>OX376311.1:16649034-26649034 GCA_947369225.1 Hofmannophila pseudospretella
GGTCAGGGTACCCTGATGTGTTGCTTATGCAGTCAAGCACATTAAGAGTTCTAAAATATTGCGTTTATTTTTGCACCCAAGCCAGAATGCACCCTGGGATGCACCATTGTCTCAATTTCCCAAGACGATGGTTGGTCCTAATATAGATCAAAACCTTGGATGTGTTCACGGACTTAATGTTTTCACTGGGGGTATTTCGTTGATAATATTGGGTCATATAGTTTACTTTTTTCAAAAACCAATGCGCTTTGTTGTCGAAGCTTCTACGCAACCAATGGTGCCCTCTGGCCGTGTCGTAAACGAGAAGACGGGATCTTTACCCATTGTATCGTCCCGTGGGGTTTTTGGCCTCCATCTTATACAGCCGTAACAAAAAACCCATGTAAGCTGAAACAGGCTGTTTAGTATCGTTAACAGCACAACTTTTATTCGACGTTATTCGAAATTTCGAAAAAATTGTCAGACATTAATTTACGATTAGCTGATTTTTTATTAAATAAACCGTCGAAAATGGTTTTTGAGGATTTGAAATAGTCGTAGAATTAAAGTTGTTCAGTTTTCGTCTGTTAACAAGGGAGTTTTGTTGCAGTCGCCGTCGCCGATTAAGAGCTCTGTGAGATTTTACTTTGTTCGCACTTCAACCGACAAACGAACTAATCGCGTGGTCGTATCCGTCAAGATAGCGTCTCAATGACACTCCCCATCGCCCATGCCGTTAAAGGGGCCAAAAATAGGTTTGTTGAGCCGTGCCGTCGTTCTTTAACTGTGCGGGATCAGTACAGTGGGCAACACATCCAGGAGATCGCCTTAACTTATTAGACACATTCATACGAATGTCAAGGAATTATAACAAAACTTACTGCGACAGGGTTCCCCAGAGCTTGATGTGTCTTCCACTGTTCCGCCTGTAAAAGTGATTTTAACTTATCTAGCGCTTCGAGTGGCCGGTGGCGCGGCCGGTGGACAGCGGCGAGGTTCTGACGCTGCAGCTGCTGACGCGAGGCCGCTGGGGCGCGCCCCGCGTGCTGGGCGTCTACCGCCTCGGACTCCAGATCCTCGTCACTGACGGTCAGCTCTCCATCACCGATACCCTCGTAGACGAGCGGAATCGCGCTGTACCGGTGAGTATATTGAATATCACAGACATGGCCCGTTCCGACAGAGGGCGCTTAGCGTTCCGTGTTTAGCGTTAGCATTGTTACCCCGTGATTCACGGGGTAGTTGCGATTTTAGTTTATTGGCGCCCTCTTTACCGGTTAGAATGCTTTCTTTAAGCGCCTGTTAACTATAGCTCGATCTCTCTTTAATATTATGACATCTCGATCAATAAGATGACATATCCGGTGAAATTTCAATAGGCACGAAAATATGGGCCAAGAGGAAGTAATCGCGGACTGTCAATTACCAATCGCGACCCATTGCTAGCTGTCTGTCTTAATTCAATTGTATTTAAACTTAAAATTCAGATAGGTTTTTCCTTCCAATGTTAAAAATGTATAAAAGACAATTTCTGTGCGATCGGTACATAGAGGTGCAGTTGTTTCAAATTTTGATCGCAACTGGACCGTGATCGACGTGCTAATTGGCATAAAGTTTTTTTCTGGCGGTCGAGAATACGCACCAGTCAGAGGTGGAATACTATACCCGCGGTATTGGCCCTAATGGTATTGAACATAGGTATAGGTAAGCAGAAAGTAAGTTATAAACGATTTCTATTGATTGCTCTAAGTCTTTCTAAAACTACTGAATTAATTTAAATGTGCTTTCACTGGCTATTAGAACTACATAGATTCTGTAAGCTGGTGAAATCATATTTAAAACAATTCAGTGGTTTTAGAGAAATTTGCGATTGCGTAAGTTGCCAGTATGTCATTGGTGCATGCTACAGTTTTACTGTTGTATTTATTCTGTGTTCTGTAGTCGTAACAATTTACTCACCCGGGTGTTATATTGGTTTATTTACTGACCCTACATTTATAATAGACGAATTGAAAAGTGGGACGATTTCAACTCCCATCCATGGCTATTAAAACAAAAGATTAAATCAGGTATAGGTAACGAGATACCTAGCATAAAAGGAAATGTTGTCACGACTTTGTTTCTATGATAAGTTATAAAAGTAAAATAAAATAAGTAATCATGTTTTGATTGCTCCGACAGAGGTAGGTTCGCATTTAGGTTTGCTTCTATTTATTTTCTCAGTGGAGTTGCCGCTGAAACGCGCCTCCTTTCCCCCCACACGTTTCCATTACCCACATGTCACCGTTTTAATTACTCTGTTTGACGTGCCGGTTGGAGTTTGTTTATACTTACTACACTACACAGTACATACGAGCTGTACAACAATTTATCGATACCTATTATTATATTTATAGATTCCGTAAGGAAAACGATCAGGGTCGTCAAGAGTGAACAGGTGAATAGACACGCGTGCTTCATTTTGACATCATCATCATTTTAATTTGTGAGATTGCGGTCAACCGTGTGTATAGTCGTAAATAAAAAAGTGTAAATGGATAAATTTGCCAAGTAAAGCAAGCTGGTTGACAGATATCGGTGCACATTGTGCAACTTTTGGTGCTTCTCAAAAGAACATGCACGCAGCGTTGCATGGTCGTTATATTAAAGCATAAAAACTTATAAAAATGACAAATAGTCGTAACTCGTACGTCAACGCATCATCGTGTGTTTATATAATCAACACAATTATAAAACATGATCTATTTTGATAGTGGCTAAATCGTAAAAGCGAGTAATATTCTGCATTCGGACGCCGTAAAGGAAGAAGAAGAACAATAATCTTAAATTAGAAACTCGCTTGTCAAACGAACCATATTGTTAGATAAACATGCTTTGAACTGAAAATCAGCGTTACAAACTCGGTTTCGGAATCAAGCTGAGTTAGCGTTTACTTTTGCCTTCTCGTTATTTCAACATGATAAAGTGAATAGGTAAATAGATATACAGGTGTCCCGTAAAGTAAGGATCAAACGAAACAGGATGATGGCTGAGATCATTACAATCAATATAATCCCACATGTGGCTATCCACTTCTTGACCGTATGTGGGGTTATATGGACTGGTAATGACATCGGGCATCACCTAATTTCGCTTGATCATGCTTTCTGGGACATGTATGTTAGGGTAACTTAACACTTAAAGTTATGTAAAACGCTCGGTTCCGGGAGGTGTTTGTTACATATCGTAGTAGTTTACTTTGCAGGCACTTGCTCCGTCTACTTGTAGATTGGAATACGTGTTAGTTTAGTGCTGCGCTAACTTTAACTTAGGTACCCGTACAACTTGTTAGTATGAAAAGTTTTGATTTAAGCCTTTAGAGACTGAAGCAGAGATCACTTTGAACTGAACAAGAACTAATTTAAAATTTGGTTGGTTTGTAAGATGTAGGTATAAATTTTCTGTCAATATAATGTTATTTTCAATAAAACTATTGATTCAGTACATTCAAAACTTGGTTGTTGGGTGGAAGTAGCTTATACGAAACTAGGTACAACTACAAACGTACAATTTCTTAGTACTTATACTCCATATTCGGTTCCTTCTAGGTATTGGTTTTTTATAACATCTCAAGACAATATTTTCTGCTAAGGCAACGAAGTTGTATGCAGGGTGATTGTCAATCGTGGTAGGCACGTTTTCAATCGGCCTTTTCACCTTTCATCCCGGATTCTGCCACTTTGAACAAAGCCCCTGAGATTTCGCATTTCGCAAGAATTTCCACAAAGGACCGATCATTACTCGTTGAATCGGTTACTTTCAACGTTGCTACAGATCGAAGGTTTTGCCATAGGTGTTTTTTGAATGATTAAAGATCGGAATCGGATTAAATGCGGTAGTTGCAATGAATAAAAGAGTGAAGAGAAGTGAAATGCTTACAATGCCGGCAGAACGTTATGTACCTAATAGTATATTATGGTACAAGTTACAAAGACGGCATTTTATTTGACCCTTGCATCGCTCTCAAATTGCAACCAAATTGATAAGCAAATGCGTTGAACTCACCACATTAAACATTTTGCGAATATAACCTAAGCCTTTCATAATCTGTATTACGGATAGAGTTACATAACAGATAGTGGATAGTGCAGAGCTGTAGGTAATCAATGTCTATACTCTTATAGTAAGCACCTATATTGCCGTCCAAGATACGGAGGGAAATAGATAATATGAAATAGGACAACCGGTATAGATAGATACTTATGTTTCTAACTACTCGTCCATTATGTTTGATACAGTTGAGTACTCATATTGTTCACGGGAAGCCTAACTTGTCTTGGGAAGCGAATGACGACAAAACTCATCTGGGATTTCACAAATAATGTTTGATTGAATGTAATTATGTTGGGATGATGGGAGGTTTAGGTAATTCGCATTTTTTGCTCGTAATAAATATTTACTTTTCGTCCGAAATATCTGTGGAGTTGAACGTGGATTTCTGGAACTACGAATGTGTTGTTACGCTCACACATACAACGAGATGGCCTAAAATGTCGATGTCTACTTTTGCATGGCTTGTCGAAGATGCCATAATCTATACACACATATTTCCGACGATAGTACAGTCGACCTCTAGCTAAAGTATACCATCTGTCAAATTTCATCGATTAAATCTCAACCTCATGTCCGCGTAATAAGTTTTATTTCAGTTTCACAAATTTTGACGTTTTGGGTAGGTTGACCTGTGGTTGACTGTACCTACTCGCTCAATGAAAAGAGGGTTAAGCGAAAATTAGATAAACACGTTTGTTTTTGCTATTTTAAGCATTGGAAATATTGTTATAAGGCATTGGGGGAATTTTTCCAGACGAATAAAACTTTCCTATAGAATTGAATGAGATCTTGAGCTTGGCCTTTGTTCCCTATTTTACATCTTCTCATCAATGTCCCTTACCTTTGATGACAATGCTCCTTTTGTCATGGAGTTACATAGCTGAAAAGCTCTGCGAGGCTTACCGCCTTTTGATAAGCAAGTACCTTTTATTCCCGAAATATTAATGTTGATAGATTTTGATTGATCAGAGCTGTGGTGAAATGAAGTAAGAAACTCACCCGCCCCATAATTTTTTCTTCATCCAAGTGTGGCAAAATCAACTCGCCACTTACCTGTTTCTGAAAGATTTTCGAGCTAAAGCTAAAGACAAAGTGCTAAAGCTAAAGCACGCACCTTTGTTGAATAATAACATCGTTATAGCATAAGTAGGTATTTATCTTTTATTCAAGTTCTCCATTTAGGTAGGTATGAATAAAGATAAGTCAGTCATAAATTGGTCAGTGAGGAGAAACTCACTTAATATTCAGTTGGCACACAGAAGTTTTTCAGAACCTTGTAAGTACCTAATATTGACGGATTTTACTGGGTATGGGGAAAGAGGGAATAACGTAATCCATATGTTAAAAATCTGGAGGTGTGAAGTTCTAACCATTTATGTCTGATTTATGTACATACGTCATTCATGCCTGTATTTGGGTTAATTTTGTTTTATTAGCGGCAGTAGGTAACGTAAGTGGGCGTTAGGCATAGTTTATCACAAAGATTCATTTATCATTTCATTCATTATTTTTTTCTATTTGATTTTGCAGCATTTTTTTCACGCAAGTCGGGCTGGACATACGTTTGATAAAACGGGGCGCATTTAGTTGCATGTAGAATAATTTATTTCTGCTGCACGCCTACCATGGTTTGCATGAATGCGAGAGCAATTAGGTACATGTACTCAGGTATAGGTACTGTAAAGCGAGTTATATAATATTACTTTATATGGATTTATATAGGTACTTATACTCAATAGCTATAAAAATTATAGCACTTTGCTAAATAAAAGTTAGATAGATAGGTTACAAATACTAGAAAACCTGTTTTATGAACATGTATAGTTAAAATAATTAAGGTTCACATACACAGAAATGGGAGGTCCGGGTTTGAAAGCATGCAATACGGTTTTTTTGAAGACGTAAGTTGACGACGAAGACGGCAGCTGTAACCGGACCCGTGAAGTACTAGCCAAAAACGATAATTACCCTTGGCTGAATTCATTGGCTAATTATTCAACTATTTGGTCGACTAACGTACATCCCAAACTAACCGTACTGAATGCATTCACACTTGACTGTATTCAGAAAAACCATATAATAATATTTATATGCGAAAGTCACCATAAAGTGTAAGTGTAGCGTGATTTGCGTGTTGACCTTTTCCGTGTCGTTATTCGTGACTTGACTTGTTGCGCTTTAAGTTATAACCTACCTGTAGTAAGTATTAGTTTGGCATCTCGCCAACTCGGTAAAGTGAGAATAGAATTTTGTATTTCCTTTCAGTGGGCGTTAAAAGAAAAACTTTATTAATACCATCGTCCGAAATAACATGAAGAATAAAAAGTAAAAGGTATTCAACCTCGCGTTACGTGTGAACATATAGGTATGTAGTGTAGGTAGTCTCGTATTAACAACATTTTTATTAATAAACATTTCCACTTTCTCGCAAAAAATGTAAAACCCGACCAGGGATGTAATGAGTTGTCGAGAGGCACTGGTACTTTTATAATTTGCGTTATGGAGATCGCTATGTTAAAATGTGTACTTTAAAAATTCCAACATGGCGCTCTCTATGAACGGGCTTCATAAGTAGGTATCACATAAATTAGTCAGAATCTTATCCCCATCGATTGATTTATCTGATCACGCCACTAATATGAAAGATATTGTCGCAAGGAATGTAGTAGTGAAAACGAAAACTCCACACTCACTCACCACACTATCCAATAATTGGTCGAACGAAATATTTGTAATTAGTTAGACTGACATTAAGTGGACGTTGATAAAGTTTGCAATACCAGGTCTGAATTCTAATTTCATTCATACTGTAACCGACATCTGTTCAAACTTCGCTATTTAGGATCGTAGCAAGTGCTACGTAAATATTGAAGTGATAAGCTTGCAATTTGCCAGTGTGGCTTATTATGATTTATGACGTCAGTTTGTTTCAACGAAACAATTCTAGTTACGGTGTAGAATTTTATGTAGAAGTATTTGTCTACCTACTGAATTCTAAATCGAATATAGGCTATTTCTTTGTGCTACGATCCCAGTGAAGTTTTTAAGCGTTATGATTACAAACTGCTAATTAAAAAAAACTGAATTGATTGATGTATTAAAAGTTTAGGCATTTAAATTTTTCCTTTGTTATTTTAGATATAGGTAACAAAAAACATTTCTGTGAACAATAAACAAAGTTTCTCTTAAATAATAAACGAAATGCGTGCTGTATAGCTGAATACCTTTCATCTTCGATTTCCTCCCATCAAGTCCCGTCTGTTTACGCAGACGATGGCATTCAGCGTACGAAACGGAATATTATCTTTTTGAGAACAATGTTTTCTTCCTTGGAAGCCCTTGTGAGGAGCAAACATTTTATTAGAGACAAAGAAAAAGGGAACAGCAACAGGCGGAATTCCAGGCTTGTACACGAAGCCGAGATTGTTATCTCTGAGCTCATAGGATATAGGTACACTTATATATAGAGGTGCAGTATATGAAACACAACGGGCGGGCGGAGTTAGGCCGTAGTCTCACTGAATTTTAATGATGATAAGCTCAGAGCGCCTAGGGGCCTACTGACCCACTTTGTTGGTTCACTGGCTGGATAAAGCGGAGTCAACGTTAGTCTAGTATATCACAATCTTATAGAACCGACATGTGAAACTGTACACAAATTATATCTATACAGGCATAGAGGTTAAATGTAAACGATATATAAATTATAATATCTCGTTTTATACGTAGCTAAGCATACGTTAGTTTTTAAGTCTGAATCAATTGAAGTCTAGTAATTAACGTAGTGTGGGACGCCCCCCTGCTAGATGGAGCGACGATCTGCGCAAGGTGGCTGGCAGCGACTGGATGAGAAGAGCCGAAGATCGGGCTCAATGGCGCGCCCTGGGAGAGGCCTATGTCCAGCAGTGGACTAGAATAGGCTGCTGATGATGATGATGATGATGATGAATTAACGCTTTATGCAAATAAACACTGGAAATAGCAAGTTAACCTTGTGTACATGGGGAATGTAATACCTATAACTACTATAATTATTAAACAAGGTCGTTTCGACCCAGCCCAGGCAATTCGCGTCTGTTTAATCCTTCATCTAAAATGCAACGTTTAGTGCTGAGCTATTAGTTATAATTGGTTATTTGATTCATGTATACCTAATTACATTATTTATTTATTAGGACAGATAATTTCGGGTTTGACGGGAATAGTCAGCTTTATTTTTATTCGCAGGTGTTCGTGGAAATGGATGTGTTCTACATAGTTCCGGCAATTTCAGTCACACTACTAGGTGACGACATTCCGTCTCGTAGCGAAATTAATTCAGCGAAAGGTTCCGGGCAGCCGTCTGTGCACGGATCTGCTCATACTTCTCTTCAGGGTTCTGTCCAGAGCTCTGCGGCACATTCAGATGCGGACGAAGACAACGCTCTGGAAGATTTGGAACGGAATATCGCAACGCTCGAGCGTTCGCTGCAGAACAAAGACACCGTAATCGACATTGAATCTGGTGACGAATCTCGTTCTCGTAAACTGAAGTCTGTAGGGAAACGGATCCTCAGGTGAGCCGGTCTATAAACCACTGACTGTCAATAAAAAAATACCTTGCTTATTTATATAATTATACTACATACAACATTGACTTAAGCTTACGTAATAAAGCCACCATCACAACAGCAGCGAAATTGGATGTCGAGCCGGCTCGGTGTGGGTCAAGTCCCACCGGTGGAATTTGTTTGCATTGGTTATTTCTGACATTTCGTCGCCGTAGAGTGAAAACCCCAGTAATAATGCATTTCTTCGTGATTTCTACCATCTTTATAATTCAATTCTAGAAAGAAATTCTCGTCAGACACACCACATTAAATATGATTTTTTTACTGTTAGACTGAAACTGGTGAGTGTCTTACGTTACTTCAAAAATCGAAATTGAACAACGAGTAAATGTACAAAAATGCGTTACTGCGTTGTTACACTCTACGGCGTCGGTTTCAAACTTACACAGGTACATATCTTGTTATCTCAAACAGGCGAGGTTTTTCAATGGGCACCGAGAAAGTGGTCACAATCTCAGAAGGTGAACGCAAGCGTCCATCCACCTTCAAGAGCATGAGGAGTCTGATCCGCCTGGGCAGGCCTCGTCTCCGGGACAGCAGCGGCGATGAGGAGCAGGGCTTGCTCGACGTCCCGGGACCCTCCACTGAAATGGACCGGCCTGTGAGCCAAACATCCCTGTCTTCGGATGAGATGCTTGTCGATACCCGATCACCTCCAGAAACTCCCAAGATCAAGAAGTTGTAAGTAATAGCGACAGTGGCGTCGATTCCGGGGTGGCCGCCAAAGCCAAAGCCAACCGAATCTGTCATGAACGCTCACTCATTTTTAACCCCCGATCGATTGAGGGAGGGCGTGTTATAAGTTTGTCTGTTCGTCTCTCTGTTTGCCTGTGGCATCATAACTAACAACGGATGATCCGATTTGGACCCGGTTTTTATTTATATAATAGAGAATTTTATTAAGAGTATTCTTAGCTAGGTCTGATAAAAATTGGACCAGTGGTTATAAGACCGTGGAGTATCTTTGATGTCAGATGGGATCTCTGGAACGGTAATAGCTAAATGGTTCGAATTTGTGCTGAAATGTTTAGTCTCATGGTGTGTCTCCGACATTTGAAACCTTGAGGATATGATGATGACTAGGAAAACTAAGTGAAATTCTTATTTTGAACTTATTTCACACACAATTTATTTCTATTTCAATATGAATCTGGAAAATTTGGAAGATTATCAGCCCGCCGAAACTATAATAGTTAGATCTTCTCGGTCTAAAGTTGTATGGAATCAAGAGAAAAAAAATTAAAGATGGCGGCCAAAAATTAAATGAAAATGTCGTGGAGCTAAGAATTTTAAGTTAGCCATGGCGAGGCCGAAGGTCGAGCCTCTAAAAACTTCGTCAAAATCGGATTAACAGTTGTTGAGGTATAAAACCACAAACAGAGTTACAGACGGGTTCTATCGTAGAACTAATAGTAGAACTAGATGGACTAACCCTTACAGACAAATATATAAGTAAATTCGTCGCAACAATTTTTTTCTAAATAATTAAGTACTTACTGTTAAAACTTTTTAATTTAGATTCTTACGATTTTGGGCCGACGACGGTGCAACGTAAAACTCTGAGGATGGCTTGCGCGAAAGTGTGGATTAAATGTTCTTAACCCGGGTTAGTTAACCCTGATTTAACTTGCAGATTGTTTTTGGTTTTCGTACAAAATGTTTCAGGGTTAGCGTTGGTGCAAGACGTTTTTGTGGGATTAGGTTTAGACACTAACTCTCGGGTTAACTCTCAATTCGACTTTTGCGCAAGCCAGCCTAGGTGTATAACCATTTAAAACGCACGAAATCAAAATTTTATATTAAGTATAACCTTATTGTATAACTTAAACAATTTTCCTTTTTCACAAATAGGTGATTTACATGTACATGTAAATCATACTTAGGAAAATAATTTTACCTGGCAGTACGCTTGTAGGTAATTATCTAGATGCCATTTAATATATATTTTAAATGATCATTATTTCCTTTATTCCAATAATGAAACGTATTTTTTCAACAATGTCGGTCAATCTTTTTTATTATATTAGATTTTTTATATTAAAACAATTTCCTCGTAATTAATGCCATTTGATAACTGAAAAATAAGAATAATTATCTTTTTTCCAATTCATGGCAGTATACATTTTAACTACATATGGTAAACTAGTATTTTATAAAATTAATCATACAAGGTGTAATAATAATAATAACAGCTTTCAAGTAATGAATGCCGTAAAATAATTACTCTGTATTTTAGTAGTGTGGTAGTAGTAATTACTCAGGCAGCATTCTGCAATTTTAAATATTTATGCCATTGTTATAAAGTTAGATTTGCTAGAACGGGATTGGCACGGGAAAAATACTATTTTTAACGATTGATATGAGGGATTTTCCAGCTTAAGTTTCTGCTATTCGAGATAGATGACGCTGCATAACAGGAATGTCAAAGTGACAGAAGAGTTGTTTTGACATAGTGTTTTTTCATTGTATAGTAAGTAGCTTTTTGTAAAAATATAGAAATTCATCATTTCCCAATTAGAACTTTGAGCAAATAATAAAGAATTACGATTATATCGACGTTCAATTAATAAAATAAAAAAGTTCTTTTAATTCAAATTGTATGGCCTAGGTACCCATATTTTGGCACATTTTGTCATTCCAGTATGAGCTGATATGTATGAAGCTGCCAAAAAATCCCTCATTACCTTGTCATTTTAATTTTTAGGTGCTTGATGCAAGGATCTCAGTATAATATAGGCTCTTTTAATCCATTTTTTTAGAATTTATGCTGTCCCGCTGCTGAGCACAGGCATCCTCTCCATCCTCTTTCTGCCATTCCTGTTGAAATCATCCAGCTCGTCCTTCCACCTACCATTTTTAATCTAATACTCTAAGATCTGGCCTATTTTCTACAAGGCGCAGTGCAATCGATACGGCGGGTCCGTCGGCCCTGAAAGCAGCCGACTTCCAGGTGTGCGTTACGGTGATCGAGGCCCGGCAGCTGGCTGGGCTCAATATGGACCCAGTCGTGTGCGTGCAAATTGGGGACATCCGCAAGTACACCAGCGTCAAGGAGAGCACCAACTGCCCCTACTATAATGAGGTAAGGACGCACAAGTTACAGGCGGAGTGGGTTACTTTGCTGAGGTCAGGCCCGTAGACAGGGGTTTTGGTTTGGGGTTTGCCCCCCCCCCCCCCCCCCCCCCCCCATTTTATTACGATATATACGTATTTCATATAGAGATATAAATATCGATGCAAAGGCAGTAGTCTACTAGGCGCATGCGACTTCAATATTTTTGTTTTATTTTTATTAAAACGTGTGTTTTTGTTACTATCTGAAACCTCATTAACTCCCTTGAGAGACACGGAAAAACTATGTTTGGCTGACAGAGACCACCTATCTATACTATAGGACCTAGCAATGGCTTTAGAACCACCCAACAACGGTGCGAGAAGTGACTTAAATAATAAAGTTATTTTCATATAACTTTATACAAGAAGTTTTTTTATTAGACAGTGAAATATTATTCCTTGCGGTTTACCCTAGATCTGAGTTAACTCACTTGGTTTACTGTGATTATCTTAGCACTAAAGTGCCGTAGCAGTGTCCGTAGTACCTATTACGGCTCATTTAGCCGGCAAAATAGCAATTTCATAATATTGTCGGGGACTCGGGGTATTTCTTGTATTGTACGAGAAATAGTGGCTGATGGACATTTAGTTTTTGTTATGAGTCTCACGAGGTGGTTGGTGTATGGTCTCGCATATTATTTTAAACGAAAAGTACGCGGGACAATGCACGTAAATTACACACCTTGGTATGTATATATTTGTATTACGCAAGTTTACTAGAAACATGCATTTTATTAGGTTGTTTTTTGCACTTTAACGTTAAGTCACTTAATCTATAACAATGTTGTCTTATCTTCTTCTATAATTCGTATTCCTCATTGATGAGAATCATGATACAATGTACGGAATTAACCACATAGAACGATTCTATTTGCCATTGCCTTTCCAATTTCACATACTGGTTACCTCAGTGTGCAGGAATAAAAGGAAAACCCCATTGTAACATGAATGACATTGCATGGTTTCGAACCCCGGACTAACCCGCAAGGGACTCCGACATCCTAGCCACTTCATACCGACGCTCTACAGTGGTATAATACTTTATTGTTGTTCTCAGTACTTCGTGTTCGACTTCCACATGCCACCGGTAATGCTGTTCGACAAAATCATCACTTTATCGGTAAGTCATTATAACTACAGCTAAATTTACTTTAACAGCATAAATAACCCTAGTAACCTAATAAACCCCCGCAAGCGAACAAACTAACCCCTTAGTCCTTTGACTTCAGTTTTTAAATTGACATCGCTTTTTTGTAGTAAATGTAACAATATTTGCTTTGTGAAAAGGGCAAAGGAAAGTATTATTAAGGGAATTTTATAAGATTGTAGAGTAGTATTTATTCAGTGGCGAATTAATATTATTGTACTTAATCATTTTATTTTAAGTATAACCTTTTAAAACGCTATCGACATTAGCCTCGGACTACACGCGTCCGGATCTAGCTCTGGTTCGTTTCGCTGCAACGAATCACATGTGTTCCGCCTTTCCCTCACTTGAAATCAGCACTTCGTAATTGGATGCAGTCCACAGAACCGGACTGAAACCGGAGTTGTGTAGTCCTAACCTTGAAGTCCCGAAGTAGGTACTTTTAAACTTAGGTACTCTCATTACTCACCTATTTTATACGACACTGTTTATTTTATTAAAGTGAATAGCTCTCTGCAGAAAGATGTAATAAAAAGATAATGGAATACTCGTTGCACGAGGCGACATCATACGTGACTTTGCAAGTTATGAGCGTCGGCGGTAAAAGTTACTGGCGAATGATTTTTGGGTACTTAACTTAGACACGAAGGTACTAGACGTAATTTTTTTTTTGTCAGTGCGCCGCGTCTTTCGGTTTTGCACCCGTCGCTTTCATACATTTTGTATGCAAGTAGATTAAAAGGCGGCGCGCCGGCCGTCGTGCCCGTATTCTGCCCCCTTCAAACTATTTTCATACAAAATATATGAAAGTGAAACGGCGCAAAACATACACAAGAGGTTTGCCGACCGGCGTGCCGTCAGCGCTCCGCCTGTGTTTGTTTTGCGCTTTATACTCAGCAACTCAGCTGTCACCGAAACTATCAAAGTCACCGTGCTCCGCACCTGCCGCATTCCCGACCGTACTATATATACCTATACAGTTCGGTGTACAATTAATAATGACAAGTGAATTTGGAACAATTTGTCATCAGTTTATTTCTAATTAATTTATGCCGGTAGCATAATTTATTGTTTTCTGAATTATGGAGCTGTTTTAACCCCGATTAATTGGAAATTAAGTAAATATGTGCAATAAATTGTATTCGAAACATATATTTTTTTACTAACTATATTAACGGACCGGAGGAGGAGTGACGCTTGATGATGCGGGAGGCAGGGAGTGACAGCTTGGAGTTGCTGCGTAGTAGTACCTTCCCTTTGTTACTTACCTACTATTCAAAATTCAAAATTGTAAATCCACGGTTTTGTACGAGTACATGTAATTACGCTGAATAGAAATACATCCAGTAGACGTGAATAATATAGATCCTCGTGCTCTCTATGTAAGTGCTTCGGGATAATTCTCACGATTTGGATTTGCGTTGCATTGTCGATATTTCGGTAAGAATATTAAAAAAATATAATACAGTTTTAATTACATAACAATGGTGTATGGGTTTTGCGCCACTGATAGATTCTCTTGCTTAATTAGGTATGTTACATTTGTAGTTTACGTACTGTATAATAGTTATTCATTTTTAGGTTCAAAATTCCTTTTTATCTTCTGTCGTCGTTTTAGTTCCTGTGCAATGTCGCCATACCCTCCCACTTAGGCTCGTGCTATCAATTTTCACAATCAACGAGGGTTGTCGCTCTGGCAACATAAGCCTTACCAAACTTATTCGTTAGAAGTTTTATCTGGAGAAAATTTTGTGCGCGAAGTGGTTTAATAAGTACCTTACACCTATTCGTGTTCATCCCTGTTGTTTAGGTTTATGACCCTTTAAGTAGGTGTTGTAACTTTTCCATGGTCTCGTGTTAGATATAAACGATATAGTGGAAGTAAATTTTTCTATGCGCTGAAATATTTTCTTTAAATCTTTCTCCATATTAAAATTTTCCAGCAGTCGTCTGACAAATATGTTTTTTTTTTAATTAAATTAAATTAGTTTAAGTTAATGTATAAAGTTTAGTTACATTCCCAAAACTCGGTTTAGGTAAAGAACAAATCGTTTAGTCCACTGTCGTAACTATTTTCGTAACCAGTTCCTAAAATGGACCATTGTCTAAATTTTTCTTTAAAACTGGCAAGAGCACCACTCCTAATGCGACCTGAAACATGGCTGTATAATTAGGTTTCCTTTTCTCTGCTCATTGCGTATTCTCTTTTAGTCTCGAAAATCATAAGTGAAGAAAGAAAATGCTTTCAAGCAATCTATAGAGCTCTATTAACTTAGTATTAGGTACTTGGGTGGTATTACCAAACAATTAGAAGCACGAAGGTCGCTAAAGCGTCTTTGGAACGCTGTAATAAAGAATTTTGTACGGAGCATAAATTTAAACAGGAAAATTGCTGGAGCTTAAAAAATGTAAGTACATTTTATGTTATTTTATAGAAAGAAATGATCATTTACTTACTTACTTAAATTGCGTTAAATTTGTACTACCTACTGAATGAAACTTTTTATGAAGAACCAGCTTTTTCTAAGTTGTTACACTTGAGAATTTATGTAAAGCTTTTGTTAGTAAGCGTAGGTTTTCCGGAAGTTTACGGTAGTCCACGACGAAGTTTTTTGAAATAAAACATTTCAGAATTGAGTGATACCTATAAACTATACCAAAGTTTTTTAGTTTCAGAACTTGAGGTGGTTTTAATTACTATCGTATGTTATGTATACATGTATACCCTGACCGGAAATATATATAAAAAGGCTATCAAGAGTTACTTTTATAGTCTGTGTTATGTATGAAGTTCACTATAAAAAAATAGTTTCTTTTAATTCCGCAATATTGAGAGGTTTTCCATATTCCTATAGTCAGGGAACCCTCCCCGATTTATATTATATTTAACGCCCTTACGTAGAAGTTTCATGGCTAGCTGCTCCTTGCTTAGATAGCAAAAGTTAGATACAAATACGTTTTGTAAATAACATACAACTTCATCATTTTGTATTTATATACCTGCTACTATAATATGTTGACAAGTATTTCAACGTTATGAAATAATTATGTCGAACTCACACACACACACACACACCCACACACACAAACACACACACACACACACACACACACACACACACACACCCACACACCCATACCCATACACTTCATTTCACCCAATTTTTTTATATTTAGCTTTCTTAGCCTTAGTTTAGTTTTAGCTTTAGTATTATTTTAGTGTTATATTATATTATATTTTCTATTGTAATAATTAAATAATTATTGTTTGACAAGTATTAACATTGAAGTTTTGAACTATTTTAAAGCCTTCTTATAGGTACAAAAAATCAGTCAGTCAACATTTAATATTTTGTTACAGTCAACTCGTAGGTAGGTATTACGCTCTCAATATCGATTGTGTATACTTTCTGAAGTAACATGTTAGTTAGCGTGTCACATGCAGCTCAATGCTTGTTCACAGGTGCTGCAGTCGCGCAATATCCTGCGGGCGAATAAACTGCTGGGCAGCTTCAAACTGGATGTCGCCACCGTTTGGAATCAACCGGGTACGTGATCTCCCGTTACTTTACAAAGAGGTCACCAAACTTTTTTTAAATTAGGAATCGGGTCACCTCTTGGTGAGTATTCACGTCGCCCATAGCCATCTTATATCACTATAATGTTATTAGAAGGTTTTCGATGCGCTGCTAATCTTGAGGACTTAGATGGTATACTTCATGTGCCGGTAATTACGAGTACGCTGGCTCTCTTACCCTTTAAACGGAAACAGTAATGCAAGTATAGTTGCTTTGTGGCAGAATTAGGTAAAAGGGTGTTACCACCCCATGCTGACTGCAGAGTTGTATCACCTTCAATACCACGACGTGTATTATTTATTAAAACGGATAGACAAGATATCAGTTTTAAGTACTATGAAAGTAGTGCGATTGGCGATATGGACTGCATTAAAAACAATTTCCTAAATGGTAGGTAGGTATAATTTGTTGAAGGAGTTCCGCTCATTAATGGTTATTGCCGTATCGACCGACACCCGCCCACGTTGGTCGGTTAAGTACTCTTACTAGTATCACAGAGTACATAGTATCGAAACGAACGTGACAACAGATATCACTACACCAATTGACAGGAACAGGCCACATACACTACCAAAAATCCCGGATAGAGTCTAATAAATACGTAGGTTCGTCCATCGAAACCGTTTAATCAGAAAACTCTTTCCACCAGCGTACACTTACAAATTGTATTTTCTAAAGCATTTAAAGTATCTAAGAGTTCCTTCGTCTTGCTGTGGGAGACGCTTAATCTTATATTTTTCTGTTTCACGTATGCCTGCCTGCCGCATGAAGCTTCCAAAATCGGGCTCCGTCACTACTTTTATACAATAAATGGCCTCGAATGTCTATTTGTAAAAGAATTTTACAGTTATTTGCTCAAAGTAACTTTTATTTCAATTTAGAACCTATAAGTAAAATTACATATATTGTTCAAGGCCTTGCGTTCAAGGCTTATTTATCATAAAATAGATCTTCGTGTCTTATTTAATCATTTGTCTATAACACCTCACTCGTCGCTCGTAACTAGGAAGCACACGAGATTACGCCGCTCCTGTGTCGCTTTTTTCAAAGTCAACATTAAATATAAGTATTGAATGTTTTTGTTCACTTTATTTTCTAAAGCACGTTTCATTTTCTCCATTTTGCGCACCTCTGATCTTTATGTGTATTCTTCACGCTATTTCAGAAGGTCCTGGCTGCGGATAGAGTGTCACGCGTATCTACTATCTTTTAGGTATCTGTTATCCCTTTTGTCAGTATTGTCTTGTGTTTATTTATAGTGCTTTACTTTAGCAATATGTACAAACTGTATTTTAGTACCTAACCGACTGTCGTTCTGACGGTTTTGACGATTATGGACAGTAGCAGATATGGTAGTAACTATATAACGCGGCGGCGTAAAAATAGAAGATGTGACTCCATTGACAAGACTACAATTTCTTGTACTTTCATGTAATTGGGTTGTTAAAATTACCATACCATATAAGCAAGATTATTCCCCATCCTCATAGACAACACGGACTCAAAACAAAAGGTCATAATTGTTAGGCGATGGTGACTTTGCCACTTTATACGAATAGTGCCATAATGTGTGTGACTTCATATGAATCAATGCGACGTAATGACGCACTTTTGCGTCAATATTCGTCTCTCTAAAATTAGCTTTTATAAAGAACAACTCAAGTCAAAAAAAAAAAAGAAACTGTTATGTTTGAGCTGTTTTCAATTTCGTCTGTCGGTGGCTAAAGAATTTCATTTTAGTTACACAATAATTCAATAAATAAACAATCGTTTGCTGCGCTATAAATACCTAGGCAGACTACAGTTAGGCAGACTATAAATACCTACTTACTAGATCCAGTGTTAGGCGAGTGTTACTAGAAGTTACGAGATATGCAAAAAATACTTCCTCAGCAAATAGTACCTACTTAGATCGATTGCTTATTTCACTTACTTAGGGAATAAACCGGCTAGGTGAGCGTCGGGTCTAGTGCTATAGGGGGCCGTACTCGAAGGTCTAGATTTGTAAGTTTTATGCAAAAACTATTTCCCTTCTGTGTAAGGATCCCGAAAAGCGGGCTACGAATGCCTATGACTTTTAGAATTTTGCTGTAGCAATGATGTTCGCTGGCACTGACAATTCATTCCTCTCCGAGTATTTATTTGTCGTTAGAGATTCAAATATAGCGTACGTACTTGTTGTACCTACTACCTAACTAGAAGCTGAAGGATGGTTTAAAATTATCAATTCCATGAATAACTTTTGTTAATTGAATGTCTGACATTCGCATAAATTAGCCAATTTGCATAAATAATACGCAGATAATTAGAATGTATACATGCAAATATTACGTTTAGCTTTGTATCTTTATTTGATAAAAAAAAACCTAAATGTTGGCAAGCCTAAACTGGAGATCGTAAACTGACTGTTAGGTATGATTTTATAACACCTAATAAGATTATAGAATGTGTTACTCTGATTAATAAATACCATATTATATCTATGATTATGTTTGTATAAGTATTTTTGCAAAAATCTACTTAATAGTATATTGTGTATATAACTAGTGAGGAAAGGACCACATTGTCGCCGCGCCTCTACTCCGATATTGTGCGCTGGGTCTTATTTTCTATTCCAGTTTTAACTAAATATCTGCAAGAAAAATTAATATGGTCATTAAAATTGACTTGATTTTTTCCCATTATCCAAAAGTTTATTTTCAAACCTGGTTAATTCGATACTATGTCGTCCTGAAAGAGGTCAATAGGTAGGTACAGTTGTTTTTTTACAGCCTGTATCAAAATTCCGTAAGCAATTCACGCCCTTGAGAACAGTAGGTAGTAGCTTTTTATGTGTAATATTTATGCTAACTCTCGGCATCGCCGACCTCTGTAATAGATGAATAATTTTACACCTCCCTGTGGTACATTATTTACTTATAGTGTACCTTGTTTGTTATTTTAGCAATAAATTAGTATATTCAGTGTTAAAATAATAAATAAGGTACCCACACTATAAATAATAAATTATAGTTACGTGTAGTGATAAACAATACAGACATATATTGCTACAGCGAGTAGGGTTGAGAAATAAACCATTCCTGCTACGACAATGCTACGGCTACGTACTCGTAGCTCTTTTTACCGCAGTGAGACGTAAGTAGCAAGAAAAGGATTACTCTACTGGTGATGCGTAGGTGTAGTGATGTAAATTCATGGCATCAATATTTTGCTGAGCGAATATCCCTGCATGTTATTAAGTTTGGTGGAATTCAATTAATTTTACTTTGACAACGGTTGGCGAATATTGCTGCAATCTATTTGCAATGCGAATTTAATTTAATATCTCGATCAGTTATTAGTTTTATTGCAGTTAAAACCTTTCGACTCTTATCTGGTACTGAATATTAAGTGACCTTAGGTAAATCGGTAGTGTAGATTATTCGAAATACCTATAAATTGAATATTTTACACTTAAATTGGTATTCATGTAGGTACCAATAACAAGGCCGAAGACCATTTTATCACCAGTTTAAGTGACAGATAAAAATTACGATATTTTGTCAGCAGATCGTCAGTTCTACCACAAATGGGCTCTGCTTACCGACCCTGACGACGTGGCTGCAGGGCCCAAGGGATACCTCAAGTGTGACATAAGTGTAATCGGTAAAGGGGACACCATCAAAATCCCACCGAAGAGTGAAAAAGACGAGGACGATATTGAAGCGTAAGTGTCTGATGCTTTCATATCTTTATGGTTTGAGCTAGCAATTGATTTTACAGGAGTAGGGTTAGTTTCTTAAGGAGGGTACTGACCGGGACAAAGTACTCTCCTTTAGATTTCAGGGAGGGGAAATATTGCGGTGGAGAGGAGAGGAGAGAAGATTATGTATGTAGGTAACTATTTACTTTAAAAAACCGGACAAGTGCGAGTAGACTCGCGCCCTGAGGGTTCCGTACAAACTTAATTATTTAGATAGTCAGGTTTACGTATACCTTCATACCTACGTATGATAAAATATTATAATATTACCTACCGAAAAACTTAGTAGGTAGGTATTTAAATATTTCATTAAGGCGAGTAAACCCTTATGCTCCATCTTTGGCCTCATATTAACTTATAGTCAGTTTATAGGCCTCGCCATAGCTATCTTAAAACCCCTACCTACACATAATGGCGGTCAAAACAACCATCATTTATTTTTTACCTCTTGTTATGTCTCAGTACTACTACTACTACTAATCCTGAGAAAAAGCGTCTTGACAGATGGAAGCGATCCTATGAGGGTTCCGTTTTTCCTTTTGAGGTACGGAACTCTAAAACAAAGAATAAGCTTCAAAGTACGACAATTTGTGGAAAAAAATGCGCATTGAAATTAATATGAGAATATCATAAACTTATCTTTTAAGAATAAATATATAATCTATATAGTGATATAAGAAAGCCTAAAATCTTACTGTTAGATAGAAGTTAATTATATTTAACGTTTATTTTCGGATTAAACACTTTAAACACTGTAGTTTTCTAAAACTTAATACTACTTAGGTCTTAAGCTAGAATCTTACAAATTATAAGCTATATGTTACAAGTACACTGGCTCCTGGGAAATCTCAAGGCATCAACTATCGATTTATTTTCTCGTAAATAGGTAAGCCACTTATTTTGCAGAAAACTGAGGGAAAATTGTGAGAAGTTTAAAACAAAACTATGAGAAACCAATTACTTTGTTTTATGCAAAAACTTTTTATATTTTTGTGGATTCCCAAGTGGCACACAATTTTTATTGCGTAAGAGTGGGAAATAAAATGGAGCAGGTTAGAAACTTTGAAGTACCTAACCGAAAATAATGCAACCTGATAAAATGTTTTATTGTAAGCAAGTATGTACTTTTTTAACACATTCGTCAAGGAGCTTAGCCTTGTAGCAGCGGCACCACATGAAAACCGCAAACACAACTTGTTTTTTGTTTAGTTAGGTAATGAGCTTTTCTATATTGAGAGCTTTTATGATATGTACGGTCGCGAACCTTAATTTAGGACCCACTTTTACATATCGAACAACCTTGTCATAGTCAATACTAGATTAACGCTAGTATTAGATCTCTTTTGATTGTCGTCTACGTTTTATTGTGACAAAGTCGTTCAATGTGTCAAAACGGGTCCTAAATTAAGGTTCGTGACTGTAACTTAGATTATCTAAGGTACCTACAATAAAGATACATTTTATAACATAAACCGTTTTACATAGACTGAAACACCGAAATCGTAAAATGTAATAAAAGTGTTAGGTATAACAAAAAACCTGCATTAATTTACCTATATCAGATCTAATAATATTTCCCGCGGTGTATACGTGTGTACCATGTAAAGTCAGGAATAAATCGTAACGCGCGGATATGTCTGTGAGAGAAGCAAATATGCTTGCTAGAAACATTTTCCGGAAGTAAATTTTCCGGTATTTTCATCTTCTTCGTATTTGATTCCCGCAATTGGGCTTTTATCTTCAATATTAATATAATTTGTTTTTGTTTTATAAACAGTATATTAGGTATTGTATGCTTTCGCCATTTTTTGTTATGTTACATAACACAGTCACATCTATAGATTATTAAAATAAGTAATTAGATTGGGTCCATTCCTCGTGTTCCTCGTATTAGTGTAATTTTCCGATATATAAATTATACGCTTAGCAAAGTCTAGATTGTATTAGGATTGTATATAAAGGTTCGAAGATTAGATCCTCCAACATAGAAACTTTTCCTTTTTACTCGTACAGTAGTGTAGGGTGGGGAATAAACCCACTTGATAGTAAATTTGAGGCGGCGGCACGGCACGCAGAATACGTTAATACATATTTTATTTCAGCTTGGCTATCTCTACTCTACCCTACACTTACCCGCTTCTATTATTAGGGTAAGCGCGAATAACGCCTCATGTATAATTTTCTACAACAACTTTTCATGCGACCTCAAGACTTTATCATGATACATGATATATGAAGGTTTCATATTCGTTTTTCTGTATACGCACCGCCGCGCAGTGTCTCAATAACTAAGATCACGCTGAAAAACTCTTTATTATAGTACAGTTACATTCAAATGCATATTAAAGGTATTGGGGAGGCCACACCAATACCACTAGTCGAACTATATAGTGCCTAACAAAATATGAAAGTATCAATTTTATATATAATATATTGATAATTTATATAAAAGTTTCATTTTTATGAGTAAGTACCCTAGGTACTTACTAAATACACTAAATTACTTAAACTTAAAATTTAATTTAAATTTAATTAGAATTAAAACAAAAATCTTAAATTTCTAAAGAAAGTAGAAATGGGCGACTATAAAGAAAGTTTTTAAAAATGGAAATTAAGGTTCATTATTGGAAACGCGAATACCCCTTTTATAAAGCTAAGTGAGGTCCTATTTTATTAGCGGCAAATATTTCTAGGTTGTCATCTATAGGTTATAATATAACAATAACTAATTAAGCTAACTTTTAATTAAATAAGTAAAAAAAATGTTTTTCAAGATAAACGATAAAATGGTTAGTTTTAAAATTCTACAAATAAATGAATTATTGCTATTCTAATACTGAAATAAGAAGTATGAATGAAACTCGTTTCACACATAACGACATGATGAGTTTATGCCACCAAGGCGCAAATAATGGGGTTTATTTTTCTATAGTATGGAAAAATTTCATACATGTAACATAATTTTTACGTGTAGTAGTACACATGACCAGTGTATGCAAATATTTGCTACTAATAAAAAAGGACCATATATAATTAGGTTTTATCCACGAAACTATAGCCTCTGAAATTGTTTTGGATTCCCTTTTTTATTTAGTTAGCAGGTAATGTTGATTAAAGTAAATGTGAAAACAACGGTTGGTAAATTAGATGGTAATGCGATATTAATCTATGTGATAAACATCGGATAACAGATTTAATTTAGTAAAATCATGAAATTCCCAGTACACCCACTTACCTACATCAGTAAAATATGACCTTCATTTCATCGTCTTCTTGCGAAGCTCGTATCAAGAGGCGAGAGAGAGAGAGAGAGAAAGAGAGAGAGAGAGAGAGAGAGAGGTTTGCATGGGATTTGGGGCTTTCCTACGAAAAAAAATGGGGCTAAGGTTTCTAAATGCAAACATTTTTCGTAGAAACCTGCTCCTACCAGACGGGGTGCCCATCGAGCGTCAACGCGCCCGGTTCATAGTGAAGATCTATCGCGCCGACGGACTGCCGAAGATGAACTACTCCATCCTGGCGAACGTAAAGAAGGCCTTCACGGGAGAGAGTCAGGACCTCGTCGATCCTTATGTGCAAGTCTGTTTTGCTGGGATGACTGTGAGTAGCATGTTTGACGACATTCAAAAGCAGTGAGTCAACACACTACCGTTGTATTAATGCGTGGAACGTCTGTGGTGGAACGTCAAAAAAGTCGGCTGCAGTATTCTGCAGCCGACTACATCGTGACTACACGATACTACCGTGAGCATGACTGTGTCAAAAAATTATAGTGTCCCTTTAGGAAGCGGGTTCTTTCCTTAATGACATTACTTGTCACATCACTCTATTTTGACATTATTTCATTTTTCACCAGCACCACGACGACCTATAACCTCATCCGTCCTCGTTCGCCGTTCAACGATTGCTAAATTCCTGGCCTCTGCACTAATGTACTATTGCACCCCCAGGGCTGCACTTCGGTGAAAAAGAATAATTACACACCAGTGTGGAACGAGCAGATAGTGTTCACTGAAATGTTCCCGCCGCTATGCCAACGTATCAAGATCCAACTGAGGGACAACGACCCCGTGCACCCCAATATTATTGGGACCCATTTCATAGATTTGAGGACAATCTCTAATGACGGCGAAAAAGGTATACCCACATATTTAAAACGAGTAGACATTATATGCTCGTCATTGTTTACGGGAAAGATTTTTGTATGAACTTACGATGCCTCAATCTCGCCTAATGGTTTCTTATAAGTATTTTTTTTCTGTTTAGACGTTTAATGGAAAAACGGAATGCCTTTGAATTGTGAAAACCATTCATTCATTTTACAATGTAGGTATATTTGTTCCTCGATTTGGCTCTGAATTAAACAATTATAGAGGTCATTTCAAAACCTTTAATGTATGTACGGGTGTTATTCACTTCATAATTCTCATGAGTATACCCGTTATACTATAATAGCTCAATGAGTATGTTTGCCGTCAGGATTTCTGCCAACTTTCGGACCCGCCTACATCCATCTTTATGGCTCTACCCGCGACTACAGCTTAATCGACCAGCATGCTAGCCTTAACATGGGGATGGGCGAAGGTGTCTCCTACAGAGCAAGGTAGTTGCATATAAGTACAGATATAAATCAGTACAATAGGTTGAAATCTACATTCAACGATACAAATACAACTGTGAATAGAAAACTTTAACAATACAATACAATAAAAATAATAACTAAACTCTTACATAATTCCTGTTCCAAATTGCACGTGAAAAGGACTACAGCACTATTTATTTTAGAACACGTAGTTAAAACATAGGGCGCTGCTAAGAAAAACACTCGCCTAAATGTCAGATGTTTCACTCATGAATACGAGTATATAGGTACTGTAATAAGAACTACCTCCCAAAAAAGAATTGTAAAGCGAATGTTTTCCCCACCACGTATATTTTTCATCACAGAATTCTCATCTCTATCCGAACTGAGATAATGGACAACATAGAATGCCTGGCGTCTGACGTTGAGGTGGAACCTGCTGCACCGATCAGTGAGTCATCCTTCGGAAAGAACGAGGAATTCTTCCTCTTCGCCAGCATATTCGAGGCCAACATGATAGACAAGCGACTTACTGACAAACCACTGCAGTTTGAGTTGAGCATTGGTAATGCCGGTAACTCTCTAGACGGACATTACGAGTCTGTGAAGAGACCACAGGATTTAGAATCTGACGAACTTGGTAGGTAAAGAGTGATAACTACTTTTACTTACTTTCCATGACTGACTAACCTTCACACTTCACTACTCTATCTGTGGCTCTAGTATCAAAGCAATCGACGTTTGAGAAATAACCCATCCATTATTATAAGTCTTACTGTGCGCACTGCACAGCTTCTACAGAAAATACTGGCTCTTATCGGCTCTTCCATACTGAGCCTTATTTCCCCTTCACAATACATTAACACTCCTCTTGTTATTCACTACTTCGTATCTTGTCTATCTAATCTTTATACCCTTAAGTATTCAATGATTATCCAAAATTCAAAAAGGTAATTGACAATGTTATCGTCGTATTTTAGACGAGTTATGTGCAGACACAGGTTACTGGCAGAGCATGACCCAGTCCACCAAAGCGGCGTCTACCGACAAAAACTACTATTATCTGCCTTACTGGGACCACAAGCAATGCATGCACGTGCGTAGTATTTGGCCGGACCATCGCCGGCGCATGTACAACTCTAATCTCATCGCGAAAATCATTGAGAAGTTTGTAAGTATACTGCTGTGCTCAATGTATGATAATTCTGAATATGAATCCTGAGTATTCAATGTCAATTTTAAAGTTGGACCTTTAGGATTTCAGCAGAGGCCGGGGGAGGTGAACTCGAGTCTTAGGTGATGATAACTGGTATAATTTACATACTATTGTGATTCAGAAAAAGATTAATCACTGCCTATATGTTATAAAAAAAATTTTCGGTGACAAAAATAAAAATAGGATTTAGGATTCAGTGACTGCAGGCAATTTCGTTGTTTGAATACGTTTATGTAAGCCATCAAGACTCGCCTCGGCTTTGACTTAGGGAATCGATTACCCTACTATTTAGTGAAACATCGGCCACTATTTTAGGAGGAAGCCCTATCCGATGTGCAAGCGGCTATCGAAGCGGACTGCGGTCCCGACGGCACGAGCATATCTGCGCTCAAGACGGCATTGGAAGTGGCGAGCGCGGCGTGCGCGGCGTACGTGCGCCACGTGGGCACCGTGCCCGCCATCGGCAACACCAAGCTAGACCGCGAGCGGCAGAAGCTGTGTCTCTTTGAAATCGTTCGTTTCATTGCCTATTATATATTCTTACATCTCCTTTTTACCGATATTCACCCCCTGCTGAATGTAGATGCTCTGATGCACGCATATGTATCTTGTTGGTTTGGACTTTTCTCATCAAATTCCCACCCTGCAGATTTATTTTATGCCATCTCTTCTATTCCTATGGTGTTTCTTTATATTTTGTCATACAAATTGAATGTATAATGTATATTGTAGGTACATTAACAGGGTGACTCAATAATTTATACCTAACTGAAATTCTTTTACCAAAAAATTATGGATTTATCTCCGATTTCATACAATTTGCACTTACAATGATCGATGTGGCGAGGAAGGGGAGGGGAGCAGGAGTTCCCATTTCTTTGGCTGTTATGTCATCCTTCATCCACACCGCATCACACAACTCATTATAATATTTTCAGGATCAAATCAGCACAATGACAAGAAGTTTGAAAGCTTTGATAACGAAACATTCATTGAAAGATCGTCTACGAACAGCTTACACCTACTTGAATAGGCTGAAAAGCATCTGCGAAGATGTAAGTGTTCTAATTAAAGAGTGTAGGTTCCCATTGTTGTATGGTAATATAGATAACTATTTTTCTTACAGGCCCAACACTCTATGCCGGATATATTCATCTGGATGATAAGCAATGGAAAACGTTTGGCATATCAGAGAATTCCAGCAAGGGATATTATCTATTCAGATTTTGCAGACGAATCTGGAAAATATTGCGGAAAAATGCAAACACTTTTTCTCAAGGTAATATATTATATTACCGGGGCAACTTTTATAATGCTTCCAAATATCGGCTTCTTTTCATAATAATTTTCTTATTATTACATAACAGTGGCCAGGGAAAAAGGCATCCGCACCAAGTGGCTGGACAATACCAGCTAAAATTAGCGTGTATCTATGGCTTGGGATTCTTCAAGATAAAAAGCATTATATAGACGGCCTTCCAACGGGCTACGAAGTCAACTCTGAACTCAGAAATGCTGAAAAACTCCGATCAAATGCTCCACCTGCAATATTTTATGGAGAGAAACATGTAAGACGTGTTAACCAATATGAATACATGTTAGCCCATAGGTGGATCAAAATGCATGCTTATTTATTTTTTCCAGAATTTCCAGATGCGAGCGTATATCTATCAAGCCAGATCTCTTATAGGTTCCGACTCTTCGGGTCTATCTGATCCCTTTGCCAGAGTTATAATAGGGGAAAGCACGGCCACCACTCAAGTTATCGATGAGACTTTGAGCCCCACATGGGATGAACTACTTGTATTTAATGACGTGTTACTTTATAGTACCATTGAACACATCAAAGCAGATCCTCCGACAATTGTAATCGAAATATTTGACCAAGACAAAGTGGGAAAATCGGAATACATTGGACGGACTCTCGCAAAGCCTCATATAAAAGCTTTTGAAGATCCATATGAAAGACCCCTATTCCCACCTTCGTTAGAGTGGCATGACATCACACGTGGTGATGATCGAGCTGGTGAACTGTTAGCAACATTTGAATTACTCGAAATACCAGCTAAGCAGGATGCTTCGATACTTCCCGGTCTGCCATCTCCTAGAGAAACCAATGGAAAAACACCTCTTGATGCTAACAAAGGTCCCATACTACCAGTGCCGAGAGGTATACGTCCAACGCTCTCGAAGTATCGAATTGAGGTCTTATTCTGGGGCTTGCGAGATCTAAAACGTGTTCACCTTCTAACAGTCGACAAACCCAGAGTGGACATAGAATGTGCTGGCAATATTCTCTATTCGACTGTAATACAGAATGCTAAGCGCAACCCAAATTTTATTAGTCCTGTAAAATTTGTAGAAGTAGAACTTCCTGACCAAGACTTATATAGACCACCATTGACTATTCGCGTCGTAGATTGTCGTAGCTTTGGTAGAATTACTCTTGTCGGCACTCACACTATAAATTCCATTCACAAATATATTTACACTCCTATGAGTAAACGAGAAAGGGAAATTGAAGAAAGAAAAAAGTCGCTTATTCAGCTACAAAACGTTGATCTTCGTGCAAACTGCATCGTCCATGATGACGTGTTCACGATCGAAAATGAAAAAGAAAGTTGCCCATTGCTAACGCGCGACGGTCGGTCAACTGCTTCATACGGGTCCGGAGTCAAACAGCCTATGCGTAAAAAGAGCATAAAGCGTGAATCATCGAAAAAGAGGAAAGCGAGTACGGATTCATTATTAGATGATGACGATGGTAACAAAGATTGGTGGACCAAGTACTTCGCATCTGTCGAGTCCATGATTGAAGAAGAGAAGGAAGCGAAGAGAGAAAGGCAGGGCTTCATGCAGGCTCCTCACATGGTGTACGTGGACGAGACGCGGTCGCCGCGCGAGGAGGTGCACTCTCCGCGGCCGGATCGCGACCGCAGCAAACGTCACCAACCGCTTTCACCGAAAACCAAACTCAGCCCAACCATTCTTAAGAAAAATGAAATACCGAACTCGTCTTTAACTAAAGTTAGTAATTATGTATTTATTACCAGCTTCCTAAGTTGTTTAATATTGGGTATTTGACTAACTAATTGCTACTTTTAGATATATCCCCACGAGCTTGAGGCGGTACCCGAATATGATGAGTTCAAGGAGTGGCTGCATTCATTTGAATTGTACAGAGGAAAGAAAACTGGTGATGACACGGAAGATGACAATAGAGTTGTCGGTGTATTTAAGGTATAAAGTATTTTGATTTTATTTGACTCGTATTCCGGTTCTTATTTTGACCATTAATTTTTTTCGTCTTCATTTAGGGTGCCGTTAAAGTATATAAATGGCCTCTGCCGAAAGGAATCGACGATCACACTGTTATGGGATTAGATCCAAACTATGGCTTCTTCCAAGGCGTTCCGAATAACGATCCCATACATGTGTTGGTAAGAGTGTACATAGTGAAAGCAACTGACCTCCACCCCATGGACTTAAATGGAAAAGCCGACCCTTACATAGTACTGCACTTGGGTTCTAAAAGAATAAGCGACAAAGAGAACTATGTATCGAAGCAACTCAACCCAGTTTTCGGAAAATGCTTTGAGATCGAGGCGACGTTCCCACAAGACTCGATGCTGACGATACAAGTACTTGATTGGGATTTGCTGGGGTCCGATGACTTGATTGGAGAGACGAAAATTGACCTGGAAAATCGATTCTACAGTCGACATAGGGCGACTTGTGGCCTGCCCATGAAATATGAAGAGTAAGTTAAGTTTTTACTAGTATAGATAAAGGAAATAAAGACTTAAAATAAAAAGATTTAAAACTTATTAAGGCCGTCTTGCAAGAACCGTTTTCTCTCGGGTTAACTGTAACCTAATGTCAATTTTGTATGAAAACCATAGACAATTCGCCAGTTAACCAAGAGCAAACTATTCGCGCAATCGGGCTTAAGTTTACTTACTATATTGTCTATATGTACGAGTACAGTGGAATACATATATTCGGGGTATGGGGTAAAATCGGTCTATCTCTGTCTTACATTCGCGTATGTCCTTCAATAACCGAAGTATTATCTAAGACCCGAAGGTCTAAGAGCTCATGGGCTGTAATTAGAAGCTATTCTCTGTGGAACCCTGTTGCAAACAGTCATTGTTATAATTTCTTGACATTCATATGAATGTGTCAAATTACCTAGTTACAGCGAAAAAGTATGAAACCCTGATACGTTGGCCACTGTACTTTCAAAAGTTATCTTGGTAAGCTATTTGACCATGAATAATTAAATGACATAGAGCGCTCTATGTCAAGGCAATGGTAAACCACCCCTTTAAATTTGTCCAGAGAGTCGTTCTAAGAAATAACCGCGAGGTTGCGACGATAAGAAGAGGTATGACTATAATTAGGTCACTCGTTAATAAGCAGTCATATTTCAGACAAGGCTACAACAGATGGCGAGACGCAATGAAACCGACCCAGATTTTGGCGAAACTTTGTAAGGATGGGAAGCTGGAGCCGCCTGCCTACGAATACGGGCGGGTCAGGATCGGGCGCACGGTGTTCACTATGCCTTTGGAGGACACGGAGCTGTTCTCCAACCCGGACACGCTGGAGGAGCAGATGGCGCTGGTGGTGCTGAGACGCTGGCACGAGGTGCCGCGCGTCGGCACCCACCTCGTCATGGAGCACGTCGAAACTCGCCCGCTTTACAATCCCAACAAACCGGGTATACGCCTAAAGGCCGTCGCACATTATGCCGACTCAACACCAACTTAACTAAGGCCCATCGCACACGACGCTATTTACAAGCTACTTTTGTTATCTACGCGTATGATACGCGTCGCTCGTGAATCGTCGCCATACAATTTCGTTAGGATTCGCACACGACGCGACGCAGACTAGCGAAATTATATTGTGCCGATTCACGAGCGGTCGCTCAGCTTTGTTGCCGGCAACTACTAGAGAGAGGTCTTAAAACCCTCACCTACAAATGTTTTTTTAGCTGGATGAAATACATACAACCTAATAACGTTCCCACTGTTAGGCCTCCCCTTGCACAAGGGGCACCTTTTACGGGTCCTATGGTGATCGGTCAATGAAAGGTTTTAGAATAAATTTAAAAAGAATTGGATCGGCTATTAAATAAATAATTTTGTTTGTAAAGGTATTGAACAGGGACGACTCGAGATGTGGGTGGACATGTTTCCCATGGACATGCCGCTACCGGGGCCGCCGCTCGACATCTCGGCTCGCAAACCCAAGTCGTATGAAATGAGAGTCATCATATGGAATACAGACGATGTGGTGTTGGAGGATGACGCATTCTTTACTGGAGAGAAGATGTCCGATATCTATGTGAAAGGGTAAGCTCACAATGAAGCAAAATATCAAAATAATGTTTTACAGGATAACCCCGTTACTGTTTCTGAGATAGATTTACTTTTTCCTGGCCACCTTCACCATCATCGCCACATCTCAAGATACCAGCTAGATGTCGGAGAACCACGGTGGTCGATAAGCCTAAACATTTGAGCTCAAAATCGAACCTATGTTCCTGGCCACATAGAAAATGTCCAATATCTCTGAAACCAATGCACAATTTTGATTTAACATGGCTAATAAATAATGTCACCTTCGACAAAAATATCTTTTAGGTAAATAAAGAGAACTATATCCAAATCCAAATTAGATAATTGGGTGTTACCTAGAGACAAACGGACCTCGGCCTCAAACCAAAGTAATCCTCGTAAGGGCCTGAGGTTAAAAATTAAAAATATGTTAATAATTTTTATAGATCGATTCTTACCCATTTAACGCACATTTTAGATGGGTTAAAGGCCCCGACGACTGTCAATGCACGGACATACATTACCGTTCCTTGACAGGAGAAGGAAACTTTAACTGGCGATTCATTTACCCCTTTGACTACTTGGAAGCCGAAGAACGCATTGTAATATCACGAAAGGAATCCGTTTTCTCCTGGGATGAAACAGAGTGCAAGATTCCGGCTCGACTCGAGCTGCAAGTCTGGGATGCTGACCATTTTTCTGCTGATGATTTCTTAGGTATATTTTAGCCCTTCATTACGAATGTTTCATGTTAGGAGCAGTTTCATACGTTTATGTTTACAGGAGCCATAACTCTCGACCTGAACAGATTCCCGCGTGGAGCCAAATCATCAAAACTATGCACTTTAGATATGCTTCGGAACGATGGTTCCGTGCCAATGATTAATATTTTCAAGCAAAAGCGGGTCAAGGGCTGGTGGCCCTTTTATATCAAGCGAGACACGGAGGAAATGGAGCTCACTGGGAAAGTAGAAGCGGAAATACATATCCTAACTCGAGAGGAAGCTGAAAAGGTGCCGGCAGGTCTTGGTCGGAACGAACCCGATCCCTTGGACAAGCCAAAGTTAGTAACCCCATGTTTAATAGGAGGAACGTTGTACTAAGGTCGTTTATTACCATCTAATAGAACAAAGTTCTATAAGTTTTTTTTATTTGTAGACTACTTCAGTCGACTGTCGTCTGGTAATTAAATACATGTACAGTGTTTTAATCTACCTCGTATTTAGCTCTAGTACATACAACAGATTCATATTGATTTTACGTTTCAGCCGCCCGGATGCATCATTCATGTGGTTCCTGAACCCTCTGAAATCAATTCGATACATCATCTGGCACAACTACAAGTGGACCATTCTCAAAGCAACTATCATAATTCTAGTAGCTATGATGTTCTTATTGCTTATATACGCAGTTCCCGGCTACTCTATCAAAAAGCTACTGGGTGCTTAAACTTAAAACTCATCTAATGCAACTATTGTTGAATTACATTATACCTATTCATCAATTTGTAATATTTATCTCAAATTAAATGTACCTACTTACATATACCTAAACGTGCCAGTTTTATTTTAATTCCTATCAAAAAATGCTACTTACGAGTACCTACTCGTACTTTACCTATTTTCTACAACCAAATATCATAAAACAATTCCATTCTGAGTAACGGCACAGTTACTCGTATTATCAACACATTTTTGTTAGGAGGTAGGTACTTAGGTGAAACCTCATGATTCAAAAGTTATGAGGTTACAGTATATTGTGTGAGATAAGTAGTAACTAGGTAGGTAATCGTTATCCTATTCACAATAGTAAAGTGGCTTACGAGTAGAGATGGAAACTGACCCATCAATGGATCTGCTGTGGAGCACGGGGTGCCTCCACTCCTGATCCATGAAGCAAAACAGAAACAGAATAGACACTCTGGGCCTGATGACTAAATAGAAAGAGGCTAGGGCGCACGATATCAGAGGGTGTGCACACAGGTGCCAGAATATTAGGATTATCAAGGGCACCGCAAGACACCCTAGCCTTTTAACCTAATCCTAACCTAACCTGCCGTAGCCTTCTACTAACTTAATCTAGTCCAGGATGTGTAGTGGATCTGCGCCGAAATTTAGAGCTCGCTCCGCTTGCTCCCGTCTTAACCCAACCGAATCCATCGTTCTGTGTCTGATCCGCATCAAAATTTGGAACTTGCGGGTTAACCTTTTAGCCTAATCCATCATCTTTCGAGCTCGCTCCCACCCTAGCCTTCTAGCCTGGCATTACCTGTGTCAGATGTGCATTGAAATTTCCAGCTGGCTTCACTCCTCCTGGCCTAGCCGAGTGATCCATCATCGTCGGATCTGCATCAAAATTTCGGGGTCGTTTCGCTCGTTCTCGCCCTAGCATTCTAACCATCTGTGTCAGATCTATGACTGGATGGAACGCGACCTTCGCCCTTTAAGATGTCGGGCGAGCAGACGAGTTGCAGGCAGGTTACCAAAATTATATTAGGTCTTTACCTATAAAGTTACCTACCGCTGAATTCGAAGCATTGTTTTTTATATTGGTCAATAAAGTTATTGACTCATATATGGTCAATGCACTGTTGGCTTTATAATGGTAGGTAGTTGATTCATATTTCTACTGTTAAAATCTGTTGACCTGGAAATCACTGAGGTTCTCAAGGGCACTTTCTGGGAACTTTTTTCCTATAAAGTAATACGATTATCAAAAAAGTGTGAACCAGTTGGAACAACGTTCGGCGAGTACACAATGTGATGGAGGATTTCCAGCTGTAAGCCCTGAAAGTTTAAGGTGGTAAAACAACAGCGTGCGACCACATTCGAAACATTTCACCCTCTGCCGGAGTAACAGCCGCAAACTCTCATTCCCCCACCGTGTTTGTTGGATCTTCCACTAACAGACTTCAATATTTTTTAGAATTTGAACGTCTTCTAGGAGGCAAGAAACTTTTACGTTATAGCTTTAAATTCTTCCATACAAAAATGCAACTTCATAGGTAAAGACCTTTGGAATTATGTCGCCTGGAACCCTAAATCAGGCCTAAAAAACAGGCCGAATACTTTAACCGAGATAATGGGACTTAGACGTAAAATATCCTCATATACAAAGCCAGTTTAGAACCAAATAAAAACGTTTAATACATAAATTGGTATCTTTCAACAAAAAATACCATCTGCCTACCTTTTCTTTTTGCGCTTGACTTGTCTCGGCGTCGGTTCAGGAAAGTCTACAAGAATGCGCCGCCGCCGCCGCCGTCGTCGTTTCCGAGCTCGGCGTGGACGACGACGGCATCGGCACCGCCGCCGCCGGCGTCGGATGGCGCGTCGGCTCCGTCGCCGGGCACAGCTGTAGCGACGCCGCTTCCGGCGAGATTGATTACCGTACTGGTATATTCGCTTTCGCTTATTGTTAACTTTAGTCATGCGCATCATAGAAGAAGACCCATTTATCTGTTGGAAACCAAGTGCCGTCCCATGCAATGCATTCTCGATGACCTTACTAAGATCTCTAGAGCTGCTCTCCCCTTCAATCCTACGCAAATATTCCAATAGTTGGGATACTGTCACACCGTCCTCATTCTCCTTAAGATATTTTATTACTAGTTTTCGTGTTTGCGTATTAGGCGAAAGTGGTATTTCAATTTTTGGTTCATCATCTTGCTCTGCGGTTCTAGTCGAGTTTGATATTACTAACATATTTTTTTTAATGATGTCTAATATAATGCCAAAATCTTTGGTGATCCTGCTCAGCTTTCAGTATAGATTCAAGAAAGCTCGTACATTTTTTATTATTTCAAGAGTAAGGCCTTCAAATTCAAGAGTATTTTAAATCACGCCCGTTACGTAGAAACATTAAATTTTGATCTGTGCTGTGACACAATTTTTTGTCAAAGACTAGACGTCACGTCACGGACTGCTCAAACCACAGAGTTACCAATACTTAATATTTGATTTCTGTGGCTCAAACACTGTGATTACCTTCTCTCTGATAACAACAAAGAATTTCTATATAGGTATAATATAAAAGTTCTTTGAGAAGGCCAAACAACACACTCGGAGGAAAAATATTAAAAGAATACGCAAATGCTTGATTTTTATTTTTCCGAAACTTTAGATGACTTTTATATAAATTTGGTATAATTTTTTCGAGTGTTATTAGCTAGTCGGTAAAAAATTGGACCAGTGGTTCTCAAGATCTAGGAGTATCTTTGATATCAGATGGAACGATAATAGCTAGATGGTTCGAATTTAAGCTCAAATGTTCAGGTTCATGGTGCGTATCCGACATTTTATTTTATTTCATCTATACTTAGTTTTTGACTCGTGGTCAAAAATGTTCGAAAAATTACCGTTCCCCCCTGATCTCCGAAGTTTGCAAGCCGATAAATCAGAAATAATTCGGACTCATAGATAATCTCCTACATTTTACAGGAAAAATAAAAAGAAGTTAAAAATTTATAAGTTTTGAGAAATTAAAAAAATATATATTATTTTTACGATAAAACGAGAACCGTAGATGTGCAAGTCCGACTCGCACTTGGCCGGGTTTTTTCTTACTTATTGCAAACTGTCCCATGTTGTTACCTATATCCTGCACGTCGCGCTACTCCTATAGCTTCACCATAAAAACCTGGTTTTCAAATGCAGTAAATGTAATTTTTTTGAAGTAAAAATTTGTAGGTACCTAGTAATACTTTTCTTTTATATATTTTGTTAGTATTCCTTCTGTAATTGTAATAATATAAATAAGTTTAAGTTGTCAATAAATAAACATTTCCTATAAGTAACACATAATTTCACATCATGAGTAGCTTATTCTGTACCTACTCCAATGTTGGCAATCTTTGGCAATAGACATCAATCAAAGGCGCGCCATTGAATTGAACCCGTCTCTCCATGGTGACTGGCTCTGATTTGACAATTGTCTTAAAAGGGTTAACATATATGTATCATTTAGTACATATGGCATTATTGCATTTACATATTAAATATTGTATTAACTACCTATATATTATAAAATCCATTCATACATTTTATGTGCATCTCACACACATAAACCTCTTATCTGTCCCAGTAAAATACTTATCTACCTACCTATGCATACTTTTTTCTGTATTTGTGGCCAGCTGAATGTCAAGAAAACAAAAGAAAGCTTTCACTGAAAACACGACATTCATTTCTTGATGAATTCACTTCATTTTATTTGATGTGTACTTAATTTATTTTTGAATTTACCTCTAAAATTATTGGCTTTGCCGTATAATATACAAAATCATGTTGGACTAGTAACTAAATCTGATATTAAAATAAAAGCTAGTGATAATGTCGCAAGAGGATTTTCAAAACCAGCAGCAACAAGAAGAAAACACCGCTAAATTGGTGTTGAATACATTTTACAAGATAAAGAATGAGAACGGTGTTACGGCTGCAGATATTTCAAGTTACCTGCGAGAAAAATTTGGTGATGTATGGAAAGTCAACTGCTTGACAGGAAAAGCAGAAGATGCTTTGAAGAAAGGTGCGGCTCTGGGATTCCTAGACCGTTTAGGGGACCGGTACATCGCCAGCATGGTTCGCGAGGCAGGATGTTGCCGTCGCCGCCGGCGCCGGCGCAGTTGCCGCCGTAGACGCCGTCGCAGTTGCCGTCGCAGACGCCGACGTTGCCGAAGACGCAGACGCCGCCGTCCTTGTTGCTGTTGCAAATGATAATCCATTCCATGTGGTGATTTATTTCTGGTTTGATAAATTATAGTAACATTTTAATTAATTGCCTTTTATTATAGAAACTGAGACGATTTTTAACGTCTACCACAGAATAGTCTACGAAACACAACGAAAGTAGAAAAAGAAATTATCTAATGAAAGGAATCTGTCAGATATTCAAATCCCTTTAGCAGACCTGATATAAAATTTATATTAGGTCTTTACCTATGAAGTTGCCGCTGAATTCAAAGCAAAATCTTTAATTTTTATTTTTGGTCAAATAAGTTATTGACCCATATGATCAATTCACTGTTGGCCTTATAGTGGTAGTTGATGCTTGTCTCTGTTAAGGCTGGTTTACACCTTTTCAAGTGGCAAGGACAGTTGAAAAGTCCACTGTCCCTTGCCACTTGAAAAGATGTAACCAGGTCTTACAGTACGTTGACCTGGAAATCATTAAAGTTGTTACTTTTTTCAAAAGTAGTATGATTTTCAAAGGTGTTGGTGGTTGTGCAAGGTCCGTCGAGTATACCATGTGATGGAAGGATAGATAGATACAAACACTGGAAGAGGATTCCATCTGTAACTCCTGAAAGGTGGTAATAGCGCGTTTCATCCTCTACTAAAATTTGAAAGAGTTACAGCTGGAAACCCTCATTCACTCACCGTGTTTGATGGATCTTTCACTAAGATCCCTACATTTTTCAGAATTTTAACTAACTAAAAAAGACAAAAGACATTTCCCAGGCAGGAGAGAGAGGCAGTAAAAAGTGTTAAAGGACTTTCACAGGAAAAACAACATTGATTTTAACAGTAGAATTGAATCAATTACTATTAAATACCCAACAGTGCATTGACAACATGGGCCGAAAATATGATTGACAAAAATAAAAATATATACAATTTTTGCGTTCAATTCGTCCATAAAAAACTTCATATGTTAGTATTATAAATGTACTAACCGTAAACACTGGGTCGGGTTTAGAGTATAGGTATTCATTAGAAATTGCAAAATGAAAGCAGTGCTAATGATCAAATATTATATTTTAACTCTAAAATAGTATTTACATGTTTTTAAAACATATTTCATATAATTATCGAAACATTTAACATTTAAAGAGTTACAAATTCAGTACATACACATATTGCTTCATTTATTATTTTCCTTACAAGGCTGTAAGGCAGCCAGTGCTGCGCCAACATCAGAACGGCGTCAGGATATCAGCTAATATATAAATACCCCACAAATAATAAATAAATTGATAAAAAATCAATTTTGTTATATTGTTGATACAGCACATCAGAGTATACCGACCGCCCAGGCTACCTATACAAATGGTATATATGAGAAGGTAGACGTAACTAAACTATTTTCACAAACTTTACATTTTTGAATTTAGTTTAATTTTCCAAATAACCTACTCTTAGGTTTTATCAGAGTAGAAGGCAAGGTGTTTTAATATACGAACGATTCTAAAACAAATCATCATTTATAAAATACATGTTCTTAAAGGCCGTAAAAACTAAATAATTTTTAATATTATACACTTCTATATTGAAAGTCTAAAGGTAAAAACATTTTTTTTATAATATACACTACACAAAGTGGATTATGGTGAATATCATACATAGTAAAACACATCGTCAAGCTACTCAAAAAATTTCACATTTCCCTATCGGCATCGCACACACTAACGCAGGCTATTAGAGAAAATTATCTATGTAATTGAAACAGTTCAATTACGTCAACTTTTTAAACATACAAACGAACCCTTCTTTAGAAATTGTCCATCAGATCAGGCCCAGGGAGGGCGCACTGGCGGATCCTTGGAGCAGAAAGCGCTCCTGCAGTAACGCGGCCGCGTGCGTTGTTGAAATAGTCGCTTAGCAGCCACTCAACAGTGTGCGCTGGACCTAAGTGCATCCTATATACAATTACTTTAATGTTTATGTACTTATTTACAAAAACATTAACATAAACCTTTACAACCATACGTACTACATTTATAACGTGGTTTCAGAAACGGTCATAAAATGAAATTTAAAAGATCATGCACGATCATTCCATAATTATGTCGACTTCATTGGCATATAAATATTAGTCTAGTTATTTTATAATAGGAGCAGAAAAAAAAGTTAATCTGCACCTTAAATTCATTAAGTTATTAAAATGTTACTTTATTCATACTATATCGACGGTTATAATTTCAAATGCCGTAAGGGACATTTAAACGTAGAGCCTTTACACACACGACATATGAAAGTATAACAGTCGATATGTAGGTACAGTAAAAATAAAAAAAAAACTATGAAATAATGTTTAAAAACAATTGCTCAGTATGTAGATATTTCGAATGGATTTATTGGAAAATGCATAACACATTAATGGCGCATTGGTATGATTACTGGTGATGAGGTCACATAACAGATTACTAATCAGGCTCATAGTATATTTCTGCGTTTTTATTTTACTAAAATAAAACCTAATAGGAAGTAAAGGAAAATAGTAGTTTAGTTATTACTAGAATAAAACGGGCTCTAATTATGCACTAATTCCAATGTATTGTACAGTTCAAAAAGGAAATTGGTCAAGTGTTCATTTAAATACTATACTATTTACAAAAAAAAATTCACGTAGGTGGATCTTTTTCACTTCCACATTGAAATTTAAAAAAGGTTTTTTATCTTGGTGGCAAGAACTTCTTCGTACGTGGGCATGGGGGAGGCCATGTCTTTTATATATGGTTCTGTCGTGAGGAAATGTATAAATAATATTTCATGGACAGGTAATATTATATGTAAATGTAAATCGTCTTAAAAGCACCAGAACAGCCAACCCTGACTGGGTTGGCTGTGAACCTCTTGGTGATGTGAGACCTCATATTTCACTATTTAATTAATGTTTTTTTTTACATTTTCTTTCTTTTCTATACTTCCAACTAGATTACATCCGTCAGATGATGCTCAATTGTGCCGTAGCTAATTCCGAGTTACCCAAGATTCAACTTTTTTGTCAGTTGTGCCGTAGGTACATTTGTTTTCCCGTTGTATCAATTAGTTGTGCCGAAGGGAATAAAAATTACCCACGACACAACCAGTTGAGCATCGTAGTTGAGCCGTGGGTCCGTCACGGTCTGATTGTACGTCTGTGCCTGCCTTATAATAAGCATTAGAAAAGACACAAAAAACTGTTCAGAACGTGTATTTTTCAATGTTTATCACAGGATAGTGCTAAGCGCAAGTACGAAGCACAAGCACAGTGAAGTTATTAGTAAAAACCGTCAATAGTTAGGGCCAGTTTACCGTGGCGCAGTAACGCGACGTATCACGGCTCCCACTTTACAATTAGAAATGAAATTTAGAACTTGTGGATCAAGGTACGCATTTCCTGAAATCTTTCAAGATTTCCAAATGGTGCAGCGCGTAGTAATAGATGCCTCTTCAAGCATCTTCGCGACGCGACGCTTTAAGTATCTGCGCGCCGCGTCGCGTCGCTGCGCCAGTCTGAACTGACCCGTACTAGTATTTTTCAGTCCTTCCCTAGTAATACACCCCGGCCACTCGTGCGATTTTGTATGAAAACCGTGATGTTCATGCACGTCTACACACTTTTGCAATTTAGTTTAGGTTTGCTCGAGTCAAGCAAGTCTGGGACTGAGTTGTACTAGTGACGCCACTAACCGAAGTACCCGCACTTGACAAATTACGAGCTACATTTTCTAATCTCGGTAATATTTTAAAAATCCAATCGCATCCTTATATTAAAATGTTTCTAAAATATTTAATTGTAGATTTAGTCTTTCTTTAAATATTTATAATTCTGCAATTTTATGTATAGGTATGATCGATACGATGAATCTAGGTTATTTCTAAAACAGTATAAACCGTATAATTCGACCAAAAAACAATCAAAATATGGTTGTTATCACTTAAATAAAATATTTATCTACTATTTTACATAGAGATAAAAAATAAATTGATAAATAAATCCTGACCCCGGAATTTTTTTCACCCTTTTTCGAATTTGTTTCGAAAAATAATTCAAGATTATGCATATTTATTTGGATTTAGTCATCCATCCATCAATTGCCAGAAACATATTTGTCCCACATAAATTGTGATGATCACACAGCCAATGACAATGTCTAGCGTCACTCCTAGAAGATGTAGTACCAGGCTGTGGTACTAGACGTGGGATGTTGGAATTGGTGGGGGCAGGGAGTGTTCGATATATATATATATATATATATATATATATATATATATATATATATATATATATATATATATATATATATATATATATATATATATATATATATATATATATATATATATATATATATATATATATATATATATATATATATATATATATATATATATATATATATATATATATATATATATATATATATATATATATATATATATACAGGGTGTAACATTAAGAACGGTCAGTATGGGAAAGTCTGAAACTATAAGACATACGAAGATCTGTTCTTAGGAACCATGTCATCAATTTTAGTAACAAGAAACACTGTATTCATACATTTAAAAAAAAAAACTGTACTCCGCCTGGGAATGGAACCCGGTTGTTTTGAAAAAAAATCCAACACTATTTCTATTTAGATATCGATTGTGTAGGTCTTAAGGAATAAATGTTAGTATGAAACGTGATGTTTAAAATTAATAAAACGCATTGTTTCCATATCTTTTAATTTATTTGAGTAGGTGTTCGAAATGACTACCATTTTGTAAAATACAACATTCAACTCGTTTAGGTAACGATCTTACTATTGAATGTTGTATCTTCAGGTGGTGAATTTGCGTTAAAATTGTCTCTATGGCTGCTTTTAGGTATTCAATTGTGTCGTAGCTTGTTTTGTACGCTTCATCCTTAACGTAATCGATATCTAAATAGAAATGGTGTTGGATTTTTTTTCAAAACAACCGGGTTCGATTCCCAGGCTGAGTACAGTTTTTTTTTAAATGTATGAATACAGTTTTTCTTGTTACTAAAATTGATGACATGGTTCCTAAGAACAGATCTTCGTATGTCTTATAGTTTCAGACTTTCCCATACTGACCGTTCTTAATGTTACACCCTGTATATATATTCTATAGTAGTAATCAATCAGTAAGCGATCACAAGAGCCATCATATCATCAATCACATCAGTTACATTTTTGAGCGACTGTATAGTTGCGTAATATGTAATGGATAGTTTACTAAAATTAATAGGATTTAAACTAGCGGCACTCTAATAAAAATCACTTCACATAAATACAAGTTAATTTTGGAAAATGTAGGTATTTACAAAAGTAGTTTTTCAGAACTATAGCTTATTCTATGTCGTTTTCCTATGTGGACATAGTTATCTAGACGGAAAAAATGGCATTATTACGTCTATATAACCATACGAATACGACTTGCAGTAAAGCTATATCAATATGTCTTAAAAATCATCACAAGAACAATGTAAATCCTTGTTTTTTTTTTCAGAATTCCCTTGTATTTGAAATAACGAGATTTTTTTATTAGTGATGCTAGTTGTTTCCTGTTAAAATTCGCAGCAACACTTTATGACGTATGACAATTCTGGCTTTTTTAGTTTGGGGTCCAGGAACTTTTAACTGTTATCCCTACAGAAATAATAAATATTTTTTTTTTATTACAATAGTACAAATGAGAAATAGTTCTCACATGCAATTCAGGATTTCTGAATATAATGAATTATAAAATGAAGACCAACAATAATATTTTTCTCATATCTATCAGTTATAGTCTGAAGAGAGATAATAAATAGAACCGTTTTGCCCCGAAGGGTAAAAAAACGTAAATTTAGGTTTCAGTCGTAAATTAAAAATCCCTATTTCTCCCTATCCCATGGGAATATTAAAATTTCCTGAATTTAAAGTAGAACACATAACCTAGTAGAACTAGTAGAAATGTTGACGAATATCGAGTGCGGATCTTCTTGTGGTTCAAGCGCATATCGCCCCGCTATAGTGACTGTGTTATGTTTTCCACTATACATAGATAAGTTGATTTTGACAGCAAAGCGAAGATCCGCTCTCGTCAAACAGACTATTACAGTAATTAAATAAAACATATTATTAAAAAAAACATTAATGTGACTTGTCACGACACGGTTTTCATATGATATTACAGTAGCATAGCTATAACAAATACCACCAATAAAAAATATGAATATTTTTTTTCTAAAACAAAAGGGGTATTTAAAACAATAAAAAACCACTAATAAAACGCGTAATTGATCGTTTTAGCGTTTTATTGCTTCTGCGTTTAATCTGGATATAAATATGTATTTAAAAATAGTACATAATTATCACGATATTGTTTATTGAAACATTATAAATAGATGTTTTTCGATTAGTGGGTGGAGCCATAAACTATTGTAACTCGACCACGACAAGTTGGCCGCACGATGACGGCGGATGGGGTGAGGTAGGGCTGTTTTATAGCGGTCGAATTACAGTCATTCCAAGTATTGTAAACGTTTGTAAAATTATTTCTGCTTTTGAATAAAAAAATCATAAAAATAAATATTTGGAAGTTGCTTATATAAAACTTTACATTCAAAAATAAATATGGAGAGATCGAATGAAATAATTAGGTCAGTAAAATTCCTACATAATTTAATATTTAAGTAAAATTATATTTTTTTACCTCAATCTCGCCTGATAGTAAGCGATGAAGAAGTCTATGATGGAGCAAGCGGGTTTTTTAGCAATTGGCCTTTTCAGTCGGCGTTTAAGACCCGAGGTTGTATATTTCGGGAAACAAACGTCAGGCTGGCTGACGGCATCTTATCTAAGCATTATGCTGGTGCATTGTGCTAATGAGCCAGATAATAGTTTGTATACACTATAAACAATAAGTAATAAATCTGTATTAATTTTAAAGTACTGTATACTGACATGCTGTAAGTACCAAAAGATGAATAAATGAAATGATATGAAATTATGAAGATCTGTGTAATATAAAACTTTTATTGTAAACCGTGCCGTTATGTTGCATCTTATTACTAAATTTCATTAAGGGGTCCGTCCATTAATCACGTAAAGCTCGAAATACAATCACGTTCGGATAAAATCACGCATTATTATCACAGGGTGCTGTGAGATATCAAGTGTATTTAATAATAGGTATTTTTGTAAGACCGCGCTAAACCAAAGAGCGTCTGCTGTGAACTGTTGAGCGAGCGAGTTGGGCGCCTATATTTTGGCGCGCGCAAACTGCAGCACCAATCCGCAGCAACCTGCAACCTTCATGTCTGCCTAGATACATTTTTCATAATCCTTAAAACTTTAACTTTACTTATCTTTAAAAAAATACACGTGATTTTTAGCCTAGAACCTCACCACGGTTCACCAGTAAAACCGGTGTGGTAAAAAACCCTCGTGATTAATGTACGACCCCTAAGATCAAGCTGTAAATAAATACGTCTTATTATGTAAAAGTAAACAAACAGTACATTGAAAAATAGACAAACATTGAATGGAATAAATAATATTGACAAAGAAACATGCAAAATTGTGTTTTATCATTATCACAGAATGTTGTTTGTAAATATATTATTACGTTATGACATAACCAAACTATTCCAGGATTCCAGATTTTCATACCTACCAAAATAATATTCAGTTTACCCATTTCAATCACAATACCACAATATTCGTTGACATGTAATAAAAAGTTACATAAAAACATATATTTCATATTTCGGCACAATGATTTGTCGGATAATTCATTAAATATTTTGTGTGTTGTCTATTCCAACAACACACAAACAAATATAAAAAATACATATTCACGCGACATGTTGCGTGATTTAAGTTTAGGTAGGCTAAGTTAAAGGCATTTTGTCGACATCGTTATGTATGACCTTTAAGCTGAAATGACCGCACTACATTATTCTGTGCTACATCTGAGCGAAGTTAACGGAACCCATAATACACATCGTTTCTGTCAATACAAACTGCTGTGACGTAAATAGAACTGCATTACAATAGGAACGCTTTAAATAAATTAAAATACTTTCGAATTATAGCTAAAATGTACAGTCAGTTAAAAATTGCACATTCATTACAAAACTTTAAAATAACAATGTTTAAGATTCAAATCATGTTGGCATATAAATATAGTCCCTAATCCCGTGTCATTGAGGCTGCGTACTAAAATTAACAGAAAACAATCCGAGTCACTCTGGAAAAAAAGTTTTTCTACAGGTTAATTTTGATAAATGCATGTATTTCCGTTGTTCCACATTATGAAAAGTGATTTGTCAGAACAATACTAGTGGCTTTATTCTCAGTCGTTTCCTTAAAGTTGTCTAGAAAAAAGTGGCCACTTAATTAGATAACTATACAAAAACTACTTGCAATAAAGCTAACCAGTAGATCTTGTACCGTGTAGTTCCCGGTTCAGAATAGGACTACCCCATATCTTCCCGTGGGTGTCGTAAAAGACGACTAAGGGATGTGTGGGAATACGGTTCCGCTGCTCGCAACCGTACTTTCTACCACAAGGCCCCACACAAGAACCCTGGAAGCCTTAAACGAGCAGCCTACTGGTGGTAGGTCCAGGCTGACCGCGGCTTGTCACCACCCTCCGGACAAAGACATGCCGCCAAGCGACCTAGTCGTGTTTCGGCATGATGTCCGGAGTAGCCACCAAGAGAACGGGTCTGGGCAGCTATACTGCACATGCGCACCGGTTTCGGTGCTGCGATGTGTTGCCGCGCCGGGCGCCTCATCGTGGAGGGTAGCGGGATCCGAAGCACGGTTCTCCGCTGGCCGACCGCAGGTTGTAGGGGGCCCAAGTAGTAGGCCAGCCACCTACGAAAGGCTGCCCCGCCGCCTCGCGAAAAATCCCGGAATGCTCCACCGTGCCGGTTGGCGACCGGATTGGAGGAGTCGGTGGGCATTTCCGTGGGGGGTTCGGGCGTCCCCGCAGTCTCCAGATGAGGCTACCATACGTGTGGCGACCCCGCATGCGCCGCTGGGTGATCTGTGCAGCCCCTCGCCCAACAACCGTTCTCTCGCCTATTCACTCTCCAACATTATGAAAAAGTCAAATAAGAATAGTAAGTGTGCACAGCGGAAGCACGTCCTCCAACTCAAAGTGCACCTCTCAAATATCCGAGGTCTGCACTCAAATATCGATCCAGTTCACCACCACCTCGAAACTGAAAATCCACACTTGCTATTCCTTACGGAGACGCAGATCGGATGTCCGTCAGACGCGTCATACTTATACTACCCAGGCTATAACCTGGAGCACAATTTTAAACCCCGCGCTGGGATCTGCGTGTATGCTCGCAATGATATCTGCTGTCGGCGTCTCCGGAACCTTGAAGATCCCAAATTTTCTGTAATATGGATGCTGGTGGACACTGGGCTGGAGAAAATGCTCTATGCTTGTGTCTACCGTTCGCACAGCGGTGACCAGGAGACAACTAAGTTAATTGAACACCTTAGCCTTGCGGCGGAAGTGGCCCAACAACGGTAGCCATCTGCGCAATTGGTTCTTCTGGGGGACTTTAATGCTCACCACCAGGAGTGGTTGTTCCCATACCAGAAGACCGACCATGCTGGCAGGGAAGCGTACAAACTCGCGTTGTCGCTAAACCTCACACAGCTGGTCGATGGCCCCACGCGCATACCGGATGTTGATGGTCACACCCCCAACTGCTTGGACCTTCTGCTGACAACTGATCCGGACAGGTACTCTGTGTCGATTTCTGCCCCATTGGGAACCTCTGACCACTGTCTGGTGAAATCTGTATCTAGCTACTCTCCGCCCGATTTAAGCCCTAGAGGCACCAGGCGAGTGTGGCGATACAAGTCAGCAGATTGGGATGAGATGCGGCACTTCTTTGCATCTTATCCATGGCGACAAATCTGCTTCTCTACTGAGGATCCGTCGAGCTGCGCCTCGGCCATAACCGACGTGGTACGTCAGGCCATGGAATATTTCATTCCCTTCTCTGACGTGCCTCTTGGTGGTGCAGCACGCCCTTGGTACAGTGCTGATTGCGTTCGTGCTGAAACACTGAAGCAGTCAGCATTTGTAGCCTGGGCTGATGCTCGGACGCGCAAAGCTCCGGATGTCCTGGATAAAAAGAGAGCCTTCAACAAAGCCGCCAATTCCTGCAAGAAGGTTCAGCGTCGGGCTCGCTACGAACATGTTGGCCGGATCGGAAACAAGCTTGCTTCATACCCTGCGGGTAGCAAGGCTTTCTGGTCCCTCGCCAAATCAGTCGAAGCTAACTTCTGTCGCCCCTCGCTGCCACCTCTGGTCAAACCCGATGGATCGCTGGCTCACACCGCGAAAGAGAAGGCAAACTTGTTTTCCTCTCTATTTGCTAGTAATTCTTGTCTAGATGCTGGAAGCAAAACTCCACCCACCTTACCCCACTGCGACTCTGTAATGCCAGAGGTCTGCATTCACCAAAAGGAGGTACTTAAAACGCTCCGCAATCTAGACGAGAATAAAGCCAGTGGTCCTGACGGGATACCAGCTATTGTGTTAAGGAACTGTGCACCTGAGTTGTCTCCTGTCTTGACGCGCCTGTTTCGCCTCTCCCTAAAGACTGGTCAAGTTCCAAATTCTTGGAAGCTTGCTAACGTGCAGCCCGTGCCCAAAAAAGGTAGCCGTGCTGACCCCGCCAATTATAGACCCATTGCAATCACTTCCATTATCTGCAAGGTTATGGAACGTGTATTGAACACCAAGCTCCTGGCATACCTAGAAGGTAACGATCTCCTCAGTGACCGACAGTATGGTTTTCGCCAAAACCGGTCTACTGGGGACCTTCTGGTTCGTGCCACTCACTTCTGGGGCGAAGCCATTGAGAAAACTGGTGAAGCTCTTGCCGTTTCACTAGATATTTCTAAGGCATTTGACAGGGTCTGGCACGGTAGCCTACTAAGCAAGCTTCCTTCATATGGAATCCCAGCCAGTTTGCGCATATCGATCGCGGATTTCTTGAGTGAACGGTCAATACGAGTGGTCCTAGATGGCTGCTCTTCTGACCAACTGGCTATCAACGCCGGAGTTCCTCAAGGATCTGTCCTCTCTGCAACCCTATTCCTGCTGCACATAAATGATCTGCTCATATCGGGTATTTTTGGGTACGCAGACGACAGCACGGTTACGGAGAGATATCTTCCTGTTGCGCGCGCTGGTGCTGGTGAGATCCAGACTCAAAGAGAGGCCATGGTTGAGCGTATCGACTTGACCTTAAAGGCCGTGGCCGATTGGGGCGATGCCAATTTGGTCAAGTTTAACGCCACTAAAACGCAGGCGTGTCTATTCACCGCTAAACGGAGTCCCTTCCACCTGACTCCGACTTTCCGGGATGTATCCGTACCGATTACCGACCACCTTAGCCTTTTGGGGTTGGATCTGACTTCCAATCTCAACTTTGGGCGCTCCATTGAGTCAAAAGCTAAGACCGCAGCCAAAAAATTGGGCATCCTGAGTAAGGTTAGGCGGTACTTCACGCCGGGACAGCTCTTAAACCTTTACCAAGCCCAAGTCCGGTCGTGCATGGAGTACTGCTGCCACCTGTGGGACGGCTCAGCTAAGTACCAACTGGCTGCCCTTGACTCAGTGGAGAAACGCGCTAAGCGCCTTATAGGTGACGAATCGCTGGTGGAGGCTAGACTGCAAAGTCTGGAACATCGGCGCAAGGTTGCCTGTCTATCGGTATTTTATAGGATACATTTCGGAGAGTGCGCATCGGAATTGCACGACCTAATTCCAGCATCTCCATTCCGCCTTCGGACTACCAGGCGCGGGGAGGGGTTCCATCCTTATGTTGTTGATATCCCATCTGCTCGTACGAAGCGATTTGCTTCTTCGTTCATTATGCGAACGGCTAAGGAATGGAACAGCCTGCCGGCGTCTGTATTTCCCGAAACCTACAACCTTGGGATCTTCAAGGCCAGAGTGAATAGGCATTTACTGGACCCGCATGCTCCATCGTCGACCTCATCGTTGCTTACCATCAGGCGAGATCGAGGTCAAATGCGGGTTTAGTTATACATAAAAAAAAAAAAAAAAAAAAAAAATCTAAAAAATATTTATCATTAGAAGAACAACTGTAATCCTGCATTTTTCAGAATTCCCTTGTGTTTGGAAGAAATAGATTTTTTTAAAGAGTGACGCTTGTTGTTTCCTTTTAAAGTTCGCACCGACCCTTAATTCTAAACTTTTTACCACCTTCGTCTAGTATTGAACGACTACGAACTAGTATATAACGCGGCCACTGAACTTATAAACTATTTACCTAGTACCTAGTCTATAAATTCAATGACACGGTTTCGCATCCTCAAAGATTCAAAATTTTAAAACTAGTAAAATGATGATTTGGTCTTGACGAGGGACTGTTAGATAAAAAAATGCATTTAAAAACTCACACTGAATATAAAAGATTGAAAGATACACTCATCTAAACGCCCGAAACACACTGAAGGCACAATGTTGTCGATTTATTTTGCACTAATTAACGCCATTTACGAAATTTAATGTGTGTTAGACATAAAGGACGGTACTCACCGCGAGCATTTGTAATGAGAAGTTTCGTTAGCGAGCATTTGAGATGCGAGCGTTCATTACGAGAGCAAATTCTTTCGCGAACCCAACTTTAACTCAAACGTACACACCAATGTTTGGTTCGTGAAAGAATGTGCTCGAGTTTGCTCCGCGAGCAAACGCTTGCGCAACAAACGCTCGTTCGCGTAACGAATGCTCCCAGTGTGTACGTTCCTTAAGACAAATCTTCGTTTAACGGTGCAGGTTACACTGTTGACATACAATACTTCATATATGCTATACGCGATAGTTAATGCTGGCCTGGCGAGTCTAACATGCACGACTCAATTTCCGCCGAGAGGTTTTGGCAAACGCAGTATGACAGTGGCGCCAATGGATACCATCAACGAGTGTCGATCCAGCATGGTTTGAATCTTGTATAAGCCGTATTGACTTTAGTATTAAACTACTGATTATCACAAGGCGAGTTAGTGAACACGTTACGAGGGGGTCGGCTCACACTGTGTCGATGTCGCCCACGTTGATCCGATCTTCCGACGCCGTTACGGAGAACCCTAGGATGCGCGCGTCGACTTTCAGCATTTTATTCTTCTTTGCCTTCTTCCCTTTGCCCTGTTAATCATTAAACTTTGCATTAATACGCGATATAATCTGATTATTCAATAGGAGATAATCCTGCAATGTTTTAGCACTCGACACTAGCACAATTACAAAAACATTCAAAAATACGACGCACGTGTATAAAGATGATTTTGTTCTAAACACTTATATAACCTAAATGCATTGCTTTCAATGACAATAATTTGATAAATAAATAATGATTATTTTGACTAATATTGCACATATTAACACATAAAGCCACATATATCAACATCAAGTAACTCTCCACCAAATTCCTTCAGACAAAACGCAAAGATGGAGCCACGAGCACACTCCATAAACAGAAAAGCAAAACGAAACGTCACTTTTGAAGATATCACAAATTTCTCGTTATTTGGATAAATTTAATTTAATTTCTCAAAGCTATAGTAAAATTGTGATGATATCATGGCATCATATAGCCATTTCAAAATAGTAAACCTAAAAAATCTGTTAAGACAGTGTGGCGCGACACACAGTCTTAACAGATTTTTTAGGTTCTCTATCTTTGCGTTTTGTCCTATTAACACACGACATTATCGATATGAAAATATCGAAATCAAGTTATTATAAGTAACCTAACCTCCTGATATTCAGCTCCGGTCAGAGCGCGAGGATTGATCGCTATAGCAGGGGAGCACAGATCATCAGAAGGAGTCACCATACCAACGCGCAGGAGCTTCGACCTGTTGAAACATTTTACAGCGTTATTTAATTTAATAATCAACGTAATAAAACAATCAATTGTTAGGCTGTGTAATTTAATACCTTTGCCTTGCTATATGACAGATTTGAAAAATAACTAATAAAAAGATGTCTTCTCGTTATGTGAAAGTAATTCCTGTGTTCTTATTTAAAAACAAATAACATCAATCTCTGCTGTCTAAATAAATCATATGTAGACTATTAGTGAAAGTGAACTATGGACATTTAGACTTTAGCAACACTGTTATATAGACAAACCAGCATGATTCTGTCTGTATATTATCTTCATACTAATAATAATAACACAATAAGGAAAAAATGTTTGAAAGAAAATACAAACCTTCTCTCCAGGAACTGGCGAGCGAAGTCACTAGTATCTTTAGATTCGCCCAAATAGCATTTAACGTAATCCTTCACTTCATACGGAGACTCTATGTCCTTCAGGAATCCAACAAAGGTTGGTACTGTAACAATAAAGTAATTTTATACTTAAAGCAGTGCTATAACTTATAGCGACAAAATCAGTATTTGTTATAGCAGTGCTTGTAACTTATAGCGACAAAATCAGTATTTGTTGTGATTATGGCTGATTTTAGAACATATAAGGGTCTAAGTGTAAAGAGAAGTCCATCAGCCTCTTTGAGATATAGTGTCCGTGATTTTTATTGAGTATCTCTATACTCTCTATTTTTGCATGGGGCATCAAATAGAAGAACATTTATCTATAACCACCAGCAACAATAAAATATCACTCTTCTCTTGACGGACAAGATGGCCGCCGAAACAAAGGAATTTGACGAACGACCGGCTGTAGCAAACTGAAGCGATTTTGTAGCTGACTGAATCGGATCGTACCCATAGAAATCTAGAAAACCGAAATAACGATTTCTATGGGTTCGATTCGATTTCGTTTCAAAATCTGTGCAGTGTGATAAAGGCGTAAGACCTAACGGTAATTAGTTGCTTAGATAACAATTCAAATTAAACATCAACGTCTCTAAAATACTGTTCAAAATGGCAAGCCAATGTCAAGCGACTCGGAGCGCTCCGAGCAACACGGAGCGCGGGCACACTCCGTAAACAGAAAACTAAAACGAAACGTCATTTTTGAAGATATAAAATGTATCGTTATTTGGGTTGATTTAATTTAATTTCTCAATGCTATAGTAAAATTGTAATGATATCAAGGCATCATATAGCCATTTCATAATAGACCTAAAAAATCTGTTAATACAGCGTGGCGCGAGTGGGAAGGAATTTGGTGGAAAGGTACCTATCTACATGTTAATATTTAGCTTTATGTGCTAATTTAAAGTTTTTATACAAAATCTTGTAAAATCATCTGATATTAATCAAAATTATTTTTATTGAAAGCAATATGATTTTGTTCTTAACATAACCTAAAATAATAGGTTATGTTTAGAACAAAATCATATTTAAGTCGTACACGATATTTCAAAAAGATATTTAATACCTATAGGTTAGGTTATTTAGAATAGGTTTATTTTTTGATGCCTTCGCGACGCTGCTTAAATCGTCTGCAATAGACGTAACAGGCCTATGATGATGTTTTCTTTAAAATCTTCAGGATTAAAGTGTTCTTGAATGCTTTTTTGCTCGAAAATATGTATTTACGTAATTGTGATAGTGGCTCTAGTGGTAAACATTGCAGGATTATCTCCTATTGCAGGCATGCCATTTTAAATCGTATTGAAGAAACTTCCAAGATTTATTATACATTGTTGTTTCCGAGTCTTCACTACGACAGATTGCGCTGGGTCTTACCTTATAGAAGAGTGGTTTGCCAGCCTGTGGGCTCTGTGGTTTTGTAAAGTTAGTATGTTAAGGTAAGTATGTTTTGTTTTACCATCAATTTTTGCGCTCCAAGAAGCCAGTACGGTGTTGCACCAAATATCGAACTCGGCGGCCGGTGAAGTTTCTTTTCTCGCCGGCAGGATGAGAGACACCTTCTTCTTTGTTTTACTTTGCTCCACATTCATCGCCGAGGGTTGAGGTTTTATAGCTTGTGGGCTCGGCTGGGTGTCCCAGAAACCACCTAAAAATTGTGATTTTGATGATACGTGACTTCAGATTTATAATCATTGCACGACTATAGCCGTACCCGCCATGCGTTCGTCAGTGGAACTCTACGGCCACAACCAATCATCGCACCGTCAGCACTCTAAATTACGACCTTATTTTTAGAGGCCAGTGTTCCAATAAATTAAAAATTATAAAGACAAGTACCAAGAACAATGATATGCAGTTATTATGTAAATAGATACAATTCGACGTCGGTATTTGCAAACAAGCTAACTGCATCACACTGTTTTGTGTGAAGCTTGAAAACTTTTTAAAGCTTTAAGTCATTGACTAGAGATTGAGCTGGCTTGTTTGCAGACAAAGTCGTCTAATTGTTGTCAAGTTACCGCCGTTGTGAGTGTTTCCCCAGGGCACGTGGTTGACAGGCGGCGGCGGAGCGGCCGGCGTCTCCTCGAGGACCTGGACGGCCGCCGCTGCTGCAGCAGTCGCCGCGGCGGCAGCCGCCTGCATCCGAGCCTCTGCCTGCAGTTACGAAGATTTTGAGTAAACCGAATACCAGAACCACAGCAAAACTCTACAGACTGTACAGTGGAAGACACATCAAGCTATATATAGCCTTCAGTACTTTGTCACTATGACATATTTAACACATTCATACGAACGTCAAGGAATCATAACAAAAGCTTATTGCGACAGGGTTCCACAGGTTATAGCTTGATGTGTCTACATTCTACGATGTTATGGCTGGCACATTCGATAGGACGTAACCTGAACGTTTCGTTGTAAATGTGTACTTAACACAGAAATGCAAATTATGCTAACTTAGTATAATCATATTGTAATTTTTTTTACAAACTATCCAACGTAGCTACATGACATTAAATTACGCAACATTCTTATCATTTATTCGGTTTTCGTATCATTTTTTCAATATTTTCTTCGAACGTGCACAGTTACATTGTAGTGTCTCGTTGGTTATGACAAGAATATAGTAAGTAAACAGAAAAAAAATAGTACTGTAATCAGTGTAACCATGTCCTTTTTATACCAATATACATACAGTTCTTGATTTTGTGGTTTGGTACTCCGAATTTTGTCTGTAATGTTGTCACAAAAAGGACTAGGTCACTTAAAAATGTAATGTCTAAGTTCCGACTCTTCTAACATTGACAGCTGCCAGCCGTAAGAATCGTATAATGTACAGCCTATAGCGAGAAATCTGCATAGAACGAAATTCAAAAACTTTGACCAGAAATCTATTACTGTGGAACAATTTTATGATGAGAATACTCTTACAGTCACAAAATTCACATGGTATCACATTAAAAAATACTATAGATGACATAATTGAATACCAACTGAAATCCAAGGTTTCCACACAAAACTTATTCCACTACTACGGCATAATTATCTACGCAGCACTGTATGTACACTAACTTCTGTTACTATTGCTTCAATAGTAGTACTGTTATAAGAGACAGACAAACACAAAAAATAGTACTTATCTAACCTGAATTTCAGCCAAACTTTGTCCTTGCACATTAGCAGAGGCCTTCTTCTTTGCCCAACCCAAGCCAGCCTGCATTTCCTGGCGACAAACAGATACGATTTAAGTACAGCGATTCCTGTTCACTTTTTAAATCGAATTTTACATAGTGATAAATAAGATTATAAGACCCGAGAAATATTGTAATAGGTACTTACAACATGTATATTATATTATTTATTTATTATTATTGTACTTATTTACGGGAAAATATTTAAATGCTCCTCAAAAAACTTTAGACACACCCATCAATAAAATTATCTTAACATTTATTATATTATTGCGCTACAAATAAATCAACTCAAGAACAGTTCTTATCCAACTAATAAATCAAAAAATTACATCAGAATATATTTAAAAAAATCCTTATTACACATCATAAATCTGATCAAGCGAACAGAAATATCAACTTCGCATCAAATATACTAATTGCACATCAAGTTAACAGAATATGCAATATTTATTTTGTCACTCTCTACGTGCGCACAAAATACATATAAAAATAAAGGTTTTTTTAAATACCCGTCGTACACCATTATTTTACTGATAACTACTTTGGATAAACATCGGACAAAAGGAAGCGTGGACAGCAACATTCGGTTATGATGGTATATAATTCATTTATATTAAAATTTATAAAAATTTTAATTAGATTTTTTTAATTGAAAATGCCAGGTCTGGACTTTACGGGTCCGTTACCAGCCCTGGTTCGATTCGCTGCAACCGATCACACGATCCGCCCTTCTTATACTTGAAATCAGCGCTTCGGAACTAGCCTTGTGTAGTTCCGAAGTTTCTAGTTTTGGTCTGGGTTAGAAAACAGCGATTACTTGTTCCCTAGCCAATGCAGCAGCCTGTTGTTGAGCGATGATTTGCATCATCTGCTGCTGCTCCTTCATCTGTTCCAGTTTCTTCTCGCGCTCCAAGCGTTGGATCTCGGCCAGGGTGAGCCCGTCCTTGCTGGTCGCCTGCAGAGCTTGGTTGGCCACCGCCGACCACGGTGCCTTCTTGCTGATGGACTCGGAAGCCTGGCGTTGCTGCTGCTGTTGTTGTTGTTCCTACACCCAGGGCGTTAAGATTACTGTCATTTCAAACCAAAACATGCAGATAACGGTTCATATTTATAATCATTTTGATTATATATTTTTCTACTACCATTTCGTAATTTATTACTGCGCGATGTCGACAATACGTCAAACATATCTACGGTTTCCATAGTTACCAATCACATGTTAAGCTGTCATAACGTCTGTTGAAGTCTCCATAATGGTTTGTATTTTCTGTATATGTTTCATGGTCGTAGAAAAAGTATTGTGTGCAACGCACGTAATGGCGATTTTAACACTCTGTGGCGACGCACGACGCGCGCCACAACGACTAGTACGATTTAACGATCATCGACTGACGACTCGAACTCAGCTTCGCTTCGTTTCATTATCAGTTCTCATGTTAATACCGCTATCATTACGTGGCCGTTGCATAAAATACTATTTTTAATACGGACCTGTTGCTTTTTCAATGCCTCTGTTTGCTTTTTTTTCTTCTCCTCTTCGGCAGCCAGTTTCTCTTCTTCTCTTCTACAACAAAAAAAAGTTTGATTACCTACCCATACAGCTACAGTTACGAAACATAATCGATGATGATAGTTTGGGTATTAAACGATTTTGGGTTTCTTTGGCGATATGGACGGGGACGGGGACGGGGACGGGGGGGGGGGGACATTGCGATCACTCGTTGGTCAGTATGCCGTGTGAAGTTAGACTATATGCGCAAACTAACTTCACCGAGAACAATACCACTATAAAAAAACGCATTTCAGTACTAAATAATTTACATAAGCAAACTCCGAATTTATTGTATACCACATACATATTACCTACCTATGTAGTAAGTAGTCGTTTTATTAGCTGTGTGAACGTTTGACAACTAACCTTTTGCGTTCAGCATCCTCAGCAATCTTAACTTCCTCTGCCTTTTTCTTGTTATCTTTACTGCCACTCTTCTCAGCCCCCTTTACGACGGTGAATCCATCTTTAATCCATTCCTACCGGGCAAAGATATCTTTGTTTTATGCGTGTTTTCAATAATGAAACAAGGTCCTAATAAATTACAGTTAAAATTATCAAAACTTAACGCAATTAGCCATATAAAACATTATTTAACAAAATTCGCAATAATTAAATGTTAAGGAAAAATATCCTGTTGTTAGTTTACCTTTTTCTCTTTTTCCATATCCTTTCTACTTGGTTTCTCGTCTTTCTTATTCTTTGTTGGGGAAGTTTCCTCTGACCTTTTCTAATTACATGTAAAATATAAGGAGTATGATAATTTAATTACGTAAAAATAGATTTCATTATAATAATAAACGAATTCCAAATGCTATTTGGTGCTGTGGAGCAATTTATATTTTTGATAGAAATAAGCTTTGGTGAAGCCATAGCATAATGTTCTTTAGAAAATCTGAACTTAAGAAATATTATATATTATAATATTATAAAAAATATTATATTAGTTATTACATAATGATGTTGCAATCTGCCGAAACTTTGTACAATGCCATCCCATTATACTCACTTCGGGCTTAACCACGTCTTCTTCTTTGGACTTGACCTCAATAGATTCTTCTTTTTTCTCCTCCTTTGACTTTTTACTTTTGTTTTTTGTGTTGTTGTTTTCCTTATTTTTAGCGGATTTCTCAGCATCATTCTTAGCCTGCTTTGGAATTTTAATCTCTGCTGTCACTTTATTCTGAGCTTGTTGCTGGGCGTTAGGATTATTCAGCTCAGTAGGCAGCTGCTCGTCTTTTGTGACAGTTGCAGTATTTATCTGTTAAATTGTTATGTTACCAATGTTATTGATCTTATTGTAGTTGTAGTAAAAATAGTTTATGTAACACCTGCTCGAGAAGTGGTCTTTTTCTTAACTCTTGACTGTAGGATAAGTGTCACATAAGTGATTTCAACTTTTACAATTCCAATATGCTTTATTTTTTTATTTTCTCTCACAGGTGTTACATCAAGTATCGTGTGTATCATGTGGGCGAAGAGCACGTGTCAAATCTTCTGCATTCAGGCGACAATGTGTGTCCTTAGTGCTTATTACACTATGCACTATTACCAAATCTACCGAATGAACATTTAAAAAAGAAACAATTCGTGCAATCGCCAATGATTTTTTAACTAAGTTAATGTTTTAGAAAGAAAGACTATAATTTAATTTGAAATTAGACTCGATAATTATCGAATCTAATTAGATTGAGTTGATTAAAATTGCACGCATATAAAGGACAACACGCAATTATACGCATGAGAAGTTACTGTGCAATAGGTGGGTAAGAGCTAACATAAGTGCCTAAAACTAAAATGTACCTGTAGTGGTTCTTGGGTCTGCAATGTCATTTCAGTGGCAGACATGTCTTGTAATGAGTCCTCCTGCATAATTTTTTGCAGATCTTTTAAATTTGGAGCAGCGCTAACGTTACTAGTAAAAGAGTCTTCCGGTTTATTAGAAGGGGGTGTAGGAGCGGCCGGTGGTTCGCTTATGAAATGCATAGTTTGTGGTGTATTGGCATTTTGAGACGCTCTAAGCTGCGCCAATATTTGATCTTCAGTTTTCATTTCTTTAGCTATCTCTTCGGGCAGCAGGGAATTTGATGCGATGGCCGATGGCTGAAAGTAATCCAAGTGCGTTTAATAGTTGTGATAGAGGTCTTAGAGATCAAGAAATAACATAATTTATTATCAGCAAGTGCAAATTTTAATTCCGTGGAAGAAATAGTTATCTCAAAGTGTTAATTATTCTCTAAATAAATTATAAGAACATAGTCGTTTGTATTAATCTGTACTATTCTGAAACCCTGAAATTTTTTCCACAAAACTAAAAATAGAACTTCAAATAATGGTTTTAATTATCGAAGCGATTTCAGAGATATGCACCGTGCCTCTATAAACACGCCTTGAGTGAGTTGTGATATATTTATATGAAGAATCATGAATTTTACTTATTTTTTGTATTAATTATTAAGTAATTCCCGTGGTTATCTTTGATTTTGTGTTACACTTCCTATGTGATTCCGAAGCACAGATTTGAACTAATAATTTAGAACTAAGTTGTAACCGACGATGCCCCAATAATCCTACCTTGTGTGAGAAGAATATTTTGTTATGTCAAATAATAGAATTAATACCGTTACTCAATACCTATTAAAGAGACCGATACATACGGTGATTAGGTACTCGGCAGAAAAGACTCCAAAACATTTGACCGGACACGATACGGAAATATTTTTTAAAATTAATACTTTTGTCGTGATCCACAAGAGAGGGAAGATCATACGTGGCTCATTTGAACTTGCTATGGTTTCTAGATAATGTGGGCCAATTGTGTTCGTTACTTTTGTGCCTCTGGCAGTTTTAGTAAAAGTAGGAGCCTGACAGTCTAAAACTGTTTGACACAATGGTTACATTTAATACTAATGACGACAGACCAGCGCTGTTGCAACAGAAAGGGTAACATAGTAAAATATTTACTATTTTTATAATCTTTATTACAAACTCAATAAAAGGATAATAACATGATAGTTTTTAACAAGAACTTTTTTCAACAAAATAAATCTTAAATGCAGTTGTTGACGATTTGGCAACATTGAATAGTTTTATCATTACTGTCACTACTTGCCTTAATATTTGTTACATGAAAAAATACAATTATAAAAAAAATACAATTTTCTTGTCCTTTTCCTACAGGAAACGAAAGAAATTATATACTTATTGAGACCTAAGCATAATTTACACTTTGGTAACTTAGACGCTTACATAATAGCAAATGAGAATGTTAAACATAGTAGCCTTTTAACGTTTTTATATCCATATAATCATAATCATTAATCACAGGCAGTCTTCAAAATCAAATATTCAGTCTTTAATCAAAGGACCAATAGGGAGCTACCGCAAGCGTGGGCGCTCTATTGTTTTATGTTACAAATAAAAAAGTACCTAATTAACAATTTTATTATATTATCTAAACCTACTTTGATTTCGAGAGTAAAGTCCGTTCTTATAAAGCAGTATATTTTTCAAAGTGACAATATGCAAAAAAAAGTGTTACTTCCTACAAGTACAATAAAACAACTTCAGCCTAATATCTAAAAAATCGCTTATAAACTTTGTGCAATTTCTCTACTTAAGACTTGTGTTTCTAAATTCTAAACGTAAAATACTCATATGGTTTACATTGACAACGCAGCACTCACGCTAGCCATAGCCTGTTCACAAACAATATTAGACATCTTAAACTAATAACAGCCGAAAAGTCAAATACACATAGATTCATGACTAAAGATACCTAAAACTGCATTTAAAAATATTTTGGGAACGCTCTTGGACACTGTATTGAGCAACATATTTATACAGGGTACCTACAGTCAATAACACTAAATAGATAACAAATATCAAGTACACGTCGCAATATTTGATTACTGTTTACCAACTGTATTTAATTTTGTTTCGTAAATATCATATTTTATATAACTGTCATCCTATGAAGTTATGTATGACTAGCTAGAAAATTTACCAAAAAGAATTACCAGTAACATAACAGCGTTATCTAAAATACTATCAAGTTATAATATTACATTAGGTTAAAGTATATCGTATATAATAATTAAAATGTCTTTAAAGGTGACCTTAGGGTCAGTAGGTCGAACTTATTATCGTTATCCCCTAAATTATGCTTATAACGAGTGTCATTTAGTTATCAATACTGAATCTTACTGCGTTACTTCTGTGAGTTCTCAAAATGTGACGCTGCTATATGATTCCTGCGATTATAATACCAATCTTGAATAAAAACGACAAATTTCCCTTATCATTAAAACTAAACAACCCTAAGCTATTATAGAAACAATAGCTTAGAAAAACGTAAAAATAATAAAAAATTACAATAATTTTAAAATGTAAAACTATTGCTCTTAAATGCAGTTTAGATATGTTAGTCGACATAATTTTAATCATCAGAGTCGAAACAAATCAGGAACGCTTTGTCATTACAATTAATCTAATAACTAATGAAGGATAAAGTTTAAGAAACTACAATAAAACTAATAATTAAATTAAAAGTAAAAATTAAGAAAAATATATAGTAATAATGAAAAATAAAGTTTAAGAAACTAAAATAATGAATGAACCTAAAAGCTAATGAACAAAAGAGTTTAAGAAAAATATAATATAGCAACTTCAGCACATCCTACAAGTATCTAGCACCCCATAACTTCGCTTTGTAAGACAACACATCTCAAAACATGCCGTAGCGGCTAAAGTAGGTAATACAACAACTCTAACAACAACTATCAGATATATTTTTATAACAAAAGACGCTTATTATAAGCGCAAACCACAATTACTGTGATTTAAAAAATATACATTAAACGTTGAAGACATAAGAAGCAAGAATGCATCTTAATTCTTAATGTATCATGATTACTTCCTTTTAGAAAATAACCAATATTTAATCGATCAATCAATCAATCAATCAATCATTTATTCGTCATTTATTATTTAAATAAATTGGTAATGACATTTATTTGTTATATTGACATCAATAAGCTACGGTACAACAAATAATCAATTCTTCTGCAGCACGACTGAGTTTAAACAGACATAAAATCTTCTTTTATTTATCTCTTCCGTAGCGGCTTTATGTATTTCCATTTACATTCTACCCTGAAAACCATACGGGTCATTTAGCTATTTCATTACGGATATTGAAAATAATTTTAACACCTACAAAGTATGTATATTAGGAATCATGAAAGAAAAAAATTGAAACATGTCAACAATTTATAGGAGTACCCACATAGATCATTCAGAATATTTTTAATAAAAAACATTTATTTCAGAAACAAGTAAAGGCAATCTTTAAATCGGTCAAATTGACCAATATAAGTTGATTTAAAAAAATTATATACATATCAATAAACAAATAAAACTAAATAGGTAAAAAGGCAAACTCGGTTAAATTGTGGGTTATTGAACAAATTGTCAACTTTAATGAGAGATATCACCAACAACTGTAGCGAAGTTTTGGTGAAGTAGATAGGCAGAAACAAAGCAAAGACCAAAGAAATAAACTACACATAAAATATTTATTTATTTATCAATACTTTAAATCTGTCACAAAGATGAATTTGTCTAAACTGAACGTGAACAATAATACGTGAATAAAAATTAAATTACTTCTAAACTCTTCGGTTAATGGCAAATTCTAAGATACGAATTCTGTCAGTGCCAGTGTCAGTCATGGGAGTAAAAAGAACTCATTGTACCTACGATTTTTTTAAAGCTAACATAACTAAATTATTCAACGCCCACCCAAGCAACGACGTAAGTCTTATAAAGACGAATTTTTATGGTAATCTTATTTGTTAAATAATAAATTTTAATAAAAAATAATATATATTTTTTGTGGAGCTAACAAAATATACAAGTTTTTAGAGGGTTTTCCATGCACTGCGATTATTCTATCCTAATCTAACCTTGAGGACTTAGATGCAGTGCCTGATGTGCCGGTAATACGCTGGCTCTCTTATCATTCAAACCGAAACGGCAATGCAAGAATTGCTGCTTTGCGGTAAAAGAGTGAGTCAGCATCGAGTCATACCACCTTCAAGCGGTGTAACTCAAAACACAATATTGTTGATATTTATCTTTGACAGGGCAAACTATACAGGATACGACAAAATATACAGGATGTAATAAAAACGGGCCCTATAGAGGCGAAAGTGGTATGTTCAGTATTCATAACTGTCTAACTATCACTATGAGGCCAGCTCTGAAATCGGGAAAAAAATTTATTCTGTAACTGTTCCGTACCAAAAGTCAATATACCTACACGACCGAAATGTATGAAACAGTTGTCATTTTTTTCGCGATTTCTGTGTTGGTCATACTGAAAGTTGTTCAGTTATGGATACTGAACACCGCCCATTTGTCTCAATAGTGGGTTTTGGTTACATGCTGTCAATTGAAGAACTTGAATCACTTTAAGAAATTGAAAATTACCGCAATTTTAAATCCTATGGAAATACACGCACATATACACACTATCGATTTATACGAATTTAGAATGGACTATAAGACAGAGAGACGCAATGAAAAACCACAATGCGGGCTTACCTTAACCGTGTAAACTTAGACAAGTTCAATAAAGTGAGATATTATTATGTTACCGAGTAGCGAATAAAATGTACCAGGAGTGATAGCAAATAGGAAAATTCCACGTGAAACAAACGTCACATTCATAACTGTTTGACGTTCTTTCATCTGCAAACCTATATAAATCGGACTACTAGCGCCTCTCCTCAAAACATTGTTGCCAGGTAAAAAGTCTTTCGTATTTATTATTTCGTGTCATCAGATCTTGCCACGCTTACCTATAAAGTATTTTGGAATTTATATTAGTATACGGTATTATCCTAATTTTTTTATTGCCTAAATCGTCTTACATGGACACCCTAAAGAAGGATCTAAAATTAGTTTTTCGATATCTCAACTAACATCAGAGATATTAATGGTTAAAGTTAGTATTGGAGAGATGCTCTGTTCCTTTCTAGCATAACAGTCCTTTATATGCAGCTAGGACCTGCTTGTATGGCGTTGGCGTTCTTTCTATCGTTCTGATTTTTGATTGCCTGTAGCTATTTTACTTTTCGACGAATTTTTATTCTGCTTTAACATTTGACTATTAATTAATGACTATTTCTCAATTTTTAAGAAATAAATTTAATATTACTTGAAAACCACCCTATTCTATAAAATTGTACATTATTTTATGTAACTCTTGCTCGAAATGTGGCATTTTACTTCTGTAAAAACTCTGCGATGGGTGTCTCATTAATAGGAGATAATCCAAAAAACAAAAGCCAATCAACATGTAGAGACGTTCCTTTCCACCAAATATTTTTTATCCTTCAGTCTCGCGCCACGTTGTATTATCAGATTTTGTAGGTTTGCTATTTTGAAATGGCCATATCATCACAATTTTACTATAGCTTTGAGAACTTGTAAATAAACCCAAAAAACTAGAAATTTGTGATATCTTCAAAAATAACATTTCATTTTGCTTTCTGTTTAAGGAGTGTGCTAATTAGTGGCTTTATCTACGCAACACTTTGCGTTTTATGACCTATTAATAACATCACGATCAGAAGTACTCAAGACCCATATGGGTCTTATACCGTACCTATTATATCAATAATTTAAAGTCTTGCCATACAGCGAGGTGACGCAGCCAGCGTGCAGCGTCTTAGGGACTGTCAATGCGTGTGTGGTCCGGATTCGATCCATTTGTACTGGTTATTAGGGTCTAGGTTTTTGGTCTAGGTCTGGGTCATGGGTTTGGGCCATGATTTGGATCATGGGTCTGAATCTTCGGTCTTGGTCTTGGGTCTGGGTACTGGGTCTATCTCTGAGCCGTACATTTTATTGACATTGACTTACGAATATGCGACTGCGAATTTGCGTCTTTGCGACTGCAACTATGCCTGCGACTTTGCGACTGTGACTTTGCGACATTGCAACTGCGATCGTATAGTCCCAAAATCGCGTTGTCCCGAAGTCGCAGAAGCCAAAGTTACAAAGACGCATAGTCGCATAGTTACAAAGTCGCATAATCGCAGTCGTAAAGTCGCAGTCGCAATACGCAAAGTTGCATAGTAGCAAGTCGCAAGGCATTTTCATAAAATACGGTATAAAGCTCCCAACATAATGTAATTGAATACCATTACGATAAGGATAACGATAGAATTGCTCTTAGCGATAAGGCCGCCTAAATAGTACTTCACTATTTCCTTTTCTATCTCATGTTTGTTGTTTTATATTTGTGCAATACAGTGTATTTTACTTTACTTTACCATTACGCTATGTGCTAACTGGCTATATGCATTTCAAATAGTGTAGAAATAAATATTTTATTTAAGACCGTGATGATATTTCATTATTCATTTAAAATTTTATTAAAAAAATTGTCTCAATTTATTTGAAAAAATACCGTTTCAAATATTTAAAGATGTTGTATTTACTTCTCATTAATAGTACTAAACGGCACGCGTCGATAAAACAGTTCATTCATTTGAGATCATGGACCTAAGAATATTGCCCCATAGACAAGAAACAATTAGCTCATAGTCCCTCGTGCCAAGAACAAAGAACATCAAGCAGAAATGTGACTGGAATAGTAATATTTTTGAAAAATGGTAGTCTGCGCAAAAAAACTGCAATTTTAATTACACTTTGTGATTTTCAAAATACTGGATTTTTGACACTGTTCTTGAAACGGTGTTTGAGGTCCCTGGGAGTTTTCGCGTCAACCTATTACGGTTTGATTACTACTCGGCCCTGGGTGTTCTACAATATCTGCCTATTGTAAGAAATAAACAAATTTACACTAACGTACGAGGATTAAAGTAATAATTACAAATTACAAAGCAAGCTAAGTTAAATCCAGATTATAAATGTATTACTACATCTCAGCGAAATAATTCGTTCCTTGGACAAGCATTTTGTCAAGCTGCAATTTAAAGCAACATGTATAGAGTCAATACACTGATGGTTGCAAATTATGCAGTGAAGCTTTTTTATTTTGTGTCGAATCTAATTAGATGTCTATAGTAGGAGTATGGTAACTTTTTAAACTGATGCTTAAATAATTCTATATTCGCTGGTATTTACTGGCATGTCCACTAAATAACATTACTTTAAACTTGTTCTGGTGATTAGCGAATTAAAAAACAAACGTCTTGAGTACTAAATTTACATACATACATACATATAAACAGTTTCATATGTGACAAATTTATTAATAATTATCACTTATTCTGTTGTTACTCGTATCATTGAAAATTTATTTTCTGTTACAATTACAAGTCGCGTCTGTTATAGGGATCAGATTTCTACCTATCTACCTGTTAAGTGTAAATTATATAAAGTATAAATTTTTCTGAGTCATAAATAAATAATATTTGACGTAGGTAATTATTAATTGTGCAGAATGCCATGCATTAGGGGCAAAATGGATACAACCCTCAGAAGCCAATTTATAAATTAATTACAATCGTTTCTAATGAACGAAAATGTTTTTATTAATATCGTTCATGATTCCTCTCCCTATTGGGAAGCGATATTTAAAACCTGAATGGAGAACTGGACTAAATCGAGATCGGCATCAAATTGCGTTTCTAGTGTTGAGTAAACAATCCTATTCCAATCATTCAACATAAGCAAAATTAGGTCACATCGTTGGATGGCGGTAGTATACTCACAATTTGACGTTGTTAAAAAGACTTTGTGTAATACACAATTTCTCATACAAATCTACCGATTTTCAAGAAAATATCAAATTCGTTTAGTATCATTTTGGTTACGTGTTACAAAATTTATGAATAGTATCAACACAATAATTCATTCAAAAAATCAATAGGGTTAAATATAGTCCAGTTATCCATTGATAGATTCATACTTTTTGAGTTTATGATGATGATTAAAGCTGAATAATTACATGAAAAGCGATAGACAAAACCTGGCACACAACTAATCACTACTAGATTCTTTGTCTTAACTGATTAGTTATTATATTAATGATCATAATGTCGCAGGTTTGTGTGCATTTGGTTCGCCTATCTCTTTTCTGTATATATATTTATATATAGCCCTTAAAGTTCTTCGTTTACAAATCAGAGTGTCAAAAATAGCAAATACATCTAAAATAGTGAATGTCTAACTAGTGCGGGAAGAACCAAATTGTAGATAAGATTGTTTTTTCGCAGCACGAGCCTGTTTTAGATACAAGAGTGCGATACGGAGTCTTCCCGCACGAGTTAGTAACGATATTTTAGTCATACCTGCGAGAAAATAAAATAAACAATTAAAGCAGTCGGCAATCCATGTCGTTATATGTCCATGGAGAATGAGCGTTCCATATTATTAATATCATATGTTCATGGGCTCAAAAGAATGAAGGGTATTTAGGGTTCCTTTTATTGTTTTTAACGACGAAAATTACAGTGAAATCATTATAACTGATAGAAGGTTAAAAATTTTTGCTTTTTGAGAAAATAAATTAATGTGATATTATTTCAAGACGAAAAAAAATTATTTTGTGAACGGAACCCCTGGTGGGGTTCGACTCGCACTTAGCCGGTTTTATTTAATTATAGGGAGACTTTCTTTTATTAAAACGTTCATCATAAAATATCATCACGTAGTTTTATATAAAATATTTCGATTAGAATGTACATAATTAATTAAGGGGCCTAAAGTCGCCAATTGTACGTTTTTTGTCAAGCTCTAGCAACGACACGGCTTGATCCCATAAGTTAATATTTTGCACATACATACTTCAATTAGAAGGAAAAACGACTCGCCCGCCTATACTATGACTCTATCATACTTTGTGCATCAAGCTACTATATTTTTAGGGAATCTTTATTGATCTTGAACTATGCAAAAAAAACTAATTTACTGGTATATTATTTATCAAATCCGATAATCCGTTTAAAAGCCTTATGCCGCACTAACTTTTGTCTACGCATAATATTATACAGATGTTGTTGCAAAGCTATAAATTAGAAATAACAAGAACACTACGATGGCGTCGGAATCTTATTACTTTTATTTTATCGCGACATTCCACGTATATACTTGACTAGCAGGTAGGTACATAATTAATACATGTTGCTATACTATTGATTAGTTTTAGTATGCCTTGATTACTCACCAATACTAACTCATTGTCAAATTAGTGATAGAAAGATAATAAGTTCTCTCATTTTGTAAACGAAGTACTCCCAGAGCTTGCACAAAAGACAAGTAAAAGCTTGATGAAAGTGGCATACCTAAAGCTTGATTGTAGTAGCGAATAATTCACGGCTAACACGACAAAATAGGTAATATGCTATTTGGTTATATTTTTTTGTTGATTAAAAGATTTCATCGAGCTTCCACTTTATGATTAAATAAATAAATTCTCATACCTGCTGATCCCAGAAGAACATAGGGAGATTGTTGACGCGAGCGTCATTACGCTGTGTATTCATAGCTTGCTGCATCCACATCATATCGGGAGGAGATGGCTGGCTCCACAGAGAATCCTGGAAAGTTAAATAACTGACGTAAAGACAAGTCACAGTACCTATGCATTCAGATATGACGTGACCCTGACTAAAAAAAACCTCGCCATATTGCAGAATTAAATAGTACTATATTTTTCATAGTAATCTCCATAACACAAAAACCTACCAATGGCGCCCTCTTAACAGGGTTTTTTAGTTGCTAATCAGGGTATAAACATCGTAATTGAGCCTCACAAAAATATAAGTATAATTTACCATTTGTTGTTGGCCATATGGTGGATTCCTCATAAGTCCTACTGTTCCAAATTGCATTGACTCCAATGCGTTCGCGTCAGCTAAATTAGACATATTCATCGCCTAAAAAGTAACAACGAAAATTACATCAGCACCAAGACATGAAACAGATTCAGGACTAAGATATATCAAAATAAAATAGCATAAGCCAATGAAACCAACATAGAGGTATGTTTTATGTGGTTTCATAATTGATTAGTCTTGATTGTTTCTGGTGGGCGGGCGAGTGGATAGCTTTTTTTATTTTTAAAGGCTGATACTGGGAATTGAAATGGCCCCGACATAGTTTACTGTGACTTTTAATTCATTTAGCAAAGGACTACATAGATACTAAAGAAGACTAACATCCAAACCAAGGCCTTGCTGAGAGTTGAGCATTGCTTCATGAGGACCTTGATTACGAGGGTCGTAGCCACCAGAAATCGGGAACATCAATTCCTGTAATAACAAGAAATAATGCATATTGCATATTATTTACCTAGATATAATCTTAAATTACATTATACCTTTCGCAATGCAAGGTACAGTTAAAATACGTAAATAATGATTTTTTTGATATCTACCACTAAGTATTTATATGGGTAAATATTATGTTATGTAATTATGTTGTATTTAATTTCACAGAACAAACACTATAACATTTAGACATACCATCTGCGCAAATGGCAACATTGGACCAAAGGTGCCAAGAGGCCGCATTAGAGTGTCACATGCTCTGCGGACCATGAGGCTTGGACTGAAGAAACCAGCACGGTACCAATTGTACATCTCCTTTGACGAGAATGGACCTTGAATATTTTTCTTTGGGTCTTCATAATACCACTGATCACTTAGACTTGCTGGATTTGAAGCATTTGGTGCAGACTGCTGCATGATATTGCCATAAATAGATGACCCAAACGCTCCTGGAGTCCCAGAATGTTGCAGACCGTGCATATGAAACATGTTGGTTTGACCCCCATGATTTGGCATTGGTATATCAGTTGGTGACTGTAACTGTAGAAATTAACATTCAATATAGGTAATAATATTTAGTACTTTATACAATAACAGTTGAAAATGCATGCCAATAAAATAAATAGTAATTAATATCCACGTAATAAGGTACATATTATGTAAGATCTCTTACCGAAGCATTGTTTGGATTTTGCCCAAGAAAAAGGGAACTATTTACGACATTAGAAGCAGACATTCCTGGCATGCCGCCACTGGATTGGTAACCTGAAATTCCGACTCCTGATTGCATGCCTGCTGCACCCATGCCAGGGTTTGTCAGTCCCTGATTGGGTAATACAGGTACAGGGACACCTTGAAGGGGTATGCCCAGTGGCTGTCCCATTGGATTATTTGAATGTCCAAGTGGTAAACCTAATGAAGCATTCAATGCAGAGTTAGTAATTCCGACAGGCTGCATTCCAGTTGTCTGCATACCAGTTGCTTGCATTCCAGGCCCTTGAATTCCAGGTGCTGACATATTTGTTTTCGTGTTCATTGACAGCCCGTGATTAAGTTGAATTGGACTCGATATTCTATGTTGCATTGAAGTAGTAGATATTTGAGCCATGGAGTTAACTGCACTTGACATCCCTGATGGCGGTGGGTTTACTATAGCGCTACCACTGCCTGCTGGTAAATTTGTAAGAATTTCTTTGTTTTCTAGAGGCAAATCCATGATATCAACAATTTTGTCTTCACGATTTGAATGTTGATTAGTAAGTTCACTGAAACGACAAACATCATTTTGCATAATATAATGGCTAGTTCGCGGATTGTCCAGTTCTCAATTCGTCTGTATTCTGAATTTCGTCAGGTTTGGGAATCTTAGTAGCAATTCCTTTGGGATCTTGATTTGAAGAATAAAGCCAGGACAAATTGAGAATATTTTGATTTTGATGATTCTGTTATACAGAGGATCTGCCTACCATTTTCTTTCTATCCTTTGGCTAATCTGGAGTTAAGTGAATCTGTCCTATATACAGCTGTATAGCGAACAATCCATACAAAGTAATACAAACTCCTAGTAGTTTGCCAGACAAACTGATAATATGACTTTGCGATTCATCTAGGTTCGTCTGCCAGACAAAGTGAGAACCGGACAAACTGCGAGCTAGCCAATATAAAAATATGTATAATCAATATTAGTAGTCTTAATACCCAGATGTCATTCCAAAGCATCCATAAAAAAATATCATCGTAAATACTTCTCAGTTACCTATGTGATGCACAAAAGTATCTAATATTATAAGTTGGCCACACAACCATATGAATAACAAACAAACCTGGGGAGACGATGATCAATGATATTCTGATAAAAATATACTTGTATTAATATTTTTAGAGTATTTAGGAAGCCGACTTTCTAGACAAAGTAATGCAGAGAGTTTGTATCTTACCTTTCAATAGCAGCATTTTTCAAAATTTGCAGTAATCCTTTGCGATTTGGTGGTCTATTTGAATTGTTAATAGCTGATGACACTATGTTCTGGTGTTTCTGCCGTAAGCTATTGTTTGGAGTAATCATTACAGACTGAAAATTGCCTCTTTCATCACTTGCTTCTTCTAAGTTTATATCGGACCTCATTAGAGAGTCAAATGTCTTACTCTCTGCAAACCTAACATTTTTCTTATTAAAAGCATCTTCAAGGCAGGTATCTGATGTTTCTATAGCTGAGGCCGCAGCGCCGGTTGTGTCTGACATTTCATGTTTATGGAGAGGATTCTCGTCCCTACTGGTTGATATTTTCGTACTTGAACTAGCGTCAGAAACGCTCGCAGTAGGCTGCAATTTTATTAAATATTAATTCTAAATTATTAATAATGATATGCAACTTAACATAGCAAGTCAATGTTTCTCGTTTCGAATCATGTCACAAAGAACAAAGTAGGATGTACGAATATGGAACATTTGTTAGAAAACAAATGTGTATGAACATTTTTTCAATTCATTTTCGTATTATTAGAATTTCAAATAGAAATTCATTTGCGAATGCTCAAGGGTCAGTATATGCTACTAGAAAACGAAAATCCTACAAAATCTAAATGTAAATCTAAATTACCTTTTTAAATTTGATGTCACTGGCATCAAACCTTTTCGGTGATAATTTCTTTGCCTTTTCAGAGGCCCACCACTCATCCGATCCTTCCTCCACAGTTTTTGAGCGAACAAAGCTTCCTTGAGTATGAGAACGTGTCAACGCTACAAAAGTAGTAATACATTAAAAAATAATTTCGGACAATATAATTTACCTATAATGTAATATGTAAATATAATTACAGGCTACAATTGATCAAAAACTCATAAATAACCATAAGCTTCTTTGTAAACGGAAATCAATAACCCAACAGACAAGACTGGTAGTGTAACTTACGATACGCAGAATCTTGGTTCTTAGGCAAGTTAGTGTCATCATTGCTATAGCCATGAAATGCTCCAGAAGAATCAAACGATCCGGCACCCGCTTCGGCACTGTCGACAGCCCTATCAAAAACATTTGAATGAAACAAAATGAAAGAGATAAATGTTATAAGTAACTGAATGGAGTCATTTTATTCAGACCCTTACCATTCAGGCAAATTATCATCATTTTGACTGTCTCCACCGACCCAAGTGCGGCGATTAGAATTCCAGGACTGTGGCTTGTCTTGAGTAGGTCGCTCACCCCAATCTCGTTCTATATAAAACAAGAGCCATATTATTACGAAAAATATTAAAAATATGATTTCATCTGAATAGCCAAGTTATAATACTAACCCCACTTGTCTTGCTGAGGACGGGATCTGCTGGCTTCCGATGAACGCCACTCCTCTCCATCATCGCGTGTTGGTTGTCTCCAGTTAGTGTTACTACCTGGCCGCTTACTGAATAATGAGAAACATTGCATTAGAATAGACAGTGTGACTTGCCTTACTAGCAAATAAATTAATTTTAATAACGATAAGGACTCACTTGCGGTACATTTTATTTTGAGTCCATTCGGTGGGATCCCCAGTACTTCTAACAGGCGGAGTCCCCGGGCTGCTACTATTCCAAGAACGAAGTGCAAGGTTTGGTTCATCATCAGCACCACCACTATAACCAGGCATTCTAGGTGCGCCTAAATGCCATGAAGTACCCCTGCAACACAAAGAATACGGTTAAAAAATTCTGAAGACTTTTGTTTGTTTTAAATAAAATTAAAAAAAAGATATATCTTACCTTCCTGCAAAGGTTTGACGAATAAAGCTTGGCATTCGAGCTCTTCCCCGACCCTCAACAATATTTATATGACCTCGACCTGATCCGCGGCCCATCCCGAACCTCTCGCCAGGTATTAATCCTCCAATAGGTGGGCCACCTCTCAAATTTTCTCTCTAAAATAAATGTTATAAAGAAATTAGAGCTAAACCAATGCATTGAGTATAAACATAACTTTGCCCAACTGGTTTATTGTATACCATTTCATCTTCAAATGTGTTGTTTAATGCAAAAGGTGGCTTCCCTCTCGGCTGATATAATAAGTCGATGTATTTCAACTCTGATGGTGCTTCAGATGTTCTATCATATAGAGCCAACATTTCTTCACGTCCATATCTAAAAAAATACAATAAACATATATTGAGTTCTATCACCAGTTCACAATTCGCTATTATTTTTTTCGCAAAAATTCGATTAAATTTACCTAAGTTTAGCCAACTGGACTTTAGGCTGCGTATTTGATGTGTTTGTCGTGTTAGCTGCGGCCATATTGGAACTAGTGGCACCCCCACCAGACGCCCCTGCCGCCCCCGAACTAGATGTGCCCGAAGCTGCAGCGCCACTTTGATTGCTGGAAGCTGAGCTACCAGCACTGCGCTCTCGAGCCAAGTTGCGAAGCCACTCTGGTCCGAACTTTATAGGGTTGTTGCGGTCGCCCATTGTTATTTGTAAGTTAGCTCAGCAAAGTAACACGTAAACTGAGGAAACCGTGACAGCGGCTGAAAGGAAGGACCAAAAAATCAGTACCTATGTATAAAAGTTTATGAAATTATTCTTTTTTGTGAATTAAATGCACATCTTTTTAAAATATTATTTTATTGAGTATAATGTGAAACATCTGGGTATCGGATTTTTACATTCGCTCATAACATAACAAGTAAGAACATACACAGAGATTTGATGATAATTTCGCAATGCTAAAAAGATAATAATAAAATATCAATATTATATAATAATACTCTTTCACAGATATTAAAAATTACTTCACTGAAATTTCATTTGTTTTTGTGAAATGATATATGTGAGAAAACAATTTCTCAAACAGAGGCCATTGATACAATGGTTGTTTGCCCAGTCCCGGTAGTGGTTGAAAGTTTGCATTCAATTGAATAATAGGTACTACAGATATAAAACAAGAGTCCTATAACTACATAGTGATCCCACTTAACCTGATCACACACAGGAACTCTGGACGCTTTCGTTATCAAGATCCATCAAGAAGTTTATTGATGTGAAATTGAATGTTTCTATTTATAAAACTGCAATGTTTGATCACTTGGTGGACCCCATTTGGTGAAATTGCCAATTGGAGTATTAAACTCCAATTGGCAATTTCACCAAATGGGGTTCAATTATATTTAGGGTAACAAACTGTACATTAATAAGTTAAATTTAAACAATAAGGTATTTTCCAAGTATCAAATACTAAATGCATTTCTTAAAAATTAAGAAATAGGCATGAATTGATAATCAAAATTTAAAAACAGAATTAAAATTCGTTGAAAGAAACACACGGCAATAGAAATACTTCTGTAGCGCCATAAAAGCAGGTCCTGGCTCCATATAAAGGACTGTTTTAAAAAGGGGCAGAGCTAACTTTAACCATTAATATCTCTGATGTTAATTGAGATATCGAAAAACTAATTTTAGATCCTGAACACCTCTGACAAATAGGTTGGCCACTAACCATAAGATAAGCAAGCATGTGACTATTTTTTTAATTCCATAAATCAACTTACATGAGACATACTGAAGAAGGATATAAAATTAGTTTTTCGATATCTCAACTAACTAACATCAGAGATATTAATGGTTAAAGTTAGTACTGGAGAGATGTTATTTTCCATTTTAGCAAAAAACTATAACAATCCTTTATATGTAGCCAGGACCTGCTTGTATGGCGCTACAGAACAGTGACGTCATAATTCTCTATTGCCGTTTCTTTCTACTGTCAGAATTTTGATTACAGTCAATGAAAATTCTAGCTAGCTAGCTATTTTATTTTCAACGTATTTTAATTCTGTTTTCTTGATTTGACCATCAATTTGTCTATTTCTTACTTTTCAAGAAATACATTTAATATTTGATACTTGGAAACTGGATACTTGACAGGTTCAGAGACTATAAAGACAGGTTATACATTTATAGGTAGTTATCATAAAGCATATCCACATCCAATTGTTTATTCTAAATTAAATTCATGTGCAAAAATATTTTTTAAACAAATATGTGATTATATTCTCAGTATTTTTCCCTTAAAATTCGCATTAATGAACAAGCAGATACATAATTAAACATACCTGTAAAACATATTTAGAGAAATATGCCTATTCACAGTTATCTAGTTTTATTACTAAATTAGTCTTTAAATCACGAGCCCTCGGAGGAAACTTTTTACAATTGTCACTAGGAAACTACCGACCAATAAGCCTCCTCTCTCAAGTCTACAAACTGTTTGCCAAGGTCGTGTGTAACAGGCTCACCCAAAAACTTGACGAATGCCAGCCCATCGAACAAGCAGGCTTTCGGAGTGGATATTCCACCATCGACCACATCCATACCGTCAAACAACTGATGGAGAAATGCCAAGAGTACAACCAGCCTCTGTATTTGACCTTCGTTGACTATGAGAAGGCCTTCGACAGTGTTGAACACTGGGCTGTTTCATGATCTCCATCGCTGCCAAGTCGACACACGGTATGTGGATGTACTCCGGGAGCTGTACAGGTCAGCCACGATGCAGGTGCTGCATCGCCTGCATGAACTTATGAACCGCATTTCGATTCAAAGGGGAGTGCGTCAAGGAGACACCATTTCACCCAAACTATTCACTGCTGTCTTAGAAGATGTAGTAAAAACACTCGATTGGGATAACAAAGGAATTAACATCAATGGAGTCTATTTGTCGCACCTCCATTTCGCGGATGACCTAGTACTGTTTGCTGAATCCCTGGATGATCTCCGTGACATGCTTCAAAACCTTTATGAGGCTTCTTTACAAGTTGGCTTGAAGATGAACATGTCCAAGACCAAGGTAGTGTCGGGCGTCTCTGGCGTCCCAAACACCACAATAGTTGTGGGGAATGAGACGCTAGAGTTGGTTGATCACTATATCTATCTTGGGCAATGTTTATCTTTTGGTAAAGAACACCAAGCGAAAGAGATCTCCAGGAGAATACACAGCTGGGATGGGCGGCATTCGGCAAGCTCGATGACATCTTGAGGGATAGAAAAATGCCACAATGCCTGAAGACTAAACTGTTTAACTAATGTGTTCTGCCCACCATGACTTACGGTGCCAAAACATGGACGCTCACAAAAGAAGCTGTGCACAAAATAAGGGTCGCACAAAGGGCCATGGAGAGTATCACCCTAATGGACAAGATCCGCAACACAGCGATCCGACAACGAACTAAAGTCCTAGACGTGGGAAAGCGGGTTGTGACGCTAAAATGGCGATGGGCGGGACACTTGGTTAGACGTGGTGATGGCCGGTGGACCAGAGCCCTCACTGAGTAGTGGCCAAGGTTGGGGAAAAGAGGAGTAGGTCGTCTAGCAGCCAGATGGGTGGATGACATCACCAAAGTCGCATCGAAGACCTGGATGCGACAAGCACAGGATTTGTATAGGGTGGTACAAAAGAGAGGAGGCTTATACCCTGCAGTGGGACGACATGGGCTGATGATGATGATGAGGCTAGTAGTAAGTAGGTAATAGGTAATTTGATGCTAAAAAATCATTTCCCACTACATTTTTATGACGGTGACGAGTCTGTATTTGAAAAACTTTGCTACCAAAGTTTTCCAAATTCTACAACAGGAAAGAGAGATAGATATGTACTCCATTATTTCTCAAAGAGAAACTTATAAAACTAGTTATATTTGTTCAATACCTAGGTACCGGTACTTATGTCTAATAACAAAACACATGAAACTAAATAAATAATTTCATTCTCTTACTGAAATTGGCAACGTTAACAAAATACCTTATAAAATTACAGGTAAAGAAACAATTTCAGGTAAAACAAATTGTCGATGGACCTCCCAGAAGTCGTTTTACAAATTGTACACATAATTCTTCACAGATATCGACAAGTACCTACCTAGTACCTACGTAGTTGTACGATTGGACAAAGACCTATATTATTTTGACCAATATTGAAACGTTACACATGCTTACGTTACACTTTGTAATCAGCCGGAATCCTACTGTCTTTTACGAATCCATTAATTTACGAATAATAATAAGATTAGAGTACAGATAATAAGTGTTTGCAGGCACCTCGTGTTATTAAATCCACCAGATTGGAGCACCTATTCTAAGAGTCAAGGTGGCAATATGTAGCAATGGTCACATACAACAGAAAGATATCTCAACAGTCGTGTCTAAACAAAATGCAATTGTGAAGTTACAGAACAAATTACTAACAGCACAGAATTAGATCATAATTACCTAAGGATTGGTGTGATTCAATAGGTATTTATCGCACGCACGACGACAGAACAATATGGCCGTCCAATCCAATGATGGTAGAAAATAACGAACGTCAGTCAGTCTGTAGGTACCTATGTTGTCCATTTGCCCACCGATAATTCTCTATGGTAGGCAATAGTTTTTTTTACACTGTTTGCATGTTGGATACAATGAGGGATTTTCCGAAAGCTTCCATTTAACTCAACAGATGGCGCTGACTATGTACTAAAAGGTAAAATGGTGGCCAAAATTCTGAATTAAAAATACTTATTCTTTTTAATTCTTTGTTGCTCATGGTTCTTTTGTTTATCATCATTGGGAAATGATGAATTCGATGAATAGATTGTATTTTTATAAAAATACGTTTGTTACACCTCTGCTTCGTCTTCTTTCTTCCCGAATCTGGAGGAAACAGCTGGAAGGCGATTCTCGCAGCGTTCGACATACAAAAGTCGAGTGCTACGAACATCTTGTCACGCTCACACATATATTGTGAGCGTATGAGATAGGACTAATGTCGAATTCGACATTCCACCTGCGAGAATCGCACATTCGACTTAATCTCGAAAGAGACATCCTCGGACAAATTATTGGTCCGAGGAGACATTTGTCGCAAAAAATGGCGGATGGCGATTGATACAGCTTTTTGTTATTCTCGATATGTTGAGTTCGACATATGTCTACTACTAGCTGTAGACATGCAAAAAGTTGTCGCTGGCACTCGACATTGCTATGTCGAGCGTTAAGTCGATCGAAATGGATAGAACAGTGGGTGAATGCATTATATTTTTAACTGGATGTCGTTTATTTGAACGTTGATTACATTTTAATGCAATAATGTTGTGCTAACTTCAGCATTATTTTTAAATCCAATCGCATCCTTACATTATGATATCAATGTTTTTGAAATATTTTTATATTTAATTGTAGATATAGACTTTGTTTATAATTTGGCGATTTTATCTTTGAATTTAATGTATAGGATTATACAATCTAGCTCTGTTTCTAAAAAAGTAAAAACCGTGTAATTCGACCAATATACAATTAAAATATGGTAGATATCACATAAATAAAATATGTACTATATGACATCGAGATACAAAAGAAATATTTCTAAATCATGCATATATATTTGAATTTTAAAAAAGCTCTCGACCAAGACTGCGAGAATTGCCTTCGAATGCGATTCTCAGGCAATTCGTAAAATAATGCGATTCGTAACCGAATGAGATGGACTAATGTCGAAGGAAGTATGTTCCAGGCGATTCTCATAGAGGAATGTCGAATTCGACATAGTCCTATCTCATTCGCTCACATAACACGTGTGAGCGTTACAAGACTTTCGTAGCGCTCGACTTTGTATGTCAAACGCTGCGAGAATCGCTTTTCAGTATATTCGTCTTCTTTGTATATCGTAATATTAACTCGCCTAGCGCTATCTATGCACTGAAGCGAAAAGTTTTCACGAAGACTTGTAGATTGCGCTGAAGTAAAGTGGAGGATGCAGTTTTACTGGTCTGTGGATGTACGGAACAATGATAGCGGGATCTGTATATATAGTTTTACGGCTCTGGGTTCCAGCCCTTTTGAGCCAGGTAAATTTAGAATGTTTTCAAGTGATTAGCATTAAATTTTTTATGATTTTTGTTCAAAACACGAAAAAAAATTTGTAGAGTTGTATTTCGGTAGTGTTAGAAAATAGTAAAGTTACCATAAGGTAGGTTTTTTTTTTGATAAAGATGTTTAGGGGTATATAACTATTCTGGTAAAGTTTTAATTTGGTAAGTTTACGAGCCAGGCTTTCATTTTGATAGAAGTGTTGAATAATAATGATGTTTATGGTAGACTTAGTGCTGGACTATACGCGTCCGGTTCCAGCACCTGTTCGGTTCACTTCACCCAATCACAAGCGTTCCGCCCTCCTCCCACTGCAATTCAGCGCCTCGTGATTGGCTACAGCGAACCGAACCGGGGCTGGAAACGGCGGCACATGTAGGCCAGGCCTTAATTGTAGAGTTTATTTTGGGTAGGGATTTTTCTGGTAGTATTTTCTGTATACTTAAGCATATTTTTTAACATTGGTTCTCTAAACGTAGATTTGGCATAAAATATTTTTTACAGTTGGCAGCCCTGCTTGCCATTGACAGTTCGGCGATTGAAAATATTTTGAAAAAAACGGGCACATCGTACCAGCGGCGGCGCGGCGGCGGCGAATCCATCGCTTTATTGGAAGCAGTCTTATACGTTGAATCACATCGCATAAACAAGGCATTGATTTTCACTGATTCTCTGTCTACAGGATATTATTAAGCTCCTCTTCCACTCTAGAGATAATTTCTATCTGATTTAAAAAATCAAAGAATTATTGTATAGATGCCACCTTCTAAGCATTGAAGTAGCGCTGGCATGAATTCTGGGATATTCTGGTATTACGGGCAACGAACTGCTGATTTATGTGTGAAAGAGGCTACCCGGTTGGGATACGATAATTATAATTCATGTTTCTCTCATGACTCACGCTCAATGTCTAAACCGCAAATTATGGAAACCTGGAATGGGCTATGGCAGGGGTCTAGACGAATAAACGGCAAATTACAATTAACATAACATAAACTTTTATTTTATTTTTTAGTTTGGTTTATATTTTACTTTATGTGCTGTTGGTTTTCCAATAAAAAAAAAACTTATCAATCGGAATTGGTTCCTTATTTACTAGGTCTCTTTGAAACCGTTCATAATTTAACAAAAAAAAAATTCCAACTCTCCCACTGAACAGTGGAATAGTGTCAAAAGGATTAGAATAATTTCTCTTTTAGAGATAAGTTCACCCATTGCACTATGTTTCATTTTTATTGTATTTTAACTTTAGTAAAACAATAATAATACTCAGGTCCGTAATCCCCGAGGGGGTAGACAGAGGAACCACTTTCATTATCTTTAGTGTAAATAAATATACATCTTATTAGGAAATCAGTAACAAGTTTGCACTTATTACTTACTATTAACCACGCTAAACATCATTGCTTTAGGTACATTTACACTGATTGTGTTAATATAAGCTTATGTCACTTTGCCTATGCTGCACAGAAGTACATGTTGCCACATCAGAATACCGAGTGCATTTCGTACCTCTTCAACAACTTGTCTGCTGATAATGCTTGCCTCACATATGAGTTGATTGAGAACAGTGACCTCGAGAAGAAGTGTGTAGAGGTAAGGTTAATTTGTTTTCAAGGCCCTTAGCTGCTAATTTTTATTTACCTGTACAGAACAGAGTGACATAGAGTGATTTCCAAATGAAGAGAACATGGTCAAATCTCTAAATCAACAAATTTGCAACATCCAGCAGTAACCTGATCATCAGTCAGTGCCAAAGAATTTCAAAGGTGTTGGTCATAAAAAGAAATTAATAGGCCTACTGGTTATTTCAGGAAATCAAAACTAACACCAGTAAAGTACTGAAGGCTGCAGCTTCTGTGAATTACAGTTAGATACAGTAGTGACGGTTTTTTCATTACAGACCCTCAATATTGAATCCGAGTTGGAATTATTTGAAGCTGCTGAGTATTACGTGCAGGTTCAGGTCTCCATCAGTTCAGAAGCACCACTTGTTAAGCTAGCGAAATGCCTTGAATCGTCCGCCACCAGGGAGGTCAGTTGTATGTTTTATTTATTATTATAGATTAATGAGCAAGTAGCAAATAGCGGTTGCATCCATATCTAAGCTGCTGTAAAATTACATTTAATTCACTTAGTTATTGAGTTCATAGTCAATTAAATCCACCACTATGCACAATTTAAAAACCTTGTGTAGCCTATTTTTAAAACTATTGACAGATGTTATATATTGCATTAGCTTGTTCCATAAACTCACAACTCTGTTATTGAGTGAGTTATGGCTGACCAAGATGTTCGATCAAATGGACACCAGTTGCAAGTTATTATTGTGCTGGACTCTGTGTATAGTATTTACTTATATTGAAATGGCGGCTAGTCTGGGCGGTTGTACCTACTTATTAGTTAAGATCTTGTATGCCTCAATGAGTTCTCGACTATGTCGTGCCTGAAGCGTTGGTAGCTTAAGTATTTTTAGGTTTAGCCCCTATGACAATGTTCCTTACTTCTTACTTCCTGTATTTTAACAATTTTGTGTCCAATTCTTTACAGGAAGGTAGAACAAATTCGCAAGTATTATAGTTATAGAGGGGCCTCTAATCAACCTAATCAAATCATATGTTTACAGATTACAAATCTAAGCTTCCAATTCGCAAAGCGATCGAGAAGATTCGGTTTTTCGCGATGGACCACCATAAGATTGCAGAAACTGAGTTTCGTCCGTTCCTCTCTGATGCAGAGATTTACGCCATTAATGTCGACTCACGTGCCTATGCCCATTGGCTTTTCCACCTCTAGGCCGACGCGGAACCAGGTCTGATTCATAATTTATTAGTAGATATCTATCTTACCATAAAAAATGTGTCGAAAGTGCTTGGTTCCTCCTGGTAGTCAAACTTTTGCCACTTAACATTTAAAAACTTATTAGAAACTTTGATAAATATCAATGTTGATAAACATTTTTGACGAGAAATTTGAACAGCTTATAATAGTGTTTACTACTGTACTAACCTTGGTAAACCCTCTTACAACAAATTCAGTACCTGTCCTTGAATATTTTAACTCAGGGCCTACCTTAGATTATAAAAACCAGGGCACATACACATACGCTGCCCGCGGTGCCGCAGGCTGCAGAGTTATTTCGATTTGTAAGGGCGCTTACACACAAGTCGGCGCGCTGTTTCTGCTTTCACATTTGACCATCAATTTATGACTATTTCGTTTTAGCGGGCCGGAATCGATTAAATTAAAATACTACAATTTTCCCAGAATTGATTTATTTTTTAATACTGTAACAAAACAACTAGGCACTACTACCTACTATCTAATTATATTGGTAGTTAAACACCTCGTATCAAAATACATTTGCATGGGAATGATCTTCAGATAAGAAAATCTCATATTGTAATATAGATTTTTTTTATAAATAACTAGGGTACCTTACATTAATTATCAACAAAATATACTGATAACAAGCAAAAACAAGGGTCAAAAATATTGACAAACAGATTTGATGGATTTACTGATTTACCGTTTTAATTGAAAATTTTGCATTTGCACACATTTTGTGTTTTTTAAGGTTTGCCAATTTTAGTATGTATTGACAAACTGGATTGTCAATATTTTTGATCGTGTGGTGGCTGGTATAGATAATAACATAAGTAAAGCCCGACCAGGATAGAGTGCGCCATGTTACGGTATTTTATGTAAACAATTTTTTCCGTAGCGATCTCCGAAAGTTCAAGTCGCTCCTTCTTGACAACTCTAACTCTATTATTATATATTCCTGATGGTCAAGTTTTACCTAAGTAGGTATCCATCCTGCTTGTAATTTAAAAATAAATAAAGTAGTACCTATATGTATCAAATAGGATAACTGCGTGAAATATAACGAACATCAGATAAATATACAGCAATGTTATTAATATTTCTTTAATTTTTTTTCTTAAATATGCGTAAATATATGGGTGTAAAAAAACCTATGAAGGCGAAATGGGGAGAGGTTCACCATCCACATCTACGACATTTTGTATTTCACAAAAAAAAGATTTTTCATGCAAATCGTATGTAAATCAGAAAGACATAGAACCCAAGTTGTTCAGTTATGAATACTGTACAAGTAACTTTTTTTAGGGGTTTTGTTTCACCCGTATACAGCAAACATTTAATGTTGCTCAAATGTGAGAAAATTCTGGTTATTTTCATCGTCACCACCACCACCCAAAGAACATGTACCGGGTGAAATTACTCGTACCTAAATGTGGTATGTCAGGTCAGTGAAGTAGAACCTATATACTTACTGAATACATATTTCGTCAAATAACGACATCTAATATATTTTTCGATACAGTCAAGTTAAAATTGTAAAATACAGGCCCCGGCAAGGATCTTGAGCGCCCAGCGAAAGTGGTATAGTTATGCACGGGTACACTCAAGCACGGAATTACTAAATCTGATTCGCTACGTAATACGTCACTGTGAATATACTTCATTAAAAAAGCATATACCCAAATATTTCAATTTTAACATAATAAATCGTTTCTTGTAACTAATTTTTATTGTGTAATTTAGTGTAGGTACAAAATAATGTAAATATAAGAACAGTTATTGTTATGATTAGGTAATTGTTTACGAAAAAACGTTTAAGTTTACCTATGTATTTCACTATTATAATGATAAAAAGGAGGTTAACTGGATTTTTTTTAATTTCAGAAAATACAATTAATTGTCTGGCAATGGTGATATTCCTTCCATTAAATCTTCGCTGAATGTAGTGGAGCTACCTCGGTAGGTGTTCGTAATTGTTAAATAATGGAAAGCGATAAGAAAGGATTTGTGTTCGCGACTGTACTCAGGAGACGCGAGGTATGACTAGCGAGCCAATCGGTGCATCCGCATGGCTGCCCCGCCCGTCGCGCGTCGCTCCCCCCGCCAAACAGACCCAAAAAGTTACTTGTGCGCATTCCAGGTCACCGCTCAAGATCGCTGCCTATGCCTGTACCTACTGCACTAACCCTACATCCCATTTTTTTCTCACTAAAATTTCTTCAAACATAAGGTGCATTTTAATTAGATGCAAATATTTCGTAGCTATATATTATAACAACAGCGATTACAAAGTCAATGTAAAGCGATGTCGAATTATTAAATGGAAAATTTAAATATGAGTTATTTTAATGCCGTGAAGTGGTACTTTTATCCAGCACAATGTCATCTCCCTTCAAAATATTTGCATCTAATAAATAACACCTATTCCCATGCGAGGGTGACACATTGTGGTGATGCCATCGTGAACACTCTAAATATTAGTTTCCATGTTTGCTAAGATTTTAAATAGCAATTTTAAAACGGTTAATTATAATTATTATTCGAATCCAAGAGATCCTATTCTAAACCCTATCTTACTAAGATAGGGTTTTACACATAGCTTGGTATGGTTATCATATCACACGAATTCCGACAAAAAACCTTTAGTTCATTAATAATAATAGGTATACGTAATAATTTCATTTTTTTTTCTCATTTTCTTCTACTCAGCTTAAATTAAAATTACATCTTAATATTCGCATCACATTCATAAATAAAATACTATCCAGAATCTAAGTATGTAGGAACATTACGTGTTCTCAGTATATTGACTACTTACGGGCGAAGTTGCATTATTACTTCGAAAAGTCGGAAGGAGGCGTTCAGTACAGACCTGATTTCTGTGTTCGTTTTATGATAAAATTCTCTAAAAATCATAAAAGCTGGATAATATGTACTTATTTACTTGTACATAACCAGCTTTGATTATATAATAGGTAAGATATAATAAATAATAATGTGAAAAGTTGAAAAAGAGAACAAACTACGATACATCAAATAATTACTTATGAGTACATATTATGTACGTACTGTTCGTAACAAAAAATATATCTTATGTTAAGGGCCGGGAATAACCCCAGCGGCACTAAGACCGATGGGGTTCTTATATGCCTTCCCCATTTCACACACTGAGTGCAGGTTTTATCAGTACTTATTCGTTTTACTAAATTAGTTAGTTAAATCTGTCGTATATATCTTGAGAACAGATCTACAATCTATATACATACATACAAAAAGGTACTAAATTTAAATGCCTCGGTTCAAAGTTATCCAAAAAGCTTGATATGGATATGAATATCATACTCGTACTACTACTTCATTAGCACATACTGTTCGAATATGCCTATCTAATGGAAATGCAGTCAACAATAATCATTGAATGCTGTCTACTACCTAACTAATTAAACCACATTTGCAAACTAGGTAAGTACGGACAGAGCTCAAAGCAATAACTTTGCAGACCAAAAACAAATACAGGGATGTATGCAAAACATGCGGGTCAGCCTGTTCGAAATTGGTACCGTACATAATTAATTTTACGATTGTTGGCATGTTTTTTGGTCTTACGAAAATACCTGAAAATTCAGCGATTGCGCACGCCTTAACTGATTTGATTACACAGTCAATATTGTCTAGAGATGAGGACGCGAACGTACTTTAATACTTACCTATATAACATGTTTCTCGTCATAACTTTCTTTTACTTATAAATAGCAATTAATGAATAGGTTCTCGTTTTAAACCTAAAACTTGTATCACATTTCGATAATGCACTAGAATAATTCTCACATTTATACCTAGTAGGTACCTATCTAAAGTTTCTTAAGCTTATAAATGGCTATAGAGATTCGGAACTAAATAATCTACTGAACAAAGCCAAAACCCACGTTTGATTTATTGAGTAATTTTAGTGATAAACTACCTAGACAGTTTTTCAACCCAAACCAATCTGAAAAATATTTTATTACCTAATATAGGTAGGTATCACAAAGATTCCGTTGTGATTGTGGAAGTCACATAGATCTGCATCACAGAATATAAGTGGCCATCCATTATTTCATTGTTGTAGGAAGTTGGAATAAAAATAAATTCCTAAAATTTGTAATAATATTCCAACAAGGCACTTTGTGGAGGCACAGTCGTGGGCATTCGCTTTTATTAACTCGCACAACCTGCGCATAATGGGAAACGCCTATTTTAAAGACATGCGATTGTAGTTACAAAAATACTAATCTCAAACAATAGTATTTGAGCACGGCAAAACTAGCATAATCAGTACTTAAACATATTAGTAATAATATAAAAATATAAAGTGAAGAACTATAAGCGAAATGTAGGTATTTAATTATCCTAATCTCTGCATAAACAGATTTGAGTCTTAACATAAAAGTTATCTCTGGCAAGTGTACTATTCTGCACCAGAGATGATGTCCATAATACTGACATAGGAACCTGTTAAAAATCCGAGAATGCCGAACGATACCATGAATATGTTTTTCCACAGCACCCAGTTGAAACGTCCGAGACCGTTAGGCCGATCCCAGAAGGTAACGGTTTCGATGACGGCGGGGAATATTAAACCGAGGAAAGAAAGACAGACGGCGCCAACGAGAGAGATGAAAGGTCCTAGATTAGGAATAGCTATAGCCGTACTCAGTGTCAAAATAATAATTGTAATTCTGATGCTGTATTCGGCGAGGTTCTTGCGAGCGCCGAACCAGTGGCGGACGTTCTTCCAGATGATCTCCATGGGCACGTAGAACTGCAGACTGTACGTGAAGAATATTGCCACAGCTATCATCAGCTTGACGCATTGCCCCAGCCTGCAAATAAAATGCAATAATTAGAATTATTTAAAAGGAAAGAAAAATAGAATTACAAATAACGGAAGTCTCCTGCGACTTGCGTCTGTGACCCCAAAACGTCACAGAATCGGTAAAAAAAATTGCTAAGTCATAGGGATAGTTTGATTTGATTAATTATCTGTCTCATAAAGTCTCTTGACACTTCTAAAGCGGTATTATCCTCTTAGGTATTTTCTATGAAGAGTGTAGCAACAAATGACGTGGTTGCTGCTGGTGCTAACTCAGCAACTAAACTACTACTGATATAGATTTTTTATCGTGCTACCAATACGGAAAAGTTTGCTTTAAATAAATAAATACTAAATATCCCAATTACGAGTATGAATGAGTAAGTACATAGGTAAAGTTAACGTACACATCCTGTTCTGGTAAATTCAGCGTGATGCTGCTCTTTGTGTCTTCTCCATACTTCAGATAACCGAAGAATCCCACGAACGCGTACAGAGAAACTACTGAGAACATTCCGGTATTCAGCACACCTGGGCATCCGATGAAGTGAGTAGGGGTTTTCATGTTGTTCTCAAGCGGCATCACGACACCGATGCCTTCGAGAGCGAAGATAGCCGTGCCAAAAAAGGTGGGTAACCGTGTCCATCCAGCGAATGGGATACGTTCGTTCAACGCCGGTCTTTCTTGGAAGAGATAGTAGAATGTGATTCCCATGCCCGTGCCAACCAAAATATTTGCAATCATTGAAAACGGTGCCAGATATTTCAGATTTCTTATCAAGTTCATCATTATGAGAAAAGGTAGAAGACAAGCCATGTAGACTCGTATGTCCAAGTCGTGCGGCAGCCAATCGCTATCCTTCGCGTGGAAGTCTACAACTTGTTTGACATTCTTTGAGATGAACACGATGTATACGCAGCAGCAGCCCAACAAGTCAACCACCAAGAACCAGTTCACCGTGGCTCTGAAATAAAAATGATATGATTTTAGAATGCGTACTTACAATTCAATGTCATGCATGAATAAGGTAATTGTAATTTGTAACACATGATGCAACTCTTTCAAGAACTTTGTTTTAATTTGATTTTACTTATATTGCTATTAAAGCAAAGTAGGCGAGCAGACACGGGTAAGCGACCACATTCGCCCATACGCATCTCACACATATCTCACAATTACTTTGTAAAAATATACTTTAAGGTACTTACTAAAAAAATGACTTGACTTCACTAAAATATTACAAGATAGATTTAAAAGCGCTGCTAAGCTTTAGGACTTCGGTGGGCTATTATTACACTGGCTCTACTTCTTTGCGGCAGAAATGAGTAAAAAGGTGTGTTCACGCTAATTGGTACTTCCCCAGGCGACCCTGAACATCGGGTCTACCACCTTCTTGTATTTCCTTTATATACTTACTTAGCAAGCCTTGAAAACTTGTGCACAGCTGGTGGGCCGGACAAGAAGGCGGCTTCAGCAGTTTCAGCAAAGCCTAGTGATGGTTTCTGCATCCTTCTGCATAGTTCATGTGCCGTTTTAACCAATACGTGCACGCAATAGGTACAGATGCCACCGATAGCGAAGGTGGCGATGAGTCCGAAATATAGACCGGCATTGAGGAACGCCATTGGCATAGCCAAGATGCCACTTCCGAGGGAGCCTTTCAACAGGTGAATCAAGGTGTCCAAATCCCTGGAAACAAAATAAGTTCTGTATTAGGGGTATAACGGTTGCTATTTTATATATGCAAACATTTTGATGTAGGTTTACTAGACCGCGTGCTCCATCGTCGACCTCATCGTCGCTTACCATCAGGCGAGATCGAGGTCAAATGCGGGTTTAGTTATACATAAAAAAAAAGATGGGAATGTACACACTCGTATTTATATATACTACTTTACTTACACCAAAAAATAGCTCATAAATTTTCCATTGGGTACAAAAAATCGACATCTTGTTACGTATTACAGAACCATTTACAATGAAAGAAACTTTCGAAATGTTTCGTTTCTTTTAGCGTAGGATCCGTCGAGGTGTCATCATAAGTTTACCCGCTTTATTGCTTATTTTTAAAGATTTCTAAAGTAGGTACGTACAGGTTATACCTATTCCAAAGTCAATAAGAAGCAAGGTGTTTTAATAACGTCAGGAGATATTAACAGTGAGAAGGTAGAGGCGAGAAACGTGATTAATTATACATCTTATACATTTATTTATGTTTCGTTTTCATGATTAAAATAGATCCATTTATATTAAAAACAAGTAATGAATATCTAGGAGACTTATTATGGGGTATTTGGGTTATAATAATAAAGGTAAGGTGTTTATAATAATAAAGGTAAACTTACGATGTAGGATGGGCCAATTTTCTATGTTCAAATGGATTATAGTCCTCGTCGGCTTCGATATCTCGCCCCGGTATTTCCATGAGCGGCAGGGTGGATCCCGCTTGTTGCTCCACAGGGATCTCATTTGGGTCAACTTTGTACCTGTAGACATTTCCCGAACACTGTTTTAGCTCCCATCGGACACTAATCTAACTTCAACTAATGTCATGTAAACGAGTGGATTAGAAGTGAGTGACGGTATAAGAGTGTAGGTAACTTCAAGAAATTACGACAAATCTGAATCGAAGCTTAATGTAATGGTAGCGATACGATAACACACAAAGCGCCACATTTCAAGCTTTTTGTGATTCGAACGAGATGTAGTGTAGGTTAATCGAGTGCTGTCGCGGCCTTGGGTTTCATCTACGGAAACTACACGCGAAAACTAGTCTGTGGCAACTGTTATTACTCGCGGATATCAAAGTTATTAACTGAAATAATAGCAGCATTATTATTGTGTATAAGTGTTGATGTGTGAAGTGTGATACATTCATTATGGTCTCCAAAATAATGTAAAATACTTATGTTTTCCACATGCGCTTCACTCTGTTAAGACTCGGCATTTACAAAATGTGGCTCAACTGTTAAATTCAATACAGCTTTACGGGATGGATGAAAAACAAACGATATCTAACAATCTAGACCATTAATTAAATAAAGTAATTAGGTAGGTACTGAATTTTCTAAAATGTATATAATTTAATAATTCGAAAATGAAGATGCTATCATGAATGCTAGCTTGCTATTTATTGTCACCTATTTTTATAGAAGAAAAGAAGTCATAAAGCTAAATTAAATTTGACAAAACTACAGTTTGAGGGCCAATCCCGAGCCTGAACAGAGGTGGCGCACGAGTGCCCGCCCCGCTGGGCGATTGCGCTCGCGCATCGACACTGTCAGCGAAAGCGAGCACTTTCATTTTGCACAGTAATTTGAAAAATTTACCAGTACAAAACAAAACAATTTAATAAACAAAACTGAAACCATATAATGGAATGATGTACCGGTGTATGAGTCCATTGCAAGATGATCAAGGTCGACGAACGACTTTAATCTTGTGGAAGCTGCACACGTCTTCCCGCTATCGTCTCCATACGCCGCGGCGAGCATTATTAGCTCGATATAAGGAGCAAGTACTTAACAGTCAACATACAATATAAAAATACCATTATAACGACAATGCATGTCAAAATAATCGGTGATATAATATTTGAGACAGAATGAGGCTATAGCTCCGAAAAGCGTACCTCTACTGATTTTTAAATATAACGACCTAGGATGTATATATGTTCAAGGAACAACAATCTTTCTTTTCAAAGTCCTGTTGAACAAAAATTTCAATATTATTAATTTTCCGTAAAATCAATATCGAGAGCATGATATTCCACAGTTAATCTCAAGATGTTGAACAAAAAATGAGGACAAGCAGTGATGCATGCTTTGTTGGTTTTAATTTCTATTTACTAAGCAGTAAATATATTGTCGAAAATAGCACCAGATCAACACAGGCAGTCGAAGCGTAGTTAATGGTCGATGTTCTCCTGACTGCATATCGGAACAGGCTAACTTACTTGACCATAACGACATCTGATAAGTCATTTTTAACTCCTTTTCTCTTGGGATTGTACTCGGCTATCATCGGCCGCATTTGAGGTTTCTGAAACAAAGATAATTTCAAATAAAATATCGTGATTTGATAAAACGCAGTATCGACCCTTATTACCTTCTAATTTTTCAACCGAAAACTACTGACTGGATGATACAAATTCGTCCCGCTATACGATTTCTGTATTTAGGTACCTAACCTACTGAATATTCTTGCAAGTAATCAATACCACGTAAGTTACTATTTATATAAACTGTACAAAACTTATCTATTCTAAAGATATGCTGTCATTTACGGTGTATCTTAATGTTTTTGTAGGATATTAATATTACATAGAGTTACGTTAAAATGACGTTGCCTCTCCTTTGGCACTGTAATGGAGGGGCTCGGTACCTACCCGTGTTTTTGCCACGTGACGACGCTGCTGCTATTTCGGGATGGTATAAATAGCACAACATCTCGTGCACAAATGAGGGAAATCGCGAATCTCCCGCAGAACTCCAGGGAACCGAAGCAAACTTGTGGCCGTTGAATATTTATTTATTAATACGAATGTCTTCCTTGACCCATTCTTATGCATTTTGATAATAAATTAAGTTGTTTGTTTCTTAGCTTTCGTTTCTCGGTCACTTTCAAATTTTTCTTCAATAACGTAGGCTCAGAGTATTATATCTATATAAAAAAATTACGAGTAAGTATACTGACGTAAACGTAGGTAATAAATTTTGACTTTCAACTATAAAAATATAGGTATACGAGTAAGTACCTAGGTATTTCTCTACGCCTCAATTATATCTTTAGCCCAAAAATATTTTATCATTTGGTTTTAGAGAGCCAGGACGACGAAGGTTGTGCCCTTACTGTTGGTCACTAACTACCTACCTATCAGACTATATACCTTGAGTGCACGCAAACTGTCCCCTATTTTTATTTAGGTTATCTAGCTATACTTATACCTACATTATTACATGGCATTCGTGGAAAAATACAGGTTTGTGCTGTAATCTAAAGGATACAAGGATCAGGTTCGTCTGGCCTATCCTAACAATTGCGCAACCGGACCGCAACACGGCCGTAAAACTGGAATGCACTGGTTCCGAATAACTCGGAGGGAAGGAAGCAGTTGCTGTATGTATTCGCAAAACTCGTTTTATGATCCTCGTATGTCAATTTAGTTACACAGCCATTTGTCCGTCACATTCAGATATAGGATATAATAAAAAGTGACCTTTTGGTGTCAGCTTAATTTAAATAACATATCGAATCTATAACTCTATAAAAGACGCTTGGTCCTTAATTCAGCTCGAGCTCTACACGTTGTGTAGATATGTGATTGTTTTCATAAAATTGTTAATTAATGATTGAAAATATACTTATATTTATTTCAAAAGAAATGCTGCTTTTTCAGATTCTTCAGCTATAAGCATCTTACGAAGCGGTGGTATAGTAAAAAAAATGTAAAAATGTACTTTTTATTTTGTTTGTGATAGTGTAACGTATTTGTTACTTGGAATAAACTATTTTGAACTTTGTGTAAATATTATTTGATTATTGAAGGTACTTACGCAATAAAAAAAATTGACTGACTTTTTTGACGCCGTCTGTGTAATCACGCGCAAACGGCTGAACGGATTTGCATGAAATTCTGCTTAAAAGTAATTACTTTTTTCTAGACCCAAGGCCTACGACAGACGCGGGAAAAGCCGCGGGCGGAAAGGTAGTCCGATAAAGTGGGGAAATTTGATACGGGGCAGTAAAGGCGTTGTAGCTTCAGGAAAGTCTAGAACAAAATTACTCGAAACCTAGAGCGAATTACTTAGGAAAACTGTACCGCTGACAGAATCATTAAAAAAAATCTGTGAATGAAGTTGTAAATAACTCCAAAAGTTAAGGAAGGTTTCTTAAGAAAGTTTTCCTGTAGCTACAACGGTTCAGGTAGGTACGAGTAGCTGCCTTTACTGCGCAATCTCAAGGGCGAAACTGAATAAGGGAAGCCACTGAGCGCTTGAGGTATTTTAACTTGATTTTATAAATTATACTTACAATTAGTACCTACCTACTACAAGTGTACCGAATTTCGTCAAAACATCATTAAACTTCGGAGCAAAAAAAAAATTTTTGGAGAAAAATAAATTCTTTTTTACTTATTAACCTTTTTCTTCGGAACCCTGCGATTTTTTTGACGAAATTCGGTACACTTGCAGTACTAGTTTTAAGTATAATTTAAGAGCGCTCGTGGCACAGTGTGCTAGCCACTGTGCCATCGGACTCCCATGCGGGAGTTCCGGTTTCGAAACCGTGCAGTGCCATGTATCAATGAGTTTTTCGTATTTTTCGAAGACTTACGTACATTTACCGACTACTCTAACGGTGTAGGAAAACATCGCGAGGAAACCTGCACACTGAGATGACCAGTGTGTAAAATGGGGTAGACCATCGGGCAGTACCATTGATGGTACAACTGGCACCGATTTGTCCCAGTTGTACCATGATAAATACAAGTGGGACGCCACCCGGGTTGGAATAATTAAAATTAAAATCATATGCTTTTTAAATTATTTTTTAATTATTCCTAGAAACAAATCAATTTGTCTAATTAAAAAGAGACGAAAGTTAACATTGACGTAATTTTTCGAGGAAAAGTGGAACTTTTATTTCGCCGACGACAAGTTGCATTTATACATGCTGAATATATTTGATTCTTTGTATCAGTGGCCAGAAGATGATTAGTAATTAATTATACGAAGGAGGTCTTATCTCAAGTAGGTAATGTGTATATAATGAATAGGTAATGTGTATATAACGAATGACTAATGGTACTAGTGGGACAAATCGGTGCCAGTTGTACCATCAATGGTACTGGTCCATGGTACAAGTGGTCCCTAATGGTACTAGTGGGACAATGCAGTCCCAGTTGTACCATCAATGGTACAACTGGGACAAATTGGTGCCAGTTGTATCATCAATGGTACTGGCCCATGGTACAAGTGGTCCGGAGGCGCTGAAATCTGCAGGTATTTTCCGAATGCTACATCAACGTAGTAACCAATCTTACCTACTTCTCACTTCGTGATGTTTTATGTTGTCTTCACGCAGAAAACGTGTCATCGTGTAAATATTTGTTACAAATATATCACTGTGTCAACAATAGCCGCACGACATCTTTTACATTAGTCGGCAGTCTAATATAATGGCCACTGTGTACTGTGCAGCTCGTTCGTCACGAGGTTCTAATAACCAATACACTTATGATCTCTGACGATCAGAGGTTTGTTTAATGATCTGCTTCTGCGCACTTGGATATAAATCATTTTCCAAGGTCTCCTGAAATTATTTGTTCAAAGAACCACGCCTCTCGCTTGTATACATGGCAAAGACAGGGGCTTGGTATACTCGTATATCACATTTGGGCATACGGTTTGGTTACGATTTTACGAACCTAGTATGAAGAGCTTTTAGCGTAGAGAATGGTTTTTAGCGTGTTTTCTTTATTGTTAAGAAAATGAATTAAGTATTTTAGAACATATATACGAGTCTGTATATGGACGTCACAATGTTTACATTTTATGTAGAATATTACGTAACCATTAAAAATAAGACGCTAATTTGAGATAAAAAGTATTTTAAACATTAATAAATGGGAGGACACACCCTAGTGAATTTTCTTGGCAAATTTTCAAAAAAAAACTAGCTAATTAGGAAATAACGTCATTATCGAAGAGTGACATCTTACGTATTCTTCATCTAAATAATATACCTCGTTGATAAGGACCGTGGTCATTCTAAGAATTGTGTTCATCGACCATACTTAGAACGACCCTATTTACATATTTAACGGGGTGGTTTACCGTTACATTTCACAAATATAACTATTTGTTGTTGTTGTGTAACAAAGAGCAAAATGTGCCCGCCTACTATATCATAGACGTCAAATAATAAAAATATCATAGGTTCCTCACAATGTTTTCCTTCACCGTTATAGAGAAGTCGGTAAAATGTATTTTGTGAAAATAATGTATGGGACTATAAGTTTGTTTCTCTAACATGGATTATTTCTAAGGAAATGGTCTTTCTTTTGGTATAATATTTGTTTACATGGCTATATTAGTAAGGATTTTGCTATAGCGTCCTTAAGTCTTCGAAAAATCAAGAAACTCGTTTATACATGACACACTACAGATATAGGTTTAGAACCCTAACCTCCCACATGGGAGTTAGGGGTCCTACCCACTGCCCTACCGACTCTAATAAATACCGCACGTAAAGAAATGAAAAATATCCATATCCTGCTAACAGGTATACCTAAGTTTATTTTCTAGATAACGTTGACAGACTATATTTGTGTGTCAATTACTCAATCACGTTCACATATACACGACTAATTTGCATGTAATTTTTTGTTCGTATGTACAGTGGAAGACACATTAAGCTATTAGGGCGTTTTCAGAGTCGTGCTGATTTCATCACGCACGCGGGTTTGCCCCGCATGCTTGAAAACTCACAATGTCAATTTGCAAGGTCTCTACGCACCCTGGCATGCTTGTATCACGCATAATACTGAAATGGTATATTGAAACAATATAATGTGATGCTTGGAGCACGCATGCGGAGCTAACCCGCATGCGTGACGAAATACGCACGACTCTGAAAACGCCCTTCTTCATGGAACCCGACGACGACTGCGATAATTTACAGGGATCGTGAATTTATATCCGAATCAGATCAGTGTCATTTTTGAATGTTTAAAAATATTTTTTTTACCTAACCTACAATACGAAATTTCGGTAAGCATTTAAAAAAACTTATGACTGAAAATAACTGAATAAACAATGTGCTTATATGATTAAATACAACAATACATATAATTAGATAAGTAGGTAATTACTTATGTAGGTAGGTATCTTGTTCTGAAAACAATACCGCTTAAGAAGATAGAAGTAATCCAACTAGCAAAGTTAGTCGTATAATTGTCGTAACGACGTTTTGCGTAGACTAATAAGCTGTATAAACTTTAAACAAAGGTCTGATACGGCTGGGGCTTGGGCTCAGCTTATACGACATTTTTGTTATATATCGGTTGTGTTATTGTTGTACACACGATATTTCGAGTTACACGACTTAATAGTCGATCAAAATACTGTTATAGGAAGACAAATACTTTTATATGTAATTTATATAACCAAACTACAAAAAGTCATACGCAATTACTCTTAGACATTTTTTGCTAGTCGAGCTTCCTTTTGTGATGAGACTTCGAATGAAATGACTATCCATTAAGATATGAAACGTCACGACAGTTCCACAGCATGATTGATTATATTAGTTACAATAGGTATTTCAGTAACTAAGTACCTAGGTTACTTATACAGGAAGACTTGGGAGACGTGATCAGAAATTACTTTTTCTAACTCAGAAAACGATTACTACTCCTATTTCCTAACTATGGTTGTAATTTAAAACACTTCCTATTTTTTTCCACAATTTTTTAAATTATGGTATATTATTGGATTATTTTGTTTTATGGTGACCCTTTTTACGATTTTTTCAAGATAAAATCTCTGAGGTTTTGACGTAAGTACCTACGTATGTTTCCACTTCCTAAGTACCACTCCTAAGTACACATCAGTGCTAGTAGGGCGACCATGCACTTAGTAAAGAAACAAAACTTCATATCTACAAAAAAAATTAAGGGAGAATTCATGCTAGTTTCATGCTAGTACCAGACATTCTGATCACGTCTACCAAGTATTCCTGAATACGTGTACATAAATTCGACAAATAAAGGAGTTAAAACGTTTGTACATGAAAACAATTGGTGACGTTTCGCCTTAATTAACGGAAATTCTTATAACCATGACGTGATGTTTTACCGTGAGTAGGTAAGTAGGTATATAAAGTTAGTTAGTTAGTTATAGCCGATACCATTGTTTACTGAATTTGTAACAGTTTTAGCACTGCTTAGTCACTGGTCACATATCAAAGTCTTCATGAAGTCATAGTTGGATAATATAGTTTCTGAGTTATATATGCTTGTAGGAATGATACCGAATAAAGAGCTGTTAAGGCTCAATGCACACTTATTAAATACAAATAATTTTAGGCAATACACAACACGTTAAAGTACAAACGTCGCTCAGCTTGCCTTCCGCTTCTCTAGTGAATGCTGGCCTTTATTGTTAGATGCGATTGTCTCTACTGAAAATCTGCGCATTGCATAAAGGCTTGTTCCCCGTGGTCCAACTAGTTGGACATTGCGGTTGTACCATGGGAAACGACCCTGTGTGAAGCATGATGAAGTAATAGTTACTAAATTGTTTGATAGTCAATCGATCTCAATATCTCTGCTTATATTAAATTATCATATAATAATTTAATATAAGTAATTTAAATTAATTACAGTCTTATATTGGTTATAATTATTTATAGCCAATCAATACAATTGTAAAATTGTACCTATTGGGACGCGAGCCTGAATATAGAATTTATTTATTTATTATAAACAGGATATGTGTTATAATGAACAACATTCGCGAAGCGTTTTGAAAAATCATGGTGCATGTAGCAATAATATTGTTATATAATTAAATTAATGGATGAAATTATATTAACAAAAATATTTCGAAAAGTCGCTTGGCAATTTAAGTGGTTCATTACACTCGGAAAATATTATTATTTTCATTACACTCTATCTACTAAGCAACGCTAATCTTAAACATTCGGGTCTTGAAAACGACAGTGTGCTTCGGTTATTGTTAACGCTATGCGAATTTACTACGAACTGTAGTCAGAGACAGAGGACGATTTTACCCTATACCTGAATGTTTTTCTAAGAGCTCACGCACTACAACAGAGCAAAATCGAACTAGTAGTACATTCAAAATTTTTATTAGTGGGGAAATCCTACTTTAAACCACACAGAAAAACAGCTAACGTCAATGTCAATAGCTTTGCAAAAGGATAAGTCTCTGCCCCTCATTTACCTATATTATAATATAACAATCATCAACAATTCAAAACGTAACAACTTCCATTGGGAATGCGAAAATACCTAATCGAACTCGCTCCAAGCAGGAAAAAGGTGATTTAGCACTGGAAATATACAACAATACTACCTACTTAATAAGTAATAAGCAGGGGGGAAAAACTGCACCTTAGGTAAGTATTACAACTGTTTTATAACCGGCGATCATAAAAAGGAGAGTTTCTCAATTCTACACGTATGTATATATGCGGATTTGTCTCGAAATTTATCTATATCTAGAGGACTGATTTTCATGAAATATATGGCGTAAGGATTGGTATTGTTTAAATAAGGGAAAATTGTCAGTGAAAACATCTAAACCTGTTCAGTTTCTGGATTATTTATAAAAAACGTTACACAGTAGATACTTCGGCCAGCCTCTACCAACAACATTTTCACATATGAACTGAACCAATCCACAGGGTTTTCCCGCCTCCGCGATGTACCTAGCCTACCTACAGAGCTTTCATCATTTAGATAAATTGTTAGCGTTTCGTTTCGGTAGGATGATCGATAAGTACCTAACTACCTTAAAATTAAAACGTTTGAAAAAAAATAGAAACCGATTCTACTGCAGTCAGCGGCGACCAATAAAATAATACTAAAAGAACCGACTTTTGTACATATTTTTTTATAGAAAGACTTCTAAAATCAACTGTACAGTTTGGCTAAGTTATAAGTAGTATTAATGATGATAACGTATTTTATTATTTACGGATATCGTTAATTTTAAATTAATTCACTGGAGTTTATTTTTCAAATAAAACAAAGTAATTTGTAAGAAATTTAGATAATTCGCGCCAGGCGAACTAAAGTTTAAGCGAGGAGAGTACCGGAGCATAATTATTTTAGAAAAGAATCAAGTTTCCGTGTAGCAAGATGAGTTTAATTTTGTAGTGTCTGTTTGCACATAACTCTGAGGAGTTAGTTTTTCATTGGCTGAAGAAAAACGCGCTACACATGACTGATGACCGCTTATTTAAGTTACTAGAAAATAAATTTAACCACATGAAGTGACACTTTATCATATGCAAAATATTAGTTTAACAATGCCATGATAAGATGTGGCGTAGTTTCAGAAACTGAGTCATGTTAATCTTGAGCTGTTTAAAGTACATTTAACTGATCGCTGAGAACATGTACAGTACCTACAACATGTACCTACTTGGCACTAATACATTATGGAGAAAAGCGGAAAATTATCCATTAACAGACATAAAACCATAGGACGACAGACGTTCTTTCAAAAAGAACAGTAACACTAGGGAGGACAGGCGCTAAGGGCTTTAACACCTTTAGCACACTGCAGCGATTTTGAAACAGAATTGGACCGGACCCATAGATATTTAGAAAACCGACAAATTGATTTCTATGAGTTCGGTTTAATTCCGCTTCAAAATCGCTGTAGTGTGCTAAAGGAAGAGGTATAGAAGAATGTTGAGGGACCCTGACTAGTTGTAAATGTTGAACAAAACAAGCAGGCTTTTGTCACAACAACTTATAAAGGACAATCGTTGTATAGCAAATGCTTCTTCTAGAAATCGAATGCATGGAACTCATATCTGCCCTAAACTGACCTATATTGGATCTATTTTAAAGAGGATAATATAAACAGTGGGTCAGAGGCAGGGCGTTTGTAGGTCTGATTCTGAGAGGATAATAGACTGAAGGAACAATGAGGTGTCACGGACTAACGGCATCTGAGTACACGGCCTTGTCCGACCGGAAGCTGCCACTTACAGCGACAGATTTTTTAAATTGATTCCGCCGTGTGAGGTATTGATGTAGCCATGCGTTGGGAAAAGTGAAGATACAGAAAACAGTAAGTAAAAAACTGATACCTGAAGGACAGCGAAGTAATATACGTATTTTCAGGTAGGCTCTAGAGTTGCAATATTCACAAAAAATTGCCTAAGTCCATTTAATTTGTCTATGGACATTTTCATTCCGTTGGAAGGGTTGTTTAGGGGTCTTTGGTTTATTAAGTAAAAAAAGATATTTTATAAACAAAACGACAAGTTTCAGATGATGGAAATGAAATGAAAAAAAATATGAAAAAGTTTATTTACTTATACAGGGCACACAAAAAAAGGACCTCCGACTTACAAACTTGGTCGAAAACCTGTATCTTGGAAGCCGGGATTCCGTGGCCACAATATTAGAGGTGTCTTACAACTCGTGATTCTTCGTACTAAAAGCCAAGGCCGTTCTAATCAGTGCTCACACAGTAGCAGTAGTTACCATTAAATACCCCTCGAAATAATCGCTTCCGGTATTTTCACTCTTAATTCCGAAAGCAAAATGTTTTAATAAAATCAGAGCGCTAAAAAAAACTTAATTTCCAGAATTATGTAAGTACCTATACCTAATAGCTGAAGATGTTGACAATCAAAGTACTTAGGTACAAATAAAATCATACAAATTCGCCTTAGCAATTAATCCTCATATACGTACCTAATCGACCTGTTCAATAATATATTTCATATTAATGAACACAAAAAATAAAATCAAAATACCTGACATGAAAATCATAGAAATTGCACTATTTACTCGTCGTGTGCTCTTTGGTGAGAATTGACAAATCAGAAGCTATGCATTAAATGGAATAAGTTAAATAAGCCATAAATTAATTTCCACAAATCCAGGGAACATGCGAGGTACTTCGCTTGCGTACGTACAAATTGAATTGATTTGACGTCTACACGCGTATGTAATAAATAATTGTTAAGGGAACTGAGTTGTATTAGAGGACAACAAACCAAGTGCTGCGTACTTCAAGAAATTTAGGTGATTCACCTCACATTTCTTCATCTTTTAGATACAGTTTCAATCAAAGAAATAAGGCACTCGTACCTAATATAAAAGGTATTTGGTCTGAACGGATTCGTCGGGTCGATAATACTTTGTGTAACCTAAACCTAAATATAATCAGAAACATAACTAATAGAGACAGATAGATAAATAAACCTAGACGATAAACAAATAAATAGGTAGGTAATATTTCCTCCGACAGTTCTTAATGCTATAGTGCTTGAATAAATAATTCTCAAACAAAACTAAAAAAGTCATTTTCACAGACATGAATAAAGGCCCAAAGGCGGGCGGGGAAACACCAGTTATTTGTGACGTAATGTCTCGTTCACCCTGGCGCCAAGCCCGACATCCGAATGAGGGTCGCAGGGGGATTGCCACCCACTCCTGTGTGAACGGTGAAGTAAATGAATAGAACTGCTTTAACCATCCATTCATAAACTCTCATAAGGTACATAATCATCACAAAGTTCTTACAGTATACTTTATACCCAGACACATATCTTGCACCTTGTCTGTCTTGCACGTAAAAAAAAGCTCACGACTAAGAGTAGGTATTTTGCAAAACAAGTCGGAAGGTACATTGAACTAAATTGTTATTTGTCTGCCTAACTGAGTAGGTACTATACATTACATGCAAGTTCATGCAACAGGTAGGATTCATTGCCTATAAACTACCTATGTATCTACCTATATTTGATTTATAAAAATCGTTTTCAATTAGAATTCGATAGATAATATGAGAGTGACTTGTGATTATAATACCTAGGCCCTATTTTTTTTGTGTAAAGTCACGTATCATACGCCGGCTAATACGCTTCATGTAGTGCACTTCCGCAAAATGTAAATAACCATCAGCTATGCTCAACCTTTTCCTCATGTCCCATAATTAATAGACTAATAACTCGTGCGCTACGATTTCATAGTCTGTTGACTTGTTGGAAACTGTTGTTATTCTACTCTGTCAATTCGCATAACAGGCAAACTGAAGAAAAATGCAATGTAGAGACATTATGTAAGTACCTTGTTAAAGACTATATATGCACATATATGTGTTTACTCACCGTCCACAGCACATATAATTAAATAAATCGTTTTTAGTCCATCCGGCAGCATTATTTGAGTATTTATGTAGTTTTGGCGGTGTCATGCTATTTGATAAATCACTCAGTTTAAATTTTCTATATCGGCTGTCAAAAAAGTTGAATTGGTCCGATATAAAAAGTATACTTATACGAGTACATATCGTATTTAATAATGACTTTATAAAAAAAACACTCGAAAAACTATATCTTTTCACATGCTTGTGAAATATTAGTGTCAAACCGACGACCGCTAATAAAAATCCCTCTATTTTACTAAATAAATATTTAACATGTGACTAGGAAACAGAATGTTGATGAGGGGCACATGTAAATTATACACATGTGTGAGAGCTTGAAACCACTCTCGGATCTCGGATCTTTCCGAAGCTTGACCGCAGCGAGGCTTACGCAGCGGCAACACGCTCTGGCCACGCCGTCGCCGCGTGCGCAGGCAAGTGTCCTCATCACATAGATCAACTGAACTTTAATGAAAATTTATCAGATAATTTATCATGGACGAAAACCGTTGATTCTAAATATAATTATAGACACATGCTATAAAGTTCAGGGTGGTTTGAGACGTGGTAGTAAAGGCAGCTAGCTATCTGAACCGTTTTAGCTACAGGAAAACGTTCTTAAGAGATCTTCCCTAAGTATTGGAGTTATTTACAACCGCATTCACAGATTTTGAAAACATGGCACAGTTAGCACAAAAAAGAGCAGAATTCTCACGTTTTCTTTTTATGGTGGCAATCGATTTTGTTTCTTATGGATGAAAAGACTATGCGTCGATTTATATGAAACAGCGCAGCGGTTCTTCAAAATATACGGGTTCTTATTACTCGATTTATAAACAATCGAGTTGTAAGAACCCGTGCATTTAGGCGAAAACTAGTCGCGCGGCGGGCAATGGGACGTTTCCATCTAAATCGAGCTTATATACAGACCAACTGAGGTTAGAGTACTAGAAAAGACTAAAATCACTAAAAAACTTTTTTTTTCTATTTTATAAGGTACGTTACGTTGTCCATTTGTTATTTTCATTTTCCTTAACATTGCACAAGGCTGTGGCATGACCAGTGATCGGATTTTTAGGAGTGAAAATACCTAAAGTTGGCGAAGGGACATAACATGACGCTGATTGATTAATTAATTATAATTTCCCTACAAAATGTAGGTATGGAATATTTTTTTGTGTTTTCTGACTTTTCTAGTAGTCTAACCTCAGTTGGTCCCATAGAGTATTTTTATCCTTAAGGATCACACGGGAATGCTCACGGTCAGTAGGTACCCTCCTTTATAAGAAACAGGCGTGAGAACTGTCCTTTTTCTTGCTGAATGTACCTTTTTTCAAAATCTGTTAATACAGTTGTGTAAATAACTCCAAACGTTAGCGATTGTCTCTTTAGAACATTTTTGTGTAGCTACAACGGTTCAGCTAACTGATTTACTGTCCCGTCTTAAATTTATAGTATAACATTATTTTTGGAGCAATATCACGGTCTTCACAGTTTTATTTCATGACATTAGAAATTAAAATTGTCTAATTTCATATTGTATAAATTATATCGAGGCTATAACCTATATTTCGAGTATCTTTGTTGGACGTTACAAAATGCACCGTCGTCGTTGAGTGCATGCGTGCTGATTTACTACACCTACTACTACGTGCTGATTTACTACACCTACTAGGTACTCGTACCTACTTATATGCAGTAGGTATAAGTATTTTTCTTCATCATCAGCAGCCCACATAACGTACCTACAGGAGGTACGTGCCCAGTGGGTGTTTTTTACATGGCATAAGAAAAGGTTTTTTTTTCTCAGAAACCTGCGATGTTTTCGTTCACCGTTAGAGCAGTATCGGTAAATGTACAAAAGTCTTCGTAAAAATCCGAAAACTCATTGGCATTGCATGGTTTCGAACCGGGAACTCCCGCATGGGAGTCTGGCGTCCTAGCCACTACGCCATATAAACATAATATGCCTGTTCTGCTATTTTATTAAGAAACAGTGCCACTGAACTTATGTCTCTCCTAAGTTTCATACGAAATAATTCCTACTTACTAGCCTATTTCATAGATACTCGTTAAGTTCAATGATCTAGATTCTAGAATATAAGAAACATGAACTGGTTAAGTACAGTTAGTGGATGTTTGGTATTAGGCGGTCACCTATGATGTAGGTATGTTTTACGGCACTTTCTAGGTTTGAAACTAAACTCACGCGCACGCAGCCATTGGTCATGGTGATAATACTTTGTGCTGCATTCTTTGACTAACAACGCCCTCAATAATACGACGCGCTTTCCCGGAAATATTTTTAAAAATAATAATGTGCTTATAGATGCAGATAGACATTTAGGTATTTATTAACTTTGGTAGATTTATAACTCGATACGGCCCAACTAATTATTTTTTTGTTTCAAATTCCCGTTAAACGATACGAAGTTCATGAAAAATAATATTTTTTATCGACATGCCATTTCCACACAATACTCAATTACGGGATCAAAACTACAAACTTTCTCACCACAATGAGTTATGTTTATAAACTTAAAGCCGCTTCGAATGTTGACACGTATGTACTGTACATGAACATCCCTTGTGGTAACTGCTTATAACCGGATTTAAAAGTGGATTTATCAATTTATTCTACGAGTAAGTAAGTAATTGACAAGATTTATGTACTCTTAACACCTGTCTATTGCTGGTAAAATTAAATTGATTACTGATATCGTACCTACTCTATAATCCATTTTGTAGTTTTATCGTAAGAATGACTGAAAATATTGACAATTTTTACTGGAATTCTGAAAATTTATCATTAGTAATCCATAATTAAATAGGTACTCGTGGATTAAAGATTTGAACAAATCGTAAATTGACAATAGGTAATATCAAAGAATATATAATTTCATTTTATAATTAAAGTAATATTGATGGTTTCTACACAAGGCATAATTAATTGCCTAATATGTTTATTGAAATCCACATTAAGGCACGTGTGAACATTGGTGGTAACAATACCTACCTCCTACCGCTGACACATAACATTAGGAATATTATGTTGCGGTTTCTCTATGATGCGCATCATACCTGCGTATTACAACAAATTATGTACGTACCAGAGATAGGCCGAATATTGATTCTGCCGAAATATTCGGTCCAATGATCGGTTCAAAATGTAGCGAATTATATTATATTTTAAAAACCTCATAAAATACTTCCTGCGCCCGCACAGGAAGCAGGAAAGGAGAGAAAATAAAAAGAAGCGACGTGTTGGAAAATCATAAAATAGCACATCAAGGCAATTTATTTGGCAATTTAATCTGAATATAAATAACATTTCGAATACCTACCCAATAAATACTATATATTGACATTTTACCTCATCTCTACAATTTACTTGCATTGCGTGTCAAAAACAAAAGACATGTCCGTAAGTAGACAACATACTCCTATTTTCTCCGTTTAAATAGGTAAATATACGAGTAAGTATAGTATTAATATTAGACGGATTGAAACTTTCACAAACAATGTACGTGTACTATGTATTTTGTAATTTAATTTTAGTGTTATTTTAGTATGCCTTCTTTATTCAATAAATATTTTTACAGGTTACTATTTTTCTCATTCGCGGTTTAGCCATTTTTTAATTGATGATTCACTTTTGCTGAGATAAATCCCACAAAAGCAATTTAAATCGGGAGATAAGAAATATGCAAGAATTTGTTTATTTATGTGCATAAGTTGAGAAATTCATACTACCATCAAATGAGTTTATTATGTTTTACCTAAGGTAAATGAATCTTGTACAACATCCGTGCACGCACATCCCTGTTTTTATTTCAATTATTTTAATTAATATTTTCAGTTGATTCCTGTATAGTATATTGTAGAGGCTAACAAATACAATTTTAGAATATGACTGTACCATAATGAAAATAACTAAGAGTAATCCCAGATTAGAAAACCCCAAAGTATAGACTTTGGGGTTTTCCAATCTGTTTTTATAGAAAAAACATTTTGAAAATATTTATATGATAGCCTAGGACGACTACTAGAAAGGAAGAGCATGTATTTTAATGAAGACTTAACTTTAAGGTCGTTTCGTACAACTGACGGGTAGTTCGTATTCTTTTCGTAGTAGTAGCAAATTTTTTTTTCGAAATTACATCCTTGTTCCTATAATAGGATCTGACTGGTGGTATTTTCTGAGTGAGTCATCAGGTCCAGCCAATCTCTATACTCCTTTTAATCTATGTTCAAACTTGGTATCAAAACTAACATAAGAATAAAGTTGCAAATCCACGTCAAGGGCGCGCTTTATCTTATCGCACCGGCGGCACTACTCGTTCGTTAATCGATGGCAATACCACTAAACTAACTAAACCCATGCCCGAGCTCAGATTTTTGGATGAAACGGAATCATAGAGTTTAGCTTCAAGGAAAGACAAGAAGCGTAATGGAACTATAGCTGGAACTCCGGCATCAGATATCAATAATCCCATTATACCTCGACCAAGCGGAAGACCAAAACGAAAACTAAATATAACCGTTTTCTAGAATTTCGTTGCGATTTGATATATTCGTTGTATATTGTACCTAGATAAGTAAATACCTTCGCCATATAGCGGAAAAAATGGCACAAATTAATTTCATTGTGAACTCCATAACACAAGTTATAAAAGTACCAATAGCGCCCTCTTGACAGGGTTTTTATTTTCTTGGTTAGTGTTTAATTTATGTAAAAAAATTACATCCATTATTTATAATTGCAATAGTTAATTCTCTATACTATGCTCAATATTATACACAATATTATAAAATATTAACAATTAAATTTACTGTTATTATAATTAGATTCATTAGGTACTAATATAATAAGTATAGGAAGAAATTCCTTGATTAATATATACAAAATGTAAATGACTATACGCCGTATAAACAACCCCCATGCGGTAGGGTTCTCTGGATACTGGCAGCGTATTTACTCTTTATAATCTGACCAATACACATTTATTACTCAAATAAAATATCAGTATCCCAAAACCCAATATCTTCAGTTCGCGCCCTAACTGCGATTTTATTGTATAGGTTGATGAGTCAACCCGTTTTGCGATCTACTTTACTATAAGTACTACGTGGAAATTACCTACAGATAAAGTATTTTTCCTATAAGCAGTGGAATTACAGGTATGACTAGATAGATATCAATTTAAGGAAAAACCATTTCTCATTTTATAAAATTAGAAATAATCAGTTAGTACCTAGTTCATATTTTGTAATTTACCCCATTTTTTTAATTAAGTGGAGATACCATCACAAAAAACAGTAAAATTTAAAAAAATTGCATGTTAATACTGACATTTGATTACTTTTTATATAAAAATATGTATTTCATATAAATAAATTACATTTTAGGTGCTGTCAGTGTGACGGGTAACTCCAGTTAATTAAAAAATGGACTTTAGTTAAGTAGGTGTTTCAAAGACAATCCTCCTGAGTCAAGTTAAGAGGCTAACTTCTATCTACTTCGGTAACACAATACACGATCTCGGTAGTATTTCAAGTGCAATGTGAACATGACAATCGATGTGAAAGTCGAGTAGTTGTAAGCTATCAGCTGCCACTGTGCAGCCTCCCACGATATTTTTTTGTTACACAGTGGGTTCTACTTCTATCGAACAAGGTTCCAAGGTTTTCTGCAAGATAAGTAACGTTTTACTGAACTTTGCTGTAGTTATAAAGTATAATTGATTAATTGATATAATGTAAGTATAAATAAATTTAATTAATTTTATGTATTATTAATGGTTATTATGTAGATATTAATAATATCACGTTTTGGCTAAATAATCCTTTAATTTGGGCGAATTTCAATGTCTTTTCGCTGTAGTGATGCTGCCAAACCGTGACGCGGAAATAATTTCTCTGTATAGTAGATAACAGCTACATAATCCGTGTACCAAGCAACATATAAATAACTATAAAAGCTTAACTTCGTTAAATTCGTTTGTTCACTATTAACCTAAACTTTTTAACATTTTTTTATTATTTATACGGTATATTCGTGTAAATTCGAGTGAATAACAGTATATTCCAGAAAATTTATCGTGAACTTAACAGTTTTTTTCATAGATTTGGTAAACTAATTGAAACTGAACGGAATAACGTAATTTGTTGTAGGTTGTATCTTAAGCAGGCAAACAATAATTTATATGGTTTATTTAAATAAAAAGATAATTTTGGTTGTACATAACAAACTATGTAGGTATTTTAAAAGTAATATAAACTATATTTATAAATTTAAAACTAAATATAAAGACTCAATCTGTATCAATTTTAAGAAGAATTGGTCTCAAAAACTAAAACAGCTCTCGTTGATGTCTTTTCTATGGCGGGTATGGTAATTATGTACCTAATTGACAATATGGTCATTGGTCACTCACATGCAATCAAAATAAATATATGAATGTACATATTATGTAACACCTGCTCGAGAAATAGCGTTTTTCTTAAGTATTAACCTGTACTGTAAACTGTACTCACAAGTATATAAGTGATTTCAAATTGTTTGGTTATTTCTGAAATATTTTTATTTTTTCTTACGGTTGTTATTATTATTATGTAGACAGGCAGCATAATGCTGGTGTGTCTATATCAGAGTTACAATTTAATATAAGTTACAACTCTTTCGCATATAAAACTTATTATGATATCGTGCTTAAAGACCACTCATGTTAGGCTCTGGTTCCGCCATAAGCCCATAACACAAAGGTGACAATGGTGGCTAAGGGAGTGTTACATAATGCACATTAAAATATACAACACCCACTATGATAGGTAGGTACTTATAGAATTTCTGAAAAAAATAGAAAGTCTATTGTTGGTTGTTAAGTTTAACGAACGATTTCTCAGACAAACAAAAGTTAACCTTCCACTCTCGTTTCAATTATAAGCCGACGCTTTTTTGCAAGTGAATTTAGACAGATCTCCGGCGCCGGCGCACGCCGCTTGTCTGACGACGCCCGCCGCGCACGGCTCAAAGCAGGCGATACATGTATTACGATGACCCGTTTTAATTTTAATAACGCTACGCCCATGGCGACAATCCACAGGCGCTATTTAGTATCACAAGTAAAAATGCGTTATAGATACGTAGTATTCTACTGGATTACAGGTAGCTTTGTAAACAGACTATTTATATTTTTATATTTTGTTTATTTGTAAATTTCACAGCTCAAATTATGTACATTAAAAGAAAGAAATTACAAGTTAAAAAGGCCAATCACGAAATTTACAAATGACATTTGGAAAATATCACGTGACAGAAACAATGTAAGGTATTTAATATAGCAACAAATATGGAAGAGAAATAAAGCTTGCGGTTGAGGTGTGGTTGTGGAGTGTCCTATAAAAGATCTATTATTTTTATGGAACAAAACAGTTCACTACAATACTTAGCTACTTTTTTGGTATACCTAGGTACTTCCCACGCAATTTAAAAGTAGGTAACAAAAACTGTCTCGAATATTCTAAAGGTGCGGTGAGCGGCTTTGTAAACCCTTTCTGAATTTATAACATGGGGAGCGCCACCATGACAATGGTATGCGCGGGGCGGGAGCGGGGGAGCAGGCGGCGCGGTTGTGCGCTTCGTGCGAGTGGAATATTCCATTGCCCAAGCGCATGGGTCGCTCAGCGAAGCGAGCGCGGGCTCGCGGTCGCGACCGCCTCTACATTCCTCCACAATCCACAGTACAATCAAGTACAGTAGCGACACTCCGTTCTATATCACAAGCGGGCACACCCACATGTTCTGCTCTGCCACATATACTTACACAAAGCATTCAACCAATCCATTGCAATGCGAGGTAGCTCTAAATCTTGGATGGTAAGCCATTATGATTTGAAAGAAAATGCTAAGTTCCCGTTCATTTATACATGTATACTTTGACTCTTCAGCCAATATGGAGGTCATGCAATTCATTGCGGCAGACGTGACGCCAACGCACAGTGCAAATTTCGTTACCTTTCCACATACTTTTCAGTAAGGTTGAAAGTCGCGATACACTACCTGAGTCATCAGATTACCTATGGATTATTATAGTTATATAGGTACCATCTTCGAAGCTGGCGCTGGGTAAATTATAATCGAATGAAATCTTTCTTCTCATAATCGAACTTAACTCGCCACTCACTCACTCACATAACGGGCATTGCCTGTTTGTCCATACAAAATACACAGAAAATGATGAACATAGTAATGTACCTATTATACTAACTTGTCCTTCGTCGTGCAAATATCAAACAACTTCAGGGAAATACGTACTCTAATTCAGTAGAATTAGAGTTAGGTATTATATTGTATCCTGTTACTAGTAAAATATTTATGTCCCGGAAGTCAAGTTAAATTAACCAAGACTATGCAATCAACACTAGCAAATTAACTTGAAAAAGTTTAATGTCGGTTTGTAGACCATATTTTTCATGGTTTAGGTACACAGGGTAGATAGGCTAGGTATCATTTGTAAGATAGTATTTATGACATAATATTGTTACATATTCGTCATTTGTGATTATAGCAGCTATACAGTTGTGTATTGTATTACTTAAATCTTGTTACAAACTTTATAAATTGACATAGCCGCTGTGGTTTTCGTAATGGATTTTTCCGCTTCAATTATTTCAGTTTGTCACGCCCATAGGCCAATAAATGGGATCAAACCCACTTGATTGATTCTACGGTCGCTAACGAAACGCGTCTGGTGTCTGCTCAAAAGATACGAAAATATTATTAGAAGGTCTATGCTCCATATAGACCAATACTTTTAATAGTCACTGACCACTTTAAAAATGAAGATGGACGGGTGTCCATCTTCAGAAGGGAATTGTAGGAAAGGCTTTCTAAAAACGGATATTTTTCGCACAAAAAACATCGATATTGTCAGATACGTTTCTAGGGTGGACATTTGTGAGCAAAATAAGAGAAATTGCAGACCCCCGCCACTCGTGTCATAGACCCCACTTTAAGAAACCCTAATATGATCTGTACTAAATTCTAGCTCAAAACATCTTCACGCTAAGTCTCAGTCTACTTTATTTTTAGCAAGTAACAAATATAGGTTCAAATTACTAACCATTACGTTACATGGCGTGGTGAACAATAACAGTACCTATCATCATCATGTAGCAGATCATGTGGACAAAGACACATTGACACCCGAGTGGCAGAAAAGCACACGGGATTAAAATCTCTATCCAATCTTCGTTCATAAACAATATTAAATTGGTTGAAAATAGTTGAAATAAATCTTACTCGTACCTATGAAATAGATAGATAGATAGAAAAGTATAGATACGAGTACATTTAAAGGTCGGTTATTTACGAGACCAGTCTTATCAAATTCTGTCTGAACCAGGATGAACAAAACTAGGATTTTTTCCAAATGTTATTTCTATTGTGCAATGTGTATTGTTGATCGAATGTGCCATGACTTCAGTGCGGTTGCATAGGGTTGCACAACATTGTATAGGTACGAGTTGAAAAAACCATATAGCAAGCAATCTATGACGGGATCATTTCAACTCCCATCCACAGTTATTAAAAATAAATGAAAGAGGCTCATCCATCCTACCTTGCCTTCACATATCAGCCCATTTGTCCATTATAATAATATTATGATAATATTAATTTTTACCAATAATAGAGTCGGACATTTTACCTACTTCATTGTCAATAAGACCACAATCTCATTACGTTTCAGTTAAAAATGAAAAATTATGTCGGCAATCTCTCAATATTTAAAAGTTAAAATTAATTGACACTCTATTATGGCAAGCGAGGTAAAAAAAATTACAATAAAAAAATATAACCGACTCTACTCGGCGACCAACAAAATATCACAAAAGAGCGCGGCTTCAGTTGAGTCGGTATATTTTTTATTGTAATTTTTTTGTATAATTTGTAGGTATATGTCGCAGCCCGATTGTATAATCCACTATCTTACAAAATCGCTAGCCATTTTGCAAAATAGCGTGGCGCCGTTATGTATTACAGCAAAAAAACGACGTTCAGTCGTTTTACAAGGACCATTGTATAAACGTTTTGCGTTCTTCAATACGGCGGGTTATGGTATTGCCGTTTTGTAAAACAGCGTCAAATGAAACGTCAGATTGCAAATTTTAGTTTTAATTTTTACCGCTCGTAGGTTTAATAATAACAACAAACGTGGCGCCTCATTGTTGAATACATATATCAGCGCAAATTACCGGAAATCACGCGATTCACCTGGAAACAACCGGTATCACCGTGAAATGCCGCGCGTATCACCGGGAATTGTCAAACGTAACGCATTGCCAATCGGCTGAACGTTGTTCAGATGTAATAACATAACAGTGCCGTTTTATAAAACGACTAACCGTTTTGTAAAACAGCGGATTATACAAACGGGTTGCGATATATACTCGTATAAGGCTCAAAAACAGATCATCAGTCATTTGGCCCAGTTTCTAACTTGAGTTTGATATGATCTAAATGATTTACTTACCTACTTCAAAATATCATACTCCACTAGGTCAGTCTCACGTTTACTAATCAGCCGTTATTTGTTACATTCACAAACAACATCGTCTGACTGTTTATAAAAGCAGACTACTTTCTTATTAAAAAAATCTAAAGGTGATCTTAAGGTTGTCTGGTACCTATATTGCGACAAATAACTATAATTAATTATGTACAGTCGCGGATAAAATGTGACTTTTATGATAACGGATCGGATGGTCTTCCACGCAAAAAGTCCTTATAAGTATTTACTGATTTCTAGGGTTCCTACCATATTGAATTTGATTTTCAACAAATCGGGAAAATCTCGCGTAATAGAATTATTATTCTTTGTTTATAATTAATGATCGGCGAAATAAAATATAATATCTCCCGACTTTCTTTGCCGACAATACCAAAAATGCGTTTTTGATGCTCCTGTTTGAACCTATTAGGTATTTATTATTTTTAATTTAACATATACGTATGTAGGTACCTACGAGTACATGAAAAGTTGGTGTCATAATTGTATTTTTATTAATAGCAACAGCTGTCAGATTATGTTCTTTATAGGTTCTGTTACTATTACTATGCCATACGATACCCAAGAAAGTACACCAGGCTAGGTTCAAACAGCAGTGAGTGGTACAGTGGTAAACACATCAGGTCATGATTTACTCTTTGATACTTTATTTCTTTAATTTATTTGACAGATTCATAGGAATGTCAAGAAATGTTAACAAAAACTTATTACGACAGGGTTGCACACAGTACAACTTGATGTGTATTCCACTGAAGATATGGCGTGTCGAATACATGCATTCAAAAATTTCGACAATGTTTTGAAAAGGCATGACCAAGTCGATTGATGCCAAAACAAATGAAAACTGTGTAAGAAAATCATGGAATACTGAAAATACGCTACAAACACACGCCGCCCGCCGCCCGCCGCATGGGCAGGCATGACGTGGCCATACGTCGTATCACAAGCCGCCATTATATTATAGTTTTGCGAAATTCCGCTACCGCCCGCCGCAGATTCACGAAACATTACGAGCTTAAAACAGAGTTACAGGTGAGCGGAACATCGTGTAGCTAAAGCCCGCTTTCTTCATAACCCGGTGTTACTATTTCTCGTGGAGGAGAGTATATTTGCATATTGTTACAGTCAAAACACGAAATCAGTTAAAAGTGTTAAAACGTTAGCTCCAGCGGTGTTTAAAACTAGTTTTAGTGAAAACTCGAAGTGCAGTTAAGTGCACCTATAGATATTGACCTAAAGTTTGTAAATAAATAATTATTTATTCAAATTATTACCATATATGCATTATGAAAACAAATTTATTACAGTACAACTTTATTTAATTTATTTAATACATAATATTGATTTCCGGTTTCAACTAATACGCTAGTTTTTCGGGTTTCCGCTAAAAATAACAAAAAATAAAAATATATATAAGTATTTACTTTACTTTTTTTTACTTTTTTTCTTTGTATTTACCTTTTTTTATTTTTTTTTACTTGTGTTTGAAAAAATAAAAATAAATACAAATACAAATTTACTATCTATATTTAATAATGATAAAATGCGTACTGAAGTCATCTACACAAGTCTAATTTCTATTGTAGGTACCTATAGAACGTCAAAAACACGTGAAAAATTTTGGCCACGTTATTCGCAATTATTACGATAAACGACATCGTTCCATACGCAACAGGGCGGCGCGGCGGCGTTATGCCACTTACGTTACTCAGTGTTTTCAGCTACATATAAATAAATAAAAATAAAAAATACAATTAATCCGAACTTGTCTACCCCCTCGGGGATTATGGACGTGAGAGATATAAATAGATAGATATCAACGTACCTTCTAACTTTCTAAGTAAGTTTACTTAGAATATTTCGTAGTCCAAAGCAATAGTACGGTCAGCAGAAGCAATAACTTACGATGACCGATGTTTTTAAGACTGAAAATGTTTTACTTAACAATTTTATAAATAAGGCTTACGAAACAAGTTCTCAATATATTCTTCATTATCAAGCATAAGTCACGTTCGTCGTTGTAATTTATTCCACTATCCTTTTTCAAATAGTTTTTTAAGGTAAATGAATGAACCGTAAACTAATTTACCTAGGCAAATAAAATAGGTAGGTACTAACGACGAGTGAGCCTTCTTTTTTATTAGTTACAAACTGTTCTTTAAATCCTTCTGAGTTGTAAATTTTTAGATCGAATCTTAATAGTCAAGCGGTTTTCAAAAATAGGTCGGTAGATAACGAATTTACAAATAGAAGTGAGTGTTGCATGCCGGTTGAAACTACTATTTCGATTAATTTAGACAAAAATTAACAAAGATGAAAACTATCTACTTTCGAATAATAATTAAATAACTCATCTATCTATCTAGGTACCTAAACGAAATTGTGTCGCAAAGCATTTCTAATACCTCTATATTTCAACCATTTCTCTTAAAACTAACATTTCACTTAAGTGTATGAATTCGCAGTTTTATTAACATAGGTAAAGTAATAAATTTCTTACCTTAAACACCGCTGGAGCTAACGGTATAGCAGCTTGGTTGTGAAGATGTTTTTTCGACATTTTCGCTTCCTTCCGTGTTCACTTCTATAATTCGTCAAAGTCGTCACAGAATACTTCTAATATGTCAAGAGCTTAAATTCTAAAGCCAGTTTATAGCTGTAAGCGAGTTGCGCTCTACAATTTGACTGTATTAATTTACGATTAACTTTTCGCCGAGCGAAAATATTGTTTTTCCGTCGGGTCTTTAATTTACAAAATCCGCGTCGTTCCTTTTGAAGCTATAATTCTATGTTCATTTTTACTTCGATAATTTCGAAGTTATAAAATGTGGAGGTCGGAAATTAAAATGTGTAAATAGGAACGCGCGTTGTTAAGAATACGTGGTGTTAGTCTAACGACTGAGTCGGCAATGAACTACGAACGAGCGAGGCGCGTTTGAGCGCGCCGACCGCGAAGTGACGTGAGTAACTTGAGTTTGGTTTGGGTTCGGTGCCGGAGCGCCGCATTAAAGTCGGTGTCGCGCCGCTCTGGTCGCACCGAGCATGTAGCTGAACGACCGAAGTACAAGCGAGAAAATTTGGCGAACGAGATTATCAAGCTGACGACGCACTGCGTGGCGCCGCCGTCCGCCGCCGTAACTCGTAATCCCAGATATCTATAAAGTACTTGCAATGCATGGCGACTAATGCAGCGCATTCGCAGCGGCTTCACGTGGACACCGACATACTCTCTACACATGTAGGCACACTTTATGAAATGGTGGACACGTAAACATGATTAACATTAAAATACCAACGACACGATTTATATTTCTGCAATAAGACAAACCTCTACAAGACAAATCTATGTTGAGGAATAAGACCAGTTTACCTACCGTAGGTTTTACAATTTTAGAGTGTATCTATTTTACGAGTATATATGTGGAAATACATTTTCGAGTACCATATAGGCAGAGCGTTCCCTATTTCATGAGTACAGTGTTAAAAAACTAAATAACGAACCACTAAGAGATCATGGCGGTGGGCACAGGCATAACTTATACCTATACTCGTATCTGCATATTGGCCTTCCGTAGAAACATAATCTGTGTTGGCCATTCATACCTTTTTCTTCGAACAAGTTGGACTCCCCATTAATTCTTGACAATGGATTTTACCTGACTGCTCAACTTCGATCGACACACAATGAGTGTTGGACAATATAGGAATCACAAGCAAGACGCTCAGTTTTTTTTTCTTCACTTCAAGGGCTTCAAACAAGCTGCTTATAACTATACAAACATCAGTCACAGACCAGACGACAAACTTTTATTTTTGCTTTACCAGATCAGGCCTGAACATCTCAGACAAATAGGTCGGCCACTAACCATACGATAAACAAACAAACAACCAGGCCTGATGGGTTTTCTAATAGCGTAATGTTTTTATTGTTTTTTAACGTTTACCTCAAGAAGATAAGAATGTGTTCATACCACAACAAATCTGTGACACGATGTTATTTTATGTAACGCACGAATCGCACGCTGTAAGTAAAGCACCCATTTATCGAGCTGGTAGAAAAGTATTTTCACACTATAAGGTTAAATTCCTTAAAATGATTATTTTAATCTATGCAGTTTAGGTGATGGCGAATGTGTAGTGTATTCCATGTAAAACTTTCTGAATGTAACGGTACCACTTTATTTATGTAATACACTGAAAGAAATAATTGTTTACTTCAAACAAGAACTTGTTTTAATATGAGCATATAAAGTCGGCTTCTTAACTTCAACCAAGAAATTGTGCACTTCAAGATCTTAGTCGTATTTAAAAGTAATTTGTTCAATTGAATAAAAAAGACTTAATATGCTCTAAATCAAACATGCTTTCATTCAGATAGTTGTCACGTACCTAACGTGACAACTATCTTTTATATTTACGACAATACCGCTTTCTACGTCGTTTATTGCTTCCTTACACATTCGCCTAAACAAGGATTTATTGCAAATCAAGTATAGAATCGTAAAGTTTTTATTGTTTATGTGCATGCAAAACTGGAGTGGTTCTAATGGAAATATCCCGGCTGTCGCGTCGGCGCCGAACAATACTGTATTATAAAGCACCCCATTCACTTAAGCGAGCACAATTGAGCATGCTCGTTGCTCGTCGTGCTCGGGCATTCACGTTTTACTAAACGTGTTAATGAATATACTTAACACAAAACCTTTTAAATCTTTTCAAAAAACCGAAACATACTCGTAGGTACGAGTATTATGTTTTTTGACCGGTCCCGGAAATAGATTAATATTTTTGCGTTGATACCTAGGAAATGTTATTCATTTTTTGGATACTAAAAAGTCTAAATTCTTGAACTTCTATATTAACAAAAATCAATAAGAACCTCGTCTATCGAACTGCATGACAAATCAGAACGATTTATTTAAGCTCCTTAGTTTATAACGATCCGTATATACCTAATAATATAATTCAAACCAGGTAATCCAGGCATCAGAGTTTTTCTTTATGATTTAAATCCGTTATGATATGAGCGCACTTGTTCAAGTTTAGAAATACACATTTCTTATTTCAAGTCCGATATGATTAATTTCCTGTGAACATGTGTGAATTGGAAAATTTTGCTATTTTTCTTTCAAATCCTTGCATAGATTGGAAAATTCACTACAATACCCATTTCGTCGATCAAATTCGGTGAAATTGCTCGCGATGGGAAAAACAAAGCAATTAATTTATTCAAGTTTGATAAAGAATTCGCGTTGCTTACCTAAGTTCACGGCGAACTTGCTCGAGTTGAGAAACCCAGTCAACCCAGTAGTTAATCGTCAGGATTACGAGTGTTTCGTCATAAAATGAAGTTTATAACCGACCTTGGAACACCAAAGCTTATTCAATTTAATATTCCTTGAGATTGTTTGTAGCTCTGCAGTAAAATTGCCGCTTACTTACGACGACTGCCAACGATCTACCTCACTAGCCATACATTTTATCCCATATAAGGAGTCATTTTGGAATATTTTTTTATTCATAATTTATTAGTTACCTATAGGTACTTGGTCACAAAAAATACTATAAATTTTTTTTCGTTTCGGACTATGCAACTCACAGAAATCAAATATCTACATTATATTGGTACTTCTGTGATACAACTTTAGTTTTACCGGGAGAAAAAACCCTCTTTTGTAATGCATTTAGCACACTGCAGCGATTTTAAAACGGAATAGGACCAAACCCATAGAAATTACGAAAACCGAAGAATATATTTATATGGGTTCGGTCCGATTCTGCTTCAAAATCGCTGCAGTGTGCTAAAGGCGTGAACTTTACCTAATGCCGTAGATTTTCTAATTTATTTTCTAGCTACGAACTATACATCTTTGAAAATCCCCAGGTACTATCTACATAATTATAAGAGTTAGAGTTAGATCTTGGTTCTGGCCGCTCTCGCTACTCTCTAGCCAAAACTCTCGTAAGTAATCCATGATTGAGGCGTTTATGACAACTCTAAATAATTATACTGAAACTAACCACAGTTCCAGGTTCGACTTAAAGTAATTTTTAGAGTTTCGTATCTTGTAGGTAAAACGAAACCCTTTTAGGATCACTTTGTAGTCTGTCTGTCCGTCAAAGTCATTTTTCTCAGGAATAGCTAAAAGTAAGAAGTTGAGGTAAAGATATCAAGTATATACTAAGGTATGTGGCCCGGCCCCATAGTGGCCATAATCCTTGAATGGAAGAACGACACCCTCAGGGTGCGTGTCCTATTTGCACTTATTCAATTATTTAAAGTTGGTAAGTAAGTGCGGCCGTGCTCTACGGAGGCCAAGCTGGCTTGGCAAGACTCCTTGCAGTCTCGGAAAAGGAATCGGGCCATTGGCTACACGCTTTGCCCTCCGCGAACTTGGGTACGGTTTCGGACCCGATGCATCTTCGCATAGCCGTTTGCCTTCGCCTCGGTTCTTTTGTGAACCGTATCGCTGCCCGTGCGACTGAGACGTGAACCAGCTGGGTCGCTACGGACTCTCGTGGCAGAGGAGCGCAGGCCGCGCCTATCGGCACGGGGCCCTGAATGACCTCCTCCGTCGGGCTCTCGCGTCCGCATCGGTACCGACTACGCTGGAGCCATGCGGAATGTCAAGTGACGACGGCAAGAAGCCGGACGTCGCCACCCTTGTGCCATGAAGACTTGGACGGTATCTGGTGTGGGACGCTACGTGTGTAGACACATTGTCCGCGTCCCATATCCAGAGTACCGGTAGTAGTTAGGGCCGGTGTGGCCGCCGAGCTCGCACAAACGCTCAAGCACGGAAAATACTCGGGTCTTCTTAGCCATTAGAATTTTGCGGCGCTTGCAGTTGAGACCATGGGTCCGTGGTGTGCTGATATTAAAAAGTTAGTGCAGTATCTGTCCACCCGGTTGGTCCTCGCCTCCAGACATCTCAGGGCCGGCCGTACCTCGCACAGAGACCCAGTCTCGCGATTCAGCGAGGTAACGTGGCCAGCGTCCTGCGGACCATACCGCATGCTGGGGATTTGGACGATGTGTTCGGCTGGTAAGCTTTTTTTAGTCATAAGTTTGTGTACATATTTGTTTGTTATTCTGTCAGCATAAACATGTCTAGTAAATATATTATTATTATTGTGGGTCCCAATGGATATTAAATGCGCAGTACTAAGATTTAATATTCTTATAGATATCATTGATATGTAAATAGACACTGGTGTTGCTCGTAGGAAGACAGAGTGTGAATTAACACATCACACAATTTAAAGTATCGTGCAAAACAATGAACATACGCCAAAAAGTTAACGCTTCCTAGTGTTAATTATGTAGATCAATTTATCCAGTGTTGTTTAAGTTAGGTTGGTAGTTAGCTGCTATCCGACTTATAGATACCTAACTATGTGTTGTTTAAAAAACCACACTCTTATTTTATGTTATAAAACTAGGTACCCAAGGCTGGCAGTAGGCTGTGGATATAGATTTTTTGTCATTACGCAGTTTTTACTATGTATGTAACTTACATGTTTTCGTAGGAAAAATATTTGTGCACATAGATCACTCTCGTGGCTTATCTAACCTTTCTAATAATAAAATTAATCAGCAGATTGCACTGAGGGTTGTCTCGACAGTATTGTCCATGTACATAGTTGAATTTCGTTATAATACCTCTATAAACAATTCAAAAATCATACTTGGCCTGTTTGAATCATATTTGAAACATCTTCAAATAGAAGCCTTATTGATTCACATTCATATGGGATGAAAAGTGCATTCTTGGTATGAGACACTAAAGTGTATTTCGTCACTCTAGAGCCGTGATTTTCCTTCAGAGTCTTATCGCTACGCTTTCAGTTTATCAGTAGATTGAAATGAATCGCAACACACATACTTATGTAAGTGGGTGTGTTGTCATACATATGTATGAGTCACGTAGAAATATGGACTTGATATGTCATAGAATAGTAGGTACCTAAGTTTATCAAACAAATGAACATAACTATTAAATACTTTTAAATAGAATACTCACCTACCCTATGCAATTTGGAGTCGTGACATTTTACGATTTTGACATTTCCCGACGCATCGGATATTCCATATTTGCTCCATAACCTAGTGTATACTTCAAAATAACTAATACAACAAAAACTAAGCTAAAATTACAAAGAACCTATCTAAATAAATTATACTAAAACATAATTTACTGGGTCAGTTAATTTACACATTAAGATTTTATATGTAAAAGACCCGGCACAACAAAATAGTCTATTGCATTTTGGAGATTCGCGTGCTCACAATTCATAATATACATAATTGATAATTGGATAATTGATACATTTTGAATTGTTGATATTTATCATTTAAATTGTCTCAGCCCTATTTACCACACTAGGTGCTCCAGGACCTAAACAAGAAGAAACTAAAAATATACCTACTTATATTTTAGAAACCATTCATGCAAAATGAAACAGAAGCGGAGGAGTTACGTAGTTTCTTACGTCGATTTCGCCGTTTCAATAGAGAGTGCAGTTTCTGTATATCTGGAGAGATAACATGAAGGAACGAACGCCCGCCCCTATCGCCTTGGCGAGGACTACTTTTTCTTTCATCCAAGTAAGATGACGTTTCCTGCAACTTGCGCATAGAACAGGATGGTACCAACCTAGGCGACGCGACGGGTGGACGGTGGCGAAATGTGGCACAAACAATCAACAAACAACATACATTTGAATTCAAAGTTTACTACAAGTGGCAGTAGATTTTACTATGGTGCGAAACTTAACTTCAATCGAATTATTAATCAATTTTTAACCAACGAGGTTTGTTGTTATAAGTTTGACACGTTTGTCTGTCCGTGTGTTTGTCTGTGGCATCATAACTTAACAACGGATGGCCAGATTTGGAACCGGGTTTTTTATTTAATAGAGAATTTTTTCGAGAGTGTTCTTAGGTTCTTAGGTCCGGTAAAAATTGGGCCAATGGTTTCCAAGATCTTGGAGTATCTTTGATGTCAGGTGGGATATCTTGAACAGTAACAGTTAGGTGGTTCGAGTTTGAGCTTAAAAGTTTACCATCATGATGTCCTTCCCACGTCTGGAACCTTGAAGATCTTGATTATGATCAGGAAAAAGTAAGAGTATCTCCACAATGGTACGTCGTCGGGGGTTAGTTAAATTTATAGTTATAGCTTAAGAATTGCACTCATATGGCAAGATTACACGATATCTTAGGTCTGTCTGCGCATATATACTACCTAAATAGGTGGTAGGTATATAGCTAGGTATCAACTTTCTCTTTTGTGACGTCTATGGGACCCAGACGGGGAGGCGCCAGCATCATCGATTCGGCGGAAACTTCATTCAGTCACTATCCAGGCCAGGGTAGCCCACCCTCCCAGCATTCTCCCTTTCCTAAAAACATGTGTGTGACATCTGGCAGTGGCCTTGGAGAGTGCACTGTAAGAATATGCATTGTTTATCTAATTTGGTGTAGCGTTTTATAACATGTAGTGCTTACGTTAGTAGAATAATTTATGAGACATGATACAAATATGACGACTATTCGCACATAATTAAAATTAAGGCTGTAACTTTATCATGTTTATATAAATCTATTGTAGCTACATTACCGAAATGTGATCTATTATTTACATAAAGATCTTAGTGCTGACTAACTGATACACTTTTTAGAACGCATATTATACTTCCAGAAGATCTGAATCGCTGAAATTATGCACCCGACAAATTCGTTCCTGAAATTTCCGAAAATTGTTCAACTAATGTGTTCCTGTTCGCCATGACTTACGGTGCCGAAACATGGTCGTTTACTAAAGAATTTGTGCATAAAATTATAGTCGCACAAAGAGCCATTGCGGGTCATATTAGGCATTAACATTCTGGACAGAATCCCCAAGATAGACGTTGTATCGTCGTATCATCTCATTTCACCAAGGCTCGTAGCCTAGTTACGAGCACGGTCCGAAAGTGATCGTGCAAGTTAAGCGACGTTGGCGCGGTCGATACCTCGATGCGGTGACCGCTAGTGGCATACCTCATCTGAGCTCCTCCGTGCCTCGGAGAGCACGTTAAGCAGTCGGTCCCGGTTGTTGTCGTTCGACAGCAGTCGTTAAGCCATGTCAGAGGCCTACGGGCGGTCTGAACAACTCTGACAAATAGGTTGGCCACTAACCATACGATAAGCAAGCAAGCAACCAAGGTCATTAAAAAACATGTAGCAACATTAAAGTGGCGGTAGGCAGGGCACATTGCTAGATGAGGTGATGGTAGGAGTAGTAGAGCCCTTACTGAATGGTGGCCTAGATCAGGGAAAAGGGGAATTGGTCGTCCAGCGTCCAGTTGTGTCGACGATATCACAAAAGACGCAGGTAAAACCTGGATGCGGTTTGCACAAGACCGAGAAAGGCTTACACGCTGCAGTGGGAAGAGAAAGTCAGATAAAAAAATTATTAATTTGGAAGAATACTTCCATACATTTTTCACTTATTAATACTACCTATCTTCAATTAAATTTATTTGTGTCGTATCTTTGTCCTCTTGGACAGGTTTTGGCCAGCCATCGGTCATGGTTCAACAGAATACCAGTGCTGTAGGCATTTTTGTCTGCAGCAATAAGCTGAGTTGAGGGCCTTTTCACAACAACAGCAGACCATCAGACATGATTTCAATATGTTTCCCTTTGACTACATAATTATTTTATCATAATTATAACTGTTTCGTCATTGCTGTGTGTGAAATAAACATATTACTTACTTACTTACCATATATAAAAATATCTAAACCACCGGAAACCACAGTACTACTAATGCAGACGGTTATATGATAATTTTATTTCAAAATGGCGGCAAATATATTGAGTCATGACAGTTAATTTTGGCGGGGTCGAAGACCGAGCTCCACGTAGGGCGAAGCCCGGAGCTTCTCGTCTTCAGGCGCCGCTGGCCAAGCTTATTGTGGGCCTAGGGTGGATACTCATCTGATAAAATACTGAGTATAAAGTTCATAAATATACCTACTCGTATTTGCTCAAAATGTGGGAGTATTTAAAGGACATTGTTTTTCTCCCATACATTGTTTGCCTAAAGTCCAACAGTCACAGAAAATTGATGATTTTGTTCCAGTAAATGCATACATTTTCGTGACAATTAATTTGACTAACGGACACTTCCGAAAAATGTATTATTTCGAAAAATCATTCAAATTTTGTGGATAAGCTATATTATGTTTGGTTATACACACATTGGGATCGAAACGTTCGGACTGGCATAATAACTATTAAATCAGTATGGTGTTTGACAGTTAAATGAACCGAACGTGTCGGCCCGAATAGCCCGAATAGCCCGAGTCGGCCCAAACTTTTCCGCCAAAACTCCAGAACCTGTGATAACCCGTATTGCGGTATTGTCATTTATGTCTATCATTTCCGGAAGTCTGTATTATTTTTAAAAACCATAAAAAGGTTGGTTTCACTTTTAAGTACAGGTGTTTAAAATGGCAGATCAGTTTCAAAATGTACTAAGTCCGTCATGAGACCTCTTTTTAATTTTGTATTTGTGATTGAGAATTGTCCGTTGGATTCTAATAACTAAAGAGCGGTAGCTGTTATTGGATTTATATGGATATGACTAGTTAAATAAAAAAGGAAAATAAATATTATTCCCATTAAAGGAGTATTATACCACAAGCATACTTTGTAGTTACGGAGTCTCCACCATGCTTCGTGGTGGTGTCCCACCATATTGCGAGCGGCCAGCGATAGTTTTAATTGTATAGAATAAAATCAGTCTAAATAAACCAATTAAAGGAGCAGACCGGTTTCATTTCTAGCTTTTAACTAATAAGTAGTTATTAGTAATAACATAAATATGTAGCATTAAATAGGCTAATAATTATCATATAAGTCACATGTCTGTTGGGTCATAGGCGAAACCAGTGGGGAATTCTTGGTGGGGATTACTGGAATAAACCGAAAAATGACACTATCCTTTACTAGCTTATTTGGGCCCATTTTTTAGGACCTAGGTTTATATAATAACTTCTACAAAATAATCGATGTGTCCTATGTACAGTAGGTAAATACCTACCTATACTCGAGATTTCAAGGTTCATTATTTTGTTAGTCTTCCTCCTGTAATTGTAATACTTTATTATTAATAAATAATTATTACTTATAGGTACCATGTTATGTTTTAGAATTCCATATTTACATGAATTGATTCCGGGCATAGGCAGCTATGTCTGGGGATTTTCCGTTATTCGCAGCACTGAAGTTCTAATTAGTAGCAGTACCTACCTATGTGGCAGATTTGTTTGACGATGACGTCTCGGGAAGGCGGCCAATGCACAATACATACAGGAGACCGTGGCTATAACCTCACACATGGTTTTCCATTTCACCAACAGTGGTTGTTGCCAAAAGTGTTTGGTTTTCGTACCTACGTGTATAGTAAGTAGGTGTGTAAATAGTATGTGGTGGCAAATACCAACCCCTTTGAACTCGTTTAATAGTAATAGGTACCTATAACTTGGATGAAAGAAAAAATACGGCGCGTTCGTTCTTTCATGCCTATGATACGATACAAATACTCGTACAAATACAAAATAATTTATTTACCACAAAAAATTTACAATTGTTTTTAAATTTACTATTGGACCCCACACTAGTGAGAACCTGTATCGCGGTGATCCTTAAATATATTACCAATATATATTAATTAACTAATTAGGACTCAGTTGAAGTTTACAGTTTACCTGTATACATACTTCAGACAACAATTAGAACAATCGATATAGTTGAGACTGAATGTGTAAGCATGTGTATAGTATATGTGTCTGTGAGGTATGTTAAGGTGGGAAAGGGGGTGTGGGGTGAATGAGCGGTGTGTGTGTGTGCGCTTATAAGCGATAAATTAATGATTTGCTTTTTTATGTAGATGTAAACAGTACCTGTTTTGATGACGCTCATGATCATACCATGAATTATATAGGTACCTACCTAATGTAGAGCATGCGCGACGCGCAACCGCCACCGCTGAACGAGATGTTTATTTCGACGACTGTCCCCTTACCGTAGTAGCATTTGTGGTTGGCCAAGCGTATTCAACGGTTGGGTAGTTAGTGTTTTTTTATCTACAAATCTCCAGCAAGGGTCAACAGTGAAAAGGTTACGTCAGTTCCCTACAAATATCCAATGATGGGCCCACATTTGCAACCATAATATTACATCGGACCAACTAAAAATGGTCTACATTTACTTATATTAACTTAGTACGTAAGTATGTAAGTTGTAAGAGTGTGTAACTGTGTGTTGAAAGGGTGTGTGTGTGTGAGAGAGAGAGAGAGGGAGATTTCTGTTATGCTATGTGTGTGTAAACTGCACGTTAATCATGTAATCGAGCCTGCTTTTCTCGACCCAATCTCAGCCATTAACTGCTTCTTGTACGCACGTGGTTTCACTTGGAAAATATCAAGACCTTTAAACGATGTGTTGTATGTGTGAGTGCACCGGGACACTATCGAGTTCCGAGCGCAGTTATTGCGCGCCACCGAGTCGTGGAACAGGCGTGTATGGCGCGTGCGCGCGGGGGGCACGTTCAGCCACACGCGCTCCAGCAGCTGCGGACAGTCTACCTCGCCGTTCACCACGTTGTACAGGAACACCATGTCTGCCAGCGTGCGCCTGTCCTCCAGCGACACCAGCTTGTATCGCTCTAACCGTTCCTCATAACTGGGGAACCGAGACTCGTCGCCGAACCGACGATGCAAAAGAGACGTGAACCTGCGCTGTATTCCCTCGATCCTATCCCTGTGGATCGCATACCCGGGTGACCATATCGGTGAAGCAAATTCCAATACGCTTCTTATAAATATATGCGTAATACAACGTTTTCAAAGACAGGATTTGTTTAAAAGGCTTGGTTATCCTTATTATGAATCCCAACATTTTATAAGCCTTTTGTACTACGTGCTCATAGTGATCCCTGAACGAGAGCTTGTCATCCAGCATCACTCCGAGATCCCTGACACATGTGACCCTAGGTACAATGGAATTATGTAAGTTATATTGGAATCTTACAACGTTTTTCTTTCTGGTGTAAGTTATGCACTGACATTTAGATACATTTAGGTCCAGGAGATTCGCCTGACAGTATTCACACAGCCTATCTAGGTCTTCCTGCAGGTGCAAGCAGTCGGCTATATCCTTAATTGGTAAGTATATTTTCTTATCATCCGCGTACATTGAAAATTGTGCATGCTTGAAGCACGTGACTATGTCAAATATATAGATGTTAAACAGTAACGGTCCGAGATGCGAGCCCTGAGGAATACCTGATGATATGTAAGCAAAATCAGATAAACATGTACCTATTCTTACTGCTTGAGACCTATTCTCGAGGTAAGAAGTAAACCACCGCAGCAAATCCCCATGTATTCCTATTACGTCTAACTTTGATACTAAGATTTTATGGTCAAGACGATCGAAACACTTGGCATAATCCGTGTATATGGCGTCTATTTGTCCTCTGTTATCCATATTTGATGCAACATAATCTGTAAATACCACTAAATTGGTTACAACCGACCTTTTCCGCATAAAACCATGTTGCTGCACCGATATCGACCGTTCCACGAAAGGATATATATGATCGAAAACTATCAATTCAAAAAGTTTACTAAACACGGATAAAATAGAGACTGGTCTGTATTTGTCGAAACGCGCTCTGGGTCCACCCTTATGAATCGGCACGACACAAGGGCCGCTAATATACCTTAACGGCTTTATAATTTAGTCTCGGTTTCGACTTTAATTTTTTCGATGAACAAATAGCCGCTTTTTTAAAAGTAGTATTGTGCTTTTGCCGCTATAAACATAAAATTCAAAATAAATATTTAAACCTTATCATACGCTAAAAAGTAGTAACTTCCAATTTGCTTAGCACGGACTTTAAAAAAATATGGAATTATTACGCTAGAAAGCAGTTAATAGATTTAGCGGCTTTCTAGCGTATGACAATCTGTTTGCCGCTTTTTGTTGTAGTTTTCTTAAGATTTCTATTAGAACGGCTGCTACATAATAACACCGTTACACTCCTCTAGCCGCCTTTTAGAAGATCAAACGTATTTAGCGGCGTTCGTCTGTAGTTTGTAATTACCGTTATAGTCACTAAACGTTTTCGTTATAGTTTTGTAGAGGAAAAAAATTTGCTTTTTAGCTTAGTACAATCCCAAAATATTGTATTTAACGGCTAAAATGCTTAACATATCTCTGAAACCAATTGGGATAAAAATATAATTCCAAGATGGGTCGATGCGGAATCTTTTGCTTATTTCGCAGGTATCAATAACTCAAAAACGACTAAATGTCACTTAGCGGCCTTTTCTCTTATCAGGGCAAAATATTTCTCAAGTGTTCGCATTGACCGTTATCGGCGCGGTCGTACATCGACCGCTATCAGCGCGGTCGTACATCGACCGGGCTAAACTCACCAAGAACTGGTGGATGGACTCTATTTGCACATCGCGAGCGATAACGTCATTTCTGACGTAACGGCCCGCGCCTTTGCAAATAAGCCGAGCAATATTATGCTGAACCTGTAGCCTTCTCCTTTGAGTAGGCCTGACAAATGGGTATCACGCTGGGGCGGCGTAAGTGAGTCGGGACCGGACGTAGGTCTTGTATAGCCTCAGTTTGGTACGTAGGGGTAGCCTTGACGACAAGACCGGTTGGAGGCCCCGCGCGGCTTTTGCCTGATTGACCAAGTGGTCAACCATGGGTTTTAAGCTCAACGGCCGGTCTATGTTACACCCCAGGTACCGCACCGACCGCTGCCACTCTACGTCCTATCCACGAAGAGTGAGGTTAGGCGCTAATTTGAACTGGCGGCCCGAAAGAAAACCGGTCGTTTTTCCCACGTTAACGGCCATTTTCCATTTGTCAAGCCACTCAGGCAACAAGGTTCAGCAGGCGCTGCATTTTCGCAGCTGGATCTGTAAGTGTCTCTAATCTAAACTATCCACAGGCACATACCTACTCGTAGATAACTGACCGATAATTTTCTTAAAATTTGCTTCAGATCCACCACCAACTTTCAACGATGGGCCTACATTATTACTGTTGGGTAAGTACACAGGTTTAGCAACATAGCGCTAACATTGATAAAGTTACACCAGTTTCCCTACAAATATCCAATGATGGCCTTACGATTACTGCGGTTGGGTAAGCCTCATGAAATGTTATATATTTTCATTGCATTAAACTCATCGTTCTCGGACGAATCGCCTGGTGTAGGCCTGAGTCTCAACAGATGACAGCAGCACGACACTGCTCTACCGAACACAACACCCCGCCAGGAACGGAAGTCGTCTACAGACTATTTCGAGCCCCGACATCGAACTCAAGCAAATTCGAACCTTAGGAGCCGTGATGCACGCGTTAAACGGTATGCACCAATCTCCCAGATCCAAATGGGCTTTGTCGTCGCACCTTACGAGTAAAGCGCGACTAGTAAAGTCACATTGTTTGGAGCCTTCCGACTCTCAGGGCTCCACAGTGAGAATATCCTTGCCGGTTTCGGCTAGGCTGGCTTCGGCCTTAGAGGCGTTCAGGCATAATACCGCGGATGATAGCTTGGCACCACCGGCCGCTCGACCGAGTGAACAAAATGTCCGTAACTGCGGTTCCTCTCCTACTGAGCAGTATTACTATCGTAACGACAACAGGGTATCTATCAGTAGGGCAAAACTAACCTAACTCACGACGGTCTAAACCCAGCTCACGTTCCCTTTTGATTGGTGAACAATCCAACGCTTGGAGAATTTTGCTTCGCAATGGTAGGAAGAGCCGACATCGAAGTATCAAAAAGCGACGTCGCTACGAACGTTTGGCCGCCACAAGCCAGTTAGTATCCCTGTGGTAACTCTCCTCAAATTCCCGAACCAACCACAACTCAAAGCCATGATAAGCGGGCAAAACTAAAACGACATTTCACAGAGGACCTTCCCGAAATTAGCACATACGAAATAAAAAACGCTTTAAAGGACTTGAAAAACCTTAAGGCTCCAGGTGAAGACGGCATCACCGCAGAACTTTTGAAAGAGGGCGGACACTCTCCGTGCTAAAGGAACAAAAGTGGATTTTGTGCAATAAAGAGTATTCATTCATTCATTCAAAAGTGGATATTCAACGAATGTCTCTTTTCAGGAAAGGTTCCAAGCAGTTGGAAGGAAAGCATCGTAGTAATATTCCGCAAAAAAGGAAGCAAACTACAACTTAAAAACTATAGACCGATTTCACTACTGACCTTTTCGAGAGTGTTAATTACTAACAGAGTTGCTCAGAGATTAGATCAGTTCCAACCTCGAGAACAGGCAGGATTCAGGCGCGGATACGGCACTATTGATCACATTTTCACTATGAGACAAGTTATTGAGAAATCGGAAGAGTACAACAGACCTCTCTTCTTAGCCTTTGTGGATTACGAAAAGGCTTTCGACTCCATAGAACATTGGGCAGTCATGAACTCTTTACAACGATGCCGTATGGACTATCGATACATCCAAGTACTCAAAAGCTTATACAAATCGGCGACCATGAAGGTTCAGCTCCATGAGACTATTCGTAGTCCCCTGGGTTCGTCCCATCCCGCTAATGAAGGGTGTTAGGCAAGGGGACGTAATATCCCCTAAATTGTTCACAAATGCCTTAGAGGACATCTTTAAAATCCTAGATTGGGACAACTCTGGAATATGCGTTGATGGAGAATACTTAAGTCGTTCGAGATTCGCTGACGACATTGTCATCCTAGCCGATAACAAAGAAGAACTACAACAGATGCTAACAGACCTTTACGATGCATCTCCAAGATCATGGCTACGATCGACATGCGAGGTGATCCCATTAATATCGGTTGCCATACTCTAGAACAGGTCGAAGAGTATGTTTATTTAGGTCAATTGCTCACACTGGGCCGATGTAATCTTAAAAAAGAAATAGATCGACGTATACAGTTGAGCTGGGCTGCGTTTGGAAAGCTAAAGAGGGTGTTAAAGTCGTCCATCCCGCAGTGCCAGAAATTTAAAATTTTTTACCAGTGTGTACTCCCAATATTGACATACGCTTCAGAAACGTGGGCCGTAACGGTTGAGGCCATCCATAAAGTCAAAGTTACCCAAAGAGCCATGGAGCGAGCTATGCTCGGAGTCTCCCGAAGATTTTTTTCCATACTGGCTCTGCGGTGTGCGGTTGGTTCCTTGGAATCTATGCCAAAATCTAAATTACATATGAATGAACGCATCAAAAGAAATGGCAACACTTGAATTTGCCACGCCGGAACCGCAGCCATATTGATTTCGATTCCACTACTGTGCATTCCGAGGCATGCTTTCCGCTGGATGTGTGAAATGTCTACCTTCGTAATAAGTCGAAAGTAAAATGTCTGTTCTTCGATTATGTAGGAATTATAATCGAGAACAACAAAAACGGTACTAATTTAATATATTTTTAGTTTTAATTGTTGTAATGTATGCGTGTATTGGGGCGCATAACTTAGAAAAATATTAGCACAACTACATAGAAAAAGATTTAAACCGTCACTTTTTTTTAAATTATTAATTAATACGTATTCAAAAACGTAAACGAAATTCAAGTTCCTACCTACTTATGTAAGTACTCATCTTAATTTCATCGTAATTCGTACAAGCATTTAAAATTACATCATAGTTTTGGTCGAGGGATTTTTAAATCCAAATAAATATGCATGATCTTGAAATATTTATTTTGTATCTCGATGTAATATAGTAGATTAATATTTTATTTATGTGATATCAACCATATTTCGATTGTATATTGGTCGAATTACACGGTTTTTACTTTTTTAGAAACTGAACTAGATTGCATAATCCTATACATTAAATCCAAAAATAAAATCGCAAAATTATAAACAAAGTCTATATCTACAATTAAATATAAAAATATTTCAAAAATATTTATATTATAATGTAAGCATGCGATTGAATTTAAAAATATTGCCGAAGTTAGCACAACATTATTGCAATAAAATGTAAACAACGTCATTTTTCAAATAAACCACCACCAATAAATAAATATAATACGTTCATTCTCGTTTCAATCCATTTCGATCGACATAGCGATGTCGAATGCCAGCGTCCACTCTTTGCATGTCGACATATTTCGAACTCGACATATCGATAATAACAAAAAGCTGATTAATCGACATCCGCAATTTATTTTTTAGACAAATGTCCCTTTATAGATTAAGTCGAATGTACGAAAATTGTCTTCGCATTGTACCCGTAATGTACGCCCGGGAACGCACAGCGTGGAATATACACCGCGGAAGCCACTAACATTGATTTCAATGGTTGTGCTTTCCATGGTGTACGTTCCATGACGTGCATTCCGTCCCATACATTTGGTGTACAGGGCGGAATACTGAAATGAGAAAACCAATACAATATTAGGTATCACATCACAACCGGTATTTTACAGCATGGATGGCACGACAAGGCCAAAGTTTCACTTCCGTGTCGCGCGTTCCACGGTGTACATTCCAAGTCTGTGAAATATATGTCGTGGCTTAACGCGGCTCCCGATTGATGGCAAATCGAAATTACTAAAGCACTAAGCAAATCAAAATGACATTTCGATACTATTTCAGTAAATGTTGCCATTATTTATTAACTGCTCTATTTTGCCAGGTTGCCGGTTCTTTCGGAATCTAATTTTTCCGTTTTGCAACACTGCATTCAACTACAAAACAAAATGTAGTCTAGCGAGTCGGTCGGTTGAGTGGAGTTCTTAATAATCCAACATGGCTTGGATTTCGCTTGTGTAGTGGCAGTGGAAGGGACAGCCTGGTTATAGCCTAAAATAACTGCATTGAAAGCAACAAGACGTGATAAAAACCAATACTTTAATTCATAACTACATTAGATTTCTAATGTTCATTTTGCTTAGTGTGAGAAAATAGATAATTTCATGGGTTACGCTTGTGTATTCCTTCATTTTATCGTTGTTGCTAGGAGCAGGTGAGGTGATAAGCTTGTCGATAATCAAAAGAAAAGATGTATGAATGAATTTTTACCAGGATATAGATATTCTTCAACAATGAACGGATATTTTTTCTTTCGGTAATTATATAGAGATAAATGGAAGCTGTATGTACTTCATTTCCATTGGTGTTCACTGCAGCTTTATGTTCATACTTCCACTTCAAATTGTATTGGCTCTGACTTTCTAAACAATTTTATGATGATTTGTGTGTTTACATGTTTGTAAATTACTTGTGTCATGTCATACATACCATGTAAAATACAATCAAGGAAGTTCTAAGTATACAATAATGAATTTCTTTAGGTTAGGTTTCAATGTTCTACTTTTTAAAATGTAAGACAACATTGGCACCAATTCTTACTGCTGTCAATTCTACTTCCACTGTACTATAAATTACTTAGATAATTATTTTGCAATGAAGTTATTAAAAAAATGTACGAAATGTTAATTTGTATGAATGGTGATGCAGCTCATTTCTTCTAAATATATCTTTCAGATGCAGTATACAAATACAATAGGCTCTATTGTATTTTATATGAGAACCAACCAACATAAAATATAAGACATTTTGTAAAGGAAGTTAAATTAGTTAATAATTTATAGTACGAGTTAAATATTTCAAGATATTTTCTACAATACATATATATATCAATTCTACTTTGAGTTTATACAATTTGAAGTGACCGTTACATTTGACTTTCATTGGTGATGCAATAGGTACATGTTGGTAAATGCTAGTTCATTTTCTGTTATTTATATTATTTGTAGCATTCATTGTCATTATCAGCTTCCTTTGACTAAAATCAACAGGTAGTAATTTTCTATTATAAAATAAAACCATGTTACATCTCATTTTAGTTACATAAGTAAATAGTATGCAAATTTCATGTACAGTTTCACCTCTTCACTAGGTAGATAGAATACAGATTGAAGTGTATTATAAAAATTCTAATTAAGATTCAGACTGTCTTAGCAATGATCTGATATGTTAAGTATGTCTTATAATATATAAATGCAGCATGCATAATGTGAACATTTTGACGGGGGGCGCTAAAAGGCGGCCTTTTTGACTAAGCTCTTCTCATATAGTTTAGCTTTAAAATATATATGATTTAAATAAAATATATAAATGTACCATGTAATATTGTATTCAGTACCAGTTTGATGTCATTCTTAGTTTTTTTTTGTCTTTCAGTAGTATAGTTCCAGACATAGACCTCCTTCATTTCTTTCTAATACCTTATCTGGTCCTGTCCTACTGACCTTATTGTCAGTATCTGTTACAGATAATATAGGTATACATTTTTACCATAATTAGATGAGTTGAAAGCTATAGCAAGCTGTCGTCGGGCCATTTTAACTCCTACCCACAGCTGTTATGATTATTATTTTAAATCTGGTCATTCATCCCATGTACCACTTACCAGCCCATTTGACCTTAGTATAATAGGATACTCGTATACCTTTCATTAACATTTATAAACATTTTAGATCATATGGTATGTACTGTAATAAACTAATTGCACTAGCTTCGGAATCGACCTCACATCCCCTACCTCATACATAATATTAGCTTATTTATTCATCTCAATATAATCTAAGTATCTTCAACGTGTCTCCGACTATTCATGTACAGTTTTGGATTTATTTTACACTTCAGTTATGATCTCATCATAAATCAATTAAATGCCTCTGGGGCTTTGTTTGTTGCTAACCATTATAGAAAGATAAATATATAAATACTTGGGAAACATAGGATGCTTCTTAATTCTACTCAATGGAATCAAAAGGGACAAAAATGCTTATACATTTCTAGCTACTTATACGTAATATAACAAGATACCTCCCTTACATACAATTAGAATTGTTAAAAATGGAGTTGGTATGGTATGGTTGGTATCACACGTTAAATAATTTGTATATATTTTTAGGGTTTAAAATAAGAATGCCTCCTTCAGCATGAAGGAGATGGTAGGAGGATGCTGTGTGTGCTCGGATGAGCGAGGTTGGCCCGACAACCCGCTGGTCTATTGTGATGGAAATGGTTGCACAGTTGCGGTACATCAAGGTATGGCAATTGAAGGGTATTGGGACCCTAAGGTAGCGCCATCTCTTGGCGACAAAGCGCGTAAGTCAAATATTCAGTAATTAATTTAATTATAAATACTCTGTAGTTCTTTTCAGAACTGTGAACATAAATGAGCATAAACAATTTTATGATCGCTTTATACACACATTAAAATTACTTTTTCTTAGGTATTGACCTGCACTGCGTTTTTACGTGTCCAAAGCGGCAAGAGTTGTGGCACTGGATAGTGGATAGTTGATATGTTTCAACTGTAAGTGAATTATAATATATGTAAATATGTTTTTAAATAAGGTAATTACGACCGACTGTGTAGGTAACCATTTAGTAGAACCATCTTCATTCCATACTTTTCTATTTAAGCACCTCGCTTAGAGAATTGGACCGCAACCATTTGGGCGTTCCGCAGCTTCCGCTAACTCAGACATAGTCCATTCCTTAGGCACCCCACGTACCGGGCCCATTCGCGAAACATCGTATGAGGGAATGATAGCCTCTAACTTGTTTGAAGCGAGACAAGCAAGATGTATAAATTTGTTTGCGTCTTCTGCTGCTTTAAATTCAACAGAGATCCTATTCCTTCCCACATCCACTCTTTACTCCATCCCAGACTATGTTTTGTATATTGTTTTTAACCAGGAAAAGACCTACTTTTATAGGCCGCAAAGTAAGTCCCACCGCGGGATAGGATTCTGTACGCGATATATGAACAACGAATGGTCCGTGGCCCTCTGGACTATAAGTGCGATTTATCGCTTATAAACTGGGATCTTCATAAACTGTCTGGATCGACGCCGATGCATCATCTAATTCTGCAATGGTCTTCTTAGCCGTTTCCTGGTTTAAAGAATGCTCTGCGTGACGTTTAGTCCCCCGATCGTCGGAGGGAATCTCATTTTGAATTGGAGATAACGACTGCGAAAATATCGGTGGCGAACCTATGCCTTGCCCAGTGTCCATCGCCACGTTGTGACCAGTGGAACCGTCCCCCATGGTCACCCGGCCAATTTTATGGCCCTACGAAACTACCACCACCCTACTCTAATCTCAACAAAAAGAGAAAACGTAAAATTTTGCCGCATAAACCACAAATCCAAAAAACACCTACTCCGCTACAGACGGAATCCTAATTTTGAGTAAAGACTCGTCTAGTGGACGAGTCTTAACCTCAAAGCTAAAGTTTGTAAAGTGATCCATAAAAATGTTTACACGCATAAGTGTTCGCAGTTCTGAAAAGAACCGCATAGCGTTTGTAATTACTACAATATTTTACATACGCGTTTTGACATCTAGAGATGGCGCTACCGTAGAATCCCAGCACCCTTGAGTTTTAAAAACTTATCCTGATCTTGACCAAAATTTCAATTATATTTGTTTGTTTTTGTAGCGTGTTACGGAATAGTGACTGTACCGACTGGTCCATGGTATTGCAGAAAATGTGAAAGTCCAGAGACAAAAGGCAAAGTGGTAAGTACTACTTAGGAAATTAGTATAGAATATGAACATGTCTCAAATGTTGAAGTAGCTGCCGCATGACGTTAAAATCCAGACTGTGGATTTAACTAGGCCATGCCATGTTTCCCAGAAATTGTAAAAGGGGTGAACATGGATCCATTATGGAACTACTGGCACCAAACATCCATAGTTGGATAGTCGATGAGCTGCAATATTTGGTACATAAAATCATTTATTACTGTGACTTGTTTGCAAGTCTTTTTTATAGAAAATAAAAATGTTATTTACAGAGATGCGAACTTTGTCCGTCCAAGTCAGGCGCTCTCAAGCGCACGGACACAGGTGGCTGGGCTCATGTGGTCTGCGCGCTCTACATACCAGAGGTCAGATTTGGCAATGTCACCTCCATGGAACCTATCGTGTTGAGGTTGATACCGTCTGAGAGATATAATAAGGTAAAGCATCCCCTTTTTGTATTGTATCGTTTATTACAAAGATCAGTGTTTTCTATGATAAATTCGACATAGTATTATTAACAACTTGTTCTAATTTCAGCAATGTTACATCTGCCAAGATAGTCATAAGTCACACAGGGCAACTGCTGGTGCTTGTATGCAGTGCAACAAATCAGGTACGTGCGTATCATAACGGCGGAAGAATTGAGTGAAATAGAATCGGTACAACACGGGATTTATTTATTTTTTAGGCAATTATACTTTTTAGGGAACTCTAAAACACACATACACCAAAGTAAAGCAACGACTGATTGCTTAGAAAAAGGTTTAAAGCCGCTTTGGCGGTATGGACGAAGGAAGTGTCATTGCAATCACCCGATTGGTTCGTTTTCCTTGTGATCTTCACTACATCGGTGCTGGCAACTAATAAAACGAAAATGATTCCATTTGGATTTGTTGGCAGGTTGCAAGCAACAATTCCACGTGACGTGCGCCCAAAGCCTGGGGTTGCTGTGCGAAGAGGCCGGCAATTATCTGGACAACGTCAAATACTGCGGCTACTGCCAGCATCACTACAGCAAACTGGTTAGTGCAATCCGTACCTATAATTTGAAGAGTTAACATATGATAGGAATATTATTTTCTGTTCATCACAATCAAGAGCCTAAATACATACTAGAGGACAGTTTTAAAATGCCTTAAACAGAAAAGTAAGAGGCAACCTGTTTCTTTCTGCGCCATAGATTGATAATTAACAAAATAATAATTATATTGTAAAAATTACGGTTCAGTGAGACATCTAGTATGTAATAAGCTTGTTAATCACGATCAAGTGCCATATATAAAAAGTGGAGATGTTGCTCCCTCTAAATATCTAACATTTGATGATGGTAAATCTGCCCCTGTTGCTCAATTTACATGAATAAAAGTTGAATATCAACCAATATTCACATTCAAATATCAATTTAGAACAACATCTCCACTTTATTTTTATTTTTCACATACACAATAGATGCTTAACTATCTATAAATGGCAATTATATATACGATTATACATATGTCATAGTAATTGAAAATATAGCTTTTGCTCATTCAATTTCACAAAATTCTTTGTTAAAATTACGTATTTTCATCTTATAACTTTATAATAATTTTTGCTATTTCTGAATTGATATAATACTTCTTACATGTCGCAGCCCGATTGTATAATTTTACAAAACGGCTAGTCGTTTTACAAATCGCCGCCGTTATGTATTACTTTATATCATAATTGGCAATGCGTTACGTTCGACAATATGGCTGCCCACATTTAGACGGATTTTAAAATTGCAGCCTTATTGTATAATTAGCTAATGATTCCCGATGATTCGCAGTATTTCCCGGTGATACCCGGTGTAACCTGGTGAATTGCGTAATTTCCGGTAATTCGCGCTGATATGTATTTGATAATTTCAACAAAACGTTTTCTGCACTCGACGCCATGTTTGTTGTTAGGATTATGCAGAGCTCGTGACTCGGTAAAATAGGAACTAAAAATTACAATCTGCCGTTTCAATTCACGCTGTTATACAAAAAGGCTTGTACGTTGACCCGCCGGATTGTAGAACGCATAACGTTTATACAGCTGGACGTGTTAATGTTAAGCCATTATGTAAAACGGATAAATGTCGTTTAGCTGTAATACAAAACGGCGCCGTTATGCATAATGGCTAGCCGGCGGATTATACAATCGGCCTGCGACACATATAATGTATATCTTCTTGATTAAATTTGTGCTGTCCATAATATAATTAAGGCTCGGCATGAGGTACTACAAGCGCCAACCTACAAAATTAAAGATTTCTTTAAAATACTGCGTTATCTAAAAAACTTTTTTCTACTCCCATATGATAATTTGTTAATTAGGGCACCACAACCAGCAGCACAAACTACTTCATTCCTAATGGTGGTTACGTAATTAACGTCGCGGTGTCGTAACATTCATTACGACACCGCAACCCGCGTCGTAATATTCATTACATATCGTCAACTCAATTAAGTACAAAGTAATTTTATAAATAGTTTTATGGAATTTGATACAAAATTTAGTAGTTTAAGAAGAAAAAAACCTATACGCAAAATAAAATAATTTTTTTAGCTTAATTTTTTTAAATGCTAACGACGTGTTATGTCAACTTTGACCACGCACTGTTGACGACGGTGTTTTGACGAGCTGTCATGGTGTATTGGACACTTCATAATAGTTAGTATTTTCGATTATTTAGGTATTTCGTGGTCGTAGAAAAAGTATTGTATGCAGCTGCACGTAATTAGCCATTGTAAAACTAGTTTTTTCTATTTTGATAGTCATTACGCTCGTATCAAAAACTAATAACTGATTTTACAATGACTGTAGTTACGTGTCAGTTGCATAAACTACTATTGAAGCACTGGTGAAGTTCTTTGCAAGGTGTTTTTGTATAGTCAAAGACAAGCAACAATGAAGTTTCATGTTTAAAAATTCAGTTTTCATCCATTAACTGTGGTACTTTGTAGACATTTTTATTTTTGGAAGTGGTGCTTCTAGTACCTCATACTGAATCTTAATACGATTATTTCTTTATTATCATTCATTGATTCATTTCTAAATTTTTAGTTTACCAATCATGAAGTCACCGTCATCGCAAAGGTATAAAACATTTCTTATTTAAGTCATAAAGTATAACTATAAGCTTAACAAACAAATAAAACCTAAACGATACCTACACACGCCTTATCAATATTACATTAAATTATCCTGTTTCCTTCATGGTATTCGATGACCATTATAAATTAATTAAAGTATCTCGTTAATGGACACTAATACTTGCCTCGGTATAGCATTGACGGCCCAGATTCGTGTGATACGAAGGGGAGTGGTTGACTGTGCAGAAAAAAGGCGGGAACGTGAAGACCATCCCGCCGTACAAGCCGGTGTCGCACGACAGTCAGTCCAGCGACTCCAGCGGCGAGAAGGAGGGGGAGGCGTCGCCCCTGGCGAGCGGCAGCGGCACTCCCACGCACACTGCCAAGCCTAAAGGGGTATGTCTCTGTGTGTAAACGTGACACAAATGGCGTGCGTCGGTGTTAACATTTTGGGATTTATTTATTTTGTTGCTAAACATGACATTCAATTGGTCTTTCAATATACAGATTACAGCAGCTGTTTATTTTAATCGCATGTGACTGAATATTTAGTGTATTTCGATACAGTATTATTATATTATACGTGTACCTATCCGCAATAATATGGTTTAGATTATAAATCAGATTGCATTAGAAATTAAACTTTGAATTGAAATTGAATTTACTATTTGGCTTTGAATTTAATTACTATGATATTTATATTTTGAATCTTATTATAATTATTTATGATATATTTAGGTGACACATTAACAATATACTGGGCGTCCTTGATGAATTGGAAATCAGATTATCTAGTGTGTCTTATCCCAATTATTTTTTTACTTTCAGCCCGGCCGTAAATCATCGTATACTGGAGGAGTAGTATCAGGGAAAAATACACCGAACTTAACGAAAGCACCCACAAATACAAATCAGACTACAGGTGAGTGTGAAACTTTTGAAGTCACTTCATAGTTAAGATTGAGATCTCCTGGGTTGTGGATAAAGATAAAGCTTCTTTAACAAATCTTACTGATTTATTATATTTAACATAATAACACTAGGACAAGCACAATAAATGTGTCAATCGGCGAGGTACTCAATCTTAGTCAACTCCCGGAATCCCTCCACGTCCAAGGAAATCCACTGTTGACACTGGTTTTCAGCCCTCCCCGTCTTACCTGCGCTTAATACATGTTGATGAGGATACTATTGTTATTATTTTTCACCAAAATCATCATCATCATTGAGAACGTCGTTAGATTCACTAACCAAGCGGTGATGATCAGACGCCTTGGCGTTTAACAGAGTCTTAAAGCATCGGGGGGCTGTTTGTCGTTTGTTTCTTGCATGACGTTGTGTCCTTAGCAAGGACTCTTTACCTAATACACATAACACATAACGACAGTGTGCGCTGGGCCTTAACAGACCAAATTCCCATGAATGTGGTCTATTTAGACCAGTGGTTCCCAACCTTTCCTTGACCAGGGAGCACTAGGACTTTTTTGTTCGGTGCAGGGGCCCCAAGATTCAAAATAAATATTCTGAGAATTTGAATATAAATTTTAATCATAACTTTTAGTTAACATTAAACTTAGAATACTATCTAAATATATTTGTATAATCGAAAACTTTTAATTAATAATCATTTTGATTTTTGAGCTTGCATCCTTTTTACAAATTGGGTTAGTCTGGGGCTAATACTGTTGATCAAAGCTCTACGAATACATACATCACTTGCTTACAATCGGTTTCTGATTATTTTGATATTTCACGGACCTTAATTTAGTTCTTGCGGACACCTGGTTGGGAACCTATGATTTAGACCCATCACTCATAGGAATGGCGGCGCGGCGACTTACTTCAATAACAGTTTTACAAAACTAGCTTCCCGCTCCGGCTTCGCACGGGTTCATATAAAGATAGAAGACCACCCTTATCGGGAATCAATACATTCCCCGCGTATTCTTGAGTTTCCCGTAAGTGGCTGAAGGTAAAACCCTTAAAATACCCAGAAATGTAATTTTTGTATTTAACCGCAGGCTTCCCGAATGTATCGATTTCCGTGGATGGTAAACCGCTCAAAATCCTATAACTTAACTCAACCCGAAGGAATCGAAACCGGCTTCTTATCTAACTTTAAACCCCTTTTTTACACCTTTAAGGGATGAATTTTGAGTAAACTTGAAACCCGTGTTTATTTGTGTTATAGAGCACATATACTAAGTTTTAAGTAAATCGACTGAAACAAAATTATTCCCCATACAAACTTTCACCCCCAAATTTTCACCCTTAAGAGCTGAATTTACAAAAATCCTTTTATTGCTTGCCTAGGTAAGAAAAGGAATCTACTGTCTCAATTTCGTGAGAGTTTTCGAGTCAGTCAATCAGATTCTCTCTTTATTATATTAGTACAGATTTAGATAAGGTTTACTTTAAATTGTTATCGAAGTAAGATACCGCGCTTCCACTCCGCTTGCGTGCGATGGGCCTTATTAATACATAACAAAAGACCTATGATTAGAATAGTGTTCAGTATTTAGTTTCGTCATGGTATAAAATAAATCTATTACTATAAATATGAACGGTGGCATATAGGCGGAAAATTACAACACTCATCAGACAAGAAGAAGCCCTCGCCGTCGCGGCGCGGCTCGTCGGCGGGCGACGCGGGCGCAGGCAGCAAGACTAGCACGCCAGCGCCGTCGCCGCAAGACTCGCTCGAGAACGCGCAATCGCAGGGCGGGAAAGGTGAGACCTGTGACTCTTATTATTTAATTAGGGCAAAAATGTAATTTTGACACTATCTACTCAGAACATCGAAGTAGTTATTATCCACATTGTGTCAACTTTTTAATTTTATAAAAATATTTTAATTTTAATTTTCATACATAAATGTCTTGCTTTACATTACCTAGTATGCCATACTCTTTATCCGAGCTGCCAACGTCGCGTTTTGATTAATTTAAACTTGACAATCATGACAAGTTATTAATGACATGTGTAAACGAAAGGCAAGTAGTTGTTATTGTTTTGTTTCAGATTTTCTTAAGGGCTAAAATGAACACCCTTACTCTTTGTATAACTCAATTAAATTTTGTAAAATAAAAAGCGAGTAACTCGAAAACGAAACGTTTTTGTAAATATATTATGTATTACAGAAGTGTTTGGCTGAGTTAATTCATATTCTCCGGAACACCTTGTAGATATGGCGAGGCCCGACTCGCACTTGGCCGGTTACGAAACTTAGAAACTTGGCCTTGTTAATCTTGCCTTTTTTATTAAAATATACTGCGAAAACTCAATTCTAATCCGTTCAGTAGTTTTTACGTGATGTGCGTTCAAACAGACAGACAGACAAACAAAAAAATCACTTTTACGATTTTATTATATGTATTGATTATCCCCAAAATCACGATTATTTACTCAACAAAGAATCATATACTTTTTCCTATTATTGCAACTGTCCTTCCTGATCCTTTCTTCCAAATTCCGCATTTTACCTTTTCCTTTGTCAGCTGTACTTTTTTCCCTTTTTTACTTTGAGCAATGGCACAATGTGCAAATTAATTCTTATTTTTTTCGTTACAAACCCCAACTGACCGTTATTGAGACCCACTTACTTTCTTTGGTGATCAGAATTTCAAGCATCATGGACCAAACATTTCAGCTCAAACTTGAACTACCTAACTTTTACCGTTTCTGCGGTCGAATAGAAGATCACGATCTTGGAAATCTCTGAACCTATTCTGATCTGACTTGTGTATTCATACACTCGATAAAAATATATTTTAAATAATAAACCCACATCCAAATCGAATCATCGGTTATTAAGATATGAAGCCACAGAAAGACGAGGCAAACTTTCAAAACCCCTGGTCAAAGGTTGATAATCTGCTGAACTCGTACAGTGGACAACACAAAACATCAGGCTCTACTTTGTCGCGTTTACTTATTTGACACATTCCATACGAATGTCAAGGAATCGTAACAAAAACTTATTGCGACAGGGTTCCATAGAGTATAGCTTGATGCGTCTTCCATGTACTTAAGATTGAATTTCTATTTCTACGTTGGTGTAGCTTCAGGCAGCACGACTCCGAGTGGCGGCTCCAAGGTAGCGCCGCCGTCCGCGTCTCCCGGCTCCAACAAGCAGCCGGAGTCCGTCGGTGTCATCAGTTCCGTAGCGTCGGCCACAGCCGCCTCGGTCGCGCCTGGCACTGGCACCCACGCGAGGTACGTCGCGGCGACCTTCCGCAGTGGTGTATTTTTTATTTGTAAAATGCATTTTCTCAGAGATGCTCGGAAATGTTGTAACGAAACCACCCGTATAAGGAATATCAAAAGTTGATAAAAATAAATACATATATAAAAATATCGTCGAATTGGCCAAATGATCGTCTCGTGAACCCGAAGTTGTGAAAATGTAGTAACCGATTTTTTAGGAGATAAACATGATGGGTTCGGAAAGACGACTAAATCACTGTTCCACACTTGAGCTTCCCCCTTCTCTTGCCTATGAACCTAACTACCATAAGAGCCGCCCCATATGGGGGAGGAACGCTCCAACAACATTACTATGAATGTATACCGCGTTTCTCTGTGGGACTCGTCACCGAACTGGATATCGCTCCTCCCCCTCAGGCAATTATCCCTTCCAGGGCGACTCTAAGGTCAGCGTCAGTTATGTCTGTTCTTTGTCTTCAAAGGACACAAAGAGGGATTTCTAGGTTATTAACCACCAATCCCGTCGACCTACCAAGGAAGCACTAGATGTTTTAACAGTGCAGAGGTTAAGTATAGTATTATCTATTCACACATCACCGTCTTTGACCTCGTCTCAACAGCCAATGTATGAGTACAAGAGCGCGTCTTCGAGAACTATACCAGTTATAACTTGCACCTCTATTTCATCCCCCTGGATTGGATGGTTATCCATAGTTCATAGTCCCTTAAATTTGTTTTATAAATCAAATCTCTAGTATTCCCGTCCCGTCGCGCCGTCCGTATCCTAACAACAGCGAAATTTTGTCCGGGGCGGAGTAAATACATAATTCCCAAAAATCCCTCAGTACGTTATAAATTTTTAGATCCCTAATTTCCCAAGGGGAGAAATACGAGTAAGCTTGGTTAGATTCCACCTTACTTCAATACTGAAGTATGAATAAACATTAACATTCGCGAATAAACATTCGCGATTACTTCCTGAGTAGTCAGCAACTCAACGGTAGAAGGCACCTCTTCTTGCGGAGGCCCGAGTTCGAATCTCCCAACCTTCCATAAAGTGCTTCTTTTATACTATCTTATGGCAACGACAACGGTAACGACAACGGTGACGCCAACGGCAATGGCAACGGCAACACAACGACAGAATACTGTATAAGCTCAGTCCTTCCGGTACAAAAACAGAATAGTACAATGGAATGCCAATGGACTCACGAAAGAAAAGATCCATCTTCTCCGTGCACTCTTAGCAGAACAACAAGTTGATGTGACGCTCATCTCAGAGACTCACTTAGGGCCAGATAACAAGCTTAAAATTCTCCCAAAACCCATCTGTGTGTGGCCTGCAAATCATCAATGCCATCAGTCAGCTGTCGCCAAGAAGGAGACTTTGATGAAGGTATGTTTCGTTTAGTTTTCCTTAAAATATTTACCTGTTTCAAGTATGTATATTGTCCGCACTATCACCAACAAACTATCGGGATGATGTAGACATCATGCCCCAATGTGTGGGGCACCTCATTTTGTAGAGTGTTGAACAAATAACTATATTTCCTTACCTTTGTTCCAGATTTCTCATCTTCCCCCGCCCTATCTCTCACCCAGCTGCGGCGGCACGCCTTCGCCAGAAGATGCTAAATCCTGGGATTAGGTTCCCCAAGGCTGTTCACCTACTATCGGCTCCATCTCCATTACCGACCTTAATTATCTTATGAAGTTAAACTATAATTAAATTTTCTAATGTTGTTAAATTTTTCTCTTTCATTAAATGAAAATTACCTACTGATGTATTTCTTTAACATCTTATCCTTATCGCCAATATTTTCAACCTGAGGAATGAGAGAAGAGGGTTGAAATAATAAATTTTACTACTATTCGACTTCATTTGGTACCGTCACAATGTGCTCAATACGTTCGAATTTTAAGCCGGGAAAGTACATACTTCCTGTCTCGAAGCCAAATACTTATTAAAAAAAAATATATGGATTTTCATACAGCCTTAGTTAGTTTAGTTTTAAATTCGAATTTTTAACATCAAAACGCAATCCGCACTAAAGAGTTTTCATTCGATTCCGTGCACCGGTCGCACGTCACCGCCCCCTCCCCGCGCTACACCCCGCACCACCAGCGCGAGCTGCTCCAGCTCCTACTGGCGACGCCACTTCTTTCCTTTTATGGACGCCCAGTACTTTCGACTTGGAAGCAGTATTTGAAATGTGATTATTTTTTCGATTTATTCGCATTATTTGAGAAAAGCACTGTACAAGCATCGGCCGAAATAGCTATTTTTGGCCTTGGATCGTAAAATAATGGCTAATTTCGTGACCTCTGCAGTAATGTATTATGTTGTGTATTTTTTGTAAATTTAAGTTAATGACAATGGCTCAATCTAGAGGGCGCGGTTTGCGGCGCAAACGCCTCTTGATTGAGCCCTCTGGATCACTCAAAACATTGGTTATATAGAAAAATATTATTAACAATCATTAATTACTATCGACATGAATTTCTTTACTCATCGCATATTTTATTCAATCACCAGCATTACAGCGACCACATCGGTGGTACAAGTTCCAGCGTCAAAGCAAACGTATCAAGAAACAGTAATTACCAACACGGACACCACTGACACGAAGCAAACCAAGAAAAGGAAGGCTGTATCGGCGGCCAATACTCCTAACACTCCGGTTGATTACGCAGCCACGCCACCGCCGATTGGGGTGAGAATTGTTTTTATTGCCGGGTTCACAGTGCCCAAGCCGCGTCGTGAGGCAGTCTGTTTCGAAGAAAGTCTTACGTGGCGAATCGGGCGGTGTGGACCTTATAAGTTATGACCAGACATATAACTGTTTGTAGCACGAACGAAAATTTGGTAGTGACTTGTTATCGATAAATGACAATTGTCGATAGTTTTATACTCACTTCTTGAGTCGTTCTTGAGAAACAATAATAATGTCATTCTCATCTATTACTGTTTATTAAATACATTTTCTACAAAGTTAAAAGTTTCTGGCGAATTGTATATAGTAATACATGATTGTATCAAATCGTCTCGAGAGTTTTTTCTAGGAGGCATTTTCTATACACTGACAAACAATTTTTTTTCCTTCATTCAATGGCCTCAATTTAATTTAGATGATGTCAGCGGCCAATGACAATCACTGACATTGAGAGATAATTATATTGTTCTTACGTATGACATCTTTATAATTACATTATCTAAAGAGATTATTATCAGAATAATGAATAGTCGTATTACCTATTGAGCAAAGTAACTATCGACAATTGTCATTTATCGATAACAAATCACTACCAAATTTTCGTTCGTGCTACAAAAAGTTCTATGTCTGGTTATAACGATATTCTAGTTATGTGACTGAACAAAGGAGGATTTGAGGAGCTCGTAGCCTAGTTGCGAGCACGGTCCGAAAATGATCGTGCAGGTTAAGCGACGTTGGCGCGGTCGGTACCTGGGTGAATGACCGCTGTTGGCATATTTCATCTGAGCTCCTCTTTGCCTCGAAGAGCACGTTAAGCAGTCGGTCCCGGTTGTTGTCGTTCGACAGCAGTCGTTAAGCCATGTCAGATGCCTACGGGCGGCCTTAACAACTCTGACAATAGGTTGGCCACTAACCATAAGATAAGCAAGCAAACAACCTCAAAACTAAGTCGACTATCTGTCTTGTGATATCTATAATAGAAATTACTGAGCCCTATCCATAAATTATTCTCCATTGGGTCCTTGAAATGTTTCTGTTCTATAAATATAATATGATTGTTATTTGGTAATTCCATTTTGGCTAAACATGTTTTAATTTTTTAGCCAAACGACCTCAGCTCACAGAGCGGGGCCAATTCATGGGAAGGCGGTATAGTGCCTAACGACGTGCAGATGGACAGTGTTGAAAAAATAATTAAAAAGGTAAGAGCACTTTAGATTAAAATTTATTTTGAAAAAACATACTTAGCAAATTCTTCTTTCTCACAGATATTTTTTGCGTTGTTTTGGTAGTTTGAACCTAGTGCATATGCAACGAGGATTTAGATTGTATTACAGGTACAATATTATGTATGTTATTAATTATAAGATACTTGATAATGTAATAAGTATGACAAAGAAAAAAAATTAAGACCCACATCAGACAGACCTTAAGTATAAAGGGTTTTATTTTAAAATATTATAAAATAAATGACTTTAAAAGATAAAGAGGCTTGGTCCTAAATTTAGCTCCAGCTCTGCACATTGTGTATATGATTGTATTCATAATTATTGTAAGATTATTATATTTATTTCAAAAGATGTGCAGCTGAAAGTTTCTTGCGCCGCTTCTTTCCTTTCAGCTATAGCACTTTCGGAAGCGGTGGTAGAGTAAAAAGACGTTGTAAATATGTACTTAGGCACTTACAATAAAAAAAAACTGATTACCAGAAACTTTTATGTATGTACCGGTATTTTTCAGTACCTGGGCTAAAGCGTTGTTCTTTTAAATGTGCCAGGCTAAAACGGAAGGCGCAGATAACCTCCCCCCGACGTCCCACTTCGCGAGTGTAAGCCCGGCTCCGCCGCCACCGCCGCCGCCGCCGCTGCCCGTCCACAGCCCTGTCTCACAACCTAGCCCAAGGTAAGATCACAGACAAGGACCTAAGAGCCTCCACTGTGCCACGCATGCGCACGCAACGAATACATATATAGCTGAATCTGATAAGAGAGTCGTCGGTATATTTATGGGTAAACATGTCCAGTGGCCACAGGTTTTGTTCTTTGTCGCCTTAATTTATTTGACACGTTCATACGCATGTCAAGAATAACAAAAAGTCAAGGAAGTTGCAATACTACTATGTGGTAAACAGGAAAAACATCTTCATGAAAAGAAAGTGGCCCCCGTCGAAACGCAATTTACAAAAAAGAAGAGTATGCTAGACATGCGGAGTCTATCTCTTTTTAGTACATAGTATCATAGGACCATAGCAAAAAAATCTTAAATTTCCTATGATTCAATTGCAGAACTATTAATGCTGGTAACACAGGTTACGATGAAAAGAGTCGGGTTGCCCTACTCCAGAATGTCTCGCACCCCCCTTTTTTAATCAGGGTTTCGAACGGGGCCTCTTTGTTTCTATGGAGATTCCCTTCCAGTTACTTTAGTAAGTATGCAATTTTCTTGCAAAAAGTTATTGCGACTGGGCTTCGTGTATTTTTCACTGCACAAACAGATGATACAAATAGATCATACATGATGTTGAATGACAATTGTATTCGTCGTCTTGTCCGATATACCTATACATTGCTGAAGTTAAACTTTTTTAGCCGCGTAATTTTGAGACAGACTTTTGCCTATTTTTTCGAAAAAAACGAAGACAAAAGTCTGCCTCACGATGCGGCACGCTCAGTAAGTAATCGTGCTATTGAATGAACACGACAATCAGCAAGATAGTAGAAGCGGTGGTAGCGGTTTTTGAGTAAAAAATGACGTAAAAATGTACTTTATGATACTTACTTACAATAAAGAAAATTGATTTCATTTGATATCAATTTGCACGAGCCGTGCGCATGCCTAACTCAGCGGAGGTCCTTAGGTCCAGAAAGTCTGCTTTCTTAACGTCAGCATACTCTCGATGGCTCATTCAATTATTCAAGAACTTGCGTGCGGGTACTTATGACATCACAACAACAACCAGTGAATCACAAGCAACTTGCAGTCTGCATGCTAAACCTTTACTACTCAAATTGCATGCAACTTGAACCTTGCATGCTCCACTTGCATAATACTGTCGCAGTTGTACTGTCTGTCCAGATAACAAAAAGCGATTGAGAACTGTCTGGGTCAAACCATAATGACACCCATAATTATGAAGTGCTTCTATTTAGCATTTAACCGATTAAGAATAACCACACAGAAATCGAACTACTAGCGCCCTCTTCTCTAAAACAATAATGAAGGTACTACGGCCCACTACGCACGAAGTTTCGACAAGTTTCATTCATTTAAAAGTTTAAATAGTTCAAATAGCTGACATGTGTGGGAAAATACTCAAAGCGCATGCGCCAAGTCGTCCCGCGGTTTCGATATAAAAGTTCTAGCTAGAATAAATGAATTACAATTTTTTTTGCGGAGCTCTGCAGAGAAGGCAGTTGCAGTACTATGTCAAGACGTAGTCGGAGGTGAGGGATTTTGATCAGACTGTTTACTTTCCCGCCCGCTCATAATGTTCTAAAAAATCATGTAATAAAAATATATAATGTTAAATGAAACTGTCACTGTCACGCTTAATCTCTTGCACTGTTGTGTAAGAGGGAATGTACAGTATGTTGAGGCCTAAGAAAAACATTCGGGTATCGGGTAAAATCGATCTCTGTCTCTGTCTTACATTCGCGTGTCTCCGTCAATAACCGAAGCCTGCTCTAAGACCCGAATGTTTTTCTAAGTGCTCCAGAAGTGGTACCCACTGGCAATTAGTTTAAACTCTACCCAAGGAAGATTGTTTAGAAAGTTTTTGAGAAAATCTAAAATATTCCCCTGTACTTGTATCTGCAGATGTACGTACAAGCCTGAATTGTACGTACATCTGCAGATATGAGTAAACGGGAAGACACTGAAGCGTGCAAAATTGAGTGGGCAACTTAAATTCACCACGCGCGGGTATAATAATAAGGTTTCTATGCGAATGTTAACTTTAATGGTCTTTTTAGTGTGATTCGTGGGACGAGGATCTATAAACAAAGTCTTTATTATTATCTCTACAAACTTCATCGTCCTATCATGCCCCAGTAACTATCCAAGTTAACACCACCCAAGTCATTCTTCAGCCACACATTCAGCCTGTTGTATTTGTACCAAGTTTCCTGTTAGATAGATAGAAAGATATGAATTTATATAAACCCGTTTGTTAACAGGCACTTTCCTAGTCCAATGCCTGGGCCTAGCGGAATAAACCCGATTTCCAACATAAGGTCGCCTTCGCAGCCGCAGGTAAGCTATTTAAATGTATCTTATTTTGTAAGAATAGTGATGTATTGCAAATCAAAAAGGCCTTATTAACTTTTCCAACAAGTAAAGTAAAATACACTTTATTGCACAAATACAATTTATGCGGCCTTATCGCTAAGAGCGATCTCTTCCAGGCTTCTACACTACAAGTCCGCAAGTGGAATTGATCCAGCGACGGTTGCACTACACATTAGAGATTGAGCAATTGTCTCTTCGATTATATTTTTGTATTGTCTGTGTTATGTTAAATACTTTAAGCGCCACTCTTTTAAATTGCTTTAAATATAAATAAACAACTTGCTAGTAGCTTGAGTAAAGCAGCCTGAAGTACGTAATCTTGGAATATACTCGACAACATGATCAAGTTTACCGATTGTTTGTTTCCATGAATGTTATGCAGCATGTAACAAAATACCTGTATTAGCTTTTGAAGGCAAATAGTATGTTGTGATACTAATGCGGAATGTGAACAATTGTAAACGAGGAGACGAGGCCCGAACCCGAGTTTAGAATAGGGTGGTTTCCAAGTATCAAATATTAAATGCATTTCTTAAAAATAGGTTATATGACTAATTATTATAATTTACATTAATCAACTTACATGGACATGCTGAAGATGGATCTGAAATCCGTTTATCGATATCTCAACTAACATCAGCGATATTAATGGTTAAACTTAGTAGTAGGGGGATGCTGCGTCCTGTACATAAAGAATTGTTTTGCTAAAAAAGGACAACATCTCTCCAATACTAACTTTAACCATTAATATCTCTGATGTTAGTTGAGATATCGAAAATCTAATTTTAGATCCTTCTTTAGTATGTCCATGTAAGTTGCACGATTGATACAATAAAAATAAATAAAGTAAAGTACCGTATTGCCTTTCCGCACGTGTATCGCACAACGTTTTTCATCACACCTAGCGAGTAAACAGTATCACTCATTAGGAAAGATAAAAATTATTGCCTTTTTTTAATAATTTAAAGAGATCTTTTCCTGGTACATTTGGGCTGCTTTGGTGATTTCTGGAAGCATTTAATTATCTGAGTTAGAATGTATTCTAACTCAGATAATTAAATGCTTGCATGCATGTATGCATGCAAGCATGCCTGAATACACGCAAAAGATGCTGTTGTGATGAAAAGTGAAAATAAGTTTTCACAAACATGCTCGGAAATGTGCTCAATATATTCAAAGTTTAAGTTTCGAAGTACATAGGGTACAGTCAGCGTCAGATAGATGTTAGCGTCCAAGGTAATCAAAACCATCTAAAGAACTCAAGTTCAATTTTATCTGCGCAGTCAGAATTATCATATTGTTGTAAGCACCCAAAGTGGTCAATATATCTGAGCAACACAATCTCCAATATTATGTACGCAGCCAGGGTGTTCATTATTATGTTGGCGGGCAAATCGTTCAAAGGTATCAGATTCATGAAGGTCGGCTTTATTTAAAAACTTTGTTGTCGCTGGATTCCTCATTAACACTTAAAATGTATCGGATAATACTTTAAAAACAATAAATATATTACTTTACTTATCAACTGTTTTATCTATGAGTTACACAAAACTTCCAGTGTGCCCCACGTAGGTCTGGCTCTAAGCTATATAATTATTGAAAAAAATGGCTAATTTCTGACCTCTGCAGTAATGTAGGTACCTACTATATTTTTTTGTACCCAAAGATACTCTTGCAAGTATTTTGTTACAGCATGTAGTAAGATTGAAATAGGCGCTCAACGTAAAGAAATAAACTTACGATCTGAATTTGACATTCCGGATGTTATACAGTGACACTGTAGTCGGTCGCTGTCTAGCATGGTATTAGTTCACTGATTTGTGATGTTTCGCTTATGAACTTGTTTCGGGATATTGTCTGCCAGTTTGTTTTCTAAGGTTAGCTCGGACCTTCCCGCGTTGTCAGAACTTTCAGGCAACTCGGACTGTCATTCGTCATATCGATCACATTTTTATATTCGCTTTGCTGTTATTTGTCTGAGGCAGCTTTATTGTTTGCAGTATTATTGTTTTAAATACCTACAATTTAGTGCTTCAGGCCCTTTTACAAATTATCTGTCTTTAGAAGCATGTTCTCGTGTCGTCGCTAATAATTCATAAAGGTCTATGCTTGTAAAGGATAGTCGAAAACCCAAAACGAACTCAATGAACACACAATGTAAATATTTCTTTCTGGAAATTTTGGTCTTTCGAACTATCCCTAAATATATGTTTCTATAAAACCGCTTACGCAATTCTACTTTTTGTCAGTGCGAGAAACAGAGGAATATGCGCCAGTCAGTAGGCGATGTCCACATTGTTCAATACCAGAATTGACTCTGTTAATGTTCTGAAACGAGTTGCGACGTAACCCGGGTGCAGTGGAATACACAAGGCCATACCCTTTATTAGTACTTTGTCTGTTTTGTTAAATCATAACAAAAAATATTACGATAGGGTTCAACAGAATATAGCTTGATGTGTCTTTCACTGTACACAGAATTTATACACATTTTTTTTTAATTATTCGTGAGAATTTGCCGTTACATATCTCAATGAGAACTACGACGCGATATTATCACAATTTTTAGCAGGAGTAAGTTCTCGGGATTATTCTAGTGTGGACATCGCTTGATCGTCACGTTCATATGCCGCGATCCTACGATCTAGGTACCTATTCTGTAGTGAGAAATCAAATAATTCCCTACGAAGATTATTATATTCATACGAACACTGAAATATACGATGGGTCACACGCGCTCATTTTAAATTACGTACTTATTCTGTGAATACCATACACAACATTTAATTGCAAAGATGCTAAATCACTAAAATATTTTGTTAGAGATTTTATTATAGACAAAGTTGACGGATAGACAGACCACACCGCCCGAGCTGCCTATCGAGGCCACCCTTTTGTTTTCGTCCTTACCTTCGAAAAAAGAAAAGTCTGAACAGGCGATGTCCTAATTGTTCTGTATAATGTTTACGTCACTGTCACATTTTGAATTATATTAGTAAGTTAAAGGTAGCTTAATATTTCCTTGGTCTGCTCAGTTTTCTAATATACTCATGGCCGACAACGCGTTTATTTAACAATTTTTTTCGGATGAATAAAGTCATAACTAGTGGATGTCTCGTAAAGTAGGTATCTTGGCATGTGAACGTAACATTGCAGCGGTTCCAACCGTACTAATCGCGCGCGTTGTGTAGGGCGGGAAGGGAGAACGCGACGGGCCCGCGTCGCTGCTCGTCTCGGTGCCTTTGCCGTCGACCAGCCATGGACTCAACCTCTCCGCGCACGCACAGGTTTATTCATACTCAGGCCTCACACAACATCATTACCTTTATTAACTCAAAATACAGCATTTCACTATACTCGTCGCGACTTTTAACGGTATTTCTTGTAAAAATGAATTTACATTACAGGTGAATTATAATAAGCTACATCTCTAAAATTGTGATAGTACTTGTGAAACACAGATAATAAAACACTCTTGAGAGTGGAACAGGTACTTTGTTACAATATGTAGAACAAAGTGTAAGAAAATCGTAATAAAGTGCAAATGGTAGTGAAGAGCTGATCTAAATTAGATATTATGTTCACTCGCGTGAACTCAGTACTCTCAACCTGTATACAAAGAAAGTACATACAGTTTTCATTAATGATAGTTGTCTGTGGTCCTGTGAATAACGCTTTTTTATTTCATTAATATTGAAACTAACCAATATAATCTTAGGGCCCATCTTGGCATATACCGAGCGTATGCTATAAGTTTGCGCGAACAAACGCAAGTGAAACGCGTTTCCAAGTTTTTGTTGGGGTTGATATGCATACGATTCTGGCACTTTCGGGCTGTCATTAATTATCAGATCAGTATGTCGTGGTTTGATTATAACCATACGACAAGAAGAGAAGTATGTCGATTGACAATTAATCACAACTGGAACGTGCCGACCCGATTGTATGTATAGCAACTCTTAAATGCTTGCCTTTCGCCAAACTGGTAGAAAAAATTACGACGAAGCATGGTTTAAAAAATACAATCTAAGTTTCGATAGGGCTTAGCTTTTGCTACTTACGGACATGATACGTTTCTAATACAACATACATCTATACAATAAATATTTTTACTGCATGTAATAAATACACTTTTACATAAAATATATTCACACATTGTTCATACGAGTATTTAGTATTTTTACATTAACGTACTTGTATATAAGTACGTGATGGTATAATATGTATAAAATAAAATAAAAAATATGTATAGCAAAAATTAACATGAAAGAGATGGAATATAATTTTCCTCCTCAAATTGACAATACATAGGTATATACATATAACCTATTTTATTGTTCTTTAATAGTTATTTGAATAGTAGAATAGTTACATTGAAATACAAATGAAAATGTCGTTTAAGCTAACAATTATTCGTTGTCTTCATTTTTTCTATGGGAATAATTGTAGTTATAATAAGTTATCTTATCACATGTGAACCGGCTTCTTCGGTAAATAATTTGAAAATAACTTTCTTTATAATGTAAATTACAAAAGAATCCTATTGTAATTAAATGTTATTTTTTTAATGTTTGTTTAGGTGTCCGCGGCGTCTGATATGTCTGTACCTTCTCAGCATATATTTCATCAACCACAGAAACAGGTATGTCCTAATTATACTACTATTATAAGATTGGGGTCGACAAACTGGTTACATTGTTATATTGCCGATCCGCAATTAGTTCTTTGTCTGTACCAATTACCATCTTTCCTTCACTTCACAAACTGGCTTAATTCATATAAACTTCCAACTGGTTTGTCAATCTCTTCAGTTTTCAGAACTTTTTATTTTATTTCTATAGTAGATTTAAGATTTATCTCTATACTCTAAGAGGTTCATTGGACATGGTGACACAACTGGGTGTAGAAAAATCTACAACCATAGCAGGAGTTCTCACCCGTCTCATTGTAGGGGCGTTCAAAGGCCATTTTGGCACTAAGAGCCTCCTACACAAGATGAGACTGGCAGACAATCCCACCTGTAGAGCCTGTGGTGAGTCAATGGAACACTTGCTGTGCGTATGTGACTCGTTAGCTAGAAAGAGTATGAGTCTTCTGGGGGTCGTCTACCCGAAACCAGAGGACTATAGGCTCCTACCTGTAAGCTGTATAGCGTCCTTGATGCAAAGCATCTTTAAGGAACAAGGAAGGAGACTAAGGTAAGGGTGAGCACAAAAGATCCCTGAGGGTCGAAGTGCCGCTGGGGTTGTCCCCGGCATAAGATAAGATAAGATTTATCTTCTCTTTTCCGATACTTGGAAAAATTTGAATTTCTTTATTCGACCTTCTAGAACCCTCGTGCATGTAACAATAAGATCCTTTACAGTGCAAAGTGCTTTTAAAATTCAAGGTCATCTTTTGGGTTGTAAATTTCAATGGGGTTTTATATTTATACTTTCGACAAACAAAATTTTGAGATGTAGGTACCGTGAAATAATTATACACATGTATTTCACCTCAAAATATCTAATTTTTGGCATTATGTATTCTTTAGGCCCGTAAGAGTATATCCTCGTTAGTAGCCCCTAGAGTGTGCCCACCCCCAAATGTCCTTACCCGTAGTTTTTTTATTTATCTCAAAAACCGTTAGAGGTAGGAGAAAACAGTCAAACTGTTTCTGAGTTACAGCTCGTGGCGTGCGAGCATTTCACCATAGGATAGAGGTTCTATTCGGGCCAACATAAATTTTTTACATGTTTTTATGGCTGTCACGAGTCGCGGCTCCATGATAAAGTATCGTACCCAGAAAAAAATACCGAAAGGGGGGAGAGGCGAAGATAAGTTGGATGACTTTAATCTTTAAACGGACTTTTGAGGTGTCGGGGGGAGGGCTGTTGGTCCCAGCAGGTGCAATCCATCTCGAACTATTCTGGCATGCAATTACTTGTTAAGACACAAATAGTGCCTTTTTTAAACGACTTCGAAAAATGGAGGTTCTCTTCTCGACCCGCATGTATTTATATGTACGCGATTTACTCAAAAACTACTGCACCCATGTTTATAAATCTTTCACATATGTGATCTCTATATTCCTTGGAAAGTTTTAGCATATGATATACTAGCATAACCCGTGGCGTTGCTTTCAAGGGAGTCGTTTCTAACACTGTATCTTTTTGGTGTGTCAATTAATAACGATACACGATAGTAATGGAATCGAATAATGATAAATTATAATAGTGATAATGATAAACTGCAGTTACGGCAAGAACTACAAACCGTACGCATGTTATCCACCATCATTACTTATCTGATAAAAATCGTACAGGTCTATGCAACAATTACGAAGTATAACCCAAAGATATTTATACCTAATACTAGCGTAAAGACATGGCAATAGTATACTGATTTGAGAATCTGAGACACTTTTAGATCGGAAAACTGATTCGATTCAATTTAAACGATTTTATTGATGATAATTGGACTGGGCATCTCCTGTTTTTTAAATCGATGTTAGGTTAGCACTGCAAAAACTGGACTCCATATATTTTAACTAAATAGTCCTTGACGTGATTCAATAATTTTTTGAGATTGATTAGTCAAACTTTTCATTTGCTTTTTACTGAAAATGTCACAACCACAGATCAGAACAATCGACAACAGGAAAATGTTTTATTTGAATCGTAGCTTTTGAAATTATTAACTTTGACCACGCATTAGGCTTCACCGAAATGTTTCTCAAAACTCTTTCATTGTTTTATATTTAGGTTTAAAAAGTCGTTAAAATAAGCCTGGAAAATGTTTCATGTCACAATTCCCACTCATTCATAACATTTTACATTTAATTTACAAAATTATATCAAAGCAGAATTTCATTTCCTAAATACTTTTTCGGTATTCGTTACAAAAATGACGTGAACTCTCTAAATTCATACTAGAAAAAAACGATAACACGCAGTCGGAGGCAATACTATGTAATCCCAAGTTGAACAGGAATATCTGATGCCTCCGACTGCGTGATATCGTTTGATAGCAGAGTTCACGGAGTTCTATCACCTTCCAATTGCGCCTTCAAGGTCAAGAACAGTGACCATTTGAAGCCGAGGCTAAACGATTGTCTATTTTATTTTATTTCCATATTATTAGTTCGCTTTTTCTACGCATATATTTGATAAAATTCCAAAAATTTTAATAACTTTGAACCGTCAAGAATCAGACCACCACAAGTGGGGTCACCGTGTTTCGGTTGACCTATACTTTCCAGGGCACCCTATATAAATTGATCACATAAATTGGAAACAAAATCACCTCCTTACCTGTAAAACACCATTTGTTTTATTTATTTTTTAACTTTGTCCGTAACATGAAAACGCCATACATAAGTAACTGTTAATAATTGAACATTAGAAGTGTACATCAACAATAGTCTGACTTCAAAGAGTGGAGTTTAAATATGGCACGTTTCCATACAACAATTCCAACATTTATTATTATCATAGCCGCAATGGCATTTTCATACCTACTATTTCTGTAAAAATACTGCACCTATTATCACTATCACATCATAAAACGAACAAGAAAGTCATAAAATAAATTTGGTCTACCTTATTGTTTCAAAACTTAATCATTCTTACTAATTGGTATCGTTTCTTTTAATAAAACACATCATTTTTTATTTAACAAGAGTGCCCTATTTCTGAAACAAAGTAAACAAACTTTGTTTAAAAATTCCCAAAGATACTGTAATACCAAGAAGTCAGTCCTGTTCGCACCCTAACCCTAGCCAAACATTGCGATTTATACCTGCTACCCATCCCCTAGCTACCTGCAGCGCAGCTTGAGTTCAGATCGAGACATGTGTCCGCCATTCACTCAGCTCAGTCTTTGCGTGCCATTTAATGTTGAACTCGTAACGAACACGCCGCTCGACGACATCTGCCCGCCAGCGATCCCTTCAAAATAATTCAGATACTTGATCGTTATTTGTGTCCGCTACTCACGACGATATACCAATGACGTTCGCACACTCGGGGACTGTTATATGTAATTATGTAGTTTATTACATGTATCCTTGTGCGTTACCGTTTGAATTGGATCGTTTATTATGTATAGAACTGTAATAAAATGGTGAGTGGTAATTAATACGCGTACAGTGAAATGTTTATTTAATTTAGAACATGTGTTACAGTGACTTTATTGTATTATGAATCGTTATTTAATATTTCATAATACTTGCGAAAGATGAAGCCAACATTTGCTTGCGAAGGTGTTAAGTTATAGATAAGCGTGCAGCAAGATGCTGCATCGTCTCGAATTACCAGAGGAGCATCCTTGTCTGTGTGCATTTCAACAGTCATCACCTACTATCTAACGTATACCTTTACTGAGGTATAACGTTTTAATTTGCAGGCGGCTATGGAACCGAGTGTTCCCGGGCACTCGCCGCATGGTGTTCCGGGCCGCTCATCCTGGGGAGGTCTGAACGTCTCCTACGAAATGCAACAGGATTCTAATAAACCAGGGTAATTATTCTGAATTTTATAATATAGTACATACTTCTACATTTTATATAACGAACTTTAAGTTGTAATTAGTACCTATGTGCAATGTTTTCTGTACTTTGGTGATCTATTTTGTTTTAGTTATAGTATTTTTTATGCGAAATATTATTATTATTATGTATTTATACACAGGCATCATAATGCTGATCTGCGTCTATGTCACAGTGTTGGAAATTTAAAGTTTTCACTTCGTACTATACATATGGTCAATTAATTAATAATTTTTGTAGTTATGTATTTGCTACTTTGATTTTTAAACCAATTATCTAGTATATTTTTTAATAAGTTGACCGGGGGCAGTCACAACCTCACCCTGCAGTTGGTTCCATGCATGAACTACCCGGTCTTTTAAGAAGTCATTATGCGATGTTGTTTGCGGTCTTAGTGCAGCTTTTCCTTAAATGGTGTCCTCGTAAAGGTCGTGCATCCTTCATCGTGAAGTGTTGGTGCAGGTCTGGGAGAATTTATATATACGAGTATTTCTATATGAGAAGATTTTATAAGTTTCGATGAGGTCTCCTCTCAGTCGCCATTCTTTTAGGGTAGGCGAACCCAAGATTTTGAGCCTTTCTTCATAAGGTTTTCTTAAACTGTGATCTTTGTGGCCCTTCGATGCATAGTTTCGAGGAGGTCGATGTACTTAATTATGTATTTATTCCAGATTTGGAACCCGTACCTAATTAGAGGTCTCACATATGTTTTGTAGATTTTAATCAAACCTCCGACGTCATATGCTGGAAGGACCTTCTCATGACGTACAGAAATGTGTTAACCCTCTTCACAATAATGTACATAAATATAAGATATGAGCCAAGCGATTGCGAAATAACCGAACATTTTTTATCCTCTAATAATACATTTGGCCAGGCTTCCCGTACGCCTTTCCCATACATACATTTTGTATTGTTTTAGTTTTGAACTTTAATGGGTGGCGTGAAAGAATACTGTAATATAAATACACTGCTAGTAAAGAATATCTTTATGGTGTATTGCAAATAAAATATTTGTTAATTTGTTTCTTGATTGATGGGATTTTTATTTTGATGACACTGTGGCATTATCTGACTCTGGCGAATTTTATTTTATTTAAGTACTTTGGCGAACCAAAACCTTTTAATTAGTTTAATTTTATTTATTTTACGAGTGTAATTTTGTCATTATATTTACAGGACGATAAAGATATAGTAAAGGAGAATATAAGCTAATACATATTTCTTTAAAATACGTTGTACTTGGTTTCCAAAAAGTAACTTGGAAGAATGTATCACTGTATCATTCGTTACTTACACCGCCAAGTCAGCCGAGCTATCAAACTAGTTAAATCAATTTGAACTTCGTGTCCCTTTTCTTTGATTGTCGTCAATCGCGATATGCCGATAATAGCCATGTTCCGTTCACCCGCAGTGTTAGCGGCGTAGCTGGCACCAGTAAGGACGCGAACACCAACACCGGCAATATGGGCCCGATTCCGCCGGTCACCATAAGGAGCAAAAAGCGAGCCGCTATGGCCAATTCGCTCGTGTCTATGGCCAACAATACTCTAGGTGCTATGCGTAAGTATCTAGGATCAGTCTTGACTATCTAACATAATTCAGCAAGGAACATCATATATTATATGACAGTTGACCACATCAAGGCCCAAAAAGCTATAGGTATATATGCTTTTACAGATCTTATCCAAGACACAATTAGAAGAGTTCAATTTCAAGAGTTCAGTATGTTGTCATGCTAGGTCAGGTACTTATAAAATTAGTTACAGGTCATTTCTTTTTCATATTCATATACTCTATTTGTAAACAACTTAGTTTACACGTCATAATTTTTCATAATACATTATTTAATTTTACATTAAATAATTAGTGTTCATTGTACATATTTAAATACAATGTGTGTAAATTAAAACTACCAGAACTATATTTAATAGACATTTGTTTTTAACTTGAATACTATGAAGCTTATTGAATACATATCGTGTAAGTTTAACATTTAAAATCTCATACATTTTTGTTACCCAGTATTGCCGTGACGGCGACTAGCATATACTAGGAAAGACTGTGTAAAGATATGTTAATTCGAAATTTTCACAGAAACAAGTTCTACTCAAAGTTTGGCGAGCGTGCGGAGGCAGCCGCAGCCGACCCCTCCGCCGATCTACCAGGAGACCATAAAGGACTCTCCGCCTAGCTCACCCAGTACGTTATTTTTGCCCACGCTACCTCTAAAATGTCGCGTAAACATACGATCCTTGGGAAGGAATTGAAACTATGTATTTGAAACCACTACTTTTTTATTGTATAAGGACAGCAGACGAGCAAACAGTCCACCTGTTGGTAAGTGGTCACCGTCGCGTCGCTCATAGACACCTTACCTCTATGTGGGGTTTTTGATGCGCTGCTAACTTTGAGGACTTAGATAGATTGCCTCATGTGCCGGAAATTACGCTGGCTCTCTTACCCTTGAAACCAAAACAGGGAAATGCAAGAATTTCTGCTTTGGCACAGAAATAGGTACTTAATATGATTGAAAATTAATGTTTTAGCGAAAACTTTCATTGGTCACAGATATTTTTCAGTCTCCTTCCACGGTAAATCAATCATAGTTAGTTTATTTTTAAATTATTGTTTGTGTTTTTCGTTCGCATGTTGCGATTAGCCGATTCCTGTGAATCGTGCGATTAGATAACGCTGCCATGTCTGTAAATTTAACAAAGTATCTAGTTAGTCGATTTGGTTTTGATATTTGAACCACTTTTGTATTATCAATACAAATAGTAGCTATTCTTTTCATACAAATAGTAAAATACGAAGACCAGTTATATCCAAGACACGGTGTAAGATTTAGATCAGTTTTAGATTTTCATGTGTTATGTGTAATGGTTCTAGTTCATGTTCTCATTTCATTTTTTGCAGGTTCCGAGCGGCCGTTGAAGCCTAAAATGGAAACTAAGTGAGTATACTGTTCCATTACATAGTCTTCGTCATCTTCTTGTCGTGTGGTTACTGGCCAACTTATTGTCAGAGTTATTCAGGCCGCTATTTGATTTTTGATATATTCTAACGATTCTGGTGAATCCCCCATTCTTGATTATATGGAAATAACCACATACGTCTTTCTTGGCAGATTCCATTGATTTCCCTATTTCAACAGTGGTTATCTTAGTGTGCAGGTTTCCTCGCGATGTTTTGCTTCACCGTTAGAGCAGTCGGTATGTAAGTCTTTCGAAAAACCGAAAAACTCATTTGTACATGGACATTGCATGGTTTCGAAACTGGACCTCCCACGCGAGTCCGGCGCCCTTTCCAGTAAGTACGTCACCGATGCCCTACCCAACTAGCAAAATTTAGTCGTAACGACGTTTTGTGAATATTAATATGTTGTATAATCGTTATATAATCGTCTGATACGCCAGGGGTTGGACACAACTTATACAACTTTTTAGTTATATATCGGTTGTGTTACTGATGTACTCACGACATTTCAGTCGTATATATGTCGTAGCCACATAGAGTAATAGTGCATTTCAGAAAATGCGTAGTCATTTCACAAAGTGCTAATAAAGTTCTGTAATAGTCGAGTTTTACACTACCTGTCTAAGATTTTTAGCCACTTCGTGAAATGCAGATTTCTAGTTAGCACATAGCGTAATGGTATTGTCATTTCAGTTGGACTACGGGGAATCCCCTGAATTACACTATGTGCCTAGCTTGGAAGCGCGGATAATGTAGTTGCGTAGTACCTTGGACGTTCGACTCTTAATGCGTGCAAGGTCCGGATTCGATCCATTTGTACTTGAGTCTTGTGTCTGTTGATTGAGTCTGAGTCTCGAGTCTAGATCTTGGATCTGAATATTGGGTCGGTTTCTGTGTCTGGGGTCTGGGTCTTGGGTCAAAGACGCATACTCGCAAGTCATAAGTCGCAAGCCATTTCATAAAATACGGTCCAAAGCTAGCCACATAGTGTAATTCAATACCATTCCTCTCATTCATCTATGTGTCTACTGTAACTACCAACATATCGTTTTTTTTTTCTTTTATAAAATATTTGTTCATCTCATTTTGAATTCGAAGATGGGTCGGTACACTACGACATATATATTTGACTTTTAACTTAGTGACGACCAAATATTCTTTTAAGACTTTATAGGAAGACAAATACTTATGTGTACATTTATGTAACCAAACAAATAAATCTTACCAATTATTTAATATTTTGCTCGTTGGATACCTACCTCATGGAGCAGGCGCAGTATCCTTTGGGCACGAGCATTTAAATGTCTAAGACGGACAAAAGTTTACCTTACTATTGAGTCAAACTACAACTGCCGCTACTGCTCGTAGGATCGGCGTGAGTTGCACGGCGCCTCACATGCTGGGGAACGAGTTGAACCCCGAGAGCGGCGCGGCGGCGCGCCTGCAGGAGCAGCTCACGGCAGAGCTGGCGGCGCACGCGGCGGGCAGCGCCGGCGGCGACATCCTCGTGCCGCCGCCGCTCATCAACAAGGCGCTGCCGGTAATACCCGTATATAGTGGATAACACACCAGACTGTATATTCCCTTTGGTACTTTCTCAACACTTTGATACGAATGTCAAGGGATCATAACAATAACTTTCATAGCGGTCACCCATCCTTATTCGACCGCACCTAACGTACACTTTCTATGTTTGCAACTAAGCAAACAAATAAATAAATTATTATTCATTTATTTATTTATTTATCTGACAAATAAATTAGTTGATTGATTATTACGAACAGGGCGCGAACAGTCGTGGCGGCTCGTCGGGCGCGCAGAGCCTCGATCAGCTACTGGAGAGGCAGTGGGAGCAAGGCTCGCAGTTTCTCATGGAGCAGGCACAGCATTTCGATAGTAAGTTCTATTTAAGAAGTTATCCCTAGAGATAATAGCGCCGCTCCCGAAAAAAAAAATTCTTTAAGGCATTTATCAAAAAAACGGACAGTCCATAATTTACCTTTAAGCAGTTTGCAATTTGTGGAACTATAGGTTTAGAACACATGTAATTGACGTACAACATACTTATGTAACTGTTTGTCTCCTAATAAATAAATATAAAAAAACCGTATCTATCTATATATCCGATTAATGGTTCACGAGATTTGAGACTAAATTCAATTACATAGAAAAAAATGCATTTTGTAATTTATTATAATTTTTTCTGCAAATAAATAACTACTTCTTTCTTCTTTATCCTCGCGCATTCCCGTTATACAGGGTCGGCTTTCTTTATTTTGAGGCGCCACTTGCTTCGGTCGCATGCATCACCCTCCACAAGGCCTAGGTTCCTTATGTCCCTCTGAACAGTCGTTAGCCATGTATTCAGAGGCCTTCCTCTGCCCCTTTTGGTCGTAGCGATGGAAAGGCATTTTTTCACGACGTGATCGTCTGATCTCCTGGGCACGTGGCCGCAAATAAATAACTAGATTACTTTTATTTATTTATTTTGTTTTATTTTTGTTGAATTGTTAATAATTTTCCTACAATTTGATAAAATTTATTCCAATCAATTTGTGCTCAAAATTGGTACTAGATGTCGTAAAAAAATAATTTTAAAAAAAAACTATTCACAAAAATTTTATATACAATGCAGATTTATTTCCAATAGTTGGTCAACTTTCTGTAGTAAATTTTTTTAGTGATCTTCATTTAAATATGGCGTGCAGTTATTGGTGGGTTAAAAATGATTTACAAAATCATGAATTAAATTTAGTACATGCTAGGAGATATTTTTTAATGCTGACAGAGTATAAACATTCCTGAATATAAACATTATTGCTTACTTAAAACTAAATCCCTAACTGGCAAGTTTATACACACAACAATCAAAGAGTTTTAAGATTCAAGAGATGAGTTTAAGAGTTTTGTGTGAAAACTTGTCAAGTTAGGGATTTAGTTTTAAGCAAGCAATAATTTTTATATTTAAACAATGTTATATATTTCTACTACCTATGATGAAGGTGGTTCCTCTGTCTACCCCCTCGGGGGTTATGGACGTGAGAGTTATACTATGCTATATTTGATTGGATCGATTATAGTGATTTGTTGCTGTTTAACAGTCGCGTCGCTCCTGTCATGCCTGCATCAGCTGCGGACGGAGAACGTCCGGCTGGAGGAACACGTGGGCAGTCTTCTGCAGCGGCGCGACCACTTGCTGGCAGTGAACGCTCGCCTGGCTATCCCGCTCACTACCGGTAAGCACGCCCTTTCTATCTATATTAATCAAAGACATAATGGCACCGATACCGGGGTGGGCCGCCAAATTTAAATAAGTAAGAACTATTTTGCCCCACACAGTGTACAATCATTACAAATAAAAAACAGAAAAAATCAAATTTACATGACACATAATGTGTGATGTTATTGGGGCCCATTAGCACGTCATTTGAACCGTATTTTAAAGATGTCAAGGTTTAGATTGTTAGCTAAGTAAGACGCTGCGCCTCCACTTCGGTAGTGTGCGCTGGGTCTTCTAACCGAAACACAGTAATAAATGCAAGCATTTTTGCTTTGCGGCAGTAACAGGTAAAAGATTGGTATCACGGTAAAATTAATTGATATTCAATATGTTTTCAATGTAAATGGAAAGCTTTTTATCAAGCTCTACTTTGTTCTTACAGAAACACTTTCCAAGTATTATTTGTGGAATAAAAGAATATTATTTTTTATATTAATAATAATTTACCGTAAAGCCTGGGCAGCTGAATCTGCACAGAGTCCTATCCTACCACTTTTAAAATTTAAGCACTGTTGTGTTGAAGGAATGTTCATAGTTACTCTACAATGCTGCTTGCAAATTAGGTTCACTGGAAATATATATTTCAAAGCTAGTGCATGTGCACTAGCTTTTACTATGTAGTAAAGACTTAGGAACGACTGAAGTTAACGACACCGATCGCCGGTGCTGCCGCGTGCCTAATTAAAACTGCTGACTTTTGAAGACATTCTTTGAAACACAGTGTGCACCGTGCCCCTGTTAAAATGTTTGTGCTTTTTTACGTAGTGACCACGGGCCCGCCGGAGCCGAGTCGGTGTACGCGCGACAATGGATCGCAGGTACGAGCCCCGCCCACACCAGCGCCCGCCCCCGCCACCATCACCTCCGAGCGATCACACCAGGTTAATCCACCCTCACTTACAAAACCATTAGTATACATATGTCGCAGGGAAATAGCCAAAAGCAGGGAGAGTAATGATCACTACTCTCCTTGCTTTTGACTTGCCACCACCTGCCACCACCTAATACCACTTCATCATCATTTTCAGCCTCAATATTGAACCCATCTCCCTCCACTTTATCTCCCTGATTGTTTTCCTTATAGCGCTATTCTTTTGATATGAAAATATCTTTTTACTCGTGAAGGTTGGCAGACTGGGTGCATGTTCGGTAAAAGTGTATCACACTTTTTGCACGTCTTTCAAAAAAAAGCTAATAACTTCAACTAATAACACAACACGCTGAATATACCATAAATCATCCATCAACTACTGATTAGTTAGACCATTGACATCACTTTCGTAATTTGAATGTAATTTGTGTTATCTCTGGACGAATCACACGTACAGTGCGTGTGTTTTTAGAAAGGACTTCGGGTCTTGAGACTTCGGTTATTGATAGCGATAAGCGAATATACTAAAACAATAGTAAACAGAGACATTTACCGATTTCACCCGATACCGAGCTCGGGCACTTTAGGATAAAATGTAAAGTGCCTGTTTCTTTTTTCTACATTGAATAGGTAATTTAATGTACATAAAACATAAGCAAAAAGAATAGCTGCAATACCCATGCATCATTTGAATTTAAGTTTTGCATGACACGTATAGTGGACAACATATCAGGCTATATTTAAGTTTTGCATGACACGTATAGTGGACAACATATCAGGCTATATTTAAGTTTTGCATGACACGTATAGTGGACAACATATCAGGCTATATTTAAGTTTTGCATGACACGTATAGTGGACAACATATCAGGCTATATTTAAGTTTTGCATGACACGTATAGTGGACAACATATCAGGCTATATTTAAGTTTTGCATGACACGTATAGTGGACAACATTCAGGCTATATTTAAGTTTTGCATGACACGTATAGTGGACAACATATCAGGCTATATTTAGTACTTTGTCGCTTTCACTTATTTGACACATTCATACGAATGTTAAGGACTTTTAATAAAAACTTATTGCGACAGGGGACAGAGTTGCTTGATGTGTCTTCCTCTATACAGTCATAGCAGAACATGTGAATGAACTACCGACTTGAGATCCATAGATCAGCTTGCCAAATAGTATGTTTACATCGGGTAATCTGCCTTGTGATATGATCTCTTCGTTATTTTACGACGAAATAGACAAAGATACCGACTGCCTCGCGAGGCAGTTTGAGAGGCTAATTGGTTTCTTCCCAAAGTGCATTGACTTAAGACCCCATGTCCAGAGCCATTGTCGTCACATACATTTTAATAATAGCTCCTATAGTGAAACCGCGTAACAGCTGTATCGCCTGCGGGGCAAGAGGGTCGAGCGGGAGTAGGGCCTGCCAACTCGCCCTCTGGCGTCCCGCCCCTCGCCCCTATTACCCCCAGGCGATACGTCTGTTACGCGGTATACTTATAGTTCCTAAAGCAAGCAAGCCTAATTTGAGGCTGATGTGTTTGCACACGTAGTCTTATTAATAAAAACTTCCACTTGTTGCAGTTAATAATGCGCGAGGTGCAACAAAAGCCCAGCTGAAAGGAGCCGGGCGGCGGCGAAGGCGGCGACCCACCTCTCCCTGGCCCATCATCCGGCGACCCGGAAGCGCTGCGCACCGTCCAAACGTTCATCATGCTCGAGCAACGCCGCAGGGCCGACTTCTCCATCGATTCTATCCTCAAGTTCGACTGAACGTCTCGCCCGGTGCCGCTAGCTGCTTTCCTACCAGTTCGGAGGAGTATGAGCCGTTTCTCGCATATATAGTTCATAAAATTATATTGTTAATGCCTTGTAATCGGACGCTCCGTAAGTATTTGCGAAATGAGTTATGCACGAAAGTTTCGCTTGATAAAAAACACCATCATGCCAAAATGTATAGTTTAATACAGATGACTCTTAGCAGCAACGACTGATTGATCGATTGATTGATCGAGCGTGACTGATTTTCGTGTTCGTTTTGACGCGTAAATTCTTAGTGCGGCAACGCGCGGGCCGCGGCCGTTCAGCGCATACTATTGATAGGCTGTTTCCGTGATGTTTGGGCATGAATTCAAATGAATGCTTTACGTTAGGTTAAGGGGGGTCATCCAAGAAAAGTAACGTAACGAAAAATAGTTTAAAAAGTAATTAATATTTATACCATCGTAAAGATCGGTCTGACGACAAGAAAAATATATATACTCGACCCCCTCTCGGCTCCCTCTGGTTGCGTCATAGACCGCGAAAGTGAACACTAAAAATGATGTGTTACACGCTCCAGCACCCAAGACGAGGGATGAGCAAGAAGATGCCGCCGTACGCGCCGCCGTCGTATCGGAAGCGCCCCAACCCGTGGCAGTCCCGGTGGCATGACGAAGGAGCGGCGCGCTTTCGGCCGACAGCAGTCCGAAACCGTGAGCCGGATGGTCTACACGATGCTGCAGGTGGGCGACGTCCGCGGCAGAACGACGCTCCAAGGCTCCGGCAACACCACGGCGACTGGACATGGAGAAGGCGTTCGACAGAGTATAGCATGCGGGGTTGCTGTACAAGCTGTCGACGTCATCTGCTCCCCGCCGCATCGTCCAAGTTGTGGCCTCGTTCCTGAAGGACATACGACTCCATGTGCCAGTGGAAGACGCCACTTCCTCCGATCGTCCCATCCTTGCCGGAGTCCCGCAAGGAAGCTGCCTCTCCCCAGCCTGCTACGCCCGATACACCGACGACATTCCGGTGGTTGAAGATGTCAAGCTGGCACTGTTTGCTGACGACGCGGCGTATTACACCGCGTCGTATTAGCCTCGCCATGCAGCCGCGAAGCTACAACCGACGCTTGATGCTACCCAGTTGGCTCTCCAGATGGAAGATGTCGGTGAATGTCGGGAAGTCGCAGTCTCTCATTACCGGGAGGCAGTACTTGCCACCGCCACTTCGCTTTTAGGGACAAGACATACCACGGCTTCCCCAAGCGAAATACCTGGGCGTAACGATCGACCGCGGACTCACTATGCGACACCACGTCGACAACGTCATGCACCGAGTCAGTACTGCGTGCCGCTTGTTCTGTCCAGTCCTAACCTCGAGTCTTCCCCTGCGCACGAAACTGGGGATCTACAAGACCGCACATCCGGTCCGGCCTAACCTGTGCGGGGCCGGCATGGTACGCTCTTGTATCAGAAGGCAACAAGAACCGATCCAGCCGACATTTGAACTAAAATATCCAAGTTGGGAGCCAACTTGGATATTTTAGTTCAAATGTCGGCTGGATGCTAAGTAGTCGGTCCGTGCACACGAAACGAATCTCTCAGTAACACTCCCTGCACGTAGCGTGGGGTGATGGCGGGCAGGCACTTGTGCAGGGACACTAGCCAAAAGCCCTACATTGGGACACTTCCCAATGTAGGGCTTTTGGCTAGTGTCCCAATGTAGGGCTTTTGGATAGTGTCCCAATGCAGGGCTTTTGGATAGTGTCCCAATGCAGGGCTCTTAGTTTGTGTTCCAATGCAGGGCTTTTGGCTAGTGTCCCAATGCAGGGCTCTTAGTTTGTGTCCCAATGCAGGGATTTTGGCTAGTGTCCCAATGCAGGGCTCTTGGTTTGTGTTCCTATGCAGGGCTCTTGGCTAGTGTCTCAATGTAGGGCTTTTGGCTAGTGTCCCAATGCAGGGCTTTTGGCTAGTGTCCCAATGCAGGACTCTTGGTTTGTGTCCCAATGCAGGGTTTTTGCCTAGTGCTTCGCGTGTGAAAGACCCTGGGTTCGGATCCCGGCGCCTCCACCATTTTGTCGCGACGTCATGCCTCGTAAGACTTAGGATTCATAGGTTATTTCTATCGCGCGACAAATTTCTTAGGGTGGTATATCGAGAAGCTCACTATTCTTTCTATGAGCCGCTCCTGGTGCCATTAGTCGATCCGAGAGCCACATGGGTGGTTGGATCCCCTCGTCAACGAATAAACTAATCACCAGTGCGTTTCTATGAGCCGCCCCTGATGACATTAGCCGATCCGAGAGCCACACAGGTGGTTGGTTCCTCTCGTCAACGGATCGGCTAATCACCAGTGCGTTTCCTACACACAATCAGGACCCAGGGTCCCTGGATGGTCCTCCAGCCTTCCCCATAAACCTTCCCGTTCCTCCAAATCGTTAATCTTAGTTTTCGCACATAACTTCTTGATATATTACCCTCGTTTCTAAAGTAATATGTGTGCAACGCACCAGGGGGTAGTTTTCTTCTCTTAGTTACTTCCTTTACGTAAAATTCCACCGTCTTGTCTTGGCGGCGTCTACCTCCTCTCTCTTCATTTTCTTACCCTCCGAATTGACCACTCAATATCTACCCTCGTTATTAATTTCTTATAAAAACGTGACTAGCCATATGTAACCAGCGCGTATACTTAATTCTACCTACCTCCGTTCGGAAAACGCGTTTTCGCGACAACTCCAGCACCAGTGAAAGCGCAGCGCATTGGGCTAGAAGATGCCGCCGTACCCGCCGCCGTCGTACCGGAAGGGGCCCAACCCCCCCGGTGGCATGGCAAAGGAGCGGCGCGCCTTCAGCCGACAGCAGGCAGACACCGTGAGCCGTGTGATCTATAGCCGTGTGAGCCGGTCGCGTCCGGGACCGCCACACAGACCGCGCCCGGGTCCGCCGCCGAGACCGCGCCCGCCCGCGCGACCGGCCCACAGACCGACAGCCGCAGCACGTCTCCGTCGATGCCGGTGCTCGACCTACCGTCTACGTCGGGCACACCTGCAAAGCTGCCGCCGAGTGCCACATCTACCCCCCGCGCCGCCGCTCTGCAGAGTCCTGGTGCACCTTGCCCCAGACCACCACCTCCTGTCGCCACGTTCCAGCCACGAGCGGGATGTAATAATCATCACCGCGCGACTGCAGGGCACCGGACTGCTGTCGGACGAACTGGTGCGGGGTACCTGCGCCGCCGGGACGCCCGTCTCAATGAGGAGATGGAGATCCCGGAGGAGGAGAGAGAATGATCTGCAAGAGGATTGGCATGAGCAGCAACCAGTAGCACTGAAGACATAGAGAGAGGATGTATGTGTGAGTAGGTTGCTATGAAACAGTGCTCTAGTAAAAACTTCTGTGTCAGTCTATAATAAATTAATGTTTTCTTGGATCCTAGTTTATTCTCTTTAATACTAATATGGCCGTGAGAAGGATTCATTGTTTGCGCTTGGCGCTCAGTTTAAAGTGAGCTAGCGTCGAAACAACTCGACGGATTTGAAACTGTATTTTAAAGAATAGAGTATACGCTACGGTTTGATATTAAATAAAATACAGTGTGCGATATTAATATAAAGTTCTGACGTTGTATGCAAGTGAAAATAGCAAGATCGAAAAAAAGGCTAAAACTAACAGATTAAATCCCGTTTGCGATCGACTTAAACCACTTTCGGGATCGGAGAGGGTACGTCTTCATCGTTTAATAAAGAAGCCTATAAAAATTACACCGGCTCGAACCATGTTGACCAAGATGGTGAGCGCCGAGGACGAAATTTGAATTCATGACCACCATCAGTAGTAGCCACGACTACTACCCACCCCGATTTTATAGCATTTGTAAAGGAAACATATGTTTAATTTTTAGTTTATTAACTTCTCGTTGTGTTGAATTTATATTTAATTTTATAGGCGAGACAATTTTGACTTCTTAATAAATAGAGCATCGATTATTTTATTACGTATTAGGTAAATATGACAAACTAAGCTTCCCTTTGAGTAGGTTAGGTTAGGATTTTTGTAGGTTTATAAAATTTCTCCTAGAAAACTGATATTTTTTGAATGTATCTTAATTTCAAATTAACGTATGATTTGCAGGTTATAATAATAAATACGGTCGTTACGGTTAAACCGCGCGGAACGAAAGAGTTCACATCCTCATTTCCCCAGTGCGCTTTAACCGTGGCGGCACCTGAAACAAAGATCATTTGTTGACAGCTACATTTTGTATAGTTCACTACACTAGTTTTGTATTTAGAGTAATAAGTTTGTATGCCAAGTTTATGGCATCGCACGCTTAAAGCGAAGCTATCTCAGTCGATAGTACTGACATGAGCTGCGATGTCACTGTCCGCAGAATTAAGAGGCTACCATGGAGAAAGTAGCCACTCCCGAAAAAAATGCACCTAATTAGAAGTTATTGAAGAAAATGTCAATACAATTTTTCTTCGTAATCTATTATACATTTTTTTAATAATATTCTAGTGACCTCATATAAGAATTAGAAACCAAAAGTGCGAAAAGTGGACCGTTTTATCACACTTGCTTTCTACTTCTTATTATTCCAAGTGAGGATACTAAAACATTAAAACATTCTATCACCGTGGAACAATTCTACTGTCCGCTTTTTCAATATACCAATACCAAGTGCCACATTCCCGCACTAGTCCGGTGATGTGGCATTACCCACGATCGGAAGTACTGAACAATCAAGTCGCTAACTATATCAAATACAAACAAATTGTGCCTTTATCGAAAAGTTTTGTACTAAATTCCATTGTTTCATTAGCTGGTGGATGTAACAACCCTAAAAGAAGACAAACCTACTGCACCGGCATGCCCCGGTAACTCAGTTAGTAAGTGATACATGGGCTACTGTCCTCGTCGTGGCTGAGAATTACTTATTCCGACACTGGCAAGAAGGGCATCGGTTGCAGAGGGCCCAGAGCTCCCTCATACCCCTACCCTTCTGCTGGATAAAGGCATCGCTTTAGCGAGTTCCTGCGGCTCATCAGAGCCCAACTGCGGAAGAGCATGCCTGGGGGCAGAGGAGACGCTCGCCCACGTTCTATTAGAGTGCAGTGAGGTCACCATCCTACCGAACGAAAAGCCTCTTCACCCTTATGTTACTACCCGAAGTCCATTAAAGCATTGCTAGACTTTTTTGGCGAGGTTGGGGTGACTTGTTTTTCCATAACACGCAAAATATAATAGAAAAACTTTTATTAATAGACCATTTTTGGCTAAAAATACTGCATTATGTGAATACATTTTTTAAATAAGTAGTAAATATATAATCTATTAAAAAGGGCGAAGTTTCAGCGAAGTCTCGAAATACCTGTATCTATAAATAGGCAATAAATTATAAATGCAATAAATTATATTTATTTGATAAATTTTCTTCAATAAAGTGTTTCGTTGAAATTGTCTTCAAATTTGACGGTTATTAGCGTGCGGATATGTCCAGCTAATGAAAAAAATAGACTTTAGTGCGTGATGATATTTCATGATTGATATTTAATAAAACAAAAACACCATTATAATTAAAAAACTAGTTTTAAATATTTAAAGACAAGTTTAATACCCAATTCTCACATTCCGGAAATATATCTTTCTATTCAGTAACGCTGCAAGACCAAATTTATTTTTTTCGGCTGTTAACATTTTATTTGGGTCTTCAACATTGTTTAATTCAATTTTCAAGGCGAGTTAACCGTGTAATATTAATTATTTTGTACATACAGTGACATGCATGCGTCATATTCATAAAAAATATTAAAACAACCTCTCTCATCCAAAGTCACGTCGACAGGTATTAAATGTTAGAACAGTTCACTATCATTCATTCATTTCACTCTAATTCCCGCGCGATTAACAAAAAACATTTTGAAATACAACTAAACACGGGATTTTCAAATAAAAACGTAAGTAAGTATAAGTAGGCATGAAGAATCCCTAGTTTTGTGCCTGATGTGATGATCATAGTTGTTTTAATTGGACCTCTGTTAGGCAAAGGCAATAAATATATTTCTATTTCAAAGGTAGGTAGGAGTTCAAAGACATTCTGCCGATATGAAGGTATGTAAAATATTTATTTATTTTCTTGCTTGCAATGCTCGCCTACTAAACTCGTTCGCCAATCTGGTTCTTTCCACCCTAGTTAGACAATCTACTTTTTTACGGGAGTGGCGATAGTTACGCTAGGGATGGAGCCGCTGGGCTGGGCCCACATTAGCGGGTTTTGCGCAAAACCCGCACAACCTGTATGTCGCGGGCAGAGAGACCTCAGCATTGAATTACTTATAACAACGGATACTGTTATTATTATTACGACTGATTGTGTGTAGTTAGTGTTAGGTTTAACGTGTGGATCAATAACTTACTAACAATGTAAGCAGTTATATTATAACAATTCAAGACTACTTATAATATAGAAACTCTGCATTTATCATTGGATATGTTTTCAGATATCTGTGTCAATTATTAGTTACTTTATTAAAACTAAGAATAATTGTAAGTGTCGTCACGGTTAAAGCGCGCTGGACTTTTGAAACGGAGTACATCTGCTTACTGTACCACGAATTTAGTTCCTCGTTCGTATAATGAAAAACATAAACTGCCATATTCTTAGGGAATAATGTTAATTAAAAAAAATACGTTTTACCACTATTGATGCGCTGGAATGGTTAACTATTTGAATATCTTTGTTTGTTCTATTGAAGTAATATTGCATACAGGAGAAATGTATAGAACAGAAAACTCCTCGATTAGAGGCATTCGTCGATTTAAAGAAAGCTTTCGACACAGGAAGCAGGAAGGGTCTCTACACTGTTCTTGTAAAGATTGGTTGTCTGCCTAAACCAGAAGTTTAAAACTGCATTTGCGGTGGTGATGCAGGGCATCCACATGCATACTGTGCCTGACGGTAAACTCTTCAACATCATATCACTTCTAAAATCGGCACGCAAACGCAATAATTTTTTTTTACCGACAGACTTGGTTACGCCGATGACGCGGTCTTCGTAGTCCTCGGGATTATGGACATGAGAGTTATGCTGTGCTATACAATTATTTGTACACCTGAACTGCTCAACTGCTTTTGATGCTAACTGTACAGTGCGCGGGTTCACTTCTCTTCATGCTTACCGCGCTATAACCGTGATATCACCTATTTCTGGTTAAAAAATATTTTATTTTCTTATATTATGTTGTTTGTCTAAAATACTTATTCAGTAAAATAAAAATTCAATTTCTATTTTTTTATGGATGTATAGCATAATTAATAATGAACCATATTGTATTCGCGTTAAGTCCTCACTATATCTAAGGATTAAACTGGTTTGTGCATTCCAACGTGAAGTGCCACTATTTAAAAAGATGTGAATTAGTTGTAGTACATACGCACTTGGACACTATCTGTGCTATAAAAATGTCTACAATCTGCTTGATAAATATCTTTTGATAAAGGAATATATCATTTAATTGTGTAAATTTTGACTTTTATTATAACAACAAATCGTAAAATAATGTAGTTACACTGGCACCGTTTATTCCCATTTGCGTAAAACATCGCTAAAGGAAACGCCATCGTCAATCACACAATAATTAAGTAAGAATTAAAAATTGAGTGCGCGTGACAGTTTCATTTTACATTCAGCGGCACCCGGAATTATGCCCATTTTATGACTGTTATGAATAGAACGTTCAACAAACAGTATTTCGATATTAATTCCAAACTATCATATATCACCTTCGTGATAGTCTGACGAGCTCTGGAATTATTTAAAATGTCGTGAAAGCTTGACTTCGAAACTTGGGTTTGAAACCGCTGCGACATCTACTACTGTAATATCTGTAAGAATTTATTGCGTAAACTAAAAGAGGTCAACTATATAATAAATAATTACACAAGACGATAAATCCTCTGAGCCACCTATCAGTAACCGATTAACATCATGTCAAGTGTCCTAATCAGGGCCAATTAAGTTTATTCAATACTTTACTCTACATTTTGTGTTAGGGTTGTCACTGGAACTGTTTCAGTTTTTTGACGCTTTGTGTCACGCCGATACAACGCGGGTTGCCGCGCCCGTGCACATGTCTATGGACCACGCTGTTATAGCAAAATAAGCTCTATCTATGTAGGTACAACGTTTTAAATTAAACGCGATACACGTGTAACTATTACTACCCTATTATATTATATATACTATGGATAGGAATCGAGATCTCTGCTCTTGATTCTTGTGACAATCGATGTGACAAATATCGGCCAAGATACACCTATAATATAAGTAACTAATGTTTATTACAGAAATAAAAAATATATATTGATGGTAAAGATTTTTTTCAAACAATTGCAAGTAAATACCCAATTAAAATAAGTAACTTGTAAATTATACGAGCCCGACCTCCCGCCCGGCGCAACCTCGCCTTCTGACGCCCCGCCCCGCGCCATTCATGCCGCGCAAGCGACCCCACAGTTATGCGGTTTACCTATAATACTTACGATACATTTTGTGTTAGGGATGTCACTGGAACTGTTTCGATAAGATTTTAGAGAGGAGGTGGGGGTGCCATCTTATATAATATAACACGCACACACGGGTTAAATTACCAATGATCTAATAACCGGAACACATACGACTAGAACTACGCCTGAATCCCAGAAATCTAAATTATATCCCAGAAGTGGAGAGCTTGCGTGAAACTAAGAATTACTGTGGACATTTGTTGTACACGAATCGTAAAAGGTGTTCCACGACAGATTCATGGCGTCCCATTACCTCTGCCTAGCCCTCAAGAGATATAGAGTGAAGATAATTATGTACGTAGGTAATAAGAAATCACAACTTTTATATTAATAATCGGGATTATTTTTAGCCAATTTTATTTATAATAGGTCGTTACATAATATAAAGTTTTAATATCTAACTTAAATCGGTATTATAAATCTTTTAGTAGTGATTTATAGGACTCTGCTAGTGTTGTGGATATATGTATATTATATGGTTCGTTTATACGTCAATTCAAAAATGATGTATGGTTGTATTGACTTTATGTAGTTATTATCTTTACGTTATTTGTATGGCGCTCCTAACAGCAATCACATGTTTTTACTTTGATTAGATAGGTACAACATTATTTGCCCTAGGTATAGGTTAAATTCTTGAGAGCAACAAGATATAATATTTCCCATTATGAGCTGAAAATAGCCTTAGTGGTTCCATAGATAACTGACACAGAACGTAGACCCGGCGCAAAACTGTCTAGCCCGGCGTAAAACAGTCGTGAACACAAGCCCTTATGTACAATTCCCCATGTTTAACAGGTACACACATAGGTGTCATAAGGTTGTCTGGAACATACCGCATAAAGCGATAAGGCCACCTTCTGGACATTGTTTTGAACTATTTAGTTGTTTTTCTCCTGGGTGTGCAATAAAGTCGGTAGGTATATTTGTATTGAAAATCTTGAAAGTCGCAATTTTTTTATTATTACTCATTCTTAAATATTATTTTCTAATTTTCATAGAAAAACTGTTGTGTGGCTATCCACATTTTTTTTTCAATTATCTTGAGTTTAAAAAAATGTTGATTCGAATCACCATGCGAGTGATCAAGACAAGTACTGACGACCGTGTCAGTGTTTAGTATGGTCACGGGCCTACGTTTTCTTTTGACCCCGATCTGGCTAAATCAGGTATACCTATACAAATTTGGCTTCATACAAAATTTGAAGATTGATGCAAAATTTGAATATCTTTTGAGATGGATGTCATCCGGGGTGCCCCGGATTTGACGCCATCGAGCCAAACCTAATGTTAAAACTAAATGAAACTTTCACTTGTATGCCAGATCGTGTAAAAATGAGGGCGACGTTTCGTTTAGCAAGAGACACCCCAGAATTGGTGCCGATATCATTATAAAATATAAGATAAGTATTTTATGTACAGTACCTAGTTACCACTTTTGACAGAAAAGTATCGTAATTTAATTATAATCCTTACATTTAACACGCCCTTTCGTCAATCTTGTCCGCTATTACCTTGAGAGACGCAGCCTGCACGCAGTTCGTTGCAGCAAGCGATGGCACAAGATACCATGCTGACCATTACGAAATGTTTTGATCCCATTATTGTTTTTAATCCTTTACGTTGAACCCCAATCTAAATCCATATCGCTTATCTTTGGAAAACATACGCAAATTAACGACCATTGTCACGTTGATCAGCGCAGCACGCGCTCGATTGTTCTCATTATTTATTAACTGATTAGGGCTAAATAAATTTTAATTAAATTAAAATGTGCAATTTTACATGTAGTATAATAACCTCTGTTACAGGGGCTGTCCTGTTAGTAGTTATCAGTGTCGTGAACTTTGCTGTAATTCCAGGACTAATCGAAACTATGATAGAAAATGTTAGTTCACTTTACCAACCTACGAGTCAGGGATTCAAGTAACTTGTTTGTTAAAGTTACAAAATGTAACAGAAACAAACATGAAATTGTTATCTTTTGTGGGAATCACCGTTGCTCTAAAAAGTCCGGTGGTTTTATGAGAAAGTTTGTAAGTTTGGAGGAAGTAGGAGGTCTACAATCTACGTAAGATTGTAGAAACTCGACAATATGGGGCATAATGACGGGTGGTTTCTCAACACCCTGTAGAGGGCGAAAAACTGAATTATTTGTTTGGAAGATAACGTTTAAAACTAATAGCTCTTGTTATAATATTTCAGGAAGTAATATTATTAAATGATTCGATACAATTTGAAAGGTTCGAACAAGTGCCTTTCCCGCTGGATTTCACGGTTCGGGTCTGGAGCATCACAAATCGAGATGAAGTCCTCAATGGTGGAGTGCCAGTGATGATTGAAAAAGGCCCTTTTGTTTTTAAGTAAGTTAATGGATTCTTGGTACCTAAGTATAATATATGTTTATTGTCAATGAACCGATGCATTGAAAACTTATGTAATCGTGTGAATCTAGCAAACGTTAAAAACCGACTCGCAATCATTTAATTTACTTATTTACTTAATAATAATCCTCCATAAATATATTTTAAATCTGTGTACATACTGAATAATTATATTGTATTTTCAAAGAACTGTGTTTATTTGTATTTTGATTTCTTTGAATTTTGTAATGTAGATTAAATCAGTCCAGAGTCGTGGAAGACTTAGCAGCCAACAATGTGTCCTACCGGATTGTGGATCGTTTTGAGTTCAATGCTGAAGCTTCGGCCCCCAACACATTGGACGACATGGTCACCATCGTCAACGTACCTTATAATGTGAGTCCCTAAGTTTACTATAGAAAAAATAATCGGCAAAATAAAGACTTTTTTTTTAATTTTATTTTATGTGATTTGTGTGTTTTTCTAAAAGGTTCCTTAGTTCTTATCATTATGTATTATTATAATCGATACGTATAATATTTTGCTTTTTGGCTAATGAGTAAAATGTTCTTAATAATACTTTTATCGCAGCTATCTTAATTATTGCACATCACCAGATAATCCCGAATACGTCACATTCTATAATTATGTGATAAATATAATACCGTATTGGTATGAACATGACTCCTGCGAATTTCTTTATTTTTATTATTCTGAATTCCTTGTATATCTATAGATATAAATATATTGATAAAGTTCCGTATTAAAGTTACTATTCTCTCTTTCTATAATTTTGCACGATCAAGTTTATTGCAGACCGCAAGTGTATCAGCGTATATCCGCGTCCAAATCGGATTATCGGTTGTTGAGTTATGATGCCATAGAAAAACATAAACAGACAGACATCATCAAACCGCTCCCTTTTGGTCGGGGTTAAAAATACAAAAATCCTATTTGTATTTCAGGCGATTCTCCAAGTCGCCGAGTCAATATTCCCGGGTCTGATGTTTGCTCTAAACCAAGGCCTAAACAGTGTTTTTGGGGAAAACAACAGTCCTATAATGACTGTCCGAATTGGAGACTTGTTGTTCGACGGAATACCTATATGCAAGAACCCTGGTCTGGTGGGTCTCGTCGTGTGCTCTCAAATCAGATCCATAGGAGAGACCTCGCAGAACTTGGTGATATTAGAAGACGGATCGTTGTCGTTCTCTTTATTGACATACGTACGTTATTTTTATTTCGAGTGTTTCTGATTTTGTTATAGATTTTTTTTTCGTGGAAATTGAAAAAAATCATTCGCACATAATTTCAAAGATTTTGAAATTCACATATCGATATCGGTAACATACCCTCTTGAAGGCGCAGTTACATATGGTCGTTGACCGCTTCGGTGACCGACCTGCGGTGGACGACCTACGGTCACCGGCCTCCGTTGTTTACAATTGGTCGTTGGCCGAAGTCGTGGAACATCATTCGCTTGATGACTTATAGGACACGTTCTACGATGTTACGGCTGGCACATTCGATAGGACGTACCCTGAACGTGTCGTTGCTAATGTACGGTGCTTAAAGGTGGAATGCAAATTATTCTAACTTATTATAAACATATTACACACAAAAAATTACAAACTATCCAACGTAGCTACATGACATTAAATTACGCAACATTCTTCTCGTTTATTCGGTTTTCGTGTCAATTTTTCAATATTTTCTTCGAACTTGCACAGTTACTTATAGTGTCTCATTTCGTCGGTCCCATCAGACTAACAGATATAACTCAGTTTTAGACGAAAATGAGTTAGGTACGCCTTGCAGGAATCCGTCACTATTAACGACCACAAATTAGGGATTAGGCTATTTCCCTGCGATTTTTATTATTGCTATATGTGATAGGACAATACCTCATTTCATTTTAAACGCTCTCCTGAAAAGTTGAAAAAACTGAGTTACACCTGTTAGTGATGGGACCGACTATTTGACAGGTGTCAGGCGTAACATCATACAACCTATAGTTGGTGACATTTTGACATCCGCCTTTGACATATGCCGCCTGTTTTGACCGAACAGACGGTCGGTCAACGACTATATGTAACCGCGCCATTAATCCGTGCACTATGAATTAGTTCTGAATTCTGAGTTTCCATATCAGCCCAAACTCTCGTGTTCTACGAGATTGAAGTTTTTTATTTTATCAGAAACACGATATTCCGAGCAGTCAGTATGTGGCAAATCGAGGACTGGAAGACTCTGCAGACCTGGCTAGAATTTCTCTGTTCAATTACGAGTCCCGTTTGAATTACTGGGTGGACTCCATCGAACGAGAGGACTTAACTGTTAGCCGATGCAATATGTTGAATGGAACAGACACTGGTGTATTCGCCCCATTCGTAGACACAAACACCTCGATTTACGCTTTTAACAATGATATTTGTAGGTGAGTACAAACCTTTGAACTACTAATATATACTTATTTTAAAATTATTGTTGTGGTATTTTTTGCAGCGCGAATGCAAAGCCAAGCGAACGTCAAATTCATCTATAATCCCAAAATAAACTGAAATATATAGTCATAGGTAGATAATTGTAGTAACGGGGTGGTTTCCGCAAATCGACGTCTATAGCGCTAATTTTGCGTGTGATGGTAAAACAAGCCACCCCAACCTCGCCAAAATGTCCAGCAGTCCTTTAATGTCCTGTAGGACTTCGGAAAGTAACCTAAAGGTGCTGAGGCTTGCCGCCCGGTAGGATGGTGACCTCACTGCACTCTAATAGCACGTGGGCGAGCGTCTCCTCTGCCTCCAGGCATGCTCTTCCGCAGTTGGGCTCTAATGAGCCGCAGGAACTCGCTAGATCTCTCGTGAACTTGCGTAGCGATGTCTTTATTCAACAGAAGGGTTACGGGGCCCTGGGCCCTGTGCAACCATTTCCAATGCCCTTCTCGCCAGTAGCGCAGCGACGTCTTTATCCAACAAAAAGAAGGGTAGGGGGTATCAGGGGCTCTGAGCCCTCTGCAAACCATCTCCGATGCCCTTCTCGCCAGTGGCGTAGCGACGTCTTTATCCAGCAGAAAGAAGAGTAGGGGGTATGAGGGGCTCTGATCCCTCTGCAAACCATCTCCGATGCCCTTCTCGCCAGTAGCGCAGCGACGTCTTTATCCAACAGAAAGAAGAGTAGGGGGTATGAGGGGCTCTGAGCCTTCTGCAAACCATCTCCGATGCCCTTCTCGCCAGTGGCGTAGCGACGTCTTTATCCAGCAGAAAGAAGGGGGTATGAGGGGTTCTGAGCCCTCTGCAAACCATCTCCGATGCCCTTCTCGCCAGTGGCGTAGCGATGTCTTTATCCAGCAGAAAGCTATAGCCTAATGAGCCGCAGGAACTCGCTAGATTTCTCCTGAGCTTGCGTAGCGACGTCTTTATCCAGCAGAAAGGTAGGGGTATGAGGTGCTCTGGGCCTTCTACAACTCTGAGATCCACAGATGAGGACAGTAGCCTATGTATCACTTACTAACCGAGTTACCGGGGCATGCGGCGCAGTAGGTTTGTCTTCCTTTAGGGTTGTTACATCCACCAGGACCACAGACCCACCACACACACTGGGTGGCGACTAAGCTGATACCCCATTAGTCATAGGTAATGAGATAATTTCATAAAATACGCTAACGTCGGAAATGAATAGTTACCTACTTACCTACCCGTATTTACGTAAATGTACTCGTATTTCTTCAAACTAAACTGTGAATATTACTTATAACTAGATACATGTTAGGCTCGTATCGCGAAATTGGATAATATTAACAAGTAGATACATCATGCATGACTAATGATATTGTTGTCTCGCAAAGTTCAAAAATCTCAACGGTAACATGCATTCAATATGTAAAGAAATCAGTCACTCTAATAAACTAATTTATCTTGGCGTCATATGATCCGTTATTGTCATGTTCAAAAATCAATCGGACCATAACTTATTGTACAGGTAGATACCCAAATGAATTATGTATGCCTAGTAATCGCCTGCTCTAACGGTAAATAAAAAATCGTGGGGAAATCGGAAAGTCTGAGAAAAAAAGTCTCCAGGAGCGACCTCCTAACTAATACCTAATGTATTGTGATAAGTTATCACTGATAACACTAAACCAGTTCGGAAACTGAGCAATTGCAAATGAGGTGATGAGCCTGAATCCCGAGTCGACAGGTCAGGGATTCGACGGCTCGAGCTTACAATTGATTTTCCGCACTTATTTATATCACGACGTTTTACGTAAATTTTAATAAAAGTTTATTTAAAAAATGCATTTTTATAACACAAATATCTTTGTCTGGTAGATTTGGGCCGCATTGATGATTGTGGTATTCAATTTATATGTAAAAAAAACGAGTATACAGGCACTCGTATGAACAATTTTCCATCTACTATATATGCATGCACAAAACGATACTGTTTACTGTTTATGAAAGCATAGCTAAAAAGGGTATTAAAAAAAAGATCTAGCTTCTTAAGACATTATTCTAACTAAAGACAGATACTCAGTCAGTAAGTATACATATACAGTCTGTTAACGCAATTATGTTTATTATTTAGATCCGTCGAACTCCGCTATCAATTCGATCTAGAATACGAAGGGATACCAGCGGTGAGATACTCAGCCAACGAGTGGTTCCTGGCCAATGACGAGGGTTGCTTCTGTCTCAACATGACCAGAGGAATCAATGCCGACGACGGCTGCCTGCTGCCAGGCACTATGGAGCTCTTCAGCTGCACAGGTAATACATATATAGTATATCATCATCTAGAATGACGTAACCAGAAATAACATATATGTAAAAAATCTAGTTTAAAATTATACCCACCTTGATAATTATTTTCTGCAACCCTACTCGAGAAGTGACCTTTTCCTTAACACAAGTAAGTGATTTTTTTGTTCTATTTTTTCTGAATTATATTTTATTCCGCTCATTGGATGTTACATACGCGCCCAGTGTATCACAAACACTAGTGCGTCGTAACGCGCACTTTGTATTTAGGTAGGTACTATTTTTCGGCTACGACACTGCTAGGTACAATTTGTAAATGAGCTGCTTTAGTTTTAATTTTTTTGTTTTTGTTTTTATTCATAATTTTCACTGCTAAAAATGTGGAATCTGAGGGCTTATCCCGTAGAATTCAGTTTGACAGTCACGAAACGAAAATTTTGACAACGGGTCTCAAAAACCAAGCTTATATAATAGCGCCGCCAATAGTCTAGTCTGACTGTAACAGAATTTCAGGCTAGTAGGCTAGGGGCAGAGCAGGCGCACACAATGGATTGAGGATTGGACAAGAAAGTTTTCAAATTAAATAATTGTACATTACAATTAGCAATTTTATTCTTTCACAATAAACATAGAGTCTTTTCATCCTTATAAGAAACAGGATTGATTGCCACCATAAAAAGAAAATGTGAGAACTGCCCATTTTCTCGCTGACTACCATTTTTTCAAAATCTGTGAATGCAGTTGTAGACAGGTAACTCCGAAAGTTAGGGAAGTTCGCGTTTTCGTTCGTTTCGTTACCACTTAAAATCGACTCATGAAAGTGCGAAACAAGGAAGCAAGGACGATGCATCTCGAAAAACCGACTGACAACCGAAGACCGGCAGAGTTGTCTGATAGGTTTCGTAATTATCGGCAAAAATACCACACAACTACGTAGGCAAACGGAAAATTTCGAATAAATCTATCGTTCCCTTTTACACAGGTGTCCGATTAATGAGAGAGCTGCGGAATTATGACAATGCCCCTCAAAAACTTCCGGATATGACCGGAAATGTGTGGTAAATGGTTTTGTGATGGTTTCCGTATGCTAGACGATACAGACGAAGCGACAAGAAAGGCAAGCGTTTATCGAGAAAATAAGAATAAGTTTATTGGTGCGGTAAGATTACAAAGGATTTATACTCCATTATAGTCCATAAACCAGTAGGAACTTAAGCATATGTTATATTAAACTAAATAAAATTAGTGAGCTACAAGTTAGTTATAATAAACGCTGACCTCCGAGCTAGGAGAGATTTACGTTTCGTATTTGTCAAAAAAAATACGGGATAAGACCTCTGGTATCTAATCTATGTCTTTAATTACCTTTGTATTTAGTACGTAAGTTCAACAGACATATTATTACGTCACTAACACAGATAGCGTGTAGGTACATTAATGAAATATTTATTTATTTGTTTTTATGTTGCTTAATCACACATAGGAGTTAAACGGAAAACGTTGATGATTCGCTATCGTTTAACAAGCCATCATGCATGATCGCTCTTATGAGTGATGCTCACGATTATCGGATACTATATTGAGATAACGCAGTTAAGTTTATGCTATTATAAAGCGCTGCTTAAAACATAAAATTAGGTGGCTAAGGTCACCGGGTTACCTCTTGACCTACGCGCTGGGTAAACCAACCGACAATGTTTACATGTTAAATTACTTACTAAAAGATGCATCAGAGCAGACATTGGGTATTATCCTATTAAATAAAAGACAAGTGTGTTATGGGATGATGTACCGACCGAGCAGCCGGACGATGGCAGGACGATTTTTTAAGGATTTTGTAACTCACTATTAAAATTTTAATTTTAAAACACTCTAGGCTAGTTCACATAGCACCTATACAGGATGTTCACATTAGAAACTTTTTAACGGTATAGGTACCTATGTAGAGAATTTCAGAAAAAATTCTTCCTAGGTGACTGCTCTGATCTTCACTAGAGTATACGGAGTCGTTTACATTTTAGATATTTTAAATGGTGAGTTTTAGAGAGATGATATAACCTTTTATTAGGTATTAGCTTATTTTGCAACTTTTACTCGAGGCCACTGTTATGCACTAGAGTCTAGACTAGAGTATACAGGGGGCTCACAAACTTGGCACTTTTTAATGGTGAAGCGTAGAAAAAATTGTAGACCCCCTTTTACTATAGAAGGTCATGGGCTAACAACATATATTAAAATAAATTACATAAGCCCTATTACCACTTGAAAAATCTCATGCCTTACTGCATTAGACGATATATCGCTAAGTTAGTAATATTTGAGAAAATTAATACGTTACACACGTAACTTGTTTCTTGTATTAAATTGGATAAATATTGTAGCAAGATTAATGAGGAATTAAATACTTATAAAAATGGAAATATAAAACAACAAAACATCGAAGTTTTAACTTTATTGATACCTATGTCGATGACGTCAATTCAAGGTGAACTGCCGCCGTGGCCCATCCGTCACACCGCTTCTCTGTTCCGTATCGACACTGTAATATCGTTACATATATTTCTCAACGTTCCTCAAGGTAGGTACCTATATGAAAGAAAATAATTTATCTATGCTCTAAAATGCTCGGCAGCTTAACCCCATGCAATTAAGATTACCGTTAATACGGGCGTGACACAAATAAAGCGCAGACGCGAGGCGGGAGACGTAAAAAGCCTTCGCGTGCGCCGAACTCGCAAACGCACGTTGCGATGAGTACTGTCGCGTGGTGGACGTGCGCCCTTCTCGCGCTCGCGAGCGCGCATATCTACGATCGCTGCGAACTTGCGCGCGAATTGCAGCATCTAGGAATACAGCAAGATCATATACCGACATGGGTTTGCATCGCCTTCCACGAATCGCGCTTTGATACAACCGCTCGCAATCCTAATAGCGGCGACCACGGACTATTACAAATAAGTGAATTATATTGGTGTGGTGCCGGTAAAGCTTGTGGTGTCCCGTGTTCTGCGTTTCGGGACGACGATATATCTGATGACGTTCAATGTGCGCTCCAAATTCATGAAGAACATACTCGGCTTCAGGGCGACGGCTTTTTGGCGTGGGTCGTTTATCCGCAGCACTGCAAGCACAATACTAAGAAATACCTCGTCGACTGTGATACTAAGACTACAGTTAAGACTGTAGACAAACCACGTGCGTTCACTTATGAGGATAATTTGAATGTGACTAGTGCAGTGGAGGAATTGAAACCATCATATCTCACGGTCAGTTCATTTCTACGAGGAAGTTACGGAAATGAACTTGAGGATTTCAGATATCGCAACCACGAACGAAAGAATTTGATAGATTTTAAAATTGAGAACATCGACGAATTAACAATTCCGGTGTTTAATAAAGAATCAAGTATAGATAAAAGTGCCCCGACTACTACCTCAACTCAATCTCCATTTAGTAGTATAAAAACGTCGCAGTGGACTACAAAAGATGAATACACAACGGCTACCAGTGTTTTTCCATCAAGATTTCCTACAACCTCTACGTTGTTTACATCTGAACCTACCACTACTACCTCAACTCAATCTCCATTTAGTAGTTTAAAAACGTCGCAGCGGATTGCAAAAGATGAATACACAACGGCAACCAGTGTTTTTCCATCAAGATTACCTACAACCTCTACGTTATTTACATCTAAACCTACCACGGCATATAAATTTGACCAAAAATCTTCAGTACGGCAAAACATTAATGCTCAGCACCATACGATATTTGCATCGAGATTCTCCACCACCTCAAAACCATTAACGACTGTATCTACAACTACTCACAGGTTGACGCCGAAAACATTATCAGAAATGAAAGCCAGCGACGATTACACGACATCTACAGTTAATGCTCAAAGTTATTCAACATCAAGCCGTTTCGTCTCTCGGCTACCCACATCAAATACTCAGAAGATTACACGATATTTCCTAACGAAAAACATCTTTGGATACAAACCCACAACCACTACACAAAGACCCGTATCGACGACTATATCGTCGGGAAGAAAACTGTTGCCATTTTCGTTTACAAGCCGAAGCACTGCTGCGACGAGTTCAAAAAAATATTTTACGACGTCCATGGCATCTAGATCACAAACATCAACCATTGCATCGACATCGCCCGGAATTTTGACAACGAAGAAACCTTACGAAACGTCAAAGTTCCTGTTATCAACCACTAGTCGAACACCTACATCTCTGTCTTCGACGAGGACAACTCAGTCGATATTCGATTTATACTTAAAACCCACTAAACGACCTAAGTTAGCACCATTCAGTTTTCGCTCTTCAGACTCTATACATAACTTGAAAATATTTTCTGATGGAACAACGACCCCACCACCCTTACTTAAAATTAGTAACTTTCACCGAGATGCTAAGGGAGTTGGCTCACAAAATCAATTAAGCACGTAGACAAATTCCTAATATCCTAATAATTAATATTAACATTAAAGCTAATTAACGCTACTCTCATTTCACAAGTTAATAACTACCTAGGTACCTACTTGTTGGGACCAATTCTAAATAAATCATTTTTCTAAGATGTATTATAAGTAACCATTATCTGCAATTCTGTAAATTAATCTAAATTTGTAATTAATAGTACCTACCTACCATAAGTTTATTGTGAATGATGAACCAAAAAATATATTTATTAAATTAATAATAGGATCTACTTGGTAATCGTCAGCACTACTTGAACCTTGGTCATTTTATGTAATAGCGTTTTACTAATAATATAAATGTTTAGTGATAATGATAATATATTGGACAATTATTATATGTGTAAAAAGAAATCCTACATCCCATTCAGGTTAACAACGAAACTGGTCAAGTATGACTATATCGGGCCTCGCATTATAAAGATTTTAACCAAAAAACGTTTGCTTGTTTTAATAACTTACAACATATTATATGTAACAATTTTTTGTAAATAGATGATATGACCAACATTGTACCAACTTTCTATGTCATTTATGAGACAGACCTGGTAACAAAAGTGGTCTATAAATAATAATTGACCACTTTGACGGGCGCATAAGTCGTTATTTCGCTACGATTTTTTTAAATTCTTTATCTACTACGATATTCGGATTTGCGTCAAAGGTATGCATGATATCATGATAAGCAAAATTTTGAAGTCCGAATCTTATTCCGTTTACGACTTAGAAGCACGTGACAGATGGATTGATGGATGATGTAGCGACAGCAATAGGGTTCCGTAATTGTGGGTACCTACGGATCCCTAAGGACAGTCTGGTCCAAAAAAACCGAAGCCACTAGACACCTAGTGGTTATAGGTGTTAATCATAAAAGCTTTGGACTGTCTGTATTTCAGATTATACAGGTGTAACAAAAAACCCCTTTGTAAGCCGAAAGGGGGTTGTTCAGTATCCATAACTGAACAACTTTCGCTATTGGGCCAATTCTGAAATCGCAAAAAAATACAGCTATTTTATACGTTTTTGTCGTGTACGCATTGAACGTTTGTATGGAACAGCTGATTTTTTTCGCGATTTTAGAGTTGGGCCCATAGTAAAAGTTGGTCAGTGTATTTTTACCAATATAGTTTTAGGTACAATTATGCACTAACACATGCAAGGTCGCAGGTTCAAATCCTACTCGCGGAAAAATTCAATATTTTTCTAGTTTATTTAAGTATACCTAGCATGATAAATGCATAATAAATATAATTTATGTACATTACGTTATTTATGAAGAGTAAAGGTACTTACTTATATATTTTCATTATTCATTACATAATTCTCGTAATACGGTATTAACCTAATCTTTTTTTATTGCATCAATCAACATACATTGACATACTAAAGAAGGATCTAAAATTAGTTTTTCGATATCTCAACTAACATCAGAGATAATATGGTTAAAGTTAGTATTGGACAGATGCTCTGTCTCTTTCTAGCAAACCACTCCTTTATATACAGCCAGGACCTGCTTGTATGGCACTAGAGAAGAGTTACGTCATCAAACTTAATGCCGTTTCTTTCTACCTTATTTTTGTTTTTTGATTGTCTGTAAGTAGTTATTTTATTTTTCAACGAATTTTAATTCTGTTTTCACATTGTAACATCAATTTATGACGATTTCTTAATTTGTAAGAAATTCATTTAATATTTGATACTTGGAAACTACCCTTATTCCCATCAAAAGGTACATACCTATCTAGTGTTTAGTTCATGAAATTGTAACCTGACCAGAAAAATAGAAACGTGATAAAAAACTCTCCCCATAACTACGATAGTAAAAAGAACTATTTTTTTCATAGCAAAGACTATAGATATAAGCATCAATGGCGCGTTCTTGACTATTTTTCCTGGTATAGGTGTACCATAATATCTCTATATTCTATCGTGTAAATAAAATATCCATACGCATCCTGCTAAATACCTTGTGAACAATATCGACGTCATATTTTTCTCATTTTATAGCCGACATTATTATCTACTTCTAGATTTATATTTCTACCAACTTATTTGCATAGTTGCACCCTTGACCTTGTTATAACAGGTGTAGATAACAGAACTCTTGTATGACCTCTTATAGGGTGACTCAGTATCGATAAATGAACGAATGGCACGCAATCGTTTTAAAAAATACGTAATTTGTCTTCCCGTACACATTATTAGACGTTTTCTTGATAAGTAGAAATTAAAACAATGATTTTAGTTCACTGGCACGAAATCTCTCTTACTAGGTACCTACTATTATTAAAGTCTGCCTCAATTCCAGCCAATTCCTGTGATTGGTTCCAGCCCCGATTCGGTTCGCTGCAACCAATCACATGCGTTCCGCCCTTCCCCCACTTGAAGTCAGCGCTTCTTGATGGGATGCAGCTAACCGAACCGAATGGGAACCGACCTCGTGAAGTCCGACACTTAATTTCAGCCCTGTAGTCTCGGTCAAAGAATAGAGCTACGGTAGGCCCTGCCGACAGGCAGTGTACTATATAGCCAACTAAAAGGGGTTATCATTTCAATTTCAATTGGTCGCGGGGCGGCCAAAGTTAGTCCATCGGCGGGCGTAGCCTATAAATAATTCGAAGAAGTTTACACAGTTGTATGAATAAGTGTTTTAATAAAATTAAAAGATATATTAATGACCTTTAAGATTTTAATACTTACAAATGACATTCATCAATATTCATGTTTCCACGACGGAAAGCAAGTTGACACACCACTTGTTGACCTTAGGGATGTCACAAAAACTGCATCTTTGACATTTCTGTTTTTAATGGTTCTACAACTTGGTCAAAACTTGTAGGACTTGTAGGCAATTATAATAACTTTTATCTCGCTAAATAATAAAAATATTACAATAAAACTAAGTAATTATAACAATGACATTACTGTCGTCAAATCTGGCTCCACTTGTAATCTGTTTTAATATTTATTTTTTGTAGGTAACATCTGAATAGAAAACACTTTTTCACACAAATATGTTGTGGGGAAAAGCGGTAATTGTTTAAGCGCCAAATCAAATATTTCAATAAAGTCCTGTTTTAAAGTTAGCCAAAGGCTTGTTAAAGTTGATTCTTTGAAATTTCTTTTTAAAGTCGTATCACAACTTAATTCAATTAATTGAATTCGTAATTTTAACTTTTATTTTGTCCGCGGACCCAGGTTGGGAATAAAATAAATAATCGTCTTTGATTGAAACTTTAAATCAAAAACGATTTTATTTTATTTTTGAGGATTTCCCTTGAGCTCTTTAACTCGAGTGTTTTCTTTGTAAAGTGCCCAAAAACCTAAAACTAATCTTTGACAGCCTTGCCTTTAAAATAATATATATATACTTACTTATAAAAATTGTGACAACCCTACCCATTGTGGGATTCCAAGTAGATACCTAATGTCCAATGAAGTGCGCAAAAGTATAGACTTGTGTAAAGATGTCCAAAAATAGTAGTGATTCTATTTGTTGTTGAATTTTGGGTAAATGTCTACCTACTCTTTTGTTGAAATAATACCCTAGCCATCGTTGATTTATTATGGTAATGCCTGCACCACAAGGGTTGATACACATAATTGCCAAGCCTAAATAAAGTATTTATGGAAAAATATTTGGAATTTTTATGTTTTCATTGCCGTTTTCTGGCATGCTGCAAGACAACCATCAGGTGTCAGAAGCCCTTTTACCAGTTTTACAAATGGAAAGGTACCTACTAGAGTTACCTCTATCTATATAACTAAAATAAATTATTTTGTATGTACTCGTATAGGTACCTAATATTTTTTTCCAAAGAAACGGCCACGAGAAAATCTCTAAATAAGTAATCACAATAAATTTAATATATCTCTATGGGCCTTTCTATAGTTAGCTATGATGCCTGCGAATAAAGAATTTTAATTATTTATTTATTTTTGTATATAATTAATTATTATTTTGTAAGTATTAATTATTATTAGTAGGTATTTTCCATCTGTAGAATTTGTCCCGTTACATTTTATCCTTGTTGATTACATATTCCATAAGTGACATCACATAAAGAGACTAGAAGACGAGCAACGTTGCTCACTTTCTGACCATGTTCGCACCTGCGCTACCACCTCAAGGTGTCAAATATAGAGGCCAAATTCGCAATTTCAGCCAAATCGGTTCCGTGAAAAAAATTCTTGACCCGTGACAATACAAAACACTGTATTATGTTATGTATGAGTCATATTTTATGACCTTAGATTGTCTATGATTATAAGATTTGTTCCGGATTGGTCCGAAAAATTCGTGCCAAAAGTGACAATAATAATAATAGGTGCCAAATTTAGCGTTGTTCGCTAAACGAAACACACAATCTTGGTAGAATTTCATTTAATTAATTTAGCTGTAGATTTGGCGGCGAATCGAAGTCATTAAATGAAATGTATAAAACGTGGTTAGATTTTATAATTTCTTTCGTTTACTTGTTTTAGGTGCCTTCATGGTGCTAAGCTATCCGCACTTCTTGTATGCCCATTTTAACTATAGGAATGGTATTCTTGGCATGAACCCTAATGAGGATCGACATAGAATTTTCTTGGATCTGGAACCAGTAAGTACCTATATTCCTATGTATATAACTAAGTAAATCAAAGTTATAAGATAATTGTATCTAACTCTAAAAGGGCCATGATATTTTCTTGTTTGAAAAGAATTTAATTTTATAATTTATCAAACTAAAACGAATGATAAATATGTACAAACCTTTTCCTTTGGGTCCAAAAATTATAAAGAAAACTTCAATTGTATTCCACAAAAAATCTGTTAATTTTATGTTCAGAACACTGGCACCGTGGTAAGAGGACAGAAAAGGGCTCAATTCAATATTTTCCTGCGTCCTATTAGATCTATACCTGCTACTCAGACTCTACGCAATACCCTGACTCCTATATTTTGGGTTGAGGAGGTAAGTTTTGTTTCATAACATGTTAGGTACAAGTTACGCTGTTCCGCCACAATAGGAGAATATGGATATAGATATATATTTTGGTTTATATAGATTACAGCTCAGATGATCTCCAGAGCAAACCTTCCTTTTTGACTAAATGACCACAATTTTAATTGTAATCCTTTGTAATAAAAAAAAAGTATTCAATGAAAAATCCCCATTGTTGATGTCCGTTAATGCAAATTATTTATTTTTAACTCCCCAGTGACCGAAGAAGGGGTGTTTTAAGTTTTAGGCGTTTGTCTGGGACATCATAACTCAACAACCGATGATCCGATTTGGACCCGGTTAATAAACCGGTGTGGGAAGGCACTGGTATCTAATAAGATACCAGATAATATTGTCGAGTGTTAGTCATATCATGTCTGATAAAAATTGAAAGTGTTTTCCAAGATCTTGGGAGTTGGGATCAGATGGAATCTCTGGATCGGTACTTAATAGCTAGAAGGTTCGAATTTAAGCTCCAATTGTTTATTTAAGACCATGGGAACCTTCCCACACCAGGAACCTTGATGAGCAAAAAGTAAAACAATGCTTTCTTAAATTTTTAATTTAGAGTTGTTTGTTACTTTACAGGGCATGTCTCTGCCAGAGGAGTTCGTGACCGAAATAAGATCCAGGTTGTTGCTACCGCTGACCCTGATTGACATCCTTCTACCGGTTGCCATTGCTCTAAGCGCCCTAATTCTATTACTAGGAATTATTTTCGCAGTAAGAGCGAAGCGAGCGCAGTCAAACGATAATATAATGGTGGCTACTCCGACTCCAAGAATGGCGCCGGAAACTAAATAATCTTGAAAAAATATTATGTACCTACCTATATCTGTGCCTATATTACAAGAACTATACATATGAAATAAAAAGGGTTTTTAATTATATTGCAGCTAATCTCCAGCTGTGTCGTTAACACGATCTTTAATTTAATTTAAGGTGCAACCTTTTGTTCGTCACGACACGGTTTTCATACAAATTGTTTTGCACATTCCTGTCGTACTTTTGATATATTTCACTGGTATGTTGTTACTGTTAATATTGTCATGGTATATTTTGTCACCAATACAAAAAATTTAAAACCAATACTTTAGAACCTTTATTATAATTAATTTCAACTTTGAATATTTGTATGAAAACCTACAAGTGCATTAATAAACCTTTTGAAATAGATTGCAATAAATTTTTAATTTGGCGACATTACAACAATCACGATTGATTGACCTGGTGGTAATGTGTGTTTCAGTAAAATATTGTACGAATACGACAATAATGTATTAAATGATTTAAGTATGAAAATCAAGTCTTACTTACCTACAAATTTCAATCCCAGTAGTTCCGAATACTGTCATCAAACTCACGCCTTCCGCTAGGATCCTATTTGGAGTATTGAGTCGTAACTTTTGTTAAGTTTACAAACTTCAAGAATACACAAAATTCAAGAATATTCAAAATTCCTACGGGTTATTCCTGAATTGCCTTTTTAGTAGATATTAGCAACTTACTAGAAGACTCAAATAGTTACTGAAGCAGAAATTAAGGAGTATTACTCGTGGCCTAATCAGTTAGGCCACGAGGAATATCCCGAAATTAAAATCCTTATTACTTTCCTCCACATTCCACGAAGCTATACGTTAATAGGAGTAGGGTAAGTATTAAAATAAAGGGTTTCAACATTGAGCTTTATTCAAGAATTAAACTTGATTACTTCCATCCATTTAAACACAATTGATAAAGTCATTGCACACAAGCTATCGAACATTACTCGTGTAAATCTTGAAAATTATAAGTCTAATAATATTGGAAAAAACATCACATAGTTCCGAGGGCTGATAATGGGGTTTTTAGTCTTTCCTAAATTGGACTAGAAAAAAAACAATAACTAATGCATGAGATTTCATAATGTTATTGACTATTAAAAAATATCTAATGTATAAAAATAGTTAACAAATCAACCAACTCAAACAAATCAATCACCGAGACCACGCTATCAGCCCCGTGTGGACTCACAAAACATACTCTTTACAAAGTGTAATAAAATTCAGCCCTGGATTGGAACACAAGGATAATTTTCAAAATAAAATACAGTTTATTATAATCTTTATAGTTAGAATACACTTATATTATGCAAGGAACACAATAACATAAATTTATTATGTTTATAAACATTTAAACTGTCTGAAATTCACGCAGAGTAGAGACACTGTGGCTAATATTCTGTACAATATATATTTATATGGATAAAGAAAGACATTGCGACTATTCTGCGGTTCATTACATTATATATCGCCGGTGCTCAAGATCACAATTTCATTCGCAATTCGCATTCAGGACAACTTAAATTAGCGGTAAAGGTAATTGGTATACCGGGAAGGTGTAAGCACAATAAAGTCGGGAATTGAGTATTCAATAAATGAACCGACTTTTACTGTACTTACACATGAAATTCCACATAAACAAAAAATCATAGTATAAGTAGATAGGAGGTTATAGATTTTCGCGTAAATTTTTACGTAAAAACTGCGGATTTGAATAAATCGTATACCAATGTTAAATGTTTCCTGTAACAAAAGTGGTGTCAGATTAATAAAAATATATCACTGATAATTTATCAGCAACTGCACTAGTGTCACACATAGCCTACATAGTCGTCAAAATTACTGTTGGCCAAGCGTTTACTTCATATTTAAAAACCAGTTGTATTTAAACTATTTAGCCATATAGTTAATTTAAACCTTCCATTATCCAATACCAGACATTACTGTTCAGATACAAATTCATTTCATAGTTAATCGATGTTAATAATGTACATACCTACATACTACTACATCGACTACTACTATTAGCATAATGAGATAAACTTTATTAGAATGCCGAAAACATAAGATTTGAAATTAGTACTTTAGTATCCTAAGAATATGGATCTGAATTAGTACCCATTAAAAAGGCTTATTATATTTATAATAATATAATTTCTTTATTAGGCAAAAAAACCATCAAACAATACAATACTAAAATAAATAAATAAACATACAAATTTTATTTCCAGTTCGCGCACTGGTGCACGGACATCCAATATTTAAATATCGGACATGTTAAGTCTTCGCTTATGACTCTGAGGATGCTATTGTGAGCCTCGCATTCTGTCCCAGGATGTTATGCGAGCCCTCACAACAGCATAGAAATAGAACACTCGCGCCTAGGCAAACATGCCCGACGCACTGCAACTAGCGCGGGTACTTCATGATGCGATAATGCGTGGAACGTCAAAAAAAAGACTCGGGACTGCGTCAGGACATAACAGTTGTGTCTTCAATCGACCGAAATCTTTAGGTTTAATATCAATATTTATCAAATTGAAGTTATTTTGACAAGCACAGTCTACTCTTTGATTGCGTAAGATTATACTATGAACCAAGACAACGAAAAATGACGTCCCACACTGCGCTTTCATGTACGCGGTCTCCACTTTAAAACTGGTCTACCCCCACGATTGTCGGTTCTGGAAGACATGGCCAGCCCATTGCCACTTTAACTTGCTAATCATATGAGCTATTTAATAATATATAATTTTTGATGCACTAATTCTTATACCTTCCTCTTAAGACGAAAAGATATGATGCAATTTCCCAAAAGCTACCCAGCCTAAACGAATCTATGACATCCAATGACGTCATCTAAAGGTATTTATTTATATTTTATACATTTAGTGTCGCTTATTCGTGGGGGGCGAAAACAAAGACGTTCCACGTCAAAAATTGCTATGAACTATTATACATGGGCGCAACATTAATTAATAATAATAAGGAAAAAGATATCGTAAAACGGTACTAAGTATTTGTTTACGTTACAAGGCTTCACACCACTTTTGTTACAAATCAGGTCATCAGGCCTTGATAGAAAGATAGGTATCAAGGTTAGGCGTTACAGGATATGGAGTATGGGGAGAGAAACAGAAACTTACATATCCTAAAGTAGTGTATGGTAGTTTGATGTGTAAACATCACGTACAACAACTTTATATGAATTAGACAGCAATTATTTTTTATTTCACAATATGTAAATTAACATGTGTAACATGTGTCTCGTTTATATTTTGATAATAAGATTAATAAGTAACAGATATTGTCGTGGCGTCCAGTCTCCTTCCTAAAGACAAGCTTATTCGTTTACTGATTCACCAATACCACAAGGACGCTGCCCATACCGGAAGGGAGGTAGTTTTTAAGAACCTGAGGAGACGTTTTTGGATCGTAAACGGGAGAAATGCGGTGAAACCTACCTGGAATAACTGCCAACATTGTAAGAATCGCCATGCGAAGCCCTCGCCTCCGCTTATGGGCCAGCTACCAATCGACCAGGCAGACAACTCACCTCTTACGCCGAATAACTTCTTACTGACTAGGACAGATTTTGTCGACCACCCATCTGGCACCTTTCAGCGACTTGACTTGGGCCAGAAGGGTTAAGGAGTACCTGCCATCCTTGACCAGGAGGGACAAGTGGTTCAGCGCTACGACTCCTCTGGCTGTCGGTGACGTGGTCGTCATAGCCGACAGTCAGATGGCGCGGAACTTCTGGCCGAAGGGCATCGTCACAAAGGTGTACCCTGGCAAGGATGGACAGGTCGGAGTGGCTGACGTGCAGACGGGACTGTACCGACGACCAGTGACTTCCAATACTGGAGTTGGGGATATCGTGGCGCCCAGCCTCCTTCGCATAGACTATGACTGGCTGACAAGAACTTTGACATTTAGACGAGACAATAGGTTTGGCAGTTGCGAATAAAGACGAAACAGATATCCAAAAAAAATATGCTAGTACAGGCACTACATCTTTGCAAAGTAAGGATCAGATATAATGTGGTAAAAAGCGGAAGTGATTCTTGCAGATAGCACAAAAGTCTGTAATGCCGATAACAAAACAATAATGTTTTATTGGAGGTGAAATAATTTCTTCGCACCAACCTAATTAATCACTGGCGTCAATTCTAGAGTGACCGTTAAATCTAAAGTTAAAACTAAATGAAAGTGTCTCGCTCACTCATATGCTAGATTGTGTAAGACAGAGGCTGACGTTTAATAAGCGATGTTTTATTTTAGCGAATGATTGTCCAGAATCGGTGCCAGCTTGACATTTCTAGCCCAGAATCGATACCATTTACATATTTCTATAAGTCATGTCATGCCTGCAAATTCCTGAAATTCTATAAATAGATAAACGGTTTTTAAATTATCGAAAACACCTGTTAATTTACATACTGTATTGTATTTCTTCTATTCTATTATCGGGTAAGTATATGTAGGTTACCCCTAAAACTGAGTTGACCACACCAATTAAATATTGTACTAATTCCTAAAACTTACTTTGTATTGGACTACAAGTCATGAATTTTTAAAGTGACAGGTATTGCAACAAATGTTGCGATTTTATTTTCAATTTCCTAGCAAAGATTTTTACTCATATTTACGACAAAGAATGTGATCCGGAGGTCAACTACAGTCGTGCAGTAAGCAGATTGCAAAGTCACAGAGATGCTGACATTTTCTTTTACGAGTTAATTATGATCCCTTAGACGAACAGAGATTAAACTCGGCTTCACACAGGATGTTAATCAGTTTAACGATTCATAAATAATAGCCCGGCACTCGAAACTCGTAACAGAAAATATCCCTTCTCCACTCCATTCATAACTTTTAAATCAGCATTGATAATTACTCAAATGGATAGTAAAGGAATTTTGCTATATTGTGCCGCGACGGCTGAACAATAAACTAAAAAAATAAGTCTAGTCCTCACAATAAGACTGGACAATAAACTAAAAAAAATAAGTCTAGTCCTCACATTACGTAGGCTCATTCGAAATTTAACTAAAATATGCTATAAAAGATATACAGTATTTACAGAACTCAACGCAATAAACTTTAGCTTTTAAGAGTTTCTGGTCAAAATGTCATGAAAAATGACATTTTTTAAAGAGTTAGAATATTATATGTACAAGATATTTACAAGATTAATAGTATTCTAAAAAGCTAACCTTACTCGACCAAATGACGTTTATCGTCATTATTACGCTTGCGACCCTTAGCGTGTGCTAACATCGTAACTAACTTCTTATGGCTGTCGCCGACAATCCAGCCGTGCTGCTGCACATGCTCTTGCTCCTCGTCACCCTCCGAGGACCAATAGTACGCCGCGGAGCGCGAGCGACCCTTGCCAGCGGCCGGCGCAGGAGCACCCTGCGTGCCCGACACAGATGCCGATGCGGATGGGGTCGGATGAGCTTCCGTGGGACTAGCAGACTCCTTACCTTCCATCTCGCTCCTTTCATCTTCACCGCTGACTCGTCTGCCTCCTATAACGTTACTGCCGGCGCCGCTAATCGATGCGTTGCGATTACTAATATGTACCCTGCTTTCTACGTCTTGCTTTTTAATTAGTACGTGCCTGTTCCCACGTCTTCCTCCAGCAGACTGACCTTCTTTTTTCTTTCCTTTCTTCTTACGCCCAGCGCCGGCTACAACTGATTCCGCGCTGTTGGGTCGTGCGGGAGCACCATCTGGCTCGGACTCAGAGCTCCAAGTCTCGGCCAACACGTTCTGTTTTCCGACCGTACATTTTCGGCGAGCTCTTTGTCTAGCTACACCAGTATCATCGAACGTTTGGTCAAACTCAACATTGAAATCGTAAGAATCTTCCATCTTCTTCGTAGACGATTTTTCTTTTTCTAACTTGTCGTTAAATTCAAATAATAACTGATTATTTTTTGACGATGAAGATTTATCGTATATCGCCGTTTTCTCATATGTCCTTGACGAGGTTATAGTGTGCTTTTGTGGTGAAATAATGTCGTACTTCTTAGATGAATTATGATCATACTCCAATACTACAGTTTCATTTCTAGATGTTGAAGGACCATAGTCCACTGAATATGTATTGGGATACTTTTTAGAACTTAAATTGTCGTGCTTGTTTGGCGATGTAGGTATTTTAAGTGATGCATACTTTTTTGACGATGTTGATGACACTGTGTTACGAGTCTGTTCTGTTGATAATGACCGTGATAGTTTCTGAGATGCCTGATCATGTGTCTTTAAAGACAGTGGTACAAACTTGGCAGAAGCATCAGTTTTCGGCAAAGAAAATTCCAAATCTTTCTTTATAGGGGATTCTTCATTATTAAGAACAGAAGAGTTAAGTTCGTCTTCTAGTAAACTATCAAATAATTGATCTAGATTCGCTTTAGGTTTTACGGATTCTTTACATTTTGTACTTTTCTTCTCACTTCGTAGTGCATTATGTTTGAATATTTTACCCATAACGGCATTTTTCTCAACAACATCCTTTCTTTTTAAAAGAGTCATTTTCTTAGTGTCAGCTTTTACATTTCCCATTTCACAAGATAGTAAACTATTCTCCGTCTCATCGTCACTACACACGTAATCATCAGACATATACACGAAGTCATCTCCGTCAGATGCACTCTCACTCGAAATTTCGACGTCGTCCACCACTGTAACAAACTTTGATGATTCTCGTGCTTGTGTCTCTTTACCAGTAATGCTCTTAAATCTTTCCATTAGTGTCGATGGTCTGAACTCAAATAGCTCTGCATCCTCGTTATCCATAAACTCATAAACATCCACTTTCTTTTGAACTGAAACTGAACTATCTTTGGCGCGGTTGTCGCTGTCACATTTACTACTACATTCGGAGTCTTTTTTCTCCCTTTTCTTTTTAGAGCTCGTTTTCTTTTTCTTTTTTGGTGAATTATCAAGAGATGGTACTATTGCCGAAATATTTATATCAGATGTTGGGATAGATACTTTGATTCCATCAAAACCCTTTAATGCGCCCTTAGTAAGAACAGTATTTTGACTATTTTTCCTTGAACTCTTTTTTCCTTTCTTCTTATCAGACTTCCTACGCCCTTTGTGCCTGTAAATAAACAATATATTAAAAATTACAAATCAATAAACCTTATTATAAATAAATAAATACTAAAAATTACATCACTTACTTAGAGCTAGGCTCAATAGCAGATTGGATTTGTTTGGCTGCTGCTGCTTGAGATCTACATTTTCTTTTGATTTTATCAAATTTATCTTCGAAAATGTCAATATTTTCAAGATCTGGGTACATTTTCTCCTTTATTTCAGGTGAATGTTTCTTAATTTTAGTATTATCTGATTCCCTAGGCAAATCAAAATCTTCTGACTGGTTGTAATGAGACGCAGCAACAACAGGATTCAAAAAATTGTCTGTGCATTTTTCAGTCGATAGATTAGAATGTAACATCATTTCATCAGGTTGGTGATAACCAATAGTTTTTGCACAGGCCGCTTCTTTGAGTCCAGTAATTAAGTCATTTTCTAAATTTCGTACTTCTTCACTCTCCAATATATTTTTAGCTGTAATAGAATCCACATCACCATCGCTCTTTGTGTCAGCTTTTTCGTCAAAACTTGTTTTTTGTATAATATCCACTCCGGAGACAGAAGATTGCATAGGGCACATGTTATTTGCATCCTTAACTAATGTGGATCTATCTGCATTAGACATATCAGGTATGTGCGATTCTTTCAAAAGTTCACAACAATCCAAAAATAAGGCTTCATCTCTACTCAGTCCACGACGTGACAACTGTTGTTCTCTTACTGTTTTGTTCACATTTGCTAAAATTTCTTCCAAAGTAGGCAAAATAATTTTGGTTTTAGATTTCTTTTTTCGTTTCGCTAATTTGTTTGTTAAAATTTTCAGCCGATCCAATTGTTGTTTATAAGCTATTAAGTAATTAGGTTCTTCGCTAACTGGAGCCGTTTTAATTTTCAACTCTATTTCTGACAATTTTGATATGTGTAGTAAAGTCATCTGATGTCGTAAATAATTGTCAGGACGGCGAAACTCTTTTTTGCATATACCACAGTAGCATGGTACAATTTTCGTAGTATTCTTTTTTTTTCGACCTCGTTTAGTTCTTCTCGTGGACGTTTGTTGTGCGTTACTTTCACCGTCAGCGGACTTGCGATTTTCATTTTGCGTTGTCTTTTTTGTGGTTCGTTCTTTAAAACCAAAATACAAATCATCACTTTCATTAGCTATTATATGGAACGTTTCAGATATTTTCTTTGTCGCCAATAAGTTAGATTTGCGAGGCTTTCTTTCTGAAAAGAAACCGAAACTCTCCATAAACTGCTCAGATCGAAGTTGCTCTTCTGTCTCATTTGGGTTATCATCAATGTTACTGTCATTTCGAGTCCGCATATTATTTTTGACATCATTGTCGATGTCATCAATCAAAGCATCAGGGTTGTTCTCTAATTCGGCTCTTCTTTTTTCTTTTTCTTCAACATATTTTCTTAACGGCACATCACTTTTTGAAGATTCATCGGAGTCGCTAATACTACTCTTAACATTATCCTTTTCTTCCAAAGTCTGAACGTGAAGACAGTCGTCTTTCACCAGGTCATGTATTTCTGTGTCACGGCATGATATTTTTGTAATAGTTTCAATTTTATTACTTTTTTTGGAATGCTTTTCCGTGCCAATGAGTGTAACTGTCGTCGGGGGTTTATTATACTCTAAACCAATATTTGCCTTTGTTTGTTTCAATTTCATATCTGTTGAAGATCCAAAATTACTTTTAATATTCTTATTATGAGTGTCAGTGTGGTATATTTCCCTGTCAATAGTATTGGTATACACTATATCTGTGTATGCAGTTTCCATTTTATCGAAAAATTTTAGGTCAGTGTTTAGAGATGTTATAGTTGAGTTTAATTTATTGGTTTTCTTATGTTTCAAAGTAGAACAAATTTTCCTGAATGGTTCGGTTTTCTCAGGTATATCATCCAAATCAATATCATAAGGGTCATAAAATTCGGCTTTAGATGATGATGATTTAACTACAACTGATTTAGAACGAGTGCGTTTTGCTGCGACAGGCATGTTATAGCAAGTTGTATGTCGAATATCAGATTTGTAATCATCTTTAGTGGTTACGTCATATTGGTTAAAATAGTCTTTTACACTCGACGTGACAGTATTTGTCAGTTTAGGTTTTTTCGGTATCGAACTTTGGTTGCTATCGACATAAACTTTACGTTTTTCTGCGTAAGTATGTGATGTATTATGGTCTACATTTACATTTTTAGCTTCAAAAATAGTATGACCGGTATTTTTAACATTCGTAACAGTACTATATGACTCTTGATCGGTATCACAAATGCTGATTGCTAATGTGTTACTAACAGTTAATTGTGCTTCTGCTGATTTGTCTTCGGTTGTACAAAGATGTTCTCTTTGCTCAACATTTTTCAAGGGATTCGATACATTCGAACAATTAATTTCTGAACCGCTTATTACCGCAGTATTAATATTCAATGTATCGGTAACAGACGTGTATTGAGATTTATCCAAAATTCTCTTTTTCTTGGAATTCCGTTTTATCTGTGGTGATTTTTTGCGTTTTATTGGCTTACAGTGACTTTTCGGACACTCATCACCTGATTCCTGATCGTTATAATCACTTGGAGCTATTTGACAGGAATCATGTGCTTTCGACACACTTTCAATTACATCGGTATTTTTCGAAGGAGCAATGTCGGATTTGGAATGAGCCTCTTCGTCAAGTAGTAACTTAGAGAATATAAGTTGTTTTTTAGTAAGTGGAGTCTTTTGTTCCACGCTAGGTTCTGTCCTTATTATATTCTCCTGGTCGGGCGTGTCCATGAAAAGGGACTTACCACGTCTACTGCGCCTTAACGGAGTAATGTTTCCTTCAACACTTTGGCACGATAGTAATTCGCTTGCATTGTCATTATAATTTTGTTCACTTTCTTTTAGTTTTTGTGGTCGCACCGATTTCCTATTCTTTTTACATTCCAAATTTGCATCGATTATATTTTCAGAATTAATAGAAGTTTCTGGAATTGCACTAGAAATTTGATTTGTAGCGAAACTTTCTCCGTTTTCAACCTGAACATCTGGCTGTATCATAAATGGCTCTTGGGCTTTAGCTGAGCGTTTCTCATCTGTTACGTTTTGGTTAAATTTTTCATAATCTACTTCGATTTTTCTTTCATGTGCCTTTTTCTTTCTAGAATTTGTTTTTTGTTTAGTTTTGAAATCTTTGTTACTATCGACAATTGTATTTTTTGGAACATTACCAGATTCAAAGTTTTCGCGCAGCTGGACGTTCTCCTGAATAGTTTCAAAAATTACTCTATCATGAGAGTTTTCATTGCTTGTAGCCATGACGGTTTTGTCTACATCCTTCTTGTCTTCTTTTGCATATTCCGCGGGAGCATGATTGTCTTTTCTCTCATTGTCAATATCAGTAGTAACAAATTCTTCTGTAATAACTAACTTAACCCCGTCATTCTTTTCGGATGTTTCTGTTTTTGTTACGTCCAGTATACTTATGTTGCTTTGCGTCTTTACCTTGGATTGTTTATCTGCAACATTAGCGGTATTCAGGACGTTACCTGATTCAATTTCATTATTTAGACTTAGGTGATCTTTTACAATCAACTTTTCATGGTTATTGATTCTGCTACACTCATCTTTAATTTCACTTGAATTCTGAAGCACCAATTCGAATTCGTTTTTATCCATTAACTTGTTAGCTATTCTTTTTGGTTTCTTTTCTTTCTTCTTTTTTTTATTTCTATGTTGTGTTACCTGTTCATTATTTTCATCACATTCTGACATCTCCTTTTGTAAAGATCGACGTTTTTGGTTTACTATCATGGCCAATGAAACATCATCCTCAGAATCATCATCATGTAAACTCGTATTAGGTACAAAATTCTCACTTTCAGAATTTTGTTTAGGAGTTGAACATATAATCGGATTTTTTGGATCAGTGATATCTAGTATATTTTCACCATTGGTTTTTAAAGTTGATAAAATTTCTTTGATTTCTGTACTTGTAGAGGTAGTGTTAGAATTGGATGTGTTTTGTGACTCGCCACTAATACTTTTTTCATTTATCTGAATGTGTTCTTTAAGATTTGTTTGATTCGCTGCAATAGAAGATGTCACTAAACCAGACTTCACAGTTTTATTATCAATGTTAGAACCGCGATCTTTATCTTCCTTAATTATAATTTCTTGTACAGCGGTTGATGGTTGCAGAGATTTGACTTTCAAATCTTCAGCACTTGATTGAAGCTCTTTCGGCAATATTCCAGCTGGAAATCTAGGATCAACAATGACGTTCTTATTACTGTGTTGTGTGCTACTAATTTCGGCCTGCTGAATAGCCAAGGATTTGTTATATTCCGATGACTTGTTAGCTTCATTACCTTCAGGATCATTAATATTTATAGGATGAGATAGTTCCACCGAAGTCCTTTTCAACAATTGATAGTCTTTTTGCCTTTCAGAAGGGGCTTTTATACGAACTGCTCTCAAACTAGCTGTTTGATCATTATTACCTTTTTGTTTATTCGGTTTTACTACAGTGACAAACCCTGGCAGGTCTTCAACAGGCACGTTAATAGACCGTGATAGATCGTCAGCAATTTTCGTAGCTTCAGTATTTAGCGGCAAATTTTCTTCATTTGTCAAATCAATTATTCTCTCACTACATTCATTTAATTTTGGCGTCCTTTCGGTGATAATGGCACTAGTAAGAGGGTCGGTAAGAAATTTGACTTGATCCACATTTGATTCCTTGGAGCATTGGGGAGTTTTAATATCGTCATTACTCTGAGTTTTCAACGATTGTCGCGTTTGTGAAGTGTGACCAAATTGTGACTGTTTTTTATCAAAGTCCAATGGTAGACATGATATTGTAGATTGAAGATTTTGCGCCGTTTGATAAATATTGGTAGGACCTATATAATGCAGATCAGATTGTGCCATACTCTTATTATCTACAGCGATTTGTCCACTTGATATAGCAAGTAATTTAGTGGTCTCAGACACTATTGCTGATGTGGAGGTTTGAACTAGTTCACATTGAGAAACAGATGTGGCGGCAGAAGTGGAAACATACTGTGGCAATACATTCAATAACTGATTTCTATGATCTGCAGGCATATTTCCTAATATTTCAACTAACTCTTTGGGAAGCATAGCTATTTTTCTTGCTGTTTCGGGATCTTGGTCTGTAATACTATTTTTAGTTGGTTCGTTTCTCTTTTGTCGGTCCATAGAAATTGTACTCATTTGATGAACATCTCTACAAATCGTTTCGCCAGCAACTGACAATGGGTGTTGATGACTAGTAACTGACACGATTTGATGTTTCGAAGCATCATAAGTCGTTGGTGCAACCGCATTTGTACCCGTTAACATATAAACTGTTTTGGTATCAGCGACAGTCCTTCCCTGTCCTCTCAAAATGGTATTTGTCAATACGGCTGAGCATGAAGGATCGATTTTTGTCCCACAAATGTATTCGTTTGCAAATGTTGGAGTAGTACCATCAAATTCACTGATGGTTGGTGAAATTACACGACTGGGCATAGTGCAAGCTGGAATAGTTCCTGTGATGCTGCAACTCAATGTTTTAGGCGAGGTTCCCAAGCCAGGTATAGACCTTTCTTGTAAACTAGCAGGGATTTTAACATTCATATCGTTTGATGTTGTCGGAGTGGCGAAATCAACAATCATTTCTTCATTCATTTTAGAAGTTAAGGTAGGTACGTCTACGGCATCTGTTAGCACTGATGCCGTAGCAATGCTACTGGTGACTCTTATTTTATATTGTGGTATCTTTAAAGTCGGATCGTAAATCGGTTTTTGGTTCTGTAAAGATGTATCATTGACGGCATGTTGTGTCATAATTACAGAATCTTGCTCTTGAGATTTTTCATTATCAATTGTATTTTTAGATGTTTCTTGTGTGTCTACTTGGAGAGTTGATTTTAGTTGAGAGTGACTTGCTAATTCAACATTCATTTCTTTTTCAGTCTCTCCTGAATAATCTGTTAGCTCGTTGTTTATCATACCCACTGAATCGGTATGGTCCTTTGTAACATTAGTATCAGTTTCCAATTCCGACTGAAAAGCTATCGTGCTAGATAGATCTCGAGGAAAATTGTCGCCACTTTCATCAATTTCAGGCAAACTTTTGCCTCCACTTTCTACAAGCGTTGTCTTATGAGTTGATGATAAATCTTGAACGTAATCTATAGTTTCATCTCGCATGCCGGATAAATCAATCAAGATATTATTATCCTTTCCTCTCATAGACAAATCCGTAGGCATGTTATAAACATCATCATGAACTTTCATGGACAAGTCTACCATATCTGGTTCATATTCAGATTGTATTGGTTTGATCCTCAAGTCCACAACATCTTCACTAATTAAACTGTCATCTCTTCCAGATATATCACAGGTTTTATTTGATAAATCGAGGGTTTCATAACTGTCGTAATTATAATTACACATCATATATGCTTCATCGGATGAACCCTTAGATGTATTTACATTCAGAACTTTGGAAGATAAATCTAAAGGCGTTGACATTATAGATTCCACATTAGTACTAGCATGCGCAGGGGGAATATCAGTCAGAATGGTACTGAGGCTGGTCTGTGACAATATATCCAAGGAATGTTTTGGAGTTAAATCACTTTCTGGTCGATTGTCAGGTTGTTTTTGCAGTGTTATATTACTTTCGGGAGTTGTGGTAATTTGTGTTCGTTGATTAATATGACTTTGAACATACATATCAGATGAATGTTGGACAATTATATTGCTTGTCGGTGGAGGTACTTCAGCACGCATAGGATAAATCATAGGATCTAGTTCGGGAGGAGCCGTGGCGGTTTTTATCATCTCTATGGAACTATGTAGTATACCAGAATCATTTACACTTGGCATGTATTTAAAATCACGTTCGATAGAACCTACAGACAGTTGTACTTGCTGTTGATTGGTATCACGACGTGAACGGGTTCTGGACTGTCTTTGTGGCTGTCGAGAAGTTGTAGCAGATTTGAGTTCATTCGATTTATGTGGTAAAACTACAACTTCAGGGCGAATTTCGATTGGTTTATTCCGTGATAATTCAGATTCCTGTTGAGTAAAACATTTTCGACTTGACTTACGTTTTACAGGTAAATCTTCCATTTGTTGACATGGTTGCTCATGTTGATTTTGACTATGGATATTTTCATTATTAACCTGATGATAGACAGGCCCTCCCTGAGAAGATATAAGTCTGTGCCCTGGATCTGTATACATTTGCATAATTAAAGTGTCGTCATAGCGAAGTTCATTCGGTCTTTCAGTTAATTTTATTTGAGACGTAAGAATTATGTGGTCGGCATTACTTGTATTGTCGACATAGCGAAGATTTTTCGGTCTTTTAGTTACTTTGACTTGAGACGGAAGAGTTTTGTTGTCGGCATTGCCTGTATTGTCATCATAGAGGATTTTTTTCGGTCTTTCAGTTACTTTGATTTGAGACGGAACAATTTTGTGGTCGACATTACTTCTACTGTCGCCATAGATAATTTCTTTAGGTCTTTTAGTTACTTTGCTGCTTTGAGACGTAAGAATTTTGACTACGGCATTACTTGTATTGTCGTCATAGAGAATTTCTTTCGGTCTTTTAGTTACTTTGCTTTGAGAAGACGTAAGAATTTTGACTTCGGCATTACTTGTATTGTCGTTATAGAGAATTTCTTTAGGTCGTTCTGTTAATTTGATTTGAGACGGAAGACTTTTGTGGTCGACATTACTTCTACTGTCACCGTAGATAATTTCTTTCGATCTTTTAGTTACTTTGCTTTGAGACGTAAGAATTTTGACTTCGGCATTACTTATATTGTCGTCATAGAGAAATTCTTTCGGTCTTTCAGTTGCTTTGCTTTGAGACGTAAGAATTTTAACTTCGGTATTACTTATATTGTCGTCATAGAAAAATTCTTTCGGTCTTTCAGTTACTTTGCTTTGAGAAGAAAGAATTTTAACTTCGGTATTACTTGTATTATCGTCATAAATAATTTCTTTCGGTCTTTTAGTTACTTTGCTTTGAGAAGAAACAAATTTGACATCGGCATTACCTGTATTGTCGTCATAGATAATTTTCTTCGGTCTTTCAGTTACTCTGCTTTGAGAGGAAATAATTTTGACTTCGGCATTACCTGTATTGTCGTCATAGATAATTTCCTTCGGTCTTTCAGTTACTCTGCTTTGAGACATAAGAATTTTGACTTCGGCATTACCTGTATTGTCGTCATAGATAATTTCCTTCGGTCTTTCAGTTACTCTGCTTTGAGACATAAGAATTTTGACTTCGGCATTACCTGTATTGTCATCATACATAATTTCCTTCGGTCTTTCAGTTACTCTGCTTTGAGACATAAGAATTTTGACTTCGGCATTACCTGTATTGTCGTCATAGATAATTTTCTTCGGTCTTTCAGTTACTCTGCTTTGAGAGGAAATAATTTTGACTTCGGCATTACCTGTATTGTCGTCATAGATAATTTCCTTCGGTCTTTCAGTTACTCTGCTTTGAGACATAAGAATTTTGACTTCGGCATTACCTGTATTGTCGTCATAGATAATTTCTTTCGGTATTTCAGTTACTTTGCTTTGAGACGCACGAATTTTGATTTCGGTATTACTTGTATTGTCGTTATAGAAAATTTCTTTCGGTCGTTCAGTTACATTGCTCTGAGACGTAATAATTTTGACTTCTGCATTAGTCATATTTTGTTGGATCAACGGCGGAAGTTCCATTTCTAAAGGCTCGTCACTGCCACACATCACTGACACGTGTCCAGTTGCAATACATGGAGCTGGATCACTCAATTTATTTTTTAGCATCGCAATACAATCATTCAACCCTTTACGAGGTTTATTTTGTTTATTTTTCTGCAGATTATAGAAATCTATTGCTCCTCTTTGCATGCAATGCAAGGGAGGTTTATCAAGCCTCGTAACAGCAACTTCATTTTCAAATAGTGTCTGTTGCCCTGATGGAACATGTTGATTTGTGTTATTACATTCTTGTTGTACCAAAAAAAGATGATGGAATTGCACAGACTTGTCATGAGTCTCGGAATCAGCAGTCAAACGAGCTATTGAATGCTTGAGCGGAACGTTTTGAGCTGGTGCATGCAAGTTGTTTGAATTTCCGTTAGGCCTGCTACAGCCCGGCCTCTGATCTTCGCGATTGTTGGAACTCCCACGGCCGGAGTGTTCTCTTGTACTGTAACATGCTCCTTTGACATCAATTCTTTGAGGTGGATTATCAGTGGATAGTTTATCAGTAACAGTGTGCGTACTATCCGCTGGCTTATCGTCATTTTGAGAGGTTCGCTTTTGTTCTTTAATCCGAACTGACTTTCGTTTTATTCTATTCATTTCAGATTTCCTCTTCATTTGGTTTCTGTTAGGTCTTTTATTTACCAAACGCATCAATTTAGGTTTTAATGGCTTGTTATCTTCATCATCGTCTTTACTTGATACATGTCCTGTTATATCGTCATTGGTAGAAGGTTCAGTATGGACTGTATTTACGTCCTTGGTATGGAATTCTTTATTATTTGAATCTGCAGAAAGACGTCGTTTTACGACTAACTTGTTTCTTTGATTGTCAAGATTTCTTCCAGGTCTGGACATCTGGTTCATTGGATGTACCAATACTCGATGACGTTTAGCTGGCAAATCAGCCAACATTTTCCTGATAGTTTCAGCTGAAAAATTAATAAATTTCATATTACTACATCATAATAATAGGAGGTCATCGGGATTGTTATAACAATCCCGATGACAGATGCAGAGATAGATAGATTAACACTTTATTTCACACAAGATACACAAGTAGGAAACGAAAACTATAAATTAAGGTTTACAAAGAAAGTGAAATCAATAATAGATAACCGACAGTGCAGAAAAGTGAAGGTGAAAATAATTAATAATACATGTAACACTACTAGTAATAAAATATCGGTAGATATAGAGTACAGAAATAATACAACATACAATACAAATATGTACAATACAAATAAATGATATTTCTATTTCTATAATTATTTAAAGAAAGAAAGAAAGATTATTTATTTCCGATACACACATACAAACAATTAGGTACAGAAGACTAAAATAATATTAAACAAATATATTATAAAAATAAATAAACAAAAGTAATTAAGTTTGATGAAGGTGGTGTGCTGCTGCACAAAAAGGGGACTGCCTCAGCCTGTTGCCGCAGCGGATTTAGCACTGCGGCGCTGATTGTGAGGCATCACCTGTGTGCCAGGGATCACTCCCTAATGACACACTACCGGAACATATAAATAAATAACGGAAATATTAATAAACAGAAGTAAAATATTAGGAAACGAAGGAAGGTATTTAATTTTTAAATTATACATTAGAAAACAGGAAGATATGTATGTAGGTATTATTGTATAAAATAGAGAAAAAATAAATAAAAATAAAGCAAGCAATGAAGATGGAAACTGAAGGAAGGATAGGTACTACTGTTCGATGCAACGAAACTTGTATTTGCTTTGTCTATGGTAACGACTTTTGTATTTCAAGCAGGTAAAGTAAATAAATATAAATACATACATAAAATAAATACATAAATAATAAATACAAATATAAATCATCATCATCAGCCTATTATTGTCCCCACTGTTGGGGCACAGGCCTCCACTGGCACAAGCGGGTACGGGCCATGATCCACATCCAAAGAATTCAACTTACTAAAGATGTCAGAAGAAAAATAGGATATTTACTTACCATCTCCTACTTCGGTTCTTATTCTCTGTCTAGGCCGTATAAGAGTTTTTTGTCTTCTCTGTCTGTTTCGTATATCCTTACGAATTTTCTTTCGCACCGTATTATCAGGCAGGCGAGGGCGCCGCCTGCGCACGCCGAATGGTCGGTAGCGGCACTGTCGGCGACGCACGGTCGGCGTATCGCCGGCGCAATCCAACATGTGCTGGTGCAACTCCTCCAAACTTATCGATTTCTTACATTTCGTGCATTCTTTGAATCCCCTTAATGGTCTTGTTCTGTTGCTCATCTGACTTGGAGGAACATATAAATGTTTTAGTATGTCAGAATTCAATAATATATCTCCAACGATTTCGTAATGCTGTACTTGGGCATTGGGATGTTGCGTTGTCATATGCGACGAAAGGGTTCGTGAATCTCGAGTCTGAGCACCGCAAGCGCAGCATACGTAGCATCGCGGGCGCACCCATTCGCCACTCAGCACGGCCGGTTGCAAATCATGGCTCGGCACCGTAGGAGCCAGGCCTAATGAAGCTGGAAAATCCAATCCCTCTCTGCTTGGCGCTGGCCTACTTTTATATTTCACAACTTGTGAAGATGTTGGTATTTCTCTACTTTCGAGTATCTCTTTCAGCTGTTTGCCTATAATGTTCTGTTTTTCAGTCTTCTTTTCGAGCGGTCCACTGCCAAATTTATCTTCGAACTTGCGCCTCATACAGAGTTGGGTCCATATGTCCAAACTCGACACTAATGTTATGATGCAGTTGTTAGTATGCGAGTCCCTTTTTATCTGGTTAAGACTTATTACGCTCCTATCATTTTCCAGGTTGTCCCATTTCCATTTATGTTTGGGAGCTATAGCTCGCGGCATATAGCCATCGAACACATTCCGCGAGAATTGCTCGGAAGCCAGTAGTATCGGAAACCCTTCAGCTGTATTAATGACGACACTATTTTTTGATTTCCTAGTTTTTATGACGTTCTCTGGGTCAGGATTGAAGTTGAATGACCCGTCTAAGAATTTCGTTAAATTCTCCTGAACGTTACTCGCAACTTTAGAGTAGAAGCTGGTATCGAAACATCTTTCGAATTTTTGAGTTGAGTCATCAATAGTCTTTAACCAATCTCTCCTAGTCGATTCTCCAGTCCTGGGCGACCTATGCACTACACCCAGTCTCGATAGTATTTGATCAGCATCAGTGTTGTGAAATGTAAAGTTAGGAGGAATTCGTTTGTTCCACTGTAGGTCATCCAATACAATTACCGCGTTCTTTTCTAACACAGCGCTATTAGCGAGGCTCTTGTTGGGTGGCAGAATCAGATTCGTTGTTATGTTATCTTCGATATCCTCTTCATTGTGCACTTGTGAGGGTTTAAGTTCACAAGAAATTACAATACCGTTAAAATCGTGTCCCTCCTGGAATTCCTTGCCGTCACTTTGAAACTCATCTTTATCATCAGTATTTAGCTGTTTCTTGCTTTTCTTCGCACTCGACGACCTCTTTTGACGGAGTTTGTTGCGATAGGATACTTTTTGTTTCTCGCAAACATTAAGCTTGTGCTCTGCGAGCTCAAATGTTGACGGGAATCTAGTATGACAATCGAGGCAAGCGAAATACTGATTAGGGTGGCTATCGACCATGTGGCGAATAATATTGGAGGCATTAGGCTCAGCATGAGTGCAATAAAGACATGGGATGAAGGAGTCTTGCTTTAAATTCGGAAGATGCATGCGCCGAGCATGCTTTGAAACTGTTTGCTTGGAAGCGAATTTCTTATCGCAATAAGGGCAAAGAAATTGTGGCGTTGGTGAAAAATCAGACTTGTTAACGAGATCATCGTGTTTGTTTGGTGACGCTTTGGACGGGGTACTGGTTCGCTTAGATTTGTCCTGACTGGTTTTGCTCTCCGATTTACGTATGATCTTTGGGGTTTTTGGACTGGGTGCATGTGCCTTTCTCGGTCTTAGTCTTCCATTTAAACCAGACGGTGGTTCATCGTCGCCCATATTCATCGTGTTTGGTTCCTCAGTTCTAAAAAAATTAAATAAGTTTCATGGTTACATAATTCTTTACATATTAAACATGTATTGCATGCATTTGCATGTATTATTTTTATGGCTTTAATTGGTTGTTTACGTTGGTACATTACCGTAAAAAAAAATCATTTGTATAAAAAAGAATATTTGTTATAAAAATAAATATTTTAAACTGCAATCAAATCGGGCGATTTAAACGCCTCCATTTTGGCGCGCTTTCTGTGACGACAGCGTCCACAACAGCATTGACATGTTGTGTGCTGTGGAATGTTTAGCCAAAGGACATTACTTGTTTGTTGACAATCCAACATGGACGGTGACGTCACGTTTCAGTCTAACCAATAGCGTTGCGCTTTACTATTTTGAATTTCTCTCACATTTTTCCCTTTTTATTCTTTTAAATTCTTAATTAAAAAGCGATTAGTTAAAAAAACATGGTATAGATACAAATCTGTAGTAAAGATTACAATAAAAAAATACTTGACCTATATTTGAATCACATGCATCCCTATTATAATATCACAAATGCATTATGTACTTACGCCGTCAGTAGGAACAGTTTAGCCGGTGGATAGTCATTTAAATAATCTTCAGACGCATAGGGGTCTGGAGCAATGATGTGCGGATTTAACTCTACATCATGCTTAGTTTCTTCCAATGTCAATAAACCATTTGGTGGGTATCTAAACAAATAAATTCAAAACAATATATTATTCATAGTAAACAACTCGTATACTATTGGTTTTATAAACTATGAAAAATAATGTGAAATGAAACACAAATTTAAGTAATAATATTTGACATGTAAACACATTGTAAAATAATATTTATACTAAGAACATTTGACATGTTAATTCTATAGAATAAGTACTATGAAACTGTCATATTATTATGGATAATTGAAAGCAAAAATTGTATATGAAATATTTATTATGGTTAATCAAATTATTGGTCAATGCACTGTTGGTATTTTAATGGCAGTTGGAAATTCAATAAAGTTGGGTGACTATCTTGTAAATGAAAAGTAGAATGTGCCTTCATAAAATAAAGGAAATGCGATAGGAGTTCCTCTACAAACGAAAATAATATAAATATTTTTTTTAGATCGAAGGCCGTAAATCTAGCATATTAAATAATATTCAGGGCTATGCTCATAGCCCGAAACCAGAACCATAGCCCCATAGAACACGAGAATGCGAGTCAGGTTTTGTTATACAGATTTGATATACTGGGTGTAACAAAATCCCTCTGTAGAGCCGAAAAATGGGTGTTCAGTATACATAACTGAACAACTTACATTATGGGGTCAACTCTGAAATCACAAAAAAATCAGCTGTTCCGTACAAATGGTCAATAACTACACGACCGAAATGTATGAAACATCTGATTTTATTCGCGACCCCTGAACATAACGTATAAAAGTAACATATTACGAACATAGAACTTCATAAATCCACCGCCTAGGACTCCTAGACAATAATACTTTACGATGCGATCTGACTCGCATCCTATTATTATCATAGTCACAAGCCCTGAGCATGTCATGATATGCTAGTTTTACAGTTGTTGGTCTATAAAGGATGGAAAGTTTGGACGGGGCACTAAGAGCAGCTCTGGCTACCAGAACCCTTTTTATATTACGTGAAAATTGACAGTAGGAACCTTCCTTGATTTTTGGAGTTATTTAAACCTGCATTTTATCATTTCGCCAATAATCGCCATATCTCCAGGGGTACGTACTATAAGGGCTATTTGTAAGTATTGTTAAAAAAAATTTTTACCGTTTTCAATCCCAACTAACAAACTACGTTTAGAGATGTAGGTCAAGCTTTAACCAATATTCAAGTTCCTACTTCCTAGTTAATACCGTTCATTTGATAGATCTCGTAACGAAAGTGGTCTAAAATTAACAATTTTGATGGGCGCTTATGACGTAATTAAATTGCCTCTCTTAAAAAAAATGTGTATTTATTCACTAAAGAATAAAAATTATAAAAAATATATTCGTACTCTACTTGATGACTTCTAAACAACGATACACCACACGATGGGTACAAACATATTTTTTATCGACCCCCTTTTTACAATACTACGCATACAACCCGCCATTTTTAGGAATCCGTGTAGCCGTAGATACTAGGGGAGGACTTTATCACAATAACTCGGAAACTATTACACCTATGAAAATAAATAAAGGCTTGTTCAAGAGTCAAGATAATGCCAATTAATTAGCTCTATGACAACTTTCTCGTTTCTTGCTTGGTTCTTACACAATTTAGGTTTAAAAAGCAAAATTCTGCTTATTGCCAAATTAGAAAATCAATTGATCAGCTGTATGTAACTTTTAAACTATTCATAACATCAAAAGAACAATGTAAGAATGACCATTTTGTAGATAATTTATTAAGGACCATATCCGCCATAGACCGTTTTATTGTATCTCTAACCATTTTCGTACAATTTTGAAAAAATGAAAGTGACGAAAAATATAGCAGCCGAGTGTAAGTCATGTCACCGTGGCAACACTTCTTAAAAGTAAGCTATGGATGTGTCAACTATCGTACCAAATTGCAACCCAGTACGCCAATCTGCAAGGTCAGGCTGTAATAAGGTCACTAACCGCTGAACTAAGGGTCCCGTACAAATAAATGGGTCGGTCGTTGTTTAGAGTTCATCGACGTAACCCCTCCTCCTCTAAAATATAATACTACAAAAAAAATATAATGGATATTCGGATTCGGGAAGGGAAGACAATAGATATTGTGTGAAATTTTGCTGTATCTTATTCCGTTTAGGCGCTCAACCCGCCTGACAGACGGACGTTCGGGGTACGGGTCCCTAAAAATGTATCACGCCATTTATAACATTTCTGGTGATGTAACAACAACCGATCTATTTGAATATTTTGTTATTATAAAAATTAGAAAAATAAAATTACAATTTTTCTAGGCATATAAAGGGTCTTACAACAAGGACGGGTCGATGTTGAAATTGAATAAAACAAGATGTGTGTGAGATATTAACGAAATATTTTTTTTATTTGAAAGGCCCTTTTATGCCATTATGAATGGAATATAACATCGTTCAAATGTCCGCCGCGGCTTCGAATGGTGGCACGAATCCGAGAGGTCCAATTTTCAATGACTCTGCTGCATAGATCCGGCTGAATCTGAGCGATGGCCTGTGTTATGTTGGCTTTCAGGGCAACGGTTGATTGTGGCTTATTGGCATAGACCTGCGACTTCAGAAAACCCCACAAGAAAAAGTCTAGCGGAGTCAAATCACACGATCTTGGTGGCCAATTCACGTCACCACTGCGAGAGATAACCCTACCCTCAAACCGTTCATGCAGAATGTCCATTGTGTCGTTCGCTGTGTGGCACGTAGCGCCGTCTTGCTGGAACCACATGTCGTCCACGTCCATATTGTTCAATTCAAGCCAAAAGAAATTGTTAATCATTGATCTGTAGCGCTCGCCGTTGACGGTGATGGCCTCGCCAACGTCGTTTTCGAAGAAGTACGGACCAATGACGCCGCCAGACCAAAATCCGCACCAAACAGTAACTTTTTGTGGATGCATTGCCACCTGGTGAACCTCATGTGGGTTGTGGTCATCCCATATACGGCAATTTTGCTTATTAACAAAACCATTCATCCAAAAATGTGCCTCGTCGCTAAAGATTATTTTTCGGCCAAAATCGGGGTCCTCTTCCAAGCGTTCCGAAGCCCATTCAGCAAACATACGGCGTTGTCTATGGTCATTAACTTTGAGCTCTCGGGTCAGTTGGATGTTGTACGAATGCAGGCCCAAGTCCCGACGCAAAATTCTCCAAGTTGAAGTCTGCGAAAGGCCGAGTTCTTGTGCACGGCGAGAAATCGACTGCCTCGGAGTCTCCTGAACACTCTCACGTACAGCGGCGATGTTCTCGGCCGATCTGGCGTTCCTTTGACGTAAAGGTGTTGGTTGGTTGTTTACCGAACCGGTCGTCTCAAATTTGGTCACCAATCGTTGGAGAGTAGACTTTGAAGGGCCACCGCGTCTGCCGTAAAATGGGCGCAATGCGCGCAACGTTTGCACTAACGAACACTCATTTTGATAATAAAGTTTTATCATTTGCACATGCTGCTGAACCGTGTAACTTGCCATGGTGATTTGGCATCAGTGACTGAATAAGAAACAACAGATTTGACAGATGTCGCCAAAACAAAATGGCCGCCACAAATTATTAACATCGACCCGCTCTATTTGAAAGACCCTTTACATGTAGGTATGAAAATCTTTTTTTACATTTCTGACTTTTCTTTCTACTCACTACAATTCTCTTGCTTCAATTGGTAAGAGAGAGTGATTTGTTCCTTGTCCGAAATGGAATCGATTGGCTTCGCAAAAGGAAAATACATACTGGAATTTTTCTTGCAGACTGTTCCATTTTTCAAAATTCTGTGAATGGAGTTTGTAAAAACCAAGAAAGATATCTTAAAATTTTTTTAACGTAGCCACAACGGTTCTAGCTCAGTCCAAACTTTCCACCACACCCTGCATAAAATACAAATAACATCGTATTATCAAATCGCAACAAAAGCACTAAGTCATTCGAAACCAGACATTTCAAGTTCACACGCATATGCAGGTTTCATAAACCTGATAGTAACAACATTCGCAAAGCTCGGCAGTGCTATAATTTCGCTAAGCAATCGTTAATTCGATAACACTTGCTCTTGCAGTATATATGATAGAAATATTATACTTTTAATTGTAAATTAAACGCTTCTGTGTTTGTTATTGTGCATGAAAATGCAGGTATTTTTTTCGGTCGAGACGAATGTTCACAATAAAGGGTACTAGGTATGCTAGTATTCGTGGCGTTTCATAATCTCTGCCAATCCTACAAGACATATGACGAGAAGATTAACAAAAATTAGAGAAAATAAGCAAAACCAATATCATTAATAAGAAAATAAATCGGCGCGTTTTGCTCGGTGTATGTTTCTGCGCTGGTCCGAAAATGGGGAGTCAAAATCTGAAACCGGGGCAAGTGGGGTATCACATGAAAGGGCTTTATTTGCACATTACAAAACTATTTTATATTTGTTTTATGGCCAAAAATGTGCGAATAATGACCGTTTTGCCCTATATCTCCAAAGTTTGCAAGCTGAAAAATTTGAAATAATTCAGACTCGTAGATAATACCCTTTTTTAAATTTTATGCCTTTTTTAATTTGCAGAAAGTATAAATTAAAAATAAATGAGGCAAAAAATTAAGTTCTAGTTACGTCAGAGAAACAGAACCAGGTATTGGATGTGAATTTAAACGCTAAGAAAATAGAACAAGTAAAACAATATACATATTTGGGAAGTATAATAGACGGGACGGGAAGATGTGAGAAGGAGATAAAGACACGAATAGCGATAGCAAAAAAAATATGTACAGCAAATAGAACAATATATAATAGTAAGATAAAATTAAAGATCAGGAAAGATTTGGAGCATTACATTGTACACAGTGTAGCATATGGTGAATGAAAAAAAGGAGAATAATGCACACTATAAGAAACCGTAGAGCTAATTATATCGGCCACATAGACAAAATGATTTAATTAAATCCATTATTATGGATTTCCCTTCTATTGAAGGGAACATTGAAGGAAAACGACAGATAGATCGTCCCAGAATTGGATAAATGGAGCAGTTAAAGGATTGGAGCGGTAGTTCGTCGTACCAGGAGTTTAAGGAGAAGGCGGGGGACAGCATCCGATGGAGACTGCTACAGCGACAGGGGCCTGCCCCTTAATAGAAGAAGAAGATAATCTCCTATACTTTACAGGAAAAATAAAACCGAGTTTCGAAATTTAACAATTTTTGAGAAATTTAAAAAAAAATGCTTAATTTTTAACGAGAAACAAACTGAAATAATTAGTACGATAGAAGGTGTTGTATATATTCCGTCAAAAATAAAATAAAATCTAAACATTTATAAATTTTGAGGAAATTTTTAAATGATATTTTTTCAAAACTAGAAATGGTACGTGCTTTTTTTTAGGAACGGAACCCTCGGTGCGCTAGTCCGACTCGCACTTAGTCAGATATTTTTATTTATATTTGTTGAAAAGTTTAAGTTTTTAAATGCAACTGCAACAATTTTATATTGTGATACTTATAGGTAAGTAAATACTTCAGTAACATGCTTTGTTTGATTATTAGGTACATTATTTTAATTTTGTCTATCTTTGATGATCACTATTGATCACAATGTTTTTTACAAACGGTGAAAAGAACAATGTCAAGTAAAAAGTTATTTAAAAAAACAATTGACATTCAAAAGAGTTTATTAGATGATAATTTTGTCTTTATTGATAATCTTATTGTTTTTCACAAACAGTATAATTAAGGACCAAATTCAAATAGTTATTTCACTTCAAAAAATTGACATTCAAAAGAGTATAATAGGTGCTTATTTCTAATTCATTAGATGTCCAATATTTGGAATTAATTTAATTTATTAGATGTGCATTAATATATACGATTTTTTTTTAAATAGTTTTACATCCTCATGTAAATAGATGTTTAATTTAATTTCTTTTGGTGCGTAGTGCGTGGCGTAATTAGATGTACAATTAATATTTTTGATAGGACACTGGTATAATTTGTTCTAAAATATTTTGATTATTGGATATTGGTTCTACCGCTTAAAAATTCCCATTAGGCATAAAAAATAAATTTATAGTCCAAAAAATAAAGCAAATAATAATAACAATAAAAAAGTCGCTAAATAAATAAACTGCCTTCGGTAAGCATAATCGCAAATAAAAAATTATTACTTTTAAATCATAAACCAAAGTAAGTACCAAGTAGGTATACATAATTATTATGTGTAATGAAAATAAATTCGCCGTGCTTGCATTATGTCCAGCATGGTTAAGAGTGCCCAATGATGTAGGTAGCTACACGGCGGCAATTTAAAAATTACAGGACACGGCCTGATCAAAGCGCAATTTGGTAACGCAATCACTGGATTCCTAATTATTAATTACTAAAAAGGGCTCTCCCGAATACCCCAAACAAGTTGTTCTTTGAAAACGTTAATATTTTAAGGATATTGGAATATCCCTTCCACTTACTGTGACTTGACGATTGAACTTCCATGCATTCTCGTGCTAAATGCTAAATTGCGACGACACGTAAAACTGCTACAGCGTTGAAAGCCCCGCCGGAGATATCGGAAAGAAACACTAAAATTTTGTACTATACATATAATCTTAAAATTATTTTTTATTTCTTTGTTTATAATTTATTTTTATTATAACAATGTTTACGTATTTGTTTAATTTTGTTTAGTATTTAGCACTGAGAAACATGTTGAAGATTCATTGGTCGAGTCTTAATATTGTCAGGCACAGTTTTATTATACTCACAATGCTGTGGTAAGACAGGTGTCAGTACCGTAAAACAAATAAAAGAAACACAACATAAAATAAATCTTCAATAAAGGGTAACGCGCGCTTCACTTCCAGGTTACAATAAAATACTGGACTACAAATTCATACGTGATATGAACGTAGTAAAATGAAAATTCAGTATCAGTAACTACCTACATTCCACTAACAAAGAAACGCAATAGCCAGGTATAGCTGCAGCGGCGGGAATCTGGGGCTCAATCACCATAGCAACGGATGTCTGTCTGCGTTCGTGTCGGATGCACTTACATATGCAGTTGTGGGGCGGCGCAGAGCGCCCGCCCCCGGGTGTACGCAGGCCCACACGTGGCGCCTTCTCCCTGCTTTGGCCAATACGCAAATAACCGCTACAAATTAATTCACAGCGGAGTTGCGAAGCCAGCTTGATGAAACACCTCGCTCATACCAATGAAAAGGTCCTGAAAAAATAAAAAAACACTCTTTACATAAATTACTTAAAAGATAATGCCGAATATACATCGCAAAACAGGCATAAACGTTGACATTAATTATTTGGCAAAATTATTTGGCCTATTTACCGATCCTTTGTTCTCTGTATACCTAACTCTGTTACGCTAGTAACAAGAGAAAGCCCGCTTCTAAATAATCTAATTTAATCACTCTACAAAGTATTTTGAGGTCCGCGCTTTATACTATGTTGCAATCAAATACCAATATAAAACGATAAACGAAATAAAAAATATTCTTCACAATTTCATTTCATTGTACAAATGTGACTCATTTGATTAGACACTCGAGCAAACTCTATTATGAACAGAAAATTTTATCGAAAATTTATTTGTAAAAGCTACGTCGCCCCGCAAATTGTCACGGTCAATATACGTTTTGTGTTACTTTAATTGCTTTGAAGTGGTAGAGGAACACGTCTCTATAAACCAACATTCAAGAAGAAAATATATTCAAAGGTTTAACTAAAGCTTTGTAAATGAGGAAGCCTGTGTGTGAACCCTAAGGCTGGGCCCTGCCCGGGCCGGTTGCATGTGGGCGGTGGCCTGAAGGCGCAAATTCAATAAAATCTATGTCCTTGTCACAGACGAGACCGTTCGTCCGGCCCGGTTAGACGCCGATCGGGACTAGAGATGGGAGCAGCGGGTAAATACCTGGCGGATATTTACCCGGTAAATATTTCGAACATCCTAAGTAGCAATGCCCAAAAAATACTGAAATACTTGGGTGATCGCTAGCAGGGCGACTCAATCATACATTACAGATTTTAGAAAAGTAGGTACTGACAAATATTGGATAAATCGAATAAATTTGTCAAAAATTGAAAAAAGACAAAAACCAGAACCTGGTAATGTGCGGCCAGGTTAATACAGATATTTAAGTAATATTATATTATGTTCCATCTATCTGGAAAAGGTAAATTACTCTATTTTCATAATACATCTAATTTGGTTTGTTGAAGAATAATTTCTCAATTCGGTCGAATAGTTTCGCTTAGCTGTTATAAGCAGCGATTACACTACCAGATCTTCCGATTAGTACTGTCTTTATCTATGCCTGGTCTATGCCGTGTATACGCCAGAGGTCTGCGCTACGTACTTTCCGCCACAGTGATATGTCACGCAGCACCGTAGCTATGGCCTGACAGGGTACATTTCAGGAGCGCAATAACAATTTTTATTATTTTACGACAATGCGGACACTGCAGTTCGGCACTACAAGCCCTCACTCGCCGCGGCCTCATTCCGTCTAACAAAAATATGGCAAACCGCGAAAGTTGACATTATCTGATCAAATCCTGCAAATATCCACTCGTGTGCAGTTTTTTTTCAATTTCCGACATGCATCTCCATCGCACTTTTATACTATCTACTCGTATATACGATACGATACGTATTAATACGTATTTAACTTGTAGTTTCTTCTTTATTGTATAAAGATGCAGACGAGCAAACTTGCCATTTGACGCTAAGTAGTCACCATCGCCCAAAGTCACCTCACTATTAATATATTTATTTTGCCTATAGTCACCTCATCTCACTAATTAATATATTTATTTAATTAGAGGGTTTTTATCTGCAGCTAACATCGAGGAGGGCCTCGATGGAATGCCTTATGTGCCGGTAATTACGCTGGCTTTCTTACCCTTCAAACCGAAAAACAGAAATGCAACCGTGCGGCTTTACGACGGAAATAGGTCATAGGGCGGTACCTCTCCAGGCTGACTCCACAGAGTTATACCACTTTCAGTAATAACCCGTGACCCGACATTTTAACTTAACTTATATATTAATTTTCAGTATGCAGGCAGATGCTTCAATGAAAATACCTGAAGGATCTTCAGGAATTTTCCCCTGCTCTATAATATTGAATCCCAACTATGGAATTATCCAAGGATGTCTTGCGTAAATATAATATTAATATCTGTTCTTTATACTCTGCAAAAAGCTTACCAAAGAACTGCCTAATATATGTATCATATCATTGTAATGCCCTTGTGTAGGTAAATCTCGACTTTAATGTAATAATGACTCTTGCAAAATAAAGCAAATAAATTGAATAATTTAAATCATACGTAGATTATTAAGATAAAACGTCATTGTATGATTTTGTTACTTTGTATCCTTAGGTCATTCTGCATTTTATTCTCAGGTCGTTTTATTACTTCAGACACCTACACGCTGTACACATAAAACGTCTTTATCTACATTTTAAAGTCTTGACAACATTTTCCTGGAAGAAATAGCTTTACCTAGTACCAAGGGATTTGAAAGTTTATAAAGCCCTACCTGTAACACTATATAGAGAATATATTGTATGTTAGTAATTGTAAAATGACCTGAGGAAATTACCTCAGAAAATTTTTTAAACTTTTGATGACAAATGACTAATTTTAATCGATTTTTTAATTTGAAACAGATTCGTTACATAGTGGTATAGGTGGGTAGGTTTATTTTTATATGATTAAGCTATTTTAGTTTATAAAATTTTCGGTAAGTTTTAGCTTAATTCTGTTTTGATATGAGATTGCCACTCAAAATAAAATATTTTATTATTTATGACAAACTCATATATCATTAACAGGATTGCATAACACATAATTAAATCAGGAATCAGAAGTCGTGATGCTAAAACCGCATGTCAAGGCTATCATCCCTCATTTGTTATGATTTCATTGGGGTAACTTATTTTAGTCTAAGTATTTTTAGGGTTCCGTACCTAAACGGTAAAAAAGGAACCCTTATGGTGAGACAACGGTGTTTGTCCGTCCGTCTGTATGATACAACTATAAACTTGAAATTTGGCACAGGTGTAGAACGTACTTGCCCGCATCAATTCATGGCAAAATAAATATGGAAATTATTTTATTCTTATTGAAAATGGGGTCTCAAATGGGGGGTTGAAATCTGAAAGTGGGGCAACTGGGGTATGTGGGATATCATATAAAAGGGCATATGAAAGTACATTACAAAACATATTTCTTTTCATTTTTTGCCAATAGTTGTTAACTTATGGCCAAAAATGTGCGAAAAAAGACCGTTCCTCCCATTCTTATCTAGGAAGTAAGCAAGCCGAAAAATCTATTAAAATATATTACAAGAAAAATAAAACGAAGTTTCAAAACTTACAGAACACATTTTGAGAAACTGAAAAATGAAATTAGGGACAATGAGGGTAATTATAGACAAGGGTGATTTAGAACTCATTATAATGACTGTGGCATTTTATAATTTAGCGCATTGAAAAAATAAAAGATTTTTGTTAATTATTTGTTACCGTCATCTTGGATACAACCTCTTACCTACTAATTTGTGCGAGGTGAGAAATTGGAATAATTATTTTGTGTAAATCTAGGATAATACAGTTTTTCTAAAAAGACGTAAATCATTTATTAGAGTTCCGCACCAAAATGGTAAAAAAGGAACCCTTACGGTGAGACTTCGGTGTCCGTCCGTCCGCCCGTCTGTCTGTATTTATTTAAAATTTGATTTTATTTTAATACATCACAGCACATAACAATGATGTTATAAAAATATTTAAGTCGTATTTTTTTCAGAACGAGAAATAATATTCTTTTGAGAATGGGCGATGCGCGAGTCCGAAACGCACTTGGTCGAGTTTTTTTAAATTTAGATCAATGTTCTCGCCAAAAAATATATTTTATGTACTCTGATTGATCCCAATAACGACAAAAAATCTGAAATAATTAGTATTGATAAAAGGTTTATTGTACATTGCATATTATGTATTCCGGGAAAAATAAAACTAAGTTTCAACGTTTATAGTTTTTAAGAAATAAAATTAAAATGTAATATTTTCAAGACAATTTTTTTTTCTTTTGAGAGTGGAAACCTCTGTGCGCGAGTCCGTATAGCACTAGGCCAGTGTTTTTTGAAAGGGGTAAAGAGCAGTGCCATGGTTTACCAAGCGACCGGATACTATCGTGTCAAAAACCATGTTTAATGGACGATATCGAGTGTTCCAGTCCACAACGCCAAGAGTAAGTTAGTATTTTTATGCTGAAATATGTGTAAGTACATACATCAGATCTTAATAAAATATATAGGTAGTATCAATATATTTTACCTTTCTAGGTGTGCAAATATTTATATGAAAATATATAAATAAATATATGACATTAAATTAAGAGTTTATTAAAAGCAGTGCATTAAATATCATACGATATCGAATTAAGAGTATCCACTACAAACCCAAAAACTTGATTCATAAAACTTGATTCACAAACAATCCTCCAGTCCAGGCCTGAACTCTCTGGACAACAAACTATGGCAGGTTCTGCAGGAGAAATTCAGCGCTAAGCCGCACAAATGTTTGTCGCACAAGTCATCCTAGCTAAAAAGCAATGACTGAAATAGATATGGATATGGTACGTGAGGCGATCGATTAAGGCCGCTTGATTGAAGGCCTGCATTCAATATCACGGTGGTCATTTTGAATAAAGCATATGATAACTGTAATATGCTTTAGGGGTCGAAGCTAATTTTAACAGGAAACAACTAGCGCCATTTTAATAAAAAATCGACAAGGGAATCCTGAATTTTTTTTTATTTTATATTGGTATAGCTTTATATTATTATTAAGTATAAGGCAACCACCACCCCATTAAATCTGCCAAGAAAGTCGTTCTATGTGGTTATTTCCATAGAATGATCACGTCCCTCATCAATGAGGACTACGACTAAGAAGAAGAAGCTATATTGCAAGTCGCTAAGAGTGGCGCTAGTTGTTTCCTTTTAATTTTCGTACTTAATTTTAGTCTTTTACATAACTTCTCCGTAAAGAACAATGGTTTTTTTCATACATTGATGGTATTGCTTAATAGCTCAGTGGTAGGCACAAGGTGTATGTACATTATTATTATGTGGTATGTACATTATCACTACTTTGAGAAACTCTCTCGTGATGGTTCATGGTTCTCTTAAATTCTGTTCAAGAACTTATGTCTACTATAGATTTGGCAGACTGTTAAGTTTTTCTGGTAATATTCAATTTTCGGATTTTTTCCTTTATTTGTGCTATAAGACCTTCCAAATCTCAGGATCCCAGGTCAACGGGAAGTACCCTATAGGTTTTTGATGAGTGAGTCAGTATGAAGATAAAAATGTCAAAAGTCGCCATTTTGATTTTTTTCCCTCTGGTAATGGCTTTAGGGTTCTCTAAAAATGTATTATAATAACTTGGCAGCAAATATTATGCGAGGGTAGTATTACCAGGGCAGAATTGCCAAAACCGAATTGTAGGCGTTAAGTTTAAATGCGGAGCAATACCGAATCGGATGGTTAGATTATGTTAAGTTGACGATGACGGAGTCCGCACAAGTCGAGAACGAATGCTCCGCGGCAGCGGCCGGTGAGTGCCAGAACCGAATTCGGTAGTTTCAAAGCAACAAATTTTATGATGGTCAAATGTGAAAACAGAAATAAAATTCGTTGAAAAATAAAATAGCTACAGACAATCAAAACTCAAACGATAGATCTTTCTATCGTAACGGCAATATTACATCATGACGTTACTGTGTAGTAGCGCCATACAAGCAGATCCTGGCTACATAATAAAGAACTGTTTCGCTAAAAAGGGACAAAGCATATCTACAGTACTAACTTTAACCATTAATATCTCTGATGTTAGTTGAGATATCGAAAAACGAATTTTAGACCCTTCTTCAGGATGTCCATGTAAGTTGATAGATGGAATATTTTTTTTTGTCAAATACCGAATTGTAGCCGAAGTTAGATTCGGCGCAGAACCAAACCGGATGGTTAGATTATATTAGGTTGACGATGACCCGAATTTTTTCGTCTTTTAGCCTCCGTCAAGTTGCAGACGATTAATAAATTCAGGAATCGAAAAAAATATTGATAGATGATTGGTATTATTTAATTTTATTTATTTATTCAATAAAATAGAACAAATAGTTAGAAAGAACAAAATGTGCATATACTAGTAATAATTGTATCATAGGTGTCGTAAATTATTTTTTTATTTTTTACTGCTTTATGTTATAATAGTATTTTCAGCTGCTCTACTTTTGCTAACCTATTAATTTTACGACCCATTTTAATTTTTTCAAGATTCAGGTGCAGAATGTCCGATTCGCAAAATGTCCATGTGAGCGCAAAACGCTCCTTTCGCGAAACGTCCTATTCGCGAAACGTTTGATTCTCAGAACGTCCAATTCGCAGAACGTCCGATTCGCTGAATTAGGACGTTCTGAACCTTTTGTTAGATGCTAAATTTTGATTAATTTGCAGATCGATTAAATACAGCCCCAATAAAACTGGTTTTTTTCACTGGTAATTATTTAGGGTTCTCTACAACTTTCGTTCAAGAAGAAACTATCTATCTGTTATATTAATCTTCCACATTCTTTCATTTTTTTAGGTTTAAGGCCACTATGGGGGCCACAACACCTTAGTATTTAATATTAATTTCTACTTCATATTTTATTCATGTTAGTTGCAATTATTTCAATTGGTTGGTTTATGTTTGGGTTTGCAAATGCTAACATGCATCTGTTTTACGCAGTCATTACATTTAGGTAAGGCCGTTATTACAAGTTAATACAACATAACTTGAATTTATTTTTTTACTTAGTCTTATCACAGAGTACACCGTACTGTCTTCGCATTTTTGGAATATGATATTTCCTAAATCTCTCGCTGATTTCATTCGGTTATGAGCGCTATGTCTAAAACACATGATGTCTATGTAGGAAAACTCCTAAAACGCGTTATCTCTACTAAGCAGAATGCTTAAAACGCAAAATAGCAAAGTAGCAAAATGCCTAAAAGTCATAATTTCTGCTACGCAAAATGCCTAAAACGCAAAATCACTAGGAAACAAAACGTCTAGAAAGCCAGTCCAGTGTCTATAGAATAGATGTTACAAGTCAGTGTATCAACCTCACTGTTTTAATTTTTATTATCCCTTGGAGGCAAATTACAAACTCCTTGGCCAAATATCACTGGCTGGCGAACTTTAGTTATTTGTTAATTAATTGTTTAAAAAAACATGTCTATCATTTATCAATTGCTACTATGGAGGATTACCTCCGCATTAGCGGGAAACATTTCGTGCTATGATCTATTATGATTTTAAACGAGGGTTAACATATAAGGAATCACATAAAAATGTAATCAGTGCTTTTGGGGAATTGGCTCCATCACTAGCAACCATATCACCTATTGGTTTCGTGAGTATAAGCGTGGTCGGAGCGACCTAATAGATGACCTTAGACCGGGGCGACCACCAATGGCAGTCTCTCAAGAAAACGTCATCAGGGTGGAGTGGCTAATAAAGGAATGCCGCAACATTACCAAGCGCGAGATTCAGGATGAACTGAATATCACAGGCAGTTTCCATCATTTTACATAACCATCTTAAAGTTAGGAAGGTTGCATCGCGATGGATACCCCACACTCTCACAGAAGAGCAGAAAGTCCGACGTGTAGACTGGTGCCAGTTTATGCTAGATACATTCGACGGAGGCAGCTCACAACAGGTGACCTACATATTAACTTCCGATGAATCTTGGATATATCCGTTTACGAAATAACAATCGACAGAATGGGTCTTTGAAGAAGACGATTACCCACTAAGGTTGTTCGCGGTCGAAGCGTCAACAAAAAATGGTTGCCGTTTTTTTCCGTCGTAGTGGGCCTGTAGGTGTAATTCCACTAGAAGAACGAAGAACAGTTAATAGCCAATGGTATAGCGAGGTTTGCCTGCCTCAAGCATTCCAGGAGCTGCGTGACGATCGTCCGAGGAGTGGAACGCGTGGTATAATTTTTCACCAAGACGACACTATCCCAGTCACACGGCCGCCAGAACCATTTTAACCCATTCGGGCGTGCAATAGCCACCACAGCCCCCTACAGTCCTGACTTAGCTCCGTGTGATTTCTTTTTATTTTGTTCCCCACATTGAAGAAATCTCTGCGGGGAAGAAAATTTACGACTGCGGACGAAGCAGTAGAGCAATATAGGCGGCTTTTTCGACCTTCCACAAGAACAGATTTCACATGTTTCGAAAGCTGGTTCAGTCGAATACATAAGTGCATTGATGCCGCAGGGGAATACTTTGAAAAGTTGTAAATAAACATTTGTAATATTTCTTTTATTTTCTATTTGATTAAAAATTTATGGATTGCCCTAGGTATTTCAGGTAGGCTGTACTTTACAAACAAGTTTATAATTATATGTAAAATAATAAAATTGCCTGTTTGATTGAGAGTGCATTAGTATGATATGTATAATTCATATGATTCATAAACATCTAGAAGCTTACTCTAATATTCAAATGAAAAAATACTCGAGTTCTATGAAAAAAATAGTTATATAAAGAATATCCCTTTATTTCAGCTGAAACCAGTTTTTCTAATAAAATAATAGTTTGTAACATAACTCCATGTTCAAGGAGTCAGTGCAGGATCTGCCTTGATGTTTAGAATTAAAATTATTAGATATAAAAAAGAATGTTGTCAGTAATCAAGTTCCATACAACCATCAAGAATACAGCCTGAACATACAGGTATAGTGTTCACTAAAGCTCTGCAAATATGTAACATAACAAATACTTTGTTAAAATATGTTTCTTATTTTGTCGAGTATTCTTACATATAGGCCAATAAGGACCCCGTTTGAAAAATTACTGGGGTGTTTGTTCAATATGTTCAAAATTCTCCACAACATACGTTACTGCACAAATATATTTAAAAAAAAATTAATATTGTATGATATAGTAGAACATTTTGGGTCATAGAGCTTGCTTGAGAGCAGAATAAATACTACCTTGAAGTTTCCCGGGTGGTATTTAAGTATTGTCTGGTCATAATAGTAACTTAATTGCCAGTAAAACTCTTGATTAAGAAAATGTAACACCAAAACTCTTTTACAAAATGAACACACAAAAATATATACAAAATTAATAACAAATAATCAAATACTCCATACTCCACAACTTCCAATATGTTCTTCATTATAAATGAAACACTTACAGGTTGGATTGTTGAGATAGGTCACTTCAGTGGAATAATAGGACAATTCCCAACGAAAATACAATTTTAATCAACGAAAATACGTACTAAGGTCTAGCAGGCAGACCTCGACAGTACGTCTATAGGTTTATGTGTATGTAGTTGGTAGGTACCATGCACGTAGCAGTAAAATATGGAGGATGCATATCTGAAACCATTGAAAAACTGGTCCCAAGTGAGTGTTAAAGCTAAAGTAACAATGAAATGTTGCATTTATCTTCCTTAGTAGCTGATTACGACCATTTTTAGTGATAAAACACCCATTAATATTAGAAAAGCTGTTAATTTCTACGAAATCGCACCGCCCTACGCCGATGTTGATACAGCGAAAAATATCACTTACCGCACTCCAGAATGACATATTCTGCAATCAAAATAATTATTGAAGAACAAAAATCAAAATGATACCGAAATTATAAAGAAATTATGTGGAATTTATTGAAGATTCACGATTTTTTCACAAAACAATAACACTACGCGCATTCACTATCGCACCACCATACTAAAGTTGTTGACCAAGCAAGACAGAGGTGCCAACATAAGAGGTAAAATAAATCAATCTTTACAGAGGAACTTCATGCAAGACATTATCATTCCATCTCATTCACTCTCCTTGCCGATCATTTGAGAGAACGTGACAGACTGTAACAATTTTAATGATTTTTAGAGACGAACGATTGCGAGGTCTCTGCTGAAGAGTAGTTGTAGTGCGTTCATAAAGTCTACACATGCAGGAGCGTTCCAAACAGGATTCCCGTTTAGAAACCTCTAAAATCCACATTTTAATGCACGCTATCCAAAACAGAGATTGCTTATAAAAAACAGACCCTAACTGAAAATTAGCGTCGCGTGCGTCACAGCCAGGTTGCGGCATCATGCTGAGTTGGGTCCTTTTGATGCGAAAATATCTTATAACTCGTTGAAGTCGTATGGGAAACGGTTTGGGCATCGAGTGTCACTTTTAAGTCTCCTTTCAAAAGCTAATAACGTATATGTAAAAACAAATACTATAGTTGAAAACATCGATAAACAAAGCTCATTTTGGAGTCAAATGTATTTGGCTAAAATAATCAGGAGAGACGAGCAGGCAAAGTTGACCATAAATGTATTGTGACTTATTCGAACAAAAATGAAATATTTCTACAACTACAAAAGATACAATAATAATTGATATATTGTTTTATTCGGAATGAAAAGCAACAATTTGTGGAACAGCAGCCGTCACAAACGTAAATTCACCGACATTCCGAAGAAAATGTCGAGAGATCCACCACGAAACCTGCGCCGAAATCGACCAAACCCTCTAAGAGAGGTATCTATCGTTTGAAGAAGAAATCATATCAATTGGACAAGTCTGATGGAAACCAGGCTGGCCCGAGTTTGAGCGCGCGGCGAGAATATTTCAAACGCTCGGTGTCATCCGCTCCGGGCTGAGCTGGTACACATCCCAACATACAAACTATGTTATGTTACATTCATTTGTGCAACGAGTCGACGAGTTCAACAATACCCATCGACCGATGTCTGATCTGGGCTCATAATTTCGATCCATCCATGACAACACTCACGGTGCCGCCCGTGAACAAATTCTCGCAATATTACGCGACCTGCATCGGTCGCACAATTCAAGCTGTGGTTTCTGGACAACCCGTACGGTCATAATAATATATGTGTCGTAGACATATAGGTAGCGTAATTTCGGTTCGGAGTAGGCTAGGCGGTACCAATTTTGTTGAACCTATACCTCTCATCTCACTGATGCTTGTTTGCTCTGAAACAGTGAAGATTCCAAAACTCTGTTTTGAGTTAAATATTGGTGAATGAGTGAATGCATGCAGTATCCTTCCTCATCTATCCTGATTTAAAATAATCAGGAGAGATGAGAAAGGAGGTCGAAGGTAGCTATTTTTACAAGATGTTTTCACACATAAAGTTTGCGGCACAGCGTCCTTGTGCCACCACAACATCACACATTTTGTATGTGTATTTTAACTTCAATTCTATTATGCTAGATACATTCGACGGAGGTAGCTCACAACAGGTGACCTACATATTAACTTCCGATGAATCTTGGATATACAGCTACGACCCGAGTCTACTACGGTCTAGGACTAGAATACGGTCTTTGAAGAAGACGATTACCCACTAAAGTTGTTCGCGGTCGAAGCGTCAACAATAAATGGTTGCCGTTTTTTCCGTCGTAGTGGGCCTGTAGGCGTAATTCCACTAGAAGATCGAAGAACAGTTAATAGCCAATGGTATAGCGAGGTTTGCCTGCCGCAAACCTTCCATGAGCTTATAATTTTTCACCTAACCAACGCTCTCCCAGTCACACAGCCGCCAGAACCATTTTAACCCATTCGGACGTGCAATTGGTACCACATCCCCCCTACAGTCCTGACTTGGCTCCGTGTGATTTCTTTTTGTTCCCCACATTGAAGATGCGGGCTTAGTAGTCAATAAAAAAAAGTAGAGTACAAAATGTGCTTATGCACCCATAATATTCCGCTATATAGGTAGTACATTACGTCATAAAGCTATACTAAAGCAAGGCGTAGCGATATTATCGCAAGCTATACGTTATAACAAGCTCAGTCCATCCATCCCACTGACCTGTAATATCTATTCTATAGAATATACTATAACTAGAATATAATCACATCCACAGTGTGACTGACAGTGGCATTGACAAAGTTATGTCCATCTCGCTTGCGGGGCGGACGAGGGGTGGGGAGAGCGCGGCGCGCTATATAGCACAGAAAATCGCTCAATTTTATAGCACACAAACCAATAATATATAGTATAGCACAGTGTGACGTGTACATGTCCATATAGGTACCAATTTAAATGAATGGTGAGCAATATTGTTGTGCTATGAGCTGTATTATAGCGTAGGCTGAACGCTCCATAAAGATTGTAGGTATTATGTGTGAAGTAAAATCACAAACGTCAAAATAGGCTAAACAAAATAAAGATTACTTACTTAGGGCCGGTTCACACGTGCTCTACTTATGTTCTATTCTATGACCTTTTGACAGATCGACAGCTAGTCTATCTCCTTCCTCTTAACATTCTAGAATTATATATTCATTGAGTACCTATATTGCAAATAAAGCCTGATATAAAGGTCATAGAGTGGAACACTTGTGACTGGGGATTCATTACTTAGATAGGTGCTAAACTTGCTTTAAAATATGAAAACGAATATTGATGTACGGAAATCAATGAGAAGGATATTTTTTTTGGGAAAATATCCAAATTTTCCCACTTTCTTGACAGTGGCTACGATTCCAGGAAGCGCTAAAGCTAAACCTAAATTAAACTGTCACGCTTACTCATATAGCAGATTATGTGCGAGTGAACGGAACGTTTCGTTTAGCGATTATCGCTAAATTTGATAGCCATCCCGGAGTCTATGCCTGGCAACTTTTATAATTTTGCACGGTAACGGCACGGCACGATATTTTTTACCGTCACGATTTAACAGAGAAGCAAAATGTATGAAACTTATGGAACTGTATGAAGACGCTTTTAATTTTCCGTCAACGATAACGTTATGCCGTCGACGTCTACGGCATAAGATGCTGTTGCCGTGGCACACCTAAGCTCCCGTCAAATCGTCACGGCAATGTTGAGATACCTACAAGAATATTAAAGATGTATGAATCCGCTGTCCGCGCTCGCGCTTCCCGCCCCCTGTCCCGCTTCCCAACCAATTCCCATCCCATCACTTTTAATTCTAAGCAATAGTCACGTGCGTGCTCGCTGTTTATTTTGAGATTAATGTATTTTGACGCGAATTAGATGAACGGTAACGAGAGGTATTCCGTAAAAATAAGTGTGACACAAATCATGTGATTTCGACGTCAAACACGAACCACCTAACTATTGCCGTACCAGAAATGCCTTCATACTCCAACATCCCAAGATACTCCAAGATCTTAGAACCACTGATCCAATTTTCATCTGTCATTACTAAGAACATTCAACAGGTTAGACCTGCGGCGCTTGAAGGCGGCCTTCTGCATTTCTATGGCTTTCTTAAAATTATATTGTTTTTCTTGTAATATCACAGGATTCCCTACAACTTTAGTTCCAGAAGACCCCATCTAACTATTATAGTTTCGGCGGGCTGATAAGTGGCTTGAGGCGCTCACTGTCAGGCTTGAAAAATATATTCTTGGCTACTTTTGATACTAAATCTTCGATATGCGTCGAGCTGAATGTAATGTGTAATGTTTATTGTTTGTGAGTAGTCGATAACAAGTCATTTCCTGTGAATCTCGTTCTTAGTTATGAGTACCTGGAAGGCGATTCTCGCAGCGTTCGACATACAAAAGTCGAGCGTTACGAACGTCTTGTCACGCTCACACATGTAACGTGAGCGAATGAGATAGGACTAATGTCGAATTCGACATTCCACTGCGAGAATCGCCTTCCAGGAAGCCAATTCTCGCAGTGTTCGACAAATCTCTACCTTCGACATAAGTCGAATGTAAAATGTCTACTGATCTCAATCTCGATCGACATAAATGTCGACGGATGATATTCGACTTAGTAGAAAAACGGTCCGTTTAAACGATTATGTTGGAATTACAGTTATATATGCTTAAGTTCCGACTGGTGTAAGGACTATGAATCCATTGTAATCTTACCGCACAAATAAACAAGTCTTATTCTTATAGCCGAAAACAACAAAAACGGCACTAATTTAATTTTTTGTTTGTTTTAATCGTTGTAATGTATGCGTGTATTGGGGCGCATAATTTCAACTACATAGAAAAAGATTTAAATCGTCATTTTATTTAAATTAATGATATGAATACCTGTTACGAAATTCAAGTACCTACCTACTTATGTAAGTATTCATCTTAATTTCATCGTAATTCGTACAAGCAGTTAAAATTACATCTAGTTTTCGTCGAGGGCTTTTTAAATCCAAATAAATATGCATGATCTTGAAATATTTCTTTTGTATCTCGATGTAATATAGTAGATAAATATTTTATGTATGTGATATCAACCATATTTCTATTGTATATTGGTCGAATTACACGGTTATTACTTTTTTAGTAACTGAGTTAGATTGCATAATCCTATACATGAAATCCAAAAATAAAATCGCAAAATTATAAAGTCTATATCTACAATTAAATATAAAAATATTTCAATAACATTTATATAAATTAAGGATGCGATTGGATTTAGAAATAATGCCGAACTTAGCACGACATTATTGCAATAAAATGTAAACAATGTTCAAATACACGACCACCAGTAAAAAAATATCATGCGTTCACTCAATTTTCAATCCATTTCGATCGATTTAGGGCTCGACATACCGATGTCGAGTGCTAGCGACCACTCTTTGTATGTCTATTGCTAGTAGTAGACATATGTCGAACTCGACATATTGAGAATAACAAAAAGCTGTATCGACATCCGCCATTTTTTTGCGACAAATGTCTCTTTCGAGATTAAGTCCCTCCACGTCCCTCCACGGCGATTTACTCTCTTCTATAACGCCGTCGGAGAGAAGCTGTTCAATTTCCTCTTTTATAAATATAACCGCCGTTGCTCATACTCATAATATTTATATGTAGCCGTGCACACCTATGCATAATATCGTACCGTTAGTGGGTGGCCGTCAAATCTAAAGCTAAATCTAAACATAGATGAAACAGTCACGCTCATTCTTACGAGTCAAGGGTGACGTTTCGTTTAGCGATGTTTTAGCATTGTTTTAGTTTGAGGGATTTTCCGGAAGCTTCCAATCAACTCAACAGATGGCGTATTATTTGATCGTCGATAATAATTCTTTGTTAATTGCTCATAGTTTTTGTTTTATCATTACGAAATGATGAATTCGATGAATTTCTATATTTTTACAAAAAGCTATATGTACCTACTATCCAACGAAAAAACATTATGTCAAAACAACTCTTGTATCACTTTGACATTCCTGTTAGATGCAGTCCCATTTCGAATGGCAGAAACTTATGCTGGAAAATTATGCCAAATTATGTATTATCCTGTTAGGTTTTCTCCCATTACTGGGATCAGTTGAGAGCGAAGCTCACGGGTCCAGGACCAAATTATTATTATTATAATTATATTATTATGCCTTGCCTTTGTTTTTGTTGCCATACGTAAATTTAACACACACAGGCGCCGAAATCGATTTTATATACTCTATCTTTGTTTCTTTCTATGCCGGAGTAATCGCGGGGTACCCCGAGATATAGTCACGTTTCGCCCTCATGACGATAGAATAAATAAAAAAAAGTGTACGCCGACCTTTATTTCGATTGACAAAAGAATATTTTATGTGAAAATAGCCTTATTCAAAATTATAGTACAAAGTAGAGTATTTTAAACAATAAAAATTACTGTTTTAAAAAGGTTTTAAATTAAAAGTAATTTTTATTTTTTGTTTATTTTATTTTTTTCACTCTCACATTTTAGTATGTAGCCTAGTTTATGAGAAATGGTGAAAATGAAGTGAATGGTAAAATGAAATCCATTTATGCAGTCAAGAAAATATTTGTTATGGCTCTATTCATAAGTGCCGCATTATTAGTATTTTTCTTGAGGGATGTGAATCTAAGGTAGGTAATATAATTTTTCAATATTAACTTTGTTCGTGCAGCAGGTATTTCAATATAAAATTAGCATAATTTTTAACATTCCAGTAATTACAGTGTTCTTAGGTAACAATAATTATAATTTTGTTTCTCAATATTACCTCCGGTGTACAGACTCTCAAGCGTTCAAACTCAGGGTTTGTTAAAGAGACACCACACTGCGCTCCAAAACATAAGTCACTGATGTGACCAAATTGAAGTGGGAATGTGTTGGTTATGTAAAGATATTTTCCAACTAGACCCCACCAAAATAAAATCGGAGTTGGGGCAAACCCAGGCTAAGATGCCACAGATAATACATTTCTTTAGAATTGGTCTGAGTAGTCACTGTATAAGGATGGTTGGAGAGATCAGAGGAAGGCCTTTGCCCAGGAGTGCGCCAACATAGACTAGATAATAATAATTTCATTAAGAATTGTACTACTTGCTTCTTTTACTACTTATACTGAATCATAATTTTTAACATTCCAGTTATAATGACAGTGTTAAGCTACATGTGACAAACAGAATATGCAGCACTAACTTCAGTGATGGTAGAAGTTACTTTAGAGATAAGACTGATTTAAACATGATATATTTTGTAACACCTACATACCCACGGCCGGAACAAACTCCTGAGTTAACAAGACTGGCGCACACATTGATGCACATTCCCAGAATTCATTGGATTGTGGCAGATGATCACCCTAAGTGTTCTGAACAGGTGTTACATATTTTAAGGTGAGCACTGGTGTATAATAGTTACAACAACAGGTACAATAGTTGCAACTAGCTAGAGTAGTTGCAATAATTTTTAGCACATTTTCCCATCTACATTGTGATAAACTGAATACTATAATATGCAGTAGTCGAACTAGTTTTGCCTAGGCAAAATTAATTCTTCCTATATGCAATAGGATTAACCAGTATAGCCTAGGCCGAACTAGTTTGTCCTAAGTCCGATAGGATTAACCACTTTAGCCTTGGTCAAACTAGTTGATCCTAGTATGAATACGAACTCTCCAGGATAAACTGGTATTGCCCAGTTTATACTAGTGGAGAAAATGTATAGGTATTTCACGGCAAACTGAATAAAATACTACATTATTGAAGAAAATAATCATTATCTTGGTTAACATCTACCACTAAAAAAAATTGAGTGCAAACTGATCTCATTTCTGAAATAATAAAAATGATGTCTTAACTATTATAGCTCTATCGCCAGAAAGATAGACAAATAATTAACTAAATACCTAAAAGAAACAATACTTATATGCAATATAGTTTAAGACTAGATGAACTAGTCCTGAAAGAAACAAGAACTACATACCTAAAAGAAACAATAACTAGATATTTAAAAGAAACAATACTTATCTCCAATATAGTTTAGACTAGACGAACTAGTCCTGAAAGAAACAAGACATTGATACCAAAAAGAAACAATACTTACCTGCAATATATTTTAGACTGGACGAAATTAGTTAAGACTGGGCCATACCACTTTATCCTGGAGAGTTCATATTCATACAAGGTTCAACTAGTTTGTCCTAGGCTAAACTGGTTGATCCTATTGGGCTTAGGACGAACTAGTTCAGCCTATGCTATACCAGTTAATTCTATCACACATAGGAAGAATTTGTTTGGCCTAGACAAAACAAGTGCGTCCTGAAATCGGGTTTGGCCGGTATTATTTATAAGAATATTAGGTAATGAATTCTATTTATTATAGTAAGTAAATTCCAGGAATTAATGGAAAATAAGATTTTCAGCACTTAGTTCTACAAACATTTATTTATTTTCAAATAAAATTACCGTGACCGTACCGTGATACGTCATTCCGATACGACAATCCGCTTGAAAATTACGTATTGTCGAAACCGGTCGCGGTAAATATATTTTAAAATAAATAAAAATTTGTAAAACTAAGTGCTGAAAATCTTATTTTCCAATAATTAAAATTAAGTTCTACCGAGTAACGACACAGAGTGTGAATAATAAATTCCAGGACATTATTTTAGGTATATAATTCGTAGAAAAGCTTAATTTAAATATAGTGACTCCGTCATTGCATGTGGTAATTTAAGAAAGATACAATATTTGGTCTATATTATTTATTGGTATAGATTTCCATAATTCTGTTTTGATACTTATTTCGGTTTTGTTTTGAATTGCAGGAAATCAGGTCTACCATATACTCATATTTCTAGTCCCAAACCATATATATACAAAAGCAGCAATTTTCCTCGGGGAGTAGCCAATCGTCGGGCTGCTCTGTCATGGCTTCATGAAAATGTTCAGCGTGGTGTTCTTTATTTTGGTGATGATGACAACACTGTAGATTTGCAACTATTCAAGGAAATTAGAGCAACAAAAAAAGTTTCCATGTTCCCTGTTGGTCTCATCGGTGAATATGGTGTATCAACACCAGTAGTAAAGAATGGGAAAGTAAGTACATACATTTTTTGTTACTATGTTTTCTAACAGTTTATTAAATATTTTCACATGCTTTAATATGAATAATATTGTATGCACAGAGTCGAGAGTGAACTCAATAGATTAAAACATCAGTAAACGAAATCACCCTCACACTATACTGGATGTAACAAAAATCCCCTATATACGAGTGTTTACTATACATAACTGAACATCTTTGGCTATCTTGATTTCAGAGTTGGCCAACTCTGAAATCTGAAAATTGTTTAGTTATGGATACTGAATACCCCTCTTTCGGGATTTACAGGAGGTTTTTGTTACACCCTGAATATGTGAGTGAGTTTGAATTCGTCCCAAAATTTCCAAAATAAAATATTAAAATTTAATAATATTATGTCCAATTTCTAATAGTCATAATAACAAACTGTATTTTGTACCCATGTAGTGAAATAATACATATTATGTATATTATTATTATGAGTTGAAAGCCGTAGCAAGCTTTTTTTTAAAAAAGAAGCTGTCTCATTCGGCCGCCCACCTTCCTGAAATATACTAATGCTTTATACTTAGATTATCTCTATATTGAATAGGATTTTATTAATTATGTTTATTTTTTACAGGTAGTGGGTTTCTTCGATTCGTGGCCCGGTTCGAGGACATTTCCCGTAGATATGGGAGGGTTTGCCATCAACATTGAGTTTCTGAAACCCAGTGCTACAATGCCATATCACGTTGGTCAAGAAGAAGATAAGTTTCTAGTTAGTCTAGGTTTGAAAATTGAAGATATTGAACCATTAGCCAACAACTGTTCCAAAGTATTAGTGTGGCATACAAAAACCAAAAAATTCAACAAACCTACGGTAAACATTGATATGAATAATCTGAACAAGTTTAATAACTATGAAAGTTTTGTTAATTTGCTCAAAGAAACAAGTAGTCTAGAAATGGCAGAAATCAATGCTACTAAAGGTAAAAAAGCGTTAATAACACGCAACCGAAAGTCATATCCATTAAGTGTTTTTCCTGACCTCTAAAAGGTTGTTACGAATGAGATTGTAGTAGCCTGTTAGGTTAATAAATAACAATTTAACTTTAATAAGTACATGTCATCACAACAATTAAAATATACTCATTAGTACAATCACAATTCACATTACTCTAATCACAATATTAATGTCGTTAATATTTGTAATGTTGTATTTTTACCGTCTCCAAAACGATTCGGTTTGCCAAAGCTATAAACGACGTACATCCACAACGTACTTAATAAATCTTGAAGATCTTTTTTGGCTTCAGAGATAGTATTTGGTTGTGGAACCAAAAAGAATGTTCTTGTTCCTGCATAGCCAGGGTCACTGTTCTACAAAATATAAGAATTAACACGTTCTACAAATTATTAAAAATAATAGAATTAACGATCAGTAGGTACCTAATCTCGAGCGCAGTTTTTTTCAGTAAACGTGTTTTTACAGTTTCCATGGTAATAAACCTACAAGTATTAATTTTACTTCCAACGATGTAGTAAACTTCAAATAATAGACATCCATATTTTGATTTCTGGATTTTGGAGGCGGAAAGGATCTCATTAAATACCTGTAGATAGCTTATAATTTATAATAATAATAAAAAATATATAAATATGTTAATTACCTAGGTTAATTCTAAGTTATTAAATGCCAAAGGAGATTGTTTTGTTTCCTTACTCTACAATTTGTTTACTTTTCATTTTCTAGATTGGGTTATTTAAATGTTCCATATGAACTCGCGCCATGCATGCTATGGTCTGGTTGTGGTCCAGGGTTTAATATCTAAAAGATCCAAGTATTGATATCTGAGACCGATAAATTTATGACTTGCTATAACTTTATGCTGTGACCATTCTAAATACTTACAAAACTTATAAATTAATCGGCAACCTAAGAAATTATATAGATAGTTGCCATATTATTTCTAAACAAACAAACTTTTCTTCTAAGCTTTTATTTTGTTCAATTCGGCCTTGTATGCAGGCAACTCCACGTCGTCCCAGTGAAGAGTCACATTGTCGAAGAACCTGAAGAAACATAGAGAGTAGGTAAGTATTAAGCATTTAATTATAGTTCACATCTTGGGGAGTTAGATAGTGGCCCATCGTCAATCATGTGGAAGCCCGGTGGAATTTGTAATCTATTGGTTGGTGATTGTTCACTAGATTATTTGGTCATAGCGCATTCATATGTTAGCCCAACATCTACGCAATGAATACTGTTGTTTTTACTTTGATGGTTTATTTTTGAATACTGGCCTACGTGTGGAGGAGCATTGAGACAATGTATAATATTTCATGTAATATTATAATAATTTTATTTTAATATACGTAGGTAACCAAAGTTATGATAATTATAATGCCACATGGGTACTCGTATATTGGTATGGCAGGCATATGTGAATTAACGACGAATTACTGTAGAGAAAGCAAGAGGCAGTATGCGTTACTTTGGCATGACCACTATCATCATCATCATTGATGTCCCCACTGTTGGAGCGCAGGCCTCCCCTTGCAGAAGGGGTACGGGCCATGATCCACCGAGAGCGGGCCCAGTGCTGATTGGTGGATTTCACACGCCTTCGGAAAATTTTAATATCCTCAGACATGCAGGTTTCCTCACGATATTTTCCTTCACCGTTAGAGCAATCGGGAAATGTACGATAGTCTTCGAATGACCACTATGCCGGATTGTAATCTTGACTAGATAGAAAAAAGTCAGTATTTAGTCGAAATTAGTCGCTAAAAACCAGATTTAGTCGGTCCGCAGTTACAATGTTACATTATAACGCTTTGTTTGTGGCCGTGCCAGAATAACGTTATTCTGGCATGACCACTAAATATCTCAAGAACCACAACACTTATGGTCATTCCAGAGTAATGCATACCAAGAGGCGTGCCAAGACATGAAAGATTAATGGCGCTACATTCTCTCTGCCTACCTCGCAAGGCACATAGCTTGAAGTTATGTATGTATAATAATACATTACGTTATTATAATACTGTAACATCCACAATTACTACTGCGGTCATTATGTTTTTCCTCGGTTCTGGTAAATGTTAGAAAACATACGCATTGATTTTTTTTGTTGCGTATGCTACCTGTCGGAACACTAGGTTTGCTCATTTACGAATGCCATTTTTCCAAGGGCCTTACCTCATTTGCACATCTGCCAGCACCTTCTTTTCGTGATCCGTGAGGCCTTTGTCTAAAACATGGAACGTGTCTACCAGCTGATCCACGTTATAGAATCCGCATACATTCGTGTCGATGTTGGGTTGATTTAAGGTGTACCACGTCGCTATCCGCGCTAACTCTACGTTGTGTTCCTGTTTTAAACAATACCATATAGTGTGAGACGTATTATGTCATTCTACAGAGTATACCTACATATGGATCAGTGTCCTTACTGTTGAGACACATGACAATTTCTAAGTTAGAGCCTATTGTTTAGACAACAATGTTGCAGCTGATGGTTAAGAATAGACGTCAAGCGCGTCTACTGGTCGGTGCCTTCACCGGTCACTTTAGCACCAATGCCCACCTAAAGATGAAGCTGCCTGACAGTACATTTTGCAGAGCCTGTGGTGAGCAACTGGAGACCGTTTCACATCATCTATGTGTACGTGACGCTTTCGCGGCAAAAAGGATGGGTCTGCTAGGCTCTGCCTATCCAGACCCAAGGGAATTCAAATCCCTTCCACTAAGACGCACTCTTGCTCATGAATGACATATTCGGTGAAGTGGTCAAGGGATAGGTACAAGGGGTTGAACACAAAAGATCCCAATGGGTCGAAGTGTCGCTGGGATTCCCAGCCCCCATCCAAAGATAAGATAAGATACCTTGCAATATTCCGAAGCTCTTCTGCAAATGGTCTTGATATCATCACTGGCTGGATGCCAGGGCTGCGGACCCTGGTTGGAGAGCAGACCCATCCCAGTGGCAGCCGCATTTATCACACCTACGCCTTTGCTCTGCAAGCGACAAAATACAGTAGGTACATAGTTCGTAGTAATTAATTAAGAACCGTTAACTCTCCTAGTAAATAACTAACCCGAGGGGCGAGTTAATCCTGGATTAAATTTAAAGTTGGCGCAAGTTTGTTGGCTGGCACAAAATGGAGACATCGAACTTCAAAATCAGCAAAGTTTAGTTTAATCACCAAAATTATGTTGGGGAAAGACTTCGATAGTGAACAGATAGTAATTGACTGTAGACTCACCAGCGCAGCCGCAGCCATGAAAACCTCGGGACCCCGTGGTGGTCTTCTTAGAGCTGGTTTCGTTGTAAATTTGTTTAGATGGACGCTGGGGTGTTTTTCGCTGATTTTGGAGAAGTCTATTTACGTGTGACACCGAGATTTAGATTTTTACGATTATTTTAATCGGAGCGGCGGTGGACCTACGTCGCCATGCTTTTTTGGCACTAAACTTTGTAGTTGACGATATACCTCTAGGTACCCACTCTACTGAACGATTTATATCAGTAAGTAAGTACCTACTATTTTAAGTTTTAGTGCTTACCTTGAAATAGTTCGTGTAATTTTGTAGCCGATTATCAAAGAGTGTCGACTTGGCGTAAGAGAGTATGGAAGATATCTTAACATCGGATTCTTCGACAATTTCCTTCATCAAGTCTATATTGTAGTCAGCAATGCCAATAAACCGCGCCTTGCCATCTCGAACTGCTCTTGCGAGGACTGGCAAAGTCTCCTTTAAGACAATAGACGTGTCTGGAGCAAAAGTCACGTCGTGGACCTGAGTTTACATTATAAAGGAATTAGGCAGAGAGCCGACAAGATGTAACAAAATCTCATACCACTTTACTCAAAAAACCACTTGCTTGTTTGAAAAAAGTGGTGTCGGATTTTGTACTACGTACTTACCAACCTAAAATAACAACGGAATAAAAATATTATGATATTTTGGAAACACAAAAGGTAGAATTAGGTATTATATATATTAGGTAAAAATTCTTATTAATTGATCAGCTTATAAGTAGGTACAAACAGAGTACCTACCTAGGTATTTGGTATAATTTCTAAATTCTTTGGTAGGAAAGTAATATATGTCCAAGCATAGGTACCAACTGTATGGGAGGGAGAATATCGAAATCTTTTTTCCAATTTCCAGATAGGGTTAGTTTTAGCCTAGATAATTATCTTACTTGGATCAAATCTACGTAGTCCAAGCCAAGACGTGATAAAGTAATGTCCACTCCAGCCTCGGTTTTCTCTGCTGAGAAATCGAACATTTTCTCAACGTCTTTTTCATAACGTCCGACTTTGCTTCCGATGAAATATGTCTCCCGCGGGATACCTTCCAGTGCCTGATGAAAATATGAGCATTGATGGGCGTGAAAAGAAGAATGACTGTAGACGAAGCGAAGTAGGTGTGCTAAAACAGATTCATAGCACTTCATTCTCTCTGCCTACCCCACAGGCCGCAAGGGACAGTGTGAGAACAAGATTCATACAACACAACACGCACACACTGTTGCTTTCTTCGTCCGTGTAGTCACTGAGGGGACAGCTGAAAATCAGCGCTGTGGCTTGGCTCAGAATTATGCTGAGCTGGTGTACCCTTTTTGGCACTATACCACACCGGATGTTTTGTGCTGCATGTATTAATGTTTGTATACTTCTGTATTGTGTAGGTACTTGCTATATTCTGGTGTTTACAGTGCTAAATAAACGTTTTCAATTTCAATTCAAAAGCATTTCATTGCAATAGTTTATAATAATATTTTTAACAGACTTCAAAAAGGGGGGAGGTCCTCATTTCGACGTAGGTATGATTTTATAATAATCTGTCACTGGTTATATAATCTGTTGGTTCGTGTCCCTTGTTCCTATTTCGTTTGTAGAAAGCCTATAGACTGGTAATTAAACGTAAAACGTTTTACAATTGAAATACGACTCGTTTTACTGTAATAAATGACGTCTTGCCTTCACCTTATAGGTATTTACCTTTCCTATAGTCCTCTCTGAGCTTCCTTGGCCGTACCAGGGACCAGTTTCTAAATAATTAATACCACGTCTTAGAGCCTCTTTTATAAGTTCCAAACTTCTACTTTCGTCAAATGTTCTGAAACAAATCACAACATAACTAAGCTGCCTAGAAATCGATCACGAAATTCGCCCCACCGCAGCAAAATTGCATTTAATAATTACCAATAATTTATTGGATCTCTACATACAATAGGTAAGTACATACACTAATATCAATTCAATTAATACAATGTCGTCAATATCAAATGAAGATAGATAGATAAATAGAAACACTTTATTGTACACAAATGAGAATATTAAAATAAAAATTCCGTCAGTTATACATATTAGGTGTACCACCACCTGGCTAGTTAAACAGGAGGTGGTTCAAATCCCACCGTTAGTATTTTCATCGTTTAAGTTTTATATTTGTAAAATAATAGTAGGTACAGTTAACTTACCTAAAATACAGCACTGTTTAAAGTTTACAAAACAGATACAATACAACTAGGCCGTAGACACAGTAGCGTAACGGTGCGTATCACGAAGCGCGTAGGCTTTACACAAAGTGCTAAAAATGTTGGACAGATAGATTTGACACTATCTGTCTATGTGTATAGCTAGGAACCCACTTCGTGAAATGACTAACACGTTTTACGGATTGTGTAATTGACCCCCTGATGGCGTAGTAGGTTACAACGTTCGGTGAGTGCGAGGTCCGGATTCGATCCCTTTTTGGGTCTTGGGTCTGAGCCTTGGATCTAGGTATTGGGTTTGGGTCTTGAGCCTGGGCCTTGGTTTTGGGTCTAGGTATTGGGTTTGGGTCTTGAGTCTGGGCCTTGGTTTAGGTCTAAGATCTGGGTCAGAACAAGACACCAACACCAAGATCCAGTACAAAGAGATCCAATCCGCACCTCGCACACATTGATCGTCGAACATCCTAGTTACTACGCCACCGAAACTTCTATTTCCCTATCGGAGTAAAAAAAAGTTAAGCATTTCACGAAGTGCGCTTTTTAGTTAAGACACATAGTGTAATTCTATATGCGAACAAATGATTTGCACTTCACGAAATGCCTAAAAATCTTAGACAGATAGTATAAAATATAGTGTTACTGTATACGAGTATGTCTAACTTTTTTTAGCATAAGGTGAAATAACTACGCACTTCGTGAAATGCACCATTACGTTATGTGGCTACGACATATAGGTAGGTACATATCCTAACTTACCTACAATAAAATGTGCTAAAGGGGCTTTCTCTAACTTTCCAAGTTATTACATCTTTATGAAATCTTGCACTACTTACCCTGATTAATAATAAGTACCTATTTACACGATATAAGTTGCTCGTATTTCGAACGCCCGCGCCAGTCCTTGCCTTGCGCTGCGCAAAAATTGCCCATAGTGTGCAACGGGCTAATAAATTGGTACAGTCGACCACAGCTCAACTTACCCAAAATGTCAAAATTTTAGAATCTGAAATATACCATATCGCACCAAGCGAACGTTTTTAACAGATGGTACACTTTAGCTAGTGGTCGACTGTACCTACACTACACTATATTACTGCAATAAACCTTGTTAGGTATTTATTGTTTATTCCATGTAGATAGGAAGGTATATATCGGTCGGTAAAAAATAAATTACCTAACACTAAACTTACCCGTAAATGTTGCTAAACGCCGCTCCACCCAAACTAATGTGTGAGACCTTGAGCCCGGTATCGCCAAGTGTGTTGTATCTCATCTTTATTAATAATAAATAAAGTAACGTTGATAGGTAAGGATTATATTGTTTAAGGCTGATTCTACTCACGCCCTCGCTGTTGACGTGACAAGTGACGACTGATTGAGCCGTGCTCGTGTGGACTTATCTTTAGTTAGGTAGTTATTTATTATTAATACCTGTAATACGTATACCTACCTTGAATAACAACAAGCTTGGTTGTAATTCAATAGCATCCTAGGTACAAGGTTATTTATTTATTACAGCCTCTTACAGAATTTGTTTACTTACCTACTATTACATTTTTTACGGTAACTAGAATCTGTGTGCTTCCGGGCAAAGGCATCCCCCACTCTTCTGAATCCTTCCCCAGTCTTCTGAAATTTTCAAGTTCCTAGATAATACCGTTCAAAAGTGGTCTAAAATTGACAACTTTGAGCGGTGCTTGCTTACGTTGTTATTTCTCAACGAAAAAAATATTTTCGTATTCTACTCGATAAGCTCCATAAAACGATTGCGTACAAAAAATCCTTTTTTTCATCGGCCCCCTTCATTTGTTCAAGTAGATATTCATATTTGAGTCAAGGGGGTAGCTTGCGCGAAAGTGCGGGATAAATATTCTTAACCCATGGTTAACTAAACTCAGATTTAACTAGTCGTTGAATTTTGTCTTGTACCAACGCGCTCTAGTTCATTAGGTTTTGGTCTATACCAACTTTCAGAAAATAAAAGAACGAATGCGACCAAAATATGAAATGGTTAGTATGGTGGTTCTGTCTCTATTGCATTATAGCTTTTGCGATAGCTTCTTCTCTATCAATTTGACGACCGCTTGATATTTCATTTTGTCCGTTATAATAGATAATGATGACTATGACACAAGGTGGTGGCCGTAAAATTCTTTCTAATTTAGAAGAGCAAAGGGTTTCTATTCAGGGAGCCTATTCAGCACATGTGGGATTTTATCGTCAATTCGTCATTAAAATGTCGGTGTGACACGTTGGTGTCCACGATTTACAGTCGGAACACGTCATGCGGATGTTTTTTAAATAAAATACAATCGATAAAGGTTCTAGGAGGTTCCTAACAGATATTTTACAAAAGAAATCCAATTTGTATCTGAACAGCCAGAGCTTAGGAAGTTAGAAGCATTTTGAAAAAAATCAATACCTAACATAACCTCAAAAAAATTATCTTTGTCGTATTTGACATAAAATAATAGGGTTACCAGTGACAAATATAAATAATTGAAGTAATATTTCTAGCAACACTGCGAGTTTACTCCGTTAACCCACCGTCATCGGTAGGTTAAATTTGACAAGAGTTGACTCTAGTTTAACCCAGGGTTTTCGATGCTACAAAATGTTTTTGTAATTTAACCCGGGTTAGGCATTAACTCTCGGGTTTTCTCTTTAGACGAATCATTGCGGACACTAGCGCCGTCAGTAGAAAAAAAATCATATTAATTAATTAAAGCATATAAAAAAGTGTCTTGTATTAAGGTTCCACGAAAGAGTGAAACTGTCAACAAAAGTACTCAAAAGTGGCAACTTTTGACAGTTTCGCTTTTTGTTTCTTATTGTTGCAATATGAGAATACAAAACTATTTTTAAAAATTTCTTAATTGTTCGTGGAATTAATACCATATACTTTTTTTAAATGCCTTATTTAAATGATATGATTTTTTTTCGATTGGCGGCGCTAGTTTCGCTCAGGAAGCGCCTTAACCAGACTTTCGCGCAAGTGAGCCTAAGGCTGGATTGCGTTAACTATCTCGGGTTATGCACATTTAACCCGCACTTTCGTGCAAGTGGCCCTTAGTGAAATTTTGAAGTCTGTATCTTATTCCGTTTAAGCGCTAGACCCGCGCGAGGCAGACGTAGACGTACGGACGGACGGATAAGGAGGACAGAGCGACATCAATAGGTCTCCGTTTCCCACTCCGGGGTACGGATCTCTAAAAACATACCAAAATCCTTGGTTTATTGCAGGGCGACTCAATAATTAATTAATTATTTTTCGAAAAATATTGAAGAAAATAGATAAAATCAAAACTACTACTATATTTATATTATTATATAAGACATTAAGAAAGCTAATCTGTACACAAAAGTGTAAAAAGAATAAATAAATATAGGATATTCGATATTTCTGGGATTTGCGCGCGAGTGTAGAGCGTGCTGAAGGAATAGGAATTTATTTTATGCCAGGGTGGCAACACAACACTTGACTTTTGCTTGTGTGATTGTGTGCCGCTGTGGTTGTGTATGATTTGTTTGAGTTGGTTGGTTGAGGGAGTCGGATTAGTTAGTCATAGCATAGCATAGAGTAGTATAATTTTAGTCGAGTGAGAGTGTTAAGGTGTCTAGCAAACGATTCAACTTCAGCTTTCCTAATAATTTTGTGAAAATAATATAAATATTTTCACTTTTATTTAAACAAAAAATGTGATTAGACCTCCATCGTCACTGTTCTGTGCGTAGGTATTTTTTGTGTATACAAATCTACGAAAGATTTTGCATATAGAAGGTATACAAGGAAGAGCCAATTATCTTTCATTTGTTTCATTTGAGAGCTCTCTATACGAAATCGCGAAGTGGCTTGTATCTGGCATGCTGCGCTGGTTACCTATTTGTCGAAAGCTATCATATTTCTTGACGGACTGAATAGCAAAGCTTTTAACATAAATATTAGAATAGTTCAATACTTGAACCAAAGATTTGAACAACAAAAACTAGCTTTAAGTTATACCTACATAACAAAATTACACATCTGAATAATTTAAATTATAAACCTTCAGACGATCTTTTAATTGAGCCCCATAATGTGCCCTAATTTTCGTAATTTTTGCAGGAACCACAATGAGGACCCGCGTGCCGCGTTGCCGACTGTTTTCCCCCCGGATTCTTGGCATTTTGCTGCTAATCCTAGCCTTTGGAGCTTACTGCTACTACTACAGCACTCCGTCATTGAACAAAACTGGTAATGTAATAAAAAATTGTACCTACCTAATACTAACATACTATTAAATTGTGTAGTACTTGCAAGCCCATTAGTGACTCCTCGTCATGGTCAGAATGTTGGGGGGCGGAGGCAAAGGATTTTATCAAGGAGGTAGGTCGTCGCCTGAGAAAGAGGGGCTGTGACTCTCTGGGTCATTCTTGTTATTTGTGGCGATTCAGTCCGGCAATGTCGCGAGCGTCATCGGGACCTTTGCACCGGGGTCAGCACGGGGCGGATTTCTTGACTAAGGCTGTCTCGCACGAATCGTTTAATAAGATTTACCTATATTATTTAATTTGACATGTAATTTAATTAATTCATTGGATTAAAAAAATATATATTCATACTCTATGAGCTCTGAAAAGCGATACTCTACTCTACACCATATAATACAAAAATATTTTTTATATCGACCCCTTTACTTTCGGATTTGGGTCAAGGGCTAGACCCGCGTGATAGGCGGACGGAAGGCTGAGCGACAGCAATAGGACTCCGTTTTCCTCATTGGGGTATGGATCCATATAAAGCTAAGGTACAGCGTAACTTTTATCAAAACAAAATGAAATGTAAAAACAAAACACAACTTTAACCATTATAGTAAATGAACCACAAAAGATTAAATGTTATCCAAAATAGTAAACATGTAAATAGGCAACCATAGGTCATATAGTTTATCATATTGTAGTCTGTCATACAACATACTCGATAAGATATAAAGGAAAGACCATATGCACAATCTCAAGTATACCCACTTTTCTGATAATTTTTAATAGTTCTAGTAAATACATTATACAATTAATTTTGCACATATGTATAATTTTAGACAACTGTAAAAATGTCTAATCATATAAATCGTAAATGGAAACGAAGTATTACTTTTTAACCATTTACTTAGATTGGACATACTATGCGCCACCGAATTGAAAATCGATTCCAATTGGATACAGTTACACAATAGGACAAAAGACTATTGAAAATCTTGAAGACTGAAACAGAATTTGACTGTTTTTTATTTATTTACAGGAAATGGCATATCCAGTGGAGAGGACGTTGATCTTAAGGCACCGCAATTTACATACGATTCACTCCTTCAGCAAAATGTATGTCATGAAAGTAAAATTGAACGTTACTAAAGCTTCTCGTCCTATCGCAATAGTTTCGTAGTTTTTATAATATAATAATCATTTGTAGCTTGAGCAGTTATTTTCTTTTATGATTTAGGCTGGGCATGAGCCGGTTCAGTTCGCTGCAGTCAATCACGAGGCGCTGACTTCAAGTGGAGCGGCGGGTGGGGAGGGTGGAACGCTTGTGATTGGCTGCAGCGAACCGAACCGGCGCCATGTAGTCCAGGCTTAAGAAAATACTGTGATGTGTATTTTATTGATACTTATTGTACATAAATTCACTGCTAATCTATTTCAAGGTAAATCTTGAGCAGTGTCCAGCACTGAGGGAGAGTTCAGCAGACATCGATACAGTCACCACTTACCCGTCTTTCGAGTTCCAGGTAAGAAAATCTTTTTTATTTTTTATTTTGGAGTTTTTTTTTATTTCATGGATAACAGACTATCAGAAGGGCCACCTGACGGTAAGTGGTCACTGGTCACCCTTGCCCATAAACGCCACACCTTACTACAATGTAACTGGAGTGTTTTCGATGTGCTGCTATAGTGTCTTATTGTGCTGGTAATTGAGCTGGCTCTTTTATCCTTCAAACCGAAACATCGCAATGCAAGCATCACACAACATGAATATTATTGTCATTATTGATGAATGAGCAGGCAGCATTAAGCGCTGCGCCCATATCTTAGCTGGTGTATTGTTCATTCACTTATTCATAGCACTTAGTCATCGAGTTCATAGTCAATTAAGTCCACCACTACTTACTCTTATGTACTGTTAAAAACCTATCTAGTCTAATATCATGGTCGAATATCATGGTCCTCCGCAATATGTAATCTGTCTGTACTTGTAGAAAAAAGGGATATACTGTGAGTTGCAGGAAACGTCCTCAATGTTAAGGCTTACATGTCTCTTGTCATCTCTATATAGAGAAAAAGAGAAAGGGCTACTATTTTAATGAAGACAACTTTAAGGACGTTTTGTGCAACTGACGGTTAATATACAGAATACAGCTTGATAATGAATATACAATTACTTTGTAAAGTAAAAATAATGCTGCAGTTTATAAATAAAAATAAATACGTCAAATGTAAAAATGTTCCAATAAAATTGGACTTGTCGGTTTCAGATAAGGCCGCCTTGAAAATTGCTTATCAATCAAGACTTCGTTAGTGTAACTTGAGAAACCTGTTATGCATCGAACTAGTAATTGAAAAGTTATCAAAAGCAAATGGAGTAACCAATTCAGACTTTGGTATGACGTAAAACTGCAATACCCAACAGATGTACGAGGGTTATGATCCTGTGGTCTGAGGCTTTCCTTCCTATGACCCATCATCTGTGACCAGAGCTCTATATGGGGGCAGGATAACCATAAGAATAGAAACAGCAAAGTATCCATTATCAAACTTCTGATGTATTCGAAAAAAAAAAACTACAAGAATCGGAATAGGGTAAAACTTTGTCGTACCAAGGCTGTCGAAAACCGTACTGTCTTGAAATGATAAGGTTCCATCCTATTCTGATTTGTGTCGGCTAAAAGTACCATATCAGCCCTATATCCTGTTTGTCTATACTGTCGTCACATGTTTGGCGATCTACGATCTATGTATGACTTCGTATTCTATTTCTTTTATAGCCAAGTTGGGTGCGTACAAAAGAGTTTTGGGACAAGAAGTTTGAAGAAAGATTTGAGAAGATTCGTAATGATAGTCATCGACCCAAATTAAAGGTAAATATTTATTCAAAAGTATTATTATTAATGAATGACATATTATGCACTTTCCTTTACAATAGCAATTTATGGGTTATCTACACTCGAAAATCTATTTAATACTGCTTCAGTATCCAAATAACACTCCCCTTTGAAGTGAAGACATTTCATACAGTAATGCGCAAGAATTTCAATTCTTATTCGACTTCTTAATATATCGTTTTTGTTCGTGAAACATTCGCCGTGTATCATGTCGACCGTAAAGAATAGCACCACCCCAACTCATCCCGTGGGTGTCGTAATTTTGTGGATACTATTCTACACCTAGTAGACGGCGATAGACTCGCCACTTATCACGTTTGTCCACCAAATCTTACGACGAAAAGTGGGAACTACTTGTCTCTACCCCCTGTGGTTCCTGTGTCTACCCCCTCGGGGATTATGGACACAAAATATCTATATATTTTGTGTTAAACTGACGTCTACAACACAAAATATCTATATTTTTTGTGTTGTAGACGTCAGTTTATGTATGTATGTATGTATAACAAAAAATCAATTTACTTTTTCATGTCGAGCGTACCAAAATCGTCCTCTATGTTAATAAGATTTACACGAATAATATCCGTTCGTACACTTTTCTGTTTGTACATTAGTTATAACACGGAACATGTACAATGGAAGTCATATCAAACTATACTCTATGTGGAACCCTGTCGCAATAAGTTTTTGTTATGATTTCTTAACATTCGTATAAATGTGTCAAATAAGCAACAAAGTACTAAAGGGTATAAGCATGAAGGAAGGAACGCTCGTCCCTAGGGGAGACTATATTTTTTTAACCCATGGGTATTAGCTTGATGCATTGTACACTGTACTCTCAATATCGATACTTGAAAAACATGATATCAGTGCAGTATAAAACTACAGAAATCGGACTAGTAGCGCCTTCTTGTATAAAACCCTGACTTTATGTAAATAGTGTTTTTTCCACTTGCTTTCAAACGCTAAGAAGATAAATAACAAATAATTTCAGGTGATAGTAGTGCCTCACTCTCACAACGATCCAGGATGGCTGAAAACTTTTGAACAGTACTTCGAATTGAAAACAAAGAACATTATCAACAACATTGTTCAAAAACTGAACCAGTACCCCAACATGACCTTCATATGGACAGAGATATCGTTCCTGAACGCATGGTGGGAGAGGTCTCACCCTATAAAACAAAAGGTAACTTTCAAAATGACGAAGTGATCAGTGTTTTTTCTGAGGAGGTATAATATAATTATATGAGGATATAATAACAAAATCTAACATTTTGTTATTATAATCTAAAATATTGCACAAACTGACATTTAACCCAGCAGCAGAAATGTCTGGGGTTTTCCAAGTTGATGCACGGCTGATTTCTGAATTTTTCTTAATTACATTGTTGCAATAAATGTACATTTAGTCTTTGAAAAACTCATTGGTACATGGCGTGCCCAGAATCGACCCTGGATTCGTTTACGTTTTCTATGTTATGTTAGTCTCTAGGCCTCCGATGCTCGACTAAAATTAAATTAGTTTAAACTACAAATGAAACAAAAAAGGTTCAGTTCAGTGAATATTTAACTTTAGTTTTTTAGATAATTAATATACCATTAAATGTACGTTTCAGGCTTTAAAGAAACTTATAAAGGAGGGTCGCCTGGAGATCACTACAGGAGGCTGGGTAATGCCAGATGAAGCTTGCACTCATATTTATGCACTTATAGATCAGTTTATTGAAGGTAATTTTCTGTTTCTAAAACATCGTAACGTTAGACGAAAAATCTGTAAAAAATTAATCCACGTTTGTTGACTTTAATCCAACTTGTCACAATAAATTGGGATTTGTTTTCTGGTTAACTTTTCTATAGTTTACACCGTTTATATTTTTGGTTTTTGGGTCCGATCAAGTATTACGTATTAGACGAGTTCTGGAGTGGAGACCGCGTTTGGGCAAGCGTAGTGTGGGACGACACCTGTTAAATGGAGTGACGATCTGCGCAAGGTGGCTGGCGGCAGCGACTGGATGAGAAGAGCTCAGGGGTTTAAAAATTACTACAATTCCGCTTACGTAATACTTGAACGGCCCTTTCGAGCCGGATATGATATATATGCATGGATTACTTTATTACAGTAGGTATATCTTATGAAACGATACACTCATTTCAGATAGATAGATAGAAACACTTTATTGTACACAAAATCAGGAAAAGTAAAAACTACTGGAATAATAACACGATATGTACAAAGGCGGCCTTATCGCTTAAATCGATCTCTTCCAGGCAACCTCTGAAGTTAATTGGACATTAAAGAGATTAGCGACAGTGTAGTGTGAAGATATGAAAATGATTAACAGATGGTTGCAGATGTTCAACTTAGTTTTATTGTCGTATACAATCCAAATTACCTTTGTTGCAGGACATCACTGGGTAAAGAACAATTTAGGAATTACGCCGAAGACAGGTTGGTCTATAGACCCCTTCGGACACGGACCCACAGTGCCTTATTTGTTGGACAAGAGTGGACTGGAAGGGACCATCATCCAACGAATTCATTATGCGTGGAAGCAGTGGCTAGCTGAACGGCAAATCGAAGAGTTCTATTGGATACCGGGGTGGTCTGGTAAGAAGCCGTCTCTCATTGTCCACAATCAACCTTTCGACATCTACTCCATAAAAAGCACGTGTGGCCCTCATCCATCCGTCTGTTTGAGTTTTGACTTTAGGAAAATCCCTGGTGAATATTCAGAATACACCGCCAAGCACGAGGAAATCACCGATCAGAATCTCCACAGCAAATCAAAAACTTTGTTAGAAGAGTACGATCGCATCGGATCCCTTACACCCCATAATGTCGTATTAGTGCCTCTGGGGGATGATTTCCGATACGAATTTGCCGTCGAATTTGATGCTCAATATACGAACTATATGAAAATGTTCAATTACATAAACAACCACCAAGATATGTTCAATGCAGATGTGCAATTTGGAACGCCCCTAGATTATTTCGAAGCAGTAAAAAAAAGACAGAAGAATATACCCACGTTGAAAGGTGATTTCTTTGTCTACTCTGATATATTCAGTGAAGGAAAACCTGCTTACTGGTCGGGCTATTACACAACTCGGCCCTATGTCAAGATTCTAACCCGACAGCTTGAACATCAACTGAGAACATCCGAAATTCTATTTACGATAATCTCGAACCACATAAAGCAAAAGAATAACCCAAATCTTATTGCATCTGAGAAACGATTAGAAAAATCTTACGAGCAGCTTATTAACGCTAGAAGAAATTTAGGCCTTTTTCAACACCATGACGCTATAACGGGTACTTCTAAAGCTAGTGTGATGTACGATTACGGCACGAAACTCTTTACGAGTTTATATCACTGCATTAGATTACAAGAGGTTGCTTTGACTACCATAATGATTCCTGACCATACATTGCATTCTCAGAGCATCCTTCAGAGTGAGGTGGAATGGGAAACGTACGGCAAACCAGTCAAGAAGTTACAAATTTCTTTTACCGATAAGAAGAAAGTTATACTGTTTAACCCCTTAGCAGAATCAAGGACAGAAGTGATCACGTTACGATCTAATACGACTAACGTCAGAGTATACGACACCCGCACAAAGGAATATGTTCAATATCAGATTACACCTAATATAGACATTCGTGAAGACGGAAGACGAATCATAAGCGAAACCAATTTTGACGTGTTATTCGTGGCGAACCTGCCACCTCTAAGTTCTGTAACTTTCAATCTAGAAGAATATACAAACACTTCTCATCACTGCATTGTTTTCTGCAACAATTGTAATGATCGCCAGAAAACAGATGCAGACTTATTTGTCACTAAAAAAATGATGCCTGGGGATATTCAGTTAGAAAATTCTGTATTGAAATTGTTGATCAACAGAAATAGCGGATTTCTGAGACAAATATACAGGAAAGATATTAAAATGAAGAACGTTGTTGAAGTACAATTTGGTGCGTATCAAAGCGCCCAGAGACATTCTGGAGCATACCTTTTTATGCCCGATTTTGATTCACCTGAGAAACAGGTTTTACATGCTTATTCTAATTGGAACAACTTACAAGATGACAACATAGTTATCGTGTCAGGGCCTGTGTCCACTGAAATCACCACCATGTACATGCCTTTCTTGGTACATACTGTTAGGATATACAATGTGGACGATCCTGCACTCTCGCGTGGTATCCTTATTGAGAACATAGTGGATTTTGAAAGTCCGCCTAAAAACAGGGAAACCGAACTTTTCATGCGGATTCAGACCGACATACAAAATGGTGAATTGCCCGAATTTTACACGGATCAGAATGGATTCCAGTATCAGAAAAGAGTAAAAGTTGATAAATTGGGCATTGAGGCTAATTATTATCCGATTACGACAATGGCGTGGTTACAAGACGAAGATACTCGGTTAACATTGGTAACAAATCATGCACAAGGAGCGGCCGCCTTTGAACCAGGACGCATAGAGGTTATGCTCGATCGTCGCACTTTGTATGATGACTTTAGAGGTATTGGTGAAGGCATTGTTGACAATAAACCTACCGTGTTCCATAACTGGTTACTGCTAGAATCAGTATCCGATCCTTCGAGAAAGAAGAGAGACACGAGTGAAAAAGTCTTCAAGAAGGTACACGAACGCCATTTTAATCCCGACCAGAAAGATACATCGTATCAATTGCCATCACAGACCGCGGATTATTTAAGTAGGACTCTAAACTATCCAGTTAACATTTACTTACTTGATTCGAGTGAAGTTGGGGAGATAGAGGTAAAGTCTCATCAAACATTTGCTCAAAATTTCCCCTCTGGAATTCATATAGTAACCATGCGTACTATAACTGATGATATTTTAGAACAATTCCCCAGTTCTTCTTGCTATATGGTGCTACAGAGGCCTGGTTACAGTTGTTTTGTAGGGGAAAATTCTAAAAAGAAATCGTCTATATTTACATCGAAAACTAAATTTAATGGGCTACAAATTCATAATTTAACTTCAGTTAGTTTAACAGGCCTAAAGACGTACGAGAACTTGTCAGGGTTGGGTGACGTTGCATTAGAGCCTATGGAGGTAAAGACGTATAAGATCACATTTTGAAGACTGTCAGTAGTATTAAATGCAGGTAATTTGATCTGTAATTTTTTAACAGTGAATTTTATGAGGGGATCTGCCGTAAAGTGCTTTTGTCATAAATCGTAATAGGTAATGTAAAATAATTTTGTAAGTACATACATTAGTGCATAAAATTATGAATGTGTCTAAGTACATGTGCAATATTTTATTTTATTTATATTATTGTTAAAGTAAGCCATTCGATCGTGAAAATAAGTACGTATGTTTTGTGTTGAATAATAATTTTTATATTTATCGTCAACTCAACCATAATTCCTAATGATCGATTATACATACATCTACCTCAGGACCAAATGATATACCTGTTTGAAACAAGTCTTAAAATTTAATATGATTGATTTCAAGGATGACTAAACTAAGTACAAATAGTACAATTTAGTGTTTAAACAGTACTTGGGCGTGCGTAGGAGAGCGTATACTGACTTCTTAAGTAAGCTATTTCTCGTGAGATTTAAAATCTTAGTATTGGTCCAGATCTTAACTGTCTGGTTAAAATACTTACTATTTCTTGGCATTTCTCTACATTACATATGTAGGTATACAAACGAAATGATCAGATTTAATAACTTTCTTAGTCTTGAGTGCCCCAGTGCCTTTAATTAGGCATGCTGTATACTACTAGTCGCAATTTTGTAGAGGTCTGTTTCAAGAGAAAGGGGTTAGAAGATTTCAGTATAGACCCTGGCTTAACCGCAAAAAAATTCTTCAAAATGACAGCCAAGCATAATTCCTATACAAATTGATAGCTGATATCGAAACAAACAAAAAATGTTTCATAAAGTGTCACGTTTCCAAGGTATAAGTCATCAAAGTTGTTGTTAGTTCTATGAACAGCACAACTTTGATAGCTTATATCTTGGAAACGTGACACTTAACGAGATTTTGATACATAAAATTTCTTGTTTGTTCTGTTATCAACTATCGATTTAAATAGTATTTATGCGTGAACGCAATTTTGAAGTTTTTCGAAGATTTTTTTTAAAGGATAGGCCAAAATCTTTATACCCCAAAAAGTACAAACGGTCGAATGTACGCCCATAACGAGATAAATTCATTATATCACCGAAACTCACTTAAAATATGTCGCATTCAACTACATTCCGTAAGTAGCGAAATAACTAAATAATTGATAATACTAACTAATGTGAAGCTTTCAACACGCCATGACATTTTAAAATCATTTTATTTTCGTGACATTTTTTTTATACACTTCTAATTTTTTATCAATTTTCATGAAACTATGAATAAATTTACTTTGTACTAAATTGAATTGACGGTATCGTAATGTAGGTTCGCTGTGTCGTAATGAATATGACGACACAGCGATGTTCATTATGTGACGTCCCTTAGGAATGAAGTAGTTTGTGTTGCTGGTTGTGGTTTCGAATTGAACAATTTACCAAATGGGAGTAGAAAAAATAGTTTACAAACAGGTTAAAATAATTAAATGTAGTGGAATCGCATTTTGTTATTTAGTCAATTTGAATCTCCCTTTTGTTGGATATTTTATATTAAATACGTTTATTTACTTGCATACACCATTATATTTTACCATGACATTTGTAATTTACCCACCAAAACTGGTAGCTAGTTTTGTGGTCGAATAGGAAATTGTAGATAGGCAACATTAACGAAAGCTGTAGTTTTCTTTAAATTCAATTTACACATTTTTTATAATACTGAACATAAATTATAAGTACTTTTGTAAAATTTATAAAAATGGTTTGTAATTTTTTTAATGCTATGAAATTGAAGAGGACCTACTATTATTTCATATCTAATTTTAAAAATATTAAGTTGTATTTTTGAGGTCTTTTTTGGCTCTTAACATGTAGGTACTTCATGCCGCCTCTATAATGGCCACGGCGGTTATCTCATGTTAACTATCTAGTAGTCGTATAATATTATATTTGATACTTGTTATTTTATACTGTGGGCATTACTTTAATTTTTTTATGTACATGTTATGGACCAAGTGATTAATAAAGTAATACTAAAATAACACATTATTTATAATGTCCAGACAGTTTGAATAATGCCCAAAATGAAGCGGCAATATGATAATAACTATGGCTGGTCAAAGTGTCGTTAAAGGGGCACATAGCTAGTCGAAGCTACGCGGGGTTCGTTGCGTGGTTGTCATAATGCAACCTAACATAACCTACAATATCCGAGTCGGTTTCACATCCACAAGGTTTCTGTGACATATTGCTCAATTCGACTTGTCATTATGCATACTGTCCGGGAATTATAAATAGTGCCACCATTAATCACTTGGTCCATGACATATATACTCTTTATAAATTTAAAGTTGCATAATTAACCAATCTCCACTATTTTCTAATTAATGAAGACACCACATTATTTGTCTTTTGGTGGGCAGTTATTTTAACTTTTATTGTAGTAATTTATAGGTGAATCTCATCTAAGTAACTATTTATTTAATTTTATGTCGAAATGAAATTAATTTGGTTGTGTCACAAAATTTTCTGTTAAACGTACCTACTCGTATATGTCCTTTTATAATTATTTTAAATGTTGTATGTTTTTTATAATATAATTGCCAGTTTTTTAACTGAAATGCATCTGAAATGTAAAGAAGGGTACTGACCGGGAGCATTCGCATGTAATGTAACAGCTCGGAATCGAGCATTATGTTTGTTACATTACACGAAAAAGCTCCCGTTCAGTAACCTCCTTTACGTTCTGATTGTTTTCCGATGTCACTACTGGATTTCGTTTGGGTATTGTATAATTAGCATAGCAACCGATTCAATAACTCGTTGTGTTAAACTCCTTAATACATCATGGAGAGTAAATAATTGATCTGAGAAAATAATCATGTTATTTTTAGGTGACTGTATTTTTTTTTAATTATAGGTATACTTTGGTTATATTAATAGTACGATGGTTTGTTTGACCAGGTGTTCCGCAGTTGTAATGTTAGTTGAATTGATCGATGCTCACCACCTTCAGAGTTTTTCCATTTTGTGATTCTGCACAATGTGATGAGCGTCGAGCAATTCTGTTAGTTGTATAAAACATGACTTCAAGAGATATTAAATCAACATTTAAATATTTCGTTATCATTTCGTATGTACCGGCGATGGATAATTATAATTTTCTGACAAAGACCACTTTATCTGTCAACATAATGGGCTCAAAGAGTGAGGTTTTTGTCAAAATGCGTCGCAAAAATACTATACGAATATTTATTTTTGTTTAATAAATAGTAGAGGTGAGGTGAGCTGAGGTGTAATGTGATACTCATGGATGAAGAAAAAAATAGCATGGGGTTGGGGCGGGCGCGTTCCTTCCTTCATGGATAATCTTGATAAAGATGTGTCGAAGCCAGGTTGTGTAGGTACATTTGGGGAATGCAGATGATTTTTGTAATGTTTAAAAATGAGTTTTAATAAAATGCAGATGCTTGCCACACATTACAAATTCACTGTTGCGCTGTCTAGAATAGGTATCCACAGTACAGTTTTTTATATGGAATATAGTAGCATGCTAGAGAATAAACTGAATGTAGTCCACGGGCTCAAGAAATAATAAAGCATTATCGAAAAAATATTACAGATGCATAACTGCACGCGCTTAACAAAAAATCGTACTTGTTTCCTTTATTTTTTTCCTGGGCCCTAAACCTATATATAAATAATATTCTGTGACCCCGGCCTGTGTTGTGTTTAAATTTTTAAATAGTTTTGTATAACGTTATTTTTTTTGGTTGTAATAATAGATCTAACAATTAGAAATATAAAATATGTACAATTTTTATTCGAGAATAAAGTAGTTGAAATAAAATTAGTAAATACAAAATAATGCTTTTATTATTCTATACATACCCCATACTTTTAAAACAAAGAACATAAATTCTGATGCTTAGTCAATTCATTTTTATTCTTATTCAGAAAGTCATTCATTAATTGCATTATTATTAATTATTTAAAAATATAATTCATTATCTAAAACTGTAACATTAACATTCATACTTATACAAGGTAATGGAAACTCATGTCCTGATAATAATAATTTACAATGTAATCTTTGACCAAATGATTCTAATGTTTTAAACCACCCTGAATGTCTAATCATATTCTCAATAATTATCTGTCTATCTATTTTTTATAAATGTAGATTTTTTATTTGTGTTTGCTTTGTCACAGCACATAGTACTATATATGTCACATGTCGGTTTGGAAAGATATCTCAAGGGTTCTGTTAGCGTCAAAAACCGTGCAACCTATTCTTGTTACTCCCATTACTTCATACTAAGTCCTTTTTAATCACTATGATTCATTGGTCACAATATTAGTCCCTATAATTATTTTAATTTGAATAAAAATTAAGAGGACATGGTCTCCAGAACCAGTAGATAATTATACCGAAATACCCTACTGAAAGCTAATAATGTAAAAAACAAATCATTTCTTCTTTATTCTGCTGGCTATCCACTCAAGTCCGAGATGTAATCTGTAAAAAATATATCCAGTTTGAAAATATATATATATTGGTTGGTGAAATGGATGATCATTTTGTAAAATATATTCGACCGCCTATATATTTTTTTTACTTATTATCGAATTATTCTTTAAATTCAAAATGAAGCCAGATTGTGAGCTTTCTATTTTGCGACATTCTTCAGGAGATACGGTGCGCGAGACGTGCGCACGTAGCGATTCAATATCCATTGCTTGTTATGACTTTAAAACGTAAGCGAGAGAACACGATAATCGTCAATGTACATTCTAAGTCTATGTAAGTTAAAACCCTAACCAGAAACTAAAAAACCCTCGCAATATTGCGTAATTAAATGATACTATTTTCTTCATAGCCAATTCCATAACACAGATTAAAAACTACCAATGGCGCTCTCTTGACAGAGTTTTTTAGTTTCTGATCTGGTATACATAATATCCATATATTATATGATATCAATGGATACTTTCACTTCACTTCGTAAGTTTTGTTAAGAGTACTATAAGTATACTTATGATGTAAGTTATGCTGACATGCTATAGGTATGTAATACTGTACATCGACATACCCTTCTCCAGTTAGAGCACAACAAGCTTGTATGTGCCATGGATGTTGTTTAATGGAAGTTAGATCTAGTTGCTCTGATATTTCTGCTGCAGTCATAGAGCCCTTCACATCCTGAAATAATAAGAATGACATTGTAAGAAGGTGTGTACTTAAATAACTAACATATATTTTTCACAAGATATTTTTATTCGAGGTATTACCTGTTTATTAGCAAACACAAGCAGACAGGCTCTACTCAGCTCCTCATGTGTCAACATTTGGTGCAATTCCTCTCGACTTATACTCAAGCGTTGACGATCTGTTGAGTCTATCACCATTATCACGAACTAAACAAGAGACATAATTTATAAATAATACCACATAAACAAAACATGTGGTAAAAAAATAATTAACATAGATCTCGTGATTTTAATAATTTTGTATACAATAGAAGAAGAAATGAACTTAAGAACAACATTTATTCATAATTCATAGGTTTATCACATATGATTTAGTTGACTAAATAGACAGGCTTCTGCTTATATGCTATAAATCGCAGACTAACCATACTGTGAGACTAAATATACTTTTACACTTTCACTTGACTGTTGATATAATAATTAATTAGGTATGCACCACACCACATTCAACTGTCTCCAACTAGGAATCACGGATCACCCAGGTTAGACAAAGAAAATAATGCCTTTCTTATATCTTATGTACAGTTGACAACAGATAGACCCAGATACATTTGTCACTTGCATATAGACACAAAAAAATGGTGTGGTCAAAACTAAAATAATTACAGTAATATTAATAAAATTATGTGTAAATTCGCAAGCAGTAATGATGTAAAATAAATTAATTGCAAGGTACAGATGACATGCAAAGTTGCAAGTCCAAACAAAATCTGTTAATGTACTTAATTGCAACAATCAGTAGGTTCGACAGTCCAAGTAAGTATTTAGTTATGATATAAGATTTAAGTTACTTTGTTTTGTATTTAGCAAATATTGGTAATGAAGTAAACAATCAATCTAGTAATTTCCTACACTAATATAGATTTATTTATTTATCGTTCGGTCGTCAGCATCACACAATCACACAATTATTTTACAAAAGCCAAATTTTCTTCAGCCATGCTATGACTACGTCATCCAGCAAGTGTAATATAAATAAAGGCATTAAAAAAAGATTGAACATTGGTGTCGGCTGTAATGTTTTTAAGTCTATTTAAAAATTACTACTTATTTAGGAATACATAGGGTTGATGATGTAGATACAATTGATTTTCATGAAATAGGTAACAATAGTTCAAAATGATTTCTAAATGAGTTTACTTGTAATAAAAACTCATAATAAATGTATTAGGAGTACCTAGTATTCTGCTGTTACTCTTTCCGATTTAGCATTTATGGACTTGGTTCAGCTAGTTCTGCTACTAGTCCAATGCAATAGAATAGATAAATAATAATGTATAATAAATTGTAAATCCATATATCATATAAATAACTAAATTTATAGGTTTACATAATAAACAGTCTTCGCAGGGCAATAAAGTCATCTTAGATATATTTAGAGAACAGCAAGAAACTGCCCCGCAATGATAAAAGCACAGGCTGTGGAATACCTATTGTGGCAGCATAAACAATAGCATAGATTAAAAAATAAAACATTCAACTGTTAACTTGTTTAATTCATTGCTTAATTATCTATGACACAGAATAACATAGCAGTGTTTTTACCATTACCTACAGAAATATTCTGTGAAGCTATTCTACTATATTTCTTCTTCTTAGTTATATTCCTCATTGTAGAGAGTTGAGATCATTCAATAGAAAATAACCACACAAAACTTTCTAGGCAGATTTAATGGGGTGGTTTGCCATTGCCTTCCCTATTTTACCCACTGGTTATCTCAGAGTGCAGGTTTCCTAAGATTATTTTCCTTCACGGTTAGAGTGGTTGGTAAATGTACACATCTTTCGAAAAACTCATTGGTACATGAAATTGCATGGTTTCGATCTAGGAACTACTTGCATGGAAGTATAACATACCAGAGACTCACTTCCAATATATCTAAATTTTTCAAATTACCTCGCTATTTGTATAATAAGTATTCCATGCTGAGCGAAGACTTTGTTGTCCCCCAAGGTCCCACATAACAAAACGCAGATTCCTCCACACAACTTCTTCCACATTAGATCCTATAGTAGGCCGGGTGTGGACGGCTTCTCCAAGCAACAACTGGTAAAGAATTGTGGTTTTGCCTGCATTGTCTAGGCCAACTAGGACTAGTTTGTGTTCTGTGAAAAGAAATATAAAAAATATATTTGAATGCTTAAGTAAATTATCAACAATATGCTATTTGTCTATTTATTAAAAAGTTAGTCGTCTTTTGTGGTAAAATCAGACAGTATCTCCACAAATCATAAACGAACATCGTATTGAAAAACTACTGTATATTGTAAGTACCCTTCAAACTCAATAGAATTTCTTTAAATTTTGCAAAAGCAATCCTTAGGGTCAAGTAATTCGAATTCAAATTTCAGCCAGATCAGCCCATGTGAAAAAATCTAGGCCGTCTTGTATAGTCACATTATACAAGTTGCAGGGAAGCTACAAGAATACAACAAAATAACGTACTTATTTTCTCTATCTGAAGGTGCTCCTAATCATAAATTTAACACAAATTATCTTATCAGTAGGTAGGCATTAAAACTAACTCACCTTCGTTTCCAAACAAGCTCCAAATTTTTGATATAAGTAATCCCATCGTAATGTATCTTTTACTAAATAAAAAGGACGAGACAAAAGAAGGAAAGTAAAAAAATAGGTAGTTTTTCTTTCCTAGATTTCTTTCTCATTCCATGACTATGCTCAATGAAATAAAAATGTTAAAAGGTCGTCGTATTAATTATATAGTACATGTTAAACGCACAAATACACTTGGTTTATGAAAAGATACATTTATAAATAACATATTCAGGGTAGTATTGCGAAAAATATGTTACGCGTTAACGTGATAGGTAGTCCTCTAAAAAATACGTAAACGTAACTTAAACTTGCACATCGTACTAGAGAGCGTTCCATAATCAGTTTAAATAATTCACGTTGACAACTGTCCATCTTCCATTACCGCGTTAACAGCAGAAAGTTATCAAACTTTTATTTGATAAAAGCAATGGAACGTGTATAATTATGAACGTGAATAATTTCAACTGGTTTTAGAACTCACTCCCAATTGACAGATAGAGACAGTGACACCGATCATGCTATCACTCGCTAAACAACTCTAAAACTAAATAATGTAACTGTCACGCTCTCACAATCGATAGATCGTGTAAGAATGAGGGAGGTTACAGTTTGTTAGCGATGTTAAATATAACATGTGTCCAAGAATCGGTGCCAGTGTTGCCAAGTAGGAAAGCGTTCCAAAACAGGTAATAATTACCCGAATTACTTGATCTGACGGTTGAAATTTGCTCAGCTCAGACTAGGTAGGTGGACATGAGACCGGAGAGCGGTAGGTACGGTTCCGGTTTTGCTGTTCTAATTATAAATAATAATAATACATAATTATAAAAGTTCTTTAATCGAATGATGACGACCCTTATCCATCAATGAGGAATTATCATCATTTTCAGTGAGAAATACCTACGACTAAGAAATAACATAATGTTTAATACAGTCTACATTAAAGTAACCTAACTTTCGATTCCGGGATGGTCGCTAGTCTAAAGTTATCCGGACGCGCGTTAGGCGCTCCCGCGTGAGTTGATCCCCTCCGCGTCGTCAGGAGAAGGAGACGCGATGACGAGCGGCGAGCGCAGTGTACAGCCACCCAAACTTTCCCTCCTTGTCATTACAAACATAAACTAACCTACCACTTACTATAAATAGTGGCTGGCACCTATCACGGATGTGTTATCAGATCACACACCGAACTTCTGCCCGGGCACGACGTTCGCCTCCAGGCCCGCACTCCACTAAAGCTAGGTATATCTTGGCGTTCATTCTGGATTCGATGCCAGAGTCCAGCCACAAGTCGTCACTACATCTAACCCTGGTGCGGTGCGACCCCTTTTGGACACCGCCAGAGAATAGGTACTTTATTCAGCTCAAATTGAATTAAAAAAACATGGAGATATACCTACTTTATAATTTCTTTTCTACTGAAATTAAAAATAAAACGGCCAAGAGCGAGTTGTACTCGCGCAACGAGAGGATTCCGTTCTCAAAAGACCTACCTATTTTTCGTTCTAAAAACATATCGTAGAATTTTTATTTCCTCAAAAATATTTTTTAGACTTTTTTTTACCTGAATAGATACATCAACCTTCTATCGGATTAGTACTAATTATATCAGATTTTTTGTCTTAAATAAATAAAAATACTTTTTAAAACTGTTTTAGTTTTCCTGTAAAATATATGAGTTTGAATTATTTCCGATTTTTCGGCTTGTAAAGTTCGGCGCTGAATGAATGAAATTTTGCAATATATTGTAAGATTGAGACACGGGTGCCCCGCCTACTTCACCGTTCTATCTTGATTTATGTGAATAGAACTCTGTCTCCCCAAAAACCAATTTTAATCGTTGCAATTTTTCAAAAATGTATTCGCAATGTCATAAGCTCCATTGCTGGAAAATTAACATGATTAAAATTAGATATTGGAATACCTTCATTTGTCCCAGCTAAGTTGGTCTGGTACACTGCCTTTACATTATGTAATATTTTATCCAAATATAAATTTGTTTCTCCGTTACAATTAAGATGTACAGAGTGTTCTATTTGACACGAAATGCTTTGTCTATGCAAAATCATCAAAGCCGCACTATGAATATGTCGATGTGAAGTGCCTCTGTTTAAAATAACCCTGTAATTAATTAAAGCAACATCACAGGGAAACGAAGTTTTGACTAAGGGTAGAAACGCGTAATAACAAAGATCAGTTTCATTTTTCCCGATTATGAAAACATCTAACAGATAATTCAATGAATTAGTCAGATATACCGCCGATAAACTAGGCAACTGAACATTATTTGAGGATGGAAGCGGCCTTCTTGGCGACTCAATAAAATTTTCTAACAAAATATAATGTCTGTGACAGGTAGCACTGCTATCGGCTAAGCCTTCATTGGTACCTCGGCCGTCATTAAACAGGATTCTCCTGTCTAACATGACAACTAATTGACCCTCCTGAAGAGCCGTTACGCCCTGTGCATGATCAGTAATAAAAGTCAAACGACTTTTCCCGTCTTGAATATAAGCCATACTGGTAATAGGATATACGTTGGACTCGATACGTCTGCTAATATTTAAAGTTCGAGCAGTGTACTGAATGCCATTATTGTCAGTAATTATTCTTGGAGGGTTACCATTCCCAATATCTGTTTGAATTGATAAGAACAGTTCGACTTCCCTGTTCTTAGGAGAGACTTCGTAATCCACTTTACTCTCGATATGTATGGAATTCGATAAAGGACTATTAAGCAAATTATAAATTTTTACAGTGTTTTGCAAAAATCGACCGTAAATCACAGTTAATTCAGTTGCTACTTGTCCGGATGTAATCATAACAATTTTCGATTTACTACCCGTTCTGTATGGCATTAAAATATCATGAAGCGGTTTTGTTACATTAGTATTGAACAAAAACATTCCCGAGTTGATATCAGAGCTTCGAAAGGCCCCGTAATCTATGACGACAACCTTTTCTATGTTGGTTCCCTTTTCAATTACGGTCTTTAAAAAACCGGTGACCTCGTCGAATATAAGCCGGTGTTTGTAACTCTCCAACTGTATGTCTCCAGTTTCAACAGGTTGGATGTTGAAGGGAAAAATAAGGCCAACCGGCGCAAGTTCATCCACGACACACATAGAACAATAAAGCGTCGAAGCACTGTGTGTCGCATCATATGTTTCTTTTATTTTATAAAGTTCTAATGTCAACGGTGGCACCACTATCGCGAATATGATTTTAAAATATCGTCTCGATATCTTGATCGAATTATCAGAATTATACTTCCATACTGGATTTATCTGAATGGTAACTTCTTTTTTATTGTGATCAACGATTCTAATATTAGGGTTTATTACCATTAATTCTACAATTTCTGTTCTTTCGTGACTTAAAGAATTAAATACATAGATTTGATCGCCAGAAGATACAGTCCTAAATACTGAGATAAATTCACCGTCTCGGTAGACATATTTATGTAAATATGGTGTATTTATTCCTGGTTTTATACTTAACAAGCTTACAGCGACTTCCTGTATGTACCAGCAATCTTTTACCGTCATCAAAATCTGCATGTGGACATATCTTAGAGCATTTGCAGTTAGTGTACCACTGACTACGTTGCGATCTAGCAAACGAGCGACTGTTTCTCTGGCCTTTATTATAAGGTCACAAATCTCCGACGAATTAAAATCTCGAAACGCATTCAAACTAACTGCAAAAGAGAAAAGGAGTTCAGTCGTTCGCAAAGTAGACTGAAGGCGTCTTAATAAAATTTTGATCAATGGTCTTGACGTAAAAAATCCAGTCCAATAGGCAGGACTTCCAGTATTTAAATCCGCAAAATTAAGAAAATCCCCTTTCAAAGTGGGATACGATTTTTGTCTTTGAACGATAGTTTCGAAATAATCTTTTGCTGTACCGAATTCAACAGTAGCCTTGTATATGTCGCGGTTAACGTTAATGAAATCTGCAAGTTTTTGGTAATTGTTGTACTGGTAGTCAAACTCCGCCTGGAGCTCGTAGTGGTTGGGGCCACCAATCGGTGCAATAATAACATTATGCGGTGTTATAGTACCCGTTTTAGAATACTGCTCGAGCAGTAACTCAGCTTTTTCTTTAACGTTGTAGGCATAGATATCCAAATTCTTTTTTGACTTTGCAAAGTTGAAATCTGTAACGCAAATAGCTTTGTTCGGGCCACAAGCCCTGAATCCAGCTGAATTGAATTGTAAGAAATGAGTAAGTACGGAGTGCTTTGGATAACGTTCATTTCCAATTTTGTTTAGAGCTTCGTTCAGAGGTGTCGGAGCGGATTTGTCACTAATCCAACTTTTTAACCAAATAAAGTCACTGTACTGATATTCGGCTAAATATTCCTCCCAGGCATAGTGAAGATTTGTGAGTATTAAATTAGATATTCCGGTAGCAGACAGGAGGTAGGCCACTGTAGGGCTGTGCGTGACGCTGTTAGTTAACCATGCCACCTTAGGCACGTAGTTCAGGTTATGTTTTAGCCACTGGTGACCTGTGTAGAAAACAATAGATTATGGGTAGAACACGACAACAAAAACTTGCAACTTTTTACTTAATATAATTAATTGTATATCCTTTGTGACTGCATACCTTCAATGAGCTGGTGTACAAGTCCAAATACGTGAGTAGTGGCCTCGTCAGGCTCCACCCATCCGCCAGTGGTGATCTCAATTCGCCCACCTCGTACCAACCGTCGAAATGCCTAAAAATAATATGTTATTACTTAGCCAATCAACTTTTTTTTACCATTTTGTTATACCTTAGGTGTAAGGGTCCAGTATGTAATTTATAACGTAGGTGGGTTTACATACCATTATACATTACATACATAGGTACTTACCATTTTTATTAAAGTACTTTTAGATTTAAGTACTACAGATTATAAATTAATCTATAAAGTAAGTTTAGACCTATATCCTATATTACAAAATTAACTCTTACCGAACGACTCTTAGGCGTCGTAGTTTTCCACCACTGACTAAGATGGGAGACTTCATTCCAACTGAATGTAAGATTGTTATAAAACTGGAGCTTCTTTACGATGTTAGATAGTATCACTCTCACAGTATCGTTGTGATTACTGTCGAATGACCGTTTCCATATGGTATCCACGTGTGTGCGGGGTACCAATATCACCTAAGAGGAAAGTAAGATTTTAAAATGCCGTGTGATATCAGTGACGATCGTTTTGTTCTATACGAGTTTCAGAAGAAAAAAATAGTCAAAGACGCCGGCAGAATTATACGCAGCGAGTGCACTCAGAGTCACTGGCTATATTTTCCTAATGACCTTTGAGCTAAATCACCAACTAACTTTTCGACTTTCACTTTTTATCTGTAAGTACGAGTAAGTAGATTTTATACCTTTTTATTTATTTACACTATAAGCTAAGGGGTTCCCCCCTTAGCTTATAGTGTAAATGTTCTCCCTTACACCCACCCCGCAGCAACTTATTATTATGAGTCCTAAAAAACAATGGGTTACAATAAAATCTCGTATAGGTATATAAAAATCTGAATTTACTTACTTTTAATGGAGGCCATTTCGGATTTCTCATTAGAGATTCATAACGACTGTCGAAAATATGATTCCAAAAATGTTTTTTCGACATCCAGGGTGGCTGGAAAACAAGTTGGTTGTCTGGAAAAGATCGGTCTTAGATCGTGTCAATCACTATTCTAATACGTATTAAATATTAAGATAATGGTTTGTTTAAATATTTAATTATGGATTTCCGCAAAGTAGCGCCTGATTCCATCACTTATTGTTTGCTAGGTTTTGTGCAATGAGCGGTATTTATATCAGAACACTAAAAGTTAGGCATCTTTTCATGTAGATACATGATAGGTAGGTAAAAGTAAAAATACGAGTACAAAATACCTGTACCTATGCAGGTTGCAGGACAATTCGTTATCGGTAACTAAGTACCCGACTCGTGGTCACACCAGCTTGTCATATCAGTGTGACTACTAGTAATTTTTTCGTTGTCACACTATATGAACTATACCTACCAGTATTGCATTAATGCTGGGATAATAATACAACTTGTAAAAATACCGATACGTATTAAATTATGTATTTCCACCAAGGCATAGGTGTAAGTGCAAATATTATGTAGTGTTTATTTTTTTGAGCATTTACAAGATGTAGTGAACTTCAATTTCGCAATATGAAACTCGAAGAATTGGAAGATTATCAGCCCGCCGAAACTATAATAGTTAGATGGGGTCTTCTCAAACTAAAGTCGTAAGGAATCAAGAGAAAAAATATAAAGATGGCGGCCAAAAAATGAATGGAAATGATGTGGAGCTTTAGCCATGACGAGGCCTAAGACCGAACTCCGCGTAGGTCGAAGCCCGGAGCCTCTCTCCGCCTTCAAGAGCCGCAGGTCTAACCTGCTGAATGTTCTTAGCCATGTCAGATGAAAAATGGATCAAAGGTTATAAGATCTTGGAGTATCTTGTGATGTTGGTATATGATGGAACAGAAACAGTTAGGATGTTCGAGTTTGAGCTTCAATGTTTATGACCATGGTGACCTTCCCAGATCTGGAATCTTGAGGACCTGATGATGACCAGGAAAAGTAAGGGGATCTCCACGATGGTACGTCGGGGGTTTCTTAAATTTATAATTTAGAGTTATTTTAAAAGGAATTGTTTGTACAAGTTGACTACACTTGTAAGCTACCAATATAGTTTCACTTAAATTTCACATTATGTTAATAATAGCTGGACTACCATTTCAAAAATTATATAGACAGGTAGGTACCTCTATGTCGAATTCGGCAAACTTTTGTTGTGCGTCAATATCTACTCTTGATTCTTTCAGGTCGGTACAGGTATAAGGGATTGCAGTAATATTATAGCTGTACACAGAAGAAGGAGCATGTGTTTCTCTTATGAAAAAATCTACTTTATCATCGTTGTCAATTTCTCCCTGTGGACTGCCCAGACTTAAAGATTTCACGTTCAAGTCCGAATTTGCTATATAAATGCCTTTTACGAGTAAGCTACCATTTTCTCTTGAAAGCTCACGATTTTCCGGTATAACAATAGTGTTTTCGTTGCTACTCGGTGATTTTTGATCAACACTCTGTAAGTTTTGTTCGTCATTAGGCGGAAAAAAGATTGAATTAGTCGGTATTTTGTAATAAGTATCTATTGTGATATCGCCTGGATAGCTGTTATTGGTAACGATGTCTTGCCTTCGCTCTAATAGTAATACGCCTTCAGTACTTGTTGTTAAAAACGATGCACTAAGGTTGTTTAGTGTATTCCTGGTCAATCTGAGTTCATTGTGGAACATATTCTCAGGTCTTCCGATCTTGGATTTAGAGTATGTAGACTTGCTTCGGCTAGAATCCACCGAAGATATGATTGTGGAGATTTTTGGCCTCTGAAGTTTATGAATGACAGTTTTCGTCTGTCCGTATCCTGTTCCCGGGAAAGAAAGCACATCGTGCATCTCAGCGCGCTGCTGTTGCGATATGTTTTTCCAAATTAAGTTTTCACTGTGACTGTCACTAAAGGGTTTTTGTACCATTTTCGACTGGTTCCGGACAATTTTTCGAAGTGCTGAAACAGTAAGCGTACCTGTAAAAGGAGTTCCGTACCCATGTATCCCCTCTAGCCTGAAGCTATCATTAGGTTTTATTGGAAAAATACCAAAGAAATGAAGTTTTATTATTCTTTAAAATAAGATTCATGGCATTTAAACGTATACTTAACTTTAGATTGTGCCCCCTACTTACCCAGACTTAACCCGTGTTTCTCACTTTAACCCACCGAACTGAGAACGTGTAACGAAGTCGACAACATTCAATAATAAATAGAAAATGAAATTAAATTCTTATGGCTATCAGTAATTTAGTAACTGTGCCCACGCGCAATTAAGGAATTGAAGTGTGTACCAATATTTTTTTAAATGACGTGAAAACACATTCAAAGTCTCTCGTCTCTGCAACCATCAAGTGACGTAAGTATGAAGCAATTTATCTTACTTTTTTCATAGCAAGCCACTTCCAGCAAAAAAAATGTTAATATGATGATAGAAACACAAGTTTTACAAATAGCCATGTTCGTAACTAACCGACGACTGGTTCGAAACAAACACCCACCGTAGAATGTTTAAAAAATGATGTTCAACAAAGAATTGTCTTTACCAACGTCTTCCTTATTTATAGTCTTTGTTGGGGTTTAGTACGGTGAACTGTTTACACTTTGAATACGACAGTATTATCGAGTTTCTGGTTTTACTACATTCATTAGTAAGAATGACCTAAATATTTTTTCTCGTTTCTATTAAGGTGACAGGCAATGTCATGAAAAGATAAGCAGAGATCGCATTATGTGAAGATCCTGGGAGGGGCGACGGTGAACGTGAACAATATGGGTTATAAGACACTTTGATGCCTTGGTACCTCCATAGAAACACGGCTGCTGCTTTTCGAAAAGTAAAAAAGCAATTCTCTGTATCATTCTATCCTAACCAATCAGGGTTGCGGTAATTCTATCGAATTAACTACATAGGTTACTTGATGCGGTGGTTTACCTTCATCACCATTGAAATCCTACATTCAGTAATTTTTGTATATCACTGGAAAATGTAGATGGGAACAAAATATCTTACTTTATTATTTGAAGAAGGAGAAGGGAATGCAAATTGGAAAAGAAAGTTTAACTTTTAATGTTAGAAGTTACAATAAAGCTCGAAGATGTTGACCTAATTAATCATTTGATCAAAGTAAGTAAACTTTAAGGATAGAAGAGAATTAGTCTGATGTTAGTTAGTTATAGTTGTTATGTTAGTTTTCTATACAAGAATATATTGTTAAAAACACTTTATTGAAAAAGAGTATAATTCGTCCTTTGTATTACTGCCAACATCAAATAAAAAATAGAGGCGGTACCGCGTTATTGATCGACTTCACCCCTCTGAAGTTACCCTGCTACCCTTGCCGTTTGCACGGCGCTTGGCCGATATACTCTCGCAGTCATAAAATTCAGCAAAAAATAAGAAATGCGTTAAAATTACTGTTGAATCATCAGTAAAATACAAAATACATGACTTAAAATGGTAGTTACTAATATTGTCAAACATGATGTTATATTTAATTTATAACTGATAAGTTATTATTTAAATATTGTGTTTTGTTCGCATTGTTTAATATTTACGAATAACTCTCATGTACTAGATACATAGTTGTTTTGACCTAAGTGTAAAAGTGGTGTTTTGTAAAAGGAAGTGCATTAATTAATTGAAAAGTGATTTAGAACTTTCAATTATTAAATAATACTCACCATAACCGGTGTTTCAGAATACAAGTTCTATGACGACTTCGGGGCTGCTGGAGTGGGAGTTTTCCTTACCGTCCGATCAGATAATATCTCACGGGTGGTACCACGGCGCGCTCGGCCGCTCGCCCGCGGAGAACCTGCTCCAGCAAGATCGCGAGTTCCTCGTCCGTGACTCCTCGTCACAGCCAGATAACTACGTGCTCAGCTGTCGCTCTAACGCCCAGCATCTGCATTTCGTTATACAAAGGGTAAAATAGCAATAAAAAAGTATTTTACACTGTTTAGAGTACCTACGTGACATGCAGTTATTGATTTCCAGATCGTGGTCCACCCTGATACTGTCTATGAAAGATATCAATACCAGTTCGAAGACGAAGCGTACGACACGGTAGCAGATCTTATAACGTCTTATGTCGGTTCTGGGAAACCGATATCTGCAGCCTCTGGCGCCAGGATACAGTATCCGGCTAATCGGGTGGTTCCCCTTACAAGTTATATTTCGAGCGATGATACCAATCCTGTGGTGTCGCCAGTCGCCGATGGCTCTGGTTACGGCAACCCGTACAGTCTGTACAGCCACTTCGCCTCGAAGCCTGGAATGCAACTTCGAGTACCTTTCAAAAAGCAACGATCACATTCACTCACACCTATAGATATTGGGCAGCAAGTGAACCATGGCAAGAGTGCAAGTGCTGACGGAGTAATACAAAGTCAAACTAACAAACATGCTAAAAACTTGTCGAGCGAATCTAATTCCAGTTTCAGCGGATGGGAGGCAAATCTACCCACGAGTCCACCAGCTAAACCAGCTAGATATGAAGGCCCGAAGGCCGATGACAGGCGACTGGAATTACAGAGACTGTACCATGTATCAGGATCTGATTCTGGTAATGGATCTGGAGATTCTACACAGAGTTCTGCCCATAGTGACCCCAACAAATCTAGAGTGGATTCCGATTACAATTTGGTGACTCCTACTATAAAACAGCAATTTGATTATGAGCTCACAGAGGCGAGACTTCTACAGTCAGAAAATTTAGATTATACTGTAGAATCACGGATAAATCTAGAAAATTTCCAGTCTCAGATTATCCCTACAGGTCTGACAAAACCGCTGGAGTCGGAGACCTTGCATACTATTAAACTTCTGTTACGTACTTCAGGTCCGCGTATTTTAGCCAATCATATGACTAAAATAGATTTACACTTTTTACTGGACGATTCCATTCAGATTGAGGGAATTGACAAAACAGCATCAGGATTGGAATTATGTTTCCTTCCCCAGGGACGCTCCCTACGTATGGACGTTATTGACAGGTATGTAGGTACAATGTGTATGTAAAATAATACTACCAACTGTATCCAACCAAAACAAAATCAGCGGGAAGATTGTATAGATCGGAGGGAGACCATTTCCCAGGAGTGGGAGAGCGTAGGCTAGATAATAATAACAATAAATGATAATTGTAAAAATAGTATTGTCGTTTGCAGGATTGAAACGTTCCGTCTCCTCATAGCAGTGACAATATTGACATGCCAAACGGATCGACAAAGAGCAGATACCATCAACGATTGGATACTACTAGCAGTCGAAACCAAGACCGCTCTTGGCAATCTTTACGGATTCTCCGCGATTATGTTCGGCTTGTGTATGCCACAGGTAAATATTCGACGCATTCTTTCAGAACAAATGCAGATTACTGAGTAATTACAGCAATAATTAATTATTTGAACAGGTGGAGTGTCTCGACAACGCTTGGAATATTTTACGGCGAGTGTACACTGACAATGCTTTTATGTTTGAGGCCAAATTGCGACCATGCTTTAAAAGCATGAATGAGGGTACCAATCCTCTACCACCTAATACTACTACGCCCTACGTTCTGCCGCCAGTATTATGCTTCCATTTATTTGGTAAGAAATATTATGCTCGACAATTAAAACATACTTCTTAAATTAAAAAATTAAGAAACCGCCGACTTACCCTTGTAGAGATCATCTTACCTACTTTAAGAAATCCCCTTACTTCTTCCGATGATGTCTCATCATCAAGTCGTCAAGATTCAAGAAGGAATAACTCCTGGTCGTAATAAACATTTGTGCTCAAACTCGAACCTATATTATATATTATACAGTTCCAGATATCCCATCTGACATCAAAGCCTCCAACAAAAGGAAACCTTGATTAAATTTTTATTACACAGGTTAAGAAGACCCTTGACAAAATTATCTGTTAAAAAGGTAAAAACGCTTTCACATCGGATCATCGGTTGTTGAAATATGACTAACAGACAGACAAACAAATACATGGGTGTCAAACTTATAACACCCATCTTTTGGTCGGGGGTTAAAAAGGATAGATACTAATAAATTTCAAAGGGCCCAAAAATAAGACAAGGTTGTCAAAGGATTCCGATAAATGATTTATGTTGCAGATGGGGAAGGTGGTCTCATGCAGCCTGACGACACGTTTCCCAGCAGCCTCATGAACAGTCTCGACTTCGATTTTGCAGCAACCGCAGCGCACCTGGAAACCGCGCGACACTTCCCCAACCAGGTGGATATGTTCAAACGCAACGCCAGGACTGTAGTGCAGGAGATGTCTTCGCTGGGGCCCACCCTAGATCCCACTCTATTGGAATTATTTAGAACAGAATTTCATATCAATTTCCTTTGGGGAGAGCGGGGTGTGTTAACCACACCGAATCAAAGATTTGCCCGCTTGACAGATATATTAACTACGATGGCAACAAAACTAGCTAATCAGCCATCTGATGTCGATGTTGCGGTGTAAATGCCAAGTATAATAATAACACAGACCTCAACAGTAAGCATATCATCCAAAGAGATAGACAACAGTTGACTGTTTGTTAGGTAGAATTGAATTTCAGTCTATATTATGCTTCCAGTTATTTCTAAGCATTAATTTTATAATTATATTTTTACAATATATTTTAAGAGCATAAATCATAGACATTAATCATTGGGTTCTCATCGGGACAGAGGTTAAAATATTCAGTAAATAAACATATTATATATATTTAAAATGTAATAGTATGTGTCTATGTATGTATGATGTGTATCTTAATTATTTTAGTAATGTTTAGTGTGTGTTGCGACCTACAAGGATAATTTAAAGTTATTTATACTTGTAAACGCTGTATAAATAAAATGTAATATTTCCAAATTCTTTTTCAAAATAAAACAATGAAACTACAGAAAAAAGTTTATTATGTTGGAAACATACAAAATATATCATAAACCCAAAATTACATGCCTAAACCTATATATTTTTTACAGGCTCACCTGATATCAACGGTCATATAATTAAGTGTCTACCATTTTATTATCAATGAATGGACTCCTTAATTATGCGACCAGCATTACATCAATACAAAAGTAAAAGGTTTTTTAATCAAACCTGATAAAAATATTTTTTATAAACAATAGTACAAAGTTTTTACTCTTACGATAGCAAAATAATATGTTAATTAATAATAGTTAACAGTAACTAGTAGGAGCGACCGAGATGAAAAATTTATTTGAAAATAGGAAGAATTAGCACATAGCGGTCTAAAAATGCTTAGTCTCTTATGTCACATTTAGGCAACAAGTTTCACTATATACTTCTATTAAATAAATTCGAAATACCTACATAACTACCAGTCGAGAAACACTGTTGAGAAAAAGTCGTCACCAAAAGTTTAACAAAAGTAGCCCCCCAATCCCTACCGGCTACAACCATGATATATTTTAATTTTCTAACACGATGTAGTTACCATCACATAAAGTCACATGAAACTTCATTTTTCTAAACTGCATAAAATATCTTAATACAAAAGCAGCTAGCTATTGATTTAAAATGTCAACACCTCTACCTTTTAACACACTAACACTACAAGAAGAAATGCAATGGTAAGTGTAAATTGTGGACTTCTTACTAAAATGTTTTTTTATACTTTTATATATATTATTTGAATTTCTGTTTAAATAGAAAACAATCAATTTAAACTTATAAACACCCCTATTAGTAACACACAATGCAAATTGTTATATAATATATTTATTTATTACACTTATATTTATTTAATAATCATTAATTGATTATTATATTTAGCATCCAGTGTGATAAGGAAAGAAAATGAAAAAAAAAATATTTTTAGCACATAGTTACACAAATACATAGGTAGTAAGTTCATAATATCTTTCTTTTGACTTTGCAAACTAACGCGAATATCATTATCACAATGAGTTTTAAAGTCGTAAAACCCATCTAACGATCGATCAATATTGCAATGAAGTACAAATATGTACGTTGTACGTACTTAATGTGTCCTCACTAAATTCGCGCAAATGAGCGTGGATTCCCTAAGTTTAAAACATAGTAAGCAAACATTAATCAAGTTGTTGCGTGAGTTAGTCTTAAAGTCGGTAGTCATCAGAATTTGAGCGATTTAGCGAACAGTGCGACTGTCGCTTGTGTTTTGTCTCCGTTGAACCGTCTCAGCTCCACGACAGCCTGTAAAGGACGACTAATAATTACCATTTTCCTAATATTATCGGGCTAAAATGTATCTAATCAACATTATACCATTCTTTTTTTACTTAAGGTTTCCATACAAATTATTTTACACATTCATGTCGTAGTTGTAAAATATTTCACTGTAATATTGTAACTTTTAGTTCAATCATGCTGTTTTAATGTCGCCAATATAAAAATAATACAGTTGAACCTTGAATATGATTAATTTTCAACTTCTAATATTATTTGTATGAAAACCTTCAAGCAAGAGCATACAATTTATCCTTTTGAATTTTTCATACAAATATTGAAGGTATAATGACGTCAATTTTTATTCAACTAATTACGGTGAACAGAAATAATATGTAAATTGCTGCAAATAAATATTTGAATCGATGTGATATATAAGGAATTTTCGAATGTAAATATCCTTTTTTTTCAAGCCAGCGACAGGAGAGTAATTTTTTTTAATATATCACTCGTAGTCCTAATGGCTACTGGGTACTAGTATAGAAATTTCGAAATTTCTTGACTATCATAAGTTCTACATACCTGTTCCCTAGTGAAGCCGAGTGCAACAATCTCTTCTACTTCAGATTCGCCAAATGCATCTGTAGGCAAGATTGTCTGGCTGGGATCACCGAGTCCTGAATACAAAATAACAGTACCTATAAAATAATTATAGAAAGTAAAATAATTATATAAAGTAAAATAATTATAGAATTAAGTTTTTGACTAAGCCCTTGAGCTCTTCGGTGTAGTGATAATGTTTTAGCTAAAATTTAGGATTGACTAATGATAATTATCTGTTATATTATTCTAATTGCTTTATTATTTTATATTTATATTTTTGACATTGTTATTCTACATAATTTTGATAAATATTAGATGATTTTACAAGAGTTTTGTTTAATAAACTTTAAATAAAGTCATTATAGAAGTTGCAATTCTAATAAAAGACCACACGGAGTCATTCGGCCATTCTGAGTCCAAAATAGAAATTAGTCAATTCAAAGTCAAAAGCGATAGAAAGATTAAAACAGATTTGGAATAAAATTTATGATGCCTTCAATGCGCATTTTCTCAAAATTACAATCGAGTAATTTACATGAAACATTCACACACATGGTTTCAATTCGTAGTTTTAGTTAATACTTATAACCTATGAAATTGCAGCTTTTATGGACGAAGAGAAAGTAAAAAAAAAGAATATGAAATATTTATTTTGGTCAATCATATTACTGGCCCATATGATCAATGCACTGTTGGCTTTTTAATGGAAATTGATTCAAATCTCTTTAAGTACTGTTAAAGCCAGCTAAGTGAGAAATCAATGAAGCCCCAAGGGCACTTTTTACTTATAGGGGCAAAAAAATTAATTATCCAAGATTAGTTGTACAAATTGTGAAAAAATTGACGTATGTTGTTGGAGGGTCCAACAACTACGGAGTTCTGAGTTACTCCGGAGGGTTACCGGCTTTAACTCCGGCAAATTTTAGATGGTTCGGTTCACTGCATCCAATCACAAAGCGCTAATTTCAAGTGGGAGAAGACGGAGCGCACGATTAGTTGTAGCGAATCAAATTATGGCTGGAACCGAACCCGTCCTAGCCTTAAACTTGCAGTAGTTTAGACATTGATAGAGCATCACGTGCGTTAAGGGCCACATCGTTGATTCAGTATTCTATTGGCGTATCTAGTGTGTACCTATTGATGAGACGAACTTGTTACACAGGGTACTATAAAATTCTCTTACCCATTCTCTGGTTACTGGTCTGTGGGTTGCCAGATGTGGATTGACCAGAAATAGAGCCGGATCTTGGGGCGGGGTTGGTTCCAGATTCTGTGCAGTAAAAATTTCTAAGTTAATAATATAGTCGTACCTCTGACTTGTCTAAGAAATACAATATCACTTAAGTGTCTATCTTGTGAACTACATATTATATTTAATAAATGTACTTATACATCTGCATTGTCTGACATAATCAAAATATGTACCTACTAGATAAAATACCGGACGAACAAACCACCTGCTTTAATCACATGGATATTATAATATATAATTTTTGAAAAAATCTTTTAGGGTTCATTTTTACACAAAAATATCAGTGTGATATCAGCTGTGAGACTTCACTGAAATCAGTTCTTTTTTCAGTTAACCGGCACCGAGTTATTGCAAGTGATCAATACAGATATTTTGTTTAACACTATTGTTAACATCTATTGCAAAAATACATAATCATTTCTACTGTATTAACAATAGATGAAGAAAATAACATACCAACATTGTTTTGATTCGTTGTCATGCACACTTTCCTACCTACCAATTTTTTATTATGACATTTATTTCTTCCTTATACGCAGTACCTATAATTTATAAAACTGGCTAAGAACTCAGTAGTAAAATCCATTTGTATTAAATTCAGGAATAAGAAAACTGAAATAAACGTAATATAGGTCGCTAAAATAAGACTGAATTCGCCCTACGATATTAATGTTAATTTTTTTACTTTCTCTTTGTTGTTGTATTGTGATCAATCAAAGCACAATAATTACAACCAATATTGCGAGATAAAACAAAAAATAATTTTACGATTTTTATTGTTTTATAGATACGTTACTTTTTATGGATTTAGAAAACATGTACCATTATGCAACAGTGACAACAGTTTATGCAGTGACCCACAATTTCACTTCTTTTTTCCACGCCCACCTTGTTTAGATTTCTCCAGTGCTTCTTTCACTTGTCGTTCTTCATGGTCTCTCATGGACTGGTTGACAATTTCATCCTCCGAGTAGCCAGAGAGTCGAGCGCATTCCGGTAGTTCTGACTCTGGCAGGAATAGAGTCTCGGTGCCGGTTGTGCCGATACGGAGAACATTTCTCTTTAAATCTATGTTGCACTGTAAAGATATAAAACAAATATATGATAATTTTCTATAGAAAATTCAAGAAAGACAAATATCAAATGCTTAAAAGTTTCGAGATCAGGAATTTATGGATCTACCCAAGTATGATAATGAATAAACCTTGAGACCTTTGTAATCACTAATCAATCATGTGGCAACCCATATAAACATTTGACTATTTTGTTGCTATCAATATTCAGAAACTAATAAAGATCTGTGAATGTTTACCGAGCATGAATGTTTATTCCTTTGTTACGAAAACAGAATTGCTGCTGTTTTGTGCGGCCCTAAATAACATTAGCACTATTCATCCCGTGGGTGTCGTAGGATATTTTACACCTTGTGGACGGCGTTAGGCTCGCCACCTATCACGTTTGTCCACCACATCTCTTATGGCGAAAAGTGGGAACTATCTGTGATTGAAGGTGGTTCCTCTGTCTACCCCCTCGGGGATTATGGACAAGAGAGTTTATATTATTATACATGAATATATATTATTATACTTGTATTATTTATTATACATAAATATATATACCTACAAAAACAAAATAAACTACCTAATATATATTCAAGAGAATAAATTATCTACCTGATGTCTTTTGAGCATATCCAGGCCAAGAAGCATATCCATGGGTTGTTCCTCCAGTACTGAGAAAGATGTAGTAAGGAAGTCCTTTTCAATCCTCATTTGAACCATGTGGATGCGACCTATGATTCTCTGAACGCCGACACCTTTCGCTATGCCTGCCCATCTATAATTTTTACAAAATTAAAATATCTTGTATCCATGAAAAATAGCTGATAAACTTTATGAGTTTATGATGAGTTGAATTACAGGTGTGCATCTAAAAATTAGTTTCTGTTTCCTTTGAAAATTAGAACTTTTACAAATTACTAATTTGAAGGTTAGAATATTTTTTACTGATATTTTACCTGGTGTCTACAAGTCGCATAATATTACATCTTTCAGCACATGCTGCCGACATTATTGTGGTTTGGGCACCTGAATCTATAAATGCTTTTACAGGGAACCTGGAAAACAAATCTCATTATGATTACAAATACATATACAGTAAAGAAGACCAAGAACATGATTTCTTTATAAAGTCTAAAACTAGAAATATTGCATACCCATTTACATGGCAATTGATATATAACATGACTACAGTTCCAAATGTCTCTGGGTTGTATTCCATGGCTGCCTCCATGTTGGCTTCTATGTTCTTCTGCCTGATCTCCTCAGCAATCATTCGTTGAGCCTCTGTATCAAATGGATCGGAGTTCATCATTCTTCAGAACAATGAATACCGACCAGTAGCATTATTAGTGACATTCGAATATAAGCACCTATACACAAATTTTATCCACACTTTACTCTTCACTCAGGACAATACCTTATTCTTTGCTGTTGACGTTCAGTCCTAGCAGTTATTTGTTCTCGAAGCACAGAAGCAAATGTATCTATGGAGGTTAAACACAAATGTCTGAATAGGATATACATTGAAATTGAGATACAGAATAGAAATTTTTATTCAGAAAATAATTTTCTGTAGCTTTCTGATCTTATTTACTGGAATATACTTTTTATATATATATGAAGTAAATATATAAAGATATTAAACATATATACAACCACATCAAAAAGCACGAAAATATTCTTTAGGCACATATAATAGACACCATACTTTCAATATAAATAACTCTAAATTAAAAATATAAGAAACCTCCGACGTACCGTTGTGGAGATCCCCTTACGTTTTCCTGATCATCATCAGGTCCTCACGATTCCAGATGTGGGAAGGTCACCATAGTATAAAGATTTGAGCCCAAACTCGAACCACCTAACTGTTACCGTTCCAGAGATCCCATCATACTCCAACATCCCTAGATACTGCAAGATCTTAGAACCACTGATCCAATTGCTTGCTGCGCTGAAGGCGTGGGGACACTCCTGGCTTCGCCTTAGGCCTCGCCATGGCTATAGCTCCACATCATTTCCATTCATTTTTGGCCACCATCTTATCTTAATTCCCTACGATTTAGTTTGAGAAGACTCCATCTAACTATTATAGTTTCGGCGGGCTATCTTCAAATTCTTCAAGTTTCATATTGCGATATTGAAGGCCACTTAATTTTTCCTGGTCATCATCAGATCCTTAAGGTTTCAGATGTCGGAAACGCACCATGAACCTGAATATTTGAGCTCAAATTCAAACCATCTATTACCTTTCCAGAAATCCCATCTGTCATCAAAGATAATCCGTGATCTTGGAAACCACTGGCCCAATTTTTATCAGACCTAGCTAAGAACACTCTCGACAAATTCTCTTCACTCTCGATAAAAAAAACGAGTCCAAATCGGACCATCCGTTCTCAAGTTATGATGCCACAGACAAATATGACAAACTACACACCCTCCCTCGATCGGTCTGGGGTAAAAATCAAGATATTCACTTATACAATAATGTTCATTGACCCACAGTATGTCATTTTGATTGAGACTGCAGGACACAAAATAGTGAATTTGAAATGCTTTGGTTGATTGTTTTTTGTTACCATGACTAGAGGGATGATGTAAATGGAGTGAATGTTTTATATAAAAATTACGATATTGTCTACAAACCCAGGTTTCCACTGAGTAGAGCATCAGCTAATCTTGGATTGTTTTGTTTAAGTAGTGCAAGTTGATCTGGGTTGGCAAGAAACATTTCTCTGATGATACGCGGGTCCTCCTCTACTGGTGGGTTCCTCGCAGCCATTGACGTGCTAGCAGCTCCTGGAGGCACTTCGATGCTACTGAAGTCAAGGTCCGCCAAGCCAGTTGGCAGGGCTACCAGGCAAGTGGGTTTTAAAAACAATTTTATGAAAAAATCCAATAACGAATTTTTAATATAACATAAATTTTTTTGTGAATTATATTGTTAATTTTTTTGTGAAATATGACAATTATTTCTTCATCATGTAATATATGGTTTTCTTTTATAATGTCAGTGTGCCGTAAAGAAGCGGCGTGAGGTTAAAAAAATACGATTATTTGAGGTTTATGCCATGTTTATTTATGGTTTATGCATAACATGACTTGCGTTGTCAAACATGACAATAAAAAAGCATGACATAGCAATTTCAACTTCAAAGAGGAAGGTGTAAATACCTTGGTTAGCATCATTCAGGTTGAGATTGGAGGCCGATTGGACCATATGGATAAGTACAACGACGTCCCCGTCGTGCACTCCATGTTCCTTTAGTGACTTCTTATCGTCGAGCAGGGGTGTCCCGTTGAAATTTAATGTTATCTCTTTTGCAGGAAATCCGGACTCAATTTCGCAAAACGCCTTGAAATTCTCCAGCTCCAAGTCTTCCGATACTTGCAGAACGAATAGTTCGTCGTTGAGGGTGGTTACTGTAACTTTCATCTTGAAATTTGGTAATACGCTGACTAAATGAAAATTAAATGCGGAGGCAGGTTTGTGTCGTGCGATTTATTTATATTTGGGGAATGACTAGCCAAACATTTTAGAGAAGGGTCACGATAATTGGAAAGGAACAAAAGTTATTTGCCAACAAGAACAACGCGCACAACTAAAACTTTGTAATCGTCAACCTACTCAACTCATTTGCAAGGGTGCTTTGGTGAGTTGTTTGTGAGTGAGCGAGAACAAGCACAATTGAGCACTACTGTGACGGCTAGGACTTCACGAGGCCGGTTTCATTCCGGTTCGGTTCGCGGCAATCGACCAATCACAAGCTATAGACGGCTACGTTCTAAAACACTTTAATTTGTTATCATTGGTACCGGTTCAATCGATACATTAAAACAGTGGCATTAGATCCCGGAGTTGCCGCCAAAAACAATGATCGCTAAACGAAACGAAAACGAATCTATAGGTATAGTCTGGCCAAAAAGAGTAGAAATTAAATAATGGCAACACTTTTTTTTAAAATTAATGGTCTTTGGTATTGTGTTTAAGGCAACACTTACTGAAATAATATGGAAATGTCATTTTGATTTGACATCAATGTAATGGAAAGTTGCCATTATTTAATTTCTAATCTTTTTGGCCAGACTGTATGTATTTATGTATTATGGTGATGGTCAAACCGAATTATTAGCATTGATTATTTTTCGGTCAAAGTGGATAATGGCGTCGATTCCGGGGCCGCCAAACCTTAACTTAAAACAATTAAACTGTCACGCTCACTCGCTAGACACACGCTAGATCGTTTAGAGTGCGGGTGATGAAGGCTACTGGCACCAATTCTGGGGTGCCACTCGTATGGGTATTAGGTATGAAGGCCTCTGAATCGACACCTGTCTTCTGTCAAGTTCTGTCAGCTGTCAAAGGACTACACTAGGCCGGTTCCATACCGGTTTGGTTTGCTGTCTCCAATTACGAAGCGCTCATCAAGGGTGTTAAGTATTGGAGCGTGGAACGCATGTGATTGGTTGCAGGAAACTGAACCGGGACTGAAATCGGATTCGTATATTCCGAGGCTAAACATTTTATAGCTAGAGCCGTTACTTCTGATATAAAAAAAGAACAAAGTCAAAGTCAAGCCAATAGCAGAAAAAAATCGCAAATCGCAAACGCTCGCCGCAGGCCATCGCATCGCAATCGTTTTGTCGAATCGCGTTAATTCTGTGTTATTTTGATTTGGAAAAATATCATTTGTTTTGTGGTTATTCACTGTGATGTTTGTGTTGTAAGGTAGGACTAGCTAGAGAACTGTAATGTTGCTTGCTATGTGACTGAGTAACGATGCATTTTTATAAAATACAGTGAAAATTTGGTGGTCAAGTCCTTGTGGAATCTTGTGCGATTTTTACATACATTTGTACAATGTGAAATCCCCGACGTTAGTGAGTATTTTAATTACTTTATGCATTTTAACAGGACTTATTTTACCTGTAGTTTTAATAGTTTGTCGTCTTACTTACGTTGTAGATTTGTTTGAGAATGAGTACCTATTGCACTTTAACACTAATCCTTAGTGAGGCAGAGTGAAAGTTGCTGAGTGAGACCCATACTACACTCACTCAACACTATCTGGTTTTCGGGGTTGACGCACCTACAGTACAGACTGTTTAGTTATCGGTTGTTAAAATTGAATGATTTTGTTACGCTTTCTTCCTGTTGTTTCGGTTGAGCTGGAATTGATCACGCTCTGATTATCTGACAAACAATGCACAATACATGTAAAGAGTATAATTGCGCTGATAGAAATATATGAGTGCTAAGGGCCAGGTACTTAGTTGTTAAAGTAGCCCTTATTCATTTAAGATGTACCATGCATTTAGCAATAAAATAATGCAGCTTTGTTTTATCAATAAATAATTAAATATGCTAAGATTATTTAGATACCTCTTCATTAGTTGTATAATTTGGTCTGATTTACCATTTGCATTTGGGTCATACTATGGCTCGGACTTCACGAGTCCGGTTCCAACCAAGGTTTGGTTCGCTGCAACTCATCATGTGCTCTGCTCCCCTACTTAAAATCAGTGCTTTGTGATTGAATGCAGCCAACCAAACCGAAAGGGAGCCAGCTTTGTGAAGTCTTAGCTTTTTACCTAGTACAGGGGAGCTCAAACTTGTGTTGTCGGCGATCTACAAGAATATAATTAGATTACAAATGATCAACTCTGCTGATATGAGTGGTGTATGACACTGTAAGGTGAATCTATAGCATAGGTAGGTAGGTGGTCAGTACCCAAAAAAGGTACAGAAATAACAAAATAGTAGTCATTCAACAGTCTAATCAAAACCACAGATTAAGTAATAGCTACTATGTAACCAAAACTATTGAACATATTTCTGTGATCGACTCTTAAAGCTCTGGATATCGACCTTCAAGCACCCCTGACCTAGTGTAACAGTTTCAAAAAATAATATAATTAATAATTCACTCTTTATTAGATACATAATCCTTGATTTGTTTTATGGCCTGATTATTTCACTTATTGTCCTAAATAGGTTTTTTCTTCAGAATTTCATATAGCATTTTATGTATCTTCTATTTTGAACCTACTTAACATATTCTCAATTTCTACACTGAAACCTTTTATAGGGTTGAAATTTTTTAGAGGGATTGATTTATATAATATATTAATTTGTGATTAAATAAGTAAAAAATAATAATATATGTATCTATTAGGTTTGAAAAAAAAAAAAAAAAAATTGGATATAGGCAGTAATAATAATAGCGTCTTTTGCTCTATACTAATATTAGTGGGTAATCAAGGTATTGTTGTGTTATTTTTAAAATAATGACATTGACTTTTTTTACAGAAAAATAATGAACTGAAAACAAAGCTGGTTCAAAAGAATAGAAGATGTCGTCTGTGGGACAACTCGTCCCACAGGTGACTCGCAGCCCTCCCAACATGACAATCAAGTTCAATGGACCCCATATCGAGGGGTCTTTCTGCACTTCAATTGATTTAAATTATGACCCCATTATAAGTATCATATGTGCGATGTACATAGCTTTTGGAATTGTTTACACTTTGTTTGGTAAGTTTATTTTCTGTGAATTCATTTTGTTAAATATTTTATCATGCAGTTAATTATCTTGATGTTTTTAACTGATAAAATATGTTTTGTTTTAGGCTATAGATGCTTCAAAGCTAGTATGTTCCTCACTGGTTTTACATTTGGTTCAGCAATTGTTTACCTGATATGTCTACAGGAATACCTCATGCCACCTTATGGAAATGTTGGTAAGTTTGGCAAATCAGCAAATAATTTAAAAAAAATATATTTTTGATTAATTTGTTAAAAAACTGAATACTGACAAATAAAGATTGGTGTTATTGTGTCAGGGGTTAACATGTGCCAAGATTTTTTTTTGTGTTTCGCAGGTGTAGCCCTCTGCGCGGGACTTCTCTTCGGCCTGATCACAATGCTAATCCAATATGTGGGTCTTTTTATGACTGGTTTTCACACTGGCCTATTGTTAGCTGTTGCTGGATTAGCCATTTACGATCATTTCCTCGACAACCGACCGATTACCGTAAGTACAACATTTTTAAACTTTCAATCTCAAACTTATTAAAATATTTAGATTTTAGTTGTTATAAATATAAAATGCTGTAATAATTAAACAATTTGATATTTGCGTGTTCATTTCTTTATTGTGGTATACGACTATATGTTAAAGTTGTAATAAATGTAATCTGATCTCTGTGCAATAATGTGCATTTATATATATAATGTATATTTAGTCTCAGAATATAATTTCTGGACTACACGCATTTGGTTCCAGCCCCGGTTCGGTTCGCTGCAGCCAATCACAAGTGTTCCGCCCTCCACTTCAGCGCCTCGTGATTGGCTGCAGCGAACCGAACCAGGGCTGGAACCGTATGCGTGTAGTCCAGGCCTTAAAGGAAGACATACCGATATAAAGTTTGTAAGTATGTATGTATATAATAGACTATGTTGGATGGAACAATGAACGACACGAATGTGTCCTCCATTAATCGGCGTAATGTGTGCCAGCAGTTCATCGTGATTCCCGCAACACATGTTTGAAGTAGGTATGTCTGGTTATGCATGTGTTGTAAAATGCTATGCATGTAGATAATGTGTAATTTTATTTATTCAGCGTTAATACAGCGTATTTAAATTCGATTAAGGGTTGAAAAGCATTTAGATTTTTCGATTCAATTTTGACCAGGCTTTGAACTATGACCCTGCTTGCCATTCTGGAGCTTGCTCTAAGTTTTTGAAGTCTTTCATTCTTGTCATAATATAATATGTCCGATTTTATAATGTTAATATAAATGACCACTCCAAAGAAAGACGTTAGTAGTGCTGGGGAAACATCACAATGGTCCAGATGTGAATTCGATCCGGCGAATCCGTGCGCTGCAGTCACGTGCCCTAGCCTTTGAGCCACTAAAGAAGTATCACGGCCGTAAGGTTACGGAAGTGGAGGGAGTTAAAATCGCTTTCCTCACAACGATTTTTAAACTATCCAATTCACCTTTTGACGTCTCAAGCCCCTTCCCCAAACCCCTTTGACCCTGAATAACATTGTACTGGTTCTTATTCTTACGATTCATTCGTGCTTTTGTCTATTATTAACTTACCTGATGTTGTTGCTAAGGAAAAATACGAAGAAGTTGTTAGGTGAGAAGTTTAGGTACTTACTTATATTATATAACCACTTCGTTTCCTTCCTTCTTGTAGAAGTATATGTGAAAGTAGATATGTTTTCAATTTATTGGCGAAAGTATTGACTGATTGATGCATTTAGCCATGATATGATTTTTATTAGCCAAGCGAACTGTTACCTAATTGAATATTATATTAAATCGTAAAAATATGTTGTCATTTACGTCTGTTGTAAAAAAAATTTGAAGTGAAGTTAATGCAAATAATTTTGATGTAAATAAGCAAGTAAAGCGAAGCATATTGAATATTGTAGTGAGCCATGATAACCAGTTGAAATTCAGCATATAGTGCTCCTTCAGGCGGAATCATTGACATATCAATGATTCCGCCTGAAGGAGCACATTCAAGCGTAAACTAACTTAATATGCTGCCCAAGCATTTCGTATATAATAAACCCTACATATTTGACGATCTCCTGACGTACATGGTCGTGCGTTCTGGACCAGGGTTTCGGATTTTATTTCTTGTTGTGGAGATGCTTGAACACAAAATGCAATGAGTACGAAGGCATTTTTCGAATCTGGGTGTTATTTGTATATGTAATAGTGAGTTGTCTCTGGACACAAGGCACAGAACAACATAGCATACGTCATTGCATTGTTAAAAAATCAATCATCATGTCAGCCTATATTCAATCCAACGATGATACTTCGAGGACGGGATTGGAATGTCACAAGATCTCTGAAATCAATACAGGTCCCGAATTTCTTTTGGTCTTAAGGAGAAGTCTGTTATCTGCGTGAGACATGTTAGATTATTCTATTTGCGAAAGTTCAATGTACAAAATTGATGTTTATCTAAACGTGTAATATTACAAATGGTAGTGGTTTCATTCGCGAGTGAAACTAAAGTTACATAGTACTTTTTATTGTATAAGGAGAGCAGACGAGCAAACGATCCACCTGATGGTAAGTGGTCACCGTTGCTCATATATAATACATTTCACTTCACTAGAATAAGATTCGATGTGCTGCTAACTTTGAGAACTAACCGGAGTGCCTCATGTGCCGACAAATACTCTGGCTCTCTTACTCTTTATGTAACATGCAATAATTAATATCATAGAAAATTAGAAACCATATTTAAGTTTACTACTATGTAATTTGTTTTTGATTTGGTCACCTACATTAGTAACATAAGCCGGCGTCGGCGCCGTCTCCATCAGTAATGACTGTCGCTTTCTAATGTACATTTACGTGTTAAATCATCGGTGTTAATTCTTGTTCCAGTATTGGGTATGCGTTATGACTCTTCTGGGCTCAGGCATCTTCTTTGCTGTCATTAACTTGTATTGGAAAAAAGGTAATTTGTATTTATAATTCGTTTTTACAACATCTAGATAAGATAGTAATTTAGATACTGATTGATAATGTATGTGAGATCCAAGATATCATAATTTAGGGATCTACTGTACCCCGAAGGTACAAACTGAGCCCTATTGCTGTCGCTCCGTCGTTCGTCCGTGTGTCTGTCCAGCCGTCCGTCTGGCAGGCGGGTCAAGAGCCTAAACGGAATAAGATACAGAGTTAAAAAAAATTCACATAATACTCGTATGTATTAACTTGATCCAAATACGAATATCGACTTATGTTGTGAAATAAATTGTATTTTAGAGGGGGTCCCATACAAGTAAAGGGAGTCGATAAGAAATATATTTTTGGACCCTATCGTGTGGGGTATCGTTATTTAGAGCTAATTTTATAATTTTTTTCGTGGAGAAACGATGACGTTAAGCGCCCGTCATAATTTTAAATTTTAGACTACTTTTGCTACCAGGTCTATTTCTTGAACGTTTTTATCTAGGAACTCGAGGCCCGACTCGCACTTGGCCAGTATTTTTATATACCGGACATTAATGAAATATTATATATTATAATCTTTTTCTATTGTTTTTGCAGTACTGACTATATTCGGGACAAGTATTTACGGAGGCGCGGTGATTGCCACTTCTCTAGACTATTTCTTCGAAAGAATGATGATGCTCAAATGGGTTAGTATACAACATATCAGCTTCATTTTGACACACTAGTCATTCTGAACCGTAAGCTTCCTGTTTATTTTTAGTTTTGTATTGGTATCTTCTAAGTCGTTTTCCTCATTGAGGGTCGTGATCATTCTTTGGAATTAATCACATAGAACGACTATCTTGACAGATTAATGGGGTGGTTTGCCATTGCCTTCCCCATTTCACACACTGGTTATCAGTGTGCAGGTTTCCTCAAGATGTTTTCCTTCACGAGAAAATTGTAATATCTTTAAAAATAACGTTTCATTTTGCTTTTCTGTTTACGGAGTGTGCTAGTGGCTCCATCTACACAAAGCTTTGCGTTTTATGTCCTATTATTCAGATTTTGAATAAAAAAAATTACAGTTATGGGAACGGGCGAAGCTCGAGCCGGCGGTGCCGCCGCCTTGCCGGCTGTCGTGGCTGACGCTTGCGGCGTGGCCGGCCGCCGCTATCGTGGGTCTGACAGCCCAGTGTGCCCTCACAGCCACCGGGATATACCACGAGCAGAGTGAGTTCTACATCGACATACAAAACTCCCTATCGGCATATACACCCTTAGAGGTTTTGCTAGATGGGAAAAAATTCACGTACAGTCGACCACAGGTCAACCTACCCAAAACGTCAAAATCTGTGAAACTGAAATAAATCCTATTACGCGGGCATATTGAGTCGATGAAATTTGACAAATGGTATACTTTGTAACGATGTCGACTTCATCGTCCATATCAACCTTCTTGCCATCAACTTCAACCTCATCGTTACCGTTTATCTCATCTCATTTCGCATTGGCATCTTCATTTCTTCATATAAATTCAAAATCATGTTCCCATTCCATTTCTAAATTTCATTATTCCATTAATTTCATTGTTTTATATGTACTTTCACTTTTTCTCTATATTTTGTCTCGAACGGACGTCTCCCGTTCACTTTTATTTCCTACTACCTATTTTCTGTGTTACTATTTGTGTTCTTTTCCTTAAAATATAATATTTATCACCAAATTCTTCTATTACTTCATCTGCGCACTGTCCTAGAACCCTGCTAGCCGGCAATAGAGGACAGACTGTAGCAACTTTAACTTGTGGTCGACTGTATCATGTTACTTTACTTGTATAACTATAGTATTGACGATAACCAGGAAAGCTTAAATTTATATTTAGACAGAACTTTTTGTAGCACGAACGAAAATTTGGTAGTGATTTGTTATCCATAAATGACAATTGACCGCTGTTATCATCTAAATAAAATTAAATTGAGGCCATTTATTTAAGGAATAAAAATCTTAGAAAACTGGCAAAGAGACACGGAAATGCGTTATTTTGCACCTAAATGTGATGTTATGTACGTGTATAAAACTATCGACAATTGTCATTTATCAATAACAAATCACTACCAAATTTTTGTTCGTGCTACAAAGAGTTCTATGTCTGGTTATATTGTACTGTGTACTACATGTTGGCCGGCATGTCCTGACCCTGCCAATTTAACTGGGGTAAACCCATTCCTTTGATATGTATACGAAAAACCGACGGCTTTATCCGATTGTCGCCGATTAAAGGTCATCTGTAATCGGCCATCTTGACCGACGTGATGAGCCATAAAGTGATATTTGTCGTTTTCAAGGTATAAGCGCTCAGAAGCGTCGCCTGAAGGCACAGCAGACGCGACCCGTAACTCGTGAGCAACGCGCAGAGATGAAGCAGCGGAAGTACAGATACTTGTATCAAGTACGCACCGCTCATGGAGATGTTATATCACAGGTACAGATAAGACCAACTGGCTGAAGTCGGATTCGATAGAGCTTGTTCATAATGTAAACAAACTGACATCATTTATCACGACGATGAATAGACGATGAACCATAGTTTAATTAACGTGGAATTCACTTTTTTTAAAACCCTAAACTACATTATACGATGAAATATTAATAAAACATTGATAATACATCAAACTATCGACATCGCCAATATGGTTGTTTGTTTACATTTTGAACAAGTTCTATTGAATCCGACTTTAAGTCTGTTTGTGTACAGTGGGCAACATATTAGGTTTGGACAACCTTCAGTGTCACTTTAACTTATTACCTTCAGTACTTTGTCACTAACTTATTTGACACATTCATATGAATACCATGAAATAATAACAAAAACCAAATGCGACAGGATTCCACACAGTATAGCTTGATGTGTCTTCCACTGTACTGCTCCTATCCGGTATTTTCAAGACTGAAATCTTCGGATTGGTCAATTTTTGCCTTTTAATTTTTTTAACCAAACAGTCTGATGGATTCTGTCTAGCAATAGACACATCGACGTTTCCCTTACGGTTTCCACTTATTATATTCGATGCTGATAACTGATCCAAAGATTAGATTGACAATTATTTGCATAAACAACTATTATTTATTATACTGATTGTTATTGGAAATTCTAACATGTGCCAACATATATTTGCATAAGCTACATTACTAACTACTCGCCGCTTTATATGACTTCACCTATATTTTAGTACAAAGCGAAGATATAAGCATTGCATGTTCCGACCTTATCTACAATAGGCGTCAGGGGTCGCCCTAATAGAACGCGATTACGCGATTCGCGCGAACTTTGTTCGTACGAACGCGCGATCAAACATATTGATGTTGAATAAGTGTCTAGGACATAAAACGCAAAGCTTTGCGTACATGGAGCCACTAGCACACTCCTTAAACAGAAAAGCAAAATGAAACGTTTTTTTAAATTAAGATATCACAAATTTCTCTTTATTTGGGTTAATTTAATATAATTTCACAAAGCTGTAGTAAATTTGTGATCATATCATGGCATCATAAGGCCATTTCAAAATAGCAAACCTAAAAAATCTGCTAAGACAGCGTGGCGCGAGTCTGAAGTAATTTGATCTATCTACATGTTGATTGGCTCCGTACCGTTGTGCTAGTGGCGCCTCTAGTAGTAAAACATTGCAGGATTATCTCCTATTGACAGTCGCACGATGTGTTTGTAAATGTTTGTTGTCGCATCGCTTATTCGCGCGATAATCGCGTTGTATTAGGTGAGTTCTTACACACACTATGTATAGGGATCTACATTTCTATTTTTGTGCAATAAAGTGTATTCATTCATTCATCTGTATTGTATTGTTGCAGTCATACGTACAGGCTCTACAAAAGAAGGCTCAGTGCGGCAACTGGAGCGGCAGCGGCGGTGGCGAGTGTAGCACTTTGCAGAGCGACTCGACGCACCTGACCGTGCTGGCCGGCTCCGAGCTCGCGCCGCCCACTGACTCCGACGACGACCTCAACCAGATCCGCGCAGCTCACTAGCCACTCTCAGGTGAGATCCCTGTTTGTTTCTTAAGGGTCAATGTTCATCAATCTCGCAGTAATGTTCATCAATAGGAGATAATCCTGCAATGTTTTACCACTAGAGGCGCCACTAGCACAATTACGTAAATTATATGATTTTGTTCTAAACGTAACCTAAAATAATTTATTGCTTTCAATAACAATAATTTTCATTAATATTAGATGAGTTTACAAGATTTTTGTTTAATAAACTTAAAATTAGCACAAAGCAAAATATCAACCTTTCCACCAAATCTTTTTTTTTACCCTTCAGACTCGCGCCACGCTGTCTTAACAGATTTTTTATGTCTGCATGGATTTTTTAAGCCATGATATCATCACAATTTTACTATAGCTTTGAGAAATTAAAAATAACGAAAAATGTGTGATATCTTCGTGACGTTTGAAAAAATGACATTCCGTTTTGCTTTTCTGTTTACGGAGTGTGCTAGTGGCTCCATCTACGCAACGCTTTGCGTTTTATGTCATATTGCCATTAAAAAAAACGACAAGAGACGCGAAGTGACGCGGCCCGCGCTTTAAAATTAGCAATGAAAAGTGTACTACTTTTGGCCACTGTTTAAGGTTTTAATATAAATGATTATTTTAAATTAATTGGTTGGTGTTTCTGTCATTATAACAATTATTTGAATTAGGTTAAATCAAACTAGTTTGATATTATTTTTTAAACTAGTGTGGGTTAAAGAAATACTTTTGAAATACTTTTATAATTATTTCAGAATTGTGACGAGATTATTTGACCGCAGAAGAGGAGAACGAAAATTATTTATATTATTCTATTTATGCAGTATTATTGTAAGAAAAATCCTCTCATTATTATGATTATTATAACATTAATATTATTATTGGTAGCTATCCCGTATTAATCATACATTTATATTCAATATAACTTTATTATGGATATTCTAGACATTTTGTGTAGGCATATAAGCGACGGGGTTCAAGGCCTAAAGTTGAAATGATCGAATACAGTTTTGTAAATTATTTGAATTGCTTGAAGAAATTAAAAAAATATCGACCGATAATTCGAATTAGAATTTTTCGTTGCAATATAGAAATATTTAACTTCAACACGAAATATTTACCTAAATATTAGGTATTCTTTTTACAATTTTAATAACAATTTAAGGTAGTCAATTTATTTAGTTTTAATCATTTAAGTTAAGTATTGTTTATGTATATATTAATTTATTACAATAAGACAATGACACGTAATAAGGAATCTTCATGTGAATTCGAAGACAATGCAAATACAAGGTGTGTAGTCTGATTTTGAACACCAGTATAGTCAGAACAGTATAGTCTGTTTTTAAAGAGTAGAATTTAAATAATTACAACTTCCAGAGAACGATGCCAAATCGCAACGTTTCCATACGATTTCGGTACAAGTCTCCATTATATAAATTCTACTCGTTAAAATCAGTACCTAAGACATCACACTAACCGACTTATGTTTTACATTCCACTGATTTTGTTGTTTTATTTCGTATATGATTATAAATTACAAAATAATTATAAAATCGACGGTTTTCTATGCAAGTCGGCCTTAATTATTTTGACCATATCGATTTTGAAGTTGCAAAATTGATTGCGTGAGAGTTGACTTCTTGCATAGAAAGCCGTCTATATTTTAACTTTATCAAAACTTGTATTCGTAAAAGATTTACTTATCGGCTAGTTGAGTAAATGTTTGAATCTGAAAGACGATTGTAACTGAATTATTCTAAAAATATATCACTGCCATTAAAATTACGCAACATTGTACCCATAATTTCTTAACATACGTATTTATACAATGCGTACTACTCCGATTTAATAAAATAATAATTGATGGTCTCTTGTAAAACTATAGATGAATGCAGTATTATTATATATTCTATGATGTAGTTAAACATAAAATTTCCATGTGACTCATAGTAAACGGCTATTTGCCGAAGATACTTTATTCTGGAATTTCACTTAAGATTTATCTAAATTACAGTAAATCCGCAATATAGTTGGATTTACTGAATTGGACCAGTTGATGTTGACCAGTACTATGTAGTTGTTTTACTTTGTGGTACGGTCTTGAACCTCTTCTAATTCATTGATATGAGGTTGTGTTATTTTCATTGTATGCTAATGGTTTGTAACTGATGATAATTAAATTATTATTATTGGGTAAAACGGGTGTTACTCACCTCATAATTATCGCGGAGAATGCTTCGATGTTTAATAGTATGCATGCAAGAATTCGAATTTGTAGTTCGATTAGTAAATCTGAACAAGTTCATGTGTGAACCTTCGAAGCATACAGTTCGAAGATTGTCGAGAAAAAATAAAGGTTACCAGGTACTTCGGATAACCGCTTTGTCAAAACATCTATGTGGGTGATGATTTTATTCAAATGTCCATTTTAATAGTATTTCAGTATAACTTTTTTAAACGTGAAATGTGTACAGCACAAAGCGATTGGATGTGATTAACGGGTAAACTCTTATGAAGAGTGTAGAGTTAGTTAGATTACGAGATATTTTTTGTAAGAAAAAATGAAGATAATATCGGATAATTAATATTGTTTACATTTATTTATTATGTGCTAAGCATAAAATTGTAGTTATAATAGAGGATAACATATTTTATCAGTAAAAATAAAGTTATCGTTCAACGAACCTTGATCAATTTGGGCAATGCTATGTATGCACGTAAACGTTTTAACAAATTAGCATAATATAATGTTTGACATCTCTTAGCTTTAAAAGAAATTATTTATTACGAAAGTCACTCTAAAAAATCGACACTTTATGTTTTAAACGCAGTAGTAATTCAGTATCAGTTTAGGAAATAAGAAACTAGTATGTATGTACATATTTTGTTTTTGCACTTAGTGCTAGCTAATGAGCTTAGCTCACTCATTGTAAGCAACTTGTTGCATAACTCTGCTCAATTAATCAGGTGAAGACATACATTCTATTCAGCTTGTGATATATTTTTTATTTTGGGCCAAAGTTTATTTAGTTATTTATTACTATTACATTGCTTAAAGCACAAAAAGTTTTCTACTCAGGTGTTTTACTTCGCATATTATCTTTTCTCGAGAAAACTTGGGCAAAAAAACTGGCTTTACTAGATGTTTATGATTGTTCTGTGTCGAAATCTTCGTAAGATTTATTTATTTCTAAGAATAAGGTTAAGACATTCTAAAGAGTAGATAAAGAAGGAGCGGTGACATGCAATTGTCCGTATACACCACGTAGAATAAACGAATGAATGAATTATGATTAAGATATTTATAATATAAATGTAAGGTAGATATAGCTAGTACGTAGACTAGAAATAACCGCGTTTTAAAACACTTCGTGTATTAATTATTCTGTATTACTTTCTTTCTATATCGCTCAATTTCTAGTCCTAATTTATAGTTATTTTTCCGTAATTGTTACGTATGAGATATATTCAATGTTATTTACTTTAGTTACTTTGATATCACTGTACAATATACATCACGTTGTATAAGTAAATGTTATTTTGATAATATTAGTGAGTAGTTTAAATATTATTTCAATCTGAACTTACACTTGCTATTTGTTTTATATTAGGATGCATTGAAAGCATTAAATGTGGAATTTTTAACAAATTTTATTATAATAATATTATTCAGAAAAGATGTAGTAATGTGTTAAATTCATCAAACTCCCTCAACATCAAATTCCCTATTTTAATTGTATTGATCAAACGTTTATCTAAACTTAATTTATTTTAGATTATTTTACATTTATTATTGTTGTGTATTTTATTGTTAGTTTTCTTTTTATATAATATTGTGTTTTATTCTTGTACCATTGTACTCGTGTACCTAGTTTCATTTATTTCATATGGCAGCATTAGCTATTAACTAATTAGTAAACTTAGATATCTCACAACACTATGTATCAACTACATTTGCCCCTACTCTTTAAGATTATTTATTATGCCATGCTCAACATCTTTCACTAAATGAGAAGAAGGAATCCTTATCCTTATTTCCTCTTTTTTATTTTTTTTAATAGTCTAGACTAGAAACCGAAGAGGTAGAGGGAAATTCACGAAAGCTTCATAAACTCAAAATCAATAGTTTACGACGAAGTTAAAAATCCTGCTTTTTTGAATATTTTTCAACCTTTTTAGTTACAGTATGATTTTAAAGAGTAGAATTTAAATAATGGCAATCTTTACTGAAATTACATGACAATTTTACAACTTCACGTCGATGTATGGAAAGTTGCCATTAGGTAATAAACTTCTACTCTTTAAATTCGGACTAAGTATAAATATTCAGTTACAATTTCAAACTGATATCTGTTGTCAAATTGTTACCAAAATTAAATATAGAAATGTAAGGTTCTAAAGACAAATGAAAACATCACGAGTTCACTCGAGAAATGACATCACTGCCAGGGAAACATGTTTTCTTTTATCGTCTGTTATCGATGTCTTTTTTTCTCACTTTTACCAACTGCTTAGTCATTAGAAAACTAAGAGTAGATTCTCAGTAGTTCGCCGGGATTATGCTGCACATTCTTCTGCTGTTCCCTGAGTTATTAAAAAGACGCATTTCATACTAAGGCGCAATAGCACAGCAAAGCGTAATTGATAATTAATAGTCAACTTTATATACGTTTGAATACAGTACAATATTCGAAACCGATATAGTTTTATATTAAGAAATAATTTTCTGCGTTCAAATTTTAAAATAATATATAGATTTTTAAACTGTATGCAAACGTCTATTAAGTAAATTAGTAATTATCTTATCAGCAATAAATCAAGTTCAATGCTTTTCTGAAACCTAATAATAACTCTGTACGTATGAATGGTGACGGATGATTTTAAGATTCATCAGATGACAGCATTATACTTACGACTTACAGTAACTTGTAGTATTAGTCCGAAACAGTTATATGTGATAACTTATCACTGATAAGCTTTGCTCAATTACAGTTGTATCAAGCGTATCGCGGCTTATGGGCTCCGGAGATTGACAGTTAAAGAGGATGGTGCAATAAAATTTAAAGATGACATTACTTCTTGGTAGGTGGGCCACGAGAACTGGATATTCTCGCGGCTATTTTTGGTTTCCACTTGCTCCACCTGGGTAGAGCCAGGTGGAGCACGATGAACGACCCAAAAAAGGCGAGAATTGTAAGTAATCATCTCTCGCTTCTTTGTATTGCACCATCTCATTAATTGCTGATTGCATTTAATAGTCTTTGGTGGTCTCTCATCCCATGCACATTAATTTCAAACTTTTTGTACCACCTATTCTAGTCTTAAAAGATAGAGCTCATCGAGGACTTTCCGAAAACTCAGTCATACAGCGCGTATTGGGCCGGTTGCCGAAAAACTACCCACAAAATAATATTTTTTATTTTCAATATCTAAAACAATCACTGATCAGTTAAGATAGGCGCTGGGTTACATTTATGAATTCGTTATTTTTAATCACGACTCGGTAACGGTTATTTATTATGTTATGATTTTATGACCGATTAAAATTTAAAAATGAAAGTGGTCATAAAATGGAAATCGTGCAACAAAATCTGTCACAATTTGCGATTCACCCAGATACTTCAGGTTTATGCTTAGAGATTCATGCTGTGTTGGATTTAGTCCAGTAGTGGTCAATATTACTTTCAATCATAAAATCAAACCCGACCTTTGATAATGGTTATACAAACCACTTTTAGAAAGCCTTATTTTGTGATCTCGCAACATCTTGGAATTCGTTGTGGTAACGAAGCAGGAAGATTTTAAAATTCAGTATTTTTTATAATTTTGAGGGTTGATATTTCCGCATCCGCCCGGGTCCTGTATAGCCGACTTTTTCGGAAAGCCCTCATCGAGCTCTCGTTATGGGAGAGATGGCAAACAATATTTTGGAATACATGTGCACGACGAAGGACTATGGTATCCTTTAGGATACTACAGATAACACGCAGTATTTACTTGCAGTACATGTGCTTGGCTTAACCGGGCCTAAATAATTGAGCTATAACATAATTAGTTGGGTATATTACTAGGTCAATTTGGAAATACTTACAAATAAAAAGTTTTCATAAAAGACTTCTAAAGCCTCTTGCGCTTGATATAACTTAACGATATATGTAAACATACATACCATTAATTACATAATATATATACTATTTTTGTACACAAGATGCATATAAAATGTAATGGGCTCAAAGAAATAAAAATATTCAATTCTCAGATTGTTTGCGATTTGGATAACTGTATGTCTAACGGGCTAGATGATAGTAGACAAGATGTACACTAATATAAAGCCCGACCAGGAATATAATAAAACTGTCATGACTGGCACTGGTACTTTTATAATCTGCGTTATGGAGATCGCTATGAAAAAAATAGTTTACATTAAATTCCGCAACATAGCGACTATACTCTCCTTATGTAAATTAAAAAAATATATTATATTCCTGGTTAGGCTTTACCTGTCTAATTTGCATTTTCATTCAATTATCAAGATATAAACTTATGAACCACCCCCTATCCAAATGCAGTTAATTGAACTCTCATTACTGTAAAGGAGAGATATACAATTTTGATCACTGTTTCTTGTTTGATTGTTGATATTATTTTGGTGCAAATCGTTCAATGGAATTGAAAATTGGTATTGAAAGTTGTATAATATTTTTAATACATCATTTTGATGCAAATCATTCGATGGTCTTAAATACAAATATTGTAAAATAGTATTTAAAAGTTTTGAAATATTTTTAATACTTCACTATCATTAATTCAGCGAATTCGACGATGTGAGATAAAGAATCTTCGCGTAAATATTAAATAGATTCCAGGTTCCTTTATCTCAGACAAAGGATCAGATTTTCACAATGCCTATTTGTCTTTAGTGGTCACACAATTTTAGTATGTATGTAATAGATAGTCTGACTACGGTCATTTCTTGCCAATAATGTAATCTACGAAGATTATTTTAATAAAAATTTGTTGTCAACGAAATAGATTCTTTTATTAGAGTATTCTTCTCAGCAGCCTTTATTCACACCTGCGTCTAAAGCCGTTAATTAGCGCGCTAATTGACATTAAACGCTGATGAGAAAGGGCCTAATGCCGTTAGTAAAAATAGCGGTTAGGCCCTTTTGCATTTCGATTTAATGTCAATTAGCGCGCCAATTAACGGCATTAGACGCAGGTGTGGCCCCAGCATTTGTGTTATAGGAACTAGTCAAGTAAACTTCAAAAAGCGTTGAAGTAATGGTGTATCCGTTGAAGTAATGGTGGATCCGTTGAAGTAATGGTGTATCCGATGAAGTAATGGTGGATCCGTTGAAGTAATGGTGGATCCGTTGAAGTAATGGTGAACTCTAGTAATAGGGTTAACAAAATAAATCTGGATCTGCATCATTGTGTTTACAATGATATTCAGCCTAGCATTTTCCTATAATTGAAATGTCAAATGTATGGAACTATAAGTGCATTTGGCTCGCTGTTAGTGCTCACATCATCATTCTAGTGGAGAGTGCGCTACTAGTCCGATTTCTGTGGTTAATGCCTAATAATGGTATCTATTTGTGGTAAGTATTAATAATATTATTACGCACAACAATATAGTTTTAAACAATTTATTTATTATTAATCAACACTTTGGTTCAATTGTATTTGTTTACATATGATAATAATTTACATCTTTAGTTTAGCAAACATTACATAAAAAACAACTTACATTCTATTATGGACCACGATATGTATTTTTATGTATCTACTACTAATACAAACATATTCATAATAATGTTCTTGACGTAGATACTTTTTTTGATTATAAGAGGATTTTTACATTATAAAGTTTCCTAAAACACCTCATATCATGGATAACTTATATCAATATTTATTATTGAATTAAACCCTTGACATAATTATAGGACAATAATTTTTGCTCACTACATTTGTTAGGGTACCAGTGCTCTAAATTACGCTCTGTTTTGATATGCAGTATTATTATATACTCTATGGTTTTGATTTATACTTCAATCAGAAAGGTACAACTAATTAATGATTTTTCCATATAATTAATTATTATAACCCGTAGTAATTAACGGTATCATGCACAATAAATGTAATTAATAAATATTCGAGTCGTATTCAAGCATGCAACACGATTTATATAAAACATACTCAGGTTTCTGTTTGGGTCTGAAAATAACGCTTAGGGATTATCTTGGCGCTACTCGTTAATAATTAAGTTTCGCGACCCGTGGACCCACCACTATGACCCACCGGTGGGTCCACGGTTAAAAAAAATAATGCATCATGATGATGATTGCTAAATCATATACTAGTAGTGATCTCCTCCACATATGAAGACGGGAACATTCCGAAACATCCGTTGATATCTCCAGTCCACCAGCCATCGTCTTGCTTCTCGTGTATGGTTATAACGTCGCCTGAAAATGTGAATAACTTTCTGAATAACACATCAAGGAATGTGCATTCGGCACAGTCATGAATCAGAATGTAATGTACAGTCGACCAAAGGTCAACCTTTGTGAAACTGAAATATAAACCATATTACGCGGATATATACTTTAGTTAGAGGTCGACTTGTACTTATTTGGATCATTTAGGAAAAACTTTACAGATAAAAAATACCTAGTAAATATAAATTCGTCGGTTCTAAACATCCATAGTTAAATATCCTTAATAATATTAGCATGAAAGTAGACTTTAAACGGTATTTTATATTTCAACATATTTATCAACTTGTCTTTTTTACAGCTACGCAAAAAATTCGCTTTGCAATGGTATACAAAGATACGCTTTGATAAAAACGTAATAGGGTTTAGTAACCGATTAAAAAGTGTCTGAAGTTTGTCTTACAAGGTTTTTCCTGGAAAGGACATGACGAATAATATAATGTTAGACATAAATATTTACAGCATTCGCATACTCTAACCTAATTGATTAGAATTTATCGAAAAAAATATGTGTAAATAACTCGTGTTCATACATTTGACTAGCTGCGAATGAAAGAAAATGAGTGATTTATTATTAGTGTGTGTGATGACTAACTTACATAACCTGATGACTAAATTATGGAAAGTTTATAATATTTCTTTACCTGGCGATAAAGTGAGTTCGTCATTCAATCTCGCCTCATACGAATATAACGCTCGACATTTTCCTATAGGAGCAGTTTGCGTAGGGGCATCGCTGTGTTCATTCTTTATCATATCCGTCAGGTCCGTGGAGCAGTCACTTTGTGATGAAAATTCATCTGAAAAATCACACAGCTACTCAATAAGTTATTCTTAGCAAGGAGCTTTGAATGTTCACCCTGAGAAATGTTTTAAACAATACCTATAAAAATATTTTTAGTAAAATATATTTTTTACAACACCTGCTCAGTAATAAGCCTGTACCCTGACTAGGAACTAAAAACCCTCGCCATTTTGCGGAATTACATGGTACTATTTTTTTCATAGCTAACTTCATAACACCGATTATAAAACTACCAATGGCGTCCTCTTTTTTTAGAGTTTTTTAGGTTCTTGACAAGGCCTATGGACGTATGAGGAACATGTTACTGAATTTATTTTCTGCATTATTTTGTTTTCTATCACAGGTGCTACATAAAGTATCGTGTGTGTCACGCGTGTTAAGGTCCAAATTGTCTCAACTCTTGTGACCACGGTGAGACAATTTGGCCCTTCCAGCACTGGTCAGACAATGTACTATTTGGGTACTCAAAAATGTATCGTAAAACACCGTCGTTAATTAATCTTACCAAAGTCACTATCCTGTTGGTTAGATAGTCCATCGCCCGCTCCACGTTCACTCCAGTCGAGCGGGCTCTCTGGAGGAGGCGGCGCTTCCGGAGTTTGAGACTTCAAGCCCGGTGGCGTTGCCAAATCAGCTGTCATTGGCGTCACCGGTGCGCTTTTGTTCTCAGAGTTCCTTCTGAATGACAAATGCTCAATTCTGAGTTTACTAGAAGCTCTGCTCATGATGGAGTCGCGCCTTTCTTTCTCTTCGCCACCGTTTACGCTCTTTGTTAGCGCAGTATAGTTGGGTAGCAGGTTTTTGTTCACTTCGTTTTGATAGTCCGATTGTAACCACGGAGGTACCTAAAGAAATTGGTCCATTAGACGCCTAGAAATTGTATTTTGGTTTTATATTATTTTTATTGTATTTATAATACTATTACCGTAGTACCGTATTTACGTGTCACAAATAATAACAAAGTAATAAAGTCTCACTTTGAGTATACTCTGTTGAAGCCCTTGTTTATCTCTGATGATCTGTATGTGCGTTGCAAGTGGATGCTGGACCGGCGGTCTGTTATCCAAATCATTCAGACTTGTTGTGATTTTACACCTAACTGCTTCCAAGTACGTCAGCATTGATCTCATCTGAAATAAACAGAACTTTGGTTTCACAGCTGACGTAAGTGTTGACGACTGCTTATTACAGATTTTCCACGAGACATTATTTTGTTGCCCGGTGTTTGATGATGATTACTGTTGCATCAGTGGCTCTTGGATACTTCGGTTGAGCCAAATATACTCGCAATTTCACAACCCTAATAAAGACACTGCGGATTGCCAGATTCTGTAAACTTTATAGAAAATATAAGAAATATTCTTACGTGATATAGCTTGTCAGCGACATTCTGCTGTGAATCGTCGTTGCCGAATGTCGGTGTTTGTTTCATTGCCATCGACAGCTTCTCCAATCCTTGTTTGGATTTTCTTTCCCTATCGATGTCTTGCTTTACCAATTGAAGAATCTTCATGAGTGCCTGAAATTTTTATTACAATGTTTTTTGTTTTATTTTTTAAAGAACTTACATCTTTTCATGTTTTGTGCCATTTAGTTTAGATATCATATCATATCTTTATTAATAAACGAAGATACGCTTCGTTTCTTTGTTCTTGTTTCTTTTTATTTGTTCGTGATTTTATGCGCATGCTTTCCAGTAGCTGCACTTTGACATAAAATTTTGGGTTCGACACTATTCTGCCGGACTCTTTCCAGTCGTTTCCGCTTTGGTATACCATACCTACAATGTGCGATTACCTCATACGCTTTTCTCATAGTTGCTAAAACCATGAAATTACGTGCGAATCATAGATCGTTATCGTTATTTCATCGCTAATTTAAAAACACTTGTAACTCACTTGCTTACGACGTTCCTTATTCATAGCGAGTGTGGTGTGCTCGCAATAGAAGTCTGGTAACAGCTGCTCACTCGCCCCGGCGGGTGCTGAGCGCACTCCTCTAACAACGCGCATGTCTACATTCGCGTTCGCATTCTTTATTGGACCTACTAGTGTATTCGTTGCCTGTGAACACAATTATGCCTATATTAAGGGGAAGATATAATAAATAACATGGCGTGATAAATACTACCATACCCTAAACAAATGCAAAAGTGACAACGGTAATCCACAGCTGAGTCGCTGATTTCCGTTGGATATGGCACAGCAAGAAGAACTTTAAAAGCGGAGTCTACATACCTAACATTATATTTTCTATATTTATTTAATTATCCTATAAGTATATATTCTTTGACCCAACCTTACTATCCAATTTTAAAGTCAAATAGAATATAATCTGTTTTTTTTAAGCAGGATGTAAAAGACAATAAATACCTCTGCTAATTGTGGTGGGACAGCAGCTGTTAGTCTTAGATAACAATCGGCACAAGTCTTCATCTGTGCCAACCTCTCCTCCTCAAGGGACTCCAGCATCCCAGCGCCTTTTACTACGCTCGACTCCCATTCTAACCTACAGGAACAACAATAACTTCATTGTCGGCCTGTTGACGTTACCACTATTTGGGCACAGGTGTCCCCTTGCACGAGGGATGGGCTATGAACTACTGCGTGGAAACAACGACGAGAGACTGAATTAAACCCATTGTACACGATCACTAACACGCCTGTTTTACAATATACTTGCCTTGCGCGTTCTGCTTGTACGCAGACATTATAGTATTCGACTTCAGTCTTCTTAACAGCATCCTCTGTCTTTCTCTTTTTGACTTGTAATTTAGCCGCATCTCGTTCACTCGTCGAAGTGGGCAGACGTTCTGCCCTCGCTGCGCTGAGGATCGAGTGCGCATGAGGAATATGGCCTACACTCGAGCTTCTTGAAATACGGCTGGAAATAAATAACATCAGAAATGGTGTCTAATTTCTAAACGTTATACATGTTATAATTCGCAATAGTCACAAAAATCGCTTAGCAGTTGGAAGGATCCTTCGATTGTATTAAGTACTTGCACAAAACAATGTCCTGATCAATAAGATTAATTCATAAAAGTGTAAAACAGGACATTGTGTTCGTGAAGCGTGCGCAAAGCAGACCTAATGTCTAGTGTAGCATCCTGCAATTTCTCGTTTTCCCTCGCCGCTACATGAGATTGTTTCTTGGATTTAGATTCGGCCGTCCGCCACTCTGTTAGCGTCCGTGTGGTTTTGTCCACATTACCTTCAATCTGCAAACAACGGCAAATAATGATTTTTCAATTAAATCGGTTACCTAGTAGGTATACTTCGTTCTGTTTTGTTGAAGATATAATACCTTTTTCCTAAGTTTCAGTTGATTATCAATAACATGTTTCATTGGTTTCACTAGTTCATCTGCTAAAGCGTTAGAGTAATTCCTGTAAAAAATATATCATTATCATAATTAAAATATCATCTCAAGGTTTTCTCATCCGTGCAATGGTAACTCAGATGCAGAATCTGGTATTGGTTTGGTTTCAACTTTCATTATAAAAAGGATATCTTATACTTACTGAAGTAGGTTACTTGAGTTTATGGATTATTAAAAACTCTAACCTATGTATTTCCGCTCGTTTCTCCATTTCAAAAGCAACGTGTTTCCACGCTTCTGCGCACGAGCCGACGCTTTCCTTGCAGGCCTTGCTCAGTTTAGTGCCAAGCTTTGCTAGGCATTTTGAATAGTAATTTTCTGCTTCGACTCTGCAATGAGAAAATTATGAAACTAACATAACTTGTTTACAAATTCGCAACATTGTTACAATATAAAATATTGAAACAAACATAAGGCTTCCGTCATCTAATAATCAACCATCTACCAACGGTTTATTTATCTTAAAATGATTCAATTCTATGGCTGTGATAGAAGATTTTCCGGATATTAATTTTACAAAGTTACGAGATTGCTTCCATTTGATGTACCTACATACCTACTTAATAATAATAAAAATTGAGTAGGTAGGTATGTAATCCGTCAGTTTTCCGGGGAATGCTTTTTACGGCCAACTCAATGACACAGTTTTCACATAAAATCGATCGTTAGATAAAATATCTCACTTTTTCATCTCCAGCATCATTTTTATGAGTAGGTACTATTTATCTTTGTGGTTGTGTAAAAAGCTTAACGATTCCATAATCTCAGCGATTGGTAGGAGTTGGAGTGGTGGGTATTTATTTTTAGAACGTACCTAGTTTATATTTTGTCTCGCGAGCCGTCTTGGCCCACTTGGCGGCACCTCGCGACTAGCTATTTCTAATTTTGTGGCCATTGCCGTGCCCTTTCATACGAGATAAAATATAAAGCTTTAAACCGTAGTTCCGTGACGGAACTTCTTAACAGCAATGATCCGATCAATTCCGATCAACTCCTAAAGTGGTTAAAAGAAACCCTGACCAACTCGTGCTCACACCAGCTTGTATAATGTAGCACCACATTGTTTATAAACAGAGTTTGTCTTAAATCAGTCACTGTCTGTACCGATTCGAACGATATCTGAAAGTAAATGCCCTTGCAAAAGGGTCAATATAGAGGTATTTATTGCGTCTTGTGTAAGATATCGAATTTGTCGGCGAAAGCTAAAAGACGGTACGTGTGACCATGGCAATATTTACGAGTAAAGTCAATTACAAGCCATGACGCGAACGTTCATATTGTGCGCTGATTTACATTGAATGTTCCAATGGTCTTGGAGTTCACAGAATGAAGGATCGTTGAAGCGATTTGCTCAAAAACAATAAGGTATTGTTTATCTGTGTGGAAAGTAAACGCTACAGAGAAATGTCGATAAGATTGCTAATTGACTGCGTGCACGAGCGCGTCCGAAGCTGGGTCGCTGGAGCGTAGTGCTCATTCAGGTGATGCGAAACAGTTGTACTGCTTTGAAAAACAAAATATGTATATTACCTAGCTAGTAGGATGTGGTACAGAACAAGTACAGTCATCAGTACCATACTATGTCAGTACTGTTAGCCCGCCCCCGTTTTATGCGGTCACGGGTCTAGAATTTTTTTAACTCTCTGGCTGAATTACGAACTTAACCTGTATTTGAAACCTAAGGGTTCGTTCTGCAGTTAAAAAATCTCTGATTGCAGTTTGGAGAAAGTTTATTGATCTCATTATATAGGTACCTACTACAGAAGACTAGAAAAAATATAGGTATTCGTAGGTACTAGATTGTCGATATGAGGCACATATTGTTGTAAATTTACCTATATTTCATATTATCCGAATCTTATACAAGCTGTGCCAGTTAGCGACGTCTAAATAGGAACTGTAAGAGTGTAAGTAGAACTCTAGCTACGGATCGGATAACATCAAAAGGACCTATCTGCCCGTAAATTTTCGGATAGGCTCTTTTGCTGTTGTCCGAGTCGCAGTTAAACTCACGGTTCCCGCTTGGACATCGCTAACGTTTACACCCTGTATACTTACGAGCAAACTCGTAACACCATGTTAAATGTTAGGTGCATTCTCTTTCTATTTTCGGTACTTATATTATAAGTACAGTGAAAAACAGATCAAGGTTTACCAAACTATTACAATCTACGCCGTATAATCATGTATTAGTGTCACAGATATTTTTTTATTGGGTATAGCTGGATGTGTTTTTCACTGTACCTACGTATTACGATAAATTGTGTCTAACCTTTCTTGTAGTATAGCAGACAATTCCTTGCTGAAGTCACTGCCTTGCTTCACGTACCGACGGAGTTCATCGAAGCCATTTTGTGCCTGGAAATGTTTTTTGTAGATAAAATGTCACAAAAAAACAACTTTTTTTAAGGAGACACTGTTCACAATATGATTCTTCGTATGATTTTACTCGTATGTAACACCTGCTCGAAAAGTGGCCTTTTAATTTACTATTAAATATGTAGTAAGCGCCACATACAATAAGTAATTCTGATTTGATTAATTTTTCTGAATTATTTTTTATTTTCTCTCACAGGTGATACATAAAGTATCGTGATACGGCTCGGTTTACCACCGAACACTCGAAGGGACAACGTGGACCCTTAGCGCACTTGTACTATTATGCCTATTTGAGAAATATCAAAAACTCGTAGGATGTAAAGGTTTATTTCATTTGAACATACTTAGCATCTACATTAATTATTATGCAGTAGTTAAAAACCACTACACGCTATCGCAGACCATATTTTTTGTAGACATCGCTGGAGGAAAACAAAGCTGTTATATACGAGTACCTATATAATATTTACGTAGGTGAAGATGGAATCTACCACTACCATTAATGTAACATTAGCAATTGATGAAATATGTTTATCAAAACAAAGACGGAAATCGAAAACGGTTAATTATAATTAGATGTACGATTACCGCGATTACGATCTTGGTTTGAAACGCTTTGTTTATTTACTTTAGCATATCTACTATTTCATATCAGGTACTACGCGTTGTGTATTTAGAACAAAACACTTACTTTACACAGCGTAATTTATTAGTTCTAACCACAGAAGATGTGTTTAATTATAATAAAAAGGACAGCGACATGTTTTTGACATACAAATATCTAATTAGGTATATTAATTTAATTATCTAATTAAGCATATAACGTACTCTTCTTTTGGTTATCTTCAAACGCATCGAAGCCACTCGAAGTAGTTCTACCTAAATAGGGAGTAGTTCATATAATATTACTAATAGAGTATAATATTTTAGTTATCTTCCACCTTTTAGGAAGGACTCATTTTTTTGATTTTGAACACTGTTATAAAAATGTTAGCATAGTTTATAGTAACACATGAAAATATACCACAAAACTCGCGTGGTTACGTGCGCATCGACACCCTGATGTATCACCATTATAATGTACAAGGCCTATTATTTTATTATTCACAATTTAACCACGAGTACTTTTTCCACTTGGTAACCACCAATGCATGTATTTTCTATTAGAAGCAAGCAGACATGGTCGAAACGCGTTTACATTTCTATTTATTATTATTTATATCTGCTGGTCACGCGCACGCGAGCCTACGGTTCACATCAATGGATTAACTGATACGATACCACTGATAAATATACAACGACAAAACAAACAATTACTTTCTTTACAAAGTTACTTTCACCCCAGTTTTAAAAAGCATTTAAAGAACTATCACCGTAAGATTTAAAATAGAATATACGTGATAGGCAGTTCTGACTCTTCGGAAATGGAATGCGTGTACGTTGAATGGTGACGAACAAACGTACCTATGGGCTTCCGCTAAGGAAGTGTGTGCAGTCATTATGAATTGGAAATGGGTCGGTCAGTCGGACGGTACCGCTGAGCCAAAATATATTAAATCGAAAGAAAATTTATTAACATTGAGATCGAAGAATTACGAAGCAAGTTTTGAGTTACCATAAATTCTATACTATATCAACATGGTATATAGAAAGGAGAATTGGTTTCTGTAACATGTATTTTGGATTATAAGTATGTACGAGTAGGTCGGTAGTTATTTGCTTCTTCTAAAGTCTCCTACATCACGCACACTATAGCAATAGCACCGTCAATCGAAAAAAATACATATTTGTTACACTATTACTTTTGATTTAGAAAATTCGATCAATGTGTCTCCGACAGGATAATAAAAAAATTATTATTTACTCTGTCCTAGCCTGAAGTACGGAACGAAATTCTGCAAAAACGGATTTTTAAATTATTATTATTTTTACATAAGAAGTCGAGAATCGATAAAAAAATAAGGGGAACAAACTAGGTACTCTTGGAGAATATTTCTTGATAATCTCAGCTATTGCGAAGTATTAGATGTTGCCAAAATTGTTTCGCTGACAGTTTTTTCTTCGATGAAGAAATAAAATGTTTTCTTTTCTACTACCCCAATTACGGGCAATCATGTTGCTTTCACCATCACTGTAGTCGTATTGTGGCAAACCGCGAGAACAATGATGTCTTTAATTGTTTTCTTCCACGTTACGTCACAACACATTGTATATAAGTGTTAACTCAGAAACTGGCATGTATTTTTTATAGTTATTATAAGTATAGGCACGTAACTAAAATGCTGTGAAGTTACATCCGACTCTATGTAACTTCACAGAATTTTAGTTACATGCCAATACTAAAAGTAACGTAGTGGCAAAAAATTAGAGAGGTACCTACAGTTAATAAGGTGCATTTTCCGATATAACATGCGAAGCAAAGAGGCGTGCACTGCTATATTCACAACATTTTTGTCGATATTTGTATCTATCCATCTTTGTTTGTATCCACTGTATTATTATCATGAATACATATGTTTCATAAATACATATCTACCTACATACCTATACTAAATAATTAATGACAATGCAGAGTGGCAACGATGACTAATAATTGTTATTACAATTTACAAAAACGCAAAGGAAAATATTTTGCAATCCTGCTAAATAAGCTTTATGAGATTTGCAAGACTCGTCAGGTTCTTATTACATCTACTTATTTGAAGCGTAGGTTTACAAAACCGTTGCACTATTTGAAATACTTCACTTACCGAACAATTTTCTTTATTTCCTTTTTGTCTTCTGCAATAGCTATTCAAGATTGTTGGATAATCAGTAAATCACGCTTACCCAATAATTGTCCTTGAACACTTGGTTATTAGACGAGCGTAGGTTGATCATGTCCTCTAAGGTGTTTTGCCACCGGTCCATGCCGGCAGCGATTTTGGTGGTCACGTTCTCCCGATTCATGGCACCGTCATCGTCCGCCTCTTGGTTAGAAGCGGCAGCATTCCCGATGCTGCTGGCTTCTCTGCTGCTGGAAGCACTGGGTGTCCTGAAATATGACGTATTACTTCTTTACTTGTAACCTTGGGCTTCAACGTGAGGACAAGAGTTGGAAGAATATTCTGCTCGTCTTTTTTAGTGAATACGCACTCGATGGGGACAATAGGACCCTATTGATGTCGCTTGGTTATCCGCCTGTCTGTCACGTGCTTGTAACTAGTAAACGAAATTAGATATATATACTTCTAAATATATATATTTTTCTTCAAAATTTTAAATAACATATATTCTCTTGACCCCTCTCTCTCTCTATAAAATTTTGTAGAATTATAATTTAAAGGTATCTCACACAAGTAAAGTGCTCAGATAAAAAAAAATTGCACTCCACCGTGCTGGGTATTGTTGTTTAGAGGCGAATATATTTTTTATGTTTTTGGCTATATAATTCGTAGAGAAATAACGACGTAATTGGTGATATACCTATTTAAACAACAATTTAAGTACTAAAACTTGTTAGTTCTGCAATAAATCAAAACATACACAACATACGGATCCCTACAGAACAGGCCCGACTTCACTAGGCCGGTGTCTTTATTAACAAAATTAACAGCATCAGTTTTTTCTCGAAAAATAATAATACTGCTTCTAAAATAATAAGAATTTGTTATCATAAGAATTTAGCACTAATAGGTTTATGTACACAGATTTAGTAAATACCTATGACAAACTATCCCAAGTTTGATCCCAGCTCCATTTCTAATATTATTCCTGTCTGTTTATTATAGGTATCAGACCGTCGTCGTACAAAAATACAAGAAACAAGACTTGATGGGCTAAGTGATTCATACTTCCTTTTCAGATGCGTAACACATTTGTTACTCATCGAATGCCATGAGACTTATTTCGCAAATTATAGCTAAGCGGACGCGGAGATTCCATGTTAGGTCATGGGGAAGAAAATTGTAACGAAATATGTTATTAATCGTTTGCAGTACGATGCAGAGTATCGTGTGAACTGAACTTATAGATAACTTTGCAGAAGTTTCGGTGTAACTAGGTACGTAATTCCAAGCAAAATTGCTCCTAAAATCGACTCAATTTGCGACAAGAAACAGGCCCATCCATCACATTAATTAATAACATTTTGCTCTTTGTGACTATTACTTTTCTCAAATAAAAATCCATATTTAAAAAAAATAAAAAGCCTATGTTTTATAGGTGTTCGCCATTGTCTGGGAAATTTAATACGGTTACGTGAAACTATAACTTAGAGAAACCCTGTTCTAGAATGTAATAATTATTAAATCAAATATAAACTGTGAAACACAAATCAACTAAGGCGAATAGCAACTTCATTATAATATTAAAAACCTCATCAAACAGGTGGATTTTATTTCGTAACATCGACTTTTAACCGACGTACACGATTTACAAATGATAAATAGTCCTCGGTGTTTAGCTGATGGCTTAGATCTATACTTATATTCTAAACTATGGATGTTAACACGAAAATTAAAGGTTTATAGATTAAAAAAGAATCTTATATTCGGAATTAGGTCAAGGGCATACAAATGACATGTGAAGTTTTGTATATTGTGTCTTATTCCATTTACAAGATAGGTGTTAAAAGGAATTGCACGCATCAAACGTACTCGTAGATACAGTGGAAGACACATCAAGCATCCCTTTAGTACTTTGTCACTTTAACTTATTTGACACATTCATACAAATGTCAAGAAATCGTAACAAAAACGTAGTGCGACAGGGTTCCATGTGGTATAGCTTGGTGTGTCTTCCACTGTACATGTGCCGTAGCTTCTTCTGTAATATCGAATAAAATTCTTACAATGGCGAATGGGTAGCTGTCCGACCAGCCGTTACGTTATATAACCGATGTGGGTGACCGTTGGAGCTCGACTGTCTGTGTTGTGTCGGCACACGGCTGGAGCAATAAATAACTACCGCATCTCACTCATTGCTTACGTATCATCATAAAAAATATATTTTCATCTATTCCACATTCATTCCACTGCAATCTGTTTAAAGTTTAAGAATTGATAATATTCTTAGACCGTTTTGCGCGAACCACTAATTCCAGGGTTGACTCTAACCCGACGTCAATTTGTTCGAAAAGCATAGAATATTTGCGAGTTATTCCAGGGTTAAATGTTCGCGCAAGTGGCGCTTAAATATATTTTTAATTACATTTATAAATTGAATATACACTTATTTCAACCTCGCAATATGATGATTAAGTACCTACTATTATAATTAGTATTTGATTAGAACAAACTATTAACCCTCCCCATTATGGTGTAAGCTTGATAATTAAGGTGCCTAATAATACCTAAGTTTTTTCAAACTAAACCATACCATCATTACATATTTATTCAAATATTTGGCAATCTCCCAACTGAGTGGCGGTGCCTTTTGAAAAAATGTATAAGCAAACACTGCAATCACGGAGAAAATATTTATCTACTATGATGCAATTCACATACGTCGAGCAATTTGATTTGTATGCCTACATTTATATTCCATTAATGTTAACCGAAGCGACGCTGTCTTTATTCAATTTAGGCAAGTACTTACTTACTTCATATTACCTACACGTAACCACGTACGTAACACGTCAGCAGGCTGGTTAATTTCTTAATCATTATTATATAAATCCTCGGTATGCAAAAGTGATAAATCTATCACTCGTGTTACTATATTGGGGATGCATATAAAACATCCTCATGCTTGTACAAGTCTCACTGACTAGTCAGGGAACATTGCATTTCGGAACTCTGCGTTTTGGTCATTATGCGTGCCTATTGGACGTTATGTGTGTAATTGGATTGGATCATCACAGTTTTAGTGTAATAGCTTCATCCACGTTTAAAGCAAGCAGGAAACTGCATTCGTTTTCAACCATCGTGTGATACGTGATACTTAAATATTTATCGAAGACCTAGATACTATTATTTCTGCCTATGTCCTCTAAACAGTTGTATGAAGACTGGTTCTCTCTGGGGGAAATCGTTCGTGAGGATCGGCCTCCGAATGACAATCGATTTACTGCGACGAAAGTGTTGCAGATTGATGGCTTCAAATTCAAAGCATTGATTCGGTGACTTTCACTATAAGTGCCAGTGACCGAAGTGACTTCACGTGACGTCATCACTTACTAACCGATGATGAAAGATCAAACATGATTGATGTTTCTTTATCACACCAAATTAGTTGCAGCTAATCTTATTGGTAAAATCACATAAGGTTTCTTTAAACTTTATCAATAGCGCTATATATGTTTACTTATTAATATTTATCGTACGGTCATTGCGCATGCACACATATTATTACCGAGGCAAATTCCTCAACCATTTTATGGTTTCGTCGTCATGAAGGCAACAAGCTCCATGATTACAATACATCATGATGAATGCAGTAATACGAAATGCAATAAACTATAGCGACTGCTTATCGACCGATTCGCAATCGACGGTTACAAAAATATACAAAGAGTTTCGATATCACGTCTCGAAACTCAATCACAGTAATTCAGAAATATTTAATGAAGAACCTTGAATTTATTGGATTTGACATCATGGTAAGTAAGTACTATATAGTAATTCTTACTTGTAGCGGATAACATCAATACTTATATCTTTGATTAATAATGATGCAGACAACCCGTATTGAATGACCATGCATGCAAAATCAGTTCTTGATCTTTATCAACTAAAAGTTACTGATTAATTAGTCAATGCTAATTTTGCTATGATTGATGTCGACGATAAAAAAGTAACTAAAACTAAAATTACACTACTTACTTACATAGGAACCAATATTTTATAGTAGGATAAATAGGATTTAGCTAAATCTTACCTAACTACAAAAATAAATCACTATCATCTTTCTATTTATTCAGGTTTTTTTTAAAGTTTTTAACATTATCATTAATTCTTTAACTCAGCATACCGAATGTGTTATGTTCACGCAAAGAAAACTGTCTGAACTCTTATCATAAAACTCGTGTATTATTGTTTAACTTTCTGAATCTGTGTGGACAATAACTGTAGCATACAGAGGACAACGACTTCGATAATTGGGCGGGCAATCAGCGCTCTTTATAATTTTATTTATAGATTTGGTATGATATGTATATTTTTTTAAATTATCCAAGAAATCCCAAGAAATATATCTGGAAACCTATATCAATTTCATCGTATGGAAAAATGTATGTTGTAGGTGTGAAGTGAAAAATATATATTTAGTTATGTTAGTTAAATTAATTATTTTATTTAATATTATAATTTTTAAATAAGTATGATATGTATAATTTATTGTACTTTTTCTTTAAGTGGGCAATCACTATATGGTTTACCCTATATAACTTATCGTTATCATATCAAGCAGTAAACTTATGTTACTCGTTAGCCTTGCATGCATGTTTTGATCCAGTACCTCGGACGATCTTTTCAGAATTATACTCTATACCAGACATGCAATTCTAATGAAAGCCGATGCAAAAAAAACACCAAGGTTGTTCAATGGTCCGTCAATCATCGAGCTACAATTTGACCTATATTTAAGACGATTGTTCCACGATGGCGATGGCGTGACGGTATAGATCGAACAACAATCTTCAACAATTAGCTATACGGCATTGTTCTCACTCGCGTCCGTGCGGAAACACGGAGTTGGTTTGCTATCCTGTTGTATGGAGCCAGGATCAGATGGCCGGAAACACCAGATTCATAATATGGTTACGGAAAATCCCTTAACTGTCATCTCGCCACACGAAAGGAAAAAATAAATTTCTGAATATTTTAGAACAAACACGTCTGATGCATATTGGAATTTAAAGCCCCGATTACAATTTTATAAGTACATATGCAATTGCTATAATTTTGCAATTTTGCAGTCTGAGTGATACCAAATAAGTAGGTAAGTACCTACGTATTTGTTACGTAGGTACTTCTATGCTTAAACTAGCTTATTTTGCACGGGTGTTTTTTCCTTGAGAACCTAAAAAGTAGCCTATACCTAACCATAACGGCAATCTACACAAACAGAATAATAATAACAGAAACTCATCCAATTCGGTTCAACCTGCTACCAAAATATACTAGAGTTCAACAGTTTCCGAATTATAAGAGATCCTCCTCTTACTCGAGAACTGTTAAACACTAATTATTGAACATTATTTTTATAGTAAGAATGCAGTGTTGTCCCCTATTTACTAAAAATAAGTTATAAAATAACAATAACCACCTGTAATACCGACCGAAATAAATAGTTGCTTGCTTGCTTATCATATGGTTAGTGGCCAAACTATTTGTCAGAGTTGTTCAGGCCGTCCGTAGGCCTCTGACATGACTTAACGACTGCTGTCGAACGACAACAACCGGGAACGACTGCTTAACGTGCTTTCCGAGGCACGGAGGAGCTCAGATGAAATATGCCAAAGCATGCAGCAGCAGATCACCCATCCAGGTACCGACCGCGCCAACGTCGCTTAACCTGCACGATCACTTTCGGACCGTGCTCGCAACTAGGCTACGAGCTCCTCAAAATAAATAGTCAGCGACCATGTTATTTTATAAGCGCGCCCAATGTTAATATAATAAAGGACTGTACCAAATAGCCAATTATTTGGTAAACACCTCTGTTTTATTTTAAAAAAGACAGACGCCGTTTCTTGTTATTGTAATGCAACTCGAATAATTCTATAAACAAGCTGAACAATCATTTAGTCACGGTAAAATATTGAGCCGAATTGAGGTTTTCATAAACCAAAACTAAAAAGAATTTATCTAACAAAGTCTAACAGGATAGATTCCCGTTAATAATCAACGAGGTAAGTAAAGTAACGTTTGGTAAAGTACAAGTAGTGAACTAGTAACACACGCAAAGGGCAATCCAAATACTCCAATAATAATAATAATCCAATACCTAAAAAAATTTAATTGTTGGTAGTACTTGTAATTATTCATTTGCTTTTTTTTAAAGTTTTGCTCTGTTTTATTTGTTTACACAAGGAGAGTTAGTAACGGTCAGTACTTAGTGCGGTATACATAATTATTTGTTCGGCAACCTTCCATATAAGATTTCACAACGAAAAATAAAAAGCACATAACTACTTCGGAGGTCGAATTTGAATCGATCAGATATCTGTTGGAACGCAATCCGATCGAGTACTGTTGATTAGTTGGCTCTATTCCAATATACAAATGTTATCTCATCTCTAAGAATGCGAGCAAGCACGTTTTTACGGAAAATAATTCATTTCGCATATTTTAAAAATTCTGTAGGTACCTATAGAAATTCTGAAGTGTTTTTCGTTTAAATTACACTAACTGAAATTCGGAGCACCTCGCACGTAATATCGCTCTGCGACTTTTTTTTGTGTAATTCACAAGAAACTTCCTGTAATACTCATAGATATCGTTCAAAAAACAATCAACGTACCGTAAGCAAAAACGCATTGTTATCGAGCTGTCCCTACAGGGTGTTTAGAAACAACATTCATCGACTCTAAGGTCAGTTGCGTTTAATAACGTGAACTGAAATTTCATTTTTATTTATGGTTCCCCAGACCAATGTTGAAAAACCTTACAAAATAGCCTGTTTAGTATACTTAATTAAAAACTTACTTATAAATACATAATACAAAAAGAGGTGTTCGTATGTATTATTAGAAAATTAAACGTAAGTTCTTCCCACTTAAAAGCTTTCCTGCTACTCGTACATATTGTCTAATTTAACCATTCACGAGTTTCTCTTTCTTCATTTCAGAGTACCTTATAGGTACATTTATCACCCGGCTTCCTGGGCTACGGTCATTCTCACAGCCTATTTACTTTTAGTTAGCATTAGATCAAAATACGAGCTCGTAAGGCACTAGGACAGATTAACAGGAAGTCGGACGCACACACGTGTTTGTGAAGTGAACCAAATCCACCTGGGCCTCTTCTTGCAAGATATTTCTGCATTTGTACTGAACCAATATACTTGCTTAAATTATTGGCATACGGAACCATGGATAAAGAACACGGTTCGAGTTTAGTGTTCGTATCGTATAGATAAGTAGGTTTTTCCTTTCTGGTTTAATTGTCACGTCCGTGCATATTGGGTTGTGGCGTTCGCCAGTACATTCGCGCGCCGGGCATTGTTGCGCGCTCTCAGGGACGCTCCGGTACTGGCGGTCGATTTAAAAATAGCAGTACAACTTCTACAGGACCGTAGCTAGGGGGGGCCCCGGGGCTCGACAAACCCCTCCTCTCTCAGCCCCGAAATCTCATAGGCCAATACTACGTTTAGTAGATAATTTCTTTTTAGACATATTCCTTATTGATGAGGGTCGTGATCATTCTATGGAATTAACCACTTTATGCTCGGACTACACGACGCGGTTCCAGTATCGGTCGGTACCTTGGAACCGGTGCTTAATATAAACTGAAACAAAAAAGGCGCTATCGACTACACGTACAACGGTTCCATTTGGAACCGGCCAGCGCGGTTCCTGAACCGAGTGGGCGGAGCTTGAGCGCAACGCATGAGTTTGAATGCAGTCAACTACACGGCCGGTACCGGTTCCTGAACCTAACCGTCGCTGGTACCGTCGTCGTGTAGTCCCAGCCTTAAACGACTTTCTTTGCAGATTAATGGCCATCGCATATTATACTAACTTGACGCGTACCCGACACGAACTCAACTCCGAGAAAATTTTGAGAACCTAGTGTATGTAGTGTATTACATACACTAGGTTCTGAAAATTCAAAAATAGAAGGAGAAGTAGTCGTCGATGAGTTGTCAACGCGTGGGTCACTCGTCGACAACTACTTCACTTGAATTTTGAAAACCTACTGTATGTTATACGAAATAAAGCTCACATTTCAATGCTTTGCTCTGAGTTGAGTTCGTGTCGGGTTCACGTCGAGTCACTACAATGTGCGATGGCCTTTAAGGGATACTTTTCCATGCTTTTACATTACTTCTTATCGACGATGAAGTGTAATAACCTCCTAACTGTCATTTTGTCATTATTGAGATTTTGATTTTTTGGACATATACTTTCGCATGCACTAGTTTTTTTTAGATAGGAGGTCATTACACTTCATCCATCGTCGTTATGTAACTTCTTATGCCCATTTTTTTTGTTACAACTCTCTATTTCTAAGTTCAGTCTTGACATCTGGAGTTATTCTAACATAGTTATTTATTAAGAACAACTGGGAACTTTTGTTCCGGCGACATCTTTTTTTGAAGGCCACAATGTTAAAATCTTTCCCTGGAAGCCAATGATCCTTTACTATGACGACGTTGATTATATGCAGTGATCGGAGTTAGGTAGAGCGATTTTGGTACTCGTTGATCTTAATATAGAACACACTTCATGAAAATTTCATGAAAATGAAATTCATTGAATTTTAGTAGTAATACTTACCGGTACTTTCAACCCATTGCGTACCGGTTGTGTATTATTTAAAGGGGGCACGGGCCTTGCATGATCCACCGAGCGGCCCCAGTGCTTATTGGTGGATTTCACACGACTTCGGAAACTTTTAATCTCCTCAGACATCCAGGTTTTCTCACGATGTTTTCCTTAACCGTTAGAGCAGTCTGTAAGTAAGTCTTCGAAAAAACCCAAAAACTCATTGGTGTTTTCGAACATGGCATGGTTTTGAACCCGGACCTCCCGCATGGGAGTCCGGCGTCCTAGCCACTAGACCACTGACGCTCAGACAGATTATATGTAGGTATAGCATTCAATTGAAGATCATTATGTCGATTTTAATATGAATCCAGTTTGAAAACAACGTATAAGGTTATAACTTATAGGTAAATGAATAGCTGGGGTCTGATTCAGTAGCGATCACTGGTTCTTTTCATATCACCTGTAGTACCGGATGCAATAGGTACTTACAAAACGTAGTTATTATATTATACGAGTATCCACGCATCCTCTTTGATAGGTAAGGTTAGTACAGTACTTATAGTTCTTATTGAACCGCCCATACTTAAAATTTTGTTACAATGCCTTTTCTCTAATATTCATTTGCTTATATACAAGTATTATACGTTTACTGAGAGAATAACTAGAATAGGTATTAATCTCAACAACAACAAAAATCACCTAGTTAATATAGTCTAGAGACCTAGGTCCATAGCGTCTAGGAGAATTCTATTATCCCCTAGACAATATCTACCTAATACATTTCTCTGCTACCTAGACTGCTTGTTACCTATATAGATTAGATATGTGTATCGTTATCCATCGCAAGTTGTCGTTAAACATCGCTAAAAATTGAAGTCACGGCCTTGCTAACATGTACCTATATGGAAACAAGATGTAATTTAAACGTGGGTTTCTTGTTTTGGCCTTACTGCGGACAGCCTCGCAGATTTAAGATAAAATAAATGAAAATTATAAACGGCGGCACCCGGCAGGCTTATGAGTACTGGTGTAGGTAAGGAAGGATAACGAACATAACGTCATGCTTGTTGTAATGGCAGACAACATTCGCCAATTTCTGCCGCTGCGGCGCTAGTGTAGCTGGAGGTCAAAAGGTGACAGCTAGTACTAATTTGTATGGAAATATTAAGTTGTGAAATATCGAGTATGTTCTGTCGGCTGGTATTTGAATTTTTCATAGCCTCTAGCAGGGTATCCTAGTTTGGGAGGAACTTTGAACCTATTTTTCTGTGGATTAATAAAAAATGTTTTTATTAGGTAGGTACCTACATTTTTAATTTGTTTTTATAGCAATATAAGCGTTTTGTTTGTTGGGAACCTGTAACTAGATGTTCTTGATAAACTCTGTGGCATAGCACAGTTATGAATCATATTTGATTAATTACTCAAACAGTTTTTCTCGTTGACACAGTTAAACAAAACTTAACCTAAATAATTAGACAGATCTCCAAAAACACCAGCGCTTTTAGCTTCTCAGAATCCCTGTCATTCTACAGAACTCAGCAATCGAAGTATAATGGTACACAATCGTCAATTCTAAATGTTCACTTGGCACATACTCAGCGTTATGCAAATGTTTTTCATGCAGATTAGAAGAATGCAGTACAATGAAAAAATCTAATGTCTATTTGTGTGCTTTCACCGTTCCCACCCCACTTATTGTCTGGCGGCGACTCATTATGAAACCTCTAATATCATCTGCATTAGGGGAAAGTACCTACTTTAGTACTTAATTGGTTGCCTCCGCTACCGACAATTATTTACTATTACAAACAGCTTATACTACCGCTAACATCAAAGTTACGTGAAGTATATTTTTAAACTGTTTCTCTCGCGCGAAAGATTGTATAATATAATGTAAGGTACGTCATTTGGTAGGTACATACGTATTAATGTGATGTTTTATTCTACAGAGTAAATCACGAGTCGAATGCAGCAATTGTACGGGTGCCTTTTATGTTCCTAATCACCTGCCAATTGGTGTAATGGCCTGCGACGACTTCGCAACATGTGGCATCAGTCAACGACTCAACTCAACTATCCAGTAACGGTTCAGCAATTTCGCAATAAAATAAATAGCAGATCTTATATACTAAGTGCTCTACATAGACTCTTCGTTTACAGTGACAATTGACTCCAATAGAAAGGTCACTATAATTAAATTAGCGACGCTCTGCTAATACTCTGAGACTAGAGCGGCCCGTTCTAGCAACTGAATCACAAAATTGAGAGAAAGGTAATTGTTAGCTCAGCAATTTTATATTAAAATGAAAAAGTCGATTGCACTTGCCGTGTTACAGTTGAGCCGTGATGGTCAGCGGCATTTATCACTATTGTCTTTAACTTTTATCGTTTAAGAAAGTTAACCCGTTAAATTATTGAACTGAGTCAGATATGTGAGCGTACTTATAATGTTCAATTAGAACTCATTATGAATATACTTGAACTAATCATATTTATAACCGAAATAGTCAGCAACAACTCGTCAACGGTTAACCTATGTCGTTGACAGCTAACACCATAAACGGGGTCAGTAGAACCTGTGCCAAGCAAGCACAAAGAACCTACTCTTATTTGAACTTATTGCCTATTTATTGTTAGACCACGTGGACTACAAACAGCTGTGTTTTAGACAAAGGTACAGTCGACCACAAGCTATAGTACACCATCTGTCAAAAACCTTTGATTAAATCTCAACCTTATGCATGCGCAGTATGATATGTTTCAGGTTCTCAAATTTTGACGTTTTGGGTAGATTGTGGTGGACTGTACATCTAATATTAACCGCTAGCCATGGTGTATGTAGTTAAAAAATCGGCGATGCTAAGTAAAATTATGTAACTTCCAAGTTTTGTATTTTTTGTACTGGATTTCAAGCGGGACCCGGCCTCCCGAGTTCGCAGCTTACGAGACTTCCTAAGATAAATGTTATTTATTAGTAAGTACCCATAACTAAAGGCATTGTGGTTTAGTTTATGTTTGGAATCAGAGCAGTTGGACATTAGAAAGTTGTCGAGTTGATGATATACGAGTACTTATGGGTACTTACGTTAGAGGTACTTTGCTGGAGGGATTGTGACTGATGTACCAATATAATGGGTGCTACTAACGACAGGATGGTAATCGAGGGGATTTCAAGAGCTCTCCAAAACGTCTTATATACAAACGCCAAAATTTCTTACGTACTTTTTTTGGATCCTCTACAAAAAAGTCACTGAATAACGACTACAATCAAATGAATATGATGGTCACAGCTATAGCAGTCCGGTCTCCGGACTCCGGGCAGCACCGCACAATGGGAAACGTTAGACAATATAGTGAGATTGTATTTACAAAACAGATGCTGTCATGGCAATCTTCATACATGTTTGATACTGCATCTATATTGTAATACCGCGGTGTATTCTGAAATACAACATATATCGTAGAACCTCCAACTGTATCTATTGGGTGGAGATGCTGTGGGTATACAATCAAGCTCGTGTGTTACACGTTTTATTCATAGAAATCTGTCAAGTCAGCACCTCAAAATCTAGTAGGATCCTTTCCTCCATTGAGGGCACTGACAATGAACCGCGGAAATAGATTTCGGGGGGTATTTTGGGGTTCCAGTAGGAAAAAATTGAGGTTCGTGGAGGGGTGATTTTGGATTTTGGATCGATGGAGTTCTGGAGAGTGAACCCCCAAACCTCTTCCCATTTAGTCAATGGCATGGTATATGTCGCATACTTACATAGGAATATTTCTCATAAAACAGTTGAAAATTTTGAAATATATCTAGTACTAGGGCTACCATTATGAGTGTTAATTTTATTTAAGTAGGTAAGTAGTTATTTTGGTATCGTTATCACTGTTAAAGGTATGCGAGTGTTGTTAGAAGGAAACTCGCGTATGTACACAGTTTATCTTACTTTCTAGTGACATAATTAGTGACGCTGGGGAAATAGCCGACCGCAATCGAGGAAATACTGTGAGATGAAAATTCTAGCACTACCAGGGCTAATGTATGTCAGAGATATTCACACCAATGTATCTGACTGAGGATAGTATAAATTAGAAATGAGTGAGTGAGAGCACATGTATAGACTGGCCGAGTAACTCGGAGTCACATCACAAGTGAATTTTTTCAACATCTTTCTGCTGGAAAATGCAAATTCCATAGTGTGGGGTGTTTCTATTTCGTTTACCTAGGATTTCAGATTTGAATATTTTGTAATAGAGTTGTCCCAGACAGAAGGCGATAACTAGGTTTTAGTCAGAGCTAAACGACACAATTGCCGAAATAATTGAACGCAAAGTACTTATTTTTTGTCTGTGAGCTATTTAAGATTCCAAAAAATGAAAGAAATTTGAAAAGTTGATTACACACCCAATACAAAACATGCAAAAAGTCAGGTATCGACATGTTATTTTTTATGTTACTTATAATATCAACAATATCTACTTTTGTATGCCGATACTTATATACTGTTTACCAATTTATGAAAGATTATATATACCTATACATATCTACAAAATTAAATTTGATCAGCGACTCATTGAAATCAACTTTAAACGAAAATCCAAAAACTTTGCTTCAAATGTTCGAATACGACGAATAACTGATCTTCTTAGATTAGTCTCAACAGGAATCTAGTGTAAATATATGAATTGACACTTCTATAACGCAAAGATCGATTACAGACCTATCGAACTTAATAAACTGTGACGCTGTGCCGCCAACAGTCTTACTTTTGTTACGTAAAGCGAGGTGTTACGTAGCGTCGTCGCCGACGAGGCCAGTGGGACGAGCCGGCAAATTGATTGTCACCCTCGTCGTCTGCATCCAATTAAGTGTCATTCACATTACCCTACCTACTGAACTATTTTTACTATTTCCGTAAATACAGGGCTCTGTGCTTCAATCGGACTGAGGCGCGAGTGTGACACAAACTTATACACTATTATAAGGCTTGAGTTATGTCTTTTTTATTTGTTTATTTGATTTTTTAACAGTGTTTATATGGAATATATTGTCATTTCTTCAATGAAACACTGCCTTTGATATAATAATGCTTTAATGACTTTCGATTGTAAACACATTATTTTAAAAAAATAGGCAAACACACGTCCGATCTTTGCCATGACCAGCGACGAATGAATCGACGCTAACAGCTCGGCCATCTGACTCTTGGTACGTCCTCGTACCGTGATGAAATATCTAATATTATTAAGTACATTGATAAATTATATAATAAAGTAATATTATGAATCATTTATCATCAATAGAGACTAAAGTTCTTATATCTTAAACAAAATTACATTGACAAATCGCGAAGTGAAATAATAAATCATCGTCAAATAAAACAAAAATTAACATTTTGTTAGATAAAAATCGCTTACAGTTTGTAACATTCTCTAATTGGATTGTCATTTCGCAGCTTTACATTATATTGTAAATCTTTCATTAACTACAATATAATATGAAAATAAATTCACATATTTAGTAGAAATAGCTTACATAATAGTTTTTTTTTTATGTTTCTAATTCAAAGTGTGTTCAGATTAAGGTCTATATTTTAAATTATATCACTTACTTTCCCTTCATCTTTCTAATTATAAGTCTAATAAATAAATGGCGCAGTAAAATTGTAGATCAATATAGTTAAATAATCGAATATAGCATATCTCGTATGTCATTAATCATAATCATAACTATTTATTGCGTGAATTTAGGTGTACATTGCAGTAATTAGTTTTGTATCAAAAAAAATATCTAACGGCTTGCAAAATGTATCTATTATATAAATTTATAACACCACAATGTGGTAGGATATGCTGGAATTACCTATGTAATTTTAAGATCCTTCATACATACATAACGTGTATTCTTGCGAATAAATAATTAATTTCATTTCAGTTCTTAGCACAATTTCCTTTAAATCGCTAAATTCTACCTTCACAGGCATACACATTATTACACGAATATTAATCAAATATAGGGATCATCTTATAACAGAACCGTGTCACTCAACCAATAATACGATAGATGACCAAGAAAGGCCCGCCGTAGTTTTTAAACGTTGTGTAGAATCACAACTATTTGTCACAAGATTAAGTTTCGTATGATACATTTTAAAGAATCCTGTGTATTTACTTTTCAATCTCCATTCATCAATTTGATTCATAATAACATTATTTTATTTTAGCCTGTCTCCGAGTCATAGATAAATAACACCTTTATCTTTTGATCACTTAGGCACTGAAATTACTTTAAATTAACGGAGAACACATCGATCTAGGTATAATTCGTTAAATAGAGTATAACATCCAAAGATAATTGTATGTATCAAATTAATCAACAGATAATAATAAGTAATTTCAATACCATTCCTAATAAATTCATTAAAAATAAATGTCATTTCACAACATAATCATAATCACTACAGTATTTCTAAATATAGATAATCATAATAAACAGATGTCATACATAATGTAATAATAGAAATTATTGTACTATAAAATTCACTCGTCAGTCCCAACTTCATTTCCATTGTTCAAATGACATTTACCTCTACAATGGCTTTGTCTATCTTGTGGACTTCTCAACATCATTTTCATTGCTCAAATGAGATTTACCTCTATATTAACATTGCCTATCTCGTTAACTTCTCAACTTCATTGCCATTTTCCAAATGAGATTTACCTCTATATTGGCGTTTCCTATCTCGTCAACTTCCCAACTTTATTTCCATTGTCCAAATGAGATTTACCTCTATAATACAGGTTATGCATATTAATTCATCAACTTCACTATCACAATCCTGACTATCTATCGAACATCATAAGTCCTGGTAAGGGAACCTGTCATTTGGATGGATTTCTTTTAGATATTCGATATGGTTCCTGAAATTATACTACCAATTATTTTTGAATTTTCCACCATTAGACCAGACTTATCTTTGTATTCGTATCAAGTCGCCTTCTTTATAAAAATATAAGATAAGTAACTACTTTTCGTTTCCTGTTATAATGCTTCCTATCCTTCTCTTATTATTTTAATATAATGAGTTGTCTTGTCATATCTTAATCTATGGTATGCCTTCTGATGGTATAATGATCTTCTTTAAAAGTCCGACTCGTAAAACAAATACCACAGTCAGTTATAAGTATCGTGAATATACTAAAGTCGATATCACCTTGAACTATATTTACATATTTTGTGGAACAATCCACAATAACTAATGAAATATAGCAGTTACCACGCGCTTACTACATACAAAGGATCCGAGGTGAAATGGTCTCTCTATTAAGAGGTACAGTATGGAGAATACCCTCTCGAGTATCTCTTGCAGCTCTATGAATTCTATGATGCGCATTCCAAACAAACACGCATTATTATTATTTGCAAACCACCCATTTTGAAAAAACAATATGAGTTTCTTAATCGAGCTAATGTTTTGTCAGAACCTAAATGGTCGATGTTATAGCCTTTTTACTGACTAGCGAAGTCCATCATCAGTTAAGTACATCATTTTTTTTAAATTCAAAGTTCTTGTGAATATCAACAATATGTTTAGTGTCGGTATTGTCGAGATTATTTTTTCGAATAAATGCTCTGTCGTCAACGCAAAGTTGTTTCTTGTCAGTTTTCTCCTTTAAGACACTATAGGTCTTGCATAGAGTGGGTGACGATTCTCTATGTTTGAATAGATCATTTCATGTGCCAAGTTATGTTAACTTATGTCCGGAATAAGGATTCGTTCCACATGCGACAAAGGGTGTAATAGTAATATACAACGTGTTCTGAATCCTTTAATATGATCTTCATTTCAAGAATTTGAGTTGTTTTTTTTCAAACTATAAAAATTCTAGTCTCTCTACTTGTTCAGTAGTATTTGTATCTCAACGATATATAATGTCATCTCTATCTTCTATGTTCATTGTCAGGTGATAAACGTCAAACGTTTTGTCAATGATATTGCGGCAATATTGAACTAGTCAGCAAAGAAAATTTAATTGAATCGAATTGAATTGAATTAAATCTTTATTAAACTTTTCCGTGGATACATTTTGTATAAGAATACTACCAGATTCTGATAAATGTTTATCATCTACTTGCCTCTTACAGATCCATTTAATCGTATTTTGGTACATATTTATTTACACCGCTTTTTTTTACCTCTTGCAATCAGTAAGTGTTACCGTGTGACGAGAGCCCCATTAGAACGGGACCCTTCAGCACCGAATCATAAAGTACTTATAATTTTATTTATTCGTATGGCAGTTCGAATTATATATAATAACTACGAATGACTACTTATAATGATCGCTACAGTTTCAGCTATACCCTGAACATTAATTATTGCTCTAGTTTAAGCATTGGTTCATCCAAATTGCCACCCAAATTCAAGGTTGTTTACAGATAATGGTAAACCTAACGATAAAGCCTCAGTACGTAGCACAATAATACATTCGCTCCCATGGGAGCTGATTTTGCATTGAGCATTGATCTTTATCGACATAATAGGATAATGGACATCAGTCCTCAACTATTTTTATTGGATTTCTGAAATCTACGTACAAAAAACCATTTTCAGTGAAAGGATCAAATCGATATCTTTTAAAAAGGAAAACGCTATGACGCTTGAAGGTGAAAAGTGCCCAATTGCCTACAGTTTATAAAAGATACATACAGCGTGCACTTTAGTGATTTACCGGCCATCTGATCCAGCAATACACCTGTATAGTCTATAGTTACACAATCGTAGATGACAGCTTACTACATCAGCTGACTCCTATTGACAAAGATGTTATGGCCTTACTATTCTTTGCGGCCATCATCAGTCAGTACAAAACGAGTAATTTTTTTTTTTAACAATCACTGAACCAAAAGTATTGGTAGTAATGTCATTGGCTGGTTATTACTAAACTGACATTAGGTAACGGCCACACTTCAGTTTGTTTGTTTGTATACACTTTATCTGTCTTGATCAGTATGATATGACGTCACCAACCCCGGGTTCAACGACCACGTGGTTTTGCACTTGTAAGCGTTTTATTTATTGGCGTCTTATTATTTTTAATTACTTTTTTTCAGAGAAAATGAAGTTAGTTTCATGAAATTGCTTCTTTCTCAACGCGTCATACTCAGTCAGTTATAGAAACATTAATCTTTGATCTGTGATCAGATATTCAAATAATGAACTTAGTTTAGGAGACTATGGTATACATCGTTAACTGTAACGAATTGTCTTCATTTTTTTTTTGTATACTCTTTGGATTCATTTCATTCCTATTTATTATATTAATTATATCATACATGAATTTACAGCTAATCTTAAAAGTTGTTTTCGTTATTATCGTTATAACGGTTCCTCGTGTTTAACCTTTAAAGTTAACATTTCTGTCAATAGTACTGCGTATTCTTCACTACATGGAAAAACTACAAGTTTTGTTCACCACTCCATCCAAGAATGTTTTACGACGGGTACACTCAGAAATATTTCATATTCCACTTTTCTGCGCTTTACTCCCGGTAACCTATAAATCAGTCTTCTATCACCTACGTTACCTGGAAGAGATCACTCTAAGCAGTAAGGTCGCGTTTGTAAGCTTATTCTATGTTTCCTTTAGTACGTAAATTGTGTAATAAAATAAAGTATTATTCTATCTATCTATCTGGTACCAGGTTTTGGCTAGGCCGGTAAATTTTAGTAGTGCATAACGAATAATTTCACGTTCATCCCAGTCTTATATTTCAGCACACTCTCCCACTTTCATATCATAAGTCAATTCAGAGTAGTTTGAGTTTTTGGACATTGGATTAAATTCGGGAGTGACGTTATTAGCTGACGTTATGATTGTTTGTTTTAATCATATATATTTTTTTTGCGTCACTATATACAAATTGATCAATCACAATATAATTAGGTATTATCGGTTCTAAAGGTTCCTAGATCACATTGTTCAACGCTAGCGTTATAACGATTGTCGGATCTTTAACAGTCGCTATCCGTCCGTGGTTTGGATGGACGATGGCCATAACGTCTGATCTCATTAGATGAACGTCGTTACTGTTCGCCTTCAGGTTCATCGAACGCCTGCGTAGTATATTCATACATCGGGGGCTGCTCAAGCTCACCACCCGGACTACAAAGATCTCTCTGCTCTGCCGATCCCCTCGACGCTGTTCCAAGAAGTATTGTCCTTACTTTCAGACGCTGTTCCAACTTCTGCTCCAACTTCTGCTCACCTTCAGATTCCGTCTTGTATGTTCATACAACGGGTGTCACTCAAGCTCACCACCCGAACTACGAAGGCATCTGTTATGCCGATCCCTACGACGTTGTTCCGACTCCTCGTCTAAGGGCCTATATCAACGTGAATTGAGCGTTGCTCCAGCTCATCGCTCAATTCACGGCAAAACTCACGCTTATCCTTCCTCCGCGCTTACATCACTGGTCGGTGATTACAATATGCACCGAATACAAAACTCTTGCTAAGCGGACACGTAGGTCGAGGCCACTGTTGTCTGCGATCGTCGATCTCGTGCCTCTGTCTGGCATTTTTGTCGGCCAACCCAGCTCACTGATGTTGTTCATTGTTATCCATCTGAAACTTATAAAAAATCGTCTGAGAATTTGTTTTGATCTTTTTTTTCACACTTTTTTTTTAGCTCAGGATTTTATTTACTGGGAGAGAATACAAACGAGTATTTTTATTATTTTAATCAATCATAATGTTACGCAGTAAGTAAACGATAAATTTTCTACAAAGCACAAAACCGGATTTCCATTTTTTTTAAACACAATTGTTGTGCTACCTACGCTCACTCAAGTTTCAATAGTTATTTTCACACTTCAACGACGATACAAAATGTAGTCCTTTACCATCCAAGATAAATCAATCTACGTTTGACTTCCATTGCACAGGAATTTATTTTGATAAACTCTAAAACAACATAATTTTAGTCATAAACACTTTAACACGAACCTCTTACCAATGACTAGAGGTGTTCGAATATCTACACTCGATGTCAATTAATATCAACCCAATTAAAATAAATTAGTCAAACTTTGACTTCGAAATACTGGTAAGTTTGTTATTCTCTGGTGATGTCTACTTTTTGTCAGAGTAGTCTTGCCTTACCACAATTACATATTCGCTTATCGTAGTAAAGCCATGACATCACCATCACCCGTTTTATTTCCCATGTTAGAATACATAACACAACCATTGCGTATAGGTATACGGAATATACCCATTCAGAAGGATCCCTTTCCTTTGTGAGTCCGCCGCTAAATTCTCTGAAGTTAACATAAACATTGATAAGAAACACCGGCGGCGCTGTATGCGCGAGCGAGGCTCAGGTTCGTTCGAACCTTGTGCGACACGTATACTTGTTTAGGAGCCCAATTCCACTGTTTAACAATGTTTATCGATCTTTTCCAATTAAGTATCGATTACATTTTCGTATTGATACATTTTTCACTACAAATCAAATTCTGCTAGAATTACACATATGAGCGGACCGATCGGTCGCTGACTTGACTGAAATATACCGTTAAATGAATGGTTCGTGACTAGTGGTAATGATAAAAGTCAAGTCAGTGCAATTTAGTTTACATTGAGATAACGTTAAATTACTTAGTAGAATCGGACCCCAGCCCGGGATGTTATGCTCTGCTTTTGTATACTTATTCAAATCAAAGCCAAGTTTAAAAAAGGAATCTACTTGCACTTTCTACTTTCTTTATTAAAAAAAAGAAGTAGATATCTATTATCTTAGGGTTGAAATGAAACGTAGTACTTACACTATTTCCGGGCGCGGCAAGAGATTTAAAAAAAATCTCGTACATCCCAATTCTGAATTATTGTCATTTCTTCAATGAAACACTGCCTTTGATATAATAATGCTTTAATGACTTTCGATTGTAAACACATTATTTTAAAAAAATAGGCAAACACACGTCCGATCTTTGCCATGACCAGCGACGAATGAATCGACGCTAACAAATATAAGCTAAATAAACGTTTTAGAGCTGTGACTTGAAAAAGTTATGTTGTGAGGAATGCCCCATCTATATAAAACAATCTTATTTTCTCTATCATTGGTGCTGATAAATGATATTGCGCAGTGACGATCCCAATCTCCCCATACACAATGGAGTTGATTCTGGCACGGCCGCTAAACTTATAGCTTAAACTTAATGCAACTGTCACGCTCACTCATACTGTGTAAGAGTGAGAGTGACGTTTCTTTTAACGATATTTTAATTTAGCGAGTGAATCGGTGTCATAATAATAAGTCTAAACCGCTTATTATTATTACACTAGCTACACTGAATTTAGTCAACGATTAATTAGACATGCTGCTGTTTACAGGCTGTAAATCACAGACTAACCGTACTGAATGCATTCACACTTAACTGAATTCAGTCAAGCCACCATACCAGTGGCGTTGAGCGATAAAAATCCGCCAATAGGATGAAATTATTCTATTTGTGATGTGATGATGAAGTGATCCTTTTCTACGGTTTTTTTTCTCGTAAAACGCCTCACTTTCGCGCCCATTTCTGGTAAACTTACAAGCTAATGCTACTTCTTCATTGATACAAAACACGAACAAGAAAAAATGCTTCTAGTGGGCCCCGGAGACGATCAGTGCTTTTGACAATTGATGGCGCGATACAAAAAAGCGAGAAGTTATAGCGCCTCTCACTCCTTGGTTGACCCACATCTCTATATTTGTCAATTGCAATTGCGGATCCTTTAGGATATAAATTTTCTCAATGCACTTCTTTTGGTTACGACCAGACAGCTTATCCCGTAGAATTCAGTTTGAAACTCACGAAACGAAAATTTTTACAACGGGTCTCGAAAACCAAGGTCCATATACAATAGTCTGACTGTAACATAATTTCAGGCTAGTAGGCGGGGGGCAGAGCAGACGCACACAATGGGTGGAGGATTGGACAAGAAAGTTTTCATATTACACATATACATAACAAGATGACCGGAAATGTGTGGTAAATGGTTTTGTGATGGTTTCTGTATGCTAGACGACAGAGACGAAGCGCAAGAAGTACAAGCCTTGAATACCCAGTATGTCTTAGACCTCGTTCTTCGAGAGAGGTTATTGTTTCGTAATTGTCAAAAAAATCCTACGGAATAAGCCCTCTGGTGATCTTTATCAAATAATTATCTGTTTTGCTTGTTGTGGTTAATCAGTCTCGTTCTATATCAACTAACCAATAAAAGTATGCAATTTACGACTTATAAGAGATCAGATATGTACTCTGTGCTTTTACTAAACTGTTGCTCACCTCTATCTAATCTTAATTTTAAAAATTAGAAGCTTTGAATACCCCCGAATGCCAATTTTCAGCCCGATAGGAACAAATGTTGATTTATTTTATTATATTGCCATATCTACAGCGGCGCCCCCTGTTGGATTAGCACAATAAAATCCAGCTAAGAACCTGCTCTGATTAATACCAAAGCTATCGAAAAAAAACACATCGAAATTGGTTCAGCCGCTTCGGAGCTAGATGGGAACAGACACATGCATACACAAACAAACAAACATCCTCTTAGGTCAAACGCATATATCTTCTCCGTTCCGTCGTTGGTAAAAATGGCCTTACATATTCGTCGCGCATGAATATGAAACCTAGCCATATCGCACACAATTCGAAAATTATACATATGTAAAATATAATTAATATTTAGTATATAACGTTCAAATCATAACCAAAATCGGTGACCGAATGTTTTAGTTCTCACTACCCCGACAATCTGTTCCCAGTCCCAATGTAACCCAGTCCTCTCCGTGCACGCTCCATTTCACGTCAGCTATGCGATGTGATGTGGCCATGGACCAGTGCACAGGCAATTGAAACGAGAGAGAAACACAGGGGCGGATCCAGAAGAAAATAATTTAGTACTATTTTCCGATTAACTACAAAAATCGGAAAATAGTACTAAAATATCAAGGTCGAGTAGAACCTCGCTTCCTATCCCTATAATGTTATAGCTTTTGGGCAGGTCGTTGCCCCTTGAATTCGGGACTGGAAACACTACGATGCTTGCCAACCTACGTCTGCCAAACTAATTATTTACTTTTTAATATAGACTGACAATGTCCTTCATAAGGCATAACAGTGCAATTAGTTTCGTAACGATTTCACATGTTGTTCACTGTTGTGTTACGCGTTCTAAACCCGCGCTGATCTCGTAAATCTGAATGCATCACTTGTAGAGCTCAGTATATGATTATGTTTTAGCATTACAACTAAAGATCCCATTATAATTTTCTGGCCATTGTCAGATAGTCAAAGTTCATAACCGAACCACCTACCGTTCTATACATCCCATCTGTGACATCAAAGTTAATGGTCTACATTTTATCAGACAATGGCTAAGGACTCTTTCGTCAGAAATTCTGTGTTCAATAAAAAACCGCGTCCAAATCGGAACAAACAGAACTTGGGTCTGATCCAGAGACGGTAGCACCAGGTATGACTTTAGTGTTGTTTACTGTCGATTTTTATTTTCCTTTACAACAATGGGGTATAAATCACTTGATAGATTCTAATAATTCCATTCCATACAATTCGCAACGCTCAACCATATACGAGTATTGAAGACGAATTTGTCAAAAACTGTACAGCTACGTTTGAAATACCGAAGTGTTAATACACAGTTGGCATACATTATTTAGGGTCAACGAAATTTGTTCAAGTGCCCTTTTGTTACAAATGCTAACATCGGTAAAAACTAGGCCTACCAACCTACTCGTACAATGTGTACAGTGAAGAAGAAATATTTATACTTTAATTTTTTTTACTATAATATTGTAAGTATCAATTAGGCTACATTATGTACCTATCATTTCTAGTATGGTCATTATTCATTAAATTGGTATAATAGAAGCTTTAGAGACTAGGATAGGAATTGTACTACTTAACGTTTCTTCTTTTTAGATTATTTTCTAAGTTAGCTTCACGTGCATTATGTTGACTTTTATCAACACTTTATAAACCTATTTTTTTAGTTTGATAAAAAAAACTTGACTCTAGGCATTGCTGTAGTATCACTTTAAAATTAAGCAAGATCCGAAATTTTTACTTTACCTAGATTCAAACGACATAATGGTAGAAGGCAACTCGCAACATCGTTTCCGGTATATATAATTTTTTTATGTAACTTTCTGCAGTATGTGGAGTAATAAACGAAATAATTAATTTCCTAGTAATGGACCTGCGTATATGCACCAAGGTTAGCGACAGGATTAAGTAACGGAAATTAAATTAAAAATGTTTTAATACCACTGAATAAAAACATTCTACTGGCATACACTTTGATACATAATTAAGAACTATTTCTCGATATTTCGCGCTCACCTACCTTGGCTTGAAGCTTCGTCATTCTTCAACTAACTAGTTTGTTGATTAAGCTAAAATTACATTACCTTTAAATGTCTTTAACAATACTGATTGATTCAAATTAGAATAATAAAAATATCATTAAAGAAATACCGTTGTAAATATGTAGGTAATGGCATGTCATACGACATCAGTGAGTTACTTTTTGGTGTTTACAAAGAACAATACAAAGCATAAAATGTTTATAAAATTTTGCAAGTCTACCAAAATGAGCACACAGTTGTTATGCAACGGAATAAATTAAAAGTTTGCAAACTTTTTTTAAGATCGACTTACTGATTAATTATACGCGCTAGCTATATTTTTATACGAAATGTAATTCGACTAATTTCTAATTAACTCAAAAGAGAAACTACTCGAAAATATCAGTCACGTTTGACAACCAAAAATATTAATTATTGATTCAGTTCATACGGCCACGATATTTGCATAGGTTTTATATATATATATCTGTGCGGATATACATAATCAGCAGTAAGTATTAATTGTTTCTTTAAACTGCCCACATTTCGACCTTCTTGAAGCAATTTGCGTTGAGCGTTTCGTAATTCTTATGGTAGGTATCTTATTTTGATTCGTAGGTTCCAAATGTGTACGCAGTGTGGGCCCACGCTCCGTGGCTTGCCACCCATGTGTCCTGAGTAACCAAAAATATCGACAAAGAGACAGATACTTATTTATGTAGCTGGTATTGCCATGTAGCTAATTATACCGGAATATTTCGTCGTAGTTGCATTTTGTCGTACACATGATATCGATGATCAATTATGAAGTTTACAAGGGCTGATGTCACAGTTTAATCAATGATTACCATACTTTAATCAATGAATAACGTCTACGTAGGTACCAACCTTAATCCTATCATTACCTACCTCCTACTCTATAACATTCTTCTCGAGGATGCCGTTAAAGAGAAGTATCCATACTATAGAGATTATTGAATAGATCATTCCGGATAATTTACATAATTTTTTCTTGCCAAAGAAATTAAAATAAATATTATATTAATAAAATAATATTTTTACCTTTTTAGTGGATTGAACATCGTTGACTCTTATCTTGTTCTCACAACATAATTTTCCACAGTAAACTATAGACAAACAATAACGTTCATCCTCCAGAACTTTTTTTCTATCTGGTAGGAGAAGGTGTTATCATGACATATCGGGGTTTTCTTAACGCTTTTATCTACATCTACAACGTAATCTCAGAACACGTCAATCATGTAGACATGTCACTTATCTCGCGGTCTTGATAATAGATCTCTTATTGCGGTGTCACATGGAAATGTACTAATGTTATTTCATTGAAAATAATTTAAATAAACATGTGGTGCGCGGGAGTAAGAAGTATGTACCCTTCAGTCAGGCTCTCATCGTGTCAGAAAAGAGTACCTACTCGTTACATGTGTATGTAGGTATACGCTATAATGAGTCCGTCTAGATATCTACATGACACGTCTGTCATACCTATTTTTAATCCCCAACCGATCGAGGGAGGGCGTGTTATTATTTTGACACGTTTGTCTGTCTGTTTGTCTGTGGCATCATAATTCGACAATGGATGATCCGATTTGGACCCGGTTTTTTAAATTTAATAGATAATTTTGTCGAGAGTGTTCTTAGATACTTCTGATAAAAATTGGATCAGTGGTTTCCAAGATCTTGGATTATCTTTGATGTAAGATGGGATCTCTGGAACAGTAATAGCTACTCGTAGATGGCTCGAATTTGAGCTCAAATAGTCAAGTTCATGGTGCGTTTCCGACATTTGAAACCTTGAGGATCTGATGATGACCAGGAAAAAGTAAGTGAACTTCAATTTCACACTATGAAACAGGAAGAATTGGAAGACAATCAGCCCGCCGAAACTATAATAGTTAGATGGGGTCTTCACGAAATAAAGTTGTAGGGAATCCTGAGAAATTACAAGAGAAAAAAATAATTAAAGATGGAGGCCAAAAATAATGAAAATATGAAATAATGTGGAGCAGGAATTTTAAGATAACCATGGCGAGGCCAAAAGCCGTGGTCCGCGTAGGGCGAAGCCCGGAGCGTACTCCGCCTTCAGGAGCCGCAGGTATAATCTGGTGAATGTTCTTAGCTATGTCAGATGAATATTGGATCAGTGGTTCTATGATTTTGGAGTATCTTGGGATGTTTGAATATGATGAAATCTCTGGAACGGTAACAGTTACGTGGTTCGAGTTTGAGCTCAAATGTTTATGATCATGGTGACATTCCCAAATTTGGAACCTTGAGGACCAGGAAAAAGTAAGGGGATGATAAACACAATGATATGTCGGGGGTTTTAAATTTTTTAATTTAGAGTTATGACGTTTGTGGTGTGAGCACTTATTATTTTATGAGATGAAAGGTACTGATGTGACGAACAGATAATGCTATAAAATTTCATAGTATGAAAGACAGGGTAGGACGGAAGTCTGATATAATTTTATAGGAAATTAATATATGTTACGTTTGTTTTTTTACGAGACTTTTATAAAGGGTTGTGTAAAAAAATGTTAGTAATTAGAATCATTACTGTCAACACAGAACTAGAACGATTGTAGCATGCTACTTCAATCGTAGCAGCTTAATCAGCTAAACAAAAATTGTAAGTTTATACCTAGTAGAAACAACGAACGATATGAATTTTTGAGAGGTGCAAGTAGAAGCCATGAACTCAAAAGATTTTAGCTAGTAGAACCGACCGATAATTGAGAAATTGTACAAGATCTTGTACAAGTTTGTATTATAATGTTTGTGTACAATAAAGGGTTAAAGAGTTAATAAGATCTACAGACAACAATAATTTAACATTTCATTGGTATCATTTAGCTTAGATATAAATTAGGAAACCAAGACGTTAGATAAGTGGGTAGGTAAAGTACAATATACTGTAGGAGTAATATCTGGTTTTTCTACTATTATTAAGATGGTGAGACTGCATCCAGTTCCGACTGGTGAGAGTTGTGTCGAAGTAAGATTGATACGGTTGATGTAAACGTGCCGTATATAGACCAGTTAAAAAGCAATCTTTCTATTCATATAAGCGATGTTATGATAGATATAGATAGATAACGGACAAGAAATGTCCAATACATGCCAAGGAAACATTTATTCTGTTCTAAATAAAGCAGTTATTTGATACCGGTTTCATCGTTTGTTTTTCTATAAAATGTACCGGACGAGAAACCTATACATGCCCAATTTTTGCACACCGTTGCATATTTGAATCCATTCTAAATAAGGCAGTTGTTATACCAGTTTCATAATTTCATCATGAAGATTGCCCTCAAAATTGCTGTTTTGCTTGGGACTACAATACAGCATAACTATTGTTTGGTTCTGCTTTGCTAAACTACCGTTTATCATTATGTAATAATAACTGTCGGTTGTTTCCTCATAGCAGGAATCGAGCTATCCAATTGTATGTCGCTGCGGTGATAATATGATAACCAAAGAAATTTGACTTGTATTAGCGCCATTATAATAACCTTTGCACTTTTATCTTTCATTAATTTTAGAGAATTTATAGATAATTATAGCGCTACTTTTGCATTCTGTTGAGTTTACCTTTTTTTCCTTAGTTGGTTGTCTCAGTTCCTATCTATATTCTGATCCAGGTCGTCCCAACGACATCATTAACGTTTATTATTAACATTTTTTAAACAAATCGTCTGATAGATACCAGAAATAGCTACTGGCAGTTTATTAGGTTAGTATCTACGTACGAGAATTACTACGTGTTGTTTAACATCATCTAAAATTGAAGCTGAAGCAGACTTTTGAGCTGGAGACTAATCTACCTATAGGTACTCGTCTTATAATAAACCTAAGTGGGTATAGACAAGTACTTTTATTTATGTAAAGTTTTCCCTCTTAATGCATATGCAAAGTTTCAGATGTGGACCTATAGAAGAATTCAGAGCGCGTTTCCAGTTAAGTAAGTAAGTAATCTCAACAACCTACCCCATACTGATCAAGTGATAATTTACAACGATGGGATGAAAACATCGAGAATAGTATTTATCTACCGACGAGTACATTTAAAATGAGACACAAATTCTCATTATAAAGAAAAACCTTCTCATAACTCCTCTCATCTCTTTCTGCGTTGCAGTCATCATCATCACGGATCAGTTGATAATTTTCAAACATCATTGATCGTAAACGATTTTTTGTAGATAGGTACACTGTTATTTATCCGTATCTCACTGATTGTAATAAAATAATATATATTTAATTAAGGAAATAAGTTTTCCGCCAAGCGCCTTATTTTACATCAGACAGACATGTTGTCGATAACCGCAAGAGGACTGCACTAAAAATAAAGTTAATACCGAAATAAGTCTAACTTATGCCCGCGGGAAGTGCTCGGATCAAGCAATCCGAGAGTTAAAGATTAGCGCAAGTGGAGTTTGAAGTAGATTCAGTTACTTAACATTTATTTCGTATTAGTCCGCAAAATACGTGCCAAATTTTTCTTTCATCCATGTTCATCCTGAGTTGGTACTGTAATTTTCTTGGATTACTTAACAACGTTCAATTCAAATTATGTGTGAATTAATTTTTCTAAAAACCTTTTAAATTAAATCCAGAGCTCTTTTTAAAGGACTTTGTGGAAAAATTATATAAAGTTAGTCGACAACTATTACTGTACAACAAGTAAAAACAGTCATCGTGGCAGTAGTCTGTGTATTGGTAGAGTAATATAATGAGCTAAGCGGTGATTGCGTCACAGTCATCATAAGTATTGAACTATTCATACACCTGCCTGTTAGTCAATACAATAGCTATGTTGCTATATACCTACATACTCTCGTACTTGTTTTGTTGTGCTAATAAGTTATAATTGTGGACGTATCGGTTTCTTGTTACTTCCAGTTGTTATACGATGATTGTTTATATTGGATCTCTCTGGCTAGACGAAATATCTAAAGACCATTATATCTTTTCTACAGTCATTTGTTTTATTATATTGTACACTTACCTATTTTATTATGCTAGGTATAATACTTTGCAGAGATATTGAGGAATTTTGTTAATTTTATTATCACATGTCATACCTAACGTCAACAAAACAAAGTATTTACTATGTAAAGAAAATAAATACAAAACCAACACTCACCGAAAAAGTCAAGGTGGTAACAACTGCGGTAAATAAGCACATGCGAAAATTTCCACTCACTCCTCCACGGTTGTGGCAAACTAAGTTTTATTTCACTCGGTTTTCTCGTTGGGAAAACTTATGAACTAACGTGTTGTAAGATTGTTTGAACCGACGACGGTTAGAACGCGCGCCTACCGTCGAACAGTGTCGCGGAGCAACTGACTGAACTGATCATTTAACTGAGTGAAGGTGGTGGTGACGTTCACATCACACTAGTTGATTTGATACCTCGGAGCTCAACCGACCAGTGCACGTTGTTCGTTGACTCGCCTGCATAGGGGAGCTGACCGATTCGCCTCGCCTACTTCCTCTAATCTGGAGATGTTATGGGGTTTATTTTAGGTAAGATAAGCCACAAACGTCAAAATAGAACAATGACTTTTTATTATGGATTCAAATAATAGAACCTCTTTAATGTGCACATTATGTTTTTAATTCAAGTCCTGCTTATGTCATTGATATTGTGACATTGATTGATACATTGAATATTATATTATATATCGTAAATTACACAATCTAACAAAATAATCATGGAAAAGAAAAATCCAAAGAAGCTATTAGCGCACACTGAATCGAGCACCCAACAACCGGAAAAGGGCATTGATATGATGGTATGCACATCATCGAGCTTCCAACAGGAAAGAAAGAAGAGTGGAGAAAAGAGTCGAACCGCCTTCACTTCGTCAAAATCTCAAGAGGAGGAAGATAAACCAGTAAAGAAGGAAACTTCTAAAAGAGCGAGAGGAGATTGTGACGTTTCCGAAAGTACATCCCATACGCAATTTTATAAAAAGGACAAATTTGAAGGGGTATTCCGAAAAGTAACAACTGATGAGTTTTATGGGATATCAGAATCCATTTCGGGCACATCTGATACCTTTCACTGTGTACATGGGCCCGAAGGTAGGCAATATACGGATAAAGGTCTGTTGAAGAGGAATATTCTAAAGGAATTGGACCCTATTCCCAAAGGTAAATCTCTTTTCACTTTCCTCGTAAGTAATTATGGAAAATTAGGACATCAAGCAGACGAACGAATCAAAATCAGACGCTCCCATTTGGGATCGAAAATAAAATGCGCTTTCCCTAACCCACATATCCATTATATCAAGAGTGTGTCTACTGTCGTAGTGATTTCTATTTTTATGTGCCCGTCCTGTCTGTTTTATATGTAGAATTTAAAGTGTGTGATGAATCGTAAGAAGTACTTATTAATTTTATTACACACACACATTTCACATCGGTTTTATTTAGATACCTACTCGTAGCCAAGTTAAATATAGCATAGCATAGCATAACTCTCACCTCCATAATCCCCAAGGTGATAGACAGAGGAACCACCTTCATCATAGGCAGTATGTCTCCCTTTTAGTAAGATTTGGTGGACAAACGTGATACGTGGCGAGCCTATCGCCGTCTACAAGATTTTGTGTGGAATAGTATCCACTAAGACCCTTAGTCGCCTCGTATGACTTCCATGGGAAAAGTTAGGGTGGTGCTATTTTTGGCCGGCACGACACGGTTCTACATAACTTTTTATTCTTATACTTTGAGATCAATCGAATGGTTTATCTAATTAATTCATATATGTATGCGTAAGATGTTTCAAACTCAGTTTCAAAACTAAGGAAGTTTATCTATTTTGTTTTTTCGTGGTAGACCAATAATCTAGGTTATAATGAATCTTGACTCTTGGCCGATATTCGGGCGATTGGTAATTTCTTGTGGCGTTAAAATATTTGAATTATATGCAAAAAACACTACTTACTAGAGTTCTAATAATAATTTTCGATCATCGGTTACGTATGCACGAAAAGATATGCAGGTATTTTTCGTATGCAGGTGTTTTATTAAAGCAAATTTATGTTCGAAGTTAATAAAAACGTAGGTATGTTACTTAATATTGAAAACTTAATAATTTCAGATCCCAAATGGATTGAACCTTGTAAGCCAGTGTATGGTTGGGACATGGCAAAAACATTGGAATTTTTAGTAAATGACCCCATGGGAGTTGTACAATTAGATCGTCTAGAAGATCATTTGCGAGACTTTGGGAAAATCATTAGTAAGGGATACGTATCCTTTTCATTTGCGCTTGTTGTTTGTTACATTTTTTTAGATTATTCAGGGGCATATCCAGAAAAAAAAGCTTTGGATCATCCATTACCTATTTTATACAGTTACCTACTTTGGCTAACGCGGTCCATAAAAAGCCTTCTATTTCAATAATGAATTCATACATGTTAAATGTGGTTCCTAATCCTATGTTGTCTTGCAACTAACTAAAATAAAATTCTTATGAATTGCACAGAAGATCGACGTTTTAGACAGTGTTTGCAGAATCATAGATTACTTGGTAGAGGTGTTGCCCAAACATCCAAGATTTCGAGAGGGTCTTGTATCGATGCTGGAGACTATGTGCAAACCTATTCTACTAAATGCAGCTTCCGATATCATCACATATTTCGATACGCTGAGAAATTATCTGGGATATATGGGTAAGTACCTGCATGGGCTTAGTAAAATAGAGCTAGATGTCTCTAAGTGAATTACCCCATTAATTAAATCAATGCCGACCGTAGTTGTACTCTTTTCTGTATTCATTGGGACGGTAATATTGTCCTCCATTCTTAATGTGGACACGCTACATTAAAGAGGACAATGACAGTAGTACACGGGGGAGTTTTACTCCTATTATAGAAACGCTATAGTTTATGGACAGCGTGCGTGCTCGCCATTTTTAACGCACGAGTTCCACTTTTGTTGTATCTACTTCGTTCTATAGGTAGGTACATACGTAGGATCTTGGTAACCAGACATCAAAATAGAAATTAACGAACCATACCAATGAAGTGAGAGATATCACTTATTAATTACCTAATACATTAGAGGTAAGTATGTACTTACATCTAATACTTTATTTCTAGGTTACCTTCTGATACGATTAGATGACGAGAAGCTATTCAACCAGGTGTCGGAGGCTCTGATCTGGCAACTGTCGGCTCCCGACGGCCTGCGGGGCCAGAACTCGGCGCAGCTGCGTCATATCCTGGTGGCGGCAGCGCCGGTCCTCTATAATACCGCAGTGAGAATGCTGGCAGTGGCAACCGCGTATAAGTTCCCTACCTTCATGGATATCGCATTTATCCTGGCCTGCGATACGGTTGATAATTGTGAGTACTTTTTATTTTCGGACGAGCCTTTAAATAGAAAGTTTTTGGAAAATGAATCATTTGGGCTAGAGCGCCCTTTTAAGGAAATCTAACTGGGGCCAATGGGCCTGCTCATCAAAATCTCCAGATTTTTTCCGTTTTCCTCCTTGTATTATTTATTTATTAAATCGTAGGTAATTTTATATCTACTTTGTTTGATCAGTTGTTGGATAAGTGCACCTCTAATATTATGGTTCACAATGTCTCTTTTATTACAGGTTTAGAAATGATGAAAGAAAATATAATAGAAAACATTTTATATCGCTTCAACCCTTACTTTCCTGAGAGAAAACTTCCATCGTTTGATATCAATCCAGCAGATGTCTCAGATTTGAACTTGAAATTAGGTAACTAAGTTAATTGCAAATGAAATTAAGTTAGATAATTAAGTTTTAATCAGTCGCTCCGTATTTAAAAGTGATAGTTCCAAACGTTCATCCGAATATTTTAGCGAGGATTTTGGAATTAAAAATGCTTTTCTGTTATTTTTTTGGAAATCTCAGGCGTGTACAGAGAGCCAATTTTATACGTGTTTCCTCTGAATTCAGATTTAAATTTAATTTGTCGCAGGTGAAAGCAGTGTGAACATGACGGCCACTCTTTCCTTACTCCTCGTCCTCTTAATTACTGTAAAAAAGTATTTAAAGAATAACCTGAATTACCGACGTGTTCTTCCGTATCCTGATAGTTACGCGCAGAGGTAAACCTTTAAACTTTTGGAAAGCAAGTATTTTATTGGAATCCTAATATACCGATGCTTTCTGAAATCCTAAAAAGAATTTATTAAATTCAAAGACAACGGTTATCCATAATGTAGGTAATATTAGTAAATGTGTAAAACAAACCATACCAATGTTTTTCACTGGAGAATTTTCCCTCCGTTGCTTTACTGGATCGTTGACTGGTTGTAACAAAAACCCCTTAAAAGCCCAAAGGTTTCATTATCTTGATTTTCGCAAAAAAAATAGATCCTCCAGTCCATATATTTTGTACCTACCTACCTATCAGCAGCTAGATCGATTTATATAAAAGTCAATTTTATTTCCGCAAATTAACAAATCTTGAAACAAAAGTTGTTCAAATAAGGTTACTGATCATGCAGGGGTTTTTATTACACCCTGCATGTATACCAGAAATCATCGCACTTATAGCCATTGCTGGTTTATAATGAATGACATTATGAAAAGAAAACTGAATCTAATTATGAAATTAACACTAACGTAGTGATTAAATCCTCTTTGGTTAACACTAAACGACGGTTCTGGTCAGGATGTTAAAATACGTAGCGTGCAGGTGCCTAGTATGGGCGTACCGATACGAATGCCGTGCGCCGGAGCACCGGCACCAGAGGACAACGCTGTCGGTGGTCGTGAGCGTTCTTCTGCACATATTCGAGGATCGGCTAAGCACTCTCGCTGATCTACTGATGCAAGGTACCACCTACATTAAAAAAAAGTTTTTATTTAACAAACACACACACACAACACTCATACATGCTAGGACTTCCTAGGATTTTTTTGTAAATACAATTCTTGGAAGTGTACTTTATTCAAATTAACTTTCATCGAAATCTATGCATTCTTTGGAATAAAATCATGTATTTTCTGTGAATGTCGCATTTTAGACAAAAAAAACCTGTCCTTTATGCTTAGACTCCGAAAGAGGGGCTCCACTTTGTGTGCAAACAAGCACCTTAGTACCTTTACATAGAAGACAATAACAATAAGTCAGAATGTCAAGTCTTTAATCCCTCTCTTTTCTCGTTACTCCGCTAAGGAATTTGGGGTTTAATGTCTTGCGGATTTGATCTCATAGTACAAACTTTTGCGATTTACCACTTTTTTTACCATTTTTCACAAGGCTGCAAAGTTATGGGACAGAAAACCGGCATACTTAATGTCTTTTAAAAATGCATAGTATATAGGTATCTTCTAACATGCAAGTTTACTTCCGATGTTCTTCCGGTCACCACTACATATTATTTCTAATATATTCTTCTAATACATGTTTAGTTTTCACTTATTCATTTAATTATTTTATTTTAATTTTGCTCATAATGGTTTTAAAGGTTCTAAGGGGATTTCTGGAATAAGCCCCTAAATATAATTGAATTGTCTACAGATATACTGTCCCTCTCAGTTTTGTCAGAAATACCTCCTCGGGCAGACTGGACTCGCTCTGTCAATATCAACACTTCGCAAATTGACGTGCAGTTTAAGAAAATACTCATTTTCCTTTGTGTTGAATTTCTCAGGGTGTTCCCTTTCAACAGCTTTGTAAGTTTTTCATTTACTTAATTGTAATAATTAGGTACTTGTAACCTTTAGGTGGTAGGTAGGTACTTAGTAAGCAATCATCGTTCACATTTCCCATTTGTAACAGGAATTATGATGGCTGGCTATAACCAATATTAAGTAGGTAGCTCGGCTACTTTTCATGATAATGGATTATTTAAACGTATAGACTAGTATGTATAATTTTTTACTTGGTAATCGCATATAAAATCGAGTTGTATTATCATTCTAGATGATTGAAGCCCGACACTGGCTAATAGGACTGATGTACCTTCTGGACCCAGGTCTTAGCAGCCTCAGACCTCGCTGGTCACCCACGCTGTTTGCTGAGCTTCGTAAAACTTCTCTACAAGCTCTAGTTTGCACACTCCCGCTGATCCCGCCCACATTAGTCAAGGACTGTGGTCTAATTAGACGGTAAACTATTTTATATTCGATTCATGGATTCATCCACCAACTCATGGATTTCTATATTTTTCCCTATCGTCCCCATTTTGTCCGTTTTCATGATACGAGTATTAAGTCCATTTCGTACGGTCAGTTGCGCAACAAGAATAGCATCCGATGGGATAAAAGAACTCATCAACATTTGTTCACAAGTTGTGGAAAGTCACAAATAAATACTATATCTAAATATTTATATAACAAATAATGCTACAGTATGTTATCAGAAAATATTTTTACAGATCTATTTAGCCACAAAATCTTTAACTTCCAGCATATTGTGGTACATCGAGTGGTATTCAGAAGTTCCTTATGAGCTGCCAGTCTTATACTGGTGCGTGAGACTACTCCAAGTCGCAATCTTTAACAGGGAATCTGAACCGCGAAAAATCGCTTTAAAAACCCTGTTCAATACCCACGGCATTATTATTCTCATACGTAAGTGTGACTGACTTTACCTATTAAATTTTAGATATTCTGAAATTAATTCGAGATCACCACGATTAAGTAATCAATCTTTCAGTAGTCAATTCATAGGCATAGGATTCCTGGCCCCCTTTGGATGGTACGGAAGATGGGGCTCTTTTCATTGTGCTATAGGGTAGTTTAAATTATAGGTTTAAAACGTAACTTTATAACCCAGTGGTGAGCCTAGAAAGAGCCCTATGTCAAGTTAGAAGGACTAAATTATGAAAGGGTGATGTTATAGATCTATGCAACACACTGCTTGGCCAAAAACTGCCGCCAGTTGAGAAGAGTCAGGCGATCATCGCCCTGAACCTACGTCTGATCACCAGCGCAGTGGAGAACCCCACGAAGGTCACCTGCTGCGTGTACCCGCGCATCAAGTGGCCTTTCTACGTCAATTCACTGGCTGCAAAGATGTTGGATAATGTCTTATATTCCCTCGAAAAGCATTTTATTGTCAGCGACAGGTATTCTTTCCGTTGTTGCTCTCTCATAAGCTATCCGGCTTTATAGAACAAAAACCATATATACCTATAAATACGATGGAGTTAATAATCCTACGAACCTAAACAAACAAATATTAATTTTATTACCTAGTTCTATACAACTTTCTCATGTTCATCCTAATGTATTACTAAATGCGTCACACAGTCAAAGCTCGTCGATAATTTTTAATCCAAGGTAAACACTTTAATTTTCCAGATGGTTAATATCTCTACTAAATTTTATCTGGCAAGCCGTAATATGGAACGACGAATACAGAGAAATCTTTGTAACAAAAAATGGCATTTACAAATTGTTGGATTTAATAACGGTGAGAGACTAGTCGCATCCTATAAGTACAATGAGTATATTTTGTAGAATTAATTTCGTTGATAGTAAAGAGAGTTTGAAGAAACGAAGAAACTTAGGTAGGCACCTACCTAATGATTCTGAACGCTATTTGAGTCTTACAGGTTGAGCTATTATGGAAAAGGCACTCGACAGAGGCAGAGAGTCGTGACTCGTGACTTCCTCTCTCGACTAGGTAGTTAGACCTTACCTAGGTACTTGTGTTCAATATGGAAATTGACGAATTACCTTGCTAAACCATTAATGGTATTAGGTATGAAATTCAATATGAATTACTGGGATTCCGTCGTTCCTTTAATGAAATAGTAGTCTCCAATCAATGGGGCAAACGGTGTACTCCCTCACCTGTTAATCGTTGAGGAGGGAAACGATAAGGGGACCTAAGCTAAGCACTAAGAATTTCCTTTTCCACACTTATAGCTAGATTTGTCATCTAAGTATTTGTAAACGCCACGAACGTAAATGCCGCCGTATTGACGCTTATGTAGATCATACTACGGTTATGACATACGTTTCGTTATAGTAATCGCTGCTAAGAGCGAATTCGAGAACAGAGCAGAACATTTTTAAAATTAAAGGATACTTATATCCAATGTGATCCGAGCAAGCAAATACCTTATTCATCTAATAATGTCCATCCTTGCAGATGACCCGAGTCCCTGTGCAATGCATGGCTTTAGCGTTGACGTGCGACATTGCGCGCGCCGGCGACGCAATTGGCCAACTGGTAACCTGGCGGGCTAACCTCGGGGCCTCCACAGCCGTAAGCACCTACGATTCAATTCCCAAGTAGGAAGAAGTTAGAGATTTTAAGACCACTGCTGTAGAGACTGCGGTACTATTGCATGATAGGTCATCATCATCAGTAGCCTACTCTAGTCCACTGCTGGACATAGGTCTCTCCCAGGGCGCGCCAATGAGCCCGATCTTCGGCTCTTCTCATCCAGTTGCTGCCAGGCACCTTGCGCAGATCGTTATCATGGCCGCCACCGTGACCAGGAATAGTGGGGCGGCCGGGAAGTAGGGGCCGTTTTCTTTGTACGCTATCCATAAGAGGTGATGCCATAATCGCCGCGCTAGGCCTGCAGGTTGTCGTTCGCAGTAGCCGGATCGCCCTGATGACGCTGCTGCCCGTCATCGTACTTCTGGTATTTTAACCCAGCCAGAATTTGAGTGGTTATACCGCCTCTAGTCGGTCGCCAGGGACTCGTTCGCTAATCGGCAGGATGCACCACGTGCAGGTGTGTTTGGTATTTGGAGGTATTTCGATGTTGGTGACCCCCCTTACATAGGGATGTAATCATCATCATCAGGGGATGATGATGATAGATTACGATGATGATAGGACCTACGTTTAAATGAGAGAGTACAACATTCCTCCTCGTACATCTAAAACAGCTTAGGTGAGGATCAACCCAGCGGCACAACCATCATTTGGAATCTTTTGTGAATATAATCACTATACTGGTATACGATCGCGACCCTGCAGCGGCACTTGAACACGATTAACGCATGCATTTGAATTCATTTTTTCCTCGGTCGTATAAGTTACACATAAATAGAGGAATGGAAGGAAATTCAGCGGTCAATGCTGATTATGAATCAGCATCAGTTGTTTTATTTCAGAATCCCAGTGTAGTGAAGCGAGGCTCGACAATAGCCAGCCTCCTGGCTGCTATATTCAGAGACGAATGTCAACGGACTGGAGTGGCGCTTAGCGAAAATGGTGTTATTGAGGGTATAGTTTGATGTTCCTCTTTTAGTTTGTCCATTCATACTTATATAAACGTTGTCTTTCAAGGCCAGCAGCATACATGCAATTATTGCATGTATAATAGGTAATTAATACACCCTGGTGTTGCACGTGTCTCTAGGCGACGGTGACGACTTGATGGTGGTGGCCTGTTATATTAAATATATGTTATGTTTATAAAATAATAACATGTATCTGAATAAAAAGAAGTGGTAACGAAGTGCTTTCACCGTTTTGTTCTAAAAGTACCGTTTTTACTATGAAGTATTTTGACCATTTTATACTCCTAGAAAATAAATGTTTTTCAGAAAGGGACTGACAAGTTTATCCATTTTACAGACTTAGATTTCTTTCTGATGTCGTCAGATATAAGAGCGGAGTTAAACGACTCTATTTTTAGAGCAGGTTTAAGCCAAAGAACCGCAGTATGCTTGGCTGCGGCTGATATAGCAGGATCACGCTTATCGAAAGTAAGCTTCATTAATTTCTAATTTAATGCCTAAACCTCAAAATTCAACTTTCTATTGGTTCGTGGAAAAGGTCTATCCCTGTATATCATTTTGCTACCCTGAAAGCAGCTCTGTTCAATTAAGATATGAATACAATTTTAATCCATTTCAGGCGTTTGCCCTTTTGCATATGCTTTCTTATGACCTGCAATTTAAAGTAAGTCTCGCTGATGAAGTGTATAACATGTACAAGAATATACAACTTGCACCTGAAGATGAGGTTTGGAGACATATTTTTTACATAAAAATATTTTTATAAGCTAGTTTTGGCGCGAATATGCGCGGGCCAGTGACGTATCTAGAATGCTAGGCAAGGGTACCTATTGGGACCCTAAAGCGGCGCCATCTCCAGTTTTCAGTCTGACTAAAACTGGACTATTACAGGCATACAGAGTACCTACTTACTTACTTACTTACTCCGCTGGCGCAGCGACCCGAAGTGGATCTTGGCCTCCGATACCAAAGAGCGCCATCGCTCTCTCTCCTGCGCAGTCTCGAGCCAGTCAGGCGCCCGGAGCTCCCGCAGATCCTTCTCCACTTCATCGCGCCAGCGGTATCTGGGACGTCCGACCGGACGTCGTCCGTTAGGGCGTCCCACATACGCTCGTTTAACTGCCCGATCCTCCCCCATCCCAGAACCTACTACCCAGAAGAATTTGGGGAGAGAGAAAACTAGACTAACTAATCACGTACGTGGTACGTACGTACTTAAACATGTAAATATTTAAGTACCTATAGTCTTCTTGTGGATGGTCCGATTCGGTGGACTACCTGATGCAAACCATTCAGCAGGCGGTGTTTGAATAACCGAGGACCTATACCTATACGAGCACATCTCTATCTACTGAAGGATTCGACTCAGAGAGCCCCGTTCGCATAACATCCCGCTACTAAAAAATACGCAAACTTTAAAATCAATGTCTTTCATTCTAAATTTTAAAGCCGCGTATAAAAACTTATCGAATTACAGTCCTATACTGCACCGAATCGTTCTCTCAAGTAATCAGTAGGTACGAGTAGTGTAGAGGTACTTATAACTTATCTTACATTAGGTAAGTTTCTACAGGCAGTGCTCGTATTGTGTTCCCACTACCTTACGATGAAACTGAACGAAGCCTGGTTGGAGACAAAGATTCAAAACTCTGGTCTAGTGCCGGAAGACGACGTCGCGCTTGACGAGTTTCTTGAAATCGGCAGGTGAGTGAAGATGAATAAACTGAAGTTAGGGTGCGTTTCTCTGGATCAGGAGTCATCAAAAATCCAAGACAAATCGAATAGTAAAAATATAGAGAGCGTTATGGTAACGTTTATTAAACCAAAGATTTAATAACGTATTTAGTAAGCCTGTAGCGCACAATTATCCAAATCGTTTTTTGTAGAGGCTGGGCAAAAGAAGTTCAGCAGCAGCAAGAAGATGTTATAAAAGAAGATAGAAAAAAGGTAAAATAAACATGACAAGTGAAATGAAACTTCTATGCCATGCGCCTAAAACGCAGTGATTTTTTTAAACATCATTTTAACCACCCGATGCTAAGTGACGATGAGGTCGAAAATGGATCACACGGGTTAGTAAGTGGTTACCTTTTCTCTGCACGTGTCCAGAGACAACACGTAAGACATTCATAAGTGTGCACTTTACACCTTAAATCTCCAGTACTTAATCGAATTTTGAAACATAAGAGGGAGGGAAGGAGTATACCTAATTGATCTGTGTTGGAAACCCTTTCACAAAACCTTATTTATGTGTTAGTAGGGCCGACTTCCGCCAATTGTAGGTACTATTCCCAAAAGTAGGCAATGTGCGAGGTGATCCCAGAAATTCGTAAAATAGGTTTCGTCCCATAATGAGATTGTTGACGCAGGACCACGAGGAGGAAAGTTCTCTTTACGCATTCCTCGGGCGCGTGCGTCTGAACATTGCACTGGACGCACTTCGTGAAGTGCGGTGCGTGGCGCGCTCGGCAGACCGCGCACGCATCTCGCATGTTCTCCTGCACGAAGCGGTGAACGCTCACCATCGTCGCTTCGTCATGACCAAGAAGTTAGAGGCTCCCGTACTGCGCACTTATGGACCGACACTCGACGACCAGGTATCTAACCATATCTAATCAACTCTAGCGGACAGCTCTACTGCTCTGTTTGTGACCGAGTCTTCAGGACGACGTTTGGCTTCGCTAGCCACATACGAGCGCACGCCAGGAGCTAAGCAAGGGTCGCCGTCGACAGATACGTCGTGGTGGACATCATCATCATCATCTAACCATAATCAGCACATTTACGTCGGTTACATTGCAAGATGTGCCGATTCCCTTAGACTTGTGAATTAAACAGATTCGTTGATTAGGACGACAAAAAAACCATCTATTTGGCATTACTTGATATCAAACGCGGGACATTAACAAGGGATTCCAAGAATTTTAGTGATAGCTAAGCGAATTATAGACTGGGAATATACCGGGAGTCCGTGTATCCAACCGTAAGAGTACGGTTTCTGTAGGCGACCAAGACAATGTTACATCACTGCTATCAGGACTGAGTTCTGCAGTGAAGGTCACGGTCTGAGGACTCGGCAGAACGACAATGGCCAAAAAGTAATTTCCAGTAACTTCCACGCCTTTCCAGCATAGGATAAAATTTAGAATCTAGCAGCTAGATGCGTGTTTTTTTAATTTCAGAATATAACTGGACAAAACGTTAAAGTGTACAGCAACATGCGTGAAAAGAAGACAAGAGAACTTTCATCTAATCCTGCTTCTTGTGATGTTTAACCCAAAATAGATTGTTATACTTACATTAATAAAATTTATATAACAAAACAGAACAATTATTTCGTTTGCAAGGCCTCAAAAAGAAATAGATTTTAAAAAAAGAAAAAAATTAGCGAATTATAGATCGGTAGATTTGGTTGTTCGTTCGGGCTGTTCCGCCAGCTATCGATAGGTAAAAAAATATCCATTTGTACATTAACAAATGAATGAAACTAAAAAGGACCTAAGTACTCCAAACACTGTTTATAATATGCAAGAGGAATAAATATAATAAGTGGGATGCCGCAAAACAATAGACAAGATTTTGTTCCTATAAATAAATCTATAATCACTGTAATACAATAACATACTCGTACATAACTTCAATAAAATATAGCTGATAGTATTTGAATACATTAAAAGAAACAAGCAAGATATTTAAATGCCCCAATAGTCTCGTCCTGTGTAATCGAGTACTCCGGACCGGTAGGCCACAATGACATTTTAGCATGTACCTGAATCCAATTTTTTGGAATGTCCTCATTGAAGTACAGTGGACAACACTAGGGATGTTACGGAGGTGGTTTTACCGGAACTGGAGTCGGAACCGCAGGTTTTAAATTTGATTAATCGGAACCGGAGTCGGAGGAGATGTTCAGAGGTTCAAATTTTAAACCGTTTTTTATTTTTTATAGCTGAACTAAAATATTGGCTAATATTTTTTATGATGACGTTTGCGGCAATAAAACATATCCCTTTATGTAGTCCTACACTATTTAATTAAATATTTGAATGTTTGCTCACAAATCTTCGGTATAACCTCCGATTCAAAATTATCGGAGCCGAAGTCGGAGTCGGAGATGTTGATTTTACACCTCCGACTTCGGCTCGGAAGTTCCGACATTTTGGGAGTCGGAGTCGAAGCTCCGTAACATCCCTAGACAACACATCCGGCTATACCCTTTAGTATTTTGTCGCTTTAACTTACCTTATTGGGACAGGGTTCCACAGAGTTTAGCCTGATGTATAGTGGAAGACACGATCAAGCTATACACTGCGGAACTCTGTCGCAATAAGTTTTTGTTATGATTTCTTGACGTATGAATGTGTCATATAAGTTAAAGCGACAAAGAGCTTGATGTATTGCCCACTGTACAGTATACACTGGACGAAAGCCTATATTTATCTAAGGTGAACTTAAAAACATGTTTTATAATTATCCTACATCAACAAGTACGCATGTAAAGCAATAGGTACATATTTGTAGGATGACTTTATAGTTTTATCGTTTTATATCAAGGTTGCACCTCATATATGATGGTTTTGCAGGGTAGGTCCCATTTGTTCAATGGAACATGACGTAATAGAACAATTTGAGAAAATATTGTCCCTATTTGTACTATAGAACTACATACTAGTTTTTGCTCCTGTTTTTATTTGTCTGTGAATGCACAGAACTAAATGGGAATCGCTTTTCCCAAATTCTTCCATTATGAGATATATAAGACGTGAATGACATTAATCACTGACGCGTTTCGGCATTATAATTTCTGTCGGTGAGTAACCATGTAATTATCAATGTCACTAAGACAAGTGGTAGCAAATCATTATCGAGTGGCCAGTTTACATATCAACTTCAAGAAGTTTATATACTTAGTTTGTTCTATGGAACAACAAAAAGTACAAACTGTTCTATAGTACAAATAGGGACAATATTTTCTCAAATTGTTCTATTACGTCATGTTCCATAGAACAAATGGGACCTACCCGTTTTGGGGTAGGTCTGAAATATCAATATTATCATGATTATAATAAATTAAATATAGGTATACAAGTAAATTAATTTAACCCATTACTAACTATAACAAAAAAGCATTAGTCTTAAAATCATAATTCATAACTAAAATACTTGGCACATTTTAAATCAGTAAATTATCATAATGCAGGACGCCATAAGGGCCAACGCTGTATACGAGGCGATCACATCGCGGAATTGGAGTCGAAATCGGCGTACGTTGATGGTTATCGTGTTACGTTTTAATGTTATATGAGTGGATGACAACCCGCTTTATGCTTATGCCTGGCACAGCGTTGGCATTGGATAAGATATAACTTTTTAACTGGGTGGGAATATTTGGGTTTTGCATTTAAATTAGTTTGCAATAACAGCGGCTAACTCGAGAGCCTCATACCTAAACAGATTTTCAGTCATATGAATTTTCGTAAGTAAAAATACGCTCGATATTAGTAGCTCGAAAGTTAAGCTTAACTGTACATTCGCTATAAATCTGTAAAACTTATAAAAGATTACATTGTAAGAAGGCTATATTATGCGTCCATGATTTAAGGCACGAAATTATTTAAATTACACTTCATAGAAATAACAAAAACATTTTGCTCTTTCGCAGTGGCATAACAATGTCGAAAAATAATGTATTACAAGGCTATTGTATCGTGTGACTTACAAAACTAAATAAATAGACAATAAAAGTGTCGCGCCCTTGGGTCGCGCCGCTCATGTGAGGGAAGCCATCAACTACCTAAAGAATTAGTACACATTGTCGAAGGGTGTTGGAACCCTGCAGTAGTGGTGGCGGCGATTGAACACGGCTGGGACGTCTTCGACGGCTCCTACCCGGTCAAGCTGACAGACGCTGGTCATGCACTAGCACTCAATTTTGATACCACTCGAAATATTGATGATTTGTGTATCAGTAATGGACAGAATTCCCGAATGGTGATTTGCAGATTTTTTAGTAATAGCATTGTTCGCTTCATCATGATTCATGGCGGTCCGTGAACATTTTGCCAACTCTCCGGCACGGCAAGGGGGGTACCCTTGTGTAAGGGGAAGCCTGTGCCCCAACAGTGGGGACATTAATAGGCTGATGTGACTGTAGAATACCTTTCTATTGCCTATTTATTTGTATTTTTGAGTCAATTTTTAATTTTCCATCATGTTTATCTTCCGGAGTATATTGGAGATCAATCGTCAAATCTAAAAATTAAAGCCCATCGCATATTATACCAAATCGCCGCAAACTCTCTCAACTCAACTCAGAGCAAAGTATTTAAATGTGAGCTTTATATCGTATTACATACAGAAGGTTGCATTGCTTTGCTCTGATTTGAGTTGGTGTCGGGTTCGGGTCGAGGTGCTATAATATGCTATGGTCTTTAAACGTGTGGCGGATAAAAGATGGAAGGATTTTGGCAAATCGTTTCCTAGTTGGTAAAAAATATAAATATGAATAAAATTCTAAATTGAGGTGAGACACTGGTGGATAGTACATACGTCGCCATACATTCATCAATCATCATTTCCTAATAAAAATCAGTATTTGCAGGACCTGCTACAAAACACAATATGGCGATCATTTTCAATTCATATCATAGTAGGTCTTGTATAAACGATGTTAATCTTCGTAAATATAATAAAATAGATTGTGGCTCGTTTTATCACCATACCCTAGGTCTCGGAGCCATGGTCGGAGTTACTGAACATAGACGCGACCATATTGTCGAATTCAGGGACAGCTTCCTCGAATATCTTCAGTTGCTGAGATAGTGATTCCGAATCCGTGGAAGCCGATACTTCACGCACTATGTCGGTCCACTCGTCGCTTGCGGACCTGGCTTGCACACACTCCTGATAGAATGTGGCCAGCTCAGTGATGGGGCTGCCATCGGCAAACGGGAATTCCTGCGCACATATTGTAAAAAAATAATAATATGGAGGCTGCCATGATTTATTTTTATTCAGCCAATAGTTTTAAAAATAGACTAGACAGGTTTTTAAATAGTGCATAGTGGTAGACTTAATTGACTGTGAACTCAATGACTAAGTGCTAGAAGGGAATGAACTATATACTAAACCAGCTTAGATATGGGGGCATCAGCTATTTGCTGCCTGCTCATTAATAATAATATTTGTTAAAAAATAAAACTTTAATGTCTCAAGCCATTTTGCAATACACTCATCACGTGTAGACTGGTAGAAACTAGAGCTATAGTAGGAATAGTTAAACAATAGTATTAACTACATAAAAGTAAGTAAATATAAAAAATTAAGTGCCATTCATTAATCTGCTTCACGTTTTAACATTTATTTTCACAATTATAAGGATAAGCATTTCTTGTCAGCAATCAATCAAATCATATGAATATAGTATAAAAAAATAAAAACACTGCTTAATATTACCATCAAACTTGAGTATTTATCGTCCTTAGCCCTCGGCATTTCAATAGCTTTGCTCACAGCATGTGGCACTGTAAAACCAGTAACTTCATTACTGGTCTCCGGCTTAGCTATGTCTTTATTCTCATTCATTGTGAGATCTTTCAGATTCTGTAAAAATCATTCAAAAACCTTATTTATCCAAAGTGCACAGTAGATAAGTATATTTCATAGGTTGTAGCATACTAACTTCGTGGTAAGTGAAACTTCTAATCTAGATACTTACATTTTCCACTCTCTCTTTCTCAGCGAGGAGCCAACCCATTGGTGGTTCTGGTGGCAGTTGCAGACTTAATGTATCATGCAACTCTTTAATTTTTGTAACATCTACGAAAGCGCCTGCTGTCAGTGGCTTGGACAGGTCTATTGGTTTCTTGTCACTGTGAGTTCTCCTGAAAAGTCATAAAGTGACACTTGAAAACACCTGTAAAATCTTAAGGCAGGCATATGGAGGTACTATATTGAGTAATAGTAGTAATCTTCTATTATATTACAGAGTTCTATAATTATACATTCATAAAAAAAAGAAGTAGGCATGCCAAAAGTAAATTATTACCAATGGCATTTTTAATAATTGCCTTAGAATTAAATGATATTTTTTTCAGGCACTCCTGAAATAGCGCCACAGCGCTATTTTTGGTTGAAGCGCCTTAATAAAGTCATTCCTCACCTGGGACTTTCTGTTGGAAAATGATCACTTTTGACCATAATATCTGAACTGCTGGTCTTTATCCCATAATCTACTCTTTGTTTGTCATCCGGCAGTATGGTCATCTTAGTTCTGTGCAATACTTCTATGACTATTGTGCCAATTTGGGTACGAAGTTCACTTACTTTTATTGACTTATAATTTTCACCTGTAGACAATAATTACTATTATGTAAGTAAAATGCATATAAATGTAAATAAAAGTATGATTAAAACTTAATAAATGTGGCAGTAAACTACAAATTACCTATAATAAAATATAGGTAATTTAATATAATAAATAAATTCAGCTGGTCTGGGCAGCATTTCGGAAGCTACGTCTCATCTTCTCGTCGCCCATACCTCAATGCCTGTAGACAAAAGTCTTAAACCAGTGCATCCTACCAGTAATGACCTACGGAGCCGAAATGAGGACACTGACAGTGCAACTGATCTGACACAAATTTACAGTCAAATTTAAAGTCGCTCAGCATGCTATGGAGAGAGCTATGCTCGGAGTATCTCTGGTGGATCGAATCCGAAATGAGGAGATCCGCCATAGAATAAAAGTTATCGACATAGCTCATAGGATTAGCAAGCTGAAGTGGCAGTGGGTCGGTCACATCTGTCGCAGAACCGACTACTGCTAGGGTAGACGAGTTCTGGAGTGGAGACCGTGTTTGGGCAAACGTAGTGTGGGACGCCCCTCTGCTAGATAGAGCGACGTTCTGCGCAAGGTGGCTGGTAGCGACTGGACGATAAGATCCGAAGATCGGGCTCAATGGCGCGCCCTCGGAGAGGCCATGTCCAGTAGTGGACTAGAGTGGGCTGCTGATGAATAAAATAATATACATAGAAGATATCTTTGATTTTTTTGGCAGCTGCCAAACTTGCTGCTATCAAAAAGAGACATAAATACTTCGCTCTCCAACAGAACTATCTGCTCGTCCCGTTCGCGTTGGAGTCTACGGATTGTTGGAAGCGAAGCAATTTGTCTCAGAAATTGGCCGTCGCCTCAGGGTTGTGACCCTCGTTTCGGGTCGTACCTGGTGCAACGGTTAGCTGTAGCGATACAGCGCGGTAACGCCGCGACGACAAGGGGCTGATTGTTTGATTGCTGTCTTTGTTTATATACGGATTATTATTATTTTGGATTTTTCGATGTTAAGTTACCATTTGACTCATGAATATATGATTTATTTATTCATACAATAGTTTATAAGTATTATCAGTATCACAAAGTACTATCATGTTACATATCCTTAGGTTCACAGATTTTCTTCTTGTCATGTGGGATTTAGCCAATCTATTGTCAGTTGTTAAAAAAATTTGGTCAAATACCGAATTCTTTCCTCAAGTTAGTTTCATAACATCACTGAGGAATTAGTACGTTAATTAAACATTAATCTTATTGCACACAGTGTAACAAGATATCTTTGAAAACTGATAAATATTTTCAGATAGCCACTGTACAAGTACATAGTAGATATTTTTTAATTATTTACCTAGTAGATCAGTGTTTGGTGGACCTCCATAAATTCTATGGTAAATCTTGTAAGACTCTCTATGCTGTGCTCTTGCCATCTTGTAAGCAGGTGTTATCCTTGATATGGTTAATGTAGATTTAAGCATGACGCTCATTCTGTAGTAGATTGTGGAGATAGAACTCATGGCTACATCATACTCAGGTGTCATTCTCACTGACCATAGTTCCACAACCATTTCATCTCCCTCAGTAGTTTTCAAGGATATTTCAATGCATAATGTGTTGGTAAGTGCTGCCACAACTTCACCATTGAGGATGTGTTTGGTATTGCAGTCAACTTCAGGCTCATCCGGAATGGACAAGTTGAACTGCAAAATTTAACTCTTGAGTAAATATAATTATCAAAACAAACATTAAAAAATTATCAGCAATACCTCATAGGTAATTCGACAAGAATCAGGATAGAATAGAATCTTGTCATACCGACTGCAGATCTGCTTTTACGATTTAGCCATCTGCATTTACACATAATCATGCAGTATATTCATGTGATAGTATGGTTAAATGTAGATTCAGTAGTCACATTCAAATGCCGTATTCATATAATGGCAGACCTGTTATTCCGAGGTCAGTTTAGTATGGTTTTCTTATTATTTCTCTTCGGTTACTGGCAATATTGCTATGTTTTGAGTGATCCGATATTACCTTATCATACCATGAAAACCATACTAAACTGTCTTGGACCGACAACGTTCCATCCTATTCTGATTTTTATCAAAAGATAATATTATTATTGTTTTAAAACCTTGTAATAGTAGTGTGAGTACCTATATATTTACAAACAGCTTACCCACTGCAAGTTAGATGGGGATGATGAGAGTCCATTTTCTGGTGGTTTGGTGGCATTGAATTCGTGGGTTATTTTTTTTCCTTGTCTACTTTGAACAACAATCTGTGCCACCTTCAAAGTCAATATCTTGGTAAATTTATATAATCTAGACCGGTCATGTTTTTCGGAATTAGGCGATGTCATTATAAACACTTAAAAGTTACTAATTTGCGCAGTAAAATAAACTCCCAAAGAATTTTAACACTATCACTGGTCATTTATATTATCTATTATTTTCAACACACGAGTAATGGTTTATATAATGATGTGTATACATAGATGGTTTAATTAACTAATTTCTATATAATGCGATCAATAATTCACAATTTATTTTTGGTACCTATCGCAGAAAAGCGAATTGGAACGTACCTACCTACCTACCTAGCCTTAGTTGCGTTCGCGGAATTCGTGGACATGCATGGTAGGTAGGTAGTCGGTGTGACGTTCTTTTTTTATTTTTAAATAGTTTTTACCGCTTTGGGTGCAAGCTTTTTGGAATCATTCTTTTTCGTGAAGTTATCAGTGATAACTTATCACAGATCAAAGGAACGAAAGCACTAGACAGATTAATAATCTAAGGGACTAGATTACCTTTTTCTTTCATTAATGGTACAGTCGGCATCTAGCTAATCTATATCATCTGTCAAATTTTTTGCAATCTGAAACGAACCTTAATGCATTCGCCAGACTTCAAATTTGTATTGTTGAATTCTACAGATGGTATAAGTAGGTACTTTAGCTAATTTAGAAAATTTTATAGTACCGTTCTCAATAGTCTTACCTTAGGTACCAAGTCAGGTAGGTAGTTTTACTATTGTAGCTGGTAGGACCGTATAGCAGAATCAAAAGTGAAGACCAAATTATTTGTCAAGCATCGATACCTATACACTGTAAAATGCCTTCAAGTAGGGCTACCCGTATTACCCGTGGTACGACTGAATGTACCATGGGGGAAAATAGGACATTTTGTGCTTGACAAGGATTCTTGATAGTGTATCAAGCGAAATAGCACCAAAGCGTATAGGCTTATAGAAAACCAACATACTCGTACAGTTCCAAAATTCGAAGGTCATATCTTGGGTGGCTTGCGCCATACTTGCGCCTTAGACTCAAAAGTAGCATCACCTTGACAGGGTTTTATAGGTATTTCTCTTTGAGTATAAATATTCAGAAATTCTGGTCAGGTTTTACAGAACTCGCTTCCATATAAACCTATCAATTGCAAACCACCCTGTATAACAGTATTATAATTTGTTACTTCCATGATTTGCACCAGCATTTTTAAAATACAGAAAGGACGCTACTTGTCCGATTTCTGTGGTTATTATAAATCTGTGATGAAATTATGTAACCTCAAAGTATTCGCATACTTCAAATTATAATTTATTCAATAATATGTTCTAATTTAAAATAATTCATTTTATCTTAAATACTTAATAATAAATAACAAACATTATATCAAAATATTATACAGCTATTTACATAAAAAAGCAATTATACATTGTAAATGTCATATTGATACTCGTAATATAATAAAATAAATATACATGGACCATTTTAGGTTGATCATTGCTTGCACATCACATCATCAGCAGCCTATTAATGTCCCCACTGTTGGGGCACAAGCCTCCCTTTGCACAAGGGGGTACGGACCCATGATCCACCGAGCGGGCCCAGTGCTGATTGGTGAATTTCACACGCCTTCGGATACTTTCCATTTCCTCAGACATGCAGGAATCCTCACATTAGCTTGCACAAAGACAAAGTTATTGAAAATTATTACCAGCTTTTGCAAGATACTTAGGTATATTTCTATGTCTAGTGGTTCATAGTAGCGTCATTATCATTAGGTAGTAAAAGTATACCTACAGACAGTCAGAGTAAGACAGAGGCACGTTACTAAAATCTTCTTATTTCACGATTAGTATAAAATCATACTCTAACCAGGAATATTTTAAAACTTGGTATTATTTTAAATTTTGATAGTTTTATGTGTTATGGAATAGGCTACTTGCCATCATAAACAATAAATTATGAGAGTATGTAAATATGATAATTCGAGTAATGGGAAACATAAATATAATGATTTCCGATCATGAAGTCACGATTTTAATTTAATAATTTAAGTTTAAAATCGCCCTTCTTTAATCTGTATATCACGTAACCGCAGTGACCGCACGTGAAACGCTATCCGCCATGACGCTGTCAAGTAGGGCGATCAGTTCTGTTTTATTTGTTTATTTAATCGATAGTGACGTCACAGTAAAACTATCAAGGTGACCAGCGATTTCGCGGTAATTTTAAATGATTAAAATTAAGGCTTAAACAGCTTATGTAGCGAATTTATTTTAAGTAAATAAAAAAAACTAGTAAAGACTGACTATGATTTAAACATTTTAACATACTTTTCAAAAAAGTTTCAAATACCCTTTTAGCTATGAAAAAATAGTACCGTTTAATTTCGCAATATGGCGAAGGTTTTTAAATTCCTGGTCATTTAACACTCTTTTTGCACTGCTGCACAAAAATCTGACCTAAAGTGACAATTTTTGGTTATATTTTTTTTACAAATTGGTAGGTACCCAGACCACGAATTAAAAACCCTACTATTTTTCTACTATGTACTATTTTTCTCACTGTGAACTCCATAACACAGATTATAAAACTAAAAATGGCTTTCTATTGTTAAAAATATCGCTGTCAGTGTGGCCATTTATTTCGTTTGATGGTGGTCTTCTGGCTCTCAACACCCTGAGAATACGAATGACTCTACACAGGCGCGTACTTTTTTTCGCGCGTTCGGGCGTTTGCCGGATAAATACGCCTGTGTGGGACGGCCTTAAGAACTGAATACAGATCATTCAGATTTAAATTTTAAGGGTCCAGTCTAATGCAACATACAATTTTATAGTCAAGAATAAATTGTTTTAAATAATTATAGCGTTGGTGGCCTAGTAGTTATGACGTCGGACTTGTGCCATGCCATGTTTTTCGGAATTTGTCGAAGACTTACGTACCTTTACCGACCGCTAACGGTGAAGGAAAACATCGTGAGGTATATAAGTATCTGAGGAAATTAAAAAGTTTCCGAAGGCGCGTGAAATCCCCAAATCAGCACTGGGCCCGCTCAGAGGATAATGGCCGTACCCCCTTGTGCAAGGGGAGGCCTGTGCCCCAACAGTGTGGACATTAATAGGCTGATGATGATGATGAAAAAATTATACAAATTAATTACCTACCATAAAATGAAGGCATTATGCCTTCAATAAAACCACAAATTAATCAAGAATTAAAATAATATACATAGAATTCATAACATTATTACGGAATAGGCAAACCTAGAGTCTTTCTGACGAGTCTTTCGGCAATTTTGTTGAATTGTTCTCGATCTTCCCTCCACATTTTAGCTGCGTCGACATTTGCTCCACTTTCATCATTTGGTTCTAAAACAAAAATTTATAAATCATCAATCACCAACCGACAACAAGTTGGCAACTGTTCATATTAATGTAGATATTACAAATAGTATTATTATGCTATTAATACTATACATTTATTTAATTCATAACACATCAATTTAGTATACAAAGGTCAACTTAAATATTTATCAGAAAATAATAATAATTAAACAATAAATTATAAGAGGTAAATACATTTTTTTTAAATGTAGTCATTACTCCCGATCCTGAATCGACCCCCGTCCAAAGGTACCCATTACACTGGCAGCATTACATTTGTATAGCCAGTGAGATCCTTTGGACGAGGTACGATCCAGAGCGGGAGTCACCGCCCCCCCTCTCTTAACCGCCGACCCAGCTGCTATTAATTATAAATATACAAATAATTAAAATTTTATAATGTAGTGTCAAATTTCGGATCGCGTCAGGAACACGACCCTGCGCTCCAAAACACGCATTGCTGATGTAATCACCAAAGCATCTCTATTGAAGTGGGACTGGGCAGGCCACGTGTACCGCATGCATCCGGAAAAGAGGTCAAAGATCACCATGCACTGGGTGCCACTAGACCAGCCTTTCCCAAAGTGGGCGATAACGCCCCCTTGTGGGCGCTGCAGGCCTAAAGGGGGGCGGTAAGAGACCCAGAAAAAAAATGGGGACGTTGTGTAGAGGCTTGGGGGGTGATTTGTAATTTCATTTAGCTAAGAGGCCTCTTAGACACCGACTGCATGAGCTCTCGACTCTCAACTACAACTTGTGAACATCAACTAATATTAGTTAAGAGATTGCTCAAACTCGGTCGGCTCAGAATCGATTATGTTTGTTTTATTTTGAATAAAAGATACTCTGAATACTATAAAGTTGCGTTTCAATAATCATTCTCATTGGCAGGTGTAGCCCGTAAGAGTTAACTTGAGACCTGAGCGCCGTTGTGTATTACCGACTGCGCTCAGGTTTCAAGTTAACTCTTGCGAATTATAGTAAAAGTCTCGTTTAGAATTAATGTTTAATCTCCGCTAATATAGCTCACAATAATTAATTAATTTAATTTGAAGTTATAGTCGTTTTTAAGTAGGGGAAAAAATGGGGGCGCTAAAAATAATGTATTCTCAAAGTGGGCGGTAGACAAAATAAGTTTGGGAACCCCTGCACTAGACGGACAGCGGCGCCGAGGCAGGCCCAGGCGTAGGTGGAAGGACGATATCAACCTCTTCCAAAAAGGATGGTATAAGGACGCCGAGGATAGGGGAAAATGGAAAGGAGGACGCCTTTACCCAGCAGTGGGACATTCTATAGGCTATTACAAAAAAAGTGCCAATTTTGAGACAAAACATTTCAAAGATATTAAACTGCATGTAATTATTTTAAAGTCTAAACCGACAAGCACTAACCTGCCAACATACTGACTACAGACAGTAATATTTTTTCCACACTTTGGACAGGTGACCACCTTTCTGCACTGCTCTCATAACCCATTGGATCATCTCCCGGCGCATGGAGAATAGATATACACACACGGCCATCTGCATAAACTGCAATAAATGTTTAATAATGTTAATTATTTTTACTTGTAGACAAGACTAATAAGTACAGACAAAGCATATAAAGTACTTTCTGTAAAACACATATTAAAAGTAAACTATATTATGGGTCGTACAGTCGCGATCCTTAATTTAGGGCCCACTTTGACACATTGAACAACCTTGTCATAGCATGTAATGTAATAACGGGCTGGTTTCGGCAACTCGACATCTTACTGGAGCCACCCCAACCTCGCCAGAAAGTCCAGCAGTCCTTTAATGTTCTGTAGTACTTCGGAAAGTGATACTGGGGTGCGGCGGCTTCCCGCCCGGTAGGTGGTCACCTCACTGCATTCCAACAGCACGTTGGCGATCGTCTCCTCTGCTTCCAGGCATGCTCTGCACAGGGGGCTGTCTGTGATACCTATGTTGAAGAGGTGTCTGTTGAGTGGACTGTGTTCGGTTATTATCCCGGTTACCTTCCGCAGCTGGGCTCTTCTGAGCCGCAGGAGCTATCTAGTGAATCTTGGATCGGCCTTCGGCAGGGCTTCCCGAGACTGCCTGCAGTCCACGATCTAGGCCCAGCTAGCTCTGTATATCTTCGTCGTCTGTAAGCGACGTCTTTATCCAGCAGAAGGGCAGTGGTATGCGGGGATCTGGCCCTTTGCAACCATCTCCGATGCCCTTCTCGCCAGTTCGTCTGCCGCGTTGTTTCCACGAGAATATATATATAATAATAACACCACCGAGAATATCACCGTCGTGTAGAGCCATAGAGCAATCCTGGGGGATAGCCCCACGTTTTATTTATCATTCTACGGCACTGCCAGAACGTGATAGTAGCTTTCTTTATTTTGTATTCAAGATGGCTATTCCACCCAAGGTACTTCGCTTCATTTCATTCAAGCTGTAGCCGCTTTTGGAACAGCTCGGGCAGTCTATAGTTACCTAGAGTTCGAGCACCATCGTTCCACGGTCCGTAGTGCTCCTTGTGTTACCTAACAAACAGTATTTGCGAATTTACCTGAGATGAGGAATGCTATGTCATCTGCATACCATTGTCATAGCATAGGTCAGTACTAGATTGACACTAGTATTAGATCTGTTTTGATTGCCGTCTATGTGATATTGTGACAAAGTTGTTCGATGTGCAATAGTGGGTCCCAAATTAAGGTTCACCACTGTACAGTGGAACCCTGTCTCAATAAGTTTTTGTTGTGATTCCTTGTCTTGACATTCGTATGAGTCTCTGCGGACTCGTGGTCCAACTGCATGTACAACCAGTTGTATCAATTAAGTTAAAGCGACAAAGTACTAAACGGTATAGCTTGATGTGTTGTCCACTGTATATACCTACATAACAAATCTGAGCAGGCTTGTATTCAGCTATGAGATTGGTGGAACATTTTGATTGGAAATGGTGGGTGTTGAGAACAAGTTAAACATGATTCTTCGATGAAATATAAGTTTTAATGTGCGTGCTTCACAATATGGATGCTTATAAAAATTGATAAATCAACGTGCGCTCACGGCGAGCGTGTTTAGTGATCTGACGATGGCGGCGCGGGCTCCCTCCGCGCTCCCCTCGCACCGTAGCCGGTTTCCGGGCGTAGACATCTTCCGAGGCCTTGAAAGCTCCATAAAAGCTTTCAAGAAACTTCGTAGGTCTGGGCTCTCCATCTTGATCAGCAAACAAAGGGAAGACCCCACTCATCGCTCTTCGTATGATACCTTTGACGGTGTAGAATTCTGCAACCCTGAACACGCCGTCAACTCCAGAATACAGACGGTAGACACATCCAAGTCGCTATTTCATGATGCAGATGGTCTTCCTTTATCACGCGACTATGTCGCCGACATGAAGTTCTCGCTGTCTAGTTATCTATTTACAGCGTTGTTGTAGTACAGACTCTTTATATTCTCTCTCTCTCTCAAATATTCTCCGCCAGCGCTGCCAGACGTGTTGACGAAGTTTCTTTGTAGTCTGTTCGGGTTGTAGTCCAGTAGCATCGGAGACACAGTGAAGTCAGCGCTCGTCCACCAATAAGTGCCCTGGGGTTATTAGTGGATCAAATCATGTGGGTCTGATGATAAAGGAGTTAAAGGACGGGAATTAAAGATTGTCTCAATTTGTGCAAACAGTGTCGGTAGTTCCTCGAACGTTAGAAGAGTAAATATTGCATAAAATTCGTTTTAAAGGAAATTTTGCAAATTTAGGCAAAGGCGAGAAAAAATTAGGAGAATAAGCTGGAAAAAACCAATTTGATTCCATCACTAGCCGCGCACTCTGTGTAAAGTATTAGGTCCTTACATATGAAATTGGCGTTTTGTATGGGAGGAATATAAAGGTTTTTTTTTGTAAAATGTATTTAATTAATCAAAGTATGCACCATTGTTATCTATTCTCTTTTGCCATCTCATAGGTAGTTCATTAATCCCTTTACTAAATTAAACATGGGGGCGAGAATCAATAAACTCTCTGAAGGCGGTTTGGACTGCCACATCGGAGTTGAATTTTTTTCCTTGTAAGAAGTTATCCAAATTCCGGTAAAAATGGTAATCTGTTGGAGCAAGGTCCGGGGAGTACGGTGGATATCGCAGACATTCCAATTGCAGCTCCTCTAGTTTAGCGGCCGTCTGTTGTGCAGTGTGTGGTCTAGCGTTGTCCTGAGCAGCAGTGGCCTAGAGCGATTGACCAGCCTCGGTTGTTTAGCAGCTAGTTCTTCCATCATGGTTTGCAGTTGCTGACAATAGATATCTGCCGTAATCGTTTGACCAGATTTTAGAAAACTGTAGTGAACGACACCGGCACTAGTTCACCAAACACTCACAAGTAATTTTTTCTGAGTCAATTTTCGCTTGGGGCAGGATTTGGCTGATTCTCCAGGATTCAGCCATTGCGACGAGCGCTTCCGATTGTTGTACAGGATCAACTTTTCATCACAGGTAATGATCCGATTTAAAATCCCTTCATTATTGTGTCGGTTGAGCAATGTAACGCAGCAGTCGACGCGTGTTTGCCGGTTTGATTCACTCAATTCATGAGGTACCCACCTTTCAAGCTTTTTTACTTTCCCGATTTGCTTCAAGTGGATTAATTCAATTTTATCACTCACACCGAAGCCTGCAGCTAACTCTGAAGTGGTTTGCGATGGATCCGTTTCCACAATAGCCTATAATTCTTTATTGTCCACTTTGGTCTCCGGTCGTCCACGTGGCTTGTTCAGAAGGTTGAAATTTCCAGAACGAAAACGTTGGAACCAAAAACGTACCGTGTTTTTTTTTGCGACACCAGCGCCATACACATCATTAATCCTTCGAGCTGTTTCTGCAGCACTGGTGCCACGGCAGAACTCGTACTCGTAAATATAGCGATATTTCATGTTTTCCATTGTACGATATGAGCGACGCCAAAGAAAAAACTAGTCAGGAAAAAACAAATGAATGCCTGTTTTAGAAACTCAAATGTACCAGCTATATGGATTTATAAATTTGAATTTGGAATTCTTAACTAAAGAGGAGATATTTAAGATCAAAGTGGCCAGTACGACAAAACGCCAATTTCATATGTAAGGACCTAATATTAAATGTTGTCCTGGAGAAATTTTCCTAGTTCGTCGCACGCAGCAACCGGATTTGAACCATTATTAAAAACATTCGTGGTGGTTTTCCAAACGTTGCATATAAGAAATATTTGTAGTTAGGTTTATTTAAGTAGATTAAAGACTAATATTTAAATAGATACAGAGGCACAAATAATTAGCACTTTCTTTGTTATTTTACAACCGCTACCATTAGAATCGGTTAATGTAATATGGTCCCGCAAAATAAACGCCAAAAGCTTCAAATGGGAAACCCGTTGTAACCCTTTGAGAAGGTAACGTACCCATAATAGGACACATGCTTTAAGCCTTCATGCGTTTACATACATGCATTCACAGTGTTCCTAGCTATAACTCTGCCTCTAATTGACCAGTATCTTTTACGTATAGAACTCAATAATAGGTGACATCCACCGTGTAACAATCTTAAATGTTCATATTTAAATAGCAGTCTTGTAAACGAATGACTAGGATGTAACAAAGCTGGATATTTTATAAAATACTTAGTTCCGTTCTCATCAAGAAAAGGATCAAGTGATACAATGGAAGATTTTGCAGGTAAGTTTTGATTTTTGGATAATATTTTTATATCATCACCGAATGATTCATATTGTGATTGTTTTATCAGGTAAGTTAGAGACGACTGTAGTTCTGATGTAGTTAGTACGCCTGTCTGTTTAGAGTTAGGATTTTTAGATTATGTATAAACTTTTTCACATAGGCCATAATTCTTTGAATCTTAGTATGGTTATTAAGTTAGGGTAAGTTTTTATTTCAGGTGATCTAGGAGGTTTAGTTTTAAGTTTTATTTCAGAATGTATTTCTTGAAAGACTGGTTTTTAGAAAATTCTTTCTTAACTATTTTATATGAATCCCCTAAAACCTTTTCAGATTCCCTAAGGGGCATTTGCATACAAAATCTACCGTCATCGCTACTTCGTTAGATAAAACTTTAGAAGTAGGTTCCCAAAATTGTTGTTTGATATTTTTTGTGCTTGTATTTCTTAATTGAAATTACATTGGACTTTATTGTTATGGACTTGGCTGCCTCCTGTGGGACCAGTCACCAACCACCCTAAAACGGAATCTCGAAGAATAGGTTTATTGGGCCCTAATTTCACCTGACCCAGTGAAATGATATCCCAGAAGACGTCAATCCAAGAAGCAAATCAATCTCCGAGGGTAATACGAAGGTTTGATTGTCATTGTTTGTAACTTCAACCAGTGCAGAAGATAGAAGAATTGGGCTTGAAGCTACAGCAGACATGGAGATGTACTCACTGGATTTATCGGATGCTGGCGAGTCTATAGTAGGAGCTGGAGTATTAGGTGCAGCTTGCATAGAAGTAGAAGTAGTAGGCATAGCAGACACCATAGGTATAGAAGTAGTAGTAGCTTCCTGTACACTTCGCTGTTTATGTAATAACGTATTATGGTTTTTATTGCAGATGCGACAGCCACCGAGACGATAGAAGTGCGCCTGATGACCACTTCGTAAACAATTATTGCAATGTTTGTATTGATTAACGAAATGATTTCGTTCATCGACTGACATGTTTGAATTTAGGACACTCATGTACTAAATGATTTTGTTTACAGATTGCACAATTTCTCGGGTTGTTAGAAGAAGGTTCCGAAAAAGAATTATTAAAAGATTTCACCTTTGATGAAGAAGCAGTAGGAAAACTGAAGCGTCTTTCATTGTTGTCTGATTTATTTAGATTTATGTTTTCTAATACGTCGGCACGAATACGTAGAAAATCGGTGAAATTCTTCAGAGTCTCTGAGACCAATGCGATGTTCTTCCCATTTTATAGCCGTAGTAGTGTCTAATTTTGCGGAGACCATATAAATAAGTAAAGTATCTACGGTAGGTTAACCGCCTATGGACTCAAATGAGAGCACGTTTTTTAATAAAGTATCATTCAAATAACGCAATGATGTGTCTGCCTCTCGTATGATTTGTTCGATAGAAAATAAAGATTTTAAATTATTGTTTACAAGTAAACGTTTGTTGTTGTAACACTCGCACAGTAGATGCCACGCGATAGTATAGTTGTCAGCTGACACTGTTACCGATTTGATAAGGATTGCTGCCGATCCCTGTAAGGCTGATTTTAAAAACTGGAATTTAGTAATATCATCAATGTACGTTGTATTGTGAATCAAGGAAGTATAAATGTCACTAAACTCTAACTATTTGTTAGGGTTTCCATCAAATGACTATGGGAAGTACGGCATTTATAAATGGTTTCTCACGTGGTTGTGGTGTGGCTGTAGCTTGATCACAAGAGTGATGACATTGGTCCTTGTCAGATTCATAAGGAGTGATAAGTACCTCCTCCCTTTCGTTAAAATGTTTTTGTGGCTCATTTCCTCTATTTTGGACTAAATCTGATCAAAATTAGAAAAAGCAATATTTAATTTATTTAATGTATGTATGTTTTATTTTATTTATTTTATTGTATGTCGCTGCTTAATTGTGCCTCTATGCCTTTTCAAAACCGTTAAATTGTCTTCCGGCATAGTCATGTAAACAATGCAAAATAACTTTCTATGCAACGCAATAGGAAAATATCTCTGACCTTCAGTGCAGTCCGCAACCAGCGATAACAACAAACCAGTTTCGCGCTAGGTGAATAGCCACTGTGGAATGCGGAATACGAGCAGGCAAGCAGTATCAGCTGATCCCCCCGCAGCTGTCGGCAGCCGCTCGTCACCCAACCACCCAACCGTTCTCTTTGCGACCTGGAATTAATCGGGAAAATATCTGCAGAAACAATGCAAAAGCAGAAGCAAGCAGGGTTTGTGTGTACTGCAAGTGAAGAAATTAGGCCAAGAAAGTGATATTGTTGCAATTTGGAAAAAGCGTGACAGAAACGACTTTAATGGTAATTGGAAGTCGGCACAGAAAGTAGATACAATTATGCACTGATAAGTAAGTAGGTAGACGAATTAAGCAGGACTTTGATATTATTTCAATGTATTTTAGGTAATTTGTCGTATACAAGTGAAATTAATAATCAATTTAGATGAAATTGTATGTATTATATGTATTCTAATTGTATACGTATGTATTTTAATTTCACTTATATAGCACTAAATCTTTTCAATAGGACGATTATGCAGCTTATAATGGAATGAAATAACAGAAAACTTTACAAATTAACAAGATTTTTAGCAAAAAAGTAGGTATAGAACAGTAACTTAGCACGAAATTGCACTTATGCAAATGATGGTAAGTTAACGAGAAACACACCAACACTATTGACACAAATCGCCCGTTCCTACAGATGTAGGAACGGGCTTACTTTGTGAAGCGCTGGAGTCCTGTCACGGTCGCCAAAACTTGTTGGGAACAAGTTAAAGATGATTTTTCGATGAAATATAAGTTTAATGTGCGAGCTTCACAATATGGATGCTTATAAAAATTGACAAATCAATGTACGCTCACGGCGAGCGTGTTTAGTGATCTGACGATAGCGGCGTGACTCCACTCGCACCGTATCTGGTTTCCGGGCTTTAACGGGTTAACTTACTGTTTGGGTGGAACATTTCACAGATGAACTGCATCTTAGGGGGGCTTAACGGATAGTCAGGGGGAAATATTAATTTTGCTGGAAATACGCCTCCTTCAAAACACGTACCCTCTGGCCCACTGAAAAAATAAATATTAGGCGTAAAATAAAATAATTTTGTCGAATAATACTTATTATTGTGGTGAGTAAATATTTCGAGAACTGTGCCCATCATAATCTCATATACTAGTAGTAGTAGTACTATATAAACTCAAACGTGAGTCACTGTGAGTTAATGAATATGAAAACAAAATCGGTTCCATGCTCAATAAAATTTTCGAAACTGTACTTTCAAATAAATTAACGTTTTACATTTAATAAAATAAAAATAGCTTTTATTCACTGCCAATTATGAATTAACTTATCAACTACTATTAATTTGGACTAGCATTAAGCTTGCCTCATGTACTATTGTTGTGCATTAAAGGGTTAAATAAAATAAAAAAATTATCCACTAGGTTTGATATCGGCAGGTTGTCCCTGGACATAGACCACCTCTAAGTCCTTCCACTTTTCTCTATTCCATGTTACATTTACCAGCCTGCAAAAATTCCAATATTCTTACTTTCATCCTTCTTCAGAATACAGTCATGTTAAAATATTACTGTCTATGGATCAGGCCCGTAGGCAGGGGGTGGTTTTGGAGGTTAAAATCCCCCTCTCCCAAATTGCTTAATAAGGATCCAGCGTAGCGACCTTCCACCTACCTTCTGGCACTTTTGGGCTGCAATGATCACTCATTGCTCATGCTCACGCACATGTGACAATCTATTATCTGAAACTCATCAACTCTCTTGAACCATCCCCGACCGCTGATCCTGGCTACGGGCCTGCCATGGATACATAAACTTATCATCGTCTTTCTACATAGTCAATAAATATTTAACCTTAACACATCCAATCAATAACATCACTTACTTACTTTCAAATAGCTAGGTATCATATAAAATTCATCCTTTTAATTTGACTGTCTAACACTCATACTGTTAATTGGTCAAAATCTTGTGTTTGTATAGAAATACATGATTAGAAAAACAAGTTTTAAAATATTATAATAATACCACACAAAAATGAGCTACAAAAACTTACGTGATTAAAGCTTCCCACTCAAAAAAATTCTCTTCATTAATTGGACCCGCAATAATGCCTTCTGGGGGATTTAGTGTTAATTCTGGGAATAGAATATAAAAAAATTATACTGGATGACAATAGCACTGAAGTACAAGTATCCCTGCAGTAGCTAAAATGCTTTGAAGAAGCGCAGAGTCAGTGCACAGTAGTAAAGTGTAAAATGCATGCACTGCTATATTCACAGCATTCTAGTTACAAATTTGTAAACAATCGAACAATTTGGCCACAGATTAATGGATTATAGCTTATTGATTTGAGATTTTGCCCTAGGCCGGTTGGGTAGTCATTAACGGGGCACTAAGAGAAAATGAGTCAGAAAAATTCAGTTGTTTAAAAATAATGGTTTCACAGAAGCCTAGTGGATGCAGAACTGACTTGGATAGATTAGGTTAAGTTAGGTTGCATTATGACAACCATAAGCCCCATGAAGCAGGGCTCCTTCGACTTATCTTGGTGCCTTCTTATTTGTTGTAATCATTATAAATTACTAATGTGAAACCAAGAACTTATAACTTTCTAACACTTTGACACAGATGTATGCTGCCTGTCTATAATCTTTACAGTAAGTATTTGTGCGATTAACAGTGAAAAAAATATTTCCTAACTTGCATAGAAGTAACTTACGTACGTTTATATTCGGCCATTAATCGCCTTAGTGCTGATCCAGCCATATTATAGATACTGCAAATGAATTGTAAAAGACTGCCAAGAAACGTTTATTTTAATAAAAAATGACAAGAGCGATTGCAGCACACGGCCAATAGGCCAATAGTTCAATTTACCTTCTTCACTGAGTCCAATAACCACAAGAAACGCTAACTGCACCAGAGAGAAGGGACTATAGGTACTGTAAACTCGGTGACAGAAAGATGGTACCTACTACTACCACAGCTGCATAAAATAAAAAAAATAGTGATTAGATTCGAAAAAATTAACTTCGTATTTCGGTCCAATCGTCTCTTTCAAGTCGAACGTCATAAGCACTGCAGTCAGTCACGTCACATCGTCAGTCAGTCAGCCTTGGTTAGTCGTCATCATAATATGTCATTACCATGTTGTTGTTTGTTTTTTTAAGGCAAAGGGAACTGAGCCCATACAGCCATGTTTTATGTAATCAACTCTTTCAAATAATTAAAATGCTAGTGTGACACATTTCAATGCTATCTGGGAGAATCTTCCACGCTTCTGCACCATCGGAACCAAAGAAGAAGGCGTCCCGGACGCATTATGGCTCTTCAAAATCCAGCCATGTACAGATTCCCACACAATATTCATTATATAAGAGTGAAACTACATAACGAACCACTAACGATAAGTTTATTTTAAGAGTTCAACATATTGTCACCTTTACTGAAGTTTGCTAGACAAAACTACACCGACTTTCCCGCCAAAACTCTTTAAAATTATCGATCTCTTAGTGATATTTTGTTTTTTCGTATTGATAATTGCTATTGGTCTTAAAGACCTTTACAGCTTCACCGGGGTTTTTGGGGCGAGCGCTAAGTGCGCTCCAGCCTGGAGGAGGACTTAAAAACTACTATAAGAAGCGACTGCCTAAGGGCATCCAGGTGGGTACGGACCTCGGCTTAGGACGTCGCTGGGGAGGGAGGGGTCGGGGAGAAGCGGCCTGGAATACGCCGATAGCGCGTGTAAGCGCCAGAAGCATCCTCACGTACGCAAGCGTGACATTCGCGCACTCTTGCCACATTCGCCGCCTTCAGGTTATCCAAAATAGGTTCATGCGTAGAGCAACCGGTGGTCCATGGTACCTACGTAACGTAGACCTCCATTACGATTTGGAACTCCCCACGATCGCTCAATACATGAAGTTAGCGTCTCGACACTTCTTCGAGCAAGCTCCCCACCACCCAAACCCTCTAGTAGTAAGCGCCACCGCTTATTCCACAAACGGTTTACCGACATCCCGTCGACGACGTCGGCCTAGACACGTCCTAGACGACCCCTACGACACCATCACGATCTCCATCGCGGAAGCCACTCCCCCAACTGATAGTAGTTCACACACAGCACCTACATACGTGCGACCCGCTTCTGGCTCTTTTTTTTTTCGCACGGAGCTCGAGTTCGATGTTTTTATTGTCATTTTCATACGAATCGAGATTAGAGATGGACGATAGAGAACCTTTGACCTCCGGCTGCCGCCGGCGCCGCCCTTTGGTCAGGCTGAGGACGAATGTCAACATGTTAGGGTATTGTATTCTCTTTGTGTATGAAACTATTTCATAGTGAACTTGATCTCCGTGCCGTGACGTCGCCGTTGCCCTATAAAATAACTTTAGATTTGGCTGGCGACCACGTAATCGACGCTAATATACAAATTTGAGTGCCACAGAATCGATCCCTTGAGCAATGGTAGAAATTCTTGGTAGAAATGAACTACTAAAGGTGGCAATAATATTAAAAGATGGCGGACGTACGGCGGTTTTTTTTAAATTTACAGCTGAGCTGAGCTGAGCGAGCTGAACGTGCCCTGGTCAACTATTTACTTATTTTTATGTTTTGAAACTGATACTAGTGTTGTCAATCAGATATATAGAATATATTAGCTTTCTTTAAATATTACTACGATTTAATTTGAATTTGTCATTTTCTAGGTCGGTCTAGAACTATGGACCAAATTGCAGAAAATGTATCATCATCACAAGGAATAACTTCATCTAATGATTCGATATCAAAGTCAACAGAAAACAATAATGTAAGCTCGTTGAATGTAAGTAAGGTAGGTAGTATAGGTAGTTGACGAAAAGGTCATAGAAAAAGCCCTAGAAATCGTCGTCCTATTTTCAATTAAAGTTAGAGTACGAATCACAGAAATAGGACTAGTGGCGCCCGCTCCTCTCTATAGAAGTGAATTTCAAATTTTTTGGTACGAATACATTTTTATTTGGGAAATACCTTTTAACTAAGCGCCCATCAAAGTTGGCAATTTTAGATCACTTTTGTTACCAAGTCTATTTCAAGAACTGTTTAACTAGGAACTTGGAAATTGGCTAAAGCATTGGTCAATAGTCATATCCTCTATTTGAACAACCAATACTAAAACTTGATACCTAGATACTTACATCATAATAGTTTGTAAGTTGTGAGCAAAAACGATAATAGTATTTTTCCACACAATACCTACTAACAAAAGTCGAAGTTCAAGTCCTTATAGTACGGATCCTTAGGGAATGGCGAGGCCCGATTCGCACTTGCCCGGTTTTTGACCAACTAGACAGTTTTAGTATCTACTGTGAACTGAGTTTATCTTTATATTACCATGAAGTTCAATATATAATTTACATATTGGAAAGTACAACTAACATTAATTAAAAACCAGCCTAGGATTTCGCGCTTTGCGCCGCCGCCCGCGCCGCCAGCCCGTGTCGCTTGGCTTGGTCACAGAATACTAAGTTTGGTGTTGGCGCGCCATTTAAACAGTAGGTATTTTAAAGACATTAAGGTTTAGTTCTGTGGTTTAGGTTACATTATTATCGATGTAAGACGCTGCTTCCTCCATGAGTGTGCGCAGATAGAGGCGGACTTTCCTTAAGGCCGACAGATATTAGGAGCCGCCAATCGCTACGCGCGCGGCTGCTTGCTGGACGGCGAAATGTCTGCCAGTTGTATCCTATTTATCCACGACCATTCCACACTAATATTAAAAACGCGAAAATGAGTACCTATACCTGTCTGTCTGTTTGTTACTTCTTCACGACTGTTTGGTACTAAACCGATTTTGATACAACTGGCAGAAGTCCGGAGAAGAACGAAACGTGAATTTTCCGAGGGATATAATGTTTTCAAATTCCACAAGGACGAAGTCGCGGGCAACAGCTAGTAAATTTCTATATCTTATCTCAGTCAAACGAAATCAAATCATTAAAAAAAATATGTAAGTACTTACCTTAAAGTACATTTTTACAACGTAATTTTTTACTCTACCACCGCTTCGTAAGGTGCTGTAGCTGAAAGGAAAGAAACGGCGCAAGAAACATTCAGCAGCACATCTTTTTAAATAAATATATCTTACAATAATTATGAATACAATCATATACACAATGTGCAGAGTTGGAGCTGAATTTAGGAGCAAGACATTCGTAGTCATAGACCTGCCATAAGTAGTCATTTAATTTATAATAAGTCTTTTTACATATGGTCCGTCTTAGGTGGGTCTTAATTTTTCTCTCTCGCATATTTATTATAATACAATAAACTTAGAGTCCCTCCAACGTATATAATATACGTTGGAGGGACTCTAAGTTTAAGGCACGAATTGTCCTCTTCTGTAGAATGAAAATGGTTTCAATATCAGTCGGTCGGCGTCACAGAAGAATGCCATAAGACATTGTACATTATGCATTAAAAGATGGAGCTGAGAAGGGGGCGGCTGGTACTACACGGCCTAGGGCGGCCAATACTGCTAGTCCGCCTCCGGCGCTGGTCCTTATTTTTCAAATATAATTACTTGAAATTTAATTTCAGGGTCCAATATGGGAGGAAGGAGATACTTCTGCAAAGTTTATATGTAGCATGTGCAACAAATCATTTTACAATGCTAAAGCTTTACAAAATCATAAGAACCTTCAACATGTTGTTGATGATTCCAGCAGTGAAGGGGAACAGGATTTGAGTTTCATGGTAAAAAATGACCGGGTAAGTAAGAGGCATAAGTACCTGTGTGTATGTAACACACAGGAATTACCAGTTTTTGATGCATACAATACAATCATAACATTATTGTGTCTGGTATTTTGTTTGCACATATTTGCTAAAAGATAGAATGCATATTGTTGTATGAATGTGAATTACAAGATTTTTAGGAAAAGTTGTTCACATTAGTTTTGGATCAGTTGGTCCTATAAAGGCCCACTTCCCAAAACAATAATCCTGATATTTTTTTTGTGAATGTCTTCGTTAACGCTCTATCTATACATATACCTCCGTTAGTGCAGTGCAGTGTCTATCGAATATTTTTTAGGATGTAGTAATTTTCATAAAAGTACTCGTATTTTATCTTCCACAGAAACTGAATGGCCTATGTGATTTTACATTTATATCCTGCACTAATTTTGCTGAAGCAGATCAAACTACCGAAGATGGATTGACGACTCGCGTTTTCTCAGAGGATACTTCCTACCTTATTGTCAAAGTGGATGATGTGAATTTGGAGGCTGAGAATCAGATGGATGGAATAGGTACAAAGAATTATCTGAAACCAGCAAAAGAGCCCGTTGACCTAAGGTAAGAAGAAATTATGTACCTACCTACCTATCTAAATTGATTGACATTTTCTATAAGTTTGTTTTTCTTTTATTTCATTGGATAAACTTTTTACAATGAACGTTTATTATCCTCGTTCAAGGGGCCCGTTTACGTGCACATTTTTATCGTCACTACGGCCAGAACTACAGTGCAGACAGATATTTTTTAATTGCTGCGAATATTCCCTACACTACCGGGAAGAGCACACAAAGAGACGTAAGGCTGCCCTTCGATGTCAAGTTTGCGAGAAAAGGCTGGATAGAGATTTTTATCCTAGAAATACGTTACCTGAACCATTCCATCCTGTTAATCAGTTAACATTTTCATGTCGCATATGTGGACAGTCGTTTTTGACTAGTGCGGAGTACGATGAGCATAATCGCTTAGCACACGCAAAAATGAAGCCTCACCAATGTTCTATTTGCTCCAAGCGATTCACTCAACAGGGCGGCTTGCAACAACACATGCGTATGCATACGGGAATTCGTCCATTCGCGTGTACCTTTTGTTCAAAAGCCTTCACTCAAAAAGCGGGGTTGGATCAGCATATACGCACGCACACAAAAGTGAAACCATTTAAATGTGTCGTGTGTAGCAAAGGATTTTCACAGTCAGTCCATCTACGCCAGCATATGCGGACACATACGAATATTCAGCCATTTGAGTGTTCTGTCTGTGGAAGGAGGTTCAAACAGAGTAGTCATTTGAATTTCCACATGAGATCACATATAGGGGAGCCTGGTGCGCTGGTGGTGGAGCGTTACGCACATGAGGTGCAGCATCAAGATCAGATAGAGTTCCTTAAGTTGGCGAATCTACAGCCAGTACAAGACGGGGAAACTTTGTACTACGCTGCTGAACTCGCCTCGGGACCGTCGATTCATCATAACGCCTATGCTTATCAGCCATAGACGATACCAGAAAATGATTTCAATTCATGTGGTTATAATGGTTATTATTATAAGCGATTAGATTCCAATCAAAATACTTTGTAGCTCTGAAGTCGTGCCAAGTTTTTTGCCTGAGTAGCTACCTACATAAACATAACAGTTATAGATTAAACCTACTGTAATATTAGTTGTAGTACCTATTGTAGCGAGCTTGCTCGTAAAATGTTGGAATTTTGCATGGTCCTTAATGCTGCAAGTGCATGATAGAATAATATTTTTATTTAATTTAGATAGTTACTTGAATTTTATTTTAAGTAAGGAAATTGTATGTTGTATTGATGACATGAATGTGTGAGAGGTGAGGTGAGTCTTTCAGTTTCCTATAGCGAATTTTCTACAAATCTGTTTACTTGGCAAGTGCGTTCCAAGATACGCAACAACTTTGTTCGTTTGCATGAAATTGCATGTGCTTACGAACATCGAACTGTATGATCGATGTTCGTGTTCGCGATGTTCGCGTTCGAATTGAATAGAAAGTGCGTACATGTCGTGACGTGAAGGTACCAATTGTAAGGTGCAATAATTTGTGTTCTGGAAATGATGTACCTATAGTGAAATTATGTTTCTCATAGTACAAGCACAGAGTACTACTACTACAACAACATACTCAGTACAAGTTATTAAAAAGGTTATTATGATAGATAATAGGGATCATATGATTACTTTATTTCATAGTCTAAAATACATGCAATGCATGCATGCATGGTACAAATCTTTGTAATTTAAAAGAGGCGGTCCATTAATTTTTAGTCAAATATAAAATAAAAGAAATATTACAAATGTTTATTTACAACTTTTCAAAGTATTCCCCTACGGTATCAATGCTCTTACGCATTCGACTGATCCAGCTTTCAAAACATGTCGAAAAAAAGTCGCTTAAATTGCTCTACTGCTTCGTCTGCATTATTTCAACGTGTGGATAAAAAAAAATCACAAGGAGCCAAGTCAAGACTGTATGAATGTATGGGGATATGGTAGCAATTGCACGCCCGAATGGGTTAAAAAGTCCATGGTTCTGGCGGCCGTGTGAGCGGGAGCGTTGTCTTGGTGAAAAATTATAACATGCTTTGCGCTCCTCGGACGATCGTCACTCTGCTCCTGGAAGGCTTGCGGCAGGCAAACCTCGCTGTACCATTGGCTATTAACTGTTCTTCGATCTCCTAGCGGAATTACGGCTACAGGCCCACAACCATGGAAAAAAACGGCAACCAATTTTTTGTTGATGTTTCGACCGCGAACAACCTTAGTGGGTAAATCTTCTTCTTCAAAGACCCATTATGTCGATTGCTGTTTCGTAAGCGGGTCGTAGCTGTATATCCAAAATTCATCAGAAGTCAACATTTAGGTCACCTGTACAGCTTCCTCCGTCGAATGTATCTAGCATAAACTGGCACCAGTCTACACGTCGGACTTTCTGCTCTTCTGTGAGAGAGTCCCTATCCATCGCAATGCAACCTTCCTACCTTTAAGATGGTCATGTAAAATGATGGAAACTGCCTGTGATCCAATATTCAGTTTATCCTGAATCTCGCGCTCGGTAATGTTGCAACATTCCTTTATTAACCACTCCACCATTATGACATTTTCTTGAGTGACTGCCGTTGGTGGTCGCTCCGGTCTAAGGAAATCTTTTAGGCCGCTCCGACCACGCTTAAACCCACGAAACCAATAGGTAATGGTGGCAAGTGATGGAGCCAATTCCTCAGAAGCACTGATTAAATTTTCATGTGATTCCTTATATGTTTAAAATCATAATAGATCATAGCACGAAATGCTTCCCGCGTTACCCCATCGTAGTGATTGAAAAGTGAGTGATAGACATGTTTTTGTAACAATTAATTAAAAAGTTTGCTAGTGATATTTGGCCAAGGAGTTTGTAATAAAATTTGCCTCCCAGGGATAATAAAAGTAAAACAATGAGGTTGATAACAAGCCGTTGACTAACAATTTTTGGACCGCCCCGCGTACAATTATGAATCTCATTTTTTTCTTCTAAATAGGAACTGCAGATAATAATAATATTTATGTACTTATAAGATGCTGGCATGGTTTATTTTATTATTTAATGTTGGAACATTTTTAATTTTCGCTGTTTGTTTACCAAAGAGGACACAACTAGAGGTATGAAAATTAGTTTTTGTGTTTAATTTAATGATTTTATGATGGTGTGTTCTTCTTTTATCGTAATTTGTGTTACATTTGGTCTTAGTAGTAATAAGTAAGTAGTAATAAGCACATTATAATTCTAATAAATGTATGTTAAAGCAAAAGTACCTAATTAGTAATTTTATTTACCACAGAACAGACAACCTTCATATCTAAACCAAAAGAGATAGACAATTTACAACTTTTACCCAATAACTTCCAAATGTAAAAAATAGTTATTTTTTATATTAATTATCTATCGCTCTAGCAAGTGGTAAATATACCTACACCAGAAAGCCTCTATCACGGTTCCTTCACACGATCGATGTCAAAGTATAATTTTGAAATAAGAATGTAAAGCCCGACCAGCAATATAATACTTAAAGATTTGAGTGCCCCATGTCGAGGAATTTTATGTGATCTATTTCTTAAAAAGCGAACACCTTAACACAGATTATAAAAGTACTACTAGAACTATCAAGAAGTTGACAGTTCTATTATATATTTCTGGTCGAGCTTTAATACTTAATTGTGTCATCAATGACGTCAAATTACAATTCCATCGTTCATGAAAGAATCGGACGAACCAACCACAGAAAACAGGTAATAGATAAAGGTAATAAGAATGGTGCGTTTTTTCCTGACACTGCAGCAGTCCTGCTATCCTGCTAATTTGTCTATTTTGGTATCTTGCTGGGGCATCTGAATTGGAGGCAGAATTAACTGAAGCAGTGTGTTTAGACAAAGGCGCTGCACTGGAACGATGACGCGTCTTCATGCGGATAGCGAGTGTGTGGGCGCAGTGGTTACATTTCGGTCTGTTGTATATTTTGTTAGAGCCGTGTACGGTCGCTAGTGATAACAAAGGGTTTATCCTGACGGTTGCATTCTGAAGAAAGAACAAATGACTTTGTCTTCATATGACCTTTCCTGTCTTTTATATACGGAGTGTATAAAGTAACTGCAACTTTCAAAAACTTATCCATTAAATATATTATATTTCTAAGGTTTGAAGTAATTTTATCTAGACATAAATTCTAGTGAACGTCTTAATGTGATTCTGCTTACCTACAGAACCGAAGAGGTATGATCATGATAATATTATGTTTTTTAACTTGACGAATAGACAAAGGTGTTGTTGAGGTTTCATGGGCTTAGATTTTAGGAATCCTTATACCGCTACCTACTTCATCATTATCATCAGCCTAGTAATGTCCCTACTGTTGGGGCACAGGCCTCCCCTTGCACAAGGGGGTACAGACCATGATCCACTATACGGGCCTAAATATGATTTTTCCTGCAGACTTGTGGTAAACGTACGAAAGTAGATCAGAGAAACTCATTGGTATATGACACGGCATGGTTTCGAACTCAGGCCACCGAAAGGGGACTCTGGCGTCCTAAACACTATGCCACCGGCCACCGCAGCTATGTACCTACCTGCTTATGGATATTTATAAAAATAAAAGCAGATATCCCTGTAATGCTCTGCGGAGCGAGCGTAGGACGTTCCAAAGACTGTCAACGGCTTTCAAGTTGCCGCTCGAGCTACGGTGTTTACATTTGTCGTTAATGGATCCTGTTACATGCAATGCAATGGAAATGCATTGTTGAAACATATTTTAGATACCTATTTATTACCTGTGCCTACTCTATATTTTGCGTGACCTATCGCTGTCTTCGGAAAATCCAAATACAGACGAAACCTTTCTGGAAAATGGGATTGTTCTCATCTGAACGAAGTACGGTTTACGGTTTACGAAGTACCCATCGATTTTATATGGAACATGTGGTTTCAGTTAAATTTTGATATACCTATCGTAGAGATAGCGCCATAGAGATAGAGAGAGCGCCGGTGGCCTAGTGGCTAGGACGCCAATGCGGGAGGTCTGGGTTCGAAACCATGCCATGTACCAATGAGTTTTTCGGGTTTTTTCGAAGACTTATGTACATTTATTAACTGCTCTAACGGTGAAGGAAAAACATCGTGAGGAAACCTGCATGGCTGAGGGAATGAAAAATTTCCGAAGGCGTGTGAAATCCACCAATCAGCATTGGGCCCACTCGGTGGATCATGGCCCGTACCCCCCTTGTGCAAGGGGAGGCCTGTGCCCCAACAGTGGGGACATTAATAGGCTGATGATGATGATGATCATAGATTTGGACCCCACGATAAAAAGTTTGTTTGGCCTACACAATGACCAAGAGTGATTAGTTTCTTCAAATTATATTTGGACACCAAATCGCATTCTGCTGACGCATAACTCTACCACTGCCACCTTTCGATTTACCATCAATCGGGCAAAAGTACCTTGGGAGGAACTTATGTTCGATTGTTATATTTGACAGTTGAAGCGTTTTGTTACCGTTCAACTGCGATTCAGTATAAACTAAACGTTTTATTAGAATGCAACAATTACGTTACTGTTCGATCGATCGTTGACTCGATCGGAACTTAACTGAAATTGGATCGTCATAACGATGCAGTTTAGATTTAGTTACGTTGTATTTAGTGGAATCGATCTCCAGGTCTCGGTACGCCCATTTATATAAAAACCAATAACTATTAAATTATCGTCCAAGAGGTGTCGGATATGCACACACATACAAATTGTTCCAAATTAATTACACAATAATTTTTTCCAGTTCTATTTCACAACGTAACTTTGGTATACTGGGTCCACCCAATACCAGGTAAGAACCAATTCAAATTTTTTTGTAACAGTATTTCAAAAATTAAAGGGATGACGGACACCGACAGACGGGCGGACGGACAGACAGACATACAAGGGTTCTTAGTTGACTATGGAACCCTAACGAGTTCCACGTCTAAGTTAAGTACGTATATCATTTCAGTCAATTTGACTAAAAACTCGTGTAAGTATTTCGCTAAGACAGCATTTTGTATCTCTAGATGTAATAGATCTTAGGTTACCTGTTAGGTTCAGAATTTTTCAATGAAATAACTTCTTGTCAGTATTAGGTACTCTACCATCGTGTATCTGTTTAGCGTCTCTACATTTCTGTTGGATTTTGTCTTTTGAGCTTAGATAAGTTCGTGTAATGAATGAATAACAGTCGATTTATATGAAAACACCGCCCGACGTGTTTCGTCAAAATACACGGTTTCTTATTACTCGATTTACCAGGTGTTACCACGTCATCGCGCGGTTCCAAATAAATCGAGTACCTATTAAGAACCCGCGTTTTTGGCGAACGCGTCCCACGGCGTTTCGGTTCGGCGTTTTCATATAAATCGACCCTAAGTGTTTATTAAGTTTAGTGATATAATTTTATTCTTGTGGCATAGTACACGTATATTGTAAGTATAGGTAGGTGCATTTTCAAATATTTCATAGTTTTCTTTCGGTTCGGCGTTTTCATATAAATCGACCCTAAGTGTTTATTAAGTTTAGTGATATAATTTTATTCTTGTGGCATAGTACACGTATATTGTAAGTATAGGTAGGTGCATTTTCAAATATTTCACAGTTTTCTACGACTTAAATAAATAATCATAATAATTTAATAATATTTGATCCTAAATATAACTTACAGAAGTAACGAAAGTAAAGTTTCGTCTTTTGCTCTCCACTTCCCTTGATACCAGTGATGTTTTGTCAGTTTCAGAAAAACAAGCTGGTTTCCACGCATCTGAGCGTGCGCCTATCGCGGCCGCTTCCCGTCGTTGACGGACATTGCGCACATGGCTGCGCTCGTCATAAAATGTAATTTACAGCCTCGCTTCGCTACAGTTGGACGTGCAGCATCCACAGCTTTGTTTGATCAATTACGGCAGGTGCTGCAAGATTCCTGCAGTTATTGTTACCACTGCTATCATTCCTATATGGATATCAAAGTCAAGATCAACATTCCAGACCAAACCACACTGGGCTATTCTGGCGTTTATCTTTTCATCCCTCGTAATCTATGTCTGTCTAATCTGTCTTCTATGTTCTCACTACTGTTTTTTGCTTTCCTTAATTTTTACTCACTTTGTTGTCCTGTCTTGGTTTATTCAAACTAATAATATTAATGACAACATACCTAATGTTGGGTTAATGCTGTAGATATAGGAACCTGGTATATTTTTTATTAGTAATATTATTGGTTGTTTCTATTTATGTAGAAAATTATTATTTACTAGCTGTATTGGACTACTTACAATTTGAAGCTGTAGGTACTGTAGAACCTAAGCTTTTTGGAACTTTAAGTTAAAAATAAAAATATTGATTTAAAAGTTAGACAGCGTCAATCTGCTGCAAATCCTTACAAGTGTGCACAATATCAATGGTTTCAAACTGATATTCCCAATAAATATCTCGTAAATCCGTAAATCCCGTCTAAAATTACAGTACGTACCTACAACGCATGTGCAACGTTAAATTGTAGTCTCTATAGGTAGGTATAGTATAGAGACGATGTAAATCGATTTTTTTATTTACCCCCAGCCGATCGAGGGAGGGGAGTTATATATTTTTCTGTTTGTCTGTGGCATCAAAACTTAAAGCGAGGTATTCTCGGCGTAGGCGAAAGAACCGGTATATTTATTCCATTTTTAAAATAGTACCTACTGGTAAATTTTGTCCTAAGAAAATATACATTATTTTTGAATCATCTAGCTAAACATTTTCGCTATTTACTACACGATTAAACTTATTTCGCTCGATCATAAATAATCTCAAAATTACCCTTATATCAACATTTTAAACCATTTTTTTGACCTCCATTTTTATAATTTTAAGCATGAAAATATAAAGACGAATTCGTTATCACATTTCTACAAATCATGCCTTTTTATACGATGTCAAAATTACCAAAATCATGACTAAATCTACTGCTCCACGCCCGCCTCACCGCTCAGTCCCGAGCGGGATGTGTTGGAGGTCGGATGCTAGCCAATGTTCGCAGCGCTCAGAGTTTCATCAATTAAAATAATTAGTATGAAAGAACAGACACAGTGCAGAGAAAACAGTATACTAATTATAACAATGGTCAAGTTAGGTTGCAGTCAGAAGTACCTACCATAGTGTAGAAAATGCATCCAATATTTGTATGAAATGAAATGAAGTTAACTGAAATGAAATGAAGTGAACTGAAATGTAATGTAACGAAACGAAACCAGACGAGACAAGATGTGACGTGACGTGAACTGACTTGACGTGACGTGACGTGTTGTAAAGAGTCGTGACGTGACCTGACGTGACGTAACGTAATTTAATGTAAGGTAAAGTATGGTAAACTAAGCTCATGTAATGTAATATATTTAATGCAATGTAATATTGTAATGTTTAACACTAAAAGTAATTAGTCGTAGAATTTAGTTAGAAGATTAGTCATCAATCATTCCGTATGATTAACACTAATCAATCATTAGTCATGACTAACAACGTTAGTCATTAGCTTTCAGTCGGATTGAATTTTGCCCAAATATTTAATATTGGGTGTATTTTTTTTGATTGTATATTTATATTTTAATTGGATTATAAGAAGCATAATCTCTTTACTATAGGTACGTATTTTAATTATAAATTAAACAGAAAATATAATATAATATAATACTAAAATAATACTAAAGCTAAAACTAAACTAAGGCTAAGAAAACTTAAGATAAGTATTTTTTGTATTGCTTTATAAACTATGTGGAATAAGTGTACTTAAAATGTACTATTACGTATCAAAAAATACTTTTGATGTACCCAATTAACGTCGAGAAATCGCAAAATGAAAGTGAGCCGCCATTCGCGTTCCTTCGGTGATTTTGCTGAAATCAAAGAAGACTCTATAAAATTTTCGATAATCTATCAGTTTGTCATGGAAATGACGTACATCAATTTTAAGTAAATAATCATATGATTTTCGAGTTCATTGACATGAGTTAAAATTAGTGCAACATTTAACAGTGCAACACACTAGTGAACTTAGTAATACGGCTTAATTAGAATAAAATATTATATTTTCTATGAAAATCCAGTTGTTCGAACAAAATCACATAATTTCGCTAAAGTTAAATAAAATCTAATAAATTCGATGACAGTCGAGTAAAGAACAAAATCGTGGAGTGGGGGGAAGTAAACAGGAGTAGTAGGGGAGGAAGTAAGTAAGAGGAGTAGGGGAGAGTGTCCGTTACTTTCGGTTACTATTTGATACTTACCTACTACCTACTTACCTACCATAAAAAACTTAGTAACTCTCTTAGGCATTACTAACAATATATAGACTATGTGCCTTATACGAGAGCGTATCGTAATACGCTCTCGTTTTAAGGTCACTCGACACACTTACCCCTAACTAAGTCAGTGATTTTCCGCCCCTCTTTTAATATCAATCAGATATACAATCTCATTCTGGAACTAAATTCACTTTCGCTATAAACACAAGATGGCTCTTTTTATTAGGTTACGAGATATAATGGGTAGTTGCACTTACCCTATCGGCACACTTGCCCTAACTGATTTTTATACAGACAGCTCTCACAACTATTCTGTTAGCTTCAAGATCGTCAAAAAATCCGTACCTATACAACAAAATTTTGTTACTCCCATGACTGATTCGTCATCGCCAGAATTCATATCTTCGAAATTGTCTTTAACCGAAGAGAAAGAAGAAAAGTTTATCCGTGTTTTTAATAATATATTACAGCGTATACAGAATGTAGTTTAGAACATGGAAAAAGGAATTCCACATGAATTAAACTATGGTTTATCTTCTACTGTGATAGATCGCGGAGTAATATCAATTAGGTAACAAGTTTGTTTACAATATTAACAAATTTCTTAGAACTTACAGAGGAAGTCTGATAATGTTTGATCGAGAGGTAAGGTACGAGGTGTCGAATAAACAGTATCAGCTTGCAGACTATTAATCGAATTTGCTGACCGATGTTATGACTGACTTCTTATGCCGTCTCCGGATATGAATAAGATGAGGCGACCCAAGGCCGAGTGAGAGATGTATTAGGGTCTGCACTGCAGCGTACGACCCGCCTCATGCCAACTTTTGTATCGCAAAACGTCATATGTAAGTATTTGGCATTGGAATGGAATATAGATACCTATTACTCGTAGATAGAGGTGTGAATCGTTTACTTAGACCCTTTCGCTTGATGATGATGCTGTGTTTTGTTTTACAATCTCATCTACACAGACTACACACGAAGATGCATAATCATATCTATAATATACAGGTAGAGAAAGCGCACCATTTCTTTTAAGGGTATAAGGTATGAATAAACATAAAAATGATTACTTAATTTTATCTCTGGTAAACTAAATCGCTAAATACTCAGACAAATCCTTATATAAATATCAAATAATAATAGCTCGTAAAAGGTAATGAATGGAGGGTTCAAGAACAAGCGATGATCCGCGGCGCTTGCGCATCCAGCCGCGACGCTGCGCCATGTTGTGGGCGGGGCCAACGCTACATTTTCTGCCGAAATCCAAATTTACTCTCTCACGCCAGTCTCATCGCAAATAACGAGTTGAAAAGAGAAAAGCTAGCTTTTGTTATTTGAGGAATAATTTCAGATTACCGGTGTTGTATCATTTATCTAATCTTTATATATTATATATATAGGCAGTATGTAGGTATTAGTAGGAATGTTATTAAAACTTAGGAGTGGAGATGGGCAGCAGCCATAGTAAATAATTCCGCTGAATCTTGGACGGATTGCATTAGTTACATTGAATTGGTCATTATTGATAGAACAGTTTTTATTCTGCGAAGCGATGTAATTAAAGAGCATCTTGTTATTGTAATATCGGAGACATAGGTACCTACAGGCAGGCAGGTGTGATGTGATGTGTATGATGGGAAAGAAGGAACCACGAATCGAACAAATATTGTGCGATTCGGATTTTTGGACTGGTATTATCGATTGAAATTTTCGGTCGATAAATGTATTAAGTAGGTACCTACTCAATTTAATGTTGGCTACGAGAGAACGTCGTAAAATATCAAAATTATACAATAGTGATAGACCAAATGTTTACTACCGAGCAGCAATTGTTTATGGCAGAGATCAGCAACCCGGCGGCGCGGCGGCAGGCGTTTCCCGTCCTGCTGTTTACAGCATCAGTACTAGCTACAGTGTGGAATTGGACTAATTTTTGATTCAGTGTCAGCAGGATTGGCAGTCGTAACGTAAGAGTATCCTTAAACCACTAATTCCATTTTAATATCATCAATTATTATTTTTATAATATCGATAGATAGCATTGTTGAGGTATTATTGTTTTTAATTTGGTAAGGACCGGTTAATGAATTTATATTGATTATAATAACATTTACCTAATCATATAAAAGTTTATACTCACTTTGAAGTTATTGTTAATTTGCGACTTGGATCGAAACACAATTTCTATCAATCGGACAATAAATATCATTTATCGTGTTGCTAAGTTGATTTTTTTTCAGCTTCTTTTGCTACAGTAGTATCAGACACGGCAGTTCTCTTATTTTCACCCATTCGCCTGTATCAAAACTCACTTTATTCTCTCGATATAAAGATCAATTTCGTCTACATCTTTTCGTTTACACGCGAGCTCGAGTAAATAAATCCGGCAACCGGCAAGTTTAATGCAAAACTTTTGGTTTACGCTTTATGGTAAATATTTGGTGTAACGTCGTATAACTGTTTTATAGATCTAGTAAAATGTTTGGTTTAATTGTGCTAGGTCAAGAGCAGCGTTCGACAGGCGTCCTTGTGCGACGGGTAAATATTATTGTCTTAGCGGGTTTTCCGCTGTTTAGTTGTATACGAGTTTGTGGATTGTGCAGACGAGTGCAATGACCGCACGAACCTGATGCTGCCGTGATGTGCAACTGATATTAGCTAGTTGTCATTCTAGTATGATATTTAGCATTTCGCCTATTTCAGGGCACAGGTCTGAGATCTCTAAACTTGTAATTAGTTACCTAGTACATTTTTTTAAATGTGTGGTGTAGTTTATGAGTAGGTATAATATTTAGTAGCTGGAGAAAGTTCTGACATTTGTCTACAAGTTGCAGTAAGTACATCTTTGGTAGAACCAAAGAAAAAACCAAAGTTCGTTACATACTTATTATGTAATGTACTATAATAGTTCGTATCTATTTATTTTGTGTAATTTGGAGTGTTGGTTTGTTAATAATAAGCTACAAGTGCGGGAAAGAGGCGGGATGGGTGTGCCGCAAATGCGCAGTGGGGCGGATGCGCGCGCGGCGCTGCGCGAGTTTGGGCGGCGCGGGCGCACACGGGGCGCGGGCGGCGACGCGCGATGGGCGGCGCGCGCGCTCGCACTGTTCCTTAACACGCGCTCCGACACGCACGCTCCGAAACCGCATGAAGACCGAGGATCAAACCCCCGAAGAGGCGGCGCGCCGGACGCCTGCCACGCGCCGGCAAGAAAAGCCACCTTTTTCCTATATCGCGCTCATCGTAATGGCCATTCGGCATTCACCCAACAAACGACTTACACTCAGCGAGATTTATGCGTTTCTACAACAACAGTTCCCGTTTTTCCGTAGTTCTTACCAGGGTTGGAAGAACTCTGTACGTCACAACTTGAGTTTGAACGAATGTTTCGTGAAATTACCTAAAGGGCTCGGAAGACCAGGAAAGGGCCACTACTGGACTATTGATCCGTCTTCGGAATACATGTTCGAGGAAGGATCGTTTAGAAGGCGCCCTCGAGGTTTCCGTCGCAAGTGCCAAGCTTTGAAGCCTCAGTTCGGGAGCGGCGGGTACCTGTGCGGTGGCGGCGTGGCCGCGTTGCCGCCCTCGCAGCCGACGGGCTACGAGCTGGCGAGCGGAAGTGGTACCGGCGCGAGTGGCGCATCTTCCCTCGACTACGGAGCTTGTGCGTACTCGCACCCGAGCTCAGCCAGCCAGCAGCTGGCGTACGGCAGCGACTACTGCACGTACAGCGGGATGAGCGAGCGCGAGTGGCCGCTGCCCTACGGCCATGTGGACCCCGGGTATAGACCGCCGCCGTCCTCACCGCCTCCCCATCATGACCTGCCCGATCTCATACCCAACTATCAGTACGCTGTTGCCAACGAACATGGTGAGTTCATTCTTTTTAAAATTAAGTATTATGGATGCTATCCAGCAGTTTTATTCAAGATTAGGTATGGCCATTTAATTTCAATCATTTTTTTACGTCCTTTGTAAAACCTGCCTCATAAAAAACCTGATGGTAGGTACTCCTGAGAGCTAGTATTTATTAAAGAAACGTTAATGTTTAATATATTACTAATATTCTCCATTAACCACTATACTTGGCTTAAATGCTTGTGCTGAGAGTGGTCCACATGTGGATTCGATCTACCGACGCTTGCGCCGCAATCTCCTGCCCTAGCCTTTGCACCATTGTCGCTTCAATTGATTGATCGAACCATCTAACTCCTATGGTATGAGGGGTGGTCTGTGCTCTGCAGTGTGATGTTATAGGCTCTTACAAACGTTACAAACATACCAATAAAACTTGTCATTTTTTAATAATATGCATGAAACCTTTAGGTATGTACTTACGAAATCTTTAACAAAATCAAAGTTAATTATTATTGTCGAAAATTCTTTTGGTCTGGCCTGGTTCAGACATTTTGAAATCCGGATCCGGATCACGGCTGTTCAGCCGTGTGTCGTGCCGGCCATAAAGAATAGCACCACCCCAACTCTTCCCGTGGATGTCGTACGACGCGACTAAGAGATTTTATGGATACGATTCTACACCTAGTAGACGGCGATGGGCTCACCCACTTATCACGTTTGTCCACCCAATCTTACGGCGAAAAGTGGGGACATATTTTCTGTTGTAAACGTGAGTTTATGTATGTAGGTATGTATGTAAATGTTCGAATTAATTTAGAATTCAAGCCACTAGAGCACTAACGTTTCAAAATCTATTTACGTACATATATAATGGCACAATACAAAAATAATGATATATACGAGGTTTCCAATACAATCATAAATTGAAGTTTCCTTCAAAAGTTCCGAGTCTTTCTGAATTTAATTTTGGCCGTTTCGAGTCCGGTTTTAAGTTTCAAACTCAAAATTAAATTCATAAAGTCTCGAAGCATTTGTTAAGGAAAATTCAATTTATGATTTTTTTGGAAACGTGATATGTAGGTATCATTATTTTTGTATTGTACCATTGTACCTATGTAAATAGATTTTATAAACGTTATAAGTAATGTATGTACAGTAGAAGAAACATCAAGCCATACTCTGTGGAACCCTGTCGCAATAGGATTTTGTTATGATTCCTTGACATTCGTAGGTATGAATGTGTCAAAAAAGTTAAAACGACAAAGTACTAAAGCCTGATGTGTTGTTAACTGTACCTAAGTAGATTTAGAAACGTTAGTTTGATAGGAATTACCTACAGTTCTTTTCAGAAGCGTCAGCGCAGGATCTTTACAATTTTAACTACCCACCTATCAATTATTCGTAAAAAAACCAGCTCCCACAGCCCACTCATTATCACCTATACCATAAATCAATTGGCTACTAATCTCACGAAAGCCACTTGAGTGGCTGAGGTGGTGACGCCCGGCTTAAATCGTTATGAGGTGTTCTGACTTACATCAACTCTTCAAGTGATGTCGAGTGTTTACTACTACCACAGAGTACTCTACAGCCTACTACTGAACTGAAATTTGTCAATTGAGGAATCTAAGATGGCCTGCAGTGGCTGTACTCGTAGGTACAGACTTTTTATTTGTCATAAGGAAATAATTGTAGAAAGAAAAAGTAGATTCCGTTCGTTCCTTCATGGTATATTTTCTCGAGGCCTTTTAAATCTCAAAGTTAACGCGGCAAATGTTTTTTTTTATTAGTAAAGATCTCTGAATTTCATCAACCTGGACGTAACTAAGTACCTATTGCAAAATCGCCTTTTCATTATACCTAGATAAATGTTTCATTCATATCTGTTAAGAGGAACTTTTCGTAAAAGTAAGTAGCAACTTGCTGCAAGTTATGGTTGGTTAGATCTATACTATAGGTCTTTCTTATGAAGTTGCCGCTGAATTCAAACCAAATATATTAATTGATTTTTTTTATTATTTTGGTCAATTACCATATGGGCAATGACCCGTATGGCTTTACTGTTAAAGTCTGTTGATACTTAATTGTGAAATTTTCATGTCTATAGGTATCTTATTCCGTTGAGGAGCGTGGCAGACATACGGACGATACGGAACGACAGCAAAATAGGGCTCCATTTTCCCCTTCGGAGTACGGTTTAGGAAACCTGCACAATGAGATGACCAGTGTGTAAAATGGGGTAGGCACAAAAGATCCTCAAAGGTCGAAGTGCCGCTGGGTTATTCCCGACCCCCTATCATAAGATAAGATAAGATAATCTAAAAATCTAAGGATTTGTCAATAGTGGCTCCATGTATATGTTATCCTACTAATTTATTAAGTGATATGAATTCGAGTCTTATTCAAAGGCTCGCATGGAAGTATTAAGTAATTACAGTATCTAAGACTCGTTATTATTAGTTCTATCTATCGTTGATCCATTAAGAACCTATAAGAAATAAGCGAACAATAATATATTGAAATAGACGATGAGCATTTGTAAACTAGTTGACTAGTTTGATTCCAAAGTCGAAAGTAAAGCGATTCACGGCCCGAGTACAATTTCCTTTCCGCACGTGTATCACACAACGTTTTCCATCACATCTGGCGAGTAAACACATTTAAGTACAATTATTAATTTATATACTTACAAAAAACAAAAAAGCTAATTTTTTTACCAAAAAAAGAAAAAGAAAATGAACCCTATTGCTGTCGCTCCGTTTTCCGTCTGTCCGTCCGTCCGTCTGTTCGTACGACGTAGAATTATATTTTAGAAGGGGTCCCATACAAGTAAATGGGGGTCGATAAAAAAATAATTTTGTACTCTTTACAAAATCACATTGGTCAAATTACTCTGACCAATGGAAATAAGAAAAGGCGGGGTTTGGTTTTTTTAGAGCTCATCGAGTACTATTTTTATTATTTTATTCGCAGAGAAATAACAAAATAACGTAAGCGCTCGTCAAAGTTATCAATTTTAGACAATTTTCGGTACCGCAAGTCTATCTCATGAACGGTATTATCTAGGAACTTGAAAATTGGCTAAAGCATTAGTCATATTATTTGAATAACAAATACTAAAACTTGATACACCTTTATTAGTTTGTAAGTTGTGAGCAAACACATATGTTTTTCATAATCATGGGTAGGTACTATTCATCAAATACCGTATTTCACAGACGCCTTGTGAAACTCGGGATAAACTACTACAATGTACAATAAGTAAGGTCAGTTGGGGTAAATGCACAATATATTTTTAAAGTGCTTTTTGATAGTAAATATTTTATTTTGACATTCAAGTAAGATAACATGAAATTGTTTATTTATTTGAGAGTACAGTAAACCGGGTTTCAAAAGATTGGACCATATTTAGGTACATTATGCTTCTTTAGAAAAACTTTGGCTAGGCGCACTTCCCCATAGAAACGGGACAAGTGCAACTACGAATAAAAACTGCATAGTGAGCATTTTTTCGAACTATTTATTTACCCACCGATATGTATGCTCGGATATGCATTTTTGTCAATAAAGAGAAAAATATCGGACATATCACCTCACTATATTGTGAGGGTTTTCAATGCCTTACTAACATTGAGGTCTTAGATGAAGTGCCTCATATGCCGGTAATTTCGCTGGCTCTATTACTTTAAACCGAACCACAGTTGCGGCAGAAAAGGAAAAGGTGGTTGACAACTACTTTAAACTTTGCATCGGATTGGATTTTATCACTTTTGGTATACCAACAATTACCCGATGGAACTGGGCCGGCCATTTTATAACATTTATGTTTTGGTGGGATTACATTACCTATTCTGAAAATGCCTCGAAGGCTATTTAATTATAATTAATAAATAACCGATCAATACGAGGTTGTATGAAAAGTTTCTAACCTCAACATGAAGATGATAAATCTCGTCTTGTTTTCTCGTCTTGAATTGTCATCTTCATGTTGAGGTCGGAAACTTTTCATACAACCCTCGTACATGAACCCGAGCAACGCCGGGCGATGCAGTCAGTAAATAAAACCTCTTATACTCTACTTACTTTATACTTTTATTTGTACACAGAATAAACAAAGAATACCTACATTACGAGAAATAAAATGAAGTACCTATATAAGGTAGAACTTATCTCTAAAAAGAAATATCTTCCAGCAATATCTTCCACCTGACTTTCGTGGTCTTTACGGGGTAAATTTCGCGATTCGCGGCCACTGAATAAGCAAATCACGTCTACATGAGCTGATAATAAATACCGTAGCTCTGGCTGGATGCAGGCATGCAGGGCCGAGAGAGTAATCGACAATTTACTGCCGCCCATGTGTGCTGCGCTCCGTTTCTCAGAAGCAGCAGTTCTCCCTTACGACGCCCATAAAAGTTGTGGTAACATGTGCAATGGCAGCAGCGCCTGTATTGGCCGATCGGCTCCGCTCTGATCAGGGGCGGCTTTAGGGTTTTGTTTTAGAGATCGACATACCGATCAGTGGCTCGATTCTATCTACTAATACAACGTAGTCTCAATATAAGAGTAAACTAAATTGCAGTGACTTGACGTTTTTAGTATGCCACTAATCACGAGCCGTTCGATTAACGTTACGTTTCGGTTATGCCAACGAACCGGCTGTCATTATTAGGTGTCCCTGTGTTAGAAAAATAGTGTAATAGGGCTCCAGTATGGCTGAAAAAAAGTCACGAGGCGGGCATTCGTTCCTTCATGGGTTCCAGACTTTTAACATGAATTTTTCGTTTCAGATTTGAAACAAAAAATTCATGTTAAAAGTCTGGAACCCTGGAACGAATTTGGGGTTTGCTAGAAGAGATCTCTCTTAGAGATAAGTCACGCCCTTTGTGCTTCACATATTTTTGTCTAAGTTTTTAACATTTTCTATGTGTGTACAATAAAGAGATAATAAAAAAGAGTTCATAAACGAAAGTTACAATATCGCTTTTCTTCAGCGTGATATTTGTGACACATTAAGTACTTACCTACATTGTTTTCAAATAAACGAGTGGTCCCTGTCTGATATAATCCACAAGAATGTAATTATGAAAACTGTACGAGAACACAATATTTGTTATCTAGAATTTACCTACGTATATACTTACCTATATAGGTAAATAAATTATTAATTATCCATACATTAACCAGACTCGGAAAATCTACTACGTGACACTTTTCACTTTCCCGGCCCGAAAATGTAACCCGGGAGCAATATTATCAGTTATTTAGGTACACAATAGGAATACAAAAAACAACTACAATTTTTGGTTTGTTCTATGACTTAAAGAACAAAAATAATTTCACATGTGTGGAAAACATGCCAAGTGTTTGTACTTACGTTTGGTACCTACATACTAAATTATCTGGTTAGGTAAGTACCTACCTAAATCAGAAACCCCTTTATTATTTTATGTTTGATAAAGTGGAATGTATAGCCATACATCTAAAGTTAGTTTCATTGTAGGTAGGTACGCATATTTCGACGAGCTATGCCTACTTTACAACGGAAATTGGGTGTAGAACCTGCGAAACGTCGGCTCACCTTTGTAACACAAACTTTGAATAATAGGATTATAAAATTAAACTAAACTACACTAGCGAGTGCGATGGTGTGATATTACAGTTTACGGATAATGGCGTGTGTTACGCTGCGTACGCGCGCCGCCGCCCGCGCCGCCGCCGCGCCGTGATGACTACGCGCTCGCGCGCTAGGTATGATCTGTTTACACGAACGCCCGTTTGTTCCAACCGTTTGATCTTTATAAATGCAATAGGTATTTCAAGAATATCGCTGCCGGCGGAACACTAACTGCTGCTCGCTTTAATAAAAAAATCGAGAATGATTTTTAAGAACGACAACCTTGATGCTCTGTTTATTCTCTGCCATAGGTGCTCCGTTTATGAGCATTTTGTGAATTAGCGTAACTGACGTTTGTTTGAAATTTTTAATTCTGGACGGAATGTAATACTTTCAAGTTTTGACCACATTCTTATTTGTAATACGTAATTGGGTTTAAAAGGATATAACATATTCGTAGTCTCGTATATAGACTCAACTCTCAACGTAAACTCTCCGAATGCTGACAACAAATTCTGTGAATGCCGTTCTACTGCAATTTCCTGTCTTTAATTTGTATACACTTATGTACCTATATGAAATGCAGGTATTAATGGACAGTTAATTTTTCAGTAGGTATCCTACCTACTACCTATCCCTATACCTCGCCGTCCGCTGCCTTCGTTTTTAGCATTAGCTTTAGATTCACAATTCTTGTCTCGTATTGTGGGCTTATGCCCCAAAGGTTCGATATTGAAGTCACCCAGAAATTCACGATATTTTTTTATATTTTTTAAATTAGGTTCCACTAAACCCACAAAAAATAAAGTACCTAATATTATTTTCTTACTTTTACAATCCGTGTGTAATCCTAATATGGATCTTGAAGTTCAAATACATGGAACATCTTTCTAAGCCAAGTAAACAAGCTCAGTAATTGACACTGAAATCGATGCATTAGTCGATGTGTGCGGTCCTCGTTTTGGATGTAATGATATGTATGGTACAGTTTTAACATCGGTAAACCGTACACAAAATCTGCCCGCTGCTCTAATGTAAACACCGAAAATAAAAAAGTAAGACAAAAAACTAGCGCTGTTTTCTACATTGCCGGACGGAATCTACGAAAAAACATTTACCCTTTCACATGCCAACCCTTGAACCCGTGTTTGTTTTACATTTTTTGTAATTCAATATCCTAAGATCGTTAAATCCTATGGAAACACAATTTCGCGTTTTGGAAGTCGCAAGGAACTGTGAAACATCTGTTTGTTAAAATAAAATGTGAAAAAAGGTACACGAATTTTGCTTCACAATAACTTCAAAGTTAGATACCTACCTATATTATCTGATTATCCGTGTAAGGAATAAGAACATAGTAGCAGAATGTTTAGACATTCTTTTAATTCTAATACCTACTCTACTACTTATCAATGTTTTCAGTAAGAAGGTAGTAACCGTAAACATCGGTAGGATATTCCTCTCCTCTCCTCCTTAATTTCAAGAATTCTGCGGAAAACTGATTGGTAGGTCCCAAAACCATCTTTTGCCATGGGAATAAGTATTATTTAGGTCAGATGAAATTCGGAAAAGTCAGTGGTCCGTTATATTTTTGTGTTTCCTATTATTGAATATAAATAAGTAAATAATTTTGCTTGATTTAGGGAGGAACGATGGCGCAATACCGGTTAACCCTCGAACGGCTGTGACCTGAAAACGGGTACCATCCACGATCAATTTTTATCAGGTACTTATTGCATTTGTCAATGTTTCTGCGAATTCGAACGTTTAACAATATTGCGTCCTCGTGAATCCTTAATGCCATAATTTGATATACCTATAAGTACTTACTACATTTGCCTAATCAAGTTGAATATCATGAAACTCGGAATACTTTTAACATTTATATAGATAAAAATGTCTTTGAAGTTGAGACTTCATTAGTACTCGTCAATGTACTAAATAGGTAGGATTGTTTCCATGTAGTCCCGTTCTGTAGGCGATAGTATGATTGGTATAGTGATTTACTTTTTTGTTATTGAGTACTTACTTATTTAAATAAAGTTGTCTGTTGGATTTAAGTAGGCATCAAATTCATCCGGCATTCAGGATTCACATAATTCGCTAGCGAAATAATTTTTACTTACATGAGGAGAAAAGTTACTTGAATACGGTTGTTATCATATCATACAAATTGTTTTATACATTCTTGTCATATTTTTTACTGGCATATTGTTACTGTTTTACTGTCGCCAGTTGAAAAATAATACTATTTAGAAACTTTATTGTACCTAATTAATTTTCAATTTTGAATATTTGTATGAAAACCTTCAAGTGCATAAATAAACCTTTTAATAAAATTGACAATATTTTTTTGGTTTGGTACAACGACACGATTAACCCGATGGTAATAATATTTCATTGAAATGTTGCACGAATGTGACATGAGTGTGTTAAATGACTTGTATGAAAACCGAGTCGTAACGTAACGTTGCACCTTGATATTAATTTTAATTGCTGTGCGAAATTATGCGAATTCATTATTGAATTAATAAAAAAATGTGTTCATTAAAGTAATTACTTAATACAAAAAAGTTTTCAAAACGAATACTTAGCTAAGTAGGTAATATGTATTACCTGAAGAGGTACTATTATTTTATGTTGTTGGTGAATGGTATTATAAGTAGGTAAGTATTATAAGTACAGACAGGAGCGTTAAGAATGATTGGATGAAGAATCTCTACCCTTGATTCCAAATGTAAACTGAAGCTGAAATAATTACTGATTGTTTGTTTAAATACTCATAAATCTATAGTTGAATGGTTAGAGTAGGTACTTATGTACGTAATTTAGTAACACCGTGCTGCGCCAACGCAGCGGCGCTCGTCTCTCGTCGCCTAGCAACTTGAGAGCAGTTTATCCCATCGGCGCGCCCTCGACGTGATCTATGAGCTTGGCAAAGTGTTGACAACCACCAGAGTACAGTCCATGAAGCTTCCGTAGAACTTAAGTGCATTTTTTATGAATATAGAAACCCAATTTAAAATACCGACATCCAACTCTGATGATTGCATTAACCAGGCACGACGCGGTTGCTTAACATTTTTTTTTAAATCTTCCCTATTAATGTTCACTTTTATGTAGATAGAGAACGAATCGCCGTTGAAAATAGGACAATTACACTAATTCATTTTCATGTTGCGCCGAGAATGTAAAACACTGTAATCTTAAATATTCGAATGAAAATTGTGAAGATGGTGGAGAATACCTTACGATGGGAGGTTAAAATTAGAACAAAGATGTTATTCTCCGCCAATCTTGTCGGCGAGGTAGTTTTAATAGAACGAACGTATATAAGGAACATGTGTCTGAAAATTCTTAGAAAACAAACCACCAGTAAGTTTCTATACCTATTCCTAAAACCGCCCAATTGGGAGTCGCTTGATTTGTTTAATCTACGGCCATTAGGTACCAGAACATGCACGTGGTCGACAACAGACGAGCTACAGACGAGCAGCGATCGATGGGAACTTTACAGCGTACAATTATAGCTCAAATTTAATGTTCACCATACGCACATGGTACATATATGCCTGAGATCTCCCTGACGTCATATTATGTAAAACTGCTTCACATACCTACTGAAGGTTCCGATAACCTATCAGGTCTAAAATGCATAACTGCGAGGAATCTGTTAACTGACTAGATATCTGGTTAATACCCTAACCAGGAATATCAAGAGGGCGCCATTGGTAGTTTTATAATCTGTGTTAAGGAGTTCGTTATAAAAAAAATGGCGAGGGTTTGTTTGGTCAGGGTATACATATCTTACAAAATAAAAGCTTATCTAAAAATAGAGTAACTTTGTTGTATGGCTGTGTTTCGATTTGAAGGGTATGAGAGTGAGCCTAATTATCGGCACGTGTAGCACTCCACCTAAGATCTACTCAATGTTAATGTTAGCAGCACATCAAAAACTCTCTAAAGTGAGGTGCGATATTTACGGGTGACAGTGAACTATCACTTAGCCCGTTTTCTCGTATACTCTCCATATACTCATACAAGAAAATAAAGGAATTACCTAGATAGGATACATATCTGTAAAAAAATCATACCTAAAAATTCCTTTTGCTACTCGTATGACTCTCCTAATAATAATAATATGCATTGTTTCATTTTAAGCTTAGCGTATATTATACGAGTACTCTACTCATATTCACTCATCCATACTCTATCTCTAATGCAGTCGCGAGTGTCTACATCGAATATGCATTCCTAATTTTTGATATTTTGATTTTATTAAAGAAGTACTTAACTAACGAGAATGTATTTCCTTTTTCAAGGTACGGCACCGATGTTCGCAGGGATGCGCGGTGTTCACGGTCAAATGTTATCGAGTGGGACTCTCGGTGGCCCTAGCATCACGGGCCTAGGAAGCTTCGGGCTGTCCTCGCCATTGCCGGCGTTGCCGCCGGACCGAAAGCCGTATGCATCGCCGCCGTCCACCCCGCTACCCACCCCCACTTCCTTGGCGCCGACGTCAGTGCCCCCACCGGCTACTTCCGTTCATGCATACTACGATCACATGAAGTATTCCATGCAACAGTAGATTATAATATATTAATTTAGGTGTCAAGAAACCCTGTGGGTGTCCGTGCGTAACATACGCCGAGTAGGCGAACACAACAAGGTAGAGAGAAAAACGCTCCCCATAATTTTATTAGCCCTTTTAATATATAGGTATCTTAAACTTACCTATATCGGTATCTTTCGTTTTGGGCTGCAGAGAGTGAGTCTGCACTTTACCTATAAATCGTTGGGTAAAACATTTTTAATTATTTAATCGTTCTCACGCTTTTACCCAGGAAAGGCGTTGCAAGAAGACAGAAATATTTTAAGAAATACATTTATTCATAAAACATAGATGCCAGAGGAAGTTACTCGTAAGTAGGTATGCCTGTCTATTCAAATACGTAATTAAATTAGCTTAGGTACTGTAGTTATACATTCTTATAATGAAGTTATGTAACCAACAAAAAAAATTGTCTTTGGATTTTATATTATTTCTTATTTTTAAGTTAAAATTTGTTACTACGAGTAGTTATTTAATTTAAGAAATAGAGGTACCTACTGTGGCCTAGTCCTGTTTGCTAAATCAGTTGTTACGTATTTTAATTAATAATATTAATCGACGATCGATTTATCAAGAAAACTCAATGTACCTACCTATAATTCGCCAAACTGTGACATGCCTAGGCACTTTATTTTCCAGAATCCACTTTGCGGCTTGAAAAACTTACTCTAACTACTTTTTGATTAGCGATCTCTATAAATTTTAATACCTAGGTACTCACTAGGAAATTACTAAACGTAAGATATGGCAATCCATTTGTAATAAATCAATCCGAGCTTGTGGTGCTTGCCATAAAGAATAGCACTAAGACTCTTTGTGGATACTCTACACCTAGTAGACGCCGATAGGCTCGCCACCTATCACGTTTGTCCACCAGATTTTAGGGCGAAAAGTGGGAACTACCTATGATGAAGGTGGTTCCTCTGTCTACCCCCTCGGGGATTATGGACATGAGAGTTATGCTTATGCTTATGCCAAAGAAAGTAATTAGGTAGGTAGGTACTGATGAGATGAGCCCTCTGGACTGGACATTCAAGTTAAGTCAGATCAAGTTAAAGTGCAGTCACAGACATTCCGATTTGGCTGGACCCTGCAAGCCAGAGATGGGACCCATGGATCCGAGACCTCGGAACAGGATTCCGGATCCGTGTCTGTTGAAACGTACCGCATGATGCACTCGGCATATACTCGTAGGTATGTCATTAATGTCATTATAGATAGTAGATAGTCAGCAGTCATTCATTGTACTCGTATAAGGATACGTAAGTACGACATAGTACCTACCTACTTAATTATTAAGTTCAATTAAGACCGACTATTATATAACGCTATCTCATAATGTAAGTAAGTATTATTAAATCTAAGCTGTTTATTTAAATAAACTATTTGAATTTAAGTAAGTGCTTCCGTTATTTTCTTTAATATACTTATTAATTAATTATTTGTTAATGGGGGTGGGGGATTTAAATTTCCAAAAACTGCTTTGGAACTAACTAACTACTTTAGAGCACACTAACTCTATGTTTTGCTGTCTTTCGCGAGGATTATCTTGCCAACTATTAGACAATCTGCGAGTTAGTCCGGGGTTAAATGTTCACGCAAGTGGACCAAAATATCTATATGGATTTAAGTAACCCCCCTCCCCCTACCAAAAAAAGATTATTTCGCCAGATTACGAATGTTCCAGATCCATATTTTCCGGCGACGCGAAGGGAGGAGATGGATAAGAAAAGTCCTTTAGAATACGTTCTTTTCTTTTGGTATAGCACTCCCTAATCCCTATACATTATTATTATATAAATAAAATAATATTTTTCCTGGCCAGAATTGGGGAAAACGAAGTACGAAAAAAGGCCTGTTCAAAGATATATCTCTCTTCATCACGTCTCTGCATATTAATGTCCCCCTGTTGGGGCACAGGCCTCCCTACAACGGGGTACGGGCCATGATCCACCGAGCGGGCCTAGTGCTGAATGGTAGATTTCACACGCCTTTGGAAATGCCTCTCATATCCTAGTATACGTAGTAAGTCTTCGAAAAATTCCGAATAACTCATTGGTAGAGAACGCGTCAATCTTTATGGAGTATATTTCTGAATTTAGGCACGAGTCGCATTCCAGCACATGTTTTTAGGTGTTAACAGGGTGTAGAAGACGGAGGGAGCGAGGCATGTCCTCCTCCATACCGCGCGGCAGCCCGTATTCGTCCCTCGCTTATCTACACCCCGCTATCACCTAAAACAATGTCCTGAAATGCGACTCGTGCCTATATTCAGATACGCCATAAAGGATGACGCGCTTTCTTCGTGGCATTGCATGGTTTCGAACCCGGACCTCCTGCATGGGAGCCCGGCGCGGCGTCCTCCTAGCCACTAGGTAACCGACGATGCGACGCTCTTGACCGATATCTTTGAGGGCATGTACCCAAGGCCGTAAACTAAACAATATTTTATCAAGTGACAACCCCTCATTAATTTGACATTTGCCTGATAGAGTTGCCAAGCTAGCGACTCATCTTTCCCTTCATCATTATGGCGTCGATTCCGAGCGGCCGCTAAACTTAAGAATAAAACCTGAGGATAAAACTAAATAAACTATCACGTTCACTCACATGCTACATCGTGTAAGAGTGAGGGTGATGATTCGTTTAGCGATGTTTTTGTTTAGCGAGTATATTGAAAGAAAATAATTCACGCTCGGTTACATGTGACATGGATGGATTCCATCATAAACACAGATGTAGATACTATGTTTATGGATTTCAAGGTCCGCTAAAGTGATGAGCTAAACGAACGAGTGACTAGACAGACATGGGCATCGATTATCGATGGACATGAGTAACTCCGTCCGGCATTTTTTCCGGGGGACAGACGGACGTTTTGTTTAGCGATATTTCATGGAATTTATGTGAAAGTTATATCTTGTTACCTACTTTAATACTTACCAATTTACCAAAGTAAGTAATAAATTAAATATCACGGTTAGCAACCCAGAATCTATGGCGGGCGGGCGGGTGATATAGGTATTTATTTTTGTGTTGTAGAATTTATTTAATTTCAACAAATAATTACCTAGGTACTTTGGGTGCAACATTCATCAGATTATATTCCAACAGTTATAAAAATCAAAAGTAGCTAAGTGTTCTGTGAAGAATGAGTCTAAAAGACAGATTAAGCCCCTACAAAAGTGTACTAAAAGTAGGCACTATATTGGGTAGCGGGGTAATATTCATTGCATATCATATCAGTCGAACTTGTAGGTCTATAGACCGTGTAGTCAACCCCAATGTGCTGGATTGTGAACACAAACACACTCCTGAATATATTTACATTGACGATCCTGCTTACGGAGTAACTCTAAAAATGGAACAAGATAAGAAGAGCAGGCAGTCCTTCTGGTCTGGGCTCAGTCTAACTCGTATTTGGAGAAGTCTGCAGCATTCTGTGGCTTGGAGGCTGTTGTGGTTGTGTCGACATGGGAACCGAGAACAACGAAACATAGCACTAGATCAATTAGCAGCTTTCAAAAGTAACAAACACTGGGACTGTATCAAAATAGCTCAGGCTCTTGATCAGAATACTGCCGTACTACTTGCTAGGACTCGGGGAGCAGACCTGCGGTACTTTCTTCCGCCACCCATTCATGTTAGAAGAGCTGCATTGACTCCAGAATTACTATCTTTCCAATTCCGAGACATGATCAGTGCAGTACAGAGAATTAACCCTCACAGCTGTATTCAGCACTTCCTTTCTAAGTATTTTGCCAACATTCAGGAACAAGCTATGGAAGCTGACAGTATTCCTGCAAAACCTGACAGTATTAGTGAACGTGATTTAAGTCTTTTGTGTTTAGATGCACTTCATCATCACATTAGTCTTTTCATCAACAAGGTGTATGCTGAAGATATCTCTGCTGTTTCCCTTATAAACATGGGTCTGTTACCTAAATTAGCAGAATTATTATTAAGAAATCGTAATGACCCAGAATTGGATTTAGCTGTGGTCAGAATTTTAACAGTTTTAAGCTTACACTGTGATTTACTGACAGACTTTTTCCAAAATGGCCTAATACGGGAACTGTCAAGGCTCATACGATCCAAGGATGTGCGATTGTCAAGCTCTGCAGCAGTGTGTTTAGCTAATTTATCAGGTGAATTTTGTTATAGACCTGGGTTATACCTTTTACATCCTATATACAGAACAAATCAACCTCATATGTGTGATACACTTTTAGTTCATGGTTTGAGAGGTGGAGTTTTTGTGACATGGAGACAAAGAGACAAGAAATGTGCTGAACCTATTGGCTTAATAGAGGTAACATTATCAGATGTTGATTGTGATCCATGTGAAGAAAAAGTAGAAATGTATATCGACCCAGAACTGAAACAAGTAATTGAAGATCTCGATGAGTTGGAAGAGCAATCTTTGTTATGCGACTTTGATGTAGTTTTGCATGATCTTCCAATAAAGGCAAGAAGGGATCATGTTAATACTGAATACACAGCTTTGAAGAAACGTGTAGCACTTAAAAAAGAGGAAGCAGATCGATGCAACTACACTTTCTGTTGGCCCAAGGATTGGCTCCCAATGGACTGCGACAATTTGAGAATTGTAGGAGTTAATTATTGGAGTTCATTATCTGAGTGGCTGGAACGATGTCCCTGGCAAGCAGCTGATATAGAAAGTAGAGCAGCAGAACTAGCTCCTAATTTGCTTGAAGCTGGTGTAGGCAAGAAAGATATACCTGTTGTATGGTTGGCACATTCAATGGGTGGGTTAATAGTGAAACAGGTCCTCATTGAGGGTGCACAAAGTGAAGACGAAAGTTTTAAGAAATTGTGTGAAAACACCAAAGCTGTGTTATTTTTCAGTACTCCACACAAGGGCAGTGTCTTGGCTACAATGCCTCGTGCTGCTGCAGCTGTCCTTTGGCCTTCTAGTGATGTAATGCAATTACAGGTGAATTCACCAGTTCTATTGGAATTGCAAAAAGCATTTATAAAATTTGCAGATCTTTATAACTGGGAGACAATTAGTTTTGCAGAAACTATGCCTACTCTAGTCACAGCATTTAAGGTTCCAGTAAACTTTGTTGAAGCTTCGTCAGCAGATTTAGGCCGTGGTGTGTTTTATCAGCTACCTTTAGACCACTTGGCTATTTGTAAACCTGCAACCCGGGAGTCTATATTATACACAACAGTATTAGATGTAGTGCAGAGAGTGACTAGGAAGGATATAGAATTGACTTATACAAGTGAAATATGGTATTGGTTAATGAACTTGTGGTGGTGGCTTACAAGAAAAACTGCTAAAGAAGTTCTAGAGTCCTTAGAGGAAATTCAGACCATTGACGGTATTCCAAGGTTTGAACAATTATTATTAGAAACTTTCACAGATTTTTAATATAATGATAAATTAGTTTACTAGGTATACTGTAACATAAAATATTTCCTTCCGTCCACTTGGCTCCTCTAGCACGGATCCCCTGGGGAATTCATTTGTATTTTTTCTCCACTCGGATCCCCTGGGGGATTCATTTGAATTTTTGTTTCCACACGGATACCCTATTTTTTAATTCATGTGTGTAGGGAAATTTATATAATATCCACAAATTGTCTTGTAACCATCAATGTATTTGGAACATAGTTTGTTAAGAACCAATGCTCTCCGTATTATTATTTGTTAACAGCCTAGCCACCTAGCAGTACTTTTGTGTGTTGTGTGTGTAACATACTTTTACAGAGAAAATAAAGAAGTTTCTTATTATTATTTGCTCATTTCAATTGAATATCTATTTCCATACCATTAACTATAAGTTAGAGAATGTGATTTTGTTTTGATCAATATAATAGGTATTTCATTTGTGATATATTATGTGCGTGACTGATAAATCGGAACCGATAATATCTTAGTATAAAATATTGATAAATTGTATAGCATAACTCTCACGTATGAGAGATGAATGTAATTTATCACACATTTTTATTTTAATGTTTGTTTTAAATCATGCTTTTCTATATTAGTAAATTTTACTGTGGATCCGATTTGGTTGATGGGTTAGGTTAAGGTGGGAGCGAGCTCGAAATTTTGTATGGATCTCACTGATTATGGAGTTGGTTAGAGCGAGCGAAGCAAGCTCGAAATTTTAACATGGATTCGACGCAAATAGCTGTTAGTGTTGTTATGAAATATGTAAATAAACAAATAAATGATAGGCCAGGTTAGAGGCCTAGGGCGAGAGCGAGCGAAGCAAGCCCGAAATTTTTCCCGGATCTGACATGGATTATGGGTTTTGTTAGAGAGCTAGGACGGGAACGAGCGAAAAGAGCTCGAAAGTTCAGCGCGGATCCGATGAGATTGATGGGTTAGGTTAGAGGGCTAAGGGCGGGAACGTTGAATGAACAAGACTATGAGTATCATTCACTGCATAAGTCCATCATTTTTATTGACTCTCAACTGCTTACAAGCTATATATCCCAGACCCCATTACGTGGCAAAATAAATTTTTCTTAGCATTAGGGAATGCCTTTTCAGTTTGTGTTAAACTCTTCGGTCATAGAGATGCAGATAAAAAGATTACATCCACAATTAGTCGCCTGCGACTGGGAAATGCACACACCGGTGTTACTACATAAACTGAGGATAAGGGATAGCCTACTCTGCGAGTGTGGGCTGGATGAAGGAACCCCTGATCATATTTTCTTTTCCTGTCCTAACTAGAAATTCTTTATATGATATTCTTCCTCCAAATACCCCTCTTCCTACTTCCGTTGATTTCCTATTTACTTAGTGTTTTCAACTACTTTTATTTCTATATTATGTAATTTTATTCGTGTTAATAATAATAAGCTGTCGTGTAGTTATTTTAACTTTGTAATGTCCTTGTTTTGTCAAATGTCGCGACCGCGGTTTTGTGTAGAGCGGGCTTTAGGTGTTAGCGAGGTGTAGAAGAGCGAGTAAGGGCCACCGCGCACCGTCTTCCCCACCGTTGCACCGCACGGTGTTATTAGAATGAAATGTTGTAAGTTTCAGCCTCTCTCGGTTAGTGCTAGAAACGAATAGTAGTAAAACTGATCAACAGTTGCTAACGATTCACAAGAACCCGACAGATGCCGCCTCTAGTATAAACTAGATTGAACATAGCAGTGCAAATGAAAAAAGTTTAGATGGTTGGTAATAGATGGCGCTAAATTGGTCTACAAAATTATTTATATCCATTTAAAATATTCTCTTTCTTTTGTCAACGTTTAGTGTTGGTCACTAACCAAGCTAGACAGTGTAAATATATTTAGATCAAGTGCATCTTATAACGATTTGATCTACTAAATCGTTTTTACCCAACTATAAATCACGTACTTATTACGTAACTGGTGTCGATTCCACACATGGTCGCCAAATCTAAAGCTCTCACGCTCACTTATACACTAGATCGTGTAACAGTGACAGGGACCATTCGTTTAGCGATGACACATGAATCGGTGCCATCGTAGATTTAAAATGTATACTAAATTAAGTTTACGAAGTTTGTGCCGTGCCGTGTCGTGCCGGCCATAAAGAATAGCACCACCCCAACTCTTCCCGTAGGTGTCGTTAAGGGATTTGGTGGATACTATTCTATACCTAGTAGACGGCGATAGGCTCGCCACCTATCATATTTGTTCACCAAATCTTACGGCGAAAAGTTCCTACCTATAATGAAGGTGGTTTCTCTGTGTATGATTCTATACAAAAATCGGCGTATAAAAATATGCTTTAGTTTGTCATGACAAGGCAATATTCCAGGACAATAAAAATTACCTTAGGGGCAAAAATTCCTTTCCGACTTAATACTTGCTTCCACGTCAAAGTAACCCATCGGCTGAATGTTGCAAGAGTTGGGGCACGTCACAAGGCTAATCTCTGTTGCACTTACATATCCTTGCGTTGTTTATTTACCGAAATATTGCCAATGTTACTATTTCCCCGTGTTACAATTGCCCCCGGTCTCCCCTACTCCTCTAAGTTAGTTCCTATAACTTAATATTATAAATATTTTCAAAGTATAACGGAAACGGATGTGCAACTTTAGGTGTTCGTCTAAGTTTAAAGGTGTTCGTAGTTTCATTTATAAAGTTTTAGGTTTCCTTAATCTAAATATACAACTAATGTGGCACATTGAAACCATTTGGTTCTAAATGTATGCGCCATGTTCACCTTGACATGAAAAGCAGTTAACAGATTCTTATACAAGACGTGTACAAAATACCTACCCAATTACCTGCGTACTAAAGTCCACATAATACCTAATTTCATACTAAAGTGGACGATGATGAGTTGCAGATATGGTTGGCACTAGTAACTAGTATAACTGTTATAAGTACTAGGTAGGTATAATTTTAATATATGATTCGTTGAAATTTAGCAGATAGAAATTTTGGGATCTAGCAAGAAACCCAAATAAAATACTTAATGATCTTCGTTGAATTAGAGTAGGTAATAGTTATGCTTTTATGTTACCTCTATATCGCGCCAAAATTTCGAGCTCGGTTCTTAACTTAATTCATCATCTGTGTCCGAACTGCTCAAAAATTTCGAGCTAGCTTCCCTCGGTTCTGCCCTATCATTTTAATCCATATTTGTGTCGGACCGGCGCCAAAATTTCGAGTTCGCTTCGCTCGCTCCCGCCCTAGCCTTCTATCCCATCACGTGTATCAAATCTGTGCCAAAATTTCGAACTCACTTCTCTCGCTCCCATCCTAGCCTTCTAACCTAATACATATCACCTGTGTCGTTTCTATGACTAGATGGAATCGGCGCGAATTCATATTAGTCCTAGGGCGCTTGGAGCCCTAAATCAGGTTCTGCTCACAAGAAACTAAATTATATATTGCGTTAGGCTTGTTTGAATTCGGGAAGAGTATGAGTGTCACTACATTAGTTTCTGAATAAAAATATTAGACATCAAGCGCGCACATGTCTATTACAGATACGGTGTTAGTGGGGTACCTACCTATGTACGTAGAGTTTAAGTAGGTAGATGTCGTTTTTCTGCCAATAGCCTAAAGGTGGCCAATGTGTTGAAAGTTGGAAGGTATGTTGCCGAAATTTGACATCCCAAGATATGTTCTGTTTAGTTACACTTGTTATTGTATACATACTCGTATATAAGTAATTATTAGTTATTTGGTTTTCAAAATTGCTGAGGTAGACAATATGCCTAGTTACTTGGATGAAATATAAAATAGTATAGGGGCGGGCGCGCGTTCGTCCCTTCGTGCCTGTTAGTTCCCGAAGCGTTTAAGACCTACTAAGAAACATGTGGGTTGAGTAGACACTATGCCACAGAATGGGCGGAAACACAACTAACCCGCCGACAGCTCTTTATCATCAGCCGTTTAACGTCCCTACTGTTAGGGCACAGGAGTATCCTTGCACAATACAAGTGGGTACGGGTCATGATCCATGCGGGTCCAGTGTTAATTGGTGGATTACACGTGGATTATAGAAAACTTTTTCCTCAAACATGCAGGTTGCATTCCTCACGATGGTTTCCTAGAAAAAATATATTTTATGTCAATGGTTTTCCTTCACCATTAGAGCAGTTGGTATTGTAAAAGTAGGTACATATGTATGAGTAGGTACCTAAGTCTTCAAAAAACTCGTTAGCACATAACTCAGTTTTGAACTCAGCATTGGAGTCCGGCGTCCGAGCAAGCCTATTCGTTTATTTAGTTACGAATTAGCCAAATTGGCTAATTCGTAACTGGAGGCTTCTCATCTACGTATAATCTAAATGTTTTCCTATAGTCTTAATAAAGAAGAGTCAAAGCTGTCGTCGGCAAATTTTATAATTCGTCCTTTCACAAACGGCGTCGTTAGTTTACAAATGATCGCTGTTTTGTAAATACCTCGGCATATGCAAACAGTTTATTCGGAGTTGTTATAAGATTAAAATCTAACCCATCCATGTCGGTTACGTAAGTTAGCTTGATTTATAATTCCCCCTTTTTAAAACAAACAAAACAGCGAGCGTTTGTAAATTGACGATGCCGTTTGTAAAAGAACGAATTATACAATTTGCCATCCACAGAGACTTAAAGACAAAACAATTTTTAGAAAGCAGATAAAGCCTAACTCAAGGCATATTGCAAAGCACCGAGTTTCGCTCGGCAACCAAGAGACAAGCTGAAAGATCGATACAAGCCTCTGCAAGCAAGCAAGGTACGTAGTGGTTACCATGGTGATAATAACCGCCTTGGTGGCCGACTTTCCGTCGAGATGTCTACGCCATAATACCTTTATTCACCATTCAATGAGTCCACCCTCATTTAACACTAATCACTTAAGATCGGCACCCAAGTTTAAAGGATGTTAGGTATATATCCAGTAAACAAGCTTTAGTCTCGACTTCGTATTTTTCGTTCGTATTATTCCTTCGTATTTCCTATCCAATCCTTCATATTTCCTTCGTATTAACTATTTCTATGTTTTCCCTTTATACTTTTTAAAAGTATGCATCATCTACATCTACATACATACCTACATGCATATCATCCTCAACCTATTAACGTCATCACTATTGGAGCACCAGGCCTCCCCCGTAATCAATGTCATGCTTTTATGGGTTCTATAGGCACCAAAATGGTGAGACTTCGGTGTCTGTCCGTCCGTCTATCTGTATGTAACAGCTATTATTCTCAACAACTACTGAACTATCGACTTGAAATTTTAGAACTGCACAATTGTAGAACTGGCTTGTCCGCATCTATTCTAGGTAAAAGAAATTAGGAAAAAATGTATTTTTATTGAAAATGGGGTCTGAAATCTGAAAGTGGAACCACTGTGGCATATGAAAGGGTTTTACTTGCACATTACAAAACTTTTATATTTTATTGGCTATAGTTTATGACTTATGCCCAAAAACGTCCAAAAAAACGGTCCCCCTTTGTCTTCGAGTTAGCATTTATTATGTATTTATAGAAGGTATTGCATATATTACGAGGAAAATAAAATAAAGTTCTTAACGTTTATATTTTTTGAGAATAAAATAAACTGATTTTTTAAGAGGAAAGATATTTCTTTTGAGAACGGCACCCTCGGTGGATGAGTCCGACTCGCACTTAGCCGGTTTTTTTAAAAAGAAAAATATTGGTTTCATGAAGGAACAAACGAAGGAGACTATAATGTATTTTTCATCCATGATGAGTGGCGACTCGCATCAATCCCAAAATTGGTTTAGTGAAATTTGATAAAGACTCCTTCCTCCGTCCTTGAAAACAATTGAATAGGGTATTTGACAAAAAATATATATCCCATCAATCAACTTACATGGACATCCTGAAGAAGGATTTAAAATTAGTTTTTCGATATCTCAACTTACATCAGAGATATTGATAGTTAAAGTTAGTACCGGAGAGATGCTATGTACCTTTTTAGCAAAACAGTTCTTGTAGCCAGGACCTGCTTGTATGGCGCTACAGCACAGTGACGTCATAATTCTTTATTGCCGTTTCTTTCTATCGTCTGATTTTTGATTGCATGTAGCTATTTTATTTTTCAACGAATTTTAATTCTGTTTTCACATTTGACCATCAATATGTGTATATTTATTAATTTTTAAGAAATGCATTTAATTGTTAGGTACTTACAGTCTTACACTGTTAGTCAAACAATGAGTTTGCAAACCATGCGTTATTTGATAAATTTCAAATATCGAATGTCTATTCGTATCGTATTCGTACAAATTCCTTACGTACACATTACCACTATATTCAGTTGTTTTTCACCTATAGCTTATGTCGTAGGTACAGTCGACAATGAAAGTTCATGAACAGATACAAATTTACAAAACACCTGCACACTAAAAGTTCCATATGTTACTGAATAGTGTGCTGTGCAAATATTTGTGAACATATTTTGAGAATAACAAAAGTCGTTAAACATTCCTTGTTCAGAAGTAACTGAACACTCATTGTTCAAAGTCGCTGTACATTCACTGTTAAAAAGTTGCTGAACACTTTCTAACTACATAATTACTAGACCCAGTAGATCAGTATTACGATTTGGTGACAAAAAGTACAAGGGCTGCCACTGAGTTTTATATTAAAGGAGTGGTTTATTTTATAAAAAATAGCTATTTACTAAAAAAATTTAATGACACAATGTTAAAACTAACATGAAATGTCAAAATTGACATGTAATGAAATGTCAAAAATGACAAGAAATGTCAATAATAACTAAAGAGAAAAATTATAAAAAACATGACAATTATGACAAAAATGTCCAAAAATAACTTAAAAAGAAATAAAGGATAAAAAATTACAATTATGACAAGAAATGTCAAAAAAGACAAGAAATGTGAAAATGACAATAAATGTACATATCGTATTTTTGACTAAAATGTCACTTAATCCCTTTTGCCTTTCCATCGATCAATCTAAAATTTCGAAAGTAGCTGAACACAAACATGAATGAAAAAACAAATCATGAATTGAATGAATCTTCTGAATTCAAAAATCTAATTCCATGGAAAAACTTTTTAAAATTATGCTCATAGAAATAGTTACAATCTGTTATGAAAACTATTTAGAATAAAAACCTCGTTCGTTACTTACCTACTCGTATGTAGCTTAAAGCTATAAGGTCGCCAATTGTATTTGTATTTTGTATTTTTTCTTCTGTCCTGTATTTTTGTCCTGTGTGCAATAAAGAATATTTGTATTGTATTGTATTATATGTACTAATATTTACGTTTAGTTCAGAGACTTTTGGAGTTTTAGGTGATCAACAATTTATGTATTATGGCAGTGGACAACGAATTTTGGAATTCTATGATATAAAAGTAATTTTGTACATAACTCTGTTTATTAACTTTGCAAAGTTATCGTTCTTAGTACTTTTTTTGTAATACTATTTTGCTTTAGCGCATGGATGAAAAAAATTGTACCCCCCTAGGGGCGGGCGTTCCTACCTTCATGGCTTACCGAGTTTCGTTGTCGACTGTACTACTACTAAATTATTTAATAATTTTGATTACACTTAGGAACAGCGAGAACGGTAGGTAGGTATTATTAACTTCGTCGTATCGAGCGTTTCCGGTCCAATCTAATGGTTCGTGGCAGAGAAACCTTTCGATAAGTAGTAGGCAATGCGACATTTTTATGTAATTTAGACCATACCTAACTGTTTGCCGACTTTAGGTTACGAAAAAAAAACATAATTATGTTTCATTATTAAGTATTTTCGATTGGCGGCGCTGGTGTGCGGAGAACCTCGCCTTAAGTTAGTTTAAATAAAATGTTTATATAACAGTCTTTTAGAGCAACAAATGACTATCTAAAGTGGACAGATAATTTTTAAAATATAAATGTGAAATGAAAACAAATTTACCTACCTACTCTACTTAATCTTGAAACAAGTAAATACATACCTAATTTAACGTTTACATTGTAATGAAATATAATCTATGTTGGCAACACGGTCACAGATTACCTAATAACACCTATAGTTGCAAACTTACAGTAAACAGTCCCAGTATTTAGTCAATATTGTCCCGGGATTCCGGTCGTTTTCTAGTCCCGAAAATCCCGGGATTGGACTTCGCTAATCTCGGGATTTTCGGGATCATCAAAAACAGGTACTTGACACTTACTTGACAGTAACTCATTGCAGTCCATTTAAATAATTTGAATATTTTTTTAACGACAAGACATCTGAAATAATTAGCACTGATAAAAGGTGTTGTTATTGTATTCCGGGAAAATGAAAACAAAGTCTAAACATTTATGATTTTTGAGTAAATAAATTACAATTTTATTTTATTAAAACGAAAAATATTTTTTTTAAGAACTGATGGGAATAGCTTTTTGCTTTTTCTGAGATTTCTAGTAGTCGAACCTCGGTTGAGCCCAGTCTTTTGTTCTTGACACGAAATAGTATCGATTGGCATGAAAAAATGTTTTTGTGAAAAATGGCATTTTTCTCGCTGACTGTACCTTTTTTCAAAAATCTGTGAATGCAGTTTTAAATAGCACCAAAAGTTAGGGAAGGTCTCTTAAGGCCATTTTCTCGTAGCTCCAACGGATCTGGTAGCTGCCCTGGGTGCCCCGCCTAAAGTTTCCTGTATAGTGTATGTAATTTATTAATTTGTAGCAATTTATTTATAAGGTAAATAAGTAATAAACGATTATTTTAATTACATAGGCTTTTTAAATTGGAATTCCATCCAAACCACATGGCCAAATCCATTTGGGTTGAGCAACCAAAACCCCGCAATCCCGGGAAGGCGCTCGGGATTTTATTCTCTTGTTGTATTGTATTACACCAAATATAGTTTTGTCATTGTTAAAATTATGGAAAAGGGTTAAAGGAAGGAAGGAAGGAAGAAGGAAGGGTTATAGGTGGCATGAAATGGTTTTAAAGGTGATATGACTTTGTGCAGAGCTACCTACCTATTTCTGCAGCAAAATTGCATTGCTGTGTTTGAAGGATAAGAGAGCCAGCGTAATTACCGGCACGTCCTCAAGGTTAGCAGCGCATCGAAAACCCTCTAATAACATTATAGTGAGGTGAAATGTGCGATCAAGTTACAATAAAAAAAGTAATTAGGTACTTACAGGCACGGCCTGCGTGCTTCAATAGAGATGATGAGGTACTTATGTACTTACTTAAGAAATATAAAGGTAAAAGTTTTTCTTTGTCTTACCTACTTAATTACTTTAAGTCAGAAAAAGAAAAAAAAACCTTTTGAATCTCTTCATAAGGTAGTAATGGACGCAAACTTAGATCGCGTTTTCTGACAATTAGTTTAATAAGAAAACTGGTGGATTATAGATACCTATCTAGATAAAAGAATATATTTTATAAAAATAAATATTACCTATCTACATTACGAACGAACTGCTGACACCATAGAGATTTCTTAAGCTAAATTTCGGGTTGGTAAATATAACGGTTATAGTTTGACGCGTTTTGTCTGTGGCGTCAACATAACAACGGATAAACCGATTTGGACGCGGTTTTTAAAATTTAATAGGTACCTTATACGTTTAAGTAATTCGATTGACTTTGTAATGTTTTTTTTACTTTGATTCATAAGCACACAAAGAATAAGAAGGCAAATCAGTGGAAATAACCGACCTATGGAAACTTTTATAATTTATTTGGTCCTGACTCTCTACTCTACATTAAATCGATAAGTCCAGTTAGTTCTGCACTCCTGCTTGGCTATAATCTAGTCTATTTTTTATTAGATGCAGATACCCGTCACCTTTTAACACTGTTCAGTGTTCAGTGACCTAGTTTTCCGCTGCACTAGATATTCAGTGACTGCATTGCATCAATTTCATGGATTTTGAGCTCAATATATAATAAAATATTATATTTTAAGCTTGTACGATGAATTTTGTCTTTTTTTCATAATGTTTAATACGACATAAAACGCAAAGCGTTGCATAGATGGAGCCACTAGCACGATCCTTAAACAGAAAAGCAAAACGAAACGTTATTTTTGAAGATGTCACAAATTTCTCGTTATTTGGGTTAATTTAATATAATTTCTCAAAGCTATAGTAAAATTGTGATGATATCATGGCATCATATGTCCATTTCAAAATAGCAAACCTAAAAAATCTGATAAGACAGTGTGGCGCGAGTCTGGAGGATAAAAAAAGATTTGGTGGGAAGGAACGTTTCTACATGTTGATTGGTTACGTACCATTGTGCTAGTGGCGCCTCTAGTGGTAAAACATTGCAGGATTATCTCCTATTACCTTAGGCATGCATGATACCTTATATTAGTAAGTATATAGGCTAGTCAAAATTTTGAAATAGGTGCATTTCAGTGGGTATTAGTTGTGATCATAGAGCTCAAATATTCTTTTTTTATTCTTGTGCTATTCTATGAGTAACATATCTACCTACTTACTTTACATTTTCGGAGACAAAAAAGTTACACAAAAAATATTACAAACTCGTTTCTCGTAGAGGTGCTGCTGCGTGCTTAGCGATCTTTAGGTACGCTCCAGTATTGGTATTAACATCATCATATTTTTTATAACACACATCAGAATTCTAAAATATGTGTGTAGGTACCTACATGGGTGTAGCTAGAACACCTAGGTAGGTAGCTAGAACCAGTTTTTCCCTGCCTGCCAAAATCAAAATCAAAAACAAAATCCTGGATCATTCCCCCCAAATCCCACCCCCCTATTTTTAAAGCAAATTGTTGTATAGGTATACATACCTACTTATTATACCTACCTATACAAAGAGCGTCGGTGGCACAGTTGCTAGGACACCGGACTCCCATGCGAGAGGACCGGGTTCGAAACCGTGCAGTGCCGCATGTACCAATGAGTTTTTCGTATTTTTCGATGACTTACGTACATTTGCCGACTGCTCTAACGGTGAAGGAAAATATCGTGAGGAAACCTGCACACTGAGATGACCAGTGTGTAAAATGGGGTTGGCACAAACGATCCTCAAGGGTCGAAGTGCCGCTGGGTTATTCTCGGCCCCCTATCATAAGATAAGATAAGATACCTACTTTACATGGTACCTATCTACTCGTATTTACAACAAAAATTCCTTCTTTACATTGCAGGTCATATTCTGTTGATAATGTTATAGTAAGTAGGTACCTAATAGTTCATTTATTTTAGTAACAAAGAATAAACTTAAACCCAGCTGAACAAAGAACTTCGAAAAACCTTAAGGTCAAAACATTAATTTCATTAGATTACAAACTGAAATGACATGATAATAATATCTAGATAGATAGAAACATTTTATTGTATTGTACGCAATTACAGGAAATGTACAAATTATAAGAAAAGTAGCCAAGTTCATGTATAGGTATGGTATTACAAGTATTACAGTACAGTTACTTTATTGCATCAAAATATTTCCAGCGATTGGTGTTAGAGACCGCAGTTACTGTAGCTAAATACATGCGCTTTTATTACGATTTTGGTAATATACTATATTATACCATTATGAAGAATGGAATTCAGACTGACAACAAAGAACTTGGTAAACCGTCATAGTCTCGTAATTTATGTGTATATCTCCGTGTGTTTAATTAATAGAGGCGTACAGTGTGGGTACTTACATGTGCGTGGTGCTCGGCCCTCGCTCGGCTCTCGCTCGGCTCGGGTGACGTAATGCGGTGATGTCAGAAGGCCGAGCCCGCGCCACCTAGCTGGGCTAGCTCTGCGAGTCAACGTGTTCTATTAGAGTAGGTAGAGCCACAGAATACATCAGAAGGCCTGCTCCGGGCGTCCGCGATTTTGATTACGTCACTCGACCGTAGCGCTAGGGCAGTTATAATTTCCAGTTTAAAAGGAACAGCTTAATGAAAAATATTTCTGGCAATGTATTTCGTTTATTAAAAGTACAAAAAGTTATATCTACCATTATATCGCGCTAGAGTTAAATATTCTGAGTACCTTATGGTAAGATCAAAATCGCTAAACCTAATTCGAATATAGAAATCTTATTTACAGCCATTTCAGAGAATCTTACCCTCCCTGTTACACTTCCGATGTGTTGTAAAAAGATGTCTTTTTATATTTCAGTAAGTAGGTATTTTATTTTTTACAGAGTCGCATAGGAAAACTCTTCAGCTCTACCACGTACTGCGTGAAATTGGCAGTGTTACAGAGAATAGTATAAGCTACCGTCTACCTGTTCCTTTCACTCCGCTGCGATGCTAGAGCTCCGAAAAAGGACAGAGGATATTTGGCGATTCTAACGCCTGTCGAGTGGTTTATAGTAGGAGGGCTGCGCCGAGTATTGATTCTAAACTCATCTTGACTTGACCTACTTTCCGAGCGAAGTATTTAGTAGCCGACTTCGGATAAGAGACGTTTACAAAAGTGAGGTCGTGGTAGGTATTTTATAATGTAGTGAATATTATAAATTGTGTCATTATCGATGAGCAGACGTTAACAAGATTAATGCGCACTTCATTGCCTTGCGATGAACACATCAATGGGTAAATGAAATGTTATTTACTGGAAGTTTTTGGATGGCACAGTAACTAGGGTATAGGTATAGGTATCTGTTAAGGCTAGCACAACAACTAGCACCTTTCTACCAAATACAAATTAATTTTGAAACATGCATGTTTTAACGTTGTCTACAGGTGAAAAGTGATTTTTCAGAACCATATTAGGTATGTAGTAGCTTTATTCTAAGTATAACTATAAAAAAACCACTTGCAATACCTATAGTGATGGGCCTATAATCAAATTTTACCTGTAGAACAACGTAAATACCTATACTTGTATTTTTCAAAATTACCTTGTACAGTCGACGACAAGCTATAGTATACCATCTGTCAAGAACCTTCGATTGAATCTCAACCTTATGCCTGCCCTATATTATACATTTCAGATTATCAAATTTTGACGTTTTAGGTAGGTCTTTTTCTGCTCACGTGTACTCCTGTCCTTTTGAGAATCTGTCTTCTTGAGAATCTGTCCTTTTGAGAATCTGTCCTTTTGAGAATCTGGCCTTATGAGAACAAAGCGACCTGTGGTCGACTGTACTCGTATTTGGAAGAAATCGATTTGTTATTATTGGTCAATTGTGAAAACAGAATTAAAATTCGTTGAAAAATAAAATAGCTACAGGCAATCAAAAATCAGAACGGTAGAAAGAAACAGCAATAAGTTTTATGACGTAACTGTTCTCTAGCGTCATACAAGCAGGTCTTGGCTGCATATAAAGGACTGTTTTACTAGAAAGGGACAGAGCATCTGTCCAATACTAACTTTAACCATTAATATCTCTGATGTTAGTTGAGATATCGAAAAACTAATTTTAGATCCTTCTTTAGTAACTATGTCCATGTAAAGGGGCATGCAACTGCAATGTCCAACTGGTTGTACTAAGGGGATTTTTTTTCCCAGTGGACCATCTAATCAATGTACAACTAATTTTTATTACCCGTAGTTCAACTCTAACTTTTCTTGGAGTTGCCTTCGTGGTTATTTTTGCGATCAATGACTGTTCTCTATTGTATAGTAAATTAAACCTTTTCAATGGATCACCACCAGGCTTAACCCTCGTGATGGTATTTTGCTTAATTCTATAAAAATGGCTTTAAGTATTAAGCAGATCTGAGGCACTCTGAGGTAAACACAGTGTTTAAAATAAAGATTTTCTATTAAATCACCATACCAGAGCGAGTTGACACAAGTGCGACTTTAGGGTCAAGACTCAAACAAGACAGAGCGGTGGTATGAAGCCGTACCACAGAATCACTACCGTGTGTGTTTTGGCCTAGGAAATTTTAAGTACCTCTAGTAGATACCTAGCTTCATGGTAAAAACATATAATGGAAAATAAATGGGACATAAAACGCAAAGCGTTGCGTAGATGGAGCCACCAGCACTCTCCGTAAACAGAAAAGCAAAACGAAACGTCGTTTTTGAAGATATCACAAATATCTCGTTATTTGGGTTATTTTAATTTAATTTCGAATCGACAACAGATGGATCCACAGAGTACTTACGTGGAGACCGCGCACAAGCAGCAGGAGTGTGGGACATCCGGCAGCGAGGTGGTCAGACGACATCAGGGCTAGAGCTGGAGTGACTTGGCTCAGAAACACTGCAAATCGGGCTACATGGAAATATATAGGAGAGGGCTGTATCCAGCAGTGGATGAATAGAGCCTGAAGAAGAAGAAGAATTTAATTTATCAAAGCTATAGTAAAATTGTGATGTGAAAAATAAAATAAATTAGTCCTCTTACTTCCCAAAAAAAATCTGTTTGAAATCAAAATTATGCCAAATTATTTTTAAAACGTCATCAAATTATGGAATACGATAAAAGCGTTATGTGCAAGTTGGGAAAAAGACTCATTTATGTAAGTTAGTTATAATTATTATTTGTCTATAATTTATTTATTTTTCCCCAAAAGCAAATAAATAAAAACATGTCAAGCAGACTTTTGTCAGTATTTAATGGACAGGCTAGGTACGAGTATGTCTGAATTTGTTGACAACGAATTGTTGCTTCTAAATCACAGTATTACAAACCTTGTTGCGTGGAGCTAAATACTACCAGAGCAGCAATGTACGGTTTGCTGGCACGCTTCCTGAATACTTCATGTAAACCGAGGGCAGGTATATAGCAGGACATACCAATCGCTGATTAAAATCGATTCGTCGCGAAATATCCATGTCGTGAAATGTTAAGAATTCAAATACGTCGAATTCGCGCAATGTCCAAGTTTTCAATTCAATTCAAATTTTGGGTTGCGATCTTGACATTTTTCGACTTGGACTTCCTCTCCGATTTGGACAACTGGAGATTAAAGATTTTGACATTTACCGACGGATCACCAACCGCAGATCCCCTCTTAAATATATTTTATTTCACATTTCTTAATCGAAATACATAGGTAAATAACGTAAATTATAGATAGGTAATTAAATATTAAAAATTAAAACTGAATTGAAATTAAAATTAATAAGTAATTACGTACCTTCTTTAATTACAAAAAATAATGAGAAAAATGGGGTTATCTAATAAAAAGGGGCAACTGGCTAAAGATCAATTTTTCCAATTGACGAATGACGATTGCATTAAGTAGGTGTGTGTATGCGCACGCATTGTAGGTAGAGTTCTTAAATACAATCACCAACCACGGATTACGTTTTAAATAAGTGTTATTTCACATTTCTAAATCGAAATACAGGGTAGGGTAGGTAAAGGTAGGGTAGGTAAAGGCAGGGTATACATAATGTTATGTACGTAGGTATATGGTACGATTAGTGCGCGACAAAGTGCATACTTTACGAGGAATGCATGCAAACAATTGGAACCAGTCTCGCAGGCTGGATCGATCGTTAGGGAATAGAGATGCGAGCGGAATGAGTTAACTAACACTCAGAAATTATTGACGTTTCGAATAGGTACTTACTTATACTTTTTTATGAAATAAACAATCTATGTAAGTAGGTACCTACTTTATTTACAAATAAAGAAACCGGTCAAGTGAGAGTGAATTCTCGCCCTGAGGGTTCCGTACAAACTTAATTACTTAACTATGTAGATTAGGACCTACGTGGGGCGGTCCATTATCTAATAGAAATAAAAAAATATTACGAATGTTTATCAATACACTTATGAATTCGACTGAATCAGCTTTCAAAACCTGAGAAAAACTGTTTTTGCGGATGGTCGAAAAAAAGCCGCCTAAATTGGTCTACTGCTTCGTCCGCAGTCGTAAATTTCCTTCCCCGCAGATATTTCTACAATGTGGAGAACAAAAAGAAATCACATGATGACAAGTCAGGACTGTATGAATATATATACTATCATATTATTATCATATGATTACTTTATTTCATAGTCTAAAATATACATCAAATCAAATAGACAAAATAGAAGATAATATCATGGTACAAATCTTTGTAATTATAAAAGGAAGCAGTCCAAGAATTTATAGTCAAATATAAAATAAAATAAATATTCCAAATGTTTATTTACAACTTTTCAAAGGATACCCCTGCGGTATCAATGCTCTTACGTATTCGACTGATCCAGCTTTCAATACATGTGAAAAACATGTCGAAAAAAAGCCGCTTAATATGCTCTACTGTTTCGACTGCGGCGTGAATTTCCTTCCCCGCAGAGATGTATTTAACGCGGGGAACAAAAAGAAATCACAAGGAGCCAAGTCAGGACTGTATAAATGTGGTGGTGGTCGCCCCGGTCTAAGGTAATCTTTTAGGTCGCTCCGACCACGCTTAAACTCACGAAACCAATAGGTGATGGTGGCAAGTGATGGAGCCAATTCCCCAAAAGCACTGATTAAATTTTCATGTGATTCCTTATATGTTTAAAATCATAATAGATCATACCACGAAATGCTTCCCGCGTTACCCCATCGTAGTGATTGAAAAGTGACATACATGTTTTTTAACAATTAATTAAATAATTACTATTGTTCGCCAGCCAGTGATATTTGGCCAAGGAGTTTGTAATAAAATTTGCCTCCAAGGGATAATAAAAGTAAAACAATGAGGTTGATAACAAGCCGTTGACTAACAATTTTTGGACCGCCCTATATGTATTCCTTAAAAAAAAATTTTTTTAATCAAATATAAATATCAAATTATCGAGCACGTTATAAATATGATGTGTAAATTTAAATTAAGGTCGCTAAAAATTACATATTTTTTTGTAAACACCTCACCGTCAATCTGGCTATTTAAGTAATTAATACGTTACTTTTATACGTATTTCTCAATTTTGAAACGTTATGAGTCTAATGATAATAAAATCAACAATCATCTTCAAAAACTTACGCTATAAAATACCTAAAGAAGCAGACGTTTTAGTAGTTTAATACGGTTAAATTAAGAATGTCGTGTCACCTGTCAAATATTTAGCACGTTGAATGATTTTAAAATTAGTCGCTTATGGTGGTCACGGGTTAGCGTATGCTAACCCGTGACCACCATTGTGCTTTGCATAAATATCACCTCAACTCAGGTTTACGATTACTGCTTCTTTGTTTATATTTTTTCTAATGCTAAAAAAACGAAGTATACCCCCTGTCTACACATAATTTTCATTTTAGTTTTGTCCGCCATTTCTTATGTCTTAGGATTCCCTACAACTTTAGTTCCAGAAAATCCCATTCTACCTATTGTAGTTACTGCTGATTGATAATCTTCCACATTCTTGCTGTTTATTATGAAATTGAAATTCACTTACTTTTCCTGGTCATCATGAGACCCTCAAGGTAGGTAGTAGGTAGGTAGACGTCTATTCATGGTGCGTTTCCGACATCTGAAATCTTGAGGATCTGATGATGACCAGGAAAAAGTTAGTGAACTTCAATTTCACAATATGAAACTGGAAGAATTGTAAGAATATCAGCCCGCCGAAACTATAATAAGTGATGGAGTTTTCTCGAACTAAAGTCGTAAAGAATACTGAGACGTTATAAGAAAAAAATACAAGATGACAGCCAAGAACTAATGAAAATGATGTGGAGCTGCGGTGGTTGTCTGCTGCAGGGTAATACGCCTTCTTTGGTCCAGACTTCGGCAGGAAACAGTAGCCTGAGAACTAACCCACCACAGGTATACGGCGAAGGTGACCGGTTGGTGAGCTGGTCACTGGTTTGATCAGTCCCTACCACGGTCGGAGTATCACCTACAAGTGTACATTTGTAATGCTTTGTAGTGAAAAATAAAATAGATTTTCTATACATCGATCTATACCACGGTCACAATGTCACCTACAAAAGTAAGTTTGTAATCGTAAAATTATGTTTTTATGTGCTATAATTACGAATTAACGAAAATTTTCCGTTACTTGTGCTGTAATACCTGGCCTCGTGCCAAATTTCATGATTCCAGATCAACGGAAAGTACCCTATAGGTTTTGATGAGTGAACATCTGAGTATCAAAATATGTGACATAAATGACTGTATCTTTTGATTACATTGATCTAGAAGCTTGCATTTTTTACAGCACCAAGGGACCGTAGACCCTAGTTTTTGATATTAATTTCAACTTGATATTTCTACCCACTCTCTACGTACTCTAAACAGCACAAAACAGAAACAATTCGTGAAAACTGGAGGAGGCCTTCACCCAGACGGGGTCCTTATCTACTCAAATTTAAATGTATATAATTGTATTTATAGATATTATTATGATTGAATGTTTATAAATGTATTATAACTTTATTTTAATTCTAAGGACAATAAAAAGACTTTTTATTTATTTATACCTCTACCCGTTCCTGGGAAAAATGGTCTTGACAGACGGACAGAAGGACAACACAGTGATCCTATAAGTGTTCCTTTTTTACCGTTTTGATACGGAATCCTAAAAATAATGAGAAAGATATGGTTATCTATTAAGAAGGGGCAACTGGGTGAAGATCTTTTCCAAATGATGATTGCAATCCGTAGTTACACTTTTGTTGATAGAGTTAAATACGAATTAATTAGGGTAAGTTGAAAGTACGGATTCCTGCCCGTATTAGAAGAAAAAACTGCAACTATTTATTTAGTTACATAATAGTTTAAGTAATTTTCGCCGTTGCCATTGCCGTGATAAATAAAATACCTCACTGCTTATCGCTAGAGTGTATTGGCTGGGGTATTGACCTTGGCCTGAATATGTCGTTAATAGGCGGCGTAACTACGTACAGTAATTGACGTATTCTCAAAACTATAACAAAAAAACTGTAGATAAAGCTGTAGGAAGCTGTTGTATTGTAAAGACAGATTCTAGCAATATGTATACAAGGTACGTATACACTGTATTACTCTTACTCTTACCTATCTTATAGATTATATTATTATGCCTATAAGTCGCCGAGTTCGGCGAGTTCAGAACACGGACACCTTGACTATTACGTAATGATAAACATCTTTACAACAACAGAAATAATTGCCGGTAATTTTATTAATACCTACTTATAAAAGAGTAGATAAAAGTATGAGATCACTTTTCGATCTTAATTTATAGGTAGGTTACTACTTAACTTAGCACATTAGGCGAGACCTGAAAACCAGCGTATCGCTGAGGTTTCGACCATTTTATTAGACACATAGGTGTTATAGATATATTTTGTTTATAGGTTAAGAACTAGAAAAATATAACAGTGTTGTACCTTTTTTTTCTATGTGGAATGAATAAATACTCTTTTATTTTAATTTAATTTTATTTATTTATAACTTAAAATTAACCTTCAAATCGGTCATATTCTTATAACGATGGCATAGAATACTTTAATACTACTTTTTTACTTCACGATGTATACGCTTTTATACCATCGATACTTATTGATGATAATGGAGTATGTACAGTACATACATACAATATTGGCCCAATAACGTGGAACCACTTTGAAATCTATTCGAAGCTAGTATAGGAGCGATGAGTACTTTTCTAAATGGGTCGTTTCGTCTCGTATGTAACAGAAGTGGTTTCAGACGTCAAAAGTGAATATGACAATTGAGAACTGAATTTATACGACTTTCGGTGATTAAAAAAATCTGAATAACGAAAAGGGTCGATTCCTGACCATAACTCTTTCGGACTATCACCATTATTGTTATATAGGTTTTTTTTAGTTTCTCCCCAGGGTTATATCCGCCCTGGGGGAGATTGAATGAATGAATACTCTTTATTGCACAAAATTAGTGTGATACAATGCGTATGTTAGTGTATTAATTATCAAGTACCTACAATTATCTTTCGCTAACGGTATACGTCCGACAATTATATAATGTTTAACGATTTTAAAATAATGAATAACTGAGGGATAGAACATGACTACAGTTAAAACTAATTACACAACAAATAAAATAACAAGACAAGAAAGGTATAAATTAAAGTTCAAAATTGTAAGATTATGTTGTTACATAAAGAAAGCAGAGTAAAATGTACGGCTAAACAATGGTAGGTACACAGGTGATCTCTCGAATGCAATTGTTATATAGGTGTATTGTAATAGATATACAATAAAATAGAACAAGACATTAGTAAGTAAGACACAAGACACGATGGCGGCGGCGGCGGCGCGGCGCGGCGCGGCGCGGCGGCGGCGGCGGCATCAAGTATCCGGCAAGGTCATTAGGTACTTATCTAGCTCTAGCACCAGGCAAACTACTGTCTATTCGGACCTGAGGCATAAGGTTGAGATAATTTGAAAATTGTTGTTACTTTATTAACACTTTCGCGCGCGTAACGGCCAATGCCGTTAAATTGAGTTTAAAAAATTACAGTACGGTCATCGCCTGCAAATCTTTACACCTTTCTTAAAAGCACTACGGTTATAGGTGATGATTTTCTATGGACTTGGTCCCACTGCCATTCTGCAAAGAGTGCATTTTGTTTCTCCTGAAAAAAATTGCGGGATTTATTGTTCGTTTTTGGGCATGACTCACACACACAGGTACTTACACATTGACAGTACGGACATGACAGCTATTCTATGTATCTTATTACGGCACCAGCAGTTACTTACAGATGGTAAGCAATAACTTACATTAATTTTATGCAGTACGACAGTGAAGATTGGTACTGCCAAAATGAGAAAAAGTACCGCGCGCGAACGTGTTAATAGTATAGGTAGGTAGGTATCTGGTAAGAAAGAATACTTATTCATTTAGGTCCCATTAATTCCACACTCCCTCTTTCCTTATCACATCATTTACTTTGCGATTGCACATTTCAAAAAAGCACTCATAAGTATTTATTATTAGCTGAAACTTTGGGCAAAGTTCGCAAATAAATAAAACAATTCGACATTGCCCACCGCTGCTGGTTCAACAGTGTTGACAGTGCCCATTGTTTAACCGGGTGCAACCTGCTAATAATCGATATTAGCGAATTGTGCCTAGAAGAATAGAGGATCTGTGCCAAGTCGACTCTGCCCGGGCAGCGCTAAATCGCACACTCTGCGGACTTCGCCCGTAACAGATATTTCTGAACTCTACCCAGAGGCTCTGTGCAAAGTTGACACTGCCCGGGCAGTGCTGATTCGCACATCCCGCGGACTTCGCCCCTAAGGTTCAATTTACATTGCCGCGGAATGGAATGGAAGCGAATTTTCGCAACGTAATTGTACATAGCATAATAAACTTTATGTCAAATGTGTAACATGCAAACTAAATATGAGCCAAAAAAAGAGGTCGCGCGTCTTCCAGAGAATCCTCGCGCATTCTCGAGAATTTCCCTAGCGGTAAAGCGTATTTAGTTTGTATGTTACACAATTGACATAAAGTTCTTTATGCTATGTACAATTACGTTGCGAACATTCGCTTTCAATCCATTTCGCGGCAATGTAAATTGAGCCTAACAGATATTTCTGAACTCTACCCAGAGGCTCTGTGCAAAGTAGACACTGCCCGGGCAGTGCTGATTCGCACACCCTGCGGACTTCGCCCCTAACATTATAGGCACGCGGGCGAAGGAAGGTAATGATCAGAGTGATACCCTACCCTTATCAGTGTGACCCCATGGTCGTACCACGAAATCCCAGATAACTAGAAGGAATATTTAATTATTTTAGAAAATTGACTTGATATTCCGAACGAACTTCAACTCGAAACTATATAAATACGCTCGTGCTTGGGAAGAGTCCTAGCTCTCCAGCAGCATATGATAGACTGATAAAGGATGGTGATGGGCTTTAATTATCAATTATTTATTTATTTATACTTTATTGTACAACAATAGGCTTAATAAAACAATTAAAATGAGACATTGTACAAAGGGTGAACTTATCTCTAAAAGAGATTTCTTCCAGAAAACCCACATTTTATTATTATTTTTATTAAATAAGGAGAGCAGAGGTGCAATTAAATTTAATATTTCAACCGAACGCGGAAGTCTGCCCATAGGTAAGTACATTCATACAAACAATTTTGTCTTGTTACTCTACTGATACAAATTCCGTTTTGGAGATGTTACAAAACTCCGTATTTTGTAGATCTCATTCGCGTATAAAACCTGGGACATAGGAATAATGTTTCCTTCAAAGTTCAGCCGGGAATGCAAAAGTACCGATATTTTAATTCCATTTTAAAAATAGTTCTGGTGGATTTTAGTCCTACCAAAAATATACGAACATTATGAATCCTCTCACTAAACGTTTTCGCTATTCACTACGATTAGACTTATTTCGCTCGATCATAAATAATCCCAAAATTACCCTTCAGTATAATATTTGGGATGTAAGGGGGGTCACCAACATCTAGACCTCCAAATGTCAAACTCACCTGCACGTGGTGCATCCTGCCGATTAACAAACGAGTCCCTGGCGACCGACTAGTGGCGGTATAACCACTCAAATTCTGGCTGGGTCAAAATACCAGAAGCACGATGACGGGCAGCAGCGTCATCGGGGCAAGCGACCCGGCTACTGCGATCGCCAACCCGCAGGCCTAGCGTGGCGATTATGGCATTACCTCCCATGGATAGCGCACAAAGAAAACGGCCCCCAGTTCCCGGCCGCCCCATTATCTGCGCAAGGTGGCTGGCAGCGACTGGATGAGAAGAGCCGAAGATCGGGCTCAATAGCGCGCCGTGGGAGAGGCCTATGTCCAGCAGTGGACTAGGGTAGGCTGCTGATGATGATGATGATGTATAATATTTGAACCAATTTTTTGACATTAATTTTTATAATTTTAAGCATAAATTTTATAACAAAATATTTGTCGTTAAATATTAAAGTCGAATTCGCTATCACATTTCTACAAATCATGCCTATTTTGATACGATGTCAAAATTACCAAAATCGTGACGAAATCTACTCCTGCTCCACGCCCGCCTCGCCGCTCAGTCTCCAACGGGACGCGTTGGAGCTCGGATGCTAGACAATGCGCAGCGCTCAGGGTTTCGTCAAATAAAATAATTTGTATGAAACAATAGACACAGTACCACAGTGTAGAGAAAACGTTCAGGTCGGCGTGCCTCGGAATGCGTCCGACACTTCGGGCGCAAGATAAGCCATGGTGTCCATACTGGTCAACAGGGCACCCGCACCGGCAGCGATGGGGGCGTTGCAGGGAGCGCCTAAACGGATGGAAGCTGCAATCCGAAAGGTGGTACGGTTCAGGAGAGTTCCGATATTTCGTGATGGATATATATTACTATACTGCATTTTATTTACGTCGCAACCAAAATACTTACTAAAGTACCTACATGTAGAAGAGATGAAATTTAAAGATTAAATTTGCTCAGTCATATTCATTAATCAATATAATTACTCATAGGCACGTACTTACTTATTTATCGATAATATTACGATGGCTCATCCATACTTTGTAAGTACTTACAATCAATCATTGTACCTACTACTTATAGCCAATCGGAACGAAGATTCCTGAATTTTATTCTGAATTATTTTGTTCCAAAATATATCTTCAAATACTGTAATACGTTAAAATAAACTCGTTCCATTTTTATATTTCTGGTCACGGTATAATTAGGTACTATATAAAAGTTTATTCACTTTAGTGTCATGAAGGCTTGTACCTACCTATCTATTATATTTAAGATACAATTATTTACAATAATGTTATGTTACGCAATTGTTTTATGAATATCAGTAGACTGTGGCAATATCGAGCACGAGTGGGAGACGCGCGGGGTGTCGCCCCGGCAGGCGGAATCTACTCGACTTTCTTCACCCCCTCAAATTCTCTCTAGCGCTGAATTACCTCGCCTTGATGTACAATAGGGTATTTTCCTGGCAGTAACAGAAAATCAAGATATTTCACAAACATATAGATAGTTTAGATAACAAGATAATGTTATTAATAGTTTAATAGATAAAAAAATGCGGTATTTTAATATTTAAACAAATAAAATTATAATATTTAATCTGTACCTCACCCGACCGCAAACGCCATTACGGCTGTCAAACGAACCTGTGACGTCATTATTTTTATACAAACTTCGAACAAGAATCATTCGTTCGATACGTTCGTATATTTCATTCATTTAATATAAAAAATGAGGTGTTACTTTGAGTGTTCTCGTCATTTAATTGTCATTAAATACCTAATAAAAGGCCAAAATAAGGAAGGAAAAGGCCAAAAGAAACAAGATCTACTTAGCTATAGCAAGATTTATAAAGCTAATTCTTCCAATTTACCATGAATTGATGTTATGATGGTAGCCGAATTCTTCGCGGCAAATACAGACTTTTGTGCTGCCGAGTTTAGAAATGTGAAAACCTCCTTTTATGGTCAATTCCAGCAGGTATACCTAACGAATAATTAGACAATGTAAAACAGACATATTCATTTTGGACTTCACATCTAAACCAAAAAGAATATAGGTAAGTATTTTACTGCTACCCACATCTTTACAAAAGAAGATTGTCGTTTTTAGTTATAGTTGTTTCAGTCCCTCCTTGCAGCTTCAACCATTATTTTCTTCGCTGTTGTTCTCGTGGCACATTAAAAATAACTTCGTAGGTGTGCGTTTTGTATTGTTTTCACAACAGGGCACTATACAGTACTAGTAATATAATTTTAAACTCATATTTGTAAATAAAAACTTGTAAAGTATTCGCTTCTCATTGAACATGCACAGTGACAGAACTAATGTTTCAAAACTGTGACGTCACACAGTCGAAATGACGTATGGCGGCGTTTCGGCGCCGAAATTGAACTGTAATTTTTATTTTTGTGTTTTATTATTGTTACCGGGTTTTCTTTAGAGATAAATATTTTTATACTTTTTGAAATTCCGTGTGACTCGTGGTCCCACCTACATTGTCCCACCATTACTTATTAAATAGTCCCACTAGCCTGAAATGTAGGTTCGTGGTCCCTGTGCTTAGTGGGTCTACTCGTGGTCTTTCTGTATTTTTATTTTCAAGTGTAGTGAAGTCCTTCAGATACTGGCCACTTTATATAGTCACAATAGGGTATTAATGTATTATGCATGTATTATTTTTATGGCCAAATTAGTGGGACCAAGAGCAACTGCATTACGGCTGACTGATGCATGATGATCCCACAAAACAGTGGGACCACGAGCACATTATATCGAGATACTGTCCCACTAGTGGTACAAATTAGTGGGACCACTAGTCACAAACGTTTGAAATTGGTAAATATTTATTCCAGCCTTATCAACCTGAGATTGACGTCACACATGAGTTTAGTAATAATAAATAATAAATTAATTATTTGCGCATCATGCGATCTTTTAGGGTCATATCATAGCCAGTGAGCGAGCGCTCACGTGGCGAGATTACACAAGTTTTCTTAGGATAGTTTTGGAAGCCGTTTCGACTCCGGCTCTGGACGGCGATTCTCGTAGTGGAATGTCGAATTCGATATAAGTCCTATCTCATTCGCTCACATTACATGTGAGCGTGACAAGACGTTAATAGCGCTTGACTTTGTATGTCGAACTCTGCGAGAATCGCTCTCCTGTTTACTACATCCATGCGTTGATTTCAGGCTTCGCCCACTCCCCACTTGAAATCGCTCGAATGTGATAGAATGTAACCACTGTAACGACCCGAGCTTCGTATACAACGAGCCTTAGAACATTTCCCATTTTTTTCTGTCTATGACACTGATCTTCAGTTTTTCTCAAGTCCACAGAGTATCTGGTCGCCCTGTAAGGTGCCTGTAAGGCCGATACACGGCGCTGCTGGGTCGCCACCAACGCTTTGTCCTTAGAACATTATTTACGTTCTCATTATTAATTTCGTTTGCAAGTACAGTTCGTTCCTTTGTGTAAGGTATATGGACTGGAAAAGACTGAATGTTTGTTGTCTATGGCTATCAAAGGGAATGTCTATTATTTTCTAGAAATTCTTTGACGCGTACAAAGGACACGTTATAAGTCTACTTATCCGTTTATGTACTTTCCATTACCTCGCGTACTTTACAAATTATTTATTCATTCGTAAACGATGGGTTGTACAAGTTGGAATGGAACTTAACTGAACTTAAAAAGTTACCGCTATGTTTTGCTATACTTACAGCATACGTAATGTTTGAATTGAACATAATTATTATTTAACAAAAAAAATTATAGTCATGCATGTAGCTTAACACTTTATAATAACTAAAGGCAAGTTTAAAGTATTTTTATGTTACTTACTTCATACCTACAATTTAATAAGTTACTTAGTTTAGGTGTAGGTATAAGTAAAAAATACTAGTACACAAACGATATAAAACTTTTTAGACAATAAAATTTAATAAGCTTTGTTGCTGTTTGTTAGTTAAGTTATATCTTATGATGACTGGACATTTTGTAGGGGTGGGTTTGCCATATAGTACTTATACTGAATTTTATAATGAATGACAATTTTCCGTATAAACTATTTTCAAAAGTTAGAAGAATTCTAACCGTTTTTCACATCACAGACAGTACGTACTTACTCGTACCTACACCCACTTTATCTTCACTTTATCTTATGTAACTGACAACACTTACAATTAAGTGTGTAATGTAATAAGTGAATGTGACTTTATGGATTCGAAAAGCTATATTTTTTAACCTCAAGATTGCATTTTAAACTATTTTCTAAATAAAACTACCTGCCTGCCAATAAAAAATGAATTATATTTTCCATTACGAACCACCAGAAGGTCGGTAGATCTACTAGGCCATAAAACCCACTACAGTATTAACAAGATGCCGTAGAGATTCAAAAGTAGCTATCCAGGTCGTAAGTCGCCGCTCAAGGCTACACAGTCCGCTCGTAGAGTAAAATCTTGGTCAAGGCTGTCAATTATGTGCACTAAAACGTACCACTTGTTACTTCTTCTAACTTAAGTCTAACCGTGCCGTGTCGTGCCGACCATAAAGAATAGCACCACCCCAACTCTTCCCGTGGGTGTCGTACGAGGCGACTAAGGGTCTTAGTGGATGGTTGGCCACTAACCATACGATAAGCAAGCAAGCAAATGGATAATATTAATACCGGGGGCCGATACCGATCGATAGGGGGCCGGGAATAACCCAGCGGCACTTCGACCCTTGAGGATCTTCTGTGCCTACCCCTTTTAGACACTGGTCATCTCAGTGTGCAGGTTTCCTCACGATGTTTTCCTTCACCGTTAGATCAGTCGGTAAATGTACGTAAGTCTTCGAATAATACGAAAAACTCATTGGTACATGGCACTGCACGGCATATTAATATACTATTATAAACCTTTATTTTAACCTATAAACTGTTCCACTGTTGGGCAAAGGCCTCCCCTCCTCCTTTCCATTTTTCCCTATCGTCGGCGTGCTTATACCATCCTTTTTAGAAGTGGTCGATATCGTCCTTCCACCTACGCCTGGGGCCTGCCTCGGCGCCGCTGTCCGTCTTGTGGCACTATACTAGGCATTCTATATGGGATATTCCTACCGGGCGGAAAGCCTCGACACCCCTTATGTTACTTCCCGAAGTCCTACTCCTGTAGGACAATAATGTCCTCAGTAAAGGTCTGCTGGACTTTTTGGCGAAGTTGGGGTGGCTTGTTTTTACTACTGAAAATATGTGTTTTCCTTTATAATATCGGCCTAGATCGACCCAACACCACATATGATGAAGGTGGTTCCTCTGTCTACCCCCTCTCGGATTATGGACGTGAGAGTTATGTATGTACGTATAAGCCTAACTGATTTTTGTTTAAGTTTAAGCCTAACTTATATATATAGATATGTTTATTCAAAATAAAGTAACTAAAATACATAATAATATAATACTTAAGCTAAAATTAAAAAAAATACAAAAACCTAACTTACGAGTAGATATCCATTAAAGAGTACTCACTACTTAGAACAGCAGGATTCAGGTGGTAAGGCGTCTGGTGCCCGATATGTTTATAGCTAGATATGAAATAATTATTATAAATATTTCGGGGAACAGACATATTCGTGTAGAAGAGAATTTCAGAGTTTCATTTTTCCCGATAAGTATCTAAACAAGTAAATTTATTTTTTCCTAAACGTAGCGAGGGATTCAATTTACGTCGCCCGTGATGGAAATAATTTTGGTGCCTATAATAATTTAGATACAATAAAAATATATATTTTATTTTATTGTAATTTATTATTGAACAAAGCAAAAGTAACATAACTAAATACCTACACATTTTTCAAAAAACTTCACATCTTTTACCTACGAGTAGCACATACATACATTTTTCCGTACGACGAAATTGTTATAGGTTTTCAAGTATTTTTCTCGCGAATTCATAAAGGTAACATATTATGTATTAATTTATTTGCATCAGTTTTAATAGATTCCGGCATTAGTATTTCATTTTCACTACTGGAAGAACTCATTTTTTTATTAACAATAAAATAAAAAAGCTGCTGGAAAGAAGATGTGGTTCGCTTGTGTTTCTCATTTGTTTTTTAAATACCGCGCTAGCCGGCCAGTAACATTTTCCGTACAATATTTTCCATCTCTCTTTCGTCGCGGCATAGAATAAGGAATAATATCGCGGTGTACATATCCATGTTCCAAATTCAAATCACTTTTCTTCCCTGTTTGAAAGTCTCTAACAGAAAAGACCTATTTTGTTCCCACTTTTAGAAGAACCAATGAGCGATTTTCGAATAGGTGGAATGAAAAATACAATAATATTACCTACTGAGAAGAAGAGGACAATACAGGTATTTTTCCATCCTCCATATTTAAGGTGTTTTTTATTAATAAATTTAAAAAAAAATTAAAAACAACAATTACAGTTGTTGTATGTTGTTGTATCTACATTATACAACAACTGCAGTTAAGTTACATACCAATATTTTTTCTAGAAACGCAACAATGTTTTCTCGCAATCACATGAATGCCAACAAATAAAAAAAAAAAAACTTATTGTGGCAGTGTTCCACGCAGTATAGCTTGATGTGTCTTCCACTGTACAATTTTCTACTTTTTACTTACCTGTACTGAAAATAATATTCTTTATCAAAGCGTCGATGTAAAGCAAGTCGATATTTTGTACTCTGCAGGGTTTTTGGTGTGAAATGGTACATAAATAACCAATACAGCCATCCTCAAAATATTTGCATCTAATAAAATATAGTATCCTATAGAACTCTACCTCTATTCAGCAATCTAGAACTTCATAACTACCATACTCATCTCGAGATAAAGTTTCCATTTTCATTCTATTTTCACAGTTCTGCTCAGTCTGCCGCATCAGATAACCTATCTCATTAGGGAGACGTAATAATTATATAGTAAGTAAGTAATTTTTTTTTAATTATTATTATTTATTTTCTTCTAAACCCGCATTTGACCTCGATCTCGCCTGATGGTAAGCGACGATGAGGTCGACGATGGTGCATACGGGTCCAGTAAATGCCTATTCACTCTGGCCTTGAAGATCCCAAGGTTGTAGGTTTCGGGAAATACAGACGCCGGCAGGCTGTTCCATTCCTTAGCCGTTCGCATAATGAACGAAGAAGCAAATCGCTTCGTACGAGCAGATGGGATATCAACAACATAAGGATGGAACCCCTCCCCGCGCCTGGTAGTCCGAAGACGGAATGGAGATGCTGGAATTAGGTCGTGCAATTCCGATGCGCACTCTCCGTTACACACTTTCACACTCACTGTCACACTTTCATACACAGTTATATGTAGGTCAAATAGATTTTGAGTTATAGGGGGGTCGAAAAAGGCACGAAATGGTTCCTGTAATTTAACACACGTTTCTTTCCGAACTTGGCGGACACACTCCCGTGTGTCTAGTTCGAGTGTCCATAATACTGATTTCGCTAAGCTTAGCGTAGCTATGCTGGCATTGAACTTTTACTTGTAACTAGAAATAAAGGAACGTATTATCTTCTTCAACTTACCTTCTATTGTCCTTTTGTTTTTCTTTGTTTAGAGAGCGCGCTAAAATTAAGAATATTTAATTTAGGTACCTACACAAGGTAATTTAAAAAAATGCAGATCCTAACTTTGTTCTACAGGTGAAAAGTGAGTTTTTTCCTGTAGTAATAAAATTAAAGAATTACAAGTAAAATATTTGGCTCTTTTTTATTTTTTTCACGCAATGCCATTTCGATATTCCCAAAAGAAGCTGGGTTTTCTTCAACAAAATCAACTTCTAAGAATAAACAATTTTTTTTTTATTTTTTTTTTGTATCCATTTGTGCTATCAATATTAATTTTTCATTTTTCGACTTTTACTAGTATTACCATACTCATACCATTTATTGCTTTTCATGTGTAACAATTAGTCTTAATTTTTTTTATTAAGTATGTTCATACATGAAACCCTGAGTATGGCACCGCTATACAAAATAAGAAATTATAATAGTAATAAATGGTAACGAGAAAAATTAAATTAAATGTCATTATAAGTTATTATTGATTCTACAGTTAGGTATTGTTTTTATCATCAAAAAACTCCTGCAGTGAATAGAAACATTTGTTAAGAAGATATCACTTTAATCTTTTATTGAATATTGAGTCTTTAATTTGATTTGTGATTTTTTTAAATATATTTTTTACATAATGGAACGGTCCAATACGGTTGAATTCAGTACAATTTATTGCACAATACGCCCTGTGAATTCTACCTCTATTAAAACGTTCTTTTCTACGTCACAGCTTTAGAAACAGCTGTTGCTATAAGTTTCGAGGGCCAAGCTGTACGAGGCCTGCGCACGGTGGCGAGGCGGGGCGCTGGCGAGTCGATATCGACGTACGTTGCCGGTTACCGTGTTCTTTAGCTGACGTTTTAACGTCATAACCGGCAATGGATTACAGCCTCCGCGTGCACAGGCCTTGCACAGGAAAATTCAGAAATCGAATTATTAAAGATACCCAAAATTCTATATTCGATCCGGTCGGACGTCCCAGATACTGCTGGCGCGATGAAGTGGAGAAAGATCTGTGTGAGCTCCGGGCGCCTGACTGGCTAGAAACTGTGCACGAGAGAGAGAGCGATGGCGCTCTTTGGTATCGGAGGCCAAGATCCGGAGTAGTAGTTGTAGTAGTAAAATTCTATACTAACGGTGTTTTTAAAACTGCATGGTTAAATGTTACAAAATTCCTTCAGAAAATGTCAGTTGCTGTATAGTCCGTTTAAATATAAAACTGGAGAATGGCCAACAACTCGAATGCGACACGCGGCGGTTTCCCGTGAATATTATAATTAGTAAATTTATATTTACCCTCTTACCCAATCAGTCTCAACTATAAAACTTATAGTTTATGGCATTATATACCCTGGCCAGGGTTATAAAATCCCTCGCCATATTGAGGAATTAAATGGAACTTTTTTTTAATAGCGAACTCTATAACATAGACTATAAAAAATCAGAGTTTTTATATTCTTGGTTGGGGATACCTAATCATCCAGTGGTGTCAATTCCGGGATCGCCGCAAAATCTGAAGTAAAATGAAACTGTCACCCTGACGCAGCATATTGTGTTTGAGGAGGGGGCTGTTTCGTTTAACGATGTTTTAGTTTAGTGACTCCCCTGATTCTGAGACAGTGATACCTGCCTGAGTGACCATCCTGCCATACCAGTGTGGCAGTTAGGATTTTTTTTCGTAACTGCCACACTTGTGTGACAGTTAGGAATTTCTGTTCCTAACCATCACACCATTTTTACGAAGACAATAAAGAAGAGGTTCACATTTCGACACGTATGTATGTAGGTATTCTCTTGCCGACCGTCTTTTGTTTTTTCCGGTCGTCTTCTATGTTTCTTGTAAGTATTTTTTTTTTATATTTTTTATTTTTCACGATCTTCTTTTGTTGGTGTGGCAGGATGGTGTGACGTTAGACTTATCCCACCGATGTATATGAAAAGTTGGAAAAATGTAGTATACAAGTACCTACTCCATTTTCAAAACTTCTTGTTCAAATTCATGGATATAGAACTCCTGATAAAAGTCTGGTGAATGTTTTTGTTGACATCATGTAGTGTATACCTGTACACACCCTTTTAGCAGCAATACTTGCATTATTACCGTATTACCGTTATTGCGTAATTACCGCCACATGAGATACTCCATCTAAGTCCTCAATGTTAGCAACACATTTGCACCGTCGCCCATAGACATGTCACCTCACTATGAAGAAATTAGAGTGTTTTCGCACTCTAATTTCTTCATAGTGAGGTGACATGTCTATGGGCGACGGTGCAAACTTACCATCAGGCTAGTTTGGTCTTTTTGCTTCTTTTTTAATTTTTAATTTATTGTGAACTAAGTAGGTAGTGATTGTGATACAATCATGATCACAATCAACATACCATAACAAAGTAAGAACGGTTTTCCGTTTAAAATGTTTTTGTTTTGAGAAATTGCTTTGGATTCCACTCAGCTTAAAGTATTCGAAAGTATCTAAAATTTTCGCGTGGCTGTGGGAGGTGCCGCCGTGGCCTCTTCTATCGAAATATCGTTGTAACTGGGCCATTCAAGTGCGATGACTCCGGCGATTTTCGGCGTCTGCGCAGGCATCGCGATGTGGCGACGGACACATTCCAACCTCAGCGTTTTAACAGAAATCGTCGTCGTTTTACGTAGGTACGAGTATATACCGTACGAATTATGACTTTTAGGTAATTACATGACGATACGAATACTTCAACGTATGATATTAGGATATCTCAGACAACTAACTAACTAACTACGCTGTAAAGATGCTTTCCGATCTTCTTCACCTCACCCACCCCCTCCACCCATTCCTATTTACTTCTAAACAAAACCTAAAATTGTGTGCGAATGAGTTACCTACCTAAAAACCTGTATTGACCACTTGCTGGGTGACTCGGTGTGACAGCATAAAACAAATTTAACAAAACATTTTTGAAATACCTACTGAAGTATTTTGCTTGCAATTTAATTTTATCAACAAATCTATTTGAACTCAGTGATTTAAATAAAGAGCCAGGTGTTGTTCAGTCTTTATTTGAACGAATCCACTTAGAAAGAAGACGCATACGAGCGTGTCACTCTGTTAGGACTTTAAGTTCACAAAGGTTATGAGGAGAGGTTTACAGTTCTTTTAAGTCATCACGAAAGTACTTTTACATACTCCGTTGGCTTAGCGATCCGAAGTGGAACTAGGCCTCCGCAAGATGGAGCCCAATTCCACTGTTTTACGTTTGTCGCTATGATATTTTTGTATCAATCCAGCTTTAACATAGATTGCATTCTACTAGGTAACACCAATGTTAACACACTATGAGCGGACCAATCGATCAACGACTCGATCGAAACGTAACGTTAATCGAACCATTCCTAAATATTAGCATACGAATAACGTCGAGTTGCTGCAATTTACTTGCTATTGAGATTAAGTTGTATAACATGTAGTACATATGTCCTACCTACGCTATCTTCTGCCGGTTACTGACCTGGAACTCGCGTATGTCTTTCTTTACCGCACTCTCCAGTGAAGGTATCTATGGCGGCCAACTGATAGACGTTCAATCGGCAGCCCCATTTTATATACTACTTAACCTACTAGAATTGCAAATAAGAGAGTTATTGTTATTTTTCCTATATCTTCTTTAAGCCGTATTTAGGTACATTGTAGAAGGTCGCGGTCATTCTCTAGAAATAACCATATAGAACGACTCTCTTGACAGATTTAATATCTCAATGTGCAGGTTATTCCTCGCGATGCTTTTCTTTGATCGTCAGAACAGTCAGTAAATGTAGGTAAGCCTGTTGATAAAACCGAAAACTAATTAGTATGTGGTACGCTACACATGACGTTGAATGGTTTCGAACCTGGACTTCAAGTATGTGGGAGTCCGGCATCCGCTACGCCACCGACGCTCTACACATCTCTCTCTTCTAAGTCGTTTTCCTCATTGCTAATCACGATAACTCGTGGCAGATTTAATGGGTAGTTTGCCATTGCCTTCCCCATTTCACACACTGGTTATCTCAATGTTCAGGTTTCCTCACGATGTTTTCCTTCACCGTCAGAGCAGTCGGTAAATGTCTTTCGAAAAAGCCGAAAAACTCATTGGTACATGGCATTGCCTGGTTTCGACCTCGGACCACCCGCATGGGAGTCCGACGTCCTAGCCACGACGCCACCGACCGACGCTCTAAACATCTATTCACTAGCAAAGTAGATATCACTGAACCAAAAATCAAATGGACGAATCGCTTGGTCATGGGTGGAATTCGCTTATAATCGAGCGAACGTCTCGACTCTCGCCCTATAGTACGAAAGAACCGTTACATTGAGCCACAATTTTCGTCATTAGAAATCCGTTTGCGAGTTGCGACACAATTGTTCCACCAAACCGACTTGTTAGAAAGGTTGGTACATTTTTTCACGTGTGACTATGGAGTGAAAGTTTGTGTTGGCGGTGAACGGGCCTTTTTTGGCATTGCCAAATCGCTAAGGCTTAGAACGAGCGGCAGCGCGTTACAATGCGGTTGTAACTAGCTACAGAGGCTGTAATCTGAACCTTTTTTATTTTATTTTATTGACTACTAAACCCGCATTTGACCTCTATCTCGCCTGATGGTAAACGACGATGAGGTCGACGATGGAGCATGCGGGTCCAGTAAATGCCTATTCACTCTGGCCTTGAAGATCCCAAGGTAATTTTTAAGTTACAAAAAAATATGGGACAACAGCAGGTTTTTATTTGATTCCCTTATTCCTGTATTTGGGTTTGCATAGTACTTATATAATTTCGAATCCGTCATTTTCACGGTTAGTCTGTTAGCATCCATCATTTTGAAATTTTACCTGCAGTATTATGTTATGACAAATGTAACGATACCTTGGAAGGAAAAACGTTCAGCCGGCAGTCTAGCTATATTTTTTCCTTCAAGAACGACACCATATTAATATTTGTTAAAAAATGTACCTAACTATTAGGACTCTACCATACTTACCATACACTCATTGTTAAATTGGAACTAATAGGATACGTAATCTACCAGTAGTACTAGTAGTAAGAACGTAAGTAGTGTAAGTAGTCTCTACTTCCATACCTAATAGTAGAACTTACAAGTAGGTACATTCTGTGTAGATACACTACACACACACACACACCACCCTGTGTCACTGTAGTCGAGTAAAAAACCTAGTAGGTACATACTTACGAAAACTGTTGACCAATTAAGTTGGTAATAAAAGTATAAGGCATATCTAAATAAAACAATAATGTGCTACTATCTTACTGTATGCTTAAGCGATGTATTTATACTAATAAATAGAATTATGTAACAGATTGGTTATCGCCAACTTACTGTATTTACTTGATTCGATATATACCTATTGATTCGATTCGTACTCTCGAGTTGAGCATAATTTCTTAACAAGCATTTGGTTGGATTTTTTTATCCAATCTGTTCTAGCGGAAGAAGCAGTAGAACTGGTAGGATTTTTTCGTGAAATATTTTCTATCGTAGAACTACTTGAGATAAGTCGTAGCTAAAAACTTACATCTTTCCAATATTTATGAATATAAAGTACCTACCTATACGCTTTCAGGGTAAATCAGCATTGAAGCTTACCTTGCATTTTCACAGATTCTAAATGTTTTGAAAGATGATGTTATTATAATTTTATAAAGTAAGGGTTTCGACAACGTTTTGAATTTTGTTCGGACCAACGACCTCATAGGTATCGTTGGTTCAGACCTGCATTTTTTATATGAAGAGGCCTCAAACTATCTAATAAAGCAAGTATTTTCCACAGATGTTTAGTATTAAGTAAATATATTAAACAAAATTGGGTTGTTTAATAGGTATTACTTTTATACGGCCTATACGGCGCCTAGCAACAGGTGAAATTGTGTGAAAGTAAGTACAATTTTTATATTTAAATAAATCGTACTAAATTTTCGGGTCTAAAGATGCCGATTGCTTAAGTCTGTTTTATTCATCAATCATAACTGTGAAACAGAAGGGATGCCATGACCTGATTATCGATAGTATCGAAAATGCTAATAACTCATGCATAGTCTCGTTGCAATACTATCGATAGTATTACAACCATTGATAGATCAAATTGTAACGATGTCGTCTTCATCGTCCATATCAACCTCCTTGCCATAAATTTCAACCTCATCGTTAGCATTTATCTCACCTCATTTCGTGTTGGCATCTTCATTTCTTCATCAATATTTTCAAAATTCAAATCATATTCCCATTCCATTTCAAAATTCCATTATTCCATTAATTTCATTGTTTTCTTTGTATTTGTCACTTTCTTTATGTACGAGTATTTTGTCTTGAACGGACGTTTCTCCGTTTATTTTTTGAACGGATGTTTTACCTATTTTCTACGTCTACTGTGTTCTGTTCCTTAAAAATTTAATATCTATTACCAAGTTCTTCTATTACTTCATCTGCACACTGTCCTAGAACACTGCTAGCCGGCACCTAGAGGACAGACTGTAGCAAAATGATCAATACTCGACTCGGTAAGCAGCAATATTTACCATTATCGATGTATCGATAGTGAGTGAGTATCGACACTCTAGAACGCAATACTCTCGATAGTATCGTTTCTACTGATACGATAGTATTGCTCAATTTTGGCTATCGATAGAATCGTGACCTGTCGTTATTATCGACAATATGAGGGTGTAGGATTAAAAACTATCGATAGTTTTACAACGCTAGACTACAATGAACGTTAGCACGCAAGAATTTTGCAGATCTCCCGTCCTATTTTCCCATATTAAACACGTTTGTTCATCTCATTCAGTCGCGTTTCACCTCCAAACGCTATTCGGATCCAGACAGGGGACTTGTTGGACAGGTTTCTAAAAATAGAGGAAACGGGCGATTTTTTGAGAATTGGCTGACGGCGTCTAACTTCCAATGGTGATTGTTGCTCTTATCTACACCGACAGTTACATATTATATGAGTAACTCGAAACTTATGTTATGACTGGGGGCTACTTTAATCTAGAATCGTGTTATGTTACGTATTAGGTACGTATAATGGAACATGATATTTACTATATTATGTTCCATTATATTACTACCTATTATATTCCATTATAGACCAATAAGCCATTAACAGACTTAATCTCATCGTATATATTATTAGTAGGGTAAGTAAGGGGATTTATAAGAGCGTCGGTGGCGTCGTGGCTAGGACGTCGGACTCCCATGCGGGAGGTGCGAGTTCGAAACCAGGCAATGCCATGTACCAATGAGTTTTTCGGTATTTTCGAAAGACTTCCGACTACATGACTGACTGCTCTGACCCTCAGCAATGAGGAAAACGACTTAGAAGAAGGGGGTTTTAACTTTGCATATTTATATGACAGCGGGGGGGGGGGGGTGGGGGGGGGAATGGTGATTACGTCAGCAAAAAAGCTATTAGCAGTTATATAACAATAACAATGATACTAGTTTATGAATTTTAAATAAAGAATCTAGCGCCTAATTTAAGACAATTTATAAGAAACATTTATTTTTATTTTTGTACATTTGACATCACTACAGAAATAAAATAATTAAAATAGGTCGGTCGACCTAATAATAATAACTTACAATTATAAAAGAAAATAAACTAATTTCAATGTTAAAATAAAACAAAATATACAATACAAAGACAATTAGCTATTTACAATATTCAACTACCTATACCTACCTATTTTTGTACATTATAGAATTGACAAATTCTGTGTAAAATTATACCAAAGCTCACGTAAGCATATGATGGGGGTAAGAGCTTTGCTTACTTTCGCTGACAAGGGGGGAGGGCGGTTAAAAATGGCTAAAATTCTGCTTACGTAATACTTGAACGGCCTCTCAGGCGGACCTACCTAACTTTAATTAAGAACTCCTACATTTTTGCCAAGGCGCAGGTGGCGTCGGTTCCTGGATAATGAACTGGCTGTCAGTTCAGTAACTATGTATAAATTACTCCGAAAGAATTGCAAATTTGTTTTCAGTAGGTTGGTACTGCTCTGTACTGCGTAAAATTGTACAAAAGTAGTTAAAAAAGTCAAATTGCAACTATTTACCTACATTTTAGTTTGAGTATGAGCAACGCTGTGCTCATTTCCACTTATTGCCCCTTACTGTCTGTAGGGATATAGCGGATGCTACATTATTACAAAAAATTGCTCAAAGTAAAATTGATTGGTCTGAGCTCCTTAGCAGAATTTCATTTATTGTTCCAAATCAAAATTTACGGTGTAACAGGTTATTTCGCGTCCCCAAGTATCACACTAATTACAGAAAGAATAGCTACCTAGTAAAAGCATGTGCAGCATTTAACCCTACTATAGATATTTTCAATAGTAGTCCTGATTCCGTAAAATCCTTACTTACTAACGAGTTTTCCTCTGCCTATCTGTAGTACCTACATGGTATCTAGATTAAGAGTTATTTTGTTATTAATATTACATTAACCGTGGAAGCTTTATAAATGGCTTTTGATTTTATATATGCATATGTAACTTATAAATAACACTGTAAGCTACCCAAATATAATACAATAATATCCATATCCAGCGACATGACACATTCCTCTATTAACTACCATTACATTAGGTTACTATACTATGTAGTAGATATGCCACGAATATTTGGCTACTATTCGGTATTCGGCCTATTCGGCCACTTTTTTTGGTATTCATATTCGGCCGAATAGTGCGTACTATTCGGCCGAATACCGAATACCAAATCATGAAAAAAACCCACATATTACTCAAGATTATATGTATTCTATTACCAAATTTCAAAACTTTAGTAAGGAAAATTGATCAATGGTAGATTGTGATGGATAATATCTCATAATATTCCCATATAAATAAAATAAAAATAAAATAAAATATAGGCGATTTTTTTATTAATTGGTGTCATTTTGTAAACCTTTTAACGAACAAACAATTGAATAAGAACTATTCTCTGCACAATATTAATGTTTTATGTATTATTGTGATCTGACAAAGCGTGCCGTGACGTGATTTACTCGCAATTGAAACAAATACCCGCCTGTCGCTCCCGTATGCACCGTAATGAGACAGATTGCGGCCTGTCTATTACGAGTTTACGCCTTCGGCAACCATGTATTTTGTGCCGAATATTCGGCGCTTCGGCCGACAGCGTTGTCGAATATTCGGTGTTCGGTATTCGGCCAAATCACTATTCGTGGCAACTCTACTATGTAGATAGGTCGTAGGATATCATTTGCTGTTAAACTTACTAAGATTTGTTCAGTTGTTTAAATGAAGCCACTTACTTGCCTACTTACCTACTACTCGTATAATGCAAATATGCTCACTATTCCAATATTAACGCCAGATCACCTCGGGCAGCTCCATTATAGTCGTAAAAATGTATTTTTATTTAATTTTCATATTGTTCTGAACTACAGGTGACCTTGAATTAAAGATTTTCATCGATGGTGGTATCCAGTAAAGCTATAAAATCGTGAAGCAGTGTCTGACCGAAACTTGTTTTGAGCTGAAACCGAAACTGAATTTCGACTTTCAACTCAGTTTAATGAATAATTAAATAATGCTAATATTAATTATTCATTTATTATTATTTATTTAAACGACATTTTGCGCCGCTCTCTTGCCACCGTCAACGTACCGGCCATCCTGGAGCCGAACGGTATCGTGCGTGATGACGGCAAGAGACCGGACGGAATGTCGTTAATACCCTGGAAAATGGGACGTGCCCTTGTTTAGGACGCTACTTGCGTAGACACTTTGGCTCCGTCCCACCTCCAGAGTACGTGTAGAAAGGCCGGTGGGGCGGCTGAAGCGGCTGAGGGCCTTAAGGCCCACAAATACAGGGACATCGGCAACCAATACAACTTTGTTGCATTTGGTGTAGAGACCCTTGGTCCTTGGGGCCCTGGAGCTTGGTCACTGTTCCGAGAGCTGTCCAAGCGTTTGTTTGATGCGACGAGGGACCCAAGGGCTGGCGGCTATCTTGCCCAAAGGATCAGCATAGCGATCCAGCGGGGTAACGCCGCCAGCGTCCTTGGTACCCTACCACACGGGCCTAATCTAAGAAATTTTATAAGTTACATTTAATTATTTTTTTGTGTACATTATCAAATTAATTATTTCTACATTTCTTTTCTATTGCTCTTGTTTATGTAATTGTTTGTGTATTATTCATTAATATAACTAATATTAATTATTCATTAAACTATTTTAGTTAAACCATTCACTAAACACGATCAGTGACCCTTTGTTTGTATTTCTATACACTTAATTGCACAAGAAATACCTTACAAAAAGAAACCTATTTTAAACATAAAATAAACTAGTCCAAAGGCGAGCTTATCTTGTTTGGGATCTCTTCCAGCCAACCTTTGGCTGTTGAACATGGTGTAGTAGAAACACATCATGGTGGATATATAACAGTGAAATACTAATCTCATTTCTCAATGTTTAACTATTATTAATGCAGTAGGTACCTATAACATGCGTTTATCCATAGATATAAGTGATATCTATTAGTAATCCGTGTCTCGGAGAGCACATTAAACTGTCGATCCCGGACGACAAAAATCGTGGGCCTAGGCCAGCCTGATCAATTCTGACAATAGGTTGGCCACTAACTAGTGCGCACGCCTGGCTAATTGCTATGCAGCGCATCTGGCGATCATTTCAAGGAATCCATATCAACCAGATTTTATATAGCGCCACCGCCGCTGCCTTTCCTTTTGCTTTCACTTTTCCATTAACCTTCCGAAGAGGTGCGGTGGTGCATGAAGACTACGTCGTAAAAAATCTATTATTTAGAACCTACTTTTAACACGGTTTGAAATCTCTTTGAAATTGATTATATTTCAGATATCCGTGCGTACTGCGGGAGTTCCTGCTCGGTTCCGGCCGGTACCGGTACCTGAACCGATCCGTCGCCGGAATCGTCGTCGTATAGTCCCAGCCTAAGTGCTGGACTATACGCGTCCGGTTCCAGCGCCGGTTCGGTTCGCTGCAGCCAATCACAAGCGTACCGCCCTCCCTCCACTTGAAGTCAGCGCCTCGTGATTGGCTGAAGCGAACCGAACCGGCGTGTGTAGTCCCAGCCTTCGGCAAAGTTATGTGGCGGTCATCCACACCACGCCAAGTTACATCAAGAACGAATCTCATCGCCTGTGGCCCAAGAATCGGATTCAAGTCAAAGCACGTGGACCGAAAACGTTATGTACTCGTATATCAAATTTATGTGATATTTAAAAAGTTATTTTTTTCTTCAACAAAAAATCTTAAATAATTAGTTCTAAGAAGGTATTATGAATGTATTCCGGGAAAAATTAAAAAAAAAGTCTAAATAATTATAATTTTTGAGGAAAAAAAATCTTATTTTTTTAAAAACTATTTATTTCTTTTGAGAACGGAACCCTCGGTTCACGAGTCCGACTCGAACTCGGCACTGGTTTTTTTCTTCACGGAGGGGAAATATTCCAAGATTACCGACCTCCTGGTGGAAGTGAGACCAGGTTATGTGGTATTTTTACTTACTAAAACCTTCTAGATGGCCGAAGGCTCCGGGATCTCCAGTAGAACCGCTCCTGGCCTCCTCTAGTACATTGCCTCGGCCCGGACTATGAATTAATGAAAGTCTTTTTTGCAGAGAATAGGTAATAATATGGCACTGAATACTACCTATACTTAGCTAAAACCATGCCGGCTACTACGGTTTTGGTACAATCCCCCCCCCCCCCCCCCCCCCCCCCCCCCCTATTTCAATCCCCCATCACAATCACCGAAATCCAAAGAAGTAATTCGAGTCTCCGTAATATTTATTAGGTTTGAAATGTTACTAGTTTTGTTCATTACACTAGAAACAAATTATTTCGTAATACATTTTAGTGCTTATGACTACGCGAAGTCGGCAGTGTATTACTACACTGCCGACTTCGCGTAGTCATACCTTAGTACCTTTCTGTGTAATGTACTCGTATATTGGAAAACATTTAGTCCGTGAGGAAATTAAATAACTTTTTCCAATTTTTTTTCAATTTTTTCCATCAACTGACTAAATATTTACTTATACTGACTCCAATTCTGATATTCTTTAATTTTGATGTCTTTAAGTAAATGTATTGGTGAGAAAAAAATAGGTTCTTATCAAAAAGTATCAAAATACGTTTTGCTTTCTTATATAATATAATACGAGTATTGCTCGTCCGAACTCTGATATCAGGTGGGGTCTAAGCTTATCGCCTTACAAAGTAAGTATCACTGGGATATATAACCCTAACGAATCACTCCTCTAGTGAAATACTCACCCTGTGTTATTTAAATGTACCTACAGAACGAATGCGACAAAAGGTTTACTAGTTCTGAACTGCTGAACACAGAACTAACGGGACACAAAGTTTTACTATAGTTTTGTGTACAGAACTGTAAGTGTAACAGTGAACGAGCTTGATTAATATGAGTAGGTATCTAATAGGGGGCAAAGCAAGCCAGGTTTTAGAAATTCATCATCTCTTCTTTTTAGTTTCGCCTTGATCGGTAAAGAAAGCGATTACCTATTAACTTTCTAACATCACTTTTTTAAGCGGATCTAGTGGCGCAGTCCAATTCTCCCAACTTTTTGATCACTTTCTCCTGACGTGTGACGAATGGTTCATTTATTACACGAATATAAGGTGCTTTTATTAGATTTAAATATTTCAATAGTAGGCTACAACAAATACCGGTTTGTTCAATACGAAGCTACAATCAATATCACAAGAGCTTCCTTCTTCATGGTCGTATTAATATGAAATTCCCTGTTATATTTTAACACGGGTCATCATTTTTGTACAACTGTTGTATATGAAGCTGTTTATGGAATTGGGATCTAATTAGACATTGGACATTCAACATTAAACAAATTGAACATTTGGAAATTGTGAATTAGACATTTGGATGGACATTGGGAATTGGACATTTAGACATTGGATATCAGCGCCATTTAGTGAGTGACTCTTGAATGAACTTGTATAAAACAGTGATTGGCCATAATTTTTTTTATTAAAAAGTTATTATTATTTATGTAGGTTTTTCATGGTCGTAGAAAAAGTTTTGTGAGTATGCAACTACACGTAATCGCCATTTTATCACTCGTGCTATCAAAAGTTAAACTCAGCTGCGCCTCGTTACACTAACAATCACTCGTGTTAAAAAGGCTATCATTACGTAAGAGATGCATAAACTGCTATTTTGGGATATTAAAATAATGTAATTTGTGAGAAATTTACAATCCGGAATCAGTAGGTATACCTACGACACGTGGCAACCAGGACTTTTTGCACTATAAGTAATTTTATAACCTTGTAGCCATATTAGCTCATGTTTCTTGAATACTATACCTAACTCTATAAAAGTGAACCGCCGTCTGCGTGTGTTACGTTTTCACAGGAAAACAGCTACGGATTCACATGAAATTCTGCATAGGTATCTATAATATTCTAGACCCAAGACAAATGATGGAGGCGGACAAAGCCGCTGGCGAAAAGCTATTGTTTATTATAGACGACATAATCAAATAGGTAAATAATAATAACCTTTTAAGTAAATAAAGATTTTTTGTATTTTTTTTGTGTGCAATTTGATGTGGGAACAAACTTACAACTTTGGTTTCGGTCAGGTAGAGAAAACAAATCTCGTTTAATTTTCGTCAATATGAACTCTACGTTCATATGGTAATTAATAGGTATTTTATACATACATACTTTCACCCAAAGATTGCTTGGAAGAAATAGCTTAAAGCTATAAGGCCGCCAATTGTATTTGTATTTTGTATCTTTACTTCTGTTCTGAATTTTTTCCCCGTGTGCAATAAAGAATATTTGTATTGTATTGTATTTTTTTTACTTTATGCTTCTTTCCTTTTTGAAAAAACTATTTTACCTTATGCTTCTTTCCCATTAGAAAAAAAAATCCAGTCCATAGACATTTGGAACTGTGTACTGACCTAATTGTTTTCTCCCGCATTCTATTGATATTAACTACATAGAACGACTCTTTTAGTAAATTGTTTTACCATCATCTTCTTCATTTCATACACTAGTACGAGTATATCTCAGTGGGCTGCCCAGGTTTCTTCATGATAATTTTCTTCACCATTAGAGCAGTCGGTAAATTACGTAGTAAAGGCATTGTACGGTTTTGAACCCTGAACTCCCGCATGGGAGTCCTAGCCACTACCACCCACCGCGCCACCGACCTAGGATGTTAGAGTAAGAACGTAAAGATAGATAGGTAATAAGGCTATACTGAATCTCTACCTAACAATTCCAAATTCCTGCGTTTCCTAAATCATACTAGAAGCCAATCAATAAGCTAAAGATTTTTTATGGAAAAAATATCTAGAAAAAATGAATATAGTCGAGTAGGTACCTAGGTACTAGAAATGGATGCCTGATTTTTGCTGGTAAAATGTTCTAGAAAAAAATTAAAATGCTAGATCATTTTTTTTTACTAGAAATGGTTGCCTATTTTTTAGGTATACAGAAATATGTTTTATCCAGGATTGGCTAGGTAGGTAAGTATTATTACCTACTCATTATGGGCAAAAAGGAGTAAATGATAATAGCTAACCTACCTAATCTTACCAATTCGCTCGCCGCTATTAACTAGTACAAATTTAGAAAAAGTGATTTTATTTTATTTTATAAGGTACTAAATTTATTTATTTTTAAATTTATTTTTAAAATTAAAAGGGAGCCGCCTAAATAGAGCCGTCTTTATTCGCTAGGCGAGACCTTTTTTTTTCTAAAGAAGGAATGTAGTTTCGTGGACAAGGATGCGACACGCTATTGGATGGTACGGGTGAGGGCGGACCTAGGGGCGCAACCCACATTAATACTGATATGTGTTTGGGAAAGAGATAATACCTATGTATAAGGTCCTTTTTTATCAGTAGCAAATATTTGGAGGGGGTATGTGCTAGTCATTTGTACCACTTTACAGGAAAAATAACCGTTACTAAAAAATTTCCATATTAAAGAAAAATAAACCCCACTATTTTGCGCCTTGGTGGCATAAACTCATCCTGTTGTTATGAATGAAACGAGTTTCATCCATACTTCTTATTTCAGTATTAGAATAGCAATAATTCATTCATTTGTAGAATTTTCAAACAAACAATTTTGTCGTTTTTCTCTAAAATGAAATAAGTAAAAAAAAATTTTTTTTTGTCTATCGTTATTGTTATATTATAACCTATAGATGACACCCTAGAAATATTTGCCGCTAATAAAATAGGACCATATATAGTACATGGCTATTTAGGGTTATATAAAATTTATCAAAAGAAATGTGTTTGTCTAATTTGTGTTGTGATGTTTATGGATAGGAGGGATTTGGTATAGTCAAGTAATCAGTAGTAAATAATCAATAATCATTTTAATAATCAAATCGCAACGCTTTATACATAATTTGAGCATACATAACACGTTACACATCTAATGAATGAATCAACATTCGCAAGTGGCAAAAACACGAAATTGAATAAAGTGCACGACGTTGAAGCTGAAGAATGGAGAACTGAAACAAAAAATTATAAATTAAAAAATTGTTTCGTGATTGCTTCGGTCGAGTTCGCGTTCGGCGCAAGAGTTAAAATTTTAGACAGCAGCGGAGCGGAGAGGTGCGGGAGGCGGGCGCGGGGCGGGACATCCGCTCGCTCGCGGATTGCCCAATTCCCGGCGCGAGCGTGCCGCGCCGATGATTATTTCGATTTCGTCATGTAGGTAGCTGTAGCTGGCTAGGGCACGCAACAATGACTCAAAGCGAACGATTACGACACAAGATATTTCAGGCGCGGACGACTTATTCATCTAACGGATACGTTATACATAAACGTGATGTCATTCATGCATAATGTATCAGACAGAACTGTCACAAAATATTTGAATTCCTAAAAGACGGCCGTGTCTCGAGCAGAAAGTTCAGTGATTTCGCAGCCGAATCAAATGACAGCTTGCGTAATCTCCGACGTCACTGCAGACACGGCTAGCGAGAGTAGGCGACCGACGGCGATGGCGACGACTGCGACGGCCAGGCGCGCCGACTGACGGTTACATGCCGACCATATAGGAGAGAGAAAAAGACTGACTAATAGTAATAAAGTCAAGTCAATTTCTCCCCCCGACACGACTGACATTTTAAAATCTTCTTATATCTTCCTGTTTCTATGACTGCATTCTTCGACTCTGGCTGCAAGTAAAATGGTTAAACTTAAACCGGAACGCTCGGTCGCGGGTCTCGAAGTGTTGCAGTTAGCGCGCGAGTCACATGACGTGACAAAAGGAAAAAGTGACTAATTGCGTTCTTACTGCGTGCAACCGATCGCGGACCGCGTGTGGTAATGTAATAACTTGTGTTGACTGAATGATAAAAAAGTATCAAAATGGCGGCTACACCACATTGCGGAAGTTGCAAAAGTAGGTCGCGAACGTCTCACAATTTTTAACTGAATCTACATTTACTAATAACACTTTATTATAATTATTCACTTGCGTCCTAAGTCGTATAAGATTTAGCCATTGTTCGGATAGCACGATAAACAAAGTTTTGGAAATTATTCCACTAAAGTTTAACTTGCACTAGTGAAGCGTTGTGGAAACGACTGAAGCTAGCGACGACCAAAGAGCGAATGGTAGCGCGTGGCCAAGAACGATGGCGTAGTGACGATCGGCATGAGAGGGACGCGCGGGAGGTTCGGAGGGGGAGGGGCCAAGGGAGGGGTGGGGAGCGGGGAGTGCTGCGCGCGCAGAGAAAGGACGCAAGTGGTGATGTAATCGCGATCGATGCACTCCGTTCCGTGCGACACAAGCACCGCGCAACGACAACGACCGACGACTACTCGTACGCAGCGAATGAAGTCGACAAAGAAATTGTCCTCTTTCAGCTGAAAATGTATGTAACATAGTAAATTGCATCAGTGACAGATATGTCGAAGACGTGACAATTGAACAAGCATAATGTGTGGGGCACACGGATCAGCGACCTCTTCCAGCAACACGTGCTTGAGCTGACAGCTACGTACACAGATGGGGTTTACAGCGAACTAACAGCTAGCTGGTGTAGAAACTGACGGACGCAAGCCAGTGTGAAACGAACGAGCGTGCAGCAGCGTGCAAGAACCAAACGTGGTCGTATCGAGATAATTTATACGAGTACTACCATTTGGTATTGATCAGAGAAGCTAACAGTTCGACCATTCGGCCGCACTCGGGAGTCTACGTAGGCCGTTCGGCTCCTATCTAGGTCACACGTGTAAACGTTATCCCCTCCACTTCGGCCTTGGCTTACTTTAGGCCAAATGGCATAGCACCTCCCCTTCTCCGTCGGAACGGCACCGCGCGCGCCGCACTCCGCCGAGGATGCGGTACAATCGACCACTGGCTAAAGAATACCACCTTAAACCTCAACCTTATGTCCATGTACTATGATTTATTTCGATTTCCCAATTTTTTACGTACCAACTCTTCTCTCCTACTCGTAGATGACACTCTACTGCCTACCCAGACTACAGTACAAAGACTACCTACTAAATTGTGCCGAAAGCAAAGGTCTTTGTGTTGTAATATGAACGCACACGGTTACGACAAAATTTCGTCGACATTGATTCGAAAAATGTACCTAAATATGTAAAAAAAAAACATTGATGCAATTGCTACATGTGGCTACATTGTAGGAGTAGAGTAGGTAATTTAAACGTGCCTATAATTGTTTACATAATCAATGTTTTGTAGATGACTTCCAAAAAACTTCTTTGTTAACAAAGAGCTCTCTTGATATCTATACTCTCTTCAACTCTTCAACTGCTGGATGTAAGTCCTCTAATGCACGCCATTTTCTACGGTCTTGAGCTTTTCCAATCCAGTTTCCTCCAGCACACTTTCTTTATGTCATCTGCCCATCTCGCAGGTGGTCGATATTACATTAAGAATGTATGGAGGAGGTGCATTATTTAACCTACCTACCTTTTCAATTCTGGCCGTAAGTAGTAGTTAACAAGTTGGAACTTGGTCAGTCGGTATGTTAGACAGTTTGCTACTCTACCAGTAGACTAAGTAATTACTGCACAAGGTGAGGCAGTACAATAAAGTGCTGAAAGGCACAAGGGTTCCTTATCTATCAGTTCTAACAGAGACAAATAAATATTATCTTTCAAGAGATCTTGCTAATTTTTTTGTCGATACTGGGCGTATTGGCGGTCGCCTATACTGAAGGTATACAGAGAAAAGGGTTGATTAATTTGATGATGATGAGCCGCGATAGTTCAGTTGGTTCAGTTGGTTGAGCACTGCCACGGAACGGCAAGGTCGCAGGTTCAAATCCTGCTAGCACTTTTTCTAGATCTTGTTGTTTAGATTTGTTTAGGTCTTGCTGTGGATATAATGAAATGAAACAACCCACATAGAATGACGACCGTCACGTCAGTTGGTGCACACAATGTCTAACTCGGCGGGTATGCGCGAGGTTGGACAGCCCGACGCGGCCCCATCGAATAAAACTCACTGTTGATGATGAAAACGGCGTTCCGAGCGACCTCGTTCGAATCTAGGACAGCACCCGAAATAACTAGGCCACCGTTACTGCGCAGCCGCTAACGCAACTCGTAGTCGTAGCTTGCGTCCAATGTCCAATGTAAAAAGACCCCTGACAAATCGGGTCATTTCGCCTCTCTACCCATTTTTATATAGAGATGCGAAGGCTAAGGCGGGTCCCGTGGCTCTGGTGGCTGTCGTTGCCGAAATCGACCTCTTACACTGCGGAAGTTTCGTGCACTTTGTTCTTGTCTCATAGAATGGTAAAAGTGAGCTCCTATTCGGACGAAGAGTTCTAGGCCCGTAGGCATGAGATAATACACAAATATGCATTTAGGAATCAGATACTTTTGAAAAACGAAAAGTATGAAGTTATTAACACACCATTGTGGCGATCGCATATTATAACAATTCGACGCGAACCCGGCACGAACTCAACTCAGAGCAAAGCATTGAATTGTGAGCTCTATATCGTATCACATACAGTAGGTTTTCAAAATTGTAAAGTAGAAGGTGAAGTAATCGTCGATGAGTTGTCAACGCGTGGGCCACTCACTCGTCGACAACTACTTCACTTGAATTTTGAAAACCTACTCTATGTAATACGATATAAAGCTCAGAGTTGAGTTCGTGTATATGCAATGGCCTTTAAACATACAACATACTAATTCCGAACACCTACCTACTTTAATTTACTTGAATAGAGTTTACCTAGGTACCTACGTCATCTAAATTATTTTTTCCGTGAATGGATGAATGAACTTAACTCTATTCGTTTCAAGAACAAAGAAACCTCCGCTTCGTTAGTACTCATTAATCAAACAATGGAGCATCGGATCGTTGTCCACATGCCGAATTTAACAACCACCGTTTAAGAGATTAATGAAGATATCATTGCGGTGATAGCAACACATGTAATTCCAAAAGGTAAGTAGGGTAGGTAGAGCAATCAAAGAGTGCGCTTGCATGTTAAAATATGTACGGACTGGGCTGCACCATTTTGTACTTTGTACTTTGTCTATTTAATTTATTTGACATGTTCATGGGAATGTCAAGGAATCATAACATAAACTTACTGCAACAGGGTTCCACAGAATATAGCTTGATGTGTCTGCCACTGTACCTATATATATATTTTCGACTACTCAACATTGTGGATACATGTAATAAGTTTTTGTTATGATTTCTTGGCATTCGTATGAATGTCTCAAATAAATTAAAGCCTTTTGTAACAAGCCAATATACAGGGTCGAACAGCTAAGTGTTTACAGGTGATTATTTTGACACTAATAATGATATTCATAATATTTCAAGTGATATTGCTACTAGATCACTTAGTGCAAAAGGTGGTACGAGTAAGTCAGAATTTTTAATTTCTCAAAAGAAATAAGTGCTATGTCATATTTTTAATTTTTTTGTGCATTTTAATTCAAATATAAAGTCAAATTTTGGCTCTACATAAAAGGTTTAGAGATTTCTATGGTTCCTAGCTACCTAAAGCAGTTACGGGGACATTTTCAAAGGAACCACGGAACCTACAACAAGAGGCAATCAAGCAAAAGTATACACAGAATAAGACAAAAGTTTCACTAGTTTTGTAATACACAGAACTAGGGAAGTTCTGTTTTATGTAGAGAACCTACTGATAATGGAATGAGCGTTTGAATCGATAATTGATTACAGTTGTACAATTTGGGTGTGAAAGAAAGAGTTGAATAAAGTAGAGAGCGAAAGCACCTTGCTATGCTATATAATTATCAAATACTGATATCGTATCGAGAACAGAAATTGAAACTGCAAATCAAAGCCGTACAACTTTCTATTCTACGTACGAGATATGGACATGTACGTATCATAGTAACTATTATTTAAACTGTGATAATGATAAGATATTAGTGGCGCCGTAACAATTTTTTTACTACTGACGAAGGAATTTAATTGCCTGTAGTTATATAAGTAGGCTTCCTTCTAAAAAGGAGAGAATTTGCGACTAAAAGCCTGCCCTGTTCAAAAAGAGTAGCTAATGTTGTAGGAAAACTTTTGAGTATTTTTTAAATTGATATTCAGCAAGGTAATGTAATTGGATAAGCAGATAATCTATAATGAAAATGAATTTAAAAAACAGGCTCTTTTGATGAAACATTCTTAGCATTTCTTAAGTTAGAGCGGCGATGGTTCACATTTCTTTGTAGTTGACAAAAAAAAACGATTTCAGGATTTAACAATTATTTTGCGGACCAATCCGGAATAAATCTATATTCCGACTGTATTGTATAGATACAGGTTCAAGAGATTCAATTTAATATAATTGTTCATGATCAGGTAGAGTTAGAAAGCTCTCTTTCTTATTATTTACATCTAAACCCGCGTTAGACCCGAATCTCACCTGGTGGTAAGTGACAATGAGGTCGACGATGGAACACACGGTCTTCGTAAGCTAGCTCCTCTATAAACACTGCCGAAACAGATCAACGCCGCCGAAGCGAAGACATGTGACGGCATACCTTACATACACCTGGTGTTAAGACACACCCTTTGTTAGGTGATTGTAAGACCCAAACTTTAGGTGATGATAACATACTTTAAACATTGAATACTAAGTACCTATTGGTTAAACGCGTTTACCTTCGAATTGTAAAAGATTAGATTACAACACAGTGCCAAATCGTATGCGAGTAATATTCTTAATGAAAAGCGTGACTGATAAAAGAGGGGTGCGCCAAGGTGTGGGGGGGGGGGGGGGGAACTGTTTTTGGGGATCCATAACACGAACAGAAAAATTAGTATAAAATATAGTATTTTTAGACCCCATTTTTTACTGGTCTATCTCATGAACGGTATTATCTAGGAATTTGAAAATTGCCTAAAGTATTTGTAGTACATAGTCTATTAGTCGATGGGCTAATGCAATTTTGTGTAATTGACTATCGACTTTTGAAATTCCAAGTGGACTGGGAGGACGATTCTCGTTTGTCTCTCTTTAGGATTTTCGAGAAACCTGTAAGACTGTTAATCTGAGCTCTGCGCATCAAGTACATCTGAATTTCAGAGCTCATGTTGTTATCTATGAAGAGTAAATGAGATGACAATTCTTTCATATCTTAATAATCATAAGTCATATCATATTATTTAGATTCTCGTTAGCTAAGCAAAAGATTAAAACTGAATTAGAGGTTATAATATGTAATTTACCTACATCTATATTATACTAAAAATGCTTTAAACACAGCACCGCAGCTGATAACGAACGAAGAACGAGATGATAAAAGTTGTTTTACAGTTCAATTAAACACCGATTGGACTAAAATTTAGTCCAATCGGTATAAACAAGAGTCAAGGCCTAATGTCAACACGAAATCACACAAAAATCAACTTAAAGTAGGTAAGGTAGGCAGTGATAAAAAGCAAACTCCAGAGCAGTTAGTAGTTTCAAATAGACGGAATTTCATTGTTTTATCAATTACGAAGTCGACTCATGTACCTTCTGCTACTACACTATTATGAGCTCTATTACACAGAAATAAAGTACCTCTGAAGCTACGCGTACAGTCAGCTAACACGAGGCGTTTGATAAGAACGCGATAACCCGCATCCGTGGAAATTTCGCTAGCAAAAAGCGAAGTCAAGAATGTCCCATCCGCACGGAATACTTTTAGCGGCCATTATTGCAATCCTGTATTGAAAAGATAATCCGTCCCCCTCTAATTCTAGACCTCGCATCACAGTATTCGTATTGCTACAAAAAGTATCGCGCGTGGATGGAATCGAAGAATAAATAAATCGCCAAGAAAATGTGTCAAAAAAGGTTAAGTATTAGAATACGCACAGCTTACTAACCTGGCGCGAAGCTGGACAGCAGGACAGCGGGTTGTGATTCGTTCTTCGGCTGGCAGCGTAGTGGCAGTAACGGGTACCACGTTATATATATTTATGACGCCTGCGGCGGCTAGTACGCTGGCGCACGGTACGTCGACGCAGGGCGATGCCGCATTGTGCTCTATAGATACGTGTGCGCGCAGAAGTTTTCGCCACATACCCCTCACCCCTCAGTCGTAACACGTTCCAAGTTCCAGCATATTCAAAGTGACATAACTACCCATGAAACTCAATCATGTCGATGTGAACTTGTTTAGATTACAGAATTCGACAGACAGAATTGCATTCGACATCCAGACACGATTCATACGGCGATGACGTACGTACCTACGACCACAGAGTAGATAGTACATCTATGTTTATGGTATGAAATTCATGTACGGAATTTTCGGGTTTTTTAGGGTTTCATACCCCGAAAAAACCTTTTTGTATCCAACAGTGTGGATTATCGTTATTTAGAGCTCGTCAAGTAGAGGACGTATTTTTAATTTTTGTCATGTCAGATTTAGACCACTTTTGTTACCAGGTGCTATCTAGGATCTTCAAAGATGCCTAATACTAATACTTGATACATCTATAAATAATAGCATGTAAGTTGTGAGCAAAACAAGCAAAAGTGTATTGATCAATATCTAAGTATTTAGGTACTTACTTAGTACCTACTAAGTAACTACGTACTAAGTAGACTTTAGAGTACGGAACCCTATAGAGCAGGGCCCGACTCGCACTTGGTCGGTTTTTAACCCCCGACCGATCGAGGGAGGGCATGTTATAAGTTTGACACGTTTGTCTGTTTGTGTGTTTGTCTGTGGCATCATAACTTTACAACGGATGATCCGATTTGGACCTGGTTTTTAAAATATAATATAAAATGTTATCGAGAATGTTCTTAGCTAGGTCTGATAAAAATTGGACCAGTGGTTTCCAAGATCTTGGAGTATCTTTGATGTCAGATGGGATCTCTGGAATGGTAATAGCTAGATAGTTCGAATTTGTGCTCAAATGTTTTAGTACAACGTGCGTCTCCGACATCTGAAACCTTGAGGATCTGATGATGACTAAGAAATGTAAGTGAACTTCAATTTCACAATATGAAACTGGATGGTCTAACCTGCTGAATGTTCTTAGCCATGTCAATGAAAAATGGATCAGTGGTTCTAAGATCTTGGGATGTTGGAATATGATGGGATCTCTGGGACGGTAACAGTTAGGTGGTTCAAGTTTGAGCTCAAATGTTTATGACCATGCTGACCTTCCCACATCTAGAACCTTGAGGACCTGATGATGACCAATAAAAGTAAGGGGATCTCCACAGTGGCACGTCGGGGGCCTCTTAAATTAAGGTATTATATTCTTTACCATACCCCTAGCGTAAATGAAGGTGTGCCATCAATCAAATTATTATAACCGGCCATTAAATCAAATACCTATATTAATATAAGTAGGTACCTACTCGAAGGTAAGATAGTATACTAAACCACGCTAGTCATGTATACTTTAATCAGTGGATTAGGGTCAACCGCAGAGCTTGCTTATACCTCAGAATACTCTGTGCTTATATTATACGTGGAGGAAGTAAATAGGTCGCGAGGGCACGGGATCGACAAGGGGTGAGGCTCGCGGGTGCACGGGGCGGCGGGCGGGGTCGGGAACTCGGGAAACTAGGTGCCCTACATGGCAAGCAGCAGACCCGCGCCACCGCACCGCTGCATGACACTTTTCCATCTAAAACTTTAAAATTCGACGAACCATTAACATTAGAGGTGCACCGGATTGGGGTGTGGCCGGATATCTGGATACCGAATATCGGCTGACAGCCGGCTGGATATCCTGTCGAAAGGATTGCGCTACAGACGGGGTTGAAATGTTAATGTTTTTACATCAGAATTTAAAACTGATTGAATTTGAATATTGAATAACTTTGAATGAAACTTGAGCAGTAAGTTTCATTATGCTTATCCAATATTGTTTACTAATTGTCTGCTAATGTTGATGTTTAAATATTTTCTTTATACTGTGATTTGAAAAAGTAAAGATAGGCAAAGATAGATGAAAAATTGCTTTCTTTCAAGCTTCTTCACTACCTATTTCGAAAGTTTTCGTAACTTAATAAAACGTTAAGTAAACAAACTTATCTCACATAGATTAGTGTAACTTGATTTTTTGTTCAACTTATTGTCTGAATTAAGTATCCGGCGAGGCTGGATATTAGCGGCCACTATCCGGTATCCGACCGAATATCCCGGATACCGGATAGTAACCGGATATCTGGTGCATCTGTAAATAACATACCCGCAGTGAATTAACTACCTCTGAATAACCACATGGTGGCCAATACATCAGGGTTAACCTACCCTTTGGTACTTTGTCGCTTATATATATATATATATTCTGTGTTCATACGAATGTCAAAAATTAATAACAGGAACTTATTGCACAGATAGCTTGATGTGTCTTCCACTGTACCCGCGTTCACAGTTTCCTCTTAGTGGAGACATTATTAAATTGATACGTCCTGGATGCTTAAATTGAATAAATACAGTTGTGAAAGATTTGAATTGTGCAGAATCGCGAAATGGAAAAACTGAGAATGTGATGAGAGTCGACCAATTCATGAAATCATTAGCCTAAATTAACAGGTATGAATCTCGCGAAAAAAATTTATCGATTACATCGAATCGTAAGGGACTCGCGATCGTTTTTTGTTTTTTACTTTTCGGCGAATTATTTGGTGGTAAAACAAGAAGAAAATATTCGCTAAAATATTATATAGTTTTCCTGTTAATTGTTACGACTCGGTTTCCATCATACGAGTATAAGTCATTTTACACATTCATGGCAGTTATTTTGAAAATCACAATAAAAAATCGACTCTACATGGAATCGAAAGTAACTTTAAGCGACCAAATTTTATGGAGTCGATTTCTTTTTGCGGATCCAAAATTGTTTAGGGAAAGTTGTTCATATTTATGAGTGGAACTCAAACGTAAAACAGAAAAAAAATCGCTAATTATTTATGTCAATTTCTTGTTAGGTGTAACGTTACGCCTCGGTTTCCATACATCTCATTTTACACATTCATTGTCGTGCCTATTCGTGCAATATTTTATTGAAATATGATTACCTACCATCATGTCTATCACGACTGTTTGTAACAGTATTCAGTATACAATTATTAATAATACATATTACAATTTATAAAAGGTTTATTTATTCAATTGAACGTTTCGTATTAATATTTTAAATGTAAAATTAAGTTTCTAAAGTGTATTATTTTTATATTGATGTGATGATAGTAAAACAGCATGATTAAACAAATAGTAACCATATTCCATTGAAATATTCATCAAATATGATATTAATGTGTAAAATAATTTGAATGGAAACCGAGTCCTAACGTTCCATCTTCATTCTGAAATAACGTCACCAGCATTAATATTTTTAATAAATGAAGTTTGTCCTGGTTGCTTTAACTTAATTGTACAGTTGTTAACGAATAATCCAACTCAACTTTCTCGTGGTATAAGTGTCTAGGAAAAAAAACCAGCTTTTATTTGACGTTCTAATGGTTAAATACATAGTTCTCCAAAATTGGATACTTATATTAGGTTTTATAACTCAAACCGTCGATCACACAAAGACTTCCTTTACGAATAGGTACTTATCAAGCTAGATTTAATTTTTTTTATTGCGAACACGTGGCGCACAGATACGCCATGTGTGTCCCTCACAAAGCACCCATTGACATCTTTTGCAAGCTCAGTAAATCGATTGAAAGGAATTTCGTCTTCTACCTATAAAAACCGTCTATAAATACTAAGTAAACTTTTTATTCTGAATTCATAGGTGAAATGCAAATACTGGGATAGTGTAATTCACAACAGATACCGGACCGAAAACCTGTTTAACTTGAATTTCATTAAATCATAGCGACATTGTAACGAGTCTTTCTCCTTTGTCGGCTGGTTCCACTGTGATCATACAAAGAGAAATGGCTTTAGTATAATAACATTATCTGGTGACTATTGCAAGGGGATGTGAATAAAGATCTATATAGGTAAGTACCTATACCTTTTACGCTATGCCATCACTTCTCATAGGTTTAAATAATTGTGTAGTAGGTATCTATAAATTACAGGTTTAGGTACCCTAGAGTCTTTACATTTACAGGCATCCTATTAAAATACGAGATAGATGTCACCGTAGGGTGACTAGGTTATATTCATATATTTATTTTTGTTAATATTTATAAGATTTATTGCCGGTAAATCTATAAATAAAAGATATTATACAAGTATATAGGTACCTATATTAAATAAAACATAACATAAATAAATTCACAAATAAAATATGTAGTCACATTTACATACACAATTCTAGTAGAGAAACAATATTATTCGCTCAGTGTAACAGAAAAATACTCTTTGAGCTTATAATACGGTCTATCTAGTCAATATATAATTTTAACAACGTTGTGCCTGTAATGAAATGAAAGTGACGATGCAAAAAGGTATTAAGTACACGAAATCGGTTAAAAAGTGGTTATGTATCATTCGATAGGCCGGTTCAGTATATCGTACCGGACTGGACACAAATCCTTAAAAAATCGTTCTAAACAAAATGGGCGATGCAGGGAACGGGGGCCCACGTGGCATGTTTTCGTAACTTTGTTAAGTAAAATATCCAAGAAGGGGTTAGATTTTTTCTTTATCCAAAAAGTAAGTGATCACTTCTGGAAGATAATAGATGAAAAACATCGCGAGGAAACCCGCACACTGACATAACCAGTGTGTAAAATAGGAAAGCCAATGGCAAATCACCCCATTAAAAGTCGTTCTATGTGATTATTGCCCACTATCTATCCCAATGATTCCTTCCTTCTTTTAATATTATGTATGTGTGTGTGTATATGTAGATATTTTATATATAAGTATATATAAATATATTTATTTGTATGGGTATATTTTATATATATTTATATATTATTGTAAACGGTGCACAACCTACCTTTTTCCACCAAAATTACTCCACCAGAAGGTTGTCTGGAAGATATCGCTTTTAGCGATAAGACGGCCTAGATTGTATTAATCGTTTTGTACGCACTGTATCATACTAATTTTGTACAATGAAGAGTATTCATTCATTCATTCATTCTTTAGCATGATCACGACCCTCAGGAACACGATTCGACTTAGAAGAAAAAAGATAAAAAATGACATCTTTCTTTGACCATTATGGGTTTCGTTTGTCATTCAGAACTTTGCTTTCTAGTTATTGGTGAAGCAGAAAATAAATGCAGTATTTTAATATACCTATCTCTTGCTGCAAATTAGAATATGTAACCTTATTCATACCTACTGACATGCAATGCCTTAAATAGGTCGTGATCATAGGATGTGGGGCCACCCACACCCAGCTTCAGTGACCTGGACACTGATCTGCCACCCCTCCATCGCTATATTCAATAGGCAGAGTGATTCAACATCTCATAGCTTACCTTATTTAGTATGAAATAAAGTTACTTACTCGTACATCTGAAAATATATTTTGGAATGGTACAGAGCGAGTATGAAGTTTTATGGGAGAGACTTGAGGAGCCCCCTTTGAGTTTCAAATGAGGATTTCTGTAAGATTTAACCTAGGCACGACCATGTTGACACAGCTTAAAAAAATGTAACATATCTGAAAAAGTTCTTCATGTAAATGGATACCTAAGTAAGCAAATTACATGATCTGTCTGGACTCAAGACTGGAACAGTAGAGCTAAATGCTAATATCTACACATTTCAGCGACATATCAACTGTTATTATAAGTTTTCGTTCGCTGAACTAAAAATTAAACCTAATTGTATGTACGGACAACATGGAAATGATTAATAAACAGAAAAAATACAGTATTTATGACTGTTGTTGATCGTATAGAAAACTGACCTGACCATTATTATAATAATGGTTTTCGCGTACAGCTAAGCTAGCAGATACCTACGGTAATTATTAGTTAGAGCCTACGGTAGTTCGCTTCATTATTGATAGATATTGAACAGTACTTTTCAATAGGCATAGATGTATTATTTATTTATACCCTCTGGTTTACTTTAACCACTTACAATATTTTGACATAATCTTCCTAAGAGTATGAATGTATGTATGTTTTATTATAATTATAACTGTTTCGGTCATTGCTGTGTGTGAAATAAACGTATTACTTACTTACTTACTTTTTTTTATGAATTAATCTACTGAAATATTTTTTTGTTCCATACGAAAACACAATCAATAACACAAACTAATTCATTCCTAAGGACCATGAGGAAAGTTTTCATTACGATACCTACAGTAAACTCGATTACAAAGTAAACTTCTTAATAGTTATATAGAATTGGATACAAGAACTCTCTTTCATGATCAATCAACTATATTCAATGCTCAATATGATCGGTGGTACATCCATTGAACCGTTTTATTATTAAGGGGGGATTTTTTAAACCCCAATATTAAAAAAGCAATAAAACATTTTAATGTTTTATGGCATTGGATACAAGAACGGTCTTTCATATTCATTATACTAGATATCAATGCCCAATTTGCTCGGAACCAAAACGATTAAAATTAAAAACATGTCTACGGCTGTAATTATGGGTACCAAACTAATGGTAACATGTCACGCGCGCGGAAAAAGCGCTCCATTGTAATTTCCGAGTGATAATTACCAGTGATGATGACGGAACAAAATTGTAAAGTAAACATTTCAATATAAGTAAAGTATTGTAAAGTAAACCATTCTTCACCCACCTTTTTTAAACAAGCTACAATATTCTCAGACTACTATACTAAATGAGTAGATAGATAGATATCCTACCCGAGTCAAATTCGATATATTTTCTTCTACATATTACCTACTTATTCTTTTAAAGAAAACAGGAAAGTTTGCTCCTACAACCGAGTTTAATGTACGATCGCCTTAATAACTTTCATGAAGATTGATATAATAAAAAGGTTCAAGGATGTTCAAATTACGGGACAATACTATTGGTATAATACGACAAACGCGAATTGGGTCGAGTGCCGCCGCAGCCGTCCTACGTGCCAAACACATACAAACAAGAGCCATCAGTATATGGCACCCACACATACAGCGGCCGGCCTCGCGAGAACTAGGCCGAAAAACTCGCGCATGCGCCATCCTCACTATACGTATTACGTCCGATTATAGTATAGTAATACCTCCTAGATATAGGTACCTAAGTAATTTTAATTACTTACTAGAACTATTCTGCACTGACAATTTAACTGGACTACCGAGATTAGATAACACAGATAGATAATTTAATATTTTTAACACAGATAGATAATTTATTTTGTTTGGATAATACTAACCGTACAGTCGTCGGTCTCACCTCATGTACAGTCGATTACAAGTTAACCTACCCAAAACGTCAGTGAATCTGAAATAAAGCATGTTACGCGAACATAAGGTTGAGATTCAATCGATGAAATTGACAGACGGTTTAATTTAGCTCGTGGTCAACTGTACTATAACACATATACCTAGCCATTATTTGTCTTTAGATACAAAAAATCAAACGAAAATGTTATAAAGTATTCTGTGACATAACCTACATAATATCATCCACAACAAAGATTCTGGGGCGTTCGATAACGCTAGTGTCTGATGAAATATTATCCTCTGACCTATTCATAATATTCATATAAATATGTATTTCCTACTCGAGCATGTAACTGTAGCTAAGTACCTAACAGTGTAGTCATTTGCATAGTGGAATGAAGGCCTTATGATTGGAAATTATAGGTAGGTACCACACACCCACTTTTGACAGTCAAAACAGGGGAACGTAATATGAAACTATCACAATAGAAAACTAAAACTTTTACTTTTTAAAGTAACTGTTCCGAGTCCGACGATTATTGTCCTAACTACCATTACAGATTGACCTTCCACAAACCCCAATATTTTCTTTTCTCAAACAGAGGAGTGGCATGAGTTATGCGGACCAAGCAACGCTGGTCTTTTTAGTTAGGCAATATTGTCAAATCTGTGTTAGTGTGCAATGTTATATCTGCTTAATTGAACTGTCTATGTAGTAGTGGAAGTGGGGCCCAGTTTGGGAGTCTAAACGAGTTGCGATGGAAAGTTTGTTTCAATATTACAGCTACGAAAAATTACTTTGTATACCTACTTTAGCATTTCATTTCATCAAAACAAACAGATGTGAAGTTATATTATTGTCTTGCATTGTTGTAAAACAAGTGTTTAATAACCCTGATTTACGGTTCATACCTACAATGCATCATCGAGTAGTTCCTTATACTTTAATTATGAAACTGATCATTTTAGCTAACCAATAATTTATATCCATAACTTATTTCATATAGAAATCTATTATTAGTCTATTCAGGTCATTTCAGGTTGCTTAAAATATGCCGAGTTTATTGAATCATTAAACGTGTACTAGCTAGACCCTATTGATCGATGGTGCTAAACTAAGTCATGGACGATGTTAGCCGCAATATTTGATCAATTCCCGAACAAGGACGACATGAAGTTCTGCAGTGTGCAGCAAAACTGGGGATTGGGTGGAGAGGTAGGTGTGGGGGAACAACGGCACACCGCTGCTGGGCGGGGGCCTTGTGACCCATTGACCCCATTCTAGATGCTCGGTGCACTGCGATATTTCTGCTGCTACTAAAAGTAGCTCGAATATAGCGTGATAAGTTTCAAGGAATTAGGTTGCGGAAATTAAATCACCTTGATGCCTATTCTAAAAGTAGGTTAGCGGTTAGAACTTACAAGGCTTTTTAAAGAACTAGTAAGTGTACCTATAAATATTCCTTATTCAGAATAAGTTATTTAAAAATAGTACTTATAAATTTTCTGGAATAAGATTACGTTTACTCATATTTCCGCGGTTGCCGTTGATGTCAAGATATTTTGAAATGTCTGGCCGTTGCTTGCGCTTATAACAGGATTTCAGGCAAAATATTCCTATAACAAAAGAACGGGGGTTTCCGAGATACTGAATATTCGCCATATTCCTGTCACGCCCACATTATTGGGCGTGACAGGAATATGACGGATTTTGCATTCAATATCGAGCGTCCCTGAATTTCCGTGACAAGAATGCGAAAAAATTAGCCAGAAATTGCTTTCAATTAAAACAAAAAAACATCCCATTTCATATGAAATAGGTAATTGATTTCAGATCAAAAGTCCCCTGACCACGGCAATTATCGACGGTATATTCCGCCTAAGATGTATTATCTCCAGGCGTTCGGAACTGGTCGGAATGGGAAAACTGCTCAGTGTCAAACAGTCATTATGCGTATCGGTTATTCTGCGTGTAAACCGTAATTTACATTCTATCAGCCCGTGTCTGTCCACTGCTGGACATAGGCCTCTCCCAGGGCTCGCCACATTACTCGGTCCTCCGCCTTTCTCATCCAACCATCGCCAGCAACCTTCTTCAGGTCGTCGGTCCACCGGGCAGGGGGCGTCCCACACTGCGTTTTCTTATACGCGGTTTCCACTCTAAAACTCGTCAACCCCAACGGTTGTCGGTTCTGCGAATTCCATTATTTTAGGGTAAACAATAAAAATTAGAATTCCCACTATACAGTTTATTGGGTACTAGGTTTACATAATACAAGAACTGCAGCGGCCTTCACGATGTCCCCATTAGAGTTTAACAGTTCCCTGTGACAGTCCTCCAAACTGACGTCACTACCGACAGAGATCTTCACTCTCAGGACCTTGATGGCGTGATGCACATTCCAGTCACTCAGCTCTAAGGTTTCCAAGCATTCTTCCGGAGAAACCTGGAGACGAAATTATATTTTGTTAAGAAAATATCGCCACGATCGTCAGTGTAGATCGGTAGATTTTACATGCCTTCAAAAACTTCATCAGATGTACAGTTTTGTTTATGGTGAAATAGTAACGTCACTTTACATTATAATTCCCATTGATGGATATATCTATTTATACCCCATATTTGTAAAGGGTGTCCTGTAAAATATGGGGTTCAATAGATCATGAGGATATCTACTTTTTTTACGTTCGAAAAAGCAGTAAGAAAACCTGTTAAAGATTTTTGAATGATATGTGTAATCTACCAACCCTATTTATAGAAAGAAATAATATAGTTCAGTTCAACTTCTAACTAGAAGGAAAATCTATACATACGCAAGTACTAAATACTAACTACTTATATTTTAACTAGATTAAAATAAAACGAAATACATACACTGATGAAGACATAAGACAATTTGAAAGCATGGCGGCGCCATTTCAACTCCCATTAACAGCCGTAAAAAACGCTCGCTTAACCACTCGCCCGCCTTATACCAAAAACACACTTGTGCATTTTTTATTATTTGTCCTAGAATTCATGTCAATTATCAATGTATGTATTTTGTTACATCTACGTTCTATTTTTTTTATTTACTTCTAAACCCGCTTTTGACCTCGATCTCGCCTGATGGTAAGCGACGATGAGGTCGACGATGGAGCATGCGGGTCCAGTAAATGCCTATTCACTCTGGCCTTGAAGATCCCAAGGTTGTAGGTTTCGGGAAATACAGACGCCGGCAGGCTGTTCCATTCTTTAGCCGTTCGCATAATGAACGAAGAAGCAAATCGCTTCGTACGAGCAGATGGGATATCAACAACATAAGGATGGAACCCCTCCCCGCGCCTGGTAATCCGAAGGCGGAATGGAGATGCTGGAATTAGGTCGTGCAATTCCGATGCGCACTCTCCGAAATGTATCCTATAAAATACCGATAGACAGGCAACCTTGCGCCGATGTTCCAGACTTTGCAGTCTAGCTTCCACCAGATCTAATTAATTAAAACCTATCAAATCTATTTAATTATTTAAAGCAGCATCTATTTAAAAGCTCGTCGCCTGGTGCAAATCTTTGGACCTCTCTTCTAGAATAGAAAGAGTGAAATGTTCCATGAAACATTGACCTGGTAAACATCAAAACCGGTATCGATAGTTTGATAAATCTTTCGTAGCAACAAGCATGCCTATCTACATTTAACCTCCTTGTACAAAGACGGAATAGTAAAATTGTCATACAAATAAATAAAATGTATTATTACTGGTTTTTCGAGCCACTGATACTATTCTTTGTAATATACTTATTTCTTCAATAAATAAAATAACTTTTATTATGCAATTATTTCATATATCAAAATACTTTTAAACGTTTGCGATAAAAAAAGAAAACTTAGACGACATAAACATAATGTCTAACACGAATATAATGTAATATGTCCATATTGATTTTATGCATTAATTCTATTACATAATACGCTCACTCTAGTATATGTACAGTTGAGAATTTGAAATGTATCACAGTGCGCAGGCTGGGATTTAATTGGTTTTTGACAGATGGTATACTATAAGCTTGTATCTAAAGATTTTTTTTAAATTAGGCTAAGTCACCCATATCCGGTAGTGTACCCAAGAGACTGGCTGCGCTGCCCCGTTGGATAGCTAAGATAAATAGGAGCCAGCTCTTGGGTCTTTTGACGCGTCGACCAGGCGCTTTGCGAGGTCCTTGCGTCAAAAGACCCAAGAGCTGGCTCCTATTTATCTTAGCTATCCAACGGGGCAGCGCAGCCAGTCTCTTGGGTACACTGCCGGATGTGGGGCTTAGCCCAAATTTTTTATCTTCAGTTTAATTTTTTTGTTAGTCTAAGTTTTAGTGTATTTGCTATATATAGACATCAATGTACATTAAAAATACGAACATTTCGATATTGATGTACGTCTATTTTTAATGTTTATGATATGCATTTACTTTTCTTTACTTGTCAAATGCCCTATTGTAGGTGTCACACTGCTAATAGTCCACTGACCTGTTGCTTAAGCACTTTGCTCATGATCCTGACTTCATCGGACTCCACGCCGCGTTGCCGACCGCATGGCTTATGATCAGCAAACTCCAGCAGATCCTCCACCGACACGTGGTCTAAGTCTGAAACGTAAACAATTTTCTCGAATTAGATTCATATAGTTTTGTTAGCCGCAGACCACACCAAAGGAAGCCATGTGGGAAGTGGCGCGGACGGGCCCCGCGATCATAGTGTTTTGAACTGTATGCAAACGACGATAACATTTACTTTTGATTATCAGCCAAAGGCATCCTTACTCGTCGCTTCTAAATATTTTGCGCTAATCAATAGTCAACTTTATAGGCGTTTACATAGAGTTCAAAAAGGTGCAAAATTATAAAGTCGTTACCGCCCAGTTTGTGCCACGCGTCTCGTGTATAGCTTGCTTTTACATTGTGTAGGATAGGAACATAGGATAAAGAGGTTTCTTTTTCTTTGAAGGTTTTAAAGATAATACTTATTTTTTATTTACAAGAGCCAAATTTTTAAACTAGAAAAAAATTATTCGATTCGATTCTTTATTATATATTTTTAATTTATATGATGATGAAGATGATACTATATTAAAGAATGTTTGTTTTATAGTCTGTAACGTAAACAATTTTCTCAAAATATCTTGTTTACTGGATACATAAAATAGGATATTACTGCAACGATTAGGTTGTAAAAATATCTGTCATACTAGTGAAATTCGTTGTCGATGTCGACGAATTTAATATTTTAACCACAAATTATTTTAAGAGCAGAAATAAAGCAGCCGATGCTCGTATGATCTACCAGAAGAATGTCTCAAAGGATGACGGTAAGATAATGGATGTCGTCTGCCTTTCTGCTAAGCCCGATTAGCTATGCCTTGTCATGGGATTTGTTTTCCTAAACAATAAATAACTTCACGAATTGTACGTTTACGGAATCTCACATCAAAAAACCATTAAATTTTATAGAAAGTAAAACTAATTTCGTATTCGTTAACAGCTAAGGGTTTTAAAGAAAATAAAAAGAAATTAAGTCACTAGTGAAATGAATATCAGCTGTTTTGCATATCAAATTCACAGCACATTTCTAGAGACTTTAAAATGTTTTCAAAGCCTGAAACCTCGCTTGTTCATGATTTATGGATAAGAAGAGAATAAGCAAGAAACTTTTACCTTTTACCAACGATCCCACTTCGCCTTCAGATTGCTGTGCATCAATTGGGCCATCCACGGTGTCCAGATAAAAATTGAATGGGTTTACAGAACTCGGCCCAGATGTGTTTGTGAACGGATTCGTGTCCACCTTGGCAGAATCTGGTCCGTCGAACATGTCCACTCCGTTCTTCTCGATTATATGAATTTTATTTTCCCGGACATTTTGATTTTTTACTATCGGACAAGTCAGTGTGTTCTGGTATATGATTGGCCGCGTGTTTACGGTGCTCGGTGTGGCATTGGCAGGTGTGTTGGAACTGTTTGGCAGTTTGAGCGGATATTTTCTGATGTGCCTCGGTTTATCGATGAGCTTTGGTTTCGTGGTCCTCGGCGGCAGCGGGAGTTCATTTTTGGACTGAAACGATAACATTTGGCAGTATTAAACTACGAAACTGAGATTATAGTAACTTTTTGTTTATTGGTGTTATATTGTAACTGTGATAAGATATAAATCTTTATGAAGTAGATTTGTTACTAAAAACTATTTGTTCGTGTATTCTCTCGCAAAAATAGTGTAATTTGTGTTGTAACTCATTGAAGAGAGGGTGCAAAGTTTCGAGTCGTTTCTTAAATTACTGGACACCAGAGCAACCTAAAACGTAAGTACCTATTTATATTGTTAATACAAATTATTTAAACTTTTTTAATGAACTTACATCGTCTTGATTGGCGTCGTTGTTGTCCGCTTCACTTGTAGGAGATGCTCTGAAAATATTGTTAGTGTCAATTACGGTATCATATTTTCTTATCAACACGACATCGGTATTTTATGTTTCCGCTAGAGGAATTTGTCTTGCTAACACACGTTATAAGTAGGGGATTTAAGAGATATGCATGCTCAGTTTAAAATGTAGGCAATTAGGCACAGTTAGATTAAGGTTGTTTCATTTTCTATAACTATTTAACCTACAGAGGGATTGGTGGTTCAATGTCTGAACCTCCTGAAACACGTCAAAACTGCCCCTCAATTCCATGGCACCTCAATCTTCCCCATGAACACAAAGATTGATTTCTAGCTAGATCTTTTAATATCTTTTAATAAAATACCTATATAGAAATACATATTTCCGTGTATGCTAGTGGTGTAGTTGTAAAACATTGCAGGATTATCTCCTATTAGTTTTGAACTTTGCTAGGGTCCCTCTACTACCCACACTCACAGTCCATTCCGACATTAAAGAGCCTTTATTGCAATCGAGTTGAAAGGCATAGCAAACAAGCTACGGCGGGGCCATTTCAACACCCTTAGAAATTAAATAAAAAATTTGAAAATCCTTCCATCCGCCCGCCCGCCTGAGACATAGATATACATACATTCATAACTTTCACGTCCATAATCCCCGAGGGGGTCACTTTTCGCCGTGAGATAAGACACAAATATAAGATATAACTTACCTGCTGTTAACCGGAATTTGTTTCTGGAGCGAATAAAACTGCGTTCGCGTCTCGAATGTCCGCGGTGCCGGTTTAGGAATCGTCGCTGGTTTGTGCATCTCTGTCGCGTCCTTTGCGATTTGTGAGATGAGTGACGAGGACGCCATGGGTTGCTCGATGAGACTCGTATACGCAAGTTTACTTTCCTCTGTTATAGTCGACTGAAAAGACACAAAATATTAAGGATCTGCGTTGATTTTAAAAGAAAAGCGACAAAAATTAAATACCGATTTCTTCCAAATATAAGTAATTAAAGATTGCTTTTGTATACGTCGTTCAGAGAAAAATTGATTTTTGAGAACCATTGGTATAACATGAAAAAAATTTACTAAAATAGGTAGCTATAAAAATAATTTTAACAGCATTCTTCCAAATTGACTTGTATTTTTAAAACAAATTATTAGTTTTTTATGAGAATGCCGTTGTAGGTAGTCCTTCTAGCAAACCATAGTGGAGCGTACTAGGTAGGTAATGACGTTAATGTGTAACAATAATGAACAATCAAACAAACCATTAAATTTACGTAGGTGTTCGATACTCTAAGAGGTCAAAGCAAGTGATGGACATTTGTGGTTACCGACTGTTTTTACTGAAACGTTTAAAGTATTGTAAGTAGGACGGACATGCATCAGCGTTTTTGGATATACAATATTCCATATAATTTTCAGTAATTTTGTCGATAAAAAATTCTGATTTTTATGCGAATAGAAATAGAAAACGAATGTGTCAAAGTGGCCACTTTTAGCACTTTCGCTTTCTATTTCTTACTGTTACATTATGAAGATACTAAAACATCTAAAAAATTTTAAAAAAAAGTAAAGTAAAGTAAAATACACTTTATTGCACAAATAAAAAACAACAAACAAAAGATGGAAAAGCAAATAGTGAAGTACAATTTAGGCGGCCTTATCGCTAAGAGCGATCTCTTCCAGGCAACCTACATCAGTGGAACAATTCTACTTATATTAATACCTTAATTCAGGAGTAATATTTTTTCCGCACTGGCGCTAGTTTCACCACAGGTACTACCTTTTAAGCCCAGGAAAAAAACGAGTACCAAAATTAATTGCAACAGGTACGTCAAGTGCGGAATACTAGTGTTTTTAAAAACGCGACGATGCACTTTTCTGGGTCAATGACTGTGGAGTTGAGCGACTCGTGCGCAATCGCAAGTTGCGTTTTATTGCAAAATTCGAAACGTTTTGTCGAATTGCACTCCGCCCGCCATGACAAAATATGAGGTCAACTTACAGTGTAGATATCGTTTTCAATTTATTTTCCGCTGATGTCCCACCTACTTTTTTACGATGAAATATAATAATATTATTATATTACTTAAAATATTGTAACAAAAAACCTGCATTAACAATAATGTAGGGTGACGATAAGTAAACAACTTTTTATTGCAACACCTCGGAAAGTGTTTACTACTATTATTTATTATTTTTACTACCCCAATAACAAGGGTGGAAGCAGCTTATTAAACTGAGATAAGGGAAAATTGCATGAAAATTCTTAACTGTCCTGTTTTGTTTCTTTATTTGTGTGTCGCAATTGGCCAGTAAACAACTCCTTGGAACTTTTTTAAGACCTTAAGCTTTAAAATAGGTGACGTTATTAAATAACACTGGATATAATGTGGCAGATATTATAGTATTGAATATATATAAAAAAATTGTAAAATGCGCGTTATCCTTGTGTTATCAAAGAATTTTTTTGATGGTGTCTGTCTCTATCTATACTATACAGATGGTTCATTATGTCCCTAGGGGATTCGGCTATTTCCCTACGACACATATAGTTGACTGACCTGAATGTCTGGGACACTGTTAGCTTCTTCGCTAAAGTTCCGGCGTTCCTGTTTATCTGTAAAAAAAGAAAGATATAAGTACCTAATAAGTTTGATACGTATGTCCGATTTGGATGGTTTTTTTTTATTTATTACATAATTTTTTCAAGTGTGTCCCTAGCTGCCTGATAAAAATTGGATCAGGGGTTTCCAAGATCTTTGGAGTATTTCGACGGCAGTAAGATTTTCTAAAACGGTAATAGGTGATTCGAGCTCAAATATTTAGGACAATGGTGCCATTTCCACATTTGGAACTTCGAGGACTTGATGATGACTAGGAAAAATTAAGAGGATGTCAACAGTATCTAGTACGACACGTCTATTTACAGTAAATGTCGTAGAGATAACATACCGGCCGTGTCCTTATCGAGTTCATGTGGAGTGTGATGTAGTGAAACCAGCGGGAACTTAAAGTGGAACTTGGAACGTTCGCTTGGCGAATTCGGCAGCTTGCAGTCGCTTTCAAGATCGTTCATCGACCTGAGTGAATACATAAATTCGATTAATTTAGTGCACATAGAACCATAACGTTTATTTTGATACCAATACATCGAATAACACCGAGTATGTATAAACACATGACGTTTTTGCCTTCAATCATTCAAAATTGCTCAAACATTCAGTTTCGACGCTCATATTCTGAAGCCGATCCTTAATCAAGAGCTGCTTTTGGATGCAACCCCTCCCCAGACCAAACACTGGATTCTGTTCTGACGGTTCTGTTCTTTCTTAACCCAAAAGCTAGATACGTCAATAATACTAGTGCGTTCTAGCACTTCGCCTCGAGCCCTTCTTGGATGGTGTATAATCCACGTTCCAGTTCCTCCCATCACAGAAGCGTGCGGCCTTCCCCAGGTTTGCCCGCCAATGGACGGTCAAAGTCCTCATTTTGGCCGACCGATAATGTTGGGGCACAGGCCTCCCCTTGCACAAGGGGGTACGGGTCATGATCCATCGAGCGGGCCCAGGGCTGTGCGGTGCATTTCATACACCTTCGGAAACTTTTAATTTCCTCAGACATGCAGGTTTTCTCACGATGTTTTCCTTCACCGTTAGAGCAGTCGGTTAAATGTACGTAAGTCTTCGAAAAAATCGGAATAACTCACTGGTACATGACATTGCATGGTATCGGACCCGGACCTCCCGCATGGGAGTCTGGCGTCCTAGCCACCAGGCCACCGACGCTCTCTATAATTCCTTTTAGTCGCCTCATACTATAGACAGGGGCCACAGTATCTCTATTATTCTTCGCCCAATATTATAGGGCTGAATGCTCCTCGTCAGATCCCCACCTACTTCATTACTGGACCATACATCTAGCCACCTGCTAAGCACTTTGCGCAGATTGTTTGCAGCTCCATCTAGCTGGGGCCTAAGATATCGTGTGAAGCGAGAGTAAAGAGCTCTTACTTTGTAGTTATCTCATTGGCCAATGCTACGGCGGTGTCCAAATTTTTCTCGTCGTGAGCCGACATCGGCTTCATGGTACCAGTATGGAACGTTTTCTTCTTCTCAGCCTTATTCAGAGTATGCGACCTGAAATTAATCACATTATTAATCAAGGTTTTTATGAAAATAATCACGAAATAATGCGCCATTTCTGAATTTGTCCTAGAACCGATAGTTATTTTTTACATCAGTATTAAATGAAGCCAAATATTTATAGATTGGTAATGACTACGTTGAAAAATTAGCTACCAATTAATTGCAAAACTGATGATTCCTTAGCCTAATACCATGTAGCATGCCAGTTCATCATAATAAATGACTTTATATGAGTCATCAAATCAATAAAGGCATATAAACATTTTATTCAATTTAGATCATTTTAGGGTTCCGTTGTCAACTAGGAGCCCAGTCGTCATGTATGTCTGTACAGTTAACAAAAAATCCGAATACCTGCGAGTAAGTACCTACAATGAAAATGATAACGGAACCAACTAAAATTAAGTGTTTAAATTAAATAAAACTCGACTCGACAAAGTTAATTTGAAAACAAAACATTATGAAATCGACCGCACTTGGCAATCAACACTGAAATGATGAGTCATGAGTGAATGTAAGTTGCAAAATAAATTTATTTGTATTAATGACAAACTCTGAAGGGGCAATTTTATATATGCTTACTGCGATTGGTTAGCTATAAATAAGATTATCTATACATATAATAAAATCGTTAAAGGTACATTTTAGTGTCTGTTTGAACGCACATCACGTAAAAACTACTGAACTGTTCCGGATGGAGTTTTCACGGATATATTTTCTAGGCCATAGACGTTTTGAAAATTCCACTAAAAAACGGGTCAAATGTGAGGGCAAGTTAGTATAGAACGCGAACGCAGTTGCGGGCAACAGCTAGTTAATAATGATTTATTACCTTACAGTACCATCGACGTCAAGTGACTTTCCTGGTATACCCTTAAAAATAAATGGACAAAAATTATGCTCTGAAATAAAAGTATATAGTAATAATGTAATGCTATATACAACCAAATCAAATAATTTACGGTAAGAATGAATACTGAAAATTAGCTCGTCACAGGGGGTCAGGCGCTAATTACAGATGTAATGTATAATGTGGCTATCAAAGTAAATATACTTTCAAGGACGTTGACGGGATTTCTTATCTAATGCGTGAATAGATGAAATTGGGCGATATACATATTTAAACTAAATATAATTGGTTTAGAAAATACAATTTAATCTAAATTATACCTAAGTAGATGATTTATACATAAGGGTACAAGGGGGATTCCAAATTCGTTATAGGTGCCGGCACGATATTTGAGCACAAGGCGAAAGAGAGTGAATCCGTGCACTTTAATAGCACGTCTTTGCTCCACCTCTTTCGCACAGGAATCAACTTCCGCGCCGACGCCGCAATCTATAATCTACTAATAAGATGATATCTACAGGAAAAAACTGAAGGTAATGGGACGTAATAGCAAAAAGTAACTGTAAATATGAAAAATCAACAAAGTTAATAATTAGCCCTTCTACAGTTGATTTCTTACCAGCAATCCAATTTACGCAATGCGCTTAAATAAAAATAGAATTTTTAAAGGTAAGTATTTCTTTTATTGTAGTAAAAAAATTAAATTTAAATATAGGCGTTACGAGAACATAAAATATTTAGTCCATTTATTGACGTTTGTCCACAGGGATTCTGAAAAAACATTTGTTTCCGAATAAATGTAGGATAGTCAAATAAACATGAATAATTCCCATTAAAAATGAAATGTATCGTTCAGGTCAAGAAATAATGGAGCTTGTCTTTTTTGTCCCAAATAATAACTGAGCTACACATATTAACAAGTTCCCTGTCCATGACCTGCATACTGGTCATGGCTGGCGCCCACTCACACGTCCGTGACGTATAAATTGGGTCATTCGCCTTTTCGCCATTATGACGTATACAATTAAGTAACATTTCCTTAAATAATAAAATCTTGAGGACATATGGCGACTAGTCACAATTTGAGCCCGGACGTTAACTGTCTATATCCCTATCGTTTTTATTCTTCAGATATACATACTGATACAGATCGTATCATAACTGTACTCTCAGTTAGGTAAGATGTGTTAACTTGATGATAACGTTTTAACATACCTCTGCCCAGCGTCTGCCATCCAAATTGCGAAACATATACTCAAACTCATCTATCAAGCTTTGACTGAAGTCTCCCGAACTTTTCTGTAATAAATACACGAACAGTATAAAGATTGGATCATCTAGGAAGTAAGTTGTGGGGTATTATATACGAGGGAATTAAGCTCAATACATTTTTAGATATAAATATTAAGTTTTCTATACCATCAAAAATATGATTGTATACATAAATTGATGGTCAAATGTGAAAACAGAATTAAAATTAATTGAAACATAAAATAGCTACATGCAATCAAAAATCAAACGATAGAAAGAAACGGCAATATTACATCATGACGTCACTGTGTAATATCGCCATACAAGCAGATCCTGGCTACATATGAAGAACTGTTATGCTAAAAAGGGACAGAGCATCTCTCCAGTACTAACTTAAATCATTAAAATATCTCTGATGTTAGTTGAGATATCATAAAAAGAATTTTAGAATTTAAATTGATCGATGGAATTTAAAAAAAAGTCAAATACTGAATTGCGGGCGCCGATTAAGACCACCGGTTTGAAGTTAGTTCGCGCATATACACTCACTTCAGACGGAAAACGATCCAATCGCATGATCGCAATGACATTCCATCTAGCCATACCGCCAGACCCAAACATTAAACATTTTTAGAATTTTTGGGTATCATACGTTAGACTACACTTTATTTTTATAATTTTTGGATTATTTCTCTTCTCTTATTATTTTTTGATGAACCATGTCCAGTTTAGTTCAATTATAATACAAATTGAGTGCGAATTCCGTTCAGTCAGACCTCACTTTTACTTCGACATTTGTACTTATTACGAGTACTTACAGGGCTTTCGGGCAGCACGAAACTTTCCGTTTTCACAACATCTGCCGCTGTGCTATCCTGGAAAATAGGTAAACGTATGTTATAAATATTCGCACAAATTAACTAGAAACCTAGGAAGTTCATTTGCGAGTGTTGTCGACCTACCGTGTCAGTGTCAGAAATCTCATGGTACTCGTGGACTTCGTCAGTTTTAGACGAAGCGCCATGATCGTCATCAGATTTGTACGGCCTGCTGAGTGTCGCGCATTTCACCTGTAAGTAATCAAGAAAAGAAATACATTTTCTGGGATGCATGGCATTGGTATTCGTTTTGTTCCTGTCGTTCCATTTACAATATTCCCACTATTGTCTTGATTTAAGAGCGTCGGTGGCGTCATGGCTAGGACGTACGACTCCCATGCAGGGAGGTCCGAGTTCGAAACCATGCAATGTCATGAACAAATGAGCGAAGGATTTACGTACATTTACCGACTGCTATGACGGTGAAGGAAAACATCGTGAGGAAAACTGCATACTGAGATAACCAGTGTGTGAAATGGGGAAGGCAATGGCAAACCACCCCATTAAATCTGCCACGAGAGTTGTTCTATGTGATTAATTCCTTAGAATGATCCCGACCCTCAGCAATGAGGAATACTGACTTAGAAGAACTATGGATTTAGCTAAGGAACTAGTGTCGTCGTAAGTATTTTAACTTGTTAAGTGATTTACTGTTCCATGGAACAAATGGGATAATAAGAAACCTTCGATTCTATTTACACTTCGCGAATATACATTCGATTTGTTCGAAGTATCATATAGAGATGTCTATTCAATACTCGACTCATTACCAATAGGATTCTTTAAAATATCGATTAATTAGTATCCCATGTGCTGAAATAGAATTAGGCAGTGGGACCAAACGGTGAAATTTGCGTATAGAAGAGATAAATACAATCTAGGCGATTCCGAAAAAATGTGTAGTTTTAACGTCAATTAAATACCTTATTTAAGATGTTTTTGCTCGTCGTTGGCTCCAAACCCGATTTGTGGTTGGTTTTTAAGAAATTTCTTGATTTGGTATCCCTGTCTGTAAGATATAAAATAATACATTGTTAGTTTTTACATTTTGGGCACAAATAAAGATGGTACAACAAACGGTGTTCCATGTTATTATTATTCAACATTCGTGCTTTGTTGAATACTAATTATTACAGAGAAACGGCGAAAAATTCCCTGAGTCCGTCATCAAACTAAATTTATTTCTTACTGTTATGGTTTAGATTTATGTTAGTCTTTAACTATTGTATTTATCTATTGATATATGAAGCCCGAAATAAACATTTTATTGTTGTTATTAAATTATATATATATTTTTTTAGTTTCAGTTAAAAAAAAGCAATATTATGATGTAAAAGCTACAGAAATGTTTGTCGAAGTTAATGCATATCCTCAGGACACCTTGTATAATGAAACGTTTTTGTTTGATACCTTTGGGCCGCATTGGTTATTTATGGTGGCGTTAAATTGTCTGAGTTGGAGTCACTTGATTTATATTTAAAACCAGTAAAGCCACTAGTATTCTATGAGCTACTTTCCATCGGCTACGCATGCACGAAAGATGCTGTTTGTGACCAGGTGTGATGAATTAATTGATTAGCCCTTTAGTGCAATTACAAGTTGTGAGCTTGGTTATGGTTATGATCTGCTGATACGTCTAAATATAGCGAATACATATCGTTGAGTTTTCGTATATACACTTACAGCTCAAGTCGACCTCATCACAACCGGTTTTTGCTTCAGACTTATTTGTCGACAGTAATGGGTAGGGTGGGGTGCAAGATGCTGCCGACAAGTGTGACGGCGAGTTCGGATTGATCAACGGCATTTGTTCCAGGTCTTCTAAGGGTTTGTAAGGCGTCACTATCTGCCGTGGAGGCTGTTGAAGACGCCAACACAAGTTCACATATAAGTTCATATAAAAAATTATGTTGCTACATAAATACAAAATTTCCCATGATAAGATAAATAAATAATGATTTTTATAACTATATATTTCACAGAAACCATTGTGAAAGTCATAAGGAAAGAAGACAGATATGATTTAAAACAAAGCAATGATTGAAATACTCACACAACCGGCAGGATCCAAGAAAGATATGTCACCGAAATACGCTCCATCTAACCCCACATGTCCAGTGTGTTTGACATCACCCTGAGGACTGGAAATCATGCTTCTCTGTATCGTTCTTTTGCCGGTGTAAGTGTGGCGTTTGACATCAGACCTCATGAGGGATGAGCGAATGGAACGGGAGGAGTTGCGAGTCGGGTGCGGAGACAGAGATCCGGACAGGTGCGAAACAGACTTCTGTATAGAAGACAAGCGATGCATGATGGATATGATTGATGATAAAATGTAGCGTTTCGCGAGAAAACGAACCAGTTGATAATCTTATAGTAATTAAAAAATTTAAATAGTTATCTCAATCTAGTGTCAGTTTGACGATAGTTGATAAGTATTATAAAAAAGCCCCCCATACAGCGACCGTCGCTTTGCTGTCCAAATTTATACCCCTCGCGATCTTTATCTAATGTAGAGAGAATACTTTCGTCGCTAGGACAGTGTTCATATTATTTAGATAGACTATAGTAATCTAATTCTAACTGGTCCCTTTTATTATTTATAACAACCAATGTCGCCCAAGTTATTAAAATGGCACAGGAAAATTATGAACATACAGTAAAGTTTTCGTCACCAAGTAACAAATTTGAACCCATAATGACCAAACCAGTGACATATTATGGCAGGTATAAAATAATTATGGATATATAAATCAGAAATTATCATAAAGCTTTGAAAGTCCTACATAATCGATGTTTGTAAAGTTAGCAACGTTACTTAGCAACTTAATCATACAAACTAACAAACGCGGGTGGGGTCGGAAATTCCGCAGGCCAAATTCGACCTTGATTACGGATTATGCAAAGGACAGGTTGTTCTTGTTCACTAACTACTGGTATAAGTTACATCTCACTATTTAACCAGTTCTCAAGTGCAAGAGAGTGAACAGTTCTCTCAGGTATATTCCTAATTTTTAAATTCATTACGGATAGAAGAATGATGAAAGGAGTACATGCTCTAAAAGTCTTCACTTACCTCAGTTTTGGTGTAAGATTTAGTGTGATTTGGGTCAAACATGCCACAGGCGCCGCCAGGAAGCACGCCGTACCACATAGACGTTTTAGTCACATTCCTGCACAATGATATGTTAATTCACGCTTACTATTGCTAATTAAAGATAAACAACACTCATAATATGTAGATACATTATGTAAAATGCTATAGTAAATAACGATGCTAATGGTAAACGATAGTAATTTTATTTACTTTGTTTTTCATTCATAAAATCGTAATAATTAATTTTATCCGAAAATATTTGATTGATGTAAAATTAATGAAGTACTTACTCCTTCCCCAGCACCGTAATAATTTGGCCTGTTTTGTATTCTAAAAAATTACTTCGCCTTCCTTCTTCAAGCTTTTGAAAATTGCTTATTGCTTGAACCTACAAATAAAAATTATCACAACATTACTGGACTTATAGAACATAATGAAGAGTTCTTATGAACTAAAATGTAAGCATTACAAAACAGGTACCTGTTCAGGTCGAATTTCTCGTAGCTTTGGCCCTAAATCCTTGAACTTCGGTCGATTACTTGGATCGTGGGACCAACATTCCAGCATTGTGGAGTAATATGCTTCTGGGCAACATTCTGGACGTTCCAATCTCTATACAAAAATCGCGAATCAAATTAAACATTGAAGCCGAGGTAAATAAAACTGAGCAAGATATTTGTTAGGTACTGACACTAGTTTAGTTGTGATTTTAGCTTAGGTTATAAAGCTCCTATTTCCGAAATTAGACACGTGAGAGTTCTTTTACATTTGTGGCTAGGTCGCGCGGAACCGTACTTGACCCATCGTCCATATAAAAACTGCTGCCGTGCTGCTACCACGAGATATTTTTTTCATGAAGCGTGGCTAAATCGTACTGTAATCGCGTTGCTTTACCGCCAATGTGAAAGCGCTTTGAGTGGTCCTTTACATGCAGGTGTATCAGCTAATCCACCTTCGCCCATTGGGTTGTAGTAATATTTTTTTTTAAATAGATATTTATTTTTACCTGAAAATTGGGAGCATCAATGGCTTCTAATATCTGTTGTCCTGAAAAGGCTGCCCATGGCTGAAACCCGTAAGTAAACATTTCCCAGAGGCATACGCCGAACGCCCATACGTCGCTCGAAGACGTGAAGCGTAGATAGAGGATGCACTCTGGCGCACACCTAGAGACAACAATCAAATGAAATATCATGTTACCTTTCTGCAAGCTGAGTGCTTAATTTAATTATCAGACTTCTTAGACTTACCCATCAAACGAATAAACATACGCTCTTACATGTGATTATGAGGAGGAAATATTTGGGAGTTAATAAGTAAAAAACACGACTAACAACCAGCACGATATCTATACACTGTAGTGTTTTTTGCTTGGATTACTGTATGGTATACAGTAATCCCTCGCCAACAGCCGGGATTAAGTTTCACAGAAAGGCATCGATTGACGATATACTGCGGGTTGGCGAGGGAACAACTTTGAACATATCAAATCGGTAATTCGTTACAACACATTTGTAAATTAACTGAGTATCTTTAAACAAGGAAAGATAAATTGATGTTTCTTGTTATGTTTTTGACATTTCTGACATCATTACACTTGTATAATAGTGTCAGAAATAACAAAAACATAACATGAAACATTCATTTATCTTTCCTGGTTTAATGTCATGCCATTCAACTAGCTAAAAAATGTGAAATGTGAAACAATGAGTAAGCTTGCATACACACACGTCGCAGGCTCGAGAGTAACTAGATAAGGAAGAGCAATACAATGACTTCCAGCTTCTGTTATAAGGACTTAGTTCATAAATTCCAATAATCCCCTCCCAACCCATTGAAACATAAACGGCGACAAATGAGGATTCGTCACGGTGAACATCGGCGTCTTTGTTAGGAGTACAGAGCATTGTTTGGTGTTCTTAACATTGGACTTGGTAGCGAATACCAAAGTATCACCAAAAAATTCCACCTTGATGATTATATGTTCTGACACGTTGTAGAATAACTAAACTAGTCCTCTTTCTCAAGTTTATCAACGCATCAATTACTTCTCTGGATTCGACTGTCTGCTTATCTGTCTAAATTATTTATAAACTGGAGTTATTATCAACTTACCAAGCAACTGGCAACTTGAGATTCACATTATAATTAGTCTGATAGTAGTCTTTTCCGACACCCAACGCTCGTGACAATCCAAAATCGGAAATTTTTACTCTATTCTTGTTAAACACTAAGATATTTCTTGCCGCTAAATCCCTGAAAATATACGAAACTCATTACCTTACGAAAAAATCTAATTTGTACATTTGGGCTAGGTTATTTGTTTGTAGTCTTAGGTGCAACAAAAAATATATATTTAAACCTCGATAAGAAACATGAATAAAATTTAATTTAAAAATGGCTTTAATTTCAGACACCTTAGATGTTGAGGGGCCACTGGTACTACTATACCTAATCTGCTTTATGGAGTTTGTTTTGAAAAAATTGGTGCACATAATATTCCATTCAGGTTTTAAAAACATCTATTCACTCAAAGATCTTGGCTTTATGACGCTTGCAATAGTCTATTTAGATTTCGATCATTACCTATGAATCAGTCTTTTGTTCTCTAAATAAGTCATGCCATCACAGATTTGTTCAGAGAATTCGCAGAGATTCGGTGTTGGAAAATTGGTTCTTAGAGAGACCTCACGGAGACACTCCAAAAGGGATCGCAATGGAGCCAGCTCTGTCACCTGCAATGTAATACATTGAAGAAATTAGTACAAGCAGTATCATTAATTACTTTGGGTGCTAGGTTGGCAGCTAAAAGCTATCTCCTTGGTAAAAGAATGTTGAGTACCTTTACATCTGTAATTTTGAAAACATAATATATCTAAAATTGTACAAAACATTTTTATATTCTTTTTTAATTTGCTGTAGGTATCCCAAATAAACATTAGTCGTGTAATAAAATAATAAATACAAATCAATTTGCATTATAAGTTAAACAAATGTAATAGTTTTCAACAATGAAATGTTTTAAACTTACCAACATCAAAGAATCTAAATGTAACACGACTCCATAAAGTCGGACAATATTCGGGTGCTCAATGCTGTGCATCACTGCCGCCTCCTTCAAGAATTCTGTGGAGTTTGAAGTCATCCTTTCATGACCCAAACATTTTATCGCCACTTGCAGCTGTAAATACATAATGGGTTTAATAAATAAAAGTTGTTTTAGTATGGCTTCATACTCAGATTATTCTTTGGCCCAATAACCACTTTGTAATAGTCACTGGACTAGAAATATTAAAAACAAACATACATTCACACAGATACAGATCTGGGTGTATTAAATAATAACATAATATTATTTTGATTTGTGCATAGAATAGCAGATTCTTAAGTGACTATAAAATCATATAATTAATATTTTATATTTGAAAAATTACAAATAAACAGATAATCACAAATGTGAGGTCACAGTGTATATATATCAAAGCCTTACTCTCTGGTTTCCAGTAGTCCAAGTCCCCTGCTGTACCACACCAAACTGGCCCATGCCTAGTTCCTTATTAATAGTTATATCTTCAATGGATATTATATGCTTAGTAGGAACTTTAATGTTATTTTCTGTAAATGGCTGGAATTCAATGGATACCGAACTATGGGCTTGAGCAAACTGAAACATTTGTACAAATTAAACCAATTATTTTAATTTATAATTTTTTGTCTTCATAATTTAAATAAGGGTTCAATAAAATTAACTTACCACATCATTCTTTTTATGTGAAGTTAAGAGTTTTTTTATCTTGGATATATATGGATTTGGAAAATATTTTGTATAAATCTTTTTGTATCGCCTTTGTTCAGGCTTGGACAATCCAATGTGAGCTAAGTCTTCACATGCTACAAATTTAAGCTGTGATAGTTTGTTAACTTTCAAAATGTCTCTGCAAAAGTAATATTTAAAGTTTAACTTACTGCTTCATTAAGCATGTTTGCAAGCAAGCTTTATTGTTGTATTCAGGGTGGCCCAAAACAACGTTGACACCTAATTTCACAAATAACTCAAGTAACTATAGAGATACATGAAATTAAGTTATAAGTAATAAAAATACGACTATTTTTGATCAATAATATTTAATTGTCCTGGAAATACCCTCCTTTAGAGTTGATACAAAGCGTCAAATGTTTGGTTTCCGCACCTCCACCACTGATATTTTGTCCCATTCCTTCCTCAGTGCAGCCTTCAGAGTCCAAATTTCTATGACGCGTTGCGCAAGCCCTAGCCTCTAAGATAGACCAAATACTGTAATCCATCGGATTCAGATCAGGCGAGTATGGTGACCATTCCTGCTAATGAAACCTGGACATTTCTATTTGCACCACTGTTGAACACTTAATGCCCTGTGAGATGGTGCAGAATCTTGTTGGAATATCCATGGTTGGTTTCAAAAATGCTGTTGGCTCCAAGGAAGAAGAATTGCCTGTGGAGCAACCGCTCCATACCATGATGGTTTCCGCGGTTTGACGATGAGGAACAAGTGCACCAGATCCGGGACGTTTAAGTTAAAGAGTAGATCCTTTCAATTTGACTTCCTTTAATTTTCAGTTCAATCAAAAAAAAAATCATCTGAAAAGATGCTGTTTTTCCAGTTCTCAGCAGTGGCACAACACAGTACGCAAACGACATCTTTCAAGGCAATCTTTTTAACTTTATCTATTGAGAAGCTGTGCTTTTCGTATTTTGTATGCTCTTTAACAATACGCTGCACTGTAGACCGACTGATTTCGAGATCTCGAGCCATTTTTCTTATCTTGACCTGTGGATTACAACCTTTGCTTGATGATATGCCGCGTTCTACATCCTGACAGTTATTTTTCTTCCTTTCCCAGGACTGTCGGTGATGTTGCCGAGCTCCATAAATCGTTGAAAAGCTAACTGGCGACTAATGTCGAAACACCTAACTATCTCACACTGTCGTTTTCCACTCTCATGCAACACTATAATAGCTGCACCCTTCGTAAACTTGGCAAAATATTCTAATTATTGGACTTAGTAACTGAGAATCAATGTTAAAATGATGCCAAGATAAGCTAAATCAATAATAGAAAACAAATGAAATTATTTTGTCAACGTTATTTTAGGCCACTGTGTAAAAACACTATATCTAGATTATACGGTATTTGTTCTCGTTAACAGCCTCATACTACATCAGAAATTACTAAGCAATTAAATATTAATTCGCCATATAGCAAGTTTTAAATACAAAAGCAATTGTGTAATTTACACATTCGCAGGAGCATTTTAAAACTAGAATTTATTCCTTTAGTTAGACACATGAACCCAAATACTTTTTCCTAAATATGATATAAGATAACATCAAGTTTCTGACTCATCATAATACAAGCTAAGTCACTATTGTTATGATCATCCTTTCTGATCATTGTTATAGGTATGTAAATATACACAACAAGACATTGATGCTTAGTTGAACTACCTACCAAAAATAACCTTTTTTTTATTTATTTTACTTAAGTGAACCAGTATATTCGTTATACTATCGTTTCGTAGCACCAAAAGACGTATTGATATCAATATTTCTTCTATTAATAATTCTAATTCGCTAGGTACGTACTACATACAACGTAGGAGTAGGCGTGAATAGTACATGAAAATAATAGCTACAAATACCATATAATGTATAAGCCTAGTGTAGTTGTAAATAGTAAATAATTACCTAAACAATTCGAAGTACTGTTGAAGCTCAGCCTCATCAAGGAAGTCTTTCAAATTATCTCCTCGATCATCGACTATACTTTCTGGAAAAAGAAACCAATTTCAGTTTTTAATGTAAAATGAATGGTATTAGCATAAATTATATGTTATTCGTACTTACCCATGTCAAATAATGTGATGATACTAATTATTCTATTGTGTATCTATACAAAATGTTTTATTTACAGCAAAATATCAAAATGAAACGAAATCCCAAAAGAAAAGGAAAACTATGAAGTTTTTTTGTGTGCATACAGTCGGTCGGTAGGTACCTAAGTACCGGATTTTTTTTTGTATACTGTGTGACCAAGTTATTGTATATTCCTACTAAAACTTGTTTTATATTCCTACTAAAAAGGAGCATGCACATTTTACTAACGTGTTTCTATGCTTTCCAATCTACTTAATAGACAACTTAGGTACCTAATTTTCGTGTTATGAATTTGTTTGACACTCAAGATAATTAAAAATGAAAATAAATAATTACTATTTAATGATTCTGGTTGTTTCGCTAAATCTAAAGCTAAACCTAAATTAATCTGTCAAGCTCACATACAGTACAGTAAAAAAGAGTAGAAATTGTATATATTATGCCCTTATTTATAAGGGCAACATTTACTGAATTTGTATGGAAATTTTAATGTAATTGTGATTTGACATTAATGTATGGAAAGTTGCCATTATTTAATTTCAACTCTTTTTTGTCACACTGTATGTGAATATACTAACTAACAAAATTGTGTGAATTTGAGACATTTCGTTTAGCGGTCATCGCTATATTTGGCCTCGGAATCGATGCCAATTATATACAATTAATAGTAATCCCCATTCAAAATATGCCTTAAATAGGTAGGTATATCACTGGATTCGCCGAGAAAACTACCCTCAAAATATTATATATATTTTCAGTATCTTAACGCTTCTCCAATCCTCACGCTTGCGTACGTGAGGATTGGACGTATGCAAGTTTTGTAATTTGTCAACTTATTTCTAAGTGACATTTTGCTCCCCTTGCCTAGCATCGGGTGTAACCGGCCGAGAATAAATGTTGCGCGGTCGCGGACGCGTTTTACGTGTGACTCGAAGGTCATACCTATATCAAGGGTGACTCCTAGATATTTGACCTTGTTCTCCCAAGGGATAGGTTTGCCGAAAAGTGAGAGTTGCCCTATGTTATTCCGAACATGGGTGGTTGTATCAGAGGCACGACCCGTAGCGAAGAGAATGGCGGCGCTTTTGTCAGGGTTCACCTCGATTGTTCACTTCCGAAACCTGATATGAACAGTCATTAAATCAAACCCGCCCTTTGATTATGGTTATACGAATATTTTTAGAAAGCCTTTTTAGTGATCATTCAACCTGTGCTAATAAAAAACTGGAATTCATTGTGGTAACAAAGAATGATTTTGAAAAACGGATATTTCTGAAATTTTGAAGGTTAATAATGCGTAGAAAACGCATTCGGGTCCGTACTGTATGACCAATTTTTTCGGAAAGCCCTCATCGAGGTCTGTCGTTATAAATTGGAGCGGTGGCGGTAAAGAATAATTTGGAATATGTGTGCGAGGGATGAATGACAAGATATGGTATAGTATAGTGTGTATGAGAATAAAGACTATTTCATGTCAACTCGAGCTCCGTGTCACAGAATACACATAAAATGTCCACTCAATACACACGCGCAAAATCGGCTCGCACACACGGACTCTGCGTATAAGCGATCTCAGGGCAAGTCAAAGGAACTCAGACGTGAAATACCTACACGCGATTTGGCGCGATCGAGTGGCTGCTTTTATAATTTTGCACGGAACGGCACGTTTTACCGTCACCATTTTACAAGGAAGCAAAATGTATGGAAATGTATGAAGACGCTTTTTAACAGTCGACGGTAACATTTTGCCGTTGCTGGTATTACCGTTGCCGTGGTACACCTAAGCTCCCTGTAAAATCGTCACGGCAGTTGAGAGTGTAGTGGTAGTGTGTACCTACGAGAATATTTACGATGTGTGAGTGACGTCGCCCTCGTGCCTCCAGCCCCGCTTCCCAGCTATCGATAGGTACATTATAAAAGGGTTAACCGTGGACGTGGACGATAAAATCGTGGATGTCCACGATGATATCGTGGATACCGTCGTGGATTGTATAACGGGACGATAATCATAAAAGCGCCCAGTGGTAGGTATAATTTTTTGTACTTTCAATAAACGAAACACATTGCCAGAAATATTTTTTACAAGACTATTTCTTTTAAACTGGGAATTTATATCTGCCCTAGCGCTACGATCGAGTGACGTAATAAAAATCTCCCGGAGCGAATGTTCTGTGTGTGTATTCTGTGTCCGTGGCGTGCCGTCGCCATCGTAATGTAGATAGTCCTTTACAGTCGAATTTTTTATGGTAGTATTTTAGTTTTGATTATGACAACCCCTTATAACTTGCAAATATGGCGTAGGATCCTACAAAATGCAGTGGGAGATAATTTGTTAGACTTGTCAATTTTGAAATAATAAAAAAGACATGTGTTTATTATAAGACTTTTTGCATTGTAGGAAGAAAGTGATAGCACAGTTTATAGTGATATGTGAATTTACGCAATGTAGGTAACATTAGTCTGATTTAAGTTCTAATTTGAAACAAAATTACCTAAGAATTATTAGTCTGATTTACTGTGATTACTTCGCTAATTTAGATTATTTAGATTGTTTTAAATAAAATAACTCATTTGTTGCAAAGGTCTTTGTATAATATGTTCGTTTGTCATGTAATTTTTAAGCCAATCTTGTGAGTTGTTGTTTTTATGCAGTTTTGTCAAGACAGATTTTTGAGGATTTTTACCACTTATCTTTTCAACGAGTATGTACCATACTCACATTAGGTCAATAAATACGGATTAAAAATATATTTACGTAAATAAATTCTAAAGTAGACTACATTTTTAAGTTGATTATTCCAACATTGTTGTTTGAATATAGTTTAAGTTAAGAAATGAATATTTCATTCAGTGATTTAATTTTAAACTAAATCAAATGTTTAGTAATAAACCTAGAACAGTAATTGGTTACATAGATTAGAATGTATTGTGTTATGGACTGTAAGTTTTATTATTTAAAAAGAAGATCCAGACAAATGACAAAAGGAGATGATGGTGAGTAATATAATATTTTAAGTAATTTAATTAATAATATTTTCTGATTTTTTTCCAGGCTGCTTGTGTACTGTTTGTCTTTGTTATTGTGTTATCTCTGTACATGGACATGGTCATGTCTAGGTCATTGAATAGGATGATTTTAATTATTGTATCCTTACATTTTCCAGATCTGTATGTTTAGAATTCAATCAATCAATCATTTATTCGTGAACAATTAGTCAATCAATTAACATCAATTTATTCCTTTTCCCTTTCTTTTTCAATTTCCAGCACCTAAGATAGGCACTGAAGAAATATAGCTTGTAAATTTTTATTAGGATGTCATAACATAATAATTATTTGCCGCTGGTTATAAGTGAGTTAGAGGTATTGGACCAATCCATTTTTGTTGTTTGTCTTATTGAAAATACAGGTGGTAGATCCTGATGTGAAGGATCACCTGGGTTGGTACCACCCTCTTATCTATTTCTGCCATAAAACATGTATGCTTGCATTTCTGTTTCGGTTTGAAGGGTTAATAATTGTAATTTGCCAGTGTAATTTCCAGCCCATGAGGCAATCTATCCTAGTTCTCAGGGTTAGCAGCGCATCAAAAACCTTCTAATAATAATACAGTGAGGTGAAATGTCTATGGGCGACTGTGACTAGTTATCATCAGGTGACCCGTTTAGTCGTCAGCTCTACTTATTTAATTTAAAAAAATATATTTTTGGATCAAGAAAATTATGGGCTGTGAAGGAGAACGTAGTTTCAGACCCAACTGCAATAAGTTGGGTCTGAAACTAAATATCTATCTAGTCTTGAATATTAATTTTCTTTTTATTAAAACTAACATTAATTTTTCTTAACTTCTTAGCCATCAAACACTTAATTCGGTCAAAATATTCTGTTTTATTTTAGATTTTTTGGAAAACTAACATGAAAAATATACAAACTGGTTTAAAATTAAATACAATTTTCTGCCAATTCAAATCTTATTTGTATGTATATTCAGTGTTACTACAAACAGATTAGTGACAGTTTAGCTTTAATTTTATTTAATACCTTGGTTTGATATAAAAATTGAAATATTGCTTGTTAGCATATGCAATCATGAGTTTTGCTTGAGTGAAACTTTGCTGTTTTAGCATGGTATTGACACCATGCTTAAACAGCAAAACATGACTCCGTAACATGAAGTTTATGAAATGAATTCAATTGTGTATATATTTGATTTAGTGTATAATATTTAACAGTACATATCTTTAATTATCTTAGAATACCTATTAACAATTATCAAATTAGAAATCTTATATATATATCTTATATATTATCATGGACTCGTATCATATTTATTATAAATCTGTGAGCATAGTTCTTAGTAACTCAAAAAATCAGGGTAAGGTTCGTTTTCCTGTATCATAACTTTTCTGCCCGTTTCCACCCTGTATAGAGATAGACAATGTCAGTTTAATATTTCTGACGACAGAGTAATTATTACCTATTATGAGAACATTTCCGAACAGGGCTACTAGTGATTGTTTCTTTAATGATTAAGGAAAATATTATTGCCAACAATAATATGCATACAGAATGCTGCCAAGTCAATATTGTAGTGTAGAGTATCCATGATTAATATCAGTCAAATGGTTGTTGTAAATATGTATTAAACCTACGTCAGTGATCATTAACTGGAAACGAACATCTTTAGTTAATAATAGCATCTCTAGAACAATATTTCCTACTTAAAAAGAATTAGACTTACTAACAGTTAAGTATTTCAACACATCATAGATACAATATATTTAAAGTGGTAAAATAATGTAATAGTAACTAATACAGCTAGTATGCTTTAGTAAAGTAGACACCTTTAGCCTGTAAATTGACAACATACTATACATACATATATTCAATACATTTGTTGATTTGACTTTACATTGAAAACGATTAACGCAAAGAAACACATGTGTGCTCAATTTTCGGCTGCTAATATTGCCATATGGTGCGTGCATCTTTGCCTACACTCCGCTATCCATCTTCCTCTTGTCAAAAGACATCAGTATATAATATTCAACGACATCATAAGTAGATTTGTTTATTAAAGAAACATGAGAGAGATGATCCAGTCTTTAATCATCGATTCGTAGCATATCTCGTAGATATTTAATACGTTAACATAATAAAGTACTGAAATGATAAAGTACATAATATAATATCATCGAGGTCTGGAAGATTGAGAGCAGTAGTGCTATAAATTCAGAAAAAATAGTAGATTGCCTGACTAGTGCGGGAAGGACCAAATTGTAGCTTTGAGTGTTATTTCGCAACACGATAAGCGAGTGTTGTAAATACACAGTTGGCACACACAGCGACAAGTCTTCCCGCACGTGATAGACACGATATTTTTTGTTACACGTGCGAGAAACGAATAAAAAATTTCATATCGTTATAATGTCTATGTAGAGTGAGTGTTCTATCTATATATTATTCATACGTCCATAGGCTCAAATGAATGAACTGTTTTAATCGACGCTTGCCATAAGCTACATTTATTACAAGTAATTACAACGTCTTTAAATATTTGAAAATGTTTTTTTTTCAATTATGGGTATATTTATTTAATGATATATTTAATGATTAATATTTTAAATTAAATAAAATATTAATCATCAATATTCACGTACTTATATTTCGATTAAAATATACATAGGCTTCGATTCCGGGGCGGTCGCCAAATCCAAATCTAAACCTAAATTATATAGTAATGGTCACTCACTCATATACTACAAAATGTACGAGTAAGCGGCACGTTTCGTCAGCGATCATCACTAAATTTGGCGGCCTCCGTCCCCGGTATTGATGTCAGTTTGTTTGTATTCGGAATAATAGGTAGCGATTTGATAGTTGAGTACTTCCGATCGTGGGGAATTCGTTATTTAACAAAAAATAATATTTTCCATCAATCAACTTACATGGACATCCTGAAGAAGGATCTAAAAGTTTTTCGATATCTCAACTAACATCAGAGATATTAATGATTTAATGTAGTACTGGAGAGATGCTCTGTCTCTTTTTGGAAAAACAGTTCTTTATATGTAGCCAGGATCTGCTTGTATGGCGCTATTACACAGTGAGGTCATAATGTAATATTAATTTTTAAGAAATGCATTTAATATTTTGTCACTTGGAAACTACCGAATTACTTCCGCACTCACTGCGGAAATCTGGCACTTACTGCACTGTTTTCAGTCGATAAATAAGCCCATTTTTGTGCAACTGTAATTACGAGCTGTAAGTTAGGGCGCAAGGGGGGGGGGGGGGGGGCTCATGGTCATGTTCATGTCGCCTGACTCCAAGTCATAAGCATATCTATTACCAATATGAAATGTATATGATTCGCGTAAAACATATCAACTGTTTCGGTAATCTACGTGTACAATAGACTTTAATTTGTTACTATACCTTTCTCTAAGGACTATACAATAATTATTTGATCCACAAAAAGTTACATAATTTTAATAAAAATAAATATAACATTATTTATTTCTAAAGTTTTGTCAATATTTGCAATTGCACTTCGGGTTTTTTACTGACACCCTTAGTGATTGATTTCACTAGTAAAACGAGTTTTAACTTCAGCCGCTGTTATCTGAACTCTACACAGCTCAGTGGTTCGGTCAAATCAATTCAAGTTGGCAGTCCAGATGAACAGTTGATCAGCAGTTGATAGATTCAGTAAAACTGATAGCTTAACTAGTTTGCTTGTTTCTCTTTGTATCATCAGTGTTTCCCAGTCTGCGGTTGAGGTAGCATAGATTGTAGATTGAGTTAAAACTTTGTTGTGGTTGGTTGGTATTCCATCTCTTATTACAACCTCTCCAGTACATATTCATGGCCCCGAACCTTGCATCCTTGCAGGGTAGGATCACATCGCATCCTCGTGGTCCTGCTACTTTTTCCCACTCTTTACCCACGGCGAAAGAAGATGTACTATGCGTTTATGGTAAAAGTTGTGTGTTTTATCATCGTTTGGAACATCATGAAACTGGCGTTGATTCGAGCTCCGTAGTTATATTACCTACTTTTTAGGTCATGAACTAAATGTATGCTATTCACATAATACTTAATCTATCACGACGATGCAGATAACCCGGAGCTTCGCTTCACTGAAAAGATCAGAGCGATAAGGGTTTGGTTTGAAAAAGCTTTGTTCCTCCTATATAGGGAACGTGATAAGTGAATGAAAATTAATAGTTTTGTTCGCCGTCCGTTCGGGATTCCGGTACGGAGTAGTTCGGTTTAATTAACACTCGAGAAGGGTGAAACTGAAAATTCATCTGGTGTATAGGGAGAGCGAGCGAATATTGGGAAGGAGAGCTTTCGCGAGATTCAGATGTTTCTGATTGGTCACGATAACAAACAACGTTGTTAATTAAGGGTGGTAATTAATCAAACTGCTATTAAATAGCATTTTTGTCTATTGTAAAACTAAGTTGTCCTCTGAATTCTACAGTTTGCCAACCAACCATAAGCATCTAAAAAATACTCAGTGACTAAATATTGTCAGAACAAGAAAGATTTAATATAACCTCATGGTACCATGGTACAACCATGGAAATTTATATTATATAGCCTTTGAATTTTCGACTCGAGTCATTGACCCCTCGAAAGGTCATTGATTTAACCCATCCGTGTCGGTTTCGCTCCCACGTGTAAGGTAGCTTGCAGGAAAGAATGTGCAAGCAGTTTTTTCTGGGTCATTATAAATCCGTCGCTTACAATCAGTCGCTGGACTTTAGTAATTTAAGGTTAATTTATTAATCGAAACGCTAAATCAGAATAATTGCTGTTCTTTACGTGATGGTTTATTCGTAATAATCAGCTGGTTTTATAAAGAGGAATGAAGTAGTTTATTAGAAAGATAACGTTTCACCACCAAATTTCTTCAGACTCGCGCCACGCTGTTTTAACAGATTTTTTAGGTTTGCTATCATGGCATGATATCATCACAATTTTACTATAGCTTTGAGAAATTAAATTAAATTAATCCAAATAACGAGAAATTTGTGATATCTTAAAAAATGACGTTTTGTTTTGCTTTTCTGTTTACGGAGTGAGGTCGTGGCTCCATCTACGCAACGCTTTGCGTTTTATGTATTATTCCCCGTAAATTCTCATTACCAACATTCTTCATTAACCACTACAACTAGGCTAAAACATGTGCTAGGGCTAGGAGTGATCCACCACAATGCACCACAGTGGATTCGATTTGGCGACCCTCGCACTGCAGTCTTGTGTGCTGGCCTTTGATTGAGCCAATGGCTTTGTGACAACTGTGTCACGAAAATCATGTAGATTATCAGATTTGTACTAGACTAATTTAATATCATCCTCTGAGGTCCCGCATATCTATCCGCATTTTGTGAACAAAGGACAAGGGTCGAAAAATGCAGATATTGTCGTAACCACGTTTTCAACCTTTGTTTCAGAATTTAATATGATTTACAAATACATTGTTCAGAATTTTGTTATATGTCTACACAACATCAATTTACACATTTTTTGAATCTTCATAACTCGAGTACTTATTTGAATTTTATATCCTAATTTATACACAGGGTCATTAGGAAACATTTATTGGCAAATAAAAGCAAAATATAGTCAAAATGACTGGCGTGGAAGTGTGTGTGGGTGGTAAAGCGTTCTGTGTATTTTTCGACTATGCCTGGTTAGCGTCTCCCCACATATTGCTTCAAATTATTTGCTGATGAAGTTATACTGAAAAGAGTATTGAAGTCGTCTATGCCACAAATCCTGAAGACTAAGATATATGATCAGTGTGTTCTTCCCGTCCTAACAAATGCTTCAGAAACGTGAGCCCTTACGACAGACACCATCCATAGAGTTAAAGTCATACAGAGAGCTATATGAAGCGCGCTATGCTGTGTCCCTCCTGGACAAAGTTAGAAATGAAGACCTCCGAAAGCGCACTAAGGTCAGTGATGTTACTAAGCACATAGCGACTCTTAAGTGGAAATGGATAAGACATATGGCGAGGTGCTACGATAACCGATGGACCCACAAAATCCTGACACGGAGAGCGCGCACAAACCACAGAAGTGTGGGACGACGGGCAGCGAGGTGGTCTGACGACATTAGAGTCCGAGCCGGTTCCATCTTGCTTAGAATGACTGCACATAGGGCGAAGTGGAGAAGCATAGGAGAGGGCTACACCCAGCTGTGGGTGGAAACAGTCTGTAAAAGAAGAAGAAATGACCACAAACAAACATTATCGAAAAATACCTAAACACTGGTTAGTTATGGTATGGCTAAGTATTGAAAAATTAAGCCACCGCTTGCTAATCCATGTATAAAATCAAATCAAATCATTTTTTTATTGTAAGTAACTACCTACCTTAAGGTACATTTTTACTGAGTCCCTTTTTACTCTACCACCGCTTATTATTTCTATTCTTTTGGCCAGTCGGTGGTGGCGTGCTTATAGGGCATTTAACCCTTGTTGTAATTTCCGCGATAAAGGTAACCCCATTTGGATAAAGACGTGGTTTTAGAAACGCGTGTTGTGTTGTCGTATGATCTAATCGTTGTTGATTAAATAAACGGTAGGGAATTTTCTTACAAACGTCGTCTCAATACTTCACAAATGCTGTAATTATAGGAAGCACTTCCAAAAGCAAATCAAGGCCGTGATCAATAACATATTCTGAAAGAGCCAAATATAATGGGCCGAGCTCTTTACTTTGTGTGACACGTTGCGTGCAATAAAGCCAACAATAGTGTTCGATATGATGAGCTGATGTAAATTATTTTAAGGCTCGAGCGATCCCTAAAAATAAATATGAGTGTGATGTCATGAAATAAGTGTTACGTACTGCTCCACACGTGCCCGCGTATGACATCAGTTTGGCCGCCACTATCATCTGTTCAGTCGCTGAATTATTACCGCCTTTCCCACGATACGCGTGTTATTCAAAGTATTTTTCTAGAGCTGAATAAATGTTTTATTCGCATAAAGTACGTAAAATCTTTAAGACCACGTTCTTTCACGGTCTTTGAAAATCTGTAGTGGTAGATCCTAATGTGAAGGATCACCTGTACCTAGTGGTACCACCCTCTTATCTATTTCTGCCGTGAAGCAGAAATGCTTGCATTTCTGTGTTTCGGTTTGAAGGGTAAGAGAGCCAGTGTAATTTCCGGCACATGAGGCAATCCATCTTAGTTCTCAAGGTTAGCAGCACATCAAAAACTTAATTATTTAAAATTAAATTTAAAAAAACCTATTTTTGATTCAAAGGTAAACAATCAAATATATTTTTTGTGAGTAAATATATATGTTGTACTTTAAAAGGCGTTCTTGATTATTTTATGATTCAAAACACGATATATTCAACTTCACTCGATCAAAAAAACGTTTATGCTGAAATTAATGTAGACAGGTCTTGAATCTGTATTTTTCAAAAACCTTCGTAGGTCTAATAGACTGATAATAGTAGTACACGATATTACCTACTTCTAGTGTTTTATTTGCCTATAAATTATTCCTACAATGGATGTTATGGTATTCGGCTATTGTTATATTTCATTTTTGCGCAACACTTTGTACATAACTAAACGTGAGCTAATAAATTGTAGTTATAATTTATTCAGCCGTGCCCACATATCAAGCACTTTGTACGATCCGCACGTTTAATTCGTCGCTCTACATGGTGTTGTTTTCATTTCCCTTATTACGTCGTCGTCGTGTAGTGCGTCACTCCATGTAGTTATTCACGACCAGGCATTGTATAACATGAGCGCGAATGATTTTGCGACAACAACGCTGCATTACAACCAGTTATATGACCGAATCAATGTGATATACAGAGAAATTCGACGACCGGTTGGTATTATGGTTAGGTTAGGTTGATATTATGATATTATGGTTGGTATTATAGGTACGATAGGTTGATATTATGTTTCGCCTCCTTTATAGATTATGCTGCATTCAATTTCCGCGAGTACTAATGTTCTTTTTGTTAAAAATCTGTTCCTTTCAAATCAGATGGAAATGCTATAATTGTCTAGTTTAGTATGTTACTATTTTTAAGGAACCTGACCCTGGTACATGTATTGCCGGAACTCCTTTGATAGCTGCGAGATAATCACAGTCGTCGATAGATGTTGCTGCGTGTCTAGTCTGGACCCGGGCCAGCCCACTCAGATGCTGAGAGTCGCTGAGAGGCGCTGTGACTCGTTCATGACGCCGCATATTTTTAACGTAACACACAGCGCAGACACACTCTCGAGTGCCAAATGTAAAGTTCACTAACATAAATTTGGCAAGAGCGGCTATTTACGCGAAGTGTCTATGCTTCAAGCAAATTTTATCACCGAAGACGTAATTACCGATAGTTGTAGGTCTGCAGGTCGTAAGATTAAATAAAGAGTCCATAGTTTGTTCGTACGGTTTTCTGTGCAGAAGTTTCGTCTCCCTGGTTATATGTTTAGATATTTATTTAAAGGCATTTATGTTATTTGTATTACAGTCTCGCTCTTATGTAGGTGGGTGGCTATTACAAATTATTCTGTATCAGAATCGGCCAAACAGAACATGTGGTATGAACTTGACGATTTCTGTACTTCTGTATCATTTCAAGACATAATGACACCGGCACCGCACCAAAAGATCGGGGTGGGTAGAAGTCGGAGCTACTACCGATGGTTTTATTATTTCATGAATTCAAATTTCGTCCTCGGCGCTCACCATCTTGGTCAACCTGGATCGAGCCGGTGTCATTTTTCTGGGCTTCTTTCTTTCTTAAACGATGAAGACGCATCCTGTCCGCTCCCGAAAGTGGTTTTGGTCGGTCGCAAACGTGATTTAATCTGTTAATTTTAGCCTTTTTTCTTTCGACCTTGCCATATTTACTTGAAATCAACGTCAGTATTTTTTTAACGTCAAACCGTAGCATATACTCTATTCTTTAAAATACAGTTTATTTGGTCCAAATCCGTCGAGTAGTTTCGACGCTAGCTCACTTTAAACTGAGCGCTAACCACGCAACACATCATTTTCAGTGTTCACTTGCGTGGCCTATGACGCCACCAGAGGGGGGCCGAGGGAGGGTCGAACATATTTTTTTTTCTTGTCGTCTGATCGGTCTTTACGTTGGTATAACTATTACTTTTCTATCTCTTAAACTTTTGTTACACGAAATTCTTTATTTTCCGAAACCTACAACCTTAGGATCTTCAAGGCCAGAGTGAATAGGCATTTACTGGACCCGCATGCTCCATCGTCGACCTCATCGTCGCTTACCATTAGGCGATATCGAGGTTAAATGCGGGTTTAGAAGACAAAAAAAAATCTTTTTTACAGTCCATATTTTTTGTTTACAATTGTTCTTGGATGAACTAACTACCTTAACCTAACGTAAGACATTCATTTGAACTCAAGTCAAAAGCCAATATGAAAAAACCGGACAAGTGCGGGGCAGCATAGGGTCCGAACTATACGGAGTAGGTATAAAATATGTTAAATTGTATTGGTTTTTCGGTTACTTCTCGTACTTCTAATTTACAAACCTTTATAGTTGTTAGAAGTTTAACATTTACTGTTTATATAGATTATGTGACTAATGATATACTATTAGGTTATACCTAATTTACAAGTAGTTAAACGTCAGCGTTTTTGAGATAAGTGAGAAGAGTAGTGTAACTTTAGACTGTCGCTAACTTAGATGAAAGAAAAAATAGTCTCCGTCCCCTAAATATTAGCTCTCCATTAGGGCCGAGCGCACATTCGTGCCTTCATGGTACCTAATGCCATTTGTTTGGATGATGATTTAATATTTTTAAATAATTCGTCCTCCACTTGAAGAGATCGAAATAACAATACCCACACGAAGGGTTGCAAAATATTTGTTATCGACCCCTTGTATAAAACATAAATTATAAAACTTCGGTTTCGGGTCAAATAAATACATTTTATGTGAAATGTTGAAGTCTTTTACCTTATTTCGTTTAGGAGTGTGGCATGTGACAGACGGACGGACGGGTGGAGTGACAGCAACGAAGCATTCGTTTTCCACTTCGAAGTGCATCACCCTGAAAAAACTTAAGCCAACTGTGGAATACAAAGAGTTATATGTTGATGCGAGTACCTACGAGCAACTAGGATCGAACCACAAAAAGATACGGACGGATCGAATTTTTTATGTAAAAACATATTTTGTTATTATGACAAATAGTAAAATACAAAATTGTCCTTCGTAAAATCCTTACTCACCTTCTCATTATGGGTTACTAAGGAAACTCAAACGGATGAAGTTTTCATTTTTACAGCGTTATGATCATTGTTAAACGTTCTTATTGTATAAGTAGTCGATTTAAGTGCTAAAGATATTCTAAAGTAAATGGGATAAATTGCATCTACGTTGCATTTCAGGTACGTGCCAAACTTATTACAGACTGAATTTAATTAGTAAAATTGAAATAACGGTGACTTTCCATACATCGAAGTTAAATCGCATTAGTTAAAATACAATCCTACATTACAAAATAACAATCCATGGCATACCTACTATGCAAAATTATATCTTTCGACTCAGCGCTAGGCGGTTTCGAAATAAATACGATACTGAATTGCGTGAGTTTAGCACATTCTTGCGAAGTTTCAGTAATTTAAAACCGGGGATTAAATATCTTTTAGTTTCCTATTTCGTTACTGTGCGTAAATTAACAACTACTTACTCATTTCTAATTGTTATTGCCAGGCTACGATTAATTTTTTTTATTGCTATAGCGTCTAATGAATACGTATACATCTATTTGTTTCCAATGTATATTTAGTAGCAGCTAGTTTGGCATTTGCACATCTAAAAATGGTACTCAGGACACGCCCATGCCTAACGAAAATAATTCGATGAGTAGGTTAGGTACTTGTTACCGAAACTAATGTTTTTGATGTTCTATTGTGTTTTAATAATGTATGTTTTACCTAAGTACATCTTTTCTTTCTCTTAGAATAAGTAAAGTTATTAGGTTACGCCCCCAAGCGTCGTCGTAGACTTTTCTTATAACTACATCAACCTGAAGAAAGGATACAATTCAATTAAAGCAGAAATTGATCTTAGCCTTGATTTTTTGCCGGCGATAAGAAAAGGAGAGGTTCTCAATTCGACGTGTTTGTATGTATGTGGATTTGTCTCGAAATTTCTCAGTAACTATATAATTGATTTTGATGGAATTTCTTTTTCTTGTTCTTCATGTCATGTGGTTAGTGGCCAACCTATTGTTAGCAAGCCGACCGTAGGGTCCTTGACATGGCCTAACGAGTAACGACTTCTGTCGGACGATTAGCCGGGACCGACAGCTTAACGGCTCTCCGAGTTACGGAGGGGCCCAGATGAAAATGTCCCACTAGCTGTCACCCAGCGGATCACGTTCGCAACTAATCAACGAGCGAGTCATGTATTGTCTTGGTGTCGTTTGAATTAGGGACAATTATGAGTGAAAAATCATTAATTTTCTGAATCTATATCAAGGGCACAGGGGAAGAACAAGTTATGTCACAAAGACAATGAAACAACTAAAATATTTCAATCCTCCTTAAAAGGTATTTATATTTACGAATGAAAATGCATATGTATTATATAATAAGAAAACGTATCTATTTTGTTATGCAACACTAAAAAAACTTTACCTCCATATAGTTATAAAGAAATTAACAAAAATCTAAACCTAGTCTGAAAGTCATGCCAGTTTAAAAAATTTAAAAACGTGACCACGCTTGTTATTCTCTTGTGCCCTTCATATTTATAAAAATATTTCTTTGTTTGTCCTTTATAGGTTTCTATACCATTCATCCGATTGCGATGAAACTTTGGTAAATTGTTGTGCGCACGCCCGGGAAGGTTTCTGAGTCAAAAAAGTCCGCGCGAACGAAGCCGGACAACAGCTATATAAAAATGTTAGACAAGGTACCACCTCGGCCTGTGTCTAAAATAGCAACAATTTTATTGGTGACATTTTCACTTATTCTTAAGTATAGGGCGTTGCTATGGTACCCAATTAACAGGGTTTTCCCGCCGCGCGATTTGCGGAATTTTCCATAGACCATAGACCTCAAATTTTCTTTTTGTATATTCTATCACAGTCGCAACTCAAGTGTGTGAGAAAGACATCAGACACCACAGAGGTTTTTGTCTCATATTTATTGTGCCCACCGTTTATTTTTATTTTTGGAGAAAGAAAATAGACATTTTTTTATTCTTATATCAGTCACAATAATTAGGATTTTTTATATTTTATAGATAAAGTCGACCACAGGTCAACCTACACAAAACATCAAAATTTTAGAATCTGTAATGTATCATATTGCGCAGGCATAAGGTTGAGATTAAATCGAAGGTTTTTGACAGATATACCTTTTGGTCGACCGTACGTGGGGCAGAAGTAAAAAGTGAAAGAACTAAAAGTGGCCACTTTTGACACATTCTTCTATCTACTTCTTATTGTTTCACTATGAGAATCATGGTTTTTTTTATTCGTAATAATTAATAATAATTCGGTCCTTCATGACGAGAATACAAAACCCGACGCGACACAAGCGCCACTCCCGAAAAAAATCATATCCTTGATTTAAGACATTTAAAAAAAAATGGTTTACAGAATTATTGCACGAATGAAGAGGATTTTTTTAGTAATATTTTAGTATCCTCGTAGTGAAACAATAAGAAGAAAGCGGAAATGCTAAAGGTGGCCACTTTTGACACATTCGCTTTTTACTTCTTATAGTTTCAATCATATTCATCAATAAATCATAAAACAATTATTAAAACAAAATCTTCATACGTGGAATAATTCTGTAAACTTTTTTTTTTATAAATGCTTTAAATCATGGATGTTATGCTTATTTTCCGTGTGCGGGCGCTAGTGTCGCGTCGGGTAGCCCCGTTTTTATTATAAGGTTTTCATAAAATATTCGTCAACAGAAGAAATATGAACATAGTATCACATAGAGTGAAGAGAGGGCGCCACTTTTTTTAAATTGCGGCTTTTTGTAATTTGGGCTCCTTCAAGTAATGAAGAAGCACCTGCCGTAGAAATCTATAACCTAACATGTCGGTTACAATGGTCAACTTAAGTTCATTTTCATATAAATAAATCACATTTTAGGTGCTGTCAGTGTGACGGGTATCTGCAGCTAATGTGAAAATCACAGGGGTGTTCCATTGTAATAATTGATTTCTGTGGAAAAAATTAACTTTAAGTACCTATGGCAATATCCCAGCTGTGTATTATTAGGTCATCGATTAGGAAGCATTGTAAGACTACGTGACGTAGGTAGTGGTTGAAGTATTCTTTTCATTTTGTGCACAACGCGCCCTCTGTAGTCAGAGTATGGAACGATTATACGTTTGTTTTGTATACAGTTTCGATAATATTACGCTAGGTGGCGGGCGTTTCAGTAATTAACTACAAACATGTTTTTTAGGGATCCGTACCCAGAAGGAGAAAACGGAAATCTATCCCTGTCACTACTTCGTCCGTCCGTTCGTGTCACGCAGGTTTAGCGCCTAAACAGAATAAGATATAGATTTTTACTCAAATTTATCTTGATCCGAATTTTGACTTTAAAAATTTTTTTGTTTGTTTTGAGGGTCCCAATATAAATAAAGGGAGTCGATAAAAGGGAATAGATTTTTTTGCTCAATACATACAAATTCTTATGAATAATACGGATTCCTATAGTGATGGCATGGCAACGCCCGACACGCACTTGACCGGTTTTTCCCGGTTTTTATACCAGAATTTCCCTACTGCTGCTGACGCACTAGATGACTAACCCGAGTACTCTTACTCACCCCCTAGTTCAGGGTTCAACTGCCTACCTACACCCTTCTATTTATAACAAATATGTCGCCAAATACCTTCGCTTCGGCGTTGATGTGTTCCGGAAGCGTTTAAAAGAGTCTTCGCTTTTTAAGCCCTCGTGCTCCATCTTCGGCCTCATCGCTACATCATCGGGTGAGATAAAGGTCAAACGCGTGTATAGTAAAAAAAAAGGATTCAGTCTGTTATTTCTGTAGGCCGATTTCTAGCTATAAGTTTTTTCTATTGCTAAAAAAACAAGTATAGATGTAACGAAATTCTATGCAAAGTGGCCGATTTGAGTTTTGAGAATAAATAGCAATCACAATGAGCCAAGTCAGGACTATAGGGTGGGTGGAGAATTTCAGTGAAGCCACATTTTGAAACAGCAACTTTCGCAATGGCGGCGGCGTGGACAGGGCGCTTTGTCATGGAGAAGCCGTACACCTTTGCTTATTTTTCCATGACGTTTCTGCTTGATTGCTTCTCGTAACTTCTCTATAAGTTTAGCATAATAGCTTCCAGTCACCGTAGTATTGCGTTTTTTAATGTCTATAAGCAATATTCCTTGGCGATCCCAGAATATCGTTGCCATAATCTTTTTAGTGGACTTGGTCACCTTTGCCTTTCTAAGCGGTGCTTCACCAGAACGACGCCACTCCGTCGACTCTCTTTTGGAAAGGGGATCATAATAAAGAATCATAGTTTCGTCTCCAGTAACAATGGACTCTAGAAAATCGTTTCCATTTTTCTGAAAGGCCTCTAACAGTTCCTTAGAGCACGCTACTCGTTCATTCCGCTGCACACCTCGCTCTAACTTTATTCATATGCAGTTGTCCATGAAGAATTCTAAGGACTGTGGTTTTTGAAAGCCCTGTCCTTGCTGCTATTTCTTTCGTCTTTAGCCGTCAGTCGCTCAGAACTTCTACTTCCACTAATTTGATGTTGTTTGGAGTCGGTGCCTCTACAGGTCGACCGGAGCGAGGTTCGTCGTCGATGGACTCTCGACATAAACGAAATTGCTTACACCAATCTTTGACGGTGGAAAATGATGGAGAAGATGCCCGTACACATTGTCCAACCTTTGTTTGATATCGGTTGGACTAACACCTTCCTTTGTAAGGAACTTAATAACGGAACGATATTCCAGTTTAAACATCTAAAAGAGGTGTCGACTTCCTGTTGTTAAAAAAATATATCGAGGAATCAAGACCAACGAATGTTGAAATTCACATTGAAATTAAAAGAAATGCTGGTGCGAAGTGCAGAATGCAGTACGGTTGAAGAGTTCTTCAATATTAGGTAGATCTGGTAGGTACTCGCCAACCCTTCTGAGCCACCTTACACCTATATACTATGATTTATCGTATTGAAATTGTTTTCTGGTGACACAAAGTTATTTAAATGGGCTTTATTTTTTGCAGTAGGGATACCAGTTTTGACGTATTGTACCTATGTACTCGTCAAAAGTTGTGGTTATGTTTGATCCAAGAAAAGGAACAGACGGAAACGGTTTATCTGCGGAGTCTTGCTTGATGAAAAACCGCCCAAGTGCGGGTCGAACTTGCGCACAGAGGGTTTCGTTCTCATAAGAAATAATTATTTTCATTCTAAAAAAATATAACTACAATTTTTTTTCTCAAAAATAATAAATATTTAGACTTCATTTTATTTTCCCAGAATACATATAACACAACTTCAATCAGTACCTAACAAATTATTCCAGATTTTTTAATTTCTCAAAAATTATGAACTTTTGAAATTTTATTTTATTTTTCCTGTAAAAAATGGGTATGAGATTATCTATTTGTCCGAATTATTTCAGATTTTTCGGCTTGCAAACTTCGGAAATAAGGGTGGGAACGGTCATTTTTCCGAACATTTTTGGCCTAAGTTAAAATAAAATAAAAAATGTTTTGTAATGTGCAAATAAAGCCTTTTCATATGATCCCCACTTTATCTCTATTCATGATCATCAATTTATGTCTATTTCTTAATTTTTATGAAGTGCATTCAATTATAGTAAATATTAATGGGGTTTTATTATTGTAAAGTTTTAAATTTTACTTATTAGGTTTCAAAAAATTAGTTCTGCAAATCATGCTATACCTGACATTCCTCCTCCGACTCTTTTCTCTTCTTAACTTGTCTCTCGTGTAATTACGTCTGTCTCGTTTTCCCGTGTGGAAGTAGACCGCCCCGCTTATTTCTCTTGGGGTCTTGTTTATAATTGCCCATTGAGTCTCAAAGCGTCCTCCCGTATTTCTCTCTCTCGGTGAGTAAGCCTCGGGTATCTTTTAATATAACTAATCCACGTCTCATTTTCCCTTGTGTTTCATTTTTCCTGATATATCATTTCTACTTGCCTCTCGAAGTCAATTTAGATCCAAATGTTCATTATATTATCGGTACTCTCAAATCGAATTAAGTCGTTTTTAAATAAGAATCGTACAAGTAAGTAAACCACTTAGGTCTTAGCACATTCAATCTAACTGAACAAATTGTGGAGATGAATTGAAAGAAGTATGGCGACACAGGGCCTAGCTATAACAGGGCTCTGTGTCGCCATCCTATATAAAATAAACAAAGACATCTTGATCAATGATATTTTAAATATATTTTTATGCTAAGTTATTTCATACAAGTCGCACATTTTTAGCAAGTCGAGAATGAAGATGTGTTTTGGAATAAATGCACTGAGCTTCAATATGTATGGAACGTCGCCATTGTTCTTTGTTGCTTAATTTTTAATCTTGTACTAACGTTGCATCATGTACACAGAGTACACTGAAAGTTTTGCGCTCCTGGCCGCCCATAAATGTTTGAATTTCGAAACTTAATATAACTTTTTAAACATAAAATCTTATTTATCGATTAAAATATTTTTTGGCGGGATTTTAGGGCTATCATTTTTTATGATTTTGAATGTTCCTTTCATCACAAGATTGCACTGCTCGTCTTCAAAATGCTGTTGGGAGGGAAGCACCTCATCTGAACACCGTAAGGCGTTGGCACGCTGAATTTGATCGTGGCCGAGTTTCTCTCCATGATAAGATTCGTGAAGGTCGGTCCTCAACTGCGATCACTGAAGAAAATGTGGCTACTGTCAGGCGGCTAATTGAAGAAACCGGCCTATGAGGAGATTCGAGGACATTTACAGAATAGTATGAGACAAATTAAAAAAAAAATTAGATCTACATTTAAAAGTTTGTTGTCGCTACACTCCTCATGAACTCATCTCAGAACAGATGCGTGCACGTGTTGATTGGTGCAAAAAATGTTGTTATAGTACGATCACGGACATTCAAATGCTGTTTATGATATTGTGACAGGAGACGAAACATATATTTATTGTTACGATCCAGAAAGAAAGCAACAGTCTGGTGAATGGGTGTTCGAGGCGACAGCAGACCAACAAAATTGAGACAGACGAGAAGCGTGAGCAAAAATAATGAATGCGTTTTTTTCTCCCAGACGGGTCCTGTCATCACGATCCCACTCGAAGAACAAAAGACAGTTAATGCTGAGTGGTGCACCACTATTTGTTTGCCCAGTATGTTCGAAAAAGTTAGGGAAATACGACCAAGAAGTCGCATCCTCTTGCACCATGACAATGTTTTTCCGCCCACCGCGAACAAGACAAAGTCATTTTTGACTTCTGAAAAGTTGGAGCTCGCGACCCATCCCGCACACAGTCCGGACCTTACACCATGTGATTTCTTTATTTTCCCAAAAAGTCAAAGATTTGGTGAGAGGTTGACATTTACGGGGCCAGAAGAGTGTGATGTGATAGCTTTTAATCAGCACGTTCATGTTTTCAAAAAGGGTTTGAATGAATGAAAAAGTGTTTAAAATACAACGGAGAAAACTTTGAACACCAATAAATATATTACTTTACTTATAAACTGTTTTATTTATGAGTTACGCAAAACTTTGAGTGTGCCCCACGTACCTACCTAATATTTTAAATATATGTTCGGTTCTCTTCTTATAATCATATAATTCCATTAGGATTAAATAAATAAGCCACGTCAGAAAAACATTGATATCATTACTCATTTGAAATGTAATTCGCTTTGTGAAGCCCTCATCTTTTTACATTTATAATGTTATTCCTCCCTATTATTTGTGATTTTTATACCGCTGTAGACGCCGAAATTTCTCGTTGTTCCATTTCCAGATTAATTCATATTTTTGCATTTACTTAGAAACCTTACGTTATTGGGTTTTGCCTATTTTGCCTATACAGCTATCAAGCTTCAGCTTTGGTGCAACCAAAACTGAAGCTTTTATGGTATACAATTAGTACTTGTATAGATAATCAATATCTTCTTTAAACCTTTTCTAGGCAGTAGCGTGTGTATTATATAACTGTATAACCTTTTGTCACGCCATTATAATTTACGCTCATGTGCATTTTACAGATTACATGAGGGTTTAATTAACATTTTAGAAGGCAATATTTTGCAAAAGTTACAGGAAATTAATCACTAATTTTATATAAACTTATCGGGCATCCGTAATGAAATGTCTCGCAATGTTTGTGTCCAACCGTAGTTAAATTTTCTAGTATGCTCCCTTTTTTCAGTTTTGTTGATATTTTGTAATGAAAAATTAGAAAAAAATAATATTCATGCAGATAGTATATTTTACATTTTCTCAGATTTCCCTGGCTCCCACACTAGCGTGGGGGCCAGTCTCTTCGGATATATCTAAATTATGATGACATAATAAGGTTATTATTATTTTTAAGTTATTAAATTGAAATTATAAATGATCTCACACTCTTTAGTAAGTACCTACTCTTACCTCAATTGGTCTGATAGAGTCATTTATTTACATATTTTTATTTTATTATGATCCTTATATGAATTCCAATCGATTGGCACGGAGAAGAAAAAGAGCGAATTGTCATTTTCTTTGCAGGCTGTACCATTATTCTAAAACGTGTGAATGCACAATGCAGTTTTGAATAACTCCAAACTTAGGATCACCTAAGAAAGTTTCCGCGTAGCTTTAATAGTTCTGGTAGTTGTTCATTAGTGCTCCGTGTAAACTTTCCACCCCGTGTATTGTTAGTTATAAGTTTAGGTGCATCCCTCTCTCGGGTGACCTCAGGGCTGGCACGTAGTACGCGCTACGACTTAAGCCTTGCGATCCTGGGGATCAAGTCGCTCTCGGAGAACTTAGACGACATGTACGTACGTCTTCTAATATTTAACTTTAAGTTTTAGTCCTGTCAATATTTTATCTTTTCTGTCTATCTTGTAGTCTATTTCATTAAATTTCTAGAGGATTGTGTCGTAAACTGGGATTGGATGGGATTTATTGTCAACATAATTAGGTTTTACAACATTATTAAATTTCCATATCGACGGCTGTATGTGCTGTGCAAACTAGCCAACTCCATTTTTAACCAGATTGATATTGACTTTTAAGTGGTTTATTTTGAAAAAAAAAGTGTCTGATTAGAGTGAGAGAGCAAGTTGGAGCCGAATTATGCACAGAATCGTTCATTACGCAAAATGTCCAACTTGAGCAAAGTTGGACATTTTGCAATTTTAGCAAAAAAGTCCAATACAAAGCCGTCGACATTCCATTCATATTCTTCGATTCCTTTATTATTCCGGTAACAAACTTAAAATACTTCCATGTAAACTACAGAGCTTTATCACCATTGTGTTTAGAGCTTACACAAAAAATACCGATGCCGATATTCGTATTTATATTTCTTTACATATGTATATTTACATGTAAGTATTCCATATTGTAATTACGACCTTATTCTAGTTCTAGTACAGTAGGTACTTGTACCTACATATTATTCAAACGAAGGTAAGGTAGTTTAGTGGTGTGGAGGTCGCGGACGGTAGTTGTCGATGATCGATGGTATTGCGTGCGTCTTAGGCGCGTGGTAAGGTCGCGCTCGGCTATGGGACACGGCGGCGGCAGCTCCAGCTGTGGCCCTCGGTAGGCAGCGGCAGGCTACGGCGCGGCGTGACGTGGCTTCGCTTTGTCCCTTGCGCGCCGCCCGACGCCGCCGCCGCCGCCGTCGCCGCCGCTACCTCCGCCTCCGCCGCTTCGCGTCGCCGCGCCTTCTTCTCCACGCGCATGCTCCATTCGCCTCTCATACGTCCCCACTACGTCACGATTTAGCATGATATGCGGTGTAAAGTAGCGTCCATTAGGTTTCCTCATAGTCACAGACGCGATATCTGTCGAAGCGCCGGGTGATATATCGCGCCCTTGCCGTTTGAGGCGTAGTTGGTAGTCCGTGCAGCCCTAGTTAGACGGGCACTCGAAAGGGAGCGCGCGGCAGCACCGGTATCGATCTGAGCGTTTCGTGTGGCCGCTCGTGCACGACGTTCTCTCGGGATATTCGCCTAGCGGTCGCCGTCGGCGCCGGCCTTGCTGCACTGTTTACGCGCCGTGTACCCATTTCATCCGCGCGATCATGTTCAGCGAGGCTAATTGATAACGCGGCATACGCATTTCTAAGCGCACCTAGAGCCGAATTGGGCTTCTTACCCTTATTTGATCGATTTCGAGAACAAAAACACAAGGTAAGTCTCAAAGCTATAGACGCTCTATTCGGTTTCCTTTTTGTAGGTAGTGATTAATTTTATTAGCGCTATACGCGAATGTAAGTAATTTTTCTTTCATTTGTGCCGCATTCGATGTACTGTCATTTCGTTACCTGTAGTTTACAATATTTTTCTAATCCTTCTGTAGATGCGAGTAAGGAGTATTAAAATATTTCTATTGAGTCTTAGCTAGCCATCTGGTTTATATTTCTAAAGTTAGATTGTAAAATCGTAAACCACAAGGAATCATCGGCATAAGTAGGTATTTGTGGAGCGGTTGGTTGGATGCAATCAACACACCAGACAAAGCATACTTACCTACCTAATTTTTGTTATAGTTTGAAAGCAAATGCTTTTTATTTGCTGGCACATGTATGCCCCCTTAAAATTAATCTAAAGAAAGGCTTTTTTCGCACGTGACTATTTTATTTTTACTGCGCATGTCTTAAGTTTGATTTATTTGCCGTATAGCTGTACCGTCAGCCTGCCAGGATCTGTAACTGTTGATTCTTGCTGACAACCACAATGAAGATGTTATCTAGTTTACTGTTTAATGTAGGCTACTATTGAAATCCGAAAGCAGCAGCTTTTAATGGCGACCAAACGTGCGGAATGTCTGGAACAAGAAATTATTCCATGGACAATTGTGCCATACCTATTCTATTTGAATATACATAATAATTACCCTTAATTTTATTTCACATTGTTTCATACATGGCTGTTTTACACACGCAGTTTTATTTAATTAACTCGCCCGACTCTACCCGATTCTGTACGACTAATTGAGTACAGTAACTACGTGACCAACTTGACTTGCCAATGCCACTTCTTTTACTTTACTTCAATCTGACTTGCCTCAAATCTCCGCAACTTTACAAATATATGAACATGCACGTTAATTATTTTACCTCGACTACAAAGTTCATATGTCTGATAAACAAAACTCTTTCCTGCTTTATTTTATTATATTTGCCTTACAACTTCAACTACCAACTTTGACACATGCTATCTTTTAGATGCAGAATGTCTAATTCTTACATTACTTTAAATACTTTTTATTCAGTATTGTAATCATTATATTACCCAGTTATTCCGAAAATTACCGTTTCATATCTACTTTATTCATGAATATCAATAGATTTAATTGAAATCACTGTTAATCTAGCAATTATAGTCACGATTCGGCTATGTATTTGTACAGCCTCCCTCTTTAATAAATAATACGACTTTAGTCGTATTATTTATTAGCTGGAGAAAAGTGACGTTTGATTATTGGTTGACGTAACATTCGTCTACCTATTCCATCTACATATTAGAACTAATATGCAGAAAAAAATTACAGATATCTATCACATATTAACTAGTAGCAATAATTTCACCATAAAACTCATAGACAGCATCTATTTATCTAACTGAGGTTAAGCTACAATCGTGTTCGTATTTTCAAAACAAACAAACGGTACACGTTGTTGAAACATGGGCATTTATACCTAACCCTGTTTAAAATCTATATGTCGTAGATTATAATAAAATCGTAACGGTAAATTTTTGTTTGAAAACTAATGAACGGATTTGGATGAGTTTTCACGAATATATTTTGTAAATTCTACTTAAAAATGTGTCAAATGTTAGTATGAATAATTAACATCTACGTCTCTGCAGCATTAAATTGTTGTAGTCCACTTGAACGAATCTGCGGGCAACAGCTAGTTAATAAATAAACGTGTTAAAAGGTATTAAAATAGTTTCATTACTTTATAACATTAAATGTTCAAACAATAGGAGATAATCCTGCAATGTTTTACCACTAGATTTTCATTTCATTTCACTAGCACAATGGTACGTAGCCAATCAACATGTAGATAGGTTCCTTTCCACCAAATCTTTTTTTTACCCTACAGACTCGCGCCACGCTGTCTAACAGATTGTTTAGATCTGCTATTTTGAAATGGTCATATGATGCCTTGATACGAGTATTATCACAATTTTACAAATAGCTTTGATTACGAGAAATTTGTGATATCGTTTCGTTTTGCTTTTCTTTTTACGGAGTGTGCTAGTGGCTCTATCTACGCAACGCTTTGCGTTTTATGTCCTATTGATGACAAATATATTAGTCCTTCATCCTATGTCGTCCTATGTTCCAAACTACATAATTTGTTTACCACCTTCGTTCTAGTATCAAATGAAAGAGCTCGATAAGGGCTTTATAAAAAACTGGTCATCCAGCGTGGAGAGCGATTGCGGAGATATTAATCCACAAATTTACAAAAAAATCGGATTCCTAAAATCATCCACGATTTTCAGTATAGGTGAACAGACGACCAATAACGCTTTCTAAAATATTTTGTATGACCCTAACTAAAGGGCGGGACCTGAGAAAAGCAAATTCGATTAATAAAAGGATTAAATATTTTTTGTATGGAGCGTCATACGATAGCCCGTAGTATGGAGAAAACTTCCGCGCGACATTTAATATTTTTTGACGTACTTTTTGTTATGCAATGTTTCTAAAGTTTATATTTTTATAATCCTGGATACTGAGGCTCGTAACAATATTTTTTAATAAATATAATTACCAGTATTTTTAAAGTTCGACGATATGAAAAATATTGACATGTATTTTTTTACTTTTTGTATAATTTCTCGGACTTTTACTATTGAATCACTAAAAACTAATACCGAAAATGAATTCATCATCCTTCATTCATACGAAAACGATACCAAATATGACTAAAAATAGTAGCTAAAATAATGACGGCATGAATTTTTAACGGGAACTCGGCAGAGGGTAACTTTGACGGTGACTACCAGGCTAAATCAGCATAGATTGACCTAAGGAATATATGGTATATAAGTGCCTTCCTTTAATCACAAAGTGCAAGGTGCTGAGTAATCGGACCTCCACTATACAGCTGAAAGTGAATATCTGGGTGATTTCCAAATCGCAAATTGTTACAGATTTTGTTGAGCGATTTCCATTTTATGACCACTTTTATTTTAATCGGTCATAAAATCACAACTGTTACCGTTTCGTAATTAAAAATAGCGAATTCGTAAATTAAACTTTAATCTTTCTTAACTGTAAAAATAATATTTTGAGGGTCTCTACCAAGAACTCTTTCTTGGCATCCACCCGCATCCGCGCTGTATGACCGAGTTTTTCAGAAAGCCTTCGTCGACTCTTTCGTTTGATACCAGAACGAAGGTGGTAAACAATGGTTTGCATGGGATGAGGACTATAGGGTTTCTTCATGCGGTTTTTAGTTAGCCTTTGTATGAAATTCAATAAATATATAATGAAACACACACACTACTGTGACGTTAATTAATTTATTGATTTAATAACCATTCTATCCAACAATACATTTGTACTTTTCGGGGTGGTTTTGGTACTCATATACACAATAATATAATTTTCTGGACTTATCTTTGTTGCCAACTGGAGAAAAGAAAGTACCTAGTCCATTATGGTGCAGATGATGGTTACTTCGTTGGTGGACTTTAAACATACCCGGGGATGTAAATTATTTTTCTGAACATTCAGCTTTTATCGAATAATAAAAGTGGGCGTGATTTTTATCGAATAACACAAATCCTCGCTAAAGGCACGAGTTGTATGAAAAAAACTTTCGGTCAAATTTTCTGAAAAAAATATATGTAGTGTAGGACGATAAGTTGATCAAAACCTGTAGAAAAAAACGTCTAGAACCCCGTTTCTGAGAAAAAGGGTTTAAGTGAAAATACGTCTTTCATACAAAATGTATGGAGAAAAAATAAAAGTCTACCAATTAAAACCAAAAAAATATATGTCCTAGAACTCGCAAAAATATGTAAGTTGTTGGATCCACTAAAAAACGCAGTATCATAAAGTACTGTTATTCAACTTCAAAAAATTGCAAAAATCTTGTCGTAGTCAATGCTAGATTTCAAGAAACTCTGTGCATTATGTTTAAATATTATTTTGTATGTGACCAACAATAAGATTTGGCATCTTTTATACCTACATTTTTTACGCCGGAGTCAAGATTCATGTCTAAACTACGAAATATGTGGTTATTTCAATTTAAAAAAATAACTAGTGCAAATTGTTTAAAAATAATATATTTTGTGCATTGCAGTACGATGACCTGAAATTGTAAAAAAATAATACCTCTAGAACCCCCTTTCTGAGAAAAATGGATATAACTCAAATTCGAATTTTACGAAAAAACTATGGAGAAGAAAATAAAAATATCCACCAATTCAAATCAAAGAAATATATGTTCTAGAACTCGTAAAAATATGTAAGTTATTCATTGGACGTCCTAATAAAATGCAGTACTTTATGAGTTATTCAACTTCAAAAAAGTTAATAAGTATATTATTGAACTACGAGTATGTAAGGGTCGACAAAATCTTTAAATATTTTTAATGACAGAACGACTGACAAACCATACATTTTAAGAATTTCAGTACTATTTCAAAAGAAGAAGAAAAATGAAAATTTTCCAATTGCGTTTAACCGATAGTCTATTCTGGATATACAATCGTATTATATATAAAACGACTTATTCATAAAGGGTTGCGTGAGGCATAACCGTCATATTACTTATTGTAAGTAGATATTTGCTCGTACTAATAGGATAGGTAAGAAACTTTCGTGGTCATATCGTGACTGCCCAATAAACACTCAATCAATATTTTGTGGCATAACATTTACCAGCCGATTCGTGTTATCTTGCAGAAACATTATCTAGTAGGATTACATTATTATGTGATACAATTTGGTCTGACAGTAACTCCCCGGATATATGAGAAAAATATATGAAAAGTTTACATACCTGATAGATTACAATGACGTGCTCGGTCGAGTACCTCTCACAGAGTCAATAATCACTTTTATCAGTGGTGGAGCCATTGCCCCCGTCAAAGCTTTTAAGATCCCCGGGGCGCGCGATGCTCGACTTTTTTTTTGCACTAATTTCCGATTTCAATAACCGATGCCCACAAGTTTCTTTTTAATCCTCTCCTGAATTTTATCCAGTATTGATAGTCATACATTGGTATAAATAATTATACCAATGTATGGTATACAGGGTGGATTTTTGAGACGGGACAGTAAGGGCAGGTATCTTAACCGTTATAGTTACAGGAAAACGTTCCTAGGAGACCATCCATAACTTTTTGAGATATTCTGAACTGCAATCAAAGATTTTCGAAAAAATGTACAGTCAGCGAAAAAAATGCTAAAACAACAAAAAAAAATTTTTTATGCCAATCAATCCTATTTCGTGTAGGGATCAAAAGACTCTATCGGGCCAACAGAGGTTTGAGTACTAGAAATGTTAGAAATCGCCAAAAACTTTTCCAATACATTTTGTACGGAAAAACGATTACTTAGTGAACTCGAAATTATTCTTTGTTACCAATCGATCCTTTTTCAAAAGTACCTAACTAAGTAGAAAATCATAGTCGGATCGATAATCTTCTACAGCATTAGAACTAAAACAAATGAATACAAAATAAAATTTAATCATTTAAAACATGAATTTTTAAACACAAACGTAAATAGGTAATATTCTGGTGATCTATGAAATAAATTGCTCAAAATGACCGCCGTTTTCACGGATACATAAGTTTACTCGTTTTTGTACTGAGCAAGTTGCAGCCGATAACTTTCTTGGATGGATATTATTTAAAATCCTCGCTAATGCATCTTTCAGCTCCTGAACACTGCCGTATTTCTTTTTGTAGACTTCATTTTTTAGGTAGCCCAAAAAAAAAAAATCGAGAGGCGTTAAATCGGGGCTGCGAGGTGGCCACTTAGTTGGACCATGTGTACCTATCCATTGTGCCCCGAATTGACTATTCAAATTGGAACGCGTAAGGCGGCTGTTGTGTGGCGGAGCTCCATCTTGCTGGAAATAAACTTTTCGCAATTCCGACAGGGGCCATTCATCCAACTGGTTTTTGATATTCTCTAAAATTCTACTTAGTTAGGTACTTTTGAAAAAGGATCGATTGGTAACAAAGAATAATTTCGAGTTCACTAAGTAATCGTTTTTCCGTACAAAATGTATTGGAAAAGTTTTTGGCGATTTCTATCATTTCTAGTACTCAAACCTCTGTTGGCCCGATAGAGTCTTTTGATCCCTACACGAATTAGGATTGATTGGCATAAACATTTTTTTTTTGTTGTTTTATCATTTTTTTCGCTGACTGTACATTTTTTCGAAAATCTTTGAATGCAGTTCAGAATATCTCAAAAAGTTATGGATGGTCTCCTAGGAACGTTTTCCTGTAACTATAACGGTTAAGATACCTGCCCTTACTGTCCCGTCTCAAAAATCCACCCTGTATATACTGGATAAAATTCACCATAAGGTGGATTGCCATTAGATCGTTGATCAAAATAAGGAGATCGAAGTTCTCAATTCAACGATTCTTCCGATTATAGTACGTCATCCGGCGCTCATGTGTATTTCAAACTATTCTTTACTACCACCGATCTAGTTTATAATTATAGAACTCGATTAGAGCTTTCCGTAAAACTCGGTCATACAGCGCGGACCCGGGCGGATGCCGAGGAAACTACCCTTAAATATATTTTTTCTTTTATGTATCTAAACAATCACTGCTCAACATAGTTTTAATATAGTTAAGAAAGTTACAGTTTATTTTGCGAATTCGCTATTTTTAATAAAAAATCAGTAATGGTTATGATTTGACGACCGATAAAAAAAATCTACTCCCATTTCGTAATTTGTTAATTAAGAAACCACAATCAATAGGATAAAGAGGTTCATTCGGCATGGTCGTGTGAAAATAGTGTTTCAATGATATATTAAATAACAGTTTTCGATTGTAATATGTAAATTTTTCTTTGTTATATGGCACTACATACAAGAACTCTTTCGTTTAAATGCAATACATTTCACTGTCCAACTACTTGGTACTATATCCTTAAAAACACTCGACACCCGCGCCTGCGCGATGTTGACAATACGTCAAACATATCTACGGTTTCCATAGTTACCAATGTAAAAACATGTTAAGCTGTCATGGCGTCTGTTGAAGTCTCCGTAATCATTAATTATACATACGTAATCATTAATTAATCATTAATTATAATGACGTAGTAATTCATGGTCGTAGAAAAAGTATTGTATGCAACGCACGTAATGGCGATTTTAACACTCGAACGATTTATTATGAAACTCAGCTTCGCTTCGTTTCATAAACTGTTCTCATATTAAAATCGCTATCATTACTTGACCGTTGCATATACTACCATTAAAATAAAAGTAGTCATAAAATGGAAACCGCTCAACAAAATCTGTCACAATTTGCGATTTAGGTATCACCCAAATAAACACTTTCATGCTGTCGTACTTTTAGTCCGGTTACGCATCCTAAAAATGGAATTAATTGTGTTAACGAAGCAGGATGATTTTAAAAATCAGATTTTTTGAAACTTTGAGGATTAATATCTCGCATCCGCCCGGGCCTGCGCTATGACCAAGTTTTTCAGAAAGCTCACGTCGAGCTATTTCATTTGATACTAGATCGAAGTTGGTTAACGATAGTTTGGAATCAACGACAAGGGATGACGGACTATTATTTTGATAGTCGTTTAAAAACTGACTATGGGACTTCGATAGACAGGGTGTAACAAAAATGATGTCGAACGGTCTGGGTCGCTAACTGAACGTTGAAATACTTTTTTCTACAACTTTACAAAAATCGCATATTTATATATTCTGCAAATAAATTGAACAGCCTGAGAGCGTATAATCGGTGCATTTAGTACGGTGAACATATTTGGATCCGTCCCAGAATGTCCAAGTTTAATTTCGCGAATTCCGAGATATTTACGCTAATATTTTTTTGAACTGAATACGAAAACGTGCGAGGGAAAAGTTCCACACGCAGAGAATTTTGCGAACGCTCGTATTTTATTTTCATATCGCTCTAATGAGCAGCTTATGGATCATTCACACTGCTCCGGCCGCCCATATACGGTCGTGAAACCATACGGCCAAGTCGAACTAGTGTAAACTAATAAACTCAATGCGGCCGGATAGATCAAAAACAAAAGATCAGTCCTAAGCAACGTAGTGACTATGGTGACAGTTATCTTGGAAACGACGACATCCGGTGGCCGTATTAGTTTCAACCGATTAGTTAGTTCGGAGCAGTGGAAATGAGCCATTAGGTTCAAAAGAATAAGAATAAGAATTCATTTATTTAACACTGCAGCACACACACTCACACAAGAGGCTTCCTTTTAGGATGAATTCGATGAATTAATTTACTGAAGTGCTAAAGGCAAGAGATTCTTGTATAAGGAGAGATTGCTATGCGAGCTTAATACCCGTAATACCCTCCGGGGGGTCGTTTTAGAATCGATACTGAACAGGTTTTGTCAAGCATCTTTTGGATATTAATATTTAATTATTTATTTAATGTTGACTCCATACACTTTTATCAGTTGATCGTTTTGTGAGAGGACCAAAAATAAGCTAATTTTGACAGTCGTTCTGGCAATTAATCTAATTAAATCAGAAAACATAGGTATCAAAACTTACGGACATCTCTATAGTATACTCGACATGAATGACAATAGGAACCTTGTCATACCAAAGCAGTTAGTATGGTTTTATGATTGATATGACACTGATCCGATATATCGTCACTTGCCTGAATGTGTATTTGTGGTTAGAAATTGTTCCAACTTTGAAGACCTAATCCTTAATGTTAAATACAGGTAAAGTTTGTATTTCAGCCAGCTCGGGTAACTTGAAAAAAAATCTAGACCTGTGACCATACAAACAACGGTCACGGGCTAAAAGGGCCTTTGTGTAAAATAACGAAATCTACGAAAGCTGTTCTGAACTAAAATTCTGTTCATTACACAGCAGTAATGAAAGGCATTTCATTAAATTTTTGCGATCCGCATAATAGCTTTATTTACATTTGCTTAATTACTCGACGGTTCTTGTTCTCATTGTAGGTAGTTAGCGGTATAATATAAAATTGCTGCCTTGTTCAACTCTACCTACTCGTACATTGACGAGCATACTCTTTTCTGTTCATATATTTATATGTCGTAGTCACATAGCGTAATGGCGCATTTCAGCAAATGCGTAGTCATTTCACGAAGCGCTAATAAAGTTAGACAGATACAGTAATAGTTGAGTTTTACATTATCTGTCTGAAAATTTTAGCCACTTCGTGAAATGCAGATTTCTAGATAGCACATAGCGTAATGTTATTGTTATTTTAGTTGGACCATGAGGAATCCACTGAATTACACTATCTGTTTAGCCCAGAAGCGCACTTCGTGATATGCCTAACACGCGTCTTATGCGGATAGTGGAATTGAACCCCTGGTGGTGTAGTAGCTAGGACGTTCGACTCTCAATACGTGCGAGGTCCGGATTCGATCCCATTCTTATCTTAGATCCGGTTTTTGGATCTCAGTCTTGGGTCTAGGCCGTGGATCTTGGCCATGGGCCCGGGTCTTGGGTCTGAGTTTCGGTCCAGGATCCATATCCTAACATAAGCCCCATGGCTTGGGTCTGAGGTATCTCTGAGTCGTAAGTACATTTTATGGAAATATCTTGCGACTTGCAATTATGCGACTGCAATTTTGTGACTGCGACTGTGCGTCTTTGCGACTGCGATTCTGCGACTACGATTTTGCTATTATGCATGCGACATTGCAACTGTGATTTTACGACATTGCGACTGACTGTCGCATAGTCACAAATTCTCATAGTATAGTGTATAGACGCATAGTTGTATAGTTGCATGGCGCATTGTCGCAAAGTCGCATAGCCGTAAAATCGCAAGTTGCAATCGCAAGTCGCATGCTGCAATCGCAAATCGCAAGGCATTTCATAAAATACGGTTCAGAGCTACACCACAAGTGTAATTCAATACCATTACGCTTTGTGCTAACTGGTGATCTGCATTTCGTGAAGTGGCTAAAAACTTACATAGACAGTGTAGAATTCGACTATTACCTATCTGTCTAACTTTTTTAGCACTTCAGTTAATGCCTATAGGCACGAAACGCACCATTACGTTACGTGTCTACGACATATACAAGTTGTAAGCTAGCAAGCTATGGCGGGGCCATTTTAACTCCCATACACAATCGATAATAGATTAAAAAGCTTACCATCCACTCTAAGCTTACCTTCCAGAAACACGCTTGTGCTTTGTTTTATATAATAATGATATGTAATTTAAGTATTTGAAGATCCTTTATTCTTGCAACTTTACGTTAAACGCTTTAATACATGAGGTGTAATGAAAATTCCAATTCCCAATCCTTTCCTGGGGTGAAAATAAATATGTAGGTACGTCAGTATATTATATAGTACACTGTGGATAGTACTCTTGTAAATATAAAAAATACGAAATATTTTTAAACGTTTGTCATTGCGACGTCTTTAAAATTTTGACCCACTCAATTAGAAATGCTAACGCATTGCCTTATAATTTGTTATAATTATTATTTCTGGTACCACCATAATATACACCTTAACATTCTATTAAAAGTCGGTGGTAGTTCCCTATGTTATATATGCTTACGAGTATCATGTAGCCCATTTTTAGCTAGTATGCTTCTATATCTGTATTGTATATTTCCAGTAGCTTCATTCTCTCTAGCTAGTATGTACCTGGCATCAATTCCTGAATCTTGTATAGGTAGAACAGCCATCAAGTTAGGAAGGTTCATTCTACGAACTCGGACACCTAGCAATTATCATAATACTTAGATATCGTATCAGCACACATATCACTGTCACTTTACTCTTATTTGACAATTATAAGTCTTCTGTGAAACGACATATAATTGCTTTGCAAGTTGATAGCTGACTCGTTAAAGTGGCTACTCACGACAACCGATGAGTATAACATCATGTACAGTCGCGATCAGAAAATAGTTACCACCTGCAACATACACAATTGCAAATATTTAGTATTTTTAGAGAAATTTGCGTTTGTGTAATTTGCAGGTGGTAACCACTTCCTGATCGTCACTGTACTCGAATATACATTCTTCTTATATTTTACGTATTGCCTATTCCTATATACAGATCGTATAATATTATAACAGGACCGCGTCGCTTTATCTTAGTTTTTGTAATGTCGGTAATGGGAAAGTTCATATTAACAATTTCTTCAATATGTATTATAATTAAATAACTAATAATTTGTTTTTCATTTGAAATATTAATTCGTAAACGTTCAGAAGTTAACAGGAAATAAATATGGAATATCCCATTGTTGTCGCATAAAATATATGAATTAAATAAAACCATAACATCGCCGTAGAATGAATACTTAGATTTCTTAAAAGACACCCTTGTCAGACACTCACCATATAAAATGTGAGTTTGAGTTAATTATTTAATGTAAGTTGAGAGTGAAATTACCGTGTCCAATGAGCCGTTCCTTCAAAAATTAAAATTGAGCTAAAATTGGCAAAACTGCATTATCGAGGTTTCCACTGAACGGCGACGAAATTAATTTTACCATCATTTAAAAAAATAACAGACTAGTTTTGAAGTATAAAGTACGAAAAGTGGTCATATTTTTTTACCAAGAGGTGTTTTTTACCACGATTGTCTGCACCATCGTTTTACTATATACTTGTATTTACTTATAAACTTATAATATAACATCAGTAATAGGTACTTACCTACTAAGAAATGTATTATATCATATGTAATACTATTTGGTCACACCCATCAACTTCACGGCCATGCGAAGTCGAAGACAACAATACGGTCTGCGAAGGTGTGCCTAATCTCGTTAGGATGGTGTTATGGGTAGGCAATAAACCCTGTTAGGGAATGGATTGACATAAGGGTTGGCGTGACGTGTCAGGTGACTATGAGTGGCAATGTATAACTAGGATTAGCATGAGGGGTGAACTTGACGTCTTATAATATTGGCAATTTTTAAATTGGCAAAAAAAATATTCCTTTCTATTCGTACTCGTTAAAATGCATGCATTTCTCTAACAGATATGTGTCGTATGGTATCGATTGCACGGAATCGGATGTATGCACTAGTTGCTGCAGAGCTAGAGGAAATCACATAAGCCGGAAAAGCTTCGGAACGCGTTTGGAATTCTTTTGTTTGCCATCTGTTATACGAGCTGTAGTTCTGAGCAGTTGTTTTTCAACTTCCTAGCTTTCCCAGGACTGAATAGTGAATACGTTCCCTGTTGTAACCGTTAAAGCCGAACGTATCTGAAGGCTTCTACAAGTTTTAATGATGTCGTTCGAATTACGTAAACTACAAGTTTTATGCATAAAGGTGCCTTTAATTAAAGCAACGTTGCTACTAACTTGAATGTCGGAAGTAGCAGACGCTGCATGTACTCGTTGAACGTGAAGTTTAGTACAGTACCTACCTCCCGGCTATTGAATTTTGCTGGAGGCATTGTGTCCGTGGTCATTGTAGGGGGAAGGTATACGTTCGTGAACAGATAAACGGTAAGTTTAAATAACAATTTATTTTATAAAAACTAGGTGGCATGGCAACGCGAACAACTTAGATTTTCGCAAATGAATCGATATGAACTAATATGACTTAACTTTTTTACGATAATTAATATAATTCTGCAGAATTAGTACTATAATAATTTCCCTAAAAGGTATTGTAGTATTTCTTTTTTAGGTAGGTAATGATTTCGATACCGGAGTTGCCGCCAAGCCCTAACCTAAATTAAACTCTCACGCTCACTCACATTTTATACGAGTTTGCGAGACGTTTCGTTTAGCGATTATCGCGCCGCAAATTTGGCGGCCACCGATGCCAATAAATAAATAAAACACGTCGCTGGAAATTTTCACAATTTTGATTTCGTTTACAAAGGGCTGTGCGTGCAGCTTGATACATTCCTCGTTGCTTAATAACACCGCGTTAATGAGTACTGCCGATCAATGACGCAATATTGGAGTTTCCCCATTCGTCTGCAATATTTAAAAAGCATGTTTTCCATTTTCAAGTAAGTAAGCGCCGATATTGTTAGGTAATAAAATGAGAATCTCAGATTGGTTATATAACAACAAAGGACTTAGCGTTCATTGCCCACAAACAAAGAAAATTGCCATTTTCTTTAGGCTGTACGCGGTACCTTCGTCGCGCCGATGCTGGTTTTCACACGCGTCCGTCCGCCCATGCTATTATGCTGTTGTGAAAGCCCCTACATTTCCGAGTTGCCGGCAGGTTTGACATCCATTGTAATAATAGTGGATATAACTCTTCATCGGCGTTCAGTTTCTGTTTGTTTCTCTTAATGTTTGAACAACTTAACTTGAGCATGTTGTTCAGTCTGTCATGCGATAAATTGTATGCCTCAGTGATTTCAAATTCGCAATTTGATCGCGTTAGGTTATTTTGTTACAATTTCAATTCAGGGCCAACGCTATACGAAGCTTGCGCACGGCGCGCCGTTGGCGAGTCGATATCGACATACGTTGCTGGTTATCGTTTTATTTCTTTGACGTTTAACATAATAACCAGTAAGGGATGTAAATATGCTGCGTGGACGAGCACATAGTCCATTCATTCTAAATTTCAATATATGAAAGAAGTGGCAAAATTAATAAATTTTGAAAGTGATGGGATATGGTAGCCTTGGGTGGGGTGTTAATATATCATAACTCTCCGGTAGGTCCTCTTAGATAGGTCCTTTTTTACAGTTTTTTCCAATATTGTACGAAAACGGTAAGAACTATCACAAAACTGTTAAAGGCGGAAATATTCTTTAATGAATTCTACACAATATGATTCTACATAATTTTTTGATAGGACTAACGGGTTAAAAGTTATATCCGGCATTTTAAGTAAGATATTTTATTTTTCTTATAATTTCATACTCATACTCATACCATTTATTGCTTTTCATGTGTTACAATTGGTCATGCGTAGGTATATCTCAAATTATGTGAAAACTACAAGAGATGCGAGGAAATTGTCAAAGAATAAATAAAAGGGCATATTTTTACTTACATTGTTTCATTTAATTTAATTTTATTTATTTATTAGGTAAACACAACAGATTACAACCATAGAAATTACAGAAAAATCAATATAAAGTTATGAGCTAGGTCGTAACCCTTAACATTTTACATGATTAGTCGCAATAATACATTACTGATTAATACGGATATCATTCCTGTGCGAAAATATTATAATACCAAACATTCGCCAGTATAGGAGTTTTCTTCAATAGCTCGGGAACTGTTGGACATTTGAAAATCAGAAAGGTGATGTTTTGTATCAGTGATATCAGTCTCAGCTCAGTATCTCGCAGCTCTGATAGTTTTCACATAATTTGAGATAGAAGCATGAACCCAGGTGAGAGTTGTGATCTCTAAACACCCCACCCACCAAAACTTTATTTATTTTCCCACTTAAATTTTCAGAATTTTTTTCAGAACACGGCCCTCAATGACTTCCTCAGAACCGTAGTACTGATTTGATCATCGTTGGGTAGAATTTGATTTTGTTCTGGTTCTTTATTTAGAGCATATCAAGGCAAAGGTAGATTGTCTAATTAGTGCACGACCAAATTGTTGCAACGAGTGTTATTTCGAAACACGAGCCAATGCACGATATTTTTTGTTACATCAGCAGAAAATAATAATTTAAACAGTTAGCAGTCCATGTCGTTTTGATGTGTCAACAGTAAGTGAGCGGTCCATAATATTCTTAGGTCCATAAAAATAATGTACTATTTTACCGACGCGTACAATTTACCTACTTTAGCATCGAAGTAACTAGTTACAACATTTTTTAATATTTGAAACTGTATTTTTTCAACTACCAGGAGAATAAAAAAAAAAATATGAATTGTTAAATATCACGTAGTAATATATCATATATAAAATATTTCGATTAAAAGGAACAGTTTGTTTGTATTCTATATAATAAGGTAGCAACTTGATTGTTGAGTACTTCCGATCACGGGTAATATCAGTGCGGTAATGTGGCACTTCCCGCGCAGTTTTCTAGTCGATAAATAGCAATTTTTGAGCACGTGTAACAAAAAAATTAATACAGTGATATATTTAAACATACAATAAAAAAATCTGTTACCGTATCACAGCCTGACGGAATGTTGGAGAAGTTGCTTAGAACTTACAGCACAGCTTACATCATCGGTTTAAGAAAAGACTTACTTACCTACAGGATACAACTTACTAATCTCCCTCAATACCTATGTGCAGTTTTTGTACCTTTTAGTTCGTTTTCTTTGCCCCTGTTTATGCCGCCTCTTTTCGTATGAAGTGCGCCCTACACGTAGCCTATATGTCACAGTCTTTGTTTGAAAAATCTAGGGCAGACTTGGTAGTATTGCCAGACCTAATTAAATATGGACTAGTTTTCTGACTCGCAATTCCCCAGAAATACCTGATGTAGATTAGATATGTACATCATATATCCAAACACTCTGTGGGTTTCATACATGGTTCTTTGTTAGATCTCTTTTGTAATATACATGTTTATATTACAGACTGCCCTAGGTAAACGCTGCTGTTGAAGGTTATTGAAAAAAAAATCGGTCAAGTGCGAGTTGAGCCTCGCCATATTTATAGGGATCCGTACTATAGGAACTATATGTAATTATTTAGTGAAAAAAACATTTACCGTCTTTGCTCACAGCTTACAAACTATTACAGATGTATCAAGGTTTAATATTTGTTGTTTAAATAGAGGCTATTACCAATACTCTAGCCAATTTCCAAGTTCCTAGATAATACCGTCTTCATAGACGGTAATTATATAGACGTGGTACGGATCCTAACGAAACTGATCTAAAATTTACAACTTTGACGGGCGCATACGTCGTTATTTATCTACGTAAAAAAAATCTAAAGGTGTATTCGTACTCTACTTGATTAGCTGTAAAAAACGATATCCCACATGATAGGTTACAATTTTTTTTAAATTGCTTATACAACATTTTACCATTTTACAAAATGGTAAGTTGATTTTCGGATTTGGGTCAATGAAATACAAATTATGTGAAATTTTGAAGACTGTATCGTATTCCGCTTAGGCGCTAGACCCGCGTGACAGACGGACAGGCGGATGGACGACGGGGCAACAGCAATAGAGCTCCGTTTCTTCCTTCGGGGTACGGATCCCGAAAAATGTTTTTTATTGAGCATATTTTGTGACTGCGACTTGAAAGCTCAACTGTATTATTTAGTGGCTCTCTTTCGCACTCACTGAGCCAGCACGACTAGAAGCTACAAGGCCACATAAAATTTCTTATTACATTTTATTTCAAAGTACCTAAGTAATTACGGGTGAATTATACTTTCCCATATTGTTTCTCTATTATTATTCCAATATTCGCATGACAAGCTTTATATCGGGTGAATCGAGTGATGTTGATAAAGAAATAGAATATGTTAGAAATTTGAAAACGAACCTACCATTACTGTCTGTCAGTTAGATTTAGTTAGTGGTATATTTCACGCCATTTATAAACCACTGTCCTCTTTAATTAACACTACATGACACTCGATTCTTTAAAGGCCTACATATATTATTAAAAGCACAGAATGGAAGGCTCTCGCTTCGTGGTGTCGCTGACAAAGTGACAGTGACAACTATAAAGTTTAATATTTAAGCGCGTGTATTTGCTGCCGCCGCGCCGCCACTGTCCGCGCAAAGATGTTAATTGCAGTAATAACATGTCTTCGTGGCTCCAAATGGGTACTCGTGAAACAGTCGTCCTGCTAACCGTCTACGTGACTGGCATCTGATGTACGCATGTCCCCAGACTTCTAAAACAGAATTGTGGACATTGTACAAGTATTTGGATGTCGCATGCCGACTGTGAATTGTGGCCTCATTGTTTTTATTAAGTACCTATTTGACTTCAAACAAAATTGGCAAAATATACACATCCTTAGATTCGCAATTATCATTATGAATGATAAATACTCTACACCGGGTTTAAGTAAGACAGATACTGTAGTAGTCGACTCTAGATTGTCCGTCTAAGGTTTTTATTACCACAGAGATGTTTTACCCATTTCAAAGTGCATTATCGTTATCTGTAACATAGCGTAATGGTATTGAAATACACTATGTGTCTGTGAACTCGGATCCGCACTTCGTGTAATGTCTAACGCGTTTTATGCTGATAGTGAAAATGCAAAGGCGGTGTGGCGTAGTAAAGACGTTCGATTTGAAGTCCGGACTCGATTTCTTTGTACTGGGTCCTTAACTCTTGATTGTCTTGGGTCTTCGTTTGGGGAATTACAGTATGTCTCACTTTTTAACACTCGTGAAATGCCTACGTTCTTCGTGAAATGCGTCGTTACGCTACATGGCTACGACAAATACATTACTTATCGTAATGTTACGCCACATGTCTGTCAAATGGCAGATGCAAATATCTGATTTAGCATGCCAAGACACGTCGCACCCATTGGTGCTACGTCGTCGACAGCATTGAAACAACAGTCTTACCTTCGAACTTATAGTAAAACTATTTCGGTGTATCGCTCATCCACTGTTGAATATACACAAATCACTTATGCTATTTTTTTCATGGCGTTCGAAAACTTCTCAAAATAACCATTCACGTATCGGATTTTGTGACGTAGTTCAGTAACGGGTTTTTTATTTTATAGCTAACCGCTGTTTTATTGCGAAAGTGGTCAAGAGTAAGACGTATCTAGCGGTCGTAAGTTTGTTTGTTTATCTTATGGTTAGTGGCCAACCCATTGTCAGAGTTGTCCAAGCCACCCTTGTTCTAAATATAGAGAATCGGAAATACTGTTTTATATTTACCCGACTACGAGGAAGGGTAATGTTTTTATAATGAAGTGATAGCTAATTGATTAATGGCCAATATGTCCATACTCGTTCTATAGATTATATCAGAGCAGACAGGTGTCGATATCTAAATAAGGTATATGATGGATTTTCTAAATGATGTTGTATTTTTAGTGCCCCTCGATGCTGGCGTTAATTTATTGAATTTCCCTTCGATGCGAGCTACGCGTATACCCTCATACAATTTACGCTCATAAGCTCATAGTCATCATAAGTCATAACCGTATTCATTAATATCAGAATTGTAACTCTTTTTTTTAATTTTTTTATTAAATAAGGAGAGCTGACGAGCAAACGGGCCACCTGATGGTAAGTGGTCACCGTCGCCCATAGACAACTCACCTTAATGTATTATTATTAGAGGGTTTTTGATACGCTACTACTGAGGACTTATGGAATATCTCATGTGCCAGTAATTACACTGGCTCTCTTACCCTTCAAACCGAACCACAGAAATGCAAGTATTTCTGATTTACGGCAGAAATAGATAACTGCAAAAAATTTAATATTACGCAGCACAGATTTCTGCTATTTCTGTACAGAACCGTTTTATTGGAATATGCCGGAATATGGGATATGTTGGTTTAGTGTCCACGTGTAATTACGTCATCTGAAATTGAAATTGTGTTACTAAAACCACAGAGTATTATACTCGTATATTGTACACTGACGTAAAACTAATAAACTTAGCTGCAATTATTGAAAACAGAGATAGGTAATAGGTATTATTAGCCGATGTCATTTTGTAATGTGGAGATTATTTGTTAAAATTTACTTACTTATTGAGGGTCAAAGAAAACTAATGATATATGAATTATTGGGTTGGGGTGTCGCTAAGGGGGTAGTGAGGGAAAAAGTGTTAGAAAAATTCTGACTTGTTAAAAAATAAACTCATCTCACAGAAACCTTGTGGATGCGAAACCGACTCGGATATAGTAGGTTAAGTTAGGTTGCATTATTACAAAAACGCAAAGAGGCCAGCGAATCGGGACTCCTTCGACTTCTCTTTGCGCCCTCTTAACGGCACTTTGACCACGTGACGTAAGCGTAACTCGTAGGGTTTATATTTTGTGTTTGGGCGAATGCGTCAAATTAGGAGCGGCCATGCTCCGTGAGAATGGGGAAGGAAAGTTCGACACGCTTTATCTTTATCGCTAGCGCGTCCATGACATTTCCCCGTTCAAGACCTAAGCCAACCATCACAATTCGAATATAGGCTATATACAAATTGTCACGCAGATTCCGCGTCTTTTGGAGATATTACAGTACCATTTATTCTTCTAGTTAAATAATTGCTTGTAATTGTGTCAATAACGTTATTAGATTTTTACAATAATTGAAACTTATAAATTTTAACTAGTTTATTAATCGACACGAAGCCAGTAGTACTAAGTATTAATTAATTTAAATGATTACCTATTAAAAAATACCAATGGTCTATTTCTGGAATAATACAAGCCTACAAGCTCACAAGCGTTCTACAAGAGGAAACGTTCTACAAGTCTCTTGCAATGTCTGTTTTTCAAACAAGTTATCTACAAGTGTCATCTGACGAGTAATTTCTTACCAAATAAGTACTATAGTACCTAGTACAGATTAAAAGAGGTTGAGTATGTGTTGCTGTCAGATGTATGAAGATAAGCTGTCAAAAATAGTTTCTCTGGTCGCGCTAGGCATAGTAGCGTCTACAAGGTGCCTGGGACAGTCGAGCGGGCCGGGCGATGGGTGGGCGAGTTATTCTATAACAGGTATGGATGGGAAATGAAATGGCCCCGCCGTAACTATGGATTTCAACCTGTTTTATAATATGGATCAATATAAGGCAATCTTTAATTATAATACGCATTTAATTGTTTTGACCAGAAACGACCTCTAAGTTTCTTAGGTCTTATATTTTAACTAAGCTACAGACTTGACTCTAGCGTTAAAATAGTGGTAGGCTATATGTTGTACACATAGCCTTCTTCTTTGGAAGGGTACTATATATTCTATAAAGAGAACACAGCCTTCGACCTCTACTCGTAGTCTCCAGACAACATAAGGCTGCGCCACCCACTGACTTCATCCAACGCAGAACCCGGTAATAGACTGGCAATATCTGCCCAGGCTTAACATAGTCCAGCTTTAGATTTCAACGCAAGTATTACGGTATTTTTTATGTGACTTTCAATTGTTGCAGAAACAAGATGGGCTGTTTCGTCAGTAAAGACAAACTCACCAAAGAGGACATGGATTTCCTCAAAACCCACACATCGTACGATGAGACCACTATTAAAGAGTGGTACAAAGGCTTCAAGGTATTTTAATTGATTTAATTTATATAGGCTGCTATCTTATTAGATGCAAATATTTTGATATGCCGGTTATAATAATATGTAGCACTTTACACCAAGATATAAAATAAAATAGAAAAAATCGCCTTACATTGACGCTTTGATAAGCGATAATAGTATTTTTGTGGGTAAATAAAAAGTAGAAAACTGTCAAATGTACAACGAAGTGAAAAAATATCGAAAATTGAATAAGAAACAAAAGTTTTTAGGAATCGTTATTATTGTAACGTATAGAGCTACCCTTGAAGTATTATAAAAAATTAATAGCACTTTATACACCATTTTATTTAGTCATTATTAATATTTTTATATTTCAAAATAATCTAATTGGAATTCCAATCCAGCTACCACGTCAAGTTATTTAATTTTATAATTAATGACTGAACGAAGGACATGTATCAAAAAAGAGCTGTACATTTCCTTCATGTTTACAGTGTAATTCAACATCCATTTAATTAAGCCCTTTTAATGTACGCGTTGGATGAGTTTAGTGTTCTTGACGTGCCGTACTTGTGGAATATACACGCGGACAAAGTAAGTGCTGTGCATTTGGCCCCGGGTGTAGAATTTCGAGAGCACTTAGGTCAATGAGTTTGCAGTGTATTGATTTGTCCGCGAATGCTGGTAGTCATGTGCCTTTTTGTGTTTGATTTCAGCAAGATTGTCCTAACGGGAGACTAACTCCAGCTAAATTCGTTGATATGTACAAGATGTTTTTCCCGTCTGGTAACGCTGTGGAATTCTGCGATCATGTCTTTCGTACATTCGACATGGACAAGAATGGCTACATAGATTTTAAGGTAAATTATTAATTAAAGGCTGTTGTTGCGATTGTTGAAATTACATTTTGCTTTAACTTTGTGTTAGATTATTTAGTATGTGTATGCGAATTAATTAATTACATGTGTTTCTACTTAGCAAGCGAAATTATTTTGATTGTCAACTGATTTTATTATGTATCGCAAGATTATTTCTCGTTGGGCATTTGCCATGCAGATGAGAAGTCGAGGTCGTCGTGAACCGACATGGTTGTGTTTGTTGTAGGAATTCCTGCAAGCTATCCACGTGACATCGAGTGGCACTCCTGAGGAGAAGCTCAAGTGGGCATTCCGCATGTACGATGTGGATGGAAATGGAGTGATAGACATCCAAGAGATGACAAAAATAGTGCAGGCAAGTCTAGTTTCTTTAAATTTTGCCCACAACTTCGTCAGTCTTTAACTACATACATTTTGTTTATACCTAGCGTACAAATTTGCTCATCTTCGTCAGTCTCTAACTATACATTTCGTTGTAGTGCCTACTGTACTACGAATATTATAACAGAAGTAGTGTAACTCCCGTATACAAACGGGAGTTACACTACTTCTGTTATCTTAAATTAAGGCTGTTGGACGAAAAACCCGTACTAAACTAAACCTAGATCTGAATAAAGAGTGACGTATAAATTTTGGAAAAATAACTCCGCGGTAGGAGCGTTCTTTATCTCAAAAGTTACGACTAGTTTACACATGTTTTATTGGAAGAGAGCCTCAAACTGCTGATATATTTCGAAAGTTTCAATTTTAATTTTCGATACAAACTAACCGTAAATCGTCCCGCTATCTGTATTTACAATCATATTTTTTTAGAATTTTGCTAGTAGTTCTAATCACACAATACAATATTAGGTATATGTATAGGGTACGGTTGGTATGGTCTTGGTAGTTAAAAGTATACAGGTGCGAAATGTATGTTATAGGTTTTTTTTAAACTACTAATCCGTTTGAAAAATATGTTTCACGATAGTTAAATAAATTGAGGTGTGGTTTTTCACTGGATTATTTCCATTGTGGAAGCAACATCAGCTTTGCAACCGAATGTTTAGAATGAATTATTTAAATTCGAATAAATATGGAAATATTACTTTGAGTCAGCCCTTATCTCATAAAAACCTCACTGTTATTTGCTAAGTAGGCTCTCGAAGTGAGGGAGTTGACTCTAATAATACTTGATCCCTTTTCTTAGTACTTTTGATAGTAAAGAGGCTGACACGGTCACCTTGTCGTGTACCAAAGCCATTAAAAGACAGAAGTCCATCTGAACACTCACTCCCATTCTAGTAGTTTTGAAGGTGGTGTGAGTATATGCAGTGTCAGTCCGTTTACTTATTTCTGCTGCAAAGCAGCAATATCGATTTTAAGGGTAAGAATACCAGCGTAACAACCATTACTTGAGTTAAGGCGGAATGCCTTAACTCACCATTTTGGTTTTATCGTCTGCTCTCCTTTGTCAATAGCACAGTTTTGGAGACAATAATCTCATATACATTGCTCGATACTTTTCACGTCATAAGCTGTTAATGTACGTGTATAATCCATCACATTACCGTCAGGCCAGAGGGTGTGTTCAGACATTACTCGCAACCACCTCGGCACTGGCTGCTGGCTTAATGCAGTTAACAAGTCTCGCCGCACGCTCCCGGCTTCGTGGCTTCCGACTAACATAGTTTATGTAACTAATTATAATGTGCACTCGACTGTACACCATAGTAGGTTCCCTTTACATCGAATACACGTACAGGCGTTAATTAATAAAATAAGCTTGGAAGAGGTACTCATACTCACGAAAACGAACGTCATTTTTCAATTCTTATTTTTCGTGCTTGATATCTTTTTATATAGAAATAAAATTAAAAGTGAGACATTTTCAAGGAATTTCTATATAACTAGTACCTACCTTGGACATTTTGAATTCAATAAATACTCATTTATCAGAGAGGAGTTACCTCCATTAAATAAATGAGTAGTTACAGAATGCATAATTAAAAACTATTTGTTTGTTTATCGTAGGGTTAGTGGCTAATCTATTGTAGGAGTTGTTCAGGCCGCCCGTATGCCTCTGACATAGCTTAAGATTGCTGTCGAACGACAACAACCGAATGATTAACGTGCTCTCCGAGGCAGGGAGGGGATAGCACAGGTCACATATCCTGGTTCTCATCTCGTCCAAACTTGATGGCCTAACTTGCATGATCACAACGACCAATCGACCATGCTTGCAGGTAGGCTATGAGTCCCCAATAATGTAACTGATTTTTATTTTTTATACCTTACAGGCGATCTACGACATGCTTGGCGCGTGCTCGAGTAATCGACCAGCAGATTCGGCTGAAGAACGAGCCAAAAATATCTTTGCGAAGATGGACGAGAACAACGACGGGCAGCTCACGCAGGATGAGTTTCTCAAGGGTTGTCTGCAAGACGAGGAGCTCTCCAAGATGCTAGCGCCCTAAGCAGGCACATTACATGAGCACACGGCCCGATTTAGGAAACACCCCACATTGTAATATTATACCTCACGATAACCCGACGGCGCCGTCTTGTCCACACGACAGTAAATAGTCAGTCTTTCTATGAGCTATTACTACCCCTCATCACTATTTATTATAACTGTCCTAGTAACATTGTTTATTCGATATTAAGCGTCTACGTCAATTGCAGTTGCAGGCTTTGTTGCGTTGCGACTGTAAAATAATTTCAATTGCTTTTTGTTGACGACGAATTTTATTTGTTCACATTATTCGAAATTATATTTATCTAGTCACAATACAATGGACTAGATTTATATTATTATAATTTTTATTGGATATGTAAAAAGAAAGTAGACGAGCAGATTTTTTAGTATTGAGACTCTTGTAATAATAAGTACTTTAATATACTTGAAAATTTAAAATATACATATGGATGTCAAGTAGAGGTAGTATTGTATTGCTGTCGTGTAGACACGGCTTTGGTACGGGTTAACAATGTCCGTGCGGAAATGCACTTTGAGTCTACGCAGCCGCTGCGATTCACCCTTGTAGAGTGCAGCCTTATCCGCTCGATCTAAATGAATCAACGAAACCACGCCTAAAATGAACAAACACTGCAAAATAAACGGAACGAATTAATAAATTGCATGTTTAGGTTTGTGTTAATTTACGTTCAATAAATGGGTAGTACATTCTCGACGTAGTAAAATCCTAACTATATAACGACACTAATGTTGGCTGCGCTTTTCCCAACACTCGTAATAGTGCTTTTTGTCGATTGAAAAAAAAGTATTAAATTATAAAAATAAGGAAGCATTCATGTAACGAACTAATCATGAATGAATTTTCGAATATTGGAAGTATGTAATTGAAAGTGTCCATTCCTATTGATAAATGTTTAAGATGATAAATGTATGTGAAAAGTCAAGTCTCTGTCGCTGTCGGTTTGTCCACTTTGATAATTGAATAAGTATGTGTCCAAACCATTCACGTTTTAGATGGTCTATAATATTCCCTAAATCTGATTCCATGTCTTGTCCTGTCTGATAAAGGACTCCACTACTGCACGGTATAAACTAATGTCAATCTTAACATTTTAACTATTAAGGCAACAACTAGCTTAGCGATATGTGAACAGAAGGGACCAGATTGGTAATATGACACTAATATAGCAAGCACAATCGTCATTACGAACAAACTCATCGTCGCGTCGCACAACTAACGATTTGATCTCTTCTGTGGGCAGCCACTCGAATTATGTGAGTCTTATTAAATAAACTAACTATATGTATATTACACGAATAACAACGTTTACCTTATTCATCGTTTTATGGATATTGGTGTTGTTATTAGTTCATATTCGGTGTCACTTCTTCATAGACAGGGATTTTCATCTAGGCTTGATCTTCATTATTTGAACTCTACTCCGAAACTTATTTTTTCACCGATAGTTTTTGTTTAATTTATTACTTACTTTGCCACTTTTAATCTCTAAACGTACCTACTATTTGAGTTTTCTACTCTCAGTTCAATAAATTTGAATGTATGTTGGGTGTTTCACATAATTTCTCCACTACTGTGCCTTCTAGTTCTCTGTAAATAGTTTACTGATCATCTCGTAATTTTATTTTGTTATTCTCCTGCTTTTTAACTATACCAGATTCAAGATTCAACTTTAGTTTTTTTATCATGCCAAAACTATACACAACTTTTTATCGTAAGTCAAAAAGTAGAACCCTAGTGCCATGTGGTTAGTATATAAACTCCTTAGCTTTTAGAGTATTATTCAATTTTGGTAGCTGCATATAATTTCACATTTACTTATTTATTTTTGTTTTCAGATGGCCGTACTTATAATATTATACTATAAAAAGGGTCGCGAATTTATTTATGTATTATGTTATTAATAACTTAATCTTTGGCCAGTATTTAGTTTTCAGTGCAATAATTATTGACGATTCGAATATGTTCTATATCATTAATTAATTTATACCTATAAGTATTATGGTTAGTAATGAACTATTTTCTATTCAGTGAGGAACAATTATTCATATCGCTTTGGATGCTAATCTTGGATGTAGGCAGGCTTCTAGGATATTAGAATTTTAGTAATTATGTCTCTAGTACTTCATTCTCTGTGATTTTATGTACTTGTATGTGCACTGAAAACTAAATTAAATTTTTATTTATTACGAAATAGTATTTCAAAACGAGGATGAGAAAGTAACGAGTCGATACATTCCAAATGTTTTGAGTACATTATTTGATAGTTGCTAATTAAGGAAACTTTTATATTACTATACTTATGCGATAATTTTTTACTAACATCTCACTGTGGTATTTTTCAAAAGATGCTTGTAGACTTGTGGAGACGTAACTTCTTAGAACCGTGAAGATGTTTGAATATAAAGTTTTTGAACATTTCTATTCAAGTCCATAGGTAACGTAAGTTAACGTTTCCAACGTTAAAACAGATACCTATATTAAATACATATATGTAACATGATCTTAATTTAAATAGTACCTTTTCTCACACAAAAACTGAAATAAATTATATAAAACTAAATATACCGACTACAAAGAGTACACGAGCATCTTTATATTATTTACTTATCCGTATTTATTATGCGCACTGTATTACAATTTTTATTTGCTAGAAGTTTCATAATCCAGTCTCTTCCTTACAATATAACAAAGTAGATTCAATTCATAATATGGTGTTATATGATATGACGTACTACGATATTAAAAGTTTAAAGGCAGGTGGTTAGTATTTATGTGCTAGTACAAAGATTCCTGGTTATTCCTTCGTTTTGCAGACGCCGCAGGCTCACAAGAAATCAAACTCATAAGGAAGTGGCATGTGTTTCTTATAAAGAATCAATCATTTTAATTGCCAAACGTTGTGAATTTAATATATGTGTACTTTAATACATATCTTATTATTAGATAAAACGACTTTGATAATAAACGTCGGATATATCATTAAACTTTTAAAAGGTTATGATTAATTGGTTCTATTTTTGCTTAATATGTTTGAAACTGCTTATACTGTATATCATAATAATGTGATAATTATGGTGAAGCTTAAGCAATAAACAAATATATCAAATTATGCAAACTTTGCAAATATTGTACCTACTTAATTTAGTTACACAGCGAATAATTCCATACAGGGGTCAAATTCTAGTACGTCATATTATGCGAACGAAACTACTTTGATATGGAAGGAAGTGAAACATAGTTCAACATACTTTTTCGGTTCATGTATCTAATGCTTTTAAATAAACATTTTTTGTACGAATACAATGTATAGGTATGTAATTATTCTACATATAACAAATGAGTAATATTGGCAATTATGTAATGATTTAACAGGACAGTTATTATGAAAAATTTATTCGAATATGATTGTAAAACGACTGATTTTATATGAGTAGAGAAAAGGGATCAATAATACTCATTTTGGGCCCGAAGGTAGCTCTAGCTGACAGGGTGTTGTGTAACATATCACAAATTGGAATTTTAATTGGAATATTTAAATGGCATAGTTTTCGTAAAGGCATCGGGAAATATTAGATTATGTACTTGTACATTTCACTTTCATATGTGCTGAAAAATCATTAACCGCGTTTCATTATCTATTAAACGTAAATAACAATTTTAGTGCATGCGAATAAAACATATCTCATGTATTGAGGAAAAAATTCACAACATGTAAGTAGTCAATTATCGTTTTCATTATTTATTTAAAACCTATTATTATAATATATGTTATACGCGACCCAGGCCTATGTGTCAGTTGCTATTGTTCTAAAAATGAGGCTACTTAGTGGTCACTACTAGTGTTTAGCTGTACGTACTCGTATATAGGTACATAAATGTGCAGTGGTTCTGGCTAACAAAGTATACCATCTTATGAATTCTAACAGACCCATTTCAAAGCCGGACTTACCGGAGATACTGCTATAAAAATCCGACTAAAGATTACAATCACTTTAAAAGATGGTACACTTTATGTAGAGGCCACTTTATTTACATTTCCCGTTTCAAATTTATCTTGTCTCACATAGAGATTTTAAATTCCTTGAAAACTTAATACGCACATACTTAGCACCAAATTACCTAACAAATGTGTACGACTAAAAGCAATACTTTAATATTTGAGTAAATGTGTATAACTTGAAAATGTAAGTCATTGACGGTCATTGGCGCTTTAGTAACCAGTGTTGTAACACAATGCTAAATCTTGTAATACGATGCCATTGTTGTCAAAAATAAAGATATCGTTAATTCAAAAGATCTCGTATAACATTTGGCATATCTACATAAAATTACATAATAACTCTTTAAGATTTAGACATATCTTTGGTCGTTATACATCGAAGATATTGGATTCGGATCTTCCTAATTTAAACTGTGACTTACTGTAATACATTGCATAATATTTAAAATATACGATGATTCTTAATCACACAATGTTTTCTGAAATCTGGCCTGAAATCTAGGCACTGCATTTATTGCTCTAAAGATGAGGTAGATTCTTTGGATTGGGGTTAATTTAACCAGTTTAACAATGGACTTTAGAATAATGAAAAAAATATTTCAACACATTTTGTTGCAGCGTGGCTATCAAAGCGTCCTATGTTTTACATCAACATGACATGTGTATGAACATTTCTGGAAGATGAATCATGAGCATAAAATAGCTTTGCATACTTGTGGTGAACCGTGAATATATAAAATTAAAAAATAATATTCACCGTATCACACCTTCATCTTTCAGTAACTACTACAATGCATTTATACTTAATTGTATATTATTCAATTAAATATATCTGATTGTACTAGAGCGTCGTAGCCAGGCAAATAATCGGGAAGAGAGGGGCGACCATTTCAAGCTCACGTTCGACGAAATTCTGCCCTGATACGGAAGAAGGCCGCTAAGTGCGAAACGCGATTGAGAAAATGGCAAAAAACGCACGCTTTTCTAGTGTTTTCTGGAATTTTCTGGAAAAATTTCACAGAAATTCAGAAACATTAGAAAACCAATTTGACGCGTATTTTACCATTATCTCGGAAATCACGCACACTTTTGCATTTAGCGACCTTCTTCCGTATCAGCGCAGAAATGCGTATTTGACGAAAGATTAAACTTTGAAAGATGAAAGATTAATTTCTGTAGTAAAAACTTGGCTACGATTCTGGTACATGAATACAATAATTGTAATTGTAACGCAAATGAAACAATTAATTATAATAAAAAAATGTGCAACTATTGAAGAACTACTCTGTCAATACAAAAGGTCTCATCCATGCCAAAAACTGGCGTTGATTATGTTATTAGATATTTGTGATTCCTATTTTGAAAAATAAACTTGAATTGCGGTGATAATGTTTCTGAATGGTTATTTGAACAATTATGATTATTATAGGTTTTACAATTGTCAGTATAATTACATAATTTTCTGATAGAACATCTATCACTACTCGGTACTCGGTCCTAAGACACGGTGAATTTAGTTACGTGCATGGCACAAGAAGAAAGGCATAACGATTACGGATTGCACGATGTTCACGTCACCGCACAATGGTACGTCATCAACGCTAACACTCGTTTGATGACGTACTCTTGTGCGGGGACGTGAACATCGTGCAATCCGTTGTCATGCCTTTCTTCTAGTGCCATGATAATGTGAAACATCGGACCGCGATAGCTCAGTTGGAATAGAGCAGGCCCCGGAAAGGAAGGCTAGTCGCGGTTTAAAATTCCGCTCGCGGCATTATCTTTCATACTTTTTTTAAATTCGTAGAAAAAAGTTTTTCTGTTATGGTTACTAGACATTCCCCTTCGAGGTTTTTGTTATTGAATGAAGAAAAAGGAAACTACGATAATTATAGCGTTCAATAGTTACATTATGCTTTGTTTATATTGATCCAGACATCGTAAGATATGATAGGTGGCAATTTAGGTTTTTTCATTATACATATTTGCATTTAAAAATATTGGTAATGTTTTGACAAAGTAGTTTATATTTGCACATAAACATTACTTATTTAAATATAAGTAATGTTTACTAATCACTCCAACGACTAGTTCCGAAACTTGTGTTAGGAGTGGTTCATCAGTACAGTGGAAAACGGAATCAATAAAATACTATGTATGTAATATTAATCGGATCATATGTAACGAGCGTCCTATAATCATGTCGTAATACTTACATAATTTGTATCATTTAACTGACCGTAAGCTACAAGCACAAATTATTTTGTTACAATGTAGTTGTATTGTATATGTATTCATATGTCTATTTCTTGTTATAGTATAGGTGCATTTTAGAATTTTATGTAATACTATCATAGTGCGATTGGACACATTAAGGTCGAATAAAATAGAATATTCTCAGATTTTAAGATTTATTGAATCCAAAACATTATTTTGTTACTACTGTCCCGCATTTGATTGTATACAATTACAAAAGTTACTGTTAAGTCATAAGCTTTTAGCTTTCAATAAGAACGAATTAAGTTCTTGAGTCTATGTCGATTATAATCTGTCTTGACAAAACTACTCCTGTATTCTCAAGGATCTCCAAGTCTGAGTAAAGATTTTGTAAAAGCATTTACAGTGCATATTATACTCATGATTTACAGAGTAATCTGAAATTAAGTAAACAGTAGAATTTTACAAGCATTATTAGTGTAATAGATAGGCACAAGTAATAGCTGGAAGTAACCACAATGTCCCCGTAAATTCTCTGTTGTAATTAATTTTAAGAATACAATATTTTTAATGATTCACATTTTGCCTATTCATGTATAATATACAAATTACAAGAAATAGTTCATAATCTGTGTCGTTATTTTTGTAGTGATACCAGTTCATTTTTCTCTATTTATTATCAAAGTAACTAGTTAGTTTCCATTGATATTTAGTGAATCACTATCGTGTTTATGCGATTTGTTGGAGAAAAGATAACGTAAAGGAATGAATGAGTTATCAAGATATACATTTTTTCTTTAATCTTTAAATAAAATGTAAGATTTATTCTATTTGTGAATCTATTTTTAGGGCACAAGATTCGACAAACTGAGAGGCAGGTTGTGTATCGTATTTTATTTAACGTCCTATTACACAATTTAAGAAGATACAAAATGGGTAAACAAAATAGCAAACTAAAACCGGAGGTCTTAGAAGATCTGAAACAGAATACTGAATTTTCAGGTAAACTACTAAACAATTAATGTTTTACGTATCCGATTATATGCTTCTTGTTAAGTATAGAGAATTAGATAGTATGATACGTATTTCTATGATTACAGATGCAGAGATACAGGAGTGGTACAAAGGATTTCTAAAAGATTGTCCGAGTGGTCACTTGTCTGTGGAAGAATTTAAAAAAATATATGGGAATTTTTTCCCATATGGTGATGCAAGTAAGGTAATTATACGTTTTTGTGCATCCAGGAAAATCTTATGTACTTACTCAGATTTAATTTTTCTCTTACCAATCTACCTTCTAATAACATGTGGCATATCTGAAGTGGCCAGTACTTGACAAAAACGATTGAAAATAAAAGGTTGTATTAGACTTCACTGTACTTTCTCAGTCCTTTAGAAGTAGGACGTTGTGCTAATAAGGCGTGTTACTTTTATGTCATTTAGCTAATGGGACTTTTTACTCGTAGGTCATTTGTTTTCAGGACATCCTGATACGAAAGGGTACTCACTTAGTGCTGCCTGATATTCAAAAAATATAGTCGACTTGTGTTGTCATTACGATATTATAATATACTTCCAGTTGGCATTTTCCTTCGTCCACAACTATATTGCAGATCAATTATATGTTTGTGAGCTTGTTTTAAATTGACATTAGGTAAATGTATGAAAATTTCAATGTGATTTTAACTTAGTGTTTTGTCTGTTTTTCAGTTTGCAGAACACGTGTTCCGAACTTTCGACGCGAACGGCGACGGCACGATAGATTTCCGGGAGTTTTTATGCGCGCTGAGCGTAACATCGCGCGGCAAACTCGAACAGAAACTGAAATGGGCCTTCTCTATGTACGACCTCGATGGAAACGGGTACATCTCTCGGCAAGAAATGCTCGAGATCGTCACTGTAAGCATATACTATTCTTTATTAGTTCTGTATGTAGTTAGAGAGACTCTGTAAAAGTTAATTAACTATGATGTCGTACTATTGTGGTGATACTGAATGTAGGTCTATACTATGTAAAAAGGGTTATTAATAATATAAATGACTATTTAAATGATAAAGAGGCTTGGTCCTAAATTCAGCTCCAGCTCTGCACATTGTGTATATGATTATTGTAAGATAGGTATATTTATTTTAAAAGATGTGCTGCTGAAAGTTTCTTCCTTCTTTCCTCTCAGCTACAGCACCTTCCGAAGCGGTGGTAGAGTAAAAAATGACGTTGTAAAGATGTATTTTAAGGTTCTTACAATAAAAAAAATGACTTTTGAGTTTTTGACTAGATTATCAGCGGTAGATTTGACAATTTTGTCCATCCTATAAAAAGCAGTTTTCCACTGGCAGATGGACTTTTGTTTTTAATTTTCAAACGATCGTGGATGGGAGTTGATATGGTTCCGTCACAGCTTGCTATGGCTTTCAACTCGTCTTGAATAATGTGTGAATAAATTATGAACTCCAATAACGTAATTTTTTAACGTATTTGCAGGCTATATACAAGATGGTCGGTTCGGTGATGAAGATGCCCGAAGACGAATCGACTCCTGAGAAGCGGACTGACAAAATATTCCGACAGATGGACAGAAACAAAGACGGGAAGCTCTCACTGGAAGAGTTCATTGAAGGTGCTAAGAGCGACCCATCTATTGTACGACTTCTCCAATGCGATCCGCAGTCACAGTGATACCTTAAATATTAACTCTTACCACTGAACCACTTGGTCTATATCCACACACTTGTAACCTATTGTAAAATATCACCTAATTTACTACGCTTTTAAGAGCTAGTGCGCGGCGTTAAGCGTTTTAGCACGTGGATCGATCTTTTTGGATTATTGTCCCTGTTGCTTGGGTGTTAAACCTTACAATAGTGTCTTATTCTATATATTCCTTTGTCAATGTTTACAAACCGGTGTTGTGTTTATAGCCGTACTGAGTCATTCACATAGATCTGATAATTTATTTTATTCGCTATAATTCTGTATAGCCTTGATTACATTTCTTGTTATCTCGTGTACTATTTTGCAAGGATTAAAACTGGAAAACGTGTTCGACTCTTGACATTACATTATTCAGCTATTCAGTTTATTTTGAAATACAAAGGTTTAATTTTGCCGAGTCCCTTCATCTATTCTAGAAGTATCCATTTCATATTTTACTGACTTAATTATAATAAAGACAGAATCATGAAGCCATTACAAGACGTCAGAGGAACACTCCCTATGATCTTGGTAAATGTAACTATAGATAACATACAATTTGTGGGGGTAGACCAAAGTATCAGGCAATTTTGTAATGAAGGCAAGTAGTAATGAAATTCAAGGAATAATAAGTAGCAGATGTCATTGAATAATCATATCATACTACCATTGCTTTTAGCGGTAAAAGCAATAGCTGAACGTGAACGATTTATTTAAACAAATATCTAAAAACATGATTAATTATAGCAACTGAATTGTGACATTTAATACAACGTATAAAATCAGACTTTCTGTTAATTTTCATTGGTTATATAGACCAAAGCAATAGATAGGTATTAAATTCAATTACGAAACGTTTTAATATATTTTGTATTATAAATAGATTTTCCGTTCCTATATTTATTTCTACAAGTACTAATATTTTTTTATAATATAATCGACAATCAATTAACGGCCTATACATTTCAACGGTTCACTTCATGTCTACCTTCTGTTGCCGGCTGAGCACAGTGTAGTGTCTTCGTAATTAGCTATATTTAGATTTGGTATTGGCGTCGATTCCGGCATGGCCGCTAAATCTAAAACTAGATCTTGTAAAAGTGAGCGGAAAGTTTTGTTTAGCGATAATTAAATTTAGCGAGTGACATCCTGGAATCGATACCGTTGTCTACATTTAGTATCCACTTCAGAGTGGATAAATATCTCCCTCAAAATGCGGCGTAAATCCTCTACTATTCTCATGCGGTTTTCATTTGTAACCTAATTCAGATTATTGTTTCGTCAGGTCACGTAGTGTTTCTATTCTACATAAGCCTGAACTAATTGTTTTGTGACGAATATAATATGGCAGGTTTGTTCTTAGTTTGTTTGGGTTCAGGTACTTACCTCGACTATTTTTACTACGTCGGCAACTATTTTCAATTAAATCCAAAAATAGCTTCTCTGTAAATCAGGATTATGATTTCAATTATGAACTATCCCCCAGATATCCCCGTTTCAAATCCGTCCGGATTTTCCAAAATTTGTTGTTGTGTTGGGACCCTAAGCTGCCGCCATCTCTTAGCGATAAAGCGCCTAAAACAAATATTTCTGTAATTACAAATTCCCTGTGATTTTTTTACAACTGTGAACACTTATCGCTCAAAAAATTACTTCGACAAAATTCAGATTCATCAATTTTTGTGTGTGTAAAGCGATTATAATAATTATCGTTATGCTCGTTTACAATTTTGATAAAAACTGCAGGGCCAGTCGTAACACAGAAAATATTTGAGTTGAGCTTTGTCGCCACGAAATGGCGCCTACTTAGGGTCTCAACACCGCTGCATTTTGAGGACATTTTTATTTATTTACTATAATTTTAATTGTAGGCCTTTTTTCTATACAAAAATATTATGAAACTGATAGTAATACAAATGACAACCATACAAAAGGACAAAGGATTTGCTACTCTAAAATGTATCGTGTGTAGTTCCAATCCAATAATCCCAGTTAAATTTACTTTTCTGTTAATTGGAAATCCGCAGTTTCACCCATGACACATTTGAGTCATACATACCTGTATAATTTTATCGAGAGTCACATGCACTTTTCAAACATTAAAAAATGTTCTATCATTGTTAGTCAAAAACATATTTAATACATTTATCTCACTCTGCACTAAAATAACCAAATCCAATCCAATATTGTGTAAATAATAATTGTTGTATAATTATAACTGTTACGGTATAAACTTACTACTTATTTTACTTCAAATTATTAAAAAAAATTAGTAGCATCTATAATGTTTTCTATCTCACCGCATCATTATTATTTTATCGTGGAAATAAAATATCTATTTCTCTGCACTCTGCAGTTTGTATTGAATTTAGATATAACTTGAATGTTACACATCTAAAAAAAGTTGCAGTTTCAAGTTACAATAAAAATTCGCTTTCGTATTTGTATGTGTCTTTAAATAAATATAAATAAATATTATAATATAAACAAGTTGATACTGTAGTTATAGATCTGATGTAATTATAATTATAGCTGATATAAATCTCAAACAAAATAAAATCTAAAGACGGGTGCTTACTTACGCAAGGACAATTGTTTCAATTATGCGCCCGAACAACTATAATATATTTATTACCAATGAAAACTACTCATATTCAAACTTGCAAACTACATAATAATTATCTGACACTGGTGTTTTATCGCCATGAATTTGCGTTGGTAAAAATCAACTACATTAAAATTAATGCTTAATGCCGCAAATAATACAATGCTCACAGTGAACTTTTGCCCTTTCTAAACATATATCATATATTATTCAATGTTGATATAACTATTGTGTTTTGTTGCATTAACTATATGCTACGAGCCGATTCATGTGTTGTTTTGATACACAACAAAAATATATATTGCATTACGTATATAATGGAATAAAACAAATTATGACAGGTACCTATACAAATTCATTTTAGAAAGTTACAAAATTACCCTCAAAATTCCTGAGAATCTTTAAATACGTTTAAATTAGAACTCGGTTACACCGACTTTTATTTATTCCGCGGACCTTCGGAGATCGCAGTAGATTACCTTCAAATTATGTACCTTCGAAATAGTAGGTGTAGTTTATGCAACTGATACGTAATTACAGCCATTGTAAAATGAATTTTTAGTTTTGATACGAGCGAAGCGAATATCAAAATAGAAAAAAAACGAATTTTATATTGGTTAATTAAGTGCAGTTGCATACAAAACCCACTTTTTCTATGACCATGAAATACTTAAATACCTAACTGAAAATACAAGCTATTGTTAAGCACGTCATGACAGCTCGTCAAAACTCCGTCAGCAACAGTGTGTGGTCCTAGTTGTCGTCTCCATAGCCTTTTAAGGTGGCAAAAAAGGTAAAAAATATATTTACGTGACAGTTACATAAACTACTAATTTTGTATCAAATTCCATAACTATTAATAAAATTTACTATGTGCTTGATTGAGTTAACCTATCGTAATGTAGGTTCACAGTGTCGTAAGAAATATTATAACACCGTGACGTACATTACTTAACGACCCTTAGGAATGAAGTAGTTTGTGTTAGTGATTGTGGTATCATATTAAACAAATCATCAAATGAAAGTAGAAAAAATATATATGCGTCACTAAAATTCAAACTAATAAAAGTGTCATAAATAAATGATCATTATCATTGTAATAAATTCCATACCTGCAAAGCACAACATAATAAAATATAATGCAACAAATATTGTAGACAATATGATAATAAGATTTTTAGAACTTAAATAAATTAGAAAAATGGGTAAAAAATATATCCGCGAGCAGGATTTGAACCTGCGACCTTGCCGTTCCGTAGCAGTGCTCTAACCAACTGAGCTATCGCGACTCACCCTGCTGGCTTCATAGTAGTCAACCCTTTCTCCGTGGCACAGTCTGTGTAGGCGACGTGCTTTTTATACCAACTTAGCAATTTAAGATTAGCCAACAATTCTAATATTCGGTTAGAATTCATGTTGTGTTTAGATGACGCTTCCTTTATTAATTTATTTTAATTATGCATTTCTCATGCTAGGTATACTTAAATAAGTTAGTAGTTCTCATACTAGGTATATTTAATAAAAGAAGCGTTATCTAAACAACATGAACTCTAACCAAATATTAGACGTTGGCTAGTCTCAAATAGCTAAGTTGTTATAGATATCACGTCGCCTATACAGACGGTACCTCTGAGAAAGGGTTGACTAATTTGAAGTCAGCAGGATGAGCCACGATAGGTTAGTTGGTTAGAGTAGTGCCACGGAACGGCAAGGTCGCAGGTTCAAATCCTGCTCGCGGATTTTTTTTACCCCGTTTTCTAATTTATTTAAAATAAATTAAAATAAATATAAAATAAATTATTAGAACTCCTTATCTGTAATTTACACATAGTTATTTATGTGCTAATATTTGGGGTGGCTAATGTTACTTAGATCATAGTTGATACATTAATTAAGTCACCTGTAAACATAATTCTGAGTCAGCTTAAGTATTACTTGCTGGATTATTTTATTATATGTAGATATATGATCTGGGTAGGATTTAATACCTAGTAGCTATAGTATAATAAATGATAAAATAAACAGTCTAGGTACATACATATTTGCAAATTAGTGATGCTGAATATTCATTAACGTTAACGAAAAAAAATTAAATCATCGGCTTGTAGACTATTTAATTAAAGCATCAACCATACAACTGTTTGTGTTCATAGTAACATATGCTAGAACCTAATTGTTGAAAACGCCAAAGTAATGTATCGTTTTGTAGGGGCTGATTGAAAATAGTTAATGCTAACAGTGACCCATTGCACAAAGCGTATGAAATATGAATCTCCATTAACATTATTATATCTCAAGCGCTACGTGTGAGAAAGGGGTAAAATATGTATTAACGGAGAACTAATTTAGTATCCCTGTAAGCAGTATTTTCACAGATTGATACCACTAAACTACCCACCACGATAAAAAAGAAAAAGCATGCAATTTTGTTAACACAATTTTGTGAACACAATTTTGTGAACACAATTTTGTGAACACAATTTTATGAACCAAAAAGAATTTTACTCCGAAACGTGATGATTTTACTTGGATAATACGTGGTTCATCGGTGCAATGTTGCTAATATACGAGTATACTTACTGGTATAACTTTAATTTTTCAATGTGTAATTTATATATTTTAAAGTGCACTTGTATGATATTTATCTTTCCCAATGTCTTTATTCTCTTCTCTCTCTATCTCTCTCAATTTAATCCACGGTAACTAATTAAGTTACATTGCAAAGTGCTATGATATGTAGTTACATTTCGACTGAATCACTTTTTGTGCAGTGTTCAAATTATAAGAGTGGGCTAATTAATAAATGATCACTGATGTATTCCGATTTTATGTAAACTCTATCCTAGTTAGGTACATATTGTCATCTTATAATCCCCAGCAAAAATACAATCATATATTCGTATCCGTTTAATTACATAGATATATGTAAATCGCAGAAAATATTTCTTTTTATATTTGACTGTCATTACTATCTACTGTCACCTGTTAGTTGCTACTGTTTGACTACATACACTATCTACTGACACCCGTTAGTTGTTACTGCTTGACTGCATACACTATCTACTGTCTCCCGTTAGTTGCTATTGTTTGATTACATACACTATCTACTGACACCCGTTAGTTGTTACTGCTTGACTGCATACACTATCTACTGACAACCGATAGTTGCTACTGTTTGACTGCATACACTATCTATACTGCACTTAATTAGATACTATTTTACAAATCATACAATTATCAAGTTAACACATACAACAAACTGAAAGATGTAAAAGCAACAAAGTTTCGTCCATTTTACTAAACCTTCGTATATGCGTTTATTTTTTACTTGTTTGTTTGTTTAACGAACGGTTAGTGGCCAACCTATTGTCAGAGTTACTCAGGCTGACCGTGGGCCTCTGACATTACTTAACTGATGGTTTAACGTGCTCTCCGATGCACGGCGAGGCTCGATGAAATATACCGTTAGCTGTCACCCATCCTGGTTCTGACCTCGCCCTACGTGTTATGACTATGCTCACAACTATGAGCCCCTCTATAACATTTTACACATAACTTTTTATTAATAATGTTTGAATCATGTTTATTTTTATTTTTTATATTTAATAATGATGTTGATGTATTACGAAGGTTTATCTAAGTACATATTTATTTTACGTATGTATTTTAGTTCAGAATAACAATCAGCGTGCACAAGTTTATATACTTCGCACAATAATTAACATTTTTGTTTAAACATTATGTATATAACATATTGTGGAATTGATTGAATATTTACACTTTTCAAGTATGTACCTACAAGCAAATGTTATTATAAATATACCTATACTTATGTATTTATTGCCTTAAAATAAAGTTAGTTAAAAAATGTTCATTTTTAGTGTTCTATGTAAGAGTAATCTAATAATCTAAAACAGTGAAAATCATCGGTAAATTGATAGGATTTATAGTTAAATATAACTGTAAGGCACAATTTTCAATATAATCTTTATGTCCTTTAGAAATTCACTCGTTTTGTAAACCGTGATAGTATTAAAGCGAAAGAAAATGAATAAGTTTACGTATTTGTGTTAGATGTTGTCAAATGATGTCGTATCCAGTAACCCTGCAAAAAAACCTTCTACGTTCATTACTATTGTTAGAGTAAAAGAGATTAATATTTTTAATAAATAATTTTAAATCATATTTAATCGTCGGACGCTCCTTCACATTTTATAAATCTTTGAGCTACATTATATTCGATAACTAATATTATGACTGTAAGATACTTGTAATCCAAATGTTCTAGAATCGATCATGTAAATTATGTGGAGAAGCTTGACGAAATCTTAATATTTTTAAGTTTAGAATGACTTGACGATGAACGAGCAGCTTAATATAATGTATTACTCAAATTATGTAGTGCATTTATATAAGGTACTCGGTTCATTTATGTAAAGACTTATCTAATATGAATTATGTATGTACTTGTACATACAGTCTAGTTAACGTTTGTAAATATAACGAAAAAATTATTTTTGGTCGTTAGATGAAAAATAAAAATCTTTTCGTGCAAATTTTCCTAAAACTAATTACGAAAAGTACTCTCTTAAATTCTAGTCTAGAATGTTTAAAATTTGACTCTGCACAACAAGGCCGGAACATTGCGAACATCCCTTAAAATAACATATATTTATACTTATACCTTATTGCAAAATGTACGGTTAATTCCATTATATTAAGTATTGTTTAGTCTTATAATCTGCGTAAAGATCAAGATATAAGATAATGTTTTAATCGCTACGTATTTGTGAGTTTAATGTTACGGGGTGTAACAAAAATCCTTTACAAAGATGAAAAGGAGTGTTCGTTATCCATAACTGGACAACTTGTTATACATTAAAATTTTTAAAAAAATTAGCTGACCGGTACAAAATGTTAATTTTTTTTTCCTAAAATCAAAAAGTGGAACAAGAATTGTTTAGTTATGGATATGAAATGTATGGGGTTTTCGTTACACTTGTATTATGTAGGTAGGTACATAATATTAACAAAATGCTATTTTCTTGGCTACCTACGAACGTAAGAATACAAAAAAAATTATGCAAATGTTTATTTATTGGATTGGATAATTAATTATACTTACGTAATAATTATGTAACATAACGATTTGCTAATGGGTTAGTGATACCTACCAAAATGCAGGTTGTATTACAGGAGAACAGACAAGTTATTCTGTGCAATAAGCCAACACATGGCTGCATAGTGCGCGTGAGTGTCGTGCACACCGCACGGAGTGGCAACGCCGCCGCAGCACTGCCTGCGCTGCGCCTGCGTCGCCCACCCCAAGCCCGAGTGTTTCCATTTACCTATTAGTCCTATTACCATTGTTGCATAGTAATATTTTTATCTAATCACTGCTGAAGCTATCCTATAAATGGTAACTCAGTGTCGATAGCTGAACAACTTTATAACATTAGGAAGCTCTAATAAAACGTTTGCTCTAAAAAAAAGAAAACATCAACTGAGCATTGTACGAGTATATTGTATAGGACGTCGATGATTTTTGCTAATTCCCGAAAGTTTGTGGCATAGGATTTTCAACACTGCGAGTGATCAAGACACGCTTGTTTAATGCTATTTATGATAAATATTCACGTTGAATATCCACAATACGAAAGTTTAGGCTAATCAAGTAATCACACCCAGTCATTTGCAGTTTCTTTGCTTATCGCCAAAATACAGTTACAATCACCTTAAGACCAGGGGGCGTGATTAATTTTAAGGGTTCACACGCAGAATGACCAATACGCATAGTGACCAACGAAAAAAAAGACCAATACTCTGGATGACCAATACCCAAAATGACTAATACGCACAGGTCAAAGTTACAAATGTTAAAATGACAGTGACAATAGTCAAATTGACAAATGACAGTGACATGTGCTGACTGTGTGTGGTCATTTTGCGTATTGGTCATTCTGCGTATTAGTCATTCTGCGTATTGGTCGTTCCGCGTAATTAAAATTGGACATTATGCGTGTAAACCTTATTAAGTAGTTTGCGAACATTACTTTGCCATTATGACTACATTGTGATCTTGAATTAGTGTAAGTAAAATATTTGACTTGGCTTAGGGTACGAGTGTTATTTGGAAATTGGGAGTCTACAAACAACATGTTTCTCCCAACTTACCCTTAAGTTAAACATTTTACGCAAGTTCAAGGTCATTATGCACAATGTCAAGTTTTGATTGTATCTTATTATTCGTCTGATTATTCAGGGGCTAGTTATATTGTATAATTACTACCTAATTATAATAAAATATGATTATTAGATAGGATTGAGTTAAAATCGCTGTACGCCCCGTGACTAGTTATTTATCACTGGTTTAATTGGTAACATCAAATTAATTTTTTTATGGTCTTCCAGTAGGTATTTTAAGCAGTAGAACTACGAAAGTAATTTTGGCCTTCTATGAAGTAAAACAAAATCCATAGACATTTGGAATAAAGGTTATAGATGATTTAGAGGCACCTACTAGTTTATTGCTAGCATTACATGGGTGCTAATTTATACATACATACTTACATAATCTAGAACGCTTCAGTACTCTGGCGATGATTGGCGTATTATGGCGATTTTTGTAACTATTGTACCTAGTATTTATTATCTATCTATAGGTCTAATATACTCTCGCAAGTTTCACAGTCTCAAGTAAGACACGTTTTTGCTGTTTCCCACTGCTTGAATGCCTTCTTCCCTAAGTTATCGTCACTATTTAATATATTTTCACTTGAGAAAATCTATGGTGCAAAAATGTCCTATGAATGAGATTAAAGGATTGTTAGTAATAAATATCTTACTATGTACTATTACATTTTGTTGTGTAAGTAAGTATCAAGAACTAACCTAACGTGTTTAGCACAATAGGTTTATTATTTAATTATATAAAAAGGTGTAACTTGTCTTAGTATGGTATCTGTAAAAGCCAGGGTGCTATTGACTCGGGAGACTCGTCGACGACCATTAGCAACCTATTGAGGTGTGTATAGTCTCGTTTTCGGGGGCTAGATCCCGGAGCTATGTAAACAGCACATTTTGAGGTCCAAGAGATGTTTCTTTCGACTTGCCACGTGTATCAACAATTAATTTTCTGCCATTGATTTATAGTAGGGAAGTCTCATAGGTGATTCTTACAGGTAAATAACATAAGGAACACATTTCTTTGTTTCCACATAAAAGATATGCAGTTGTAAAAACAACTGCATATCTTTTATATGGAAACAAAGAAATGGTGTCCGACATATACAAATATGTCGGACACCATTTCTTTTTACCTTCAGTAAGGTAAGAATTATGTCCGGCTCCCGATTTATTTTATATCTATTTACGTAGGTACCCAGTTAGATCAAGCTTTATTTACCAACATAAAAAATAATAATGAGGCTGTGATATTATGTCGTTCGCCGGCGTCTTCAGGTGGACATAAATGATTGAATTTGTCCTCCCAAAAAGCAATGTGTCATACAAAACATTCCAACAATTATTGATATAATTTCGAGAGTCCGTGAAGATATATCATTTAGGTTATTTGTTACGTGTATCGTGTAGTACTTATCGCCTTTGATGATGTCGACGTTCTCTTCACCACTGTATTGAGCTGGTTAGGCAAAGCGAAAGCATCATGTTTCTTCGGCCTCAAATTATATCTGTGCTAGTAATTATTTCAAGGACCAAAAATACAAAAGCGCTAATACCTAAGCTGCAACTAATGAAATGGATGTTGTAATTGGACAAATTCCAATATTTATTCGTATGTATGTGTGATTTACCGACTACCTACTGATTGTTGTGTATTACATATCATATCGTCGGACATTTCTTGGTGTTACGTGGTCTTACTTTATGCATAAAATGATTCAAGTCGCTTGTCGAACTATTTGAAAATTATGATCAATTAAAATTAGCCTAACTTTGAATTTTTAATAGCACCCTGTTCTATTCAAATTCTGTCATAGTTAAACTTTACATCAGTTAAATAATATGATACATAATATTTAATTGAAATTAAAACCTCTCGATGTTTGGCTCAAATTTTATTACAAATCATGTGAATGCATTTTTGTCTCCACAATGAATTGTTCTGTGTAGTCAATTTGCGATTGCTAACAACAGTTTCTTTAAAATTTGTCCTTCTAGTTCTGATACTCTGTTTTAGATTAAAATATATTATCTATTTATTAAATCTTTCTTCTCTCATTTGGAGTTTTATTTTTTTAATAAATTAATTACTTACCTATCGCAATTATTATGAATAATGTTTGTCTGAAAAGTATCGGCTACGATAACGAATGTTTTCTAGAGGTGAAATGAGAACAAGAAAGCTTGACCAGAAATATAAAAAACCCTCGCCAGGTTGTGGAATTAAATGAATTTTTTTCATTGCCCCCATAATACATGTTATAAAAGTACCAGTGGCACCCTCATGATAGGGTTTTTATTATCCTGGTCAGGGTATTTTATATTTAGCAATCTAAAGTTGTGGTTAAAACTATGAATCTCTTTTGTGTTTTTCACGGGGTTAACTTAAAAATAACATCACGCCAGTTACCTAACTACTTTAATAATTAATTCCTAACGTTGTGTGTTATATACTTATATCTAACTCTGAACTCTGAAAGTATAAACTACTAAAACGTAAGTAGGTACTAATATAGCTAAAATTTAAATTTATTAAAAGTAGATCCCAATTTAAAATTGTACATTTACTTTATAGATAAAATCAATAAATAGATAGTTACTTACGTCCTAAATTACGTATTTAAATAAGTGTATAAACATATATGAGCGAGTTTATAGAGGTTGGCAGAGTTAGTTCGCTCTGTATGGTGTATACTATGCGTGAGGTGGGTCCAGGGAGGTAGGGAGGAAGGGGTGGTTCCACCCCGGGTGTTCAGGACGCGCCTAAGGGGCCTCGTCCAGAGAAAGTAAAATATCCTGGTATGAGGGAGGCAAGTATTGTCAAGCCGATACATAAGTATAGCTTTAAACTATATATCGACCCCTATAGGTACTATAGGCGGTGGAGTACTTATTTACATACGTATATAAGTTTATCTATTATGCAGACATAGGAAATGGAACAGGTTGGGAAAGGGATTCGGGCTTGGAAAGCTCACATCCATTGGACGTAATGTTACATACATACTCGTAGTTGCGTCCATCGAATACCGTGTAAGTACGAATTGTTTACTTTTTCAATTACCTTGGCCTGTAGTTGGCCCTAAGGAATAGTTCTGCCAAAGAACAATGGCGACGTTCCATACATTTTGAGGCCCAGTGCGTTTATTCCAAAAAAACGTTCTACAAATTCTTCTTTCCCGACTTCTAAAAATGTATAACTTGTATGAAATAACTTAGCAAAAAAATATATTTAAAATAACACTATATCATTAATGAAGAGGTCTTCGTTTATATATGGCGACACAGGGCCCTGTTATAGCTGGGCACTGTGTCGCCATCCTTCTTTGAAGAAATTCTATTGAATTTGAAAACCACCCATAAGATAGATACCATCTCATACTTATAATAGATTCGGTCTCAACTTTACTCAAGAACTTGAAGTGAACCCTTTAAATAAAGTTCTTTTCCCATTCGTCTGTTACAGCAACACTTAACACATTGAACAAACCGGAGGCGAATTACGGGAGTTATGAAGGTCACGGTCTACTCGCCGTCTAGAAAAGTTACAGTAGCATACTTCGTTAGTGTGAGTAATTTTTTGTTTGTTTATTTCGTGAATAGGTAACATATTATAGGAATGTTGACATCTAGGCGCGCTGTATAACATGTTTTTATGGTTCCGTGTCGAAATCTGATAGTAGGGAATTTGGGGCATCTATCAGTTTTGTTTATCTACTCATTACAAAACAATTTTTTTTGTAATTATATTATTTTTAACGACGTAAAATCTGAAATAATTAGTACCTACTGGTAGAAGGTATATATTTCGGGTAAAATAAAAAAAAAACAGCCAAGTGCGCACCGAGCGTTCCGCATATATTTCGTCATGAATTCTTTTTTCTCTCAAATACCATAAATGTTTATAATTTCCTATTATTTTTCCCAGTATACAAACAACGTATTCTATCAATACTAATTATTTCAAATTTAACGTGTTTATTAAAAAAAAATTAGTTCTCAAAAACTGTATGATTGTAAAACTTCGTTTAATTTTTCCTTTAAAATAAAGATTATTACCTATATGCCTGAATTATTATATCGACGATTGTGTACAGCGGGCATTAGATTTTTCAGCTTGCTACCTGCGGAGATAAGGATGGGGGGAACGATATCATGTAATACCCGAGTTGCCCTTAATTATTCCATTTTTAGATTACAGATCACATTTTCAATCAAAATAAATATGATGGGGAGTGCTCTTCAGAACTCTTTGACTTGTTGCCATCATCTACTTACTTGAATCGCACCACTAGTCGGCGGCTCAATTTTCACCCGCACTTTCTGGAGTCTTGGGTGTCTACCACGACCCGTTTTACACGAGAGTTTCTGCCACGCACCTGTAAAATGTGGAACTCTCTTCCACCCGACGTTTTCCCGCAGCGCTACGACATGGGATGCTTCAAAAGGAACGTTAAAAAAGTCCTCTCCCTCCACGGCCGGCAACACACAAGCAATACCCCTGGTATTGCACGTGTCTCTAGGCGACGGAGACTACTTACCATCACGTGGCCCGTCTGCCAGTTTGTCGTAGCCAATTTATGAAAAAAATAAAAATTACATTCCTTTACTTAGCATGGATGCGGGCGAGCAAATAAGATCCACAACTGTGACACATTTCAAGTTAATAGTAGATTCTTAGAGTTCCTAATAAAAATAGCTGTGACATACAGACGAACGGACGGATGCTGAAGTCTCACCATAAGGGTTCATTCATTTATTCATACGTTACATAATCTTTATATTTCATGTTATTTTTTAACTATTTAGGTGGGAACCCTAATAAAACGAAGTTCTAAACATTTACGGTTTTCAAGAAAAAATATTAAATTATGGCTCAAGCGCTCAGGAATGACTGTGACCAAGGAGTGGATAGGTAGACTTCAATATTAAAATAAAATATTTTTATTGTAAGTACCTATTACAATAATTACATATTTACAAAGTAATTTTTAGGGATCATTTTACGACGAAAAGTGGGAACTACCTGTCGGTGGTTCCTTTGTCTACCCCTTCGGGAATTATGGACACAAAATATCTATATATTGTGTGTTGTAGACGTAAGTTTATGTATGTATGTATGTACTTTCCATGAAGTGTCGAATTCAACTTCCATTAAACATACTATGTCCCTTTCCGTGTCATATATCTAGAAAAGGTACCCAGAGTTTAAAGGAAGTTGCATGCAATTGGCTGTTCACTCACAAATACATATCGGTACATATCTATTATTGCTCATATTTTCTAAGTTGTAGGTACTTACTCGTAGCTTCTTTTCGTATAGTTGATGACCTATTGTCAGAGTTTTTCAGGCATTGAACCGATAGTTTAACGTGCTCTCCGACGCGATGCACGGAGGGAGGGGCTCAGATGATAATGAGCCGCCGTAGTGGTCACCCATCCTAGGGCCCTATTCTGCTACTGCTAATACAACGTAATCTCAATATGAACTAAACTACAGCGACTAGACGTCTTTTGTATGCCACGTTCGGTTATGTTATATCGGTTCGCTGATATGGTATATGAACTTATATGTTATATCGGGTTAGCGTGACGTTAGCACAATACGATTTTTTAGTTAAAGTTGGATCGATATGAAAACGTAATCGCAACTTAAATAGAAAAGAATGACTAACGTGAAATAGTGGAACTGGGTTTCTTGTTCTGACTAGGTCCAACGTATTGTTTAACTTGCATTATTGTTTTCTGATCATACTCGCATCTAAATTAGTTGGTTTGTTTAAAACTTGTTATTATTTTATTTGGAAATGTAATTTATTATTTGTAAAATTTATTCAAATTTAAATAATTTTACTTTGTAATGTTTTATTATAATTAACTTAATCAATTGTTAATTGATATTTTTTTATTTGATTTTATTCTATGGGACTAGTGCCTGAAAATAAAGACATTTTAATATATTTTTTAATATTTAATTTAATATACTCATATAAGGTCTTTGCATCTAGGCTGCTTAGCCTAACTCGTATATAATTGTATTGGCTAATTTAATAACTTGTATCTCGGTAAAGTTTGCTAAAATTCCATACAGCGTTATTGTAATGGGTCTTCTTTAGTGCTAATGATCAGTTAAAGTATTAATTTAATTTTGCTAAATATCTGTGATGACAATGGTCGATGACGAAAAATATCAGAGACCCAATTCCACTAATACAACGTAAACTCAATAGACACAAGATTTAAGCGATTTCACGTTTTTCTTATCGCAATTAGTTACGAAGCGTTTGAATAACGTAATGTTAACGTAATGGAAACGTAATCGTTATTTTATTGGAAAAGAACGATAAATGTTGACTGGACGGACATGTTCAAACGCATGGTAGTAGTGCTGACAAGCAATTGATTAGGTAACTATCGATATTTAGTACATCTCTCTTCTAAGTCGTTTTCCTCATTGAAAGAAAGAAAGAAAAACATTTATTTAACATTGCATACATTAATAAACTTAAAAAATATTTGAAATTAAAAAACAATACAACATTAAAAGAACACATGCTCAGCATGTACTGCGGTCCGACCGGTCCGGCAGAACCACAGCGCTGGTTTTCAGCTGTGCCAGGGCGAAGGCATCGCGGGCGAAACGGCAGTCAGGGACGAAAACTAAAATATATTATATATATTGCTGAGGGTTGTGATCATTCTAAGGAATTAATCACATAGAACGACTCTCGTGGCAGATTTAATGGGGTGGTTTGCCATTGCTTTCCCCATTTCACACACTGGTTATCTCAGTATGTAGGTTTCCTCGCGATGTTTTCCTTCACCGACAGAGCAGTCGGTAAATGTACATAAGTCTTTCGAAAAAACCGGAAAACTCATTGGTACATGGCATTTCCTGGATTCGAACTCGGACTTCCCGCAGTGGAGTCCGACGTCCTAACCACGGCGCCACCGATGCTCTTACAGTACATATAATATTATTTAGTACATATTTAATACCTATTTAGTAATATTTGGGCTATTAAGAAAAGGACAAGAAAAGACGTTTGAATAATAAGTACCTATATATACATATATATTGAGCGTCTGTGGCGTCGTGGCTAGGACATCGGACTCCCATGCGGGAAGTCCGAATTCGAAACTAGGCAATGTCATGTACCAATGAGTTTATCGGTATTTTCGAAAGACTTACAAACATTTACCGACTGCTCTGACGGTAAAGGAAAACATCGTGAGGAAATCTGCACATTGAGAAAACCAGTGTGTGAAATGGGGAAGACAATGGTAAACCACCCCATTAAATCTGCCACGAGATTCGTTCTATGTGATTAATTCCTTAGCATGATCACGACCCTCAGCAATGAGGAATACGATTTAGAAGAAGAAGATACATACTCGTATATACTATACCTATAATACCTATACTTACTTATTGTTATCCAAAATAATCTTTACATGTAACGAAGCGCCCCGGAGGGCTTAAATGCTCCAGTGAAATTTTGTCACCTGTCAATTATCATGATTCTAAACGCGCCCAACGTTACTTGACCGTCACGATCACTTTCTGACCATGCTCGCATCCAGACTACGACCTCGATCCAAATCAAAATCACTCGAGGAATTACCCGTGGACCAACTACAGTGTCCAACTGGTTGTACCAAGGGGGATTTGTAAGGAGTTGCAACCAAAGATATTATAACGTTTTACCTCTGAGGAGACATTATGATAACATTATAATAACGGGTATTATGCAGTTCATGAATAATTAGTTGAACCACGGGGAATAAAAAATTGTTGAACATAGATTAGTACGTCCACGGGGATAAAATCCCCTTGGTACAGTCAGTTGGACATTGCAGTTGGTCCACGGGTAATAAATACCCCAATCACTTATACCTATATTCGTAATAATGAATCTAGTGATACTTGTCGATAGAAATATATCCAACAAGAGTATCGATCGTACAGTCAACCACAGGTCAAAATACCCAAAACGTCAAAGTTTGTGAATCTGAGATGAACCATATTACGCGGACGTAAGGTTGAGATTTAATCGAAGGTTTTTGACAGATGGTTTACTTTAGTCAGTGGTCTACTGTACCTGTTTATGGTTTGCGTAAATTGTATAGTTACTATTGACAATCAAAATGACTACTATAGTGGGTACTATCGACTCATATCGACAGTATTGCTAGATATAATGCTATCGATAGACCAAACGCGAGAGTTAGGTGCGGGCTATCGTTTATCGATAGTCTATTTCTCGGCAGCACTATGTATATCTTAGAGGAGAGTAGCCGCAGCGGCGTCGAAAGGGAAAGGGTGTGGCGTGTGCCGTCCGAGCGGCGCATGTAAATGGGAGCAGCACCGGCAGCGAGCAGTGACGCCACGCGCCGGAACCTACGCCGCAGTAGCCTACATCGCATCGGGAGGAATGGAAAATATATATCAAGCCGAGCGAAAAGTCCACTACACACCCCAAGGGTGGCCGAGCCCGGACGTGCGTTCGATTCAAACGAGCCATGGCCCCCCGCCGAACTCTCGCTCAATTTTATCATTCGAACTCGTGCTGTGGACCGATGCATGATGACGTCACGACCGAGGCCTCGGTTCCTCGGGAGTGAGATACGCGAGCGCCAGCCGGCAGCGCGATAAACAATAAAAGAAATGATCGCCTACTCATTCATTTCTAGTTTGTAAAAAACTCCTTTGAGATGTAATTTCAGAATTTTTCCTGTAGCCTCGAGAAACTCCAGAGGAAAATAAATATGCTTAAACCCGACCTTACGCCGGGAAAGGAGGAAAAAATATTAAAAATTAAGAAAATATTTGTTTAACAGTTATGTAAACATCTCTAATTACGACCTGTTCAAATTATTTTTTTCTTTGCACCGTGCGGGGCGGCGCTCTAATTAACATCTATTACAGGTATTTCGGGAACAGAGGAGTATCATTTGGCGAGGGTGCTGAGTACACTCAATTAAACGAGCCCCCGCCGCCGCCCCGCGCCAAATCCGCCCGCTCCGCAAGCCGAATAGAAGCCGCAGGCTCAGCTGCCCGGCAACGCGCACCTCGAGCTTTCTTCTGCTTCAGGTTCATTCCCCATTATTTTTATTTTCTCGGAACTTGCACCGTCGATCCATTTATTAAAAAATACCCTGTTTGAAGATAAACGACGTCGTCTCGCCAGTGACAGGCAACTGAGCTAGGTACGCTCTTGCTTGGGTCGGTCGCCGTCGCGTCGCCGATCTGTTATCAGCCGCGAGACAAATCGCCAGGACCTGTTGCTCGTGGTCGGCATGCGGCGGGCGTGCAGCGGACCTGCATCGCGGTCTAGGGCCAGCAGCGGCCGGCCGGGGCGGCTGCTGCTGCGGAGCCGATAGGTGGCGCACGTAAGTCCGCTCGGCCATCCGACACACTGGGCTGCCTCCCCGTGGTCACCCGTTCGGAACGCTCGCCCGGTGCCCCCTGCCTCCCAGCGCCCGCCACCCTCTTTAAAAGCCAGTGGCGAGCTTCAAGAGAAAGTGCCGCGTGTGTACACTCACATACGTAGAACCATCTTTGGCGAGAGCCGCCGGGCACGAGGCCAGCGGGGGATGCCTCGGATTATGTGGAGGCGACTCCCGCCGCCCCGTATGCGTAAGTGCGTACACACAAAGCCTTCCTACATACATTTGCATAGTGACATTGTACGGTAATAATGTATGTGACCACTCGGCTCGCCGCCCTGCGGCGACATCTTTCAATAGATCGCCTCGACGGCGCTTGTTCTGCGCCTCTGGAGCCCCCCCGCGGCCCGCGCCGCTCCGCCCCGTGCCTCTGCCATCTCCCAAGCCGCTTCTAATTAAAATACATGTACCTATCTACAAAACCGTTTTAAATTATTTAACTCCACGTATTAGTACAGCTTCTGTAGGTATCCGTTATATCTTAGCAATTTTTATGGCAGGGTAAATACGAGTACGCCTGTACTTTTGTGTTATGTGGATTCTTACCTGAAGGATGGATTTACTTAGGTACAGACTACAGATAGTTAAGAACAAAAACGAATATATTAAAGAGATGCATTTGCATCTCTTTAATATAGCCATTCGAATAATCAACACTATGCTAAGCCCCTAATTTACGCATATACTTACTTCATACCTAGCATGATAGACATTTTTCTTCAGAAGCTGACGAGAAATAAGATAAAGAGATTTCATAGAAAAAATTAGAGAAAAGAAATTGAATACGTATGTACTTAATTTCGATTTACATATGTGAATAGGTTCATATGTGCGTATAAGAGGATTTCTTGAAGTTTCGTCGATATAATAGAGGGTGGGTGTGGGAGGCTCGGACGCGCGCGTACAGGCGCAGCGGCGATGTGTGCGTATGTCTCGGACATGCACGGTACGCAGATTTCTCTAACGATTTTCCCGGAGTGTGAAATGTAAAATAAGGGGTTAGACGAGGCTGAGCTCTGCTCCTCCCGCGCCCCTCTCGCTCGCCAAATTGATGACCAGCCACCCAGCGGGAGATCTGTTCAAATTTTACACATATCGTATTTAAAAGTAAAACGCTTCGGAACCTTATCCTCGCTCATTAATATCCCCATGCAAATTGTTAGGATATTCGTCCGGAGTTTGCTTTTAATTCTTCCAAAAAGTATAAGTGGCGTTGTGAATACATTGTATGTAGGTATGTAAGTTAGTATGTTTATCTAACTTCATAGATTGAGTAAGTAATACTTACTTACCTTATTAGATTAGTGTCATCATCAATCCCAAATCCCACAGTTCTAGAAGGTACCCTTCTAGAATGTGATCAAGAAGCAGACTAAGTTCGTATTCCCATACCTAGTTAAAAAAAATCTCAAATATTGAGGACTTTTCACTGTTTAAAAGAAGTCAGTAACAATTTTCTTGAAGAGATCGCTCTTAGCGATAAGGCCGCCTAAATTGTATTTCTATTGTTACCTATTGTTTGTTTTGTCCTGTTTGTGCAATAAAGTGTGTTTATGTAATTTTACTTTTACATTAAAAGTGCAATAGCCAGAAATATCATATTAACCCAAAGTTCGAATCGAACCAGAACCTCGCATGATATTTTCCATTGCGCCAGCCAACTTCGCTTTATCACCCTATAAACGATCAATATTATTTTGCTGTATACATACCTCGTATCGTTTGATTATTTTGTCATCTGATTTAAAATTAACGCCGGAAAAACAGCAGTGGTGTTGTGAGTCGAGGAGAACCGGTTACTAAGCCATCGCCACCCCGCACAGGGTAACTGTAAATCGACTTTTTATGCCGCCCTCCTGCATTCCGATGCACCCCCATCATCCCTTATTAGTCTATACGTGTAGTGACCGCGTACGTGAATCTCTGCTATAAAGGGTCGGTGGTTTAAAAAAATCTTTTTATAACACAACTCTGTTTATTAAAAAAAAGTTTAACTGCACAAACAGTCGGCCAAGGCATACTTTTGGCTACCTTTGTCATGAAACGATCGTTCTCAAATATGTATAGATCCATTGGCCAGATCTATGATGAACCTAGTGAGACTTTTTTTATCTTATTTAGGTAGCTGTGTTAAATTAGGGTTATCTAAAACAGAATAAAGAGTTACCTACTTATTCCTAATTATTATTACATAAAAATACATATCCCAAAAACGCAAGAATCTAGAAAAATGACGTGCATTTATACCCAATACTCCTGTCATGCCCTCACATACTCGTATATAGCGAGTGTAAAAAATCGACGCTTGGGCAGCCTATAACATTCTTCTAATTATTATCGCTATTCATAGCTGTCAGGTAATTAAAATTAGCTGTAAAATAATTGTATATAAGTTCTAGTTAGTATCGCATTTAAACGATTCTAGAGAATGTGAACCATTCAAAAAAGATTGAAAATTCGCCTAATTATAGTTATGTATCACAGAGTACTACGAATATAATACGTATACAGTCATGAGTCATGTAGTATTTTAGTTATCGATTTCGAAACAATATCAATGTTTTGTGCTTCGGAGAGCACTTTATGCAGTCGGTCCCGGTTGTTGTCGTTCCACAGCAGTCGTTAAGCCATGTCAGAGGCCTACGAGCGGCCTGAACAACTCTGATAGGTTGGCCACTGACTACGATAAGCAAGGTAACTAAACGTTAATATCTTGTAGACACCAGAGGCAAAATGTACTTTATTTGTGAAAGATTTTTATGTATTGATTATGTACACAATATTGTTCTAAGTATATAATCAATACATACAATGTTTCATAAGATTATACGCAGAATCAATCAGTATCAATTAAAATCCTGTCTTCTCGAAAATCCCACCTATTGTGACATTCAACAACATGTACGAGTAACATTCGACTTTAAATCCAAGAAACTATTTTAGAGTCTACACGAAAATGCGTATAATGATGGTCATTGTACGAGCAAGCGTGGTATTTTGCAAAAATCTCAAACGTACGACGCACAGCGTCAGCGCATCACATTGTTTTCACAGTGTCATTGTGTGGGTGCGTTCTATAATTTTTTGTACTTGCACACTGACGCATATCATGTCGGTGTGAGAAATCATTTCTGAGAAACCATTCGTATCTACGTATTCCTGGCTTATCCCTGGCTGCGTGAGCGCAACTTGCATTTAGTGTGAGTGTGTCTTGAACGTGAAAGGGAGATGCGATGTTGCTAGATGCATTTTTTGGGTGCACTCTTGTAAATTTGACAACGTCGCACTATTTGGATACTTCACTAGATGCAGAAGTTTAGATGGTCCGAGGATTGTTTCATTGGAATATGATATGGTTTTTTGAATGATTCAAACATTTAAGTATAGGCGCCGCCGTGTTATTTTTCTAAGTTCGTGGAGGTTCGATTGCAGTTAATTAAGTAATGGTCTAGTTCAATATTTTATTCCATACTTTACTTTATTACCTTTTCAAAACAGGGTGTAATATATAATATATATAGTTTTTTTTTCATATTCCTTGTAAATTTTAGCCATCATCTATAATCATATATGTAATTAATTAGGTAGGTAAGATTCTGTAATTACGTATTATAAGCAGTTATATTTCCCAAAAAGTACGAAATCTTGAACATTTTTAATGCTGCGGACAGATTTCTTTCCCGTTTATTTTAATTGTTACTTTTGGATATTAGAGTTTTATTATTAGAGCCTTTTCGATATTTTTTCCAAATTCCATGCAAATTGCAGAATAAAATAAAAATACTTTGTTATGTAACTATCTATAAAAAATGGGCCCTAAAAATGGGCATATACTAGGCATGGTTTGAAGGAAAAAATTCCTTTCTGTTCTATTTTTCTTTTGTCTCAATGTGGATATAAGTACTTAGCACATATCTAATCTATAAATTAATAAATATAGGGTCTTTAATTACAGAACAGTTCAGAACACGTTTAGCGTGCTGCATAATATAAATAAAAATGACGATCAGTAATCGCTATATAATAACACGTCTGCGCCGAATTTGGACTTAAAAACCGGAGTGTTCGTAGAACTCGTCCCACCAGGCGTGACCTCCAGTCCAAAGTCAAGGTACTGTCTTTTTTGACATTGATCATTGCTTAGTCTATGGCTACTCTGTACCAAAGTACCTATCAAAAGATACATAATCTTGAAGCGACTGATTATATTATTTATAATGTGCAATTGACTATCAGGTTACCTATTACATAGATCTATACATCTATATGCCATTCTTGCCAACTTATGCGCTTATTACGTGTGACTGAATTCAGTCTACGATTTAGTCGTCCATTTAGACAGGCTTCTGTTTATATGATGTAAACCGTACTGAATGCAATTATGCTAGCCGTATTCTATTCGGAGCTCTCCAGTGGGAAGCGCAAATCCGGTGGACAGTTCCTGCGCTATAAGGACGTGCTGAAGCGACACCTAAATGCCTGCGACATACCAACTGAGCGGTGGGAAGAGCTCGCGTCACGGAGGCCGGAGTGGCGTACGCGTGTCAGGAAAAGTGTAGCCCAGTTTGAAGAGGCCCGTCTAGCTATTCTTGATACCAAACGCCATGTAAGGAAAACCCGCCCAAAGCCTTCCTACCACTACACATTGAACAGTGCCGGACAACTCTACTGCGATCGCTGTGACCGGGTCTTCAAGAGCAAGTTCTGATTCGCCAGCCACATTCGAGCGCATGCTAGGAACTGAAGGGGGTCGCCGTCGTCGGTTTCGACGAGGAGGACTATATTAGTAATAACCACGTGACTGATTTTGTCAAGCAAGTGTAATAACTTATTACACTTGCTTGAGAGAATCAGTCAACTGACTCATTCAGTCAGACAGAATCCAGTAAAGTATAAATAAGCCATTTAGACTCAAAAGTTCATAAAATGGAACAAAATGTAGGTATCATCGTAAAAAAAGGATCTGCGCACATTGAACTCTATTCAAAGTCGAACAATGGTGAGATCTGGGTCTGTTGATGGATGTTAGATTTATTTGTTTCTTTTGGTGATGAAAAGTCGTTTTCTTATCCTTGGCTATGAAATTTTTAAATATCGTAAGTACCTATCTTAATTATTGATTTTAATTAATAATGATCGTTTTCACTTCCTCCAAACAGACACTAATTAATAGGATAACTTTTAGTTGCTACGAATTATAAAAAAAAACCAAGTCTCTTTAAATACGTTTAGGTACATATTTACCTCCTTTACGAATATACATACGTAAAAGTTGTTCTTATCATGTGCCAACTCACTCAATAACGCTTCCATCACTGGTGTGGGAATTTAGCAACACCTTTCAAAATTACTAGTAATGTGTAGTAATCACTTTTCCTATATTTACTTACCTACCCAAAACACATGGCAATTATCAACTCCAAAAGATCTTCCAATTGACAAAGAAACCTCGAAACTAACTTTTTATTATTCTACAACACGGTTACATCCTTTCTATTACTGATAAGCAGTCTTTACCAATAAACTTTGAATTGTGTAGAAATTCTCACACAATAAGGAATTAAGGAGTTCTGCATTTCTAAAGAATCCTTATCCTTTCTTTAACCTTTTGTTTTTGTTCAGGTGCTGAGTGCACGAGGTTATTATTTAAAAGAAGTCAGTCAAATAATAAAGTATTTTGCTATCTAAAATAACCCAGTTTGGGTTCGTGAAAATTATTTTTACGATTTCTCGGTAGACTCATTGGCCGGATCTGTGATGGTTCTAGTGAGATTATTTTTTCTCTTTAGATATATTTTAAAAACATTTTATTAAAACGGATCCTTTATTATTAAGACGTCGAATTCAAGAAAAATATATGATCTAGCTAATAATAATATAAATATTATAGAAAAGAACTAAAGTGGTATGATTTCGCACATCTTTGGACATAAGTAAAAAACTGTGGCACATGCATAAAGTAAAAAAGTAGTTTCTTGCAATTGACACGTAATTACAGCCATTGTAAAATGAGTTTTTAGTATTGATACGAGCGTAGAAAAAAGAAAAAAAAACTAGTATTACAATGGCTAATTACGAGTACGTGCAATAGCATACGGGTACAATACTTTTACTATGACCAATAAACTAAATAAATAAATTCGACGACCATGAAATACCTAAATAATTGGAACTACAAACTATTGTAAAGCGTCGAACAGACCATGACAGCTCGTCAAAACTACGTCGACAACAGTGCGTGGTCCAAGTTGTCGTCTCGTGTCGTCGGCATTAAAAATATTTAAGTTAGGGATTTAGTTTAAACCAAGCGATATTTTTTACGTTTAAACAATGTTACCTATATTCTCGTACGTATTTCTGTAGGTAAGTTTGAAGGAACGTTAATAATTGAACTTGGCATCCAGTTAGATCTCCATTCTTTTAAAGGCGAAGCCGACAGGCCTACTGGTTCGTTGCACCGAACTTGGCACCTTTTTTTTCACATTTATGTTTTTGGTGGGATATCAATACTTTTTGTTTAGTTATATTTACTTAAATAGTTACGATAATGTTCATTCGGCGTTTACACAATATTCATTTCTTTTCATTATTACGATTGAAAAATACATAATAACTTTTAAAAGATTAAATCAACTTTAATGCGTGGCGTCGCCTATACCTACTCGTAGTTAGAGTTGTCTGTGATTTTTTACAAGTTTATGTTTACCGCTGAGCATTCCCGTAAACTAAGTAAGCCGTTCTTGAAAAAATGACGGAACATAAAGAGATCCTATTGCTGTCGCTACTCTGCCTATGCATACGTCTGTCAATGGCTCTAACTCCTAAACGGAATAAGATAAAGATTTCAAATCACATAATAAATGAATTCCTTTGATTCAAATCTGAAACATTAACAAAAAAATTGCAGCCTTTTAGTGATGAACTGATGATCTAGCCAAAGTAACGTTCATGACTTGACCATGGCGACAGAAGAGTGTCTAGAAGAGGGGAGAGCGGGTGCGGCGGGGTGCGGTGTTTTCTGTTTCTCACAGGTAAGTTAATTGTTAGAAGCATCATCATCAGCTCTTATGTATTATCTCTCTTCTCTTATGTATCAGCTCGTATGTTATTTATTATTGTATATATAAAATTATATTACCTAAATATCGTCTTCCATATCAATTGCACACCTACCTCTTTCTCGTAATAATTTCCTCTGCCCGAAGGTTGCCTGGAAGAAATGGCTCTTAGTGATAAATTATACCTGGATAATTCTATTATTATTATCTACCTCTTGTTTGTTTTATTCTTTTGTGCAATGAAGTGTATTTTACTTTTACTTTACATCAGGTATTCTTCTTCTTGAGTATCACTGGCCAACCAATTCAGTGCCGCCCGGTATTAATCGGCTGAAGTCTATCTAGAGCATTGTTTTGGGAAAGTGGTCACCAATCGACTTTATATCTCTTCAACTATCACATGTCACTATTCACCTATCACTAGACTTGTCATTAGTCAGATGTCACTTATAACTTGTCACTTGTCACTTATCTCTTGTCATTTGTCACTTATTACTTGTCACTTATCACTTGTCACTTATCACGTACGTACTTGTCATTTTTCTCATAATTCTTCTTTGAAAAGAAATTACTTACCTGAATTAAAAAACGTAAGTCTGGGTGTATTTAAATTAGTTTAATTTTTCAATTGGTATACAAGCCTGATACCCAAATAGGCAGTTACTCGATACGCCCAAGTGGGATGACGGAAATCATTATCAAGCAACAACGGATAGGAGTGGAATATATGTATTTGCACCCGGTACGTGCCGGTACCGTACTTCATTTGTATGAGCATAGACTTTCGGGACAGCACTATTATCTTTGTCTTCTATTTCGACTCACACTTGGCCGTTTTCTGATGTTTTTCCTTTATGTATACCCATCTACCTGCACCTAACTCCATGCCAAATTTCAAGTGTCTAAGTCAACTGGAAGTGGCATGTGTTTTTGATGAGTGAGTCAGTGTTAAAAATGGCCATTTTCAGAGGTTAATATCTCAGAAACTATTTCAACTATTTTTATGAAATTTGGGATTCTGAGTAATTAGATGGATCTTAATACACATACAAAATTTCAAATATATAGGTCTAATAGACTTTGAGTTATAGGGGCGTCGAAAATAAGTCGAAATGGTTCATGTAATATAACACGTCTGTGTGTCGTCGCTCTTTTTCTTTCCGAACTTGGCGGACACACTCCATGTCTATATGTATAATGTCATAAATACTTACATTCTCATATATGATTTTTTAGATTAGCGACGATAGTGTGCGCGATCGATCCTTTTAACTTAGTGTAAGAACTTTTTACTGTTATTTTTATATACTTATTTTGAATTCATAAACCTGTAATAGGTAATGTTATTTTACTTTCGTATTATTTTGTACTTATTTTGTGCACTTAATTAGTAGTGGTGACACGACACGAAGTTTAGGGGCGGAAAATAAGAGCAAAAGTTGTCGAATTTGAAGTTAGTTTGTCAGTGCGTGTGTTTATGGCGTGGGTCGCTCATAAAGCGTTATGAATGATACAGTCTGCGAGCCGGGATTAACTGACTGCTACTCTAGTTCTAGTAGCTCCCTTTGATATCTATTACACTTTCGGTTCAACCTTTATTTGGGAGGTTTTGTTATTAGTAGTTACACACATACTGACACATAATTACAGCTATTGTAAAATGAGTTTTAAGTTCGTATCAAAATAGAAAAATCGAGTTTTATGGCTAATTGCGTGCCGTTGCAAAAAATATTATTTCTATTACCATCAAATACATAAATAACGGAAAATACAAACTATTGTGAAGCGTCCAACACGCCACGACAGCTCGTCAAACAAAACTCTGTCGACAACAGTACGTGGTCCAAGTATCGTGTCGTCGGCATTAAAAAATATTTTTGTTAAATTTTATTTATGTTCGTGACAAACTTTTTTTTTTTTATAAACTTAATTTTATATCAAATTTCATGAAACTATTAATAAATTTACTTTGTACTTAATTAAGTTGGCGATATCGTAATATTCATTACGACACTGCGACGTTCATTACAAACAATCAAGAAAAAAAATCAGCTATTCCATACAAAAGTTACACGGCCGAAATGTATGAAACAGCTGATACCTATATTTTTCGCGATTTCAAAGTTGAAAAGAAAAGAGAAAATGGATCAGATATGGATTCTGAACACTCCCCTTTCGGCTCTATAGGGGTTTTTCGTTGCACCCGGTATATTTAGGCCCATAAATATAGGTCTAACTCAGGGTTTCATAAAGTGGGGTTCATGGACCCCATGACACGAGTACCGGGGGTCCGTAATTTCTCTAATTGTCCACCCTGTAAACGTATCTGGCAATATCGATGTTTTTCCTGCGAAAATTGCCCGTTTTGAGAAAGTCGGCATGCACTTTTCCTAAACTTGGATACACCCTGTAATAATTATAGTGATTTTCAAAATACGTTTTTTTCTTCAACAATTCCCTTAGTGCGTAGTCATTTAAAATTTTTGAAAGTTGTCCGTGACTATAAAAGTTTAAGAACCTGAGGATTGTAACTAAATAGGTTTAGGTGGTAGGTTCTACTCTAAAAAACCAGCAACCAGATGTAAACTATTTCCAAATCATTACCTACCCCTAGCCTTTAGATTATAGTACTTGAATAGTCGTATTGCACGATTAGTAGACAAAAGCTTTGGCGAAACACAAAAATAATTTTAGAAGTCGTGTCGAATTTCTACATTTACTCGTATGATGAGGGCCGATTGTATTGTTTTGAAATCGATAACTCAAAATTCATGCAGTAAGTACCAACACAATCAGCTAATTCACGTTCCTTTATTGCAGAACAGGTCTTCTTTCCGATGCACGAGAGGGACTTGACCAAAGCAGAATATGACTAAGTGCTGGACTACACGCGGCCGGTTCCACCCTCGGTTCGGTTTCTTGCAACCAATCACATGCGTTCGGTCCTCCCTCACTTGAAATCAGCGCTTTGTGATTGGATGGAGGGAACTGGACCATGTAGTCCTAGCCTGAGGCCTGGACTACATGTGTCCGGTTCCAGTCCCGTGTCGGTTTGCACTGATTTCAAGGGTAGGGAGAGAGGAGCACATGTGATTGGTTGCAGCGAACCGAACCGGAAGAAAACCGGCCTCGTGATGTCATAGCCTAAATCCGAACATAATGTGACCTCCACCGCGCAACCCTGAAAGGGCGATGTTTCATAAACCGCTTTCGGCGATAAAGCTAAAACTTCTTTGCCATACGTAATTATAATTACGTACCAGCTACTCGTTACTATGAAGTTTCAAAAAAAATTATTGGGTACCAAAATCCGATCGTGAAAATACTACCTACCATGTTTTAGAAATAGTAAGATTTCTGGAATTCATGTAGTTTTTAGTCTGCTATTGTTCTATAATATAGCGACGGACCATGGTACCATGCCCCCTCCCCAGAAACCCGTAAGATCCCAATATATAGGGCGCGAGTTTCAGGTAGGTATGTATTTTTTCAGTTTTTTTATAATTGCACTATTTTTAAACCTTTGTGACATAGAATTGTGACACAGACTTAATGTGGCGAAATTAAAGGGATTCCTAGCTGGTTATGTAACACTAAAAAACAACCTTACGTAGGTGATTTTAATTTCCTTCATAGGAATTATGGTAAAATAAATTTCCACTATTTCTGTCGTTAAGAACGATATCTTTCAACCTTTTAACTTCCAATTTAATGCATCCTGGACGTTGTATGATTGATAGATTGAATTTATGGGTAGGTAAATTGTGTCTTTTTAAAGTCATTCTCATCAAAGTTTCTATGTCTTTTCAGGTATCAGAGATTTCAATCAGGTTCCAAATTATATTTTCTTCTACTACATGCATTAATCAATCACTTGACGCTGGCAGTATTGTTCCTCACGACACACAAGAGGAATTACAGTTGACATTAAAAAAATAAATCATGTCATAGCCCAACAAACACAAACGCAGAATGCATACACCTGGATGTTGTAGGTGCCTATTTAAATGTGAAACACAAACGCAGAATGCATACACCTGGATGCTGTAGGTGCCTATTTAGATGTGAAACACAAACGCAAAATGCATACACCTGGATGCTGTAGGTGCATATTTAGATGTAAAACACAAACGCAAAATGCATACACCTGGATGCTGTAGGTGCCTATTTAGATGTGAAACACAAACGCAGAATGCATACACCTGGATGCTCTTGGTGTCTATTTAGATGTGAAACACAAACGCAGAATGCATACACCTGGATGCTGTTGGTGCCTATTTAAATGTGAAACACAAACGCAGAATGCATACACCTGGATGCTGTTGGTGCCTATTTAAATGTGAAACACAAACGCAGAATGCATACACCTGGATGCTGTTGGTGCCTATTTAAATGTGAAACACAAACGCAGAATGCATACACCTGGATGCTGTTGGTGCCTATTTAAATGTGAAACACAAACGCAGAATGCATACACCTGGATGTTGTAGGTATTTAGATGCGTAGGGAAAGTCCGAGTGTAAAATCGAACAGGGTAGGTACGCGAATAAGGAAGCGATCGGCATAGTCCTAGAAAATCAATGTCGGTACCCCCATAGTTTGCATGGGCCTCGTGTCCGGCCCGGCCGGCAACTACGCGCACTGCGTACCTAGCCGAGCAGACCCAAAACTGTAAAGTTCTCAACTACACTTGAGTTCTGCAGTCATTACCGGTATACACTAGGTATTTTTATGGTGCATTGCGAATCGACGTGTTCGAATTTGTAGCAAGGCTGCAGAGACGGTGCTATGTTCGATGTGTTTAGAAAAAATTGAAGGAACCGCGCCTGTGAGCCGCCGCCCGCCCCGAGCCCCTCGGACGTCCACGATGCAAAATTTTTCAGTGCCCTGCGCTGCGCTCGGCCATCTCGATTAAATTGCCGATGTTATACGGAATAGCAGATGTAAGAAAAAAAAACTTATTATCTATGCAATAAGTATTTTTTTCTTACGTCTGCTCTAAAATGGGCCTATTTATCGACAGAAAACTCGGCGTAAATTACCACTTTCACGCCTTACGGTGGGAATGGGAAATACTACTCTACATGTCGATAGTTTGACCGTCGTCAAATTATTTTTAACTAAAGCGCCTTTACCGAAAGGCGCTATAGTTAAAAATAAATTGGCGCGTGTTATCAATTATAAACTTATTATGGCTAGACATACCTATGTAATTATTGTTAAAAATCATAATTTTAATTTTAATAAAACTTAACGTAACGTAATAAATAACTTACTTATTTGATAGTACAGTTTCACTAATTCTATTAACATTTTTATTGACACTGGAAACTTCGGACGCCATTTTGTTTCATATTCACTAATTCTCAGTGATTCACGAAGAAGCACTATACGCTGCAAGCAATTTGTTATCGTTTAAGGTACGTGTACTGCTTTAGATTTTTTATTTTATTTTATTCATTTTCTCGTAGATGTAATAGAAATATCGTGTTTAACATCCTTCGCCTATGAGTCGTGTTGCGAAATTGACTCGTACCAACAATCTGGTCCCTCTCGCCCTAGATAAACAATCTATTTTTTAAGAGCCTAATGATATGAATAATTAGAGGTGTATTAAAATAAAACTGTGGGGTGTAGGAAAGCTTAATTTAGTTTAGTGAGGTGTAAACTTGAATACTTAAAATGGAAAATGTTTGAAAAAAAACCGCGATCATGATTCGAAGTTTGCTTAGCATTATAATATAAAGTTAGGGCCAGTTAGGGGTGTACCATATCGCCTGCCTCTTTTACGCTCCAAATAGATTAAAGTAATGAAAAGAGAAATGCTATCAAAAATCTATCAGTAGAACATATTAAGTACTAGATATAACATTTTTGAACTCTGTAGCTCTTTTAATAAGTAGTGTTTAATAATTAGTTTGTAACTTAGTATTTACCAACTTGACTATAGTAAGCATCAGGATAATTATGTATGTTTTATAAATAGTTAAAAGAAAATACAGCAGTAAAATCTGCTAACTGCGGTATTTGTTTTGTTATTAATTAATTAATAACACTAATTATTAATTAATTAATAACACTAATTATTAATTAATTATTAACATTAATTATTAATAAATTAATAACAAAACAAATACCGCAAAGGTGCTGTCAAATCTGAAATGATGATGATATTTTGTTCTTAAGTGTATGCTTGAATTTCTTTCTTTCAAATAAAAATTTCTTAATTATTTATCTTTATTAGTATAAGGGGTTTGAAGATTTTACTATGGAAACTGGGACAGCCAGAAATGTTATATGACAATTTCCTAAAGTGTCACGTTTCCGAGATATAAGTTGTCATAATGTACCCCATACAAGTTGAACAATTTTGAAAGCTTATATTTTGGAAACGTGATACATTAGCAGATTTTGTCATAAAACATTTCTTGATTGTATTGATGTCAGCTATCGATTAGATATATGCGTGGTCGCCATTATGATTTTTTTTTAAATTGTCGATTAGTAGGTTAGACATAATTTTCAAACCCCTTTTCTAAAGTTGTTCGAGTAAGGGTCTCCATGTTTATAGGCGCGGGCTTTGTATATTATTTTGTTTTCTATATTAAGTTTTTTAATTGATAAACTGAAAAGTTTATGTATAAGTAGGTAAATTTATGTACCTACATAAATTAACATAAATTATTATGACTTCGAAGCCAGAGGCGTATTTTCCATTTTGTAAAAAAATTATGATGACAACACAACAAAAAATAGATAGTTACCTAAACAGTTGATAGATCGGTAATTATACTAAATTATTTAATGGTAATTTATTAAAGTTGTTTTCTCGCTTCAAATTTTAAATGTAATAAGATGATTTAGACTTTAGACCTACTCCTAGTAATTGACCATGTATTTTTTTCTTAAAAAATTGTTTTTAAAAGGAATTTGAATTTCGTCGCAGGGCTCTGTCCGCCCGCAGTGTAAGGGTGGGTGCTATCGCTATCCTACTCGGACGCAGCATCACCGGACATTTCGACCGGGCATTTCAATTTTGAGAAAGAGTAGGACCAACCCCGTCCCCCGCGCCCCTTCAACCCCTGTGGCCGCCGTCTCGCTCTCGCTAAGGACACACAAAAGGACGAAGGAGCGATAACTTCATCACCGCGCGCCGCTCTCACTCGCACGCACGCCTCGGTGGGGGACGACGTTGCGAATTGTTATTGAAGTCATGCCCCCGAAGGCGACTTCGGGAAGGCTGTCAGTAGCTAGTAAACGTTCGCAGCGTCCGTACCCGACGACTGACCGCGTCGCCGCCGCACCGTGCACCGTGCGCCTGCAGTACAAACTATACTTTAGTATCGCGACACCCGGTTTGTTAACAAAGTGCCAACTTCAAACGCAGCAACTGTCTCTGTGATTTAAGTTAAAGACTGTTGAATTTACAATCTTACGTTAGTGACAATAATAATTTAACTATGGGCCACTCTGGTCAAACTTTGTGAAAAACGTGATAGTGAGACATTAGTAAAGTGAAGGAGCGAGTGCGGCCGGTGGACTAGCGCGAAGCGGCAAGTTTGTTGTGACTAGCACGCGAGCCGGTGGCAGTGTTTACGCGCGCACGTGGCTGCGCCGCCCGCCCGCGCGCGGAAATGCCGCGAAAAACTTTCTTCGAAAACACAGCCGTAGTATAAGTTGGCCGGCGAGGGGAGAACGCCGCGACCGCGAACATGGCTAACCTGTAGCGCCTGACTCGCTCTGCTGGACTACATGTTCGTCGAGACGAGAAGTGTCGTTTTTTTATTATTTTTTTTTCGTTGGAGGAGACGGTGCTCTCCATTGGATTGATGATTTAAATGGCTAACAGCAGCGCTGTGTCATCGACCCTATCGTCGAGGGAATACCACTGTAAGGTTTGCGATCTATACCTGGACACTTACGACTCGTTAGAAGTACATTTACAATACCATAAAGAAAATTTGTACGTAAAGTGGGGAACGCAAAACTCACAGAATGATACCGAGAATAATAACAGCGCAAAAGTGAAGAGCGATACGACAGTGTCGGCTCCGGCCGACTCGAGCGACAACATGATCACCAAGCCCAGCCCCGAGTTCCAGCAGCGGGCCACGCCGGAGACCTCGGCGCAGTTCCCGCATCCCGCGACCCCGCAGAGCTACCACAGTGCGCCGTCGCCCTACCAGAACCCGGACCAGACCAACTTCTCTCCTGGAGCTCAATTCGGTAACAACTACTCTCACTCTGGCTTTCCTCAAAACCAACATTCCGAACAGATAACCTGGGAACAATCTCAGTATAGCCAAGAGTATCACAAGCCGAATCGTTTCCACCCGTACAATATGCAGGACCGGGTATCTCAAGTGTCGTCGTCGAGTCCACTGTACGGGCAGCCCCTGAACCAGCCGACTCCGTCGCCCTCGCCCAACCAGTGCGACAAGTGTGGCTTCGTGTGCGATTCTGCCGTCCAGCTCAATGAACACTGCAACTCAGCGCACGCCGGCACTAGTGCTCCTCCGGCGTCATCGGCATTGCCTTTTCAACAGTTCCCTTCAAAGCAGTACAACAACTCTGGGTACCAGAATGACACTTCAAAAATAAAAGAGGAACACGAAGAATCATCTGATATATTAGATCTAGACTCCCAGAAAGTCGTCTATCAAGGCAATGAAGGTGAACAACAGAACTCTCAATATGAAGAAGCGCCGACTCAAGGTAGAGAGGTAAACTCCCGCACGGTGCCAATGATGCCATGGGAAGCGCAAAAATTATACAGCAATCCTCAAATCAATGGAGATGTTTCTTTGTTTAAAGACCAAAAAATGTTTGGAGAACAAAAGCCATACCCGGCCGAAGCGAAAATGTTTCATCCCGATCAAAAGTTTCCTTATGTACAAGATAAATTTCTCAGCGTACATCATGATCAAAAACCATTTATGCACGTTGAACAAAAAATATATCCAGGTGTGCAGATACCTCCACTGACTGATTATGCGGGACAGGTGGCTTCTTCAAACCCTGACATGAAACCACCATATCGGCCTTACGATTCTCCAGCAGCACCACAAATTACGAGCACGCAACCTTCTAATCCTACATCATCTGCCCTGCCCTCTATCGGCGGAAAAGGCGCTAACTGGAAATCGAATGAGGCAAGAAGACCTAAAACGTATAATTGCACAGCTTGTAACAAGTGGTTTACCAGTTCTGGGCATCTTAAAAGGCACTACAACACTACTCTACATAAGAATGCAGTAAGATCGTCGGGTCAACCAGATCCGGCATCCATGCCGATATCCAGTCACCACCACCCGAGTCGCGATGCACTGCAGGCGCGCGCGCAGCAGCAGTCCGCCGACTCTAACACACAAAGCCCGGTGCCGTCCGAGGACGGGCGCAGTATCGACGACGCCGCCATCCAGTCGTCCTACGCTTCGCAGAACTTCGAGCGCGCCCATCGTGTCGCCGCTATGCAATCCAAATCACCATACACGCATCTTCAACAGGGTAATTTAGATAATAATTTCAGTAATAATCCATTAGCTAATCACCCTTTACAGCATCAGGCCGGCTCTCATCCGCTCAATATAGGTAGTCAACCGCCAGGTATAGGGAATCCTAACGATAGTAACCATCAGGGCTCTAAAGGTGTAACAATATCTACAGCTGGGAATCCCCCAAACGGGGAAGCAGGTCCCTCTGTTTCACAAAATCATCATATGAGGGGCCTGCTATCAGTGTCAACCAGCAATATTTCAACTCCAATTCTAACTCAGAGTACGCCGGGGCTTACTCCGCACACGCTGCCGCCGTTCAGTCATTTGGGTGTCAACCCGTACAATCCGAGGTCTACGGATCCTTTGGGGCCTTCGGTTCCGGACCCCACGCACACCCCATTATATTTGGGTCAGAATTTTCAGCAGACTATAGCACCGAGTTACCCAAACGGGATGGCCCCCCACGTTATGGATATGGCTACCAACAACCTGCCTATAGCCAATCCGGCTACTTTTGGTGAATCCACACCCGAAGAAGTCGAGGTTATGGAACAAGAAACGTCGAACCAGCCGTCTGCCGGACGCTTGCCGAGTTTCGCGCAGCTCCAAACGCAGAGCTTCAGCGTTTATGTTTCTAACTACGTCACACCTAACGTGGGGGGTCAAGTCGTCACCGACGAGTCCACTGCTAGCTACATTATCGTAGATCCGGTCCACTCTTCTTTGCAGTACAACAATGTTGATATATGTGGACAAAACATGGATTACGATTATAACAGTTTTTCACCCAGACCGGTGAAAAATAATGTCGTTAGTTTTACACCGGAACCGGTTAAGGTTTACCCTTACTATTACACGGTAGAGGGAAAAACCGTAAAACGGGAAGACGAAATTTTGCGAACTAACTCTAGCGAGCTTCAGATTTTGAAAATAGAGGATATAATGGATTATGCTAATAAAGAAAATTATGGGAGTCAGATGAAATCGCCGGCGAGTCCTGAGAGTGCAAAAGCCGAGAATGAGAGCTGCGGCTCGCCGTCTGTGACGTCCACGGTAAGCACGCCGCTCTCAGAAAGGAACCAGCTGAAGAAGTCTGCGCCCGTGACGGTGCACAAGTGCTACGAGTGCGACAAGCTGTTCAACAAGGCGTGCTACCTCACGCAGCACAACAAGACCTTCCACTCGGGCGCCAAGCCCTTCAAGTGCGACCGGTGCGGCAAGCGCTTCTCAGATGATGTCTCGTACGAAGGGCACTACGTGAAACACGCCGACAATAAACCTTTCAAATGTAGCGAGTGTCCCAAGTCGTTCAATCACAAAACAGACCTGCGCCGGCACATGTGCCTGCACTCGGGCTGCAAACCATTCGCGTGTGACCACTGCGGCAAAGGGTTTATTAGAAAGGATCACATGGTTAAGCACTTTGATACCCATATCAAGAAAAATTTACGTTCATCGACATCTTCAGCCAAGGTCGCCAACGTCTCCGGTTCCAATAACATAAATGCTTGACGTCGTTTTACATTATTTTTTAATGACAAATATGACGTGACCACACATATCATTTGAAAACAGATACATAGAAAAATTGCAATAATTTTTTTTTGTAGTTTGGTAGGTTATACAATTTGTCGGCAGATCTTGCCCATAATATAGATAATAGAGATTCGCGCGGTGCACTCTGGCGCATGCGATTAGTTCGCCAGTTCGGTTTTTTGTTGTTCATTGAACCTAACCTTGTCTTCGACTACAAGGTGACTTTACGACTTTATATGCCTGCATGTCGGGCGCTAAACATATAATTACATGACGTTGGGAGTAATATTCCACAATATACATATTCAAACCGAACCATATCATTTTTACATATTAATAAAAGTAAGTAGAAAAAGCCAGACCGTTTATTAATTTTGGCCATCGGGTGTCAATCACTTTGCGGCGTACCTACATATCTTATTTTTAACGTAAATTATATTGGATCGTAGCAGTTTTTATTTTAGTTAAAGTATGTATTTTGTTCTGCGTATTATTGTTAATGTTAAAGAACGCTATTTGTGTATTTTGAAAAATTTAGAGTAATTTTTGTAAATATTGAATTGATATTGGGACTTAATTGCCAGACTTAATTTAATTAAGAATTATCACGGTTTTTATGTTTTCGACTGTCGACACGGAATCGTATCTGATTAAGATACATTTACCAAAATACCTAGATTGAACAAAGAAAGAATGAAATTATAACAATAATTGTCGATTTTTTGGACTAGTTATTAGTTAATTATCGGTAAAAGGATCGCGAGACGGTTAGCTCACAAAATGAAGCCATAATACCAATGCATTGTTACATGTTATTTTGAACGGACAAGGACTTCTTTATGTTAGTAAGTCTTGCACGCAAAGCGTCTCACATTTCGACGTCCGCGTGTAAGGTAGGTAAGAACTTAGCGGTTTTGTTCTAGATGTAAAGTCCTCTTGATTATGACTCGTGCTTCCTATTAATTATTTCGTCTGTTGACATTCTGTTTTATTATAAGTAAGCTAGTTGACTTCTTTGTTTAAACGATAATTTTCTCGTAAAATTAACTAATTTATATCAAACTTTAGTTACCAATGTGTTATTTGAACGAATTTAGTTTATACATTCCTGTTTCGTTAGTGGTAGGAAAGTAGTCTTCCTGAACGTTGCCAAATTAATACCGCCAACTATCTGTTGCGAAACGATTTAATTTTTAATGATTTTTAGCCTAATGATAATGGAAATCTCTAGCAATAATTTAAAATAAAAGTGTAAATGTTTTTGTATAGTATTAAATAAAATATCACAAATATTGAGTTACGTTCTAAAAAATATAAGGGAATCATGAAATCTTCGTGTACATAGTATATGTCGGTAAATCGATGAATTTATTGTATGAAGGGACATATCAAGGCCACAGTATGCAGACGTCTCAAAATATTTGTCTCGTTATGTACCTATTACCCACTCGTGTTTTATTCAGTCGGGCTGCGCTCTGCACTCACGGCCGGCTGCCGAGCGGACGCCGGTCGGCGCACGCGCACCTCGCGCCTCCAACAAAACAATGCACGGCATAACCGGTCGAATATTTTGATGCGCTTCTAAACAATTTTCATATCATTGCTCGATTACAATACACTACCGAGTATTCATTTATGTATTACGAATCGATTGGCGCAAATGTGCAATATGAACATTGTATTGATTTAATTTTGATAATGTTTGTATTTGAATGTTATTATATTGCAGAAATATTTTTATACAACTAGATTACACTTACAATGTTGATCTACCTCATCAGCAAGTGCATATAATTATGTAATGCCATATAATCACATTAATATTATACACTTTACAACAATTTAATGCATGAGACAAAGCAATAAGTACTCGGACCGAGATGGCCTACCTCTTAGATACGAATTAATTTAAAATGTTCACATTATACGTACAATAAGTATGACTGTTTTTGTATCAGTAGGCAAGCGCCTGCGTCCGTTTTCAAGACTTGCCACTATTAGAAAGCGAGGTCTAGTATAGCGAACTTTATTTTCTAAAGAGGTTGATAAATCCTATGATTAATAAATGATATCAAATAGACCTCGAAGACGGAAACGGATGCATGCGTATAAATCATAAATAACAAACATTTTATGTAGGTACTTTCACAGATTTATGAATTTATTATAGATATACAAACTGTTTGAGCAGAATACAAATAATTATAATTGTTGAGAGAATTTTCGTATAACAGAAAATGTTTTCTTCATAGCAATAATGTAAACGTGACACAATATATGGAACTTAACTACCTCAAATAACGAGTAATAGAGTTAGAGAGAAAGTGTTGTGATGGGTGCCCCGCGAACGCTGCCTAGGCCCTAAGCTCGCCTCTCGGCGGCTAGCGGTCTGAAACTGAATACCTCAACTTGCCTTCCATATTTCTGTTACATAGATGGTTCTTATTTACTGTAGAATACCAAACCGCACGCAGGCACGGCCCGCGGGTGCATCTCGTATCCTCTTCACACACGAGTAGTGTCGGGTAGATATTAATTCATGTAAATATAACGATAAATTTGTTATTTATCATATTCTATTATCGTATTCATCGATAGACTTATTTTGAAATAAGTTTAACGTAGTGATTTCAAGTTTATAACATTAGGTGATAAGAATAATGACATGTAAGATTTTTGTGATGATTATTTGTGTATAATTGTATTAATTTAATAAACAGTTACCAGATGATTTCTGTTACATTGAGTTGAGTAAAATTGGGAGAGTTAATACGATAAGATGTTGTTTTTTTTATATTGTTCCCTCGTCCAATCATGTTGATACTTCGGTAACAGACACAATGATTGAATGGTTTATAATGGTTTATTTACATTTAGTTACTATAAACGTAGCCCAAAATTAAACCAGTTTGTTGCTAGACGAGGTATAGGTGAGAGTGCTTAGGAACTCTTATTCATTGTCACGCTATATACATATAATGATTAATGAATGAACAACTGTTACCTATGATATGAGCTTTGTCTTCCGAAGCATCGTCGCCTGTACTGACCGTGTCTGCACTTCTAATAGTAAGTCTTGATCATAGATATTAGTTAGTTAAGGCGACAGATCTGTCACACCGCTACGGCGAAAGCTATGTGTACTTTTGTATACTTTATTACCCTGCCTGTGCTATGCGTTGCGAGTTTTTCCTGTGTGTATAATTAATATACAATCTTGTTGCTGATTAACTATTTTTACTGTAACAGACTTTAATGTTTTACATACACTTGGATCGCCTTTACAGAATTAATTAAACACACGTGAAAAGTTCGTTTCAAAATATGCGAAGTTTATGTTGAATTATTTATAGGCTGTGCGATTTCCTATAGAATGTTTGACAAGATTTCCTCTAACCCCACGATTGACGCGGATTGGAAATGTTGTCATAAATTCCTATGTTTTTTTGATTGTGTACCAAACACCACCATTAAATAGGTACTCCAGATCGGGTGTCTATTAGATCTATTTGTCTGTGAAGAATAAGTATCAAACTTCATATAACATAGTACTATGTTAAATGCATCAAAAAAATGTGGAAATCTTCACTGACAACGAGAGAAATTCACTCTGTACGTAGTAACACCTGTATTATCTAACATAATTATTGCTGTAGCAGTAGTGCTTGTTTCAGATCTGTTTAATATAAATTTAATGTGACATTGTTGTTTTATTTCCCAACCTTTTGCTGCCAAATGCGAATTACTTTTGTGCATTTAATCACACTTTTTATAGTTGATATTTGGATAAAATTAACATTTATTCATACACAAAACACTGAAAAAAGATAAGGTTAGAAAGGTGGAGTTTGTTAGTGCCTGTTTCGATGATTTGACATATTATTGTTGTTGTGTGTTACTGTAAAACCCGAATAGTGGTAAATCTTAGGTCTTACTTGTAAATCTTAAGATTTACCAACATGAGTTGGTAAATGTAAGGATTGATATAAAAGCGGTAGATTTTTCGGGCTTTTACCATGAGAATTTGGCACATGCTATGATTAACTAATAATGATTGGTAAATGTTGTTTCAGGGAATAAAAACAAGGTATTATAATTAAAAAGGGGGAATTATAAATTAAGCTAACTTAGATGTCGGAGCGAAACCGAAACGGATGGGTTAGGTTGAAGGCTAGGGCTGCAAATAGGCCTTCGTTAGGTTTTTCAACAACCCAGAAAAAACTGTCTGCATATCCTTGTCTGGGGTTGTGGGGTGAGGGGGGAAAGGTCAATAACCTTGGCTGGGTCGGCAATAATGCTTTACGGGCCGGTTTTAGCTCTGTCGATTTCTAAACATGTAATTTTTTCAACGTTTACCGTTATCTGAGGTAAAACCTAAGATTAACCGAGTTAATGTTGGTAAAAGTCCGAAGTTAACGATGATTAGAGAATAATTCGGACATTTACTGTTATTGCTTGGTAATTCTTAGGTTTAACTGGAAAATCTTAACAGGAAATTTACCGTAGTTCGAGCTTTAACAGTAACATATGTATACTTAGACTTAGCATACAAAATTACATGTACAAAACTCCGGCTTTCTTATTATTTTATCATAAGCTATAAACAAAAGTTAAAAAATAAACAGCACATTCATTCACATAAATTTTTGTACATTCATTCGAACTCAGTTCTTGCAGAAGGAATTAAACAGATTTATTATGATAAGTAACATTTTGAACAGTATTAATTCATCACATCACATATTTTTTTAAATGAACTAAACGCTACAATTTTAAGAGAATTTAATAATTTTAAATTCAGTTTCAATAAAAGCTAAAACTAGCAAAAAGCTTGTAGCCAGAATAAGCACGTCTATAGACCAAAGTTTCAGAACATAGAAATCAATACTCTTTGATTGTTTTACTATGTATAAGAAAACCAGAAAGTTATGAAAATAAAATAATTAACCTTTAACCAAACTTTTTTATTAAACATTTAAGTTAAAGTCAATTATTAAAAAAGGTCAAATCGTAATGCCCTAAGATTTTTTCCAAGTACAGCGATACTTTATGGTCTCTTCTAATGGTCCTAATTTTCATCAGTTTCTGATCTCCTTATACGACACGATACGAATTAACACTACAAGACGATATGCTGTAATCTGCAAAGAAAACAATAATTAAAAGAAAGGTCATCATCGTCGTGATGACTTCACGTCGACAAGCAGCGCATCAGCGAGCGCAGATGCAGATGAGTCAGGAGACTGCTGCAGAGGACATCGTGGCTTATCTATCATAAGTATATTCTATCGTAAGTATATTCTATCGTAAGTATAATCAACCGGTATCGATCAATCATAACTTAGGTATCTTTCGTTAGTATAATTTAATCTGACTCAGGGCAGCTGTTTGTGATTTAGAATTAGTATTACCCTATGAGGCTGGCATGGTCACTAAAAGGGCCGAAGTCTCGAAAAGAAATACATAGATAAAAAAGTATAATCTATCGTAAGTTTAAACATGAAATGGTAAGAACAATGACTGATTTTTAACATAGAAAAGTCGAAAATGAATTTTACAGTAAATTCTGTGACGCCCGTTAGATACGTTGATAACTCGAATTGAATAAAAATCAAAACTAATTTTGCGTTCTTGGGTATCTATGGCGTAATGAAGTACTAACTCGAATTGGACCAAGTTATTTTCAGTTTGTGGGTTGGATCATTTCTGCATAACTTGGGTCAATTACGCCTCGTAGAATGAGATGTTTACTGTTCCTCTGTCCGTTTTTAATGCTTCTGAAATCTCAAATACAACAGAAATTATATAAGTGCTAATCCTTATAGGGTTAAAATCAAGTCAAGTTCGTATTTAAATGACATAGTGGGCATTTTCACAATAATAATGATAACCATATCGCCAGTTGTCGAATCTCATACATTTAGTACTAGACGCGTTTATGACACCATGCGGTGTCGCGTCGGTGTCGTTATCGTCTAATGTGAAAATGCCCCACGTGAAGAAATATTTTATACCCGTCACCACTTTGTCAGGGGCAGATCCAGAAATAAATTTAGGGCATCGGTTACCGAAATCGTAAAATAGAACTAAAAAAATTCAAGTGCGTGTCGAGTCTCGCGCCCTTACAGGTTTTGGGGGAGGTGGGGGGAGCAGGACCCTCCCTAGATCCGCCACTGCCACGGAACACTGGGTAAGTAGTCCGTGGCCACTGCATTTTTTACGGTAACAGCTAGGTAATTCTTACATTATCAACTTATAAATGGAAAAGTAGTAGCACTTCGATGTGGAATCAAATAAATATTTTTACCCTTTAGTAATCAAAAGAAAGTCAAGGAATCATAACAAAAACTTATTGCGACAGGGTTCCATTGAGTATAGCTTGAAAATACACATATACTGGCAAAATGACAGATTTTATTCCTATATTGTCAATAAAAGCATCCTCCATAAAAAAGAGCTCAACGCGCTCCATTAATTTATTTGTAATTACAAGTTCTAAAAAATATATGAATAGTAAATCAGAGTACTTGCCAGAAAAAAAAGGGGGGGGGGGGGGGGTAGTCCTAAGAAAAGGTGGGTGTGACGTGACATGCACGACGTGAAATTTTTGTATGAACTTTTCGAAGGAGGGGGGGGGGGGGGGGGGGAGCGAGAGGGTCGGTTTCGATTTGAATGAATGTAAGTAATATACACTTTAACATTCATATATAATGTTTACTTAGCTTGCAAAATATGCTTAAATCGAATACCCGTATAACAGTCATACAAAAGACATTAACGCGCTCAAGACAAGCAACGAAAAAATGATAATTATATTATAATTATATTGGTATACCAAAATAATTATATCTGCATTGATCTCTTGAATGACGATTCGGAGCTTATAATTATAAATCTTTTGCAATGTAACATGAAAATTTATAAAAAAATGTTTCCCGATAATAGTTTAGCTATTCGAGCAAATTGTATAAAAATTCGAAATTTTAGTAAAATTTTGATTACAAGTTGTTATGTCATCGGCACTGTTACGTAGTGCTTTCATACTATAGTTGACCTATGGGTGGAAGAAGGTACACTGGAAGTAGCAAAATACATCTCTACCAAGTGTGTTTTAAAGCTGTCGCACAGATATCAACCCTGCACCGGCCTAATAATCGCTTCCGTATCGCCTCGCGGTCAACCAGGCGTCAACCCGGCGCAGGCACGTAACCGGCGCTCAGCACCTCCGAGTTGTCGGCGCGGCTACGGCAGGGCGAAAGCTAGCCGTCACCTGGGGGACTGCTAAAAACCGATAATACAACAGGCGGTCTGCGCGTCATCTCCGCGCCAGCGGCGAGACGTCAGCGCGGCGACGCCCCGACGACGTAAGCGCGGTGACTGCGAGTTGACCGCGAACCGCGTGCGGTTCACTAGTATGTCTGGAGGCGAAACGATGCCGTTATGAAGTTGATTAGTTTGCGTTGCAGTATGGCGTTTCATATAAAGAATACTGAACGTGTCGAGTTAAGGTAAAGCTGATCAGATTCCGGGGTGGTATTTGTGCGATAACCTTTAGTCAGATCTGTACTATGCAGCAACTCTTAGCTGTCATCTGTACTGTCAAAGTCACCGTGACTCGTACCTGCTACACTTCCACAGTACAGTTCCGTGCACAATCTAAGTGAAAACGAGTTAATTTCGGACTATTTATATTTCTAATTAATTTGTGACGTGTCGTCATTATTAGCATATATTGTTTTCTGATTTACTTCGTTGTTTTTACACCGATTTTTTTTTTTTTTTTTTTTTTTATTAAATAAGGAGAGCAGACGAGCAAACGGGCCACCTGATGGTAAGTGGGAATTAAGTATTTTTTTGTAATAAATGTCAGGTTGTTGTTTCAGGGGTGGATAGGTTGAAACCTCTAAAACCCCTCGGCGTTTCCAACCATGGACCCCCCGAAAAAAATCTTAGTTGCTGGGATCCAACAACGCATCTCCTGGCTTCTATGGCCTGTGCCTTCGAGGCTCGCACGCGCGGCTCTGATTCAGCGCTGACCTTCGGACGAAAGCGAAACCGGTGTGGGTCATCGTGCCTCCAGCGCCTGCCACCGCCCGAGCCACAAAATAAACAAGTACTTACAGGAGGGAATTTTAAAACGTTCTCTGACGAAAAGCTTCTTTGACGAAATGCGAATAATTCATTTTCACACACTCTGAAGCCTCTTATACATTGGCCGGCCAGAAAAACGATATTTGCGATTTCGAAGGAACACAGTTATTTTGCTATTTTTACAACATTTATAGTATAATTGTACAAATCGATCGATATGTCTTACACACTCGCTTTGTATCTGAGTGAACTTGTGTTGAGTAACCGTGACGATAATGTGTACTTTCAGCATACCACTGCTACAGTCTGTCCTCTATTGCCGGCTAGCAGGGTTCTAGGACAGTGCGCAGATGAAGAAATAGAAAAATTTGTTTTTAAATAATATATTTTAAGGAAAAGAACACATAGTAGGTAACACAGAAAATAGGTAGTAGGACGGGAGACGTCCGTTCGAGACGAAATACAGATAAAAAGTCAATGTACAAATAAAACAATGGAATTAATGGAATAATGAAATTTAAAAATGGAATGAGAACATGATTTTGAATTTAAATGAAGAAATGAAGATGCCAATACGAAATGAGATGAGATAAACGCTAACGATGAGGTTAAATTTGATGGCAAGGAGGTTGATATGGACGATGAAGTCGACATCGTTACACCACTAGCTCTTGAAATATTTAACCTATCAAAATGAAAGTTGTACAATTGGATAGTTATTCGACGCCGTTCTAACGATATCTAAGAATAACTGAAACATTGTTTCCCCGCTTCGCTACAGCTTGCCGAAGTGGATCCCTTTTTTGGCCAAAAAATTTACTGACTTAAATTAAATTCTCTGTAACTTTGGAACTATAAAGATATCGAAACACTTGAAACTATGTTGTGATGAGTTTGAACTACGCTACTTACAACGGCCTAGTCTCAGTAGTCCGATGGTTTAGTCCGACGATCGGACTGATGAGACTTTTGAGTCTCAGTAGTCCGATGATACAGATCAATACAGATCATCGGACTACTGAGCCTTTTAGTCCGATATTTATACAATTCGACTTCCCAAAAAATATATGCAAAAAACAGGAAAAAAAATGCGTTAGTATTAACTTTATTGATTCGGTAAATCAATTTCCGGAAGAAGCAAAGAGAACATAGAAAAAGATGATTTTATTAAAAAAACTCAGATGCAGTTGACTGGTGTAAAAATAGGAGTACCTATTTTTTTGTATAAAATAGCTTTATATTTAGCATGTAGGAAAAAATAAATATGCAAGTAATATTGGAAAAAATAAAGTTAATACTAACGCATTTCTTTTTTTTCCTGTTTTTTGCATATTTTTTTGGGAAGTCGAATTGTATAAATATCGGACTAAAAGGCTCAGTAGTCCGATGATCTGTATTGATCTGTATCATCGGACTACTGAGACTAAAAAGTCTCATCAGTCCGATCGTCGGACTAAACCATCGGACTACCTTCGCATCTGGTTTCAACAGTTGACAATAATTGACAAGTTTCATCAGTTGTGACCTCATGCCTCGCATAACATGTCGTGATATAAAAATGGAACAACAGCCGAATTCGACAAACACCCACGTCTAACGCAGAGTGACAGAGCATCTATCGGTTGCGACTAAAATCGCAACAATCGGACAACTACGAGCAAACTGGCGGCTCTTAGCGTGATAGTTCAATGTTGAAGTTGCAGAATAGATACCGTTTCGGCAGAAGGCCGGTTTTTTAGCTGTCATAGCACGACTCACGGCGAACCTGGTACTAAGACTCTGTTCTGTATTTATTTATTTTATGTGCCCGAGATGTGGCTCGCGATCGACAACGTTCGCTTTCGAAGCTATGCTAGGAAATGGCTTGTATTAGGTGAGTATACAGAGATCAATATGATCTTGCAGGAACCCGATATTTTACCGAAGTAAAAATTAGGCTAGCCTTCAGAGTAATGTAATCTATCAGTAGAAAAAACTCCATCTAATTCGGTTCAGCAGTTCCCCACGTTAATTAGATTCATTTTTAATCCCCTACTAAGAGGAATGTCTTAAGTTTGTCGCGTATGTATGTTTGTCTGTGGCATGATATATCAACACCCGACGATCCGATTTGGATAATAGATTGTTTTGTTAAGAGTGTTTTCAGTCTAGTATGATAAAAATTGTACCAGTGGTTTCAGAGATCTTGGAGTATATTTGACGTTAGATGGGATCTCTGGAACGTACCTACAAAAATAGCTTTTATTTTAATGTAATAAAATAATAATTGAATAGTCATTTAATAATACAACAAACAATCATAACGTGGAGTATGTATTCAATTCATCGATCGTGATCATCGCGGAGTAATTTATTTGGAATCCAATTAGTTTCCGGTCTCACACGACTTGATAACATAAATTATAGGAGTGTAGGCGGACGAAGGCTTTGATGCGGTTGACTCTTCTCGAAATTTTGTATCTAAAGCTGGTCTCCGACGATTATTTTTTTAAACTAAAAAAATATATATTGCGAAGCATTTTTTAACACTTAAAGGAGTTATCAAGGACATACATTGACCCTACGGTTCCTTGTAAACTGATTTTATTGTTCTTTGTAAGTACTTATGTACTTTATTAGTGGTAGATCCTGATGTGAAGGATCGCCTGGGGTGGTACCACCCTCTTATCTATTTCTGCCGTGAAGCAGAAATGCTTGCATTTCTGTGTTTCGGTTTGAAGGGTAAGAGAGCCAGCGTAATTTCCGGCACATGAGGTAATCCATCTTAGTCCTCTAGGTTAGCAGCGCATCAAAAACCCTCTAATATGAATACAGTGAGGTGAGATGTCAATGGGCGACGGTGACCACATAACATCAGGTGGCCCGGTTGCTCGACTGCTCTCCTTATTTAATAAAAAAAAATGTAGGTATTTTTTTAAATAATTTATAGGCATAGAGTGTTGTTTATTCTGGGTGGTTCCTATAAATATAAATGTATCTGTAACATTCACGCTAGATTGTGTCTTTCGACGGTAAAAAGCGACCTAAATATACCTTAATTTAGCGACCTAAATATATCTTAATTTAGCGACCTAAATATACCTTAACTTAGCGACCTAAATATACCTTAATTTAGCGACCTAAATCCGGAATTCGGATTTAAGTACTTTCCAATTAGTAATTAGAAGATATAAATGCTAAAGAGAATTTTTACTATACTATATCAGCCCTAGGATGCAATTTACTGGTGTCTTAACACCAATCTGAATGAAAAGGGTTCCACACAATCAACCGTAGGTCCGGCACATTTTGGGTAGGTTAGTGCACATTCGTGTGCATAACCCTACAGAATTAAAAAATATATCTGTTTCTGTTTAAGGCCCCATTATGGGATCATGGCAGCCACATAGTGTAACACAAATTCTTAATGACTAAACTGCTGCTCTGACTTGAGACAGCGCCTGATTTAGCAGAATACTTTGATAGCTGGTTTAAAACTGTAATTATCTGAAACGTCCCTCCTCGTCACCCAACAAGCGCCGTCCGACAGTTGCAGAAAGCATTTTGAGATTTCATCCTACATTAAAAATACTCTGACTTTTTCTCCGTCACAGCTCTAGAAAGAGATGTCACTTGACTTAAGGTGGCTAGAATTTTGAGGTAGCTTCATGTAATTGGTGACATGACAGTAACTTAAAAAAGAAGCACAATGATTGAACTTGCGTTATCGCGGTCAGCTCTAAACCAACTAAGCTATCGCGGTTCATCCAGCAGACAAGGAGCGGTCAAGGATTATATGTAAATATTAAACCTAGACTATAAAATTGACGATTCAAACAACACTGCTTCGTAAGACTAAACTTCGACAGGACTGCATCTCGACAGACTGAATTTCGACAGGATTGTACTTTGACAGACCGAACTTCAAAAACACGGAAGTTTGAAAGACGCATTGTCTTTCGACATCGATAAAGAGAAGTTCTAGTTAGTTAGCCAAGGTTTAGCTAAAGCTAAACCAGTCTCCTCCTGTTCTAATTTATTAGGGTCGTGATCATTCTATGGAATTTTTCACATAAAACGACATTCTTGGTAGATTTAATGGGATAATTTTGCTATTGCCTTCACTGTTTTACACACTGCTTATCTCAGTATGCAAACTTTCTCACGATGTTTTCCCTTACCGTTAGAGTAGTTGATACAAAATATTCCAAAAAAATCCCGAAAACTTCATTGGTTACATGGCTACTGGAACCAACTAGACCTTCGGCGTGGCAGTCCGGTAAGGTACTTCACCACCGTCGACGCTTTACTCAGTAAACATGTCTTATTGACAATACTTGAAATGGATATATGGAAATATATATTGTTTCAGCATTCCATATTAATGGAGACGGAATGCGTCGCGCGCGCAGGGTGCTATGACCGATCGTACTTGAGACATAGAGGTCAGTGTCGCACGCCGACGCCGGTGCGCTTTGCAATTATAACTTGGACGAAATTGGTGCTCATGCGCATATTCCGTTGAATCTCTTTCAATAATCTGCGACCTCTTCCATAAGTACAGGCCAAGGTCTTAGGTGGTACAGACACCATGATACATATCGTAGAGAAAAGACGCAGTTGCGACTTTAGCTTTGCATGCCCTACTAAATTGTATGAAGTTACACGCAGAGTTGAACACGGATATCGCATTGATGCACGACAGGTTGTGCATCACTGCTGACTGTGTACCGCCTTAGCCAGGAGGAAGCCTGGAAGGCTGCAGTGTTCGCAAGCTGCAATCTGTGGCTAGGCTGCCATCCCCTCGAAGATGGAGTAATTCCACAATAAAAATTATTAAAAAAAAAAAACATAATATATTTTATTGTAAGTAAGTACCTTATCGTATATTTTTACAACGTCGTTCGTTTTTACTTTACCACCACTTCTATTTTGTTCAGACACTGGGTGATGACTGGCGTCCAATGATACTTGATAGATTTCTTGTATAGCTTTGAAAAAGGTATCACTTTTTGATAACGTAGCAGTCAGTACATTTGTTTACCAATGACTTACTTTAAGGAGTGACATGAAAAAACCATGAATATAAAAAAACACTGAAAATTTTTCAGAATAAGATTTGATATTTTTTTTGCAATTCATTGATATACAATGACTTTTCCGTGTTCCTCATATACGAGTAAGGTAATGCATGATTTGGGGGCTACTACTTTCGTAGTAAGTACTTTCCTGTAATATTTCAGCTTTCTATATGTAAGTATATATAGGTATAGCCATGTCGTGCCGTGTTGTGCCGGCCATAAAGAATAACACCAGCCCAACTCTTCCCTTGGGAGATTTGTGGATACTATTCCAAACCTAGTAGACGGCGATAGGCTCGCCACCTATCACGTTTGTCTACCAAATCTTGCAACGAAAAGTGGGAACTACCTATGATGAAGGTGGTTCCTCTGTCTACCCCCTCAGGGATTATGGACGTAAGAGTTATGCTATATACCATATTTTTCTGACTACTTGAAATTTCATCAACAGCCGTTATTAAAAAATAAAAAGGTGTCCACCACGACCCGTTTTACACGAGCGTTTCTGCCACGCACCTGTAAAATGTGGAACCCTCTTCCACCCGACGTTTTCCCGCAGCGCTACGACATGGAATGCTTCAAAAAGAACGTTAAAAGAGTCCTCTCCTTCCACGGCTGGCAACACACAAGCAATACCCCTGTTATTGCACGTGTCTCTAGGCGACGGTGACTACTTACCATCACGTGGCCCGCCGTCTGCCTGTTTGTCGAAGCCTATTTATAAAAAAAAAGCTCGTCCATCCGCCGGTTTGACACACTTGTCTTTTATATAATACATACATATTATAATAGCACGGCTGCATACTTGTAAATATTATAATGGCTACCCAAATTGGAGCGGAGAACCGACACGACCTATATTAAAGCATTGTTGATTGTGAAGGTTGTTCGTGATTCCATGGCGAACAGAGTAATTTAGTTAATAGACTAGCTGGCTAGATAGGGTACGCCACTTAAGGAACAACCATGTATGAGTATGAGACTTATTTAATTATTTCAATAAATCTATAAAGACTATGTCAAAGTGCAGTGATTGCCCAGTCATTGTTCAGACAAATAGTAAGAGTGACAGGCAGTTTTTTTTTTGCGTTGGCTATAGCTGTCGGCGAGCAGTTATAATGTTATTTCCCTGTTTCGTATTTACTTACTACTTTTAGTAGAACCTAGGAAAGAATTAGTAGAATTTATACTACCATGTCACCGTTACCGTCGTAGAGCGTCGGTGGCCTAGTGGCTAGGACGCCGGTCTCCCGTGCGGGAGGTCCGTGTTTCGGAACCGTGTAATGCCATGTACCAATGAGTTTTTCCGTTTTTTTTGCAGACTTACGTACATTTACCGACTGCTCTAACGGTGAAGGAAAACATCGTGAGGAAACCTGCATATCTCAGTGAAATCCACCAATCAGCACTGGGCCTGCTCAGTGGATCATGGCCCGTACCCCCTTGTACATGGGGAGACCTGAACCCCAACAGTGGGGACATTAAGAGGCTGTTGATGATGATGATGTCACCGTTAAGTGTAGGTATGTCGAACAAAAGAAATATTATGTATTGATCAGTTGCAAGGAGACTCGATGTCGAATATAACTACTTAATCAAAACTTCTACTTACCACTTTTCGAAAGAGAAATGGCGACGTTCCATACATTTTGAGGCCCAGTGCATTTATTCCATAAAACGTGTTCTACAAATTCTTCATTCCCGACTTCTAAAAATGTACGCATTGTAAGAAATATTTTTGCATAAAATTATATTTAAAATAACACATATTAATGAAGAGGTCTTCGTTTATTTTATATAGGATAGCTACACAGGTCACTGTTATAGCTGTTCTATTGGGCTATATTTAAATTAAACTACTATGTAGAATTTAAAATTTATTCCACCACAGGTAAACCCACCCAAAACATCAAAAGAGAATCTGAAATTGACCCATAATTGACCATATTACAGGTTTTTGACAGATAGTATCCTAAAAACGCCAGTGGTCGACTGTACCGTGTACCTAGTTATTTTTCCGCAACACCTCAACCCACGTATTGTTAGATCGACGTAATTTGTCAACTCTTTCCTAAACATGAGGACATTAAAATTTGTCCTTGTTGATGACCAGATAATCCAAAGTCTTCTGGCCAAGTACACTACGCAAATAAAACTAATTTGATTCAGAAGAAAAAAAAGCAATACGCGCCTTGGTGATTGGCCTTGCAATTTGAAGGAGGCTGCAAGGAGAAGCGTTCCTTGACCCATATTGAGTCGCTGGCGATGCGCACGCGCTTGGTTTGAACTTGTGTTTTTCACAAAGGTGCTATGTCCTTTTAAGAACTTCATTGTCTTTTCAACTCGAGGGGGCTCTGTAACTTATTACGGCGATTTAAACTTTTGATTACTATTTACCTAATTATAATTAGGTTATGTTAGGTTCATATAGGAAACTTGGTAAATATTTGCATTAATTCAGACTTTAAATTTATTTACCACTACCGACAACAATCGATCACTAATACCTACCTACACAGTTTAGATTCCTAATGGATTGCACGCGGGAGGACCTTTTTGAGGCCAACCAGAGGGCTATCGATGTGGCTGCCTTCTGGTCGGGAAAAATTTAATTCCGATTATCAACACGAAAGAAGAAGAAGAACTGTTCTGTTTTATATTTTGATCTCATATTGCCATGCATGAGCAATGGTATTGTTTGTTTGTTTTTATCTCCATTTTAAGTAATGTACACTAATTCAGTCTAATTATTTATTCTGTTAATAATTAGGGTAAACAAATTAAACAGGATTTCTAACTTACTTCAATAAATAGATATTTATTTGTAAAGTATCCATCATTGCTGACGATCCTGCGAGAATTGCTTGATTTATATAAATTCAGTGAAATAGCCGAATACTCTAGAGATATGGGATCATCAGTAGTGACGGATGGTGGATTAAAACTGTTTATCAAGTAATAATGAGTTACGAGATTGGTTTGAGGGGGAGGGGGACTGTAAATATTGCAAAAGTACCGTCCTAAATTTGTAAAGAGTAGGTAGTATGGAGGAAAGAACTCCGGGGCACTTGCCCGCTTCATGCTAGTTGTTATGTAAGTGACAGTTTTATTCGAATTCCACAATTAAATCCGTATAATGTATAAGTCGCAGGGAAATAGCCGAATACCCTAGGAATTTTACCAAGACTGGGGAAAACTGTTGTTCTTAAATTATAAAGGTCATACCCTCCACCTTCCGTCAAAGGTGCTCCGGACTTTAAGAACAACAGTTCTCCCCAGTCTTGGTAAAATTCCTAGGGTATTCGGCTATTTCACTGAATTCGGCTATTTCCCTGCGACATATATATGTATTATACGGATTTAATTGTGGAATTTGAATAAAACCGTTACTTACATAACAACAACGAGCATGAAGTAAGAAACGCACTTGCCCCGTAGACTTTATGGGGAACATTTTTTGTTCATAAACGGTAATTTATCATTGTTTGTATTTCGACAATAAAGTGAAATCCCTTCGGAATTAGGACGTACTTTTCAAAATAAGGGGTTTTTCCTTTCCATGCCCTCGAGTCTATTCGGCCGTGAGGTAGTTGTCTAGTGAGTAAGTACGTCACGTATGTAAGTATGTTTCAAACATACTTCACCATCTGTCTGTACTAAAGTAAATAATTCGAGGACGCAACTTTCGATTTCTGTGAAATAAACATAGTAGGACCTATTAATAGACACAAAGAAACATCAGCGTCTGAGCAATTAACATCATTGTCCTTGACTGTCAGACGACCTTAGGGTTAGGACCGCGAGCGAGTTATGCATAAAGAATCAAACGCCAAATTGGAGCTGTGGCAAAAACTGGTTAGTTCACTCCTGCATGTTGACGTCACTCGCCCGAAACGCGACCGCTTCGATGACCTCCCTAGGATGTAGAATAGAAAACGACAGTTATGGACCTAACTGTCAGACTGGTTCATTTGGATTTCATGGATTTCGGTTAGGTTAGGATTCATTCATTATATTATAGTAATAATAATAATACGTGTTGGACCCATGTGCCCACGCAAGCCTTTCAAAGGACCGGCCTCCTTAGGGCCCGTGAACCTTATAGTCTTTTCCACATAAGACGGTACGTCGAACTTTTATAAAAACCTTAATAAAATACGGATTCCCACTGATGAAAGTCGAAGTCTTCCTTTGTGTACTCTCTGTGACTCAACCGATATTAATCGGAAGACTTCCAACGTTCAGTAGCGAGAACTAAGAGTAACAAAATAATAATAGTAAAATATAATTTGGGGCTGCATTGGCCATAGATAATCTTGAAAAATATTTTATATATCTGCTTAACATTTTCTTTATTGGTATGGTCAGTTTTCTTATCCGAGTTCCTATTAATATTTCATTGATTTATATTTTTATGTCGAGTGTAGTCAAGCGGATCTCGCCGCCTTCGTTGGATAATGGGAATCAAAAATCGACAGTAAGCAACACTAAATTGTACTCTGACAATTAGATGACACAAACTGACAGAAGATATTTCTTTTTTTTTGTTGCCATATGCTTAGGTTTTACCCAAAGCTGGCGGCGAGATCCACTTGATGGACTCTAAACCTCAGAGCAAATAATTCTTTAAATATTTTGTAATTTATATTATATTATTTAATTATTTATTTGGTCTGAGGTTATAACATTGAATTGTCTCATACGTACCTATTTATTATATACTTATCAATAAGTTTTTCTGAATTATCACACGGGTACATTTATATACTATTTTATCGATACATCGCGAAATGATTAATTCAACTGTTAGGGGAATCCATGAAGAAAATATGCATAGAAACATTATCCATGTCTAGAGCCCAATTCCACTGTACTACAATGTTTGTCGTTCTTTTCTAATTAAGTAGGGATTATATCTAATATATAGGAGATGATCGATCGTTAGCTAATACAACACTACTCGACACTTAGGATACTTAGGGCCGCTTGCGCGAAAGTGCGGGTTAAATGTTCATAACCCGGGTTAGATAACTCTGGGTTGACTCACGAATTGTATATGGATTTCATTAAAAAAATCAAGGTTTACGTTGGTGCAAGATGTTTTTGTGATTTAACCCGGGTTCGGCACTAACTCTCAGGTTTTCTCTTAACTCGACTTTCGCGCTAGCGGTCTTACTCATATTTATGGTTAACTAGCCAGTTTTGGTTAGAGGTATTTAATATTTCCGGCGTTATTTTGTGCGAACACTAATAATAATAAAAATAAAGATGAAATAAGTATAGTAGGACAGTGGGGTGACAATGATATTTAGTTAAAATGGACATGCATCAACTGTCTCACTGTGTTTCACCATGGCTTTATTTATATACACAGTAGTTTTCGTATTTTTGTCTTCAGACTGTCCCAAGGAATGTGTGGTGAACTATTTCATGAAGCTTCCTTAAAATTCTATTTTTAATGTATAGTGAGCAGACGAGCATACGGACCACCTGATGATATATATTGTTCACCATAGCGGCTATGGCATAACAATACAAATGTACTTGCATGTGTCTTTTTGACGTTGTGTTGTTTTTTAATGTCGAGTCTTTTTAAGTCTCATCCTTTATAATGCAATGTTAAATAAATGAGTTTTCTTTCTTCTTTCTTTACTTTATTGGCACACCCAGAACAAAAACAATGTGCAGAAGACGACCTTATCGCTTTGAGCGATATCTTCCAGACAACCTTCAGGTGATAATAAATCATAGGGATAATCTATGTACGGATGCAAATACATGCCATTGTCACCTCTCTATGATGTTATTATAGGATTTTATATGCTACGAACCTTCCATGAAAGTCCACATGGAGTGTCTCATGTGGCGGTAAATACTCTTATACTTCAAACTAGGCAACGGTGACCACTTACCATCAGCTGGCCCGTTTGGCTGTTTCTCTTAGCCTTTTTTATATAAAAAAAGACTCATGCCAGGTTCAAAGTGTAGCTACTTTTCTTTCCTAGAGCACAAAGTACAATAAAATATATAGGCCTAGAGTTATAATACGATTTCTTATCTTGGAGGTTGAAAGTCAGGAAGCCTTATTAGTCGTACGTGTCATAATCATTTTAATGCGGGTTAATTTCGGATGATTCTAAGTACGTTCATAAATATTTTTTCCTTATCTAAATTCTGATGCTATGGTTACAGTAATTACATCAGGATTTTATGGTAAAAAATCACAGTGACTCATAGGTCGTTGGTGCGAAGCCGGGCATTCTCTTGGTATTTGGCAGATAAAATTTATCGTGTTCACTTACTTTTATTGCTATGTAAATTAAATAAAAATCGAAGAACACTTATATTTGTTAAGTTACAAAAATCATCAAAGAAGTATCAGCTTCTATGAATTGTCTCAGTAGACAAACGAAAATATTCCACGATAACTTAGCCTATTCACTGGAACAGGGTAATTTCTCATAAATTCATAGAAGCTGATTCTTCTTTGATGATTTTTGTAGGGCTTGAAGCTTATTTATTATAAGGGTGATGAACCGATTTACCATCTATTGATTTGCTTCTCCCACAACCCAGAGAACTCCTGCTTCCCCTGACAAATCAAATCAAATCAAATAGTTTATTTGTTGAAAGTAGGTACATTACAGAGTTCTTAAATTATAATATCACTACTCTCTACCACATTGTGGAGCTTGTAGCCTAGTTGCGAGCATGGTCCGAAAGTGATCGTGCAGATTAAGCAACGTCGGCGCGGTCAGTACTAGGATGGGTGACCGCTTGTGGCATATTTCATCTGAGCTCCTCCGTGCTACGAAGAGCACGTTAAGCAGTCGGTCCCGGTTGTTGTCGTTCGACAGCAGTCTTTAAGCCATGTCAACCTGAACAACTCTGACAAATAGATTGCCCACTAACCATACGATAAGCAAGCAACCACATTGTGTAGCATACAAATATCATACCTCACCTCATAGTCATACTTTTAACTAAACTCCTTAAAAACTAAGGGTGTTACCACACCCACCCGACCGATCATCGATTGATGACAGAAATGGTTCTCGCGTGGTCGGTCGGTTGTCGTTCGACTATATGGATCGATTGTTTTATCGACCGGTATCCGATCAACATCAATCGATACACGTTGATCGACCACATCGGTCGATGTGGGTCGGGTGGGTGCGGTAACACGCTAAAACCTCATTACGGAAACAAATTTCTGGCTACGAGATGCATAAGATATGGCTTAGGCTGAAGAGGATGTTACAGCGTGGCCTTTTCCTAACAAACGTATTCTTCTATTACCTAGGGAGGTACTCAGGGGAGTGATATAGATATCCACCATCGCATGTATGATCCTATGTTTTTGTTTTTTTAAAAGCTTTTTTGTAAATAAATAAATAATCATTTATCACCAAAAAACAGACGTGATATTTACTGGTGATGTCTTTGGCATACGTATTTAAAACTAATTTCAATTGTCCTATAATTCAGGGAGGAAATAGAAGAATACGTTTGTATGGAAAAGGCCACGCTGTGACATCCTCTTCATAGTAGTGTTTAAGTCCTCCTCTAGGCTGGAGCGCATTTAGCGCTCGCCCCAAAACCCCGGTGAAGCTGTAAAGGTCATTAGGACCAACAGCAATTATCAGTACGAAAAAAAAAACCTAAGCCATGTCTGATGCATCTCTTAGCCAGAAATTTCTTTTGTTCCGAGATACGTTTCTATGGAAAGGTCACGCTATGAGACCTCATAAAAAATCATTATTACCTAATAAACTTACCAACTGCAGTTGTAAAGCCTGTATTTTTGTAGCTGTATCAGCCAGGTTAGTGCAAAACGCGATGTTGCGTGGCGCAACTCACCCATCATGATGTAGTAATTATGGCCCCAGGAGTGAAGCCGGCTGATGTACACTTTGATCAAATGCAGAAATGAATGCACTGAAAATTGATGTCGGCGAAGGGTGAAAGATCGCTTACATAGATCTGATCCGCTAAAGGTAATTTAGGCACTTTGCTACTTTTAAGAGTATATTCAGCGTATTTGTCTCAACAACGGTAAAGCGTACTTTTAGGAATTTATCTGGGAGAGAATTTCGGTATAGATATAGGATTTATATAACGTGAGTGTGTAGTTGGACATTGTTAATTCTAAAATGTGAAAGATCAATATTCGTTTTTTATTGTATAAGGAGAGCAGAGCAGAGCAAAAATATATTGAAACAAATTAGAGGTAAAGTACGTGGCAATTATCAATAAATAGGTATGAAATCTACATTATATTCAATGTAACCGATTAGTGATCCTTATCTCTATAATTCATCAGTTAGCATTGTCATTTACAAGCATAGATTAAAAAAATCACTAAAAGACCACCCCAAAATAGCAATGATAATAATATTCAAACAAATGGCTTTCAAACAACAACCAAAGCTCAAAGCTCTGACGAAAGCTACACCACACGAGTGTGACGGAGACAGAGGATCTTTGCTACAACTTTATGGGTGGTCGAGGCTTTTTTTTGTTGCAATTTGTGTTTACAATAGTTTTAGAAGCAATCACATCACGTAAGTTTTCATAAGTCTGGATGTTTTACAGATGTACGTACGAGTAATTTTAAACTGTAATAAAAAAATGTTCTATGCGGCTTTGTTGTAGATATGGGTGTTCTAGCCACCCTATTTTCCACATACTTTATACCTATCTACATCGAGGCAAAAAAAAAAACATTACGAGCGCGTCAACTGAAAATAAAGTCGGTCAGGTACGAGGTTAATATCCCGAATCAAGGTCCTTAAACTACGGGTTGGGGATGCATGCCTACACCGTCCACGAAGGGACTAAATCATGGGATTGGACTGACAAGCCCAGGACAGCGGATCATACTCGTACACCTCCTTTCAAGTATAAGAATTCATAGATAGGAACAGATCTAAAAAATATTACGTGACGTGAGTCGAGGCGTTATATGAAATGAAACTGAAATTATGTCCAAATGTAAAATTGTCGGTTGCCATAAAAATCCATATAGAATAACGGAACTCCTTGAACAAAGACCTGATCGTATCACAACTTACACATAGTTCTCAAGTTACAAAGTCTAGCATGAGTCTAGCACATAAAAACACAAGTATAGGAACAGAAGTGGGACACCTTGTATATGAGTTACGAGCTTTATCACGCCAGTAGGGCGCGTTTATAGTGAGTGGGTATACTATAAACGCAAAGGCGAAAGTCGAAATCAGAAAATGAGCTTGTTTGGTTTTGTGAAAGTAATAATGCTAAAAATTATAATCGGTACAATATTATCCCTTCATTTTTTATTAGCATGATAATGTAGGTCCATAGTATGTATTACTGTATTAAAAAAGTATTAACTTATTAAAAAAATAACAGATAGGCCGCGTGCCCAAAACACAAGCAGCATATTGTCAGCCCTGTGGAAATCCTGTACCTGTGGTCACATTTAGTGTGTTTAGATAGAGTATACGGATACGATTTGATTTTTATGACTTTTATTCACAATTTTCGTTTCTGAAGTAGTTGCACCACAGAGTTGTACTGAAGCGATGAAAAAACAAACCAATCATTGGTCACTTTATTACAAATATTAAACATAAAAGCTATTTCAATCATCCACAGCCTTCGTTAAAAATTAAAATAAAAAGAATAAAAGCTCGCCAATCCGTCCACACGTCTATCCTTTGCACAATGTAAGTTACATTAATTTAATTTAAAACTAATTAGGTGATAGGTATGAAGTTAAATTTAAACCAAATGCTTGTACTTAGTTTTTCTTTATTATATAACTGAAACTTGTAATTATACATCAAACCTGCCTGGCCCATGCGGCCAGGCCTTTGTGGGGAAGCCCTAACCTCGTTTAAAGGTTATGATTATACGATTTCGCGCCGTAGTCGGGCGGCAGACACCGGCGCGAGGGTTCGCTCCTCCGACAGCCGTACGGTACTTGGTAAACTTTTTCAGCTAATAAATACTGTCAACTTCGCGTTAGAGCTTCTGTATGTCCTTTCGTTTGCATGAACGCCTGTTATAATCACACACACAGCGATATTTGAATAGCACATTGTAATTCTTACCTTATTTTACCAAATACGCTAATACTATATTGAGATAGATTGTCTATATTATCTATATCTCACCTTGCAAAGATGTCACATTTTCCCTATGGACTATGTTTTCCCCAAGCAAGAAACAGAGCTATACAGAACAACCACACGAAGGACGCATGCTTCTACATTTGTACGCATACAATATAAACGGGCATACTACAGAGGCACTGCCGTAAACAATTATTTGGTAGGTACCTATAGCTAAAATGTAGGGTGTAAAACTCTTTGAAATTATGTTTCTAGGACAGTTGCTTCGCTACAGATTTGGACGTTTTGAAGTTTTTGTGTGTCTTTTATAGAATTTATTAATTTTATTCAGTCGCATATACCTAGTTTTGCCCATCGTTGACCGGCGGTGATCATATTTAATTACATCAATGTTAATGCATTTTATACGGGCATTGCGTAAGTAATAAGAATAGTTGAATGCAATGTTATTCCGATATCGGAGTGTCATAGCTTTTAATCGTCCACGCAATATTAGTGTAGTGTCACAATTTAATTTAGTTTTAGATTTAGCGACTACTCTATAATCATTGATACACTAGTAATGATTAGTATAATTACTTCATACAAAAATCGATTTTTTAAATACTTTTATGGCAAATACGCATATCGAACGGCGGCGGCACCTTTCATGTCAACAAAGAATCCCGACAAAGGAGCCGGCTTGTATATTCATTGTCAGCACTATTGATACTTTTAGTGTACTGCAGTATTTCAACGTTAGTCGCTTAAATAGTGCGAGTGATTGCTTTTTATTGTTTTATGCCTATTTTTTCTGGCCATTTTAGAAAACTATGTTGATGACGTGGATGAGGTGAGAAAGATTGCTATATAGATATGGTGAGGTAGGACTTATTCAATAAGTTATCCAGAATTTCAAAATTAACCTATCCTAAGTTTAGTACCTAACCTAAGCGTTGCAGTACATTTCATTTTCAAATATGTAATTAGATCGAAAGTTAAACATAAAGCTCCTAAAACATAACAGTACCCGAGCTTCTACTGTCTTTTGTTTCCTTTATTTCATATGTTCTTTGTATTATGTATTAGATCGTGGCCGTTATGTATGATCGAGGGTCTAGATTTGTTCCCTAATTTGGCTAAAATTCTACGAACTTGACCTGTGTTTGATTTGAACCTAGATTGCCGCTACATTTTCAGAATTTCTTTTGAGTTAGTAGATTTAGTAGAGTCGAGTTAGTAGATGTAACTAACATCAGACAGATATACATGATATTATAAATTTTATAATGTACAGTGGCCAACACATCAACAAACATCATACTTTGTCTCTTTAACTTATAGACACACAACACATTCATACGAATGTCAAGAATATATTGCGATAGAATTCCACAGAGTATAGCTTGATGTGTCTTCCACTGTACTCTTTATCTCCTAAAAGTTAAAAAGTATAGTAATTATGTAGTTGTAGATACTTATCACAATAATTTTATATTATAATACTTTAATATTATAATTTTTGATTGGATATGTTATTATATTATTAGAGCAAATAATGCAATGCATGAATTTTTTCTCATTTCTTAAGAGGCACATGTAAAAAAGATATGGTAAATGTTTTTTTTTTTTGAAGTTTACTTGCAGATGGGATGTTCGTAACTTTAGTATTATTACCTACTTAAATTATTGTATTTAGATAATTCAAAGTGTCCTTGGTTACATAGTATTCACAGTGTTTCACATCGCTTTTCTTCCTCTAATTTAGTCGTAGCCGTCGTTGGATTTTCACATCTTAACAGATGATAAGAGTAATATTGTGGTATTTTTATTTTCCGTTAATTAAATGTAGATACCATGGATGATAGAAAAAATTTAGTCGGCGGGCGTTCCTACCTTCATGGTAGATACCTACTCGTACAACGAATGCACAAGTGTCACTTGCTGCTTGCATTGAACAGTATTTATGTACCTATAGAAACTTTTCAATGCATCATTTATGATATATTCAGCGTGTTCTCTCTACACAATTTGAGAATGGGACGGAATAGTTTTTGTATGAGACAGATATAATAGTTCCCACAACGATTACCTTCACCTGACTGTTATAGTGATGGCTTCGATTATACACATAAGTTTATCGATGAAATTAAATGCTACGAGTAAATGTATTTAATATTTGCACTGACGTAAGCATATCCATATCCATCATTATCCATATCCACAGCCGTCTGTCAGAACTTTTCACAAGTCATGTATTCTCTTGGTTTGTTCAGTTGACCCGTATCCGAATATGTATTTATAATTTTATAGAATAATATTTTAGAAAGAGTCTCATAGAAGTAAAAGGAGTCGATAAAAGCAATATTTTTGTACTCCTTCCCGTGAGACATCGTTGTTGTTTAGGGGTCATTAAACATATTAATACACAAATATATCTATTATGTTTTTTTGTAGAGAAATAATGACGTAAGTGCCTGTCAACATTGTCAATTTTAGACCTCTTTTTTACTAGGCCAATCTCGTACGAACGGTATTATCTATCTAGATATGTAGGTATTAAAGTTCCTAGGAACTTGAAAATTGATTAGAATATTGGTTAAATCCTCTATTTAAATAACAAATACTAAAACTTAATACTAGTTTGTAAGTTGTGAGCAACTTGGGCGGTTTTTTGTTTTCTTGTCCTGTGCCAGTACAGTACAGAAAGACGTATTATCGATAAAACGACCAAACACTAGCAAGAATGCACCTTGATGGCAATAAGGAAAATGTTTTTTTTAATCACAGCCGACTAACAATAAATCATCCCTTTATTTACTGACTGGCTTGCTACATATTCGCGCACCCGGCTTTGTTCGTTTCCGTCATAAGTTTTAGGGCAAAAGGGGTTTTGAATATCTATTCTATACATTGCTATATGTGCAATGGGGATTCTTATAGAGAGTGTTCCGTTCTCAATAACCGACTTTTGTGCAACTCCATAGAAATATGTCATAGCACAGGATAGATAATAACTATAGCATAATATGTAGGATACACTATAATATAGTGATGCTATAATCACAGCAAATTATTCCGTTCAGGTATTTAATGAATTTAAAATCTATAAAAATGTCAAGTTCAGGTATTGCCTAGTCATTGCAGTAGTTGCTCGTTGCACGTTACCTACAGCTATTGTCTACTTAGATTCAGAAAATTAAACAATGTTGAGTTTTATGTAAAGAATTCAGACAAATATTATAATATGTGAGAAGCAGTTTTTATTCGCATTTTATTCACTGTCGGTATGAAATTCTAATCGTGTTTTCCCTATAAATATTTTAAGGCAACTTGAGAAACTTAGGTTCCAACAAAATGAATAACAACGACAATTTACTTATAATTTCCTTATAAAAAAGAAAGTTTCTTAATACCTACGACATTGATAAAATGTTTTTGATACCTAATAAACTTATAAAGAGGCCAGTTTAGGAAATAACAACCTTTGGTAACGTAATTAGCAAAATGCAGCAATAAACCATAATAAACTTAAAAGGGCATAAAAAAATCCTAATACAATGCCTTTCAAAATAAGGGGGCGTGGTCAGAAAAACATTTTATTCTTTTTGGCACCCAGGGGGTCAGTCCTTTGTCATGGTAATATCGAAGGTCTGAAGTCCGGGATGCAATACTTGTAATCAATACGGGATGGTAGGTGCCCCTTTTTGTTATGTTTGACCCAGTGACAGGTTGTACTGTGTCGGTCATCTGGTTCTACGGGGTTCATTGTGTTAGGTCGCAAGTGGAATAACTGTGTATGATTCTCAATTATGATTAAATGTTAAGTCGCAAGTGGAATAACTGTGTATGATTCTCAATTATGATTAAATGTTAGGTCGCAAGTGGAATAACTGTGTATGATTCTCAATTATGATTAAATGTTAGGTCGCAAGTGGAATAACTGTGTACCTATGATTCTCAATTATGATTAAATGATTGTTGGTTTCTAAAGAACTAAGATAATTTGGCCCAGTAGGTACTTTACTTACTAAGTAATGTCTTTACGTAAGTATAAATGAAGAACCTTACGTTAAGTTGTAAATATCTTTACTTGTTTAGCATCCCTTTAGTGGAAGTTACAATTCATTCGCAGAGCTGGCAAACTTCCTTTGTTTCTTATTATTTTTCATTTAGAGAGACGAAAGATGTTAAGAATTTTAAGAATTAAATACGATTACATTCAACTTATTGTTTAGGATTTTAAGCCCTTCTGTAAAGTTACGAGCATTTTGAAAGTCATCGAGTAGGTAAACAGGATTACAATGTTATCTTTTACTTACTTATTGGTGGGTATTTTACAAATACATCTAGTCATAATTAGAAGACTGACTAAGATCTGAAGCATTCTTGTCGTTATTCTAATGATAATCAGATCATCTGCGTCCCTCTGTCTGTCTTAATACATGTAACACCCTTCAAACTCAAAAAAAAATTAATTTTGTTAGTCTTTAGGTTCAAATACAGATCAAGTTCGTATTTCAGGCAGATCAGGTAAAGTGAAAAAGAACAAAACAGTCACGGTCTTACAGCTTAGAAGAACATTATCAGTAGGTAGTAAAGGTAGGTAAAGTTTTAGGCTTTTAGCAAACTCAATTACGGGTACGCAATGTAACATCACGTTCACTGTCGCATAGGTATAAAATTCTCTGGAAATTCGTAGGCGTAGTGTAGCGTGCATTTGGCGCCTAATAGCGAGATACTTATTTTTTTAAACTATGACTATACTCGAATTCCTCAACAGACACTTTCATACGATATTCCTCCTTATGGCTTTAGTAAAACGTGGCATTCTGATATTTTTGTGTGTCAAGGATGAAATCTAAGTTAATCGCCTAAGAATAAGCTTACAAATATTATCTTTCTTGGGAGGTAGAGACTAGGGTTGATTTTACTTTGTCGTATTGTGGTGTTCCTGTTCCAGGATAATAATAATGCATTTTTTGTGTAGATGCCGCATGCGCCGGTGTGTGATGCACCAGTGACTGTCAGTGTGTGTGTCTATTCGTCTAGCAGCTGTGCCTAATATTTTGTATCTGTGTGAGTCAGTGCCAGGCGGTTAACTGAATTTGATACTTTCAAAGTTGCATTCAGTAATAAAGAATAGATAGAAAAATCGGGGTTGATTAAGCTGTATGCTATTGCGTGACCGGTTGACATTTGCTTAGGTAAAAGCTTCCTAAAAGTTAGTTCATGTCGCGGGTATCGAATAATGTGTTTGAATTCGTTTCAGTAATTATGCAAATTGATGCCATTGATCCTGCCCAGTCAAGACTATTATTTTATGTAGGTATTCGTGACTAAATTAGTAACCTTAATTTGAAGAATAATAATTTTTCTTGTTTATTTGTTAAAGAATCTGTGATACAAGTTACAAAAGTTTTGACTGTATTATTTGTTATTTAGCTATGTGTTTCAATTCAATTCGACAAGTTAAATTAGATCGAGTACTCTGTAAAGGTTCAAATTATCAAAATTATTTGCTCACTATACACCAACATAGAGAAACTTTTTTTGCATCTTTGGCGAAGCTATTCCCAAGAACATGTGGACCGCTACGTTGCTTGATCAAATACACCATCCTGCCGCCATTGTAGTTCCTTTATTATCAATACTTTCTAAAAAAAATCCTTGTGCTGCATCTGTCTTTGTCTGATTTAATACTATTACGGCACAGAGAGAAGGAGACGGGTGTATTGTAACATCTTCAGACATAATTGCTTCGAAAATGAATAGAATATTAAACAATAGTCCTGAGAAAGAAATGACAAAACGCTTCACGAAGTCTTTTCTTCGTGTACAATTGCCAATTTAAACTTTCTTAGTTTTACTTTATTTTGATAAAAGTCAAGCGTTGAACAGATATTAAAAAGACATTTGATTTTTCTAACATAAATTCGTAATTTGTCGTTAATGTTACCTTTGCTCTGAAGTAGTTCAATCAAAGTACCTACCTGTAATATCATTGCTACCTAGATATCTACATATGTAATTAAATTTAAAATGTAAAGCAAGATACGTGTCTACCTAACTAGGATATTAGTGAATATTGTTGTGACTAAAAGAAATTAGATATATTGACAACAGACGTTTTTTAAATCCCTTAGAATATATTCGATCCTATTCATTAGACAATTACTTACCAATCGCATGTCTAATTATTTTACATAATACCTACATTTTCAATTAATTACTACTAATAAACAGCCTGTAGCGATCCCGAACGTCCTTGAAGGATCGACCAACCCCACTGAAGGTCGAAAACATTATTATAAACCTTACAACCTTACTATCCAACTATCGCCGATATGTATGGAAATTTGAAATAATAGTTCCAAATCACGATACACTACGCGATTAATTCTAATTGTCGTTGTGACCTTGTTTGCCGAACCATGTCATTTATTTTCCCTAGACTTCCTCGTACCCATCTTCAAAAACATTTGTCATCTACATCAATGAATGCTAGCAATACCTATATCTGTTGTGTTGTTACTTATTATCTTTTTCAAGAAGGGTCGTTCACAGCAGAGGTTTAAGCCAAGTGAAAACTATTCTTTATTAATCTTAGAGAAACTGCGCGTAATAGGGTAACTTATTTACTTGTGTATTATTTTCTACCTACTTACTGTGAAAGAGTCAAATTCGTAGAAAATAAGATAAAATAATTAGGGTAAAGTCTTCTGAAGGCATGTAAAATCCACCAATCAGCACTGAACCCTCACGGTGGATCATGGTCCGTACCGTATTGTGCAAGGGGGCATGTCTCCCAAGAGTGCGGACGTTAAAAGCTGATGATGAATATTATAGTAGTGTTTCATCTATATATCGAAACTACCGATAGATACCGAAACTAGGCATTATTGGTTTCAGAATTAACTTCGACACCATGAAATGTGCCAGGCTTCACCTCCAGGATCGGGCAAAGTTAGCAAGTAAAGCCACTGCGCCGGAAAAGCCGAGAAGATACTGCCAAAAACGTATGGTTGACCCCGACCACGAAGAGGATCCTAGGTGGATCGACGTCTTACAGAGGTATTATGTACTAGTTAGGTATTAGGTAGGTGAATGTCAGTTTTAAGTTTTAGTTATTTCAAGCTTTGGGAATTATAAAAATATGTTATGAAATTCTGATAATTTCATGTTGCTTTAGCTACCAATTTGTGTAATTCCTTCATCTGCATGGAGTAGCGTAGTTATTATATGTTATGACCGCGTCTGCTTTGTGACGAATTTTCATACACTTTTTATGTGCCCTTATTGAGAAAGCACTACAATTTATTTTACCATTTAGCAGCTGAATGCTGTAATGTTTGTTTAGTTTATTATTTAACCGTTAATAAATTTAAATTTCAGATTCCGTTGCAATGTTTCGAACAATATCGGCTACATCGAAACCCATAATAACGACCACCTGCATCAGGAATACGAAGATCTATTTCTTTCAGTTCAAAATCTAAAGTTCCAAGGCGATGAACAGCAGAGAAAGAGACCTCGGACTAGCTTCAAATATAAAAAAATGTCTGAGGGTAACAAGCACAGAATGTTTGTGAAGCAAGCGATACAAGAACCCGAACAAGTGGAAGAAGATAGCTCATCGCAACTAACTTGTTACTACTTCGATGACTATGCAAAGTACCTTCAAAACACAGATAGATCCAGACCATCTTCAGGCAAATCTAGCATTCTCATTCAAGGGCTTAATAAAAAAACTAAAGAGAACAAAGCAACGCAAGTAGATATTAGTAAAAGCATGACAAAGAAAAAATCACGCAACACTGAATCAAAAGCAAAATATCTCCAACAATACTGTCAAGATATCCAAGACGATGATAAGAAAGAACCGTCTGATGATAATACTGATGAAACTAAAATAGCGTTTCATAAATCTGGGAAGAGAAAAAGTCTAACTATTTCAAGGGCACAAAGTCCAGAGACCGTTCAAGTAATCAGGGTGGAAGTTATTTGTAACTACAGTAACAGCTCCACGATGTCAGATTATGAAGAAAAGAAACCATTAAAACCAGATACTGGAAAGTTGATGGATAAAATGGAACAGGTAAACATGAAGAGCTCTCATTTTGCAAATAAATATCTTCTAACTAACACGATTAAAACTCTAGACCAACGAGTATCCGGGGGAGATAAAGTCACGCTGCTTTGTAAGACTTTTAGATTGTCAGACAGATCAAAAATATCGAATAAAAAACCTACAATTGTAAGAAATAAACTACAGAAGTGAAGTAAAACTCAGTCACTTGGATGTTTTAAAAGTAACTAAACCAATAAAATATAATTAGATGGTATAATTTATTACACACGGGAACCTAACCTACGAACGATTTCTGAACTCGAAACATTGAATGTTAGATACTTATAATATTATACTTGTCCGATATAATATGGTCCACTTTTGGTTGCATCCATAGAATCGACCCTAGTGACGTTTATAATACCTGCATGAAAAACTTGACGACTCTCTGGCGCCACCCTTATTTCGAAACAGATGGTTCCCAAACTTGCGAAGTTGACGATTTGTATGAAAATTTGTTTGAATGGTAATTGAAATTAAACTGATGCTTGAAATTAAATCTACTTAGGTACCACTAAAATGTACCTATTTATAAAAAAATCTGACCATACCAGAGATGCGCTATTTTGTAAGTAGATAAATACATACTTTGTTTATCCTTGGTGTAATGTTATGTTTGTGCATCTATGATTATAACGACTGATGAGATTGCCTTTATTCAATTGTACATCTTTATAAAAGTCCCTGCTTATCTATTAATTATTTACAAGTAAGTACATTTCTTTCTTGTCGTGTTGTTACTGGACGGAACCTATTGTCAGTAGTTCAGGCCGCCATAGACCTTTGACATGGACAAAGTCGGCCGGGTTTGACAGTTTAACGTGCACTCTAAGGCACGGAGGGGCTCAGATGAAAATGTGCATGAATGACCACTTTCATGCTCGCAACTAGGCTACGAGGTCCCCAGGTAGGTAGGTAGCTTAACCTTTATAACTATATACTGGGATCGAATTTAGTAGTACTATTCAACAATGAACTTGTAAATTCTGTACTTGTAAAATAGAGAAAAAATACTCAGATTGGGAACCATAGCCGCAGCCAAAAAATAATTCACACACCTTGTGATTTAGTGCGGTGGTGCGCACCGCACGATCAATTTTGGTAGAAAAACCAAAAAAGTTTAATCTGTAACAGAACACGCAAAAACAAAAATCGTTTTGTAATCAATCTTTAACTTTTTATCTCATCGCTCAAACGAACCTTGCGAATTTAGGATTTTTTTAAAATTTGAAATACTGACACTGAAAATATCTTAGGCCTCAAAAACCTAGTACAGAGTATAAAAATGCGAATTTGCAAAATGGTGAAATCTTGATTTTAATAATTAATGTAAACGCTGAAAAAGGATAAGCTCTCTATTTTTTTAATTAACAATAATTTATTGGTACTTATAAGCATGTATATGATATTCAAGTATCAGATGCTTCGAGACCTCGTAAACGTTACTAACTTTATTTACCAAAGTTCAATAACCATCTCATGCCTAAAACTTAAAGAACCACCCTAGTCAGGGATTTTCATTTTCCTAAAACGTACCTACTAACTTAAAATATTTTCATAAAATATCCAACAAGGTGAAGTTTCAGCAAAACTGTAACTTAATTACTCCCTAACTTGGCTTCGCGTGCAAGCCACCATGGCGAGCTAGCAAGCTTGCATGCTTGGTACACAGGTAAGATACCCGTAATAGTACGAATTGTATATGAAATTTTAGTAATAAACAAAACATAAAATAATAGTAAATTACTCTATAGAGTGTCGGTGGTGTCGTGGCTAGGACGTCGGACTCCCATGCTGGAGGTCCCGAGTTAGAAACCAGGCAATGCCATGTACCAATGAGTTATTCGGTTTCGAAAGACTTTACGTACATTTACTGACTGCTGTGACGGTGAAGGAAAACATCGTGAGGAAATCTGCACACTGAGATAACCGGTGTGTAAAATGGGGAAGGCAATGGCAAACCACCTCATTAAATCTGCCATGAGAGTCGTTCTATGTGATTAATTCCTTAGAATGATCACCACCCTCAGCAATGAGGAATACGACTTAGAAGAAGAAGTGTAACAATATTCTGTTACTCTCTGTCTCGTAAATAGTGGCATGTATACTAATAGTGACTATACTTGATGATGACCATTGCATATGGCATGTTGATTTATTTGAGATCTCTTTTCGTAATATAACATAATGAGTGTTGAAATTAATGAAAAAAATAAAAAAATATTAATTATTTTTCTTCTTATATTAAGGGCATTGCAGCAGTACAAATGAACTTTTCATATTTATAAATGAAAAGTTTTAGCTATCCTAGCGGTAACTTATTATTAAAAGTGACCATATCAAGTAATTATTTTTACAAACTTATTTAAGCTTGGCTTGAATTTCAAGAAATCAAAGAACATAGTTATCGAATACAAGCTGGGGTATTTTGTTACTGTTACATTAAGGACAGTAATATCAATAATTATTTATACTGTTCATATGGAAATAGAAATCTTTATTTAGAAATGTTTAATAGTTATTTATTACATACCTATAGGAATTAAACGGACGGGACTCATTGTTGCCTGCGCTAGGCGAACCAGTCTCGCAGGCATTAAGCGTCCCTCTTCGTACCCGAGTAAAGATAAAAATACAAAGACTGAAAAATATAGCGCCTACGGTGATGGTATATATGTATTTGAAAACCTGACATTTTGTTACGAGTTTAAGCAAGAGTTGGCGCATTTTTCAAACGTTTTAAAATTCAAGTGTAACTAATGAGTTAAATCAGTCGGTTGGAGTTAGGTGTCGAAGCTATATCAGACCAGTGCCGGTACATAAGCCCACCCGAGATCACAGCCAGAGACGGCAATGATTAACGATCGGCAAGGAACGGAAACGTTTCAGAATATTAATTTGTAGTGGAGGTCACCAGCGGCCTAGCAAGTGTGACATAGCCACAGCGAAAGGATTGGTACGCCATGGGCCACCCCGCCCGATGGGGTGAAATGTGTGTGCCGAATTTATAGGTGTGAGATGGAACTTCAGCGTAGCTAAAGGGTGAGGTGGACTTCGGACCTCCCTCACTTGGGGGGGTTATAAACCCCCCAATTTGCCCTAGTCCGGCACCCCCGCCCGAGGCTCCCCGTCCGTTCCTGTCCAAGCGATAAGAGGGAAGAGGGGTGAGCGTCAAATGGACGTTTTACGCATAATTTAGAGCAGTAAATGGATTCGAACAGTCTCCACACAGCATACTACCTCCGACGCATTAACTTACTGATTGCTGGAAATAACATCGCCTCCCACATAGCTACATGGTGTGGTAATCTCTCCTAAACTTTGTGGTAAACAATCTAGGTATTTTTGTTTTATAATTAGATGGCTTGTAATATAAGGTGTAGCCGAATCCTTTTTTAGGAACAATTATTACAAATGATTAAATTTGAAAAATTAGATTCTGTTTTGAAGTATACAGAAGGCGATTTGACAATCTCGTTTTTTGAGGGAAAAAAATCAATACTTACCAAATAAGTAAGTCATATTATTAAATTTGTTATAAAAATTCGCAACAATCGGGGATGTTTTCAAAGCTGACGAGATTTACGAAACAAAAAAATTATACATGACAGATAGCTGGCACATGTGAATACATAGCTGATACATGTATCGCCATCGCAAGATTGAGACATCATTTGGCTTAATTACACTGCTGGCCTTCAACCTGCGCTTTCAACTTGCGTTAGACGCATGCGCTGTGAGCAAGCGTTATAAGAGCTGACATAAGCGCATGCGCCAGGGCATGTGTCACACCTATGACACTTGACTGCCTTCCTGATCAACACCGATGCTGGCGCATGCGTACAGCGCATGCGCTAAGCGCACGCATTGCCTTTGACAGCGCACAGCGGCATGCGCATAACGCATGTTGAAGCGCAGGTTGAAGCGGCATGCAGTGTAAATAAGCCTATTAAGTAATTTTAATATGTAGTACCTATAAAAGTTATATAAATCACTGTAGGTTTATAGATACATATTTTAAACTATAACGAGTGACCGAGTGATGTGGCGCTGATAGATAGATAGATTTTAAACTACCAATCAAAATATGACAACATGATAAATGTGACATTGATGAGTAATATTTTTGTCTATTTGTCCATTTGTTTACATTCTATAATCATATAAAATTAAGTACTAGATTTTACATATACAATCTGATGTACCATGCAAGTGACATGTAATATAAGATTACTAATATTTATCCATCCCAATATCTAAAATAAACTGAAAATTAATAAATGTATCTTTATTCACTCCTTTTTCTCGCTATCTGTCCCGAGTAGAGACATTGAGGACGGGTTTGTCCTCTTCTTAATGTCATGGAGTGGATGCATCCACTTTGATAGGTCTTCAGGCAGTCTACGCTTCAGCCTGCGTCTGCCGTTTGCAACAGTGTAGTACGCCTTTAATGCATTTTGGTAATGCAACTTACCGATACGTCGGAAAATGTCTAGATCAAATGTCCAGATGTCCAACTTGGAGAATGTCAAGATAGAATTAAGGTTTGAATTCCCCACAGTTAGATACCGTATGTTATAAGCAGAAGGTTATTGTTGTTATAAGTTGGGATTTCTTACCGAGCATCCAGTACATTTGTCTCAATTTTAAATGTATTTTCCTTTTGAAGTAATTTTTTACAGGCATTTTCAACTTTTGCTTTTATTTCCAATGTTCTATATGCTTCAATTATACCTGAAAATAGTCACGTACAGTGGGCCTCACGCTAATTCATATCATCTGTCAAACTGCGATCTGAAAATAAATAATAGAGCAATAGGTGTAGAGTTCAAGTCGATTCGTAGATATTTGATAGACCTGAGGTAGGAATTGGAGGCCCGCAATCCGCAATACGAGTAAAATGTGTAAAGGCACGAGACGTCCTAGATAATGTAAGCCACATCACGTCAATGTCCATTGCACAAAGTTGTCACCACAAGAAGTGTGGCGGGGACGTCGGGAATTTAAGCTACCTATTGAATTTTTAACCATCACGCTACCCTTTTCAATTACCCATTGAAAATGGGGTTGCTTCGCTGTCCAAGCTCGGCTGACAATCCTTTTTGCGTTGCTTAATTATTAAAGGAAATTTCTTAATTTAGATGCGAGAGCAAAAATCGCGACAGTGTGTATCATTTAATCGATTCACTTCCAGAAACGTCACTTGTGCTTTATATGACGGGATTCTAATAATATATAGGCACTTACTTAGGTGCAGTCGAACTCTAGCTAAGGTGGTATACCTTATATATCTGACATATTTCATCGATTAAATCTCAACCTAATGTCCGCGTAATAGCGTTTATTTCACAATCAGTTTCACACATTTTGATGTTTGGGGTATGTTGACCTGTGGTCGACTGTCCCTATTATTGACGATGTTCTTAAGAATACCGAGGTAAGTTTAATGTGTGAGGATATTATATATGTATAAATTTTTAATATAGGATGCTACTTTATTATAGGTAAATGCAAATATTTTGACGGGCAAGTGCTGGTTAGAACCCATATGTAAATTTTCCGTACAAAAAATCGACATCGCTTTACATTGACGCGATGACAAGGAAAATTATCTTTTGTAGGTTATATTAAAACATATAATTGTCAATGTATAGCGAAGTGCAAAACAAGTACCAAATTACGGGTTAGTATCATATTGACTAAATCGCGAAACGACAAGGTTGACTAGATCTCAAAATGATAATAGTAGATTGACACGGTAGCTGAATGACTTGGTAGCATTTGTTTTTCTCGAAAAGTTAATTATACACCGCTCATATCTAAGCGACCAAGCGCCTGCGAAGTGGTGGCGATGCGACAACGTATGCAACGCGAAACTAGTCATATACACCTGGGCGACCGCGTCGCGGTACATTCAAACGTTAATTCACGTGTCCTATAGAAATGTCGACGACTCCAAGAAGAATACATTTATTTTTAAGGAACTCGGATATCAAATACTCCACGCAATGTTACACATACTCTTTAGTGTCCCATCTGTTTCGTAGAACATGTGGTCGCGTCCGTCCGTCTATGCTGACGTTGTCTTCCCGCGTCGCTGACGCGTAGTTGTGCATGGCTACAAATAAATAATATGAGCAGCGTCTGCCGCGCGACAGACGCTCCCGCTTCGCAAACCCTTTGGTCGCTTAGGTGTGAGCGGTCCTTTTAGTAGTTTTATGGAAATGGATACAAGAATATCTTTCATTATTATATTCAATATTACCAATAACAGTAACGTGACAAGCAGACGCGGAAGACGCGCGCTATTTTAATTTCTTTCTCTGAATGAGTGTTAATAACCAGTGATGGACGAAAATTGGAAAAAAAATATTGAGGAAAGTTCAATGATATCTGAAATAACCGAGATGACTATGGATACAAAAAATTGGACCTCGCACTGTTTTGTCGACGGAGCTTTGAAGAGCTGTCATGGCGTATGTGTATATAGAACGCTCTGTAGTAGTAGGTATGTATTTACTGTTAATTAGGTATTTCATAAACTTACTTAAATTGTAATTTTAAATTATAATTCTGGAATGTGAATGTTAAATTGACACATAACATTGTAAAGTGGTCAGTGTGTGTAAGTAATCTCCACGACACAGGCAACGCCTAGTGTGGAGGTTATAGTTTAATGTGAAATGTTAATTAATATTTCTAAAACGAATAATTTTATCAATTTGTTTTCATACATACATACCAACCTTCACGCTAAGTCCCTTGCGGGTAGGCAGAGAGAACGGAGCGCCACGAATCTCTGACTTGGCACGCTTCTCTTGCCTTTTATTTGGTATCTTGGTATGTCATGGTCATAGAAAAAGTACCTATTGTATGTAAATGCAACTGCATGTAATAACCATTTTATTAGTCGTGCAATCTATTGAGAAACTCGGCTACGCCTCATTTTCTTTACTGTTTCTTTAACTACTATAATCTAATTATAAAACATATTATATGGAAATAGACCTAGTATTTAGCAAAAATAAATATCTTGGCCTAGGTACTGCCTAAACAAACTGTGATGTAGTGAAGTTAAGAAGTTTGAACCCATACCTAACGATCCCAACAATGAAAACGACTGATAACGATCAATTTCTCTATTAAAAAGTATAATAAAAACGAACTTCGAAACTTTGCTCTTACTACGTTTCCTCACGTAGGTATCCTCATTCATAAATTAGAGATACATATTTTCATAACAACTTCTACAGTAAAGTGGAAAACATCACTCAGTGGAACCCTGTCGCAATAAGTTTTTTTATAAGTAGGTACACGAATGTCAAGAAATCATATTTCTCGACATTCGTATATATGAATATTTAAACAAATTACAACAGGAAAGTGCCAAAGGGTATCTATAGCGTGATGTTTTGGCCACGGTACAGTCGACCAAGTCGACCACAGGTTAACTTACCCAAATAATAATAATTAGTAAATCTCTTCTATTTAATTTATATGCACCCACCCGCCTTGCAATATCTGTATGACCCAATGGTTAGCTGGTAGAAAATGCTGCATGGCATTAAGCTCGCCTCGTGTACTATTTTTGTGCATTAAAGTGTTAAATAAATAAACTTCACAATTTGAGAATCTGTACAGAAATATAATATAATAGATACAATAATACTCCACAGGCATAAGGTTGAGATTTCATCGAAAGTTTTTGACAGAAGATAGGTAGGTACTTAACTACTACTTTAACTAATAGTACTTTTATGTATTTTGTATTTTTTTAAGTTTATGTTTTTTGTATTTTAGTAACTATGTACGTAGAGAATAAGTACCTACTACAAATTATTAAAATTTACACTTAAATATTTTATAGGTAGTACATAATGTACTTAAAATATAAAGATATATTCGACTAGTACTTCAACATACAAAAAAAATACGCAATCTTTGTAATCACTTAACTACATAGTTACTTAACAACAGATTCAGAATTCTTCACATAAAAATTTATTTCATACTGGCCGCCTAAATTATCCAGGATTGGCGTTATGAAATCCACGCGTAAAGGAGATACATATTAATACGAGAATTTAAGCCGGGGGCGAGCGTCGCAAGTATTCCGAACGCACCACCCCAATAGCCGTAACGCAAGTCCGACGGGGTAGGTACCGGGGTACCTTGGTTCACGTCTGTGTGGGTCCGGCCGGCCGCTGTGTGCGCAAATTTCATAATAGGTGTACGCGTTCTCCGCTCAAATTTTACATCTCACATTTCAGCTGAACAGGGTGTTGTCTTACGATTTTCATTTCAAAATTTATAGTTCTTAGTAAGTTGTTGGTAGGAGTGTCGGTGGCCTACTGGTTAGGACACCGGTCTCCCATGCGGGAGGTCCGGGTTCGAAACCGTGCAGTGCCATGTATCAATGAGTTTTTCGTATTTTTCGAAGACTTACGTACATTTACCGACTGCTTTAACGGTGAAGGAAAACATCGTGAGGAAACCTGCACACTGAGATGACCGGTATGTAAAATGGGGTAGGCACAAAAGATCTTCAAGGGTGCCGCTGGGGTTATTCCCGGCCCCCTATCATAAGATAAGATAAGTTATAACGTTGTTCGATTGACTATTAACAACCTGTTCCAGAATCTCTAAGCCTGATAATAGTAATAATACCCTAGAAATACTTCCAGTCAATCTGAAAGCCTACAACGGTGGTGCCCACCAAAAGCCCATCTCCTTTATTTTCACGAGTTTTGCTGGGCTGATGGCTCGGGGGGAACATCACAAAACTCCAAGTTCATGGAGTTGGTGCAGGGTATGCCATCCTCGTCTTAGAATTAGAATTACTGTTGCACGAAACGTAATTAAAGTTAAAAGTCTCCATTAATGCATGCTATGCCTTTGTACGCTATAGCTCTTTATAGTGTTTTTGTAGAACATTTATAAAAGTAGCCTACATTCACATCGGTAGCAGAAATCTTAAAGGAAAATTAAAATTATTAATAAAAGTTAGGACCCAGCATAAAAGATACCTGCGTAATTAGTCGAAATCATAAGGTACATTATATTAAAAAAATGAAGTTGAATGTTTTAACTAAATATTTATTAATCCCTGTGGGCTGCGTAGCAGTATCGAGTGTGCTACGGCGTAGTAGATTACTGTTTAACTACTAGAACGTAAAATTTCCATAACAGAAAATCAAATATGTATACAGGTATATTTATTTATGAACTATCAAACTATTTTATCGACATTACATAACAATACTCTGGGTAGTATCGCTGCCTATCGATCACAATATTTATAGTATTTTGTCCATTTGATGAATCTATAGGTGCTACCAATACTTATTTTCACTTAGAACTATACCTATGCTCGATTGTGAGTCTGGGTAAAGTAAGTGATCTAGGTATAGTAAGACATTACTAGTCAATAATTATATATTCTTTGGTAAGACTCATCTATAATTTGGTCTACAAAACGCCCCAGTATTAAACTCTTAAGTGAGTTGAGTAGTAACAATTACGAGGTAAGTTTAATTTAATTACAACTTAAAATTATATTTGTACATTTTTGTGCTTTTTGATAGTAACAAATTCAACATCTTTTAAAATAGAACACCCTGGGGCCGACACTTACGGACATGCGTGCTATACCTACCTAGACGTGCCTATACAGTACGTTATTAATTTATCTGTAGCGGAGAACTAACCATCGCCCGGTACCCCCTTACCGCTCGCCCCCTCCACCCTCTAGAGGTACCCACTGTTTAAACATTTCCAAATGAGTATGCAGAAGATTGTACCTAATACATGGTCACGTGTAGACGTGAGGCTGCGAGCGCCCTGCCTGGCCCTCTAAATTACTTGAGCTTTAATTAAAAGCCCAGCAATTCTGTACATGACAAGTATTCCAACAACGACCGGAATGACCTCTGATAGTGCTAACACTAACAGAGCTGCATCATTGTTTCAACTGGGAATTTATTTCAATTTCCTTTTGTTTTCTTTTTTTGGAGAAAATTTGGCTTAAACTAGCTATTGATTATTTTTTGTGGATATACTTTTAAGCGACAATTTTTTTAAGTAGCAATATATATGAAAATGATGTGAAACTATCCAGATACCTATGAGTTAGAAGGTAGGTAGTTAAGTCTTATTTTACATATAGCGTAGACCGAAACAGTTAAAATTTAATAGTAATTTTTAAAACAATTTCAGATTAACATAAATCGTTGAATCTGTCATTATTTTCTGCCTTTTGTAGAACGCGACAACGGGTTCTGTAATTTGTGTGGCGATTCTCGGAAGCTCTACAATCTATAAAGAATTGACATTCAATCAATTCAATGTATATTTTGTACTCTTAAACACTATTGAGGAGCAAACCCGCCCACCCCGTAACCGCGTGGAGGGCGGATGGCCACGCATACATTTCGGCCCGCTCATCTTGTTTAGCAGCCGATCAGTTTTGCCGAGCAGCAATGGATGCCAAGCAGCCTCGAACTTCGTTGTTCGGTCTGTACCTAAAATTTGATATAATTTTATCTTGTTCATTGTTCAAGTGGTCAAAACTAGAAAACTATGTCCAATTATCCAACTAAGTAGATGGTTTTCTTTGATGAAGAAGGGATATACGAGTATTTTGGCTTAACCATTGGGAATATGGCGCGGGACTTTTTATTTACGAAAGCTACTTATTAGTAGGTACTATGTGCCTTTTAATAATTCGCGAGAAGTAAGTCTTCTATACTTACTTACATCAAAGAATATATAATTTACTACGTAAATATAATTATAGGCCTGTTAGGTCTATTGCCTAAGATATGTTATAAACAGCTTATATTATATCGAGGTAGTGGTAGAGGTAATAATTATAGAAGTATAATAATATTATACTGCCTTAACGCTCTAGGTATGTAAGTATGAATAATGGTAAAATAACGTTAAAATAAATTTTTATTATTTGTTATTAAGGATAGGGTTGCAGCCCATAAGATCTATTGTGGCTATCCCTTGTTAGTTACAACTCACCCCCAAGTACAATGTTTTTAGGATCATTAGAGATTGAGTTTTAAAACCCTCAGGAGTCATTATGTCTTGCTTCTGCTGTGAATTAGAGCTTCCATATATTTCACAGCAGAATCTGCAGGTATAGTTAGTAGTATTTAGTATGTAGTAGTGTTGCCAAGACCTATTTGTTCAGCATGCAGTGACCAGTTAAGGCATTTATGAGCACTTTACTTCTTCCGGTGTAACTTCATTAATTCCGATGAAAACTTCTGCGAGAAACCTGCCACGAGTATTTTAGGATGCTCTTGTCTCGGTATACCTAAAGATAATAAAAATGTAGAGCAAGAATAAATGTAAATTATAAAATTGCATAGCATAACTCTCACGTCTATAATCCCCGAGGGGTTAGACAGAGGAACCACCTTCATTATAGGTAGTATTCGCCGTAAGGAATATTATGTACTTGTACATATAATTATATTGCCTTGTTTTCAATATAAGAGATCTTTGAGCGGAACTTTTGGATTACAAAATCCTAATAGTAGCAAAAAAACAGACATTTTCTTTGGAAAAGTTTCAAAAATACGTACTTATTTAATTAGCCAAATGAAGGGATGTCGAGTCCAGAACAAAGGAGATATCCCACAGGCTCGCCACATGATGCTCCGTGAGAGCGCGTGAACTGAATACGTACCCTTAGGGACATCCCAGTGAAATATAACGTGTTACGGTTCAACATCGTGAAGACCTGTAATACTTACTTACTACTCCATTTAGGAAGCAAATTAACTTCTTTCGTAAATACTTAGTAAAGATTTTACAATTTCACTAGGGTCGCCCATGACCAATAGAGTCCCCTACTCATGAAAACGAGGTTCGGTGTTTTAACTCGAATCGAATACTTACATCAGGCGTCATTTACATGAAATATCCATCCACCATAATTGTACAATATTTTTTATAAAGAATCAAGTAGTAAATAAATTAAATTACAGAACACGGTAAAGGTTGTTGGCATGATTTCATTTGATTTATTTAAGTGTAACTACTAGAAAGTCTACGTAAAAGTTGATAGTCAGGACAAGGTCAGACATTAACTTATTACGTAACTAAAAGTAAGTATACACTTCCAAGAGTCTCATAAGAGTCGTGTGGCTGAGCAAGCTGCCGAGTAGTGAATGAAACGAAAAGTCAACGGCCGGCAATATTGTTCACAACAAACAACCTTAATAACTTGGCCGAACCATTCATAGAGCCTTAATCTTTAGTCGAGGCGGGCGCGACTCGACGAGCCAAGACGAGACGGGGGAATTAAGCAATTTAATAAAGATGTGGACACGAGTAAAGTTTGGAACGCACGGACTAGAAATTGTATAAAATGTGGCTGAGCACATTTCCATCGCCAGGGGAATTTGCACAAGGAGGAACAAGGAAGATGCGGGGGCACCCCTTTCTCTGGGGGGTTAGGGACGTCCATCCGCCCTACATACGTACGAGGGTAGGCTGTTTACAGCGCGCCGGGCACGCACGCGGCGTTCTCTGTTCTACAGAATCAGGGCTGCGCGCCGCCGCCGGACACGCAGGGCTGCCACAAACAAAATTTAGAGGAACAAAGATTTAAAGAACATCTATTGCATAGGTTCTTTGATTATTTCTAATGTTGGTTTAACACAGGTTCATCTTTTTACATAGGTTATTTTCTTTCCAATATCAGTTACAATCATATTTCTCTCTAATTAAAAGTTTATGATATGTTTCTTAAATTTGAGTATCTGTAATTTTAGCGGAAATATCATCGATTTAAAACAACGCTAATAATCTAAATACCTACCTTGGCTGAAAGAAAAATATTCGATAAATATTCGATAAATAGAAGCGTTCGTTTCTTCATGGAAAAACGATATTATTTTTCTTTAGAATTAATTATGTGCCTTTCCGTGAGTACAGTTTTATTTCCTATTTAATAATAAATAGTTTTCTTTAAATAATATTTACAAACTTATACTTACTTTCTATCTACCTACCTCTAGAGAACTTGTAGAGGAATAAAATAACCCACTTATTTTGAAGAGATAAATATGTATTAAATTAAAATTAGTTCTGGAAATTAGAAGGAAATCGGAACGAAAGTTATATTCAAAGATTTTGAAAATCACCCCTATGTAGATTGCTCGTTAGAGAAGTTTTATAAGGAAAGCGCATCTGCCAGTTAGCGCATGTGATTTGAGCATTTACACATACATTAGTCGGGCACTGAAATGTCAAATGTCTGAAAGTAAGTGACCCATGGGTCAACTCCGTGGCTCGCTGTCATTGCTCACGTCATTGTTCTAGAGAAGAGGGCGCCACTAGTCAGATTTCTGAGGTTATATTATTTCATTTTGGTTAACTGGAAAAACAATCTTTTCTACAGAATCTATTATTCGAAAAATTCTACGATATGAAATCGACTCTCTACTTGCAAGAGTAAAGTACAGCTAAGAAACTCGATCAAATCAAATCCCTGAAAAAAAATTGAAAATTTAAATAATTTAAAATATTCAAATAGAATAGTTTGAATTAACCCTAGCACGCTAGTCGCCGCACTAGATGACGCAGGGTGGCCAAGGGGCCGTGTGGGGTGCGGTGCCGGAGGGGTGGCTGCCCCCTGCTGCCCCCACCCCGCTGGCCAGAACGCGGCCGGTAACACGAGTGCGCCTATGCGAGGCATGTATCTTGGACGGGCAGATATAACAGAGAAGTAGCCCCCAGTACCCTGCTTGTAGGAACTGCGCAATGAAGTATGCTCTACTTCCAGATGTCCTCTCAAAAGTTCGTAACCAAGAAAAGATACTATGTACGTTAACTGGTTTCATTATGAGGTTTAGGACGTTATGTAGGGTACTCAGCCCTGTAGTCTCGGGCGAAGAGTACTTAAAGCTACGGTAGCCCCTACCTGTCGTAAGAAGGGGGGTTTAAGTGGGCGGCCTAAGTGGGGGCTTTGACTGTCGATTGGCGAGCGACCCTGGGTAAGGTAGCAGCGTAATATGGCCCCACGATGCTGTGACAGTTGCTGCTAGGAACTGGTAGATGGAGCAAACACCTACACCGGGATGGACTCGAGGCAAAGTGCTAGGGGATACCGATGAGTTTCACTGGAAATCCCGGTTTCCTACAAGGCTGGTCATCATCATTTAGTGAGTAAAAATCCCACATAAGCCGGTTTTTCCCCCAGGAGGGTCAGGTATCTTTTGCAGATTTCCACCAGTCCACATCAAAAAACTACTATGAATGAACTAAGTTGCAGTGCAGTCTCCGAAGATGCCGAATCATGGTCGTGTATCCATATTGGAAGGCCTCGGGTCTTCAGCTGTCAGAGACTTCGGGAAGAGGGAGGTTTAGCCGGAAAACCAATCCGGCAGCCAGTCCGGCGGCATGCTGCAAGATAGCCGTTGGCTAGGTAAATAGATACCTACTTGTATCATACCATAATGTATTCTTTATTTAATTTTATTTAGGTACCTAGTTTTTGGTTTTTGAGTGTTTACATTTTTAAGTGTTTAATTTTAATTGTTATATTACTTATTCTATCTATTTTTAGTATGTGCTGACTAAATAAACGGATTTGTATTTATATTTTGTATTTGGAAGTTGGCTGCTGTGTTTGTAGTTTTATTTAAATATAGGCTGGGACCGATCAAGTTGATCCACGCTCATAGGGTTGTAAAAGGCTGCACGGCTAAAAAGATATTCGAAAATATGGTTACCCAAACAGCGACTTGCCTTCGGACATAGGGAAACGTTTGTATTTTTCAAAGGTAAGCGGTTACTATATCATTGATTGTAATGTGTTTTAGGGTTTCCTTTTTCCGAAATGGTTTTTTTTACATTGGATATATTTTGTATCGGGACCGAAATGCGACCGAACGCTCTGGTGGTCTAACGAGTAGAGCACAGATCAAAGATATAATGTTTATATGATATAATAAACACGCCGCTGCTTCAAAAAGCAGCGGCGTGTTTTCATTGGCATATTCTTGACATCGTACTTTCGTCGGCTGGCTAAATATTGTAGTAAGAAAACAAACGAATGGGTATAAATGATATGAAACTATAAATTTGCCATGGAATGTTTTTTAATTGCGTTTAAATTGCGTTAATTAATTAAAAATAATTATTATTTATTTTTAATGCTGTATTTGTGATGACAGTTTATATTTTTATATTTTCTATTTCGTGTAGCTACACCCTAATGGGTAAAATTACATTGTAATACTAATTGTATTATAATAAGACAACATGTAATTTATGGCTACTAAATAACACAAAATAAAAAATGAAATAAAATAAAATAAAGTGGGTTCACATTCACTGACATTGCTACAGGACCTGTCAAATGTACTACAGTTACAGGGGCCTGGAGTAGTGCGTCATCCACACAGCACATCTGCAAAATATTATAACTTTGAATTACATATTGATAGTCAGTGCTCCAGCTGTTCAGAAGATTGCATACTTCAACAGTCCATAATTTGGCATCGTGAGATTTCCGCAGCTGTCCACTTTCTGCTGCCAAATCAAGCGGCCAGCAGATCAGTCGGTCGATCTATAATGCAGGGCCGCCTTGAAACTTCAGGTATAACCCAGTTATTACATTAGACAGAACATAATCCTAAATTATAACTAAAGCAGTAAAGTATAATACGTGCTGCACTTCTATCGACTAAAGTGCGCTAAAGTTCTAATTTACGAGTATGATTCAGTTAATTAAGTCTAGTCTTTATTTATAAAATAATGCAAAAATTTAACATGCAAATTTTTATTATTAGGTATTTAGCCAGTACTTGAAATCCTACTCTCACTCTACCTACTTTCTTGTACAAGGGGTATCGGCTAAGATCCATCGTGTGGGCCTAATGTTTGATTGGTGTATTTCAAATGTCTGCAGAAAACTTTATCCTTATCTATCATCTATCTCAGCCACCTGTGGTCCGCCTTCGGACATAGGCCTCCTCCACTTCTTCTTCAACTTCCGACGGTCGCAGGCGGTGCGCATCCAGTTGTGGCCCGCTATTCCCCGAATGTCGTCCCACCCATCTCATAGGTGGGCGACCTTAACCCCGCGTGTTTTGCCGTGGTCTCCACTCCAGCGTTCTTCTTGTCCACCGGTCCCTATCCATCCGTGCAATGTGTCCCGCCCATCTCCATTTCCGGCTTTCGATGAGGTCTACCACGTCTCTAAGCTTCGTCCTTTGTCTGATCCACTCGTTCCGTTTGTGGTCTAGTAGTGTTACACCGAGCATCGCATTTATGCTTATAGATTTATACAAATTACTATTATAGGCATATTTACGAGTAACTAAACTGATAAATAAATCAAGTAGAGCACAGTGTAAGGCGAACTAACCTATTTTACATGTGCACGGACTGTAGCTGCCCGCCCTACGTATCGGTAGGTACAGTCGAAATAGGTTTCCAACGGCGACGCTGAATACATTTTGTGAGGCTCGTGTGCTGCCTCGGAATAGGAACACTCTCCATTTCTCCGACAACGTTTCGTCTAAATCACGTTCGATTTTTTTTCTCAAAGGAAAAGTGGTTCGCCGTTTTTAGTTTTGCGGCTCTCCGGAAACGAGGTTCACTTTGCACTGAAATGGCGACATTTGGGCAGAGACGTTTCTCATATTTTTATGTCGTTTTTTTCCTTATGATTATTTAAGTAGACTTATTAATTCTCATTACAGACAGTTAAGTAAGACAAGAAAAGGACATGGTGAACTGTACTTCACTATGGTCTGTTCATTACACAGTAATTAATTGCTCCGTAGATTGATTTCTCAGCAAAACAATTTTCTAAATCATTTTACTTTGCACATTTGATAAAAACTTTATTCAAGTTAAGTAAGTCACAAGAATAGGTGAAAAAGTACTTAACTCGAGCATCACGGACCTGAATAAACTGGTTTAGTGTGTTTAAGTAAAGTATTACCAAAACGAATAGATCCTGAAGTTTGGTTTTTTTACTAATTATACGTAGGTACGTATGTATAAGTAGTTTTGACGGGTGCTTTTTATTAATATACATTATTAATTAGGTGCATAAACTACTTATGTATTTTGTAGGCAGTACGTACATTTGACCTTATAGTAAGGTCAGATACATTGCAGCCTGTTCAAAAAAATCATTGAAAATGACAGGTAAATAATGTTTTTTTTATGATTTAACCGAATCTATAAAACAATATATAGGTGTCGACGTAGCCGTTGTCCACGCCAATTAGAGCTATTGCCCACTCAGTCAGAGCTATTGCCCACTCAGAATCAGTAAGTAAAATACATAGGAATAAAACAAATGTATTACAGTCAGTACAATTATGCCTCTCTCAAAATATTTGCATCTATAAAGTAGAACCTTTTATATGTTTAGATTTCTATTAAGGAACTTATCACACTGGCGATGTGGGACTATCCGTGAGCGTGTTTTCCAGATTTCCAAGCAGTTGACGGATCGTTTCACTGGAAACACGCTCGCAAATAGCCAGTGAGATAACGCCTTTATGTGATAATTTGTAACAATTTATTGAAATTAATAATGCTTGCACCTTTTATTTTGTGGTATTGCAAAGTAATAAAGTGAAAACAATATTAATTAAGCCTTACCTTTATTACAACCTTGTATCCTTACTTATTCATACGATATGTTCCCTTGGCGCAACTTTGAAAGGGTTTAACGTTATCGTTTCCCTCAGAAGCCAAGTTTTTGGCTATTTACTCGAGTCAAATACTGACCTCTATCTTCTATACTGGGTGTAACAAAAAAACCCTATACTCCCGAAAGGGGGGTGTTCAGTATCCATAACTTCATTATGAAGCCAACACTGAAATTGCGAAAAAAAAATCAGCTGTTTCATACATTTCGGTCGTGTAGCTGTTGTATGGAAAAGCTGATGATTTCAGAATTGGTCCTATACTGACAGTTATACAGTTACGGATACTGAATACCCTCCTTTCGGGACTATATGGGGTTTTTGTTACACCAATATAACCATAGTAATAAATATAAACAAATCAAATCAAAATGTTTTTTATTGTAAGTACCTCATAGTACATTTTTTCAACGTCATTCTTTTTTACTGTACCACCGCTTCGTAAGGTACTATAGCTGAAAGGAAAGAAGGAACATTCAGCAGCACATCTTTTGAAATAAATATATCTTACAATAATTATGAATATAGTTCAGGTACTTTCTTACCCAGTTAACAATAGATCAACCTAATACCCAAAACGTCAATGTTTGAGTATATGAAATAAACCAAATTGCGCAAGCATAAGGTTGACATTTAATCGACAGTTATTGACACATGGTATACTTTAGCTAAGTGATCAACTGTACTTAAGTTTCGTTCGTTCCCAGTAGTACCACAGAACTGTACCATGTGGAACTAGTGGGTAGGAACTTGTAGTTTTTGTCCATAGTCAAATTAATTAGTATCATGAATTAAATTACTATATCGTTTATAGACATTTCGATATCCACTCTAAACAGGTGACCATTATTATTGTCATTACATTACTTGACTTGCTGCAATGTAAGATTGCAATGAATCTAACCTAAACCTCGGACTACACGACGCCGGTTCCATGCCAGTTCGGTTCGCTGCACGAAGCACTGATTTCAAGACGGGAAGAGCGGAGCGTATGTGATTGCTTGCAGCGAACCAAACCGGGACTGGAAACGGACTCGTGTAGTCCGAGGCCTAACATTTACTCAGTTAGTTGTGGACAAAAAAATTGAATGGAATGAGACGTCACCGACCAAATGAGCCCTGACCCGCGGAAGACCTCGCTAATAAGTGAGGTAGCGCAAAACTACCGTCCTTTTTTACCCCAGTCACTTTCGCTTATGCTGGCTTATCCTGTCGTAAAACATCTCCGATCCTCCTGTCCTGTTTCAGATTGTTATTCTTTGCAATTGGTGCTATGAAGATTTACTTCCATGAAAAGTTTTCTTTTATTTTGTCGTTTACTGGAAACTTCGTATCTTAAAGTACTTATTGTACTTACAATAAGTACTTTTGGATACGAAGTTTCCAAAAATACCAAAGTTTCCAAACTACCTACTTAGGTAGTTTCGAAAAGGTATCAGCGGGTTTGCTGGAAGAAATATCTTTTAGAGATAAGTTCACCCTTTGTGACAATGTCTCATTTTAATTTGTTTTTATTAAGTGTATTGTTGTACAATAAAGTGTAAATATCATTGTGAGAAAATATTATTGACTGTCTAAGTATTATAAATCATCTAAGTATTATGTAATTTATTAGAAATACGATGTGTAACAAAACTCCCCTATAAAACCGAAAACGGGGTGTTTATTATCCATAATAACTGAATAAATGTACTACGACTTTTTGAGTTTGATGAAAGAAATTTTACTTTTCTACAAATCTATCAGCTGATCGGTACAAACATGTATGTAGAATCGAATTACTTTTTTTGCAAAATTCAAAAAGTCCCAGAACAAAAGTTGTTCTGTTAATGGTTATGTTTACTCTTCGACTTTATAGGGTTTTTTTTTGTTACAACCTTTATAATATAGCTGGGTACTATATTTTATGTTAATTAACGTTATTTCAGTGGAGTAGAACAGAAATAAAAAGTTATGGAGCTCATCGGCGTGTCTCATAAAGAGTAATAACGAGGCATCCCAATAAACAGCGCTAGAGCGGGCGTGCGTTCCGAAAGGCAAATCTCTAAATTCAATTAAGGGGCGCGCATTTTTCGGACACAGGCGTCCGGGCCTAGCGAGCCAACAGCCCTTCCGCCGCGGGCTTTCGCCCCCGCATTGGAAAATTTTCTCTCGAAAATTGAAGATATTTCGTGCCTTCCTCCCCGGGGGCGACTCGTTTCTCGACACTTATGGTCGGCGTCCTCGGGTGTGCAGGAGGCTTTTTACATAAAGTCCACACGTATAGGTATCGATCGAGGGCGGCCGGACAGGGTGTACGCAGATGACGGCCCCCTGCGGCCCCCTCTGACCCCCTACTTCCCCCTTTCATTATGTAAGTGCGTAACGCGTGCTCGCGCGGACCTGATTAGGGGGCCTCTTTTTTAACTGACCCCCTCACTTGGTGGCGATTAAACTTAATTTGAGAGTGTCCTCCGAGCCACGATTAAGTTTCCACTAACTATGCCGAGGCCCGGCACAGCAGCCAACAATTACGATCTTTGCTAACTTCACTTCATCTCCTTTGCTCTGGGGACTGTTTCTATCACAAGTTTGTTAACTTTAATAGGTACTTATTAAATAAAAATACTGACCTATGTAATATTAAGAAGTAAAATACAAAGTGTTTAACTTTTCTTCTACCTACTTATGTTCTAAAATGTACATAAATTACAAAATGAAAATGTTTTAATGTAGTAAGTACATTATAGTTTAGTTTAGTTATAGTTAATTGTGTAATTAGTGCGCTAAAGGCCACATTGTCACTCGAGTCCAGAGGAGGTTTACTCGAAGTACGACACGTGATCTTCCCGCACGCACGATGCTTAAACCTATACCTTTAAAGAGTTTTTTTTATATTATTTGTGTTACCACCTTAGAATATAATATTCAAAGGTGTCCACATACATACATATTATACATACGTATACGAGTACGAAATAACAATAAAAATATTCTGAAAAAAAAAACTTATAGTATGTACTTTCCTTCCACACAGTTAACAATTAAGAAAATGGCCACTTCTCGAATAGTTTCTTTTTAAAAGATACGAGATTCCTCTTCTTATTTCCTACTAGTACATCACACTTCCAAACCGTACTGTACTTTGACATAGTATAGTTTGATATGGCCAGAAACTGAAAAACTCTGTCAAGAGGGCGCCACTGGTAGTTTTATAATCTGTGTTACGCAGTTGGTTATGAAAAAAATAATACCATTTAATTTCGCAATATGGCGAGGGTTTTTTAGTTTCTGGTCAGGGTATATTAAGTATTATCAGTTATTTTTCCAAGTAACATCGGACAGATAAAACCTTTATTGTACTTGTTCAATTTACCTGTGACTGGCAGCACGTAAAAGAGGGTTCTAAGGTTCTAGTGAGTTTTGGTTGAAATCCCAACAGAGCACAATTTCCACTGGACGGCACTTAATAGAGCCCGAAAACTTCTGTGAAAAGATGAAAAGGGGTATCTGCATTAAGTATTCTAAAAGACGAATTGTACAAGAAAAGCAAAGTCTTGTTTTAAACGGGGGTTCGAAGCTTATATCGAACTTTTCCAATGATCGGACAAGAAGGAATTTTTCAATATAGATGTTTGGCGCATCTTCTATCTATAATTTATATTTCAGTATTCGGAATAGTAAATACTTGGAGTTCCTTATTACGAATAAATTATTTTGAACTATGTAATTTATATGATGAACTATACCTCTTTCTGAGCTGGTGATTCTGGTTGATAGCTAGTAAATAGATTATAATAATATAACAAATCAATAACTAAGTATATATAAAAAAATATTGTCCTATTGTGTATTTTTTTTTAAATAACTAATAATTATTTAAAATACTTTTAGGTAGGTACTTACCTACTTTCAATGAATTTATGGGTCAGTAAATAGTTCTTGGGTTTCTTGAATGTTATCTTTGACCCGTCACACTGACACCACCTAAAATGTGATTTATTTATATGAAATATATATTTTTGTACAAAAAGTGACAAATATATATATTTCGGCATTAAAATTCAAAACTATACAATATTTTGAAAAAAATCATCAATAAAATGCGTGTTTCCTCGAAATTATCTTTAAATTTGACAGCTATTTGTGAAAAAATTGATTTACCTCGATTTAGTCGATAGTGTCCACATACCGTTCAGTGAGACGGTTAAGATTTAGGTTTTTTGAACAGAACTCTATTCTGGAACTCACAGGTCACAGTAAGATGTTTGCAGCGACTGGTTCTCTGGACACCTGATATAGTTTAATAATATTCACGATTAAAGAATTAAATAAAGTTCTAGTAATACTTACTGGAATTATTTTTAGCAATCGATAATCGTTGTTTATTCATTAATACGAGGATAAATGATCGAAGATTTTAATGAATCGTTGATAATAAATGGGGGAAAACATTATTACACGCTAGAATATAAAAGGTACTATAAAAATAACGCATACTTATTTCGAAGTTGGGTCGGTGTATTTTTATCGCTAGTACCTTCACCTTTCTATTCATTTCAGCCCGGCTGAACTGTTTGGCGGCCGATCTGCTAAGCGGAGCAGCAATGTACGAGGACAGCTGCGAAAATACGTCGACGTGTGTATAATAACTGCTATATTCCTAACGGTTTTCTATATACTTACTCAATGTAACGCTTAGAAAGAAGCACTCAAAGTATTTTCTACGTGTTTTTAAAATTAATTTCCTCTCCAGTGACTTACCCAAGTAAATGAAGTCTACACACCCTTTGTTCTAACAAACTGTCATATATTGACCTCTGCGCACTATGTGCTATTATGAAATCAGGGACCACATTGTTCTGGCAAAAGATAACTTTGGGAATGCTTGATTAACGCCTTCCCTGAAATATATTTTCGATTTTAGTGCGGTGTTCCTCATCTATCTAATTATAAATAAGTACTTAGGTACTTATTTTAAGGTTGAGGGCACATACCTCAACGGAAGACGGCTTTAATGGTGAAAAAGAGTGCTTAGTTACTGTACAAGAGGTACTGCGATTCATTTTCAATGGCGACTCAATGGATTTCTTAATTTCTCAATAATCGAGATAAGTAAGTAATAGGTTGCCTGGAGGAAGACAGGATTGTAGGATTAAACAATTTTTAAATAATATTATCTACGTAGCTAAGAGTCCCTATTGCGCTTGATTCGGCGTCCCCACCAGAATCGGTTATTCATCATCAAACTGATATTTATGGAATTACGGAAAGCAAATAGCATTTATCTTCCATAAATATAATTATTAGGTATGTCTATGTCTATTCATAGGTTTGCCAACCCGATAGTAAAATGAAAATTAAAACTCAGGATCGAATCTACAACTACTATTACATTGCTTGTAGCATTCATTTCACTTCCCCAGCCAAAGGTTGCACGATGTCCCTATTCGATTCCGATTTCAGAAGAAATGTATTTCACGATAAAATAGGGGTTAAAATAAATAGAATGAACTCGAAGTTACAAAAAGTTATTACGATACTTTGCGCTGTAATTTGTATGTTATTCCAAAGAAATTGCAATTTAGTAGAGCGAATTATTATACTGACATACTCGAACACATTTACATCTCACAATTTTTGGTAGTAGTTTTTCTACTTAAAACATTTTCGATAATTTCTATTAAAAAATCTAGCTTAGCCTGAGAAATACCATAAACAGATGACGATTGACGACAGCCTCAGCATGCCGTTGCTATGCACTTTATTTACTGTTGCTAGGTAAATTAAGGGCACGGCAAACGGAGCGCTTACGGCGTTGCCATCCGTCGTGTCTAAATTCTTGACGAATCGAACATGCTTCGTAAACAAAAGTATATTAGGGTACTATGCGACAGTGTTCATTTCCAAAAAAGACATGATCAAGATTTGGTTTATTTTGATGACAGATCATGACTAAAACGCCTAGTTTGTAGTGACCCTTAGTAGGTACGGTGATAGGAATTGTATCGAATATTCGATATCGGTAGATTACAATTACAAGCCATTAGGATCTTAGGGAACGTTCTCACTTCTTCTATTCTAAGTATGTTTTATTTGATAGAATCTATGAAGTAGATAAATGTGAATAGGCTTTCTATGCGATAAAATTCCCGTTATAATGGCATATCAACTTTGGCACTTTTTCTATTCTATACAGAATCGAGCGGCAAATAGAACCCTGTAAAAGTCACAGCTTAGATATAAGTAGTATAATAGACACTGATAACGCGATAATTCCTTTCTATTATAGATCTATGAGATAGATCATAGAATATATATTGATAACTACCTGTTGCCCGCGGCTTCGCTCGCCTTGCGAACAACAACTTACTCGTACCAAAATTTCATCGCAATCGGATGAATTGTATAGGAACGCATGACAAACAAAGAAACATTCATTTTTTTATACTTAGCGTCGCGTCATTACTAGGACGTCGTACTCCCATGCGGGAGGTCCGGGTTCGAAACCATGCAATGTCATGCATGTATACCAATGATTTTTCGAAAGACTTACGTACATTTACCGACTGCTTTGACGGTGAAGGAAAACATCGTGATTAAACCTGCACACTGAGATAACCAGTGAGTGAAATGGGGAAGGCAATGGCAAACCACCCCATTAATTCTGCCAAGAGAGTCGTTCTTTGTGATTAATTCCTTAGAATGAATACGACCCTCAGCAATGAGGAATACGACTAACAAGAAGAATATAGAAGATAATAATTATATAAGTAGAAGATATTGTCATATCCGCATTCCGGAGATGTCGCGTACTATATACCACCTAATTATGTTTGTATAGTCGACCGCTAGGTAAAGTATCCGTCAAAAACCTTTGATTAAAACTCAACCTTATTCCTGCACCCATATGGGTAGTACATTTCAGATTCTCAAATTTTGACGTTTTGGGTAGGTTACATGTACTACATCTGCATGTAATACGACTGTATGTACTACATCTTGATAACCAATCGAGTAGTTACCTGGAGATCGATTCCGCTAAATACAACGTAACCAAGTAACATCTAAACTGCATCGTTATGGCGTGTTTCGTATGCTACTATCCACTAACGATCCAATTTCAGTTAAGTTCCGATCGAGTCAACGATCGATCGAACAGTAACGCATTCTACTAAAATGTTTAGTTTATACTGAATCGCAGCTGAATGGTAACAAAACGCTTCAACTGTCAAATATAACGATCGAACATAAGTTCCTCCCAAGGTACTTTTGTCCAATCGATAGTAAATCGAAAGGTGGCAGTGGTAGAGTTATGCGTCAGCAGAATGCGATTTGGTATCCAAATGGAATTGGAACGAAAACTAAATTGAAATTCGATAGAAATAAAACTACAAACGTCGTAATTTAGGCGAATACAGCCCCAGATTCTGTTCATTAGAGTGGACGATTAGTGCAGTTTAGGAGTTTAGTTACAATTATTTATTTATCGTTCGGTAGTTACAATAATTTCAATTTAAATAAAATACTTTACTTACATTTTGTTGTACTTATTTTACTTTTTTTCAGAGTACAAACCAACTCAGTTCACAAAACATTGAAAATCTAATTCTGACATTTCTGTCATTTTAATAGGTACCTATTCATATCTCAGTCAGTTGGTCTGATAGAGCCATCCGATATTATCTGATTTGCAATCGATTGCCATAAATAAAACATAAGTAACGTACAATATTAGAACAAAATATGAAAGGAAAAGACTATCGAACTCGAGCAACTCCCAACTCCCAAAACTCTACCAACGCAAAACATACACTTGATAGTTTCTACATGGTTAGTATATATCTTCTAACGCCATCTATTTAGAAGACACGCTGAAGTGCAATCCTAGGTAACGCACATACAGCGCCATCTGTGTAGTGGTAGAATAAACTAATTTTAGCACAACTGTTTCCTGCCGCTTCTTGTGGCAAATGTACCCCTAGACTGTTAAATTGTTGATGTTGCGTAGCTGTTGAGCCACGCTAGGTTACGTGGTGGATATCTGAACTTTGTGGACGCTCGCTAAGCCAAAGCACAGGCTAGATTCATTTGAACAACGCTACAAGTTAGAGACTGGCCTTACATTACGACAAAATAAGAAAAGTCTGCAAAAGATGGCGACACGAGCGCTTTTTGAGCAAATTTGCGATACTATAATACCTACTTTTTGTGAAGTTATTCAACCTCCATTAGGGTCTGAATGTAAAGCACTAGGCATTCGGATCCCCATTAACCCTCGATGTTTTGAGTGGTTTATTCTATGTGACATTGGCTAATTTCAAACTGCAGGGGCCATATAATTAAAAGAAAGAAGTAATTCAAAAATGTAAAAATTAGGCTATTACATTATAATTCAATTCAATTTTTCAATTCAATATTTTTATTTTTCAGATAACTTGATCCATTGTGTTAGTGTACTTAAAAACTATGTTAGTAAATATATTCATCAAAAATTACGAGTTTTTACACTTGGATCAGATGCTGATCAAAGATAACATCATTCGATCAGCACCCGAACGAAGTATTTAAGGATATTATATATCGTATTATATATTTTTATTATCATACCGTATTTTTCCGCTATCACGTTCAGGATGCTGTTGGAGCTGCTCCGAAGCCTGCAAAGCAGAGACGCAGTTCATTTGCGCATAATGGCGTGAAAACCATCGGTATGTGCGTGCGCAAACATGCCGGAGGCACTGCAGAAATAGTATAAGTATAATAGTTCTTCTAAGTTGTTTTTCCTCATTGCTGAGAGTCGTGATCATTCTAAGGAATTAATCACATAGAACGACTCTCGTGGCAGATTTAATGGGGTGGTTTGCCATTGCCTTCCCCATTTCACACACTGGTAATCTCAGTGTGCAGGTTTCCTTACGATGTTTTCCTTCACCGTCAGAGCAGTCGGTAAATGTACATAAGTCTTTCGAAAAAACCGAAAAACTCATTGGTACATGGCATTGCCTGGTTTCGAACTCGGACCTCCCGCATGGGAGTCCGATGTCCTAGCCACGACGCCACCGACGCTCTAATGTAAGTATAATAAGTATAATAGTAGTAATATAAAATATCTTGAGTTTTGGGAATATATCAATATTTGTACGAAATTCACCTTTATTTCGTTTAAGCTGTAGTAGGTACAATCGGCCTCGAGCTAATGTATACCATCTGTCAGATTTCTGCGATCTGAAATGAACCTTTTCGAAAGGAATATTTTCGCTATGGCGAAATAAATTGGAAAAATTTGGAAATCAAATTTGGAATTGTAGAATTTTGACAGATGGTATACTTTAACTAGTGGTCGACTGTACCTAAATAATAACAGTGCTATAGGTCATCATTGTGGCTATTTCTTATCGTAACGTAACCTTCTATAGTCTATTCAACTTCTCAGCAAGCTGAGTTTAGGTCCACATTATGCCCCTGTAACCAAGTAGTCAATATTGTCCGTAAAGGTTATTTTATTATGAGTATGAGTATTTTATCAGACAGCTAGCAGCCTCTGTACCAACGCTACCCTTAGCGAAACTAGCACCACTCACGAAAAAAATATCATTGCAAAACACTCCGAAACAGCGCCCTCCTACGGAATTACTAAAATGGAGAGGCTTTATTCGGAAACAAGTAAGTGCAGGGTGTCAAGATAGTCAAGTCTGCAACATGCGAAACTTCTAACAGGTGGCGCATGAATCGTAAACCTAAAAACAGTACAGGAATGCGTTCATGTAACGGAAACAAAATTTCTCCGTGTACATTTTATACTGACGTTTGTCTAAATATGCCGTTTTTTTATTTATTATTTACTACTAAACCCGCATTTGACCTCGATCTCGCCTGATGGTAAGCAACGATGAGGTCGACGATGGAGCATGCGGATCCAGTAAATGCCTATCCACTCTGGCCTTGAAGATCCCAAGGTTGTAGGTTTCGGGAAACACAGACGCCGGCAGGCTGTTCCATTCCTTAGTCGTTCGCATAATGAACGAAGAAGTCTCGCTTCGTACGAGCAGATGGGATATCAACAACATAAGGATGGAACCCCTCCCCGCGCCTGGTAGTCCGAAGGCGGAATGGAGATGCTGGAATTAGGTCGTACAATGTCGATGCGCACTATCCGAAATGTATCCTATAAAATACCGATAGACAGGCAACCTTGCGCCGATGTTCCTGACTATGCAGTCTAGCTAGCGATTCGTCACCTATAAGGCTCTTAGCGTGTTTCTCCACTGAGTCAAGTTTAGCCAGTTGGTACTTTGCTGAGCTGTCCCACAGGTGGCAGCAGTACTCCATGCACTCCTGACAATATAAAAATTATCAGGAGAAAAATAATTGGTGTGTTCAACGTCGCCGGTTAGTATAAATTTTAAACTGACAAGTATAAGAAAAGTTCTCCTGTCGGGCTGTGATTGGTTGGTGCTGGATTTGTTTATAAAATCGATAGCAAAATAGAAAGGCAAAGGAGTTGGTCCATACAGCCTCTCATGTCTCAGGCATTATTCGGAATATGCAGGTATTTATTTACAGAGGGCGCTACTAGTCCGCTATGTTATTTACTTTTAGTTGAATAGTTAAAATCAGGATAAAATGGAGTATTTTGTACAAAAAATAGTTGGTCATCTTTCAGTAGTAATTTTTTTTTCGGTGACAGACATTTAAATATGGCATTCATTTTTTGGTGGTTTATTAAAGATTTACAAAAACATGAATTAAATTTAGGTCATTGCTCTTATAGTATGGATCTTTAAGGGTGTTATTAGACCATCACGATAGATGTCGCATAGATGCCTTAAGGCGCACATATAGTCGTTGACCGACTATGTTGAATGGTGTTGTTGTTATATGTTGTTGTTCTATGTGAATTACCAAGTCGTGGACCGCATTCGGCGAACGTCAAAGTGTCACTAGGTTCTCATCGAGCGAATGATTATATATTGCACAAATTTCCCTCTTCTGTAGAATGAAGATGGTTTTAATATCAGTCGCTCGACCCCATAAAAGAATGCCAGAGGACATTATGCTGTGGAAATAACTGAAATATACTAGCCATGCAGTCGTCTTATCTTTCTAACGGCAGAAGCGGCGGAACTTAATCTTCCGGCCAATGAATTTATATGAGGACCCCACTGAAGCGTTGAGTCCAAGGTAATCCCTAGGTAGGAAAATATCGTTAACCAATTCTAGCCTACTGTTATCCAATGTTAGTTTATTTTCTACCTTTTTTACGTTAGGCAAAGTGAATTGAATGCGTTTGGTTTTTTTTGCATTCAAAACTAGATTATTTACAGTAAACCATTCCAGTACTGAGCGTTGGTGCGTCGGCGGCCTACTGGTTAGGACGCCGGGCTCACATGCGGGAGGTCCGGGTTCAAAATCATGCAATGCTGAATGCCATGTACCAATGAATTTTTCGGATTTTTATGAAGAGTTACGTACATTTACCGATATTTTTTATTTTATTTTTCCGGTGAAGGAAAACATCGTAAGGAAACCTGCATGTCTGAGCAAATGATAAGTTTCCAAATGTATGTGAAATCCACCAATCAGCCCCGGGCCTGCTCGGTGGATCATGGCCCGTACCCCCCTTGTGCCTGTGCCCCAACAGTGGGGACATTAATAGTCTGCTGATGATTCCAGTACTTGTGCAAGAGAGCTATTTACCTCAATGTGTTCACTGAATTGTCTATTGACTTTGAATATGGGTGAAGTATCATCAGCAAACAATACAATATTTGAGATATTCTGGTCTGCAATATCCTTTTTTTTTTCATTTCATTTTAAATGATACTGTTTCACGAGTAACTTTAGTCCTCTACAATGCTGAAAACTGAATTTCCAGGTTCCTGTCTTCCAAAGGAACTTCATTATAAACTAACTTTGGTGACTAATTACGAGTTTATACTACTTACTAGGAGGTCCTATTGTTTGCGGGAACTTTCCGCCGAGTGTGACTATCGTTTCGTTCGCAGAAAGTTTTATAACTCTAGTTGCAGTGGTTTCGCTCGCACTCGCTCTACATAAGGAACCTAACCTTTTCAACTATTAAAGTGAAAATGTCAAGCCACTATGGCTTTAATACAGAAGTTTTTTCGCTTATTTTCGAATTTGTGTAATATGTATTTGAATAATAGTAAGGATCCCAGCCTGCTAGATTTATTTTGAATTTCTTTTGGCGCCTGATATTTTTATAAGATTCTCTGAAAGGTCAATTTACAAAAGAAGAATGGCATTAGGACCATCATGCTGCATTGTACTGTCCCGAAACATTTGATTATGATTAATTTTCAACTTTCGATTTATATGAAAAAGCTGAAACCATTGTTCAGTAATATTTAAGTTTGTTTATTGCACAGGGATTTGTATGAAAATCAATCGCTGACGTTTCTCTATTAGTGTGACAGAAGATAAATTTATTGACGCTGTACGTACATGCAAGACGAGTGGATAAGTTCAGAAACTATGCAAGTTTTCAGCACCAAGTTTCCATAGAATTTGCAATGATGAGTTATCGATTTGCAAGTTTCTCGGTAAACGTCGATCAGTTCTCAATACAAGTAAGTACCTATTATGTTACACTCTGTATATATTGATGTTGGGTAGTATCTAATATCTCTGAGGTCAATTATTGAAGATAGAGTAAGATAAATCACATAGAGATTGCTTGTTTATGGAATAACACAATATTATTATTCCGTTTGGGTATTTATTTATTATTCGATATCTACAAAAAATATCAAATAATTTCCCAGTAATCGCTGCCCACTTTAAGTCACTGCTACTTCTACTCTGATTCAGGAAAATGAGTTCAGACAAATACTAAGTAAATACTTAAGAGGCAGTTTTTTTTTCGCGTGGACTTTAGAATTTGTAGGGCAATTATAATCGTTTCCCCTATAATGTGGGTCTGTATTATTCGCAAAACATATATATGTCCCTACGCCATAGAATAACATACAGCCTGCGATTACAATGAGTGATTCAGTAAATTCGGTAGGTAGGTAAACTTGCACCCTGGGCTAACCAGCATGTAAAATGAGGAACGCATTGAATCACCTCATTAAATATTCTTTTTATGGTATTAATTCTATAGAATGTTCGTAACCCTCATCGGTGAGGAATGCGACTATAGAAGAAGAAATTGTGTGGAGGACTCTATTCATTTTTATTCTATTTCGCCCTCAGAGCGGACGATAGTGTGTCATAATGACGGCGCCCTACATTCTTGAGCCATTACCGACTGCACTGAGCTGCCTTTCAAACAATTGCACGAGCGGATTTATTCACCCTCCACTCACACCTCCGTTTTGCTACTAAATAACGCTGAATAATTGCTCTGTTAACGCAAATGGAATATCTAATATAAACAAATTAACATGGAATAATTTTCAAACAAAACTTGACCAAAACCGCAAACCCATGTCACTAAACAAAATTAAATGGTCGACAATGTGGATTGTCCAAAATTACATTCAATGGTTCATGAAGTTAGTAATCGTACTTACTCGTAGCACAGCTCTAAGTAATTCTATGGCCTATTGCAAAAAATGTGGAAAATCTTTGACTGTTAAATTTTTAATTTTAACTAAGTAGATATACTCGTAAATGGCTAGAAACCCTATTCCTCGACAAGATTTTTCAATTAGACCGGACTGAATAAAATTCACAATCCCCATTGTAAGAAAAATGATTAATTTCAATTTTGTATTTGTATATTAATTAGTTGTAATAGGTGAAATAAAACATTATAGTGGACTTTTTATTGCGCTTATTACTATTGACTAAATTGAAAATTAATTGAATTTAATGGAATAACGATCAACTATTTAGTCGACTGTTAAATTAGACAGGCTTCTGTGCTTCTGTATACAGGCGGTGGATCGCAGACTAACCGTATATAGTGAATGCATGAATGCGTTTAACTGTATTCAGTCAAGCGTATATCTTAGTCTGTGTAATTCTGACTATTTAGCTTTTACATTGTGTGTAGGCAAAATAGCAGAACTTGCAGTAGACAAGACTGCGTCTATAGTCTTTTTCACAAAGGAAGGCACGTCGAACTTTTATAAAAATCGAAATAAAATACGGATTCTCTCTGATGAAAGTCGGAAGTCCTCCTCTGTGTACTCTCTGTGACTCAGCCGATACTAATCGGAATACTTCCATTTCTTTAGTATCATTTTTTTAAAAGATTAGATTAAATAAATAATATAAATACATGAACGTAATAATGTTTCATTCATTTCAAACCAAATCAATATCAATTAGTTGAAGATGATTGATGAACCTTTAGAATTTTGGTAGCCTGTGACCCTGGATTTGAACACACACAGGTCTAGCAACCTTCATCACAGTCGCAACTTAATTCACATACTCGTACCATCTCCAAATCGAAGTCGTTTGCACCAGCATGATTGAAAATTGGAATATATTTTTGCTAAATTACAACATTAATAGGAGTAGGTATAAGAAACCGGTCAAAATGCTGAACAAAAGCATCAAGGAATCAAAGTGAATCCTGTAAAGTAGGTGCGGTTATTTTTATATACATTTGAAAAGTCATGTAGGTACGCAAATCCTTAAAACTTGTATTTGTTTTATCAAAGTTATTATAAGACTGAGATCGTTCTTTTTGGTAGAAGGAAGTTGAATTAATTTCTAGAAATTATCTAAAACATACTCGTATATATTTCGTGTTAGTCATTCAATTTATGGATAAGTTCGTATCCTAAAATCCTATATACAAAATTTTGAAACACGTACAATTTTTCTACAGGACTTTTATATTATTTTTGTACTTCACATGACGCCCTATATAATATGTGTTAAATTCATAGTAACAAGAAGAAGCTTTTAAGGGATGCAGCTGTGTTTTGTTAGTGAAATTAACGTGTGCGGAAGCTTCGTAGCAGTTTCGTAACCCATTTTCATATCAGGATTAAGGCATCACCAAGTTTAAGTTTTCGAATATATTGCCTGCGTGCCGTGTTGCTAACAACATGGCTTAGTTTTCAATCATCTAACGCTCACACTCCCTGACCTTGCTACGAAGCTCCTACACGTTCTTTTTCCATTCGTTGCATCAACATGGGACCTTTCTACGCTTCTGCTACGCTAGGAAGCGTAGCGCTACCATGAGTAGTATCGCTATAGTAAAAGAGATAAGTAGAAATATCCTTATAGAAACATGCCATGCCAGTTTCGGTTTAAGTGTGTGCGTGCGCCATTGCTACGCACTAAAAACATAAAATCTCATATGGTCTTACCTCGATAGATCAGATGAGATTTTAAGTAGTAATGCGTAGCGATGGCGCACGCAAGCACGCATTAAACCGAAACGGGTATGTTTCTATGAAGATGATCTACTTCTCTCTTTTACTATGGCGATACTACGCTTGCTAGCGCTACGCTTCCTAAACAAAATGTGTTTGTTTACCGAAAAAAAAAAGTGTTTTATCGCTAAGTATTAATTAGCTAGGCCATTATTATTCGCTAAAAATATTTAAATAGATCGTAGGCCTAAGTTCAGTCCTTCTTCTTAGTTGTAGGGTATACTTTAAACAATTTTACTGACGTTTAACAACTAAGGAAATAAGTTCAATTTCACTGTATTTACAAATATTGTAGGTACTCTGCGAATATTAAAAATATCGTAACTTATTTAGAGGTTTCTAAGGAAAATTTTGCTTTTCAAATTATACATATCCAGCTACTTTCGGCAGACACCTAGGATTTTTCTTTCTAAGGTAGTAACAGTATTTTATACAAAATCAACTTTTACAAATAAGTAGGTAATAATAGATTCATAATGATCTAATTAATATTTTTTAAGTCCACCCACATGTTACCACACACATGTTATCACTTTATGTAATGCTATAAAAATCATTATTGATTGAGTATAAACATGCTTGTGGAACGTTGCTCGGCAAAAGTTGTTCGAATGTTACCATACTCGTATAAATTAGTCGGATGATTTGACTAATGGAAACTAGTGTACCGACAGCGCTCGTTTGAGTACGAACTAGTTAACAGGTAGTTTCACTAGCAATAGAACTCAGTATTCACTGGTGATTTCGGTGGGAATATATAACTAACTATAAATAACAGTATGTACCTACCTATATAACACGTAGGTAGAGTTTCTATGTAAACTAAGTTACGAGTAGACTTGGGAGGTCAAGGTTCTTGGGATCTGCGTCTTGTATCTGTGTATACAGCGGAGCGGAGACACAGTCAAAAGAGATACTGTTTTTTAGCAGTCGCCGTCCGTTCTTATAGTATTTAAGTCATTTCTTATAGTATTTAAGTCCTTTCTTATAGTATTTAAGTCCTTTCTTATAGTATTTTAGTCCTTTCTTATAGTATTTAAGTCCTTTCATATAGTATTTAAGTCCTCTTCTAGGCTGGAGCGCATTTAGCGCTCGCCCCCAAAACCCCGGTGAAGCTGTAAAAGTCAATAGAACCAACAGCAGAAAAAAAGTCAGAATAAAGGCAGTCGCCCAACTAGCATAATTACGTTTGCACTGTGAACAAATATCGCCCGTGTGTTCTCGCCATAGTTCTTTACGACTTACTGTCAAATCAGTCTTGCCTGCAAGTGGGTGGTAAAATGGTAAGAAATACGTATTGCAACAAAAAAAGGAAACAAAGGAATGTCATCTGTCTATATCCATTAACATCAATTGTTTCTCTTTTCCTGTCCTTTTCTTTTATTCTTATCTATCTCTAGATTTCCAGTGAAAAGTAAGTACAAAACTCAAGGGCCCGCTTCCGCGAAGTACGATTTGGTAGATACCCTGAGAGTTAGTGCCTAATCCGGGTTAAATCACAAAATCTTCTTGCACTAACGCAAATCCTGAAAATTTTTATATGAAAATCCATAGACAATTCGCAAGTTAACCCGGGTTAAGAACATTTAACCTTAAAAGATTTAATATACCTAGTACCTAATATAGTATTAGTAAATGTAGTATGGTAATACTTTAGAGTTGCTTTCTGTCGATCTTTTTTTTTTGACACACCCTTTAGTTTCTACATCTTCCAAGGGTACTCGTACTAGTTTAAATTTCCTTGACATATTCGCTATGGGTGACGCCCCACTATATATAAGTATATTGTGGCAAAGATCGCCGTCCATCCGGCGCCACTATAGTGAAGGATTGGAATCTAAATAAGCTAAGTTCCCCATAAAAGCGGGAACAGCAACAGTTTTAACCACAAATCGTGATATTCCCCATATAACCCCATAGACATTACTTGTGACTTACAATTTTAAATTTGAGATAGATAATAATTGCTGTAAAGAAGAAGTGTATAGTCGTAAGTACTCCTTACTTTCTTTTATAACACCTTCTCTGTTAGTGGTATCTAGAATCAAGCATAGATCTTACTCAAAATGCCTATGATTACTAAATTTCACTGTAACAGTTTCCCACAAACATTAAACGGGCGTGAAGCATCGGGTGTTAAAAACAAACTAAAATAAACTAAACGAGCTAAGCTGTATGTTGACATCGAATTTTACATGGCACCATTTACCATTTGTCTGCAAACTGAAAATTTGCTGTATATTTTGCATGAAATTTTTTACATGAAAAATGACAAAAATTTCATGTAAAATATACAGCAAATTAACAAATTAAGGGGACCATCCAAAAAAATTGTGTAACGAAACATGTGTACTTTTGAGAGCTTTGTGTAACTATAGTTGTTAGGAACGTAATAGCTATACCATAGTAATGATCTGACGACTACAAAAAAAATATGCTCGATCCCCCCTCGGCTCCGTCTGATGACGTCATAGGCCGCGCAAGTAAGCACTGAAAACGAGCTGTTGCGCGGTTACAGCTCAGTTTAAGTGAGCTAGTGTCGAAACTATTCGACGGATTTGGGCCAATTAAACTGTATTTTAAAGAATAGAGTATACGTTATGGTTTGACGTTTAAAAAAATACAGTTTACGATATTAATAAATTTCTGAAGTTTATTGCTAGTGAAAATGGCAAGACCGAAAGAAAAAAAAACTAAAATTAAATCTCGTTTACGACCGATCAAAACCACTTTCGGGAGTGGAGAGGATACGTAATCATTGTTTAAGAAAGAAAGAAGCCCAGAAAAATTACACCGGTTCGAACCAGGTTGCCCAATATGGAGAGCGGCGATGACCAAATTCGAATTCATGTAATAATTTAACCTGCAGTAGTACTTCTACCCACCCCGATTTTTTTAAATTTAAGATCTACCTTAACAATTTTTTTCGATTTTTTTAAAGTCTTCTTGAGTAGCAGCGGCCGTTGTTGGCCGCCCGGAGCGAGCATCGTTATTACAGGCGGTTCTGTCTCGTTTAAATTCAGCGCACCAGTATGCCACTGCAGTTCTCCAAAAACACTTTTTGTAGAAAAAAAATCAGACAAATATTTAATAACCGCACGAAGTTCGAGTTTCTCCATTTTGCATACGAATCAAATTCCCGCCTAATTTGAAGTTCAAAAAAAAATTGGGTATAGTTTTTAATTTAGTTTTTTCTGGCCTTGGTTACTAATGAATTTAAGATCCGAAAAAAATAGAACGCATTGATAAGTGTCCTATTCTAAAAACTTATTGATCAACCAGTACTTACCAATCCAAATTATATAAAATAATTTTAAGGGTGACCCAATAAAAGTACCCAATATTAAATTATTTATATATCTATTATTCTATTTTCATCAAAAAACTTAGGTTAGGGTCCGACGCGACGTACCGGACAGACTGGTACGAAAGGAATGCTACGGTCCGCTTTCGTCACTATTCCGCGTCTCTGTGTGCTACAGGCGCCAGAAATATGAGGAACAGGACGATGTTCTCGCAGTGGAATATCAACTAATTAGACATTAGTCCTTATTCGTTCGCGCACATAAATGTATGAGAGCGTGACAAGACTTCCGTAGCTCTCGACTTTTGCATGTCAAACGCTAGGAAAACTTCCTCCCTCCAAGCAGTGCGCTTTGCGTAAAACACCTGCACAGAGGTTCTTTGACAAGCAGAGAGTAGTAATGGCTTACTCGCAGAAATGTATATAATTAACGGTACCTGGTATCAGGATCTCTGAAAATAATTACGCAACCTAATCTAAGTTGTCTATTTTTTACTTGAGATTTGTTATCCTAAACACCTTTGTAGCGATACGTCGGGAAATGTCCAGATCGTAAAATGTCAAGACGTCCAACTCGGAAAATGTCAAGATCGCAAAATGTCCAGTTTGGAAAATGTGAAAATCGCAAATCGAAAGATCGATCACGGGGACGACACAGGGACGACACAGGGACGACACGGGGACGACACGGGGACGACACGGGGACTACAAAGGGACGACACGGGAACTACAACGGAAACGCCAAGGGGGCGAAATTGTGTCAATGTGTCCAATGTGTCAATGTGTCCAATGTGCAATGAATCCTTATGTCGCCCCTTTTCGTCCCCGTCTTGTCCCCTTGTTATCCCTGTGTCGTTCCCGTGTCTTCCCTGTGTCGTCCCCGTATCGTCCCCATGTCGTCCCCATGTAGACCGTGATATTGGACACATTGTGACTGGACGTTTTGCGATCTTGACATTTTCCAATCCGAACATTTTGCGACTTGGACTTTATTGACTAAATGAGACGGATATTCAACAGTTTGGTACGAGTAATGTAATAACATTGAGCAATCTGATTATCTCGGAACCTATAGGGAGACTGAGCGAGAATTCATAATTAGCTGAATTGAACCACGCGGTTTCCACTAACGCAATCTGGTTACGAAACTCAAATGAAAATTTAGAGAACTAGGATTGCACCGCACTTTGACTTACAAAGAGCACGTTATGAAACTGTGCAAGTGCCGTAAACTGCAAATTAGGAACAACATTTTGCTGTAGCTTCACAGGGAGAAACACAAATTGTCCCCGGCCAGGCGACTTATCATTACCATAGAAAAGAATAATGTTTATTTAGCACTTGGAACAACTTTTATTTTCAAAGTAGGCATAAAAAGAAAAAGTTCGGAGGGCCACTTGGCTCGCTGAATCATCATCCCCCGATGTAATTGAAAATATGAACTGGTTTCTTTAGTTGCGGGAAAGACTATTTTAGAATTCCGCAGAGGGTAGAGGTATAGCAATTAATGGCGATACAACCCAAATGTAGTAATTTACTGTAGGCAAAAGTTTTAGAAGTTGATGTTACTGTTATGCATAGGCAGGAACATATTAGTATTTTCAACGTGCGTACAACAGTAAGCTCTATCTAGAGCGTCTGGTTGTATGAGATTAGTTAGAAACTAATCGGATTTTGATGAAACATTCGTTTCATCCAATACATCATTATGTGTGTGATTGTGAACCTGTCTCTACGCGACGCTCTGATTAAATGTTGTATTCGGAGGAATATAGAGGTACCTTTGTGTACCTAGGGCGATCCATTAATTTTTAGTCAAATAGAAAATAAAAGAACTTTTTTGATTTGATTTATTTACAACTTTTCAAAGTATTCCCCTGCGCATTCGAATGAACCAGCTTGCAAAACACGCGAAAAACTATTTTTGCGAAACGTCGAAAAAAGCCGCCTAAATTGGTCAACTGCTTCGGTCACAGCTGTAAATTTCCTTCCCTGCAGAGATTTCTTCAACGTGGGGAACAAAAAGAAATCACACGAAGCCAAGTCAGGACTGTAGGAGGGATGTGGTAGCAATTGCACGCCCGAATGGGTTAAAAAGTTCATGGTTCTGGTATGGTAGCACGCGTTCCGCTCCTCGGGCGATCGTCACTCAGCTTCTGGAAGGTTTGCGGCAGGGATACCTCGCTATACCATTGGCTTTTAACTGTTTTTCGATCTTTTAGTGGAATTACGGCTACGGGCCCACTACAACGGAAAAAACCGCAACCTATTTTTTCTTGATGCTTTGATCGCGAACAACCTTAGTGAGTAAATTGTCTTCTTCAAAGACTCATTCTGTCGATAGCGGTTTTGTAAGCGGGTCGTAGCCAATCCAACATTCATCGGAAGTCAAGATGTATAGGTACCTGTTGTAAACTACCTCCGTCGAATTTATCTAGCAGATACTGGCACCAGTCGACGTGTAGGTCGGACTTTCTGCTCTTCTGTGAGAGAGGGTATCCATCACGATGCAACCTTCCTAACTTTAAGACGGTCATGTAAAATTGTGGAAACTGCCTGTGATTCAATCTTCAATTCATCCTGAATCTCGCGCTTGGTAATGTTGCGACATTGCTTTATTATCCACTCCACCCTGATGACGTTTTCTTGAGTGACTACCGTTGGTGGTTGGCCCGTCTAAGGTCATCTTTTAGGTATCTCCGACCACACTTAAACTCTCGAAACCAATACGTGATGGTGGCAAGTGATGGAGCCAATTCCTCAAAACCACTGATTAAATTTTCATATGATTACTTATATGTTAACCCTCGTTTAAAATCATAACAGATCCATAGCACGAAATGCTTCTCGCGTTACCTCCATTGTAACGTTGTTGTTGTTTGTTTTTTTAAGGCAAAGGGAACTGAGCCCATACAGCCATGTCTGATGTAAACAACTCTTGCAAGTCTTCATTAAAATGCTGGTGTGACACATTTCAATGCTATCTGGGAGAATCTTCCACGCTTCTGCACCATCCGAACCAAAGAAGAAGGCGTCCCGGACGCAGTATGGCTCTTCAAAATCCAGCCAAGTACGGATCGGGCTGCAGCGTCTTATTTGACTTTACTTCACTGTCCCACACATTAATCACATTTAGTAGACGTTCTTCGAATAAAAAACACCATTCTTACTTGAAAAGCACTACTGTAAAACAATTTGCAAAACAATGAAAAAAAGCTGGTGTGGACGCGACAAAAGCGCGGGAGAAACTCCCCATTGTAACGATTGAAAAGTGACAGATATGTTTTTTTTAACAATTAATTTAAAAATAACTAAAGTTCGCCAGCCAGTGATATTTGGCCAAAGAGTTTGTAATAAAATTTGCCGCCAAGGGATAATAAAAGTAAAACAATGAGGTTGATAACAAGTCGTTGACTAACAGTTTTTGAACCGCCCTACGTTATATTATTTATAGTATGTTTTATGCATCAGTTAAGAGTTTCTAGAGCTGTTAAGAGCTGGAGTATACGAGTATGCTTCTCTGCCACTTATTGACACTCGAGTTCAGTGGGAGTAATAATTGCACTAGAGCTCATAAATGTAATTTTATATCCTAATCCTTCTAGATCAAAGCCGAACCGCGATGTATCTAGGTAGACACCCACGTCAATTTTGAGTTGACATCGATCGTTTTTGCGAACTCTGCTGAAAAGACTGTGAATGGCATTGTCTCTTCGACCTGATGAAAATGAATCAGCGTCACGTGGACATCGATCGTATCGTCGCCGTCACAGCCGTCGTCGGCAAGAATAATGAAGGATGAATTGTTAAAGGTTTCTCACATTTTGGTAACGGTGCGCGGTGAGCGGGCGCGGCGGCGTATTAGGGTGGCAGGCGAGGCGAGGGGTCGATAAGCAGTGTGGTACGCTGAACCGAGGCGGACGGTCGCGCGCCCGCCTGCCGCTCCGCCACACGAGCCACGCGTCACGTCACGCGCCACGCGTTGCCACTCGACCCGCCGCCACACTCGCACGACAGACTAAACGCGCGCACCTTCATTCTACTCATTGGCAAGGTTAAAGTAAGTATCTGAAGAGTCGTCGCGTGTACGGCACAAGACAACCTGTAGGTCGTTGTTGCCACAATTTATTTTAAGATACTAATTTCGTATGTAGACAATACGCCAGACAATGAATGACTGTATCTTGGAACCCTGTTTTGTTCTTTATGTGACGTACAGAAAATACGAGAATTTGTTTAAAAGACAGGCATTTGTAGGAAATCCCTTTTATATTCTAAAGCTCTAAGAATAGTATTAGGCAGCAGTGAGGTCAAATTAGATTGAGACTATGAGACGTGACGGAAATATCAGGCTTTTGTGTCTTTTGTTAACATAATCGTTTAGTTTCACATAGGAAGTATAGGTTAATAGAAGGTTAGCTAATTGTAAACCGCATTTATACGGCAACATTACGTTGGTACGATTAAGTAAAGTTACCATTCATCAAAAAGGGCTCGTGTCCGGATAATGACAATGGTATCTAGCCGGTTACCTTTCTGAGTGTTGACTTAGGCTCTCGCGTCTGTTGTTTCGCATGGCAGAACACTGCAATAGCATCAGGCAGTGTCAGGGCCTCATTTAGAGCTGAAGCCGTCCTAGACCTCTACTTTTGGGGTCCTCTTCATATAAATTACATCTTATTACGTAGATGAATACGGTATTAATAGTGAAAGGATTATCATGCATGGTCATGGGCTTCTAGGGATTACAGAATTACGTCTCTTACAATGTCGCAGGGCGCCAAAATCCAACTTCAAGTTCTTCGTTGATGTGGCCTTAGAGAACATGCCTAACAACATACCTTGCTTGGTCGGAACATGAGTAAATTAGGCACAGGTCAAAGACAAGCCTAAAGTTGAATTATTTAGTAGGATTTTGAGTATAATGCCTTCGCCTGCTATAATTTTCTTCCGTGTGGGAATAAACAAATCTCATTTTTACCATTGCCAACAACATTGCATCGGCCTCTAGCTAAAATTGGTCAAATAAAATCACATCCTTTGAGAAACTTTTCTGCAAAATTCCAAGAGTTTACGTAGGCAGCAGATAAGTTTGCAAGTACTAAATAAGCCTTTGAAAACAATAGGCTGGACCTGTATTTTATTGTAAAATGACTAAATTATTTCAGCCAAAATAGATTTGTGGTTTCCATTTCGCGAATCGAACCCAGTATAAAAGTAGACTTCTGGGAAAATTATTTCACTTTTCTCGATTGTGAAGAAATGTTTTGTTCAGAGAATTTGTACAAATAAATAAGACTATAATTCAAAACAGCTTTAAATAAATATTGAAATAAAAATAAAAGTTGATCCATTAAATCTATTTTTTCCATTAAGAATTATTATATTTTTTTTCATTTTTTTCCCTTTAATCCATTCCATATTTCCCTTATTAAACTCTATTATTTTAAGTCTCTTAGAACATTAATAAAACTGCAATTAAAATAAAATACTCTTAATTATAGATCGTGAATAAATCGTCGTAAAACCGTTATACTTTAAAATAATAGATAAAATACTGGCTGTATTCTACAGCGTGTAATAAAAACACGAATTCTCGTAACAATTTTCACAGAACCCCTGTAAAACTGCCATTTCTTTTTCTGTAAAAATTATTACACAGGATGTTTTGTTATGAGAATTTTCTCATGTTTTGTTATTTTCTGTAGTCAATTGACTACAGTTGTGAAAGTTTTATTTTGCTGTAAATGTTCAGCATATAGCCAGTAGGCCCGAAACAAATTTCAGTAAAGACAGAATACGCCCTAATTACATTTTTTTGCTGTCAGGATTATTTGCATAATGGGCTATAAGAATTCATGTTGTGTTTCGGCCATTCTGCCGACAAAATTTTAAAATAATTATATAGAATTGATGTAAACGCTGTTAACTGAAGACTTTTTACAACATTATGAAACTCTATATTGTACGTTACTAATATTCTTCAATGTGATTGGACTAAAAACTTTTGGAAAAGCTCATACACAGAAATTACCTACATAGATAGGTACCTAATAACTAATTAAGTTTTTTTACGAATGGATCTTGAGCATGTTGCATTTGGACATCGGACATTTGGAAATTTGTACATTGGACAATAGGACATTTGGACACTGGATATTGGACATTTAACATTGGATATTTGGACATTTGACATTGTACATTAGCGCCATTTAGTAAGTGCCTCTTGAATGAACTTGTATAAAATAATGTTTGGACGGAGAAAATTATTATTTATATAGTATTTCATGGTCGTAGAAAAAGTATTGTATGCGACTGCACGTAATGGCCATTTTATCACTCGTGCTATATATTGTGAAACTCGGCTGCGCCTCGTTTTATAAACATCACTAGTGTTAAAATACCTATCATTACGTAAGAGTTGCATAAATTAGTATGTTATATTCCCGAGTTTTCGCAATTCTTATATTGATTTATAGGTATAGATTTAGTGACAGGCCTTCTTTGCGGAAAATAATAATGACGCAAACATTACCCTAACATCAGCCAAGAATGGTTAACGGCTGTCGGTGGAGGATCGCTTTATCCGAGAATGCGTGGAAAGTTAAAAACTTTAGGGATTTGGCGAAATCTCGGGGTTATGGGAGACTTTCTTCCGGAATGATTTAGTGAATTAGTGAATTCATAAACTGTGTACCGCGATTTCGGAAAATGTGAAGAACGTCCACCAAGAACCAATTCATATTAATATTACAGAGAGTAAGGAACACTATTATTTTCTCATCCAAGATAGTAAGGTTGACGAAAGCTAACGACACACACGAACACATACGAAACTTTATTTGGTACCTCGTAGACATATTTATTTTTCCGTGTTCTCTTTCCACAAATATATAAAAATATTTATCAAGCTTATAGATGAAAACCTTTGAAATATGGAAACATTTTTAACGTACAAAAGGAACGAATTTCATGCATTTAAAATTATTATTTCAAAATCCAGCCATTATCCACACAACAAGAGCTTTTATTTGTGATGCATGACGTGATATTTCAGATTGACTTATCGGTAAAATTAATGTAGATGTGAAACATGAGCCTATGTGGCTTCGTTTGTTAATATGATAAATCATTTCGAAAAGGGTATTCAGTATTACTGTTGATTAATAAAAATTTTATTATTTTATTTTATCTGTTTTGCAGGAAATCTTACAGCTTAATAAATTATACATAGTAAATGTTCTTTAAATATTTATATGCCAAATCAAATTCCACTCATTAATTATTTTTTTAAATAACAACATAAGAAGGACAGAAAGGAGAATAATAATAGGATAATATATAATATAATACATATAAGTATTTACGTATTTACTATAAGTAATGTATGTATGATAATGATTACGTATAGGTGTGTGTGTGTGTGTGTGTGCGTGCGTGCGTGCGTGCGTGCGTGCGTGTGTGTGTGTGTTTGTGTGTGTGTGTGTGTGTAAAAATACAAAAAGTGTTACAATTAGTGAATTTTTATGATACTCTACCTATAAATAATTAAAAAAGCAATAATAATGTCAAAGTTTAAAACAAGTAGAAAACCATCCCCAATAAAATAAATACCTACTTTATACGTATTCTTCGAAATAATTCGAATATAATTGTCTTAGTTATTTAATCTAATCTTGTTTAATCTCTATATATGAGTATTAAAGCCGCGCCACAATATCACTTGCGTGAGGGTGCCTCACCAATTAATATTGTTATTTTATTACTGATAATCATATTTTTCATTAATAGACTATGTATGTGATCAAAATACTCCATTATTCAACTGTACTACTTACGTACTTACGTAACTAAATATACAATCAATAATCATATTTGTAGATGCAGCCGCTCAGTTTTCATAAACATATTACATTAATTATAAGGGTATAATGGGCCTAAATAAATAATGGCTGAAAGCATCAGTGGCACTTGTATGGTTTAATTGAAAAGCATAAGCGAATATATTTTAAATGTTTGGCGTCACACTCATATTGCTTCACAGACTTGTGCTTCACCTACGTTTTCTTATTTCATCATCATCTACAGCTTGTATCCGTTCACTTCAGCATAAGCCTCCTCCAGTCCTGCCTTTCATGCCCTTCGTCTCGGCCCTGTGTTGCTTCATCCACGCTTTCCCTGCAGCCCCGGCTATGTCTATGTTTTCTTATTTAATACCATCATAATTTAATAGCAGCTTCTGTACTGCAAAGTATTGATCGAATATTATTTTATTTTAAATTATACAACTGTCACGTAAATATAGCGATTTTAACATGAAATCGTTCGAGTATTTACGTGCGTTGCATACGATACTTTTTCTACGACCTTGAAATTTATTACACAAAATACAAACCATTGAGGAGCTTTCAACAGAGTCGCCATGACAGTTCGTCAAAGTTCCATCAACAAAATAGTGCGAGATCCTTTCGATTTCTCGTCTCCATAGCCACTTCCGTGACTTCATATCATATAGTATTAAATTTTCGAAAGAAAATCATCGATCACTGTTATTAATAATATTACCTCATGCAAACACAGATGAAAGATACAAATATTCCGCGTCTGCTTGACTTGCTATTGATAACCATGGAAACCGTTTGACGTATTGTCGACATCGCGTAGGCGCGGATGTTGAGTTTTTTATTGCTATAGTACCAAGTAGTTGACCAGTGAAATGTAATGCATTTAATACAAGAGAGTTCTTGTACGCAGTGCCATAAAACAATTAAAAATTTACATAAGCCAATCGAACACTGATATTTAATATTTCATTAAAACACTATTTTCACACGACCATGACGAATTAACCTCTTTATGTTATTGATTGTGGTTTCTCTATGTACAAATCACGAAATAGAAGTAGAAAAATACTTTTTATTCATTCTATTCTGTTCTGTTGTATTCTGTTCAGTCATGTTCTTTTTTCTATTCTATTCTATAATGTAGAGAAGGCTTGTAGAGCACACAGTAACGATATCATCTAATTTTGATAACGGGTGCAATTATTTAGTATTGCGACTGGTAGACTGTACTGTAAGAACAAGAGTGAAGCCCTTTATTTTTATTCGTATAAAGATACTAAAACGAATAATCAATGCGACAGTAACGATCGAGTTAGTTGCGAGTAGTAACAGTTGTCTTACATAATATAAGTAGATACCTTTGCACCTAGCGAATAAAATATACAGAACATAAGACAAAATCAATACCTGTGGGATAAAATTTTAAGAGGGTTAGTGGCTAAGGGTTTATATTATATTTGTGTCGACTTATTGCCTGAACATGTTATACTTATAATAAATGTACTTATTTTAAGCCGATTACGTATAAAGCCTTGCGATTTTTCGAAAAATCTCTTCTCATACACTTGGGTTACTTACTCTCATAAACCCAAGGACGAGGATTAGAATAATACATGAGCGCCTTTCGTCCGAGTACAGAAATAAATTCTCTTTGGATTCATGTGCATGTCCTTACGTAGAATGCTGCCTATTAATTTTTCTAGTGTGCGTGAACTCTTATAATGGGACATAACTATCATAACTATAACAAAGATGTTTTGATAAAGTAAAAGAACTTTACTGATTAATGTGAATGATTTTGAACATTATGGATCACGTATTTGCCGCCCCAGTGATCGTGCCGCTCGTGGGCGGTGCACGCCCTGCACGCCCGCTTATAGCGGGACTCGCTCTGAGATTCACCCTACGCGAACCTCGGCTTTCGCCCTCGCGATCCTCGCTGGGCATCCGACCTCGTCAAAGAATGACAGGAAGGTATTTTGATCCGCATACATAAGGGACGCTCCGAGAATTTACATCACAAGGTAGCATACGCTGGGATCTTCGATCCGCCCGGAAATCGGCCTAGGGAAAAGTTTGGATATGGGTGGGGGCGGCATAGTGGGTTTTGTGCGCGGGCGTTCAGATGAATAAAGGCGAGCCTATGTATTTATTATTGCCCACTAGAAATAGTACATTGTATCATAAGAGGCCGTGTATTAATTACGTAAGGACGATTTTGGTCATTGTGAGCCGATGTCTCTCCTCAAACCCAGAGGTTTTAAGCCGCTTGTGAGTTCGGATTCGTCGACAATTCGAGTAGCGCGCCTGTGCACGGAGTCAAGTGGAAGCAGCTGGTATTCCGGTGCGCCGGCCCAGAGATGGGACCAGTACCTACTCCATATGTGGCCTTACCTGTACTTTGTACAGCGTAAGTCTTTGGGCAGGCGTGAAAGATCGTTTCGCTCTGTTCAGCACACTTTGCTTTTTTGAAGCCAGTTTGGCTTTACTTTCTAAATGATACCACCGGAACTGCACGTCACTCTAAATGTCGACACCAAGAATTCCGATAGTATTGGAGATGGTTAGAGGAGTGTCCTGTTACCGTGGCTCTACGACAAATGTGCCTTTTTTCGCAGTAAACGCACAAACTCGTGTCTTGGTGGGGTTGAACCGGTCTTCCCCATTCCGAGATCCGTTCTAAGGAGCGCTCGATTTTACCTAGTTTCCCTAAAAAGCGTTAAATAGTTAAGTGCCGATAGAAAATGTTCTGCTGAAAAATTTTTATTGAAAAAAAATATTCGGTTACCACATATTAATTAACATTTCACATTAAACTATAACCTCCACACTAGGCGTTGCCTGTGTCGTGGAGATTACATACACACACTGACCACTTTACAATGTGATGTGTCAATCTAACATTCAGATTCCAGAATTAGAATTTAGAATTACAATTTAAGTTAAACAGATTATATGGCTAAATATTACAAATTTATAAAATATATTACATATATTATACATTTATATATCTAGGTATATTTATTTAATATATATATATTTAAAATATTAAAGCTAATTATGTACATATATGCATTAATTAAAATAGTTACACTAAAACACGTTATTATTTGACATAAATCAAAGATTTTAATTATTATTTTTAATATTTTTTTATAGAATGGCTTTTACTCCCCTCCTCCCAAGGTTAGGTCATATAGAGATTTTATAAACCCCCCTTCCCCTCAGGATCCTTACTTAATTAATGAACGATTACCTAAGGGACTAAAATAGTATATTTATGGCGAGGACGTTATATTGAATCCTGAGCGTAGCGAGGGATTAAATGTACGTCGCCCGAGATGGAAATAATTTTGGTACTAAGTGATAACTCTGCTTTTCATTCCACCTATGAGAAAATCAAGTAAGAATGAATGATTGAATTATAAGGCGTTTTTAAATACAACTCATAAATATATTTATATAAAATGGTATTATAAATAATGTAATTATTGGACAAAGTAAAAGTAACATAATTAAATATACATTCTTCACTTCACACCTTGTACTTAACTACAACATACTCGTACATTTTTCCAAACCATGAAATTGATATAGATTTCAAATTGTATATTTCCTGGGATTTCATGGGTAATAGATTATGTATCACATATATCGCATCAGTTTTATTACATTCCGATGCGGTGTTAGTATTTCGTTTTCACTACTGAATTCATTTTTACTAAATTATTTTGTAACAATAAAATCACCGTGAACAGAAAGATATGGTTCGCGCGTTTTTTATTTGTTTTTTTAAATACCGCGCCAACCGGCCAGTAACATTTTTCATACAATATTTTCCTTCCATCCCTTTGGTCGCGGTGTAATTATGTTCCAAATTCAAATCACTTTTCCTCCCTGTTAGAAAGTCTCTAACAGAAAACACCTACTTTGATTCTTTTTGGAGAAACAATTAGCGTTTTTCGAATAAGTGGGATGAAATAATATAGACATAAGGGACCAAAATAGTATATTTATGGAAATAATTTTGGTGCCGAGGAATACATTCTGCTTTTCATTCCAGTTATGAGGAAAGCAAATAAGAGCTTTTAAATAGAATATATTTTTATACAATAATGCTTGGTTATCGTATGGTTAGTGGCCAACCTATTTGTCAGAGTTGTTCAGGCCACCCGTAGGCCTCTGACATGGCTTAACGACTGCTGTCAAACGATTGATCAACAAAACTATCAATATTTCAAAATCTACTTATCTAAATAAAAATATAATGTCATCATTATTTTTGTTGAATTCAAAAGATATTAAAAAAAAAGTTTCAATTTTTTAAAAATTATATGCCTGGTTTTCCCTAGTTTATCTTTTCGGCGAGTCGAAGCTTAGAAGATTCGAAGGCATGAAATCATTCCAGTCCAAGACTCAGCTAATTCCGATTTACGCTCGAGGAGCTCCGACTCCGAGCAAATGCAAAAAGTTTCTCATAAATACGGCCTTTATTATCGCTGGATTAACATGTCAGCGGCAAACATTATTTGGAAATTATTAGGGTTTCTTCAGAAGTTGATTTCTTTAGCTCGATTGCTTCCGTAAATAATTGCCAAAGTACCAATCGGGAAAAAAGCCAATGAGTTCCCAAAGACAGCTTGCCCACGCAAAAAAAATTGCCTCTTAGTATTTGTCTGAACTGTTTTCATAAAACTCATGTATTATTATTGCTGTAACTTGCAGTGGACGACAACTATACGATGACTGGGGCAGATACTATTATTGCTTTTTTAAAGATCTGGGAAAAATTCAACACTATTATGGTTTACCGTACCGAATTATCCAAGAACTGTATTGCAGATTTGATCAAAATGGGGCCATCTACAATCAAAACATAATTTATGAACTGTCTTTCAAAACAACACAATGACTTGAAGGAAACGATCTCACCTCCGGCTTCCTAATATTTAGCAGTAATAATGAGGACGGCCGCCTTTCTTCCAATCAATTCTATCTTTTGCCATTTTGGCTAACACTTTAAATCTAATTTATGGCCTTTTCTTTAATGTATATTACACAAGGCGTTATATTTTTAAACCTGAAGATGAAGATAGGGCCAGAATCACAGCGTAGATAAGCCGTACTTGTAGAGGCGTAGAGGGCTCTACGTTATCGTAGCACCGCCGTAGCCTTTCTCAGAGGCTGCCTCGAGACGAGGCGTTGCACGTACCTATTTTATTTTCTGTTGTAATGCTCTATCCCTTTCTAGCAAAACAGTCCTTTATATGCAGCCAGGACCTGCTTGTATGGCGCTAGAGAACAATTACGTCATAAAACTTATTGCCGTTTCTTTCTATCGTTCTGATTTACGATTACCTGTAGCTATTTTATTTTACAACGAATTTTAATTCTGTTTTCACATTTGACCATAAATTTGTGACTATTGGTCGGTCCAAAAATTGTAAGTCAACGGCTTGTTATCAACCGACTTCCGATGAATCTTGGATATACAGCTGCGACCCGCTTACGAAACAGCAATCGACAGAATGGGTCTTTGAGAAGACGATTTACCCACTAAGGTTGTTAGCGGTCGAAGCGTCGATATAAAAATGGTTGCCGTTTTTTTCGTCGTAGTGGGCCTGTAGCCATAATTCCACTAGAAGATCGAAAAACAGTTAATAGTCAATGGTATAGCGAGGTTTATCTGCCGCAAGCCTTCCAGGAGCTGAGTGACGATCGTCCGAGGAGCGGAACGCGTGGTATAATTTTTCACCAAGACAACGCTCACAAGGCCGCCAGAACCATAGACTTTTTAACCCATTCGGACGTGTAAATGCTACTACAGCCCACCTACGGTCCTGACTTGGCTGCGTGTGAGTTCTTTTTGTTCCCCACGTTGAAGAAATATCTGCGGGGAAGGAAATTTACGACAACGAAGCAGTAGACCGATTTAAGCGGCTTTTTTTCGATCTTCCGCAAGAACAGTTTTTCACATGTTTTAAAAGCTGGTTCAGTCGAATGCACAAGTGCATCGCCACAGGGGAATACTTTGAAAAGATGTAAATAAAAAATTATAATTTTTATTTTATTTTCTATTTAACTAAAAATTAATGGATCGCCCTAGGTATTATATTGTAGTAAGGTACTACCATAGAATATCTATTAATTAGTGATACATGGGTCCAAAGACATTTACTGTTTATAATTGAAGTTATTATAATATAGGTACAGTTATATTACCTATTAGAATACTCGTATTATCTTCATTTGCTCTAATAAATTCCTAGCTGTTATAAATGTATTTAATAAAATACGAGTAATTAGTTACTAATCGTGTATAGGCAAGTCAGTGTCGAATAGCGACAAAAAACTTTTTATACCTATTAAAAGGATCAAGTCAGTAAGTATTCGATAATGAAACACTCTGACAGTCACATTGAGCTATTTATTACCACTCCAGTGATTCCATTCGCTATTTTGTCAGTAGTGATAAAATAATAAAAGGGTGACTTGCTGCGTATTTCGCTTTTTTGTTCCATTTTCAAACATTGGTTTATAATAATAAGAAAGCGTGATATAAAGAAAGTCACCGTTTGTATTACTGAAAAATACAAAATAGAGTCATAATACAAAATACAGGCAATAAAAAACTCAGATAATCAATTCGCTTGAAACCTAAAAATATACGGGAAGTATCGTGCCTGCCTACCTGCGCCTACCACCGCAAACCACCTGTGCCATTGTTCCATTTAAAATAAACTGAAGCCCTGTTGCACTTTATTCGACCTAGTTTATTGCGCGACGGTGCAGTAAAGTCTACTATACAATAGGTATAATAACCCTGACGTAGGTAATTAACGCACAACCTTTTACGGAACAAATTTTAAAATCTATACTGGATGCACTTTGTGCTTCAATAATTTCATTATAAATACGATACCTATAAGTTATAATGAGATCGTATCTGTCTGTGTGTGCTAAAATCCCTTTAAAAACTTTTTTTTTCCCTTTAAAAGCTTGTTATTAAATGTTGCTTAAACGAAAAAACTTACTCTCAGTATTTGTCTGAACTCTTTTCATAAATCTTTTAATCTCTTTCAATAAATAATATAAGTATTCATATTTTTATTGTTTAGCTCACAGAAATTAATTATTAAATATATAGGACCAGAACAGTGTACCTCAATCATGTTTCCTCTCCTACATTATAATGGTATCTCTGTGGTTAAAAAACATTAAAAAACTGTGTACGTGTCGGGAGAAAACGGGTCTTACTTTGTGTACACTTAATTCAAAATTCCTGGTGATTTTCACTACATAATTCTGAAACAAACTCGAGTATGGACACGTTGACATGGAACTATCACGAAGGCAAAGGGCTAACCTTCCAATTGGCAATAGCTGTATTGTAAAAATACCCCGGCTTTTTAAATTAAATTGCATTCAACGTGAAAATTGAGAGGGTTTCTTTGTTTTCTTGCTTTCGAGCGAGTATAAATAAAACCAATAAAAAACATAAGAACATTTAGGCTGTTATCGATAGGAGTAGGTACCGATCATAAGCAGGTGCGACGAAAACTGTTTACTGTCTATATTGGGATTAGTCGATAAAAATCGTTTCTATATGTTGTATCAACACTACTCCCTAAGCTTATACCTATAACTATACCATCAATGACACCATGTAGCTTTTTATATTTCTATACAAACACAATACCTACAATACAAAAACCTTCATTTGATATTTGGAATTGTATTAAAGTATGACTGTGATAGAAGCCTAAGAATAATATTTAACTCTTGCGGTAGAATGCCAGGAAGTCGCGGCCGGCCGGCCGCATCTCTCTAAAATTTCAGAAGTTCATACGAAGTTAGCCAGCTTTTAAGTAATTTATTTAGGTAGGATGTTGTAGGTAATTACACTAGGATGAGGTTGGGGTTGGAGAAGACTCCTACAGGTATTCCGACATACGCTACTCCGACAACACACTACTCTGACAGCGCGGATCGCCAACACGACACTACTTCGACACTACGCTGCTCTGACAACACATTACTCCGACAGCACGGATCTCCGACAAGATATTACTCCGACACTATGCTACTCCGACTACAAACTACTCCGACTACAAACTACTCCGACTACAAACTACTCCGACTACAAACTACTCCGACACCACGGATCTCCGACACGATACTATACTGACACTACGCTACTCCGACTACACACTACTCCGACACCACGGATCTCCGACACGATACTACACTGACACTACGCTACTCCGACTACACACTACTCCGATACCACGGATCTCCGATACGATACTACACTGACACTATACTACACTGACACTACGCTACTCCGACACCACGGATCTCCGACACTATACTACACTGACACTACGCTACTCCGACACCACGGATCTCCGATACGATACTACACTGACACTTTGCTACTCCGACAACACACTACTCCGACAGCATGGATCTCCAGCGCAAATTCAGCGCGCACCTCTCATGATTACCAGTTCATATTAAGAGGGAATGACCCATTTACATACGTTCGTGTTTAACCATATGACTGACAATACAGGTTCATAAGTTTTCTTGTAATAATATTTATGTTGGGTGGCATTTTTGTAATAAATACTTATTGTACTATTCTGGACCCGCATGCTCCATCGTCGACCTCATCGTCGCTTACCGTCAGACGAGATCGAGGTCAAATGCGGGTTTAGTTGTACATAAAAAAATAAAAAAAAAATACTAACCTAGATTACTTATTTAGAGAGTTACCTATAGATTTGATATTTGCTTAGATTACTAATACTAATATTTTGACGCAAAATACTGAATGAAAAATATTCGCAATCCTACAATATACATTTTTTAATTCTTACTTACAACTCGTTACCGAACGGAATCGGAAGTGTGTCAATACACCAGTTTCTGTAACTTTTAATAAGTGAGCAACAATTGTTCAGAGGGATGGAGTTATAACGTTAGGACTGGTCGATGTCGTCTACAGTTTGTCACAATAAGTTTTGTTATGATTTTTTTACATTTGTATAAATGTGTCTAATAAGTTAAAGCGACAAAGTACCAAAAGGTATTAGCCACTGTACCTACATAAATACTTAGCTAATATCAGAGGCTCAATGCGGTTTCGATATATAGTATCAATATATTCCCGATATGTTAGGGTATTAAATGCGATTATAAACCAAGGTTAGAAAACATGTTGATTCAACGTAGTTTTCCGATTAACCCCGTTATTAACATTTCTACGAACCGCATGGTAGGTAGTTATTATGCATTTGCTCGAAACTGTTGGTTTGGTAGTAAACTAATCAAACTAGCAAACGGTACAATGTTAATTTGTGGTTTCAACTGGTATAGGCGCACCAGGTAAATGGTAATATCGGATTGCATTGAATTTTGAAGCCAATCTGTACTAATCCGGCTGCCGGAATCCACCATTGTGATTTTATGTCAAAGGAAAATGACAAATAAAATTAGAGATATCATGAAATTACTAAGTTTAAGTGTCGGTGAAATAACTTATCGCTAGATTTCTACGACGTATTCGACATAGCGAAATTTGGGATATTTTAGGATTTCATTCGTCGCTCACTTCCATGTGATGTCATGTAATGAAAAAATATTATACATAATATACATGTTAAGTATTTCTGGTTTTGGGGCCAAATATGTTAGGTTTCATGGAATATCAACTTAGCAAGGGAATGCTGCCATCGTTATGGGGACACTACCTCGATATTGCGACACGCTGGAAGGAATATATTACCTTTAATACTTATTTTCCATTTATTGTTACAGTTTATATTTTAATTATTCTCAATAAATCATTTCTCACTTAGCATGTTCTGTATGTATACAATAGTATACAGGTAAGTAGGGTCTATTCCTAAATCACCTCGAAAAACCCGGTCTTGAAAAACACAATCTGCAAACTGTTTTATTCCATATTGAGACCAAGAGAAGTATATTTTTCAGGGTGGTATCCAGGACGCCCCATTGATATGGGAATGGTGGATACTGGACGTGGGATACTGGTGGCTTGATGCCACCAGTATCCCACGTCCTCTAAAAGTCAATTTTTATTTCATCCAATTCAGTTCACAACTTTTCACCTACCCCATCTTCTTCTGGTTACTTGCATTAATATGCTAGTACTAGTAGCTGTTAATGCAGCTGAAAGTAAAATTATTAAGAAAACTATTTTCATCAAGGAAATTGATTAAATGAGCAGAAGCAGGATCTTACATTACTTTTCTTAAAAAAATTGAATTCGCCTGTAACATTTATTATTCAGCGAAGTCTATTTTTATCAAAGGATTAAACTAGAAGAAGCAGAATCTTAAGTTTGTTTGTTAAGTATTGGAGTTCGCTTATTGTAAGGTACTTCGATTGCTCTTTTATTAATATTCTTCGACTTTGAAGTAAGATAGCTGGCTACCGGCTACGTTATATAAAGGTACACCTCCTATCACTGAGAAATATTATTGTTCATCCGCTTGGAACAAAGTTTCTTGAGTTAATATACCAAGTTATGTGGGTAAATATGTTACCTAGGGTAAACTATATAGTGATTGTTCAATTAAGGAACTAAAACAATTTGTACAAATCAATATTTCACGTGGACAATACCTATAGACTGTTTCTACCTAAGTATTTCGTTGGACTTTCTTCAACATCTTATATATTAACTCACACGAGTGACATTGTCTTTATAAGTATTTTACCTCATAAGTGGTTATTTGTACTCCATACTTTTTCCATCATCCAGTTATTCCAGAAGTGTAAAATGGTCCTAATTATTTTAAGAGCTCAAACGCAACCCACCTACTAACTGTTATCGTTCCAGAGATCCCATCTGATATAAAAGATTCTCCAAGATTTTGGTAACCACTAGTCCAATTTTTATGAGACATAAGTAGCTAAGTGTCGTCAAAATTGTCCTAAAATAAGAAAAGCGGCATCTAAAGCGGATGATCGGTTGCTGAGATATGATGCCACAGACAGACAGACAAACAGACACACGCGTCAAACTTATAACAATCCTCCTTTAGTCGGGGATTATGAAGGCGAGCTCGGGGCAAAGAATTCATGAGCGGGTCACCACCGCTTAATTCAATTCTGTTTGGAGCGATGCCACAGCCTACGCTTCGGCCGTTTTTCAGGACAATGTTGATGTTCAACTCGAGTTCGTTTAATTTTGCACGATATAGGTATTAATTTTATTATGATTTTTATTTTTCCATCATGACAAAATTGAACTTTGTTTCCATATAACTTTTTCGTCCTAGCACGTTTTGCGTAGCACGTTAGTCTCACAATCAATATAGAATATTTCCTGCGGAATAAAATAAATGTAGGTATTTTTTTATAGCCCCTGTAGAAAGCAAAGAAACTATCTGTTGATCGCTTGCATCAATATTGACAACAAAACTAAATAATCTGTCATCTAAGGGAATACTTTTATTAATGTATTCCTATTGTATTATATGTATGCCTATTTACCTAATAGTATTTTGTTACGTGTGTAGAGCGTCGGTACGACGCGCGAGAAGTCCGGATTTGAAACCATGCAATGTCATATAAATAACAATGAGTTTCTCGTTTTTTCCCGAAAACGTAACCTACTGCTCTAACGGTGAAAGAAAACAACTGAGCAACCAATGTGTGAAATGGGGAAGACAATGGGAAAGCACCCCATTAAATCTGCCAAGAGACTCTTCGATGAGTAATATGACTAACAATATAAAGAAGAATAGTTTTTTTACGACCTATATATATACAATTAAAAGAATCAAAATTATAAATAAATACTCATTCGTCATAACTTATAGGCCGGTAAAACTAACATAGCTTGTAGATCGAAACTATTGTAACCAAAGGAAGAGAGGAAGGCAAGCTGATAGCACTTGAAGCTACTTTAGACAACTTAGTAGACATAAGTAGGTCATACTTTGTGCAAAAAGTTTGCTACTTCGACGGATATCCAACTTTACGACAACTACTCGTATATACGAGTAGTTGTGTGGTTTGAGTAGTTTTAGCTCAAATGTTTAGGATCGTGGTGCCATTCCCACATCTGGAACCTTGTGGAGGTGATGATGACCAGGAAAATTAAGGTGATCTGTAAATAGGAAAGTAGGGGGTTACTATTTTTTTAAATTTGTATACCTATGTTTTAGGATTACGTTATGAATGAAATTCATATTTACATAAAGGAACGAAATGCCGAACGAAAGCGAGGTCTTTTAAAATTCCCAGGCCGATAATAGAAATACAAATATTGTCATTTCAAATACTTACTGATTCCAATCTAAAAGTACTACAGGAAGCAAGTTATCAAATCACTACTTTTCCTTTATTCAGAATATCTGGATGTCTACGTGACATATAAACAACGTCTTTATCACTTCTATTACTAGATCTACTCACTTCTAATAAAAATATTAGTAATAAAAAGTGTTTGTATGAAATCTATTCTTGCCATCTTCATTAATCATAATTATTTAGCTTCTAGTCAGGAATGACCTACTTCCAAACTTAAAAATAATGTATTATGTACGAGCACATTTCCGAGACTCTTTGAGAAAATACAATTACACGATTAAGAGCGTTTAATTTTGCTGGGCTGCATAACTAATTGGTTCTTAATCTACAGTTTAAAACAGGTTTGAATTGTACAATACATCAGCCTCAGTTGTTGCTGGTTAGTGTTCAGAAACTTCATTTGTTTACTGGATAGGATTTCAAATATCAGATTCAAACTATAAGGAACAAGGAAAAGTTTCATTGAGCTCGACTATAGACTCTAACAGCTAGAGTATATAGTCGAGCTGGATGAAACTTGTTCCTAATGTAAATAAACCCCCATATTCATAGTCGATGGGTTGATGAATTATCCATGTTTTATTAATATTTCATCGTATAATGTGTGTATAGGTAAGAAAAAAGTGAATTCCACGTGAATTAAACTATGTTTGATCAAGGATAGATTTGTTTAGGTACATTATGAACAAGTTCTATTGAAGCCAACTTTATCAAGTTTGGAACCCCATTTATCTAAAGTAAAGTAAAAATCGTCAGTAAGCAGTAAACCTTCAAAAATAACCTTATAGCTACTACGGCATTAACGGTACTCAAGTAACTGCAACTTAGTACAACATGAAATGTGACTGACAGTGGGTATATTTTTCAACAGGTAGTTGGCGGCGCGACGTCCATGTAGGTCACAGGAACAAACCGCCGACCCCACGCCTCCACAATGCAGAGGTAATAACCACGTTTCATTATAAAACCACCTACGGCGGAGAGTTAACCAGACATTGTTCGGAACAAGGATTTATTTATTGCACTACGCTTTTATTTCATCATCATTTACCTACACAGACATCCCCTTACATTGGAGTTATGGCCATAAGACCCAGTGTGAATTGATGAATACATACATACATAACTTCACGCTATGTCCCTTGCAGGGTAGGCAGAGAGAATGGAGCACCACGAAACTCTATCTTGGCCTCTCTGCCTCTCTTTCTTTATCTACAGTGATTCGTGATTTAATTGATGAGTAGATATTATATTACAATTACATACTAGGTAGTATGTAATTGTAATATAATATCTACTCATATGAAAACTTGTCATGTTTCCTCACGATATTTTCCTTTACCAATATAACAGTCAAGGTACTTCTTACTCCCGGAAAATTATTTGTACTGAACCAATCTCAATTTTTCTACGATTTTCCATACATTGTAGAAAAATGTAAGATTTTTAACTTTTGCGCTACGTCCAAGCCTAATATGGCCGATGGATTGTTTGGACTCAGAAGTACCTTTCTGTGCCTACATCTGTTATACGGGTATGTTACAATTTCACTATTGTTTATTTGAATACTTTTCTGTGCAGCGCCATGCAAAAGATCCAAGAGGTAGACTGGACCACGGTGCGTCGAGATGGTCACAATATCTTCACCAAGCTCATCCGCACAAAGGACCCTCGCGATTCTGAAGAGAATCAAGGAATAGTCGTGCCTGGCAAGCATAGGCTATCAGTGAGTATCTCATATAACAACTATATATCTCAACCCAGGCGCAGCCCTACATAAAAATAAATCATAGAAATTCGACATTTGGGGGAAAAAGAATCAATAACGGGTCGCAACAAATTTAAGGTTTTTTGCTATGGGAAATGGGAGTCGGATTTTGGGAGTCGGAGATTTTGGGGGGTAAGAACTCCTCTGACATTATCTCCCCACCCTGCTTAGTACTGCGCCCGTCTCAACTTTTGTAACAAACAAGCACTCACACAACTCAACGCGAGATCGGATAATCCGCATTCCACTGCAGTTTTTAATAAAAGTGCTTTTAGTATAGTAAATACCTATTCTTTGTACGTTTTTTATTCATTTTTAATAAAATAGAAATTCTTTCGAAACGTTTCACTGAGAATTATTGGAGCTGTGTAATATGAGAAGAATTTCTCAGCTGCGTTCCGACGAAGTATTTCCTACCTATAGCTCTGGGTACAAATTGCAATAATTGAACTTACCTACGAGGAAGTGGCTACTTGTTCTCAGAAGTATACATCTAACATGTACGAGAGATATTATAGGACAGAATCATTCTCTTTGAAACAGTCATTGATAATTTACTCTGGCTTTAGATATTAGACGGCCCTCTTTACCGTACTATACTAAAGTCATTCCCCTGTGAGCTTCACGTGTGTCAAACTTCGTAACGCCACCGTTCTAGGATCTCACTCTAAATAAGAGACTTGCCCACTACCCGACTTGCAACCAATGAACATATACCCGGCGCGGCGGTTCTAATTATGTGATCAAACTCCAGTCCTACGAGTATAAGTGTAAAGTAGGTTGGTACTGTTATAGTTAAAAGGGGACGTTCAAGTGTTACGTAAGCAAAATTTTAGCAATTTTTAACACCCCCTCTCCCCCCTCCCCCTTGTCAGCGAAAGTATGCAAAGCTCTTACTCCTCCCCCTCATACGCTTACGTGAACATTGGTATAATTTTATACAAAATTTGTCAATTCTTTAATTATAAATTCATGAACAAGTATAATTATTATTAATTTAAGTCTGTGACATGAACAAGCATTTTACAAGTACCTATTCCGATTTCGAGCATAGACAAGTAGGGTTGCCTAATATTCGATTCAGGGCCTACCAAATTTGGGCAAATACATCAAAATCTACCAAACTACCTAGGCCGAGTAAAAGTTAAATTATAAAATATTTATTAATCGCTTTTTTGCTGACGTAATTACCATTCAAGCCCCCTTTGTCAATCAAGTAATGTTTAAAAAAAACCTACCCCCCTCTTTGATCCTTACGTAATACTTGAACGGCCCCAAAGCTAGTGTTAAATATTTTGTATAATCTCATCGCGCTCTGTGACCTCTTCTAATGCTTTCATCGCTTCCACCAGACACGGAAATGGAATTTAATCCGGGAATGCCGGAAATAGAAACGTAGTCTTTGTACAAAGACTATTATTATGAAATAAGTAGCTATGTCTGTTCGTTTGTGATGGGTTGGTCCATTATGTATACTACTGTTATATCTATCTCACGAATTTATTTTAAATATCTCAAGCATCTTATTTCTTGTCAACCCTATTAATGCTTTGATAGCTCACGGCAGTAACACAATTTCATCGATAGTGTCTGCAGAAATTGAATTGCACCTGATAATGATAAGCTCTACCTCACGAATTTATTTTAAATATCTCAAGCGTCGTATTTCTTGTCAACCCTATTAAGGCTTTGATACTCGTAGCTCACGCCATTCACAAATTTTCATCGATAGTGTCTTTACAGAAATTGAATTGCACCTGATAATGTATTCTGAAACAAAATTCCGAAGCTCTATTACTATTTTAAAATACGATCAATTTTCTTTTATGGAGTCGTACGGAAACGGAAAACGGGACATCGACATAAAAATTATGTAGAAATAAATTTTATGTACAATCAAGTAAAAGAGGGTCCATATAATATTATTTTTGTACCCTAACAACGACGCCCCACAGAATGGCCGGGGGGGGGGGGGGGGGTCGTTGTTTAGAATTCATCAAGTAGAGTACGACAACATTAATTATATTAATTTGCAAGTAAATCTTATACTTAGTATTAGCGTATTAGAGCGGATCCCAATACATAGACGAGCGAGCCCCGACTCGCATTTAACCGGTTTTTCCACCCGCCTGCAGTATTTCAGGAATTTAATTACATGACGTTTTAAAAAATTTCATTGCACTACCCAACAATATCCTTGTATCACCGCTCTCCAGTTACAAATTGCATTGCACTCGATAAACCAGGAAATGGAAACGCTATTCCGGTACTTTTACGGATTTTAAAAGGGATTTGTTTTTTACGGACTCGTCTGACGTTCTCTCACTAATTTATTTTCTTGAATCTTTTAATCTTTATCTGCAATCTTCCTTAAAAGAGTAGAAATAGTACCGAATTAAATAATGGCAACCTTTACTGTATAATCATATGGAAAGATCATTGCGTTTTGAAATTATAATTTCTACTCTAGACACAGAGTATCTTCCAATATTCGCTACATACATGATCGTACAATCTTCCGAGGAGATCTTAAACTTTCCAGGGATTTTATATATTTTTTAATATCATAAGGTTATGGGCATAGGTATGTAATCCAAATTATAATAACCTCGTAAAATGGAAATTTCGTGGAGATTTAACCCAAACCCCTAAGTTCGCCGTCTATAATGTAACTTCTGCAGGGCGCAACAAAATCCCCATAAGTATATTAACACCGGTAAGGTGACTCAGTAACGAGCAATAGATGTAAAATGTTTACCGTAGCTACGCCTACGATCTGGTTATTCATTGTTATTCTATGTTATGATTTGGTTACGACGGTTACGAGAAAAATAGTTACATTCGTGTATTTACTTAAGTACTGATTACAGTCAAACAATGCAATTATAAGTCTTATTATTACTTATACGGAATGGTTTTCTTATTAAATTTCCAAAAACGTAACAAGAATTGTTCAATTATTGTAACTGACATTAGGACACGCACGTGTTGAGAGTATAACAATGTAGAGCAAATAATAAAATAAAATATATATATAAATAATAAAATTGTTTAGTCGTAAATTATTTTTAAGATGACATGATACTGCTGCACCCACCATTCATTAGGGTAACCCAACCTAGGTTAGGCTTGGGCTAACCCAAATTAGGTAAGGTTTGGGCTAACCCAACTTAAGTTAGGTTTGTACAGATTTACCTACAGATTTAGAATGTACAAGATGAACAGTCAATTACTGACAGGCGAAAGCGAGACCAAAAAATACAAGTCAAGTGACGTAATTTTCTAAGTGTTTAATGAAAATAATCTTTAAAATATAGTCTTAGTGGCCCATAACCGAGATTAACCGGCACTTGTCAAAAGATATTTAGAATTTTAAAATCGCTTGGTTTAACTGACCATTAGTTGTCAGGGAGGTCGGCCGTCGCCTGAGAAAGAGGGGCTGTGACCCCCGCTCCGGGTCGTTCTTGGTGCAGAGGTTGGCCGTGGCGATTCAGCGTGGCAATGCCGCGAGCGTCATGGGGACCTTTGCGCCGGGGTCGACACGGGGCGGAATTTTTGACTAAGGCTTTTCATAAGTCTTTTTTTTTAAATACATTTTTACTGACCATTAGTTTTCTATATATTTTCTTAGTTTTTTTAATAACTGATTTACATGCTAATCAATAAAATATTACCATTTAGAGATGTCTCACGACCATGGATCTGACATCCCTGGGCGTGGGCTCTTGCGTCGGCACGGGCATGTACCTCGTGGCAGGCATGGTGGCGAGGAAGTTTGCCGGCCCTGGGGTGGTCATCAGCTTCATTATCGCCGCATTGGCCAGCATATTCTCAGGTAATTAAGTTCTATTAATCAATATCATATCCCGGAGCAGACCATAGAATAATATGCGTTGGGCTAGGACTTCATGGGTCCTGTCCCAGCCACGGTTCGGTTAGCTGCAACCAATCACATTAAATCAGCGCTTTGTAATTGGTTGCAGTGAATCGAATCGAGACTGGAACCGGACACATGAAGTCCTAGCCTTTGGATTCTGCCGCGGTGCACTGAAATAAAAAGATTGTTGACATCGATCAAGCACTTGTTTCCATATGAACCTACCACATCGGTTTGTACACTTCAAGCAAGAAAATGTTCACTACAACCAAGATCTATTCGTCTCTACCAAATAATGTGTCCAACTGAATAAAGTTACTTTGTAAGATCAAAATCAAACAAGTTTTTTTCAGTGTACCCCAGACCAACAATCCTTTGTTATCTATCAGACTATGGAAGCAGGTACAATAGTTGGAAGCGGCTCGACATTTTTGCATGTTTTATTTTGAAATACGACAATGGGGCTTAATCGCATCGGTATTTAATATTTGGTAAACTAGACTTTATAGTAGACCTTTGTTGGACGTTGTTAAGCCCCGTTGAAAATATGAATACAAATTGTGTAAAAATTTATGATTTTTATTTTGCATTTCAATCGAAAAAAAATCATTATTCAATATATTATTACGTTTTATTAAAACAACATAGTGAGTTGCACTCCGACAGTATAAATTAATATTATTTACACTAGCATATAATACCCTTGGCTGAATTCCTGAATGTAATGTACGCATTTCCGTCAAAAACGCCCGGTGAAATGCGTATTGTAACTTAGCATAGTTTTTAATGCTAGCTTAAAAAATACTATTTAACCTGTCGGAAGGCAACTCGATAAGTTTTTTTAAATAAAACGTATAAATGTAACAAATATGTACCTATATATTTTTATTGTGCCCGAATGCTACACTGCAACACCTCTCGAGATACTGAATATACAATGGAAAAACGCACGGCGCGCGTGACAAAGCAAAGCTTTATCCAATGCACATGTAACAACACGAATACAACTTCATACGATGAATAAATGCTTTGACTCTGGTACTACAAAGGATATTTATCTGTGTACTCGTACCTTTGACACAGCCTTTGATACTTTCATTTGACTTTCCAGCAGATATTTCTAACTTTTAACATAGAAATACGAATGACTGTTACACAAAGAACTTTTAAAATGTTATCCACTGCTAACATGTTCACTGAAGAATAATGCTTACGAAGTTGGATTTTGAAATGAAACGTCCCAACATTTGATAATTTCGTTTGATAAAATTTAACCAGATATTTTCAACATTTAACATAAAAATACGAATGACTGCTACACAAAGAACTTTTATAATGTTCTTCTGCTAAAATGTTCATTGAAGAAAAATGCATTCAATCCATTTTTTTCTTTAGCTGCACATACCCGTCACAAATAACTATCACTGTCATTGTCAATATCAATAAACATTGATATGAAATACATTTTTTGATTGATTAAACATTGATTGGTACATTTGGGCGGGGCGCGAAAAAGGGGGCCTTTTTGCTAAGCCCTTGAGCTCATGTAGTGACAATGTTTTAGCTTTTTAGGATTGACTAAAGATAATTATCTATTATGTTATTATAAATTATGTACGACAATATCAATAAATCACATTTTATTTTAGGTGCTGTCAGTGTGACGGGTATCTGCAGCTAATGAAAAAAATGGACTTTAATGAAGTTGCATTTTGACGTGTAACGTCTTTCAAATCGATAAGTATTCACGACAAGATGGGCGAAGTGGGGTGTAATGTTAGACTTTGCAGTCTTACCTATGGTCCTGCAGAAGTCACTATGACATTGATTTTTCTCAGGCGCGTGTTATGCGGAATTCGGTGTACGAGTGCCCAACACCACTGGCTCCGCCTACATGTATTCCTATGTCACCGTCGGGGAGTTCATAGCCTTCGTTATCGGCTGGAATATGGTGCTTGAGTATTTGGTAAATAATTCAGCCTTTGGCATGTAACTTGTATTAATTGTTTAGGGTATCCTATATAATATGTTTATATAATGTATAAAAAATATACAAATTATAAATTTAACAATATGTAACGGTAAATCTGTATGTGCACTTGTGCGGACTATTGCAGTTTCGATAGCTCTTGATTATTATTATTTCAAAAAATAAACTCCTAAAAAATAAAATCCGCTCCACCCTATTTTCGACTTTGCAAGGGACATTTTTACACTCTTTAACATATACATATAATTAATTACATAATTCGATTGGAAGGTACAGTTTGTTTGATTCGGTATATTATGGTAGCTACTTGATTCCGATCGTGGATAATTAATTATTCCCGCACTTAGTGCACAGTTTTCAGTCGATAAATAGCCCATTTTTGAGCAGGTGTAACAGATATTTTGCATTGAAGAATTGAGCATTGAATAATCGCTTACGAAATCCTTTTCTTACACTGTGTATGTTTACTCGTAGATCGGCACGAGTGCCTGCGCGCGCGCACTGAGCGCTTGCTTCGACTCCATGTGCGACGGTGCGATCGCTAAGCACCTTGCAGCTAGCATAGGAACCATGTACGGTGAGTAATCCTTGCGAATTGACATACCATAGGCGTATTTTTTTAAAACACGTGACGTATTCACGCACGACACGTAGTACTTACTAACTCCATGAGCACAACTTTGCCACGTCTGTCTCTACATTGTATGCGTTTGTGAGACGATAATAATAATAAATTAATAAAACTTTATCAAAAATGGCCTATATGAACCAACAATTTTTTTTATTAAAAATACTAGCAGATATTTGGCAGATTTTCTTTTTGTATTATTTACTTAGGGATCAGCCTAAGTATCCTCTGTAAGTATTACAAAAACCATGTACACCATGTACTAAATTTAATTCATGTTATTGTAAATGTTTATTAAACACACAAAAATAAACGCCATATTTTAATGAATGTCTGTACTGCAAAAATCGTACATTTTAATCACATTACTTTCCCATCTCATTACGCACACAAATAACTACATTTCCCCTACCCCCGCGCGTTCCATGACCCACAGATGTCTTTTGTTTTAGTAGCGACCGAAACGTCGAAAGACTACGAAAAAATTACGCGTGACCCTTTGTAAAAGTTTTTTTGCCTTACCAACCAAAGTTCCTATTGTTATTCTATAGTTTTATTATAGACTATGGCTACTAAATAAAAGGAGGAATGGATAAAGTCGTCAAAAAATTCAAGATGTATTCGATGTCAAGAAAAAATAATATATGGCCATTGACACTCTTCTTTCGTCTTCTAAGATATTGTTGGAATAAACGCTATGGTAATATTACGGGCCAAAGGAGATGGTAATCAAAAAAGGCGCAAATATTTACGTGAGCTAGGAATAGAATTGACGAAAGAGAACGTACAGAAAAGAGCTACTATGGTCAACCTGCCCAGAAAACTCAAAAGGAAAATAAAGGAACACTTGAACATAGACGATGAAATTCCAAGTATGGAATCAGCACAATCATACAATCCAAGACACAGTGTAAATCTTGCGTAAGGAATATTTGTCGGGATCACATTGTGTTTATTTGCAACGAATGTTACAATAACGAGGAGATTGATAATGACAAAAATTGAAAATAAAATGACGATTACAGGAATTATCCTGTGCCTTGATCTCTTCAACCATTATTTTTAAAATTTTGTTATGATTTATAAGTTTAGAAGAATGTTACTTAATATTGTTTTATAAATAATGTTTCCTAATCCAAAGATAATATGACAAAGTATAAAAAATAAATAGTTATAGTATTAATATGTCTTTTAAATGGCTAAAACCTCATATAGGTCTTTACGACTACGCGCGGCCGCGTTACAAATGGCCGGGCGACCGCTTGAAGGTTAACTGAGCTATCGCGGTCAGAATGACTCACGATGAAATTTCACACTGCAAGCATCTTAGGGACAGTTTAAATTTTTCATACTTTTGTACATGCTCCATGCTCCATCGTCGACCTCGTCATCGCTTACCATCAGGCGAGATCGAGGTCAAATGCGGGTTTAGTAGTAAAATAAGTAACTTTTTTACATTTAATTTCCGCTTCGTATGGCGTGCATGCGTACACGCTAAATATTATTTCTCATGAAGGTACACGAACGAGATAAATTTTTCTTTTATCCATATTATTTCTTACCTAAATGGCTGTCGCCGAAATGGTATTTTCCCGACGAATCATAACACAGTGTATAATAGTTGTATTCTTGTAAATTCGTCCTTTGTAATTTATGTGATAAATAAAATAAGGTATAAGTATTTGTCACCAACAATTTTGTTGAAAATTAATTAGGTAAATTTTCAGGCGCCTGTACCTACCTAGCAGTTACTTGCGTAAACTTTCCCAGTCAATCAATAACCAACATATGTTGTTCTAAATGTTTTGAGAAGTTAATCCGTTAACTTTTGTTCATTAGTCGATTTGTTAGGATTGTTCAGGTAATCACATTACTTTCTGCACATATCATAGTACCCAAAACTGATTTAGAAAAGTTATAATATAACTATTACTTTCTTTTTGAATATGCATTATGTACCTATGTGGATAGATAATTAACTATCTATGTATCTGTAGAATCGGAGTACAATTTCCTTTTCATATTAAACCACACCGCATATAAGATCTTTTTTCTTATGTACATATAATCCGCTCACTCAAAACTATATTAAATTTTCCTCTAGTTTCGGTATTTCAATATCCCTCTTTCCCCATTTCAGAGTAAAGTTTGTATAAAAACATACTTGTTTATCTTTCATTCATTATATGCAAATCGCTGTGGAGCAATTTAAGCTCGTTTGATAGGGCCACTGCAATATATTACAGTATATAGTATGTATACAAAATTTGCATTCCAGCAGCGTCGAGTGATCTCTGACTCGTATGTAATGCGACGTCACATCACCCTACATGGAAACAAAAGATTGGAATCCAATTATCTAAATTCCAGTTTTGGTATAAGGCGTAAGGGTTCGCTCGCAGTCTACTGTGTCGACTCGTGTGTATATTATGTTAGGTACTTTGTAGGACGGCCAATCCAGATTTATTTTTGGCTCTAACTGTAGGGCCTGTATCAACAGATGTACATGTAGCACGATCAAGATTACGATTAGAGAGCGGTTTACACGAGAAAGGTTTTTCTAAAAAAGTACTAGACCGATTTTAGAATTCCAAACTGCAAGCTGGCTGTTTAAATAAACTCAAACATGCAATAATACTAGTGAGTGTGAGTTGAGTATGTATTTTATTTATCTACTATATAATTATTGTAATTTATTTATACTTATTATTTATTGTACTCCAAACCAAACCTTACCCACCATAAAAATAGTCTAAACTGTCCTAAATCACAACAAACAAACAAACAAATAAAACTGACGGAGACGACTGTTCATTTCTGAGGCATTAAATGCCTACATAGTTAGTACAATTTCAATTCTGTATGCAACTTTGAAATACGAGTACACACAGAACGTCCAGTAATATACAATACGCAAAAAATTTCAAAAAATAAATTAATTACAATTAAATAAAATTACACTTTATTGAAAAATTTAAATCTCTAACAAATATATTTGACATCTCTATCTACTATATATTATGTTTGTTACTACCTACGCATAACTTAGGTTAGGAGTTTTCATATAAGAGTTACGAAATAGGCTTACAGAACACACGGAAAACTTTTCCCAACTGGTCGAATCCGTTTCGGACAAACTAACAAGTTTATCGGCTTTACTTAGTAAAACCGGAACCTGCCACAATAAACAGGATGCGTGGTATCTCTAGGGATTCTAACGGGTACAGAATCGTCGGTCATTATTCGACTAAATATTTTGCGGAAGCAGTTCTCAATGTTCGCGAGGTGAACAATTTTTCGAAAAGCTGGGATGTTTCAACACCGTGCCACAGAGTAATCTGGGATTTAAAAAAATCGAAAATTCAATATTGCATGTAGTTGCCGTATTGTCTGAACTCGTTTTATTTTAAATACGGTTGAGTATACTCGTTTTACATTTTAAAATGGTAGAATAAAGCTCATCTTTTTCAGGGCCCGGTTTTTCAAGCTTATACGATATTTTTATTTTAAAAATCAAATGTAAAAGTTTTAAAATAACAACCAATTCACCTCGCAAAATCACGTAAAAGTTCACAAAATTTATCAGCCCGTATTTATTGTTTACGAACGGAGGGCGTAAAGTAAATAACAGGATATTCAAAGAACTGGCGTTAAAGTTGTTTTTTGCCATACATTTATTTGAACGGACTTTTTTGGGTCTGACCATATCCATTTTCCGGTCACCAAAGTTGACCGAAACCTACTACAGTTTAAATTTAATATAAGTTTAAGTCATGAAAATGTTCCAATGTTGAACTATTTTATAGTGTAAAATGTGAACCGCGATTTGGAGACACATCTATGTTGAGAACTGCCGCCATTGTTGCTTTTTGGAAATAACTCATATCCATTTTCCAGTCACTAAAATTAACAGAAACCGTAATACACATAAAAGTAATGTAAGTTTAAAAAACGTAAAATTTATGTGTATGTAAACGTAAAAAGTAAAATTTTCTATGCAGCAACAGAACCATTTTATAATGTAAACTCTGAACTACGATTTCAATACACGTCGTTGTTATGTCTGTCGCCATTGTTGTCTGAAGCAGCTCTACACTCATGGCAAGAATTCTCACCGAGATTTCTCGGCGCGAAATCCTCTAGAAAATGAACACTGTCTTCACGGTTCCTCATTCTCATTCTTTCTCTAGCATCGTTCTGGTGCTAGAACGATATTGTTTACGAAAAATTGCATTAATATAAATAACTGTATTTAATAAAAATAAAATACAATTAGTATCTGTCATCAGGCCTCGTTTTGTATGAAGCTCCGCCTGATTTCCTTTAAAATAAACTACTGCGGGTCATTATCCATCTTCTATTGTAGTCCTGGGTTATAGGCGGTCCGGTTATATAGTATACCTACTTATATGGAAATTAACATTTATTGTTAAATCCGTACCCAGGCAAACCTCCCGATTTCCTTGCGTTCGGGATCAGTCTGCTCATGATGTTGGTGTTGGTGGCCGGTGTGAAGAAGAGCCTGTTTTTCAACAACGTGCTGAACGCCATCAACCTCAGCATTTGGGTGTTCATCATGACCGCCGGGTTGTTCTACGTGGATATCACCAACTGGACCGAGCACAAGGGGTTCCTGCCATACGGGTGGAGTGGAGTGAGTAAATATGAAATATTTTATTGGCATAATATAATAGTAATTTAATTACAACAATATGGTAGACATAAATAGTATTGACTTGTAATATTAGGAATCTTGACAATGTTATTTGGGTATCAAACTAGGTCTAACCTGTATTACCTACAGAGTACTATATCCCTTAACTCAAAATCTGTGCATCTCGACTTATCAACATATTCCCGCCGTGTACGGATATATACTGAGTTATCCTGAGAACCAGTTCCTTCCTGGGAATTTGGATCAATGTACGAGTACATATTTTTAGTAAAGAAAAGATTCAAATACTTATGCCGTCTTGGGCGAACCGCCTAATTTTGTATGAAAGGCGATTTAACAATTGTACAGTTAACCCAGGGTTAAATATTGGCGCAAAAAGCATAATACGGAATAAAGAGCTTAAGGTAAAACGTCACCAAGATGTTTTCAAATAATAGTTTTTACACTTTCTGGGATATGGTGGGGGTTAATAGCCAATTTTTTTTTATAATAACAAGTAAAAGGGATCTTATACAGCAAATAAAACATACTTACACTTTTTTGTCGATTTTGTACAATATTTTATTGAAATGTTGTCATTATTTGATCTATAAAGCTGTTATACTGTCGCTAATATAAAAGATAATTTTCCATTTTAAATTTTTTCTACCAAAACTTCCAAAGCATGAATAGGAAATTTTTACATGAAATTCGCAAAGGGTAAAACTTTTGAATGAAACTTGTTACTTGTTGGTGACATTTCACTGAAAGGACTATTCATCTCACGGTGTCAGAGCTCAGACGAGAGGAGAGCACTAACTTTACTGCTAATAGGCTACTACTCCCACTAGGTACTCTCGGGCTGTCTGTCGCAGTTTCACTTCACTGCAAACTTAATTATTTTTAACCACCGACTAAAAGGGGTGTTATAAATTTGACAAGTTTGTTTATAAGTACCTTTGTGGCATAATATCTCGACAACCGATGAACCGATTTGGACGCCAAGAATTTTGTCGAAAGTGTTCTCAAAACCAAATTTGATAAAAACTGGACCTGTGGTTTCCTATATCTTGGGGAATTTCTATTAAACAGTAATTAGTAAGTAGTTAGACTTGAATTTGTTTTAATAACCCATAAAATTGCCAAAAAGGGTTCTTAGTTCCGCTTCTTTAAAAAGTCGTTAATAAGTATGTCTTTTTGCCTTAACCTATTGCGTAGTGCTTTTATATTGCCTTTATTTATTTTTTATCATGATGCCATTCGCACATTCTAACCTTGAGGACAGGCTCTGGTTCATCTGGCTCAGGAGCCAGATGACCAGGAAAATGTGGGGTTTCGAATATTTTTAAGTTAGAGTATTTAAATCTTTAATTTAGAGGCTTTGATACACGACAAGGTAAGAAAAGGGATGGAAACTCAAGTATTATTATTAAAGTCAGCCCTCACTTTGAAAGTCAACTTAGCAAAAGCAATTAGAGTTATTAAATGAAAGGTGAAAAAGCATTTATTCTGCTCAAAGTGGTATTGAGTAACTTATTGAGTAATATAGTAAATTAAAGCTCTATCGAAGCTCTTCAAAAGCTCTTTATTATGCGGTAGTAAAGATGTAAAGAACTGCAAATTAGACAGAGGTATCTACAAAAAAGTTTTATGTTAGTGTAACATTTTTGTATAAAAGTTATTCCAACAACTGCAACATCCTAATCGTATTTCAAATGCATATTGAAACAGAGTTCTACAGTTTATTCTATGATGATAAAGTTACAATTTTACGTAGGAGTTATTCAAACAGCTTTTACAATATCAAGTGTACATAAAATGAAAGCTCTGACCGAGCTCTGTATTTTGTCAGAGCTTTTGTTTAATTTACTATCCTTAAATTGTTATATTTATATATCGCTTGGGACAGCTCACGCCTTCCATGCTGAAAGGTCAATCTTCTTTGAAATAAATAGGTAAAAAGTTAGTTACTTATATATAAAATTAGATCGGTATTAAAGGAGAGCAACTTAAATGGTAATGCGGCTAAAGTAGCAGTTTCGGCTAATAATTTAGTAAAAATCCTCTGTATTTAATATTTTCTCTTTGTAAAAAGTTTAGTAATAATGCTGGTCGCAGCGACTCTGTTTTCATTGCGCCGTCGCGTCGTCACGTCAAAGGAGAGGCAACTGTAGAAATATTAAAAGGGAGCTATAGCTACAAGTTAATTAAAACCCTCTTTATTTAAGTACTATTTATGTACTCCGCTAGCGCAGGGACCTAAAACTCAATGAAAACTGACCGACCACTAACCGCTCTCAATTTTCATATTTATTTTATCATTTATTTTGCAGCGCGAGACTCAGGCAGCTCTGCTAGTTACGTTTTCAGTTAAATATAATAATTGTAGAATGCAATCCTATTTATGCACTTATTAAAAAAATATACAATTACAAATTTATTCAAAGATAAAATATTAATGTTACATCATTGGATTAATTAGGGCGTGAGGATGATTACTTTCAATTATCACGGATTATAATGCCTGCGACTAAATTGTGTGATTACTCATACTTAGTTATGATAACTCTACATCTAATCGTCCAGTAGTGAACTTGAATTACTGCTTTGCGATTGAAATAAGTAAATATGATCTTGAAGCTTATCCTACATTAAACGACAAGCTAGTATCCCAAAATTTTAACGACGTTTTAAAGGTAATAGACTCTGATTTGCAAGATCGCCTGGGTATGTACCACAAGTTTAGCTACTTCAGTCGCAAAGCAGCAATTCAAGTATTCCGGTTTGAATAGTAAAGGAACCAGCGTAATTACCGACCGACACATTAGGCACTCCATCTAGGTTAGCAGCGTACCGAAAACCGTCTAATAACATTGTTGTGAGGTGATATATCTGCCTATGAGCATGGTAATCACAACCATCAGGTGGCCAAAATAAGCATTTGGGCCACCTGATGGTTGTGACAACGGTCTTGTATCTTTATATAAGAAAAAAAAGTTTCTAAGAGTCTGTAAGTAGGTAGCTAAAGTATTCCTCGTGTACGCAGGTGTTCAGCGGGGCGGCGACCTGTTTCTACGCTTTCATCGGCTTCGATATCATCGCCACCACGGGCGAAGAGGCCAACAACCCCAAGAGGTCAATCCCTCTGGCTATAGTGCTCAGCCTAGGAATCATCCTCTTGGCCTACGTCAGCAGCTCTATGATGCTCACTTTAATCGGTAAGATGATTAAACTTAATATGTATTTAAAGTCTGACCAGGTATACAAGAATGCGGCATACCGCGGACCCATTTCTCCATACAAAACTTCCAAAGGTTCTGGAAGGCCCGGTTGCACGGGCCTACATACAAAGTATAAATAACAATAAATCTTTATTCCGGGCTGCATATGCCCATAGCATCATAGATAATTATCTTACAGACTCAGAGAGAAGGTAATTAATACGTTTACTAACACAATATATTACAATGTAAAATATAGAAGTAAAAAAAAATCCATTTAAACTAACCCTTTTGATACTGCCAGATTTGATTACGACAGATTCAGATTTTCGTCGTCCTTTCTCTGTAACAACGTATAGTTATCTAGAATAACAAAATGAATAATATATTTGGTACCGAACCATTTATTTATTAGTAGGAAAAGAAACAACGTAACTTAAAGGTATGCAAAGAAATGTATTTGAAAACAAGATTATCAATCGTATTTTTCCCTCCTATATGTCTATACACTGTCCGAAAATTAAACAGATTCAGATGCAAATTGCTCGTATCCGACAGGAAACCCGCCTCGATTTTCTAGTAAATGCTCGCCTGAAATTCGGGTAGGATAATATTCACTATACCTACATCCGAACGGATTGTGCGGCTGTGCACTAATGGACGGATTTGAAACTCCTATGATAACGGTATTCCCTAGTTTTAGAGCTACCATGCTGAAACTTCCTAAAATGGTTCCTGCTCGTACATGTGGAATTTAGTTGGAATTTGGTGAGAACCTATTACGTACAGTTAGTTGTAATTTTGTTTTGTTTTATGAAAAGGATTTCCATTGTTACCTTTTTCTTAGCCTTATTTCTCAATGTTGAAAGTCGTAGTCATTCTATGGTATTTAATAAATAATACTCTACTAAAACTTTAGATCCTTGGCAACGTTTGAATTTCATTAATATAAATATTCTCCAATAAGTTATCGCAATTAATTTTATGAAACCCGGCCATGGGACATGCGAAAAATCGTTACTTTCTTGTAAATAAATAATTGTAAATCTAAATCTTAAAGTGATATCTATATTTTTTACTAAATAAAATGAATTAGTCCCCTTGCTTGCTAAAAATAAATAGTTTGAAACTACAACTACACTAAATGATTTTAAAATCGTCATCAAAGTCGTGGGACATGCTAAAAACACGCGTATAAGTGCACGTTTCATAAAATTCACTCATTAACCGCATAGAATGACTTTCATGGCATATTTAAAGGAGTGGTTTTCCCACTCTATTATACACTCTGGATATCGCAAAGTGTGCAGATTTCCTCAAAATGTTTTTAACGTTAGAGCAGTTGGAAACCGTACTAGGTAAGTGGAAAAATAACAGGAAAACTATTTGGCACTTACCTAATTTTTGACCACAGTCGAACCCGGGCCTCCCGTGTAGTCTTAAATAGTCACTACGATGTTCACGACCGACTAATACACCAGTATTATTTTTCTTCGTCGTCACACCGCTACTGGTTTATTTTAATTAATTATTTTACTGCACTACCATTACTCATATCAGTCTCACTAGTATGACTACGAGTCGGTCGTGAGTATGTTACTGACCCGCGATAAAAAAAAATATTTTTAATAAGCCAATAAGTGTAACAATCAAGAGCTGAATGAAATCAATTTGGGAAATCGTATGTATACTCGTACATATAAATTTAGATAATATTTCCTTTTTCTTAATTTTCGTAATGTTTCCAAATACCCATTCACTTTGATTCTCTACACATGAGTTGAGGAAAATAACAACAGGTGTAACGTAATCTACACAGAGATGTAGTATCAATAACAGAGAAAATATATTGATAGCTGGTAGGAAAATACCTTCCCTCTTGTTGTGTTACCAAATTTCAAGATCCCGACAAAGGTATGTTTCCACACAAAAGATCTCATACCTATGTATCTTAGGCCCAACACGAGGGAGGGGCTAAGTTAAGCCTCGTCGTAAATAAAGATAAGATGAGGTACAATAGAGGATCAAGGCGATTGATGTGGAGACGGCTAAGAGGTTTATATCTGTAGACATTGAATGGAATCCACTGACTGTTGCGCTTGGCCATTCTACGGCACAATAATGGAGAAATTAGAAATATCTACTAACATAACCAGTATAGTAATTGCTCTAACGTAATTAATAATGATTCATTTATTTCACCAAACCAATAAAAAAAGTTGCATGAACCTAGAAATATTAGATACATAAGTTTTATGGAAAATGTAGAAACAAATACGAGTATACTTAACTCGAAATAGGTACAGCACAGAGCGCATCAATTATTGCCAGATAAAATTATATTATTGAACGGCTTTTACAAAATCCAACGTCGGGCGTATGCGTGGGTCCAATGCACATAAAAGATAATTTTCTTCAGAAAAATACTTAAGTGACGGAGAGCACCTAAGTATTTTTCTGGGCCTGTCTCTGAATGCATCTGCAATAGAATGCACTCAAAGACAGTCCCCGTTACGTGCATGTACTCGTACTATTGCAACAAACTATACTATTATTCTTATACATTAAGTAGGTACTTATGATTCTAATGAGTACTTAAAATAAGTAGGGGTAAGAAACGTTTGTTTTGTGTTATTTAGACTCAAAGCACAAAAACGCTATTTGAGCGAAATAATAGACCACAACACGTTGTGCCTTCTCAGATTCATCCACTACGCAAAATTAGAGTTGGTGGCCCTAGAAAAAAAACAGCCAAGTGCGAGTCAGGCTTCGCTCTTTCTGTAGGAATCATGTACAAAAAACTTTTGCTTGTTTTGCTCGCAACTTACAAACTATTATAGATATATCATTTTTAAGTCACCACTATTCTAGTCAATATTTAAGTTCCTAGATAGTACCGTTCCTGAGATAGTAACAAATGAGAGATGGTAACAAAAGTGGTCTAATCTTGACAACTTTGACGGGCGCTTACGTCGTTATTCCTGTATAAAAATATATTCGTCCTCTACTTGATGAGCCCTAAACAACGATAACCCACACGGTAAAGGGGCCAACAAGTTTTTTTATGTGTCCCTTTACTTAAGAAAATAAAAAAATATAATCCGATTATTCAGATCTGGGAAATATTATGTGAAATTTTTAATCTGTATCTTATTCCATTTAGGCGCTAGATCCGCGTGATATACGGATAGATAGACGGACGGAGTAGCGACAGCAATGGGGTTCCGTTATCCCCTTCGGGGTACCAATCCCTAGAAACGACCACAACCCGTTTTCGGCCTTTGAGTCTGACATAATTAAGTACCTACATTATACATGCACGTAATAAATGCATTTACCAATTTCAAACTTACATTTCAGCGCATTAATTATCAGTAGCACGAAACTAACATAATATGGGAGTTTGAAATCCCTCCATTAGTGCATGTATGTGGTGTTCAGATTTCACTGAATATTAGCGTCGCAGGATCGCAGGTTAGCGTTAATTGGAAAATCTGGGAAATCGAGGTCGGTATTTCTATCGGAAACGAACAATTTACATTTCGATCTGTGGCACGGGAGAATGTTTTTTCTTTCTTCCAGTGTGGCACTTATTAATCTCATTTTTCAGACGTTTCGGAAGTGGACATGCGGCCCTTTGTTAAGGACATTCAAAATCTTATTGTTTTTTTTCTTATATAGGGTCCTATTTTATTAGCGGCAAATATTTCTAGGGTGTCATCTATAGGTTACAACAAAAACGAAAGGGCAAAAAAATATTTGTTCTTATAAATTTTTGAAAAACTACAAATGAATGAATTATTGCTATTCTAATACTGAAATAAGAAGTATGAATGAAACTCGTTTCATTCCCCAAGATGAGTTTATGCCACCAAGGCGCAAAATAATGGGGTTTATATTTCTTTAGTATGGAAAATTTTCATACAAGTAACGGGGCTATTTTTTCGTGTAAATTGGTACAAATGACCAACACATATTTGCTACTAATAAAAAAGACCTTATAAGTACAATGACTGAGGACTTCTCGAGTATTTTGGCATTAGGGTAGTAAAGATAAATCTGATCGGAAACTGTATATTGTACGTTTCAGTGTTTTCATTTTCAGATTTTTAATAAACTCTTTTTTTTATTGACTATGTAGCGCTACTAGTAGGTGCTTAGAACTTCCATGGCTTTATTAATCACAGGTCACTGACTTGAACAATAACTTCTTCGTCCTGGATTTTCCAACCGGTAATATCAAGGCAGCCCTCTCAGTTCTCATAAAGATTTTATTGGAAAATTGAATTGAATTTCCTATCCGTGAACGCGAAATATAGCTCTATTTTATTTTAAAAATCTAGGCGGAACTCTGTTTGATCGCAATACGAGTGCACGTCAAAGGACAATACAAAGTGCTTCTCTATACCTACGTACCAACAATACATTTATTACATTCGTTGTTTTTTATTTATCTCTGCAAAACAACAAAGGCCCGTTAGAAATAGCATTTCACTTAAATTGTCGATAATCTCTTCAAAGTTCTACACCATCAGAGATTGCCTGGACGAAATGATTCGTCACACTAGGTCGCCTTTGATCAAATCAAACGGCTCCCTAAAGCAAATTCCAAATTTCCGATTGAACCAAAAACGATTATTGGTTAGAGCCCTAAGTAGGCCGAGAGAGCCGATTCGACAGCTTTTCAACCGCAAATTAATCGCAACCTAGTCATTGGCACCTATTAGAGATTATATTATATTTCTTCGTCGATCTCTGATTGCTGAGGACCGAAAAAGACCACAGTCTATTGGCTTTTCTAGGGTATGGTGTGTATATCTCATAAAGTGACTCGTTAAATTAAAACATCGCTCAACAACGTCACCCTCACTCTTAAACAATTTACAGTGAGCGTGACAGTTCCGTATAGTTTTATCCAGTGACTATAGAACCACTGGTAAATTGCTTCATGGTTTTAGATTTAGATTCATCATCATTCTAAGGAAAGAGCGCCGTACGTAAAGTAACACGTCTTCTTCTGACCAGGAGGACAATTCTCACGGAGTGATATAAATAGGGTGATAATTAACCAAGATTCTGTTAAATAGCATTTTTGTCTATTGTAAAACCAATTTATCCTCTGAATTACTAGTTGTGCGACCAACTGTGAGTATCTAAAGTTTCTTCAACTAAATATTCTCAAAACGGAAAGATTGAAATAACCTCAGCAAGGTAATTTACATTATAGCCTCTGAATTTTCGACCTGAGTCATCTAACACCCCCCCCCCCCCCCCCCCCCGGTCATTAACCTATATGCAAACAGTTTTTACTGGGGTTGTTATAAAAAAAACTTAACAAAGGCTAGCGGCAATAAGGCGCAGCGAGCTGCCCTCGCTACGTCTATTTGCCGCCCTAGCCAACCTCCGACATGTAAGTTAGTTTTCTGGCAAGAATGTGCAATCAGTTGTTTTTTTTTGGGTTGTTATAAATCGGTCGCTGCAAATCAATTTTTTTAGGGTAAGTGAGAGTTTAAATTCAGAGGCTAAATTATTAAACGAAACGCTGAATCAAAATAATTGCTGTTCTTTACTTGATGGTTTATTCGTAATAAGATATAGATTAGTATATTAGAAGCATTCTTATTTTCTCACCGCTCACACATTAAATACGATGTTAGTTTTTGTCCTGAAATAAAATTCCAGTCGCTTGATTTATAATTCCCCATATAAATATCACAGTCAATATTGGAAAAAAAATAGCGGATATCAAAGGACGGGACTTTTTGTTTATTTATTTTACTATTCTCGCATTATCATCTTCGATATTTATCGAGTCTTAGCGATCGACATACAAAGTGGACCTTAGCAGTCGATATTTTAAGTGATATTTATAGTCGAAATGTGTGACGGGATATTTATCGAGTTTCGATATTTGGCCTGATTGACATAACACACTGAAACCACATCCCCGCGCGAACGCGCGGATTTCTAGCCGCATTCGTGCCACCGCGTGGTGCGCGGAGCAGTGTGCGAATCACCTAATATCGAAAGGACTGTAATCACGTAGCATTAATTGGCAGTACCCTACGACGAGGTGGACACGGACTCGGCGCTGGTGCAGATGTTCGCCTACGTGCAGGCGCCCACCTGCAAGTATATCGTCGCCATCGGCGCGCTGGCTGGCCTCACAGTCTCCATGTTCGGCTCCATGTTCCCGATGCCAAGGGTCGTTTACGCCATGGCCCAGGATGGACTGATATTCAAGTAAGCTTCAACATCATCTAGGTCATCATCATCATTACGTCCCTACCGTTGGAACCTAGGCCTCCCCTTGCAAAACGGGTACGGGCCATGATGTACTGTGCGAACCCAGTGTTCATTGGTGGATTTCACATAAGTACCTAAGTCATAAAAACATTATCTATACATCATCATCATCATTTAACATCCCCACTGTTGGGACAATACAAGGTCGTACGGACCATAAGCCACCGTGCTGGCCCAGTGCTTATTTGTGAATTTTACGTAAGTCAAAAACTATGGCACAAAATTTAAAAAAATAGTTTTTTTATAATTTGCAAACAAAGCCTTTTCAAATGATACTCCATTGCTCCCATTGTCCTGCTTTCAGATTTCAACCACCCATTTCAGACCCCATTTTCAATAAAAAATAATATTAATTCCAAATGTTTTTTACCTAGGATATACTCGTGTAGATGCGGGCAAGCAAGTCCTATAATTGTGCCAAATTTCAAGTCGGTAGCATTGGTATTTTCTGAGAAAAGACATATAAATGGACGGACGAACACCAAGTTCGAACCATAAGGACATTTTTACCGTTTAGGTACGGAACCCTAAAAAAGAGTGCATTTAATCTGCCCAATACATGCTAATACACAGTCTTTGTCTACGGCGATTTGTTTCGAAAACTCGAACTCTGAACAACATCTAGGAAAAAGTTTATTGTAAATAGACAGGAAGTTGAAAAGTGCCCGCCGCCGCTGACGCCCCAGGGCAGGCGCGGGCTCTTTCCTAGAAATAAGGAGGATACTGGCTGGATTAAAAATTCCAACAACGTAGCAAACGATATTTATAATGACGTGGATATGACGTGGATGGTGGCAACCACACTACAGCATCGTATATTTTTTATTTACGTTCTTTATTCATTTATTCTTAGTAACTTTATTTTATCCTAGGCAATTAGCAGCCATATCTGAGACGTCGGGGACACCAGCGCTGGCCACCGTGGTTGGGGGAACGGCTGCTGCCTTCGTGGCTCTGCTCATCCAACTCGAAGTCCTTGTCGAGATGATGAGCATCGGTGAGTATTCTACTATTTTTGTCTGTGTCTGCGATTTTATTTCAGTGACAATGCTGATTTCCGCAACTCGACGTCTTCAGCGCCTATTGCGTATTGCGTGTATTCAGGGGGTTGTAACGAACTTCAGTATTTGTCCATGGGAGACAAAGATGGGGGGGGGGGGGGAGAGCCAATTACTGCCTTTTTACTTTAGATATTAACCTCAGAAAAAATACGTAAAGCTAATTTTTGGCACAAGTTTTCCTTAGACCCCCGAGAATATATTCTCGAAAGTCCCCACCCATAGGGTGGTGCTTCCCCCCTCCCCATTAAATGTGTCCTTACCCGTGTTATTTTTATTTTTCTCAAAAACCGTTAGAGATAGGAGAAAACTGTCGATAGTAGAAATGATCTTCATTAAATTACAAAACGTACGAAACGTGGCTCGCCGTAACTAAAGGTAACTAACTATAAAACACCATCTCTTCAATTATTATTTTTCATTTATCTAGGTATAAATGAAGGAAGAGTTAAATGCCTTCTATATGCTTTTTACAGTACATTAGAAATGGTTTACAACCAAACCACATAATAATATATTTGAAGGGATTTATCGCCTCTGAGGACATTTAGGATATTTTTATTGACTTCCGTCTTCCCTATGACCGGGCAACGATCATAATCGTAAACTGAAAATTCACTGAACAGAATAAGTGGTCCGTACCTACGTTTTTTAAATTATCTTATTACAGTCACATAAAATCAAAATGTACGGGAAAAGTTTTTTGTGATTTTTCTAGTACTCTAACCTCAATTGGTGCCATTGTGTCTTGTCATCTGCCCCTTTTCTTGTATTGTTTTGCTGATTGTACGATGTTTTTCTGTATCTGTGAATGCAATTGTCAATAACTTCAAAGTTTCCTTGTAGCTACGATGGTACAAGCCTTCAGTACCATTTTATTCAAGGTAGTGAACACACAGCGCATGTCAAAGCGACTCGACGCAAACGAAGTACTACTTAGCGTCGCATTGATGCACTACAGGACTTTTGTTCATACAAAGAGATAAAGTCTCGTGTGTTTACTGGAAATGTGCCGCTGAGACTGTGAAAAGTAGTTGAAGGGTTGATTACATAGTTACCTACCTATATTTCTCTAGGTAGGTAGAGTCACACCATAACCTGGTCATTGAAAACCATGTGGGCAAGAATCATAGATTTAGAGTGTACAAGATGAACAGTAAGTTAGGTACTGATTTCTAATTCGTATTCCTCATTGCTAAGAGTTGTGATCATTCTAAGGAATTAATCACATATAACGACTATCGTGGCAGGTGTAATGCGGTGTTTTGCCATTGCCTTCCCCATTGCATACACTGGGTATCTCAGTGTTCAGGTTTCTTAATTATGTTTTCCTTCGCCGTCAGAGCAGTCGATAAATGTATGCAAGTCTATGGAAAAAATCTCGCTGGAACTTGTTTTTTGATGTCGGTCTAGATATTGTTTGTACAAATTGACCACAAAAATTTCTGTAAAAAGTTTTTTTTAATATATTTAGAAATATTTAGCGGTAATGTTGATATCCCATGTCATTCTTCCATTGTTTTTGTAAGTAAATTAGCATAAACAAGCAAACATTTTTTATTTAAAAAAAAATCTAAGCAAGGCTCATTTTTATCCTTAAGAATTGCATAAGTTTTTCTTAAATTTTTTTATTACAAATTTATGTTTATAAAATATAACTGAAAATTTTTCAACAGCATCATTAAACCCGTTTGTCTTGATGCTGGTATTCCTCGTATGTACGGTTAAATTATATTTTACCTACAGCATTGTACAGTCAACATCTTGTAACATGAACTTAAATAAATAAAAAGAAACAAAACAAATAATTAAAACATGGTATAGAAATCTATCAATAATTTTGATGCAAAAACGCTTCTTTTTCCCCACAGACATCAAAGTATAAGTATTCTATTGGTATCTCTGTGCTTTTTCCCTAAAAATAATAAGTGATGTGTTCAATTGTTGAGCATCTTGCGTGTATTTATGGAACTTTGATTTAATCAAGGAAGTTCTAAGTACTAGTAGGTTAGGTACCTATAAGATTTATTCTAAATATGACATAACATGACATATGACGACACAGCAAATTCTATCACAAAGTCTTACTTAAACACACAATTTGCGCAAGTTACTTCAATGAAAGGACGATTACTTCGAAAGTGCCGCAAGGTTTCCCTAGAACAATATAAATACTTACTTACGTTTGTAAATTTCCCAGAAGTCATTACCACTCGCATTCACTAAGCCCTTTTCAAATAACGTCTAAAATCGTGTGTCATTAAAATTTCCAGTTCATTGTTCTTGTTACAATAGTAAAGTACAGTGAGATTAAATAAATTCTATCATAAAGTACAATAACCAATTAATTACTGTTGCGGTTATCACCAAAATGCAACTATAAATTAATTTAATATTTTAAAACGGTTACCGCAAAACTCTATTACGTACTATTACCCAACAACCATACATCGTTGATTGCCAATTACCGAGGAATTAAGCTGGTCGGGGCTTTCAAGCGATTAATTGGAACCAGTCACTCCAACGGCTAACTGAATGGGCTACTAGAGGTACATAACTATTAGTAGGTATCTGACCTGAAACTCGTGTCAGAGATGCCAGCTACTGGCCTACAGACTGGAATTGTATGGCGGTTGGTCCCGGTAGCTTAACTTTAGTCTGAGTAATTTGAGCGTCACTGATACCGTGTCAAATAGTTTAATGGAGCTTTGAATGCAGCTAATTGTCGATAGTAGCTTGTACCTACTTGCTTAACTCGTATGTGGTTTATGAGTTAGTTCTTTCACATTGCTCTCGCGTAGATATATAACTTATCGATTTTAAAACAAGGGACATGGCGTGAACGTACTCGTATGTATGTACGTTTTTAAAACGCTACAAATAACAATAGAGTAAACCATATAGTGATAGTGACTGCCCCAAACAACCACAACATACATAATTTCATTATTTTACCTTCAGGTATTTCAATATTTCACCAAATCTCTTCTTTTCTCTTTAATTAAATGTCAACTTCTGGAATTGCCCAGTCATCGCAGTTTCTCATTGCAAGTTATCGGTTACAGCTATTGCCCACTCAGATGAAAAGAGTTCCGGCAAATACTACCTCTCAGGCAATTTCTTCACCGCGTGGGCAGTTGTCGGGGGAAATGTTACTCGTATTTCCCCTTTTCTCAGATTGACCCAATAAACTTGTGTATCTACTGAGATGGTTCCATCGAGAGCTATTTAAATCGCGGTATAAACGGAACTCTCTCGTGCGACTTATTGCCGAGTGAGTCGTAACGTAAAGTAGGAATATAAAACAGTTTAAACGTATATTTCAAAAGCTGCCAGGCTCCCAGGTTACTTTATTTAGTCTTGAAGCAACGACGTCGAAGGAAAATACTTATCATATGCAAACTTGCCAGAAGATCATATGTGTAGCATTAGCTAACGAGGTGACTTATTTGCCGTCGCCTAATGTTTAGGCAGGTATACTCGTACCTACAGAATTAGTATGTAAGTTAAGTATATATTATAAAGTGGATATGTATTTGTTGTACTATATACTCGTCCATGGTAGTTTACGAGTGGAAATACATTTAGTATATTAAAAGTTCTTTGATTGAAATGTTGATTTAAACAGTCCTAATTATTTTAACATTATCTACCTATATACTTACAGAGAATTTAGATAGATAGAAACTTTATTGTACACAAATACAGGTAAAGTAAAAATTACAGGAATAGTAGCACGATATGTTACAAAGGCGGCCTTATCGCTTAAAGCGATCTCTTCCAGGCAACCTCTGAAGTTAATTGGACATTAAAGAGATTAGCGACAGTGTAGTGTGAAGATATGATAAAGGTTACTATTACTTAATACACAGTGCATTTAGTAAAATAAAAGTAATGTGATATACGTAAATAATTATGTTAGAGTTAGAATTAGGTAATACTTGCAATTACATGTATATTTAAAAAAAAAGGTTTTATTGTTATATTTTTATTATAGGTAATCATACTTTTGTACTTTCGGACAACGAAATTTCAAGAGCGCGGATGAGGCGGAATATCGAATTAATATTGGTTTTTTTTTTTCAAAGAGTGTCGTTTGATTTTCTTTCGATTTGTTCCCGATATTTCCGCAAAAGGGTCTATCTACAAATTTCTTAATATTATATAGAATGGCGCAACATTTTCTTCTACCAATTAGAATACTTAATAACGCCACCTACGAATTAAGAATTTAAATAATTGTTTTCAAAAGAGCCTTAAAAGAGCCCGAACTTATACCTGTTTATAATCATTGCTGTTCCTTACCCAGGTACTCTTCTGGCTTACACCCTGGTGTCCACATGCGTGTTGGTGCTCCGGTACCAGCCCCACTCCACCAACCTAATCGAGCTCCTGCCGCAGAGCCTCAGGACACCGGTGGAGCCCGAAGGCACCGCCAGTGCGCTCAGGGAGACCACATTTTCTGTAAGTTATTGTTGATATTGAAATTTAGAAACGGACTGCCTATCCAACTGAAATAGGGTCAAGTGGGAGTCGGATTCCTTAATATAAGTTACAGGTTATGTAATTTGTAAGTTGGTTTTGCGGTTACTTTGATAAAGTATATCTGTCTTATTCCGTTTTAAAGTCGTGACTGACGGACGAACAACGGCACCACAGCAATCAATAGAGCTACAGTTTCCACTTCTATCTGATACGGGTACCTATCAGTATATTCTAATTTTACAGCTAAGGCCGCTTGCGGTAACTTTATTTATTTAATATAACCAATGAATTAACCAGAAAACCAAACTGCATGGAATGTCGATACTTAATTAATATCGGATACCGATACAAAATACAATGGTTAACGATACAATGGTTTCCTGATTGATTGCCATCAATCGACTGTGGTTTGTTTAAAATAATTTAGCAATGCATTTGTTTATTTTTATATTACAATGCGTGAGTTTCTAGAAAATTCTAGAGACTTCGGTTATTGATAGCGATTCACGAATGTACTAAGATTGTAGTAAGACTGATACAGAGATCGATTTTAACCAATACCGGAATTCCTAAGGGATTCTAAGAGCTCACGGACTCTCTTCTTCTAAGTCGTTATCCTCATTGCTGAGGGTTGTGATCATTCTAAGGAACGACTCACGTGGCAGATATAATGGGGTGGTTTGTCATTGCCTTCCTCATTTCACACAATATGGTTATCTCAGTGTGCAGGTTTCCTCACGATGTTTTCCTTCACCGTCAGAGCAGTCGGTAAATGTACGTAATTGCCTGGTTTCGAACTCGGACCTCCCGCATGGGAGGACGCCACTGACGCTCTCACGGACTGTACTGATATAAAATGATCTTAAATGAAACGAATGAATCTATTGTGTAAAATTGTTAAAAACTACGCACTTATATTTTCACTACCGGTGTCATATACCGGCAGTTTTATTTTCACTATCGGTGTCAGATACCGGCAGTTGTATTTTCATTACCGGTGTCAGATACAGGCAGTTATATTTTCACTACCGGTATCAGATACAGGCAGTTATCTTTTCACTACCGGTGTCAGATACAGACAATTACATTTTCACTACCGGTGTCAGATACAGGAAGTTATATTTTCGCTACCGGTGTCAGATACAGGCAGTTATATTTTCACTACCGGTGTCAGATACAGGCAGTTATATTTTCACTACCGGCGTCAGATACAGGCAGTTATACTTTCACCACCGGTGTCAGATGCAGACAGTTATATTTTCACTACCGGTGTCAGATACAGGTAGTTATATTTTCCCTACCGGTGTCAGATACAGGCTGTTATATTTTCACTACCGGTGTCAGATACAGGCAGTTACATTTTCTTAATTGAGGTCGCTTCCTGCTCCAATAACAGCAATTAATTCCGTTCCAATTTAGAAACCTCGTTCCGACCTCAGTTCTCGAGTTTAAAATACACTTTGGGTACCTATTCTGAAGTGTTATTCCAGTGGCGCTTCCCAATTTTAACTTCCAACTATGAGAGCCCAGTCTGATGACATGTTGGATGTCGAGAGGTGTACGAATCGAATACTCATGGCACTCCTAAGTACTACAAACGAATTTCCCCTGAAATTGGTTCCTTATTACCGAAATTATTGTGATAAATTGAGCTGTATCCGAGAAACTCTATTCAATATCTCTATCTCTCTCTCTATATCTCTATCATAGGAATGGTAGTCAATCCCTTAGAAGTCATAAACCGAGCTATATTGCTGTTGTCACTCTGTCCATCCGTCCGTCTAGCTCGTAAACGGAATAAAATACAGATTCCAAAAGGTTTCCCTTAAAAAGAAAAAAGGCATGCTCCGTTGGTTCGTGCATGTGGAATACATGCGAAATTGAGTAGAAGGAAAAGCCGTGGTCGTCCTAGCTAGACTGACCTTTAAAGATCAGATTGATAGAGTGCTCATAGATTTTGATATACAGAGCAGACGACCCCAACGGCGAGCATGCGTGAAACGACGAATGACTGTAGAGGAAGCAAGAGAGGCGTGCCAAGACAGAGACTAGTGGCGCTCCATTGCGCGTGAAGTTATGTTTGTATGTATGTTTTCCCTTGACCCAAAACCGAATATCGACTTTTTTTTAATTGTTTCATACAATAGCTGGTCAATAATTTTTTTACCTTAGCATACCGTTGCTTAAAGATTATCAAGTAGGTAAAAGTAAGTACTCAAAGAATAACGATGTAATTTCTGAATAACGATGTAACTCAGAACAGTCTATGCTTAGGAATTTGAGAATCAGGTAGATTATTACTCATAAATCCTGTATTTAAATCATACACTTTGTACAGTACGTTGTGAGGAAACTTAATTACTATTTATTGACTTTAGAGTACGGACTCCTATAGAGCGAAGCTCGACTCGCACTTGGCCGGTTATTTGGTATTTAGGTAAATTACTTAAATAGAAATACCAGGGAGTAAGTATCTATTCTCGTTGTGAGCTTTATGGATGGCAAGACTTTTGCGATTAATGACAGTAGAAGCAGGCGGTATCTTGGGACCACCTACGCTACTAGCCTATATAGAAATCCTGAAGGCTGTTGAGAATAGACCCCCGTTCACCTAACCTACTTTCACAACGTAGGACTAGGCAATAAATAAATTTCCATGAATATTATTGCTTACTTACTTACATAATATCACCAACATAATAAACATAGTAGGTATCTTTAAAGAATTTAGAATGAATTTAGATAAAGACGTGGAAAACTAAATTTTTTTAGGTAAGTACGTTTTTAATATCTTTAATATCACAGAATGTCACATTCTCATTTATTGTTACTTTGCACTTTGTCTGCGATCAATAAATCCGTAAATATAACTGACCACCACAATCACTTAACTATTTCAAACTTCATGTGTGGTTTATTCTTATAGGGTCGTCCGCAGACTCACATCATGTCGGCCAGTCAGCGTGTCATGGTGCGTCGTGTCACTCGAAGGTAACAAATATTCCTGACAGCCCAGCGAAAATATGCTCTATTTCGATACAGCACTGCGAAAGGCCGGCCGGACCTAATTAGTTGAACGTTGAAGTATGAGCATGGCTCATCTGCGTGTTAAGTGTATTGAGTATTTTCACAGCTCTCCAGACTCGGACGACACGCTACCTGGAGACGAGAGCGAAGAATACGGCAGGGATGATACGTTCCTCATGAACTCTCATACGGAGAACAAGTTTTACGGCAAGTTTTTGTTTTTGTTTGATTTGTTTGAAGCGAAATCGCTTTGTACCCAGTAATTCTGTTGAAACAGTTTTACTAACAGAGCAATTGGGATTTTATTCGACTAGTTCTGTTACCAAAAACTAGTGGAAATTGCTTCCCATTTGTCCTGTTAGCTTCTACTCAACAGAGCTATTGGGATTTTTATTCTCACTAGTTCTGTTGTATATTGCTAAAAGTTTGTTATCTAAAGAGATTCGTATTATGATTACCTCCATATCATTATATGTGTTCCTTGACATACCTACACAATATTCACATAAGAATATTTAATCACCAATTATTATTACCATTTGTATTTACCATTGTAGTTTCGACACTTCTGACGTTTATTGTATTAAAGAACTTGCAGGCGATTATAAACAGGGTGTAACAAAATGCTTTTGTAAGCCGAACGAAACACGCGTGCTCAGTATCGATGTCTGAACTTTTATTCTACGAATTTGGGAAATTCCCAAAAAAAATCGACTGGCCGTATAAAAAAGTGAGCTGATCAGCACTTTTAATATGAGATTGGACGATTTTATTTTTGGGTTTTCCGCAGCAAAAAATTCGTAGAACGAGTGTATGTTATTGAGTTAACGATACTACCCATGTTTCCACTGAGAAGGGTTTTGTTACACCGTGTAAAGGCACGATTCAATTATGCATGTGAAGGCTTAAGCTTACGAATAGTTATGACGTCACATCTATGTGCAGGGTGCAGGTTAGTTGCATTGGAAACATGTTATTCTAATTTGAAATTTAACACAGGAGCTGTTCCGGGAGGGTCCTCAGGAAACACTTCCCGATGCGGCCGCCTTTTGGAGGCCGTGTCCAGGCAGCTCCATGCCATGTCCTACCTTTGTCCGGGTCTCTTCCCGTGGGTTGACTGCGGCCCTGCCAATGAATATACCGGTGCGTAAATAAAACCGTCATAGCCCACCCATTTTGGTCTCACCATTTTTGTGGAATAGATATATAATCTATAAATCTATAATCTATAATCTAAATCTATAATCTAAATCTATAATCTATAGATATATAAGATATACTTCAAAAGATTTATTCATATTTCTGGAGTTAGACGGGCTAGCCGGTGGGACTAATGAGACTTTTTAATAATTCCCATTTACCAGTGGGAAGTCCACTAGAAGTAGTCTAATTGAAGCCCCAGCGTTATACCCACTACGCTACCGAAGTTGATGTTTTTCCCGTCACAGGCATGTTCGTGATAAAATCAGTGGGAGTGATGTATCTCCTGATTATACTATTCGACATATTCGCTGCGTACGGCAACCCCGGCACCAACACATTCACGAGCGTCGTGATGGTACTCCTTCTGTTTGGCATCATATTCATCCTTCTGGTCATCTCCAGGAAACCACAAAACCGGCAAGTTGGATACTTATTATGTTTTACAGAGCTGACTGTGGAGCGAGCTTGGCCATTTCTCTATAAGAGCACATTAAGGATGCAACATATTTTTACCGCCAATTGCAAACAATTCCAATTGGCAGTTACATTAAAATGTAAACAAAACTCCACTATTTACAATGAGAAATCCATCTTTCTAATTTCATAAAGTAACCTGGATAAAACTAAAAAGATACAAAAGTAATTTTCCGATAAAAATAGGTAACATGCCCAAAGAGGCGAGACGGGATGCAAATAGGGCGCAGAAAATCACATCATACACCTTCGTCACTATCGCATGATGTCTACGTCACGTCGTCGCCTCTAGGAGCATTGCGCCTTATGGGATTTAATTTAGTCTGCGGATAATCATAATTGTACTACTGTAGCAAATCAGTGCCAGTTCGAATGCGTATTTGACTAAACTCTAACAATTGTTACCATCAATGGTAGTGGCAGTTAGTGGCCAATGGTAAGGGTGATTTGGTTGACGAAACGTTAATAAATCATCTCTATAATACTGCCTGAGGGTCCGTGTTAACAGGAGGAGGTCAAGCGTTATGCAGCCTGTGAACGCGCTCTGATTAACGTGTTTCATCAACTGTATTACTATGCGCCAATCACAGTGCGAACGCTGGATGCAGAACGCTTAACCGACTCACGTGAGCACGAGCCCTAGTAGTACAGGCGGTCTAGAGACTAAACGTGTCTATTTAATTTGTTCACAGTGTGGCGCTGATGTACACAACGCCTGGTTTGCCATTCGTGCCGGCGACGGCAATTATCGTGAACATTTATTTGATACTCAACCTTTCCATATTAACACTCGTGCGGTTTACTATTTGGATGATTTTAGGTATGCATAAGCACATAAAACATACACGACACTTCTTTTATTCAAGCGCTGAATAGTTCTTGTTTTATAATTAATTAATTCTAACAAGTTCCACACTAGTAACTCGTATTTGATTAACTAGTGTCGTAATTTAGACATTCACTCTACCTAACGTAAAAATGATTCCTCTGAGCGATAATTTACGGACTTTTGCCCATGACATTTTATATAAATTGTGTCATATTTCTTTTTGTCATCTAATGAGGCCGTTGGAGCGAGTTCTTTTTTTCCTTTGTTATAATTGTTAATTTTTATTAATATATATCATACCGGCCAAACCCGATTTCAGGACGATCTAGTTTTGCCTAGGCCAACTAATTCTTCCTATAGAGGTACGAATTATAATTTATATAAAAATTATAATTATAAAAAGAGGTGTATCGGATTATCGTTCTATCGCCAGAAAGATAGACTAATAATTAAGTAGATACCTAAAAGAAACTTCTTACCTGCAATATAGTTTAGACTACGCCATACCGGTTTATCCTGGAAAGCTTGTATTCATACTAGGATCAACTATTTTAGATTGATCCTATCAGGCTTAAGATGACCTAGTTGGGCCTAGGCTATACCGGTTAATCCTATCGCGTATTTATAGGAAGAATTAGTTTGGCAAAGGCAAAACTAGTTCATCCTGAAATAGGGTTTGGTCGGTAACATATACAATAACTACTTGTTTACCAGATTAAGATGTTTATTTATTTATTTATTTTTTAAATATAATAATATATCGATGGTTAAACTGTCAATCGGTACGACCACACATGTTCCATTTGACAGATCGACAAGCTTTAGCGATAGAATGCTAATAGGTAGGAGATATAATGCCCGTCGATCTGTCAAAAGGTCAGAATAGAACACAAATAGAACACGTCTGAACCGTATGTCCCTTCAATTGACATTTTAACCATCGATATTTCACCCTCGACGAAGCGGAGAAAAGACTATGAATTTATAGATAGTGGTTGTTTCTCTCATCTCTGTAATCTAATTTCATGCTTATTCAATGCTAATTTCAGATGTTTAATTTCAGGGCTGATTATGTATTTCAAGTATGGCATCAAGAATTCGACATTAGAAACTAACCCCCCCGCACCCCAAGCAGAAACCCCTCCGCCTCCGAATCCCCTTGAGCGCACGACTATTCCTCCTTCTTCAGCAGGACAGAATCGATCCACGGGAGATAGGAACATTTTCGAAGGAGACGGCAAAAATGGCCTGTACGGAAACCCTGATCAGTAAGTGTTTAATGTTCAATGTAAGTATGCGAGTACCTACAGGCACATAAGAATTACCACGTACGTAATTGTTGCTACAGGGTCTAACAAAAACTGAATTGGTCTAAGAATTGGTCTCTCTTGCAGAGCAACTAATCTGTAACAACGTTTTTCTTTTTCCAGGCTAATTTTATACTTATTGCAATTTTTAAACTACAAAACTTATTAATCGTTTTAAAAAAATATACAAATCCAGTATATTTCCTATCGAAAAGTTGTTTATAAGCTAGCTAGTCATAGTCGAATGCATCATCAATAACTTCGTGTCGCATCATGTTCATTACGCAAACAGTTCAAAAAACTGTTATTTTGCATAAATGTTCAATATGCAAAATGTACAACACGATGAAAAAGACATGCTCCGTTGGTTCGGACTCGTTAAAAGAATGTCTGATGAACGATGATGAAACGAAGCGAAAACGAGTGAAAAGAAAAAAAAAGAGAAGCCAGAGTTGATCTATGTATTATATACCTATTGATAATATTGACAGACTGCTCATTCAAGCATACGATCCTCAGAACAAGTACCACACGACCCGGCGAGATGCGTGAAGCGATGAATGAGTTTAAAAGAAGCTATTTCTATCAGTATTATCGTATTTTTGTGACAGATACTCCGATCCTCTGCTTGCGTGGCATGTTGCGGAACTGGAGCCGGTCCAGTCTACCACTCGAGTGAAGACCACCGCTGGTGCTCCTTACAAGCAAGTGGAATCTCGGTAAGTTATTTTCACCTTTTAGGTATTATAAGAACGAACAGTAACTTTAAAAAGTTAATCAAACGACGCCGGCTGTTCTAATACTCATACTGATTTTCTGTAAAGTTTGATAACACGCGACGTTGTTAAATCTACTTATCTATAATAAACTACACTCACAAGATGTCCATTACAATACACAACCACAGAAATCGGACTAGTAGCGTCCTCTCAAATTTCAAAATCTTTGTACACAACATTGTGTCCTAGTGAATAAGTTACTGATTGGTATGTGATTAAAACGAGATTGAGCGATAATGACATGTTCACTGGGTGTATTTAATTTCTGTTCATTATTTTACTACCGCATGATTTTTAAATATCTCATGATTTGTAATGAAAAAAATAAAAATTTACAGCTATAATGCGAAGACCAACTCCACCACGTCGCATACATCGAGCCGTCCACCGTGGGCCTACCCAGACACCACGTACGATTCATGGGGCGATTGAGCGACTCGTTTCTCTTAACGACTGACTACCTAACCGTCAATGTGGTAGGGCTCTCTGTTCAATGTGCACTAAATAGTAAATGTACCTACAACATCCGATATTTAATACCTTCTAAACTAGATACAGTTTTTCGTAGATACGATTTCATGTCTATTTTGTTACTCAATTATTTACCAAAGTTGTTACTTATTAAATTCTGTTACTATTATTGTAAATTTTATGGCAAATCGAAATGTATTTTGAATAACTGAGTGGCGTATTGCATAACTATTTTCGTATGATTTTATAATCATTGATTGACGTATTTACCCATTTTAGTTTGGTTTGGAATTATAGTTCCTTTCCGACCCTGGGCCATGATAACGAAGCTGTTACTGCTATGTCTTCACTTCATCTAATAAATAATTGTAATAGAATAATTCCATAATCGATGGGTAGATCTGTTTATAACGTTAACTAACTTAGGAATATTGCGTAGATAGTCTTGAAGAGAATGAATTTAACGTGAACTACGAACTTTCTTGACACCTGATGCACGAACGCACAAAGTATAGCTGTTCATGTATGTACGGACTTGTTTGATTCAAATCAAATTAAACTTTTTATTGTAAGTAAGTACCTTAAAGTACATTTTTACAACGTTTTACTCTACCACCGCTTCGTAAGGTGCTGTAGCTGAAAGAAAAGAAGCGGCGCAAGAAACATTCAGCAATGATTGACGTAAAGCTCCAAACGTACACTAAACATATCAGACGAATTACCTATATCTCTATACAATATTAGACGGTTTTCCATGTGATCCCTTCCTACCTTACTGATGATAATAATAGCATGACATTTTAACAAGTTTTTATACGTATTTTCCTTGATAACTCTAGATTTAGTTTACAATTATTAATTACCTATACTTACATCTTAATAATAAACACACAACCAATATTCCTTGTTTTCTCCCAATAATTAAATATTGGTAAATATTTATAGTAAGTCCAAAATTCTGACTTTTATTCGTGTTAATTAATATTCCTGTACATTTTTATAATTATGAGCATAAAAAGCGCGGCTGGAATAGTTTCTTTTTAACACATAATAATGCATACTTTTAAACGAGTCATAAACAGCAGAAAGGATAATACATTTTTGTAATTAAACATTACATTTACTCAAAATTAGGATCGATACACCCGCGATCTTTTGTGAACTCTAAATCACCGACTGTTGGCTATATGTGAAACCTGCGGTGTGATGCGACGTCTATTACCTACAAGGTGTAACAAAAATAATGTCACCTGAAACTGATGATCACGGTCCATAACTGAACACCTTTTGAACAAATTTTAATAGTGCCGATTATGATTCTTTTAGCTGTATAAAATACAACAAAAAATTATCTACAAACTCAAGAAATTTTTGAGCCATGGTATAGAGAATCTTAATATCCTATTGATATTATTATTAATCATATTTGTTAAAAAACGGTACCGTAAAAGGGTTTTAAAAAAAATATTTATTACAAAAAAGGGTGGTTTTAGTTGCGATTTAACTTTTGCGATACATGCTGAAAATAATCTCATATTGATCAAAGTTAACTCCAATGCTTTACAAATACAAGTAACAATGAATCATCGCCAATCTTGGACAATAAATATCGTCAAGATTTTGACCATAGATTTATTTTTGGTCATTGCTTATCAATATTATAGCTGTATTATAAATTCGTTATTTTACATACTTGCATTAAAAAAATATCTTATACATACATAGAAACACCCAGAATACTAATGTCTTCCGTTAGTTTTTATTTTCTTTCATTCTTAGTGTTTACAGGCACTATTGAAACAATATTCCAGTTCAGTTTTCAACGGTCACCTACTGACGTAATGTATTAAGTTTTAAGTATATGTAACTCTAATAATTGACTTTACACATTTTAAAAGTAGTTTCTTGTATATTATGACTATATACCTATACACAACCTGTTTGCCAATAACGAGGGAACTTGTACGTTTTCAAATGATCCTTGTAAGATATTCTCACAAATGTGATATTTTAAGTAATACCTAACTATTCTAAAATTAATAATAAAAGTCTTGAATAAAGCTGATGTTATGTATGACCATGTTCAATACTGAGACATCTATATACGCATGCGTATGTCTTAGTGTACCGGATTGAGTGGATATTATAATAAATCTAATATTGATATTGTCATTTTAACCCCGACCAGGGATTATAATAAAGTTGTCAAGAGGGTGCCACTGGTACTTTATAATCGGCGTTAAAGAAATCGCTATGACAACATTAGTTCACTTAAAATTCCGCATCATGACGCACTATATTATATTCCCGGTCGACCTTTAGAAGTTAAGCCATTTGTTGTATCATACTTACATTTGGATGTAAGCCTGGATTCCCATTGCTAAAAAACAATACCTTACTATTCCAATGTATCTGTTTATTGATTTGTACATCTTTCAAATAACCCAAAAGGAGTTGAGTAATTGAATTTGCGAAACAAAAGAATTTGACTTACGACAGAAAATGTCGCTCCTTGATAAATGTTTATATATTATTTGTACATTGCTTTGCTTTTCTATTAGTACATATATACCATATGTACTTATTAAACGATAGACAAAAAGAGAAGAAAGGTGGTTTGTGTACGATTTGAAAAAAACATACATACATACGCTATGTCCCTGGTGGCAGAGAGAAAAATATCAACACTGGGTTAATTAATACATTTGTTTATACAATGGGAATACAGAGAATGTGCTGTAAATAATTTTGCGTTGTTAATTTTGTCACCATAGGTAGCTTATTCGTTGGGCTCACGTTTTAGACCCTATCATTTGTTACAAGAAGAACTGATTTCGATTAATAAATTGAAATATCTACTTTATACATATCTGCGAGCCTTTTTTGTTATCTATTTTTTAATTATGCTATAATATTGGGATATTTGCTATAAAATATTATGATAATGTAATCATTTTGACCGAGGGTAAACCTCTGAACAGAATGCTTTGGGGTAAAAAATATAATAATGGGATAATATCTAGGCCTTACTCATAAAACGTTGTTGTTGTTTGATAATTAAATAGTAATTGTTAGCTTTTCAAGAGGGCGAAATATACCGAAAGTCCAATTGAAAAGCCAAATATGTAGTTGTAATAGTGCATACTTAAAACTGTTAATGCGCTGTTCGTTGCGAACATTATATCATTTGAATTGTCCATCTATTTTATGCTAGGCCTGGGGGAAAATACTTTTTTATCCTATAAGATTTGCGAAGACATGTAAGCATTTTTTCATGAAGAGAAAAATATAAGCCAGATAACTTGTCAGTTAAATTTTTCCTAAATTGTAATCATGTAATGTAGGTACCTATGATGCAACAGGCACGGTTCTTTGCAATTACTTCTATAAGCGATTTCTAACACAACGTGAAACCCTGACCAGGAATATGAAAACCCTTTCAAGAGGTTTCCATTGGTACTTTTAAAGTCCTGGTGTTTTCATGTGATTCCACAATACGGCGAGGGTTTTTATTTTTATGGCCAGGGTATATAATTGTATAACTGTTACATTATAGTAGGATTAATAATTCTATTCGGTAAAGAGGCTTTGTATCGTGTGAAGCTTCACTTTACTCAATTGGATTATTAATTAATTTAACCAATCCGTGACCATGACACATGCACATGTTCTGAAATGGAGTACAAGTGCAAAACCAGCGAAAAAATATTGAGTATTAATACATTCCACAAATGCTAGTCGTACCTATTGATCTCTTCTGTATTAATATTACGTTGAAGTGGAGCTTATGTTTAATGAATGTACATAGCACTTATATACCTATATTTTACGTATTAGTACAACGTGCTCAACATAATTTTCAATCAACAAAATAATTATATCGTTTATATTATGCTTAAATAGTTTTAATTATTTTAGTACCTATTCATTGTTACGAAGAACATACATCACTAGAATCATAATTAAATAACTATAATCGAAAGTTGATACAGATTTGCTATGAGAGGAGATAAATTATATGTACCTACCTAAACCTTTCAATTAATGCTGAATACACCTTCCAAATGTAGTGTACCTTCCCAAATCAATGTTAGAAGCAGGATTCAATGTCATTTTAAACTAATTGTAATGAAAATAGGTAATTAATGTATAATAAATTATTTTACACTTCCATTAATATTCACTGATTCAGAATAATACAGTAGAATTATTATTAATGTGCAGGGGTCCGCGGTAGGTACTTATATGGGTAATGTCTATGTTCTATAAACCTATACATATTTAGAAAACTGTCTTGTTAACGCTGTCGCTGTTCAAAGATTCCAAATCATAGCACCGATAGTTATGGGCGTATTGTATATTATTACGTCTTGAGTGAAAAGTAGCTCAATACCATTTAATTGTAAATTGAGGAATGGGCATTTGTAAACTGTGGAATGGATGTGAAACTAACTCGAGGTGAAACTCAACAAAGTTATATTTCAGGAAAGCAATAAAATCTAGAGTTAGCGGGCCGTCGTCGGTTTTTGTTATTTAATTCCTTTTAATAATGAAGCAATAAAATGTAGCGTTAAAAGGTTATCGACGACGTTTCTAATGTAATAAATTAAGAATGTAATGATAAGTAAATATAATCCCTTTCAAAACATTTATGGTGCGAGAAGTAAAAGCGATTCACCAATTTTCAAGATTGCCGCCTTCAAAAATACGAAGTCGTATTGAGCTACAGAGCACTTAAGTGACATGGGTAGAAAATAATGATTTTGGACCAATGTGGATTTTAAATTTGCACTGTCTAGTTGCTATGATTCGGAACTTATTTTTGTGATAATAATATGTAAACTACTTTAAAGTAAGTTTAAACCAAACTATATTAGAATGTTTAATGACATTGTGTTTTATTTTTTATATTCCATAACAGGAGAGACATTGGCTCTCTCTACGCCTTCTATCGCGTTTATAATGGGGAGTGCTCTTCAGAACTATTTGACTTGGTGCCGTCGTCTACTTTCTTGAATCGCACCACTCGTCGGCGGCACAATTTTCACCCGCACTTTCTAAAGCCTTGGGTGTCTACCACGACCCGTTTTACACGAACGTTTCTGCCACGCACCTGCAAAATGTGGAACTCTCCGTTTGTTCTCATAAGGCCAGATTCTCAAAAGGACAGATTCTCAAAAGGACAGATTCTCAAGAGGACAGATTCTCAAAAGGACAGGAGTACACGTGAGCAGAAAAAGTAACGATAAAATTATTTATGATAAGTTTATGTATGATAAGTTTTCCCGAATTGTCATATTATGCACGTCTCAATATCGCAAGCCGTTGCAAGCACTCTAAGACCGATATTTCACTCCTTAAACATTCAGATACAATGTGTTCAATTTTACTGTCTACTAAAATATCACTTTTCCTCCTTCTTTTCCCTGCACAATAATAGGCACCGCGGATTATTTTTATATCCGACAGTTTCGCTTCCTTCTTCAAAAGCATGATGAAATAAAGTATGGATGGTCTTTTAGGAATTATGGAATTAATCCTTTTATGCCACCCTTCTATTGCATTTGTAGTACGAAATTTCTCGCCATAACAACTGAAAACTTCTCTGGTAATCAGATTGATCCATTGTTTCAAGAAATAATTTTGGAATTCTGTGCTTTCCTCAGTACTGGGAAAATTTTTCAATGACAATGTCAAATCAATGACGAGGAAATGGTTTTATCTAATCACCAGTAACAAAACAAATTGCATATCAAGGAGATTGCATTAGTATATGCTATGTATCATCTTTATCCACCATACATATTATAAAACAAAGTCGCCCGCCGCGTCACACGTTGTTGCACTTATGATACCAAGGCGTATTTGAAATAACCCCTCCGGACCCACCATACCACTGTCAATGTCCCCTATGAGTGCACCTGTACCATTTCCGGTTTTTTGAGAATCTGTCTTCTTGAGAATCTGTCCTTGTGAGAATCTGTCCTTTTGAGAATCTGGCCTTATGAGAACAAAGGGAACTCTCTGCCACCCGACGTTTTTCCACAGCGCTATGACATGGGATGCTTCAAAAAGGACGTTAAAAAAGTCCTCTCCCTCCACGGTCGGCAACACACAAGCAATACCCCTGGTACTGCACGTGTCTCTAGGCGACGGTGACTACTTACCATCAGGTGTCCCGTTCTGCCTGTTTGTCGTAGCTAATTTATATAAAAAAAAAAGAAAAAAAAGAAACAGGTCATAATTACCCGCCAAAGGCACTCATTACCGTGAAGTGGAAATAGTGCCGGTTCCAAATAGCTTTAAGCAATGAGCATGAGAAAGCATGTGCCCTTTTTCGGGTAATAATACCGGTTCCAAAACACTAACTTTCCTCGGAAATCATTATCCGACCAAGCAAAAGTGGTATAGTAAAATAAAATAAAAAACCGGCCAAGTGCGATTCGGACTCGCGCACCGAGGGTTCCGTTCTCAAAAGAATAATGATTTAAATATTTTTTTCTCTAAAATCAGAAATATTAAGACTACTTTATTATTCCCAGAATTAATAGTTTCCCAGAATCATTAAATAAATTTTCGATAGTCCTATTAGTTGAACCGCGGGAAAATTTCTGCCGCCAGTAACTTTTAAATGTATTAAAAAAATTATAATAGATTGCCCATTATGTGTAGATTTTAAAATAGTGTAAGACTTACTTTTTTTTACTTTAGTAAATAAGTAATTACTATTTTTCTGCAAAAGGAGCCCAGTTTGTAATAATTTTAAAAGGTGAAATTGCAAACTTCGGAGATAAGGATGATAATTTTTGGCCATAAGTTAAAAACTACAGCACATAAAATAAAATAAAAAATGGTTTTGTAATGTGCAAATAAAACTTCCATTATGATACCTCCACTTTCAGATTTAGATCCCCGGGGTTTCTAATTATTTCAAAATTTCTTTTACTTGGGATAGATGCGGACAAGCAAGTTCTACAACTGTGCCTTTCAAGTCGATAGCTTCAGTAGTTCCTGAGAAAAACCGCTGTGAAATACAGACAGACGGACGAACATATGCGCTGCGCTGCTGCGCCGCCCGCCGGTGCCAATTTGTATGGATGTTCGTTTTTCACTTTTTCAGAATACATACTTCTTTTCCAATACTTGAAAAACTTTGCATACGTATAAGAAAGGCTTGTATACGTATTAAAGGCATGTATTATGAAAGGCCTGCAAATCCTGCATACGTACTAGATGGGGTTTTCTAGCACAAAAGGTGTCAAGGACCCTAAGGCCATAAGATGAGAAAAAAAACCTTTTTTACACACACGGTAAAATTGGAGTGATTTGCTCGCAATTGGTCCAATGTCCTATACCCAAATAATAAAAAAATACTGTATAAATTCTGTAATAAAATAATACTGTCGTACAGAATGGCCATGGCCACTTCCTGTCCTACCAAAAAGCGATAAGAATGAAAAGCAGTCGTGATGGATCCAAGATTTTATTGACAGATTTTATTTAATACGAACTGTATAATGTGCATTTTATTTTATGATATATGACCAATATAAAATGTAATGGTCGAGGAGATCTTGCAATTAGATATACTAAGTATCGCTATTATTAGGTTCTCAAAACCATTAACTACGGCCCATTACTGTATGTATGAATAACATAAAATCTTCCGGTGGATTAAAGTCGATTACAATACAAAACGGGCTAAACGCATAGGTAGGATAGTTTTTGGTGTATTATAGCAGCGGAACCGAAGAAAGTATATTGTATAATGAGCTATAGTCAATGATTTACGGTGATTTTAAGTTTAATACACTACTTACTCGGTATATAATTTACCCAATAATGGCATATAATAATATAATCGTCTCCATATTACCGTAACTACAAAACGAATTTATTATACAACATTATATAACAGATTATCATTATTATTAATCGTTACACTAAAACATAAATTAATACAATAACACAATTTATAATACTTGCAAAACACGTGAGCATCGAAGTAACATTATTACTTTAATAGGATTAGCTTTAGATCAAATTCGCATATTTTAAACAGTATTACATTCGTAAAGTACCTAAAATATGTCGTATTACCTGTTCAGAAGATTAATATGATATGCATGATGAATTATAAAAAGTCCCACATCTGGAACTGATTCTTTTTTAAATAATCTGATACTAGTCAGTTTTTAAAATTGTATACAGAAGATTATAGTCAGTATTTTGTAGTCATTCTCAGAAACAAGTTGTAAAAATGCACATTGTATCTTTCGAACAAGTAATACGAATCGCTACATTATAAGATCACTAAACGAATCGGACCTACTGCTAACTAACAAAAAAAATTTCGTTTGCACTTTCTAGGGCGGGTGGTACAAGCTATATTTTTGTACCGATGCAAATTAATAAAAATAATAAATAAGTATTCAGAATGATTTTACACAATATTGAAATCCGCACTATAAACATTGCAGAAAAATAAAAAATAAATGCGTCAAACATCACTCATTAAAACATGGCATTAATGTTTGACCAATAATTATTTGTTATAATTTAAGATATTGCACAAAACTCGTCCAATAACTAGAAAAAGTAAATATAACTAAAAATATGCAAAATCACAAGTATTAGTTCAAAAATATTGCAATAAAAATGCGATAGTCTACTAACAAGTACATTAGTATCGTCCTAATAAATTAAAAATTCTGCTACGGTTAATACAATCATAAATTATAAAGCGTGATGTTACATCGACGTATTTGAGTTTTGTAAAAAATAAATACGTAACATGTCACATAATAATATGCGTTATATAATAATATGTTACATTTTACAAAAGTCATTTACGTACGTAAGGTAGAGACGATTTGAGCTCGTACCACAGTCCAGTCAGCATTGCTACTGGACGACAAGATGTTATTATTAAAAATAATTGTATCGGCCCGTTTTTGTCATTATCGTTGAGGTCATTATAAATTTCTAAAACAAGCATTAGTCATATTTGCGTATTAGCCATAACAACGATGTGAATATAAATAAGCATTTAAAAACATTTATATAACTTACATTACTAAAAAATTGATTTAGTTCATTTACAAAAACTACACATTTCACAAAACACACACGAGGGAATCTCGATATTTTTTACAACACATGCATCGATACAAGAAACAATCGCAAGAGCACAGGCCCTAAATAAATGTTAATAAAATATCCATTCATCAATCACACTCAGAACACCTTAACTCCAGGTTGTCGAATAAACCAGAAAGGGACCGACCGTCACATACACATACATAATAATAAATAAATCATAATCTGGAAACAATTATATCTTATGATCTTCTTAATATTGTTATTAAATCATATTTGTACACAATACCCGAGTCAAAGTATCGCCTCAATATACAAAATATGACGATAATTATTATACCATAATAATGAAAAATGTTTATAGATCGGCTCCTTACCCATTTTCACTCACAAGTATGAAGGTATAAAGTTCGCCTGCCGCTGCTTGGGCGGGCTGGCTTGTTTCCTCCAAGCTCACAAGAGTCAAGCAACTGGCAAAACGCGTACACAAGATAGTCGACCTCTGTACAAAATTAAGCATTTCTATAACTCACCACAACTAGAGGTTGATTACAGGCATCTCAAATCTTAGCACAGGTATGTATATCTTTACAAAATAATAAAATTGTCCTTTTCCCCAAGAATGCTTGGGTTCTATTTGTCTAAAGCTTGAAATCAACCAAAGGTAAATTTCATAGGTTGCAAGGACATATACGGACTCCTACATAATTTGTTATTCCAGAGAGAACAAAATTTGATACAAGAGTAGGTATGAAGATTAACTTCAGAATCTTCAAATCACAACCATCCTAATTATTGGAGATGGTTTCTCAAGAACATCTATGAGTTTTTTATCTATCATATGTGACCTTCAAACCAATATATCCATCAAATTAAAAAAAACTTAAAATACATAAAAATATCTAATACAATTTGTATGGAAGTATATCGTGATTTAAATATTATCTCTTGTAAAATGCAGTTTCTGAGCTAAAAGCTTCTGTTTGTTCGAAAGCTCCTCATTTATCGATTAGTCACTTTACTTTAGATAATAAATAATAACATTGTTTGTTATTGAATCGATACATATTATCTTCTAAATTGAATGGAAGATTATAGTATCGTGAAATTGTAAACAAAATGGAATACATATGTACAAATAGCTGTATTGACAAAAGTGGAATTAAAAAATATTAAAATACTTCCAACGACCTACGGATGGCAATAATAAAAAACTACCATTTTGACCTTAGATCACAACCGTTTCCTACAAAATGTTTAAATCTTTTATACACGCTCAGATCCGCGTGACATGCAACTATGAATAATAAATTCTAATGTTCTACATTCAAACAGAGAAATCACATTGGCATTACTGATCGTGGCACTCGCTTTTGTTCGTTTCTTGAGTGTCACTAGTGTCTGCGGCACCGGATGGGTCACCAGGCGAGTGGTCAATGTGGTCTGTGTTTGAGCTGGGGTTCTCATCCTTCTCCTGGATGGAAGCATGCTCGTTGCGAAGGCTGGTGCCGCCGCATTCGCCGGTGGGCCTCAGAACCAGGTACATGAGTAAGTCCGACAACGATATTATTCCGACAACCTTGTCTTCTTCATCCACCACCACTAGACGATGTACCTGGAAACAACATAATACATAATTCTAAGAACAAACTTATCCAGTATTCGATTAAGACTGCTTGAAAATATGTGAAATAAAATCTGTAACATGGGTACTTAAATCACTACTAGCTTATTGTTGTCATTTCCTACTGAAATAATACACATTCCGGCGTAAAGCTGTCTGAAAATATCTAAGTACAAAATATAGCCAAAACTGAATCGTACGAGATTAACTGTGTATCAAATGCGCGAATGACCATATTGTCGCAAATCGAGCTTAGGCGAGGGTTGTCGTGCACGAAGTGCGAGGTGGTCTTCGCGCACGTGTTGCAACACTATATTATATGTAAACCCTGTGAGTAAAAATCGTTCAGAAAAAAATCAAACAAACAGAAATCGCTGAAGCGTACAGTTAATAATTCAGTTATATAGCCATTTTATAGATCAAATATTACATAAAGAAGTATTACCTCTGCGCGCACTATCCTTTCCATAACCTCGAACAGAGTCTCGTCGAGGGTACACTTCTGAACGCCTTCGAACCACTCATTGCGGTGTTCGTTGGCTTTTTTCAGAGAAACGTCAAGGTTGTTGTAAGTCTTCTCGGCCGCCAAATTCTGAAAGTAAATTTTTAAATTAATAATTCTCTACAACTGGCTTACATATAATTAAAATAACGGTCTACCACACAGTGTATATGTATATTATTTATATGTATATTTATAACATTTGTTAAAACAGAAAATTGCATTTAGCAGAAATCCAAGAAAGCCATAGAAAAACAAAATTTTTCTTTGGCGTTTCTTTTCTTTACTATACGACATTGAATGTGATATGACTCTGTGCAGAGTCAGCCTGTGAAGGCTTTACCTATTTCGCACCATGTACACTTACAATGACGTCAAATTTGGCGTAAATGTCTTTAAGCCGCCCTTCGGCGTCGACCAGCGGGAGGGCTGAGACGCGCCGGTTGACGAATTTCCTTAGCGCGTCGATGATGGATGTGTCCTCTGTGGCAGTCTCTATATCGTTCAATGTGCCGATGCGGAGGTCCCGCAACTTGCACTGCAGATATGACGGCTTAGGTAGTTCGTTTATCTGAAAAAGAAAAAACTCTTGTCAGACACTATTCTTTTTCCAAAAACTAAAAGCGATTTTCCTGTCTTAAGGATTTAGATTCGCACCGCATATATTGTCATAAGCTGGGCTGACACGTTGCATAACATCCGCATCCCGCATGCAGATACCAAGCACAACATTACAAGCTTGTATGAAAATATACGTTTGTGCCAGCATGCGGAGTATCCGCGTGAGTGAGGTAAAGCTATATTGATTGTTTAATGTCTATGAATGAGAAATAAAATGAGTTAACATGACCAACACAAATTACATACATGCCTTTGACAATATGACATAAAACGCAAAGCGTTGCGTAGATGGAGCCACGAACACACTCCGTAAAAAGAAAACCTAAACTTCATATTTGAATATATCACAAATTTCTCGTTGTTTGGGTTAATTTAATTTAATTTTTCAAAGCTATTAGTAAAATTGTGATGATATCATGGCATCATATGGCCATTTCAAAATAGCAGACCTATTATATCTATTAAAACAGCGTGACGCGAGACTGAAGGGTAAAAAAAAGATTTGGTAGAAAGGAACGTACCTTCATGTTGATTGGCTACGTACCATTGTGCTAGTGGCGCCTCTAGTGGTAAAACATTGCAGGATTATCTCCTATTATATAAAAAAGGTTCTTGTGCGGATTTACGAGATTATCTCCCAAAGTTGCTACGGGACCCCGGCCGGAATACCGACCAGTATTCCACGTGCTGAACGTACCACCCACTAGTATTAGGCAGGATATATGTAAGATCGCGTGCAGTGTCATACAAAATTTACTGAAAAGATTTCACAACATCTTTGCGATAAACCGGCCGGTATATCGTAGTTGTGCGAGAGAGGTTTATCTCCACGTATTTTTTATCAATTCTGACTGAAATGTTTGTATTTCTATATAAGCCTTAATTATTTTATCATTTTATTTTCACTCAATCGCTGAAAGCCATAATCTGAGATTATGTCCGTAACAATCAGAATATCGAGAAACTAAAGGGGTTTGGAGCTCGCTATCCCTTGACATGGCGTCGATTCCTACGTGGCCGTCAAAGTTAAACCTAAATGACATTGTCACGCTCTCTCGTGTAAGAGTGTCCGTGACGTTTCATTTAGCGATCATCGCTAAAACTACGTACAAAATTATTTTTTGTAAATATTGTAAATACTAGGTACTGTGATTTTTATTATTAATATTAGACATTTTAATATGACCTAATAGCAGTATGAATGTAAAGGTTTTAATATCTTCATTATTGACGCAAAAAATAATTATGTTAGCTGTATTGTCCCACTGCTGGGTAAAGGCCTCCTCCAACCTCTCCACTATCTGAAGCCTGTATCTTGTCCCGTTTACATGAAGACCGATGACGAAGCGACAGCAATAGGGTTCTGTTTTCCCCTTCAGTGTAAGGATCCCAAAGGGTGTTATTTTATTACATGGACGCGATCGACATTGATCGGTGGATTGACTATAGGCCGTTCAACGTGAATTATTGTATATTTCCTTGTCCGATCTGTTATCTGTCATCGATTGACAATTGACACCTTAAAAGAGCATTTTCTTTTTAATCTTACATATAGGAAGAGGAACCGCAGTATCCTCTTGTGCGTGAGGATGTAGAGCACGTTGCCGGTGTCGGGGTCGATGACCGGCAGCCGATGGATGCGGTTCATAATCAGGATCCGAATGGCGTCGTACAAGGACGAGTCGGGCCCGATAGACACCAGCGGCATCACTGACCCTTTCAGCACCTCTGTAGAAACATTGCACAGGTTGAGCGTCGGTGGCGTAGTGGCCAGGACACCCGAATCCCATGCGGGAGGTTCGGTTTCGTAACCATTCATTGTTAAGTAATAATAATTTAAAATTTATAAAATACGTAATGGTCTGTAAACTCATTGTTTGACCTATTTGACTAACGTAAGTAGCAATAAGTACAATGTACAATGTTATAGTTAAATCTTAGCGACATATAATTTAATTGTCTTGATATGTCAATTTAAAGTAAAATTTTGCTGCAAACTGTATAACTACTACATGCAAGAGTTATCCTTCGTTACGTTTTTCATCTATATTTACATTTATCGACTGCTCTAATCGTAAAGGTGAAACCTGCATGACTTAAGGACTTAATACAATTGTAAATTCGTATTAAATCATAAAAGTTTAATATTTTTAACCTATGACTACAAAAATAAATGTCGATTTAGAAAATAAGCTTTAAATATTGTAAAATTCGCTTAAGAACGTCGACACGTCGAATATCATTTCTTCGGCTTCATCATCACTTATCATCACGTGAAATTGAGTCAATCAGTCAGTCATCAGCATAATTCGTACAAAAAGTAAACTTACGTCGCCACGTTTCAAGGCGGTGTTCTTCTAACTCCTCCATCGCGACGTTCGGGCTGGTGTAATACATCTGCAGGATCTTGATAAAGTCGGTGATTGTCAGCATCCCGACGAACTTTTGCCTTTGCGAGTCCCATAGCGGCGCTGCACGAACACCTGTTAACACATACATACATACATAAACTCACGTCTACAACACAAAATATATAGATATTTTGTGTCCATAATCCCCGAGGGGGTAGACAGAGGAACCACCGACAGGTAGTTCCCACTATTCGCCGTAAGATTTGGTGGGCAACGTGATAGGTCTCGAGCTTATTGCCGTCTACTAGGTGTAGAATAGTATCCACTAAGACCCTTAGTCACCTCGTACGACACCCACGGGAAGAGTTGGGGTGGTGCTATTCTTTATGGCCGGCACGCCACGGCGTCAAACACGCCAATAATAGTATACACGGCATGACATTCCACGGAACCTGTGGTGAACTAAGGAATGTTAATAATGAATGAGGAATGTCCGAATGCATGTCAATGCATAGAGAACTATATACGTCAAGGTAATAGTCATAGGCACTGTTGCAGACGAGGAAATATCATCAAAATAAATGTAGGTAATAATGCACTTCTAATAAATACGACTTCCTCTTAATGTTTCTCTAGGGTCGCTGGCGAAGTATTATATGTTCCTAACATTTCCGAATCTTTACACTTTCGTTAAAAACATTGTCGCTCTTTTATAAACTAGAAAACACTCTAACATAAAAGTATATGAAATATTCTATTCTGAATTAGAATTTATATTTACATTTATTGAAGTCAACGACGTATTGTATTACATTGTATCGAATTCTATGTATTATTCAGGTTGCACCTGTTATAACAGCTGTGGAAAGAATGATAACTTTAACATCATGAATCATGTATTTAAAAAACGGATAATTTTATTTTCACGACTTCACGTCCATAAGAAACCATGCGAAGCAAACCTGCTGCGGCAAAGGAGACAGTATACTATATTTCAAATAAACTAGAATTTAAAAATCGAATCCCAGACCCGACCGGACTTATAGCAGAGTTGTGCCACTGGTTCTTTTATATAATACACATCATGGAGATCGTTATGAAAAAATTAGTTCACACAAAATTCCGCAACTGAACTTGACTATGAATATTTTACAATCGACAAAGGCAAAGGAACAATTTCTTATATTATAAAATACTGCACATTTAGATTGGAACGATATAAACCTGGATGGATGTTTTCCATAGGAACTGGGGCGCATTGTCACTTATGGAGGTTGCATAGTTCAGGTCGGTCTAAGTGCAGCTGTATTAACATAAACCATTATGTTATGAAACATTATAAAATACAAAACCACTGATATGTTTTCGCATAGCATTTAGTTTAGGTTCGCATGTTATTTAATGCACATATTTTTGCCAAATAGTAGTTATTCTAAGAGGTACAAGTTCGCATTGCAAATTCTTAAATAAATAGATAATAATTATTGTAGATGTTTCACAGGCCTAGGACACAAGCCTATTTGAAATCAAAGTACAAACACATTATGTAAATAGACTATAGACACTCCGCCTACAAACAAAAATATTTCCGTATGATTGACGGCCGTCAAATGAGGCGTGCTGTGTTACCACGACAAAGTGCCTTTGAGCTCAAAACCAAATTGATAATTTTTTATTCCGTCTGCAAAAAAATGTGATGTAGATTTTAGAGACTTTGTCACAAAATCAACTTATTAAATTATGCATCTAATGATGAAATACACAGAACCTGACACCCTAGTATAATACCTAGGTAACTAGCCAGTATATTATCTTATCTTATCTTATGATAGGGGGCCAGGAATAACCCCAGCGGCACTTCGACTCTTGAGAATCTTTTGTGCCTACTCCATTTTACACACTGGTCATTTCAGTGTGCAGGTTTCCTTACGATGTTTTCCTTCACCGTTAGAGCAGTCGGTAAAATGTACGTAAGTCTTTGAAAACACGAAAAACTTATTGTTACATGGCACTGCACGGTTTCGAACCCGGACTTCCCGCATGCGAGTCCGGTGTTCTAGCCACTGTGCTACCGACTCTCTAAAAGCCCGTATATATGAATCAATATGATTTTTAATCGTCTATTATTATTTTTACTGGTAGCGTAAAATTGTGAAATTCAACTGCACAAACCTTACAAGCCAATTTATTTACTGGCGGACTAAAAATCTTCCAGTATATTTTATAAACGCCTAAAAGCACAGCGGGGACATGTGATCAGATTATTATCACTGATCACACGTCTCCGTCGAAGGCCGTCTCAGCGGATATAATGTGAGCGAAGCCTTAAAAAATAAACATGATTTTACTAACCGTTGTAAACAAGGGCGAAGAAGGCCTTCTTAACTAGCAGTTGCGTGTCGAACACCACCAGCTTAGCAGAGGTGGGGATCAGATCGTAGCACTTGTGGAACTTGAAGAACTTTACGAAGATCTGGGACTCATCCTCCTCTGAAATACAAAATGTTTAAATTACATACTTTTCAAGAAATTAATTCTGCCGGGGTAAAGTCGAGTTCAATGAAATTTGTTCACAGTGTAAACAAACCACCATAAATATATTAGGCACAGCTCGTTCCAGTAAAAAATATATGGAATAATTAGAGCAGGTTAATGTTCTTCATTGCTATTAAATTAAAGCATAATTAGGACTGGCCAAATTGAATTTTATTCCCGGAATTATCAAGCGTCTTCAAAGGTGGATACCTAATTAATTTGAAATTCCCAACTTTCTACATCATACTACTATTTCCCGCGGCTGCTGTTTTCACTTATCTCTATTACTAAGTCCCTATTACGCCATGGAGCTCGGAAAAGGTCTGCAATATAATATTCCAGTAGAATGATTAATAGTCCAGTAGAATGAGATCGGAGCTCTCGGGGATTTAACTTTGCTATTCAATCGGGAAAATCGACTTCCACTCAAAACTTAGTTGCTAAAATATGTACGATTGATGTATGGGATTTGTGTGATTTTCTCCAATCCATTAAGACATATTGAATATATTTTATACAGTCACTAGTCAAGCCATTATTTAAAATGCATCTCGCATAATCTTGGATACCTACTACCATGTGGGAACTTTTTTGTAAATAAGTTTATGAACTCAAATCGTATAATACTTGTTTGTAGGAAGCCAAAAATAAACTGCTCGCGGGTTTTTGACAACTCATTTCATGGACCGGTGATTTGATCCCAGATAGACATTTATTTCCAATTTACGCTTGCACATATCAGAAACACCAGAAACGGTTCGATGAGTTTTACGTGGGAACCGGATATTTTAATATAACATACGAGTACTAACATGAAATTATTTTACGACGAATCTTTACAGAATAATTCATTGAAATTCTTTGTTATTATCATGTATGCAATGAAAACTTACATCGGTCGTACTAAGTGTGACGTCATAATACCAAACATCATTATAGTAATCGTACTTACGATTAAATAATCATTTGAAGATGACGTTAGTGTAACCTTAAAACTTGATTAACTCTTCCGTAACAACGTTTAAGACAACATTTTATATATCACTTCAAGGTAAACAACTCTGCAACTCTGCAATGCGAAATATAATAAAATCCATAAGGTGAAATATGTCATTCACTACTTTTACGCAATATAAGGTGCTATTTTATTAGATGCAAATATTTTACGCGGAGCATTTGCTGGCTGGTCATAAGTACCATTTCACATCAAAAAATAACCTTCTAACTCATATGTTTCCATACAAAATCGACAACGCTTTTCATTGGCGCTTTGGTAAGGAAGAATATATTCAAAAAGTAAATAAAACGTAGAAAATCGTCAATGTAGGTACAGCCATGAGAAAAAGCAATACCCAGGTATTGACGTTTTCCTAAAAAATTCAATTTAAAAAAATGGTTTTCAAATATGTAAACATTGTTGTAATAAGACATGAGCTACGCGCCGTCCTGTCCACGCGCCGACCGCTTTTCAAATTCTCCATACTATTTACTAACTGTTCCCAACGTTTTTAAAAATTCTGCCCAAACTCCCTCAACATTTTCCTGACTTATCCATATTAACCTGACATACTCCCGACTTTGTCCAACATTTTTCCAACTTTTTCCACCTTTCCCAACATTTACTCAACTTATTGAAATACTTTAATATTCCCATCATTTTCGCGAATTCTCCCAACTTATATCGAACTTTCGCCGATGTAAAAGGGTATGCGTCTTTCAAAATTTAGTCTTTTTGAAGTTCGGTCTGTCGAAGTTCAATCTGACGATATTCAGTCCTGTCGAGATTCAGTCTGTCGATGTTCAGTCCTGTCGAACTCATTGTTCTGTCGATCGATATAATGCTCTGTCAAAATTTTGCCTTTAGTATCATTCGATTTTCTGTCTGGCAGTCCCCGTGGCTGATCGTGCTTGAGTCCATCTGTTCCCAGTAGTTCAATTAACAGTTCCCGCGTATGTTTGGGCCTAGAGATGGATATTTACAAGGGTAAATAGCCGTCCCTGGGTATATAACACTTGTTTCTACCTAATTTCTACTCATTTCGGCGGGTAGAAACCTTGACTTTCCAAAACAGTTCTCTGTCTGAATTTTTATTTTCTTTTTCGAAGAAACCAAGTATTTTGGCATGTTTTTGTAATTATAAGTAAATCATCCATTTCACACACAACGTACAGTAAGTATTATAGAAAGACTTATTGGTACTCATGATGTTCGAATTGGGTACTTTATACCCGCCACCCCGTATCTAATTACTCTATATCGGCGTATAAACTAGGTCCACATTGATGGGTTTGCCCGGGCCGGTCGCGCTCGAACCGCGCAGGTTTGGGCCTAGAGTTCGGTATTATTCACTCAGGTAAATATCCACCCCTGGGTAAATACGGGGTAAATACCCGATTCTACAGGTAGAATCGGGTATTTACAGAACCGAAAAGTACTGATTTTTTTTTTGATAAAATTGAATAATTTGACAAAAAATTTAAAATTTACTTTAATTTACCCTGGTAAATAATAATTTCTGCGGGTAGAAATTTTGGCTTTCCAAAACAGTTCTCTGTTTGTCATTTTCATATTTTTCTAAATAAACTAGTATTTAGCCATTTTTAAAAAAAATATCAAATTATTCAATAAGATCAGTACTTTTCGCATCGCACAGCAATAATCAATGCAGAGCTTTTGCGGTTCGGATGTTGTGCAAGTCGCAACGAGAAATTGTGGGCGGGGCAGCGAGTGGCATGCGCTGTGCGCGTGTTTGGTACAGTCGACAACGAAACTCGCTAAGCACAATAATATTACAAAAAATACTAAGCACGATAGATCGGAAAAGTTTATAAACAGAGTTATGTACAAATTTACTTTTACATGATAGAATTCCAAAAGTCACTGTCCACTTACTGTCCACTACCATTCCACAAATTGCTAGACATTAATTGTGACATAACGACCGCCTAGATTGTATTAATCGTTTTGTACGCATTGTATTATACTAATTTTGTGCAATAAAGAGTATTAGAGAGAGTATGAGTATTCATTCATTCATAAATTGATAATAACCTAAAAATCCAAAATGCCTACTAGTTTGACATCCGCATCGGATGTGAGCCTTAAAATATTCGCATCCGCGGATGTCAAAAATTCTGCATCCGCAACAACCCTGATAGATATAGATAATGTATACGAATTAACTTTCAGTCGAACTTTAGGCAAAAAAAATAAAGCTAGAGAGCTAACTACATACAATAAAATAAAAAAATGTATTCCTTAAATATCAGAGGCATGTATTTTTAAGCCCATAGAGCTGTATAAATGTTGGAATTTGGAAAACGCAATATTCTCTCTACACAAAGAGCACTGTCATAGGAAGCGTTTATCATCCCGGCATTTTTGCAAACAATAGTTTTAAAATCTGTACAAGTTAAGAATTTTATGACTTATTTATGGAACGAGTTCGGAATTATTAAATTTTCATTACTTGCAAATAACACTACAATACTACCTATAGTACCTAAGGATAGTAACAATTTGAAATACTACAACACAATGGCCATAAATTAACATCTCAGAAAACCTAATACGATACCAATATCCTGGATCAATTTATTTGAAATGGATCAGCGAAATCAGATTACAGAGCGGTCATTATAGTACATTGCATGTACATACCACGGGCGAATTAGACACCGCTTTATGTAAATTCTTCGTAAAAGGTATTCAGGTGTAGGATAACATTATTGAACGTATAAAACTTAATGTAGGTTAGCTATGTATCTAAACATACTATTACAATAATGTATAATATAAATGATTTTACTTGACAAGTAAATCATTATGATTAAGTACTTAATTTAAATGCAATAATTACGATGTGTTCTATAACAGGTACCTACATAAAATAATAGTGCTTCATGTCGATTGGATTGAAAATTTTAAATGAAACTCGGTGCTTGTTTCCAGATAGAGTTCTAATTGAAAAAAAGTTCAATGTTAGTTAGTAAATTAATCATACCTCGCAAAAATAATACCGTTAGCTAATACTGCGGAAAGTGAGCAATTGTAAACGAGGAGACGAGGGTTTCTACGACCAGAGTTTACGATTTTGTAATTGACTTAAAAAAGTTATTCCATCAATCAACTTACATGGACATCCTGAAGAAGGATCTAAAATTATTTGTTCGATATCTCAACTAACATCACAGATATTAATGATTTAAATTGGTACTGGCGAGATGCTCTGTACCTTATTAGTTATTAGCAAAACAGTTCTTTATATGTAGCCAGGATCTGCTTGTATGGCGTTACTACACAGTGACGTCATGATGTAATATTGCTGTTTCTTTCTATCGTATGAATTTTGATTGCATGTAGCTATTTTATTTGTCAACGAATTTTAATTTGTTCACATTTGATCATCAATTTATGTCTATTTATTAAAAGCATTTAATATTTGTTACTTGGAAACTACCGAATTGCCTTTCTGCACGTGTATCAATCGAAGTTTTTCATCACCCATATCGAGTAAACTCCTACATTACTAATTATTATAATAAATAGTAATTAACTAAAATAAAGATTTTAAAAATTAAATTATGGTAAATTCTGGTGGCGTTGCGTTAAATTGGGAGTCACTTGTCATTACGTAAAACGGCTAAAGCACACTAGTGAACAATTTTGCATCGCTTGTACGAAAAGATGCTTTTTATAAGTGATGAAAAAGATTTATTCTTAAGTAGAATAGTAATAAACAATAAACGAAAAATAACTGAAAATGTTTCTTAAATTGCGTCAATATTAATGGTGATTTCCATTGCGATAAATCAAAATGACACAACTGTTTCCCTTTATCTTTCTCGTAATTTCCTCGCTTTATAGATTCAGGATCTACGTGCTAATGTACCAATTCACATATTTGTTTATTTACGTTCGACACCGGTGCGTTGCGTCAACACCGCTGAGGCCAATGCATCACGTCACGATGAACCTCGAACTACGTAATAACTGAGACCTAGGATTGAAAATTTATTCCGATTTCATTCAATATTATTCTTGCTACCTAAATGTTGAGTTGAAAATCCAGCGAGGTAAGGAAATATAACTGAGTTCGAATATCGAAAGCCATGATTGAGACAATCATTTTACATTTTCAAGAACACACTGTCAAACAAAACATCTGATAGTTTTCTCGTTCCTAAAGAATGCTATGCCACAACAAAGTGAAGAATAACAATTACACCATATCAAAGCGGTCAACTTTTAAAAACAAGTTTTCATTCCTCAAGCCGATCGTACTCTTCAGTAAAAACGTGGGCACATCAAAACAAACTATACTTCTATTCTCATGGCCGACCAGCCATCAATCAGCACCTAGACAAATGAGCACAACAATAATACAAAATCATTAAAAGAGTTACACATGAGTGAGGTAAACAAAGCCGGCACCTTTGAGGAGCCAGTCAGCGAGGAATGCCTTCCATGCGCGGCCGACAGCTTCGAACTCCTTGATGAGTTCGATAGAGTACACGGACTCTTCGTCGTCGCCGGCGACAAGTGCGGGATTGTCCGAGAAATAATGTAGGCGCAGCATGCGCAGTGCCGGCGCGGCGCATCGCCCGCCGCCGCCGCCACTCGGTGCGGCCCGCCGCGCCTCCCACGGCTCACTGCTAATTATACCCGCGCGCCGAGCGAGCGCCAGCGCCGCGCTGGCCGCGGCCGCGCCACGGGAGACGCGCGACGAACTTGACACCGCCGCGCCCGTTCCCGCACTCTATGTCACTCTGCTCTGAAGGTGTCTGTTCAACTCTGCTCGGACAGCCGAACAACTGCTAATGTAGCCGGCCGGAATAGAATTAACTCAAGATCGCGGCTGAAAGTTTACAACCGCCTGCTGGTGCGCTTTATACTGTCTGTCTGAAAAGTTCTCTCTCACTAAACGCACCGGCATCAGTAATTTCAAAGGAGTGACGTATCTGTTCGTAGTAACTTTTTGATTCTGTGCTCGTACTCGCATTTGCACTCGAGCCCACTCGCCGCCACGCCGCGTGTCGCTTGGCACACGTCCGCGACGACGTTCGGATCGCCGCAGACACACGCCCACCCCGACATACTGAAACTACAATAGACTATATCTATCGCTGCTCCAAATATCCAAAATCGTACCCAAATGAGGAACTAATTATTTTATTGCGGATCCTGTGATTCTCATACAGTCTCCATAAAACTCTTCATACTGCAGGCCTATAGAACACACGTTGTTTGAGCATATAAATTAACGTTCAATGTGACACTGTGTGCAGCATCACTAGACGGGTAAATACCGGACAAGGATAGATTATCGACCTACAAGACCGTCTAATTGCATCCGCTAGACTATTATATTATGTAGTACAGTCCACTGGTTCGGGACGGGCAGCGCTATTTTCGTTGACAGCTCGATTTAGGCTACATACTTACCACCTACCTATCTCTCATCTTGGGATAAGGGGGGAAAGGAAAAACAGCGCTGCATATTTGGTACCCGAGTATGTCAGTATTTGCTGACTTTCCCCCCTTTTGACAAATATACATTACATATAATAGTTTGGTATAGTGCTTTGTACTATAATTTTAAATTTATATGATTTGGCAATAAATGTATTTCTATTTATATGTATTTTTACTCTTCCGTTACTGAGCACTGAAAATTTCAGATTTCGTCATACGGAAGTTATTCGTTCGTAGATTCTACTTGACTATCAATTATCCTTAATTTAGACTATCCAAGAACGCGCACAGTAAATAATCAATTTCTATTCGTACCCTTATTATATGTACATTAAAATAAAGAGCAAATAGGTAATAAATTCTCATGGGTAAACCAATATGTACAGGTAAAGTAGTTGATTTGGAATTTAGGAATATGAATAAATAAATTGTAGACGAAACATTGAAATTACTTGTAAAGTTACCGTCTTTAGTCTACATATTACTATAATTGGATGCTTGTCAAAGGAGAACGTATAACATTTCGTCTTAGAACTCCATTATGAGGAAAACAGCGTGCAGTTACTATACGACTCGCGTGATGTAAACGTTGAGTGCGGCCACCATTCGTACAAAGCCAACTCTGTTATAGCCAATGAGGCAAACGACAAAAGTACGTTTTAGTGCTACGAGTATATATCTCCACGTCCAGTTTATATCAGTAACTTTTAAATTCGCGAATCTATAACCTGAAGATGACTAATGACTTGGCCTTCGACAGCGTCCTGTATTAGAGGTATACAAACTGCCAATACGTTGCTATTGGCAGACGAAATGCGTTTTGTTGAACTTCAATATTGATGTTGATGACCCAGGCGATGAACATCAATATTTGTATCGATCATAACCTAGACCTATTCTGCACAAGCACCACTATAGTGAGATGAAATCATTACTATCCAGATGAAATGAAAAAAAATATGAAAAAGTTTATTTACTTATTACAGGGCACACGAAAAAAGGACCTCCGACTTACAAACTAGGTCGAAAACCTGTATCTTGTAAGTCGGGATTCCGTCGCACTTTCTGTGCAAGCAAATTACAAATTATATTCTTAACCTAAAAGGAATTTGGAAAATTTAATCATAAAGGAATTTAGTAAAGATAATGGTAAGAGTGAGTATGGGTGGCGGTGTGTTAGGTTGATGATACATACAAGCTCTGATTCCACTTGCAAAAGATATGATACACGACCCTAGTTCGGATAATTTACCTACATTATCCGAACTAGGCTATAAAATAAAGAAATTTCGTATTTGATAATTTCTTTATTTTTGTCACAGGTGTGTAAGGTCATGTAAAATACCTAATGCAATTGTAGTTTATTTAAATAGCGTAAGTCATACTTGTTATACAAAAGCAATGTCACCTACTGCACTAATGTAATGTGAAGTACTCAATAAATATGGCAAAAACGATTAATCGTTTTCATTGTGATATGGGAAAGGAGACCCGCGAACAGTCACATACCACACGTGTAGCCCCTGTAGGCAAGTAATAAATCTAAATTAAAAATTTAACTAACCCCCGTCGTACCATTATGGAGATTACTTATTCCTGGTCATCATCAGGTATTCAAGGTTCCAGGCGTGGGAAGGACATCATGGTCGTAGACATTTGAGCTCAAACTCGAACCACCTAACTGTTGCCATTCCAGAGATCCCATCATGGGAGTTGTTTGTTTGGGATAATGATCCCAAGATACTCCAAGATCTTAGAACTACTGATCCACTTTTCATCTAGCCTTGCCTAGCCACGCCATGGCTGTCTTAAAATACCTCTCTCCACATATCCTTTTATTGGCCACCATCTTTAAATATTCTTATCCTCTTCAAATGACTCAGGATCCCCTACAACTTTAGTTCGAGAAGACCCCATTTAACTTTTATCGTTTCGGCAGGCCGATAATATTCAAATTCTTCAAGTTTCATACTGTGAAATTGATGTTCGTTTACTGTTCCTGGTCATCACTAGGTCACGGTCATGGTTTCAGACGTCGGAAACGCACACTGAACCTGAATAATTGAGGTCAAATTCGAACCATCTAGCTATTACCGTTCCATCCCATCTGACGTCAAAGATACTCCAAGACCACTAATCCAATTTTTATCAGACCTAGCTTAGAACACTCTCGTCAAAATTCTCTATTATATAAAAACACTCGGGTCCAAATCGGACGATCCGCAGTTACGTTATGATGCCACAGACATGCGTGTCAAGCTAATAACACATCACGCTCGATCGGTCGGCGGTTAAAAAGAAGATTGACAGGGTTTGGCCAAAAGCTGTCCAGAAATGAAAGTACCTATTATATAGATTGAGTTCCTAGCATCCATTTATGTCTACATAACAATACATACCAAATATTTTGAAGATCGGTCCGAGTATTTAAAAAATATATATTTTGTGTTTACATAAGTGCATTATTAGTACTGATATTGGGTATTTCTAGATCGAGTCTTCACAAACGCCTACATCAGATGCATGGCCCCACGCTGTTCACGTGAACAAAGAGCTCCGGCTTCATCGTGAACAGAGAGCAGGCATCGCACCACTCAAAACCCCTGTCAGTTACTGCCTAACAATATGAGCAATGAAAAACATAACGATAGAATTGAATGTCGATAAAATTAGTTTATAACACCTATCAACAATCATAAAGTTTTAATGGCCTTATTAACTTGTTTTCTTGTTTGAATTGATGAAAGCGTTCGATAAGAAACAATTTCATTCCCATTTCTTGTATTAAAAGAAATAATGAGAAGAAAATAAAACAACCAAATCAAGAATCACGATATTTTGGTACAAGAATAGAATTGTAAAGACTCACCTAAATCGGAGAGGCTGACTTTTTCCAGGAATGGATCCGCCACTGGTAACTGAAAACAAAATTGCATTTAATAAAACTGCGTATAATGTAATATAATTAGCTTCAAGAGTCTCGGCATAAAATTAGATCTTTTAAAAAAGCAGACAAGATAATATAATTTTATGTAATTCAATGTTTTCGACGAAACCTTTTTACTCGTTTGCACATTTATAATAAGGACGTTGGAAAAATTAAATCAATAGAAATGTATTTACAGTCTGTACCAACTCATAAAAATTTAGGAAAACATAACGTTTCGTTATGCTTGTGTTAAAGTTTCGAATTAATACAAACACTGTAGTACTACTGAAAACGATCGATCCTAGTAATACCCTCGATAACAAGTCTCACAGGATTTTCAAACTTCATTGATATACGTTTATAGAAAATCAGTTTTATTGAATTATAATGAGAGATTAAGACAGTGTCTGGTCTTACCCCTCTGGAGTCCCGAAACAGTATGGCGGCGTGATGAGGATCCAGAAAAGCGTCTGACGCCCGATGTCGGAGAGCGGGCACGTGGCCAAGTGAAGAGCGACGCTTCTCTGCGTCCTGGGAGGCCGTCCGCCGGAGATGAGCTCCTGTCGACAACACCACCTTTGTACAATCGCCTGCAGGAAAAACTACACGGGGGCAATATTTTAATCAAAGTTTTGAAATTCACTAGTATGTAGATTGCTCGTTAGAGAAGTTGTATAAGGAAACTGCGTCTGCCAGTTCGCGCATGCTTTTTGAGCATTTTCCCATACATTAGTCGGGCACTGAAATGTCAAATGTATGAAAGGTAGCGATTTTTCTAAAATTATCCAAATAAATCAAAAGTCGTAAATTTTCGGATAGGCCCTTTTACTTTTATCTGATATATGATCTATGGGTCAACTTCGTGGCTCGCTGTTAATGCTCACGTCACTCATTATTCTAGAGGAGAGAGCGCCACTACTCCGATTTCTGTGATTTTAATGTATAAGGACAGCAGACGAGGAAACAGGCCACCTAATGGTAAGTGGTCTACGTTGCCCAAAGATATCTCACCTCACTTTGTCACTGGAACTAAATGGAGTGCCTTTTACCCTACAAACCGGAATAGAAATAGGTAAAAGGGGTGGTATCTCTCGCCTAATTCAGCACAGAGTCATACCACCTTCAATTGATGATTATGATTTTCTGAAAAACTACTAGATCGAGTCTAAAACATATTCCACAAGTAAGGTGGGGGGTAAAATTGGGTACACTTTTGACTCGAGCTTTGATCTTGTCATTTGATGCAAACCGGTTAATTTTGTGCATGCCGTGATGCATGAAAATTTAACAAGGTTGTAATAATGGATACAGATATATTTTTTCCGCCACTTTACCTAGTTATACATATACATATACCCGTGAAAAAAGTTTTGTGGTTTTGGCCTTGTATAGAGCTACACAGCAGAGAGAAGGTCGTCATTGGCGTTTTACTACTACTCAGTTTAGCACTTACACCTGAACAACTTTTTCGCAGGCTTTGAAAATGGCAGTTCAGCTGATTAATAAATTCGAAACGGAAAAACTGTTGTTTCAGTTTGGCGGAATAATATGAGAGACCAAATGTAAAGTCAGAGAATAAATATATCTATATTTATCATATGAAAATTGCTCAGAAAAAGTTGTTTAGTTACTAATTTTGTTACACCGTTTATATCCCAACATAAAATGCACGCTCATAATCCCATAAAATAAAGAATTAGTCCTGGGGAACCCTTAGACACATTCTAGTCGTAAAACCCGAACGCTACATAAAAGACAAATCGTAACCTTTTATATCTGTACTCTCGGATATACTTAGCAGGACAGGAACCAGCGTTGAAGATACTTGAAAAAATGACAGTCCACGAGAAAAGATACCTTATGGCCGTTTTTAGTTTCGGAGATATTAAAGGTTTTGTGAAATGATGCAAAATATTATTTTTTCTTTTTTGCTTAATATCGATCTAGAAGTTTAACCTTTGGTTTCATAAATTGTAGCCAACTATGTACCTTTAAACGATAACATAGGTTTTTGTGTCACTATCTTAAATAAGCTGTTTCGTGAAAGTATATAATTACGATAACATTATTTTTTAAACTCCTTAACATATTAGGAGGTTGATTCTTTTTTATATCGATAGCTTATCAGTTGCAGATTATAGGGATGTGCATAACTCCACATCGGTCATAGTTTCTCCTGGACAGTCATAATCATAAATTACCATGCTAACAACTAAGCTACTAAACTCATGCTAAGGGGGGTTAACCCACAACAATTGGTGTTCAATCCGACGACATTTAATGTGCCATGTATAGCCGTGGTCATTGTCTCTTAAATATGAATTAATAACAATCATCTCTTTTGGAACAGTGAAAACTACGTTGTGTCCCTAATCTTCTGTAATTTAGGGTATTTGACAAGTATCAAAGATGAAATGAGACCGACTGGACGTTCCGATAATAGGACCTAACGCCCCTGAGGAAAATGAATTTCATAAACATTGAAATAGACATAAATTGATAGTCAAGTGAAAAAGAATTCGTTGGAAAATAAAAGGAAAGTAGAAAAAAACGGTAATAACAATTTGTGACGACACCCTACTGTAGCACCATACAAGCTACATAATATAAGGACTGTTTTGCAATAAAAAGATACACACTACTAAGATTAACCATTAATATCTCTGGTGTTAGTTAAGATATCTAAAACGAATTCCCCATCCATATTCAGAATGTCCAGAATGAACAGAATGAGTTGATTGATGCATTAAAAAATAAATGTCAAATACAATATTGCAAGACACATGCATGATTGATAGTTTTGTAACAATGATGTTGTTAATCTAAAGTATGTATTATCGCATTTTATCAACAGTCGTTATCGAGTCATTTAGGTAACCTATCCACTATCCAATTCTAGTCTATTTTTTACCAAATAACTAAAACAGTTCACTGTTTTGTTTCATTAAAATTGCTAGCTGTAACACCTCACATCCGAATAGATGATCTCTAACTTTGATCCAATTTGGCTTAATGTAATTGAAACACTAATTAGACTGGTGTACTCGTAGTGTATGACGGCTCGAGCAACTTCGTTATTAGTGAGCAACGTAACGAACGATGCTAACATTAAAATTGTGAAATCCTGTTTTAAGAAACAAGAACTAAGTAACTAACTAGTTTTTTGTGGAACTAAGGTTCCACATAGATGTCTCATTGGCCTCAGTGATTTGGAAAATAGTGTTAATGTCACGTACCAAACGAAAAATCTCTCATTATTATGATTTTTTTAAAGTATAAGTACTACATTTTGATGTTATCACTTTTGGCACGAATTTTGCGGACCAATCCGTAATAGATATTTGTTTATTATACGTAATTCAATTTTCTATTCCAAAGAAAATTGTACTTTGAATCGCAAGGAATTCTTTTATTGACATCTAAACCCTCGTTTGACCTCAATATAACCGAATGCTTTTGCCAATTGAAATGGGATAACGAATAAATCGAATTATAGAGTTATAAATTTTTCATTCTGAATTAAGTATGTCGTTACTGTCTAAACGGCTCAATATATATAATATATATATAATCCATGATGACAAAATACTCGACGTTGAAGACAAACAGATATGCCATTAGCAGCAACTATCCAGATATAACAAATGCCGAACGTAAAGTTTGTCTCCAACACACCAATGCAAATAAATGATAATTCATGTACTTAATCCTCACTATTTGTGTTTAATTTAATGGTCCATTTACGAAATTTATAGACATCAACTTAGTAACACGCAAGTACAGTAGATCAACCTGCCCAAAACTTCAACATTTGTGATACTAAAATAAACCGTATAACGTGCACATTATAGATTAAGATAAAATCGATGAAATTTGACAGATGGTATACTTTAGCTAATGGTCGAATTTCGTCGATTTCTTTTTCGAAAATCTAAAGTAGATTATACTTTCCAATTAAAATTTAAGAAGTGCAATAATTTAGCTCCATAAAAATATAAACTGGGGAAGTTGAAAACTTAACTCTTTTAAACTCAATTAATTTTTATGAAAATTTTCCAGCTCGCCTAATTCGAGTTTTTGTAAAGGTAGAGAATTTACGAAACTGTCTACTTAAAATAGATAATACAGTCTACAAAAGTGCTTTGCTCCACCACTATCACAATAAACCTGAATCATAAGTGTGCCCATATGCATATGCATGCCCATATATATTATTAATATTATATATTCATAAAATACGCCTTGTTTTAAGCGAATTATTTTAATATATAAATTGTGTACGTAGCATATTGTAAATACCTGTATTCGATGCACAGTATTTCAGTGTCGATAACTGAAAAGCGCCAATTAAACAGTTTCTAGGAAAATATTTGACTAACCGAACAATTTGTATCGATCAGGTGATCATGTTGGGGGCATAAAATATTGTTTGGTATTTCAGAAACGTTATGAGGTTCAATAAAATATTGGCAAAAGATGTCCAATTATCGATACTAAATCGCGTGCAAGAGGTCAATACATCCAGTTGTCCAGTTAGCGGCGTTCAAATGGGAACCCTGAATAAGGGTGATAACCACAGAAATCGGAGAATCCACAGAATCTAGAACAATGACGTGAGCATTGACAGCGAGTCACGAAGTTGAGTCATAGGTCATATATCAGTTAAAAGTAAAAGGCCCTATCCGAAAATGGACAATTTTTGAATAAATTATTTATTTGGAAAATTTTAGTAAAATGTCAAACTTTGTCTCGTTTTATTGATCTCATGCCCACAAATACATAACATAAATTTGAGAAAAAAAATCTGTACGGGATACCTGAATAGATACCTCATTAAAATCATTAAAAAAAATCAGTAGCTATTTATTAGTATTTTAGAAAAATTAAAAAGCAAAATTTGGTTGAACTTTATTACTTCGATCTCTGAACGCCTCTGGTGTAAAAAATGTACTGAACTATTAGTGAACTTGTACACTATCTTATGGCGCATTTAATGGGGATTCTAAAATCCCCTTTTGACTTCGCTAACTGGGACACCTGTACATCGAGGTCGATTCCACCCATAGCCATCTATAATAATGTATCTATCTTTATTGAAAAGAGTACGAAAATTAGAAATATGGAGGTGAAATAACGAGTGGGTTTATCCGACATATAATTTAACTTGTCATAACGGAGGTCGGTAACGCTATCGACATAACCTGACCCTAAAGTAAACAAAATGTAGGAAACTAATAACATAGGTACAAGTGTTTGTTTGTTATTTATCTATCTCGCGTTTCCGTTGCCACTACCGAGAGGCTATGAGAGGATTCTAAATATTATCTTTCAACGACAGCTTGGTAAATGAGTTATAATTAAAAAAACTCCGGCTTTATTCTGACAATTTATATAACCTTTGATCATTATCATGAATATATACGCCTGTAAATGACACGTCCTTGATTGAAATATAAATTTAAATATATTTAAATACAACATCGAACCATGTAATACTGCGACTCGCACCCAATTTTAAAATATGTATAGAATTATTTTATAGTTACTCCGCACACAATCGTTATTGTGGTGAATATAAATAGCAAACCGGATTTAGTCTTACTATTTAGATAGTATAAAAAGTATCAGGTGGTCGTTCTTGTGCATTTGTTCGTTCGGACTAATTTAGACCACAACTTGGTGGATTTTAATGTTGCTTTCACTTCTGTATAGATAGAGCAACTATAGATCGAATAAAAAGTATATTGGATGCAGTTGCAAAACATAAATCGGATACTGGCAAACAAAATTTAGCTAAACGCGATTGGTTAGTGTACCTTCGAATTTTTATCGCCAGTTAATTGAATTAATGGTATACCTACATAGTTTTTATTAAGTTACGATTTATTTCTGCTATGAGCCTATTGAACAAGGTTTACAAGGTTTTTTAGGTTTAGGTTTAGGTTCCTGCGTATACGCAGAAACAATTTTACACGGATAGGATTAGAGGAATCGTTTAATTTCAAAGCTGAATATGAATGAACAACAGGTCATGGTCTTTGGAATGAACATACCTACATACGTACGTATGTTGAGTGGAAGTAATGTTATAGTATAAATATAATCTAGCCGTCTACGAGAAATACCAGCATCAAGATAAACTTTTAAAGGCTTAATGATATCGATGGATAATTTTCATGTATATTTAAAGAAATAAAATTGTAATAAATAATAAATAAAAGTACTTGTATAATTTAGCTGATAATTACGAGTAAGTACGTTACTTACCTTCTTTTAGTATAGTGTCAAAGATGTGATAAGTAGCTCCGCAATCTTCTAGCAATGGCCTTCTTAATAATACTTTATTCATATGATCACCGTCAAGAGATTTTGATCGAGATCTAAATTCATCAATATCGACAGTGCGCGATTCCTCGCTGCTCGCTATCGGGACTGCGCAAGAGCCTCTCCGACCTTCGCCTGACTCGTGCCGCCAGTGGCCCACCTTTTTGCCAAACGTCCGTATCAACTCCTGTATCGAATGGTGCTTGTGCCGGTGGCTGCTAGCACTCGACCCAGAACCCCTCCGCTCTGCAAGCTGCTGCTCTTTAGCACTTTCAGATAACTTCTGAGCGAAACTCTTATTATCGAATCGATGCTTCAAAGGAACATGGCTCAACTTAGTATTACTGATTTCTCCGTATCGTTCGCATTTACTATATTCGTTCTCCTGTATATCATCCATGACATCGTTGTAAAGCGGTGAGACGAAATGGCGATAATCGTTCCTTGGCGCCTGGTACGTGTTGACCCCGATTTGATAACGGTCGCCTTCGCTTCTCTGCCTTCTGTAGTCGGGGTGGTGCGTGTGATAGTGATGCTGCGCGGGCGCGCCCCGTGTCTCCATGACCTCGCGAAAGTAGCTCGCGAAGTTCGGGTACCGATCGCGGGGGCTAGAAGCGAATTCAAACGGACTCCCGGAAGTCCCTCGTAAACTACGCTGCGCATAGGAGCCTCTTGGATTGATAGGTATAGGCTTAGGATCCACTTCATTGTCGTGCTGACTGAAGCTGCGAGAATCCGCCGAGGTCAACGTTGAATACCAACTATCTGTACTGTCCTCTTTCTCTAAAGGCGGAGTGGACTCACGCGAGTGGTGTTTATGTAGGAAATGTGTAAACCCGTGCATTTTGACTTAGCTTGTACACTCAGACATAAAATAACACTTAATATTTATGAATAGACGACGTCAGTCTTTATGGTAAGTACTTATGATAATGTTTCTTCATCTTGATTCATGTACCACTCGCCCACATAGGTAACAATACATAGGTATCTACATAAAGTCTAATCGAATCTCGGACATGTGTTTGTTGATTGAATACGTGAGTGATGTTGCCTCTAACTTATCCATAATTATCCTACTCACTATAATATAACCTATACCTATGAATAGGTTCCGGACGTTCACGTTCAAACGTATACGGAAGTCAAGATAACTTAATATTCCGACAATATTCCGCTCGTAGCCTCGTCGGCCTGCACATCAGGTCTTATAACACAATTTATTAAGGCACTACATACCTATACTAGGTCAAAGAATTTCACATCCTGTTCGTAATTTTCAAATCACAGACAAAAATATCTTTTCATTCATCGCTCATCTTAGAATAATTGGACCTGCCGTACCGATTCTATTTTATTGGAAGCCATCAGAACTGGAAATCCGTTAAAACCCGAATTTCATTAAAACGCTAACTAGTTTCACATAAATTCGACTACCGGTTTACTTTTATAATTACTTAATTAATATTAAATCCTCGATTTAAGTTTATACTGAATTATTTGAATTTACAAATAATTGGTAATTTTTCACATAATATGAATTTTTATTTAAATTAAATATTTCTGTATAGACAACAATGTACAGAGGCGCTCAATTTTTTTTTACCATACGTAAGATCTGTAACTGCGTGCTCACGTCAGTTTCATAACATAGCTGTCTAATAAGTTCGTTGATATAACATTGAGCTTATTACGCCGCACAGTGTGAAAAGGTGAATTTGAAAACTGATCAACATTTTCTGATCGTTACTGTACTCGGATTCGGAAACTAAATGAGTTGTCAAAGTGACAGTGAACTTTAATATATTCTCACACGTGCCCAATGAGTAATACGTATTTCAAACTTTCACGTACGTGACGACGTTACTTTTGATTCTCCTTTAATCTGTTCTCAAGGTGACCCAATGTGCGCATGCGTAATGCACAGAACAAGTTTTTTGCGTGTAGGGAACCCCATCCAAGGCCGCCCGCTGCTTCCCTCTTTACCACTTGAACGCACTGCCTAAATGGGACACTCTGACCTTGAAAACAGCTTTTCGTTCTCCGAAGGGATCCTCTATAAATATTAAGTCCCCTTTCGTGGTACGACGCGGTCTCTAAACGAGTTTATACGATTGTCAATTAATTCGTTACGTAAGTGAGACGAATTGGTTCTCCTATACTCTAATGTTGTTGTTTGTGGGTTATCCTATGGTTAGTGGCCAACCTATTGTCAGAGTTGTTCAGGCCGCCTCTAACATGGCTTAACGACTGCTGTCGAACGACAACAACCGGGACCGACAGTTTAACGTGCTCTTTGGAGGCATAAAGGGGCTCAGACTAAATGTGACCGCTAGATCACCCATCCTGGTTCTGACCTTGCCCAATGTGGCTTGCGCGGTCACTACATGACCGCTCGCAGGTAGGCTACGACGCACTGTGATTAAATGATTATTAATTACTAGATTTAATGTGAAATAATACGAACGAACAACTAGTATTTAATAAAGTTATGGTGTTCCAGATCAGAAACCTAGGTTTAATAATTATATTAGTTATCACATTTAAAACTTCGTCTTTGTATAGATAACTTATCTATTTTTATCATTATCACCTATCATTTTTAACAGCCTATCATGTAGCTGCAATTGATGAGCGATTATCACTACAGCGAACGTTAATCGACTATATTTCGTATAATTCGTAAGCATTGAAAAATGAAAGTACCTACTAAATAGGTAAATATAATACTTTCGATATTCGCTATCTCTGTTTCGGCTTTGAGATTCAAGGATAAATATGTAAGTTGAAATTCGTTGACAAGTAAAGACCTTCAGAAAGTCAAAGGATTTATGGGAGATTAAATTGCTATAACATCAAGATAAGACTTATCGAGTCACTTCATCTATAAACAAACATTGTAAAATGTTGTAATACGAATAATAATTCTCATTCCCTATTATTTTTACACGTAATAGATAGAATGAGTCAAAGTGCAAAATGTAGTAAGTAAAATTACTACATATTTATCTATAAAACGGTGAAACATTGAAATCATACTTAATTGTAATTAATGTTTTAACACCCCCTATTATGTGAAAGATTGCCATTTTGCATACTTCAATGTCCAATACGAGTAGTTAATTTCTAGTTATTATAATACCTATATTTCTTTTTTTGTACTACAGATTGTGGTAATAGAAAACCAAATTCTTTGTAACCTAAATAAATGGAACTACGGTAGTAATCACCACTTCCGCTACTAAATTAGTAGGTATATTCGTTTATGAGTTGATGACAAAACATAGCAGACTACGCACTTGCTTTTCTTTATCGGAAAGCAAAATTATGTCATACGTGTACCCACTCAGTTACCATAAAAATTAGCATTATCTACCTAAATAATTGGATTTTTAAACTGAAATTCCCAGAAAAGAATACGTATTCACTGCTTAAAGTTACAACGAAAATTAAAATAACAAAGGTTAATTACAGTGAACCTCACGGTGAGACGTATGTGAACAGAAAAAACACGGGGAAACCTAAAAAAATTTAGGTATTCTGATGAAATGACCACCAACTTCTCTATAGACGCCTGGAAATCTGGCGATTATGTTTGATTATTGTTATTTAATTACAAGTATCAATTAACCCTATATTTTCAACTTAGATCAGAGTGTAGCTGCTATATTTAGCACTTTATATTGATTTAGTGTTGTCAGCCTTTGTAGTAATATTAGAAGCGTTGTGGAGTTTATGTTATAGTTATAGTATATAGTAGTAGTACGCATCAAAACAAGTACGCAAAAAAAATGTGCTCTAAAAGACTGCGTTAACACTTTTTGGCGCCTTGCAGATAAAACATTTAAATAATTACAAATCCAAACAATGTTTCATCATAACCTTTAATTTATTGCATTGTATTACTACGTAGTACCTAGTGACCATTAAAAAAATGGTATAGTACTTTTTACTTTAATTCTTTGTCTTAACAATATCGTAGTTAGACAATCAATTAACAATATCGTATTACGATGGGTATACAATTAAAAAATATTAAATGTAATATTATTTCGAATGCGAAACCATATATTGTTTTAAAAGTTTATTATACTTCTCTAACTAAACATGTTCTCTCTTCCTTGTTTGAGGAAAACCATTGGAAACCAATTTACAGCACCTGCCTAAATGTTCCCAACTACTTCGTAATAAATTAAGAAAACAATAGGCAGCAGGTTTTGCGCGATAAAGAGCTAAACTACTTCGTCTCAATCGGTCGCAGTGGCAGCCAATGTGACTTGTTCTCTTACAATTTCAATTGCGATACGTGATGAGAAACAATGAAATGAACCTGTCGAGATAAGGAAATTCCTTTTTTTAGTCGTCTAGCAGCTAACATATTTCATATCTTTATTTCTTTTGACATGATGGTTCGAGATGTAAAGCCCGGTTATGTGGTCTATTGTGATTTAACAAGTTTGTTTACTACGAGCTATGTTGACGCATTGTGGTGTATGGCAAGGCAACCTGCCCATGTGCCCGTGCCATAACGCTATAACGTAAACACAACACGCGCAGTGCTGTTGCACCGGTTCTGACCGAGATTCGACCAGACCGCGCATCTCCATTCGCAATTAGTGATAGCTATTGTAACGTAACAAGTCACTTAATGTGCATTGGATGTAAATATTCACAATTATTTCGTCTATATTGACGCAGTTCACTCGCCCGACACGTCACTCACTCGCGGCAGCCGTGGGAGCACTAAACGACCAAACTAACTTAGCAAAATAAGCATGTGTTACCATATTCATGTCGACGGAAACTGCTGACGTTACTGATTAATGTTATGCAATATTTTAATTAATAGAATGACAAATCAAGTAATCAATAATCATTTACTACAAAAATAAATGAAATAATGACATCCATCATGATTATTCGTACTAGAAACAAACGTCTAAAATATAAATAATAATTTAAAAACTTGTTTATTACCAATATTTTGGACGTGAGAGTTATGTATGTATGTATATGTCGCGGCCCGATTGTATAATCCGCCGTTTTACATAATGGCTAGCCGTTTTGCGTTCTTCAATCCGGCGGGTCAACGTTTAGCCATTTTACATAACGGCGTGAAATGAGTAGTCGGATTGTAAATTTTAGCACTAATATGTATGTGTAACTTTTTAAGCAACACAAAAATCTTTATGTTGGTTTACACATCGTAAGCTTGACCGTTTGACTGTATACTTAACCTACTTAGTTAAAAGTGGTTGAGAATGTGGTATCTAATACAGTATTGATCACTTCAAATACAAAATAGATTTATTGATTTTCCTTTTAGTGTTCTTGTGTGTGTGTGTGTGTGTGTGTGTGTGTGTGTGTGTGTGTGTGTGTGTGTGTGTGTGTGTGTGTGTGTGTGTGTGTGTGTGTACTTTATTGTACAGTGGGATATATACACATCAAGTTATACCTCTAACAAAACAATTTGTAAGTGTAGGTAAGAACTATTGTTAAAGTGCAGTGTAAATTCTTATGTTCTAGACGCAAAGGCTTCCATGAACATGTGTACTGTCAACCACTAGCTAAAGTATACCATCTATCAAAATTCTACAATTCATGGCGAATGTATTAAGGTTCATTTCGGATTGCAGAAATTTGACAGATGGTACACCTTAGCTAGAAGCCGACTGTACCTAAGTTATTAACTGTCATCTGACGTTTCATGTCGAAATCAAGGTCAACGCCCACAATATAATCTATAGTTATGTAATACAATCATTTATTTTCTAAAAATTAAAACTTAAAACCCGTCTAAAATGTTTACTGATCTCAAAAACAGCTTAAAGAGCAGGATGGTGCCACACCTAGCAGCACCGATAAGCAAAGAGAACGCGGAACGAAAGAGAGGGCACTAGAGGCTAGAGGAGAGGCGTAGTCGTCCGTCCGGGCGATTGTGAGCACGCGACCTGCCGCCGAGAGGTTACAATACGAGTGGCACCAATCTAATACCCCACAGAACTGCTACCCTCTTTATCCCCTTTGATGCTGTTACACTGCAAGATTTCACTTTTGTTTGTTCCCCTATAAACACCCACTACAGCTAAAATCATTCGCACAAATAGGACAACCCTAACCTAGTACACATCAGTAAAGCTTGTACGTTTTAGGTATGAATTCAATGTGATCGATCATATCTCTATCAATATAGGATAATGGTAGTCGTGTAGGTTTTCCGTATGATATTTTCTCTCTAATACCTCTTTCATTTTTATTGGTTTATGATATCTGAATGTTATTTAAGTATCTTGCAAATTAGTATCAGCAACATGCAGTGAATCCTTTCTTCCTACCATACTTATTTATGGTTCCGGAGTCTAACCAGCATAAAAAATAGTAGCTTATATGAAATAATATGCATATTATATTTCGATAACGAACTGTTGATAAAATAAAATGTCACTAAAAACCGACAGCATAGATAAGTGTGTGATTAGGATTACTTAAATATCTTTAAAAAAAAAACAAAGTAAAACAGAGTAGGTAGTAAATTCTACAACTGGTGGTTTTACCTCTCATAAGAATAGACACGTACGTGTAGGGTTATTACTTATTATTTACCATGAAATATCCTGAAGCACGAAACAAATAATTTAAATTAAAACTTACTGTTTTGCAAATTTTAAATAAAATAAAAATGTAGCACCTATTTTACGTTAACGTTAGTAATACAAGCGCTTATTTTTATATTGAAAGTTTATTGACCGAGAACCTACATGACCTTTGTTTACATATTAATTCTAAACACAATTAAAAGCTAAATTATCAATTTGTTGACATCGATCCAACTTTTGAATACAATGAATTATATAAGTCAATAGAATAATTACACTACGAGTGTTCACCCTCCATGTAAAAAGTTTTCGCAGACTAAATACATTCGAGAGTTTAGATAAACAAACAATGTTCATAGTTTATCTTTTCTCTTTCTACATACGAGTATTATAAATTATATGGTACTTACATATTATTTGAAAATATCCAATATAGTTAACGTTAATAAGTTAATTTAGAGGGTTTACTCGTGAATTGTCTGTGCTTTTCATACAAAATTGACATTGGGTTAGTGTTGACCCGAGAATGAAAAGTTCGCACAAGACGACCGAAATATAATAATTTATATTCGTAAATATAAAGAAGAATTAAAACTAAGTACTCAATTGTTGTAAACGTCTGTCTGTGTTCTTCAAAAGCTTTTAAAGTGCGTAAAAGATCGAAAAATAAAATATTAAAAATAGGCTTACCTCCACTGTAATGTTGTTGATGCGCTATCGATCTCTGAAATGATTTAAAAAGCTAAATTAAGTAAACAGAAATAAATATAAATCAAAGATCAAATTAAAAGATAAAAGAACTCAATGAAAAATTAGGAATAAAACGTAAATTAATAAAAAAACGAGATGGATTCAGTAAATATCTTAACTAGGCACAGCTGCAGATAAATAGACTTTGAATTGAAATACGAATGACCTTCAATTCCATAACATGTTGCAAATGAAATGAGTAAGTAAATAGTTTCAGAGAAAAAAGAGGCATAGTTTTTTACAATGCTACAGATTTGTATGGATTAGTAAGGTATATCCGACTAGGTACGGATTTCTGGTTGCTGCACCGCTGACCAGCCACTGTACAGGTTGAGAATAGATTCCATTACCTTCTAGAAAACCTACGTACTCTACACTCTACTAAATACAAAAATAGTATTAAAATTAGATCGGTTTCTGCTATCATTTGTGGTGATTTATAAGTCAATTATCTTTTTAGAGTTACTTATAGACGAGAATGAGATAGTACAGCGCCTTTGCACCTGTTTATCAGAATATTCAGTCATGTTTAAGATGGCAGCATGTTAAAATTAGAATATCGTATGTACACTGAACATTATGGCAATGTTTTTCTCGATTTTGTTGGCAGTGATGTAGTGCGAAGCGCATTGCTGTACACTAACCTTCAGTCAAATTATATATAATATCTTCAGTAGGTAGCTGATCGGATTCATACAGTATATGTATGTCCGATACTTCGTCTCACTCTTTAATATACTGTTTGCGCTTCTTTAGGACTTGCGGTTGTCCGATCGAATACTCGGATTGAAATCGATCACACGTGTATTTCATGTTCAATGTAAGGAACGACGCGGTGGCCTTCCAAAGTATCGGACATAACTACCGGACGTGTATTCCAAATAATATTAAAATTATTCTGAAGTAGTGACACGAACTCATGATGACTCATGTAATATTATTAATTTATTACAATACACACTGTATATCAATATTAAGCTATTCTATAGGTATTTTGTGGGAAATATTTTACAATACTGGAAGTAATGGCCAAATGATAGGTAGCATTTAATCAGTCAAAATCAGATAGATTAAGGGCGTATACTTGATTAATTTATCGCTTTTATTAAGCTGTGCATCTGTATTGTACCTACTGTAGGTATATTTTATTTGGTATTTATGTTAGATGTTAATATTTTTTTTGGAAGTGACTGCGTCTTTTCTTAACGACAATTACAGAATCAAATGTTAATGATACTTCTGTAACCGAATTTATTACATTGTCAGTGTAACAATCCGTAAAAAAAAGTTAAATTAACAATAAATCACATTACCTCTACTTTATTTTATCGAATTAGGTAATGGTAAGTAATATACCACAGTAGACCAGTTCTTTGGATATAGAAAAACTGAATACCTATTTTACCTGTGTCTGGTTATATCACGAATTCACGACATAATACGATCGATGACTTAATGTCGCATTTTCAATTTCGTGTTTGTTTTATTGAACGTCTATTTTTGGAACAAAACAATTACTTATATGGACAGGATCGTGGGTGGTGTGTAGCAGTGTTATCGTGTTACTGGCGAGACATCATCGTAAGTAGTCACTGTTTAAGGAGGATTACATAGAGCACGTCCGCCGGCGGCCATAATGTAAAGTGTAGATTTTTTGCGTGTTAGAGACATCATCATCATCTGCCCATGTCGTCCCACTGCAGGGTATAAGCCTCCTCTATTTTGTGCCACCCTATACGATCCTGTGCTAGTCGCATCCAGGTCTTCGATGCGACTTTGGTGATGTCATCTGCCCATCTGGCTGCTGGAAGACCTACTTCTCTTTTCCCCAACCTTGGCCACTACTCAGTTCGGGCTCTTGTCCACCGGCCATCACCACGTCTAACCATCCCATCCCGCCCATCGCCACTTTAGTGTCGCAACCCGCTTTATAACCCGGACATAACTTCTGTCTTTCATTGTGGAGATCCCCCTTACGCTGAAAACCGTTTGCCATAGACGAAAGGCCTCTCTCATTGGTACTATCTGTTTAGTCTTTAGTCAGCCACAGCGGTACACTGAACTGCAACGCCAACCGGAGTAGGATGCGGAAGCGCCAGTAAAACGACCAGTGACGATTCATTTAAGACCTTTTCATCTATTGTCAATCATTATATTTAGTGATCTAAGTAAATCTAAACCTAGATAGATCATGGCATTTATAAAGTGTAATTCCTCTTAGGTTAGGCAACTGTTGGCAAGCACATACGTAATAAGCCTAACATTTTACAAGGCATAGATATTTAAATGGTGCAATAACTAGCAAGGTCAGATTGTGTGCATTATGCACCCATAGTCGCACACGATTGTTCTGTAACAAGCAGTATTTATCGTACACTAGTATGGTAACGACCACAAACGAGATAATTTCTTTGAACGTGCTATGCGGTCCATGTAATCTGAATATCAGCCATATTCATCATCCTCTCCATTAGGCGACGTTTATAAACAATTCCATATGAAACAAAAAAATGTGTCTGACGATACCACATTCTTTTCTTATTGTTTGAAAATAAGTTTTTAAAGAGTGTACGTATGTGACAATATTAAGAGTTATGCAACGACCAGGGTTTTTACAGAGTACCCTGTCTTCCTTTTTAGCTACAATCTGCCATTTTAGAAAGAAAATAAAGGTAATTTAAATTGCTATGACTTTAGTAAATGAAACGCCTAGAGAAAAGTACGTATCAAGACAAAAGGTTCAAACGTTTTTTTTTATCAGATAGATATTCAATTGAAGTAGGCGCGTATACAACATCGGAAGAGTCACGTATTTTGCATAGGTGATAAAATGGACACGAACACAAGTAATTTATAAAAGACAGAACATTATAGGTACAGTCAGTGACAAGAATACATCTGTAAAATCTAGAGAATTGAGTTGATCGTGCGTATACTGTTTCATTTTCTTACAGAAATATTGTATTCGAGCATGTACCTAGGGCGATCCATTAATTTTTAGTCAAATAGAAAATAAAAGTAATATTACAAATATTTATTTACAACTTTACAAAGTATTCCCCAGCGGCATCAATGCACTTATGCATTCCAGTGATCAGCTTTCCAAAATTCCAAAGATTAATGAAACCTTCCTAACTTTAAGATGTTAATGAAAAATGGTGGAAACTACCTGTGATGCAATCTTCAGTTCATCCTGAATCTCGCGCTTGGTAATGATGCGACATTCCTTTATTAGCCACTCCACCCTGATGACGTTTTCTTGAGTGACTGCCGTTGGTGGTCGGCCCGGTCTAAGATCACCTTTTAGGTCGCTCCGACCACGCTTAAACTCATGAAACCAATAGGTAATGGTGGCAAGTGATGGAGCCAATTCCCCAAAAGCACTGATTATATTTTCATGTGATTATTTATATGTTAACCCTCGTTTAAAATCATAATAGATCATAGCAAGAAATGCTTCTCGCGTTACCTACATCGTAGCGATTGAAAAGTGACAGACATGTTTTTATTAATAATTAATTAAAAAATAACTAAAGTTCGTCAGCCAGTGAAAAAATTTAAAGGAGTGAATTTGGCCAAGGAGTTTGTAATAAAATTTGCGTCCAAGGGATAATAATATTAAAACCATGAGGTTGATAACAAGCCGTTGACTAACAATTTTTGGACCGCCCCGCGTATCCTGGTGTTAAAACAAATATTTCGCTTGTTTGGAATGACAAATTTTATACCTCTATGTACTCGTTGTATTCGTATGATTTTAGATACCTTCTACCCTCTTCCATTTATGTCGTAGTAAAACCATGAACCCACTTGTCGATAAATGAGATTTAAGATAAGCCTCGTCCTAAGTGTCTAATGTACCTATCCTTGACAGTATAAAAGGGAAATTTTGAAACACGTGAAGCATGAACAATGGTTTTCGATTTAGAAAGATAATCTTTCATGTACTAGGTATGCTCGTATAGGCGAATGCGTACAGCACACATTGCTCATAACTGTATCATCATGACATGAACAACGAACTTTATTATATGAAGGACAATGACGCTGAACAAAGCCCTAGTTAGGCCTTGTACTGCTTGAAGATTGATCATCCATCAGTCATACTAACCGGGATGTGTCAAGCTAAAAACAGCAATTTTATCTATTGCACAGCATTGTGTTAAATAATGAATGTAGGTATTTATGAAACCGAAAATAACAAGCCATAAAATTGGGTGATTTAGAACGCCCAGTGTTAGATTACAACATAATATATTCAAAAATGATGTGCGAACGAGTGGAATATTGCCACTTTATGAGAATATAAGTTACACAGCCATTGCCGAACAACACTTCAATTAAAATATTAATTATATTATGTACTATTTTAAATATTATTATTATTATTAAAAATTAAACGTATCAACTAGTCAATACTAAGAAACTTATCATGCGCTATATAATATTATCAGTATGATATATGAACAATGTGTATGTGTGTGTGAACAATGTGTGTGGGTGTATGTACTGATTGCAATACATACGAGAATTGTCATAAAATCAACATATTAAATCCACTCGAAATCAAGAACATACTGAAATTGTATCTGAGTTATCAAATCTGCCAATTTTCAATAAACATGCACTTGTTGAGATAAATATATTATCAATTTTGGATCAAGATAATAGAGGCTCAATTTAATAATGATTCTAAAAGTGGGATGAAATCTAAACATCGCATTATTCATAGTTACTAGAATCCGGATAGGTATGCGTAGGGGTCATCCATCACAAACCGTTACTGCGTAGAATTAATTGCTACAAGTACCTATGTATCTACTTCACACGTAAATATTAACTTAGCTAGTCACTATGGATCAACGTCACCAATTCTATAGCAAGCAAAGGAAAAGGCATTTTATCATTTCATATAAAATATTTGTAGCCACGAAAGATACTTATTTACACAGTATTTTTGTATGTACGTATTATTAGTTTTATCATACAAATTATTTACACAATTAATTTCAATTTTACTTGACACATAGGCGCTTTTTTAGAATAAAAACGGATATCAAAAAAATCCAAAACTTTTGTAAATCTAGCCGTTAGTGTCAGACGTGTCTTAGTCTGCAAGATTTAAGGATGCGGTTGTTTCGTTACGATACGAATGCAAATAATATCGAGTACCCGGCACAACTGGAAGCGCACACGGCTAGCATGTAGTAAAAGGGATTAATATTTTAATTAATCTGAATATTTAAATTAGAATTGTCTAATTTCGAGTCCTACCTGAGCATGTTGTTGTTGTTGTTGTAACTGTTTTTGCTGTTGATGGTACTGAGCAACCAGCCTAATTCCGCTTAGCTCCAGAGATCGAGGATCCAAAGACCTACTTCGTGGTTTTTCTGAATAAAACACGTCCTCGTCTCTTTTCCCCTTTTTCCATCGAAAGTAATTCGCCATACCGGCGAATTCACTGTCACTATTTACACAAGCACATGCCTTCAAAACGATCGTTAGAACAAGTGTTCGTAATTGTCACACATTTGTCAGCAAGTGTGAGGTTAGATCACGGAGGCATCTCTGTAAGAACTGAGCGATACCGAACGATAAAGTCGGTGTCACGAGACGACGTTTGTTATGCAACGTAAGAGTGTTTACGCGCCTGATATCCGACGGTACAGTTCCGATGCGGAACTGGAAGTGTCGTGAGAGATGAGTGGCCGTGGTTATCGCTTCGCCGATACACTGCCCCGTAGCACTTAAACTACGCAAAAATAACAATAGTTTCACCTTAACATCGTACAATTCACACTTCTAAATTTATAAACTCGTGTACAAGCAATTGTCACAGCAAGTAGCGGCTTCATTTTACAGATTACACGGTCACAAGAAAACAACTCCCGTACCTATTAATTTAACCTCGAATTTGTCTGCAGTCGTTTAACACGTGCGTTTATTTTTTGTTTCTAAACAAATAAAAACAGCTCTTTATACCTACTTTATGTTAACGTAATGATGAAGATAATTATTATCGAAAGGTATCGTCGTCCACATTGATTGTAAATCAGGTGAAAATTGATTAATTAATTTAAGTGGTTTGTTTTTACTAACAAGTGACGACAATTAATCCAACTTTTCCATAAATTCTGAAAGATTGAAACAAAGCATATATTTTCAGGACATTTACCGGTTACCACAACCTGAGGACATTAAATAAGGACTTACCTATATCACTATTGTCTTTACGAATGTGTTGTTTATTATTTTGCTAGCAAGAAATATAGAATGATTGTTACAAATAAGGAAGGACGTGAGAGATACGAGTATGTTTGTATGTACATACATACAAACATACATATGTTACAAATAAGTAAAGTAGGTATGTATAAAGATCTATTTCCCAAAAAGAAAATCACTGGTATCCAGCTGTCTGGGGTATCCAAAAACTGTATCCAAAAACTGGGGGCAAAAATTACAAAATGTATTACATTGGGGACGTACATCGTGTCGTAATATTGGTGTTACAGTCATTTACAAATACGAAGATAGAACGTAGACTTTCCTTCACCGAGAACAGTCGATAAATGTACGTAAGTCTTTCAAAAATACCGAAATACTCATTGGTACATGACATTGCATGGTTTCGAACCCAGACCTCCCGCATGAGAGACCGGCGTCCTAGCCACGACGCCACCGACGCCACCGACGCTCTTTCTCGCTTCAGGTAGGTTTTAAATGTGAAATACCTATAGCAATATCATCTACTGCACTAACCCTCCATGCCAATATTTTCCAGACTAAAACTCTTCCAGTATACTTTTTTACGTATTTATATATAACGTTGCATTCTAAAACATAATAAAATATTGAATAAAACTAAATTATTGTAATGCTATTCATTCATGTGAATATGTGAAATATGTACATACATACCACTCACATTATGGTCAAATAAGTAAATAAATATTTAATTTTGTATTTTTTTCGTATTCTGTTCAAGCATATGTCGCAGGTTGTTACAAAAAGTTGTAACTGAATCACAAATACTAATTTGTAAAGTTAATTGGAATATTTTCATACAAAAGCATTCAGATCAATCACAAATCTATCCTAGACATATAGACTGGAATGTTTTCGGCTAGTGTAAAATATTTTTATAGGTTTTATAATTCTATGTAATGCCCGCTGTACACACTCGCCGAGACACCCCGAGACAGGCCGAGGACGAGTCGGCGAGGTATGGCAAAAATGGGCGAGGTGAGGTGAGAACCACCATGTACACACTTGTCCTAGGTCTGCCTCGTGTGTCTCGCCGAGTGTGTACAGCGGGCATAACAATTGCATTGGAGGAAAAATACTTGCCATTGTCCAACAGATTTTTCGAATATACAAAATAACATCATCAATTTTTATGAGGTTTAATTATTTATTAAGCCCCGTTGTCTTAATTCAAAAATCATCGGATTTTAATATTCTCACCTCTATTATCCCCGAGGGGATAGACTGAGGAACCACCTTCATAATAGGTAGTTCCCCCTTTTCCCCGTAAGATTTGGTGGACAAACGTGATAGGTGGCGAGTCTATCGCCGTCTACTAGGTGTAGAATAGTATCCACTAAGTCCCTTAGTCGCCTCGTACGACACCCACGGGAAGAGTTGGGATGGTGGTATTCATTATGGCCGGCATGACTGGCACTTTTAATATTAATTGTACCTACTTTTAATATTAATTGTACTTTAATCATTTGGATTTTATAAGGTTATTTAATCCGACATTGGCAAGTATTTTTCCACCGATGCAGCCGTTCAAGGGCATAGGCAACTATTATGCAACCACTGAAAACAAAATTTCTGTAAATATTTTTCTGAATTTCAAATTTATTGCTAATATCTATTACGAATAATAAACTTTATCGACGTTTGCACACGACTCGAAATTCGAAAATACAGTCGAATAAAGAGTAGAATAGGATATTTGACAAGTATCGAATATGAATTTCATAAATATTAAAAAATATACAAAAATTCATATATGGAAACATAATTAAAATTCGTTTCAAAATAGAATAGCTACAGGAAATCGGAAATTAGGAAGAAACGGCTATAGCAATTTGTGACGTCGCACTACTGCAGCTCCATACAAACTGCATATTAAGGTCTCTTTTGTTAAAAAGGGACGGAGCATCTCCCCACTACTAACTTTAACCCTTAATATCACAGGTGTTAGTTGAGATTGATGCAATATTTTTTTTGTCAAATACTCTATTCACATAGAGGTAACTTTCCACACATCGACGTCAAATCGCAATGACATTTCATAAGATTTCAGTAGATGTTGCCATTATCTAAAATCAAACTGTATCTACTATTACAAAATTAAAACGCAGCATGGACATCAATGCGCGTCATCATTTTGTATGGAAAATTCGTCGATAAAGTGTTCAGTCAAATATTGTGTATAGTGGAAGACACATCAAGCTATACTCTGTGGAACCCTGTTGCAATAAGTTGTTGATTCCTTGACATTCGTACGAATGTCTCATATAAGTTAAAGCGACAAAGTTCTAAAGGGTATATACAGGTGTAACAAAATCCCCCTATAGTCCCGACAGGACAATACATCGGGTTATACTGGGTGTAACAAAAAAAAACCTATACTCCCTAAAAGGGGGTGTTCAGTATCCATAACTGACTACACGGCCGAAATGTTAAAACAGCTGATTTTTTTTCGCGATTTCAGCTTTGGCCCAATAGAGTAAGTTGTTCAGTTATGGATATTTGTTTCATTTCATTTATTGCTGTCATGGGTATTACAAGGTCTTAAAACTAATTACAGCACCAATCATGAGCCCTGTTAGGACATAGCAATTTTAAATAGATTACATTAAAATTATAAATAGATTAAATTAAAATTTTAGATAGATTAAATTAAAAATTTAAATAGATATATAAAAATTTTAAATAGATAAAATTAAAATTGATATTGTAAACATTACATTTTGTAAATCTTTTGAATAGGCTGAATATGAAAAATAAATGACAAATAAATGATTGATTGATACCCTTCCTTTGGGACTATAGAGGGTTTTTGTTACACCAGTATAACCCGATGTGGTGTCCACTATACAGTGGACAACGCAACGCACCCTTTAGTTGTCAACACAGAGCTTGGTGTGTCTTCCAACAACACAGCTTGGGCTTTGTGTACTCACCGCCTTTCTTCTGTCAGCGCCCTCTATGGGCAGGCTCTGGCCCGGCCCAGACGAGCGGCCACGGAATATATCTATCACTTTAGCCATCGCACTGGGCCGCCGTGAAGCCGATGCCGTCACCGTGTGGTAGTACTGTTGCAAACGATACATTGTGTCAACAACTAATTTTTAAAACATTTTGCACATTGATTACATGCAACTCCCACTAACTAAAAATGTATCTGGATTAGCTTGAAACGACATTAGTTACAACCATAGGACACAAAACTGCTGCGCAAGCGTCGCCGAATTAAATTTGGTTAATTTTGATCCGATCAACTGATTTGACCGTTGGAGCCAATGTCGTTTCTATCATCTTTGGGGTAAACTTGTAACGATGTCGACTTTATCGTCCATATCAACCTCCTTGCCATCAAATTCAACCCCATCGTTAGCGTTTATCTCATTTCGTATTGGCATCTTCATTTAAATTCAAAATCATGTTCCCATTCCATTTCTAAATTTCTTTATTCCATTAATTTCATTGTTTTATATGTACTTTCACTTTTTCTCTATATTTTGTCTCGAACGGACGTCTCCCGTTCACTTTTATTTCCTACTACCTATTTTCTGTGTTACTATTTGTGTTCTTTTCCTTAAAATATATTATTTATCACCAAATTCTTCTATTACTTCATCTGCGCACTGTCCTAGAACCCTGCTAGCCGGCAATAGAGGACAGATTGTAGCAAACTACACAAAACCGAGTTATCGTGATTTTCATACAAAAGTTCATGAGCAAGACTTATCATATTTTAGAGTAATAAAATAGGTTCATTTTATTTCAGTGATAAGGGGCCGCCTTTGTATATTTAATGCTACTATTCCAGTGATTTGTACTTTTCCTGTAATTGTGTACAATAAAGTGTTATTATCTATCTAAAATCACTAATTAAACAGTGCATTTTTTAAATTAAAAGCACCTTATCTGAGTATCTAATATCACTACATTTCGTTTCTTTTGTAGGATATTAAAAGTAAAACTGATCCGACGGAAAGTCCCATATGGAAGTAAGTTGTGCTTAGTAAATAAATGTGATTACAGAAGAAAACTTATCCAGGGACTATGTTTAAGTAAAACCTGTTATCCTGGTAATTTCTTCCGTTATTTTCTGATCGATCTCATCAAATTCTTACGTGTTGAGGAATATCGTTCCTCTTTCAAATGTAATTACGATACCATGTGATAATAAATACTTTTAAGCGTACCCGGGTATCACTTCCAGGATGGGGGTGTGCGGATCCGTCCTTTGCTTTCACTGATACTGGTGTCGATGCGTTGGATTCCGTAGGTTTTGATGCTTCAGATTTAACTGGTGACTCTTTGGTTGACGCGTTCGATTTGGTCATATTCTGTAAAAAAAAGATTACTAATTAAATATGAAATACATTCAATGCAACAAATAACCGAATGAATACTAATTTTGCATGGTAGGAGTAAAAAAAAATATTCGCTTGAATTTTCAAAAATGGCATGATAAATTAATATTAGTATTAGATATAATATTAGTTATAATATAGTTATATATAATATAGCGTTATATATAATATGTTAGATATATAGTTAGATATAATATAGCGTCGGTGGTCTAGTGGCTAGGACGCCGGACTCCCACGCGATGGTCCGGGTTCAAAAACCATGCGGTGTCATGTACCAATGAGTTTTTCGGATTTTTGAACGGTGAAGGAAAACATCGTGAGGAAACCTGCATGTCTGAGGAAATTAAAAGTTTCCGAAGGCGTGTGAAATCCATCAATAAGCACTGGGCCCGCTCGGTGGATCATGGCCCGTACCCCCTTGTGCAAGGGGAGGCCTGCGCCCCAACAGTGGGGACATTAATAGGCTGATTATGATGATATTAGTTAGATATTCAGTTTTATTAGTTAGCCTTCCCCTTCGCGTTACCCGCTAATTTTCGGTGAGCCCATGTTGAAATTACAAAATTGCTCCCCTTTGCCCGTGTTCGTAACCGACTATCTCAGACTCCTCTTTTACGATACCCCTAAAGGCCGGTTTACATTTGGCCAAATACAGCAGTGAGTCAACTTGACTTTCAACTTTCTTGACTTTTGTTTGACTGGGCAGGCACACGCCATTCTACTCGTCACTGTACTAGACTAAATGTAAACCTGTGGGCAATTCAAACGGATTTGTTACCCTCTGCCCGATATTTTCTTATCCAGCAAAATACATACATACATATCTCTCACGTCCATTATCCCCGAAGAATATCTAGCAAAATATCAGTGTAAAAGTATTTATGAAGTACCCAGCTTACTTGAACCGCGGCTTTGACTTGTTGCATGATGGAAGTCTGTTTCTTAGTATCACTTCGCGCCCGCGACTTGAACATGTCGAACAAGGCTGGTCTGCGACTCACCCCGGTTGTTCCTGTACAAAATTTTAAAAAAATCATAATCATCAACCTATGAGTGCAGTGTAGTGCCGGCCTTAAAGAATAGCACCACCCCATCTCGCAAAGATTTTTTATATAGAAAAGGCGTCTGCCAGTTTGCGCATGCGATGCGAGTTTAGAGGTATATGAGTTGTACCTCATTACTGGACTAGGAGTTCGGCACGTGTCTATACCTACGATCTAGCCAGGGTATGTCTTCGAGGAGTTCGAGATGTCTATGAGACACTGGACTTGTTAACCGATACTTATATTTCCAAACAGTATACCATACATGACGGTGGTAGAGAAACGACTAGCCTGACGCGGGCGCAGCCGCATGAAATTTAAAACTGCTGACATAATAATTTACAATGTAGAACACAGTGTGCACTGTGTTTATACACAGTGTCCCTACATGAGCATTTTCCCATTCATTCGTCGGGCATTAAAATGTCTAATGTATGGAACTATATGTGTATTTGTACAAACCCTGCTGCTGTCTTTGCTCGCTGTCAGTGCTCACATCATCGTCATAGACGAGAGGGTGTCACTAGGCCAATTTCTGTGGTTTATACGTACCATGAATCGTCTGCTGGTACATCGGGTGCGGCTGGCCCTCGTCGGCGGAAGCCCTTCGTTTCCTTTCCCCGACCGACTGCGTGCTCCTCGTGATTGCTGCATCCAGACGTTGTTCTGGAAAAAAGTTCAAATTAAACTTAAAAAAGTTAAAATGAATACAAGAACCCAAAATTGTATTCACTCATACGAGTACACCACCTGATACTCTATATAATAAAGGCTCTCTCATACCACATATTATACATAATTGTATCTATTTTATTGATTTTACATATAAAAATACCGAGTGGGTTAATAAAATTTATAATTGTTTATAGAAGTTCTTATCATATAAAATAATAAAACATCCGAATTCACCCGCTGCACACTGGTGCCGCGTACTAACAGCGGGCATAAATATTAAAATTTTGTTATGAAGTAAAATATTATAATTTATTCCGGATTGGTCCAAAAAATGTGTGCCAAAATAAATTATTAACTCGGGTCCGAGATATTGGTCCGGCCTATTGAATAATACAACAACTGCTCTTTTAATTGATACCGTATCGACTCAGCATGCTGTAAAACTTTCGTCGTTTTTCGAAACCTTATAAGCGCGTTACAAAACGTACAAATATGATCAAAACAAGTTTATGTTTAGTTTGGTATTATTTTATAAAATTGTTTTATAATAAAAGCGGTTTCCAAATTATTAATTTTAGTGTCCACAATAACTGGTAGAAAGCGAATTAATTTTTGTAATACATGTGCAGATGTATCAGCGTTTGTGCCAGGTCACTGACTCCGATTTCAAATTATTGTTAATTGTGAGCGCAATGTGTAATCATTACATGCTTGGTAAGTTAATTTCCCAAGCTTGTAATTTAATTGCTTATTTGTATATTGATATTTTTATAGTATAGATTTTTAAGTTATGTATGACCTTTAGCAGACCGTGCGCTGCATTTCTGCGGAATATTCATATGCATTTCGTGTCCAGCAGTTTTTTTTATTTCTTACTTGATGATATTCGATGTCTATTACGGAATATTACCACGACAATGCTGCAATTTCTGGAGGGCGGACGAGTAGATAGGCGAAATAATAGATAATTTATTGTGTCCAATAAGTATTAATATATCTATTTATAGGCGGGCTTTTTTATTTTGTACAGGTGCGGAGTTGAAATGACCCCGCCATAGCTTAATGTGGCTTTGTACTCGTTAATATTCGATATTTTCCTAAATTCTGCAATGCTGTTCGTACCTTTTAAAATCCTAGACGTTTGGAAATCCGCCAATATTAGCGGGCAAAACTGCAAAACATAAATGTGTGGGCGCACTCTCTGGCACACACAGTTCCGAACACTAAGAGTCGTTAATAAATCTATATTTACTACCTGTGAACCAAACAATGTCTAGTTTTGGTTTATTCGGCGAACACGGGAGTTCTTATAATTTGCCTTTAATATCTTCGATCAATATAGTTTGTAAGGAGTCTCCGACCACTCCCATCAAACAAATAGCGACTCAATTATTTACAGCTTGTAAGAAAACTTATACATTGATCGGGACACCGTACAGTAATTTAAATCATTCAAAATAGTCGATTTATTAATATCAATTTATTATTGAAAATAGATACGTAACTCATCAGATGAAACTCAAAAACAACTTATCCTACCGAAGTGCGATTGTTGTGTTAACTTGATTTCGGGTTATTGTACGTAGTTCATAGTTATTCATAGTAGCTACTCGTAACCTATCCATGAGTGAATAAAGTTTACTAATAGTATACTTATTACCCCGTATCATGCACCTAGTTGAATGAAACCAGGTGAATTCAGTATAAGGGAATTTTTAGTTCAGGCAACGACACCAAATTTTATTAAGTTGAGCAAACTTGTCGGATGAAAAATTGTTGCCAGTACAGCTAGTGATAAGCGTGTATTGACAGCATTTGTATAAATTCACAGTCAACAATGCACGTTCTGCACAATAGAAGAGCGAATGTATTCACGCGCTTCCCTACGCAGGTCAATTCAATCATTAAGGTGGCAATTGTACCTATAATAGGAAATATACTCACCACGTTTCTGCCGCCTGTCGTCAGTACTCCTCCTTGTCTCTTTTTCTTTTCGAGCTTGCGGCTTCTTCAATAGATCACTTTCTTTTCGAGGAGTCTGTGAGCCCCAAGTGCCAGAGCGAGCTCGTTCTGGCTCTTTCTTCTCATCTGTGGACTCACATTCCTCTTTCTTCGTAGAATCAGCACTCTTTTTGGACTCTTTGGACTGACTGGAGGGCAACACCTAGAAAAAAAACGAAATTTCTCATTTCATTAATTTATAAATGCGTTTCATGTTCTACTAACAGTAAAATAGAAATAGATTAAACCCAAATCAGAATCTAAATTAACTCATTACTTACATGTTTATCGTCGGTCCTCTTAACCCATATATCTTCATCTAAGCTAGTAGGTACTCCGTCAACGATAGATCTAATTTCTATTAAACTACTATCAAAGTAGTTTTTGTCAAGGTGGAGATTCTGTCCTGTAAAAATATCCCGAACATTTCGGCGCAGCTCTTCGGCTCCTTTAGTTCCGAAATGAACGGTGTGCGCATTATGCACCTGAGTGCGAAGCACGCGCTCGACTGGCAGTAGGGGTGGCTCGGCAGTTGTCACCAAAAACGTGTGTCGAGCTCCCATCACTGTTCGCTTCGGTGGTCTCGGTCCATCCGGACTAAGTGGACTATCATTAGAAAAGCCCAAGTCTGAATTAATATCTGTTTCACCTCCAATGCTAGTATTTCTTTGCCGGGGTAATGCACTGAAGCTGTCCTGTGACGCAACTTCTGAACATGACTCAGAGGAAACGGTTGAAGGAGGAGGATCTCCATCTCTCTTTTCGTCGTCCTCGTCCTCCTCGCGACACTGGGACAGACGTCGACGTTCGGCGAAGGGAAACGGTGAGTTGGAGTTCGGGTTAAGGCTTGACAGATTGTTGCAATGATTCATAAAATAATGCTGAAAGAAGCTGTCCGTTTCTGGTGTGTCGCTATTATCACCTTGAATTATATCTTTAAGTGCAGCTAGTGAGGTGATGGTGTTATAGTTTATAGCATTAACCAAGTCCTCGCTATCTGTGGAACTGGTGGAGCCACTGCAGCTACAGTCTTCCTCTGCTAACTTACTCATCTGCCGACAAACTTCATCTAACGTCTCGTCAGTTTTTTTCGTCTCCATTTTTTTCTTCTTCTCATTTTTACGAACGTTCTTCTTAGATTCAACATTGGATGTTGATTGTTTTTCGGAATCCATTGAGCAGCATTCGTATATTGGTTTTGGGCCAAATTAAATGTTATCAAATGGTAAGGCACTTTCTTTTATAATTTATAATAATATCACATAAAGTCACATGTTAAATTTTCACTTTAAAATATATAGTGCGTTATATAGTATCAAATCTTATATTTTAAGTCACCTAACATTACCGAGATTGATCATCGTTAAATTATGTTCAGACCCAGCACATTCCCAAAATCTAAAAAAATATTAAATAATTAATCACGTTTCCTTCTCACCTACATTAATTAGCGATATATTAACATAATTTATTTTAGGAGAATTACTGTAGGTAATATGCATTTATTTAGACGTTTTGCGATATAGACATTCAGATCTTAATGCGACACACATTACAAAGATTATTTTGTTGAAAGACTTCGTAACACCCACTTCTATATAACAATCTACTTGTATCTAATTCACCAAATTGATCTATAAACATACCTATCCTAGTTATAATAATAAAAATAGACGTTTAAGAAAAGAACAACACTGATATATTTGGCTTGAACGCATAATGATCAATTTTAATAACGCAGAACGGCAATTGTAGGACACTTTAGTAACAAGGGGATGGGGGAATGATTAACAGAATAGCATTAATAGGTCTATAATTTTTATATTGTAGCTTTACATGTTGCAGTAAACAAATTTAATTAAAGCTGTGTCAACTCGACCTCAAGTTGCGGGTTTTCAAGTTACGCTACACGTAAATTAATATACCAAGGTATAATAGCACCTTAATAAATTAATTACTACAAAAGAGAATGATTAGATTCTTCATCTAACAAAATCTACACTACACCGACCGACATTATAAAACTTTAATAAATAATAAGCTTCATCATATTCATATCATAGGCAGGTATGAAACAAACTAAAAAAATACAGATTTTGGAAAAATAGGTACTTCAATAAAGATAGAAAACCTATAGATTAGATGCAGCCGCTGGTTTAAGAGCAAACTAGGAGATGGTTAGGTATTATATTTGTAACTGATATTTTGCACTGGTCTAGATCTGCACCACTTTAAGTTTCTGGGTCAAGGCAATCCACGCATTCAAACCCACAATTCAGATGGAAAATGCTTTTATTGAATACTTATAAAGTAATATACATATTATTCTGCTTAGTGTTACCTCAGAAGTTCTGAGTCAGAACAGAAACAGAGAACTATTAAACTGTGGTAATAGCTGGGGTACGCTTTCTCAATAGGTCCCCTAGTATTTTAATCCTTATTATCGATCTTTATTTAGGTGCTTGCTTGCTTTTCGTATGGTTAGTGGCCAACCTATTTGTCAGAATTGTTCAGGTTGTTGTTGTTGTGTAGGCATCTGACATCTATTTAGGTGATTCAACATTATAAGGGGCTCGTAGCCTAGTTGCGACCGTGTTCCGAAGGGATCGTGAGGGTTAAGTATAGTTGGGCGCGGTCAGAACCAGGATGGGTGCGGACAGGCTTAGAGGAAAATGTGCCCATAGGGGCCTATGGGCACATTTTCCTCTAAGCCTGTCCGCACCTCGGAGAGCACGTTAAGCTGTCGGTCCCGGCTGCTACCGTATGACAGCGTGTTAGAGGCATACAGGCGGTCTAAAAAACTCTAACAATAGGTTAGACATTGACTACACATCAATAAGAAGAAGCATTGGTTTTTTCTACAATACACGGTGCAAGGGAAAATGTACATCCCTTTAAAAGATAATAGAACCCGTAGTTTACCAAAAATTACCTACCTAGATACATATGCAATTTCAGGTTTTCAAGGTTTTCGAAATGAGAAGTACCTATTTGCCTGACACCTTTTATTCTATCGCGTATTATGTATACTGCCATTTTGGTGGATTATTTCTACGTGAGCAGTTATAGGTACACCAGAAAACCAGCATCTAGTATGGTATGCTATAGGCTATATCTTTATTTAGAAAGATCACCATAATCTGGTTAGCTTATTCTGTTTTAATATCTACAAAAAAGACCTATAACTAGTCGAAATGTAGCTAAAATATGAATGACATCAATTTCTATATTTAGTCGACAGATCATAGAGTGTCAATGCGCCAAGCCTTTACCACATAAACAATACATAATAATTTACCAATCAGTGAAGTTTAAAGTCAATTTGTCGAAGATGACCTTAATGATTCACCTAACTGTATAACCTAGCTCTCTATATAGGAACAATCCGCGGCACATAAGTTGAACAAAAATTGCGGTCATTCCGCGCAGGTACCTACATTGTACAAATGCTATGGTTACGCGCGGCCCCTCGCGTCGCACCTCATACCGCACTTCGATTGAGACCCGAAATTTGACACTGCGCATCCACCCTTTTTGTTCAACTTATGTGCCGCGATCAAAATATGAAATCATGTTACTGATTGGAAATCATTTGATCAATTTAGTTCGATCAAATGAACAAATGGGGTCTGATACACGCACCCTACAAGTTAAACAGTTAGGGTAATATTTCTGGAATATCTATCTCAAGGAATTGTGGATTATTAATCTTTGGTTGTAAGTGACATGGGAAGCTCAATAAGGTGCGCCTCATTGGCTGCCAAGTGCTGTCACTAATGAAACGAATGCCATGCGCCGACGCTCTGTCTGACGTCATACAAGCCTTCACAAGGATACATCACTTGAAGCGCTGTACGTTCTTAGCGCCGCAAATTGCCCAAGTACACGCATATTTATTGACATCAATAAGTAACGTGTCAGCCTATTCATAGTCGATAACCACGCAATCTTAATCACCTCTATAAACACAAGTACTTATATGGAGAATCTACAAAGTAGAGTATTCTAATAATAATGCAACTCCAAATTAAGATATTGTTCTTAAATAGACTTCTAAGGTAAACCCAGACATGAAAGTTATATGTTACGTACAGTCTGATTTTAAATCGTAGAATTTTAAAAATTGCAACTTTTCATACACTGATGTCACATTGCAAGTCTGATTTCAATAAAGGTTGCCATTTATGTTAACACTTGCCTCTGTGCTAGAAAAGTTTTGCTTATTTATCTGTTACTTATAAAACGGGTTTTATTTCTTAAAAATTTTAAACAAATAAATGTGTAAAATTATTTTTATAGATTATAAAAATAATTTTATTTTGCATGAAATATTGAAACTAATAAAATAATAATTAATAATAAAGACTACAAATTAATGGCTAATATTAGGGCATTGGGTTTACCATACGCTATCTATATTGCCAAAATTTGACTGAAGGTGAATGAAAGCAGTTAAAATCTGAAACTAGCAAAAGAATTGTATTTAAAAAAATTACATAATATTTTTAAACTTCATATCCAATGTTGAGAGGCAGAATGAACACCTTTATCAGGAAATGCAATACTAATGTTAATACCATCCACTCTGTCTTGACAGGAATTAAGACCAGATTTTATTTCAAGTGCTTACGATGTAATAATTTTCTATGCTGATAAGATAACTCACAATCACTGTATGTATGATACATACTTCAGCTTAAATCTCACAGAAACTTGTTCTCATACTAGCCAAAAGTTTACTTTATAGAGCTGTGAGATAAAACTGATAAGACTCTGATGTTAATAAATAAGGAAGAAAAACATAATTAATGTTTATGAACAATTATTTTTTAAAACAAACTTAGGTATGGTCAGGAACCTTGTCATAGTTAATACTAGATTACTGCTAGTATTAGATCTCTTTTGATTACCGTCTAAGTTTTATTGTGACAACGTCGTTCAATGTGTTAAAGTGCGTCCTGAATTAAGGTTAGAGACTGTCTGACTGACCTTCATTCAGAATAAGCAATTCAATTTGAGTATAATATCTAGAAATTCAACCAAAAATTGATTTTATCTGAACGATACTAAAATATGAAACATGAAATTGATGAAATAACAGACTAGGCCGGTAGGACGTGGACTAGAGTGGTGTTGGAAAGGGAAGAATTCAGAAGACTGGGGAAGGTCTTTGTCCGGGGCACACAAATATATCTAGTTACCATAAAAAATGTAATAGTATGTACTAAACAAAATCTGAAAGAGGCTGTAATAATACTAAAACATACATGGAAAGTCTTAGTAGGTTTTCTCTTTTCTAAGGTCATGACCTGTCAAAAATATCTGTTAACCTGGGGGTGATTCTGGCTCAATCAATATGCAAAACTTTAGTGGCTACAGATGTTTTATTATGCTTAAAACACACGTTTCATGTCTTTGTAAGGTTAGAAGTTAAGGACTAATGTCAATTTTGATTTTTATATGTTGAGCACACTTGAATTGTCCCCAGGTTCACAATTTTTTCTGACAAGTAGTAATCTATTTGTTTTTAGTTGAAGAAAAGGGTGGAAGGAGATAATCAATTCAATGACAAATTTACAAACAACTAGTCAAGACTTTGATTTTTAGAAGTACATTTCAATGTTTGGTTCTATACTCATCCTAAGAATTTAGAGAAAATCTATTCCAAATATATTCAACATAACAATGATTTTAAAACTAATCCAGAACTTCTTTATTTATTAAATATAACACTTTTAATATATATTTATTCCATATAATGTTAAAAGTTTTATGTGTATGTCTGTTTGTCTGTATAGCTGTCTGTGCCATCATATCTCGACAATCGATTATATGATTTGGATGTGGGTATTGAATATTGACCCATTCTATAGGAAAAAAAAACAATTAATTTCAGGACAGCCGATACACAGTCTTTTACGTCGCTGTCGCTATGTGGGTAGTTAGTAATAAGCGACATTGGGTGCGCCGACAACGATGCCAGAAAACGATTACTAGAGTACCCAACCAGGTGTCGAGAGTCGCTTGGTATACTTCTTATATAATGTTGTCTAGCATTTTCGGAAAAGATCTCACTATGGAAATTTCTACGTAATAATTACAATACACTGGTGTGCTATGAACAGAAAGATGGTATGCCAAGCGAAGGAAACGTGACCAATTAATTGTAGAACAAACTGTAAACACTTCAATCACGCACAATAACTCTGCACAAACGAGAAGAATTATCACTGAAATCTGTTGAAATGCACCTATGATTAATTATGAGGATTTATAAACGCTTTCAGTTTGCTTTAGACGAAAATTTACACAAAATTCACTACTTTTGCCGTAACACTTCGCATCACTTGACTTGAGCTTCTGTTTGACAATGACATGACATGACATTGCATTGACTGACAGACAAACATGACTTATTTTTTATTTTATTTTTTACGGCTCTAGTGGCAAATTCATTTGACCAACTCAATTCATTTGAGCTGGATTGACTAAAGTGAGGAACAGATTACTCAAATACCGAACACCTCGCAACCCGCGGCCTCGCGGCGTTGAAAATGCATATTATTCCACACGCGTCGCAACAAACAAGTGCCAGTGAATCCATATATTGTTTGACTGACTGTAGTGTGTACAGCGCAAACGTTCCGCCCTCCCCCCACTTGATGCATGCAGCGAACGGAACAATTATTATTAACTACTATTAACTCTTTATTGTACACATACATTATAATACAAACTTATACAAAAAATGACACGCTTGCGTACGTGAGGATTGGACGGATGCAAGTTTTGTAAATTGTCAACTTATTTCTAAGTGTCATTTTAGTTATTTACTCAACTTAACCCGACTAAGCCAAAGTGGCTGGTTAGTGAACGTACCCTTGATTGAATAGGGTTGAATAGTTAAAGATTTGAAATGATTGAATAATAATAATAAGTTTTGATTGATAGTCTGTGGTTGGTTACGAGATGAATTTATAGTTATGTTGGAATTTATTTGTCGAGTAACTGCTTATGAAGTGAATAACTATTTAGCAAAATGATTATCTTTATTTGGGCTGTATCACTGTTCTATTTAGCTGCTACTAAAGAAACTGTGAAGTTTGCGGCTGTAATATATAGACATGGCGATAGAACTCCCGTGGATACCTATCCTACAGACCCCTGGCGCAATGAGTCGCTGTGGCCAGTAAAATTTGGTGAACTTACCAATATCGGAAAAAGACAACATTATGCATTAGGACAATGGCTACGAAAGCGCTATTCGGTAAGAAAAACCTAATAAGTCATTTTGAGACAAAGTTAATCCATATGGCACACCATATGGATTAACTTTGTCTCAAAAAAGTTGGTTAGTATCTACCTACCTACACTGTAACGAATGGGTCCTAATTTTGAAGGTATTTGTAGGCACCCCAAGTGTTGTTGTAACCAAACTATATTGTCTCTGAACTCGAGACTCCCTGGTGCTCAGGCTCAGGCTTAATCTAGGGGTGTATAGCTTTATATATGGGACAAATAGTTCGAGCCACATGGTTAACCAATTTTTTTTACCCAAACCCCATTTCTGGTTACGATATGTCTGCTGCTCTGAGTGAATAGTGTTTTTTTTTTACTTTTAAAGTGTTGTTTGACACTGCTCTCCATCTTCATGATATATTTGATCTTGAATTTTTACCAGGGGTTCCGGGTATTGAGACATCAGTTATTGATAGTGATATGCCATTGTACTTAGAGACAGAGATAAAGACTAATTTTACCTGATAGTCCCCTTCCAAGAGCTCAAGGACTATACTATCATAATTTTATTATTGTTATTTTTAGCATTTGCTCTCAGATGCATTTGACCGATCTCAAATATATGTTAGATCTACGGATGTTGACCGCACGCTTATGTCTGCACAAGTGAATTTGGCAGGTATACTTAAAATTTTACCTTGCTTTAATTATTGATAATAATTTATATAAATTATTTACTAAAGTAGGATTTGTAATTCAGTGGACCACAGTGATGTTTGTAGGGTAACATTTGATGTAACTTTATATTATAAGGCGTGTTACGTCACTTTGGTACATCTAATTATAAATCCTACTTTAAGTTCAATTATAACATCATCAAATGTTTGTTCGGTACCTATATATTTTAATTATTCAGATATATTTGTGAATTTTTGTAGTGAGATTATTTGAAACTGGTGAAAACCAAGTATATAAAGATTCGTTTCTTTGGATTCTGCCAGTAAAAATTATAGATAAATAAGAACTTGCAATAATAGGTATATTGAATTAATTATGTCAAATATTTTTTTGTCAGGCATGTACCCACCTTATGGCAAATCAGTATGGGATGCTGACCTGATGTGGCAGCCCATTCCAGTTCACACTGTGCCTGAGAAACAGGATGAAGTATTAGCAATGAAAAAGTCGTGTGCTGTTTATGATAAAGAAATGAAACAATTTGTGCAGTCAAAGGCTTATAAAGAAAAACTTAACAAATACCAGAGACTTATGGAGTAAGTAAATTAACAAATGCTGCATTCAGTGACGTCTCACCTCATCAGTGATACAGCAGTGATATAATAATACATAAATAGGTATGCATATTTACAATGCACAGAAAAACCTAGCTGGTGTTTTAACATTGTATCATTTGACCAAAACTATAGGGCACTAATGTTAATACAATGTTTGGCATTGTACATGGCATGATGCCTTTAATTTTGAATATGCTCAAGCACGCTTAATAGCTTTTTCTTGGATATTCGTACTGCCAAATAATCAGCAACACTTTTTGCTCATAACAATATACACAACATGACAGGCAACATATATGTCACCTAGTGACCGGATTACTTGCAATCAATACGTCATATATTTTACGGAATACTATTGCTTATCCAGAAAATAAAACCTAACATTGCAAAGATGGAGAACATCTAACTTCTCCGTGAAATAAATAAATTGTTTTTTTATTTCAGTTATCTAACAGCTTATACTGGTAAAAAGATAAAGGACTATGTTGACATTGTCGATGTGTATAGTATCCTGTACATTGAGACATTGTATAATTTCACTCTACCAAAATGGACACAAACTGTTTACCCAGACGCTCTTAGAGAGCCAGCTTGTTATAGGTAAGCAGTAAAAGTAGGACTTATTTGTTCACTAGTCCTTGTGGAATGTGCAACACATAAAACTATACTCTAAATATGTTTTTAATCACAGGAACTCTTTAAATAACACAAAATGAAGAGAGCTTCTCTTGTGTTAAATTCTCTGTAATTTGATTTTATATACATACATAACTTCACCCTATATCCCTTGCTTGATTTTAATTGTTTTTTTTTATAAAAGACATGCTTAAGTCTAACCAAATTAATAAAACCCAACTACCAATCCGCATGTCTGAGACATATCAAGCGTGCGTGCATGTCACTTATGAAGATATTACGAAGGTGATAGTGATAAGGTCTTCTCTCTCATAGTTTCAGTGTTCAATTTTAAAATTGCAAACCATATAAAGGTATAACCTGATATGTTTCCCACTGTTCATGTTAGCTCTATATATATATTAGTGCTTCATTTCAAGATTGTGGGTAGTCTGGGTAACTTACAAGGAAAATCTTTGATTGTGCGTCTACTAAAAACAATCAAGGCGTATAAAATTTACAGCAGGATTTTCATGATGCTCTGTTTTTAATTTGTCTGATCTGAAATAAATAAAGCACAGAGATCGAACTACTAGCGCCCATGGGGGTGAATTATAGCTTTGTCATGTAATTTATAAAATTTCCAGCTTCGCAGTAGCAGCTGCAACACCACTAATGGCACGCCTCCGAACTGGCCCATTACTGAAAGAAATAGTATCAAAAATGACCAAAGCAATTTCAGATCAGTCTTCCAAAGCGTTGAAGGTCTCTATTTACAGTGGTCATGACTTCACTATTGGAAATATTCTGACTGCTTTGGGTGTGTTTGATGGTAACTGCCCCATGTACACTGCCACTATTCTTATGGAACTAGTATATGGTAAGGATTCTTAAATTCAGATAGTCAGTTCACTTGCGCAGCGACGCAACTCGACTGGGCGCGCATTTTAGGCTCAGGTCACACACAAGAGCAGCGCACTTTGGCGCAAAATATATAATAACGGGCGCTGTCATGCTTTTGGCTGATGGTTAATCAAAAATAAACTTTAGCGTCATTCTAACTATATGTTCAAAATTCAATGGTCGCGTGGTTCGCCTGCGTCGTGTCGCCGCCCACGTCTCCTTGGTATTGCCTGTGGCTACTATCAATAATACTATATACCATATTTTACTGTAGTAATTGATAGTATATAGTAATCTAGTAATACTTATACTAGATTACTATATACTATCAATTAATACAGTGCAGTGCATAGTAATTGATGCCTCTTCTATCATCTTCGCGCCGCGTCAAGCATCTGCGCGCATCGTCGCGTCACGTCACTTCGCTAGTCTGAACTGACCCTAAAATTGTTGACATATTATACACTTAATATAATAAAACAATTGTTTACTACAGATAATTCCACTGCATCACATTTCATCAGAATTTCATACAGGAATTCAACTGAGATTGTTGAACCTCATGTTCTTTACATCCCATACTGTGGGAAAATGTGTCCAGTGGATAAATTTATAAAGCTCTACGATAATCTCCTCACTGTCGACTTCGATTACGAATGTGGGATAAAGGTCAGTTATACATTAAACCAGTACAAAACAATTTGTGTGTACTAAATCGCCTTTAAAAAATATTTCAAAACTTATGTTTTAAATTGGTTCTAGTATTTCTTTCAGAATACAGAAGACGAAAACTTGATCCTATTATTGCAATAATGTAACTTTCTTTTTTATAATTATTTTCTCGCATTAGTAAAACCATTGATTCACCAACTAAAGGATTCATTTTGCGTAATTACGAGTACCACATTTTCTTCACTTTCATTATTATAGCTTGAGTAAAGTATTTAGTAAATGTAAGCCATTTAAGTTTGGGTGTGGTGCCGCCCCTCTAAACTATTATCCCGCATACTCAACCATGCGGGGCCAATAAAAGCTTCATTAAATTGTATCACTCATTTAGAGAAACCTGAATCGAGGACATGTTTTATATTTTCATCTCTATAATCTCAGGCGTGTAAGAAAGCAACGTTTGATACTAGTACTCAAAAATAGTTAGAGTATTTAACTAATCATGGCATACATGTTAAGCGGAAATTCAAATTGTAATATAAATTTCACCACTTTTCAGCTTTTTGCTCTGCGTACTGTCTCCATCGTCGGGTTGAGCATATTAGCAGTAATATATGTAACACATAAGGTCATCTTTTACAAAATATACAGGAAAAAACAACGTAGGTAAGTCTTACTCTAATTTATGTACCTACGTAAAAGTATTAGTAATCTCATTCGGATACAAACCATCAATTTAATAGTCATTTGTTACGAAACAATGCCGCACGCTGCTTATGAGCGGTGTTGAGTGAGCTTGATAACTATGCCCAATAGAAATTATTAGTCGACTGCGCTTAATATGGAGACACATGGAGATACAGTTTACAATATCCAAACGCAAAGTATTAGTTTTGTTATACCTATATGTTTGCCCCGCCCGCCTGAGACGACGCCTTTAGATGCACGGTGTGGGAGTTTAAGGGTGCAGAAATGCGCGCTTCTATGGCTTAGAATATGAACTGAACTTTCCTTCTGGTCCATATACATATAAATATATAAGTTCTATGGCTGTCCCATTATCTGTCACCCCTTTACCGCGTAGGCGTCGTCTCGGTTAAATGGTAGGCATATGGCTCGGACCCCAACGGGTCCGGTTCCTGCTCCGGTACGGTTCGCTGTATTTTATCACAGTGCGTTAATTTCAAGTGGGAGGAGCAGGAGCGCATGTGATCGGTTGAAACGAACCGAACCGGACCCGGAGAGTCCCAGACTAAAACTTGTGTTTTTGTTTCAGATTCCGTTTCAGTTACTCGAAAGTAGAGATTGCACCATTATCTCCGGGTAAAAAGACCCATATTTGATTATTTTTTCTTAATTATCTTATGTTTTCTTTTTTTTTATTAATTCGGTAAACATCGGCTCTTTTGGCGGAAATTTAATAATAATATTGCTCAATAAAAGTGTATGGTGTAAATGCTATTGGTTACGGGAAAGATAACTTAATCTAGTTATAAGTTGCGCCAAGTTACATAGATAATGTTGTCGGTCCACGTTTTCTTATCTAGCTATGTACTTGATAGTACTTCATCTATGAACTGTCTACATATTTATCCGTATCTAGGTACTTTTTCGCTTTTTGAAAAAGTTATAATCTATTGGATACTTTTGTATAGAACATAAGTATAAAGAGGTGCACAAGAGCAGCACTCGTTTACATTTATTTTCTTTGTTATTGTTGTTCACCAATTTTTATATCTTTCTTATAGCAATCACACCTATTCGTTAAAAAGCTTCGTTTGAACTGACGACGTAATCGTCTTGATTCAGTCACGAAAAATATTGTTTCCCAATAGGAAATTCTTATGCACAATATTTATATACGTTTTCAAAATATTTAAATTGAAGTAATTTGACGCAACAGTTTCGAATTAATATTTTTTTTGTTTTATTTGTATCGACATACCTAAATGTCTTCTGTGTCGTCATCTTGACACAACCGTAACTGATGGTTTTGTATGTATAGAATAGGATAATATAATGAAATAAATAAACCAATGTAACTCAAGACTGAATGAATGTTGTTGTATTTAAGCATGTATTAATTTTCTTAAAACCGCATTAGTCTAAAATAATTATGTAGATAGAAAAATCTTATGAGTCAAAAATATAGTGTAAAAAGTTCGGAACAATGTACATAAATATGTTTACTTAGATAATTTTGTTTATTTGCGTCGTTCGACTAGTACTCGGGACGTTATGAACTTTGCACTACGCATCCTAATCAAAAGCATTTCACGGTCCAATGGACGGTAAACACCTTCTCTGAAAAAGTGAATGTTTCTTTTCCTCGTATTCCTATTGTCTAAATGACAGTTTTGTCACTAATCTTCTAATGTTTGTCCAAACTTTTCAGTATAAAATTCACTCCAATCAAGCTGACAAAAAATATAAACTTTAATTTTTTCGTTAGAAGGTATTTCCTTAACTTTTGTCTTTTGACTGAATATCGCTTCTGTGCCAAATGTGGCTAGTTTGTGCATTAATTTAATCACACTCTGGCTGGTTACGTCTCTTTGTGTAACCGACCACTATGTGTGGTCTTATAGTATGTTAGTTTTTTACTGTATTGGCAAGTTAAAAAAACTGCTGCCAAAAAGTTCCTAATAAGTACCAACCGTCTATCGTAATGAGCCTGATTGACGTTTAATAAAATTTCAAGATCAGTATTTTTTCCTAAGAACCGTCTTAGTATTTGCCTCTTTTCTCTGTGCTTAATTTTATTGATCAGTGTGGTTTGCTTAGCCACACGTATCGGAATAATAAAATTATCGATGAATAAAACTGTATTTGCTAAATAATATAGGAAAATTGTTTTCTTTTGTATAAGTCCTTTATGCATTATGTTAACAATACAATACAATACAAATATACTTTATTGCACACCCAGGACATAAACAAAACATACAACATAAAGAGAGGTACAATACAATGTTAACTTATGTTTCTAATCTGATTAGTCCTGCAAATACTATAAAAATGTACAGTTCGACCAGTTTTGTAGAAACATCTGAAAAGTCCAAGCTATGCTTAGTATTTGAAGGTTTAGTTTAAAATCTTATATTACATTTTGCACATCGAACTAACTGTACCTAAAATTATTAATCGAATTAATGCAACTTCATACCTGTTAATTTAATAATATTTTTGACGTGTTCTAAATCTGACCGCGTTTGGGCAAACGTTGTGTGGGACGCTAGATGGAGCGACGATCTGCGTAAGGTGGCTGGCAGCGACTGGATGAGAAGAGCCGAAGATCGGGCTCAATGGCGCGCCCTGGGAGAGGCCTATGTCCAGCAGTGGACTAGAATAGGCTGCTGATTATGAAATCTGTTTATAATTCATTAGTGATTACTAATGAATTAAAATCAGATTTACATTTATCCTCGATTGAGGATGTTTTTATTCATCAGCATACTAATCGACGGAACCACCTATTTGATGCTTACTATTATTATTTTAAATTTATTTGATACAGCCTGTAAAATGTTAATGGCTTCAAAATGTCTAGAAACTGGTTTTGCATTAGAGAACAAATTCCTATTTAATTATTCTTTTAGTGGCATGTTCTAAATGTATGTACTGTACTTATGTAACTACCCAGTGATGTTGAACGCTCCATCTAAATAAATAAAGTAGAATTTAGTAAAAAATTACATTATAGTTATAAATAGTGCAGATTATTATAATGCTTAATTATCTCGTGTCATGCCGGGTACATGATCGTGGCATGCGAGTTATTTTATTTATACTAACTTATTCTGAAAAACTTAATAATAACTTATTATGAAAATATCACACTGTTGCCATATACATTTACGAACTACTAAACGCCACCGTAATATCAGCAGAAGTATTACACAGATATTTGTACAGTTTTATTGTACTGTTGCAGATTTGTCTCCTTGTGTGTATTGTACTATTATTTTAATTAATTACTTAACATAAATGATATATTTACCAAAATACGTATTCATGTGATTTAAAAATAATTTAGCTCAGATAAATTATAAGTGAGGAATGATAATAAATCTTATTTTCAATAAGTTGAGCGTTATTTCACACAACATGCTCCATTTTCGACTAACTACATATATACCTGGAATGTGCCTGATAAATGTGGAACACAGACTCTGAATTGCGGACTGTGTATGAATCGCCACACTGAATTTTCCTTACGTGTATGGCGTGCGTGAGACTTGAATTCGGATTATGTAATCCAGATGTAATTTCAACCAACCAACCTATGAACCGTAGCTGCCTAGTAAGTTTGAGCGTATGATCTGCGTGGTGAAAAACCAAAACAGCCTAGTTTCCAGAAGTTCTATTGCTCAATCTAAATTCATTGATCGATTTGTGCTTTTGAATAACATACAGGTGTAACAAAAACTATAGGTCGTTCATTTTCGATAAACTAACGACTTTTGGAAATGCGCAAGAAAAATATATCGATATCTATAATATTTAAAAAATCTGATTCAGCTGATCGGCGGAAGTATGGGAAGTCGATTTTTCTCGCTAATTTCTAAAAGTCTTGCAGTTATCGGTACTGAACCCCTGCTACGTTTACAAGGGGGATTTTGTTACACCCTGTAGGATACAAATTCGTATGTAGTACAGTCGACCACTACCTAAAATATATCTGTCAAAATTCTACAATTCAAATTTCAAGTCTATAGCGAATGGAATTATGGTTCATTTTAGATTGCTGAAATTTGACAGATGGTATACATTAGCTAGAGGCCGTCTGTACTTCCAGACTTTGCTTTTTAACCAATCATCACATCAGTGGCCCAACATGCCATAGAGTACGCGATCTTCCCAATGCCTAATCGAAACCAAAAAAAGAAAACACTAGGACAAATACCTGGGTAAGTCAAGGTAGAGTCCGTTCAATTTTGGTCAATTTTATACTTTTGCCTTTTACCATGATTCTTGTTAGATGTGATGTATGTGCCAATTACCTGTAATTTGTAAACAGAATGCAAATAAATTTAAAAAACGTACCATCTGTAAAAGTGAGTTGAAAATACCAACTTGCGAAGTCTTTTTGGCCCAATCGTGAAGTTAATAAGTTCTATGGACCCAATATGAAGTTCGTATAAAATCTCCTTCACTGTGAACAGGGGCGGGTGCTCGTTCCTTCATGCTGTGAATCATAAAGGGAAAAGGTAAAATGCTAATTACAATTTTGTTTAAGTTATTAAAAAAAGACGAGATAATAAAAGATAATGGCTGAAATTGTCAAGTAATTGCTGAATCTGCCATCTTCATTTGAAACTATGAAAATGCATTGATAATTAAGTAATATTAGGTCATTGTATTTACACAGACGATAGATAAATAAATACTTATATAATTTACCGCACTAACATGCATAAAAATACATAGGACGTACTAATCAAAATGTCAAGGATAGTGTATATCTAACAAAGTCACTGAAATAAATCGATCTTACATAATATCGACAACTTCTGTATAATGCAATAGATAATAAAATCCAACATAACACCGAGCTATGTGTGAAAATGTCCATTCGCTAATCGCTTAAATAATCTCGTTACATTCAGTTTGATTCGCTCATTTTTAAAGAGCGAGCTTATTTACGTGAATGAACTTTATGTATAAGGTCGGGGAAAAGATTACCAGCCTGCCGAAACCATAATAGTTAGATGGGGTCTTCTCGATCGTGAAAATTTCTTTGCAGGATCCCAAGGAATTTCTATCAGGATATTTAGAGGAAGAATCTTAGGATATTTTTAATTGGATTCTCTTTTGGTCGCTGTTAAAATAACGTCGCGATCAACAAATAACACGAAAGACCGCGACTTCAGTAGAAACGGTTACATTTTTAGAGGTATCATTTAATTTACTTTATTATAACCTTTTTGTAATGTACCTAAATAAAATAGTCTTCCTACCAGAGAACTTATGGTCAAACTGCTTTTGTCGTGGCACTGATGTCCTATCTGCGTAATATACGAGTACCTACTTATTAACATACCTACTCATACTTTTTAGTACTTAATAATAAATTCGACTTCTCAATATTATTGATAGACATTGGTCCATTCAGACCTTTAACATTTTGTAAACGTTTGCTTTTCCAAAACTCATTTCGTCTTGTATCTAGAACAAAGACCTAAGATCAAACTTGTTAAATGCTAGGTACTTCCTTATCACCTAAAACGTGTTTAAATCAGTTTCATGTCTTTATCGGAGTTTAAAGGAATCCTAGTCATTCGTTACTTAACGAAATCGAAAAGATTGAATCTCACCTCTGAACTCGATGAAAGTGTTTGCTTGACTTGCAGACACACCTGTTTACACCTATGTTTTCAATAACCAATATACAAATAGTTGCCTAGGTCTCCCACCTGCGCTTACGCCTTACACGCAGCTTGCCTTTGCAGCGGACCGGCGGCGGCGCCCTCTTACGTAATAAATAATACCATATCGATTCTTTTTAAAATATGTATGCAAAAAATGTTACATCAGGCCTCTTCCAAACATCCTTGATACTTACAATTAGATACTAACTTTCGATATATCTTCTTATGATAGTTACACCCCCCCCCCCCCCCCCCCCCCCCCCAAATAATCACGGGTCGAGGGGATGCCCGATAGCTTGATTGACTATTTTGCCTTTGCCCTTTTCCTTCTGTATTATGTTAAGCTGAGATAAATGTAGAAAATACGAAACAAATAAGACAAGTACAGTCATCTATATTTAAATGTGTACAGGAGCAAAAATAAGTTTGATATTTTCTCAAATACTCTTGGACAGATTCTTAAAATTGTTATGTAAAATAGATTAAAATTATTAATACGAGTACATGCATGAAAAAAAAAATAGATTCGGTCCAGTGGTTTTGGAGAAAATATCAAACATACGTAATATATACTATTTCCTACATGTTACTGTGCCTATAACGAACAGTTTCGAAGAGTACCGTTACAGTAGTTTCCAAAAAAAACGCTTGTATGCAATTCATAGCAGCGGCAACGACGTCACAACAGGATCTGCTTCATGCCGGCCAAGCTACGTTATGTAGACAATGTTCGGCATACCGGCGCGCGAGCGCCACTCCGAATATAAATCAGGCTAGTGGCGGCGACTGTGGCGGCGGGCTTGCGGCCCACTGTACCAATACCAGTTGAAGTGTACCGGAGGTGTTCGTGTTAGGAACGGCAGATCAAGCGTGGCCTCCGTCCGCTGTGGACCTACACACAGCCGCTCCGCGGAGAAAGGACCAACCAGTGCATCTTGCGACATCCGCGTTACCCACACAACACAACCATGAGGATCCTACCCTTGTGAGTAACCCTACCCTTCTATTGCACTTACCATTAATTACACCTTGCATTCCAACTGCTTTAGTATCTTTTGTAATAATATTTATAATCACATACCTTACTGAAAATTTAAAATCTGCCTTTCGTAATTGAAGACAGTAAAGTTGCTTTGCGACTGCATTTGCGATGGGATATGTGCAGATGCACCTATCGATTACGAGATCGTAATTACGATGATGATATAAGCATCTCAGCGCTTTTGCAATAAATATCATCACATAAAAATTAAAATAATTATATTATTACTAATAATTAAAATCGATAGTTTTCGAATTTCCGCACAGCGATATAATTTGTAGTATTAGTTGAATAGTATTATCACCGTTACTTCGTTACCTAATACTTACACAACATACGTTCCTTACATATGTAGGTACATAACCACTAATATGAATTTACACTATTAATACAATGTAAACTTGAAGTGATTACAAAAAAGTGTTGTGCCTTTCTAATGCCTTTCTGAACTATAGTCTATAGGCCAACGTGTTGCGAGATTTGCAAGGGTGTAGCATAGGAACAGAACAGATAACCGGTACCTCTACTCCGCGACCTGTTTAGGTATTTTAATTAAAACTGTCTAATAAAACCAAATCTTTTAGACGAGTATGTTTAGTCACAGATGGCAAAATTCTCGTAGCTCGGTATATAGGAAGTTTTAATTTGCAACAAACTATTGGAAATATGCCGCGGATTCCTTTGTTTCATAAGACTAAATTCGTGACTTATAAACCTCGTTATGTAGGTTGCAGGTGACCCGGTATAGCAAACCAATTAATTTTCAAATTAATTGAGCGAAGCCAAAAAACCGGTTTTGAATGAGTCTGTCCCATGTCGAAAGTTAGGCTCGCGACCTACGATTAGGCAACTTAACGTTATGTAGGATGAATAAGCACTCTCATGATCTTAGCCTGGGCTCCCAATTGTTTGCGCCCACAATTCTGAGCTTTGCTATAAAGTGATTGTTATGTAAACCCTCTCCATTTATTTGAAAGCACTGTAACATCCGATGCACGCAAAAAATCATATAAGTCTCTACATTCGTATGTCCGTGGTGGAACTAGTGGGACGTTTTGACAATTGATGTTTTGGCACCGTCGCAGTCGCTCCTCTCTTTCCTCTAAACTCAAATTATTTATGTGGTCTATGAGTCATACTATGCTTGATAAAAGGTTAAAGTTTACTCAATGATATATTATTATATGCTTTCATCGGGCAAGTCTTTTTTAGGAGACCATCACAATTTTTTATAGAATTTTCGCGAAATAATATTTTAATGACTTAAATAAAAATTAATCTATCTTAGTAATGGAAGTTTTATACAAGATGTAACAAAATACCTCTGTCGTCGACTCTTCGTCGGTAACTGAACAACTTGTGCCAAGCAAGCTCTGAAATAAATTATATTGGTTCCCTGTGTTCATCTAATTTTCATCAGCTGATCGGATCGAAATGTATGGAGATTGAAGAATTTTTTTTACCGTTATTTAGTTAACGATTCAGAGTCGCTACAAAGGGGTCGCTACAAGTATTTTTTCTTTCATCCAAGGTTGCACGGCATATAAATGGTCATAAAGCAGTAAAATAATAATCATTATAAGACTTCAAAATTTTAGTTCAAAGATGTCTTATTTTATACTACCAACAAGTAATTTTTAAATTATTTAGCACATGGGATAGACTTGGACCTGTAGGTACACTAACCGACTATAATAATAATAATTGATACAGGTTTATTGCAAATGTTTACTTAAATTAAGCAAAACTATAATTAATGTTTTCGAAATATTGCTGTTTTCCCTTTTTACCTGACTACTTAAGTAATCGCTAAGATCATTAACAAACCGGAAGATAACCGGCCGAAATATTTTCAAATAAAATTAATACGAGGCACTTTACTTACTACCGGTGTTTATCTATCTGGATTTTGCAATATAGACTTGGATACCTAACTAGTGCTAATTAATGCAGTTACTTCCACTAGCTGGCCTCAATTAATAAAGATTATATATTAAATCCGTTACAGTTTTGAACAATTTATGCCTTATTAGGTTTCGAGAAATATCTAGTCATATTTAAATGTCGTACGATTTCATGCCGACAAGTTGTGATTCTGGTCACGAAGAACTGCGGGTCATAAGTGTAGAGATCACTCGCATAACCATGCACATGGCAGACAAAGGCGTGACTAGATGAAGATGCGCTCAAAAATACCTACCACTTACCCAACGCCGCCGTTCCAGCGAACATATACATTTGGTAATAAAACATTGCTTGCACAACGAGACGATTGACATTTGCTGTAAGATGGGACTCATTTGGTATTTCATAGGTTCGCATCAAACACGCAACTTACATAATAAAATAGGTAACGCAAATATCTAACCCGTATGCTATGCAGTTGCCTATTTTAGGTTACTAAATATACTACGCTAGGTTTGTTAGTCAACCGACACCTGCATATTTTTCATTGAAACGTGGGATATTCACAGACATTGCAATCATGTGACTCCTTGATTTTATCTCGAATAATAAACGCGATATTCTGAAATCATAGGTACTTTTAGATCCCGTGACAGAATTTGGGGAAATGGGGAAAATAGATAAAAGTGCGTAACGTTGTCACGGTTTATTGGTGCTGTAGGCGACAATAGAGGCAGTCAGCTGCCGCATTGCACAGCGAGGTCAGCCCAATTCTTACCACTTCTGGTTTATGTATAATTTGAATGACCTTCGCGTATTTTGAGGTCATAATTACACATTCAGAGCATACACCCACAAGCAGCGTAGTAAATGACATAAATACTATAGAAAGCTGAACTATTTCGTTGACGTGACCAGAAATTATTTAACGTGACCAGAAATTCAATTACCTACCATCTACTTAAATGATTTCTATTCGTAATCGTTGTTGCTTTGTATTGCAACGACGTAAAGAATACGAATAGAAAAGCGCATCCTTATATCTATTAATTTAAGTTCAACAGTCTTATGTCTCGAAAGTTTTGTTTAAATATTTATGGCTTTATAGAAGCAATATAACTACGACATTAAGAACAAATGGAACAACGTTTTCGTGATCATGCATAACATACATATAATAGATCGGTGTTGTTTATGCGTGCTCGTCGTGAATTACATAAAACAGAGAAAGCGTTAAGGGAAGGTGTCTGGCATCGCGCAGTCGGAAGCGGATGCGGAATTGCCGCACGGTCCACCTGACCCGACCCTGCAGGGGGACCAGTTATTCAACAATCTAGAACACGACAAGTTGACCTTTGACGGTCGCCCAGTGCACCGCTAGAGGCTCTTGCGTATATTCGGATCCTGCTTCACGAAGTTCTTACCACCTCCGATCAGAGAACGAACTCGACATTCACCCAACCTCGGCGGGCTTACTATTTGACATTTACCATGATTGAACTATTTGACCCACGTTATAATTGATCATTGTGATTCGCCCCTTGAACTTAAAACTGCTTTTTGATCTTTTTGCCATTAGAATATGGAAACATCACTTTCGGTTTCGTAATGAAATGCGCACATTGGAAGATGTGACATGATATGACATAACTATAATAAGTATAAAGTGACGAAGAGAGACCTGTTAGATACAGTAGATATGTAATATAACTGGTTTGTAATTCGTAGTGTATCCTTGATTCAGTAGTGGTTTACACCATTATTCTTAACGACTTCTTAAATTTGCTATCAAAATTCCATCAACAGGGATTTTTTTTAAATTATATAGCAGAACTTATTTAATTACCTACCTTTGTGGATCATGTATAACGTGTTTCCACATATGTACACCTGTATACCTACCTTGTTATTTAGATACCTCGTACCTGTTTAAATTATATGTCTCACCGCATAAAACACCGCAAAAACAATACCGTTAGGTACTAACGAATCATTTGAAATTTCGTAGTGTATACTTTGATTTTATTTTCAGAAAGGCATAGCAATTTCCTTTGATTTATACCTACTTTTGTGTAAAGTTTAATAGTTATTCACTCCTACTTGATTAATTAACTTCAGTCTTTTTAGGTGTAGATATATTAGATCCGAATGCATGGCGGTACTCGGTAAACATTTATAATTTAAATACATAAATTAGAAATACTTATAATTTATAATATGTGCCAATGTATGAATTTCGTAACACTTAGCTCGTAAAAGATGGCAAACATTTCAAGAAATTAAAACATCTCGTTTTTATATGCCAATCATTGCCGAAAAAATCTGTAGGTCAATCGGTTAGGTATGTTTGTTTGTTTATCGTCTGGTTAGTGGCCAACCTATTTGTCAGAGTTGCTGTCGAACAACAACCGGGACCGACTGCTTAACGTGCTTGCCGAGGCACGGAGGAGCTCAGATGAATTATGGCACTAGTGGTGATCCATCCTGGTACTGACCGCGCCCAACGTTGCTTAACCTGCACGATCACTTTCGGACCGAGACTAGGCTACGAGCTCATTGGTTATGATAGATAGACATAGACTTTGACTCGACTACAAGGTTTATTTACTGGAAAATATTTTATTGTGAAACTAAGACCTACGACCGGCATTCGAGATTCTAAATAATTCATGATTGTGGATTATTAACAGACGCGCCTCTTCAAACACGTCTACGAACTCGTACTCTTATCTTTTTATTACTTGCAATTCAAAATTATTGTAAAATGTTTCCAGGATAGTGCTGGTAGCGTGCGTGGCGTGGTCGGCGTCTGCTCTTGCGCAAGAAGACGGGGAGGCCCGCGCCTCACCCTCACGGGGCCTGCTCAAACGCGGCCTACTCGCCAAAGGAAAGCAGACAACCACCACCACAACTGCCCCACAGGTATTACCCATTTCGATTTATAACTGCGCGTGTGCGTATTATAATAGCGCGTGTCATTTTGGCAGTTTTCTTGGGTTCTCTTCCCTTTTTCATCTTTCGTCGTGCGTCTTAATTTGCATAACAATGACTTAACAATAGCCTTATGTGCACACGGATGCTCTTAAAGCGTTCGAAGGCAATGTGTTCGCGACCCAAGATAGCGGTTGCGGGGTAGAGTCATCTCCCAGGAATCCACCTACCTGTGAAGGTGTAATATGGGAAAGGAACCGCGGAATTTGTCTTAATTGATACGAAAAAATCAATTCAAGCAAAAAGACTAATTTTAACCTTTCGGTGCACGCCTTACTAAAATTTTACTTAACTAAATTTCCTTATAGGTTAGATTTTTGAAATAAAAATTAAGCGATTTTTTACCACTATTTTCTTAGAAAGACTGATATAAGACGCCTCGTTTCGGTGCATAAGATTGTATCGAAACCGTATCTCGTATTTCGTAAATGTGATGTCGCATGTCTGGTTACATCTGGTTCAAGGCGAGTGAGTCGAGTGCCCGGTGATGCGGTCACCTTCGTGCTTGACCTCTGACGTGCCTTTCCTCTCTGGAATTTCTATCTGTCGCGGTAACTGAACTGGTTTTCGATAAAAAGGTGCTACATAAGAATCCGTATGATTACATCGTTTGCGTTACAACTACAATCCCGTAAGTCTGCATTGAACTTTATGTAGCTTGATATCAATTAACATTACACGTTATGTTATCTATTATCGGCTGAAAATTATGAAGATGATGATCTACTAGGATCCATGATTGCAGAGACAACATACAAATGTCATCCAGACTCGGAAAAATATTATATTTTACAAGCACCTTCCCAATCAAAAACTGAACCCAGATCGCTATGTATGCAGGTGAACTTATAAAACGGGGCGTCGCGTCAGAAAATAAATGCTTTCCTAACTCTCGTTGTTTCAGCGATATTTAAAACCGCGCAGGAGTCCCCAGCACGTTCGCTTATTGTAGCACGATCTTCTATCCTCGAGACAACCTAGTCAGCGGAGGTTTCCTTCGGGTTCACTAATTATTTTGGGCTCAGACAACATGTCATCGAGCATTCTATATTTTGCTTCTAAGACAGGTCCCAAAATCCTTTTCTAAACAGAATTTATTAATTGCAGGAGGAAGTAGAGTACGAAGATGAAGCCGAATACCAAGAGGGAGAGGCTCAAGAACCCTCCACGGAAGCTCCGCCCTCTTCTACGGAGGGAAAGAAACTTGTGGCTGGTGGAGTCCGACCTTTCCGAAGCAACACCGACTTGTTGGAAGCACTGAAGAGGCGGAGAGCTCAGGTCGCTGAAGGTATAGTTATGACGTTACATTTGTTTTATTTTAATGAGATCGGGAAACAAGTAGACGGTTTATTGCATTTTATCCAGATTTAAGGCTATCCTCATTAAAATTAGAGCATTAATTTACATCTCTTAGTCTGTTCGAGCAATGAGAGTCCACGGACTGCCAGGTAGACTAACAAATTTGCAAACAAAAATAAAGTTATTCAAGGTTATCTACCATCTTATAAAATTAAAATAAAATTAAGGCAGGTATGACGTAATTGTTTAAGGATAAAAATTTCCATGTCTCTTAAACTGCTTTAGGTACAATGGACCAAATAAAGCTACACCCATAATATTATTTCTTAGCGCGTAAGACAAAAGATACATTTTCAAACTTGAACGTTGAAATGTACACACGTACAAGGGTGGACTGGACATGTTATTTTTTAATTTATTTTGTATCTTCTGCTCGTCAGACATTTGCCTTGTTATGAGGAAAACGTGCGCTATAGGTAGGTAGGTACCGTTTGCCAAACTAAAACTGCGAAGTGAAGGGTATAGCTATAACTCGTAGTTTTACAGGTGTTTGTGCCCTTCACATTTTAATATAAAGTATTACATTCAAATGACACTATTGCGTAACTTCCAGCTAAGCTGCACGGCCACTCGAGCTCTGCGACGGCCGCGTCCGCGCAAGACTCCGCAACCGATGCGCCTGTCAAAGCTAACATTAGTGAGTATTTTGCTTAGTAGCCTTTTTTGGCATAAAACCGAACGGGCGGTATTAAAAAATAATGTAACTACAAACATAACTAATTTCTCCACCTACTCGAAAATATGTAAATATATCCTTGGTGATTAATATATTAAACAAGTTAGTTAGGCATTGGTTAAAACCAAAAATGTTACTACAAACATGGTACTGGTAAATAGAACTAATATGTAGATATATCAACGTGATTACAACACATTAATATCGATTCCCCGCTTCAATACAGTATTGAGTCAAGATGTTTACCAACCACACGTAACACCCACCGTCCCCCCGCCACTTGGCGACAAAAGCGCCGTACCTATCCAGGAGTATAATTACTCTAAATTGAAAATTTAAGCAACCCCCGACGTACCATTGCGGTGACCCCTTACTTTTTCCTGGTCATCATCAGATCGTCAAGGTTCCAGATGTGGGAAGGTCACAAGGGTCATAAACATTTGAGCTCAAACTCGAACGGTTACCATTCCAGATATCCCATCATACTCCAATATGCTTAGAACCACTGATCCAATTTTCATCTGACATGGCTGACTACGCCCTACGCGGTTCTCGGCCTTCGGCCTTGCCATGGCTATCTTAAAATTCTTAGCTCCACATCATTTACATTTATTTTTTGACCGCCATCTTTAGTTTTTTTTCTTTTAATCACGTAAACATTGTCTCAAGAAGTTGAAGTTCGCTTACTTTTTCCTGGCCATCATCAGATCCTCAAGATGTCGGAAACGCACCGTGAACCTGAATATTTGAGCTCAAATTCGAACCATCTAGCTATTACCGTTCCAGAGATCCCATCTGACAACAAAGATACTCTAAGAACTTGGAAACCGCCCGTCCAATTTTTATCCGACCTAGCTAAGAATGCTCTCGACAAAATTCTCTATTAAATAAATAAAACCAGGTCCAAATCGGACCATCCGTTCTCAAGTTATGATGCCACAGACAAACAGACCGACAGACAAACGTGTCAAACTTATAATTTATCCCTCAGTCGGTCGGGGGTTAAAAACCCTGTCAAGAGGGCGCCATGGATAAATTTATAATCTTAAAAAAAACATTTTATTCCGCGAACATGGCAAGGATTTTTATATTAATCAGGGTATAAATAACATTCATTGCCTATCAATTTTAAGAACGCAATTATTTTGTTTATACAAGGGTATCACTATTTAAAACAAATAAATCCTTTTTGTTATGTAGGTACTTATCTAACAGGATCAGAATAGTTAGCGTTCAATTATTTCTGTCTACCAAGATATACTACGTGAAACACACCATCTCTTTCTTATATTGCAGATAAGAAGCGGTTCAACAATGGACCCAAAGAAAGCAACAACGAAGACTCACCCGCAGTCGTCGCTAAACCAAGCAGAGCACGTTTCGGACGGCGTAAGTACATACATTTTATAACTATACATTTAAGAAAGCCCCGACGTACCCTTGTGAATATCCTCTTACTTTTCCCTAGTCATCATCAGATCCTCAAGGTTCCAGAGTGGGAAGGTCACCATGGTCATAAACATTTGAGCCCAAACTCGAATCACCTAACTGGTAACAGTAATGAACAGTAATGTCCCAGAGATCCCATTACACTCCATTTACATCCCAAGATACTCCAAGATCTTAGAACCACTGATCTAATTTTTGGCTAAGAACATTCAGGAGGTTAGACCTGCGGCGTCTGAAGGCGTAGAGACGCTGCGGGCTTCGCACCGGAAAATACCTAGGTACATCTAATTGCTGTTTATCATAATTTTATTTATGACAGTGATTAGACCAAGGAAATTTATATTAAGCAGAATGAAAATGATTTCACGTACGCTCAGTACCTATTTGTAATTTATAACCATCTCACACACTTAATTTTATATGCAATGGATATCCTTCTTCTTCCCCCATCGTGTAGGTACACTTCACTACTACACTGACAGAAAAGACACGTAGCCTGGTTGCCAGCATGGTCCGAAAGTGATCGGATACTTTAATTCTAATAAATAAAGTATGACTGAAATCGCAGAGAGGCCTACATTAAAACCTGTAACTTTTTCTTTACAGCGGCAGCAAAGTCAGTTCAAGAGACTGAGCCTGAGGAACAGAACGAGTCCGTGGCTCCAACCAGGACCGGCAGAGCGTTCGCCAGACGGGGGAACTAACCCCTAAACTTTTTACTTTAACCATGTCACACTCCCGTCGTTCATCGATCCGTTCTCTTCGTGCCACCGCTGGAAATTGCTCTATAGATGAACGCGCACTTGTACGCGCCCGCGCCGCAGTCAACGAATTTTAGAATTCTTTGTATGTAATCCCAACTGCGCACACTCTATCCGCACCGCAAACGCTGCACGCTCCGCCATACCGAAGGTAGCCGAAAACCACAGTCGCATTCTGATGACGTCACCAGATTCGACGCGTTCGATGCGTACGGTGCAGCGCGGTTGGCGCGGGTGACGTCATTCGCATTCTGCCTGTCGAAAATAAGAAATTAGATACCTACGCTAAAGCAATGCTATTCGTTCGGCGCGTAGGTACGGCGCGAATAAATGTGCGAGGGCAAAATGTCGGCAAAATGCGATTCGTGTGGCGCGAACGGCGCATACAAGTGCGTGTTCACCTTTATGTCTTCTGTCGTATCCATAGTGAGCAGTGATCGGAATAGGTAGGGCAAAGGAGATTGCCGATTGCAATGTTTAAAATGACAATGGTTCAAAGGTTTAGGACACGATACTATAGCGCAGAGTCCACATTTGGACAATTGTGGTGGACAACTCCAAGGCATTTTTCCCTAGTTGGAGTGGTTAGTGAAAAATATTAGTAATGTTTTTTAAACATTTGTAATGTTTTAATTTTAAAAAAGTGAGTTTCAGTATCAAACAAGTTAGTGACTTATTAGAATGAAACGGCGGAAATCGCAGTTGATTTTTGTACGAAAAACAACAGTCCGATTTTAAGAGTAAAATGTAATTAATGGCAACTTTCCATACATCGAAATGACATTTAGATAAGATTTCAGAAAAAGGTTGCCATTTTTTAAATTCTACTTTTTAAAATCATACTTTAGGAAATATCAACAAATTCGAAGCCTATATACGACTTGGATTTCAAGTTCATAATGTGTTGAATTGAAAGCCCAATCAAATCAAAACAAATCTAGGCTGTGTCATTTTAACTTCCATCCACAGCCATTAAAAATTAAAACAAAATCTCTCCCATCCAACTGTCCGCCTTCCAGAAATGCATTGCGCTTTATATAATTTAATGAAGATGACATAATTAAGGGATAACCCGATACCATTAGCAGGCAATGCACACTATAGAACTGATAATACTATCTCAGCTTCAAAAAAAGCTATAAGTGCACAAAATAAATAATTAATTAAAAAACTGATAAACACTTTGGAAATCGCAAATTTTCTTTGTCAAAACAAAAGTTGGTTTAAAAAACTGTATTTTTGATAAACTGAGGTTATATTATCAGATCTATATGATGTCTTCTCGTCAGCTTTAGGAAAATTAGCCCTACCTATTCCACTCGCCGACTGTGAGACATAATGTATTTAAAGTGAGTTAAAAGAAAAAAAGAAAAGTTAATATTAAACTATGTTAGCTACAAGTTCAACAGGTTATACGTACTTATGTCAGATGTTGTCAGTAAGAGCTTTCTGAAATACTCAGCCAAACATAGTATGGTGGGCGACGGTGACCATTTACCAACAGTAGCCCATTTGTTCGTCTGCTCTCCTAATAGGTACATTTTAAAAATTGGTATATATGAATAGTGAAGTGACTGAAATAGTCTACTGTCTTGCCTTAAAATGAGATTATTTTTCTGTTAGTTGGCCTTCGTGAAAATATCTCATTGAAAACCAACCAAATTTTGTTCAATATCTATGCTTCGGAGGTGACTTTAGCGCTTCGTATAATTGAACGTTCGTTTTAAAAAACGAGAGTTGGACATTTTGGTATACCGGCACAACGGTGTATAAAATGCAGGAAAAATATTCATTGTTATTTTTGATTCTTGGATCCACACACTTGCTTTTAGTGCTTAGATACGACTTGTTGATCTACAAAATAGTTCTTCCCCACCTTCTTACCGCGAGTGAAAGTCGTCAGCCAAAAGTTGATCGAATTCAAAAAATTACACCTACTTGTAAATTATACGTCTAAGTAATTTTTAAATAAATAATTTTAAACTATTTTTTACGTGTTTATTTCTTATAAACAATTTTTTAAAGATAACTTACATTTATTTTTCAGTACAAACAGGTTACTTAAATGCATGCTGCCGAATATACCAATCGGTAGACTTACGCACTTGCCGGCACCGATGTTGAACGCAGAGTGAAGTTAGTTTGCGAATATCGACTCACTTCACACGGAAAATAAACCAATAACAAGACACTTCCTATCCTTACATTTAAATAATGCCTAAAATCATTTATTGCGCAAACTGTCATCGTCGCTCAATTTCGGTGCCGGTAGCTGTAATAATAAGGAACTCATTTGTTGAGGATACGCGTGACTTCCGCCAAAGGTGTGTCGTAAGTGCCAGGTTTGACCAAGTTCACCAGTTGTTCCGCTATTTCTTGTCCAACGCGCACCTGGGCCTCTTTCGTTGATGCACCTGTAAATAAATAATTTTAAGTAGGTAGTTCATAAATATTTAGGTAAAAGTCTAAGCGCACGGCAGTGCGTAGGCTAAGTTTCCATCACACCGTCCGTACACACGCCGCGCAGTGCACTATTTTCACGAACAACTTCGAGCCAATTATTTTTTTTGCAGTGGCTTACTCCTGTGCTTCTCTACCTAATAATGAGTTATCATTGAGGAACATGCATGTTTAATTGGGTGGGGGGAAGGAGACCGTGGTCTGCAAAAGTGGCGTTAATGATGATACCACATATCAGTTATAAGAGTAGTAATTATTACCCAAATGTGGAGTAGCAACAACAGCTGGATGTTGGATGACCTCTAAGGTCAAGGGGTCCGTGGGTGGTTCCTGCTCGAATACGTCTAGAGCTGCGCCACCGACCTGCAAAGATTTTTAGATGAAGTTTTATATACAAATAAAAAAAATTATAAGGATTTCGTAGTCAAGTCATACAGTCGCCCTCGAGCTAATTTATACCATCTGACAAATTCCAGCAATCTGGAATGAACCTTAATGCCTTCGCCATAGACTTCTAATTTGAATTATAAAATTTTGACAGATGGTACCTACACTTTACCAGGTGGCCGACTTTACCAAACCAACCAAAATAACAAGTAAGTACCTACCTGTCCTGAATTAAGTGCCTCTAGCAGATCCCTTTCGTTGATGAGTCCACCGCGACCCACATTTATAATTTTAACACCTTTCTTGCATTGCTTCAACACGCTAGCATTGATGAAATCTGCAATATAAAGTTAACTTTTGTAAAATTAATCATAAACATAAATAAATTATAATCGTAATAAGATAGACCAATATTTCCATTCTACTATCAGAACACATGGTAATGTAGATAAAGCGTAGAAACACATGGTAACAACAATTTAGTTATTTATAATGTTTAAGATAAAATAATGTTATCTCTCCAATTATTATCACCCACTTCAGTTGTTGTGCACAAAAGAATAAGACATAATTTATTATCTTAGAGATACACATCCAAAACTTTTTAGCGAAATTTATAGTTTTAGAACGTTTACATACATAGAACTTTTGTTACTTGTGATTTGTACTCCAGGTACGACGTTAAATTAAAATATCTTAAGTATTATTATTTCCACAATCAAGCCATTTATCTATTTGGTACTTGATAGGTATGTACAGAAAAGATGTGACAAAGATACTCGTAGACATGCCGAACTCCAGTCGAGTGGAAACTGCAGAAACCTTGAATTTTTAATTCGTCTCGATCGTGTTTGTGATTTAATTTCCGGCTCGACTGCCTAGACACAACTATATATAGTAGGCGACAATCTTAGAATGCGGTTGCTAAGGAGTTTCTAGGCAAACTAAGGGCACGGCATACGGACTGCTTGCGGCGTTGCCTACCGTCGTGTCTGACTAGAAACGAATCTTAACGTTCCCTTTGATATCGAACATGCATGGTTCGTAAACAAAGGTTTATTTGGGTACTATGCGACAGTGTTTTGAAAAAGCTAGGTATATAATCTAGATTTCGTTTATTTTGATGAAGGATCATAACTAAAAACGCCTAGTTTGATGTGGCCCTAGGTAAGCACGGGATGGGAATTGTATCGAATATTCCATATCGGTAGATTACAATTACAAGCAACTAGGATCTTAGGGAACGTTCTCACTTCTTCTATTCTATGTTCTATTTGATAGAATCTATGAAGTAGATCAATGTGAATAGGCTTTCTATGCGATAAAATACCCGTTACAATGGAAGATAAACTTTGTCATTTTTCTATTCTATACAGAATCGAGCGGTAAATAAAACCCTGTGAACGACAGTAATAGCGTAGATATAGAATATATATAGATAGATAATATGCCCAACGTATTTGTCACATCACTAGAAACCCGAATTCCGAAGTTGTCTACTAGGTCTGTCGATGCTTGAACCATTTTTAACCCCCGATCGATCGAGGAAGGGCGTGTTATAAGTTTGGCAGTTTTTCTGTTTGTCTGTCTGTTTATGTGTTTCGTTTGTGGCATCGTAACTTGACAACGGATGATCCGATTTGGACCCGGTTTTTTTGATACAAAATAAAACTTACTTTTAGTAGACTCGATGAGCGGTGTGTGAAGAGTAATGTAGTCGACCACAGGCCAGATCTGGTCCAGCTCCAACTTGGTAGCATGGAATTCTTTGCATTGCTCAGCCGACACGAATGGGTCGAAGCCTACAATCTAACAATAAAACAAAAACTCAGTATGACTGCAGACTGCAGGATACGTAGGTACATAACTTTATTGAGAGCAGGTACAAGGAGACCAAATCTCACGGAGTGATATAAAATATCACAGTAGATAAATATTGAGAAAATGGCGGATATCGAATGACAGGACCTTTTGTTATTCTCGCATTATCACCTTCGATATTTATTGAGTTCTAGCGTTCGACATGGAACGAGTGTCAAATATATATAAATATCCCGATAAATATCGGGTTTCAATATTTTATCCCGTTTGTGAGAATTGGCCTCCAGGGCCGTTCCTAAAAATAGGAGATGAAGATTCGGGGACAGGGGAGTCAAAGGAACGGCCGTATAGTTTTTTCTGTGACCTCTGCCTACGAAGCTCACATAATTAAATATTTGTAAAACTAATAATACCATATTCGCCAGTTTCTTAGCACTGTTGGGTAGAAACCGCACTTTAAAATACAAAAAACTAGAAAGATAGGTTTGGAAATCTATAGTAGGTAAGTAATGGAGTGCAAATTCTTTTTCCTTCTACGCTTCAAAACTAGTTCTTAAACGTGATAATCCCATTAGCCTTTTTACTAGATATTAGTTTTTAAATTAATAGTTATATTAAATAATAATAATACTTTTAATTATGTTCCATGTTGCTCAAATAAAAAAAGAGCCTATTTATATTTTATTTTGATACCTACGCGATAAATATTGCAATAAATCTTTCGCATGGCTAAGAGTAAAACACAATACTTAGGTATCTAAACGTTTAGCAAACGCGATAGTTGCGAAATCCTATTATTAATATTAAGCCCACCTACTTGTACATCAGTGGAAGACACATCAAGCTATACCTACTTTGTGGAACTCTGTCGCAATAAGTTTTTATTGTACTTTAGTGCTAAACGGTAAAGCCTGATATGTCTACTGTACATACATACATTCAAACATTGGAGAAACAGTATGTAATTTCTGCAACTTTTTGAAGACCTCTTAAAGTCTCGGTAGGTAGGTACACTTAATTCGTTACAAATCCTTATTAATCCTTTTGGACCCTTCATATCGAAACAGTAAAATACTCCGGGATGAGGTTTTCAGGTTTGAAACCAACGAGCTTATGGCTAGGACTTCACGTGTCACGCAAGCCACGATTCGGTTCGCTGCAACCAATCACATGCGCTCCGCCCTTCACCCTCATGAAATTAGCTTTATGATTAATTGCAACGAATCGAATCGTGGCTGGAACCGGATCCCTGAAGCAAGTCACATGTCGTACCTTCATGCCGAAAGCGTGCATGCGCACGGCGACCTCCCGGCCGACGCGGCCGAGGCCGAGCACGCCGAGCGTCTTGCCGCACAGCTCGGTGCCGGTGTGCTGCGTGCGCTCCCAGCGGCCGGCTCGCAGCGCCGCCGCGGCCGGCACCACGTGCCTCGCTACCGCCAGCATCAGGCCGCACGTCAGCTCGCACGCGCTCATGGCGTTTGCTCCCGGTGCACTGACCACAGACACACCTCATAATTCCTGTTATTTACCTATCTTTATTCTTAATCATTCTTTATTTACTTAGTGCATAATGTCTTATTCAACCATGGTGTATGGTCTCGATCTATACCTATAACTCTGTTCAAACGTAACAAAAAATATATTTGGAGAGCGAATCCTTGGGCTCAAATAAATTCGTATTACAGCCAGCATATCGGAAAAAATCTAGATCCGTGACCGTACAAAATGGTCACAGCATGAAGGAACGAACGGGCGCCCGCCTTTAGAAAGGCTATTTTTTCTTTCATCCAAAGGTCCACAGACTAACAACTAAGTACTGAGCAGGAATACGCGCCATTTCCTCGTTATGAATCTACAAGATATAATTGAAACTTACAAAAAAAAACGCATTCAAGGTCATAACCCTTACCCAGCCTAGTCCTAGATACCTATACCTAATTACATCCAAAGCCTTCTCTCGTAATCGTGGCAAAATCAAAACTTACTTGATAACTCCAATTCCATATTGTTTGCCTGCGGCGTCTACATCGATGTTGTCCACTCCTGCGCCGGCCCGCCCCACCACCTTCAGCTTAGTACCTTTGGCTAGCACCTCCTTGGTCACTTGCGTGGCTGAACGGACCACCAACGCCTCGTGGTTCTAAATGGGCACATAATATGTTGTTGTAAGTAATTAATGATTTATAATGCCCTCATTGATATCTCATGCACACAAGTGTTTCTGAAAAAAGATTTTTGGACCTGTAGAAAATGGTCCCGCAATAAAAATGGATCATGAATTTATTGAATGATTATACCCGAACAAAGGAATGCCTGTGCTCCAATAGAGACATATAATAAGAAGATATAGAATAAATAGACTGAATGATACCACACCAAGTTACAAATCGACATTGAACTGATTAAAGGATTCGGCTATTCACTACCACATTCTCAAATTTAACTCGAGCTATCTAGTCACCTGGGTATAGCTATTTTTTTAATATATGGGTAATTTGGTATAATCTCGTCATATACCTTAACCAAATGTATAGGTACCTATACATATAACTGATTTTGGGTGGTTAACCGTATCTACAGTCGATTTATTAAACAATATAATACCAAATTGCATCTTTTTGTTGTACTTATCCCCAGGGGCCACATTTAATTATGTAGGTATATACTCGTAAGTACCTACTTTAATGATACTTTGCATTAAGTATTCATCGACTCCCTACCTACAACTTTTCTAGCGATCTATTGAATTACAATCGAAACTTAAACGTAACTTACGCCAATTTCTTTTAGAAGCTCATCCTTCGTGATCTTGGCTTTGGCGGTGACTTTGATGCCGTGCGAGTTGAGGATCTCTGCACAGTTGGCGCCAACGCCATCCACCACCAGAACAGACTTAATGTCCAACCCCATGATCGATCTGTTAACAAATTGCGTAGGTATCGAAGTTTCTACTGTACATTTCGCAGGTTCAATTTAAAGGGGGATGGTGGATGGTTTAAGTGGAATTTAAGTACCTAAACTTATAATTTTTACAAATATCACATCATACTGATCGCATTAAAATTTCTATTCCTAAGATTGGTCTTCATAATCTTTGCTATAATCCGTCGGTCCCATCACAAACAGGCTAAACTCAATCTTGTTAAATCTAAAAACATAACATTTCACATGTATGTGACATTGATATGTTACGTTTTTAGATTTAACAAAATTGAGTTACGCCTGTTTGTGATGGGAACGATAGTCTGTTTGGAAGGTACAAATATCTGACTAAGCAACTCAAATCAATTTACCTAACTAGTTCTTAATTGCAGCTGTCAATATGGCTAAAACATTGCAGTCCAAATGACCGACTATTATAATAGATAGGTATATACATAATAAGACAACTACTCAATTCAATTGAATGATTATAGCCAGCGCCTTACAACATAACATCACTAACTTTTAACTTTAAAATAGCGACGCAATAGCAATTAAAGGACGTAATAATTCAATAAGATCAGACAAAAATACAGTACGCATTAGTTTTCAGAGTGTGGTACTTACAAATAGAATATTTAACTGTAGGAAAGCAGGCTGCTTTGACAATGCGCGCACGGTGCAGAGGTCTGGTTCCAACTAAGCCGAATGAAATGATTATATTACTCCGACGCAGCCGGTAAACTGAACTATCAGGCAGGCGGACGCGTCCGTCGAACCAGTTATCATCTCTACACACATAGACGCCGATGGTGTGCAGTGTGCACACTAACCAAAGAATTACGTCAGGCGTTGTTTGCTACAAACACACTTGTTATTTATTTCGAGTCAAATAAACACTTTTCATCAGAATTATCTATTTATTATCAGAAGATAACTACGATTCATGTAACCGGCATATAAAAGTTCCGATTCCATTAAAAGAGAAGATACGGTGGGTCCGTCACGATCTCTAGATAAGTTCTGTTTTTGATTTGTCTTTTATTCCGAAAATTGGAAAGAAAGACATTTTCGAATCAAATATTTTCTTTGAACGAAGTAGGTACTTTCGAAGCGAAGTATTCGGAGCGAAGAGGGCGTGATGCAATTGAATAATGTCGTAAGAATACCTACCAGGCTGGTTTGCCTTATCAATCAGTCAGTAAGTCGTTGGCCCCGACCTTATTGTGACTGGTACTATGAACGCAAGCCTAGTAGCACTAACATCATAATTATAGGGATGTACGTAAATAAAACAATACGCAACCAATAGTAGGTTTACTTATTATTATTAATTTTATTATCACACTTACGAAAGATACAAAACATATCACGATGGCACTAGCTATCAGTGCTTCAGCAGACATTATAGTCATTTCGATGATTGTCAACGGAACTAAAAACGACTTGATTACTTAAAGCCATACTAATTGTTTCACTTAAAATAAATAAAGGGCAAAATGAGTATATTGCATTGACATTCGTGCAGAAATATCTGTATTTTCTAAGTAATAAGATACCTACACTACAAATCTTAACGTCAGATAGTTACTTAAAATAAATACAAAAATTTTAGTCCAAAACCTTCGTTGTTTTTCAAAAAAATTCGGTTATGTTCAATGGTACCGCACAATTTTAAAACTTTGGTGATTCTAATTAAAAATCAATATTAGTGTGATTTGAATATGTTAGACATTTGGTTTATGAATAGTTACAGGGATCACGGGATCATGGAAGGACTCGGCGGTTTCTTCAATCATCGAACCTCCGAGCACGTAACAATATCTATTACTAATATGTACATACATAACGTGAAAATGTAAGGTTACAAAAGAGAGTACCTACAAAAATTAAGAAGGCGTATGTACTCGTACATTCCTATAACAGAAGCCTGTATGAGAAAATAGATAAAAACAGAGACCTAGGCATTACAATCTAATTAGAGATACATGTAAAACTAAAACCGAGAACAGAGTGTCCTGAAGTAGGCGATCAGTTTGTTTTTCTAATCTCTAGGCAGTTTGGAGAATGAATTGACTAAGATTAATGACAGCTTGAAGAACACCGAAAACACAAAATGCATAACAACATAACGTCAACCTTACTGTTTGTTCAGTTGAATTTGATAGGTACCTACTTTAAGTTTTGTGTAATTCACGTACAGTAGCCCACACATATGCAGATTAAAATGGTTTCTTGACCCAGAAGCAATATAATAGGGGAGAAAATATAAGTGATAAAACTTGACATGACTATTTTGTGATTTATGCGTGACAAAACGAGACAAACACATCATAGATTTATTCAGTTTGCGTTGTCGGTTGCCTTCAGCCACGTGTCATTTAATGATTAACCAGTACGGTAGGGACGTTATTTAGGGTAGTGAGCGCCCCTCGCGGGCCTGGCGGGCCGGGCCCCGATGCCGCCGGCGGCGCGCCGTCGGGCGAACAGAGCGTCGAGCCCGCGCAGTGGCGGCGCAGGCGTCGTCTCCGAGGGCTGAGCCTCCGTTTCCGTCTCGTTCTTCTCTTCGCTAGTGCTCTCTTCTGTCGTCTCCGACGACGCCTTCTTAGCTGCCTCTGTCGTCGCCTGTGACGTTTAATTTATTTTTATTCTATTATCAAACAAATAACTCTTAAATAAAATTTAAGAAACCCCCGACGTAACATTGTGGAGATTCCCTTACTTTTTCTTGGTAATCATCAGGTCCTCAAGATTCCAGGTATGGAAAGATCACCATGGTCATAAACATTTGAGCTCAAACTCGAACCACATAACTGTTACCGATCCAGACATCCCATCATACTCCAACATCCCAAGATAATCCAAGATCTTTAGAACCACTGATCCATTTTTCATCTGACATGGCAAGGAACATTCAGCCGGTTAGACCTGCAGCTCCTGAAGGCGGGTGAACGCTTCGGGCTTCGCCCTACGCGGAGTTCGGCCTTCGGCCTCGCCATGGCTATCTTAAAATTCCTAGCTTAATATCATTCACATTTATTCTCTCGATCGGTGGGGGGTTAATTAATAGAATAGTTTTACAGGACAGGGCAGGCGGCAGGCGACGCACGGCTTGGGCGACACAACGCTGAATTTTTCTGTGGGTAGTTAGAAAGAGAGAGTAACCTCGGTAACGGCCAGCTTCCTCTTGAGCAGAGGGTTGGGGCGGCGCGCCGGGGGCGTCGCGACGCCGCGCGGTTTGGGCGACGGCGTTACCTGCAGCCGGGTCCGCAACTTCACGCCGCCGCGCGGCAGCTCCACCGCCGGCGTCGCCGGTGAGCCCTGTACAGAGGGAAATATTCTTGATTGAGATATTCTACATTGAGTATGGCCGTAGGCAGGCGGAGAGGTTTTGAAACTCCACCTCATCTTCCTAAATTAATGAAATTAACAAGTATTTTACAGCCTTGAATAATTATAATATTATAACAGACAAACTGATAAAATTCGACTTATTTAAATTTGTTTGTTTTTGTCATCGTATGGTAAAAACAAAAACAATCAAATTCTTTAACTGAAAGACATTTTGAAATTATTATCCTTCACGTGAATATTAAAGATTATTTTAGGACTTCACTTATTAGTAAAACGTAGTCACTTTTCCGTAAAAAAAACGAAAAGAAGTTCTGAGTCTGGGTGTCGTCTCTGGAATATGTTATCTTATTTCCGTACCTCTCCTTCAGCGTCTGTGGCAGGGCTGTCCGGGGCGGAAGTTTCCGCGGGCCCCTCGGAAGCGGTCTCCGTAGGCGCCACGCTGGTCTGCCCTGGCCTCAGGCGCGGGTTCGTGCGCAGGTTCAACCGCGCTCCGGGCCGCAACGACGCGGCTGCGGGCCGTAAGCCAGGCCTGCCGCGACTGAGGGCATGCTCATTTTCATTTTAAATGAATAAATTTAAGGTGGTATGTGATAAATTTAAGGGGGTAGGTGGTCACCGTCGCCCATAGACATCTCACCTCGGTGTATTATTATTATTATTGGGTTTTCAAAGCGCTGCTAACTTTGAGGTCTTAGAGGAGAGCCAGTAATTACGCGTTTTTTTCTTACCCTTCAACCCGAGCTTTGCGGCAGAAATAGATAAGAGGGTGTTACCTCCCCAGGCGATCCTGCACGTCAGTATCTACCACCTTCAATATAAATGGAGACCTTAGTGTAACCAAGTAGCGGCAGGTTCTTAAATAAGATACTACCCGACCAGTATCAACGTATGCTAATAGACCCTGATAGGTAATGACGTGAGCAATCTCATGGAACTCCTGCTCCAATAACTGAGCTTTTGCCAAATAGGATCAATTTGCATAGTTCCGTTTTGTATGAGGTGTTGAAATTTTTAATGCGAATTTTCAAAACTTCTTGGCAGAGGTTTTTGGTTATCGATACTGAGCCGTTTTAGTTATTACAGGCACAGAGTACTATGTATACTGACGTATTGCAGGTATTGCAAGGACCAACATGAACTTAATTAAGTTAACTTAATTAATTATTTACTTATATTAAGATTTTTTCAAAAATTACTGGACCGATTCTAAATTTTCTTTTAGTTGCTTAATTTTAAGAAAGGGACGTTGTTTAAAAAAAAATCAATCGTATTTTTACTCCTGTATACCTTTAGATACATCTATCTGACTGTATTATTAATTTTGTGCTACGACTGTATCTGCAAAACGAGGGGGCTCTTACCCAATGGTGCGGCCGGGTGTGGGAGTGGTCTCGACGGGTTCGGAGCCCGAGCTGGCAGCCGTGTTGTCTTCGGCCGGCGCGACGCTGGTACTAGTAGTTGACACGCGTCTCAGGCCAAGCCGTTGTCTTGGTCTGAAATTAGTTTGTGATGATGAGCGTCGGTGGCGTAGCGGCTAGCACTAGGACGCCCGACTCCCATGCGGGAGGGCCGGATTTGAAACCAGATAACGTCATGTATCAATGAGTTTTTCTGTTTTTCCTAAAAAGTATCTGAGGATATTTTTTTGAAGGCATATCTGCACTGGGCCCGCACGGTGTCAGCCCTGTAGTCTCGGGCGAAGAATAGAGCTACGGTAGCCCCTGTCTGTCGTAAAAGGCGACTAAAAGGGCTATTAGGGTTGTGGGCTGGTAAAGTGGTGGCTTTGGCTGTCCATTGGTTGGCGACCCTGATGGGGAGGGCAGCAGCGTGCTATGGCCGCATGCTGCTGTGACAGGAAGAACCTGGAGGTGAAATATACATCTCCTAGGATGGGCCCATGGCGAAGTGCAAGGGGGGCACCGGTGTTTCACTGGAGATCCCGGAGCCCTCCGACATGCATGGGGTCGGTCATCGAAGGGGTTTTAGTGGGTAAAAATCTCACATTACCCGGTCTCTCCCCCACAAAAACAGGCCCGCACGGTGAATTACGGTCCTTACACCCATTGTGCGCAAGTGAATGTGCCCCAACAGTTGGAAAGTATTCACCTGATGAAATTATAATGACAATGATGACGTCCTCATCTGGGCTCAAAGCTTACATCATAGTGGTAAATCTACTAAAGATTTGTTTTTGAACCATGAACAAAAGAGGGGTGTTAATGTGTATGTCAGTTTGTTAGTTTATTTGTCTGTGGGATCATATCAATAAGCGGATTATTCGGTAGGAATGCGGTCTTTTCATTTAACAGAGAATTTTGTCAAGTTTTTTTTTTTTTTTTTTTTTTTTTTTTTTATTAAATATGGAGAGCAGACGAGCCACCTGATGGTAAGTGATCACCGTCGCCCATAGACATCTCACCTCACTGTATTAATATTAGAGGGTTTTTGATGCGCTGCTAACCTTGAGGACTAAGATGGATTGCCTCATGTGCCGGAAATTACGCTGGCTCTCTCAGTGTTCTTATGTTTGATAAATATTAGATCAACAGTTTCCAAGATCTTGGAGTATTTATAATGTCAGATGGGTTATTTATAATGGTGTTAAATATACTACAGTCTATATTTGAAGATTTAAAAGTTTCTGTTTGGAGTTGGTAAATAATGAAAACACCCCCCGATAATGACTAAATTTCCTCTATAGATAAAGTTCACGAGGGGTTGACAGCAAAGGGACAGTCGCTGCCTGGGGGCGTTTTTATCAAACGGACTACATCAGCAGATTATATGTATCAATACCTGGGTGCTGGGGTTTCAACAGTGGCTGCGCTGGAATCCTGCGCCGGCGCAGCAGTTGTGGAGCTCGGACGGGTGCGTCCGGAAAATAGCCCGCGTCGACCGAACGACTGCAATCCGAGAAGGGAATTTAACTGTCATTCTCGAAAAGTAATTAACGATAACCGCATAATGGTTCGGAATCCAGAGCGTCTTAAGTAGTAAATAGATAGTTTGATATCTAACTCACACTACACGATATATCTTCATAAGCGCAATCAGAGCTACACTGGAACAGTTTTAAGTCTGGCAGGAAAAAATGCAGTAGATGATATTACTTTAGGCATGGAATTACTAAGTACTATAAACTTCAGGTATTTCACTATTTGAACCTACTACAGCCGAGCTGTTAGGGGTCTTATTTCAGCCTAACCTTGCATTTTACCAAATTGCAACTCAATACGCCAAAATGCAATGTCAACTCGGCTAACCATCGGACGATACCTGTAGCGAGAATAAATGTCAGAATAAATCATCGTATCGATTCCTCTAAATACTGTCGGACGAGTGTCGCACAGGGGGTTAATTGGGGTCAGAGCTAATTATTTAGTTACATTATAACGTCGGATTCTGCCTAATTCGTAATTTTTGTCATACATTAAATAAGTCGTTATTTTGACTAAATCTTCAGGATGTAAGGGTTCGCTTTGTCGGGTAATAATTTCAAATGGGCACTCATTGCCCGATTTGGTTTTACGAGTAGAATCAGCCTATTTCAACTGTCAAGAAATGTACCCTTTGTCGGGCGTTTTTATTACCGGTTCCAAAACACTAACTTTGATAATGCGAAAATTATTTTCGAAGTTACTTATCCCTATATCCAAATTTGGAACGCTTTCTTAGTTCTATATTCCACTTAACTGGCATGTCATATTTTTTCCAGACATTAAAATTTGTTCCGGTAGGTATATCAAATTAGAAAAGTAACTTAGAGGACAACTCCCAAACTATTAGGCGATTATAATTAGATTTTATATACAAATATTAAAGACCTAAAGTTGGTCTTAAAAGTTTGCTGCGTACACCGAGCATGGCTTTATTATTCATAATTTCGATTTAAATAAAACATAAAAATAAAAATAATTGCTGCAAAACATTATCCTACATTGTTACTTAATTGGATAGTAATTATTGAACAAAATTATATACGAGTACATGCATTCATAAAGTCGCATAGCTTGCAATCGCTGTAGCAAATAGTCCAATATTATTATTCTATTCATATATTAATTTAAACATAAAAAAAATATTAAAAAGTTTCAAACCTTGGCCTGTGTGGTGGGTTTCTCGGCGAGCACTGATGCTGCCGTGGAGGCTTCTACGGCCGCTGCAGTGGTCTTGCGCACTCCACCCGGCTTGCCAAAACGACCTGGTGCCAAATTACACATTTTAAAGTTCAATACTGTTTTCTATAACGCCATCAAATACCTACACACAAATAGAGCTAGGTATTAATAAAAACTCGCATTACTCGTCAATATCGTTTGTAAATTTCATGCACGGTGTAACAAAGTACCTCTAGGGACCTCTTGCAGGGCGACTCTGTCTGTATATATTCGTACAAAACTCAACGGTTTTTCCAAAAAAACCTTAGTAAATTCGGAAAATAAATAGTCGTTCCTCGTTGGAGATAATCGGTAGCGATTAGCTGATGAATCTGTATTCGTTTTCATTTTGTATGAGTATATCTGTACAGACTGTTTAAAAATATTCGCCAGACTTTTACCAGGAGTTCTACTCATGATTGTGAATAACTTTGTCTAAAAAAATTAGGCTCTACAAAAGAGAACTTACGATTAATATTATATGAAAAGTCTTAAAATTTATGTAATCCATTTTTAAAACCTTTTGAGCAAAGTTGTTTACTTTCATGAATAGGGCTTCTGGTAAAAGTTAACAACCTGTATTTTTTCAAAAATTGTTTGGCATAACTTTTTCAGTTATCGATACTGACTGTCCATGTTAGGAGGTCCACAGGTATATTTCTTACACCATGACTAAAACAAGGCGCAGTTTTCTTAACCGGTTGACCGATGCTATAAACATTTAATTATGTAAAGTAATTACTAATTGGAAATTGGATATATCCAAAAAATAAAATTTAATTAATCTTTCCCATTTTTATTAATTTCGGAATAACAAAATCACCAGAATAACAAATCAACAAAATGAACTTGAAATGAAAAAGTAGTCTCAAGATTACGAATTGCAATTCTAAGAAAATAATATTATGTCAATTTATTGCTTATTGCAAGGAAAAATAAAATACAATATGTTTTTTTATGTTTCCTCACCCAATTGAATATACATGTTCGTAAAACATGAGGATAGAGTTAATAAAAAAATACGAACTACGTCATATTGATGAAACTTTTGTATAAAAATTGTGCCTTGACATTTTGCTCGTTTACAATCGCACTGATGAATTGATGAGCTACAAAATTTCGCAACACGTATAATCGCAAAGCAAGGAATAAATAATTTCGCAGTAGCGTTGTTAAAAGATACATAATATACATAACTAAAAATATTTCTGTTACTCATGTCTAAACATTTCTATATTCTTCGGTTCTACGAAACTTTCGCCCATTCAATCGGGATACTTTAACAGACTCGAAGAATTTATGGCCAACAGCAAGTGGATTTCACAACGTACGAGTAGGTAATACTGTCATAAAGTTTTACTGCTTAGATTTCATTATTGGAATTCGCGTATATTTACCTCGCACTCTGGTGGACGTTTCCTGCGGCGGTTCCGTCACCGCGGTGGATGTTGTGGAGGCGCGGCCGCGGGCTCCAGGGCGACCCTTGAAACGCGAGGGACGGGCGGGTGCGGACGGGGTGGTCGGTGCCGGCGTCGTGGTCGTCGTAGTGGTGGTAGTAGTGGTGGTGGTCGTGGTGGTCGGCGTCGTCGCCTCCTCCGTCGTGCTCAGAGCCTCCGTCGTCCAAGCCTCATCATCCACCGTAGTCGTACCGTCAAAGTCCATACCGTCACTCGTAGGATTTATCTCATTGTTCAGATTCTCCCCCGCGAGGTACGCGTACAGGTCTAACGCTACCTTCTCCATCGCCGTCATCGTCGTGTACTCTGTTGTGTCTTCTATGTATGCAGTGGTTTGTTTGTAGTCGGACGGCAGTTTAGAATCGTCAATGATCTCTTGGAACCTGATGCCACCCAACAAACTGTGGCCTTCTCTACCTTCTTTGGATTGCGACGGTACCTTAGCCGTAGACGATGCTTCAGGGATATCTGTGGTGGTTCTACTTTCAGAAGAATATCTTGACGGGAGTTCTTTATATTGAGATGGAATATCTCCCGAGTTAGTCTTGAAACTGTCCAAATCTACTAGTTCTGAGCTTGGTCGTCTGAAATTTTATGTAGATAATGATTAATGATATTTTAAACGGCTGTTGTAAAACAAATACAGATATAATATTCAAATCAAACCGTCTTAAACGTTTGCTTTATTATTTGCTTCATTACCTGATATGAGCGCGAGTCCTGCTCCTGGCTTGGCCGATAGACTCATCAGCGACATTGTCGGTTTGAGGACGACCGCGGTGTTTCGCTGTCTCCGAAGATACTTCAGGCACGTAGGTGGTAGAGCTAGAGACAGCCAAGTTTCGACCGCGAGGCGGGAACCGCGTACTTGAAGGTAACCTGGAAATGTAATTAATAGATTAAAATATACTGTTTTAATGGTGAAATCAAGTCTAAATAAACCAGGAGGCCAATTCTCAAAAACGAAACTTAATAAATATCCCGTCTCACATGTTGACTATAAATATCGACTACGAATAAATAACGCTGGGACTCGATAAATATCGATAAAAAGCGAGAATAGCAAAAAATTCTGTCCTTCGATATCCTGTTCTTCGATATTTTTAAAAGATATTTAAATCACTTCGTGAGAATTGGCTTCCAGGACTGTACCTGTCTTCTTCAACTTCTTCCTCTACAGGGGCAGGCGCAGCGGTGCGGCCTCGCTGGCGACTTCTGTTTGCATTGGGCACGACCTCGTTCTGTGTGTCAGGCGTTGGCGCAGTAGTCGCTCCTGTCCTATCAATAGTGCTGTATTTGCTCTTAGTTTTGCTCTCCTTCGCTATTTGATTCTCGAGTTCAACCTTTTGCGGACCGTCATGTGAATTATGCACGGGTGCCGCTGTCGTAGACGAAGCCTTGCCTTCCTTCTTTCCATTCTCTTCTTCGTCGTAATAATAGTAGATGTACTCGTATTCGTAGTCCTGACCGTTTGGTCCCTTTTTAATTTGAATACGTGAATGTTGTTTTTGCTCCGACCCAGCAGTCTCTAATTTTGCATTGGAAGACAAAAGACCTGCATTAATATCATCAATGGTATCGAAATTGATAGGAATGTATTCATAAGCCTTCGTGGTTGCAGGAACCGCCGTAGTCAAAATCGGTTTTTGTGTTGTCGTACTGGCTTTGTTGCTCAATTTCCCAGACTCAGACATAGCCTCCAGATCAACAGCCATTTTAGGATTAGTGTCCACATCCTTTAAATTTTCTTTTATTTTTATATCTTCTAATTTCGACACAGGGATATCAATTTCTATAGATTCGGCTACTTTTCCCTTTTGTCCCTTCTTAAAAGGAGTTTTTTTATCTTCTTCAATGGCAACAATACCTTCAGTGGGATGCTTAATTTTACCACTATGTAACTTTTTGGTTATTTTGTCATTACTATCATCTGGTTTAACAATTCGGTGATTTGGATGTTTCTCGGGTATTTTGTGTGATGTTTCAAAATTTCTCAGAGGAGTTTGTTGACCGGAACTCACAAGCACATATTCCTCTCCAGGTCGCGGCTCCGTGATGATATCTACATCAGCTAGTGCTCGGTAGAAGGTACAGACTAACAAACATCTGTAACAAAGAAAATGCGAGTATGAGATCGCTATCAGAATAATAAGTTACGAAAGTTGTTACATTGCTGTATTAGGAGTCAGTGCTCCGTGAGTCAGCAAGACGACATCTGGTCGCTGCGCCTACAGCCTCTCGGGCACGAGGCTTGCGAGGCGCAGGCTGCGACCCGGCACAAGGGACCGTGACTCATCTGTGAGTACATTTCATCATCGCATTCCCGACTCATGGTAAGTACCTACCCACAGTCAGAACAAAGCACAATTACTCTAACATTTCAAAAGACCTACGTTTCTAAGAGCACCATCTGTAATGAAGCCTTAATTTATGGACATGAATATTAGAACAGTTTTTGCGACTTATTAGTTTCGTAACCGCTATTGCATTTACGATTTGGCGCAGCCCCCATCGACAGGCAATTTTTCTAATTCAATGCGGTTGCATGGATCGCAAAGAAGTTGTGTGAACGTTCATTAGATGGCTACAAAACAAGCATTGTCGAACAGTGCAATAGTCACAGATATGATGTGGTCGTGAGAAATTGTCCGCGAAAATCGGAGCGTGGGTGTTTATTACGCACAAGTGCAGTTCGATGAGGCAACGCGACATGACGATCACTTTCGTTTCTAGCATCGCTCTCACGAGCTCGAGCGTGAGTCCCGAGAGCCCGCCTGCGGCCGCTTCTGATGCGCCGTTCGTGTTGGCATCTATTACAAATACCTTCTTATCTCTATTATACCAACATACCTGCACCTTCTCTTATTTCTACTGATCGACTTTGAGTTACATTGCCTATATTAAAAAAAAACTTTATTTATAAAACAGCACAGCAGCATGGTATTCATGCGTTCTGCGTCAATGTACTTCCAGTGGTTCGCAAACAACCTGTCGCCGGTAAATGCTGGCATAAAAAGTGATAGGTGGGTGATTCATTATTATCATGCCACTATGCTTGTAAAACCAATTAATGAAGTAGGAAGGCGCCAACTTCCTTGTAATTTCTTGTGGAACTTGCCGCCAGGCGGAAATCGATCGAGGGATCTCTACGATGGACACTGATGCAGGTAAGATATTTATTTCAAAATAAAGGAAAAATATGGTAGGTAGCTATGTATGACTTTTTCAATGTCGTCTACATAAAAAGATATGAAAGAGCAATATTATCGGTATAGTCGGGAAAATGTGCGTTAAGTCTATTCAATGCAACATTGCAATTGGACTGGTACAACCTACCGGTTCAATTTCACTAGAGGTAAGGTCGCCCTGAGCGCAAGGCTAGGTGAGCGTACATACAAGAGACCAATTTGCAAAGACCTGCCTCTACGCTTTGACTGCCTTAATTCTAAGAATTTTAGCCTGAAGAGAAGATCTGGATAAACTGGTATGAAATCGCTTCTCTAATATGACCTACCAATAGTTTAATGTACTATCAATAATCTTGATTGATATAATTAACTACCTTATTATTATATTATATAAAGGTCAAATAGATGAATTATTTCGTTCTCTTTCCAGTTAATTTATACTCGTAACATTGGTATATTATGATGACCTAAATGGACGGAGTAGAGTAGAGTTCTTATTGTTTGTAGAATTAAAAGTAAACAACTGGAATGTTAACGTTGCCTTAAAATAGCTTTTGCCTTTCGCCAGTTTAGTTAGACTGTCACGACACGGCACGGTGCGGTACCTCTGAGTTAACTAAAACTCGATACATAGTATAATCTTTAACGTCGCGTGCAGTACAAGTATTTAAGTATTTACTAGAAATTATTTTTTTATAATTGCCGCTATAAAACGATTTCTATTTTTATAAAAGTAACCTATTACCAGCAATTTTTGTCTGTACACAATAGGTGAAAGAAAGTAAAAATTTATGAGAAAATCGCATTTAGATACACCTTATAGGTATGTAATGTATAAAGAGAACGCTAAAAGAGAACATACCTACTCTTTGATGAAAGTAAAAAATCGTTCTTCATGCTTAATAATAATGCATAATGAATTATCCCATAGGTACGAAATGTCTAGTCTAAACCCGGTAAAGGAAATCGCACGCAAGTTTCATTACGATTTGAGATCGAAGTACGAAAAGGTGCCATTTTTAAATTCTTCACTTTAAATTCATACTTATTATTACACACAATGGCACCCAGCCTAAGCATATTTTGCAGATACGATACACTTCTACGTGCACTCTCATTTCTCGTGACTTGACAATGATAACATCTAAGTTCGTCAACCGACGGCTTCCTCGTGCTCTTAAGTGCATGTGGCGAAGCGAACCTTTTGGACAAAGGAAAGAGATAATTTCTGGGAAATTACTTTTATTTTTAAAATAAATAAACAGATTACAGAACCGTCACGAAAGATGACACAGCACAAAACAATATTACTTATTACGTTATACTTAGCAAATAACTTATTTCTAACTTTATATTTTTAATGACAACATAAATTGCGATATTATTTTATTAGAAACGATTTGTATAAAAGTTTTATTCATTGTATTTATTACTTACACCAAATGTCAGATATTGGGCAACGCGTTTAATGGCAGTAGGCGCAAGGTTAAGCTCATTATACTTCTTAATTAATGTAGGCATTGGATTACACGGTTAGTGGCCGTTTGGTCGACTTTTTCTAGCAGGACGACTGCAGCTACTTCACGCTTTGTTGGGTAGGTATATCATTTCTGGCTCAAGGGGCCATGAAACATACCGTTTACATGCATATGTTATGTTCAAAGACCTCAACGATCACGCATTGAAAAAAATCAACCACATATTGTGGCTTCTCGGGTCATCCATAACGCGGAATTCGTGTCGTCTAGCAAATATGACCACAACGCGCCGTGGTAATCTTAAAAAGGCCACAAAGCGAAATTCGTTGTTGTAATGAGGAAATTACGGTTCTGGACGGTAGTTAATACAGCACATGACACGAATCTCGCGTTATGGGTGATCAGAGATGCCACAACACGTTGTTGTCGATTTATTCGCTCAGTGTTTTCGGTGTTTAAGCCTAACACATCTAAAAATGCTTAGGCTTATAATAACATTGACTGCATTGCAGTGCACGGTGTAAAACACTTCTACTTACATCGCGTATCACTAGTGATAGTGATACGGGGGATAAATCATGATAAATGGACTGTATTTTCAAGCTGCTCAGTAGATATTATATGAAAAAAAAAGGACGGGTGTAATGTAGGTAATGGTATTTTTCTTGATTCATGCATGTAGTCAGTCGTAGATTTAATATCTATGATTGTTTTTATAACCTGTAAGTACCTATGCTGATCAATTTCCAGGCAAAAACAAGCACAAATATCAGGTCTATCTAATTATAGTAGCACAGATCAATTAGGTAGCTACTTAACCTACTACTAGCGGTAGAAATAATAAAAGGTACCTAGATCTAAATATATAGGTTTTAAAAAGAAACATATTTATTTTTAAAAGAATGCATATTGGTAAACACCAAGTTGTGTTCAGTCAAAAGTATTTGGATAGAAATAGCGATAGTAATCCGTGGGAGAATAAATCCACTTGTCTGGAGTAGGTCAAGGACTCTATGGTTCCCACACGTTCATTGTATTTATGCGTAAAACCCATATTATTGTTTACAAAGCAGACAGTAGGTAGGCACATAGGTAATCAAAATCATAGACTGTAGGGTTATAGAAATCTAAGATTGTTAGTGAGTGATCCCATAGCTTTTAGACCCCGACCGATCGAGGGAGGGCGTGTTATGTTTGACACGTTTATCTGTCGGTCTGTTTGCCTGTAGTATCATAAGCATAACTTGAGAACGGGTGGTCCGATTTGGATCCGGTTTTTTTTATTTATTAGAGAATTTTGTCGAGAGTGTTCTGAGCTAGGTCGGATAAAAAATGGACCAGTGGTTTCCAAGACTTTGAGTATATTTGATGTCAGATGGGATCTCTGGAACGGTAACAGTTATGTGGTTCGAGTTTGAGCTCAATTGTTTATGACCATGGTGACCTTCCCACATCTGGAACCTTAAGGATCTGATGATGACCAGGAAAAAGGAGTCTCCAAAAATGGTACGTTGGGGGTTTCTTAAATTTTTAATTTAGAGTTAAAGCACAATCATGTGATTGTGTTATACCAACCGAACGAACAGACTGACGAACTGACTCGGCGTAGATGTGAAAATACAAAATTAATATCCTATTACAAATTAGTAAATTACTTATGGCCTATTATATGGCACAACATTAATATCTACTGACCTATTGCGTGTAGATACATACCATACTGTATGTTTTGTAGTTTTGTATGCCAATTGTCTCTCTAAGAGTTCTTTCTTATGAGTCGAGTTAGTGCATTTTAGAAGGTTTCCAAAATCGAAAGAAGTGCTGTAAATGGCTGTTTTGCTGTAATTTCTCTAATGCAATTAAACCCTGAGGAATATAAAAACCTTGCCAAGAGCCTTGCCATTGGTAGCTTTATAATCTGTGTTAAGGAGTTCCGCAATATGGTGAGATTTTTTTATATTTTAAGTTAAGTATTTATATCAAAAGGCACTCAAAAGGAGAACTTACTATTATACAACCTGGTAGGCACCTGTCAAACTCACGTAGATACCTAAACAGCAAATGCTCTATAGCAAAAAATATTATTCTTTTAGGTATTGTGAGCACTTTTAGGTATAGGTTTTAGGTAGGTTTTAGGTATAGTCGCCATTATTAGAATTTATTTTATTTAATATTTTTATCTATACATTTGCTGTATTCCTGAGTTTGACAGGTCTAGGTCAATCGGATAGTAAAATTCTATATTACTAACTGGTGTATTTTCACTTAGGGGCCATCCATAAATAACGTCACACGTTAAGGGGGAGGGAGGGCGTCAACAAAGTGTGACATAGTGTGACAAGGGGGGAGGAGACGAGTCATAAGCTTCGTGACGTCAAATGCGTAAATCTAAAAGAAGAAGTCATAAATAATGTAAAGGAATTGGTGTAAAGTCCATGGACACAAGATTATTAAATTTTGTATCTTCATTTGAGTTGGTGTTTTATAAATTTTCTAAAATGTTTGATTTATTGATGACTTTATGAAAAAAGATTTTAAATAGAAACATATAATAATTTTGGGAGTGCTGTTTTAATTTAATAATTTCTAAATTTAAAATTGCAAAATATGTGACGTCACACAAATGTGACAACACCACCACCTGTGACAAGGACGGGGAGGGAGGGGCTCCAAAATCATGAAATTCGTGTGTCGTAATTTATGGATGGCCCCTTACAAATAAAAAAAGTAAATAAGACACATAACAAAACATTACGAGATAGGTAACTATTAGTACAAACGTGTCAACATTCTAGTTTTGCATATCAAAGATCATCTGCACTGTAACATATATTATGTAAGTCGCATGCAGCCTGCCAACGATGACCTGCTTCCAGGGCCACAGTTCAAGTTTTAAATATCAGGAAACTGTCATACTTAGTTTATCGTAGGAACTTCCTACATTCTCATTGCCGTTTTGTGAAACCGTCCTGCTTAAAATTTATGCACAAACGTGTCAAACGTTTTATAATTAAATTTTATAAAGATACTTAAATTTTTTCGATTTTTCAGACAAAATGCACCGCAGAAACAGAAAAAATAAGGCTTGAAAACTTTTAAAATTCCGTAGACAAAAGGTTATTGTTAGGGTTAGTCGTTAGGGTTGGGAAGAGCCCATATTCTTCTCAAGGTCGGATATTAGGGTAGGATAACGCATCAGCTACATTTATAAGAGACAATAGCCACTTACCGTCAAGTATATCGACTGCAGGTCTGTCGAATCTATTTATATGTATAAAAAATACGAATAAGTGCTGATTTGATAAGGTAAATATCTACCCGGATCTGTTTAATACTAATTTCTCTATCCGGTTCCGTTATATAACAGACTGGTCCTCGTTAATTATTTGTTAAGTGTCTTAAGTATACTCACAACCACGAATTCGCCTTTATTATCTGTGTAAGTACTGGGCGCATTATCCTAAGTGATCAGTTGAGCGAAACCTTCACAGATTATTCACAAAGTACGCCACGTGACATATTTATTACTAATCAATGAACTGGTTGATTAATACAACAAAATATAACCGTCTGTGGCGGATAAACGTATACTTATGGCAAGTATATATACGTTTATTTATGGTAGATAGATAGTTAAACAAATATACTTCAGTATTGTACAAGAACATTAGAAAGTTTCACACAAAAGCCAAAATTTTTGATCAATAAAATCGTGTTGAAGGTTACAAAAGCTAAAATATTATTGAGCATTTATTGAGAAAGGTTTGGTACATAATTTAAATGAATGTCGCAAGATCTCGCGACGTTGATATTTTTATATACAAATTTTGGAATAATACATATAATACAAGTCTATAGGTCAAAGACAACTCGCCCGTAAAACGAGAATATTTTATATTGAGTGGAGAGTGGGAGAGCGATTACGATTAGGCAAATAAATTCGGAAAGGAAACTTAATCGATGAAATGAAATAATAATCGATTCACAGGCTTGCGTTGTTTTGCTGGCGACGGACTAACCGTCACACGGCTCTGTTAAACTAACCGTTTATTTCTTTAACTTTTGCTTGAACAAAAGTTAAACAAACCACGTGTCAAAATCATAATAGGAAATTACAAGTTCACGTGGACTGTTAACTGAGGCAACATGTCGGTGACAATAATAGAGCTTAGTGATACGACAGTGTCCTGACACAAGGTCTGGTCCACCAGTCATGCCTCGAGCTCCGAGGTCGCCGGTGAACGTACGGGGGCAAATGCCAGTATGAACTGTTCGCGTATCAATCGCCGATTATATTCTCCCTTTCGCTTGTTTAGGATTTAGAAATGACAAAGACAAATTTATTTAAAATTGTGCTTTTATCACGTCGTAAAATGGTTTGGGGTCCCCAAAGTTCCAAATCTACTCATGTGTAGAAATATCGGAACCCTCCATATACAATACTATATATATGAGTCATCGTCTTGGCTAGAGGTTAGCGATTAGACTAACTTTTCTAAAACATGTTTTGGCCTCCAATGGTCACAATAGGGAATAGGCCTTAGAGGTCAATTTCTAAAAATAAAATGTAAGAACCTACAGACATTTTGACCTCTATTCTTTTATAATACGTACGTCAAACACTCAGAAAGTTTTGCGAAAATACAATAAAATATTCTACGGCTTACATTATTTTATTATTACATCTTTTCAAAGGACTCTCCACCAGCGTCTATACAAAGTTTCATGCGTCTAAACCATTTTTCAAAACATTTCTTCCAGTCCTAATCAGACACCCTAATTATTGCCTGTTCGAATGCAGCTATTGCATCTTCCGACGACGAAAACTGTTTCCATTTGAGTGTATTTTTTATTTTGGGAATAAAAAGATGTCACACAGTGCCAGATCGTTTGACTGGTGTGTCCACAAAGCCTCTCGATTTGAGCGCAGAATGCGCGGGCGCGTTGTCGTGATGAAGCAGAAGTCTACGGAGGCCTGACTTTGGTAGCTTGTTGCACACCGCAGTAAAAATTTCTGGCAAGCATTTTGTAATATACCATTCAGCATTAATGCTTCTTTGGTTTCGTAAAGGCACCGACACCAGATACCTCGTCAAAGTGAAAAAACTTGCAATCAAAATCTTGTCTGCACTTTTAGTTCGCTTTACTTTGGTAGGTTTCGGTTTATTTTGAAAGAGCCAAACGGTCGACTGTCGCTTCGTTTCTGGATCATACTGGTAGATCCATGACTCGTCACTAGTAACGATGTTGTAAACGCGCCGAGACGAGTTACCTTCAAATTTATCCAACATATCACGGCACCAATCCACACGAGCCTGCTTCTGAGCCTCGGTGAGGCTGTGCGGTACCCAGCCCGAAACTATCCTCCTAACGCGAAGATGCACGTGTAGAATCTCATGCACACTTCCCGATTCAATCAGTAATATGTGCTGTATCTCCTCATAGTAATTCACCTATTTTCTTCTATTAAATTTTTCATTGTTAACACGTTTTCTTCCGTAACAGCCGTCAAAGGGCGACAACTTCTTTCTTCGTCCGCCAAAGTTAGTCGACCGCGCTTAAATATGTTATACCAGCGGTACACGGTTGCCTTGGAAGGGCTTTTGTCCTTAAATGCCATTTGAAGTTTCACAAACGATTCCTCTGGATTTAAGCGACATATAAAATTATAGCGCGAAATTCTTCAGTGAGTAACAATATTTCTCTTTAGGTCGTAAAAAATGTGGAAGGAAATTTAAATTTGGAATGTTCTTATTTTTTCTTTTAAATAGTTGTATTTTATAACTTAGTATCAACCAGCCAGTGCCTCATACATAAAAACTTTTTTATCGCATAGATATTTAAAAAAACCGCATTGAAATTGGTTCCGCCGTTTCGAAGCTAGATGGGAACAGACACAAACATGCACACGCAAACAAACAAACATCCTCTTAGGTCGAACGCATATACCTTCTCCGTCCCGTCGTGGATAAAAATAGATAACAAACAGGCATAATTTCTTAGCAGTCTATTAGTAATTATTTGATTATGAGCAAACAATTTAAATTAGTCACAACAATTTTAACGTCCCAGTTGACAAACGGACAAGACAAAGTGATAAATTGAAATGAAAATGATTGCAATCATAAGACAATTATAGTTGTGTTAACACCATTCTATAGAACAACCATCTTTGAACTGACAACATAATAATGATTAACTTCTTAGAGAAAATAGCAAATAGCAACAATTGTCTAGCATCTGACTATGTAATCTAGCCTGTTTATTTATTATATACGGATGTTGTGGGAAACCTTTTATTTTATTACCCATTAGCTTCACTTTCGAAGTGCATACCGGATGTTTTTAACCCGTCAGATTATTTTTATAGAAATTTGTTCCCGTAATTTTAAAAACAAATTTTTCATTTTAATAAATTAATTCCATACTTTGATAGATTTGTAAAATAGATACTTAAGCCATTACTTAGGTATCATAATGCGTAAGTAATTGATTGAACGGTATTACGGTTCATCAACCCTAGTCTGAGTGTCACATAATAATTAAACCTCGGCCGTGCTTTGACTGCGTATACCGAAGGATTACTAACAGTAACATCACAGCTAGACAGTGGGAATGGGCCCTACCAAGACTCACAGTCAAGGTATAGTTCCGTAACGTGTTCCGTACGTACCTCAACAAATCATTGTCAATGGATATTATTATTTTTGTAACTTTTCTAATAATAAGTATTTATTTAGTGATACGCTCTGTAGCTCATACACAATTTGTTACTCTACATATTTTGTAGTATATACCTGTAATAATTGTTTTACAGAATTTAAGTATGAAATATAAATGATATTCCCTACACGAGATCGACAATGGTATTCAAGTCATGGACCTGCTGTTCGCTCTACTAACGAATGATTTTGCAGTAAATATCTATTGTAAATTGTAATACGCTATAAGGTGGTTATATAACAGACAAAAATATGTATTTATCACAACAGATGCCCTGCCCTAGTCTCTACTCATAAATCACATGAACATTTTCGAAACGGACGACGCAACGGACGAAATTCATTTGAAAACACAGGGATTTTTTAAACAATTGTGGACGGATAGGTTGATATATAAATTGGTAATAAAGGCTATTTTAGTACTAAGACACAAGTATAGGCGTCTACCTAGGTGTAATAGATAGGTATTGGTGGGAGTCATGCGCAGCGGTCGCGCCCAGAATCACAAAGAGTGGAAGGTATCCGCGGCACGCACTCCGCCGTCGTGTTCTCTCCATGGTGACACTTACATATTGCTTTTACACTACTTGGGAATATTAAACACATTTTGAATCGCATCTCAATAAAATAATCAAACTATGACTAACCACAAATTTCACAGAAATAGAGAGGCTTGTATTTTCCAAAGCGTTCCAAAATAAAATCCTCTGTTCAGAATTCTCCCCTGCCAAGGGCCAAAAAATATGCCAAGTCCGGGTACCAAATACCTACACTTCCCCAAGCAGAAAATCAACTTTTACCACAATGCCAGCGCATAAAACATGTTTCGTAAACAGGAACTGCTCATGCGTAGGTACTTGCTCTACCTACTGTGAATGTACGCTGCGCCCCTGTAGTTTTAAAAACGCAAAACGAGAATTTAAAAATGTTAAACATTTTGTTCCGAAATTACTCATTTGTTATTGCATTTTGATTGTGAATGACGGAATCACAAAGTTTAAAAATTCGATAGATTACACTTACACGAGATTTCATTAATTTTTGATAGTTTTCAGTAGTATAATTACTGCATAAAGCGTAACTAAAGCACTGCGCTGTAGTCATAATCAGGAACATAATATTCGTCATGGCCTGTATGACTTGTGTTACAACAATCTTTATATCAGATTCATCGGTCCCGAGGTTATTTCGTAACTGCTTCAGATCATGGACATAGAAAGAGCCAAGGTCAAAAAACAGCAATCCGATTAAGAAGAACGATGCGTCAATCTTCTTCGACACTTATCATAATATACTAATGATAATAAATTATATGTCTACTAAACCAAGGTATCGTTTGTTGAAGGACGTTTATCAGCGAACGTTGTTGTTGTTAAAAAAAATCAGCAGATTTTACGTGCCTTAAACAGGACAGGGATGGTTAGTATTGCAAATACGCAATGTTTTATTCATCTGTTATCTCACAGCGCATTTTTCGAAAGGTCATCGGCAGGAAAGTGAAACTGGTTGAAGCCGAAAGTCACGCTTACAAAATGCGAAGACGCACATAAATATACGATTATGTCGGCGCTGACGTCGTACCCGGGCGGAATCAGGCGGACCCCGGACCCCACCCGTGGCACCGCACTGCGATTTAATATCACTGCACTGATGCAACTGAGCAACTAATGCCTGTTTGTTGATGAGGCAGGCATGCCTTAGCCTTTTCTCTGCGGGTGATGCGCTACTTGAAAAATGATATAACACAAAGTTTGCGCAAATGTTGTTAGGTTAGATATTGATGCCAATACGAGGACTTACGTACTTGTATGTAACGTGACCTGTCTGCAGTCTAGGGGCTTGCTAGCTACTCACTTTAACAAGTGTATTGTAGTTCCATTCTAAGGGAATATGATGGTAATCCTCCAAACTCTCTGCCTACACCGCAAGGGATATAGCGTGAAGTTATGTATGTATATGGTAATCACGATGGAAAATATCAATATAGAACATAACGAACTATTAAGGACTAACTAGTAAAACAGAGAATGTACAGAGAATGGACCAACTCATAAAAATGCCTAGTACCTAACTGTTTACTGCATAGCAACATTAGTAGGTACTTTGTTACCTCTACCGAACTACATATTTCATTGTAAGTAATAAATGAATTATAGATACATTTATTTTACATTACAGTCACATCAAATTTTAAAGTACCTGGTAAAACCGGTTAAACAAACATCAAATTAATTTATTTAACAAAATGTCAAATAGCTAGTAAATTAATAAATGTTAAAACCTGATTTTCTACCTTCAAATGTTAAAGTTAATTTTATACTATGCTGTATAATTAGCGGTCATATCAATGTCTTCGATTAATGCAGGTATGGTCTAAAGTATCTTGAATCATATCAAATTATTTTATTACAAGTAACAGCGAGTGGAATATATTGTATACTCAATAATAGATAATATGTGTATACTGCAAGTTGTATAAAATATATTTAGAGCATGACCTGACCGCATTCTTGGCACGGCATCGATAAAGTGGAATAGAATTGCAACATTCCATCGATTTTCTGATTAGGTTAAGCCTATACCTTTACCGAAGGCGTCGAGAAAAATGCCTCTATAATTTTCCGCTACAAGCTTGACCGCACTGAAAGTATTACAATTACTCCTTACATCATAGTATGTAAGGCTAATTAGTGATCTACACTATGCAAGGACGGAAAAAGTCAAGAGGGTGCCAATAATAAGTACTTTTACTACGTGGAGTAGGTAAGTGGAGCAGAACCTATTTATATCCTGAAAATTGGGTAACATTTTGCCAAAAGAACGATTTATTTATTTTTAACTATTATATGACAACAATCACGCAATAGACAGAACCCAACGTGTACACCCTAGTAATAATACCTATGTAACTTGGTAATTAGCTCTGACTGACCCAAATTAAGCTCAGTGCGACACTCGTCCGCTGGTATTTATAGGAATCACTTGACGCTCACGTCACAGCATGGATGTGCACATTTGGGAACTTGTGAACTAGGTGGGGCTTGATTGAGGGGGACTTGATTTGCTTTGCATAGTGTGAATTAGTATATCTTCATTAGGTTGGGTAGAGGTAAAATTCTTACTGTGACAAAGGTCGATCTAATAGCGGCATTGATCGACGAGTTTCGGCAGTTGCGTAAGTGTGGTAGGTAAATTTAGCGGGTGCCGATGACTTTGGGTCGTGACCCGCGCCCGCGCCGCTATGTCGCGGCTCGCGGCCCGCCACCGGCTGCCCTTGACATATCGCTACTCTAAATGTAGAAAGTTCAAAACATCAAACTCCATCGCCCGGACAGGGGGCATTGTTAGGCAGCTCAATAAACATTCGACGATGTCTCGCGCAACTTTTAATCTTATCTCTAGATAGGTCAGTTCATTGTGAACCAATGAGACATTCCGATACTTATAAGTATTTTTACATGGTTTGCGTGCTATGTGGCTTCCCACGAAATCGCTATTTAGTATTTACTCATTGTGTGGCCTATTGTTACCTTACGGCAGTACTGTCATTTACACTTTAGTTTTGCCATTTATTTTCTAATTGATTTTGGTAAACGATGAAAGAAATTAACTACGCATACATGAATTAATTTTCATTACACAAATATTGACGGACCGGATGCCGCACTAATGCCTTATCAAGGGTTATGCAATGGTAAGTTCATTATCATCAGAGCACGATGGAAGGTCCAGTGCAGGTTGATTTCGTGTCCGTCCATTGACGACTAGAGGCGAAAGCTACGTCAGACATAACGACGTGCACATGATACGCACCATTAGACCACACTTCCCTGAGCAATGTTATAAATATTAAAACGTAATAGTACTTACATACTATATACTTTTTACCTTTTTTACTTAGATACCTGCGTGACACGTTCGTTTTCAACATCTGAGATATCTTTTAGAACCCAAAACAAGATTGGTGTCAGCTCTTTTGACTGTATTAGACACATTCTAACAATAAAAATTTAAGTTAGTAATTGAAAAAATTCAAAATTAAACCTGTGACATCGACACATAGGGCGAGTAGAAGGGGTTAGGATTGTAGTTTACAAATAGTTGCTAAATAATCAAGTCTACACAAACAGTGGTTTTCCTTCCTCCATACTAAATGATTAGGAAATAGTAGAAGATTTAGTTCTATGATGTTTATAGATTACATAATACTAAGAGTCGACTAGTGCTGAGCTAGAGTTACAGTGTGACTTCATGAACAACTTTCGCCAAGCAATTCTTCTTCTATCGATTCAGTAATAATACGAGAGCTTCTATAGGTATATTATTCAAGAAATTTATCGACAATCTGGAAAAAATTAGCTTTCATACAAAATCGATCATCTAAAGAATCTAAACTGTTTCATTTGTATGGAAAGATGATTTTTTGTAGTTTCTAAGTAAAAGTTGTTTAGGCACAAAAGATCCTCAAAGGTCGAAGTGCCGATGGAGTTATTCCCGGCCCCCTATCATAAGATAAGTAAAAGTTGTTTAGTTAACGATACCGAGACGCTCTGCATGAGATCAAATACAGATTGTCTCACCCTTTATTAATGATAGTAACTAAAAGTCTACCCGCAAACAATCTACGAGAGCTTCTCACGTAAAAAGCGAAAGTGAAGGTCGAATGAAGACGCGACTCCGCGCGAGAGCGACGCAGGGAACGAAGAGGGCGGCCTTATGTAACGCACGCGTCACGCCGATTTCCGGGGAGGCTGAGGTGTATAACCAATCGTAGAGGCAAAAAAAAACTTTTACTCCAATATCTAAACAGTCACGTGAATATCTACTCAAATTATTACACGTGTCACTTAAATAATAATCAGTTCTATTTGCAATTTTCCGTCACAGTTATAAATTACTCGAGCAAGATACTTACTACACCTAAGACCTGTAGTTTTCCTCTAAATAAAACCCTAATCTACGACGAAGAAATAAAAGACTACAGCAACGATTATGTTAAGCGTGAACTACACATTTATTTAGCAAGGTAACTTGCCTAATTACCGACCTTATACGGAATCTAATTTAATTTGATAAAATGCAAGTAAACACAACTGTAGTATAAAGGTGTAACAAAACACTTGTGTTAGCCATTTGTAACAGGATTCGAAGTTCAAAAATTCTTATCGACACTAAGACATCCTGCAAGGGATTCGTACTATGGTGTTCAGTATCGATAACTGGTCAACTTGTTTGCGAATTTCAAATCGAAACTGAACACCCATGTTTCGGTTTACAAGGTATTTTTTGTTACATCCCTGTATAGGTATAAAAAGTGACGCAGCCTACGTCACTTTTTACGTACGAATACTTTTCTCTATGTAACATTATTCACTCCCAGAGATTTTATTATTTCAATAGAAGCAGTCAATCGGAACTCCAAACGCAAATATTATAAGCTCGATGTATACGATGACTAAGCTCCATCTCACCAGTTACCAGTCCACAGCCACACGCTAAAAGCGAAAGTGAAGGTCGCGCGGAGACGCGTCTAGCTGGTTGCCGCGAGAGTAGAGACGCAAGCGCAGCTCGCTAAGCTCTAAGTGTCGAGGGTTAAGATTTGGCCGTATCCGTTTGCACGTCTACCGTAAATGTGGTTGGCAACAGACTAACCGTCTCACCGCTCTGTTACTAGGTGTTATGGTTTTCCAAACAACTTATTTGTATCTTGCGTGTGAGCATCGGTGGCACAGTGGCTAGGACACCGGAGGTCCGGGTTCGAAACCATGCAGTGCCTTGTTCTTCTAGGTGTGCAAATATTTATATACTTAAGTTTAACAACTATAGATTGAAATTAAATTGAAAACCATTATGGAGATCTCTTACTTTTCCTGGTCATCATCACGTCCTTAAGATTCCTGATGTGGGAAGGGCACCATGAGCCTAAACATTTGAGCTCAAACTCGAACCATCTAGCTATTACAGGCCCAGAGATCCTATCTGATATCAAAGATACTCCAAGATTGGTAACCACTGGTCCAAAAATAACAGACTTGGTTAAGAACACTCAACAAAATTCTCTATTTAATTTTAAAAACCGGGCCCAAATCGAATCATCGGTTGTTAAGATGCCACAGACAATCGCGTCAAACTTATAACACCCTCGGTCGATCGGTCGGGGTTTAATCGTTCACAGACTCATTAGTATCTACGAATATGCATCTAAAGACTTTTTGGTATCTATTCGGAAAATGTTAGCGATAAGTCGGCTTTATATAAATCGATTTTTGGTAAAGCAAGAATTTGAATTTGTAACTTCCAAATAGAAAGTAATAGGGGTAAAGAAAAATATCAGGCTTAATTTGCTGTTTATTGAGCGTCTGGCAACCCAAGACAGGTATGTCTGGTGAGTCCAGCGGAAATCCAGCCGTTGTTTCAACAACGTTAAGTATTGCCAGCTCCGGCGAAACTCGGGGTCCAACTAACCGCCATTGAAGGATGTCCGTGCGCATAAAGACGACGTTACATCCATATTCAATGTTCTTTGACGTGGTGAAACTTGTATATCATTCATCGTACGCGATTTTCAGGGAACTAGAGTTCGTTTGCAAAACATGTCAGCATCATCCGTTACATTTAGATATGTAGAGTCATAGTATTTTATGAGTACTAGCTATGTGTATACGAGTACATATATAAATTATTTATTTATTTACACTGTAATGCACAAAAAAAGTGTACATGAGGTGTACATTGTATGAGTTCAAGGTATTATGAAAATCTTTAAAAGAAAGTTTACTGCGGGTCAGTTTACAAAAATTATGGAGAATAATAAAAAATATCTAACAGTTTGATTTAAATACGCAAATATTCGTAATTACGGAGCCTGATTATCATCCTACCACCGTTAAGCTACTCGTACACCCTTCCATAGAGATTAAACTAAAGTAAAGATGCGATATAAGTACTTACCTTACTACAAAGTATAAAATAAATTACTAGTGCTCTACTAACACATTCAAATGTAAAGATCTATTAGAGATACTTTCCTTTACGTGTAAGTCCGTCGATAAGTATCAGTATCACTTAGTAATCTAAAAACTGTACCATGGAGAAATTACAAGTCCGATTTGTATTCAAAAACAAACCCCGAAGCGAATTTAGTATTAGTCATGAGTCCACAAACGTTACGTTAGTTCAACATGGAAAGTGAAACAATTGTAGTAATGACTAAGAGATGACTACATATTATTACCTAATTAGGAAGTGTCGTACGAACAATAACATTACATTTTAGTCTATTGTCTAACAAGTTATCAAGATACTCGTAATACTTACTACGATGCCTGCAAAGATTGAAAATAATTATACACTCTACTTTCCTCATCAAAACAATGCCCATGCCATTATATCTCGAACTTTCAGCTGTACTGTTTATTTTAACTAAGTTAACTTCACATACAATAAGATTAAATATAAATGTAGTTGTGTAAAAATACGAATACAGATGATTTTGTATTTAGGAGAGGGCGCTAGCTTAACGACACACTAATAATTTAATAGTTAAGGGACTTCGGCAACGTAACTTGAGACAAAATGTGTCGTAGAAGCATTGTGAACGTAACCGGGCCAAAGTTCGCTACACTTAAAGCACCCACATTTAAAAATATATCATATATGTACAGTACCATCAAATAATTGTTATGATGATACTAATAATCATTTTCTATCGACCAATTTGGTCCTCGCCTCAGGGGATCACAGAGGTAGCACGTACTTGGCTCAACGACTAAGCCAGGCCATTCAGCAGGGTAACGCTGCCAGTATCCTGGGAACTTTACTTTACTGTGTTTGCTTTGTAAATATAATACATAGTTGTAAATATTTGTTTATAGTATTTTATATTGTAAATAGGTGCAAATTGTGTATGGACTAAATACTTATCGTAACTCGTAATAAAATATCTGACTCTATAATATTGATTCAAGTAACTATTCAGAGCGCTGTTTAGGTCAAGCATGAGCGAGTTTATTAACTTGACAATGTCAAGCTATGCCCAGCTGCCCAAGTAACAACAAAATTAATTTCGTTGCATGAATTCAATTTCGTTCACCTACTTCCTGTACTAATATCCTGAAACTATTTACATAGTAGGCTCTATAGTGTATCTTGTTTTTATTTATGCATGCGCATTTACATAGCAACCACCACAATGATGAAACATCTAAAAAGCCACAGTAAATATTTTAGGTCGAAGGCTTATTGGCTGTAACCCTAGCCTCGGTAAACAAATAATAATGGTGAAACTTATACAGAAAAGCAATAAAACCAAAACCGCAATATCACCGAACTTTAAAAAGCGATTCGACTCGAAGCTTCAAATAACCAATAAATAAGTTCAGAGTGAGTGCAAAGTCGTTCCACGGAACCGCTACGAGGAAAACAGATTGCAACGAACTGTGAAACATAAACCCACACAGTGATTTAAAGGATATTTCAAACCGCAAATACTGTCCAAGGAATATATTAAATGATATACTATTTAAATTTTAAATTGGACGGCAAGTTTTATGACCAGAAACTTAAAAGCCTTATTGGAAATATGTAAGACTAGCTATCGAACGCGACTTCGTCAGGTGGATTTCCAAAGGTATGATGATAATATAAGAATAAGAATAGTTTGTGCGGTAAGATTAAAATGGATTCATAGTCCATACACCAGTAGGAACTTAAGCATATGTTATATTAAACTAAATAAAATTAGTGAGCAACCAGTTAGTTTACAATAAGCGCTGACCTCCGAAATAGGATGTTCCTGTATCTCGGAGGACAGATCTCTTCTTTGACCAGTGCAAATGAACATGTAACAGAACATGGGAAAATATAAAACTGAAAAAATTTGGAAGAAATAAAAAAGAACAATAATAAAGGTTAACGTAGGTAACAACATAACGTAGGTATATGATGGAAATAACGTATATTGAGCTTTCCGTATGGTTTCAATGTTGTTGATGAAAATCTTGATAGCGGCTTGTGCAGAGTCCGCCTGACTGGAGAGGTACCACTCTTTTACCTATTTGTCGCAATGTAGCAACGCTTGCAATGCTGTGATTCGGTTTGAAGGGTAAGAGAGCCAGTGGAATTACCAGCACATTAGGCTTCCCAACTAGCTCCCCAAAGTTAGCATCGCTTTGAAAACCCACTAATAACATTACAGTGAGGTGAGATATCTATGAGCGACGGTGACCACTGACCATCAGGTTGGTCATTTGCTCGTCTGCTGTACTTATTGAATCCTTATACAATAAAAAAAAGTAGATACCCTACTGGTACAATACAGGCTCGATATAAATAGTAACCGCGTAGTTGGAACCTGTTCACTTTCCCCAAACAATCCAAGGTGTGATTTTCAACTTGTTGTAAAGTGAAAGATGAGCAATAATCGTCTTCAAACTAATCACAGGACACATGTAAAATGACACATGACAGAATGTAAAATGACATTAAAATAGTTGAAATAACTAGGTATTTATGTACCTGTTGCACTGTTATGTTATATATTCACTTAGCACATCGTGTCGTAAAACGCAATCTGTAGAGAAAGCTGTAACAACGGAATTTCAATTCTGTATTGTCATTTTGAGTTTCAAACTTGAATGAACTTCAAATAATGACAAAATTAAGAAGTTGTTACACTTTTCACGTACAAAAATACCTCTGGATAGTCTAATGTTTTTATGTTTCGCTATGTATTAGTGATTACTATACTTGATTATTTGCTAAAGGAATATAACCCGAAATAAAATTATAATATAACATATAACACTTTTGATTCAATATTTACAGATGCGCTCGGACTGAGATTGTTAGGCTGGCTTGCGCGAAAGTGGAATTGAGAGTTATTCCGAGAGTTAGTGCCTAACCCGGATTAAATCACAGAAACGTCTTACACGAACGCTAATCCTATTTTTTTTGGTATTTAAACCAAAGACAATTCGGGACTTAAATCAGGGTTATGAACATTCAACCCTCACTTTCGCGCAAGTGGCCCTTACATGTCTCTTATGGCCGGTTTACATTTGGTCAAGTAGAATGGCGAGTGCCTACAATATTTGGATCCACTGGCAAGGCAGCTTGACAGCCAAGTTGACTCGCCACTGTACTTAACCAAGTGTAGAGCGGGCATTAAGCTCATTTACGCATAGAATATAATAATGAGCCCCATTAATGTTGGTTACGAAACCTGTTGCTTTATAATCACGGCTATGTATGACTGACAAAGTGTAAATTTTTACAATTATGTTTGTAATCAACATAATTTGCAGCTTTGCTATTGTTGACTGTATAAACCCTTAACGTAAAACTTCATACGACTGTGAGACAATTTCTCAGGCTGCCATATTCCGTTCTCGTGAGTGTCAAAAGGATTAAAAAAATAATTAAGTTTTAAGTTCATAAAACTGTTCGCACCTTTGATATTTTTTACAATAATAGTAAACACTAACGCAGATAGATATGTTAAAAAATCGAATTACTATAGATGTAAATTAAACGGCGATAATAAGTAAACCTTGTTATATATGATTCTATATACGAGTAGGTAATACATACAATTACATTACAATGATGTTACTTGCACAAGTCAGACAATATTACAACAAGGCACGACGGAGCTTCGCTTCGCGCTGCAGAAAGTTTACTATCTGGTGTTGCCACAAATTTGCGGTGCCGCAGTATAGAATTTCGAATTAAACTTGGTATTTTATTGGGAAAACAATGGGAGTTGAATTCAGAAACTGTAAACACTAGTTTACAAATTCTGAATATGGTGATGGAAGACCGCCTTCTTCACGCAAATGTGTATGGTGGCAGTAAAGTATCTAACGATTTTCAACTAGACTTGGCAATTTTTACTATTTTTTTATTAATTACAATTCTTTTGTTAATTTTGAAGAAATCACGAAATTCGAACTTGTTTGTTTATTGTAACGCGCGGACATCACCATCTACCTTACATCCTGTGTAATGATATCGTCTCAGTTTGTCTTTCTGATTTTACTATTTATAGATCCCTTTTAACTCAAGACAATTTTTCAAATTTTACAGCACTTTCGAAAATGCACATCGCTCGTTTGTTTTGGACACAATATCCAAAGTTTGTTAGTAGTACGCACATGCAAACAAAGTTGTTGCGTAGTATGCAACGTAACAGATAGGTTCGCAAATTTAGGGTCTATTACAGGTCAAGTTCGTATTACAGCAATATCGGCGAAAAAACAATTAGACCCGACCATACAATACTGTCACGGAATAACGCTTTTGCCCACTCTACGCCGTATGTCGTAGGCTAAAGCTAGTATTTTATATAGTCGATCATAGTATAAAAATACGTGGACCTATTTGGAAGTAATAAATAGAGAAAATAGTATTAACCTCAGAAAGAAATTGAAATGTTTTTGAAACTTATGTGAGTACCTAATCGTTGCAAGTGAAGTCATGAAAATATTCGAATTAATTTTTAATTTTGTGTATCAACTTGTTCTCATTTTTAGGGGAGATGGTTACGTAATCTTTACCGTCAACATGAAAATGCATGTGACACATGTGATCGACTATAAAAATGCCGATGGCAATCTACTCCGTCTGCTCTTCGGGTAACGGAACCATGAACATTTGTAAGTTTTTTGTTACGTTTTTAAGATTTTGGGAGCACTAGAAGGAGATGGGAATTAATCAAATAAAATAAGTGCTTTTGACTCGATTTGATTGAGATATGTAAAGCAGTTTTTTTTTTCTGACAGACTAGCGTCGGTGGCACCGGCAGCAGGGCATACCGGCAAACAGCGCGGTGGCGGCCGCAAAAGACCGCGGCACGCGCGGCGGCGCGGGCGGACGCCCGCTAGCGCCGGAGACAATATGCACGCGCTAAGTCGTGCATATTTTAAAAGCAATGTTTCGCAGCCTTCATTGAGAAATACGCGCCCTCATTCGTGATGCCAGGCCGTTGTTGTTGAGCAATGAAAACCTGATTTCCACACGACAAATCAGATCGGATTTTCGTGTACCGGATTCTACTGACTACCTACATCCCGTAAATTGGTTTGCGTAAAGCGACCTGCCGCGAGTTCACGATTCACCTCAAAACTTCCACCGAAAGTGATAACATCCACGCCGACACGTGACGCTAAAAGCCTGCTAAAAAACTTCATAGCAGTAGGTAAAGTGACAAAACGAAACGTCTCATCATCGCTATAATATTAATGAGAATGGATTAACTTGTAAAGTTAGGCTAGAAATACAATAGTGATGTGCTGCAACGCGGTCCAGTTGCAGAGTAATGACAGTTTTGCTAGAATATAGTAGAGTAGGTAGGTACTCACAGGGCGGTCCTGGCGATCATGATGAGTGCGGCGCGGTGCCGTGCGGTGGGTGCGTGAGAGAGCGCGCGCGCCTGCCCGCTCGCTGGGGCTGCTGGCTGCAACAGAGACTCACGTCAGCATCCGCACCTTTCCCAAACGACACACAGTTGCGACAGTAAAGCTCAACTAGGAAGCTGCATCGCACATTTGAATGCAACTTTAATGTCAGAGAGCGTTTAAATGCCAATAGCGGCGACCTTTCAGTTTTCGGGTTGCGCAAACGAGGATCGCCGGTCGTGTGAGAAAGGCGAGTGCGTGCAGGGATCGTGGTGGGCAGGGGTGGGACGCACCGGAGGGGGGATACACCGCTGTCGACTGGCGACGCGCGAACGGCGACTAACCTCGCCGCCGCGCGCGCACCTCTTACTTATAGCCGCATGCCCACCTGCGCTGGCGCAGCACGCCGCCACCGACAACCAGCCACCATCAGCCATCAGCCCATCTTCCAGTCTTCAGTCTCAGTTAGCGCTGCGACTTCTGGACTCTACCTGTGCTAAAGCTAAAATAAACCATAGGATATTATAATATAACCGTCAAACAAAATTCAGTTCTAATAGCAAATGTTTAATCAATATAAGCAAATCTAATAGAATTTAACAAATACTGCTTCCTTCGATATCAATAATTACACTAGTTTATCTGGTACCATATGCCATATACGAACCACCCGCCTGTCGCTGCACCCCAAAATAAATAATAGTAAACAAGAATGTCAAGTTACCTTATACTCTTCCGAACTTCCGAACCTACAAAGAGGGAGGGAACATTGACCAAAAACACCCCGACCCATGATGGTAAAAATATGCAGACCATACGCTAAATGTATGGTTGGAGCTATTGTTTATCGCAATATGAAAATAATAATCACTTATTAATAATACAATTAATAACATCACACAATTGCAATTGATTTGACAAATTATCGGATCATCAGTACCATACCAGTACTTAGAGTGTAGGAATATCAATCAAGCTAACACACGAATCAGTTGCAAGGCTCTGACTAACCATTTTGAAATAGTCATCCCCCGTAGTGATAGGACCTCGGGAATTATGTAATATTTTCATCAACTAATTACGAGCACGGTCCGAAAGTGATCGTGCAGGTTAAGCGACGTTGGCGCGGTCGGTACCTGGATGGGTGACCGCTAGTGGCATGTTTCACCTGAGCTCCTCCGTGCCTCGGAAAGCACGTTAAGCAGTTGGTCCCGGTTGTTGTCGTTCGACAGCAGTCGTTAAGCCATGTCAGAGGCCTACGGGCGGCCTGAACAACTCTGACAAATACGTTGGCCACTAACCATACGATAAGAATTTTGTGTGCCTAATTTTTAATTAGGCACACAAAATTGCACTTCAGACACCAAGTCATTCATTTTAGTGACCCAACAGAAGTCATCGATAGATAGGTAAGTGACGTAGACAAAAAATTTGTGAATTTAAACATATATGAAAACAGTCACAAGAAAGTAGTAGTGGATCACGTCATCTCGATGGTAAAATTAAATGGAACCTATAAACTATAATTTGTCCTAAGAATCATTTTCAACCACTTTTAACACCCAGGTATGGTAGCTCTTCCACATTAACGTTATTTGGCGTGGATCTTAATTATGCATGATACTTGGTTTATTTGTATGCATACAGGTATGTCGCGGTAGGGACGGCGGCGTCCATTTATGTGATTGCACCAAAAGTCAAGGACGTGTGAGTCTTCGTGTCGATTCTGGTTTTTGCCCGTCTTCGTTGGACATTCGAATATTTGCAATTTCTGTTCAATGAGTTAATAAAAATAATGTAAGATGATATCGAGAAAATTGCTACCGGACATTATTAATCGATAATACATAAAGTATATATAAAAATATTATTGCAGATAAAGAATTTGGGGTTGCGACATATCTTGAGTGATTATAGTGATTAACCAAAGTGACCGCATATAAAAAAAACGGCACTTCGTTAAATGCAATTCTAAAATACTTTTTAAAAAACTTTATAAAAGTAATACTTTGAGTATAGCTCCATGTGTAGAGAAATAAACCAACTGAGGCTATGTGCTGCACATTTTATACACTTTCTTTAATATGCCATACAAAAACAATCTTACCATTAATCATACTATTATATTGGATTTAAAAATAAACTATAAATTCATTTCCATGTTTTTTATTTACATTGCGTATATATAAAATAGAGAACATCGGTGTGTAATGAATTTAATGAAAGACAAACCAAAATGAAAGAATTTAAATGACATCTCAGCCCTAACACGATTTATGAGGAATTTGAAACTCGGATTTCGTTATATTTTCGTTATCACTATTAAATATGTGTAAAAAATGGACAAGTCGTCAGTCAAAGTGAATAGAAATCTATAGGTCTATAAAATGAATTTCCAAAAATCCTTAGAATTTGGAGTTAGGTATCCATCTTTTGATTTGTTTTTATAAGTATGATATTGCTTAGGTTTCTCGAGAAAAACTTTAATCGTCATTTGTATTTATGAGTACGTCATTATAAGTCCAACAAAGAAGGCTGATCCATTTTTTATCACAGTTATTAGTAGTTATTACGTTCTCTTTGACAGACATTAATTGAATAAAAAATATTTTTGTATATAGATTACAATTTTGTACACTTTTTAGAATTTCGTAGTTATAAAAATAACACAGTTTACAAAAATACTTTTTTCTATCTATAGGGCTGATCAGATTTTGTTTAAAAAAATATTATCTTGACTAATTACAACACAATGTGACGTGAAAAAAATATAAGTAATAATGATATCACAATACACTTACTTGCAAGACCTTATTTTAAAAATTGAACTAATATTTACAAATTTGGTTAATAGTACAATGACGAAGATAAGAAAATTAACACAGGCGAACACAGGACGGCGGCTATATATTATCTTGCATGAAAAAAGCAAACAAATGAAGTCATAAGCTTTTTTGCGGAAGTCGCAAAATCACAAACTTTTCCAATATTATATAATTATTATGGAATACTAATAAAAAAAATAATCTTTTAAATCACTTTAATTCTCATCGCCAGTCCTACGTAAACCTTTATATCTCATTAGATTACGTTATAAAAATATTGATCTTATAAATTGACCGCGCGCACGCTAACAAAATCATTAAGAGCAGCCAATTCATAAACAAATATTAAATAAAAAATATACATCAATGAGGACCCATATCAACGTGTCTTTGTGATTGTATACCACGCCAATGCCAACCAGTGGGAGTGACACAAATTAGATGAATTTGGTATTCTGGTTACTTTTGTGAATAATTTTCCAGTAGAGAATTTAGCAATATTTTTCACTCACACATATGTAGAGATACTAGTTATTCCGAATGATTTAGAATACTCTCATAGCAACTGAAGTCACTCTTGCTATTAATGTACGAATCGCGATATACCCTCACAAGAACACGCGCCTAAAAGAGTGCCAATAATATGATGGCACAATAGATTTAAATCGTATGAACACATTGCAAGACTACGGTATCAAATAGATTTAAAATGAGATAAATGTAATTAAATTAACTAATAAATATAAATATAAAATATATAGATATAAATGTGAATGTATATTAAATCAAAGGAACTCAAGCAAAGTAGCAAGTTATTTTTTGCCACTGACATTTTTATGGGCAATGGTGAATAATTTAAGGCAAATAGTATAACCATTTTACAGAAAAGCGCTGTTTCGTAAATAGTGGATTAAACATTAGGGTGCGACATATGCATAGTAATAATCAAACCAACAATAATCGCAATAATCGTTTGAGCCCGCGAATATTTCAATGATATAAAAAAATATCAGTTTCACAATACTAAGAGATTTGGTTTGAAGTTTTTATTAAATTGGTTTTTTTTGACATTTTTTTGTCTCCAGATAGAGGATCATCAAACCAACAACTAATTTAATACCTATCTAACTCCTAAACTAACTATCACTACAAAATCACAATCAAAAATACACAACATGGAAGCATTACACGAATATTGTTAATTCCTTAGTCCATCAATGTGATGGACATAGTGTGATTTTAATAGGTCGACCAAATTCTCGACTTAAAGCAATTGATAATAGTTACCACACTAGTGATCCGGAGAGCACCCGGAGTGCATACTCTTTGTGTTGATCTACGCACTGAAATCACGATTATTTTCAAATTTCACCAGTCGGGCACACCATAGGCTGGATGGATAGAAGCTACAAATTTACAACGAAACGGGCTCATCAAAGAAAGCTTTTTCATTCCAGAAGAAGCTGTCAAAGAACCAAAAACAGACTTTATAAGATTTTATAATTTGTATAACCTAATAAAATAAACATAAAAACAACCTCGTCATGTGTAGAGTGTTAAAGATATTCGAAAGTGGATAATCTACAACTAATTACAGTTCATTCAAAAAACTGAGTACAAATAGCTGTCAGGGTTATAGCACCACATAGCGATCATTTTCATTTTGATCGTCAAAATTAGTTGTATTGGCCAAAAGTTTAATTATACCATATAATATGTAGTTTGATTATTTTTATTGCTTTATACAAAACATTTTATCATCTAACGAATCGTTATTTTAGTGCTGACAGTGTATTTCGTACTGAATTTTCGAACCTTAAATATATAATTATGTGCAGTAAAAGTACACACAAAGTATCACAAATAATAAAAATAACATATCCGATATTATAAGTACGTGACATACAGGATGCCAACATGGAGCGGCAATATTTGTATGCGATACCATAAATTCTTTACCAGCATCTCTATGGATGAATGTCACAACAATACTCGTATTTAATTAGCAACCTGTATGTATAAATAAAGAAAATATAACCCTGCCTTTACTGTCGCGCAGTCGGGTAAAAAATGTCTTAATTTCATAAGCAGGCGGATAATCACATGTTTATAATGCGTAATATTTGAAAGTATTTGGTCATAGGAACTGTAATTTTGGTTCTCCTTATGGATATAATGAATGACAATTTTGTATGGGATTGCAGAAGAAATAACATATCATTCAAAAAAAGTTCTTTCGCGAAACAATAACGACAGTTATCTATACATAAGCTGTATATATATAAAACAAAAATAAAAGGTATAATTTAAAACAAAAACTATACTAATAATTTACATAGCCATGTGTACGCCATGTGTACTTGTGAATTAAATAGTTACATTATTATGCTGTAAATCACATGTTTATACTGGACCATTACAGTTTAAAAATTAAGTGTGCGTTATTAATAATACTTTTAATCCACAAATTATTATGCAAATATTACAATCAATCACCAATGTCGTAGTCTTAGAAAAAAAATCAAGGTACCATGTGTGTTAATTACTATCCCGCAGTTATGATAACAACCTGATTCACTGACAAACCAGTTTTTACTTTTATTCTTAACCTAAAATTTACATACACATATATACTAGACATCCTGCCTAAATTCCTACCAAACGGTTACTATAACTTCTGTTAGCTCGAATTTAAGACTGATAAATCTCTCATTTTCTTGCGTAAGATTGAAAACAAAGTGAAAGATTTTCCAGTGTGAACTTGCCAAATCATTCAGTTTCCATCTTCAAAACCATTGTCAGTGAAAATATGGACATAGCATTGTCAGAAGCACTTTCAATCAGGCTGTCACGTTTATCCTTACGGCACGACATACAAATATTATAATTAATAATAAACGTAATATCTGGTCACCATTTCAATCTGTAAAGTAGATTATTATGTGGCACTACTGGCTACTGAGTGCGTCTACAAATTATAGGTGTGGGATAGTTATACATATAAGTCACACATGTATGATTTATAAGTTAACTAGTCCAACACCAATGAACTTATAACTACTAATTATGTAATTAATCAGAAAGATATATTATACTAGGTAAATTTATCATTGGTTATTAGCCAGGACTACAATCGACAAAGAATTTTAACTTTAGAAAGAAGGATAAGTTGCTAGACAAAGTGTCGAAGGAACATGAGTTAAGTGACAGCTTGATGAGCGTGCCTAGCTCGAGGAAACTCAATGCTATACCCAGACGGGGTGTTTCTCGGCGCGGGAAGAAGGGTACCAGTGTTATGGGCGGTGGAGCAAGGGAGTTTCCTCGCCGCTCCCCCATCGGCTCTCGCTTCGACGCTCGCTGCAGTTCTTTTTACAGCACGCCGAGACGTTCTGACCGGCCTGAAAGCAAAAAATGGCTAATGTGAAGGTGCGGTTACTCCTGGTCGTGTCCACACTTTGCAGCCATCGCCTATATGTGAATTACCAGTCGTCGAATTCATTGGGCGAACGTCAAAGTGTCACTAGGTTGTCATCGACGACTTCGGCCAACGACCAAGTGTAAACAACCGGAGATCGGTGACCGTAGACGTCCACCGCAGGTCGGCCTTCATGGCACAAGAAGAAGTGACGTACGCTTGTGCGTGATACGTCATGCAATCCTTAGTCGTTTTGTCTGGTGAAGAATGAGCCGTCTTCTTGTGCCATGGTCAATATCATACTTACTGAGTGTTGGTGTAGGGACTGAGATAACGACTCCCGACCGATAAGTTCAAATCCAGCCACGTCATGTACCAATGAGATTTTCGATCCTTTCGAAGACTTACGTACAATTGTCTGAGAACTGTAACGGTGAAGGAAAACATCGTGAGGAAAGTTGCTTGTCCGACAGAAAAAAGTTTCTAAAGGCATGTGTAATTGACTAAACAGCGTTGGGTCCGCGCTGTGAAGGAAGGCCTGTGACTCAACATTGGCGAAGTTATAGGCTGATGAGCTCTGGCATTGGTAATTTCCACCTAGAGGTGGAAATTAATGTAGACATTGGCCATCACGGATACATACACTTTCAATATTTTTTTCAACCGCACCTGGCCAATTTTGTAGCTTATACATAAAGTGTATATATTATATTTGATTGCTGTCTCTGGCTGGACCCATAACACAGGAATGAATCTTCGTCTTTACGTGGCCTATGCCATGTTGTAGGTATTTCATCCTTTTTTTTATTAACTACTGAACCCGCGTTAGACTTCAATCTCACCTGGCGGTAAGTGCAATGAGGCCGAAGCACGGGCTTAGACGGGCCGAAACACATCAACGCCGAAGGGAAGATATTACACGACACACTTCACGTAGAATAGTGGTTGCTAGCCAGACGCACCCTGAAGGGGTCCTACCACCAGCTACTCGGGTTAGTCGCCTCGTACGACACGCTTTATCCAGTGGCGGTAGGGATATTCTAAATCCGTCCCATAATGAGAAATAATTCTTTTTATTATTTCTGAAGTATTTTTCTTTTTATCCTTTTTTTGAGCTTTCTGCCACAGAAGTTTATCCCCTAATATTGAAGAGCCGCTATATTAGATGATATAGCGGCCTTATATAGAGGATTTATCGTGCGACTCGTCGGGTGGTTATCTTAAAATAAATCTTGGACAAACCTGTGAGATATGCAAGTCGTAGAGATGCAGCGTGCTAACGGACATGTCGTGCGACTCGTCGGGCGGTTGTCCGGCCTGGTTGGGCGGGTCGAGGCCGAGGGCGCTGGCGCCGAGCGCGCTGCTGACCCCTGCGAGGCCGGACGACCCCGGGCGGGATGGCGGCCGGGTCGGCCCTGATGACGGACCGTCGTCTTCATCGCTGGTTTCGTCCATGTCCTAAAAAAATAACAACATTTATGAGTTTGAGTTATGAGTTTCTTACACTTGTCTGAATTCCTATTCAGACAAGTGTAAGAATTCTTTTTAGGATAATTAATGTGTGCAATGTTTTACCACTATAGACGCCACTAGCACAATTACGTAAATAATATTATATTGTTCTAAAAATAACCAAAAATAATTTGTTGCTTTCAATAACAATAATTTTGATTAATAGATATTTTTATAAGTTTTTTGTTTAATAAACTTTAAATTAGAACAAAAAACCATATCTTTTTTTACCCTTCAGACTCGCGCAACACTTAACAGATTTAGGTTTGCTATTTTGAAATGGCCATGTGTTGCCATGATATCATCACAATTTTACTGTAGCTTTGAGAAATTAAATTAGTTACATTATATAAATATTAGTTACAATTTTAATGAAACAAAAGGTGAATTTATTTGAAAGTACAGTTTCACTAATTTTATTAACATTTTTATTGAAACTGGAAACTTCGGACGCCATTTTGTTTCATATTCACTAATTCTCAGTGATTCACGAAGAAGCACTATGCGCTGCAAGCAATTTTTATAGTATATTTAACTCGTGCGAGAGGACTACTTATCGCACTCGACTACCCACAACCCTCGCCTACGACTCGTGTTGCGAAGTAAACTCGTGCCGTATAGTCAATGTGCCAACTTACCGGTAACCTGAACGGTTCTTTGTGATGTTGGTAAAACGACAGCACAGCCGGCATAGGCGTGTTGGTACCGAAGATGCTCTGCTGGATGTATGAACCGAGCATTGTTTTATTCTGAAAAAAGAAAACCTATTTTAGAATGAGATTTATTGGGTACATAGACGATCACTATGAAAAAGACCAGCGTAACTCTTTGTCAATTCACTAGTTCGTCTTATTTGTTCTTAACCTTTCTATATGTCAATGGCATTTCAACTTAGAACTTCAACTTCAAAGATGCCTCAAAGAGATCACTCGTCTTCAATCACAGGACAGTTCTACGCTTTACGCATCTCGAATACAGAACAAACCAGAATGGGGAGGCTTGGTGCCAAACTGTATCGCTGGTTACAACGTTAAAACGACAGCGAAAGAACAAGATAACACTGTCCGACTGCATCGACCATCTATAGACAGATTCATTGAGCCTGTTTATTATGTCGCTCAGAGAGCACTAATTTTGACATGAGCACCAATTTTCCCGCCAGTCAATTAAGCTCAGTGCACACAATTTTCGCTGCATAAAAAAATCATTAAAATATACAATTAAATTAAACAAACGACATCGGATATCATACCATAAATAAATATTTTCATAAAGGATATTTCTGGCGTATTATTCATTGCGTTCAGAAATTTTTGCTACTATTTTGTTTGTATTGGCTGACGTTGGCTGATGTCAAGAAAATTGCCGGCTAGATTTTCGGATTTTCAATGGCCAGTTTGTACGGAAGACTCGATCTATACAAATCAGTGGCCCGATTGGTAAGTTGAACAAAAATGGCCGATGCGCAGTGACAAATTTCAGGTCTCAATCGAAGTGCGGTATGAGGGTGAGACGCGAGGGGCCGCACATTTGTACAATGTACCTGCGCGGAACGACCGCCATTTTTGTTCGACTTATGTGCCGCGGATTGTACTCACGAGCGCGTTGTTAGCCGGGATGGCATGGTGCATACTCTGGCGCAGCGAGCGCAGGAACTGTCGCTGCGCATGCTCAGTCGGCTGCCAGCCGGGGTGCCGGCACGAGAACGCTACCAGCGACAACTCCGTCTTACCGCCCTCGCCTTGGTCGTACTGTGTATTGCCTCCTGGGCAAACATTTTGTTATTAGTTTCAACGCCCCAAATTAATTGCTCAACTGTGCTAATTTTTTCCAAATGTACAGTGGAAAACTAACGATTTCTTGACATTTGTATGAATGTGTCACGTTAAAGTGTATACTTATACTTATAAGTCAAAGTATTAAAGGGTATAACTTGATGTCCACTATACAGTGCACAGACAACACATGCGGTCGTTTGGTACATTGTCGCTTTTTTAAAATTTACATCTAAACCCGCGTTTGATCAATCTCATCAGGTGGTAAGTGACGATGAGGTCGTAGATGGAGCACACGGGCTTAGTAAGTCCTGACTCTTATATATTAGTCGCCTAATACGACAGGCTTTATCCAGTGTCAGTAGGGGTATTCTAAATCCGTCCCATACACGGAAAAAACGCTTTAATTTATTTGACACTTTCATACGAATGTCAAGGAATAATAACAGAAACTTATTGCGACTTACTTATAACTTATTCCATGGAGTAAAAAAAGCTTGATTTGTTTTCCACTGTACTCAAAAATAAGTTTTAAAGTTGTCATATCTTGTAGCGACAGTAAAACAAGATTGTAAAAGTGGTATTAAATATTTAAAACGATACCTTTAGGCTTATCACTATATTTTCCAGGTGTTTGCCAATCAGGATGTCCGTGACGTCGGATGTCCAACTGAAAACATTAACGCCAGTATTTGTTACGTCTTTCTTTTGAACGATCATTCGCTACTTCAATTATTACAATAATTTCTATACCCTTACGTTCTACACATTCTTTCTTTTTAGAATGTATGGGTATAATGTATTCATTAACATGTTTGTGCCTTCAATGTCTTAAAAAAGGGACAGGTTAATTATCAGCGCCGTGAATTCTGGCCACAAAATGTTAAGCTGTGAAAATATATTTACAATGTTCTTCTTGTAATTTGTTTACCTGTGCAAAGGAGCAAACATCGCCGATTCCCAGTACGCTGACGGTAAAATTACGGTAGAAATCCACGATGTCCAGGGCGCGGTTGCGAAGAGATAACAGTATCAGAGGGCAGAGCAACGGACTCAGTAACTCGAACAGTATGTACACCTGTAAACATTGTCTTTATCAGTGTCATAAATGGTTGACATTGTTCATTTGATATATTCAACTTCGCATAATAAACATTATTATCTTAAGTTTACTTACAATATTATACGAGTATAACAGAGCATGATACAAAATTTAGCTAAGACCAATGAAAATTAAGGTGTGGAACTTAAATGAAGTTAAGTTATGTTGCTATTTAGCTAGCTAGTTAGTTATTCTCAGCCTGGGAATCTAAAGTGCTTACGTCACGTTTACCGCGAATTTGCTCCTGGGGAGCAAATGAGCCTTTACCTATATCTGCTGCAAAGCAGCAATGCTTGCATTACTTTGTTCCGATTTGAAGGGTAAGAGTACCAACGTAATTATTAGCTCCTCTGGGTTCTCAAGGTTGGCAGCGTATCTCGAACTCTCTAGTAACATTATAGTGAGGAGATGATGGGCGACGGTGACCACTTACCATCAAGTGGCCCGATTACTGGTCTATTATCCTTATACCATAAAACTATTAGAGGACCTTAGTTATTTTATCTGTTTGAACGCAAATCACGTAAAAACTACTGAACAGATTTGGGTGCAAATTTGACAGATATATTTATATAAGTCAAGATTGACATAATAGGCTATAGACGTGTTGAAAATTCTATTTAAAAATTGGTCAAATGTGAGTGTAGTTAGTATGGAACGCGGAAGTAGTTGCGGGAAACAGCTAGTTAAAAATAACGATGAGTGTTACCGCTCGAAACTGGAACAGCTGTTGGAAATGCGCGGCGACTTCCCTGGTGTGCGCGCGACCTCGCCAGGCGGCCGGCAAGTAGTGCACGTGTCCCAACACTTGGATGAAAAGCTCCTCGCCGTGCTCGGGGCCCATACCACCGCCCTCTAACCGGTCTCCTTCGCCTATCAACGCCCTGCGCAACAAATTACGTTCACCACGTTACGTTCACGCAGAACCATAGATAGAGAAGTAAATTCAAACTTCCCCCGAAACATGGCACAAAAAACGACTATGGATTGCACGATGTTGACGTGAACATCGTACATTGGACCACAAGCTATAGTCTTCAGCATAAGTCAAGCCTTCTGTCAAAAACCTTCGATTAAATTTCAACATTATGTCTGCGCAAATGATACATTGCAGATTCTCAAATTTTGACGTTTTATTACGTGTTGTCGACTACAATCCGTAGTCGTTATGCCGGGTGAAAAATGTTTAGCGCTGCAGATATCTTTATATTACTTTATTAAGCCTAGACTGACCTTAAAGGTCAGATTGACAGAGTGCTCTTAGATTTAATATACAGAGCAGACGACCCCAACGGCGATCATGCGTGTAACGACGAATAACTGTAGAGGAAGCAAGAGAAGCGTGCCAAGACAGGGTTTCGTGGCGCTCGGTTCTCTCTGCCTACCTCGCAAGGGAAGGGATATAGCATGAAGGTATGTATGTAATAAGACAATGGCGCTCACCTAGCTCCAGCGATTATGCAGCCCATGATGGTGATGATGGTGAGTACGTGTTCCACCGTCAGAACATCCTCGTCGTACACGGATAGCACGACCAACACGCCGAGCACGCTCCCAGTCACGAACACAATATTTCTGTGTAAACAAAAACATCATCTTTAAAATCTATATCATTCTTTCCCTCGTCCACGAGTAAGATGGTGAAATCGAATGCAGCTACGTCTATGGCCTCCTGGTTGACTTGAAAAAGACTCCTATAAACTTCTTTTAAAGGTTTCTTACTCTTACTTGCCTAAGCAATTATGTTTTCCGATAGTTTAGGCGAGTCAGTCCGCAGTGGTCACATGTTTAACCATCAGTTTGACCGTTTGCTTATCTACCTAACCTATTTACAAGACAACTAAGTGAATTAATTAATGACTACACTTTATTGCACGAAAACTTAGTGTGAAACAATATGTACAGAGCAATAAAATATAATCTACAAGCCTTATCTCTAAGAGCGATCTCGTTCAGACAATTATAATAAGTAAAAAGTAAGTATTATGCTTATAACGTTATTTCTCTTTAAGGTACTTATCTCCATTTAGAGTTAGTTGCTAATAAATAAATGCTAAGTGTTACCTGGCAATGACAGTAGTAACTGGTGAGGAGAAGCTGGCAAGATACTTGGTGGCCGGTTTGTGCGCGCGGTTAAGTCGGTCTCGCAACTCGTGTTCCAGCTCGTTGAAATGCCGTAGCGTGACACGAGCGTACAGCGACCAGGTGCGTAGCCCCAGTGACGCCGGCGAACGCTTTATGAGCTAAACGTAATACAAAACAATTTTTTATTATTTATTGTTACATACCTAGAAATAGTCCATTATATAAAATAAGACACCATTTCCAAATAAAATTAAAACCACAAAAAAGTACATTTTACAAAAAGTAAAGAAGGACGGAGACACAGGGCCCAACCCAAATAACAGGACCCTGTGTTGCCAACTATATAAAATATATGACACATATATCGTTTATGAAGAGGTCTTCGCCTCTTACACATATATTGTGTCATTTTAAATATATATTTTATACTAAGTTATTTCATACAAGTCGGAAATGAACAATTTGTAGAACGTTTTTTGGATTAAATGCACTGGGCCTCAAAATGTATGGAACGTCGCCATTGTTCTTATTCTTAAGGCACTTTGATTCGATTTACGAACAAAATCAAATGCTAAGTAGATTCATTTACTGAAGGTAAAATTCTGGGTGGGTACCAAATCACTCACATCCAGCATAATATAAGATCAGTCAGTAGTTCATAAGGCTATTACCATCCCCAATATTTAACAGACCTTAAATACATGATGATTATTTTATTTTTTTAAATTATAACTAACCTCAGCATAATTGAAGAAGAAATAGAGAATCTGCCAGCACTGTATAAACGGCGCCAAGATAAGGTTGACCAGAGCCACCAACAGTATCTGCCTCTCCAGTTGTCGCGCTAGCATCATTCGCTTCGAGTGGTCCTTGTAAGCTTCGCGCAATTGCCAGCAATTCTCCCAAGGACTCCATGGACTAGCTGCAAATAGGAATTATTTACCGCAATGTGCCATATTAATAGAGTCGCAGTTTAACTAAAATGACAATGAATAAAATACCTTATGACTAAACAGACTCGCGACTTTAGTCGATTTTATGCAAATTTTCTGTGACTGTAGGATTAGGCAACCGATGTATGGGCGCATAACAATGTTCTTTAGACTGATCTCGGAAATTATAGCATACATAACATTAATACAAAACTGCGAATACTTTAAGATTGCAGCCAAAAATGGGCTTATTCTCGAATAAAAAACTTGTTATTATTACATTACACAATGTTTTAGCAAGGAATAAATACGGAGGAATATATTCTGCCACATAATCCTCTCTTAGTAGAGGTACTAATAAAATAATAATATAAACCATATGGTACTGTCTAGTACCCATGTTATATATAATAAGAAAAGATTTGGATAAGCTTCAGAGCTCTCAGGAAATAATGGATATACAAAACAATTGCACTAAAAAAGGTTAATTATGCGCCCTGAACTACTCTACTCTTTATAGTACCTATAATGTTGCAGTAGGTGCTTATGAATACTTACAAAATAATATAAACTCCAGGTTCCATTTTAAACCTGACGATAAGTAGTGAAAATCTCCAAAACAAGGCACGTGTATTTGCAGCGGAAGTAAGTTTTTATTTACCATTGCTATCATATAATTGTTAAATCTGTAAAGAAAAACTAGTTTATTAAACAAATATAAAAAAGAAAGTAATATTAAATTATTTGCCGCAAACAATTGAAGGGTACAGGGAAAGAACGAGGAGTCACTAAAAATCGAAATTATATTAAACTCACTGTTGATAAATAAACAAACCTTGAAAATGATAAAACTCACACCACTTTAAGAGGTATAGTCATAATATTGCTATAGTCTTCCAACTTTAACTGTAGTTTTCTGAACATTTCACTCGAATTGACATCTCCTGTATTTTGTCGGCCAGAGTCTCTATGTTAGTGTAGAATATATTATATAAATTACCTGAGTATTCTGTGGTATATGTCTAATTCGTTGATTTCTTGCTTGTGGACACAAATGTGATGCTCAGGCTGTGCTTCTCTAACTCTATCCTGTACTGTCGACCAACTTATCCATGCTAAATCACTCTGAAAACAAAACAAATATTATTCAACTGAATTTTATGTTAATTTGAATTTGACACTAAAATGCCAGTGATGTACACTTACCTCTTGAATTCTTAATGCATTATTATAAAATAATTTCGTATCATATGTGTAATATGAATGGTAAACTGTTAAAACAAGTCTCATGGACCAAATGATTGCACATAATGTGAGTATGCACCACCTAGAATAGTAAAAAATTATAATTATAAATTAAAGTTAATTATGGTTCTGTACTTAAACTGTAAATAAGGACCCTTATGGTGGGATTTCGGTATTCGTTCGTCCGTCAATATGACACGACTGTTTGGCTATCGACTTAAACTAAATTTCAATACATACTTCACAGTTTTTGAGAAATAAAAAAAAATATATTATTATTCTTTTAACGTTCTGTACTCAATACCCTCACGTAAGATCGAGGTCAAAAACTGGATACTTGAATATTCTGTAATGGATGATGATTATGAGTCCTTGCGCATCACATAAGGTCTCGATAACCAAACCCTCGGTGCGCAAGTCCGACTCGCACTTGGCTGGTTTTATTAATGACAAGGACACCGGAAGTCCGAGTTACACTTTCAGGGGACGCCTATTTATTATGACAGTTTTTTTACATACTATTTCTTCCATTCATTTTCTGACGTCTCTAATAAAGAAATAAAAATATCGCGAAGAAACCTGCATTTCTGAGGATTTATGTCAAAGGCATGTCAAATCGATCAAACAATACTAGGCTTGCATGTTTTATCATGCACGGGTCATACTTATGCAAAGAGAAACCTATCCTATCACCAACAGTGGGATGTAAATATGCTGCCGACCGACATGGGAGGAGACAGTCTAAAAATTAAGTTAGGGAACTAAAACACATGAAACAAACAGTCATGAACACACTTACCAAGTCCAAGATATTTTCGTTACACAAACTGATGTAGGAATAATAACATCACTTAAGCTAAGCTTTTCGCTCCTGTTGGCAGCTGCATCATTTCTAAATAATCTTGGATAATCTACACAGTGTACTAAAAATGTAGAGAACCAAACTATGAAGATGAATTGTAGCAAATGAAAGAAATCTGACATAATTATCGGATAGAAGCCCCCGCGAACATAATATTTGTACATTCTTGTAAAAAATGAGTCGAGATCATCGATGTGAGTCCATCCTCCTAAAAACAAATAAAACATTTTGTAAATGAACATGTGCGTAATAAAAACAATCTTATCTAAAATTACAAAAATTCCATTATTGTTTGTTACTCATCTTGATAGAATGACAAAGGACAGTTTAAACAATCTAGAATTCTATTATAGGAACTAGTGACTTTTAAAAGAGAAATATCAGGTTTCCATAGGAAAGTTAAAAAGTGCATTTGTAGTCTATTAAATATGATGACTAAACAAACTTATTGTGTTAATCTTAATGTTTATTATAAGAAAGATAATTTATTGTTTTATTTCTCTTTGAACAGAAAATAATTACATGCAAACAAAGTTGACTGATTGATAATAATTAAGGTGATGTCAACCAAATGGACTGGAGATAAAATACATCAACAACAACTAGATTTTATAAAGCTTCTGCTATGGTGGACAGGTAAAACATGCAATCTAAACAAAGTAATATTGTGAAATTCTCTTATGTTTTTGAAACCAATGTAAGTAGGTAATAAATATAGATGTCACACATTTCTTTGCTATTATGTAAATTTATAATTATGTATCTATTACCTCATTTATGCTTAAATACCTCAACTATAATTACAATTTACATACAGTTTTTTTTTCTGAATATAATGGAAACTTCAAAAAATACCAATCTCATGGTACACAATATAGGTAGTACATTGTTGAATTATGAAAACATATCATTTGGTATGCACAGAAAAAATCTGTTTATGGTGCCTGTGGGCACAATGTCCAAGTGTCTATAGATGGTAAACCATGTGGTGATTTTATTCTCCATAAAATCACCACATGGGGTATATACCACCCACCATTACCAACATAACATACATACCACACCCAACATAAGCTGTACATAGGTACAGGTTAAATTATGTTTAAGTTAGTACATAAACTATCTCACATGGTATTTGTCAACAATATCTATGTACTAGGTGTTTGTTAAATATTCCATAATTTTGAATGACATTTATTTCTTCACAAAATACCACACAGAAACCATGTTTTACCATATGATATGTACCATGTAGTTGGTTACAATATACAAACGCATACCACACAGTACATAATGGTTCATCATCATCAGCAGCCTATTCTAGTCCACTGCTGGACATAGGCCTCTCCCAGGGCGCGCCATTGAGCCCGATCTTCGGCTCTTCTCATCCAGTCGCTGCCAGCCATAATGGTTGGTCAGTATAAAATACGTATGAGGAGAAATACTTTGAGAGTAACAACAGAAAGTATCTATCACATATGGGCATTATTATTAAGAAATTGCATGAGATGATAAGAGATGTATAGAAAAACAAAAGGGTCAATATACCTATTGACCCTATTGAGACAATGCAGAAACCACTTCACATGACATTTTTTATGAAGGCAGTGAAGGCATGATTTGATCATAACAAAGGCATACATTATCAGACATGTTGTTGAATGTTTACCTTTAGTTTGGGGCACTTTGTGGATGATAACGTTGGTGGAGTCGTCGTGCTCGTTGTCCAGGGTGATCATAGTGGGGGCAGTGCTGCTGTTCTCCGCCAAACTTGCAAGAGGAGGAGTTAATTCGTTGTTCAATGCTCTATAGGTAACGTCACGTTTGCTAAAGTGAGCCATTTTTATTCAGCAATTTTTTCAGCACTTCTTAGTTTTCTACGCCTAATTTATTCTATACAGAGACAATTTACTATCTACACATTCTTGACTTTGTCCCAGAAACGTAAAAAATGCGCTAAACAGAACAAAGCTCCAAAAACTTGTACAAAGGATTTATTGCTTTCTTGTATAATTTAAAGTTATTTTATATAGCGTGTAAAATGTTCCCTATAAAATTAAGAAATTAATAAATTCAAGGATACAAAGAATTTTGTAAAAGCCCCAACGATTTATATTCAATAGGTACACTTCACACAAATCGAATGACGAAAATAAACCAACGACGGAGAACAGAGAATGACAACTTCATTTTCTCTCAAAAACAGAATGTTTTGTTTTTTTGTACTGGTTGCGGTGCAAGGTGGGGGCAGTAATGAGAGGTTCGTACGCTGTATCTTCGCTCACACTCACACTTAACTTCTTAGATATATGAATGAACGTGAGAGGAGATACCCATAAGGAATTTGCGAATTTTTTTAATTTGGTATTTCGTTTCCGGATACAATTTCTTTTGAACCAGTAAACTTCTGTGAAGCACATCATATGTTTATTTTTTAGGGCGGAGCACATGTTTAGGGCGCTCTAGCTAGTTCTTTATAAAGTCCGGGCCGGGCAAGTTCGAGTACAAGATTTTTATTATTGAGTGGAGAACCAATGGAAATCACAGATAGCCATGCTGTCACAAGTTGGCCTATTTTATATTTAGTTACCCTTGCCATAAAGAGAACACGAAAAACACGAAGAAAACATAAAATTTATTAAGCTTCGATTTTAGATTTCGCTTCGAAAAGGCTTCGTTCGAATCTTCGATACTTCGATTGAAATGTGTCAGTCATGTGAGGCTAATTGATGTGATATAATTATCAACGTAGATAAATATCGAAAAAAATGGCGGATATCGAAGGACATATTCTCGCATTATCTTTCTCGCATAATCACCTTCGATATACATATATCAAGTCCTAGCGATGGACATGCAACGAGTCTTTTAGCAGTCGATACTTTACATGTTATTTATAGTCAACATGTGATATCTATTTATCGAGTTTCGATATAATAACCAGTTTTTGAGAATAGACCTCGTGACGAATTGAAGAAAATAAAAGATTATATTTACGTCTGACATGGCAGTATGGGGTTCAGATCCCTTTGCCTTTTCCAAATTGGAAATAAATTTATTTAGAAAAATTGGTTTAGTTTTGTTTGGTTATTTTGGTTTCAGTCAGAAAAACCTTTCTCGGTTTCTTTGATTCGGACGGAGATATCGAATATTGGGTGTTCAAGTTCAACATCCAAAATTTTGCATTTCCAGAACGTACCTACTGATATTCCTTCACTGTATAGTGGCGTACCTGTCTGCTGGTATTGGTCCTGGTTTTACATTATGTTCATCGTCGGTCTGACTGGAGGACTAGCTACTGGGAAGAGCACAGTGCTTTCAATATTTCGGGACAATGGTGTGGCAGTAATAGACGCTGATGAAGTGGCTCGTAAAGGTGATGCGGCTTTTTCTTCATACATAGGTACATACATAAACTCACGCCTGCTTCCCGCAGGGGTAGGCAAAGACTAAAGATTTACACCTGCAATGATCCTGACAAATCGTTCTTATTGGTTGACTGACTGACTTTTTTTTAGAACGTCCACAATCTGGTCGACATAGGTCCTTCTAGGTCTCCCCTTTCCTACTCTTCCATTCACGTTTTCATCATACACTGCTTTCGTTACTCTCTTTCATTCATTCTTTCTACATGTCCAAACCATCTCAACATTTCTCTTTCAATCTTACTCACTACATCGTCTTGCACAGCACACCTTTTCCTTATTACACTATTCCTTATTCTGTTACACACTGTTACACCACACATACTATGCAAGGAACACATTTCCAAGGCATTAATTTGGCTCTCATTCTTCTTTTGCCATACCCAACATTCACTGACATACATCAGCATAGTTACTAATACACAATTGTGAACTGCCCCTCTTGCCTCTTTCGATACGTATCAGCTGATCACAATGACATGTAAGACTCCATTCACTGAATTTTCCGCTTTTCTATATCACCCTCACATTTACCATCCCTGGTGAACAAACTCCCTAAATATACTAATTCTTTCACTTGTTCAACCCTTTCACCATCTATCATAATATTAAATTCAGACACACTATCTTCCCTTTCCAGAACCATAACTTTTGTCTTGTATACATTTACTTTCTTCTTAAGTTCTTCAACCATTAGAGTTACCATTCTCTGAAGATCCAAGGCTTTTTCTAATATTTAGCTATTTCTGTTATTCACCACTGAGCTAACGACCTATTGAGTAACTTTCGTTATCTTTGCATGGTGCAGATAATGTTATATTTTCTTCTTATTTTCGATCATTCATAAAAGTAAACTTAAAGCACTATTTTAATTTCCCTCTTTGATGGTTGTGTATGCATGATGGTGATTTTAGATCATAAATGCTTCTTTGTGCACAAACTATGGTTATAAATTATGATGTGTAGGTAATGAATATGTCATAGTCACATAACAAGAAATTGGGCAGTTGTATGCAGGAGGTATTGACGTGAAACGTAATTCTCTAGAACAAATAAATAACAGTTTAGATATATGTACTGGGGCCTTTTTGACACTCTTTCAGAGTCTAATTAAAAAAATAATGAATAATGTAATGTCTACCTAATTTACATATGTTTTCATTAATTTGAATATTTTCATTATCTTTAGTCTTTGCCTACCTCAGCAGGAAATAGATGTTAGTTTATGTATGTATGAATATTTTCATGCATAATGCTAAGTGATTGTAATTAAACTGCAGCTTATTGTAGCAGTTTGATTTGCAATTTCGCTTAATCTGGTCATTCATTTGTTCACATCAGTTTGGCTCTGTTGCTGATTTTTATAACTTAAAGTTATAAACCATTAACTAAAAAGTCCTGTCAAGTCATCCTGTCATTGGTAGTTTTATAATCTGTGTTATAGAGTTTGTAATGAAAAAATAGTACCATTTAATTCCACAATAGTTATTTTTAGTTCCTGGTCAATTTCGAAGTATAACTTTTATGACCAAGTTTGTTGTCATGCCGGCCATAAAGAATAATACCACCCCAACTCTTCCCGTGGGTGTCGTACTAGGCGACTAAGGGATTGTGTGGATACTATTCTACACCTAGTAGACAGCAATAGGCTCGCCCGTTTGTCCACCACTAAATCAAACGGCGAACAGTGGGAACTACCTGACGGTGGTTCCTCTGTCTACCCCCTCGGTGGGCACAAAATATTTATATTATATTTTGTGTTGTAGATGTGAGTTTATGTATGTAAATTGACAATAAATTCTTAACATTTACTTAAAAAACTCAAATTTCAGTTTTGCAACCAGGGACAAAAGCTTGGAAAGAACTCAGAGAGTATTTTGGTGACGAGGTGCTTCATCCCGATGGTGCAGTAAACAGAGCCGTGCTTGGGGAGCTAGTTTTTAATGATATTGAAAAGAGACGCAAGCTAAATGCCATTACACATCCCAGAATACAAAATGCAATGATGAAAATGGCAATGTCCTTCTTTTTTTCTGGACACACCTACATAGTCATGGAGGTGCCATTGCTTTTTGAAACTGGAAAAATGCTAACATTTATGCACAAAATTATTACTGTAGTATGGTAAGATAAATAAGTAAATGAATTTCATTTTGTTTAAGTGATTGTTGATGAATGTTGTTTAGGGGTGTAGAGTGATCAAAATTTTATTTACAGTGAAGATCATCAACAATTAGAAAGATTATGTAAAAGAAGTGACTTCTCTGAAGCTGTTGCCAAGAAGAGAATAAATTGTCAAATGCCCCTTGAGGATAAAGTGGCCAAGTCACACTTCGTAATAGATAACTCTGGAGAAATTGCCAACACCAAGCACCAAACCGAAAGTATAATCAGGCTGCTCAGAAGATCTAAGTTTACTTGGTGAGTAATATTTATATACTCAAATAATTAAATTTGTCAAACGTTGAAATTACCTACCTACCTACTTATATTTTTTTGTTTATTTTCAGGTACTTTCGAGCAATATTTTTAATTGCCTTATTATCAGTTATATTTGGTGTAGCACACATAGCAAATAACATAATGGACAGTAAACAGTAATTGAATAGTTTTACAATAGTTTAGCCATGATGTTATTCAAAAAACTTGGTGAGTTTTTTCTTTGCTGCTATGGAATTTCAAACATCAATGCTTTTGCAGTCTGGAAAACGGCATTGGTTGTGCATTGTGCAGTGCTAGTGCTCAGATACAGCATATTTCCTCATTAATTGTCATCACAATTTTATGATAAGTAAAATTATATATTTTGTGGCAATGGCAGTCTGTCTGAATAATTTTGAATAAAAGTTATTCAGTTACTATCTACCTGTTAATTACGATCATCAGCAGATGGTATCCCACTTCAGGCCTCCTCTCTTGTGTAAAAAAAAATGAAATTGAAAAAACGTTTATTTGTGCTAACCTTTTCGGTCCTGTGCAAGTCAGTTGATGCGACTTTGGTGATTGATTATCCGACCATCAAGTGCTGGACGACTTACTCCTTTTATCCTTAGCCACTACTCAGTGATGGCTCTGGTCTACCCGCCACCACCGCGTCTAATCCTGACAATCGCCACTTTAGCGTCGCAACCCGCTTTCCCACGTCATGGAAAAAGTCCATAAGGCTAGTGTCTGATCGCTGTGTTGCGGATCGTGTCCATAGAACACGGCATGGCCGATAGAAGTTTATTAAAAATAATGGAGATTTTTGACATTATTTAAGTTTTGAAACTGATTCGATACTTTTTTTGTATAAGAGAGACGTGGCAAGATCCCATTCTCTATGCCTAACCCGCAAGGGACACAGCGTGAAATTATCTATGAGTATGTTATATTCATGTATATTCTAATAAAAGTCTTCGAGCGTCTGTGATGTCAATAGTATTGTATTTTTTGTTGTATTGAAAACCAATAGAAACAGCAATAAGTCTAATGACTGAGACTGCTTATTAATTATAATTAAACTTGATGTTAAAATTTATGATTTTGTAATATCACTTTTTATTATCTTTACTGTATGCTCAATAAACCTGATAATTACGTGTATTTATAGGATTTAGTACCTTTGCTATTTTTAGTAAAAGCTTAAAAAATTAGGTAGATACGTTTTATCATTTAGTGAAAATAAGATTTCATATAAATTCGTGGCATAGAATTTGAGCCAAGTTTGTCGTTTCTAAAGAAATATTTACTTGCAATAATGTTCCAAAGAATAGGCTTTTTTATACTAAACGAGATCCTGATCTTCTGTAATTTTCTTAGTCATTTGTCTAATCTGTGTTCTAAAAAGCATAGTACTTCACTGCAATTCTACTTTTCTCAGATTTCGTCATAGTCATCAACCGAGTACTCTAATTATTAACATTCCCATATTAACACAGGTATATCTTAGCTCTTAGTTTTAAATTGTTATATTGTTACAAACCGATGATACTTGTTCCATCTGTTCGATCAAAAGCGGCGTTTATAAGATACCTAGGACATATATTAAAATATTTTTACTTATATTTTCCAGTCCGGATTCAGCAAATTAATATATAATAAATTATTGATACCAGTATACAATGTAAGGTTCAAATTATGAAAAACACTTCGTTCTATGTATCATTTGTTACAATATTTTATATACTTAGAATATAGAAGTTTATAAATTATATTTCATATTATCATATTCTAATAACAATATTAGATGAAAACATTAAACTTATAACATGTTTTTCAATAAACTGGTCAAATTTTTATAAGCCCATCTTGTTGTTTGCGTGGATTTGGCTCTTGCCCACCAGTGGGTAGTTGCAGTTGTGCTGCTGCGTTTGACCGCCAACATATTGATGCGCTCTCGGAGTCGTGCTTCAGGGGTGTCAGGTGTGGTGGTCGGTAAAGTTATCCTCTCAGTAATATCACCAATCTTGGTAGATATACCGGTAACGTTAACCGACATAGAGACATTTTTCTTCACTGCCGGTGGTGGGTCAAAAATCTGCCTAACTGGATCATAGCTGTAGGAGCCAAATATTGCACTGAAAATAAAATAGTTATATTACATTCCTATTTCTTATAAATCAAATTATGCACGATAGCGCGCTAACCCATTTTTACTATCCGAATTTAGATCGTAACCTATAAAATAATATTGAAAAAACATTGGTTTATGAGATATCATGACACGGACCAACAGACATACGACATCGACATCAAACTTATAACACCCCTTCCTTTTATATTATATCGTCGGAGATACTCCAATACTGCGTAACTATATAGCACTCACGATGGCTATATCTTCTTACTGACGATATCAGCCCACACTGTCCCACTGCTGGGCTGTCTCCATGCCGCAGTTTAAAAATAGGAAAATAAGAAACGTACGGTTTAAATCCATCTTCAACGATATAGCGCTGAAATTCGTCGCCTGCTCCGTCTCCATATACACAATAGTAGCTGAAATATTTAATAGAAATTCTATCGGATTTTATTGTAATGACATTTACACCATGGCCGTAGATTGAGGAAAGGTTTTTCGGGGGTTCAACCCTTTCCCCCTATCCACCGAAACCAATTGATCGAAACCGAAACCCCCCAAAACCACAACAGCCCCATCCACAAAATCTAGACTTCCACTTCACTGAAAACTCAAACCATTGACCCTAAACTACATAATAACATTGTGATAATGATAATAATGGTTTATACTTAAGTATTTATATATAGATGAATTTAAGGGTAATTATTAAACATTGTTTATAATATTATGGTGTCGATTGATATGAATAGGTAATTGTACGTATTATGTAAATAAATTTAAAACATATATATTAGTGTTTAATATTACTGGTACTTGGGATATAGTCAGTTGGTTTCTAGTCACCCGTTATAGCGATGTCAGGATCTGAAACCAGTATTTTAATCTATCGGGGGATATCAAATAAGGCATGGTTTAATTTCAATGGGATAGTCGATCTAATATAATAAGGGGTTATAGGTATTGTTTCCGAATGAACTAAAGTGTATTAAAAATAATTAAACCCATTTGGAATAAATCAGCTTTCAGTGCAAGTTTTCTATAATAGAAAGTCGTAAGCGCACTGGATTCGTCGATAGTTAATTGATAATACATACCGTATAATTAACTGTAAAACGCAATATAAACAGAACACCAATATCATTTTTTCAATGTATAATTTGGAGTAAGACTATACTAGTAATGTAACATGTAGGTATACACATTTTTTTATGGAAATAAAATAAAAGTTTTATATGCTGATAGAAATGGTTTTATTTATTGAATATATTATTGTAGTTATTTGTCACAATGTTCAAACTCGATAATACCTACGGCGGCGTAGGCAAGGTACGTAGACATGCAAGAATCTACGAATTCTTAGATCTCTAATTTTTAAAATATCTTAATAGAAAAACGCACTAAAATGTTTTTAAAGTAAAAATCATAAATCTTGTGAATAATACTGTCGTCTAAACTGAATACAACACTCATCTTAGTCGATTTGCCCTCTTGGTACCTATTTTTTATAGGAAGTGTAACAAAACGTCCCATAAAAGCCGTAAGTTGTTCAGTAGCCATAACTGCACAACTTTTGTTCTTGGACTTTAATTTTCCCACAAAAAAGTCGATTCTCCATACATTTTGTATCGATAAGCGAATCGATTTGTATGAATAAGCAAAAAAAATATTGCGAAAATCAAAAATTGTAGAACAAAAGATGTTCAGTTGGATACTGAACATTGCAGTCCCTATTCAGATTTATAGGGGATTTTGTTACATCCGTATTTTCATATTAATAAAAATGTAACTCCATTTGATTCTACTCCAACATTGTATCTCCTATCCCTCAAACATACGATTTGGGAAATCGCGTAGCTCTTCATTCACTGGTTAACTCAGTTGTAGGCGGAGTGTTGTGTAGGCGGGGCCTATTTGCCTCCACGATACTCTTCGACCCTCTACCAACCCTCAGTTCCTCACCACCCTTTATAACGTCACGGAGTGTCGCGCCTTTTACTATTAACACAATTAAAAATGTTAAAATATTTCCCCTTTAAACTTTAAATAAAGTGTACATGTAATTTATGGATTTTCTGTGATATTTTTTGGACAATGTTTAACATGGATGGTGTGAATGGCGGAGTGCGCTGTCCTACGCTGGATACATCTGGGGGTATACCCATGACACTGGGCGGATCACCAACTTCAGCAAATAGTTCAGACATGTTCCTTTACGATGACTCCTCCATGTCGGACGGCAGTCTTTACGCAAGTGACCAAGAAAATCTTTCAACACCTCGTAAAAGGTAAATAAATAAACCATTGATTGATAATAATATGTTAGCATGCTAGTCTTTTAATTAAAGTTTAAGTTATGATGATACATATGTATGATTATGGTATGGATGACTTGTTACTCAAAAAAATTATTAATTATTTTTTCAAAGTCTCATCATTCGAAATATTGTGTTGTCGAGGTAAAATATTTTTACACTGTAGAATAGAAAGTTGTTGATACTCATACATGATACATATGCCTACTTTCTTCTACATCTAAGCATCTGCTTCAAAACATTGGTGTATTCTATTTTTGTTCCTATCCTTCCTATAATAATATTCTATATAGGTATTGATTCCTTTACTTGGGTATTTTTATACTGCTTGGCGAATATGTGAGTCCATTTCAGTTATAAGGCCGTCTTGGGCCCACCATGTCTATGGTTTTCATACAAAATTGATGTCGGGTTAGTATTAGATAACCCGAGATCAATTTTGTACAAATTACAATAAGCAATAAACTTAGAATCAAAAAAAAAAATAAGTTGTCGTTGACCAAGAATATATCAAATATCGAGGGAGTTACTATCTTCATAATCAAACCACATTTGAAATTAATTCATAAGTTGCCAATTACTTTCGTTAATTATGTAGTATGAAAACCATAGACAATTTGCGAGTTAATCCAGGGTTTAATATTAGCGTAAATATGAGTTAAAATATCATCAGGTTAAAACTTTTGAATCGGCCAAAATATTCCTGATTTAGAACGTCGTATCATATCCAAGTTTTACCTAGCTCAAGTTTACAAGGAATGTTATTTGTTTTATTTTATTAAAAATTAATCACATATTTATTATACCTATCCAATTGATATACTCGTATTGAAATAAAGTGTTTAATTTCCACACAACAATTTATCATTATTTGCCCTTGCGAAATTTAGGTAGCTATATTTCCCATAAATTGTATTATTTTGGAGATCCTAACATTTTGGTCATTTACGTTACCCTTTCCATGAACATGAACCAAATAAAATAATTAAGTAAATAAATAAATAAAATAAAACTAAGAATGTTTAATCTTGATTGATGTATGTATGGTCACGAACCCACTTTTATACCTTGAACGACTCTGTCACAATAAAACGTAGACGGCAATCAAGAGAGATCTAATTCCAGCGTTAATCTAATATTGACTATGACAAGGTTGTTCAATGTCTCCGAAAAGTGGGTCCTAAATTATGGTTCGCGGCCGTACAATGCACAGTGGGGGACAGAAAGTGGTTACCACTGGCAACTTACAGAATCGCAAATTTCACTGAAACTACTGAATTGATTTAAATATACTTTCACCAGCTTACAGAATCTATGTAGGTCTAGCTAGTGAAAGCAAATTTAAATTAATTCAGTAGGTTTAGAGAGATTTGGGATTGTATAAGTTGCCACTGGTAACCACTTTTTGACATTCATTGTACATTGTACAGAGCGTCCTTCAATACACTGTCCAAGAAATGAAGGACAGTCGTGATGTGAGTATTCGGTTTTAGGTCGGATTGCCGGCGTCTGCACAAGCGCCGATCGCGCTGTCCCCAGCAGCAGATCCAACAACGGCAGGCGGCGAACCTGCGCGAGCGCCGGCGTATGCAATCGATCAATGACGCGTTCGAGGGTCTCCGCGCACACATACCCACACTGCCATATGAAAAGCGACTATCAAAAGTCGATACGCTGAAACTAGCTATTGGATACATCAGCTTTCTAGGGGAATTGGTAAGTTTCAACTATAGTGAGATTTTAGTGAAGGGAATTGGTAATAAACATTTAAACCATTGTAATATCGATAAACAGAAATTGATGTACCGAACTTATCAATTATTTTAATAAAGTGTGGCAGGTGTTCGGGCAAAAAGGTACTTGCCGGAGCTAGGCGAAAGTTCGAATATGTGGATGCTAAATAACAGCAAATTAAAAAAAATATACTAACAAACTGGAACACATGGAAGACTTCAGGACCCTAATGTTTGATCTCTTGTTGACAGGTCCGAGCTGATAGAAACCCTTCGGACACCATGCTCTCCGGTATCAGTAACATACATAACAAAGAAGAACAGAAAAAAGTCATCATCAGAGGTAATTTAAATATTTAAGCTTCTTCACATCTGATTTCTACGTACATAATATAAGCCCTACACTAACTTATATATATATTGTCACATCAGTCAAAGTCATCATCATCAGATTACTTTAGATACCTCCTAATCATCGGATACATATGTAAATTATACGAGTGAGTGGATCAAAATCGATTGGCATTTTGGCCCAAATTCATTCGACTTTTGAAGAATAATACAAGCTTGTAATAATTTTTTTAATCTATAACTTGATAATGCAGAACCTCAATCGATGTTCAGTAAAGGTGTTGTCTAAAAGCGTAGTTATTTCAGTAAAATACTCGATGGTGGTGATACTTCCGTAAGCTTAGCTTAGATTTCGCTTACGAGTGAGAAGATACAAAAACCTAATGCTGACCTAGTACCTACCTGACGATTATGAATGAAGTATTTTTAACCCCCGACCGATCGAGGGATAGAAGATAAGTTTGACACGTTTGTCTGTCGGTCTGTTTGTCTGTGGCATCATAACTTGAGAACGGATGGTCCGATTTGGAACCGGGTTTTTATTTTAATAGAAAATTTAGTCGAGAGTATTCTTAACTAGGTCTGATGAAAATTGGAGCTGTGGTTTTTGGAAACAAGATACGCCAAGATCTTGGGACCTTGGCGTATCTTTGATGTCAGATGGGATCTCTGGAACGGTAATAGCTAAATGGTTCGAATTTGTGCTCAAATATTTAGGTTCATAGTTCACAGGATCTGGCGATAACCAGGAAAACTAAGCGAACTTCAATTTTACAGTATGAACAAGAAAAAATTGATGATTATCAGTCCATCGAAACCATAATAGTTAGATGGAGTCTTCTTGGACTAAAGTTCTAGGGAATCCTGAGACAATGTGTACGCGATGAAGATAAAAAAATATTAAAGATGGCGGTCAATAAATAAATGTAAATGATATGGAGCTAGGAATTTTAAGATAGGCATGGCGAGGCCCAAGGGCGAGCTTCGCGTAGGGCGTAGCAGGTCTAACTTTTTGAATGTTCTTAGCTATGTTAGATGAAAATTGGATCAGTGGTTCTAAGATCTTGGAGTATCTTGGCATGTTGGAGTATGATAGGATCTCTGGAACGGTAAAGTTAGGTGGTTCGAGTTTAAGCTCATATGTTTATAACCATTATGACTTTCCCACTTTTGGAACCTTGAGGATCTGATGATGACCAGGAAAATGTAAGGGATAGGGGGTCTCCACAGTGGTATGTCGGGGGTTTCTTAAATTTTTAATTTACATGAGCCATCTCTAATGGAGCATGCAAAATTGCGGTAACCGCACCGTGCGTGCCCCCGGTACACTCGGTGTCAGGGAGCGCTGCCCCTCACTCTGCAATTTATTTGTGCACCTTGCAATGATCGATATTGCCGTCATCAGATACATTATTATGCTGACTGAATTTATAAAATATTACCTGTTGCCCACGACATCGCTCGTGTACTTTTCAATTTTTGACTATGCATGTTTCCAGGATGAAATGTGTCCTATGTGCTAAGTCAGACGAGAACATATTCTAATAGAAATAGAATTCTAATTCCGTACTAAACAAACCCGTTACGAAAGTTATTGAGTAAGAAACATCCAAACTTTCGCACTTTTAATATTGCGTGATTCGTAATTACTAAATGTTACTACAATAAGCAAACTAACTACATGGCACTGAGAATTTTGTCTTAGTAGATCATCAACGTATTCGTATGTATTTCTGAATTTATACAGGTGGGAAAACGCATCATATACTCCTTTTAAGGGGTGAAAGTACACATGATCCTACGATACGATAAATAAATAATTGTCCGATAAAAAATTTGCTTCCCCATACAAAATGGTTATTATGAACGACCAATTTGTCGAAAAAATATACTTAGTAGTATTTACAAATTGTGATATTTTTTTCGCTATAACAATTATTTTATTGTTTCCTTTTAATGCAATTAAAATAAAGTGTTCCGATATCGCGTGATGCGTTTATCACGGTATCTGGATGGTCCATTCCAGGTGTCTTTTGCGCCCCCACCTCGTTCCCACGGGCGAATCGCGTGATCCGCCGCCGTATCCCGTGGGATCCGCACATCCCACCGAAACAATTGCTGTCATTTTAATTGATAACTCTACCATTTGGTGAATCCATATATGTTAGTAAAAATATCTTATCTTACATGTAGGACATGTAGAACTAGATGGAAATACTTTTCCAAGTAGTCATACATGTAAAACTGAGTGTATGACTACATGGAACAAGTGGATAATTTAAACAATTCGATTGCTTGTGGGTTCAACAAAAGGAACTAAAATAAGCTATAACTTTTAGTGATCTGTGTAGCTATTTTTATTTTAATAATTGAGTCATACGTTTGTATAAGATGGTATAAGTATAAATACGAGTACCTGTCAGGGAAAAAACAGAGCGACACGAATGTCTTAGGTAAATGCTGCGTAAATACTAAAAAAATTCCAACATACACATTTCATTAGCGGCATTACATTTAGGAACATGAAAATGTAATTATTTACGCAAGTGCACACTGCACTTGCATCGTAAGTGTGTCAACAATAGTGTAAACAAGGGTCTCGAGGGCAGGGGCTTGCCCTACGGCCCGCGCTCGCGCATATTTGCGAATCACGCCATAGCAAATTGAAAGATCGCCCTTTACCAACGGGAGGAGTATATTAGAACACAATTAAGTGTTTCACATCACACCCCTTCATACTCGTACAATACGGTATTCAGATTATTTCAATAGTTTTAAACATATTTTGTCATTTTATTTTGAAGTCGGAGCTTTTTAATAGTATCGATCTAAGTCTAGTTCAAATACTTTTTCTATAATTTTTTGGGTTCCGTACCAATATGGTAAAAAAGGAACCCTTGTGGTGAGAAAATGTATATTTTTTATTGAAATCATTAGTACTGATAGAAGATATTATATGTATTCTAGGAAAAATAAAACGAAGTCTAAATATTTATGATTTTTGAGAAAAAAATAATTAAAACGTATTTTTTTCAGAACGAAAATAAAATACTTTTGAGAATCTCGGTGCGCGAGTCAGGCTCGCACTTGGCCGGGTTTTTGTAGATAGGTTTTTACATCGTACGTCTCCTATCTGAGCCTATCCCTATGTATTGTCTCTGCTCACAACACTCCCAAATTACAGATAATATATGAGACATCTAATGACTGTGGTCTTCATCATCTTTAAAAATCAAAATGTTTTTATTGTAAGTAAGTACCTTACAGTACATTTTTACAGCGTCATTTTTTTTACTCTACCACCGCTTCGTAAGGTGCTATAGCTGAAAGCAAAAAAGCGGCGCAAGAAACTTTCAGCAGCACATCTTTTGAAATAATCATCTCTTACAATAATTACATTAATTATGAATACAATCATACACACAATGTGCAGAGCTGGAGCTGAATTTAGGACCAAGCTTCTTTATCATTTAAGTAATCTTTTATTTTATAATATTATTTATTTACTCGTTTTATTTACTTTTACTTTTATATACTCGCTATATAGGTACACCGTTTTCTAACTACTATATAAAGATCATTAGTAACCGATGATAACATCGTTATCGAAATAACAGTAGGGTGGCTGATAAAAGGCCCACTATTCTTTTTGAGTGGACGCCACGTAATCTCTTTTTCAATTAATAAAAAACACCTGATGGAAATGTAATGCGGGATTTACATAGAGAGATTAGTGCGCACGTGCTGTGAGGTCGCACTGCGCAACCATCGAGGGTGTTAAAAATAATGATATTTATTATGAAATTTCCTTTCATAAACATGAACAACTTTCTCCAAAAATACATATTATTAATCTCGAATAAAGGCACCTCTTTGTACATAGTACATTATGGTACAAATGACCAATGCCACTTCCGAGGAAAACAATATTTATAAACATATTTTTAGACATAAAAACTCTTCGGAGATTTAAAAAAAAATTAAAAGTAAAAAGTTCTAATGCGGTAATGTAAAGTAAAAAGCACGCTCATTGCTGAAATTTAAAAAAAAATGTAAAGTAAACCCTAGCGCGCACTACTATTTTGGTTTTAGCGACACGATTTTAGAATCACGTTGTAAAATACCGCAGAAAGATCAGTGCGCGCACTGCGATAAAAAAAATCGCTGATTGCTAATTTTCAACATGGATTTCGTATAGGTTACTTTTCTGTGCTTATTACTACTTTGGAATGGTAGAGGGAAGAAAAAAAGAATTCAACAATACCTACTGGACTCATCCTTTCACAGCTGAAAATTACTTAATTAATTTATTTATTTATTTATATATTTATTTATTGTTTAGTTTCTTTATAGAGTGAACATGTCTGTAGGAACATATTGATAATCGAAATACGAGGAAGACCACATTTCCTAAAACCCTCATACAATATAGTGATTGTAGTGACATAGATTTTTTAGCTTATACTGATGCGAATGAGGACCGGGCGCACGATTTTATCATCGCACAACTCCTTATGCTGCAATTTATAATTGCAACAATCGCGTCGCGAGCAGTCGCGGAAAAATGTGACAAATTACAATTTTAAAATCACTGCGATTTTTTCTCGCATGTGCGCGCACTTCCATACAAACCCGTACGTTGCATTTCTGCGTGAAAATAGTAGTGAGCGTTAGGCTTAAAAAGCACTAGTGCGGAAATGTAAAGTAACGTAATATAAAACACGCGTGTTTTATAAGCTGCATTATGAACCTTAAAGCGGTGCAATAAAAGCCAGTTTACGAGCAAGTGTGTTAAAAAATAAGTCATTTTTAGCGACTGAATTATATGTGAAGAGGCGATTTTTTTGGTGACTCCTGATATAATAAAACTTTGGCAATATACTTACTACTAATATTACTTACTACTACTTAATAAAGCGAAACGTGGGGAGGGAGACTACTTGTTTTCATCCATCACTTCAAACTTGTCTGATATTTTAGATTTCCTTTGTTTTTAAAGCTTTTCGTTATATTTATATTATATAGGTATAATTATATTTACTAATAATATAATAATAAGTAAGGTGTATATTGTTTATTTACTTATTTTTTATTTATATATCGAGGTATTTAAAAGTATAACTTTGTAATATTATGTAATAATATGGCCACAGAAATCAAATATTATATAGAGCAGAACGAACCTAAGGATAAATTATGAATGGCTAAAACGCACACATAAGAGAAAGATAATACATGTGCCGGAGTTAGGGTATTCAGGGACGAGTAAAGTAAAATTATTATATCAAATATTATATACATTATTTTGGTAACTTTGTGAATAAGGCCTATAATTTATTAGGGTCTATGGCATAAAATAATCGTAGCATAAAATCTTGGTTTCTTAAATTGACCATTGAGATTATGACCTACATTACGAAAATATACACCTGGCTGTTAAAAAAAACTTAAAAATATATTTGTTCCATGTCATTCATTCCTAATTTGAATATGACTACATAATATACTGATATATTTTTCTGATTTTTTTTTGGTTTTATAATTCCAATTTACAAATTTAAATAAGTACTACATATATATACGTTATCAAGATGCCGATCAAAATAATGCTCGCCCGGCAGATATTCGACGCCACCGGGGTGCCCACGGTCGAGGTTGATTTAGTCACGGAGCTGGGCTTGTTCCGCATCGGCGTTCCTTCCACAGATATGAAGAAAACAGCAGAGGCAGTACAACTTCGCGACAATACTAATGAATGCTACGGAATGGCAGTCCACATGGCTGTGAAAAATATAAACACTATAATTGCGCCCGAACTGATAAAACAGAACCTTGAAGTCACCATGCAAAAGGAAATAGATCAGTTCTTGATTTCTCTCGACGGCACGGACAACAGATCGAGGCTCGGTGCCAATGCCATAATGTGCGTGTCGCTAGTTGTAGCGAAAGCTGGAGCTGCGAAGAAAGGCGTCCCGGTGTATAGACACGTGTCTGATATGGCGGGCATTACCGCCATCATACTGCCGGTGCCGCACTTCACTATTCTTACCGGCGGCATCTTGGCTTCCAACGGGTTGCCGTTCCAGGAATATTGTATCATGCCTACTGGTGCGGCATCGTTTGCAGAGGCGATGCGTATCGGTACTGAAATATACCACTACGTAAAGAATGTTATTAAAAGCAAGTATAGCTTTGAAACGACATACGTGAGTGACACTGGCGGCTTTGCCGTCCCTCTGCAGAGCCACAGAGATGCGCTTCTTTTCTTGACAGACGCCATCAGACAGTGCGGCTTCGTCGGAAAAGCTGAAATTTCTATTAATGCCTCGGCCACTGACTTTTTCAAAGACGGTGCATACGATTTAGACTTCAAAAATCCTAATTCCAATCCACAGGAATACATGTCTTCCGATAAGCTTGCCGAAGTGTATCTCGATAATATAAAAGAGTTCCCAGTCTGTTCTATTGAAGATGCATTCGAGTTTGATGACTGGGCAGCATGGAGTACGTTGACCCCTCGTACAGCAGCTCAATTACTAGCAAACGATTTAACCCAAACTAATCTTCGAAGAATCGGCATGGCAATTGAAAAAAGAGCTGGCAACTCTATTACTCTTCGGCTAAATCAAGCTGGCACGCTGACTGAAGTAATTGAAGGTTTCAAAATGATAAAAGCAAATGGTTTCGGAGTCGCTGTGTGTGACCGCTGGGGAGACACCGAAGATTTATTCCTTTCGGACATGGTCGTGGGCCTGTCCGCTGGCCAGCTGAAATGCGGAGCGCCTGTTCGTTGTGAACGCGTGGGCAAATACAACCAAATTATAAGAATTGAGGAGGAATTAGGAGCTTTGTCTAAATATGCAGGCAAAAACTACAGAGGTCAATTAATTTAAGAATTTGTCACATTGAATCTTTAATAAACACAATAATAATATAATTATTCCCAAAGAATGTTTTATTTTTGAACTAAGCACAAATAGGTACTCAAAAGGGATAAGTACTCTGAAAAAGTGCCTTGCATTTAGGGTGCAGTCAGCACGAAATGTTAAGATTTTTAACGTTTTAGAAAGTCTTCATGAATTATTCAAATCTATGGATCTAAAATTACGAGCGAAACATTTATACAAATGTTTCTTACTCGTATAAAAAATGGGGCATTCAGTATACATTAAAAAATAATCGTACCTACTACCATACGCGACAACCGAACTAATTACCGGAAACAATTATTAGAATTATTGTGACATGCCGACTCTAAACTGTTATTAATACGCCTATTGAAAATCGCAGTGATAGACCTTACCCGAGTTTAATAAATTATGTAAATTAGACTTTTATCGTTTTAAAAAACCGCTAGGTATATGTGATAGGTACCCACAGAAATCGAACTAGTAACGCCTTGGTGAATATCAAAATCTTTGGTGCTACCGCATATAAAATACTTAGGTACTTTAGGTGTGGCCGTCTCGACAGAGCTACCACATCATGTTCCAAACTATGAGTAGGTAATCGGATATTTTTAAATAGATACGATTAGATACAGGAAGGAGCCGACACTGTTCTTTAGCGTAAGGCGAAGATGGTGGGGTATGTTCGCGCACATACTCTTGCGGATAAAATATCGGTAGTTGTACCTATTTAGAATTCTGTGGTTGACAGGATAGGACTTTTCTGATGCTGCACATCAGATTTCTTAAATACGAGACAGTGATGTGACTATCAGAAACAGCGGAAATGTTTTTAGATGACTTGTAGGTACCTTCAGTACAATGTACGTTGGCCAATCCTCTAACTTGGCGATCTCGAGACAAACGAATATATTCGACTTCACAATTGATAAAAAATAATCGACAACGACAGGTCAACTCCATCGATAGTCACCGAAAAGGGGCTAAAGGGCCCATAACAGTGCGCACGTGTTCCGAGCGTCCCCTCGCTTCCCACCCCCTAGAATGAAAGAATAACACCCAGGCATTTATACCACATTTGCGATTAGTTAAATAACCCCTAGGCGCCTTTCATACGCTCTCCAAAATAATTGCAGACAAATAAACCTTAAACTTAAGTTTACGCTCACTTTGGGGTGGCTCCGATTCGATTGTGCGGACATAATTAAATGTGTATTAGCAGTTTCTAAAATAAATATCCGATCATGGGGATAGTGGTTGTGATCGAGCTTTAATTTTATCATTAGATCTGCTGTATAGGGTGTAATAAACTATGAGATGATGACTTTGGACTAATTTGGAAGTGGCGGTGAATGTTGTTCGTATTTTAGAGCGAAGATTGAGAACACGGTAACACAATAATATTCTTGTCATCACATCTGCACATAAACAGCATCTTATCGTATGTACGAGTACATGCGTGGAAAATTACTCACAGAACACTAATGCCTTTACTCATATTATACAGTAGTACATATTATTCAAGTGACTCCACTTCAGATAAATTAAATCACTGTGTCACCCCGACGTTTCCGTTCTCAAAAGAAAAATTTTCTCAAAAAAAATATATTATTTTGCCTCAAAAATCATAAATTTAATCAGTAGTACCTACTAATTATTTCTGATTTTACGCCATTAAAAATAATAATATCATTTTTTTAATTTCTCAAAATATTTAAAGTTTTGTTACATTGTTTTTGTTGTTATTTTTTTCTGTAAAGTACAGATTATCTAGGAGTCTGAATTATTTCAGATTTATCAGCTTACAATTTGGACACAATTTGAACGGTCTTTTTTATATATTATAAAAAAATGTTTTTTAAATCGCAAACAAATCCCTTTCATATGATACCTAAGATACCAAACTTGCCCCAGATATCCCACGACCTTCAATTTCGGACACCTTCTACAATAAAAATAAAATTAGGTGTTTTTAAATTTCTTTTACATAGGGTGCGGGCAAGTAAGTCCAAATTTGTCCACAGCTGTTTTTCTCAGGAGAAAAACAGCTGTGACATACAGATGGATGGACAACGAAGTCTTACCATAGGGGTTCTTTTTTACCGTTTAGGTACGAATCCCTAAAAATGTATTTTTTAACTTAGGTATGTTTACTCCACTAGATGTGACGAAAAACATCGTGTGATACCTACACGTGCGGAAAGGCAATTGTAAACTCGGGCCGTAGAATCCCCGACGTAAGCGGTAATGCCACAGAAGTCGCGCGTAATTTAGTAGTAGCGCCCGCGATTTTCGTCATAATTTGGTCATGCACACCTGCCTAGGTGGTGGGTTCTGTAAGTGGCATCATGTTTCTTAGTTAGTGTGTTATTTCATTTCAGGAAACAACTTCCAAGCACACTCGCTGTCGTGGTCGCGTCGTGGAGACCGCCCACCGGGATCCACTCTCCACGCCAAGATATGGATCCCTGAGGATCCCAGGATATTCTCCAGCTCGACTAACATTATAGAGAAAGAAGAGCTGAGATAAACATATGCACCCAATTATTGCTATCTAAGTATTTATTGATCTCATTCAACTTTACAAGCATAAAGCGTTTTGCGAAGTTTTATTATTAATTATTACTTTAAGTCTAGATAAGTGTACTTTTCAATTAAATGTTGTCAATTCTAGTTATACCTACGTAAAATTTTACATAAAACAGTAGAGGAAAGAGTTTTGACGACCACCGCAAGCCCGATGTTCTGTCCTTCAAGGCATGAAATATACTTTCACTGTATACGATTCTAGATCAAAAGAACTAGTCATATACCCTAAACGGTTGTCTATTATATCAATCTATCTAATTTCAAAAACATTTGCGATAATAAATGTATAGACCCATTTTGTAAATATCGAAATAAAAACATAAATCACAAATATTTAAGATATTTTACTATCCTACTATCATTTCGTTTGGATATTTCCGCTAACTAAGTACCTGTGTGAATTTGATACTTTTCATAATTACATACCTAACTACTAGTCGAGCTATTCTAGAGAAATTTCTACCACAATACCTACACGAAATTTGTCAAATACCCGCTTGAAATTTGGTCCTGAGTCCGCCTGGTGTAGGTACTCGTACCTACTGCTGTCTATCGTTGATGTTGCTAGACGTTATGTAACTCATATTATAGATAATAGGATTACGTTCATATATAGGCTTCTATGTATTTGATGGGAAACAATACACCGTCCACGTAGCGACGTAGCTTTCCCTTTTGCATTAGACAGATGTTGTGGTTCCCAAGGGGTGGCAGTGGCAAAAGCACCGTAGCTGATTTATATCTAGTTTTCTTCATTCAGTCTCCTAAGGCTGAATTAAATAAAATCTGTTATATTCGTACTTGTTGACATTTAAATGTGTCCTATCCTATCGTATGGACTCTTTTAGTCTACGTAGTGATTACCTGAACTTCTCTCTGTCCAAGATTTGGGAGTCAGTATCCGCAATATTAACAGCATGGAGAAAGAGTTGGTTCAACCTATGTTGGTATTTATTGCCAGATGTACCATCAATGTTATTGGCGATGGCACAGGCGGTCCGGAGTCATATTTATGAGGAAAGGTCGAGCGTAGCTAAAAAACTATGAAGCTCGAATCCGCCGCCGTCGTTGTGTTCAGACCCTGGACCTGGCCTCTACCTGTATTGAGACTACGTGATCGCAGTAAATTAAAATGATGAGAATTTGTTGAAAACGACACACAACACACTCACTTTTCCATTTTAAGATTCCCTGTGGCATATGCCCAGAGACGACGTTCCTACCTACAAACATACAATATTCAACAGAAATTAATTTATCGACAGCAAGAATGGTCAAACAAACCAAAAGGAGTATGTAGGTAGGTAAGATAGAAGAGACTGCTCCTACAAGCAGGTTTAAGTTCGATCATCTTAAAATGGGAATTTGGTGGCATAAACGTTCCAGTAATATTTAATACGTGGAGCTGCTGATTTCATTAAAGTAGGTACTATATCGCGATATTTTTCAGTCTCTTGCCAGTATCGGCAAGAAGCGAAAAACTGAAAACTTGGGCGGTTCGCGATCAATAAGCGTCGCAGACGACGATTGGATACATATGGAAGTTCCCACGCCCGACTCACCACTACCTCCAGTGTATGTAGAACCAACCTGAGTATGATAAGGATGCAAAGCTTTCCATTGTTATTATACTACATCTACATAGGTATTCCTTTCTATACAGCAAAACTCTTATTGCATTTACCACATTGCGAAGTAGGGTGGTCTAAGATTGCGCACTTAACGTTTGATCGTCTATAAATGAATAAAAGACAAGTTTATGAAATTCAACTATATTGTGTTTTATCATAGGTTATCAGTCTTCATAATGACTTACAAACTTTACAGTTTCGGAGCATTTGCCGAAAAAACATAAAATGGGAAATGCGCAGAGTTGTCCACCCTGGTGGGTAAGTTTGCGCACGAAAATAGATAAGATTGCGCTGGTCATAATACGACGATAAAGATAATTTACTGAGTACACAGGTCACATTTGAATTGTCCAACGCCACAGTAACCTTCTTCCACCACTTCTCGTGCCACCACCACTCGCAGTTCGAGCAACCTATCTAATATTTTGTAATTCTTTTTTGGAGTTTTTTCTATTTTGGAGTTTTTTAGGCTTTTTTCGGGTCGTTGTATTTTTTCATCAGTCTTCTTCTTTCCTTCATTCTCTTTCTCCATTTGTATCTGGAGCTGCTAAGCGCATCTGATTTTTTATGCTTTCTCGAATTTAAAGCCTTTGTTATTTCCCTAGGACTGCAACCAGGAACAGGCATTTCTGTCCGTACATGTGCATTGATCATCACCACGGTATCAGCAAATAACTGAGCATCTAAGTCTGCGCGCGCAATTTTAGCAACCCCCTACACTGCGCAAACTTACACGCCTCTCCCTTGTTCAAATAATGTTTCTCCTAGTGCCATCTATGAATAAATAATTGAACTAACTTTAAAGAAAGACAGAAATAAATATTATTTATTTCCGATACACTCATACAAACAAAGTGTATTTTACTTTTACTTTACAAACAACTAGGTACAGAAGACAAAAATAATATTAAACAAATATATTCCAAAAATAAATATATAAGCAAAAGTAATTAAATTTGATGAAGGTGGTGAGCAGCACCGGAAAAAGGGGACTGCCTCAGCCTGTTGCCGTAGCGCTTTTAGCACTGCGGCGCTGATTTTCAGTCCCCTGAGTGCCAGGGATCACTCCCTAATAATACACTACCGGAACATATAAATACGCAAACACACACATGTATATACTCGCCGACAGAATCAACGATCAAATAACTTGAAGCACACCTTTGTTTTAAGCAGTCAGGCTTTCAAATTATTAAAAAATAAGATCAAATACGAAATAAACATGAGTAATTACCTGACGTCTCAGTTTTCCCACGGTTTTTAATATTTTTTCGACAGCACACATTACTATGCACGAGAACCAAAACACGAGTGAAATTAGCTGTAAATCTCATTCCTATTTCATGTAAAGATCACTGCGCAGTCTTTTCGCCCGCGCAATCTTAGACCAGCCTACCCTATATCAATCAGCGAATAACCTTTGATATGTTGAGTAGGACGTTTTCATTTTGTTATTGTACCTTCGCTGAGGTTATACCCTAAAGTACTTTGTCCCTTTATCTTATTCGAAACATTCATACACGAACTCAAGTAATCATAACAAAACCTTATTGCGACAGGGTTCCACAGAGTATCGAGCTCGATGTCTTCCACCGTATGTCCACTATGCGCTCGTCTTCGATGTACTTTATGTCATAATATTTTATGTAATTTTTTGTCCACGCTTGCTCGTAAATAGCATACTTATTAAGTTTTAGTTTGTAAACTCATAGGTATACTTACTTACGTTTGATTTTGGTGGCTCTTGTCGTATATACAATCTAGCTTGTGAGAGTGAAGTAAAATCTAGAGTGAGATAACTGGTAACAATCTACTTGGCACCTTGTCGAATGAGACACGAGACCTCAGAGAAATAATAATACTAGTAAGCAGATAATATTATTATTATTCCACTGAGCATGAGACAATACAATAAGAATAAACCATTGCAATGTCGTCAATTTGTAAAAAGTAGGTAACAAACAGCTTATAATAGCTATCACTGGTGGTGTATGTAAACACTTTGGGATGCTGGAGGGACAATTAAGTACATAATGAAAAACAGAATATCAATTTGCTTATTTTATTATAGAAAACAAACTATGAAATACTAACATGCTTTGGGAATTGGTAAATTATTGTATAAATTTTGCCATGATTACTTATCTATTATTGCATTTGTTGCATATAGCTTTTTTATTAAATTTTAGAAAACAAACTTAAATACTAACATGCTTTGGGAATCAGTAAATTGATGTATATATCCACGATTATCTATTATTGCATTTGTTGGATTATGTATACCTAGTTTGAGAATTTATTTATATTATTTTAGAAAACAAACTATGAAATACTAACATGCTTTGGGAATCAGACCTACACATAAAATTTATGTACGTATATAGCTATGATTATTGCATTTTTTGGGTTATGTATTATAGTATTTATTATGGTAATTGATAAGTTTGATAACACATACTGCAAGGCACAAATTCAAAAATTGCTAATACTTTAAATAAAATAACCAGGTACTTAAATGTTTTTAAACGTATTTACATTAATAAAATTGATATAGCTATGACAGGTACTCCGGCAAAAATTAATGATAAATATTATGCTAATAAGAAACAGCTGACATGCGGCATCGCTTTAATTAGACTAGATTTATTGTTTTGTTTTTATGTTATTCACAAAGTCATACATTTATCATTGTATGACTGTAATTAATTTATGTTTGAATCTGCGACACCGCCAGTCAGTGGCTTGCTCTAACCAACTGAGCTCTTGCTTTATTTAAGTACTCCTACCGTGACTTAATAAAAAAATACTTAATTAATAAAAATATAACAAATCAATACTATAATGCTTAGTCATTAAAAGGATCACCTCTTCTTTCCTGGTGCAAAGCTGTCCACACTAGCCAGCTTCGCCATTTACGACGCTTATTCACTATGGACAACTATGCACACCAGGATTTAGTAAGGATCCAGAGCAGGCTTTGCATACATAATTTTTGTTTGGACCGAGGATAATATACTGACCAAATTCAAGAATACTCGCGACTTATGTGGTAAGTATAACTATCAGATTACATGAAAATGGTCTATATTACAACTAATAATTTGTTGTTCTACTTTTTTGAACGGGGTCAAAAAACTACAAGATGTAGAAAAAATTAAACGTTGGTCATCGCAGATACGATCAGAGAGCCTTTTATGCAGAGAGAAGGTAATCAATATGCTTTTATGAATATTTAATTTTCGATGGCTTTATTATTTTGCTAAGAACACCCAGTAAAATAATAAAGCCATCAGTCATCATTGTTTAATGCACACGGATTAAAGAAATAGTAGTTATTTTGTCATGGATTTTATGTCACCAATGACAGATTTTGTCATGGTAGTTTTATAAACTACATTATGAAGATCACTATTAAAAAAATAGTTTATTTGAATTTACGTACTTAGTTATGCCATTTCGATCGTGAAAGAAAATGATAGGCCCTCTGACACCATTTTGTTGGTGTATCGGCAGGTATTTGTAATCAAAGTGTTAAGACAAACAAGTTCATTTCACATGATTCAAGATTGATCGTTATCCAATAATTTAAGTATATATTAATATTATGATAAAATACAATACATTTAATAAACCCAGTTACAAGTACGACACGACATTGATTTGAACACTTGTGAGTGACTGATGCGTTGCGAACCCAAGACGATTCGCAAGGAACATCAATCTTTTTCTACTAGACCAATATTTTACTTCATTTGTCTTGTGAGGTGGACTTACGCCAAACAACCACGAGTATAAACTAACCCGAGCTTTGAGCCCGGCTTTTGTATGAACGTAGATAATTCGCGAGATAATCCATGGTTGAAAGTTGGCGCAAGGCGACCTTTGATATTTTTATAGAAGTAAACTTATTTACATACAAGTAGAAATACTTTTGACTCGACTGGGTCCCAGAATCTGTGATTCAAAATAACATTTAAAGTGACAGTTAGCCCATCACTAGTACCTAATATCATTAAATCCATAGAGGCAGGAGTCCTTTGTAGGAATTTTAATATCTTCACAGCATACCAGATACAACCAGCAAATAGTAATTCAATATTTTATTGCATTTATTCATGTGTACACATTTAAACAAATTATCCTTACTGAACACAAAGCAATGCGATAAAATATTGAATTACCTAAGTTATTTTAATAAAGCATAATTATACTTTTTGATACTAATTAAATCAGACTACCTATCCTAGCTCTCTGTATATGTACATTGTATATATGCTTATATTGTAAAGCAACGTGTCAATTATATAACGCAAAACCTTTTAAGAGGACTTAATAATCTTTGAAATTTGACCTTATTTTAGAATCTAACTAATGAAACTCAATTTAACTTTGTATATAGACACGATCTAGTAACTAATATAAGCCTGTGGTTTGTCGCTGCAAATTTTTAGTGATAACATTTTAAGTGTTTTTATACCACGGGCATATGAAAAATAATGAATTTCCTATAAGTATTTAATTTTTTTATCTAACCATCAAAATAAAAATAACTACCCAATGTGGCGAATAAGCCCCCTCTTAAGGAATATTAATTAGTTCAACTTTTAAAAATCTAATTCTACTCTTCATTTAAGATGGTACTTATTACTGTTCCACCAATTTGTAAGACAAATCTGTTTCAGTTTATTGTTCTACATTAACACGTTGCACATTATTGCTATTCATTATATCACAATAAGTAAATATAAGTAAAAATATTTATGGATAGAGGAATTTTTGAAATATTTATGAAAGTACATCATGAAATGGTACTACTATCTATAGTAAAATAACGTTTTATTTTACCTAAGACAGTTGATTGATGATGATGAAATATAATTAATTATAGCTAAATTAAGTCTTTACGAAATATGATACCTTATTAATTAAGTTGATAAAGCCCCAATTACTGTCTAAACCATGCCTTTAACTTAATACAACAGTTAATATATTACAATAAAGATAATAAAAACTTTCAATAAATGGTGTTAGCAGTTATTATTACAACTAAGTCATTTATTACCCTGCAATTGCTTGATATACTTTTTCTACTTCCATTTGATAATTTGTTCAATAAGGTTAAATAGGAAAACACAATCTGTAACTTATAATGGTCCTGAAGAAGTGAAATGTGGTACCAAAAAATAACTAACTATTTTATTAGGATTGTGGAATTGGAATCCAATGGATAGTGAACTTTGAACATTAAACTGTGGAAATGAAAATTAATTTGTAGGTATTATAATTTCATGGATGTAGAAAAAATATTGTAGGCCACTGTAATGACCATTTAATCACTCGTATATATTCTGAAACGAGGCGCAGGCCAGCACTGGTGATAAAATGGCATTACGTGACAGTTGAAAAAACTACATACTATTGTATTATTTGTGGATACTGTTAGTTATTCAAAGTACAGGGTGGACCAAAAGTCCGTTAACATTTGAATAGGTCGCTGCGTCGGCGCGGGCGGGGTATTGGCGCGGGGGGTGTTACTACAAGCGAGAGCTACTAATAGGGATTTAGTACCATGGCGTCATTCAGCGGAGCGCAACGCGCATTTTGCGTACGCGAGTACTATCGAAACAACGATTCTACGACCGAAGCTAAACGGAAATTTTGTAATCATTACAATATACGGAACAGAAATCAAGCACCAACAATTCAAACGATTAAAAAATGGGTACAGAAGTTCGAAACAACAGGTTCAACTTTAAGTCAACCACGATCCGGCCGACCTAGGACATCGCGCGATCCAGTAAACATAGAGCGTGTACGAGCGTCTGTTCGAGAACAACCTGGTCTCTCTACTCGAAAGCGGTCTAGTGCTTTAGATGTGCCCAGAACATCTCTAAATCGCATTCTACACAAAGATTTACATTTACATCCTTACAAAATTCAAATTGTACAGGCTTTAAAGCCAAATGACCCTGCTCAGAGACTGCAGTTTGCTAACGAAGTGCTTGAGAGGTTTACGAGCTTCAATAACATCTTTTTCTCAGACGAGGCACACTTCCACCTAAATGGACATGTCAATCGACAAAATTGCAGATACTGGAGTGACACTAACCCGGACTTGAAGCACCAAAAACCTTTACACTCGCCCAAGGTTACTGTATGGGCCGCATTGTCAGCCAGCGGAATCATTGGTCCATATTTTTATGAAGATCAGAGAAACCGCGCCGTCACCGTTAATACAGAGCGATACATTGTGATGCTACAGAATTTTTTTGCTCCAGCATTACAGGACTTCTCAGGCTTTAATCGAAGCTCTTGGTTCCAACAAGATGGGGCAACATGTCACACCTCCAATGACTCTATAGCAGCACTTCGTGAAATTTTTGGCCAAAAAGTCATATCCAAAAGAGGTGACATTCACTGGCCACCCCGCAGCCCGGATTTAACTCCAATGGACTTTTACCTTTGGGGATATCTCAAAAGTAAAGTTTACATCAGCAACCCAGTGTCTATTGAGGAATTAAAAGAAAATATACGCGAGGAAATGCAGAACATTTCACCAACCACTTGTCGGGCGGTCATGCAAAATTTCCGTTCCCGGTTACAGGTGTGCCAGGATGAACAAGGGTCACATTTGAATGATGTTATTTTTAAAAAGTGAAATCCTAATTTGTCTACTTTATTATTAAATAAACAGTTTTTCACTAAAGTAGCATTTGTATTTTTTATAACCATTTTAAATGTTAACGGACTTTTGGTCCACCCTGTACTACTTTCGGAAAATCAATAAAAATATAGGAAAAAACGATAACTTATAAATTTTAACCTGTCCGCAGCATTTCAGAATTTTTACATTTATGTTATGTATATAACCGAATAAATAATTGAGATAATATCTAAAGAAATATATACTATTAATTTGACAATAGTTTATCGAAATCATTAATCAATCTGTGAAATACAAAGTTAAAAATATTTGTGCTCCTAATTTCATATGTAAAATCGTTTGTCTGAATTTGGAAAGATAAGTAACCCTAATCAAGATTAGGTACTTAATTTAGTACAAGTATTTTTAACAGTTACTTTCTTTCTAATTTCTATTATAATATTATTTATTGGGATACTAATTGCATGTAAAATGCGAATTCATAAGAATATTTTTTCTCAGAACATCAATCTGTACCATTTTACTGACATAATATTCACCCGAACTTCACTTTAAGCACTTTATTCAGTTTTCTTTATACCAATTTTAAGATACTTTAATGTTTTAATTAGAACGGGCTTATAAATCCACGCCCAAGGCAAGAATAGAATAAAACCGGAAAAATAAAGACTAGCATAAATACTCCACCATTTTGAAAATGTTTTGGTATCAAAAGGAACTAGACTCCAGCCCATAAAAACGATTGTGTACGTTTTTAATATACCATACAAGAGGAACTTTGCCACTGTGTTTGACCAGATCTTGTGGTAAATGTCTGTTTTGGTTAATACAGACTCTAATCCTCTCTCCATAAAAATGATCATAAATTCGTTAAAGAATGTCATATAGTAACCAGATCTTGTTCCGTGCCAGAGTGCTAAAAACATTAAAGTGAAGAACTGGCTCAAGTTTCGATCGCCCAGAAACTTCAGTCGCTTGTACACATATTCCGCAGCAAAGTGATTTGTATTGCAATTGAAACTGTCTATGTAATGTTGAAATTTCGTCGCTGTTTCAAATCGTAAAAGTTTAATGTTGTTGCAGCCATCCCATTTTGAAAGAACCTTGTTGTCGGCAGTCTTTTCAGTTCCATTATAAGACATTCCAAATCGGATGCACGATGCTGTAAAAAATTGAATATATGGTATACAGCATCGTGAATGTTAAACACTTTCTAACTCAAAATTAAACAAAAGAAAGTAATAAAAACGTTTTATACCCTGACCAAGAATATAAAATTCCTCGCCAAATTGTGTAATTTAATGGTACATTTTTTTTTATAGCGAACTCCATAACTCAGATTATAAAACTACCAATGGCGCCCTCTTGACAAGGTTTTTATATTCCTGGTCAGGGTATACATCTCATTCAAAACAAAAAACGTGATTTGACCAGCTATAAATGTCCGACATATCTAATGTCGGACATTTATAGGTCAACCTGCCAAACATACACCAATGCTAAATAGCAAGTTTCCATAATATACTTTTATCAGTCTGATTATACTAACTCTTACCTCACTACATGTTATCAACATAATAATAAATGTGAAGAGAATGATTCACCATTTTCGTAACAATTGAATCTTATGTTAAACTAACTTAATTACAATAGCATCAATTTGACAATAGAATTGCTTCATCTACATTCAGTCCAGTTTCGAAATGAAAATAAGCTAACAGGACAACATGTTTTAGTAAATGAAAACGTTAAGTATGGTTCACTCTGGCAACCACACTCCAAATTTAACATGTGGCAGTGTGTGTAATACTGATCATTAAAGTGTTTTCAAAACAATTAACATTGCATAAAGAAAATAATTAGAATGCAGTATTTTACTGTATGCAATATACAAAAACTTTGTTAAGTAATATCAGGCAATATAGGTATTTGCATTTGAAATTCACTACCACATAAGCATAAAGAAAATTTCTGAGATAACTATTTCTCTATTTGGTTTTCATATTGCATCTATTTTTGAGATGAAAAGTGATAAAAATGATTAACCTACCTTCAGTGAGCAGCCAGCAGGAAATATATTTGTAGAGGGCGAAGTGTGCCCAGACCCCGCAGTACATGTGGCGATAGAAGATCGATGTGGTCCAAAACTCATCAGATAACATAAAATCGATGTTGAACATTGACACTGAAATATAAAATGTAAATTAATTTTCTAATCAAATGTTAGGACAAATTGAAGCATTTTAAATTTTACTCACTTCCTATTTGAAACGCTACTAAATAGAGAATTCCTTGTACCAATCTTGTAATGGCATGTTTCTCATAAATTTCAAAATCTTCATCGAGAGGAAACTTGTCAGTAATAAAATCTTTATATCTTCTAAATGAAAATATGGGCCCAACAAGGAAGCAAGATGGAAAATATACAAATCCAATCAACTCTACAAAGGTTGGAGGTTTCTCAAGGGCCGTCTTCTTATTAGTAGCTGATAGATCCTCTGGTTGCTTTTTTCCATCCCACAGATCAAATGACAGAGCGATTAGCTTTAGTGTCAGAACACAATGAGGCATTGTCCATGTGATATCATAATTTTCCGATTCTGTCATTATGTAGCCAACAAGTAGATAAGTTATATTGACAATAAATGTTACAATGACATTTGCTTTGCCTGGCCCCAGTAACATTGTTGTTGAATACAAGATAATTACAGGTATGGCATTGTGATACATCGTTATGCCAAAGTTGTAGAATGCCATGTCTATGCCAGTTACAATAAAGAAGATGTTTCTATATTCTTCATGTCTTCTGATGTATTTGTGGTATACCATAGCCACGGGATAGCACATGATAATTGATATGAGAATCTTCAATGCAGGCAAAGTTGTGCCTATAAGGTCAGCCACATAGGGGATCGGGCTCAACCCCACAGCTCCCAGTAGGGACAGGAATAGTCCCCACATTTTTTAGTAATCTGTAAATCAATAAACAAAAACTCTGATAAGTATTTTTTACCCATTTAGTACATGTGCATTTTTAATTCCTCAAAACTCCGAGTCCGTGCAGGGTCTACCACCCACCCCATCTTAGAACAAAACGCAAAGCGTTGCGTAGATGGTGCCACTAGCACACTCCGTAGTCATAAAGCAAAACAAAACGTCATTTTTGAAGATATCACAAATTTAGCCGTATGACATGCCAGCCATAAAGAATAGCACAACTCCAACTCTTCCCGTGGGTGTCGTACGAGGCGACTAAGGGATTTTGTGGATACTAATCTACACCTAGTAGATGGCGATATATCACCAAATCTTACGGCGAAAAATGGGAACTACCTGTCGGTGGTTCCTCTGTCTACCCCCTCGCGGATTATGGGCAGAAAATATCTATATATTTTGTGTTCTAGACGTGAGTTTATGTATGTATGTATGAATGTAAAATAAAATAAATATAATTTGTGCAACATGGAAACCTATGTACATGAAATGTTAACACAAGGTAAGTATCTAAGTATAATTAAATTAATAGAACAAAGATACATCAAATGTTAAAACTAGTTAGATAAGTAAATTAATAACTATTAAAACCTATGTTGCAGCAAAATGTTAGTAGTTTCTCGTTATTTGTTAATTTAATTTCTCAATATATGATCATTTCAAAATAGCAGACACCTTAAAATTTGTAAAGAAAGCGTGGCCCGAGTCTGAAGGATAAAAAAAGATTTGGTGAAAAGGTACAAAATCATCTACATATCTGCATCTACATGTTGATATTTGGCTTTATGTGCTAATTTAAAATTTATTAAACAAATATCTTGTAAAATCTAATATTAATCAAAATTATTGTTATTGAAAGCAATAAATTATTTTAGGTTATGTTTAGAACAAAATCATATTTAAGTCGTACACGAACACGATATTTAAATACCAACCTATTAACAAATGACTAACCTGAGTACTTCCTCCCTACTTATCCGACTGCGGAGATATAGTGGTCAATCTCTGCGGCCTTATTATCACACAGTAAGATGATGGTGAGGGGGATATACACGATGATGGTAAGGCCTATACTTGCATATGGTAACATCGTGTGGTGAACGAAACTTGCAGTTTGCAAAATTGCATTTTCTAAAGTGCAAATAACCGCTTGAATGGCCATAACGGGTGCGTTTAGGACGACACCCACGGCAGCGTTGGAGATCCTGTTGGACCTCCCACCACTGCATATAGTGATACAGTTGGAGGCAGTTAAGGCTCTCCACAGATTGTCTGTGAGTAACATCTGGAAAATTAACATGCCTAAGACTGAACACACTGATTTGAGGGTCAGTGCAGACCTTGAGGAAATAATGAGCATGGGCTGCAATAGGGTTCAGCCCCAGTTCATATTCAATAAAAGGTATAACATACATGTTCCTAACAAGGAAAGAATGGAGCCGTGGTCTGAAACCACAAGATGAAAACAGTCTCCTATGGTACACAGATGGTTCCAAAATGGAGTCTGGTACAGGTGCAGGACTTTATGCAAAGTACCGCAATATTAGTCAAAGCATGGGTAAGCATGGCAGTCTTTCAGGCTGAGGTGTATGCAATAATTGCCTGTGCACAGGAGAACAAAAATGTCAGGGACAAAACTGTTTACATCCTCAGTGACAGCCAAGCAGCGCTCAGGGCCTTGGACTCCTGCAGGGTGGACTCAGGACTGGTACTAAATTGTGATCGATCCCTTAATAAATTGTGTCGACACAACTAGGTGTGGTTAGTCTGGGTACCAGGCCATGTAGGGGTGCAGGGAAATGAGTGTGCTAATGAGCTGGCTAAAAAGGGCTCAAAACTACTTTTATGGGGCCTGAGCCTTTTGTTGGACTCTCAATGAGTACCATCAAGACAGCCATTAAGGCTAAAGCCAAGGACCTGCATATGGTGGAGTAGTCAAATACCAACTTAAAACACTCTAAGAGGTTCATTGGAAATGGTGACATAACTGGGTGTAGAAAAATCTACAATCATAACAGGAGTCTCACCCGTCTCATTGTAGGGGCGTTCACAGGCCATTTTGGCACTAAGAGCCTCCTACACAAGATGAGACTGGCAGACAATCCCACCTGTAGAGCCTGTGGTGACACCGTTGAGTCAATGGAACACTTGCTGTACGAATGTGACTCGTTAGCTAGAAAGCCTATGAGTCTTCTAGGGGTCGCCTACCCAAAACCTGTAAGCTGTATAGCGTCCTTGATGCAAAGCATCTTTAAGGAACAGGAAGGAGACTAAGGTAAGGGGTGAGCACAAAAGATCCCTGAGGTTCGAAGTGCCGCTGGGGTTATCCCTGGGGGGGTTATAAGATAAGATAAACCTGAGTACTTTCCTATTTCATTATTTTTGAATTTTTGCTCAAATATTTTATTTACGTAACTGTGCTAGTGGCGCCTCTAGTGGTAAAAAATTGCAGAATTATCTCCTATTAGATACTGTTTTCCAAGGGCCTTTCTTTACACAGGTGTCAAGGCTCTAACAGGTAAGCATGGATTTCCTTCAACTTCCAACTCAAACAAAAAAATCCATTTCAAAATTAGTCTAGCCATGTAAAGAACAAGGAATAGGACATCAGTTTTTAAAAGGAAATGTACATTGTTTATATTCCAGAAATTAATTTTAAAATATTGAACATTTAAACCTCATTTGATTACTCTGCACACAAATACAAAGGCACAAAATAATGGTTATAAATTGAAACACCTAGGTACATACTCAGCTAACAGTTCAGATAATAAGTCCTTCATTCAATGTTGTAATTCCAAAATATTGTTTACTACCTTCGTTGTAGTAAGTATCAAACAAAAGAGCCAGTGGACGAGGGTGGTCTATGGTTCATTCAAAATATTTTAGAAAGCATTATTGGTGGGCTAACCTGAAAATCACCTACAATTAATTATGGCAACGAAGCGGGATGATATGAAAATTGGATTTTTTGTAACTTTGTGGGTTATTAACTCTGCATCCGCCCAGATCCATGCTGTATAATGACCAAGTTTATCAGAAAGCTCTCGAGGTCTTACATTTGAAACTAGAAAATCCCCAAGGAGTCGAGAAAACTATAACCTTCAATCGCCCTTCACGTCCTTCACTCTCACGCCTATAATCCCTGAGGGGGTAGAACAAGGAATCTTTATTGAGTTACAGGTAGTTCCCACTTTTCGCCATAAGATTTGGTGGACAAACGTGATAGCCACTAAGATGCCACGTGAAGAATCGGGTGATGATATTCTTGACCACATGTCAACCACGCGGTCAAGAATATCATCACGCCGATTCATGATCGCACAGAATGAAACTAGAAAGAAGGTAGGTTGAATAATTGTTTGGAAATAACCGCATGACATGAAGGAATACAAAGTCCATTTGCAGCAGAAATACAAAGGGCATGCATGGCGTTGTTAACTAACATCTATAACAAGATAGCAATTTAAACATTGCAACTACATAAATTAAATAATAGTGAAAACTTACATAGGATTCAATGAAAATCGGCAATACAGCTCGCAGTCCCGCAGCCAAATGATATTTTAATCTATGGACAAATGGACGATGAGTATTCAAAAATTGGAAAGTGAAAGGCGACCAAAGAGTAGAAAACTGACTAGGGTGCGTTCGTGCAACCAATCAGATAAAATTTCTCCTACGAAATTTTATACTGGGCTCCCGCGAATGGCCATCAGATAATATAAAGTCAAACTCATATGACAGCCATAATTTCGCCATAGTGTGTCGCTTCTCGTTCTTTCTCCGGGATGTCGGTAAACCGTTAGTGGAGTAAGCGGCGGCGCTTACTACTACTTACTTAGTTTGGGTGGTGGGGAGCTTGCTCGGAGAAGCTTTTTTTTTTTTTTTCGTACTGATAATTGCTTATGGTCCTACAGCTTCCTACAACTTTACAGCTTCACCGGGTTTTTTGGGGCGAGCGCTAAATGCGCTCCAGCCTAGAGGAGGACTTAAAAACTACTATAAGAAGCGACTGCCTAAGGGCACCAAGGTGGGTACGGACCTCGGCTTAGGACGTCGCTGGGGACGGAGGGGTCGGGGAGAAGCGGCCTGGAATACGCCGATAGCGCGTGAAAGCGCCAGAAGCGGGTCGCCGCCCGCGCCGGCGCGGGCGGTATGAAGGTGCTGCGTGTGAACTACTATCGGGTGGCGGAGTGGCTTCCGCGATGGAGATCGTGATGGCGTCGTCGGGGTCGTCTAGGACGTGTCTAGGCCGCCGTCGTCAACGGGATGTCGGTAAACTGTTAGTCGAATAAGCGGCGGCGCTTACTACTAGAGGGTTTGGGTGGTGGGGAGCTTGCTCGAAGAAGCGTCGAGACGCTAACTTCATGTATTGAGCGATCGTGGGGAGTTCCAAATCAAGTTTTGTAAATTGTCAACTTATTTCTAAGTGACATTTTACTCCCCTTGTCTAGCATCGGGTGTTACCGGCCGAGAATGAATGCTGCGCGGTCGCGGACGCGTTTTACGTGTGGCTCGAAGGTCATACCTCTATCAAGGGTGACTCCTAGATATTTAACCTTTTTCTACCAAGGGATAGGTCTGCCGAAAAGTGAGAGTTGCCCTATGTTATTCCGAACATGGGCGGTCGTATCCGGGGCACGACCCCTAGCGAAGAGAATGGCGGCGCTTTTGTCAGGGTTCACCTCGATTCTCCACTTCCGAAACCATTCGCCTAGGGCGGTGGCGACGGATTGGAGGCTAGTAGTGTGTCGCTATCGCTAGGCTTAAAAACGCTCAAAAAGCAAAAAGGCTTGAAAAATAGGTTTTTTTTTCTTAAAATAAGATCTTTCTGTGAATTATGCACTGAATTTTTTTAAATTTAGCAATAATTCAATTATAAATCTATAATACCTAATACTAAAACTAAACTTAGACTAAGAAGATGTTTTGGGCTTAACCCATTTTTTTATCTTTAGTTTTTTTCTTCTTAGTCTATGCACAGAAATCCAATTGAATTATGTAAAATTCACCTTTATAAATAAAACCGTCCCTTCATGTACAAAACCGTCCCTCTTTAGATAATCAGTCGTCCGGAATCGGATGAAGATGCTGGCAACACTGGTCAGAAAAGGATTAATGTTTTGCATTGCACGGCCTTCCCGTCGCGTTCTCTCTGTTGACCGTGATACTGCGGATTTCTGTAAATTCATTGTTAATTTGTGATTGTGTATCACAACAAAGGTCGTGCCTAAAGAACATGGAATCTGCTGGAGACTGGTGTTTAATTGAAAGCGATCCTGGGGTTTTCACACTATTAATCAGGAAGTTTGGTATGTGTCTCTTTTTTATAGTTCTTTCAATTCCAAATCATAGAATACCTACCGTGCAAATGCTGTGTTTTATTTTAAGTGACGTACTTGTAATTTATACATGAAGCTGGTAGGAGGATCAATTCCCAGTTTACTTCTAAATTCCATCTCAAGCAAGAAATTTTATTTTCTCTTGGAAGAAGTAAGAAATCAATATTCAGCTTTTGTTTCAGTGGGATATATTATTGACAGGGTGGAAACGAGTGTGTCCAGCGCATTATTTCTTTAATTTAAAAGATATTGCAAAACTTTTAATTGATATAGAGTTTGCGTCGTTTAATGCAGATAATGATATAAAAAAACATTAAAAAAATTTACACAATGTGTTCAAAATTTGTACATTTGGTGCTCCTATACAACTTGAACTGTCAGTTGAAAATCCACGTTATCTTTTGGAACCGGGTAGAGTAATTATTACCCTTTGAGGGGTAATTATTTAACATTAGGGATTGCTTCCTAGGAATACATAGAATATATATCAGTACCACTGTATCACCACATGTCTCTTCACAACAGTCTGTTTAGCAATAATTTCTACTTACATTTTAGGTGCCAAAGGTGTACAAGTTGAAGAATTATGGAGTATTGATGATGGCATTTTCGAAAATTTGGGGTAAGTACCTAGATGATAATGTTATTAATATTATTCTATTCACCTTATCACCCATATGCTTATCTTGCATGAGTAGTTTGTGTTAGTTTCTTGCAGATGAAATGTCAAAAATGTGTTCTTTTCATTCCAAGTCTGATTTTGCTTAGTATGATTGAAAAACCTTATATTCCAAGTTTAGGTTTATGTCACCATATTTGAATCTTTTTCCAGACCTGTCCATGGACTCATATTTTTGTTCAAATTTTTACAACATGAAGAACCTTCTGGACCTGTGGTGACCGATAATCGTCTAGACAAAATATACTTTGCTAAACAGGTAATATACCAAAACAGGTTTGTTTTTTTCTCTTAATAATAAAAATTAGACATTGCAACTCTTAGAATTGGAATTTTTCAGGTTATCAACAATGCCTGTGCTACACAGGCTGTGATCAGTCTTCTGTTGAACTGCAATCATCCAGATTTAGATCTAGGCCCAGAAATGACCAAGTTGAAAGAGTTTAGTATGTCTTTTGATCCAAAGATGAGGGGTCTCACATTGAGCAACTCACAGACTATACGGAGTGCTCATAACTCAATGGCACAACAGACTCTCTTTGAATATGATCCAAAAATGGCTACTAAGGTAACTAAGAACAATGTTTATCTTTTAAATTATATTTTCTTGTGGTAGATCATATGATAACTTGTCTATAAGGATTATTAGCATTCCTCCAGTTATGTAATTAAATAAAGTTCCGGAACATTGCCAATGTTATAAAAAAAGTTAAATTTTGAAGTCTATTTCTATCATAAGAGCTAGAATCCCATGACAGATGGACCGACTTCTGAGTGACAGTAACAGGGCTCTGTTCATTTACTACAAATTCTAATAACTAACATGTCTATAATTATATACAGATTTAATTTTTAAACCAACCCTTATTTTTCAGGATGATGAGGCCTATCATTTTGTAGGCTACATGCCCATAGATGGTCGGCTGTATGAGCTTGATGGTCTGCGTGAGGGTCCCTTAGATCACGGCCCTATCCTGCCTGAACAGGACTGGCTTGATGTGGTCAGACCCATCATCATGAAGAGGATCAATATGTATGTCACATTTTGTACATTTTTTTGTTATCTTTTTAGATACTACCTACAAACAAACATACCTGAATATACTTTGTAGTATAATAAACTTCGAAAACATTGGAATGATATCACTGCAACAACTAATAGTTATAGAACTTCCGCAATTATATCAATACTAAATATTATAATCGAGCTAAATTGAGAAACTCGATAATTATCTCAGTGAAGTTAATATATCTATACCGAAATTATATGGTTTTATACAATTATTTATTCTTAGTACCAAATCTTAATTCAAATATAATATTAAACCTTTGAACGTTTTATGTACACCAGTGTGTCCATAAGGCAATTGTTATGCAAATTAACACGCTAGGTTATGCTTTTTGATACAGCAAATCAAGAGCATGCCAAGCCCTTAACAATTTACCTCACATAATTAAGCTACGACTGAAACCTAAATATCCGTTTTTTACCCTTCGGGGGAAAAATGGTTCTATTTTTGTTGCATTAACATAATTCTGTATATTATTTATAAATACTTTTCCAGATACACTGAAGGTGAAATCCATTTCAACTTGATGGCCCTTGTATCTGACAGAAAGATGATATATGAACGCCAACTTGAGGAACATTTAAATGAAGTACAAATGCTTGGTGTGGAAACAGATGAAAACGAAGTACCTAGATTGAGGATGTTAATTGAATATGAGGATCTTAAGATGGCCAGATATCAACAAGAGATGGCACGTCGCAGACACAATTATCTACCTTTCATAATTATGCTTCTTAAAATACTCGCAGAGGAGAAGAAGCTGCTTCCACTGCTCGAGAAAGCGAAGGAGCGCGCTACGAAGAAGGGCCCGAAGAAAATGAAAGTATAACATCAGAGCTCGGGAGGCGTCAGGGTAGGACAACCGCGCGCCACGCGGCGCGTGTCTCAGTCCAGCCCCTCGCGCGTACTGCCCGCTTCCGACATGCAATGCACACTAGCAGATTTAGACGCAATATTCCATGAGCCACAGCAATCTATAGAGCCAGACATAATGGTGTCCCACTCGCAGTCAAGTGATACACAAGAAGAGACAGACCCTCTACAAATGCACATAGATCATACAGAAGAAATTGAGGTGGTAATTGACGATGACACGCTCGAGCCTTCAGAGATTCTGGATGATATTTTAAAATCGCATGATGCGGAATAAGTAACTAATAAAGTATAAAATAATGTACTGCAGATACTGGTAGCGATTCTGTGGTATCACTCGCTAAACTAAATAAAACTATTCGACAAGAGCTGTAAGAGATTATAAATTGTAGTATGTACGGACTTGAGCATGCTCGGGTCGAGCAGCCTCGTCCACGCACATCGTGCTCAATGTTTGCAGTCGAGGCTGTCTCAAAGTCGGTGAGCCGCTCAGGGCGAGGCAACGCGCTTCGCCTCGCCTTGTGCGACGCACAAGATGGCGTCAAACGTCACAACAGCTGATTGTGTATTTAGTTTAGTAACCTTACACTCGATTGTGTATTTCGTATAGCGACGATCTTTAGCGAGTGACACTCCATAATGGATACCATTGGATCAATTTAAATTTAAGGTGTTTCTAGCGAAAGTAGTCACTCCCGAAAAAAATATATCCTAAATAAAAAATTGTATTACCTCCGTGGAACAATTTCCACAATTGACGTTTATAATTTTTAATATCTATTAAGTAAAGTTAAGAGTATAGATTGATCTTAAGAATGATAACGTAACTTAGGAGAAAGAGGAATCGCCTATTTTATGAAGAGATAATATGTGTACATTTGCATGTGTGGCATTATCTATAGTATGTCTTCGTAGCCAAAATTATAAATTGACAAAATATTGTTATCGATTCTCAATTTTACTTATGTACAAAGAAGTATTCTATACAGCACATGGCTGAAATCAGTATATTAAAATTATCTTGTAACTAACGGCTTTTTGTCATAGAAAATTAATGTGTTAATGTAAATTAATGTGTATTTGTGGAGTATTATAGCTAAAATTAGACAACGGCACTGATTTTGCGTGTCACCAGCTAAATTAAAACGAAAACGCCCCTCACTCTTACATAATATATACTAGAGTGAGCGATGATCGTTTCATTTAGGATTAGATTTAGAGACCACGCCGGAATCGACACCAATAACCATAATTATATGTATGATAAAAACATTATCTTTTGTGTAAGTCGAGGTGTGACGTGCGTTGTGTTCACGAGACGGTTTGGCGCCGGGGCAAGCTAGACACAGTTTCAAGCCGGGCTTAGTTCGGTCCGGCAAGTCGGAACGCCAGCACTGCGGCGGTTTCGTGTACAGACGCAGTAATACAAACATACATAACTGGCGACCGGACGGTAGCCCCGTCTTGCAACCGTGTCTAACCCCGGCGCAAAACCGTCTCGTGAAGACAAACCCAAGTGTAATTAATGCTTGTAGCTTTGTGTAGAATAATAATCTGCTAATTGTTGATTTATTTGTTACTGTTTATCTATGTAAATATATAGACATCGGTAAAATAAATCGGACTCATCTGCTAAATAAAACTTCATATTTAAAAATACGTATATTTTATTTCTAATAACATCCATGTATCCAACTCAGTAATGGCGATTTTATATTAATTTTTCAACTCAAACCGGTGTCTTCATATTGCAATATTCATAGGAAAATATTTTACGATTCTTTTTCTAAAAGTAGAATCAAGCAAAATCAGGTACATAGGTATATAGAGTAGAATATAATAGAACTGTATTATATTATAAACATAATATGTACATTTTTCAGATCGTCAGCTATATTTAACCATATTCATGGGATTCTTGTTCTTGTTTTCTGACTGTGGTAAGAACTCGAATTTTAATTATTGAACCACAAATTAGTAATCGGTTGCAAAACATCAATATACTTTGGGCTCAACTTAATTTGAACTATAAATACCAATTTGCCCATTAGCTTGTTTCTTTTTGAACTAAATAATGTGTGAGTCTGACAATCTAGCTGGACTGTGGTTGAGTTGGATATTTATTGTAAAGGGATTCAGAATGAATGTGTATTAATATATAACATACAGGTACTATTTTTACAAAGAAGTACAGAATAGTGTTGTAATTTCTTAGTGAAAATCGGATTTATATAAAATATGAAATTTAAGTTAAGTTTACCTGTACGGAGTCATGTCTCAATATTACTCGGTGGTGAGCTGTCTATTTTATTTCATACCTCACCTCACCACAATACAATAAGATTATTTACATCTTAATCCAATTTTACCTTACATCTAAATTATAAACCTAATTAACGACAGATTTTATGTATCAAGATAAATAATAAATTAATGAATTTGGGGCGTTTGATGTGGCACATTGATGAAATAGTATCTGTTATTTACAATAAAAATGAGCGCGCGATATAAATGATAGGAAAAGAGAATATTTACAGAGATAGGTAGGTAGGCACTATTTTGAGCGATTAGCTGCCTGCTATGTTCTGTTTCATTACATGGGTTCAGGTGGATGGGCGAAGATTAATTAAATATAGGCTTTTCATTACCAATTTATGACTTATTCTTTTGGTGTCTACCTTAATTATAAGTACTTTCCACAGCTACAAAATATTTGTCAATATCACAGGAATAACGTCACTGCACAATAAGTTATAGGTTACAATGTACCTCCATGAAACGATATTTCTCGTAGTATAAGAATATTTTCCGCTCCCCATACGAAATAGTACCAGTAATAGTTCTGGTGCAATTTGTACACCTATATAATATTGTCATTCTAATAATCTAATATGAATTCAAGAACACTTTTTTTTACTACTCATGGGTTTGCAGTTGTCAGTAAAGTAGATTTTGTAGCTTGGAATGTACATAATGGCGATTTAGTTGAATCCAAGTAGCGAATGAACAGAGGCAGGGTTAAGGGGCGTCGGGAAGCGCAGCGGTGGGGCTTCACGTGTTGGGCTGGAGACCTTTGGGCTTGATCATCATGGACGCTCGCTTTAGCGTGTAATCCCAACCTCGCCAGCGGAACCACACGATGCCTGCAAATAAAAATGGATTATTAGAGAAGAAAAACAGATTACTGATTGATTACAGTGTATCGGTTATTTTGCCATCATCATTACATGATCTTCCATCCAGGTTTGGAAAAAGATCACTTCTCCATTTCCGGCGACCTTGAGCCCGCCATATTTAATTCTGCCCTTGGTATCGTCGGGTATCATCGACCTTGTCTTGGTGGGTCATCCATAGCACATGGATGGATTTATATTGTATTTCAGTTATTTTCTCGGCACCCTTTTCAATGTTTACGTAGGTATATTGTGCATTTCACCTATGTGAGATGTGTATGAGCGACACTGATTACTTATATACCATCAGGAGGTCCGTTTGCTTAAATACTTTTCTTAAATTATAATATTCCAGCAGTGGGACAATCATGGCTGAAGGTGCGGTTACACCTGGTCGTCGACCGACCGCCTGAGTGGTCACAGCATGCGGTCACCATATGTGAATTACCAAGTCGTGGACCGCATTCGGCGAACGTCAAAGTGTCACTAGGTTGTCATCGAGCGAAAGACATTGGACGACTTCGGCCAACGACCAAGAGTAAACAACGGAGGTCGCCGAAGCAGTCAACGACTATATATAAGATATGCATGTGACCTTGTCTGGCCGTCAGGTCTTGCGGGTCGTGGAGGTAGAGGCCGTTCAGCCCGCGCCCGCAGGATTTCCACCACCAACCGCCTTTCAGCATGGATGCGCAGTTCAGCGACGATCGGTCATTGTCTCTGTTTAAATGAAGACAACGTTAAGGATAGGTATATACAGTCTGTGAGCTCTTAGAAGGGGACTCGGGTATCGGGTAAAACTGGTCTGGTTTAGGTACACACCTACACCTACTAGGTATATCCTACACCATCTTGGTACATTCACGTATCGCTGTCAATAAACGAAGTCTGCCTAGACTTCGTTTATTCGAGTCTTCGAAGCACCCGAAAATCTCACGCACTGTACAGGAAGTTGCAGCAAACCTGCTTATCAATTGATAGCTTCTCTAAGGTTGATAAGGAAGGACATTAATAAAAAAGGATGATAATAAAATCATTAGTCAAGTTTTGTACAATATTATGGAGCACAATAATCGACATGGGAGTCAGATTGTTTTGAGTGCCATTCTTTTGTAGAAAGGTTTCATCTTTATGTTTCTGATATGGGTAATCTATATAGGTACTGCTTGATGAAGTGACTATAGGTAGATACAGATCGCGGCACATAAGTTGAACAAAAATGGCGGATGCGCAGTGACAAATGTTCGGGTCTCAATCGAAGTTCGGTATACCTCATACCATACCATACATGTCTACAATATACCTGCGCGGACGACCTTTTCAACTTATGTGCCCCGGATTTTACTTATACGGGAGTATAATATTTTATTACCTGTTGTAAGTAGAGAAGGGGCTATTGTTGGAGCCGTACCACGGGTCGTTGAGGGAGTCACCAGCGTTGCCTTCGTAACCCTCGATCTCCAGCTTGTAGTATTCCGCTTCGGAATATATCTTGAAGTGCGAATACTGTGCGTACCTATCAACATATATGGACATTAGTTTCGAATTCCCGAGAGACCAAGCTGTATAACTTGCATTCAACTTCCAAATGGGCTTAAATATTCCTTAGTACTCAAAAGGTCGTCATTTTCTGTTCCACGGATGGATTTATCTAAACACAAACAAATGTGTAAGTAATTACTGTAATTGCAGAAGAGACTGTACGTAATGTTAATTAGGTACTTGTATGTATAATGGAACGGGTGGAAGGTCTACCAGGTAAATGAATGTACGATAAATGTTAATTGCTTATTTTGCGACCGGGGACCGTAAGCAAAGAATATACAAATACTGTATATAGAAAGGACACTCCCTGCCCCCCACCAAGTCTTGTTCCACGGCCTGGTACCATATCCACCTAGGAGTGACCAAAGGGTCACTCCTAGGCAATATGAGCATATCTAGCACCTAGGAGTGACCCTTTGGTCACTCCTAGGAGCTAGATATTGACTTTAGTTGTTTTTTTTTAATTCACTTGTAACAACTTTTCAGCTGTCTCATAAGCAGTTGGTGACAAAATTATGACTTTATTTTTCGATGAAAATATTTTTAGGGAACTCTACTAACGATATAAGTTTATAGGGTTAAACATATATATGTGCGTAAGGGCCTTGTAACACTGGCTAATTGCGAGCGTGTTTCTAGTGGGGCGATTTGTTAATGTGATCGCAACGAGTTCGCCGCGAATGCGCGACGACCACGAGATCACGGCTTGTGATCCGCGTTTTGGTTCGCGTGTTGTATTCTTTACAATATTGAGAAACCGCTGCACCCGCGTCTCAAATACGTTGCGCATAGATCGCTCCTCTAGAAATACGCTCGCAATTCGCCAATGTAATAACGCCCTTACAAATAACTAAAGTGCTAAGACTTACCTCTTATTACCGTCAAAGTCTTCCAGCTCGACCCTGAGCATATAGTCATCGTTATTGGTCAGCATGTATATGTTCTCGTTGCCAAGCCAGAACTCCTTGCTCGGGTCTCCGAAGCCGTTCTTGTAGTCACTCCAGTCCCGGTTGAAGTTCTCTGCCGGGACGAAGTCGTCTCGACGATGAATCACCTAGAGGCGAATCACAGATAGGTAAGTGGTGGATCCTGATGAGCATGATCGTCTGGGTGGGGACTGGGAAGGTATCTCCTTTTTACCAACTTCTGCCGCAACGCAGCAAGTGTATGGTTTGGTTTATGTATGTGTATGGTATGTTAGCGTAATTACCGATACATGAGACACACGTCTTCATGGTTAGCAGCGCATCGAAAACCTACTAAAATAATGTGACAGTGAGGTGAAATGTATCTATGGGCGACGGTGACAACTTACCATCAGGTGGCGCATTTGCTCGTCTGCTCTTCTTATACAATTTAAAAAAGTAATTATATGGTCGATTTCAAAAAGTATTGCTGTAGTCTGCTAGGTATTAGTTTTTGGATTCTCATATAAAGGCACTTTCATCTTTAACTGATTTGTCGATAAAAAGCAGTAATTTCTGCTTTGTAAATCCAGCTTAAGAATGTTTAAGTTTCATTTTCATTATACAAGGTGTCGGAAAAAAACACCATAACAATAGAATAATAATATGCCATTACTTTATCAAACAAAATTGGGATTTGCAAAAATAATCTAACTAGGTAAGTACATTTCATCGAAACGTTTCGAAAACCAATTCAAAAGTTCACGGATTTGGCAATGTGTTTCATTATATCAGTCGTATGACATAATATTTTATACTTTATAAGAATATACATTGCACTTACGGTCCACCCGCCGTCAGCTATGTTCTGTTCGCAGTACACCTTCAGGAACCAGTAAGTAGTCCCTCTGATCTGCAGGTAGTACACTCCCGACTCTCGCATCCCAGCGTTGAGGAGGTCCACGCAAGAATAACCCTGGAATACAATAATGCCACGGAACATTGTAGACTCTGTCGTAAACTACAAGATTTAAAAAAATAAAAATTAGCAAAAATTATCGTAATTTGGAATGATCTTGAAATTAAAATCGGAAAAATAAATTGAATCATTTCATACCACAAACAAAACCATTGCGTCTACGTGCACGGCCAAAATTTTCGCTAATTTTTATTTGTCCTGCTTCGCATAATAGGAAAACGCACAGCTAATAAATATTCAATACGAATTCATACTATATATTCGCGATGCCCTTAGAATACAATACATAGGTACATTATATAAATATTTTTATAATGCACGAAGAGCATTGTTCAATGCACTCCGCGATGTTATGCTGACCGTGGCAAATAATACACATTACATACTCGTAGTAGCTGCTTTTTCTTACGTAACCCTAAGACCGTATGCAATTTTACAGTAGGTACAGAACACACTACACATCTGATATGTTGCAGCGCATTCTGATATGTTAACAGACGGACAGCCTTTTAACGTATATGCCTTACCTATGAAACATGTATACCATTTATTGTATAACTTGTACAAGTACGTACGCGAGCGCAGAGTAGGTAAGTTATAGTTAGTTGATAGTTTACCGCCGCAACATTTAAAAATGAGCATTCCGTATTTAGCAACATTTAATAGTACTTAGTTGACCTGAGTTGCTGTAAAATAAAAAAAAGTTTGTAGCTTAAGTATTAACAATTGTTACTCAAATCATTTGACAAATTTTGAATAGGGCTATTGTGTTTTAGAAGACATTTTGTATTCTTCGTTTCCCTTTCATATAGCGAACTCATATGCCGGTTATAGCAGTAATTTTACCGAGTACGTAAGACAGACCATTAATATTTCTATAGTAAGTGTTGCCAAATGTTCTATTTGCTGTCCAAAAGTGTCAGTGGCATCTGAGGCTTTGTTGCGAAGAGGTAATTATTCTTTCAGCTCAACTCGCGAATTGCGTAAGTTATGTTTGAGAAGACCACGTGCTTTCCATCCGGTAAAGATGTTCACACGGTTACCAGTATAAGAGTAGAAAGTGTTTTGGACATATACTAATGTCATGTTATGAGCAGGTAATTGTTTTGTCAGATGTGATGTGAGCCACTTCTTTGTTTGTCAGTCTAGTTTAGCGGATGGACATACACAATGGATAACAATTTTACAAATGCCTGCCTGACGCTGCTTGTCCAACAAAGTAGAGCCGTTTTATTAATCCAGAGAATTGCGTTATCAGTTTTAATTTAACTAGGAAAATACCATGAAGATCATTCCTCATTCGATTTGTATCGTAACAAATTAGACACATTTTTTTTATTGTACCTATAAGGAGGAGGTAAATAACAAAGAACTGTGGAATAACATACCTATCTACAAGTGACTTTCTATATTATTACCGATTGGCTTTACCGATTACCGATTTTACTAGACTAAGACTATCATATGCTAGTCTTAGTCTAGTAAATAATGTCGGTAATAATATCGAGAGCCAATTTTTCCTGTTCATAAATCTTTCAATTGTACGTGCTTTACCTAGGCATAAAGTAAGACAATCTTTGTAAAATAACTGGATAAACACCTATAATCATGCCTAGCTCGAGGAAAAAGGAAAGTCTAAGCTTATTACCATCATTCCACTGGGTTCAACCGTCACGACTTGCCAATTCCTTGACAATATCATTTTAGACTTTTAACTTCTCTTGGGGGTAACAAACAACGGGGGGTAACGAACTTAACGCCTATAATTATATAGATACTTACATAACAGTTGAACTTCAATAACAAGAATCTCAAAAAGAGCTTACAAATTATCTTATCCTTTATCATAGGTACCTACTAACATACAATATTTCTATCACGGTATATCTCTTACGTTACGTAAGTTACGAAATAGGTACTGAGTTATTCGAGACTAAGTAAGGGACTGAATTTCTACTTAAAGGGTCGCATGTGTATGTATCTACTGTTTGCTTTATACTCGTAGGTGCATATAAGCACATTGGCCCAGTGATAAGCTGTTGCGTCACAGTGCTCGACATAACCGGGGTTCTCGTACGCTAAGAACAATAACGAGTTGTAATCATAGGCAATTGTCGCTCAGTGTGAACGTCTGGTTTTTGCGCGCGCGCTTACAGACTCGCGGAAAGCACGGCTCGGTGTATGAACCAGATTTACGTAACGAGACCGTTGCAACTTTCCTTCTACATACGTATACATGCGCCGAAACTCATGTGTCCGTCTTCTGGAGTGGCAGTTTTGATTTTACAAGCTATATGTACCAAACTACTCCAGCAAAAAAATTACGTAAAAAAGTTACAGGTTCAGCAATGACAAAAGCATGGAAGGAATCTAAAAATAACAACCGAGATCATAAGGTGTAACAAAAACCCCCATAGTGATAAAAGAGGGGTGTTCAGTACCTATTCATAACTGAACAACTTTCACTGTGGGGCCAACTCTGAAAAAAAAAACTGCCATACAAAAGTTCAATACCTAACACGACCGAAATGTACGAGTTAGAAGCTGGGTTTTTTTCGCGATTTTCAGAGTTGGCTTTTTGTTTTTGTTACATCCAGTATATTGCATAAATAAGTATAATAACAGAAGTTTGTTCGCGCTAACAGCGGCAAGTTCCTTGAAGACTGGTATGGTTGATATTTAGACTTCGTTATTTTTATTGTTGATAATGATAGTGAACGAGCGATCGATGTAGGCGAGTAAGTTACCAATGCATTGCGTTATAGTATAAATGTGTTCCTTATTGGTAAACTAGCAAACGTAAATGGAGGTATATCGCAAGTATCTACATACATTTTGTCTTATGTAGATCCAATTAGGACCAGGTTCTTTGAAATTAACCTATTTTTTATTTAACGGTAAACAATCAGATATTCTTTATTTTGATCGGTTACAATATAGTTTTAGACGTACTACCTCAACATATAGAGAATTTGTCACACTGCTTCTGAATTATTTATTCCAAATATTTTATAAATATGTGGTATATACCTGTAATAAATACCAATTTATATCACGATCATCCACAAACAAACATTTCTTTTTTGATAATATCACCATTTATATTCAGTTAGGTTAAAGATCTTTACATAATTGTAAATAAATCGATTATATTTCATCATTCAAATTGTATGTTATAAGTAGAGCAGTAGGTATAATAGATCCCGTTTATAATTTTTATACTGTAAAGTTAATATGCAAATTGTACTTCCTGGATGTGATCAATGTTTATACATTCAATATACCTACCTACTGTTGTGTGACATATAATATATTACATAATTATTGAATTTCTATTTTATTGACTTGATGTCTAGTTTTATGGAGTTGTAAAAACAGTATGATAGCCTTTTATTGTGGCATCAATCACACACGCAGAATACGCAGATGAAAATCTTGTCGGAACATTAATTCTAAATGATTATAATATTTATGAAGCAAAAAATCATAGCGTAAAAGTAGTGTAGTTCGCTTAGCTAGTTTATAAGTAGGTAACATAAAAATACATGTTGTAGGTATACATAAGTAATCGCAACTCTCATAGGAGTAGGATATTTATAATAACATTTTATAATCCACTTGTGTAGGTGAAAGATAAGGTGATGCTTGGATGGAATGCCTGAATCATATCATCAACCAAAAAAAATTGTTTGCAAGATATTAACCAAACATTCTTAAAAACAATGACTTACTTTCACATCTTTGTAGTTGGCGACAATCTCAGAAGCGAAAGTATTATTTCCGATGATGGGCTTGTTCTTAACACTGGGGAAGATGATGCCGCCCTTCCGGCTGGCAGGTCGGGCGCTGGCGTTGCCGGCGGCCACGGTGCCCGCGACACTGGTGCCGACGCTGCCGGTGCTCGATGGCGTTACTGTTACTGTCGGACTCGGGCTTGAGTTGCTTGGGCTGCATGCGACACAACTGTTAGTCATTAATCTATCGTATATACACGCTAAGTTATTGCTCTGAGCGCGTTCTCATATTTATAGTCGTATTGACAACACAATCGCAGAGCATCACACAGAAGAAATCGCTTGCATATAAATAATCGAGGGAACAATCGCAAAAGCACAGTTAGGTAAAGAAAAATGTGACCTGTTAGTGAACGCGGAGGTCGGTGTGGTTGCGGCCGTACTGGTGCTAGGGTCGGTGGTCGGGTCATCTACCCTGTATCTGTTAGGCGCGTACTCCACCAGCCGATCGATTGTAGGATCCAGCAACAGCTCGGCGGGCACTGGTCGCTGCGCCAGCGTCGCTACGTCGTCCTCCTGCTTTTTCAATCTTTTCTCTACCATATCCAAATTTTCTATGATGAGGTTCGTTTTCAATCTCAAATCACTGTGAATCTGGCCGATGGCGCGTTCCTGTCGCTGCGTCTGTGTCAGCAGTTCATCCGATTTCGGTACCAAATCGTCGACTGAACTCTTCGTTCCTACCACTACATCCCAGACTTCATCCATTTTCTCCGAAACGCTCATCATTGGAATGATTTTATTCACGAGCGTGTCAATCTTACTCGCTTTCGCTAGTGGCGATTGCGTGCTAGTCGTCGTTCGGTTTTTAAACAAACTGTTGACATTGATCGAGGCTGCTTCGGGCTCTACCACCGCCGCGTGCACATCGGCCATCATGTAGAGCACTTTGCCCAAGTTTTCGGAAACGAGATTAATGTGGAACTGTAATTTACGATCGACTGTCGACATCGACGTTCTTAACTGGTCCACTTCTTTCGTAATTTCGTTAATTACTTCGGAGTTCAGTCCTTTCGCGATCTCGATTATGTTTAGGTTGATGGGCTTCTTTTCACTGGCCTCAGCGTTGATGTCGTCTACTGGGAGGAAATTATTATCAATTTGATTTTTCAGCCCTACCAGTTTCGTATCGATATCAGAAACTTTTTGATCTAACGACTCAAGTTTCTTATCCAGTATCTTAGGATCTTTAAGAATGTTGTCATTATGTCTGTTGGTCATTGTTCTTGTGTTTTCGGTGACACTTTCTTCATCATATGGACTGATGTGACTAAACAACTTTAGGTCGAGGTTTCCAAGTTTGGAAATTATGGCATCTGTTTTGTGGATGTTGTCGTTAACTCTGGAGTCTAACGCTTCTACTCTTCTCATTAGGTGTTCCACAGCTTTGTCAAGGTTTTCTATCCTTTGAAGCTTTGTTTCCAACGTGCTAACTATAACTTCAAAGACGTTGAATATGTACTGCTCCCTGGAACAATGACAAAAGTTTGTATCATTTTTAAATCACTATTTATTTCAGTTGGGATTAATGGACTATAAATTCAACTCCGTACAAGAATCCTGTAGTTAAATTGTCACTTCATTACAAACTGATAAAAGATAAGCCTATTCATAGTATTAGATTGCACCCATAATGGCCCGCAGTGAAATTGACATATCTGTGGTTACGCAACTAGAGAAATAGAAACCTTAAATACGTGCGCGACCTACGTGCGTGCTACATAATGGTGCGTCGCAGCACAGAGACGGCGGCGCGCACCTCCCTCAGATACCGCCTATGCCCTCGATACCGACCAGTTCTTTTTTATTTACTATGTAAGACAGCCTTTCTAAACCTTTTTTAAATCGCGGACCCTTAGAAGTTCCACGTCGTCACGGACCCCTTGAAAAAAAAACTAAAGTTGAAAGTTTTGGGGAGGATAATTGCTTGCAGTGGTTCGCGTATAATATAAAAATAGTATAAATAAATAGACATAGCGGGGCTGTGTTTATCTTAACTAGGCCTGGCACATGTCGCATGCTCAATTTTGGTACTTTGAGTTGTGTCGGCGCACTAAGGGGTCCGCGCACCCCGTATTGGGTAACGCTAAAGTAAGCCATACAATTATTGACTGCTTAAAGAAATCAACAACAAATTATACATTAAATAATTATATACAAACCTTTCATTAAAAAATATCAAATAGGTACTATATAATTCAGTACCAAGTCAAACAAATACTGGATGAACTCTGAAATATATTTTCTCTCATAGGTGTAACAAAAAGTATAGAGTGCGCGAAAACCACGTGACGCCTCTCGTTTATCACAACCCCCAGCTATGGCTCGGGTTATTTGCGACCTAAAAGACCTAACACTCAGGCAATGTGGCCCTTAGCGCACTTGTTACATAATGTACTATTAAATACATTTTTAAATTGCACGAAGGAAGGTACGGATATGTACGTTACTAGTATTGTATAATAAGGGAAGGGATTAATTGATATCATTAAAATTTTCTTGTGTTATGTAAAAATTGGCTGGTGGCTTTACAAATATGTTTCTAAAACCAATTTAATCTGGTTAATAAACAACAGACAGGCAATTTTGAACATACAAGGAAAATGTATTATCTACGTACAAAAAACAATTACATGTTAGATCATTGAACATTATGAAAGTTAGTAAACGTAGAGTTTATAATGTCAACGTGTGTATGCTTAGATGCCAATAATAATTCAGATTGTCTTTAAAATGTTATTACTTACTTAATACTTAGGGGTACTTCCTATTAAATTTCACTATTAATAGTAATACTAATATAAGTTAATAGTATTACTAACACGTTACATTATCTATTGAAACCATCGTGCTGCGTATGGTCAGCATAAACCGAAGCAAGTATGTAAAAGTCGACAAGTTCTCCACTCGTGGCGTTATTATGCAAACTGACAGTAAGTAAGTAAATCTGTTTGTAATTGGGCCGGTTGATAGTGTTTACTTTACCTAACCAACCGCCCGGTAAGACCGGTCCTATCCAATTACGCTTGTGCCCACGTAAATTTTCTTCCCAGTAAGCGATAATCTGTGGCCTAATATAACGCTTCATACTTATATCAAACCTTACTTACCGTTGTTGGAGATCTATTGCTTACTTTTTCCTGGTCATTATCAGATTATCAAGGTTTCAGATGTCAGTATAGCACCATGGTCCTAAGCTCGAACAATTTATACCTAATATAATATACATACCTATTACTAGGCTAGGAACGCTCTCGACAAAATTCTCTTTTTAATAATAAAAAATCCAAATCGGATTATCGGTTGTTGAGATGTGAAGCAACAGACAAACAGACAGATAAACGTGTCAAACTTATAAACACCCCTGTTTTTATCAAGGAAATAACGTTGTGCTGGGAATTAATGTCTACCGGTCTGGCCATTTAATAAAACAGAAAAGAATCGTTCTTTTTAGTGTCCTCAGAATTAGGTACCTCTTTTGTTTCAAAGTGTTAATTAACTACACTTAGATTAAAGGAACCTATTTAAGTGTCTAAGATTAGTTAGGGTTACAGGCTTTTTGTTCTGTAGCTCTCTATTCACCAATAAGGATGTAATTGAAGCGAATAGGTACACATCCTATGAACACTTTCTCTGGTAGGTACACCTGCAGTGCCGTCGTCGTCGTGGTCGGTCGGTAATCCATCAGCAGTGAGCCGGTACTCTCTGCTAACGATGCGAATGTGGCTCAGGGTCTCGCTCATTGTATCGTAGACACATCGATTGCTGACACAACCCGCGCAATGCTTTGTTATATCCACCAAAGCACTGACTATTGTGAGATGAATATATTCGCTATAAACGGAGCTAATTGAAGTGCTTTAGTTCTTTTATAGACGCTCGTTCCTATTTCAAGTGAGTGAAGTGCTTTTGTGCCAGCGTATTATTTTAAATAAGGCCTTTTAAGCTGTGATATGACCGGAAATATATTTAATTGATATGTGTGTGGATTTCATTAGAATTGCGGAAATTACATTACATATGAAATTATAATAATAATTTATTTGAAATGAAGTTCATGGACGATGCACTAATTTAACTGTAAAGATAATATTTTAGTTATGATGAAAAACATATCAGTTACTTTTATTTGTAATCTGTTTTCCGCAATTAATGAAAACCATCGCAGCAACGTCAAAACTATAACGTCTAAAGTAGTACCTCTTGGTCTTGAATTCATTAAGAGCGAAGGGACCTTGTGCCCAGTCGGCAGTGTTTGCTGTAAGGTAGTCGGTCGAGTAGGTCCACGGCTGTGAGTAAACAGTACGGCTGCAACATGTGTACGTATGTACTAGAACCACATCCAGCCAAGTACAAACCGCAATCATGTATAAAGCATTATGTTTAATGGTCACCTCTAGGATTAAAGCAATTAGCTTTTTATGAATGTTAGACCCCACACTGCCTAGCAAATGATAGGTTTATTTATTACTATTAGGTCTTGTACTACATTTAAGCATATATGTAATAATTACAACGCTACATATACGGTTGTGATATATCAATAGAATTATCTAAGACAACTCAGGTTTTCTCACTCGCTGCGGGGTCTTTCTGAAACGTTTATTGGCACTGATTGATTATACTTATTTATTATATTAAGTACAAACTGTATTTTGTATCCGGTGTTAACTGTGGTTTTGAACAATTTAATATTCCTTCTAACCGGCCTTTGCGAACAGATAATGAAAGAAAGAATACGCACGTCCAAGGATAGACTAATTTTTGTCTGCATCCTAAGAGCTGATCATTTTATTGCTACATTTTAGCGACATGACAAATTCATAACCAAAAAATATTTTTTGCATCATTTTCGAAGTTACTTAACTTTAATTCAACTGATGTTAAGTAAACTTAATCTATCCGCTATCTATCTCAAACAGATAACAATAATAAGTACCTAAGCAAGATGAGTGGCAATTATTTTCATCTTCATCTCCGTGGCTTTCACGCGATGTATGCTGCATTGCATTATACTAGCACATAGCGTGTCGATCTCACACCACTCCAGCGACACTATATAACTAATCATTCCGCCCACCGTCTTGTAAAGTCAAACCATAAATAAGTATTTGTGTATGAAACAATATTCTTACGACTTTATTGAAACTTTTGAATTTCCTGAAACTAGGTCGATACAGGTACCTACAGATTTAGGTAAACATATTTTTTACAGAAATATACATTAAAATATAATGAGCACATAATGCGGATCATGCGGATGTAAGTATACTCGTACATACAATGATTTATGAATGGCCTTTGTCTGATGCGTAGATTACGAGGAGGTATCTAAAGTATTCCAATGAGGGTCACTCACTGCATAGACAATATAGACATGATAATTTCATCAACAATTATGTTTAGCACGGGAAGTTCTACTGGGACGACAGGGTTTATCATTACATCATTAGAACCCAGGCAAAACTGGATCTTAAATGTTTGAGGTGATATATAGGCTCAAAAACACATTGCATTCAAAATTACAATAAAAAAACAGGTGAATATAGAGAACAAAGTATGTAAATTAATATGTTAACAAACACCGCATACGCATTTCTCACCGAATGAGTTCAGATATTCTCTCAGTGTTGCCTAAGACCGGGTCTTACTTTAATTGCTCTGGATTTCTTCATGTACTCGTATATGCCTACTTAAATTCCACATATCGTTTCGAGACCCATCCATATAGGTATTGTAATAATGCTCATCATATTTCATATTTTCATATTTTTGTTATGTGTAAGTAGGTTAGTACTTCGCTACCTTATATCGCTCTTTACCATTTTGTAGAGATAAGTATACGAAAGTGGTCGACAAACTTGTTAAGAAATGTGTCTCAAAAGGTAGGTTAGGTACATTATGTGTCTCAGAGATAGGTTACATATGTTATGCTGGTTATGCTGATTAATTAAGTTAATTAAGCAAATAAAGCAGCGTTGGTATGGTAGAGTACATCTATTGGCATTATTTTTGGTTAACGGATTAGCGAGAAGGTTCGGATGTTCTGTTCGGACTAACGGATGTTCAGAGAATTAGGCAGCGAACCGAATCGTGGCTGGAACCGGAACCGGACCCGTGAAGTAAGACTTCACGGGTCCGGTTCCGGTTCGCTGCGATCAATGCGCTCCGCCCTCTCCCCCACTTGAAATCAGCGCTTTGTGATTGGTTGCAGCGAATCGAACCGGCGCTGGAACCAGACCCGTAAAGTCCTATCCTTAGAAGTAATTGACCGTAAAGACGTTCCAGGAATTAAGACGTAACCGACCGCACCGGGTAAAATATACCTACAACCTACATAATATTGTAACCACAGAGGTCTTTCGACTGAGGAGGGTTCGTAAAGTAAACTTAAATGTTTGTTTGTTGATAGTGTCCGACCGAAGGTCGATTTCTGGCCGAATCCGAATCCGAAACCGATTATTCGGCTATCGTCACAACCTTCGGCCGAAGCCGAAGCCGAAGGTTTAAAAGCACTAAGAATTTTCTTCAAGATTGGATACAAGCTAATTTAAATGATTTGATTTTAAAACTTTAAAATTGAAGGTTTTATCATCATCATCAGCAGCAGCAGCCTACTCTAGTCCACTGCTGGACATAGGCCTCTCCCAGGGCGCGCCATTGAGCCCGATCTTCGGAAGGTTTTATATCGACTGTTATAGAAAGGTAATTTTAATCTTCTCTAGAAGTTGATCTAGTGGTAATCAAAATTACCTTGCGATTTGTGAAAAATTAGTTCGAATTCGTCGTTTGTTAGAATCCTTCGGTTTCGGCCAAAACTTCGGCCCATTTTGGCCGAAGTCGAAGGAGGCCGAAGCCGAAACCGAAGCCGAAGCTTCGGTAGGACACTATTTGTTGATTATGTAAATAACAATGTGCGTTTTCACGGTCCCGCATGCGTAACAAGTACATAACAATTAGCGACTCGACACTATTGGTGCTGTTGCTGCTAAAGCCGTGGAGACCGAATAAATTTGCTATTAAACTCGTTTAAATTTAAAATATTGGACGATTATCAGCCATAATGTTTATGACTATTGTAAATGTTAAATAATACCTATAATATTTTCACCATTAAAGTCATTAGGATAAATTATATCTTCGTCGTCACAGTGTTGTTGCTTTTTCTTTCATAAGGTATGTTTTTATATGTATGTGTACATATTATCCAATCAAAATATTTTTGTAAAAAAGGGCCAAGTCTCGTGTTGGTCTGTTTGGCATAAAAAAGTGAGATATCATGTATAGCCAAATCTGCGGTATTCGTTCGTATTATGATTCTGGCACTTTAATTTTAATCATAGACAACAAAATAACAGTGTTGATGCGCAATTAAGTATTTAGGTACATATTAAAAGACTTTATGTGACTTGGCTGATACGCAGGAGCGCAAGACCAAAGTGTAGCAATCAGGGGGCGGTAAACAAAGCTATTATACATACTCAGTTTGGCGGATTTTTTAGCTTATTTTTTATTTCCTACTCACATTTTAGAGTAAAGAATAAAGTAAACGTGGATATTATTCAATAACAAGAGCCATACTCTTAAATAAGAGATATGACGTTTAGATAATGTTCCGGTGCACACTTTAAGTAAGTAAGCAAAGTTACAGCCAGATTAAAACAGGCTGATTTGCTTCCAGAAAAGGGCGGTAGAGTCCCTAGTGCTTTCTGTTCGATTTGGAGGTGGCACTACCGTGCGCCCAGGTAGGTAAGATAAATGTAGGTAGGTAAATAAGCGATGCCTTGTGCGTTGAACATTACGATGGCTCATAAAAATGTGTAGGTATACATGTATATGATGAAATGTCGCCGCAAACATTATATACGAGTACTCAGTTGTGTTAGGCTTGGGACAAATTTAGTTAGGCTGTTAACCATTCTGCGAGAAAGTACTTAGGTATATATATATATCATCAGATCCTCAAAGTTTCAGATGTCGGAAACGCACCATGAACCTGAATATTTAAGCTCAAATTCGAACCATCTAGCTCCAGAGAACCAATCTGACATCAAAGATACTCCAAGATCTTGGAAACCACGGATCTAATTTTTATCAGACCTAGCTAAGAACACTCGATAAAATTCTCTATTCAATAAATAAAAAACCGGGTCCAAATATGATCATCCGTTGTTAAGTTATGTTGCTACAAACAAACACACAAACAGACAGGCAAGCGTGTTAAACTTATAATACGCCCTCACTCGATTGGACGGGGGTTAAAAAACAACCGTCAAGACTTAGGTAAACAATCCAAAAAAAAACGGCATCGCTTTACTTTATTTACATTGACGCTTAGATACGGGAGATTGTTTCTGTAGGCAAATAAAACGCAGAAAACTCAAAATGTACGGCGAAATGAAAAAATAATTATGTAGCAACATAATTAGAGAAAGGCATTTCTCGAAAATTTAATAACAAAAATAAACTGGTTTTTAGGTTACCGTTATTATTATAACCTAAAATGGGGTAGGTATTCTACAATACAATGCCCCAAGAAATATTTAAATCTATTTTTTAAATATAAAAGCACATTATAGAGGCACTTATGAAGTGGTGACCGTGTACTTATCAGCGCGTCATGTCTCCGAAGGTATCTAGGGAAAGGCAGTTACGTAACACTTCATTAATACGTGTGACTCAAAACCGTTGCGATGGGCGTGACACCTCGACACACTAGGCCGCCGCGCGCGCACTCGATTCCATTCGAATCTCGTTCACTCTTGCTTTCTTTCCAAAGCCTACGTCGACGTCGCCGGCCACCTCCAGACATACCGGCGCCTATAAATTTGCTTAAAAAATATGTACAATTAATAACAGCCCCAGGATTCGATATCAATGTTTCAATTTAATTACTACTGCGACAGAAACAGCGCAGCAGGTGTCAAATTTTTATAAATTTTGCGTAACATAAATAATAAAAAGACACGTCCGTCGACCTGTTACGGCTTCTACGTGTTCTATTATTTTTACATTTTGCAAAGCTGACAATTTCATAACGTTGGAGACCTTGGTGGAGACCTCTTTGAAATCAGTTGCCGTTTTATCCGGAGAGTGGCCGCGGGCCGCTGACAATAGGCGGAGCGTTCCTATCGTATGCCATCGAACGATATCAATCACTTATAAATAATAGTTTCTCCATGCTTATAAATAATTATCAAGTTAGTATCTATTAATTCTCGTAGTTTCACGTCATACGAATACTAGGTACTTAATACGTCTTTGATTTCCTATGAATGGTTTCAATTTTATATAAAACTACAACTACTAAACCATAGTGCTCTAAATGTTACAAATGGTTAAAAATTTATAAATATACAAATAAAGGTATACGGATTTTCCGTCTTCAAATAAAATAATAGTTGTTAGTTCTAAATAACGACTTAGTATAAAATCACCAACTTTTTACATTATTTTATAAATGAGTTGAGTCATACATGAGATGGACTATTTCAACTCTCATTGCGAATGGGGATTCGCCGTTAAAAATTAAATAAAAAAGATCTCCCATTCGCCCATACCTCTGTTATTAAATTCATAATGTATGTGTGTACAGTGTTTGTATAAAATTCATGATTTAGGTATATTACTGTAATATAAAGAGATTCAGAAGTTTTTTCATACTCTCTATAAACTTACTTACCTACTTATTCAAGATCAGGGACTGATAATTATAAGTTACAAATTGTGATTTATTTTTCTATCCCGCTTAGTGTTTCAAAATAATAAAAGACAAAACCAGTCCGCAATAAAAATAAATAAATAGTTGACCGACTTTTTAATTTCCAGAAGTCAGAACTGGTCTAACGAGAGTAACAATGAGACATACCCGTTCATTATACAATCATATAGTCGACTATTGGTTGGTACCATCATTAAGCTAATACGAACTTTACTGTAATCACATAAAGCACATGTATGAAGTGAGCAGCCGCATGGTCGACTGTACAGTCGACAACGGGTCAACCTACCTAAAACGTCAAAATTTGTGAAAGTAAAATAAACTATACTTCGCTGACATAAGGTTGAGATTTTATCGATGATATTTGACTGATGGTATACTTTAGCTAGTGGTCGACTGTACAATCAAAAGCATGCACTAATGCGTTGGTTCGATCGCTATCGTGCGTGCCACACACGGCGGTTACGTTACGATTACGATTTAAGAACAGGCGTTTCATACATCATAATCAGAAATTATCTGCATTTTAATCTAGACAACAACAAGTACGAGCACATTAAAATAAATGTAACAGCACTATTTATACTATATTGCATTCCTTTTCTACATCATTTATAAAGCGCTCTGAAATACTCAATTTACAACATTTATTAATATGTGAAAACGACCTGTCCACACTACTATAGATTATAATAAATTGTAGTATTTCAGGGTCGGTTTTATACGACCTTTGAGTTTTGACAGGTTTCTAATTACGCAGCCGTCAATTCTGTCTCAAATTAGATAAGTGTCATCATCATGACAAATTGTTTGATCAGCCGAGCCGGCGCCGGCGCAAATGGTGTGTGTTGTGTTGTCCACATTGCAAAGTTCGCTGCTGTATCCACTTTAAATTGCTTAAGTTTTATTCCCACTCATATAGAGGAATGTACGAGTACTATAATAAGAGGAATGTACGAATAATATAATAAAAATTCTATGTCAATTGACAACAATTATAAGCAGTTATGATTCAATAATACTCGTACAGGTTTTTTCAACTGAATTGTAGAAATCAGTGCGTGCGCTACCGTTCTCAGTTATTATAGGGACCCAGTTAATTTCGATTTTCATAGGGTCCAACAAGGGGATTCCACGTCTTCATACACAGTAAATCTTGTTTTGAATTATACATAAGTAAACATCTAAATACTCATGTATAAATCAAGACAAGACTTACTGTGTAGACGTGGAATCCACGTGAGACTTAGCTAAGCTAAACACCTAAAGTATAATATAAGGATCCTATCATCCTCTAGCCTGGACGTTTATCAAGTATAAATAGAATTTTATTAATAATTTGATATCCTTTACATGTTTTCTTAAATCTAGGTAAGTTAGATAATCCGTGTCCGGATTATTTTCCGTACCCCTTGTCTATAACAGCTTGTCTTCCGACACAGGCCTCCTCTAAACACTTCCATTCTTTCTTGTCTTGTGCCCATGCGGTCCACAAAATACCTCCTGTAGAACTGCTGGCATCTATAATTCGTTAACTACTTAAAACATTCAGTAGAGTTTCAGTCAGATTTATAAACGATCAATTTTCAAAGAAGATCCAAATGCCTTCTAATTTTAAGCACGGTATATTGATGTAACGATGATGGGGCGAACAAAAGTCGCCATATCATCAAAGAGTGCTAGTATGTAACCGTTGAGCAACTGTGAAGCTTCCGTATAAATAAAATTAGAATGTGGCAGCCCTACGAAGTACGAATTAACAACATGTAAGGACAGTGCAATAAAGTTAAAACGTGCTGAGTACCCACGTAACACATATAGGTACAACATACACGCGCACGAGTGTCGGACTCCATCTCACGGACACTGCACATTGTAAAAATTCGCTTCGGTGCTTCAGTGACACAATACCGCTCCAAAACCATGTTTATTGAAGGTCATTATGATCACCCACAAGCTGAAGAGGTTTATTTAGATAAGAAAGTACTTACGTGGGGTTATTGACCAAACTGCCAATTTGTAAATCGTTGTTGTTTATAAACATGATAAAAAGAGATCTTAGAATAAGTATGTAAATTAAACGACGATAACTTCAACCTACTTTTGAGTATCTAGTTATATGCAAGTAAACAAATGAATGCATCTAAAAATGCGTCGGCCAAAATTTGTGGTACAAAAGGCCAAAACAAATGGCATATACTTGTCTGAAATGTTGGATGTTCTGTACATTTGTACTACCTATTTAGGTAGTAGGTAGTTTTAGGCTAAAAACAATTTAACTTTATTTTATTCGAGTAGTAGGTAGGGAATAGCTAATAAATAGATAGAGTATGCATTTGCTGGAAATTAGATTATTAGGTAACAAAAGCATAGGCAGTTTTCGACAAGACTTTCAAAAGAGGTTAGGGAATTTTACCTTACATGCCTCTTTCTTAATTCTTTCTCAATTTTACAATAAAAAAATAGTCAACACTGAAAAAGGCATTTAATTCAAAGAATAAGAGAGTTAGGTAAAACACAACTAGAACTTAGTACGAAGTTTTAAAGCGAAGATATTACTTAAGTAAATATTTATTTAACACATGACATGACGCTTAAGGAGTTGCCTAATAAGCCTCCATATGACATAAAATTATTATTATTTTACATACATCGTAACGTAAGTCACGAGTCACGACAAGACTAAGAAGGTATATATGTAAATGCATAACCTATCTATTATCTAGTACAAGAAGAAGCATTGAGTAAAATGAGTTTATTGAAGTTAGAGTGTTTATTGGTGACCCTGAATTTGTATCAAAAACTTTAGTAACAGTTGTGGTAACAGTAACTTTACTTCTGTTATGTAATGACGCCTGCCAGATATAAGATGTTAGTTAATATTATCAACTAATCTTTACACCTTATATCCAGCGGACGTGAGACGTAGCGTACGTATAGGTGTAAAGATTAGTTAATACTATCAACTAATCTTTACACCTCATATCTAGCGAACATAAGACGTAGCGTACGTATAGGTGTAAAGATTAGTTAATACTATCAACTAATCTTTACACCTCATATCTAGCGGACGTAAGACGTAGCGTACGTATAGGTGTAAAGATTAGTTAATACTATCAACTAATCTTTACACCTTATATCTAGCGGACGTAAGACGTAGCATACGTATATGTGTAAAGATTAGTTAATACTATTTACTAATCTTTACACCTTATATATAGCGGACGTCATTACATAACAGTAGCAAAGTTACTGTTACTAAAGTTTTTGATACAAATTCAGGATCACCTTCAATAAACTCTGATAGACACTTTAGAAATATCACGAAATAATACAGGTGCTGCTATTAAAACGTGACATAATAATCGATTGACTAAAAACTACTAGAGAAGTATTACTTATTTCGTGTGAAATTGTATCAACTGAGGCGAATGAAAAAGTATGGTAGGTACTGAGTAGCATCATTGTCGACGACACGTAACTGGCGTGGCATTACTGTGAGTAAATAAAAACATGAATCGTTCGCGACTATACCGTGGGACACCTTCCACTGAAGCGGAGCGAAACGCATTAATTTTGAAACAATCGTAAACTTTTGCATTTTTTTAAATGTTGTTTATCAACTAAGCTACTAAAAGTTTGTTTTTAAAGTGGTCCACCACAATGGTCCAGAGGTGAATTCAACTTAGTGATACTTGCACCGCTGTTTTGTGCTAAAAGTGAAATACTTATAGCTGTCATAGGCAGCAGAATGATGGATAATAATAATTGATCAAAATAAGAGTCAGCAATAGGTATTAACCTAATTTTTTTTATTGCATCAATCAACTCACTCGTACATGGACTTCCTGAAGAACGATAGAAAATTAATTTTTCGATATCTCAACTAACATCAGAGATATTAATAGTTTAAGATTCAGATGCTCTGTCCCTGCAAAACGGTACTTAATATGTATCCAGGACCTGCTTGTATGGCGCTAGGGAACGTTAACGTCATAATTCTTATTGCCGTTTCTTTCTACCGTCTGATTTTTGATTGCCCTGTAGCTATTTTATTTTTATTTACGAATTTTAATTCTGTTTTCACATTTGACCTTTTTTATGAAATGCATTTAATATTTGAAACTTGGAAAAATACCCTATTCCAAAACAAATAACATACCATCGAGAACCGAGAGAGAGAGAGAGGATCTATCCTGTGAGAGAAAAACAAATAATGTATTTATTTAGGATATGCACTCTTTACATTTTTACCAAAATATTGTTCGAAACAAATCGAATCGAAATATACAAACACAACTGAAGTTTTTAATGCAGAGCGAACGTAATCACTACGTGTCCAATGAGTGAATTTTGACAGTTGTCCCGACCAAAAAGTGTCACAGATTTGAAGTAATACTAGTAGTACTAGTAGTAATTGTCATTATTACGTTTATTTTATAACTACTATAAAATAAAACAAAGAATAATCAAATCAGTATTGTTGACTCGACAAAAGAAGAAAGAAAGTATAGAGGCCTTGTTAACCGTAAAATCGTCTGGTTCAATCATTGTGTAATACGAGTATAGTTCTGGTCTTAGTTCAGTTCAGTGGAGAAACGTACATGTGAACACCTGAATCCAGATCTAGTTCTACATAGTTTTCCCAGACAATGTAACGTAAGACTTAAGATTTACATCGCTGTCGTGTCTGTCGTTTATCATTAAATTAGGACGTTTTTAGTAAAACGCGATGTAGGTAATATTACGAACGGGTAACTCATCGGAATATTAGTATAATATGTTTTATTCTTTATAACAGTCGTATCGTTTTAGTTACATGTGTGTCGACAACCACACAGCGGGATACCATGTCCTCCTAGGAAACAGAAAAGTCATAAGTAATTCATTATTTATTTTTTCTGTAAGAACTATCATCCGAATTATAAGTACTCATATCACATTGAGATTTGAAAGATTATCCCAACCACAGGAAAGCTTAATAAAACCATAGAATTTATATTAATACGTAAAACAGAGTGCGTAGGATATAATTTGAGCAAAATACAAGTTATAATGGATACACAGGGATTCCTAGTGGGGGCTAGAGTCCTTTAAGAACACTCGTATAATTAATTAGTAGGTAATATTAATATACCAACTTCATTATTATTTATTAGTTTAATATGAGAACTTATGATTACTTATATCGCTATACTTGTGCAGTTAAGGTTTTTTTGGTAATTACACTCGAGGCTGGATTGCATCCCGAGCCGAAGGCGAGGGTGTAATGGAGCCGAGAGTGTAATGACTCTAATGACCATGCTCACGCGTTTCTTACGATGTTTTTCAAAACACTTGCGAGGAAAAAACATATGTCATAAACATATTTTTAGACATAAAAACTCTTTACTGAGATTACAATTTTTTTTTAAAGTAAAGTGCTCTAGTGCGGTAATGTAAAGTAAAAAGTACACGCGTGTTTTATAAGCTGCATTATGAACCTAAAAAAAAGATTATTCTTATTCTTAATAAGAGAAGTTGTTACGGTCAAAAATACGAGCTACATGCAGTTAGCTGGGTGGAGCCGGCGGGTGTCGAGCGGAACTCAGCTCGCCGGAGGTCAAAGCGAGAGGTTTATGGGCAGTTTATCAAACGCGCTCGCGCAAGGTCTCAGGTTCTTAGTTTCTTACATTAGATAGGCACTTATGTACTCGCCTCGTAAACTCAGCACACCTATGCCAGCGCAGTCATATCGTTCGTCAATTGTCACACGCTTTTATTTACGCTATTTTTACTTTCAAAGATTACCTACTTCAAAATCCGCGTTCCTGTCTGATGTATTTTTGTATTTGTATTCAATAAGATATTGTACTTTACATACAAACAAATAAAAGAAATTACGATATAAACAAATACAATCTAAGCAAGTTAAGCTCGGGCTCTATGTTTTCAGTTGCAAAGTTTGAAGTGTATGTCTGTTTGTATGTTTCTTTGTCTGTATTTATAATAAATGCGTAATTTTCCAAAGTTTTTACACCTTGGAAAACGTTTGGAAAAATATCTTGACCCACTTTTATATATCTAACAGAGTTAAAACTCTACATACGACTACATACACAGTTCGAATGTCAATGCGTTTATCGATATACGTTACCGATTTGTGGACCTTTGGAAAAATAAAAAATAAATCTATTATCATACAACAGGCGCCCTTGACTCTTGACTTGTAATGAATCCTCTTCATTCCTTCATTTATCCTCTCCTCTACTTCCTTATGCGAATTGTAGTGGACTCGCGTGATATATGAAATGGTAGGCGTAATCGGCGGCGCAGCGGCGGGCGCGTGCGCTGGGGCATACATATTGTTTGTTTTCGGAAGTAAAGCTTTTGTTTCATACCAGATACTTACACCAACTTGAAGGTCTTTGTTACTTGAATTTGTTCCTTCCGGTTCTTTACCGTGAGTTGCAAGAAACGTCCTTAGTGTTAAGGCTTTCTTAAGTCTCGCGTCAGTGTCATCTTTATCTATCAACTCAACTTCATGAAGGAACGAACGCCCGGAGACTATTTTTTCTGTCATCAAGAATAACAAGTATTTTAATGAAGACTTAACTTTAAGGACGTTTCATGCAACTGTCGGATAATGATTTAAAACTTAGTGTTTAGTTATTATATTGCTGAGAAATTTCCAAAAAAATATGTTTATTTCTAAATATGATGTGATTAAGAGATATTTGATTAGGGTTAATTGAATTCGTAAAAGTACTGTAATAATTACGTGGTGTGTAATTCTTGTCTAATAAATGCATTTAGTTTACTTACATTTAAAAAATAAATGACCAAAAGAACCTAAAATATATTACAGATGGACAAATATGTAGAGTCATTTTATATGGAGAAATGTATGCTGCTAAAACACGATACAATCCAGATATGGTAGCAGAAAACTTGGTAAGTATGTGCAATTATTTCAAGCCAAGTATCTTTAATGTATTATTAATTTGTAAATAGTCCTTCGGTTTTCTTAATGATCACGTTGCTTACTCAACGCAACGCATGCTGCAAAATATTTGCTATAGATTAGACCCAAGTGAACTTTTCAAACGGACATTCCTGCAATTTGCCAGCAATCCATTTGTCCTCAATAACTAACTTATTTGTAAGTCATGTCGACCCAGTAAGTAGTTCCCACATTCTCAGAATGAAATAAAATTATTAGAACAGTGTTTTGTTGAGTATACTTATACAAAAGTAACAAACCTAGGTACCCTAGGTACCTGCTATCCATAAGTGCGAGTGCGTACAAGTACCTAGTTGTATGGATGCAAAGTATTGTCAGGTGAGTAGGTATATTTAGGTAAATCAGAAGTATATTGATAATTAAATACTAGATATGAAGCTACTTTAGGAAAACCTATAATTGGCTTATGTCTAGATTCTTAAGTATGGATAATTTGTTTTAATAACTAAATAGCTGTTGGTTCTCTAAATAAATAAAATAAATAGATTGTCTAACTAGCACGGGAAGGACCAAATTGGCGCTACACGTGTTATTTCGCAACACGCGCCGTAGGCGAGAATATAATATTATAGTTTTAGAAATATAGCCACTTCAAAGCGGGCTCAAAAATCCGTATTACCTACTACCTCTTAATTTCGAATAATCTCGTCTTATTCCTTGCCTATATCTTACAATTACAAGTGCCTTCCGGGAAAAATTTCAGCCTTCAGTAGATCCAACGGTTTGGACTGAGTGTTAATACGTCATCATATATTTTAATATCGCAGCAGACGACTTGAACGTCGAGCATGGGTGAATCGATGAATGACTCCAGAGGAAGCAAGAGAGGGATACCAAGACAGAGATTAGTGGTACTCCATTCTCTCTGCCTACTCTCGCAAGGAACATAGCATGTAGTTATGTATATTAACTTATTTTAAATCATCAGCAAACTGCCAAAGATACTGCGTCGGTACAGTGGTAGTAGGAAACAAGTCAATACGCAATGGTTAGGAATCGGCGGCGAGGCAGTCGGTTTCGCAACGCTCTACCGCACTCAGGTTGATAAATCGATCACTTCTACTAGTTAGATCGGGTACTGACGGCCTACTGTTTAATGCGGCTTCAGTTCGGCCAGCAACCGACTGCAATGTGCTGCAACTTTGTTATATTAGGTACCTAATTAATCTATGTACCTATACTCCCAACGTGTTACTATTCTGTCCCCTGAAAAACTTCTAAACAACGATTAACTGTAACAATTTTTCTATTCATTTTGCGGTGGTTGAAGTACGAGTGGTACGACACCCGCCTTTGAGAAAGCAATGGGTGAGAAATGGTTAGCTAAAGTTATATAAAGCCCGTCCAGGAATACAATAGGACTGTCAAACAGGTGCGCGCTGGTAATTTTATAATCTGTGTTATGGAGATTGCTATGAAAAAATCAGTTTACATAAAATTACGCAACATGGCACACTCTATTATGTTCCTGGTAGGGCTTTATATTAGGTAACTGGAAAAATAACCCGTTATATTATGCGAAAAAGGTCGTCAATTTGGAAAAGGCAATAACGTATTCAGAATTATTGATGATGGGAACGATTTTACAGCAACATATAGCTCATAATATAATATAACAACATAGAAAGACAATTTTCGACGCCTATGTACTCGTATGTATGTCAGGTAGAAAAGCTTTTAATGAGAATAATTAAAATTAAAATGCAAAATTTCATACGAAATATGTGTAAATGTGAAATTATTATTAAATCGAAAATGAGCCTGCATGTAACCTACTCTGTGCACCTTGCGAAATGTGATTACATTGCAAGAGTTGATCAGACCAGATCAATTTGAAACACGGCAAGTAAAATTATGTACTTATACATAAAATTAGTAGATATTTATAACTATCTGTTAGCCCATGACGGTTGCTGTCAACGAATCTAGAACTTTTTGTCTGGCTGAAATTAGACCTGGTTAGAGTCTATAAAGAAATTATGTTGAGTTAGAAGTTAATTATATTAAAACCACACAAACACACAGACGGAGACGATCTCTAGAGGTAAATACCAGTGTCTCACTCTTATATAAAATGAGTTTTGCGCAGTAGACTTATAATTCACCTAGTCAAAATAGCCGATTAAATTTTATGTGTCTGGTAGTCTTAAATAAAATCCAACTGTATTACGTCGTAGAGGATCCATCTGTAAATATAAATAAAGAACTAGTACAATAAACGGATATACGGCAAAGTTGTCTTACGATCTTATCTATAGATTGTAAGAATATTCTCGGCATTTCATAAAAGAGCCAAATGACAAGTACTATTAACAGATATTTATTGGAGAAACCATAATAATATTTTCTCAATATAACCTTCGTGCTTAACGAAAACAAATGCCTAGCTCGAGACTTTTAAGTACCGTCTATTATCAGACCATAGAATAGATATTAAATTACAATACCTAATATAGAGGTATAAACGTTTTTTTTATGATAGATGACATATTAGGCACACTATTACGCATACCCTTAGCAAAAACTATTAATAAGTAATAAACAAGTTTATTTATCAAATTAATAATGTGGAGAAAACAAATTAACATCGCGCTGTAGATTACGTCACGTCACTGGGACAAAAAGTTCAACGTCCTATATATTTAATATGAAAACCACTTTTTAAAACCTGCTCTTTTGGACAAGCAGAATACGAATTAACGCTAAAGTTTACATATAAGTAATCGGCATACACTGAATTGATTATTTCTTTATGACGTTAGTCATCGTCCTACTATCACAATGGAAAGATATGGTTCCCTACAGAAATAGTCATAATACATAATTCCAGAACGTACCCTATTATTTATTTCTAACGGCTGTGGATGGGAGTTGAAATCGCCCCGCCATAAATTGCTATGGCATTAAATTGTAGCATAATTTCGAATGTGAAGTTAAAAGTAAAGGACAGTGTTGATATCGCTGCTTCTATCTGCAGATTCAATCCGAAGTATTTAGTTTTACGAGTGATATTCCAGAATCGGTGCCATAAACGAGTATAGTATTTTTAGCCTAAAAATAGTCAACTAAAATAAAATAAGTTGCGTTGATTAACGAATATATTGCTGCAATTAGGTCATACCCTAATGGCTGTAACTCTGAATAGATCATTCCCAAAAAAACAGGTGTGATTTGCACAGTCACGGTCGTGCGAACATCGGCTATGCACCGAACGAAGTCAGGCGAGATCAATTTACATATCTGGAAACAACGAAAGTACACGCAGCCAACATTCTGTAGGAAGCGAATGCATTGAGAAAGGGGCTAATTATTGTACCGCAATTTTAATAATTGAACATGTGACAATTACATACGAAGCGAAGCAATCGCATGACGCCACCGGCAACGCACCAGCGATATTGCACACCACAGATCGCCTCCAACATGTCTAGTACGAGTTGTAGCCTCGTGAATGATTAGTAACCATTGATTACTGGTTGCTAACACGAATCATAAATCATAACAACAAATATCACTACTCGTCAGACAATCGATCGCGTTCTGTCCACTCTTGAATTAATATACTCGTAGCTGCTTAAACTAGACTCCTCTTGCCTCATTGCATACCTACGCAGAGTAGATAAATTAGATATCCTTGTAAGGAGCGACCTAGAAAAACTATAACCGTTCAAAAGCGTAGACTTCCTAAAAGAGTACAAGAATAATTAATTACTGCATGTATGTTCAAGTTGCCTATAGGAATGCAGCGAAATATTGTAGATTAGGTACCTGTTTGGTCACCTAAACTCTACATGGGAATTTGATAATTCGGTATTGATAAATTGAAATAATTACAATTGATATTTACAAGTAGTTATATGAGTATGTTACTGTAAAAGCTCGAACTACGGTAAATGCTAAGATTTTCCAGTAAACCCTAAGATTTACCAAGTAATAACGGTAAATGTCCGAATTGTTCTGTAATCGTCGTTTATTTCGGACTTTTACCAACATTAACTCGTTAAATCTTAGGTTTTACCTCAGATAACGGTAGACGTTAAAAAAAAAGACATGTTTAGAAATCGACAGAGCAAAAACCGACCCGAAAAGCATCATTACCTAGTCATTGACCCCGTCAAGGTCATTGACATTTCCCCCCTCACCCCCAGACAAGCATATACAAACAGTTTGTTCTAGGTTGTTATAAAAAATAACCTAACGTTGTTAGGTTGAAGGCTAGGGCGGCCAATAAGCTGCGCTCGCTACGCTTATTTGCCGCCCTAGCTTTCAACCTAACCCACCTTGTATTAAGTTGGCTTGATTTATAATTCCCCCTTTTTAATTATAACACCTTGTTTTTATTCCGTAAACCAATTTTTACCAATCATTAATGGTTAATCCTAGCATGTGCCAAATTCTCGTGGTAAAAGCCCGCAAAATCTGCCGCTTTTATATAAATACTAACTAACTCATGTTGGTAAATCTTAAGATTTACCACTATTCCGGGTTTTACAGTAACATAAACTTCCTAAAATCTTGATTTAAGTATTAATGTATACCAATCTGTATTCCTACAGTCTAAATGAACTCCGCATTAGTAGTGAAGGGATGTTAATATACTCGTATTATATATGTAGGTAAATATAGGTACTTATGTACAAATACGTAGGTATTTTTGTGTTATTTTAATATCCCTCCTTTGATGAATGACATATTTTCACTTTGTACAATTGTAATTGAAAACCAGAATTTACTGGTGTTCAAGACTGAATTAGGAATATGGTTATAAAACGTTAGCTAAATTTTTATGATATATGAATTTCGGAAAAATATTTTAAAAGCATCTCTACTATTTATAAGACTTATAATATAATATTCGTGCATTAAATTAAAATGAACAGCAAGCAATTATTTCACATAGTGAGAGTTATCTGTCGACTAACTGACTGACATCTAATTTGTTGTATTAAGATTCATGTCGTGATAACTTCTTAGGCGGCTTGCGCGAAAGTGTAGTTTAAATGTTCTTAACCCGGGTTAACTCGCGGATTGTCTATGGTTTTCATACAAAATGTTTCAGGGTTTGCTTTGGTGCTAGACGTTTTTGTGATTTAACCTGGGTTAAGCACTAACTCTCGGGTAATCTCTGAATTTGATCTTCGCGCAAGCGGGCCTTACTTGTATTATGTGCTTAACAAGATGTTAATTCCGATTACAAAGTACTAGTGAACATGGTAGAAAGGTAGAGAGGGCCTTATAAATGGCAGTGACGTATTATCCTAAGGGCGTAGGGTGCGGGTGTCCGGGGCCGTCGGAGATAGCTCTCCTTAGAGGCATGCATAATATTCAAAGTGCACACTAAACTTTTTTGTCTGAGGGAGCCGCCCTTACGACTCCCTGGTCATAAGGGCATATTCAAAGGCTCCCAGCCCAGGGTGCAAAGTTTAGAAATACTACTGATACGTTCCAGAACGCCCTGATACATGGTACACATTTTAACACTTGTAAAACTGTCTTGTTTATTTTCCGACCAAAAGGAACTGTATCTTGGGCAACGACACTACAATTATTATAGAGATTTTGCTGTAATCATTTGTATTCTAATATACCTACACATACACAGGCAGCAAAAACTCAAAATAGTAAGAAACTATAATAAAAATTAAAATGTCACAAATCGTTATGAGATGTGATAAAACGAACTTTACTCATTAAGTTCGTTTTATCACATCTCATAACGATTTATGAGATTTTATTTTTTAACATTATTATACTTATAACATTTCTATAACAGCATCCTCACTTGAAACATAACATAATCATGAAATTAATATGTAAAATGTTGTCTTGAGTGCGCTCATTGTTTACGGGATACTTATGATGACATAGTTGTTGCTACACAAGTTATCAATTAACAAATATATAAATCTACGTCCCTTTTTGCAACTGAAGCAGACATTTGGCGAAAAGTCTGATTTCGCAATGTGCTCTCCGAATGTTTCGTAACAATAAAATGCCGGGAAAGGTATTTTTATCAAGTGCAGCGTAACGAGGCTAGCCGCGGTGTCTCAGTCCCAGCAAACGACCACAATTTCTGTAATTGTCTTTGACGAAATTCTTTAAGAATTCCATAAATAATATTACAATTTAAATTCCTACTTATTACGTCTTTTTGAAACTCAGTCGCGTTTTTGCTAACCGTCTGCCTTGACCGAATAAATCACAACGACCCTGCACTATCTTCTCGGTAAATAATAATAAGTATCTCCTCTATTGTTCATTTTTTCACAGAACAAGGCCGGAAGGCATAAAGTCTCATTTCTGTAATTAACTTCCCAGTTAACGGATGCTAAAAGAGATTGTCCATTGTATGATTTTTCTAACAGTAAAGAAAACTAGATGTAAGTAGGTACCTTTAATTTTAATGTGAGTAAGTACGAGTATGTACCTAATTTATTAGCAACGAAAGTTTAAATAAATAAATGTTCGCAATTATTAGGGAATCTAATTCTGACCTGCTACTACTGCTACACTACTTGAGGTCTTTGAGTGAGCTCTAATGTGGCAGTTAGAATTATAAATAAACAATAAGTCGCTCCAAACAACAGGCTTACGCAGAATGATTGACATCAAAATACGGATTATGTGAGCGCGCTTACATATTCATGATTATTTATTCGGTCGTCCCATTTAATGATCCGTGCAGTGCGCGCGCGCTCTAAAATAGAAAGATTAGAACTACTAACGACGCCAGACCACCTTGTTACATTTTCTGCAATCGCCTCGAGCCTTTGCTGACAACAGCTACTATAAATTCATTCATTAAAATAAATTAAGTAGTTGTTTTGGTGCCGTAATATTACTATTATTTGATTTCCATCCTTGGGCGATAAAAATAATAACCTAACCACAAGAAGACTCATTAAGAAAATTGTATTTCATTTTCAAGGAAAACTAAGTAACTAGTGAAGAGTGACTATATAAAAGGCAGGTAGTAGATACAAGAATATAAGTCGCTTCAGGTTTACAATGACTAAAGGCTTCAGCTTCACAATGACTAGTGTATCAACCAGCTGGAGAATAGATATTTCCAATGCTGTGATTCCGTTCACAATTTTCGCCATGTTAGGGTTAGAAGAGCGACCTTCTATTTTTCACCGATTATCATGCAAAAATTATAAAAAATTCAAATGTGCAGATGGCAAACAACATGGCAAAAAGTTGTGAACGGATAATGATTCATTGGAAAGATCATTTCTTCTAGTAGAATCTAGTAAGTAGATGGATGGTACCAATATTTTACATAAAAAGTAGCGCCAGATAAAATAATCTTAAAAACAGAAACATACTATTTGTATGGATCTATAAAGAAATACATCGCAAACTTTTTGTGATGTACCTCTATAACTTGGAAATTTATTTATCTATCTATACTGGTCTAGGACGAATAATTTTGCCGGCTGCAGGAGCGATATTTTATGCTCTTTGATATCATTCTAATAAGGAGTAAGAGATAAATGTTTGTCCGCTATTACTCAAGATCAAGAACCACTACATGAATTTGAATGGGACTTTCACTGAAAGCCTTAAATATCACTTAACAATTATATTCTACATAACATTCTAGCAAAATCCAAGCGGACGTGGTGGTGGGATAAATCTTTGTAGAGGAATTTTGTATTTAGACATTTTGCTGTTCATTTGTGTAACAGACTTTATATTTCTTAGGAGTTCCATCACATACAAAGACGTTTTGCACGGCTATTGATCACAAGGTGTAAATGATTTTACATATTTAACGTTTGTGAACACCAAGTGTTTTAAAGTATCTATATAAGTTATAGATTTATGTGAAATGAATTTATTAATATTGCCTATTCGATAGATATCGTAGAACAGAGTTCTCCTGGGTACGATTCTGTCGCGTAGACAGGCGGGCAGCGAGGCGGCGCGGCGGCGAGTAGAAGCTAGGTTTGCGCAACATACTGGCTCCGGCTATGTTGGCAAACACCGTCACTGCCTGTCCTGCCGACGCGGGCCGGCCCAAGGAAATATCACACTCATTTCATACCATTAAGAGCTTTCAAATGGAATTATTGGCTCAGGCCATAACTCGGTGGAAATTCAATTTTAATTTATAATTGTATGCATCTCCATTACACAATTGTTAAAAATTGTTACCGCAAATAAACACAGTACCTATGTAAATTAACAAATACGCGGACTTACATAATTTACAAGGTGACTCCGTAAGTACTTACGATTAAATAAGCATATTTTAGGGAAAATAGTTTTACCATTAGCATTTAGGAAAATAATATGACATAAGTACTGGCATTTACTTCTGATTTCAATTTGAAAACTATTTCAGTTCATATTGAAATATTTAATCAGTGTTAAGTATCAATTCTCGGAAAATTACCAACAATTTCATAAATATGGCTCGTTGAAGTCTTTTGTATGGGACAAACTTTTCGTCTATGAAAAACCATCCGTGTGGTTAATAAAGTTTTCCAAAGGAACGGAGACATATTCCTTATTCCTGAAAGAGAGATATTCCTGATTCCTGAACAACAGGAAACACGATGGATTACGTTACAGTAATTTATATTAGGTATTTAAATAATTTTGTGAATATAAGATATTCTGAATATTTCGCACATGACACTAAACAAATAAAAGCAGACATGTTTTCAGCACCAGGTACTTATAAGTATAATAGGCATATTGACAAGTCTCGCAAGCATTGTTCTGTCTTGTGGAGAGACACAAGTAAAGTGGAGGAAACAACTCCGTGACAATGACCACTGAACTGAGCGAAAGTTCATTTCCATCGCACAATACCATGAGAATTCATTACCGCCTCATCGAGAGAAATCTTGGCTACCCTTGCATAATGACATTTTGTTTAAACAAAACGTCATTATGCATTTAAATGCTACAATTATTAACTGACGGCGATTGTTGTTCAACAAAGGTCTTTCGTGTGCTTTAATTATACCTGTGTTTGACCGCTAACATCTCCCCTTTCTAATTATTTCCGTAGAAAGATTACACATACTACATACATACATAAACTCACGCCTGTTTCCCGCAGGGGTAGGCAGAGACTAAAGATTTCGACCTGCAACGATCCTGACAAACCGTTCTCGCTTCTTCCACACGTAGAAGATTAAAAAGATAGAAAGGTAGAAAGATTACAGTTATCGATATTTAAAATAATGAGTATTTATAAAAGCAATATCTGTACATTTCATTCCTCAATAATGTAGGTACAAATCGGCACAATACAAGCTTGTTGTTAAGATAGTTATTATTTGCTAAAACCTGTTAAATATTTACCCTTTTAAAACGACGACCAAAAACAGAGAGATTCTCAATTCGACGCGTATATACATACACACATGTTACTCTTTTTACATTATCAAAAGCATATAACAATATATAAATAAATATTTATATATAATAAGCAGCTGCGAGTGCATGGCATTTATGAATGTACTTAAAATATAATAAAAATATTACAAAAACAAATCCTATCGACGTTAACCTTTTAGGAACCCAGTGGCCCAGGAGTAATAAAATGACTGGGCGAGCTGATAAATGAAAATCGATTAACAATACCAATTTGCTAATCCATAAAACACTTGGAGTTTGCATTGAAATCTGTCGATTTTATGGGGAATGTTATGCAACACGACTTATTATGACAATGCTTATGTAAGTAAATAACGCTCTTGGCCTTTGGTATTAGGCATCGTGTGGTTTTACAAAATGATTCCACATAGTTGGTGTTATTTTTGTACCAGTTAGATTGACAATATCACTTGCGATAGACTGATTTATACATATTCCTTTTTTACAATGGCGCCTTCTTGACATTGTTTTTATATTCCTGGTCATTAAAAATAAAAAATTTAAAAAAATCTTATTTACAAATACAAATATACTTTATTGCACACCCAGGACATAAACAAAACATTCAACATAAAGAGAGGTACAATACAATGTGCAGAAGGCGGCCTTATCGCTTTAAGCTTAATTACCTACATACATAAAAAGTTCGGGACAGTTTTCGATCGGGTATGTACTAGGACATCATGAGCCCGGTTCCTTTCTGTTTCAGTTCGTTGCATCCAATCACAAAGCGCTGATTCCAAGAGGAGAAAGGGCAGAGCGCGTGTGATTGTTTGCAGCGAACCGAACGAGAACGGAACCGGCCTTGTGAAGTCCTAGTCTTAATGTTAGTTATTTATAGATTAGACTTCAGCGGATAAAAAGGTGAAAACCGGACGAAGTCACAGGCAATAAGCTAGGTACTATTTCTTTTGTGCGCCGATAATATTTAATACTGCACAAATTCATAAAGCGGCTGATTAAAGAACACAATTTATATTCAAATATCAAATATGAAGATTCCGACACATGAAGATTAATCTTTATTTTGCTATTCGATATTTAATGTGACTAATCAAAGTAGTCAGCCGGTGCGTCATTACAAAGAATCGCCTGCTTTATTTGGAATTACAACAAAATTGTTTGGTCAAAAACAACATCAATGTTTTTTCTCACGCTAGTATTATTGCATTCCTTTGTAATAATTTAATATGTAAATACTCGTAGATACATAAAAAGAACTAAAATCTGATGTTGATACACCGATTATGAGTAATGATTTTAGTAAATAATAATGTCGAGCCTGCATTTAATTGATTGGCTAGCCTCGATGGAATATTCTGGTGGTGCGGTGCATAATATATGTACACATGGAGGCTGTTTTGCCCATATCGCGCCAAGAGTAATTAGATAGAGCCGCGTTATCGGTCACACTCGCCGTGGACGATGGACTCTTACTGGAACAAGGTCTAAAGGCTAGATCTGTAGATAAAATAGGTATGTACGAGTAATAAGTACATATACGAGTACCATATATATGAAAATAACAAAGAAGAAAGGAGAAAACTATACTCGTAACATTAGACTAAGCTGCTTTCATTTACGAACAATTATGAGCAAGTCATAGATCCATCGTAACGATAGAAGCATCCAAATTAAACATAGATAAGAGGTTGTCTAAAGTACATATAATAGGTACATTTGAATAATTGCTTGTAGCGGTTAGTCGTGAGGATGCACCAGACTTACTGTGGGCGTCGTGCTTGCGCTTGCTGTTTCGCCGCGTCGTGGTACTCGTGGTGATGGGAACGAGCATCTTCGTGACCGTTTTGCCACGGAACACTTATTTGTTTCGACAATGATCTACTATTTAATTTGACCCTTTTAAGACGCTACTCTAGTGCTATATTGTAGGAATATATTGATGGACATTGACTGTTGCTTTATAAATATATCTCAAATACGAATTTTTGCGTTTATGGCAATTAGCGTAGGATCGAAATTATGACTCAGTAAATAATTAAACATATCGCATGCGCCTTTATTAATATTAAAAACTTAAAGATTAATTACGTAACATTATGATTTTTTCGTTTCATTTAATGTCAACTTAGCCAAGCTTGTCGCGATTCTTGTTTCATTGATAAATTGCGTTGATTGCGTGAAAGACGTGGTTTTGTTATCATTTCCAAACGTAACGTTGGTAATCCAGTAGCAGTCACGCAACCGACTGTTATTCGACGAGAGGCCGAGGTTCAGTACTTGTTGATATCTTGATATCGACAAGAGTCTATAATTGTCTACTGTCGTGTATAGGCTATTGAAGATTACGCAAAACGAATTTATGTTACCGAAATACATAACATATTTGAAGATATAAAAACTTAAATGACTTTATAGTCAGACAAATCGGCTGGAATAAGGTTAACGGTAACAGGTTTATTTATAACATTCTAAATTAGGCTCTGAGCCTAACTAAAACAGTCAAAGCTTGGAATGTTTGGTCTTTTTGACGTGTCATGTGTTAATGACAAATAAAAGAGTAAGATTTACAAATTTCGCCTGATTCCTACAAGTCGGCTGAATTAATTAATACCCTTCTAACCGAGATTTTTAGTAGATAAAACTAAATGTATATGAAATAATTCATTAATTATAAATGGGGCAATATCAATCAATGGATCCATGAGTTATTAAGTTAATAAAATCACAAGGTTATGTTCATTCAATTAAAATTATTTATAACTGTTATAAAAAGCATATGAACTTGAGTTTATTACTAATCAACTAATTGATAGCAAAATAATACTATCACCCACTTTTACGTCTCGCGATTCGTTAGAACCCTCGATAGAACCACAGAGTATATAGAACGCTGTTTTTAGGATCCGTATCCCGAAGGGGAAATCGGAGCCCTATATTGCTGTCGCTACTCCGTTCGTCCGTCCATCCATTCGTCCAACAGGCAGGTGTAGCGCCTAAATGGAATAAGATACAGACTTCAAATTTCACAAAATATGAATTATCTTGACCTAAATCCGAAAATCGACTTTAAAACTTTGTAGAATAATATTTTAGAGGGGTACCATATGTTCCTATGAAGTGGCGTTGTTTAGAGCTATCGAGTAGAGTTCGAAAACATATTTTATAATTTCTTTCGTGGAGACATAACGACTTAAGCTCCCGTCAAAGTTGTCAATTTTGTTACCAGATCTATCTCGCAACGTAAACGGTAATAACGGTATTATATGGGAACTTAAAAATTGCCTATAATATTGGTCATATTTTCTATTAAAACAACAAAATACTAAAACTTGATACTAGTTTGTAAGTTGTGAGTAAAAGTTTTTTGCGCAAAATTTACAAGTGCAGCTTATACTTAGTGTTAGCGTATTAGTGCGGATCCCATAGACATTGCGAGGTCCGACTCGCACTTAGCTGGTTTTTTAAATCGTGGATTTAAGTCGATTCAATTCAACGACATTATAGTTGGTAGTTTTGTTACGTGTACCATATCATAGTTCCTACCGCTTTCTGTAAAGTATGTATACCATATTTTATGCAAATCAGTGTTAGTGCAAAATATTATGAAAAGTACACATGTCTATGGCGCAACGTGTTGTGTTGTTTTATGATATAAGAGAAGGTTTTGTATCATGAAAATAATCAAAACATAAAAACAACCAAAACATTTCCAAATTGTTAGTAATGAAGCGATCGAAGCAAACATTACATTAGTTTATATTTATTTACTCATTTGCAAGATTACGAAGTCGCAGTTATTTTATTGGCCGCTAATTCTAAACTTAAAACTAAATTAAACTGCTAACTCATACTCGTAAATATGCTAGATTGTGTAAGAGTGAGGGTGACGTTTCGTTTAGCGATATTTTAATTTACCGAGTGACACCCCAGAATCGGTGCCATTGTTAGCAACATTATTTTAGGGAATGCAAACAACAATACTTTTATTTATCAAACAGACGAAATCATTAGTGCTTTCCCAATGCTTAGAAAAAGCGTCTACTTTTTTTTACGAAATACAATATTGGCATAATAATAATATTTTATTATTTGCAGGCAACAAATTATATAGATAACTATACAAAAGGCCCATAGATACTAACATAAATATCTTTTATATTCATATTTTGTTAGTAAACCTAATGCCGTTAGTAATAACTATTTTATTGTTGCACTAAGTATTCAGTGTGCAGTCGGGTGCATAAGATAGTACATTGGCATATACCGGGTGCATAAGATAGTAGGTACCTACATTAAAGGTGCAGTACGTATACGAATCAGTAAGACTTTATAAAGTACTATTTTTAAGTAACGATTGGAACTCGTTTTAAATTCATTAGCGGTTTAGGATATCGAGGTCGTGTAGTAGTACCGAATAAATACAATTTAAATAGCTCGGGTTTGTATTGGTCAAACAACTAAACTTAGGTCACACACGGCGGTACGATTCGAGCAGGTATGCCACGCGAATCGCGATTAGCGACCGGAGGGCTTGCTCAATGAGCCTTCGATTAGCCACTACAGCTGCTTCCCACTAAGAACGTGCAATGCGCTCATTACAAAAATACTAACACAATATTAAACAAACGTTGTCGACGTTTGTACAATGATTTACCCGAATGGATTCTAACACGGGATCACAGAAATCGGACTAGAAGAGCCCTCTCAAAATGTAGACTGCAAAGTCTGGAACATCGGCGCAAGGTAGCATTTCTATCGGTATTTTATAGGATACATTTCGGAGAGTGCGTATCGGAATTGCACGACTTAATTCCAGCATCTCCATTCCGCCTTCGAACTATCAGGCGCGGGGATGGGGTTCCATCCTTATTTTGTTGATATCACATCTGTTCGTACGAAGCGATTTGCTTCTTCGTTCATTATGCGGACGGCTAAGGAATGGAACAGCCTGCCGGATACGATACGAATACAGACGTATTTCCCGAAACCTACAACCTTGGGATCTTCAAGGCCAGAGTGAATAGGCATTTAGAATAGAATAGAAGAATAGAAAAACCTTTATTAGAAGACCATATATAAAAATATCTGTAAAAAATATGTACAAAATATCACAAAATGAGTCGGATTATAAATTGGCCATATTTTACATTCTGACAAGTGATAACATATGATATGATCTATTAAAAGGGCCAAGTTCAGCTGAGACCGATTTACTGGACCCGCATGCTCCATCGTCGACCTCATCGTCGCTTACCATCAGGCGAGATCGAGGTCAAAAGCGGGTTCAGAAGTCATTAAAAAATAAATCTTTGCACGTGGACATAGCGTGATTTTACAGACATAAGTTAGTACCTCACGTACTATTCCAGCTTTAGTAATGTCGAGCAGATTATCTCCTTTCTCGTTGTTAGATTTGCCCATTTGCTTTTCAAAAATTGTATTTGTTTCATATTTACAAAATTAGGTAAGTTAGGTACCTGGTTAAATAGGTTTGCTTTTATTTATATAATTATTTATATAGTTAGCCAAGTCAGATTAGTTATTAGATATATGTTGACAGATACAGATTGTAAATAAAACACAGAAACTGGATTTTTTCGACCACTTCTATATAAGATACAAGGTCTCTAACAAGTTACAGCTTCCTGCCATAACTGGAAACTGGTCTTTTGAACAAAACAAAACCTACATCTAAGTGAACACTTGCTTGAGATATGTATATATTATTATATACGACCCAAAAATGGGACGTAACAAAACAAGAATATCTAATAGTTTATGCGTAGATACTCGTATGTGTTATAGAAATCTTCGATGTCGACAAACTGAATAATCAATGTTATTCATGTAAATTGTCAATAGTGGAATTTAATTCAGTAACGGGCTTCCTAAGGCTCGTGTGTCATCTCTATCTAGATCTATGGCGTAGAAAGGAATAGCATGTATGCATGAAAACTTAACTTTAAGGACGTTTCGTGCAACTGACGGTTAGTAACTTAATTTATAAGTAACTTAAGTTACTGCCGCCTTCTGCACATTGTATTGTACCTCTCTTTATGTTGTATGTTTTGTTTTTGTCCTGGGTGTGCAATAAAGTATATTTGTATTTGTATTTGTATTTAAGTGTTATATCGTATATACATTTTACTGTTGTAGAATTGAGAATCTCTACTTCATTCATTCATCTATACTTCATTTCCTCTGCCCGAAGGTTGCAAGAGATCGCTCTTAGCGATAACGCCGCCTAAATTGTACTTCACTATTTCCTTTTCTATCTCTTGTTTGTTGTTTTATATTTGTGCAATAAAGTGTATTTTACTTTACTTTGTTCAAAGTTTGTTAAAGACAAAATATTCCCGATTGAGGTCTAAAATTCACATACATATACTCGTAAAATACCGAACATGGCACAATGATTGATAATATTAAGTAACCTTCCACCGAGATCATAAAGTAAGTAGTTTTCAACAATCACATTGTTATCGAAACTATCTGCAGCTGGGCGAGGTCAGGTGGCACAGTATAGAGATCCGTTATAGACTGTCCATTAATATTATAGTGAGAAAATGTTTAAAAAACAAGAGCATGAATTATTTGCCTACTTAATGTATGAAATTGAAAAAATGAAATTGAGAACGTTTATTTAGCACTGTAAACACCAGAATATAGAACACAAGTACACAAGTATACAAAGTTTAATACATGCAGCACAGAACATCTGGTGTGGTACAGTGCCAAAAAGGGTACACCAGCTCAGCATAATGCTGAGGCAAGCCACAGCGCTGATTTTCAGCTGGCCCCTCAGTGACTGCACGGACGAAGAAAGCAACAGTGTGTGCGTGTTGTGATGTATGAATGCGTTTGTTACCACTATGTGTTTGTTATATGCTACCACTTAACTATAATTCAAACCCATCATTCAATTTCAAGTAAGTATTTACTCGTATATATTTTTAATGATAATCGTTGAACTCCAGTGTCCAGTTGTGTATACATAAAGAACAATATGATTCTAGAAGGCGGACGAGCTGTTTTTTTAAGGACTGTGTATAGGATTTAATTAATTAATTGATTTAGTTTATTAATTTCCCTACCATAGCTTGTTATGTCTTTCAACTCGTGCAATAATAATTCAGGTACCGCACTACTATGTATTGGCAGTTATCTAATTGTAAAGTAAAGTAAAAGTAAATTAGACTTTAATGCACAAATATAAAACAACAAACAAGAGATAGAAAAGGAAATAGTGAAGTACAATTTAGGCGGCGTTATCGCTAAGAGCGATCTCTTTCAGGCAACCTAGTAGTAGTGTAGTGTGAGGAGCACCGCTTTTGATGCAGGATACCATGCTCCCTCCTAGTATATAGGTATAGTCTGTACTGTAGAAAAATTGGTTTTATCGGTCCACTCCATAGCTAATCTAAACAACGAAAAACAATAGAATTATCTGGAATAAACAATTACTGTATAGCATGAATCGTCGGTTAGCGAGATCGAAAATTCAGATTGCGTGTTTCAACCTATTGTCCAAGTTTAACAGGTACAAGCGTAAATAAGTAAGTCAAGCTATACTATCTGGGATCGAGGTTCGATATGTAACACTGAGTAACGAGATTATGCAGAACAGTGGATAGGAAGTGGTCGAACATGACCGTGAAGTTGATTAAAAGTGTCCAGATAAAAAATGTCTTCTAAAATCGTGTCCTACAAATACGCATAGCACATCACGTAGATGGCCTTTTTACAACAAGGCTGTTGTAAAATTGTAATCTAAATGATGTGCCAAACTGTGTCTTCTGAATCTGATGACGATACATGGATTCGACTTTACGAGTGGAATTACTGCCAAATATAATTTGAAATGTTAATAAATAAATAAAAAGCGCCTTCAAAGCGCCTAAAACACAATTAATTATAACACAAATGAAAATCTAGGTGTACCAATGATTATTTGGAGTCGGTGCCTATCACGTGTAATGCGTTACACAGCCAGATTTGACTTTCCATACTCGGGGCTGGCACCGACTGCAAATAGTTATAGGTTTTGATTTGTGTTATAATTAATTGTTACTTTTTAGTGCTTCGAAGGCTTTTTTTTTAAATTTATTTCACAAATTTTAGTGTTCATGAGGGCTTCGGGCTTGATGGAGTAGAGGGGACTTCGCCCACCTCTGTGGGTCTTCTGAAAGATTCAAAATTACCAAATTACAGGTGACGTGCTGTGTTTAAGAACTTTCGTTGTCCATCTCCGAATTTCATTATCAGATCTTGCCCAAATTTACATGGGACCACCCTGGAGGACACTTCTAGTTCTAACTAAAAATAAGAATCGTCAAAATCGGTTCACAAATGCCATATACACAGCCGAATTGAGATGAGAACCTCCGACTTTTTTGAAGTCGCGTAAAAATTAAAAGAATTTTCCTTTCCACGGACTGGCAGAGTCTTGAATTAAATTACTTCCGCTGCAATTTCTGGGTTCACTCATCATTAGGTATATCTATAATGTACTCTACAATTATTAAAATCTACTAGAAGAGCCATATTATAAGTACCTACACTTATAATATGGCTCTTCTAGTAGATTTACTTCTTTTTATAAAACCACTAAGCCATATTTGTGTACCTACATAACAATACAAATATAAATTATATATGATAAGCCATATTAGACACGGATACATAAATGGAAAATTATTAAATGTCGTTTAACATTGTGAATGTTGTCGGCGCAAATGCAGCCTTGAGAAGGACACCGGTTTAAATTGTTTAGTTACAGACTGGCTGTCAGTTTTACGAAACGTCCTTAAAGTTAAGACTTCATTAAAATGCATGCTATCCCCTTAGAATATATATTTACTATTCTAAGGCTGTCCCTTTCAATGCCATAGCTCTAGCTAGATAGAGTGACAAGACTTAAGGAATCCTACAGAGAGCGTCGGTGGCACAGTGGCTAGGACACCGGACTCCCATGCGGGATGTACCAATGAGTTTTTCGTATTTTTCGAAGACTTACGTACATTTACCCACTGCTCTAACGGTGAAGGATAACATCTTGACGAAACCTGCACACTGAGATGACCAGTGCGTAAAATGAGGTTGGCACAAAAGATCCTCAAGGGTCGAAGTGCCGCTGGGTTATTCCCGGCCCCCTATCATAAGATAAGATAAGATAAGGAATCCTACACATTAAGAACGTTTCTTGCAACTCTCGGTGAGTTGAGTCATGGAGTTCATTTGAGAGATTATTCAATCAAAATAATGGCCTCAGTGTTTGTCTTAGACAAACCGTGTTAACTCTTGCATGATAGCATTTGAATTAGAAGAAAGTATAACCGTTATAGCATTTAAGAGGATGATTGACCTAGGTGTAAAATTAGACAAAGGGTGGTGCCATTTTATTGCTTGTTAAGTGTCCTTAATGAAGATTCAAAAGTTCAACCACAAAAGCAGGTCAAGGTCAAATGCAGAAAGCACCAAAAGTGAGCGTCTGTGGTTATGCTGCTCAGTTCGTCTCAACCAGCTTGAAAATTAAACCATTTGAACTATTTGATATCAAGATTTTATATCTGATGATTAACTCGCATCCATTTAACGATTTTTTAATTGTTATATTTTAAAAGATTATGAAGCTGGGATTTTCTTGCGTCGCTTCTTTGATTCTAGATAACGCATTAGGTAGAGGCAAAAAAATTACGTAATATACAGGATGGAACAGCGTGTTTGATAAAGATATTCAAAATCTTTCAACTGTCTTTATCATATCTTTATCAGTGACGAACTAATCGCCTGTAAACACTTAGCTGTTCCACCCTGTCTATGCATTTTAAAACTTTGAACTTCAACTGTATACTGACATGTCTAAAGTACTGTATACTGACATGTCTAAGTGTGCTGTAAGTATCAAAAGATGAATAAATGAAATTAAATGAATATCATTTAAAAATTTAATAGCTAAGTAAGTACGCCATATTTTCACAACTAATTGTGAAAAAATGTGGTATTTCAATATTCACAAAACGAATACTTTAGTTTAATGATTTCTGTACCTGACAAAGAACATATAAGTAGGTATGTACTCACTGAATTAAACTAAATATTTGATTATATAAGACATCTTTTTTTACTGCGGCATAAGTATCACCCTTGATAACTTAGGATTAAGATCGATTAAGTACAAAAAAATGCAAATTAATGATTTAACTATCTTTAAATTGTCTATAGTATTTACATATCTATGAATATGTGCATATAGATAGTTAATTATTTCCTATTTTAAATAAAGGGTTGCACGGAAACAACATAAGTTTTAGTTAAATAACAGACGATGGTTTGGCTGGTAAAATCTCCGTAATTAAAACAAACCGGAGAAAGCAATGGGAATCATACACAAATGAGAAAGTATAACATGACAATGCATGCACTATATTATAATTTAAAATGATACATTAATGGCTTATACAACGGTTACTGATTAATTGTGAACCTACCTATGTGGAGCACAGAAAATTTTGCGTGAGTCATAAAACTATTTATAAGTAAAGTAATATATTTATTGTTTTTCAAAGTATTTTCCGTTACATTATAAACATTTTTTCATTCGTTTTGTTTAAAAAATATATATCATTCGAAGTTCAAACATTTATGAGCGGCCGGGAGAGCAAAACTTTCAGTGTACCTGTACCTATGTATGTTAGCTAAATTTTACATGAGAATGGTGCATTATCTTCATACTGAAAGTCGCGGATCAGGCAGATAAAATTAGAGCACCAAGTATTTATTAGATCTTACTACTTACCTGGCAAAAATTAACGGCAAATTATTTTAAAAAGAACCTAATCCCGAATAACTTTATCTCCATTTAAATTATATAGCTATAGCAGTACTGACTTGATTTTGGAACGTAATGTCTTAGCTTATTGCTCCACTTCTATTTGTGGCACAACGAGCCTAGTCTCGGACCAATCACTGCGCCCACCGGCTGTCGTTAGACGACAGGTTGTCCAGTCAATGGAAAAGAACACGCTTTTGGTCAGTTCAAGATTGCCATAAGTAGGCTTCCGCCCTGCAATCGAACTGGGGTTACATAAACCGCATAATGTTGAGCTTCCAATCCGCCATGGCAGCGGCATAGCGACTGAGCAGAAAGGTAGAGCGGCACAGCCTTACGAGGCTTGACGTACGCAACGGCCTAACTAACGACGATTAAATGCAAAAAGCTAGGTAGGTACGTCTCCAATAAAATATATCTTGCCTGTGATGTGAGTTAACAATTTGACAACCGTTGGTTGCCCAACCCACCCTGAAAGTTCAATCTCAATTTAAATGAACTATTCCTTTCGATGCCATGGTTCTAAAATGACCACTAAACCAAAAGTGACCGATTAATGAACTTGATTGATGCAATCGGCTTAGGCATAATAATAATATAAATCTTTTTTAATGGTGACGCGGCGCGGCGTCTGTTGTAACATTATGAACGTTTCATGCAACTTATCAAATTTCGATAACAGGTATTTAGATAGACCTGTCGTCAATTTTCTATTTTAACTTGTTGATAGTCTTGTTATTTTAGCGTAAGATCAATTCTCAGTATCATATTTACATACGCCAGTGTATACAAAGGCTATGGTGCATAGTCTCGCGTATAGAAGGTACGCCGCTTAACTCTTGTTTATAGTAGGTAGCACAAGTAGAGATGAGTGACTTCACATTTCGTTAGGCATTTCTTGAGCTACGGCTACCAATGTCTTGATTTATTTATCAAAAAGTAGGAGGTCTGTGTTGTTTTTGGCCCCCACAACACAGGGTATCCTAGTGAGGGAGATAAAATGTGAATTTGAGAAAATGTAAAAGATACTGTCTGCATGTATATTTGTTTATTATTATTAACTATATTATATACGATATATAAAATTTTCGATCTGTTTTTCATAGCCTGCCTGGACCGACCCGATATGGAAATTATTTTTTTATATTTTTGCCCAATCCAAACGACTATTTATGATAATGATAATGCATCTGATAAAATTGCAGTCAAAATCACGCGAAACATCTTGCATATTACTGGCACGGTTCAGTTCAAGTAGATAGGTAATGACGATTATTTACAAGTGCAATACAATATGTAACTGTTGCAACGAGCTGCACTTTGCGACTGCGCAATTCGCGAATGAGCCATCGTCGGGGGCTTAGCCCGCGAGTAGGGCCCCGCGCCTGTGGCCTCGTGACCCCATGCGGTAATGTATCCCGGAACCGTTCGCCGCGGTTTTTGCACCCACCAATAGTGATCATGCTTATCTCATTCGATTTATCGATGTGACAACTGAACATGCGAACAGTGAAACAGATTTTTTAAACAGCACGAAAGGACATTGGACAAATTATTACGTAGGTTTTGTTCTCTGTGTTATACTCTAGTAGGTATATAACAAATACTTATATAAACTAGTATCACTATAGGAAATTAAACTAACCTACTTATAGCAAAAAACACCGAACTTACAGACAAGTTTTTTTTTTAATAATTTGCAATCTAATATTATAGCATAGTAGGTAGATATCTATTGTACCAGACGTTGGTAAGTTAAATTCAAAGCGGTATGTAGGCGCCAAATGCCACGGCGTACTTATCTTAGAGACATAAGAGGTATATAATCAATTAAGTATAGGTACTATATCCTTGTTGAAGCCGGACTGTGTCCTTGTTAAAGATACGAGTTGCTAGGTACCACAAAATAAGTAACCAAAACTACCTACATAGACGACATCGTAATACGCCCAGGCAGTTCTTCCTGTAAGTCGACAGTACATCAATGAGGTCGACATTGACATTTAGGTGTAGCAGCACATACGGGTCCGCCAACGTGCGGGAGGGAGATGCAATTATTCAAAAGGCCGTCTGTATAAACATTGGTATTTTAATCTTTTTAAAACGACTGCAAAGAGCACGTGTAAACCATACATTCTCTCGGACGCTTTGCGTCCTTGGTTATAGGTTAGGCGGTCCCTTCAAAACCTTAGATGCAGTTGTGGCAGGCGCTTGTAGGTATTATAGCAAAAGCCTCGAGTGACCATCTTCCTATTGTGGGTTATGTATTAAGTTATTGTGGTACTTACATAGTGTATCATTGGGTGTGCACACCATAACACACCATTGACCTGGCGGAGCAACCAGTAGCTGATATTAGCGCTAATAATTAGCGTTAAAGCACCAACAATACCGCCGCCTAACCTTGATCTCGTTTCGAACGCAGAATGTACCTATGTTGTTCACCTGTCTCTACTTAGAGCTTAGAAAAAATCGTCCAAGACCACATTCGTTCGAGAAAGGCTACAGGAAACAAGTTATTTACATACGTGTGTGGTGTGCAATGCACTCGATATAATGATAGCGTTTTCTAAGCTTCAGGTATATAGGTGGTAGCAGATAAATGCATAAGGTGTAATTAATGTCACTGATTTAGGGTGGATGGTGGTGGATTTGCTGCACGCAGGAGCATTATTAAAGTCAGTTTCGTGCTTTATTATTGAAATTCTTGTGCTAATGAGAGCAATTTATTCGAAAATCAAGTCCGCAGTGGAAGTTGCATCATTACAGCCTGTGGCGGTGTACATTGATAAGTTTGGTGTGGCTATTCGCAGGAATGTAATTATGCGTAATAAAAATAATTATTATGGATGCTTTACGCATAAATAATAGTTTCACAAAATATGTAATGAAACCTCAACTCACGACAACCATTCAACAAAGTTGTAATAAAGTATTTTTAACTGCAGTTATATCAATGACGATTTGACGACCTATGAATATATTCGTAACTTTAAAAATGTAAGAAACCCCTGACTTACAGTTGTTGAGCTCCTATTACTACATAAATCCTAGTCATCATCAGGGCCCTCAAAGTTCCAAATGCGGGAACGATACCATGATCCTAAACATTTGAATCGAAACTCGAACCTCCAAAACTATTACCATTCCAGATGGATATCTGGAATGGAATGGTATGGTATGAATGTCTTGGACTAATGGTTTCCAAATCCTGAAGTATCTCGGAGTATGTTTGATGTATGAGTCTGACGATCCCGTCAGATATGCCTAAGAACGCTCGACAACTCTGATGATTAAAAAAATCACGTCCAAATCGGCACATCCGTTGTAGATATATGATGCCACAGACAAACAGATTATGATACGCGTCAAACTTTGACCGATTTACGATATAGCAAAGTTAACATAGCACGTCCGTGAGCACATTTGTACCAACGCGCGGGCGTGCGTTCATTGATTTTCTCATGTTTTCTTACGTTTTTATTGCGTTTTAGGGTTACAATTAAATAGCCACCTTGTCCTTGGCATACTGAAAGATGACAATAATTCAGATTTGGATATAGATAGCGCAGACGAAGAATTTATTCCTTCTCAGCCTGAAAGTGAAGTCGAAGTGTCATACGACGATCAACCATCATCATAGTTTTTATTTTGTCAGAAAGACATTTTTGTTTCTATATTATAAGTTTTATTTTGTCCATAAATGTATTTTGATATATTTTTTAAACCCTGGTAGTAAAAATAATTTGCTTTGTCCTATGACTGTAAGACAAGTTAGTGTTTAAGTTATTATATTCAAAACTGTGACAATGTACCAAAACTGTGGTTTAAGTACAAATATGTTTATTCTGATAGAAATTACATTATTAATAAAAATAATACGCATTTACATTATTAATAAAAATAATAGAAAAAAGTCCATCCCTAACTAGGAACGCACGTTTGTGCGTTGGTAGAATTTAACCCTGGATAGCACGATTGTGCTATTGACTTTTAGAAATGAGGCTTTCGCTGATTTTTTTACTATTTTTTTCTTAAAACTCTTAGTTTATTTACCATGATTTTATAGAAAAATAATAAAATCTTGAGAAAAATAATCTCAGGTGCGAAAGGGGTATGCTATTCCCAGAAATTGGACTAGTAGCGACCTGAATATCAAATTTTTGGCTTATAACATAACTCAATATACTAACAATATAATAACTGAAATAAGTAGAATAAGATTTTCAACACTTAGCATAGCATAACTCTCACGTACATAATCCCCGAGGGGGGTGGGTAGACAGAGGAACCACCTTCATCATAGGTAGTTCCCACTTTTCAACACTTCCTCGTTCTTATGCCCGAACGTCGATTTTGCTTTCTAAAAACGGGACTGTTTATATTAATTTTATTATATACCTATTCAGATTAACACTGCAGCGTAATGCGACGGACACTGCTAAAGAGAACACGTTATGATCCTATTATCTGCGAGTATTTCTTGACAATTATCCGGCAAGATTGGAAAGCGAGAAGAATGCCTGCTGAACAGCTTCGTTGACGTGAAACGTCTTACATGAGACTTATCAATATTATTAGGGTACATCCTTTGGAACGACGACGATTAAAATAACTTACTATTAAACCGATTAAAACAAGCATGCGTGAAACGACGAATTACTGTAGAGTAGAGGAAACAAGAGAGGCGTGCCAAGACAGATTCGTGGCGCTCTGTGCTCTCTGCCTACCCCGCAAGGTACATAGCGTGAAGGCATGTATGTAATCCGATTTTCATGCAGTTTTAGGCATCGGTTTTACCGAGCATTTATGTTTTGGTTGAGCTTATTGTTAGTAACATTTATGAGCGTCGGTGGCACAGGGGCTAGGACACCGGACTCCGATGCGGGAGGTCCGTGTTGAAAACCTTGCAGTGCCATGTACCAATGAGTTTTTCGTATTTTTCGAAGACTTACGTATATTTACCGACTACTCTAACGGTGAAGGAAAACATCGTGAGGAAACCTGCACAACTGAGATGACCAGTGTGTATAATGGGGTTGGCACAAAAGATCCTCAAGGGTCGAAGTACCGCTGGGTTATTCCCGGCCCGCTATCATAAGATAAGATAGTTAAATTTCTAGTGTGCAATAAAATTATGATCATTAAGTGATGATAATGATGAACTATGATGATGGTGAATTATGATGATGATGAATTACGATGATTTTTTAAATCATCATGAAAAATAAACAAACATAAAATATGTGTTATCGTCTAAATAATCTGTCAGTACGTAAAATCTCTAATTCCCATAACGTCTACTACTCGCAACCGCACCCCATTCCAGAGATAACAATTATGCGTTATGATTTAATTACTTATTTAAATTTTATTTTTGGTATTTAAGAGAGAGGTACTGTGGTGTTAATTTATAAGCCAACCCAGACTCCACGTACTGTCGACTTGCTCTCCTTGCCGAATCTCGCAAGTTCGATACTAGACCAACTGTTAATTAGGTGTGTGTGTGTAACAACCAAACCCAACATTATAAATAACCATTCGTTGTACGAGAATGAAACTCATTTACACTAGTTTGTTGTTTTTATCAATGGCCTTACTTAACCCAGTTTTCATACAAGAAGCACAACGGGCGTGACTTATTTGTGAGAATGATCTCTTCCAGCAAATCACTAAGTGACATTTTCTGGTATTACCCATGGTACAAAAGAGGAGGGGACACAGAAACTTATTTAGACATCAATCCTTAGTTATCTGGGAAATATTATAGTAAAGAAACGACACACTGATTTCATTTGTTTTTTGTATTAGGTATATTGATTTTTTTTAACGGTAGACAGACATTAAATGGTTATGTGATTGTAAGGTTCTACAGAATTATATTTATCATTTATTTAGGTTATATATGATGTCAATTTGTCCTACATCTAATCTATATGTCAACCATTTGGTAAATTTGTACCTGCCTTGCAATATCTGTATGACCCAATGGTTAGCTGGTAGAAAATGCCGCATGGCATTAAGTTCGCCTCATGTACTATTTTTGTGCATTAAAGTGTTAAATAAATAAATAAGTTTATCTATGCGGGGAAAAAGAGTCGCTATTGAGTGTTTTTTTATAATTCTCAACAATAATGACTTTATAGTTTTGCAATAATCGCCTTTGACTTTGACTTTATTGCTAATCCGCGAAGATAAAACGTTACAACAAAAACCAGGACAGTGTTTCACAACTTAAGTCGTGTTGAAGAGTATCACGAAATCTATGGAAATCCAAAACAACAGCCACTCAAACGCTGCTTCATCATTTGATAAAAGCAGATTTTCAGGATAGAAGTAAGTAAATGTTGTAAAACCATACCAACCAACCACAAATGTTGTAAAATCATACGTTTCTTCATTCATTCATTGCCCTCAATGTAAATTCTTTTTTTAACGTGCTCGCACTCCCATGCTGCGTGTTACAACAACTTGACCTGGAAAATTTTGTCATAAGTGCAATGCACACATAATAACTGAAAATATATTCTTAGCCTTGCGATCAATGATACTCGTATCTTGAGACTTGCAGATAAAACCTTAAAGATTAGCGATCATGTAATTCAGCAATATTTGTCAAGGGATGAAAATACCTTGTGTTGTTAACTTATTATGTACTTCAATCAATAGGCTACTTTTCAGTAACATTTATGAATTGTTTGTTCACACTGATTACTGTATACATGTAGGCAAGTCATCCCTTATTGCCCTTTATAAATAAACTGACCTGTTTCGGACGGAAGATCTTGCAGCAAGGGTGAGATTCCTTGGGGGCAGGCGCGGCGCGGGAGAGGGCGCGGGTTGCGGCGCGGGCGGCGATGTGCGGGGCAGGCGACCGCCCGCGGCCGCCGCGCCCGCAGCCAGGATCACCACGAACCACCACCTGGACATCACGAGACACGGTACGCACGGGACGCGCTCCACAGCGCAATGTCACGCTAGCGACTGGCAAACTCGCAGCGTGTTATGCGCTCTCGACGACGTTCACTTTTGTTGTGGCAGTGGCAGCGGCCGCCCCACTCCGATGAAAGTGAGGGCTTTCACTAGAGCCTGCGGGCCGCCTGCCACCAGAGCGCTGCGCCGACCTGACGGGTGCCGCGCCAATCCCTCATCTAGATAACATCCTATTGATGTAATCTCAATATGTCATAATCATAAGTGCAGTGCACACCTGTATCTTAACACAATAACGCATTAATTACAAACCTTGTGATATTGCTGCTATCACGAAACAGAGGCGTTTTTTTCTTCTTTGCCAAGCAAGTTCCTCGTTGTTGGAGCAAACAAGAACCCCTTATAGTTAGATTTGCAATATTAGTTTGTGGCAACTTTCTCAAAACACCTTAGACTTCATATTATTTAGAGTTTTGTACACTGTACCGATCAGAAATTGCGTAAAATTATAATAACATTTAGCACAAATTCGAACCATCTAGCTATTAAAGTTCCAGAGATCCCATCTGACATCAAAGATACTCCACGATCTTGTTTGTGTGTTTGTCTGTGGCATCATAACTTAACAACGGATGATCCGATTTGGACTGGATTTATTTAATACAGAATTTTGACAATAAATTGGATTGGAAAATAAAAATTGGTCCAGTCAATTTTTATCAGACGTAGCTAAGAACACTCTGGACAAAATTTTCTATAACCTTTCCCGCGATTGGAATTGGAATCCTAGACTTCTAAGGGCCAGAAGTGTTCTGGGAGATTAGAATTTCGACAAAAAACCGAGTCCAAATCGGATCATCCGTTGTTAAGTTATGATGCCACAGACAAACACACAAACAGACAGGCAGACAAACAGACAAACGTGTAAAACTTATAACACGGCATTCAACTGAACTAGTTGGAACAGACGGATCCGTCGAAGGTTAAAAATAACTATTTAAAGTCTTCTAGAGAAACATGAAAACAGAAACACATATGGAAAAATGCAATGACTTACAATACTACTCTCTTTACAATATCTACAGGAAAACTTGATGTCAACCCAACTGCAGAGTCTAACGACCCGTATTTAGCATTTTCAGCGCATAATTAGACATGGAATTATGCGCTGAAAATTTAGAATACGGGTCGTTTGGTGGCGCGTTACCCGTGGTATAAACCTCCTCTTTTATCATATCATAGCTTTCAGGTGGTTTTACTGTGAGTCAATCTGAGTAGACCCCCTTTTACCGATCCGTCAGCCGCAAAACAGTAGGTAATGCAATGCATTACAGTGATTAATATAAGAAATAATAAAGCCAAGCCATGCAAAGCGGAAATTCTTTAGAAAAGTGTGAAAAACTTTGTGCGAGCCGAATTCGAACCCGCATCTAGCCTTTCCGTGGCCTAGTATATTCCAAGAGAGCTCACGACGAAATTCTTCACTACAAACATCTTAAAAATGAATGTCTTAGGTTTTTTAAGACCGGTATCGATTTTCTCTGTCAGTGTAAAGTAGAAGGTTCATTCATATGTACTAGTCCAGTGAAATCTCAGAAATCCTTCCAAGAAACAAGCCCGCCCGCCCCGGATAGAGCAATTATACCTCAGCCGGCCCCTAAAATGGAAATCATTTGGGCATTTATTTACCTTCATGCAGTCTCTGTGAAATAATTATACCTACCTTACATGCAATGATACTATTACAGGTATGTTTTTAAAATTTCAATCATTCTTTATTTTTGAAAAATGATACAGTCAGCATCATAATCATAAATTTTTAACCCTCGGCCGATTGAGGGAGGGCGTGTTATAAGTTTGACACGTTTGTCTGTTTGTGTTTATCTGTGGGATCTCTGGAACGGTAACAGCTAGATGGTCCGAATTTGAGCTCAAATATTCAGGTTCATGGTGCGTTTCTGACATCTGAAACCTTGAGGATCTGATGATGACCAGGAAAAAGTAAGTGGACTTCAATTTCGTAATATAAAACTTGAAGAATTGGAAGATTATCAGTCCGCCGAAATTCGAACAAATTAGGGAATCCTGAGACATTTCGAGAGAAAATAAAATTTTAAAGACAGCGGCCAAAAAATAAATTGAAATGATGTGGAGCTAGAAATTTTATGTTAGCCATGACGAGGCCGAAGGCCGAGTTCCGCGTAGGGCGAAGCCCGGAGCGTCCCCCGACTTCAGGCGCCGCAGTTCTAATATGCTGAATGTTCTTAGCAATGTCAGATGTCAAAAAATTGGATCAGTGGTTCTAATGGGTGGGATGTTGGAGTATGATGGGATCTCTGGAACAGTAACAGGTGGTTCGAGTTTGAGCTCAAATGTTTATGACTATGGTGACCTTCCTACATCTAAAACCTTGAGGATCCGATTAAAACCAGGAAAAAGTATCTCCACAATGGTGCGTCGGGGGTTTCTTAATTTTTTAATTTAGAGTTATCCGTGTATGAGACTGATTTAGAATATGCCTACCGCCACTGGATAAGCGTATCGTACGAGGCAACAACTCCGAGTAACTTGCTGGTGTAAGGGTCCGCCTGGCTAGCGGCCACCCTTCTTTGTAAAGTCTGTCGTCAAATGTTAAATGTCGCTTCGGCGTTGATGTATTTCGGCAGTGTTTATAGAAGAGCTAGTACTTACTAAGTCCGTGTGATCCATATTCGGTCTCCTCGTCACTAACCATGAGGTGAGATTGAGGTCAAATGCGGGTTTAAGCGTAAATAAAAAAATTGCCAATAGCAATTTTCAAAATACTACGAGGCTTGCAAGAAATGTTTTTGGGGTCCCTAAAGTTGCATACGGATTAGAAGCAGCGCGGTGTCGAGCGGCGCGGTGGCGCTACGCTGCACAAAATGGCGTCAAACGTCACAACAGCTACTGGAGCTTCTTCATTATAAAAGAAGAATAACTCAAACAGATAATTCCAAGACAAAACGTTCTCCCATTCAATTCAAAATATTTTTTATTATAAGTACCTTATAGTACATTTTTACAACGCCATTCTTTTATACTCTACCACCGCTTCGTAAGGTGCTATAGCAGAAAGGAAAGAAGCGGCGCAAGAAACATTCGCGCAAACAAAGGCGCATTCTTTTCCACTTCTTTTCAACTTTTTAAGAGATTGTGTTTTCCTTCATCAAAACAAAATTAAACTTTTTTATGGCATAAGACTCACGCACTTTTGCGCATATAAGATAAATTACTCGAATTGCAGACTACTACTACTAACATACTCAAGCTCGCTTGTAATTCACTGTAGTTTTACGTAAAGTATTAAGAACTTGATGAGTACAGATACAGACTCAAGACCCAGACGACTTTTGTTTAAAATATTTAAAACCACACATGGCTATATCGTACATTTTGCCTTTCCGAACGCGCGGTCAAAAAACCGACACCAGATGGATCGTACTCGAGCATTCACGAGCTCAATGCCGTCCGCATTTGAGTAAATAGGCAAGCAGTGCCTCGACCCCGTGCTGCCCCTAATCCTTACGCACCTTTATAATTTTTAATCTAATCTAATCTAATTTAATGTATCTTAATTTGTAATGTGTGTGTATGTATTAGAAGACCATTTGTGCTTCTGGAAATAAATATTTTCAATTCAATTCAATTTCAATAAGGTCTTTGTTCCGCATCGACTTATTTTATCTCAAGAGTACCGTTTGTGGGGTAAACCACTACTCGGCTCCAGTCCAGATCTATAGATAGAAAATGAGAAACTTTCTACACCAAAAGGGCATATTTCCATAATTTCTTGCCTTTATGTACTTTAATCTAAAATATCTTCACGTTAACCGGTTTCATGCGGCACACCTCAAATATTTTAAAGCAATCCAACAAAAACTACGCTATTAGAAATTAGAGTTTATTGCAAACATAACAGGAATTATTGAATTAAATACATGGCAAATACACAAATTTTCTCACGTATAAAATAACAAATACATACGTCTTAAGGAACTACTGGACCTTGGGACAGGATGTCTTCCTTAGGTATTTCTTACCAGAAGGAAGAGGCACGACGCTCACTCCCTGCGGAAAAACTTTGGCAATTTCGTCCTCGGGAACACTTGGTAACACCATGCATTCATCTCCCACCTGAAAAATATAAGTAATTTTAATTCTCCTGTTTTCATTATCATTAAAGGCAATAGGGGCCCGAAAAATAAATGACCACAATTTTTCTATGGACGTCTGGGATTTTGAGGTACTACCACCAAAGGATCCACCACAGAAATCGGACTAGTAGCGCCCTCTCCTCTAGAATGAATTATCATTCTCACATTAGTGAGCACTGACAGAGAGCCAAAGTTGACGAAATGCGAATACTTAATTATTCATGCACTTATACTCATACTCATACCATTTATTGCTTTTCATGTGTTACAATTGGTCTTAAAAATGTATATTATCTGGTCATACATGAAACCCTGAATAGGGCACCGCAATATTAAATAAGAGATTATAATATTTTAAAATAGTAATAAACACTAACGAGATAAATTGAATTAAATGTCATTATAAGTTATACATAATTGATTTTATAGTTAAGTATTGGTTTTATCATCAAACAACTCCTGCAGTGAATAGAAACATTTGTTAAGAAGATACGTCTTTAATCTTTTATTGAATATCGAGTCTTTTAATTCGATATCGATAAGTTTTGAAATTTTGTTATATATTTTTATTGACATAACGAACGGTCCAGAACTGTGTATATTATAGTTCCATACATTTGACATTTCAATGCCTTACTAATGTATGTGAAAAGCTCACATCGCATAGGCCAACTGGCAGACGCGGTTTCCATATAAAACTTCTCTGGCGAGCCATCTACATAGGGTGCATTTCAAAATCTTTGTCATCTTTTATTAGAGACAATAGGTAAGTTCCAGTAACATTCTACATTGAGAAAGTATATGATAAATGTAACGCAAATCATAGGCTATTTAAAAAATAGATTAAGAACAAATAAAGCATCATATATCGTAATATAACCCTTATATAAGCAATTGTTCTTACTGAAAGGTTTGTTCAAGGCTTATGTTCATTTATACTGATGGTAAAAGAAAACATCGTGGGGAAACCTGCTGTGATGATAAAATAAGATAAGACTAAATCTGTTTATTACGAAATATATATGGTATATAGATAAGATAAATATTTATTTGCTTTAAAGATGGTGTGTAGGTAGGTACAGATGTTTGTAATTACAGTATGTAGCAGTATTTAACCAAATGTTGCCATGCAAATTGAAGTTACAATAACAATATCCATACCTGAGTTTGTCTTAATATGTTATATCAAGCCTTTTTAAGTGACTTTTTTAATATCCCTTTAAATTATGGTACAATACAAAATTAAAATATATTATAATAAGCTGATTATGATGATAAATTGTTCATATTAACCTTCCAGTCAACTGGTGTTGCGACTTTGGCTTTGTCAGTCAGTTGCAAGGAGTCCAAAACACGCAAGACTTCGCTGAAAAACAAGAAAAGAATTTAATTAATTAATTTTACAATTGGTATCTTAAGGTTCTGTAAATCCGCTTTACTAAAATACCCATTACCTAAACGACGTCTTCAATATTCTTTACCTATGAAATTGCTGACTTATAGTATGGAACAATTGAAAACAATTCAATGAAGTTAGTTTACTAATTCAATAAGTTTTAACACCATATCCTGTAACCCTGCTCTGGGAACACAGTATATTGTGTATATAGCACTGGACAAGTAGTTGGTAGCTTAACAGGAAATAGTTATTAAAACAGAAATGAAATTCAATAACTTGCTTTCATCAACAATCACCAGTCATTGTTTTATGAGAAGACTGAGAAGCACTTATATGATTACCATAACACAGTGTTTAAATAAACAATACTTCATTTATGCACATATCTACCTAATAATAATGGATGCAATAATACTCCTTTGTTGATCAATCAGATGTAACTCACACAAAGTATAATATAATAAACAGTACAAGGCTCTTCTTTACGCCTATCTTTTGACATTTTCAATTAATTCATTTTCAAAATCTCATGCAATTTGACATTTAGGATGCTCATAAAAACAGGCACATTGTAGCCCGGCAGATGACAAATAATTCTTGTCAATGGGTTTTAAAATATGGTAAATACATTATGAAAATATGGAATTATTATTTGAATTACACTAGCTCAGTTGATTTTAAAGCAGTAATTTCAGATTATTTATTCATAATGAATTTCCATTGTGTTTGATCGGAAATGTCTATGGACCTCTCTTGAATGTGGTTCCTCCCGCATGTGTAATTTGTTAGCACTTTGCCCTGGGTACGCCTCACAATTGGTGCCAATACATATATTTATCAAGTATTACTATGCTTAAATAAATAATACTAACTCAAAGTTACGTCCAGTGGTGGCAGGGTACAAGAAGGACAGTCTGAACTTCTTATTAGGGTCCAGGATGTACACAGCACGGGCAGTCAATGGTATGCCTGCAGAGTCCAACTCATCCTTGTCCACCATGCCTAGCTTCATAGCAATGCTTCTGTCTTTGTCTTCAATTAGAGGGTATGGGAACTTTGAATCTTCATTGAAACCTGGAATTATAGAATTTCTAATTTAATCTCATTAGATTCACCAATGGTGTGTACCTTAATTAACACTTTTGTAGATCTTTAGATAGGCTAAAAATGAATTAGCAGTACCTGCATAGCTCTTGATATCCTTGCACCACTCATGATGTGATGCAATGGTGTCACAGGACAGGCCTATTACTTTGATGTTGCGCTTGGCAAACTCAGGCATCAAGGTAATAACTCGAGCTAACTCTGTTGTACAGACCGGTGTGAAATCAGATGGATGGGAGAACAGGATGCCCCATCTGAAACAAAGTACACTTATATAGTACTTATTTCAAAGCTAACACTAATCCTGAAATTCATTCCGATTGAAAACAGACAATACTTCAGCTTCATGAGGTAATATTTTTTTAATATGCAGAGAAAATAAGTGTACAGGGGCACCATTGTATGCTTGAGATTCCAACTACTGACCCAATCTCAATATTTTACTGTTCTATTTTTATTAGTCCAACAATTTTCGAGAAAATTCCAAATATACACATAGGTCCTGGTTTATTTTCTCTACAGATGACTGCAGAGAGACCGTACATAATCACTGTGTTTTAGATGACCGTACAGCATAAACGGAAAGAGGTATAATATGTAGCAGACAATGAGATAGCGGTTGGGATGTGGCTAAGGGGGTGCCCCCTTAGAAAAAGTGTTAGAAAAATTCTATTAGACCAACAATTTTCGAGAAAATTTCAAATATACACATAGGTCCTGGTTTATTTTCTATACAGATGACTCTAAAGAGACGGTACATAATCACTGCGTTTTAGATGACTGTACAGCACAAATGGAAAGAGGTGTAATATGTAGCAGACAATGAGATAGCGGTTGGGATGTGGCTAAGGGGGTGCCCCCTTAGAAAAAGTGTTAGAAAAATTCTATTAGACCAACAATTTTCGAGAAAATTCCAAATATACACATAGGTCCTGGTTTATTTTCTCTACAGATGACTGCAGAGAGACCGTACATAATCACTGTGTTTTAGATGACCGTACAGCATAAACGGAAAGAGGTATAATATGTAGCAGACAATGAGATAGCGGTTGGGATGTGGCTAAGGGGGTGCCCCCTTAGAAAAAGTGTTAGAAAAATTCTATTAGACCAACAATTTTCGAGAAAATTTCAAATATACACATAGGTCCTGGTTTATTTTCTATACAGATGACTCTAAAGAGACGGTACATAATCACTGCGTTTTAGATGACTGTACAGCACAAATGGAAAGAGGTGTAATATGTAGCAGACAATGAGATAGCGGTTGGGATGTGGCTAAGGGGGTGCCCCCTTAGAAAAAGTGTTAGAAAAATTCTGACTTCTTAAAAAAATTAACTGTGTCGCAGAAACCTAGTGGATGCGAAACCGACTCGGATATAGTAGGTTATGATAGGTTGCATTATGACAACCACGCAAAGAGCTCTGCGTAACAGGGCTCCTTCGACTTCTCTTTGCGCCTTCTTAACGACAGTTTGACCGAGATAGCTAAAAACCCCATTATATACGGATGGTGCAATGGTAGACGAAAAAAACTTACGAATTTCCTAGCCAGCTATGAAAGTCTATTTCTCCTTCAGTAGTATTTGCAGTAAAATTAGGAAAAGTATCGCCAAGCAGTACCATTTTTAGGTTATCTAGGAAAAATTGTTTCTCACTTTGTCAGAAAAGAAAAATTAAACTCAAACTAAATTCGGCATTCAAAAATTCTTTTGTTTTGATATAAACTGAGTGAACAAATGCGACCGGCAACTCCAACGCTCTTCGTTCGACATTGATTCGAAAATTTCTGTCACTGACAAACAATCATTTCATTCTTCAATCACGCAGGCACTGACCTGTAATACTACTCTAAAGACACTGGACTGGCTGCTCCATACAAATGACAGCAAGTTTTTGTGCCGATTTAAGACGCCTCCCGCGTTGGTTACAGGAACTAAATTTGACGTGCTTCCGTATCGCGCTGAGTATAGGTGTACCAGAATCTCATGGCAAATGGGGAAATAAAATTTTGTGGTGTGCAATACTGGGGAAATTTGATTAAACGATCTTGATACTGTTTAATTTTTTTTTACGTCTTTAGTATTAATACATCGGGTTCTTAACTTAGAAAATATGTCATGAAAAATAAATCAATCGTGAATTACTTTATGTACTAATTTATTATATATAATTCAATCATACAAATAACTTAACTATAAAGGCCAATTAACTATAAATGTCAATTACTTGAAGTTGTGAAACAAAACATGTCTGCGCCCTTATATGAGATAGATGAAGTATTAAAATCGCACGATCACGAAGTTTTAAGGCTCCCACCTTATCATTGCACATTGAATCCCATAGAAATGATTTGGGGTATAATGAAGCAAAAAGTTGCTGATAAAAATGTAAATAGGCCTGTAAGTGACATAAAATTATTAACAGAAGAAGCTTTCTCACGAATTGGTGCTGAGGATTGGCGAAAATGTTGTAAACATGTAAACGAAATTGAAAACTATTTCATCAAGCAAGATAGAATAATTGAAATGCTGGAAGAGCGATTTATAATCTGAATGAGGTATTCAGAACTAGAAAACGATTCCAATTATTCTATTATTCTTCATTATACCCCAAATCATTTCTATGGGATTCAATGTGCAATGATAAGGTGGGAGCCTTAAAACTTCGTGACCGTGCGATTTTAATACTTCATCTATCTCATATAAGGGCGCAGACATGTTTTGTTTCACAACTTCAAGTAATTGACATTTACGCCTAAGATCATCATAATGCAAATCATTTGCACGGAGCCATTCTTTTATATCAGCGATACGATTGGCTTGTGTGGGCGGTTTGTTCACACGTACGGAATGATAACTAGCATTATCCATAACAATTAGTGAAGGTCTGTCAGATTTGGAATTAGCTTCTGTCACCAATTTTGTAAAATTGTCCTTATTCATATCATGGTGGTAGTCAGCAGATACACTTGTTGACCTGTAGACCAGACAACAATTTGGCACAAAGCCATTTTCTCCACCAGCGTTTACAATGATCCACCTCGCTCCAAGTGAAATACTTTTAGATGGACCTGCAATATCTTTGCTTTGCCAGCACTTGTTCACAGAACATGAACCGTGAATGTAAGTCTCATCTAAATAAATCACATCCAATTTATTATGCTCTTCAGCTTCGCGGTTTTCCTGTATACGCTTCAAAAACTTGTATCTTTGTAGTTTTATGTCATCTCTCTCCATCAAAATGGTCCTTTTTGAACCAATCTCCTTAAGTATAAGTCTGTAAAAAATAATAACATTTATCATGTTACTCAAACGATAGCTTAGTCATTCATCATCATCGTATACTAGTGAGAGTGAGAGGGATTATCAGTTATTATTTTTCTTACCTCAGAGATTCTCTCCCTCCGTTTAAATCAATATCTTGTCGAAGAATTTGTAACAGTTTATTTACTGTTGGAATTTTCTTCCGAACTGTATAGAATTCTTTTACTTTATTCCTAATCAACTGCAAATCGAAACTGTCTAAGTTGATTTTCTTCTTGCCCCCTCTCCTCTTTTTACCAGGCGTGGAAAACACACCATGATTCGATGTGCCCTCAGCTACGATTCGCCGTATAGTAGTACTGGAAACCCCTATAAAGAAGTCACAATTAAGTACCTAACAAAAATTTTTAAAAAAACTAAAAATATCAAAACAACTCACTCCAACTTACCGGTCAACTCTACCGTGCGCTTTAAAATAAGAGATTGAGTTTGATTTACACCTTCTTCTTCCTTTATTTTACGATAGACATTGAAAACAATATTTCTCGCTTGAGATCGAAGTGGCTTTTTCGACATTTTCACAAAAACAACAAATTTCAAGAAGATAATCACAAAATCTCAGCAGCGGTTGACAGATCTCGTACATTACCTATACCTCGCATTATTTTGTGGGTTTCTTGAAGTGCTGATTTGTGTGATTTAAAAGTAGATTACGTAAACTAAAAACATGTTACAATGTGCATTTTGCAAATGTCGTTTCAAAAAGGGAACAATATAACATTTCACAGGTACGTGGATTTGATTGTGACGTGATTATATTATAAAATATGCATATCATTAATATCTAAGCGAGATTGTATTGTTTTCAAGCATAAATAACCTTAATAATAATATTTCTTTAACCATTTTATATCGTATGTTTGAATGAAATCCATCGATGCGCGTCACGTCTAGAAAGTTTTGCACATCACTAATTTTAGTTCTCGTAACCAACGCTACTATATTCAGCGCCACTATGGCGAAAACGAGTAGGCACAAAATTAGTTTGACAGCCACCAGTCCAGTGTCTATAGAATAGATATTACAGGTAAGTCATGAAACTCTCATTAAATGAAAAGAAATGAAATGAAAAGTTCTCACTCATCAAACTAAACAAAAATCGTCACAAATGTCAAAATTTTCTTTGGGTAGTATTCGAAACAGCGTTTCATAACCAAATGAAATAATTCACGTTGACAGTTATGCAGCCTCTATTACCGCGTTAACAGTTAAACATTTATCAAACTTTTATTCAAAACAAGCAATGGAAGATGTACACCTGTCAACGTGAATAAATTAAACTGGTTTTGGAACGTACTCCAAAAACAGGTAATAATTAAGGTAGGCCAGTGTAGGTAGTAGAGACCGATATTTACTTATATATAATATATACATTGTAACTACACTGTTGTTAAATAATTATAATTTGAATATAGTTTGGCTTAATAAATATTTTGTATTTGTATTTATTAATTAGCCTCGGATTACACGAGTCCTGTTCTAGGCCCGGTCCGGTTCGCTGCAAACAATCATATGGCCGGCCAGCTGGGCCCACAATGCACATTGGCTGAGCGGGTTTACCTGGGCTGGTCGCCCCGTGGCCGGTCGCGCTCGAACCACGCATATTTGGGTCTAGAAATGGCTATTCACTTAAGCAAATTTTAATATTGTAGTACCTCCTTTAAGTAAATACGGCGTACGGTCAAATACTCGACGCGGTAGCGAAAGGTTCGATTCCTGAGGAAGACCCGTAGTATGAGTACGAGACGATCCGGCACCCCGATTTGGTATAACTTCTATATCAAACCGTTGTGCCAGACTTTATCGAACGCCTTCGCCACGTCGAAGAATAGCGCCCCTGTGGGGATCGGCTTACACGAATAATTGAGTCCCTCCAGTATGTGTTTCGTGATGCGGTGCACCTGCTGGACGCACGAGTGTCCGGGTCTGAAGCCAAACTGGACTTCAGGGATTAAGCCTTTGGACCTGGCAATGTCATGGAGGCGATTATTGAGAAGTCTTTCGTAGACTTTCCCCATTGTCTTGAGGAGACTGATGGGGCGATAACTGGTGGGTTCGGAGCACGGTTTACCTGGTTTGGGAATACCTATGACAACTGCTTCCTTCCAGGCGTCTGGAAATGAGCAGTTGGCCATTGCGGTGTTGAAAATAGATGCCAATAGGCAAATCAGGGGGGCAGGAAGCAATTTGAGAACCTTGTTGTTAATTTCGTCTGAGCCGGGGGCTTTTTCTGTTTAAGACCTTTGATAGTGTTATGAACCTCCTGAGCCGTAATCGGATCTAGCTGGGGATCGGACGGGGGCCGAAATTAGTATTTACCGGGTAGAAACAGGTATTTATTCTAGGCCCAAACCGGCGCGGTTCAAGCGCAACCGGCCTAGGGTGACCGGCCCGGGCAAGCAAAACCCGTCAGCTGTGGGCCCTGCCTGAGTTGATTACAGGATTATAATTATTATCGATTATCCCAAAGACATGCAGGTACATCACTATTTAAAAAAATTCAATCAATGGCGTCATTGGACCCAGCCCGCTACGTGCCGTTTGTGATTTCCAACTTACTCATTTTTAAAATTATTACAATCAACTAAAATAGCATTTTCAGTGCTAATTTATGTGTTTGTGTGGTAAGTAATGATCCATTTACGATAATACTTTTGTAACTTCGGCGATGTTTGCTATTCCGTTTCCGACTACACAAAATGGACGTCAGAGTGTGACGTGATGTTAAAAATTATTATATACCATCAATATCTTACCTATCTTTTAAATGAAAATCATTGCACTAAACGTTCACGTGATCCGCAATGATTGAATTCAAACTTGTAGTGTAGGTAGATAATCTAATGCACTACGAATGAGTATAATTTTGTTTGTGATTGGCACATACCACATATCAGCAGAAAGGAAGTGTGGTTGGGGTTAGCTTTTAAGCGAATACCAGGTCAGATCACACGAGCAAACATGCTTGTGAATTGAATTTTATTGTTGGATTTTAAGTGATAGTAATTATTAAAAACAAGGTTCATCGTTTTTCTTCACATTAACGTAGGTTATGTCGAACTACTTAACGATATTGCATAGTACTAATGTTTTTATCTTTCATTTGCTGAGCGAGTCAGGTGTTGCCTATAATTAAAAAAAAATAGTACTTTACTGTCATGGGTTGGGGTCGCTAAGGGGGCACTGAGGGAAAAATGTTAGAAAAATTTTGACTTGTTAAAAAATGAACTATGTCACAGAAACCTAGTGGATGTGAAACAGACTCAGATATAGTACCTAGGTAATGTTAGGTTGCATTACAACAACCACACTAATAGCCCAGTGAAGCGGGGGCTCCTTCGACTTCTTTGAGCCCCTTAACGACACTGACCCTATTGTGAATTTCCTCTTTTTTTAAGTAGTTAGGTATTGTTTAAATTACTCAATTTATACAGTTTAATTTGAAAAGAGTAAAATCATAACTGGTGTTGATTCCGGGGTGACAAACCTAAATGATTGAACTAGATTGTGTATGAGTGAATGGGAAGTTTCGTTTAGCGATTATTACTAAACCCTGGTGGTCACCCTGGAATCGGTGCCACTATGTCAATAAAACTTAATGTAAGATTATTCCACAAACATTTTGATGTTTAGCCAGTAGCTGAGTAATTGATTAGATTTCAATATCTGCATTGAATCCAGGTATCTAGATATGAACAGCATTGGCATCTTCAAATCACATTGTCTGCCACATATATGATCAGTTGTTGCACTTGTGGACAATAAATAAACCACTGTATTGCCAATGTTGATCAATTTACCAGTGATGGGAAAAATACCTCAATATCTTATATTGACTTATAAGGTTTGTTTACATGTGCACAAGTTCAAATAAAGGTGACTTTAGAATACTCTTTTGTGCTTCTACATTCATGCATGTGTAAATAATAATGGGAAAATACAGATAGTACACACATAAGGTACATAAGAAAAGTCCCCCAGAATTATTACTAAACATCATCAGTTTTGTCTTGTTGCTTGTGAAGATATAGTTGGCCTTTAAACGTGTTCAACACCTGGAAAATCTTTATTATTGCATATTGTGTCAACATGTCCCCATTATTGGGGCACAGGCCCAGTGCTGATTTTTTATTTGCTTGGACATGTAGATTTCTCCACAATGTTTTAATTTTGTTTGAGCAGCCAATAAATATCTGAAAATTATTGGATGAAGAAGGTGATTCCTCTGTCTACCCCCTCGGGGATTATGGACATGAGCGTTATTATGCTATGCTATTGGTACATGAAGTAAATTCTTTGATAAATCTGTAAACATTATTGGTGCCTGGAATCTAACCCGAATTGCACCTGCAGATATAAATAAGTAAAAACTTTGTCCATTACATCCCTATTAAAGTTGTCAACATGCAAATAAAGAATGCTCACAGCACTATGAATGTTAGTATCACCACTAACAATTGATTATGATGAAAGTTGGGAATTTTAATTTGAAAAAGCAGGAAATACTATTCATTTCTGATAACTTGTTATTTTTTGAGTGTGATGCAAATATTAAGACTTGATTTTTCAAGTTTTATTGTGATGAGATGACAACTACAGGTAGATCTGATACCACTGGTGGTGGTCTTTCTTTTTATGGATTCTTGTTGATTGTTATATGTTACTATCTGGTTCTTGTGACTGTTGTAATCTTTGTACGAAGTAATAGGCCCTTGCGAATTTATTATAATTTAATAGAAAATGTTTAACTAAATAAAAATATTTACTAATTGCTACAAGCAGAAGTTCTGAGAATAACAGCTTTATTTTAAAAATATCAATATGCGTAAGGGGTGCAAACTGATTTCGGATACATTGTATTTCCAATTTTCTATTTTGATGCAGATAAACATGTATTTCAATTTGAATTTAATCTGTTTTTCAGATAACAATTGTATTAAGGTGCTATGTTTAATGAATTAGTCACCTTAAATAAACAAATATAGAAGTATTTTAAAGTACCAGAATATAGTTTGGGGGAAACCGCAGATCAGTACACCAAGATGCAGACAATTAAGTGTGTTGTGGTTGGAGATGGTGCTGTTGGTAAAACATGTCTTCTTATCAGTTATACAACCAATAAATTCCCGTCTGAGTATGTGCCTACTGTTTTCGACAATTATGCCGTAACTGTTATGATTGGAGGAGAACCATACACACTGGGTCTCTTTGATACTGCAGGTAAATTATTATTTTTATTTACATTAATATAAAATTGATATGTTTTTCCCTGATATTGTACCTTTAAAACTCATCCAAAGTAAAAATTTTTTGAGTTCGGGTTTCATTTTGCAGTTGGATATACAATTTAGATAGTACAATTTAGTTTCGGCAAATCATGCCTTTCAGGCATATACACATTATTTACTAAAGTAACTGTATGTACTAGTTAAAACAATGAAATATCTTAACAATGTCATTCCTAAAGTACAAAATGATAAAATACATGTTCATGTCAACCAACTTTTATTTATTAATATTGAATTATTGACAAAATTGTCAATAATTCAATATTAATATTCTTATAAAGATATTGAATTAAGTTTTGATATTGAAAAATTTGGTCAAATTATAAAAACATTTTTCCACTAGCCATATATTTAATTTAATTTTAAGAATAGAGTATTTATTTTAAATCAATTATTCTTTGTTGACAGGCCAAGAGGATTATGATAGGCTCAGGCCTTTGAGCTATCCCCAGACAGATGTTTTCCTTGTCTGCTTCAGTGTTGTGAGCCCAAGTTCCTTCGAAAATGTCAAGGAAAAAGTAAGTAATTGCGAATGATTTACTGGCCTAGTATGTATGTACAACTTTAATATTGTTTCAAATATGGAAGATTTCTTCAATATCCTGAATTGTTAGGTTATTATTTTATTTTTAAAATTTTCTAGTGGGTGCCAGAAATTACACACCATCAACAAAAAACACCATTCTTATTGGTGGGGACACAGATAGATCTACGAGATGACCCAGTCACATTGGAGAAACTGGCCAAGATAAAACAAAAGCCCGTCTCTCTTGAACAGGGAGAGAAACTGGCAAAAGAACTGAAGGCTGTCAAGTATGTTGAGTGCTCAGCTCTTACACAGGTATGTACCCTTTTCTAATATCATAATTCATTTATGTTTTTGTAATATTTACTCAAGCGGTATACGATGTATTAGTACTTATTGTTACTGTGTTGGTTAAATTGCAGAAGGGGTTGAAGAATGTGTTCGATGAGGCCATATTGGCTGCACTGGAGCCACCAGAACCTGTCAAGAGAAGGAAATGCGTGCTACTGTAATGCACGGGCGTAAACTGCGCCTTGATTCCGCGTTCGCACCGCCCTGCCTCCAGCGAACGTCTAGCAACACATACGCTAATACTGTAATATTCAACTTATTTTTATAAATTTTACTTATAATTATGAAATATTATGCCATAACTAAAATAATGAATATTACAGCTATGATGAAATGGCTCTTACATCGCAAGTAAACTAACTGGTGTGACATATCTACAATCTTATTTAATATCGATAACTGAACAATTATGTATTTTACACTTGAAATTTTTAAAATCTTCAGTTTTCGATAGTACCTACAATGTAAATTAGTAACACCTGTTAATTTATCCTTGTTCTTATATTTAATTAATCGGGCCTGCACAGTTTACCATTTAATATTCATAAATCTTATTATTACTTAATATGTAATACATGAATGATTAAGTAACTGAAGGCGATTTTATACCATGTCAATGTCTTTTATAGAAATTAACTTTACTTTATATTGATTAATTAGTCATTTGTATTATTTTATTACATACCTATGCATTTTATTTAAAATAAAATAATAGTTTGAAATGTGGTTACTGGTTACACAATTTCAGCTGTCAGACTAATTAAGTTACTGCATGCACAATATTTGCTATAAATTTTATTTTAACAAGTTTAACGCCTGTCTACACAGACAGCTGTCCATGTGAATTTGTTTATGATGAAATTAATGTGTTCTTATTTTATACAATTTTTTAGCAACTCCAATGAAATAACATACATAACACCAATTAATTATTGATAATATACGTAAATTGTTTTAATAGTGATATAGTTCATATTCCAATATACTTAAGTATAACATAAGTATTTTAGAATATGAACAGACATCTGTTCCGCTTCATTGCCAGGAGCCGGTATTATAAAATGACAATCATAATAGGAGATAATCCTGCAATGTTTTACCACTAGAGGCGCCACTAGCACAATTACGTAAATAAATATTTTCGAGCAAAAAAACATTCAAAAATACATGTGCAGCATACTTTAATCCTGAAGATTTTAATGAAATAGGTATTAAATATCTTTTTTAAAACATCGTGTACGACTTAAATAATTTATTGCTTTGTGTTTTATGCCCTATTGCAACATTGTGATACTGCCGTTTAAGAACTATAAGGGCGATATCAAACCCGGGATAGGTCGGCGGAATTTCGGACGCAGGGCAAAAATAGCTGGAACTAGTAGTGATAACTACGGAATCTTCAAACCAGTGTGACCACGATTCTCTCCGAGATTGGATGCATCACACTCGAGCATCATTCGAAACACGTCCGAATATCAATATCAGTTTACGATTTGTTTCAAAATTTTGAATTTGTTTGACGTGTAGTTTCAGAATCGTCTGCACTATGCGTCTGAAATTCCACTGAGTCCACTGTTCCAATTATATATAATAAAACCCTTATCGGTAACAGTATTTCATTTTAAACAATGGTATTGTAACTTTGTCGTGGAAGTAATAAGTATGTACTTTAATAAGTAATTTTATCATGGTAAAACCAGCAGTACTTATTACTTCCATACTATGAATTTTATTTAGACTACTCTTTAAAAAGTTATTTAACAAATAGTTTATGTAAGCATTCAAATTAATTTGATGGCACGTGTAAAATGAAAATGCATTTTAGATTAGATTTTTTTCTGTGCTCCAAAAACTTGAATGAGGAGGTCACATGCAAATTAATTAGGCTATAAAAAAAATGTATACCACTATAAACACACACTGTATCCGTTGGAGAAATAGAGAATTGAATGAAAAGTATGACTGCATAGGAAAATTTAGAGCGTTCGAACCCAACAGTGAGCATGCATGAAACAATTGATAGAATCGTAAAACTAACACAAAACTGTGTATTGGATGCGAGTGCTCCTGTTGCTATTTATTTAATATGTTGGGGTTATTTTTCTATAGAATACAGATTTTTATTAATTTCCATAGCGAGCAAGAAACTTGCTGACGAATGTAGAATACCCTTGTGTTCATAGATTTAATATTCTTTATGTAATAGGCGAGTAAATCTATATTACATTCACACGTACTTACTTAATCTACTCTAGTAAATGCATTTTCATTTAGGCACGAAATGCAAACTAAATGTATTTATTTCGCGTATGCATATAAGTGGTTTTATTCCTAATTATATATACGCCACATTATAATATTTTATTTGTGTAAGTAGTTTTAAAATAGGTGTATATTGAATTATTAATAAAATATAAGAGAAAAGATGTATTTTCTTCATTATTATGTACAACTATTGGTTTGTATTGGTTCTTGGAATTTTCACTAATTGGTACTAAACCTTTTATGTGGAGTTACAATGGACCATTTCGATGGTTAAAAAAAATGACCCCTTATATGCACAAAAAATGTCTGTTTTTGACTTGGCACTTTTTCCTGTTGAGAAATGAAAAATTTGGATTTTTACCACCTTTTGCACTGTGATCTACGAGTAGTAGCAATATCAGTTGGAATATTTTGAATATCTTTATCAGTGACGAAATAATCGCCTGTAAACGCTTAGGGTTCTCGCTAACAGAAGTATAAATAAATACTGTAGAATAAATAAATACTGTCCAAAAATGCCAAAAGTACCAAATGCTCCAGTTTCCCATTTCGTCCAGTTTCCTATACAAGGTGATACAGCTAAGGGTTCTCGCAAACAGAAGGCGGTCACGCGTTCAAGCGTTCCGCGTTCACGTTCAGAACGCGCGCGCGTTGCTATATATAAAGTACTCAGAACGCGAACGCGGACCGCTGCAACGCGTGACCGCCTTCTGTTTGCGAGAACCCTTAGCTGTATCACCTTGTATAGGAAACTGGACGAAATGGGAAACTGGAGCATTTGGTACTTTTGGCATTTTTGGACAGTATTTATTTATTTATTATGTAGCCCTGAACTTCTCTAATAACAGTTCATTTCAGATTTGAAAAGAATTCAATTGTTGGGGGTTGTGTGTGGGCCAACCCTGTGTGTGTACTGGACAAACTCCACTTGCCACAAGCTTGCCACATATAATCAGTGATTTGAAATGATTTTGAACTTTCATAAAAGACCTACTTTTAACAACTTTAAAAAGCTCGCGGGTACATAGATTTTGAAGTAAATGTCGATGTTTATTTGTTTTCAGGGCGGTTATTATTTTGACAACTTTGACGTAATGATTTTTTAGTGATTTTACTATCATACATAACACCCTTTTTATATTTATTATTCAATCGACAGTTTATTTAAAATTATTACGAGACTCAAGTTGTGAGATGTAAAATTTTTAAGTTATAATGGGCGACGGTTTAAAGTTAACAAAAGGTTGGTTGCTTGTTAGATACAATGTCACTAGCCCTTCAAAGATGTTACATAAGAATAATGTAAATTATGCAATGCAGATTATATAACCACACATTATTTTGGGCTTTGTGTTTATGTGTGAAGGTTATTTATTTATTTAAACACCAAAATAGCGTAAAGCGACCATAAATTATATATGGGCCAGTTGGTGTTTCACCAGTTCAATGTCTAACTATACTTCTATAATATTTTTTAAACTGGATTCCTACTTATTATAATAAGTAGGAACCAATACCTTGAGTATGCCTGCCTGTGCCCATCAAATTAGGAAACGCTGTAGATACCTACTAGTTAAGGAAATGATTTTGACATTACAGATAAGCGTCACAGGAGTTCTAGCAGTCTTGCTGGAGTATTAGAAGGAACACGTTCCGAAAGAAAATTAGACATTAGGGGTGAGATATAATTTAATTTATTAAGGACATCGAGTAGATAATACAGTCATCATACACACCAAAGACAAATCATTTCATAAGTACAATGTAGTTAGTTATACAATATTTTTACTAGTTGAAAACCATAGGATGCTTATCAAAAATAAGAAACGTCTCGTACACCTGCCGCTTGTCGAAATAATCTTGTCTGTTTTTTTTTGCTGGGTCCCATGGGTTCCATGGGGTCATCACGACCCAGCAAATAAACAATCTAAACGACACTAGAAACAACTTTAAAGTAAATGATATGGTTCATCTATAGCGTCTCGATTATAGCTTCAATACCAGAGGTCGACGATCATCAGTTCACCTTAGCAGAAGTCAGATGCGATGATTTACAGGAAAAAATCGACTTAGTCAAAGGATTGAAAAAGAAAAGAAAACTAAAAAAACGAAGGTACTCTGTCTCTATTTGAATGACATCAATAAATATGTATCTTATTTTTAAAATGTTTAAATACAATTTTACAATTTTAAGCATGACGCGAGTAACGGATCTACCAACGGTTGAAAACGTTCCTTTTATAACGGTACACACGCAACCTAAAAAGAGTAAGTAATTAAACATTTTCGTACATATAGGGCATACTCTTCCTATTTTAGAAAATAGTTACATATGAAAGAACAATGCAGTAGAGAGTATTCGTGCTATTTTGAAGACCACCATTGATGATAATAAAAACAGTTTGCCAATTAATTGTCATCGGTCACATATTACAAAATCTAAAGTTTAATATCATAATTACGGGCTATAATAACTACGGACGAAACATCTATATTCAAAATCACTAATGGGTTTTTGGGTTAACCTTAATATCCCTAATGTATGTGTGCTCTAATGGACGATTGGCCTAAAATTAGGTCTACAGTCATTTAGGTTTATTAATTTTAGATTTGCCAAATTTTTGTTTTATAATTTATAGGTCAAGTAACCGTTAGTGATTTAGGTATTTCGTCCGTAGTTATTATAAAATTATGCCATTGAACTTAGATTTTGTAATATGTAACCATGTCATCAGTAGTAAGTTAAGTCGGCAACACTGCTCATTACAGAGATGACGCCGCAAGCAGCGCGGCTGCGACGGCTGGAGGTGCCGCCGAACCCCACGCGGGCTTACCTCGACCCGGCCACGGTGGAGCAGCACCGCATGATCCGCGGGTACAACCAGCAAAGGCATCCGCAGTTTGAGGAGAAAACCAAAGTAAGTCACATCACAGCCACAAAAGGAGGATAACCAAAGTTGCTTACCTAATCATATAACTGGATATTTTATTTACTTCTGGAACTAGACTTCTGGCTCTCCTTGTGTAGTGAGTAAGTAAGTAAGTAATATGTTTATTTCACACACAGCAAGGTCATTTTTGCAGATTTTAGTTTCCTAGTAGTCATAGTTAAAAAAATAGATAAGAGTAATGATGGACTACAGTCCCGCTACTTATTTAAACTAATTTTGTCTTAAAATCGACCTTATTTTGCATCGATTCTGGCGTGTCACTCGCTAATTTAAAATATCCGAAACCCTCGCTCTATATGAGAGCGTAACAGTTAGAAGGTTTAGGTTTACGTCGACGCCAATAACAATTAATTTCGTTATTTAAAATTACTGCAAACTAATCAATATTAACGTGTGGTTAAAATGTTCCTTAAAAGTATTCAAATAATTTTGGCAACGTGATTCCATATCGTAGATTCCAATTCTTCCTATCGCCTTTCCGATAATTGAAATTCGATTTTATTATAGAGATTCCTTCCACCGGTATTCTTGCCCGAAATATTGCTTTATGTCGATAGGGCAAGCATTCTAACGTAGACCTGACGCCACCGCCGAGGCCGAAGTCCCGTCGGGAGCGAGTAGAAGGCGGTGACCGTGAGTGTCATTCTTCAATATAATCGTAACTTTTGTATAGCTATAGTCTTTAACCACATCCTTTTTATAATGCTTGTTCTATGGGTCTGGTAAGGTCAGAAACACTACAAACACGGACATCACATTACTAATGTTGGTGCAAAGGCCGTCCCTTACTCGAGGGATATGAACCATATAATCCACCGTTCGGGTCCGGTGTTGATTATTAAGTTTCGCATGCCTTAGAAAACTTTTTCAGACATGCGGGTTTCCCTTCGAGGTTTTCCTGCCCTATCCTTCGTCGTTAAACAGTCAGTGCACCTGTGCAAGTAGTCCGGTTTTGATTCGTAGATATACCGAAAGTATATCTACGTTTCCAGTTGTTAGTGTGTTTTTGACCCAATGTGAAAGGGTATTGTGCCGTGTATTTAAAATTCGCAGCAACCGAAAACTCATTAGTTCTTGACGAGCTTTGTATATTATATAACCGGCTAAAAGTTTAAAATTAACCCTCACAATTATTGATTTAAAATTATTACCATACCTATAGATAAAATACGCGTTCCGTTCTACGTCCTGCCTGCCTGCTATTATGTAATGTATGTTATATTATGTTTGTGTGTAACAAGGGATGCATGGCCTAGATGCACGGAGAACGATCAACAACGAAGTGGCATGCGGGGACGACGAAGTCATCGGACGCGACTCCGACAATGAAGTTTACGATCAGCTCCATGACGACTTGTATGTATTGTTTTACGTAAATGTTAAGAATTATAGATTTAATAAATCTTATTCCATCTTGGGGACTTCAGTGTCCAATTTCAGACTTGTAGTTTCATAATTTGGCTGTGCGTTGGTATATAAGTCGGTTAGTCATAACTTTTTTATATATTTAAATATAAGTTTACCTAAATAAACTTGTATTTTTATCAATGTCTGTAAAGAATTTGCTTTTGATCGGAAGTAAAGACAGGGTCTCAAGAATTATAAGCAAAATTCATTTTTATTTCTGACAGCTTAGTTGTAGGCACCTCGCATTTGTTGCACTTCTAGATCTTTTGCAGTTATTGTACTAAGACTTACATTATTTGCTTTTAGCTCGATAACAGTTAACAAGAAGCTGTATAAAACTCGATTACAAAAGAAAACACCACAAGTAGTGGGTCGAAGAAAGCCAGGAATTAAAGAGAACCCGATTCAAGGTAAGTGTACTGCATTCAAGAAATGCATTTAATTTCTAATTCATTCATTCATTCAGCACCATAGGCTTAATATTCCGCTTTTTGGTTACTGGGAGGGCAGGACTAAGACCAACATTCTAATTTATGTTTGAGTAGAAGAAGTCGGGTGAGGAGGCAGGGATTGAGATAGCATTGTGTGTTATCTCTGGTTACTTTAGGGTGTTTAAGTTTTTTTTCTATGCTAGTCGAAGATCTGGGGGGTAGGGGAATGAGCGTATTTTTGTGGCTTAGTTACAACAAGTTCATAGTAACATTATACAAGAACCAAACGATATAAAGCCCCATTGATACTTAACCAATTCTGGTAGATGTCAAAGCAGCTTGTCGCCGTGTGGTTGGTCAACCTACTTTTACTTTACTTTTCGCAGGATTTTGTTGGGGGAGGGCATGGGTAATGTCTGTACTGTACATGCATATGCTACACAGAAACATATTTGAAAAATCATTTTTAAGCTGTTTTCGAGTCACTGAAAAACGCTATTTGAATAACGTTGCTTACGATTCGGAGCACTTATCAACAAGCCTCTTAGCAGCTGCGCCCCCTTCTTCTACCTGCCTATACTGCCTTCATACGTCACAAATATGTATTGTAATTAAAAATCAGTGTTAATATGTTTGGTATAGCGTCGCAGTGGTCGGACGATGCCGCGGCTGAGATACAAAGATGGCAAAAGTCCAACATACCGGTGCGTCGGCGCCAACGGCCTCCCGTTGCGCATACACAGAATGAAGGTAATTGGTAACCCTACTTTATTCTTTCGGCGATGCCGCACGCATTGAGTCGTTGGAAGGTGTATCGAAGCGAATCAAGCGCGGCAATGCAGTGCCAACTCATTTTTAACCCACGACCGCTCGAGGAAGGGCTACAAGTTTATGAGTTTGACGCTTTTGTCTGTCTGTTTGTCTGTAGCATCATAACTCGACAATCGATGATTCATTTTGTATTCGTTTTTTAAAAAATTAACAGCGAATATTGTCGAGGACCTGATACAGAGATATAGTAATGCAGTGAAAGGATCAGTGATGACCATCGAATACAGTGATGACCAGGAACAGAAAGGGATCTCCACTATGGTGTCGTGGGTTTCTTACATTTTTAATTTACAGTTATTGTATCAGACAATCGTCTTTATGCGAGATACGCAACCAGTAGTTTCCCTTAGTTTGTTTATTCACTCCAAGTCATATGGTTATAGTTATTAATTTAGATCATGCATAATCCCCCATAACTCTTATGAAATATTTTCGTATAATAAGGAACAGAGGCAGCATCGGTTAAGCAGGATGAACGGCCGGTGGTGGAGTTATTCAACAAATGCCGTCCGGGACCATCCGTCGGTGCGCGAACCGATCTCCACAGACCCACTTCCACGGACAAGAACCTTAGCAACAGTTCGTGGCATGCTGGTAACAACTAACAATTTTCTAATCTTTTATTAGCGAGCGACTCATTTACTAAATAAGCTTCAACATCTTAATATCTCAGAGAAACCTATTAGTTACATCTCTTTTCCGAAACTGTTGTACTTATTTTACTTAACTCGAACTTTATTACATTCCAGAAATGTTAAGTTATGTACGTTGCAATGGGACATATTTTACCTTTTCAGTTCAGTGTAATCCTAGTCTAGAGATACCGGCACTACATATTATTTCGCGATTCAATGTTTGAATTAATATACTCTTATTAGGAGATAGACGTCCGTGAAAGTCGGACTAATGACTAAAAGAATGTTGAGAATAATTATATTTATGTCCTTAGTTCGTGACCAACTACGAAACCCGCCTAGAAACGAAAGCATAGACACTCGCATCATTGGGGATGATGCACCACAAGAGACAAGGAAAGAGAAGGTATTTTCATTTTATTTTATTTTGAGACATTTGGGAAATGACAAATTCCAACCTAACTCGATATACGCTCGATATTTAGGCCCAAATACTCGTCTGTAGAAATCAATGTGCGCGACATTTATTTAACTTATTCTGTTTCTGTCGTGATGTTCTCCAAATGTAATTTGTAAATTTCACAATTGGCCTTTTAAACTTGTAATTTCTTTCTTTTAATGTACTCAATTTGTGCTGTTAAATTTATCAATAAACAAAATGTAAAATATATAAAGGTGCATACGGATTTGAGGCAGCTCGGTGTCGAGCAGCCTCACCCGCGCACAACTTGCTCAATGCTTGCGGTCGAGGCTGCTCAAAATCAATGCGCCGCCTCAGTGGTGGTGGTAGTCTGCCAGCGCACGAAAGTGCGCCGCATAAAATGGCTTCAAACGTCGCAACCAATCGATCGATCGATTCGACAGATTCGACCGATTGATCGCTAGGTCGGTCAGATTCAGAATAACTTGCGAATATGTTGCCTTTTCGAACAACACGATACGAGACACGCACATGCGTGTCGGAATTCGAAAACACGTCCAGACTGACACTGAGGCGCCTTTGAATGCGGTCAAAAAACCGACATCAGTTGGATCGCTCCCAAGCATGCGCGTGCCCGAGGCGGGATTAAGTCGAGCCACGTACGCATTTGAGCAAATAGGTCCGCAGTGCTTGCCTCGGCCTCGAGCTGCCTCAAATCCGTACGCACCTTAAGACATTATCTACGTATCTTCAGGAGGTGCACCGCCACCCGCATAGAGTCCGCTACCGCAGCCGTCGCTACGAGCTGCCGACAGTCGCGTCGCAGATGAAGCAGGCGGGAGTGCGCTACTACCATGGCACCGCCAACCACACCAACATCCCCTTCATCGTTAGCAAGAGCACGGCGCCTTCCCACAACATTGGGGTCAACATTCAGCAGGTATTCCTTATATTCTACCAAAAAGTTACTGGGGAAGTGAAGGAGACACAATTTCCGAAGCGCCTTAGACCACGTTTCAAAACCTGTACAGTTGTGGGTCAGAATCTGTGCGCAGGTATGACGTTACAACCACAACCAACCAATATGAGATAATCCTGCAATGTTTTACCACTAGAGGCGCCACTAGCACAGTTACAAAAATACATTAAAAAATAAGACGTAAGTGTACGACTCAAACATGATTTTGTTCTAAACATGGCCTGAATTTATTGTTTTATTTTTATTGATTAATATTGGATGATTTTACAAGATTTTTGTTTAATAAACTTTAAATTAGCACAAAGCCAAATATCAACATGTAGATACGTACATTTCCACCAAATTCCTTCAGACTCGCGCCACGCTCTTTTAACAGATTTTTTAAGTCTACTATTTTGAAATGGCCATATATTGCCGTGATATCATCACGATTTCACTATAGCTTTGAGAAATTATATTAAATTAATCCAAATAACGATTAATTTGTGATATCTTCAAAAAAGACGTTTCGTTTTGCTTTTCTGTTTACGGAGTGTGCTCGTGGCTCCATCTGCGCAACGCTTTGCGTTGTATGTCCTATTGGAAGCAACCTTCAACCCATGGCACAAGAAGACGGCTTATTCTTCGCCTGGCATATCGAGTACGCAAATTGCTCGATGTTCACGTACAAGGTAACATCTCAGCGTCATCATACGTCATGATACGGTTTGATGACGTACCCTTGTGAAGACGTGAAGATCGCGCAATGGAATTAGGAGAGATCCAACAGTGTACGTAGACTTACGGTGATAATTACACTGCACTTTTTGTCCACAGGTTTTGAATGGACTCAAAATACAACAACCTTTGTCTGGTATACCGTTCACTATCGCATACCACATGGGTTAGTGACTTCCCTTAACTTTTACTTATGTGTATACATGTACCTAATTAACTATCGCATCACAGTTTCTATACTTGTGAAATTCGCACCAAATGAAAACATTAAACAATATTACAAAGTGTAGCACGTATTCAATTACGAAGGTATTCATGTTTTCGTATTTATATTTTTTCAGGATTGGGTTATGTCCCCCACTACAGCACTACAGCACATAAATCTGCAGTCGTGGTACGTTTTTTACATAAGTTGACGTTGGTTTTTGTTTGGATCCTTGTACGGGGGGCATCTATTGAGCAGGCCCAGTGCAGATTACACATGACGAATTTACGAGTATTTTCTCACACCTGCAGATTTCCTCACGATGTTTACCTCCATCTCTTCATGAGCGGTGGTTATTGGGCTTGCCTGGTATAAGACCAACACCTCTAAAGTGATTTCGATATTAGTTGGCACAGGTCAATAAAAAATAATAGTGTGAAAACGTTTATGATATAAGCTTATCGTTGAGCAAATGTCGCCTGGCACCGCGATAGTCTAGTGAGACTCCATTATTGAGCTGACTGATACATTAACAGGTTCCCTGTTCCATGAATCACATGTTATTATGATTCATGATCACAGTTTTGTTCATAGTCTGATAACGTCTATGAATCATATAAATTTGGATATAACTAACAGAAATAAACATTGGACGTACAGCAAGAAAATTACACTCTTTTATGGGGACAGGGAACCTGTTAACATGTATCGTTTATCGATAGATCGAATACGCAGTAGTGTCCTATCGTGCCAACTAATATCAAAAGTACAGTCCGTGAGCACTTAGAAAAACATTCGGGTCTTAGAGGAGACTTCGGTTATTGAAAAAGACACCCGAATGTAAGACAGATCGATTTTACCCGAAACCTGAAAGTTTTTCTAAGACCTCACGCACTTGACTATAATTTAGGTGTCCGGTCGCGTCTTAATTACACAGACGTTCATTTCGGGGACCTGACATCTGAAAATTATGAACCTGAGGTGCCAATTCCATTTTTTTATATGTATTTTCTTCGGTCAGCCACAGCAGCCGTGCCTGGACGCGCGCGAGATGAACGCGATCCGAGTCGGCCGCAAGTTACTGCGTTTGCCGTCATACAAATACATGTCGTACAACCGATTGTTGAACTTATACCGAGAAGGCGACGGCATGGTGCCGCGGTTCCTGCGCTCCATCAGTCGTCCCCACTATTTCTACACCTCTATGTATAAGTGAGTTCACATCATCATAATCAGCAGCCCACTCTCGTCCACTGCTGGCTGGGTAGAACGGAGCGCCCGACTCTCTGTCTTGGCACGCTTCTCTTGCTCCCTCTACAGTCATTCGTCGCTTCACGCAAGCTCGCCGCTGGGGTCGTCTGCTCTGTATATTAAAATTTTATAATAAATCTTAAAATTAAATTTCCCCTATCTGTATTGTATAAAATAATAATTGAGAAGTCCTTGCAGCCTGGCGACTCGCGAAGACTTCGACGGCGCGACGTCGAAGGGGCGCGGCGGTAACCAGGAGGCGAAGCAGAGCCTCGCGGAGTACGCTAGCCTGTACCGCGAGTACGAGCAGCTGGACAAGTGCCTGAAGGAAGGCAGCCTCGAGCCGGAGCTCGAGCGGCGCCGCGACGACCTCACGCGAGAGCTTGCCGCGCGCGAGGAACTCATCCGTAAGGTCAGCTTACTTGTTTGTCAAAGTATAGCATAGCAACGCTCACGTCCATAATCCCCGACGGGGTAGACAGAGGAACCACCTTCATCATAGGTAGTTCCCACTTTTCGCCGTAAAATTTGGTAACAGTGGACAGCAATAATGTGCTTTTAAATGTCTTTCCAGGTAGTGCAAGATTATAGAACAGGGGGAGACGTGGAGCAGGCGACGACGCTGCGAGCGTCCGCCTCCACGGCGGGGGGGGAGGACTACCGGCACTCCGCCCTCACGCTCAACTTGGGAGACGCGCACGCGCATCCCTAGCGACTGTCGCGCAGAGAGCGTTCACGTTCGGCCGACCAGCTAAATTCAGTGTTTCTACTCCTGGACTTCGGTTAAGGATGCAGACTAGAAGTTGCTCTGAAAAAATATCTGCGATATTAAATACGCCTCGCCTTTTCAGCTTAAAATTAACATCCATTCTGAAGCTATACCACGGCACTGTACCTTATTACTGCTCTCAATTTTGTATACTTTAACTAAGCTTAGCTTAATAAGGAATCCTAGAGTAGTACCTGGTTCGAAGTCGCTAACCTGTTATTATAATGCGAGTCTGTAACTCGAATATCATTACGGAATACCGAACGATTGATTGCATCATTTCATTGTATTTGGCCAATATTTGTTAAATGTGGTGATGAAGCAAACTAAACTAAATGTTAGAGATATTGAAAACAAATTGTTAATGAGAATATATTATTGCTTGCTACGTGTAGCTAATAATATTCATAATATAAAGAGTTTTCAATAGATAATGCCGATATTTTATTATTTCTAAAAATGTTTCGAAACAAATACATATAAGCATTGTGATCACATCTAAGCATGCATTTCTAATATGAATACAAATAACACGTAATTTCTTTAGGTAAGTATGTATCGAAAGAATCCTGACTCTTAAGGTCTTAGTAAATTTATCGACATTGGCATCGATTCCGGGGTGGCCGCCAAATTTAGCGATGATCGCTAAAACAAATTTCCCTGTCACTCGTACACAATCTAGAATACGAGTGAACGTGACAGTTTCATTTACGATTAGCATTAGATTTGACGGGCTCTCGGGAATCGGAGCCTATACCTATATTATTATGATTTTATAACATTAATAAAGTTAGACAGTTTTTTATTATTTACACAATAATTTAACATTAACAATTAACTAATGATGAGTTCTTAATACATACACTTTTCATACAAGAAATTAATATTTAACTACAAATAATAAATAAAATTTATTACAAAACGAACTTGCACCTTTCGATAACAGAATTTAAAAAAACTTTTAATTATGTACATTGATTTTTACCATACATTTCTCACGATCCGAATCCTGGATTGACCTTTCGTTACCCGTGTCATTGCTGGCAAACTTGACTATACGATTTGAAGACTATCTTATAGAAGTACAGGTAATGCTACATTAATGCTGTCCTCCTACTTCCTACGTAACCACCGTGGTCGCACCGCTCACCACCTCGCGGATGACCAGGTGACAACCCTTTATTAGGCCCCATTAGTACAAACAAAAATACATATTTAAATATGATGTCAACCATATTTTTACCTGAAGAATTACCACATAACTTTTCTTTTACAAAAAAAATGTTTTATGCCAGTTAGTGTAGTTGTATGGCTATACGAGTATGTATTTGTTTCCATTATACCTATGTAATGGAAACTGCATACTTTGAACTACGCTCTTATTAGAGATTAACTAGTGGTGATTTATACACAGAGTTGAAGAATTTAAGTAGTAGAGAGCGCGTCATTCTTTATGACGTATCTGAATATAGGCACGAGTCGCATTTCAGTACATATATTTAGGTGTACTATGCCTGATAAAGGGTTAAACGTAGTGTTCCAAGTTCTACCTTACAGTCCGTAAGTTACATTAGTACGGGAGGAGATAGAATAGTGACCGCACAAGAGCGACTTCGTTTTCCTCGGCAACGTGTTAGGTAGGATTAGTTTCGTGAGTCCGTGGAAGAGGGCAAGTTTTCGCCGTCGACCTTGTGGCGGGTGGCCTGTATGTAGGCCTCGGCGGCCAGGGCCGGCCAGGCGTCTGCTGGCGGCGGAGCGGTGACGGGCGCCACGGTGCCGGCCCAAGGTTCCGATGTGGACACCTCCGCCGGCCGCTCTGAGAGCTCCGAAGTCTTGGTGCACTCCAGAGAAAGCGGCTTTGGCGTTTCAATCCTGCGAAGTATTGTTACAATACAATACACTTCACACATTGCAAAAGAATGTGCAAATAGCAACGAACGAACAACACATGGAAAGATACTCGTAAAACCAGTGCCTCTATTCTTTATTATCATTAGAGATAATTAAAGTAACATATTTTGCTTTCGTATCACTATTTTTTGAAAACGGAACATAACTATCACCGGCCTGTATGGAGCGTGTTATGGAGCTAGCAAAGATTTTAAAATTCACTCTAGTGTTTTAGTCAGATATCTGTGGGAGCGAGTGACTCTTTTTTTACCTTGTTACCTCATTAAGACTATAACAAGATACTGAATAGAGCCATCCACATGCATTTACTGTAGCGTAGTAAGTCTTCTCACAATCCCGAGGGGGCGTGGAGAACATGTTCCAGGACATTAAGTATATTATGTCTTCTACGGGGGATGTTTATCGCTACCCGTAACTATGGTGCGTTGGGGTGCCGCGGTTATTCTGGGGGAAACAGGGTTTACTCTGTTGGCGTGGCTTCACTGTGCGCAGCAGCTCTCAGGGCAGAGCTCTGGTAATGTGTTCAACCACGCAGTAACACGATGATCGTGGCCAATCAGCATTAGCGACTTTCATCAGAATCTTAATCATATTGCTGGGACTGGTATCGCAATATGAATTAACTTTTCCATGTGTTATAAGTTCGTTGGTTATTTATTGGGTACAGAATTCCGCAGGAGAAAGAGGCAAGTTTACTATATAAATGAGTGTGCCAATTGAAATAAGATGTCGTGTGTTCTTAGAGAAAAAATACCTCACGCGTTCAGGCGATTGCATGGCGTCGTTCGTACTGGATATCTCCAAGTCCTCGGCGTAGCTCAAGTGCAACTTATCGCTGTCATTGCGCTGTTCTTTTTCTGTGAACCATGTTAGTTACATTTTAGCCATCTATAGGTACCAATACCATTAATGGGTGTGAATAAGATTGATCCTGTGTAAAAATCTAACTGGAAAATTATAAAACCTACTTAGTCACATTGCGGAACTGGTTAGCAGATTGTCGTTCTATTTAGCAGGGAATCTAGTCGTCCATACTTACTAGTAAGACTACCTGGTAAGACTACTGGGAACAGGTCGCTCTATCATAGGGATCGTATTTTATTATTATTCTGAAACTATTGCAGGCAGACTTCTTTCGAGTTGAACTCGAAAGAAGAAGCAGGCAGACCGCCACTACTTGCTATTAAAACCAAACTTTACTCTCTACTTTTGCTTTTATGCAATTTCCCGTAGACCTCCTGGTGGGTCATCGTAGTGGGACCACGGGTGATGCGCTCTTTTAGCCACTTTTATGTATTTTTTCCCCTTCATGCAAAACAAGCTGCTCTAAAGATGGCCAAAGTAGTCCGATTTCTGTGGTGGCGAATTTAAGTTTTATGGGCAAAATTGTTCAGTTCAGAAGTATCGTTCTAGTGACTGATTGGTCGAGCACGTTTCCTTTCCTGGGGCGTTCCCGTAGACCATGGAGGGTCGTGCTTATGGACATAAGTAGACAGACAATAATGATATATATTTCGATGTCGAGACAGCCGAACGAATCGCCTTCTCCGTCGACAGAGTCCTTGGCGATAAAGATGCGCAGCCGCTCTTCGCGGAGCTTATCACCAGGTTATGTAGCCCAGAATGTTCTCCACTAAGAGAGGGCGCTAATAGTACCAACCGTCGACGTTGATAGCGCCGTCGGGCCAGCCGAGCGAGTCGCCCTCTACGTCGACAGGCTCGTCCTCTGCGTCGTAGGCGCGCGGCCGCTCCTCCCGCCGCTCTTCGCGTCTATCCTCCTCCAGGTCGTAGCCAAGCATGCTCTCTACAGTGTGGTGCCGCTTGCGCGTGCGCAGCTTCAGTCGCCGCTGACGGTTAGCGCGGATGCGCTGGTATGTCTGCAGAGGTTACATGAAATTGCTTGTGATTTATTGGATAGCAGCTGCGCTTTGTTTTTTTAAATCGACGTCCTACACAACACGAGGTTAACAACGACGATTTTTTGTAATGGTTTCATTTTAAATAAACCACCGATTTAATAAATAAATAAATAATAAATTTATTTAACGACAACACTACAACGGAAAAGTGCAATGAATACTACAAAAAATAAAATTAAAAAAAAAATAACATACATATTTCCTAATACCAAGCCTACGATTAGCACCCACACTAGGTAATCCTGTGTCGTGGGCGCTGTGGTGGGGAGTGTGTGTTGTGGTAAAGCTATCTTTCGTTATAATTATCCCAAAGACATCGATACTCTAATCTCTTAATCTCTTTCCTATGTCTTTTAATGTAGATAGTTGTGGCCAATTATAATCGTAACCGCCCGTTTGTTTCGGCGGGCGTCTACGAATATGAACGGGTGTTAAATCTAAAATGAGTATATTTCGTTGTGAGTACGTGTGCCAGTCAGTTTACCTCCCAGCGAGCATCCTCATCCTGATGATGAAGGGAATGGGAGGCGGGCGCGGGCGCGTCGCGCGGCAACGCGCTGAGGCTGTAGAGGTGTTGCAACTCCTGCAGAAAGTGCGCTTGCGCCACGCCCGGCCCGAGCCGCGCGCCGCACACACCACACGATGACTTGCGCTCACCGTCCGCTGGAAGGTCGAGTTTGATATCAGAACTGCTACTTTTGTAGATATATGTATGGCTATTTTGGCATATTCCTGAATAGAATACAATTACATTTATTGCCAAATATTTACGAGTATATACAATTTTTACAGAAACATTAAAATTAACATTAAATTTTAATTCATTCATTCAATTAACGCAAATGCAAATTCTTATCCACTATGTAACTATTACGTTTTATATTGTTAGGCTCATGTTGCATGATAAACTCGCCACCTATCTTACTTATCACGCAATCTTACATAGATTGGTCTATTTGGCAAAAGGGGGGAAAGTTAGTAAATGCTGACATAATCGGGTACTAATTATGCAGCGCTGTTTTTCATTTCAAGAGTAGGTACTTACAATTCGAATATTGGAGCACCTATCCTATATACCTATAGTAATGCAATTAATTATAATGGTATAATTAATTGCATTACTATAGGTAAGTACCTACAATTTCACTTTGGCGCCTAGGACTCGGCAATATGGAAATCTTATTCTTATTCGAATCCCGTAATGGTACTTCGGAATCGAATTTAAGCCCTATAAGTTATACGAGTAGATTTATCGCTGATTGGTACTTGTAAGTTTTATTTTGGCAGTTGTTAATTATCGTCTACTGACCGGGGAAATGCGATGTAGGGAGTAAATGGTTTGAGCCATTCTATGGTCTAGCTTGTATTAAAACTTACGTGAAAAGAACTCGAAAGGCACACTGTGTGAAGTGTGCGTGTGTTCGCCGATGTCTCTTTCGGATTGCCTGCATTGCAAGTTTCTAAGTGGGAATGCATCAGAATTTGAGAATAGCGAAGACCTGCAGGAAGAAGGAAAACTTACGTGAGAAGAAGTCGTGCGAGTCAGTGCAAGTGGCCGGGGCTGGCGGGTCATCGTCCTTACAGGGGCGCGGCGAGGCGGAGGCGGCGGAGCCGGGCGAGCTGGTGTCGTCGCGCGTCGCGTAGCCGTGCCGGTACAGCGGCGGAGTGTTGCTGTCATCACGGACGCTCTGTAAATTGTCTTCGCGTTAGTTGCCAATGCAATTAGGGCTTGGCTGGAGAGATGCTTACCTACTTATCAACATCATTGCCAAAAATTGGTTTCGAGGACACTTTTAGGTAACTAAATAAAATATAAATAAATATTAACTCCGTGGGTCCTCATATTATGAATTATTCTTTCTCGTATGTAAATCGTATGGAATAATGGGGGGGGGGGGGGGGGGGGGGGGATAAATATCATACTACCGATAACTGACAAAATATATATAAGTAAGTAAATACATGCAGTTTACTTTACCCTTAGCGCTTGCCCGACGCTCTGTCCAAGAGCGTACTGCTCGCCGAGGTGCCTGGCGAAGGCCTTGCCCGGGTATAGCGGGTGGAAGGCACCGCCGATCGGCCGGAATGCGCCGCAGCCGAAACTCTGCAGTGCCGGGTGCAGGAACTGAGGCGCCATGTGGTGAAGGAAACCCTCCATTATAACTGCGACGGCTACGCTCTGCACAAATAATGATTCTCTTTAACTTGGTGCTGCATGTCAAATTATTATCGCCAGCTTTCTTTATGTCTAATTTCTATCGGGTTTCAGTTCAAAAAACAGTTCAAGCGCAGGTTGGATTCGCGCACAAAAGATTCGTTCTCAAAAGAAATATCGTCTTGAATAAAATATCAGTTTATTTTTACTCAAAAACCATGAAACCATATGTTTGGAACTTCATTTTATTTTTCCCGGAATATATAATAATTAATAATACATAGGTATAACATCTTCTCTCAGTACAAATTGTTCGTCGTTATCAAAAACTGTAAAGAATTGAAACTTAATTTTATTTCTACCGTAAAATTAAAATAAATAGTTTTATAATGTCAATACAAATCCCTTTCATATAATAACTAACTTGCCCCAGTTGCCCCACTTTTAGATTTAGACCCGAATTTCAGACCACATTATTAAATAAAAAAGAATTACTTATTTTTCTTAGCATTTATATGCGGGCTACGTACTGTCCCAAATTACAGGTCGATCGTATTTGCTGAGAAAAACAGCCGTGACATATAATCGGACGGAGGGACGAACGGATGGACACAGAGTTTCGCAATAAGGGTTCCATAAGGTAAGGAAAGAATGCTGCATTTTTTAATTCATTCATTCGATTCCATCATTTATGATATACACCAGTGATGGAGACCGTTTATTATCTTCATGAAATTAGATACCTACTTATGTAGATGTGAACTTTAATCAGGTAACTAGAACTTTTCCGGTTTTAACTACGAAAACGGGGTTTAATTTTGGTAAACTTACCTTAATTTTGGTTACCTTTGTTCGACGTTAATTAAATACCGACGCGAAAATGAATACAAATCGTGTAAGTTTAAAATCTCTTATAATGCGGTTTATTTATGACAGAGTTTGAAAAAGAGTACCATACTAAGCGGAAAGGTTTTATTATTATTTATTGAAAATGTACATTTATATTAAAATTTTACATGAACAGTGTAACAAAAACCAATCTAGGTTTGTTAAGTACACTGACAGACCGTCGACGGTCGCAGCTTTATAATTTTCTCATAGACATAACAACTTATTGTAAAAAATTAGCTCGCCAATGCGCCATGGACGGGAGAATAATATAGGTACCTAACCTACAGCTACGGTCACAGCCCGGCAAAATCGGTTTACCATGTATATGGTAACTGTATAGTTAACACACAAATAGCAACATCCAATGAAGTCAATCATTATATTTGTGAGTGGGTTTTAGTCGATGATTTTGAAATTTGTTACTCTATAGACCGCTTTCTGTTATTTCGGTGCTTTTTTAAGAGACGGACCAATGCCGCGTATCCCAGACGAATAGTTTGTCGGCGAACTATAACCTATACCCATAAAAAACTATTCCTGCATGGAATGGTAACCTAAAAATGCGACAGCTAACGCTTTTCGTCGGAAACGACCACTAGAGTTCGTAAAAACAAACAAAAATGTGAATTACAACCACCCGGATAAAACCACAAGAATAGTTATTACCTAAGTGTTTATTTTTAAAGCATTTATAACGTGGTCGTCTTCGAACGGGTAGTTAAACAAGCCGAGTAGCCGGTAACGGAGCAAGTGGCAATCTTAGAACAATAAACTTTCTATGATCACCACCTTGGTTAAATTCAGTGTTTATTTGATCAATTTCGGTGATCATAAGCACCATGGTGGAGTAACTCGAGGCGTACCTAACATTATTTATTCTATGGCGTAACTTTGTAACATTTATTTGTTATTATCACAGAGTTACCAATATAATGAAGCAGAGGGAACATGATTTATGTGATTATTATTATTAATGTTAGTTCTTATACAACCTCAAATGAATGAATGGTACGATTCGGAGACTTAACTTGAACCTAGATCTTGAACCGTTCTCGGTATAAGCATACCTACCGAATCAACACTTATCTGTAATTGCGTTTACTTATGATTAATAACCACAAACATGTAATCCACCGCTACTTCCATCGTTAATCGTACACAAGTTCCTTGATCTGTATCAGTGGGGAGTTTATGTCGCCAATTAGTCCGGCAACATTGGGCTAATAGGGCCAAGTGGCAATGTTGTCGTAATCAATCTACGACTATCAAGCGAGCGAAGTAAACAGTTCACCCCCTTTGTGAGAACGCGGTTTTCCGAGTTGTGGTGGTGGTGTGGTTTCTATCACACCGCTCGTATTGGTATATGAATGAATATGTAGTACATACCTGTATATTATAAGGGAATATAAAGGCATATTACCTACATGTGAGCTCATACCTATTTTAGTTTCATTGGGTCTAAAAAGTCAAAAATAGATCCCGAAGTGTCGAAATATCACTAGGCAAAATAAAATCCCGATGTCTTATGATAACTTATTAGGAATCGAATTTCTCCTAAAAGTAAACTTTTATCTATATGTCCAGAATGTCCACTTTCCCAAAATGTCCGTTCATAAGTATAATGGTTGAAATTTTCGATACGTCGCGAAATGTCAGTGTCATAAAAAGTCAGTACATTTTGCGATCTTGACATTCTCGGATCTGGACGGTTTGCGATCTTGACATTGATCGACTTGGACATCTTGACATTTCGCCATGTATCGGAAATTTTAGACTATCTGATAAAAGTTAGCAGCGCATCGAAAACCGTCTAATCTAACATTATAGTGAGGTGAGATGTCTATGAGCGACGGTGGACACTTACCATCAGGTGGCCCGTTTGCTCTCCAAATACATTTTTTTTAAATGGCATAATAGGTAGGTTTTGATTTTATTGTTTTTATAAAATTCTTTATTATTCGTTTTTTTTTTCGAAAGAATTATGTACATTTACCGACTGGTCTGACGGTGAAGGAAAACATCGTGAGAAAACCTACACACTGAGATAACCAGTGTGTGAAATGGGGAAAGCAATGGCAAACCACCCCATTAAATCTGCCACGAGAGTCGTTCTATGTGATTAATTCCTTAGAATGATCACGACCCTCAGCAATGAGGAAAACGACTTAGAACAGAGATACAATTCTTTATTAAGCAAACTTATAAAACAGATGCATAACTAACTTAAGTCATACAATTACCTATGATTTTGTTGTTAACTTCAACAGGCTAAATAGACACCTTCTAAAGTAATTTACATGATTAATAAATGCTTATTAGTCTTATTACATCTTGAGATGTGTCAAAGTTAAGTAATAATTTTACGTTATCGTATAAATATGTTAGCTATTGTATAGACTTTACCTTTTTCATGTGACAAATAATAAATAATTATTACACTGAGTAATATATCGAAACGAAAATAGCGGGTAAAAATAATTATACAAATAGTACATCACACAAAGCGCAAGGAATTCTTCAACAACCAGAAAACCGCGAACGACCGCGTCCCCCGCGCTCTCATAGCACCACGGCGAGAAAGGGGAATCTTAACGCGGGGTTGCAACCGTCGACCGATGATAAGGTCAGTGACATCAGATATAGATAATAGGTAGGTAAGTTGAGTAGAACCTAAACTTGAAGATTTTGTTAAAATAACGACTTTAAACATTAAATAATGTTTGATAAAAATCAGGAATTAGGCAGAACCCGACGTACCTATGTAAGATAAGATCTGACTCCCGCCCGAATGTATACCTAGACATCCATGGATGAAAGAAAAAAATTAGTCCCAAGGGGGCGGGCTCCCTATATTCATATAGACATCAATATCTATCTAATTTTTATCAATTTTGTTAAAAAAAAACAGGTAATTTAAAATTGTGAAATACCTACCTAGGTATATCAATATTTTTACTGCACTAATCCTCCATGGCATATTTTGTCTAGGCAAACTAAAGTATCTTCCAGTATTTTCCAGTGGTTAAGGTAAAGTAGGTATAATCATAAGCAAAATAAAAACCCTCGCTATATTGTGGATTTAAATGAAATATTTTTCATTGCGATCTCCATAACAAACTATAAAAGTACCAATGGCGCCCTCTTGACAGGGTTTTCCTAGTGAGGGTATACTACCTATTTATATATACCTGTAAGTACTAAAAATACTTTTATCTGTTCCACGCGCATATAAGTAATTCTATTACCTATCTATCGACTCTTCAATCATTTTGTACAACAATCAATTTTCTACTTCCTAACCATGCTGTGTTTACACGTTAAGGGCTACGACCTAGCTCATAACGTTATATTGATTTTTCTGTAATTTCTCTGGTTGTAATCTGTTGTGTGAGGTAATAAATAAATTAAAATTAAATTAAATTCCTTGTCCTTCTAACTATTCACTGGAATTGCTAGTCATCCCCCCCGACCCCACCCAACTTTATTTTCTAGTTACCTCCCCCTACTAACACCACAATTCATACCTACGCGCATTGCAGCAGGTGGCCCGCGTTACTTGCAGCTAGCTTTCAGTTCTATTGTTGTTACAGATAAACACTGGAAAAGAATACTGCGGCTGGACCGGAACCGTCAGCGATAAACACGCTAGCTAGTGTAAACGTTATGAAATTATACATGCGGTGGTCTCGCGCCAGGAGTAGGTATCTCATATTGATGACCTAAGCTAAATCACAGGATATGCCAGTCCATCCATACAAATTTCTCAAAAAAAATCGAATCGCAACTGAAGTTCAATGTGGTAAATTTCACTATGAAAAAAATAGTTCGACGAGTATAAGTACCTACTTTACAGACTGTGTATACTAGGCCTAGGTACCTATACCTACTACACTTTTACCTATCTCTGCCGCAAAGCAGCAATGCAACTTAGTTAATAATTAGCCAGAGTAATGGAAAAGTTAAAAAAACTGACCAAATGCGAGTCGGATTCGCTCACCGAGGGTTCCGTTTTCATTTCATTTTCGTTTTTATTTCGTCTCATCAAAAATCATGAATATATTGACTTAATTTTACCGGAATACATACAACACCTTCTGTTAGTACCAAATTATTTCAGTTTTTTTGTCGTTACAAATAATAATATTTTTTTTAATTGGTCAAAAATTTTAGGTTTATGAAACTCCGTTTTATTTTTCCTGTAAAATAAAGGGGATTATCTACGAGTTTGAATTATTTCAGATTTTTCGGTTTGCAAACTTCGGAGATTTAATTTTTCACACATTTTTTGCCATAAGTACAAAACTGCAGCACATAAAATTAAATAAATAAATAGGTTTGTAAAGTACTAGTAAAGCTCTTCCAAATGATTGCTCCAATTTCGCCCGATTTCGACCCCCATTTCGTACCCAATTTTTAATAAAAAATAAATTTATATCCAATTATTTTTTTACGGAAAGATGCGGGCAAGCAAGTCCTACAACTGTGCCAAATTTACCGAGAAAAACAACCAGCTGCGACATACGGATGGACACCGAAGTCTCACCATAAGCGTTCCTTTTTTAGGTACGGAAAACTAAAAACTAGCTACAGTCTCTCCAAAAGACAATCCGATTCTCACTAAATGTGAACAGCATGCGATGGACTACGCGTACCCGGTACGTGCCGTCGTAGCACGTGATAGGCCCCGTTTCCTACGCGTGGTGGTCTTCTAACACTTTCTATTACATTGCTACATCATTGCTACACCATTGCTACATCATTGCTACATCATTGTTGATTAATAACACAATTTGTATTTATTGGAAATCTGAAAACAAAGTAAAAGTATCCACTGGTTTCTGGATCAGACTCTAGTACCACTAATTACCCTCAGAAAATAGGTATTTACTTGCAATATCGAACAAATTGTTGTCGAATTTACACATCCGTTTTACAAAAGTCAAACAAATTAGCACTGATATTTTGTTAACCTAGCTAGAAAATTGCTACTAATACATCAATATGTCTGTAATAGGCCAGTAAGTGGGCAATAAAAAAGAAACCAGCGGCGATTGTAAGACATACAGCCGGTCCTGATTTATGCGAGATAGGAATGTGCACAGCCCCCTTTTCAATAAGTTCCACGATAAGAATCATTGCCTATCGCTGCGTGCGTGACGGCGGCCGAGGTATGCAATTAAATTTTTAAGCCATTTTTTGGGAATGATTAGGTTATTATGGGAAACAGTATCATTTTTGAAAGCTTGGCCTAAAATATAATTATAAAAGACTTCGCCAAGTCGCAACGTTGCGGATTTAAAAAAATCTACTTATTTGTTTTTTGAGGCTTCGGCCCATTATAGGACCATGCCAGATTTTTTCATTTTAATTTATCAAACTAAACTTTTAACGTTTTATTTATAATACTTACTTAAAATTTTATAAGATTATGTAAAAAGTCTAAATTATTTCAAATTTTTCGGCTTGTAAATTTCGTGAATTTATTTCGTACAGTTTAGGCCATAAAGCCATAAGTAAAAAACTATGACACATAAAATTAAAAGGTCTAGTAATGTTCAAATAGAGCCCTTTTATATGATACTCCGCTTGCCCCAGATGCTCACTTTTAAATTTTGGCCCCCGATTTCTGATCCCATCTATACATAATCGTAAAGGGGAAAATTTTTGTTTGTCTGTTTGAACGCACATCACGTAAATACTACTGAACGGATTTGGATGCAGTTTTCACGAATAGGCTATAGAAGATTTGAAAATTGTTTTTAAAAATGGGTCAAATGTGTGGGTAAGTCAGTATGGAACACGGACGTAGTTGCGATAGATGCGGGCAAACCAAAATTTCACTGAGAAAAACAGCCGTAACAATACAGTTGGACGGACACACGGTTTTTACCGTTTAGGTACGGAACCCCAAAAATAGTTAAAAATTGTATAAATTCAAACCTTATAGTACGTCATCCGGCACTGATGAGTATTCCAAACTATTGTTTTCCACCATCGATCTAGTTTAGAATGATAAAGATCGATGAGGGTTTTCCAAAAAAACTCGGTCATACAACGCGGGACCCGGGCGGATAACTACCCTAAAAATATTTTTTTCTATTATGTATCAATAACAATCACCGATCAACATTATTTTAATACAGATAAGAAAGACCCTAGTTTACTTTATAAATTCGCTATTTTTTATTAAAAAAAATCAGTAACGGTTATGATTTCATGACCGATTAAATTTTTAAAATAAAAGTGGCTATAAAATGGAAACCGCTCAAATAAAATCTGTCACCATTTGCGATTTAGGTATCACCCAAATAACCACTTTCATGCTGTGGTACTTTTAGTCCGGTAGTCAATATTCCGAAAAAATCGCGAAAATGTACCAACTTTCAACAGTCATAAAATCATGTAGTTATAGGCATACAAAATATTTTTATAAAAGGTTATTAGTTGTCGCTCAACGCAACTGTGGCAACGAAGCAGGATGATTTTGAAAATCGGATTTTTATGAAACTTTGAGGTTTAATATCTCCGCATCCGCCCGGGTCCGCGCTGTATGACTTTTTTTCGGAAAGCCCTCATCGTGGTCTTTCATTTGATACTAGAACGAAGGAGGGAAACAATAGTTTAGAATCAACGGCACGGGATGATAGACTATTATTATAAAAGTTCTAATTAGATTATTAAATTATTTATGTCATTTGATAGTTAACTGAACTAATTTAATTAAATAATATAACTTAATTAATTTGACATCACGTAATAAATTTAAGGATTATTTTTTAAATTTTGAGGTTAATTTATGAAATATTAACCTCAAAATAATAAAAAAATCTACCTACCTACTGAAGTTTTTTCGTCGTGTTTACGAAAATGAAATCTTGTGAAATGTAAAAAACACCTGTACATAAGTATAAACATGTTACAATTCGCATTGCAATAATATTGTTTAGAACATTACCATTTATCTATGGAATGATGGCTTTCGATAACTGCCATGATATTTAAAACTCGGGTCCAACCGGAGAAAATTCTGTAAATAATAAATCCTTACAATAAAAAAGAATCTCTGCAATAAATTAATTTTATGCAAGTAGGTTATTTATCAACGTTATTATAATAAAATGATGGAGAAACGCTGATTAGGTATAGGTATCGATTTTTTCTGGCACAGGCAATCTACCTATATAAAACTTAATATAAAAGGTAGGTAGGTATTTTTACCTAGAGATAAATTTTAATTAGATAAATCCAAAAAGTTGAAATATTCATTTAATATAAATTAGTGATTTTAATCTAAAAGATAGGAAAATAAAATTTTCAACACACTTGCTCGTAAAGTGGTTCATAATGCAGCTTATAAAACACGCGTGCTTTTTACTTTACATTACCGCACTAGTGCTTTTTACTTTACTTTTTTTTAAATCTCATCAAATAGCGTGTTTTTTACTTTACATTACCACACTAGTGCACTTTACATTACATTTTTTTTAAAATCTAATCAAATAGCGTGCTTGTTATTTACATTACCGCACTAGTGTTATTTGCTTTACAATTTTTTCAAAATCTCAACAACGAGTTTTTATGTCTAAAAATATCTATATGAAATATTTTCTCCGCAAGTGTGTTGAAAAACGTCGTATTAAACGCGTAAGCATTGGACATTTGTATCATAATGTACTATAATGTTGGAAAATAAACCTAATATATTAAGCAATAAAGTGTATTTTACTTTTACTTTACTTAAGTTTCACAGAGGCAACATTACTTCATTCGTATAACAATACATTCTATGAATCAGGATAATGATAATTTAGAGAATAACTTAACGGCACATTAATATTTTTTATTAAATCCATTTTCATTTGAGAATTACTAACAGCCAGTGTCAAGGTTTGTCCTGAATGGCTCATACTCATAGAGCTTTAATTTATTTTTTTCATTTATACTTAGAAAATAATAATTGAGTTCTATGCTTATACTTTCATCAGGAAAAAGTTACAATTTGCATGATGTGACAACCTCCATTTAAACCACAAGGGTGTGTCAAAAGTTCTTTGGGTGTTGGAGTGCGTTACTTGGATTGCCATTTTTACCGAATTTCACATTTTTATATTCTTGTAATAGGAGATTGTGGTAATGAATGACCAAATTGTCGCAACGACTGACTATTGACTATTGACTGACGAGCCCCCGTGGCCGGTCGAACTCGGTCAGTCGGTTTGGGCCTAGAGATAGGTATACTCGGGGTATACCCACACACGTTTCTACCTGGTAAATACTATTTTCGGCGGCTAGAAACCTTGGATTTTCAAAATAAATAAAAATGTTTGTTATCATGTAAGTACATGTTTAAATTTATGCGATTTTATATATTATCAATATTTTTTTTCAATTTTTTGTCTTTTTTCGGCTTTATCAAATTTTTCAGTGTTCTTAGTACTTTGCAAGAAATCAATAATAAATTATTGAGTCGCCCTGCATACGATCAACCATGTATTTTGGTATATTTATTGTTATTGCTACTCTGATTGATTTTCGAAATGATTATTTACCCGCCACCCCCATATCTAATCCAGATTGGCATCTAACCGGGCTGGGCGAGCGGTGTCGTGTGTGACAAGGCCATAGCATAGATTTGTATTGAATTTGCGTCTTAAGGCTATCGGCGACGGGAGAACAGCCTGAGCCAAATCCGCCAATAGAGGCCCAGTCTAATAATTCCCTCAGTGCGGGAATTTGGTACTTCCCGCACAGTTTTTCAGTCGATCAATTGGTCCATTTTTGAACAGGTGTAACAAAAATTATATTTTAAGATGTTGCAATAAATTTTTATGAAATTCCAAAAGTTAGTCACTTTTTTAGTATGTAGCTTTGCAATTTCTTAATTTAAAGTTAATTTGCAGGGACATGTTAAAGGATTATCTACTTATTAAAGGTTCTGACCCTTACATACCTTTTTCTTACCTAATAGGTAAATATACCTTATATAGCTACTCGTACTAAAAGATTTATTTAAGAAAAGCGTAGAAAGCCATATTATGCTAAGGGAGCCATTTAAACTCTCACCCACAGCCGTTTTAAAAATATTTTAAAAAGGAAGAAAAACTCGCCCAGCCATCCAATCATTCATCTTCCGACTGCCTGACGCTCATTGTACTTTATTATTCAGGGTGTAACAAAATTCCCCTTGTAAGCCGAAAGGGAGCCGGAGGTGTTCAGTATCCATAACTAAACAAATTTCACTATGGTCAACTCTGAAATCGCGAAAAAAATCAGCTGTTTCATACATTTCGGTCGTGTATAGGTATTTAGTTTTTGAGCTGATCTGTACAAAAATAAAAAACTTGCTCAGATACTGAACAGACTGTATAAGTAGCTACACCTCTAGATAGGTCAAAATATTTTTTTTAAATCAGAATCAAAACAAGAACTTCCCTAACTAAACAAAATAAGTTCTCAAGTACTTACCAAGCTCGTACCCGGATATTCACACAGACACTGTGACCGATGCTATCGGCTGGAAATCGCTCGCGCGTCGCGGCGGTGTGAAGACAACTGGCGGAGCGGCGAGCGCGACTGGGCGGGCGCGCGGCCGACACGCCCCGCGGTCCACCGCCTACGAAATTCGACGCCAAAACAGTAAAAATACGATTTCACAAACACCGCTGAATCCTGTTCCCAATGGCCACATACCTTTATATACATATGCTTTTTACCTTTATTCTAAACGATTTTTTCATTCAAAAACCAACTTTCAATTGGAAATATAGGTACGTAAGGAACATGAACTTTTTGAATTGGGTGATAGCCGAATTTCCATTTTCCTGGATATTAAATCGTACCTGGGTATTTATACACGTCTTAAAAGGAATGGTGCGTTTTCCCTTCCCGTCCGGCAGGGAAAACGCACTATCTATCTATAAAGCAGCAAAAGAATGTGAGACAAAGATTGTGAGAGAAGCGCCTACGCTTCGACCACACCCAAAGAAACCTAGCTGCAGCTGGATAATATGAAAAACCGGCCAAGTGCGAGTTGGACTTGTGCACCGAAGGTTCCGCATTCAAGGCCTATGTCACGCGCAAAATATGTTTTTTTTATAATGGTCTGACTAGAAATTTCTTTGGTGACGCGCAATCATAATCATCATCCCATCCATCATAAAATATTTGCTTAAAAAGTGTGAATTCTATGAAAATTATGTCAGTTTAATGTCTAAAAAAATATAGGTTATTTTTTTCAAAAACCATAATTGTTAAGAACTACGTTTTATTTTTCATGGAATACATATACAGGCGTTTAGTACAGATTTCTTGTTTTTAATTTGTCGAAAACTGAAGAAACTTCTTTTTAATGTTTCTGTAAAATACCTGTAGGGTTTTATCTATAAGTCTGAATTATTTCTGATTTCTCGGCTTGCAAACTTCTTTTTTCGCACATTTTTGATCTTAACTGGCTCGGTCATTCAAGATGAGTCATAAGTTAAAAAACTATATTGTTTTATAATTTTTAAATAAAGGCCTTTCATAATGATAACTGATCAGTTTTCAATCCCATTTCAAAACCCTTTTCATTAGAAATAGTATTACTTATTTCAAGTTTCTTTTACCAAGGATAGATAGTAAGTAAGCATGCAAGTCCTATAATTGTGCCTCTCAAGTCGTTAGCATTAGTAGTTGCTGAATCTCACCATAATGATTCCTTTATATTGTCTATATACGGAACCCTAAAAACGAAATGATCCAAAGAATATTTGATTTTTTTTAGTAATAGCGCCTTAGAGTGAATTTCAAAATCTTTAGTAGAAATATAGGTAGGTACTTTTTTATTAGGTAACTCTTTTTACGCTTATTTTTTAACACTTGCGTTTCATCAAGTAGGTAAACGATTTCAATCGATTTCATTTGGTCAGAGTGTGATGAAGGAATGAGAGAAAGGCTATTATAGAATAATCTGATTAATTTGCCTAATTACTTATATTAGAAGTTTTTATCTAGATAAAAACAATAATTAGGCAAATTAATCAGATGACTCACATTTTTCTATAATAGCCTTTCTCTCATTCCTTCATCACTCTCTGACCAAATGAAATCGATTGAAATCGTTTACCTACTTGATGAAACGCAAGTGTTAAAAAATAAGCGTAAAAAGAGTTACCTAATAAAAAAGTACCTACCTATATTTCTACTAAAGATTTTGAAATTCACTCTAAGGCGCTATTACTAAAAAAAATCAAATATTCTTTGGATCATTTCGTTTTTAGGGTTCCGTATATAGACAATATAAAGGAATCATTATGGTGAGATTCAGCAACTACTAATGCTAACGACTTGAGAGGCACAATTATAGGACTTGCATGCTTACTTACTATCTATCCTTGGTAAAAGAAACTTGAAATAAGTAATACTATTTCTAATGAAAAGGGTTTTGAAATGGGATTGAAAACTGATCAGTTATCATTATGAAAGGCCTTTATTTAAAAATTATAAAACAATATAGTTTTTTAACTTATGACTCATCTTGAATGACCGAGCCAGTTAAGATCAAAAATGTGCGAAAAAAGAAGTTTGCAAGCCGAGAAATCAGAAATAATTCAGACTTATAGATAAAACCCTACAGGTATTTTACAGAAACTAGTTTCAGCACTACTCTTATTATAAAAACAACTGGGTGGATTACATGAAGGCGAAATACAGAATGCCGATTATTATATCAGCGAATGTTTGTTTGCACGAAAGGGCGACAGTAGGTACGTTGAAGCGAACATCGTATGATCGAAAGTTTGTACCTACTTAGGTATAACGAAGCAGCGAATGCACCTTTGGGCGACAAACATTAGGTATAGTGACATCACTTAACCGCGAAAAAAATATCCAGGACCAAGTTTTAACCAAAAAAACCTAACAAAATTATTTAGTTCTGTGCTTAAAAAGAAAATAGCAACAAATACAGGCGCTTGTTTCATCTGGTAAAACTAGAAAATACCATTAACAGCCACTGAAGGCTTATTAAAACATTCCATAATAATATCATAGTCATTTATTACGACAGACATACCACTTTAAGAGTGGGCAATAAAAATGAGAAATTATTTTTAATAACAGTGTAAGGGTAAGGACGCAAGGGCGCGGTGCTGTGACACGACAATATTTTGGCGGCACTAATGCCGACCGACCCTTATTACGGACATTCTTTGCTTTACCTACTCGAGACTGCCACTATACGAGTAATAAGAATAACCGCCACTTATTTTATGACCTTTCGGGAGTTTTATGTGAGAATCGGCTATAAGCTCACGCAATGGCGTCTGTATAGTGAGAGGTGTAGACATTCTTTCATGTTACAATTGTCTTTTTTATCTGATGAATACAAATACAAATATACTTTATTGCACACCCGGGACAAAAACAAAACATACATCATAATGAAATTAACAGCAACTTAAAGAAATTGTTATATTAGTATTAATTTACTTTATCGATAACGAAATGATATTGTGGACAAACAAACAAACTTACTTTCGTTAGTAACCATTTACCTAACAATTAATCTACTTAAACACAAAACTTCATCCATGCGAAAGTAGGCCCGGCCCGTCTTTCTTGCTTAAACAAATAATCTAAGTAATTATTTGGATTATTTGTGCAAGTTAGTAATTTAGATAATTTTGTTATTTTTAAATACTCCATAAAGTATATAAACTGTTTGTGGCTATGAGACTTGGTTTGTGGTTATCATATGCTACCTACCTACCTTTGGGTTACTAACTTGAGTCTGAATATTACTTCCTCGAAGATCATACATAACCTCAATAATACGGTGTAGTCAACATTATGATGTAATTTCGGCACAAGAGACATATTTCCGAGAGGGAGGACAAAAACGTAGCGAATCCCGGTGACGAGGCACGGAATGCGTTGTGATTATGAAACGCCATTTGTCAAGTTTTTATTGGGCTCCCTAAAGCACCAGCCATTGTAGTCGTGCCCCTCCCGCTCACCGCACTCCCCCGCTGGACCCTCGTCTCGCTGACGTTAATTCATAATTTTTATAACTTGTTAACATTTAGAGGATTACTGCGGTGGCTCGGCGACGGCGACGCCGATGGCGCGGTTGCGGGTGTACCTATAGCCACCGATTCAGTTTTAATTAAATTTTATTATCTTTTCTTGTACAGTCGAGACAAGGGATCGGTTTAGGAGGTTTCACGGGTGAAGTAACATTCTCAAGTTAGATAGGTATTAGACTCCTCTGTAAACCTTTCTGTTCGCAGTCATTACAAACGAACGATCGGATGTTAGTATATAATTATTGTTCCACAACACCACGGAACGTACTATACGAGTATCATATTATACTCTATACATATAGGTTGCTAAATATAAAACCAAATGAAAATCTCTCGTTCACTATTAGCATTCTATAGTCATTGGCTATTTATTAGGTTGCGTAGGAGTGAGGGTGATGTTTCGTTTAGCGATATTTTTTTAATTTAGCGAGTGATACGCCATGGTGCCATCATATTACTTATTTTACCTATTTTTATTCAGTTTAGTTAGCGATCTCAAATAATCTTTCTGTTCTGTAAGCCGTTTTTTTTAAAGTACCGACCCATACCACCCGTGCATGTATAAGTGTACTTAGTATTTTTTATTAGGACTGTTCGATATTCAATGTCCGTCTAACTTTGCAGGTCATTGCCTAGGGTATGTAGGTAATTAATAACGTTGTACGTATTTAATAAAAGCTTATTGGCGTCGATATTAAACGGATCTCACCGGATGCGAGTTCCGGCGGTGCAGCCATATTTCGCGCTTGAGCAGTCAAAGAGCACGTGCACCTACCCCGATCGCGATAGGTACACTTTAATATTTGCTACTTATGTCACATACAGAATAGGTACTTACATCGAAATTACCAACTCAAGTCTGCCTTTAAATCTAAGAATTGTTCTTAGTAGTTCCTTGGGAAGTTTCTTTAAAGGAACTTAAAAGTGAAACTTTTTTGTCCCTGTAGTTCCTTCACAAGAAGGTCCTTGACAAGAGCTGAAGCAACTACTGAGCCCACAAAGTTCCTTTATTTCTGTGTCAAGTGAGAAAAGAGAAACTACAGAGACAAAAAGTTACCAAAAGAACTAATCTAAGAGCGGTTTCGCACTACGTTCGATCCGAACCCGTGAAAATACGGATCTAGAAAACTCGGACTGAATTCGGATATTGCTTACGCACTGGTCCGATCTCTGATTATAACAGACAATATTTGTGTTTTAAAACTTAGAGCCTTGCCTGGATTATAACTACTAGTGCATAAGCAATAGCGCGCTGCCACACTGAACTAAACTGGAGGCCTGCCGCGCCCCCCGGCCGCCCCGCTGCCTCTCTGCTCGTACGCAGCTCGGATTCGGTTCGGACGCAATGCGCGAGCGTTAATACAAATAATACTATGGCTACTTCGGTCCGTCAAAAATCTTCTCCGAAATGAAGATTCACGGATGGCGAAAAGAAATCGGATGACGGAAGTCGGATCTAGTGCGTAAACTACCATAGAAATAGTTCTACGATTACTCCGGACCGTATTTTCACGGGTTCGGATCGGATTCGGATCGGACGTAGTGCGAAGCCGCTGTAACGGTTACGTCCCATAATGACCACTTCCCAAAATAACTATTTCTCAAAATGACCGCTTCTCATAATGACCACTTTCTCCCTTTACTTAGTACTTATTGGTATTTTGAAAACAAAGGGTTTTGGGAAGTGGTCGTTTTGGAATGTGGTCGTTTTGGGAGGGGTCATTGTGGGAAGTGGTCATTTTGGGAAATATGTAGTCATTTTGCTAAGTGGTCATAATGGGACGAAACCAATCTAACACCCTGACGGACAGAACAAAATTTTCTTTAAAAAAAAACGGTCCTTATGAACAGACTTCTAACCTTCCCAGGAATATGAAGATGACAAACTGGTCAAACAGAAAAACCCCTTTTTAAGATTTTTTATTACTTACATACTCAGTTTCATAAACGTCATAATAATAAAATTTCTTTGCATGTAAGTAGGTCAGAAATACATGTAATTCACCTGGGTAACAATTTGGCATGTTAGGCAGAGAGAAGGTAATCACGTATCAGGTTGGTGCAGTATGAAACATGACCTTTATTACCTTACGTACTTACGCATAGGTCTGTACCAAGACTTATATATACTTACGAAAAATCTAATCACCGTGTTTTATAGAATAAAGTTGAATAGAATATTAGTTAGCAGTGTCCAAAGGACATTTATTATTACTTTAATAAAAGGTATGGTTGTGGTAGTTCTAAATAAAGGGTCTTTCAAATAGAGCGGGTCGATGTTAATAATTTGTGGCGGCCATTTTGTTTTGGCGACATCTGTCAAATCTGTTGTTTCTTATTCAGTCACTGATGCCAAATCACCATGGCAAGTTACACGGTTCAGCAGCATGTGCAAATGATAAAACTTTATTATCAAAATGAGTGTTCGTTAGTGCAAACGTTGCGCGCATTGCGCCCATTTTACGGCAGACGCGGTGGCCCTTGAAAGTCTACTCTCCAACGATTGGTGACCAAATTTGAGACGACCGGTTCGGTAAACAACCAACCAACACCTTTACGTCAAAGGAACGCCAGATCGGCCGAGAACATCACCGCTGTACGTGAGAGTGTTCAGGAGACTCCGAGGCAGTCGATTTCTCGCCGTGCACAAGAACTCGGCCTTTCGCAGACTTCATCTTGGAGAATTTTGCGTTGGGACTTGGGCCTGCATCCGTACTAGATCCAACTGACCCAAGAGCTCAAAGTTAATGACCATAGACAACGCCGTATGTTCGCTGACTGGGCTTCGGAACGCTTGGAAGAGGACCCCGATTTTGGCGGAAAAATAATCTTTAGCGACGAGGCACATTTTTGGATGAATGGTTTTGTTAATAAGCAAAATTGCCGTATATGGGATGACCACAACCCACATGAGGTTCACCAGGTGGCAATGCATCCACAAAAAGTTACTGTTTGGTGCGGATTTTGGTCTGGCGGCGTCATTGGTCCGTACTTCTTCGAAAACGACGTTGGCGAGGCCATCACCGTCAACGGCGAGCGCTACAGATCAATGATTAACAATTTCTTTTGGCTTGAATTGAACAATATGGACGTGGACGACATGTGGTTCCAGCAAGACGGCGCTACGTGCCACACAGCGAACGACACAATGGACATTCTGCATGAACGGTTTGAGGGTAGGGTTATCTCTCGCAGAGGTGACGTGAATTGGCCACCAAGATCGTGTGATTTGACTCCGCTAGACTTTTTCTTGTGGGGTTTTCTGAAGTCGCAGGTCTATGCCAATAAGCCACAATCGACCGTTGCCCTGAAAGCCAACATAACACAGGCCATCGCTCAGATTCAGCCGGATCTATGCAGTAGAGTCATAGAAAATTGGACCTCTCGGATTCGTGCCACCATTCGAAGCCGCGGCGGACATTTGAACGATGTTATATTCCATTCATAATGGCATAAAAGAGCCTTTCAAATAAAACAAAATATTTCGTTAATATCTCACACACATCTTGTTTTATTCAATTTTAACATCGACCCGTCCTTGTTGAAAGACCCTTTATATATGCAAAACGATACTATTTGTACTTAGTTATACTGAGTTAGTGTGTTTGGTTTAGTAATGAAATGATAACGTTTGTGACTAAAATCCTAGGTAGGTAGGTTGCAGAAAGATAAACAAGTGATTTAACACAAAGTTTTTATTTGAACTTAAAATTACCCAACCCATTAAACTAAATATTATAAGTAAACATGGATATATGAAAGTAATGCAAACTTGTGCTTTATAGCCGAACACCAAAGATTAAATAATCACGTTTCCAGTATTATGTTCATCATAAAATGATGAGCAAAACCTATTAATTATTAGGTACTTATAATATAACGATAAACTAAACAAGTTTTTATGTAACAGGTAATTAAATTGAATGTTTTGATTTATAACTCATATAAGTAAAGGTGAAGTGTCGGAGTAAAGCACTGTAATTTGATACCAAGTAGTTGCGTGGGTTCACTCCATCTCTTCAACTTCAATTTTTTTTTGATATAAGAATATTATCGAAAAAAGAAAACAGCGTCAAAACACTGAAATTAACACTTAATAAATAAATATAAAGTAATTAACGAGAAATAAACAACATCTTAAAAATCTTACTAATTATTAACATAAGTGATATTTAACTAATATTTTCCAAACAATTCATTTTCATACGCTTAGCTGTATTTTCGTTTTTGTCTGTATCGACGATTAGGTATTTGATGATGCTATCTGCGAGGCACTTAACCAAGTTGGGTGGGGCGTGTGTGAGTGCCGCCAGGCGCTCCGGAATGTCGGGGCCACTGAAGTCGAGGTAACGGGCCCCGGCCAACACTGCGCCGGCCACCAAGTGCAGGGTACGCACCGTCGAAGTGTCTGCAAACAGGCGTAATTGCTATAGGCATTTTCACCTTATGGCTCCTCTTCACGATCCGCCATGCTGGGCCATGATGGGCGATTACATGCACAATCGTGTAGAGGACATGATCGTGTGTAATCGGCCATGATGGTCTCTAGTCGGCGACAATCGGATAGTCGTACCTTTTCCTACAAAAATCCTCTACCAAAAGATGGTCTGGAAGAAATCACTCTTAGAGTGAAGCAGCGTCCGTCGCTGTACAACTATTTTTGGAAAGAACATAAGAATCAAGGTTTTATGGAAAGATACAAAGTCTACTTTTCAATTAGTAAGTATACTTATATGGCAAGACTATTTAAACTTCCATCCACAGCCACCGTTAAAAAATAATAAAAGCTCGGCAAACCGCCTACCAAAGTACATACATTGTCAATTATATATTAGGATACTAGATATGAAATCAATCAAATTATCATCTGAATTTATTTATGTATATTCGGTGGCCGAGTGGCCAGGATGCCGGGCTCCCATGCGGGAGGTCCGGGTTCGAAACCATGCCATATACCAATTAGTTCTTAGGATTTTTTAGAAGACATATGTTCATTTACCGACTGCTCTACCGGTGAAGGAAAACATCGTGAGGAAACCTGCATGTCTGAAGAAATGAAAAAAAAGTCCAATGGCCTGTGAAATCCACCAATCAGCACTGGGTCCGCTCGGTGGATCATGGCCCATAACCCCCTTGTGCAAGGGGAGGCTTTTGCCCCAACAGTGATGATGATGAGTACTATTGTAGGTATGTTAATGAGTCACCTACCCTATTTTGTAATAATTACAGGTAGGCGTTTGCAAAAAAACACGTGACAAATTCTGGTTGGTGAAATTTCACGCGATCTACAACAGTGGATGATCAAAAATAGTTTAAAATTTTAAAAATACCAAAGCTTGTACAATACTAGATAATTAAATTTGTATTATAAGCAATAATATTTTACTGAGCAAGTATATTTTCTTGATAGGATCATACATAAGTAGGTAGGTGAAAGTGAAGTTTGCACTGATAGTGTAAATCAACTTTCGTTTCAGGCTCTAATAGATAATATAGCTGTGCTTGCAGTTTAAAATAGGTATAGAATGAGGTCTACTTACTGAAATCGGAATCACTTGGCGTCTCGTTAGCGGTTTTTAACACTGTCTCGTTGATCGTGGGTCTGTGGAACTCCGAAATGTCCATTACCATCTCAATGCCGGCCATCATTTTATCAGGAAAGCCTATTTCCAAAGACAGCAACTGAGCGACCTCCACACTCGTCCACAGTGGTATGTGGTGGTCTATAAAACATACAAACCGTTACAGCAAACAGCAAGACTATTTTTTTAACAAAAAAATTAGCTAGGTACTATAAAGTTTTATTATCAGGCTAGCCTGAAGTCGAGACTATTCTACCTGCAAATAATATTAACATCATCATTTCCAGTCACTTGAGTATGCATGTAAAGACCTCTTCTTTCATGCGCGAATCTTGCGGCGTTTTGATGAAGTCATTTCACTGTCAGGATAGTGGTGTACCTAATATTCCGTTGTTCATCGTTCAGATGTTGACTCATCATACTTATTATTCTAGAAACCAATGCTACATTGATATAATAATATATGACTTACTCAACATACTGAAGACTGTGTACTCAGACCTGATGATGTCCTTAATCGAAAACACAAGCCCATTGCTTGTGAAATACGAGCACATAACTTTCGGATTTATAAGAAAACTGGTGCTGCACATCTTAGCTGCTAGTTGAACACTTGCCGCCATCAGGAGAGGTAAATTTGATGCCAGTTTTTTTTTGTACTCCTGATCTAACACATCTGTGAAGAAACAAATTGACGACAAAACAACATATAACATACGAGAGTGTAGTACACATTTGATGCTATTATAATTTATCAGTTTATCTAGACACACGTGTCCGCCAAGTTCGTAAAAAACTTAACAAACAGGTTCAAATTACCATGTACTTCTTAAAAAAGAGAAGGGCATCAATATCTATCTGCAGTGGACTGGATAGCCTGATCGAAAAAAATCCACTCATTTTAACTTACCTACGAGCATTATTAGAACAGAACTGTTAGTAGGCTACCCCAAGATAAACTAGCGCCACTCCCAAAAAAAAAACGTTTCTCCCAAATTAACGCATTTATCCAAAAAGTGGACAGTATAATTCTTCCACGAACGAAGAATTTTTAATAATATTAGGGATATTGAAAAAATAAGAAGTAGGTAAAATCACAGTTCTTCTTCTTCTAAGTCGTATTCCTCATTGCTGAGGGTCGTGATCATTCTAAGGAATTAATCACATAGAACGACTCTCGTGGCAGATTTAATGGGGTGGTTTGCCATTGCCTTCCCCATCACAGTTACAATTATCTATATAAGTACGTAGCTGTAGAAGAAAACAATACATAAGATGACTTGAATAAATTAATTAGTCTGCTAGTAGAAAAATTAATAATACTTCTAATAAATTCACATTATTAAACAATAATAGATTTTTTTGCTTATGTCTAGTGACATAACCTCTTCCAACACTGATTTTAAAGTAGATTGATGAAAATTTACATGATTATTCACGTGGCTAAGAAATGTCACGATACTACCAGAAAGAGCCAAAAACTGTAGTAGGTATGTATAGTACTTACGGTTTAACGTTGCGGTCTGCATGTGGGTGGCTAGGTACATCTCCAGCACTCGGCAGGCTTGACCTGCCACGCCGTGTTTGTTGACTTCCAGAGCTGTGCATACGTTCCACAGAGCCTTACGGGCATTGCCCGTTATCAATTTGATTGGCCATGACCGCACTACATAAAAGAACAATAAGAAGGTTCATTGAAATAATCGTATCTACATTAAATTCTCATGTATTGAGTAAGTGCGAGCAATTCTATTAGGAGAAATTGGTCAGAAATTCTAAGGATCTATTTAAACATGTCTTGTTGCCACGTGTAAAACACGGGTGTGAAACATGAAAATATGTAGAAACGATTGTATTTGTTTATTTAGTACTAGCGGCCCGTGCCGGCTTCGCACGGGCATTAAACATTACATTTAGATTTGTTAATTTTAACACATTCATAATAATAATAATAATATAACACACATATTCACTCCTTTTTGCGTCGAGCTCCTAAAAAAGAGTAAATTAAAAAAAAAACCGAGTGACGCCCTACAACGCATAAGTAGCCGAATGGAGTTTATTTTTTCAAAGTTTTAAACTCGTGATATCTTTTGAATGGAATGTCAGAATCGAATAATTCAAAAAGTAATATAAAGGTATTGAAGCAGTCTTAAATAATAAATCATTTATTTTGATAAGGTACAAATAAAGAGCTTTTTGTAGCGGTGGTATTTTAATTTCTTTTTTTTTTTTATAAAAAAAACGCTTATTGTGACATGACTATAATAGTTAGAGACACGCTGCCGCTGATTTTTTTGTTGATAATGGTGTGTTCTAAAAAAATGTTATATATCATTTTGTTCTATCATCAATAGTTTTCGCAGCGTACGCGATGTAAGGAAGTTTTTTGATATTTTTTTACACTTTATCGTAATTTAAGTAAGGATCCCCATTTTTTTTGAAAATGAAATATAGCCCATGTCACTCAGGAAAAATGTAGCTTTCCAACAGTGAAAGAATTATTCAAATCTGTTCAGTAGTTTCGGAGCCTATTCAATTCAAACAAAAAATCAAACCTTTCCTCTTTATAATATTGGTATAGATAATCAGCAAGAATTAATCCACTAACCTTCATCTTCGTAGTCCTCTTTTATCCTTTTCAACCGATGCGGAACGATTTTAATTGTACTTAACAAAAAGGAATCCATTTTCTAAAACTGTGCACACTTCCAAGTTCCAACTATGAAATGAACCAAGAGGAATTATTACACTTTTAACCACAAACACAACAAGATTACTTATTTTTCCTAATTTGACAATTTCATTTCCGTAGATCATAAACTATTATAATTATTATCTAAATTAATTATAAAAGGTTAATATAAGTCCTAAATACAATGTATTTGCTAAAAGACTTTTTCGTTCTGACCTAAGTAGATTACATTTCTATTGGGAGATTGTCAATGGCGCAAACAAAGACAAGATATAAGTTCTCGTTTTGCTCACCGGATATCACAAATAAAGTTGGTTATAAACCAACTGATACTTATTTAACGTGTAGGGTAGGTTACAGTTGTTTGGCATGACAGTCGTCTGACGTATGGAGATCCTTACTTTTGTGAGTCGAACGCTGATTTACCGCGAAATTGAAATTAAGAATCTCAAACTTGGATTAGACATAAATAATCGACTTCAAACCAAACATGTTTCGTCAGTTTCATACGTAGTACGTGGTTGTAATTTGTAAAGTTGTCATTCTTGCACAATATATATATATTTATTTGAATCAAGTGTCCTATTTAATCGCATGCTTTCCCTACATATATTGTACTGTGTTTACGGCAGCATAAGGCATGTATACAATGACATTATGGATGAAAAAATTCAGCGTTAGGAGGAGAGCGTGTTCGTTCCTTCATGCCAAAGACCTTTTATATTACATAGTTGTTTAAATTCGATGAGTAGGTATAGACAATACACTACTGTGTGTAATCATTTTAAAAAACTTTTTGATATGAAATCACAATCACATCAATCTTGGATGAAAGAAAAAATATTTCCTCCTCCCCTGTGCGCGTTCGTACCTTCATGACATCAGTCCTTTAATCAGTCCAAGAAAATCTAAAAGTACTAGTAGGGTAAGGTGGTGTAAGTGTGTGCATTTTTAATTTAAGTCGATATATAATAAAAACTAAAGCTTTAATCAAAATCAACTTTATTAATTATTAAACGTTAGGTATTAGTCAATAACTTACCGCATACTTTTTTTAAATTATTACAATTAATAACAGAGTCGTGAGAATATGGAACAAGCTACTGCAAGAAGTCGTGGATGCATCTTCAGTCAACGGTTTCAAAAATAGACTAGATAGGTTTTAACAGTGCATAAGTAGTGGTGGACTTAATTAACTATAAACAACCTCTCTGAAGTTGACCGGCCCCAAGCCGTTGCCCGCAATTCACCTATGCAGGTCGAAAGTACTCGGTAAGTACTTTTAAGTACTGTGTAACTCTTCGTTAGTACTCTTACGCTATTCGATTATTTATTAAAAACTTTTTGGGGCCGGCCATCTTCACACTCCCGGCCCCAAACGACTATTTTGACTTTTTTTTCCGCCAATCGACAGACAATCGTTAGTACTCGATTGTTCCAAAATATTATCGTTAGTACTCTAAAACAGAATTTTTAAAAAAAGAATTGAAATGGGGTGGCTAACTTCACACCTGCCCCATATGCAATTCACAATCAAAAAAATACACAGGCGAGGTGTTATCGTTAGTACTCGATAGTTCTGCAAAACTTTTCGTTAAAACTTTCACCGTAACGAGAGAAAAAAATAAAACAAATAAATTACTCAAAATTTCAATAGGTAATATAACTTTACTTAACTTCATACTTCAGGAACGCTATTTCTACGGCAGTGGAACCAAGTAGTGACTGACACAAATAATTATTAAATTATCAACGTATACAAAAAATTAGCTAATTAATTAAGTAACACCGAATATTTTTATTTTTAGCACACGCATAAAACAGTCCATTTGGAAAAAACTGATACATGAAATACCTATCTCATGTCTTGGAAAAAATCTTTAAACGTCCATAAGATTAAATTCATTCGAGTCAAGCCCGATAATTCAGTAGTGGTAATTGCCACCCCGGATCTTTTCAGTATACGTAGACAACAGTCCATGTGAAACACTCATAGACGACTAACAACGTGAGTACTTTTATAAACTCGTGGAAAATAAACATATTCTCAAAAAAATAAGACCCTCATGACTCGGTAGCGGAGATAGCCAGCCACCCCGGATCTTTTCAGCATACGTAGACAACAGCCCATGTGGAACACTCATAGTCGACTAACAACGTGAGTACTTTCATCAATTCGTGGAAAATAAACATATTCTAAAAAAAACTAGACTCTCATGACTCGGTAGCGGAGATAGCCAGCCACCCCGGAACTTTTCAGCATACGTAGACAACAGCCCATGTGGAACACTTCTAGTCGACTAACAACGTGAGTACTTTCATCAACTCGTGGAAAACAAACATATTCTAAAAAAAATTAGACCCTCATGACTCGGTAGCGGAGAAAGATTCAAAATAATAGCAAGTAAACAGTGTCTGACAGTTCAAAGTTGCAAAAACATCGGCAAATTGTTTTTTTAAGGCAAAGGGAACTCAACCCATACAGCCATTTTGATATAAACAACTCTTTCAAGTCTTCATTAAAATGTTGGTGTGAGACATTTCAATGCTATCTGGGAGTGTTGGGATTATTGGCAGGTAGATGATGAAAGAGTGGAAACACAGGAATCAAGGTTTTCAGTGTGTTTACTTGACAGGATCAGTTATTGAACAAAAGACATAATATAAATTATCTGACAGTCAAACAGCTGACATACTAAATGGCCAGATACTAATTTACTATCTAATACGCCCCCTTAATTAGTATATCACCAAACACACGCGAAACTCCTAATCCTTTCAGGCACTTGAAATGTTTGTCCTTAGGTAACGGCTTAGTCAGAATGTCTGCTAGCATTAGCTCGGTACGCAGATATTCTATTTGGATATCTCGGTTTTCCTTGAGTACCCTTCTTATAAAATGATATTTTATATCAATATGCTTGCTGCGTGAATGAAAGACTGGATCGCTGGCAAGAGAAATCGCCCCCTGATTATCAACGTGTAACAGTACTCGCGAAAACTTTGTCAACCTTATCTCAGTAAGCAGACTGTGAAGATACATAACCTCCTTCATCGATTCACACAAACTCACATACTCAGCTTCACATGACGAAGTCGCCACACACCTCTGTTTGCTAGACCTCCATGAAATACATGCACCACCCAAAGTAAATGCATACCCTGAATACGAGCAACGATCTATCAAACAGTTTCCCCAATCAGCATCCGAAAATCCTTGAATAGGCTTACCTGTCCTTTTGAACACAAGTCCGTAATGACTCCTTCTCTTTAGATATCGCAGAACTCTTTTAGCCGACTTCCAGTGACCTTCATTAGCACAATTCGTAAATTGGGCCAACTTTGCCACGGTGTTTGAAATATCCTGTCTAGTTCCCATTGATAAATACATTAAGCTACCTATCAATTCCCGAAACGGCCACTTTTGTTCTGTATTACCTCCTGGTAATAGTTTTAGACCTATTTCCATTAGCGTACTGCATTCATTTGCATTTTCCAAACCATATTTTCTCAAAATATCATGAACATATTTTTGTTGTGATAACAGAATGACATTGTCTTTTCTGACAATATCTATTCCCAACATGTATTTGGCAATTCCAAAATCTTTTAATTCGAACTCTCCAGCCAGTTCTTTTTTGAAATTTTCAATACAATCTCTTCGTTGCGAAGCGATTAATATATCGTCCACATAGACCACAACAAAAAGTTTTGTATCTCTGTCAATGTCCTTGAAATAAAAACAAGGTTCATTCAAAGAAGATTTCATGTTCATTTTCTTCAACTTTTCATCCAGCCTAATATTCCACTGCCTGCCTGCTTGCTTGAGGCCGTACAATGACCGTACAATTATTCAATCATGGTTGTTTCACCCTATTTATGGGACTTTGTGTATTTTAGGCGCTCAAATATATTTTGTATGTTTTAATTAACGTCTGATTCTCTTTAGGGAATCAGACGGTCCGTTTATGGAACGATACAAGCCTTTTAATATGAGTGGCGTGACCATGGTAACTCTTGTAAATTAGTCAAAAACCAAATTCCTGTTTTTGGAAACTTACTTGTAAGCTACGTAATACAAAACTTGTGTCACAAGAGTGTTATTGACATATCACCTCCCCAAAATATTGCAAGTGGAGTAATTTCATCACTGTCTCACCTTTCAAACCGGAACACGGGTAATGCTATTATTGCTGCTTTGTGGTAAAGTAGAAGTAGGTATGTAAAAGAGTAGGTAGTATCTCTGCACATCAGGGTCTACCAGTACCACATTCAAACTTGGGAAAAAATATTTCTTAGAATTTGGGATTCATAGAATTCAGCCATTCTTTTACTCACTATAATGCAGGTTTCTTTTTATGAAAATATATTAAGATACATAGGTACCTACCTAGGCTTAGGCCCTTTGTATCGTGTAAAATTGTCAAAAAGTGACTTCGCTCTACAGAGTACAGAAGTGTGTAAAATGTTATAATTTGTATGGTGCATACATACAAATTATAACATTTTACACACTTCTGTATGGTATGCATAGGTAGTAGGTACGTATTAAACTGAAAATAAGTAAAATGGAAAAGCGAGACAGAGTGGGCGTGGCTCTAACAAGGCGGTGCTTTTTTCTCTTTGACTCCGCCCTGTGGAAAACATACTGACCCGCCCTCGCGCCATTACGCTTCTCGTCTAACGAAAACATAGGTACTAGTCCTACTGCAGTAACGTAAAAACCACATTAAATTCCTATAGTATAATAGTGTGTATCAAAAATTATGTCAGACCCCATCAAGAAAGTGATGATCGGATCCGATTATTATACCTACCAAATTTTCAAGATAAAATCAATTTTGCACCCCACAAACTATTATTTTCAGAATTTCAAATGTCTGTCATTAAAAATTCATCTATGCTGCTCTTTTCATGAAATATCCTACTAAACTAAATGTAGGTTCAAAGATTTGGTGTGATCTAACGACCTACTCGTATATTTATAAGATAATTTTGGTTACAACTAAAATTGCTCATTTGATGATAATAAAAACTTTATTTTTGGAAATACTTATATTAAAAATAATTCTTTGAGCAAATACTAAAATATATATAGGTTATTTCTGAAGATTAGTACAGCATTAAAAAGCATTTTGTTTCTGTCAAGATTTTTAATTTATTTTAGTAAATAACGTGCAAAAAATTTCAAGTACGTTGTATTTAGTAATGTACCCAAAGATTTTGAAATAAGTATTCTTTCATACGAATTTTGTGAGTGCACCTATACCACCTACCATTCCTACGAAAGCGGTTTTTATAGATCCTAGCGGTTTTATTTTGTGTATATAATAAGTACTTACGCATAGATGAGTTTTCAAGCAGTAGACCTTACCTATTTTGTAAGGCGGATTGGATGGAAAATTAAGTACGCACTCCAGTCTAGGGCCAAAAATGTGCATCTAGTCCACCTTACAAAATAGGAAGTGAAGTGGGCGCCCACTTCATAAACCTAGATCGATCTTTCTCTTGAAAGGTCTTTCTCTACACTTGAAAGTTCTTTCAACAGAGGCGGAAGGTCTCCTTTTAAGTGTAGGCGAAGAAGCTCATTCTGAGTCATGCCGACAAGTGTTAACCCTGCGAGTGCTAACGGTCGACACAAATTACCCCCGACATCCATCACCCACAATCGAACACCACTCGGCCCGGCGGCGGCCTGGCATGGCATCGGCTTTGCGTAGCTTTGCGACGAGACAGCTCAATTTCACTGATGGTGATGTCTTACATCTGTCCTGTATATGAGTATTCCTATCCTCTCATCCTATAACTATAATAAAATTTGTCTTTCAAAATGCCTTTTCGAATTTGACAAAAATGTATACCGTAAATTAAAACTGAAAATTTCAGGAAATATCAAATTGTATTCTGTACATTTTGATATTCATAAAACAGAATCGGAAATACAATAATTAAATGTTTTTCAGAAGCGTAGCGTGGCAAGACAGGGATTCGTGGCGCTCCGTTCTCTCTGACTACCTCGCAAGGGACATAGCGTGAAGGTACCTATGTATATGTACGAAGAGTAAAAAAATAATGTGTCAAACAAACTTGTTTTACGCAAAAATAACGTGTCACTAAGAAAAACCGTGATATCTCCCAATGTTATAGAGATAGATCGTTCGTATAAATATAATAGCATGTTTATAAGTAAACAAACAAAGTTACATCTGTACAAGTTTTAGTTCAAAAAAAAAATTAAAACCAGAATTTTTAAAAATAACAATTTGGTAAGTAAGAACAAAAACATTTTTGTTAACTTTAATTTTTATTATGTCAAACCGAGTTGTCATAAACAATACCTTGATTTAAATCTAACTACTCAGTCCAGAATCATGTCACTATCACCTGAAGAATGTACACGAAGTGGGAGTATCGTTATCTACGGTCCAAAGAGTACCTACTACAGCGATTTCAAGAGACCGGCATGAACATTTTCTTACAAAATTGATATTTCCACCCTCGAACTATTATTAACTTGTGTTAGGGATTTTTCTGTCAACAACTGATATGTAAATTCCTGCCGACTTAAAGGTTCGGAAAATGCTCGTATTTATATTATAGTTGTTATTTATTTTCTCTGGTGAGCCGTAAAATATGGCAGTATGGAAATGTGAGGATTTGCCTCGTAGTATAGTTTGACAAGATGACAGTTATAGGAATGGGTTTGGGTTGAAGGTGCGGGGTGGCACGAGCTCGGGTTTGCCGCCCGCGCCCCGCCGCCGGGACGGACGTCAGAGGGTTATGAAAGTGCACGTTTGAAATGTTAACTTGTTTATTGTAACTCCGATCTTAGATTGCAAAGTACTTATATATTTCAGCATCTTGTTTTTATTTAATTACATCTATATTTCCCTTACTTTCGTATTAACTCATGTTATCTTTCGTCAATAATACTCGTATATACGTATGTATATATAGGTTTTTCAAGCGCTTTTTGCCAAACTCTACCTATATTTACAAATCTACCTTCTCTAGGTTTATTTATGTCACGTATAAAATATATTATGCGTGGATAAAGTACTAGGTAAAGAATTAATCTCCCTCTAAACTTTATTCGAAGTCATTGAATCTCGAATGCAATATCCAGCAAAGAATGCAGGGGGTCTAGAGCTTGAGATAGTTTTCTTTGTTCAGTCGTGTATGTAATCACATGCAAACCGTTATGAGAGGCTCCCTGTAACATGGCGCCACAAAAGAACATTACATGGCTACATCTACATACACCTAGTACAGTCGACTACATGTCAACCTACCCAAAACGTCAAAATTTTAGAATCTGAAATGTACTATATTAATCAGGCGCAAGGTTGATTTTTAATCGAAGATTTGTGACAGATGGTATACTTTAGCTAGCGGTCGACTGTACCTACCTACTATTATAAGCATACTATATTTTTTTAAACCGCCCATCTGCGAGTCTATAGAGATCGCCTCGCCAGATCTATAGGGATCCGTACTTGAATTATTTATTAGTATTGACTGAAAATACCTTTTAAAGTTTTTGCTCACAAATTACAAAGTACTCTACTACAATGAGCTCTAAAAACGATATCCTACATGACAGAGTACAAACATATTTTTTTATCGACCTTTGCTTGTATGAGACCCCCCCCCCCTCCGGTCTAAAAACCATTTTACAAAATTTTTATGTTGATATTCAGATTTATCTTATTCTATTTAAGCGCTAAACCTGCGTGACAGATGGATGGATGGACGACATGACGGAACGACAGCAAAAGGGCTACGTTATCCCATTCGTTGTATGGATAGGTAAAGTAGCGATGGAGAGTGAATATTTACGTATTCACGTACAAGACCCATACACAGGTGTTAAACTTTTCATACAAATCGATCAGATGTTCGGTACAAAATGTATGGAGAATTGATTTTATTAGTCAAATGTATACTGTACATGGGCTTTATGTATACTGTACATGGGAATTGTTTTAACCTATTCCAAAATGATTTCAAACAATAACCTTTTATTACTTAATTGCATTAAATAATATTTAAGACTCATGGTATTTATGTAAAAGTAATATTTCATACTCAAATATTTTTAGCGGTAAAGTATCTAAGGATAATAGAGTAATGTACAACGACTATCAAACAAGGCACAACTTTATTCTTGTGTAAATCTAGCTAGGTTAGTACCTCTTTTCACTTACAGATATAAAACCTACCTATCTACTTACGTATAGGTACCTAAAGTATTTTCTCTACATTAATGGTGGCTCTCACTGAAATTTTCCTAACGAGAAAGAATTGAGGCTCACCGCACGTTGTCCAACACCATCTGATAAGACACCTACGTATCTACAATGACATATGCTAAAAATTTCACTATCCACACAAACCTCTGCCTAATTCCCATGAAGGTTAAGGTTGATATCGGCAGGCTCAGGTTCAGATTTACACACGTATGAATTGCACATTTAGTTGCGAGGGTGCGAAAACTTGTTGTTATCTCGAACGAGGCCAATTTCGGTAAATGGATACTAAGTCCTAGCTCTCGTATCTCTTTTTATGTCGTATGGAGCTCGCGTTCTTTTAAAATATCTACAAACGACATATTGCGCCGTGGTGTGAACAACGTACAAGCAATTTAAGAGGGATTTGGGTAGTGCAGGGTTAACTTGATCATAAGAATTTTAAACATTATCAGGATTAACTTTAAGTGTTGTTCATGATGGTTTGAATTACAATATTTTACAATATTTTTCTCTACATTGTCTTTATAATATTTGGGGTACTCATGCCTACCTATTTTATTCAAGGATCTCTAGAATAAACCGTTTCATGAACATCATAACAGCAATCCTTTGTAAGTAAGTACTTATAACTAAAATCTAAACTACCCATAGACTATCTAATCACTTAGTAGTTTACACATAAATCACACACGCGATAGCAAAAAATTCGTTTGTCCTTCATTTGATCTACGGGGGTTTTCGTACATAAAATACGGTAGGTAATCAAAAGGTTACGAAAGATTTTTTAAAACATACAAAAAAAAAAGAATAAAAATTAAAATATTTTAATTAGTTCCCTAGAATAATACCTACTCTAATTTACAAAAATACCTGTAGGTTAATGTAGGTAATATTGGATAATGCCTATTATGGAACCAATTTATTTATAAATAAAGTAAGTAAAGAAAAATCATCATAAATAAGTAAATCCATGGCCTTTCAGTAAAGTACCTGTTGCACTTATAACCACTTATCACTGAATGCTATTATGAAATTTAACTGAGGGTTAGTCAGGTCAGTCAGGATATTGTTTCGGGTGGTCCGCCCGCCGCGCGCCGCCGCCGCCGCCGCACCCGCCCGCGACTGTAGCGCAGTTCGCGCCTCGCTGGCCGCCCTTTGAGGGCAAGCCATGCGAGAAGTCATCCACTTATCGTCAGCACGATCTAATGCTGACATTTTTCTCCTTTTTCCCCGTCTTTTCGCTCGGACGACTGTACGCCAAACGTGACATAATTGAATCAGCCGCCCCGAATCAGCTCCGCTTAAAGATCGTTATTGTAATTAATTTCGACAGACGTGTATAATAAAATAAAAACATTTCAAATTAGTACCTAATATTAAATAATATACTTTCATAGTATTTGATACAAATATATAGGTAAGTACTGTCTTAGGTATTTTATTTATTATAACTAAGTATGTAATCGAGATAGAGTCATGTACGGTACGCGACAGCCCGGGCGTGCGAGTCTGAATATAAGCATGAATCGCATTTCAGTACATCTTTTAAGGTGTCAGCGGGGCGTAGAAGAGCGAGGGATGAGTACGGGCCGCCGCGCGGTATGGAGGAAGACATGCCCCGCTCCCTCGCTCTTCTACACCCCGTTAAAACCTAAAAACATGTACTGAATCGCGACTCGTGACTATCTTCAGAATCACTCTCCCGGACTGTCGCATACTGTATGTATGTAAGTATGTAGTCACAAAAGAAAGTAGAGTATAGGTATAGTTAATGAAGAATGGTTTAAAAAGAATATTATAACAAGCATTGAAACTAAGTAACCTTTATAAAGTTATAAAATCAAGCAGTGATAAGGAACCATGGAAGTACTAGTATGTAGAGCATAAAAATCCCACGCAGAATATTATTATAATACCGCACATGTGACCCAACAACGTGATACGATACAAGTAGCGTAGTTTCGGATTTATTTCACCTATTGACTTGAGTAATAAAATCACAAAGCAATTTGTTTTCATTCATCTTTGCTTATTAGAGCTTTATACGAGTAGATTTACAAAAGCCCTAGACTACCTATAGACAATACAACCCTCGGTTCAGTTTGAACCCTACAAATAAACCTCGAGCTACAACTGTAATTACCTCTACATACTCGTACACAAGTGCTATCAAATAAAAACGACACAGTTTCATCGGGGTAAGGAGAAACCTTTGAGGCGGTCGTTTCACGCCAACTGTAATGCAATTTAAAGTGAGAATCAAAGCGATGTTCACTGCACCCCAGCACAGTCATCCCTGCCCTGCAAAGATTATACAAATAATTTTCGTCGAAATAGGTATTAGAACAAATATTTTATTATTTTTACAACCTTTACTCAGAGAAAATTTTTGTAAGCACCCTATTTTCTTTTCTCGATTTCCTTTAGTTGAATAAAATTATAGTTCATTGCGGTTTACGGTTAGGAAAAAATCGATCCAATATAAAACAATAAATCGCTTTAACGATATTAACACACTATATTATTTTGCATCATACATCCACTTGTTTCTTACTAACGGTTCTACGAATATTTTAATAATCTTTGCCATTCTTGAACATTTTAACTTCTAGGGATCTCTCCGAGACTGTTTCAAATTGAAATGTTTTTTTTTTTAAATCAGTTACAAAAAGACATGTTTATTAATTTAAACGAGTAGACATTGCACCTTACGATTATAATTGTAACCTCATCGACAAACAAAATACTTATGAAGTTACACTTACACTACAAAATGCACATTACAAAATGCATGTTTAGCGCTTAAGAATAAGAATAAGAATAGTTTATTTGTGCGGTAAGATTACAGTGGAGTAGAAACTTAAGCATATGTTACATACCAACATACTTAACATACCTACCGTTACCTATCAAACCAAAGTACCCACCAATTTACTCTATTACGCTATAACATGTATAAGTTACAGAGAAACGATGACGAATCATTATCTGAATTTGTTAAAATCAAATTATAATGAATAATTTTTATAAAAAAAAATATTACAGTAGGTGTCAGTTTATAAATAATTTATCTATGGTCATATACACAAATAGTAAGTGAAAATATCGACCTGAAAGGATACAAAAAGTGGTGGTATTCTCCTGCATAGGGTAGCGGCGGCGTGACGTCACATGCAGTTTGTGGTCGAGTAGTGCAGCGGCCGCCGCGTTTTAGCGACCGTTTTTGCAGCAGTGGTCAACATATCAGTGCCGACACCCGGCCCCGACCGCACTGTATTGTAGAGATGTGACACTGACTGCTTGTGGATAACGCTATAACTATTACGAATACTAGTAAGTAAGTAGTATAATCTTTATGTACTCGTACATACTGTTACTTATTGCTATATTTTAATACTAGTACCCAAAAAAAATATTTAATACCAGTCCTAAAACTTTGTTTTGATAAACATTTACTATGCACTATGCAGATTTAGAGTACATTAAAATCATTATTAAGTGTTATGTTTAACGAAACATCGACATAGGATTTCGGCCGCGTCCGTCCGTGCCTGTTCGTGGACGTGTTTTGCGCTGGGCGACACGTGACGGCGTAATTAGTGCGTGACCGCCGCTCGTCCACTGTCGACACAACGCCATACGCGACCCGTCATACAAATACCATGTTACCAAAACCATGTTTCCTACGAAGTCGCATTGAATGCATTTCATTTGACAAGGTAAAAATCTTTTCTTGTTACGTGAAACGCGAGGGTTTCAGAAGCGTCTCACAATCAATCCGCGGTAAATTATATAAAAAATACATTTCAAGCTTCAGCTGACTGCGAGATGGTTTCTTTATTAGTTTTCCCGTCGGCACCCGCACGCGGGTGCGAGCGCGGTTCGCGGGGGACGTGTGAAAAAATCTTGGCGGGATTAAGCGCCCGTTTATCGGCCTCCAAGGCGGACTTATTGCTGTAATACAATCTCTGTTATGTCGCGCGCGGATTATCCGTATCAGCGTGTTTTACGGGGAAATGTTCCTATAGCGTCTACGTGTTGTTTAATATAGCTTGTTTGTCGTTTAATATGACATGTTTACATTATGTTAAATATTTACAATGTATATATACAATGTTTTATGTATGTATGTCTTCACGCTATATTAGAGTGCCATGAATCTCTGTCTTGGCGCGCCTCTCTTGCTTACTCTACATCATTCGTCGTTTCACACATGCTTGCCGTTGGGTCGCCTGCTTTGTATATAAAAATATCGATTGTCACGTGTCATTGTCACTATATGAAAAAAAATTGAATTGATTAAACAATATTGGATGATTTGGATGGCATTTATAAATTTCCTTAAAATAATACAAAACCAATTCCATGCGCAATGTTATTAAACCACAAAAATAAACTGTCTCAGAAAATAAATCACTCTTTATGTATGTAAATGTGTATCTACCTAAAGCTCAAGTTGCAAATCCTCGCAAATTGAAAACGCCATTATCGAGTCTAAGCAATTTGTACACAGCTGGTGCTACGGGCTACGCGCTACGCTTCGAGCTACGGGGCCGGCATCGGTTACGCCGCCGCTACAAAACTGATAAAAGTTAGAATTATTGCACTGTCTGTCACAGTTTCTAACGTTGTAACAAAATAATGAAACAAAAAACCAAGAGCTATTAAACGTTTTAATTATATTTGATTGCAAAACTGTAAATATACCTGTAACTGCAAATAAATGTGAAACTTTACTGAAATCTTTGATAGTGAAGTAAAAAAAGCTAGTAGATATTAAATATACAATGCATAATTTTGTTGACGTAAAGATGTAAGTATCATCTTAATGCAACTATATTTGGCATTTATTTCTTTGTGAAATACCTGCTAGTATAGTTTTAAAGTGGGCTTACACCAGCTGTAGCGCAGTCGTTAGGGGAGATCTCGTAAATAAGTGAGATGTTGACGAGCATCCGCGAGAGGAATTGAAAGTAGGAACTTTTTGCTCTAAAAATACGAGCAAAAAGGTCCTACTTTCACTAGTTTTTCACTTAACAAAACTTTTCTGATATAAAAATGTTAGTGAGTATTTTGTTTACTAAAGAAAAAACTAGTTTCTCAAAAACTGTAAAGTTTAGACATTTCGTTTTATTTTTCCTGTAAATTATAGAAGATCTATGGGTCTAAGTTATTTTAGATTTTTCAGCTTGCAAATTTCGGAGATTAGGACTAGGTCTTTTTTGCACACTTTAGTCAAATATACTTATGATACATAACATTAAAAAGTATTTTATAATGTGCAAACAAAGCCCTTTCACAATCATTGTATCAGATGCCCCACTTTCATATTTATACCCAATTTCAAGTCGGTGACATTAGTAGTTGCTGAGAAAAACAGCCGTTACATATAGACAGATGGACCGATAGACACCGAAGTCTCACCATAAGGGTTCCTTTTTACCGTTTATGTACGACAACCAAAAACTTAGTGAGAGGGCAAAACTTTTCAATACCTACAAAATAATACTTGATCAAATTCTTATTTATATATCATACATGCATCTAGGTCCATTATCCCCGAGAGGGTAGACAGAGGAACCACCTTCAGTCATAGGTAGTTCCCGTGTAGGTACTAACTCGAAAATACTTTGAGACCTCACCTACATCGTAAAATTATAATTACGAAGTACTTATTTCTAATAATATGATTATTATTAATGTATTGTATTATTAGTGTATGATATATTTAAAGAGTAGGTATTTAATTTTCTTATACGTATTATTTAACCCATTATGAGTAGGCTCCCATCTCGTCACCTTCCATCTCGTATTTCTTTTAAATATATCCATGCAAAAATCATTTTAGGATTAACATAAAAACCCACATTAACATTTGTAATTTAACAACAACGAGGATTAATTAAAACGCTAACCTCCATTAGTACGGCAAATCGTTTATCATTCATCACAAATCAGGGGCCAGCGGGCGTCATTCCGCAATTAATTTGTCATGATACCTCAAATTATATTAAAACAGCACTAGAAGGGTTATAGAGCAGCTGTACAGGGTGTAATCGTTAAATGTGGCCAGGCGATTATTTCATAAATATAAGATATCAAAAGACTTTAAAATAATATCGAAAGTACATTACCTAATGAGTAAAGCGATATCAATAACTTTTTTTTAAATAAAACAAAAATAATATCCAAAATTTTGACTTTAAACACTTCCATACATTTCCTATAGCATTCGTACAGAGGATTTAGTTTACTCTTATATTTACGGAATAATCGCCTAGCCACACTTAACGAATACATCCTGTATAACTAACATTCCGCTACTAACTTTATGTTTATCATTCATTGCCGTTCTATTACGAATGATATAAACTGGCCGAAGTATTAACCAGCAGTGTACTTTAACGTTTTTAAGAAATACGGTGGACTTAAAGACTGTTGGCTCCAGTAAAAGCTTCTTTCAATAAACTAGTATTCTGTGTCTCAGCTCTTCAATTAGACACTTCAATAACTCGAGTCGGCTGTCTTAATTGAAAATATTAGACAGAGCGGGGTACCTCTATACAAGTAGTATATACAAATACAAACAAGCCTTTGAATTGTTTTCTTAACGATTATGACGTTAATACAATGTTAATAAAAGATTTAAAAGAAAAACTAAAAACAATTTTCTTGTTTATCAAACTTTTACAGAACGGATGTAAGGCCTGACAAAGATTAAATAAAATAAATATTAAAATAAAGATTAATTAAATTAAATATTATATAAAATATACGAAGACCTCTTCATAAACGATATATGTGTCATTTTAAATATATATTTTTTGCAAAGTTATTTCATACAAGTCGTAAATTTTTAGAAGTCGGGAATGAAGAATTTGTAGAACATGGACATGTACATATAGCATATGAACATATATACCATTTAGGAATAAATGCACTGGACCTCAAAATGTGTGGAACGTCGCCATTGTACTTTTCAATTAGAGCAAAAGTGAATATAAAACAATTGAATATCACTAGATGTGGATTCGTCCATAGTAACCCGCGTCTTGCTTCCCGTTCTCGCCTGGAATAATATCAGGATAACATCTGTAAAACGAGCAGATTGACTTAATGGTGTTTGCAAAGTTCCGCGGAGAGAAAATTTTAGTTCGCGGCGAGACCCACTAATGCTGGGGGGCGCAGGGGTTTACGCGGGGCGGGGGCGATTAGCAGCAGCTGTCATACCTCGTGCTGGATATGTTATTTATTGACGACATGAATGAAAGAAGCTTGAAAGTTCAATAAAGTTCAAACGCAATAGATAGAGGAGGTAGAGCGCCCGCTAGAGTAACATTAGTCCTATTCTTGGACTTGCAAAGGATGCAAATAAAAATATTTAATTCAGCAATAAGTTGATAAGTTGAATTAGGTACTTACCTATATAAGGCTCAAATGAAAACCGTGAGAACCTTGAGTATGTTGCGATCTGAAGTGTTCATGAGGGCCTAAGAACCTATTTCTCTGAGGTAATATCTGATTGTAATTTTACAATCTAGTCTATATCGAAAAATATATTCGGTATCGAAAGATTGAATAGGAAAATCGAGTTTAATGGCATTTAATTTAAAGCCTTCTCCATAGTACAATTTTACATTGAAAGGCATTTGCGAGCGTGTGACCGCACCTGTCAGAATATTAGATTGCCGACATTAGTCTGTCACCGCAGCGCCCATGGCCGCCGAACATCGCCCGTGCAAAGCTGGCCAAGCAATCAAAAGGCCTATTTTGAAGCTGACTCGCGGTTTACCAATGTTTTCATCTGTTATAGCCACAGAAATCGGACTAGTGAAATATCAAAATCTTTAGTTATGGCTAACCGTCGGATAACATCTGCGTAAGCGTTATTAAGTGCAAAATTCTTTGTATTTAAAAAGCATTTTAAATATTACGAGTAGGTATGTAACGTGAAGGAAAGAACGCGCTCCGTATACGAGAGAATATTATTTTCTTTCATCCAAGATAAGTAACCATGTTTTTGGTTTTACATTCCTTACGACATTGGTCACAGTAGTAAATAATTTACATTTTGAGAGCGTCGGTGACACAGTGGCTAGGACACCGGACTCTCATGCGGGTGGTCCAGGTTCGAAACCGTGCAATGCCATATACCAATGACTTTTTCGAAGACTTACGTACTTTTACCGACTGCTCTAACGACGAAGAAAACATCGTGAGGAAACCTGCACACTGAGATGACCAGTGTGTAAAATGGGGTAGGCACAAAAGATCCTCAAGGGTCGAAGTGCCGCCTGGGTTATTCCCGGCTCCCTATCATAAGATAAGATAAGTAATTTACATTAAGTACTCAGTAATAAAATCCTTACTTATATTTTGAGGTCTAATATAAATATATATGGTAAGTGTCAATTTACACTAAAACCATTATTTGATGGGCAGTAACCATTCATCCATGTTTATTGTTACGGTAGAAAAGAAGGAATTTTGCAAACGACGGCATTATGAAACGCAACGCGCAATATAAGGCCTCTTTGTTATTTTGTGGGGTCGAAACTTATTCATCCCGCAAATCCGCTCATGTATGAACCAAATCCCGCTCGGTCACCGCTGATTGCATTGTCATGTCTAGTGGACGGTGCTCGGGTGGAAGATTTACAACCTTGTTCTCTCACTAGTAAGCACGACGATCGCGTAACGATCGCGGAAACTCGCCGAAACCCACGTCGTATCGGTTTGTAAAACAAGCGAGCCAACGTGATTGGAATGTTTTATTCGACCCTTGGAACATATGAGACCAAAATGATGTATGTTTTCCTTTTGATGTGGAAATTATCGATAGGTGACAATGTAATTAAATCAAATGATTTATTTAGTTTAGTTCAGATGTCATTGCTGTGTTTTGTTAAGTGGTAGATAAGTAAGGTTTGGTAGTAGATTGTTATTCAAAATTTTTGTACATTTTGACAAGCGAAAACTATACAAAGTACCTTAAATAAAATATTTTGTTAAGTTTTTGCACGTCGAAATGGACAAATTTTTTTAATATAAAGAGTGCTCACCGCCGCCGGGAAACGCGTGTTACGAGAATGTTAGCTTCATACGATTTATTTCAGATTGATCCCTAAAAAATTCGTCTGAATTTTCACACTCGTCTGAAATAGTATTCCGGATCGGTGCCTAAAACGGGGTCGGGATTCAGCTTCGTTTCGTTTCATAAATAGTTATTATGTTAAAATCTCTATCATTACGTGGTCGTTGCATAAACTACTATTATCTTATCAGTAGTAACTATTCTTGGTTCAGCAAAAACTGACGAACTCAGGTAACATCTGTCGCGGGGTGACAGAGTGCGTGACAGCAAGAGTTTCACTCCGAACTCGCTTATTATATAAGTTTCACGACCAGCCGCGTTCGGCGTATGGACAGGGTGATTAGCGTAAAGTGCGTAATCGAATTTGGTAACGGACTTGAAAGGAGAAGTAACAGTAATAAAATATAAACATATTCTAGTTGCATTCAGAATTACCATCATAATAGATCGTTCGAGTGTTAAAGTCGCCATTACGTGCGTTACATACAATACTTTTTCTACGACCATGAAACATATAAACAGAAAGTACAAACCATTACGGAGACTTCAAAAGACGCCATGACAGCCTAACTTGTTATTGGTAACCATGTTAACCGTAGAAATGTTTGACGTATTGTCGACATCGCGCCGGCGCGGGTATCGAGTTGTTTTTTGGCTATAGTGCCAAGTAGTGAAATGTAGTACATTTAATACGAAAGAGTTCATGTATGCAGTTCTGTCTGCATTCAGTAATATAGAAAAAAATACATATTACAATCGAAAACTGCTATTAAATATTTAATTAAAACACTATTTTCACACGAACATGACGAATGAACCTCTTTATGCTATTGATTGTGGTTTCTTAATGAACAAATTACGAAATGGTAGTAGAATAACCTATAAACACAATAAAAAAGTTATCTAAAAGGGACACCTGTAGACACATGATAGTGTGACAGGTTTAGTTATAACTTAAATAAGTTTTAACTTGTTTTCGTAATAAATACTTGAATTTTAATAAACTATCTGGAGAAAAAAAATCGTATCTGTACCTACATCACAAACTACCTAATTTCTACCTACACACAATCATTACCTGAAATCGGAAATTATTCTTTAAACTTTTATAATAAACATGATGATTGCAAGAGGTAGAGACGATAAACAAAAGGGAGCAAGAGTTTTAAGTCCCGCATGGACGTGTTAACCCTATTATCAGCGGTGGGCTTAACCGGACTAAGTCGTGTCGACAGCGGTCCGATTTATGCCGACTAGGCAATTTGTCGATCCGATCACTTATTGGCCATTTAGTTTAACTAAGCTAATTCGCAGATCGACAAGCTACCCTTATTCTATACGCTATCTTCTAGCAACTACTTATACGGAATACTCACAATATTACTAATTTTAAAAATATTTTGCATCAACTACTCTTTATGTTTTATCCAAATTGATGCAATACGAGTACTTACATTGGCTGAGGGATATTTCACTAATAAAATTTTATTTTATTATAGTAAGGAAGATAATGGTCATAGGTACTCACAATATGTAAGTAGTTAGTAAGTATTTACGTGTCTAACTGATTTCATGATACATTGAGTTGAGCACGACGTAGCATGTAGCGCTAGCTAGCTACGACACGGCGGCGGACATAGCCGTAGCAGCTTGTAGCAGCTACGCTAATCCCCTGATCCGCGAAAGCCGTACATTTCACGCCTCTTTATTACATTAATTTAAATGTTTGCGCGGCGGATTCCCGCCGATTCTCACCCTCCACTGCCATAAATAAATCCTGACGATCAGCTCTGTCTACATGAATGTTGTAAAAGGTGGTAGTTTGCTACTGATTATGTCATATTACCACGGTAGTATGCATCATATTAAGAGCAATAGTTCTACGTTACTTAGATACTGGTAGATATCTAAGAATATTCTCTTTGTGATTTATTATTCCTCATTTTTCTTTTACTTAGAACTTTCTCAACAAAAACTTTCTAATAACACCAGCTTTACTAACTTATGTAAGCTACCGCGAAGATTACATGTGTCAACGCACCTGGATTTGAAACAAACGGGCGTACCTAATCCCGTTAAGTCATCAGAATGCAAACGAAAATATTACTAGAGTCGGGAGCGATAAGTTATTGCTCCATAATTCGATAAACAGAGATCACTCGATCGAAAATTGCGTTATCGCCGCTGTAAAGCGTTCACAAGTCGCCGCTTTACGAGGGCAGGCGCCGCCCGGGGCATGCAAACATAAAAATTCTCTATCGGGACTAATAGGAGCGAAACAAATAAAAGGATACGTAAATAGAAGCGTCGGATAAATTCCAGTGGGGCCGGAGAGCGCGTAAATCCGCGCGATTTGTATCTGTGACAGGGAGTGCGGGCCCACCCCGCTCCTACCGCGCCACACCCTGCCTCCCGTTCATTCTAACAATTAATTTGGCATAATATTTTTGTAACACGCTCGATTAAATCTTGAGCGTTAATTTCCGCTAGCTCTGTGCTGACCCTTACACACCCAGACGGGTCATTGCAGACACTTTAGTGTCAGTAGCTGTTGCTAGCATCAGCTGAATGACCGTACCATACAAATAACGAATAAATAATTTCATATACAAGAATTGGAAATACTCATAGTCGTTGAAACGCAAATAATATTTTTCTAATAAACTTGACGCCTTGTATACTCGACCATACCCCATACCCTGGTTCCATCTAGCAGGCCCGCAAGTCACGTACTTGCGTCTATGCAAATGATATTAAATTAGAACCGCTTTATAACAACTGTGCCGGCGCTGCTCCGGTAAAGAGGTGCAATTACACCAATCAAATTCAAATTTCTGAACACTAATTGCGGTCGACATGTTTTATGGCTTGCAGTTTAATATCACGAGCGAGATGGAGTGACATTTGCGTGACTAAGCACAAAATTGTATTAGATAATAGTTTTATATCAATTCGGTGCTCTTATTCTACCACGACCCATTTTACACGAGCGTTTCTGCCACGCACCTGTAAAATGTGGAACTCTCTTCCACCCGACGTTTTTCCACAGCGCTACGATATGGGATTCTTCAAAAAGAACGTTAAAAAGCCCTCTCCCTCCACGGCCGGCAACACACAAGCAATACCCCTGGTATTGCACGTGTCTCTAGGCGACGGTGACTACTTACCATCAGGTGGCCCGCCTGCCTGTTTGTCGCAGCCAATTTATTAAAAAAAGTCTTCCACCGGTACGAGTAGTTTTTTTTTCATGTCTGCGCTAAACAAGAACGGAGGGTTATATTACAGAGTAACCGCACAACACTGCTTCGCCGTGTGATGATGGCCTAAACTATGTTAGATTAGATTATGCATCAGTGGTAAAAAATTAACAACTTTCTAGATATAACAGGAATAGTTTTTACTAGAACAAAGGCCTAAGTTTTCTGTGGTAGAGGTAATAGAAAAGCTATGACAAGCCCTAATATGGCGTGTAAATCACTAGCGAGGCAGGGCATCAATAGTGCGGTCGGAGGTGCTAAGCCGGGCCCGCAGCGCACCTGTGACCGCATCGCATTGCTCGGGATTTAGCGCCTGCTGCCGCCTGCTTGGCGCCCCCACACTCCGCTCCCTTGGGGCGACTTGCGGCTTGTAGTGTACACATCGACATCACTACGCGAAGAAATAATCAACTTGGTGACCAAAAAGATGTTGGTAATGTCAGTCAGGCAGAACTTAACAATTTGGTTACATATTTTAACATATAATTATAATATACAAGTTCAAAACTCCGTGAATATTTCATAAATAGGTAAGTACCAATCGTGTAAGCATATCCGACTTATCGGTGCGTTAATGCTTATTGTTACTCTCATACTTAGAAGCAAAATAAAAACAAACTGGGTAATCTATAATTTAAAACGAACCCTAAAAAAATAATGCTTCTAAAATAAATCCTCAAGCACAACCACCTTATTGCGGTTGAGTATAACTGAGCAATTTAAAATCCAAATAAGAGCTTTTTTCTTAAAGGAGTCGCGGCGCAAACTACGTTAAAATGATTTAACTCCCCTCTGATAGCGTTACGGCGACGCTGTTATTGAGATCGCCGGCCCGGGGCCGCGCGGCTAATAAACGCTTATCAACGCCCTCATTATCACACCCTTAACATCGCTTTAATGTCTTGCTCTTGAACAAAACATATTTAATCACATTTTTCCCCGGCGAAAAGAACTTTTTAAATTTTATAAATTTGTAGCGGGCGGAAAATGCGGAGCAAAGTGCGGCTCTTGGTAGAGGTAGAAGTGTGCAGGGATGAACAAAGTGTAAATACAGAAGGAGCAATCATGTTTTATTCCTTTTTGGGTGAGGATTACTTTTTAGTATCTATTGAAGACAGCAGACAGCTGGAAAAATGTCTCCTTATCTTTCGTATTACTCAGTGTAGTGCTAGTGCTAGATATTAGGTAGGTTCTATGAATGAATTAACTGTAATAAATGAATAGTTATGAAGACTGAGTATTTATTTTGTGAGTACCTATGTATTTTGCTTGACATGCTATTGAATATTTAGAATCTGGTGTCATTAACAATTTAATAATTATTATTGTGCTATATCTTCTGGTAGGCAAAGGTATAAGGTATTTATAATAATACTCGTATCAAGGGTCATGCCGAGGTGGTGGGCTCTTCTTCCCTCGCTACGAGAGCTCTGCGCAGCTACTACAAGCCGCCTACGCCGCCCTGATCTTTTAAGCTCGACTTTACGGCTGCTCAGCGACACTAAATTATAATATAACACGTCGTAAATTTCACAAACTATCCGTTTATGGCATGCCAGAATTAAGGATCTTTCTATACTGTTTAATAACAACCAGGGTTTTCGGTTACGTTTATTCTCACTCCTATTGGCAACCTACGTTTAAAATAGCAACTGTGCATTTATCATCATTTTTAAAATAACTGTGTAGGTACCAATCGTGTTGTGATCTAGTATGCATACATGAGACCCAGGTGCATCCGTGTGTTTAACCTAGGATTTGTTAAGTGTTCTTTTGAACGAATCTCTCCCCCATATTTGAACTCAAAATTAAGAGCGCGCAAACAGTATCGTTGCTATAGGGAAAAATAAAAAGGGTGTCGGCAGCAAGATCTACTCGTTACCCGTAATAATATTCGAAGCTACCGAGAAAGAACGGAATTGAATATTAAATGAAATAATTTATGCCATATTTATCATTTTGCAAATGAACAGTCTCACCTTAATGAAAACGTTGAATTAATTTTTTTGCGAACAGAATCCTTATACGAGTGCCTACCTATATGTAAGAAAATATAATTAATTTTATTTCGTCGTCCATGTTTGATTACTTAGTATACGAGTACCTAACTAGGATCTTTGGTGCCGACACCCTCTTTATTTTTCCCCATAGCAACTACTTATTCTTTGTATACTTAATTCACATTTTACGTAAAAATCCCACTAACAAGATATGCAATGAGACTAAAATGGCTTTAAAGGGGGTATAACAATTTGCGGTAGAGCCGCTATGTGTGTACCGTAGTGACCATAAATCACCAGGGATCAAGTTGGTTATCTGTGACGGGCGATGTGTCCAGAGCCGCCTCACCTTAGTATTCATCTCCATCAAGTACCTAGTGTTTCGAGTAATACGAGTACCTAAAAAATCTATTAAAGAAAATTTAATAAGTTTCTACTTATCATGCAATATCAGCAAATGTAAAATAAATAAAAATGTTTTTTTTTTGTTACGACTAAGGGTTTTTGTTTATTTGTTGTTCCATTCTTATATGAATTAGCTCACCTTATAAGAAAGGTTGAAACGATTAAAGGTCGCTTTGTGGAAATTTAATGAAAAACCATAGAAAGTGAACTTACAGTAACTAGAAAATAAACACATTGAAAAATTAAATAAAACACTGGGCAGGTGAGGCAAAGGTGGTGGTTGCGGGCGTGGGGGGAGAGGGATCTTCGTTAAGGTTTAATTAAATCGTCCACGGGCGGCCTCTCGCACTTTAATTCCACCGTTATTAACGCTGTTAAAAAGTGAGTAGGCAGAATTAAGAAAACTATGAAGACTTCAAGTCTTCAACTCCACATTTAAAATTATTTACAGTAACAAATTATTTACGGTCCAACATAAATTGAAAATATCCAATTTAATTAACGGTAGATTAATTAATGTGTCCATTACAATGTATTAGCCGTAAAGTGAAATAGTGTTTAAAAAATTGTACGGTAGTCGGAATGGACAGCATGGCGACGATTTGATATAAATAGAAGCCAACGCCCAAGATGGGTATTCAGTCTCTGATGTGTCCCTAGTATAAAAAAGTATATATTTCTGCCATGCTGTCTAAGTTTGTTCTATCGACACCAGTGTACCTGATTTGTATATAAATTATGACTGATGTGCTGTATAATACAAAAGCTGAGTATTGAATTGTATTACTTTGATGTCGTAGCTAAGATGCTTTTGATAAGTGTGTTCCTCTGATATTTGTCTGACACTGATGATTTCTATGAATACAGTAATAATATATCAAAGTGTGATTCTTGTTGTTTTGTCTTAAAAACTATCCCTAACAATTATTAAATATTGCCTAACAGGCCCAGGCAGGATATTTTTACAATTAGCAATGCCACCCTCGCTATTACAGTATATTATCAGTAAATTTACTTGCTAACCTAGAATGTTAAAAGTAAATGCAGTATATTATTATTATTTTGCATAGTCACTGACATTTCCATAGCAGTTACATTGAATCAACAGTCCATTGGTAGTGCTTGGTAATATTAACTACACATGAGTTATTAAATCAAATGTAGGTAATTCACCAAACCTGAGGTTACTATTACCTACTATGAATAACCAGTACTAAACATATCACGTAGGTAGTTCTTATTATCGCATTATTACAGCTATTGTGAGAAGGTTAGTAACTATTCTGACCTTAGTCCATGTGCCGTTCTGAGATGATCCAATTGTAACATGAAACTATCTTGTAGCTATGTATAGTGTAACTATGGTAGAACTATAATTAAAATTAGTAGTGTCTATACAATAGTGTAGTATCATGTCGTCTTGACAATAATTTACGACAAATATTATTTTAGATATCTTATTATTGCTCTACGTGATGTTTTAAATCTAACACATGCATCACGACTCTACATCAGGATAACTGAAAAATTTTTGTTCTAGGACTATTTTTAATTCAAAAAACTGCTACACCCTGGAGTTATACCTATTCACCATGAAGGAAGGAACGCTGCCGCTTCATAGGGGAGACTATTTTTTTCTTTTACATAAAATATTGCTTTTCAAGTATCACAATGAGTTTGTTTTTCTACGCCATTAGATAATTTCAGAAATCACAGAGACAATACAGTTTTGTTGCGCGAATACTTTCTACACCATGGCATTATACCTATTCACAATGAAGGAAGGAACGGTTCCGCTTCATAAGGGAGACTATTTTTTTTTCAAACTGTATCACAATGAGTCCGTTTTTCTACACCATTAGATAATTTCAGAAATCACAGCGACTCTCCATCTCTGTTGCGCGAAAAATTGCTACACCATGGAGTTATACCTACTTACCATGAAGGAAGGAACGCGTTCGCTCCATAGGGGAGACTTTTTTCTTTTACATAAAATATTGATTTTCAAGTATCAAAAGAACATGAGATAATTTTAGAAATAGCAGCGACTCTACAGCTCTGTTTCGCGAACAAATGCTACACCATTTACTACTTACCATGTAGGAAGATACGCGTTCGCTCCATAGGGGACACTATATTTTTCTTTTACATAAAATATTGCTTATCAAGTATCACACTGAGTCTGTTTTTCTACACCATAAGGTAATTTTAGAAATCAAAGCGACTCTGCAGCTCTGTTGCGCCTAGGACGCGGACGAGTGGTCGCCGCTTTTCCGCAAAGAGGAACACTCGCGATAAGACGCCGCTGACAACCTGCCCTCACCCTGCTACCCCCGTCTACCCTCTTACAGACCTCGCCAAACTGTTAAATTGTTTGGATTTTAATATCATGCTTAAGTTAAGTGTTGTTTCTAAAGACATCCAATGCTGAGTACTAATTTGTCTTAACTCTAAGTGATTAAGCTATTTTGGTTAAATTGGTTTTTCGGCGGGGATTATGGACGTGAGAGATATCTATTCAATTAACTTTTAATTACTTATATTTGGTAAAACTGCGAGATGTCGAAATAAAATGCATGACATGATCATAAAATACAACATTTATGTAGGCATGAATATCAAACTGCCTGGGACTACACGGTGTTTTTCCTGTTGATGAAATAGGTCTGCCTGCGTGATACGAAGGCCTTTTTAGTTTACTGTTAACCTCACGTGTAGACTAAGATTCTTTGAGATAGATTATATCATTATATCAATACATTTTCACTCTACAACTTAATTTTCGCGCAAGTGGGTCTAAGACGATCTCCCAACAACTACATCCTAAGGTACTGTCGCAGTGAAATTATGAATGAAGGAATTTATGCATTAAAGTTTATTTGTTTTCAAAAATAAGAGTGGCTGTGGATGCCGCGCTGAATGTGCAATGATATTCGCAGGGAAATTTTAAAATGAATGCTGGTGCTGAATTGTAGATAGGTAACAATTTATTACATGGATTCAATGCTTACATGTACAGGCAGTCGCAGTAACGGGCTGGTCAGATGATGGCGACAGGTGCACGGGCGTCTGGATGTCAACCGCGATGGTATAATTGCAGCCAGCCAGTCAGTTCACCCCAGAGTCGCATATGACCATGAAGGAAATAAATGACAGTCAAGCTATAGTAGACAAATTAAATATCAGACTGCATGCCTACACGGAATATTAATTAAGTATTATTATATATTAATAGCTGAGCACAATATGTAATTCGAAAGTTTTAATTAGATAAGTAAGTACAATCATCCATCAATATAAGTAGCTGTCGCTCCTTTGTCCGTCCTGCCGTCTGAAAAAAAACTTGTACAAGTACCTGTATTCGTTTAAATGTGAGCTAATAATGCATATTGTATAAAACACTTTGGTTACCTGATGTTACAAAGTAAAGGAATATGAATAAAAGAATAATAAAACTCTCCAAAAAATATTGATATTCATAGTGTTTTAAAGCACCAGTAAACAACAAAACCTACTAAAAATTATATGTAAGTAAAGAAAGTTGTATTACACGACTAAACCCGTGTTAACCTTCAATATCACCGATTTTCACCTATATGGTAGAAGATGAGGCCGAAGATGGAGCATACGGGTTTGGGCTTAGTAAGTAGTCGCAGCACTAGATCTTCTTAAAACATTACCGGAAAAAATCAGCGCCAAAGCAAATATATTTGGCGTCAGATTTAATAACGAATAAGAAATGTGTACGAGTACATACCTAATGTGCAAAACAAAACCAATATTTTTTTGAAATTTCTAATATTTTGATTTTTTTATATTTACTTACTTGCCAACAAATAAGTAATAGCCGGGTTGGTGCTGGCGACGTGGACCAAATTTAATTTTTATGTTTCTAGGAGATATAGATTCAAGACCTAGATAGGTACTTTACTTTATAATCAGGATGGCTGAATGTACACCATTACACAGAGGAGCAGCGAGCTCTGGCTCAGTGTGGCCTACGGGTACGACTAACAAAACAATCTAATTATAGTTACCATTTTTCACCGACTGTTAAACAATCACCAACCAGTAAAAACAATTTGCAAAACCGTACACAGCAGAAACACTCAAAACTCCCGCTAAAAGATTCACCTTTTTTTTTGACGCCTCTGGGTGCCAGCCGCAGACCGCAAATGAATACCATAAGTGTTGCGAGTATAAAATAATACGGATATCAATGGTTTAAGCCTATGAGGCTGCTTGTTTATTTGTCGCTTTAAATACGAACCATCACTAAATAAGTATGTTTAAGTAATACCTAACATTTTATTAGTTTTAAATAGTTTTAATACAGATTTAGAAAAATATAGGAACCTAACTAATTAATAAGTCAAGGCTGACAACACTGCGCTAAACTTCAAACTTCTTCAAAATTGCGTGTTTGATTGCTGGTTGATGTAAGTGCACAGTGAATAGCGGCATGTGTGTGAATGATGCAAAATACCCAAATAATTGTTCGTATTACCAAGAGACATGCGATCAATCGTGACATCCGTAACGGCCTCATAATCGCGAATGGACACTACTGCGCCTTACGATAGTTATCATATTACAAGCAATGGTATCGTAAGTTCACAATTCTCGCAAAACTTAGATTATTGGATAACATACGACAACGATGACAGGGTCCACTCTACCCGAAAGGGTAGCACAGATCTATTATACCTACGGTTTATTCTGTTCTTCATACCCTGTTGCTGCAATTACACTGGCTCTCTCAGTCGTTTTACTCTGTTGGTTAGTAGTTTTTACAGTACATTACAATATACATATAACACACTATGTAATCTATTGTACATTAATTAAGGGCACATTAAATCTCTTTTGCAGCTATCCATTACTGAATGTCCCTCTACCAGGCAACATTCCGACCATAGTCAATGTACCGCTGGACATAAACAGTGCCCAGCTCTTCACTATAACAGATTGCAGTGCAAACACATGTCGGCAAACAGGTGAGAAATGAATGCCTTTAAAATGATTACCATATTTACACAAAATTACTGCTGCATATGAATCTTACACAACATTATGTACATTATACTTGTGAACGCTTGAGTACCTCGTATGAGTTATGCTTGTGAGTTTTTATTGGTAAATATTATGTATGTTTATAACTTGGTTTTTAATGCAATTCTTTGTTGCAGAAATACCTATGCAATTGGAACTTTACTACAATGAAACACAAAAACTCCCTTATGTATGGGCAAAGGACAAACCTCTGCTTTATGTTCAACAAATTGTGATGAAAATAGGTAATTTACCAGTTCTTTGATTTTAGACAATTATATATGCAGAATAGTTATAACACAGAAATTTAAATTACATTAAACAAGAATTCCTTTTCCCCCTGGTGATTTTTAAAATCTAGTGAATTTGATACTGAGTGTGTAGACTGAAATTATAAAATGATACTTGTACCAACTATTGTCTAGAAAACATAATCAATAGTCAGAATATAGATTGAATTCATGTAACTATTTTACCCGAATCAAAATATTTATGGATGAAACCGACTTAAATTATACTTAATTTTATTTTTCCTTTGTTTGTATCAAACACACAATCATCATAAATGAACCATTTGTTACAACAATTATTAAATTCAAAAATTTGAAAAATATTATGTTTCATTCTATTATAATTTTTCATGATTATATTATATCAGATACTTGTATGATGCTACCATGTTATTTTGAACATGTCTTTAATATTTATCTTTTCAATCCTTAAATTCTGATAACTGATCATCCTACTATATTAAGAATATAAAATGTTTTATGTGGTGATCACTTGCTACACCAAAGAATAGGCTTTTCCATTTAAATAAGGTCAATTTTATCTGATTTTCAATATACATAATTATTTTTGTTAGGAGTGTCTCCATGGACTAATAATCTGAAAATTTGGGATGCATTCAGAGCTCCTTTACAAGAGGTATTTCGCCTTCTAGAAACTGTTAGAAACCATGAAGACCCTGAAACGTGAGTATAATAAATTACATTTTAGTGGTTTTTTTGGGTTATTTACATAAAATACCTATATTTAGTTCTGTTTGAAATAATAAGGTCTAAAATATTTGCAGATCATAGCTATAAGAAAATACTTTGGATCTATTTGATTTTAAAAATGTGTTAGGTATGTATAGCATTACCTCAGATTAAAATAAGCACATCTTCGATTAAAATATTCATAATTATATTTAATCTGAAAATATATACTCAACTTGAGTTTATATCAACACCTGGAACAGTTTAGGCAACGTAACTGAATGGATGTAAAGTGAGAGCTCGATAATTAGTCACCAAAGACATAGTTTAATACTGAGAACATGTTAAATATCATTTCTTTAGTATTCATTACGATATAAATAAATAATTGGAAAAGTGAGAGCTGTCAACGTTATAACTTATAATGGCAAAGATTCTCTGCATTCGTATTTTTTACCCATATTTTTTTAAATTATTCATTACATACCGGTATTTTACGCCGCTTCTGCTTTAGGGATAGTGCTTGCCTTCTTGCTGTAGGTGTCCTAAAAGGGAAAGAGACAAATGTTTGAGCATTAATATGGACCCTAACTGCTTGGTGGTAGGATGAAACACTAAGTTTCGCCTGACCCAACCACCCGCTTATGGAGTCTGTCGCCCAATATCTCCGCATCCGACAGTGATGCATTCTAACTTCCGACAGTAATTAAGAAAGCCAGGTCAGCTGTACATCATCGGCATCTCGTCCATCTAATTTACTGGTGTTTATAAGCGTAAATTTGTTTGTGTAATTAAAATATAAAATAAAGGATGTTATAAAAGATTATTGATTTGTTTTTTTACCGCTTTTCAGAAAGAGCTCACTACTTCAGCACTGCTACCAGATCGAGAGTATCAAGCGACGTGAGAGCAAAGCGAGTATGGAACGCGTTCTGCCAGAGTACAGTTGTCTTTTGCTGTCACCCGCGAACCTCTGGCAGCAGAATCTGCAGTCCTTCTCACTTGATGCCAATATTATAAGCACCATCTACAATTACCAGGTTTTTGTTTTTTTTAAATACTTTCTTTATATTTGGGATTATGGACGTGAGAGATATGCTATGCTATGTTTATATAAACATCACCAATATGTTTCATTAACAATGTTGTCTACATGGGGGTGGGAGCTGGATGCAGAAAGCTCATTATCACTCATTAAGGAGACTTAAATATGTCCAGAAGTATTCAATTTATTTGAAAGGTACAAGTAATGTGACATATTTCATCTCTAATAAATGATTTTCGTAATATATAATAATAATAAGTTTAATATAAATTGCCCGTTCAAAAGAAAAACTCCCATCGAGTTTTTCTTTTGAACGGGTGTACAAATTACGTTATATCCGAGTTATTTTTTAATTATTATCGAAAAATATTACAGAAAGGCAAGACATCGCTAGCAGAGATGGCTTTTGGGTTACCACTTCGCGACACTGGCATTAAAAGATACCCACTGCGTTCTCGACCGCGCGTTTTGCAGTACGCTGTCACTGTTTTCTACCGCAATGCTGATCAACGGTATGTACGAATCAATTTAAATAATTATAAGTGATGGTAAGTGGTAACCGCCGCCCATCTCATCTCACCTCACTCACCTCACTGTATTATTATTAGAGGGTTATTGATGCGCTGCTAACCTTGAGGACTTTGATTGATTGCCTCGTGTGCCGGAAATTACGCTGGCTCTCTCCCTTCAAACCGAAATACAGAAATGAATGCAAGTTACGGCAGAAATAGTAAGAGGTTGGTACCAACCCAGGCGATCCTTCACATCAGGATCTAACATTTATATTGTTTTGATTTGATTTCCTAAAAAAATATCTACATAAATAAAATGACCTAGTTGCATAATAAAAGCCATTTGAGCTGTTTTCTTGGATCTTAGCATAATTAACGGTACAAGAATGAAATTATGACATCATGTGTATTGCATATTAATCCGGCACATGTGACTAGGTATTGCACCTAATCATTATATCAGATTTTATGTTGCTTATCCATATAATTGTTTTATCTTGTTATTAAATGTGAGGCATTAATCATTACACCACTAGATCAGTTATCTTTTATTTAAGCTTATTGTCCATGTGCACTTTCCACCAGCTTCCCAGAATTTTGTTTCGTTTGCTCGTCTGATTTCATTATACAATAAATAAATATTAAAAATATTACTTATGCATTTTATGAAAACAACGTACGTATTCCTACTCGGCTTCAGACAATAATTTCAATACAATAGCTTGTAATCTTTTCAGATTCATGAATTCACTTACGAAAAAACTGCAAGAAATGTACCCACTGCATCAGGACAAACCGACACACGTAGATGAAATATCTCTCATATACTACCCAGGAAAATTCAACTATCACGAACTTGTGCCTTTGACGATTACTTTCGTGGGTTTATTCTTATATGTCTATTTTTCTGTGAGGAAGATAGAATTTATAAAATCAAAATTTGGACTAGCAGCCTGCGCAGTCCTCACCATAGCTGGAAGTCTCTCTATGTCAATGGGCATCTGTTTTTACTTTGGATTCTCTTTGAGTCTCCAGGGTAAGGAAATATTTCCTTACTTAGTGATTATTGTGGGACTGGAGAATGTATTGGTGTTAACTAAAAGTGTGACATCTACTGACTCGCGACTCGATGTAAAAATTCGCCTGGCCCAAGGTCTCAGTAAAGAAGGCTGGTCTATCACGAAAAATTTGTTGACTGAAATAACAATATTCACGGTCAGTTTCTTTACGTTTGTGCCGTTCATACAGGAGTTTTCAATATTCATGATAGTGAGTTTGATATCGGACTACTTCATCCAGATGGTGTTCTTCGCCACTATACTTGGAATCGACGTACGTCGAATGGAACTGTTTCAGGATCAAAACAGCAAATTGCATCTCAAAGAATACTTTAGTGCAAACAATGCTCTGAACTGGCGTTACAACAAAGGCTACATGGAAGAAAGTTCTTTTTCGCCAAAAAGAATGACTAAATCTAAATCGCACCCTAGACTGAATGGTTTAGCTCAGAATAGTCCAACTGATGTAGTAGCAAAAAGAAACGCGAGTACAGGAAGTCAAGACTATAGAGTACCAAAACGGATCAGACTAGTCAACATGTGGGCGAGAACTCGGTTTTTCCAGCGCGCTTTTATGTTATGGATGCTTGTGTGGATATCTATGATAGTGTATAACTCTGGCGTGGTGGAGTATTTCATCACTAATGTTAAAAAAACCGACAGCAATACAGAAACAAATAGACAGAATGACGATAGAAGCGAATCCAAGCACTCGATGTATACGATGTATAAGAATCAACTAGTATTTCCGCCTCTCTTGGAGATAGCGGAGCCAGAAAATACGGTAGTAGAAGCAAACGATACTCTTCTGCTAAAACATTCGCCGCACTCCCGACCCTGGTCCAGGTAAGACCTATACCTACATCCATCCATCCATCCTATTAGAAATGGGTATTGTTCATAACTTTACTGTAAACTATAATAAGCCAAAGATTGCTACGCCACTTGAACTCTAGTGCTGGATCTTCTGGGCTATTTATCAGAGTATATTTTAAACCGAATGTGTTAGTGTAGCCTTCTTAATTTGGTTGTAAACTCATTATTGTACTAAAAAAATCATGAAATCATAGTAGAAACAAATATAGAGTCAGTTTTATCCGAATTGGGATCTCTTCTCAGTTCTCGCAAGCAAACTGGCACGCTTTTTAATAAGGAGTGGTGCGTTTTCGTCGCACTTTAGATGTTATAGATATAAAAGATATTTGACTGATCCCATACAAGCTTGGACCCATTTTTCTTTTCTTTTCGCCTCCAACCAAACATAGTACATTTCATAGTTCTCGTCTAGCTATCTTTTATTATGGAAGAAATATCCTAAGACGTGTGTAACAGGAGTTTTGTTTAGTCGCTGGTGAAACAAAATAAATAGAAACAGAACTATTAGAATGGAGACATTTTTGGTCTTTAGCTCCTATCCTACACGACTTAGGATGTTTCTTCCATAATGAAAGATGTACTCCTTGGTGAGATCTATTAAATAAGCCATGTTTGCTTGGAGGCGAAGCCGTGGGTCCAAATGCGCCCAATCTCCTTTGTAATGACAAGTACTGTACCGCCAGGCTGTCTTCCCACCATTGGTCGGCGATACTGTCGCAGTACAACGAATCGCTGGCGGGGCGGTACGTGGTGGTGTTGCCGCCAGTACTGTTGAGCCAGCGAGTCAGCCCGGAGCTGGCGGCTGGCGTGCGGAACCCAGAAGAGCGCGAACCGCTGCTGCGCTGGCAAGCGCTCGCCGTTGCGCTCGACCCTATCGACACTCTGCCCGGTGAGCTTCGATGTCTTGTATAGTTATCGTTCGCGAACGACCATACTAGTCCACCAACGTAATTACATAACCCTAAATTAATAATTTTAAAAAAAAACCGACTTACCATTGTGGAGATCCCCTCTCTTTTCCTGGTCATCATCAGGTCCTTGAGGTTCCAGTTGTGGGAAGGGCTCAAACTCGAAACATTAGCTATTACCGTTCCAGAGATCCCATCTGACATCAAAGATACTCCAAGATCTTGGAAATCACTGATCCAATTGTGTTCAGACATGGCAAAGAACACTCGGACAAAACCGTGTCAAAATAAGTTCACCCGTTGTCAACTTATGATGCCACAGACTGACAAACGTGTCAAACTTATAACACGCCCTCCCTCGATAGGTAGGGGGTTAAAGATGGTAGGAATGCTGTTCCCTTTCCGCGTCCAGCCTGTTCCCTGGCATCCTCATTTTTTGCTACCGTGCTACCTGAGTCCTTAGTACCGTTCGCACAGTCATCCATTATGTAACGCAAATGTGACTGATCGTCATCTTTTCATACATTTTTGTTCGCTTTTGTCCATTGCCTCTAAGGGATGATATTTTATTTGCTTCAAACTTTTTTGAATACTGTATTAGTCTCGCAGTTCTACATATGACATCACATTTCTCATTTTCTAATTACGTTGGCGGAGTAGTAGGTCGAAGAACCGGATCCAACCGTGACCTGCGAGAACAAGATCGCCGCTTTACTCCTGTTGGCACCTAAAGCGCGGCAACATCTTGCGCGTGGGCCAACACATCAGGGCACTTTGTCGCTTTAACTTATTTGATAAGATAAGATGAGATAATTATAAATATCTTATATTACTTATTTGACACATTCATAAGTCTGTCTAGAAATCATAACAAAAACTTATTGCGACAGAATTCTATAGAGAATACCTTGATGTTTCTGCTTAAAAAATGTTATTATTTTTATATTTCATCTGTCTTTTTATTGTTTAAGGACAGCAGACAAACATACGGGCTCACCTGATTGTAATAAGTTATCGTCGCCCATAAATGTCTCACCCTACTATAATGTTACTAGAGGGTTTTCGATGCACTTCTAACCTTGAGGACCTAGCTTGAACATACCATCGGGTGTCCATTTGCTCGTCTGCTCACCTTAAACAACTATATATATTAATGGTATTTCATGCAGAGTTCGACCTAATCGACGGCAAGAGTCAGCCACAGCAATGGGGGAAAGCAGCCGAACTCCCAATCTACCCGACCACCCCCATGGAAATCCTGCTGCTCGCCATTTTGTGTACCATCAGCGTTGCCGTTATTGCCTACATGATGGTGGTACTTTACAGGTATATTGAATTCGACTGTTCCGTTGAAATTTTCAGATAATAACTCTAAATTAAAAATTTAACTAACCCCCGATGATGTACCATGGTAGAGATCCCATTACTTATTCCTGGTCATCATCAGGTCTTCAAGGTTCCAGACGTCGGAAGGGCATCATGGTCGTAAACATTTGAGCTCAAACTCAAACCACATAACTGTTACCATCGAACCATCCGTTGTTAAGTTATGATGCCACAGACAAACAGACCGACAGACAAACGTGTCAAACTATAACAATCCCTCCCTCGATCGGTCAGGGGTTAAAAACTAACTAATCAAGTATTCTCGTCAAGTAGCGTTTCCATTATCCATGGGTACAAACACTTGTACATGCTTGTACGCATGCTGCAGGTTGCTTGGCATTGCTTGTAACCTGCATTGCGTAATGGAAACGCGACCATCTCACCAGTCTATTTACGTCTCATCCGTTATGGCATAGGCCTACACTTGTACAATTGGATTTGGTCCAATAATAAGGCAAGTATAAACCATCAATTAGAATTACAGATGCCTCTTTATTTTTCTGTAATGAGGGAGGCATGATTGGGAATGGGACACAGTTGGGACACAGACAATCATGCCTCGGGCTCATTTCGTATTGGTGGATTAAATCCACATATATAATTTTATCTCAAGCTGTATAAGGTCCCAATTACGGTGATTTCCTTATTATATATAACAATAATAAAAAATATTATCAGTCATTATCAGTCTACGAGATACTAATTGGTATATGTTGTGACTGGAATAGAACCTTGAACTACCGAATGGCTGTTAGCAAGTAAAATTTGTAAAATTTACAGATGCGTTTGTTCGCGGCACTACGCGGAGTGGCGTGCTTCGTGGAACGACGACGAAGAATACAGAAGGATTATAGCGAAGCAGCCAGCTGTACAGGTATATAAACACACTATACACATTTACATTCGTACACACTGTCTTGAAAGAGTAGAAACTACACTGAAATCTCATCAAAATGTCTTGCGATTAGGCATTGCTGTATGGCATGTTCCCATTATTTAATTTCAACTCTAATGTGAATTTGGATAATTAATTAGGACATCGGTTTATAAAGGAACGTTTTCACCGGGAGCATTCATTTCGCGAACGAGCGTTTGTTGCGCAAACGTTTGCTCGCGGAGCAAACTCGAACACATTCTTTCACGAACCAAACATTTGGTGAGTACGTTGAAACGAATAACCGGAACAAATGCTAGAAGTATTGCTCGCGAAAGAAAGTTAGGTTCGCGAAAGAATTTGCCCGCGTAGTGAACGCTCGCACTGCAAATGCTCGCTAACCAAACTTCGCATAACGCATGGTCACGGTGAGTACCGTCCTTTATCCCAATGATATAATAGTAGAGCTAATATAGTAATTAGTTTTTATGGTTTTTAATCAGCTGGTGATGGAAGCCGTTCCGCTGGTGGTGGCCGGACACAGCCAAGAGGTGGAGTGCCTGGTGACAGACGGCGAGAAGGTGGTCAGCTCTTGTCTGCAGGGCAACGTCAAAGTGTGGGACTCACAGAACGGTGACGTCATCACCAATATTGACCGCGGCGCGTAAGTACATTCATCATCATCATCTGCAATCTGCAGCCCTGTTGAGATTTTTTGGATTTGATTGGACATAGGTCTCTCAACTCTTCTATTTGTCGGCTATTTTTTAAATGTCATTGGATTAGGATTGCCAGATTGGAAAACCGTAATATCTGGACAAAATGTCGGGATTTCGGGTTGTTGTCTCGAGAAATAAAATAATATGAATCATTCCTAAAAAACTAAACATTATTCAATGACACAATGGACCTTAATCGCATAATGGACTTAATTTTACGTTGCCACATGTATTTTGAATTGTTTTTACGAAGTTTACCAGTTTGAATCCTTTTGGATTAGAATGGATTTAAAATTCAAATAATTTACTCGAAGTTCAGTCTAATTATGACCTCAGCTGTAACTTAATCAAAGGCCTTGCGATTCCTCTCTTTGCTATACAATATAGACGAAATACCTGTAAGTTATTGTGCGACTATTGTCTACTCATAATTATTCTGCTTACCTACATACATTGCGTGGCGATAAAGATTTTAAATATTTAATTTAAGAATACAGGCCATAACAAAATTATAGAGTGACTCACTATCTTTAATGGTATTTATCTAATTTCATGACATTTTTTTATTATTTTCTTTCAGATTTTTTAAACTTCAAAAAGAACTCTACGAAAAAGTGAACTTGAAAAGAAATACCAGTGCACATGACATAATAGAAGGTAACTTTCACCAGTCACTTATTATCACTGATTGTCATTTCTACCAAAACTGAAATGAAAATTAATATTTATTTTTTCAGTAACTCCTCCAGACATCACAACACAACCGAATGAGGTAATTAGTTTAGTAATTAATTTCTTTATCATCTTTTTGTCATTTTTATCTACCGCAAAAATACATCTCAAATTAATGGAGTAACTTTCCATTAATCTTCAATCACCATTAATATTTCAATAATGATTGTAGGTTTACAGATGTGGGCTAATTGGATAGTTTGTAAGACTTGTGATATAAATTCTACAATCTAATTAAATTGAACTCGCTTGTCAATAGTATGTGCACCGGTTGCGGAAAGGTTTGAGCAACCATCTGAGCGGATTGCGGTTTCGTTCTAACGCCCGAGACACGCCGGCGCATCTCTCCGCCGTCGAAACTACCAAGTACGACTTCGCTAAAAACTACAGGTCAGTAGAACAATTAGTGCCGCTTAGGATCATTTTAAGGTTTGTTTTGTATGTTCGCTTCAGAGAATAGATAGCTCAAATGATAAGAAGAATAATATGGTTCTACAAATCTAAAGGCTTGTAAAGTTTAGTTGCATATTTGGGTAATTTGATGAATTATGAATAACTATTTATTTATATAAATAGAGACATAAGTTTATGTAACCCTATAATAACAACTCTCATTTTTATATGCACCTACCTTAATAATTCATTTATTCATGCATAATGATGAGTTACCATACAGATGTTATTGTACAATTATTTAGTCCGAACATGATGAACTTTTTAACAAATTTATCTTCACAATATTCCCGAAGGGAATTGTAGCTTTTGCAGGTTAATAAGCCCTTTAAATACTTTTGATATTATTTTTTTGTAATATTTATGTATAACCCCATGGTGAGCTGGTTGAAAATGCTGAAAAGGCTCGCCTCATGTACACCTTTTTAGTGCATTAAATATGTCATATAGACATATTTAATGTACTAAAAAGGTGTACATGAGTAAAAAGTAAATGAATAAAATTTTAATAGACTTTTTCGTATAAGCATACAAATGTTTCGATATTTAATTGAAATTCGGTAAGTAGGTTTCACTGTATTACCTATTTGTTGCACAGAAGAAACATTACATCTTGAGTTCTTACAAGCTCCTAACAAATGACACTGGAACCTTTACCGTAGATATTATTTGTACATAGTATATCTAGATATTATGGTTTTTGGATCATAAATTATATTTTATAGCTTATATTTTCCTTATTTTTCAGAGACTTGTACTGCAGTGACCAGCAAGATCTGTACGAAACTAAAGAAAACGTGGACATGAGTAACTTTAATATAAGTCCTAAAAGAGATATAAGTGAAACTAGTTCTAAGGAAAGTGATGTGTGTGGTAAAAACATTTTTATTTTCAATTCAAGTACTGATGATTTTAAAAACAGTTCTAAACGAAGTAAAAGTAAATTAAGTAATGGAAGTATTACATGCAGGAGTGCAGACTGTGATATGGACACTTATGTAAATCGCAAAGGAAAGACTATGAGGGAATCTCCTGTGTGGTGCATGGACTTTTGTAACGATCTTATTATATTGGGGTGTTCTGATGGGAGGCTAGAGTTCTGGGAAGCCAGCTCAGGTAAATTAATGGTAAGTATTGCAGTCTCAAATTGCTTGCTTGCTTATCGTATGGTTAGTGGCCAACCTATTGTCAGAGTTGTTCAGGTCGCCCGTAGGCCTCTGACATGGCTTAACGATTGCTGTCGAACGACAACAACCGGGACCGGCTGCTTAGCGTGTTCTCCGAGGCACGGAGGAGCTCAGATGATATATGACACTAGCGGTTACCCATCCTGGTACTGACCGCGCCAAACGTTGTTTAACCTGCATGATCACTTTCGGACCGTGCTCGCAACTAGGCTACGAGCTCCTCTCAATCTCAAGATACAGAATACACACAGGACGCTCCGATCGTCCGCGATTTTGATTATGTCACTCGACTGTAACGCTAAGGCAGTAATAATTCCAAGTTTAAAATAACCAGCATTGCGAAAAATATTTCTTGCAAAGTATTTCGTTTATTGAAAGTACAAACAATTATACCTACCACTCGATAGCGCCACAGCGCGTGTATTTCGCACTGAATTCCTTTGACTTGCCCTGAGATCGCCTGTACGCAGAGCCCGTGTGTGCGTCAGCCGATTTCGCGCGTTTGTCAATGAGCGGACCTTCTATGTGTATTCGGTGCTCAAGAGAGTATCAATGTAACACATGGATTGGATACTTGCATGTTTTGGCCACAACCAGGACACGATCCAGCAGCCAGCATTTCTTGGGCAAGAGGAGTGACTCACGGCAAGGCGATAAACAAACACGAGTTTATCCTCGTAGTCAAACCATTCAACGCCATGACGCAGTCAAGTGTGACGTCACTATCATTTAAACAACACAACGAATGTAGGGTGATCAGTTCTGTTTTGTTTATTTAATTGTTAGTGACGTCATAGCAAAACTATCATGGCGACCAGCGTTTTCGCGGGAATAGGAGATGTAATGATAGAGATCCTGCAATGTTTACCACTATAGGCGCCACTAGCACAACGGTACGTAGCCAATCAACATGAAGATACGTTCCTTTCCACCAAGTTCGTTCGTTCTTGGTGCAGAGGTTGGCCGTGGCGATTCAGCGTGGCAATGCCGCGAGCGTCACGGGGACCTTTGAGCCGGGGTCGACACGGGGCGGAATTTTTGACTAAGGCCGTCTAACACGAAGTCATTTATTGAAGAAATTTTGTTTTAAAGCCTATTTGATTAAACTTCGTTGAGTGTCAAAAAACAATTCCACCAAATCTTTTTTTTACCCTTCAGACTCGCGCCACGTTGTTTAACAAATTTTTTAGGTTTGCTATTTTGAAATGGCCATGTTATGCCATGATATCATCACAATTTTTACTATAGCTTTGGGAAATTAAATTAACTCAAAAAACTTTGAGGAAATAATTCTTTTTACTAGTTTTTAAGAATGGCTATGATTTAAATGGTTTTACCAAAGTCCAAACCCTATTATGATAGTGGCGTCTCTAGTGGTAAAATATAGTAGGATTATCTCCTGTTGATTAGTTTGTTGATTGTTGTGACCAGTGCGTGTGGTCGAGCGGCTCAGAGGCGGCGGGTGTGACGCACGTGCGGGCGCTGGCGGGCGCGCGGCGGGTGTGCGCCGCGACGCTCGCGGGACATCTCACGCTGCTGCGGTTGGACGCTTACAACGCCGCGTCTGGCGCGCACGTCGATTGGAGGTTCAGCACGGCTCATAGGCGAAGTGAGTTGCATATTTCCTTGATTCAGAATTAGAATTGCCTTAAGGGCGCGTTTATTTGAAACGAATTACGTTACGCGGTCGCCGCAAGAAAATGTTCGTGTCATTTACAGCCTGACGCTACTGGGTACAGGTACAGTCGGCCTCTAGCTAATGTATCTGTCAAATTTCTGCAAACTGAAATGAACCTTATGCATTCGCAATAGGCTATTTGCCATCATAAACAATAAATTATGAAAGAATGTAAATATGATATAGTTCAAGTAATGGGATCACGATTTTAATTTAATAATTTAAGTTTAATACGCCGTTTTAAATCTGTATATCACGTGACCTGAAACGCTATCTGTCATGACGCTGCCAAGTGTGACGTCACTATCGATTAAACAACACAACGAATTTAGGACGATCAGTTTTGTATTGTTTGTTTATTTAATTCATAGTGTTAATTAATAATGTTAATCCATACTGTTTGTCTGTGGCATCATAACTTGACAACGGATTATCCTATTTGGACCCGGTTATTTTTATTTAATAGAGAATTTTGTGGAGAGTGTTTTAGCTATGTCTGATAAAAATTGGATTAGGGGTTTCCAAGATGTTGCGAGTATCTTTGACGTCCGATGGGATCTCTGGAACGGTAATAGGCTACATGGTTCGAGTTTGAACTCAAATGTTTAAGGCTATAGAGCCCTTCCCACATCTGGAACCTCAAGGACCTGATGATGATCAGGAAAAAGTAAGAGGATCTACACAATGGTAAATAAGGGATATTTAAATTTTAAATTTAGAGTTATTACCTTAATATCTTGGAACCCATTGCAGCACACAAACGCAGCGGATCGGCGGGTTCGCTGCGGAGCACGCAAGGCATGGAAGACGAGCCTACTCGCGCCAGAATGAGCTTTACATACGAGACGGAGCTAAGCGATGGAGAAGGTAATAATACATTATGACATATGTTGGTTATTACACTCGAGGCTGGATTGCATCCCGAGTTCAAGAACAGCTTTCCTCTCTTACATCCCCATTGAACCTTGTTCGAAGTACTGTATTGAACTGAAAAATGATGATTAATTTATGTCTCTCCCATGCACGTTAATCTGCGCGGGACAGCCCGTGTTTGCCCGAGCGGGAAACGCGTAGGAAGAGGCTTTTATTATCATTAAACATTTATTTAAAAACTAGCTTTTTTTCTTTCCTTTATTGGACAATATTACAATATTATTACAAAAACATAATACAGGGTCCACCCTCAGAAATCTCTAAGGTTTATATGAGGGCGGAGAGTTCCATGTAAATACACAATTTGTTGTGTATTTATATAGAACCCGTTGTGGGAACCCGCCTTTTGCCTGGAGCAAAGAGTAACCTAACCTAAATCTTTCAATGAATCTACTAATAACAGGAAATACCATCCAATTATGTTCAGCAGTCCTAGAGTTATTTGCGAATATACATTGAGTTTTAAAAACTTGCATTGAACTTCGCAAGTCTATACATCTGGCCAATGTAGAACTAAATTGTGTTTTAACCCACGACCGATCGAGGGAGGGCGTGTTATAAGTATGAAATGTTTGTCTGTCTATTTGTGTGTTTGTCTGTGGCATCATAACTTAACAACGGATGATCCGATTTGCACCCGGTTTTATTTTTTAAATTTAATAAAGAATTTTGTCGAGAATCTTCTTTAGATAGATCTGATAAAAATTGAACAATAAAAAAAAAAGATTTGTGGAGAGACGGATTTTAAGACAGGCATGGCACGGCGCTCCGGGCTCCGCATAGGGCGAAGCCCGGAGCGCCTTCAGTATTCTTAGCAAAGCAAATGAAAACTGGATTAGTAGTTCTAAGATCTTGGAGTATCTTGGGATAATTGAGTATGATGGGATCTCTGGAATGGTAAGAGTTAGGTGGTTCGAGTTTGAGCTCAAATGTTTACGACCATGATGACCAGTAAAAAATAAGGGGATCTCCACAATGGTACGTCGGGAATTGGTTAAATTTTTAATTTAGAGTTATTTTGTCCGCAGAAGTAGTATGCGCGCGCATTGCGCACTGTCGGCCGCATCAGCAGCCCATTACCGAGATGCATTGTGAAGGCGGCCGCATATTGACGGGGGGACAAGACCACGTGCTTAAGGTAAACATACCAGTCGAATTGAACCTAAAACTATAGGTAAATCGTGTAACAGGCGTATCGCCTGCGCGGCAAGACGACAGGGCGAGCGTGCGGCAGGCAAAACAAAAGACGTGAGGATTCCTGGCCTTAGTCTTTAAGGATGTATGAAAATCCATTCATGTTGTCATTTTTTTTTAAATAAGTATTTGGCTACGAGACAGGGAGTATGTACTTCCCTGGCTCAAAATTCGACTGTATTGAGCACATTTCCGAGCATCATTGAGAAAAAATCTTTATCTATGGCAGGTATTCTCAAGTGCGGAGCTAAGTCCTCTGTTCACCCTCCATGGTCACTGCGGACCTATCACAAGCTGCTTCATCGATCACGCCACTCCCACTATTGGCGGCAGTGGCTCCCAAGATGGCTTGCTTTGCGTTTGGGATTTGCATACAGGTAAACATCCATATTATTAGATGTAGTCATAATAGTTGCTATCAACTGTTTCTTTTAAAAAGAAGACCCGCGTATCTAGTCACGCGCGATACTCAGTCCGTGTAAATTAACCCTAACACAAGTGTTAACTCTATCAACGTCAACCCAAAACAGGATTCAATGTTAAGTGATGTGACTATTGTCTATTAACGCGTCGGTATAACTGGTGTTCGGATGCTTGCGAGTACTATATGTCAAACCGTTCAAATACCAGGTTAATTATCGTTTTGTCACAGGTCGGTTTGGAAATATACATACCTCAACTGTTCTGTTTGCCTCAAAAAACCGTACAACCAATTCTTGTTACTCTCATGACTGACTCGTCAATGGCAGAATTCATATCTTCAAAATTGCCATTATAGGAAGAGAAAGAAGAAAGGATCGCTACAACGATCGCAATAACAGATACACCAAGATTCGGTAGTGTAGGCTTCTTTACGCGCTCCAAAGTCTTAGTTCTCGAAATCGATACAAAAATTTCAAACCACATTAGATTCTACTTGAGCCGATCTCACCCCGAAAGACTCCTGCCTGGTGATGCATAATCGTTACAGTATAGAGTTTTCGTGTTTATTTATAGGGGCCTGCCTGTACAGTATGCAAGCCCATGACGGCGCAGTGACGTCACTTGCCTACACCGCATCGTACGTCGTGTCGGCTGGTGCGGACGAGCGGCTCTGCATCTGGGATCGCTTCCAGGGCCACATGCTTAACTCCGTACACATTGTATGTAAAATGATTCCATTCATATTTATTTATTATGTTTCTCCTACCTGCCCACATTTTTAGTATTGGTAGGTTTCAAAATGAAGTATTTTAAAGAGTAGGAATTAAATCATTACAACCTTCGCTGTGAACATTCCTTCCATACACCAATATTTGATTTGAGTTTACAGTAAAGATTGCCCTTTAAATGATTATTTTTTACTCTTTTAACCCCCAACCTATCGAGGGAGGGCGTGTTATAAGTCTGTCTGTTTGTCTGTGGCATCATAACTTGACAACGGATGAACCGATTTGGTCCCGGATTTTTTTTGTAATAGAGAATTTGGTCGAGAGTGTTCTTAGCCATGTCTGATAGCAATTGGATCAGTGGTTTCCAAGACATTGGAGAATCTTTGATGTCAGATGGGATTTCTGGAACGGAAATAGCTAGTTGGTTCGAGTTTGAACTCAAATGTTTTGGACCATGGACCCACATCTGGAACCTCAAGGACCTGATGATGACCAGGAAAAAGTAAAAGGATCTCCACAAGGGTAAGTCGGTTTTTTTTAATTAGTCAAATGTATGAGTATCGACATGTAACTAAAATGCTGTGAATATAGTACTGTCTCTTCGCACATATTTGTCGGAAAGTACACTTTATTGTCTACCAATTTTTTTACTACTGCGCACTGAATCACAGACCATTTAATTACAATATTTACAAAAATATATATTTTATTTATATTTTCCTGATACACGAAGGAAATGTAATAATATCTTGAATAGCGGCCTCGACTCTTAGAACACTAAAAAGGTTAAAATTAAGCGCCAAAATTTCCCAGTCCACACTCTGCAATATTATGTTGATTATTAACGCTTTCATTTCTATTATAACTATACCTTACTCTCACTCAACGTGGTTACCTTATAATATCTAATTTCAAAATGACTAAATTCCAAGTATATATAAAAGGTCTTTGCTAAATTCACAGCGACTTTTGTTGTTGATAGGGTCTGAACTATATGAGCCGAATGCTGCCTCTAACGCACACTTTGCTGGTGATGGGCGACCGCGGCGGGCTCACCGTGTATGACCTCAGCAGCGGTGACGTCATCCGGAGGGTACTGCTAGGTAAGTCTCACCTGGATGTATACGGTATACCAGTTTCAGTTAGGCTTGTATTCTGTTACAAAAAAAAGAACACTCATTTATGTATCTACCTACAACTTTCAATTTTATTAACCTATTTATCTTGGATTCGTAACGGCGAGCATTACGAAACTTAGGCATGTGAAGGTAGCAATTAGGTAGTAAATCTGTTGTTATAAAGTTTATCAAAAACATACCCTTGCATTTTGTTTATCAAAATAAGTCTATTTATTATACCTTGTTCATTTTGGTATGATCCTTTAGAAGTTTGTTTGACGTTTGATATAGGGATGACTATTCGGTGCTCGAATCATTACCGTCTCGATACTTTTAAAACTAGATTGACTATTTCGATTAATTTATTTACATTCCATAAGCATAACTCTCACGTCCATAATCCCCGAGGGGGTAGACAGAGGAACTACCTTCATCATAGGTAGTTCCCACTGTACGCCGTAAGATTTGGTGGACAAAGGATAGGTGGGTCAACCCTTAAGACAATTTCCAGTCATAACATTATTTTCAATACTAGATTTAAATAATACCTATAAATATACGAACATACTGTCATTACAGGTGAGAGCGATGGCTGCATCTTCGTCAGACAAATATTGCCGCTGAAAGACGCGATAGTGTGCGACTATGCGAATCAATTGCGAATTGTGCGCTTCCCGCTGGTCTCCAGGCTGTGCGATATGAAGAGCGAATGAACTAACGAACCCCACAAGAGAAACAATAATCACAAATTTAGTCCGCCCTTTGATAGCATAATAACGAAAACTACGATGTTTATGGTGTAATTTACTTATAATTAAGGTGTAGTATGTAAACCTCCAGTAAATGATCACCACACAGTAACTCTACTGATATACTTTATGACGATATATGTATGTATAAAATAAGTAGAATATTAAATTAATGTTGTAGTTTTGATACAATGGAACGCTTTTAATATACTATAATCTTTTCATCCAATGATTAAATTCACCTCTCTGTACCAACAACTAAAGACAAAATTAAATATATTGTCATAACCTTTTATTAACATATATTATAGTAGATAGTCTAACTAGAGCGGGAAGGACCAGATTTTAGCAACGAGTTTATTTCGCAACGAACCGTAGACGAGTGCGACAAGTGGTCTTCCCGCACGTGTTGGACACGATCTTTTTTGTTACATCTGCGAGAAAATAATAATAAAAACCGGTAGCAGTCAATGTTGTTATATTATGTATGGTAAATGAGCGATCCATAATACTTAAATGAATAAACTATTTTATCGAAGAGAGCTACTATTAATTAGAAGTAATTACAACGTCATTAAAATTATCTTTGCTGTAAAGACTACCGGTTGCTGGGGGCTATGTTTTGTGCAGGAAATTGGCAACGATACAGCTTCGGGTAGGGGCGGGTTATTAGACTGAAATTATTTGTAATAATACAATTATTAATAAAATTACTTTAAATAAAATAAATTGAGATTATGTTTTATTAAAATATTAATCATGAAATATCATCACGGTTTTATTAGAAGATATTTCGTTTAGAAGGGACGGTTTTTATGTATTATGTATAAAAGATTAGCGACTTGATTGTTGAGTATTTCCGATCGTGGGTAATAGCATCCCGCAAAAGTTCGTGAATATGACACTTCACGAAGAGTTTTCTGCTAATAAAAGCCCATTTTTGAGCAGATGTAACAAAAATTACTTCTTGAGATTCTGTGGAAATATATAAATTCTATAGAAATTCTGCAGAATTGACAATATGCCAATCACTGTTCCTTTTATATACATGTTTTGTATATTACAAGTTGCGCAACGAACGTTTGTTTATTAATTGAATAATAGTTTTTTAATGATTTCTATATCAATTAATATTTATTTGTACGGTGAAGTGTATTGTATATATAATGGCTTTAAAAACTGTGTACAAACTTAGAATATTAACATACTGATACTTGCATTGGGATTGATTTGTATAAAAAACTTATTTATTTTCACGTCCATTCCTAGTTGCGAATATTAATAGTTATCTTTATAAGGTAAATGAGTATTTTAATAAACGTTTTGTTTAAATATGCCATTTTATTTGAGAGATTTTGAATCCTACATAATTCATTTTGCTATTAACTTCCAAAGTAAATTATGTACGATTCATATAAACTGTGATAAAAAAGTACATTTACCGTATGTCCATTTGAAATCCATCCATACGAAAATAACTTTATCTGACCAATAATCTTAGGCACTAATAATAAAACTTAACGCGGTTCGGTTTGGGCTTTTGGAGTGAAATGAAAGAATAGTCTGCGGTTGGGGGGAGATTAATGCTAAAATTCACATTCTGGGGATTATATAATAATGAAATTGACGTGTTTGTTGCTATATAAGGCTACACAACTACCTACTGATTAGATTTACGTTAATCTTTGTACAGAGAATATATTATACTTGGACTTATTAAGAAAAATTAAAAGACAAAGACATCAAATTTCGAGGTGTTTGCTAAGAACTCTGGTGGCCGAGTGAATATGCTATAGGTACCCAAGAATCCATAGTGAGTATGTTCTTAAGCTAGAACAATCCGGTTTTATTACCTAATAAAAAAAACGGAAAAGATACAGGGACGCTGTGCCGTAAATTTTATGTATGAAAATATCTTAAAAATGACTAACCTTGACCTCTAGGCTTTGGGGCTGGTGGTGACGAAAGCTTTGAAGCAGGATTTCTCTAATACGCACTAATACGAGCCTTGTTGGCAAGTTAAGATTCCATGAAAATCGCGCACTCCGTGCTACGGCAGAGTGACCAAAGCTTTGAAGCAGGATTCTCAGCTCGTAGACGAGCATAGGTTCTGAATTTGGAGCAGCAGAGGCAACAATGGTAACACTGATGATATGTTGAAGCAGAATAATGTAGCATGCTCCGTTACTGTTCGACGCGGTGGCCCTGGTGTAGTACGCGTGACCCCAGCAGGACCACCTTTTAGACGCTATATCTCGGAAAGTACGACGGCACTAACGTTGATTTTTGGGCACTTAAGAGCACTAACGAAGCATTAATGAAAATCGTCACCGACAAACCGATACGAATTATGGTCCTGCTGGAGTCACAAATATGCTACAATCAGTGGTTTTGTATTGAACAAATTACCCAAATCTATTTTTTAGGAGTGCGATAACACATTTTAGATTCGTAGCTAGATGGCGATGGCGGGAGCAATATACATACACGTACAAGGAAAAACCAGATATCAGTGATGCGATCTAGTAGGAATTAAACCAGATGACAAGCTCCGAGACCAATGCGACTCATGACTACGTGGTATTTTATCAAAAACTCGATGCTAAATTCCTATTTGCTAGGCTTTCCATACGTTATCATGTTTCAAGGTGAGTAAACATTTTACAGGTGAGGGATTCAGCTGGACTGGGCAGCATTTCAGAAGCTACGTCATATCTTGTTATCGCTCATACCTCAATATCTGAAGACAAAAGTATTTAATCAGTGCGTGACCTACGGAGCAGAAACGTGGACACTGACGGTGCGACTAGTCCACAAATTTAAAGTCGCTCAGCGTGCTATGGAAAGAGCTATGCTCGGAGTATCTCTGCTGGATCTAATCAGAAATGCGTCAGAACAAAAATTACCGACATAGCTCAAAGATTAGCAAGCTAGTTTTGGCTCTGCGTTGATGAGTTAGTCAATCAGGTTCTCACTTTATTATATTAGTATAGAAAGATAAATATTATAAAAGTAATAATTCCAATGTAGCTAATGATTATTATCATTTAATGCTTTTTTAGCGAAATTTACAAACGCAAAGGCCACTATCACTTGCGTATGCGCCTTATTTAATTAATGTTGTTTATTTAATATAATATACATACAATTACTATTAAGTTAAGTTAAAACTGGATTATTGTCAAAATTCCCACTGTATTTTGCCCACTCGTGGGCAAAATAATATATTCGAAAAAAATGAATCGTTTTGCCTACTATGATTATAATTATTCAGCGTCATAGTGGGCATTTTGAGAATAACCAATTCGATAATCTCGAAATGCCCACTGTATCTCGAAATAAAACAAAAATATAATAATTGTGATACTCATAATAAATCATTTATTTTAGGTAAACACCCTTACATATAAACAATAAAATAATATGTGAAGTAAAAATGTAAAATAATCGACTCCAAACCTATAACAGCTGGTCAGCACCAGTGGGCAAAATACAGTGGGCATTTTGACAATAATCCTTAAAACTTACGATATTCTACAATCCAAATTCATCAAATTAAAATACATTTCATTCTTAACAATCTATCAGTTAAACTTAAATTTAAAGGTATACCTATCAACTTATTACAGAAATCGGACTATGATAACAGCGCATACGCCAACTGGCTTACTCGGTTTCTATGTAAAATTTCTCTAGCGAGCAATCTACATAGGGTGAATTTCAAAATCATTGGTAGTTATAATCTACAACCTGTCTACAACACTTAACAATTTTATTACAAAAACTTTAAAATAAAACTATGTAACCGACTTCTAATTTTTTGTAAAATTATCCAATTGATACTAATTTGCGGCAACATGTTGTCGATTCAGAATTAATATTTTTTTGCGAGCTTCGTCATGTGTTGCATTAATGTTCATATAATTGAAAATGATTTAACACAATAACTGGATTGTTGCTAGAGGCAGGCCGAGGTAACTTAACATTTTTTTATAATAATTCAGTAACTGATTTAGATATTTTCACTCGTACTATTTATTCCCTAATTCAATCAATACCAAGCCTAACTCAACACATTTCATCAAAATCGGCCCTCTAGTCACCGAGAAATTTCGAGACACATCCTACACTTCGAATTGAGAACCTTTTTCTCTTTTTGTCGTCTGTTAAAAAGGCAGCACTCAATGTTCGCTTATTGATCGCGAATCGCTTATCTTATCTATCACTATATTCACTAACTTACACTTCTATTACGTATTTACATTCCCTCTGACGACGATTAAATTTCATTGTCTGTATCACTTCACAAAAAGTTCAGGCAAGCTTTCATATCCAACTCCACGTCTGATGTCAGCTGAAATAACAGTACGTAGTTTATTTAACTTGTTTCTGATAGGAATTTCATAAGCAAAATGTATAAGGCCAAGCATATAAAAGACGTCATAGCATCTACTGAAATTGACTCGATTCCTGATGTCATTAATTCCTTCAGTATTTATTTGAATTAGTAAAGTCTATTTGAGTTTAGAATTTACATGAGCCACCATAATTATATATTAGGATAGTCTTGAATGCAGGACCGCATCCGACCCATAAGACTATATTTTCTTCATCCAAGAGGTCTTAAAGTGTATGATAGTAAGTAATAGGAGACGAGTAAATTCAGTAGGTACTTAATTTTAATTAAAATTCTTATGCGAATTTACTTTAGTTTACTAAGTAGTTATTATTCAAAAAATTCAATTGCTATTTTTTATAGTTGAACAATCGCAAACATTAAAAAAAATTCAATTGCCACTTTTGTACGGTTTACCTGCGCTTCTTTTGTAATACACAGTTAGGGTTACCATCCGTCCGACTTTCGGTAACCTAATCCAGTAGGGAACTACTGGGACATCGCGGGTAGTTATCGCGCGTCTGTTACTCACTGCACCTCACGTCCAACAGACCAGGCACCCTTCACTTAAAATATGACATTATATTTTAAAACTCTCATTCATTAAAATTAAGCGAGATAATATAAAATATAAATAAAATTTAATTTGGACTGAAAATATAACATTTTCATAGATGGAAGCCCTATCTGTGTAATTGTTGCTGCCGATTTAGCTTGAGACTTGATTCCGCAAATACAATGAATCACATACATCCAGTTTTCTTGGGATTTCCTCAGCAAATAAGAAAAATTCGCGACGCCCTATCAACTAAGCGATTTGTATGAGCCACAAAAAAATGTCAGCAGTCATTATCCGCCAGTCGTGTCAGAGATACTGAGTCATCCTGCAAGAGGTCTATACAGAAATTTTATTATCTGGCATTTCTGCCACGAAATACTTTCGGCTTTTGATTCAAGTGTAACGAGTTCCGACAGTATTTAGAACAGCCAGTTTCTGTCATAATTTAGCGGTAGTAATCTCAGTAGTTCCATTAATAGGACCGACCCCCATCTCACCCCGACCTCATTGTCATTTACCATAAGGTGAGATTGAGAAAATTAAACATTATAGACAGGTTTTTGAAGGCGACGAAATAGAAAATTACTGCAAACATTCGCAAGGCTTAATAACGACGTAGAAATTTCAGGCTTCATTGGTCACGCTTAAAGACCTTACGATACCTAGTGGCTAGGGCGCCGGACTCTCATGCGGGAAGTCCAGGTTCGAACCATGCAATGCCATGTAACAATGAGTTTTCCGGATTTTTCGAAGACTTACGTACATTTACCGGCTGCTCTAACGGTGGAAAACATCGAGAGGAAACCTGCATGTCTGAGAAAATGAAAGTTTCCGAATCAGCATTGGGCCCGCTCGGTGAATCATGGCCGTACCCCTTGTGCAAGAGGCCTGACGAGCAAACTAGGCGCTGTAGACGTCGAGTTGCGGATACCTGCCCGTTACATTTAAAAATTTTACGCTATACAATTAAAACAGGTTTTTCTCGACATTAATTATTATCAAATAAGGTCCCTTTTCGCGTGACTACTCACAATTTGCATAACAGCATGTGTTAGTTTCTTGGGGTTTCAAAAGGGATGACTTGAGGTATTCTATATTTAAAAAAAGTTACAATCAATGTCATTTATTTCATATGGTAAAAATAAGCAAAACTGTTACATAATTAAAGTATTTGACCAGAACACAACATAATACATAATTCGCCGTACTAAGATAAATGAGACACTTTCTTTGTATATGCGACAATCGTTTGTGTATATGCGTAAAACGCACCGAATCTTTAAGCGGAAACAAATTTTGAAATTTGGGGAAATTTTTCGACTGCACATACATACTAATATGGTAAAACGAGTATCGTATAGATAGGAATATGGTAAGACGATTTTTTGTGAATTCTGTTTTTCCCCCGGTTAAGTTGTTCATATTGTCATGGGTAGGTACTATCACTTCAAAGGAATGGTGCGTTATACGTTGTATGATTGATAGTGCAAACCGAACATCGTTTTGATAGGTAGGGATAAGTGGATCAGTCAATATGTTTTAATGGACTTCTACATTTAGCTTTACACGTAGGTGCTGGAGTGTAAAGTTTTAGCAGGTCCCAGTTATCTTAGTCTGCTTGGACAAACTTTCGCATGTGCATAGGATATTCGCAAGGCATTATAGGTATTAATTAACTTCCAACCGTCAATAAACTAATTACAATCATAAGCAAGACTCGGCGGTAACAAATAATACTAGGAACAGGAAACAACTAGTCCCAATCTCATAAAAACATCATTCTTTTCCAAATACAGGGGAAAGATGAATAGACTTCATCAAAACATAAAATTTTCGGACCTGCACGAAGACTTCTGAATGAAAGATATACGGTCTTTGCGAGGACACCATCTAAAAATAAGGGCACACCAAGCAATTAACTAAATAAAGCATGTGAAAACTAAGAACTTTCCAACATTTTTAGACACATGAGCATATACCTGTTTTTAAATACTAAATAAGTTTAAAAATATATTTTTTGCCAAAAACCTGCGGTTCTGGTAGGATACACAGAAGTTCTGGAAGATAAACAGCTGTTTAAAAACAATATAATAATAAAATATGATAGTTCTTGAAGTTGTTCAAAAATTATAGAACGAAAACAAAGTTGCCCTGTATTTGGAAGAAATAGACGTTTATATGCCGAACTTAATTAACGGAAAAACCTTAGTGCAGATCGAGCACGAAAAGCAAAAGTTGGTATATTATTATTATAATTGACACTGTTACAACATGGACGGTACAAACTTAAGTCCTTCTACTATTATACTAAAACGAATCATTATCATACACACTTTGATACTAATACTAATTAATTTACATTGAACATTACAGGCAAGAGTTTTGTCAGGGCTCACCCAAAAACAGTTGCGGGAATAAGTTCAAAGGGAACAACGCAATCGATATTTTGTTTTGTATGGCCACTGAAAAATCTCAAATACCTATCATTGTAATATAATATCATTGATTCATCCTGCAAATATAATATCATGGACTATATTAGTGATGCCATGAATACGAAAACGATTATTTGCACTCGTATAAGCATTTTTTTTTGTATATTGGGTTTTCTTAGATTTGCTACAACTTCATTCTTTTTTTCTGTAAATTTAATGCGATCATAACAATTTTTGTACACGTACTACATATTCGTGGTGATATTTGGCGAATACGAGTATTTGTTAAATTCGTCGAATATCATCACGAATAGGAAGCACGTATAAATATTGTTAATCAGTATTTTATTACAGAAAATGTAGGAAAAAAAAGAAGTTAAGGCAAATCTTAGAAACTTTTTTTTTCCAAATCTATTAGGTACGCACAAAAATACTTTTCTGTTAAACAACACCGACATAGAACGCCAGCTGCCCTTGATAGCGGAAAAAACCTCCAACGAATTGTTTTCGTTTTCTGAACAAAAATGTATGTATATAAATTTTGATAATTAAAATTAAGGATTTTATGTAAAATAATAGTTGATTTATTATTATTCGTAATCGCTGAACACCGCTTCACATGATGAACATTCGCTTCAGATTTGTATTCGTGCCATCACAAATATTAGTTCAATATCCGCAATAACATACTTTCACTATTTATATTAATAACTTTATAGTTATTGATCATTCAGAGTTGTAACATAATAACACAAGGAACTTACATTTCTATTCAGGTACTTTATGGACGGAAGGCAAAAATAGCTAGATATGTAATTTCCCTATTTTATAATTATAATACTAACGTTTTATCACATTTCATAGTAATAGAATCTTCATCAGTAAGACGTTATTGTCAGAATAACAGATTGACAAGTCATAATCAAATATTTGTTTTAAAAATAAGCAATAGTATCTCTACACACAATTTAGCATAACTTATCTTAACTTCGATAAGGTATAATGCAATTATTAATGCGTCAATGTGACCTTATAAAATTTAAATTTATATGTATTTATTGTAAATGCTGCTTTATTGGCAAGAATGGTTGTATGCAGAATGTTCGCAAACTAATAATTCGAGATTTGAACAGGCGAGCTGTTCTATGATGAGATTCAATAAAACAGATATGTTGTCTATGTTTATGTTTCGCTGTGCAATGTATTCTTATGTACACAGACATTATAGTGTTTGTATGTAGTAAGTTCGACATTCATTCAATAATTCGCGAGTGAGATCTCATCAGAGAATAACTCGACTTTACATTTTTGTGGCTAAATACATACTGATAAAGATATTGTAAATTTTTGGTATTATCTCATGGTTTCTGACACACAATGACTAGACTACTCCATATAGTATATCTTTACACAGTGTCCCAGCAGTCAAGGGTTAAATGAATAGTTAGATAATTTCCAGCTAAAATAATTCCATTCTGTGGTCTATCTAAACATGAATACGTAAGTCACCCTATGTGGTTAAACTCTTAAAACTTCTGGAACACCATGTATAAGATAAGAGCAAGAGAGGAGCATATCGAACGCAAACATTAAAAGGTACGCCAATCTATTGACTTAGCAGGATTATGGAAAAACTTACATAATAAAATTACTTATATTCACAGACAAAATAAAATAATTGAATGCTGAATACTGTTTAAATTATGTCATGATTCAAATTCACTTTGATAAGATCACAGATTAAAATATGTACATAATATCACAATTGTATGTAAAGTACAACATAAAAATAATGTCACATACTATTTAAAACTATAATAATGTCGAAATTCTAATAAGTATTTGGAAGCACCTAATTTTGTAATAGCACCAATATATTATTTTCTAAAGCTTTTTATTACAGTCTCAGTATATTGTATTCCTGTATGATAAACGCATAACTACCAAACATTCAATAATCTTTGTCAATTCACAGTAAAAAATGAAAAATAACAGCTTTTCGTTAATAATGCTAATTGTACAATTCGTATATGTATTCTAAATAATTCATATACCCTGTATAATTCAATTTTAATATGTATAATAAAACGATCCACATTGATTAAAATGGAAGACATGATAAGGAATACGTTAACGGAATATTTACATTAATTTAACCATTTTATAAAACTAGTGGTAAGGCGTACCCAGATTTTTCGTTAAGAGGCTGTAATTTGTACTGGAGAAGAAAGAAACCCAGGCTTATGACGACTAGAGGGGTAATAGGAGCTGACCTGGGTCTAAGTCCAACGAAATCTTCCGAAATTAACGACACTATTTAAGATTATTGACTTGGTACGCCCACTAAATAATCTGTCAACAAGTTGGGGATGTGGATCAATTTTTGAACCATAAATAGAAATATAAGTTTAAATTTAACTACGAGAAGTGTACCGTCCTGCGAAGCGAAAGTTTCACATTGTATATTATATGTCATCGCGCATTCTGCACGAGTTTTCTTTATAAAGGATCCATATTTTAAGTTACTCGCTGGTAGTTAATTATTTTTATTCCAAAAGCAGCATAATTTACAATAGTGATAGATCTATATTGAACTTAATCCACATCCCCATCTAATCAAATCATTAAAAGTTCAAAATATAAAACATGGTGGTGGTGTTAAAATAAAACAGGGTTGTAGGAGCAGCTACTAGAACATTTGCACGAAGCTTTAAGTTTAAAAGTGTTTCCTGATTATTTAGAGTTAATTAAAACTGGCTTCAAATATTATCGAAAAACGGTACAGAAATCGAATTATACAAAAAAATCTGATAACGGCCCTTATTGCCCCCATTTCAACAACCCATATTTATAAAAAACTATATCTAGGTATATCGGTTTGAATCTGCAACCACTGTCATCATCATTATCATTGTAGTTGGCGTTGCTTCATGTGGTCCATCTTACAAATTAAACGTACTTAACTAATAATCTTATTTCACCTAAGTAAATGCATAATCAGTCTTACGACAGTAAAAGGTACACAGAAATATCAGTCAAAAATTCTTAAAAAATATTACAGCAAAACGCTGTTCCTTAAAATATACTAAATTCCTAAATCAGTCATAAAAAGGTACAAAAAAATCATGATCATAAATTCTTTAAAAAAAATTACAGCAAAGCGCCGATCGTTAAAATATAATACTAAAAATTCGCCTTGGCCGCGTCAGTTCCATCTTTCGACACATACCTCCTACTCCTACTGGTATGGTGGATAATAATGGGGTGGGTGAGGGTACCTCCCCATCATGAATTGGTTGTAATTCTGTGCGTTAGGGTGCCCTGCCGAGGATGTAGAAGGTCTCATGGGCATTTGAGGTGTGCCGGGACCCACCGCTCGATTCGAAAAGTTGAATGCCATGTTGGGAACGGAGGCATCTGAAAACAAGAGTTAATTCAACACCATTTTTGAGCTACGGAATGACTTAGGGACGCGAGGAACTGAATAAAAGTTGTAAAAGTGAACAATAATGTTCCAAAAAAACTGGATGGAAGTATACAGGGTGATAGCTCAATATTGACAGGTGATGAGGTGTTTATGTCAATCACACTATTGCAAAGAAATATATTCATTTCTAAGTACCAAAACTGTAAGTCAGCAAAAGTAACGTTGTTTGTAACTTTCGTAAGTCGGTTCCCAAAAGCGAAAGTCCCAGAGACAGGGACGGCCTCTCTAGAGGAATTAATGATAAATAAATATAGATATAAACTTACTTGGTGTGGGAGAGCCATACTGCGGTGAGTAATATGGTCTATTTGGTGGAGGTGGAATGCTGGGATGATAAGTTGGATAGACAGTAGGTGCGGCGACCCCTGACCGCGAGTTGCCGCTGGATCCAAGTCCACTCGGGCCGGGCACTCCCAAGCCCGGATACGAACGCGAAGAGGAGCTAGTTATGCTCTGATAGCGATCGGAATTAGCAACCGATACTGGCGCAGAAGCTTCCACCTTCTGACCGTTGGGGAAACGATTCATTCCATTTACACTGTTGCCGACATTATCACTCGCCCGAGATTCTACTGCCTGTGATCTTCCTGATGAATTGGCATTGGCTGGAAAATTAACAGAAGATTAAACCTTCATGGTTCAAGGGGAAATACTCAAACAGAAAGATCATTAGGGTATGCCACTCCCTATGACAGAATAAGAAAATCACAATGCACTGGTAAAAAAATACTTACCAGTAAGTAATCTTTCCAAAACAAAATGAGCGATCTCATCAGATGAGGAATGTCTAACCGGGCTTGTTCTTCGTGGTACTGCCGACAAGTTTTGTAGAAAAGTGTTCTCAAAACGGTGAGAGGGTGTTGCCTGAAACACAAATGCTATGGTTATAACATTTGTACAACTTTGAAAAGCTAAGGTGTGCATGCGGGGGAGAAAGCCAGGAGAATCCGCGGACTGGCGTGAATGGGTGGGAGGTTAATTTTACTTACAGAGTCAATGGAATTTCTTGGGTTGTTAAGTGCAGGCTCCATCAACTGCAAAAGAAGCTGTCCAAGGACAGTTGCCGGTGACCCCTAGAAGAAAAAAATGTATTAAAATCAAACTTACACTAACTAAAAATATGTTAATAGAAAAAAATAGTATACCGTATTAAAAGAATTCTGCGCCAGCTGGGTTAAAACTGTATCCTGAGTCTGCTGCGGTGGACCTCCCTGTAAGTTACCACAGTAATAAATTAAAATATTAAAATAAACAGGGGGGGAATAAGACCCATTATTTTGATATTCAGTAATTGATTCCCACAAAGAAACAATATACTATCAAGTAACAAATGAAAGGGAATGAAATACAAAAGGAGTAGTTTATAAATATTAATTAGTGTAACGGCTTTATTAATAAATATTGTTTAATATTAATTTAAAAACTAGTAGATAGCGCCTTTAAATAATTTTTAGTTATTAATTTTTTTGTCTTAATCATTACAAAAATGTAAATCAGACTAACCTCAATATACTCTTCCAGTATTCTGTAGACATCAGGATCGACCAACGACGTCAACAGCTCTTTACCGTTTTCAAGGTTGTTCAGTTTCACTTTATAAATTATTTGTTGGTTTTCTTCGTCATACTGTAATTTTTTTACTTGTTGCTTGTACTGATCAATCCTAAAAATAAGTAACCGAGTTAGTAAATTAAATAATCATCTGCAGTGGTAAATCTGTACCCTAATTGTTTTTAGCCTTAGTGTTAAATATTTAGTATGTTACTTTTATAAGGCGAAAAAAAAGTATCGCATTAAAAGGCCGAGTGATTTTACAAACGCCATTACAAAGTCGCCGCGCCAATGTCGACGAACAACAATTTTGGAAATTTATTATGATTGACATATTCTGCGAGCACCTCATTTTTCGAATATTGTAGTTACTCACAAAATATTATATTAAGAGATTGTAATACTAAGAGGAATGTAAGGACTGAAAACTATCTAAGCGTAAAATAAACATCAGCGTCTGAGCAATATTATAGATACGAGAAGAAGATTAGAAGATTTTAATTGCGAATATTCTAGTAGCATTGGGTAACTATAACGTAGTTTTTTCGCACAGCACTGTTTTATTTACTCGGATGTGTTTATTATTGCGCGTTACTTGCCATAATTGGCATTTCCACGAAAAGAACTCTATAAATTCGCATTTATATTTCCGATTTATAACGCACTTGCATGATAAAAGTCGCAGATTAAAAGACAACACATTCATCCGTCGTATCTCAACTGAAGTATTATATTTTTAAGTATTCACTGATTTTTCAAAATATTTAAAAATATGTGACCATGCAAAAGAAAAGACAAATTGCGATATTGCAAACCTGCATTCCTTCTGGATGCAGTTTTCGCAGGAATCGGGTTTGGGCTCCTCTTGTTTTCTGACTTTGCTCGGACCAGCTGAGAACAAATCCAATCAGCGCCGAGCCAAACACAAAATTAGCAAAAATAAACTTAACAATATTTAAAACATTTCATAATTAAATACGGCTGCTATTTCCATACAAAAGTTCGAAGATAAATTACAAATACACATGTCCTTAATATATGTCAAAAATGTGATAATTCACACATATGATAATTCCGATGACGATGTCATAGGTGCCAGGGGTGTCACAAGTAACTTAGAATTGTGAGCGTAATCGTCATTTTGGCTAGGATCAATATTTTTGCTTGTATTTACAGCAAAGGTGTATGTAAAATTGTTAATACAGAGCGCGTCGATCTTTATGGTGGATCTGAATATAGGGACGAGTCGCATTTCAGTATTTGTTTTTAGATGTCAGCGGGACGTAGAAGAGCACACACGTAGAAACGCGTCACATGCCTATATTCAGATCCACCATAAAGATTCGCAATCTTTATATAAAATGTAAAGAGGAACCCGGTTATCGCGCGAAAGTATGACCAAAATAAAAAATATATTACTCTCGAAGTTTCCTATGTCATCTCATCGCATCAGTATGGAAAACGCAGCACATATTAACTAAAAACATGAACACCTTCGTGCTTATTCAGCTTGAAGTATAATTATTAATACATGTACAATTATTACATTTTAGTACACGAATTTCATACAGTTAAATGTTTAGTAATTAATAGCATGAATCTTAGAGAGTCCACATTTTTGAGAATAGTGATCATTTGAAGCCGTCTTGTTTCCATCTTTTTTATACGCACTATTTTATTTATAGTGAAATATGTATTTTCTGTTAACATAACACGGTCCACGTCAGACGAAAACCACTTTCATTTTTTGGTGTAATTTGTTCATAGCAACATAGTTATTTTTTTATATTATCTTTATGCAGGAAAACTTAACAGCGTTAAAAAAAATATTTGTATGCCCATCCAAGATTCCACTCATTATACGAGTGTATATACATATTTGAAATCGTCTCATTGGGACCTCTCTTTTGATACCTATGTCGATATAATTTAATGAAGAAGAAAAAATAACTTCTACAATTATTACGGCTGACAGCCGCGATATTGGATTTCTTGACACTTCATATATCCTAAGTCACTCTCGGGATTTAGAGGAAAATAATGATACCTCATTCATTAAAATCCATCCAGCCGTTTAGGCGCTACGAGGTAATAAAGAATACTTCACAAACAAACATAGATACTTACGCGCGAAAAACATAACCCTGCCCTGGCTGTTGCGCAGTTCGGGTAAAAAGACAGACTCTATTTAGAGCAACTGTAGTTTACAGCATTACAACTGTTTATTTTTAAACATAACATGTGACAGCATAATTTTTCCTTACATTATTTGTAAAGAAATCATTTTTCACTATTTCTGTCACATTTTGTACGACAAATTGGTCTCGTACATTGGTCGTATGTTTCTAATAGAAAAAAGTAAAATAGAGCGTAAGAAATTAGAAAATTAAAATATATTTTTTCATACTACGTTTTTTTTCAATTTCTAATGCTCTTACCATAGTTGGCCTGAGAGTCGTTTCTTTTGATCCTCATATGAAATGGAATCGATTGGCATTAAAAATAAAAATGTAAATATAAAAACTTCAACAGTTAGGAAAGGTTTTCTATTCTAAGAACGTTTTCGTGTAGCTATTGCGGTTCTGATAACTACCCTTACTGAAACTCGAAACTTTTCACCCTATCATAATAGGTAGCGACTGGATTGTTGATTACATCAGAGCATATAGAAAAATTTCCGCATGGATAGTACGCAACGCCCCGAATGTCTGTTTTTAGTACCGGTGCCCATACTAGATACGGGCATTCCGGGTACGGCGGAGGCGCGAACGCGGCGGCATTTTCAAAAAGCGAGCTTATTTATGTGAATGGACTTTACACGTATATTCGGCAGCGAAAATGACTTTATTTTATGGAATAATATGTCACAGCCGAAATGTATAATCCGATTCTTTACAAAACGCCTAGCCTTTTTACGACATAGCGCCGTTCTGTAAGACGGCTAACGGACGTTCAGATGAATTGTAAAATCGCTACTTTGCTCTTTCGTAGGATATTAGTTCAATTATATTTTTTCCCTAATCCTAATATCTACTTATATTGCTCAAGTAAATCAATTCAGTTATCTTCAAATCTGAAATCTTTTTAGGTTTGTATCACTAAATCTCCCACTCTCAAGCTTTGCCCGCGCAGCACGAACTCAATCGCAGCACCCAAGCCCACCCGAGCTACCGCGCTGGAATGGTACGGTGCCCTATTGAACTAGAAGTAATAACTTATTCACCAAAGAGGGGTGAGTGAACAAGACGTATCATTTCTCTGTGTGTCATTTTTATTTCCATATTTTACCACCCGTGCCGGTAGACTACAATAACAACAAAAATGGTATTGCACACGCAACCTTGTGTAACCAAATTACACCACCATAAAGTGTAAATTTAATAGTTTAACGGATGGAAACGTACAAAATATGTTTATTTTTTTAATAAATATTATTCGACTACTATTTTTTTCATTTTTTAAACCATGGTCAACATCGTAACCTGTTTATGTTTACAATATGGCTAGGCTGCTGTTTTGTTAACTGTAGTTGCGGCATCTCCGGCGCGTTTTTTATACAATACATAAAACATCTATACAAAACTTTTTTCTTTTACAGGTGAGAGTAAGTAACAACCATATTAAAGTAGATAACAGATATTTTTTGTGTAGATTGTGTATAAACACGTGCAGAGGACGCGGCTGTATATGGCAATAACAATCCGCATGAACGTCAGTAAACCGTATCAGAGAACGGCGCTGTTTTGTAGGGGCTAGGCGCTTTGTAACGCAACGGTTTATACATTTTGGCTGCGACAGGACCATTAACATGCAAATTGTTTCAGTAGTTATCACTCAATTGATAGTCGGCCTCTATATAAGACGAAAAATGTACGGTAACGCATGTCGGAATGACTTGACGCAAATGCGACTTCAATGTAGCCTCGTATTGATTTATGTATGAAGTAACCAGCAACGTTACACACGTTTGTCGCATTGCATGCCTTTTGTTTAGACAAGGTGGCAAAATCGTGGGTCAATGCATCTCTCATAGTGTTTGTCGTCAAATATGGTAAGTATGGTACACTTTTGATAGATAAATGTTTAATACATTCAGTCATACTAAATTTAAAAAGTAATAAGTAAGAATGAAGGTGTTCATGCTTTTAAAAATAAATTAAACAATATAATCAGTTTAACAGTTTAAACACAATTTAAATGAAGATGTTTATTAAACCTGAAAATAAAACAAGGCCGAGTTTACGAGAAAAATGAAAATAATTGTTTCATACACAATTTAAAGGTTTAATTATAATTACAAATTAATATCTTGTTTTATTTACCCTTTATTTAACAAAGCAAGCAGGTATTTACCGGTACTTATACCCTGACCAGGAACTAGAAAACCCTCGCCTTCTTGACTGGTTTTCTTATTTCCTGGACAGGGTAATCTTACTTTTACGATTAATGAGTTATATAAAAAAACCTATGTAAAAAAAATCCAGAGAGAAGTCAATTTTATTTCCAGGAGCTTATCATAGGACCAGGAGGAAATCACTCATTTTTGAGTTTTAGGGTAGGAGTAATTTTTTTCTCCATACTTAGTTTACACAAATAAACTATGATATGTCCATTTATCTCGAATACCGTGCCTTGTTTTTACAGGTTTTACATCTTGTAGTAACATAATGCACAAAATATCTTTTATTTATCATCAGAATTCTTCACTGAAAGATTTATTTCATTTACATTGTGCAGTCCTTTGTTAGAGTATGGTTTACAATTAAAATTAAATAATTGCAACACCTTTCATGTTAAAAATGAGCATCTCAATCACCCCAGTTACTTACTAAATTCTAAAAATAAATGTGGATTTAAGTGTGTCTATTAGATGGTAAGGGATTTTTCATGACAAAGAACATTTCCTCGAAATCTGTCTTCTTTATAATGTAAACTAAGCAGACAGATCATCCACCATATACAGTATTTACTTTGAACTAGGTTTTTAAATATTCGCTTAGGCTGTATTACTGGATGATATTAAAACACTTGTTATAATTGTACTGAACAATACTTATATCGCTGAGCAAAATTGTGATTGATGAAAGTTAGTATAGCAGAGATATTGTAATTTTAAGTGGACTAATTAATACCCAATATTTGACCTGGGATGCTCTTTACTATTAATTTTATGTTTATGACTTACCTTCACTTGGATCCAATCGTCTCTTATATGCTCCATTTTTTGCTGGCACTGGGGGTGGTGGTCTGCTAGCATCAAACCTGAAAAATAAATCTAATTATCTCAAGTTCCAGATATATTGTGCAAAATTATATGCAATAAAATTCTAACTTACATAGGAAACACCATTGGTGGTGGTTGGTTCATAGGAAACATAACCGATGCATTTTGAGGAGGTGGACCTGAAAGACAGAATATATCACTTTATGGTCTAAACAGTCAGTGGCATGAAACATCCTGAAATTTCAACTTTCATTACACTATTCTGTCCTTTTCTACATCATAATTCATAGTTCTAGAAAGAAATAGACAATAGATTTTACTATATATATAGCACTATAGCACCAGAATGTGATGGGACAAATAACAATAACAAATTGTGTACCTATACTAAAAAATATATCAGATGAAGTAAACTGACAGGTGATAATGTCACTTTGTAAAATAATGTTGGCATGTTTGATGTGTTCAGTTCACTTGTGAATCAGTTCCCTTGTCTCTGTGGTTATTGTTGAGTTTTATTATGTTTGGTTATTGTTTTTTGTATTGTTTCTTTGTTATATGAACAACATGGATCCTCAACTAAGTACTTCAAGCCAACAAGACCCTATATATTTTTCGTTGAGAGTAATGTCAACAAACAAATATGAATAAGAGGATAAATCGAAAAAAAAGTCTTTGAATTTCTGAAAAAAAATATGTCTTTAAAACAGATGAAATCTTGGGAATCGGTAAGACCGCACTGTGTAGCTTTATAAAAGAGTATAAAGAGAATGAAGAATTTAAGTCTCCTGGCAAAACTGTTTCATTAAAAACTGGCAACATAGGAAACATTGTATTTCATCCAGGATGCTGGTTATCTCCACATGCATGCTCCACGCATCACATTGTTTCATACAACATTTTATCATTATGTGTGATACCCGCATGTGGGGTGCGTGGAGATCTTGCAAATTGACATAGTGAACTTCCACACGTGGGGCAAACCCTCGTGCGTGACAAATACACACAACTCTGAAAACTGCCTTACTCTATCCAATAAAAATACCAACTTTGTGGGCTGACATTGTGCTGCTACCATTGTATGATGAGGACAGGTAAACTCACGTGACCAGACCAATCATCAGTATTATAATATTTCATAGAAAAAAAAAAACAGAAAGGCAGCTTATTCAAATCCAATTATTTTGGTAGGTACTTCTAAATAAAATATGTATACAAACCAGTAAACATAGGAGCAGTTTGCACTGCCAAAGAGGATGGCATTGTCGGTGGTGGTGGAGGTGGCGGCGGTTGCTGAACTGGTGTGAACGTCGGCATTGGAAGTGACTGCGGTCCCGGCGGCGGCGGCGGCGGCGGCGCGGCTGAGCGGTGCGGCGCCGGCGGCGGCGGTGGCGGCGGCGGCGCCGTCATGTACATCATCTGAGGCATTCCCTCATAATTGGACAGACAATTTGTCGGGTCTGATTGCATGGCAGCGTACCGTTCTTGAAGAACCCTGGGTAACTGTCCAGTAGTTAAAAACAAGTTTTCTTCTTCACTCGTTGCGTGCAAATATGAACAATCTATACGAGTACAGCCTTGTTTATTTTGATAATCATGGCAGAATTTTAAGACCTTTATCATCTCATCAAAAACTAATTCGTGTCTGAACTTGCACTGTGTGCCCTTAGTACAGTTACCCCAAACATATTTTCGACAGATTGGTTTTTGTTGGTCAGACACGTTGCGAAGCCGTGGATCCCTTGGCGGCTGGCGGCCATTTTGTTCATTATTACTATTTGTACTCATGAACCCTAACAACAAAGAAAATATAGTTTGAAAAGTAGATAACTCATTTTGCAAAATTACATTCACATATAACTATATTATAGGTTTACTTACCGTTACTAGCATAAAATAAAAACGGGAGTCGTTGATCACCCTTGTATGTATTTCAAATATTCATGTCCCTTTGTTTATTCCAAAATTTCTTGTTGCTAAATTATTTATTTCAGTAGAGGAACTCAACCATGATGGATGACATTAGTGACCAACGACTAGCCACCAACCGCACACATTCAGCGTCAGGAAAAGAAAGATCTTGGAAAGATCGGACGGAACGGAAAGCAGGATGAAATGAAACTTCGACTGAGGTGAGGGAGGTTTTTTTTAAAAAAATATTCATGACCATGGATACGAGTCTTTTAGTCGAAATCTTAAATAATGATTAATTTGAATTTTAATAATTTTGTTATTTTTTCTGGGAGGATCTACTACGCTTCTGAACCATCCGAACCAAAGAAGCGCCCCGGACGCAGTATGACTCTTTAAAAAGCGTGAGGATGTCTGGTAAACTGGAACCTGCGACTCTGTCGCAGGGTGCCCGGTGTAGGGAATCACAGTGGTGTACACCTAATAAGAAATCCACGATTTCAGCGCGAGGGCGAATCCCGTTTCATAAACTAAGTTACGAGAAAACTGGGTTCTACGTCTCAAGTAAGGATGTCTGGTAAACTGGATCCTGCGACTAGTCGCAGGGTGCCCGGTGTAGGGAATCACAGTAATAATAAATCCACAGTTTCTGCGTGGGAATCCCACTAACAGAGGTATTGCTCTGTTCACCACTAAGGGTATCGAACCCCACCGGTAGGGCTGCCATGACAAGTGGTCTGATGGTATGGCCCTCGTACGTCGGTGACATCGCAAGAGGCGATGTCACCGTGCGTACAGTTTCCTCCAGATTCGGGAAGAAAGAAGACGAAGAAGAGGGGTAACAAAGATATAAATCCAAGGCGAAGCAGAAACATACCTGAGACACGAGATAAATCAGTGAATAGAAGGAAACAACCTGGAAGAGCACCGACAGGTGAGCAACCAACCATATCATTGCTCCTCTCTCAGTATATACAAACCCCCCTAGCTCTATTTATCCCGATACTCATTGAATGCGTGGGAACACGCGATAATTTCCTTTCAATATTAAAGAGCGCGATCTATCGAAAGGTCCATGATATTGAATGCATATTGAACATGTGAACTGATGTGATGTGATGGATCGCTGGCTCACACCGCGATAGAGAAGGCAAACTTCTTTTCCTCTCTATTTGTTAGTAATTCTTGTCTAGATGCTGGAAGCAAAGCTCCACCCACCTTACCCCACTGCGACTCTGTAATGCCAGAGGTCTGCATTCACCTAAAGGAGGTACTTAAAACGCTCCGCACTCTAGACGTGAATAAAGCCAGTGGTCCTGACGGGATACCAGCTATTGTCTTGAGGAACTGTGCACCTAAGTTGTCTTCTGTCTTGACGCGCCTGTTTCGCCTCTCCCTAAAGACTGGTCAAGTTCCAAATTCCTGGAAGCTTGCTAACGTGCAGCGTGTGCCCAAGAAAGGTACCCAGTAGTGTAGGTAGTTTGCGCATATGGATCGCGGATTTCTTGAGTGAACGGTCAATACGAGTGGTCCTAGATAGCCATCTAGCTATCATCTGACCAACTGGCTATCAACGCCGGAGTTCCACAAGGATCTGTCCTCCCTGCAACCCTATTCCTGCTGTACATAAGTGATCTGCTCATATCGGGTATTTTTTGGTACGCAGACGACAGCACGGTTACGGAGATATATCTTCCTAATGCGCGCGCTGGTGCTGGTGAGATCCAGACTCAAAGAGAGGCCATGGTTGAGCGTATCGACTTGACCTTAAAGGCCGTGGCCGATTGGGGCGATGCCAATTTGGTCAAGTTTAACGCCACTAAAATGCAGGCGTGTCTATTCACCGCTAAACGGAGTCCCTTCCACCTGACTCCGATTTTCCGGGGTGTATCCGTACCGATTACCGACCACCTTAGCCTTTTGGGGTTGGATCTGACTTCCAATCTTAACTTTGGGCGGTCCATTGAGTCAAAAGCTAAGACCGCAGACAAAAAATTGGGCATCCTGAACAACCTTGTTCAGGATGCCCAATTTAGGCGGTACTTCACGCCGGGACAGCTCTTAAACATTTATCAAGCCCAAGTCCGGTCATGCATGGAGTACTGCTGCCACCTGTGGGACGGCTCCGCTAAGTACCAACTGGCTGCCCTTGACTCAGTGGAGAAACGAGCTAAGCGCCTTATAGGTGACGAATCGCTGGTGGAGGCTAGACCGCAAAGTCTGGAACATCGGCGCAAGGTTGCCTGTCTATCGGTATTTTATAGGATACATTTCGGAGAGTGCCCATCGGAATTGCACGATCTAATTCCAGCATCTCCATTCCGCCTTCGGACTACCAGGCGCGGGGAGGGATTCCATCCTTATGTTGTTGATATCCCATCTGCTCGTACGAAGCGATTTGCTTCTTCGTTGCGAACGGCTAAGGAATGAAACAGCCTGCCGGCGTCTGTATTTCCCGAAACCTACAACCTTGGGATTTTCAAGGCCAGAATGAGTAGGCATTTACTGGACCCGCATGCTCCATGGTCGACCTCATCGTCACTTACCATCAGGCCAGATCGAGGTCAAATGCGGGTTTAGTAGTACATAAAAAAAAACTGCCTTTAGACAAGGAATTTTTCCATTTCCACCTCATCCCAATCCGCTAGATCTGACGGGAAATCCGTCAATTTGGCAACACTGTATTTCGACAAGGTCACAGATAATAGATGCACGGTGTTTTTTTTGTAATTTTTTAAGGCATTAGCAACAAAGTCTATCAGCTTAAACAGTTTCAGCTGCGTTTTTTTTATTTATCTTCGAGACAATGAGTACCAGTAATAGTCCGAAAGTTCGCTATCAAAACGCAATACAAAAAAATGTAAGCGAGCAGTTTTAAAAACTATCGGTGGTTTGTTGCGTTAGTTTTCAATGTAAAACACGCCCAATACATACCTATCGATTGATAGCCTTATCTATAATGTCAATTCCCAGCTGATTTGGACGCAGCGGACACGGCGACCATTGGACAAATAGCGACACAGCGATTGGTGTTGCCAACTGCGAAACATGTGACGTCACCGTGTCGGAAGTGACAGCACACCGTGTTAAAATAGAATAGAAGTGGCTCTCAGTGTTGCCAGACCTACGGAAAAATCCGTAGATCTACGGATTTTATGCCTTGCCTACGGAACTATGGAAATTAATTGCAAATCTACGGAATTTTGAACTTAATCTAGTTTTCCACCAAAATGTATAAAAATTAAAATAGTTTTTTCAATTTATTTTATGTCCGTTCCGGTCACTCCTGTGGTGGTTCATTTCATTCACTCACTATTCGTCCTTAATAGAATACATAGCAAAGAAAAAGAATGGTAGTATGACAACTTTACTTTGAATTTCTCTACTCCATACAATGAGCCGCCTAGGGATAGGAAATAAAATAAAATTAAGAACAGCTAAGAGTTTTATTGATTTTCCTTCTTGAACATGTTTCGCATAAGTTTGTTCTAGTTTTTAATTTCTTTGCCAGTTTTGAACTACATTATAAGGGTATAGTTCAGTCAGAGAAAGCTTAAGAAAGTCTGTAGAACTACGGATTTTCCAGAGGCAATCTACGGAATTCTACGGACATTTCAGCCTCGCCCTACGGATTTTTAAAAATCGGATCTGGCAACACTGGTGGCTCTTCATTCTTCTTTCACCTCTTTGGCTGGGTTGTTTGTTGAGTGTGAGGTGTTAATTTTAATTTTCAAGATTAGACTTTTTGACAGTCAGTTAATTTGTAAAGTTTTAATAGTTTTGTTGACGGAGTAACTATTTTATTCTGTATTGTATTTATTATCAGAAATGGCTGAGTAAGTAAATTATATTTCTGTAGTTTAAATGTAGGGACACTATAATTATTACTGGGTATTCGATGATTGAGTAGGCAAGTCATGCTTGAGTTGGGTTTTCAGGGGTGATAGATAGGTGGAGAAAAAATGCCACTCTTCCTCAGCAGGGAAGATAGTTGGTAGGGACTACTGGAAACAGGCCTTTTGATTTTAATAAAGATACATAGTAGGTTTGTCTAAAATTTAGCAATATATGAGCTATGAAGTCCCTTTATAACATTACACATTTTTCCTCTATTTAATGCTTTTCATTTGTTCTAGTAATCTGCATGGTTACATGAATCAAAAACCTGCTATACAGTTCCATGAATCCTATGCAACTTGTAGTATTAATTTTGTGTGTATTGCTAAATATGCTATATACTTGTGCTATATATATGTACAGTGGACGCTATAACTTATTTGACACATTCATACAAATGTCAAGGAATCATAACAAAAATGTATAGCGACAGGGTATAGCTTAATGTGTCTTCGACATATATAGATAGATAGATAGATGTGTCTTCGATAAATAGTTTTAAAATCAATGGAGTATGTTTGTATGAGCTATCTAAATGGTAACAAGTTTTTATACTGCGTTAAACAATGAAATTATAGAATGAATCGTGGCAACTAACAGTAAGGTTATTTGAAGGTGAATGTTACTTTACGGACTTTCTTATGCTTGTTAATATATTTTGATAAAATATTTATTTATAGTTACTAACCTACTTATGTATAAAGTTACCTCCTTATGTACGAGGGGCGGTCCATTACTTTTTAGTCAAATAGAAAATAAAAGAAATATTACAAATGTTTATTTACAACTTTTAAAAGTATTCCCCTGCGGTATCAATGCATTTATGTATTCGACTGAACCAGCTTTCAAAATATGTGAAAATTTTTGCGGAAGGTCGAAAAATAGCAGCCTTAATTGGTCTACTGCTTTGTCCGCAGTCGTAAATTTCCTTCCCCGCAGAGATTTCTTTAACTTGGCTAACAAAAAGACACATAGAGCCAAGTCAGGAATTTAGGGACGTGTGATAGCACTTGCACACCCGAATGAGTTAAAAAGTCCATGATTCCGGCGGCCGTGTGAGCGGGAGCGTTGTCCGGGTGAACAATTATACCACGCATTCCGCTCCTCGGACGATCGTCACTCAGCTGCTGGAAGGCTTGTGGCTGGCAAACTTCGCTATACTATTGGCTATTAACTGTTCTTCGATCTTCTAGTAATTGACATTTCGACCGCGAACAACCTTAGTAGGTAAATCGTCTTCTACAAAGACCATTCGGTCGATTGCTGTGTCGTAAGCGGGTCGTAGCTGTATATCCAACATTAATCGGAAGTCAAGATGTAGGTCACCTGTTGTGAGCTACCTCCGTCGAATGTATCTAGCATAAACTGTCGCCAGTCTACACGTCGGACTTTCTGCGCTTCTGTGAGAGAGTGGGGTATCCATCGCGATGAAACCTTCCTAACTTTAAGATGGTCGTGTAAAATGGTGGAAAAACTGCCTGTGATCCAATCTTAGTTCATCCTGAATCTCGGGCTAGGTAATGTTGTGACATTCCTTTATTAGCCACTACATCTTGATAACGTTTTCTTGAGTGAGTGCCTTTTAGGTCGCTCCGACTATGCTTAAACTTACGAAATCAATAGGTGATGGTGGCAAGTGATGGAGCCAATTTCCCAAAACCACTGATAACATTTTCATGTGATTCCTTATAAGTTAGTGCTCGTTTAAAATCATAATAGATCATAGCACGAAATGCTTCCCGCGTTACCTCCATCGTAGTGTTTAAAAAGTGACAGACATGTTTTTTTTAAACAATTAATTACAAAAATAACTAAAGTTCGCCAGCCAGTTTATTTGGCCAAGGAGTTAGTAATACAATTTGCCTCCAAGGGATATTAAAAGTAAAACAATGAGGTTGATAACACACCGTTGACTGAACCACCCCTCGTACAATATTTTAATGTATTAACTGCCGCCCTTTATGTGTAGTTTAGGTATATAAACTATTAGTCTGTACCTGAGCACCTGATCAGCCTAATACGTATATTTATTATTTATATACATAGTTCATGCTTCCTGTCTCATATTTTTATTTGTTAAGCTATATTCTCACCTCTTCTATTCTATGTTAAAAGGTGAGAAGAGAACATCCTTAGATATTTTTGCTTGTAGTAGTAACCTTCACTACAATTTGTCCACTTACTGTTTCTTCTTTTAAGCTGAGGTACTAGAAGGAAACACAATGCTATGGTAAACATATAGCATTGCCAGTTTAAAACCGAAAACTGTCATTGTACTTATATTGGCATGTTCAATGACAGTTTTCAGTTTTAAACAATGGCAGTGCTAAATGTTTACCATAGCATAGTGTTTCCTTTTAGTACCTTAGCTTAGAAGAAGAAACAGTAAGTGGACAAATTGTAGTGAAGGTTACTACTATATTATATACAGTAGGTATTTTTCAAAGGTATTTATTATTTCAGACTTAAGGCTGATATTGCTCTTATTGGACTGGCTGTCATGGGCCAGAACCTAATTCTAAACATGGATTCACATGGATTCGTCGTATGTGCCTTCAACAGAACAGTGTCAAAGGTAAATTATAGTCATAGCACATCTTTTTTACTGTTCATCTTTAAATAAGTAAATTTACTATGAAAAGTAAAATAGGACTAGGTAGCTATCTTCAACCCTTTAAAGTTCAGCATTTATCATTTACCTATTGTGAATGAAACAGGTGAAATAATAAAGCTGGATTACATCTACGCATTATTCTTGTTTTTACAAGTGAAGTGAAAAAGTGAAAAGTACTCCAACTACTGTGTTGGAGTACTTAGTCAAGTAGACATTGGCAGTCTTAACTAAGCTGCATTTTTTATTCCTTATTCTATATTGTGCCATCTTTTAAAAATGTGATTTGTACTGATAGGTGGACGATTTTCTCAACAATGAAGCTAAGGGAACAAAAATAATCGGTGCAAAATCTTTGGAGGACATGGTTCAGAAACTTAAAAAACCTAGGAAAGTCATGATGCTTGTCAAAGGTAACGATTAAATTATTTCTAGGTAACATATTAATTTAATTATTTATTCGTATGGCTAATGATAGTTATAGAAAAACAGGTCAAAACTATATAATCCGGTCTACAAGGAAACATCCAGGTGTCTTAGCCAATTGGTGGCGGCGTCTGCAATTGACGTATTGTTCGGATTGATGGTACTATATCTCTCGTCGAGTAGCCGTGACGAGGGCTGTTTGATGAGCGTGTTTTTATGTTTTTGTTGTTGCTGCGAAGTCGTAAGCACAAGTTTGTTACGCGTTTAGCACTACCCGGGGGACTCGTGCAGGGTATCAAAGAGTACTCGCGGTCGTGAGCAACATTCATCCCCTAATTAATTATTGAAAATGTAATGACACAATTGGTTTGTATTAACTGTACATTCTATTTTTCAGCGGGATCAGCCGTAGACGAATTCGTGCGGAAACTGGTGCCATTGTTAGAAAAGGGAGATATCATAATTGATGGTGGCAATTCACAGTACACGGATACTCAGCGTTGGTGCAAGGAATTGACACCAACGGGTATTTTGTATATCGGCATGGGTGTAAGTTCTAAAACAATTCATACTTAATGCATGGAAAAGCTCTTCTTTTACATGTTGATCTTGATGATAACATTTTTCATAATAAATTACTGATGTTTATCATGCTTTACCTACTCTACAATATTACTTTTATCATTATCCAGTAATTAAAGTTATTGTAATGGAATGACAATGAATCACAATATTCCACAATAGTATTTTCACCAATAATGAGAACAAAGTCAATATGATTGATAATACATTACAGGTTAGTGGAGGAGAAGATGGTGCGCGGTACGGACCTTCTTTGATGCCTGGTGGACATCCTGCTGCCTGGCCTCACGTTAAACCTATTTTCCAGGTAAGTCCCATGCGATGCTGTGACACAAGATAATAATTTTCATAAAATGGATGCTTACCACATGTACATTTCTATCTGGGTCTGCCTTGTGTTACAGTCAATAAGCGCTAAAGCCAACAATGAGCCTTGCTGCGACTGGGTGGGAGAAGATGGCGCTGGACACTTCGTCAAAATGGTCCACAATGGCATTGAATACGGCGACATGCAGCTTATCTGTGAAGCCTACCATCTTATGCGGGATGTACTTGGTTTGTGGTCAAATAAGATACATTTTCTCTTGGAAATAATTATGTTAAGCTGTCAGCAATACAATAAAACATTATGAATTTTAATTGTTTGGTATAGGAATGGAGCAGGGCGAAATGGCCAAGGTATTTGACGAATGGAATAAAGGAGATCTAGACTCCTTCCTAATTGAAATCACGCGTGATATCTTGAAATACAAAGACGCTGATGGTAAGTTTATTTTATTAACTTAACTTTATTATAATATGTATGTTGTTTAATGAATCACACTTTACATACATAAAATGTATTACCAGAACATCAACATTTAGGCAAGACTCGGTAACCCTCTACATGGTATCGTAATTTCTAAACCAGACTGCACGTGCTCCCTTTTACTAGCGGAGCAACCGTCTTACGAATGACTTAATTGCAGGCAAGTACTTGCTGCCGAAGATACGCGACGCGGCCGGTCAAAAGGGCACGGGCAAGTGGACCGGGATCAGTGCACTGGAATACGGCGTACCCGTCACGCTGATAGGCGAAGCCGTGTTCGCACGCTGTCTTTCTGCGCTTAAAGGTAAGCAAGCAAGCAAAGTTTAAAACAACTTGACATTTTCGTATGAATTACAGCCTCATGCCGCCCGTCCCAAGAATTCTTCTGAAGTTTAGGCCACATTATGTTTCGTGACATGTCTTTCAGCTATGGCGTAATCAGGGTGTGCTTTCATAGAGGATTGGCTTTAACGATGCATCATACAATTAAAAAAATGATTTGATTCGTAACACATTCTTGACTCGGATTATAAAACTTTTTTCAATCCAAGAGCTTTCAAGAGAAAATGCTGAGCCGGATATACTTGTTTTTATTACTCTTGGTCCATTAATGGCACCAATTCTGGTTGGTCACTTGGTAAATTAAGACATTGCGAAACGAAACATCGTCCTTTTACACAAATTAGAATAAGAGTGAGCTTGACAGTTCCGTTTAGCTTTAGATTTAGTGGCCACACCGGAATCGAAACCATTAGGTACCAGGCACGTGCCAGAATTAATAGTATATCTGGTTACAAAATTTGTTCGTACTTAACTATTACAGAGGAACGTGTACAGGCAAGCAAAGTACTGCCGGGGTCATCCCTAAAGTTCACTGGTGACAAGACAGAGTTCCTGGAACACCTGCGCCAGGCGCTATACGCAAGCAAAGTGATATCGTATGCGCAAGGTTTCATGCTGCTCCGCGAAGCTGCCAAGGCCAACCAATGGCACCTCAACTACGGCAGTATCGCGCTCATGTGGCGCGGGGGCTGCATCATTCGCAGCGTTTTCCTTGGAAACATCAAGGTGAGTTTTTCTTCGTCGTTTACAGTCGTTTACAGTCCGTGAACACATAGAAAAACATTCGGATCTACTCCTGTAGATCCGAATGTGCGTGAGGTTTTAGTTAAACGTTCGGGTATCGGGTAAAATTGATCTGTCTTACATTCGCGTGTCACCATCGAACCGAAACACCTGTTTCTGTTCGGCGAATGTAAGACAGATCAATTTTACCCGATACCCGAACGTTTAACTAAAACCTCACGCACAGTAGGTACATTGGTTGCCCATATGCTTCTAGATCGCTGTGACCTCTAATTGTGATTGTATCTCTCGAGACGTGAGCTCGTGACCGATTTTGCGATAATTTACAAACCCACTAGAATGTCATTGTGGAAGGTCAATGTTTTACGTAATTTTACTCGTCTTGGTATATAAATATCATTTATAATTATAATAAGTGCACTCCAGTGTTTTTATCGTAGTAATCAATACTCGATACCTATGAAGGACATCACTTGAAAAGATGCGGTATGTCGCGTTGTATAATATTAATTAGGTCAACCCCTTATCATCAGAAGAACAACGTAAATCCCTGATTTTGTCAGAATTCCCTTGTATTTGGACGTAATAGATTTTTTATTACAGTGGCGCTAATTAATTAGCATAAAAATAAAATTGCATTCATTTTTAACTATGAAAACGGGGCTTAATCGCGTCTGTATTTAACTGCAGTCGTCAGTTCAGTCCGTGGCACAGTGGTTAGGACACCGGAACTCCCGTGCGGGAGATCCGGTTTCGAAACCGTGCAGTGCCATGTAAAAGTGCAGTTTTTCGTTTTTTCCGAAGACTTATGTACATTTACCGATTGCTCTGAGATGAGCAATGTGTAAAATGGGGTAGGCACAAAAGATCATCAAGGGTCGAAGTGCCGCTGGGGTATCATAAGATAAGATAAAGACAACTACAGTATAGTTTCCCCGTTTTCATAGTGTTAGTTTAATTCATAAAACTGTATTGTTGTTTATTGCAGGAGGCGTTCACAAAGAACCCTGAGCTGTCGAACCTGCTGCTGGCCCCATTCTTCAGCGCCAGCATCAGCGCGTCGCAGCCGTCGCTGCGGCAGGTGGTGGCGCAGGCGGCGCTCGTGGGCGTGCCCGCGCCTGCCTTCGGCGCCGCTCTTGCCTTCTACGACGGCTATCGCAGCGACGTGCTCCCGGCTAACCTGTTGCAGGTGATTATTATCCACGGCACATAAGTTGAACAAAAATGGCGGTCGTTCCGCGCAGGTACATTGTACAAATACTATGGGCCCCTCGCAGTGCGCATTCGCTATGTTTGATCAACTTATTTGTCGCGATCCGCTGCTTCTACTTTTTAACCCCCGACCGATCGAGTGAGGGCGTATAGTGTAAGTTTGACACGATTGTCTGTCGATCTGATTGTCTGTGGCCTCATAACTTGACAACGATGATCCGATTTGGACCCGGTTATTTTCATTTAATAGACAATTTTGTCGAGAGTGTTCTTAGCAATGTCTGATAAAAATTGGATCAGTGGTTTCCAAGATCTTAGAGTATCTTTGATGTCAGATTGGATCTGGAACGGTAATACCTAGATGGTTCATATTTGAGCTCAAATGTTTTGGACCATGGAGCCCTTCCCACATCCAGAACCTTAAGGACCTGATGATGACCAGGAAAAATTAAGGGGATCTCTACAATGGTAAGTCGGAGGTTTTTTAAATTCAGAGTTATTATTTATGGTCTTATTACGCTTGAATGAATTCAGTTTACGATTTAGACAGCCTTCTGTTTATATGATGTAAATCACAGACTAACCGTACTGAATGCTATTATACTTGATTGAATTAGTCGACTGGACTCATTCAGTTAGACTGGATTCAGTTGTTTGTTTGTTCAAGTGTAATAAGCTTTTTAAGAATAAGTTTCAATCTCATCTCTCACAAAGTTGGAAAACACAAGTTTAGAAAAATCCATACAAAAATGTCGGGTCACGTGATTGTGGACTTTTATTCTACGTGGATACTATAGCTAGACACGGGATTCTTACCACGATTTGGGGTTGTTTTGAGCCAATATCTGGAGCTCAATATAACCCCAAACCGTGGTAAAAATCCCGTGTGTGTGTCTAACTATAGTATTGAAAACCACGAAAGCCGATGCCGTTACTGTCGTCGATACATTAGAAGCATAGGATGATGTACGTGGAAAAACTGCCAAAAACGACCAACTTTTGCAGTCTACGAACCCTGAAATCCATACAAATATCCCAAAACATTTTAGGTTTCTCTACCAACAATAAGTAGTTGTCATCATCCTCAGCCCATATCATCCCACTGCTGGGTATAAACCTCCTCTTTTATTCGCCACCCTTTGCGGTATATGCTAGTCGCATCCAAGTCTTCGTTGCGACTTTGTTAATATCACCCGACCACCTGGCTTCAAGCAGTTGTAATCACGCCTTTGTCCTTTTTCAGGCACAAAGGGATTACTTCGGTGCGCACACATACGAGCTGATGACAAAGCCGGGAGAGTTTGTGCACACCAACTGGACCGGCCATGGCGGTAACGTGTCTGCCTCTACTTACAACAATTAAATATCTTTGGCGTCAACTATGATAAGTGATACTTTAGGTAACTAAAATGAACTCATTCCACTATTTTAAGGAAAATATTGTAAAGCGACGGCCTTTCATATAAATATTGTAAAGCGACGGCCTTTCATATAAATATTGTAAAGCGACGGCCTTTCATATAAATATTGTAAAGCGACGGCCTTTCATATAAATATTGTAAAGTGACGGCCTTTCATATAAATATTGTAAAGCGACGGCCTTTCATATAAATCAATATTGTTTAGCACTAAATAGTTTCTTTTGATAGTGGTTTTTGAACATATTCAGGCACTCCTAATTTTGTTATACTTTTTAGATTTATACATTTTAGTTATACTGTGGGGAGGACTTTTTATAGCAACATTGTTTTTAACCACTAAAAATTCGTCCGTATAATAAGCACAAATAATATCATTTGATATTTGTGATGATTTGATAGATATCTAGTTTACGAATTACGAATGTTGCTGTAAAACCTTTAACATAACTGAAGAAAAACCTTTTTTAATTTAAATGTTTATTTTATTGTCGTAATGAAAAGCTTACTTAAGCTCGCTTACATAGTGCGCTGGTACTATTACAATTATAAGCCTATGGTAAAATACCATCGCCTATCTAGGGACCAACTTATGGATATATATCATGTGTTGCAGTTTACTGTGATTTCTATATTTTGTTGTTTAAAAATGTTACTTAGGATCACAGTAATTTGATTACATTTGTATACTAATTAAACATTCCGATGTTTTAAATATTTGTACTATGGTGGTTGATCAAATTGAAATGTTAATTTTGAGGTTTTATTTATTTTAATATTATGAACATGGTGTAAGTATGAAATTTATTGAGTATTGAGTATTTTGAATTCGGCTAATAGGTTAAAACCAGTGTTGGCATATCTAATGCTATAGGTGGATGGGTATATACATGAACAAGGCTCAATTTCGGTAACTGAACCCCTATTCTATGAATTTGCATAAAATTATTTGATTGTATCTTAAAAAACCTTATCTCAGACCTCAGTTTCGGAAACTAAATCCCACGTTAACCTTTCAGTTTACTACATGCTAAGAGTTGTTCAGACACTAATATAAAATGTTGTGATGTTTTACTATTTTTGGATGATTTTTGGAAATAAATGTTTACTATTTTTTAAATTGAAGTTTTATTTATTCAATTTAAGTATTGTAGCCGCTGTCACCTCAGACGGACTGCGCGGGCAGCCGGGGCAGCAGCCGAAGCAGCGGCTCAAAGAAAACGGGAGCAAAACTACGTTTTTGTCCCATTTGCGGTTGAAACGACAGGTTGTAGGGGGCGGAGGCAAAGGATTTTGTCAGGGAGGTCGGCCGTCGCCTGAGAGAGAGGGGCTGTGACCCCTGCTCCGGGTCGTTCTTGGTGCAGAGGTTGGCCGTGGCGATTCATCGTAGCAATGCCGCGAGCGTCATGGGGACCTTTGCGCCAGGGTCGACACGTGGCGGAATTTTTGACTAAGGCTTTTTTAATATTTTTATTGACGAAATTTAGCATATCAATAAATAATATTATATACCTTATAGTAAGTAATATGTAGCGATTATGACTAAATATCGGAATTATATTGGTATTTAATTATGTTAAAAGTCCAGTTAATAAATATTGTATTGCTGAAAGTTATAAAACCTATTTTAAAACTGCGATGAGTATATTTGGCCCTGAACACGTGTCTAATTTTATTTCTAACTGCGAATACACGAACTGAGAATTAGTTGAAAAATAGTACATTATTATATTCAGAGTACCTAGTAGCAGAGACCGGGAAATTAGTCATTGTTGGCCGAATATACAGTATGTATAATAACAGGACCTACAAATAAAAGATGGAGATTGACCCGATGGAGTTTATTTTAATATATCAAAACACATCTATGTAACGCCAGTAACAGATTTTTCTACTTTTTATTACTAAAATCAAATCTTTGTAGGTAAACACATTTCTACAATTAGTATCCCTCCCCAAGGGCCGGGCGTTCGTACCTTCATGGGTAACCTGATCTTAAACAATACATTCAGGTTGATTAATTTGTTAAATTTGTAAATAACTGCGAGGTGAATTTATTTTTAAATAAAAATATCGTGATTGCGACTTGCTCCTAATAGGCTATGATAGGGTCCTGTTTGTATGTCCTGTCCTGTTTGTAGGGCAATTTCCGCCGAGACTTATATAGAGTGTCTACAAAACTATTCGACGGACTGACCAGGGGATCCACTCATGAAAGTTAACAATTAACTTTTTTCTAAAAGTTTTGAAAATAGCGTATACAATTTTTCACTCTCCGTACATGAATAGTCGGAAATTTTTGTGCTCCGCTTGAAAATGGACAACAAAACTTTTTGCACAAAGTTGTTCACATTCATGAATGGATCTCTCGGGAAAAGTCCAGCGAAAGGTTACAGTTCGACCTCGGCTGAACTCGGCCCTGTAATTAATTTTCATAGTTATTGGCATGAATTCAAAGAATGCTTTTTTTGGCTCATCTCATCCAAGAAAAGTAACGTAATGAAAAATATGTACTTTTGAGAGCATAGTATAACGAAAGTTTAAGAGTTAGAAAAGTAATAGTTATACCATCGTAAAGATCGGTCGACAAGAGAATAGAAATGGGATGTTACGCGGTTGTTCTCTGTTTAAAGTGAGCTAGCGTCGAAACTACTCGACGGAATTGGACCAAATAAACTGTATTTTATAGAATGTACGACGGAATTGGACCAAATAAACTGTATTTTATAGAATGTAGTATATGCTACGGTTTGACGTTAAAAATACAGTTTGCGATAATAATAAAATTCTGTCGTTGATTGCAAGTGAAAATGGCAAGGTCGAAAGAAAAGAAGGCTAAAATTAACAGATCAAATCCCGTTTGCGCCCGACCAAAATCACTTTCGGGAGTGGAGAGGATACGTATTCATTGTTTAAGAAAAAGAAGCCCATAAAAATGACACCGGCTCGAACCAGGTTGACCAAGATGGTGAGCGCCGAGGTCGAAATCGATTTAATGAAAACCATCAGTAGCCACGACTTCTACCCACCCCGATTTTTTTTCACATTAAGGAAGTTTCTTGAACCTGTATCTATGTTTGATCTCCTTTCTTGATTTTGTGACGTAGCAGCATTGTTCATGGATTAAAAAAGACATAGACTGCGGCCGTTCCTACCTTCATGGCATTGTTATTTCTGGTTATTTAGTCAAAAATGTCACAGCATATCTTCTATTGATTTACAAAATATATTGGAAATTATTATATAATCATGAGAAAATGATATTTTGCTATTTCGGAAATATACGGTGGCTTAGGTTAGTATGATTTCGTAACTCAATTTTATACTAAGTACATTATATATTACTTTTCATGAAAATAATGTTTATTTCATTCATCTTTTGTAATTCCCAGATTCCCGTTAAATTAATGGGTGATACAACATGTCTCCATGGGGAATGCTTCTAGCTGCAGTCGTATTCTTCATGTGGGCCCCTTGCATTAAACAAGGTTTATGTGCCGCACCAGGCCCTTTGTACGCAAAGGACCGAAAGCACCGGATCTTTAAAATCACTCCTACGGGAGAGTGCTGTGAAAATAAATGTAGAATATAAGTGTATTATTCGTTGTGCATTGTTTCGAAATATCATGATGGCGATATACTTTATAAATCCTTTGTTGTCATTTTTTAAACGGAAGGTTCTTAGTGATTGTTTTAAAAGTGTACGTAACTTATTCAATGAATTCGATTGTATTTAGTTTTGATTTTTTATTTAAACGTATTAAATTAATGACCATGGAAGAAGAAAGGCCTTGTTTTCATGGTAATGATGAAGCCGTTCCTCGTAGAATCTATTGGTTCACCTGTTTGGCTCACCGGTGCAGTGGTACATGTAAGCCACGCATTATTTCCTCATGTTGTTATTCTGCATAGGTCATAAACAAAGCTATTGGGTCAGGTATAAACTTTTCATCCATTTTTCAACAGTTTAGATAAAAAGATAAAAAATAGATTAAGATAAGTTGTAAAAAAAGATACAATTACATATCAATATTCACTACAGTGCTTTTTCCCTAAAGTGTGCAAGAAAATATCAGGAATTATAGCTGCCTACACAAATCAAAACCATATAAGCTGCAGAATGTAAACGATTTAGGTAGTAGCAGTTTGTCCTTGCTATATGTATTGAGATTAGGACAATATATAGGAAAGGTTATATATAAGGAAATATAACAACCTGTAAGTGACGTCATAAATTTATTTATTTCCAGACACTACGATAACTATGTAAACACTTACTTTGATGAACATTAAAGAATTTTATAAGCTTACTATTGGGTCACCGCTTAGGACGTAGGAAATTATTTAATTTTCCTGGTTTCTTTATATTATACAGATATACTGAACACAGATAGTATTAAAGCATTACACTAGTTACTGTCATCTACCTTGTTAGATTTTATACAAAATTATCTATTATCACTAGGTATTAAAGCTAGGTAGAGTCGTCTTTGGTGCAAGTCGGTCTTTAGTAAGGTAGACCAGAAGTCAAGTAATTTGAGTAAGTTTTGAAGAATGTCTACTAACATTCTTCCTTTACCTACACCTATATATAATTAACATTAATTAAATAAATGGTCTATGTGAGCTGTAACAAGAACATTCTAAAGATTGCATAACTACTGATTATTAAAGTTTAATTCAATAAATATCTGATTTTTTAAAATATATAATATATATATAAAATACATGTCAATTTCGTTGAATAAATTTCAGATATACATATAAATTTTATTTATTATGCCATTTCTCATGCTAGGTATACTTAAATACATGCTCGCGGAATTTTTTTTCATCCCTTTTCTAATTTATTTTAGATATACATACATATAGTTTAGATTAATAAAATTTTATTTAACTTAATAATTTTTAGTTACATCTCAGTAAAAAAATTTCATTAAATTATCAAGATTTTTTTCTAAAATTAAGCATTAGGTATCTAACCTACATTATATTAAAATCACAATTAATTCAGATATCCTATTTACAAAAGTACATGTTACCTACTAGATAAAACGGGGTCATTTTTTTAATCTCCTAATAGAATGTTTCTGTATAAAGTACGGTGTACGAACGTACATAGCACATCATTACTGTTAGCACGCTGTGGGCGAACTCATGAAAACTACCAGCACCATCTGTAAAGCCATCGAAAGTGTAGTTTTCTGTCCGCTGCTCAGTCTCGCGGCGGGTGACCGCGGCGGGGTCAGTCGCCCTTGTCCTCCTTGCGGCCGGAGCCGGAGCCGGAGCCGGAGCCGGAACCCGCACTCGGTCCGCCGCCGCCCTTGTGTCTGCACCGCAATACACACATTTACATTTCATTACGTACAATGGTACAATACAAATGCTTCGGTCTAATTATCATTTATGCAAACAACACACAACACTAGCACCCGTGGCAGCTCAACGATTTCGTTTCAGGGATGCGATAAAATGGTGTAACAAAAACCTCTTATAAAGCCGAAAGGGGTGTGTTTAGTATCCATAACAATTATTTTGAATATGGCTTCTATTGTGGTTAGAATGGTTAGGCACAATATTTTAGCCAATGTCAAGTTGGTGCTGACTGAATAACTTGTTCTACAACTATAATATTTATTTCCGCAAAAAATCCGACTTTTATTTAAATTGATCAGTTGATCGATACAAAATTTATAGAGTATTTTTTCCAAATATGTTTAGTTCTGGATACTAAACAGGAAGCTTTCGGCTTGCTAAGAGGGTTTCTATTACATTTTGTATATTTTATTCTATTAGTACCTACTTTTCTGTTTGGACATTATTCGTTTAAATCATTTCATTATCACTAGACCGCCTTCTGTGGAGCTGCCACTGACACACCAGGAACATATAAAACCGCAACGCGTGATCTATCTAGTGAATATTAACCACAGTTAATTAAAGTGTAATTGGTGAAGGACCTAATTTAGTCTTTTGAAAAGTGAACTCTAAGTAGGCATAGGTCTTTAATATTTATTTGCAGATACCTAGCTCCGCATAGTCAATTTCATTTCAAGAGAAACCTTAGATACGACTAACAAACGTTACTCATTAAACTTTCCTTTAGCCTGAGCACAAAATGAAATTGAGAAGTACAATCTTTCTTTGTGTTGAATATAATGAGTTTGTCTCAACTAGACTAGACGATAAAAGTTTAAAAAAAGCTTTTACAGCATCATCACGAACAGTTAATAAAACTTTCATTCGACAATACGAATGAAAGTTTTATTAACTGTTCGTATTTGTAAACAACTACGGAAAAAAATGTGTTACATACAATGTTATGTGGAATTTAGTTTACCAGAATCGGAGAATTTACTTAGCTATCTTATCAATTTATCATTAATGAGCTTAATTGCGACTTAGCTTACTAATTTTTATATTTTATACTAAGTACATATAGGCACAGGTATCAAAAAAATGTAAATTGTATGTATAGATAGAAATATTGTTCAATAGTCGTCGATCGTAAGTCCCAGCATTTGTCTGCTCAGTAGTGATTCCGTCCTTGCGTTCTAATTCTAGTACAAAAGGGAAGTAGTGTTTCAGTCCCAGACATGATGATAGGTGATGATAGATATACATTATATTAAAATCATTACATCATTTATGGAAATATTATCCAATATTGAATAGGCATATATAATATATTGAATTTGAATTTGTTTTCATGTTTAAACTACAAGGATTCTATTTAGGTGAAAATTTACAGCTACGTCGTACCAATTTATGTAAGCTAAAGCTTATTTTGAGACTCTTACAGTATGTAAATAGGCTATTAATAAATATTCTAAGGCGCGCTACACCAACTAACACCACTTACTACTAAGATCTATACCTACGATGTGACATTTCTATCTATTATTTTTAGCATTCACTAATAAGTTCTACTTTCTTGGCATTTACAAAGCAAGGATAACGGAGATATGGTAAAGCTAATAATGATAAAAGCGCAGAGCTTGAGTTTGTAAAATATTCTTGCCTTGTAAACGTCATCACACGCCAGCCTCTTATGTGTCATCCCTCGATTTTGGAGTGCCACCCGCCCGAACTGAAGAATGAACTGATACAAGGATACATTTAAGCCAATCTATGTATACACACTGGGTTTGTTTGTATCGCGTGTGTTGAAACTCTGAAGCAAAATTTGCCAATGGGGAATGTTCATAGTTGTTTTATAATAATATAAGGTAGCGGCCACCACAGTATGTCTATACAGATAGGTACAATATTAGAGCCTTAGCACACGGCGACTTATTGCAGCGATACAGTCGTAAAAATGTCGCGATACTAACACGATGATGTCGCTGGCCGTGTACCTTGTAACACGCATTCACTATTCTGTATCACTACTATCGCGATTCAACATTGACACAGTCGCGACGTACACACAATCGTGTCACAGCCATGCCCGCGGTGAGCCGTTGTGCGTATCGCTGCAGAAAATCGCCGCCGTGGCTATGGTCTTGAAAAGAGGCGTTTTGACTTTCATTTGACGTATTGATGACTATGTTCATTCCCAGATAGCATGTAAACTTGCTTGTAGCAAGCTTTCATTAGATATTAAATTATTACGTCAACTTTGTTGAGGCAAGTTTATGTAAGGTTGTTACAAATTTTATTTTCCTTTGATATTAAATTGTCACGTCAAATTTATTTAAATTTAGTATTTTCACAACTTTTCCTACCTTTCATGACATTTGCCCGATTTTTGCCAAAATTTTCCCGATTGGTATGTGAGTTTGTTGCGTTGTACGAGTATCTGTATTCCACTTGCCGTGACAAACTTGGTGTAAACTTTCTCGTTTGAGACATCAAACATGTTGCAAGTTTGAAACATTGCTATCTGGGTTTATTATACATCATAACAAGATGCTCTATGTTATTTGTATGAGTACAGAACTACAACATGTTAGATCCACGAATGACACAGTATAACATTTTACGTCACCACTAGAAAATGAAATAAAAATAGTAATATGTAAATAGGTACCTATAATATTTTCTTTTACCTGCTGCTAACATGTTTTGACTTCTTATCAGCTTTATCTGTGTTTGGGCTCGGCACGAGCATCGGGTTTACAGCGCCTTTTTCATTCTAGAGAAATAAATAATAAATGCAAGTATTTTTTAAATTCAGTGCTTATTTTCTGGAGGATGAAAAATTATTGTTCTAACATAACCGTGGGTATTATTTACCTTGATGTGTTGACTGGTAGATGGTCCCGCTTCTGCATGAAGCTGAGACTGACTGTTAACGTGGCCCATCTTGGACAGAGGCGGATTCTTGAACGAGTAGGAGAAGGCTAGGCCACGTTTTAGCGACGCTCTGAAATAAAAGCAAATAATTTAATTTGATCGTCATAATCCTATCTCATCAGCTATGATCGGAGTAGGTAGGGCTGTTTTTGGTACTTGCCACATACGGTCATAATATGGATAAGTATGCCCAATAATCCCGGGATTTCCGGGATTGAATAAATATATTATTTATATTTTTAACGTGATATTTGTTTTGATACACATTTAAGATTGGTGGCGAAATTTTTGTTTTTAAGATTCTTGGCGCTAGTGTACCTATGGTAGTGTTTTAACTTCTTCGTAAGTTCACAATTTTAAAAAAATCGTAATCCGCCGAGTAAGGGCGAGGTTTATAAAAGTAAATTTACAAAATTTGCTCGATAACTTAAAACGGGATCCCGAAATCATATCCATATTAATATAACCTTTGAGGACATTGACCCGAAAGAGCTCTACCTACTCCGATCAGTGCTCATCAGCCTATTTACGTCCCCACTATTGGGGCACAGGCCTACCCTTGCACAACTGTAATAATACATAAGTTATTATGATAGAGGTTGTGATCGTTAATGACTAAAATAACCCCTAAATACGTCAATTGTAATGTTTACCATAACCTATTTATAGTACGGTTTGTTCACTTAGAGATCGGCACTCAATGTTAGTAAGTTTGTCTTACAATTTTATGAATTCCACTTCTGCAGTCTAAAAACCACGTGCTATTTTACGAATACATTTTTTAATTATATTTCCAGGTAAGTATTTATTCGCAGATACGTACCTATGGAAAACAAACTATCCTAAAATGTATACTTTCAGAATTTATGGTTGAAATGCATATATTATCGAAACAATTTATTTGGAATACAACATTCAATTTAGTAAACTGGTGTGAAACCGCCGGGTTGGCTGCAGTCATTCATTCCAATTAAACGCCTTTTATGGGTCGTGATGTAATAACGTGTCGTTTTAGAGCTGTAGATCAAATGGCGCAAAGGGTACGCCCTACATCTGAAAACAATAAAACAACCCTTGCAGCCACAGTTCTCGACCTTTTCATGTTTCCCAAATAAAAGCCGGTAATGATAAATACAATGTAATTTAGAACGGAAAATACAACCTTCTTTTATTAAATATGATTATAAATATCTACTTATCCAATTCAGGTGGGTATATTTACCAAATATAAATATGAATGTGTTTATAAAATCAGTTAAGTTTTAAGGCTATTTAAATTGCTCTAGTGCTTATCCTCAGATGATTTGATTCGAATGATGTTGCTTGGTCTATAACAATGTTCCTATGAATTATCTACTTTAGAACGAACCTTATTAGCGTAATACGAGTAACTTTGTTCATGTAGTTAGTACCTAGTGGGACTTGGCGGCGGGTAGCTGGTCCCACGGTGGTCAGGACTCAGGTACTGATGGTGGTGCGTGGCCGACAGTCGGTTTCGCTGCAGTAGTTCCTGGTGTGACTGGTATAACTTCTCCGAAGCCGATTGCGGGCTCGGACTGTCGACGATTGCAGGTAAATAACCATTATAACTATGGAAAGTTGCTCAGTGGTTCCAAAACATGAGTATGAGTATGACATAATTGTTACAAAATAACGGTTTACCGCCTGTGATCCAAAATAAAAAAATGTAAGTCTTTTTGGCAACCAATGGCAACGGAATATCGTGTACTGGCGAGGATTTGACCACCAGGCTTGATCTCATCCACGTGACCTTGATGAGGGCACTGTGTTATCGAAAGTAAGGTGTGATTTTCTTCATTTCGTATGGTTATGTGGCCAAAAAGTGACAATCAATAAGTTAATTTTGGATCAATGGGCTCGTGATCCATTTTAAAATAAGGAGGAACGACTTTCTTTGTCAGGATATTTTTGTTGTGTGGCTTACTCGACCTGCATGTCGGAGGGGCTCGAGTGGTTACCTTTGCGAGGGTCTGGTCGGCGAGGGGTCGATGGTGAGGTCGGGCAGGCTATGCACGAGCGCGAGCACGCCGCTATGTGGCTGCACACGCAGCGTGTTGTGACTGGCGCTCGAACTGCGCGCCGCTAGCTTGTGCGTCGATTGCTACGTCACAGAACGAACCTCAGAGCATCATGAAACGCAGTTTATTGGGCACATAGACGGAAGGGTGGATGAAACCCGAAATCTTTATTAGTAGATACAAAAACTGGTGCCACAAATTTTGAAATTTACCCAACCGTTGCGGCAGTTCCTTCAACATTTATCTTTAAAGTACTTTAGGGTCAGAAAAATAGAGTAAATAGAAATTTCCATATGATATAGCTATTTGATTTTGCAAATTATTGGCTAACATTTTAAAAATATTCTAACTAAGAAACAACAGACAAAGTACAGACTCTAGTATAAAAAACGGCTCGAGGATAATGGTTGGGGCCAAAAACCACGATTCTGATTGCGACCCTATATTTGGGGGTAGATTGGGCCTAAGCCCTGCCACCCCCCATTCCCTAGGCACACCAATGCATTCAATATTAATTATTTCCCTGAACATGGCCAGCAAAGAAAGATATTGTAGGTAAACTTGCGTCAGGGCGTATGAAGAATAAAATTAAAAAGGGTCGGGTATCGCTTGACGGGCACCCCTTTACAAGCGATCTCATGTATAGTTATTCGCGAGTCACATACATATAGTACGACACGATGATATCATGCACGAAACTGACATTTCGTCTCGTCGAGTACGTCGTCTGTTCGTGAGCATACATAATCTATTGCCAACCGATAAAATAGATGTGTCCATGCATTGAGTGTACCATTTCCTACTATAGTGTACTCGAAGATAGGTCTTTACCTGTTTGAAGTTGCCGTTTTTTATGGACGAATTGAAAACAAACATTTTATATGATATTTTTATTTTGGTCAATCATATTTTTGGCCCATGTGGACAATACACTGATGGGTTTTTAATGGTAGTTGATTCAAGTATCTATGTAATGTTAAAGTCAGCTGAACGGGAAATCAGTTAAGTCCTTAAGGGCTGTTTTCTATCCCCCAGGGGGAAAGAGTGGATTTTTTTCCACTTATCACCCAGCAGTAAATCTTCCATTACATGGTACACTTGCCGGATCTTGCTACAACTGGTAGGTACTAACTTTTTTCGAAAATCCTACAACTTTTGAAGGAAAAACATTGGTCCCTTAAAAGTAACTTAAGAAGTCTTAACTTAAGAAAGTTAAGAACTTCAATGATTTCCAGGTCAACAAACTTTAACAATAGAGACAAGAATCAACTACCATTATAAAGACAACAGTGAATTGACCACATGGGTCAGTAACATGATTGACAAAATGAAAAAAAAATATTTTGCATTAAACTCAGAGGTAACTTCATAGGTAAAGACCTAATATATTATTTTGAATATAAATATTGAAAGGAGGTCAACAGACTCGTTGACGGACATGAGTGAATAAAATAGTAGTAGGTACTTAATGCACCTGGGTGATTTAAACCACGTGAATTACGTATACTAACTACACAGATTACATTAAGTTACAAGGGGCAAACCGAAATGATCCGCAATTGAGTACTCTTTATTTAGTTAGAATAAAAACTTTTTTGTTACGTGAATACTGGCCACTTGGAATCGTAATGACGTTTACATAATTGAAATTTAAAAAAATATATAGTTGGTGGTTTAATGTTAACAAGTCGATAAAGAAAATGGAACTCACGCGTGAAAATTTCCGTGCCATAATTTATCACAATTTTCGCAGAGGGTTATCTCAAGAAGAATGACTCGCTGAGCTTGTTTCTCTTTATGATGTTGAAGCACCTAGCCAAATGACAATATATCGCTGGTATGTAGAGTTCCGGCGAGGTCGTGCCTCTCTCAGCACCGTACCTTCTACAGGTCGACCAAAAACAGCGGTAACACCTGTAAACATCGCTGCGGTGCAAAAACTTATACAAGATGACCGACATGGGACATACGAGCAGATTCGGGCAACTATAGGTATTGGAATGACTGCAATTCAAACTATTTTGCATAAAGAATTAGGTGTCAGAAAGTTGGTTTCCCGCTGGGTACCCCATTATTTGGCCGAAGAGCAAAAGGCGGCTCGTGTTATTTTGTGCCGGTCTACTCTGCAACGCTTCAACGGAGGCACGTCAAATGCCTTTTATAACATCGTCTCAGGTGACGAATCATGGATTTATGCATATAAACCTGAAAGAAAACACCAATCGGTAGTTTGGGTCGGACGAGGTCAAGCCAACAAAAGTGTGTAGTCCCGCAGCGTGTCGAAGAAAATGGTCGCTTCGTTTGTCTCGAAAAAAGGACATGTTGCAACAATTCCATTATAGGAACGCAGAACGGTTGCCGCTGATTAGTATATCACGGTTTGTTTGCCAGAAATGATGGCCGAACTTCGTAGAGGTAACCCGAAACATCGCATCATCTTACATCATGATAATGCGAGCTCCCATACCACTCGGAAGACAATCGATTTTTTGAAGCAGGAAAACGTGACCCTAACGATTTCTTCACATTCCCTAGAATGAAAGATTTATAGCGTGGTCAGCGGTTTGAAGACCCAGAAGTAGCAGCAGAAGCTTACAATTCAGCCCTTTTGTCAACGTCAACTTCAGACTGGAATTACTGTTTTAATGATTGATTTGAACGAATGCGAAAGTGCATAAATTGCAACGGAGAATACTTCGAAAAACAATGATAAATAATTTAGCTATACCCTGCATGTTGTTTTTTTTATTCCCGATCATTTCGGTTTGCCCCTCGTACACTGTTAATTTAAGTATGAGCAGTAAACATGCTTTATCACTGAATATTTGAACCAATTGAACAATTGAAAAATAAAATGTCGGGGCAATTGACCGTTGTCGTTTAGTGACTGCGCGTAACAGTGCCCACGATTGGGGTTCGATAACATCCAATATTTTGAAGCTTCGATTATTTCTGGGTTATTTAAATATGAGTCTTTCGGCTCTAGTTTGTCGTTAAGCGTAGGTCTGTACTGATTGTTGATGTAACGGGAATACTATAACGGAAACAGATCTGCGAAAGGTTTTTAACGAGAGCGAAAAGACGATAAAAATATTTTTTATCGGGAAAAGTCGAGCAATTCGGTCAATATTGAATAAATTCGTCAAAAATTGAATAATCGGTCTGCCTGTTTGTCTTAGCCTATGTATATATAAAAATTATACAAAATCGAGAAATTCCGATGAAAATCTAGATCGTTACATCAGTTATAAACTTTTATAATCATGTGGAAACGGAATGGGAAATGGAAGTTTAAAATGCGGTCTCTAAAAATAATAACAATAGTGCAGGAATGCGATTCTCGCAGCGTTCGACAAAAGTCGAGCGCTACGAACGTCTTGTCACGCTCACACATGTAATGTGAGCGAATGAGAAAGGACTAATGTCGAATTCGATATTCCACTACGAGAATCGCCTTCCTGATATCGTAATATCTTAATATATTCTAAGCTCCTTTTAATGCACATTATGCAATAGTTACACGACTTGCTTGTGACTGAACATTGACGTAACATTACTCACGGTTAGTTGTTGCGGCACCACGGTCTCGGACTCGCTCTCGCTCACCACATTTACCGTGATCGATGTAACAGCTGAAACGTAACGCTCTTCAGACCAGCCTATTAATATTCAACAACACGTGCTGCTTTAGACCAGTATCGTAATCAAATAATATCGGGGAGCCCCGATTTTCGGTACCCGGTCTAAGAAAATTGGATATTAAACGGATCGTGGCTCGAAATTGTACCTATAAGCTTCTGGGATTTCGGGGGGTCCCGGGGTTCCGAGGTTCCCCCTGACAACGTCCCTGGATTAGGGTTTACCAACAGTTTGGGCCAGATAAATGTTACTTACGATACCGGTTTAAAAAATATATCAGTTAAGTGCCTAAGTATAAAGTATTAGTAGGTATCTGTTGGTAAGGAGAGGGCCTACGTAATGAGCTGGTCCCATATGATGAATATAAACTTTACTGGTATTTTCTTGGTAATTTTACAGGTAGACTAGATATATTTTTATATACTTATGTGTTAGTTAGTTTCTTTAAAGAATCAAAGCAAGGTTATGGAAAAAGTACCCTCTTCTTGATAATGTTTATTTACAAATGTTTAGGTAGAACTTACTATCATCAGGGTTGAGCGGCGGTATGTGGTGTTCGACGGAGCTGCCAGCTCGGTAACTGTATCGGCTTGGTCCTGCTTGTGGCTCGTCGTGTGAAGCCGCGCTACAGGAAATAACAACACCATTAGCAAATCAGCAGGCTTCTACAATCGTTCTCATACCGCAAAGGTACTAAAGAATACAAGTTACTGTATTTATTTAGTAGTGTAATTATTAAGGTATGCATGAAGTGTGAGACTGATGCTTATTTAAACCAGGCAATTATTTCAGGACATTAGTTCAATGGCATAGATATAAAAATATTATTATTTTAGACACAGATGGGACAGAATACTATTAGCATTTTGTTGATGGCTTTAAGCTAGCTAGTAGTTTAGTTTACCAACAGCGTAGCGTCCAGCTTACTAATCCAGTTATTCCGCAGCTTTAGGGACACGGATATGAATGCTGATTGTCTCACCTCGTGGATTGGTGGAAGCTAGAGAGTCGCGAGTTGCGCGAGCTGCCGCCGGTGGAGTTCCGGTGCATCGGGTGTCTGAGGTTGTGAAGGCCGGGCGTGCGGGCGCCGCTCGTGCCGGAAGCCTCGCCTGAGCAAACATTCATTACTCACAGCTGACATATGGACAGGGCGGGAGGTATGAGGTTCATACCTCGCCCACCGTAATCCATAGACCACTGTAAAGGCGCATCTGTTATACATATAGTCGTTGACCGCTTCGGCGACCGCCCTGCGGTGGGCGACCTACGGTCACCGATTGCCATTGTTTATACTTGGCCGTTGGCCGAAGTCGTTCAACGTCAATCTCTCGAACGAACTGCGGCGAACTACCAAAGTCTCACTAGGTTGTCTAGTGACACTTTGGTAGTTCGCCGCATGCGATCGACTACTGGTAATTCACATATAGGCGGTGGCATATAAGTATGTGGTGGCATCGCACCGGTATAACAGCAACTTGAATCCTATTTATGACTACGGTCTAAATCATCATCATCATAAAGTATCCCGATTCCCGAGCCACCGCACCGCCCCACACCGCTTGGTCAACCTACCTACAAGAGCTCGCTTCGCTTGCTCCCACCCTAGTCTTCTATAGCTTAACCTATCACCTGCTTCCAATCAACGTGAATTTTCGAGCTCGCTTCGCTTGCCCTTTTTTTTAAACTCCCTATTCCAGAGCGTCCTTTTGAGACCCTAGCGAAATAACAGCCCTAATCATGCATGACTGTAAGGAAGTATTATTCACTAGGAGACCCGCTGGCTGAAATGGAGTCGAAATTATGGCCCACCTCCAAAATAAATTGGGCCTTGGTCTAAATGAACCTCACACCAGTACGTGTACTGCACAATATGCAGGTATTTAGAAGTATACTTACCTTGTAAGATTTTGTAGTATAAATTCATTAATTTTAGCTAGGGTACTTTATCATGTTTAGTTGAGAATGTATCTGTACCATTTTCAGTTTACCACTTTTTTGTACGCCCGAAGCGCTATATAGTGTTCGAAGATTTCAATGGATTCACATCAAAATTTTGTATGAGATGAGTATTGCGAAGGGGATTGTCAACCATGGGAATTGACACCACTGTCTAAAGCTCTTGTGGTTCTGATTTGTCATAGCACGTAAGCGCTCTCATTTGTCATAGCACATGAAAAGCGGATTCTGTGAACGCACATCGCTCATGAAGCGACAATGGCTTAAAAGTTAGAACACGAGACGGCGGCGCAAGCGTCGCTGGATTGAACCCACCTTTAGACCATTGTGGTGGACCATTAATGATTACAAGCTTTTAGTACCTTACTTAGAGTGCAGAAAAAAAGTACATTTGTCGTACCATCGAAAGAGTCCGTGGTCATGGAAGCCTGAGAGAAGTCATACTCCGTGGAGGCACCCATACTGCGGTGAAGCATGGCAGCAACCCGTTCCCGCGCCTCACGCTCTATGTTTAAATCATCCGAGCTTTGCTTAACTCCCTGTCGCCAAAAAAACCACATTATTAGTCGAGGTTCAAGAAAACCGGCCAAGTGTGGGTCGTCATATCTATAGGGATCCGTAAATTCGTACTAAAAGGACTACATATTTGTAAGTGGTATTGAGTGAAAACAACTTTAAATGGTTAATAATACTTGCGGTTGTTGGTACTTGGTAAAACTTGTATAGTACATGATTAAACTTAAATAATATACTGTTTCACGGTTTTTTTTATTGTATTTTATTAATAACGACCGGTTTCATTTACACTTCTTCAGATATTTGTTTATAAGAAAATAAAAAAATTAAGAAATTAATTATCATAATTAATAAAATACAATAAAAAAAACCGTGAAACAGTATATTATTTAAGTCTAATCATGATAACAACTTTGTTCAAATAGAGGAACGATATTATTTAGGAACTTGAAAATTGGCAATTTATATATAACTAGCGGCCCGTCCCGGCTTCGCACGGGCATTAAACATTACATTTAGATTTGTTAATTTTAACACATTCATAATAATAATAGTTTAGTTACTAAACGAATTATTATCAAGCGTATTTTTAATGAATTCCGCGCACATCCATCACGTAGGGCGCGGACCGTGCGAGTGAGCCGCGCGGCAAGTTTATTTCGTGATCTTAACTCCCCTCCCGTACCCCTGTCCGAGTGACGCCCTACAACGCATAAGTAGCCGAATGGAGTTTATTTTTTCAAAGTTTTAAACTCGTGATATCTTTTGAATGGAATGTCAGAATCGAATAATTCAAAAAGTAATATAAAGGTATTGAAGCAGTCTTAAATAATAAATCATTTATTTTGATAAGGTACAAATAAAGAGCTTTTTGTAGCGGTGGTATTTTAATTTCTTTTTTTTTTATAAAAAAACGCTTATTGTGACATGACTATAATAGTTAGAGACACGCTGCCGCTGATTTTTTTGTTGATAATGGTGTGTTCTAAAAAAATGTTATATATCATTTTGTTCTATCATCAATAGTTTTCGCAGCGTACGCGATGTAAGGAAGTTTTTTGATATTTTTTTACACTTTATCGTAATTTAAGTAAGGATCCCCATTTTTTTTGAAAATGAAATATAGCCTATGTCACTCAGGAAAAATGTAGCTTTCCAACAGTGAAAGAATTATTCAAATCTGTTCAGTAGTTTCGGAGCCTATTCAATTCAAACAAACAAACAAAAAATCAAACCTTTCCTCTTTATAATATTGGTATAGATGTATATTAGTACTCTATTCGATGAGTTCTATAAAACGATACGAATTATTTTTTTCGATCCCCTTTACTTGTATAAAACCATTTGACAAAATTTTAAAGTTGAAATTCGGATTTTGGGTTAAGAAAATACATGTTAAGTGAAATTTTGAAGACTATTATATTATTCCGTTTAGGCGCCTAGACCCGCGTGACAGAAATACGGACGGACGACAGAGCGACTGCAATAGGGCTCCGTTTTCCCCTTCTGGCGGGATCCCTAAAAAGGACGCTTCTCAATTGGACGCGTATGTTTGTAGATACGAGGATATGTGGATTTGTCTCGAAATTTCTCGGTAACTAGAGGACCGATTTTAATGGAATTTACCGCGCTGGGCTTGGTATTGTTTGAATTATAAGGGAAATTTTTATTTTAGTATTCTATAAAGCTTTTATTGTCAACTTTGTGTTCAAAGAGAAGGTAATATTTGTTTTTAATCCATCTGTCATATTTAAGAGGCCCTCTAAAAAGCCTTTTCAGCTTCTAATAAAAAGGACTATTTTAAGTGGCGATTAGCGAAAATCCCAGCAAGTGTAGGTAGACAGACAACCTCCAGGGAAGATTAAATTATTACTTTCAGAAGGTGACCGATCAAAAAAGGCAGAAATCTGACGCCTTCATAAAGCTAGTATCCTGATACTTGTGCCCACCATCATAGATTTAGGATTAACCTATGTAAAAAATATCTGTAATAAAAATATACTATTTTTCCATAGCGAAATCCATAACATAGATTATAAAACTACCAATGGCGTCCTCTTGACAGCGTTTTTATTTTCCTGGTTGTTTTTTATTAAGTAATATACCCATACTACGTAATAAAAAGTTAATCTGTTCATAATTTTAAAACTACAAACACTTACCGGTTTACTGACACTAGCACCACTGATTGCGTATTCGGAAGACGAATCCATTTCCACCTCGGAGAGGTCTCGGGAAGGATTTTTTGCGAACCAAACACCGAGATCGTATGTCAATTTCGCTTCTCTTATCTTTTGCTCCCATAACTAGAACAAATAAGTAGGCAACTTGAAGATACTTTAGAAATACTGTCTCACTCGAATTTTTTTACGACGAAACTTGCTAACAATGAGCGCCGAAATCGATAGATTTTATAATACTTTATTGTTAGCACAGACTACTATATAATTATTCAAATTTATATGACGTTATGGTGAAACAAATACTTCTTATAATTAGGTATGTGACTTATTTTTTTTATTCCATCAATTTTTATTACATGGACATCCTGAAGAAGGATCTAAAATTAGTTTTTCAATATTTCAACTAACATCAGATATATTAATGATTTAAGTTAGCACTGGAGAGATGATCTGTCCCTTTTTAGCAAAACAGTTCTTAGTATTATACAGTAAAATCATAATGTAATATTGCTTGTATCGACTGATTTTTGAATGCATTTAGCTATTGCATTTTTCAACGAATTTCAATACTTTTTTCACATTTGTTAATCAATTTATGTCTATTTCTTAATTTTTAAGAAATGAATTTAATATTTGTTACTAGGAAACTAACGAATTGAACGTAAAACATCTCGAGCAAAAAGAATAAAAATATCTATTCACTTCTAAATCTACCGAGAATTCCACGATTACAATCGATTGCTGTCGGTGCTAGCTGGAATTCAATTCGTGTAAAACTTTTAACAGCTTACTCTACGTCTTTATTCTACAGGTATACCCACCCGGTATTTGTTCAAAACGGCTATAATGTTTTCCGTAGGAAAGGTCAGGTTCAAAATAACCAGAAAAATGTTGATGGACTTTAAGTTTCCCAATAATATAAACGTAGAGATGATAATAGAGATCGGAATCACGGGGACAAAAGCTATCAAAAGTATATATGGATACGGCCTCGGATCCGGAACTTTCCTATCATAATCCGGAACTAGCAGATATTAAAAAATATTTTGTAAGCCGACTATTTTATTAGGCGTAGCTAGATGACCCAAAGAACTTGTGCATAATAGCCTTTGAGGTTGCTATAAAATAGTGGAATGCTAACTATCGAATCCGATAATCGGTTAATACTACACTTGGTAGGGGAAACACGACTACGATTGCCCGACCACTGTAATTACCTACGTGAAAATAAACCTGCCTGTCACTATGTATTTGTCTGACCTATTTTACCTAATTATTGTTAATCTTCCTGAGTCTAAATGCAACCACTGGGCAGTCAATGCACTTGACAACTTAAATTCTGTGAAATAATTAAATACTTGAATGGAATAATGTATAATTTACTGTGGTGGGCAAGCACTCTAAGGATTATCCTACCTATTATTTCACATGAAAGGAGTTACTCACGCTACACCCGCTATACAAATTATACTTATCCTATTTATTCTTTCTCTTTCTATTGTGATCATACTTATTGCACATATATTACAGATAATTTTATCGTTTCGAATAAGGTTTACTTATTTGAATTTACTTTGCCGAGATACATAATAATTCGTTTCTGTCAGCCGGATGCTTTTACGTGAATTGCTTTTCACACTACGAGTATGTTGGAGTGACGCGATTCTTGCAAATATGAATAATGGAAATAATAATAATGTAATATTATATTTACCTTTAGAGTTACTTGAGGGTTCGCATCCTTGGACGGTTCGGAGAGAGCAAAACTGTGATAAGCGGAACCAACCTCGTCAATCATCACAAATATTAATGCGCCCGCTTCCTTGCTATTGCGTGAACTGAACTTGGGATAGTGTATCATCTTATCCACCATATATTTAGGCCTATAAACAGTAGCTCAGTCAAACTCTATGATCTAAAGAATAAATAATGCAAAAACAGATATTCGCAATGCAGAACACAAATATAAATAGGTCGCTAGCCGTTATTACCTTATCAACTTATAGGGATAAGCGTTGCCTTTAGAGAGCTTCTTGCATATTAAGAGCATGTCAGTTAAAAGAAACGCTCGAACATCCATCTGTAAATGAAAATATCCATTTCATCAAAGTGTTTATAAAATTTAGTCTACAAGATCGTCGCTATAGGGATGGGTGCCCAAAAATTGGGGGCATCTGATATGATTAGGTTAACACCTACTTAATTTTCAGCACTCAAGTCCTCGATTACGACGTTATGATAATTAACTTTTTCACTGAGTATTAACTTTTATTTTAAAGTATGTTTACTTATATAAAAAGTAAAAGTAGGTACATTATTATTCTTATTATAAGTATTAAAAGACATTCGCATGCAAAAATGGTTAAATTCGCAAATATGCTGTTTTATTCAGCTAAAGACGAATTAACATTATCTTTATGTCAAATCATTATTATTTTTATACATCTTTAGCTGAATTTCTCATTTTTCACAGTTTAACACGAAAACATAATGTTTAAATCTAATTTGACTGTGACAAAAGTACAATCTTTTGCTTTCTACGATATTTATTATTCGGATGCATCCGACCCCGACTACGCCAGCAATATTGCTTTAGTCTAGACTCTAGACTTAATATAACTCTTGCCTCCTTCATGTTATCCTTGAAGCGAAGGTCTCCCTGATGTATCAGCGTCCTGCTGTGACTAGGTAAACAGTTAATCATAGGGGCCTTCATGTTTATGTTTGAATACATCCTGAAGTATTTGTCCATGTCGTCATCTTTAAATTCCTGTAATAAAATGGTTGTGAAAATATCGGAAAACTTCGAAGTAGGTAGGTATGTGACGTAAATATGTATTAAGTTAAACACGGAGAACAAGTTCGTTATTATTTGCCTTCCTATTATTTTGAAATAAAAACGACTTCTACAAAAACAGGTACCTACTTATTACAAAGAACAAGAACAATATTTGCTCCTGACTTGATAAATTAGAAATGCTGGAATTTATGTGTTATTCTTTTTAGCTTATTTGGAAAAGTGTACTTTAAGTTGACGCTTGATGGAAATGATTCGATTTATTATCATAAGGATCATGGATTTACGTCTAAATTGAAGGATCTAAAGTTATAATAAATAACTCAACGGTACTTCCCACATATATTAAAATTGATTCACTCTATGAAACGAAACAAACAGAGCTCAACATACTATAAATCATGGGAAAGAAAGAAAGACTACAATTATTATGACAGGATAAAGGGAATTTTATATTGCGTATACTTACAGTATGCGGTTGACACTTAGAACTTCTTATTTAATAAATAAAGCTTTTCAATTATGCACTCACTGTTTTCTATAAATAAAAGTAGGCCCATTCTCAGCAGTAGTCATTCTCATCATCGGCAGCCCACCTCAGTAATCTTACCACATTCAAAATAGAGTTTGACAAAACTTACAACTTCGTAGCTGTCGATGGAATTCGCTAGTGCATCCAGTTTTTCCAATTCTTCTCGTTGTCGAATAGAGCGGTTTAGGTCCAACACGTAATTCTTTGCAAAAGATTCCTGTTAGTAAATTGTTTACGGCGTTATATAACATTATTATAATAACACGTAAGTAATACCTATAGTAGAAAAATCCTAATATAAGATGTACTTGGACAATATACAAAATGTGTAGGTGTTGAGTTTAATTTTGTAGGGAATTTTAGCATAAAAATCTGTACACTGAGTTCCTAACTAGGTGTTAGCGCGTTCGTTAGGGCTTAATTAATTCCTTTATGGCTAAGTAATGAAATGACGGACCATGGCTATGAGGGAGGTGCGCTCCGGCTCCGCGTCGGTGTGCGCGATTATCCTGTGCAGTATTAGACTGTACTTCGTTAGCCGTTGCATAGGTTTCACCAAAATGTCCGACAGCTGCAGTCTGGAATAATTTGCATAATGAGTAGTAGGGCAGTCTGACACAGTAATTTCTTAAAATGACAAGATTGATCTATTAGACTAGATTGCCAGGATGTCGGTCGAATTCGAATTACGGTTTGTTAACCGTAATTTGAATTCGACCGACATCAGACTGGACACGAGACCGAAAGACTGATTGAAAATGTAAACATAAGTAGATAAATCCCACAAACCGTAGGTCTTTATTATCAATTCTAGATTTGGTTTGGTCTATAGAAAAAAAACTTTATTACTCGTATATTTTGATATATACCTGTTACAAGATTTCTGACTATGACACCAAGACAAATACATCATGAAGTCAGAATTATTAGACAAGGAGCGTAGATAATCCAAGGCCTTCGACTGCTCGTTGACGTATTTTTCGTAAGGCTGAAATAGTTCACGAAAACGACAGAACCCCGGAGACATTAATTCCGTGTTAAAGCTGAAACAAAAATATAGTCGCTTAATTTATTTTAATTTTGTGCGAACAAATATTCAACAAAAAGCTGGATTCAAGAGGCTATCAGTTCTCGAGTTGAAGCTTCCCCTAGAGAGAGTCCAAAAATAAAATCAAAACGCTCGCCTCTGCAAGATTTTGTTGTCTAGTAGAGAAGGGACGAGGAAATATTTGTATTGTTTTCTTTTGTTAGAGGAGTGGTTTCGTGTTTTCTTTTCCTATGAGTAGGTAGGTATTGTATTGTCTAAAGACCTATATTTTATACCTACAAATATAGTGTCTAAAATTAAATCATGTCAAATGTGTTGCAAATAAGATATTGATTATGAGACATACGGGGCTTTCTTCTCGATGGCGTCAGCGAGCATGGGGTAGATAGTGATTTCCCAAAAGTAAAGGCTAGCATTGAGTACGTCGGGAATGTTGGAGAATAGCCTTTCTGTGTCGATTTCCAGCAGCTTGCCCCCATCTTGAAGCGCGTGTGCAGCCGCTATGAATACCTGGGAATTAGTGCAAAATACGGATAAAAGAATATTTGTGGGCTGCGGAAATAGAATTAGTGAATTATGTGAATTCACTGAAGACATTTGTTCATTCATGTTTAATTTAAAATATATTTTATTACTGTTTGCTCCAAATCTCACTAGCTAACGATATGCCAAGAATAGAGCAAAAAATAATATAGGTCCTATAATAGCAGAAAATTTCTCGGAAAATATTATACTTCGTTATACTTGATAAGTACAATTGCTATCTGGTATCTATTAGATAAATCTTATTAAATGTCTAATAATACACAATTTAACAAAAAAATCACACAAGTACGAGCAGTAGGCCTCCAGCTAAATTATACAATTTCTCTCTCGCTCTGTCAAAATTCTACAATTTAATTTCTAAGTCTATGGTGTATGCATTATGGTTCATTTTAGATTGCATAAATTTGACAGATGGTATACATTAGCAAGAGGCCGACTGTACTTTAATTCCTATCACAGAAAAGTACCTAGGTAGGTAGCTCAATTAAAAAATAAAACATTGTATTATATTTTTTTTATCACTTATTAAAACGATTGTGAAACTGATATTCATTTTCCTTTTAATCATCAAACGAAAAAATAATCTGTGCTTGCTTACTTTGTAGAATGAACTTTAAACTACGGGCCTAAGTACTTCACTCGACCAAAATGAAATTCTTGTGAAACAATGCCTTTGTAAAAAGTACTTACTTACAAGCGAGATTGGAGTGAATCGTGCTGAGGTACAAGCGGATCTAACAAGATTTCCGGTACCTAGCAGAGTTGATATTCTTTTAGAAAATAAGTAGGACGAATATTTTTAACGATACTATTTGTGTATTATGTTATATGTTATGTAAACAAATTCAAGTGGATAAAAAAAGGTATTTAAGACGCGACGAGAAATCAAACAGTAAAATTGCGAGGATTCTTCAAAAGGAGTATTCCGGAAGTCCCCACCAAAATATATCGTGAGTTTTTGCGATTAAATGAACTATTTACTCGACGCGACGACGACGTATATAAATATAGCTACGTATGATTTTCCTTAAACGTATATATTATAGCCATCATGCATAAACCCATTTCACACAAGAAGCGAGATTTTGACAAATAGCGTATATCTGTTTGTGAAAGTAATAACGGGCGGTGGATACTTGGTGAAACGAAGTTATGACGACTACGGTTTACAAAGTTTCGACAAAGCGGTGCACTCACGTGAATAAAATTTATAAATTAGGATCAGTTTCTCAACTTAGTTAATAACCATATCCACTGACAATCTAAATAGTTGTCTATTAACAGAGGTACTGGACTATGTTCGGAAAACACTTGTCATTTATTGATATACGTATATGTTACGGCTAAAAGCCGAAGTGCGGTTACACCTAGTTTTAACAGGCTACAACTAGATGCGGCCGGTATTATATGTTAACATTATATTTATTCGCGGCTAAACCTAGGTGTAGCCGGTTGCATGCGACTAAAACAAGGTCTAGCCTTCATCATATTGGCTACAACTAGATACAGATAAACCCTGGTTTTAACCACCAACTAGATGTAAAATAAACAACACGCGTAGGCATCTAGCAGGCGGCCTCGCCCTCCCGCAAATTACTCGAAAATAACGAAACTAACCGAAAATAACGAAACTGACCGAAAGTACCCGAAAATAATGTCACTAACTGAAATTAACGGAAACTGACCGAAAATAACGAAACTAACCGAAACTATCCAAAAATAACGAAACTAACTGCTTCCCTTCACTCCCCCTAGCACCCCTTATGCTTTTCCCCTCACCCTTGTTTCCTCCTCCCCCTTTGGCCCCCTACCCCTTGCTGCCCCGTCCCCCTCTCCCCCTTGCTCCCCCCACTTCCGCTTTGGTAGATTTCGGTAAGTAGATTCGCAACTCGCAACTACTTCAAAAAGTAGCAGTAAACGGGCAGAATGCCTCTTGAGCGAGAGAACCCCCAAACTCATGCGTGATTTTTTTCATACGCAAGTGACACCTATGCCTTTGTTATTTGAATTTTTGCCGATATCAAGAATGCACACCTAGTTTTAACCACTAGGGATTGGCTGTATGTAGTTGTAGCCAATATGATAGCTAGACCTCGTTTTAGTCGAATGCAACCGGCTACACCTAGTTTTAGCCGCGAATAAATATGTAGGTTATATTTAGAACTTATGTATGAATTTGTAAAATATTTATAATTAAGTACTATAAACCAAGTATTATACATTTAAAAAAGTTTTAAACAAATTTCAAGTCGATAGCATTAGCAGTTCCTGAGAAAAACAGCTTTGACTTTACAGACAGACGGACGGGCGGACGGACACCGAAGTCTCACCACAAGGATTACTTTTTTACTGTTTAGGTATGTACCTTTCTTCCTACTTCTTGTAACCGATCATTAATTGAGTACTTAGGTACAACTTCAATTTTAGTTGAGTTTTATGCCCATGAAGTTCCGGATGTAATAAAAAGTCGGAGACCTCTTCAACTTCGTCAAACTTAATACTCGTACATAACGATATTATACGAAGCGTTGGCCTGAACCGAGCCTGATTTCCTCGTTAAAGTACATAATTTAAAAGCTGCCTTCCAGGCTTGTAGCGGGAATGACCTGTTTACCCACTGGTTCTCTCGCTGGACGATTCAAATCCATATCTTGCATAGTCGCTGTGAACGACAAAGGTTTACCTACCTACTTAGAATGTAGAACTACTAAGCCTTAGTAGGTACGTGAAAGTTTTACAACCTTTCGTTATACTAACTTTTATGCACGACATACGGCCATGCTAAACAACATATTTCAGCCATTTTTAAAAATTAACAAAAAATATTTCGGCAGCCAAAACAAATCTTTAGGTGCTAATTGGAATATAATTAAATTTTTGCGAATTCAAAGTCTGTTTGGTACCTAAGATGTTCAGTTTTTTTTTCGATAATCTAATCTGCAAGAGTTTACTACGATGAAGCCAGTAACCTAGTTCATAAAGTTGGAGCGCATCTATACAAATTAAGGGTTGAATCTGTATCTTATATCCTTCTATTATCGTAAGAAAGCCAAATTTATGGTAAGGTGAGGAAAGGTAAAATGGCTAATCTAGGAAAACATAAACTCAAATGCGTCATTTCGTCCCCTTTTGCCCTTCGTAGTCCCTCGCGAAGGGCAGAGGAGCAAGGGAAGTAGAACACAGTGATCGATCTACATAAGATACCTAGTGCCCTCACAATTTGGAGGTTTACCATTCAGTTGCTTTCACGTATTTTTACGAGTAATCCGAATTGGCTTAAATGTAATATAACTTTTTAAACTGTCGTGGTTATTGTTAGACACGGGATTCTTACCACTGTTTGCGGTTGTTTTAACGCGCATGCAACTGTGCCGAAATATCGGGACCTCAAAACAACCCCAAACCGTGTTAAGAATCCCGTATTGAGTGTGGTACTCGTAACTAATAAAATAAATATTTTTTAGTAACTGACCCACGAAGTTTTTTTTGCTAAGTTAAAGTGTTCTTATGAAATCTCACATCGATAATAATTTACTCAAAAGAACAAAAACATAACAACTTGGGTAAGAATACTAAGCTGTGGTAAGAATCCCGTATCTAACTATAATACCTAATTGTCAAAAACAACGAAAGCTTTAAAATTTAATTTACGTACATTCGTCTTTATGTCGATGATATACCTACAACATAATTATTATGATATTTATTGTGATTGTGCTTGTTTATGAAATAAATAATCGAGATATAAGTATAGTACAAGTACATTTTTCGACTTAAAACATAACCGGTACCTAGATGGTCGCGAGCTCAACTCAATTCAAATTGCCGTCTCTCTAAACTTTTACATCTAAACTTAACCGTCTTGTCACACTCACTTACGTAAATCTTTCCCAACCACTGAAATTGGACTAGTAGTGAATTTTAAAATCTTTGCTCTCAACATTTGAGTGAGCATAACTGAACTTTCTTTTGGCTTACATATTCTTTTGTAGAGTCCTACAACTATAACTATAGATCTATCTAAATACCGCACTGACCGTAATTACTCGTACGCAGTGATTATTCAGTTAATAACACTACATAATTAATTAAGATATGTCTATGGTTGACCAGCAGTTTTGAAATCGAAAACTTATCTTTGAAAAGTTTTAGTACTTTTATAAGCAAATACTTGCGGTTCCCATGCTTGCTTGATTAGCGTATGGTTAGTGGCCAACCTATTTGTCAGAGTTGTTCAGGCCGCCCGTAGGCCTCTGACATAGCTTAACGACTGCTGTCGAACGACAACAACCGGGACCGACTGCTTAACGTGCTTTCCGAGGCACGGAGGAGCTCAGATGAAATATGCCACTAGCGGTCACCCATCTAGGTACCGACCGCGCCAACGTCGCTTAACCTGCACGATCACATTCGGACCGTGGTCGCAACTAGGCTACGAGCTGTTCCCGTAGTAAATTATTATGCGGCTGGTACGATACGAAATGTCGGAATAGCAATAAGAAGTTATATAAGTACTCGTATATAATATATATTATGTTTCGTAAAACTAAATCTTTTGTACAGATGCTATTAACGGTACGAGTGTACGAACGTGGTACAAACCTACGTGATTGAGGATTTATGTCATCCGTTATGGCAGCGGCTACGCCATCTTTGTCAGGATTATTTGGCTGAACATTTTTCTCAATATTTTTTGTGCTATCTCCGGATTGCACCCGAGGCGGCGTCGTCGTCGTGTACTAAAATAGTGCTTGAAAGATGGAACATAATGGAAATGACAAATGATTCCGAACTGATTAATTATTAATAAAGCGACGGAAATGCGCGACCATGTAAATCGCAGTATCAAAGTTAACTTTCTAAACATTTAAGACGTACAGAAAGTCGAACCTTTGTATTAGACAGGTAATTTATTACGTGTGAAGACAGAAACGAAATATATTTATATACATTATATTGGTATCTCTGTGCGTGAAATACGTTTGCGTTTGCGTTTTGTAAGAGACATTAATGTGTGTCATTTCATTACTTTACAGAAACCAAAAAGTTGGCTATGTGCAAACAAGTCGTACAACAGTCCCAAAAACTGGACATGTATGGTAGTGCCTGTTTCGTGGAAGAAGTATGTACTGTTTTTAGATTTCGTGTAGATACCAGATTTTAAGACATTTATATTTGATTAGTAGGTAGTAGGTTTACCTACAGTAAAGATTTTCCAATTTTCAATAAAATTTTGTATTTTTTACACCTGAATAGGTACCTCTTGCCAAGTGGGGAATTTGAAGCGTTCAAATAAAAAATAACACCCACATTTATCACAAGTGCCCTAACGAAATCGTTTTTTAACTTTTCTAATTTCCATCATGGGTTGTATGATTGAGGGTGGGTGTGGCAATTACGAATGTGGGGTGAACCCCGGACGCCGCATTCATTCGATGTTCCTCTTTAGCTCTTCCGGCAAGGTCATATGATCGTTTTTCGTTGGCTCTACTTATACAACTATTTTGTGAAATTAGAAACGGTAATGGAGCGTCAAATATCAGTGTAACGTTTCCGTCTGTATAGGTGCTTGGGTAGGTACTTATTTATTACCCATATTAGGTGGGTATATTATATCGATATAGTATATCGATTGCATTTTCTGATTATACACATTGTTAAACAAACATTTTATGAATGGTAACCATCTATATTCTTTAATCTTAACCAATTCCATGTATGTCCTATGCAAGTATAGAATATTAAGTACATGTATGTATAGGTACTGTACAGACATATAACTCTCCATCCTCATATAAACCCACGAGGTTTCAGAGGGTGGATCTTGTGTTAATATTTGTAGAATTTATTGTACAATAAATGAAATAAAAAACTGTGAGATAATTTGTTTTTTGAAAAAGTCAAGCACAGCCTGCGGAGCTACTGCTGAGTTTACTCGTACGACCATAATATATATTCATATTGCATACGATGTCGTGATCTTAGATGTTCTTCACTTCAGTGACATCAAAAACCGATACTTATACATTCTTTAAACTACATCCTCAAAGGTTTTTGGAATGTCAATAAGTATGTAATTCACTACTGTTTGCATATACATTAATAATACTTATAAAAAAAAATTAAAAACTAAGAACACTCAAATCCGGAAAAATAATATTACCAACTTATTTTCTCCTTGAATATAGGTACAATTCCTACTGACGAGGAAATAAAGGGAATGTATATATTATTTATTGTAAGATAATACCTACTATTGACAAGGCAAGTCTCAGAGTCCGTCGTAGGGAGCTATAAATGTAAACAAGAATATCGTCTCAAAGCTGAATTCCTATGGCAGCTGTGCTAAATTCTAGTGAATTCCCGAACTAGTTGCGGTTACACTGATTCCAACAACAGGGATATAAAACACGGTTTGTTTTGTTAAGGTGCCATTGTTGGGATAGGTACTCGTAAGTAGGGATGGAGAAAGAAATTTCGTTCGTGTCTAATGATTTGGGGGATCTTTATATATGTCGCAGGGAAATAGCCGAATCCCCGAGGGATTTAGACAAGACTGGATAAAACTGTTGCACTGAGGTTTCGTAGCACCTTTGGCGGAAAATGGAGGGAATGACGGTTTTCCCCAAAGGGAAATATAATGACATCACCAGGGTGCGACATTAATACGTCACTCGTTGGTCACCCCGACGTCATCTAAAGACGTCATTGCGTCACAAAATGTCCTGGATGCGACGTAACTGTGACGTAAAAATTCTACCTGGATACTGATGACCAATAAACCCCAAATTCCTAGGGGTTTCGGCGACATATACTATAAAATGAGGATTTCGAGAGCTATAGGTACCTCCTAAACCCCCAGCCTTGTTTATGCTAAAATTACCAAAAATCGATTACAAGAGAGAAGTGAATCACTACGCTGATATCGATCATTTTATTTGGCATTCACAGTTCATTCAAACAAAAAAGACCCATTTTTGAGAAACGAGGTGAGTCGATATGACATTTATCAGCTCTATAGTATGTCCCGTCGTCGTCAACTTTCAGTGCATATAAGACTAAAAATTATCGAACTTTATGATAACGCAGGCAAGACATAATATAGGTAGACGTATGCGTCACCTCGATCATAGCCACTTATATAATGTATACCAGTAGCCATAAAAGATGGCCTGGTTTACCTTTATACTGTTTGTTATGGTGGCAATATGGAGGTCTGTGGACTATGCACATGCTGATTATAGCTAATCGCTGTTCCACTGCACACATGTACTAAAATACTGCGATCGCTTTTAAATTGTGTAGTTTTAAAACGGGCTCCACATCAGTCAGTAAATAATAAGTCTCTTTCTATCAACGATTTAGAAAGAAATGTCATTAATGACTTAAGGTAGATAAGTCAGAATTTTGAAGAAGATTTATTGGACTTACCTCAACAATAGCGATAAGATGCCTAATGTAGTCGGCCTCAGTGCTCACCAGTTCGCGAATGACTGCTTGTCTTGCCTCCTCATTCGGACTCAATTCTGAGAACAAAAATATCACTTAGTACCACTTATCAAGCATTTTACCACTCAAACAAGCAAAGCTTAAACTGAATCTTAGACTATAAATTACAAGTTTAAAATTATAAAATAACAGACAACCTCTCACGGGATGATACTTTAGTAAATGCTTATCAAAATGAATACCTTCCCTATCATTGCCCACACCCATTGAAAATGACAATGATATTTTTAGATACGATATTATTATTATTAGAGTACTTTATGCTAACTATTTCAATCATTTGAATCCAGCGCACACTTCTGAATCCCAAAAATATCTGTTTTGTTTATAGCCTAAATCTAAAAGTAAATCTTGATGTGCATGATCACCTGGAATATTTCTGCTGCAAAGCAATTTACTTTCATTGCTGTGTTTCGGTCTGAAGGGTAAGACCGAAACTTGACCTGTAAAGGGTAAGACCGATGATTCAAATCGTGGTCATTTGAGCCAGCGTTACAAATGACCACGATTTCAAATATATATAAAAAATTAAACTGACATAGGTACCTACCAGTTATTTTCTATTCCTGAACAACGATACAAATCCAAAAGTCGTGTCGGTAGACTGATGAAACAGCAATAAACCGGAACATTTTATTACACCTATTTTACTAACATTTAATGACCACTCATCTACCTACTACACGAGCTAACTTACACTTAACAGTCACTTTAGGGGCTTCGTACCCTAATAAACTGAAGAGCTTTTTATTCGATTTTCAGGAAAAATCTGCAAGCTATTCAAAAGAGGTAATTCGTATGAAGACACGAACCTATACTATTTTTATAGCTCCTCCTCTCTTCTACTCTCAGGTAGATTGTTTATTATATTCACTTGCTTAACTCATATCATATATCAACATCACGTAAAAACTTTTCTAATCCTCTTAACTCTGAGAGCCAAGTGGAGCCGACGTTCGCTAAATTAATTTTATGCGTCTAAGTCTTACTTGCATCGTTAAATTCCTATACCAAAACGAAACATTCTTATTGTCACAATAATGTTCGGTTTCAGAAAGTGCGAATAAACTACCTTCAAGTTTTTAAATGTTCGGTGTGCCATATATTTGTAACTCATTATTAGTATTTTTGAGTTATCTGTAGGTACTCCTATATGTATAAGTATTATTATTATGGATATTATGTATGATATTATAATTTGTAGAAAGCAAAATTTTATATGAACTTGGCACATACTCGTACAATTGTGAATTGTGGGTAGGTAGAGCATGCGGGAGGTCCGAGTTCTAAACCATGCAACGCCAATTGCCATGTACCAATGAGTTTTTCGGTTTTATCGAATGACTTACGTACATTTACCCACTGCTCTGACGGTGACGGAAAACATAGTGAGGAAACCTGCACACTGAGATAACCAGTGTGTGCAATGGGGAAGGCAAAGGCAAACCACCCTAATTAAATCTTGCTCGAGAGTCGTTCTATGTGATTAATTCCTTAGAATGATCACAGCCCTCAGCAATGAGGAAGAAGTTACGAGTACAGATTAAAAGCTTCCAAGCATCTAAAATTCAATGAATTTGAACCATTTCATGCATTCAGTCTATATTTATTTATCCATTCATTATACCTTCCGGTCTCACCACTTGTATTCACAATTTACCACCTTTTTTTACCATTCAATAGTACATTCATTCTAAATATAATTCTTGAGATATTTTTGTGAGGGACGAACCTGTCTTTTGTGAGATTTCTCATATAAGTATTCAAGAAAGAAGTAAAAACGACCTTTCGCGAAATATAGGAATCTCTATTATCCTTTACTGGTTCCCATTCTTACTGAAACATCAAGAAGTTGAAAAGAACCGGGAAAATCAAGTCGTTATTAATATTGCAATGAAGATAAATGTGGGGTCTTAGATGGAATCTTTGTATTTGTATTGTCCCGAAAATATGATAAATAGTGATGGTGTAGGCGTCTGGTGGGAGGGAGACCGCGCGCTATTTTATACAGCAGCTGTGTCTCATACGCGAGCATGCAGAGCAGAAAAGTAAATTGCCGAAAATTTAACTATGTAAAAATATAACTTTGAAAAAATTAGGGAAAATACGTACATACCAACTTCTACATATTATATAGAGTTGAAACTTTACATACGGGTACACACGCGGTTCGGATGACAATGCGCTTCCTGAAAATTTTATTTTATTTTTCACGAAAAATTCCATCTTCCATCTTATCTTTACAGCATGGTAAACGCTCCTTGCGAGCTTTAGGTTTTTTACAGATGCTGTCTATTGTATAAAGGCTAAGGAGGATTTAAAAGCACTAAGCACTTTGTACTTCACTATTTCCTTTTCTATCTTTTGTTTGTTGTTTTCTATTTGGGAAATAAAGTGTATTTTACTTTTACTTTTACGTTACTTTACTAATTCTCTTTATAGTTCAAGAGGATGTTACACAAATTCATAATGAATCATGCAGTTTGAGCAAAGAATTTAAAAAAATTATCACACGTATTTAGGACACCCAAAGAATCATTTTGAAGGTTAGAGCCCACGCAGATCACCGCTCCTCTGCGAGAGGTCATAGTCATCCTTTATTTTTTACGAAAACGATACCAAAAATGCCAATCAATGATCAACAACCTGCCCAGCTATTAGTATTCCGGGAGAAAAAATATCCTTTGAAGGAAGATTTAGTTTTCCTTACACTTTGTATAAATAACATACCACGTAATGTACGCGTAGGTACCTAACTAAAAAATAAATGTTCCTGGATATGGCAATTGAGAGGATCGACAAATAATGTCTTAATATGCAATAAAATATCGAAGGCGATAGGTAGTACGCACGATACACCCGTATATAGCTACGTACCGTAGCAATCGACCGTAGAGACGAACTCTTTCTATAGGTACATCGACCAAGCTACTAACGGAAAGCTGCTTTTTTTAGTGAAAGTTGTGTGCGTATTATGCTATTATGCTTGTGTCACTAATCTATTGTAATATTGCGCACCTTCGCTACGGGTCCATAATTTTATATGCAATGTTATGTTACGGACTTATATGTTACCTACTTACCTATGTAAATATTCCGAATCTTTATGAAAAACAAAAGTTTCTTCTCACAGTTCCGTCAGTAAGTTTAGTAACTCGTACGAAACGTACGCAATTTGGTTAATTGACGTATGAACTTATTTAGTTTTTTTTTTTAAACACTTTGCACATAACAGTATAAACAATTCGTATGTTACGAGTATGTAATGAATCTAATAGAGACACGAACACTAATGTTAATTTCTGCGAAGCAAAATCAATTTCTTACAAAATTCAGTTGAATTGAAAGATGAACCATAATTTGAAAAGAACCGTCAAGCTATTTGTATGATGTTTTGAATAAACGCCACCTTATTTTGCAATTTCTGATTTAAAAAAGAAACTGTCATTCAATTTGAAATGGAAATTTAATTTTCCATTTAAATCTCATACTTACTCCGAGTGCTGACTGGGTTTGAAACGCTTTGAAAGTGTTTTCTCTTCAAATTATCATCAGACCATTAACCCAGTAGCTTTAATAGCTTTAGATTTACTTTAGTACTTTTTACCTACACCCTATCCCATTATTATATAGCCTACTGTCTTTTTCATTAACTTTCGATTGTTAGAAGGCAAGAATTAGGGGCGCACACAACCTCATCGGTTTAAAAGCTTTTCTATAATCCATAATAATTATTCTCAAGTTAATTGTTTGTTTAACATTCTAAATACTTACAATCAATTAAAAATCGTTATTCAAAACGAGTACTCCCATTAGGTCATGCCCTCACTAGTGCGTGAATTTTTTCACACTACGTCATGCATGACCGTTGCATGACACAGTGAGATTAATATTATATTTAATCTCACTAGGTCATGAATGACGTAGTGAGAAAAAAACACTCATGACCTAGTGAGGGCATGACCTAATGGAAGTACATAACAAATTCGTTGAATTCTACTGTAAAAAAAATAAGAAACCGATAAGTTACTACTAAAGTAGCATTTCTTGTATTATTTTGAGTGTCGCCAGTCGCTTTTGTACACGAACTTCTGTGTTTGATGTAACTCAGCCTATAGAAAATGAACTCTATAGATCGCGGAGGCGGGAAAACCCTGTTAAATAGCAACGCTCCTTACACAGTTCCTAAGTTCGTAATGTGATTATCGTCGATTAAAAATGTAACCTGTTATTGTTGCTATTTATTTATCATTTTTATATTATTAAATCGGACACTGGGCAGATTTAGATATTTTCACACATATTCAAAACATTTTAACGTAATAAAATCCAAATCAGTCCTCTAGTTACCGAATAATTTCGAGACAATTCCACATAGGTGTACGGTGGACAACATCATACGATTGACAAGAAATCATAACATAAACTTATTGCGACAGGGTTTTACAGAATATAGCTTGAAGTGTACATACAATAAGCGTCGAATTGAGAACCTCTCCATTTTTATCTTCGGTTAAACATATGAGCGTCTTTATTTAGTATTTACTTTCTATAGTAACCTGTATAGTGCCCATAATCAATCATATTGACGTTTTGTAAGTAATTTGATCATGGTAATTTGAAACTTGGAAAAGTTATCTACCAATGAAGTAGAGCTCGTTGAATTAACTAATTCTTCGACCCTGGTACGCAAATGTTTTGATCGCAGAAAACCTCATTTACTCTAGGTACTTTCACTCAATAATGTGTTTTTCTTTACAATCGAACGACAAGTCTTCAAGAGCTAGTCTATTGCATGTTGTACTTTGGCAAAGGGACAATGAAGCACATTGCACATTTTGGCATTTGCACGTACTGTATGTACCCGGCGTGAAAATCATCAGCTCTTGCACGCCTGATGTTGGCTTATGGGACACCCAGTAATCCAAGAAAATCGATAGAAATACAACCTCCACATTTATTTTACATTAAATTGTTCCGAACGCAACATTAATTATTCCGGAGCTCAACGTGACTCATATATTGGTTCTAACGCCTTTAGCATACTGCAGCGAAAGCAAAACAGATGCGGACCGAAACCATATAAATCTAATTTTCGATTTTCTACATTTATATAGTTTTTGTCCGTTTCTGTTTGGTATTCGCTGCAGTGTGCTAAAGGTGTAAGGGCCTTTGTTCGAATTAAGGAAGAAAGAAACATAAAGATTAATACTTGAGCTATGTTTAATCGGAAGGAATATTTTAAAAGCAATTAAAACTAATCGCAACAGCCATCTAAAAATCTCTTTCGTGCCATTCGGCAGTGAAGGGCATTTTCGTCATCTAACGCCAGAATCGCCTCCTTCTAATTGAGGTGATAATCCAAGAATTATTGCTGTTATCAGTAATCGGTCCGCGCCCTACTACTTAGGTTCTGTTATACTGTTACCTACTACCACAAGTTGAGGAAGTTAACGTCGTAGAATAATATTTCGGCGAGGAAACCTGCACATACTCTTACTGTATGCCAGAGATATATTCTAAGGCGAGTATAATTTATCTATATCAAAAGACTTAATTTTAAGAATACCTTAATGTGAATGTTTAAGAGTGTTACTGGTAATACTTTAATAAATGCCGAGTAATTAAGTTCATAAATAAATACTTAGGTATTTTAAAAATATAACTCTGGAGAGTTTATATTATGAGGATAATAATAATATAAACCCATGAGGTTTCAAAGAATTATGGATCCTGTTTTTTGTTAGTAACATTGTAACAAATTATACCCTGACCAGGACAGGCCCGTAGGCAGAGAGAGGGTGGTTTTAGAAATTTTCCCAACATAGAAATAAATCAAGATAAAACGGTGAAGTTGGCGGGGCACCCGTGTCTCAATGTTGCTATATACTTCAACATTTCATTCATTCAGCGCCTAGTTTTCGACGCGGACCGATCAGAGCGCGGCTGTGCTAAGATGCCTTGTTGTGCGGTTTGTAACCGTAAGAACAACAGGTACGACAGTTCGCCCTCTTGACAGGGTTTTTTAGTTTCTTGTCAGGATTTACTTACTTAATTTATATTGTCCAAGTCCAATAAATATAAAAAAAACGTTAATCGTAGACTAGGTGTAAAGTTTAGACCTTAGCGTACTGTTAGTACATAGTACATAGAATGTACACTGTAGTACATAGAACCGATAAAGCGATTTTTTACAATTTCTGACAATTTCGACATTTCTTTAATTTTTCCTTATTAGGTACTTTAACTAATACCACACCTAATACTGTACCTTTAAATAATTTGTCACATTCGAATACAAATGTAAACTTTTTGCGACATGGTTCCATGGAGTATAGCTTAATATGTCTCTACGTTGTGGCGGCACTACGGGGACACATAAATGACGATTAAAAAAAAGGTAAGTGAGTATTTTCATAGAATTTTCCCTTTCACATTTTATGTCAGTTTAATGAGCTGCTTCCATTTCCAATGCACTTTCCGAGAAGGTGTAGTAGAAAAATATTCTCTTTGACGAATATTCTACTTATTATGCCACTAATTATGTTTTTCAAAATTTACATGTTTCTTGGGGGTTTTCCGTGAGATTTGGAAAAAAGTGAGACAGCTATCTCGTTATTGAGCACAAATCTAGACACACGGGCGGGACTGTGTCCGCCAAGTTAAAAAAGGGCGACGACGCACTGATCAATTTATCAAAAGATAGGTACATAGAAGCCGAGGAAAATTTGTGTTTAATCATTTAAAGATCAATTATTGCTCGCATCGACCCGACATCTTGCGTGATATTGCTCGATTGTAACTACATAAATACTTTGCTTAGATACCGACACACTATTTAAGGATCGTACCAGTTACGTTAGGTAAAAGAAATGCAAAGTACCAGAACAATACTCGTATGCTACCTGGAAATAAAAGACGGTCACATGTCTGAAAAGTCGATTTTCTTGTTGAAGAATTATGTTATGTTAGAACTAGATATATCTAGGTATCCACCACTCATCAATAAGTGTATCTAAGAGTAATTAAATACTTTGTAGTATTTTATATTTCCTAACTGTTTGTGCCAATTGTACCTAATACACACATTAGCTCGAAATAACCGTACATCGGAATCATACCGGTTACTCTAAAACAAAAAGGAAAATCAACGTTATAGGTATTTATTGCTCGGAAAGGATTTTATTAGTTTTGAGTGGCCAATCTGACTTGAGCTATTTTGTTTTGTACGGCTGGACGTGATTACCTTTACTGGTACACGGCGTTGGGGGAGCTTTGTGACTGGTGGTCATATAACACGCGAACAGGAAACCTTCTCGCAGCCGACCTTTGATATGAGCGCAGTTATAGGTAACCCTTACGTGTCGAAAGCTAAAATATGAAAAATGCTTTCACATTTCCACCTCCCGGTAGCGAGAACGACATAAAAGACACAAAATTCGTTTTGATATGATTCATCGCAGCTGGGAAAATTTTGCAAACCGCTGCAAAGTTATAAATTACTTTTATTACGATATTTATACGTAAGTAAGTATACCCTAAAAGTTTGAATTATGTTTTATTTAAGGGATTTATTGTAATTGAGAGCTGGAAGTAAATAGAATAACCAAAATACCAAAGGAGTTGAGTTCACACTTTGCACCAGTAATCATATAGGTAGTATAATATGAATCGAGTAGATACCTACCCAAAAAATATGTAAGTAGGTAGGTACGGTAATTTTGTGTAAATACGTAGTTATAAGTTTGTTTTAATTTTAAGTATGAGGTACGAGTTTTGGAAAAATATGTTTAAAATACGTACTTATAAAGTTTTAGATAAACGTTTTCTGTGTTGCAACAGAAAATCTAGTCAGATTTATGTGCAGAGAACCCATCGAGTTTCAAATAATTTAAATGACGAATACAACTTAGGATCCACAAAGCTCGCTATTTACTTGCTTGTCTTTTGGAAACCGAGTGTAGGAGTGTTTCTCGAGATTAATTAAAGGCTATTTGTTTCAGCTTCTGTCACAAAACAACAAAGATATAGCTACATAGTGTACTTTGCATGTAGACAAAGATAAGGTACTTCATTACTCTTTTTAAAGTAGGTAAGTAGTTACATAATATACATGTTTAATTGAATTCAGGTAATTTATATTCCCTGAATCTATAATTTTATTGTAATTGTGAATTTTATTAGCAGCGATTTTGTTATTCGCTAAATTAAAAAACCGCTAAACGAAACGTCACACTCTCTCTTACACAATCTCCATCTCTGCTCCATCGTCGACCTCATCGTCGCTTACCATCAGGCGAGATCGAGGTCAAATGCGGGTTTAGTAGTAAATAAAAAAAAATAAAAAAAAATCTAGTAATGAGTGAGCGACATATTAGTATCGGCAACAGAATACCATTATTATAAACAATCAAGTTTAGTTAACAATCGTAAACAATCAAATAGTAAACAATCAAATAGTAAACAATCAAATAGTAAACAAACAAATAGTAAACAATCAAGTTTAGTTACCTACATTTTAAATTCCGGAGACAGTCTCAGACGTGCTTCACCGCGGTGAGATTGACTAGGTCAGACGGCTCTTGATTCGTTGTTACAAGGAACGTTTTAAAGAACCAGTAAAGTGGAAAAGATAAGAGTAGGGAAACCCTGTCAAAGCCGATTCAAGAGATTAAAAGTGCTGCCTGGTGCCTAGGCCACAGCCTACACTGTGTATTTTATGCTTTAAGCCGGGAACTTTAAAGAAAGAACGTTTTCACTTGAAGCTTCTTGTTAACTATTGTCAGCACTGTGTATTTCTCGCAAGGATCACGTAGAATAGGAACACAATGTTTGTACAATATAAGCAGACTTTACAGGAATTAAGTACTTATGTTCCTCAGTATAAGTAGTTAGTTTTTTATTGTATTTGTTATTTATTGTACTAAAATATGTACATTCATTTGGCAACTGGCTTAAAACCGATTGATTACCCTGCTCAATCGAAGTTTGATTTATAATTCCATAATGTTTTCACCTTAAACAATATGGTGTCACCGCTCTCCCAGTTCTTAATAAATGTAATTAATTAATGTCGTTAATCTAGGATTGCCTAGTTTATAAACATAAAAATGCATAATCACGTCTCAGTATTGTCGAGAAAGAAGCTCTAGACTACAGTAAGCGCGTTTTCGTGATGAGGTCACGGTCCCTGCTCAGTCCCAAAGCCATCAATCTTGACGCTAGCGTATACCTGCTTCACCCTAAGATCTATCGATACTTTTACAGACTTATGGCCCAATCAGTAGTGTGCAGCCGGTGGACTAGTTGACTAATACGTAGCTAGTTATTTATTCTAAGAATAGCAACAATTTACTTATTAGTTCACCAACTTTTGCACGAGGCCTCGCCCGCCTACGTGTATGCTCATATCTGCAGATATTAATGAAAACCACATCAAAATTCGGCTGTTTCGGTGTTATTAAGGCTCAACCTGAGCGAAACTAGCGCCACTTCCGAAACAAAAATAACCTATTTTATATTCTATTTTAATAACTACCTAAATTAAGGCATTTATCAAAAAAGTAGGCAGTAGAATTTTTTAAACAGAATTTTATAGAAACGTTGTATATAGTAACAATAATAAATAAATCCTTTTAGTGTAACAATAATAAATAGAAAGTGAATGTATCAAAATACCATTGTATGTAAATATATTCATGAGTTGTACATATTTAAAAACGCCTCTTATCTTGTTTTCCTCATAGGAGGAATGAAAAGCACAGTGTATCACTCGGGACTTAAATTATTACCAACTCGGGCGACGTACATTGAATCCCTCGCCACGCTCAGGATTCAATATAACGCCCTCGCCGTAAATATACTATTTTAGTCCCTAATTATACAATCTACTATTTTTGCGAAGAACATGAATAACTATGAACAGATTTTAAAACAATAGACTCATAATAAACTACAAAGTAAATATAAAAAATATAAAAAATCATAGACATAATAAGAAAGCTAAGCCTTTGAATACCCCGCATGTCTCAGACTTTGTTTTCCGAGAGATTTTCGTTTCATAATTGTTAAAAAAAATCCTATGGGATAAGCCCTCTGTATTCTAAGCCCGGTTAAAATAAGTAATTGTATCAAAGTACAAAAGAGACATCACTTGCCACGCTTCTACACTATGCACATATTATTTGAAAATTCAATAATATAATTTTACTACCGGATATATCTGTAAGATAGTTACTTATTATGAACTACTAGTTTACATGTGTTAGGTTAAACCACTATATTCTAAACCGTTAAGGTATAAACTTACCTAAAGTATTTCTGTAAGCATGCACATACTTGATTAATAAAGTGTACCGTAATTCAGTGTGAGGCGATATTCATCAAAGTGGAGACAGCTAGCCGGTTAAAGTGAGCTTAGTCAGCGCTAGCTGGCAATATTATATACTCGTACATAAGGTTATGTAGACAAGAGTGCGCCATACACGCTACTCTCGAGAGCCTCTTTAGCGATGATTATGTATCTTATAGGATTTTTATGAGTACCACTTACTTTTCCAGTCATAAAACTCTTCCAGGTTCTGAGTTCGCTCTGCCCAGACCAGATACTCGAAGGCCTCCTCGGGTACGTTGGCGATGCAAAAACCTTTTAAAGACGGTACTCCATTTCTTGAGAATTCTGCCAGTTGATTGCATAACTCGTAGTTAGCCTAAAACATGTACAAGAAATATTAGAAACGTTTATAAATTAGTAAGTTACGAAATTACATTACGACTAACATGTATACATATCTAATCCTAAAAGGGCTCAGGGTACATTGAAAGATCTAAATACGTTTAAGGAGTAACGACTATAAGTAAAATTAAACATCCATAGCTATTTATCTAATTATAATTATAATATTTAGCTAATGTTTAGCTAAGCTATTTAGCTAATTATAATTATAATATTTAGCTAATATTATATATAATTATAATTATAAAGGAATAACGCAGAAATCGAATTAGAAGCTCATCTTTTAAAAGTCGATCAATTTATATTAACGACATGCTATAACGTCATTCATAGTATTTCTACATATTGCTTGAATGAATGAATAAAAATCCCACCAGAGGCTTGTTTGTTGTAATTCATATCAGTAAACGAATGCACGTGGGTAATGATAATCTGATCGCTATACTCGAATGGCTTTATTTCTAGAAAAGTACCTTATATCTGGATTGAAATGACAATACTCAAAACAATTCCGTGTTTTTAGATCGCCGAATGTACATACGTATAGGTATTTCTTGTAGAGCTATCCTATAACGGTCCTTGTACTCGCCCTTACCCCAAGTATGTAGGTTCCTACTTATTTTCCACTCTGTATTAAAATAACATTCGTAGGTACGAGGTAAACAAAGCGAGGCAGTGAGGGACGCTTACAAAAGACATTCCTACCTAAATATTTAGGTATCTATTTTAACAAAAAGTTTTTAAAATGTAGGTATTGTCTTGATTCCCTCCCACGGTTTCGTTACGACGACTGTGACAAGAGATTGGTTTGTTTGACACCACTGAATATGACAGTAACGGTGCCAGCATATCTGGCGCATATACCTAGATACATACACAATCTGGCTGGAATTCGTGCGGACACTGTAGGCCATTTTCAGTTATTTTACCACAGAAATTAGGTGAATATCAAAGACCTTATGGTTTTTAGTTTTGTTTCATGTTTATACTCGAGGAGATTTCATTCTATCAGAGAAAAAATCATTTTCGGTTAGTGCATTAGATGATTATTACTTTGGATAAATAATTATTAGTTGCAACAAGCCCGTGCAGTGAAAAAAATCAATCAAAATTAATATTAGGTCCGCGATCCGTAATGGATGTCAAGTGAGCGTCTGTCACTTGATTTCTAAAGTACGTAGAGTATACTAGGATGTATCACGCCTGGTTCAAAACTTTGTTTTAGTAATATATTAATGAAAAAATTAGTAAAAAGGGTGTTTTTTTTTGTTGCAGGTTCAAATCATGCTCGCGGAAATTTTTTGAGCCTTTTTTCTAATTTATTTAAGTAGCCAAGCATGGGAAAATTTTTTTTTTTATTAATATACTCGTATTAATTGTTCATAAAGCTACAGGTTCACCTTCTTTTTCTCGTTTCGTTCTGTTATGCATTACTTGTTATACTTAATACTCGTATGTGTCTTATATTGAAATTTTCTTTTTTTGAGAGAATAAAATCACTGGTACGTTACTCGTACGACGAAAAGCTGTTAGGGCAGTGGTGTTCCCCCGGAGACCGGCTTAGTCTGGTTTGTGGACCCTAGATAAAAAAAACCGTTGTACGTTGAAAATTTAACCACCACAATAATAAATACTTATATTTGTACTACAAGGGTGGAATAACAAAAAGTTACAGACGAATATTTTTCGTCAATAATAAAGATAATTGATCATATAAGAAATATTTGAATGTTTTTCTTATTGGGAAAAAGTTCTAAATTCAAGTTATCAATATTAACAAAATTTTAACGAAGTGAGCATTTGTACAAACTGAGAAATTGTACCAACTGGTCAGAATCCGTTTTTTTAACGCGTAAGTAGGTTTATTTGTATCTGTATAAGTAAATATCACAGCCGAAATTAGTTATTGAATCTAATAGGTAGGGTAGGGTAGGTACTAATAAATATGTATTTATTACATAGTGCGTAGGACGCCCGCCGCCGCCGCGCCGCCGCCCGCACTCCCATGCTGTGGTCCGGGTTTGTAACCATGCAATGTTATTATGTACCTCTACCAATAAGTTTTTTGATGTTTTCAAAGGCTTCGTACATTTACGGACTGCTCTCACGGTGAATGTAATCCTAATAAATTAAGCGTCTGACAGGAGTTAATTCCAAAATAATATAAATAGTTGGATATTTTTCAATTGTTTTATTACGTTCATAAGGCTCTCATAAGTTTGATAATAACAGCAATATTGTCATTTGAGATATAAATCCGTTTTAATCTACTAATTAATTGATTTGCATTTGTATAAGTGAATAGTTATCCCGAATAGGTGTCTTCACCCTATCCATTCAAAACCTTGAATATAGGTATCACAAAGTGCTATGTACCGTAAATTTCATCCCAAATACCTGTTCTACACGCTGCTATAATACGCATGACGTTTTCCATCAGTTGTGTAACGCGTGCGCATGCGGCGGCGAAGAAATACATACGAGTACATAACTGGTTATGAAGTTAAAACTTCAGTGAATGAACAAGATAACCAGCAATATAGGTTGATATCGGCATGTGCGTAGCCGGGGTTTTTTTGACAAAGAAATACCATACAAAGGTGTATCATTTGTACTACCAGTTGATCTTATGTTTTAATTAGAAAGTTATGTTTAAAAAGAAAGTCAAGTGAATTTACTTGTATTTTTTTTAGTAGTACTAGAGATACTTAGGTGTGTCATTTGTACTACCAGTTGTACTTCTTGGAAGTCTACCGACACGGAGGGGAAATACCAATTTATTTTTTAAACATTTACAAAAATATTTGGAAATATTAGTATTACTTACATCGTTATAATATAAAATATAGCCTTACACTGAAACATTTTTATTAATTTTCCCATCCAAAACACAAAACGGAATTTATTTGACCAGTGGCAAACGTAGCTTGGAATAATTTTTTTTGAGAGGTGAAATTAAAAACCAAAGACTTTCCTCGCAAGCGTGTTTATGTTCTTCGTATTATATTACATTCCCGAATGATGATTTATATGGGTTCCTAACTTAAAGTAGCCGTATAAAAAGTATGTAAGTATACTTATACTTACCATATAATTAATTACAGTTAGTCATTTAATAGCCACAAGGAAAAGGGAATAGGGCGCAAACCCACCAATGGATCGCATTCGAAATCCAGCCTCACGTGGGGACAAATAGAAATACTACCTCCTATTAGAAATAAACTCTCGAAAGAAATGTATACCTACTTAAGTAGTTACCTATTATTCTGTGGGAATGAATAGTTATTAAGTATGTACGTACGTAACGTGTTTTGCTTAATGTGCTTACAAAAGAGGAGCTTACCTACTTATTAAAGTAGTGTACTCGTATATGTGAGATTGAATAAACCATACTGAAACCTTCCCTTTATACCCTGTGCCTGGCGCAATCGGGTGTAAAGGTGTATATATATGTATACGAATTGGTCTGTAATATTAATCATGGATAGGTACAGTATTACGAATTACCTATCAGGGGATATCGGCGCGTAGCAGCCTCAGTTCGCGGCTACTATGTTCTGTCCGCGGATAGGAATGTAAATTTAATTTTCGCGGAGCGCAAAATTAGAATAATTTTCGTCTAATCATGACTTCGTCTACTTTTTTTTTGCCTGGATCCCCCTTTAGGAGGTTGATTTCCACAGCGTTCGAGTCGAGTACTACAGATATCTTGTCACACACACATATCAAGTGAGTGCACGAGACAGGACTGTTTTCGAATTCGATATTACATTGCGAGAATTGCCCTCCTATAATAGCGAGCACTTTCTTGCCCTCGAAAACAGCAGGTGGCACGGGAGTGGAAGGCAGGATTTAAAAAAATTCTTATTTGTACTTTGCCCCGGGCAGTCAAACAGATAATCACTGTGTAGGCACTCCGTTAAATGTGTAAGTAACAAAATCGTTTAACATGATATCACATAATTAATGTGCTTAGCATAAACAATGCTTTGGTTCGCGGCGAGCTCCGTGTAATGTTGACCTTCTTACCGAATGGCCTTTCTGTGTGACATTTTACCGAATCGTAAAATATCGTTATATTGTACTCCTTTCGGTTCGCTCTCTACAACAGTTTTATGGATTTAAGCTTGCTCGATCGACTCGAAGACACGTAGCCACAAATTGTAATTTTTTTATAAGTACGGTATTTTTATCTTCAAATAGTGCTTATATAAGAATATAAGATAGATAAGTATCCTATTTACGTGCACTACGCCAGATTAGTGTTTCGTCATATTCTTGGGAGATCAGACGTTTAATACAGTCGCAAATAACCTCTCTAAAAGAACTTGTTTTAGGAGGATTTAAGTTATAAATTATAACAATCACGACATAAACATAATATACGTAAGTATCTATTCTTAGTTAGTGTCATTTGATTACATGTTTTCTCCGAGCTTAATCAAACAGAAAGTTTTACTTGGACTTTTCTCTATATGAACGCTGTTGAGATTTTTATCTAACTTCGCAACTACTGGCTGCACCTATATTCCACCTTTTACGTCCTAATACCGTCCCAACCTTTTTTCGTCGCGGCCCCCATGGCAAATATCAAACAACGATATACCCCGGCCATTTGACACACTTTATTATTTACCATTGAGTAAGGATTTATTTACCTTGTATTTACCTTTTTGTCAAATATTCTTCACTATATTGACTACATAGAGGTAGGTACCAACACATTGTAGATTACGAGTGCTTTCAATATTTCGAATGCAATTAATGAAATTGCCCTGCGGCAATGGCAATAACGAGTATAGGTAGACCTACCGATATTCGTATCGAAATGACCGTTTTGAGTAATTTGGTTCATTTGCCCAAAGCTCACTTTATATTACCTATCCTATACGAGTATCTACCCATCCTTTAATAATAATATAAATCAGTTATTAATTATTTTATTTCGTAATAAAGTTATAATTATGTATTTATTGGTTCTTGCGCAAAGAAATGTAATTGTTATTGAATAGGTAACCTAACGTCCTTTGATAGATTGTCGCCTACGCAAAAAAGTACAATTTCAGTACCAACAAAAGGAGGAGTTCGCTTCTATTTGCGATAGTGTTATTACATATAAACTTCAGTTTTACCCAATAACTGTATATTGAAACAGAAGGTTGTAAACCCTGACCAGAAACTAAAAAACCTCGGCATATTGTTAAATTAAATTGTACTATTTTTTTCATAGCGAACTCCTTAACAAAGTACCAATGGCGCCCTTTTGACAGGGCTTTTTAAAGTTTCTGCTCAGGGGTATACGTTTCAAACGTCGCGTCGTAAAAATCATATCGCAACCAACAATTTAAGTCAAAGGCATTTTTCTTTAAATAAGTAAGTATGTATGCGGTGATAAAGTATAATAAAAATGACTTTGTAAAAATGATTTTACTAAGTCATTTTTTATACTCTACCACCGCTTCGAAAGGTGCTATTGAAATCATAGAAGCGGCGCAAGAAACAATCTTTTGAAATGAATATAAGTAAAATAATTAACAATTTTAATAGTTTCTCTACAATCTTAAACAAAATGTGTAGAGCTGGAACTGAATTTAGGACGAAGCTTCTATACCATCTAGAGAATCTAAATTATTAAATATTAAATAAGAGTAAATGTATTAGTTATTGTTGAGATCATATAATAGAGATACTAAATATATCAGAGTCTAAAATAGATCCGGGTATTACGGAGAAAATTGAACACTGTACAGCATGAGAACACGTTATAGATGGCGAAGGCAGTATAATGGCAGCTTGCCAACTAACGTCGACTAGCATAGCCCTGCTATTGTTGGCAACGCTTGCTTAGACTTTCCGAAGTTCGTATTTACACCTAAAGCATGGCTTTACAGCAAACCAACTGCTTTCTAACAAGGAAAACAGTACCAACTTGTACAAAAGCTCGTGTACAAGTTGATACTATTGAAAATGTTTGCCAGTAACGCATTTGGCGCGGCTATGAAATCACATAAAAATACAAATGAAATCAAGCATGTAATTAAATAATCCGATTAAAATAGTACTAAATAACCCTTGGGATAGTGGGACAAAATGCAGTTCGCCTTAGTGCATCTTTGTGCAATCGCACTAGTAGCGCCCTCTCGGCCAGGGTGAATTTCAAAATGTTTGGAATTAACATAATACATAATCACTTCAGTATTTAAAAGTAAGTCTTCTGACTGTACACAGTGACGTATTCTCCTGTGGGCATAGGGGGCGAGGTCCGGAGCAGCCGGTCCCTGAGGGGCGGCCGGAGGAGCCCTTCTTAGACTCTGTGTGGTCAACCGACATTTATTTTCTTTTTGCCAGGGCCTCCGCCCCCCGAACCCCTCAGAGCCTATTAAGTTATGATATTCGAAGTGTAAACCTACCCTTTATCTTTTTTGTATAATATATCCGTGAAAACTGCTTCCAAATCCGTTCAGTAGTTTTTACGTGATGTACGTTCAAACAGACAAACAAATTTTTTCCTTTATTTTATTATATGTCTCGTATATGTCGCAGGGAAATAGCCGAAAGCAGAAATAACTAGATTAGTCTAGTGAAATAGTGGATGGTCGAATAATCGGTCCTGAGTAATGATCCCTTCTTCTGAGGGTACGTTGAATGGAGGAAACAAGCAGCAGTCATTTCCATGACATGTTTTCACATGTCAGAGCGAAACGGATGAGTTAGGTCGAAGAAGTAGCGAGCGCAGAATAGGCGTAGCCTTCGTTAGGTTATTGTTTTTATAACAACCCAGAAAATACTGTTCGTATATGCTTGCCTGGAATTACTAATCAGAACCGATAATCCGACCATTCCCTATTTCAATAGACTAATCTAGTGATTTGGCCAAATCCCTGCTTTCGGCTTTTCCCCTGCGACATATCGATATATAGATGCTAGTTTTCCATACCAACTGCGATAAACTTTTGGGCTTAGTCTACAGTAAGTATATTTATTACCTAATAATACTAAATTTAAAAAATCCCAGACTTAGCACTGTGGTGACCTTACTTTTTCCTGGTCATCATCAGGTCCTTGAGGTTTCAGATGTGGGAAGGGATCCATGGTCCAAAACATTTGAGGACAGACTCGAACGATCTAGCTATTACCATTCTAGAGATCCCATCTAACATCAAAGATACTCCAAGATCTTGGAAATCACTGATCCATTTTTTATCAGGCGTGGGTAAGAACACTCTCCACATAATTCTCTATTAAATAAAAAAAAAACCGGGTCCAAATCATGATCACCATTGTCAAGTTATGATGCCACAGACAAACAGACAAATTTATTATATCATGAGAAATTCAAAACAACGGGGACTCCATAAATAGATCACCCCAATTTGTAGCACTACTAAGGAGGTGATAGAATCTTCGGGTAGGTACGATGAGGGATTGCGGTTAATCTAAAATGACAAGAAAAGCAAGGAAAACTTAAGATTGTACACGAACTTAAGGAAACTTGAAGTACTTAGAGCGTGCCTAAGCCTCGAGTAACAGGGTACTGAATATGTTTATAAAATCGTGTCAGTCAATATACCTATAGTCTATAAGTACTACCGTACCTATGTGCGAACTAGTGGAAATTGTGATTTTTTGTAATAAGCAAGGTACATGTATCTAAATAGCATTCAACGGAAGATGGGGTGTTTACCGACAGCAGAAGCACAGCTAGGGCATGCAGACTTACTGAGTCTCCGCGGCTGGCGACTGGGGAGTGCGTGCCGGACATTGCAGCACCAGACTTCTTTCACTATGCCTTATAAACAAGTCGCTTTTTCGAATTAACTTACGCAATTAAAACTGAATCAGGACACTTCTTATTTCTTAAAAATATTTAGAATTCCATCAGCTCAGACCTGCGTACAAATGTTAAAAAGATTAAGTAAGCACTTATTTAGTCAACTTACTAGGTCGTGATCTATAGAATGTTCCAAACAAACATTAATGTACGATGAACAATTTAATAGAACTAGCTTTTATGAGAATAGCAATAACTGTAAGTAAATAATAGGAATAAGTAAGTAAATAAATATGCTATCTCGAGGAATAAGGTAGTCACTCCCTCCCACTCACGAGGATTAATCGCGTCGTCGTCCGACCACAACATTCGTACCGGTTCATGAATGGGTTATTCGATTGGAACTGTTGTATGAAATTGACTTGCATTTTTCATAATACCGTGTCGAACTTTTGACGCATTAAAACCATGATAGAATTTATTTGTATGACGTAAATGACTATTTCTCAAAAAGTTGTCCACTATTGTAAAAATAAAAATGTTTCCTAGGGAAAAAATTCTGAAAAAATATGGTACGTATTATAAATTGTCTGTATTCGGGGGCTAACTGAGAATGTAGTGGTCAATTTAGAAATACAATAAAATCTGTAATTGTACAATAGTCCTAGAAAATCGATTTTGTTTGGAGCACAAAAAATGTCATCCATACAAATTCCGCTAAAAATTCGCCTACCTTTGCGACTTCAACTTCCCACAAAACTCCTATTTTTTGTTTTACTGATGACGTTCTTATGTTGTAACTAGAATGAATACATGTTGATGCTATTTTGAATGTTAGTTTTAACTGTAACGTTTAAAATTTAAAATTAAAAACCAATTGGTGTCCCCAGATTTTTGCATAATTTGTAGACACCATTTCTTGACGTTATTTATGGCTACAGGCGTTGTTTTTCTTGGGTATATTTAGCTATTTATACTGAAAACACCCTATAACGTTCCATAGACAACGTAAAAATACCGTAGATTTTTTGTTTGAGCTGTTATTAATGTAAAGTAATTTGAGAACAAATATTAAGTAATATCTTTATTAAAATATACAGAAAAACTTGTTATAAGTGTATTAATTGCGATAAAGACTAGTAACATTGAATCTAATTAACGATTTTGATGCAGCGGTGAAATGAAATGAACTGCGTCACAAAATTTCCTTACGCTATTTCTTGACATTTTCTTGATGTCAGTAAACTTTGGATGTGTTCATACGGTAGGTTCAAGTTTATTATTACACGTCATTCAACTTCAACTTATGACACGCCTATAAACCTGATACGACCCATAGAATTTTAATAACGATTATGCATATTTTTAACAAGCTTTTACCGTGTGTTGTTTTGAAAGTATATAATACTAGCGGCCCGTCCCGGCTTCGCACGGGCATTAAACATTACATTTAGATTTGTTAATTTTAACACATTCATAATAATAATAATAATAATATAACACACATATTCACTCCTTTTTGCGTCGAGCTCCTAAAAAAGAGTAAATTAAAAAAAAACCCGAGTGACGCCCTACAACGCATAAGTAGCCGAATGGAGTTTATTTTTTCAAAGTTTTAAACTCGTGATATCTTTTGAATGGAATGTCAGAATCGAATAATTCAAAAAGTAATATAAAGGTATTGAAGCAGTCTTAAATAATAAATCATTTATTTTGATAAGGTACAAATAAAGAGCTTTTTGTAGCGGTGGTATTTTAATTTCTTTTTTTTTATAAAAAAAACGCTTATTGTGACATGACTATAATAGTTAGAGACACGCTGCCGCTGATTTTTTTGTTGATAATGGTGTGTTCTAAAAAAATGTTATATATCATTTTGTTCTATCATCAATAGTTTTCGCAGCGTACGCGATGTAAGGAAGTTTTTTGATATTTTTTTACACTTTATCGTAATTTAAGTAAGGATCCCCATTTTTTTTGAAAATGAAATATAACCTATGTCACTCAGGAAAAATGTAGCTTTCCAACAGTGAAAGAATTATTCAAATCTGTTCAGTAGTTTCGGAGCCTATTCAATTCAAACAAACAAACAAAAAATCAAACCTTTCCTCTTTATAATATTGGTATAGATATAATATGTAATATTAAAGGTAATAAATATTTTATTATTCTCCTTATTTGACATAAAATAACAAGACAAGAACTCGATAAACTAAAAAAATAATTTAATAAAATCAATGTCATACTATAACTAGGAAATATTTTATATTATAATATTTTAAAAAATAAAGCACCTAAGTATGTTCTAATAATAAATTGTAACAAAAATTTCTTACAATAAAAAAATATTATTTACAATAGTCGAATAACTTTTATTGATGTTTGAATTTACAAAATTATATCAATTGAAATAATCTTGAAGATGTGGCATACTCTTACAAAAAGTTATTATTTCCTGACATGTATATTTCATGACGGGACAACTTTTTGAGAAATACTCAAATATAAGTTGTCATTATTAAATAGTAGCTACTTATAGCTATGGGAGTTGTAGATTATAGATTAATTATAATTCCAGAAGGTTACATTAATTTTCATTTGCTGTGGGTAATTTTACTCATAGTAATATTAATTATTTTCATAATCCTCCAACCACAAATCGAAGAGCGCGTATGAATCGATTAATGAGTGTGGAAGAAGCGATAACGGTTGCAGGTGGAACCTTTTGTCTCTGCCTTCTCCTGTGCGAAACGGGTGTATGTCCTCCAAAGACGATTTATGCGATTAGATTATTATTGTGTGAGATCCAGGGCCACAGCCAGTTTATTTCGTTGGGTTCAATTATTTATTAACCCCTCGACCGATCCAGAGATCCCAGCTGACATCAAAAATACTCCAAGATCTTGGAAATCCCTGTTCCATTTATTATCAGGCGTGGGTAAGAACACTCTCCACAAAATTCTCTATTAAATAAAAACCGGGCCCAAATCATGATCACCATTGTCAAGTTATGATGCCACAGACAAACAGACAGACATACAAACGTGTCAAACTTATAACACGCCCTCCCTCGATCGGGGGTAAAAATGACACTAAGTACCACGCGGAGGCTCCAATACGATTTAAGCATATTTCTTTTTGCTTTTTCATACCTACAAAATTAAGTAGGTATGAGTCATACACCTGAGTATACCTGAATATATGAGAACACATAATCAAATCAAATGAAATAATTTATTTGTAAAGGTAGGTTACAAAGATCTTAGGTTATGTCCTGATGTTCGCTACCTTTTGTCTTTTTTTTAGCATAGATACATATAATATGTGCTATTCAATTTCAGAAGCTTTTGTTAAATTCGTTTCATAGATTAATTACATCGTGACAAACAACACGCAAACGTACAAGTACCATCAGCTATCATCAATAGACGATTCGGTTTGATTGAATTGTATGATTAGCTGCGGATAATACTCGTACTGTTATTACTGGTAGCAGATTACGGCTTACATCGAACGATATTCCCTGCACTTCACAAAATGTTCAATAGGTACCTACAACATGTATGATACAAACATTTTATACAGTGACGGGTTTAATACAGTTGACGGTCAGGTGGCCTAAGTCAGCGGGAAGAGGGAGCGGTGTTCGAAAGGCTTACTAACTTAAGAAAATCATCGTATAGGTACCGATCGATGTAAGAGTTATTAAATGGTTAATACTTGCTGTTGTTGGTACTTGGTGAAACTTGTAGTACATCATTAGTATTCATTAGACTTAAATAATATACTATTTCACGGGTTTTTATTGTATTTTATTAATTACGACCGGTTTCGTTTACACATATTCAGGTATTTGTTTATAATTATTATATAAAAATGTTATTTAAGTCTAATTATAAGAGTTATAAAGTTATTGTTTTTGTTGTTGGATACCATAATACTGCATTTGTAGTTTTGAATCTACGTCGAAATAAAGTGGTGGCAGGTTCCACCTATAAAATAGTCCGGAGGGAACACTCTGGGTTAATGGTGTTACGGCCACCTGCAGAGTACAGGGGCATGATGTGTGATAGCGATTTACTTAAAAACTGGACTGGTGATAAAAATTATTTACCTACGGTCTATAGTTTAAAGTCTAAACTACATGACAATTAAATTATTTTTACAAATGGTCTAGTACTTTTTGAGAAAATCTTAATCATAGTCAGGTTGCCCCTGTATACATCACTCAGTAGGCGACTGAACTCGTAAAATAAGTACTCTAACCTATAAGCTTGCATGGATCTAAATGGATCATGGGGATAGCGCTAAATATGCTTTGACCTGAGTACGCCTCATAACGGTATCACGAAGTGCCCATTCAACCTTTTGAGCAAAAGGAAACCACCATGAGTATACAGAAGTATATGTACCTATGTAAAGGCGTGTGACAAGTTAGCAGGGACAATTTCAACAAGTATGATTTTGGTGGCAGTTATTTAAATGCCACCGAAATTATATAAAAATCATACTTTTTGAGGGTTTTCTTTGTTTTTTAAACGTCAAAGTATACTTTAGCCTGTTTTATTAAACGTGTGATAAAGTTCACTAAATATCATGAATAGTTTTTGAGAAATATGAGATTGTTTTTTTTAAATGGCAATGAAATGAAAAGCACCTATAAGTCTTTCCACCACAATGATAAAATTATCCACTTAATTATAATGTACTCCACCGGAATGAAAATATAAATGGAACATTCGAATAATTAATATATAAACCTTTATTTTCCCAAACATATACTTACTACAATTATTATGAAATATATAATATACTATACTAATGTAATATTACTACATAAGGTGAAAGTATACCTTTCCGTTAACCGTGGTATCTTCACCTATCTTTGGCATTTTGACGGTACTGGGTATTTGACTCTCTTGAAAACCTTTCGAGTAATGGCGATCGAGCAGAATAGGGAGTCGTTCAGCAATTCGGGAGAAGCCACATGACAAAGCAAAATACTTTTAGTGGCAGAACCGTTACCTCTAAGCCGCTACTCGCCGAGATTGAAAACTTTTATCTAACCGACAATCGAAGATCCTAGAGCCATGTTAACACGACAGTTTACCGATGAACTACCACATTTTAGCCTAGACGAGCTCGAGCTGACTCTCTAACAGCTTAAGAATGGAAGAGCCCTTGGTGAAGACGATGTCAAATCTGACCTCCTTAAGGCAGGAGGAACTCCAGTACTGAGTGAGAGAACTTCAGAAGTTTTTCGACTCCGTCCTGCACAATAGAAAAACTCCGGGGGCGTGGAAAAGGAGCATTCAGTTAATTATTAAGTGATGGCAATTTTATCTTTAACTTTATTGTTATTTTGTTCCTTAAAAAAGGAAATATAATTTGCTTAAAAACCACAGACCCATCTTGCTCCTGAGCATATAAGCTGTTTTCGAGAGTCATAACGAAACGACTTGTGCGAAGATTAGACGTCTTTCAACCATCAGAACAGGCGGTATTTCGAGGAGGCTTTGGTACCATAGACCAGATGCTGTGCGGCAGTGTTTCCAAAAAATGAGGAAATTAATCCCTTGTGTCTTGCATTTGTGGACTATGAGAAAGCCTTTGACTCAATCGAAACCTGGGATTTTCTAGAGTTCTTGCAGCATTGCCAAGTCGACTGGCGATACATCGAAGTGTTGAGTTGTTGTTGTTGTTCAAGTACAAAAGAAGCAAACAAGACCCATGCAATTGCGTAGAGGAGTTAGGGAGATTTTATATCTCCGAAACTATTCACAAACGCATTTGAGGATGTCTTTAAGACTCTGAACTGGAAAGGACACGGCATTAATATAAACAGCGAGTAGGTAGATCTTACACTTACGTTTTGCTGACGTAATATATCTAACTCGGGCAAACTCTGCAATTAGTAGAAACAATTTCGAGAAAGAATTCGACAGAAGGTTTCAGCTAGGCAGCATTTCGAAAGCTACGTCACATCTTTTCATCGTCCATACCTCAATGTCTAAAAACAAAAGTCTTTGATTTTAGACCTGCTAGTAATTACCTACGGAGCCGAAACGTGGACACTGACGGTGCGACTGCTGCTCAAATTTAAAGTCGTTCAGCGTGCTATGAAAACAACTGTGCTCGAAGTATCTCTGCTGTATCGTATCCGAAATAAAGAAATTCGTCGTAGAACAAAAATTATCGACATAGCTCTTAAGATTAGGAAACTGAAGTGGCAGTGGGCCGGTCATAACCGTTGGGATAGGCGAGTGGAGACCGGGTTTGGGCAAGCGTAAAGTGAGAAGCTTTCTGCTAGATGGAGTGACGATCTACGCAAGGTGGCTGGCAGTGACTGGTTGAAAAGAGCCGAGGATCTGGCTCAATAGCGTGCCCACCTGAGAGAGGCTTATGTCCAGCAGTAGACTAGAGTGGGCTGCGATGATGATGTATGGAAACACAGCGGCCATTTTGTATGTGAAGTGTATTAATTTTATAGTAGGGTTAAAAAACAAGTACAAAAATCTTTCAATTCAAACATTGTCTCCGTGACTTACGTTTTTGGCGGAAAACGCAGCAAACTGCGACGATTGTGACTACGCCGAACTCTGTAGCTAGACTAATCGAAGACGCGTACAATCATTAAGTGCTAAGAGATTCTCGTAAAACTTTCTGCCCTCCGCAATAAAAATTTCTCGCCGGACACTTTTATTCAGACTTTTTTAACCTGACAGAATTTGTGTAGCGTAGTTACATAAACAATAATGTTTGCTATTGATACTATATCTATATGTTAATTAAATAAAGGTAAGTGGTAATTTAAATAACAAATACTGTTTCCACTACAAAGCATTTTACCAACAAAAAATGTGGTTCGGACACACCACCGTGATGAAAAATTAGGCCTTTGAATGTATTTTTTAATAATTAATTACATTCCTAACTTATTTTTATTTGTTGCCCACGGTAGATAACTACATGTTCTTTTCAGAAAAAAATATCACAACAATATTTCAGCTTTCCACACTACCGTTTTCAGTCATGCCGCGAAAATTTTCGGTCTGGGAAATTGTCCCGGCAGCTTATCGTAAACTCACTCGTCTCCCCACAAAATAATCCATTTCCTAGACGAAACCGTTACATTGCTTGTACGAGATATTATGATTTTCCTAGAAATATGTAAGAGCCTTCAGCTGTCCAATGCCTTAGTTTCCTGTTCAGTGATTATAACATTGTGTCTCCTAATATTTTGTCACTATCTATACAACATGCAAAAACAAGTTTGCAAGACCTAAAAGAGGTTATCTAAAAAGACAATCCAAACGTATTGAACTTTTATATCAAAAAGGTAGAGTTTAACAAATTGCGGGCAAATCGTTTTACCCAGATGAATAGTTTTGCACATTGGAGCACTTTTATTTTGTTAATATCACAGCACATTTTTATATCCCCGGACTTGGCACTACGAATTGCGTTTTCCTTTACAGTGTAAATAAAACCGGCCAAGTGCGAGTCGGACTCGCGCACTGAGGTTTCCGTTCTCAGAAGAAATAAAAAGGTTTAGTGTTGAAAAAATAACGTTTTAATTATTTTTTCCAATAATGACATAATATTTAAACTTTATTTTATTTTTCCTGAAATACATATAAGTGCGTAATAATACCTTCTATCAGTACCTACTAATTATTTCAGATATTTTGTCGGTAAAAAATAAAAATTGATTTATTTTTTAAATGTCTAAATCTTTGAAACTCCGTTTTATTTTTCCTGTAAAATATAGGGGATTATCTATGAGTCTGTATTATTTCAGCCCTTTCATATGATACCCCACTTGCCCCACGTTTAGATTTCGACCTCCCATTTCGGACCCCACGGACAATTGTTTCCAAAAAAATTTTTATCTGAGATAGTGCGGGCAAACAAGTTCTACAACTGTGCCAAATTTCAAGCCCATAGCTTTAGTAGTTCCTGCGAAAATCAGCTGTGACAAACAGATGGACAGACGGACAACGAAGTCTCACCTTATAGGATTCCTTTTTTAACATTTTGTTACGGAACCCTAAAATCGTACTAAAAGTACTTTTCACGTTTATGTGGGGCCAATTGTGGTGACAAAAATCATTTTACATAACAATATGGCTTTCAGCCCATGAATAAATCGTTCAAACGTTCCTTTTCTCGAATATCTCTAATACCTACTCGGTAAAGGATTGAACTGAGATTTAAGTGTAATATGAATATAGGTCAGGACAGGAAAAATAAAAAATAAATTATTTTGACATAGGTACATATAAATCTATATTCGTATTTTTTAACGGAAGCGGACAATAAAAAGATCGATCTAACACATTCGGTCAAAATCTATAGTAATTTGGATTTTGGAAATATCTAATAAAATCGATTAAAATTCTAGTAATTTAGCTAATTTCGGATACAGAAAGTGGTGTACAAGATGTGCTTTGGACTCGAAAAACAAGGTCAGAGTCATACTGAGCATTCAAAGCTAGGCTTTCCTGACTTCTGTCACAGAATTTCAAACTTTCGGAAACGTAAACTACGTCTGTAACTCCACTTCTTCAAATTAAAAAAGTCTGAATTAAATTATCATTTCACGTAAGTGTGTACGAGTAAGTTATTTAGGTATATTTGTGGGTACTTAAATCCTTTAATTATGATGATGATCATCATCATCATCAGTATTATCAGCCTATTAATGTCCCCACTGTTGGGGCGAAGGCCTCCCCTTGACAAAGGGGGTACGAGCCATGATCCACCGAGAGCAGGCCCAGTACTAATTGGTGGATTTCACACACTTTCGGAAACTTTTAATTTCCTCAGACATGCAGGTTTCCCCACGATGTTTTCTTTCACCGTTACAGCAGTCGGTAAATTCTGTCTGTTTATTCTACTGCAATATACCAATATTCTTCTGTATAGGCAGGTATTTACTTCTAGACATTATTCAGGCATTTAAATTTTGACTGTCGCAATAAATAGGCGAGTAAGGTGCCTCACAAATCAGGTCTCTCCCCCGTAAATTCACTCAAGTAAAATGACGAAGCGTTAAAAACACATTATGTAAGATGATGGGAGAAAAACGAACGCAAACAGTGAGCTTATGTAAACAGACTATTCCACAATCAGCTAGGTATATTGGAGTATGGATTCATAGCTATCCTACTAATTTTCCAACGGTTCTTTGCTTTCTACACCGCTCAAATTCTTTGTAGATTTTAATTGTTTTGTTAACTATAAATCAAAATAATGGTATGGAGTCAATGAGATTCGGTTTAACATCGAACGTCTTTCTAATTCTAACTCCCAATTAAATATCACAGTTCTATGAATAGAAAAATAATCTCATTGATATTTCAATCAAATTATAAAAGTAGTTTACAAAATAATTGCAATTCATACAGATTTATAAACTATACTTTTATCAAAAGGTTCGTTAATCAAAGATTCAAGAACTTGGAATGAAACGAAAGACAAACAAAATACCTGTAAATAATTGCGGCTTAAGCTCGTTTGCGCGAAAATTTAACCCTCACGAATTTTATATGCATTTCATAAAAAATTGACTTGGGTTAGAGTTAACCCAGCGTTAAATTTTCGCTAAAGCTGCCTTAGGGAAGATGCCATAGATACCTAGCTTACACAAAAATTTAGAAACTCTTTAACTATAAGTAGGTTTGTACCTAGATTAGGTCTATAAATAGGTATTACTAATGTAACTTCGATTTGTAATGATTTGGAATATAGCTTACTTATAAGGTAATTCTATACCTACAAAAGGTATATGAGTGTAGTACTTACCTCATTAATTTGAATTTATAGTGAAGAATAACTTTTTGCATTCCTCGTAAAACCAATTTAATGCAAGAGGGAGGCAGTACGGTGATATTTAAATTTACGTTTAAAGTAGCTTACTAACAAGGTTCTCTGCATATTATTTGCTTTGACATGAAGCAACTCTCTGAGAAACTTGTAACTATTAGTACCGCAAAGGCCAGCGTAGAACAATTTTCTCAGGCACTTTAACTGTAATTTCATTGCCTTTCATCGTATTTCATTGCCTTTAGCAGTGTGAATTTACATTCATCACGCTACGTAGATACATAGTAAGTATGATGATTAACGTTCCCCTTCGATTCATTTTATACCGGTTCCTTATTAATTGAAACACCTCTGATTAATAGGATTAAAAATAATAGTTAAAAATAAAAGATAGTTGTTCAAATATCGCGTGTGTTCGGCGTGGTACGATTGTTCAAATTTAGCGGAGACAGGGAATTTGAAAGCGTGCGGTTTGCTGTGGCTAAGTTACCAGCGGTGTTAATGAAGCACCTTGGCCTAAATCAATATACAGTCAGATTTAATCGCGCGAACACCCGCACACCAATCTACCTACATTCCGTGACTCCCGCCCGCCCAAACTTGGCACCGGCAAAGCCGGCAACTAATAACTAAGCTGGCTTCAGAACTTTTGAATAGCAATACTTTCGGAGTAACAACATAAAATATAATGAAAGGTCAAGTTATATGAATACTACTCTAACGATTAACAGGAAACTCACCTCTCATTTTAGAAATCCCAATTTTAACAATTTACAAATATCACATTTACGCGGCCAATAATGTGAATATAAATTTTGATAACTAAATTCTTTTCACAGTTTAAACTTGTTTTAAACTTTATACTTACTTATAGAATCTAAAATGCATAGTAAATATGAACCGCCGCGAGCACATAACAAGCCAATATGAAATAGTTTTGAAGATTTATATTATTTCGGAATTTATAATTTGTTTGTTTGAGTGCATAATGTTTACAGTTATACGTAGGTCGGCCGATTGGGGAGGGCGGCGGCGGCGGCGGTATATTCGGCTACCTCTCTTTCTCCACTGACAGCGAAGCCTCTATTCCCGATGCTTATAACCGGCAGCGCTCCATTGCGCCGAGTACCTGCGCATTGAACCGTTTCACCTCTTGCCCACCTACGCGCCATTTGCATTTCATTTTCAATTTTTCATAACCAGAAAATGAAAATTAAGCTAAATGCTGGTTATATTTCAATAATCCATATTTAACTGCAGAAGGTATGTATTTTAAATTGAATATTTTAATTACATATGTCCCAACTCTATAAATTATAATATTTACATGAGAAGGTAGGAATTATAGACATGAAAACTTTGTATACCTACCTATCCGACAATGTGTCTATATACAATATACGATATAGTAAATAAACATGTGTGAAAAATGTAAATGCGCCCATGAGTTGTTTATTTAAATGTAACGAAAAAATTGCGAGTGATCCGAAGATGAGCCTGTATGAAAAGGGCGGTAGAGCAGACTGCCCGGCCTATGCGTGCATCACGCGATCGGGAACACAAACACTACGCGAGCCAGGCACATCCATCCAACTAAACGTCTTGTGTTGCCAATATAGACGCTGTAGACACCAATAAAGGTCTTTTTATTCACCCCTAAGTAAGTTGGTATATTCGCTAGTCCTATTTCTATGATATACGAGTAGGTACGCAGGTTAGGTTTGACATAAGAGAAACAATACCTACCGCTATCCTCTATTATTTATAAAGTCGGAGTCGTGTCCTTTTATATTGGTCTAAGTAGGTAAACTTAAATATTATTCTAAAATGAATTGCTGGTATCTTACTATCCAAGATCTTGCGTGTTGGCATGAAACCTCAGTAGTGGAAGGGTATACTCGTACGCAAGCTGCAAGCTGCATTCTTTGGTAGTTACATTAAGGATCAGTACATCTTACCTCGGAATGTTCTGGTATGAGAGGTCTTCTCCTCGAGCCTGAGTCTTGGTACCGTAAAGGCAAGACAGGATCTTCTCCCGAAACGGCTCGCTGATAGGAAAGCCTCCTGCCCTTCGAATCCAGCATCGGAGAGCTCAAATCATTCTCCGGGATACTGGAGAAGTCAGCATATGATTGGCACATTTGTGTTTCAGGACTGTTTTCGTCTTGGATCATTCGTCGGAAGTAATTTGTGAGACCCTCGCTAGCTACCCACGTTACTCTGAAAAAATATATTTTAACTATTATTTTTCACATGCAAGATACTAATCTAAGAATGGATCGAGCACCATTTTAGTTTTGTTTGATTATGTCGTTTAGTGGCTTATCTTGGCCGATGATCTAATTTATAAGTTATTTATTACTAATAAATTATGATGACAAAATTGAATCAAAAACATTGAATATTATTTTCGTGTATGGTATAATAAATAATACACAAACACTTTACCTGTTAGACCTGGAACTGTTAGCCTTTCTTCTTCGCTTTCCTTGAGCTGAGTCCAGACCTGAGCTCATAGATATTGCCCGGGAGTTTAACAATGATTCCTGATGAATGAAGCTCTCATTGAGACCTGCGGATAAGGATAGAATAGCATAGCATAACTCTCACGTCCATAATCCCCGAGGGAGTAGACAGAGGAACCACATTCATTATAAGTAGTTCCCACTTTTCGCCATAAGATTTGGTGAACAAACGTGATAGATGGCGAGTCTGTAGCTGTCTTCTATAAGTGTATAATAGAACCCTATAATATATATAATAATAGTATAATAGTAAGTATAGTAGTAGTTAGGTACGAGAATGTAAACCTATTTTATGATTAGACAAGACACACGGAAAGAAAAATATCGTAATAGTAACGAGAAATCATGACAATTGTTCATATGGTTTCCATAATATATTATAGCATCCATTACAAAAAAATCTAGTAATAGTAACGAGAAATATTGTAAATGGATACATTGTCCCCCGTTACAATAATACATAATAATGCATTCAATTACAAGTCAAAAATAATTTAAAAGTAAAAAATACTTAATAGTCAAATGAAAGTATAAAATATAAATACATTTGGGTACATTATTAAAAAAATGTAGTCATACTACTCCCGACCTTGAATCGCCCCCTGTCCAAAGGTACCCATTACGCTGACGGCGTTACCACGTTGGATAGCCAGAAAGATCCTTTGGACGAGGTATGAGCCAGAGCGAGATTCACCGCCACCCAAGTCCCTGACAAACACCCCCGCCACGCAACCCCACGTGCCCGATGTCTCGACAGCGGCGACCGGCACAAATCATACGTGGGCTCAAAGTTGGCGTACTTGCACCGTGCATTAATCGGGTGCCGTCTCGGCTGCTGATCCGACTGCTTGCGTGGTACATCTAATATGCGAACTCGCATATGTACACACGCAAGTTGCATCCCACAAAAGGCATCGGCCTCTCTGCAATGGGATCAGGGTAAGACCGTCCGGCCGCTTGCCATCTGTGCGACACAGGATAATATCATGTATGGCGTGATGTCTCGATCGATCTGCCTGCGGACCGTAAACAACTGAGACCATGAAGCCCATTTGCCTCTACCATGTTGCCACAAACACCTATGAGGCTCGCACACGCCACGTCCCATACTAAGTGCCGCCGCCTTAAAGTATCATTGTCCAACAATGTACCCAAATGCAGCCACGGTAAGGCGTGGAGCCAGGCTCCAGATTCGGGCTTTGAGGCTGCCTTCAGACGGGCCACATTTGTACCGGTGGCCTCGGTCAACAACCCCTAAAAGACCCTCCGCGAGAAAATCTCATCCCACCCCCTCTGTATCTCCGCTCTATCAGGGTGATAGGTGTTGTTACACAAAGCTGACCATGCCGCCAAGGCCTCCGTCACGTATGCGATGCGGATCCCGTCGCTATTATCAGGGAGAATGCGAGTAAAATATTGTAATGGATGCTATATGAACAATTATAGTTTGCAAGTTTTAATTTTAGATTCGATTAGATTGAGTATATATAATATGTGGAGTCAGTATTTTTCTATAAAAGTAAATCGGCTTGCATTATTATTATAGAGCTTATAGAGGTTTGCAAGTTTCGCACGCGCGTTATCTTTTAATTACAACAATGACATTTGTACCTATCTAAAATTAAACGACGTATGCTCTATCCTTCTAAATACTTATTACTTCCACGATCGTTTGTTCAGGATAGTACGTATTCAATACAATAACAAAATAATTCTTGACAGAAAATCGTATTTTTTTGCATTTTCGTTCTAAGTACATACGTACTAAGCACATTATACATTTACATTAAATGCCAGCACGATTGAATTGAAACTTGGGTGAAAGAAAAAAACAGTATAAAATAATCCCCGCGCGCGTGTACCTACCTTCATGAAAGCTTCGGCTTTTTGTCCGCAAAAATAATCCTAGACATTTATCCCATTCCATATAAATTAAAACGATGAAACTTAATAAACTTAAATTTACTCTGAAAACATGGCTTGTGGAAAGATGTTTTTATAGGGTCAAGGAATGTTTGGACGATAAACGTTAATTGATTGCTGATTGTATATTTATGTATAATTTGGATTATTATTAACATTTTGTAAATTTAATATTATTGACATTGTATAAATTTTAATGACATTCTTTTTTTCTTTTTTGTTTCTTCTCATAATCTGTATAAATGTATGTTTTTATTAATTTGTGAATTTGGTGTATATACCTGTAAGGGTACAGTTTAGTGTGTTTATGCAACTATATCTGCAATATTTGTAATGCTTACCTAAACTTTTACACAATAAATCTTAAATCTTATAAAGAATATACTTATTATTATTAGTTATTATCTTTGTTACGTTATTATTTACGTGAATAAATGAAATATTATGTATGGGAACCAGGAGTATATTTAACATTAAACGTATGGCAACATTATTTAGACACAGAAGTTTATCACTGCAGTACCTTTTAACAAAGGATCTTTACTCTCATCTGAATCGTTAAAATGAAAAGCGTTTCATTTATAAATAGCTTTGACAACTTTAATACTACAAATTCGGTCCGAGATTTATGGGTTTCGGGAAACGTAATTAATATCTAAACGTAGGCTAATCCATTCGGATTGTAAGCGTGAGAGCGCTGAAACTTTGATATTAAGTAACTTTTCCTTACTGGGTTTTCTAGAAAGGAAATTAATGGAGATATATAGTTTATAATAACATTAATAACAGTACCTACTCGCTTAGTACGAGGTGTTGCATTACTGCAACCTACCAATAAAGAATGATAAAGATTAATAAAGATAAAGGATAATAAAGAAGATTCCTATACATTTTGCTCAAGGTTGTTTTCTCTTTATTATAAAAATTCTCATAATGAACCACATTTTTACTTCTTTCTATAATACTTACAAGAGAAATCTCACAAAAGTCAGGTTCGTCCTTCACAAAAATATCTAAAGAATTGTAATTAAAATGATGAATGTACTATTCGTATGCACGACGATCTAAAACACACGGAGGCGGTGGTAAATTGTGAATACAAGAGGTGAGACCGGAAGGTATAATGAATGCATAAATACAGACTATGAATGCATGAAACATTTCAAAAGGTGCAATGGAACGACAAACTTTTCTATACACATTATTTTTACACATTCATTTACAGGAAATTGTTACTACTGGTTCAGTCATGTTGATTTACTGTCGCCAATATAAAAGAACCTTTATCAACTTTCGATATTTGTAGGTATGAAAACCTTCATGTATATTAAACCTTTTAATAAAATTAATTTTTGAATCGGCAGCAGTAAAACAACACGATTGACATGATGGTAATAATATTTCAGTAAAATATTGCACGAATATGTAAGATGATTAGATTAGAATAGAAACCGAGTCGTAACGTTGCAGCCTGTGACATTGACTTTTATAGATGGGAGTTTTTCAGGAAACCCTTTGGATACTTACTGTGTACACTGTTCGATATGTCTCCAAGTGGCTGACTGGAGCACAGTGCTGGCTGGCTGCCCGCCAGGCTCTCCTGCTCCGAGGTCGCGGGTGGACCCTGGCTCGCAGACAAGCTGGACGTGCTCCGATCCACCGTCGACGACGACTGCAAGCTCGTAGCGCTGCCCTGCAGACCTTCCTGCCAATGCCATAATTGAATAGGTCGGTATTTAAATATAATAGATATTTCACTAACACATGTGTCGTGAAGGCGACTTTATGAAAGAAAAAATGATCTCCCTCCCCAAGGGGCGCGCGTTACTTTCTTCATGATGTCATGTATTACTATACATATAATCGAGTATAATAACCATCTGTTAAATTTTTTCGTAAACGTTTTCGGTATAGTACTCGTAGGTTGACCTCCCTACGGTACCTACATTACGGTAGCGAAGGAAAACAGTTTAGGAAAAAACCAGTTTTAGAAAAAACAATGTTTTTTTTTAAATATTGAAAATTATTTCTAATTTCGAATTTAATTACCTAATCCCTGATTCAGTATCCAACCCGAGATCCTACATCGGGTAAGCTAGTTAAACCGATGTAGGGCTTTGTAAGACTACGTAAATATTTGCTAACGGCATGTCAACAAGGATTTATTGACCGCTTGAAATGTAGGTGTATAGAGACACGATGATATTATCTTTCGTTTGAAACAACCTTTGGCTAATACGATATTCGGTTATTCAGACCGTACCTAAACCTGTATTCCTTTCATTAAAACTAATTTCACTTTGGGGCAATAAAATATGAATATTGAAAACTTACCTGATGATATTGTAAAACTGCATTGTAGTTGTTGTTGCTTCCTTTGTCATTAAGCGACTGAAGAGATACAGACATTGAACCTCTACGTTGAATAACTTGTGGTTTGCTAGTCAACGATTGTCTTTTAAATATTTCTGTAGTATTTTTCAAAAAGCTGTCCATTTTTTTTCTAAAAAAGGAAGATTTTCTTTGAAGAGGTGGTTTTCCTATTGAATTTAGATCTATCTCAGATTGAGACAAGCCTTCACGCCGGGTTAGTAGTGTATGGTCTAGTGATAATTTTCTTTCTCGGTTTATTATATTTGAACATCTATCTACAGAATGATTGACAGGGATCGGTGTATTCTCAGGGTAGGTTTGATTACAATCTATATTTTCTGTATTTTCTGAGGATTCATGAGACTTGTTCAATGTTATATCATCGTCAACTGTCTCGATGTTGTCACTAGGTTGTTCGTCATCTGTCTTTGGTGTACTGATGTCATCTTCGTAACTTTCTGACTCGTTTGTATCTTTGATTGGAACTACCACGTCAAGATTTGTAGCACTCGCGGGCTCAAATAAATCTTGTTCCTTTATATTACTGCTGCTGACGTCTTCACATCCATCTTCATTATCATTAAAGTCTTTACTATTCATAACCTTACTGCCTCGCGGTGCCTTCACACGCATGCTGCTATTCATTTTTACGGTCCTTAGAATTTCTTTTATTTTAAGATTTTCTTTTATAGATTTGACATCTGTGATAAATGATGGAGACTTTTCTTTATCTCCATTTTTTACTGATTTTTCCTTCTTCGATTTCTGTCGGAATCTATCCATATTGGTAGCTTTGTACACAGTTTCACACTTTGTATATTAATTAACTCTTAAATTTCATATTAACACTTAAATTTAAGTAACAAATCATCGAAAAACTTAGCACTTGGAACTGTTATTTAGAAACCTTTATCGGTGAGTGGCGACACTACGCCTGTACGTGTAAGTAACTTTAATCATTGTGAACGAAGTGTGACGATAACAATTTATCGAGAAATGCGAAATGGCATCGAATGGTTACAGCACAGACTAATAAAGGTAAGAGCCTATATAGTTTAGGTACACGCACACGCAGCACCTGTGTAAATGTTCGTCAAGTGATTCGGTCTTAATTTCGATCTCATAAAGAGTGTAACGCAAAACAGAAAAAATACTGAGTACGTCACTTCAAAAAGTAAACAGTTGTGAAACAGATCCGGCCTCACATTTGATAAACTGTAGGTGAACGATATCATGCTTAAGATAATTTGTGATAATGTTAGCTATCTGTTATCTAGTTCGCCATTTATTCTAATTGCATACCATAGTCGATCAACCGTTTCTAAATCTCATCGGTATTGTCTAGAAAATGTATATTTGGGTATGATAGGATTGGGTAACCTTTTTTTTTTCTTCGTTCCCTTCGTTATCAACCTAATTACGAGTACCTCGCCTATTGACAAAATCCAAAGCCATAATACACCTAGCGCCGCACATCGCTGCATCTATCTGGGGCGAACTCCATATTATCTATATCGTCTAAAAAATGTTTATAAATTATTAATATTATCAGAGGTACTTACTTTTCAATTAGGTTAAAATCATTCAGTTATTGAGACCAAATAATGTTACGACGAAAATACAAACGTAGTTACTAAGTATATATCGTTATCGTCATTTTCTACTATTAATAGATATCTACATGCAAATCATTCTCTGTATCATGTAGGTATGTATTACTTATTAACTACCTCTTCCTTTATGTCCAGTCAAACGCAAATAGTGTATAATTTAATTAAGTGCTTGAATAGTTTCCAATTATTCTATTACTTCGCGTATCTGGTATGAAACGGTCCGGTTGGATTGCAATTTTACCCTCCGTCCACTTCGCTCTCCTAGCACTTATCCCCTGGGGGATTCATTTGTATTTTTTCTCCACTCGGATCCCCTGGCCAAAGAAACCACAGTAGAATCCCCTGGGGGATTATTTTGGATTTAGGGAATTGAAAAAATAAGTACATAAGAAGAAATAATGATAGGTTACTTTTATTTAAAACTTAAACCTAAACTTAAAATTTCAAATATCCTCACTAATTTAGATTATTAACCTAACGTTAATCATTCCATATTCTAAAAAAATAGGGTATCCGTGTGGAGACAAAATCAAGTGCTAGGGGAGCCAAGTGGACGGAAGGCAATTTTATGCACTTCATGTTGAATCTATATGTGTCTACATTTTATTGAGTTGGCTAGTATTCTGAAGCATACCTTCTGTATACAAACAATATGTACCAACCTCGTAACCTGATCCACACGTAGCATACCAAACATACTATTTACGGTCTGGCGCTGATGTCTCCTTAGTTTCCTCACAAGAGTTATAACACCCCATTTCAACTGCCACGGTAACTTATACGCCGTATGCCTAATATAGTTCGAAATAAACTACAGTTGTTAGAAATTAGACGTACTTAATGACCCCAAACTTGGGGAATATATGACTGGCGGTGGCGTACCTCGGGGAATTACTTCTTCACATACTGATCTTCTTCAGTAATTATTATTTAACCAAACTTTTGCAGGATGTGTGTCGATTTGTTCACAGTAGTGCGAGTAAATGTAATACCTAAAATAGGTAGATGTAATCCCTTTGGATTGCTGTTGATTCCGCTTTAGTAAACTTTTTCGTGATTAACTTGGAAAGAAGAAAGCTGTAACAGAAGTGTTGAACGGAACGAGTTATCTAAACCAGATGTTGATAAGGCTGCAAAAGTTTCAGTCACGTCGTCGGCGAGTCCTTCATTTGTCGCAGTTAATTTTGCGGAAAGCATAAACAAAATGCTTTGGGCCTGCTCTACTGCCTCACCGGTAAAATATGCTAACCATCCCTTTGTGTCAAAACTTTGTGTTTGCATGATCTCCCTGGTGTTGAGTTGATATATCTATATCTGTAACACGATTTATAGATTTTTTTTGATTCTTGTGTGATTAAACGAAAAATTTTCATTCAGTATCACCAGATAGATCGCACAGTCTTCACAATACGACTATACTAGGTACCTACGCAATATACACGATTTATATAAGTTGTGCTTAGTTGAGAGATCCGAAACGGGGTTGATCAGAATTGTAACTGTATAACTGTAATATACGAATATCTACATGTACGAGTATAATACCTTAGTCATGTCTGTGATCTATGGCTCATCAAAATTCGTAAACAAATCTAGCTAAAATCGCAAAGTATGAAAATCCAAAACATTCGTATAGTTGTAGAATAGTAAATACCTACAAACAAACGCGTTAAGTGACCGACCCTCATCAAGTCATCATTGATGTTGAAAGTGAGACTATTAATAGTAGTACCTAGGTAATATTTATACTTTATACCCACTGGGTAGTAAATCGAGAAGTTTGTTTAGTGTTGCAAATTGGGGCAAAGTGTCATTCAGAACATTCAGCTGGACTCATTGGACTATTATAGTCTTTTTCACATAGGAAGGCAGGCCAGAAGTTTCTATAGAACGTAACACTCAACATTTACGTCACGAAAACTGATAGGTAGGTAGTGGTCACAGAAGTCAATTTTAAAATTAGAGACCATCAGATAATTCAGATAAATGATACAACAAACTAAAAACAAATACGTTTTTGCTAATTATTAAACAATATTCAAAGATTTTTCCATTACCCTTACGATTTTTTCATTAAAAAAAATATTTGCTGTGATCTGGTTTCTCAAATTATCATAGCCCAACTTGGAAATTAATAAGATGTATAATAAATATCTAGATAAAACACGGGGTTAATTGTTGTTGTATCGATTTTATGATCGTTATTCGGTAACGATTTTACCGAATGATGTTGTGGCACATTACTAATTTGTTGTTATGACTTACAAGTGACATACTTCAGCCGTGCCTTCGTCTGTGAAAAAGATTATAATACTGATATTTGATATACTTAGAATTTGACACGTAGCAGCAAGATGATTAAAATTGTTATCATTTGGCTAGTAGGTACTATAATAATTTGTTATATAAAGTTTGGATTAATTGTGGAGTAGCGGATCCAGGAATTTATTTTTGGGGGGGTCTCATCGGGTCTCTTGTGGATAAAGCCTGATTTTGGGCTCCTGGCGCCCTGAGCATTAGCCTGGGTATTAACCCAGCATGCCCCACGTCTGCTCGCACGATGATTCGTACCGAAGGTCGAGTTCTATCCAGTCATAAAAACACAGGTGATAATATGGATTACATAGAAGGCTAGGGCGGGAGCGAGAGTAGTAAGCTCGAAAATTGGCGCAGATTCGACACAAATGATGGAGTGGGTTAGAACTTAGAAGGCTAAGGTGGCAGCGAGTGAAGAGAGCTCGAAATTTTGGAGCAGTTGCGTCATGGATGATGGATTAGGTAAGCGAGCGAAACGAGCTTCAAATTCCGGTGCAAATCCGACACAGAGACAAATTAAGTTAGAAAGTTAGGCCGGGAGCGAACGAAGCGAGCTCACTTAACGAGCTCAATTTCGGCGCCGATCCGACACAATTGATGGAACAGGAAAGGGCGGGAGCGAGCGAAGCGAGCTCGACATTTCGGCTAGTTAGTCTTATTTTTATCATGTCGATACAGCTTACACAAAGTTTAATTGATTTGTCTGACAATTGTGGAGGAAGGGGTATGGCATGGTATTGAATCCGGCACTGTATCTTTTATTAAAGGGAAAAGTGCATTTGCTTTACTCTACCATGTGATAATAGAATACCTACACATAGGTTTATCATCCAAGAAAACATCCAGATAAGTACCTGAATTTATTTATCAAATAAAATATAGTTAACTCCAAATATAAATAGTATAACAGAAACGAACCATATTTCCTTCTTCCTTTGCAAGCAATACAAAATTCAAATAGTCTTCTTTTTCATTTATAAATTTAAATTTAGATTTCTAATATAAATTTTTATAAAATCGTGTAGGTACGACACAAATAAATCGTCTATTATTATCACTTCGTTTGACAAGTATATTGTTTTACAACAAAACAATTATTTCCCGTGACCCACTCTATGAACAATATCCAATAGTCAATTTCGCGAACGGTACCATATAATATAGGTTGAAATGTGAAAAAAAATATTTCTGTCGCTTAAGGAGTATCTAGTGAATCCGTCGATGTTACTTCTTGCCAGGTACGTCGGGCACATCGAACTCGCTAACTTGAGCGTCCACCAGCTGCTTACTTCGGAGCTTGACCACTGCATGGCTCGGCACGTTTGGATCTTCCATCTCGAATTCGATTAGTCCTGTTTGACATAAAATTACCATAATTAAATAATAAATATTTATAGTCACTAAACATTGATATGATACATGATGATTATGATACATCATAACCATTCGTGAAACTGACGGTTACTTAGTTGTAAAGCCGAAAGTGTGAGACCAAATATCAATATTACCTATTTTATTACCAGTTATGGAAATAACCTCTACTGTCAGATATAAATCTCGTTGCATTTCAATTTAAAGGCGTGGTCATGCAGAAATGCCACAATTGCAGAGAAATGGTGGCAGTGAAACTACGGGCGCGCCTGTAAATCAAAAGCGCTCAATGCCCGTAAGTACCCACTATCGTGACGATATTTCAATCGTTAATTAATTAATGACGACAGGCTAGTGTCGTAAATATGAAATTGTAAAGCGGAAAGTTCAATATTTTCACCACGCCATAAGACAAGTAGCATAAAATCAATATATTTTATTTTCTTCTATTATTAATTTTGTAATAACAATAAAATAGTAGTCTGATTTTAAAAACAGAATAATAATGGCAACATTTCAGAAATCGTTAAAAAAATGTGTTTTGACATCGTTGTATGGAATCTTGCCATTATTTATATTCTACTGTTTAAAATACGACTTTTATATGTGACATCATAGACAAAAGACTTGTTTTTGGTTTAGTGATGTTTAATGGAGCATTATCGGTTTCTATTATTTAGTTAGCTTTATGCCACTGCTTGACTTCACACACAGTTCTCTCTAGTTTTGACGTAAATTTGAGAAGTTTCGCATATGACATGCAAAACCCATTAACCGACTAGCATAATTTCAATATAGCAATCGAACGTATACCTAGTGGAAATGAACTTTGACGTGTTAAATGAATGATTACAAGTGGGGAGCGGTAGACAAGTCGGGCAGAAGTTGTATGTTAGTTAGCTACATTTACTGGTCACCGACATTGAACTAATTGAATTCGGTCATTCTCAGGCACGGAGAGCCTAATTTCCGTGTGCCTAATTACCGTACATTCAAATTACTATTAATTTGAATTTGAAAATTGTATCGAAAATTATGCGGAGAACGCCGCTTCTGAAAATGTCCGACAGCATTGTTCCGTCACGATTTTCAAATTCAAATTTGAACGTTCGGAAATTATATCTTTATAATCTTTTCAAAACATCTACTTTATAGCATTGAGATAACTTAATTTTATCATATTTATTTTATAAATTATAATATTAATGTAAAGTTATGGAAAGACAAAATAGACGTGAATACAATGTAAATATTGATGCAGACATGTCAGAACTGACTCGACCTAGTGAACTAAGTCGGTGAAGAAAAACAACGTGGAAAACGTGTATCCAAAGACATTGTCACAGCCCATCAATTTACCCTGGGCTCGTGTAGCAGAGTAATGACCCAAATCCAGTCTAGGTTTAAAGGGGAGCGAAGTTTATGCTCTAACGATGAGGATTTAAATAAACGTTAAATGACAAGCAAATTTTACATTTCAATGACTGATGACTCTGCTGTTATCTGATCTGCCTTCCTACATATTTTTACAAGTGTGTGAAGGTATACCAAAGGTGTAGGTACCATGCTAGACTAGCCAGATTTATTAACTGACTGTAATGGGAACAACAGCTTATACATACGCGAATGACGTTTTGGCCATAGAAATATTTTATGCTGCAAAAAACTTATAAAAACCTCCTTCGATGACCACTTCTTCCTTGTAGCTGTCCTTCAGGGACCTAGCGAGGATGCTGTGATAGAAATTCTTCGCTTGAGCTTTAATTTCATCTGAAACTTCCATCTTGGAAACGGCTTGTATCAACACGTTTAGCTTCTGGCGTGCATTTGCTATCAGCTTGTCAACTGTTATTATCAAATGGATTTTTTTAAATTAAAGGAATCCAGACGAGCAGACGGATCATCTGATGCTAATTGGTCACCGTCGTCCTATACATCACACCTCACTAAAATATTGGAAGAGGGTTTTCGATGGGCTGCTAACCTACCATTCAAATCGGAACACAAGCATTCCTGTTTTGAGGCTGAAATAGGTAAGAGGGTAGCACCTCTCCAGCCGAACCCTGCACCTCAGTGTCTACCACCTTCAGATCACAGAAATAATAACTTCTTTATGATTAACAAAAAAAAAATTATATTCGAAGATTAATAACTATAGACACACTCACAGTCTGCTTCTAATTCAGGCACTGGCTGAAGCATTTCTTCAATGGCGTACTGGACTCCAGGTGGGGCATCTTGGTGCGGTCGCGGAACATTAGTAGCGCCTACGGTGATACATTATGTATAGATAGATATGTATTAACGTTCCAATACCAAAGACGGCATTGATAGTATGTAAGGTGCTTTATAAGTATTTTAGTTAAGTACATTATACCAAATTTCACCAAGAAAAGAGTGTCATGTACAAAAATGATCCTCACCCACGCTCGAGAGGAGCTGGTTGATCTGCTGCAGTGAAGTCTTCATTTCAATTATGAGCTTGCCCTTCTGGTCAAGAGCTTTGGTTAGCTCATGTTCCTGCCGCTTCTCTGTATCCAGTTCCGCCCTTAATTGCGTCTTATTTTGTAAGTAACTGTGGAAAAATAAAATATAAATCATTAGGTACACAGTTATAGAACGAATCCTAAAATACATCTTCGGTGATTCGTCTATTTAACTATATCAAACAAGAAATTTGAAACATCTTGTAGTCGTTCAAAATCACAAAGAAATCCAATTTCACCAATGGTAAAAGCTTGAAGATGAAACATTCATGGGGAATTCATTTATAGCTTTATGAGTGAGTCCAACCCATTTATGGATTGAATTTCGTAATCTAATTAGTGGGCTAGTTTAAATTAGGAAATTGGGACGACTCGGCTTTGGTTATTGAGCCTGCTATCGATGCTCTACGTTAGTTTAGCTAATTATTATTAAGTTTAGTTGTACTGTTGTTTGGTGTCTACTTACTTATCAGTACTGGATTATATAATTCAGTGTATATACACTGGCGGCCTGAAACTGTTTACCAGTTTCCAATTTAATTCATTATTCATTATCAATGGATTTTAGTAGACCTTATTACGAGCGATATGTAAAAGAAATTAAATGTACTTACCTATAAGTACGTTTTTATAGTTACTACGTTTTAAAACTGCAGAAATTAAAAGTAAATCAAATGAATATGCAAGAAGTTCATTACTTTCGTCATTTTCTCTTTTTTTTGCTTTTTAATATAATATGACATCACAAAAAGAGTATTATCGACTTTTTGATAATTATAAGCTAATTACATAGGTATTAATGGAGGCTATACCAGATATTAAAAAAATTATATCATTAATAATTAAAAACATTGGATTTGAATAAAATATTATAAATTTATCTAAGCATTCAATGCTCAGATAAAAATAATATATTTTTTTGCAAGCATTGAACCTAGAGTATGTCACCTCGTTGAACGTTCGTTTTTCAAAGTAGAGCTATCTATGCCTAGTCACAGTTTTTGACAGCGATCTTATAAATCGTGTGCATGCCATTAATTATACCCCTTAGTTAGGGTAGGTATAATAAACATTTTCTGACCGCGACTGTACCTTAGATGCCCCAAGCAATCCAAAACTGAGGTGCCGCCCCTAAGAACCTTAATGGGTGACCCCCATGGCACAGGAATATGACTCATACTTCACCAAACATAACAGTTACAGTTACGGTGACATTTGAAGCAAAAAGGTACCGCCACTAACCTTAAAAATGTGAAAATTATTTATTTCGAACTTCCCGAGGCGAAGAGAGGAAAGCGGGGCAACTCTCACATGTCTTGGCTGTGACGTGATGCTCTAAGCAATTGCCCTTATTTTGTATAAGGGCGCCACTAGTCCGATTTCTGTGGCCTTCCCTTTTCACACACTGGTTATCTCAGTGTGCAAGTTTCCTCACGATGTTTCATTTCACCGTTCGAGCAGACAATAAATATATACACATACGACTTCGAAAAAAGGTTAAAAACTCATTAGTACATGACATTGTGTGGTTCCTAGTCCATGTCTCCTGGTTCCGGGACTGCGGGCATGGGAGACCGGTGTCCTATAGCCGCAACCTAGCCGCTATATGTCACTGACGACGCTCTAACCAGCGGTAGACAATAACGATTTCCTCTTCTAGGAGTTAGTCTATCTATATACCTATATGGTATGTATCTATATACCTACCTACTTAATTATATGTACGAATGTAAACATAGTAATATCTAATGTAGCTATCGATAAGAGTTATAAAAATAATCAGGTAAGTACATAATTGACAAACATTAACTTTTGTAATGCGTGGATGTTTTGTAGTAAGTAATAAAGTCATAAACATTGTAAGAAAATTTGATAAATAGATATGTACCTATCACCAATCAGCACTGGGCTCGTACCCTTGGTAGGTCATTAATAGGCTGATGATGATGATGAAAACAGAAACAATATCATATTAGTACTATAAGTATGTACTTATAGTACCTATATACTAAGATGATATTGTTTCTGTTTTCGTATAAGTATGTCGTCTGTATAAGTATGTACTTACAGTACCTATATATTGATGATATTGTTTCTGTTTTCGTCATCATAATCAGCCTATTAAAGTCCTACCAAGGATACGAGACTACGAGCCCAGTGCTTATTGTTGGATTCCACATATCATCGGAAACTTTTCCACAGATACCTATTTAACGCACAAGAACCTTGCAGTGACCTTGCACTGGTTCTACCTATGCGGGTATTGTATGCAGTGCCACCCCCGCCCACGACGACGTTACCTTAACATTTTCATTTACTTTTTAGCAACAGTCACCAGCATCCGTATACTTATAGCTTTTCTCAGGTTCATTAATTGTGAAAGCTAGGAAATTTCACTTTCAAAATTTGCATTATTTATGGCCGTTTTAAGTGATCAGTGGTGTCGATTCGGAGTAGCCGCCAAACCTGAAGCTGAACTAAACGAAACTGTCACTATCACTCATATAATATTCACTTAAACAAGTAGGAGTGAGCGATTTTTATAGCGAGACACCCCGAAATCTGTACTAAATGTTTTCTTAATATTTATATAGCAATATGCACAAGTATTCTCCTTACGAGATGGCTGCTACCTGAAACACTGTTTTACAAGCACGAGGTCTAAAATGGATTAAATATTCGAGCCCAGTGGAATTCGGCTGGCACGCCGAGCGAGGAGGCCGTGGGCGGGCCACGCTCGTTTGCAGTAAATCACGCCATCCCACAAAACTCCGTGCACAACTATATGATCGCTTATACCTATGTAGAATCTTCATAACGTAGGTGCCTACTGTTATTAGCAATCGATTTAACACCCTGCCCAGCCATCTTCGCGTTTGATTTAAAGTGAATGCAGTGTTTGTAATATCTCAGGCATAATACTTATTGGTACTATAATTGCACTCTTAATAGCAAATATATAATAATTATTTTTGTACGGAAGTAGAAATGTAGTAAAACTACAATATGCGTCCACTTCAAATCATTCTAGGAATAGGAATTAATAAAAAACTTCTAGAGAGTTACTCATGAAACTACGTCTACGTGTGTTATGTATGTATGTATAATGCATCCTAAGGCAAGAAAAGTTTTGAAATGGGTCCCTTGTGAACGCAACAGCTGATACTCAAACTTAAAGCTCCAGTAAAACCTACACTTGCTGCGCTAGACTACCTCTGAGTACCTAGGCAAGTACTTGTAGGTATGTACAGTGGATGACACATTAAGCTGTACTCTGTGGAACACTGTCGCAATAAGTTTTTGTTATATTTCTTGACATTCGTATGAATGTGTCAAATAAGTTAAAGCGACAAACTACCAAATATAAATATCCTCATGTGTCGGTAGATGTACATTTTCAATACTTACTTTTCAATGCGCTTTAAATTATATATGTACAATCACGAACCTTATTTTCGGACCCACTTACATTGAACGACATTGTCACAATATAAAAAGTAGACGGCAATCAAAAGAGGTCATTAGATTAGCTATAGGCTGTACGTTCTAAGTTGTTACGGCTGGCACATTCGATAGGACGAAATTTAAATGTGTACTTAACGCGGGAATGCAAATTATGCTAACTAATTATAAACATATTGCAATTTTTCTATCTTTGCAGCTACGTGAATGACATTAAATTATGCAACATTCTTATCGTTTATTCGGTTTTCGTATCAATTTTTCAATATTTTCTTCGAACGTGCACAGTTACATTGTAGTGTTTCGTTGGTTATGACAAGACTATAGAAAGTTAAAAAATATAGTTTAGTTTTATAATCATGTCCTTTTTGTACCAACATACATGATAGAAATACTAGTTCTTGATTTTGTAGAGTTTGGTACTCCGAATTTTATCTGTAATGTTGGCACAAGAAGGACTAGGTCCCGTAAAAAAGTGATGTTCAAGTTCAGGCTCTTTTAACATTGGCAGCTGCCAGCCGTAACATGAATGTATTAGTATTAACTAGCGTTAATCTAGTATTGCCTATGATAAGGTTGTTCAGTGTGTAAAAGTGGGTCCTAAATTAAGGTTCGCGACTGTACACAATAACGTTAGCCCGTGATCGTATTATACGAGTATATGAACACGGTCTAGGTTTTTATACACGTTACACCATCTAGCTGAAATACAAACTTGACCTTATGGTAAATAAATTTGAAGGAAGATATAATAGGTCTGTACAGTATTAAATAGGTACAGGTGTAGTTAATATGTACCCACCTTCTATTAATTTATCTAGACTAACCTTATGCACTACCTACTAGTTACGATATGAGTAAACGAGACATTAGAATTCAAGTGATCACTTTCGTTCCCGTTTCATTACTGCAAAATGAAAGTCAAGCTGAATTAATATTTTTCCCATCCTGTGATTCCTCGCAAAAAGACGACTGTATAAAATTTATAGTCCGCTTTTGAAACTCATGGATGGAATGTTTTATAAGTACATAAGTATGGTGTAATTTTAATTATCCCAAACCTATAATTTTTGGTTACATAAGTACTTAAATATAGCTTCTTTTGTAAACACTATACCTAGATATAAAGACAATAGTCCTTAAAATTTAAAATAGTATCGTAGTATACCCCAATTCAATCCACTCACTTTCATATACGAGAACCTACAACATTTCACAATTTCCTTTCTGTATCACGTGTCAAATGCTACGAAGAAATATTCAAGTCGAGATTCCAGCGAGATCCTGATATTTTCCCGAGGCAACTAAAATCAGTAGGTATCTATATAGCAAAAAGATTCCAAGACTCTTTGTCGTAAAGAAGTGAAATACATGCAGACTGACTTTACACAGGATTAACACACTGTTATTAATTAGTGAAAATAAATTCAAATAAGATTCAAGTTCATTTCCACGGACTTTCTTCCGAGAGCTTCGAGTGCTAATGAGTAGTCCGTTTTATTTCAAGAATTAGGCCAACATTCATACATACATAACTGTCACGTTACGATGTCACGATGCATCAATGCATTTAAAATATAATTTTGCTACCCTTAGTGTTTTCTTTGTAGCAAGAAAACAAGCGTATAATTTCAATGTTATGTATCATCGATCCGTTGACGACATCTCTAAGAATAGGCCGTGATTGTGGGAACTAGAGTTGGGGGTTTAATAAAATGTAATTATTTGCACGAAAGACTCTGTGACATAGCAGCGCTTGCACTCGACAGTTGAACCATTCGTGATTCGAGATTTGTACGAACTTAGAATTTTTTTACCCTATTGTAATTTAAAATGGATAGTTTATTTTCCTTCTAAAACAAAAGGTTAAAGCTGAAGTTATCCTTCAAGTTATCATCATTTTTGGTATTTTACACCATGAAATTGTGCAAATATCTGAAATATCTATCGGTTTGATAGCTTTTATTAACGATCGCAGTACCTGTCTGGGTTGGCAATTAACTTTTGTAATAAAAACTTACTAGGGAGGTTAAACCTTCCGAGTCAGGCAATCTTAAAATCAGATTAAATACCTACCCATTAAGCTTTTCAATGCTAAATTTAAATATCGGTGGAATAATCGCAGTGGAATTCCTGCTAAGTCACGTAAGAGAAAGAAAGCTTGTCACGTAGAGCGCTCCCTGCGCTAGATTGATTGATAAATTAGTTCGAAGCTCATTAATTAACTGTTTCTGATTACCAAAATAAAAATACACCTCACGCTTATGGAAATGTCTAATACAAGTAATGAAGCAATTTGTTAACCTAACCTACTGGCCAAAAAATATTCAGGTTCACTTTCAGGTAAACGGCCGTATTGTAGCAGTTAATTTCTATCATATTGTAGTCGGGCCAACGTGATTGTTGCTCATAATGTTTACTGGGACACGTCCAAGTTACCTAGAGTCGGAACTAGGCAGGTATTTCATTGTGGTTACAATTTATTCAAAGGAGCCACAATTTAGGAGCTGAGGAAAGGAAATAAATGTTTCAGGGAGACACTTCACTTGTAAAATGTTGTGTTTCGTGGGATATTAACAGGTTCCCTCCCTGTCACATGAATCACATAATGATTCATGATCACAGTTTTGTCCCGTCTGATGCGTCCATGAATCATAAAATGTGGATATAACTTTAATACAGAAATAAACATTGGACGTACAGCAAGGAAATTACACTCTTGTATGGGGACAGGGAACCTTTTATTTCAGACAACTTAAAATAAATATTACGTTAATTTCTACTTTCCCACTGACCTGTGCTGTTATACATAATCTCACAATACCATCTTGTACCTTAGTTGTAATTGATTTCTTCCCTTTGCGAAGAAATCATAGCTCATCGTCGTACCAGACCAGCCAGAAAATTAGTGACTAAGTACTAACTGTGCTGTTTTCTCTTGACCGACGTTCTTGAGTGAGTCGAGCATTAGAATGGCATGTTTCCGACCTTCTATCAATTCGTCTCGCTTAGCACTGTTAAGAGTTAACTGCATCATCAGTCTCTCCTGTTGATACCGTTGCTCCTTTAGCCTGAACAAAAGTGATATCGATGCCTTTAGATTATCTACAAGAACACATTAGGAGATGAAGATATTATACCTACATGGCTATGTATGGTTACAAAATATATGTATATGAGTAGATACGAAAAAGTAAGTGCTAATTTAAATATTTCGCGAAAAAATATCCGTGAAATTGTTTAAATAAGCGAGATTTAAAATCGTATGTTTATACACCTCATCAGAATTTGATCGAAAGATGACACGAGAGTCGCTTTCTGCAAATGTTTGCATATGCCCATCACTTCTTCCAGTTCCCAATGAACAGAGTGCTGACTGCCAGCGTCTTCATCTTCGTATAGGTCATCGAGATTAGTAGCTTCCTGAAATATTTTGTATGTATGTGAGATACTAAGAGTGTCGGGTCCCTCGAGATTTCCCTCTTTATTTTCTAAGTTACCTCCTTTCGTATAAGTTTAGGAAAGGAGTCCGTCAAGTAGGCGACCTCTCGGCGCACCAACTTGAGGGTCCTCTCTCTTTCCTTCATGTTAGCCTTTATCTCCTTCTCCAGCTTGTTGAACTCGAACTTCCTGTCATCGAGGTACTCCATGGCCAGCTGCCCCATTTCCGTCGCGCCCATCAGACATTTACCCTGTGCTCTGCAGTCCAACTTTAAAGCTTCTAGCACAACTGTGAAGTACGATGAGTCCTAAAATCAGATACAGGTATTGTCTCATAACTTTGAAGTGTTAAAATAGTTAGTACGTATATAAGGAAAGGCATAAAATCGACCTATGTTCTCGCCTGTTACAATGAATTCTAATATGATATGAAAATCTGTTATGACTTTCTTTATTGGAGGGTATTTCTTGAGTATACGAATACGTTAAGCAAAATTGTGCCCGCACTCTACGACCGGAATATAACATTTTATTTTCCTTACATATTAAAAGAACCCGACACGCTCATATTTTATACATTGGTAGGTACTAAAATACGCTGCTCTGCTCATTCAACTCTGTAGCTATCTCTGGAGATTCCTACTATCTATTTGCAGCTATGAAACAGTTGCATTTGGAACTATGTAACTAGCTGCCTAACTTACATTTATGTTCAGATTTCGGTTGTCGTCTAAATTGGTTCCCCAACTTAATGCACTGCCAGTTACCCGTTTCCTGGTATGTTAAATTGAATTATAGGTAGCTATCCAAATGATAAATCGTAATTAATCCTACTATAAGTAACAAACTGCATTTAATAAATCGATGGCGAATACGTTTTTCTTTCTTTCTCATAGGTCACAAAAATCGGACTAGTAGAGCCTATAGAGTGAATTTCAAAATCTTTGTAAGATGTACAACTTTCAAAGTTGCATTTCTCAACTTTGTATATAGGTACGACGATAGAGGTAAACTTTTATGAGGCAAAATAATAAAGCCGAGTAAGTACTTGCAGTCGAGAAGGACTGCGACACTAACCAACGTAGTTATATCGGTTTCACCTGTTGACTTTATGTGGTGAACCTGGTACAAGTTTCCAGGTTAGATGGGAGTCGTTAACGACATTGTAAGGTTCACAACATTGAAAACAACTTCTATTGCAGGTATGGTCTACCTTTTTCAGTATGTCCAAAATCTTCTTGTACATGACTTTAATGGCAAGAGCGGCATTCTTTTTGATGTTTGCTCTTTGGACGTAGTTAGCGACTGCTTGTTCCTTCTTTTCTGCTTGCAGCGGTCCACCCACTTCGTATATCAGGCGGTCTCTTAACTCGGATGAGTCCAGCTAACAAGCATCAATCATAAATGATTAGATACAACATCGTCAAATCCAATTTTTAACGGTCAGTATCTAAGATCTCAATAGAGAAGTGAAATGCAAATTTAGGTAAAAAAAACATGAAGATTTTTGACATAGTCCGCGAATAACCAGCCTCGAAGAGTCCGTCTGGCAAAAGAGAAAGTAAGATATGTCGAGCTGAAGGTCAACCTTCATTACCAGGGGCGGCGGTACCAGACAATAATCGATAAGTGCAGGCTGCATCATAACGCCTTCTATATGTACAAGGAGTTTTGATTTAGATTACAGATCGGTACCTACTCGCAAGGTGCTTCTAACACAAGTGCAAGCACTTTTCCCGAGCCGTCTACCCGATGATAATAGTGGCCATCGTTGTAATTAGGAACAACTGAGAAGAATCGCTAATGCACTGCCGATATCGGATGAATAGAATAGAAGAGGGACCATAGGTTCTCATAAAACATTAGTAAAATATTTGGAGTCCCAAAGTTTTCATAATTATAAAAAGGTATAGATATTATTAGATGTAGTACCTGTGCGAGACGAAACCTTTCCATTTTCTTCTTTTTTGTGTATCTTATTCTGTCAAGCTGCTTTCTCTTATTGAAATTTTCTTGATGAATGCTTTCCAGTACATTCTATATAAGTTAAAAATATAATTACAATTAGAGGAGGCAAACTCATGAAAAATCAAACTACCTACCTATTTTAGAATTAGTTGGGAGGTTCTTATCTATCAATGGCAGATCTGCCGCTGCTTTTGCGAGCCGTTCATTCACTGTTCGAGATATTTGTTGTCACTGTTAATGCCATCGGAAATAACACAATTTCATATGAATCGTGCAGTGCAGTTCGAGCAAAAAATGTGAGAATTAATGATTTTTAACGTACTTATTGTAATATAATATTTCAAGTGCATGTTTTTAAAATTTAGGATAATGTGGATTTCTAACGGTATTTTTATGTAATTAAATTTGCATTACTTTTAAAGTTATCGACGGTACCATATAAGGTCGGGGAAATAGTTTCTTCGCATGTTATATGAAAACTCAAGACATTTTTTTTCAAAGTTTATTTACATTTAATTATAGTTTATATGTGCCATTTTGTTCAATGACTTTTTGCCATCTTGTAGGTAGTGACATGATCCCGTTGATGTAGAAATTTTGGGACTTCTGATCAAAAAAACGCAACAAGTAGTTTTGGCAGTCCTCTCTTGATGTTAATCTGACACTGCCTAAAGAATTCTGAAGAGACCGAAACAGGTGGAAATCTGAAGGTGCAAGGTCAGGGCTATATGGCGGATGCATTAACACCTCCCAGCCAAACTCTCTTAATTTTTGCTGAGTGGCCAAAATTGTGTGTGGTCTAGCGTTATCGTGATGAAAGACCACACCCTTTCTATTGATCAATCCCGGCCGCTTTCTCTCAACTTCTTGCTTTAATCTCATCAGTTGTTGGCAGTACAGATCCAAATCGATGGTTCTTCCCGGCGGTAAAAACTCATAATTTACAATGCCCTTCCAATCCCACCATATACACAGCATCACCTTATTGCGAGTTAACCCGGGCTTTGCCAGTCTGTAAAGCCTGACCGACCTTTGACCACGATCTTTTTCCCATGTTGTTGTCGTATGTGATCCAATTTTTATCACCAGTTATTAATCTCTTCAAAAACGGTTCGGTCTCAATAAACAGACCTCTATATATCATCTATCTGCAGCACCCAGCCCGCTATATTCGGCCACTGCTGGACATAGGCCCATCTCAAAGCGCGTTACAAACCTAAAATTCGGATTCGCGTTTCACGATTTTCTCGTCCAGTCATTGTTAGTAGTCATTCATTGTTAGTCATTCAAACACATTTCCCGCGCGGTTTCCACACCAGGATTTGCCTACACCGACAGTTCTGAGATGAAAAATATATCAACGACAGTTCATTGGTACTTCGTAATCATTGTATGATATAGGTATGTCGGTAAAACATGTAATGAGATGACTTCATTGTGAACATAGACCACTACCATCTTCCTAATCCAATACCTACTCGAACATCAACTTACGTCGGCTTGGCTGTTCATATACGTCAACTGCAACCGCCGGTGCTCCTGGAAGGCATTCCTGAGGAACTGCTTATCTCCGTAGACGGCCACTCCCAGCTCTTCCCGTTTCGTCGAGATATCTTTGCGCAGCTGCCGGATGTCGCGCGAATATCGGCGCTTTTGCTTCGCGAGATCACCCTCATGGATCTTGCGGTCACGTTCTATTCGTTTTTTAAAGTTTCAAATTAATAAAAGCTAATATGTTTCAGCAAAAATGAATGAAATAAGGCATTTCGTTAAGTTACAGCATGTTCAGCTGTGTTCTGAAAGGATTAAGTAGATCAAAATTTTGCTCAAAAATTAGTACCTATACGAGCGGTTGGATAATAAAGAAAAATTATATTGATGACAGGATAACGGTATTTGCGTCCGGCCACCCCTCTGCCAGGAGATTCAATAGCAAAGCAACTCATAAAATACACCGACCACCGACCTATTTCATCAATCACTGCTGTCAACCCTAAAGTAACACTGGAGGGAAAATACCGATTTGCATCAAAATGTAAATTCTAAGGTATATGTATATTCAAAATCCTGATCCCGAACAGTTATTATATAAATGTTTGAAGGAACCATGTAACCTTCCGAAATTTCATAACTTACCGTATAACTTTATGAGGCCTCGATATTGATTAATTTTATCCTTTATCACCCAATTCTCATCTTGCATGCCATGGATACGCACTTTCGCCGCGGATAACATTTTAAATAAAATTCCTTAGTTATTTTCTATCAAATAAAAATGATCTATTTAAATTCAGTTTTTACATATAAATATGACGTAAATATAAAAATAAACGTCCACATAGATATATTTTTTTATAATATTTTAAAGCTGTATAAAGTTTTTATCAAAGAGATTTGGTTCGTTCTCACTAGTACCACTGTTTGTACCACCGGTGGTACTATGGAGAAAAAAAAGTCCCACTGGTACCACCATCCAAATTAGTGGAACTAGTGAGAAGTTTTGTACCACTAGCTTTTTGGGCGGTACCGACAGAAAAGGCAATATTTTCTTTCATAAAAGATACTGAAATGGTTATTTTATCAAATCAGTATAATTATTAGGTGATAATCTATATCTGTGTCCAAGGAGAATAAGGTCATCTTTTTATGTGTATGTGCATAGTATGCGAACTCGTATCACCCGGATTCTCCAATCCGCCGCCACCGCCCTAGGCGAATGGTTTCGGAAGTGGAGAATCGAGGTGAACCCTGACAAAAGCGCCGCCATTCTCTTCGCTAGGGGTCGTGCCCCTGATACGACCACCCATGTTCGGAATAACATAGGGCAACTCTCACTATTCGGCAGACCTATCCCTTGGGAGAAAAAGGTCAAATATCTAGGAGTCACCCTTGATAGAGGTATGACCTTCGAGCCACACATAAAACGCGTCCGCGACCGCGCAGCATTCATTCTCGGCCGGTTACACCCGATGCTAGGCAAGGGGAGTAAAATGTCACTTAGAAATAAGTTGACAATTTACAAAACTTGCATCCGTCCAATCCTCACGTACGCAAGCGTGACATTCGCGCACTCTTGCCACATCCGCCGCCTTCAGATTATCCAAAATAGGTTCATGCGTAGTGCAACCGGTGCTCCATGGTACCTACGTAACGTAGACCTCCATCACGATTTGGAACTCCCCACGATCGCTCAATACATGAAGTTAACGTCTCGACGCTTCTTCGAGCAAGCTCCCCACCACCCAAACCCTCTAGTAGTAAGCGCCGCCGCTTATTCGACTAACGGTTTACCGACATCCCGTCGACGACGTCGGCCTAGACACGTCCTAGACGACCCCGACGACGCCATCACGATCTCCATCGCGGAAAAAATTCAAGAAGAATTCACAACCAAAGCGACGCAAACAGTATATCGTCTCTGATGACCGCATTTTATACGCACAAATGCAACTGGAGAAATAAGTGTTGGGCACTTTTTGGAAAAATTGCGTTATTAATTTGATTTTCAATTACTTACTGTTCTTAATTACATACTTTACCATTATTAATTATGTATCTTTTCTGTCGGTACCGCCCAGAAAGCTAGTGGTACAAAACTTCTCACTAGTTCCACTAATTTGGATGGTGGTACCAGTGGGACTTTTTTTTCTCCATAGTACCACCGGTGGTACAAACAGTGGTACTAGTGAGAACGAACCAGAGATTTGACTCAATAAGTTTCATCGTTGTTAGTAAAGATTTTGAAATTCAGGGCGCTACTAGTCCGATTTCTGTGGTTCCAGCTTTTCCTGCATAGTAATATCATTAACCCAGGTGTCTATGACGAAAGCGATTCAATGAAATAAAATGATAGACGAAGGTGACCAAAAATAAATAGTGTATACTAATGCCTAATTTTTATTGTGTGCTATCGGGATCTCCTACTACAGAGCACAAAGCTCGATGCGTGCGGTCGCCACACTGCGTACCCTGAGGGCAGTTGCTGCAGGTAGTGCCAGCTTCATAAATCGGAAATCCTTCTATGTTTCCGGCTGGTCCATAATTGCAAAAAGTATATACTATAATCTTAACGTCTTTGCGCTTTTCTTTTCTATCAACCATTTCCAGAATACCACGATGCAAAGGTGATTCTTTGACTGACTTTCTAGGGGCGGAAAATTCGTCAAACCCGGCAGTGTTGACCGGTGTCATATATCTAGTACGTCGCAGTAATATATTCTCGCTACTCGGAAGACTGGTCGTTATATTAGTCGCTGACTCTTCAGCAAACTTTCGGGGCATTCTCCTTTTCTTACGAAATAGTACGCAAGAATGTTTTTTAGCGGTGCAAAGAGCTTGAGAGCAACCCAGACGCCAGGTGGAAGCCCAGGCAGCCGCTGAATACCAATGTGCGTTGCACCCTCCGGAAGCACTACAGTTGCTAAGCCTAAAGGACCAGACATGCTCCGGTGGCAGCACCCTAGAGCCAGAAAACCATGCGCCTACGGCGTCTGCTAACAACTGTGCTTCCGTTACTCTGGGAACAACCGGCCTCACGTCCATGTTTTGTAGAACATTAAATCTGATAGTGTTTCTGCACTCATCGTGACGTTTTTGGCATTGTCGTGCCCACACTTCTGCCATCTGCTCGAGCTCATAATCCCAGTACATCTTTCGCATATTGGTTGCGGGCGGCTGGCCCGCTTCTAGGCCCATAGCGATGTTGTCACGATGCCTGTTGTGCAACATCAGTATCTGGTATCTCATCCACGTGGTCATACCCGAGGCATAAAGCCTCGAACTTTGCTTTTTTGCAGCCACACACATAGTATGTTGATTTTTCAAAGAACAATCCGGATGAGAGCAGTAGTTGTCTACTACAGTACTTGTAGCATTATTAATTTCATCACAAAATACATCATCTCCAATAAAAGCATTCAAAAGTAAGTAAATAATAATAACACACATTATGAAATGAAAATTGTCTATCTAGCAAATCAATAATATCGTTGATGGATAACAAACAAAATAACAAAATTATAGTCAAGTTTGACATTGCACATCAGAAAAGAGACGATGATTAGTGAAATCTGAAAGAAGTAAAAGACAAGATTTATGGTTTTATAAATGTCAATTTTTATACTTGTTTTAACATATATTTTTACAATACTATTTTATTACCGATTTTCCTATGATTCCACTTTAAATTTTTAAATATAAAACCAGCTCGATGGCGTACAAAATTGTACAAATGTTCCTTAGAGGTTTGACCTTTAGTCTTATGGTTATGAACCTATTCTGCAACTCCGAAGCACCAGACTTGACTTCGATGAGTCACTTTCTAATGACTGGAGTGTTTGGAGGCTATTCGATTGTTACTCTTGGACTGCTGCTCGAGGCGGGCCTACTCAAACACTCGGACAGGTTTGTTGAGAGCTCGTTCCTGATCGGAGGGATCGCCCTCAACTTGTTAGCCACTGTTCTTGCATTCGTTGAGTTCTACATTGGGGACAATATGTATCAAACTCAGAATATGACCAAGGGCGTTGTATCTCTGTTAGGCGTGTTAGTTTATATGCTTGATGTAATTCTTCTGTACTCTAGACATCATTGATCTACGCAAAGTTAAATAATCATTATCGGCTATTTAGTATACCTACTTCATATAATAAATAAGTATAATACAGGCAAGTCATTTAATTAATTAGTTTACTTTCAATCCTGAAATCACAAATTAAGTAAAGCTTGACCAGAAATATAAAAACCATCGCTATTTCTTCTTGCTAGTCGTATTCCTCATTGATAAGTGTCATGATCATTCTATGAAAATAACCAAATAGAACGACTTTCTTTGCAGATTTAATGTGGTGGTTTGCCATTGCCTTCACCAGTTGACACACTGGTTATCTGAGTGTGCAGGTTTCCTCACGTTTTCCTTCACCGATAAACTGGTAAAAGATGGTCATAAAATTAGAAGGACAAAATTATTTTTTCCCCACGGATCAACTACTTGGTCTTGTAGGTCAGTAATGAAATCAGTCGGTAGTGGATGGTCTTTCGAAAAAAAAGAAAAATTATTGGTAGAGTGCGCGTCAATCTTTATGGTTGATCTGAATATTGGCACGAGTCGCGTTTCAGTACCTACATGTTTTTAGGTGTCAGCGGGGTGTATAAGAGCGAGGGATAAGTATAGGCTGCCGCGCGGTGTGGGAAAGACATGCCCGCTCTCCCGCTCTTCTACACCCCGCTGAGGTGTCAGCGGGGTGTAGAAGAGCGAGAGAGCGGGCATGTCTGTAAGAAAAATGGGCTGGAACGCGACTCGTGCCTATATTCAGATCGGCCATTAAGATTGACGCGTTTTAAAAGTACGTGGACTTTGCATGGTTTCGAACCTGGTCCTGGAGCATGGAACTCCGGCATCCTAGCCACTACGCCACCGACGCGATTGCGAATTAATAATTATTGAAATTGAAAATTGATGTGAAATTGAAAAACATTTATTTAGCACTGTTATCACCAGAATACTGCAAGTACACAATACTACAATTGGCTCGGCTAACCTGGATATTTGTTTGTGACATGTTATGGTACATACAATTATTAACTGTCATACGAATAAATAAAATAAACTACATAAGTATACAAAAGGATTATAGGCAGGCTTAAATGAAAGCAAAAAGGGGGTTAATCTAAGGATATTAGCCCCTCAGTCCACTGCACGGACGAAGAAAGCAACACTGTGTGTGTTGTATTATATGTATGTATGTGATTGTTTGTATGAATAAGGATAGGTATGTGATGTATGTGAGTATGTGAGGTACCTACTGAATGTGTGGGAGAGTAAGTAAAAGTAAGTAAAAGTAAGTAAAATACACTTTATTGAACAAATAGAAAACAACAAAACAAAAGATATAAAAGGAAATAGTAAAGTACAACTTTGGCGGCCTTATTACTAAGAGCGATCTCTTCCAGACAACCTTCGGGCAGAGGAAATTATTTCGAGAAAGAGGACTACCTCTTACACCTACTAAGGTGTGCAAGCATTATGGAAAACGTATAAAAGATAATTTTTTTACACAATAATAACATATAAATACAAAGGTAATTAATTACCATACTATACTTACTAAGTACATAAAATAAATAGGCAGATATATATGTATACTTAAATAGATAATGATAAACATACATAAAATAATACATAGACTACATAAACTAAAATATATAATGAGTACATAACATACAGGAAAAGCAGAATAACAACCAGGGTAGATAAAAGGAAAGGAAAGTTTAAAGAGCTAGGAAACAAAGTTCGAGAAAGTAAGCTTCACTGAGTGAGGGGTGGGTATGGTACGTGTATATAATGTGCATGGCAGGTATTATGTGTGTGGAGAATGGTAACGTAGGTATAAAATTATCGAGCACTAATTGTAGGGGGCACCTAAGGAATGTAGGTAGTACCTACCTACCTATGGAGCAGTGTCTGATTTTGTCTCCTGAAATTTCTCTTATATGAAACTATTTCTTTCATTGCAATCTCCATTGCAGTTCATAGCACAGATTATAAAAGTAGCAGCGGCACCCTTGTGATTTTTATTTTCCTGGGTATGCAGGGCTAAATATAATTGGCCCATATTGGCGGTTTTGCCCGCCAATATGTGGCTAGGCATTCTGGTATAATCAAAGATTTTGAAATTCAGCGCTAGTTGTCCGATTTCTGTGGGTATAACATTCTTGTTCTCAGTCAAATAATCCCAAAATCCCATATTAGTAACCTGTATAATATGAAATCTTAATTTCTGTGAATAAGAAAAAGTTTTGCATTCTCGTTCTCCTTTGGCGACAACAACAGATTAGAACAACCCCGGCCCGGCATCGTGTCATTTTGAGATTATAAAGGTGTCGATTCCGTAGAGGTCGCCAAATACAAGGCTAAACATAAATAAAACTGTCACGCTCACTCGTACACTAGATTCTGTACGAGTGAACGGGATGATTATACCAGATTTAGGCTGCGGCGATACCGGAATCGTAATTATACAAAAGAGTGGATAGGTAGCGCCCTCTCGTGCGGAATTTAATCAACCTTTTATGAAACTAGCGCCATCTGATAGTTTACTCCTGTAGTATTTATTGTAAATGCTATAGATAGGTACAAAGTCAGAAATTGACATTTTTGTGCGTAATGGAGCGTTCACACACATTCTATTTGCGTTCTATTCTATAATCTTTTGAGAGGTCCAACCAATATAATCTATATAATATTTGATTTCTGTGCTTTTTATGCGACAGAATGACAGTTTCATTTAGGTTTAGCTTTAGATTTGGCAGCTACACGGGAATCGACGCCACTATCTGTAAAATGTATTTGAACTAATTTGAAGGGACTACCTGTCTGAAATATTGAGTCTTCTTCTGACTTAATACATACAGGAACAATATAAAGACCACGATGTTAAATAAATAATTGTTACGAAATACAGAAAATTATACGAAAAAGTATATAACCTTCACAAACTACGAATTAAGTTCTTGTTAGGAAAACGGATGAGCAAAGGCTCAACTCAGTGTTGGAGACAAGAAAATCACAATGAATTTATTAAGTAACACTGGTATCTTGCATAAAATTGAGTAAATTCCGAAAAATGAGACAAACATAAGCGCAATATTGATGCGAAAGTAATCCAGACATTTTCCTGTGGTGGGCAACACCACAAGAAAATGTCTGGATTACTTTCGTACTATCAGTATTATGCCTAATTCCAGCTATTTTCATTTTTTGTGAATAAATATGGAATAACAGTCAATTTAAGTAAATTATCTGTTATTCCATATTTAATTATTCAAAATCTAAAACATACTTATGTTTTAGATTTTGAAAATATTTAATATCGTAAATTCTTTTTTTAAAATTTCTGCCGTAAATGATATTATGATAGGAAAAATACTTACCTACGAATCGTACAATATAGAATTTTTTCTATTTGGCAAACCTCATGTGATTGAAGAACATGGGAACAAATTCAATACAAATTTTTCTCAAGGTACTTTCTAAGGGCTTGGTGGGTGGGTGTATTTGGATTGAATTTGTTGTGTTTCAGGCACAGATTAGAGTATAGTTTCAGGTGTGTCTGTTTGACTCTAAAATGAGTTTACATAGAGCGAGGTAAGTATACAAGAATTTTATTTTATACATTTGGTGGCAGTAAATCTAACAACACTGTATCTATTTTATTTATCAAAACATCTATGAATTAATCTAGAAGGGGCGTATTGCCTGATGATTACATATCAATCCTACTACTTACGCAAAACATAGCCCTAAACATTAATTGTCTCGTGTTTCAATTTTTTCTTTTATTTGATCTATTTAGGTATATACGTTTTCTTGATCTAAGCCACACCAAGCTGTGGCAGAAAACATACCACTTGATTATTGTTGTTTCTAAAAAACAGGGTGTGTAGTTGGGTACCAATCCAGTTCTTGTCTCTTTATCTCGACATTCAGCAATATCATAAGTGATCCTTCTAGGTTAATGTAATTCCTGCTACATCCTCCTCCTCCTTCCTCCTAAATAGTATTGCTTACTATAATGTAATGGTATGTTCTCACCTTTTCCATTCTATGGTCTATATCACAGGTTCTCAAAACTTATTTCAACCACCGCCCACTTAGAATCAAAAATTTTCAAGCACCCCCATATTTTTTAAACTTACTATCTGTTGCGCATCTTAAAAACAGCTATTGCGATTATTATTTTTAAACATGCCATATCCTGTTTCTGAGCAATCAAAATGCATACTTAATCTTATTTAAGGGTATTTTTATCCAAATTAAAACAAACTCTTGAATTTAAAAGACCTCTGACAAATAAATGAAATTGATGATTGATTGATTGAAAACTTATCTAATGTAAAGTATAATTTTTCGCCTTTCTTTTAAATAAGTTGTCGCCCTCTAGACCGCAATAACATCCCCAATTTTCTTTGGGCCTTCTGCAGACTTACAGCGGCCACAAGGGGACTTTATCGCCCACTTTGAGAAAGACTGATCTACATTCTATTTAATAAAATTTATAAAATAGATAATGGTTAACAGGATTCTATGCATTAGAATACAAGCTAGAATAGAAGATTTACTAGTGCTTGTTCTAATCTATATAGAATCGACTGGCAAATAGAACCCTGTGTATAGCAGTCACATCATAGAAATAAAATAGACAATGGAATACCTACGTGAACAGGCAATAATTCATTTCCATCATAGAAAGGCTCGATCTATGCAATAGATTAAACAATAGAAGAGCTGAGAAGATATCCTTAGGAATCAAATTGCTTTTCCTTTCTCTGTATCATTATACACATACATACATATACCTACCTATTGCCTCTTGGTACAACTGGAGAGAAGATGTCTTTGGTAACTAGAGTTTTTCATGATGAATCGATTTTTTATTCATGTTTCAGGATAAAAGCTTTTGAAGACATACTAGAACAAGATGTGATCAATATTGGACAGTTGCAAAAATTAGCATTCAATGGTAATTTTTTTTTTAAACATTGTTTTTACTGCTTTTTTGCTAATGCCACAGTTGATTTGATTGAACCTTGTATTTTTCAGGGATTCCAGATAATAAAGGATTGCGCTCTCTAATATGGAAAATCTTACTGCACTACATTCCCCATGAGAAAAATGTGAGGGAAGCTACTCTTGTAAAAAAGAGGCAGCTTTACAAACAATTTATTGGTAATTTTATCAGCTTTTCTCTCATTGTATTTCACATTTAATGGTAATATTGATTTTGTCTGATTTTTCTTCTTCATTCTTCTTCTTCAGAAGAACTGTCTTGGCATTGCCAAGTCTGCTAGAGGGTAACATGAAATATGGTTTATCAGCATGAAACCAATAGGGTAATGTAGCTTCAAATTAAGTTCTTAATTGTGAGGGGGGTTCGGAAGTGTTCGGACTGCTGAAAAGAGTTGGGTAAGGCAGCCAAACATTATACTCTAATTTTTATTGCCTCGGATATAAGTGCTATTGGGAATTCTTGATTTATCTAAAAATTCCCTGTTGCAGATGAAATTATAGTGTCACCCGGTGGTCCCAGTGATCACCCTCTGAACATCAGTCCAGACAGTTCCTGGAGCACCTACTTCAAAGACAACGAAGTATTGCTGCAAATAGATAAAGATGTACGAAGACTGTGTCCTGACATCTCCTTCTTTCAATCTGCTACTGAATTCCCATGCCCAGAGGTAGGCGGTTGATGGAATAGAATAGAATTGTCTTTATATTAATAGAGCATATGGATAATAGTACATACATTATTAAAATGATATGTTTTTAGCATGTAATAAAACAAAAATAGTCTGTTGTTCGTTCCTTCATGGTTTTAAGTATGTAGGTATCTGAACATAAACCATTTATTTGTTGCTATAGGTATTACAAGGTTCAATGGCGCGCTCTGTCTTTTTGCAGCAGTGGACTAAAGTAGGATCTTGATGATGATTTACACCTACCTACTCTACATAGACTTTCAGTAACATAGACTTAGGATAAAAAGCTACTAGCTCATGTTCTAACTTCTATTACCTCATGTTTTATTTAAATATATAAAAATGAATGATTCTTTACGTTCTCTATGCATTCCTATACCATTCATCCGATTGCGATGAAACTTTGGTAAGATGTTGCCCAGGGAGGTTTGTGAGTCAATTTTAAAAAAAACACGTACATAGCCGCCGCCGCGCCGGGGCCCAGCTAGTATCTAACAAATAGATACCTAACCAGATATTTTAAAATATTTCAGATAGTTAACAGTAATGGAGTAAAACGTCTTCATAAGAGGGTGGAACAATCAATGCTGAAGTTCTCAACTTTAGAGAGACGTGGTCTTGGCATTGCAAAGGTATATTGTACTTAATTGTCACGGATCTAGAAATTATTTTTCCGATCTGCCTGAACGAACTTGATCTGCAAAATGAGAAAAATTTCTCGAGTTCGAAGAAAAAGATAGCTCTCATTATACTTATACTAAGTTACTGATGTTAAGATACCATAAAACGTACTACGAGTAACTATTGTTAAAAAACATCGTGAGGAAACCTGCATATTTGAGGAAATAAAATTTCCTGAAGCCATAGAAATCCACCAATAGGATAATGGACCAACCGTGGATAATATGACCTACTCCCTTATGCAAGGGAAGGCCTGTATCCCAACAGTGAAGATGTTAATAAATAGGCTGTTGATACTATTATCTTGCAGCACTTAATGGTCATGGTGACAAATTCAAGGATCATGTATCTGATCATAAAATTAGGTCTCAAGTTATCCACTCATCTTTAATAATAGATCAATCAATATTCCTTACAGTTGAATAAATGCTAATAAGTAAAGCAATAATAATGATGGAAATAAAAGTAAGTAATCCTATCTCAGAAGTTTCATCATAACTTAACCCCTTGCATATGTTAGGTGAGGACAATTTATTTCTAGTGCCGTGTCGTGCCGGTCATAAAAAATAGCACCAACCCTTACTTCCCGTGGGTTTCGTACGAGGCGACTAAGGGAGTTTGTGGATAAAATTCTACACCTACTAGACGGCGATAGGCTCGCCACCACGTTTGTCCACCAAATCTTATGGTGAAAAGTGGGAACTACCTATGATGAAGGTGGTTCCTCTGTCTGGATTATGGACCTGAGAGTTATGCATGCATATGCAATTTATTTCTATATTTCTAGCTAAGCAACGAGATTCGCCGCTCTGATCTTTCGAGCGGGGACTACGTGCCACTGAACGAAGGCTGCGAGGCTCACTGGGAAGTCGTGGAACGCATGCTATTCCTGTACGCGAAGCTCAACCCTGGCCAGGGATATGTACAGGGCATGAATGAAATTATTGGACCCATATACCACACCTTCGCTATTGATACAGACAAGGAGTACAGGCGTGAGTTTACTCTTCGATATTGGAACCTCAAAATACATTTTACGGAAGTAGTTTTTAAAACGAGACTAGGCACTATGAGGTGGAACAAATGACAAATGATTTGTACTGTCTACTGAGCGTTCAGGACTATTATATTCAAGTCCCTGGTAATGGGACTGTAATGTGCATTTTTTACAATTTCATGTCAACATTTTTGCAAATGTCAAGCCATTGATTATTATAATCATATTCTGAAGATCTTGAAACTGCTGAATTACATTCCCTTTGTTTTATAGAATATATGAATATATGTTCTTATTGTTTTATAGAACATGCCGAAGCAGACTGTTTCTTCTGCTTCACAAATCTCATGTCTGAAATTCGCGATTGTTTCATCCGAACCTTGGATGAGGCAGAGAGTGGTATAAACTATATGATGGGCAAGCTAAGTGACTGTGTCAAACGGAATGATCCAGAAGTATGGAGCCAGTTGGAAAAACAAGAACTGCGGCCGCAATATTACAGTTTCAGGTAAATAATTTCTCGCCATCTGCCTATAAAAACCTGCATCCCCAGGATGAAATGTAAAATGCATTAATCAGTATTGGGCAGATATGCCCATGCACGGTGGAGCGTACCGATACCCCCTTGTACAAATGAGATCTGTGCCCCAATAGTAAGATTATTATTAATATCTGAGGCCTGTGCCCTACAGTGGGGAGATGTATCAATCAATATTGGACCCACGGTGAATCGTTCCCTTACCCCTTGTAAAAAGGGATGCCTGTGCAATGGGGAGATTAAATATCAATCATCCCAAAAGATTTTGAAATTCGAACAGGGCGCCTACTTTATAGTCTGATTTATGTGATAACAGTCCAGACCCAGTACTGTTGGTGCATTTTACATTCCTCAGCCTTAGATACATTTTATCCAGACATGCAGGTTTCGTTACGATATTTTACGTGTGATAACATTTTTTAACTGGCGGTATGTACAATTGTAAGTAAAATGAGAATACTAGTTACTAGACTGTCGAAGGACCGAACCCGGGCCTCCCGTATGGGATCCGACATTTTATCCAACGCAACTGACGTTTATTATTCGTATATAATATGTACGAATAATAATTAAACCAAATAGCCTTCGAAACCTCGATAGGTATGTATTATTTACTTTACTAGCGTTTAAATAATGGAGCCCTGAAATATAATATTCGTACCTAAAACTGTTTAAATGTGGTTAAATTTATAGTTTGTAAATACTTGCTATACTTACTGATTATTTGCAGGTGGTTAACACTGTTGCTGTCTCAAGAATTTTCACTGCCAGATGTTGAGAGGATTTGGGATTCATTGTTTGCAGACTCGCAAAGATTCGACTATCTCATTTACATCTGTTGTGCCATGATTCTGTAAGTATATGTATACGTCACAGGGAAATAGCTGAATTCAAGGAAATAGCCGAATGGCCTAGGGATTTGCAGTTTATTTGAACTGTCGACTTGCTTATTTCATTAATATCTTTTCAATTTGTATAATAAGTAATTTTAGCTTCCAAAGCAGAGAAAACAGGATTGCCTTGGGGCCCCCCTGTTTACTTTCCACGGCGCACATTTTGTGAACCTCTGAGTTATGAGATTGGTTGGAGGGCCTTTTTAAAGAGTATGGAGTAATGAACCCCGGGGAACCCGCCCTCCCTTCATACCTTCCGCCAAAAGTGCTCCGGTCCCTCAGAGCAATAGTTCTCTCCAATATTGGCCAAACCCCTAGGGGATTCGGCTATTTCCCTGCGACATATACATACTAGCCTCAACAATATCTGCATAGCCTGCCATTCTAAGAATACAATAAAAAAGTTTATATTAATTAGTTCTTATTAATATTTTATCAGGTTGGTGAGAGACAATCTACTCAATGGCGATTTCGCATCGAACGTAAAATTACTACAAAATTTTCCGCCCATGGACGTATCCTTGATACTCAATAAAGCTGTCGAAATAGCAAGCAGATAATCTCACAACTCCTAGAATTTATTTTTGCAATTGCATGTACATTTTTATAAGATAATTTTGTATACTACCTAGTTTTACGTTTTGTGTTTGTTTATTATTGTCTATTTAATTGTCTTTTAGCTTTTTATTTTTATACTGTGGTAGGTACGTATAAATGGACTTGTAGTATCCAGAGAAAAGGGAAGTCAAATGCAAATATAAAATGAACTTTTTAAGTTCTAGGTATACTACGGGCCCTTTAATGGCACCGATTCCTGGGTGGTCACTCGTACACAATCTGGTATACGAGAGAGCGTGACAGTTTCATTTAGGTTTAGCTTTGGCGGTCACCCCCGAAATCGAGGCCATTACCTACCACAATTATATTTAACAGATTTTAGGTTTTTTTAAACACATTCCGGATATTCTAGAATGTATTAGATTGTAAGGCCTAATATCAAGAATTTATCGAAAAACAAATGTGATTTAAATGTAATTTGATTTGTTCTCCCAAATTACGAGATTCAATTAATAATAAATAGTAATGACAATGTACAATCGTGTTCAGCGTATAAATGTAAACTTTGTAAATAGTAAAACATCTATTTAAAGTATAATATGTAAACTGAACCTTTGCTATCCTACCTAACTTTTAGATTTTTAGTACATTTTTTCGGAATCATTTATTAATTTTATGACTCGTATACTAGTATCACTAAATTGATGTTAGATTTCTTACACATTTTATCGATGAATTCTGTTTAAAATTTTGACGTTTTTTGTAGTTATGGTCCTGGAAAGGGAAGATAGTGTGTCTTGACTGTAATATTATGATAGATGATGAAAGGTTGGAACATGTGAAAGAATTTGTACATTTAGTGAATTTGTTCACCAGAGACGGCAAATGTGAGGGTGATGTAGAAAAGAGGATAAAAGCGAGAAATTCAGTTAATGGAGCCTTACATTACATGCCATTGTGAGCAGCCGATTATTATCGAAAGAGGTGAGAGTGGCAGTTCAGATTTGCGCATTAGTGCCTACGCTGATGTATGGCAGCGAATGTTGGGTGTCGTGGAGCAGTGGACTGTATAATAAAAGTCTCGGTCCGGTTCCTCGAAGGCTTCTTTATTGTAATTCTTCCTTTTTCCAACCGGGCTGTTCAACTGGATTCAACTGTGTTCTCACGGTAAAAATGCCCTTCTTATATCCGCGATAGAGGTGTCGCAACTAGTACTACACGGAGATACTATACCGTGAGAACACAGTTTCACAATGTTTTATTCTGAACTTAAGCTATTATGAACACAATCTTATGATAACAACTTATGTTAACTTATTCTAGGGCCGCCGTCGTTAACAGTCTCCCCCCGACGCAGACTAGTCGCAGCCTTCCACCGGCAAGACGGCGATCCTCGACATTGGTCGACGAAACACTCCTCCTCGGGTCCGGACGTCGATGCTTCGTACTTGGCCATCGGGTCCCTGGTAGACGCGCTCCACGATTCCGCGGGGCCACACGTTCCTCGGCAGAGTAGGGTCCACGACGATAACCAAGTCTTCCTCTTTCACGCGCTGTATCTGGTCATTTGGCTGGCCTCTGGGAACGAGTGTTGGCAGGTATTCTTTCACCCATCGGCGCCAGAAGTGATCGGCAAGTGCTTGGGCCGATCGCCAGTGTCTTCGGCCCGAAGTCCGGTCCTTCCAACAGCTGGTCATTGAGACTTGTTCCCTTGAACGTAGCAGCGGCGTCGAAGACCAATCGAAGTTTCCCTGGTTTGTTCGGGTTCCTTACAGCGAAGTTAGGTAGGAACCATTGTACTTTGCTGTCCTGCTCTGACCCGTCGCACTGCGCAGCGTATCCCTTCTGAAAAAGGTTCTCGACCTGTTTGGTGTACTCATTCTTGAAGGCGGGGTCTCGATCCATCTTCTCTATGGACTTTAGCCTTCTCAACGTTTCGATGTAATTGGATGGCATAGTAACGTCATCCTCTCGCCATGGCAGTCCCACTTCGTATTTACCATCGACTCGCCGCGCCGTTTGTTCGAAGATTTCCTTCGCTCGTTCATCTTGCGGCTTCTTTTTCTCTATTGTTCTTATTCCCAGCGAGTCGATGTCAAAGTGATCGCTGACCACCTTCTCCAGTCTTTCTTCATAGGGATGCTGCTGATCTACGACGTGGAGCACTGTGCCTTCTTCACTGATCACTATCTGGCGCGGCATTGTCCCGAAGATTACCCAACCGATGTCAGTTCGAGCAGCGGCAGGTTCCTTTTTCTTTCCAATCAGTAGCTCTCGGGATACAATCAAATGCCAGTTATCTGCGCCGATCAGTAGACGTGGCCTCACTTCCTCGTAGCAGATCTCCTCCGCTTTGAGCCTCTTCAGGTGCGGATACTGTAGAAGATCTTTTGAGACTGTCTGGCTGTAGTTCGTCAGATGTTTGACGGTTCGAGCTTCAATCGCGTGCGGTTCTTTACTATTCTTCGCGCGAACTTGAAGCTTTACTCTACGGCTTCCCTTTTCACGTTGCTTAGAGTTCACACCTTGAATCTTCAACTCTGTCGTCGAGCCTTCGGCTTGAATTGCCAGTGCCACTTTTTCTTTAATTAGAGTGACTGTTGAACCTTCATCCAGTAGGGCGTGGGTCTTCACTTCTCCCCCTGGACCGGAAATCACTAGTGGGCACACCTTCAGCAGCACCGATCGACGTTCAGTCCCGACTGTATTGGCGACAGACATTACTGCTTCTTTGTTCAAGCTTGGCAGTAAGTGACGACGAAGATTCCTTAATCTCGTAGTGAAGCAGGTGATGGTGCTTACGATGACATTCCACTTCACTACATTTTGGCTTCTTGCATTTGAAGCGACTGTGACGCCCTAGGAGGCAGTTGAAGCACATCTTTGATTCCTTGGCAGCATTCCACCTTTCGTCCAACTTCATCTTGAGGAACTTGGAGCACTTGGGTAGAGTGTGATATTCTTCGCACTGTGGACATCTGAACTTCTCTCCTTCAGTCGTGGTAAACACTGCTGACTTGTTGGTCTTGCGTGGAGTCTTGGCGGTTGTCTTCACGATTTCTTTCCTCTCTGCAGCTGGTTTCTTGTTCTCAGGTTCTGAAGCGTGTCGATAAGTCATCACCCTGTCAGCTTCTTGCCCGATGAAACTATTCAGAAGAACCAGTTCAGCCAGCTTCTCCTCTCGATGGTCGTAGGCGTAGTCACACCACTTAGATTGTAGGTGTAGGTTATCAGTGACCTCCTTCACGAGTTCTGGGTTGTTGAGGTGTCCCAGCTGTTCGTAGGTTTCTAGAACACATATGATGTATTCTAGCTGCACGGAGAAGTCGTTCTCTTCAGTGGCTGATCTTCCCAATCGTGGAAGACTCTTCAACTCGACCAAGGCTCTGTTGACAATACGATCTCGATGTCCAAACTTTCTTTCCAATGCTGCCATGATGCGGTTCGGATCCTCGGTGAGATCCTGTATAACTTCGTCGAATCTCTCATCGCCGCCTTGAACATCAACCATTCGTTCGGGTTTCCAGAGTACGCAGGTAGTTCCATTGATTGACGTAGCGGTGGTCGCGAATCGTGCATCCTAGTCAGCGTCTCAGCGAGCTGTTCAACACGTCCACCGGTACGGGATCTTCCACTTGTAGGCGTTGGTGACCTGCGATGCTGTGCCCTCTCTTGTAGATACGTAGGGCCTTCCTTCGTGTGCGCTTCTTCCTCATTCTCGAAGCGGCTCTGGTGCGTGTATGCAGGAATCTCCTCCATACGCGGCTCAAAACGCAGGTTTCTTTAAAGCAAGGGTGCGTCTTCCTGGGTAGCGCGTGGGGTGGCTTGTATGGAGTCATTGATGATCTCCCTTCTTCGTACTGCAGCCTCCTTGCGAGCTTCCTCTCTTAGACGCTGTTCACTGCGTGCCGTTGCCATGCGTGCTTCTTCTTCTATACGACGTTGCTCTCTTCGTTGCTCCTCCTGTCGCAGCCAATGCTCGACTTGTCTACGTGTCGAGGCCGCTGCTGCAGGATCTGGCAATTCATCTTCATCATCAGTGTCTTCGGCCTGTACTTGTTTCACGTCCGTGGCCAACTTCCTTTTGATGAGATCTTCTTGAAGCTGAAGTTTCTTCATTTCAATCTCTGCCAATTTCTCTTGGGCTTGATATTCCAGCTGCTGAATTCTGGCACGCGTACTAGCAGTAGATCGATGTGAATTCACAGACGCTCTCGGAGATCTTCGTCTGGTCCCACCAACGTATGCAGCGGCATGTGTGGTGTGCGAAGGTCCAGAAGGCATCGTCGAAAACGCGTGGAGCAGTGGACTGTATAATAAAAGTCTCGGTCCGGTTCCTCGAAGGCTTCTTTATTGTAATTCTTCCTTTTTCCAACCGGGCTGTTCAACTGGATTCAACTGTGTTCTCACGGTAAAAATGCCCTTCTTATATCCGCGATAGAGGTGTCGCAACTAGTACTACACGGAGATACTATACCGTGAGAACACAGTTTCACAATGTTTTATTCTGAACTTAAGCTATTATGTACACAATTTTATGATAACAACTTATTCTAGGGTCGCCGTCGTTAACATTGGGTATGGCAAAAGAAGAATAAGAGACGAATGAATGCTGTGGAAATGCGTTCCTTGCGTAGTATGTGTGGTGTGTGATAGAATAATTAATGGAATGATGTGAGATAGAAATGCTGTGCAAGACGATGTAGTGAGTAAGATTGAAAGAGGGATGTTGAGATTGTTTGGACACGTAGAAATAATGAATGAAACGAGAATCACGAAAGCGGTGTATAAGGAAGAGGTGTATGGAAGGGTAGGGAAGTGGAGACCTACTTGTAGAAGGACCAACGTCGACCAGATTATGGACGTTCTAAACAAAGGTCCGGTGAGGTCAACCACTAACCGAAGAGCGCGTATGAAGCGATTGATGAGTGTGGAAGAAGCAAGAACGGTTTGTCAGGAGTTTATGTAATGTAAGTTTTTTTGTAATAACAACTATTTTTTCTTAGAAATTGACATTTGGTGCTGTCTGTTATTTAATCAATCATTCAAAATAAATACTATGAAATATTTTTGTATGAAAAGTCGTAAGTCGCACTTATTACACTGGACTGAATTCAATCGACTAATTAGTAAACGATTTAGTCGACTAATTAGACAGGCTTCTGTTCACAGGCTCTAAATTAGTCTAAATCGTAGCGTACTGAATGCACTAATGCTTGACTGAATTCAGCATTCTAATTAGTGTACTCGTAATAATTGGCTAGACTCCTGTTCGACTTACGCGGATTCAGTGACTATCATACTGTTGCCAACTGTAGGATTTTCAATTTTCAGTATTTGTATGAAAACCTTCAAGTGATTATTAGGTTTAACGGGTGTTACTCACTCCATAATTATCGCGGAGGTTGCTCCGACCTTTCGGTTTCCTCCGCGATAATTATGAAGTGAATAACACCCGTTAAATATGTATCACTTGAGTTTTAGGTCTAATACCTTCAAGTGCAGAAATAAACCTTATAATATATTGTATTGGCAACAGTACAATAGCATGATTGATCTAATAGTAACAATATTCCACAAGTACATGAATGTGTAAAATAATTTGTATGAAAACCGAGTCGTAACATATTTTTCACATTTTTGTATCATAAACGGGGCCCGAGTCCAGGCCTTCCTCGAAAGACATTCAAACTCGAGAGCCACGTTAGCCATTATTATGTAACTCAATAATTGAAAAATAATTTAGTCTAGTGTAATAAGTTAATAACTAATAAGCGACTTACTTCGAGTAGTTTTATTTCTAGTGTAATTGGTAGTTTTAAATCAGTATCATTTTTATCGGAGAACCTTATAAATCATTTTTGTTAATACGTATAAACATGGGACTTATTCTAAAAATAAAAAAACCAATTCGCCTTTAAAGATTTAATATAAATAATTACAATTTATGTAATTGATTTGTACATATTCATTGATTGATAATAATAATAGTAGAAAATAAATATTTTATACAAATATAATGTCATTTTAGTTTTGTATTTATTCCACATACAGCTAAAATATATTGGAAATAAGAACATGTACGCACTTTAAATAGTTTTAGGAAACGATTATAAATATTATAAATTTATAATATATAATACATATTGTTAAGTAAACTATCTATCTAATATAAGAAAACATTTCGAAAAAAATTACAAGTTTTCAATATAGAACCTTAATGCCAGTATTTTACTTGCAAATAAAAAACTTTATTAAGGAACAACATATTCGACATTAAGTTTCATCATAAATGATGTTAAAGAATAAAGTGCGCAAGGATTGCATAAATTACACCTTTCGATTGAAGTCGTGCACACACTTTGGCCTTCAACCCTTTATATGTGAACACAGCCCTAAAGACGTATCCATGAAGTCTCAAATATTTAGCATGATTTGCACCGACGCAAGTCCATACAAAATCTAGCATGATTTATGTAGGATACTTTGCCATTCGTCTTCTTGGCGCAAATAAGCGGTCGTCTCGTCAAAAGTTCGCTATCTATATATGTAATCGCTTTTTACCTTGGAAGGAAGGAAGCCGACTGCTGCCGGTTAGAACGTCATATTCATTCCTCCAAGCTTTTCAACTATTTAATATACTGAAAGTTATCGTAGTGGAGTGATGCATTTATCATTCTGTAAAGAGTACATAATAATACACGTAGAGAATAATAGGTAGGTACTGCAATAAACGAAATAAACCGTTACGTTAGCTTAAACAGTGAGTATTTAGCACCAAAACATAATGAAAACATCCTGTTATTAAATATCAAATCTGTTTACAATAATTAATACAGAATTTAAAAAATATATTATAAAACATGCATTTTTGTTGTAAATGAGAGAACTTGATGTAAATCATATATCAAGGTACAATCTTAAGCAAGCACGTACTACGTATACGAAAGTTTAAATAAAAATCTGGTTTAATTTGGTAAGCATTTGTTTAGAAGTTAGAAGCTTCTCAAAAAAGTTTCTTCTCTATAAGTATCTATTTCATATTATTTGACAATAGCTAAACGGACACTTGTTTACAGCACAAAAGGTCTAGTGCATAGCTCTAATTAATGTTAATAGTGCTTACATGATATCCTTCTCATCCATTCCTTCTGCAAATAATATTGAAATTAGATATTTTGCACCAACTACCCTACATCCGTAGGTACTGTCGATCCGAAACAAGCAATATTCAACAATTTTCAAAGTTAAAAAGATTTAGGAACGATTTGGTGATGAATAATTCAAAATACAAGATTCTCTACAGCTGTACAAGTTTTCAGTTATATTTATTAACTAATTGCTAGAGGCACATAAAACCAATGACTGTTTTAAAAATAGTTTGTCAACGTCTACCTATTCCATATCAGTACCAGCGCTTCTGTATGCTTATACAGCACAGCATATTAGATGTTAAAAAAATGCGTTTTATACATTAAGATTACGAAGGAAAATAGCCAATCATTATTGATATAATTTTTATTCAACCATTTTCAATAAAATTAAAAATTGTCGTGTACAATCTCGTAAAACATTTTACTTTTACATCGGCAAAAGCTTTTATGCTATTATTGGCAATCACTAATCAGTTAATCACAGAATAACTAGCAACCTAATTACATCGCTTGTGTAATGTTATTACTGTAACAAAATTATACAACTATTATCAAAACGATTTCAAAACTAAGAAAGAAACACAATATTAACTGATTAGTGATACTGCAATCACATCACGTTTAAATAAAATCAAATAAAAAATATGTGTACACCCTACTGGACGCAAGCGTGTATTTTATGTAGACTACAATCAACATGTACTAACAACAGTAATAACATTCAAGTATGTAATTTATATTTCCCAGTCTGCTAACAAGGAATACAACCGAAATGGGATTTGACTCTACAACCATTATTGACAGGAGTTCTTATATTAGATATACATATACGTAGTGTATATGTGTTAAATTATCAATAGATTCCCAGATAATAAAAATACGTGAGGATTTATAAATTAGAACACATGTATACGCATATACAACACCCGATATGAGTATCTATGTTCTAAATAGTAGTTTTAGATATTTACCTATGAAAATGACATACATATTTTATACATAAGTTAACAGAAATTACCTTTTATAAAACGAATACGCGATTAAAAACAAGATTCTAGAGAATTATAGTTGGGAATGTTTTTACGCGCGTTCGCACTAATCTCCAAAATATTTATAATGTTCAAATCACAAAATTATATTGCTGGTATACGCTGCGACTGCGGACTGGACTATCGTCCATTTGATACATTCTCGTTCAGTCTCGTCTTTTCGAGGTTCTAAAACTATGTGTGAACTGACATCGATAATTTAGTAGCTGCGTAGATGGTTAAAAACCGTGTACCTCGAACAAAGAAGTTTTAAATTCTGGATTGGAGCCCTTTCCTGCTGTAGCACAGCGGTGTTCGTCGAGGACTGTAACCTTTAACATTGACCCTTTGGACAATGACATAATTACGCGTGCTTTTCTCATTATTTGCTCGAAGTGCACGATTCTTATGAAACTGCAACATCCGACGGGACTATTAGTGGCCAAAACTTTGAAATTACTTCGAGTCATATAATTCGTATTATTAAAATGTATCGTACTTTATATATACGTGAACACTCTGCTATAATTCTTTGTTTAATTTATAAACTGTTTGTATTTCCTAATAAAAAAAATAAAAAGGCAACGTCATTCATAGGAAAACACCTAATTGATAATGAATCAAATCCAATTTCGATATCTGTTTTACATACACACTGCCGGAAATATGATCTATTACAAACATCAATCTTTGTATCCCTAAGTTTGTCATTCTAAACGGTTTACAATACTTTTTTATTAATAAACATATAAAAATATACATTTAAATTACGGATTTTAATATTATTCAACACAGACAGACTAAAATTTAAAACACATTGTTGTATTAAAACTTTTAATTGATTTCGAATGGCGCAGTCATATAATAAATAATTGCAATTTTTCTAAGAAACTGTAATCAAATAAAGATCAAGAAAGCGGCGAGGGCGTCACCAAAGTCAATGTGTTGTATTAATAATAATAAGGTTAAATCGTCTCGCCTACGAGTGTATACGAGCAGATAATAAATCTGTATGATAAATTAATAAAATTTAACAAGGTATTTGATAAACATGAAAATAATACTGTAAATGTGGCTTAGTGGCACTAGAAACTTGGTAATCTCACGACTTTCTATCTCGATTTGAATGCAGCCTTTGATTATGCAAGTCACGTTACAAGACGCAGTAACCTTCTGAGATTCTCATATGATAAAAATAAACCTCGTTGAACCTGGAATTGTTTCATTACAGTACAGTCTGCAAACCTTATTAATATGATTGTATATCCAAAACACGTTTTTCGTCGGACTAGCTAAAAAAATAAATACTTTTTTGTACCCTACAAATTCTATAATAACTTCACATATAAAATTATAGAAAACAATGTTATAACAGTTAAAATAAGATCCGCTACATTATTTTCAAATGCAACATTAAAACGGGCCAAACAAAACAGGTGTAAAAATAGTAGGTACCTACTTACAGGCCAGACTTACGATGCTTTGTAGTATAATGAACACAGACATAAGTAATATAAAAATGTTTATTCGAATATTCTTGTCAGAATATTCTTATTAGACTTTCCAGATGTATTCCACAGAGAGCGCAGGTTTGCGTTTATTAGACATATTTTAAAACTTTTTTCTTCACTTACAGTACTAACTAAACCATAGCAAGTGCTAATAATAAAAACGTACACAAACATGTGCTCTTTATAAAAAACATCCTGAATCGCAATTGTAGGAAATCGAAAATGAAATAGCACCGAGTAAACACCAATGTCGGAAATATGCCCGCTTAATCATATGAAGCATAGCGTGTTACCGGTGCGAAGCGCAGGAGAGCCGGGTGCCGGTCGAGTTACTGGAGGACGCAGCACTTGCACTTGGGTTTCTTCTTGATGGTGACGTGCTCGGCCTGCTGCGGCTGCTGCGGCGGTGCTCGCTGCACCTCCACCTGCCCGGGGCGCGCCTCCGCCGCCGCCGCCGCGCCGTTATTAGTGCCGTTCATCGCCTTCGGAGTGCTTTGCAGCACTGGACTCGCTACCTTGGTTTGCGGCGAAGGAGCGCTTGCCTATAAAAAAATATAACATAACTCTAAATTATAAATTTAACTAACCCCCGACGACGTACCAATGTGGAGATCCCCTTACTTTTCCTGGTCATCATCAAGGTCTTCAAGGTTTCAGACGTGGGAAGGGCATCATGGTCGTAAACATTTGAGCTCAAACTCGAACTATCTAGCCATTACCGTTCCAGAGATCCCATTTGACATCAAAGATACTCCAAGATCTTGGAAATCACTGGTCCAATTTTTATCAGACCAAGCTAAGAACACTCTCGCCAAAATTCTCTATTAAATAAAAAATAACCGCGTCCAAATCGGAGCATCCGTTGTTAAGTTAAGATGTCCATAATCCCCGAGGGGGTAGAAAGAAACCACCTTCATCGTAGGTATACTACCCGTTTTTCGCCGTAAGAATTGGAGGACCAACGTGATAGGTGGCGAACCTATCGCCGTCTACTAGGTGTAGGATAGTATCCACTAAGATCCTTAGTCGCTTCGTACGATACCCACGGGAAGAGTTGGGCTGGTGCTATTCTTTATTACCGGCACGACACGGCACAAAATTATAACAAGCTGATGTTATACTCCTACATTGTCAAAAACATCGGCAACAAAATTAATAAACAGCGTGAGCCTCTGTGGATGCCATGCGATCCAAGTACAATAGAACGAACACAAATATCACCCAATTAACAACACACACACAACAACAACACACAAGCCCATTCCCGACCAGGAGTAGGCTTAAGCGCAAGGCAGATACAAGAGGCGCGCCGACAGCGCGCTATTGGCGCACCGCCTCTCTGTGTTGCACCGCTTCACTTTCATACATTTTGTATGCAAGAGGTGTCGAGAGGGCGCACCGGTTGCGCGCTGCCGGCGGGCCGCTACTTCCAACAAAATGTATGAAAGCGGCGCGGTGCAACACAAACAGGCGGCGCGCCGACGGTGCGCTGGCAGCGCGCCTCTTGTATCGGTCTTGCGCCTTAGGATATACTTATGAAATCTTTACTTACGTTGACATTATTCACATGCACTTTCTCCTCCTCGTCGCAAACGGGCAGCTGCGGCGCGGCAGTAGGCGTCGGCGTGATTGGCTTCCCGCCCTTGATCAGCGACACGATCTCGTCGGCCTCGCGACTGAGGTCGCCGTCGGGCCGGAACGGGTTGTCCCAGCCGCTCTCGGTGCTGAAACAAATGACAAACGACCCAGTATAGCCGCTGAAATGGTGATTTACACAATAAAAAGACAACATAAATATTAGCTAAAATATAAATAGACGCGAAGTCTTTGATCATCTGCATTTTGTGAAGGTAACCCAATAGAGAATGTAACATAAGCTTATTTACATTCAGAGACGTAGATTTAACCAAACTACAGACTCAACAAACACTTAATAACTATAAATTAAAAATGTAAGAAACCCCCGACGTACCATTGTGGAGATCCCCTTACTTTTTCCTGGTCATCATCAGGTCCTCAAGTTATGAGGTCACAGACAAACGTGTCAAACTTAAAACACGCCCTCCCTCGATCAGTCGGGGGTTAAAAAGGAACAACGAATACTTTCGATTTTAGTACGCGTGTATTCTATGTTAACCCCCAAAAACACCTAGACTAGTAAAAGTACTGGCATTTTTGAACCTTTCTGAGCAGAAATCGAACCTGGAACAATGTTGACCAGATTTCATTTAGGTCCTATCAAGTAAAGTGTGAGTGTGGTGTCTCCCCTCAAACCATGGAGCACTTGCTCTGCTGTCCCGCGTGTCCGACCACCTGCACGCGGGAGGACCTTTTCAAGGCCAACCAGGCTATCGATGTGGCTGCCGTCTTGTCGGAAAAATTTAGTTCGGATCATCAACTCGAAAGAAGAATATCAAATGGTAAAGCAAAATATTACTCAGCTATAATCACCAGCAGCCATCTAACTGATGCTTGATATGCTAATAACTGACCCTTACATAAGTATATGTGACATTACGGCTTATGCGAGTTCAGAAAACAACGCACTAGGTATGTCCTTATAAAAAATGTGTTGAAGTATATACTTAATTGAGGTCAATCGCGGGTTTAATCGTAAAAAAATACGCAGAGAAGTTACAGATGCTTCCTAAATACCGATGGAGATGTTTCTAGTGAGCGGAAACATATTCAATATCAGAGTTTCTTCCGCTAATTTTATTCGCCCCACTTGACCTTATCACATAAGACTAAATCTTTTCATAGTCCAATAAACAAATTCAAAAAGCATTCGGGGTCCGCGGAAAAAAGGGTGACTTTATGAATGCTGAGTAGGTAGGTATTAACAACCCTATACCTTACGCACAAAAACAACAAATAAAAACTCAGACTATGAAACATTTCAAACAACTTAATAAATCTTAACTTTTTACTAATCTATCTACTTTTCGGAATCCATTTCTGTGTGTATGTTAGTATTACCACGGGACGATATATGATAGTTCAGTCCGTATGTAGGTCCCTATTAATGACCCAAATATAAACTCAATGAATGACCCTGACAAATACTGATCGACATACTATACATATTTACCTATTCCACACATAGCGGAAACTGTAACATTGTTAGATCCACTGCAATAACGAGTAATCAATTGTCAACAATGGTTACCTTCCCAAGGTTTTAAGTGGATGTTTTGAATTGACTTTTATTTAACCACAAACCTTGTATGCAATAAAATGAGATGAACAGTAGGTAGTAACTTAAAAGTTAAGTATAGAAACAATTTCGGAGATAGTGTGAATTCCTGTGGTCGCGTCATCATCGCTGCATATAGGTAATTTAATCTTCTTTGTATAGGACAACATAAGTCAAGTACAAAGATAAACATACCTACATAAAAGCTGCTGTTTGGCATAATTTAAGGAAATTTTAGAAAAGACACAGCAAAATTTGTTTTATTCGATCGGAAGCAGCGGTAAACAGTGAGTCAAACAAAAACACTATCTGATAGATCCAACGTGTTCCCGTTCTTAACGGCGTACACGTCCGAAATTCATGTCCGATATACCGATCCGGGTTCGGATCCGCTATACACTCTTTATCGTAGGTATATATTGTTTGCGCGTCTTGCACCTTATTTACAGTGTGCCCTACTCAGGCTATCATGTTTGTACGAAATACTATTTATAAGTCCAATGTAACAAATAAAGTTAGTATGAAAAAAATATTACCTGATCTGTCTATTATACATCGCGTGGTCTGCCATGTCAACGTTAGCTGTTGCTGACAGCAAGGCTGCGTACAGAACGTGGGACTCCGACTGAGGAGCTGTCGGGGGTGGAGACACACACTGCGGACGCGCCCCCTGATAGAATGACACGCGTACTTTCGAACGCTCCGATCTGAAACCACCAATTCCAAATTAATTTACTGAATAGACGAAACTAACGAGTTCCTGGAAAGTATACAAGTTTTTTTTTTCAAATAAGTATACATACGGCAGAGAGAGGTTCAAATCCTGCTCGTGTAAAAAAACTAATTTATTTAAGTACGCCTAACATGGCTTAATGCATAATAAATCAAAATTTACCATTCGCGTTAAAATAAAAACTAAGATTTCTGCACAATAGTTTCTGAGATCAGCTGATTCACTGGACAGCCTAGTCATCGGTTATTGGTACAATCATCAGTTAACAACGTACGCATCTAAGACAACTTCTCCATATATTTTTAAACTTGTACAGTATATTTTGGTAGAAATCCGTCTTTTTATAGACGGTGCACTTATAAGCGCGTACCGTTTATAAAACATTAATGCTTAGTTAGTATAAGTAGGTAAAATGTTTGTATTTAAAGACAAATATTTATGTAAAATAATTCGCTTTAGCAGTACAAAAACATTTTTAAATAAATTTTAAAAATATCAGAATTTGAACCAAAATGTCAAGAACTATCAAATTCACGTGCAAGATGATTTTTACGCCAGCGAATATAAAGTAAGCTGAGGAAACATACCAAAGCGTGACTGGCAGAGTTCAAGAAGAAAACAAAAGACGGTCGAGAACGGGCACTTCGTTGTGTTAGAGTTTTAGGATCAAGGGTACGGTTGTACATACGAAAAAAAAACACAAGAAATAAAACCGGTCAAGTGCAAGTCGTGGCTCGTCATATCTTTAAGGATCCGTACTATAAGGACATTGTTAGCTTGAGTGAAAAAAACTTACTGTTTTTGCTCACAACTTCAAACTATTACATATGTAGGTATCTGTTGTATGACTAGAGGATATGACCAACACTTAAGCCAATTTTCAAGTTCCTAGTCTAAAAGATAGTTCCTAAATAATATAAAATTAAATCGTAACTCATAGGTACCTAGTGCCCATTCTTCTTATCTGCTCTAAAGCCAACACCAAGCTCTTAAAGTAAGTACAGAGTAAAATATTTACTAAGTTATTTATTATAATATAATTAAAACATTTTACATGAATGAATGTACGTTATATATAATCAGCATTAAAAAAAACAATGTCCAAAAATATTATTTTCTGAAAATGACCATTTCCTATAATGTTAATTATGACCTATTTCTCTAGATCACAAATAGGTATTCGTAAGGACAAGTTGACACAATTTGAGCTGAAGATAAACACTTATGTGTGACATATTTAAGGAATTAGAACTACACCCACATCTTATAAAGCTTTATAGCTCTTCATCTGAATAGAACTCTGTGTATTTCTGAGCAATTTGCATAGGTATATGAGTCATATAAGCGAATTAGCGAAAAATTGGCTCAGTCCATCAGTATATACTACTTTGTGATGTGGCTCAAACAATGTAAATTGAGATCAATTTTATCTTACAGTTGGGTATAATATTACATGTATAATAAACAGGAATAAACGAAGAAACTTCTTTAAGGAAACTGAAACCTATCATCAAAATGATCAACTTTTATTCTTCAACATAAAGATATTGTAAGATCTAGTGTACTAGGTACTAGTACTTAAAAATTCCTTGTTCTTCAACATTTGGAAATTCAAAAACTTGTGAATTTTCATACAAATCTGTCAGTCAAGATAATTGTGTATGAAATGTTAATGTTTAAGGATCCGTACCCGAAGGGGAAAATAAAGCCCTATTGCTAACCGTCCTTCTGTCCGTCCGTCCGTCTTTCAGGCGGGTCTAGGGCCTAAATCGGTCTTTCTAAAAGTGGGCGATAACGCCCCCCTGGTAGAGCTAGAGGCCTTCAGTTAGAAGGCCCAAAGAAAATTGGGGCGTTAAGGCGATCTAGGTGGGCGATAGCTGATTTTAAAAAAGCCGAAATGTTATGTTTTACTGATATTTAAAACTAAAATTAAATACGTAAAAATAAGTATGAAAACCTGTTGCCTAAATGAAATAAGATAGACATCAAAATTTTACACAATATATATGTTCTTGACCCAGATCCCAATATCGTGCTTTAAAATTTTGTAAAATTATATTTTAGAGGGGTTCCCATATAAACAAAGAAGGTCGAAAAAAAAATATTTTTGTTCCCCAATGTTTGGGGTATCGTTGTTGAGAGCTAAATGAGTAGAGTATAACCTTTTTTTTAAATTATGAGCAGTTGATGCAATTCCATAGTTTGTACAAATGCTGAATTTCATATATTTTTTCGTAATAAAGTAAAAAATAACGACATAGTCAAAGTGTCAATATAAATTTTTGTTACCAGGTCTATCTCGTAAACGGTATTATCTAGACACTTAAAAATTGGTTAGAACATTGGTCAACTAGTTCTTAAAATTTTCTTGTCATATCCTCTATTTAAACAACAAATACTAACTTGATACATCTGTCTAGTGTGTAAGTTGTGAGTAAAACAGCAAAAGTTTTAGGCTAACAATGTATGGGGAAAAGACATTGCCCTTTACATGTAAAACTTATTCTTAGTATTAGTAGTTTATCCCCATAGATAGAGCGAGGCCCGACTCGCACTTAGCTGTTTTTTTAATTACATGTGTATTTAGTTGTTTCATAGAATCATCATCAGCCTATTAATGTCCCCACTGTTGGGGCACAGGCCTCCCCTTGTACAAGGGGGTACGGGCCATGATCTGGACCCAGTGCTGTTTGGTGGATTTCACACGCCTTCGGAAACTTTTAATTTCCTCAGACATGCAGGTTTCCTCACGATGTTTTCCTTCGCCGTTTCATAGAATAGTATAACATTATAGCGCCACCAAACCAATCTAAAAATAAATCAAATCTTCTGTTATAATATGTTTTATAAGAAAACAAAATAAACAAGGAACAATTCATGATTTGGGAACTCAAAAGATATTTTTTTCGAGATTTTAAAAGAGAGATGCGCTGAGCTTAAAATCTCAATTTTGTGCTTTGAATAGGTATATAATTTACTACGTAAAAGGTAGGTAGGTATTGTACATAGAGTAGGTACCTATCGTGAAAGTAACGTGAACATGGAGAAAACGTAATAATGGATTTATATATTCATATTACTATACATTTAACTAATAATACTACATTATCGTTATGACAAATCTATTAAAATGTATGTTAATTTTATTGAGGTGCATGATGCTATTTCCTAAAATAGACAATATGTGGGAGGAAGCAAAATCACTGTATCAGACACTTAGTAGGACATTCTTATTTTATTATTTATCTCAATTCTTATTTGAGTCTCCCTTCCTTATTTGAATATAAAATCTACAAAAGATATTAAAAAATCAATCCAGCTTGTGAATAAAATATGTATGTTATGCCCCCAAAATACTACATTATGTATTATTAAACTAATAATTGGTTTTAATTGTTATTAAAGAACTAATTTAAACTAAACACACCCCCAGACACATTGCTACTATTTTGTTAAGACCGGATTGGAATGTCATATTTCAGATTTAAGTAATCAAAACATAGTCTTAGAAATGCATTAAACTGATTTCAATAAATTGTTGCAGATCTAGTTCGAACAAAACTTATGTAGAGAGCCTAAGGACTCTACCGCTTGGATAGAATAGCACACTCCACTAACTAAGTACAGAATATGAACTGAGAAGCACTAATATTATTTCATTGGGTGGTGGTTAAAGGTCAAAAACGCTGTCTAATTATGCCTATTACACCAATAATAGATTTCAATTCACTTCAGCCAATGGATACACGGTCACTTAATTGATTGACATCACACAGGTTTTATGAGCAGGGAGATGAAACTGGGTCACCTCACCACACTAGGGTACAGACCTACTTGTATTTTCTTATCAGTGACAGCCTTAAATAGGTGTTTGTTTTATGTCCACCTCACCTGACAAGGGTGGTATTTCTAAGTTACTCTTTTTTTTAACCTAACTAAAATTTTTTCCTAACAGGTTTAAAAATGTATAAAAATTCAATAAGATATGTATGACCTACCATAATATGTAGGTATGTACCTATTTAGTTAGTTCTATTGTGGCATTATAGAAGTTAATAGATAACTATTAAAATAACATTGTATCCATAGTTGCATCTTTAGAAAGTAGAGTACTTTACCTTTACCACATTGTCATAGGTTTTCTATCGGTAGGGGATTCGTTAGAGGGGCACAAAAAATATCTTTGAAATTTTGACAAAATATAATACATGTAAAGTTTAACAATAATAAAAAAACAAGAGAGTGGCGCCGCGAACGCTACGTCGTCGGCCGTATGGCGCGCCATAGGGCGGGTCCTCGCTCAATGAGGGGAGCCAGTCATCTCACCAAATCACTGATAGTAAGACATAAAAATAGAGCTTCCATAATGTTTGGCAATGCATGTTTACTCATCTACTCGTAGTGACCTTGTGCTCCCGACTTCTGGAGGCAACCGAAAGTCGTTTTATGTTTATAAATCAGGCCTGACGTCATGCTGTCTGAATTCTCCATACAATAAAACTCGCAAAAGCAATTACTTTTGGGTCAAATCGTGACCACTAATTTATAAACCGTTCTTTCTTAAAAATTGTTACTATAGAACGGCATGTTAAATGAATTTGTGATAAATTGACTCGAGTACATAGTAATCTAAAAGGACGATCGGCGAGTGAACACCTATCGTGACACAAATATGACGTGATTGTAGTAAATAATGTAATGTACCTTTCAAAAGTGCTCCCAAACGCTGCAACTATCACAGTACACTTCGTAATCAACTACTGGTTACTAATTTAACAATTATAAAGAACAAATAAACTAACAGCGCAATTTGCGCTGCAGGGTTTGGCATTCGACGCTTCACAACAGTCAGTGTTTCCTTCTACTCTACAAACTTCAACATTGATCTCACTCAATCCTCGGAAGTCGCGCGCGGGCCTGTGGGGCGTATCGAATGGAGCGTAGCAGAGCAAAAGGAGCGAGCGAGAAGGCAATACTCACAAGCAAGTGTTGCCAGGAACATAATGAAAAATTTACCACGGCACGCATCTCGTTCGTTATAGATTATTGTAGAGTCTTGGAAGTAAAGTAACAAAAAAATCAAAAGCAGACACTACGCTTTCGAACAGTTACTAAAAAAAATAAACAATCGATTTCTGTTCTATATAGCGCGCACCGTGCAGTCAATGCTTACAACTAGACAGACTATGTAAGTCTGTACATACATATTGGAGCACGTGTGTCGGTCGTGCGCGCTACAATATTGGTCCTTATTGACGTGCGATTCACAACGTAGTGGTGGTCAGACACTTTTGCTACTGTCTGTACTAATTAAATCCAAAAAACTAAATAACTCACAATATACCGAATACCTTTTCATTCGCACTAAACACTACTTATTATGTAGGTAGACAATGATGGTAGAGTTCATACATAAGATCTTGTTTCGCTATTTCATTACTACTGTGTACTAAAAATAACAGAAAACAACTAGGGCCACTCTGAAAAAAAAATTATCTATACAGGAGGTCAATTCTCACGGAATGATATAAATATCACAGTAGAAAAAATGGCGGATATGGGGGCTGATGGAATTTTTTACTATATTCGCATTATCACATTCGATATTTATCGAGTGCTAGCGATCGACATGCAACGAGTGGTCCTTATCAGTCGATATTTTACGTGATATACTCGTATATAGTCGAAATGTGAGACGGGATATTTATCGAGTTTCGATATTATATCCCATTTCTAAGAATTGTCCTCCAAGTTAATTTTGAAAAATGCAGGTACGTATTTACGTTGTTCTACAGATGGAATTGACTTTTTAGAACCATTGTAGTAGCTTTATTAGTCGTTTTGCTATAGTTGTTTATTTAAACGGAAAAAATTGGCCACTTTATTCCGTTTAAACAATTACCTACATGAGAACGACGTAGAATAAAGCTATGCTCTACCAATACGTCTAAAAATCATTTATATCATCAGAAGAACAAAAATGTAAATCCCTGACTTTTTCAGAATTCCTTTTGAATTTACATTGTTCTACAGATGAAAAGTGATTTTTCAGAACCATAGTAGCAGCATTTTTATAATTTTCTAGACAGAAAAATGTAGCCATTTTACATCAGTACGAAAATGACTTGCATAAAGCTATACCTACCAAAATGTATATAATAAATGTAATAATCATTTATCTTTCTTTTTCAGAATTTCCTTGTATTTGGAAGAAATAAATTTTAATTATATTTAGGTGGTGTTAGTTGTTTCCTGTGAAAATTTGCACCGACCCTTGAAATGCAATGCCGAAAAGTTTTGAAATATTTCTAAATCTCTATTTCTAAATCTTTGGTAGGTACTTATTCACTCCCTACTTAAAATATAAGTCTTACAAATTTTGGCGGGTTACCTCAGTCCATTCCCTTAGCTAGACACCTCGTAGATCGTAGCGTAGCTTCTTGTTTATAAATATTTATCATGAAAGTGCATTTGAAAATCATTGCATTAGTTTTCGTCAAGTCATGTGATTGTGTGAGTGAGATTTAGATACCTACCTATTCACTTGAAATCTGTTTTTTTCAGTGCATCCAGAGGTTTGTTTATATTTAGGCATAGAATATAGGTACTTATGAAAATATTGCATACTCTTGGGAAAGTTGATCGTCTACTATTAGATGTTATAGAAATGGGATAAACACACTAATTATGTACCTAAGTAAATTAAAAGAATATAGATGGAAAAATACAAAAAAAAATAACAAGAACGAAAGTCCTACGGAATTGTAAGCGACTGTATGTACCTACAAAAACATATATATGTAGGTACCTATACATATATTATTATGTAGGTGGTTCTCGTGATCTGTACTCGTATACCTCTTTTACTTTATTTAAAAAAATGATAACGGCCTCGTCTAATTCAATTTTAGTCGTGTGCAGTTATCTTAAAAGATAGATCCCCTACTTTGATAATGCCCGGTAGAGATCATTCACACTAGATAGGTTGCCTCAGTTAAAGAAATAAAGAGGGGAGCCGCTTGCTCGCTCGATGCTATTTATTGATTACAGAACGAAAGGCACACTGTTTGCTTTGCTGTTATATTCTGTTCTGTACTTACCTCTAAATCTTTTGTACATAATTTTATTTTTTTATAAAGTACCTATTTTATTTACCAATATGTGAGGGAAATCTAAATTACCTAATTGGGTAATTTAGTGAAATTATCTATATTACATAATTTCACCGGAAAATATACTCGTTCACGGACGGACGGACGGACGTTTTTAGCACACTGCAGGGATTTTGAAAATATTTCGGACCGAACCCATAGACATATTTTTTCTAGATTTCTATGGCTTTCTATTCCGTTTCAAAATCGATGCAATGTGGTAGGTATCGAATTCACCAAATATACCTACCTGTACATACAAATCGATCGTTCAAGATGTTCAAGTTCTTCATCCCATGCGTGGGAAGTTGACATTTTTTATTGTTTTTGTAAATAAATTATTTTCCTATGAATTAAAATTATAATAGATTAGTTTGGTTCGCTATAATGATTCTAATACTTTTTACATACTAATTAATTGTGTGTTTAGTATTTAGACCTTACTTATGTACTATTAATTAATTATTTGTATAAAAAAATAAGACCTTATTTCTAAAAAAAAATAACAAGCGGCACAGCTGAGAAATTCAAAACACGCAACGCAATGTGACTTAACTCCACTTGTGCCAATCGTTAACGTTAATACTGTCACTAACCCGCGGTTACTGTTTAATTCAGTGCCCGAGGTTAATTTTGTATGAAAAGTACAGCCAGTAGCATAGACTCGAGAATTAATCCAGAGTTAAATGTTGGTACAAGTGGGGCTTAGCTGGTAAAACTGAAAACATACTCAAATAAAATTAACGTACTCGTCTTCTACGGGCGTATATGGGAATGCGGTCTCTTGAACTTTTGGGGGCGGACTGCCCTCAGGTTCTTCCTGCAGAGGGCTCTCAAAGATTAAGGTCTCCACCATGGACCCTTTGGAGCTGCCGAATGACACCCTGTTTGGAAAAAGCAACCATTTTACTTTCGATTAACAAATTATTAATAAAATTCAACTGTACCTATATTATTTTTTGAAATAACTTTTTATTACCTACTTATATCGTGTCTATATAAAAAGGATAATATCGTCTTTGTCATTTTGGGACTTTGTCATTTTGGATTTTTTTCGAAAAATTTGAACTTTCTGGAATGGATCCAAAATAGATATGTGTGCTGTAGGCACTTGTGTAGACATCATACAGTATTCAATGAAGCAGGATATTCTTGGAGCTCTACATGAAAAAATATCGAATTCGACATTGAGTATCTCTAATATCACTCAGTCTGACATTTACAAGCACACTATCATCATCTTCATGTCTGTTATGTAAAGAATCCTATACTATATTTTTTTTAGATAGAAGCTAGTCTAGTCTTAAGGTTAGAGTCTCCACTCCTCTACTAATTAGGAGAAAGTACATAAAATGCTTTACTAAATACTCGTAGTTATCGGTCGTTAAATCAGAAGATTGGTAGTTAAGTACGTCGGTGAGTTGGTGGTGGATCGCAGGTTCCCAGGTAACTATGACCTATTTTTTGACGTGGAGAACGTCTTTGTTTTCTAGAGTAACGACCATAATAATATTATTTCTGTTTAGCACCACCTTAACGTCTGATAGACGTCTGTTATAAAGGTTTTGAAGGTACGTTTATCTTATGAATATGATGATAGTAAAATATCTCCCTAGACAATATTTTACTGAGCGATTATACATAATAACTTTTTGGAAAGTCTAAGTTTTCTGCATAGATAAAAAAAATTGAAATAGTTGTTCAGTTTTATTAAAAGAATCGATCTGCGTGTCCTGCAACTCTGCATGCAGTCAGTTGTTTATTACCATGCCAGTTTGGGCCTGAAACATGCGCGTGCTCCACACTCTCATCTTCATAAAACATTTTATATCATTTTGATTGAATTTTTATTTTTACTGACAAAAAATGACGTTTCATTGTTGATGCATTTTTATATTTTTTAAAACCGGTCATTGTTGTGATTGTAAATCACAGAAATATGCACCTATTAAACATAATTTAAAGATGGGGTACCTTTACTTGCATTAATCCAATCCTGAGCGATCAGACCGTCTACATATATGCGCTTTCGTGTTCGCTCTCGCTTATCACATGTAGCATGCTGTATCGCATGCATCTTATGCCAAACAAAATGTATCGAACAGATAATAAGCATTCGATATTCCATGAGTTTTCCATGATCATGTGACGTGGAAAGCGATAGCAAAGACGAATAAGTAACGTCAAAGCTTAGATTAGGTACCTATCCCCGTCAAAGTAACGCATTATGGGTCATAGAGTTTATACAAACATATAAAAAAGCTGAAATGTACAGACAAAAAACAATCAAATGTCACAAATTTGACAACACGTATAAATATTTCAGTATTTATTTTGATAGAAGATAGACCTAAATAAATTGTATTCTTGTATTGTTTTATATTTTGTTATTGCTACTTGCGCGTAATAATAATTGCGTGCATTAAATTAGTGCTACTTAAGTAAGTACTTGTATTTTATAGCATTTCATGACGCCGGAGCTAAAAAAGGTAAACCACAGAAATTGCCCTGAATTTCTAAATTTTTGGGTTAAACCTACTCGTATCTACCCACCTCCCTCTGTACTTATACCTATGATCATACCTAACGTTCTGTCAGGGTATTAACCCGTGGTACCACCAATATTATTTAGGGTACAACTTGCCAACCTCTATGTCATAAATAAATTATGTAGTAATAAGTCACATCACGTGTAAACTTTTACGTTTATTGTAGTTTCATATCCGTATACGGAGTGAAGCTACTTAACATTCTTCTTAATGACTACCCTACTTTAACTATAACTGCCTGCCTCTAGTTAAACTCTATTATAGAATACCTGCACGTATCTATGTTTTGTACCGGTGACCTACCTTTAGGTATCGGTTGGGTGGGTTAGTCACCAATGGACCTAGTTACTTATTTACGGCCGTCATGAAGAACTAATTTGTTTAGTAGGTATTTCAGTGTTGTATCTGTTGTCAACATCTTTTAATATTATTTTCATGTTTTTTCGAACATGTATTAAGTAATACACCTTTATGTAGCGTCGGTGGCGTCGTGGTTAGGACGTCAGACTCCCATGCGGGGGGTCCGAGTTCGAAACCAGGCAATGCCATGTATCAATGAGTTTTCCGGTTTTTTCGAAAGTCTTACGTACATTTACCGGCTGCTCTGACGGTGAAGGTAAACATCGTGAGGAAACCTGCACACTGAGATAACCAGTGTGTGAAATGAGGAAGGCAATGGCAAACCACCACATTAAATCTGCCACGAGAGTCGTTCTATGTGATTAATTCCTTAGAATGATCACGACCCTCGGCAATGAGGAACACGACTTAGAAGAAGAAGAAGAAGAAGAATACTTCTATAATAACGAATGTGTATAATGTTGTATTTAGTATCAAGAAAAATGGCGAAAGAAGGCGTTCCAAAATTCGACCCGAACACCGAAGCTTTTCAAATGCGGGCACAGTGGAAAAAGGCGGACATATGTCGCAAGATGTGGGCTGATCGCTGGAGCTGGTTGCTAGACGAAAGAAGGTTTAGAACCTCCATTTCAAAGCTTATTACCAGCTACAAATTAACAGTAATCACAAAAAGATTAAGTAGTTACTTTAGTTACTCACATATTAGAGACGTAGAGTTGAATAGTACCGCCGTACGATTCTAATACGCAACATCAAAGTGAAAATTCGCTATGGACATAAAGCCACAAGCTAGACTGCGCGTTCGACTCGATTCGAATCGAGTTCGCTCAGTAAAAGCACCGCAGAAAATAGGTAGTTAGTAGTAAAATTACATAAATGGGAATACAACATTGATGAGTCATTCAGAAAGTCTTTGTTTGGTAGGAATAGGTACCTTGATTACTTCATTAACTTTTCATATTGATTAGAATTGCCTACAGGCTTACTAGAAGCTACTTACTAGAAGGTAGGTATCATGTATTCAGAAAACACAAAGTCCACGCATTTTTAGAAATTTGTTTTAAAATTTTAGTAGACTTCGATTTAATGAAATTTAGATAAGTAACATTACCTATACATTATTTTAAATATCTAAAACGCTAGTATCATGAATGATACTAGTCCATGGAACCACTGATCTTGAGCGAACTTTCTGATAAATTGTCCTGACAGAAAAGCCTTGGCAGAATCCGATGCCATCCGACGAGAAGCAGCGACTACCCTAACCCAGGTCACTACCAAGACAGAAACTACGAAGTCACTAAAACCAGTGCCTGTAACCTCTACGGGCTTTATCGGGTGGCTGGCTGCAAAGTAAGTGTATTAGTACTTCTATAGACAATTTGTAACATTTGTTATGTAACATTTATTTGAATATTTATTGAAGCCATATTGAAGCTACTTTATAAGTTATAAATATATATATACCTACTTACCTACCTACGATAAATAACAATTAAAGGTACGTCCTTCTATTAATGGTGGTTAATCTTTTAATTAATATGTTCAAGCTCGTTCAAAATGTATCTTCCTATTTTACTCAAACTTAAACTGTTTTCACAGACCTGATTGCAGATTGGAAATTTACACGACTTGGCTTAACAATATCCCTAGAAGGCTTCCTGACGCGTGGGAAATGAAAGACTACGAAGGACCGAAGACGAATTAGTTCTGTAGATGATAACGTATTGGGAAAATATTTTGGTAGGTACAGTTGACAACACATCAAGCTACGCAAAGTACGCTGATACTTTGTCGCTTTAACTTGTTTCATACATTCATACGAATGTCAAGGAATCATAACAAAAACTTATTGCGACAGGGTAGCTTGATGTGTCTTCCACTGTACAGTCGACTACTAGCTGTTACTTCAATCAAATCTCAACCGTATGTCAGCCTAACATGATTTGTCATAAATTTTGACGTTTAGGGTAGATTGGACTGTGGTATACTGTACCTACTCATGATTACTTACTTAGGGTACATGCCTATGCGAAACATTAAAAATATATTTTACATTATTCCGCTTGAAATGAGTTTCGAATTGTGATTACAATTGGAAGTTAGGTAATAAATACTTAAGTAAGTACTTACTTTTTTTAAAGATTCCGTTACACCCAAAAATAAAAATAAAATGCCTTTCTAGTGATAGTCCTGATGAGATAAACAGCGACATCCTACCACGCAGATGAATGCTTACAGGAAGTGCTTACATTGTTTATTTTTGTCACTGATAATAAATAAAGACGAGCGAATTTTTTAACATTTTATCGAGTACTATGTAGGTACTTTTGTAGACATCAAATTAGAAATAGAGTTTATCATTTAATACAAATAGATATTTATAATTAGTAATCTCAGAATATGGAAATTAGTTAGTCTGGTAAGTAAGTTTTTTTTGTCATATCATTGTAAATAAGTATTCCGATATAATGGTAATAGTTATTTGTTAATCGTAATATGTAGTTAGTGTAAGTACGTGACTTAGTTACAATAAAATCTAAATAATATTTATCGAATCAGTATCTACGTATAAAGTTACTCACCTTTTCAAAGTAGTGTGTTTAGTGCCATTGCTGAGTAGTTTATGCTTGGGTTTGTCGAGGCCTCCTGTGGGAGTGGACGACGATATGGTGAGATCACTCGCGAACGAGCTGGTGGAGGACTCCTTGGAGATGTTGTTCCTCGCTTTCCTGGCGGCGGACTCCGGGCTGCCGGGCGGAGCTGGTCCCACCAACTCCAGGGCCAGGCGCCCCTTCCCAGGGACTGGAGGCGGCTTATCCTCCACTGGCACCATGTACGACAGCATAGCTGTCTACTCTAGCCTCTTTAACAACATTAATCCTCCCAGTCTTCAATTTACGTATACAAATTCATATTGTCCATACTTAACAACAAGGAAATATTCTACGTTTATATGTCTGTACTCTATCACTCGCTGACTTCGTATCTCTGTCGTATTCTATCAAGATCTGAAAGATAAATAATACAGGCATAACATTTGTAAGTGATAACTCAAATTAATTCAGTGTGTTTCAGTAGCGTTGAAACTTGTATGTGCGTCTTACGTTTTGGGTGACGCACGGAATAGTGATTCAGATCACCTACTATTTGTTAAAAAAACTAGTAATTATCAACCTAATTTTTTTCTGATTGTTGTTTACGTTCTTTGATGCAGATGCCTCTATATCTTTCACGATTTCTAGTCCTCAAAGTCCCTGGATTGAGAAGACCCAAATATAGGACCAAATGTGTGTAAGGAGATAGATATTTGTTTCAGTATGAATGAGCAGAGAGAGAGAGAGAGATGTCAGTGTATGTATGTATGATCACATGACAGTAAAACATCGCGCAATAATGTGTTCTATGTAGGTATTTTCGCCACGGCCTTGACTACATTTTACCTTCACCTTAAAATTATTTACGGATCGCGGGGCGATTTTCCGCGTGTTTGATTTAGTCTTGAATGAATACAGAGAATCGGTTATGTTTGCTTGTTTTCTTAAACTTTGCCAGTCCTTAAAAAGAGACAATATTTTTCTATTTAGGTTAATTATCAATAAATATGTGCGTGTTTACATAAGTATATTAAATACTTTCTCTATAGACTTTATTACAGTATCTATGCGTATTGTATACGAAGGATATGCACTATCGATCTCCACCAAGACTGTTCCATAAACCTAGTTCCTATGCCAAGGTCAATGGAAATACGACAGATTGCATAACTACCTATTTATAGCAACGTGCATGTACCTAGCAACCTTCCGACACTGCCCATTATTACTAATGATACCCACAGGAGTGAGGAGACCGGATAGACATTTGATTTGTGAACTTCCCATGGACCCGATGGGCGTTTTCACATTAGACGATAACGACAACGACAATACCCATAATGTGTCGTGGACGACTAGAGTGAAAGCGTTCAAATTATATTTTTCTAAGTTTTATTTTTCCATTTTTTTTCCATAGTGTAGGTAATTCTATTTTTCGTAATTCTATTTACCTATTTCTACAACAGATCGATGCTGTTAAAAAGGGTGTTGTCTTATAATGAGCAATCTGGGTATCATGCTAATAGGTTACTATAGGTAAACCATTTAAGCCTAAGAGGGGCGCGGGGTGTGACGACGAGGGTCGGCGTGCGGCCTGCCTCCCGCTCGCTCCCCGCTCACCCTCTGTCGTCTCGCCCCGCGCCCTTATAGTTATTACACTAAAACAATTGAATCAGACAAGATGGTTTTGTCACATCATACATCTGCGAAGATGGTTACTTTCTTTGTAAAATGCACAATTTCTCACGCTCTGTCTATAGCATGTCTCCACATTCTTTTTTATTTGTTTATAATATTATTTTTACTGAAATTAACAAAAATTGAAATCAAAATTACATGACTGCAGGACCTAGCATCCGCCTGAGGTAATTTGTAGAGTTAAACTTGTTTGATTTCTCTGGTTGTAACCAATTTTGTCGAGATCTAAGTAACTACACAAAACAGAGATATGGTGCCTACGTGCTACTAATAAAAAATGCGATACCTACTTACCTATATTGTAATATCTTTGGTAATTTGATTCATGCAATCCCGATGCCTTGACATGGCAACTAATTATTACTCTGAAAAAAAAACATTATTGCGATAAATAAAGTGAAAGCAATAAATACGCGAATATTTAAACATATATTATTATATGGACCTGATATCAAATTATTTGTAAAATGGGTACTTAAAAATTGTCTTCTACATAATTTTATTAAATAAAAATAATGATCTAAAAATGTAAAGTATCCTATTCATATACGGAAGCCTTGTATAACGTGTGTGTGGGAATGACGATATAATAGCATACCTGAACCAGGAGGGAAAGGTCACTCGCTTGCATTGAACCTAACTATACTAGTGTTACCGTGAATTGCAAGAAACGTCCTTAATGTTAAAGCTTCCTTAAGTCTCTTGTATAGAGCTATGGCGTAGAAAAGGTAGCTTGTATTCTAATGAAGACTCTACCTACTTTAAGCACGTGTCTTGCAACTCAAGGTTAGTGCTATACTGTCCATATTATTGACGATACGAATAACAGTGTTCCTACGAGTATTTATCTAGATCTAAAAAGAGTAAAATTAAAAGGTTCAGTGTTAGTGTGGTATAAGAAACGAAGGAAGTATTTGTATAATTTTATTATATTATGCAACGGCACGAACTTTTTGAATGTTATTAAAAAAATATTGGATACTCTTTGAATTCTCTTCGCCTTGATTCCTATGTCACATTGTCCAGTGTTCACATTGAAATCATAACCAATAACTCTAAAAAACAGCTAATAAAAATTAAACGAGTCGCATATTGATAGAGGCAAGTTACTATGCACAATTTACATCTATGAATTCGCCTTTGAACTCGGTTATACAGGTTTTCACAGGAAATAGGTGTATAGCGGAAATCTGAAAAAAGACCCAAAACCTATCACAATCCGTCTTGGTGTGTTTTTTTTGCCTTACCGTATAAAATTCTCAAAACTATTCGCAGCATTTATTTTAATGTTGGTGATTCTGATATGCCTTCATGTCTTCTGTGTGTTTTAGATAAGTATGCTTCTTTTTTATAAGTGTATTTAAATACTTAGTGACATTAAGAAGTTGTTGAAGATTTCTACAGATTTAATAAAGGTAAGGCTATGTTCATTCAATACCTACCTACATATATTTGAATAAGTATGATTTATATTCTGTATGATTTATACTTTCTCGCATACTGTCTGGCTCTAAGTATATTGTTATGTGAGCTGAGCATGGTCGGTTAAACTGATGTCTTTGTCCGCTCTCTGGTCTTTTGCAGAGAATGTCTGCAGATATGGCTTGGCCATTATCATTGGACTTTCTTTAGCGAGTCGTCCGTAGAAAAAAAAAATATTTTTATGTTTATTAATAAATTTAGAAAAAAATCAAAATTTTGGTAGTTTGAATTCCAATATTGGTATCTTTAACAAGATATGCTAAATACTGTCGTGATGGTCATCGAGCTCATCACTGTATGTAGGTGGACATAGATTTGGCGCACCCAGTTACCGTGGGCAGGGCCGGCACACTATTGTTGGACATTCAATGTTTGTTTTGTTTGCCCGAGTGACATCACCAACAAGGACGCAAAGCGATGCAACTGTAACATCCACTAATTATATCATGAATGCGATGACTCTGCAAGTATAATAATCTATATCCGTATGTAGCACCGATTTAATTCACATAAGAGTGTTTTCACGCTAGCTAGACGATAAGGTTATAGTCGGTTGTCGAATCTCACATTTAGTACTTGAAACTTCCACACGATGTCGTCCACGACACCATACATATCGGTGTCGTGTCGGTGTCGTTATCGTCTAATTTGAAAACGCCCGATATGTCATTTCATACATTTTTCACCAAAAAATTCGTTCGGATTTCGATCCGAATTTCATTCACCGTCGAATTGAAAAATTAGAATCGCGGCTGAAGTTCAATGTGCGTGGATGATCAAAAAATTTCACAGTTTTGAGGTTCTATTGTCATATATGGTATTAAGTTATAGTAATTTATGTCTTTGGTACGAAGCGATTTCCTTCTTCGTTCATAATACGAACGGGTAAGGAATCTACTTCCTCAGACCTTAGGATCTTCAATGCGACAATGAATAATCAAGCACTTAAGTACTAGACCCATGGCTCCATCATTGTCTTCATCATCGCTTACCATCAGGCAAAGATACCATCAGGCAAACGTGTAAGTAGACATAAGAATAAACTAACACTACTGCCCACAACCCTCAAAATATATCATTCTAGCCCCTATTTTACAGAAATTAAAATACATTACAAATTACCTAATGATTTTAAAAATTACAATATTACAATCAAAAATTTTTAAAAAGTTGCTCAGAAAAAAGTTATTATAACCTAAATGAATTCTTTGATTATAAAACCTTAAAGTAATAACAAGGTTCCATAGCAACATTTATTCCTTATAATCACAGACATCTAAGTATCAATTTACGCTATCAATTTTCGTAATAAAATAACAAACTCTTTTTTTCTGAAAATTACCGGGGTCTATTGCAAGTCGTGTATGAGTTTATTGTAAATCTATGAATGCAGTTTTTCTTAACTCTTAAATCGACGACGTGGTTCCTTAGAACATATTTCTCTATCTTTTATAGTTTCAGAGTTCCCCATACTGACCCATCTCAATGGTACACCTGTAAATCGTCACGCACATGTTCATCAATAAAATAACATATGTAATACATAATTGAAATTGAACTTTAATAATAATTAATTATTTAATGACATTGCAACGTCCTACAGGGCATCATGCAGAACAACTTAATGTACTCGTATGTACCTATGTACCATGAAGAATGAAGATCAGGCGAGAATGAGGCCGAACGTGGATTTAGTTTTTACATAGAAAAATAAAAAGGCTTTCCTTTGTGTAATTGTACTCACTAAAATGTATTATAAGAATTACACTCATTACGTTTGGTAGTCTATTAAATCCTCATCATTTATTATTAAAACATTCACCAAGATTCGACGCTATTGTAGATAAAGCGTAGTCGTGTCGCCTTTTCTGTTTCTGTTTTGTATTCAGGTCTCACGAGGCCTTTTATTCTCCAACTTATATTTCTTGAATACAAAAGAAAGACTGACTATAGGTCACTGTCGAAAGTGAACACAAACTACAAAACCTAGCTCTTTGACAATAAAGTGAAATCGGGTTTGAATGTTTCCATAACATAACAAGGGAAGCGGATCTTTCTCATTGAGAAAATAAGTATCCTTAGAATGCGTCCATCAAGCGAGATCTTGCACGCATACTTATTGCAGGTTGCACATAACATCCGTATAGTGGAAAGGTACACGACCCTTAATATGTCAGTGTATGTAGAGATATACCTTAAAATTGTACGATTTTTTGTGTGTGCCTTTATTACACTAAAGAAATGCGATATCTTACTGTTTGAAGAAGTAATAGCTTCCTAAATGGGTGATGATGGACTCAATTACTGTCTTTGTAGAATGAAGAATCGTTCAAAAATTAAATTAAATATTTTTTAAACCTATTGGTTTTTTGAAATGACACCTATGCCGACATAAGTACGCATCTACCAGGTTAGTTTCCGCTATGAAACACTCGTGTAACCGTATGATGATATAGTAAAACACAGGATGTCCTACGTTTATACAGACAGAAAACGGTTCGAAGTCCGAGACGTCAGAAAATGCAAGCTTCCTGCTTATCAGTAACTGAAACCTAGAAATTGTTTGGGATATGACCTCATATATATATGAGACTCAAACTAGATCACCCGGCCCAAGGATCTAGTTTACTTACTTATATAAAACTGTTTTTATATTAAATATTGCAAAATGTTTTCACCGGTTTTCTACGATATTTTAAGAGTATTTCTTACTGTAAACAATAAGCCCTTGTAACCCTGAAAGTGACCCCAAACAATTTACGTGCAAGAAATCAGACAAAGTTTTGCGGCTCCTAAAAAACTGTGTAGATGACATATTTATCTGTTAACTAATTTTATTTTAATTGATTTTATTAATTTACTAAGTCTTTATACACGTCCAAAACAGGCAATTTTATCATTTTATTTGTATTTTTAATAGCTCATCTATTATTTTATGATTTATTTATGACAGGTAACTAAAATTCTGTGAATATAGCACCGCACGCGTCATCGCAAATGTTACGTCGGAATGCTTGCTTGCTTATCGTATGGTTAGTGGCCAACCTATTTGTCAGAGTTGTTCAGGCCGCCCGTAGGCATCTGACATGGCTTAACGACTGTTGTCGAACGACAACAACATAATCGGAATAATACCTACACTTTATTGACTCTACCTAGGTACCAATCTAATTTTTTACTAGCGCACCGACTGTATACCTTACCAACATATACATTACAAATTGAAAGCCAAGCAAGCTAAAGCGGAGCATTTCAACTCTAATCCACAGCCGTTAAAAAAATAAAGCTCGTCCATCCACTCGTCCGCCCACCTACCAGAAACACACTTAGGATTGTATGTAGAGTGATACAATTCATGAGACGTGACCTCAGAAGCGTTTATTGAACAAATCGTATACCTAGTAACCAACTAGTAGGATCTAACTATATTAACCATTAATGGTTTCTCCATAGCGGTTAGGTGACCTTCAGTGCGGGGGTGTTAGCGATAACGTCTCTAATGGAGACTAAAACAGTTTTACCTATACCTATATAGGTAGCTACTACTAATAAAGTCTACAACAACAATCGATTTGATCAACTATACGTTATATAATTAAGAAACCCCTGACTTACACTTACTTACCGAGATCCACTTACTATCGTCCTGACCTGATTATGACGAGGAAGGTAACGAACAACCTCGAACCGGACCACATGGAATCACCTAACAATTATGGTTCTTGAGTTGAGACAGTGATACGAAAGATTTTCCAAAATCTTGGAAACCACTATTAATTTTGATCATACAAAGCTAGAAGACAGAAGAAACCTCTACAATATAATGTTTCAAAATATAAACCTAATATACATTTTATAATCGGCGTTGAACAAGGCTCTACCACCTAGATATGAAGTCGCGAAACTTATCACTCTTTTATTGTTTAATTCAAATTTTGCATTTTTTTTAAATAATTTTACTAAGTTATCTAGATGCCAGTTACCCGTGGTCCCATCACGATATTGCCACCAGCGGAACAATAAGGAACAGCCCGAAAGTTATCTTCTATAGTTACTTCCACTATTTAATTAATATTTGGTGGGTTTTCCACGTCAAAAACGTTGTGCGTTGATGTCCTTTGTAGGCAAAACATTGCATAGTCAGCATTTTTTTTCTGGGAGAGAGGCACCGGGATTTCTTGTGGGTGTCGTAACCAAAAAACGGGTGAATTTGAGGGGGGGGGGGGTGGGGGTTTAATTTTGATCGTTCTTTACAAAGCATGCGTGAAACGACGAATGACTTTAGAGGAAGCAAGAGAAGCGTGGCAAGACAGATATTCCTGGCGCTCCGTTCTCTCTGTCTACCTACCCCGAAGGTATGTTGTATGAATATACTAATGATAAATACTAATTATAATAGTGATTCACTAGGATATGTCTGTGATATTTTTGGGCACAACTGAGGCACAAGTCACAACTGTCAATATTTCATGTATGTATGTATGACTTTCAATTATTAGATTCGATTCGTCTCGAACGAAATTTTTGGTAAAAAATGTATGGACTGGCATAAATGATTATTTTTTAGATTTAATTTATCCGGAAGGAAATTTATAATTAAAAAAATTCATAGAACGAAACTTAGTAAACTAATCTAACTAGAGTAAAGCTAAACTTATTGCATAGCCGGTCTAGCGGCTTTATTGTTTGTATGGAAGATCACGCTGTAGATTCGTCGAGAAAGCATCGATTCATCCAGTAAAAAATAAATGGAAGTTTTTGATACTTAAGTACTTACCTATCTACATTTTAGTGAGTGTTACGTTAAATAAAATAATAACGTTGTTGAAGTCGCACCTGAATGATTTAGTTAGAATTGCATTGGTATTACATTGCATTGACAGGTTGCGCAATTCGTTAAGCGCAATACCTATAATCTCAAATTGCATTATTCGACTTCGTATACGTGACTTATTCTGCTGATTGGGGAAATGCAACAAGCATTGGTAAACTAAGTTGGACAGTAACATGTACGAGGGATCCGATCCGCATTAGCTTCTATGCAGGCGATAAGATCAATAAAATAAGTACGAAACCTACCTACAACATACAACCATCTTTATTTATACGTCTTTAGGAAACACTGTTATCATTTTTTTATTTATATTTGGCTCGCACCTATGTCTATATAAATGCGTCATGTTGTTGTCGGCGATGTAGTGCGTAGTCGAAAATGGGATAAACAAGTGCATACATACGTCCACTGAGTCCAGTCATGAGTAGCCGGTGACCGGCAGTGTATTCGGCTTCATCGGCGTAGAATATCCTCGTTGGAGAAATGTATCAAAAAAACAAGAGCGATCGAATAGATGCGGCCGGCTGTTTATAAACAATGAAACGGTCGAATGGGACGGGATGCGATCAATACCGCGTCGGACACACTCCGAGCGGCCGGGGCCACGCCGGCCCCAACCTCACCTGCCCGGCGGAATCTGAAGCTATGGTTGCAGTGCACTGGACCACGGACGCAAAACGACGAGTGCAATACTGCGGCGGCGGTGGCTAGAGCGTACGGTACACGCGTACTGAACGATCGGCTGCCGGTGGCCGTGTGCGCCGCCCTAGCAGTTACGTCACACGATTTTGACAGCTGGCACACGAGGCACGCACGGGCATGGCCGCGACGACGCCGCGCGCCGCCGCGTCGATGCCGCCGGTGAATGCCGCTCTGCGGCGCCACTGGCGCAATGGCGCTCCGACTGTCGATCAATAATGAAACTTCGCCCATCCGCCTGATGCGTGCGCCCCTCGCTGTCGCTACCAAAATCATAACATGACGACGACGGCGGTAGCGCATCGCTTTGTCCCGAGCGCCCGCCGCCACCGTCGAATTGCCGCCCGCCCGCACGCCTTCCGCCCGTTCAGTTAGATACTGATCCTACGAATCTATTTTCTTAGTACATTCGACAACAAGTCAACCTACCACATAAATAAAAAAAGAGAATCGTTGTGGTTAATTGCATAGAATGTGGTGGTGGTCGTCACCAATGAAGTGTTAACCATTTCACTAGTAACGTCCGGGACTTCTCAACGGGATAAGTGGAATTAGAGGGTCTAAATCCAGGAATCGAACCTGTTACCCCTTGTACAGATAAGATGCACTACCGACTACAGCAACGTCAGCAAATAAGTAATAAATATTGGTCTGACAAAGATTGAAGCTATCTGGAGCCGAGTACTGGATTTTTATACCGCACATGTAAGGAAATGAAAAGTGCAGAATCAAAACGATAATAGATGTTAAACCCTGTAGTTTCAGGGTTTTTTATATCATTCGATAGGCTAATTCAATATAATTCTACAAATTGAGTGAGACGGAAGACTTAATTGCAAAACCTCCGGTGTTAATACTCTCTATTAGGGATGTAACGGAGCTGGGTTAGTCCATCTAGTTCTACTATTAGTTCTACGATAGAACAAAATGGACTAAAAAAATCCAGACTGTTCTACTGCTCAATGCGATAGAACAAACTGGACAAAAAAAATCCATTTAGTTCAACTGTTCCGAAAGGTCGGAATTTCCGATTGATTTTACACCTCCGACTCAGACTTCGGCTCCGATAATTTTTAATCGGAGGTTATACCCAAGATTAGTGAGCAAACATCAATATTTTATTAAATAGGGTAGGAACACATTTATGTATTCCTACACGATTATCTAAAGGAAAATGTTTTATTGCCGCAAACATCATAAAAAATATTGGTTAGTTCAGCTTTAAAAATTAAAAAACGGTTTAAAATTTGAACTTCTGAACCTATCTCTTCTACCTCCGCCTCCGACTCCGGTTCCGACTCCGGTTCCGTCTCCGATAAATCAAATTTAAAACCTTCGGTTTCGACTCCGGTTCCGGTAAAACCACCCCCGTAACATCCCTACTCTCTATTTAAATAATAAAACGATTATTAGTTGAGTTTCATTGTTTTATTATTTTCATAATATCAATGTCATATCTACTTGAAGTTTTATACACAAAGAAACAAATGGGACAAGTCGTAATTTCCAAATGGTACCTACATTCTACATGAACAAATTGTTAAAACACTGCCAAGTTTGCTTAATTCGACTAGATGCCACTTTATAATCGATCTCAAAACTATTAACAGCTCTTTGAATAATACTGAAGTTGTAGAAACATTAACGTGTTTCCTTAAACAAATATTTATATAGTATGGTAATTGAAGCAAATTATGAAAGTCGTGTATTTCATCACGTCGCCTGGTGAATACTGGAGACATGAATGAATAATATCATGTGCAATGGCCCAGTTTAGCTATACCTTCCTCCTTTTTGGACGTTGATAGATACGAACCGTGTAGGTATATAAATAGCATAATATTTTTTTATTTGTAGTAGCATAATATTTTATTTCTAAAGGTAGGGCTTGATCTATGGACCACTGTACCAAAGAAAGGCATGCAAGTATAAAAATATTCATAGAAACGATGTAAAAGGCGTGTGCTTGCAAACGGATGAGGGTAAACACCGTGTTACTATTACAACGTTGAAAAAAATAACGATATAAAAAATAAGTTACAAAATAAATATCCTTTCATCAAGAGCTGACCCTAAAGACGAAATGGCACAATGATGATCTAACACTTTATCATGATACTGTAATCTTAATTACTATGACAGTAGACACTAGTCGAAGTTCAACTATGAAAATATAATAGCTTGGCAGTCACTTATACATCACAATAATTGTAAAATTAAAATCCTCTAAAAACATTCTCGACGAGCTTTACACACTAGCATCGATTAAAAAGAAAATCCACCGTTAACTTTGAACGCAACTTGTCCACGTGTTTCGAATAAAATGTAAAAATTAAAAGAGTTTGCATGAGTGGGAAAACAAGACATGGTAGTAGTGGGTATTATGAAATGGCCCATAAATTGATCTGTACAACATCCTAAGTTGGCTACAATAATTATCGGTTACGCTAGAGGTGAAAACGGTAGTCATAATGTGGAAAATGGACAATTCAGTACACCTTGAGTTGGTTCTTGTCATCGAATCCAGCAGAATGACCGGCGTTGCGCACAATGAAAGAGTTTCCGTCGAAATGCATCCGCCTCTCGCCGCGTCTGTTCACATTATTATGGACTTAGTTAATCAACAGTACTTGATCCGTCAACAGCACATCTTTTGAAATAAATAACAATAATTTACAATTTTATAAAGTACCTACATAGTAAGTACTCAGCTGGGAATATACGATCCGCGCCTATGAAATTGACGTAATGTGTTTCTTACCGCACGAAAAGATGCTGAGTCTGTCCCAGCGACGCGGTGCAGTGCAGGAAAGGGCTGGTGATGGACGCCGACCCATTGCTGGGACTCGTGCGCAGCTGGTACTTGTGGCTGCAGCGGTGGATCCTGCAAACCATATTTTTTACATTCACATTCGAGCGTCTTTTATGTCACCAGTGAACCAATCTTCAGACGGAGCGACACTTACAGCACTCTTAATAGTAAGTACCTACCTATTAATAACCCCCGACCGATCGAGTGAGGGCGTGTTATAAGTTTGACACGTTTGTCTGTCTGTTTGTCTGTGACCTCTTAACTTGACAACGGATGATCCAATTTGAACCAGATTTTTTTCATTTAAAAGATAATTTTGTGGAGTGGTCTTAGCCATGTCTGAAAATTGGATCAGTGGTTTCCAAGAACTTGGATTATCTTTGATGTCAGGTGGGATCTCTAGAACGGTAATAGCTAGATGGTTCGAATTGGAGCTATAATGTTTTGGACCATGAAACCCTTCCCACATCTGGAACCTCAAGGACCTGACGATGACCAGGAAAAAATAAGGGGATCTCCAGAATGGAGTCGGGGGTTCTTTAAATTTTCAATTTAGAGTTATGTATTTGCTGTTCGAACCTACTATATAGCCATATATAACCGGCAACCGCTAACCGCTATGAAAAACGCTATAGTTCTTCAGATTGAAAACGGTCAAAAATGCACGTAAAAGTTGATTTTCAGATTTTACTATGTATGTTGGCGCCAATAAAACGTTTTAAAGTAAGAGCAGCGACCAATACAATATTTTTGTAACCTTGTAGTTACCTGACGAGCCCATCGGCGGTCTGGCTGACGCGAACGTTGTTTATGATCCAGTTGTCGATGCCATCATCAGTGAGCCAATATTGCGCCGACTGCAGGAGCGATAGTGCCTCGTTCACGTAGGACGGACCGTGGCGCGACTCGCTAACGACACCAAGCGCATACAAGTACAGATTAAATAGTACCTATATTAGGGCGAAAAGTGGGCAATCAGATGAGATTCTGGGGTATGAGTTTACAATTGCATTCCCGCACGTGTATCACAATGTTTTTCATCACCCTGTCCTGTCCTACTAAATGCGTACGTTAGGAGATTAATATTTTGGTAGAGTCCGTGGAAAATTTAAAACAGCGCAGAATCCATATATCCATATTCATGTTCATACGAGTGTACCGGTTTTGTTACATTTTATTAACAATGTCACCTATCAATGATAACCCATCAAACTTTTGTCACTTATCAATAATTAACCTCAATTGACCCTCGCAATTTGAAATCTTCGAAACCGTCCCACCACGAAATCTATTAATATTTACCCACCTAGATATTAATTCCCACCCGCCACTCCCCCCGAAAGCATGTCAGTCCTGTGGCTAGCGGATAGTTGAAACACCGATAAATTCTCTCGTAGGTACCGTATACGCTTGGCAAACCCAACATAGAATATACATTTTGGGACGGTTCCATTATGTATACTGTCATAGCAAAGTACTGAGAGTCTTACTTGTAGAACACATTGAGGGTGAAGTCTTGGCTCATGTCCAGGAAAGTATCGGTGGTGGTGCGGGTGCCAGCCGCATCCACCAGGTAAACCAATGCGCATTGCTCTGCCGTGAAAGATACGCCCTTGTACCACATCTTCGCGTACCTATCAAATCGTGATAGCAAATTGTACAAGACACATACAAGCTTACTCTGTGGCACCATGACGGTATAAATTTTTGTTATGCTTTCTTTGCCTGTTCTGGTTTCAGCAGTGGACTTTCGAATGTATGTAGCAAATAATATAATGTATGGTGGGGGAACAAAATTAAATAACAGATGCAGTTGTGAGCTTTGTCAGATTAGAATCGAACTTGTCATTTATTGCAAAGCTGTCAATTTTGTGCACGCTATGACATACCTATGCCTTGAATATGACAAGATTGTAATGTATATATCTATTATTTTTTCCGCCACAGTACTTATGTAACTATGACTGTACCAGAGGTAACAACCATTCAAGAATGGTATGGTTGCTTTCAACTGTAATGAGTAGATTAAAGTTAATTAGGTCGATGACCTATAACAGACTTCTTGTGCATATACCCACTTATTATTGCCCTGTTGATGGCGGGCTTGGATCTCAACGCGAGAGCCGTAGTGGTACACGCGACCGTTTGGGTGGATGAGCGCGGCGGCCGCTCCGGATCGCGACAGAGCCAGGATGATGTTGTTCTTCGCATTCGTCACGCGCACAGCACCGTCGATCGTCATATCAACCCTTCATCATCGTAGCAATTACAGTTAATAGTAAAGAAATATATTATTGTGACTTCAAAATTAGGCGAGGGCATCAAATGAGGATTTCGAGGTTGAGGTGTTTTGAACCTCCAACCACTTCCGCATACTTCGGTCTGCCTACATAATGCTCTTATTTTGTTAATGTCCGAGACTTCACGTGTCCGTTTCCAGCCCAGGTTCAGTTCGCTGCAACCAATCACATTGCTCTGCCCTCTCAGCGCTAACGCTAGGCACATGTTTTACCGTCAGTGTCCCTACTGTTGGGACCCATCAGACGTTCCTTTGCATAAGCGAGCGTTCGGGCCATGATCCACCGTGCGGGCCCAATGCTTATAACTTTCAGAAAACTTTTTACCTCGGACAGGCAGGATTCCTCGAGATGTTTTCTTTCACCGTTACAGCAGTCGACGAATGTATTTAACCCTTCCCGCGATTGGCATCCTAGACTTCTAAGGGCGTGAAGTGTTCTGGTAGTCTAGAATTTCGAGATTAGATTAGAGAGTTTGATAGGCCAAAATAGTAAGAAACATTTGACGGGTTAATAAGTGTTCGAAAAAACCGAAAAACTCAAAAACTTGATATTGCATGGTTTTCTCTTACCAGACCTCTTACTAGACCAAGAAGAGTAAAATCCGTCCACGTGAGTAGGTGACTAATATGACAATTCGCACTTACATGATTTTATTACTAGTAGAGGAATTTATGGCACTCACTTAACTCGATCCCTCAGTCGGAGGCACACGGTGCCATGCGGAGTCACTGAGGCGTTGTAACCTGCGCCGCCTACCACATCAGTCACCTACAAAACATAGGTAAAGGTTCGAGGTCAACGATTTTATAATTTACCTACCTAGTAACTAGTTGCTCATTAGAAAGGTTCAATATGAAAAACATGAATCGCACTTGTAGGCATCTCCCCCATACACATTTATAGTTCAATAATATGTATGAAACTTAACACAGAACTTAAGGACTTGTTAATCGGCACAAATCCGCAGTTCAGCGGTGCCCTTATTGTTATCGGTCTACTAAAGATAGCGCCACTATGAGTCGAGTCGAGACTTCAACCAGCCTCAACAACAGCAACAACCAACTTCAACGACATCCGGAGACATTGATGTATACGACCATTTTTACCTGTGAATAATAGTTACTTGCTGGTAATGTAATATATCTATAAATTCAACATTTTTCGAAATCAACATTATGGTCCTGAAGGATCGTAACCTCGAGCTCCCGCCATGTGTCGGCGTGGTAGATATCGTCCCCGGGGTAGAAGGGGGCCTTGCGCTGCAGAGGAGCGCGCCAAGGCGGCTGCCATCCAGCCGCACCGCCTAGCTCCGCCTGACCCAAACCACCTTCGAGGAACTTGCTGTAGTCTTGAAAAGCGGACAAGTTTGACTCCTCCTGTCAAATGAAAGATTAACCGTCAGTTCCATGAAACGTCCATGGTTAAGGGTTCATTAAAATACATGCTATCTCTTTCTACGCCATAGCTCTAGATATAGAAACAGGTAGAAGAAACTTTCCTACTCATTGTACTACCACTTTTCTCCCCGGTTGTACCACCTACCTACCTAAAAGGTTGGTTTGTTACCTTGCTGTTTCAACAATCCATGGTGTTTATTAAAGTATTCTACGATTTTGTGGCATGACTTTGGTTCTTTGTTTTTCACATACTTACATCTTTTTCTAAGTCTTATTCCTCATTGCTGAAGGTCGTGATAATTCTATGCCTCTACGGAATTAGTCACTTGGAACGACTCTCTCGGCAGACTCAATGGGTTGTTTGCCATTGCCTTTCCCTATTCACACACTGGTTATCTCAGTGTGCAGGGTTCCTCACGATGTTTTCTTTCACCGTCAGAGTAGTCGGTAAATGTACGTAAGTCTTTCGATAAAACCGAGAAACCCATTGGTACATGGCAATTGGCGTTGCATGATTTCGAACCCAGACCTCCCGCATGGGAGTCCAACGTCCTAGCCACGACACCACCGACCGACGGTCCAATACCTACAATATATACATACCTATATTGAAGTGTTTCGCACATCTCCATCTCCACACTGACGGTGCGACTGGTTCACAAATTGAAAGTCGCTCAGCGTGCTATGGAAAGAGCTATGCTCGGAGTATCTCTGCTGGGAGATGAGATGAGATGGGGATGAGGAGATCCGGCATAGAACAAAAGTCATCGACATAGCTTATAATGGAGTGGAGACCGCGTTTGGGCAAACGTAGTGTGGGACGCCCCCCTGCTAGATGGAGCGACGATCTGCGCAAGGTGGCTGGCAGCGACTGGATGAGAAGAGCCAAAGATCGGGCTCAATGGCGCGCCCTGGGAGAGGCCTATGTCCAGCAGTGGACTAGAGTAGGCTGCTGATGTGATGTATATGCACATCTCCATACTAGTTTATTCCCTTGACAAGTGTCTATGATGAGCGTGTAACCACCTAATAAAAAATAACGAATACTTACGATGAAGCATGAATTGCAATATAAATGCATGCTAGTTAATCTTATGCAACCAAATTGTCTCAACCTCAACTACACTGAGAAAATTCTTGGTCCACGCGTAAAAGAAAATCGCTCTACTTGCTTATTTTATTATAATTACGAAATAGATACCTGATTATACGAATGTGCTGTATATACACTCCTAGGGCGCACTGGCATAGTCACATCTTTTCTAAAATCTGTATTAGCCATTTTTATACTTCTTCGACTTAACACTGTTATGGATTATTCACTATTTTAAAAAATACATGAACAACAGTGACTATATCCACGCTGGAAAATGCTACATAATCATACTTCACGAAGTGGGTATTGAAAGTTATAGAAAACTCAATTGTCATTTATTTTATTCGATATTTGAAATTAATTTTATTACTTCTTAGTGGCGATTATGGTTTCGTTGACCGTGGAGTTTACATACAAATGAGTTTTAGTGGCGAGGCGAGCTGCGACACGAAAGTAGCAACATCGCTGCTGCGGCAATCGGTGCTGAAGAGCAATACTAAAGTTATTTAAGTACTATTAGGTACTCTGTGGCATTACTATAAAACGACTGGCAGTGCTGTCAGTAAAATTATAAATCAAGTACTTACAAAACTCATAGGTACGTTGATGCCACAGACTTTAGACAAACAGACATAGCATCAAAACATCTCTCTTTTGGTTGGGGGCAAGAAGCTTATATGCTGTATACACGTAGTATACAAGCTTCTTGGTTAGGGGTTAACAGAAAACCAAAATTTGTATGCTAATCGAATTTCACATTTCGCAAATTAACGTTTTGGAATTTGGATGAAAGATACAATAGCTCATACGTTAAAATCAAGAAGTTTTAAAGTACTAGTAGGTACCTACCTAATAGTATAAAATAGTCTCTGGAGGGCGCCGCGTCCAGACTCAAATATCAAATATCGATTCTAAAATCGATTTTACAACACTATTGGGTAGTGAGCAATTAATGGTAACATTTATATTTTCAATTTTAATTTCATGTATGGCAACATCGGAAGCCCGCCACGTTTCGCCATCGCTACGCTAGCTATCGGCAATTCCGAGGTGCTTTTCACGTCCAATCCTCATAACGCGCTACTAAAGTAACATTCTCTAAAAATGAGTGCTCCAGCACCTGCCCCTGCGTATAAAATTGGAATAGTGAAACAGGTAATACATTATTTGTGTGTATACGTAAATATTCCAAACACTTGGTGATCGCGATGCCTCGTGTCTATCTCATAGTTTGCCCTGTTGGCACAGCATCGTGGTCACCTCGCTTCTTCTACATATTGATGGTAGATTTGTCTATTTTTGTGATCAGTTTATATTCCTAAACATTTAGAATCACTTTTGTAGCCCATACTGAGTAATCATTCTTTCAACCAGAATGCCAGCTGACTGGCTGTCTATTGACTGGTAGAGATAAATAAGGTCGCAAAATCAAATATCTAATTAGACCCTTTTGGATGAAAGGCGTAGGTTACATTTAATTATTGTCACTAAACATATGCTCGTGCTTTTTATAGGTGCTATCAGGGGACACAGTCGTTATAAGAAGGCAGCCACAAGGTGGACCACCCCCTGAGAAAGTGATAGCACTGTCGGGCATCACGGCGCCGAAACTTGCGCGCCAAAGAACTGCCAACAAGTAAGTATCTAACCTACCTTATGCTGCGCCAATCTTATCATTATTGCCTGTTCTGTCTCGAAATTAATACTATTATACTTTTTCTTGTAAAAATAGTATGAGATTGATTGAAAGTTCTTACATTATGTCCTATAAATTTATTTAAAAATAATTATTCTAGTCTTATTATGGGTTATGTTTAAAAGTGAAAGTAAAGTTGATGAGGTGGTATAGTAATTGCTTTAGCGAATTACATTTCTTTGTCACATAATTATTCTACAATGAGGACATACTTTAATTACTATACATGTATGCGGTTATAGTATTTATACTGCTTTAGTTAAAAAAATGTTATTGCACTTTCTATATCAGTAAATATTTAAAAACTCGCAAAAGAAGATAATAGTAAACATGTAAGAAAACCCAGTGATGGAGCCAGTTATGGGTGTAGTGAGTATCACTAGCCTTGAAAAAAGTGCATTAAATTATGTAATTATAGAATGGAGGCATATCAGAAATGCCAAACATTTCTTTGAAAATCTGTATTCTCTTAATCTTAAGGAGTGTACCCATTATGTATGTGTAGATACGACATCACAACCTGCATAGTTGAAAGGTATACTTGTTAACAAGATGCAAATTGAAGGTTGATTGTGATCGGTTTGTTGTTGTTATGTTGTCTAACCTGCACATGCAGTAATGCTGCCTGAAGTTATTTTAGATAGATATCTTTATTGCTTGCCTGTAAAAGCTTGTATTTAAAATTTCTGCTTTATAGGTTCAGGGGCAATATAAGTATGTTCAAAATAAACTAAATTATATATTCTATGGTACTGTCACATGAAATCAATCATGTAGCTATGCTATAACTCTACCCAGAAAATTATTACATAATATTTTTATTTACTGTTATGTACTTAATAATATTATAGATGTGGGTAATAAATAAATAAATAAAGTCTTGGTCCAACTGGCATGTTATTTACATAATTGTGACAGCAGAATGGAAATAATATTGAATTCCACGTAAAATAATTGCGAATTTATCATTTTTGAGTTATTTAAATCATTTATCATGAGGTAAAATTTTGAAAAGATAATATGGTAAAGTGTATTTAGAAATGAGGTGATAAATTTTGGAATCTATGGCCTGTGTTTACAATTGCCTTTCCACAATTAAATCACAATATTTTTCGTCACATCTTTATTATGTACAAAGTGATGAATTATGAAAGTTAAAATAAAATATTTAATTTCTGGTTACTTTAAATTATCTAAATCAGAATCACTTGAATTATTTTTATTAAAAAATAACATTGTTTTTTGTTATTATTGATATTAAGCAATTTTCAATCGGCTTTGCATGTCTGAAAGACCTCTTATCTATGAGCTGGTGTGATGAGAAATGCAATTTCAACCCTATTTGTGCATTGTTTTGTTTAGGAAATGTGGCAAGGTTTTTAGGTTAGTTGTATGTACGTAAGTGCATGACCTAAATATGACAAGGTCGTAAGTATGTATCCAATATTTTTACGCCATTTACAACCTACAACAGAAACACAAATATCAACTAATTGATAGGACGATAAATAAGATTAAAGAAAATTATTTTCCAGTTTTTATGATGTTATCACTTGAGAACAATTTGGAATTTAAATTGATATTATTTTAATGTTAAATAGTATATGGATGTATTCCTCGGTCAAAGTCTTTCCCTGGCAATTAAGTGTGGCAATGCATCATGGGGCCTGGATTGGATGAGGCATGACCCACAGCTAACTTGACTCAACTTTGTTTTTAAATATATATGCTAAATTAAATTAAAAATAAATGATCTATGTAGAATTAAGATTAAAAATTAGGAATAAAAGGCCGTAGATCTTAGTCTGTAGGTACATAGTATGTTTTCACTTCACATCATAATATTTACTGCAAACCAATACAAAGGTCACGATTCCTGTACGGCCGCTGAACTTAAATTTAAATTCAGTCGTAAATTATTATTCCGTAATTCAGTTAATTTTAATTTTCGTTATTGGTAAGAGAAGGACAAGAAGAAGATTGTATAAGTAAAGGTTTAGAGCTGTCAAATTAAGACAGCTCCATAGAAATTAAGATCGGATACAAATACATGCTGTCTAAAATTGTAGGCCGTGGATTAATTTTACAGCTCTAAATCTAAAATGACACCTATTCTTTTCTTACCAATAAAGAAAGAGAAAGACAGACTGAACTTAAATTTAAGTTTGCAGGAATCTAATCTATTTTACTAACAAGTTCACAGTAATATCTGTCAATCAAAATAATTGATTGATTAGCCCGGCGAATGTGCATTTAATTAAATCCAGTCACTGATTGATATTAGTGGCTAATATATTGAAGTATAAAAGCTATAAATATTTATATGTTTTATAGAACACAGAAAATTCAGACATTATGTTGATGAGGACTGTTTTGTTAAAATATTACTACTCTACAAACTACTCTCTGGTTACAGTGATTTAGAGACCAAGGATGAACCATACGCGTGGGAAGCTCGCGAGTTTCTCCGAAAAAAACTGGTCGGAAAGGAGGTGATATTCACTGCGGAGAAGCCCCCAAATTCCGCAACAAGAGAATACGGGTCCATATGGGCTGGTAAAAACCCCACTAAAGATGAGAACGTGACTGAGGCTCTGCTTGCAGAAGGTCTTGCAAAGGTCAGAGAAGGTGGAAGGAACATCCCACAACTGAAACGACTTGTCGAAATTGAAGATGTTGCCAAGTCACAGGGTAAAGGTGTTTGGGGATCAGATTTACAGGTAATATTTAAGATAATCCTCTTTTATCAGAAATCCAGGCACCCAATTTCAATCTTAAGAGCCTTTGTTGCTCCAATCTGGTACATACAGAACATTTTCAGTTAGAATAAGTAAGAAAGAGGCTGTTTCTGTGAAAGGGTCATAATGAGTATTTGTAATAGAATAATGAGTATGACTAATTATAATCTTCTCTACAGGACCATGTTCGTGACATCAAAGGAACTATTGAAAACCCAAAAGCTTTTGTGAATAAATGCCATGGTCAGCCAATCAAGGCAGTCATTGAGTATGTTCGAGATGGATCCACTGTAAGATTGTGTCTGCTGCCTGATTTCTACCAGATTACTCTAATGCTCTCTGGTATTAGAGTAAGTATCTATTATATATTATTGTCTTATTTTCTCTAACTTCCTTGAAAATCTATAATATATTATATTTCATGTTTTGTATTATTCTATTAAGAAAGGTAAAAAAAATTGGTTTATTGATGAAGGGCACTTTATTAAACTTCTTCCTCTTGTACTTTTGTTGTTGTATACCTTTTTTTCTAATTAGACAGTAAATTCTTTTGTGCAATTCAGATACTCAGATAATTTGTGCAATAAAAACTGATCAATTTAATTTGTTAGTGTCCTGCGGTAAAACAAGATGGTGATTCCGAACCATATGCTGAAGAAGCACGTTTCTTCCTCGAGTCTAAACTACTTCAGAAGGACTTAGAAGTTCTCTTGGAATCTGTCAACAACAACAACTTTGTTGGCACCATCCTGCATCCTCAGGGCAACATTGCGGAAGCACTGTTAAAGCAAGGATTTGCAAGATGTGTTGATTGGTCACTTGCGGTAATGCAGTCAGGTTAGTTAAAATTGTTATTATTAATTATTTCATATAGAGCTAAAGGTACAGGCAGCATGATCCTATAAAATAATTTAATACATTAATAATTATAAATATCCATAAAGTGTTATGGAAGTATACCATTTTTGATCAGTAGTATTGGAACATTATAAGGAATGCAAATATATCAATCAATCAGAGAGAATAATCATGTTCAGGAGCATCTACATTGAGGGCAGCAGAACGTGGCGCCAAGGACGCGAAGCTCCGTATTTGGACCAACTACATCAGCAATGCACCAATTATTGCTGCCAAGGATAAAGAATTCACCGCCACTGTGCTGGAGGTAGTCAATGGCGACGCACTTGTTGTTAAACTACCCAATAACGCACATAAGAAAATATTCTTGGCCAGCATCAGACCACCGCGTGAAAAGTAAGTTTAATTATGTTCCATACAACATACAATTACTGTGATACAAATCCAATAGCTCTGATAATAAATAGCCAAAATTACCACTACAAAATTTTTCTTGTCTATTTACACAGGAACAGCCCTGATGACGAAGGCAAGCAGTCGCCGAGACCGAAGGGATTTAAACCTCTTTATGACATTCCATGGATGTTCGAGGCTCGTGAATTCCTCAGGAAAAAGCTTGTCGGCAAGAAAGTAAATGTAACTGTTGATTACATCCAGCCAGCAAAGGATAATTTTCCTGAGAAGACTTGTTGTACCGTCCAAGCAGGTGGAATGTAAGTAAGATTTTGCACCAGAACATTAATTATCATTATTTATTCGTATGTAGCAAAGTATACTTAATTTTATTAAACAAATTATTTCACAGAAATGTTGCAGAAGCGTCAGTAGGCAAAGGATATGCGACAGTGGTTAGGTACAGAAATGACAACGATCAGAGAAGTTCCCACTACGATAAATTACTCGAGGCTGAATTAAAGGCGCAAAAGGCAGCCCTTGGCGTGCATGCCAAGAAAGACATTCCAACACATCGCATCCAAGATACAAGCGGCGACTCTGCAAAGGCGAAAAAGTTTTTCCCATTTCTGAAAAGGGCTCAAAAGACGGAAGCGACTGTCGAATTCATTGCCAGTGGATCACGTATGAGACTGTACATTCCCAAGGAATCTGTCCTAGTTACTTTCTTACTTGCCGGTATAAACTGCCCGAGGGGCGCTCGCCCGGCTATCGGAGGTGGCCCTATGCAAGATGCAGAACCGTTCGGCGAACAAGCTTTGCTATTTACAAAGGAAAAATGTTTGCAACACGATGTGGTTGTAACAATCGAGGAGATGGATAAAGCTGGTAATTTCATCGGTTGGCTCTGGATCGATAATGAAAACTTGTCTTTGGCCTTAGTTGAGCATGGTTTCGCATTGATGCACCACACTGCGGAAACTTCTGAATTTGCGCGTGCTATCAAGACCGCCGAAGAAAATGCTAGGAAGAAACGGATTGGCATTTGGACAGACTATTTTGAAGTAGAAAAGGAAACAGAAAAGGAAAGAAATGCACCAATTCAAGATCGCACAGTTAAATACGAGAAGATCATTGTTACAGAAGTAACACCAGAAGGCACCTTTTACGTCCAAAGCGTTGATCTGGGCACTAAACTTGAAACCTTGATGGAGAAAATCCACCAGGAGTTCAAAGCAAACGCGCCACTGCCAGGATCTTATGTACCGCGAAGAGGCAACATCTGCGCTGCTCGTTTTAGTTTGGACGACCAGTGGTACAGAGCGAAGGTCGAAAAAATTGCCGAAGACAAATCTGTCCATATTTTCTACATTGACTATGGAAACCGGGAGGTAAAGTCTCTTTCATAATTGTATTATACTACAATATTATGATCTCTTGTACCCTATTTCCCAAATAGATATAAAAGATCTTGGTGTGAAATGCGAGAATCAACATTTTCCTAAACATCCATTTGATACATACCAAATAGAATTGGTTTCCGGGCAGTTCGTACAATTTCGTCCTCTCCCAGTAGTTCTACTAGTTCGTTACTCTTTTACTAGTTTTGTATTCATAAAAAATAATGTCATAGGTCGTGAACAGCACGCGACTGGCAACATTGCCGGCGGGTACGGAGAGCGATCCGCCGTATGCTAGCGAATACGTCCTCTGCTGCGTCAAGTTCCCGTCAGACCCCGAGGACCGGGTCGAGGCTGTGCGCGCCTTCTCCATGGATACACTCAACAAGAAGCTGCTCCTAAACGTTGAGACTCGGGGATCCCCGCCCACTGTAACACTCGTCGACCCCAATACGAACCTCGACCTATCCAAGGTAAGTACGGTCACGAACCTTAATTTAGGATCCACTTTGACACATTGAACTACCTTGTCATAGTCAATACTAGATTAACGTTAGCATTATATCTCTTTTGATTGCCATCTAAAAGTGGGTCCCAAATAAGGTTCAAGGCGTACACGTACAGTACAGGTGTACACGTACATGCAAAGTTGCTTCAAATTACTACATTATCACAATATTTCGTCACTTGACAATGCAATTAAATTGAAGCACAGTCATTTATATTGCATAGTAGTGTTTTAGGAATGTCTTGTTTGCATCTTGGTGAAATTATAGGTAGTATTGCATTTAACTTGTCTTGGAAATATGTATCGCAATAATAACTTATGAATGTCGATATGTCTTACTTATCGATACATTCTAACTACATTGTTACTTGATTGTAATTTGAATATTCTGGTTCAATAAATATTTTTGTATTTTATTATTATTATTATATATTTATAGACAGGCAGCAAATATGCTGATGTGTCTATGTCATAGTATTGGAAAGTTATAAGTTCTTAGTTTCATTTTATAGATTTCACAGTTCACAGTTTTTACACAGTCAGTCATTGTCATTTATTTAAATTAAATGTTTGCACTAAATCATTGTTTTGTCATAAGATTTTGTATATTTTTTTAATGAATATAATACTTAGAGATCGGACGCTAAACGTGATTTCGTCCTTTACATTTCGTTCTGTGTCAAGAGTTAAGACGGCAATAACATTTTTTCAGAACCTCATTAAAGAGGGCCTGGTACTGATGGAGGGCACGCGCGACCACCGACTGGCGCCGCTGGTCGTCGAGTATCGCGCTGCGCAGGAGCACGCAAAGAGCTCGCGCCTCAACCTGTGGCGGCACGGCGACATCACTGAGGATGACGCCGTCGAGTTCGGCGCGCGCCGCTAGCCCGAGCTGCGCCGGTACGATGCCACCGCCTCGCCGTCGCACACGCTCTACTGTGCTACCTGCACAGCACCTCATATTGAAACAGTCATTTATACACTCATTTGCGAGTTTTTGTAAAACCCAACCAAATCACAACAATTTAAAGTACATTGGTTGATAGGAACATTTTAAGAGTTTTCTACATGGTAACGAATTACCGGTTCTTGTACGTTTTCTTGTCCTTTTAAGAATCTGTCGTAGAAAAAGAACGCTGTAAACATTGTGATTGTGGAAAATGATAAATCAATATAAATAAATATATGATTGTAATTTGTGCGCTTATTTTTTAAGTTTTAACACCCTTCTATTGCGCAGTGATGGTGAGTGCTCAGGCATACAAGTACCACGCAAAGTATGATTGTAATGATGAGGCAGTTTAATAAGCACTTCCTGCGTCTTAACTCGTGTATTTGGAAACGTTGTATGCGATACTCGATTGATCAATTATTCATCTATATATCAATTTAAAATTTAATTTTCTATTTATTTTTTATTGCAAAATGAAACAAGAATAATGAATTATATGTATAAATTAGCTGGTTTTAATATTGAATTTTCCATTTTTGATTACACTTGTAAGTAAACAAGAATAATATAATGAATATTAATTATAGAAACATTGCACGGCATACTTGATTGTATAGTATTTAATTTTAATACATTTTCTATTTCTATTTGATTATGAATGTAAACAATTGAAATATCATATAAATCAAATATATGATTTTTTTACGATTTTGTATATCAGCTAATATTTCGTTGTTACTTTATTTATTTACATTCACATGAATTTCTACCATTTTAAAATTGTATATTAAGCTTTTATACCACATTCCAGACTTAAAATTAAGAGTAAGCGACATCTATCCTTCGAATTTGGCGCGAATTTACCTACTACTGCAGCGCCACCTACTTGTTTAACCCAATGAAGAGTCAGCTCTATACTAAATGACGTCGCTTTTCGAGATTCGTTTGAAGGTTTAATAAGTTAGTTGCCTGTTTACTGTCAAATTATTAGCATTTGTTGTGGCGTCCAGCCTCCTTTGCATATACTATGACTGGTTGACGAGGATTTTGACATTTAGACGAGACAATAGATTTGACAGTTGCGAATAAAGACGAAACAAAAGTGGTCCTTCGAGTAAAAATTCTGACCCACCCCGTGGAAATTTCGGACAAAAAGACATGAAGACACGCAGCCGACAAGCTGCTATCCCCAGAAGGTGTCAACTAAGCCGATCCGCCGCCATCCGGACAGGTTGTAGATCCGCCTCCCCGACCAGAGGCCCCCGATTCTACTCTCTCCGGCGGTCCCGACACTCCCCGGCTGCTCTGGGGTAACGACTAGACAATCGCCTACACCAGTCCCGTGTGCTTCACCGTCACGCAGTTCACGCACGTCGGGCACGTCAACTATTAAGCAACAGCAGCTAACGGAGCTGCAGCTCGAGGCCGCCAAACGTATGGCGCAAGTTTAACGTGAAACCACCGAGAGGCAACTGCAATTAGAACGACATGCTGCTGAACGACAGGCGCAAATCGAGCTCGACCTCATCCGGCAGGAGATTGACATACAGGCCGCCGCTATCGAAGAGGAAGAGCGACGAAGTCGATCGTCCCGAACGTCGGCAGTTGCCGACTTGCAACTGACTCATGGTTGTCACGCCGCCGACCTGCGCGCAAAACTCAACGACATGACCATCGCTGCGCACCAGACGATCGCAGTGAGTACCAATGACTTGGCCGCCGGCGACACGACGGCCGCTGCGGCCCGACCTTGCTGCAGCGCGCCCGCCCCGGTCACGCCACAGTGTACGAACGACATGACCAAATTTCTTGCTCGCCAGACGTCATCAAAAGAACTTCCTCAGTTCACCGGGTATCCAGAGTATTGGCCGTTATTTTAAACCCAATTTAAGAGTACGAGAAAGTTGTGGCTATAGTGACGCGGAAAACATCACACGCCTATCTTGATGCCTAAAGGGACGCGCTTTGGACGCCGTATTCGCGCTGCTCACGAACGCGACGAACCTAGACCTTATCGTCGACACTCTGAAGCTGAGGTTCGGCCAGCCAGAATACCTCATTGACATCATGGTAACTAAGATCCGTGACACTAGACGCGTACATCAAGATGACATAAACAGCTTGATAGAGTTTGCTACATTAGTACAGAACGTCGTCGCGCCGATGACGGCGACAGGCGAGACAGGCCACCTCACGGACCCCACTCTGCTCCGGGAGGTCGTGAACAAATTACTGGCGACCCTAAAGTTTCAATGGAGTTTTCATCGAATAAAGTTGAAGATTGTCACCCTAGACGATCTCTCAAAATGGCTAATGTCAGTGGCTAAAGCTGCGACGTACATCGCGCCTCTATCGAGTTCTAATAAACTGGCCAGTGTTCAGAAACCGACGCACCATCAGTCTAACACAGACAGACGACCAGTGCTAGCGACAACTGCCGGCCCGACATCAAAGCGATGCATTAGATGCAAGGGCGACCATTGTTTACAAGATTGTTCAGATTTTAAGCGCCTCTCTACCAACGAGCGATGCAAGTACGTAACGGAGACTAAACTATGCTTTTCCTGTCTGTCTTCTAAGCATCAGCTGAGGACTTGTAAGAAGAGACTTAAGTGTACGGTACCGGACTGTAACAGAGTTCATCACTCACTTCTGCATGCCGCTCTGAGCGTCACTACTAATGAGAAACATGAGACTAGTTCTCATACCTCTGCGACCGTGCACCACTGTGTAGGCGCGAGCGCGACCGTGCTGTTCAAAGTTACTCGAGTGATAATTTCCGGCCCCAATGGTGACATCGAGACCCTAGCGTTGTTGGACGAGGGTGCGAGGCTGTGACATTAATAGCGCTTCCCTCGCCGAGCGCGCCGGCATCACGGGCCCGAGCTCTCCTCTACATCTGCGCGGTACCACCGGAGATCTTACTACTACAGAGACATTTTCGAAAATTGTGTCGTTTAGTGTGCGTAGCTCTAAAAGTGAACCTGTACATTCTGTAAACTTAGATGACTTCGTACATAAGTACCCGTATTTGTCTGACTACACTGACAACTTTGACGTACGAAACTTTGACCAACGACCCCTCCTTTTGATCGGTTCCGACAAAATAGATCTAATTGTGACTAGACATGCCTATATTGGACCGAAAAATAGCCCCATCGTATCTGAGACGTCCTTGGGCTACATAATCCACAGAAAACTTTCGCCTATGACTCCGACGAATGCGACTATCAATCACAATCACAATCCAACTTATTAAGCAGTCTTTTTCTACTGAAGCTTTTGGTACGAAGCCCTATTCTGACACTGCTCGTTCTCGGGAGGATTTGAGGGCGCTAGAGATCATGGAGCGGACTACGAGGCTGGTTAATGGTCGATGGGAGACCGGCCTACTGTGGAAGCAAGACGGCCTGCAGCTTCCCGATAGTTACCCGCAGGGTAAAAGTAGACTGAATGGCATCCAGCGGAAGGTTCGTAAGCTACCGGATTTCGGCATTCAGTACGCGGACAAGATTAAGACGAACATGGAGAAAGGCTACGTATCTAAGCTAAGACAGATAGGACGTGGTACGTACCTCACTTTGCGGTCTTTAACCCCAATAAGCTGCGACTGGTGCTCGGCTGCGAAGTCGGAAGGTAAGTCACTTAACGACTTCCTACTGACAGGTCCCGACTTCCTGACCTCGCTACCTGGCGTACTCCGCGTATGGGACACGCTAAAACGGTACGTAGACTATCCCGCCACGACTCTTCTTTTGGACAGATTCCGTTTTTAAGCTGGCTCAAGTCGGATTCCGGCCGTTTTAAACCTTTTGTCGCGAGAAACGCTATGGAGCCCTCTTCACTTGCCTGACGGTTAGGGCCGTTTACCTGGAAGTCGCACACGGCCTGAAGACTAGTAGTGCGCTGATGGCACTGACTATACCGACGACCAGTGACCAAGATTTGTAGGCTGGACGTCCGCTCTCCGACAGTTTAGAGTGTTGGCTTCCAATACTGGAGGTGGGGATGTTGTGGCGTCCAGCCTCCTTTGCTTAGACTATGACTGGCTGACGAGGACTTTGACATTTAGACGAGACAATAGATTTGACAGTTGCGAATAAAGACGAAACAGCATTGTTTAATGGGTTTTATTTGACCATGAGGATATTCTTGCGTGATCTATAGCGTATATATATCGGTTTCGACACTGAATAGATATAATGACAAATTGTCTATCGTAGACAGAATTTAACTGAGGTTAAACTGTTAAAATTATCAATTTTACTTACACAAGATTTAATTGTCATGTCTTAATATAGCAATTGTCATATCACATCATTTATTATGATGAACGTTAATATATCATACATAGACAGAATATTTTCGGATCTAGTCTTCCCAGCCATTTCTCCCGCAATGGCTAATTAGATTCTTGTCATCCTTTGCATTAAATATAAATGCATCATTGGCAAGATTATTTTACAAGCTTATAATAATCGCATTGGCGTGTTTTTCTTTTAACCGATAACTAACACGTCTCAATTTTAAGTCTGGAATGTGGTAAAAAAGCTTAATATACCAATTTTACCTAAAAACAAAATTGTTTTTAAGCATACTTACCACATTCCAGACTTATTTTTATTTCTGTCTGCTGTGACATAATTTTTTTTTGACGTGAAAAATGTACGTACGTAGGCTAAGGATTTAACATAAAGCGTTGTAGGGGCGGCATGATCCTGCTTGCAATCCTCAACACGATCAAGCCAGCCGTAAGCCAAATTTATCCGCAATGAAACCAACATGGCGGGCTTTCGCCGCCCTCCACTCCTCGCTGCTTGGGATAAACAAGTAGGTCGCGCTGTTATAGTAGGTAAATTCGCGCCAAATTCGAAGGATAGATGTCGCTTACTCTCAATTTTAAGTCTGGAATGTGGTAAGTATGCTTAATAACAATTTTATTTTTAGGTATAATTGGTATAATTTGTACTTAAACCCAAATTCACTGAGGACATCACTTTTTTCTTTATCCAGAACTAGTAGCACTCGATATAGTTATTCATTTATTGTCCTCTCATTGTGAGTTCGGAAATATGTATAAATTGGAAAGGTATAAAGAGTTATTTTCTTATTACTTACTCGTTTTTGAGTTTTCATGTCTAATTTTGTACCTACTTATACGAAGTACCTACCTCTTCCCAGCTCATAAGTTAGAAATGTTTACATAGTCATAGTACCATACGGTGCATGGATGGATTGTTAACGAACTTGGTATACTGAAATAAATATTTTAGGAAATGATGGTTCTTTCTTTGCATGAATTGCATTAGTACCATATAAGAGATTGTATGAAATAAAACAAGGGATAATTATAAAAATATACTTTCATTATTCGCGCACATGCTTTTTAATGTTGAATAAGGCTCACTGCTCACTCACCAATGTTCAATGTTGAATTGACTTACAAATTTAAAATAAATAAAATGCAGTCGGCATTTCAACAATGATATTTAAAGTGGCGTAAAGTTAATATTATAACATATATATCTAAAGCTACCTCATCGTCCATACTAGTACCCTTAGCGAAACTAAGGCATCAAATATGTGGACAGTAGAATAAAATTGTTCCATAGATAAAGAATTTTTAATGTTTTAGTCAAACAATAAGTAAAAAAGAAAGCGAATGTGTCGGAAGTGTCTACTTTTAGCACTTTCTACTTATTGTTCCACTATGAGGATATTTTTTTAAAATTCTATTACCTCTGACCTCTGTGAAACAATTCCTTTCAGGAGTGGCTTTCGCTAAGGATTGAGCCTTTAAAATAAGGTTGTAATCATTAATGTGTTCAGTAAATACCGAAAACCATTGGTCTAAAAATAAGTGTTAATTACTTGCTAGAAATTGTTTTCAAATTTTAATTTCAAAGATTATCATTCCCACATGTTTAATTCAAACTATAGTAGTTATTATTTTATGACCTAGGTTCGACGGCTCACATAGCATACATTCATTAATAAATAATTTTTAGAAGTCTCGTCCAAACATCTCGACAATCATGATCAATGGTGCTGACCATGAGAACTTCGGAAGACTAATAGAAATAAAAAAAAAATTTGGCACTATTATGTACAAAAGCAGTTACAGACGTCGTAGGATGTCAACACATCCCCACTCCATATTAAATGTAAAACTTTGATAATCGTTAAATCACTTTGAAATATTATAGCCAGGGCAGTATTATAGAGGAGTAGCAAGTTTTTTATACTTAACTTTTTGGCTTTTTAATGGGTCGCGAATCGCGATATTAAAAAGGTTGAGAAACAATGCTAAACGCAATTGCATTACGTATGTACCTATATGGGAATGCATTCCCATATTATATTAAAAATAAAAAGTTAAAATGGATGTAACAAAATTGCTGGCTATTGCTTAGGAGACTCACAACGCGAAAGTAGCACTAGTCCCGAAAAAAATATCTCCTAAGCTACTTCTTTTTTATTCTTTTCAAGGTTCACGGGCCCTAAGGTCCTAAAGTCCTTTAAAAGGATTGCTTGGGTACTTGGGTCCAACATGTAGAGGCCTTGTTATTATTATGTATTTATAGACAGGTAGCAAAATGATGATGCCTATACGTTTTTTAAAAAAATGGACAGTAGAATTGTTACAATGTTGTAACAGAATCCCTTCAGAATTGTTTTAAAACCATATTTTGGTTTCCTCATATTGAAATAATAAGAAGTATAGGCCACTTTTGGCACTTTCGCTTTCTACTTCTTATTGTTTCTATGTGAATTCACTGCAATATTATTACAAAAATCTATAGCTTGCGTAGAACGATTCTACTGTCCACTTTTTTAATTTGGTTTAATTTTGGAGAAATTATTTTTTTTCGGCTGGGCTTGTTTCGCCACGGCTTGTTTAAAGTTGTTTATGAGAAAGTATTTGTCTGGGTAGTACCTACATACTTTTCATGTCAAGTTGCATAAATTATTTTGAGGTCATGCAGATTTACACATTTGCAAATTAGCAGTTTACAGCTAGTCTTCATGTTACTTGCTCACCAGGAAACTAGATAAATAATGTCTCATTAAAGGCCCACTGCGCGGGTAAATTGATATCGACGTTCAGTGCTGATTATCGTGTTATCCTGACGTTAAACCCTGACCGGAAACTTTAAAAAAAACCTCGCCATATTGCGGAATTAAATGGCATAATTATTTCATAGTGAACTTCATAACACAGATTATAAAAGTGTAAATAAATAAATAACATAAAAAAACTAATGGCGCCATCTGGCGTTTTTATTTCCCGGTCAAAGTATACAGTAATCAGCAAGGAATATTGACGTGCCGCGTGCGTATCCTGAGGCCCTTACGTACTACAATGCCATACATAACTAAACTATACATAATAATAATAGGTTTTTGTGCAGTTTGTGTTTTATACCCGTGTGGTGCTACCCCTGAAATGACTTTGACAATAACAATAATGCGCCGATATAGTACTCTGTGACTGTAGGTACATATAAATAGAAAATGGACAAGGGCGAATAGACACGCGCCCGAGGGTTTCTTACCATTATATACCACAACACAAAGCCTTATAAGTATTTTACAATAGCAATCTTGACAAAATCTCTCGTAATGGTTTAGGGTTTCTTATATTTTCATTTTACTTGTTCTGTAAGAGACCCTTTACGCCATATTTCAAGATTCTAGGTCAACGAGAAGGTACCATTTAGATTTGATATGCGAGTCAGTGTTAAATTAATTGTTACACTTTTGGAGGTCTATGTTATGAAACATTATTTATAATTTTCTGGTAGTCTTCCACATTCTTCTATTTTCGGATTTCTTCCTTTGCTTGGGCTGTGAGACCACAAAAAATAAATCCAAAAAAGGAATATCCACTTATAAAGAATAAAGTCCACTTGCCGAATCAGAAAATGGCTGACCTACCTAATATGAAAATTAACTTTAATAAAAATGAAATTACAATTTATTGTAAAATAAAATTAATAATGAAATTACAATTTATTGTAAAATAAAATATTTTATCTAAAAACTATACTATACTGTATGAACTATAGTATGTCTGATGGCGGAATCTTTGATATCATCATCAAAAAAAGGTCCAATGTCATTTGGTAGAGAGGGGACATTTACTAGAAACTGATGCATAGAGGTGTAGTAATCTCTACAAGTCCATGTGTCATCGTGACCGCCGCCCGGCATCACTATCAGTTTCTTGCATAAAGCACCACATCTCACATAGAGCTCTTTAGCCATTGCCGGTGGGACCAAAGCGTCATTCGATCCGCATATAACTAGTGTCGGTGTTATTATTGTACCAATTTTCTTCAAGGACATGTACTGCAATAAAATAATAAAAGTAAGCAATAGTCTTAAGAAATACAAACATACAATTGGTTTTGTAGTTTAATGACAAAGAAATATGACACAGACTTGATATAAGTATTCAAAGAACATTGGTTCCCAACTAGGTACCCACATATCTTAGGACCCTCATCTCATGCACATTAATTTCAAACTTTTTGTACAATCTTCATTCTAGTCTAAACAATAGGGCTTGTTGAGAAACTCCGTCATACCTGGGCAATCACACACAAATTAATCTTAGTGACATTAATGAATTTGTTATTTTTAATCACGAATCAGTAATGGTCGATTGAATGACCGATTAAAACTTAAAAATAAAAGTGGTCGTAAAAACTAAACCGCGCAACAAAATGATTCGCTATTTGTGATTCAGGCATACCCTCTTTCATGCTGTGGTAGTTTTAGTACAGTAGTCAATATTCAGAAAAAGTCTCGAAAATATACCTACTATTTTGAACAGTCACAAAAGTCATAATGTAATCAAACCCGGCCTATAAGGTTATCTTTATGGTTATATTACAAAACACTTTTAGGACGTCTTATTGGTGGTCTTTCAATCTATGCTAAAAATTCCTGGAATTTGACTTTTTAAACTTTGATGGTTAAATATCTCCTCATATCTGCCTGGGTCTGTGCTGAATGACCAAGTTTTGCGGAAAGCCATCATTGAGCTCTATCTTTATAGACTGTAGCAATAGTGAACAATAGTTTGAAATACATATACACGGAATGAAGGACTATCTTGGAAGTCAACAAATTCTTCAATTTACTGATATGTGCACAACAAACCTTGTTCTTGTGGCAGAATTGTGGCAGCCACATAAGACATTTCCATTTGAGGATTATCTGTGCCATATCTGGAATACTTGTGAATGTGTTCTCTACTACTAGAGCCCAGATCTTGTTTCTATTTTCTAATCTTGAAACCAAATCTATTGCTATGGCGCCACCTGCAAAATAATTGTAATTGATTATAGTGCAAAAAAAGAAACTGAAAACTTTAACATAATATTTAATATTGTTTACCTACCTAGTGATCTACCAAATACTATTATTTTAGTATGGTCAATATCGGTTCTCTGTAATAAATGGTCAAGTGCAGACTGGGCGTCAATATACAGTCCTCGCTCTGAGGGTGTGCCCTCAGACAAACCATAACCCCTGTATTCAACCATGAGGATATTGATGTTTAACTCATGATAAAAACCAGAGACATTTGACAATCTGAAAACAAATAATAGTTTCAATGCATAAAAATATGTCGAGTCTGTCAGACGGATCGCATACATCTATGGTGTTGGGTAACGGGAATCAAAAATCGACAGTAAGCAACACTAAATTATACTCTGACAAAAAGACAACACAAAACAACAGAGGATATTTCTTTTTTTTGCAGCAGACAGCGAGATCCACTTGCCAGACTATAAATCCGTGAAAAAACAATACAGAACAGTAAGTATATTATATAACACTGACCTTTGGCCCATATTGCCAGCATTTCCATGGAAAAATATCATGGTAGGTTTATGATTGCTATTAGAAGTCTGTTTTATAAAAAACATGTGTATTTTGAAACCATCTTTGTTATTAATTTTAATACTTTCATATGGCAACTTGTAATTACTTGGTTGGAGAACAAAAACTCTCGAGTCAGGTGGGTCATTTGGGTAATATAGTAGAAGATCCTGAGCACTGTATAATATACCTGTAAAGAATAGAAAGTGCAACAATTTTCACATGGAGACCACTCCAAACTGCTTCTCATGATTCTCAACAATTCTTCTCTCTTCTGATTTTTAACAAGTGTTAGAAAGAAAAAGATAAGAAACCTAAATGGGATCTTTACTGACTATAAATCAACAAATGGTTGAAAAGTTTTTCCCCAAGCAGGATTTCAACCTGCTGCCTTTCCGTTATGTGATATTAATACAAAATGAATTCTAACCGAATATATTAGTCAGAGGGTCGACAATGGGGCACGAAAAGAAGTCAAACGAGCCCAGGAAAGTGGGGGCTCTTTGTGTGGTTGTTATAATGCCTAAAATAACCTAATATGTCCGGGTAGGTTTCGAACCCCATAGGTACAAAATTCGAACTGGTTAAAAATGGAAATTTAACTCTTTTTCCTTCAGTAGCAGTCTCTAGCGACACCCCAACCCCCAAACATGTTGGTAGAATTAAAAAACAATTTATACTGTTTCTTGTGGGAACCTGTCAATGGTTATTTGATGAGAAGTACTAGGGAAAATATACGATAACGAGTAGTATTCATGGTGGTAAGACTGTACTACCTAATACCTATACCGCGCAGGTAACCACATCAGTTTGCACTCTTACAGGAACTTAGAAAAGCCCGTGCAGACGTAAGTTGTATTATAAATTTATTACATACCTGATATGCCCAGAAAGAAAACGACGAATGCAGTTAAGAATCCATAAAACCAAAATACGATAACAGCTGAAAATAACGTGAGAGTGGAGACGACCCACAGCCGATATAATATAATTCGAAGTATGTGATACATGCCTTCAATATTCACTCATTTTCTTTATAAAACGAGCTACCGTGCATTAACTAGCTCTATAGTTATGTTACGGAAAAATTTCGATTTGTTTTATTTTGCATATTCTCGTAAATTTCAATCAAGGACAAGGATACAGTCAGACGTCCCCACACATCCACGGATCAATCCACAGATTTGAGTATATGTACCGTCTACCTTCAAGTTGCGTAGGTAGGTACCTACTTGGTTTGCCCACTGAGAGTGCGTTCCAAAACCAGTTGAAATTATTCACGTTGACAAATTTACACGATCCATTGCTTGTTTTGAATAGGTACGGTCAACATACCCAAAACTTAAAAATTTGAGAATCTGAAATGTATCATAATGCGTAGGCATTAGGTTGAAATTTAATCGAAGGTTTTTAACAGATGGTATACTGTCATGTTATGTATGGCAACACAAAGCAGACGGCCACGCTGGCTCGTGTCTATGGTTGGAGTTTTATCTTGTCTATGGATATGTGACCTAATAAACGAATTACTAAATTATAAATTATTTTAATTACCCTTTTACAGTATACTATAGCTTGTGGTCGACTGTACAAGTATGATAAATTTTCAGGTGTTAACGCGGTAATGGAACATGGACAGTTGTCAACGTGAATAATTTCAACTGTACGCATTCCATTACGTTCCATAACCAGTCGAAATAATTCACGTTGACAACTGACCATCATCCATTACCGCGTTATCGGCTGAAAATTATCAAAGTTTTATTTGATACAAGCAATGAAATGTATACAAAATTGCCACAGACAATTGTCAGCATGAATAATTTCAACTTGTTTAGGAACGCACTCTATGTTGTGCAATGTACCTAAGAGTGCGTTCCAAAACCAATTGAAATTATTGACGTTGACAGTTTTACACGATCCATTGCTTGTGTCAAATATAAGTTTGATAATGGATATCGGCCTTTGCCCAGCAGTGCAACAGCCTAAAGGCTATTAATAAAAATGGATACCAAGCCACAATGGAATAGAGGGTAATGAGAGGGTCGACTCATGGGCCAAAGATGCCATACAGAGTCGTATAGAATCAAAGGCGGCAAAGTAGGTTAGTAGGCAAAAATTAGTTAAGAATGTAGCAATACAGAAAATTTAAACATAAACAGTTTTTAAAAACCCTTTACAATCAAAGACGGCTATAAACGCTTTAAAAACGGCAATGAATACTGACATTGGGACCAAAACCGGCTATCGTCCGGACTTCACAATCATAGTTGGCCATCTCTCGCTGTCAGCCAATCTATCTTATCTTATTTAGGAAGACTGATTTTAGTGTGTGATTTTACCTATACAATCAATCAATCATCACCATACATCAAACCTAAGAAATACATCCTGACGTTTTACATTTTTCATGACGCAGCAAACTTGTACAAACGTCTACACGCGAATTCAAAAAACCAACTTTGTAATGCTAAAGAATTACGAAGTTATCTGTACATCATTAAATGTGTACACAAACAAAGGCAATAATTTAAATTCGAATCTTGTGAAATTACACAAAAAATAATCAATTTATCCAGAATTGAACCTTTCGTAACGTTTACGTACGTTTTACGTAATATCAACCTTACGTTGTTACAATGTTATGTCACTAGGTAACTTACCGTAGTGTTGCGATAGTTCCAATTCATGCGTATCCGATTAATCGGTAAAATATTAAAATAATCGAACCTTGTATGACTTTATAAAAATAATAACAGTATTCCATATTAATAATAACTTGAACATTGTGACATAGACGCACCAGTAATAATGCTGCTTGTCTATAAATTGATAATAATAATAAAATTATGTATCCAATATAATACACTGCTTATTTTTATGCCTGCTGTAGTACAGGGTGGACCAAAAGTCCGTTAACATTTGAATAGGTCGCTGCGTCGGCGCGGGCGGGGTATTGGCGCGGGGGTGTTACTACAAGCGAGAGCTACTAATAGGGATTTAGTACCATGGCGTCATTCAGCGGAGCGCAACGCGCATTTTGCGTACGCGAGTACTATCGAAACAACGATTCTACGACCGAAGCTAAACGGAAATTTTGTAATCATTACAATATACGGAACAGAAATCAAGCACCAACAATTCAAACGATTAAAAAATGGGTACAGAAGTTCGAAACAACAGGTTCAACTTTAAGTCAACCACGATCCGGCCGACCTAGGACATCGCGCGATCCAGTAAACATAGAGCGTGTACGAGCGTCTGTTCGAGAACAACCTGGTCTCTCTACTCGAAAGCGGTCTAGTGCTTTAGATGTGCCCAGAACATCTCTAAATCGCATTCTACACAAAGATTTACATTTACATCCTTACAAAATTCAAATTGTACAGGCTTTAAAGCCAAATGACCCTGCTCAGAGACTGCAGTTTGCTAACGAAGTGCTTGAGAGGTTTACGAGCTTCAATAACATCTTTTTCTCAGACGAGGCACACTTCCACCTAAATGGACATGTCAATCGACAAAATTGCAGATACTGGAGTGACACTAACCCGGACTTGAAGCACCAAAAACCTTTACACTCGCCCAAGGTTACTGTATGGGCCGCATTGTCAGCCAGCGGAATCATTGGTCCATATTTTTATGAAGATCAGAGAAACCGCGCCGTCACCGTTAATACAGAGCGATACATTGTGATGCTACAGAATTTTTTTGCTCCAGCATTACAGGACTTCTCAGGCTTTAATCGAAGCTCTTGGTTCCAACAAGATGGGGCAACATGTCACACCTCCAATGACTCTATAGCAGCACTTCGTGAAATTTTTGGCCAAAAAGTCATATCCAAAAGAGGTGACATTCACTGGCCACCCCGCAGCCCGGATTTAACTCCAATGGACTTTTACCTTTGGGGATATCTCAAAAGTAAAGTTTACATCTGCAACCCAGTGTCTATTGAGGAATTAAAAGAAAATATACGCGAGGAAATGCAGAACATTTCACCAACCACTTGTCGGGCGGTCATGCAAAATTTCCGTTCCCGGTTACAGGTGTGCCAGGATGAACAAGGGTCACATTTGAATGATGTTATTTTTAAAAAGTGAAATCCTAATTTGTCTACTTTATTATTAAATAAACAGTTTTTCACTAAAGTAGCATTTGTATTTTTTATAACCATTTTAAATGTTAACGGACTTTTGGTCCACCCTGTAGCAGGCACGCCAACTTAAATATAGTTCACGCGCCATCACGTTCACTCTTACCTGAGCTCGATCGAGACATTCATTACGACAACTTTATTGATAATGAATTGATTATTAATGTTAATGACGATGACGATAGCTCCAGTAGTTAAAGTGAATAAATAATCTTATTTTCTAATCTAGTTCGGCCTTTAATTTATCTAACCTTGCCACTGTACAAATTAGCAAAATTCTAGCACAACCAATCAAAGAAACATAATATATTCTAGTTGTACGGTGTACAACTAGAATATATTATTTAATTACATAGGTGTACCTATATCTGGAAAAAAACTGTAAACGATTATAAAGTTTAAAGAATTAATATCGATATCTCTTGAGAATCGGATATTATAGGTACCGATTTTTTGGTTCACATGCCTATACAAGTGAATCTGGCAGCTGTCATAACGTATTTCTTAGGTTTGATGGACTATAGGCAGTTCCGGTAGATGACGACAGCGTCATCGCTACAGCGGCATTGGTCGAAGGTGCTATTTTGACAGAAGGTAGACAGCTACCTTCTGTCAAAATAGCACCTTCGACCAACCATAGATTTTATGCAAATTCCGGTGAGGGGCGCTTGTGGTTGGCTGCAGCGAATCGAACCTATTCAGTATTTTATTTATCTATATTATAGTCCCGGAACCATTGGAACCCACAGCAGGTGACGACGAATCGGTCGTGCATATTTCAATGCTTTCCACGACTCCGCGAGATTTTGACATATTGGTAACTTAAGACGGTAACTTGTGACGAGGTATTGTGCACACTAGCGCCGCCAAACGAAAAAAACTCATATCAATTAATTAAGGCATTTAAAAAAGTGTTCACGTAAGGTTCCACGAATTAAACAATAAGAAACAAAAAGCGTAACTGTCAAACGTGGTTCTTCTTTCACTAATACGCTAGGTAGACTGAATTCGAATAAAATAATTAATATAAACAGGTCTTTTTTTCACTTGACTGTTGACACTGATCTGAATGAAGCCCTGTTGAATAATTTCCACAGAATAGAGATATAAATTCCACAGACACTGAATAACTTCCCATGCCTACATCGGGGAATATCAAGGTTGTAAAATGTCCAGATGCCCAACTCTGAGAATGTCAAGAACGCAAAATGTCCAGTCTCAGCATCGTAACAGTAACCACGCTTAGGTACCTATAGTTTGTGATGATTTTTCTGTTTTACTTATAGGTACAATAAGATACAGTTAAGTAACATTTACGTTACGTACCTAACTACACAGTGTAACTGGTTTAAACAACAGGTTTTCATACAGTAACTTCTTATACAAAAAAACTGTGTAAAAAACTCAAGTCATTTATTCACAGAAATCGCTTCTTAGCGCAGTCCTCTAGAACAATGACGTTAGCACAGACAGCAAGTCACGGCGTTGACCCAGGAGGCCAATTCTCAAAAACGAGATATCGAAACTCGAAAAATATCCCGTCGCGCATCACATGTAGAATTGTAGACTATAAATATCACGTAAAATATCGACTGCCAAGGACCACTCGTTGCATGTCGATTGCTAGGACTCGATAAATATCGAAGGTGATAATGCGAGAATACCAAAAAGTCCCGCTCTTCGATATCTGCCATTGTCTTCGATATTTATATCACCTTATTTAAAGGCCAATTCTCAAAAACGGGATATAATATCGAAACTCGATAAATAAATCCCGCTTCCCTGTATGCGCGCAAATGGATAAAAGTATGAATAGAGTGAGAATAAGACAAAAACAATAGTTCAATCAATATATTTATATACACTATTAAAAAGTAAAGTATAAGTAACCATTTTATTAATATGAATTTAAAAATGTGATCCATTTGATATTGTAAAAAGTATGCAAACAGGTACAATAATAGACTTGATTTATTATAATGCAAAAAGTCAAATAAATCAACCCTAGAAGATAAATAATAGATTAGATTAAAATTACCAATACGATATGCACGGTATGGGAACGTGGCGGCACATACAATCAATGAGTTAAATACTGCTATGTTAATACTCATTGCGGACAATAAACTTTTGTGATTAGCAGGCGTACCTACCATACTCGTATATCTAATTTCAAGCATTGAACTCCACGATGAAAATATGTCGGAGTGTAGAGAAGTGAGGGTTTTCACATCAGACGATAAAGACGTCGTTACTACATCGATATGTCATAGTATAAAGACTTAACCTACCAGTAGTTTTACATATCTTTCTGTTGCACATTTATACAATATTAAACGTACGTAGTATATAATAAGAATAAATTACCTATTTAGCATTTTTATTGTCGTTTGTTATAATTATTTTGCGATCTCACTATCACACACAAAACAGCGTTCGTTGCTCTGCACGAACATGTTCGTTTCCGGACTGTAGAGATCGTAAGACTGTAATACCTAGTTTATAGTTGTCGTTATCGTCTAATGTGAAAACGCCCATTAAGTCTTCGCGCGAAGAATTAACAGTCGTTGTCAAGAGTGACAACAACTGGTCAAAAACATTAGTAAAATATATGGACTATTTCCTGTCTACAATATAATCATCGAAGTACATATTTCTTCGATGCATATAATATGTTCAACAGATTTCATAATCAGTGTTGATAAAATGTCAAATTCAAAAAGTATTTATTTTCATTTACAACCTTATTTATATCTTGGTACATTGCTGGGGTATAAGTAAATGTAAAAGTACAGTGGGAAACACGTCAAGCTATATACTTTAGTACTTTGTCGCTTTAACTTATTTGACACATTCCTAAGCATGTCAAGGAATCGTAACAAAAACTTATTGCGATAGAGTTCCATAGAGTATAGCTTGAAGTGTCTTCCACAGTCACTGTAAAGCCTGTACTGCCTATAACAAATACGAATAGCTACGAAATCAGACTATTTGGTAGGTACAAGTAATTATAAATTAAAATTCGCCCAAATAGCAATACAAAGAAATGCTGCGAGATTATTTTAGGAAACCATTTAATGTAATTCCCAAAAATCTTAGTCTCGATTTATATTAAATATCCCAACCAATCGCCGCGCTACACGTTTTGTCAAAACATCCGGGTTCTTGTTCCATCATCAACATCAGTGCCACTTTTTTGTCAAAACATCCGGGTTCTTGTTCCATCATCAACATCAGTGCCACTTTGTTCTTATTACTCGATTTATATTAAACCGCGCGTGCGAACCGCATCACCGCGTGGTTTCAAATAAATTAGTAATAAGAACCCGTGTATTTTGACGAAACCGCGTTGCGCGGCGGGCGGTTCGGCCTTTTAAATAAATCGCGCCTCAGGATACAAGAAAAACAAGTTATACGACTGATACCAGCGAAGGGCAAAACTTATTTATACTATACATAAATATATCTTATTATTATACTTATTATTCCTATTATTACTTCCATGACTATAAACAATAATGAGAGATACTTTTCTAAGATTTGTGATTCTTCTTCTTCAGGGTCAAACGACCCTCACGATCGAGTAACATCGATCGTGAGGGTCGTTTGGCAGATTTAATGGGAGTAATTTGCCATTATCTTTTGGTGGGAGCTGGAAAACCCAGCGACACTTCGACCCTATGGGATATTTTGTGTTCGTAATATGTTATTGCCTTGATTGTTGACTTCAGTGTGCAGGTTTGATCACAATGTTTTTTCCTTCACTGTAAGTCGAAATATACTTATGTATTTGAAAAACTGAAAACACATTAGTACATAGCATTTTGAACCCAGACCTCCAGCATGGGTGTCCAAGGCGTCATATACTACGCCGCTAGACTTGTGAATATTCTTGAAAATAATGAACAATTAATTTAAAAAAAAGGCTAGGCAAAAGTTGTTCATTCGTCAATATTTATAATCTAATTCAAAGTTTTTTATATTAATGGAAATAATATCTTCAAAACTGTCTGCATGCCTATAATGAAATGTTTATTAAATTCACAGAACCGACCAACCAAATTAGTAGAAAATGAACTATAATAATGATTCTAAAACTGTTACGTATTATGTATTCGAGCTTCACCAAATTATATTGTGACAAATTTAACGTTTTTCTTTAGCAAAGTGTGGTTTATTTCTAACTACATTTTTCAGGCAGTTTGCAAAACTAGGCGCATAGAAATAAAATACGAGTTTTAGCCAGTTGAGTTAATCCTTCAGTTTGTTACTTTAGTTCAGTGATACTGTTTTACTGTTGTCAAAATGAAAATTATAAACTTTAGAGCCTTTAATATGATTAATTTTCAACTTTCAATATTTGTATGAAAACATTTAAGCCCATAAATAAACATTTTAATTAAATATACTTTTTTTTGGCGACAGTACAACACCATGATTGACCTGATGGTTATAATATTTCAGTAAATTATTGTGCGAATACGACATAAATGTGTAAAATGACTTTTATGGAAACAGAATCGTAACGTTGCTCCTTATCTACTTATTTTTACATACAGTTTAGATAAGGCATTTCAGATGCTTATGCATATGCATTTAAGTGGCCAGTTTACAGTCCACCTGAGAAACATACATAAAGTTCAGTTACACTGCATTACCATCGTATTTCTTATATGTAACAATTTTTAATGCAAACGAAAACACACCGCTATAAATATTATTTTCAGTGAGAGAAAACATTTACATATGAAAAACCACACAAACATGGATAACAAAAAATTCAGGATATATGGACCGTTTTCGGTTGTCAAAAGAAGTAAAGTTGTATAATATTATTTTAAAGAATAAAACCAGAGACCAGACATACGCTAACGAATACGACACAATGCGGAATGAACTTCACAAAATAAAAGACGTCTCGCTCGGAATTCTTCGGATTCACAAAATGCGTTCGTTCGCCTCCCGCGTCCCACCCCCCAGCACGCGCGCCGCCGCGCCGCTTGCGCTTTCAATCCGTTCGGTCCGACCGGCTCGGCGGGCGGTCGTAACAATCTGGTGGTGTGTCGTTCTACAGGCAGGGCCCTCTTAATATTCGCTCGCGACCCATGGTTTGGGTAACCCTGACCTATGATATAGGCATATATTCCGAAAAAAATAAAGATGTAGGTTCGCCTAGTTTGGGAGTCAGGGTATTGTTCGATTTAATAATTTGTGATGTTTTCAATAAAGATTATTTCATTTATTTATTTTAAAAATCCAGAATGTCGTAACCCTATAAAGGTTTAATAAATAATTAACAATTCATTGAATTTATATCACTAACCCATTGATAAGTGTGCCTGTGTGCTTCATTAAAATAAGAGTGATGGTCCCTGTAAATGTCCCTGTATAATTTGCATTTATCTTAAAATAAAAATAATTTAAAACGTTGATTATTAAAACAATCGCGTCGTAGATACTCGTCGCTGGTCATAGCAATGAGTTTATTAAAAATATAATATTGTAGTCATTTATAAAATGCGACAGCGATGACAACGACCTTTTTATCACATGAATATATTACACCACCGACTCGTTTGGAATTCGAATTTTATAAATATTTCAAAGTAGTAGTAGTACTTCGTCGTCTGAAAGTTGAAGAGGGTCCAGACATCCTTTAAAATTACAAACAATAAAATATACAGCAGTACAGTTGCCGCCGCCGATTAAACGCCGCGTGAAGTTAGTTCGCGCGCATGTAGACTCACTTGACAATGGCAGGAAACATTAGCCAATTTATCCCGCGCTAGTGTAGCTAAAAGTCAAACGAATATATCGAGCATGTTCTGTCGGTTTTTTTTTCTGTTTTACATAGCCATCAGCCATGGCGACATAAGTTTTTTGTCCCTCGGAAACCTATGATCAGATGTTCTAGATAAACATTTTGGCACAACACAGTTTTGAGTAATATTTTATTAATTTTCTCAAACACCTTTACTAATTGACAGTCAAACAAAACATAACCTAAAACTATTTGACAGACCTCCTATACAAGCGCCACCTGCTTTGACCATAGAATCCCTGCCATTGCAAACGAACCAAACTCATCGCATGATATGATTGCAATGATACCCCTGACTAATTGTTAATTGCGCAAACTGACATTCATTATCGCTCACGGTGGCTCGATTTATAAAAATACGCCTTACACCGACCGCCGCGCTAAGCGCGCGCGCGGTTTCAAATAAATCGAGAATCCGTGTATTTTGGCGAAAGCAAGTCGCGCGGCGGGGGGTTGCGCGTTATTAAATAAATCGAGCCATAGTGGCGGCAGTTGTACTAAATACTTGATTATACAGATAATATAATGCGGATGGGGACTACAGACATCACAGCTCGCGCAGCGTAATGAACAGCTTACATAGTACACATCTTACAGTTATTAAAAACTCACATATTGTTTATAACAAATGTAAATATTGATCTGGTTTCAAGTCCCCATTGCATTAATTAAGTTTTTTATACAACAAAAACATTGTACCGGAAAATATTCTTAACTTAAACCAGAATACTTAACTTGTGTCTACGCTTATCGTTTAATAAATTAATATTAGAAATGTATATTTTATAAACTACATATACAACAACAATAAAAAATATTGATCTAAAACGATTTAAAAGCATGTGATTTGTCGTTATTTACTATTATTTACACCGTTTTTTACTTTGATGTATTCAGTGGCCATGTCTTGGACGTCTTTCAACGACCTTTCTACTTGCTTCAAAAAGTTTGATGAACTCTGAAAAGGGATACACTTTATGTTGAACCACATTACATTTTCTGTCTTAGTTAATAAAAAGTACATGGTGGGTGTAACTTACGGTAATGGGGCAGCTCTTCTTACTGGACACGTGGAAGAAGATTGTGTCTTCTCCGACGATGATGTAGGACACGCCGTAGCCGTCGTCGGCGACCGGTCCGAACCCACCTCCCGCACTTACGCATTTGGGATTCTTCTTCAGGTCCAACATGTTGGTCTGACCTGTGATTACAATAAATATTTAATTATTTTTGTTCAATAAATATCAACACCTACAGATATTTTGTAAATCTTTTAACATTGAACGTCTGTTTTAACACATTTATCACTAAAACCTAGATGATAACCTTGAGCCTGATTCCGGATATGATAATTATTAAACTGGAAACGAACACTTCTTATCTTATCTTATGACAGGGGGTCAGGGATAACCCCAGCGGCACTTCGACCCTCAGGGATCTTTTGTGCTCACCCCATTACCTTAGTCTCCATCCTGTTCCTTCAAGATGCTTTGCATCAAGAACGCAATACAACTTACAGGAAGGAGCCTATGGTCCTCTGGTTTCGGGTAGGCTACCCCCAGAAGACTCATACGCTTTCCAGCCACGAGCACAGCAAGTGTTCCATTGACTCAACGGTGTCACCACAGGCTCTACAGGTGGGAGTGTCTGTATCTTGTGTAGGAGGCTCTTAGTGCCAAAATGGCCTGTGATTTACTGATGTGAGAATTAACTGCCTCCAACTGTATCACTATATGCAGTGGTGGGAGGTCCAACAGGATCTCCAACGCTGCCGTGGGTGTCGTCCTAAACGCACCCGTTATGGCCATTCAAGCGGTTCTTTGCACTTTAGAAAATGCCATTTTTCAAACTGCAAGTTTCGTTCTAAGTCACCACACGATGCTACCATATATAAGTATATAGTATACCATCATCGTGTATACCCAGCCTAGAACCTTGGGTTTGCCCCCCATGTTTTTCCGTATGTGGAACGACACATACCAAAGACTCTAAGAGCCTTTGTCGTGCCGAACTCCACGTGAGAAACGAATACTTAAAATCTATTTTTTTTAATTTACTAAACATCAATATTTCATAAAAATGACTTGGTTTTTTTTATTTACTATCGCTTTGAAAAGCGTTCCAAAACTGACAGTTGAAATAGTGCCGGTTTCAAACCGATTCGGGCAATGAGTGGCCTTCGTTGGGCAATAATTACCGCTTCCAAAATACTAACTTTATTCCTCAATTATTACCCGTTGGAACGTAACCTTGTGTATAGTAAATAATAAAGACTATATAAGTAATAAACAAGAGAGCAAATTTTTTTCTAGATAGGGATAGGGATTAGGGATTCCTATGTATCTGACCAGGAACTAAAAACCCTGTCAGAGGGCGCCATTGGTAGTTTTATAATCTGTGCTAAGGAGTTAGCTATTAAAATAATGGTACTATTTACCATGGCGAGGGTCAAGATATACAATGCGTGAGGTTTTATATAAACATTCGGGACTTGAAAACTTCGGTGTGCTTCGGTTATTGTTAACGATACGCGAATACACTACGACTGAAGTAAGACAGAGATAGAGGTCGATTTTACCCGATACCCGAATGTTTTAATAACTTATTATAAACTCACCATAAGGAGTTTGGCTGGTTGACAGTCGCCAGGGCTCGTTGAAAACTTCTTGTAAGAACGGTGACTCGAGCTCCAAGTATTTAGAGACGACGTAGAGACAGAAGAGATGGCGGTCGATGCCGCGGCCCGCCATCGCGTCCTGGTAGCCGAGCTGGTGACGCTTGCTGGCGTTCACGAACAAATCCATTCGCTCCTCGACCTACAGTCGTAAAGTATATAATGAACACAATCAATTTATTTATTTATTCGTATGGCGATTAAAGTGTCGGTGGCCTCGTGGCTAGGTCGTCGGACTCCCATGCGGGAGGTCCGCTTTCGAAACCATGCAATGTCATGTACCAATGAGTTTTCGGTTTTTTCGAAAAGACTTATGTACATTTGCCGACTGCTCTGACGGTGAAGGAAAACATCGTGAGGAAACCCGCACACTGAGATAACCAGTGTGTGAAATGGGGAAGGCAATGACAAACCACCCCATTAAATCTGTCAAGAGAGTCATTCTATGTGATTAATTCCATAGACTAATCACGACCCTCAGCAATGAGGAGTATGACTTGGTAGTTAAGTATGGCGGTTAGAATTATACACAGAATAACAGTACTATAGGGTTCTTATAAGAGCCTATTTGAGATTGTATGGACAGTTACTGTGTATAGTGGCTGAGGTCTCTTTGTAGTTTAGACAAGTGCAGCCGCCAAGATGTTGGTTGCTCGTTTAACACCACCCGAGGAAACACGTTCAGGGATTCAGAGGGTAATCTTCCTGCGGGCGTGAGCAACCGATCGTCCCCCAGGACCATTTTCCGCAAGCAGGATTTGAACCTGCGACCTTGCCTTGCCTGACCTTGCGTGGCAGTGCTCTAACCAACTCAGCTATCGCGGCTCATCCTGCTGGCTTCAAATTATTCATCCCTTTTTCTAATTTATTTAAGTATATCTAGCATGAGAAATGCTATCTATATATCAAGTAATCTGTTCAAATGAATCATCATCATCAGCAGCCTACTCTAGTCCACTGCTGGACATAGGCCTCTCCCAGGGCGCGCCTGTGCTATCCATGGGAGGTAATGCCATAATCGCCACGCTAGGCCTGCGGGTTGGCGATCGCAGTAGCCGGGTCGCTTGCCCCGATGACGCTGCTGCCCGTCACCGTTCAAATGAATAAAAAATACTTTATATGCTCTAAATCAAACAAGCTTTCTTTTAGTGCAAAGACATACTGTTAAAGGTTTAATGATTCTATTGTATTTTATAAATGTTAAACTGTAATAAATAAATAAATTCTATTATATACGAGTTGGGGCACAGGCCTCCCCTTGCACAAAAAGGTACGGGCCATGATCCACCGAGCGGGCCCAGTGCTGATTGGTGGATTTCACACGTGCGAGGGGAGGCCTGTGCCCCATCAGTGGGGGACATTAATAGACATGATGATGATGATGCTATTCTAGTTACCGAGACATTAGGGTCCACCATGGCCTTGACCCAAGCAGAGCTCTCGATGGTGCAGGGACGCACGGTTTCCGTGCGACCCTCGCGGAACAGTCTCGTCATCGACGCCTCGTATGTGAGGCAAAAACGCCCGGCGTCGCGGTAGTACGACAGCTGCAGCACCAACTGGATGTACGCGTCCGGGGACACGCGGCATTTCTTCATGAAACCTTTGAGAAAATCATCAGAATACAATCATTACCTTACTAATATAATTGATTGTTTTTTGAAATTGAGAACGTTTATTTAGCACTGTAAACACCAGAATATAGAACACAATACAGAAGTATACAAAGTTTAATACATGCAGCACAGAACATCTGGTGTGGTACAGTGCCAAAAAGGGTACACCAGCTCAGCATAATGCTGAGGCAAGCCACAGCGCTGATTTTCAGCTGGCTCCTCAGCGACTACTTAGTTGTAGCGACTTATACATATGTACATACATAAATATCTATATTTTGTGTCCATAATCCCCGAGGGACCTCAGACATGTAGAGTTCCCACTTTTCGCCGTAAGATTTGGTGGACAATCCCTTAGTCGCCTCGTACGACACCCACTGGAAGAGTTGGAGTGATGCTATTCTGCATGGCCGGTACGACTTAATTTGTATAATTGTAGAATAAGCATTTTTTGCACTATATATAATAACCTAACCTAACCTAATAAATAAACCGCTCTTTCGATAGCAGTCTTCACTGCGTTAATCATTTCCTGATCCGACTCCAGCATCTCCTTAACGTACAAGATGTTAAATAGTACTTATATAAAGGTCTTTGACCAATATACTCTAGACAAGTAATTTGGCGTGTTTTTACATAGAAGTAAAGTGTTTTTAATATCGATATAGAAAGGTAAGGTGATTAAATTAAATTACATTTGAGCTTTGTTTTCAATGGTCAACCACCCTGACCATATAATCTGACACCATATTCTACTTCATGAGGTGAGATAATAGTTTGTGTCCTCATTTGACATTTTGTAGGTAATGTACATTACAGCGGTCATCAAACTTATTCATTGTGAACAAATAATTCGATATTTGACTAAATTTATTTTGTTCCATCAATAAACTTACATGGCCATTCTGAAGAAGAATTTAAAATTAGTTTTTCGATATCTCAACTAACATCAGAGATATTAATGATTTAAGTTAGTACTGGAGAGATGCTCTGTCCCTTTTTAGCAAAACAGTTCTTTATATATAGCGAGGATCTGTTTGTATGGTGCTATTACCAGTGACGTCATGATGTAATATTGCCGTTTCTTTCTATCGTCTGATTTTTGATATTTTATTTTTCAAAGAATTTTAATTCTGTTTTCACAATTGACCATCAATTTAAGTCTACTTCTTAATTTTTAAGAAATGCATTTAAATTTGTTACTTGGAAACTACCGAATTCTATTCAATTCACCTTTTCCGTATTTGGTGTACATCAATATCCTGAGATCGACGTCATTGAGCAACTTTTCTGCGACGTTATAGGAGACGTCGATACTCTTGAGAAGGTCTTCATTATTCAGGTCCCACTGAAGGCGAATCGGGGCGGGGGGCGTGCTCTCAATCGTACCATGCGAGTTCCCATCTGTGTTGTACCTGCCCACACAAAACCTACATTTAATTACCAGGACATGGTATTATCTACTTGATATTGCATAAATAATGTAAGTAACATTTTTATTATACGATAATAATGTAAGTACCCTGAACCGGAATATAAAAACCCTGTCAAGAAGGCGCCATTGGTAGTTTAATTTTATGGAGTTCGCTATATAAAAACTGTACCATTTAATTTCGCATATAGCGAGGGTTTTTATATACCTAGTCAGGGTTCAACTATTTTATTATCGGCGTCTTCTATAGCGTATATAATGGGGAGTGCTTTTCAGAACTATTTGACTTGGTGCCGTCGTCTACTTTCTTGAATCGCACCACTCGTCGGCGGCACAATTTTCACCCGCACTTTCTGAAGCCTTGGGTGTCTACCACGACCCGTTTTACACGACCGTTCTGTCACGCACCTGTAAAACTCTCTTCCACCCGACGTTTTCCGCTACGACATGGGATGCTTCAAAAAGTACGTTAATAAAGTCTTCCACCACGGCCGACAACACACCTGGTATTGCACGTGTCTCTAGGCGACGGTAACTACTTACCATCAGGTGGCCCGTCTGTCTGTTTGTCGTAGACTATTTATAAAAAATATATATACGCTTATACTTATAGGAACCATCGCCTAAAAAGGTTACTGTCAACTATTAAATGTAATGATCGAAAATTGGCCAGATACATTTTTGTTCGACTGTACAAAAACTTACCCAATTTCGGTTTCGGACCAAATAACATACTCCCACAGGTGTCCCATGACAGGCGCATCAGCCCTGGAAGTAAAGTTTTCGGAATGGGTATTGGTTCAATAGAAAAAAATATATTGGGTATAGTCTAGTGAATATTGTAGAAATGTTAATAAATAGGATCAAGTCCTATATTTTATGGAATTACGTATCAACGTGCCGTAAGTGTGAACCTTGCACCTTGAAAAGAATATCCATTACACTTACCACGTGTGTTCAGCATTGAACCCAACCTGTAAACAAAATAAAAAGTAATTAAGTGTATTATTATTTATGTATGTACCGTACCTCAGAGCGTCGGTGGCACAGTGGCTAGAACACCGGACTCCCATGCGGGAGTCTGGGGTCGAAACCATGCAGTGCCATGGACCAATGAGTTTTCGTATTTTTCGAAGACTTACGTACATTTACCGAAGGCTCTAACGGTGAAGGAAAACATCGAGAGTGAGATTACCAGTGTGTAAAATGGGGTAGGCACAAAAGATCCTCAAGGGTAGAAGTGAATAAACTGAATACTTACAAAGCCGTTCGTGCTGAAGCATAGATTGAAAGACTTGTCGAACCAACGGTCGTAGCCTCGCCCATGGAGAAGCACCCGACCATACTCGTCCAATTTGGAGGTGTTACCCTCGTCGAAACCGTATTCAATGTCATCTGTATGAGGATTATTCATAATATTATTGACGTATCAAATATTAAATACATTTCATAAAAATAAGAAAATAGACATAAATTGATGGTCAAATGTAAAAACAGAATTAAAATCCGTTGAAAAATAGTTATAGGCAATAAAAAATCAGACGGTAGAAAGAAATGACAATAGATAATTGTGACGTCAAGTTATGTAGCGCCATACAAGCAAGTCCTTGGCTACTTAAGGACTGTTTTGCTAGAAAGGGACAGAGCATCCCCCCACTACCAACTTTAACCATTTATATAGCTGATGTTAGTTGAGCTATCGATAAACAAATTTTAGATCTATCTTCAGAATGTCCGTATAAGTTGATTGATGCAATAAAAAAATTTAGTCAAATACCCTATTATTACAGTCCCGCTTGCACGAAAATTTAACTCTGGGTTAACTCGCGAATTTTCTATGGTTTTCATACCAAAAAAAACCATCGGGTTAGAGTTAACCCGAGATAAAACGGTTCGTGCAAGACGGCCTTACAGATATATCAGTGACATCCAGGTGACAGATAAGTTAGATTACCAAGTGTTAGGAAACCAAGTGACTACGAGACCAGATGACTCAGGTCTAGGAGAAATCATCAGTCAAGATTAAAGAGATAACTCGACGTCTAAATATATCTCTCGAGTTTATTTTATATAACTAGATATCTCTCGGGTGCCGCCACACATCGTACCCGTCGAGTGTGGTAATTTGCATAACAATGACTTAACAATAGATTAGTGTATATACCCATTGGTGTACAGAAAACACTCAAAGGTTGCCATAGGCACGTGACTCACCGAGACAGACGTTGAAAGCAGCTCGCTCGATGCAGTGCAGAGAGGTTCGGTTGTGGCCGCGGTTAAACATTGTCTGTCGGATGTGCGCCCAGTAGGAGCGTTCGCCGGCCGTTAAGGCGCCAAGCCGTTCCTCGCCCACCACGGGTTCCGACTTATCGTCCAAGATTTGTTGGATTTGTCTATTAGGGTTAATAAACAGAAACTTGACATTGTTTCGTAGCATTATTGTATTACCCCAAATCTCAACTGAAGCACAGAATACACACAGAAGGTTCGCTCAATAAAAACGCGCGAAATCGCATACACGGGCTCTGCCTACAGGCGATTTCAGGACAAGTCAAAGGAACGCGAAATACACGCGCTATCGAGTGGGTATAATTTTGGTTAAACGAAATACATTGCCAGAATTATTTTTTACAAGGCTGTTTCTTTTAAACTGGAAATTATAACTACCCTAGCGCTACGATCGAGTGACGTAAACAAAATCGTGGACGCCCGGAGCGGACCATCTGTGTGTATTCTGTGACTGATGGTAAAAAATGATGAGGCCAAAGATAGAGCACACAGATTTAGAAAATGACAATCATTGGGGTAGCATAGATATTTTGCAACAGATTTTATATAGAAGACGGGACTTGAAAGGGGCCTGCCACCGGCAAAAGTTACTTTGATACTTTTTTTCCTTTATGTAAATAAAATTAATTACATATCTTAAAGCAAAATACTGACATAAGACTCAGGACTTGTGCGCCTGTAAAGACGCTACGGTACGCCAGTATACGTTTACCCAGTAGCGTTCGGGGAATTGTAATCCCTCCCTATACAAAATTAATGATGATTTCGCAAATCCGCTCTCAATCGCTCTTAAAATAGGTACACATAATAAGTTGTCTAAAAGCCCCTGCTACTGATACATCTCAGCTGGGACGGGGGAGGTGTGATAACTCAGGGAACAGACCATAAAATGGAATATCTTACACTTGAATTTCGATAGGCTTGAGCATTCGTCCTCTAGAATACACCATGACTTTAAAATATCTTCCCTTGTGATATACTGTGATATGAGTGGAGTCTTGGTAGTGCACTATTTTGTCGGTCTCGACGCCCGGAACGCGCACCGTATTGAACAGGCGTTCGTACTGCCAAGAGCAGAGCGGCACCATATTTTGTAGCATTATCTATAAACAGTATCAAATAAGCTTCATAGGTACTAGAAATTATATTTTAATAAGTTATAAAAAATTCAGTAATTAAACTAATTTCCTAAGAAAACTTATAATATCTTACTACTTTGTGCTATTAGTATTGTTAACTCCCGACCAAAAAGAGGGGTGTTATAAGTTAGACGCGTATGTCGGTCTGTGGCTTCATATCTCTACAACCGTGATCCAATTCGGAAGAAGTATTTTATCAAGAGTGTTGAAACATGATTGTTTCAGTGATTTCCAAGATCGGTAGGTGGTTCAAATTTGATGTCAAAGGTTTAGGATCATCGTGCTTTTCCAAGATCTGGATTATTTAAGATGACCAAGAAATAGTCTTTTTCAGAGTAATATTAGTACAAGGGAAATCCATCGACTTACCGGCTCCAGCTCTTGCCTATCGATGAGTCTTCGGAACAGAAGACACAAATGTATAACCGTACCGGCGCGAGCTGCTTGGTTGCTAGTGGGTCTCAACAAGATGGCGTCAGTTCCGTAGAAGTTCGAGTTCACCATGAGAGGAGAGCGACCGCGCAAGTACACGTACTCCTCCCACCAATCAGATACATAGTTGCTTGACCACCTTGTAACAATAGATGTTATATAAAACATAATAGAACCCGCTAAAAGGTTTGTAAGTACAGTCGACAGCAAGCTATATTGTACCATCTGTCAAAAACCTTCGATTAAATCTCAACCTTATGCCTGCGTTATATGATACATTTCAGATTCTCATATAACGTTTTGGGTAGGTTGACCTGTGGTCGAGTGTACTTCTGTTCAAGGATCATACTAAAGAAATATCGATTCGATTGGTAATATCTCTTATATGAGTACACACGAATTCAAATATTTTCGAATCGTTTTGGTTCTGTTGAACCAACTTGATTGCAACTCTTTACGAATTCATCTATTTAAAAGTAAAAATTATTTACCATGATTTCAGAACGAGATATCTTTGCAATTTGACTGCTATTATTTCTTCAAACTCCTTCGCTAACATTTCCACTCTTTTATAGTTTTCATCGTCCAGTAAGGGACGTACGCTAATCAGGTACTGAAAGAAATAATAAAAATTTCATTATAAAGACTCTGAGAATAGATAGATAGTAGAATTTTTAATGGAATGAAGAAGAATTTTATTTTAGTAGCATTATATTGAAACAGTAAGAAGTAGAAAGCGAAAGTGCTAGAAGTGGCCACTTTTGACACATTCGCCTTCTACTTCTTACTGTTTCACTATCAGAAACTGATCAGAATACAATACCATTATTAATAAATTCTTCTTCATCCGTGGAACAATTCTACTGTACACTTTTTTGATAAATGTCTTAATTCAGGAGAAATGACTTTCGCTAGAGGTAATCCCTTACACTGAAAGCTTTTTCAATTTTAATTTCTCACCCGTTTCATAGTGTCTTTGACAGTAGGCAAAGGCAGTCGTGGTAGTGATCCCTGAAAGCTATAAAGCTTAGGTTTATTCCATCCGGATAGTACTTTGACGATGCTGACCCATAACATTGTTTTGAATGATATCTCAGCCCCTGGTGCCCGAGATTCATACATCCAACCCTGGAAAAGGACCATATATTGGATGGTACTACATACATTATATTTGGTATAATAAATACTGTATCGGCAAAATGTATAGGCACTGACTTATTACGATCACCCTAGTTAATAAATGCGAATGTTTGGATGGATGTATTTGTTACGCTTAATCATGCTGTAACAGATTTGAATTTATAAGGAACAAACCAGTGTCGAATAAAATACCTACTTTATTTTATATATGACAGTCACAAAAATGAATTTAGTTTCTCATAAAATAATCCTCAAGATGACTACGGGGCGCGCTCCAAGTGTTGCGAAACAAGTTTCTTGTATCTTTTTTTGTTTACGCCAGGTATTTATTTAGCATTGTCTTTTAATACGGAGAATTTAGAATATAAGCTTGATTAGCACATATGATACTTTTCTAATTCGGAAAAAAAGACTACGTTATGATGATGCGCTACAAAAAAATTGATCCACTCGGAGGAAGACGCGGGCCAAAGCTAGTCTTAAAAATATTTATAGGTGTAGTTTAAGACAAAACCAAGTTTAACTAGTTATCTCAAAGTGCATGTCCTTTCACAATAAACGGCAACGAAAAAGTAACGGCGTATCGAAAGTTTTCCAAGAAAACCTTACATAATACAGGTTTTTTGAAAAATTAATAAAAGACCTTTGATCTTTAACTGTTGCGTTCCGTCATTTCTTTAACATGGTCTTTTGGTTGGAATGCAAGTGATCTCCCTTCTCTCGTTTTCAGCTTATCCATTATTATTGGGTCACCTGAAAACATGGAAAAAATTGCTCCTGGACTGAGTGGGGACCACAGTTGTCTAGTTACCATAGTCGTATTCAGGGAATGCCAGGAATGAGCAACTTTCCGTATTACTATAAACATGTTAAGAAGAAACCCCGCATGGATTGCGGAAAGCTATCAGTTCAGTTCACTAACTCTTAGAGGTCAAGCTAACGAGAGCGATCGTCTTCCGCGACCCTCGTCTGTTCAAGGTCTATAAACTGCTCGCAATCTGCACTTTTATATATACGAAAGTTCTAGCATATTCATGAGAGATGAACTCTGTAATAAATTCAGAAAGAAGATTACCTTGTACATTAGGAGTAGCTTGAGCATGTAGCGCATCAGGAATATGACAGAAAGCCACATAATAAGAGCTGCCAATAAGCAAGCAATTACTTGCCACATGGTAGAATGTCTAAAAAATAAATTTGTTACGTTATTTTATTATACCTCTACATAATAATGTAAACAGTGCAAGCTACTTAATTACATCATCATCAAATGTTTAATTTAATGTAGTATTACTAGTTCGAGTCAATGTTGAGAGTACATATTTGCATCATGTCTTGTTATTTAGCATTAACTAGACATGATGCAAAGACTTAGCAGTGACTAGGAATTTTATTCAGCTTTTATCTGAATGAAAATATTTCAAGGCATTATCAGGATTATCATTCAAGGAACTTAGATCTCGCACTTATCAGTCTGCTACTGATAATTATAAGTAACCGGATTTGGTTTGATTTCATTTTCCAGACATAACTACAGTATTTAAGACTTCAGGATTTTTCATTGGAACAGAGATCACTCATGTAATCTACATATTGCACACAAAAATGAAATATATTAGCGGCTATTGATTATTTCAATATTGCAATTGCTTATTAAAACTCACACCAATATGAAGCTGTTCATCAAGAAACTTCCTATATCAATAGATAATATATTTGATAACAATTTACTAAGTTTATAAACCATTTTACTGAAAATGATTATGATAAACAGTCGAGAGTAGATTATAACTATCTCTTACACTAGTTTCAATTGATAATACCCTAAATATCAAAAACTCAAGAATAAATAATGAATAATATGTATATCTTACCCAGGTAAGATTGTCAAGGCTTTTTGTACTAAACCAAAAGGTATGTTAAATCCTCCAAAATGAGCAGCCACAAGCAAAGTCCAAAGCACATACAGTGATTGCAAATGTCCAGGGTATACACCATTGTGGACACTGTTCTGTAAAAATAAAATTACTCAAAAGATTTGGATAATTCCGTTTTACCACATACCGTGTACCGTACATACAAATAAGTTATTGAATGCTATTTAAGACACACTAAGGAAGATAATTTTAATTTTTGTCTTATTAAATTACTGACAGTGACAACACTTACTCTAAAACGGGCTAAACGTTTCTTCCATGACCGTAGTCCTGATTCCCAGACCAAGTAGAGTACCTCCCGGTCGAAATTAACATCCCATCCATCATGGGTAATGGCAAATGAGAACGCAACAGCTGAGTGGGCTTCTGCCATCTTGCTATATTATCTAAAAATAAAATAAACCAGTTATACTGGGTGTAACAAAAACCCCCTTTATAACTGTTTAATTACAGCTTAAAATTATTTATAAACATAGGGTACACTGTATCTTTTGCGCTCCTGGATTTTAAATGTTTTCTTTATCCGCAAGATTACACTGCTCATCTTCAAAATGCTTTTGGGACATACCGACGCCTCATTTGAGCACCAAATGAGGCGTCGGTATGCTGAATTTGAACGTGGCCAAGTTTCTGATGAGATTCGTTATTGTCAGCCCTCAACTGTGATCACTGACGAAAATGTGGCTACTTTCAGGCGGTTAATTGAACGAAACCGTCGTATCACCTATGAGGACATTCGAGGACATTTGTGGATTGGTATGAGCCAAATAAAATAAAATTACCATCATTAAAGTATGATCAGGAACGTCTGTAAAATTCGTTTATGGATAATAAATAAAGATTTTCTTTGATTACTATTTAATATCAATTGATTTAATACTTTGATTACTATTTTTTATAAATTGTGAATCTGTTTTAAATATTTACATACCAACACAATGCATTCAAAATAACAACTATTATTCATAGGTATCATGACTGTCTGACCCTGATGATCAGTAATAACGTGTAGGTAATATAGACTGTGAACATAGATGATAAATCTGCATAACTGTAATTAAGAAATCATGTATACATATGTCACAATAATTTGTTTAGTAAAATATTAAAATGTACATGTTATGTGTACAACATGTATATTTGGAATTCTTTGCCCTATAAAAATTAGGTGTATTTTTTGCCATTATTTGTAGTAAAGATAATATTATCTTTACTAGCTCAGAATTCTTTGCTAGTGATCTTATAAATTAATAAAATAATTTTGTATTGTAGGTATATAGGTAAATACTTTTCATGACTATGTATGTACTTTGGAAAGAGAAATCGTAATTTAAACACAAACACATGCAAAAGAAACAGGATATAAATACACGTTCGCAACAGCACAACATAGGCACAATACAATACGCAACGTACGCACACATGTCAGCTGGTGTCAAAGTCTAATCTGAGGAAGGAACGTGTTGCTTTCATAGTAGATATACAAAACAAGTGCAAAAGATTTTAACTTGAAATTACTTAGATTGCTTTACCATTTCCTATTTCAGTAGTTATTTTTCGAAGCTAAATCTAACTACAGCACACTGAAAGTAGGTAGGTAGGTATGTACTTTTTATGAAATTCACGTAACGTACGTTCAGATAAAAAAAATTGTCTTGCTTACCTGTATCTGTTAACACGTAGGTACCAAAAGGAAAATGTTTTTCAGAAAGCACCACAAATTAATGTAGGTACCTAATGGCTGGAACTTGGAACGGACACACACGCCACTTTGTGAGTTTGGTTGTGTACCTTTTTTAAGTACTTGGGGCATTGATTTCTTAGTGTTTACTATTTTCCAACATTGTTACTGTTATCGCTAATATATCTAAAGATCACGATGTATGTACCTAAGTATGTAATGAATAGGTATATTATTAAAAAAACTACAAACGAGCGAAACGTAGCGCTCTGCCACCCGCCAGACAGATTGATAGGTAGGTACGTAGGTACCTACCCAAACCAAACCCATTTTTAAAAATTATTCATGACCATGGATACAAGTTCTTCAGTCGAAATCTTAAATAATGATTTTCTTCAATTTTTCATTAAAAACTGGTGTGAGACATTTTAATGCTATCTAGGAGAATCTTCTACACTTCTGCACCGTCCGAACGAAAGAAGAAGCGTTCCGGACGTAGTATGACTCTTCAAAATCCAGTCAAGTGAGGATCGGGTTACAACGTGTTCATTGACTTTATTTCACTGTCCCACATATTGATCACCTCATGTGAAAGTTCTTCAAGGAAAAAAATACCACTTCTTACAGGAAAAACATCACTGCATAATAATTGGCAAGACAAAACGAAACAAGTCGATGCGATCGGGTCAAAAGCGCGGGAAAAACTTCACCAAACACAATTTTTTTTGTTAATTGTTAATGACCATGGATACAAAAATCTAACCCACACGCTAACCTCCAATTCCCCGAAAATCGGGTAATTAGCAGGACTACAATGACAATTGTGGTTTTACTTTTATAGAAAAATATTAAAGTTTCGAATCGGAGTAGAGGCGATAACAGTGAACTTTTAGTATAGTGGAAACATAGACGGAAGAATCAGAGATGGCCTTGTTGCCAAAGCCATAATAAAAAAAAGTAGTGTAAAACACACACTAGTTACTATTTCGAGAGAATGAAGACAGCGCCAACTACCGGAATTGTCAAAAATATACTGTTTCGAGAGAATGACGGTGACGCCATATACCGGGATTACCTTGTAACTTACAAACTAAGACGTTTAAGACAAGTCATTGCGCACTCTAGATCCGTCAGTCTAAAAAAATCATATTAATTAAATAAGGCATTTAAAAAAAGTGTCTGGTATTAAGATTCCACGAATAATGATTTTTTTTAAATAGATTTGTATTCTCATATTGAAACAATAAGAAACAAAAACAGAAAGAAAGGGGCCACAAAATACATTGTAAAATAAGATTAATGTTCTGAAATAAAGTTTGATGTCATTGTCATTCACTTATTTGTTTCTAATAAAACGCTTCCCGCACTCAGCCTGCTTAATAATTAAAAAATAGACTGTGTTGCTCACACGAACGGCCACTTAATACCTTGTGTTAGGGCGAAAATTTGTGACATACATAAAATTTTTCTCCATACAAGCGTGCACGCACTGTGTATTTGATTAACGTCAGATGAAAATTTAACTTATCCGAGCTTGTTATTGTTACGAACGCGCCCCTATAAAAAGCAGGATACGTGGCTTCTCCAATAAACAAAGTTATTGACGTCTGACATGGCTGTATGGGTTTAGATCCCTGTGCCTTTTCCAATATGGAAATAATTAATATAAAAAAAAACAATTGCTCTCTTTCGCACACTTTTCTCTGCAAATAGATTCAGCTGCGTTTTATTATTGTATATGGCTGACTTCTGTCTGTTCTGTTCTTTTTGTGCAGGCAGTGTTTTGTTTTGTTTCTTTGTAGTTCAATTACAGCGATAATTCTAAAATATTTGTAAAGATCACGTAATGAATTATATAATTAATTGTAGTCATCACCAAATAAAATGATATTGCGTTTATTGAACAAGTCAAAGGATAGATTATTTATATTATTTATTGTTCTCATGTTAGCAGTTAGTGTTATTTATCTTTATTTAGATCATTTGAAAGAAAACTACAGGACTGCTCAGTGGTCTGGGGAACGTTGCTCATCTGAATTAGCATCTGTCAAATATCAGTTAGATGGTCTGTGATCAAAATATACCTACATTTCGATTTCTTGTCATGTTATTGCTTTAACCACTGATATCTCCTTACCAGACTACTACCCTGCCTCTACTACTGGTAGTATAGATACATATGTGAAACGGCAACAAGTCAGGAGAATTCTGTCTTGTGTTGGTAGAAAATGTAAAAGTTGTCCGAAATAGTCCGAATAGAAAAAAAAAGTGTGGAAGATTGTTTCTTAAACACGCTTAGGCTTCTGAGAGACCTCACTCCTGTCAATTTGCGAACAATCAGTGGATTAATTTTTTTATTTTCAAATTATTGTATTATAAGAGCTAATTATAATTTTTCTTTTAGTGGTCACCGAGTATAAAAATCGAATAGACAAGCTGTTAATGGAAAGCCAGAATGCACATCAGTTAGACAAAGAGAAGTTTAAGGACATGATAGAGAGTTGTGTTGCGATGAAACAACAGTCTTTTCTTTGCCAGGTTGTATGCCCTGCTGCTTTTCGTTTTCCATATTTAGCGTGATACTACTATAAAAAATAAGTTGAGCTCTATTAATACTAAATATAATCCGTCCAAACTATCTGTGGACCTGAGCGGGGTCTTCTGGTAAGTACAACATGGAAAGTCTAGTGGTAATGTAAGTAAGTAAGTAATATGTTTATTTCACACACAGCAATGACCGAAACAGTTATAATTATAATAAAATAATTATGTAGTCATTGGTAAACATATCTAAATCATGTCTGATGGTCTGCTGTTGTTGTGAAAAGGGCCTCAACTCAGCTTATTGCTGCAGACAAGAATGCCTCCAGCACTGGTATTCTGGAATGCCTGTCTATGTGATCGCATGAGATGCATTAAAATGTTTCCATTTTTTTGTTATTTGCCAAAATGCTACAGCAGGGTCCACATATATTTTCAATGGGTTATATCTACTTTTATAATAATTCAACCTCACATATATTTTATTACTAGTATAAATACATCAAAATTATGCTAAATCAGCCAGTTAGCAGAAATTTAGGAATACATTTTAGAATAGGTAAATATGCAAGTATCAAATATTAAAAGCATTTCTTAAATTTAAGTAATAGTCATAAATAGATGGTCAAATGTGAAAACAGGGCTTAACTTTAACCATTAATATCTCTGATGTTAGTTGAGATATCAAAAAACTAATTTTAGATCCTATTTAGTATGCCCATGTAAGTTGAATGAAGCAATAAAAAAAAATTAGGGTAGTACCATATTGTTTATATTGGTAGTAAATAATATTTGAGGATAGATGTATTTTAGGGTTCTCTTATTTATAAGATATCTTGGTTGTTTGATGTAAATACTGCCCTACTTATGGCTATGGCTATACTTACCATACATAATTTTATTTTCAGAGTCAATTTGAAGACCTACAAAGTGAATGCAAGAAGGTTAGAGAAGACTACAGTAAACTCAAAGATTTGGTAAAATCTAAGGCTGCCAATTAGACTAATTATACGTACCTGTTTTTAATGTACCTAATGTTTTATATTTAAAAATATTTATTTTACATTTTTGCTACAGTGTTTCTAATTTTGATTCATCCGTAATGTCAAGTTTGCGTGCTTACGAGTGCGTGCTTACTTTCCTGATTTAGAAAGGGAAAATAAATGAATTCCGGGTGGTTTCTCCAATGAACAACCGGTTCGATGGTCCCGTTTTGCCGGAATCAGTAAATCAGAGCTATTATCCAAAGTCACCACATGTCCCACAACATACCTACCTGCGAAATTACCTATTTGTGAAGCTTGATGATAATATGATGTTATCTCCCGACAGGATCAATAAACTGGTAGGTACTGCGGGTTAGGTCGGATAACCACTATTTAAAGTAAAAATATAGAATAAGAAAAAATCGATCAACCGAACTACTGCTAGGTAGGTACTACAGGGAACAAGGGAATGGATGGACTAGTATCATTTCATTGCCCATCTCTATAGACTCCATTCTGTTTAAAACCAAGGGTAGGTAGGGATGGATGGAATGAGTTTTGCAGTATATGAGCCTTGGGGCTAGGTTAGTGTGGGATTGATCCCTCGGCAAGAAAACATTATAATTACCTTATGTTATCTCGCCGCAGGGTAAATTAATTACCAGAATATTATAAATATTATAATAAGTCTTAAATCTTAACCATAAGGTGCACAATACATTGTCATTAATTGTACCAATGAAAAGGAGTAATTTAGATATGTAAGTACTTAGGTACCTAACGGAGGGTCCCAACACCCACGTTACATTCATACAAGGCGTTTAAAGAAATGAGACATTCTTGTCTGAACCATTATTATGAGAACCCAACAGTACTTAGAGAAAAAACTGACCTATTTCTGTTTTACTTGGTGTTGGGTGTAGGTTCCTCCTTTATTGTAATTGAGCTTTACCTAGTGAGAAAGTCAAGAATCTTTATCAACAGCACGGGGTTTACTACATACATTTTACTTTTAGTAAAGCTAAAATTACACTAGATGGCGTTATGGACGATATTTGAAATGTATTTGCTTTATATATATATATATATTATTATATACTCCACAGACATCTAAGTATAAGTATTATACTCTTATTTTTTTAATTTAACAAGGCATTGGCAACGCAGGCCGTGAGCCTAAACATTAAGCGATTTAAAACAGTTTTTAGTTTTTCAGCATCAAAATGTTGTGGTGTAGACACATTTTAACACTCCTAGGAGTTATGACGGAAATTTCAAGCGGTCAAGTCTCTGGCGAATTCTTATGAACCATTAACGAGAATTTTATTTTAAGAGTTCAACACATTGTTACTGTTACTGAAGTTTGCTAGAAAAAATTACACCGATTTTAACTATCAAAATCACCAGAAAATATTTTTTTAGTAATAAAATTAAAACCGTAGAACCTTCTCCAGCGACTTTCCCGCCAAAACTCTATATCTCTTATTTTTATATAATTGTGCTCCGAGCGCCAGTGAAAACTAGGTGCGATACCATTCTGTACGTAGGCAGCTACATTTTTAACAAGCTTAAAATATATGGTTCAAAGGTAAACCGTTTTTCTTTTTAAATTTAATTGTAATCTAAGGTTTCAAATGACAAATAAATTACTTTTTAGATAATTTTCTGTTGTACGTAGGTCTTTAAATATTTCTAGATGGCGTGATGGGTTAAGCAATACTAGCGCTCCAAACGGATTTTTGATAGAAAGTAAATAGTCAAATAGAATTAGAGTGTCGCCAATATCTTGTAGGTATGGGCCTGTCCTGTTTTACGTAGTAAATTATATATTCTTTGGACGAGGAATTGCGCACATTAGTGCATCGAAAAAAAATCATATCAATTAATTAAGGCATTAAAAAAAGTGTCTGGTATTAAAGTTACACGAATTAAGAAGAAATTTATAAAAAAAAATATTTTTGTATTATCATATTGAAACAATCATATTCTCATATTCAAAGACTTGACAGTTTCGCTTTTTGTTTTTTATCGTTTTGTTACTTATAGTTGGTCAATTACCTATCTCGAAAACCATTGAACTATGTTTAATAACAAGTGTGTAGATCAAATAGATTTTGAGTTATAGCATAGTATAACTCTCACGTCCATATCCCCGAGGGGGTAGACAGAAGAACCACCTTCATCATAGGTAGTTCCCACTTTTCGCCGTAAGATTTAGTGGACAAACGTGATAAGTAGGTGGCGAACCTATCGCCGTCTACTAGGTGTAGAATAGTATCCACTAAGACCCTTAGTCGCCTCGTAAGGAAGAGTTAGAGTTATAGGGGTCGAAAATGGCTCAAAATGTTTTTTTAATATAACCCACGACATTGCGTCGTCGACCTTTTTTACGAACTTGGTGTACACAGTCCCGTGCGAGTTAATTATTTTTAATTTTACTGCTATACGAGTATGAATTTACAAAATTTTAGATTTAGTAACATATTTAATAACTTTTTAAGCTTTCGTGGTTAGGCATAGTTATACACGGGATTCTTACTACGGTTTGGGGGCGTTTTCTTCTTCTTCATCTAAGTCGTATACCTCATTGCTGAGGGTCGTGATCATTCTTAGGAATTAATCACATAGAACGAGTCTCGTGGCAGATTTAAAGAGGTGGTTTGCCATTGCCTGTCCTTTCTTGTTATCTCAGTGTGCAGGTTTCCTCGCGATGTTTTCCTTCACCGTCAGAGCAGTCGGTAATGTACGTATATGTTTCGAAAAAACCGAAAAACGGCATTTCTTGGTTTTGAACGCGCTCACTACGTATACGACCCCGGTGCTGGTGACACTCCTCACCCTACCGAGGTACACCATAGGCCCATTATCTCACAACTGTCATTATTCCAACTGCTACAATGTCGCTGATAGTTACTTACCTATACCTACTGTACTTACATTTGTAAAGAAATATATGTAGGTAAGTAAGTATATTATAAAATTGTATTACCAGACATATACAGGGTGGAAACGATAAGTGTGTCCAGCCCATGACTTCGTTAATTTAAAAGATATTGAAAACCTTTAAACTGTTATAGAATCTGCGTGGTTTAATACAGAAAATGTCCAAAAAAAATTAACGCCATGTGTTCAGAATTCGTACTTTTGCGGCTCCCATACATTTACTATAGCACGATTTATCGACTACTTAGAACTCTTAGATGTAAAGATGGTTTTATAAAAATAAAGTGAAAGCATTAAACACACACATTAAACAAAATTGAAAAAATAAACAACAAAAAATCAAAAAAATGATAAAAATGTTTATCTTGAAGTGCGTTAATATACGTCCATAAAACTCTAATGCGTTTGATAATCATACTTGTACATTCCTACATACTTACCTAGTAATGAGGCTTTCTGAACACATGGCGTTATTTTTTTAGTCATTTTCTGCATAGAACTTTAAACTGATATAGAATCTGCGTCGTTTAACGCAGATTCAATATCAGTTTAAAGTTTCACAATAACTTTTAAATTACCGAAATCATGGGCTGGACACACTTAACTTTTCCACTCTGTATATCTACAGTTTGATTTTAAAGAGTAGGTACCTATATATAGTCAATAAAAGTAGACCTATATTTTTTCTGAGCCTAATACTGTACAGGTGAGTTTCGTTATGGCGCCATTCAGGGCTTTTTAACGGACAACAAAAAAAGAAGATGTTCTGAATTCGACGTATATACGAGTAAGTATGTGTTACCTATGTATATGTATGCCGATTTGTCTCGAAATTTCTTGATAACTAAAGAGCCGATTTTGATGATAGTGGGAACTACCTACAATGAAGGTGGTTCCTCTGTCTACCCCCTCGGGGTTATGGACTGAGAGTTATGCTATGCCATATATTGCGTTAGGCTTGTACCTATTGTGTGAATTAAGGAAGAGGACGAGTGAAAATATCAAAATCTGTTCAGTTTCTGAATTATTATAAAAAAATGTTAGTCGGGGCCTCGGCCTGCCTCTAGCAACAATCCAGTTATTGAGTCAAATTACATTCATTAATATGAATATTATCTAAGTAATGCAACACACGACGAAGCTCGCAGAAAAATATTAATTCTGAATCGATAATAAGTAGCCGCAACTTAGTAGGTAGGTATCTACTACCTATCATTTGGATACATTTTCAAAATTAAGACAAATAATACTTATTTAACACACGGACCTAACAGTTCTATTAACCTAGAGTTACCTAAGAAACTCATTGGTTACTTACTTAGAACTTCCTTGATGTATCTAAACGTAGCGGTTAATCCTCTTTGACTAGGATGAACTTTTTACTGGGGGTATTATCCGTTGTCTCTATTTTTGACACATTTTACTTTAGGGTAGGTATCAAAGAAATTGTAAGTACCTAGGTAGTATAAAATTTCCTTGCAGGATACCTACTCAGAGAAAGAATATCAAGATATTGCTATTGTTTTATTTTGGTAGCCGTTAAAATAATAATTGATCGGCACTCTATTTATGCAAGGCGTGAAAAAAATTGTAACCGACTCTACTGAAGTCGGCGATCTACAAAATAACACAAAAAAGCGCGATTTCAGTAAAGTCGGTTACATTTTTTATATATATTTTTTAACTACCTATAGGTAGCATAACTCTCACGTCCATAATCCCCGAGGAGGTAGACAGAGGAACCACCTTCATTATAGGTACCTAGTTCCCACTAACGCAATACATTTCATCAAAATCGGCTCTTTAGTTATCGAGAAATTTAGAGACAAGTCCGCATACATATACATAGGTAATACATACCTACTCGTATATACGTCGAATTCAGAACCTCTTCTTTTTTTGTTGTCGGTTATTAAAGCCCTGAATGGCGCCATAAAGAAACTCAACTGTACAGTATTAGGCCCAGAAAAATTATAGGTCTATTTTTATTAACTATACTCGTATATACCAACTCTTTAAAATCAAACTGTATACAGAGTGGAAAAGTTAAGTGTGTACAGCCCATGATTTCGTTAATTTAAAAGTTATTGCAAATCTTTAAACTGATATAGAATCTGCGTCGTTTAATGCAGAACATGACTAAAAAAATAAATTTAACGACATGTGTTCAGAAAGCCTCATTACTAGATAAGTATGTAGGAATGTACAAGTATGATTATCAAACGCATTAGAGTTTTATACACGTATATTAACGCACTTCAAGATAAACATTTTTAACATATATTTTTTATCAATTTTGTTTATTGTGTGTGTGTGTTTAATTATTATTTTTTTCATTTTCCGTATTAACCGACGCAGATTCTATAACAGTTTAAAGTTTTGCAATACCTTTTAAATTAACGAAGTCATGGGCTGGACACACTTATCGTTTCCACCCTGTATATGTCTGGTAATACAATTTTATGATATACTTACTTACCTACATATATTTCTTTACAAATGTAAGTACAGTAGGTATAGGTAAGTAACTATCTCGAGTGCAGCGACATTGTAGCAGTTGGAATAATGACAGTTGTGAGATAATGGGCCTATGGTGTACCTCGGTAGGGTGAGGAGTGTCACCAGCACCGGGGCCGTACGTAGTGAGCGCGGCGCCGGCGCCGCCCCGCCGCGACCTGGGTGTGTGGGGCTCCACCTGCGCCAGCCTCGGGTTCGCGCTAGAGCGGGACACTCAGGGTTTCTCATGCGCGGCAGATAGAGACGGCGTTCGGAGGGCGGGGCGAGGATATGCCGCATCGAGCCACCCGTGCGCCCACGAAAGCGCTCATTCGCTTTTCGTTTAGCGTCCGCTATGTAAACGCGCCTTGTTGTGAATCTAAACAAAATCAGTCAGTCGTCGTTTTGTTGCCGAAGGAGCAACGTGTCGAGGGTTCCGCGCTCGCGGTCTGAGCATGTTGTGGCAGTGAAGGTGCCCCTAACGATGCACGCGTTGTTCGGCGAGCAGGGCCCGTACGCGTACCGCGGAGGAGCCGCCGGCGGCTACTCGGCCGGCGTCGCGCCCTATGCATACGAACAGTACCGGTACGGCTATGGGACACCCTATCTTCATCCGCACCAACAACATGTCGGCACTCCAAAAGACATGGTAAAGCCGCCTTATTCCTACATAGCACTCATTGCGATGGCCATTCAAAACGCACCTGACCGTCGCATCACGCTCAATGGAATCTACCAATTCATAATGGAACGATTCCCCTACTACAGAGAGAACAAACAAGGCTGGCAGAACTCTATCAGACATAATTTAAGTCTTAACGAGTGCTTCGTGAAAGTGGCAAGGGACGATAAAAAACCCGGTAAGGGAAGCTACTGGACTCTAGATCCGGATTCCTACAATATGTTCGATAACGGGTCGTATTTACGAAGGCGACGCCGTTTCAAAAAGAAAGACGCGTTAAAAGAGAAAGAAGAAGCCTTGAAACGGCAGCAGCAGTTACAGCAGGCTCAGGAGGCGCTCGCGGCGCAAGAAGCGCTCAGCGCCGCCGACGCGCTGGGACAGCCGCGCGACATCAAGCCGGACGTCAAGCCGCGCATTTTCGAATGTCGTCCGAAGCGCGAACCCGGTGCGGAATGCACACGCTACGATAAGCCAAATGATACGCTCGACGAATTTAGCGAACCGCGATTGCCGCCTTCCGCCGTTTACTGTTCACCGCAGCCTTATTCGCTGGCCGCTGAAGACTTTCGCGCGGCAACCTCCGGCTGGTACGCGGCACCTGAGCCTCCTGCAGAGCAACTGCCGCCGGCTTTCCGGGATCTGTTCGAACCGCCGAGCTGTCAGCTGGCGGGCTTCCGCGGCGGCTCGCCGGTGCCAGACGCTTATCGAGCTTCGCCGCCGCCTCACCACCACTACCGTCCGCCGGCGTCTTCCTACTATCATCACCAAGCGTGCGTAGCCGCCGCACCGGCGCCCGCTCACAAGTCTTACTGAGACACTGCCTTCAGGTGAGATACAAAACATAATTTTGATTTGCTTTGCGATAGTTTCTCGTGACACTGGCGTTTGCGAATTGCGCTGCGCGAGTTGCGCTATTCCACCCCTGCGGCCGAGGGGTGGACGTCGATTTGCACCGGCTTCGGAGCACTCCGTGACGTGGTTGTGGTTGCAGGAGGCCGGCATCACACGGCGCCGAACGGATTTAGCCGTACGCGTCAGTTCCAGAGCGGATAAATATAGCGCAGTAGCCGATGATGCCGTGAAGGCAAGTGGCGGCGCGTCGATAACCACTGTTTACAGATCGGCGGCCGACCCTGCCACCTCCCGCTCCGTCCATAACTATAGGTATGTCGAAACTCACATGTGTTATTCATCTAGTAAAACAATGAGAGGTAGCGCATGTAAACTATTCTTTTCCAACGACATCCGTAGTTCTTAATGCTTTGAACCATAGTAAGCTGCAGTATACCTAATAGAATGTACGTGTACGGTGTTTTATAGGTCCCAAATACCTACCTATTTCAGTTTCCTACCACTTTCAAATAGAGATTATTTTGTATTTCAGTAGATACGTATATTGTGTCATTTCGAAATATCTCAGACAACAAAAAACACTGTAGGTAGAGAATATGCCCCTACTCCAAACAATACCCCTGCTTTACAGAATACCTTGTTTATAAATCTCTGAACTGAAGTCGTGGAAGTGATAAATCGGTCTGTTGTTTCTGGCTTGTGTCTGTCAAAGAACAAAACTGACCATCTGGTGACCAAGTGGCACAAATTACCATAAAAAATCTTTTGAGGCATGTTATATGTAGCGTCCCACAACCCCGCAGTATGTTATTTTAAGTTAGGAACATACATTATTTGTAACATGTTAGTTTCAAATTACAAAATATTGCAAAAATAAATTAACTCTTCGAAAGGTGCGTAGTACATTATACCTCAATGTTCAGAAGCTGTTTAGCCGGTATTCATTAACACTTTATGAATTGGGTTTATATGGCTAAACTTTATGTAAGTATTAGGTTATAGTTAGGCTAGATGCATTTTTAAAATGCGCACCTTTAGATTTAAGCACAAACAGCTGCTCTTTATATCTAGAAAGCATTTTTTTGTCACCGGTAAAATTATTTATTTGTATAGGTAATGCAAGTATCATAATAGTAAGAATGATTTAGGTTCAGTCTATTCAATCTATTATATTTTTAATTAACAATACCACTGCCCTGATACGAAAGAAGGCCGATATGTGCAAAACGTGATTTTCAAAAAATGCCATAATCGCGATCGGTTTTCTAGTGTTTTCAGGAATTCTTCTTTGTAAATTTCTGGAGATGCCTCGCCTTAAGTTTACTTCAGAAACAGAAATCCAATCTGATAAGATTTTTGTATATTTTTTTTCCAAAAATCACGTTTTGGTCTTATAGAGGCCGTCATCCGTATCAGGGCAGACCTATTAGACAAGCAAACTATCTCAAGTTAATTCTAAAAAAGGACTAAACCTTTTGAGTTAGTGCAGTGACAGAGTTAGTGATACGAGTAGGTAAGTGTAGTGCTAGCGCTGCAAGACAAAGACACACGAACAAAGTGCTTCGCCTTAACAAACAATGAAGTGTCGGTGGCACAGTGGCTAGGACACCGGACTGCCGTGCGGGAGCTCCGGGTTCGAAACCGTGCAGTGCCATGTACCAATGAGTTTTTCGTATTTTTCGAAGACTTACGTACTTTTACCGACTGCTCTAACGGTGAAGGAAAACATCGTGAGGAAACCTGCACACTGGGATGACCAATGTGTAAAATGGGGTAGGCACAAAATATCCTCAAGAGTCGAAGTGCCGCTGGGTTATTCCCGGCCCCCTATCATAAGATAAGATAGGACTAAGAATAGAGTTAGTGGACATTTTCTTAGATTTAGTGTTTCCGTATTAAATTTAAGCTATAATTATATAAGACTTATTAGTCTGTATTATAGGCTAGATTGTAGTTATATTAAGGTACCATTTTTAGTGGAAATTTAATTGAAAAAAAAAATAAGTTAATTTATGAAAGAGATGACCTCTTTATGTTAGGATAGTTTCTCAGTAGGCTCGCAACTGTGTTGTCTGAAGAGCTTTACATTACCTATAAACAACTCATAAAAATTACGGTAGAGTAAACCTATAAATATTTTTGTTTCACGTTTTGGGGTTTAGCAAACACTTAGGAACTAACAAAGGTAGATAGGTACTTAATATTTTTTTGTTACATCTGCTAAAAAATGAAACCTGAAAACTGTGCTGAAAGTCGAAATTACTAAACAATCATGTCGCTATCTATTACGCTATTATACCTACCAAATACAAACAAACTACCTTCTAATAGAAAGATTTTATATAAGTACGTGACTATATTTTATGATTACTATTTTAATAAAAGAAAATCTTCATTAATACAGAAAAAGAACTCTTATAGTATCAAATATTAGGTATTACTTATAGACTTAGGTAAAACGTTGTAATTACTTCTAATAAATAGTAGCTAAACACTTAATTCATTGTAGTTCATAGACCTATGAATAATTATGAACTGCAAAAACATTATTATTGTAGGTAATAAGTTAGGTAGTTATTCCCGTTTAATTTAAACTTTAGGAATTTCTATAGTCTTAAGATTGTCTGCGGTAATTTAGGTACGCATATAACTTTGAAAATATATGCGGATATAACTATAGAGAATTTCAGAGAACAAATGCATACTTGTAGTTAGACAACAGTATGGCACCCTGAATGTAGGAATGACGCCTAATATAGGAATGACACAAATCTAATTAATTAGTAATCTAATCTACATTGGTAGGAATTCTTAAATATGTAAGTAGGTACTTACTTAACACAACGTGCCGTATAAATTATAATTTCTGTGAGAGCTTATCCCGTAGGATTTTGTTTGACAATTACGAAACAAAAATCTTTCTCGAAAAGCAAGGTCTGAGACGTGCTGGGTAAATCATGGCTTGCTTTTCTTGTCGCTTCGTCTCTATCGTCCAGCATACGGAAACCATTAACCACACATTTCTGGTCATATCCGGATGTTTCTGAGAGGCATTACCATAATTCCGCAGCTCTGACATCTTTTATTCAATATTTTAAGATTGCCTACGGAGTTGTGTAGTATTTTTGTAGAGCTCGTACGGAAACCATCACGAAACCGTTTACCAGACATCGCCGCCGGTCTTCGGTAGCCAGTCGGCAGTTTTTCGAGATGCATCGTTCTTGCTTCCTTGTTTCGCACTTTCATGAGTCATTTTTAAGTGGTAACGAAACGAACGAAAACGAGAACTTTTCTAACTTACTACAACTGCATTCACAGATTTTGAAAACAAAGGTATAGTCAGCGAGAAAATGGGCAGTTCTCACATTTTCTTTTTATGTTGGCAATCAATCCTGTTTCTTATAAGGATGATAAGACTCTATGAGACCAACTAGAAAAGTCAGAAATCACAACCAAAAAAATCCCATACTTTTCCCTATACAAAATGTTTTATGTGAAAATATAAAATTAATAATTGTTATGTACAATTATTTAATTTGAAAACTTGCTTGTCCAATCCTCCATCCATTGTGTGCGTCTGCTCTGCCCCAAGCCTACCAGCCTAAAATTTTGTTACAATCAGACTATTGGTGGCGCTATTGTATATGGAGCTTGGTTTTCGAGACCCGTTGTCAAAATTTTCGTTTCGTGACTGTCAAACTGAATTCTACGGGATAATCCCTCTATTACAAGTTAGGACTTCTAATAGGAAAAATACCTACTTACTATTTAGGGTTATGAAAAGTAAAAATTGTATGCTTAGTAGCTGCCTATAAATAAGTATAGGAACCGGTATGGTGTTGTTACTTAATTCCTACTTTTTATTGTCCTAGGTGTGACGGAATATGGAGACAGCGGGAGATCGAGTGCAGGGGAGAGCGATAGAAATGAAATACATAGACAAAACAGAGTCGTGATGTGTGTATTATAACCAGTGGGAAATATACCTAGTTATGTACGTGTGTGAACAGACATTATTTATCTCTCTAGAATTTAAAAGAAATTATAGGCCAGAAAACTTTAATTTGTATATTAGTTTATCTAGCGAAGATGCAGAAAAACGAAGTGAGATTCGATTCTATCCTTACATATAAGTAAGTAAATTAAATAATTTATATACCATTTATATATCGACATAGCTCATAAGATTAGCAAGCTGAAGTGGCAGTGGGCCGGTCACATCTGTCGCAGAACCGACAACCGCTGGGGTAGACGAGTTCTGGAGTGGAGACCGCGTTTGGGCAAACGTAGTGTGGGACGGGCGTCCCTGCTAGATGGAGCGACGATCTGCGCAAGGTGGCTGGCAGCGACTGGATGAGAAGAGCAGAAGATCGGTCTCAATGGCGCGCCCTGGGAGTGGCCTAAGTCCGGCAGTGGACTAGAGTAGGCTGCTGATGATGATGATATACCAGTATACTGATTGTCACGATCTGAAATAATATGTAGGTAAGTATGTACTTACTTTCTATGATTGGGGTAGGTACATTGAGAAATTTGAAGAAGCACATCACTTAAGTACCCAAATAATGATTTATTGAATTTGAACGAATCGAATTCAAATGTAAATACGTAGATTAGTTTGTTGAACACTAGTTTATTTAATACTAAACATTCTCCGATTTGTATGTAGCTAAGATATAAGTAGATAGTTAGAAAAGCTTTACAGAAAGATTAACTTATAGTTTACTGATGTTCTAGTCTGTTGTTTGATATTTTCCAGGTCTCAAGTTTAATCATAAGATCTATCTAATAACCAGAGACCGCGGAAGTGCTCCGTGACGGGGAGGGGGCAAACTTCAGTGGTCATAGAAATGCAGATCGAAAGATACGTCAATAATAAAAATATTTTATTATAATTATTAATTTTATTATTTATTTTTTACATTATCAAGTAGGTACAGTACAGTTAGATTAACTCAAAACATTGTGAAGTGACAGCACAAATAATCCTACTTTACTGGGTGGCAAAATGGCATTTGGCACCCTTTGACTCTCACTTCTTCCGCGGTCCCTGCTAATAATATATCAATGCGTTTTCATAATATAATGTCCTTTTTCATTTTTATGGACATTTAGAAAAGGTCTCGTATTATCACTTCACCTAGATAATTTAGTTAATTAACCTATACCCAATATACTTACGTATTTATTAAAGAAGAAAAAGGGGTTCTATGAAGTCTTTAATAAACGCAAGCATTGATATAATAAAATAAAGGGCATTGATATACATATTATGTAGTGTCAATGTAAAATTACTAATTTTATTATGAATATGACTGGACCTACAAGTGGCCCTCCGTCAGTTGCTCGAAACGTTCTTAAAGTTAACAACGATCTTCATTAAAATAAATGCCATCCTTTTTCATGTCATAGCTCTAGATAGAGATGATACGAGACTTAAGGAACATTAAGGAACGTTTCTTGCAACTCACGGTATATCTCCCACCGTCTTCGCTCTCGACTTTTCATTTATTGAAATAACTATTTACAATGGCCAACACATCATCCTTGGTACTTTGTCGCTTTAACATTGACACATTCATACGAATGTCAATAAGATATTATAACAATAACTCATTGCGACAGAGTTCTACAGAGTAAAGCTTGATGTGTCTCCTACTGTAGCAAGAATTCAATACTTTTGTATAAATTGTAGCCCGCGATGTGTGTTCAATGTCTATTAGGTAATTGGACCAAGGATGTAGTTCACTGTGTGATATGATAATATACAATATTTAGAACATTCACTGTAATTGTCTGTTTTTATTTCCAATTCTGACGAAAGTAGGATCATATAAACATTAGTGACTTGATAAAATGGTGTAAAATGCCTACTTACCTAGTTAATTTATTCACGTAAGTATTTTTCACCACATTGCTCTACTCAGACTATTGTCTCTGCCAAGGTAACTGTAAACTTATTCAGTCTGTCTCTCTTTTCATATATAAATACTTATTATAATTAGGTACCTACCTATGTATAGTAGGCGACACCTTCGGAATGCCGTTGCTAAGGACCTTATTTATAGTTGCTAGGCAAATGAAGGGCACGGCAAACGGATCGCTTACAGTGTTGCAATCCGCCGCGTCTGACTAGAAACGAATCTAGACGTTCGCTTTGATATCGAACATGCATGTTCGTAAACAAAGGTTTATTTGGGTACTGTGCGACAGTGTTCAGTTCCGAAAAAGCTATGGACATAATCTAGATTTGGTTGATTTTGATCACAGATCATGACTACAAAACGCTAGTTTGTAGCGGTCCTTAGCACGGTGATGCGAATTGTGTCGAATATTCGATATCGGTAAATTACAATTACAAGGCACGAGGATCTTAGGAAACGTTCTCACTGCTTCTATTCTGTGTTCTATTTGATAGAATCTATGAAGTAGATCAATGTGAATAGGCTCTCTTTGCGATAAAATGGCCGTTAGAATGGAAGTTCAACTTTGGCATTCGTTCTATTCTATACAGAATCGAGCGGCAAATAGAACCCTGTGAACGGCAGTCAGCGGCTTGGATTCCTATGGTCAAAGGTGCGGTTCGTCAAAAGGCATAGATATAGAATAGTCACTGATAAGTTGATAACGCGATATAGATAATAGAATTTACCCGACGTATTTGTCACATCACTAGAAACCGGCATTCCGGGGATGTCGTTTATTTATACTTTGGTGTTACGTTCTACAAACCCAGGTCTACTTCTTCAAACTACGATCCATCTGGCTACGACTTTAATTTACTTGTAAACATTATTATTGCTGGCATTCCAATAAGAGGCGAAGTACTTACTATTCGGTTGTACCTACTTATTTATTGATCAAAAATGTTTTTAAACATTAGGTATGTACCTACGACAAAACTTTTAAGGAATTAATATTTAATAATGTGTATTAACGATATTGTCATTAATATTAAGTAGATAACTATGATAGATCATCAGACATAGCTAGACCATAAAGTTGCTATAAAATGATAATTTTTCACCCTTTAGTAAACATATTTTTTTCTTGTTAATATGTTACCTAGGTAAGTACCTGTTTATTCCTAAATAAAGATCCTTAAGTAATCCCATACCTACCTAAGTTAGTAAGTTAATTGAAATTAGATAATGACTTTGTGATACCTAATATTTGTAATTGTGTGTACATAAATGTATTTAATAAATGTTTATTTGTATTTAGCATATTATCAACCTTTTTTATTTACTAAAAAAAATCTTTACCTTTCCGCACTTTTCCTCTGAAACGCCATGATATTAAATTATTTATGAGACCCGGTGTCGATGAAGGGGGAGACGAAGAGGTTATGCCGGACTTTTACCGCCCAAGAACCCCCCGGTGCTCCTGCGCGCCGTCTGCCGCGGGAACGCTTGCGCATTACTTCCGCGACCAGAAGTAAGGTACCTAGTACCTAGGCTCTCTCACATTTATTATTTAGATTTCTGTGGCCTTTTCATTGTAAAGAGTCACCAAGACCAAAATACTCCAACTTAGTCTGTTATACCATGTGGACTGCATTTTTTTCACTTGCAATGAAAATCCATGAGAAGAAAACTGTTTTTATTTATAAAGATTCTTGGCTATCGCAAAATAAGTACTGTTATTAAAAAGATTTTTTGTTACACCTGCTCAAAAATAGACCTATTATTGGAGAGAAAACTCGGCGTGAAGTGCCACATTCCCGCACTAGTGCGGGAATCTATTACCCACCCACGATCGGGAGTATTTAACAATCAAGTCGATATTCTATTATATCGAATACATACAAACCGTCCCTTCTAAACGAAAGATTATGTAGATGTTATTTTATTAATATTTTAATAAAACACATTCTCAATTTATTTGAAAAAATACAGTTTATAAATTAAATGACATTGTAATTATTTCTAATTGATAGTAGCTGACACGACAACACGATTATTATTATTTTATTGACACGCGTCGTTAAAAAAGTTTATTCATTTGAGATCATGGATCAAAGAATATTATGAATCGCTCATTTACCATATACATATAATAACATGGATTTCTACCTGTTTTAATTGTAATTTTATTGTTTTCTCGCAGATGTAACAAAAAAAATATTATCTTCCACGTGCGGGAAGACCACTTATCGCATAGACGATATCCACAACACTCGCTTATAACTCATTGTGACAATCTGATCATTCCCGTCCTAGTTAGACAATCTACTATTACTTTATTTTATTTTTAGCTGCACAATATTCGGTAATAATGCAAAGAACTTTTATATTATCTTACTAATACGAGTAGGTAAATGTATTTAAACTTCTTTGAGATAATGCGAAGTTTACAGCCATTAGAATTTGGTTGAAGTTTTTGTTGTATGGCGACCTAATTATTTATATAACCGATTTTAGCCTGTTAGATTTATTTTACTTCAAATATCAGATCAATATCATAGAATATCACAAACAAATAGTTGAGTCCGGTGCCACTTTCTATCAAAGTAAGAAGACAACAGTTTTTATTTTAATATATTCCTGGCTTTTACCCTGGCCAGGAACTAAAAAACCCTGTCAAAGAGGGCGCTATGTTAGTTTAATAAGTACTCGTAATCTGTGTTATGTATGAAAGTTGAGTTCGCTATGAAAAAAAACCAGTACCATTTAATTTCTCAATATGGCGAGGGTTTTTAGTACCTGGTCAAAGTATACTTTATTTTTTTAGCAGATTGATTTGCTGGCCAAAATTGGGTAAAGGCGAAGAACTTTTATATTATCTTACTAAGTAAGATATTGAAACTTATTTTGAGCTAGTGCGAAGGTTACATCCATTAGAATTTATGAAGAATAAGTGTATGTTTAAGAACATTCTATTCGGACTGTACGGTGACCAAAAATATTTAACCGCTTTTGGCCAGTTACATTTATTTCACTTCACAAAATAAAAATGTAAGATTTCTTGCAATACAGAAAAAAAACATATAGTAGAACCCGGCGCTACTATATGTATACATACGAGTATTATAACGAGTGTGTCGACATGACATTGTGTATTTTTCGATGCTGATGCCTGCAGTGGTCATGGTCACAGACAAAAGGTCAAATGTCCAAATCAAGGGTTTTAAGCGCGCAATGATGGAGAGCTTTCAACGAGGAGAGAACCAACCGCATCAGGAACAGCTGTCTGCTAACAAAACTTCTAGGTAGAGCCTATAACATTCATTCTAAATCCATTTTAAGTTAGTGTAATTTAATGTTGTAGCCACAACGGCGATACGCTTCAAGAATTTCAGAATCATTATACCTCGGTTTATCCAACTACTTACCTACTTATACGTATTTTAGTTAACGAAGTCTTTCTCGATACCATCGAGTAGTACTCGACTGCCTGTAGACATCGCATTCCGACGAAAACTACAAAATTAAATGTCACTTCAAGCAGCCGGAGGTTGGTCGCTACAATGAATGGATTACCACCGCCAGAATATTAGACCTGCAGATCCAGCTTATTTGCTGTGAAATCAAGATGATAATATGCGTTGTCAGAGATCTCGCTGCGATGGTTCGTTTGGGTCTACAAGTGGGAGTCGAGAGGTCTCTTTGTCATTTAGTGGCGGATTCTTCAACTTGTCACTTCACCACCCGCGTGGTTGTCGTCCAAGACTTTTATTATTATTTGTATTTATATCAAATTGTGGAGGGAATTGGAATTACCTATTCAAAATGGGTTACGTTATAGATCCATTTTTAATAGAAAACGACTGTTCATTATCGTGCAAAATAAATTATTTTATATCATCTTCTTAAAAACAGATTGATTCGAGAAGTTACGTAGTATTTTTCTTGTAAATAGACCCCAAAACGTGTTTATCAAGGTATACCCTACTGTCACTTAGCTGTGATTAGGAACATTTATTCCACAAATTCATTCACATTTCTGTATTCATTGTGGAAGGTGCTTATTTTGGCAGACTATCCCGTTGTATCGGTCAGTGAACCGATGGCGGTATGTTTATTGTTTTTCTTAAACACTAGTGTTGATATTGGCACAAATTCTATTTGTTTTAAATGGTAAGCCTCGTGCAAACAGGTAGAGTTACGTAACCATGACCTTATTACAAATATACGGATAATCAGATAATATAGGTAGGGGAGACCGGGGGCCAAAGTAACACGGGTCGATAGTAACATAGGCGATATTTCGGTAACTAGGCAACGCAAGGATGTACATGTGCGCCAGAGTTAATTACTGTGATGTTCCGCAACCCTTGCATCATTCAGCCAACGGATCGCTGTGACATGAACGTGAGTATCGTTGGTCGCAGTGATATTTTCGCGCCAAGAGTATGTTTTTTTTTATCCTGGAATATTACTATGTCTAGAAATAAATAAAGTTTTTTTAAAAGCCGATGTTTTCATTGGTTCACTTAAGAGCCAGAGCAGGCCACGGTGTGGAATTTGTATTGTTTCTCCCTAAAAAATATATAGAATATTTCAGTTTTTTATGAAAATAACCACAAGGGGTCAATATTACCAATTTATATGGTTGTAACGTTACAATTGACACCATATTATTATTGACCCGATATGTCAATTTGTTTGCTATATATAAATATATATGTATTTTATTTTATTCCAAATATGTTACACATAAACGCCGTTTTCAAATTTAAAAAACGTATTTTCTTATTTCAATTTTATCAAGCCATTTGGTTTTTGGATCAGTTGTAGGATTTTATTCTACTTTTAAGTACTGAATTAAATATTCTATATGTAAACGGATAGTAAACAATAAATACAGATCGATTAATTTTATGACGTTTTACATAACTTTGCGAGGTGAATGAAATCAATTTAAGAAAACGTTTTATTTAAAAAATATGATTGCGACATGCTCTTCCTAATATGGTATGGCGGAGTTAAGTGACGCGTGCCTGTAATGATACATCATCATCATCATTTATTCATGTAATGAGATATAAATATATTTATAAATAAATAAAGATATTTTATAATATTTATAAAACGTCATTGATTTTTTTATTGGAAATTTTGTTTTAAGTCAGAGCGGTTTTTTTTAAATTGACTATCTTGTTGGTTTGACGGGCGTTAGTTAAAATCATTTCCAACGGGAAATTGTACCAAAGTGTCAATTGTAACATACTGATTTTCATTAAAATACTTATTGTTGAATATTTCACTAAGTTTTAAGTTTTTTACTTATTTATTCAAGAGTATAGTACTAAATCATTATTGTCTCCCAAATCTATGTTACAATTGACCAATTTTATAGGGTACAATTGTAACACTCGACAGTGTTTGTTTAAATCTAGAAATACACAACGTTGTCGAATATGTAGAATAGTTTAAACTCAAAAAATTACAAGGTCATGAAGTAAGGTTTCATAAAACCTGTAAAGATACGAACCTGTAAAACACTTTTTCACAATCGCCCCTGGAGTAAGGAAGAGTAATTGTTACAATTGCCCCCGGTCTCCCCTACCTATCTATACTAGAGTAAGAAGTAAGTACAAGAAATATAGTAACAACTGTGTTTATAAGTACCTACACACCTAGTTGAAATAGGAACTTGTGTAAAATGAAGAGTGATATAATTATAATATGTAGGTATATAAAATTATGGAGATTTACATACGGTGACGCATGGGTGACGCATTGACACACCACTTTGCCACTTTGTGAGTATGAACATATTAATAAAATGGCTAGTAGGGTCAACTAGGGTTATTTGCGACAGCCCAGCTAGCCACACGGATAGTGCAAGCAACGTTTCGTGCATCTTAAGGTGCTCTACAGACGGACTGCATTTCGACTGCAAGCAAGCTGCAAAATTTGATGCGGTTTATGGTGCAGTTCTATTGCAGTCGGTCCAACTGCATGCCGAAGGCACGCCTAATGGGCAGTTTGCATGCTGTTCTGTTGCAGCTGACATGCAGTTGTTAAACTACACTACACTAAAGTGGACTGACCGACTGCGCGCCGACTGCATGCCAATACTGCACAGTAGCTGCTTGTCACTTTGAGAAGCCGGATTTGCAGTCGCTCCAACTGCATCATAACTGCCGACGGACCCCTTTAGTCTCAGTAGTTCGGTTATTTTGTCCGGTGCCGAACTGTTGAGACCCTCTCAGTCTCAATAGTTCGGTTGTAAAATTTACCGAACTACTGAGACTTGTTCTGTAGTTCGGTTAGTGATGTGATGTGATGAGTTAATCATGACGGACCGACTACAATAGAACTGCGAAGTCAACTCGCAGTCGGCGTGCTTTTGGACAGACTGCAATAGAACTGCACAGAAACTGCATCGAAACTGCCATTTAGTAGCTGACTTGCTGACTTGCTTACAGTACGCCTGTATACACCCCTATACAAAGTCGCACTTGCGTCAAATCGCTCCGACATGCGTCACCGTTTATTGCCTCATCGTGATATTAAATTATTTCAGCGTATTTCGCTTATGTGCCTTTCTTCTTATCTTTTGATTCTTATGATACCTAAGTATCATTGTAAGCTGAAGATGTACTTCTATGTAAGCTTAAGATAATAGGTACTTATTTACTTATTATTATAATTTGGAATGAAATACCTACTTACGATGTTACAGATAAATCTACGCGGCTGTAGCCATTATTTTAAAAAATTTATTTGCCTTATTTTTAAAACTTTTATAAAACCTTGCTTATCCAACGAAAATGAATCACCATTTTCATGAGGATCGAAGGTCAACAACCAACTCGTCTGCAGGGATTATATCCTGACTCGTCTTGATAATTTAATCCTTTGTTTATCCAAGGCCTCTAATAGTCTCGATGCACCGAAACGGTAAGCATCTGAACGCAGTCATGTCATGTATCATACACATAAGAAAATAATCCATCGTTCTGAATTATGGCCGAGGGTATCTACCAACAACGCGATGAGGTGTTAAGACAACTCTCCATCAAATAAAAAGTTAGGTATAAGTACCTACTTTATTAATTCTTTAAAAAAATAATTAAAAATCATATTCCCGATAAATTGCCTTATTCTGCGTGACTAAACCGTAATTTCAGTATTCTGTTTATTTTAAAAACTTTACTAATATTATTGACAATGAATGACACTGGAAACTGGAAATACGGCGGCGTCGCATCGCCCGCGTCGATTCAACGCCCTTTTAATTTGGCTTTCCCTCCCTGCCAACGCCCCTGTCTGTCACAACTGTCATTCAAAGTTATTGAGTGGTGGAACATGGACGGCATCTATAGTTTACGTTACGAATGAATGAGTGGGTATATTAGTTACCGGGAGTCCGGGAATTCAAGAAAGATTATCAAGTTATGTGCTTATATTATTTTTTATTCAAAAATGAATCTAAATCTAACCGCCCTAAAAATAAATACAGTAAAAATGAGGGTCACAGAGCTTCAAGCCGACAATATTTTTATTTTTATCTTATATCTTATCAACTGGTATGTTGTAGTACCTAATACTTATTATAACTTATAAGATGTAAGATTATACTGTATAAATAGTATTTGTATAAGCCTATATGGCAAAAAGTCCTCATTTACTAATGCTACGAAGGTATACCTAGTGTAGGTATTTTCTATCTAAAGAAAAAGATGTTCATTTGAAATTGGAGTAATACTGCATGCAGCCACCCGCAGTGAAACCGTAACCGATTTGAATTGACGGTTATCTCACCTCCTACGTTTATATTGAAACTTAGATAAATATTTGGTTTATCCAGTCTAATTTGGCACGGAACCGGCCACCGCGCCGCGCCACCGACTGTTGCCCTTTAGACGAACGAGATAAGTATTGATTCAGAATAGTTACGAGTAGGTACATAGAATAAGTAGTAGTATCTTTTTATTTTACAATTACTACATAACATTCCCATTACTGGGATTAATTAGTACTTAATATTAATATTTCTTTCTGACTATTGCCGGGATTTTTCTTTCTGATTTCTGCGTCGATGCTTAGTAAAATATCTATAGGTACAAGAATATTTTTACGCATTTAGAAGTTTCTACAAAGACAGAATGACTTACATAAAAACAAGAAACTTTGAAAACCAAAGATTACCTACACTATGAAGGCTATGATGATTTCCAAATTCATCTGATTAAGAAAAGGGCGTTGATATCCTGTGATTAAGAATCATCAACAAAAAATTAAAAACATTAAAAATTCACGTAACAAACGCATGAGAACAGCTAATTGTTTAAATTTTTTCACAAAGTGTAGCAACATTTGCGTAGGTACTCTAGCGAAATATGGATAGCTTAGGGCAGACATAGCGAGCCGACGGCAGTCGCCGCCCGCCCGCTCAAATCCCAGGGCGGGTGTCGCGACCTACACCGCGTTTACGTTTACACTAAGCACTTGTTGAATGTATAAATAAATAAAGACGTTTCAACATAAACTTTACTATTAATTCTCGACTCGGAAGGTTTACGTAACGTGAGACATGTGTGCGCACCATTGAGACTAGTGATAGAAATTGCGAAAATATTGTTATCTCAAAATGTTCCATTTATAATTAAGTACTTAGGTAAGTTTTATTGACACGTAATTGTAGCCATTGTCAAATCACAAATTATAATAATAAATAATAAATAAATCTTATTAAAATACAATTTGGTCACTAAATAAACGGTTCGTGCGAAACGGTCTTAGTCGAGGAATCCGCCCCGTAAGTATAATTGGACTGAAGCGATCGCTGGGTGTTTTTACAGTACTTATAAATTCCTAAAATGAGCCGTAGGTAATATAGACACAGTCGAATACTGCCGAGAGACCGTCATAGAAAATGTTTCATTTAGACATATATGAATATGTTAGTACCTACCTACTCCGTTGAACAGCATAACAGTAAGGTACAGTAATAATAACCATTTACGTTGTTTTGATACTATTATTAAAATATAGTCTGTTTAAATTATAGAATCGGGCAGTTTCTAAATATCAAATATTAAATTCATTTCTTAAAAATTAAGAAATAGTCATAAATTGATGGTCAAATGTTGAAAAATAAAATAGCTACAGTATATAGTAATAGGTATAAAGAAACGGTAATAAGTTTTATGACGTAACTGTTCTCTAGCGCCATACAAGCAGGTCCTGGCTGCATATAAAGAACTGTTTTGCTAGAAAGGGACAGATCATCTGTCCAATACTAACTTTAACCATTAATATCTCTGATGTTAGTTGAGATATCGAAAAACTAATTTTAGATCCTTATTTAGTACGAGTATGTCCATGTAAGTTGATTGATGTAACAAAAATAGATTAATACCGTATTAAATACTTACTAAATAAAGACTGAAATTTTAAAATAAGTACATACTTACCTATAGGTACGTTACATAAAAATTACCAAGAAATATATAGACGATTATTCACCTATAGTCCTACCTACCACGACCGACACAATTAGGTGTTTCCTTCAACTAAAGCGAGTCACGTCTATACTGTCGCGCTCGAGACCGCCCGAGTTCCGACCGCCTGCAAACTGTCATTATAAAAATAGTGGCCCCAGAAAGGGTAGCCTAAGACACAGCCCATATGGACCCGAGTGGCAACGTTCAATTTTTTCTTCTCTTTCTCTACATTGCCCATTCCATTGCATGTTTTTTGTTTTGTTTTTGAAAAAATATAATTTTTTATAAAAATATATTGTATCCGTGGTCAGATCGCTTAGTTAGAAAGATCAATCTGACCACGGATACTGTTTTGTGTCCCTGGTCGGATTGATTCAATTTAGGTGTCCGTAAGTAGATCGGTATCCTTGGTCAGATCGCATAGTTAAATCTTGATATATTTTATGCGTCTAAACCGTTACGGAGGATAGGTACTGACTGACTGGCTGACAAATTCTTTATTGCACACAGAACAAAAATACAGGACCGAAGAAAAGATACAAAATACAAATACAATTGGCGGCCTTATAGCTTTAAGCTATTTCTTCCAGACAACCTTTGGGTGATGGAGTTTTTGTAAAATACAATGTAAGCGGGTGCAAGAACGATTTTAATAATACCAAGTAATAAAAATACAACAAATATAGGTACTTAATAAATAATAATGTTTAAAATACTTAAATAGGTAGATGTACTTAGATATTTAGGTACGTTCCCAAAATACCACATAAATCGAACTAGTAGCGCCCTCTCCGAATTTCAATTTCTTTGCTAAAAGGGTAAGTACCTATTGAAATCGTGAGTAGATTTTACATGCGATTAATGTCTACGCAACAATAAATCTTTGCTTCAACATGAGCACAAATTAGACAACACGTTTGACAAATAGACGAGCCCGAAATAGTAACGCTGACAGTGAAACATACATCGATCTATTCACATATACCTGTCTAATGGCACACGCATTCCATTTTTCATGTTGAAATAAAAATAGTGCATTGATTATTTTTGTATCATACATTTTATATGTTATAGAAGTTTTCCCATACCTATGAGTTACTCAAATACTCATATGGAAGAATAATACAAAATTCCTTTTCGTTGACTTTTTAAACCAGTGAACTTGTTTAAAGTTTAGTTTCTTATTTGTCTAGGAAAGCTGTTTGCCTGGTAATCCATATCCTGTCGCAGACGACTAACCAAGATGGTATAAAAACGACAAATGCGGCGGCCGGGAGTTACCTCCAATAAATCGATTTTGAAATTGTTTGCTGTAGGGCGGGCTTGAGGTATTTAAAGAACAATTAGTCGGATGTTTCCCAGCCCCAAGGGCAAATATTTGCCTATTCCCGCCAACCCTCGTTTGGCCCAAAGCCGCCCTGGGCGTTCGTTGGAAACGGTTTATAGCTAAATGTTTGCCCACTCTCCCCTATATACTTAACTTTAGGTGAATCGTCCCCTCTGACAGCTCTGTAACTTAAATCGATTTAAACTACAGGATATGCCAGTGCGTCATTTCATTTTCACTAAAAAAATGAATAGGTATTCGTAAGTACGTAACGTAACGTCTACGAGTAAGTAAAGTTTTGACAGGGACCAAAAAGTGTACAGATGTGAGGTACTTACATAATATTTTATTGGCAAGTCCTTATACTACCTAACATAACTACGAGTATACTTTCTAGAACACGTTTTGATAATGTTATTAGCGTCCTATTAATAAACCCATGTAAACATATGTACAAAGTATGCTTAGAATATTGATCCTTATTCTAAGAAAGTACATATGTAATACCTACGAATAACACTACGAAAAAACTTACGAATATTTTATACTGTGGCACTAATGTGTGATTTCGGTGCCAGCCAGCTTATACCGTCCGTTTCTTATACGTAAAGTTCATTAAACAGATGCTTTCCCTTTCTAAGCCATAGCTCTATAGATAGAGATGACACGAGACTTAAGGAAGACATTAAGGCCTAGGTATACTTAAATACATTTTAAAAAACTACTTAAATAAAGGGTTGACTAATTTGAAGCCAGCAGGATGAGCCGCGATAGCTCAGTTGGTTAGAACACTACCACGGAACGGCAAGGTCGCAGGTTCAAATCCTGCTCGCGGAATACTTTTCACCGTTTTTCTAATTTAACGTTTAGATTATTTCCGATTATTTAGACAGCTGACCGTAAATTGCAAGATACTTCCTCAATGTTAAGGATACCTTAAGTCTCGCTCGAGTCATCTCTATCTAAATCTACGACGTAGAACGTGAAAGTATGTATTTTAATTAAGACTGTTAGCTGTTCTATGAAGACAATAAGGACTTTACTCGTAAAAAATTTTTGCATGCCTAAATAATGGCGAAACATGTACGAGTATGATCTATTCCAACAATACTACTATCTTTTAAGTACCGTGATTCGTGCGAATAAAATAAATTTCATTTCATTTCATTTAAGGACGGAGTATTTCGTGAAACTGACGGGCAATTTGGCATTTATGATTTTAATTCTTTTTTTTTAAACAAACACTCTCTGAAATAATTTAGTCCGTGGGCGCCGTGTTGTGACATTATAAAGATTAGTCGGTATTTGAGTTAGGCAGTCACAATTCGTTGCTGTTTTACAAGAGATTAACTGGCCGACAATGTTTTGATATGCTTCAAAACAACATCTCGTAGATTTGACCACCGAACTCTACGCGCCAGTCGCCAACCACGAGCTCTCGAACGACGATAAGTTAAAATTAACTCGCGAACTCGCTCTCAATGACGGTTTACGAACGTTGTCTCGAGTCTTGAATAGTTTCACTTTACAGGGTATGCTGCTGACAGCATTGTAGCATACAAGTATAAGGAACAAATTAAGACTTTAGTACCTACCTAGTGCATGTTTTGCTGAAATAATGATATTCTAATGGACTAAAATTATATTTCTGTTCGAATAGTATTAGGTACTAGCGAGCGTCGGTGGCGTCGTGGACTCCCATGCGGGAGGTCCGAGTTCGAATCCATGCAATGTCATGTACCAACGAGTTTTTCGAATGATTTACGTACATTTACTAACTGCTAAGGAAAACATAGTGAGGAAAGATGCGAACTGAGATAACCGGTGTGTGAAATGGGGAAGGCAATGGCAAACCACCCCATTAAATCTGCTACGAGAGTCGTTCTATGTGATTAATTCCTCAGCAATGAGGAACACGACTTAAAGTACTAGTAGTGTTAGGAACATCGTGTAAAATACGGACGCGTTGCATTCGAGTTGCAGTCGTGTGGTAAGGCTTGTGTTAATTGATTAAAAAAAGCGCGTCTCTAGTGGAAGGTGGCCACCACATCGTACGTCGCTGGCGGTCCCGTTCATACTTACAAAAATACCAGAATGTAATTAAATGTGGATAACTTGCGCTTTATAGACGGCTGCGCGCGCGTGTTTGTTTAGTTTCTTATAGACGTGTTTTTACGCAATCTGGAAGTCGTAAATCGTGAACACCAAATTATGTCGTTCGCTAAGAAGATACCTCGTTTCTCCTTCTGTTTAAAATTTACCTTGCTGTGCGCATCTTAACTTTAAACTTAACCAAGAAAAAGTAGATCTTTATGTTGTACTACTAGGTATACGGTAAGTGGGTTTGTATTGTGGGTGAATATTAACTTACATGATTATTTATGTACTGATGGTGTGCACTTGCGGCTTATGGTGCTGGTTACTGTGTAATCGTTAATGGTTACTTTATTAGGGACTAATAAATACCGATTAATAGTCTTGTTTGATGTTAAAATGGAATAGAGGTTTATCTTAATTTAAAACATACATACTATATCATTTACACCTCTTACTGAAGCTACTACGTACAAATTTCAGAAAAGGCGTAGTGTAAAGACTTCTACGAATTTTTAAGATAGGTAGGTACTTATTATTTTATCTTATGATAGGGGGCCGGAAATAACCCCCACTTCGACCCTTGAGAATCTTTTGTGATTACTCCATTTTAGACACTGGTCATCTCACTGTGCAGGTTTCCTCGTGATGTTTTCCTTCACCGTCAGAGCAGTCGGTAAAAGTACGAAGTCTTCGAAAAATACGAATAACTCATTGGTACTAGGTAGGTACTTACTTCGTGCACAAAGAGGGTTTTGTAGCTTTTTGGTGTTCATTCTGTATTTTAAATGCGTAACAGTTTTAAGGTCGAATTGATGCCCGCATCGAGAATATAATCCGCACCCGCGAGGTAATGTGGCGGTTAATCCACCTCGCGCGATGTGCGTCCGTGCCCCTGCGTTGCCGCCGGGCGGCCAAATTGCGCGGGAGTCGGTCGCCGCTGTGCCACACAATGCGCGGATCCCAATAATCAGTTTTATAAAAACTGACAATGCTTACACACTTTAAAATAACCCACGGATTCACAAAATTTGGGTATTATACACCTTAAAAGTGGTACGTACAAACCTTTACGATTGTATCAGCTCCGTCTTTTAGCTTCGTGCTGTTTTTTTAACTTTTTGTTTGCAATTTTAAAATGTTACATTTCACGGATCCCATTTAATTCAATTTGTTAACAATAAAGTAAGTATTTTACAGTATTGTTGGTGGTATTATGTCCGGGTAGGGGCTTTATTTTTTTAGCTTAGTTTTTGGCAATGATTGAAGGGTGGCCTTGTCATGAGCAATTTAATGCATTTTACGAACTAAGTTTTATTCAGTAAAAAATAGGTTAGGTAGTAATTTTTTTATACATACATATTTGTAGTGTTTATAGCTTGTCAAAATATCATTGAAGCTTGAGTTATGATATTGACTGCATCTTAGGTGTAGTTTGAAAGTCGGAGTGCATGGAAATAGGTAGGTATATTTATCAAGAAATGCTAACTTACCATTATTTTGCAGCATGATACCTAATCATGGTGCAAAAGAATGGTTAGTTAGCATCCGTATACAAGATGTTCGGACCTTATCTACAGTCACGTCCATGTGGGTTCCACGGCGTCTGCCAAAAAAAGATGCAAAAAATCATAGCTGACATGTCATTTTGACACCATTCATCCCGTCCGCGTCCGTCCGGCCCTGTTTTTTGCCGCTTCCTTAGACATATTAGACACAATTATACTTTAACGTCATGAATTAAACCTCAAAATGAAATGACAAATCCATCGATGCGAACTCACAACGTAAGTCTTTTTTTCCAGCGATATTTCTTAATGAATCCGTACGGCACCCATTCATGTCACATCGTTTGAGTAAACAAAGACCTTCGTCAAACTTCTAATTTAATTATTATCAATGATAGATAACTTGGTGTTTTGTTGAAGAGGTAAATTGGATTAAGTACATTTTGTACGATAAACTTTATTGATAAACCGGTCATGTGCGACTCGCGCCTCGACATATTTATAGTGACCCGTATTTTATGGACATTGTAATTAAGTGAAAAAACCGTTTACCGTTTTTGCTCACTACTTATTACAAATAATATAAGTAAAATTTTGAAGACTGTATCTTAACCCTATAAAAAAGATTACGAAACTAATACTCTTTACATACGTGAGAACGTCCTATAGCGTAGTTAATTGGTAAAGGTATAGCAGCATAGGTAACGGTAGAGAACCTGTCTTCCGTGTAAGAAGTCCCAGGTTCGAGTCTTATTAGTGCTCGTACCCAAATTGCAAACGTAATTTTTCTGTGTTTGCTTCGACTGTATCTGTCTCTGGCTGGACTAAGGGCAATGTCACTTTGAGTAGGTGAGTATACTTATATTTTTCAATATCATTGTGGTTAGTAGAATTCAAACAGTTGTAATTGTAAAATCGGCATTTGTAATTGTAACAAGTGGAAGGTGCGGGCGACGACGCGGCGGGTCGTGTTTAAATGTTTCGCGCGCCCGCCCCGTGTATGAGAGCGCCGCCGGGCGGCAGGCGGTCGATCCACGCAACAATGCGGGGATTAGTGCAGGTTTGTTCACTTTGTTCACATTGTTCACTTTATGGTTTGTTCAGCGCGCATGCAACGGGAGATCAGCGCTCACGCATCGCTGGCGCCGCGCCGCCGCGTTATCACACCGCTCCATGCCCGCGACCCCTTTCAACTCTGTTTTCAATGCGGTTTCAATTTGAAACTGTCTGCGGATCAGCATATTTTACACTTGGCTAATGGTAATGAAGTTCAATTCAGTCCTTTATCGTTAATAAAACTCGGGTTCTGTCCATATTTCAATCTCTCTTTTTAATTAAGTATAGGTAGGTATTTATTTCTATATATTTTATACTAACATGTTAGGTAAGGATAGACACATTCATGGATAATTTACGATTACCTACCGGATACTAGTTATTTTATAACTGTGATGTGATCGACATCAGCCAAACCAAACTTAATATAGCCCAGGTACGACGATGACGGCCGGAAGCTGTGGATCGACTTCTTTGACTGGTCGCATCTATCTGTCAACCCTGTGCCTTGATCAAACGATTGTCGCGAATTTTACCGGACGAACACCTGACTCAATAAGAAAACGCTTTACCGGTTAATATCAAAGGCTTTTTACCACGAATTTGATGGAGAATTGCAGGAATAAATTTTAATTATTAATTTATTCCTTGAGTTGAGGAGTCTTCGTTTCTAAAGTTCGTTTTGAAACTTACCTACTGAATCGAATATTCGGCCGAATTATTCGGTTCTTTGCTGCGTCAATCAAGTACTTACCTACAATACAAAGTACCTAGCTAGAAATAACAAAGATTACCTACCAGCTCCATACTATCTTCGACTTCTGCACCCGTTGGGGTGAACGGGTGGTGCCCGTAGCACTGTTCGCATAATCTGATCACTACCGCGCCCGCAGCAATTCGTAAGGTATTGAGAGAGGAAATCAAAATAAGCTAAGTGTTGAAAAATTATATAACAAAACAAGTTAAATATTCGGTTGGTAATTATTCGGCAATTTATCAGAATATTCGGCCGAATACGAATATTGAACAAATATGCCGAGCATGCCGAATACCGAATAAATACCGAATATTCGGCCCATCTCTAGAGCGTCGGTGGCGTCGTGGTTAGGTCGCCGGACTCCCATGCGGGAGATCCGAGTTCGAAACTATGCAATGTCGTGTACCAATGTTTTTTTCAGTGTTTTCGAAAGACTTACGAACATTTACCGACTGCTCTGACGGTGAAGGAAAACATCGCGAGGAAACCTGCATACTAAGATACCAGTGTGTGAAATGGGGAAGGCAACGGCAAACCAACCCATTAAATCTGCCACGAGAGTCGTTCTATGTGATTAGTTCCTTAGAATGATCACGACCCTCAGCAATGAGGAACACGACTTAGAAGAGAGACAGACAAACAGAAAAGTACTCACCAAACTGAATATAAAAGCACAAAATAATTACAAACTTTATCACAATCATATTTAACAATCACGAAATATACATATTCTTCTTGTTCCAAATTCAGATACACATACCTAGTTTAATTTAGTAAAGTATTAATTAACACGTGAAGTAATAATAATTGACCTAAAGGTTTAAATGAAGAGATATCGGGAACAAGCTCACCTGTACACAAAAGTGTAAAAGAATAAATAAATAAAATAAATAAACAAAATGACAAATTTTAAAATTTATTTAAAAAATATTATTAGTATTATTTTATTTATTTTATTTTCAAATTTTACTTCTGTTCGGGAAAAATCTAATTCGGATCATCAACACGAAAGAAGAAGAAGAAGTGAGGAAACCCGCACACTGAGTTAACCAGTTAGTGAAATGGGGAAAGCAATGGCAAACCACCCCATTAAATCTGCCACGAGAGTCGTTCTATGTGATTAATCCCTTAGAATGATCACAACCCTCAGCAATGAGGAATACGACTTAGAAGAAGAGATTCGGCCCATCTCTAACTCAAAAGTCTGTAATACTTTAGTACATAATTTCAAAATTTAGATTGGTAAAATTCCACAATTGGCACATAATGTTGAAGGCAAGTATGAAGCTTTTTCCTCAGCATATGTATACGTATACAGATTATAGGTACTTACCTTTACCAACTGATGGATCATTTAAAGGAAACGTGAGCGATTTGCGTCGGCTTGGACTTATAATACACTTCAAAGCCGCTGCGATTAATTGAGCAATCGTCGAGAAAAAAGACTTGACACGTTAGAGTCGTCTCCATGGCGAGACATTACCACGGTTCGGGTGACGACGATTGCGGCGAGCGCCTCGCTCAATTTGCAGCTACACTTGCATTTTGCTCGCACTGGAGATGTTAAGTTGAGAATCCGAAGGGTAACTTGGAATTCGTGTAAAAACTTATAGTTATGTAAGTTTTGGTTTGATTAAACAACATTTTACTTTAGTACCCATTGTCTTATTTATGAAGGAATATATAAAACATAATTTTCTATGAATAAAACAAAGGTTTTTTTGAAGTATTACCTACATAGATTAGATGGAAAGCGGAGATTCAAAGTTATGAAAAACATTTTACACCACTATAAAAATAAAACCAGCATATTACTAAGTATAATTGGTAAATATAATATTAAATGCCTCGGTAAGGTACCAATAGATACTCATGTTGCATTACTAACTCTCCCTCCCTGTGCAAGCAGAGGCCTATGCCCCAACAGTGGTGACGTCAATATAGGGCTGACAAGGAAGGAAATATAAGTGTTATTAATTTAATTACGGACAGACAGTTAGAACCTAAGTAGGTGGGTAAATATACCTACCTAATACAAGTAGGTATGTACAATTCTCAATAAATTCACGAAGCAGTAATAGGAATATTGTTTTGATTACCAACTATGTATCTCAGCTATGAAGACTTTAACCATTATCTTATTGTTATTCATAATTAACCATAAACTTTTTTTTTTGTAGAGTTCTGCGATTTTGTTTTGTTCTGTTTACAGACCTTCAATAATAATGTAGGTGACTATAAAAGTCACCCTACTCTCTCATGTAACTTCCTAAAAGTGGTATGTAGATATATACGAGTATAAATGATGTGAAACTTTCTCTAACTTACCTATATCGATCGAATCCTATAAGAGATAGAATCGATGAGTCGTCACTCGTCGGCTCAAAAAGCAAACAGCTGCAATTTGGATTTAGCTTCCACGCCTAATTTCGGTCGGTAGACTTATTTTAACATTAAATACACACACCAAATATCCCTTGTATAAACACATCACCCCTAATATATGCATCGGTGAAAGGAAGGGCTTAACTTCACTAAGGTTGTTGAAATTGCATCTCTATTTTAAGGAAACAAGGTCATTTCAATTATGACTTGATTAGTATTTTTCTGTAAATACGTACAATCTGGGTATATTCGTATACTTTGAATAGAAGAATGAATGAAGAAATGAAATTGATTAGTAATTTTAAGAATACCTATTTATTTGAAACGAGAGGACACTTTATTTACAAACAAATATTAAATATTTACAGGAAAGGGACACAGAAGACTAAACACACAAAACCAAAACTACATTCTCTTACATCTTACATTACATACTCTGAACTAACTCTTACATACTTTACTTAACTCTTACATACTTACTTACTTACCTATTTAAGGCCGAACACTTCGTTCCTCTGGGTTCCCCGAGGGCGGCAAGAGAACGCACACGAAATAAATAATGTATACCTATATAATTATAATAAGTTTCCAGTAAAATTTAGTAGCAAAGGATAGAACAATACCTTATAGCAGCGGTTCCTAAACTTTATAGGCTGTGGAACACTCAACAAATCCCTTTTATTTTATAGAACCCCACATCAAATCATTCGAGTAACTAACAAATTTCGCTGAGGCCGGAGGCCGAGCTCCGCGTAGAGCGACGCTCGGAGCCTTCAGCCCCGCCTTCAGGCACCGCAGGTCTAACCTGCTGAATATTCTTAGCCATGTCAAATGAAAAATAGATCTTGGAGTATCTTGAGATGTTGGAGTATGATGGGATCTTTGGAACGGTAACAGTAAGGTGGGTCGAGTTTGAGCTCAAATGTTTATGACCATGGTGACCTTACCACATCAGGAATTTTGACCTGATGATGACCAGGAAAAAGTAAGGGGATCTCCACAAATCACAATGGTAGGCCGGGAGTTTCTTAAATTTTTGATTTAAAGTTATTACAATACAACGCATTATAATAGAACCGCAGGAAATCAGAAACTTTGAATGCGACGGTTCGGTTACTGAGTCCGTATGACGGAACTGAGTGCAATGTGGCGAGCACATGGCGGCCATGGCGGGCGTAATCCAATGTTTAACATAACGTTTAACCTCTAACGAGCCTATCCGAGCCACAGATTGTTATGTTAGTTTAGGGACTCCCGTATACCTACGTAATGCTAATAATTTGTAAATATAGGTAGAAACTTAGGATAGTCGCCGGCGGCGCTGCGTCTTCTCCAGAGTATGAACATTACAGCAAACAAATAAGTGAGGAATTGCTCTAGGTGCTTAGGGCTGGTTTACACCTTTTCAAGTGATTAGTCAAGTAGACAGTAGGAGTGCTGGTTTCCACCTTTTCAAGTAACAAAGGACTGTTCAAAGAAAATCCTACTATCCATTGTCCTTTCTACTGTCCACTGTCCTTGCCACATGATAAGTGTAAACGAGCTGGGCAGTTATTACAAAATCGTACTGTCCACTGTCCTTGGCACTTGCAAAGGTGTAAACCAGGTCTTACATTAGGGATAGAATCTGTCTGTCCTAAAAGGTTTCAGTTAAGGCGCTTGCATCTAGGTAGATGCAAGCGCCTTAAGTTAAGATTTCAGCAAAGGATGCCGCTGTACTGTTTTACGACATAACGTGATAATTGAAATGAAACGTAGGTAGCGCAGTTAGAGTTCGGGTAGTGTTTACGACTCGTTTTCCATTTTACACTTTCATGGCGTATTTGTGCAATATTTTATTGAAATATTATTACCATCAGTTCAATCGTTACTATCGCCAATTTATTTAATTAAAAGCATTATTTATGCACTTGAAGGTTTTCACACAAAACTAAATGTTGAAAGTTGAAAATTAATCATATTCTAAAGTGGTGATAGTATAGGCCATCGCACATTGCAGCGACTCGACGCGAACCACATACAGTATCACAACATCGTATCACATACAGTAGATTTTCAATATTCAAAAGTAGAAGGTGAAGTAGTCGTTGATGAGTTGTCAATACCACTGGCGACTGGTGGGCCACTCGTCCATAACTACTTTACTTGAATTTTGAAAATCTACTGTAAGTGATACGTTATAACGCTCACATTTCAATGATTTGCTCTGAGTTTAGTTCGTGCCGAGTTCACGTCAATTTGGTATAATATGCGATGGCCATAAAACAAGTTCAATATTAGTTCAGTCAAGTTGTGTTATTGTTTGTACATACTTACGTATGTACTTAACAATATTTCAGTAATAGTAAACAAAAAGTACGATAAGATAACTTGTACAGAAACCGTGTTGTAACGTTCCACCTAATAGTAATTTAAATAGGTGTACATCATTCAACACCAAAAACGTGTAAAAGTAAGCAGGTAAAGTATAAACAACAATTATATTTTTTAGCAAGATTAGTAGTACAAATATTTATAATGTAATGAATCTGTTACTCGTGTCTTGCCGTTTACCCGTTATTTTGAACGCGATACGGGTAAAATACAAGATAAACAGCCTGGGTGTCAAGCCACTCTCAGGCTCCAACTCGTGTTTATTTGTTTATCTATCTTTTTAGATAAATACAATTTTATTTATTTAATAACTCCCCGGAGTCCCTCCAAGTAGTCGCGGAATTCATGTTCTCGACCTCAAAAGTTTGCGGATTCCTGTTTTTAAAATGTTACTCTATTTATTAGTACCTACCTACCTTAAAACTGAATACTTGATCCAAAGTATCTATATTATAAGTACTTATTTGAAAGACTTATGTAAGTACTTGACTTATGTAACTTATGAAGTACTTACTTATGTTAAAGATTTCAAGTTACTAAATATACTCGTATCTCTTTATATCCCATATTTCGATCGAGTTTTTCAGCAGGAATGAACGATGTAAGTAATTTTATTTTTCTTGGAGAATAAATATACTATGTAAGTATTATGTAGATATATGGGTGAGTTGCTTACATTCACGTGAAATAAACAAGTGTGGGGTTTAATAAAATTTGTCTCTCCAAATGTGAAGTGGCGCTGGCGGGCTTAATCCGCGGTTAAACTTAGTGCCGTTTGTTTGGTTAAGGCAAGCCGTGCTCGAAAGGCCGCCTACATACCTACTCTGAACATAAAATGTATATCGTTCAGTTCCAAACGTGGTCTAAATGCCAAGCGGTGCCGGATAAGTATGAACGTAATTCAAAGACTAAAACATTCTAGGTGACGTGCTTGTTTTATTTTTATTTTCTCTATCTTATACAATAATACCTTCTGTATTTAATTGTATAATTTAAAAATTAATTTCCTTCCTTCGTTTCCTATTTTTTACTTCTGTTTATTAATATTCTTTAATGGTATTTATAATAACTATTCAATCTATAATTACTAATATGAATTTGTGTTCCGGTAGTGTATCATTAGGGAGTGATCGCTAGCTCACATGCCTGAAAATCAGCGCCGCAGTATTAAATCCGCTGCGGCAACAGGCTGAGGCAGTCCCCCTTTTTCCGGTGCTGCACACCACCTTCCTCAAATTTAATTACTTTTGTTTATTTATTTTTATCTCATTTTTGTTTTATCTTCTGTACCTAATTGTTTGTATGTGTGCGCTTTTGGAAATAACCAACTAAAGCAGGTGAGTAAGTACCTATATCTGATAGTTTTAGGCTACGATACATGTTGTAGACAAATATTTTTGCAACAATCTGACCGAAACGAAATTTATTATGCCTGTTAGAACTAGACTCTACTAACATCTAAATGTTAAATTTACCAGTTTGTACATAGTTGAACGCTCATTATTTGAGCCATATGAGCGACCTGAAAGTTTCTTGCGCCGCTTCTTTCCTTTCAGCTGTAGCACCTTACGAAGCGGTGGCAGAATAAAAAAATGACGTTGTAAAAATGTACTATAAGGTACTTACTTGCAATAAAAACATTTTGAATTTGATTTTTTGCATATTTGTTGTTTGTAGAGGTGACATGAATGTCTCGTCTGGCTAACCATTTGTAGTCTCCCATCTCTTTACACTCGGGCCCTAAAGTCAGCGCAGCTACCATTAATATTATAATCAAATCAATAACTAACTGCACGACACTTGAACAACCCTGTACGTGCCGCCCCAGCGCCCAGCACCATCGTAGGACGACGACAACGGTGTCCCTTGCAACGCTCCCATGAGGGAAGTCCGGGTTCGAAACCATGCAATGCTGAATGCCATGTACCAATGAGTTTTCGGTTTTTTCGGTGAAGGAAAACATCGTGAGGAAACCAGCATGTCTGAGGAAATGAAAAGTTTCCGAAGGTATGTGAAATCCACCAAACAGCATTGTGCCTGCTCGGTGGATCATGGCCCATACCCCCCTTGTGAAAGGGGAGGCCTGTGCCCCAACAGTGGGGACATTAATAAGCTGATTATGTTGTTGATGATGGTGTATAGTTAATAAATAAATATTACTACTTACTAACAATGATTTTTGTATAAACATTATATACTTAATTGAAATAAGAAAGTACTGTTTTTACTTTTTACTACAAAAACTAATGTTTGTTAGTTTAAAATCAAAATGAACACACATTAATACATAAACACTTAGAAAAAATTCCAAAAAAATATTGTTAATTACGATCTAGGTAATAGTTCACGTTCATTGAATGAACCTTCAATAACTTTTATGAATGAAAGTCGTGCTCGATTTTTAAGTCCGGCGATTATTTAACGAAAGAATCCGATGCGCAAACACTGTCATCCTACATTCTCGTAATCTTCAGTGCACCACGTAGGTGTCGAGAAGGCCACACCAATTTCTATGGATCTCGAACAATGCGCGTCACTTGTCGTCTACCAAATCTGGTCAGTTTTGACATGTTGTCATGTTTTTATTAACGCCTGCCTGTCAATGGTTTCACGGCGATTTCACGGACGAGGGACTGCTCAATTTGCGACAATGGCCCACACTTCTAATTCCCATTGTGGCGGTTACGAATTTAAACTATGTGTTATTGCGCTGCGTCCTACAATGGAGATTAAACATTATTTGTTAAAATGACTTTAGTGCTATGATGATAAGAAAAGATGTTTGTTCAACCTGCTTCGATTATAACATTCTCCCATAATCAGCTTAATTTTAAGGATTTGTCATTCTAGTGCCTCCAATTTGACAATTGTACACACTTATGAATATGATGGTGTGGTTTTTGTTGAAAGTGGTACGACTCTTTGCGCAGAGTCAGCCTGGGGTATACCATCATCCTTTAATCTATTTCTGACGAAAAGTATAAGTAGTAACTATCCTCTCCCAGGGAAAAGTTGGTTTATAGATAGCTATATTATTCAGTGATAAGATAACAGCCTAGGGATTCGCTAGAAAATATACATATATACGTATATTTCGTATATATATATATATATATATTTGAAAAAATCTGTGGAGTTGAAGGGAGTTAGAAGAACAAAGATATCGTGACAGAGAGAATTCGTCTGTAAAAGGATAAAAAATAGGATGAAAATGGTGGTAAATTATGTCATGAATGGATGAGACGAAATAATAGGAAGATTGTCCGAATATCTTACTTACAAAAACCCGAAAGGAAATAAAAATAAGTAACGTAATTACGTATTACAGACAGAGTACTTACCATCAATGAGTGTCTACAGAGACCAATCGAAGCTAATGATCCCAACAGCATGCACACTCACACACACCCTCACACATTATAGGTATCAAATGCAAACGTTTTTCAGCCTTAACTAAACATATTACAATACTTTTCAAATAAATAAATCTCAATTAAACTCTTTATTTATAGATTAAAATACACCTTATTTCATATATAGAATGTAGCCTTAAAAACAAATTAACCCTATTTCTTTTTAATCTATTTTGTGGAGATCGCAGTTTCATATAATTTCGCAATAATAGCGAGGGTTTTTATATTTCTGGTCAAGCTTTACTTATGTTACACCGTACAATAAAATATATCATTATTTTTTTAATACATACTTCTCCATACCTGACCTACTAATGTTTATTCAGCCGATGAAACGATCTGCGCGTGAGCATTCACTGACGCTTTCCAATTACAAAAGGCCAATAATTTGTATTGTAGCGCTTTACAAAATAAATATGTGACCACCCTACTTACTCGTAGATCTATTTTATTATATCTTATACACAGGAAACATACACCTATCGATTCTATTAGATTTGAAACTATTCGAGATCAAAGAAACGACAGCGTTCTGTTGAAAAAGCTTTCTGTCTGTGACTTACCATTGTGGAAATCCCCTTACTTTATCCTGGTCCATCATCAGGTAGTACTCAAAATTCCAGATGAAGGAATTTAAAAATCCTATCTGACTCCAATAATACTCCAATATCTTGGAAAACACTGGTCCAATTTTTATAAGATTCGACTAAGACCACTCGACAAAACTATCTGTTTAATAAAATACCGAGTCTTAATCGAATCATCGGGTGTCAAGAATGTGGCGCTACCACAGAAATCGGACAAGCAGCTCTCTGACAAACATACAGACAAATATTCGAATCATCGGGTGTCAAGAATGTGGCGCTACCACAGAAATCGGACAAGCAGCTCTCTGACAAACATACAGACAAATATTCGAATCATCGGGTGTCAAGAATGTGGCGCTACCACAGAAATCGGACAAGCAGCTCTCTGACAAACATACAGACAAATATTCGAATCATCGGGTGTCAAGAATGTGGCGCTACCACAGAAATCGGACAAGCAGCTCTCTGACAAACATACAGACAAATATTCGAATCATCGGGTGTCAAAAATGTGGCGCTACCACAGAAATCGGACAAGCAGCTCTCTGACAAACATACAGTCAAATATTCGAATCATCAGGTGTCAAGAATGTGGCGCTACCACAGAAATCGGACAAGCAGCTCTCTGACAAACATACAGACAAATATTCGAATCATCGGGTGTCAAAAATGTGGCGCTACCACAGAAATCGGACAAGCAGCTCTCTGACAAACATACAGACAAATATTCGAATCATCGGGTGTCAAGAATGTGGCGGTACCACAGAAATCGGACAAGCAGCTCTCTGACAAACATACAGACAAATATTCGAATCATCGGGTGTCAAAAATGTGGCGCTACCACAGAAATCGGACAAGCAGCTCTCTGACAAACATACAGACAAATATTCGAATCATCGGGTGTTAAGAATGTGGCGCTACCACAGAAATCGGACAAGCAGCTCTCTGACAAACATACAGACAAATATTCGCGTCAAACTGATAAATAACACAACCCCTCGTTTGGTCGGGGTTTAAAAATGAATCTCCTGCAAATTGAAGTGAACTAAAAACTTCTGAAAGTATCATCAAAATCGTTACAAATGTTGAGTAAGTCGCGAACATACAAGATGTAATACTATACTCTTATACGAGTCAAACAGATAACCTCTCTTTTTTGAAGTAGGTAAAAATAGATTTACCGTAGGTAAGTGTCGAAGCGCGACCTGAGTTGATTTCAGGTCTCCGCCCAGGGACAGAACGCATGCGTACTCAACTCAGCATTATTGAACGAAGCTCTCCCTTCCCTCGGATCTTGAGGTTCTCTTAATGGTGCTACATATATATTATATACGATTATTATATAAGTATACCAGTGGAAATAGATCAGAAATATAGGAAGGAATATAACACAATCTGTTTAATATAATTTGATTTGCGCATACCTACCTTACCTCTTACTCTATCAAATAATAATTAAACACTATGGTTAAGTACATACCACAATGATACTTTTAGAAATCCCTTACTTAGTTATGTATAATAATAATTTTTAACTAATTTTAAACTGAACTAATGAATCCACTCATACTTTTCTTGTACCTAAGCAAAGCACGTATAGGTATATAGAATAAAATGTAAGTACATAAAATTATGACGCTGCAATAAAACTAGCAATGAAGGCTTTATCATTTTATATTTTCGAGAACACCTCAAGACCCATAGTAGTTTTATAAAATAACATAGCCTACTGACTGACGAGCGTGCATTGTCATCGATGGAATTTGAACACTCGGTGGATCATTATGAATTGGACGTACAATTAAAGAGTAAATGTAAAGTAAATACTCGACATTTATTGTAGATTTTATCCGTGACATTCGTAACAGCAGCGGGCTTGTTGAATTTCTCCATGTTGAAACCTTATTCAGCCGAGTAAAAGTTGAATTTCCAATGCCCTCATCGATTGCCGCTTTGTCATGGAATCCAACCCACGCTACTTTTAATTTTTTATAGCACCTGAACGTGAGTAACTTTTATTTTTTACGTCAAAAAATAGACCCTGATGACACCTGGGTTGCTTCAAAATTAATGATTACATACTTTAAGGCCCTCGTAGTAATTTTACGATTTTACAGAATTTGTTCAATAAAAGAAAACAAGATGAATATCTGAAAACTTACGCAATATACTCGCGTATACTTGTAAATAGTTTTAGAAAATTGTGCCTTATCGATGTATGTATGTGCATAGATCAAACCTGAAATTCTGAGTCCAACTTACAAAATACAGAATATAAAATACATTCATTTAATCCGGTCGAAGAGGAGCTCTCAACGTAATTAGATATCGATTCAACTTAAGTGGATTCCTTGAGGCAGTATCGAAGTTGAGCCTCTCGATGACCTGAGGGCTGCCTCGCCTACACTTTCCTCTGAATATTAATACTGCGATATCATTATCAGTCTGTGGAACTTGCAGATATTACAGGGCTCTGTAAGGATTATACGCCTGCCTGGAGGGGAGATTATGGATGGATTATAATAAGAGTCAAGCTGAAAATACAAAATAGGTAAATTCTACATCTGTGTATATGAGTAAGCATTAACCGGTAATAGTACCTGGTACTTTTCACCACTGCCATAACAACATCAATAATCAGTACTTACTCAGAATCAGCTGTAGACAGATGACAGATGCAACTACATATCGAAACATCGAACGAATAAAATGTAACTGCAGTCTAGTTTATCAAAATAAATACCTGTGCGATTAAGTCCCGTTTTCGTAGTTTCAAAAATTATTACAAATCGTGCAAGATTAAAAGTTTCATAATAGTAAGCACCTATTATATCTATAGAGTCAATGTTTTCCAGATACCTAAGGTAAATATACCTTATATCTCGTCTGTGATAGAATTGTGTGAAAAATGGTTATAATAATCTCCCTAATCAAAAAAAGTTGTAGGTATGTGTGCGATATCCACAAAGTGATGTAGAAACTACTACATTTATTGTGCCTACGAGTAACTATAGTGCTTTTATACGGATAGCCTAAGGAATTGTTATAACAGTGATTACTATATCCTAAGTTACGTCTTTTCCGTAGCGGTTACGTACCTACTTAAACAATTGGTGGATACGTCACAACTGCACGATCTCGACCTAAGCATGCATGTGTCTTATTGTTTAACGATGGCCGTAAATTCGTCGTAACAAAAAAAAACCCGCGCCGCCTTGTGCCCATATGGCTTACAATAACAAATTCTTAACCAAAAGTAAACTGATGTATCCGAGAGCAGCGGGCCGATTTTAGCCGGTATGGTCGTCGGCTGGACGCAATGCACGCGAAAATACCAATGTTCCGTCATCTTATTTCCTGAGACTTAGACTGTAATGTAGGACTAGAAAGCTAGGACTATCATGACTGTCTGCGACGTATTTAATTGATAAACGATTTTTATTTTTATAAGTTAGCCGAAGAAAAACTGCGGCCTTTGTTCAAATTATGAGGAATTAGAATATTTTACGGTGGTTCATTGTTGTTGTTCTACACTCGGATGAAAGAAAATCGTCACACTCATGTCACACTGACAACAGCATGTATGCTCCAAAGTGCCCTTTCTGGACATAGATAAACAGCTGGATGCACTAAAAAGTTCCAGTGAATACATATCTATCACAACGCAATACATAACTTGGCGATAAAATTGCTATGATTTCTAAGTAAAATAAAATAAAACTTTATTCATGTGTCTTACATTTTCTCAGGTTTCCCTGGTTCTCACACTAGGATGCCAGTGTTGTGGGGGCCAGTAGTACTAACTAATAATTTTGGTCTAAACCTATCGTCGCCGTAGAGTAAGAACCTCGGTAATGCATTTTTGAACATTTTAGTTCAGTTTCTATTTTTGAGGGAAGGGTTCTTATATATGACACACGCCAGTTTCAGTCTAACTGGCATTAAGTTTCACTCAAACTCACATTTAATGTGATGTGTCACACACACACCATGTGTATGTGAAGAGAATTTCTTCTACTCATTTTTCTAGCATTGAACTAAAAGGAAAAGGTGGTAGAAATGCATTAGCAGGGTGCCCTATGGCATCCATATGGTTATCCAAATTAAATGCACTATAATTGTTGTCATAACGTAATAAAACAAAGTGTGGTGCAATATATTCCTTCAATACAAAACTCTAAATTGAAAATTAAAATACCCCCGACATGCCATTGTGAAGATCCCCTTACTTTTTCCTGGTCATCATCAGGTCCTTGAGGTTCCAGATGTGGGAAGGGCCCCATGGTTCAAAACATTTGAGCATCCAGAGATCCCATCTAACATCAAAGATACTCTAAGATCTTGGAAACCACTCATCCAATTTTTATGAGACATGATTAAGAATACTCTCGACAAAATTATCTTTTAAGTGAAAGAAACCAGGTCCATATCGTATCATCCGTTGTCAAGTTCTGAAACCGCATACAAACAGACACACAAACGTGTCCAACTTATAACACGCCCTCTCTCGATCGGTCGGGGGTTCAAAATAGCCCTCAAGATTGATTATGGCTTTAATAAAGAGCGATCACTACATAATATTATACCATATCAAAGTCAAGTCCATCTTCATTCATATGCTTTTCTTGCAAAATTTTCATGGTCAAATTTTGGTCATCGTGATGTAACATAGCTAATTCCAGTTTTTTTCTTACCATATATGCTTTTTGTTTCATTCTCTCTATGTCTACGGTGTCCTCGTCGCCGTATTCTATATTTTTCGGTTTATCTCCGGATCGTCCAAACATTCTACCGGACGGATCAGTTTTATCAAATTCCACACACATTTGTACTAAATGATCAATATCCATAGCAATTCGGTGAATGTCAAACATACGTTCTGACCGCTGTGAAAGAAAGAAGGGAATTAATTACTTAAAAAAATGGGTAGCGCTACGAAGGCAGATGTACTTACACGACGAGATCATTAGGTGATGCTAATTTCTTGAATATATTAGGAATTAGCATCACTAGTTTATCAAGAATTTTTTTTAAATGTAGGTTATCCCGAGACTAACTATACGTCCGCAGTTGTTAGTCTGATGCACGCATTGTCATAATTATCAGGAGATTGTAGTGGGGTCCTTACTAGGGATGTTACGGAGGTGGTTTTACCGCAACCGAAGGTTTTAAATTTGATTTATCGGAGTCGGAACTGGAATCGGAACCGGAGTCGGAGGCGGAGGTATAAGATACATGTTCAGAAATTCAAATTTTAAACCGTTTTTTTAATTTTTATAGCTGAACTGGCGAATATATTTTATGATGACGTTTGCGGCAATAAAACATATTCCTTTATGTAGTCCTACACTATTTAATAAAATAAAATATTGATATTTGAATATGATTGCTCACAAATCTTCGGTATAACCTCCGATTCAAAATTATCGGAGTCGGAGGTGTAAAATCAAACGGAGTTTCGACTCCGAATCCGAAAGGTTCCGACCTTTCGGAGTCGAAACTCCGTAACATCCCTAGTATACAGTATATCCCTAGTATAACATAGGATATTTGTCTACTTATTTTGTTTTATGTGTTTATTACAATACTTACTGATAAATCTTTTAAATAGTATGCTGATGGCCTGTCTTTGCAGAATATGTACTTTTCCACCATCAATTGGTATTTTTTCCGTATATTGTAAATTACTTCACCTAAATGAAAGTTAGGAGATCTGGCGAAATGTCTCCTCATATATTGAATTGCTTGTATTTTCGCGCTAGCATCCAAACTCATTTCCCGTTCCAAATGAACTAACATTATTTTTATTTTCGTATGGGTCTCGTATACGTATGCATCGTATTGTTGCAACAAATCTAAAAAAAAAATGATACACACACTACAATAAAATAGGCATATGTCTGTGTTAGATAGGTTTCTGCTTATAGGCTGAAAATTGCAGACAAAATAAATAAATAAAAAAGTATAAAGTATAAATACTAAAAAGTAGCCAGACATACTACAATAACAGGTGCATACACACACACACACTAACTCACAAAACACACACACACACACACTAACTCAAAAACACACACACGCATACACGCATACACTCACCCTCAAACATCAACAGGTTTTTAAAAAAATAATAATAATATTTATCTAATTTTTATATAAGTGTATCCCCCAGGCCATTAATTAGACTTGCTATCTACTACGCTGCAAGACGGCCGATGAGGCCAGTGCAGGTAGTAGAGACCGATATTTACTTATACATTGTAACTATACTATTGTTTAACTACACTATTATAAGTTGAATATTGTTTGGGTTAATAAATATTTTTGTATTTGTATTTGTAAATAAATATTAAATAATTATTTTTGATAACCTATTTATAATTAAATTAGAACTTCTTATCCTTACGTATCTTAACAGGGTCCTTCCCTTACAAAATCATTTCTACCTAATTAATATTACAAACGGTTATACATTACATAGCATACAAAGATAGATACAAATCATTTATTCGCATTCAATACGTACTTTAAAACAAAAATAAATACCTACTTACAATGTAGGTAGTTCAATATGCTCACGCGCGTAAGTTATAGAGCTTGATCTCATATTTAAGACGAGATACCTACAGCCAGCTTGATCTCATATTTAAGACGAGATACCTACAGCCAGCTTGATCTCTCCGCAGTACCGTCGACGCGCTGTCATTACATTGAGATTTTTTTTTAAAAATGTATAGAAATATCCCAACACGAGGTCACTTTACAGTTGAGATATTATTTGAATTACCTTCGAATCCATGTTCAGATCATAACAAAAATACCTGTGTTTTAGGCACAATGACCTAACTCGCCATCCCAAATTTTAAGCTTCAGTCAGGCTCAGAGGATTAAACTTAAACAGAAACTTATTCTTTCTTGACTCAGAAATTATATTTAGACTAGATTTTACATCGCTTCACCGAAAACAGCTCGAAATCGTTCGTGTAACCTTTCAGTGGTCGCCTTTCAAACTTGGTGGGGCACAATGCTGTGTGTCCAGATTATGAATTAGATTAATATAATACTAGGTAGGTAAGCCTTACCCAAGTCCCTGCATGAGATATTACTTACATGAATATAATAAACCTACGACAAGAAAGTTTAGCCTTGGCATTCTCATCGCACTCATGTTAGATAAAACTATAAGAAATAAAATAACGCGGTCGGTAGAGTCACTTCACGACACGGTCCTCAATTGTTTTACATAAGCAAAACACACTTTGCATTACTGCTAACCAGTTATTGTGTTACAGGTTCCAATTTCATGCAAGCGAGCATTAACCATTAAAGTAACCTATTATGAAATCGATTTTAGATTCCCACTTACTTAACGTATGTATTTATGGTAGTATTAAATGTTTTTCATCAAAACTACTCATATACTGCATTTATCCTGCCTGCGTAGCCGATGTAAAAATACATAGAACACTAGTAGCGTCTCTACTTATTTTACATAATAATTTATGTAAATAAATAACTCAAATTCATATAATTTAACGGACTTTAACGCCACCAGAAATTACCGATGCGGCCTGAACGTCTGTTTCTTTATTTTACATATAAAAATTGATTTTTTTCAAACTTTTGTTTAATTACAATTACTGTTTTTTATTGCAAGTAATAATTACCTAGTAATTTTACTGGCTATAGGCGTGATGAAAAATGACATGTGACACGTGTGGAAAGGCTATTGTAAACTGGAGCCTTCACCTCGTTTACAATTTACTGTTCTTTATTAAAATGAAATTGCTGTTTGTAAGTACCTGCTTTCATATTTCGCAACTTTATCACACCTTAAATTATATTATGCATAAAACAAAATTTCGTCAATAAATAACAGTTCGTGTAAGACGGACGGACAAAAATGTAGTTTTGTTCCAGAGCGGCGTACTTCTCCCGTTTTCTTTGAGCCGCTGATTCGGTTGCTGTCCCGACTGCCTGCGCAGTCCGTCTGAGGTGACTACCGGCAAACGAACTGACGCAAGTTGCGTCCCAACGGAGATACCTACCTTGATGCCAGGGCACCAACGTTAGGACTTCCGGCCTTTTGTCGTCAGTGCGGCTGAGACCCGCGGGCTCCAGCACGCACGGGACGTTGGCGGACACGAGAGCTCTACGGATGACGTCGTTGAGAGCATGGTGGCGTGGATACATGATGCAAAAGCATGACGACCGTTGGCCTCCACCATGAAACCGCAAATGCATCGCTGAGGTTCTCATACATTGCAGCCCAAGTGGAGTGCCATAGCCACACGCAGTGAGTCGCCGTCGAGGAGCGTGCCCAGGTAGGGTGAACAAAGTGCACAACCACGTTCCTGATTCTGACAGCGACACCGCCGTGAGTCTCGCCGTATCCACACCCGAAGCACTACCTAGAAGCCGGTCGAGAATAGTTTTAGATCCAACATCGTCGCAGAATCGCTGTCTTTGAGGGACCTCCGGCGTGCGCGCACCCGGGTTGAGAGCCGTCCAAGCCTTAAGGGTGTCCGCAGCAAAGGGGATGCCTCGCCTCGTCACCATTCAAAGAAAGAATATTAGCGACTATGCTCGCAATACTATGCGCCGAGGCGTGCGCGGGACGGGAGCCTGCCGGTCTTCCTGGCGTCGTCGCCGCCCGCCCAGGCCCCCGTGCCGAATAGGAGATAATCCTGCAAAGTTTTACCACTAGAGGCGCCACTAGCACAGTTACAAAAACATTCAAAAATACGACGTACTTAAAGATGATTTTGTTATAAACAAGATAACCTAAATTTATTGCTTCCAATGACAATAATTTGATAAATAAATTATTATTATTTTGGATTTTACGAGAATTTTGTTTAATAAACTTAAAATTAGCACATAAAGTGCAAAGCCAAATATCAATATATGTAGATACGTAGCTTTAAACCAAATTCCTTCAGACTCGCACGAAGCTTTTTAGACAGATTTTTTAGGTTTGCTATTTTGAAATGATTATATGATGCCAAGATATCATCACAATTTTACTATAGCTTTGAGAAATTAAATTAAATTAGGCGCAGTCTCAGAAAGCACATTCGCAACAGAACCGAGCGATATGGGCTGAAAGATTTTTAAGACGTTCTGAGCGGCAAGGAAAAGTCGTTTTAGTGCTTCAATAGCCTAAGGGATGGCTGGAGTGAAACTGGGCGAACCCAGAAGGAGGAGGAATAAAGGAGGAAGAGATTATGCATACTTATTGCTTTATGATTAAATAGTGAAACCGTTATTCTAAAGAAAGTTTCAGACAAGTTCCACCTTTGGTGATCGTGATAGAGATACCTGAGATCATGATACAGACCTATAAATATGTTAGGTCTGACTCAAATGTTATCTGAGAAAAATAAGTTAGTAACTTTTCGCAATACGAGTAACTCTCAAATTTTTTAGGTATAATTAATTATTCGCCGTGAGTTGCAAGAAACTTCCTTAATATTGAGGTTTCTTTAAGACTCGTGTCATCTTTTCTAAAGCTCTAGCGCAAAAAGGGATAGCTTGTATTTTAATTAACTTTGCTTTAAGGACGTTTCTTGCAACGCACGGTTAGTCACCCAACTTCAGGTAAAGCAGTACCTAACTAACTGTTTTTACTTTTCCTGTTTTTGTGTACAATAAAGTGTTTCTATCTATCTATCTATCTAACTGTAATAAAACTAACACTGTTTTTCCAAATCAGGTTAGTAGATAAGGACCTATACATTTATTTAAATATTATTATCATGTTGTATAGAGTTATTATTGAAAACCATTGTGGTTTAGGGCGAGGGGTTGAAGAGCGGAGGGAGGATAAGGGCGGAGCCACCGCGCCCCTTTAAGCTTCTTTTGTCTCGTTCTTGCATGAGGATATTATTGATTGCGACTTCCGGAGCGTTTTCCAATATGTTGCAAGGAAATGAAATTTAATGGCATAGAAACTAAACCCCCTTACGTGTCCCCAACGGGTAATACACCCCTTAATACCTATAATAATTAAAAAAACCGGGTCCAAATCTGATCATCCGTTGTTAAGTTATGATGCCACAGACAAACAGACAAACAAACAATCGTGTTAAAGGTATAACATGCCCTCCCTCCATCGGGGGTATAAAAACAGTTCCTTCTTGTTAGGGTAAAACGTTTTCTTCCAATTTCGAGGTGAACGCTAAATCTAAAGCTAAATGAAACAATCACGCTCTCTCATTTACTAGATTGAGTAGTTTCGGTTTAGTTTTATCATTGCTACATTTGGTCGTAAACCCGGGAATCGCTGTCATTGTATAATAAAATAATGCTTATCTAGGTAAAGTATAATAGGTGGCACCTATCTAAAATCTAGCACATTTGTCTGAAGAGAAGAGTAAACAAAACATTTAAGAACCAACATGTATGTTTGATATTTTCTCAGAACTCTACTGATTCTAAAAATTGTTTTACAGGCATGTAGATTTTCATCTACTTATTATAATATAAAAGCCTAGTTGCTAGGACGCCGGACTCCCATGCGAGAGGTATGGGTTCGAAACCATGCAATGCTATGTATGTATCAGTATTTTGGGAAATTTTGAAGACTTACGTACATTTACTGACTGCTGCCGATTAACGGTGAAGGAAAACATTGTGTGGAAACCTGCATGTGTGAGGAAATCCACCAATCCACACTGGGCCCGCTCGTTGGATCATGGCCCCATACAATCTTGTGCAATGGGATACCTGTGTCCCAACAGTGGGACATTAAAATAGCCTGATGATGAAAAAAACCGGCTCCAAGTCGGACCATCCACTGTTAAGCTATGATACCACAGACAAACAGACCGACAGACAAACGTGTTAAACTCATAACTCGCCGTCCCTCGATCGGTCGGGGGTTAAAAATATCAAAGGAAGTAAAATACAATTTTCTAATTTCAGTGATCAGAAATAGGTATGATAGGTTTGTCAAAGAGCTTTTCTGAGTGATGATGAGGTCTCTATCTGTCCTGAAACACCGCAGCCGCCGTCCGCAATTTACATTTTAATTGAACCCCCGCGGGGAGAGTGCACCGGATAATTTCCAAATGGATTAATTGTGTTCCCGGTGATAGGGGCCTACGTGCTCGGGATACTGGGTGAAGTAAACCGACCGTGTACTATATCTAAACTGAACTCCCTGAGCTAAATTATATTGTTCATGCGAAGAAATACGATTACACTTTTTAAAAAAGTTAGCCGTATAGTATAAATGTTATTGTTTCTTATGTTAAATAATGAAACAAAGTGTTACTTAATACTTAGTTTACTGGACAAATAAAGGATAATACGGTTTAGTTGTTATGGTAGCCTTCCTTGGTGCACCCACCTTACTTAGCGGTAGCGGAAAAAATAATAGATAACATATTACTTACAAGTTGCACATTGTAACCTTGTCATGCGTCACGATGTAAACCAAATTGACAGCTTTTATGCTACAATGACAAATAATTGGAGTTTAATTTGACAAAGTTCAAAAAAGTACCTATCTATTAATTTTTGTTCCCGCCGTACTCTATCGAACCTGAGTTACATTTTTTAACAAATAATGTGTACTTGATTGATACCTACAAAAGTTTTTAGTTAAAAAGCTTTTAGTTATCCAATTATACCTACGTATTGTCCGTCACGTAATAATTTTCCTTTGTTCCCACTAGTTCAGTTAGCCAGTCATTTACCATTGTATCATCTTATCAATTTCCATTGAACTAGTAAAGTTACATTACATACATATATGTAGGTGGTAAACATAATTACATATCGATGCTATGTGCCTTGTGGGTAGGTAGACAGAAAAACGGCGAGCCATGAATCTCTATCTTAGCACGCATCTCTTGTTTAGTAGGCACTTTCGGAAAATGCTGAAGCTTTCTATGTAGATAAATAGAATTCAAGTTCCTTTCACTGAGAACAATCCAATAAAATTACATCGACAGGCCTGCTAGATTATAGAAACAGAAACTTGAATGTTCGCTGGAATTAGAAGTAAAATTAATCACGGGCCCGAAAGATAATAAATCCCATATTTTATTCGAAACGTTTAACTGCTTTCGGATCTATCTACATCCGGTGTCGGCGACAGGCTGTCTGCCTAGAAAGCTTTACGAAAAAAGTCACAAACACACTTTATTTTCTAACAACTACTAATGCTGCAAATGACTAACATTAAGGCAGATGCAGTACCGTGAAACTGTAAACCCTATTGTAAGGGCATAAGGAAATTATAAATGTATGAATAACATGGTTTAACGTTAATTTATGGGGAAATGACACGAGGGACAAACAGTAGCGCGTCGAATATGTCACACATCATTAATTAGTCATTTCACCAGATATTTTTTTGGAAAGATTTTTTCGTACTTTAGCAGCTCGAAAAAAAGTGGCCTATACTATAGGATTTCCTGTATTAGGATGTAGTCCAGTTAAGTCTGTTATCTGGGTAATTTTGTTAATCTGGAGGTTTTGGAAGTTAAAAGGGGATTCATGTACTTATAGGTAAATCGGGATAAGAAAAGGCAATTTACATTTGTACATAGCCTATTTTGTAAGTTGACATAGTGGCTAGGATATCACCAGACTCCTTTATAGTTTTGCCAAAGGGTGTCGATTGTACTTCTTATTATCCGACTACGCGAAGCAAAAAAGGAGAGTTATGATCTTCGCTATGTATTTTTAATATAATACCTACATAATAATATATAAGCACAAAAATACTTATCTCTAATCGTTTTACTGCCTGTAGGTACCGGAAAAGCCTTCGTTAGTATACAATTTCTCATTTCGTACAAGTTTTTATATTGCTATCGCTCCGTTGTATTGCCTGAACGAAATATACAAATAATACAAACTTCAAACTTTACATACACTGTATTCGCTTGACCCAAATACGTATATCAACTTTAAGAGGGACTTTTGAGTGGCAACTTTTTTGTTTTACAATTAATAACTTAGGACTTATACCTACCTATGTATATAACAATCTCACACCCTGGTTATGGTTAATATAGACAAAATGCATACGTTACGGCATCTGTTGGTTCCATATGGAACCTCATGCATCTGATGCACAATGCAATGTGGTAGCAGGTTTGTAGCGAGCACACCCGACACGACGCATCTCATCCACACTGCTAGTGAATATTTGTGATCCCATCCGCCAAAATGTTTACTAGGTATAGTTAGTAGAGGGCATTGTAAGAGAAGAAAATGTCGAATTCGACATTAAAATTGTCACTTGTTTGCGCATATACCGTGAGTTGCAACAAACGTCCTCAATGTTATGGCTTCCTTAAGTCGTATAAAGGGATAGCATGCATTCTTATGACGACTTAACTTTAAGGACGTTTCGTGCAATCGACGAATGGTAAAGAAGATAAGTCTCACTCGAATTTAACATAGTCAAACTTGTCCGTTTAACAAACAGCTCCTGTTTCTATGATTAGGAAGTAAGTAAAGTATTATTTATAAATAATACTTTACTTATATATCCCCCCTGTTCCAAGTATCCCTACTGATATATCCCTACTAGTAGGGATAGATGATACGTGCCTAGGCGAATGTAACACATAAAACAAAAGACGGACGAATAGCGAAACTTAACGCATATAATAAGCACTGTTATTGGAAGTTGTCACATTAGTTAGACTTAGACGATAACGACACCGACACGATACTGAAGTGTAAGGTGCCGGTCGTGGACGATATATTATGAAAGCGTCTAGTACTAAATGTATGAGATTCGACAACAAACGACATCGTTATCGTCTAATGTGGAAACGTTCTCTATGTAATTTTCCACCGTGTATGACGATTTTTGTTGTTTTAGATTGAAATCAAGAGGACGAATACAACACAACCTTATCAAGAGAGCAATTTATTGTCTCATTCTTAACCTATATTTATTAACATTTTCTTAGAGTAGGTACTCACTAATATATAGGACGTAATACACGAAAAACGTTACATTTTTTACTAAGAACTAAGTACCTGAATTTCACTTTATTGTGATTATTAATGTCTGCCACACCGTAGGTAACGCGATATGACAAAATTAATAATTACAGCAGCAATAAATCTGTATAGAATCTCGGTAATACAATTTTCTAAGACTCTATTTCAGTAACAAACAAATTCAGACAATACGAGAACTACCACACAATTTAAACATTTCAAAGACGTCCACTTGGGTACTATAATTGTCAAAATACACGACACATTTTTTTAAATAAATTCATTGCCTCATTTCAAGGGGCACGTCTTTCCCGAAGTTTTAGGAGTAAGATCAGAGCTATATGGGTTTATCAGGAACGTGTCTTTCATTCGTCCTGGCATATATGTGAAATATATATCTCTGGAAAAAAACATAGGTAATATCAGACACTAGTTATGACCCCAGATTAGAATTTGATGTAGGCTAGGTACCCAATCCCAAATTAAAAACCTTTGATAAATGTACTCCATAGACAGTTACATAGGCGAGTATAGAAAATTAAGAGGCTAGTTCAATCACCAATACGTGTCGTGAATTCGGAATATTGTGTCATCACATCTTGTGATTAGATTTGTGAAACCAATAACATTTATTCCGAACTATATCCTTATTAATTTTGGACAACTGTACACTCCGGTAATAATAATAATATAATAGTTTCCAAGTATCAAATATTAAATGCATTTCTTAAAAATTAAGAAATAATCATAAATTGATGGGCAAATGTGAAAACAGAATTAAAATTGTTGAAAAATAAAATAGCCACAGGCATTCAAAAATCGGAACGGTAGAAAGAAACGGCAATAAATTTTATGACGTAACTGTTCTCTAGCGCCATACAAGCAGAACCTATGGCTGCTTTATCAAGGACTGTTTTGCTAGAAAGGGACAGAGCATCTGTCCAATACTAACTTTAACCATTAATATCTCTGATGTTAGTTGAGATATCGAAAACTAATTTTAGATCGAGTATGTATGATCGAGTCGATTACAGTACGAGTATGTCCATGTAAGTTGAGGAATTTTTTTTGTTAATACCCTATTCCCTGTAGTTCTATGGAACTGTGACGTCATAGAACTGACTTTTTTCTCCCAGTTGTTCTATGAAAGAACAAATGCAACGAAATTTGTCCCATTAATCCATAGAACAAAATATAAAACATAACTTATGAGACATTGTTTAGAACTGTGTGTGTAGGTAAATGTGTTTTATGTTCTACAGTGTAAAATGTGTGAAATAATTCTCATCTACGTATCTCACAATCTCTCACAATCTCTCACATATTTCACAATTTTATATGAAAACTTTTGTCCTTCAAGATGTCTTCGGTTAATGGTTTTGGAGTAATTTTCCCCAATCTCCTTTCTAAGCACTTCCTTACCAACCGATTATAGCTGATCATTTTGGGTGTTTAATTTTATTTAAAAAAGTCGTAAACTGTATCAGACATTTTTACAAACCCTAATTTAATACTATAAAAGGTAAGAAAATGGTTTCATAGGTACAACTTACAAAAAGGCTTTGCTAGGATATGCATCAAATCTCATAGTGGACCACCACATGCGTGTTTGTTCCACTTGTTTCAGTCTGTTCCTTGTGACGAAGTCATTCAAGAGAATTTCAAACTGAGAAGAGGAAAGTCGAACTTTGTTTAGGTTATACAGATGTATACATCTATAGGTACATAATTAGGTATTTTTACTAATCGCTGGCGATAGCGCACTGATACTGCTACGAGACTCATGCATGACCCAAAACATGACTGAATTAAGTCCTGAATGTCCGCCCGCTAAAACTGTAAAGACCGTCTGACCGCCTACAGTGCACTCATCACCATCATCGGGATTCATCTTCAAATTGAAGTTTGGAGGTCAGTGGGCAAAATCGCTTGCGATTCCATGCTGCGTCTTTCAGATCACGGTAGCTCAGTCCGGTCCACTCCTTGACATCATCCAGTGCATACATACAGTGTAGTCCGTATCGAAAAAGCCCCGAATTGTATTCCAGATTCCATATTAACCGCATGCGACTCTAATGGTCGACTGCCTACAACCGGAACGGTCCACTACGCCACTGTAAACGGGAAATGTAAATCGAAACTCGCATACAGTTTTGTTACTAACCAATCGCTGTATTAAATACCGATGTGACCAATTGATATGTTCTAGTTGCTTCAGGGTGAACGGTATTAAATAAGCACGAGCTCGGAAGTCCATGTGCTTTAGATCTAACCATCTACGTTGAGATTGTAATTTCCAGTGTTCTGAAATTATGGTATAAGTGCTCAATAATATGTACCTACATTGGCCAACAAGTCATGGAATACCCTTTGGTACTCACTTTGTGGCTTTAATTTACTTGGGCCGCCACATTCAAACGAATGTCAAGAAAACGTAACAAAAACTTATTGCGACAGGGTTCCACAGAAATATGGAAAGTTTAGACAGGGACTAAGGTCAGCTTCCAGAACGTGAAATGTTCATATACCTTCCCTACACAGACGTCAAACGGTACAAAGTGAAAAGTTTAGACAGGGCAGTACAGTCAGTCAACTGTATAATGGTCTATTTGCCACAAACCCTGTCACTGGTGTAGGTACTCAATTAACATGAAACTCACTGTGTTTCCATGGTGTAATTTCACCCTTTACCCGTCTTCTTACCCACTCTTGTAGGTTATTCAGAAGATTAGCTTCAGGAAGATGTGGAATTAGAAGCGGCGTATCGGAAAGGTCTGCCAAAAGTGCCTACAAACCGAATTACAGGCAGTTAATAGTAGTACTTTACGTAACAAGTGCGCGAAGGGACACTTTGTCGCATGTTGAGTTTCGCGACACGAGCTGCAATGCTGGTAATAGGGCTCTCCCAGGGCGCGCCACATTACTCGGTCCTCCGCCTTTCTCATCCAACCATCGCCAGCAACCTTCTTCAGGTCGACTATACTATACGAATGCGATATATATCTTTCGGGCACGTGATACACACGTTTCGTTTTTGTAACACTTTTGATTTTTTTAAATGTAATTTTTATATTAAGTGGCACATAGAGTTTGCAATTAACAGTTAAAGTTAATTGTAAACTCTACGTGCCACAGTGCTACAGTATAAAACGCCCCTTCTCGAGCAGGTGTTACAAATAAAACTTTACAGAATTGCGTTATACGAGTAGTATGTCTGTTTTTCATATAGGTAAATAGTTAAATAGGTACCGCTAATAACTCGCTTTCTTTCAAACCCAAAGCTGATATAGAAGGTGGTTCAGGTTCAGGCTGAAACACGATAATTGATAAAATTAAACTTAACATGATGAATACGGGAAAATGTAAATACGAATGTAATGAATGAAGGTCTTCAGGTGGTCTTCGTAATTACAGAGTATTAATTACGTAGACCACCTGTATGCTGTAGCTAAGATAGCAGCCGAAACAGTACCTATCTTAGTAATGTGGTAAGATTACCTAGTAGACTCAGGTAGTACATGACATGATCCGTGAATTATAGTAAATATAACTAATATTAAGTATACCGTTGTGGATCTTGACTTTAACGCATCTTTGAAAGTATCTTTAATAATATCCTCCCAAGGATCCATTTGGTAAACCTTGGCTTGATCAAACCACATGGGAAGATGTTTCGTGGGAGGGTAAAAATATTTTTCTTTGGCCTTTCCTTCGTTATACAAATCGTAGAGGTGGCCACATTTGCACTTTGATTTATTTATGTATTCGATGACTGTACTTTCCCTAAAAAAATAAAAAAAATAACACATGACATAAACTGACCCTAGCGTCGAGCATGCGTGAACGACAAATAGAGGAAGCAAGAGAAGCGTGCCAAGACAGAGAATTGTGGCGCTCCGTTCTCTCTGCCCATCCCGCAAGCGACATAGCGTGATGGTATGTATGTAAGTATGTATGACATAAACTGACTATGATGCACACATAAACACTAATCTAATCTAAAATATATCTAATTTCTCTACAGTTTAAATGTTAAAGCGACTGTAATAAAACAAAGGCTAGCCTGGGTGACACCGTTTACCTATAAAGACCAGGGGGTCTTCTGGCACAGAGTAAATAATAGTACTATGACCATGGCTATTATCATGGTAAGTGGTCACACGAAGATCATTTCATTTATTAAATTCTAATGCAAGTTGGCAACACACATTTAAAGCACACTTCCATCAATCCATTCCATACTTTCCTCTAAGATTTATATTTAATTTTAATCTAACGCAAGTTGAAAGAGTAATGATGAAACCGCACCAATGTATGTAATGAAGTAGCACTAGTCTTACGAGAATGTCTTCTTGCGAAATAATAATATACATATGTTATGGACCAAATGATTAATAGGACATTATTCATAATGTCCAGACAGTTTGAATAAATTCCAAAATATGATAATGACTATGGCTGGTCAAAGCGTCGTTAAGGGGCACACATATAAGTCGAAGGAGCCCTGTTATGCGGTGCTCGCTGCGTGGTTGTCATAATGTAACCTAACATAACCTATAATATCCGAGTCGGTTTCGCATCCCCTAGGTTTCTGTGACTTATTGCCCTAATTCAACTTGTTATTATTCATACTGCCCGGACATTATAATCCACCATTAATCAATTGGTCATGACACATATACTTAAGCGTAAAAACTCGCTATGTCTATAGAATCTTACCACTTAGTTAAACAATCGCACGCTTCGTCACATTTCTTTTCAATCATCCTTGGGTATTTCCAGAATCCTTGAATGTGTGTGACATATTCGGTTTCGTATCTTACTACACCGGCATTCAAAGGTATGAATCCCGTTGGTAGTGAAACTATATCTATAAAATTAGAATTTATATGAATAAAGACAATGACGTACGTCGGTGGTCGTCGTCGTCGGCGTCGTTTCAACTTATTTGACACATTCATATTAGTTACGAAAGTTAAGAAATCATAAGAAAAACTAATTGTGACAGGGTTCCACAGAGTATAGTTTAATGTGTCTTCAACTGTATACAATGGTACCTACATATGTATTACATAAACATATTATGTAGGTACATATCATAGAAAGGTACTAAAAATTCTAGAATCCTTCTGTTATTTCAAATTCGCGAAAGTACCTACAACAGAATGACTTACCTAACATGAAAAATATTTCAGTAAAAGGTCGATTTCAACAGTTGTGATTTTTATATCATTTCAATCGTTGCAATTATTATTTTAAGATTTTTTCTTTGCTTATTTAACGTCAAAGTTTACATATTTATCTACTTTAGCCTATTTTATTAAATGTGTGTTAGCATCGCCCGATATGTTATCATACCTATCAGAACTTCACTTGTACAGGTTAATAATGTTTGCTAAGCCTGCGAAATTGACAGTTAAATCAGATAAATTGGTGGAAAAACTTTTGAAATAAAAAACCACTTAGTTTAATAAACCCGTCAGACCGGGGTAGTAATTTTTAATAGAGTAGCAAGTTATTTTGCCACTAAACCAATGTAATAATAAAAAGTAAGTAAGTAAAAATATAGTGTTAATGCTAATTCACTAAATGTAGAGGCTAATTCACTAAATATAGTGAATTAGCCTCTAAATTGGTTTAGTGGCAAAATAACTTGCTAATCTATTAAAAATTACTATCCCGGTCTGACTGGTTTAATTAAGTGGTTTTTTTTATTACAAATGTTTTTTTCTCCAATTTATCTAATTTTATTGTCAATTTCCCAGGCTTTGCAAACTTTATTAACCTGTACAAGTGAAGTTCTGATAGGTATGAATACATATCGGGCGAGCTAACGCGTAAGTCCGAAAAGTGTCAAGACAATAGTCCGAACACTTTTCGGACTTTCGTAATCGGTCTAGGTACGAGTACCTAATACTACTATAAAACTAAATGGCTCACTATTTAGTAGATATCGCGGACGTCCACCAGTGTACGAAACCGTTCCGATATGGTATTGCACATTGTCGAAAGGAGCTTTGTATTTCAGATATCTTGATCTTGCTTTCAGTTTAAACATTCTTAATTTAATCACGTAAGCGGCCATTTTTGGATCGGTGTTACCTGTGAAAGTATACTTTAAGTAGACGTATAGTTTAAATCAATCCTTTTATTTTATAATTTGTATAAACTCTAAAACTAACGTAAAGTGCTTGGTGGTTCCCAAAATTTATAATGGCAAACCCTTTCAGAAGGTTTTTCTTGTTTATTTCTTTCTATTCGTTTTGGCAACTGAAAGAAGAAATGTTCAGTAACGAATAAGATTGAAAATTAATTTGTCAAGATAATGAAAAATTATAAGTACAATTACTTACGAAAGTATGGTCCTGGCAAAGTCTTTCATAACTCTGTAAATTAAATAGACACTAGTACATAGTACATAAGACTTCCGCTTTGTATTAACTGTGTGGATCTGAATCGATACACGTTAGGAAATACCTCTAGCAAAAGCGCCGCCACTCCGGAAAAATAATTCATTTCTTCTTAATAGGACAATATTCCTGCAATGTTTTACCACTAGAGGCGCCACTAGCACAATGGTACGTACCAATCAACATGTAGATACGTTATCCTCCACCAAATCTTTTTTCAATCTTTTAGACTCACGCCACGCTGTCTTAATAGATTCTTTAGGTCTGCTATTTTGAAATGGCCATATGATGCCATGATATCATCACAATTTTACTTTAGCTTTGATAAAATAACCCAAATAATGAGAAATTTGTGACATCTTCAAGATTCTTTAGGTCTGCTATTTTGAAATGCCATGATATCATCACAATTTTACTTTAGCTTTGATAAAATAACGCAAATAATGAGATATTTGTGACATCTTCAAGAATGACGTTTCGATTTGCTTTTCTGTTTACGGAGTGTGCTAGTGGCTCCATCTATGCAACGCTTTGCGTTTTATGTCCTATTAAGGCATTAAATAGTGGACAGAAGAATTGTTCCACGGAAGAACTTTTTAACATAGTGAAACAAAAAATTAAGTAAATGTGCTAAACGCGGTTGGCTTCGCTAGGGGGTGAGGTAGGTAATAGTTTTCTCGTACCTCGTCACTTCTAAGTCTTATCTTGCATGCAAGTTGTGTAAGCTTCTTTTTCTTCTTTTTCTCTTCCTCTGAAGGATGATTACTATACAAAGGAACGTACATTCTCTGGAGATATTCTCCGTATGGTATGTTTGGCTGATAATACTTGGGCGGTTCTGTAAGTATAATTTAAAATATTCGATATTCCAAATATTCGAGACGTGGGAAAGGCACCATGAGCATTTGAGCTCAAATTCGAACCATCTAGCTATTACCGTTCCACAGATACCATCTGACATCAAGATACCTACTCCAAGATCTTGGAAACTACTGGTCCAATTTTTATCAAACATGGCTAAGGACACTCCTGACAAAGTTCTTTGTTAAGTAATTTAAAAAAAACGTGTCCAAATCAGACCATTGGTTGTTATGATGCCACAGAGGCACAGACAAACACGTCAAACTCAGTCCTCAGTCGCTCAGGGTTTAAAAACTAGTATTGGTATCGTGTGTCGTAATTTTCATAACAATAACTTAACAATTGATTCTATCACGGATCCAGGACAAATGCACTCAACGGATTAAATAAACAAAGTAGGAACTGAACAATTTTACGAACTTTTCTTTGGTGGAGGCGGTGGCTGTTTGACCTTCTGCGCAAGTTTATCTAATCTCTCAATACACTCGTCCAAATCAATAAATACTAAAGACGACATGATTATCATCGCATTCATGTCATAATCTGTTATTTGGAAAATAAACAGTATTATAAATATATATGTACACACTCAATTAAAATGACTATGTGGGTAAATTACTTAGGGTTCCAATGCTTGCCTTTACTTACATGGTTGTAATTCGCTAGGCGACTTCTTGTATATAGCTGTATAAAGATACCAAAAGAACACTCCAGGATCCTCACACGAATCTAGCATAGTCTTCATTAGTATCTTTTTTGAAATTCTTAAAGTTATTCCAAGATCTGACAAAGATTTTCTTATTCTGACTGGGAGATCCTCTAACAAGTCTTTATGAATATTACTCTTCAGTTCATAGAGAACCTTTCTTTGATCCGCAGACAGCTCATAATACCACGCAGGACCGGCTTCTCTATACAGCCGCCTATATTTTCTTTTAGCTAAATAATAGATCAAATTGTTAAAAATATTGTATAGAGCAGTCTAATAAGTCTCATGTAAAAAATTGAAATTTGGTAGCTGTCTACCATCTACATCCTCTTAGGTATTTCTATCCAAAGAGGAGAGGGCGCTATACTAGTTTGTTTGTCTGTTTCTATCCTTTCTCAAGAGCGTCGGTGGCATATTGGCTAGGGCACCGAACTCCCATGCGGGAGGTCCAGGTTCGTAACCGTGCAGTGCCATGTACCAATGAGTTTTTCGTATTTTTCGAAGACTTATGTCCGATTGTTTACCGACTGCTCAACGGTGAAGGAAAACATCGCGAGGAAACCTGCACATTGAGATAACCAGTGTGTAAAATGGGGGTAGGCACAAAAGATCCTCAAGGGTCGATGTGCCGCGGGGTTATTCCCGGGCCACTATCATAAGATAAGATCCTTTCTCAAAGGAAATCAGAATCATGGACCAAAACTTTTGTGTAAGTAATTTACATTGCTAATTCATGTAATGTGATTATTGGACGATCCTAAAATAAATAAGATGAACGTAATTTCGGGGAGTATTTTCGACTTTCCAGGCGGCGGGCTAAGAAAAGTTGGGTACTAATTAATACCTACCTACCTATACAATTTTCTGGTTCTCATCAGTATATAAGACTTGATTTACCTTCACAGTGGAAATAATATCGAAGGTCCTTTAGAAACATCAGCCACTCCCCAACTTTTTCATTGTAAGGTTTCTTATCAATATTTTCTCTCATTTCCCGTTCTAGATAAACCCATACTAGCTCTCTTTTACGCCAATATATTTTCTACAAATAATTAATCACATTATTAGTCAGCAGTCAGCACATTAATAAGGAGGAACTACATACAGTCGTGGATTATTATACTATAGTAAGTACTTGTTACATTTATAGGGTTTATGTAGAGTTAGTAGAGTAGTGGAACTCGGGTTGGGTAGGGCGGTGGCCAGCAGAAGCATTCTGTGGCATATCATGTCTAACCCACTGACCACAAACTCTATTCACTGCGTTTGCCACCCAACCAGATAGATACGTCCATATAGTTAATTCCTATCCTAACATAAATGTTTCATTTCTATACTGAATCAGAATGCGATTCCAAGTGTTTGTTGACTTACCTTTTTCTTGAAAAATTCTTGTACAGTAGGCATTTTAAACTTTCCCATTTTGATTTAAATTAATTACAATACCTTCCTACTTAGTAATTTTATGAAGCAACACTTAAATTTTTAATTAATTTCAAGAGAGAACTTGCAATTTCGACAGAATGTGTAAAATAAAATGAATGAAGTGGAAATGACAGTTTTAAATTTTCATAGGTAACTTTTAAATCAGCCAGCATCAAGTGTTTAAAAAGCTACAGAAGTTTATTTTTACATGCATACATACATAAACTCACGTCTACAACACAAAATATATAGATACTGTGTGTCAATAATCCCCGAAGGGGTAGACAGGTACCACCGGCAGGTAGATCCTACTTCGCCGTAAGATTTGGTGGACAAACTTGATAGATAACGAGCCTATCGCGTCTATTAGGTGTAGAATAGTATCCACAAAATCCCTTAGTCGCCTCGTACGACACCCACGGAAAGAGTTGGGGTAGTGCTGTTCTTTGCAATAAAGTGTTTTTTCTTTTCTTTTTCTTTATGGGCGGCACGACACACGGCCTAATTTATTTATGGTTCATAAAACAAATAACCTGATCTTGCCTGACCTAGCCACAGCTCTCCAAAGTGATGAAATAAGTGATCAACATCAAACTCCTCAGGTACCTGGATGATCATCTGCTGATTAGCTTTCACCATGGTCTCTGAGCGAGTGATCACCTATTTTTTTGCTTCACTCACGGCTGGGCGGAAGCTGTCGACACAGGCGCGATTGCAGGGGGTGAATCACAGACATTATCGAGTGACATGACTGACCTCCATGACCCCCTCAAATTTCCAACTCCTCTAAAAAGAACTTTAAATATATTGTGATCGCCTGTAATACCACCCCTACCCAAAATCATCAGTTTCAGGCCCTATCCCTAATCGTATAAGTCAAGCAATTTTACTGAACTAATCTAGCAATTTACCGATTATGAAGGTGGTTCCTCTCCTATGTCGGGGGAGGATTATGTACGTGACGGATAAGATTATGCTACCAATCATTCCGGTCTAATCAGTCCTGAGTAGTGATTACCTCTTGACGTGACTGGTCTCTTCCAAGAATAGTATAGAGGAAACAAGCCAGTCCCGCTTCCAACTATATGTAGAATCGATGTTACAAGCCTGCCCGGTCGATGTGACTCGTTTCTTCCAGAGAACGACAACACGAGAAAATTGCTACCTCTACGGTTGTTGCTCTGAGGGTCTAGTCTTGGGCCTTGATCTTGAGATTTGGTCTTAATCTTGGGTCTTGGTTTCCTCCATTCTATTTTACCTACCTACCCTTAAAAGAGATACAACCCATTGCTGATTTGTGGATTTCACATGCCTTCGAAAACTTTTAAATTTCTCAGTACAGTAGATATCTATGTACACTTTTTGTGCCAGTTTTAGGTGCTGTCAGTGTGACGGGTATCTGTAGCTAAAATTATACTTTAGTGTTCAAATTAAATAGCTAAACCTAAAGAAACTGCCACGCTCACTCATATACTAGATTGTGTACGAGTGAGTGGGACGTTTCGTTTAAGTGGCTACTCAAAATCGATGCCAGGGATGACGTTTCATTTAGCTCAAGAATCGGTACCATTGTCAATGTCAATTATCAATCTATCAATCGTCGTCATGGAGGAAATCAAGAAGAAATAAAGGCGGTGAAATGTCGAATTTCTTGAGTGTATTTTGTATATATTGCAAAAACAGGTCATATCCATGCGTGGGAACATTAATATAATGTACATTATAAACAACCGCACAAGACTTTTGATAGTTTGAATGTCCATCTGTATTCGAATTTGTATTTTTGTTCTAATAAGTATTGTTTACACTTTCGCCGTGTCCGTCGTCAACCGGTTAGCATAAGCTACGCTGAAAGTTGGAGCTTTTAACACAACTTAAACCAAAATGAGGACGGTACCTAAGTGGGTCAACAAAATCCATGAAGCAGATAAAGTGGAATTTTCCAGGTATGACTTACAATCCTGCAATTAAAGTCCTACTATTTGGTCTACCTATGTCCTTATATTATCAGTATTATCACATTGATAGCTCTGCCTGTAATTGATATTTTGTTATGTTATGGGTACTGATTTCCCATGACATCTTTCCTGCTTTACTATCCTGTTTAATAAAAAATTGCAGTGTCCACACTATATGCTTCAGTCCAGATGGAACCCAGTTAGTTATTGGGGCAGGAGAAAAGGTGATGGTATATGACCCTAGAGATGGTGCCTTAGTACAGCTGTTGCAGGCTCATAAAGGAACGGTCCATGCTGTAGCATACTGTGGAGATGGCAAGAAGTTTGCAAGTGGCAGTGCTGACAAAAATGTCATCATTTGGACTTCTAAAATGGAGGGTGTGCTTAAATATTCGTAAGTAAAGTTTCACATGTGTACACAAACAACTCTTTTTATTTGGATGTCTCAAAATTTCCAATGGTGACTGATAATTATATTAAGATGATGTTTATACTATTTACTAAAGTCTAAAAGTTAGAAAAATTATGTAAGTGATAGTTCATAGCGTATTTATGTTTTTTTTACATATTATTAACTAACCACTTAAATACTTACCAACCACCTCATTTGTATCCTTAGCCTGTGAAATGTTCCTAATGTCATTGCGAATGTTGTTTTCTTATCAGAAAAGTATTTTGTATTTGTATTACTTGCATTTACATACTTAATAATTATTACGGAGGTTGTTTCAACATTCAGTTATTTTTGTTTTAAACATTTTACTTCCGTGAATTTCTGATTATAATTTGTTGTGTGTTAATATAACTAAATGTTTTTAACAGACATAGTGAAGCGATCCAGTGCTTGGCTTATAATCCAGTAACCTTACATTTGGCATCTTGTGCAATCTCAGACTTTGCGTTTTGGTCTGCGGATGTTAAGGCTGTACAGAAACACCGGGTGTCAGGTCGGATCACCAGCTGTGCTTGGTCACTGAACGGCCAGAACTTAGCTGTGGGACTGGCTAGTGGTGCTGTTTCTATTAGGGATAAGGTATCAACCTAATTTAAATATGTAGTTGATTATTTATATTTCTAAGCTGTTGTAATGCCTAGGCCTAACATTATGAACTAATAAAAATATTTTTAGACAGGTGATGAAACACAGCGAATTAATCGAGATTCTGCTGTATGGGCTATAGCATTCTCGAAAACATGCCTTCTAGTCGCTGATTGGAATGAGACCCTCTCATTCTACAACTTACAGGGTCAACAGATACATAAGGAAAGGAATATAGGTAAGTATTCGTAGCTGTTCTAACTCAGCTAGTCCACTGTTGACCTTCTAGTCATTTACTTAAGTTTTTTCAATGTATTGGTATCCAAATAAACATTTTTCTATTTGTATTTGTTCGTTGTTTTACGGCAGAACTTGGGTCATTGTATTTTTTTGTGATATATTTATGCAATTAAAACTGTGTGCAGGTATAGCGGCCCTGTCGATTTCACTGTTAGGCGCATTGGTGTTAGTTGGTGGGGTTGGGGGCTGGGCGGTGCTCACTTCTGAAGGAGTGCCGATACTAAGCACACCGCAAGAGTGGGTGTGGGCCATCGCACCCTCACCTTCCTTTAATACTATGGTAGGTACTCAACTCTAGTAACCAATATCATAAAAACAAATAAACATCCTATTAGGTCAAACGCATATACCTTCTCCGTTCCATAATGGGTAAAAAAGGCAAAAGAAAAAATGCGTTCTCAACAAAAATGCATTACTGTGATGTTTCCATTTACATCGACTTAAACTTAAGCCACAGGATATGCCAGTCAATAGATTTTTCACCAAAAAATCGGTTCAGATCGAATCAAATCAGAAAATTAAAGTCCAATATGGATCAGTTTTCCAATGCCCTTCACACTAGTAATAGGGTTAAATGTCTTTAGATATTTCCTTTATTTTATAGTAATGCAACTAAACATAGTTTTATTAACTTTACTACAGGCAGTGGCGTGTCAAGATGGCACTCTGTGGTGTTACCAAGTTGTCTTCAGTACAGTGCATGGGCTGTACCGTGAGCGGTACGCGTACCGCGAGAACATGACTGACGTCATAATACAGCATCTCACCACAGGCAACAAAGTTCGCATCAAATGTCACGATCGTGTGCAGAAGATAGCTATATACAAACATCGGTTAGCGGTAAGTATAGAACTTCGTGTTTTCGGGAGTTAACACGCTCTACACCATGGGGGCATCATGTGGGCGACACATGGTTTTTTCTGCGTCAGGTAAAAATTTGCTATTTCGTTCTATTAAAGGAGGTTCTCGATTTGATTGTATGTTTCTTTTTTTATGTATGTTACCGCATATCTTCGGCGTTTGTGAACCAATTTTGTTGATTCTTTTTTTAGTAACAAGGGTGGTCTTATAAAAATAAAAACGCCTTCAAATCACTAAAAAGTTAGAAATAATAATGAATTAATACAAAAAATGAAACCAAGGCGTACCTATAACTATTTGAAGTTGGTGCCAACCACGTGCAACGCGTTGCACTGCCAGATTTGATTTAAGATTCGCCGCCGCCGTTCACAGAGATGCATAAATTCACTTCTAGCTCACGATCTCATGGTATCCGCAATTAAACGTGTATATATCGCCCACAGGATGTTCCCCTATGGCCTGAATAAAAGGTACAAAAATGTTATGGTGTTCCATGTGTAAATACTATAGAATAACGCAGTAATTTATTGGTGTAATAGGTGCAACTACCAGAGAGAGTAGTGGTTTACGAACAAGGGGATGTAGAAGGCATGTTGTACAGGGTAAAAGAAAAACTATCACAGAAGACCGAGTGCTCACTTTTAGTTGCGACTAGCGACGCTCTTCTACTTTGTCAGGTATGCAAAACTTTCAGAGAAACTTATCGTAACATATGAATTTAATTAAAAAAATTAAATAATAATGTTAAAAGTTTTATTGTTTTCCCAGGATACTAAATTGTTGATGATTGGAAAGCGAATACCAAAAATATGGACAGTACCAGCGCCAATTCGTTACGTAAAAGTTACCACGCTGTATTTCGAAGAGGTTTTGCTCTTAGGATTGTTAAATGGCCAAGTAAGTTCACGAATGTTTCTTACCTGTAAGTTTTTCAGAATTCAAAATATTGGCAATACGACTACATTGTTCGACTTCTATCTAGACACATTATTTTTACTAAATAGAGTACTTAAGAATAGACAATATTGTTCATCACATCAGAATGTATATTTTCTAGAGTGCTCAGTTGAGTTTGATGCCCCTAAAATGACCAACATCTTTTTGGTCAGATCTGGCAGGTGGAGCCGAGTGACGGAGGCTCGAAGATGGTGCTTCAGACGCCGGCAAGTGTGCGATGTTTGGACGTGAGCGCGTCACGCGGCCGGCTCGCGGTCGTCGACGAGGCGTCCGTGTGTCGTGTCTACAACTTGCCCACCGGGGAGCTACTCTATACGGTCAGGAGTTGTCCTAATAGAACGCGATTACGCGATTATCGCTAGTGCGCGAACTTTGTTCGTACGAACGCGCGATCAAATATGTACATGTCAAATAAGTATCCTAATAGGGTATTTGACTAAATTTTTTTATTGCATTAATCAACTTACATGGACATCCTGAAGATGGATCTGAAATCCGTTAATCGATATCTCAACTAACATCAGCTATATTATTGGTTAAAGTTAGGAGTGGGTGGGTGCTCTGTCCTTTCAAGCAAAACAGCCCTTATTATGTAGCAAAGGACCTGCTTGTACGGCGGTACATAACAGTTTAGCTTGGCTTATTGTATAGTTAGTGGCCAACCGTTGTCAGAGTTGTTCAAGCCGCCCGTAGGCCTCTGATAATGGCTTAACGACTGCTGTCGAACGACAACAACCGGGACCGACGCTTAACGTGTTCAGCGACGCACGGAGGAGCTCAGATGAAAATTCCACTAGCGGTGACCCATCCTGGTACTGACCGCGCCCAATGTTACTTAACCTGCTCGATCACTTTCGAACCGTGCTGGCAACTAAGCTACGAGCTCCATAACATACTACATAACAGTGACGTCACAATTATCTATTGCCGCCTCTTTCTACCGTCTGATTTTTGATTGCCTGTAGCTATTTTATTTTTCAACGGATTTTAATTCTTTTTTCACATTTGACTGTCAATTTATGTATTTAATATTTGATACTTGTCAAATATCCTATTGACATCGGACGATGCGTTTGAAAATGTTTGAACTATTAACCGCGCGAGTGTGTCGCATCGCTTATTCGCGCGATAATCGCGTGGTCGCGTTGTATTAGGATGACCCCTCAGTCACTGGATATCCTTAACATCGCATGATTCCCTGAACATCAAACAAATTTGTTTTCATAAATCACTTACCTTTTAATAGCACTTTCCTTTTAATGACCTACAGCAATCTCAAATATGTTCTTGTATACTGTTTTTTAAATTTTGCACGATTCTTATCCCGTCAGTTGCACGTTGCGTCCTAATCAAACATTCTAAAGACACTTCTTGCAATTGACTTTTTGCTGTCACACAAAAGGCAGTATCCTTACAGGAGGAGAACGTGTCATCGGTGTCATGGAACTCATGGTGCGACGAGTTGTTAAGCATGTCTGGGGGAGGACTACTTTCCATAAAGGCTGGTCAATTTCCTGCCGCCACGCAGCCTCTCGTCGGCTCTGTCGTTGGTTTTCAGGTAAATCTATAACGACCTATTTAGAATACATGTTTTACCTTCGAATGCTCCTTCTGTGCAAGACGTTTTGGTTTTGGTTCCTGGTTTCACCTTCACAGGTGGTCGTGTCTATTTTCAAGGGTGGTTTTTATAACTCTTTATTGCACACACAGAATATGTTACAAACTTAGTCAAAAATATGTGAAGCACAAATGGCGTGACTTATCTCTATGAGAGATATCTTCCAGCAAACCCCATAAAGTGACAATTTGATATGAAAGGCAGGCGAAGTGTGCACCTATATGCTAAATAAATATGCCTACCTAATAATACAAAACAGAAAATACGTACATAAATATAATACAATAAACAAATATATACTATAAACTAACATATAAATATAATAGATAATACAGGGATGACTAAATAAATACTAAAGGAGAGAAGAATAATGTTTTGTTATGGCTCAGTCTCTAAGTACGTACGTACGTATATATAAGGCCTACATAAGTACTTATTTACAGGGTGGTCGCGTCTTTTGTCTGCAAGCAAACTCGATGCAAACAGTAAACGTCCCTCTATCTCACGCTGTACACCAAAACATTCAACAAAAACTGTTCAAGTAAGTATTAACTAATGTGTTTAAAATACGATTATTTTCTTCTGCTAGTGAGACAGATATGTCCCATTCATAAACAGGTCGAATAAATTTATAAAAAATATTTAGATGACCAGGAAAAAGTAAGGGGATCTCAACAATTATAAGTCGGTTGTTTTTTAATTTAGAGTTAATCTGTTATTGATAAGACTCATGGGCTTTTTCGGATCCAACGAGCTCATGTGTCCGGAGCGATAAAAGAAATGTAAAAATGGCAACCACCAAAAATACAATGCAAAGAATTCTACTCTTTTCTTTAGATCATACATCTAATGAACTCGTTTTAATAAGATTTGGTTTTTTACCACAGACATCGGACTAGAAGCGAAGGATGAATTTAAAAATCTTTGGTTTATTCTTAAAGCGAGGCGTACGCAGTGGCGTGTCTGGGCGTGACGGCGCTGGACTGGGAGCGACTGGGCGTGGCCGCGCTCGAGGAGCTCGCCTTCGAGGTGGCCAGGAAGGCCTTCCAGCGTGGGGAGAACGTCGTCTTCCTCACGCTCATAGACCACTTACAGGTCAGTCTGCAGTGACATATACGAGTAGGTTATATCAGGGTTATATTGGTCATAGGTTATTGAGATTGGAAAATAGTACTAAAACTGGCCAAGGGCGAGTCGCGAGTTAAGTTTCGCGTCCTATAGGGATCTTATAGATTTGGGGGGAGGGGGTTATGACTTCCCTAGCCCCCTCGAGGGACACGATTTGAAAAAGAAATTACTCTTTATTGTCACCAAAAAGCCATATCGGCGCATGTAACGATACAAGTAATCGTATAAGCAAAAAGTAATTATTTTACATTATTGGAGATCTCCAGCTCTCATACTAGGATACGTTATGTCATTAAAACTGTTTAACATATGATCGGCTTTCTGATTAGCTATTTGGATATGTGCTAAACGTTATAATAAAATTATAGGAGCGTTTAGAAGCGGGAGAGAAGCGCGCAGTGATAGTGGGCGAGGTGCTGGCGTATCGCGGGCGCTACACGGAGGCAGCGCGCGCCTTCCACGGCGCCGGCCGGGACGAGCGAGCGCTCAACCTTTACGTCGACCTGAGGATGTTCAACAAGGCTCAGGTATCACCATCGAATACAATATTTCATACATTTTTAAATCATATATAATAATAGTATGCTCTAAAAGTCTGTTTTAAACAAAAATTGAATTACGAAGTTTTCAATCTAAGCCGAGGATATTGAATGTTGCAGGAGTACGTAGGAGAAGGTGAGGGGGTGCAGGCGTTGGCGAGGAGACGCGCGGAGTGGGCGCGCCACGTGAACGAGCCGCGCGCCGCCGCCGAGATGTACCTCGCGGCTGGAGACGTGCGCCGCGCCGCACAGCTCATGGCCTCGTGCGGCCGCCGCGACATGTGCGTACCGTCTGACACTCACACTGAGGGGGCAGGCCTGAAACGGTCGTGGGTGTGGGTTTCACCTTTAGTCTAACCTTAGACCTGGTCAAGGGGTTAAGAGGCTCTGACAAGATGCCTGTAATGGCTCTTGTATCGTACACAGCTGTTAAAATAAATTACTAGATTGTGGTTCGCACTCTCGCAGGTTAATAGAGCTGGCCCGGAAGCTGGACAAGGGGTCGAGCGAGTCCTTGCGGCACGTGGCGGAGGCGCTGGTGTCCGCCGGGGAGGCCGCCGCCGCCGCAGACGTGTACCAGCGACTCGGAGATTACAAGTAATGTATATGTTGAAATTTAACATCATGCTTAAGTTCCTACTCCATTGTAATGTTACCGCACAAAAAACTATTCTTATTCTTATTGGCGCTGGTCCGTGGATTTTAGGTGGCCAAGCTTCTCTTAGCCACAAAACCTTCCCACCGATTATATTTGACCATAAAGTCTTTCGTTTTGTACTACACACCCCTTTGCCTAGGGGGGAACTGGGAATATTTTTTCCTACCTTAATCCTTCTTTAATTAGTCCGCTGGGGCCCAAGGAAGTGTAGAATCATCTCTCTATCTTCACAAGTTGCCGTTGTTTTCACGTCAGAGTACCACTGTCGATCCTGGCTCACAAGAGTAGCAGTGGGAGGCGGGTTTGTCACGTTAAAAAAATCAAATTTTCATGGCTCCTCTTCACGATCGGCCATGATGGGCGATCGTGTGGACACGTGCCCGATCACCCGCACGAATTCCTTTGTTGTGTGTACGAAAAACCGACAGCTATCCGACTGTCGCCGATTTTTATCATAGCCGATTACACACGATCATACCCTATACACGATCATGCGTACCTGTAATCGCCCATTATGGCCGACCGTGAAGAGGAGCCATTAGATGGGTCTTAATAGATAGACATATGATTGAAAAGAAATGTATGGGAAAACTAATTAAATGGGTTTACCAAATTGTTTTATTTTATTAGTTTCCGCGGCGCGATGTTCATTAGATTGTAAGCTTAGGAAAATTGGCTGGTGCGTGTCAACGCAGCCACAGATTTAATCCTCACACGAGGATAATTTTATTGACGAAAGGACACATCGGTCGAAATAATCCTCGCGACAATGAACTACAATATAAGGTTGATATTAAAATTTCTAATTCAAAACAATTCTTCTTCTATATTTATAATGTGTATACATTATAAATATAGACTTTCTGGCGATAAATTTTATCAAATCAGTGATTAGCAATTACAAATAATACACAGAAGATCGACATTTTATTTAATTTCCACTGATTAGCTGATCGATACAGATTCGACTTTTTTGTTGTAAGAAATTATCGTCAAAATTACAAGAACCTTGTATATGACAAATAACTGGGATGTGATACTGTTTGCAGGCACATCGAGTGTATTATTCCATTCGTTACTATCCTATTTGAACACTTTAATAAACACGAAATCATGGAAATCAGTGTATTATAAAATGCTATGCCAGTGTCTTTATTCAAAGTTTTAATAAAGACACTGGTTTGAATTTCAAACTACTATACATTATTCCCACATTATTTTCAAATACGTATAGATAATTGGATCTAGCGTGAAACCGTCGACTGACATTCTTTACTAAACTTTATTTGACCAAGTGTATACTAGCTCATATGGACGATGTTTTCAGGAAAGTAGCCCAGCTGGCAGTAACAGTGGGCGAATGGTCGCGTGCGTTCAGTTTGGCGCGAGAGCACGCGGAGTGCCGTTGCGAAGTTTACCTGCCGTACGCGCACAGGATGGTGCACGAAAACAAGTTCGTCGACGCACAGAAAGGTATATGATTGTTTTCTGATGATAACTTCCTGTTATCCCTCGTCAGGTACCACCAGGTGGAAGACTACCGGCTCATTATTACAATATTCCCCTCATCATTACATGTGGGTAATGATATGTCAAACTCTTCTTCTTTATTTAATTTCACAGTTAAATAATAAAAGGAAATATGCTCTGAAATATATTCTGAGCGTATTTCTTTTTTTTCGTAATAATTTTCCGGGCGTTCGATCGAATGAACGGGCGTTTGGTCAGACGTCCGAACCCTGATGGCCGATTTACATTTGAACAAGTACAGTGGCGAGTGCAAGTAGAATGGCGAGTGGCGAGTGACTGGCTCGCGTTTGCACTCGGCACTGTACCTGTTGCCTGAAAGAGATCTCTCTGATCGATAAGAGGCCACCTTTGAACACCTCCATTTGAAATTGTATCAGAATTAAAATTCGTTGAAAAATAAAATAGCTACATGCAATCAAAAATCAGACGATAGAAAGAAACGGCAATATTACTTTATGAGATCTCTGTGTAATAGCGTCATACAAGCAAATCCTGGCTGCATATAAAGAACTGTTTTGCTAAAAAGGGACAGAGCATCTCTCCAGTACTAACTGAAATTATTAATATCTCTGATGTTAGTTGAGATATCGAAAAACTAATTTTTGATCTTTCTGCAGGATATCCATGTAAGTTGATTGATGGAAAAAAAAGTAGTCAAATACCGAATTATAAACACTTACTTACTTAGTTTTCTGTGCATCTGCGCAAGAAGAAGTGCCACGCATACACACCATATCTCTATTCTGAAATCTGTGGTTCCAGCGTACCACATGGCCGGCGAGACGGCGACGGCGCTGCGAGTTTTCTCCATCCTGGTCAACAACGCGGTCGCCGAGGAGCGGTTCAGCGACGCCGGCTACCTGCACCACCTGCTCGCCTCGCAGTGCCTCGAGACAGCCGCCGCTGCCACCGACAAGTAACTTATCACTTGAACTCTTACCAAAAATAAAGTAGAGAAGAGAAAACTGGACGAAGTGTTTGAACTCTACACATTCGTGGTCGATGTGTTTGTAGTTAAATGTGCAGAGTGACGGATCTAGAGGGGTAGGGGCTTGGGTGCACGCCCCCCTCCTGCCCACGCTAGTCCTGTGTGATGTATTTGTAACGCGAGCACGTGCGCAGGGCGCGTGAGGCGAGCGTGTGCACGTACCGCCACTACGAGCGGCTCGCGCGGGTGTACCACGCGTACGACGCGGTGCACCGCTGCGTGCACGAGCCCTTCTCTCTGAGTCAGCCGGACGTGCTTCTCAACGCGGCACGCTATGTACTCGCGCTCATCGACCAACAGCCGCCGCCTGGAGTCTCCATGTTGTATCCTTTAAAGATAAAAAGATAAAGATATTTCATTGCCATCAAACATAATCGCACTAGGATAAAACCTTAGGTAAAACACAATAATGTGACAATCGGCAAGATACTCAACTCAGTCTTAGCCAAAAAGCCAAAAAATCAAAATGTTTTTTATTGTAAGTTATAGTAAATTTAGTATTTAATTTAGTACCTTATAGTAAATTTTTACAACGTTATTCTTTTTACTCTACCACCGCTTCGTAAGGAAAGAAGCGGCGCAAAAAATATTCAGCAGCACATCTTTTGAAATAAATATATTTTACAATAATTATGAATAGAATCATATATGTACACAATGTGCAGAGCTGGAGCTGAATTTAGGACCAAGCCTCTTTATCATTAAGTAGACATTTATTTTATAATAACCCTTTTTACATAAGGTCCGTCTTATATGGGTTTTACAATTTTTCTGTATCATATTTATTACAGTATCAGGTATCTTATTATAAAATCGTACACAGTGACCCATAAATGATGTGTTAACTTTACTAAGTCTAAAGCGTGGGATACATCGAGCGTGCGCGTCACGTAGCTCACATGTTTTAACGTGAGTTATAATTATCCTTCATCAAGTGTCCATTGATCAGCTGTCTGTACCTGTGTCTTGCGAAACAGGCGAAGGCATTGAACGCTAACTCCTTGGCGCGACAAATGCTGGACAAGATTCTGAGCCTTCAAGTGCCTCAGAAATTCCAGGTTAGTTTTGTGAATATATTTTTTGTTTTATCCTAGATAGTAAGTGTTATAAATACGAGTACATTGTATTGCTCAATTCTCCTTTGTTTTGTGGTCGTATCAATTTTTTTTGTAACAAAAACTTATCTGGTTTCCTTAAACGAGTGTCGGCGACCATCCTTTAGAATTCACCACCATTACCTTTCTGCATAGCTATGTTTCAGTCACAACCTATATGTATAAAAAGTTCTTAACAAGTTATACATGTATACTTTTACCAGGTATATAAAAACCCTCACCATATTGCGGAATTAAATAGTACTATTTTTTTACAGCGAACTCAGATTATGAAACCTACCAATGGCGCCCTCTTAACAGGGTTTTTACATTCCTGGTCAGGGTATATACAAAAATTTCCAAGTTAGGCGCATGGCACAAGAAGAAAGGCATATCAATTACGGATAGAATGATTCACGTCACCACACAAAGGTACGTCGCGTCGTCATACCAGTGTTACGTATGATGACGTAGTCGATTTGCCTGGTGAAGAATGAGCCGTCTTCTTGTGCCATGGTTAGCCGCAAATTGCATGATGTTTTTAACCCCCGACCGGTCGATGGAGGGCGTATTATAAATAAGTTTGACACGTGTTTGTGGCACCATGATCCGATTTGGACCCGGTTTTTTTATTCAAAAGAGAATTTTGACGGGGGTGTTCTTAGCCATGTCTGTCAAAAAGTTGTTTCCAAGATCTTGTAGTATCTTTGATGCCAGATAAGATCTTCGGAACGGTAGTAGCTAGATGGTTCGAGTTTGAGCTCAAAGTTAAGGACCATGGAGCCCTTCCCACATTTGGAACCTCAAGGACCTGATGATGACAAGGAAAAAGTAAGAGGATCTTCACAATGGTAAGTCGGGGGTTTTTTAAATTTTTAATTTACTCTAAATTCTCATTTTGGTGGGCCGCCGCCGCCGCCTTTTGTTTCAGGAGAGTGTGGAGGTGATGATACTGAAGACGCGCGCGGGGGGCGGGGCGGGGGGCGGCGAGGCGCGCGACGACGATGTGGCGCCGCTGTGCTGGCGCTGCCGCCGCCACGCGCCGCCGCTCAGCGCCGCGCGCTGCCCGCACTGTCGCCACGAGCCGGCGCACTCGCTCGCCACGCACGGTTAGTCTTAACCAGCGACATATTATATCCTGGACGTGTAACTTCCAACAAAATTCGACTCCGGTTGGGTAATGGGAGTCAAAAATCGACAGTAAGCAACATTAAATTATACTCTGACAACTAGATGTCAGTAAACGACAGAGGACATTTCTTTTTTTCTTGTTGCCATACGCATAGGTTCGGCGAGATCCACTTGACGGACTCTATCAGTTAACACGTTTTTTTTATTAATAACAGGATTTGCCAATAGATTTCTTTGTTAATAGAAGTGCTGCCGCTCGTGCAATTCGAGCCGGCGATGGGAATATCGTTCGAGGAAGCGCTGGAGCTGATCGAGCGGACGCCGCTGCCCGAGTCCTCGGACGCGGAGAGCTCTGGCGGCGCCGAGGTGCTCCGGATCGACCACGACATTGATTCTGCTGACCCTTTCCTCGACAAAGTTGATGAGGTATTTCGACATTTATCCTGGACAAAATAATACATATTTTTTATACAAATAGGCTTCCACAGAGAGGCCCCTTCATAGTAGAGACACATGTAACACCAGGATTATTGGATGTGCGCTGTCTATTTTGAATGACTTTTAACGTTTGTTTTGAAGCATGCCATATCGTAGCACTGCGAAAAAACTACGGACGGAATATCATTCCACATTTGACGTGTCGATTTTTTATTGGATATGAGCCGCGATAGCTCAGTTGGTTAGAGCAAATCACGGTAAAGTAGGTCGCAAGTTCAAACTCAGACCCGGCTGCTGCAGGCAGTAACGGATTTTCATACAAATTTCCTGGCCTGCAATGTTTATATGAAATCTGTACAAACATTGCAGGCCAGGAAATTAATATAATATAATAATACTGTCCCTTCGTCGCTGGCTAGGATTGGAGCCAGCTAACAGCAGCTTTCCGACTGCCATTGAACGCATTTTAGTCTCAGACTGCACGAGTCTAGTTCCAGCCACGATTCGGTTCGCTGCAACTAATCACAAACTGCTGATTTCAAGTTGGGGGAGGGCGGAGAACATGCGATTGATTGCAGAGAATCGAACCGTGGCGGGAACCGTACCCGTGACATTAGAGGGTTAGAGCATCTATGAGAAAAGTACATTACCTTCTGATAGCTGTTCTCAGTGTCCTCTTTAAACTGTCCACCCTCAATAGGACGAAGAAAGCGGCGTGGTGGTGTGCAGTCGCAGCGCGCTGCTACAACTGAATCCGGCGAGCGTGGTGGTAGCGAGGCGCGCGCTGCGGCCAGTGCTCTACAGGAACATGCTGCCCGAGCTGCCTGCCGTCGCGTGCTCGCACTGCCACCACGTATGTGTCCCAGTGCAAGCAGGAGGCCAATTCTCAAAAACAGGATATAATGCCGATCGCTATAACTGGATAAATATCGAAGGTGATAATTCGAGAATAGCAAAAAGTCCGGTTCTTCGATATTCGCCGGGTTTTTTTCTATATTTATATCACTCCATGAGAATTGGCCTCCAGAGCGTATGTTGTGCAGTTTCGAATAGCCGGGTCCACACCGCCTGAACTGCCTCGCGAAGCAGTCTTTCGTCTTTGTTTTCATAGACGAAAAAGAAAAAGTTGATCATTAGCCCACCACCAAAAGTGAGTTGTTATACATTTGACGCATATGTCTTTATCTATGGCATCATATCTCAACATCTAATCTGGACAGGTTGTTCATACAGAGTTTGTCGGGGCTGTGCTTAGCCATGTATTTAATGTCAGATGATGGGATCTGTGGAACGGTAATAGTTTAAGAAGTAGAATTAATTCACGTTGACAACAGTCCATGTTCCATGTTCCATTACCGCGTTAACAGCTAAAAATTTATCAAACTTATATTTGAAACAAGCAATACAGCTGCTGATTGCTTTCAACTGGTTTTGGAACGCACTCTAAGTTACTGCAATAAAAACATGAATTGATTTGAATGCGTGTATCACGGCCCATCGTAATCGCCCATCATTGTCGATCTCTTTACATATTTTTATCATTAGTGCGGGCAAGTTAAAGAGTACACAAACAGTATTGTTTCGCAGCTCTTCTACCTGGAGGACTACGAGATCCAGCTGGTGACGAAGGGCCACTGCCCGTTCTGCCGCCACCCGGCCGAGGAGCCGAGGCCCGACGAGGACGCCGACGACTCCCTCCTCAACGGCTCATCGTCCACTCCCGGCAGCCCCAGCACTGGACACAGCTCCTGGCGTTAGGTTACCGCACACCGCTGGAGCGACGGCGAGGCGTCTTTCTTCGATAACAGTTGATCTATACCATAACTACTCTGATATACGGTATAAAATGGAATGACAATAGCAAGCGAATCGGCGCGGCGGCTCACGGCGGCGCGGCGGCGTATGGTAACGACCGCGCGGCGTCTCCCGGCGCAGCCGTGCCACTGTGAGAGCGGGATCCGTGCCGCACCTCCTCTCCACACCACTCCGCCGATGTGCGTTGGACCTTAATGCAGCTCGCGCTAACATCAGTGCTATAGCTTACGGATGCCATGCCGCACCTTGGGTGGCTGCAGACGTGCGAGGAGAAGAAAGCGGGCGGGCGCGAGTACAGAGTGTAGCCTATGGAGCGGGCCACTCCGTCCCCGCGGCGCAGCATCCGTGGCCAAGCTATGAAGCCCACATATCAATCACAATGTACAGTGGAAAACACATCAATCTATACTCTGTGGAACCTTGCCGCGGTGAATTATTGTTAATATTCCTCGAGTTATTGTTAACCCACCGAGGGGCACGAAACCCCACCTCACCTTCACAAACCCCCTTTGGGGCTTTCTCCAGCTTTATAGTCTCAGGACGCCAGTGGTGGAAGGCCTCCGCTGTACCAGACGAGCGCACCCAGCTTGTGAATTTCTATAATATCGGGTTATGGAATTAAAACGTCAGCGAAAGAACACGATTAGGCCGGGACTACATGCGCTGGTTCCAGCGCCGGTTCGGTTCGCTGCAGCCTATCATAAGCGTTCCGCGGAGTTCTGCCTTCCACCCACTTGAAGTCAGCGCCTCGCTGGAACCGGTGCTTATAGTCCCTGAAAAATATTAAACTAGACTAACAAACGAAGTATATTCTAAAGTACAAAAAACGTCTGAACATTGTATAATATAATATAGTATAAAACACACGCACCTTAGAAAAAGATGCACTTTTTGCAGTGGTAGTTAGTTTTATTTAACAGGAGTTGGTATGCAACAGAGTTGTTGATGTAATTAATTTATGTAGGTATATAAATTAGTTTTAGATCATAATGTACTGTGATGTTACAAATCCGTCCTGTTGTATAATGTTTTAAGTTCTGAATATCGGATTGTTAGTACAAAATGCAATCAGCTGTTTTCTATTATAATTTGTGTATCAGGTCAATCTACAGGCATTATGCGTCGTACTTATGTAATGTATAACAGTTGTATTTGTATAGTTACAGATTTATACATAATTTTAATGCATTTAGTAGATGATATCTTAACATAACAGATAGGAAAAAATGATCTCTAGCAGTAAAAAAAATGTAATTAAGTAATCAATGACATTGCAACATTTGTGATAGAAACCACCGTCCAATGAAATAAACATGACAAAAGATTTATGTAACACGTCGTTTAATTGGAACCATGCGGCAGTTTAGTATTTCACACAAACACGCTCTGTCTTTACTTTGCAATTCAGCACTATAATAAGACACTCACGTTATAAAATTATGATGATGTTCTGCGTATTTGATCTGTGGTTTCAACTAATAGAATATGATATATGACTAGATAATCTACCTACTCTAGAAACTAGAAACTGCTATCTACACAAATTAACAATTTTCTTGCATGTTAGAAATGTGATAGCGTTCTAAACATGCATGCGATGTACCTACCTCTTTGAATTATTTTTTTACAGAATCGCCGCACATTTTATTCGTTTTTGTTTAGCGGGTACTGAAACTTTCATTTTTCGACGTAGAACATGAATTCCTGTATTGTTAGAGTCGTAGACTAACTCTTACTTCGTGTAGCTGGTAGATGGCGCCATTGCATACAGTTGTAACAAAGTACTTCAGTGATCCCTAGCCTGGGGATTATTACTCAGCTTGCAGGAGCTCTCTAGTCTCTACAGGTACATATTTTGTTACATCACACACATGGGCGAGGGGCGGATAATAGTACAAAATTTGTCAAGGGCGAGTCGAGCCTCGCGCCCTGTAGTGATCTACAGGTTTTCGAGGGGTCATGGCCCGCTAGACTGGATCCACCACTGATTCCATAATTTTAATAAAAAATGCGAAAGTTTAGAGCGATTGATTTTTCTTTGTTACTCAAGCCCGTCGCAACGGCGCAACGTAATCTGAATGAAAGTGTACGGAGTTAGATTATAGTCTGTACTCGTATTAGCATAGGATACATTCATCCCGAAAAAAATACCACCTAACTCAGATACAACCTCCCAGATATGCACGAGCTCTTCAAAATGAAGGATAAACCTTGCGAGGGCACCATCTAAGAATAAGCCGCACCAAAGCCGCAACCAATGTCGCATATCACTTTTTAAGCAATAGAGTAGTCCAAGCATGGAACCAGCTCTCCGATGATGTCGTCTGCCCCTTCAGGGAACTCTTTTAAAAATAGACTAGACAACTGGTTTAAAAAGCAGTGATAAATAACCCTAATTTTAATCTTATGACAAAACAATGATTTAGTGCAAACATTAATTTAAATAAATATTAATGACTGACTGTGTAAAAACTGTGAACTGTGAAATCTATAAAATGAAACTAAGAACTTATAACTTTCCAACACTATGACATAGACGCATCAGCATATATGCTGCCTGTCTATAATTCTCTCTTCTAAGTCGTATTCCTCATTGTTGAGGGTCGTGATCATTCTAAGGAAATAATCACATAGAACGACTTTCGTGGCAGATTTAATGGGGTGGTTTGCCATTGCCTTCCCCATTTCACACACCGGTTATCTCAGTTCGCATCTTTTCTCACGATGTTTTCCTTCGCCGTCAGAGCAGTCAGTAAATGTACGTAAATCATTCGAAAAACCCGAAAAACTCGTTGGTACATGACATTGCATGGTTTCGAACTCGGACCTCCCGCATGGGAGTCCACGACGCCACCGACGCTCGCTAGTACCTAATACTATTCGAACAGAAATATAATTTTAGTCCATTAGAATATCATTATTTCAGCAAAACATGCACTAGGTAGGTACTAAAGTCTTAATTTGTTCCTAATACTTGTACTGATAGCATACCCTGTAAAGTGAAACTATTCAAGACTCGAGACAACGTTCGTAAACCGTCATTGGGAGCGAGTTCGCGAGTTAATTTTAACTGGTTATCTCAGTGTGCAGTTTTCCTCACGATGTTTTCCTTCACCGTCAGAGCAGTCGGTAAATGTACGTAAGTCTTTCGAAAAACTCATTGGTACATGACATTGCATGGTTTCGAACACGGACCTCCCGCACAGTAGTCCGACGTCCTAGCCACGACGCCACCGACGCTCCAACACGCACAACGCTTTCTATAAATATATAAGAACATTAAATATATTTTTTGGATTTTGCACTATTCAGAAAAGTAGTCCACGAGGACGAAATCACGGGCAAAAGCTAGTAGTACTGTAAACAGAATACTCGTGTAATTGGCGAGCAGTGAGATAGGTAGTTCGCTCGGATTGATTAGCTTGTAGCTCGTCCGCTAAAGGCATTCCATGCGTATATACAAGGGCTATACACAGTAGGGCCGTGTTAATAACGCCGAGCTATCTATAGATGGTTTACAAAGTGATAGCTCAGCAATCCACGGAATACCAAGGCCGTCGTAGGTTCATAACCTACTTAAAAAATTTGCGACTCCCTACAAATCGACCGCTAAATAAAAATACTGATCGCTATTCATTTTTTAAATTTAACATGTTCTTAGTACGTTATAGTTTAATGAGTGAAACTCCTAATAAAACAGCGATGATATCATTGGTTAACACTCCAAGTATTTATTTATCTTATCTTATGATGGGGGCCGGGAATAACTCCAGCGGCACTTCGACCCTTGAGGATCTTTTGTGCCTACCCCATTTTACACACTGGTCATCTCAATATGCAGGTTTCCTCACGATGTTTTCCTTCACCGTCAGAGCAGTCGGTAAATGTACGTAAGTCTTTCGAAAAAACCGAAGAATTCATTGGTAGGTACACAACATTGCATGGTTTCGAACTTGGACCTCCCGCATGGGAGTCCGGTGCACTAGCCACTGTGCCACCGCCGCTCACAAGTATTTATTTACTCAGTGCACTGTATCGACAAGCATTTGCCTACTCTAACAGACATTGCAATGTCTGCCACAGATCAAAGATTAATGATCGGTCGAGCGAATATAGAAATCACAAACTGCAGTGGACTGAACGCTGTGGTTCCTCAATTAACTAGCCTAGCTATTAAATTAAAAGTGCATCCTTGTATGATCGCAGGGTCGTATTCAGGGGGAGCACTCTCTTTCGTCCTGCATCTCAAAAGTTGTTTTTTTCTAACTTTGTTTCCGGGTATGACACTGTCTGTCATTGTGACAGTAAGTAATAAGTGAATAGATGTGACTTTTATTCTCATGTAAGTATTTTTCCCGTTGACGTCAAAAAAATTATGTAATTTTTTTTATATAGGTACTTATATAGTACCTATATTATATTTTTTTACGAATAAGTTTATTTGAAGGAGGATACATCGACAGCCCAACAGAATATCGATGCAGCAGGTGATGCGCGCGAGTGTTCGTTTTTGGCGAATCAGAGGCGGGCAGGTGCGTGAGCGCAGGTGTGTCGCCGCGATCTCGGACGATATCGATATACAGGTTGTATCCAATTGGTATCATTATGTATGCTCTGTGCTTCACGGCCATCATGATTTTCGTTTTCATTACTTATTCCTTCACTGCTGTATATTGTAATGTATGATCGTGCCCGTGTCTGATGGTTGTGTCAACTTGTGCCCTTAAACCTTAGAAATAGGTAATACCTGTCAAAAATATCTGTGGACCTGGAGCGGCGATTCTGGCACGTTTGACATGCAAAAGTCGAAATCGACTTTAGTCACACAGGCACAATATATGTGTGAGCGTAACAACACATCCATAGCCGCTCGACTTTTGCATATGGAACGTGCCAGCACGTCCCCTCAGATTTTTCCGACGAGTATATTGCGCTGAAAAGCAGTAGCATAAGTAATTTTAAAACAATAGACTCCATCCATGAACATTAAAAGTTATTTCGCTAAAATGTAAATCAATCGATTATTTATTATTAAACTTCTGAATAGAAATAGTCATGCTACATTGGAATTTATTAAATGGGCATTAGTACAAGCGTTTCATTTAAAATGACTAATGTACTAATCTATTTCTGAAACAGCCTGTGTATAAAATGGGCCCGTGCGCTACTTTGTAGTGTTCGGGATACTCGTAGACCGACAGATGTGCCGCGGCATATGCGGCACTCGCACCCCCGCTTTTAGTTCGGGAGCCCGGTAGAAAGATATGTTCATAGTTTGAGGGTTGGATAGTAAGTAGCTTATTTTAGTGCGGGAATCAGATCTTAGACCATCATAGGACACATGATGTTCAGGGTGTTGTAAAATAGCTAGGTCCATCTAATATTTAAAACAACTGAGTCTCAACAACAAAAACTTGTAACCGTTTAAAGAGCTATCACAAAATCAGACTGAATAACTAGGGTGGGTTTTCAACCCTATACATACGGCGGTAAGATAATCTTGTGTACCTACCTGTGGTACCTACCTATACCTCACCTAGGTAATTACCTACATATTCCTCCACATTCCGCCTTGATGCCTGCCTTGCCCGGAGATGCCCGGAGTTACAAACATAATGATTAATCCTAAACCATTCCTTATACTTACCCTGATTACTTAGTTTAGTAGGCACCTACAAAGAGAAGCAAATTAGCACTTACGATTGTTAGATACAACCAAAGCCGGATAGAATTTATTTTTTCTTCCACAATTGTTACCACTTCTAATCCAATAAGATTCAACAATTATTAACAAATTCATAATAAATAGAACTGTTTTAATATGCTCAACAAAAGTATTGAAGCCACTCGTGGAAACCCTTAAAACTGAGCTCAGGTAGAAGCGTTCGGTTGCGCTCATTTTTTAATAGGAGCGTGTCTCGCAGCTGTCTTTATTAACAATGTGGTTTGGGCCCGAAAATGGTGGTGCGCACGCGGCACGCATCGACTAATCTTATTGCTTTCGAATACCTGACAGCTGCACACTTCTCAATACTCAAAATTAACGCATTTTGGAGCCTTCCAAAAGTACGACCGGCCTGGCATCATAAAAAACAACGCGTCAACAGTGTCCATCGTAGCCGTTAAACTTTCGTTTTGATGTTGTATCTACACTTTTCATAATTAATTAATTTGCCTAACCACCTAACAGAATTGTGATTTATATAACTCTACGGCTAACGAATTATCATCAGCAGCCTAGTCTAGTCCACTGCTGGACATAGAGCCCCTCCCAGGGCGCGTCATTGAGACCGGTGTTCGGCTTTTCTCATGAGTACAACGTGTATCTACCTACTTTGTGATTCTTGTACAAGTGATAGGCAGATGATATTAACACCAAGACTTATTTTTATTTTTATTTTTAGAAATACGAATCCACTTAGTAACCTATATGAAAATTGCCCTTTCTAGAAAGAAAGCATTAATAAAGCAATTTAGAACTGACAATGATGATTGATGATATTGCTGATAGAAGGGGAGGTCCAAAAGTCAGCGGTATTTAGTGATTGAATTGTTTTTAAATAAAGCTATTTTTTCTTTTCTATATGAAAAATGAAAAAAGTTTATTGTCTTATCTTACTTATGTCTAGTACAAACAGGGTTGAGACTCCCTAGTAAGTATGAGAATACCTGTGTCAGGGAGTCTCGCTCTTCCATATCCAACAGTTATTGATGATAAGAAACAAGTGTTATATAATATTGACAATAAATTTAACAATTAATAATTTAAGTTTAAAGTTTTTGAAGAAACAAAAGCCAACAATCAAAAATCAAAAATTACATGTTAATATAGTGTGTATTGTATGTGTGTACGTGTATGTGTGCATGTTGTGTATTATGTCGTAAATATATTATATATGTTTATATACTAATCCTTCTCATTAGGTCTGAAATATTATTTAAAGAAATAAGTACTTCTAAGTAGTTCCTCTGTTTCATCATATGAAATATTTTTTATCCATTTAATTATTTTATATATAAATCCTCATTTTATCATTTTTTAGATCTCGATATTAACTTTTCTATACCATCAAAATATACGATTTCTCTTTTCCCTCAATATGAGCCGAAATCGCCTATGTCTATGGGCGGCAGGTGGGTCATTTGCTTGTCTATCCTTATACGTGATTTTCACCGGAACGGAGCGGACCTGTACCTACATAACGTGCACTTTGTTCAAGAGCGACAAAAATGTGCCGAACTCATCACGTGAGTGCTCCAGATATGAGCCTTAGCCTAGCAGTATAGCATCCCTCACAACACTTATACCTGTGCTTATATGTAAGATTTCAGGTGGAAAGTTTTGACTGATGGTTTCTTTCTTTTTCGATAGATGCTTTTCATCTTTACCTGCGCGGAAAAAACCCCTTTACTGGTCGATCATACTGTATTCAATATTTGTATTTTGAGTACCTACATGTACTTTACCGACTTGATCTCAATCCTAAAACTTTTGCATACCTATAATAGGTCCAATAAAAAAGCAAAAAGGCTACCTACTGGAAGTCTGCTCTTTTGTGTTATTTGTTAGTGGCCGTCTTCTGTAGAGTCGGTTTCTATTTTTTATATATTTTTTTACTCGTTTTAATTTCACTAGCATAACTCTCAGGTCCATATTTGGGACTCCATAATCGGGAATCCATATTTGGGGTCGGTACCATGGCCTTGGCCATTGCCTTGTTACTAACATAGCTTTAAGTAATATAATATACCTACTAACTTTATTTGTATGGACTCTGTCTGAAATAATTATATTGAATTAAATAATCCCCGAGGGGGTAGTTTTAATCAGCCTTTTAGTACTTACTATACGAAAAGTCTCGTAACAAATAACCTATAATGAAATTTCCGTACATCACGGTAGCGGGAAAACTCTGTTACCATAGGTACGCTCTTGAGGTAGTTAGTTCATAATGTGAAAACACAGACATACTCGTATAAACACAACAGTCCGTCAAATTTTAAACTAAATATTGGATCAAATAAATGTTGTTCGAGCTGTGGTAAGGCAGTATGTTGTATACAAATGTAGGTATAACATTTATATTTTACAATTTTGAACTGTATAGCTCTCCAAATGTAAATTAATTTAATTAGAGTCCTAAATGTGGTCTACGAGTACCTACGTACAGTCGTACTACATACTGTCAATTTTCATCGATCAAATCTCAACCTTATGTCACGTAACGTGGTTTCTATCAGATTCACAAACTTTGACGTTTTGTATGGGTTGACCCGTGGTCGACTGTACAACAGTGAAAGTACAGGTGAAAGATTGAAGGGCGACCAGATATTTGCCAACTGTACCTATAGTGGCAGAGAGACTTGTAGGTCCAAATCCCGCAGGGACAACCAGTTTAAAATTATCATGCATCAGGTTAGCGGACTCAGCACCTGCTCGGGCCGCAACAAAACTGATACGATCATATTGAGTATCTATAAGTGTAATGTATGTATGTAGACACTTCTTATATTATGTGTGCTCTCAAGACTTAAAGAGATAAACTGATTAAAATGTGGGAAAACAAGATAAATTACAAAAGTAAATACGATAAACAAACGAACACAAAGATTCTTCAAGTCGTAAATTATTCTCCGATTATTTTAAAACAATAGATTTTCTTATTTTTAGAACATCGCGGAAAATCGTACGTTGTTCCATACAATAAATTATAACTATAATATAAAAAACCCTTCTTCAAATCACTAAAATAAAATGTTAACAAATATTTGTAATACAAATAAAATCATGGCCTATAATTATTGGAGTCGGTGCCAACCACGGCCAACTGTCAAATCTGGCAGTGCAACTCGTTGCACGTGGTTGCCAGGGTAACATAAGTACATAAAAATAAAACATAGTAAAATTGAGAACTTTAAAGAGTAGTGGGTTAAATAATAATTAAAGCGCTGCTTCTTTTGACAATAAGTCTAAATTAAAAATTTAAGAAACTTCCGACGTATCTTTATGGAGATCCCCTTACTTTTTCCTGGTCATCATCAGGTCCTCAAGGCTCCTGATGGGGGGAGGTCACCATGGTCATAAACATTTGAGCTCAAACTCGAACCACCTAACTGTTACCGTTCCAGAGGTGGTCCCATCATACTCCAACATCCTAAGATACTTCAAGATCGTATAACATTTTTTATCTGACATGGTTAAGAACATTCAGCAGGTTAGACCTGCGACGCCCTACGCAGAGCTCGACCTTCGGCCTCGCCAATCTCGCCATGACTATCTTAAAATTCATAGCTCTACATCATTTTTTAATTATTATTTTCTCATGATATGTCTCAGGATTCCCTACAACTTTAGTTCGAGAAGCCCCATTTAACTAATATAGTTTTGGTGGGCTGAAAATCTTCCAGTTTTATACAGTGCCATTGAAGTTCACTTATTTTTTCCTAGTCATCATCAGATCCTCAAGGTTTCAGATGTCGGAGACGCACCATGAATCAAAACATTTGAGCACAAATTCGAACCATCTAGTTATTACCGTTCTAGAGATCCCGTCAGACATAAAAGATACTCCAAGATCTTGGAAACCACACTGGTCCAATTTTTATCAGACCTAGCTAAGCTAACACTCTTGACAAAATTCTCTATTGAATATTAAAAACCGGTTCCAACCAAATCGGATCATCCGTTGTTAAGTTATGATGCCACAGACAAACACACAAACAAACGTGTCAAACTTATAACACCTCCTCCTCCTCCTTATAACCCTTCCTCGATCAGTCGGGGGTTAATAATACCATTAATTAACAAAGTGCAAGAACGCGCAAGGCGTTCATCGTCCTGTTTTCACTCACAATTTTATTGCGCGGCGATCGATCTAACGGGATTTACATCTCTGTGTCGAACGTATCCTTTGTCACAACAAACCTGAGAACGATGAATTGTTAATTTTCCGCTAAAGCATTTTCTAACGTTTGATTTATTAATTTTTCTATTCATAGTATTTTGTTAAAAATATTTTATCCAAAGTGAGAATTGTCTGTTCTCCAATTAAATCTTCGACGCTAAGACTATTCATTTTTAACCCACTTAAAAAAATGAATAGTCATAGCGATAGACTATCGATTTCCAAAGTTGGCGAAGTATCGCTGTATATTTTTAAGTTTAATATATTCCCCCTGAAATAATGGCATCCTTTACATAAGTCGAATGGGATTATCATTGCAATTTTTATTAATACTTCATAATTCTACTCTTTAAAATCAGACTGTACATAAAATTATAGTCTTAACTTTAGACTAGTATTCTGTGCTTTAGGTAAGTACTTAATTGATGTGAGGCTGAGAAGCTCTTTGTTAGAAAAAAAATAGTTTAAAGATAATGTTAATTAAAACAGCTAAGTATGTAATATCATTTCCACTCGTAAAATTAATTAATTATTTAACCACTAATGCCCATAACACCCCACTGCTGCGTTCACATACGCGCGAGATATTGCGGTTCCAATATGCTACCTATTACCTAGTATAATTTAATTAGAGTCAGAGTTGAATTACATGAAAAATCTCCGTGATCTATCGCAGTAGACGAACAACCATAGTTTAATTCATATGGAATTCAGTTTTTTCGTGTCCTAAGCTACATTACTCGTAATAAAATATTAATAAAAATACGGAATTTTCAATAACAAATATAAAGTAGGTGTAACAAAAATTGGTTCAATAATGACCTTTGTGTGTAATGTGCTAAGAATAGCGTAGGTGTGGTGTGGGGTCGACGGAGCCTGCTCATTGTAGGTGTACACATGCCGTTCCACAGCAAACCAAGTGTTAAACATTGCATCCCAAAGGCTTCGCAATTTCATACATACCATGTGTTCACATGTTAAGTCTTTATGAAGTTCAATTTGGTTGGTGTTAATTATTAAAATACAGCCTGCATTCAAAGATAACTCTGACTTTGATGTGATTGTTTCTTCCAAGTGTATTTCAGTACGGTTTGTAAGATTAACATTGATAAGATTAAGATTTGATATTGATTAGTCTAAGATTGGCTTTTTTCTTTTTACCTAAACATCTTCGAGACTCTCTAGGGTTCATGTTTTATTTTATTTACGTATTCATTCTTATTTAATATCTAGTACACTTGACGTTATGAATCTAGGAATGTTCCACGCAAGCTCGTGCTAGAAATTGCATTCGGGTAGGCTTGGTGGAGAGTACATTTAAGCGTATCGTAAATATACACTCTAAGGATTTTGAGGGGCTTTTAGTTTCTTCAACAAATAATAAATTCAGTTTGGGCATTAAAGGATAATGGGCACTTCTGGTCCAAAACCCAAAGTCCGCGGCCACTTCAGAAACCTAGCTTATACGAACTTTCATCATGAACTACAATTAATAAAAGGTCCAAGTTATTTTCATTTGTAAAAAAATTATACATGGTTTGTAAAGGAGAAGAAGAAGAAGAAGAAGTGCGTTGTAGGAAAGTTTTGGTAACTACCTACATGCGTTAATTCCATTGACTTCACATCTTGTCACGTGATCTTATTTTAATTAAATGTGACAAGGTTGTTCTAAAACTCAAAAAGTCAGAATTCCTTTTCCACGACCGTACCTATACCTACACCAAATTTTGCACTCGCACTTTGGTCCCTGGATGACAACTATACAACCATTGGAATATACCTATCAAAAACATGATGTTATGTGGCGAAGCAAAAGCTAGTCTCATAAATGCATCATAATAATATGTGAAATATTATAATAAGCTCGTTGTGAACTCTATTATATGCGCGCTTTTCTCGTGATTGTGTTCAGTGCGTGGTACAAACGACATCGACGTCGATTTGTAACTGATAGGTTAGTTTGTCGATAACAGACAATTATTTATGGATAGGTAATCACTTACTATTATTAGTACTTCAACCCGTGCCGTTGATTCCAAACTATTGTTTTCCGAACTCTATCGTTCTAGACTGGAGAGGTGGTGGACAACAATAGTTATATATATTTTGTTATAAAATACCATTTTCTCGTGTAATTCATAAAAAAATTAGAAATAGGTACAGTGATGAAGTTATTGATAATACCTAATACCTTTTCCTAATCCTTTTTCATCACACTTGCGCATTAAGAGCACGTTTTGCATGCGTATATAACGGTCGACAATTACCATTATTCATTTTTAGAAAATATGCTAATGAGGTTCGGTGGTGATCATGGTAACTTGAACGACTATCATCTCGCCCGTTGTAGATGAAATACTAACAAAGTCAAATAATCATCGGGAGTATTTTAATATTCGATCTTAAATCATAAAAATTAATCTAAGTATTCGATACTTAATTGCTAATAAAGGGGCTGTCAAACATACGTTAACTTTTAAAAACAAGCTATGCGCAATGGCTTCGGGCTTCAAGACAACTGTTGAACGCATCTGCGCTGCGTCTCACACCCTGCATGCGTCCTGCGTTCACTTTAAAATAGGCTTTGGTTGGTACGAACCGCGCGGCGACGAATGCACTCCTGTTCGAACCGACGACTGGCGCGCACGCCCCGTGCTTCGCGACGGAACCGCTCCGACTCCACGATCGCGAAAATGAAGTGCTTGAAAAATTGTGTTCTCCTGACAATTACTTATATGATAATGATAACAGTGAACGCGGCTGAGCTGAAGATCAAGGAAGAATTACAAGCGCTGACTGACCAAATAGATATGCTGAAAACTTTGCACTTGACAGACGTAACACGCCTGAAGCGGGAGGTCGAGGAGCTTAAGTAAGTGTAAATCTCTTTTAATTTACCTACTTGAGATGAGATTTAAAAGCGATACCGTAGTGCCTTCTTAGAATTAGGCTGTAGGGTACTCAGAAGGGATGATATAATTACTTAAAGATAGTTTCGTATTTATAGTTTAATAATATTTTTTATTTTATAGTTACACTTAGGTATGCTGTGTTAATATTTTACTGAGATGAAAGTTCTGCCAATAACTCTATAATCTAAACACATTCCAATTTAATAATTCCTGCCTTATGCTTCTTTCTACAATGCTTTGTAATCCAAATATTTGAATACCTACTTGCTAAGAGTTTATAGAGAAAGAAGTATCCCATCCCATCTCCACCTAGTTTTCAGATAAGCGAGCAATGAGCAAATCATTAATTCATAATATAGGTATGGCTTATCTCTAACATGGCGATTGTATTATTCACAATTACAGCCTTAGCGAATTATCCTCTATGTGCTATATAACCCAAATAAGTACATATCTGATCGTTTTACAACCGTATTGCCGTTGAATAGAGTTCTAAAATACTTTATTAGGTATTTCCTTTTTGAGCGATGATATCAAAATGCGTTAAATAATTTTACAAAAAGCAGACAATATTAATGAAATCCCTTTTATCCCTGATTATTGTCTTTTGGCTATTTTTTTTTTAAATGGTTACGTAATTTCAGATTCTTATATGAACATGTAACATTTTATTTCTTATTTTGATTTGATTTCACCACATGGGATACTTTATCTTCTTAGTTTTCCCGTAATTGCCTCTTTTAGTAAATACAAATATAAAGTAAACAAATTTACATTTAATAATAAATAATAAGTACTAAGTAAACATTCCGCCATCAATTGAATGTAGGTATTTTTTTCATTACGTGTACATTGAGTTATTTAACTTCATTCATTTTACTTATTTGCCCTGGAGGCATTTTATAGGTACTTGCCTTCAACACGTTACATACAAGTATACAACAGTTGGTAATGAATGGTCCATACAAATACAAAAGGACCAAAATAGTGTTTCTCAGTGTTTTTTGTTGCATTGTAATTATTATGTAAGTACCTTTACTGAAAGTTTTTAGTCCGTCAGGAAAAAAATATGGCATATAGGGTTATATTGTGGTAGATGATGTTGTTTTATGTATTTCATGATGTTAACCTACCTGTGTAGTGTAGCATAGGAAAAATTAACAAAAACAATAAAAATCAGATTCAATTTTTTTCAATTTCAAATTCAATTTTTTTATTCAAAGCTTATATAATACATAATACTACAGTACAATACAATTTAAAACAAGTAGGTAGGTATCTATTTACAAAAATCAAATCCTGGCACCTGCACTAGCCAACGGCTGTCTTGCAGCATGCCAGTCCTAAGATAGCCAGCGGGATACGATACTGTAGATGTACAGGGGAGAGGATGTATGAGGTTGTGTGAGGTGGTGTTTGGATATGTGTGTGAGTGTGTGTGTGTGTGTGTGTATGTGTGTGGGAGTGTGTGTGTATGTGGGTGTGTGGGAGTGTATGTGTGTGTGTATGTGTGTGTGTGTGTGTGTGTGTGTTAATGCATGAATGAAATTGATTTCTATGTATAGGTAAACACGGGTGGACAAGGGTCGCACTGATGTCAATTGGGGTTAGATCGAGCTTGTTAACTAATTATTGTGCAATATGTTTAACGGTTTTACTATAAGATGTGACACGTTATATTTATTTCGTAAATTTTGTCACATTAAAATATCCTTAAGTATTTGGCTAAATCTTCATGATTTTGTTCTGTTCTGTCATGCCAGATTTTTTCCGGTTGATAGCATAGTTTATATAATAGAAAAAGAAAATATATCAAAAATGACTAGAACATATGAGCGAGTATCGATAGTGGAATGCTTCATCTCAAAGATATTCAGAGAATCCTTTGTACGTATAGAAGATACTTGATAGTACCTACGTTATTAGCTAGAGATCATTGCAGCGTATACTGAGAGCCTCGTATAAGGCTCATGCATGCAGCTTTGAAGTCCCGAGAGCCGTGTCATAATATAATACTTGTGACGTTGCAAGGGGTATTCCGAGATCGCTGGAAATCAAGAGGCTCTCCACAAGAACCAGGGCAACTAATCGTCGCCGGTTTTCCATCGAATTTCAGCTTTGCGCTAGGAACGACCTTAATTTTGACCGGAATTAGTAAGAGGTTTTTAGTATGAGTTCCTGTTTTTCATAAGTATGAGAATCATGGCGGTAGCCAATAATGGCATAGGACCCGGTTCTAAATACAATCCTTTTCTTATACGCCCTGCCGCCGCCTTGATGTTTTTCTAGTTGCCATACTTTATTGCACAGAAAACGTAGCTACTCTACTCGTATACTCTTATAGCTCTTATTCTGCTTGGATATAAATTAGGACAGCTATAGAACTTTAGAGGATGCACATAGTAAAGGTAGAAAAATACAAAATGAAAGATTGGATCCTATATTTCATGCCATGTGCACAAAAATAAATGCACCTAATAGGTGCTTTATAATCGCCCAGAACGTTATGTAGACACCTGCGTCCAGTATGGGACGCATAAGACTCTAGGAATGGACATCATTACAAACCTTTACTAGTACAAAAATAGGTATTGCGTGTCGTGTGGTAAACCTTCAACCTTATCAACCAGTAACAAACCTCTTGGGGAGATATAAAGCCTGTTTAATACTAGCAATAAGGTTTAAAAAAGGTAGATCAGGATGAACGCCACACAGCATACTTGAAATGCAGCAACGCCAGCTGTTCGGTTGAGTTTTGTTAATCGATTTTATTAACTCACGATTTTTATTTTTGCATCTGAGGCAGCAGCGCTGTTATCGTAAATAGATTTTTGCCATGTGCCTCTGTATAGCCTACTGTTCTGACTTATAGTACATAAAGAGAACATAGGTACCTACCTAGTTAAGATCGAAGGTGAATAGGTACTAATAATAACTAAAAAAATGTTTTCAGATCATTTCTAATTAATAAAATAAAATTCATCTCAGTTCAAGTAGGTACTTAACTTACACCACTTTGGACTAAATAGAATATTTTCTTTATTGAAAAAATATTTTCTTCAATACGAGTAAGTACATATATTTTTTTTACGAATATTCAAGTATCGAAAGCAATTAACTTGAACTGGGATATGTCGTAGGCGTAGGTATTAGTAGCCTAAGGGCGCGTTTCACGAAGTGCGTACACATTTCACGAACTGATAATAATCTTAGACAGATACTGTAATGGTCGAGTTCTACACTATCTGTCTAAAAAAATTAGGCACTTCGTGAAGGGCGGATCATTAATACGCAGATAGTATAATGGTATTGAATCTCAGGTTGATCTTAATCACTCTACTATGAGACTAGTAGCTGTAGCCTGATTCTGTGATCGAGACATAATAATTTTGACCCACCCTATAGCTGCTATAGCGTGCATTTTAAAATAATTGGTTATGACCAAAGATTAGAGAAATGGGCGCTACTGTCCGACTTCTTTGCTTCTGACTTCCCGACCATTTTTTATTCAAAATTTAATACCACAGATCAAAGATTAATGGTTTAATACTTGATTTTATTATTAACCAGGAACTGACATTGCTTAAAAAAATTATCTATATATTTTTTATAAAAGTATATACCTATACAAAATACGTAATAGGTATATTATATAAATATAAAACATTTATCCAAATCAAATCAAGAAATTCACGTGCAAGAAGCGATGAGGGCACATCTGGCTTTAATGGGGTGTGTATTTATACCATACCGGAAGTAATGTGCTCCGAGCCCACATCCGGTGGCACACAAATTGTGCGCGTGCGCAACGAATGCTAAAACATACAAAAAAACAAGTACATATTATATTTAAATGTATTGGTCAGACGAGAAAAGAGCTTTTTATTTTTAATGATTTTCCCTGCATGATGGATCTTGCATAATGGAAACACGACTTTAATTAAAAAGTAGGTAGGTACTTATTGTTATTAAATTTAATTATTTCAGTACAGGCAAGCATCTTATTATTGTTAGAGTTTTTCAATATACTTAAAATACTTACCTGCATGAACACTAAACAGGTATACTTACGTGTTACATGTGTGCACTGTGCATAGTATCGGAGTGGAGGTTCGGCTTACTTCGATAACAATGTAAACTAAACCTTAAAGTCTCTAAAGGAACAATATCAAGCGACTCGGGCGGGGCGACTCAAAGCGCGATATCCCAAGCAAGCTATTCGACACGTATTTTTGAGACTTTAAGGTTTAAGGTTGAGTATAAATTTAATCATATTGAGGAGCTCGTAACATAGTTGCGAGCACGTTCCGGATCCGAAAGTGATCGTGCAGGTTAAGCAACGTTAGGCGCGGTCAGTACCAGGATGGGTAACCGCTAGTGGCATATTTCATCTGAGCTCCTCCGTGCCTCGGAGAGCACGTTAAGCGTCGGTCCCGGTTGTTATCATTCGACAGCAGTTATTAAGCCATGTCAGAGGCCTACGGGCGGCCTGAACAGTTCTTACAAATAGGTTGGCCACTAAGCATACGATAAGTAAGCAAGAAGCAATAAAATATTATTGTTAAAGTCGCCGCGCCGCCGCCACTTCTAAAATAATGAACGCTGGGCCTAAAAAGACAGATGCGTTTTTTTTAATGAACCGAACCTTCGGCGTCATTTGGCCGCCTATTGATAGTGTTTTTTCTGCTCATCAATTCCAAAAGAACCCTTATATACAATCAACGGTAAACTACTACATACTATTTAGCTCTTAAAATTATACAGGGTGGAAACGTTAAGTGTGTCCAGCCAATTATTTCGTAAATCGCAAAACTTTAAACTGATATAGAATCTGCGTCGTTTAAGGCTAAAAAAACATTTAAAAAATTAACGCCTTGTGTTCACAATTTTTACTTTGCGGCTCACATTAGGGGAAGAATAGTCCACCCGCGATTAGGTTGGATTTAGGAGGGGATTTAGTTTAGCTGTAATATTCTACCCTGCACTCCCTGAGTGCTTCTACGTAGTTTCCATGTTAATGTACGAGAAGGAATATGCGCTTGTCTAACTTCCTGAATGCACTTATGTAGTAACTTGTAGTCAGTATATACAACAGTAGTACATAGTTTAAAATTTTAGTTGAGTTTCCACGTATTGCAGAATATATTAATGTAGAATTAACTTTGTATCAGTCACGTTTTAGTTTATATATGTATATGACGTATAGACACATAGCGTAATAGCGCGTTTCAAGAAGTGCGTAGACATTGACACGAAGTGCTAAAAAAGTTAGACAGCTAGTGTAATAGTCGAATTCTATATTATCTGTCTAAGATTTTTAGTCACTTAGTGAAATGCAGATCACCAGTTAACCCATAGCGTAATTCGGTAGTTTCCAAGTAACAAATACTAAATGAATTTCTTAAAAATTAAGAAATAGACATAAATTGATGGTCAAATGTGAAAACACAATTAAAATTCGTTGACAAAATAAAATAGCTACATGCAATCAACAATCAGACGATAGAAAGAAATGGCAATATTACATCATGACGTCACTGGTAATAGCACCATACAAACAGATCCTCGCTATATATAAAGAACTGTTTTGCTAAAAAGGGACAGAGCATCTCTCCAGTACTAACTTAAATCATTAATATCTCTGATGTTAGTTGAGATATCGAAAAACTAATTTTAGAACCTTTATCAGGATGTCCATATAAGTCGATTGATGGAATAATATTTTTTTGTCAAAAACCGAATTGTATTGAATTACACTATGTGGCTAGCTCTAAACCGTATTTTATAAAATACTTTGCGATTTGCGACTGCAGTTTGCGACTATGCAATTTTGCGACTTTGCAACTATGCGACTATATTGTATCTTTGTGACTTCGGATTTTTCGACTATGCTTGCTAGTCGTAAAATAGCAGTCGCAATATCGTAAAATTGTTACGCACAGTTGTTAAGTCGCATGTATAGTCGCAAAGTCGCAGAATCGCAGTCGCAAAATCATATCACATATCTGAAATAACAATACCATTACGCTATGTGCTAACTAGAAATCTGCATTTCACGACTTGGCTACAAATCTTAGACAGATAGTGTAAAACTGGACTATTACATTATCTGTCTACCTTAATAAGCACTTCGTGAAATGACTACGCACTTCCTAAAATGCGCCATTACGCTATGTGGCTACGACCAGGCTACTACATATATAGTGCAATGGTATAACTATCAGAAATCATATATTTAAGTATGTAAGTAACTGCTGGCCATCGGCGATCCCCAAAGATAACGGAGCGAAGTTTGTGAATTTTTGAATACTTACCTGAATTTTTGTGTAGGTACCTAACCTATTTAATGGTAGAACGTATGCCTTCGTAAGCATAACGTAGTCCAGGCAGCTGCCGCTGCGGGTTGAAGTGGTCTCTCAATCTCAAACTTCTTTTAGTGCAGCAGCGATAGGTAATTAAAGTATTGCCCAGCCTGCCCCCCTCTCCCTAAACTAACTCCTGGTTAGCCTGCCCCCACAACTGAGTTTACTTGTTTTACCCTACCCATACATAATGGATTTCCTTTCCACTTATTTGAGGCTGCAATTTCAAAAATCTAAATAATTTCCTATTTATTTAATTTTCTGTAGTTGTATCTATTAGGTAATCGTGTCACTGCCCAGAACGATTTTTATGACATCCGTATTTCACCTGTTTCGATAAGCCCTGTTTGGCGTTTACCAACAAATACGAAATTGATGTACTGCCGAATAAAAAATTATCTGAAAAAAAATGTTGATGTATACCTACTAGATACGTTCGAGTATATCTGTGCCTACTAAGAAATTAAATATTTACCAAGTTAGTTGTAACTATTTATCCAAATATGAAGTGATAAAGAAATTTAACCTATTGCAAGGAAGTGCTGATAAAATATCTGGGTAGGACATATCTATCGATTAGAAGAAGTAGATCGTGTTTATGAGTTTGAATGAAATGTTTAAAAGCGTGTTCTGTAGGTTCACCTAACTAAACGGTAGTACCTAATTATAAATTATAAATAATAATAAAATGATTGTGGATAACCGGAAGGGTTACTATAGCAGGAGACACGGTAGGTACGGCAAGCGCAGTGTTGCATAACATTGCATCCTGACTGTGCATACATTATAGGTAGATACGAGTACATACAGGTTGGAAAAGTTCTCCCGTTCGCCAAACAACTAACAAGGAAAGGTCCCCAAGTGTACGGCTCCGATTTGATTCGTTTTAAGATATATTGCAGAGCGTTGTAAAATACAGTTATATCTTTAAAAATAAACAACTTTTCATATAAACTCTATTAAAAATACACTTTATGGATGGTACCAAAAAAATAACCTCTTATCCACACAAAAACATTAATTTTTGAAGCACTTTTCTCTAATGAGAAATTAAAAAACACTGTGTGGCCTTAAGGGCCTTATCACAATGGCAATTTGCGAGTATGTATCCAGCTCTCACAAATCGGGGAAACAAGCTCGCGAAACGCCCAGTGTTTACCCGAAAACACGTTCGCAAATCGCCTATGTGACAAGGCCCTTAGCTATCCCAATCTTCCTGCATAGGTAGGTACTTATAGAAATATGCTTCCTGCAGGCAAAACGCAGCGAAGCACGCTACAAGCAACTATGAGCAGAACGAACTGACCACCCTGGAGTGGGCCACGACCTCTATGAACGAGCTTCGCCTTGAGATGAGAGAGCTCGGCGAGCGAGTCAACAACTCCGCACTTCTGCGGCAACTGCACGTCATCCGCAATGAGGTTAGTGTTTATCCCACTGCTGGGCAAAGTCCTCCCCACGGCTCTTCCAAACAGCCCGGTCTTGCGCTGCCTCTGTCCAAGTTTTCCAATGTGCATCCAGGTCGTCCCGCCATCTTTTCATGGGTCTGCCTCTGCGTCTGATCCTTGAGGCACCCAATACGTGGCGACCCTCGCCCATTTCTCCGGATTCGTTCGGCACACGTGTCCTTCCCAATCCCATTTCAGTGCTAGCCGTTTATTTTAAATTACTCAATAAAAAAGTTACATACTTATGTAAGTGGAGTGGAAGATAAAAGTACCCTGAACTGAAGGTTTTGTCAAAATAATAACCTCATCTAACCTAACGTTATAATTCCTATTAATAAACCCTACGTTTTTTATGGCAAATGTAATTCCTCTTCGTACGGAACAAATACAGCCAGCGTCATGTTATTAATTCATGGTAACGGAAAGCCTACGTAATTATTTAATTAACAGTCGTAAGCTCTGATCCAATTTGATACCTGTTCGAAGCTTCCAAGAATATTAGTAGGAATTCTTACTATTAATTAATTAATACTCGTATATGAAAACGTTCCTAGTTATAATGAGAATAGCACATTTAGCGCCTACGAGTATTTTATCAAGTAGGTCTTCTTCTAAGTCGTATTCCTTATTGCTGAGGATCGTGATCATTCTCTTTACTTAATCATCATCGTGTTGAACGACTCTCGTGGCAGATTTAAGTAATGGGGTGGTTTGCCATTGCCTTCCCAATTTTACTTACTGGTTATCTCAGTGTGCAAGTTGCCTCATGATGTTTTCCTTCACCGTCGGAGCAGTCGGTAAATGTACGTATAAGTCTTTCGGAAAAACCGAAATACTCATTGGTGCATAACATTATGGTTTCGAACTCGGACCTCTATGGCATGAGAGTCCGACAGCCTAGCCACGACGCCACCGACGCTCTTCAAGTAGGCACTTGAACGTAAATATATTTCCAGTTGAAACAAGCGCTCACTGAAACATCAGACTTGGCGCAGTTGTCGCGCACCCAGGAAGCAAGGATTGACAAAATGGATAGCGAAATCGAGAGACTGAAATACGAAGGTCAGCAAATGAGGAGCATGATTGCCGAACTACGCTCTCACATCGGGAAACTATCTAAAGAGGTAAGCATAAATCGTGTTAATTTAGATACTTAGCTATTTCTTCCTTTAATTATCAGTGATCGAAATTGTAGAACCAACTACCAAATTTAGTTCGAAATAAAGTGTGAACAGCTTCTGATAAAAAAATCAAATTTCGTCGTGAGCCATCGCACCGCGATAGCTTAGTTGATCCAGGAAATGTCGAAAAATGTCTTTTCAAGTAAGCTTCTAATTATTCGGGAAATTTTGACATTCTAAGTTTTTTAATAAAAATATATCTGTAAACGCGCAAATAACATAAACTGAATTCATTCATGTAGAGGAGCCGCCAACAAATCAGCCGCCGTCGCTTATTCCCTTTGGTAGGTTTTATACATTTTGTTTTACCTTTTTTGACACATTCATACGAATGTAAATCATAACAAAAACTTATTGCTGTAGGATTCTACAGAATAAAGCTTGATGCGTCTTTTACCTACAGTACCTAAGTATGATTTCCGAAAAAAAGTTGATTGTTTACCCATTTTTGGCGTTCCGTACCAAAAGGTAATATAAAAGGAACCCTAATGTAGAGACTTCGGTGTCGTCTCTCTGTCTGTATCTCACAGCTGTTTTCTCAGGAACTAATGAAGCTATCGGCTTGAAATTTGGCACAGTTGTAGGACTGGCTTACCCGCATCTACCTCATGTAAAAAAATTGGAAATCATTTTATTTTTTTGAAAAATGGTGTCCGAAACGAGGAGGTTGAGGTCGTCCCCGTGTCGCCGGTGACTTTGGACATATTGCACATATCGTGACTGGACATTTTGCGATCTTGACGTTTTGCGACTTGGACATTTTAAGACTTGGACGTAATTTGGTGTTTTGACATTTTACTACTTTGACATTTTCCCATGTATCGATACGAAAGGGCTTTATTTGCACATTACAAAACCATTTTTTATTTTATTTAAAAAAAATCTGAATTTACTTAATTCATTGATAGAAGATGTTATATGTACTCGTATTATTGAGATATGATATTATAGAAAAAAAAAGAAAACATTTTTTCAGAATTCATATTTTGTTTGAAAGCGGAACTCTCAGTACGCGAGTCCAAATCGCACTTGGCCGGTTTTTTTACACGATGGTGGCGTTATACATAATAACAGCTCTATATTATGCCCCGTCGTCGTCTTTAGGTATATAACCCACCTGCTTATTCAGTTTATAACAAGCATATGAGGCTGAATAGACGTTCATCGAAGAATATTGCAATTCATGCAACCTTAGTAAGTAACTAAGTACCTTTAAGACTTTCCACATCTTCCACACTTCTGTATTATGTGTTCGTTTAATAAATATAGGTAGGGATAGGTAGTTGAATATTGTAAATAGCTAATTGTCTCTATATTCTATATTTTAATTTATTTTAACGTACTTTGTATAGTGTCTATGACTGTTTATTATTTCAATTTAATTACAAATATTGTGCTACAATTTTTTTTCTATCCGTTCGTTCCTGTTACATTGGATTTATTCTAATGACCAATTAGTACGAGTACTTATTCGTTGTCGGTTTGTAGTAGAGATATCTATCAGATCTCCGGTCATTTAATTAATATTGGTATTGATCTGTATCCGATAGCCATGACGTAATTAAAATCGTTATATCTTGTATTTGTGATGCCGTTCCTATAAAATACCTACCTTTAAGTACCTACTTATCTATTACTTCTTCATATTGAAACTAAATGTGAAACCTTACGCGATTGACTGCATTTACCTCTATTCCCGTTCCCTTTATCGGGAACGACGACTCCGGGAAATGAATACGGTAAAGCACAGGAAATTACAAGAAAATGTGAACACATAACTTTTCCTATAATTATTTGTTGTCTGTTATAATAATAAGATATCTACTTGGAAGTTTTCATATGAATCAGTATACAGAAAAGATAATAATAGTTGCTGCCAATTTGAGAAATTTATTAATTAGGTATCCACAAATTACACGTATGTAGAACATGAAACACTAAAACAAAAAAGGTTAATTCTTTTACCAGAATGAATACTTCAGTACGAGAAGGTACATATTTAAAGTATACCTATAATAAACAAGTCGTTGAATTTTAACACGTTTTATCGAAAATTTATTTGAATTAACAATTAAATGATATTTCACTTTAGATTAGACTCAAGCTTGACTCAAGTTAAGTTTATGAATTATCAATCACCGTATTCGCAACAGGCTATGCGCCAGGCATGCGCCATTATGGTGCTACGTCTGTATACTTACTGTTATTATATCACAAAAGTTGTAATTAGCAAGAGTAATGGTGAGTTCAAACCACCACTTGTTAATACTCTACTAATACTAATCACCATTTGTTAATACTCTCCGTATAAATAGGTATGTTGGATACCCATTTTAACGTGTTAAAATTCAACGACTTGTGCACAAGTGGTTGTGCACAAACCTGATTTTCCAAAACTGAAAAGTTAACTCAAACGGACTTTACCAATCTATAGGAGCCACTATTCGTACCAATTAATATATTCATTTTTTTCATCATAATACGTAACATGGAAATCATGAATTTAAATTGTGGTAAAGTATATTGTGTAGGTAATAAAGTCGAGGTTCGTTCATGTGCTTTAATAACAGGTGCTATCCCTCTTCACGCTGGGTGATTGTAACCGTTGTCGACCGTTGCGCCCGCAACTTTTTACTGGTCTACCTATGTTACCCAGAGGTTAAATATTCGTAGATATACTTATGTATGACTATTTAAATAACCCAGACTAGTCATGGCTATCAAGAAGAAGTTAGAAGAGATAAATAAGCAAGGTCGTCAAAAGTGCATTATCAACCCAATTTTAGGTGTACGATAGCAATTTTCTCGTAATGATTTTAATGTGGTTTTAGTTCATTATTCTACAAATAGACTAAGATATTTTATTATGCACAAATAGAAAATATAATATAATATAACACTAAAATAATACTAAAGCTAAATTTCTGCAAATGAATCCAATAACTTTACAGAAAATTGCGATTCGTAATATTTTGTGAAGTGCATTATAGGTTAAATGTCAGACAAAAATTCTGATTAATTCCGTCAAAGCCTGTTGAACAGACGTAGTTACTCGAAATTAAAATTCCAGGAAATTTCATCCATTGAAACTGATTTTATGTCTCACTAATTGGTGTACCTACATTTAAATTTCAACTACACTGATAAAGATTCAGCGCTTTTATGCTTTTGAAATAAAATGAGAAATTCATAAAATGTACTTGCATTTTATTTGTAAAGGCAAGGGGATTATTTCATATTTTATTCCTTTACTCGCTGATGTAACAAAAAATGTCGTATCTAACATTCAGCACTCGTCTGTCCATACTCGTTCGCCAATCTGGTCTTTCCCTCGCCAGTTAAAGCCTTTTAGTGGTCTCTCAACCTATGCTAAAATTTCCTGAAATTCATTGTGGTAACGAAGCAGCATGATTTTAAAATCTGATTTTTTGTAACTTTCTTTACTTTGCCTGTACTCGTATGACCTGTTATTCAGAAAGCCCTCATAGAGCTCTATCGTACAATAGTTTGGAATACGTGTGCGCGGGATAAAGGACTTTTCGTTTTTATATGACGAGTTGAAAGCCATAACCATTTCAACTCCTATCCAAAAAAGCGTTAAAAGGGGATAATCTGTAACTGTCCACGATGCATGTTACGCAAGCGTGTGATTGGATGATGTTCTTCGTCAACTCCTAACATTTTAATTTTCCACCCATGTTTATAATCTCTTTATATGTCTTGTTTGCAGCTATACCCAAGTTTTGCTTACTTTTTAAATTTTAAGCATATTCATGATATGATAGGCCTCTGGCTCGCTCTCTCTCTCTCTCTCTCTCTCTCTCTCTCTCTCTCTCTCTCTATATATATATATATATATATATATATATATATATATATATATATATATATATATATATATATATATATCTCATCAAGTTTATTGCGAATCGTAAAGTACCTAGTGGTTTTTACTCGGATGTACGAGTACATTTTCATATGAATCCTTTGTACCTCTCTGTCGGTCCCGGCTGTTGTAGAAGTCGTCGTTAGACCACGCCAGAGGCCTATCATCGGCCTATGGGCAGCCTGAACAACTCTGAAAACAGGTTGGCCACTTCACGAGAAGATGAATAAGCCATATATAATAAACCTATTGTGTGAGTTTAAGAACATAATACCTAACTAAATAAAATTCAATTCAATAGTCTAGTTCCTTGTAGGTAGAATCTTTTGATAAAATCGAACTGGCTGGCTTCGTTCTTAGGATAAATCTGCAGCAAAATTGCGAATAAAGCCTCTAAGTTCTCAAAGGAAACTTTTGCTCTGAAGTATTAAAGACCACATGCTCTACTTTAAGGCAGCAGTCTTCACCTAAGCCTTATCACCAATTACCAAAGAGCATATAACCACTACGTATTTTGGAACCCGAACAAAAATGGTAAAAAAGGAGATATGGTGAGACTTCGTTGTCCATCCGTCCGACCATCTGTATGTCACAGCTTTTTTTTCTCAGGAAATACTGAAGCTATAGACTTGAAATTTGGCACAATTATAGAACATGCTTGCTCGCATCTAAGGTAAAAATAGGAAATAATTTTAGTTTTATTGAAAATGGGTACTGAAAGGGTAATTGCAAATCTGCAAGTGGGACAACTAGACAAGTGGGGTGTCATAGGAAAGGGCTTTATTTACACATAACAAAACTATTTTTATTTTATTTTATGTGCTATAGTTTTTGCGTTATGGACATAAATAACTGTCCCCCCCCCCCCCCCCCCCCTATCTCTGAAGTTTGCAAGCGGTAAAATATTAAATTATTCAGACTCATAGATCTATCTATATTTTACAGGAAAAACAGGAAGTTTAAAAAAAAATTGAGAATATAAAAAAGTATATATATTATTATTTTTAACGACTAAATATCTGAAATAATTAGTACTGATAGAAGGTGATATGTTTTCCCGGAAAAATTAAATGAAGTCAATACAATTCTTGTTGAGTCGTCTACGAAAAGTCGATAAAATGTATGAAACGCATGCAAAACAATGTCGCTGACATAGTCAAAGAACTGCTAGATCTAGCGACCAATTCGCTAAAGTGGCAACACTGATTGGAATAGAATGGAATGCTCATAGAATTCGTGTGAACACGCGTTAATTTTATTTCCTTTCAGTATAGAAAGGCTCGATCTATCGAAAGGTCATGGATTGGATCGCTTAATGAACATTTGTGACTGAGGCTTTAGTGATGATTACCTTCTCTCTGATACTGGTAATCACTACGTTTAGTATCGTATCGTTATATCGTTACTACGACACAACCTAAAAACTAACGTAATATATTTATTCCAAAAAAAAATTAAGAGTAATTACAACGTAAATTACCGTCAAACTTGTCATTTTTAAACAAGATTTTAAATCACTTTTGTTAACAGGTCTATTCTATATCATAAACGGTATTATTTAGGAACTTGAAAGTTTGCTACAATATGGATCATATACCTTGTACCACCAAGTACTAAAACTTGTTATATGTTTGACAGTTTGAATTGTAAGTTGTAATCAAAAAAGCAAACGTTTTTTGCTTAGTAACACCGTAATACGGACGGATCCCTACAGCGCGAGGCCCGACTCGCAGTAGGTAAGCTGAGGCAGTAAGTGTATTCTGTGCAGTAAGTTATTATTAATAATGACACAATAGGATTACGAGTATTACTGAAATGTTTGTTAAAATAAATAGAATTCCTTGTCACTTTCTTCCATGTAAGTACAATATATTTTAAAAAATCCTAAAAACTGTAACTGGCATATCAACGCCCAGCCCAAACCCTTGAAGACACGGAGGTCCCTTATACTCATAAGAGGCAAGGAATATGACGAGATATTTTGCCACAGGATAGGGCGTAATAAGGATTTTAATTTTAGTTTTGAAGTGGTTATACTGGAGTATTCAGACATATACGTAGCTAATCATGGCCTCTAAAAGTATGTGTTTAGGAATTTTATAAATTCCCACGTTATGAAGAGTAACAAGTTTTGCAATATTTTACACAACGAGTGGCGAGGAAAATTTAAAAATATTGTAGGTTACTTGCATTTTTATAGTTTTCCATTTCATGAAAATATATGCGCCATAGTATTTTTCTTTCGATTGCAGCAACAAGCTGTCGTGGGCCACACTCGCTGCGGACAGATCAGCCAGCCTTTAGAGTTTTTCTGTGGCTGAGGTTTCATTCTCAGGAGGTGTCGTTTCTAAATCACTTGACTACAATATGTCGGGTAGTTCAAATGATTTAGAAATATATCAAGTGATTTAGAAATCTATTCCAAATCAAAGAAAATCGTATTTTTAATTCCGCGTCATTTGTTTTGTTTTTCTAAATATTTGCTTTTTCTTTTTATGACACCGAAGTCTCACTGTAAGGGTTCCTTTTTTAGCGTTTCGGTACTGAAACCTACAAATATTTAGCTCTATATTACCAACCATATGTAGAGTACATTTCGACACCAGTCATAAATTAGAGAGAACGCGAGAATACTTCGACTCCATGCAAAATGTTGTGTACCTACATTTGCTAAGTACACACCTCCGTTTTGATTATCCCTCACATCTCGAGTGCCTAACCTTTCGATGTGTGTCTGACTTCAGGTAAGTATGAATATTCCCCTTCGTCACGTAACTCCACAATCACAAGCCACTGTCATCATTCATTACCATTTCGCTCTGTATTTACCATCTCATCTCTTTTGTACTAGCATTTGTCACAGAGCCTGAAAGCTACGTGGATAATTATTCCCGGTTTCTGGAATTTTCATTTGGTTAATACGTTTGATCCCAGTAGTTCCGTTAGAGTTCCATAACGGTAAAAGGGATCATCGCCTTTAGCATACCCTGCAGCGATTTTGAAATGGAATCAGACCGAACCCATAGAAAGAACAATGTTTTTTCCCATACATTGTTTGTCTAAAATTCAGCAGTCACAGAATATTGTCGATTTTGTTCTAAAAATGCAAACATATTCGTGATTTTTAATTTTAATAATGGACAGTTTTGAGAATTGTATTATTTCAAAAAACATTCAGATTTTGTGGTTTCATTCGGATCGACACATTCGGGCTAGGCATTATCTATTAAATTAGTATGGCGTTTGACAATTAACCGACACGAACGTGCCGGCCTAAATGTGGGTAGGTATATGACGCCTAACTTTTGAGTCAAAACTCCAGGGTGCCATGAATAAATCCGTATTGTCGTTTATGTCAATCAAATCCGAAAGTATTTAATAGGTTTTTATATAAGTAGCAGATCAGTTACAAAATACTGAGTGTTCCCTTCCGTCATAATACCACTTTTAAATTTTGTTTTTGGGATTCAGAAGTGTCCGTTAGATTCAAATAAGTAATTGAAATAGGTAAAATAAAAAAACTCTAACAATAAACTAGTTTACACGTATCAAATATTAAAAGTATTTCTTAAAAATTAAGAAATAGGCATAAATTGATGGTCAAATGTGAAAACAAAATTAAAATTCTTTGAAAAATAAAATAGCTACAGGCAATCAAAAATCAGACGGGGGAAAGAAACGGCAATAAAAATTATGACATCAGTGTTCCCTAACGCCATACAAACAGGCTACATACTAAGGACTGTTCCTAACAAGAGACAGATCATCTCTCCAATACTAACTTTAACCATTCTGACTCTCTGATGTTAGTTGAAATATCGAAAAACTAATTTTAGATTCTTCTTCAGTAAGTTGATAGATGCAGTAAAAAAAATAGGTTAATACCGTATTCTCATATAGGTCGCATATCTGCTGAATTATAGGTTAAAAAATCATTGTCCTTTAGAAAACCGAAAAATAGTGATATCTATTGGTTCGATGCGATTCCATTTAAAAATCGCTACAGTGTGCTAATTTTTGCTAATAAGGCACTGTGGAGTCGGTGCACAAGGTTTTTATTTATTTTATGCAATAATTGAAAGATGTACTCGTAGGTACAAAGGATGTCATTTAAATGTGTTCAAACAAACATTATGTACCTACCTATTATAGTAACTTATCGACTTAATAAATACCTACTTACTACTTACTTACTTATAATAGGTAGGTATGTGATTAAATTCGGGTGAAACACCGATGAAAGTCGGAAGTCCTTTGCTTCGTTTGTACCTAGTGTAACATGTAGGTAAGTAAATGCCCGGAGGTTATTAATAACAAACTACTCAAAATAACACATGATTTTCCATGTCCATCAATTAGGCCTAGACTACACGCTACCGCTTCCAGCCCCGGTTCGGTACGCTGTATCCAATTACGAAGCGCTGACTTCAAGTGAGGGGAGGGCGAAACGTATGTAATTGATTGCAGCAAACCGATCCGGGGCTGGATCCGGACGCGTATAGTCCAGGCCTAATGCTGCAATATCATTTTAGGTATATCTATGGTGTGATATCGTTGACGTGATATTGACGTAGCAGCGTTCTGGTCCGGAAAAATATAGACGCTTATTACCATGTTTCCTAACAGCTCTAATATATTTATAGTCGCGCTAACAGTATTTTCATTACGTTAAAATATATAGGAAAAAATACATAATAATAGAAGATAGATTGACTCGATAGAAGACGAAGAGTGATACATGGTTCCCGTGCTATAACTACGCTTTAAATGATCTTAATTCATACTCATCTCCCATGACAACGGTCAGGCATGACTGAACTGTGAATGTGAATTATTCGACCACAAATAAGTACGAGTGAGTTGAGTACCCATACTGCCGAACGTTTGCGGCATCCTGTGTGACGAACCTTTGTGTTGTATCTTTGTACCTACGTTTAATTCGTCGGAAATATCTGTAGACCCAAGAGCGATACTGATATGTTCGAAATCGACATTAATCCTTGTCGATTTCGCTCACATAGTCTCGAACATTATGTGAGCGTAATAAGACATCCTTAGCCGCTCGACTATTGCATGTCCTCCAGAATCGCCCCCTTTAAACATACCTGCTTTCTGTTTAAATACGTAGGTCGTAGGTTTTATTAATGAAATACGTATACTAACTTTGACTAAATCCGAACAAGAAATAAAATAAAATGATACTCGTATAATGCCTACATACTCGTACCTACTCCGAACCATGGATGTGTGACATGGACGTTGGTTGATATAAAATCGAGGTATAGATACATATCCTATTTAATAATAATATATAAAAGTTGGCAGCGGTCCACGTGATCTTCTATATTTCAAGTCCGACTTTACATTTAAATTTGATTTTTTAATCCCACATGTTAGTTTCATGTTTGTTTTTTATGTTATCCGAAAACTAAAAACTGAATAGTTGAATTCTGTTTACTTACTTCTTTATTTCTCTTTTATTTGACAGTAATCAAACATTGAACATGTTTGATTACGTGTTGACTATATTTTCCACGAATGATGGATGAACACTATAGGTATTAAAAGCGGAATTGTTTCTCACCTTTTCTTTGTTTCAGGTGAAGGCAAGGCAACTGGGTGATCTCAATACTGACGGCTTTAACGACGTTTATGAGAATGTGAAACAAGAAGATGTCTCGAATTCACCACACGGTCATAAAATACGCCATAACAAAATGATGCATACTCAAATATCTCGCTTGTCACGAAGCCAGGATCAGCTCGATGAGTACCAGCAAAGCTTGCAGACGCAGATTCTAGACGTTCAACGGCGACTAGATCGTTACGAGGAACCTAATTGGAATCTCCTCTCGGCGAAAGTAGACTTCCATGACTTGGAACATAAGGTTCTTCGTAACGAATTAAAGAACTTAACGCAAAAGGTGTCCGATCTCGACAAAGTGCACGCATCGATGCTGGAACTTCGAGAAGACCTTGAAAGCATTGAGAATAAAGCTGATAAAACAATACCAGAGTTCCGAAAAGAGATATCTAAGTTAGACATCAGTTTTGCCCAGGTGAGTCCATTTTAACCGCTTTCTGAGGCAGAATGTACTAATGTTTGTTATCATGTCCAACTTCTGTTTGTTCTTTCACCTACCTAGTATCGAAAACCTATGGTTTTCTGTAAATACAATCTTTAGTTCCCAGTTCCATTCTTGCATGTGTAATCTAATCAGAATCATAGTTCGGTTCGCATAAAATACACGGACAACATTATCTTGATATAATTGGAATTCATTATTACATATCTTGATATGATTGGATTTCATTCTTAATCTATTTATTTTCATCTAGAATGAATTCGTTGAAAGTAAGTACTTAGTTTATTGCCTTTGATTTTGTTGTGAACTCAATTGATACACGATTGGAAATACCGCAGCAGAGCTTTCATCTTTTTGTTTTTCATATTGCATTTCCCAATCCATATTGACTGATCCGTAGCCAGAAAACCCATTAATTTTTTCCGTTCTGAATGAGAAACAAGTATTTTTTATTCAATAAATAATTATTAAAAATAAAGATCCACTTTGTTTTTATTTGTAGCTCAACGCGCAATCATCGTATCTAAAGGAAGACCAGGAAAACTTACGGCAGTCGGTGAAAGCCATTGCCGTCAGTGTGAGCAACACTATCGACAGAGCAGAAATTGACCGTCTTATGATGAAAAAAATAAATGATTCAATCGCTGAGCTGGAGAATAGGTCCAAGCAGCATTTTTATCGTCTCAACGACCATATTCTTAAGGTAATTAATATAAATAAACCCATTGTTCATTGACAAGACACGTAACTAACGCCAGTTTGCGCGAAAGTGCGGGTTAAATGGTCTAAACCGGGTTAGTTAACCCAGGTTTAATATAAAAACTTTCAGGGGTTGTGTTGGTGCAAGACGTTTTTGTGATTTAACCCGGGTTAAGCACTAACTCTCGGGTTATCTCTGAATTCGACCTTCGCGCAAGCGGGCCTAAGACTACTCTCTGACAAGGTCCTTAAGATAGCCTAAGTCTATTTAGACATTTGTGTGGGTAGATAATTTATTATCCTGTTATACTATTCTCGTAGGGCGCAGGCTCAAAGATTATAGTCATTTCTGAATGACATTTCATTTTATTTTTATTTTCCTATATCCAAAAGCTGTCCTCTCTGAAGCTGTTCTACTTTTTAGAGGACTAAGGGCCGCTTGCGGGAACGTGCGAGTAAAATGTTTTTAACCCGGTTTAGATAACCCTGAGTTAACTCGCGAAATGTCTATGGAATTCATACAAACATTTTCAGGGTTTGCATTGCTGCAAGACGATTTTGTGATTTAACCCGGGTTAGGCACTACTCTCGGGTTATCTCCCAACTCGATTTTAGCGCAAGCGAGCCTTATACGATTCGCTGTATTAGAGATTAGGCCAATCATAGATCCTTGGTCAGTGTGTTGGACACCATTACTCCTCCCTACTGTGTAATAAAATACCTACTCCACCTGCGTTAAAAAATGTTAAATATAATCGTATATGGTACGATTACTGCTCGACAAACTGCATACTCTACTACGACAAACAATAATTTCAACTTTTAATGCAATCAGCTGGAACCAGTCTCGTAGGCTGAATCGATCGTTAGGGTTGAGAACGGAATGAGTTAACTAACACTATCAGAAATTGTCTGATTTTTGCTTTTATCACATTACGACATTGGATATACAAACTGGCCGTTGAAAAATTAGCCGGAAATGGTTTTTTGACGTCAAGATTTATACAAATAAAAATTGTGGTAAACTTTTCTGAATAAAATGTAACCTTAACTTTTTGAAAAAAAAAATATCTCGTGCCGTGGATTCGGGCATCGAGTGTCACACTTTTGTCTTCTTTCAAAATCTAATAACTTCGTCAATTTTAAAGATATAAACACACAACACGTAGTATCGTTGAATCATCAATAAACGAAGTTCATTTTGGAATCAAATGTGTTTGGCTAAAATAAGATGAGGAAGGAGGTCAACGTTAGCCAATATGTGTTCACACATAAAGTTTGCGGCACAACGTCCCTGTGCCTCTTCCTTTTTTTCCGTGCAATAATAACCTTTATGAAAATATTTATATGTGGTATGATAATCCCATGTGATTTGTTTAATATATTTTATATTTGTGTATTTTTCGATTGTTTGTATAAACAAACTACCATACTTACTTAGTTGTTCTTCAATTACCTAATTTTTTATGCCAAAAATCGTCTGCACTGAAGTGTCATCGGTAGCCGACAGACAGGAAAATTGTAAGTTTCTTCAAAATTGGAAGTTTCGTAACGAATCTGTTCAAGTGGATAAAGATGTCTGAGATATCGAATTAATTAAGCAAAAACCAGGGTACTATATGGTAAAAGCATAGACAGTTAGGTACCTTCCTAAGTACAATTTTTTAAAAGGTTAAAGGATATTCTGTAAAATATGTAAAAGATTTGTTCAATTCTAAAAAGACCTTATTACTTAGGTTTTTATGATCTTTATCCGGATGAAAATCGCTGGTTACGTAATATACCCTTGTTAAATCTTATTAAAATAGGAAAAATAAAATAATTTTCGGCTTTTTTAAATCTAATCGCCTTTCAATACCATGTATACCTATAGTACTCTGTGGTCGTCAGTTTATACCAGTGGTAGCGGTTAAGCACGAGTCTGATGCGTGTGACGTCATTAGAGCCCCCAGCTCCAGCGACCACGTGAACTCCCACTTGTCAGCGTTTTATTTATTGATGACTTTGATTGAACTGCTAATTTTGGATTAAATTATTTCTTGATATTGCTTCCTCTTCCACGTGTCATACTCAGAGATATTCAAATAGGTATTGAACTTAGTTCAGGCCCCTATTATGCATCTGAACAAGAACAAAGTTTGATAACAAACAAAGTTTGAAACCGCTGCCACGCCATTCTATTTAGGTACATCTAAAACATACTCAATCTAGTTAAGCGGAATACAGTTTGTACTTTGTATCAAGTTTATATTTAAATTTGTGGTCTGCATAGGTGGTATTAATGTATTTTAAAAGCTGGTGCATGTCTATCGTAGACACAGAGTTATGGCGCGTTTCACGAAGTGCGTAGGCATTTCACGAAGTGCTAAAAAAGCTAGACAGATTATACTTTAATAGTCGAATTCTACACTATCTGTCTAACATTTTTAGCCACTTCGTGAATTGCAGATCTCTAGTTAGCACATAGCGTAACGGTACCTATTGTCATTTCAGTTGGACTACGCGGGGAATCCCCTGAATTACACGGTGTCTAGCTCGTATGCGCACTTCGTGAAATGCCTAACCTTTTTTGCGCGAATCGCTACTAGGACGTTCGATTCTCGATGCGTGCGAGGTCCGGAGGTCCCTTTATACGTGGTCTATGGGTCTGGTTCCTGGGGACTGAATGATTCTTGGGTCTAGTGTCTAGGTCTTGGATCTGGGTCTGGGTCTTGGTATTGGGTATTTGGGTCTGGGTTTTGAGTTTGGAGTATAGGTAATGTCTTGCGACTGCAACTTTTAGTCAATGCCACTGCCACATAGTCGCGAAGCTGCAAAGTCGCCAATTTACAAAATTTAAAGTCACAAAGACGCATAGTCGCAAAGTGGCAATGTCGCAAAATCGTAATCGCAGTCGCAAAGTCGCGAAGTCGCACAAAAACGCATAATCGCGAGGCATAATATACGGTTCAGAGCTAACCACATAGTGTAATTGAATATCGTTACGCTATGTGCTAACTAGTGATTTGCATTTTACTAATTAGTGTAGAATTCGACTATAGATAATATGCTATGGAACCCTTATGTTCGTGTCCGATATCACAAAATATAATCGATCTATAACAAAATAGTAGTTTATGCAACCACGTAATTACAACCATTGTAAAATGAGTTTTAGTTTTTGATAATTTTTTGTGTAAGTATCAAAATAAAATAAACGAATTTTGCAAAGGCTAATTATGTACGTGCAGTTTCATACAGTCTTTTTCTACGAACATGACGGGCGCAATTTTGATTTTGGGACAAATCCGGAATAAATCCCCTGCTAAATAAAATAGAAAATACAAACTATTGTGAACCGTCTAACACACGCCATGACAGCCCGTCAAAACTCCGTCGACAACAACGCGTGGTACAAGTTGGCGCCTCTGGGTATAGCCATTTCAGTTATTTCAGATGACATTAATTAAAAAACCGGCCAAGTGTGAGTCCTGTCTCGCCATATCTATCTGTACTATAAGGACTATTTATTGAACGTTTTTCTATTCTATTCTATTTGTAAGTATTGACTGAAAAAACTTAAAGTTTTTGCTCCCAACTTAAAAAACTACAGATGTATCAAGTTTTAGTAGGTATTTGTTTTTCAAACAGAGGATATTTCTTTAGCCTAGGAAATTTCAAGTCCCTAGATAATACCGTTCTTGAGATAGACCTGGCAATAAAAGTGGTAAAATAAAATAAAAGTGGTAAAGTAAAATTGACAATGACGGGCGCTTAAGTCGTTATTTCTTTACAAAAAAAAATATGTTCATGCTCTACTCGAAGACCTCTAAACGACGCCCCACACCACACGATAGGGACAAAAATATTTTTAATGAGCCTTTTTACCTTCTTGTATGGGACTGGGACCCCTATAAAATATAATTCTACAAAATTAAAGTCGATATTCGGATTTGGATCGCATGAATGGTCGATAAAAAGAACATATTTTTGTACTCTATCGTGGAGTATCATTTTTTAGAGTTCGTCGAATACAATAGATACGAAATCATTTTTTATTTTTTTCGTAGAGAAATAACGACGCAAGCTCTTGTCAGTTATCAATTTTAAGCCACTATGATTACCAAGTCTATTTCAGGGACGTTATTATCTAGGAAATTGAAAATTGGTTAAAAAAGTATTGGTCATATCCTTTATTTTAACAACAAATACTCGTACTTATTAAAATTAGAACTTTGTAAGTTGTGAGCAAAAACGGTAAGTTTTTTTTAACTCAAAACACACAAAATAGTCCTCATAGTACAGGCCCCTAATTTAACAATATGGCGAGGCTCTACTCGCACTTGACCGTTTTATTTTAACTCTACTTAGAATATTTTAAAAAAGGAGGGCGTGCCCTTGTTAATACAGACAGACATGACGAAAGGGTTCCTATAGTGAATAATAAATAACAAATTCTTGATTCGATGATTATACGGAATATTAGATGATTGTATTGGAAGGTTGAAAACGTTAGTACCGTACTGTTCTAAAGATTTTCGTCCCTTATAAAAATCTTTATGCGCATAATACGATAAATAAATGGCGCAAGACCTACTTATATATACATTTACGCTGGCGTTTGCATGAATTTTAATACAAATCTAATCTACCTAAGTATTTACTATAATTTTCAGAAGCACCATAAATAACGCGATTATTATCAGAAATGGAAACCATATTATATCGTTAGATTATCACATTTCAACATTATATTTAAATGAAAATGCTTTTAAGCGAATTTGTACCATTCCTAGAAATTTCAGCTCACTTATTATGAGTGAGTGCTCAGAGAGTTGTAAATTAATGTTTCCTGTAATTAACTACTCGTACAACGCTAAAATTGAATATTGAACGCTTAATTTGTTTTGTTACAGAGTGAAGCTAACAATCATGACGTAAATGGTACTGAAACCATTCCTCTTCCGGAGCTGATGGGAGAAGTGAAAGAGTTGCAACCCGTTCAGCACGAGTACGAGGATCTGGTCAATCAACTTCCAAAGGATTGCTCTAGCATCTCGGGCCCCCCGGGCGTGTACCTCATCCATCCGGGACGAGCGCCCGTAGACGCGTGGTGTGTAAACGGCAGCACGGTCTTGCAGCGCCGGTACAACGGCTCCGTCGAGTTCAACAGAAAATTTTCCGAGTACGTTCATAGCTTCGGAAATGCGGATTCAGAATTCTGGATCGGTCTCGAGACCATGCACCAGCTCACCACTGACAATTGCTCCTCCTTGAAAATAGATATGACCGACATATATGGAGGTAACTGGTATGCCGAGTACGAACACTTCTCGGTTGGGAGCCCGGACTCCGGATATGTACTCGACATCAGCGGGTTCAAAGGTAACGCAAGTGACGCCTTCGAATATCAAAACCACATGGAGTTCTCGGCTATCGATCGCGACAGAGATATTTCTAACACCGATTGTGCTGGAAACTACGAAGGTGGGTGGTGGTTCTCGCACTGCCAGCACGTGAACTTCAACGGCAAGTACAACCTCGGTCTCACCTGGTTTGACTCCGCTAGGAACGAATGGATAGCTGTAGCGACTAGCGAAATGCGCATGTACCGCCGATCAGGCTGCTTTTAAGCTCGTTTCACCATTAATACCTATACCCTACACTACAGTGTCGTAATAATAATGTCTCTTGAGTCATAAAATTCATGTTGCTGAAATATTGTAGCCGTAGAAAGCGTGTTTCAATTTTGCCAAAGATCACTAGTAAGCTATGGTATTTATAAAGAATTCCAATGTTTAATTAGTACTTAACTAAGTAGTTACATTAATAAGTAGGTAAAAATTTCGAGAAAATTCTCTTTCCTTCTATAGATTAGTAAAAAAACAATTTTCATCCTTATTATAATCCTTTAATGATAATGTTTTTATTCAATCCATGTCCGGTATTCGGTCTCTATCAAATAAGGCTTACTTATTCGTAGATAATTTAAAATCAATACATGTAAAATATTATTAATAATTTTCTTTTCAATCAAAATAGCGTGTACTTATGTAGTGCACGCAGGGTAATCCAACACTTTCTTTGATGACATTTCGTACATACGATATTTTCTATCTGCCGGAGTAGGTATATTTTTATTTTATTTCATAATTTTTAAAATTAGGAGTAAGTTAATTTGAAGCATTATAAATGCGATGAAATGCAGAACCTATTTCTTAGTAGGTAGGTACATGTTATGCATTGTTTCCTTTTTTTTAAAAAAAAGTATAGTTAAATCAACATTCGCTTGTTGATTAATCTGTTTTACATTCCATTATAACGAAAAAATAACATTTTAATTAAATTAAATTATGTACATATATGTGGGGATCCAGTATTGCTTATGAATATCAGGCGAGAGCGAGAGTATAAAAATACTTTTAAGTTATTTTAGAAATAAATTAGAGGAACGAAATGAGGAGGAAATGTGAGTATCCAAAAAGTGTTTTATAATGTAGACTAAATTAATAAAGTTATCTTTTTTAACTATTAAATGAAAGACTAGTGGACAAGCAAGCTGCTTATTTTAGGCAGGTATATATAAGATATTGCCCGACAATATGTTTTTCATATATCGGAAGCGTTTCTCATTCCAAACAAAGAAGCGACAATGACTGAAAGGGAGGGTACGAGACTGCGGCGCAAGCGGCGCCGGCCGGCTCGGGTCCACCCGCAAATCTTGGGGGTGGACCACTCCTATAGAATAATGATAATGAGTAAAAAAAACTTGATGTTTTTTTAAGGAAATAGGAAAAATTAAACAAAGTGAAGGCTTAGTTTGTTTAATTTTTCCTAAATTAAGAGTTGGTGCGAATTTTAACAGAGCGTATTAATTTTTACAAATACAAGGGAATTCTAAAAAAATCAGGGATTTACGTTTCTGATGATAAGTGATTTTTGAGACATATTGGTAGAGCTTTATTGCAAGTCGTTTTCGTATAGTTATCTAGACGAAAAAAGTGGCCACTTTTTTATAGGAAAACGACGTAAAGCTACTTACTACCTACTATGATTCTGAAAAATAACTTTTCATCTGTAGAACAACGTGTTTACGTTGTTCTACACCTATATTTTATTATAATTGACCTGCAAAACTGAAATGTTTTATTTTTGTCATATCAGAGTGGCGATAGTTGTTTCCTTTCAATTTTTGTACGCAGCCTTTAATTAATGGCACGAAACGGCTATAATAAATTATTAATTGAAATTATTTAATGAGTGAATTATAATGCCACAGACAAAAAATACGTAATGATAAATGGTTTTATATTATATATTACCTAAGTTTTTTTGCTAGTTTGGTAAACTCCATAAATTTTATGGAGTTTATACTACCTACATAATTTCTTCGATTGTACCTATAGGTTCTGCAACAAAATGTGCCATGATTTGCCGGCCCATTGATTTACTGTTCAGTTTAGTCGTAGTCATATACCTAAAGACTAGTAATAAATAATAATACCTACATTAATAGATAGTTACCTACTTTCATAATACATCGTTGTGTACTCAAGTTTTCTCTGTACTTACAATATAACTATATTCGTTACCTATAGAGTAGCGCTGCAAATAATTTAATGTTTCATCTGTAGACACGATGTTTAAAAATATAAATGTTTAAAAATTAAAAATATTCAGTCAAATGTTGCACTACAAAATTGTCGCCGCACTATCGTTGTACCAATGGATGTTTTAACCAAATAAATTGAATATAAAAATCGATTGTTTCATTGACTGATGCTCCCTTTTGTTAGTACTGAGATGTCCTACTAAAATGACCTCCACTGCTGACTCAGAAAGTCACATGAACATGTTAATTTTTTTAATTTTTTAATTTACTACTAAACCCGCATTTGACCTCGATATCGCCTGATGGTAAGCGACGATGAGGTCGACGATGGAGCATGCGGGTTCAGTAAATGCCTATTCACTCTGGCCTTGAAGATCCCAAGGTTATAGGTTTCGGGAAATACAGACGCCGGCAGGCTGTTCCATTCCTTAGCCGTTCGCATAATGAACGAAGAAGCAAATCGCTTCGTACGAGTAGATGGAATATCAAATGATGATATGGAATGGACTTCATAAATTAAAGTTTTTTTTACTACAGAACACTTATTTTAGATGCATTGGATACCTACCTACCATGAGTATTTGTTTGGCTTTGCTAGGCTAGCTACCTACGATGCACTCGTAAGTGGCTAGCAAGCTCCAGTAAATAAGCAATGGTCGTCATCAATGGATGCGTCCTGATTCGTGAAGGACATCATCATCGTATAAGTATAGGTACTACTACGGTACCTATATAGAAATTCCATACAGTAAGAGGGCGCAAAAAAAAACTTAAAAATTTTCACAAAAGAGAACCCCTCTATATAACCGACTGGCTGCAAAGAGAATGTAATCACTAGTGGCTGGCTGAATATTTGGAAGTTCTTTCGAAATTAGAAGATACGTGACAAAAAATCTTCGAACATTAAGACTTAATGCTCGAAGCAAAAAATAGATTTACATATTATTTGCAAACACAGCCAAGCAAACTTTTTGCCGCCATAGCCATAAGCGCCTATTTTTTTAAATTGCAGCTTTGGGTATTAGTTATTTTGTCCGAGGTTATTTTAGTTAATTTTGACATGAATTTGACATACCAAAATAATATTGTCAACTTATGGATTTTTGGATCAATTCTGGCGAAATAAGTAACAAAGACAAATCGATTTCCAGAAGATTGTTCAACAGGCGGGAAGACACAAAGCACAAAGAAAAACTACTGAATAACAATGAATAAAAGCAACAGGGTGCCTACGAAAGGATCGATTAAGCCGATTTGAGGCTAGCCTTGTTCGCAAAAGACCTAAATCAAAGAATCGAATCCTACCATCACCTGCGAGCTATGAGAACTAAAGCACCGCCATGTTCTTGTTCTATTCAATTGCTCAATGTGAGTGAGCACTGTTAGCATCCTACCCGTTGGCAATATCTGAGGACCGAGTGCAGTGATGATGATGATGATGTATATAGACATTTTGACATCAATTTTTCAATGAGATGAAATTTGTCGATGGAATAGACACTTAAATAAACGTTTTGGATTTATAGATTTTATACAGATTTTAGCTTGATATGTAAATAGACTGGTGGCAACACTGTTGGTTGGGCCGTGTTAACCGTGTTCAGGAAAGCGATTCTCGCAGCGTTAGACATACAAAAGTCGAGCGCTACGAACTTCTTGTCACGCTCGCACATGTTATGTGAGCGAATGAGATAGGACTAACATCGAATTCGACATTCTACTACGAGAATCGCCTTCCTGTTCGTTCGATTCGTTCATGGTCTTTTTGTTCTTTCGTTAGGTGTCATCGGAAATCGAGAGGTTAAGTTTTCTAAATTTTTTATAAAATAATTCTAATCTCTAAGGATTATACATAAAAATATGTCTCCATTAGAAACTCCATCGAAAGAACTAGATAAAAAGTACGTCGAAGTCATTGATGAATTTATTTCCGAAATTAAACATGGGTGAGTAACTGTCGTGGCAAAATTATGTTTTTTTCTGTTTATTTTCATAATTACTGAAAACATGTAGTGGTTAAGGGTTTACCTAGTAAAACTAACTTCAATTCCGATGCATTTCCGATGATTTAATTCATCAGAAAATTGCTCAACTCTTGATTAGGTACCAAGAATCGTACCACGTGAACCTGTTACCCCTTTATTTATTTGTTTATTTATTATTATTTTGTTGTTTATTTATTTACGATATTTATATATTTTTATCATTTATGTGTCATGGTAAATGTAGGTAAATATTTTTCACTTATGAATATCTTTAACCTCTTGGACAGGTTTTGGCCAGCCATCAATAATGGTCCAACAGAATACCAGTGCTGTAGGCATTTTTGTCTGCAGCAATAAGCTGAGTTGATGCCCTTTTCACAATAGCAGAAGACCATCAGGCATGATTTCGATATGTTTACCATTGACTACATAATTATTTTATAATAATTATAACTTTTGGTCATTGCTGTGTGTGAAATAAACGTATTACTTACTTACTTAGAATAAGAATAAGTTTATTTGTTATTTACTTACCTAAAGGAGGCTGTGAATGCATTGTTTAAGTAACAATTTTAATTTATCTTTACCAACACAGCATGACGCTGAGTAGGAGATATGTCTGGCATTAGGTTATGTTTTGGTACATTGCAACACATTTTGGTATCCCCATGTAATTTGCCTATTGTGTACCTCTGTGCTGAAGTGTTGATCAGATAAATACATTTGTCTAATCCACAGGAAACTTGAAGGCTCTAACAATATAGCTGTTGCAACAATTTCTCTATTAGAACATATTATCAGCGAGTCAGAAAACGCAACGGCTTTGTAAGTATGAAACTCCATTATTATCTACATTAGACCTTTTATAAACAACTGACTGTCTATAATAGTCTAAATAGATAAACTAGCTGTTAGCCCGTGATCACCAATTTGGCTGAGGTTCGAACTTGACCTGTACACTGGAATCAAATCAAATCAATTTATTTTATTGTAAGTAAGTACCTTAAAGTACATTTGGAAAACACATCAAGCTATACTCGATGGAACCCTGTAGCAATACGTTTTTGTTATAATTTTGATTGTGTCAAATTAGATAAAGCGACAAAGTACTAACGGGTATAGCCTGACGTGTTGTCCACTGTACCTAAGAAATTGAAGAAATTTAGTAGAGTTTGAAAAGTGTTAGATTTTTTAAAAGCACAGGCAAATGATCACATATTAGATAAGTGGAAGAAACACTGTTGGGCAATGTTGGAACTTTCAGGTCAGATTTCCATGGACCATTTTAATTTTTTTGGTCCGGCACCTTACAACTTAATTGAGTTCATTATGTAAATGTGGGCTGTGGGAGAGTTAACGGATGACAAACCAGCCCTCAGGAACCATCTCATTAAGTGGTATGTCAGTAGCTACAATACTAAGAACTTGAATCTGTATACTCTCATAGAGAACTATGTGGAGTGGTCCACGAGGCCGGGCGGCGCGTCTGCCGCGCCTTGCCGCAGGAGCTGGTCGCCGCGAACATGGTCCGCAGAATTCTGCGCGCCATCAGAGATGAGTACAGAGCACACGCTAACCAGGTACATCTACGTCAAAGAACAGGAATTCAAGAATTCAGTATCTCTGTGATCAGGCAAAGGAGATTGGGCGTTTTTGGACCCACAGCTTCGCCTCCAACCAAACATAGTGCATTTGATAGATCTTCTCTAGAACTACATCTTTCATTTTATAACTGTGGAAGCTTATAAATGGCTATTGTTTTTATATATGTATATGTAGTTTGTAAATAAGGCTGTAAGCTACCCAAATAAAATAAAATAAAAATAAAATTATTGAAGAAACATCCTAAGTCGTGTAGGATAGGAGCTAGAGACCAAAAATGTCTTCATACTAATTGTTCTGATTTTATTGATTTTGTATCGCCAACAACTAAACAAAACTCTTATTTGACACGACTTAGGATGTTTATTCCTTAATAAAAGATGTAGGTGAGATCTATAAAATGCACTATGTTTGGTTGGAGGCGAAAACAAACAAAAAATTGGATCCATGGTTGTGTGGGCGCAGGTACGCTCAATCTATTTTGAATTTATCAAAGATCAGTATTTTTCATAATATCAATTGAGCATTGTGGTCTTGTGGTATCGACTCAAAGTAACATTGAGTCTCACCGTTTGGAGCCTATTGAGGCCAAAAAAAATTCTCTCAAATCTCATTGTCTTTGATTTTCAAATCTGCAGAAATGCCTAATTTTTTATTTACTAATTTTGAGATAAATTTTGCTTGGCTGCAAAACCAGGCATGTTGAGTCGGCTACGAATATACGATTTTTAACCAACTTTAAAAAAAGAAGATTCGCAATTTGATTTGTGTGTATGTATAGAATACACATGAAGGTCCGCACCGGGCGTCCGCGATTTTAATTACGTCACTAGACCATAGGTAGCGCTATGACATTTATAATTTCCAGTTTAAAAGAAATAGCCTTACGAGAAATATTTGTGGCAATGTATTTCGTTTATTATAAAAGTACAAAAATTATACCTGCCACTCGACCCATAGCGCGTGTATTTCGCGCCCGAGTTCCTTTGACTTCCTTTGAGATCGCTTGTACGCAGGGCCCGTGTGTGAGCCGATTTTACGCGTTTGTATTGAGCGGACCTTCTGGTTTATTCTGTGGTATATGGATTTGCTATATTGTTGCTGTTATGTATCAGAGCGGCGAAGGCGCCGGCGAGAGTCTGCAGCGGCTAGTGCAAGCGGCGCCGTCACGTAGGGCCACCCTAGGGCCCGCCGAGCACGATCTGAGGGAGCCACTCAGGGACCACATTGCTGAAGTAGGTATCAGCAAATTCTCAGTCTTGGTAATTAAATCAGAAGTTCTGATTGATCGCGATGGAGAGTTTCCTAAATGAAAATGTCATAAAATCCGTTTGGGGTGTGGTTTGATGGTCCTATGTAGCAATCGCTTTAATGTATTTTTGACAACCTGTACAGGTACAGTCGACCACAGGTCAACCTACCTAAAACGGCAAAATTTGAGAATCTGAAATGTACAGCATAAGGTTGAAATTTAATCGAAGGTTTTTGATAGATGGTATACATTAGCTGGTCGTCGACTGTACCTATAACTGTTTCCTTTCTCGTTAAATTACATATTGTTCAGACAATTACATACATTTTACTCTGTCTTTCTTTCCAACCAGCTACGAGCAGAACTGGAATTGAGCACCATGTCGATTTGTTCAACGGCCAGAGAGCATGTTCACGCGGACGAACTGATCCTAACGTACGGGTCGAGCTACGTTGCTGAGTGTTTTCTGAAGACGTGTGTGACTCGGCAATACCGACTTATCATAGCCGAGGGCCCTACTCCGAAAAAGGTGAGATTACATTTTTACCCTAAGGCCCGCTTGCGCGAGAATTTATCCCTGGGTTAACTCGTGAAATGTCTATGCTTTTCACACAAAATTGACATCGGGTTAGAGTTAACTCGATAGTTAACGGTTCGTGCAAGACGACCTAAGGCGCGTAAATTTGAAGCTATAGTTATTTCACATTTCTTTTATTAATTAGACACCCTTGAAGCCTATTTTTACATAGTGGAACCATTTTATAAGCTTACAATGTATTCCTAGCAGCACAATATTGGTTGAGCACTAGCCTAGTTGTTTATTTTACTATATGTTTAATATATTAATCTATTTTTAAAATGTCAAGTAAAGAGTACACCTTACTATCCCTTTGGCAGAGCCATGCTATGGCGTATCGTCTCAGCACTGCAGGTGTTCCCGTCACGGTCATTAGCAATGTTTCGGTATACGCCGTCATGTCTCGAGTCAATAAGGTAAAGTATTCAAGTACAGCAAATTACAAAAGTCTGAGGCAGAAATATAAGCAAAAAAACGAGAATTAAAACATTAAAATGTACTTTTATTGAATCACTTTTTTGGTTATTGATAGTTATTATGGTTAGCTTTATACAAATTTAAGTGATGTGATTACCGTTTCAAGAATTGGACTTAAGACATTAATTTTAATCATTTCTTTTGGGTTTTCTGAAGTGCAAAATCTTCAATTATATCCTTAACGTACAATTTTGGAAAGGTTGAACTTAGAAATAAACTGATTTTAATTGTCTAAAAAATATATGGGCATTGCTTCCGGCATTTAGGGGCCCCCATCAAGCCGTGGGCGCAGGGCTCGTGCCCCACGTGCCCTTAGGGCGTCGTTTCTCAATCTGAGGGTCGGAATGATCAATCGCCTTTTTCTATTACAGTATTTCAATTTTTTCTGTAAATTTTAATATATATGGGAGCCTCACTTTGTGAGTTTTTACTAAAAAGTGGTTATCATTTCATTATACACATATATTTTGACTAGGGTGCCGGGACAAAATACTAAACCTGTAAGTGCGCCGCGAACTGATAAAGTTTGGGAACCCCTGCCTTAGGGTAAAGACGGAACTTGTTACAGGTGGTGGTCGGAGTCTGCGCAGTGCTGGCGGCCGGCACGGTGCTGGGTCGTGCCGGCCTGCACGCCGTTACCACCGCCGCAAAGCATTACAGCGTGCCGGTAAATACTGTGTAGAACCGAAGGGATATAGCGTGAAGGTATGTATGTATAAATATTATAAAAGTAGACAGCGATGTTCCATAGGAAAAAAAGTTTCGATATTCCGCCCTATCTGGTCGATATCTAAATGATCATTTAAAAACCGAAATCCTGTTTATATCCTGACCAGGAACTAAAAATCCCTATCAAGAGGGCCCATTAGGTGTTTAATAATCTGGGTTATGAAAAAATAGTATCATTTAATTTCGCAATATGGAGAAGGTTTTATAGTTTTTTTTTTTTTTTTTTATTAAATGAGAGCAAACGGGCCACCTGATGGTAAGTGGTCACCATCGCCCACAGACATCTCACCTCACTTTATTAATATTAGAGGGTTTTTGATGCGCTGCTAATCTTGAGGACTGAGATGGAGTGCCTCATGTGCCGGTAATTACGCTGGCTCACTTACCCTTCAAACCGAAACACAGAAATGCAAGCATTTCTGCTTCACGGCAGAAATAGATAAGAGGGTGGTACCACCCCAGGCGATCCTTCACTTTAGGATCTACCACTACCATAGTTCCTGGTCAGGGTATAAATATCTTCAGTACCTACACTACACATCACCATACCGCGTGAAAGAGTCCTAGATTGACGTGAAAAATTAAATAACAAATAGTAATTTAAGGCTCTGTCAAGTAATTAGAGCAATTATAACATGATTGCTAGTGTTAGCATTATACAAAATATGTTTTTTTGGAGTTAAAGTGGCAGCCGGCGGGCGGGCCCCCAGCCCGCCCGCGTCAGTCTGTTCTCGGGTGCCACACACGACACATGTATTGACTTCATTTGTAATAAATACCTATCGACGTTACGAGATCTCATTTATTTTGCCGAGGAATCTGTATTAACCTCATCTGACTGGATAACCCGTTACACTAGTTTGTAATACGAGCGTAGCGAGTATCACAATAGATAGCACAACTGTAATACAATGGCTTATTATAAATAAAAGAAAATTATACAAACATATGACATTACGCACCAATTCACGCCATCGTTAAACTGCATGTCCCTTCAAACTGCCTGTCTTAACTTTCAATTCTATTTAGGTTGTGTTTGTGTACAGGTGATAGCTCTGGCGCCTTTACACAAGCTGTCGCCGCTGTATGCGTGTGACCAGCACCACTTCAACTCGCTCGCGGCGCCGCAACAAGCACTACCTTATGGGTAAGTTCCGTTCAGCTTCGTACATTTGCTTTTATCAATTTTAAGAGCCTACCGCGCCACTCCGGAAAAAAAATATTCTCCTAAATTAAAGAATTTATTGGAAAGTGGACTGTAGAATTGTTCTACGGACACTAAAGAATTCTTTAATAATTATCTTGTATCCCAAGGAAGAGTTGGGGCGGTGCTGTTCTTTATGGCCGGCACGACACGGCGAACTCACTATTATAATAGATTGTTGATATATTCCAACTAGATTACAATGAATAAATGAATAGGAAATAATCCTTCAATGTTTTACCACTAGAGGCGCCACTAGCACATGTATGTAGCAAATCAATATGTAGATACTACTTCTCCACCTTTTACCCTTCAGACTCGCGCCACGCTGTCATAACAGATTTTCAGTCTGCTATTTTGAAATAGCCGTATGATGCCATGATATCATAACAATATTACTGATAGCTTTGAAAAATTAAATTAACCCAAATTATGAGACATTTGTGATATCTTCAAAAATGGCGTTTCGTTTTGCTTTTTTGTTTACGGAGTGTGCTAGTGGCTCCATCTAAACTACGCTTTGCGTTGTATGTCCTATTGGCAGGAGTTTGGAGAGCGCCTTGGCGCACGTGTACGCACCCATGTACGACTTCGTGCCACCCGACCACGTGACACTGTTCATTACCAACCTGTGAGTACAACCTACCCGCCGAGCGTGGTAATTTGCATAACGATTACTTAACCATAGATTAGTGTGCATGGGTGTACAGAAAACACTCAACGGCTTAATCCTCTACACGATGGGCTATGATGGAAGATAACATACACGCACAATCTGCAAAATGTAACACGAATTCTATGCACAATAAAGAATCTGAAATCCGAAAATCTGATCGTGTAGAAGGCATAATCGTGTGTAATCGACTATGATCGCTTTTGTTGTTGTTTTTGAGCACACATTAGCCTATGTATATATAAGAGCACGTAGAAATGCGTGCGGTTGATCGCGTGTCCACACGATCGCCGATTATTCATTCATTATAGTACATTTTTGTCTGTTTGTTTGAACGCACATCACGTAAATTCTATATATACATATAAGTAAGTCGAGATTTACATTTAGGCCATTCTACATAAAAATGGGTCAAATATGAGGGTAAAGTTAGTTTGCAACGCGAACGAAGCTGTGGGTAACAGGTAGTAGAAAATATAACACAAAAAAATAAAGTTCTAAAATGCGTCTTCTTTACTTTTCAGCGGTGGCAGTTCTCCGTCCTACATTTACCGATTGCTCTCAGATCTCTACGATCCTAAGGACTATCAAATATAGCTCAAATATTAACTGAGGCCTTTCTTTGTGACTGTTTATACATAGAATATTATAAAATTTGACAATGTATTGACTATGTATAATATAAAGAATAAATGCACACACAGAATTTATGATTATTTATTTTCAGAACATACAAGTGGTAAGTTAGTACTGGAGAGATCCTCTGTCCCTTATATGACGCCAGGATTTGCTTGTATGGCGCTATTACACCGTGCCGTCATGATGTAATATTGCCGTTTCTTTCTATCTTCTGATTTTTTATTTAGCTTTTTTTAGCTATTTTATTTTTAAAGAATTTTAATTCTGTTTTTACATTTGACTCTTAATTTATGCTCTTATTGCTCACATGCTCAAACTTAAATGTTCTCTGTTACGTGTTATTATAGTAACCAATATTGTTATATCCAAAGCTATTTTCCACTATGTTAATTTGTATCATTATCCAGATCCTCCTCACTATCATATCTGTATACACCTTCATTGTCCATACTTTGATTATCGTTGTAACTACCTTGCTTTCCAATAGTTATAGTATCATCATCTGAATCCATATCTGTTTCATATTTTATAAATGAATCAAGCTCGAGATCGCTTAGGGCATTACTGATTTCTTTAGCTTTCTCGGCGCGACCAATCAATACTCTGATTAAATCGTACATCTTATGTTTAGGCATATTATATTTCCCTTCATTTACGTAATTTCTAATATCATAAATATTACCTTTTAAAGGAGCGAGCAATTTATCTATTTCCAAAGGCTGGATATCTTCATCGAGGTGATTATGAAAAACTTTAAAATCTCTTGTTTTGTTGAGCCACTCGGATAGTATATAAGATTTTGTTGCTTGGAATAAGTGAATCAAATTATTATTGGTAACGTTATATAAGACATCGACGTTATGTGATATCCAACTGTAACAAAACAATATTACCACATTATGCAATTGTGCAATGCAAAAATAAATAAATTAAATAAAAGAGTTTATTCATTGACACACATCAAAGTAAGATACAACACAGTTATTTTATTCTAATACTTAACCTATAAACAAGATATACGATTCGATATCTATAACATGTTTTGCCCTATGTGTATAATGAAATGGTCGAGACCTCGGCGACACGCTGGTTTTCAGGACTCGTCTAATGTGCCAGATGGAGCGCTGGTCGCAGGATTACTACACAACACGTTTAAGTGGTCAAATTTCTATAATGTAATTTTATATTAAAATGAATGACAATACAAGTAATAATAGTAGTATAAGTAGTAGCTGGCTTTAGTTTCCTTCTGATGATAACATAATTGGATTTCTGTGTCTGAGAGAGTATCTATACCATTCACTGAGGTCAGCTAACAGACACTTTACTGTATGTACCTAATAAATTATCCTAAAAATCACCTAAAATTATCTATCACCTTTCTCTATCCCGATGGTTAGCAGGGAGAAAACTCGAAACGAGTTATGCTATACCTTTTATACATATTTTATTTTTTCGTTAATTAAGTTGTTTTTGTATTTTGTCTGTGTGTGTAATAAAGATTTTTTAAACCCCTAGCGGTGAAATAGAACGTATTTACTATCCCAGGATTCAACATCTAGTGGCAACGAACTTCGGCGTGATTGGTGTGTATTCTATTATATTTTATGTGAGCAATATCAACCAAATACAAGCAGATTTTTGCGACGAAAGTAAGTGCTCCTCGCAGTGTTTTTATTAAACGCTGCTAGGAATTCAGCTTTTTTTAATGGCAGCAGCAGCTCGCACCAACATTTCGATGCTGCAAAGCTACCTCTAAATAACTAATCTCGGATATAGTACGTCTAACGGGGAAACGCGATGATTTTTGTCTTCCTTCCGTCCTGTCTGTCCTTGTTTTTTGAAAATGTATGGTATAGTATATTGTCCACGGGCCAAATTGTCGCAACGAGTGTAGTTTTGCGACACGACACGTGGTTATTCCCCACGTGATACACAAGATATGTTTTGTTACACCTGCGAGATAAAATAATTCGCAATTCATCCAGTGATTGGTTTTGTACTGAAATAGTACTCGTATAAAACAGTAAATTAACTGATTTAGAAATGATTGACCGTTTTTTGAGGAGCGTCCTGAAAAGGAAACAATTGTACACCCTGAAGATAGTATGGTTCCTACCTACTAGAGTATAATATATATTAAAATTGGTACTTGTATACCTTGGGTATACCAATAACAAAGTACATATTTTAACATGGAAATAGTAGCGCGTTTGGTTACTCAGGTCATTGTGCTAAACTTGTCTTTAGATTGGAAACAAGTTTTACACAGAATAGAAGAATGGAATAAAGTATTTCTATTCTAAGAATAGTACTTACTCATAATATTTGCGGATGTCAGTGTAAACGATTGGAAGATCATATCTGTACCCACAGGCAAAGCCCCAGGACTGCAGGCCTACTAGTCGGGCGTCTACAACCAGAGGAGCGCCTGGGACGGCCATGCAAGGGGCTGCAGGGTTATATTGCCTTGTGTAACCCAAACAAAACATTTCTGGTTGCATGTTGATGTCGTACTAGAAACAAATCCTACTTATAAATTAAAATATTTTTCAAATATAAGTAGCTGCTATAACTAAGATCTAAACTCGACTACTATAGGTAAACCACTCTAAACTGAGGGAACTGGGGCGGGAGGTGTGGCCTGCCGCCTGGTATTTATCCATGGCATCCTTTCGATCGGATGCCTCAGTAATTTATCAATCATCCTGATAATATGGCATCAATTCTGGGGTGGCCGCTAAATGTAAAGCTAAAACTAAATGAAACTGTCTCGCTCACTTATATGCTAGTTAAACTAGGTTGTTTAAGTGTGAAGGTGAGATTTTTTTAATTTTTCGAGTGACACCAGAATCGGTGCCTAGTCCATAGTTCTTTATAATTTATGTATACCATACAACTCACCAGACGCTTATAAGCTTCACAGCTTCTTGTTAGACGTGTAATATAAAATGAGATAGTTTTCAGCATTGGATCGAGTTTCTCATCAGGGTAATATTTAGAAGAACGGGGCAGACACAATTCATTACCCTGAAACGGGCACAAGTAAACTTAACCACAAGAAAATCCTGTGGAGTGGCTGCCGGCTCCTTCCCAAGTACACAGTGGTCGAATAATGCTATTAAGGAACCTCTTAAATGGCGTTTGTATTACCTGAGTATGATATGAAAATGAGAGTGCTATTTTGTTAATCAAATTAGGGTAAAATAATACCAACCCTAAGATCACATCGTCCCCACCCAGTGACGAAGGCCTTCTTATATACTAGATACGATTTCGAGTCACTAAATCCGAGTACTGGTTTTATGGTGGTCCTAAAACAATAATAATACCTAATGAAATATTTCCATACTCTCACTCACTCAGTTATAGGTACAATATTATTGAGGATCGCGCTGTAAAATTGATTCTACAGTTTTACCTACACAGAAGATAAACCGATATAGATCTATCTATTATATACCTCTACAAGGATATCAAACTAGTTATTGCGAATTTTCAAGTTTAGAAGTTAAGAGTTGATTTAGTACCGATAGAATTTCAGCAGGAACTCACTTAAACAGAATGCTCTCATATATCCTGACCAGTGCCAAGTCTGCTTTGAGGGTGTAAGGGTCGAATTCGGAGTTCACGATGACTAGGACGACTGTCAGTACAACCGTGCCACGATCTGCGTAGTTCTCCCCCACTACAACCCCAAGTTCATTTATTGGGACACTGGAACAATATTTAGTTGTATGAATAGTTTGATATAGATTGTGAGAAAATGACTCAATAATTAAGTAGTGGAAAGGAAAACAGGTCACATGTTTTGGCGCGTCCGTCCTTTCTGTTAGACTCATCATAGGCCTGTTACGTCTATTGCAGACGATTTAAGCAGCGTCGGGAAGGCATCGCTTTTCGTGGCTAAATAAACCTATTTGGGAGTGGCATACACGCGCGGCAAGCGAGTGGTGCGCCGGGTAGATGAATGATGTTTCGGTGTTTGTTTGCTCTCCTGGCCGCCAGTACTTCGAACCACTTTGCATCGTGTTCCTGACCTCTCTCGAATACGTTTCCTCCATGCATCTCTGTCACCCGCGAGCTGTTGCCATTCATCGTGACTGTTAGACTGCTTGGTTTATAATCTAACAAATGAAATAGATTGAACTCGATTTTCTGTTTCAATCGAACTAAAGTGTAACTTAATGGAAAGGATTGTTTTAGAGCGCCGTCGTAGAGGTCTATTTGTAGTTTAAAAATCCATACAAACTCACTTTTGTAACGGATGTGCGACAGTTAAGATAATGCTTTTAGCAATAATCACCGCCATAGAGTAGTGAGCGTAGTTCCTACGAATGCTCGCTATGTAAGGGTGCTCTTGAACAGTCACGCGCATGCCTCTGAATACCTGAAATTATAAATTCGGCCTTTTCTTCGCTGGCTGACAGTCATTATGCCTTCCGATCGAAAAAATATAGGTATATGTAATATGACTAATTGTTACGTAGTTACTCATATCTATTTAATTTTTTAAAGGCTTATTCAAGTGGAATGGTTTTCCAAGGTTTAAAGTAATATCAAGGATTTTTCTGTACCTTCCTATTAAGAACAGGTATGTCCCCAGGTCTCGGATATAATCCCACATTAAAGAGATGTAACGTATCCTCTTCGGCAACTTTATCATTACAGCTAAACGTCCAAAAAACTGTCAAAAATAGATTTTTAATTATATATGTTAAGCTAATAGACAGAGTTAAGTAAATTATCAGAATCCATTACTTACGTGCAATATAGATGAAAACGATATGTAATGCTGCTGCGGTATATCTAAACATGGTTGCTTTTTCCTGTAACTACTCTCCAGGTTTTAAAATCTATTTGGCTACGAAATTGTTTGGGGGAAAGGTCAAGGAATATTTTTGACAATTAAAAACCAGTGGTTTATAGATAATACGTATATTAAGTATTATTATATTATAACTTATGGAAAGTACATAACAATCTAAAATAAATAACTAAAATTAATTACCGATGGATGGAATGACTGACCGTTTTAATAGGCTGAAGTTCTTAAAGGATGGCAATTAGAATTCCGAGCTTCTGCGAGAGGTGCTATTCCCTAGCGAGCGTGGTGGCAGTGGGCCCACCAGAGCTGGGCGTGGCGAGCGTGACGTAAGCGCGCGCAGGCCACGCTTTGGGACGCGCGCGCTCCATAAGCCCGAGACACGACGCCGCGCTGCGCCCCGAGCCGCTGGGGGCGCGCGTACTCGCAGTGCGCAGCGAGTGCACCGATATCACCTGTAATATGACACAGGTTTCGTCCCATAATGACCACTTCCCAAAACGACACTCCCATAATGACTACTTACTTTAATATGCTGGTTATAACAAAATACTTGTATTGAGCTCATGCAGAGCGATTTGGTTTCAATTTCGCATAAAATTGTTTAGGTGATCTATTCACAATTGATCGATTTGAATGTTTGTCAGGAGTCGTATTTTTAATTCTATTTTTCAATATTGGAGTATAATTTATAGTAGGTACAGTCGACCACAAGCTACCTATAGTATACCATCTGTCAAACACCTTTGATTAAATCTCAACCTTATGCCTGCGCAATATGATACATTTCAGATTCTCGTTTTTGACGACGTCGATTTTGACGTTTTGGGTAGGTTGATCTGTGGTCGACTGTACTCTGTGATATTGGTGACGGAAAGCAGTGATTTAGGTAAAAAGTAAAGTATTAATTACTATTGCGGTTCTTTCATATTATTTTACTTTTTTTTCTAAAGTCGGCCGTGCTACTAATTTGCGAAACCCATATTCGAAATTTTTTAAACAGATTTTCCTGCTGCTGGTCAAAAGCCTCCCTTCTTCTTTTCCACTTTCCCTATCCTCGGCGTCCCTATCCATCCCTTCTACCTCGGCGCCGCAGTCCGTCCCACAGGACGGACGGAAGAATGCCCTGGGTGCCACAGCACCCAGGGCATGGCGATCTTTGCCCACCGTTCCTGGTTTATACGGCATACGTGGCCTGTTCAGATTATATTCGAAAATACCAGTTTAAATTGTCCTGTCAAGACAAAGTATATCAACCTAGGTATATATAAATATATAGATATTATATGGTCAACAGGTAAACTGCACACGTACCCTTGACCGCTGATGCAGCAAGGGGCGGCTTTCGGACGAGGATCCGTCTGCCTCTATGCTCCTGGACCGGTAGCCCTGCGCCATGCGGTGGAACATCAGCATCGCCAGCGCCAGCACGGTCGCGTACACAAAGAACTCTGTCGCCTAATGTCAAACAGTTAACACAATCATCACTATAGGCTCACCACTGAACTGAGACGACGTCAAACGTCCTCAAGAGCATAGAGCATACCCCTTTCCATCCGCACCAAAGGTAGCATGCTCGCAAATCAACTGGCTTGCGATTCAGTAGCATACTCAAAATTATCATGCTCATTACTATAGCAGGTGCTATACAGACATGCTAGTTAGTAGTAGCATTTGCTCAAAACTAGCACGAAAGCATGCTAGTATTGAGCATGTGTGTCAGTACCTTAACAGTTAGAGAGCGCCCCTCGCACCCCTCCCCTCCTACAGCCCCTCCCGCACCGCGCAGAGACTTGAGGCGTCGTCTCTGTTAATCGGTACCTTGTAAGTAGACCTGCAAGAGTAGGCAATAGGGGACAGTAGCCCTTGGAAAACTTGCTAGTAACTCAAAAATATCTCACCCTTGACTCGAAGACCTTAGTCTGCGCCACTAGGATCACAATCAGGTTGCCAAACGCAACAGAAACATACCAGGCAGCGATTGTTATGGTTTTCATGCTTTTTGGAGCCTACAAAATTGAATATATACTCAGTCATTTAGGTAGTTATACACCCACCCACCCGGTACTTACATAAATTACCAACACAAAAAGAATAGGTACTCATGAAAACGAGTTATTTTGGATAACTATTACTAAGCAAATCGAGCTAAGTATACAAATTCTAAGATTCAAGATGATGTCATCCGACCTGGGTAAATGAAAACTCCAGTCCCGACACAGCAAACATGATCTCGGCGATTGACACAAGAATGTACTGTGGTACGATCCAGACTAGATGCAGTTCGTTGGGGGGGTTCGGCGCATGCAGCACGGCCGCGTCGAGCCGGCCCAGTCGCTCGCGCAGGCACAGCACGTACACCCCCCCGGCTCGAAGGAACCCTTCCCCCGAACCAGACACTTCTCCGTTGGCACTCTGTGCGCGCCATACAAACCTGTAGATTGCGCAAGGCTGTGAAGATCCATCAGTGTCGTAACCAGAAAAAATACATGTGGGTTATTAATAAAAGCTTGTTCCTAATCATGTGCCTCGAAACTTAGGTGGGATTCCGGGTAAAGGGCTGAATACGATCCTGAAAGCGGGTAGTAACATCAATGGTTGCATGACACGAATATTCTATTCAATGTCCTCCTATAAACCTTCTATTATGTTCATCATCAAATATTTGTACATCATTAGTGTGTAAAGAAGATGGCTTCGCTCCCATACAAAGTGAGACTCAGCGATTTAACTTTTTAATTTAGGTACTTAAAAAATCTATCACATTGCAAATAAAATATTTATAATACGATAGCCCAAATTAAGATAAACACGCTGATATCTTTATTATTTCCCAATAACCTAAAATAATTTTGCAATTAATAAAATGTCAGATGTGACTTTCACTTGACCTTGCTCAACAATGATTGAATTTAAGAATAGTCAAAAATTTAGATGTCTGGAAATAATGAATTAGTGCATGAAATACATTATTTTTTATATTACATTACATTGTTTATAAACTCTTTCTACTGTCTGATTTTTGATTGCATGTTGCTATTTTATTTTTCAACTAATTTTAATTCTGTTTTCACATTTGACCATCAATTTATGTTTATTTCTTAATTTTTAAGAAATACATTTAATATTTGTTAGGTACTTAGAAACTACCGAATTATAAGTTCGGACAAAAAATAAGGTGTAGCCACTAGAAATAGTCTTTCATGCGAAAATTATCAAAGTATTAAAATGTCTCACTTTCCAGACTGAAGACACATATATGCAGATTCCCCGATGTGGTCGACGGGTGCGTCTGATACGTAGTAAATGTCACTTAGCCTCTTTTCGGTTTCAATCACTATAGACACATTTTTATTAGGTCCAGTATCACCTATGTATACAACTCTGTTTGAAAAAGTAGGAAAATTATTTGCATGAAATCTTTGTGTACAGTACGAGTAATATCACAATTTCTACAAGGACTCTACTAGTCCGATTTCTATAACGAAAATCTTCTATTTGCCATTGTTTTTACACAAATACAATGTTTGGTACCTACTTCAGTTTCGGTTTTCCCGTTAAAGATTTTGTAAATTGATTAGGATCCATAAAATAAAACGATATTTGGTCATCGGAGTTTTGGCCGATCACAATTGGCATAAACTGCGAAACAAAATTACAATTTTACAAAATTCTGTGCGGTGATTATCAAAACAGGCATAACATAAATTAGGGATATGAACCATGCCAGCAACGGTCTTCAGTTTGTGCGTGATGACATGTCTCTTCATGACACGGCCCGCGCAGTTGCCGGGACACCGGGCTGTGGTTATCATAGTCCTATGAGCAAGCGGCGTCATCAGCGCAGTGCCGTGCTGGTCCACTGGGGCGATACCCTCCCCCTGCAAAGCCACTTCCACCTGGCAACCCAGCGTATTCAGCAGAACCAGCCCTGTCTGATGGTGCCCAGGTACTTGCAAGGTTGAACGCTGAAGGAAGTAACATATACAAAATATAAATAAATACATAATTATATCCTCATCATCCTTACACGGGGTAAGGCAAGTCCAGTAGGTACTGATTGGATTTCAAATGTCTACGAAAACAGTTCATTCCCCGTATCACTACAGCGTAGCACTACCCGTAGTGTTATGGGCAATAAACGACGAAACTTGTTTTCTTTGCCAGTTTCTACATGATGTTTTCCTTTATCAGTAAATGTAATACTTAAGTCTTAAAAAACGAAACTTCATTGTTACGGCGACTATTAAACCCAAACCTCCCATGTGGGGCGTTCAAGCCACTACGCCGCTATCAACGTGCTTTTAAAAATAAACACTTTGCAATCAAAGTATCTATTTCATACCTCAATACCAATCTGCAAAATGCCTGCAGACACAAAAGCCATGGCAGCCAGCATTCCACCAATGAACATTTTATGCAAGGGAGGCATTTCCGGCAGGAGGGGCCACACTCCGCCGGGACATAGCGGGATCATTACGAGAACCATTGCTGGGTTCATCACTTGCAGCTGATCCGGCATCAACGTCACTCCAAACACTTCGCTACGGAGTCGAGATGCTTGAAATGTCCAACGAGAGCCCTAGAGCGGACCAACTTAGTGATATTTAAGTTTTTCTAATAAGTAACTATTACCAACAGACAACAGATTAATCACCTTGTCATACTTAAATTACTAATTTATCTTTCTTGTAGATGACTGACTACTAATACTACCGCAGAAGGTCAGATCTATAGGTGACTCCACCCTAGGTAGGGCAATAAACTACACTGAATTCAGGATTATTACCTATCCTAGAGTAGTATCCTTGTAAAATTCGTTCAGAATGCTTTTACACCTTCCTAAATTCAGAGACTAACTCATTCAGGAGAGTGAATTCAGTGTAGTTGTAATAAAAACTTTAGTAGCGATTGTGGAGGCGATAGTTATAATTTAAATAATAGCATCCTTCATTAAAATCGTAAGAAAATGTCATTTAGATTTGACATCGATACCTATATGGAAAGTTAGGTTTAAAGATTCTTTATTTCTCATTAGAATTAACAATTTACTTACATGAGAAAACAAGCGTAACAGAAACTCAAGTGACCGAACCTATACAGAACTAGTTAAAGGTAGTAAAAAATCACCTCCGGCAGTGGCCATTATTTAGGTAGGTACTAAAGTACTCTTTAAAATCAGACTGTACCTTGTTAATGGACTGTAAATATAAACATGTAATAATAAGGTACCTGCTGGTCAAAAAGCGACCAGAATATCGGGACTGGGAGGTACATGTACAGTATGGAGCACACGGCCTTCATGTCAGCCACCAGCTTCTCCCCATATTTGTCGATAGAATAATCCAACCAATGATCGCGCGGAGATCCATCCCTTTTCGAATCATAACTCATTCGCTTCCTGAATGCGTGCTGCAAAAGTTAAATCTAACACATGCATTCTACAAATCGTATGTATACCTATGATGATTTCAACATCGTTTATTTTTCGTTCGTTCATATGGGCATATACATTCGTAGCCCAATCGGACTATATAAACAAAATAATGTTATCAAAATGCCTGTAGTAAGTTTCGGGTTAACGGATACAGAGATAACAATGAGAGAACATCAATCATAGAGACATTTTTCTTGCGTTAGTTTTTCACAAAAACCTGCGTATGAAAGGACACCGCAAGGCTATGTGAAATTGATTGATACCTCCTATAGACTGTTAACATGATAGATGACAGACATGAACCACCCTTTTAGGATTATAAAGGATTTATGTGGGTACTATCCTCACACATATTAAGGACTTAAGAACTGATGTCGATATTGTCGATTTTATCTATCAGTAATCCGATATTTGAATAAAAGTAGACATAAGTATTTAAAATATGTAGGTTTATTCTATCTTATCGTTTAGAGATAATTGTACATAAAAAGGTATGTAAAGGTGGGTAAGGTATGTAAGTCATTAATTGCAATTATCCGGACTTACCCAAGCACACGACACGAATTTCAATGTGACATTTTCACGAGGTTCCTTTATCCTATACCAAGGCTTTCCAGCTATAAAAATAGCTGAAAATAAAGAAAATCTGTATGAGCATGGGAATAATTGAGAGCCAACGCTATACGAGGAGTGCGCACTGGCCGATCCGGCGAACTGGGGAGGGTGTTTATTCGTAGACGCTTAGTCTTAACCAGCACAGCGGAGGGCCCTGGTGAATATACCAGACAAAATGCGATGAAACGATAAAACGTATCACGAACGGTAGTTACTCGTATAAGTAAATTAAAGAGGCAAAAAAAGAATCAGTACCAATGGAAACAAGCACGAGCAGAGCTGGAAAGCCGAAGCCGAGCGCATAGCAGGTGTCATCCCCGAAACACATGACACTCCTGCGCAGGGCGGGCGTCACCACCATACCCATGAACCCACCCAGGTTTACTGTACAGTAGAACGTCGAGAAGAAACGCTGTAACTGGTGGTTTTCTTCTGGTAGGCGAAACTGTTAAAAGTTTTCAGTTTTAAATAAATACATTCCACTAGAAACAATTGCTATAATGGTGGCTGTCACAACACCTACCACAGATAAACTATAAATATTATAATACCACGATCCGAGTTCGGTTCCTGACATGCAAAGAATCAATGAATTCTTGTTGTTTTCTATGATTTACGTATATTTACTAAACTAACGGTAAAGGACGACAATGTGATGATGCCAGCATTGGCTGCAAATAAAAAAAAACAAAGCCATGTGAATCCACTAATCAACACTGCGCCTGCAGCCCCGTACACACTCGAGTAGCAAAATAGGTTGATGAGTTGAGTGGCGCTCTTTTGTATAATAATACTTACTTATAATCGCAGCGACGGATCCAGGGCTTCCCCCTGGACCCTGCGGCAGGAGGCCAGGGAGGCCCTCCCCAAAAACCTGTAAGACCCTGTGCACTGGGCACAGGGTCGCCCTTGACCAATCTACTGATAATTATCCCTATTTTAGATCCGTCCCTGTATAATCGTACCTGATCGCCACCAAAAGCAGCTACGCAAGGCTTGATACCACCAGTGCCAGTGGCAATTAATGCCAGGCCTATCATAGAAGTCATTCTGTATAAAATAAATTATTGTTATTTTTGCACATAGGGTATATTTTTAGATGCGGATATTTGCGGGATCGTGCACGGTAAAGTTGAGTAAAAAATTAACAAAATAATTAAATGTTATTATTTTTTCAACGTTGATAACAACGTAATAGTGATGTGTGAAATATCACCACCTCATCTAAGCGCACGGTAGTGCGCAGGCCAAGTTTCAGAACACCGGCCATGCCGCACGTCGTGCCCTATTACTTGGTTAACAATAGGTTTTTAAAATGATCTAAGGTATACATACCTACCTAATACAAAATAATGGCAACTTACCATACATGCATGTCCACACAAAAATAAAACCACAATTTATGTAAAACACTTACGTGGGCGGCAACATAAGTGGAGGAATCGCCGAGCAACAAGTCATTACAGTTCCAATCAAATATATAATCGAGAAATATAAAATCACTCTGAAAGCATGTTCAAATTAGAAACCGGCGTTCTTATTCAGTAAAAAACCTTGACCTTTCTAAGTCGTATTCCTAATTGCTGAGGGTCGTGATTATTCTTAGGAATTGATCGAATGAAAGTATCAAATAAGAGCGGTAACATTTAAAGATATGCGATAGTCCAAGGTACAAAGGGGTCCAAAGTACAACAAGTTCCCCTACTATTTTTGTCACAGCGAACTCCATAACACAGATTATAAAACTACCATCGATGCACTCTTAACAGGGTTTTTATATTCCTGGTAAGGGTTCCATCAGTATATTTTGCTAGTTTTTAATAACGTCGGTTCACTTACTTGTATCTTCCCAAAAAGTTATCAGCTAGAATAGCCCCCATCAGGGGCATGGTGTAACACATCATTATAAATATATGGTACACCACCGTTGCCGCGTTCTCATGGAGACATAACACGTTCCTTAAATATAATGATAATATTGCTGCCAACAAAAAATACCATGTAATCAGATGGTTTACAGTGAATAAAATACCATGTAATCAGATGGTTTACAGTGAATAAAATAACATGTAATCAGATGGTTTACAGTGAATAAAATAGCAATGAACACAAGGAAAGCAAAAACCTTACTCCTTAAGCCACAAAAGGAAAATCTTTCACAAAATTCGGTAGCAATTATACAAAATATTGATGTGGGGCGGTTATTAACCATTATATTTTACTTTTAGTACAACAATAATTTCCAAATCTGTGTTTACAAACTTAATTTAATGTCATCATAACAAATCGTATAATAGCATAATCTTAGCTTGTCATCAAGTGACTACAACCTTCTTTCTGCTTATGACAGAACAAAAATCCGTAGAATGCGGTAGGTATAATTTAACTGCGCGCGCCGACTTTATCGTATTACTATGCTAGTTTTTCTCAAAATGATTAAATTTTTAATCATAAAGTATGTATTTACCCTGACCTGAAAAATAGTTTAATTCCTCAAAATCTTGATAGAGATCGCAAATCTCGCATAGAAATTGCACTATACAGGATGGGAAGTTTGGACGGAGCGCTAAGGGCGGCCACTATATAATACTTTGTGGCTACACCAGGCTACAAGAAAACATTCAGCAAACCTTCCCCCAAATATCGATTCTATATCAGATAAGCATTATATGACTCAACCAGCCAGACCAACGGAATTATAAAAAATAATTTTCTAACAGTTCTTCGGAAAATGTATACATGCTTCAATCAGCACATTGAAGGTAACAATTTTTTTTGTTATTAATGTTCACTATTCACGTTCCAATCCTTTAATAGACCTGTCTCAGTATAATACTAAATACGAAGAAAAATTTTTACGTATGTTACAGCTCGCCTTCAACATATTTTCTGTAGAAGCCTATATAAATTTTATAATTTGCAATTATGGAACCTTCCTAATTTCCGTGAAAATAAAACAATAAATTAAAAGAAAATTCTATGCATAAATTTTATTAACAACAACATAACATTAAAGTTTAGGAGCAATACATATTTTTAAAACCATATTTCTAAACGAAGAACAGATTACAAGTGGCACGTACGCAAGACTGCGTAGATGCATGCTGGCTTGTATACCGATCATACCAATGGAAGTCTTACAGTACAGACCCCGATTCACAAGGTAGGCAGCACCAGTAAAAAAACGCAAACTACAGTGGCCAACGAATCTAGCTTTACCGAACAATAGCAACCACGCCGAGCCACAAATACAATCATGGAATAGCTTGATTTGTTGTTGTCATCACCAACATTTTTGAAACTTCCCAAATGAGTTAATTATTTTACAAAAACGCGTAACGCGTTTCGCAGTTTCTTACTGTAGCAATGCATGATTAAGTTTCAATCGGCGATGAATAATAAATAATTCTCTAAAATCACTAAGAGCTTTTTCCAATTTTATTTTTACCATATATTCACAGTAGAAATATTTTACTCTTTTATACTTATCGGATATTTCTACATTTTCTTTTACATTTACTAATTCTGATTTCAATATTCTATGATTTTCTAATAAGTTTATTATATTACGTTTAGTTCTTTTTAAAAAAAAATATAAAGCACTCCGCAGGTAGCTTAACTTCAGTTTCGAAGTTTCGTACTGATGCATGATCAAGCCTCAATCGATCATGTTCAATAAACAGTTCTCTAATAGCACTAAGAGATTTTCCAATTTTATTTTTATCTTAATTTTAAAATACTCCTTTCATACTTATCGAATATTTCCACAAGATTTTATTTTACATTTTCTAATTCTGATTTTAATGTTCTATATTTTGTTTATAAATTATTATATTTGGCTTTATAATTTTTGGAGGCATCGTGGTGGATTTTGCAGAACGAGATAGTGATTTTGGGTAAGTATATTTTTTTAAAGACAATTTAATCTTTTAAAATATCAATTTCGTGGAAGATTTAGTTGGTTGGTTGGTTGGCCCTGTGGACGGAGGTCTGCAAGACTTCCATTTTTATGATCGGTATTGTTGGTATACAGGCCAGCATAGCTGCACGCAATCTGGCGTACGAGCGAATAAAGTCACTTGCAGTCAGCTCTAAGCCGATTCATTTTAAAATTGAGAATAAATATTACATTTTAGACAATATTCATACTTGTTTGCCCAAGTTTTGCGATTGGTAATCCATGTGATCAATCTGAGAATTTTTGACTAACTAACGCAGGCTTTTTCGAAATGACATCCTTCAAGTGGGCAGCAAATGTATTTTTGAATGTACTTTAAGTATAAATACTACAGAAGACGTTTTATCTTTCATTATCATCAGCCTATGTCATTCCACCCCAGAAGACGTACAATTCAGAATCTAACATACGAGTACCTACCGCAAAATAAAACCCAAAAATATAATACAGATTTAAAAGTAGCGCTTCGAATTATTTTTAGGTCTAATAGTAGATAATACTAGCATTAAATTTACACGTGACCTACCTTTACATTTTTAATATTTTTTTACATACATTGTAGCTTTGTGCATAGCTTTGTGGTGATGTTCGCTGTTATACAGTTGATTATTTTGAATTAGTAACTCTGAGACGTAATGAAATCAGAAATTATGCTTAGATTAGATGTCGATCACCAATATCAACCCTGGCCACATCGAACTAATCAATTGTTTTGCCGTTTTCATTTTGTCGGTTTTCACTGTCGTTATGCGCTTACGTTTCTTCTGGTACCTAACTATTGTGCCCATTTTCTGGCGCAGTGCTATTTTCACAGACATCCACAAAGTGGCGAAGGGCGTCACTTAGTTCGCCGATTTGGGCGACAATGTTTGGGTCAGCGGCATCTTCTGGAGAATCTACTTCGTTTGTTGCAGACACTGGTTGTGGGTCTCGCTCGTTATCTTCCTGACTGGCGTTCAGGTTGGATACATCGCTGGCCTGAGAGGACGACATTATCATTACCATACATGCAAAATCATTGATACGTGAAAACAAGCTACTTTGGTCTAATTAGTTCTCCGTGGAGACATCGTCCTCGTCCGTCACCGTGTCCGTATCGAGTTCGGCCTCAGCATCATTTCCAGCATCAGCTCCAGGTTCGATCTCGCCAATGTTTCGATCTTCTTGTTGAGCAGCTTCTTCCATGAATTCGACATGTTGTCTCTCCCTGCAAACGGGCGCTATTATAGTACCTATCACTTAGTAATTTGCAGTAGCAACTTATTCAAATGAAAGCATGTGTAGTTTTTTTTGGAGTGGTAATTGTATAAAACATTACTAATATTCTTCACTTTGTAATGCCCAGAGCTTTCAGCTTGGAAAGGAGTAAACGCTCAAGATCTACATGGTACTTTGGAGGTCTACGCTAGAAAGTACCATGGGCTTCAATTGATATTGATTTTTTTGGGTTTTGGTCTGAATGACTATAACAACTTATGGGGCCGTGTGCCCCACGGAATGTCAGCATGTTGATGCGAAGATTAAATGTATTTACAATATTGCGATGATGTAAGAAAGAGGAGCGACAGCGCGAGTATGAGAACAGCGGTGGCGACTGTTTTGTTACGTCAGCAATGCGCGTTGACTGCACAGCGCGCATGCGCCGTCATTGTGGCGCGAAGCCGCCCCAAACTTAGTCCAACATATAGGCCCATGGGTCCAACAAATAGGACTGGTCTACCACAATGGTCCAAAGGTGTATTCTATCCGGCGACGCTTGCACTACAGTCTCGTGCCTTTGAGCCATTGTCGCTTCTAAGGGGGCGTCCATTAATTACGTGAGGCATTGTTTAGGATTTTGTAACCCCCTCTCCCCCCCTGGTGATATTTTGTGAGATTTTCCTCAACTCCCTCCCCCCCTCTCCTAATCTCACGTGAGATTTTTTAAAATTTGTGTTTTGATTATGAACGCGTTGGATTATAAAAAAAATAAAAAAACAACAAAGCAGGTTAGAACCGTGCGTCGCTGCTACTCGGCTCTTTACGCTGCAACGTTCGTCGAGTCGCGCGTATCGATACGGCTGGTCGATAGCGCTCAAACAATCGAAGGGCTATTGTGCTGCTCTGTGGGGTTCGGACGAATACGACAAAAACTATTGTGTCGAATTTTCTCATATTTTTACTCTAGAAAAATTTATTACTTTAATTTGATTTCACTTTCACGCCATTTTACACCGTTTTTTGCTAAAAAAAATTACGTGATATTTTCGACCCCCCCCCCCCCCCCCCCCTTCACCCCTCCCCCAGGTGAGATTGAGTAAGATTTAGCTTACACAGTACGTACAGGTGATTGGGCGTATTCCATACAAGCTTGTACCCACTTTTTTTGTTTTCGCCTCCAACCACACATACTACATTTGATAGATCTCACCTAGGACTAAATCTTTCATTACGGGACGAACTTACTAAGTAGTGTGGGTCAGGAACTTGAGACCAAAAACTGTCTGTGAAACAAAAACAAACAATATCAGAGCAATTTCATATGAAGACGGTTTTTGGTGTCTAGCTCCTAGACCACACTACTTAGGAAGTTCGACCCATGATGAAAGATGTAGTCCTAGATGAGATCTATCAAACGTACTATGTTTGATTCGAGGCGAAGACTTGGGTACAAAAGCGCCCAATCTCCTTTAATATCTAAAGGCTCGCGTCCACTGCGTTGTCGCTGCGATAAAATGGATTAGTTGCTTTGTATTGATTCCTATGGAACTGCGTTCACTACATCGGGAAATCAGGGCCGGACGTCAGCATTTTGACCATACTAATTCGTAAATACCGACACCCCGATGACGACGTAATGGACGCCTACCTTTAATGATGACTCGTAAAGTCAACAAAGTCTTATACCCGGATACATACTCTAACACGGGCGTTGTCGCCGGCAAGGTGTACGTGGGTAGCATAGAAGCGAAGAGCTCGTAAATAGTGGACCCGCCGACTCTGTCGCTGGTTGTGGCGGTGCCGTCGTTGAGATTGTAACCATAGCGGTTGATTCCTACATACGGCGGCAAGGGATCCCATGCGAAAGTGTGGGGTCCATTAGGAACTTCCTGCATAACAAAACCATACATATAAACATAACAGTAAAACCCGAGACAGACTCGAATCGAAAGATGTTGTTTACGGATTTGGGTCAGCTGATTACGGATTTGGGTCAAAAGAATAAATATTGTGTGAAATTATGAAGTTTGTTTCTAATTCCGTTTAGGCGCTAGACTCGCCTGACAGAGAGACGGACGGACGGAGTAGCGACAGCAATGGGGTTCCATTTTCCCCATAGGGATACGTATATTGACCTTTTGCATGGCGACACACGATAACTGACAAAATTATCAAGCCGCTTTTGGATATTCCTAAAAATATTTGTTTTTTACACCCTCATTTATTTTTCTCCCAAGCCATTGAAAACTGGCTTTTTGTTGTTTCGTCACTTACCCCGTCAACGAGGAGATCGGCCATGGGCTTAATAATGCTAAAGTGACGAAGCACCTCCTCAGGTTCGCCTGGGAACTGGCACAGCATTTGGTTCAACGTATGATTAAGGGTGAACTGTAAAAAAAAAAGATTAATTTGTTTAAAAAACCTTGAATTGGAGACTGTAGGCCCCTTAAGTTCTTTCAATAAATGACTTTGTAAGCAGTGTTTTTCTGCATCGTAACATACATATCTGATGGTTGCAGTAATTGATCAGTAACATATAAATTCATTATATAGCATTATTACAACTTGCCAATATAGCAACACAAAATTCTGACAATTCCTCAAAGAGACCACTGCTCCTTTTGCATGATACAATTTCCTCTTATCTAGGGGCCAATATAAGTGCCATTTTTACTTAATTTAATTTTGGATTAGGTGTCTACCACAAATCAATACGGGGAGTATTGAGATACGGGGAGTATTGTCAAAACATTTCTTAGTTTTGCTTGCTAGCCCTAAAAATACACACAACAATAGCCCAACTAACCTGAAAATCTTTATCACTATCGTATTTATCCAAGACGACATTAACGTTCTTTACGAACCAGTCAATCACAGCAGGCTCACGCCATTTCGAACAGCAGAAATTGCCGTATACAATTATGAGACATTTCAGTTCGGCTGGTGTTCTGAAAAGAAGAATTGTGATTGTTTAATGCATTAGTCGGCTTGTGGAGCTACTAAGGTGGGTACAGACTAGAGGCACCCACCCCGCTCGAGACTATAATACGCGACATCCCCGGAATGCGGGTTTCTAGTGATTTGACAAATACGTTGGGTATATTATTTATAAATATATATTCTAAGATCTATCGCAAAGATCTATGATACCCTAGTTCGTTGAATTCGTTCAAGTCTGCGTGGACGTGACACGCTCCGCAATGCCACGCGGCGAGCCGCTCAAAGATACCTACGTGTCCGCGGTAATGGTACGCTCACTCCGAGGAAAACGTGAAACAAGAGTATGTTTTGACTTTTTCGCATTGATCCGAGGCCGCTGTCTTGCAGATATGTAGCAAATACATAGTTACAATCATATCGACCATTTCGTGTCCAAAATAATTCTAATTTCTTTTTTGGTAGAATGCTCACAAGACATTCTATCAGAAAAGACAGCGTTATAACGGTTTCAATTTCACTTTTAGGTACGGTACATACACTAAAGATAACAATGCATACTTACGTCTTTTGTGCAGTAATCCTGAATAGCGGATGATTCTTATGGCGATCGGTGCTCTTGTTGGTCAACTTTAGAAGCACCCTCGCGACATAAGGATAGCGCATTATGGTGTTCTGAATCATCTTATCGACAGTGGACAAATCGCCTGTAACATAATAATCAGAAAATACAAAGTTTTTTAAAATTGGATATTTCATATAAAAACGCGCAAAGTGCACGCGAATTTCGGGTAATTAATTTAGTTGGCGTAGCTTATTTTGTGCATATAGGTAAGTATAAGATTTATTTTATTAGGTAATGGACCTAATAAAATAAATCTTATACTTACCTATATGCACAAAATAAGCTACGCCAACTAAATTAATTACCCGAAATTCGCGTGCACTTTGCGCGTTTTTATATGAAATATCCAATTTTAAAAAACTTTGTATTTTCTGTATATTTACATAACTTTGTAATTTGTGTTTTTCATAAATAAAAGGTGCCACATAAATATCCAATCTTAGAGGTTTCCTTCGTTCAAGATCCAAGTACGTATGTACTATAATAGGTAAGTAGTTCAATAAACACATTCAAGTAAGACTTGCAAAGTTTTGATTGGGCCTAGGCTCACAACGGGGATTTCAATTACAGTTAAATAAGGGAAACATCGCTGAACTCTGTTGGTAAAAATAAAATCATAACATCATTTCATGACCATCCAGTGTTAGTACCGCTCAAAGAAAGTACAAAGTCTCACCTTTATTCTTCGTAGTCACGTGAAAATACGCTAAGACACACGAGTATTGCATGTTGAAGAGAAATCCTGCATGTCTTTCTTTTCCCCAATGGTCGATAGCATCGATTAGCCATTGATGTTCCCTGGCTCTTAACGCGATGGTGTCGATGATAAAGAGTATCGCAAGTGGATCCGACGGGTCCAGATTGAAAAGAAGTTTAGCCAGCTCCAGAGCCGTGCGGTGGCAAGCCCTATTCGTAAGTAAGTGCAGGTACTTCAACACGGCAATGTGGAAAGTTCGATTCTCCAAAAACTTGTATTCCAAGCGGGTTTTGCTCTACGAAAATAAATCTGATGATAATATTATGTTACAGTTATAAACGGTTTGGGTTTGTAACAGTATAGTAAATAACAACTAAGTAAAGTTCAAAAAGTTATGGCATTATTATCACTTGCTTGATCTCAGTACATAAGTACGAAACAAAAATTAATATGCCGACGAAACCTGAGTATTATTATTATTATTAACTCTTTATTGTACACAAACATTATAATACAAACTTATACAAAAAATATGTGAAACACAAAGGGCGTGACTTATCTCTAAGAGAGATCTCTTCCAGCAAACTATGTGTAGAGTATGTGACTCGGACCATAATTTTTCGTATATCCTTTCATTGGATTCTAAAACTGTTGTTTTATTGGTAATAGAAATAATAATAATAGAATTATATAAGTAAACATACATTAGTAAGGTTGAAAGATGGGTGAGCAACGTGTTGCATGTAGGCCACAATGTGTTCTATAAGTGAATTAGCTTGATCATACTCTTCCATACGGAACATAGAATCGGCACTCTGCAAAAACAAATATACTTTAGGGGTTATGCGAAAAATCTGATATTATCCAATATAGACAATTTCACACATGCCTTCAAGGAATTTATGTCTTCCAGAAGGTACCTACCAGTAATAACCCCTCCATGTGCATCTTCCTTGGAGCATCCAACATTACATCATTATTAACGCCAATTGAATTATGAAATTTCAGAAATAAGGAATGCATGCGCTGATATTCTCTGCTATGATCGAAAGTGAAGTATGTACAACCGTTTTCTTGACGTTGTATCGACATTGATAGCCCTGTAAAAAGAAAAAAAACCCTAATACAATAGTGTATACAATTGACGCGATTTATACAAAACTTTGATGAATGAGAAGAAGAGGTGATTTAAGTTCCCGCCTAATACCCTACGGTCATCTTGCGCCAACCGTTTCCTGAATCTCGGATTAACACTAACTAACCCGAGGTCAATTTTTAATTTACCCGAGATTTCATCATAGTCGCTGTAGAGCCTATAAAAATGTAGCCTGTATATAAGGGTCTACAAACCAAATAAAAATGTTGTATTCAGTAATGGAACACGTAAATTGAGATTACAAGATAACTTTAGTTAGTCAACTTTAGTTAGTCATTATAAAGATGCTTACCACATTTCTGGAAATTAATAGAATGATTTTGTGGCATCGGTATTATCACAGCCTTCTTAAGTATGCGAGTTAGGTTAGGTTGACGGCCGCGCCTGTAAACAACATAATTTTGAAATTATAAGTAATTTATCACTGATAATAAAAGTCAGTCAAATAAATGGACTCCTTAATTGTGGACATATTGTTCGTAAATCATTGTTTTCCTTACATATGTATCTGAATATAACATAAAGCTCGATATTATAAGTATATAGGTAAACTTTAGAAACCGTCGTTGTACCAAGCGTCTTAAATTAATCATCAACTTTGATTAAAACTATAGAAAATACCCAGAAATTACCTATGTCGAAATACAGTAGACCATTTTGTGCAACAAACTATTAGACAGAAAAATACCTTCTGTTGGTAGGTTCGACAGCCTCGGGTCCAAACAATCTCATGAGCTCATTGGCGACATTCAGGTGTTTTTGTTGAACTGACAATAATTCCAGCGCAGGGTCAGCTGCCGGCTTTTCTGTAGAAACTGTAGGAATGGGTGGCGAACCAAGCAATGCGTTCACCTCCATCACATACTTATCTATTTCATCCATCTAAAACAATTTAAAAAGGGGCAATTCAACATTTTAAAATAATAAATAAAGACCAGAGAAATGCAAACAAGCAATTTTATAAATTAAACATTCCTGACCTCAATAGTTTCCTTTGAATTAGAACCGGGCACCATTTTAGTTTTTCGTTGTTTCTTCTTCTTTTTCTTCTTCTTCTTGGTAATTTCATTAGATGCGGTGTTCTCCATTGCAACAGCATCAGCGGATTCATGTTCAGATTCTGATTTGGAGCTCAATTCCAACTGAAATAAGTAGTAAAACAGAATGAAATAACGAAATACTTACTATGAATTTCAGTATTATTTCTGCGCATTCAATTTTATAGGTATGCAATAAATATAAGTTAATAAGAAACTCAAACTTAATAATTGATTATAACTAAATAAATTTAAATATAACGAGGCAATAGGTACTACTATATAATATTACAATAATTAATAACTCAATGCCTCTTATTAGATAACATTGTATCGCTATGCAATTCTATGGTAGGTATCGCTTTTTCTTTTTTCGCAATCGCGAATTGAAGTCAATATGTTCCGCTTTTTGGATATCTGATAGTAGATTTGTAATAATCCAGAACTATAGGCGTAGCCAGGTAGGGGCAATGGGAGCAGCTTCTGTCCATATTGGGAGTGCTCCCGACTCGAATACATCGTGAAGACGGTCTCTCAATTTTAAACTACTTGAACTGAATTCCAGAAATCCATGGAATCAACAAATTCGCTTGTGACATAGGAAAAAAGACATTCGCTTTGATTGTTTTACCTCACACCATACAAAGCTGATTTGATCAGCCCATATGAATATGATATGATTGATGAAAACACAAAAACAAGCAAGTGAAACAGATAATCAGCAGTTCAGATAGCATTTAAAGAATATAAAATTTTGTACATACTCGTAGGTAACATTTCATTTATCTAATGGGGGTACAAACAAGATCTGTGAATCGCAATTTTTATGTCAAAATGAAAGTTATTGTGTCATAGTGAGAGAATAACTGAATATTTACAGAAATTAGTAAATATGTAGGTAGGTAAGGTAATTAGTACCTACAGAAAAACAACAGATTCACACAACATATCTACTTACACAATATCTTGTATAATAATTATTATTATTAGCTGACAGAAATCAAACATGTAACTTAAACATTCATTCGATTAGCCGGGTTTATATCGCCTGAGCTGTATCGCGAGGCTGATTTTTGTCTATGTCTTCATCGACGAAAAAGACGAATACAAAAGTCTGTCTCGCGAGGTAGCGTGAGAGAGCTAGGCGGTGTGGACCTGCGCATTAGTGAAGTTCCATACAGAGCTAAATAATAATTGTTCAATGCATTATCTACCTTTACACCATCGTGGTGAACTTCTCCTAGCACAAGATATGCTTAACTGAGTAGCAAAAAATAACAAACGTATTAGAAATTTTTCAATATATGGTACCGATACTGAAATGTCACTTTGAATTTCGCCAATTAGATTATCGCCAAGCGAAATGTCAGTGTATGAGTGAGAGCGTGAGGAGGTTCGTTTAGTTTTAGCAATAATTTAATGACCATGAAAGATTTGATACCAATAATACCTAGTTGCAAAAAATACTTATTCAGATAACAACACATTTTATCAACATGCATTGATAGCAAAAAGCACAGTACAGACAGAACTAAGGAGCTATGGTTCATCCAATGGAAACTTTGGATACAAATAAACCAAACAACTTTTATTATTTGCCGTTAGGACTGGTTTACACCTTTTAAGTGGCAAGGACAGTAAACAGTAGGGCAGTGGAAAGTAGGACAGTAGCAAGAACAGTTCAAACAAAATCCTACTGTCCACTGTCCTTTCTACTGTCCTACTGTCCACTGTCCCTGCCACTTGAAAAGGTGTAAACCAGTCCTAACGGTAAAGGAAAACATCACACTGTGAGGAAACCTGCACACTGAGATAACTAGTGTATGAAATAGACATTTTAGCCAGGAAGCAGTTGCATGTGATTAAAATGACTCCGACCCAATTCAGTGAGATGAGGATGCGACTTTAAGAAGTATCCACAGCACTGCATATATCTATTTATTATTATAACCAGCACTGTCCTACAGTCCACTGTCCTTGCGACTGTCCTACTGTCCACTTGACTAATCACTTGAAAAGGTGTAAATCAGCCCTTAGAGAAGTCATTAAATGTACAATCTTACCACAGTGTACATAAGGCTATAAAAACACATGAATATCAAGCCATAAACACAATTCTATACATTTATATAGGGCCTACAAGATTAATTTCAAAACGTTAGCCTTTGATATTTGTGTAGAAGTGTAAATCTCAAACTACTACATACATAAAATTATAAATATGTAACTTACCCCAATGTATTTGAATTTGGATGGTGAAACTTTATTAAAATTTGGTTCATATTCCCCATCCGAATTACTCTCAGGAGGGGGCAAGCTGTTACCACCATACAGTTTTCGTATATTACGGATTGACATATTGCTGCAAAAATAATGACACTTGTTAGATTGAATAATGTAATTAGTTTCCTAATGTATGCAATGATAAATAAATGTTTTACTTTCTTTCTTTCTTAAAATGCGAATGAATGTTATCAGTCAATATACAATATGACAATATAAGTCGCTACCCAATAGGCTTTGGATGGCATGCATGCAAACATGTTGAATCCTTTAAAATATGGTTTTGTGGAAGAACCAAAGTACCATGTGAACCCTTCTGTTTTAACGGTATTAAATTAATTTATTCCAAAAACAATATACATTGTGTGCGATATAAAACTTAAGACTAAGTAGATTTGATGTTTTTTCAATGGCATTCCTGTTTTCTGTTTCAGTTCTTAAATCTACTGTTTTTTTACTTGGCGCCTACTGTTACACTAAGCAAATATAATTTGACAACATAGTTATGTTAGAACTTAGCTTGTTTCAAATATCGGTAGTGCGAGCTTTAAATAGCAGTGACATACTTGTGTAGGTTGTGAAGCGAATTGATAAGCGTATTTCGAAGGAATTCCCCATTCATCACCTAAACTTTTGATCACGGTAAAGTAGGATATCTATATTGTAACTGAATAAGTGGAAGAATATCTTTTTTAACCTCGTTTTGGAAAGGAAATATTGATTTAATGCCACTGAAAGGCACATGAAGGAATTTAATAAAAGTATGTATGATTTTAACACGAAAAATGAATCAGAATACTCCGATTTTATGAAAAAAATCTATGAAATTTGCCTGGTTCTTGTCAAACAGTAAATTTTTTGAAATAACCATTTCTCGTAGGGTTGACTGCATGTGAACATTTGCCAGATTTTCATTTGTATTATTGGAGTACAGCCATTGGTGTACATGAAGATAAGTTAACTTGTTTGTTTGTTTATTATACGGTTAGTGAAAATTAAGCTATTTAAAATGAGATCTTCACTTATTATTTGATTGTCAGCTCTGAAAGAGATATCATCTTCAGAGAATCAATGACTATGTTCATAGGGCAGTGATTCTCATTTTTTTAACCACAGGTTTTCAGTTCTCCACAGTATGAATAGGAAGGGCGACGAGATAGGAATTTTTCGTAGGTAGATAGAAAAATGGGTGACGTGATGGAAAAGTGACGAGATGGGGCCATCAATAAACTAAAAAAGCTGCAGCCATTTTACTGATCCATTAGATTTTTTATTTTGTTATATGTATTAAGCAACTTAATCTCAGTAGTAACAATAAACTAATATTTACAGGAGCACACATCCTTTAGATTCAATTAATATTTTTCGCAAGCAAAAAAATTTAACCTACCTGAAGGCGAAATATGTCCGACATTAGGTTTATTAACTTTACTGTACTTACAATGCAGTTCGAGTAGGTATGCTTGAGGACGATTATTGATTTTTGTCCAAATTAGCCACCTCAATTACTTTCTTTGACAATAATTTCCAATCGCAATTTGCTGACAAGACAGACAAAGCTGAACCCTAATCTGTGGACTGAACTGATGGAGCCGGTTAATGCACGACGTAATAATGCACAGTCTGGGATTGTACACTGTGGAATGCGCGGACACGGAATCGAAACTTTGGCCTTGTCGCGCCTTCCGTACTGTACAATACATCGATTCCAGAGAGCCAAATTTAGCAAAGATGCCGAACGAAATCGATCACTCCGTGATGGTTTCGTTTATTTTTAGATTTATATTTAGCGGACACACAATAGTCAAATCCAATGGTGTTGAACCTGGGATGGCCGCTGATTCTAAAATCAAATTGTCACGCGTACCCTGAATTTTTTTTGCCTATGAGTGAGCATGGCCATTTCATTTAGTTTTAACCTTAGATACTAATTCCAGCATCTCCACTCCGCCTTCAGACTACCAGGCGCGGGGAGGGGTTCCATCCTTATGTTGTTGATATCCCATCTATTCGTACGAAGCGATTTTCTTCTTTGTTCATTATGCGAACGGTTAAGGAATGGAACAGCCTGCCGGCGTCTATTTTTCCCGAAACCTACAACCTTGGGATCTTCAAGGCCAGAGTGAATAGGCATTTACTGGACCCGCATGCTCCATCGTCGACCTCAGCGTCGCTTACCATCAGACGAGATCGAGGTCAAATGCGGGTTTAGTATACAATAAAATAAAAAATATCAATCCCTAGATTTAGTGGCTATCCAGAATTGACGCTAATATCATCAATCAAGGCAGTCTTTTTTCCTTTCGATCTCGAATTCTCCTCTAATCTGTGAATTCTCTATCGATTCGACGACTATTTGGTTTGTGCTTCACTGTCTGCACCTGGACACCTGGCTTCTGAAACGTAGTGATTACCTTCTCTCTGCTGGCTGCTGGCCTCTAGTTAATAACTTACCCATGATTGATACTTCTACGAACAAACAACCTAACAAGTGGTCTGTCTACCAAGAGGGCTCGTCGGCAAGGAGTAAGACAGACGGTGAACAATGGAGAGTGAACCAGATGTTGCAGGTGTACTACCTACCTACTGGATACGAGTAGAGAGGATACAGTTTAATCGTTATTGGTTGTTATATGCATATTTAGTGTCAGATGATATAGAACATATGCAAAAGTAGGTATTCGTACAGGTGCTAACGACAACAATCTTGTTATTGTTTTTAGGTAGTAAGGATGACATGAATGTGATAAACGATGATGATTGTAAAATCTGACGATGATCAGAGCATTTACTGTGGAATGGACACCACACTGGCAATCATATACCACATACAACCATGTCTTGGATGCAGTAGTGATACAGACTATACCAGACCTATTTGTTATAAATTACAGAGTAAATTATGTAAATTTTTCCCACATTAAAATTATGGAGTATTCTTATTCCCCACGTCGCTCCCCAAATGTGGGGATATAAATTTTTGTGTTATCTCCCCTACTTCTTGATCCACGGAGCTTGCATGGGTCCCTTTGCACCCCACTTCTTTTTTTACGTCGCTATATCATTTTATGTTAGTATCTGGTGTGTATGGGTATTCTACCCTGTATGTATGTACATCGCTCCCATGTGATATTTTGTGATGAAAATTTGTTCAAAGGTACAACCCTATTCAGCGTTGCCTGGATGAGAGATATAATCTGAACATGTGTAATCCATCAGTCAGAACAGAAATATCATCGGTGATCTAAACATCACTTGTTTATCAAAACCGTTTCATTGATCTAAACTACTGACTTTTGTGATTTAATATGCTAATTTCCACCTTTCATTGGATCGAAGCACAGGAATAGTGGTATGTATAATGTGACTCGAGTAATATTATGACAACAGGTAACGTTTTCTGGGGTAATGCTTATATCTGGCCTCTGGTGGAAAAATGTAAATGTATCGCCTCTATATGCCAAAACTGGGAGCTATTTTTATCGACTGCATACATAAAGGACAGGTCCAAATAAAGACTTCAAGCAAAGTCATTTCGGAGTATTCTGTTTCTGCTAGAGTGCACTGAAAACAACAATATTGTTAAATTAGTACCGTGGATATTAAAATAACATTATTTTCAAGGCTGTAGTTCATGTGCAGGATCGACTGGGATGGTACCACACTCTTAGATATTTCTGCCACAAAGCAGAAATGCCAAACACAGAAATTGTGTTTCGGTTTGAAGGCTACATGACACATTCCACCCAAGTCTTCAAGATTAGACCTCTAATCTAAATAAAGTAAGGAGAGATGATGATGGGCGACGGTGAACACTTACCATCAGTTGGCCCATAATGCCTAGTGCTTGTATTCCGATTTTAGTGTAGGTTCTTGTAAAATTCACACATCTATATTCACTGTCATAGAAAGCGTTCAGCACAGACGATTTTTATGTAAAATACACCAAGTTTCACAGATATACGATCGCTGTAATGTAAACAGTTATACCACTAAACTAAAATGAACTTTTATGAAGTCATTTTTGATGAAAGCGACAGACGATTTCTTCTTTTTGTTTAATCTCTCGCGATGAAACTTTCCAACAAAAACAAGACTTTTCCGATCCCCTTTAAACTAATTATATCTTCGTAATTCGTGTTTATGCGTCGTTTTCTTCTTTTTGTTCAACGTCTTTGATTGTTTGATTGATTAGGTACACACAATAAAAATGAATTAATGTACGTATGGGGCCGTGTGCCCCACAGAATGAAAAGTCAGCATGTTGATGCGAACATGAAATGTATTATAAAGATATTGCGATGATGAAAGGAAGAGGAGTGACAGCGCGAGTAAGAGAAAAGCGGAGGCGATTGTTTTGAGACGTCAGCAGCGCGCGCAGACTGCACAGCGCGCATGCGCCGTCATTGTGGCGCGAAGCCACCACATCACCCCCCCTCGGAGAATGGAAGCCAGGAGTCAGGGAGTAACGTTGAGCTTGAGTTCTCTTGATCCAGATGATGAGGTCATGTAGAGTATTGACGTCTTTGGCGAGTAGCGGGAACAGTCGGTTGGTGCGTTGGCGTAGAGAGTCGGTGAGCGACATCGTGCCATGTGCCATTTGCTTGCTGTCTACGGTGAGTCGAGACGAGCGAGTTGCTGCTGTATTCCACAGTGAGTCGGGAAGAGCAGGTGTTCCCCAGTCCGCAGTGAGTTGGGACGTGCAGGGAGTGGCTCCTGTCCACGGTGAGTCTGGACGTTCCGTCCACGGTGAGTCGGGACGGCCAGAGCGCTTTGTGTGGCACAGCGCGTGCGACGGCGTGCGGGCGTGCCACAGGCTGGCCACGGCGAGCATGCGGGTCACGGCGGAGTATTTGACTCGACGGCGTGAGATGCTGGCCGCGCGTCCGCTGGCTGTCGCAGACAAGAAGCGCAGGGCCAGGAAAACCTTGAGGCCTGCGGTGGTCCTGATTTTAACCCCTTGTCTTGTGACTGCTGCTACTGTTCGTCATGTCGTACCTGGCGATGGATGCTGATGAATGTTGCGATAAGTTCATGTCGGACGAATAAAATTATTCACACATATCGTCCGACGCTGTAGGAGTCACTAATTATGGGTGATGCTTGCTTCAGATGGTTGTTGCGTGTTCAATGTCGAGGGTCACCAATTATGGGGCCGTGTGCCCCACAGAATGAAAAGTCAGCATGTTGATGCGAAGATGAAATGTATTATAAAGATATTGCGATGATGAAAGGAAGAGGAGTGACAGCGCGAGTAAGAGAAAAGCGGAGGCGATTGTTTTGAAACGTCAGCAGCGCGCGCAGACTGCACAGCGCGCATGCGCCGTCATTGTGGCGCGAAGCCACCACATCCGCATCATAAACTACTGGTTATAAATAGCAACACTGACTTAATTCAAATTTCGCGCACTGTAATGAAAATCAGAAACAGGATATGGTTTGGATTCCAGTAGTGTGTATTCCATGTCGTTCAATGTCAGCTCGGACCCGTATTGTACATAGCGGATCGTATGTTATGGAATGCACGACGTGGAATTCACGCCACAATGACACGGTTTACATGTCGTGCAATCCATGCTGTGCTTTCTGACCTGTACAATTATTGTACACCACGGAACGTACGACGCGGAATCCACGACATGGAATTAGCGTTTGGGGATTGCATGAAATATTTGTCGCGCATTCCATGTCGCGCTTTCCGTGGTGTACATTCCGTGATGTGCATTACGGCGCTCCGAACTGATTACTGAATACATGGTCATTCAATATTCAATATCATGAACCAAGATTGCGTTCCTAAACTAGTTGAAATTATTCACGTTGACAGTTGTACACTACGATAAAGAGTAGAAAGTAAATAATAGCAACTTTCCATTTATGTCAGATCACAATGACATTTCCATACTAGTGCAGTAAGTGTTGCCATTATTCAATTACTACTCTTTTTTTGGCGGACTGAACTCGTTCCATTGCTTGTGTCAAATATAAGTTTGATTAATTTTCAACTGTTTACGCGGTAATGGAACATGGACAGTTGTCAACGTGAATTATTGCAACTGGTTATGGAACACTTTCCTACTACCTACTAATAAGGTCCTTAGTGGTCCTTGATCATTATGTCAATTTATATTTATTTATTTGACTTGGCCTAAAAGACGTTTCCATGCCAATAATATTTTAAAAAATTGAGACGGTGATCGGCCTAAAGGACCTGCTATTAGGCCATAAAATAAAAAGAAATCTAAAGATCAAGGAATCCGATTCTACTATGTAATACAATCTAAATTGCAGGGACTAGACTTGACGTTTTTCGTATGCAACGCACAAACCGTTTGATTAACGATAAGTTTCGGTCAAGCCAACGATCGATCTGTCCGCTCATTTTAATTGGAGTGTAAATTAATTGAATCTTGTTGAATATTTGGTAAAATTAAAATAGGGGAAATATAAATCAAGCGACCAGAATTTTATTTGAGGACAAAAACCAAACATCCTATTTAATGTGTGAGCGACTAGAAAATAATAACTCTTCGAATAAACTAATTCATATTATCTTAAAAACAAACTGATTATTACGAATAAACCATCAAGTAAAGAAGAAAAATCATTTTAATTCAGCGTTTCGATGAATAAATTAACCTCTAAATGACTAAGTTTAGCAACTGATTTTTAGCCACGGATTTATAAGAACTCAGAAAAAACTGCTTGCACGTTCTTGCCTGCAAGCTAACTTGCAACGGTGCATGTCGGAGCAAAACCGATACGGATGTGTTAGTTTTAAAACATCATGTAGGTAGAGCAATAATAAGATATATAAAATAATGGTTTAATCGTAATTATTAAGGTACCTAAGCGTGGTTACTGTTACGATGCTGAGACTGGACATTTTGCGTTCTTGACATTCTCAGAGTTGGGCATCTGGACATTTTACAACCTTAATATTTCACGATGTAGGCATCGGAAATTATTCAGTCACTCAGATCAGTGATCAGTGATCAGTCAAGTGAAAAAAGACCAGGAAGCTAATTCTCGCAGAGTTCGACATACAAAAGTCGAGCGCTACGAACGACTTGTCACATTAACTCACATTACATGTGAATGAATGAGATATGACTAATGTTGAATTCGACATTCGATACAAATCTCTATCTTCGACATAAGTCGAAAGTAAAATGTCTACTAAAAAGTCGAATGTTACCTGAAAATGGTATTCTCAATCTCGATCGACATAAATGTCGACGGATGTCATTCGACTTGGTAGAAAACGTTGCGTTTCACCGATTATGTTGGAATTATAATCGAGAACAACAAAAACGGTACTAATACATATAATATATTTTTTAGTTTTAAATGTTGTAATGTATGCGTGTATTGGGGCGCATAACTTCAACTACATTTAAATCGTCATTTTATTTAAATTAATGATAATGAATACCTATCTTAACGAAATTCAAGTACCTACCTACACGAGTAAGTAGGTAGGTACTTGAATTTCGTTACAAATAAAAAAATAAGTACGAAATTCAAAAACCTACATAAGTAGGTAGGTACTTGAATTTCGTACTTGCATAAGCAAGTAGGTACTCATCTTAATTTCATCGTAATTCGTACAAACATTAAAATTACATCATAGTTTTGGTCGAGAGCTTTTTAAATCTATATAGATAATATTTAAAATTTAAATTTATATAGATAATATTTCTTTTGTATATCTATGTAACATAGTAGATAAATATTTTATTAATGTGATATCAACCATATTTCGATTGTATATTGGTCGAATTATACGGTTTTAACCTTTTTAGAAACTAAGCTAGATTGCATAATCCTATACATTAAATCCAAAAATAAAATCGCAAAATTATAAACAAAGTCTATATCTACAATTAAATATAAAAATATTTCAAAAACATTTATATAATAAAGGGTCTTTCAACAAGGACGGGTCGATGTTAAAATTGAATAAAACAAGATGTGTGTGTGAGATATTAACGAAATATTTTTTTTTATTTGAAAGGCCCTTTTATGCCATTATGAATGGAATATAACATCGTTCAAATGTCCGCCGCGGCTTAGAATGGTGGCACGAATCCGAGAGGTCCAATTTTCAATGACTCTGATGCATATATCCGGCTGAATCTGAGCGATGGCCTGTGTTTTGTTGGCTTTCAGGGCAACGGATCGACCGTTGCTTATTGGCATAGACCTGCGACTTCAGAAAACCCCACAAGAAAAAGTCTAGCGGAGTCAAATCACACGATCTTGGTGGCCAATTCACGTCACCTCTGCGAGAGATAACCCTACCCTCAAACCGTTCATGCACAATGTCCATTGTGTCGTTCACTGTGTGGCACGTAGCGCCGTATTGCTAGAACCACTTGTCGTCCACGTCCATATTGTTCAATTCAAGCCAAAAGAAATTGATAATCATTGATCTGTAGCGCTCGCCGTTGACGGTGATGGCCTCGCCAACGTCGTTTTCGAAGAAGTACGGACCAATGACGCTGCCAGACCAAAATCCGCACCAAACAGTAACTTTTTGTGGATGCATTGCCACCTGGTGAACCTCATGTGGGTTGTGGTCATCCCATATACGGCAATTTTGCTTATTAACAAAACCATTCATCCAAAAATGTGCCTCGTCGCTAAAGATTATTTTTCGGCCAAAATCGGGGTCCTCTTCCAAGCGTTCCGAAGCCCATTCAGCGAACATACGGCGTTGTCTATGGTCATTAACTTTGAGCTCTTGGGTCAGTTGGATCTTGTACGGATGCAGGCCCAAGTCCTGACGCAAAATTCTCCAAGTTGAAGTCTGCGAAAGGCCGAGTTCTTGTGCACGGCGAGAAATCGACTGCCTCGGAGTCTCCTGAACAGTCTCACGTACAGCGGCGATGTTCTCGGCCGATCTGGCGTTCCTTTGACGTAAAGGTGTTGGTTGGTTGTTTACCGAACCGGTCGTCTCAAATTTGGTCACCAATCGTTGGAGAGTAGACTTTGAAGGGCCACCGCGTCTGCAGTAAAATGGGCGCAATGCGCGCAACGTTTGCACTAACGAACACTAATTTTGATAATAAAGTTTTATCATTTGCACATGCTGCTGAACCGTGTAACTTGCCACGGTGATTTGGCATCAGTGACTGAATAAGAAACAACAGATTTGACAGATGTCGCCAAAACAAAATGGCCGCCACAAATTATTAACATCGACCCGCTCTATTTGAAAGACCCTTTATAAGGATGCGATTGGATTTAAAAATATTACCGAAGTTAGCACAACATTATTGCAATAAAATGTAAACAACGTTCAAATAAACGACCGCTATTAAAAAAATGCGTTCACTCACTTTCAATCAATTTCGATAGACTTAGCGCTCGACATAGCGATGTCGAGTGCCAACAACCACTCTTTGCATGTCTATTGCTAGCTGTAGATATATGTCGAACTCGACATCAAAAATAACAAAAAGTTATATCAATCGACATCCGCCATTTTTTTGCGATAAATGTCTCTGTCAAGGTTATGTCGAAAGTGCGAGAATTGCCTTCCTTGCAATGACAATTCTGACACACACCAACGCAAAACGTAGTGATTACGTCTAGATTACGCGATTACCATGTATGGTTGACGTGATTACTTTCTTACCTTACCTTATCTCTGGCTATCCTTATCGTGGCTGGTAGACAACCTATTTTAGTACCTATGTAGGTAGCTGAGAGAAGGTAATCAAATAATTACGATTTAGTACTTTTAGGTCTTAGGGACTAGTGATTTGATTACGTTAGGTACGTACCTACGACACGACTACAACGTCGGCTGACTGTCCTTAGACATATACTCTAATCTGTGGCTGACTGGCTGGCTCGCTAAAGATTTGCTTGATTACTTTTTAAGTTTAAGTAGGGTATGACGTATCAATCAATTTAGTACGGATGAAATGAATTATAAGGTCGTTCAGTTAGTCTTTCGTGCGTGAGTTACTTGTAACGTTCGATTGCTCGAGACCCAGACCGATTCGTTCATCACAATTGTTTGGGATTCAAAATGGACTTCGTACATTTTTTTGTGCTTATTTTTGCGCTATTTATTAGTTTAGTGAACGGTGCAGTTATTGCAGATGACGGTGACGTCGATGAACAGGGACTGTATAGTAAGTCGGACAATGTTGTTATTTTAACCCACCGTAATTTCGAGAGGAAAATATATGGCCAAAAATATGCAATCCTGGTGCAGTTTTACAACAGTTACTGCGGCCATTGCAGAGCGTTTTCGCCGAAATACAAGAGCTTGGCGAGCGAACTTGTACCCTGGAATACGATAATTAAATTCGCAGCTATGGATTGTTCCGTTGAAGAGAACAATGAAATATGCAGACAGTTTGAAGTGATGGCTTATCCTTCTTTACGTTATTTACATGAGCACTATGTTAAAGGAAATGCTAATATTGGTGAAAAAATGCAAGCCACAGATACAGCACAAAAACTAAAAGCACAACTACTTGCTAAAATGCAAACGGAACAATCATTGCGTCGACTTTCCTTTGCCCCTTCATTAAAAATTGCATCCTATTCTACATTTGCTGTGGCCCTGAATGGTGTACCAAATGATGTTATTTATACTTTCCTAGTGTTTGAGAATGAAAATTCTACTATTGGTTCTGAACTTGCTATGGATACCAATGACTATCAACATATAAAAGTGAAACGAGTTTATGATACCAGTGAATTGGCTGACTTGGCTGGTGTGCGACACTTTCCTGCTCTTGTTGCAGTTAGACCTAGCTTGGAGTATATATCTTTAACACCTAAAAATCCCACTAAACAAAACTTATTAAAGGCCATTAATACATTTTTGAACTCTAAAAACTATGTATTCCCTGTGCGTAACATAGTACACCAAGAAACAGACAATAATGATTATTCAGACGAAAAGCCATCAAGTCCTAATGCTGATGTAGTTTATTACAGTGATTTGGAGAAAACAATAAAAACAAGTCTGCATACCGAAATTACAAGATATAAAACTCTAACTGGAGAACCTCTGCAGGCTTTGCTCGACTTCTTGAGTGTTTTGATTAACACCTTCCCTTTCAGAGGAAATCTCAAAGAATATATCATTGATTTACATGCCACTCTCCGCACGAAATCTGAGTGGACTGGAACTCGAGTTTATGATTTGGTTAAGAGTTTAGAGAATACACATGCACCTGTTTATACATCGGAGTTAGACTATGTCGCATGTAAAGGAAGTCAAACTAAATACAGAGGATTCACTTGTGGTCTATGGGCCTTGTTCCATACCTTAACTGTCAATGCGGCATTAAATCCTGGCACTGAAGGTCCACATGTGTTAAGAGCTATGCATGGCTATATCAAAAATTTCTTTGGGTGTACTACTTGTGCTGATCATTTCCAGGCAATGGCAGCAAGGAACAGAATATTTGATGTTAAGGAAAATGATAAAGCCATACTTTGGCTGTGGATTTCACATAATGAAGTTAACTTAAGATTGGCTGGTGATGTCACAGAGGATCCAGACCATCCCAAGATACAGTTCCCCAGTGCTTCACGTTGTCCAGAATGCAGACTTGCTCGTGGTGCTTGGAACTTACCAGCTGTGTACCAGTACCTGCAGAGTGTCTATGGTTCAGATAGCATCAGAGACTCAAGGTCATCACCATCAAAATCGGCATCTGCAGCTTCGAGCCCATTCTCCAACTTGGACCTCGGAATGCTAAGCCTTTTGTACATATTATCTTTTATTATTCTTATCCTTGTCATTAAATATTTCTTAACCAAGCGGTTTTACAGAAAACGTTTTTACAAGCATGGCCGGGGAAAAGTATAACATAGATCATTTGGATAAGTAGTTCAATGTTTTATTAACTATTAGTGTGTGTAGTTATGGGTGTTAATTTGCCTCTTAGGATGGATATATTTTAATGTTTTTATAATACAACTTTCAATAGTTGTGGAACCAATTATGTCTTATTTTCTCTTCATTGTGGGGTTGCTTGTGTTAATCATTCAAATCGTGATCTTTAACATTACTGCATGCTCTCTAAAACTTCACTATATGGTATTTCTTTAATTGATTTTTGATTGGCTCAATTTAACATGGTTGGTATGACAATATTCAATTTGCACATTTCATGGAAATACACAGTTAAAATACACATACACTGTACATACCTATTTCCCCAATCATGTATAGATCACAAAGCAGTGACGTGATTTTTTTTTCTTTACTAACAATACGTATATGATAACAATTTACGATAAGTTTAAACTAAGTATGTGTGATAGATGACAAATATTTGTTTTGGACTGATGCAATTAATTGAATATGACTTCTGTTCCATCTTATAATTAGGATTAACGTGGACGGACAGTTAATGATTACTAAGATAGGCTCAATATATAATTTTGAAATATGAAATTGTAGGTAATTGTTTTGTATTTAACAACTTAGGTAATGTAATAACCACAACAAAATATGACTTCTGTGGTTAATACACGATTTTAAACTATTTACCATTGAGATTTCAGTAATAGTACTCAGAATAATCTCAGTATCTAGATAGATTTTTAGTCTTGGCTGCTACACAAATCTTTTTCAGTACCTTGAACCGACAAGGTAATTATGGTGTGGTTCGAGCTGCGACTGAAATCTAATTATCCGTTTTTTACCCTTCGGGGGGAAAATCGTTCTATTTGTAAGTATTGAGTGAAAAAAACTTTTACCGTTTTTAATCACAACTTACAAATGTATCTAGTTTAGTATTTGTTGTTGAAATAGAGGATATGGCCAATATTTTTTGTTCCTAGATAATACCGTTAGTGAGATAGACCTGGTAACAAAAGTGGTCTAAAATTGACAACTTTGAGAGGTGCTTACGTCGTTGTTTGTCTAATAAAAAATATAATAATAGTACTATATTCGATGAGTTCTAAAAAAACCGTACCCCACACGATAGGGTACAAAATATTTTGTATTTCCCCCCCTAATCTACTCGTAACACTCGCATTACAATTGATTGAATTGACTTTCCAAATAATTACAAGTTTTACTTTCTTAATCAACATATTATTTTTACTCTTGATTTAGTTTGCTTTGTTTTATTCAATTTGTCAGCTTTTTAATACGAGGGTTAAACCGAAATGATCGGGAATTGAGTGCTCTTTCTTTAGTTAGAATAAGATACCTGGAATCGTAATGACGTTACACGATAGAAAAAAATGTTTAAAAATATATATATATGTCGGTTTAAAGTTAAAAAGTCGATAAAGAAAATGGAGCTCACGCGTGAAAATTTCACATGCCATAATTTATCACAATTTCCGCCGAAGGTTATCTCAAGAACCTCTCGTTGAGCTTGTTTCTCTTTATGATGTTGAAGCACCTAGCTAAACGACAATATATCGCTGGTATGCAGAGTTCCGGCGAGGTCGTGCCTCTCTCAGCACCGTACCTTCTGCAGGTCGACTAAAACAGCGGTAACACCTGTAAACATCGCTGCGGTGCAAAAACTTATACAAGATGACCGACATGTGACATACGAGCAGATTCGGGCAGCTATAGGAATTGGAATTACTGCAATTCAAACTATTTTACATAATGAATTGGGTGTCAGAAAGCTAGTTTCCTTCTGGGTACTTAATTTGTCCGAAGAGCAAAACGCCTTTTGCTCTTCGGACAAATTAAGTACCCAGAAGGAAACTAGCACGAGCCGCCGCTCGTGTTAATTGGTGCGGGTCTACTCTGCAACGCTTCAACGGAGAAGTCAAATGCCGTTTATAACATCGTCTCAGGTGACGAATAATGGATTTATTCATATGAGCCTGAAAGAAAACACCAATCGGCAGTTTGGGTCTTCGAAGACGAGGTCAACCCAACAAATGTTGTGCATTCCCGCAGCGTGTCGAAGAAAATGGTAGCTTCGTTTGTCTTGAAAAAAGGACATGTTGCAACAATTCCATTACAGGAACGCAGAACGGTTACCGCTGATTGGCACACCACGCACAGTGGGCCCAAACGGTGCGTTCCATATCATAAATCTATAACTTCTTTATTTCTTGACATATTGTTTTGAAATTTTACACACACATACTAGAATACATAGGCTATCAATTGAATAAATATTCATGGTTATAACACAACTAATTATTTAATTTAAAAATATCAAACATGAAAATCTTCATTTTTATTGCCATAAAATTAATTAAAAAATAGGAATAATTATTACACTATTAAAATAATATTTTTATGACTAAAACTATACTTTTAAACATAAAAAGAACCACGTTGTATATTTTTAAGACTTATAATAATTATTTTCTCTACTCGAGAACAGTTATATCTAGAAGTTCTTTAGCTTCGTCAAATAATTCTTATATTATTAAACGTCGTCTGTAGAGGCTCGATATGTATGGATCAGATGTACATAGCAAGGCGTGGAAGACGTCTTCATTTGTAGCTGACCGGGAACACGTTCTGGCATGATGCAACCGAAAACTCTTGTAATCTTTATTATTTTCTTCTTCTAGTTGGCAAAACTACATAGTATTCTATAATTTGTGCGCCATGAATATTACGGGATTAATCGGAAGTCCTGATGACATAGTTTGAAGAGTTATGTATAGTCTTCTTATTAATTCTTCGTCAACACCCGTTATCTCTGCAGAGCATTGATAGTTTTGAAAGAATCTTCTTGACGTCATTGCTATTACCAGTACCTTGTCTTGGTTTGTCTATAAGCAAACCAAGTTCTTCACGAAAACGTCTTTGCACAAGCCTTTTCTTTTCTTCTTTACTTCTTTTGTTCTCAGGTGTTGACGCTGACCACTTTTGAGAAGATAAATTGTATGAAATGTGTAGTAGCATCTCCAATTCTCCATACATCTGATCCAAGCATGTAACGTAGAGTCCGTATTGGAAAGAGTTTTCGTCCACATCTCTAGCCCTTACTCTGTGCTAAACGCATAGAGTTGTCTACATGGCGTGGTCAAACTTTTTTGAATACTGTTTACTACAGTACTAATTTCTGATGGCGATAAATTAAAATTGACCATTAAATACTGTTCAATTTCAGAGGTAGTTTTCTCGTTAATAATTAAAGTACACAAGTCACGTCTACTGCAAACAAATTCACTCATGTGCACAGTAATTTCGTTTTTGTTATGTATGTAAAAGTTGTATGACGAATCAAAGGATCCGATCACTTTAATGGTTGGATGGTCTTTTTATAGTACTCCAAGATTAGTGTCTAGCGCAAAACTTATAAATTAAATTTTATTTAATTATATCTTATAAACTTATAATTAAATTAATTGATATTCGAAGCAATAAATGCAACCATCATTGTTATCTATTAGTTAACCAATATAGATATATAATACAGATATTTTTATCATTTTAATGATTAAAAGATGACCGCAAGATAATTTTTTAAAAGAGGGATTTTTAAAAAAAAAATTTGTTCGTAATTTTAAATTTTGATATTTTAAAAAAAATTAATTATTTGGCACGTAACCTAAAGTCATTTGTCAAATAAAATACTTATTCATCATTATTACTCAACAGTTTATAGAATAAGAACTAATATTTATTAATTCCCAAATATTGAGAATTTTACTTGTCTCATATTTTTTGCTCTAAATTAAAATGGCGCAAATATGCGCAAGTTTTTATTTTTTCTTCTCAATATTGAATAGTTTCCGAACCTTTAGCAACAATTTACTCAACTTCGGCAGCCTTCGGCAACAGAGAAAACTCCAAGTGAAAATAATAAAATGTTTAAAATGACGTCTCTCACGAATAAATTTTTAACATTTTATTTCTAAATGAAAGTCAAATATTAATTGCAGCATTATAAATTAGAGATCTTGAGCTTTCCAAAAATATATAATCTTGCTATAATGTCTATAGCAACATCAGCAAAAATTGACGTCTAACTGTCACCATGCATAGTTTGAAAACATGAAATTATCGAAGTGTTATGTTTGAAAATAATTTTAGGTAATTTCAACTAAATTGAAAAATATAAAAGCCTTTCTGCCGATAAGCTGGTCTATTCTATTAGGTAAAACCATCGACAGTTCCTTAAAATTACGAGTTTCACCATAACCATTTTCGATATGCTCTTGTTTGGAGGGTTCCCACTGTGCCACGGTTTGTTTGCCAGAAATGACGGCCGAACTCCGTAGAGGCAAGAAACGTTGCATCATCTTACATTATGATAATGCCAGCTCCTATATCGCTCGGAAGACAATCGATTTTTTGAAGCAGGAAAACGTTGAGTTGATGAGCCACCCTCAGTACAGTCCTGACCTGAACTCTTACGATTTCTTCACATTCCCTAGAATGAAAGATTTATTACACGGTCAACGGTTTGAAGACCCAAAAGTAGCAGTAGTAAAGTAGCCATTTTGTCATCGTTAATTTCAGACTCGAATTACTGTTTTAACGATTGGTTTGAAACTTTGAACGAATGCAAAAGTGCATAAATTGCAGCGGAAAATACTTCGAAAACGATGAAAAATTATTTAGTAATATCCTGCATGTTTTTTTATTTCCCGGTCATTTCGGTTTATTCCTCGTATTGTAGCATATTTTTACTTTGTTTTCCTTTAGGACATTCTGACTCAAAAACCAGTCATTATAATTATTATATAATACAGAGTTAGAATTCCGTATAGGGGGTGTAATAAATAAAAGTACAGACCAGATGGAAAACAAAATATTTTTCTATAGTTCCTAAAACTGCATATTACTGAACAAAGTTAAATTATACAAAAGATTATAATATCGAAACAATGGCTCACTCGCAAGCACAAGTGTAAGAATCATAAAATACACTGGTGTCGATTCCTAAGCTAAATTAAATGAAACGTCCCTCTCCTCTTACGCAATCTTGTACTATTACCTACCTAAATTAGCGGTTCCGCCGAAATCGTCAAATTCTATTTAGTCCGGCCTAAGCTTGCATTTTGACATACTGGATTGCAATTTGGCTTGATAGTTGTGAGACCCATAGCTATCTTACTTTCTCTCGCTAAATTTGTATATACACCTGCAGTATGAGTGAGCGTGATAATTTCATATAGTTTTAGCGGCCCTGACAAAATCAATCACTGGGTGAAGAAGACTGAGCAAGAGTACCAATCAGGAATACGGGTTCCGAACAAAGACCTTCTTTCTTGTATTACTTGTCTTAAATTAAGAATGTAAGTGCAGGTCTTTGCGTGTTGTGTGTGTATCTAACTAACACTAGGACTAGAAAACGACGGATATTCGTGAGAAATAACTATTGTAGGGTGGTGTAGATAATCATAATCAAGCATCAAATTAGTTTTTGCCATTGATATAGTGCACCCGTCAATTGTGGAAATAGAGTTCGATTCCCAGTTTGGGAAGGTGCTTCGGGCCCAATTCTAGCCAAATTATAGGAAAGTTTTCCGAGTATGCGAGTATGTGTGTTTGATATTATAGTAGTGTTGTCGATAAGCCCATAGGGACTTACATATTTTTTCGGGTTTAGCACTGAGCCACAGAAAGACTTCATAATTAATTTATGTGTGTAGTTCAATATAAGTCTGGTGTAAATAATTAGCATATTTCGTTAGAAAACATGACAAACTATGATGAATTTAGTATATTTGAGTTTCGCTATTTAATTAAATAGAGATAAAATATATTGTAACATATCAATCAAACTGCTACCTATAAAATAAATAGTTTAAAGTTAATATGTAGGTAGTTAAGTTAAATTATTTTCAATCCAGCGATTAAATCGTGATGCGTTGTTGTTACCATTAGATGTCGGTTTGTGAGTAAATTGACGAGATATATTTATGAAATAGGTTAATTGATTAGCCTTAAATTAAATTGTATTAAAATTTTCATGTTGTAATTTTTAAGAAAATAGTGTCAAAGCAACGGTATAAAACCGTTTTAAATTAAATTTTTTATGTTAAACAGTTGTTTCAATCATTAAATCAGGTCTATTAGAACGATGTATTTTACAAATTAATAATAATACTGAATATTTGGTTAAACCTGTTATATGATATGACATTAACATAAATATTTTTATTCAAACAGTTTAATTCTTCGCGTCTGGGTGGATTTCGTTTACTAAGCCAAGGTCAGTAGTTATTTAGATGTGTGTAGGTGGTCGGTACAGGGTGGTGGTTGGTGGTGGTGTTGTACTTTATAAACATATGTACATTCATATCTTTGCTACATAAAGTATGAATGTTTAGTTTATTACAATATTGCATATACAATAGTTGTACATAGTGTCTATAAGATATATTGGGCACGGTGGAAGTTTTGTAGAATTTTCAACTCGTATCAGAACACAATGTTGTCTTTAAACGGAACTTAAGGTCAAACTGGATATCGTTCACCTTGTTTCAGACGTAGGTTAGGTTGTTGTCTAAGGACAGATCGTAACATAGGGCATATTTTTTCCAGGTTCCATAAAGAAATAGATTCTTCCAGACGAATTGAAAGCTGTACAACCGCGAACTAGCCGATATATGAAATGCCTTATACGTATCTACTATTTAAAAAGTTGTCAAGTGTGAGTCAAGCCTCACGATATAGGTCTAAGGTTTTGAGCAAAAAAAAAAGGTATGTTGTTTTGATCACTAGTTGCAAGCAACAAAAGTAACAAATATTAATATTTGTTGTTTAAAAGTTTAAATACAGGACATTACCTTACATTGACAAATACTGTAGCCAATTTTCAAGTTCTACGTCGTATGTCTGTAGAAGTGGAACGAAAGATTATATTTCCTCCACAGTCGAAATGATAAGCTGATTGAATACCTCGCTCATGATTCTACTCTAAGAATTTGCTTTCGCTCTTGATGCAACATAGCGCCCTCGCAGTAAATACATACTATTTTAGTCCTGTTCTATCTTATTCTGTTTACGAGCTAGAAGCATGTGACAGACGGTCGGACGACGGAGCGAAATAAATTTTGCCCTTCAGGTTACGAATCCCTAAAAAGGAGTTACGCGAACGTTTTTTCAACGTAATTCAAAACTTCGGTGAACTTCACATTCATCAATCCGGCAGACTTATTCTAGGGGTTGCTTACTTCATCTTGTCATTATTGTATGTTGGTACAAAGGTTTTCGAAAGAATCTTTGGGTTCATTATTATGTACAACTATCGGGAGGTTTAATTTGTTTCAGTCGTGTTTCTTACGAAGAAGATTCGCTTCCATATTTTCCATCGAGACACACATACATAAACTCACGTTTACAACACAAAATATATACTTACTTAGATATTTTGTGTCCATAATCCCCGAGGGGGCAGACAGAGGAACCACCGACAGGTAGTTCCCACTTTACGGAAATATGCAACTAATTCTGTAATTTTGTATTACTTAATAACAATAGATACTTGAACTACAATGTCGTGAAAAATCACGAAGGGTTTCCCTTAGCAGACTAACATGTACACATCATGTACAAAATGTTCAGTTCTGCTTAAAACTTGTAAACCTAACCTAACTTGTAACGTAATATGAAATCATAGCTAGGTATAGGTAACTCGCTTGCTTGCTTTTGCTTATCGTATGGTTAGTGACCAACCTATTGTCAGAGTTGTTCAGGCCGCCCGTAGGCCTCTGACATGGCTTAACGACTGCTGTCGAACGACAACAGCCGGGACCGGCTGCTTAACGTGCTCTCCGAGGCACGGAGATGAAATATGCCACTACCGGTCACCTATCCTGGTACTGACCGCGCCCAACATACTCTAGGTACTTAAATTATACAATAAATTACATGACATTTGAATAACCGTTACAAAATATAATGGAAAATAATAATTATACATGTCTAACTTGGAATTTCTATTCTTCTGCATTTTTATACTTACTTTTTAATAACACTGTGGTTGTTTTGTTTTTCACTTAACGAATACTTTTCTTCTATGGTAAATTTTATGCTTATCTGCTTACTTAATTCATTTAGTATTAATCCTAGGCATCGCTCAGTAACATAACATGGTTATCGTTTGACCAAAGATTTTGAAATTCACCCCTATGTAGATTGCTCGCTAGAGAAGTTTTATATGGAAATCCTGTCCGTCAGTTCTCGCATGCGATTTGAGTATTTTCCCATACATTAGTCAAATGTATGAAAGTAAGTGACCCATGGGTCAACTCCGTGGCTTGCTGTCATCGCTCACGACATTGTTCTAGAGGAGAGGGCACTAGTAGTCCGATTTATGTGCACGTATATAGGTATAGATTGACATTTATGTAAAGTCCTAGCAAAACAGTCCTTAATATGTAGACAAGCTTGTATGGCGCTTTAGAACAGTGACGTCACTATTATCTATTGCCGTTTCTTTCTACCGTCTGATTTTTGATTTCCTGTAGCTATTTTATTTTTTTAACGAATATCAATTCTGTTTTCACATTAGACCTTTAATGTATGTCTATTTCTTATTTTTTTATAAAATGCATTTAATATTTATGACTTGGAAAATACCCTATTAGGTACGTGTACTTACGAAAGAGGTACTTAACTTTAACTTACAAAAAGTAGTACCTAAATTCGAGAACGATTTTCGGGAAACTGTTCTGGGTCCCTTTTCCGCTGCTTTACCTTTTTCGTCACCGTAAAATTCTGTTCAACATATGTAATATCCTTTCCTTCCATTGTTCGAGAATTCAGTAGGTATACATCGATACCTGGGAAATTAAAACATTCTAATAAAAATAACCTTTGTTTCTGCCAATCTACGGAATGAGCGTGGAATCATTTATTGCCTCTGAAACGAAGAGAAGAGGTTCAAGGGTTATGATTGGATTACTTTCAATCTTTTTGTAAGAGAAGTTAAATCAGACTCGTGAGCGAAGACAGAATTAGCGAGACCGTCTAAAATATAATTGTAAAAAAATTTTAAAATTGCTGATATTCGGGTTCGGGTCAAAGGACCATATTCGTATATGAAATTTTGAATTTTGTATATCAATTTGTAAGATGGACAGACGACAGAGCTTCAGCAATTGATTCCAGTTACCCTTCAGTATACGAACTCTCTGTAAAAACAGTAGAAATAGAGATACATGATGGTTCACAGCGATGTTTCTTGGAGTTGAATATTTTGTCATCGATAATGTTTGAGTGACCGCGCGGCATCGACTTTTAATAGGCTGTTGGTATTAGATTAAGTTAGAAAGACCATTTAAATATATTTCTTTTTGTTATTGTCACAGACTGTAAGTATTAGTCTTTTTTATTTAACACTTATAATCCAAACTACTTTTTTAATATTATTTCTTTGCTTTCGTAGCGTGAAAGTAGGGTAGGATATAAAATTATAGGCACTCTTTCATTTACCCACGTATACAGTGCAACTGGAATAATGTATACAGAAGAATGTCACAAAAAACCACTCTGGTTCCCTTTATGTGGGTTTTTACTTGAACACTGTACTTATATAGCGTATACTTGTATAACTTATGGCTTCTTTAGGGCCTTATCCCACTAGCGAATTGCGAGCGTATTTCCAGCGGAGCGATCTGTCAACGTAGACGCCGACATCTTCGCCGCGTGTGCGGAGATCGCCTTGTGATTCAGGTTTTTGTACTATACAATGATAAACCGCTGCGACCGCGGTGAAGACGTCCTCGCGCCTACGCTACGTTACGTCGCGAATACGTTGCGCGTACGCTAAAGGAGCCAGTTTTCTATCCAGGGTTCAAGTAGAAATCCACACAAAGGAAGCAAGAGCGGGTTTTTTGTTACATTCGCTATACATTATTCCAGTGGCACTGTATTTTATAAGTAAAGATTTTTTGTATACAAGTTTAGGTAAGAATTACAAATATTGCAGATATAATATATATTGAACATGACACACTAAACTTTACCTTTACAGGCATATACACTGCATTCATAAGTTATTAACTTATTAATGTTATTATACAGATTTTGAAAAGAAAAAATGAAAAAAAAAAGATATTGTCATAAAAATTTCTACAATGTCAATAATTTATTATATTATAAATGATACATCAATATAGATAGATATATTTTATTCAAAATAATTGTAAGTAACAAACAACACAATGAATAACAACAACACAACACAGGAGAAAATCATTCCACTCGTCCGTCACTTCTCCATGTTCGCTAGTTAGCTTAGTTAACTTAAGTGAAAGCAGGAAAAAATAAATTATGCGAAGAAAGTGGAATATGTTCAAAATCATTTAAAGTATAGTCCTAGGGCATCCTTTCAGATCGCTTTCAAATGGTTAGGAAAATAAGAAACCTGCATACCTACCTACAGTTATAAAAATATTGCCTAAACAGTTATTCTTCACCTAGCTCGGCGACCCGTACTATACCTACAGTAATTGCAATATCAATTTATCCATATTATAAATTATTGTCATTGAATTTTAAATAAAACATTTCATTTACAGGTACATGACTGGTTGAATTTCGGTGACGGTGTTAGCATAGAACAAGACGTCTCTACTCCCAGTGTTTCTGTTCATGCGCCCATTGCTTTAAGAATAGCTAGCTCATGTTAATAACCATTCTAAAATTGTACATATTTTATTTATATAGTTCGACGAAATGTTTCTTTTTACTTAAAATAATTATTGTCCCGTCAGAATAATGCGTAGGTAGTTTCTGAACTAGATAAGTACCTATATTTACCTTTAGTGTGAAAACTACATACATATTCCAATGTGCAACTACTCCTTGTTCTGCGGGACTATTCATGCGCAGTGTATAGTCGCAAACATTTGGCAGTGTTTGGAGGCGGGGTGAGATAGTCACTGCCGAATCTAGCGGTATTGAGTGTTGGCAAAACAACTCGCGACGGCATCGCGTGCTCTTTTGCTAGCGCTATTAATATTTACCGCTAGATTCGGCAGTGACTATCTCACCCCGCCTCCGAACTTACCCCAACTCACCTATACACGCGTATCATATGTTATGTATATCATGACAATCATATCGAGCAGGCACGTTCTTAGTGACTTCGCTAGTAGTAGTTGGTCACAATGATGGGTAAAGGAATTAGGTATTTATGTCCACTCACTCTGACCCTAATATTCCATTTCCGACCCATTATTTTGGCTTGCTGTATAAAAAGCTTTAGATATGCGTTTCCATAAATACGTATATATAGAAACTAAATTGTTAACTAATTCGTTGGCTGGCATGTGGGTAACTAACAATATACACATTTATGAACCTACCTGTACGCTCATTTTTCTTCTTCTATTATTAACACTCAATAGGTAATCTGTAACACAGGTATGAGAAAATACTTGTACTATTTCTTTTGTACTTTCCAATTTAACCATTCTATACTGTTTCTATACAACGTGTTCCTGAGGATATGCATTAACTTCGCCAAATACTTCTGTGGCGATTACATTATATATTTGACAATGGAAGGGATCCTCAAAAATGCTTCGTTTTCGAGTTACTTGCTATTTTATTTTAATAAAATTAAAAAATGTGACAATATGGAAAATGACTACTTCGATGTTCTGGGTACAGTGTCGAAGTTAATGCATAACCAAAGGAATATCATGTATAATCGTGCGGCCAACATTACAACATCTATCGATCAAGTCTTTCAGATTTCAAAGTTTTTCGATTGACAGATTAAGCATGGTCATAAAAACGTTGATTGAAAATGCTACGGTTTCGATGTTCTGATTCGTCTTGTTTTACTCCTTTTAATATATATTATTTTGCTAGCTTATTTGTGTAACGTTTGATTTTGTAATATAGAATCTAGGTACTTGTATATTCACTTTTTAATTCCGAATTCCCAATATGCTATAAGAATACTATGTTAATTAAGTACTATCGAGTCTGGGTAATTTTATCAAAACTAATTAGACTCAATAATACTATCGAGTATATATACAATACTACTTTATTACCTACATACTATGTTTTGAAACAGGCTGACTCTATTCAGTCTAAAACTGTTCATATTATATGGAAACGCATACTCATAGTTGCTTATTAGAATCGTACCTTGTTATTTAGATTTGATCTCATATCTGAACAGCCAATTCCCATTTCATTTTAATTAATAATTAGACAATTTAATGCATCCCAGTAAAATAAACCATGGAAATAAACTGTGTAACCTATTACTTTTGTGTAATTTTATTCCAATTCTTGCTATAATAGTTTTTGTATCCGGACTGGTAAAACAACTGATACGCCATTCGTCCTATTGGTTTGTTCCCAGACTAATGTTGCCTAGAAATCTGTTGTATTTTTAAATAATTACATTGGTGGGAAATGTTTTTTAACATTACTAATATTCTTAATTAACCCTTCAAACTAGGCTAAAATGCCTATGCTACGAGTGGGCCACCACAATGGCCCGAAAGTGGATTCGATCCGCGTGCCGTAGTCTTTAAGCCATTGTGGAAGAAACCCTCGACCGATATATCGTTATGGAGATCCTCTTATTTGTATTGGTCACATCGGGTTCTTAAGTTTCCAGATGTGAGAAATAGCATGATGATTGAGACATTTGAAACTCAAACTCAAACTCGAACCACCAAACTATAATATTCCAAAAATCACATAGGACATCAAGACTCCGATCCTAGAACCACTGATCCAATTTTTATCTGACATGGCTAAAAACTTTCGAAAAATATATCTTCTAAACTGAAAAGTTACCGACATGCACTCTAGTTCGGTATAACACGGATCGCTGCTAAACTAATCACATGAATCGAATTTTGTGACTCTCAGTTGTTACGGGGATCCAGTTACTACTGTTCTGGTCATCACAGACCACTTTCGAGACTATTCAATGAATCAAATTCAATTCACTGAGGTCCCCAGCAATTGCCGGTTATTGAGATCTGTTTACAATCTTCTTACCAGAATGGCAGTTCCAAATGTCGTTATTATTTTAAGGGGGGCGCAGGTTACACCTTCGGTATCTGAATGCGAGGGGGACCCACGATAGCTTAGTTGGTTATAGCAAAGTTCCGTCATGGAATCAGATGGGATCGGTAGGATCCGATGGTTCATGTTCAGCTCGCAATTTTTTTTTCAATCTTATTTAGATATCATACATTCTCTGTAATGGAGCGCGTGGAGAACTCTTTCATCACACGCGCTCTTTATTTTTTAGAAATAGGCGACTGTGACGAATCTAGACTACGTTAATTGACTAAATGTATCTATTTGATGATTTTTTACGACATTTACGTCAACCTCATTAATTAACTCAATCGTTATCTATAGGACAGATCCTATAGATACAAGATTTTTTTTGTAAATAGTTTTGTGTGGCTGCACACGCTTTACCTACTTACTGGTGCTCAATGATTTTGAAATTTAGTCGCGTCCTACTACACTTATAGTCCGATTTCTGTGCAAAAAATGGCTATCAGTACCTAAAACTGAACACGTAAATATAGCATTAAAGGGTTATGGTATGCCATAGGTGTGCGTATGGCGCTGGACCAAGGACCAATGAAAACCAAGATAAATTTGCAATTTTTATTGAATATACATGAATAAAAACCACGTCAATACACGTACATACAATTGTGACTCACACAAGATAAAATAAATTGTGCCACTCTCAGTGCATCAATTTCCTACCAATCCTTTAATTTCTTAACGAAGGCGTGGGTAACTTCAATTTATATCTAATAAAACTAAAGGTTGACAATAAAAACATGTAAGTTGATCTGTTAAGTTGACCGCTATCTAAGTAGGTAGCTTAGACCTCGTACCGGATTGTATCAAATATGCCTGCAATAACCGCTTGCAGGGTCAAGTTGATAAATAAAAATATTTGTTTAGGTATTGATTTAGGTACCTACATTAGTACCGGAGCTTATCTCTAAATAAATATCAAAAGCTGGAAAAAAATAGTTACGGGCAAAATTAATACACCATGTTGTGTAAGCAAAAATTCAGCCTGTTACTAAATATTTTCAGGTGGATGTATCGCTGGGTTAGCTAGATTTTATGTCGTAATACATGGAAATTATCCCAGTTAATTAAACTTAAATTCGACAATTTTTATAAACAAGATATTACTTACACACCTACATCAAAAGCATACCATACACAAAAATATATAATAGGCTCAAAAATGTATGTACTCGTATATGTGTGCAGTGATACAAGCTACATAAATGCACAACATCGAAATGCACGCTTAAAACCGTGTACTAATAATATAATATAAATGCAATAAATTAAATAACGCACCTACTTGGCAGTCATGATTGTATTATGTAAATTACATACTTTATGTAAATTATATACTTAATACGTCCTGTACCGCATCGAAAAGTTTTACGACCTAATTTAGGTTTTAGGCATCAATTATCAAATTCGGATCTAAGCAATGACGGATTGTACCCCAAACTTGTAATAACCCTAAAAGGAGCGAAACTCGACTCGCCCTTTCCCATTTTTTGTACTATATTTCGATTTCAGTAACAGATAGTCCCAATTTTTTCCGGGATTTGCCCCTAGTTCTGAAATATTAATAAACCAAGCATTATATTTAATCTCTGTACGTACTAACATTATTTTACTTGACAACAAAACAATAAAAACAAGGTATGTCACACGATTTGACTTGAGATCGAAATTACGAGAAAATCTGCAATTAAAAATATAATAAACCTTCCACACATTTTATGAAAAATGTCTACCTATAGTAACTATATAGTATGTAGTAAGTATTAATATTTTTAGAAAGACATCAATAATGTCTACGAACGCACTAAATTACAATTAGAATTTCTAAACTGCACTTTTTGAACACCAAATATTTTCATATACCTTAACGAGTTTAGCTAAATAAAAAAATATAGGTATTAAATTTTGATTGTATAACAGTCATTATGTAATTTTCTAAACTGGGAAAAATTTAGGCGATTGGTCAATAATTATTTAACGTACGCTAGAACAGTTGTACATTGTTGGTGTCGTTGCTTGCATTACACAGATTATGAATTGTCACTTTCACATCACAAAACAAGACCGCGTTCAAGGACTAGTTTCAGGATATCGCGAGCATGGTTCGAAAGTGATCGTGCAAGGTGAGCAACGTTGGACGCTGTAAAGTACAAGGATGGGTGACCGCTGCTGGCACATTCTCTTCTGAACCCCTCCGTGCCTCGAAGAGCACGTTAAACTGTTGGTCCCGTCTTCTGTTGTCCGATAGCAGTTGTTAGCTTCTGGGCGACCTGAACAACTCTGACAATAAGTCGGCCTCACCACACGACAGGAAAGAAGAAACAAAGATTGCTCGATTCTTAGACACCTAACTAAAACAATCCTTATCCACGATCTTGTTTATCAAGCTACAATATCAATTTGTCTAAATAAAGCTTAATAGTAGTCAAACATTTATCATGCCAGCGAGAATAATGTGATGTGACTTACACGAGTAGTTATTTGAATCATCAAAATGCAATTTATTCTACGCCATTCCGCTAGTATAAGTTAACAGTTTTTAGAAAAATATGTAAGTAGGTAAGTACCTAAGTATTAATCTATCAGTAGCAATAAGTAATCCAATTACGCTCTTGTACAAAATGAATTATTATAATATAATTCAGTAATCACGTGAAACATAAAATAAAATTAAATATAAAATTTATTATAATAATAATAATATAGCTTTGGTTTATTTTTGCTACGCGATTATTCCAAAAGTGGCACTTAGGTTGAATAAAATTATTATCACTTCTTAATAATAGTTACAATAAAATAAAAGAGACACATGACTTCTCCTAAATAAAAACAACATAATCATAAAAAAATTAGTTAATCAGCTTTTCGTAGAATATTTGTATTGTTTACAGTGCGCGAACACCCTGTGAAAGAAATTAAATAATTAGAATCATCAAAATCTAAGTAAGATTGCTGTCACCGTGGCAGGCCTTCATGATCAGAAAGCCTTACTCTCCGGCGTGATCAAGGTCTTCAAAACAGACCGAAACTACTCGGAGGACTTCCGACTTTCATCAGCGAGTTTATCTTTAAGTTTACTGCAATTAAGGGTTTCTGATCATCGACCCTAATTGTCATGGTCATTGTCCATATCATCTTGCCAAATCTCACTAATTGCAAATAGTATCGAAAACTCTAAATAATCCAAATTCACTATTATCTCTTCATAATACGAGTATGATCATATATAATATATAACAGTCAGTAATTATCGAAATTAATTTAGTGAGTTTGAGCAATAAGCAGACGTTACCCCATTTTGTGCTATGTATGCTTCTACTCAGTGACCGAGTGTTTGTACAATATATTAAATTTTTCTATGGTAAACAAGTCATTACTTCATATAAATATCATACATAACAGTACGTAAAACTCACGAACAACATAAACATGCATTAAATCTAGGTTACACCATTAATGTTTAAATTTTTTAATGTTACTCGTACATCATAGAATTTTGTTGGTGGTGATTTATATTATTATTTGCATATTCCTGTTGTTATATGCGCTATTCCGTTTAATAGGTACCTGTGATTATCAACAGGTTATATAACATTTACCGACAACGTTCGGCATTCGTTCAAAAAGTCGATTCATTCATGTATTTGTTCCATAGACATGAATAAATTAATGATGATCCAGAATGTTACTCTTAACTCTAAAATATGTAATTAAATCTGAAAATGATGTCAGTCAAACGTATTTTATAATAGACATAATCTTATCATTCGTATAAACGAATATCAAGAAACGTGGCTAAGATATCTTGTTAATAAAACAAAACAGAAATAAACCTATTTTTATTTCGACGAAATCCATCCTGACCTCTGTGCCATTTGACCGATTATTAATTTTGAATAAAAATTTAACATTTAATAAATAACTTTACCAACGTATTTCAAATAGGTATGTTATATAAATATTTCATAATATTAGACAGATTAAAAACACTATGGTCATAATTTCCGCTTGTAAGTAATTATTATCATAATTGCTTAAGTATTGTACCTAATTAATGTTTAGCTATAAGGTTCTGATTCAGCGTGAACATAAACATTGATTTATCAAATTAGTTATACTTCGAAACAGCAAAGTAGCGTGCAAAATAACACTGCTTATAAATTGGTTACATATGACTAAAAACAGTCGGAAGTCACTTTTCCAATGCCTATCAGAACATAATATTGATTAGATACATTGGTAGAGGTGTGTGTTTTTAATTAGGTATAGCTACTTGTTATTAGTTGGTTAATGCAAAAGCCCAAACATTTGAAAGCACACCCATGGCAGCGTCGAGGCGGGATTACGATTAGTGTACAGTCATGTACAGTACTATCTAATAGTGCCCAAATAAACTTAACGATGAAGGTGGTTTTTGCTTTTAATTTCAAATCACACGTCCTCTCAATGACCTCGTCTTGTTGTGTCAATATTGTGACCACTGACCTGTTTACGTCATATGGAAGATTACAAGTTTGTCTGCTTCACATCTTCCTTTGTATTCCATTTTATGGAGATATTATATGATCTGGCTAAGTGAAACACTATTATCTATCTAACTACTAAGAGTTAACTATTTTAAGGTCTACAAGGGACATGTCATAGGAAAAATAAAATCTACGAGTTAAACCAGAAACCATAGTGATTAGATAACAAAGCTAATTAATGTTTGCTGTTTACAAGCAATTTGAATAGACTATGTACATCTTAAACTATTTGTCACAAAAGAGTTAAAGGAGTATTCAGTGATTTGTACTGGCCTGGTGGCGTTATGGAAACAATTAATTTTCCGGTATAAACTTACCTCGATGAGCATAAAGTAGTATTCTAGAATTCTTCGATAGTTATCGGGCTTTTCTCGCCGAATCTCCACGAGTCGTCGGCGTCGGTACCGGAGCAGGTTCCACCACCGCCTGTTGCCACCACCATGCCAGTTACGTTAGTCAAGCAAAGCATTGGTTATGAGTGCCAACACATCAGGCCATAACATTCACTTTGTCGCGTTTACATATTTGACACAACCATACGAATGCTAAGAAACCATAACAAAAACTTATTGCGACAGGGTTCCACGGAGTATTATTGCTTGATGTGTCTTCCACTGTACAAAGTGACAAATCGTGGTGTTAGAAATATTAGTTGCTCACGATAAGAAGTACATAAGCGACACAAAGGAAATGCATATCTATTTTGTGCCAATGATTCACAGTTGTTCGATAATAACTTTACATCTTGTATCTAATCTATGATTCTTCATAGAGACCGATGTGTAATCGAATGACTGTGCATCAAATGAGAGCGTAGTAATGAAAATAGTTACACTTTTAAATGAAATGGAACAATATCACCGAGTAAAATACGCAAGTGTTAGTAATAAAGCAGTGGCTTCTTTTCGAATTTGTACTGATGACATTGGAGTGAAATTAAGTTTAATTTGTTGTAGGAGTAGATTGGTTTATTATGTTGGTTACATCATGATTTTACTAATTATTTACATACTTAATTACTCAAAGCAATTTAACTAGATTTAAGTATAAATCTTGCTAGGATGAATGTCTGTGGTTGTTAGGCAGAAACTGTAAGGTGAACTGATATTGTTTGACCTACATTTAATGATGTAATGATGAACTATCGACATAGTTTGATAACAAATTTATTAATAATATCATAATTTAGTTTTCCTTCCAAATTTGTCTTACTGTAAATTTCCACTAAATAGAGTAGAAAATTACAATAAGGCGCAGATAAGGAAACTACCAGAACCGTTTAGTTACAATAAATTATCATTTTATAGTTATTTTTACTCTGTCCTTTTACTGCACCAAACGATTCCGTTTCATCTAAGGAGCAAAACACTATGAGGTCAGGTATTATTCGCGGCATATAACTTGACCTAAAATGGCGGATGAGCAGTAACAAATTTCGGGTCTCAATCTAAGTGCGGTATGAGGTGCCGCGCGTAACCATACGGGATTTTTTTCGTACCTGCGCGGAACTACCGCCATTTTAGACTAAGGTATATGCCGAGAATAATACATGTTAAGAGATTACTTCTAAAATAGCAGATGGTGTAACTAGTGCGGGAAGGACCAAATTGTTACTACGAGTGTTATTTCGCAACACAAACCAAACGCGAGTGTTGTGGATACAGAAGTGCGACACGTGGTATTCCTGCACGTGATAGACACAATAGTTTTGTTACACCTGCGAGAAATTGTTTCCTAATTAATTTACTTTCTGTAAATTCAATAATAACTAAAGCAGTTAACAGTAAATGTTGTTATATGTCCATGGAGAGTGAGCGATCCATTGTATTCATACTCACTGCGGGAAATGTGGCACTTCTCGCACAGTTTTCATTCGATAATAGCCTATTTTTAAGTGTAACAAAAACGTAATTTAATACAACAATGCCTTCGATATCGGGGTGGCCGCCAAACCTAAATGAAACTTTCACGCTTACTCACTTACGAAATTGAGTACGAGAGAGTGGGACTTTTCATTTGGCGGCCACCCCGAAATCGTTGTCATTATTTAAATAGCCTTTAAAGGCACGTTTTGAACTCGAAAGTTATTAAAATAATTTTTTACAGCACAATGCGTAATAGACATTAATAAGCACATTTGCGACCCAGTATCCACTAAAACACAATAATAAAATAGGACACATCACAATAAATCTGTACAGGGTGCGGACATACCTTTATCGAGCACTTGCAATGTGCTTCGTGTAATACCGATTGAAAAAAGTCGACTTCGCAAAGTTTAAATTGTATATTTTTTAAGCTGTAAGATTTCCTGTAGAATAAAAATAAAAATAAAATAAAATAAACCATCTTAGGCGATAGATCGAATACGAATTAAATGTGTTTGGTTAATTTAGAGGTACCAGTACCAAGCGAGTCTGGGTGCTTAATTATGTCTAAAAAAATACTATTTTACAAAGAATGGCATGACGATTACCTTGGAAATGTCGACGCCGGTGACTCCCTTGACCAGCTCCGGGATGCATTGGACGATGGTGAGAACCTCGCCGGTAAGCTTGGCCGCGCCCACCTCTCCGCCGCCGCAGGACACCATCGTCACCTTGCGCGCTTGAGACAACGGCGCGGCGACCTCGGCTGCCATCTGTTTTTAAAGTGTTATTTTAAGCAGTGTTTTTTAACGTTTTTCAATACGCGACCCCTTTTTTTTTAATAGCCTTTAGGCTGGGCCTACTGCTGGGCAAACGCGACTCCTTTACAAGTAAAAAAAATCTGGTGACCCCTGACCGACCCTAAAAAAACTATGTCAGTGATTTCAAAGACGACGTATTTAATTTAATTTCTATTGAGACTACACTGATCGACAAATCAAGGGCCCTCTGCAAGACTGACTTCTACTGGATGAAGAGAAAAGAAGAATATCAAGACCTGGCAAGAGAAGCTTTGAAACTATTAGTGTCATTTGCCACTTCCTACCTATGTGAACTAACGTTCTCGTTAATGGTGAACTAAAAAACTAAGAAGAGAAATAGGCTCCAATTAGAAAATGATTTGGTTATTTGCGTCTCAAAAATAGAACCATGATTCGACAAATTATTAAAAAATAAACAGGACAGCCTTCTCACGGAAATGAAACAGAACTTAAAACCAACCTGTCGAACCTATAATAGTGGGTTTTCTCAAACAAGATTTGTAGAGAACGCTGAGCCTTTACGTGAGAAAAAAATTTAAATATGTCAAGTGATTTTTGGAGAACTTCCGACAGCAAGATCTAAGGCAGAGCTTCAAATAGATTAAGGTCCCAGCCTTGAGGTCTAGCTTTGGTATTCATTATGTAAACTAACTGAAGGAATATATTTTATGGGATGAAAGTGCATGAGCAACTTTCAGGAAAAAAATATTCGTAATTCACAAAAAAAAATTTGGACTCTTCATACAAATCGGTCGGTCACGTAACCTACCAATGTATGGGAAGTCGAACAATTTTTATGAAAATTTCAATTTTTTTTGCGTGAAAGCCATATTCATGTGTACTTTCATCCCATAAAATATTTTCCATCAGTTAGTTTACATACTGTATTATATTATATTTCTAAGTAGTATAATATTACAGAGATTCGTGGCGCTCCGTTCTCTCTGCCTACCCCGCAAGGGATATAGCGTGAAGGCAAGTATGTATAATATTATCCACAGTACCCCTTTCTTTCTATTTAACAAGATTTATCAAACCTGTATAAAAGAATACAAACTTTAGGCAGAGTCTCGAGCATCATGTCAATCATGGCAGCTGACCCATACTCCTTCCAAGCCTCCGCCTTCTTGGCCATCTGCTCAGCATCCGCTACCGCCTTGGCTTTGATAGCGTATGCTTCCGCCTGTTGGATCATACAGTCAATTTTATTGTAGGCGAAAACTCTTCAAAGGATCAGGGTTAAACTAAAAGAACGTTACAAAAGTCCACTCCCACCAAGGCCGGCAACACACAAGCAATACCCCTGGTATTGCACGTGTCTCTAGGCGACGGTGACTACTTACCATCAGGTGGCCCGCCTGCCCGTTTGTCGTAGCCAATTTATATTAAAAAAAAGGGTCAACCGTGAGTTTACCCAACCTTTGTCCATGACAGAACTCTATATTTTATCCATTGAGCAAAACCTTGACGATTTCTGTCTTTAAGGAAATATTTCTTCTATATATGGGGTGCAAAAAAATCCCCTATACAGCCGGTTCAGTATCCATAATTAATCAACTTTTTTTGTGCTACTTTAAGAATTTCACAAAATATTTTTTTACTATTTACACAAAAGAGTACAAAATGAATGGAGAATCGAATCTATTTACCAAAAATCAAAGAGTATATCAAAATAGTTGAGTTAAGGATACTGAACACCCCTATTCTGGCTTTTGTAGGGGTATTTTCCCTCTTCTTCTCCAATTTAAGAGCTATGCTCTTGTCGGTGTAGTAAACGCCACTGTGTCCTGTCTAGGGCCCTTTCCTTGACCTCCTTATACGACGCAACGCCAGCCTTCTCTTTGATTTGATCGAAGTAGCTTATCCTCGGTCTTCCTCTTCCCCGCTTGCCTTCAACTTTTCCTTCTATAAGGTTTCTTATGTATTCGTCGTGTCGTATTTTCCCTAGGTAAGATAAATAGGATTGAGGTTATCGCACATGTAAAACACCCCGACGCCTGATCAGCGTCGCCTCAACTCGAGCCGTTCAGTATTCTTTGTATGAAACTCCATACTGCAACGCACACTAATCACCGTCATAACGACATCGCCTCGCCTCGGGACATGCTAGTGAACCGCACGCGGTTCGTGGTCAATTCGCAGTCACCGCGCTTACGTCGGGGCATCGTCGCCGCGTTTACGCCTCGCCGTCGGCAGCCCACTTCTTCAAAATAAGGTTAAAGGAGTATCTGCTACAGATCGCGGCACATGACGTGACCTAAAATGGCGGTCGTTCCGTACAGGTACAACACAAATCCCGTATTATTACGCGCGGCCCTTGCGTCGCACCTCATACCGCACTTCGATTGGGACCCGAAATTTGTTACTGCACATAATTATACGCCTCACAAGTTATATGCCGCGTTTATTCTGTACTATAATCTCACCTCTCCGCGAACTTTGACTGCCTCGGCTTCAGCCTCCGCTTCTAGAACAGTCTTCAACCTGTGAGCTTCAGCTAATTTCTCCAATTTGAACTTCTCTGCTTCTGCCGGCCTGCGAAATGAACCTTATTTATTTATACATCCCAAATTCACGCTGCATTTGCAAAACAGTTTGTAATCAGGTAAGCTTAATATTGAGGATCCCCTGGACTGCGTATCGAACAAATGTTTCCACCCTGAAAGAGCTCCGAATAAAAACTAGGCTTTCGTCAATTGTGCAAACACGAATCCTTAAGTTCTTTGGCCATATTACTCGCAAAGAAGATTCAATGGAGCGTCTGATAGTCCAGGGTAAAGTGGAGGGAACAAGATCGCGCGGTAGATCCTCGACTAGATGGTCGGACCTCATAAAGTTAGTGACGAAGTGTTCCCTGGTCGAGTGTTCTCGCAATGCCACCAACCGGGCCAAATGGAGACACATTGCTAAAGCGGCCGTGCTTGAGACGTCGGAGCAATCCATAACTACGACCAGTGTCAAGAGTGACTGACAGAAGAAGCGGAGCTGTCTACCGCCTCGGGGATTATGGACAATAGAGTTATGTTATACATCATCTCTAAACAAGTATCTCGAGAACTAAAAGATAAATACCTGCGGACTGTGGCCTCGAGTTCCTTTTCTCGTCTTTGTACTTCCCATTTTTGTACGGCGATCTCTTGAGTGCGTTCTACGACCGCGATTTGCATCTGCTCTTCCTTGATGCGCTGCTTAGTTTTGGCTGCTTGAAGCTCGTAGGCCATTTCTGCCTCAGCCTAGAAAGTAATTACAATATTGTTTTTTTATTACGAAACAAATTTTATACGAAGCAGTCTTTGTAACAGTTTTTATAAAGGCCTGATTATAACACATCTATCTAGCTATGGCGTAGAGAGCAAGTATTTTAATGAAAACTTAAGGGCGTATCGTGCAACTGACGGTAAAATCCAAATTACAACACTTCTTTAAATATAATGACACAAATTATACCCTCTTTGGGTTTATATCAAGTAATATAAACTATTTGATATTATCAACCTCATTACAGGTAGGTTATGATGTGATCATACCTTCGCAAGTAGTGAAAACATTCCGTAAACTGAAATGTACAAAGTGCATGCTTAAACCCCTTATACCTAACATATTGCTAACCTTTTTGGTATGAACTTCGACATCATATGCCGCCTTCTTCAGTTCGAAATCTCGTTGCGCCTTAGCTATTTCGGTGTCGTTGAGGAATCTAGCGGCCATCCGCTGCTCCTCCGCCATCGCTTCCTTGATCTTGGCTTCAGCCTGAGCCTCCGCCTCGCCAATGCGCGCGTCGCGCTTGACCTCCGCTGTGCGGGCCATGCCGAGCGCTTTCAGGTAACCCTATGATAAATAAATTATTTATAAATTAATTATCTTCGTGCGCATACGCATCCCATTGAATACCACAAGTTGCACAATTTATCTTTAATTTCATTTATATTCGGCCCGTTTTCTGTCTTATCTTACCAGATAGTCTTACTATAGGTATCGCCTGCACAGCAAGAGGGGCGCGGGGCGAAAACGACAGAGGGCTAGTAGTAGGACTGCTGGGGATTTCTTTCCCATTATTCAAAAACAGGAAATGAGACAGCAAATGTTTGTTTTTAAATTCTAATGGACTAATAATACTTCACGTGTGACTAATCAACTTCTATAGAGAATAGCCTATAGATCACGTGGCATCCACGTACATGCGATACACACCACAGGTAGGATAAATAAGTGCGTGCTCAAGGAACAACCAATACAAATTAATTGGGTTAGCAGACAGGCAGCCAATGCTGGTGGCTTGCTTCTTCAAGTTTTGTAAGTGACGGTCCAATCTATTCTTAAATTGGTTTATACTTTCAGCATTGCCAACTTGCACAGATAGACCGTTCCATGAGATGACTATCCGGTTATAGGAGATGATGTTTTAACAGTGTTTTGGCCGTGTTATGGAGAAGTTGTGTGCAGTGTCTCCTAGACTGTTCCAAAATAAATGTTCAAAATTATACGTTTTATGAAAAGAGTTCAGACAAATACTATCGAAAGGCAGGTTTTTGCGGCGGCGGGCAATCAAAGCCGTGTGTCCCTACGTACTTTAAAAAAAAATATGTGTTCTATAATATTATATCTAAATTCTTACATGGCTCATCGTATATTTGGGGGTAACTATGTCTATATGGCGAAATACATAACTGAATACTTTTTAATAGTTTTAACCTTCCCCACATAATTCCTAAAACCGACAAAATAAAAATGCATTGATAGTTACAATAAAATGAATCTATTTGAAATAGGTAATCAAATAGCCAGTACATGTTTTTTTCCTATAGTTGCTATGTAGGTTGTGTATAAAGAATAGCATCACCACAACTCTTCCTTTGAGTGTCGTACGAGGCAACTAAGTCGCTTGGTGGATACTATCCTACACCTAGTAAACGGCGATAGGCTCGCCACCGATCATGTTTGTTCACCAAATATTTCCACGAAAAGTGGGAACTACCTTTAATGAAGGTGGTTCCTCTGTCTACCCCCTTGGGGATTATGGACGTGAGAGTTATGCTATGCTATAAGCATATATATAGCAATGTAGGAGTACCTTCTATAAAATAGAGTGGTTTGCAAACTTATCGATTAGATTTATTCAGGTCATATCCCGTACAAGTGTGACCTAATAAATCAATACTCTATTCCTCTATGTAATACAAGTGGCCTACTTAGTTACAAGACTGAAAAAGCACAGATTAAATAATTTTCTATTTCGCAGGAGTCATTTAAAGACGAACGACTTTAGCGCACGGAATGCAGGGTGGGGCTAGTTGACCGATCTTTTTAATTATCGTAATTGGCAATATAGACAGGGAGCCGAACAATTATTTTTTTACCCTATATGAGGTCCGGAAATAGAAATTGGTGCGATGTCAATGTGGTACAAAATTCCATAGAGCTGCCTTGCGTTAATACTAACCTGAATACAATTTTGTATGAAAATTATGAAAAGCACAACAGACAATAGGAGGAAGAGTAGATATTTTAGGACATAGGAGTAAATTATTTTCGGTTATGTTTAGAACAAAATCATATTTAAGTCGTACACGATATTTAAAAAAGATATTTAATACCCATTTTCCATAAAATCTTCGGGATTAAAGTTTGTTGCACATATTTTTGAATGTATTTTGCTCGAAAATATTTATTTACGTAATGGCACCTCCAGTGGTAAAACAATGCAGGATTATCTCCTATAACCGAGTGTAGTACTGTATATGTTGAGCAAGTCATCTAAGATAACACCATGGTGTAATATAATGTGAAAAGCACGGGGTTAACGATTAGTATTTGTTCTGTCGCCCGCGTTTTTGTCAGACCATCAATTTGGGAACCCTGTTGAGTTGGTCCCATACGCCATAACATATTTCGCCTAAGAAGATTCGGCATCGACCTATCCTATCACCATTTCATTCGGACTTCTTCTCGATGATGTGTTGTGCCGGCCATAATTCTTTATTCATATTTTTTTCTTTATTTCTTTATTATTTTAGCACCACCCCAATTTTTCCCGTGGGTGTCGTACGAGGAGACTAAGGGATTTTGTGGATACTATTCTACACTTAGTAGACGGCGATAGGCTGGCCAACGTATCACGTCTGTCCACCGAATCTTACGGCGAAAAGTGGGAACTACCTATGATGAAGGTGGTTTCCCTGTCTACCCTGTCGGGGAATATGGACGTGGGAGATATGCTATGCTCTTCTTAGTTAAGATATCCAGGTCCGGTTCGCGCTCTAACAGATAAGATCTGGCAAAATTTATTGATGAATACAAAGTATAAAAACGAATACCTGTATTGCTTTAAACTTTGTGACTCAGTACAGTACCGATAACGCACAACTATAAATAATGCGTATTGCACTATTATAAGTATCTAATTATGATTGGGCGATGAAAATTATAAAATTAAAAGTGAAATTTAATATTACAAAATCCATATATTACTTTATTAGGATTGTTATGATGATGAAGTGTTTATCTAAAATGTCCCTTATGTGCGGTGGCATACAAGGGACAATTTTATCCATAGAGCACAGAACTTTGCTGTCCTTTCCTTCAAGATTTGATCACTTGTGCTAGGTAGGTACTATTGGGAACTTCAGCTGCGCCTGGTTTTCACCAACTACCTAGCAACTCGTGTGATAAACTTGGTGTTGTTATAATAGGCAATGGCATAAACGCTTGACGACTTTGCTCGTCGCCAAACCTAGTTTTTTACAATACTTTTATTTCGGGTTTTCTTTGGTTTCGTATTTTTTGTAAGTATTTCGCCGGTTTAAAAATTAGCGCTGTGGAAGGAAGTTATTTGGAATTTGATTAGTATAAAAACAACTGTATGTTGCGGTCATTTGTCTCCTTCTACGCTGTGCTAGATAAATAATCAACCATATATACCATACATATAACCATAATGAACCTAATGAACCATATTCCGAAACTAACTTACCTTAGCTCCCTGTTGCCATGTTAGAAGAAAAAATATTCTACTAAAATGTGTGATGTATCAATTTCAGTCATCATTACTGGAAAATGCATATTTTAGATACCATCGCCATAAAGTGAAAACTTCAGTAAGACATTTTTCCACATTTACTTATTTCGATTTTTTACGGAAGACAAGACAAGAGTTCTATGAATATGTGTATCAAATACCAAGGATTCCACTTTAGAGATTACTTATATCTAGGGAAATACTAAGGATTTCACAGGAATTTAAATATTGTGTGTAATAATATTTGCGTGCAAATTACATGTGCATAACATGACGGAATGTCTAAGTCTAAGATAACATTTAGTGAATGATGACAATATTATAACAGGGTTCAAAAGTGTTAGAATTTTAAGACGCACAAATGCTAATTTATCATTCCATTATATGTATACAAAATAAAAGCAAAAATAATACCTCTTCATCTCGAATGTCCTTCAGTGTGTAAGACACCACTGTAATTCCCATGTTGATGAGATCACTAGAAGCCACTTCAAATACCTGTAACAGTTTATGTTTATCTCTAAGGTTTAATCTGGCTGTAATAGATTTAAAAAGATATCAACAATATTGTTTCCAAGTAATATCACCTTCTTTGAGAATATTTTTCTGTCTTTGTATATCTCCTCCACAGTCATAGACCCCATAATTGCACGCTGATGACCTTCTAGAGTTACAAGGGCAATATGCTGGATGTCATGCTCAGATTTTCCTAGGAATTGCTCGCATGCAGAGAGCAGCATCTCAGCATTCTGACCCTGAATCTTCACCTGGAATTACAAATAGATATCTCTATTTGTGTATGAGAGTAGATGGGAAGTGTAATAAACAAAACAAATTATATCACTCTTCTACCTGTGCAATTCCGGTGACTGAGATCGGTACACCCTGGCTGGTGTAAACAGTAGGTGACTCAACTTGCAGTGTCATTGTGTTGAGGGATATACGTTGGACTCGTTGAATCGCAGGCCAGACAAAAGCCCGGCCCCCAGGTACTAGCAGTGGTTTGGAGTAGCAACATCCTAGATTACAAAAGTTTACTCTTTTATATATTTGTATCTCTCATTTATGTAGAGACTATACATATGTGCAGTACAAACATTAGTCAAAATTTCGTATCTTAATTTTAAATTACAACTACTGTTTCCATTTATGTAATAAAAATCATAAAATTACATGTGACAGTACTAGATAAAATTACATAACAATGTATAATTTATCCACAAAAAGAAAAATAGATCTTTACATACTCATAATTAAATGTATTTTTATTTTATTTATAACATAAATAAAATAAAAATACATTTAATTATGAGTATGTAAAGATCTATTTTTCTTTTTGTAATCATTTTACATAAATGATTTTAATTTATTAATTTTTAATATAAATCCATGTTATTTTACTATTAAACAACTAACTACATATTGCAAGACAAAAGTAGTTTATAATGATACACAGATCAAACACAGATCTCTTGTAGATAACCGGTTATCAAACTTGGTTATCTACGAGGAAGTTGCCATCTTCTTTAATTATGTAGTCTTACAAATATATTCATTTATTTTTATTAAAACAAATCCAATGATGTTATTATTCTTCATTAGATATATTAGTAATTATTAGGCCATAAAACAAAGTATGTGAAATAAAACAAAGGGCAGCAATCCAGGCATGTTATACTATTCCATGTGTTGTCTATTCCATACCCAATAAAACCCCAAAATTAATTGAAATAACAGAGTAGCTTTAAAGGCACCTCAAGATTATACAAACAGAACAAGATAGAAATAAAGCAATAGTTCTGTTATAATGGAAGAACAAAAGTTAGGGTGGTACCACGGGTAAGTTGCAGGTTTTTAAAATATTTTCATGTAGCCACAATGATTCAAGAATTGCTGAAGGGCTCATTACTACCATGGTGTGGTTATCTTATTAGGAAAAGGTATAAATTGTTGGCACGAGGGACATGAAAATGTTTAATAGAAAATTGACAGATTTTTGAAATATGTTACAAATAGGCTTGCAAGAAATGGTATTTTGAGTGTCCCTTCCATTATATGCAATGTTTATGAGCTTACACATCAGTCACTCACTCTCACTAAGAGTTCTGATTCGTGGGTCCACTGAAGGGCGCGATGTGCTTACGTTATAATACGTCTTAATATGGAGAACGAAAACAAGGACGGACAATAAAATAATTCGCGAGGCTCATTATTTAACCATAGCCTTGGCACAATAGACCAATTACGACAGCGCCCAAAATAAACTTATACAGAATATGTATATGCATGGAGGTAACTATGAGCATTTACTATAGTATGAAAAAAATAGTATGAAAATCAGACTCAGTAGATTAGTAATCGCTAATTATCAATAAATAAACAATATACATAAATATGAATCAGGAGGCAAATACTTAAATAACTGATCATGAGTACTTACCAGACACCACAAGCGCCTCATTCGGCCCACATGTGACGAAACCCCAAGTCATTGTGCAGTAATGTAAAATAAATTTATCTACGTAAATAAAACTTGTAAAGTAAAATAAAATAATGAATATTAGATCAAAACACAAATCGGCTTCATAAAGTATAGAAATGGAGGGGGAAGGCTACAGACAGACCATCGACGACGAATAGGACCAGAGAGAAGGATAAAGTACCTACGTACAGAGAGGGGGGTGGCGGAGCGAGGGATGAGGTAGGCGGCAGTGCTGCCAACAATGCCGAGCTAAATAATGCTAAACCGTGTAAAAAATGCCAAAATAAACTTTGAAATTGTACCAAAAAAATTTAAAATTATTTTAAGTCAATATTTAAAATTTGTTTTCGGTAGGATTTTTTGAAATCATCATTCGCATCGGGTGCCATCTTCAAAGTGAAGTTTGGTGGTCAGTAGGCAAAATCGCATGATGCTTCTTTCAGATCACAGTAGCTCAGTTCGGTCCACTCCATGGCCTTAATGTCGTCCAGCAATTTGCACCTAGGACGTCATAGACCTCCCTTTTCTGCAATTTCACCTTTAAGAATTAACCTTGGAAACTCACATAGGGATCCTCTTTGCAAGTGGCCGAAAAAGGCGGTCTGATGATGGTTTACATCAGTTCACGCTTGCATTTGGCTATTTCCAGAACTTTTTGATTTAAGGTTCTGGAAATAGCCAAACGCAAGCGAAACTAGTCCAAGCGATTTTGCGTTGTGTAGCGTTCACATCTCAAACACCTGTAATAGCTTACAGGTTTCCGTCTTTAGAACAAATGTTTTTTATTTATTTACATATAAATCATTGTTTGATCTTAATCTCACCTGTTTCGCATCCGCAAACGTGTATCTCCTAACGCGGTTCCTTATATCAAACTGAATTTCGGGATCGCATAGTACCCGTATGGAAGGCTGCTATTGCTTGCCTGATTCTACATATTACTTCTTCTTGGTGGTATACAAATTAGCGGTGAAGTCTCGAAGATATTTATAACTGATACTTTCGACGTACCTAGTGTTTATATCCTCTTTGACCGCAGCCTCGAAGCTTGATGTAAGGGCTGGTTTACACCTTTTCAAGTGGCAAGGACAGTAAGACAGTGGCGAGTGCTTGGCCAGTGACAAAAAGTCAAACAAAATTTGGATCCACTAGCAAGACAGCTTGCAAGCCTGACTCGCCACTGTCCCACCGGTTTACACTAGGTACAGTCCTTGCCACTTGGCTAACGCACTGTTTTTGCCACTTGACCAAGTGTAAATCAGCCCGGCGTATTTTGCAATGACGTGCAATTTTTATGAAAATATCACGAACTGCATACTAGTTTTGAAACAAAATAAAAAAATTATTTGACGTAATAGAATCTGATCATTCAAGAGAGCGTTCCATAACCAGTTGAAATAATTCACGTTGACAACGGTGTCCATGTTACATTACCGTGTTAACAGCAGAAAATTAATTAAATTTACTTACAAACAATGGAACGTGTACAGTTGACAACGTTGATAATTTCAACTGGTTTTGGAATGCACTCCTGATAAGGAACGCGTTAGTTGGTATAACCTGACGCGTTCCTTATATGATCTGATGATACTATGGATAATCTAAGGATGATACGAATGATCCAAAATCGTAACTCTTATTTCTGTCAGATGTTAAACCTGATCTAGAGGGACATAATATAAATGTTCTTGTATATATAGTTAATTTGATGTACAATTAGTATTTTTGGTGTGAAAACAGTGTTTCTGTTCGCGTGATCAGTTTTATAATGTGAATAACGGAAGAAAAAAAGAAGCAGCCTATTCAAACAATCTCTTACAAAATGGTGAACCTTTGAATTAATATTGGCACGCTCCAGTATTTGTCAGTGTGTTGGTGAATGTAATTACACGGCGAAAAAGAAGGAAAAAACATTGCATAAATAGCGAGTAAGAGTGAGACCGATAACTTATTACCAACATTCCAAACAGTGCACGTCAATCAAGTTCTGTCTGCTACTTTATATTGGTACCTCTATGCTAAAACACGTTCAATTTTGGCAAATGAATGCGGCGTGCATTTATAATGATAGAAAAACAAATATTCCAAAATATACGATAAAAAACATAAAAAAACAATGCTAAATTTAGAATATAAAATGCTGCGTTGGCAACACTTATCTGGTTGCGGGCAAAGATTATTCTTTAAATAGATTATTATGTATACGCTTCGATCTCCTGGGCGACTGCCAAATCTAAAGCTAAATGAAACTGTCACACTCACTCTTAAACTAGATTGTGTTAGACTGAGTGGGACGTTTCATTGAGCGATAATCGCTTTATCCGGAATCGATGCCAGCCATTGGCTATGGTTTTTGTTTGGGCTGCGTTTAAAAACTTTTTGCCGAGTAATCCCGCCAGATATGTACCTATACCAATGGTACAAGAAGAAAGGCAAAACGAATAGGTACGGATTGCATGACGTTTCACTTCACAAGGGTAGTTTTACCATTATTGGATACCAGACAAAACACAAAGATTACCATAAAAATCTATTCCATGATTTTTAAATTATTTAATGATATGATTAAAATAATAATGTCATCGTAATATTTTATTAATATTTATTGAATCCGAGCATATTAAAACAATTTTTAACAAGAATATTATGAATGTGCAATTCGGTAAAAAAAATGGCAACCCAAGTGACGTACCCTTGGGAGTGAAACATCGTGCATGCAATCCATACTCGATATGCTTGTGAAGTATGAGCGTCCTTTTCTGTGGCACGCTATGCCTAGGTACCTAGTGAGCTTCTGGTTGGTTGGTAATAAATCGTCTATAATAAATAATTACATCTGCTTAAAAATGGGCCTATTTATTGATAGAAAATTTTACGCCTAGTGCCACATTCACGCACTAGTGCGGGAATATTGTATGGAAATCCATTACCCACTATCGGAAGTGCTGAACAATCAAGTCACTAACTATACAGGTGTACCATTGAGATGGTTCAGTACGGGGAACTCTTAAAACTATAAGAGTACAGAAATATGTTCTAAGGAACCATGTCGTCGATTTTAGAGTTAAGAAAAACTGCATTCATAGATTACAAACAACTCATATATGACTCAGAAATCGAACCCGTCATTTTCAGAAAAAAAACGTATGTTACTTTATTACGAAAATTGATGGCGTAAATTGTTAGAAATAAATGCTGCTACAGAATTAATAATTGTATCCTTTTCCGAAAGTTTTGTTATCTATCATATCATTGAACATTTATTTAGTATGTAAATAAAACAATTAAATACAGCACTTTCTTTTCATTGTAGACTCAGGGTTGCATAGCAACATTTATTTCTTACAACCTACACTATGAATTTTTCTATTGTACGTTTTTTTCTGAAAATAACCGGGTTCGATTCCCGACTCATTGTATGAGTTTTATTTGTAAATCTATGAATGAATGTTTTTCTCAACTCTAAAATCGACGACATGGTTCCTTAGACATGGACCATTAGTCACTCATTCCCGTTCGACAATCTGGTTCTTTCCACCCTAGCTAAACAATCTACTATTATTCTTTGTCACTTTTTTGTCAAACAATGATTACCTGTTTTGGAACGCAGCCTTGCTTGATTGACTGTGTGTGATGTGACTGATTTGTCTGACTGCTGTGTGATGTTGTTCTGTTCATTCTTTCTCTTGCTTTAGTGATTGTTGTCAGATAGAGAGAGCGTCAATCTTTGAAGCGTATTTGAATATAGGCACGAGTCGCATTTCAATACATGTGTTTAGGTGTTAGCGGGTGTAGAAGTATCAGCGAGGGATGGTGGTATGTAGGAAAACATACCTCGATTCCTCGCTCTTCTACACCCTGTTAACACCTAAAACATGTGATGGAATGCGATCCGTGCCTAAATTCAGATACGCCATAAAGATTGACGCGTTCTCTAGGTACTAGGTATTTAGAATGTTGATTTGAATTTCCCAATTTGTAAGTCGGAGTTACTGAAATTAACAAAATAGGTAATCAAAATAATCGGGTGTATCCTCGTGGTCATACTGGTATGTAGTCCTAGTAACTAGGTAGTATATTAACATAATATCATTATTTTTATAGATGCCGTTAATTCAAGTCTTCAACTAACAACTCGCGTCACGGCATTCAGCGATAAAGGTAGGTTCAGAACAAAAATCATAAAACGTTTAGGTGTTATTTTTTGTGTGTAAGTAATCCTGCTTGCAGAAGGATAATAAATAAATAATCCTTTATAATTATCTATATTCACAGCAAGTGGAACATAACTATTCGGTTTGCAGGGTAAGAGAGTCAGCATAATTTCCGGCACACGAGGCAATCCATCTTAGTCCTCAAGGTTAGCAGCACATCAAAAATCCTCTGATATTATTACAGTGAGGTTAGATGTCTATGGGCGACGGTGACTATTAACATCAGGTGGCCCGTTTGCTCTTCTGCTCTCCTAATTAAATAAAAAAATTACAGGCATAGGAGCCATTGTACCCAAGTCATCAAGGTTAGGTTTTGCAATATTACTATGGGCGAAGGTGACCATATACTATCAGGGACCCATCAGCTTCTCTGCTTTCATTCTACATAAATGGTAAAAATGTGTTATTTTGTTTGTAGGATTGCCAAGTAATATATCCAGCATCAGCGAATATGAATACTCTGCAAAAGGGGGGACCATTCACATAAACTGCTAATGTCTCAAGATTGTATGAGAGGTGAGTTATTAATTATTATATTACACTTATTACTTTATTAGTTTTTAATTTAATTTAAATTTTATTGGAAAACCAACAGATACATAAACCAAACTAACAATCAAAGGCCAATTATAGGTCTACACTAATAGAAATAACTTAATTAAATAATTACGCAAATAGGTGTGTAAACACACATACACACAGATTATGAATTAATCAAAAACATTTGACTGAGTAGAAGTCTCACCGCCACACTACTGGTATTGAACAGGTCTAGATAGTTCATAAGTTTTGTTTACATTAGCGACAGTTATTGTAGACTGTATAATAAAACGGCTATAATTCAGGGTGTGAACACTTTATTTTCTTCTGTACACTACAACGATCTCCAGCATTTTACCGACCAAGCCAACAAAAAACCCCCAGCGTTCTGTCGGGCTTCGCCCTCCCGCGTATCACACTTAGTTTCCTTTCGTTCGTCAAATCTGTTGAAGAACTTTTATAAATGAAACTTATAAAACCAATTTGTTGAATCAATCAAAATTATCAATAATTAGTGACATAATATTAATTTAATATATTATTTGTGAAATGCACGTACTTGTTAATGATGTTATCGCCGTAGCTTTAATTATAGATTTTAACAACCATTCCGTCGAACCGGAGAATAGAAAATTAACTGAAAATAGTTAAAATCCTTCTTAATAAATCAATATCTACAAAAATATCATTATTAATTAATTTTAAAATTCATGAACCTAACATTAGTTTTAACTTTCATTTTTGTTTCGTTCTGTCAAATATTAATGTCCAGTAAGGGTATTTTTTATCCTTGATTGCCAGTCGCTGAGACAGTCTCGGAAATACAGCCCTTGAGACAGCATTGTTTTGCGCGCGCCTCACCGAATTTCTTCATCGCGTGTGATCTATCACCTCCATGGACTCCTCGCAGTGCTGATACAATGTTGGTTCTTCGGAGACTCTAAAAAATTTTGAACATTGTCGACGCCGGCGGGTGATCTCGGGCTGAAACGCTGTTGAGTTGTTTTTCATTGGTATTTATTACCCGCCCTGGACATTCTCGTTCCCCTTAGTTTATTTCGCCCTCGAAAGATCCCTGGAATCGCTGGAGATCGCACATTTGGTCCTTCAGAGCCGCGGATCCTCAGGGTGGGCCAGAATCGCTGTCCCACCTTCAGGAGTGACGCGTAGAACCCTCTCCTGTTTCGTTTCGTATCGTAACTGTTGCTAATTTCGCTTATCGTAAACAAAACTGTCGTTTTCGTCGTAATTCTCGTTATTTCGTTGTCGTTACACCTATCGTTATACGCAATTAATACCCATACATCGTGTCGTTCGCCCAAAATCAACTCATTTAACTCAACTGTTTTCGAACCATTATTTGTCGTTTGTTATCATTGTTTCGTAGGTTTTTCCGAGATTGAAATCGATTTGTTAAAAATCCATGCATTTTGATGCAATCCATTAAGCGACCAAATTAAATTGTATCGTAATAACCTTATCGCAGTAAGCCATTTAGTGAGTTTCATATTTGGTCGGGTTTTAGCCGTGCACGTGCTGCACTCTACACTCTACAGTTTCTATAAATAGAATCTTTGTTGCACCAAAGATATAGGAATCAAATAATCTCCGTCTAGAAGAAAGTGATAATGTAATATTTGTTTGTTAACATTTTTATTATCGTTTTGAAATAATTATTTGAATTGATTGTCGTATTCACTATTGTTCGTGATAGTGTAAACAAACAATTCGGAATTTTCGTTCACTAATAATTTGAAATTTTGAATATCGCTTTAACATCGTAAATCATTTGTCATAATAATTATCATTCGTTATTAATTTGCAATACATTTAAATTATTAATTTTTTCGTTATTGTCGCGTCACTTTTAGTGAGAATATTTTTATATCTCTTTGGTTTTTCCTTTATATTTCGATAGAAACGCGAAATACGGATTAAATATTTCAGAATTTCTTCAATGGAATAGTGAAAATATTGTTCCAATAATGAATTAGTCGTCCTTTATTTATACGAAAACGATACCAAAAATACCCCTTATAAATTTTTAAATGGAGCGCGGTGGAGGTACTCTTTGACCCCCTCTCCCTCGCAGAGGAACGGTGATCTGCGTGGGCTCTAATAAGTGTGCTAATTTTCACATTCTTTGCTCGCAGTGCATGGTTTTTCAACAATCTGCCCAGCTATAATTAATTTCAGTTACTCTTTACCTAATTTTCGATTTTCGTAATCCCATCCATCCCTTAGAGAGACTCTTCTTGGGACCAGCCATAAATGTAAGTTCTAAATTAATAAGTATTGTATTTGGATTCGCATTTGTATAGGTACAAGTACATTTTCTCTAGTGGAACATTCCTCCGTTTCCTCCTTATCTTTCTTCCCTTTTCAGTGTCATGCGTATTAGTTCTATGTAGGTACAGGCAAGCCAGTTCAAAGTAGCTATGGCTGGCGGCTTGTCGGTATTTTGTAGAGTTCGGGTTAACTAAATAATAAAGTATGTAAGTATCGTTTATATTTGCTAACAGGATCTAATTGTCATATTTGTGATAGCCGCAATCTGTGCGGCGTTGTTCTTAATGTAAAATGATATACTTTCGCAACAAGTGCTCAATAATTATCAAGCGCGTGAATCGATGTGAGTTGTCGCTGAGGGGGTACGAAGACGCGAGGCGAGGGGGCAGTGTTGACGGCGCGGGTGGTGAGGGACGCCGCGGCACCGCGCAAGTCGCCGCCCGTATCGACCGGCCCGGATGTGCATTGCAATACCGCTGGAGAGATCAGGCGACCCACCTACTCGCGGAACACCACGAACGCGGTTAGATCGAACGTCCCAATCGAATTTTAGCTTTTAGCTTTGTACAGGGGTTGCGTTTTGTCTATCTTCGTTGAATTTTCAGAGGTTACGCTCTCGGTATACATATATTCATCTAATTCGGCGAGGAGAAATTTGGACCTATACTCCTCACTTCTTTCCAATTCCTTGTTCAGCACATCTTCGTCTAAATTTTCTGCGATTAGGAGTTCGAAAATTTCCTTATCATAGTCCTCCAGCTGATAGGCGTTTTTCGCTAACAATTTGAGGGAAACTTGAACTTGGTCGGCGTCAGAAGATTTTTTCTCATTTCACGAATTCAGCGTGCGAGTGAAAGCACTGCGAATCGATATTCTTGCGAGTTTTTTGTTTCCAGTGACATTGTTCATATATGGTTATACGGTAGCTGTAACTAATTTATTTATTTACGATCGCCAGATGTTGAAACTGCTCATATTACCAAATAAATTGGAGATATAACACGTTTTTATTCAGTAGCAAAGTCAATGGGAAGACATTTCAAAAAATAAAACAAAATATATAAAAAACCTACAATTGCCTGCCAGTTTCCTCACCTACCATACCATACATCTCTACGGTATACATTAGTATATGTATACCATATACTTCCTCGTAGGCTATGTCGTTGTTATATAAATACTTCAACAGTTTGTAAGTCTCAGTCTCGTAAATAAATATTTTTTACTTTATACTTTATTTGCACACACACATATATTACAAAAGAAACAACAAGAAATTTGACGTACACAGGTAGAGCTTATCTCTATAATAGAGATTTCTTCCAGCTAGACCTTTAATATAGAGAAATTTAGTACGATAAGTAGACATACAAAACGTACGTACGTGTACAAATTATGTAAAACAAGAGGGAAAAAATGCAGATACTAATAATTTCTCAATACTTAACACAAGAACAAAATTGTACACAAGCTAAACAAAATTCCTTGAATACATTCATATGAACATATATTATATAATACGTATACTATAATAATACATACATTAAACTAACGATAATACTTATGTAATTTTTATCTAGTGACGACAATAGTCTCCTTAGCATTGTAGTGTTTCGGAGCCAGGCCGTCGTGGTGGCTCAAGTAGAGAAGTAGACACTTTTTCAGACTATTTAGTAGTACCTACTTATCATCTGCTGGATATATCTCACCATTTATTCATGTTGCAGTGATTCTGAGCCAGACACTGAGTCTATTCTTATCGTCGGATATAGGTACCTACGTCTCCAAACTTCTCTTCTTCAGACGATTTAGTAGTACCTACTTATCATCTGCTGGATATATCTCACCATTTATTCATGTTGCAGTGACTCTGAGCCAGACACTGAGGCTATTCTTATCGTCGAATATAGGTACCTACGTCTCCAAACTTCTCTTCTTCAGACGATTTAGTAGTACCTACTTATCATCTGCTGGATATATCTCACCATTTTTTCATGTTGCAGTGACTCTGAGCCAGACACTGAGGCTATTCTTATCGTCGGATATAGGTACCTACGTCTCCAAACTTCTCTTCTTCAGACGATTTAGTAGTACCTACTTATCATCTGCTGGATATATCTCACCATTTATTCATGTTGCAGTGACTCTGAGCCAGACACTGAGGCTATTCTTATCGTCGGATATAGGTACCTACGTCTCGAAACTTCCCTTCTTCAGACTATTTAGCATTTCTTATCTGTTGGGTATACCTCTCTCGTTATTTTCTAGTTTCAGTAGCCTTGAACCAAACGACATTGAAAGACAACAAGTCTTTTTCAGGCTATTCATAAGAATAGCCTGAAAAACGACGATAACGTCGGATGTACGTCTTCAAGCTTCCTTGTTTGTAGTAGTAATACTGATCCACGTCATATCCGTTCAAATGCTTAGAAGAGTGGACATACAAATTTGCAATTGGCAAGCCAACCATATACCAAGATTAGCCCATCCCTAGAAAGGATCTTGCTGTCAAGATGCTTCTCAACCACTGTACCTCACCTCACCCACCCGATCGACTTGGTTACCTAGGTTCCCTAGAAGACTGTTTCTTTCATCAAGATATTTTTACTGTAATTTCTACCACAGACATCGGTTTCAGTTCCTACTCATAGGGACTCATAATGCTGAAATAACATTTCACATGATGCAATGGCAATACCTGTAATATATGTTGGTAAAAACCTAGAATATTAATTTTCGAAGATGAGTGCCAATTGCTAATGGTTGCCCTATGGTTCCGGATTGATGTCATTGACCGACCACCGTCGGAAATAGATAGGTACTCCCTCGAACAGTTCCGGCGGCGTGTAGTTCACTATGCATAAATTGAACTAACATACATACGTATTTTAGATACAACATGACCACCTACTTACGATGGTCCTGCAATATTTTAGCCATGCAGCAGAGCAATTGTAACAAGTGACGAACAAAAGTCAACTAGAATTTATAAACTTAATGCAGCCAGTGTGAATTACATGCAGAGCGTCCATTATGCAAAATGTTTAACTGGTAAAATAACCAACTTTGATAATTTTAGCAGATTTTTTTTTTCATTTAATGTTACACTCTGAAATGGTACCTTATTATAAGTACAATCTAGCATATATAATACAGACTAATAAGTAGTTTAATTCTAACTTAAATTAATACGGAAACACTTAATCTAAGAAAATGTCCACTGAGTCGATTAATATTTAATCTATATACTCGTACATATCTAACACATGTATTATCCAATAACTACGCAGAATGTCCAAAACGCCGTTCAACAGGTTTTTTTATCTTACTAAGTACTTGTACAGTCTTAACAAAAGCTTATTAGACTTGGAGGAGGGGGGCAAACTTTTGTAAAAATATCATTCAACATATCACATGTCAGACAGGCTGTGGTGCCTATAATCTAAGGGCACCCACTATAATGGCGTCTGAATTGAAGGTAACATGTATGTACCGAGTTACTTGCTTGCTTGCTTACGTAGGATTAGTGGCTAACCTATTGTCAGTTGTTCAGGCCGCCCGAAGGCCTCTGACATGGTTTAATGACTGTCGAACAACAACAACCGGGACCGACTGCTTAACGAGCTCAGGTGAAATATGCCACTAGTTGTACCGTAAACTACAATAATCAGTCACGTAAGATAGCGATTTTAACATAAGAACATAATAGATCGTTCGAGTGTTAAAATCGCCATTACGTGGTTGCGTACAATACTTTTTCTACCACTATGAAATATGTATAAACACAAAATACAAACCATTATGGAGTCGTCAACAAACGCCATGACAGCTTGACATGTTATTGGTAACTATGGAAACCGTTTGACGTATTGTCGACATCGCGCAATCGCGGGTGTCGAGTTCTTTTTATGGCTATGGTACCAAGTAGTTGGCCTGTGAAATGTAGTGCATTTAATACGAAAGAGTTCTTGTATGCAGTGCCATACAACAAAGAAAAAATTACATATTACGAACGAAAACTGTTATTTAATATTTCTTTAAAACACTATTTTCACACGACCATGACAAATGAACCTCTTTACGTTTTTGATTGAGAATTCTTATTGAACAAATTACGAAATGGAAGTAGAAAAATATATAGTTGCCTTGTCCTTTTCATGTCTGAGTTTGAAATAATAATAGGTAAATGTATTTATATTACACTGACAAGAATTTGACGCATAAAAACACTGGTTGTTCTTCTTAGAATACGTTATGCAAGAAAGAGTTCCCAGAAAGGTTCGCGCCGGCTGCCATCGCGAACACGGCAGTGGGTACGTTACGTGCGCCAAGTGTAGATACAATAGTATTGTACCATTTCACGATCAACATTCAATGTAGCCTGTCGATCACCCTAGATCAGGACTTTCCAACCAGTGGGGCGCGCCTCCCTAGGGGGGCGTAAAGAGATCATAAGGGGGGCTCAATGCGTTCAGACATTCTAAAGAAAAATGCATTTGAAGTCTTAAATTCACTCATCGATTCATTCGGTCAGACCACGCTATTTATTTTAACATTTATGCTTGTAACTGAGAAATAAATAACGTGAAAATGATGTGTTTTTTTTTATTGTAACAATAAAAAAATATTAAAAGGGGGGGCATGAATATATTTTTATAATCCGGGTAGGCTCAACGCAAAAAAGGTAGAGAATCCCTGCCCTAGACGAGGACAATAAAATAATATATATCTTTATTGACCACTATTGAATGATTCAATATTGATAACAGGACAACTTTTACTAATAATGTTTGTTCTTAGAATCAAAGATTTAAATCATCTTTGTTTAGAATACGGTTAGTAAAGAAACTTCTCAGAAAGAAGAGTACGTGCTGATTTCCCACTAATTGCGCATGCGCTTACCATATTACTATTTCTTGAATATGTAAGTACATACACACACAGAGCCATTGAGCAGATCCACTATAAATATAATATACTAGGGCTTACCTCCGAATGCCTTATTATTCGAATTTCAGATTCAAATTCACTAACTGAAATACTGTTAGGTCATTTATTTATTCGTGCTCATGCATCTTGTACAACCTTGGACCTCATCGATCATCACTTGAAGTGTGTGACCATCAGGTGAGATTGTGGTCTATCGTGATTGAACGGATCGATGAGTTCAAAGGTGCACGCACGAGCACGCATAAAAGTATTTACCTGTGCCCTGACATTACAGTATTTCAGTTTGCGGCGGGCGTTACTGTAACTTCAAACATATGTAATGTTACCCCATTGACTGCAAATGAAAAAGTTTGGTTCTGGGGTCTCAAAAAGCGTATAAGTTCAGCGGTCGACTTTTTGACAGAGTCGAAGCCTGAAAATTGTGGTTTAACTTCAAAACTGCACAAATCATAACTCCCAAATCCCTGATTTCGAGCGTGGTACTTCACAAACGTTGAACTGGGCGACTGTAGAATACTATTATAGATTAACTACGCGTTTCTTCTACTAGCATCTAAGATCATCGCGAGGCGCACGCGCCGCGCCGCGCTCGTTAAAATTGTTTACAATACCCAACAATACCTAGTCAGGTGACCATTTGGCGTCTTGAATTTATTTTTATAGATACCACTGAACCTATTACTATAAATATTTTTATTTCTTCAATGGTTCATGAATGAATTCTTTGAAAATTCTTTCGCTTTTGGAAGTTGCAACAAATTTTTATGCATTACTATGTTCTGATCTTTTTCTTGTCTGTACATAGCAGCGCCCAAGAGAGTATGTCACAAATCGCTATGTGCAGTGCATGCGCTGCTTGCAGTTGTTTAGTAGTCGAGCTGCGCGCGCGGTAGGGGCGATGCGAGTGGATGCGAGCGCGTTTCTTTTTGTCCCCCATGGATTCCATTGCCCCATGTCCAACCTGTAAGTCCGGCAGTTTGCCGTGCGTTGACCGCACGCTTTGGTACGAAGCGCAAAGCTGTTTAACAACTACTGCCAGTCGGTGGAGCCTTTCGATAACTTTCGAAAACCATTAAAAGTTTAAACAATACTCGTAAGTTAAGTACTCAACTTACCCTTGCTTCAGATTTAGATTAGGTGTTAACCACAATTATGATGAAGTTATAATTCATAATCCTTCATAACGTGTGCGTTTATTTTAGTGATACATTTCGTGATTTCAAAACACCAAAAGACCTTTGGCAGATTCAAATATCTTTGGGTTCAGGGACCACAACACGTAATCACAGATAGTTACTTTGTAAGTGATACACTCATAATACCCAAAAAAACAATCCAGATAGCGAATAAAAAATATATAAGTTCCCATATGCATGTATAAAATGATAAATACATTATGTAGATATCAGCTTATCATTGTCAACTTCTGCGGAGTGTTCTTTCTAATTGATATTTCGCACATCCACACTATCGGTCGTATTATAATTTGACCTCCGATACTTCGGTGTTTCCGAATCTCTTGCGTGATCTTGTTGTTCTATCTCTTTTACGTACACCTCATTGCATTGCCACTATACTATAATCACAATCAAAATAACTTTTTATTACATCTGCTTAAAAATAGATATAGATAAAAATATATTAGAATACAGAAAATTTTGCGTGAAGTGCCACATTCTCGCACTAGTTGCTCTATTATATCCACGATCGGAAGTACTCAGTAATCAAGTCGCTAATTCTATTATATCGGAACCGTTTAGAATAGAATAGAATAGAAATACATTTATTGCCAAAAACTCATATTTTTTTTACAAGATTTTTTAAATTATCTTACAATGCACTATAACAAAGCGCTATGTATATTTGGCAAAAGGGGGGAAAGTCAGCAAATGCTGACATACTCGGGTACCAAATATGCAGCGCTGTTTTTCATTTCCCCCCTTATCCCAAGATGGTTAGTGGGAGCGATAGTGATAGTGGTTAAAAAAATTAAAATTAAAAACTAAACATCAACCATTCTAAACGAAATATTTTATGTAAATCCGTGATGAGATTTCATGATTAATATTTTAATAAAACATAATTTAACATAACATAATTACTTCTAATTAATAGTAGGTACTGGCACACGTCGATAAAACAGTTCATTATAAGAATATAATGGACCGCTCATTTACCATAGATATATAAAACCATGGACTGCTACTTGTTTTAATTGTTGGCGAGGGAGATAATTTTTTTCTTTCATCCATGCCATACCATATACTATACTTAACATACCACCTATCTACCTATCTAGAGAGCGTTCCATAACCAGGTGAAATAATTCACGTTGACAACAGTGTATGTTCCATTACCGCGTTAACAGCTGAAAGTTTATCAAACTTTTATTCGCGAGCAATGAACTGAATGAATTAGAACGTGTACAGCTGTCAACGTAAATAATTTCAACGGGTTTTGGAACGCACTCCCAGTGTTTAATAATCAAAATCAAGAAATACGTACCTACATAAAAATATTAAATAAATTGAAATTAAAAAGTCTCTCTCACTCTTTACCTTTGCATACATTTGTATGCAATGAAGTGCATATTTTTAATTTGTTACAAATATTACGTTTTGAGGTTATGTTTCAGCGTTTCTCCAGCCTCCCAATATTTTTATTGAATAACTTCTAAACCGATGATCAGACTTTGAAACTGAAGCACAAAATATCTTCCATGATACACTTATTCTGAGTCGAAACTCCGTCGCTAAATATTCAGTTGTTACTTAGATATAATTACCACACTGTGAGGACTTTGCAGGCTAATATAGTAAACGGTAGCACGGATGATAACACAACATAGCACACAAACTCTCTTTTGATGAGTAGTTTAAGATAGTTTAATAACAATTTGTCGAAATCGTTGAATTTGTCGTAGAGCCAGAGCTCTACGTGCCATATTTATCTGGAATTTGTGTATCATAAGCAGGTTTCTGTGTCCAAAATTGAGAAATTTTATTTTAATTTTAATTTTAGGAACCAGCTTATGACACACAAATTCTAGGTCCATTCATTAGATCCAGAAACCCAATGGTTTGTCGTGCACACGATATAAATCTCTTTAATAACTTTGGATTGTAAGGGCCTCCAAAACTGATACTTCCCAGCTTCTCTGTGTAGATCGCGTTAGTATCTTTATAAAAAACTTTTGCTGGGTGCAAGGACGACGAGGAACATTCTCTGGCGCAACTATCGTGGGACTCTTTTTTTTAAAGTTTATCTCAGGCCATTGTCCAGTATTAATTAACTAGGGATAGCCCTTGAATCAACTGGGTGTAAGGTTTTCAAATCATTTTTTTTTTATTGTAAATAGGTACTTAGACTTACACACGTTGCACTTTTACAACGTCATAAAACACATCAAATAAAATTATAACAATATTTATATATTTTATGTATTTTATGTATTGTTTTGCAAAATACTTGTATTGTTTTAGTGTATCTTTATTTATTATTGTTTAGTGTATGCTCGTACAGCTTATTACGTTTTGCTTTTTCTAACCTGTTTATTGTAGCTCAGAATAATACAACAAACACTTGTTATAACATCTTTATTCCTAAACTCAGTCTAAACCAAGTTATAAAGGCTAGAAGTATATAATTGTGATGTGAAGTATAATCAACTGAAACCGCCTGAAATAAACTAAAATCGAATAAAATCGATTGAAATCGACTAAACTCGACTTCTGGACTTCGACTTTATCTTATTCTGGTAGAGTTGATGAAGGAAAAAGAACCGATTGATGGATAAGTTATTTGTTTAAAAAATATTACTATTCTTCATTACAACGTTCGTCTGCTTCGTTGTCTATGTCGTGTCGTATTATTACATTGTCCAATAAAACAGCGGATGGAGTTAGGTTTGGTTGATGTCTTCCCCACGCTAAATACCATAATATGGCCATAACGTGGGAACCAGAGTTTGTTTCCCAACGACGCAGCTGCAGTAATGGGAGTCTACTGCTTCTCTGCCTTGCATACCTCCTTGTATTAAAATATACGTATAATATATTCTGCATTGTCTATGCCGGGACTGTATTCACCCTCTTAACAGCCATGGGTTAGTGGCTGTAATATTATACCGTCAGAATGTTTATTTCCTTGAAAAGTTACTCCAAAGATACCCTGGATCCCAAACGGTACCTAGTTTTGCAGCACACATATTCTGTCTACATCAGCACCGTTACCAAACTGTAATATCCTATAGGACATTACAGTTTAGAAATAACTAAAATATACCAGTCTCGCAGTGGCCACGTCGGTAACCTGGTTAAAATCCGAAAGTAGGTTGTTCATTCACACACAGCTCAGGGTTTTTAACTGAACGACTTTTGTTATTCAATGATAAAGTTTCCTAATAACGCTACGCTTATCATTTTAAAAATTTAACTTTGTCACTAACGTCCAGTCCAGTTACAATTTTGACGTCATGGTAGAGTTTATAGATTTTGTTCAGAGAATTCATTGTTTTCCTTTGAATGAGGATTAAAAGTCACTTACTCATGTATGCTAGAGACATTATAATATGAACTCTTTCAATGCTATTATAATTCACCTGATATGGAATGTCTTGGATATAATGATGTCATTACATTACTTATACTATTGATAGTAACTAACTGTATGCAGATATTTCAATAGTTTTATGTTCCATTTCTTTGTGTGTACTTAGGGTGATCCATCAATATTTAGTCAAATACAAAATAAAAATATTACAAATGTTTAATTACATCTTTTCAAAGTATTCCCCTGCGGCATCAATGCACTTATGCATTCGACTGAATCAGCTTTCAAAACATTGGAAAAATTGTTCTTGCCGTTCTTGAAAAAAACCCGCCTAAATTGGCCTACTGCTTCGTCCGCAGTCGTAAATTTCTTTTCCCGCAGAGATTTCTTCAGCGTGGGGAACAAAAAGAAATCACACGGAGCTAAGTCAGAACTGTAGGGGATGTGGTAGCAATTGCACACCCGAATGGGTTAAAACGTCCATGGTTCTGGCGGCCGTGTGAGCGTTGTCTTGGTGAAAAAATATACCACAGACGATCGTCACTTAGTTCCCAAAAGGCTTGCAGCAGGTAAACCTCGCTATATACAGGGTGTAACATTAAGAACGGTCAGTATGGGAAAGTCTGAAACTATAAGACATACGAAGATCTGTTCTTAGGAACCATGTCATCAATTTTAGTAACAAGAAACACTGTATTCATACATTTAAAAAAAAACCTGTACTCAGCCTGGGAATCGAACCCGGTTGTTTTGAAAAAAATATCCAACACTATTTCTATTTAGATATCGATTGTGTAGGTCTTAAGGAATAAATGTTAGTATGAAACGTGATGTTTAAAATTAATAAAACGCATTGTTTCCATATCTTTTAATTTATTTTAGTAGGTGTTCGAAATGACTACCATTTTGTAAAATACAACATTCAACTCGTTTAGGTAACGATCTTACTATTGAATGTTGTATCTTCAGCTGGTGAATTTGCGTTAAAATTGTCTCTATGGCTGCTGGTCTCTAGGTCTTCAATTGTGTCGTAGCTTGTTTTGTACACTTCATCCTTAACGTAATCGATATCTAAATAGAAATAGTGTTGGATTTTTTTTCAAAACAACCGGGTTCGATTCCCAGGCTGAGTACAGTTTTTTTTTAAAATGTATGAATACAGTTTTTCTTGTTACTAAAATTGATGACATGGTTCCTAAGAACAGATGTTCGTATGTCTTATAGTTTCAGACTTTTCCATACTGACCGTTCTTAATGTTACAGCCTGTATATGTATGTAAATTTTTCTTTCATAAAAATTATCGATAGAGTTATTTTATCGACCAACATATTAACAATAAAAATATATGGAAATTTTTGTAACGAAAATATATTGTTTAGATGCATTATTTTATTACTTGACCATTTTTAAGTATATCTTTGCAGTGGAACATTTGGAGTAAGACTGACACAATGAAAATTACTAAATGACATTTCGTTGACTACGTACTACTAGGGCATAGAATGTTTAATGATATTACTATTTTATTATTATTAGGGTCTAGCTAGAGTAGTAGGAAGTAGTGGCAGGTAGTGCCGCGCTGCCGGAGGCCGGAGTGAGACGAGGCGAGTGGACGCGGCCCAGCGGAGACGGTTGCGCGCGCGCCGTTCATTGATGGCCAAGCGTTGCAGAGGGCCGGGGGAGGGGGGGAGGAATGCGGCCGCGGCGAGCAATGACCGCGCCAGGGTCGCTTCCTTTACGAGAAGCGCGGGCCTCGTTGTACTACAGCCGAATCCCCCCACCTCTCTTCAGTTTGTACTACATGGGCCTCTTGCCGCTTGCCTGCGACGAGTTCGCGCTTTTCGATCCACAGTCCGTTACAAAAATTAAGTGCGCCACATTCCGCGACTGCTTGTCGTCTCTTTCACTCGAGTGACGGATTTGCTTGCTTTCATTTTTAGGGTTCGTACATATCTCAAAAGGTAAAAACGAAAGCCATCACTTTGTTCTCCGTCTGTGTGTCAGTCAAGACCGTTTTACTTAGGAACGGCTAAAGATATCAAGTAATCATTAAAATTACATACTGATGTCTGTGACTCCTGTACCTTAAAGCGAAAATGGAAGACTGTGGAAGATTACCAGAATAACATGACAGTAATAACTAATAATGAATAATATTAACGTACGGAACTCTCAGGGCGCGAGTACGAGTACCTACTACTCGCACTTGTTCTTTTATTTCTAGATTGTTTACGCCATTTCATTTCACACAACTGTGTTTACAAAAATGGATGCTGTAAAATCAGTACATATAATTTTGCATTCCTTTTTAAGGATCCGTACCCCGAAGGGGCAAACTGAGCCCGATAAACGGCATGATAAACGGAATAAGATTTAGATGTCAAAATTTAACATACCTACATGTATATATTTATTCCCTTGACCCAAATCCGATTATCAACTTTAAAATTTTGTAATACATTTTTAGAGGGGGTCCCAAATAAGTAAAGGGGGTCGATAAATAAAATACATTTTTGTGGGGTACATAAGTATTTTTAATACTCTAACCTCAATTAGTCCCATAGAGTCTTTTCATCCTTATGAGATACAGGATCGATTGACGTTTGACACCATAAAAACTGAAACTGAAAAGAACTGCCCTTTTTTTCCTGACCGTACCATTTGTTCAAAATCTGAATGTAGTTGGTAAATAACTCCAAAAGTTAGGGGAGGTTTCTTTAGAACGTTTTCCTGTACATTGCTACAACAGTTCGGGTAGCCTTTACTGCTTCGTCTTAAATTTCCAACCAGTATACAGTGCGAAGCCCGACTCGTACTTGGCCGGTTTTTTGTTTAGGGACAAGAAGTCATTGAAGAAAATACTTTTGGGAAATTTTCAGTTCATTTAACGTTATGCAATAAGCTTAATAAAGTTTGCTCAGCAAAGCTGGTATGACACTTAATGTGTCACTGATTTTAAGCTGGCACCTGTATTGGTTAGAATTATCAATTTATTAGCTGCGACAGTTTTTGTTTAACAAAAACGCGCGATCTCACGGACTGCTCTCAAACTGGATAACTGAACAAAAACGTATACTATCATATCCGCTGGAAATACTCGAGTACGATTCATAAACAAATGACGCAAATGAACTAAATTAAAATAAAGTACTTTCTGTGCGGCACTTGTGGGTACGGTTGCGCTTATATCATTAGCACTAAGTATTATTGTTAATTGTAATAAGTGGCAATTAACAAACTGCAACTCGCTCATTATAGAGTTTAAAATGTATTATCATGGCATGGCATGGTATCGGCGCGCGACGTGCCTAACCGGACGTTCAGGGGCGCGGGCGCATCCCGCGCACTCTGTTGCCTCTTTATACAAAAGTGCATATGGATTAGGTATACGTATATATGATGTTTGTGTCCCTGCGCACGGTGCAACGCGCGACCCTGACGCGCCCGCGACCGATGCGATGCTCGCTGAACGTAAACACCAATCAAGGTCAAACGCTCTGCGATATTCATTCGTATCCAACAACGCATCTCTTTATTGGATACTCGTATTAAATCAATAAGAACAAAACATCGAGAATCTTTTTCATTCCAGGTTTTGGACTCATTTAGAAAAATAACCTGATGGATTTCGGATGACAGGCATACTTTGACAATGGATGAAAGAAACGGCAAACTAATAACGAATGATTTAGATTAGAACTGAACTCGTGTTAGTGTTAACAAGTACTGCACGTACTACAAGGTTTACAAACGAATCCTCTAAGTGTACATACTTAATTATTTTTTTCTTTGTTATTTCCGTCAGGTGGCCCGTTTGTTCGTCTGCTCTCTTTATTTCATAAAAAAAAATCAAAGTCTAAACATTTATGATTTTTAAGAAAAAAAAAACAATAAAAGGTATTTTTTTAAAACAAAAATATCTATTTTGAGGACGAACCTTCAGTGCGCGAGTCCGACTCGCACTTGACCGGTTTTTTTAGGTGTCAATGCCTTTTATGTTGTTTCCAAACTCGAAACCTTTTAATAAAACATAAATGCTATCTGTATTTTTCATGTGTCGCGGTCATCATACCTAGCTGTTGTTGTTTTGCAGTGATCCACAGTATGTGAAAGTCCAGAAGTCCGTAACCTAACGAAAACTTCACACAAATTGAATTGTCCTCATTTTATTTTTTAATCGGCTGATAATACATATTAGAATTAAAACTATAATGAGACATTTTGAAGACTTTGAGGACTTCCGACTTTTTGAAAGGTAGGAAAGCCAGTCTAATTATTACTGATGCAGGAGTCCTCAAAGCACATCGAAAACCCTATTACAGTATTTTAATAATGTGAGAAGTCTATGTACAGGGGACGGTGATTACTTGCCATCAGGTGGCCTGTCTGCTCGTTTGCTTTAATTCAATTGAATAAATAAAACTCAAATAAAGATCTCCTAATATTTTTCTATATAGAGGTACAAAGAAAATCAAAGAATACATGCCCATCAAAATTATTCAAAATATAAGCCATAGCCTAGCATATTATAAAGATAGCTAGTGTTTCATAAGTTTCCAGTTTCCTCCTCAATAAGCAGTGTTTCTCAGTTTGCGAATATTACTGTTTTCAAGCATCACTTCGAATCGCAATTTCAATTGCGACCGCGAGCAAACTTGAGGAAATTTAATATTCGAAATACATATTTATTTGATGGAAGAAATCTGTGAAATGTGCAGGCTTACTTTTGCAATTTGCGTTTATTTAACGGAAATGAAAGTTTCATTGCAAAGGAATAAGTTGATCTGTATTTCATTAGTAAACTTTATGAAATTGAAACTCGGTATTCATCAAAGAGAAACTTTGTAGATGGTAAAAATGGCGATACTTTAGCATATAAAAAGAACCCGTTATTTTCGCCTTTCGAAAGTCAGGACATAGTGTCCGAGCAGCTTTTTTCCAGCAACTTGTTGCCTGACTGAATTGCCTTAATGTAGTCAGCCAGTCACTCATACTTCGTGTGTGAAAACTTGCAGAGTTCCCACGCTTGATTTGTCCGTCCCACTCGCACACATTAATTCGCCGTCTCATATTATCTCTGGTAGTTCGTTGTATCTGACTATGGTGCAGTTTGCAATGCAATGCCTGGTATCCAGTATCCTCGCGACGTCTGCGAAAAAGCTTTGTTCTTGTATTTCTAGATAAGGATGTGTTCTTCAGTTGACAAAGATACATTACATGCTGACAAAGCTGACTAGCTGGCTGGTGACAAGAGTTCTAGAACAATCTTACATAATACCTTGATAAGTACGGGACAGTAAGAGTATTTATGCTCGCAGACACAATCTTTAAGAATTTTTGAAAATATTATGGCTGTGACCTTGCAGACTTATGATAATTTAAAATTATATGATATATCACTAACGACTTAGGTACCGAATATAAAAAATATATTAATGAAAGTTAGTTATTTATACCGTCGTGTTATGTTTATTATGTCGTTTTTGCTACAATGTAGAGATACGCTCTCGGTTCAATGTCTTTTCCCAAGGAGCGGTGGTAAAAGCGTGTATTGGTAGATGGTATATTGTGGTAGCGGTCGAGAATGTCGCAGGACCAGTCCTGGCGATGCTCAGTGCAAAAATGTGTTCCAAGCCGTTCCCGTAACTGCATGGCCGCCTTCTTTCCAGGGTTGTCAGTAGATATGAAAAACGAAATGAAAAAACCCTCTTTAAAATCAAGATTTTATTCCAAAATTCACTAAAACGAAATAATTAGTCTAGTGGACCAAAATTGACTTTCAAGATTGTTTTCAAAAATACAAGAATGTCATAGCGATCTGGCCAGCTGCAGCTTCAGGTTAAGGTCATTATTATATTGTCATCGACACATTATTGTTTGCAGAATTTCACGAGGAATAGGAGATTTTCTTTTTCAGTCTTACATTTAGAGCCTATGCACACCGCGTTTTTATACGCGCAGATGACGAGCGTCATCTGTGCGTATATGCGCTTCAAACGTTCACAAATTTAGATCCGCGTTTGAATACAAACGCGCGCAAGAAGCGCGTTTAAGGTGCGTTTGTATCGTGTCTCTACGCGTTTGTATCGATACAAACGCGTAGAGACACGATACAAACGCACCTTAAACGCGCTTCTTGCGCGCGTTTGTATCGCGTTTTCATCGATACAAACGCAAACAATCTGCTTTTTTGAGATCTACGGCGCCGTAAACGCGTGTCTGTGCGTATATAATACGCGGTGTGCATAGGCCCTTACGTATGTACTTATGAAGATGTAGAGAAAATTACAGATGAACATGATTTTCATGTTTTATGAGTGTTCAAAGAAAGTTATTCAAAATATTATATTGAATTATCGTTAGACCATTAGAAAGATTTCTGAACATTGGGTCTCGAGAATGCTGACCAACTCTACGTAAGCTGTTCCACTTATCCGCCAACTATCCTCCCTGGGGTGGAAAAGTGGATTTATTTTTCTACTCTTCCCTCCTTGCATAGCCAGACAAGGGGGAATTTGGTTGGGAAATTGAAGGCGGAAGTGGAATTCTCTGGTCATTTTTCTTATTTTGTACCTACTTTCTATAGAAGCAAGTATAGTAAATATGAATTATTCAGAAACTTCTTTAATCGCACTTGTTCAGACTACAGAGTAATATTAAAATTAAATAAATAATAATAGTTTCGACTTGGCTGAATTTTGGTATAGAGCTAAAACTCATTATTCTGTACAAGGGCACAAAAAGTCCTTTACAGTCCGCTAAAGAGTTTAGAAAATTATCTTCAGGAAATATCTATGATTTTACGACAGATTTCAATATGACAGAGTTGAATGTGAAAATGTTATTTTTGTCATATGCTTTCCGATCAGAGTAAACTCTATCCTAATATGTATCTGACTTGCGAGGGTATATTTTTGTGACTGCTCAATCTGTGTGCCAAAATTCAGTATGTCAATTTTCTTCTATCTATAATTGTTGTGATTAATTAAGAACTTCAAAAAACCGACAGAGAATCATATTTTAAAATCTCGTCTTGGTGCTCGTAGACCCGCTACATTGGCTTCCTTTCTTCGAATACCTAGACCGTTACGGATTGGCGGCCTTTGTCACCCGATCGCTCGCTGCGCTAAAGTGCCGTACTTTAATATGTGTCTGGCGTAGTGATTAGCATCGCATTAGTATGTGCTGCATGCATGTTTGCCAAGCACTCGACTCGAGAAATATTTGAGTAACTGAACTGTACTTGCGTGATCTGAAATGGCCGCTGTCGCTGGATAAGCCATCTTGAAGAGCGGGATAGTAAAAAAAATACGAATGAGATTAAGATGGTTTAGTAAACAAACGTCCAAATTGAAACCGTCCTGTAAATTGGATAAAAAAGTTCGGGGCAGCTAAGAAACGAAACGGCATCTAACAGTTGGCACTAACTAAAATTACTTCAGTAGCGTTTTTTAAAGCTTGACGTTTAGATGGGCCTTAAACGTCAAGGTTTAAAGCGTCCGAAATGGTAGTATATTATACTTATGCAACAAATATAATATCATCTCATTGTAAACTATAGACGAGCAGCTGATAAAGACTTCGCAGTAAAAATTATGTGAGGTTAGCATTACCAGGGCAGCAATGCCCAACTGTATTGTAGGCCCAACATTAGCCTAAGACTACACGGGTCAGGTTCCAGCCCCGGTTCGATTCGCTGCATGCTGCATCCAATTACGAAGCGCTACCTGAAGGTAAGGGGAGGGCAGAACGCATGTGATTGGTTGCAGCGAACCGATCGGGGGATGGAACCGAACCCGTGAAGACTGGACCTTAAATTAGATTCGGCGCAGAACCAAATGGGGTAGTTAGATTTGGTTAGGTTGACACTCCGCACTAGCCGCTCGGGTGAAGCGAGCGTGCCGCGAAATAACCAAATGGGATCGTTCACATACACTTCACACTTTCACAATAATATTTTTACCGACTGTAGTTTTGATATGATCGAATCGAAGGGAGGGCAGGTTCTCCGGGGTTTTTTCCTTCATACTACCTACTCTTTAAAAATGTTTAGGACGGTACTTACGTACACGAATATTTACAGTCACCCCCACCCTCCAACCAATTTTGTAACTCGTTATTACATGATAAACAGTTTTAATTCACAATCCGTCACTATTGACGACCAATAAAACCCAAATCCCTAGAGTATTCGCCTATTTCACTGAATTCGGCTATTTCCCTGCGACACAACTTATCGATTAAAAACGATCCCTGTAAATATATATCGTCTTACGCGATATAGCTGTCTCAAATTTTTCGTAATGTTTAGTACCACAGAATACTATTACGTTACTATACTAGTACGTTACATATTCTGTTGGTCTATTGGATCTTTTAAAAAATTCACGCTTTTGAAAAGTGAAATTCACGCTTTTAAATTTGTATTTCAAAGCCCGCCTTAATTTTTGGATCGCGCCTTTAAACCAGTTTACACTAATTTAGTTAAGTTATGCTTATGTCCATGTTTTTTCGCAAAAAGCATGATCTACAAATATTGTTAATACGACGAAAAATTACTACTGGGAACATTCGGAATACTCATATTCAACATCCTTGAAAGCGGGCCACGTAAATGGTATTCGTAATATGTACTTGAATACCGCTGGTTTATCTCTTAGAACTCCCAATCCAAGTTTAAGAGCGGGCTCGAGTGCCGAGCGGAGCTGTCTCGATATTTCCATATAAATGTCGAAGACTGAGACCGGTCTTTGTTTATTGAATTTTTATTTCATTATCTGAGCTAACGGCTCACAAGAATGTGTATTTGGTTTCGTAGGAAGTCGATAACCCATTTTTAGAAATCCGAGTTTTGAAAAAGAGGTCAATTAGTCCGTTAAAATATTGACTAAAAAATCTTAGCACCTTAGTGACAATCGCTAAGGCGCCACTTAATTTAGATTTTGATTGCATACAGTCATATATTTTATTCTAGTAGTAGTTACTGTGGTGCTCTTTGCAGCTTGTGACATAGGCGGTGACGTGTTGATACTGGCGAAAGCTGTCGCGGGCGGGGACCAGGTCCATTGTCTCAGCTGAGTCATGGGCGGCGCGCGCGTTTATTTCTGTGTGCCATGCGTGGGCGCCTTATGTGCTGTTCTTGCTGTTCAGACCGCAGTGAGACACTCTGTAATTCTAAAGTAGAATGTTGCATTCATACCGAGTACGCGACGGTTCTTCTTAATCCTTTTGTTTTTAATATTTTATAAAGAATTCATAGATATCACTTTTGTATCAGTATCTTCTAAGGCGAAATACTAATACAAAAGTTCTCGCGAAGGCGAATTATGAAATTTTACAAACCACATTAATTGATATCACTATCAAAGGAACCGGACCCGTGAATTCCTATCCTGTGTCGGGCGCTTATGTCCTATGTAATAGGATTCTGTTTTCGGTTTTCCGTTTTCGTGTACGGACGGATATCTAAAAACGAAAGCAAACCATGTAGAGTTCGTGATTATTTATCAAATATTAATATTGCACTAGAAATCTGGTCTTGTTCAGCATATACGTACAATTTTCTCCTTGGTCCCGGTGCCAAGCAAAGTGAGAATTTGACTAATATCGTACGTACGAGTAGCTACTATAATAATTGCGAGTACCTCAATGTGAGGTGCTTAATCTCGGCTCAATTTATGTCGGTGTAAGTAAGATGAGCGGCGTGTATGTATGCGTGGTTGTTGACACGTCCGCCGCGTTGACCTCCGCCATCGTCGTTGCCTTGTTCGGCCCGTTACCTTCGGGCCCCGGTAGCCTCCTCGGTACTTATGGATACGGATGGACCGGCATCGGCAGGGACGATAGCGCTGGCAGCGCGAAACAAACCGCGATCTTTTGACACTCCGTGAATGACGCGTTATCGATTATTATGGTAGCCATGACATACGAGTTGTCGAGTAGTGAGTACGTCTCAAGACTTTCTGTACCTATCAGAAATATGAAATCAACATGCATCATATAGATTGTTACAATTTTTTTACGATGTTATGTTATTCTCGTTTGTTTAATAAGTATAATGGATGTGTATGGTTAATTGTGAAAATAGATGGCAGTGGTACGTCGCGGTGTTGCGTCGGCCGCCCGGGCAGCGGCGCCTGCCGGTTGGGCGGTATCGTGACACGAGCTAGGTTGGGCGCGGGCTCTCGCCGTCTTGCGGTACAGTGGTAGTGGTAGTGGCGTGCCAGCAGCACCGTGCCGCGTTGAGGGCGACCGCGGTCGATGAGCCCGACGCAGAGGGCAGCACAGTCCCGCCGCGGGGAGTGAGGGGGCGCTCTCGGCCTCGGCCCCCGCGCTCTTTTCACCGCCCCGTCTGCTTGCGCACTCTGTACGACCGCGCCGCGCGCTCACTAATGCGTCATACCGCCATGGAAGCTGACGTTCATACCGGTACTTCGAAGTATATTCGCGCGCGCCATGTGAACTTCTGTGTTGACTTGTATACGAATTTCAGACATACGCCGGTATTGTCGAACCGTCCGCATATATGACGCTGAATTGATAACATCATGGACAGTGACTTTGGTGCCTATAGCAGAGACATTGAGTGTGGCACGAGGTAGAGCACACGTGTTCGCATCAAGTACCCAAAATCGAGTAAGTTTTGCTTTAGTTAGTTTAATTTTAAAGTGTGACTCGATACTGACGTTGCTGGCTAGTCGGTGAGGTGGTGCGGTGAGCGTTATTTTCGCAGCGTGCGGCGCCGGCCGCCCGGAATGCGGCCTCCGCCCCGCCGCCGCGCGTTGCCGGCGCCGAGCGCGCCGCGCGTAGCGTAATAAATAAAGGCGGGGCGCGGTTGCGTGCGCGCGCACCCTCCCGCACCTTCCTCGCCCTCAGGTCATTGACTCGCGCCCGCCAGCCGCCGCCGCCGCCGCCGCCACTGTCGACGCTGTCGAAGAAAGACAACGATTCTCGGAAGCGCCACCGCGTTCTTGGCCCCACAAGCGTTTCTAACGGCCCGCGCCAACTTCAATGTCAATGCCGATAGTATAACATAGCGGTGACGGAAATTTAAAAATGTAGAGTATTTCGGTGATAGAGACGACGCCACGTTACCTACCTAACCTACTTGTCGCACTAATACGGCTATTGAACTCAAATCTTACCCCTGGCTTTATGTTAATGTCCCTGAGAATCCCTGTGCTTTTAACAGTACAATTACGGCTCACACGCTTTGTACTACAAACATACTCGATCTTTGATTTTCGCAAGACTGGTTTTAAAAATAGACCACACAACGCTTTATTTCCTGTCGACAGCGGTGGCGATTTGTTTCTTCTCTTCGCGATAGCGGGCATTTTTAGATGTTTTTCAGCCTGTAACTATATAACAACACCTACCTACAATTCAACTTATTTATGTATTTCATCTGTAAGTAGAAGAGAAAAGCCACTGTTGTTAATAGGTCTACCTAAAGAAGGACAATGATAACGTTGACCAGCCAATGACAATTTTATCACCACTGTCCCGCTCATCCTGTACAACAAATATAATGTAATTATATCACTCCCTCACTACTTATAGACTGGTCACACACACAAGTTTTTGAATTTCAACCGTAATTTTTATCTCCTAGATTTATTATAATTTGTTTATGCAATTTCTATATTGTTGCTATACGAAAAATAATGAGAGTAATAGGAACTTGCCAATTGGCTAGACGAAGTCCGTTATACAGCGTTCATAATTTCATGGGATGCTAAAAATAAAACGTGAACTTCCCGGTTGAATGGCGTCGGTAGAGCCGCAGAGCGCGGGGAGTGGCAGGCAGCCATTGCCCTCACCCGGTTTGTTTACAACTCGGGCCTAGAATGTGGCACAGAGCGATCTGCACCCTGCGGGTAATGAATAGGGTGTAAAATCGAGTCCACGACAAGTGGGCATGCGACCCCTGCGCCTGCGCCATCTGCGCGCGCACGATTAAAATAAACTGCCACCGGCAGATACCTAGCTACAAAAACGAGCGTCGGTCGGTACGATCGCCAGGTGCAATGCGACCCTCGACTCGACTGCGGCGAAGGTGCGCCTAGTGCTAGGTCAGTTATTGCCGCAAGATGGCGCGGGGCAAATACCCCTACCCGTGCCAATGACCAGCGCAGTGCCAGCGCGCCTCGTCGGGCCTCTCGTGCAGGCAGTTCTACTCATACCACGTGTTATTTACCAAATATAAAATGTACATACGATTCAAGGGTCTCGCAAAGCATCTGGTCCACGACAACGACCGGTCGGAAGACCTAAGGGCTGGCTCCTATTTAACCCAGCGGATTAGCTTAGCTATCCAACGGGTATAACGCAATAGTATCTTCCCTGCTGGACGTGGTGGATTTAGCTACAGAACTCTTGTTGTGCTAAATAACAGAACAAGAGTTCTGTGGAATTTTTTTATCTTTAGTTTTTTTAAATTTAAGCTTGGTTTGGTTTTAGTGTCTTTCGGAAGTCGTTCATCGTGCTATTGAAAGAGAAGTTCTATGTATGCTTGGACTGTCTTTATTGGATCGATACCGAAACGAAGAGATCAGTAATAGAACCAAGTATAACAAGCTAAAGTGTTGCAGATGGTTAGATTATCTAACCATCCGATTTGTTTCTGGGCCGAACCTAACATAATCTAAGTTAGATTATGTTAGGTTGACGATGACCACCAATCAAGAGCCGAGCGATCGAAGCAAGCTAGAACCGAATTGTAGACATTAAGTGGATTATGCAGAAATAAAAAACAAAAAACGTACAAACTAAAAATTGAGTTAATGACGCCAAATAACCCAAAATTACATTTTTTTTCACGTGACAAAGACTCATTATTTCTATAGATATTCAATAGAAATAATAAAACGGTCACTACGCATAATTTCTTGCTGCTGATCTGCTTCACACAATCGCATATCAACTTGAAAACCCAAATATCTCAAAACGATGTCGATGTGGGTTGGATCAATTCCGCATAACTTGGTCCAGGTTATATTCGGCGCAAAACCAAATCGGGTGGCTAGATTAAGTTAGATTGACGATGACCACGCCAGAGAGCTTTTCCCGTAGGATTTTTTGACAATTACGGAACGAAAAACGAGGTCTGAGACATGCTGGGTAATCAAGGCTTGCCTTTCTTGTCGCTTCGTCTCTATCGTCCAGCATACGGAAGCCATCACAAAACCATTTACCACACATTCCCTGTTATATCCGGAAGTTTTTGAGAGGCATTGCCATAATTCCGCAGCTCTCTCGTTAATCTGTCACGCGTGTAAAAGGGATCGATAGATTTATTCCAAATGTTCCGATTGCCTACGGAGTTGTGTGGTATTTTTGTAGAGCTCATACGGAAACCATCACGAAACCGTTTACCAGACATCGCCGCCGGTCTTCGGTAGTCAGTCGGCAGTTTTTCGAGATGCATCGTCCTTGCTTCCTTGTTTCGCGCTTTCATGAGTTGATTTTAAGTGGTAATGAAAGGAACGAAAACGAGAACTTCAGTAACTTTTGGAGTTATCTACAACTGCATTCACAGATTTTTGGAAAAAAGGTAGTCAGCGAGAAAATGGGCAGTTCTCACATTTTCTTTTTATGGTGGCAATCAATCCTGTTTCTTATATGGGTGAAAAGCCTCTATGGGACCAACTGAGGTTAGAGTACTAGAAAACTAAATGAAATGAGCTTGGTTTTCGAGACCCGTTGTCAAAATTTTCGTTTCGTGGCTGTCAAACTGAATTCTACGGGATAAGCTCTCAGAACCGATATCAAGATATAGCCGATTAATAAATTCAGAATTTCAGATATCAGTAAATGTTTCTTGACGCCAGCACTTAATTTAATAGATTTAGTAGATGACTGAGCTGCTCTACATCAGCTGAAACCTATTATTTTTAGGTCCAATTTTCTTTTCTTTTAAGATACCAAATATTTATTAATTTGCTTCGATTAAATACGATCCCAAATTTTTGTGCTCTGCTCATGATGTTAGTTTACCCGTTTTAAGAAGTTATAGAGTACCTATACCCAATTTTTTTGTGGTGACTACAGAGAGACGAGTCTAATAAATGTCTCAAATCTTCAATATCTTTACACAGAAATACGTGACTGTGTGTGGTACAACAACGCAAAGGTTAACAAAATTTCCATCGTTCAGGACCATGACCAATACGTAGAATGTTAATTTCGAAAATAAATGAATTTCCAAAATATTGGAATTCCCAAATGTTGATCGATCCTCTCGAACTTGAGGTCTCTTTGTGTCTCTAATTAGCTAGCGATGGTAAACAAAATACGGTTCACTACTTTCTTTTACCAATTTTGAATTAGTTTTGTGTACATAATAATATGTTTGTGTACATATACATACATATATATGTGATCTCGTTAAAATATTGCAAGCGCAGGCCTTGTGAAAAGTAGAGTGTGACGGACGGAGCCGCTGCTGCTCTATTGGCCCGCACACGCGATACTCGGTATGTGAAGAAACTTCATCTTTTTCATTAGCCTATCCCCCACTTGTTCGATGCTAAATATGTAAGTACCTATATGTACAAGTATGTTCGTGTTATGTAGATGCCGTTGTCGACGATCAATAGTTATTAGTTATTCTATTCAATTACTTGACAAAGATCCTGCGAGTTTCCCATGAAGCAGATGTGATGATTATTACAGTCAAATTATATCAATTATAATCTAATCACTTTCAAAACTATTTTGTGACAAAGTTAATTAAGTCTAAACATTAAAAAAATATAATGGAAGTCAGTACTCATTAATTTATTATTTAGTACTCCATCTACACGATTAAATGGTTAAAAATTATCTGTGATTCTCCCTCTCGACAGTTGTGCTGTCTGACTGACTGCAACAGAGGATATTACGTCATTGTTCTTATTGGTCCTATCGCCTATTTCGTTCGACCGGATGTTTTGTCTTCGACATTCAAAAGTCTCGATAAGGAACTGTTTTCAACTGTCATTCTATATGGATGTTAGATTTACATTACAACCATTCCAGAAACCAGAAAAAGAAACCTTAATAATTAATGAATAATTGTAAGTTAATCGTTATCGTTGTATTTTATTATTATTGATAAATATTTAATTAATATAAATACATTATATTAAATATTAATACAGTGAGATGAGATGTCTATGGGCAACGGTGACCACTTACCATCAGGTGGCCCGTTTGCTCGTCTGCTCTCCTTATTTAATAAATAAATAAATAAAATAAATATTTAGTTATTATCTAAATAATGAGCACGGAAATCGGACTAGTAGCGCCCTTTTGAATTTAAAAATCTTTGTCAAAAAATGTTGTTATGATATGAATTTAACTTTTACTTTGTTTCTTAGCAAAACTTGACTATTGAAGATGGTAGAAGGTCCGGTTCACGTTATTTATTATTACACTTATTTAACACTTGACACTTGGTGGGAATAATGGGAAATCAGTATCTACATATGCACGTGACTTGAAACCATACGATCCAATTTGAATGTCCAGTTTTTGCATGCAGAACCCATCGTCGTTCGCTGTCTCATTGTGGCTTCTAATTTGCAGCTAGTTAGGATGCGGACGAGCTCATTGACATTTTTAGTTTTCGTTGTGCCCATACACATTATAACAGGCAGGCAGGATACGTTTCGAGTGACAGAATTAGTAGTTGGTGTATATAGAATGAAAAGGAATTGTTGGCGGACGGTTTTGGTAGGAAACGGTGTAATGGTAAAGTAACGGAAAGTAAATTACACTTTATTGCACAAATAGAAAACAACAAACAAGAGATAGAAAAGGAAATAGTTAAGAGTACAATTTAAGCGGCGTTATCGCTAAGAGCGATCTCTTCCAGGCAACCTTCAAGGTTATTTTGATTAGGTTTTGGTTTGACCGCAGGAAACTGAAGAAGGACTAGTAGTTAAGAATGGCATTACGCCGAAATCAAAATTCCATTTAATAATTTCAATAAATTCATTCAGTATTTTTAAAATCTAATATTTGTGTTGTACTACGTAACATAATTTTCAATAGTCAATCTTAGGTGCGCTGTAGAAGAATTATTACGATACTCTGTACAAGAACAAGTTTAACGACGTCAAAATCAGTACTTAAACTATACCGAGAGGGATTTAAACTACCTAAAGAAAATATTTCCTTTTTGTAAGATTTTTCCAAAAGGATATCTAATACACGCATCTGACGTAGTTTTTTCTAATGTTATAATAACGTTAAAATGCGGATGTGCATTTATTGATTCTTGATCTTAGCAACTCCGAACCACTAACGATTCGAGACGCTACATCTTTTACAGTCCGCATTTGACGGTTATTTTAACATATTCATCGATCACTACAGATAGTCAGATACAGATCATTACACTAACCAAATAGCAAATAACCAGACTACACGAAAATCTTCAATAGAATATGAGGGTTAGTCCAAGTACTACCAGAAAAGTTAGATACCCGATATGAAAAGACTATATTTTTATATCCACAATGCACAAATTGACTTTTGAGCCCACGGATTGTGTTCTTAGATTAGAAAACTACTTATATCTTGAGTTGGTTCGAATGTGCTGTATAAGACCTAAGTGTAAAAACAACCGGCTGAAGAACTTCATGCGATGACGCTGTTCAGTACCAAGTAGAGCGTCGCCACACGCAATTTATTAACATTTCATATATGACCACGAATGCGCTTCGAAACCAATGTTGCTGAACTGTTATTCGTGAAAATGAATATCTCCAAAGTTTCTGAATTTACTCTAATTTTCTCCCAAAGATTATTTTCAGAAATCTTAATAGGTATGTAATTATTATTAAATTAAACACATAGGTGTTTAATTTAATAATAATATGTATGTATAGACATATTCCCAATATCACCTTTCATAACATAGTAATATTTATTTTTGGAATGTGTAATAGTATCAGGAAAAACGCAGTTTGACGTAAATACATACTCGTACATTATTATTTTGTGGATGCACGGTAAACATATGTTATGTTATATCTATGGCCAATTCAATATGTGTGAGAAATATGTAGTTTGCTTCCAAAATGTGGAGTATGGGTGTTTTGACATAGTTTATCTTATCTTTCGTGTTGATTTTTTGTGATTCCGTGTATTCCGTTTGGAAGTGTATCTCATTTTGACATCGATTACACTAGTAATCTATGCATTTTGAACATTAAATACTGGCACATTTCTATGTGAATGGTTCAGGTATTTTGAAAATGATAATGCAAGTAACATGTAGTGAGGTAGGTACATTATTGTATGTGTGTAAGTAGATAAATATCAATTAATATGATGTACCCAAAACAGTTGCTTATACATATTTTGGACAAACATAATACCTACGAGTATATAGGTACATATTTGTTTTGCAAAACAATTCAAAATACGTTATTTACTGCCGTAAAGGGGCATTGCCAATATATATGTATGTGTATGTGTATCCTGTAGTGGAGTTTTAATATCGGAGGTAAAAATAGAACATTGTATTTTATAACTAGTTGCCTTATGGAGTAAAATTAATAGCTATTACGTACTTATTTAATCTTACGATTAGAAGGTAAAATATTTTTGTATTCTGCATAATATGTAGCGACTTCATTGTTGAGTATCTACTTCTGATCGTGGATAAATATTCCCGCACAATTTTCAGTCAAAAAATAGACCCTATTACTCTTAGAACAGGTGTAACAAAATAATATAGTAGTTACATGTTTTGTTTGACTCTAATGCAGTTGGACATTAATTATATCACATTTTTAAAATTTATTTCTATAGATATTTGTGTATAGGTGTCTATTTTAAAATAGCTACGAGCAGGTAGTCGAAAGTTCTGCTATTCAAAGAAGTCATCCCAAATTTGGTGGTAACAAAAAACCGGTTTAGAAATTTATGCAATGTTTTTTGCATGCATAGTGGTGGGGCCTGGGGGCCACCATTCAATCCAGTTCGAAGAATATATTTTTTGTGAAGGAATATGGTACTAACACTATGGTAATAGAAATATAAGAAACCCTCAACCTACTTTTGTGGAAATCCACTTACATTTTCCGGACATTTTTGTGGTGCGAGTTAGAACAGTGGAACCTATTTTTTACGGTTCCGTTCAGTACTCCGAAGTGGAAACGTAGCCTATTGCTGTCACGCAGTCGTCTGTCGGTCCGCCTGTATATAATCTGAAGAGTTTCTGAGCATTTAAACGTTTTTACCACGTATTACTGGCACTATTACTATCGGTAGCATCAGCGCTATACCGCCTGAGCTCACTGCGATATTAGCTCTGGTTCGTGGTGTTTTTAGGTGGCCAGACATCTCTTGGCTACAAATCCTTCCATCATATCTGAGGCCTTAGGCCTTCGTTTTGTGCTACATTCATATTTGCCTAGGGGGGAACTCTTTATCTTTCTTTAATTAGTTCGGGGCCCGAGGTAGCTGAGGTAGAGCCTGCACTGGTAGGTGTAGCACTGTCGATCCTGGCCAGGCTCATAGGAGTAATAGTGGGAGAGTAATTGACTAAGGCTGTGACAGACAAGAGCTAAAGCTCGTTAACGCAATAAGATACAGACATCAAAATTTGATATAAGCACTAGTCATGTATTATTCCTAAGGCTCGAAACCGAATATCGACTATGAAATTTTGTAGAATTTTATTTTAGCGGGGGCCATACAAGTAGAGGGGCAAATAACAAAAAAATTATAACCCATCGTGTGAGTATCATTGTTTAGGGCTCATCTAGTAGAGAAAGATTTCCTTTAAAAACTAAACGAAAATAACGACATAAGCGAAAGTCAAACTTGTCGATTTTAGACCATTTTTCTAGTGGTTTATTTTAGCTCATTAACATCATAATGTATAGATAACAGAATAACATGACGTCTCATGTCATGAGTGCGTTATACGATACAGTTCGAGTCAATGTTATACAAAGCACAGTGGTTATCGCGCCGTGACGTAACCCGCTTGTTTGGATGATTGTTTTCCTACGCACCACACCAACCACTGTCAGCTATTGATGTATTATTATTATCATTGTTATTTATTTTTATGTAATTACACCTAATACTTCCATATCTGATGATAAGAAAATTGATTAGGTACTCGTCATCGTTGATTTATTATAGTTACATTTTAAATATGACGTATGTCCGTTATTAGAAAATTCCAAGTTAATAACAAGGGTTATCGCACTTTTGTACTTAAAAACCGTTTAGAAATAAGAAAATTTAGATATTAGACAAATTCTGTAAGAAAAGTTCTTAATTAGGGTTCCATACCTATACGGTGAAAAAAAAACCTTTATGATGAGACTTCGGTGTCCGTCCATCCGTCTATCTTCTGTATGTCTCAGTAACTATTAAGGGACCCTTAGCTACTCCAGTTGCCCCATTTTCGGATTTCAGACCCCATTTTCAATAAAACTCTCTTCGGTCTGAAATACGAAAATGGGGCAAGTGGGGTATCATACGAAAGGGTTTTGGTTGCAAATTACCAAACAATGTTTGCCCCGTATCTCCGAAGTTTACAAATCAAAAAATTTGAAATAATTCAGACTCACAGTTAATCTTTTATATTTTACAGGAAAATTAAAACGAAGTTTCAAAACTTCACAATTATTGAGAAATTAAATTATATTATTCTTTTTTAAAATATAAAAATCTTAAATAATTAGTAAGTTAGATAGTAAGTTATGATATGTATTCCGAGAAAAATAAAACGACGTCTAAACATTTATGGTTTTAGAGAATAACATATTTTTTTTCAAGACGATAAATATTTCCCTCCGTGCGCGAGTCTGACTCGCACTTGGCCGGTTTTTGAGTGATATAAAACAGCGTATTAAATGTTTATGTATTGTAGCCACTTTTAGCCTTTCGCTGATACGGGTCGATGACAGTCAATGTCAAAGTGACACTATGGCTCAAGTCAGATGCGTTTTACTTGTATTGTTTTGTTGCTTAATTTGTGGAACATGCGTCCATAATGATAGCAGCGGTTGGTTCAATTTTGTGAGATCATGTATTTACGAGTAGATATGTAAGTATTATGATCTTCTTTTTACAATGTAATATTATAAATAAATGACTGTATTATTAATATATTGGCAAAGGTCAGGCAGGAGCATGATTGTCTCATTTAGCAATTAATTACATACTTACCTACTTATTTGAATCTACACCAAATCATACGGCGAAAAGTGGGAACTACCTATAATAAAGATGACTGTCTACCCCCTCGGGGATTATGGACGTGAGAGTTATGCTATGCTGAATCTGACACCTTGAGGTCGTTGCAGAACAGGACAATTTTTATAGTACTCCATAGATATACTAAAAGTTTAAAATAATAAAACAATTAGAATAACATAACAGATAATTATCATTAGTCAATCCTAAATTTAAGCTAAAACATTGTCACTACACCGAAGAGCTCTAAAAGGTCCCCTTTTAGCGCGCCCCGCCCAAATGTTCCCATTATGCATGCTGCATTTCCTCGCTGAATAGCGAGAGAAATGTGCTGGGCCAGGAAGTATCCCGATCGGGTGTCACACTCGGATGTTCTCGGATGAAGCCTCCCGGCTCTGAGCCCCAGGTGCTCGCAGTTTCGACGGAAATCGGCACGAAATCATACGCCGCCTCCAAATTGGCGTGCTTTAGTCCAGCCGCTGTTTAAGCCTCGGAACCGGCGCTGCTTTGGGTGCCTATAAGGTGAGATGCCGCATACGTGCTGACGCATGTAGCATCCCAGATCAGATAACGACCTTCCGCCACGGGCACAGCATCTGACCGTCCGGCATCTTGCCGTCCGAGTGAGGCAACCCTGGGGGCTCCAACATGCAGGGCACACCAGCGGACCCCACGGCTCTCCTGATGATTTAATTTATAGCCTGGTGCCGGGATATTCTGCTAGTGCTATGAGAACAGGCGAACCCGTGGTGACCGCTGGCCTCCACTGTTGCGCCACAGACACACCGATGAGACTCGCAGACGTCGCAGCCCAACTTAGGTGCCACTGCCACCTTCAGGGAGTCATTGTCTAGCACTGTGCCCGTGTATGATGGCGGCAAGGCATGCAGCCAGACCCCAGACTCCGTGTTAGATGCTGCGCGCAATCTCGCCTCATCGACGCCGACGGCCCCATCCAAGAGTTTGCAGAGGAACTGCTTTCGACGTGATATCTTCCAATTGCCTCTGATTCGCAGAGGATTCTGTGGTCGGTCGCAATTCGGACACATCGTTGACTATGCCTCCAAGGCATCCGCAGCAAAGGGTATGCGCAGCTCGTCACCATTGGAAGGTAAAATACGAGCGACGAGCCCCGCAACCCATGAGCGGACGCCAAGAATGCGATGGGACAAATTTCATTTAGGCGACGAATCCCCAGCCCATCGTTGCGAACGGGAAGGCCGGCCTGAAACCACTGCGTGTCATTAAGGCGGACGTTAATTATGTTCTCGAGGATGTGCCGCACGGTCTCATCGAAACACAAAACCTCTCGAGAGAAAAACCAAGTCGGTGACGTTCTAACTGTGTAAGTCATTTTGGGCATTGTGAAGCAGTTCCTCAGTAAGATTAGGGAAACTTGCGCCAGAGATAAGGCGTCTATTTAGCCTGCAGGCCACAATTTTGTTTTAGTATACGCATTACATACCACAAATGACCCTTTAGGTTTACAATGTCCAATTTTCAAAATGTCAACTTCTCGATATGTCCGCTTTCTCAAAATGACCATATAGACGTTAAAATCAGGAAGAAAACAACTTCAATATTGTAGAAATAATAAATTAAAATAATGATATTTCTGAGGACGCAGTTTTATTGCCGGTTATAGAATCTTGACCTCAGAATTAGTTGCATTATACTTAACTTATAGGTACTTATGCGCATAGACTGCTTTGGCTTAAATGACCTTGTCTGTTGTAAGTTAGTGAAAAAACAAATGCCGTTGAACCCGCTACGGCGAATGCACCGGAGCCGTTAGCTTTAGCCGAGGTCAGGGAGCTATTGACTGAGAATTGTGTTGTCGTGAGCTCGAGTGAAAATATGCATAACAGCTCAGCTGACTGCGTTCAGTTAGATTGCCTGATGGCGCTGTAGTACACATTGTCGTCTATATATCATGTTATACATGCATCTTCTAGAGACCGAACGAGGTTTCCAATCGTAATTTGACAAAATTTACTTTCTACCCAATGAATAATTAGATATTATAATGAATATGGACAGAATAAAGTTATACAGAAAATTGGCAAGAATAACATCTTTATTTTATATTTTGAACCTTGCATATAATTGCCAATTGTTAACATCACTTAATATTTTATCTGCAAAGGAAATAGTCAAGGTTTGTTTCAGACAACAATCAGTTGGTTATTATTATACTACAGTACCCGCTCCTCTTGTCTTTTATTTAACTCACAATCAGTACCTAGGATTTTTTATTACAAATAAAGTATTTAACTGATTCCGGCGGTCGGTTATAATTAATTGTTATTGATATTTTTCAATATGTAGGTATTATATTCTGCATTCACATTAAGTGAGCTTCGTGGGATCTTTGGAACCATAAGTTATCAATATCATTAAACGAAGTAGGCGACGACGATAAAAATGCGCTTATCAAAATTAACAAAGCGTCTTACAATTTTATAGACTAGCTACGTTTGAAGATAAATACACACACCTAACAAACTGAAATGGATCGGCCCACAGCGCTTCTGAATTACCAACGAAAGCACCGCGCATGCGCTATACAATCGATTTCAGAATAAGCGTGCTTTCCAATATTCGCAAATACCGTTTCATTAAGTTCCACCTTATTTCTATTATAATAGGTATGGCTTTAGTTTAATAAACCTAAATTTCGTGCAAAAGTTACTAGGGACACAGCTTCTTCTATATTTGAAGGTGTATAATTTGATTAGAGTAGATGGGAAATTCCTAGCGTCTCGTCTAGATTGTATCTACCCGAGTGCCTATACCGTACTGTCACTGGGGTGTGGCCAATTCAAAGATCGTAGACAGATGCTAAATTGTGTTATAATGTATAATGAATTGTGGCAACGAAACGCAAATGGCGGAACGTAAACACTTGCTTTCTCTGTGCACTTAAAACACAAACATATTAGATTTACGTGAACGCTACAACTTGGGCATGGAGCATCACAATGCGTAACTGTGTTTCTCAGTCTTTCATTTGTTGTGAGTGATGCAGTGGCGTCACATAACGTCACACCACACCACGTAAGTTTAACCTGTTTCAGACTGAATTGAATAGTTTCATTGACTGTTACTGTTATTTGATTATCACTAAAGACGAGTTGCGCTAGTTTTAACATTATGAGTTTGTAGGTTAGGTACAGCGTATGGGGTAAAGTTACACCCAGTTCTTCTATGGATGCATTCCTGATATCCCACACACAGGGACACCTAGTTGGGAGTCAGATAGCTAGCCATAAAATAAGGGCGAGTGAGTGCATCTTTCGAGCCCTGAGTCTGGTTACATCTTCATATACCTATCTCTTACCTGAACCTACTTGTGTATTTGTAAATAAAATAAATTGAATTGAAATTACTAAATCGCAGACACACCAGTTACCTTAATTGATGGGGCGTTAAAAACGACAATAAATGAAGAAAATCTAATGTTAAAAATGTTATGTATTTTGTATGACGTGACCCAACCTAAAAGTAAAGTTAATGTAATAGGTTGATTGTTAGATTAGTTTACCGTTTTTGCTGACTTCACTCTGCGACAGATCATTTTTTTTAAATAGAAATTTATACACCTATTGTTCTAATGATCCGAGATGCATACTATATTTTACACAATGAGTAGCGAGGTAAAAGGGTAGGGTTTAACTGGGATACGGTCACATCGCTAAATGTGTGACGTGTAGAGTGTTGGAAATTTTTAACTTTTTATATTAGAGAGTGAAGATAATAAAGACCAATTTACCACTTTATGTAAATGTTCTTACCACTCCAACTAGCGTCGCACAAGTCGAGTCGCGAGTCCTAGCTTTTGAGCCTTGTCGCTTTTATTTGTGATCCTGATCTTAACAATAAAACTATAATAGTCTAGTAAAGATACAAAAATTATTGTTATTGTGTTACACTTTTCGTTGATTCACTGAAGTTGTACAAGAATACGCAACTTCTACGTGCACTTACGAGTATGTTTATTAAATCAAATTATCTTTTTCCAACAGGTAAAACAGACCTCAGGTCGAATATCTATTCGATGCATCTAGGATGCAGTATTAAGCCTGTGTGACTATGGTGAGTTTTTATTTTAATATGGTTTTAAATAAAAATATTTTTGGGATCGGTTTAATTTGCAATACATAATTAAAAAAATACATATCTGTTCATGGTACATCAGTTTGTACAGGTAAATTCATTCACAAATGCACAAAAATAAAGTAAAGGATATTTTAAATGTTGGATTTAAATAGGTATCCAACATAAAACAGGTCTCAACGGAAATTTCAATGAGTGGTTAAATTAAATATTCGAACTTGTATGTATGCATGTATTTTTTATATCATTCATTTAATTGAATAAAGTATTCGTACATTTTGCTAAAATATTCATAATCGTCAAAATCCAAAGATTTTTTAACGGTAATACCTACATATTTATATTTTGACATTTGTTTTGTAAATTCTCTAATTATTTAACTGTGGTGTTCGGGCATAGGTACATTAAGCTGAAGCGAATTATAAAATATTTGTGTTTATTTTGTATATTACTGTTTTGTTATACACATCTGTTATTACATTTTTGTTTTCCTGCTGTGCTTTGCCGTGTGACTTACTTGTATAGTTCGTTTATATTATTGAGGTGAATGAACATTGTTCTCTGTTGTTACAGATTTTACGTGCAACTTGAAGGAAGAGAGAAAAAATAAGCTGACAAGTCTTCTTCAGCTCAGGCAGCACTTTGCAGCAAATCTCAAAAAAACAGGTAATTTTATGCACTATTCTAGGATTATTTTGTATTTTAAGAATAAATAATAAGAATATGAATTGTTTTACTGTAGTCGTTATGCATTAAGCGAATATTTAATACGCCATTGCGATTTATTTTATTTTACAATGCCATACGTGTTGTTACTAATGTGTAAGCACATAATAATATTATTTGATATCGCTGCGTTCTCCTGATTATGGAAGAAGACAATATAGGCGTTTCCCGAGAAATTTCCCATACCGTAAATGCTATTCACAGAGAATAAGATGAAGATCAAGGGTCTGCGCAAATGTAGTTTACTTTATTCATGTAGAACAGAAAATAGCGTAACGGTATGGGAATTTTATTGATTATACCGTATAGGTAGGGAAATTTGTTACACCCTTTCAATTTGTAATACCCTATAGGTAGCTTTTACTCGCTATTTCGCCTGCCTTGTATTATCTATGATCCCATACCACTAAGGTCCATTTACGCTAAAATTTAACCGTGGGTTATTTCGGGTTTACTCGCGAATTGTCTATGCTTTTCATACAAAATTGATATCGGGTTAGAGTTAACCCGAGGTTCGTGCAATACGCCTTAAGTCCGGGAAATTGTTTTCACTAATATACTACGAGTACGTCGTAAGAAAGTAATAAACATTGTGTTGATACCTTGAACACTGTTTACTAATTTAATGAAGTAAATACATAACATCGAAGTAGTATCTCGACTCGTACTTCGATAATGCATATAAATATTGTTTACCCTCTTATGAATTTTGAATCAATTGACAATAATTATTTATTTTCCTGTTACGTTGCAAATCTTTCCGTTAAGTACATAGTAATAATTTTATTTTTAAATACTAGTGGATCAATTGAATGTACTTTATCCTAAATTTGGCAGACTGCGATGTCGGACTGCGATCGAGTAGTCCCTGGATCCCACTGGGCCAGACAGTATCTACCAAGACCCTCGGCGCAGTCACACTTCACAGGTAGGCATTTTTTTATAACAAGCGAAAGTATTCTGTGTAAATCATCACACAGGGTGCAACAAAATATCTATATTGATCACTTGTAACATCAGGACCTACAGCAGCATATCTTTTACGGTAAGGTTGTTTTTACAATTTCTCAATTTCTTTTAAATTTTCAAAGGTAAAATAAAGTAAACAAATTGATTAGGAAAGTCGATTTATTAATGCGAATTTTCAAACAGTGCATGTCCAATTAATAAAATAAAAACTTGTTACTCGCAACATCGATATTGAATCACCCTGCAAGTTATCAAATATGGGTATTTTGTTATTCGACATGTTCAAAAGAGCTATTGTATACAATCAACAGGTGTGACAGCTATCCAAGGTCAGCATCTCAAACATTTCTACTAACACATGAAATAAATTCCAAACAAAAATTAAATAAAAGAGTTTTTATGCAATCGAGGATTCGCTTAATTATGTTCATTAACCTCATTCTAAGCAAAATACTTGGTTGATCCTCAAGAGATCTATGCATCCGATATACGATAGCTCGAATTAATTTTATTTTTTTCAAAATTTGTATCCATTCTTTTTTGTTTGTATTTAAAGCCCGACCAGCAATATAATAGAGCTGTCAAGAGGACTGCGATACGCGATATCGCTATTAAATATTTTTTTACATAAAATTCAGCAACATTGCGCACTATGTTATATATCTGGTCGGGCTCTACATGGTTTTCATTATCAGGATTATATAAAAAATATCTGCGAAATGAAGCATAAGCGACTTTATTTTTAGTGTATTTTACATACATCAATCGATATTTATAGTATTGGCTTTGTCTGTGTTTGAATTGGTATAGAATGACTATAGTGATTTAATTTCTTATAAAATGTAGATATAAACGAAATAAGTAGTATTTAATGCTTGAAAAAAAAACCTATCATATTCGAAACAGAAGCTTCGAAGCTTCGTTAATTGCGATGTAACATGGATTTTATTTATGTCACTATGCTCATAGGATGCGGGTCAGATAGTAGTAACGTATGCGTTTTAATTCCGGTGTCATAGACCGGGGGCATTAGGTATTTCAATGTTTGTAGTTCCACAAGGGATGATTACGGTGAATAACTTTAGTGTTTTAAGTTAAAGAGGTTCGTCTAATATCTTAAAACAGAGTACCAACAATTACCTAATTGTTATAACAAAAATTGACATTGAGAAATCGGGGCGCGTTTTACATATACATCTGGTCAAAAGCTAGAGTAGAATACATTTTATTTTTATTAAACATAACCAGTATAAAACCGTGCGTGCATTGATGTTGATGCACTGTTGACGGTCTTATCGCTCACAGCGATTTCGTACAGACAACTTTTAGCTAGTTGTTATTTCAAGATTCCATTATAGGTACAATGTATAGTTTCTGATTAGAGATGTGTACCGGAGCCAAAATTGATCTCCGGATATTTATAGAAGATTTTACAAAAAAATCGGATAATTTCCGGAGAAAACTCGAACTCGTTATCAACTGAACACGAGAGCTTTCGGACGGTAAGTTAAAATTGAACAATAACTCTAAATAGAAAATTTAAGAAAGCCCCGACGTACCATTGTGAGACCCCGTTACTTATTCCTGATCATCATCAGATTCTCTATGTTCAAATGTTTATGACCATGGTCACTTCCCACATCTGGGAAGGTCACCATGGTCATAAACATTTGAGCACAAACTCGAACCACCTAACTGTTACCGTTACAGAGATCCCATCCCATCATACTCCAATATCCCAAGATCTTAGAACTACTGATTAAATTTTCATCAGACATGGCTAAGAACATTCAACAAGTTAGACTTGCGGCGCCTGCATACGCTCTACATGGAGCTCGGCCTTCGGCCTCGCCATTGCTATCTTAATATTCCTAGCTCCACATCATTTCATTTACATTGATTTTTTGACCGCGGTCTTTAAATATTTTTCTTTTGTATTATCTCAGGATTCCCTTTATTCCTATAACCTCGCACCACTATAATATTTAAACAGACACCAGTTAAATATTTCAATTAATTAAGGTCCGATCGATCCGCGCACCGAGAAACGTCTGAATTTTACTTTTTTGTACCATAGGCAAGTTGCCCAATACCAAATCGACAGAAACCACAAAGACCGCTTGCACACTGACATTTGTCACTATGTCATTTATTACTGTGTAATTTGTCATTTTGACATTTGTCACTTTGACATTATGCATGAAGCCATATTGGCAGAAAGTGGACGTTCCGGGAAAGTGGACATTCGGGGAAGTAGACATTTGGAGAAATGAACATTCGGACATTATTATTAGCATTAATGTTGTTTATATTTTGTGACAACCCTTAGCGTTCGATTGATCGCGCATAAATACCTATATTCCAGTCAATGAATGGCCCAAAAGGGGATGTAGAGTGCGTGAGCAGGGACCTAAGATATTCCTTCAGAAACTTCAATTTGAAAACTCCAGTGGTTATAGTTTTTGAGATATAGCCCCTTTAATTTCGAAATTTATAATCCCTATTTCTCCCTATCCCGTGGGAATATTAAAAGTTCCTGAATTTACTTTATAGAGAATTTAATTACCAATAAGTATACAAAATTTAAAGACTGCGGTGGTTATAGTTACTAAGATTAGCCACTTTATAAAAGAATTACGATTCATGTCGTGACTCACGGTGTTTCCCCATCATCGGTCATTGATGTTTGAATTTTAATCCTTATTCAGATTATTTTTTGTTTAAATAGGTTATTTTTTTGGTACTTGCAGTGTGCCATCTGATTTTGATGAAATACATTTAGATTTTCTAAAACGGATATCACGATTTAATTAGTCTGCTTTAAATGGGTGGTAATTAACCAAACTTGTATTAAATAGCATTTTTGTCTATTGTAAAACTTATTTATCCTCTGAATTACTAGTTTTGCGACCAACAATGAGCCTAAGAATTACCATTTCTGCGACTAAATATTCTCAAAACGGAAAGATTTATGTAACCTCAGTATGGTAATTTACATTATAGTCTCTGAATTTTCGACCCGAGTTTTTGTTCCCCCAAGGTCATTGACCTTTCCCTCTCACCCCTCACCCTCATGCAAGCATAGCAAACAGCCTTTTTTTATTATAAAAAAAATAACCTAACGAAGGTTAGGGCGGCAATAAGGCGCAGCGAGCTGCACTACACCTATTTGCCGCCCTAGCCTTTAACCTACGAGTAACCCATCCGCGTCGGTTTAACTCCAACATGTATCGTAAGTTAGTTTGCAGGTCAGATGTGCAAGCAGTTTTTCTGGGTTATTATAAATCGGGCGCTGCAAATCAGTCGGCAGACTAGTAATTTAGAGGCTAATTTATTAATCGAACGCTGAATCAAAATAAATTTTGTTCTTTATTTGATGGTTTATTCGTATTAATCAGTTGGTTTTATAAATAATATGAATTAGTTTATTAGAAGAGTTATTATTTTCTCGTCGCTTACATTAAATAGGATGTTAGTTTTTGTCGTCTAATAAAATTCAAGTCGCTTGCTTTATAATTCCTCGTTGAAATTTATAATAAAATAATTTACAATTGGAATTTTCCGCAGTCTGTTATCCATATACAGTGTAACTGTAGCCTAGCTATAAACTAAATTAAGCATGACTCTGGGCATAACAATTAACATAGGCATAATCAAACTAGTAGTTTTTGAGTAAACAATGTTCAAAGTAAAGAGAGGTCAGGTAGTAGAGTAACAAACTCCGCCATAATTTTGAATTATTTAATATTGAATTACCGACAAGAAAGACTGTCTTAATATAAATCGTAACCTTGCAACCAAATAACAGCCTATATAAAGGTAGACTGTCAGGAGAACCATGGTTGTAAATCTTGTAAACTACGGAACCAATGTTAATCAAATATGGCTAAGAACCATATTGACAAAACACTCTTTCAAATTTAAAAAAACCGCCTCCAAATCGGACCACTGGTTGTTGAGTTATGATGCCACAGACAAACACATAAACAGACAAATGCGTCAAACTTATAAGTATAACACGCCCTTCCTCAATCGATCTGGGGTTAAAAATGTATGAGAATAATACTTGCTATTTTGCAATAAATATATTAGAAGTATGTGTTTATTCTTATTCTTTTATATATATGTAATGTGACACGGCACGTACCTTACGTGCCTTTCTTTACCTACGAGTATACCGGTAATACTTCAAGTCTTTATAAATGGATATCGGGTTCAGTGCACAGCTAAGCTTTGTAAGCAATCTTGGAAAAATAATGGTTATGGGGAACAGTTTCATATTACTATTTCTTAAAATTTTCAGCGAGCATCTATTTTTATGGTTTATTAATACTCAGCGGTAGTCGAATATACAATGTATGTATGACCCATATCGGTAATATTGTTTACGAATATTCGTAAAATGTTACAACATTGAAACGCTTCGAATCCTTCGAAAACCAGATACTTATTGTAGGTATCGAATTTATATTACAATACTTCTTCGAATTCGATTTTAAGCCATAGTAGAGAAGAATAAGGTGACTTTTATTTTAATAATTATTAATTAATTAAATCCAGCGACTGTTGTGTCAAGTTATCAAATGACGGATATAGGTCACGGCGGCGACGGTTGCTCTTTACCTCGTGAAAGACATGGGTAGTGAGATGTCCCGTACATCACCAATTCTCACTACCTTGTCTTTCATGCGGATCGAGCACATTTCTTCTTACTTCATGCTTCATGTGAACCAAACGAAGAAAACTTCGCGCAAGATTCTGGATCATTTTAAAATAAGTACCGAGGTATAGTGGAAGACACATCGACTTATACTATGTGGAACCTTGTAATAAGTTTTTGTTAAAAGTCCTTGACATGGATCATTCCTTAAAATGTGGCAAATAAGTTAAACCGTCAAAGTACTAAAGGGCCTGATATGTTGTCCACTGTACAATAAAATACTTGAATGTAAACATTTTATTTGGAAGTGCTGAGATAATTAAAAATACTTCCTAAGGATGTTTTTGTTGTATGTATTTTTAAGATATACACAATTTGATAATGATACAGATACCAAATATTTTTAATTCACAATTTAGATGTTTTTGTATTTTGGCGACGGACACATGGTCGCACCGATTTGTTACACTAGTCATTGCCTATTTCCGATAACGGTTAGACATTCTGATCGCTATAAAATACTTGTCATTCTGCACCTACCTTTCCCTTTGTTATGATTTATAATCTACAAATTTGCTACATCTAATCTGTGGAAGCTTGAATGAAAATATATATTTGATATAGTTCTGTTGATACAGAACCCTTGCGGAGCAAGATACAGATTTATATGGAGCAAACCCGCTGGATAAAATACACACGACAGCCTCTAGGGTATTAGCCACAGGTATTAGCAGTGACTAGAAAAAGCAAAAATATTTTTGACAGTCGTGTTTATTTCAGTACTGCGAATTTTTGAAAATAATAAATAAAATACTTTTTAGTATATAAATTATGTAATATAATGATGTGCGAAGTTTATACTCCGATTGAAATATATTTTCTTAACGATTTCATAATACATATTGTAATGGTAATTACTCAGATTGGTTTAATAATGTAGGACTATTTTGACACAAATATACAATTATTTCTGCCCTTGGCCGCTATATGCGTGATTTATTTGAATTTGAAATGAATTTTCAGTTCTAATATATGTTAATAATGGTATCTATTATGACACTACGAACTCCAGTATCGCCAATTTTCTCGTAAAACTAATCATACTTCCTTCATACTTTTTAGTGTACAGTTTTCATTGTTACATATAAGGTCGGGGAAAAAGCTTATTCGCATTTTATAAGAAAACTCAAGACTTTGTTTTTCAAAGTTTATTTACATTTAATTATAGTACTCGTATATATGTGCCATTTTGTTCGATGACTTTTTGCCATCTTGTAGGTAGTGACATGATCCCGTTGCTGTAGAAATTTTGGGACTTCTGATCAAAAAAACGCAACAAGTAGTTTTGGCAGTCCTCTCTTGATGTTAACCTGACACTGCCTAAAGAATTCTGAAGAGACCGAAACAGGTGGAAATCTGAAGGTGCGAGGTCAGGGCCATATGGCGGATGCATTAACACCTCCCAGCCAAACTCTCTTAATTTTTGCTGAGTGGCTAAAGATGTGTGTGGTCTAGCGTTATCGTTATGAAAGACCACACCCTTTCCGTTGATCAATCTCGGCCGCTTTCTCTCAACTTCTTGCTTTAATCTCATCAGTTGTTGGCAGTAGAGATCCGAATCGGGTTATGTCCGGCGGTAAAAGCTCATAATGAACAATGCCCTTCCAATCCCACCATATACACAGCATCACCATATTGCGAGTTAACCCGGGCTTTGCCACAGTCTGTAAAGCCTGACCAACCTTTGACCACGATCTTTTTCGCACGTTCTTGTCGTACGTGATCCACTTTTCATCACCAGTTATCAATCTCTTCAAAAACGGTTCGGTTTCATTACGTCTCAATAAAGACTCGCAAATGAGTACACGGTTCATTAGGTTTCTTACAGTGAGCCCGTGTGGCACCCAAATATCGAGTTTTTTTGTGTACCCAGCTTTTTTCAAATGGGTCAAAACTGTTTTGTAGTCAATTTCCAGTTCTTCAGCTACGTCGTAACTACTGATATGCCGATCTTGCTTCACTTTTTCAAAACTGGCGTCCATTTTATCCGTATCAGGGCGACCAGAGCGAGGTGCATCTTTGACATTAAAATTCCCGGATTGTAAACGCTTAAACCAACTTTGTGCTACTCTTACTGACACTGCATTAGGTCCATAAACGTCACAATTTTTTTTTTGCGGCTTGCGTTGCATTTTTTCCATTTTTGTAATAAAATATTAAAATGTATCGAATTTCTTCATTAGATTGACAGAAAGAAAAACAAATGAAAAATAGCTGGAAACAACATTTTACTGATTTGTTTTTTTATTAATTTTTTAAAGTTTATACATACAATATGCGAAAAGACTTTTTCCCCGACCTTATATTTAAAAAACAATAAATACAATATAACTCCTTGGAATTTCTTGGAGCTACTCTGAAAGTCATCAATAAATAAAACGCTGAGGTGGAAATAATAAACACCGGCCTCTGAACCAATCCGGAGAAGAGGAAAAAAAATTGTCAGATGACCTGATATTTTAAGTTTAATAGTATTGATGGCCGAGAATCAGTTTGAAAAGCTTAGCCGTAAGTAGGCGAGACATTTAACCCTTCCGGCGATTGGAATCCCAGACCTCTAAGGACCAGAAGTCTAGAATTTCGAGCGTAGATTAGAGAGTTTGATAGGCCAGAATGGCGATCCTAGGCCAACAATGGCAAATAGCCATTAACTGCCGATACTTATATGTTTTTTCGATCGCCTCTGTAGGGGGCCCTTTTCATTCGATTATTTTGTCAGTGATAAAAATATTTAAAATCATTCAACTGGTATTACATAGGGCATAGATCACATAGTGCAAAAGGTGGTAAGTCCGAATTTTTAATTTCTCAACAGAAAAATACATAAAAGGATTAGTAACAATTAGTGAAAATACTTCAAATCTGAAAATATTTCAAAAATGTTTGAAGTAGTTCATACTAATTTTATACAAAAGGGCTAATTATTTACAGGCGATTATTTTGTTAATTAAAGAGTTATCCAAGAAAATAAAACTGATATTGTTACTAGGATACCTTTTTTTTTTCAAGGGGAAACTCTCATGAGCTTCTCTTCATCACGGGGAGGTGAAGAGGGTATGTCGGACTTGTACCGACTAATACCCCTTGGTATTCCGTCTCGCCGCATTAATGGCGGGGACGCGGGAACTCTTACGCACACAACCGCGAACCCCACCTGCGGGTGTCCGCCGAAGCAGACCCTTCGCGGGGGACTATGGTCCCCATCCGCCGGTTGGAGGTGTGTATGGAATACATATACACCCAGCCAACGCGAAGACCTTGGACGGGCAACGAAAGCCCCCGTTACGTCACCCAGGTCCTCATCAATTTTTCCCTGAGGTTTTCTTCCACGGTGTGATTTTTTCCTTGAGGTTTTCTTCCTCCTCGCAATTGTTTTATAGAGGTTCACTTCCTCGTGGCCGTCTCGGGCCTGGTCGGTCCCGGTACATGGAATTCCCGTTCCCGGAAGGAGGCGACACCCGGGTCCCAGTCCTCACGGTACCGGGCTTACGACATGGACAGTCGGATGCCCGGCCTGTCCATTAAGCCCATCCTTGTGCCCTCTGAGAACAGAGGGAACACGTGGAGAGCCCTCTTCGTCGGGATAGTACCCGCTCATGCCCATTCGCTGGTCGACAGGTTAACCTGACGTGCTCGACCACCGTGTCCCCCGTACCCGTATTATATCTACTAAAATTATGTAAATTTGAAATAATTATTTCTAATGGTAATAAAAACATGACTCCTTGTATGCACTAAAATGAAAAAAAAATATTTCACTGTTTGCAGATAAGATTTTTTTTAGCCACGTAATAAGAACACTTAATTATTTTCTTAAAACTTTAGTATTTATGAAGTAATCGTCCTTCATTTCGTATACAATTTGTATGAATTTGTATTCGATTCAATTTTGGATAATATCTCCAGATCCATTAGTATTTTTACTAATAGGTACTAAAGCTTTTATATAGGGTTGAAATAGACCTTTTGGGTGGTCAAAAGAAAATGACCCCTTATACCCCCAAAAAATGTTAATTTTCCACCTAGCAGATTTTCGTGCTGAGAAGTAAAAATTCGGTCTTACCACCTTTTGCACTGTGTGATCTAGTAGAAATGCCAATTAAAAGAATTTGAATATCTTTATAAGGGACGAAACAATCACCTGTTAACACTTGGCTGTTCCATCCTGTATATTGGAGTGGAGTTTTGGGGTTACAAGGATGGTTGTGGTGTCATAATGTGCGTATTGACAAGGACCTTGAAATGATGAAAAAGATTTTTTTAACGTCCAAAACTTTTTTGAATATCGAAAAAAAAGCTCAAAAATATTTGTCATTTTTAGGTGCGTCTTTGGGGCTCCTATCTAGTTATCATTTTGATTTAAAAATAATATTCTAATCATGTTAAAATGTAGAGGAGGGTAATATCTCGAGATTTTATTGAATTTGGAAATAAGTTTTTGATTTATAGGTGTTCGTATGATGAGTCTTTCAAGGTTCTATTCTTGATCCATTTTTGTTTCTGGTATACATAAATGAATTGCATACATAAATGATTTACATAAATTATACCTAACGTAAAAAAGGTAGTAAACAATGTAAGATTGTTACAAGCCCTATGATATGCGCCATCTTTTATCTAATTACATGCTTAACGTCCAACGCCGTACTTATTTAATACGTCGAAGACCCAATACACAGAAAATCATACCATGATTTCCTGTGTGTTGGCTTTTTGCGTATACATCAGCATTATGAAGATAGAAGATATGAAGATTCACCAAGAATGTTTTTCCTCGGCCTGGTGCATACAGATGAAAACAATTATCTTGTTCAAACAAAAAGTCACGTAATCTTAATATAATAACTGATGTTAAAAAGTATATTGAACATTTTGTATTTTGGACATTCTGCGTTTTTTGAACAATACGAGTGTGTTTAATACATTTTGCTGAAATGACCAAAATCTCTGATCAGGAAAAAAGTAAATGTAAAGATAGTATGGCTACACTATCTTTACATTTAATTTTTTAATGTTTTAAATTTTTTGTAAATCGAAAAAAATTGTCTCTTAAAATAAAACTAAAACTTAAACTTTTAAAAAAAACTTTAGTATTTATGAAGTAATCGTCCTTCATTTCGTATACAATTTGTATGAATTTGTATTCAATTCAATTTTGACAAATATCTCCAGATCCATTAGTATTTTTACTAATAGGTACTAAAGCTTTTATATAGGGTTGAAATAGACCTTTTGGGTGGTCACAAGAAAATGACTCCTTATACCCCCAAAAATGTTAATTTTCGACATTGCAGATTTTCGTGTTGAGAAGTAAAAATTCGGTCTTACCACCTTTTGCACTATGTGATCTAGTAGAAATGCCAATTAAAAGAATTTGAATATCTTTATAAGGGACGAAACAATCACCTGCTAACACTTGGCTGTTCCATCCTGTATATTGGAGTGGAGTTTTGGGGTTACAAGGATGGTTGTGGTGTCATAATGTGCGTATTGACAAGGACCTTGAAATGATGAAAAAGATTTTTTTAACGTCCAAAACTTTTTTGAATATCGAAAAAAAAGCTCAAAAATATTTGTCATTTTTAGGTGCGTCTTTGGGGCTCCTATCTAGTTATCATTTTGATTTAAAAATAATATTCTAATCATGTTAAAATGTAGAGGAGGGTAATATCTCGAGGTTTTATTGAATTTGGAAATAAGTTTTTGATTTATAGGTGTTCGTATGATGAGTCTTTCAAGGTTCTATTCTTGATCCGTTTTTGTTTCTGGTATACATAAATGAATTGCATACATAAATGATTTACATAAATGATACCTAACGTAAAAAAGGTAGTAAACAATGTAAGATTGTTACAAGCCCTATGATATGCGCCATCTTTTATCTAATTACATGCTTAACGTCCAACGCCGTACTTATTTAATACGTCGAAGACCCAATACACAGAAAATCATACCATGATTTCCTGTGTGTTGGCTTTTTGCGTATACATCAGCATTATGAAGATAGAAGATATGAAGATTCACCAAGAATGTTTTTCCTCGGCCTGGTGCATACAGATGAAAACAATTATCTTGTTCAAACAAAAAGTCACGTAATCTTAATATAATAACTGATGTTAAAAAGTATATTGAACATTTTGTATTTTGGACATTCTGCGTTTTTTGAACAATACGAGTATGTGTTTAATACATTTTGCTGAAATGACCAAAATCTCTGATCAGGAAAAAAGTAAATGTAAAGATAGTATGGCTACACTATCTTTACATGTAATTTTTTAATGTTTTAAATTTTTTGTAAATCGAAAAAAATTGTCTCTTAAAATAAAACTAAAACTTAAACTTTTAAAAAAAACTTTAGTATTTATGAAGTAATCGTCCTTTATTTCGTATACAATTTGTATGAATTTGTATTCAATTCAATTTTGACAAATATCTCCAGATCCATTAGTATTTTTACTAATAGGTACTAAAGCTTTTATATAGGGTTGAAATAGACCTTTTGGGTGGTCACAAGAAAATGACTCCTTATACCCCCAAAAATGTTAATTTTCGACATTGCAGATTTTCGTGTTGAGAAGTAAAAATTCGGTCTTACCACCTTTTGCACTATGTGATCTAGTAGAAATGCCAATTAAAAGAATTTGAATATCTTTATAAGGGACGAAACAATCACCTGTTAACACTTGGCTGTTCCATCCTGTATATTGGAGTGGAGTTTTGGGGTTACAAGGATGGTTGTGGTGTCATAATGTGCGTATTGACAAGGACCTTGAAATGATGAAAAAGATTTTTTTAACGTCCAAAACTTTTTTGAATATCGAAAAAAAAGCTCAAAAATATTTGTCATTTTTAGGTGCGTCTTTGGGGCTCCTATCTAGTTATCATTTTGATTTAAAAATAATATTCTAATCATGTTAAAATGTAGAGGAGGGTAATATCTCGAGATTTTATTGAATTTGGAAATAAGTTTTTGATTTATAGGTGTTCGTATGATGAGTCTTTCAAGGTTCTATTCTTGATCCATTTTTGTTTCTGGTATACATAAATGAATTGCATACATAAATGATTTACATAAATGATACCTAACGTAAAAAAGGTAGTAAACAATGTAAGATTGTTACAAGCCCTATGATATGCGCCATCTTTTATCTAATTACATGCTTAACGTCCAACGCCGTACTTATTTAATACGTCGAAGACCCAATACACAGAAAATCATACCATGATTTCCTGTGTGTTGGCTTTTTGCGTATACATCAGCATTATGAAGATAGAAGATATGAAGATTCACCAAGAATGTTTTTCCTCGGCCTGGTGCATACAGATGAAAACAATTATCTTGTTCAAACAAAAAGTCACGTAATCTTAATATAATAACTGATGTTAAAAAGTATATTGAGCATTTTGTATTTTGGACATTCTGCGTTTTTTGAACAATACGAGTATGTGTTTAATACATTTTGCTGAAATGACCAAAATCTCTGATCAGGAAAAAAGTAAATGTAAAGATAGTATGGCTACACTATCTTTACATTTAATTTTTTAATGTTTTAAATTTTTTGTAAATCGAATAAAATTGTCTCTTAAAATAAAACTAAAACTTAAACTTTAAAAAAAAACTTTAGTATTTATGAAGTAATCGTCCTTTATTTCGTATACAATTTGTATGAATTTGTATTCAATTCAATTTTGACAAATATCTCCAGATCCATTAGTATTTTTACTAATAGGTACTAAAGCTTTTATATAGGGTTGAAATAGACCTTTTGGGTGGTCACAAGAAAATGACTCCTTATACCCCCAAAAATGTTAATTTTCGACATTGCAGATTTTCGTGTTGAGAAGTAAAAATTCGGTCTTACCACCTTTTGCACTATGTGATCTAGTAGAAATGCCAATTAAAAGAATTTGAATATCTTTATAAGGGACGAAACAATCACCTGTTAACACTTGGCTGTTCCATCCTGTATATTGGAGTGGAGTTTTGGGGTTACAAGGATGGTTGTGGTGTCATAATGTGCGTATTGACAAGGACCTTGAAATGATGAAAAAGATTTTTTTAACGTCCAAAACTTTTTTGAATATCGAAAAAAAAGCTCAAAAATATTTGTCATTTTTAGGTGCGTCTTTGGGGCTCCTATCTAGTTATCATTTTGATTTAAAAATAATATTCTAATCATGTTAAAATGTAGAGGAGGGTAATATCTCGAGATTTTATTGAATTTGGAAATAAGTTTTTGATTTATAGGTGTTCGTATGATGAGTCTTTCAAGGTTCTATTCTTGATCCATTTTTGTTTCTGGTATACTTAAATGAATTGCATACATAAATGATTTACATAAATGATACCTAACGTAAAAAAGGTAGTAAACAATGTAAGATTGTTACAAGCCCTATGATATGCGCCATCTTTTATCTAATTACATGCTTAACGTCCAACGCCGTACTTATTTAATACGTCGAAGACCCAATACACAGAAAATCATACCATGATTTCCTGTGTGTTGGCTTTTTGCGTATACATCAGCATTATGAAGATAGAAGATATGAAGATTCACCAAGAATGTTTTTCCTCGGCCTGGTGCATACAGATGAAAACAATTATCTTGTTCAAACAAAAAGTCACGTAATCTTAATATAATAACTGATGTTAAAAAGTATATTGAACATTTTGTATTTTGGACATTCTGCGTTTTTTGAACAATACGAGTATGTGTTTAATACATTTTGCTGAAATGACCAAAATCTCTGATCAGGAAAAAAGTAAATGTAAAGATAGTATGGTTACACTATCTTTACATTTAATTTTTTAATGTTTTAAATTTTTTGTAAATCGAATAAAATTGTCTCTTAAAATAAAACTAAAACTTAAACTTTAAAAAAAAACTTTAGTATTTATGAAGTAATCGTCCTTTATTTCGTATACAATTTGTATGAATTTGTATTCAATTCAATTTTGACAAATATCTCCAGATCCATTAGTATTTTTACTAATAGGTACAAAAGCTTTTATATAGGGTTGAAATAGACCTTTTGGGTGGTCACAAGAAAATGACTCCTTATACCCCCAAAAATGTTAATTTTCGACATTGCAGATTTTCGTGTTGGGAAGTAAAAATTCGGTCTTACCACCTTTTGCACTATGTGATCTAGTAGAAATGCCAATTAAAAGAATTTGAATATCTTTATAAGGGACGAAACAATCACCTGTTAACACTTGGCTGTTCCATCCTGTATATTGGAGTGGAGTTTTGGGGTTACAAGGATGGTTGTGGTGTCATAATGTGCGTATTGACAAGGACCTTGAAATGATGAAAAAGATTTTTTAACGTCCAAAACTTTTTTGAATATCGAAAAAAAAGCTCAAAAATATTTGTCATTTTTAGGTGCGTCTTTGGGGCTCCTATCTAGTTATCATTTTGATTTAAAAATAATATTCTAATCATGTTAAAATGTAGAGGAGGGTAATATCTCGAGATTTTATTGAATTTGGAAATAAGTTTTTGATTTATAGGTGTTCGTATGATGAGTCTTTCAAGGTTCTATTCTTGATCCATTTTTGTTTCTGGTATACATAAATGAATTGCATACATAAATGATTTACATAAATGATACCTAACGTAAAAAAGGTAGTAAACAATGTAAGATTGTTACAAGCCCTATGATATGCGCCATCTTTTATCTAATTACATGCTTAACGTCCAACGCCGTACTTATTTAATACGTCGAAGACCCAATACACAGAAAATCATACCATGATTTCCTGTGTGTTGGCTTTTTGCGTATACATCAGCATTATGAAGATAGAAGATATGAAGATTCACCAAGAATGTTTTTCCTCGGCCTGGTGCATACAGATGAAAACAATTATCTTGTTCAAACAAAAAGTCACGTAATCTTAATATAATAACTGATGTTAAAAAGTATATTGAACATTTTGTATTTTGGACATTCTGCGTTTTTTGAACAATACGAGTATGTGTTTAATACATTTTGCTGAAATGACCAAAATCTCTGATCAGGAAAAAAGTAAATGTAAAGATAGTATGGCTACACTATCTTTACATTTAATTTTTTAATGTTTTAAATTTTTTGTAAATCGAAAAAAAATGTCTCTTAAAATAAAACTAAAACTTAAACTTTTTAAAAAAACTTTAGTATTTATGAAGTAATCGTCCTTCATTTCGTATACAATTTGTATGAATTTGTATTCAATTCAATTTTGACAAATATCTCCAGATCCATTAGTATTTTTACTAATAGGTACTAAAGCTTTTATATAGGGTTGAAATAGACCTTTTGGGTGGTCACAAGAAAATGACTCCTTATACCCCCAAAAATGTTAATTTTCGACATTGCAGATTTTCGTGTTGAGAAGTAAAAATTCGGTCTTACCACCTTTTGCACTATGTGATCTAGTAGAAATGCCAATTAAAAGAATTTGAATATCTTTATAAGGGACGAAACAATCACCTGCTAACACTTGGCTGTTCCATCCTGTATATTGGAGTGGAGTTTTGGGGTTACAAGGATGGTTGTGGTGTCATAATGTGCGTATTGACAAGGACCTTGAAATGATGAAAAAGATTTTTTTAACGTCCAAAACTTTTTTGAATATCGAAAAAAAAGCTCAAAAATATTTGTCATTTTTAGGTGCGTCTTTGGGGCTCCTATCTAGTTATCATTTTGATTTAAAAATAATATTCTAATCATGTTAAAATGTAGAGGAGGGTAATATCTCGAGATTTTATTGAATTTGGAAATAAGTTTTTGATTTATAGGTGTTTGTATGATGAGTCTTTCAAGGTTCTATTCTTGATCCATTTTTGTTTCTGGTATACATAAATGAATTGCATACATAAATGATTTACATAAATGATACCTAACGTAAAAAAGGTAGTAAACAATGTAAGATTGTTACAAGCCCTATGATATGCGCCATCTTTTATCTAATTACATGCTTAACGTCCAACGCCGTACTTATTTAATACGTCGAAGACCCAATACACAGAAAATCATACCATGATTTCCTGTGTGTTGGCTTTTTGCGTATACATCAGCATTATGAAGATAGAAGATATGAAGATTCACCAAGAATGTTTTTCCTCGGCCTGGTGCATACAGATGAAAACAATTATCTTGTTCAAACAAAAAGTCACGTAATCTTAATATAATAACTGATGTTAAAAAGTATATTGAACATTTTGTATTTTGGACATTCTGCGTTTTTTGAACAATACGAGTATGTGTTTAATACATTTTGCTGAAATGACCAAAATCTCTGATCAGGAAAAAAGTAAATGTAAAGATAGTATGGCTACACTATCTTTACATGTAATTTTTTTATGTTTTAAATTTTTTGTAAATCGAAAAAAATTGTCTCTTAAAATAAAACTAAAACTTAAACTTTTAAAAAAAACTTTAGTATTTATGAAGTAATCGTCCTTTATTTCGTATACAATTTGTATGAATTTGTATTCAATTCAATTTTGACAAATATCTCCAGATCCATTAGTATTTTTACTAATAGGTACTAAAGCTTTTATATAGGGTTGAAATAGACCTTTTGGGTGGTCACAAGAAAATGACTCCTTATACCCCCAAAAATGTTAATTTTCGACATTGCAGATTTTCGTGTTGAGAAGTAAAAATTCGGTCTTACCACCTTTTGCACTATGTGATCTAGTAGAAATGCCAATTAAAAGAATTTGAATATCTTTATAAGGGACGAAACAATCACCTGTTAACACTTGGCTGTTCCATCCTGTATATTGGAGTGGAGTTTTGGGGTTACAAGGATGGTTGTGGTGTCATAATGTGCGTATTGACAAGGACCTTGAAATGATGAAAAAGATTTTTTTAACGTCCAAAACTTTTTTGAATATCGAAAAAAAAGCTCAAAAATATTTGTCATTTTTAGGTGCGTCTTTGGGGCTCCTATCTAGTTATCATTTTGATTTAAAAATAATATTCTAATCATGTTAAAATGTAGAGGAGGGTAATATCTCGAGATTTTATTGAATTTGGAAATAAGTTTTTGATTTATAGGTGTTCGTATGATGAGTCTTTCAAGGTTCTATTCTTGATCCATTTTTGTTTCTGGTATACATAAATGAATTGCATACATAAATGATTTACATAAATGATACCTAACGTAAAAAAGGTAGTAAACAATGTAAGATTGTTACAAGCCCTATGATATGCGCCATCTTTTATCTAATTACATGCTTAACGTCCAACGCCGTACTTATTTAATACGTCGAAGACCCAATACACAGAAAATCATACCATGATTTCCTGTGTGTTGGCTTTTTGCGTATACATCAGCATTATGAAGATAGAAGATATGAAGATTCACCAAGAATGTTTTTCCTCGGCCTGGTGCATACAGATGAAAACAATTATCTTGTTCAAACAAAAAGTCACGTAATCTTAATATAATAACTGATGTTAAAAAGTATATTGAACATTTTGTATTTTGGACATTCTGCGTTTTTTGAACAATACGAGTGTGTTTAATACATTTTGCTGAAATGACCAAAATCTCTGATCAGGAAAAAAGTAAATGTAAAGATAGTATGGCTACACTATCTTTACATTTAATTTTTTAATGTTTTAAATTTTTTGTAAATCGAAAAAAAAATGTCTCTTAAAATAAAACTAAAACTTAAACTTTTTAAAAAAACTTTAGTATTTATGAAGTAATCGTCCTTCATTTCGTATACAATTTGTATGAATTTGTATTCAATTCAATTTTGACAAATATCTCCAGATCCATTAGTATTTTTACTAATAGGTACTAAAGCTTTTATATAGGGTTGAAATAGACCTTTTGGGTGGTCACAAGAAAATGACTCCTTATACCCCCAAAAATGTTAATTTTCGACATTGCAGATTTTCGTGTTGAGAAGTAAAAATTCGGTCTTACCACCTTTTGCACTATGTGATCTAGTAGAAATGCCAATTAAAAGAATTTGAATATCTTTATAAGGGACGAAACAATCACCTGTTAACACTTGGCTGTTCCATCCTGTATATTGGAGTGGAGTTTTGGGGTTACAAGGATGGTTGTGGTGTCATAATGTGCGTATTGACAAGGACCTTGAAATGATGAAAAAGATTTTTTTAACGTCCAAAACTTTTTTGAATATCGAAAAAAAAGCTCAAAAATATTTGTCATTTTTAGGTGCGTCTTTGGGGCTCCTATCTAGTTATCATTTTGATTTAAAAATAATATTCTAATCATGTTAAAATGTAGAGGAGGGTAATATCTCGAGATTTTATTGAATTTGGAAATAAGTTTTTGATTTATAGGTGTTCGTATGATGAGTCTTTCAAGGTTCTATTCTTGATCCATTTTTGTTTCTGGTATACATAAATGAATTGCATACATAAATGATTTACATAAATGATACCTAACGTAAAAAAGGTAGTAAACAATGTAAGATTGTTACAAGCCCTATGATATGCGCCATCTTTTATCTAATTACATGCTTAACGTCCAACGCCGTACTTATTTAATACGTCGAAGACCCAATACACAGAAAATCATACCATGATTTCCTGTGTGTTGGCTTTTTGCGTATACATCAGCATTATGAAGATAGAAGATATGAAGATTCACCAAGAATGTTTTTCCTCGGCCTGGTGCATACAGATGAAAACAATTATCTTGTTCAAACAAAAAGTCACGTAATCTTAATATAATAACTGATGTTAAAAAGTATATTGAACATTTTGTATTTTGGACATTCTGCGTTTTTTGAACAATACGAGTATGTGTTTAATACATTTTGCTGAAATGACCAAAATCTCTGATCAGGAAAAAAGTAAATGTAAAGATAGTATGGCTACACTATCTTTACATTTAATTTTTTAATGTTTTAAATTTTTTGTAAATCGAATAAAATTGTCTCTTAAAATAAAACTAAAACTTAAACTTTAAAAAAAAACTTTAGTATTTATGAAGTAATCGTCCTTTATTTCGTATACAATTTGTATGAATTTGTATTCAATTCAATTTTGACAAATATCTCCAGATCCATTAGTATTTTTACTAATAGGTACTAAAGCTTTTATATAGGGTTGAAATAGACCTTTTGGGTGGTCACAAGAAAATGACTCCTTATACCCCCAAAAATGTTAATTTTCGACATTGCAGATTTTCGTGTTGAGAAGTAAAAATTCGGTCTTACCACCTTTTGCACTATGTGATCTAGTAGAAATGCCAATTAAAAGAATTTGAATATCTTTATAAGGGACGAAACAATCACCTGTTAACACTTGGCTGTTCCATCCTGTATATTGGAGTGGAGTTTTGGGGTTACAAGGATGGTTGTGGTGTCATAATGTGCGTATTGACAAGGACCTTGAAATGATGAAAAAGATTTTTTTAACGTCCAAAACTTTTTTGAATATCGAAAAAAAAGCTCAAAAATATTTGTCATTTTTAGGTGCGTCTTTGGGGCTCCTATCTAGTTATCATTTTGATTTAAAAATAATATTCTAATCATGTTAAAATGTAGAGGAGGGTAATATCTCGAGATTTTATTGAATTTGGAAATAAGTTTTTGATTTATAGGTGTTCGTATGATGAGTCTTTCAAGGTTCTATTCTTGATCCATTTTTGTTTCTGGTATACTTAAATGAATTGCATACATAAATGATTTACATAAATGATACCTAACGTAAAAAAGGTAGTAAACAATGTAAGATTGTTACAAGCCCTATGATATGCGCCATCTTTTATCTAATTACATGCTTAACGTCCAACGCCGTACTTATTTAATACGTCGAAGACCCAATACACAGAAAATCATACCATGATTTCCTGTGTGTTGGCTTTTTGCGTATACATCAGCATTATGAAGATAGAAGATATGAAGATTCACCAAGAATGTTTTTCCTCGGCCTGGTGCATACAGATGAAAACAATTATCTTGTTCAAACAAAAAGTCACGTAATCTTAATATAATAACTGATGTTAAAAAGTATATTGAACATTTTGTATTTTGGACATTCTGCGTTTTTTGAACAATACGAGTATGTGTTTAATACATTTTGCTGAAATGACCAAAATCTCTGATCAGGAAAAAAGTAAATGTAAAGATAGTATGGTTACACTATCTTTACATTTAATTTTTTAATGTTTTAAATTTTTTGTAAATCGAATAAAATTGTCTCTTAAAATAAAACTAAAACTTAAACTTTAAAAAAAAACTTTAGTATTTATGAAGTAATCGTCCTTTATTTCGTATACAATTTGTATGAATTTGTATTCAATTCAATTTTGACAAATATCTCCAGATCCATTAGTATTTTTACTAATAGGTACAAAAGCTTTTATATAGGGTTGAAATAGACCTTTTGGGTGGTCACAAGAAAATGACTCCTTATACCCCCAAAAATGTTAATTTTCGACATTGCAGATTTTCGTGTTGGGAAGTAAAAATTCGGTCTTACCACCTTTTGCACTATGTGATCTAGTAGAAATGCCAATTAAAAGAATTTGAATATCTTTATAAGGGACGAAACAATCACCTGTTAACACTTGGCTGTTCCATCCTGTATATTGGAGTGGAGTTTTGGGGTTACAAGGATGGTTGTGGTGTCATAATGTGCGTATTGACAAGGACCTTGAAATGATGAAAAAGATTTTTTAACGTCCAAAACTTTTTTGAATATCGAAAAAAAAGCTCAAAAATATTTGTCATTTTTAGGTGCGTCTTTGGGGCTCCTATCTAGTTATCATTTTGATTTAAAAATAATATTCTAATCATGTTAAAATGTAGAGGAGGGTAATATCTCGAGATTTTATTGAATTTGGAAAAAAGTTTTTGATTTATAGGTGTTCGTATGATGAGTCTTTCAAGGTTCTATTCTTGATCCATTTTTGTTTCTGGTATACATAAATGAATTGCATACATAAATGATTTACATAAATGATACCTAACGTAAAAAAGGTAGTAAACAATGTAAGATTGTTACAAGCCCTATGATATGCGCCATCTTTTATCTAATTACATGCTTAACGTCCAACGCCGTACTTATTTAATACGTCGAAGACCCAATACACAGAAAATCATACCATGATTTCCTGTGTGTTGGCTTTTTGCGTATACATCAGCATTATGAAGATAGAAGATATGAAGATTCACCAAGAATGTTTTTCCTCGGCCTGGTGCATACAGATGAAAACAATTATCTTGTTCAAACAAAAAGTCACGTAATCTTAATATAATAACTGATGTTAAAAAGTATATTGAACATTTTGTATTTTGGACATTCTGCGTTTTTTGAACAATACGAGTATGTGTTTAATACATTTTGCTGAAATGACCAAAATCTCTGATCAGGAAAAAAGTAAATGTAAAGATAGTATGGCTACACTATCTTTACATTTAATTTTTTAATGTTTTAAATTTTTTGTAAATCGAAAAAAAATGTCTCTTAAAATAAAACTAAAACTTAAACTTTTTAAAAAAACTTTAGTATTTATGAAGTAATCGTCCTTCATTTCGTATACAATTTGTATGAATTTGTATTCAATTCAATTTTGACAAATATCTCCAGATCCAATAGTATTTTTACTAATAGGTACTAAAGCTTTTATATAGGGTTGAAATAGACCTTTTGGGTGGTCACAAGAAAATGACTCCTTATACCCCCAAAAATGTTAATTTTCGACATTGCAGATTTTCGTGTTGAGAAGTAAAAATTCGGTCTTACCACCTTTTGCACTATGTGATCTAGTAGAAATGCCAATTAAAAGAATTTGAATATCTTTATAAGGGACGAAACAATCACCTGCTAACACTTGGCTGTTCCATCCTGTATATTGGAGTGGAGTTTTGGGGTTACAAGGATGGTTGTGGTGTCATAATGTGCGTATTGACAAGGACCTTGAAATGATGAAAAAGATTTTTTTAACGTCCAAAACTTTTTTGAATATCGAAAAAAAAGCTCAAAAATATTTGTCATTTTTAGGTGCGTCTTTGGGGCTCCTATCTAGTTATCATTTTGATTTAAAAATAATATTCTAATCATGTTAAAATGTAGAGGAGGGTAATATCTCGAGATTTTATTGAATTTGGAAATAAGTTTTTGATTTATAGGTGTTTGTATGATGAGTCTTTCAAGGTTCTATTCTTGATCCATTTTTGTTTCTGGTATACATAAATGAATTGCATACATAAATGATTTACATAAATGATACCTAACGTAAAAAAGGTAGTAAACAATGTAAGATTGTTACAAGCCCTATGATATGCGCCATCTTTTATCTAATTACATGCTTAACGTCCAACGCCGTACTTATTTAATACGTCGAAGACCCAATACACAGAAAATCATACCATGATTTCCTGTGTGTTGGCTGTTTTGCGTATACATCAGCATTATGAAGATAGAAGATATGAAGATTCACCAAGAATGTTTTTCCTCGGCCTGGTGCATACAGATGAAAACAATTATCTTGTTCAAACAAAAAGTCACGTAATCTTAATATAATAACTGATGTTAAAAAGTATATTGAACATTTTGTATTTTGGACATTCTGCGTTTTTTGAACAATACGAGTATGTGTTTAATACATTTTGCTGAAATGACCAAAATCTCTGATCAGGAAAAAAGTAAATGTAAAGATAGTATGGCTACACTATCTTTACATTTAATTTTTTAATGTTTTAAATTTTTTGTAAATCGAAAAAAAATGTTTCTTAAAATAAAACTAAAACTTAAACTTTTTAAAAAAACTTTAGTATTTATGAAGTAATCGTCCTTCATTTCGTATACAATTTGTATGAATTTGTATTCAATTCAATTTTGACAAATATCTCCAGATCCATTAGTATTTTTACTAATAGGTACTAAAGCTTTTATATAGGGTTGAAATAGACCTTTTGGGTGGTCACAAGAAAATGACTCCTTATACCCCCAAAAATGTTAATTTTCGACATTGCAGATTTTCGTGTTGAGAAGTAAAAATTCGGTCTTACCACCTTTTGCACTATGTGATCTAGTAGAAATGCCAATTAAAAGAATTTGAATATCTTTATAAGGGACGAAACAATCACCTGCTAACACTTGGCTGTTCCATCCTGTATATTGGAGTGGAGTTTTGGGGTTACAAGGATGGTTGTGGTGTCATAATGTGCGTATTGACAAGGACCTTGAAATGATGAAAAAGATTTTTTTAACGTCCAAAACTTTTTTGAATATCGAAAAAAAAGCTCAAAAATATTTGTCATTTTTAGGTGCGTCTTTGGGGCTCCTATCTAGTTATCATTTTGATTTAAAAATAATATTCTAATCATGTTAAAATGTAGAGGAGGGTAATATCTCGAGATTTTATTGAATTTGGAAATAAGTTTTTGATTTATAGGTGTTTGTATGATGAGTCTTTCAAGGTTCTATTCTTGATCCATTTTTGTTTCTGGTATACATAAATGAATTGCATACATAAATGATTTACATAAATGATACCTAACGTAAAAAAGGTAGTAAACAATGTAAGATTGTTACAAGCCCTATGATATGCGCCATCTTTTATCTAATTACATGCTTAACGTCCAACGCCGTACTTACTTAATACGTCGAAGACCCAATACACAGAAAATCATACCATGATTTCCTGTGTGTTGGCTTTTTGCGTATACATCAGCATTATGAAGATAGAAGATATGAAGATTCACCAAGAATGTTTTTCCTCGGCCTGGTGCATACAGATGAAAACAATTATCTTGTTCAAACAAAAAGTCACGTAATCTTAATATAATAACTGATGTTAAAAAGTATATTGAACATTTTGTATTTTGGACATTCTGCGTTTTTTGAACAATACGAGTATGTGTTTAATACATTTCGCTGAAATGACCAAAATCTCTGATCAGGAAAAAAGTAAATGTAAAGATAGTATGGCTACACTATCTTTACATTTAATTTTTTAATGTTTTAAATTTTTTGTAAATCGAATAAAATTGTCTCTTAAAATAAAACTAAAACTTAAACTTTAAAAAAAAAACTTTAGTATTTATGAAGTAATCGTCCTTTATTTCGTATATAATTTGTATGAATTTGTATTCAATTCAATTTTGACAAATATCTCCAGATCCATTAGTATTTTTACTAATAGGTACTAAAGCTTTTATATAGGGTTGAAATAGACCTTTTGGGTGGTCACAAGAAAATGACTCCTTATACCCCCAAAAATGTTAATTTTCGACATTGCAGATTTTCGTGTTTGGAAGTAAAAATTCGGTCTTACCACCTTTTGCACTATGTGATCTAGTAGAAATGCCAATTAAAAGAATTTGAATATCTTTATAAGGGACGAAACAATCACCTGTTAACACTTGGCTGTTCCATCCTGTATATTGGAGTGGAGTTTTGGGGTTACAAGGATGGTTGTGGTGTCATAATGTGCGTATTGACAAGGACCTTGAAATGATGAAAAAGATTTTTTTAACGTCCAAAACTTTTTTGAATATCGAAAAAAAAGCTCAAAAATATTTGTCATTTTTAGGTGCGTCTTTGGGGCTCCTATCTAGTTATCATTTTGATTTAAAAATAATATTCTAATCATGTTAAAATGTAGAGGAGGGTAATATCTCGAGATTTTATTGAATTTGGAAATAAGTTTTTGATTTATAGGTGTTCGTATGATGAGTCTTTCAAGGTTCTATTCTTGATCCATTTTTGTTTCTGGTATACATAAATGAATTGCATACATAAATGATACCTAACGTAAAAAAGGTAGTAAACAATGTAAGATTGTTACAAGCCCTATGATATGCGCCATCTTTTATCTAATTACATGCTTAACGTCCAACGCCGTACTTACTTAATACGTCGAAGACCCAATACACAGAAAATCATACCATGATTTCCTGTGTGTTGGCTTTTTGCGTATACATCAGCATTATGAAGATAGAAGATATGAAGATTCACCAAGAATGTTTTTCCTCGGCCTGGTGCATACAGATGAAAACAATTATCTTGTTCAAACAAAAAGTCACGTAATCTTAATATAATAACTGATGTTAAAAAGTATATTGAACATTTTGTATTTTGGACATTCTGCGTTTTTTGAACAATACGAGTATGTGTTTAATACATTTCGCTGAAATGACCAAAATCTCTGATCAGGAAAAAAGTAAATGTAAAGATAGTATGGCTACACTATCTTTACATTTAATTTTTTAATGTTTTAAATTTTTTGTAAATCGAATAAAATTGTCTCTTAAAATAAAACTAAAACTTAAACTTTAAAAAAAAACTTTAGTATTTATGAAGTAATCGTCCTTTATTTCGTATATAATTTGTATGAATTTGTATTCAATTCAATTTTGACAAATATCTCCAGATCCATTAGTATTTTTACTAATAGGTACTAAAGCTTTTATATAGGGTTGAAATAGACCTTTTGGGTGGTCACAAGAAAATGACTCCTTATACCCCCAAAAATGTTAATTTTCGACATTGCAGATTTTCGTGTTTGGAAGTAAAAATTCGGTCTTACCACCTTTTGCACTATGTGATCTAGTAGAAATGCCAATTAAAAGAATTTGAATATCTTTATAAGGGACGAAACAATCACCTGTTAACACTTGGCTGTTCCATCCTGTATATTGGAGTGGAGTTTTGGGGTTACAAGGATGGTTGTGGTGTCATAATGTGCGTATTGACAAGGACCTTGAAATGATGAAAAAGATTTTTTTAACGTCCAAAACTTTTTTGAATATCGAAAAAAAAGCTCAAAAATATTTGTCATTTTTAGGTGCGTCTTTGGGGCTCCTATCTAGTTATCATTTTGATTTAAAAATAATATTCTAATCATGTTAAAATGTAGAGGAGGGTAATATCTCGAGATTTTATTGAATTTGGAAATAAGTTTTTGATTTATAGGTGTTCGTATGATGAGTCTTTCAAGGTTCTATTCTTGATCCATTTTTGTTTCTGGTATACATAAATGAATTGCATACATAAATGATACCTAACGTAAAAAAGGTAGTAAACAATGTAAGATTGTTACAAGCCCTATGATATGCGCCATCTTTTATCTAATTACATGCTTAACGTCCAACGCCGTACTTATTTAATACGTCGAAGACCCAATACACAGAAAATCATACCATGATTTCCTGTGTGTTGGCTTTTTGCGTATACATCAGCATTATGAAGATAGAAGATATGAAGATTCACCAAGAATGTTTTTCCTCGGCCTGGTGCATACAGATGAAAACAATTATCTTGTTCAAACAAAAGTCACGTAATCTTAATATAATAACTGATGTTAAAAAGTATATTGAGCATTTTGTATTTTGGACATTCTGCGTTTTTTGAACAATACGAGTATGTGTTTAATACATTTTGCTGAAATGACCAAAATCTCTGATCAGGAAAAAAGTAAATGTAAAGATAGTATGGCTACACTATCTTTACATTTAATTTTTTAATGTTTTAAATTTTTTGTAAATCGAATAAAATTGTCTCTTAAAATAAAACTAAAACTTAAACTTTAAAAAAAAACTTTAGTATTTATGAAGTAATCGTCCTTTATTTCGTATACAATTTGTATGAATTTGTATTCAATTCAATTTTGACAAATATCTCCAGATCCATTAGTATTTTTACTAATAGGTACTAAAGCTTTTATATAGGGTTGAAATAGACCTTTTGGGTGGTCACAAGAAAATGTTAATTTTCGACATTGCAGATTTTCGTGTTGGGAAGTAAAAATTCGGTCTTACCACCTTTTGCACTATGTGATCTAGTAGAAATGCCAATTAAAAGAATTTGAATATCTTTATAAGGGACGAAACAATCACCTGTTAACACTTGGCTGTTCCATCCTGTATATTGGAGTGGAGTTTTGGGGTTACAAGGATGGTTGTGGTGTCATAATGTGCGTATTGACAAGGACCTTGAAATGATGAAAAAGATTTTTTTAACGTCCAAAACTTTTTTGAATATCGAAAAAAAAGCTCAAAAATATTTGTAATTTTTAGGTGCGTCTTTGGGGCTCCTATCTAGTTATCATTTTGATTTAAAAATAATATTCTAATCATGTTAAAATGTAGAGGAGGGTAATATCTCGAGATTTTATTGAATTTGGAAATAAGTTTTTGATTTATAGGTGTTCGTATGATGAGTCTTTCAAGGTTCTATTCTTGATCCATTTTTGTTTCTGGTATACATAAATGAATTGCATACATAAATGATTTACATAAATGATACCTAACGTAAAAAAGGTAGTAAACAATGTAAGATTGTTACAAGCCCTATGATATGCGCCATCTTTTATCTAATTACATGCTTAACGTCCAACGCCGTACTTATTTAATACGTCGAAGACCCAATACACAGAAAATCATACCATGATTTCCTGTGTGTTGGCTTTTTGCGTATACATCAGCATTATGAAGATAGAAGATATGAAGATTCACCAAGAATGTTTTTCCTCGGCCTGGTGCATACAGATGAAAACAATTATCTTGTTCAAACAAAAAGTCACGTAATCTTAATATAATAACTGATGTTAAAAAGTATATTGAACATTTTGTATTTTGGACATTCTGCGTTTTTTGAACAATACGAGTGTGTTTAATACATTTTGCTGAAATGACCAAAATCTCTGATCAGGAAAAAAGTAAATGTAAAGATAGTATGGCTACACTATCTTTACATTTAATTTTTTAATGTTTTAAATTTTTTGTAAATCGAAAAAAAATGTCTCTTAAAATAAAACTAAAACTTAAACTTTTAAAAAAAACTTTAGTATTTATGAAGTAATCGTCCTTCATTTCGTATACAATTTGTATGAATTTGTATTCAATTCAATTTTGACAAATATCTCCAGATCCATTAGTATTTTTACTAATAGGTACTAAAGCTTTTATATAGGGTTGAAATAGACCTTTTGGGTGGTCACAAGAAAATGACTCCTTATACCCCCAAAAATGTTAATTTTCGACATTGCAGATTTTCGTGTTGAGAAGTAAAAATTCGGTCTTACCACCTTTTGCACTATGTGATCTAGTAGAAATGCCAATTAAAAGAATTTGAATATCTTTATAAGGGACGAAACAATCACCTGTTAACACTTGGCTGTTCCATCCTGTATATTGGAGTGGAGTTTTGGGGTTACAAGGATGGTTGTGGTGTCATAATGTGCGTATTGACAAGGACCTTGAAATGATGAAAAAGATTTTTTTAACGTCCAAAACTTTTTTGAATATCGAAAAAAAAGCTCAAAAATATTTGTCATTTTTAGGTGCGTCTTTGGGGCTCCTATCTAGTTATCATTTTGATTTAAAAATAATATTCTAATCATGTTAAAATGTAGAGGAGGGTAATATCTCGAGATTTTATTGAATTTGGAAATAAGTTTTTGATTTATAGGTGTTCGTATGATGAGTCTTTCAAGGTTCTATTCTTGATCCATTTTTGTTTCTGGTATACATAAATGAATTGCATACATAAATGATTTACATAAATGATACCTAACGTAAAAAAGGTAGTAAACAATGTAAGATTGTTACAAGCCCTATGATATGCGCCATCTTTTATCTAATTACATGCTTAACGTCCAACGCCGTACTTATTTAATACGTCGAAGACCCAATACACAGAAAATCATACCATGATTTCCTGTGTGTTGGCTGTTTTGCGTATACATCAGCATTATGAAGATAGAAGATATGAAGATTCACCAAGAATGTTTTTCCTCGGCCTGGTGCATACAGATGAAAACAATTATCTTGTTCAAACAAAAAGTCACGTAATCTTAATATAATAACTGATGTTAAAAAGTATATTGAACATTTTGTATTTTGGACATTCTGCGTTTTTTGAACAATACGAGTATGTGTTTAATACATTTTGCTGAAATGACCAAAATCTCTGATCAGGAAAAAAGTAAATGTAAAGATAGTATGGCTACACTATCTTTACATTTAATTTTTTAATGTTTTAAATTTTTTGTAAATCGAAAAAAATTGTCTCTTAAAATAAAACTAAAACTTAAACTTTAAAAAAAAACTTTAGTATTTATGAAGTAATCGTCCTTTATTTCGTATACAATTTGTATGAATTTGTATTCAATTCAATTTTGACAAATATCTCCAGATCCATTAGTATTTTTACTAATAGGTACTAAAGCTTTTATATAGGGTTGAAATAGACCTTTTGGGTGGTCACAAGAAAATGACTCCTTATACCCCCAAAAATGTTAATTTTCGACATTGCAGATTTTCGTGTTGAGAAGTAAAAATTCGGTCTTACCACCTTTTGCACTATGTGATCTAGTAGAAATGCCAATTAAAAGAATTTGAATATCTTTATAAGGGACGAAACAATCACCTGTTAACACTTGGCTGTTCCATCCTGTATATTGGAGTGGAGTTTTGGGGTTACAAGGATGGTTGTGGTGTCATAATGTGCGTATTGACAAGGACCTTGAAATGATGAAAAAGATTTTTTTAACGTCCAAAACTTTTTTGAATATCGAAAAAAAAGCTCAAAAATATTTGTAATTTTTAGGTGCGTCTTTGGGGCTCCTATCTAGTTATCATTTTGATTTAAAAATAATATTCTAATCATGTTAAAATGTAGAGGAGGGTAATATCTCGAGGTTTTATTGAATTTGGAAATAAGTTTTTGATTTATAGGTGTTCGTATGATGAGTCTTTCAAGGTTCTATTCTTGATCCGTTTTTGTTTCTGGTATACATAAATGAATTGCATACATAAATGATTTACATAAATGATACCTAACGTAAAAAAGGTAGTAAACAATGTAAGATTGTTACAAGCCCTATGATATGCGCCATCTTTTATCTAATTACATGCTTAACGTCCAACGCCGTACTTATTTAATACGTCGAAGACCCAATACACAGAAAATCATACCATGATTTCCTGTGTGTTGGCTGTTTTGCGTATACATCAGCATTATGAAGATAGAAGATATGAAGATTCACCAAGAATGTTTTTCCTCGGCCTGGTGCATACAGATGAAAACAATTATCTTGTTCAAACAAAAAGTCACGTAATCTTAATATAATAACTGATGTTAAAAAGTATATTGAACATTTTGTATTTTGGACATTCTGCGTTTTTTGAACAATACGAGTATGTGTTTAATACATTTTGCTGAAATGACCAAAATCTCTGATCAGGAAAAAAGTAAATGTAAAGATAGTATGGCTACACTATCTTTACATTTAATTTTTTAATGTTTTAAATTTTTTGTAAATCGAAAAAAAATGTCTCTTAAAATAAAACTAAAACTTAAACTTTAAAAAAAAACTTTAGTATTTATGAAGTAATCGTCCTTCATTTCGTATACAATTTGTATGAATTTGTATTCAATTCAATTTTGACAAATATCTCCAGATCCATTAGTATTTTTACTAATAGGTACTAAAGCTTTTATATAGGGTTGAAATAGACCTTTTGGGTGGTCACAAGAAAATGACTCCTTATACCCCCAAAAATGTTAATTTTCGACATTGCAGATTTTCGTGTTGAGAAGTAAAAATTCGGTCTTACCACCTTTTGCACTATGTGATCTAGTAGAAATGCCAATTAAAAGAATTTGAATATCTTTATAAGGGACGAAACAATCACCTGTTAACACTTGGCTGTTCCATCCTGTATATTGGAGTGGAGTTTTGGGGTTACAAGGATGGTTGTGGTGTCATAATGTGCGTATTGACAAGGACCTTGAAATGATGAAAAAGATTTTTTTAACGTCCAAAACTTTTTTGAATATCGAAAAAAAAGCTCAAAAATATTTGTAATTTTTAGGTGCGTCTTTGGGGCTCCTATCTAGTTATCATTTTGATTTAAAAATAATATTCTAATCATGTTAAAATGTAGAGGAGGGTAATATCTCGAGGTTTTATTGAATTTGGAAATAAGTTTTTGATTTATAGGTGTTCGTATGATGAGTCTTTCAAGGTTCTATTCTTGATCCGTTTTTGTTTCTGGTATACATAAATGAATTGCATACATAAATGATTTACATAAATGATACCTAACGTAAAAAAGGTAGTAAACAATGTAAGATTGTTACAAGCCCTATGATATGCGCCATCTTTTATCTAATTACATGCTTAACGTCCAACGCCGTACTTATTTAATACGTCGAAGACCCAATACACAGAAAATCATACCATGATTTCCTGTGTGTTGGCTGTTTTGCGTATACATCAGCATTATGAAGATAGAAGATATGAAGATTCACCAAGAATGTTTTTCCTCGGCCTGGTGCATACAGATGAAAACAATTATCTTGTTCAAACAAAAAGTCACGTAATCTTAATATAATAACTGATGTTAAAAAGTATATTGAACATTTTGTATTTTGGACATTCTGCGTTTTTTGAACAATACGAGTATGTGTTTAATACATTTTGCTGAAATGACCAAAATCTCTGATCAGGAAAAAAGTAAATGTAAAGATAGTATGGCTACACTATCTTTACATTTAATTTTTTAATGTTTTAAATTTTTTGTAAATCGAAAAAAAATGTCTCTTAAAATAAAACTAAAACTTAAACTTTTAAAAAAAACTTTAGTATTTATGAAGTAATCGTCCTTCATTTCGTATACAATTTGTATGAATTTGTATTCAATTCAATTTTGACAAATATCTCCAGATCCATTAGTATTTTTACTAATAGGTACTAAAGCTTTTATATAGGGTTGAAATAGACCTTTTGGGTGGTCACAAGAAAATGACTCCTTATACCCCCAAAAATGTTAATTTTCGACATTGCAGATTTTCGTGTTGGGAAGTAAAAATTCGGTCTTACCACCTTTTGCACTATGTGATCTAGTAGAAATGCCAATTAAAAGAATTTGAATATCTTTATAAGGGACGAAACAATCACCTGTTAACACTTGGCTGTTCCATCCTGTATATTGGAGTGGAGTTTTGGGGTTACAAGGATGGTTGTGGTGTCATAATGTGCGTATTGACAAGGACATTGAAATGATGAAAAAGATTTTTTTAACGTCCAAAACTTTTTTGAATATCGAAAAAAAAGCTCAAAAATATTTGTCATTTTTAGGTGCGTCTTTGGGGCTCCTATCTAGTTATCATTTTGATTTAAAAATAATATTCTAATCATGTTAAAATGTAGAGGAGGGTAATATCTCGAGATTTTATTGAATTTGGAAATAAGTTTTTGATTTATAGGTGTTCGTATGATGAGTCTTTCAAGGTTCTATTCTTGATCCATTTTTGTTTCTGGTATACATAAATGAATTGCATACATAAATGATTTACATAAATGATACCTAACGTAAAAAAGGTAGTAAACAATGTAAGATTGTTACAAGCCCTATGATATGCGCCATCTTTTATCTAATTACATGCTTAACGTCCAACGCCGTACTTATTTAATACGTCGAAGACCCAATACACAGAAAATCATACCATGATTTCCTGTGTGTTGGCTTTTTGCGTATACATCAGCATTATGAAGATAGAAGATATGAAGATTCACCAAGAATGTTTTTCCTCGGCCTGGTGCATACAGATGAAAACAATTATCTTGTTCAAACAAAAAGTCACGTAATCTTAATATAATAACTGATGTTAAAAAGTATATTGAACATTTTGTATTTTGGACATTCTGCGTTTTTTGAACAATACGAGTATGTGTTTAATACATTTTGCTGAAATGACCAAAATCTCTGATCAGGAAAAAAGTAAATGTAAAGATAGTATGGCTACACTATCTTTACATTTAATTTTTTAATGTTTTAAATTTTTTGTAAATCGAAAAAAATTGTCTCTTAAAATAAAACTAAAACTTAAACTTTTAAAAAAAACTTTAGTATTTATGAAGTAATCGTCCTTTATTTCGTATACAATTTGTATGAATTTGTATTCAATTCAATTTTGACAAATATCTCCAGATCCATTAGTATTTTTACTAATAGGTACTAAAGCTTTTATATAGGGTTGAAATAGACCTTTTGGGTGGTCACAAGAAAATGACTCCTTATACCCCCAAAAATGTTAATTTTCGACATTGCAGATTTTCGTGTTGAGAAGTAAAAATTCGGTCTTACCACCTTTTGCACTATGTGATCTAGTAGAAATGCCAATTAAAAGAATTTGAATATCTTTATAAGGGACGAAACAATCACCTGTTAACACTTGGCTGTTCCATCCTGTATATTGGAGTGGAGTTTTGGGGTTACAAGGATGGTTGTGGTGTCATAATGTGCGTATTGACAAGGACCTTGAAATGATGAAAAAGATTTTTTTAACGTCCAAAACTTTTTTGAATATCGAGAAAAAAAGCTCAAAAATATTTGTCATTTTTAGGTGCGTCTTTGGGGCTCCTATCTAGTTATCATTTTGATTTAAAAATAATATTCTAATCATGTTAAAATGTAGAGGAGGGTAATATCTCGAGGTTTTATTGAATTTGGAAATAAGTTTTTGATTTATAGGTGTTCGTATGATGAGTCTTTCAAGGTTCTATTCTTGATCCGTTTTTGTTTCTGGTATACATAAATGAATTGCATACATAAATGATTTACATAAATGATACCTAACGTAAAAAAGGTAGTAAACAATGTAAGATTGTTACAAGCCCTATGATATGCGCCATCTTTTATCTAATTACATGCTTAACGTCCAACGCCGTACTTATTTAATACGTCGAAGACCCAATACACAGAAAATCATACCATGATTTCCTGTGTGTTGGCTGTTTTGCGTATACATCAGCATTATGAAGATAGAAGATATGAAGATTCACCAAGAATGTTTTTCCTCGGCCTGGTGCATACAGATGAAAACAATTATCTTGTTCAAACAAAAAGTCACGTAATCTTAATATAATAACTGATGTTAAAAAGTATATTGAACATTTTGTATTTTGGACATTCTGCGTTTTTTGAACAATACGAGTATGTGTTTAATACATTTTGCTGAAATGACCAAAATCTCTGATCAGGAAAAAAGTAAATGTAAAGATAGTATGGCTACACTATCTTTACATTTAATTTTTTAATGTTTTAAATTTTTTGTAAATCGAAAAAAAATGTCTCTTAAAATAAAACTAAAACTTAAACTTTTAAAAAAAACTTTAGTATTTATGAAGTAATCGTCCTTCATTTCGTATACAATTTGTATGAATTTGTATTCAATTCAATTTTGACAAATATCTCCAGATCCATTAGTATTTTTACTAATAGGTACTAAAGCTTTTATATAGGGTTGAAATAGACCTTTTGGGTGGTCACAAGAAAATGACTCCTTATACCCCCAAAAATGTTAATTTTCGACATTGCAGATTTTCGTGTTGGGAAGTAAAAATTCGGTCTTACCACCTTTTGCACTATGTGATCTAGTAGAAATGCCAATTAAAAGAATTTGAATATCTTTATAAGGGACGAAACAATCACCTGTTAACACTTGGCTGTTCCATCCTGTATATTGGAGTGGAGTTTTGGGGTTACAAGGATGGTTGTGGTGTCATAATGTGCGTATTGACAAGGACATTGAAATGATGAAAAAGATTTTTTTAACGTCCAAAACTTTTTTGAATATCGAAAAAAAAGCTCAAAAATATTTGTCATTTTTAGGTGCGTCTTTGGGGCTCCTATCTAGTTATCATTTTGATTTAAAAATAATATTCTAATCATGTTAAAATGTAGAGGAGGGTAATATCTCGAGATTTTATTGAATTTGGAAATAAGTTTTTGATTTATAGGTGTTCGTATGATGAGTCTTTCAAGGTTCTATTCTTGATCCATTTTTGTTTCTGGTATACATAAATGAATTGCATACATAAATGATTTACATAAATGATACCTAACGTAAAAAAGGTAGTAAACAATGTAAGATTGTTACAAGCCCTATGATATGCGCCATCTTTTATCTAATTACATGCTTAACGTCCAACGCCGTACTTATTTAATACGTCGAAGACCCAATACACAGAAAATCATACCATGATTTCCTGTGTGTTGGCTTTTTGCGTATACATCAGCATTATGAAGATAGAAGATATGAAGATTCACCAAGAATGTTTTTCCTCGGCCTGGTGCATACAGATGAAAACAATTATCTTGTTCAAACAAAAAGTCACGTAATCTTAATATAATAACTGATGTTAAAAAGTATATTGAACATTTTGTATTTTGGACATTCTGCGTTTTTTGAACAATACGAGTATGTGTTTAATACATTTTGCTGAAATGACCAAAATCTCTGATCAGGAAAAAAGTAAATGTAAAGATAGTATGGCTACACTATCTTTACATTTAATTTTTTAATGTTTTAAATTTTTTGTAAATCGAAAAAAATTGTCTCTTAAAATAAAACTAAAACTTAAACTTTAAAAAAAAACTTTAGTATTTATGAAGTAATCGTCCTTTATTTCGTATACAATTTGTATGAATTTGTATTCAATTCAATTTTGACAAATATCTCCAGATCCATTAGTATTTTTACTAATAGGTACTAAAGCTTTTATATAGGGTTGAAATAGACCTTTTGGGTGGTCACAAGAAAATGACTCCTTATACCCCCAAAAAGGTTAATTTTCGGCATTGCAGATTTTCGTGTTGAGAAGTAAAAATTCGGTCTTACCACCTTTTGCACTATGTGATCTAGTAGAAATGCCAATTAAAAGAATTTGAATATCTTTATAAGGGACGAAACAATCACCTGTTAACACTTGGCTGTTCAATCCTGTATATTGGAGTGGAGTTTTGGGGTTACAAGGATGGTTGTGGTGTCATAATGTGCGTATTGACAAGGACCTTGAAATGATGAAAAAGATTTTTTTAACGTCCAAAACTTTTTTGAATATCGAAAAAAAAAGCTCAAAAATATTTGTCATTTTTAGGTGCGTCTTTGGGGCTCCTATCTAGTTATCATTTTGATTTTAAAAATATATTCTAATCATGTTAAAATGTAGAGGAGGGTAATATCTCGGGGTGTTTATTGAATTTTGAAAATATTTTATTTAGTTTTTGATTTATAGGTGTTCGTATGATGAGTCTTTCAAGGTTCTATTCTTGATCCATTTTTGTTTCTGGTATACATAAATGATTTGCCATATGTAGTGGAGAACATGTCAATGATAGTGTTATTTGCCGATGTCACTTCACTTATATTCACAGTCAGTAGACAAGCCAGTGAACTCATTGAGATAAATAGCACTCTTGCGCTAGTACTGGAATGGTTCACTGTAAATAATCTAGTGCTGAATGTAAAGAAATCCAAATGCATCCAATTTACTTTACCTAACGTAAAAAAGGTAGTAAACAATGTAAGATTGTTACAAGCCCTATGATATGCGCCATCTTTTTTTTAATTACATGCTTAACGTCCAACGCCGTACTTATTTAATACGTCGAAAGCCCAATACACAGAAGATCATACAATGATTTCCTGTGTGTTGGCTGTTTTGCGTATTGACACATCAGCATTATGAAGATAGAAGATATGAAGATTCACCAAGAATGTTTTTCGTCGACCTGGTGCATACAGATGAAAACAATTATCTTGTTCAAACAAAAAGTCACGTAATCTTAATATAATAACTGATGTTAAAAAGTATATTGAACATTTTGTATTTTGGACATTCTGCGTTTTTTGAACAATACGATTATGTGTTTAATACATTTTGCTGAAATGACCAAAATCTCTGATCAGGAAAAAAGTAAATGTAAAGATAGTATGGCTACACTATCTTTACATTTAATTTATTAATGTTTTAAATTTTTTGTAAATCGAAAAAAATTGTCTCTTAAAATAAAACTTAAACTTTAAAAAAAAACTTTAGTATTTATGAAGTAATCGTCCTTCATTTCGTATACAATTTGTATGAATTTGTATTCAATTCAATTTTGACAAATATCTCCAGATCCATTAGTATTTTTACTAATAGGTACTAAAGCTTTTATATAGGGTTGAAATAGACCTTTTGGGTGGTCACAAGAAAATGACTCCTTATACCCCCAAAAATGTTAATTTTCGGCATTGCAGATTTTCGTGTTGAGAAGTAAAAATTCGGTCTTACCACCTTTTGCACTATGTGATCTAGTAGAAATGCCAATTAAAAGAATTTGAATATCTTTATAAGGGACGAAACAATCACCTGTTAACACTTGGCTGTTCAATCCTGTATATTGGAGTGGAGTTTTGGGGTTACAAGGATAGTTGTGGTGTCATAATGTGCGTATTGACAAGGACCTTGAAATGATGAAAAAGATTTTTTTAACGTCCAAAACTTTTTTGAATATCGAAAAAAAAGCTCAAATATATTTGTCATTTTTAGGTGCGTCTTTGGGGCTCCTATCTAGTTATCATTTTGATTTAAAAATAATATTCTAATCATGTTAAAATGTAGAGGAGGGTAATATCTCGAGGTTTTATTGAACTTGGAAATAAGTTTTTGATTTATAGGTGTTCGTATGATGAGTCTTTCAAGGTTCTATTCTTGATCCATTTTTGTTTCTGGTATACATAAATGATTTGCCATATGTAGTGGAGAACATGTCAATGATAGTGTTATTTGCCGATGTCACTTCACTTATATTCACAGTCAGTAGACAAGCCAGTGAACTCATTGAGATAAATAGCACTCTTGCGCTAGTACTGGAATGGTTCACTGTAAATAATCTAGTGCTGAATGTAAAGAAAGCCAAATGCATCCAATTTACTTTACCTAACGTAAAAAAGGTAGTAAACAATGTAAGATTGTTACAAGCCCTATGATATGCGCCATCTTTTTTTTAATTACATGCTTAACGTCCAACGCCGTACTTATTTAATACGTCGAAAGCCCAATACACAGAAGATCATACAATGATTTCCTGTGTGTTGGCTGTTTTGCGTATTGACACATCAGCATTATGAAGATAGAAGATATGAAGATTCACCAAGAATGTTTTTCGTCGACCTGGTGCATACAGATGAAAACAATTATCTTGTTCAAACAAAAAGTCACGTAATCTTAATATAATAACTGATGTTAAAAAGTATATTGAAAATTTTGTATTTTGGACATTCTGCGTTTTTTGAACAATACGAGTATGTGTTTAATACATTTTGCTGAAATGACCAAAATCTCTGATCAGGAAAAAAGTAAATGTAAAGATAGTATGGCTACACTATCTTTACATTTAATTTATTAATGTTTTAAATTTTTTGTAAATCGAAAAAAAATGTCTCTTAAAATAAAACTAAAACTTAAACTTTTAAAAAAAACTTTAGAATTTATGAAGTAATCGTCCTTTATTTCGTATACAATTTGTATGAATATGTATTTAATTCAATTTTGACAAATATCTCCAGATCCATTAGTATTTTTACTAATAGGTACTAAAGCTTTTATATAGGGTTGAAATAGACCTTTTGGGTGGTCACAAGAAAATGACCCCTTATACCCCCAAAAATGTTAATTTTCCACCTAGCAGATTTTCGTGTTGAGAAGTAAAAATTCGGTCTTACCACCTTTTGCACTATGTGATCTAGTAGAAATGCCAATTAAAAGAATTTGAATATCTTTATAAGGGACGAAACAATCACCTGTTAAGATAGTGTAGCCACTCTCTTTACATTTAATTTTTAAATGTTCTAATTTTTTTGAAAATCGAAAAAAAAATCCCATTTTGTTTTAAATTTTAATCATAACAAATGTAAATGCATTTACTTACATGGGTAAACATACTACTTGTAAGATAAGTGAGTGTACAACACAGTTTAATATTATTATTATTTATTATTGTTTGTTTGTTTGTTTATTATTTTTTTGGGTTAATTTTTAGCAAACTGAGAACCAAAATGTTTTATGAAATTACAACTCATGTTATAAAATTATAATATATTAAAGTAGTTAATATTATGCCATTTTGCGGGAATTTTGTTTAGTCATGCTAATTTAACCGTCAGGTGCACGAAACGACATTAATATTAATTCTATTCATTAAAGTCCATGCTATCCTTTTCTACGCTATACCTCTAGATAGTGAAAACACAAGGCTTAATGAAGCCTTAACATTAAGGATGTTTCTTGCAACTTACGGAGGGACTAGTTTTGTTTCTAAACTCATGCATGGGCCTTTTTATTGTAATAAGTATAAACAGGATTTCAAATACATATACTATGGTTTAAATTAGAATCTGAATCTTGAAGTACATTCGAAACGGAAACTATTCGCGACTTTTAATGAATTTGAATTTTCTAGGTAATTATTAGCAAGGTGAAAGCCTTCAGGGTGATTTGGGCCACTTCCTAATTGTCAATTTCCAAAGTTAACTACTTCCTAACTAGACAATTTCCAAACCCGCTACTTCCTAACGTGTCCATTTCCAAAGTTGACCATTTCTAATTGTGTCTTCATGGTATCAAGTATCAAACGTAATGCTATTTAAAAGAATCATCCACGTGGCAGAACACCTGAGTCACTTTATGGTTCCGAATTCAAACTTTAAAACAAATTCTAATGCAAATAGGATTCCAAATACTTCAAAGTTTCAATCCTAGTTCAAGTATTTGCTTTCCGAGTTAGAATGTATGCTGGTTACCTAATAGTTTCCGGTTTCATCGCTCGAATCACTATTTTCATTCGATTATTTCTATTCTAGTACTTTTACGAGTATGTATTCTGGAATCAACGACTAGCTGTAATAATATGTTGTTTTTCAAACATGAAGCGTAATTGTAAATTTAACCTGATTTTCGGTGTTTAGGTAGCATTGCTATTTTTGACTTCCAGTCAGTCTTATAATGAAACCCTTGAAAGCTAAACGACGCACATGAATACTACGTAGCAACTCTTAGCTGTAATCTGAACTGTCAACTGCCGCAACTGAATTAATTGTAATCGGTTATTTCGAATTAATTTACTAGTATGTCGTGACGTAATTATTGTAGCATATTTTATTGTTTTCTGGTAGATCGTCATTGTTTTTATACCGATTATTTGGAATTAAGTAAATACATATTTGCAATGTAAATAGATGAATGAAAGTAAAACGTATGAAAGTAAGATGAATGCAGTAGATATCTGGAAATAATGAGTGCCAAACTGTAGGATATGGCTACATTTTTTTTAGTGAAACGAATTAAATATTCATTTTACATTATTATTTTATTTTTATTACATAAATTTGCACTGTTCCCTATGATGATCACAAAAAACAGGGAGCGATGCCTTGTTTGTATGTGCCAGAACGAGAGGGAAGATTTGACGTGTGCGTTTAGTTTAACCATAATCTATGCTGCGTTTCGCACATAACTCTCCGGCCAAATATATTAACATATAATGATTTTTCTCTCGTTCTGGCATAGACACAGGACATCTAAATATATGCTTATATTATAAAAAAGCTAATAGTAGCTTATAAGCTAATGTTATGATACAGTTGGACACCGGACAATATGCACGATCTGTCAAACCTTTCTGCTTCGAAAAGTGCACTGTATTTTATTATTTGCTATGAAGGCTCGACCTATGTCCACATGTACAGTGTTGTAATTACGCTCGAATACAAAACACATTCGTAAGTAAATTACAATTAATTAACAATTAAGAAGAATAAGAAGTTAATTTAGAAGTAAGTCAGTATAATTTCTAGTTTAAATACAATTCAAATCTATTAATAAGTATAACATTAACATCGAATAGTTAATTTTCATATATTGGAAATAAAGAAATAGTAGCAATGGTAGGGAAAGTTTCTACAATTCTGGCTACTGGCCAGTACATTGGATTTATATTTTCATGTTTCATTATGGCTAATTGGCCCTTTTTTAAGTTAGGGTGTGGAGTTTTCCACTTTGGCCTACATTGTAACGTGTTAAGGTATTGGGTATGCCATACCTTCCAAAATTGTTGTTTTATTCTAGTACATTGATTCCAAAAATCGACTCTATTTGTTGGCATATCTGATATATTATATTCAGGGTACATAGCGATATCACCTCCTAGAAGAAAATGGTTTGGAGTCAAAAAGCTAAAATAAGTGGTATCATCTGATATTGGGGTCAAATGTCGACAGTTAAGAATACCTTCTATCTGCACAATTATAGTGTTAAATTGTTCATATGTAAAAACCTGACTTCTTATGACCCTCTTTAGATGACATTTGGTGCTCTTGACAGCCGCTTCCCATATACCACCGATATTAGGTGCATAACTGGGCAAAAACTTGAAAACAATGATATTCATGAAGGAGAAATCAATTATAGCATCACGATGATTTTGCTGCTTGTGCAACAAACTACTTTGAAGCAACTACCGTTATCGCAGTGCACCTTAGAAGGAAGACCTCGCATTGAAATGAACCTTTTAAAGGCTGCTAGAAAACCATCAGTTGTCATATCTGACACTAGTTCCAAATGAAACAAAACAAACTATACCACATATATAACCCTTTGTTACAATTGATCGGCGCACCCTACCTTCTTTAATTTCGAATAGGCCGCAGTAATCAATACCTACAATTTGAAAGGCTCTGGCTTGGTGCAGCCGGTCACTAGGCAATTCACCCATTATTTGTTTATTGGATTCAGCGTTGATTTTAAAGCAAGTAATACATAAGTGTGTAAGTTACGTTTTACCTCTCTATTTTTATTGACAATCCAGTACTTTAGGGAGAGGCTCGCAACTACTAGATTGGGTCCAGCATGCAGCATATTTAAATGTTCCCTGTTTATCAACAAGTTCAATTTTTTGGTAAGATGATTGGATGCTTCTGCTCATAGCCCAAGCCAGACTGCTGGAGCCTTCCGCCCACGCGTAATATCCCAAGATAGTCAACAAAGGGTGTTAACGTGCTCAAAGGATCCTTTATATTATTTTTCTTTTTTAAACATTGCAATTCTGAAGCAAAATGGAACCTTTGATAACACAAAATTATTTTATTTAAACCCTCGTTTAACTATTATGGACGCGGTATTCTTAATATAATAGAAAAAAATATACAACTTTGCTACATTGTAAATTCATTCATCATTCAGTCTACACCTGTAGTATTAGTTTCAATGACATTGACCTTGTTGCGAGCGCTGATCATTGACAACATGAGTCAACGTACTTGTATGAATTACTCGATTCTGCACTACAATGCTAACTTTAGTTTACCATACGTTGAAGTTGGACTAAGATAGTTAATATTCCTTTGTAGGTAGACTACTACGGATAATATTCCGAGATCCAGGAACTACATTTCAGTCCACGAGTATGTACCAAAAAAAAACCGATAAACTGAACGGCACTTGAACCAGCCGCGTGTCGTTATCAAATAAATGTAATTGGAAAAGAGGTATAATAGTGACTTTTTATTGTTTATTTCTTTTGGGAGTACAATATGCTTCCTAAGAGAAGCTCGAGTAATGCGATCTTTGCCATTACATTAGTTATCCTGGTGGACCAATAATTTTGTATGGACTGTCGTATTTTTAAATAAATACATCTGAAATGGGAATTAATTGTTCGGTTCACAGTAGCCTATTTCGCGATCCTAACTTACCATTAGCATCCATAATTCTAAAACCTAATAAATAAACAGATTTTAGGCAGAATACTACATGTTTCAGTTTATTTACGACTTTGTTAAAATGAAAAGTTTGTGTTACCTATTATGATTCCAGGGACTGAAAATACCGGCAACTCATAAAGTTTTCAGAACTTTAATAATGTTGCACTTTGTATCTTGAAGCAAGGTAAAAAAATGTAATAATTGAATGAAATAATGGTAACCTAGAAATGTTGCAATTTGATATTTGTGTATGAAAAATTGCAATATTTCAATTATACTCTTTATGATTATAAAGAGTATAATTGAAATATTGCAATTTTAGCTATATTTCAGTCCCTGATTAATTTAATAAAACTGCTCTGTTGCGAATGTGATAAGTGAAATTGATTTTTGTGTTTATTTTCAGGGAAATTCAATGTGGCCCTGCCATCAAAGTCGGTTTGTTATAGATCACGACGCAGCTATCACAGCCAGCTTTGATGAGCATGGCCTCATTTGTAACACCTGCTCATACCTCCATACCGCCTCTTAGGACTAAACGATTCGTTTCTCGGGCCTAGCCTGTCAAAGCGGCAGTGAAATGTCTATCCGTCCTCATATCACAGCCACTTTGATGTGGTCGGTTTACGGAGACCGCTGCAACGCTCAAAAATTAACAGGCTGCTACCAAGTCGATGGCCCATTCGTAAAAATGGTTGTGCCGTGTAGTAAGAGTCATATCACAGCCATTTTTGACGAGTTGGGCTGTACGACTTCACATCGAGCCGCGGTCCACATTATTCATGGTACGTTTAATGCAAAGGTTTGTCTCTCACAAAGTGGTTGTCATGTGAATTGATCTGTCATATCACAGCCAGCTTTGATGAGCGTCAAGCGTGCACTTCTCAACTTCTTAGGTCAACGGGTTCACAGAAACGGAGATCGTCGAGCACAGCAGCAGGGAGTCGACAAAGTGGTTGTGACATGCTGCCGTTGACATATCACAGCCAGCTTTGTTGACTTCTTTGCTGTGTGAATTTCGCACAGAAGAATGCTATTTATTTTTCCTCTGGAAATGTTTTTGTATCTTCTATGTTTTGTACACGTCTGTTTATTTTTTATGCTTATTCATATTAATAATTATGTATACCATATAATGATATCTTTTCTCTAATGTGTACGTACATATTAAACCTTTTTGAATCTAATTTTCAGGTTTTGTGACTCAGCGGAACTACAGGAAGATAACAACCCTAAAAAGACTGAAATTAATTAAAATAAATACTTAAAATATCGTTAAAGAATTGGTTTCTTTTACTTATCTTCACTTTGCTCAAAGTATATTTAGCTTGCGCCAACTGTTAACTCTCGGGTTACACTAACTAGAAGTAATATTAAAATCCAGGGTTTAATGTTGGCGCAAGTCCATCTGTGTTCACAAAAACCCAATATTTGTAAAAAAGGGAAATAACACATGTCCTGTGTCAAATACGTAAAGTTAATGTTCACGTATTAAGCACAGGCCCTGTATTGCTGGGCGTAACAAAGTTCTCAGAATTATAGATACTGCGTCGCTCTGCAAGATGTCAATGCATTGTAACTGCTGAGCCCATGAAGGAACGAACTACTTTTTCTTTCATCCAAGGCTGAACCGAATTGAATCAGGGTGGCCAACTAAGAGGCTTATAACTTATGGGGGGATGATTTTTTATGAAAAATTATTATATTATTCAAAATGGAATGATTCATTGTAACAAATGGCCTCCTCTCGCTGCTTAACGAAGTTCTATTCATGCGACTTCTTTTCATCGCATGGCGACAGACGTCCTACTACGCCTCCAATATTTCTAAAAAAAATCCTATCGATCTAATAATTCCGTAACTAAGGAATCTTACATACAATTACAATCAATAGAATCTAGACATAATAATAAATTATAATCAACAAGCAAGGGTATTTTAAGTAGTATAATCATGGATGAAAGGAAAATTAGTCTCCCTCCCCAAGAGCTGGCGAGACGATAAACATTATCTCTATAGGGGTTAGGGCGTACCTTCATGAGTATTATAGTCGAAGAGAAGGTAATCAATCACTACGTTTTAGAACTAGTACGTCAACAAGTTGCTCAATGTAAGTAATGTACGTATTTCGAGTGACCCGTAAATGTTTTCTTTGAATAAATAGGAAAAAGTCGTTGATTTTTTTCCCCGTGAGATTTGAACCACCGTGCCGAACTACCGATTTGTGGCAATGTTGTATTCACTTTGAATAGATTTTCTCGCAATAGAGAAACGTCTGTCCGTTGTAGCGATAAAATTCAAGTTGAACTCTAATTTGAAAGCATATCGCATCATTTGTAGTCTACCTATAGAGAAAGGAATGGCCCGCATTGGTTGTAAGTGCAATTCAAGGGTGCTCGAGGCTCGAGCCAAGGGATAGACTCGTATAGATTCAGTGTTAGGGTATGACTTCAATGCTAATTGGTGGTTGTTGGATTTCACACATGGGTTTCGAAAACTTTTATCAGACTTGCAAGTTAAAAAAAAACGAAAAACTCATGGGTAGGTATGTAAATGCAAGTACATGGTTTGGCCCGAACCTCTCATATGGGTCAGTTCAGACCAAACGGAAAAATGCTCGCGCATTTTTTGATGTCACCTTGATGTTTGCATCGGATTTTGTACTTAAAGGAAATGCTTTTACAGTTTATTATTCAGTGACATCAAAAAGCATTTTTCCGTTAAGTCTGTACTGGCCGGTACCCTAGCCACCGACCACTTACCTACAGGTTGGTCCATTTAGTTCTACGATAGAACAAAATGGACAAAAAAATATCCGGATAGTTCTACTGTTCAGTATGACAATGGACACGCTCATTACAATCCTATTTGTTCTACTATACATTTAAAAGGAGTATAAATATGAAATGAATTTATTTTACTATTTATCAAAAAACAAGCAATTTACATTTTGTCCTTTTATAAGCGACACGACACTATCGCAAATGAAGGCATTAACGTAACCAAATTGTAATAAATGATAGCCGGGCTGGGTCGCTAGTTTGAGAATAGTCCGCTTGAACCCGAGTCCTGAACAGTAGAACTAAGTGGATTTTATTGTCCATTTTGTTCTACCGTAGAACGAATAGTCAAAGCAGTAGAACTCTCCGGATATTTTTTGTCCATTTTGTTCTATAGTAGAACTAGATGGACTAACCCGTAACTACTTGCATGGTGCGAGGCAATATGCACTGGTTAGATATATACAGTAGGTAGCACGTAACACGGATCCCGTCCAGTTCTGACTTCGAAACAGCCCAATATGATCGTGCGTGTAAGTTAAATATTACACGACAAGGCGACTGACTGCGTGGGCCGCGAGAAGCATCGACCGCTGTGTGTAAGATTGAACATCGACCGACTGCTCGGTAGGTACTCTTCTGTGCTATACATAAATCCTTCTTTACATTGACATGGCTAGGGTAGGCCTTGTAGGGGGGGGGGGGGGGGGGAAACAAATGCAGCTTTACGATGTTTTCCTTCGTCGATATAGCGAAACTGACATTATTTCAACGTGTTGGTCAACATAAGGCAGAATATACACTGGTTTATCGAATAAATAGCCCTCATTTTAAAAGATTTGGATAACGTGACGCCGCGTTGAGATAACGTCAGTGCGTTCTTACGCACTGACGTTATCTCAACGCGCCCTTACTCGGGTATCACATTTACATAGCCAGAAAAATAAAAACCCTCGCCAAATTGCGTAACAATGAAACAATTTTTTTTTTCATAGCGTTCTCCATAACAAATTTTAATAAAAGTACCAATGGCCCCAATTTGACAGGGTTTATATTGACCTGGTCAGGCATTACATACCAATATTCAAGTAAGAGGAGCTACCGCATTTTTGACCGTCATCAAAATGGCCGACTTCATGAACTCGCCATTTTGAAAAATCTACATTCTTCATAGTTGATGGAATTAGGTGTTACTTTGCGGAAATCGATTATTAATTATAAAAATTATGGGGGGCAGAAGGATTTACAATAGCAAAGGATGACAAATCCGACCTAATGATGTGATATGGATTGAGGAAGTGTAAATTGAAAAGGATTTCAACTTTTACGATTGTAAATCCTTACATTTGGTTTTTGTAGGGGAGGGCGAATCCAAAGCGAAACAATTATAGGGGGAAGGAATATCATTTTTATACTTCACCATTCATCCAAATTATTTTTTTTAAATTCGATTCTTTCCATCGTTTCGTAATAGACTAGTTAATTCTATTTGAGAAGTATGCGTTCGAAAAAAATTAATATAGTAGTCGAGTAGCTCAATACATTATTACTGGTTATACAAAGGGTTGAATAAAAATACTAATTAATAATTCGTTGTAAGTTTTAATCATCTTGTGACTTAAAATTGTAACAGTGAGTAATTCTCGATATGTTGCATGTTCAAGATGTCGAGATGATCGATTTTATTCTAAGTAACAACAGTAAACAGTGACAATACATATAGAGATAGTAAAAAAGGCCGTGGTTTCCATGTAACATGTAGATACATAGTGTGACCGTACCTACTCCGACTCTGAAACCCCATTGGGGAATGCTAGCAGTATAATATCAATTATTATTTTAGGACTCTTCATTATGTATCAATCATATATGTACCTACAAAGTACACAGAAATTATTCCAAAAAGGTCGTTGTGTTCATAGAAGACGTAATACATAGTTGTTGGTATAAACACAAGTGACTCAAAAATAATATATTTTAAAATGTAGTAAATGTGTGAAATATAACAAATACCATATGTATCGTATAGGTATACTTCTAAGTTAGTAAAAATTTACGTTCCTGCGTTCCACGATCTCTGGACATGGCTGTGGTAGATCACTCCTATTACAGCTTTTAGTTTAAGTTTCCACAATATTTGTTTTTTGATACATTACTTTTTGAGTCGCCCTGTGATGATAAATTTATTTTGCTATTTGATACACACATTAAAATAGGTAAGTACTGAATAATATACAACGCTATACATATTTATAATAGATCACGTGCTCAGCGAAGTGTAAGAAAATATATTTCTCAAATTTTAAATACATTTTTATGCATTAACTGATAGCATTGTAAACATTAAAACCGGGAAAATTCCCGTAAATACAATACTCGTACAATATTATTCAAGCTCTATGTACAGAAACCAACAAGCAAGTATTTACAATCTGTAAATGTGTTTTGCATGGTTTTGTACTCTACTTTTTATAATTGCAACTACATGTAATTCGATTACTTTTATAGGTCGCGTATTACATTTGTATTATACCTACAGATATTTATTTTCTAAACTGTCCTTGTTCTTAACGTAGGTATAAAGTAATCGGAATCACATTTTGTAATCGTTAATCGAATTACATTTTGCCCAACACTGGTTGTAGGCATGTTGCAGGCATTGAACCTTAGTAGTATACGAATCATTTTGAAGTTTTCTCCGCATACTTATAATACGGTGACAAGTGACAACCACATACAAACTGCTCTTTTTTAAAGTACATATTTTACATATACCTAATAAGAATAAATAAATATATACTATATTATGTGAAATATGCGTCTGATTCATTGTTAATTAAAGACTATTATACATCTCAGGAATTAAGCTAATATGTACATATTGAGTCTCAATTAAGAAAAAAAACGATTACACAGCATTTTGTATAAATATATATCGATTAAACAAAATCTAATACAAAGTAAATAAGGTAGCCAAAAAGTATATGTATAATTTACAATTACATATACAATTACAGTAGAATTCGAGAATGCTACTATAGGTAAACCGCTTAACTGGGGTAATAGTCTGTGCGGCGCCCGTCGTCCCGCCCCGCACCCCTCTTGCCGCGCGGGCGATTCCCCAGTTAAGCGGTTTTTTCCTTTAGCTAACAATATAGCGTTAATAAATCTCGTGGTTTGTGTGTAATCTGTAACTTTAATGATTAGAGTGTATAACATCCCTGTAAATACGAGTAACACCATGGCACCGTAAGATGAAGGTGAAGCTACTATGTATTTCAGCTTCTGTTGTTAAATATACGATATTTTAATGTCAGCAATGTTTGAAGAATATCTTACAAAGACAAACGATCTAATTTCCACTAGCTAAAAAGATAAAGATAGTCATAGTGTCGTTTAAAAATATTCTGTAAGTTAACAATTTTGATAATTTTATTTCACCTATTGTAAGTAGGCACCTACGTAATATAATGAAATATAAAAATAGGCAAGTACATGGATTTATGAATTATGTAATTTATCGTATATGGACGTCTAATCACAGAAGGGTAGTCAAATTGTTTTGTGTATGTATATTGAAGATTTTGTGTAAATGTAGTTTTAAGACATAACAAAATGCAGTCTGCTCTGCTAACACATTTTACGCGATGGTTTACTCTTTTTCACATAGGAAGGCACGTCGAATTTTTATAAAAACCTAAATTAAATACGGAATCTTACTGATGCAAGTCAGAAGTCTTCTGTATACTCTGTGACTTAACCGATACTAATCGACTTTTCCAACTTTTATCAGTGAGACCATATTTTTATTAGGTTTTATAAAAAATCGATGTGCCTTCCTGTGAAAAGGACTATAGATATACCTATTTTCAATTTTATTTTCTTCAAGAATAAGTCACCTCACTTCGGTAAGACAAGATAATAAATACTTTTTGTGCATCGTGTAGTAAAAATATAAATGAATAAAGCAGATTAATTAATCTTTTTTTTTTCATTTAACCTCTTATTTAGAACAATTGCAATACTTGTAACATCTAAATTCGTTCATACTTAATTATAATTTTGCACCACACACTTTGCTTTTCAATCAACGAAATATTTGATATTTTTCATAGTCTAATTTAGACTAAATACTTACTATTCATTAAATCTAATAAAGGCCTCCCCTTTTAAAGCAAGCGACAAGACAAGCATCAATTAACGATTTTTAGCAATTCTACAATTTAATATTTTTTAGTGGGAATACGGTAACGACTGAAGAATAAGATATATAGTACGGCCTACTACAGGGTAAGCGTGCACATCGCGAGGGCGAGTCGATATCGAAGTACATTGCCTGGTTATTTTATTCATTCACTCGCTGCGTGCGTACGCCAGGCATGTAGTAGCACGTACAGTAGTTTTTATTTTCTACGAAGTAGATTTCACTTCATACTTTTTTACACTGGCGCCAATGTAGCTGATTATTATTTATTATATAATGAATGACAGTGGATGATGCACTTTACAATGAATATTATAAAGTACGCCACAAACAATATTCTCCAGAAGGTAAGTAAACTGCTAATAAATATTCTTAAATAAATGGATCTATCAAATGATTAAAAACTATCAGTATTTCTAAAATACTGATTAATGAATACTCATAATGAATTTAAAATACTAATAGTATTTAGCCTGATAATACTATAAAATACTAATAAAATAGCACATCATTTAGTAGATCCATTAACGTATTATCCGATACGAATCAGACAAGTACATCTTGACATATTAAAATTTTAATTCTACAAACCTGTTTTGGGTGCTACAAGGTACTATCCATTTGTATGTAATTTCATCTCGGTGTGAAATCAAAAGGTAATTCTTAGTGATTTCCACGTTTATCTCTAGGAATTATACAATCTGATTTGTGTCGGGTAATATAGTCTAAACATAAATATATATGTAAAAAAATATAAATTTGACAAAATAATGATATTAATTAACAAGACGTTGTTTTACATCGTTCACACTAAATTCAGTCAGAGGAATTCTGAAATCATATTTATTCGTATTCGTATGAATAATAACAGCTTTTGTCAAACTGAAAAAAAAGCGAATAAACACGACCATTCCGTGAAATACTATAAACTAAATTCTTAGCATGTATTGATATAAAATACAAGATGTGTTATATTGAATGTTACCGACTTATTCTCACACTAGCTTTCAAAACCGACCAAGAGCATGTCGAGCACGACTATGAGAGGGTTGTTTTTAGTTGGCTACGAAGCTACGGAACCCTAAAAATGTTTTAACAAAAGTTTATTAAAATCAAATTAGCCAAAATGTGAAACTTGGCATTTTGCGAAATAAACCGTTCGGTAGTAGTAGGGTTCTCCAACGCTAAATCTACAATGTTCGTCTCACTCTCCTTGTTTTCTATTTTTATCTCTACTTATACAATTTTATGTCTATGGTTCTGAAGGAGAACTCTAGATACAGTTTACTATTGATGAAAATAGAATCAGTAAACGCATTACGCAATGCCATTCCATTATAGTCCATTATAATAAAGAAATGAATCTTTAATTCTACCAGCAGAGATGCAAGTATTGGACGCAGCGTTATGTGCGATCGAGCGAAAACTAAAAAAAAGGGAAATCGCAAAAACCAAAAGACTCGCTTTCCGTCAAAAGCGATTGACAATTTTACGGAGGATGGAGCAATACAAAAAAGCGAGATGGTTGTAAGCGCTCTCATTTCTTTGTATTGTTGCATCTCTGTTTATCGTTTTGCGGATCCTTTAAATATTTTTTTAATATCCTGTTATTTAATAGTTTTCTGGGCGTAGACGATGACTCTTGGAACATGTAAGCTTTGTGGATCGTAACATGTCCTTGAGATAAGTGAATACAATAATATACAGACTGTATAATACAACTTCTGAAATACTCACATACATCATTTCTTTATGATTGTAACCGAAAAAGTTACAACATGTACAGAATCCCTGAATTCTCAATAAATCCACAAACGACACAGGTTAAAGAGAAACTGCGCGTAAATTACTAATGCCGTCTTGCGCTAACCGTTAACACTCTGGTTAAGTCTAACTCAACGTCAATTTTGTATGAAAAGCATAGTCAAATCGCGAGTTATTCATGGTTAACTGTTCGCGCAAGTGGGGCTTAGTCAACTTGTTCCTCGTCTGCCATTGCTCAGTCCCATGGAACCCCATCACAATCACCCTACCGACGCGCACAGAAGCAAAGCAAAAGAAGGACGGCGAACCAGGGCCCAGTTATTATAAAATAAACGAAGACCTTTTCATAAATGATATAGGTATAGTTTTAAATGTAATTTTATGCCAAGTTATTTAATACAAATCGTACATTTTTAGCAGTCGGAAATTAAGAATTTGTCGAATATGTTTATTGGAATAAATGCAATAACAAAACGCAATTGATTCAATCCGGTCCAAGGACCTTTACCCTCAGTTGACTCCTCACTATCTGACCCGTTTTTTTCCTATTTGGGTTATGTCAAAGCACAAACAACCTTGCTTGTAGGAATAAGATTTAATCACCTTTTTACTTTTAATGACAGTTATCTATCTAGTCAGGGTAGAAATCTATGGTCCGACCTCAGACAGTAAAAATCCTGGCCGCCAATAAACCGTCAAAACACTGGGCCTCAAAATGTATGGAAATTCGCCATCCTTCTTTTTTTGAACAACAATTTCAGGACTGAAGTTCACATTGCGTTTACAATATAAAATCTCAGCGTCGTTCGCTAACTACAGTTACTAACCTAAGTGATACCTGAAGCCCGCGAGGAATTCGTGCGTGGGGAGATCGAACACTGCGTCTTCGTCGTCGCACTGGGAAGGCGTTTGTCCCCGGGGTGTGTCGTCGTCCAGGGGATCGCTGGGCTCCAGAGATTCCGGGCTCCTGGACAGCGAGTTCTCGTCGTGTCATGTGTCCTCACGTATCACATTAACTATGGTAGCCCTACACATCGGACACTCCTTCAGTTGAGACGTACACAGCGAGCAGAACCCTCTGTAAATAAAATTATAGTATTGTATAACTCTCATGTCCATAATCCCCGAGGGGGTAGACAGAAGAACCACCTTCGTCATAAGTAGTTCCCACTTTTCGCTGTAAGATTTGGTGGACAAACGTGATAGGTGGCGAGTCTATCGTCGTCTAGTAGGTGTAAAATAGTTTCCACAAAGACTGTAAAGTAAATAATATTACAGATTTAAAATCAATGTTTTTTGAGAAAGTCGAAGTTATAGATTCAATATGGATGACCCTCACCAAGAAACAAAAACCCTACGCCATATTGCGGTATTAAATGGTACCTACAATATTTTTCATAGCGAACTCCATAATGCAGATTTTAAATATAACAATCGCGCCCTCTTGACAGTACGTATAATAATAAAATCCAGATGTCGGAGAAGCATCACGATCCTAAACATTGGAGCTTCAAAACGTAGCACGTCATAACCACCGTTCTTGAAATCCCATCAGCTCACTAAACCCAGATCTTGGAATCCCTTGAACCAATTTTTATCAGATATATTTAAGAACCTGCTATAAAATAGAGTCTTTGAAATAATATAACTTACAATTTTTTTTCTTCATTCGTGGAACCTTAATACCAGATATTTTTTTAAATGCCTTAATTAATTGATATGATTTTTTTTAGATTGGCGGCGCTAGTGTGCGTAATGCTTCGTCTTACAAATTTATATTATACTATGAGGCTGACATGGTCCCATAATGGGCCGAAACCTCAAATGTATATACCTAGATTTAAAAAAAGAAGAAGTGGTCACCTGTGGCCGCATGGTTCCAGTATGCAGCACGCCGTGTCGTCGAAGCAAAGCGTACACGAGTCCTCCTTTACGCTGGAGCACCTTAGCTGCTCCAAGAATATCCTTCTCGGCACCACCTATAGACAAGAATTTACTTTGCATCATGCGCAAACTGTTATCATCGTTCACGTAAAGTGGTGGTAAAGTGCGCGTCAATCTTTATGGCGGATCTAAATATAGGTACGAGTCGCATTTCAGTACGTTTTTAGGTGTCAGCGAGGCGTAGAAGAGCGAGGGATGAGCCGCGCGGTATGGAGGACATGCCCCGCTCCCTCGCTTTTCGCATGTCAGTACATGATTTAGGTGTTAACGGAGTGTAGAAGCGAGGGAGCGGGGCATGTCCTCCTCTATACCGCGGGGCTCATTCTTCACTCTTCTACGCCTCGCTGACACCTAAAACGTACTGAAACCGGACTCGTGCCTATATTCAGATCCGCTCGATTAATGATTGACGCGCTCAATAGCTGTACCATCAACAAAATCGTGCGATTTGCGTAATCGATATGCCTTTCTTCTTATACCATGTTATGTTATATTTCTTTATGTACGACAATAAAACGCAAAGCGTTGCCTAGATGGAGCCACGAGCACACTCCGTAAACAGAAAAGCAAAACGAAACGTCATTTTTGAAGATATCACAAATTTCTCGTTATTTGGATTAATTTAATTTCTCAAAGCTATAGGAAAATTGTGATGATATCATGGCATCATATGACCATTTCAAAATAGCAGACCTAAAAAATCTGTTAAAACAGCGTGGTGCCAGTTTGAAGGAATTTGGTGCAAAGGTACGTATCTCCATATTGATATTTGGCATTATGTGGTAATTTAAAGTTCTTTAAACAAAAATCTTGTAAAGTCATCCAATATTAATCAAAATAATAATATTTTTTAATCAAATTATTGTCATTGAAAGCAATAAATTTAGGTCATGTTATGTTTTGAACAAAATCATCATTAAATCGTAGACGTACGTCGTATTTTTGACTGCTCTTTTAAACTGTGCTAGTGGCGCTTCTAGTGGTAAAACATTGCAGGATTATCTCCTATTCTCAATACGTTACCTTCTTCTGTTCTTCAGAGAGCTCGCCGTGGTCGTTGAAACACGAATACGGTCGGTCGGTGGGCGGGTATTGGAACGGCTCGGCGCCGAAGTTGAACCGACACTGTTGGAAAGCCATAAAGCTCGCCGCGGCGAAGAAGCCGTACCTAGAATAATTTATTCTTATTTTTGTGATCATTATAGAATTATAATAATTTATTTCATTCTACAGAATTAGAAATATAGGTACATAATGTTACATTATAAGTCGCCTTTGTAGTATATAAATATAACAAGTCAAATACAACATAAAACAATAGGTCGTATCTACTAATTAAGATACAAAATGTCAATTATAGAATAAAATAAATTGATTAATTGGATAATAATGATAAGATGAAAATGTCAACAATAAATATTCAAAATCCTGTCCATAAATTCCTTGATATATTGATATGTTTCTCGAAATATGTTATCTTATAAATATGCTTCTCGAAAAAGCGAACAAATTTCTAAAAATTTCGAATACGGAAATAAAATATGGTATCCTGTCGGACTTTATCGTCATTAGCCAATCTCTACAGATGCGATTAGGCCTCCCTTGAACAAGCAGGTACGGCCCACGAGCCACTGCGTGAGATCCATTGGTGGATTTAACATGTCAATAAAAGTTTTTATTTTCTTCAGGCATGCAGAGGTCCTCCCGATTTTTTCCTTCCCCGTTAGAAGTGAATAATGCGCGAGTCTTCGAAAAAACCCGAAAAACCGATTGGTTACATTACGTGAATTAGATTAGAACCCGAGCATCTCGTATTATTGCATACTATAGATCCCCCGCCATAAACATCGAGAGGGCCATGATTATAGCGATCTAGCTACATACCATCCTAAGATTCATCCATTCTAAGATATGCTGTATCTTTATATCTTTACAAGGTGTTCGTTTGGTTCTACACTGTATTCAGAACATCGAAGTAGTTATTTTCACATTGTCACATTATCCATAACTGACCAACTATTGGCCTTTTTCACGAGTTGGCCTCAGTGAAAGTTGTTCAGATTTTGGGGGATTGGGGGGGGGGGGGGGGGGGGGTACTCCCTGTATATACAGAAATTGTATTTTACCTTGTGGTTTCAAAGATCTCCTTGCAAGGTTTGAGTCGCAGGCCGTTGAGCGAGAAAATAACCTCTCTGGTGGCGATATCTATGAGACAACCGAGCACGTCGCCCGGCCGCCAGGCGGGCATCTCCGCGACCGGCGCCGGGCGCGCCTTGTACCACACCAGCTTCCGGCACCCGTCATACGATATTGAGTATAAATCGTCACCAATGCCGTAGCCTTCCTGTGTGCAAGTTATTATCCATTATGCCCGGTGGTCAAGTGTTCAGCAAAATGGGCAAGTACAGTGGAAAACACATCAAGCTATAACCTGTGGAAACATGACGCAATAAGATAGTGTTATGATTCCTTGACATTCGTATGAATGGGTATAACCTGATGTGTCTTACATTGTACAGTGAGTAAGTACAGTGGTGTAATCGTAAACCGATAGGATAGTGGCGATAATGGTATCGCCACTATCCTATCGGTTTAGGCAAGGGAAGGTGGACGTGTAATATAAAGCGAAATATCCGTGTGGTCCACCTATCCCCACCAGTAGGGTAAGTGCATAACCCTACAGGTAGAAAACAGTAAATAAATCAACTTATCCCTACTGGTAAATAAAATATCTTCGATACGGCGTTGATGTGTTCCAGTTCCAGCAGCGTTTAGAGCCCATCCTTTTATGATCCATCTTCGACCTCATCGTCACTTACCATTACATCACCATGTCAAAATTGGTTTTTAAGAGAAAAAGAATAAGATTCTAAAATGTTACCAAAAATAATAAAATTGGCAAATTACTTGGTAGTAATAATTGAATGATTACTAAACAATTATTATAATTCTCCTCCACTCTCGAGTTAGGGTATGTCCTGAAACCAATTTAGCTACCCTTAAAAAAACCTTATAATTACCCTTTGTCGGGTAATTATTACCCGTTTTGGAAATACGCTTAGACGATCCGGTGCTTTAGAGTGGTTACCAAACTCACGTGATTCAAGAAGTGACTATTCTTCGTCGCCCAGCCTATCTGCATGACACCGGGAGTTATGACCACAGATTCGTAGTACCAGCAGCCCTCGTCCACCTGGAAGGTGCAGCGGACGCTCTCGAACGAGTACGAGTCGCACCTCGCTTCCAGTCCATTGCACGATATCTTCAGATACTCGCTTACGTCATGGGTATTCAGTATCACGTTGATCTTGGACATGTCTATAACTTCGTAGGATAGTTTTCTGTCTTCTACAATGACTGTAATGAAATAATTGTTTTGTATGTATTTCTAGATTTCCGCCCGCGGCTTTGCCCTCGTCTGCCTTATAAAATAAAAACAGCCTTAAATTCCTACTACTCATACACAATAATTGATGAATTAAGATTATTCTCTCAGACACAGAAACCCAATTATGTTATTATCAGAAGGAAGCTAAAGCCAGCTGCATATAACTACTTGTATTGTCATTCATTTAAATATAAAATTACATAATGGAGGTTTGACCACATAATCGTGTTGTGTAGTAATCCCGCGACCAGTGTTTCATCTAACACATCAGGCGAAACCTGAAAACCACCGTGTCGCTGAGGTCTCGACCATTTCATTATACACATAGGGCAATACATGTTATAGACATCGTATCGAATTATAGGTTAAGAATTTGAATAAAATAACTGTGGTGTATCTTATTACTTTGATGTGTGGATGAATAAATACTCTTTTATTTATATTATTTAAGATAAAAATTGCACATTCGTTATTTCATTACATTATTACTTATTTCAATATATCATTATTTATTTCAGTAGTTGCCATCTTTGGCACAGGCCTCCTCCGATTTCTTCCAGTTTTCCCGGTCCCTCACAATTCTCGCCTACCTTAGGCATAGTAAAACAGAGAAGTGTCATCTTCATAGAAACATATCCGTTTCGATTTGAGTGGGTGCGTGCGCCATCACTACGCACCACTACATAAAATGTCGTCTGGTCTCACCTCAATTGATCAGATGACGGTTATGTTTGTATGAAGATAGCCTACTTGGTTATTTTACTATGCCTTAGGCTTTGAGCCAACTTGGGGGAACTATCTATATGCAGAATTTCATGTAAAAGGTAACAGACACACAGACGGTGTTTCACTGTAGAGTTTAGATTGTACCTACAATGAGTGAGTGAGGAAATCTGCATGTCTCAGAAAAAAGTTTCCGATTCACTACATCTATCAGCACTTGGCTTGCAGTGTATCATGACACCTTTCCCCGCTGTATGTACATGTTTTGCTTGAGATCTATCAGTGAGACATTAGTAGGTTGTTATTAGTTATTCCTTCCCCATTTCACACACTGATTATCTCAGTGTGCAGGTTTCATCACGATGTTTTCCTTAACCGTCAGAGCAGTCGGTAAATCATTCGAAAAAAAAAAGGAAAACTCATTGGTACATGACATTGCATGGTTTCGAACTCGAACCTCAGCATGGGAGTCCGACATCCTATCCTAGTGAAATGGGGAATGCAATGGCAAACCGCCCCATTAAATCTGTCACGAGAGTCGTTCTATGTGATTAATTCCTTAAAATGATCACGACCCTCAGCAATGAGGAATACGACTTCGAGAGTTAGTTATTCGTTTTTAAAACAATAACAAAATGATTTTAAGTAGTGAAATTCCATGCAATTGATCATAACTTAGTTAAACTCATGGAATTTAGGACGCAATTGTTAACATAAATTACAATATGTGAACCTGTGTCCTTAGAAAGAGTTTCGAGTATGGGGTCAAATCGGCCTCAGTTCTACATTCGCTATTGCCTCAATAAGCAAAGTCCCGACCCGAATCCCTTTCTAAGTGTTCACGGATTGTAATAATTGTACCTAATACTCAATATACTTACATAAATTGTCAAGGGCCCACTTAGCACAGAAGCCGACCTGCCTCCACATGTAGTCTTCGTTGTCTGCCAGCCCCTCTAGCACCAATAAGGGATTGTGTGGCTGCCTCTCGAGAAGGTTTTTTATCGTTAGTTTGTTTTCCGTAGTGTGCGCAAACTTCTCTAGCGCTATTAGTGCGAAAAGAACTACACACGCTTCTCGACGAGTTATCTGTAACAGTAGTAGTAGTCTAATTAGTGGGGGAAGGAACAAATTGTCGCTATGGTGTTGTTCGCAAAACGAACCGAGGTCGAGTGTTGTGGATACGAGTGCGAGACGTGGTCTTCCCGCATGTGTACGGTAACAGTTAGGTGGTTCGGGTTTGAGCTCAAATGTTTATGGCCATGGTGTCTTTCCCACATCTGGAACTTTGAGGAGGTCATCAGGTGATGACGACCAGAAAAAGTAATGGGACCTCCACAATGGTACGTCGGGGGTTTCTCAAATTTTTAATTTAAATTTATTAATGTATTTAATTTTCTATACTTGTCAAACATCCTATTTCAAAACCCCTAAGAATACTTAGTGGTAGTAGATCCTGACGTGAAGGATCGCCTGGGTTGGTACCACCCTCTTATCTATTTCTGCCGTAAAGCAGAAATGCTTGCATTCCTGTGTTTCGGTTTGAAGGGTAAGAGAGCCAGCGTAATTTCCGGCACATGAGGCAAACCATCTCAGTCCTCAAGGTTAGCAACGCATCAAAAACATTCTAACAATAAGACAGGAGTGAGATGTCTATGGGCGACGGTGACCGCTTACCATCAGGTAGCGCGTTTGCCCTCCTGCACTCCATATTTAATTAATAAATAAAAAAAGTAGTGGCTATGGACAGAATACATACGAGGAAGGACAGCAGATAGTCCAGCGTTTTTGCAGTGAGCACGGCAACACTGTTGGGTCCCGCCAGCTTCTCCGCGATGCAACCAAGCACAACGCAGATGTTACGTTCGACACGAACGTTCAGCTCGCCCGTGTCGGCCCGTTGAGATGATAGCCCGAACAGTTGTGTTACCTGCCATAGATTATGTTATATTATAGGTAATCTAGAAACGAATCATGGCGTCGATTTCTGGGTGGCCACCAAATCTAAAGCTAAACCTAAATGGAACTGTCACACTTTCATATACTGGATTGTGTTCGAGTGAGCGGAACGTTTCGTTAAGCGATCGTCGCAAAATTTGGCGGCCATCTCGGAATCAGTTCTCGTACATTATTAAAAACACCCAAAATCATATCACCTTCTATTCGCATCGGGTAAAATAATGTAGATAATTATTGTGTTTTGCAAAAACGGATGCTGATGTGGATTTCAGAAAGCTATTAACACGATTAAATGTACAATATCTTTATACGCTACTTATATCTCTGGGCACAAATATACTATTAATACTTACTTTAATTACAGACTCCTTGGACGGTAATGGACAGTCATCCAGCAAGATGGTAATTGCCGAGGGTCCAAAGGGATCCTCCAAAGGAATTACATTTACTATAGACGAGACCACCTGAATCCAGCCCTCCTCTTTATCTGCTATGACATGTAGTTTCACCAAGGAAACGGGTGATTCTTCATCACTGAAATTAATAGAAAAAAAAACACAACATCAGTTTTGCTTAAAAACAGCATAGTTATATGTAGCTAAACAAGGAAAGAATATTTTAAATAAAGTAACTGATAATAACTAATTTTTTTAATGTACAATACCTGTCTTTTGTCCAAGTCGTTTTCCTCATTTCTGAGGGTCGTGATCATTCTAAGGAATTAATCACATAGAACTTCTCTCGTGGCAGATTTAATGGGGTAGTTAGCCATTACCTTCCCCATTTCACACACTGGTTATCTCAGTGTGCACGTTTCCTCACGATGTTTTCCTTCATCGTTAGAGCAGCCGGTAAATGTACGTAAGTCTTTCGAAAAAACCGAAAAACTCATTGGTACATGGCATTGCCTGGTTTAGAACCCGGACCTCCCGCACAGGAGTCCGACGTCCTAGCCACTACGCCACCGACGCTCTCATTTAAAATACATTTTTATATTCATCTTAATCACGCGCAAGCAAATACAATTCGCTAAATGGCCGCTACAGAAAACGCAAAATCATGCATAAGTTATTTAATTATTTTCATAATTGTTCAGAGACAATTACAAACTGCATGTAACACAAGACGCCCAGCGTTTATGAACCGACCGGCAAGATTCAACAAATAAATAGCTCAGCCAAGGAGTAATCACATTGATAGATAATTCATTATATGATATTAAATACCCTACTGATCATAGACAATACCCAATAGTATTTTCAGCTTACTTTTATTCTTGTAGCATGCAACCAACCATTGCCTTTTAAGCATTTTAACCATAATTATTAAGATACAACATCTGACTAACATTAAGTATTATTAAATTATTACAGAGAACTTCAGTTTATTAAAATAAAATGCTATGGGTGTAGAAGTTTTAGTATCATAATGCCAGCAATACATTATTATTTTATTATATTACATCAAGTCGGTGGCGTCATGGCTAGGACGTCGGACTCCTACGCGGGAAGTCCGAGTTCCAAACCATGCAATGTATGTACCAATGAGTTTTTCGGTTTTATCGAAACACTTACGTACATTTACCGACTGCTCTGACCGTGAAGGCAAACATCGTGAGGAAACCTGCACACTGAGATAACCAGTGCGTGAAATAGGGAAAGCAATGGCAAACCATCCCATTAAATCTGCTAAGACTGTCAGGAAAAAATATGGGATACTTATATCCCATATTTTTACACTAGTAAGTGCAATAGATGATATTGCATTAGGTATTTCACTGTTTTATCTCACTTGTAACGAAAAAAAAAAAGTTAAAAATCAAGTAACTCCAATAAATATTATGGGCGGACCAGCATCGCACTGGTGAAATTGGGTCAGAGCGTGTATTTTGTAGCAAATTGGGATCTGCCTATTTCGTGTATTTTTGTCGCACAAAATATTTTTTAAGTCGTTATTTTAACAAAATTGTGTTTAACAGTAGGTATATAGGTACGTCAAGGGATACAAGGAAGATTTTTCTAATTCTACTGCGGCCGTACGATCCTTTCTTCCAAGACGAGAATGGTATGACAGTGGAAGGAAAGATCAATCTGTACCACGAAGGAGACACACTTGTGATGACGTGTCTGGTCTTTGGAGGTTGGTCATTTTTCATTACTATCACTTTTATCTCTACATCTTATCTTATCTTATGAGGGGGCCAGGGTTAACCCCAGCGGCACTTCGACCCTCTGGGATCTTTTGTTCTCACCCCTTACCTTAGTCTCCTTCCTGTTCCTTAAAGATGCTTTGCATCAAGGGCGCTATACAGCTTACAGGAAGGAGCCTATAGTCCTCTGGTTTCGGGTAGGCTACCCCCAGAAGACTCATACGCTTTCCAGCCAACAAGTGACATTCGCACAGCAAGTGTTCCATTTACTCAACGGTGTCACCACAGGCTCTACAGGTGGGATTGTCTGCCAGTCTCATCTTGTGTAGGAGGCTCTTAGTGCCAAAATGGCTTGTGAACGCCCCTACAATGAGACGGATGAGACTCCTGTTATAGTTGTAAATTTTCCTGCACCCACCCGTGCCACCATTTCCAATGAACCTCTTAGAGTGTTTTAAGTTGGTAGTTTTTGACCATCCACCATATGCAGGTCCCTGGCTTTAGCCTTAATGGCTGTTTTGATGGCCATTGAGAGACCAACAAAAGGCTCAGGCCCCGTAAAAACGGTTTTTGAGCCCTCTTTAGCCAGCTCATCAGCACACTCATTTCTCTGCACCCCTACAGGGCCTGGTACCCAGACTAACCGCGCCTTATCGTGTCGACACCATTTGTTTATCTCTACATAGTATATCCCTTTTCGATTTCGAATTTCTATTCTCCATACTCCATACATTTTGTATCGGTCTACTGCTCGATTTGAAAGTAAATTGTTTTTTGAAAATTACAAGTATTATAACAAAAGTGAGTACTTACTCAACACCCCCTTTCGACCTTATACCGGAAAGGGTACTGATTACACACCCATGTAATATGCTTCTAAGAATCATCGGCATTTCCTTCCGTCGAGGTCTACAGTCACTCCATGTACGGTAATAAATAGTAGGCAATAATAGGTTCACATTTTTTCTTAGCCTCACTTACTTATGTGCTTTCAAGTTTCATACATGTTTAAAGATATAGTTGGGCATACTGGTTTTTACATAACTTTCGTGCCCCACAACACATCAAGTAAATTACCTTGGTCACATAGAAATTATAAACGATACCTAAGAATGTCCTGAGCAGACTGTGGTTAATTCCTTAGAATGATCATGACCCTCAGCAATAAGGAATATGACTTAGAAGAACATTTTATTAATAAATAGGCAGTATTTTATTTTCCATTATCAGTTGACTTATATTATAGCATACTTACTTGTCAACAAAGGAAGCTATTAGCGAGAGCATCTCGAGGACAAGCTGGTCTACCATGCGGCAGGCCACCCGGCTAGAGAGGTGTAGCCGGGGCTCCGCAGCACCGAGCGACGCCGGGCTCCCAGTCCGCACCTCCGCTGGGGCGTACACATCCGTCTGCTCTGGCGCTTTGTCTTTGCACCAACATACACCCATCACCTGAATGTGCAATATTAGTGAGTGAGCAACAGAGATACAAGAAAACAGGAACCCATCAGGTGGTTTTTTTTAATACCTCGCTTGTTTCAACGAATTTAATTAAATTCTGAGTATAATAATAATACTTTGGTTGAGCAACAGAGGTTTTCAAACAGGCTATAAAGTACCTATTTATAATCAGACAAAAAGGCTAAATCTTCAAAAATATTACTACACCTATAAGTGAAGTATCATCATTTAATATAACAAATATTATTTATCAGTCGTAAACACTGACTCTGTTGATTACTAATAATATCATCTCGTCACTGTTACTAGAGATGGTGTTGCAACATGCCCGGTGGATGCATTGAGGAGCTATGAGCCCATATCTTTGTCTGACACTTTTTTTTATTGAGGTTGGTCTTTGTTGAATATGTCTATTTTCCAACTTCTCTAACTCACTGTATTCCTTTACTTATCAACTTAGTATTAACTAGGGCAATTCTGTCGTATATGTAGTATTCAAACAGGAGTATTCAATTCTTATAGTACATATACATAGGTAACAGAATTCATCAAAAATCACACTTACGTTTGCCTGGTTGATTGTTAATAAAATGTGGTTAAAAAAGGGTTAAGATAACGAACAAAAGCATGACCGAGACGTACATCAAATTATAATCTAATTACCAATAGGTACTGAGCAAAAAATACCTTTTAATTAAAATAAACTGCACAACATCTGTGTTCGTTGAGTCATGAGAAATGTCACTCACCGTAATTTAAAAACACATTGTTCCTCATGTGAAAGAAAGTATTGTAAGAAAATACAATAAATTTGAAGAAATTTACAATAAATATTAAGGGATTTAGATAACGTGCAAATAAAAAAATTATTATTATTGTAAACAAATAGAGCAAAACACGGGGCGCCGTAATGCACGTCACGGAATGTACACCATGGAATGCGCGACAAGTATTTCATATAATCCACAACGTCAAATACATATCGTGTATTCTGCGTCGTACATGCTTTTTTAGATCACCTGATGGTGCCTGGACCTGTTGTCCGAAGTTTTGGTGTACGAACCTGTGTGTAATATATGTATGTGCAAATTTTGTTATAATTATTGATGGTGTGACGTTGCAGTAAGTGCGATTTGACCTATATACCTTGTTAATGATCTGTGTTTCAGCTAGATAAAGAATAAATAAATACTACCAGAAGCATTCCATTACTCGTCTAATAATAATAATATACCTAGTTTACATACAGTCTATAATTAATATATATGTCGCAGACGCATAGCGCAGTCTATAATTAATATATATGTCGCAGACGCATAGCGTAATGGCGCATTTCACGAAGTGCTAATAATCTTAGACAGATACCTACTGTTATGGTATTAATTCTACATTATCTGTCTAAGATTTTTAGCCACTTAGTGAAGTGCGGATCGTTTATCCGCACATAGCGTAATGGTATTGAATCTCACTCATGTAGATCTTAATCACTTTTCTATGAAACTAGCGCCATCTGGTAGTTTGCCCCCTATTTTATTAGAAATGCTATATATAATATGTATAGCATTTCTAATAAAATAGGGGGCAAACTACCAGATGGCGTTTTCTGTAGCGGCCATTTAGGGAATTGTATTTGCTTGCGCGTGATTAAGATGAATATAAAAATGTATTTTAAATGAGAGCGTCGGTGGCGTCGTGGCTAGGACGTCGGACTCCCGTGCTGGAGGTCCGGGTTCTAAACCAGGCAAAGCCATGTACCAATGAGTTTTTCGGTTTTTTCGAAATACTTACGTACATTTACCGACTGCTCTAATGGTGAAGGAAAACATCGTGAGTAAACGTGCACACTGAGATAACCAGTGTGTTAAATGGGGAAAGTAATGGCTAACCACCCCATTAAATCTGCCACGAGAGTCGTTCTATGTGATTAATTCGTCAGAATGATCACGACCCTCAGCAATGGGTAATACGAAGAGGGGCGCCGCGCCAAATCAACCACAATCGTATCTACTCCCAGATTATATGAAAACTCTTGCCATATTGCGGAATTTCATAAATGGAACTAAGTATTTGTTTCATTGCGACCTCCAGACTGATTTGATTTTATAAGATTTTTATTTAAATAATACTATTATGTTCACAACTCAAATAAGCTTGGTGGCCCGATCCGTACCTACTTCGCTGGTTTTTGAAGAGCTGCGGCCGGGACGCTTCTTCTTTGGTTCGGACGGTTATATTTACATTACATTTACGATTCATTTTTTAAATATTTTTAATTTTTATTTACTACTTATAATTATTATTATTTATTAATGAGCAGGCAGCATTAAGCTAATGCGCCCATATCTAAACTTAACCCGCATTTGACCTCGATCTCGCCTGATGGTAAGCGACGATGAGGTCGACGATGGAGCATGCATTACACATCATTGAAATGTGTCACACCAGCATTTTAATGAGGAATTGAAGTTAAAATTATATGGCTGTATGGGCTCTGACCCCTTTGTCTTTACCAATTCGGAAAGAATTTAAAAAGAACAGGGCTTATTTGTGAAAGTTTTTACGCAGGAGTGCGTTCGTATACGTAAATCTGTGCTTCAAACTCAACCTTATTTAGTGTGCACTGGTGTACCGCTTGATCCCGAACCTTGATGAGGTGGTAATAAATAAGCGCGGGAAAAACTCCATGTACTTACGACATGATTGAAAAGGAGAATATAAATTTCGGGAAGGATGCGAAACACAACGATCAAGAAGGTTGAGGTGAGGATTATGGATATGGATCTGGCCCGCCTGGTGTGCAGTCAATGCATTAGTAGTAGCACAAGTAAGTTTTTAACCTATTAAGTCTGTGCCTCAAAAACATTTTTACTAGGTAGTTACTGAGAAACCCTTTTTAAATATTTTCCATTTTTTCTAGGAACATGGAGAAAATGAGCATGACCCAAGTAACGCGGGTACCTCCCAATCGACAACCAGTGAGCAGTATATCTAGAGCTGGACCTAAATTTGAGCGAAAATGTAAATATCAGTCTGTTTATATAGTATTTATATGCTAGTCAGATAGATATGCTAATTAATGTATGTTTGTATCTACAGGAAGGTGAACAAGATGAGGCGCAACAGGGGTCACTATCAACGACAACACCAATCCTATGTGACCAGCCAGACCTCCTTCCCGACCTTCAACTGCACATCCAGACCCTCGACCATCAACTTCATCGTATCAAGACCCCCTTCCCTGACTATTAACTTCATCAAGAGGCCCCCCTAAAGAACCATCGTCAACCAATAGCGGCGCCGGATGACACCTGCAGAGGCGAGAGAACAGCTGGTGTCAGCTGTTCAGGCTTGTGCTAACTCCGAGTTGGCTAACAGCCATTCCATAGAACGGGCTGTTAATATTCTCAGTGACATGACTTCTATACTTAGAAGATTAGAAGCAAAGTAAGACTTAAAGATTTTCATAATATTTTTGTTTGTACATAGGTTCTGAAATCGAAATTTTTCAAATTCAAAGATTTTTATTGCCTGTAAATACATCAAGTATATTTTAGCATGTAATTTTTTTGTAGCTATCACCTTGTCTGAAGGTTTTATGGCATGTAGGCTCCTCGTCGAATTTCATCATCGGTGAGTTCGGGTACAGGCAAGTTGGCATCATTACAAATATTGTGTAAAATTACACATGCGTTTCTGATAGAGCCAGCAACATGTGGTTGGTAGTGTAATACCCGGTGCACTAATAAACATCTAAACCAAGCCTTTAAAACACCTATCGTTCTTTCAATAATGTTCCTGGTGTGGACATGCTTTTCAGTATAGTAGGCTTCTGGAGAATCTGGTTGTGCATCCAAAATTGGTGTCATCATGATTTTTCGGAGTGTATATCCAGATTCTCCTGAAATAGAAAGGTTATTATTTTAAATGATGAACAGATAATTTTTATTTTACCCAAAAAGCGATAAAGCCTCTGTGGTGCTTAGGTTCTCCAGGTGTGGTCTGAGTTGATGATTAGACCAAATGAAAGAATCATGACGCACCTGGATTACTAACATCTACACTGATGATCTGTATGTCAGCATTACAAATCTGATAATAATTTTACACTGTAGGTAATTAATTATAAGAACTTTTAATGTACAAAGAATATTATCTATAATTATTTGTAGTTTTTAACACTAGCTTTAGTTCTTTTGTTTTTCTGATTGTCTTCTGTGTTGTTTCTTTGTAAATAAATAGGTATAAGTACTTACGGGTGCTTCCTCGTGGTCCCCCTAGTTTGTCCCACCGGTGGGTCCACGAGGAATTTCTTTTCCTCGTGGTCCCCCTAAGCAGTGGGACCATAAAGAATACCGTAATTTGATGCACCGTGGTCCCACTGTTCCCATTATTACGACCAATAATTACTCTCCTAGTATGAATAGTGAGATTTAATCGTCGTCTTATTATTGTTTATAATTATCAACGTAATTTTTCTAAAAACTCACTAACACCAATGACATTATGCAGTAACTTCATTTGTGTAGTCAAGATTAGGTTATCCTTCTCCTGATATCTTACACCTAAAATAAGTTTTAATTTTTAATTGTGTAAATAAAACTAGCTAAATATAACTCTTTTTTTACTTTGTTCAGTTCATTTATATAGAAATCTGTTTAAATTAATAAACAAATATTTACAATAATTTAAAGATGCATTTTGATTTAGTTACAGGAAAATGAGAATAACCTACCAATTGAACATTCAAAGTGTTATTTTTTTCTACAAAAATATCTCTCATGTTCAATAGATCTGACTATGGCTACGTGAGTCCCATAGGCCACCAATACAGCCTATTACCTCTGAGATGCCAAACTTTTCATAAAATCTGCAAAAACATTTAAAAGCACAAAACAATTGAATGGCTTTGCAGAGTATACTATACCTTAGCTTATTTGTTCATGACTATGACTAATATTTTAAATAAAACAAAATCTCAATTTATTTAGTAAAATACAATTTTAAATATTTGAAGACGTTATTACTTAAAATAGTTGATGACACCACCTCAACATGAAGATAGTTTTAATCGTCGTTGGTTAATGGCGCTATGGATAATTATCAATAGGACATAAAACGCAAAGCGTTGCGTAGATGGAGCCACGAGCACACTCCGTAAACATTTCTCGTTATTTGGGTTAATTTAATTTAATTTCACAATGCAATTGTGAGGATGTCATGCCATCATATGGCAATTGATTTTGATCGATAGGGCCGTCTGTGGTCCGCTGATGACAAGCTGATAACCATAGAGTATATTTTTTTATTAGGCAAAAGTTAGGGCAAAAGTATACAAATGTAGAGTCATTTATTTACAGGTAAATAAGGCCGCCGTTATTTAAAAAATAACAGAACTTAACCATTGCACTGCAATATTTCCCAGAATGTTTGGTCAAAGTATAAACCCTGACCAGAAACTAAAAAAATCGCTAAATGGCGCGTCAACCACAGAATCATTACTTACTTTCTTACTCCGCTGGCGCAGCGACTCGAAGTGGATCTTGGTCTCCGATACCAAGGAGCGCCATCGCTCTCTCTCGTGCAGTCTCGAGCCAGTCAGGCGCTCGGAGCTCACGCAGATCTTTCTCCACTTCATTGCGCCAGCGGTATCTGGGACGTCCGACCGGACGTCGTCCGTTAGGGCGTCCCACATACGCATAACCAACCACAGAATCATTAGTCATTACATTATGCCAGGAAGGCGATTCTCGCAGGTGGAATGTCGAATTCGACATTAGTACTATCTCATTCGCTCACATTACATGTGAGCGTGACAAGACGTTCGTAGTGCTCGACTTTTGTATGTCGAACTCTGCGAGAATTAGCTTCCAGGGACCAGGCCACTTCCAGGTCAGTGCCATTATCATGAAAGAATAGAAACGCTTGCCTAGTAAGGGAGACTAGGTACTTACCAACGTTTACTTTCATCCAAGGCCAGGTTTCCTGGTAGACGATGCTCTTACCATGTTTATCATATATTTATACCTACCTAATACCCATCATCTTCTTGTGATATCAATCATGTATGACAGTCCATCATTAAGCTTTTTCCGACTGCAAACCAGCTGCCAACCACCTCCATGTCCGGTAGCCACTTAGCCACTTTTTCAGCCAGTAGGTATGTGTCTGTCTGTGTCAGTACTGACTGACTGACTTCGACTTGTGATGAGATTTGATGTTTTAGGTTGGTAATGGGGTAGACAGGTTGAAGCCGTTGAAGTTAAGCAAAGGATTTTGAGTTTTGATTCTGGGAGAAAGGTCAATGAAAAATAGTAAAGTGGGTTTGGTATTTGAAAAGCTTATAATTTGCTAACATACGTAGGTAGGTAGGTATATACTAATATAATTTTAGGTCAGATTTCTAAGTGATTAGGTAACAATGGCCTATGACAATCACCGAAGCTTTTGTAGGTGGGTACCTACATGAAGGTAAGAGATTAAAGGTGAATTATTTATTAGATCAGTGATCGAAATTAGCTAGAACGATTTAATAAGTAGGTAGTCTAGTAGCACGAATTCTTAATGTGGATATGCCTTTAAAAATTTAATACGTAATTACACGTAGGTATAAGTAATTATATCGCCTTCATATTATAAGTAAATAACAGTAAGATTTATTTAAATTTAGTTTTTGTTTTATTAAAAAAGTTTTTCTCGTAAGTAGGTACTACCTACCTATCTTTTTTCTTATCAATTGTTTTTTTGATAATATAAGCACTTTAACATAGGTAGATAGATATTTAATAGATATCACGTTATTCCAGTTTTAATTAAAGACCCCTTCAGAGTTAGAACATTCTACATGCGTTTAGTTACGGACTGTAATACCTATTCATACGGCACCTAGGACAAAGTTTCTATAACCTTCTGTATCTTTGAAACTTTCATGGTTGTTTTTACACCGTTGTAATCGTAGTTTTCTTTCTACGCGGTCGAAATGTACGACACCATACTTGCGTAATTTGATTTGACTCTACATAGCTACCTAGTATGTAGGAATGTGGGTAGCTATCAAGCATGATGCAAACTTTCACTGGTTATTTCATGAAACCTACCTACCTACCACCCTGTCCATATTAACATCTACGTGTACCTAGGTAAGTATTAGGTATCGCCGTATTTATGACAAATTAATGAGAGTTGTCCGGTGGAACCTCTGAAGGTTTTGGGAGTGGAAGGACGGCCGGGTGGTGTGTCGTCGGTCGGCGGCGTGGCAGTGGCGGGCACCGGCGAGGCGAGCTGGCGGCGGGCGGCGGCGATCGATAGGGCGCGGCGCTGCAGTCGGCGGATCGGCTGCCGCTGTCGGCGTCCGACAGTCAGGCGACCTCCCACGCGGCGATATCACGCGACGATGCGCGGCGACCGCGCCCGCGACTCGCGCCACAACAAGGATTTTGAAAACTTGAAGTCGTCTCTCAAAAAAAGCAACAAGAGCAAAAAGCATAGGGTGGTTTTCGATGAGAGCGCAAATGAATTTTTCGAAGCCGACTACATCATCGTCGTACGAGATGAATGTGGGTATTCTGATGAAGGCGAAAACGAAGATTGCTCGGGGTGTGGAGCGTGCGAGAGGTACCAGGAGCCCGAGCCTGGAGCGCTCAGCCCGCCGGAAGGGTACAAGGATATGGGCCTTTTTAACCGAGACGGAACGCTGCGGGAGCAGGCATGGTGGGAGGCCGGAGATGTGTTGCTGGTGGGCGAGAGGTCGGGGACAGTCTTCACGCCGCAGCACCTGCAGCTCCTGCGGCGTCTGCAGCGCGAGCGAATGCTGCGCTCCTCACACTGTGCGGACTGTGACACGCACACGCCACAACACCAGCCGCTCGGTGAGTCACCGCTGTCCTTGCCAAGGACGAATGCCGGACGGCCTTGCCTAGGTACTACTTGTCTCAATTGCGGCTCATGTTTCTCATCTCACAGCACAGGGCTCGCTGTGTGTGAACGACTAATCCGCAACTTGTCGAACTCTCCACGTTCTGAGTTTCTGACATCAGCATTAACGAAAGGAAACCTTATACAAGCGTGTCGTCTTATGCGCTCTATATCGCAATGAATTCAAATAATAAACATTGTCTATACGTTTATTTATGTAAACATTACACGCTTCTGTTAACTGATACATTTGTGCATGCTTATATGCCAATGCCATTGCGAATCACCTCATATTAAGTATGTTCTCTATTTACAGTAGCGTCGGTACCTAACAAGTGAGTAGGTATGTACCTTACGTGTTTAGAGGAACAAGTTTACGTTATTATAATGCTTTGCGAACTCTCGTGGTACCTACCTATGCTCTTAGTAGATTTTTTGTAATAAAGGTTGTTGTGTAAGTAAGCTGAAGCGAAAAATATTTATCAGCATGTTATGCTAACAATGGAGCGTTCGGGTATCTGAATCACAACAATGTTTAAAATCTTTTAGATCGTTATTAGAACAAGTGACGGAGTGGCGTCGTGTTTCAAAACAGTCAAGAATCTAATCTATTCTATTATGCTCCTGAACTGAAGTGAGAGCACTCGATGGCTTGCCTTTTTTGCACGTTCACGGTTGAGAAAGATACCTACCTACCTACAAAGTAAAATCAGACGTTATGACAGCAGCGTGTCGGTTAAATTGTGACGAATCCACTATGCAGTACTATAGAATTTATTCAACTCTATAGATTACACTGGACGTCATAAGTAGGTATATACTTTTGCGTCAGTGTGAAGTAAAACATTGTAGGTACTTACCATATTAATTTAATAGACCAGGAACATAAATATTCTCGCCATATTATGAAATTAAATGTACTATTTTATTCACAGAGGACTCCATTCCATAATGATATATCACACACAGATTATAAAACTACCAATGGCGCCCTTGCTTGACAAGGTTTTTATATTCCTGGTCAGTTTTGTTTATCGTATGATGTCGACTTCATCGTCCATATCAACCTCCTTGCCATCAATTTCAACCTCATCGTTAGCGTTTATCTCACCTCATTTCGTGTTGGCATATTCATTTCTTTATCTATATTTTCAAAATTCAAATCATATTCCCATTCCATATCTAAATTGCACTATTCCATTAATTTCATTGTTTTCTTTGTATTTTGGCAGTTTCTCTCTGTATTTTGTCTTGAACAGACGTTTCTCCGTTTTATTTTAGTCTCCTACTACTACCTATTTTTTACATTTACTATTTTCTGTGTTGTTCTGTTCCTTAAAAATATAATATCTATTACCAAGTTCTTCTATTACTTCATCTGCACACTGTCCTAGAACCCTGCTAGCCGGCACCTAGAGGACAGACTGTAGCAACCTAATCCTTAAATAATTGGCACAGTCATAGACATAAATTGGACTATTAAGGCATCGCATCGGTGTAATATAGAAGATATAGGCACTCTAAAACAGCGTGGCTGTGGTGGTCGGCCCCAAATCCCCATGGACTTTCTGGGAATAGTATAAAAAAGAGTTAGGTCTGGGTTCGGCTTATTCGAAACCTTATGTTATGATGTCGGAATAAAAACTGGTTAAAGCGAAGGCAGGCGGTCGATAGGTAGAGACCTGACAAGACAGGACGATTACACCAATAATAGCACCCCATTAGACCCTCACCTCGCATCCCAAAAGGACTCTAACGTGCAGATGTAGGAGGTAGGTAAAGCTATAAATAATCCTTTATATAATGAGATCATGCAATGGGTACACTTAACAATTTACATTGTTTAAAAATACTTCCACAACAGTTGCTGACAACTCAAAATAAAATTTAACATAAACAAACTCAGCTTATTTTGTTAACAATCTGTCTGAAGGTAGATCAACGCCTTTATAAAGACGACTGCGCTGTATTAGGTAGGTAAGCTGGATCTAGACTACTTGTCTAAAACCTCTTAACTAAAACTATCAATAGTAGGTAGGAAAAAAGAAAAATTTAGAGACTTTCGTCCGCAGAAAGCGATATGAATTCGTTTGATAGTTGTAAACTGCTGGAGCCATATCCAAAGTCAATATTTTTTATTACAGAACCTACAGTTTTTTTTGCCACGTTATTTTTTTATCTACCACCACATTGTAAGGTGCTATTGCTGAAAACAAAGAAGCGGCGCAAGAAACAATCTGTAGCACATCTTTTAAAATAGTGGTTCCCATAATTTTAGTATAACTCTATCTTACAAACTAAATATTACAGATATTTGTTTTTGTTAGTTAATTTTCAAGTTCCTAGATAATACCATTCATGAGATAGACCTGGTAACAAAAATGGTCTAAAATTGACTTTGACGAGCACTTACGTCGTTCTTTCAGTAGGAAATAATAATAAAAAATATGTTCGTACTCTACTTGATGAGCTCTAAACAACAATACTTCACACTATAGGTACAAACATATTTTTATTATCTACCCCTTTTTCTTGTATGGGTCCTACAAAATTTTAAATTCCATAATGTGTGAAATTTTTAAGCTGAATCTTATTCCGTTTAGGCGCTAGATACTCCTGACAACCGGACGGACGGACGGAGTAGCGACAGCAATAGGGCTCCGTTTTCCCGTACGGGGTACGGATCACTAAAAAAAGATCAAATTACACATGTATGTGATTTGAGCTTTTTACTTACACAAAAAGAAAGATTAATAACGCACGTACGAGTATGTACTCGTAGATGTCTTTGACATAGCACAGGATGCTTTGTAGTATAGGTTCAGCGAACACACACTAATTGTCCATTTGTCAGTATTTAGCATCTAAAGTATTCGAGTATGTAGTAGGTAACCTCCAGTTAATAAATACAGCGTAACGCGCATCAAGACTGTTGTGCATTTGACCTTCAGACTAATTTAGGTCTAATCGGTCTAATAAATAAACACTAGGGCTGTCTCTGCTACCATTCAATTTTATCTTTGGTTGTGATAAAACATGATTGCATTGTATAGCACATGAAGATGCTCATATTTCACAAGCAAGACCTGCACCTGAATCTTATCCTGGCACCAAGATGCTCATAATGTTTGCGAAACGTCTCTTACTATCTATCTACCGTGTGGGCGATCGGGTGCAACTTGCAAGATTGCACCATGACGTAATATGGGCGTTCAATTACAGTCATACAGTGACAAGTTAAGGGACACATTTTAATTCCAGTAATTTTGCTCTAGGGGAACAAATCGCTTGTGTTCTCTGGATGACATTTAAAATTCGAATTGAACCGAGTGTGAATACAGCGCAATCAGTGAGAAAAGATTGTTTGAAAATATAATTTTAGTCGGTTAGTTAGTCCAGCGGCGAATTTATTTGCCTTGTGTGTGAAAAGCAGAATATTTCACTTTGTAGCAAAATTATTTCCATCTGTGACTACGTAGATTGATCCTCACATTACACACAGGATTCCACAGGTACTTCGCTCTATTGCATTCTGGATCCAATTAGCACCCTTGCCGTATTTTATTTTGCTACCTCGTGTCCTGGTATGATCTACTATTACATATACTCAGACCAGGAATATAAAAACTCTGCCTTTGGTAGTTTTATAGTCTGTGTTTGTTTGTTTGTAGTCTCTTTATTGTACTAATATAAAATACACAGAAGATAAAAAAACATTAAAAAATGTACAAAGGCGGGCTGGCTTATCTCATATCTCTCTTCCAGCCAACCTTTGTGATATGGAGTACGCTGTGAAAAATATAGTTCCATTTAATTTCGCAATAAGTATGGCGAGGGTTTTATATTTCTTGTCAGAGTCTACCTACAATAACAGAGGAACTTAATTAAACCTTTTAATGTTCTGTAATTAATCATCCTACTTATCCCTAATAGTTTAACTACAGGTATTTATAATCCTATATTCTGTGGGTTAGATCAATTCACTGTTTTAACTGGAGGAGGAGATTATTGCCAACGCAGTTTATTTGTTGTTTTACGTTTTTAACCGACAATAAAAAATGAGAGGTTCTCCTGAATTCGACGCCTATTTATATGTATACCTATGTCAGTTTCTCTCGAAATTATTCTGTTATTAAAGGGGGGCTGATTTTGATGCAAAATATTGCGTTTTGTATTTTTGGAATGGGGGAAGAGTATGAATGAAAATATCATAAAAACGTGAGACTGGGTACCTCGGCCTAGCTATAGTAACAATAATGTGGGTGAAATTATACACTGCATAAATAACGTTGCTATGGTAATCAAGTTAACAGGGTTTTTCCGCCATGATCTACAGGGTGTCCCAGAAAGTATGGAACAAACGAAACAGGGTGATGCCTGAGCTCATTACCAATCTATATAACCCCATATATGGTCATCCGATTCACACACACAGATTGACATAGAGCAGAGAAGTACCTATGCTCGTTTCAGGGCGGCAGGCTTTCTTTTAAGCTAATATCAAGGATATTTTAAGTACTAGGTTGATTTATATTAATTAAAACAAAACAAAAAAAAGCCTGAAATAAAAAAGGACTCTACTGAAGTCGGCTTCAACAAAATAATACAAAAGAGACGACATCAATAGAGTCGGATTCATATTTTTATTTTAAAAAGTTTTTATTCTTCTGTTTACATTTACAACTTAACAAGTATAAGTAACTTTAACAAAATATAAAAATAAAGAAGTAATTGGTTCTCGAAACTCTAGTAGCACTAACAGAGTTGCAGTCAGAGAAAAGATCGGTCTTGCGGGTAGGGTACTTGACAAAAGGTTGGAGAAGTTTATAGGTATCATTATATACCTACACTAAGAACTACACATACTTTATGTGTTTTATGGATTTAAGTCCCCCTTACACATATATACTTATTTATGTTAGATGGAATGGATTTTCATACAAACATTAGTCTATGTCCTGGCCTCTGCAGAAATTTACTATTACATGCTTTCACAAAGCATTGACTAACTCGATATATGGGTTACCCCCATATATACTGACCTACCTAGATATAGACTAACCGCCACACCATCCTGCCACACCAGTGCAGTGTGGCAGTTAGGATTTTTTTCCTAATTGCTACACCAACAAAAGACGATCGTGAAAGTAAAAAAAATTCTTACGTTTTGGGTAGTGGTTATTTTGGGAGTGGTCATTATGGAGAGCGGTCGTTTTGGGAGTGGTCTTTTTGGAAAGTGGTCATTATGGGACGGGGGTAGGAATAACATTTCCTCGTGGCCTAATCAGTTAGGCCACGAGGAATACCCCATGGGACGTAACCATCCATAAATACAAATAACACAATTGGAAAAATAAAAGAAGACCGGAAAAATCAAAAGACGATCGTCAAAAAATTACATACATACGTGTCGAATTGAGAACCTCCTGTTTTTTGTCTTCGGTTAAAAATGATGTGATGGTTAGGAACAGAAATTCCTAACTGTCACACTAGTGTGTAACCAATATTTCAAGTCGAGTTCCGATATTTCAAGTTAGATACTAACATAACTCTCTGGCTACCCCGCAAGGTATGTAATACTACCTAAGTTATGTAATACATACATACGAGTACATACCTGTATGTAGAGAATGTAAATGTATGTATGTATATATAATAACTCTAGCATGATTATCTTATTATTACAATCGGATTTGATTTAATTGAACTATACATAAATGCCAGAATGTCAAGTACGGGTACAATTAATGATCTCATCAACACCTAACCTTATTGACAAGAGCTCACTGTTCACAATACATTATTATCGAGTTGCTCTGATTTTAATTAATCAGTCTATTTTAATACACGCTGCATAATCCGACAACGTATTCACTTTGTGTCAGAGAAACCACACCATTCTCTTTAGGGATTAAAAATAAAATCCTGAATTCATAAAATAAATTCGCCATGCTGTAATACGAGTATATTATGAAGTCGAAACATTTTTATCTGAATTCAGCAAATTTCGCGCAGCTTGTTCAATCAGGAATATGATGCGTTTTCCTTTACACTCTATAATAACATTTATAATTCCCGATAAGCGTACCTATAATATTCGAAATTTCGTAATGTTCACCATTCTTCAAATATTATTGAACATTTTATACCTAAATGCTTCCTAATCCCGCAATCTACGAGTATAAGAGCACGGCAGTGCTCAGACCCAGTTTCAAAACACCGGCCGTGCGCACGCCGTTACTTTTCACCAGCCTGTAGCTTAATACATGTTGTAGATAAATAGCTAAAATATTACCCTCATAATAATATCTTTGCCCACACGCGGTATGTAAGTAACTTTAATAGATCTTGAGATATTTACCAGAGAAAATAGCTGATTTTGACAGGTAATCAAAATTATAGGCCTTTTCTGCTGAACTATGAAAGGGTACCCTTGGGTATGTAGGGAATATATATTTTATATTATTTAGATTAACAAAAAATTAAGAAACGGGTCAAGCGTGAGTTGGCTCAGTTTCTTTATCCTCGGCCATTCATTTTGTTTGGTTGCAGCCATGCACAAATTACTTTGTTTTCGATTTAATTACCTATTTTGTTTTATCGTTCATAAACTTAAATTTCACCCAGACCCGGTTACCCAGAAATTGATTCGGGAGAAGTACCAATACTCGGGGAGGGGAGGGAGGGGTGGGTTAAGCACGGTTTCGGTACCGCACCCTTCCAGAACTCCAGAAAAACTAAAACAGCATAGAGAGACTGGCCAGTTGAGCACGGTTTCAGTACCGCACCCTTCCAGAACTCCTGAAGAACTAAAACAGCATAGGGAGAATGGCCAGTTGAGCACGGTTTTAGCACCGCACCCTTCCAGAACTCCTGAAAAACTAGAACAGGCATAGAGATACTGGCCAGTTGAGCACGGTTTCAGTACCGCACCCTTCCAGAACTCCTGAAGAACTAAAACAGCATAGGGAGAATGGCCTGTTGAACACGGTTTTAGCACCGCACCCTTCCAGAACTCCTGAAAAACTAGAACAGGCATAGAGATACTGGCCAGTTGAGCACGGTTTCAGCACCTCACCCTTTCAGAACTCCTGAAGAACTAAAACAGTATAAAGAGACTGGCCAGTGTGAGCACGGTTACAGCACCACATCCTTTCAGAACTCCTGAAGTACTAAAACAGCATGGAGAGACTTGCCAGTTAAGCACGGTTTCAGCACCATTGTGCCATACTTTCATCCTGGATACGATCCTAAAGCACTACAAGTCTACGCTAAACAATAACCAAAGTTTTAGTTCTCGAGTCGGGCAAATGTTGCATTTTCAGCATTTTCAGCGGGCAGCTTCGCACATAACAATATAATAGAACGAGACGTCTTTTGATTTGGGAAGTTACAATTATTTAGTATGTAGTTTAAAAAACCTATTTAAATTATGGAATGCATATCTACCTATATAGATTAGATTACGCCTACCGCTGGTTAATACTTATAAATTATCAATGGGTAGTACACATAAATTTAAATCTCATTTTTTGTTATCTCTAAATATTTTTTAAGTAGTTTTTTTTATTGGTTGGGGTATTATTACCCCAACCAACCCAAATTCGAAAAGGTCTTTATTCCAATTAATTACAGAATAAGCAAGTTTTAGAGACATTCTCATTATTAATGTGGAATTAAATCTGTCATTATGAGTTGAAACACCATTAAGGTTCAAAGCGAAAGCGGTATGAAAAGGGAAACGGAGTCAAAATATTATTTGCTAAATATAACATTAAATTCGTTACATTTATTTACTGCTTGTAAAGCGGGCGCCTGGCTCCTTTGCTTTATATATTACGTGACGGTTTACGAGTAAAGCCACAACACATGAAATACAACAGCAGGTAGGGAAGCGGGTATCCTAATACCCTATGCCTATCTTGAGAATCTTGTTTTAGTGAATCTTGTTATCCAATTTATATGAAATTTCAATTATTTGCCTAAGCTTATCGATTTGTTAATCTACAATTTGCATATACTTTTGAACAAACTTTATAAGTCGTTGAATGAAGGCTTCTGCGTAAACACGTACTTGGTTGCCGCGCAGTTCCCTCGCTTTTTCGCTTTGAAGAAAACTTCATTATTTTTATGTGAATTTGAGATATTGTTAGTGCTATTTGTGTATGTACACCCCGCTTACTAACATTTAGTTATGGAACTAACCAATAATACAACTCCTGTGTATGGACTAATCTCCGCAAGATCCTCTTCAGCTTTGGCGATGGCATGGCATGGCATGGCCTAGACTGCGCATAACTGACTATTCCGGTGAGATGGATATATGTATATACATATATCCATCGAACCATCGGCTGGCAGTACTATATAGATAATAGATTCACACCCTAAATATAATACATTCGTGCATATTTGTTATGGGTACTTATACGTACCTTACTTACAAGTAGGATAGGTATACCTAAGTATATAAGACTCTTATCCAGACTCTTATAATAAGAGTCGCTCTGGAAGATATTAATGACAGGGTAAGCCATTGTGGCAGCTTCGGGATGGCTTAATGTCCATAGATAAAGCAGCTTACAGCTATTATCTTCCTGACAACTTTTTACTACGAAATTAAAGTTAGTAATTCAACGACTCTAAGTCCTTATCAATTGGTGCCTTCGCAAGATCCTAAGCGACAGCCACTTAGGTCGTAATAGAATAGTGTTTTTCCTTCTGTTGCTATTCGAGAATGTGGGATATACTTTTTATTACGGATCCAACTGCTCACAATTCTCCATAAGTACGCTGAATGTCAGACTGAAGGGAAAACGGAGCCCTATATTGTTAAATCTACAAGTTTTGTCTGCATTGGCTCTCAATTTCCTTCAACAATTGAATAAAATTCTTTGGCTAAAGTCATTTAGGAAGTTAGGAGGCTGGGTTGAGTAATGTTAATCTATAAATAATGAGTTTCCTTGCCAAAAGTTGGCGGAAGAAGGGTTCAGTCTTGAATACACGGAAACAATATCGGTAATGTTTCTCGTTTAATTATTCAATTCGCTATACCTATAGGGGGGTATGAGGTATGAGTATATTTCTGAAGGTGACATAGTTTTAGCACACAATAGTAGATTGTTTAACTGAAGCGGGAAGGACCAAATTGACAAAGAGAACATTAGAACCTATAAATGCCAATCCAACGGTAGATGCAAAAAATCACAAAAGTTACAAACTAAACAAAATAGAAGAAATACCGATTTCGTTATCGAGCATGCTCCATTATAATTCATAATTCAACGACTGTACACAGCCAATTTGAATCAGGTGCCTGAATTCGCATCTTTCGGGAGAGATTTTGCGGGAAAATAGAGAATGCGAAATAAGTTTCGAAGGAAAACTGCGATCTTGGCATCACTGTTTTAGATATATGTATCCCACCAAAACATAAATGTCTAAAAAGGTGCCCAGTTCGCTGCAGGGACCAGGAGATCGATTCCACAATATACGTGTTTCGTATCCACTAACGATCCAATTTCAGTTAAGTTCCGATAAAGTCAACGATCTATCGAACAGTTAGGTATTTGTGCATTATAATAAAACGTTTAGTTTATACCAAATCGCAGTTGAACGGTAACAAAACGCTTCAACTGTCAAATATAACGATCGAACATAAGTTCCTCCCAAGGTACTTTTGCTCGATAGATTAGAGTTATAGGGGGATCGAAAAGGTTCCTGTAATATAACACACGTCAGTGCGTTGTCGCTCTTTTTCTTTCCGACCTTGGTGGACACACTCCCGTGTGTCTAGATCTCACCTAGTTCGAATCCGCGACAGAATGAGAGGTAGGATTTTTAATTCAATTGATTGGTTCACATGAAAAATTGGGTTAGCTTTCACACTAGTATATATTCCACATTAGTATGGTGAGAAACGTCGTCACATTACTCTCTCAAATAATTCCGACTTTACAAATCTAATCTAAGTACTAATACAAACCTGACTAAAATTATATTATCTATCGCGTAGGGGTAGGTTGGGTGTATAAATTGATTATAAAAAGAGTTTTAATGAGCTCATTACATTAGGCACAAGTTAAACCTGTTTAAACGAAGTTTTCACTCTTCGGCGACGATATGCAGAATGTCCCACAACGAAAAATGAAAAATCATCAATAACCGCAGAATGACCAATACGACTAATGAAGGTATCTCTATATTTCCGTTATAAATCTTTTATTTAAATAAACGGCTAGTAAATGTGGCGCTCAGATTTATTATTGGCACGTAGAGTTATATGCCCAGTGGACCGGCCCCGCCAGTGTCCGGCCAGGCAACAAGTTTTTGGCAAATAATAGTAAAACTAATAAATTCTGGATTTTCCGATGATGATAATAGAAACTATTTATTTCTACCTATCGATTAAAACATTCCACCGAAATCGAGCCAAAAACCAAGCTACAATAAGTTTTTGCAAATTGCTGTCGAAAAATGTGTGTAATATTGCGAAAAAGTTGTAAAAAAATAGTGGAAGCTTATTTTAATAGGCATATTGAATGCTTGTTTTTTGGCATGACAATATATGGAAAATTAATTATTTTAACGTAAAATGTAGATTATTTTTTTAAATTAATTATATAATTAGGGGGCCGGTGGACTGGATCGAAAAATCGCAATTTCTAGTATACCGGCCGGAGACTGGGCCAATGCGTAGATTGGTTTTTTAACTTTTGCTTCTTCTTATTATTCCTATGAAGGTTTTACTGCTATCTCCTTCTTGGAGAATGTATAATACACCTTGAGTCCAGTATTCGGCCGCCAAAATGTAGTTAAACATTTTTGTATGGAAATATGGTGGCCGGATTACTGGGATAAACTTAGTGTCTGGGCCAGTATGCCGGCCGTCTAAAAATCAAGATGGCCGGTATACTGGCCATGCTACCAATTTAGACCAATTACCGGCCACTTGCATACTAATAACAAATAATAAACGTTGAAAAATTTGTCTGTGTTTGGTTTATGTGTTATAATTTTATGATCGGAAATAGTTACAACGATAATTCATGTTTTCTAGATGTAGGTAAGTATTTAAAGGCAAATCAGTAAGTAAATATCATATTATTATAATAAATATTATAATTATAAAGTTATATTTTAATATAAAATCATATTTACGACTGACACACAACATATTTTATTATTATCAATTTGTTTATTTTGATAATGAGCAATATTTTCATTGAATTTATTTCCTTATTTGATCACCTGGTGAAGAAATTATATTGAGCTGTCTTTATTTAAAATAGTCCCTTATTTGTATGAAGTTAAGGGTGGATAGCCGGCCATTGGTTCAAATGTAGCACTGAATACCGAAGCCAGTATACCGCCTACATTTTTCCGACAGATGGCCGGACACTAGCCGGCCACGGGACACAGGGGGCCGGACAATGGACAAAACCGACTTTTTCGGAAAATATTTTATTACTCAAATACTGTAAGGATGTACGAGTATCTCAAGGATAAGACAAAAAATACAAAAATATTTCGAAACAGAAATCGTAACTGGCGGTAGATATAAGCGCTCATAGTTGATAACTCCCTTAAGAGGCTGGGCACTGGGCACACTATGAGATTATTATTAATGTCAATTTTGTGATTGGATTAAATCGAGATTGGGTTGATGGGATGCTGTATCTGTCGGACTGATATCATATTCGATGTTGTAGGTGTATTAAGATATAGGTAGTTTATGTCAAACATTCGGAATATGTTTGAAGAATCTTTGTAGTAAGAACTTAGCGTGCGGCGGGCGGCAAAGTTATTTCCTTCAAGGAACGGTTTAAGGCAGATGTACGACAACATTGGACAAATGGACACAATGCTGGTTAAAATGGTGTTTGTAGGTAACATATTCAATTGCTGAAACACTTTATCACCCTGTAATTTCCTACTTACTTACCTTATACGACCATATAACTAATTTATTTTAAATGCAACAACGACGTTTAGTTCCACACTAACTTTACCCACACATTTAACCAATTTTCAAAACGTTTATGGCCTAAATGTCAATCTGGACATATTTAAAGATTTATATCCGTGAAAACTCCATCAAAATCCGTTAAGTAAGTAGTTATTACGCGATGCGTTCAATTAACCGACAAAAATCTACCTTTACATTTTTATTATATGTATAAATATTATTACAACCTACTTATTCATATTTAATCATTTTGGATAATTATTACCCATATAAGGGGTTTGAGGAGCTCGTAGCCTAGTTGGTCCGTAAGTGATCGTGCAGGTTAAGCAACGTTGGCGCGGTCGGTACCCGGATGGGTGACCGCTTGTGGCTTATTTCATCTGAGCTCATCCGTGCCTCGGAGAGCACGTTAAGCAGTCGGTCCCGGTTGTTGTCGTTCGACAGCAGTCGTTAAGCCATGTCAGAGGTCTACGGGCGGCCTGAACAACTCTGACAAATAGGTTGGCCACTAACCATACGATAAGCAAGCAAGGATACATTATATGGTGAGTATAAAACAATAACCGCTGTTCTAGGTTGTTCTAGTAACGTGTAGCGAGCTACTGAACATTATTTTTTGTTTAGGATGCAGTAACGATACTCCTTAGATATTGTGTTGCACCCGGAATGTCAGTTGAGGCACGTATCGACACTTTTCAAGCCTTTCGACGCAAGAATTTCTATTTTAAATACATTTACATGACATTTTTTTTGTTCTAATTTAGTTTGAATGGAATATATTTCTGAAATTAACGTTACGGTTAACCCAAGCGTTTGAACCTAGAAAGCATGTTGTGGTTTAGGCCTAGATTACTAAATAGTACTCCGTAGTGGTTTAGGTAAGAACAAGTACTTACTCGTACTAGTACTTACTAATAACAGGGTTGTTTGGTTGTTGTTGGACTCCTGTATCCGGATTTAGACGCGTAAGTGGTCCTTTATGCGTGACTAATAACAGGGTTTTTATTCAAATTTCCTCAGGATAGAGAATTATTTAACAAAAAGAAGATAATGACGAAACCACTAACATACTCGTATCATATTGAGGAGTGATACTAGCGCCTGTGACACTAGTGACTAGTAGCACCAAAGGTGAATTTCAAAATCTTTGGGCGACACACATTATCATGTACTACTTATACATAAATACATAATAATAATAATAAGACCTCTCTATAGAACTGAAGACCCAGTGGCGGGTAAACACTGTTAGAACTGTACCCATCATAATTTCAACTACAGGAGTCATACCCAAATCCTTACACACCAGCCTGAAAACACTTCAAATACACCCTCTTACTTTCATTCTTCTTCAGAAAGCTGCCATTCTAAACACTTGCAGGATTGTTCGAAAATTCCTGTCCATGGATACATAAACATCTCACATTCACTCATCATCAACACTCTCACACACCGATCAACTCACTTTATTTCTTCTAATTAACTCTACTTCTAATACGTCTTCACTCATACTGTCGTTTGGCCAAAAGCTCGCGACAGTATGGTAAACTCACCCCAATAATGGGAGAAAAACGGTAGTATAATAATAATAATCAATTTATTCCTCGGAACAACAGGGATCCAATTTTGTTAGTAACAATGCAGGTACTTAAGACTATGGTAGTAATTATTTATAAAATACATTTTAGGCAGGCATGTGGGACAGAGAGTTCTTGCGTTCATCGGGTACCTACCCGAACTCGGTCAACACACGAACCCAGTGTCTGATTATAGGACCATCAAACTTGCCCGCTATCATCTTCAGAATGCCATTGTTGCCGCCCTCCACTCTGTGCAGCAAGGAGGCGGTCATCTTCACGATCGCATGGAAGCCGTCGGTGCGGGCCTCCGCAAACATTCCGGAGGCTCTGCAGAAGCGAGGCACTCAATAGCATTCTGAAGGCATTGTTAAAAAACATAAACATTCAGTCTATAATTCCCGCAGAGGGGGTGGACACAGAACCATCATTACCTATCATGTTAAACCTTTAAATGTTAGTGTTTGTTTTGTCAGTCGTTTTGTATTTCTATTCATATCAATATGATAGGTACGGGTTGCTCTTTTATTTATTTTATTTATTCATAGGAACTCACACAGCATTTTGAGCGAATGTTTGCAATACTAAATTACAACTTGCTTGTTTGCTGAACTGTAGCGTATAGCGAGTGCATTCAAATAAGCGCTGGAGTTAGCCTGTTCCGAAGTTATATACTTATATATATATGGTTGCGATTGAAGCGCACATTCAGCCATAAAATAGATGAATTGTGAGCAATAAGAAACAGAAAAAAGCTCAGTAGTAAAGATGTTGCGCGAAGCACTTACATAATCGTACTCCGCGCGTTGTCGATTACACGTTATCGTTGCGGATTGGATGTGGCGAACCGACCAGGCGCTGAACCTGCACCATTACAGTCCGAGTCCTAACCGCCTATATACAAAAATATTTATTGAACCAGAACATTCAAATTACAATCAAGTAACAATGTAGTTATATCGATGTATCGATAAGTAAGATCGGTCTCTACTACCTGGCATCGGCCGTCTTACAGCATAGTAGATAGCAAGAATATAATGGAACTTGAGACTTACTATGAGCTGGAACTTCATCGGTTCAGTTCGCCGTCAGGTAGCTTCTCTTCTGTAACTTATCTAATTTGTGATCTAGCGCCCATTCAAACGCCCACCGCCCCCACCTACTCGTAACACCGCTACCGAATGAAAGTGAGAAGACTAAAGTACCTATCCGCTTCCATTCAACCCTTAGCATGTGACCTTTTCAATTTTAACAACCTGTCTTTGTTTCCTAAACCTGCGTGCCAGGAGTGGGGACGGCTGATGATGACATACGAATTTACTTTCAGGGTCTAGGACGGTATTCTCGAAAATTTTCTAACCATTGTTGTGCTAGGTGTGGTTGAACACAATTGTCCGAAGGTGCATTAGATCAGGCGACGCTTGTGTCTCAGTCACGTCCCATGTGCCAATGAGCCATGATGTGTTAGGTGCGCTGATGTTGGGAGGGAGGGAGGGAGGAGGGGGGGGGGGGGTTTACTATACTTTATATAATTTGGGATGATCCTTTAGATAGATGATAGATAAATGTAAAGTAAATGTAAAACTTAATGTAAAAATAAGAACTTAAAATGTTGCTACCGAAAATGGCTATAAATATTTTTTATATTATTATTTATTTATAGATTATTTCATTTATATCGTTTGAAATAAGATTATTACTATGTTTTCTTTTTCAATAACTGCGCAGTTATATACTACCGTCGAATCGTCTAGATATTGACTCAATGAAATCGACAATTATTGTAAAAAAGTCTCCAATCGGTTATTGTAAAATTTAAGAATTTCACGACAAAAAATCAGAATTATTTACCTACATAGTATAAATAGGTGTTTTCCAGGAAAAACAAAACGACGTCTAAACATTTATGATCGGTGCACGAGTCCGACTCGCACTTGGCCGGTATTTTACAAAATGGAATGGAAATTAATTAATCGAAATACTTAAACGATCTTTTAAAGAATCTGATCGGTAACGATTCGAGCATCGAATTGACATCCCTGTATGATACGTCAAACAAACTTCTAAAGGATCATACCAAAATGAACAAGGTATAGTTACATAATAAGTAGATATACATACTCGTACATACTTATTTACCAGTGTGTTTAAAAAAATGAAATATTTATTTATGTGTCTGCGCCTACCTTTTTGTATTTGATTTTGAAAGCTTTCAGAGAGATTGAAGCTTTTTATTCATATTTGCTTTTTCTGGATTCATTATTTGTTATACCTACGAGTACCTACCTACTTCCAATTTTGCTTTATATTCGTTTTTGAGTAAACAAACATCGCATGATTTAAACTTTAAATCATTCGATATTTGTTTAGTCAAAAACGAATTCGATTTAAATTTTGAAATTCACCCTATGTAGATTGCTCGCTGGACAAGTTTTATATGGAAACCTGTACAGTCTCCCTCATGAACAAGTACTTATTTGACAGGTTTATGCAAAGGTGTTTTGTTTTGGAAGTGACAATCAGCTTTCATTGCCGCCTGTACTTAGGTACTGATATTTTTCGCCTGTAAGCGAGCTCGCCTGGCCGCTGTGGCTGTTAGTGAAATAGAGCGAGAGTCCTGAAAACGCCGCCAGTCGCCACCCTCCCTGTTTCAGCGCAATATTTACGTCGGTCGGTCGGTCGGTTCGGTGGGCGGATATAGATAAGTGACAGAAAAGAAGGTCGTAACAGCGTTCTGCTGTTCGTACGCGAGGTATTCACGTACATCGCGCATCGTGCACAGCGCTGCAATCTGAACGACGTGTAAATGCGCATATGTTTTTGGGATATATTGATTATAAAATACAAAATATTCGATAAATTGAATGAATGAATGAATACACTTTATTTCACAAAAATAATGTGATACAGTGCGTACGAAACGATTAATACAATCTAGGCGGTCTTATATCTAAGAGCGATCACTTCGAGACAACCTTGGATCGATATCAAACACGATGCGTGGGTAAATAGCGACTATGGTGGTTTTGGTAGTGTCATTGCGATTGGTTCGTATGCCGTATGAAGTGAGAATATGTGCGAACTAACTTCACGCGGCCGGAAACTGTATATGCAACCTACCTTGCACGAGAATGAACTCCACCTAGAGCTTTTCTGTTAAATACTCATCTATTTTAGGTGGAGGACCGACGGATAATTTACACGGAGTCAATCGAGCCGCGTCGCTCGACATAAAAGACTCTTAAGCTGAAGTGTAAACTGAAGCTCGTCTAACAAAAGTTAACAGATACTAGTACGCCGAGGAATCAACAAAGGACCGCGATCGGACGGAGTTTGTGCGAGAAATGAAGCTTCAAGATGTTGATTCATTACACAGTTTATTTGGTTCCGATTAAAGATTGTAGATGTAGAGTTAACTGTTCAAGTTTAACAGATTCGGCTATAGTCAGTAATTTCTTGTGTTGAGAACAATTATAATTCGTTTCAGTCTCTAAAAAGTTTCTACAAGATCGAGGCACTTAAGTTGAACAAAAACACTATATTAAAAAATTTAAAACCCCCGACGTACCATTGTGGAGATCCCCTTACTTTTTCCTGGCCATGATGTCGGAAACGCACCAAGAACCTTCGAGCTCAAATTCGAACCATCTAGCTATTACCGTTCCAGAGATCCCATCTGACATCAAAGATACTCCAAGATTTTGGAAACCACCGATCCAATTTTTATCAGACCTATATCTAAGAACACTCTAGACAAAATTCTCTATTAAATATAATAAAAACCGGGTCGAAATCGGCTCATCCGTTGTTTATGAGGCCACAGACAAACACACAAACAGATAAACGTGTCAAACTTATAACACACCCTCCCTCGATCGGTCGCGGATTAAAAACGGCGGATGCGCAGGAACAAATTTCGGGTCTCAATCGAAGTGCGGTATGATGTGTGACGGTGCCGCACGTAACCATACATGTACCTGCGCGGAACGACCGTCATTTTTTTCAACTTATGTACCGCGGATTGTACCTACCTGCATATAGATATTTTTAAGTTTAACTCGTTTGAGGCATTTGCGAACAATCAGAAACTACAATAATAACCTTTCATAGTAAATTAAGAATTATGGCACAGTCGCTAAAGCATCGACTACCGCTGGTTGTGTTGCAGATATGGACTTCAGCTACGAAGAGGACGAGGGCAGCGACGTGGACCGCGAGCTGCGGCCCGTAGCGCGACGGACCGCCAAGCATATCGCTGCGGGCGAGGAGCGCCCCAGGATCAACTCAAGCCAGCAGACTACGCCTACTGACGGTAAGTCCTACCGTCCTCCTTTATCACGAAAGGAGTACTGGTCTCAGCAAGACTAGTAACGTGAACAGCTTAGGCTATAGGATTTCAATATGAGGCCGGTTAATCCAATTACAAAACGGTGATTTCAACTGGGGGAACGGCGGAGCGCATGTGACTGGTTGCAGCGAACGGTTCCGAAATTGAACCGGCTTGGTAAAGTCTGAGCTTTAGAACTGCTAAACATATTGCTACCGACTAGGAGCTCTCTAGGATCAGCGTCGGAGCTAGGGTCTCTAACCACAGGACAAGATTTCAATATTGTGACCTCAAATCGCTGGTGACGCTGAATGAAAATCGTTGAGCTGATTGCATCCCTCAGGGTTTGTGCCTGGCTTCATGTTCGTATCCAAGAAAGTGGCAGGTGGGCACGGGCCTCTCCTGAAATTGGGGTACGTAACTCATACAAAATTTCAAATCAAATAATCAGTATCCAACATTTATTAGGCTGCCAAGAAAAGCTCGGGCCACTCCGAATTTTTTTCTGGATACTATAGTGCTAGGCTTTAGTACCTACTATGTCGTCTACTACACCCAGACCATGCCCAATTGCCCATTGAAATGGTATCTCCGGTTGTCCTTTGTAACCTGGGTTCTGGCGTCGAATAAACGACCGCCAGTTAGCACCTGGAATATTTTATTAAATGTTGTTCAACTCACTCATAGCTGTCGTTAGCACCTAAATTGCTAGGCACACTGACTCTGTTTACAAACGCCTTAACGCGAGTTAGGTAGTTTCGTTATGGTGTTTGTTTCAGGAGTAAATAACTGAAAAGTTAGTAAAGTGTTTAGAATGAAACAACAATTTAAAACAACTATGAAAAACAAATGTATTTACTTTTTCATCACAGTTGTTTTACAGAAAACGCTAGATTATCTGTTATATATTCCGTGCTTCAAAATCAGTATTGCAAACGAAGCTTGAACTACGCTTCGGTAAGAAAAGTAAAGCACGCCGAAGGCACGCATACCAAAAAAAGATAAATTACATTTTGTTGACACGGATTATTGCCCGTCGATTATTTCCGTGTTGCCGTGTTTAACTATAATTGTATTGACAATACCCACGAAATCTTAAAAAAATATATCTATGTCAAATCTATGTCGTTCCTCTATCTAAAGTCAATCTAATGCTGGTTAGTCTGTTTTTCCATGGCTTGTTTGCGGAATTGCTATTTATGAAAGATTGTTTTGTGAAACTACAATTTTTTTCTTAGATCATAGCCGGCCACCTCTCATAAATCGGAACCGCACCACGAGTAACTGCATTACGTTGATTGAAAGTTTGTTCCAGCATAGCGCCAGCAGCCGCCAGCCGTTCGTCACTGAAATGCAATTACCTACAGGACCAACATAGTTACGAGAGCATGATTGAGAGAAATGACATTTATGCAAGTATTTTGCAATCGTTTCGGTAAAATACTTTTCGTATAAAACTACACTATGAAAGTCGAATGTTTTGGTATTCGTTCAGTCATTTTAATCGAAATTATCAAATACTACAAAATACCACAGACGACCACTTCAAGAAGGAGAAGAATATACAGCACATATAGTACTTAAAATCTCTCTGTTTTTCTTCTTCTTGTGAGTTTTAGCCAAAGCCAATCAATCTATTATCAACGTTGTTCAGGAATCCGGAATATATCCTAAAATACCTACGACCAACTTATCTGTGGCTTTACCAAAGCTGTGCGAGAAAGCGAGGCGGTGAACAAGGAAAAAATCCACCAATAGGATCGTATCATTATCACGTGACGATTAAAATGGAACGATCCTATTGGCGGATTTTTTCTTCGCTCAGCGCCTCGCTTCCTTCTAGGCTTCTAGGGCCGCTTGAAGTCAATTTAAGGGGCCTACGTTTTTATGTTAAGCTTTAGTGACGACTCGGCTTGATCCTAAAAGATAATATTTTGCACATACACACTTCAAACCTCTATCAAGGTCTATATTTGAAAAATTCTTGTTCAATTATTGTTGTTATATATGTTCGTATTTTGATTTTGTCATTTATGACAAACAAATAGAACATGAAGATAAAGAAGCTTCTATGTATGGAGATTATATCTGCAGGATTTTGCGAAGTTAGTTTTCGTCAAGAGTCCAAAGCCGTAAAGTTCTAGATGTTGAAGGTCAAACTCTCAAGGTCATTGGCCACAATATAAGCCTCAACTTCGTCCTTTAAAAAATACCTACTTACTAAAAATATCTACCGAAAAATATTTCTGAAATTATTGCTTATTTACCTATAAATTTTTATAAAAATAAAAACGGTTTTAGCATAGCAGGTAATGTGTATATAAACTAAACTAACTAAAACTAAAATAAATAGGAAGGCTTACAAGGACAGAGCTTTGCGTGATTTCCCAGAAACGAAACAAAAGTACTTAAAACCATTTAAAAAATATATCTTATAAATATGCTCTGTTTTCTTTTTTATATTCTGTTTTCGACATTCCTTTATTATCTCAGTCACTTACTAAAACACTTATACATAATAGGTACAACCTACTAACTCGTAAAGTTGTACTACCTATTACGTAGTGCTTTGCGACGCTTTACTTTACTATGTAGTGTAGAGTTATTAAGTTATAGCGTCCTAGTTCGACAGAACGTTCAATTTAACCTTGTTGGCGTCCATAATTCAATAGCCTGATGAAGTGATGACTTGGCCTGTCCGCCATAGGCTCGCCCTGGACGGCGCAGATAGGTACAGAGATAGGTTTATCTAGGGTTTATCCTAACATTTAATATTGGGATCGAACTTTTTATAATAAATCACAAAATAGATAGTTATTTGATTGTATAGTTAAGTTGGTGTAGTAGTAAATGTCTAAGTAGACCTTATTACGGGGTGTCACGCATATCACGTATCTTTTAAATATTATCGTCATACAGGAATCTCTGTACAATGTACTTCAATATTTTATCATCATCAGCAGCCCACTCTAGTCCACTGCTAGACATAGGCCTCTCCCAGGGCGCGCCATTGATCCCGATTTCGGCTCTTCTCATCCAGTCGTTGCCAGTCATCATGCTCAGATCGTCGCTCCATCCCACACTACGTTTGCCCAAACGCGGTCTCCACTCCAGAAATCGTCTACCCCAGCGGTTGTCGGTGTGACAGACAGATGTGACCGGCCCACTGCCATTTCAGCTTGCTAATCTTGCTAATATTTTATGTTACGTAAAAATTCAATAAATCGTCTTATATGAGCGTCACATCTTCGTCTGACCTGGCTGATGCTCACTGATTTCTGATAGTCATGCATGATAACAAAAATATATCATATTTCACAAAAACAAATACGATTAGACGGAAATAATAGATTGTCTAACTAGTACGGGAACAAACAAATTATCGCAACGAATTTTATTTCGCAACACTAGCCGAAGATGAGTGTTGTGGATAGACGAGTGCGACACGTTGGTGTTCCCGAACGTGTTATTGATACTTCTGTTATTGTTATTGATACTTGTGTTATTGTTTTGTTACTTCTGAGAGAAAATAATATTAAAATAATTACATTAGCTACTTACTATGAATAAGAAGTAATTACAATGTCTTTTAATGCAAAGGCATTAAAAATTCGACTAAAGAGTCGAAGAGTTTTGTAATAGAACATGATGATATTTCATGAATGATATTTAAAAAAAAAACAAATTCACCAATATATTTTCCAACTTAAAATTATTTATACACAAAACAATTACAAAAGGAAGTGTAATAAAATGAAATGTAAAATAAGAAGCTTAAATATTATATAAAAATGTTTTAAACTAAGCCTGTGTGGCAGGGTACCAAGCATGCTGGCAGCGTTACCTCGCTGGATAGCTATGCTGACCCTTTGAGATACCAGCACTTGGGTTCCTCGTCACATTTGAAAGACGCTTGGACAGCTCTCTGAACAGTGACCATGCTCCAGGACCCCAAAGACATTGTCTCGACGCCGAATGCAACAATGTTGTACTAGTTGCCGATATTCCTGTATTTGAGGGCCTTAAAGCTCTCTCTCAGCCGCTTCGGCCGCTGCACCGATCTTCCTGCTCGTACTCTGGAGATGGGACGGAGCCAGCGTGTCTACGCTGGTGGCGGCCCAGGGTATCAACGATATTCCGTCCGGCTCTAAGATGGCTGATGCGTTGACGGTGGCAAGATAGAGGCGCAGAATGTCGTTTAAGGCGGCATGGCGGGAGAAGTGACAGGCGCTCTTTTGGCAGGACAGACCTTGGTGACCGAGGGGGCCAACATCCGCACCACAGGGGTACTTATGAGGCGCGTATACCTCAACACCGAGGCGGAGAGGAATCGCTAATCGCTAAATCGAGGTCTCGTTGTCGGATAAAAGTGCCCGTAAAGGGGTAGGCGTGTAGCCAGTGGCCAGACTCCTTGGCGGCCACGGCCTGCAGTCTGGCGCGGGCTGAACCAGAGCTACTGTTCAGGAGATAAGATGCAATCAGTTTGCAATGGGCGTCATCCCAGCACCTCTGCCTCGCTGGATCTGACGGTAAATTTTGATTTAGGACAGCCATATGACATGCCTTTGTAGCTACATCCAGGCACACTACCTCATAGTTTGATAGGGAACCTAGGATATTTCCTATGAGGTCGGAGGTGCTGTGGATGGAAGACAGAAAGGCAGGCAGAGACACGTCAGAAATTTTGCGGATCCCCAAGCCGCCAAACCTGAAGGCTTGAGTCCAAGAGTGTTCTGAAATTGTGTGTGTGTGTTAATGTTGAGAATGAACTCCAATAGACGTTTTAGCAAATTGTCAAAGGCTTCTGTTAAACTTTTTTGTGTCCAAACGGGGCAACTTCGGATCAGATAAGTAAATTTGAGAACGAACAATCACACTTTAAGATGAATAGGGCCGAATGGGTATTAATTTCTAGGAGACGGTTAGAACACTGTTTGAATTTAGAGATGGAATTTTCTGCAAGAGGTGTTATGGCTTCCTTAAAGACTGGACAGCCTAGAAGGTAGAGCGACGCTTTATTTACATTTTTGATATTTGGGGCCAAATTATGGAAATTTTGAATTAAATTTGTCCTCTCGGCTTGGGAAACAATGTCTGGGACAAACAGCTCGCATTTAATTAGTTTTAATATTTAAAACTATTTTTTCATACAAATTGAGATTATCTTTGATTAATTATTGTATTAATCACGGTTTGTATGTATTCGTTATAATTCCTATTATAAAATAGGGACTTGATCGTGTTACACCGGTATTTTTTTAAATTTTTAGGTCAATTTTTTTCAGTTTGGTTCTTTAGATGGATTCTCATACAATTTTGGCGATTTCAGTGAAGAGCAGTAGAAAAAATTTGTGTCGATAGCTAAAAACTATTAAACTAGATTTTATTCGTAATCAGTAGGTACTTCAAATATAACCTATGATACAAATAAAATTTCAGGAAATTTCAGTGTTCACTAATATAATAATTCCCTCATTTAGTGCAGATGTGTGGCACTTCCCGTATAGTTTTCAGTCGATAAATAGGCCCATTTTTGAGTAGATGTAACAAGAATGTTATTATGTAACTGGTATTTTATCAACGAAATGCAAGCAGGATTTTCACACCCTCCCCTCCTGCTTACTTAACGTCCTAGAAACCCATAAGCCTTCGAATCAGACGGTTAGATAGGTATTCCACTTTATATTGCTTCCTGGATCGCGGACATATCTGAATCCATTAAACTGGGAACCAGAGGCGGACCAGCATTCTTGGCATTTACTAGCTGTGTCCGTGTGGAATTTGAAAGCATTCTTCAATTGAATAAAAAATAACACTAGTTTTAATTCAATTGAAATTTATTTTATTTTATTTTGTTATGGTTCATTATGGTTAATTAGAAATTCAATGTAAATAATAATGGTTTGAAATGTAATAAATGATAAATGACGCATAATTGAATATTGTGAATAAAGATCTGAATCTGAATTGATTGACTGACTTGTTCCGACCAATGTGTATATTGATTATTGTATTATATATAATTTTAGTATGTTCTGGCTAAATAAACGTATTTTGTATTATACCTCGACCAGAAACTAAAAAGCCCTGTCAAGAGGTAGTCATTGGTATTTTTATAATCTGTGTTAAGGATTTCGCCATAAAAAATACCTACCATTTAATTCCGTAATATGGCGAGAGTTTTAGTCAGGGTATAAAATATTTACTTAATTCAAATAATCCCAAAAATGAAATGCATTTAGGTACGTACTTGTTTTCGCACATTGCCCTTACTGTCGTTTCGTGTTCAGGTCAGTGTATTTTTTCCGCGATTGGCCGTCCTAGGCCCCCAGACTTTATCAGAAAGTCCGCCTCTTCTGGGGACAGAAGATATTATTATATTCATTGGGCTGTAAACGCTTGTCACTCATGTTATAATTGGCTTTGGAGCACCATAGAATTGTGAACACAAAGCACTGGTCAATTGTTGCCCAGACGTCTCAAACACTACATTAGATTACGGACGACAGTGAGCGTAAACATCACTTGAGTATCCTAAAGTCAAACCTGTTAACCTGTTTACACGATGTATGCAGGCTCTGTTTCATTGATTAAATAGACGAAACATGAGAGAAATCCAGTCTAGAAATTTACAATCATAATGAACAACTTCAAAATGTTAAAAATAATTAGTAGTGGCATGCCGCAAACAAAGTATAACTACCATGGTAGTTAAAGTTGTTTGCGGAAAAGGTGTAGAATTTATAAATGAAAACGAAGTTTTAACGAAAGTTGGTATTTTACAATTACCTCTCGTGCCACACTGCGTCGTTCGCGACGAGTTTGGTTCTAGTTGTGAATGGAAACCTAAAATTAATTAACTGTTTGAATTTTCAACAAACTACAATGTTTGTTGGTTTCGATAAAGTTTTTAAAAATGAAACCGGGTACAACCGACAACTGAGTGCTCATTAAAGAGACATTTGACCCGAAATTAAGGATAGTCCACTGGTGGTGTCTTTTTGTTTACATACATACATAAACTCACGTCTACAACATAAAATATATAGATATTTAGTGTCCATAATCCTCGAGGGGGTAAACAGAGGAACCACCGACAAGTAGTTCCCACTTTTCGCCGTAAGATTTGGTGGACAAACGAGAAAGGTGGTGAGCCTTTTGTTTGAATTTGAAAATGTTGACGAGACTTCATAATTTTAGTTTAACTACAAACATCTGTACTTAAGTGCTAATAGAATCCGTCTGACAGATCCCAGTAGTTCCACGATGGAACTAGAGGGTTTTGTTTCTCATGGAACTACTCAATGGAACTACTAGGATCAGACGCGATCAGTTGACAGTATTTCTTTGATTTTAAGAACTGGCAAGTTTCTGTTTATTTCTTCAATATCAGAATAAGTTATTTATTATAGTGATTACCTGGGCGGTATTCTCGCTTGAAGAAATACTTAGCTTTAAAATAACAAAAAAGAAATTGTAAGTACGTACTCATATCAGCATTCCACCCGGTTGCGTATTACCAAACTGTATACGATCACAGACACGGGTTGTTCTGCAGTCGATCGGAGATTGGTTGTCGGAGAGCATAATGTACTCGTATATCAATAGAGAGTATGAATGTGTTGATATATTAGTCCGGCGGTTAGTGGCCTTATTTCAGCCTCATCTGCAGATTGGCGTACTGGGTAGCAATTTGGTACGATAGATACACACCCATCTGAAGATGGGTGTGTACAACTACCGTAACCTAGACGACCTGTTCGCCCTTTATAATAGTAGGTATTTTAGTTTGATATATTTGGTTTAAAAATAAATCTTATAATTGTATCAAGCTGTATTACCCGTGGATTCTGCTGAAAATATGATTGCTGTAGGAATGTAGGTAAATAATATAAGAGTTTTTGGTAAATAAATATACTTCGATAGTCATATCAATTACGTTTGCTATTCTGTGGATATTCCTTTGCTAATACTTCAAGTGTGAGTGATTTGATTTGTAAGCGAGTGATAAATTGGTCAGCCACATAGAAAATCTCTTTTAATGTTTTCAAAAGAAAAAGTACTCGTACCGTACCATTGCCTAAAATAGAACTGCCCACTCTTAGAACCTATGCACATCGCGTTCGTCATTTGCGCGTATTTTATACGCGCAAATGACGATGATGATTTTCTTTTATTGAAATATTAAATGTTTATATAATATTAATTGTTTTTACTATTTAATTAGTATCTTTATTGTACAAAAAAAAATTACACAGAAAATATAAAAAAAACATTAAAATATATACAAATGCGGGCTTATCCCATAGGGATCTCTTCCAGCCAACCTTTGATTTAGGAGAGTTGTTGAGATTGTTTTTACAATTAACATTTTATTTTATTTATATCATCAATTCAGGTACTTGAATAAAAATTTTAAACCTGTGCGCTCCATCTTCGACCTCAGCATCACTTGCGGGTTTTGTCGTAAATAAATAATAAACAGTTTGTTTTTGTTCGGTATAAGTCCATAGAATATAGTAAAAAAAATATTTCTACTAGCCTATAGCCTGTCCCACTGCTGGGCAAAGGCCTCCCCTCCTACTTTCCACTTTCCAATATAGTATATTAATATTGCATAATAATACGTAGCGACTTGATGATTGTCGAGTACTTCCTATCGTGGGTAACAATTACCGAACTCGGTGCGGGAATGTGGCACTACCGATACAGTTTTCAGTAGATAAATAGGCCCTATTTTCGGCCTATACCTACAGTCAAACTTAGAAAGGGTGCTACGAGTCTACGACAGTTGTAGCAAGACAGACAGTTACTTACTACTCTGCCGTAGTAAGTTGCTAGCATTCGATAATACTTGTATGGTACTTACTTACTTATATACCGTCTGTATATTACTTTTTTGGCGTTTTTCAGTACAAAAGCCGACAAATACAGGATAAAAATAATAATCTATCACATATTTATTTTAATTACGAAAACGGGGCGTATTCGTAATCGTTGTTAAAAATGAATACAAATCGTGTAAGTTTAAAAACTCATAATATATCACATTGAAAGTTAAAAACACTTTATTGTATACAATTAGACAATTACAGATAAAGTACAAATTACAGTAATAGTAGAATTATAGTATATACATTATACAAAAAGGCGGCCTTATCGCTTTGACCGGCCCATTATAAAATGGAGTAAATTTTCCTTAAAATCTTGCCAACATGACTTATTTCAATCATCATCAGCCTATTAATGTCCCCACTGTTGGGGCACAGGCCTCTCCTTGCACGAGGGGGGTTCGGGCTATGATCCACCGACCGGGCCCAGTGATAATTGGTGGATTTCACACGCCTTCGGAAACTTTTAATTTCCTCAGACATACAGGTTTCCTCACGATGTTTTCCTTCACCGTTAGAGCAGTCGGTAAATGCTCGTAAGTTTTCGAAAAAATACGAGATAAGTACTCCTTGGTACATGGCATTGCATGGTTTCGAACCCGGACCTCCTGCATGGGAGTCCGGCGTCCTAGCCACTAGGCCACCGACGATTGTATCCATGCAGACAGTATCTTTTACATTTTCTCAAATTTCCCTGGGATACCCTGTGTTGTGCGGGCCAGTCTCTTCCGGTTATATTTAAATTATGATGACATGTATTCTTATTTCAATATGAAATGCTAATTAATGCGATTACTTAAATCCTTAACACAAATAAGAACGTGCCCTCCTAAATTAAAAATTCACGTTCCTATATTAGTACACTCTCCATTTAGAGTAGGGGTCTCGGCGGCGTAGGAGGAGTGCCCTTGACCTGATTATCTGCGGTGGAGGGAAACGTGTGGAGGATTTAGAGCCTGGCATGTTAACTTAATCCAGTCGAATACCGACCTTATCAAGCAAGGGCGGACAATAACGTATTGGTAGAAATAAATAATTACGTTCCTTTTATGGTTCGACCCCGAAGGGTACTCTGACAGAAATCGGATTGGTAGCGCCCTCTTGAATTTCGAAATCTGTCAATACATCGTCCGTCTGTCCCTCCGTCCGTCCGTCCATCCGTCACGACCATCTAGCTCTCTAACAGAATAAGATAGACCATAGATAACCAAACATCGATTTTAAAATTTGGTTTTTCTACTCCCATTTCGTAATTTGTTCATTAAAAAACCACAATCAATATCATAAAGAGGTTCGTCATGGTCGTGTGAAAATAGTGTTTTAATTAAATATTAAATAACAGTTTTCGATTGTAATATGTAAAATTTTCTTTGTTGTATGACACTGCATACAAGAACTCTTTTGTATTAAATGCACTACTTTTCACTGGTCCACTACTTGGTACTATAACCATTAAAAAAAACTCGACACCCGCGCCTGCTCGATGTCGACAATACGTCAAACATATGCAATGACAGCTTAACATGTTATTGGTAACTAACCAATAACATGTTAAGCTGTCATGGCGTCTGTTGAAGTCTCCGTAATGGTTTGTATTTTCTGTTTATATGTTTCATAGTCGTAGAAAAAGTATTGTATGCAACGCACGTAATGGCGATTTTAACACTCGAACGATCTATTATGAAACTCAGCTTCGCTTCGTTTCATAAACAGTTCTTATGTTAAAATCGCTATCATTACGTGGCCGTTGCATATACTACTATTATAGAATTATATTCTGGAGGGGGTCCATTCTGGAGGAGTTTTAGACCACTTCTCATGAACGGTATTATTTAGGAGCTTGAAAATTGGATACAATATTTTGGTCTTATATTAATTGTGTGTTCGCAGACAAATACTAAAACTTGTAACATAATATTTGAAAGTTATGAACAAAAAAAATTAAAGTATATTAGTACTAGAATCTGGCAAAATAACCGCTATATCAACATTATAGGTACCTTATACTATACTCGCACATCGGCGGTTTTCTGGTTTATATACGCGACGTGGCTTATTGTAAAGCGTAACGAACGCTAACGTCCGTTATTAATCACTCTTTCGGTTTTGACATCACTTTTGTTTCCTCCTGTAATACATTGGAGGTAACAAGCCCTTACCTACTATTTTCCATAATACTCGTACTACAATCTTACATGGAAAATGATAATAAAACCTTACATGGAAACATCAAATTGATAGACATTTTCGGAAGAGGTCTTTTTTCGCCCTCATATTTCATTTAGTCCTTAAGCTCGCCCAGTGAGTCTCGTAATGGTCTTTACCACGATCTCCTTATTTAACCCCGAGCTCAAGCCCCTGATAAAATTATGGTGGTAAATGGACGCACATCTAGGTGTCTTTATCGAATTGTCAATACCTAAGGAAAATTTGAGCTTTGTGATACTTTTAGTATTTACCTTTACCTGCCTATATTTCGTACAAACATTATATCTTTGATCTGTGTTTACCTTTTAGCTGCTTTCAGATAATTTACTAATGATGTGGTAGGTACTGACAGGCATATTAAGGCCACAGGGCTGAGTTATAATTACATACCTAGCAAAGACACAACAAATGTCTTCGTCATTAGTACCTGTAGTCTTTAGTTTAACTTTAATACATCTTTGACATAGAACATCTAGGTACATAAGTAGTTTGCCTTTACTGCTTTTACGTATGTATAGGGAGAAAGCATTAGCTGAGCGCTCATTTCTCCATGCTACGAATCTCTCTCGTATCCTTTCTTGCTTTATCAACTTTTTATCATAGTGACAGACATCGACATCGAATCATAGTCTTTCGTCATGCCTAGATTTTTCCAGTCGTAGGTACTTTTCCGTTGATCAATAACACAGTAAACAAATAGGAACAAACTACGAATTGTACGAATCGAGAATTGTACGAACAGCGAATGTGAATCGACTGATAACTTTACCAATTGAGAAATTGCACCAACTGCTCATATTTCAGTTATTTAGAGAGTCAATGCAATCCAAGGTGCAATCTGTCTTTATACTGGAAGTTTTTTAGTATGTCATGAAAAATCAGTTAGGTAGATATGAGTAAATGACTGTGAAAACTTTAAAGTTAGGGATTTATTCTAAGCAAGCAATAATTTTTCAATTAACATTACTTAATTTTAAATAGTCGTAATTTTGACAGAATCTTTATTTTACTTTTATTTATTTATAATCTTCAGGGTTCTGCTCCACTTACCTGCCTTTTATCCAGACGGAATTACGTAGATAGGCATACCGCCATCTGATGGTAAGTGGCCAGCGTCCCTTATAATCTCATCTTAAGACAGCGGCCAGGGATAACTCACATTTTCTCCATTTCACACACTTTTTATCTTAGTATGCAAGTTTCCTTGCCTTCTTTTCCTTCACGTAAATGTACGTGTCTCCGAAAAAATAAAAAAACACTCATTGGTAAATAACGTAGCTTGGTTTCGAACTGGAACCGTCCGCATCGTCCTAGCCGCTATAATATACGCGCACGGACGCTCTAACGTCCCTTGTAAACCGGCGCCATTGGAGACGTCGTTCATGCGTTACCAGACCACAATTGTTTGGAATGAATACGAATTAACCCGTTTGGCTTCTTATTCAGATTTTTTAATCAAAAGTAGTAAGGGGATTTCATTCGCATGCAGATAGACACGACAAGGAGGCTGGCGTCGAGCCAACTCCTCTATCTCGCATTTTAAGCCACCAACTTACCGAGATACTCCTCACTCCGCAGGAATATACACGAAAAAGACAAGGGAGGAACGTTCTAATGATAACCCAGAGACCTAAGTCATCTGGATGGGCACTCCTTTATTCTGCCTGTTGTTTTCTTCATTAGAACAGTACCAAGGCTCTTCGTCGCAGATTTTCTAATCTCGCATTGTTGTGATTTAAATGTAGTTTTAAAAAAAACTGCTTATATAACCTTAACCTATAAACCTAACTCATTCATATACTCGTATTACTAAGTAACTGAATAGGTATTCTAATAACAAGCGTTCCTTTTTATGCAAATAAAGTTCATGTTTTCAGATACGTACTTCCTGTACTATTTTACCCTAGATACCTACTTACTTACATATTCATGTCATTTATTACCATTGTGCCTACCATTTTCATATCGGTACTTCTAAACGATTTAAAGCGTAGGCTCCGACGGGATACTCATTTGTAATGTAGGAGGCGTTCTGTCTTGATATATCTATGAGATGCTGGTCGGTCACAATAATATTTGTTTTAAATTTTTGTAGATGGCAAAGATTTTGAAATTAGGATTAGGGCTCTATAGCGCTTGTATACGAAAAAATATATTCGTCTAGAATTTTCAACAAGAATAATGTGTAGGCATTAAGTCTTCACCCGTTTATTTACTTAATTTCCTAAGCAAGCAAATATTGTTTAATAAACGTAGGTATTCGTTTTGTGACGAGGCGGTTGGCGGCGTGCCATTTATCGCACCTCTAAATGTTCGCCGTTGCCTGCCTCTCCTTCACTTCACCACTGAAGTTGTGAGGCTTTCCGTACAAAACATGAACTTTACTGTAGTTGAGACCAAAATAAACAGGGCAGTCAAGAAATCTGTATTAATATTGAGATAGTAGGTATTTATGAATGAAACAGCATCTAATCTAAATCCATTCATAATGCGAATTGCAAATGAGAATTTAAAGAACAATGGCGACGTTCCATACATTTTGAGGCCCAGTCCATTTATTCCAAATAACATGTTCTACAAATTCTTAATTCCCGGCTTCTAAAAATGTGTGACTTGTATGAAATAACTTAGCATAAAATTATATTTACAATGTCATTTATGAAGAGGTCTTCGTTTATTTTATATAGTTGGCGACACAGGGCCCTGTTATAGCTGGGCCTATAGCCAATGGGCTCGCCATACAATCATTTTTACATTACATACATTCATTCATATTTTTTTTGATATGTCATATACCTAGAAGTATTGATGATCCGTAGCCTGTACAAATGGGTAAGAACCAATTGAATTTATTAATTGGTGGTGGAATTTCCATTTCAATTTAATAATCTCTTCATTGACATTTCAATATTATGATCTCGTTAATTTCAACGAATTACGGCCATGTATGTAATAAATTGTTATATACGTACGTATTAAAATGAAGCACCTACTGGAAAACGATGAGATTAAAATATGAGAGAGAAACGAAAGTGGACGAAATAAAAGTTACAGCCAATATATCCACGATGTAAGTATATTGTTATGAATAACATCGTGGATATACTTATAGCTTTTACTTTTCTCAAAGCGCGTTTCGCTTCTACGTCAGAGCAAAAGATCCTCCGCCCACTTGTGACCTTCCTGATAGATTGCGTCGAAGGCTTTACTTACCGCGCTATGATCCCGTAACTCAATGCCGGCACGTTTCCCAAGTCTTAGTTCATGCATTGCAAATTTCACTTGTGTGCTAGGTAATGTAATGGTGGCTAGACCTGTGTCGCCGTGTTTACTACGACTATGTTGTCCCACGCCCCTGTTTGAGTACCGAGACATCACGTAGGAACTGTCCTGTTGATGTTATGCTTACATCGCTACTTGCTCTTACAAAGACGAGCGTAAAAGATAAGCTCTGTGGAAAATAGAAACGCTCGTTGCTTCAAAGGCTAAATATGTAAGTGTGTAAACTTAGGAACTTGCGCCTTTGTTTTATTCCTTTATAGAACTTAGAAACACAGCAGTGTGCCGGCCAAGTTCGATAAAATCAAGTTTAATATTATAAATTACAAACTACCAGTTCTTCTTGAGGTGCCTCTAATACGAGTAAATATACATATTACCTAGTAATTGAATGTATTTACTTAATTATGCAGGTACAGTCGACCACAGGTTAACCTACCCAAAACGTCAAAGAATCTGAAATATATCAAATTATAGCAGACATAAGGTTGATATTTTGACAGATAGTTTAGCTATGGGTCGACTGTACCTCTAAGTGAGTCTAATTTATGCGCAAACTCTCTTATTTTCATATTATAAGCACTTGTTGTGTCGTAGGCCGTGTGACACTAATTCACTCTATTGGTATTTTGAGGCCCTCTGACCTCCCGGGTCTAAATATTTATTAAAGTAAGTATGTAATTACATTTAGGCACGGGTTTTCAGCCAATTAATTTTATACGTATTAATATCTTTTATAGGACCTATCTATGTATCTGTTATAGAGGTGGGTAGAACAAACACAACTGTCTCTGTCTCAACTCTTAACCTTTGTATAGAGTTCAAAAAGAGGACAGTTACTTTTTGGGCGGATGACACTCAAAGTAGGTACTTAGCTACCAACTTTTTTAATTGACTTCAAAAAAGCAGGAAGATCTTTTTATTATTATATTATATTTGAGCTATGTACTAATGTATTTCAAAAGGAATATGAATAAAGTACACCGCAGAGAATGTATGAAAAAAAAGCCTATATATATATATATATATATATATATATATATATATATATATATATATATATATATATATATATATATATATATATATATATATATATATATATATATATATATATATATGTTTTTTTTCATACTTTCTCTGCGGTGTACTTTATTCATATTCCTTTTGAAATACATTAGTACATAGCTCAAATATAATATAATAATAAAAAGATCTTCCTGCTATATATATATATATATATATATATATATATATATATATATATATATATATATATATATATATATATATATATATATATATATATATATATATATATATATATATATATATATATATTGTAAAATATCATTTTTGTATTTTATGTGTACATTAGTGTATTTTATCTCTCTAAAATCATGGTTGTTCAGACTTCTTTCTATTTTTCCTGGAATACACGGTACAGAGATAGACTCACAATCAGTCCCAAGAACCAGACGCAATACCCCGTACAAAATAATAATCAACTTATCAAAATCGTTATTTTCAACTTACAGGTATAACTTATACTTGAAGAATTTCATGATTTTACTTACTTTCATAATTGGTCTGGGAAAATATAGAAGCTCGACTTTAAGAACCTTTGATTGAACAAAGACGAATTTATGAACAATCTATTTTTGGACTGGGAGCCTGGTACATCCCACTTATGTACTCGTATTTTGAAGTACGCAGAGAAAGTTCATACATTCCCATTTATTTTATAGCATAACCGTTTATTTTGTTTACAGAATGTCCTCCAGACTTATGCATAGAAGAAACACAAAGTCCATTGCCAACAGTGCCATTAACTAGTAAGTTATATCTTTCTTTGGTATTTTATTTAGTTAGAGTAGGTATCTTTAAATACTGTACTAAAAGTGTACTGAGTACTCGTATACAAAGTAGGTATACTGTGTATAATACATCGATAAACCCATAGACTTATATATTACTGGGTAAACCGGGATGTTTATTCTATAGTAAATAGGCACCTACAATTTACTGGATGCTTTCGTATTGAATATTTACGAGTAAATACCTACATGTAATGAAACATTATTGTTCAACGTGACGATAATTTACAGGCTTGACTTCATTTCCAATTTTTTCGAAATTTATGTACTTAGGTAGGTTTTCTCTTCAAAATTATTACGTAGGTAATTATACTTATCAAATGATTTGTTTTAGGTGAAGATGAAAGTGACACTGCCGATCCTGATGGAAGACTGTCTTCTGAAAACTCTCCACTGAGGCAGCGGCGAGGGGGCATATTAAAGGGGGGGAGGTTGTGGAAATCACTGGACACTGACAAAGAAATCAACGAACAGGTATGTATTTTAGTATGTTACTTTATATTGTTTTTTTTTTTTCGTTGTTAAAGTCCATTCGCTTAAGTAAGCTCATTCTTTGAAAATGCCGCCCGCGCTCGCGCCACCGCTGCCGCCTCTGGTCAACCGATGCCGCTTCGACAACAGAGGATCCAGACTGCCCATTTCTTCCGTTTGTGTATATTAATTTTCCTATTTTATATTTAAACATCCGCAGTCCCGCAATCAGTTTGGGTGTACCGCGATTATTTGAGGGAATGGACTCTACACGAGAGGCTTTTGTGGAATTCCAAAAATACAGCTTTCAGTTTGAGTAGGTACTTACTTCCTTTGTAGACAGACCTTTGTTAATTTTTACAGCACAGCATTGCGGTACTTTACAAAAAAATTCAGCATCCTGTTACAGAATTGTTGGCCTTTTGATGTCGAATGTCTATTTACCTAGCTACTCTAAATTCCGGCAACTGAGTAACAAATATCCAATAATAGGATTTTCGAGGAATTTAATAAATTGTTCAATGTTTAAGTACTAATACATTTTTTATGAATGTTAAATGTAATAGTTTTCTTTGACATATAATATTAATTTGTCTTTATTATGTCAAATGGCTGTTTATAATTTTCCCAGTCTTATACATTATATTATTGCCTAATCACAAGTAAAAACACTTTAGCCCCTAGAGGCCAAAAGTATGTACCACTTCCTACACTTGCGTGAAGTGTCAACTAGGGATGTTACGGAAGTGGTTTTACCGGAACCGGAGTCGGAACCGAAGGTTTCAAATTTGATTTATCGAAATCGGAACCGGAGTCGGAGAAGATGTTCAGAAGTAGTTCAAATTTTAAACCGTTTTGTAATTTTTATAGCTGAACTAAAATATTGGCCAATATTTTTTATGATGACGTTTGCGGCAATAAAACATATTCCTTTATGTAGTCCTACACTATTTAATTAAATGTTGATATTGGAATATGTTTCCTCACAAATCTTCGGTATAACCTCCGATTGTTGATTTTACACCTCCGACTCCGACTTCGGCTCGGACGTCCGGGATTGGAAGTTCCGACCTTTGGGAGTCGGAGTCGAAGCTCCGTAACATCCCTAGTGTCAACGATTTACGAACATGATGAGAAGTGAAATAACTATTTACTTAGAATGATGACCAGAGGTCTACCACAACGGCCAGCGACGAAGACGGCTCTGTAACACCGCGGTCTGTACGATTCATCGAAAGGCCTAAAGAAGCAGGTGATATCGCCCAGAGGGCCGGCGCTGAGCAGATGACGGATTGTGAAACCACTTCGCAAAAGGAATACAATACCAACACTTTACAAAAGTACGATATTTATATGTAGAGATACCTACCACCTACTTCTTTTTACAAACGAACCGTAGGTTGTAGAAAATAAAACTAGTTTCCCCTTATGGAGAGTGTTAAAAAGTCGTTCGCGTAGCTCGAAAATATTGTGTGAACGAAAATATTGTGAGAAAATCTGCGTATTTTTCTACTTTTGTCCTGTAACGTAACTAACAATAGACTGGTGGAGAAGTGTTACTTTCTGCATGAGTATTTTATTAGGGCATGAGAGGTATTATTAATATTATGAATGCGGCCACGTTATGACCCATTTAAGTACGAAGGCTGTTTCTATGAAAATAGAAACTATATTTTCATCACACCTGTAATAAAGAGCATCTTTTCGGCCATGCGTAGCCGATCGAATATTGCTCATAGAACAGTGTAGTGCTTTAACTCGTTTTACATTAAAGTGACTTCGACTCTGATAATTAAACCTCACCAGAAATCACCAATGCGCCAGACAAAGAGGTTTTAATATTTAGTACACAATGTTTTTTTTTAACATTCTTATTAGTTACTTTTTATTATAATACTCGTAATTAGTAATGCAAGTGTTTACTCGCCAGTTGTGATGAAAACCTACACATTTGGAAGAGCTATTGTAAACTCGGGTCGCTCGTATACCATTGCTCACTTTCTGCACTGTATCACAATATACTCTTTCCAGGGAAGTTATTTTCTTGCGCTACATGCGAAGCGAAAATTGACTAATATGAAATCAATGTTTCATACCGGATTTTTTTTTCACTTTTGTCAGAAAACTATTATATATACCTAGTTTCTTCTTGCTAACAATTCTTGCACTCTCTGCAGACTGGAAACACCGTTGATATTGACAGCACACGCTCCGAAAGCGAATTCAGCAGTACAACAATTGTTCAACAGTGGGCGACCACCGCCACCTGCCATTGAACACCAATTAGTCACATCTGAAACTTTAAGGTACCTGCCTTCTTTGCTAATAACGTATTATCACAACATACCTTACCTGTAGGACATCGTATAGAGGTAAAATGACATAGGTCATGCATGACATATGGAATTGCAAGATCGCTAAAACGTATTTGACAGATCAAAATGGCGGCTAAGCACGCGACCTCGCTTCAGTATAAACGCGAATTTTAGTCTGCCTGGAAAAAAGTGGCATGTCAAATAGAGCTTATAAACTCGGAAGAAATCGGAAGATTTCGTTACAATACCTTTTAAAAATAAATTTGTTTGATAGAAAAATCACGAAATAGGCAGAAAGTAACGTGATACTCGTACGATAATGGAGGTATATACGAGTACATACATTATAAAATAAATAAATACCTATGTAACTAACTATAAGTAATAAGATTCAGAGTAATAAGAAAGAAAATAAAATTGAAACACGTTGTTAATTATTGGTTTTTCACTGCCAGTTAGTATTTCACTCAAATAATATAACGATTAATTTTTATAAGCTCGTTCTACCATTTATTATTTCAGTGTTGTAGAACAGCGTAACAAGAAATTGCATTATTCATTTCCCTGGAATACTTGCTGCAGTAGATAACATTGGCGAATCTCTCGAGATCCGTTCAGTTTTATATTACTGTAGGTATCCTATCAGTTATACTGGAAGATTTCATAGTCTGACATGAGAAAATATGGCATGAAGGGTTATTTTAAAGCAGTACATGAAAAAAAAGTAATAATAATAATTATTATTATTATTCTTAAAATACAGAAGGTTGAGCTGAAGTATTGGCTACAGCCGTGTAGACGCCTAACCAAGTTTGATAACTTAGTTCTTTTGATTACAAAGGTATTATTATTAGTGTTTATCACGTTAGGTTTAGTCTATTTCGTGATTTTTATCACACATGATATAATTTTAAAAAGCAAGTAAGTAGTTATTTTGACGAAATATTTAGAAATAACTAATATTTAGAAGAAGGAACCTATATAATTCTACACATACATACATGTCCTGTCATGCTACTTATTTCCAGACAGACTGTAATTTCAACCAGTAGATTGTTTTCTCATCGTATCTCTGCGTATTGCAGAGCATGGGATGCTGGTGTAAGGCCAAAAACAGACGACGCGGCGGTGCGGCGAGTGGCCGAAAGAAACGCCTTACGCTGCTCGTTGCTACGCAGTGAAGCTCGGAAAAAGCAGCAACCAAAGGTAAATGTTTCATCCTTGTATGAGACGAATTAGAATATCTCTTCCACTACTGGACAAGTACGAGGCGACTAGCCCGAGTAACTTGATGGTGTAGCGTCCGGTCCGCCTGGCTAAACGACCGTTTATGTAAAGTCTGTCGTCAAATACTCGTATCTTCGCTTCGGCGTTGATGTGTTTCGGCAGTGTTTGTAGAAGAACCAGTACTTAGTAAGCCCTTGTGCTTCATCGTCACCTACCACCAGGTGAGATTGAGGTCAAATGCGGGTTTAAACGTACTTACGAGTACATTAAAAAAGCTATCTCCATGACACCGTTTTCATTCCTGTGTGCTACACTGTTCTATTTTAGTTCCGGAACGGGAAAGTCTTCTCAAAGGAATTTTATGCCAAATAATATTTATTTAGGTAAGTTCAAGGCAATAAGTTGAAATTTAATTGAAATTCAGAAACAGATTATTTTTTGTTAAGCCTTTGATGAAATGTTTTACATTGGTACCTATTCCCATTTTTTCACCCCCGACCGATCGAGGGAGTTAAGTTTGACACGTTTGTCTGTCTGTTTGTCGATTCGGACTCGGTTTTTTAATTTTTATAGAGATTTTTATGGGGAGTGTTCTTATGATTTTAGCCATGTCTGATAAAAATTGGATCAGTGGTTTCCAAGATCTTGGAGTATCTTTGATGTCAGATGGGATCTCTGGGACGGTAATAGCTAGATGGTTCGAGTTTGAGCTCAAATGTTTAAGACCATGGAGCCCTTCCCATATGTGGAACCTTGAAGACCTTGATGATGACTAGGAAAAGGTAAGGGATCTCCACAATCGTATGTCGTCGGGGGATAATTAAATTTTTAATTTAGAGTTGTTTGAAGATATTTATCCTATATTTTCATATCTTTTGACAAAAGACAAAATACTGTTGTCTGCTTATTAATATAATTCATTAATCATACCATACCCACCACAGTTGTTCTTATGTCTTGACTTGAATATTTGTTGCTCACTTTATACGTGCAGTGGCACTGGCAAGACATGGCAATAGTATATCAAATCTGGGACAATTTGATCGGAAAACTGTCATATCCACGCGGAACGCGTTTCGTTTTTTTTTAAATTGATTCGATTTAATGAATGTTTTGGTGGAAAATTACGGAAATAACCTGTGGTTTAAATCGATGCATAATAGATAAATAGTTCTACCCTGCATCGAATGAGATTACCGTAGCACAGGGTTGGTCCATCTAGTTCTACTATCAGGGCACACACTTGGCCAAGTGCTTAGTCAAGTAGCAAATGTCAGTGGCAAGGACAGTGGCGAGTGACTGGCCAGTGACAAAAAGTCAAACAAAATTTGGATCCACTGGCAAGGCAGCTTGCAAGCCAACTTGACTCGCCCACTGTTTGATTAAGCACTTGACCAGTAAACCAGACCTTAGCTAATTCTACGAGAGAACAAAATGGTCAAACACCATGTAATGTCATGTACCAATCAGTTTTTCGGTTTTTTCCAATACTGCTCTAACTGTGATTGAAAACATCGTGAGGAAACCTTAACCAGTAAGTAAAGTAAGTAAAATACACTTTATTGCACAAATATAAAAAAACAAACATGAGATAGAAAAGGAAATAGTGAAGTACAATTTAGGCGGCCTTATCGCTAAGAGCGATCTCTTAGCGAGTGTGTGAAATGGGAAAAGCAATGGCAAGCCACCCCTTTAATCCTGCTAAGATAGTTGTTCTATGTGATCAATTCCATAGAATGATCACGTCCCACATTAATAAGGAATTCGACTACGAAGAGTACAAGTGAACACACAAGCAGCATACGTTGCGTTTCATAAATACAGAAACACATTCATAATATTGCTCCACATAGCTCTTCCTCTCAATTTAGGTCACTACACTTTCGTAGAGAGCTGTCTGCCATAATGGGTTTCTGTAGTTTCAATAGTTGACTTTTAGCGAGCTTGACGCTGATATTATATAGACGTGAAGCATCATATTCCAGTTTGAATAGCTAGCTGACGTCAGGCTGCCGTGAGGTCTGAAATTCAATTTCTACTGTTGCCAGCGCTGCAATTAAACTCTGTGGCAATTTATTAATTAAGCTGGTAGGCTTTCAATTTATTCGTGAATATGCAATTATAAATAACAGGTTGTGTATTAAATTTCTCTGTGAAGTTTAGGTTCATATTTTGGAAATTATAGGTAGGTACGTGAGTATTAATTAAGTACTATTTACTGTTAGCTAGGTCTAGACTTTTTTTCCAATCGGCTGAAATACGAACTTTACTTTTTATGGTTGTATGCGTATGGTAAAAATATTTCACCCTAAAGATTCGCCCCGCAAAATTTTAAGAGTTTGAAGTATTAAGACAGACATCGATTTTATTCAAGGTATTTATAGGAAAAGTATTATTACTTCAGGATTTACTTAATAGTGAAACATTTACCTATAGCTAGTTCAACGAGTTGAAAGCAATCAAGCTACGGCGGGGCTTTTTCAACTCCCACCCACAGCCGTTATTAAAAAAAAGGTCGTCTACTTACCAGCCCATTTGTCCTTTATAATAGGATTGCGGGTCGAAAACGACCCACTTATGTGGATTCACATTGGTCACAAAAAGAAAATAGTTTCCTTATGTGCAGCCAGAGACTACGTCGCTAGCCGAACGCATTCGGCTCCTGACGTGTGACGTGGAGGACGAGCCGGAGGAGCAGCGCTCGTCCCCCGCCGGGGCTAGCGTGGACAAGTTCCCCAGCAGTGACAAGTCCAGCGACAAGTCGTATAACAGCCTGGATAAGAACAGCGAGAAGGCGTTCGGCAGCGCGTCTTCGAGTTCGTCGTCGTCAACCATTTCGGCGCCCGTGCCCACTCGCCAACAGCTGGATCTCGGCGATATTCACCCGGAACCTCAAAAGGTAGAGTGATTTATATTTCATAAATTATTTCATAGATGCAGGCGTGGTGAAGGAGAGGTCACACACACAGAATATCAAAAGTCACACTCCTCAAAAGTCTTCGAATCTAAAGGAAAACCCTAAATATTGGATTGCAGAGCCGCACTCGCATTATGTGGATAATAGTAGTCACTGGTCGATTAGTAATATGTCCTATGTGGGATACCGTTACCGTTTTTCCAACTTTTGTACAATTTTTTCCTGAATTTACCCAAAATTTTGCATTTTCCCGGTGTTTCCCAACATTTTGCCGAACATACGAGTAGGTATGCGTAAGTAGCGTGGTAGGGTACTTATCTTTTAAACTTGCATCAAGTCGTAAGTCTGAAACAAGATTACATTGCTATCTGGTTTTTGCAGCCAAGAGTGGAACAACGGCGTCAGTTTCTGTCCACCTTGGCGCCGCTTACAGCATGTGTGGGAAGCGCGGCACACCACGAGGGCTTCTACTACGTGCCTCCTGGGGACAGGACCTCGGCCTCGTCTGCCACCAACCTCGACCTTCAGGACCACAACGATGCTCCAGCGCCTGATGTTGTTGCTGGGACACCAGGTAGCCATTAGTTAGGGCCTCTGCGGAAGAATATACATTCCCTAATAGCACAAAATTAGGGAGCTGTTAGGGTTGCTCTTTATGAAGTTAAACGTCAGCGAAAGAACACGATAACCAGCAATATTGTACATCGATATCGACTCGTCCGTGCGCGGTTTAACGTTGATTACCCCAATTGCCATAATAATACAGGTACTATTTTGAAGGTGGTATGAATCTATGCAGAGACTTGGTTGGTTGATTGGTAAGCTTCTTGTTTGGTTGGTATCTTACTATAATAAATTTTTTAAACGCTGTTTGAAATGCAACATGTACAGTAGCACCTTTACTTTTATAGGAATCCTTGGTTGTCCTTGGTTTTACCTATTTATTACATTACAATAGACAATTGAGTGACCAAAGTCCCGTATCCCACGCCAAAGGTGCTGGCGACGGAGACGATGGCCTGGCAGCATTCGCCCGGGCAGCAGCTCCCAGGACCGAAAGGCTCCGGCAGCGCTACGGTCAGGAGTCGCAGCCAGTTAGCAGTGACGACGAGCATGATGATTATGGTCAGTGTTCCTAAGATTCTCGTTTTTAACCCCCGACCGAGTGTTGGCGTGTTTTAAGTTTGACACGTTTGTCACTTTGTGTGTTTGTCTGTAACTTAACAACGGACGATCCGATTTGGATCCGGTTTGTTTTTATTTAGTAGAGAATTTTGATGAGTTTTCTTAGCTAGGTCTGATAATAATTGGATCAGTGGTTTCAAAGATCTTGGAGTATCTTTGATGTCAGATAGGATCTCTGAAACGGTAATAGCTAGATGGTTCGAGTTTGAGCTCAAATGTTTTAGACCAAGGAGCCCTTCCCACATCTTGAACCTTAAGGATCTGATGATGACCAGGAAAAAGTGTGGGGATCTCCACAATGGTAAGTCAGGGGTTTTAACAATTTTCAATTTAGAGTTATATAATTTGGAATAATCTCCTGTCCGACGTTGTCCAGCAGACTAGGATAAGGGATCTTTCAGAAAAAATGTAAAAAGATACCTAAAATGCTGGCACCAGCAATACTCCTAGTGTTGCATATATCGCTCCCCATCTGATAACTTGTCTGCCCAGGTGTCTGTCGTACCGTATCTTAAATTACAAAATCTTTACTTACTTTGTTCAGTACTCTTCCTTTTAAAACCATCCATTTCTTTAACAGGGTTCCACCGGCGACCAGCAGTGAGAGGAATCGCGGTGAAGCAGCAGTTGGGTGCTTCGGACCAAATCCTACAACAAATGCAGAGCGAGCTACAGCCGTCTCCGGGCACCACCTCCGCGCAGGTCCCGGCGCATGCGTGCCAGCGCACAAACTCCAACTACTCCTGGCCTTACTATTCTGAAGCAAACCTTAACTCTCGGCCACAGAGCAGAGCGAGCGCTAGCTCCATCTGGTGGGTATTTTTTAAGATAAAACAGTATATTATTTAGCTGTCGTCTATTTTAGCAAGAACGCAATAAAAGGGGAAGAGAAAATTTTAACAAAGGCAGTAATCGTAACTAGGGAAACGGTGATATGTTTAATTATCTGTATATAGCGAAATCAACCAGAGACATAGCTGACACTCTGCCTTTAGGGCCTAAGGTCTTTTAGGTCATCTCAACTCTGTCGAAATATGTTACTGCCGAGGTCGATGGAATGAAAAAGTCCTATACCACAACAATTCTACATGATTGGATGGTTAAATCTTTGTTTACGACACACATGGGAAGTCCTATTTGACAATATATTAAAAAATAAATATTATAGGTACTTACTAAAAGTGCCGCAGATAGGCCTCGTCGGATAAAGAAATGTTATGCCTAAAGAAACTCTATTTTCAGTGACTCTATTTTCTATAGAATGAACTCAGAGATTTCTGGATATAACCCTGGGTAATGTGGTTCTTTGAAGGTCGAAGTCGTCAGACTACGTGTCGGGGCGGCAGTGCGGCAGCGCGCCGGCGCCGGCGCCGCAGCCGCAGCAGCAGCAGCAGCAGCAGCATAGCGACTCGTGCTATGCTCACGCGCAGAACATGGCCACCTACGCGCATTACCAGCACCGGCAGCAACAGGACACCATGTATAGAAACTGCTCCCTCTACGCTAACGTTGGGTGAGATCATGTTTCAAGTTTGATTGCACAAGGGTGTAAGGGAATTTTCTTTTGAAGGTTGTAAGTACCCGAATATGCACAACTTTGCCGTGATTAAAAATTCGAATTGACAATAGAAATTTAGGATTTTTCAGGTAAACATATTTGTTTTTGTGGTTACAGTTTATTATGGAAAGTCGAAAAAATGATTCCGAATCCAAAAGGAAAGATTTACTCTGACACGGCTCTATCCAGTGTTTGTATACTTTGAGCTCTAACAGAACCGATTGTTATTCAATCAAATATTTCAGTCGATGAGTTATATCCGTCCTTCTCATATATTGCTTAAATGGGAACACACACACAACACAAGGTCAAATAAATTTTCTATTGTGCGCTCGTTGCACTATCATATCGTTGCCTATCATGGCACGGGAAGCTCATTTGTTTATTTTCAATTTTGACGTCCATAAGACGTCCTTACGTCATAATTTGGTATAACCTGACCAGAAATATAAAAACCCTCGCCATATTATTATCGCGGAATTAAACGCTACTACTCGTATATTTTTTCATACCGAACGCCATAACACAGGTTATAAAACTACCAAAGGCACCTTCTTGATAGGGTTTTTATATTCCTGGTCAGTGTATACTACCGATCGGTAGTTTTATAGGTAGGTGCATTAGGTAATACCAAATATCAAATACCCCTCCATCGAACATGAAATAACTTGGAATAACCGTAACCTCAGATCTGGTTATAAAGGTATGTGCCATGTCACCTGCAACACATACGAGTACCTAGTGGGGGTTCAGCAGCGCCATTTTATGTTTATTTCAACATACAAACTTACTTTTAATTTAATTGTCCAGGTGCTCCGACAGCAGTCAAGAGCTGTACAGTTCGCAGACGAGCTCGGAGCAGACGTCGCCGGTCCGCGCCGCGCCTCGCTGCCGAAGACCCGAGTCTCCTCCGCCAATCCGGAGCCACCATCAGCTTCTCTACGTGCCCTATAGCACTCACTACCACTACCAACACGACTACGGATCCCATTGGAATTCTAGTGATTGTAAGACATTTTGATTTAGCTAATAACATTTTAGATGAAAAAAGACGATGATTTTAAGATGAAACGAATGACGAAACAGGTATACGAAGCGTAAGTGAATGGAAGGAGAAGCCGGGGTCATCCTATACTGTCTGACTGTGATCAGATGAACAGAGTGCTCTTAGATTTTAATATACAGAGCAGACGACCCCAACGGCGAACATGCGTGAAACGACGAATGACTGTAGAGGACGCAAGAGAAGCGTGGCAAGCAGGAATTCGTGGCACTCCGTTATCTCTGCTTTCTCTGAAAGGGACATAGCGTGAAGGTATGTATGTGTGTATAATAACTTTTTCTACAAAAATTCTCGATACTTCGTGTAGATACACGAAGATGATGGATGACGTACCTAAATATCTTTTTTGTGGAATGATGATGTTTGTTATTTCTTTTATAATACCCATATACTCGTACCACACAGGAAGGACTAGAAGGACCCATTTATGTACCTACCTACGTATATTAAAAGTTATGATTTCTATGTGCTTTGACAATTATTCCGAAGTAAAAAGCGTTTGTGTAAACATTATTTGATGATCATTGTCAAAGAACTTTTATGATTGTTGTTTATTTTAATTACCGCACAATTTATACTTACCTGTTTACATTTCGTTTTCAGACAGCCGCGTGCGCACTTACTACCAGCAGCAGCAGCAGCAGGCGCAGCCGCAACAGCCGCAGCCGCAACAGCCGCAGCCGCTGAGCCGCAGCGGGGCCAGCACGCCGCAACCCGCGGCTGCGCAACCGCAGCGAGCGCTCTATACACACGCTCTGCAGCTGCAGGTAGAGTTTCCAGCCCTCTCCTGACTAAGGGCCCGTCCATTAATGACGTGGGCCCTAAATCTCACCACATCTCATTTAGGGGGAGGGATGGGTCAATGAAAATCTCACGTCAGCTTTGTAATTCGGGAAATAAGTACTTACATTTATTATAAATTTTAAAACGTAAAAATATTTTTTATCAAATCATATTAAATAAAATGCCACTTTATGTATAACCTAAGTAGTATCATTAAAAAAAGATAAATGAGATGGAAAAAATTCTTGAGCTCACTATTTAGTGGTACTGGCCTTATCTCTAAGTACCTACATTTTATAGTATAAAGCAAAATGCATGAACATATCGATTTTTTTAAAAGCACCTCATTTAATTAATGGACGGCCTAACTTCGTAAATGCAATAAATTGAAATTGACTCACAATTTCGGTGAACGTAGATCGCCAAAAGCCGATTAAGAAAAAATGCTATCTACATTGTCCTATCTATTGATCATATTTAATCGATCGATATTTGGTATCTTTTAAGGTTTGCATTTGCAGCAAATGTAGAGCAGCAGAAAATCACAAAAACAGTATTTCCAATTCCTTAAACCTTATTTTATACATTTTAGTACACCGACATGTGGTGTACTAAAAATACTTGACCAGTGTTAAAGTATTTCTTTTTAATTAACACGACCATCAGAAATAAATCAGTTTTATTAGTGTGACTGATTGTTGTTTCGTATTGATCAAATTACGAATTGGGAGTACAAAAATACCTTATTTTACTACTGACTTTACAGACATTGTGCCCAGCACCTGCGAGGTACAGACCGGTACCAGCCCCGCAGCCTGGAGGTGGCAAACAGATGATATGCTACTCAGAAAAGGTACTTATTACGTGACAAACATGGAGTCACTTCCAGTCTCCCGTTTCCTTAAACGTCAAAACGTGGGTACAGAAAATATTTGACAGGGAACCATGTGTTCCTGTTCAGGACGGGCGGAAAGCTAACAACAGAAAGTAACACTTTTCACGCGTCTCTAGCTCAGTTGCTATTAAGCCGATCTCAGTGCCGTAAGTGTCTATCGCGAGTGTAAGGTAGCTCGCTCATTCTGACTAAAACACATACAGGGCTCCCTGCCCAAAAGTGTAGACATTGTGTCTACTAGACACGATCAGAATCGTGCTTCGGGGTTTTTTCTATTGCAGATATGTATTTATTTTATCTCGGCCACATTTATTATGTCTCACCAACGCAATTACATAAAATTGTAGCTATAAGTATCAATCTCATCTTATCAGCTTATTAACGTCCCCACTGTTGGGGCACAGGCCTACCTTTGCACAAGGGTGTACGGGCCATGATTAACCGAGCGGGCCCAGTCCTTATTGGTAGATTTTTTTATTATATAAGTGAGTAATAATTACTTCCTTTTAAGTACTATATTTATACTGTTATTTATAAGTGGAAATTTATTATTAGCATTTTTTATCTATGTATTCTAAGTCTATTGTTGTTATGTATTTGTCTGTTAATTTCCCTAATAGAAAATAAAATAAAATAAAATAAAAAAATAAAATTTCACACGCTTACGGAAACTTTTCCTCAGACATTCAGATTTCCTCGCGATGTATTCTTTCGGTAATCGGTGTAGCACAGTGGCTAGGACGCCGGACTCCTATGCGAGAGGTCTAGGTTCGAAACCAACCATGCAATGCCATAAATAAATATCAATATGTAACGTAATCTCAGGTGGCAGCGCCTCTATACCAGCCGGCCCCAGGGTCCCCGTCACGACCCGCTAGAGGCGCCCCCGAAGGCGCACCGGCCACTGTCTCAGCGGCCACCGCCACGTCGCCCATGGGCCAGCCCTCGAACCCTGTGTACTACGCTATGAACGTCTGACGGGGGGACTAGGTAAGGATTATTTAGAGCATTCCAGAAATTCCCACAAAGAAATTTGCACTGGTGGAGAATCGCTAAAATAATACGATATAAAACACAAAGCGTTGCGTAGATGGAGCCACTAGCACACTCAGTAAATTGTTATTGAAAGCAATAAATTATATTAGTTTATGTTTAGAACAAAATCATATTTAAGTCGTACACGATATTTAAAAAAAAGATATTAAATACTTATTTCATTAAAATCTTCAGGATTAAAGTGTGCTGCACATATTTTTGAATGTTTTTTGTTCGAAAATATTTATTTACGTAATTGTGCTAGTGGCGCCTCTAGTGGTAAAACATTGCAGGATTATCTTCTTTTGTCTTGTTATCCCCACTGGCACTTCAGTGGGGATAACGACAGGTGTCGTCATGGTTTATCATAGTGCCAGGCGAAAGAGACAGAGTGAGTTTTGACAACATGTTTATACAGTGGCGGGATCATTCCGTCTCTTGTGCTTAGTGCTTTTAAACCTTGCCGGTACCTTTACTTGGTTACATATAGGTTTTTCTGTCAATTAATTCCTGGACATTATAATTTTTTTAAGATTTTGATTCTATAAAAGTAGTAGGAAGTAGCTTGCTGATCATACTTTCCTCCCTTATCCTACCAACATATTCGACTTCCCAACTCCATATGCAACTCATGCAAGTGACCTTGAACGACTAATTTCTGTGTTTCGGTGATGTTAAACATAATGTATTCAGCACATCGATGTATTCAGCACTGTCACCCTAATGCGTATTTTATAACTATTAGTTTTGCTTAGAAACGGAAAAAGTACTGGGAATTTCGTATACCTAAATAATATTTGTCTTTCAGTTATGTTAAAATATTTTGAGCTCTTTGACATATATTCAATTGATTTTAGGTGAAAATCGTGGTGGGCCCGACAGGCGAGGTCCATATAAAGGTGCAGCCGCCAACGAATTCAGCAGATAGACCAAAACCGAAATGATGATTAGAGCCGCTTGGAGCAGGGAGTCAGCGGTGACCACTTTAGCAGACAAGCTGCTGTCTAACCGGCCAATGACGATCGATATCTCATCGGCAACGGGATTGCTGAAATTTCTGTTTTTAATCATGCTAGGGCCCAGGACATGGATTGGTTGTAACTTCTTCGTGAATCGAATTTAAAAGCGACGAAGTAGACCGCCAGAGATGTTTCGTAGTTATATACCTACCGATCAACGTCTTCGCTTTGCTGGACGAAAATGATTGATGTAGTTAGATATTTGAGTGTTTGCTTTATTATACTTAAGTATTGGTACGAGTACTTATGTACCGCTATTCCAGATAGAGACGGGCAATAGCAAACATTTTAGCTTTTACTAATTTAAGGGCATTTATTTTGTTTTATAGAAAGAATTAAAGAATGTTATCAAAAGAAGTTATAGCAGATTCAAAAACATTAAATTATTACAGTTTTAAAATAACATCGAAAAGACAAGTTATTATAATGCACACCACCAAAGATTATTTTATCAATATGCCAAAGAAGATAAAACCCAAAAAATAAATAATGATGAAATAAATTGTTACCTTGTAGAATAAAGGGTTAAAAGTATGAACTGGTCTTGCCAAGGCCTAAAATTCCTTTAAAAAAAATAATTATTGCTTTTTAAGCGTATAGATAGATTTTTTTATACCTCGGTCCTAGTCTCCTCAAGGAACTAACTACCTGTGGCAAATTTAATATCCAGAGAAATAAGTGCCAAAATACAGTATTATTAGCTATTGTTGTTTTGTTAGAATGTAGAATTTATGCACGTTGTTTATTCTCAACCGGCCTAGAATAATTACCTATAGGATCAGGATAGGGTACTTAACTAACGGTTTGTCTAACGTGTAACCACGTGTAACGTTGTTATAATAAAAAATATATTTTAAGCTGTATTTATAAATGTCGTCCATCGCGAAATTCATAATACAAGTCGAAATATTATGTACGTATAGGTACCTAAGTTAAAATTTTTGAAATACTAAAGGTTTGTACCTGTAAGTTTTATATTATTATGATCATTGTCATTTTAAGCAATTAAAATATAATTAGTTGATGTTTGTTTAATAAGTGGGTTATATAAATTAAGTGTTATTTTATTATCATCAATGATTTTATGATCATTGAAATTTATAGATGATATAGATGCCAATTTTGTCTTAAAAATATTTTTAACCGTTTTTGATGCTAAACGGTTAAAGCCCTAAAAATATCTCCCTTCGTCTATCATTTATAGGCAACTCGTACATAATACGTGATGATACCTACCGAAAGTAAAAGTTGACTAAAATACCTACTTCATAAATAATTTCAGTTTAATTATTTTAGTTTCTCGATTTTTCTTATTTCATCCTTCATCATCTTATTGATAGAATATAACTTATCAATTATCATTATATCTATATTTTCATTATTACATTAATTATGTTATGTATGACTTAATAAACTAAAGTTTATAAAACTTTGGTCATAATCATTAAAAGTCATTTGAGTAATTTTTAGATCGGCTTAAATGTATGTACGAGTAATTATTCCATACATTATAGTACATAAATAGGGTTAATAATGGCATAGTTAAGTAAATCAGAAGTGCCTGTATATAAAGGCAAATTTATTTAGATACAATAAATAGACAAAAATAAACGAAGTCGCACAACTATAAGACCAAAATGTAGACCAAAAACAACCTCGTTTCATTGGTAAAAATAAGTTATTTTTAACGGATGTGCACGCATACCGTGTTAACTGACTTACTTATTCCATCGCTCATGTTAATTATAAAATTATTAAAAATATAACTTATATTACGAGTAAGTAAGTTAGAAAGTTAGTTAGAGTAGGTAGTTAGTGAACGAGAAGAGATGAGCGAGTGACTTTGACTATTATAGTCAAAATGTATGCCTCTGATAAATTCAATAATTTCAATTTATTATCGTAAGCCTGTCTTTGTCTAGTATTCCACATACCTACCTACCTATAGATAGAAAATTAATTATGTGAACTAAGATAGGTCCAGTAGATAGTCAGAGGCATTAATTATTGAGCTAGTCTTAGGTAGGTAGACTATTAAATATGTACGAGTATAATGAAGTAACGTTTGAAATTCTTTTGATAAGTACTTTTATCTTTTGACATTACAAATACTTACCTCTGTATATGACTTAGCCCTTGACCGTTTTGTGGTCACAACCTGTGACTCATAGGTCTAGTATTATTTTTCCGATCTGGCTATAAATATTAACTTGACCTGTATGTACTAAGGGTTAGTTCCGCAAAATTTGAAGCATTTTTGTTGTGTTTGGATAGATTATAAATATTAAAAACTGTTTGGATAGACGGAAATGCAATAGTTACTATAGAAGATAGGTTAAAGAAAACAATAGGAAAATTGACCACTGTAGAAAGAATTTCAAGCCTTGGCTGAAAATTTTATTGAAGAAATATATTATAAGGTTGACTTTTATTATTATTATTAAGTAGGTACCTAGAAGGATATTTCATGTTACCAAAAAGAAACGTCGATGGAATCAGGCGTTACTTTGCGGAAATGCATTATTTTAATATTTAAAAAGAAACGTATTTAATATGTAAGTAAATTAGAAAAAAATATGGTGTAATGTAAATATGTTAAATTAATGACGTCAAGTAAACGCATCAATTTTATTACACTAGGGTGAAAAGAAATTTTCCAAAAGAAAAATTTATGTTATGCGCAAAGAAAACATTAGATACTAAAGTTTTTGCGTTTCCTTTTACACCCTAATTTATTAGGAATACTACGTTTAAATAGCTAAACGTTTGGAATACCTTAATACCTCTTATAAATTGTTTACTAAATGATCATCATTTTTCATTGACATCGAATTAAAAATGAAATTTTAAAAATACCTAGCTGTTTTCGGTTAAAATTTTATTTATTTTTAAAATTATTAGCAATAAGATTTTGGGGATGACACACTCTAGAGCATGGCACAAGCAGAAAGCCATATCGACTACGGATTGTATGCTGTTTCCCGTAGACGGGTACGTCACTCGGGTTGCCATTTTTACCGAATTGCACATTCTTACATCCCTGTCACAAATTATTTTTTACTAGGCTTGCAATAAAAAATATTTATACAATACTTTGATGTGCAAATGCGTGAACGTAATTAATTTAATCATTTAAAAATCATGATTAATAACTCGGGGGGTGATCGACTCCTCTTGGAACGCTTCGAGCTTCGTTCTACGCGGAGCTCGGCCTTTGGCCTCGCAAAGAATGACTGCAAGATCTATGGCTCCGCTTGCAACGGAGACGCTCCGGACTTCGTCCCACGCGGAGCTCGACCTGCGGCCTCGCTCTAATCGTGTCCTTTGCAAATGGCTGTACCTCTGGCCGCCATCTTGATTTTTATTAAAGTCTGATTTTTCTGGTTAACTACCTACATGATATACCTACCCTATCAAATGACACCACTCACGATTGCAACTGGGAGATCAATTCGGTCGATCAGGCGAAAAAGTCAAAATTTCGGTCAGCCATCTTGACGCCGCAATTTCTTTTTTTTAATTTTTTTTAAACATTAGTCATTATAAGGGTGTCGAGTGTTTCACCTTTAAAATTTCATATACATCGGTTGGAAAATCTTGTTTTTTTATCGCTATAATTTTTTTCTGGTCACCCCGCCGAGCCATACAACTCTTCGATACATGACATCCCCATTTTCCCACTCGTTTTCGAGAAAGTTGTTGATGACGTACCCTTGTGCGGGAAACGTTATGCAATCCGTAGTCGATATGCCTATGAAGAATGAGCAGTCTTCTTGTGCCATTATCTAGATACTCATAATGTTTAGGTCTTGGATGAAGAAAAAACTGCATGATAAAGGTAACTTATTTTGTTTGAATTTGAGGAGATCTGTTAAATAATTAATTATTATATTTTAGTTTGAAATTTTATTCTGTTTTGGTAATTGAACGTTCTGGAACGGATTATTCTGTTATAAGTACCTACTTTGATAAAAACAATGCACTGTTTTGTTGTTTAACCTATCTAGAGTACTTTTAGTTGAAGATGTACAGTTGGCCAAATAATTGGTTTACCACCCTAAGGTTGACTGTCATTTGATTATTTTCGCTTGCATCTCTTTGAACGTTCCTAGTATGAACCTTAATGATATTTTCATTCCAATGAAGATTTAGCCAAAACTGATAAACCACTTTCTTGGCATACCGTAACTAGTAAATAAATTGTGGTTGATTTTTGCTTTTGTGATATTATTCTTTTTACTGCTTGGCAGTTTTTATTCTAGTACTTTTAAGTGATGGTAAAGTTGATGTTAAAGTTAAAATTAATGACAACCAATTATTTTCTTATATTATCTATCAAGCTAGTCATTTTAATACCTGCAACATGTTATGATTCTGTAGGTATCTATGTCTTACTAAATATCTATCTCTAAAATTAAGAAACCCTGTATCACGACCAGATACTAAACAAACCTGTTAAAAGGGCGCCATTGGTAGTTTTATAATCTGTGTTGCTATGAAAAAAAATCCAGATTTTTTCGAAGACTTATGTACATTTACCGACTGCTCTAGCGGTGAAGGAAAACATCATGAGGAAACCTGCATGTCTGTACATCCACAAATCAGTACTGGGCCCGCTCGGTGGATCATGGCCCATACCCCCTTGTGCAAGGGGAGACCTGTGCCCCAACAATGGGGACATTAATAGGCTGCTGCTGATGATGATGATGATGATGAAAAAATAGTACCATTTAAGTCCGCAATATGGCGAGGGCTTTTTAGTTCCTGGTAAGGGCTTAGAACACTGTTAAAGCGCGCTGGGTGAAAAAGACGAAGTGCACCCGCATTGTAGATTGATATCAAATACGAGTACAGTGGTATAGGTACCTATATCCTTTGGTACTTTGTCGCTTTTACTTATTTGACAAAGACGTACGAATGTCAAGAAGTCTTAACAAAATCTTATTGCGATAGGGCTCCACATGTTATGGCTTCACAACTTGATGTGTTTTCCACTTTATGTACACTTGTACTCGTACATACAGTGCGCGGGTTCATTTCCCACCGTAATTTTTTTTCTAACGCGGTTAAAGCACGACAGCATCTTACTATAAATGAAACCGCGTATCAGGCGGATCGCCCGCGACGTAAGAGGGGTGCGGGGCGAGATGACAGGGCGAGCAGGCGTCGTCGTGCGGGTGGTGGGCCTACAGCCAGCTCATCCTCTGTAGTCCCGCTCCGCCTGTTACGCGGTTTCACTATTAGTTACTATATGTTTTTTTTTCTTCTTTTGCGCTATCGCAGAAAGGAATCTCCAGCGACATATTCAGTCTCTGATTGATCTGAATTGAAAATATTATTTTATGTTTTTTTTAAGTAGGTACTTACCTACATACTTATTGTAAGATTTGTATTGTAAGTATTAATTAACTATAGATACCTAAATAATTTTCCAATGTGTAATAGAAACAATCAAAATGTTATCAGCTTATTACGAACAAAAGAATGTTGTGATTACGTAAGGCATTTTAGTCAGTAATTCCTATAAAACCCCGAAAATGCATTTTTTTTATATGTAAGTAGTGCATTAGAAAAGTGGTAGGTACCTAGTAGAATTGCAGAAAATGTTGCAATTCTAGCTACCAGTTCCAAAATATAAAAAGTTTAAAAGTACGGTGTATACCCTACTTATTATTATTTTATTTTCCAAGCGTATTCAGTATTTACGAATTATGTAGATATTGGTATTGCCGAGTTCTAGTGTTGTTAATAAAATAATGTTATGTTAATTAATAAGTGTAGTAAATGGACTTTATCCATTATAAATGGTAACTTTCAAAAAGTTTAATCTGATTTAATAAAGGCGACGATAATAAAGCTGTAATTACGTTCTGTCTTGACTGAATTCAGTGGATTATTCAACGATTTAGTCGATTATCTAGACAGGCTTCTGTTTATTATTGGCTATAAATTGCAGACTAACCGTACTGACCGCATTTGCACTTGACTGAATTCAGTCAAGTATATTATGCGTTTTACTGCAATTTTGATTATTAATACTGCATGTTGCATAGCAATAAACATTTTTCATACTCAAGTTTTAATTGTCTTACCAGAAATTAGAGTAATTGTTTTCTGTTTTTCTGTGCAAGCACTGTTTAGAATTTTAACTTTTTAATGGTACTTTATTTGAAGACACTGTAGTATGTATTCATACCTCATCTTACATAAAATATAAGATACAAGTGTCATCAGCTACTTTATTATTTGTTATTTTTATTCTAATGCCTACGACAAAGATACCCTGATCAAAAACTCTTTTACATTGCCCATTTTAGTGTGTGCTTTTTTAGTTAGATTTTTGATTGTGGTTACGAATATTGGTACTTACCATGGTAGGTACCTAATTATTTTCATTCGTAATTAGGCGTACTTTATAACCCGAAGCTAGTATATTTAGCGCTGAATCTTTGATAGGTATGCAATTTAATTCCCTGTATATAAAAGAGGTAGGTACTCTAAGTACTTATTTCTAAAATCTAATTTTCATAGGCAGGTTATTATAGTTAGACGCAAGTCACGATTTTAAATTATTCATTATTAATACATACTTACTTAATTAAAAATTCAGATGTATAATGAGTGTTAGGGCAAAAAGTTCGCCACAAAATGTTTCAAATTACCCCTGTACAAATGTATTTGTAGATCGGTAAAAATATATGAAAATATATACATATTTTGTTTTATTTAGTGAATACTTACAGCTCAGCCCTTTGCCTACAGGATGTCAAGCATTTATCTCAACCTCTTGAATCCCTTTGTACCCACGGCCATGTCACAATTTCTTTCTACGAGTACCTCTTAGAAGTTGTCTGTGAATCTCGTAAACTTGCCAACATTTTTAGGAGTGGATCATATTATGTGGATAGTGGAGATACGATTTTCACATATTCGTCACAAAAAACATTGGTACTTTTTGTAAAAAAATAGGTACCTACCTACTTCATGGTTTTTTATATTACCAATAATCTTCATTAGGATTGTTCTCAGTAATTCCTTTGGAATTTCCTTTAAAGGATCTACAGATATAACTACTCCAATTAGCTTAAAATGCTGTGGTCCACCACAATAGTCCAAAGGAGATTCGATCCGGTATCGCTTGCGCCGCTGTCTCGTCATACCCTTTGAACCATTGTCGCTTCAACTTCAAGACCAATGCGCCGCTAATTTTCACATTTCAACAAAAAAACGAATAAAAAGTATGACTGGAAAATGTCGCTGCGCCACTGGCGAGAAGGGCATCGGATGCAGCGGGCCCAGAGCTCCTCATACCCTTTTGCTGGATAAAGACATCGCTGCTCCAGAGCACGAGAGATCTAACGAGTTACGATTCGTTACTGGCGCACAAGCCCTGTGTCTTATGCCAGTATTATGTTTTACGACAAAATTAGTTTTTTATTTAAATAAAGGAAAAAAAAAAGTTCCGGCGGCTCAGTAGAGCCCAACTGCGGAACGGCATGCCTGGAGGCTGAGGAGACGGTCGATAAGAATGCAGTGTGGTAACAAATAAAAATCTAAATATTCTTTATTGCACACAGGACAAAAATACATTACAGAAGAAAAGATACAAAATACCAGGCAACCTTTGGGCGATGGAGTTACCTAGTTAGTTATTTGGTCACCATCCTTCCGAACGGAAAGCCTCAGCACCCCTTATGCTATTTCCCGAAGTTCTACTCCTGTAGGACAATAATGTCCTCATTAAAGGACTCCTGGACTCTTAGGCGAAGTTGGGGTGGCTTGATTTTCCATCACACGCAAAGTGTCGAGTCGAGTTGCGGAAACCAGCCCGTTACTACAATACAATACTGACTCTCTTCAATTAAATTTATTAGTGTCGTATCTTTGTCCTCTTGGACAGAATTTGGCCAGCCATCGGTCATGGTCCAATAGAATACCAGCGCTGTAGGCATTTTTGTCTGCAGCAATAAGCTGAGTTGAGGCTCTTTTCACAATAACAGCAGACCATCAGACATGATTTCAATATGTTTATCTTTGACTACATAATTATTTTATTATAATTATAAATACCTGTTTCGGTCTTTGCTGTGTGTGAAATAAACATATTACTTACTTACTTATTACTCTTGTTACAATTTTAAAATGAATAATAAGTCATAAAGTGATAATGATAATTAAGCGCTGCGCGTTTTTTTAATTCACCAATAATTTCGGTAACTACATAAGTAGCAAGGTAATAGAAATCAAGGATCTCATACCTACCTAGAAAGTTATACTAATACCTTATAAACCTATTATACCTACCAGTATGTCTTCGTATCTCTTGAAGATATGGATAATAACAGCTGGTGTGATGACGATTGGGCATATAGAGAAGCGTGTCATACATACGTTTTTTAGATTGACATAATAAGCTAATATGGATGAAGCTGTGAGAGCTAACTCTAGGCCTGCTCTAAAGCAGCAATGGACGGCAATGGTGATGAGCGATACAGGAAATCCTCGGAGATGGTTGCTGAGGGGAAGGAATGCCAGTGATGATCAAGGCGCGATTGGTGCAAGCCCAAGGTGCAGTGGTAATACCAGTACGATGCAATAAGAAGTAAGATCTGTGCGTGAAGAAATTGCTACATTCCTTGTAGTGGCTGTAGGATAGGTAGGTTAGGTTAATACCTAATTTGAATATTTAAATTTTGCGAATAACTGACTTACTTACTAATAAAAAGACAGACCTTAGTTATTTATAAGACAGAATTGCATTGCTATAGTGTTGTTTCATTAGCTCGCTTAACCTACCTAGTTACCTAAAACTTTAAACATTCTAAGAATTTCTATAGCATTGGTTCATTTAAATATTCTGTGGAATGTGCATAATGGGGTGGTTTGCCGTTGACTTCCCTACGTAAATCGTCGTTAAAACTGTTTGCTTGTTCGAACCCGGACCATGCGAGTCCGGGCGCAGTCCCACGTCCTAGCGGCCACTGTACGTCACCGACTCAGGTCAACAAAAGACAAAAGTCAATTATAGCAACATATTCCCGTTGCCGCCGACCGAACACGGAAATCAAACATCTGTCAAAGTAACGAAATAATAAGTATAGATACATAATAATAATCATGTAAATACTGTAAACAAACTAAAGAAAAATCATCTCATCATAAATATGGACTACTCAACTTCATTCAAACGTGATTATTCCTTGACTGTTTTTTCTCCAATATTTACTGATAATGCCCTCTCTGTCAGACGACACGTGCTTTTCAGAACTTCCTCGGCTCACAGGTTGCTAGAAAAGGAAGACACGAAAATGGATAGTATTTCTGTTTCATTTCTGCACGAGGCTCACGTGTATTTGAGCGTGAACGAACTGTGTAGTAGTGATGGGACATCAAATTTTGTAACGATAACTAACTAGATCAACGTGAATTTTGAGTCTGGGTTCTGCATGTCTGATTTTGATTTCTTATGTATAACTAATTACAGAAAAAAAATGTTTTAGTTAATAAAGTTTGTTTTGAGATTCTTTTTCGTACTTCTTCTGTGTGTGTACGAACTATCTCATATTAGTCCAAGTAATGAGGTGCCCATTGAATTCGAATGGGAAGTTTAAAATAAGCTTCATAGGCTTCACAAAGCATTTGTTGCCATTGCATTTTTTTTGTCTTGATTTGATAATTTCGTTGCAAATATAACAAAAAGAATCAACGTCGTGTAGAAGAATTATTGATATAATTTCTTGACGCCACTTTTGGACCTAGTGACACTTGAAATGCGTTATATCGCTGCAAAGTGCTTGCGTGCGTACACTAACTACGAATCAGAAAGTGCCGCTTTCCCCCCGCTCAGCCCTTCCCTCACGTATTACGATACCTACGCTACTCCTTAATACTTTATCCCAGCTGGCTCTCTAAGTGGAAGTTGTCGGTGAACGCCTTAAAGGCCACCAACCGCCACCGACCAACAACCATAGCACCAACCCAACTCTTCCCGCGGGTGTCGTACGAGGTGACTAAGGGTTTTTGGGGATACTATTCTAGGTGTAGAATTGTATCCTTACTAGGTGTAGTACACCTACACAGTAACCTTGCGGTCATGTCTCGCAAGGCCGGGAGTCTTTGCTTCACCGGCCGGACTGCGAGGAAGACAAACTCTCTAAAAAACCACTCTAATTCTAAGGTTAGGAACACGTCGAGAGGATTGGATGGCTGGGGGTAAACCAGCAGATTGTGCCAACCTCGATGACCCGGCTCACATCTTTGTATTGTGCCTTCTTACGGGAATGGGCGTCACCCTGTAAGCGACAATCTTATATAGACCCTACTCGTGGGACTAAAATGAGATTTAAAAATAAAGATAATTATATAGGTACTTGAGCTTCTGAGTAAGTACCTATAAGGAAATTTTAAAACGTTTTTTGTTAATCTATAGGTAACTATATCGTAGGAAAACTATACCTATTTCATGATGCATCTTTCTATAATGTTTTTAAAACTTTTCATATATCATGTAGAAAACACTTACTTGTAGTACCTACCTATTTGAAGTTCGGTTAGACACAAGAAGTGTCTATAAGGAATAAAATCAGTGCGGAATCGATTAAATAGAATCGAATCGTGCACTTCACTACACGTCATATTTGGTGGGTGGTTCGTTCGGGTATTGAGTTTTATTTTCGGAGAAGAAGGTTTGTTTTCGTCATTAGTTCGAAAAGAGTTTGTTTTTAGAACATTTAAATAAACCTTCTAGCTGTAAACGTTCTTTTGTGACTCTGGTGCTGGTGAGATGAGATGTTAGTAACTGCGTGAATTTCAATTCAGACGTTTGGAGATCGGGAAAAAGAACTGTTTAATCTAAACAAAATATATTAGAGGTAAGTTACTATTAAATTTAAATTATAATTGCGTGTTCATTTATTTTATCATATCAAATGCTGAGCGAATTTAAGGATATTCTGTGTTAAAATTGAAATTTCTATACACAAAAATGTATGTATTTAAATTTATAATTAAATTTAACTGCGTCATCTGAGCCTATTGTTGAGTTTTTGCAAGGTTTCTGTATTAGTACTTAGTGTCGCTACAGTAAATAACGCGGGTTATTTGCTCAAAAAAGTCGTTTTTTGTAAAAATACAATCTCTATAGATCTACCTTTAGGTAATAGCTGCATAGTATCATCACATACATATATTTTATCAATGTATAAACGATAATAATGCCTGTGTAATAAAATTTATATAAACAACCTACCTAAAAAGATTGTGTAAATCTATAAAAGTAAGTAGGTATAGTGATTACAACAAAACTATAAAATCTAGAATGTTATTGTGGTATTGTAAAAAAGATTAAGTGAGTCTTCCACACTTTCAAAGATTATAGGTATAACCCGTTGGGAAATATCTATGGACCTGAAGAGGCTTTCTGGTACATACGACACAGTCCAGTGTCTACGGAATGTGTTACGCTCACACATTATGTATGGCATAAATAGACGAAATGGAATAAAATATTGTTTCGATATGTGCCATAATTACTACCTCAGGTCCACAGATATTTCCGACGGATAATACTTGTAATTTGTTTTTACATCGCGCTGTTCAGTATTTATTTTATTGATTTTGTCTCATGAGATTTTGGCCGCCGGCAGGCTGTTCCATTCCTTAGCCGTGCGCATAAGGAACGAAGAAGCAAATCGCTTCGTACGAACAGATTGAACCCCTCCCCGTGCTTTTTCACATAGCCTTACTGTAGTACTAATTCGTAACACCTTTTAATAAAACCAGGTATCAGATTGTACTCTTAGACTTTCTTGTTCACAGTATTGACAAAAGACAAAAGGTCAATATGGATAATCTTGACGACTCAGAAAACAATGCAAAGATATCAGATTCGGCTTACTCTAACAGCTGTAGTAATAGCCACTCTAGGAGAAGGTAAGTTTTTCTCTAACGTTTTTAACTAAGTGTATTTTAATGGGCTCTGAAATAATGATATTTTTACTACAGTCACAGTTCAAAGTCTATGCGCTCGGGTAGCAACTCTAGTGGAAGCAGTGGTTATGGAGGCAAACCATCTACATCTGACTATAGGTAAGAAAAGATATTATTTTTTTCTAAATAATATTTATTAATACAATTTTAAAAATAGATTTCTTTGGTGGTAGACCCTGATGTACCAAGTCGAGTCGTTGGGATATTTTTTTTGTCTAGTCTAGTCCTTTAACATATTTCTTTCCTTTTACCTATTTCTGACGTAAGGCAGAGTTCCCATTTGAAGGGAAAATTTACAGCATAATTTTTTCTTTAGATACAGAATATTTTTTTCTAGGGCGACGGTGACCATTTAATTCTCCAACAAAGATTATCTTTCTGTTGCATTGCCTCTAGGTTTGGCATAAAATCATATCTCAATTTAGTCAAGGCTTTTTTATGTATAAGGAGAATAGACAAGCATACAGGCCACCTGATGGTAAGTTGTCACCGTCGCCCAAAGACATCTCACCTAATTGTAATGTTATTAGAGCATCGTTACTCAACCTGAGGGTCGCGACCTCCCTAGGAATGTGGGGGATCGCAATGTTTCTAAAAAATAAGATCCGTATGAGAATTAGGGATTACACATGTCTTGAGTTCGGTATTTGTGACAAGTGTAAACATTCTTTGTCACATTAGTAATGTAAAACTTTGATAAACGTTAAATCCACTTTGAAATATGTATTATAGTGAGGTCGCAAGGTTTTCTTTTTACTTAACTTTTTGGCTTTTTCTGGGTCGCGACACTAAAAATGTTGAGAAACGATGTACGAGATTCAAGGGTTTAGGGTAGGAGCTAGAAGATTTAGACGGAGTGCCTCATCTATCTATAATTGTGCTGGCTCTCTTACCCTTCAAACCGTAAAACAGCAATGCAAGCATTGCCTTCCATCTGTAATCTATATAAACAAATAAAAATTATCCATAACAGGTACATACATTATGCACAGCATGAAAGAATACTGTGGTAGTCTAAGTTCATTAAAATTTCTCTGTTCATCAGTGGAAATCTAGGGCAACCCCCAGAGAAAAGAAGTAGGGATGTTAAGAAGAAGAAACAAGTGCAACTAGAGATGGTAGCAAGTGAAGTCCAAGTCGAGTTAGAGAGCAGAGTTGCAGAACGGACACCTGGTGTTGAGGCCGTGAAGGAAAAGCCAAACGATGGTGGGTAATATTTCAAATTAGTGAGAAGTCATGACTAGGTAATTATTTCTTTTTATTGCATTTTGAGAGCTCACACCAATACTACACTTATAATTAATTTGTTTGGGAATATCACATTTAAGTACATAATTTCAATAATTTTATGCACAGTACAAATTAGTCCCATAAATTGAAAAAAATCTGTTGTGTATGAAGCAATAAATAATATAGAATAGAAAAGAATAGAATAGAATAGAAAAACCTTTATTAATAGACCATAATTAAAAAATATCTGTAAAAAATATGTACAAAATATGACAAAATGAGTCGGATTATAAATTGACAGTAATTAATATGGACAGTAAAATCCGATTCAATATATTCTACCATCTAGGGAAGCTAAGGAATGTATGTAATTTAAAATCATTACAATTAATCTTTAGTGCAACGTGATTTGGTTCAGGTTTCTTCATCTAAAACACGTGCACGAAAATGTGCATGATATACAATGATTATTTTATACGCTCATGAATTTTCGCAAGCAACGCTCTTTCGCGAATGGAAAAAAATTGCATTTGAAAATGTTCCACATGTAGGTATTTGAATTAACGATTTTTAATTTCTCGAAGCTAAAACTAACTTACAAATAATGAAAATAATTTCAATGTTAGATTAGATAATAAGAATGATAGATAAGAATTAAAAAATACGTATTTCATTGACCCAAATGCGATAATAAATTTAAAATTTTGTAAAATTGTTTTTTCGTGGGAGTTCCACAACTAAAGGAGGAAAATAAAAAGGAATATTTTTGTACCCCATCGTGTGGGATACCGTTGTTTAGAACTCGTCAAGTTGAGTACGAATATATCTTTTATAATTTTTTTCGTGGAGAAATAACGACGTAGGCGCACTTGAAAGGTTTTAATTTTAGATCACTTTTATTACCAGGTCTATCGCATGAACTGTATTATGTGCGAATTTGAAAATTAGCTAGATTAATATATTGATGTATGATCAATATTTTATTCTAGCTAATTTCCAAGTTCGTACCTCTATTTGAACAACAAATACAAATGATTGATATATCTGTAATAAGTAGCTTGTAAGTTGCGAGTAAAATATATTTTTTCGCTCAATACTTACAAATACAATAATACCTCGCTTTACGCGAGGGATACGTTCCAGAGAAAATCGCGTTAAACGACATTCGCGTATAACGGGGTCTGCTCATAAACAATACATAAACATAATAAATCAATTTTGTTTATTGCAAAATATGAGCATTGGTTTACGAAAATACACGTCCAAAGTCTTTTCCAAACATCGTCTATCATACCTACCTGGAGAGCCAACATAAAGACGGCAAGTCGCACTAGAAATTAATCTGTGGTGTATTCCCCAGTCAGTGTTTGCAGGAAATCGCGTAAAGCGGGGCATTTAGCGCGAAATTTAAAATTCGCGTTGTAACGAATCCGCGCAATACGGGGTCGCGTAAAGCGGGGTATTACTGTAGTCTTTATAAATGGTATGGATCCTTATAAGTATGGCGAGACCCGACGCGCAGTTAGCCGGTTTTTTATTGTGAAAAAAAAACAGCAAATTTTGAACAATTACGATTATAAAAATTTCTACTGTGCGTTAAAATTTCCATCTGTTCGTTAATATAATTGTGAGAAGGAATATTGTACTGATATTTTTGACATTGTAATATAAAAATATATTTTGCATTTACACACAAATAAGGTGAAATCTTAACGTGTTGTTTTCATACATATTTTACGCAATATGGCTTATACCTACTGTTAAAATTGAAGATTATAATATTAAAAATATAGTTAAATGAAGATTTAAAATATTATTTGTAGAGTTTAAAAGCTAAATCGCACAAATACTTCCAGTAATACTTCACATTGCGGAGATGTGTTTTTGTATAAAAATCACAATTTCAGTTTTCACCTTGAAAACTGAATACTTTGTAAAAAATATTTTTTTATGTACTTATGTTTTTCTCCGGTTCTACATTGCCAGACTGTCATCTTTAGATCGTGTGGAAATTGACGATTTTGAAATCCAAAGAAAATCAAACACTGAGTGGAGTGACTCTAACTGTCGGAAATATCTGTAGTACTGTCAAATGACTGAATAGAATAAGATTCAGTACTGTAAGCAAAAAAAATACGAAAATATCTGTGATATAATATATATTTTGCTATTTTGTTACTATATCCAGATAGAACAAGGAGAATACAAAACAAAAAATATCAATAATTAACATGTACGAAGTCCACAGATATACGGGTAGTACATTGATTAATGATACCTACTGATAATACAATACGCGACTCCCGTTAGATGTCACGAGATGTAGAATCCATAACAGAGCAAGTAGTTTTGGATTTAGCAAATAAATTCAAACTATATCAAACCAATTACATAAGTTTCATTGTTGTTCATGTTCTGTTTTGTCGTTCCTGAAATTAATCAGCTTTATTCAGGTTTCAAAATGGATGTTACTATACTACTCCCTGAAATAAAATTTTAACAAAATCTTGAGATGATTGTCATTTAAAAATGCCGTTGCACATCTGGAGAAAAACACACGTATAAAAAACTTCTTATGAAGTCTTGACGATGTCGAAATTTGAAAAGGAGCAACTCGTGCTCCGTTATATATTCCTTTATAACGAATTATTATCATTACAGAGGGCCACGGATTCAAAACTTCGTGTCACTTTTATGCTCACATTCACTGTATTCACAATATTCACATTTAAGTACCTTGCAACTAAGTAAACTAAGTAAACTATACACAACCAGTGGTAAATAGTGTCCGAAAGGTAATGTATAACAATGTCTCTTAATGCTATAAAAGAGATAAACTTAAGTCTGTGCCTCTAACTGTTTAGATGTTAAGCTTTTTAGATTTTGCCAAGAATGATTAATTTCGTGTTTATCTTTCGTGTGTTATTTTATCATTGCAGTTGCACCAATGCCGATACCGGTGCTTGTGCAAACTGAAACAGGTGTGGAAAACATGGACATTGTCACTCCCGAGAAAAATAACGGTCAAGACGAGGTACTAAATAATTTCTAAATAAATATAAATCATATTGTACCTACAGGCAATGCATAAATTTTTCAAATCCGATTGTGCTTACAAGCCTAGTACAGAACAGAAATTTTCTTTAAACCGACCATCTTACATGAAGATTTTTCTTAAACCGGTAAAATTTCAGACTGATGCGTGCACTATGGCGTTGGCCGACACGTCTGCAAACTTTGTCGCCAGCCAACGTCCTTTTTCTTCTGTGAGTAGTACTGTCTTTCTGTTTGTTAGATAGATAATACAATGTCAGGCACAGTGTTTATAAAATCATTATATTCTTACAGAATGGATTCTCATGCGTAATTTCCATGCACGACGGTGTAGTGATCTACACGACCACGTCACTTACCACGTCGCTAGGATTCCCTAGGCATATGTGGATTGGCAGATCCTTTATAGATTTCATTCATCCCCGGGTGAGTTTGTGACCGAAATTATGACCCTTTGCTACAGTAATAAAAATAAGATATTTTTATTTTACACTCAGCCGTGTTTAACAGAGATATTATTTACAGGATCGTTACACTTTTGCATCGCAAATAACAAATGGTTTGGCAGTACCGAAAAACGCAAATGGTATCCAAGAAAAAGGTAAATCTATTTATAAATTTATAGTAATCCACTGTGCCTATTCAATTTCATAGTTTCTGTTGTTGATAGCCATGCTCAGGGATAAATATCCGAACATGGGTAAAGAAAAGAATAGTTTGCGTCTTGTAAACATTTGACTTGAGCTTCGGTAATTAGTAGAGTGAGGTGCACCGGATAGGGGTTTGGCCGGATATCCGAATATCTATCGAATATTCTGCCGACGGCGAATGGAAGGCGCTCCAGACACGTGACGCGCTCACGTGCGTTTACTAATAATTGTTTGCTGATGTACATTTTTAAATATTTATCTATCTTATGATTTGAAAAAGTAAAGAAAGACTGTCTTCTAGGCATAGATAGAGTTTTTTTTGTTTCAGTTTATATATTATTAGGAAAGTTATTAAAACCTAATGAGACGTTAAATAAAGAAACATGGTCTCTTATTAATTACGCGGTGTCTTTGTTCAACTTGTTTATTTGAATGAAATATCCGGTGCGGCCTGATAATAGAATTTACTATCCGGTATCCAGCCGGATAGCAAAAACCAAGTACAAAAATCAAATTGGCACATGCATGGAATAGGCAAAGTAACAACATTTTTTCTATATGGTCATTTTAAACATCCGTTTTTCACACCACCAGACAGGAAACCCTTATTTCCATTTTGGAAATAATTTTACATTCTTTTTTGGAAGTCGCCAGTACTTTGTGTATGACTTGAAATTGAATAAAACTACTCCGAATCTCTCTCTACTAGGTATTTGCATTACCTACACAATTTCAAAACATCGAGAAGTGAAACCTGATCCTTGTTGCCTGCGTATTTTGCCATGAGTTACGTAATAGCACAACGCACCAGAGCCACGGGTTTTCAGATCACGCTGCTTATGTGACGTTTACAGTGACGCAGGTCTCATTCATTCACGTGTACGGACCGTTTTATTTTACGTACAGAACGTACTAACAAGGAAAATACCCCAATTATTCGGCTCAAAGTTTCATTTTAAGATTGCAGAGCATTGAAAAATAACCTACCCGTATTTTTTAAAACTAAGTCAGTAAAAACTCAGAGGTTTTTAAATGAAGCTCTATTTGGTAATTAGTTTATTGCACATAATGGTACAATGTAAATTTAATATTGGTATAACATTCGTATCTTTCGACTCGAAGACTATGTTTGTTTTTCGTATGGTTAATGTCCAACCCTAGTGTTAGAGTTGTTCAGGCCGCCCGTAGGCCTCTGACATGGCTTACGGACTATTTTCGAACGACAACAACCGGAACCGACAGTTTAAATTGCTTTCCGGGGCACGGAGGGGCTTAGATGAAAATAACCTGTTCTGACCTCGTCCAATTTGCACAATCACATGACCATGCTCACAACTAGGCTAGGCTATAAGCCCCTCTTATAAAATCAGATTTTCAATAACATCCAAGAGTCGCCTTAGTCAATCCTATTTAGATATTTTACGAAAATGTTAACATTATTTATTTACAGTATGAGTCCGTTACAACTTGTTTCTTATAACTTCTAAGGCTTTATCTCGAAATACTTGTGTCGTGTGTCACGTCGGGTGTCACCCCCACCCCCACCCTCGCCCACACCCTCACCCTCACGACGCGAGGTCCACGTGACTGGGCGCTGCTTCGCCTTTACGTAATTAAGTCGACGACGACTGTAGGAACTTTCGGAAATTTTCCTTTTGTCTAAATCGAAGAAAACATTGGAACAAGCTCGTTATTGTAAAATATTCCATGTATTCCACACAGGATTTTATTCAGCATTTATACGCGTTCTTGTTATATAAATGTAGTTTCTAAAAATACTTAAACCATGATAACTGGTGCCTTTGTTTTTTATCACACTTGCTTATAAACGACATCTTTTCGTGCATGCGTAGTCAAAAGCCAAATTGTAAACTTGGGCTGTAGAATCCCTCGCCCGATCTCGGCACCTCGTTTACAATAACTCACTTTCGCACTAGTAACACAATATACAATTTCACTCCACCTATAGCTTTTTAATTTCATGGGCCACTTCTGCCCTTCGAACTAATTTCGAAACTGTTATTTTCCGTAGCATTACTATCATCCTCCGTGTCGACCATGGTGTGCCGGATTAGACGATACAGAGGTCTGAATTCTGGATTCGCCGTTAAGGAACGCAGTGTTGTCTATTTGCCGTTTCTCCTAAAACTTTCTTTCAAAAATATCAACGACGAAGAAGGGAAAGTCATATACTTGGTGTTACAGGCTACACAGTTTCATTCCGCTTTTAAAAGTAAGTGCATAAAGTTGTTGCTCGACTGTTATTTATTTATTGGTATTGAAAGTTGATATTTATTTATTTAATGTTACGGATTGACAATGCTACTGCAGTTACGTAAACCTTATCAAAATTGCCCTTTAGGTTCAGAATCTCCGCTTTCCCAAAATGTACCACTTCCCAAAGCAGTTATTAACCAGTTGTCTCATGCAAGGGCCGTACGTAAAGTTATAAATCAAAAACTACGTCAAAGTAGGTACATATGAGTACTCGTATGTGCTAGTAATTGCACTAGCAGTACGGGTCTTGCGTTGCGTGAGTCATATACTCAAATTCATATGATATGTATGACGTCCTTATGCATTGCTGGGTGTAGATGACATACTTCCACGATTTATGATCGGTTGTTAAGGCCGGCAGAGTACTTGCATAATTGTTACACAAAAGTGTCAGTATAAACCAAGCTTTACTGTTGTTGATGATAAGCTTTGGGTCGTTTGCAGATACTGCACAAACTTATGTAACACTTACTCGAGAAGTAGACTTTTTCTTAACTGTTATCTATTAACTACTAACTATATTATAACTACGTAAAGTTTATGCCATATATATAACAAGTAAATTCAATATTTAGATTATTCTGATTTCTTTTCTCACGGGTGTTACATAAGGTATCGTGTGTAATACGTGCGTAACGATCACATGTCGTACCTCGTTTTGATTGCGATTGAATGTATTATTTGTTTTCAGCATCCAATGAAATGGTAACGAATCCTATACCTTTCGTGATTAGACATTCTGCTAATGGAAATCTGGAGTACATTGACCCTGAGTCGGTGCCTTATCTCGGCTACTTGCCCCAAGATTTGTCTGATAAGGATGCCTTGCAGCTTTATCACCCGGATGATCTGATGTACTTACGACAGGTGTACGAAACTATTGTTAAAGAGGGTGGAGTTCCCTGTTCCGATATTTTTAGGTGAGACTGTATTTCTGATTTTATTATTAAAGCTGTTTTTTAAAAATGTACAAAATAAAATGAAAATATATATTTTTTTAGAGTTATGTCGCAAAATGGGGATTACTTAAAAGTGAAGACTGAATGGTCCTCTTTCATAAATCCTTGGTCGAGGAAACTTGAGTTCGTTATCGGAAAACATCATGTTATGGAGGTTAGTGTAGGTGCCATTTGAATGTTATGGTACTTATAGTTTTGTACATGTTAGTTATAGGTAATTTTGTTGCGTACTTTATGTTGAATTTCATTCTAGGGTCCTACAAATCCAGACGTCTTCCAGTCACCAATGCCAGAGAAGGCGATAAAGCTAACAGCTGACGAAAAGAACAAAGCTCTTACTCTTAGAGAGAACATTGTTAGGATTATGAATGAAGTTAGTATACATAGTACATACTTGCTAATTTACATGATGATCTTGAAGGTGTACACAATATTCTAGCAGTCTTCCCCAACCTGGGAACTAAATCTAGCTCGTGCCACAGCAGGTCAAGTTCGAAGAAACAGGCAGACGAACCATTTCAAGCACTCCTCTCCATATCTTTCAACTTTCATTTTTTATTTTCAAGGTATCCCTGAGGTCCCTGACGAATTGACGATCATAATTGATTTCCTAAGGGACCGAGGTTAAGAAAATATTGGGAAATAATCAGAAAATCAGAATTTCAGATATCAAAGATTTTCATAATCTTTATACTGTTTTCTAATTCACCAGGTGCTGACTAAACCAGCAGAAGCAGCCAAGCAGCATATGACCAAGCGGTGCCAGGACCTCGCGTCCTTCATGGAGAGCCTTATAGAGGAGCAGCCAAAAGCTGATGAGGAACTGAGACTAGATATACAAGAACCGGATCATAGTTATTACGTGAGTTCAGTAGTTTAATACTCCATTCATTTGAAAGAAATAATGTTTACTAAAGTGCTTATTAGACTAGACTGAATTCGATCGACTAATTAGTCGACGATTTAGTGTACGAATTAGACGGAATTCTGTTTACAAGATACAAAATCCAGACTAACCATACTGTCAGAATTTAGTTACGTGTTATATATTTTCGATTTATATATTTGTTCTGTTTCTGATACCGAATCAAACTGTAAGTGGTCAATATATATCACTGTTTTCAAATTTTTTTTACAAGTATAAATATTAACTATAATATAATATAATCCGTTTCTTCATAAGTTTGTTGGCTATAATGGCTACAACATAGAAAGAAATTTTAATGGAGGATCACCTGGAAGAGTGCTTCGTGCGACTTAGGGTTGTCTTTCGAAAATATTTTTGACAACGAATTATTTTCCCACAATAGACGGTGTTTAAAAATATGTAGGTTTTTTTCTGTAGATTGAAGACACAGAAAGATGGAAGTAGACAAAAGATGTTATTTCAGGAACGGGACTCGGTGATGCTCGGAGGGATATCACCTCATCATGATTACAACGACAGCAAGTCCAGTACGGAAACGCCATTGAGCTACAATCAGCTGAATTACAATGACAACATGCAAAGGTCTGTCTATTTTGTTATTCTGATTGAAATGATTGAGTATGAAAAACAAATCAAAGAACATAACTCAATATTTTTACTGCATTTCTAAGGGATTCTCTTCTCAAGTATGGCACAAAAATTTACACAAAATACCCTAAACCCCCTCAGTTTATGAACGAAGTTATTAAGTTTATTTAATATTTATTAATGTAATCTTTTATTAAAAAGTTTGTACATGATAAAGGACCTCAATAAATTTTGAATTAGGCGTAGCCCAAACGGCATCCTGCGAGAAATGTCTGATAAACCAGATTGTTTAATATGGAAACCCTGGGACACATATCATGTGGCCCAGTTTGTTTTAAACATTTGTTACTAAATAGATATGGACAACACGCCGAAATAAATGAGTTTTATTGTTTATTTTGTAATACAGGAGAACGAGAGTAGGTACACCACCAGCTTTTGTGAATAAATTCATTTTTAAAATTTGCAGGTATTTTAACAGCCACCAGCCTTATTCGTATGAAGATTACAACACGGCCACTGGTGAAAATATACTAGATTTGAAAAATTCGATGCCTGTTATGGGGTATGTATCGATAATGTATGATATTGTTTTTTTTATAGTTAATTGTCTCAAAAGATTGCTTATATAAAAATTTCGTCGTGGTTATGACATGCGCCTCAACAGCGGTAGTCTGATGATGTTAGTCAATTGAAAAGGCAATGGCTCAAATAATGTGGCACGAAGATGCAGCGCAAGCATTATCAGATTGAATCCATGGCCGCTTAATTTAGCCATGATAGCTAAATGAACCGTCCCGTTTAAGCCGTGTCTCCAGTAAAAGTTTTGATTTTAGAGTCTAGACCATTAGACTAAGACTCTAGACAATACACAACAACGTCTACGAGATACAAATGTGGAAAATTGCTCATAGAACACTATAGTGCCGTAATGTAGTTGAAATAACGTAGACAATTTAATGTTGCTAGAAATCATCTATGCGGCCCAAAGATCCGAAGCAAAATGTTTCTTTGTTATAAAAAATGCAATGTTTTACTTATAGTAGTTACTTTTTATTATAATAATAAGTAGGTAACGTGTTAACTAGCAAACTATGATGACACGAGATTCTACGTACGTCCGGAGATTCTACGTCACCTTTAGCACTAGTATCCCGAGATTCCACGTTCCGTACGTCCGAGATTCTACGTCACAATATACTACAGCAATACGTTTACATTTCAGCAACTGCCTATCACCGATGGCGCAATATTCCGGAGACTCTGTGGAAATGCTGAGTTCGAGTGAGTCGTGTGGCTTCGTCGGCGACGTCAGCCCCATCGCTTTGGTCGACTACCTACCCATGAGGCTCACTGAAGCAATGCTTAATAAGTTAGTATTTTGTTATGTTGAAATAACTCTAAATTGAAAGTCACCACAACAAACCCCTGACTTACCTTTGCAGAGATCCACTTGTAACGATGTCGACTTTATCATCCATATCAACCTCCTTGCCATCAACTTCAACCTCATCGTTAGCGTTTATCTCATCTCATTTCGTATTGGCATCTTCATTTAAATTCAAAATCATGTTCCCATTCCATTTCTAAATTTCATTATTCCATTAATTTCATTGTTTTATTTGTAATTTCACTTTTTGTCTGTATTTTGTCTCGAACGGACGTCTCCCGTTCACTTTTATTTCCTACTACTACCTATTTTCTGTGTTACTATTTGTGTTCTTTTCCTTAAAATATAATATTTATCACCAAATTCTTCTATTACTTCATCTGCGCACTGTCCTAGAACCCTGCTAGCTGGCATCTAGAGGACAGACTGTAGCACACTTACTTTTCTTCGGCCATTATCAGGTCAGACATACAGACAAACTGTTTGTCTGTCAAACTTATAACACCTCTATCAGTTTTATATTTCAAACTGAAGGTAACTTAAATCTAAGAGATTACGCACATGCATTCCAGTTAATGCTGGTAATATATCGTTTGTTCTTTAATTGACTCTCTATTTATAGACGATATTAATATTAGTAATTGATTACATATGATATAAGGTATCGGTACACTATATCGTCGGTAATACCGCAAAACAGCGTAACTAAAGTATGCAATACCGCGGAACTAACAAAAACAAAATGGAGCTTTTATCCATACGTATTCCTCATCTTGAAAACATTTAGTTTAATCATCCAGAGATGAAATACTTTAGCAATTACTCGATATTGCAAATGTTGATTGTGTACATACGACATACGTTCTACAACGACGAAGTCTAATAATAGGTACCATCAGCCTATTTCCGTTCGCACTGTTAGTTTCCCCTTATATAAGGCGGTAGGGGAGTGTCATTTAGGTCTAGTGTTGATTGGTTGTTGAGAAGCTTGAAAGCATCTTTTCCTTTACCGTAAAAATCAAACATTTTGAAATTGACCCTATAGAGGGCGCTAATAATCCGACATCTGTGAGTTTACCAAAAAGGATATAATTAAAATATCTTTGGAGTTCTCCTTTTGAAATAAAATAAAGTCCGTCTCCGACTCGCAAAAGACTAGAGTTTGGCTTTCACATCTACAATATCATGTTTTTTTTAAATCAATAGACACAATTCAGTAATGGAAAAGGAGCTGGTGAAACTGCACCGTGAGAACCGATCTTGCAGCAAGGGAGATAGAGAGAAGGCGTCGAACGAAACGAGGCTAAAGAAGAAAGAACATTTGGCTCGGTGCAATTCGGCATTCCAGACAACTGCAGGTCATATAGCTGAACCTCAGGTAAGAAAGGAGCAAATATTTTATAAACACTGCACGAACACATCGAATTCGAAGTGCACATCTTATGGCGCAGTTAAATATAGTCGTTGACCGCTTCGGCGACCGACCTGCGGTGGACGATTTCGGAATGTCTGTCTGTATATCTCCAAAAGGAAATCATCTTACCATCTCTTTGCGAGAGAGAGACAAAGAAATATCAGTATTAGGTATATATTCGGGATTTATTGTCTCTTTCTCACATTCACACTTTTTCAGAACGCTCTTATCAGTCGTCGCCTTTGTTATGCCGAAACAATACATTTTCTATGAATTTTTGTCAAGTGTTACGTAAACAACAATATGGCGGCATATTTAGCCTCGTAAAAATCTTATAAGAAAGTTTAATAATATTTTTGAACGATATTACTGTCCAATGTAACTAGCTCTTGGCGAATAAATAATAATCCCGGGATATCGTTACTTGTTGGGCATGTCCATGTTAATATTTCGTCATGGAATCCCGCAAAATTGCACTACCTAATCCGATCACTGATTATTAGACTTTTTTTAACACCTAAATTCAGACAGAAAGTAAGTTCCGCCCTACAATTTATTTATTTTGTTCACAGCCTCACGGAGTGAAACGCTCTTCCAATCCGATGGAAATGGAGGCTGTCGCGCACAAGCACCAATGCATGTCTCATAGGCAGCACTACCGCAAGCATATCACGACCGCTGCGCCGGCGCTTCCCTCTTCTACCATTACTACCACTGTTGGTGAGTTCTCTTATGTTGCGAGACTGTGCAGAGTAAACTTGGAGCGGTATGTACCGTCGCGAACCTTAATTTAGGACCCACTTTTACACACTTGTCATAGTCGATACTAGATTAACGCTAGTATTAGATCTCTTGATTTCCGTTTCCGTTTTATTGTGACAAAGTCGTTTAATTTGTTAAAGTGCGTTCCAAATTAAGGTTCGTGACTGTACCTACAATATGTAGCGGTATGTGCTTTTACCTATTTCTGCCGCAAAGCAGTAATGGACATTACTGTTTTTCGGTTGAATGTTAAGAGAGTCAGCGTAATTACTGACACATTGGCGTTGACGCCACACCTAAAGTGAAACTGTTACGCTCCCTCATATGCTAGATCGTCTAAGAGTGAGGGTGACGTTTCGTTTAGCGTTGTTTTATTTTAGCAATTTTCCATTTAAATCCTAAAGGTGCATACGCATCGAAAATCCTCTAACATTATAGTGGGGTGAGATATCTATGGGGGACGATGACCACTTACCATCAGGTGGCCCGTTGGCACGTCTGCTCTCCTTATACAAAACCGGACGGAGAAACTGTAACGCTAAATTATGAATTTATGAGATTTATGGATTGAGAGGGGGATGATTGATCTTATTTTTTCTATTGCCATGGGCCATTACTAATTACAACTATTATAATATTCATCGTCGGCCATTATTACAATAAATTAAAAATCTACAGCGGCGCAGCCCTGGGCGTCGACGAATCCCATGAACATGGTCGTTCTGGGTGTCGGAGTTCCACAACAGATGTCAATTATGAACCCCGTAGCTGCAGTGCCAGGTAATATACAATCACTTTGACTGCCCGAGAAGACCCTGTTTCTTGTCGTGTAACCTTGCTTTACTTGCACGATCATTTTCTTACCATGAATCAATCTAGGCTACAAGACGAAAAAATATAACTCCGAAACCCTATAGGCGCAGTTACATATAGTCGTTGACCGCTTAGGCGACCGACCTGCGGTGGACGACCTACGGTCATCGACCTCCGTTGTTTACTCTTGGTCGTTGGCCAAAGTCGTCCAGCGTCATTCTCTCGATAACAACCTAGTGTCACTTTGATGTTCGCCGAATGCGGTCTACAACTGGTAATTCACATACCCGCATGCTGTAACTGCCCCGACGATCGGTCGTCGACCAGGTGTAACCGCACCTTTACAGCCATCAGACAGTCATTTTGAGCTTCTAAAATGGGTATAGCATAGAAACCGGACTACTAGGGTGAATTTAAAATCCTTCGGGTATATTGTATGACATAGTCTATTTCAGTTCTAGTGTATGCCATTGTCGTTTCTTTTTGTTCCACTCAGAATCCATTTCTTTATTTGCAGGAATTTTTCCGATGTATTACCCACCCGGACCACAGCCTGCAACAAATAATATGATCAATTCCGCCGCGAGAAATAATTACCAACAATGTAAACAACATTCAGGTTAGATTTTTTATAATAATCAACAATTTTTAATGATTTAATCGTAATGGCGAATTAATTTTGATTTATTTTGTATTACGAAGCGTCACTCATGTTTGTGTGTTTGTTTATAGTCATGTAAAGTTTGATCAGACATTTCAAAACCTTCGCCATTTTGCAGGGAATTAGATGAATCTGTTATTTTTTCATTGCGATCTCCATAAAGTAGAGTATAAAAGTATCAGTGTTCCTGGTTTCAGGGTATATTAATATCTTCAAAAATGCACTTTTGACCAGTATTGCTAATTTCTTTACAGTTCCTTACATGATGTATGGGCAAGCGGTCTATGGATCACCGTTCTTGTATTCGCCTATCCCTCAAGTGTCCCACCCGCTCCATGACAACAGCATGGCGCAAACGCAGCACTTTTCATGTGTTAAAAATACCATGTCATCCACTAACAAGACTTCTATGGACCAAAAGCTTTCTGGGGTGAGTAATATTATAATAATATACAGAGTAAATACAGACATTCCTGTAAAATATTTTAGGAAAGGTTTGAACCTTTGTGACTTAATAATATGATCTTCTAATCTAGCTATGATAGAAACTGGGACCGACCAATCGACAATAAATCATATCAATTTATTAAGGCTTTAAAAAAAAAGGTTTACAGGATTATTTCATGAACGAAGAAGCATTTTTTTAATACTTTCGTATTCTCATATTGAAACAATAAGAAACAAAAAGCGAATCTGTTAAAAGTGGCCCAGGATACTAAAATATTACTAAAAATTCCTCTTCATTCATGAAATAATCCTGTAAACCATTTTTTTCATAGCAATATTTACCTTAAATTATGTAGGTAAAGTGACGATTTAGGATATTATATATACACAGGTCCCATGAGCCATCGATTTAAAATATGGAATCCCTTAAATGTGCCACTCTCCGAAGAAAAATGTTTTAACGCCTTTTGACTCCACTTATGCAAGGTGTAACAAAAACACCCTATAGTCCCGAAAGGGGGGGTGTTCAGTATTCATAACAGATAAACTTTCACTATGAAGCCAAATCGAAAATATTCAGTTATTCCATACAAAAGCTCATACGCATCGAAAATCCTCTAACATTATAGTGGGGTGAGATATCTATGGGGGACGATGACGACAACACCTTTACGAACAAAATGTATGAAACAGCTGGTTTTTTCCCGATTTCAGAGTGAAAGTTGTTCTGTTACTCGTATGTTTACTGAACACCCCCCTTTCGGTACTTTAGGGTTTTTATGTTACACCGAGTATATTATATGTAATCGGGAACTTGCATTTAAAGCGAATAGATAACAATTTTTTTCTTATTTCATTATACCTGCAGACTAGTAACCTAAATGGATCCCTGAAGACGAAAATGCACCCGAGTAGCATGTGGAGAGTTAAAAACCGTGCTAGGTCGAAAACGGCAACATCCAATGTGGAAGGATTGGAAGAAAGTGCCGATAGTAATTCGTCAACCAACAACGTCTTGAATCGGGTATGTCTTTATACTTGATACATCGTCATACACCATGATCGCACATAGCGTTCAGCCCAGAGGGCCATCACGGTTCTTTGATCGATGGCATGTTATAATTTTGACATAATCATAAATGGCAAGTCAATGGCATAGTAACAGTTATTGTAGTTTGGAGGGGCTCGTAACCATAGAATAGAAAATTTGAACTTTATGCTCTTAATCTAGTTGCGACCATGGTCCGAAAGTGATCATGCAGGTTAAGCAACGTTTGGTGCAGTCGGAACCGGGATAGGCCGTTAGTGGTTCGTTAGAGCCCCTCCGTGCCTCGGAGAGCACGTTAAGCTGTCGTCATGTTAGAGGTCTACGGACGACCTGAACAACTCTGACAATAGACAAGAAGATATTTTATTATACATACACTTTGTCATTCATGAAAGAAGATGGCCTCTCCCAGGCCCACGTATGAAGGAGTTCATATTACAGTCTGCCACATATGAAAACTATTTGTTTAATTTCAATAAGAAAGAGAACAAGAATTACGTGAATTTTTTTTTGTATATTTTTAGTATAATATTTCATGAAAATCAATTCATTATTTCCAGAAACCAAAACTTTTGACAAAATTAAAAGCATACGATTGGCGATTAAGGACAAGTGAAAGTCACATGTGAGATTTTATTTATTACAAAATGATTTTAAGTTTTTGGGAAATAATAAAGATATCAGCGTGTTTATCTTAATTTTGGCTGTCGTATTACAAATATTATCTTTTCTTTTGTAAGGTCGTGATTTTAATTTTATGTAAATTAAAAAGTTAAATCGCTGAGCCACAATTTGTATGGGAGTGAATTCATCTTCTTTCATCTCAAAATTAAGCCATGCCATCGATCATGACTCATGAGTCATTCATGAATGAGTCATGACAACCGCAACCTTGTGTGCAATGAGTGCTCAATCTTTGATTTACCAAAGTTTTCCCTAATTTTACAGAATGAACCATATGCATGTGTTTCTTTTTCCCGCTAGATGTTACACCAACTTTTGATCGATTTCTGTCTGGTGCATTCATCATTGACCGTAATAATCGTGTGTGCATTCTTGACACGAAAATTAGTTTATTTTTTAACTACGTTATTAATTAAAGGACAATCTTAATAAAAATATATCGCAATCTTTTTATTGGACAACAATAGTGGTATTTCTGAACTAAACTTCTTTTCCATATTTGAATGCTTTTGTAGGAGTCTGGTGAGGACACTAGCGATCAGAACGGGGACATGAGATCGAATATCCAGCCGAAGACGTTGAACGGTTACAGTTTCCAGGTTAGAGCTCCGCCGCGCTCATGAACTCCTCTAAGGGTGTGGTTTAGCTCGCACGCCGTCAATGTTAGGTGCCTGCGACGTCCGGCGCGTGATTGGACGACGCAACCGCCGCGGGTCCAAGAACGCATGCTATTGGTCGTCGGAGCCGATTTTAAGCGACCGCACCCTTACAATTTTTTTATTGCGTTTTGCTTTTTGTTTACTGTGTTCTGCAGAACAGGCAAGTGCACCACGGTAAGCAGGTCGTATAAAAACTATATTTCTAGAACTTTTATGTTTCCCAAACCCTAATAATCTATTTACATAGCTTAATAAATGTCAGAGCTTTAACTTCTTCAGGCGCTGAGGGCGATCTTTGCAAAATATGAAAATCGCATTCTGACTGAAATATGTACTTATATGATGACCGCTTCGATTCAAAATATTGGATTGGTGTTATAAATCAAAACTCGAAGTCTTTTACTATCATATTATATTATATAACTGATAATGTGACTCAGACAAGTCGTTCTTTCTTTTTCTTTATTTATTTATTATAATTTTTTTAACGGAGGCTGTTGATAGTTAAAATGGCTCCGTCATAGCTTGCTATGGCTTTTAACTCGGCCTGTATAATAATATAAGAAGTCCCTATAAAAGGATCGCCATAACAAAATTTCAACATTTCAGTTGTACCTTGAATAAATACTTTTTAATTTAATTATTATTTATTATTCATACCACATACATACTACCGTTTAGGTTCATACCTTTTTCGATGCAATAAATGGCTTACGGCTATGTGTAACTTTGTATTCACAAAGTATATTTGCTTTATTTTAATAACTGGCCTGACTCATCCGTTCAAATTATGGCACTTGATAAACATCTCATTATCTCGTCTTCGTCATATTATTTTTCACAATTTCCCGGAACTACTTGAAAAACTACTCGGTAAAAGGAAGAATACAAATATACTTTATTGCACACCCGGGACAAAAAAGAAGAAGGAGAAGTATGCCATGGTGGGGTTAAGCGACGCGGTCCTGTAGTTTTATATACTGTATAATACTATATATGTATAACATTTTGTTTTAATGTAGCCAGTAATAGTCACGAAAGATTATCTACCAGGATTGTGTAGCACTAAGGGCATTCAGTACTAGCCCGAGTGTTGATAACGTTGTGAATTGTCAAAATGCCATCGTTTTTGCAGACGAATCACCTTACAGCGCCTGCTTTTTATCGTCTACCCTCAGTACAATACACTCAATATTGATACGTCTCATGAAGATTACACCTCTTTGCATTCATATTCGTGATTTTTTCGTCTGCACTGCCTGCATTGCTGCATAAAGCCATAATGAAATTTTCTTTTTCGATAGAATACCGATGCGATTACTGATCTAACTACTTCGAGGATTAGCAAGAGTAAATCTGGCAGGCTTGGGAACACTGAAGACAGGACAGATGGAGAATCCAGTTACTCTTCATTCTACTCTTCCTTCTTCAAAACAGACTCCGGTAGCGCGGAAGAAAGCGGGGATCTTAAGAAAGTCGAGGAACAAGAAATGAATACAGTTAGTTGCTTTTATTGTTTAAGGAGAGCAGACAAGCAAACATGTGAACTGATGGTAAGTGGTCACCATCACCCATAGACATCTCGCTTCACTGTAATGTTTTTAGAGGTTTTCGATGCGCTGCTAACCTTGAAGACTGATGGAGTGCCTCTTGTACTGGTAATTACACTGCCGTATTCTGTTACTCTTCAAACAGGAAAAAATCAATGCAAGCATTGCAGCTTTGCGCCAGAAATAGGTTAAAATGTGTGACCCCTTCTTAGGCTGACTCTGAATAAGTCATAATATTAATGACTTCTTTGAACGAATAGTTTATGGAGTTATACTTGGATTTAGGTGAGTTTATATGGGAGTGTGACGTTTGGTCATACAAAATGTAGGGATACTATTTAGCTATTCAATCGTCACCACAAGCTTGTTTATTATAAAGTGAAATTGAAATACTGAGTATTACCGCGGCTCTTGTGTTAAAACATGTACTTTAGGACAGCGATTAACGGTGTTGCGTTGATATTTTATTTTACATGCAATTTGTTTCATATTAGTAAAATGAGAGTCACTGTTTCAGAAAACATCTATTGACGAATCAAATTATTATCAACCTCAGGACCTGAAAAGAGTGCCGAGACGGAAGATGGAACCTCCATGGATGGAACAGGTTAGATAAAAGCAAAATGACTTTGTCTTTTTTCTTTGGATAGGGTTGCGGATTTATTACGTTACACACACAGAAATTGGTCTTAATTTCAAAATCCCTGGTTACACACAAAATTTATGTGTTATGGATTTATATATAATATTATAGTAAAGCGATTAATTTACATTAAAGAATAGCACCACCCTAACTATTCCCGTGGGTATCGTACGAGGCGACTAAGGGTCATTGTGGATACCTTCCTACATCTAGTAGACGGCGATAGGCTCGCCACCTATCACATTTGTCCACCAAATTTTACGGCGAAAAGTGGGAACTACCTATGATGAAAATAATTCCTCTGTCTACCCCCTCGGGGATTATGGACGTGAGAGTTAAAATTTTAAAATTTTCAGGTCTGCGTGACATCGGAACTCGTCTACAAATATCAGATACTAACGAAGAGCTTAGAAGAGGTTTTAACAGCTGATAAGCAAAAGATCAGCCACTTTGAACAGGTCAGTCAGCATTCATTTAATAGATATAGATAAAAAAAAATTGTGGCATACAGAAAGACTACGAGACTATATTGCTCACAAGAAGGAAATTAAGAATAAGTAATGAATATGCACCGGTATGCCGACGACACAAGACGACTACTGGGACCACGCACTGTTGTCGACGGAGTTTTGAAGAGCTGTAATGGCGTGTTGGACGCTTCATAATAGTTATATTTTCAATTATTTAGGTATTTCATGGTCGTAGAAAAAGTATTGTATGCATTTTGTACCTATTGTTATATTTACAATACTGTTAATATGGGTGTACTACCTGAAGTAAATAATTTATTATTATAATATAAGAAGTGCGTAAGGGTGGCCATATCGCGTTTACATGTATTATTATTTTATTACAGCCGTCTTTGGTGAACGAGCAGTTGGGCCAATTGTACCTTGACCTACAGCTGGAGGGAGTGGCTTCAAGACTGACCCTTGAAGAAGGGATCACTAGTTCAAGCAGTTCAAGCGAAGAGTCGTCCAACAAACCTGTTGGGGTATGCTCGACTGTTTTATTTTTTATTTATAATACTAAACCCGCGTTTGACCTCAATCTCACCTGGTGGTAAGTGACGATGAGGCTGAAGATGGAGCAGTAAGTACTGGCTCTTCTATAAACACTGCCGAAACACATCAACGCCGAAGCGGAGATATTCGACGACAGATTTTACACAGGAAGTCGCTAGGCAGGCGGAACCCTGAAGGGGTCCTAAAACTAGCAAGTTACTAGAGGTTATTTTTATCAGATAATTATAACTAATTCTTATATATTGCTATTTGCTATTACTTGTTATTCTAGTCGAATTCCTCACCGATGAGGGTTGCGATATTTATATGGAATTACCCACATTGAATGAACTTTTGGGCAAATTTGGAGAGTTGCCATTGCCTTCCCCATTTCGCATACTACTCATTTCAGTGTGCAAGTTTCCTCACGTTTTCCTTTACGTTTCAAACGCGAACCAGTAGTGGAGCATTAGCATCCAGCGCCATAGCCACTACACCACCGCTGCTTGTTCATATTATAATCTCTTTTAGATGGTAGATAAACCTAAGTACGAGTAATCTACTCATCTTTAGTTAGTGCTCATCACAATAAAAAAGTAGTGATATCCTAAAAAAATCTAAAACCTTATTACATTGTTGTTTTAGTTCAGGACGACTAGATTAGCGTCGGTGGCACAGTGCTAGGGTACCAGACTCCCATGAGGTCCGGGTTCAAAACCGGGTAGTGCCATGTATCAATGAGTTTTTCGTATTTTTCGAAGACTTGCGTACATTTACCGACTGCACTAACGGTGAAGGAAAACATCGTGAGGAAACCTGCATATTGAGATGACCAGTGTGTAAAATGGGGTAGGCACAAAAGATCCTCAAGGGTCGAAGTGCCGCTAGGTTATTCCCGGCCCCCTATCATAAGATAAGATAGTTCAGGACGTCATTCGGGCAACGAAATCATAAACAGAGTTGTTTCAGAGTGTACGTAGAAAACGCGAATACAGCAAGCTGGTGCTAATCTACGAGGAAGAGACTCCTCTGCCCCCTCCACTGTCAGACGAAGAGCCGATGGAACCTATTCCCAGCACCTCCAAGTGTTAATGCCGTGCCAGCTGGGAACACAGTGCCAAAGTGGTGTAATTGACAGTAGTTAGTAGTAATTTACGCTGCGGTATACCTGAGTCATTTATTAAACTAGTGCTATTGCGGATATAAGACTTAACTGATACGCATTTTGTATGGTTTGTGATAACACAAACACTGATGCCTTTAAACATCAGAGCACAATTTATTAAACAGTTGGGCAGACTAGTATATAATTTTATAAAATAGCTTAATAATAAATTAATTTTTTATTTTTCAATATTACCTTTAAAATGATATTTGTGATCGAGTAAGTAATTATTGGTTACTATTTGTTCCCGAATAATAGAGAAACTATAAGTTTTTTAATTCTTACACGTATTTTTGCAATAGATTAAAAAATAGCCATCAAGTTTATACTATTTGTAATTCTGCTGTTTTATCTACTTTGATATAGGTAATAGGGATTAATCACACCAATAATAAGAATTAGATACTGAATCTCAGAATTTTTCATGACTGAAACATATCTCGATCTCATACATATCATTCAAAATGAAAGGAAATATTAATATTGTTAAAATATTCAAAGTATAAATACGTATAAGTAATAGGTGCTTTAAAAATTAGTTAATAATTTTCGTAAGTGATGTATACAAACAATTAACTAACCAGTTGTTTATTTATAATTAGATGAATTTTAATCTGCGATCATTTCTCAATTTAATTGTATTTTGTAATAGAAAATAAATAAAAAATATTTTAGGAACTTTTGTGATTTATTCGAGACCATTTTACGTGATCAGATCACCCTATGTGTTATACTCATATGGGTAATGTTATAGTAATATAAACATTATATTAACTTGTTGAAATATTTGAATTGATTTCAGATGCATTCCTATTCATTTTATTGTTACATTTGTTTGTTTGAAATATGCATCATATAGCATATTGCTTAAATCTTAAGAAATATAATTACATTAATTATTTATACAGTACATGACTTTTATTTGGATTTGAATTCTTCCTTAGTAACGGCACAGGTAACGGCCTACAAAAGTATATAACTTTAATAATGACAATGATGGAAATGAAGTTTTTTTGGCAAAGTAGTCATTTTGGGAAAGTGGACATTTTAGACCTGAAGAGATTTAAGTAACTAAATAAAAATTAACCTAAATTAACTTTGCCAAGACAAGGATTCGTGGCGCTCCATTCTCTCCCCGCAAGGGATATAGCGTGAAGGTATATATTACTTTGATATTAACGTCTATTGTTTTTTTAAAATATTTTATGTTACACCTTGCTAGTGTAATTTTAATTGTGTGAAAACTGCGGCAGGTGCCACATTACTATGAGTTGCACACCACTTACGATTGGAAGTACTCAACAACAATGATGTCGCTAGATGCTACATAAAATCGAAAATTTAAATATTGAATAAAAATAAATTGTACTTTCTAATCGAAAGACTTTATATAATATAGGCACGTGATGGTATTTTTTATGATTATTATTTTAATAAAACATCAATTTATTTGAAATCATACCGTTTAACGCATTGACTGCCTGTCCAATTAGAAAACAAACTACAGGTGCCACTAATTAATAAAAAAGCTGTATGCCCCGAACATCAATAGTTGTTCAAAAAATTACAATACTCAGTGCCCTGAACATCTATGCTGGTCCATATTGACTACCGCTAGGTGCCGTAAACACGTATTTCATAGAAATGGAATTCCCTACGCTGGGTGCCGCCCGACAACCAGAATTGTCCGGTTAACTCCTATGTATACCAAGGGCTGGAGGTTTTTTTGGGTTGGACGAACGTCAACTCGACCTGTCACGCAAAACCAAAACCGTCCTGTGGAGGCGGGACCGTAGCTCTAGACTTTACATCTAAATTGCTACGGTCCCGCCAAATAAAACAATGAACTTTTTTACTTCTTTGTTTCATTTCTTCCCATATTAGGTAGGTACCTACAATTTTACAATCAGAGTAATACTTGCAAAAGCACCAATAGACCGCGCCGGACTCGTGGTCCCCCAAAACTGATTGCCATCGCAAATCTTTATGGGCCTTATTTCAGAATAAAAGTTTGCTCTGTGGTGTAAATATGAATACTCTGAATTTCGTAACTGATAAGGACACGCAGAATGGACAGAGGCACCTAGCAGAGTACTACGTAAAACCTATGTTCAACTATTTGTGACAGCGGCATCCGAATAAAGTAAGGAAAACAACTAGAGTGGACAAAGGCAGTCAATGCGTTAATATAACAAAAGAAGATACTTCCAAAGGAACAAGACATGGAAACAGATTTTGAGATTCACACTAGAGGGCGCTCGCTACAAGTCCGATTTCTGTGCATGGAAATTATTATAAGTACAATTTCCTTGCACAACAATAAATAAAATGGGGTCAGACTAGCCTTTTCTTTTTCAGGAAACGTCCTTGCGAAAAACGCACACAATTCACTTCCAAAACTATTTCAGTACAAAATTTATATCTAGATGAACACTGACTCTGGCAATGAAAATACGTCGTTGAACCCATAACCTGACCAGGTATATAAAAACCCTGTAAGAGGGCGCCATTGGTAGTTTTAAAATCTGTCTTTTAGAGTTCGCTACGAAAATAGTACCATTTCATTCCGCAATATATGGCGAGAGTTTTTACCACAAAGGTTTTTATATTCCTGATCAGGGTATATTATTATTCTGAGGATAACCGTTAGCAGTCTATGAGTTACGTACTCTGTATGAACATAGTTTTGAGAAACATGAAACTGAATTTATTAATTACCTTCTTAAGTTTTTTTTTTCGCAGGTGTTACGTACATTTACTTAATAATGTTCTTATATCGTCCTTCGGTCTGCCCGGGTCTCGGCCGCCGGTACGGGGACGCCACTCGGTTATCTTGCGGCTCCATCGGTAGTCTGGCACCTCATTAGATGGCCCGTTCATTGCCAGTTCAGTCAGGAGACTCTAACTCCGATGTCTGCAACGCCGGATCTCTGGCGTATGTCCTCGTTTCGGAAGTTCGCGAAGGGTCAATCGGAGCATGGATCTTTCCATTGCTCTCTGAGCTACTTTCAGCCTCAATATTACGGTGTTTGTAAGCGTCCATGTTTCGCATCCATATGATAATTTGGGCAGTATGCATTTTTTGTTGTGGTATTTTGGGCTTCAAAATATGCTACAGTACCGAAGCTGACCCATCCGAGCTTAATACGGCGTGTGATTTCAGCGGTTATGTTAGTCTCTATATTGTACTAAGGACTAAATTGTCTCATCTTGGTCAGACAATATGGCCCTTACCACTCTAGTAACAATGTACCTATTACACAATTTACTAATAAACTCGTTCTTGCTGTGTACTTACTGGGAAGGTTAATTATAAGAATGTAGAAGACAATAAAAATAAGACAAAAGTGTGTTTCTAGTAGGCGAAAGGAAGAGTGAGTTTTATTTTTGACGGCTGTTCAATGGAGTTAAAATGGCCCCGAAGTACAGTCTGGCCAAAAGAGTATATATTAAATAATGGACTTTTGCCACATTTCAGTAAGTGTTACCACGGCAAACACTTACTGAAATAATATGGAATTGGCATTGTGATTTGACATCAATATAAGGAAAGTTGCCATTATTTAATTTCTACTCTTTTTGGCCAGACAGTAGCTTGCTATGACTTTTTATTGTACGACTATCTGACATTGGACCTGCCTCCAGGGTAAGTGCTGGTCGAGAAGGATAAATATTCGTGGTCGACGAGATTTTTAGGGAATTGGACTCATGATGCGTGTCTTGATAATCTAAAATTTTTTTTTTATAACTATTTACCAACCTGCTGTTTGTTCGAAAATCATCGTCATTACCTTTGGGACATGCTTGGGACTTGGGACCCCAGGCTGGGAATGGCTGGTGTAACACAAAATATAAAAACCTAGCAGTGGACCTCGGATCTATACAAAAACCCTTGGAAACTGAATGTAAAATGGAAAAAATATTTTCTTGCACTACGCACACATGCACGACCTAAAGCTAATAGTGTGCAGTCAGCCATGTTTTAACTTCGTGCTTATTACTGTGTCATTACATTCACTCACACACAGGTGAGCGTCGAGCCAATACACGGACGGCTCTACCTGCGCACGAGTCGAGTCGCATTCCGTCACCCACCTCTGCGACTGGCCCGCGAGCCTGCGAAGGCTTGAAAATTCGAGTTTTAAATTTAGAAAGTTAAACAAGTGTTCGTGTCAGTTCGTCATAACAAAATGTCAACATTGTAAGGTAAGTTTTTAACAATAATTTGTTATTTTGTTATACGGTAGTAATCTAATTTTTTTAATTGCATCAATCAACCTACATGGACATACTAAGGAAGGATCTAAAATTAGTTTTTCGAAATCTCAACTAACATCAGAGATATTAATGGTTAAAGTTCAACAGTCCTTAACATGCAGCCAGGACCTGCTTGTATGGCGCTAGAGAACAGTCACGTCATAAAACTTATTGGCGTTTCTTCCTACCGTTCTGATTTTTGATTGCCTGTAGCTATTTTATTTTTCAACGAATTTTAATTCTATTTTCACATTAGACCATAAATTAATGACTATTTCTTAATTTTTAAGAAATACATTTAATATTTGATACTTGGAAACTACCCTATTGTGTCTCTCATTAGTACGAGTATAGTGCCTTGAAGGAAAATCATTCGGAAATGATTTTTTCTCTTATCGCTTAAAGTAGAGTTATAGGTACCGTACAACCTATTAGTAAATATTTAACGTATCCGTTTTTCAAAGAGCCCTAGGACTTGTTATTTTGTTAATAAACTTGTTACATGCAAATCTTAATGGGCATATAATAGCGCATCACGTGAATTTTACTTAATCGTTGTTTTAGACGACATTCTTATCCGATGAGTAAGCCTCAACAACTCTAGAAAAAACGACGAAGTTTCTGTGATGTTACTTTAGTAAATAATTTACGTCATCGTCAAGGTAGCGTTATTGTTATATACTATTATAGGAATTTTGAAAAAAACTATGCCTCTGACTTATTGTGTTTTAAACAGGCGCCATGTTTATCTTTGTATTGTCTTGTCTGTCAGTCTCGGAATTTTAAACGGCGGGATATTAAAAGTTAGGAACTTAGGTAATCACATGACTTATCTTATGAACTATTAGAATTCGAGGGGAGGGGAATTACCATACCTTATTTTAGTAATGATGTTTTCTAATCAACATATGAATACCCGTAGGTACCCACTTAGTTTTATGTATTGTATACCTAAGTAGAGCTGGGTACCTGATGGTAAGCGGTTACCGTCGCCCATAGACGTTTCACCCCACTGTAATTAAGGACTTAGATGGAATACCTCATGTACCTACCGGTAATTACGCTGGTTCTCTTACAAACTTCTTGTTCTCTTCAAACCGAAACAGCAAAGGAAGCATTACAGCTCTGCTGCAGAAATATCCTAGCCTAGGCTGACCAAGCAGCAGAGTCATTCAAATTAGGTAAGGTAAGTTAGGTAGGTAGACCGAATTGGATAAGGGGGTACTTGTAAAGTCATGACCAGCGACAACGCAATTCGAAATTACGTCGATATGGAAGACATACTATCACACGTAGGTATGTAATAAAAAAATCCCTGTAATATTTTCACTAGCCCAGGTGGTCAAATATGGAATAGTTTTTAGTGACAGCCAACTGCAATATCCGGGCCACACTGGGCTTAAACTGTATTTCCGAATCATATCCGGTTGCCCACCGTCGTGTTGACTTGCCGTATGCAACGTAATATAGGCACAACATACAGTGGGGCGGCGCTCATAATAGAGGCTAAAACGCTAAAAGGAGTTTGACAGATAGTAAAAAAACGTGACGAAAAAGTACATGCGACATTTGCTCTCAGAAACATAATCTGGGAATACACCCGCTTACCCATCTCCCCGGCGCACGGGAAACCTAATGAAACGCACTCATTGGGCGACTGCTGGGAAATATGATGTCTTTCCAGGCTGTGATTGATATAGCTTCTGTTTGTATCTCTCTTTAGTGGTATTTCAAAGGTAACTCTAGCATTCCAGTTGGCAAATTTGATTGATTTGTGTGTGTGGATATTGGCATAGGTTTTACTTAGCTATTTTTTGTAGCTACGCTGCTTCTACAATGTCATGGCAATCATTGGACCTCATAAAGTTCTTTCTTTATATATTTTTGGCATTCAGTTATAAATGCATAGCGCCGTAGGTGTCATATTTTGTATCTCTAGAACAATAGAGCTCGAGCCACTCACGACACCATTACTTGCATACTAATGACCGTAACGCAATAATGTGTGATCGTCATTTGTTACCATATTCGATGGTAGGCTTCGTCTTGCAATCACTACCTACTTTATCCTACCTACCAAACGTCTTTTTCTAAGTAGTATTCCTAATTACTGAGGGTCGTGATCATTCTAAGGAATTAGTCCCATAGAATAACTCTCTTGGCAGATTTAATGGGGCGGTTTGCCATTGCCTTCCCCATAAACGTCTATAGCATGACTTGAATAAACGTCTATAGACAAAATGTCAATAGCATGACTTAATTCGACTTGATGCTTTCGTCTGCACTCAGAAAAAAAAATAGTTGTACAGAGCCAGTTGTTTACATAATTCTTTTATTCATAAAAACTTACATCTAACAGTAGATTAAGAAGTTAAGCCAGATATTAATAAAAGTTAGGTAGAGGTTAGGGTATTCTGTTTTCACTCTCCACGACCCTGAGATTATTTTATGTATTTATTTTTTATTTTCTTTATCAGTAAATCTTACGGCTTCTTTTTTACATAATAATTGCACTTTAAGTAATTGTTTGCCAAAACAAGATTACACAACATACCACACTACTTATAATATTTCTAATTTTTATCTTTCTACTTATTTTATGATAACTGGAGTAAGTTTTCACAAACCACAAACAAGCCTTAAAAACTTTTGGCTTCATAGGCTTTATTTTTGTTACATTATTTAATAATTAAAAACTGATCACGAAATATTTAAATATCGATAGGTAGGTAGGATCAGGTACATAGTGCATGTTTTATGTACATATAGTTAAAGTAAACAAGTGCTCGGTATTGCCATGAAGCTGACATTGCATCAAGTAATCGGATATTTTCACTCCCGTATATCTGCATTCACACGGACTATCCATTTTCACATTATTCATGATATTTAAAACGAAATGCAACACGTACTTACGAGTACATATCATTGCAATAGTGGGAAATGATTATTAACTTATTCTGTAGGTAGGTAAGTAAAAGGAGAACCTTACGAAGCGGTGGCAGAGTAAAAAAGATGACTTTGTAAAAATGTACTCTAACTAAGGTAGCTACTTACTTGCAATAATAAAAATTAAACTTGACGTTCAATATTCTAAATAAAATTAATAAATAATGTGAACAGAGGCCTATGCATGTCTGTCTATATACTATGCCAGTGCAGGTGTAGCCTGAACCATTCTGTAAATTAAAGATTTATATGGTGATTCTCCATCAAGGTTGTATCATAGGGGGAGACCCTCCGCGAGAACCGCGAAATCATATCAGCCCATACAAAAAAAATGTAATCAACTTTTAATGTTTTTAGTTTTTTCCCGGTTTCGACATCCTCACCTAATATGTTAGCTAAATAGCTACGTTATAAAACGTCTCACGGAAAACGACTCATCGAAAAGGTTTACGAGGACAGCGGACTGCTGTACGTGCGCGAGAGCCTCGTTCTCAAGGTGATTGGGCGTTAGGTCACTGCGAGCGCATGCCATGCCGCCACACATTTTACGTTATATTTTAATTATTTAAACAGCAATAATACATTTTACTCTACACTTATCTGAGAATCTATATACCTAGCAATTATTAGACTTTGAACCCATAAAATGCCAATAGCTGTAATTGGCAAAACATTAAACATTATTTGATAAACTATTTACACTTTATGGATATTGGCATTTTAAAAGTTACCAGCTGCTAGAAAAATATGTTAACGTACTTTTATTTCGTTTTATGACATCATACTTATGAGCTGTTGGCGTATTATGCATACTTAGTAGAGATATTAATTTACTTATTTGACGGTTAAACTCTAATTCTTCAATTACTTCCTTTATAACAATTACTTATTATGTAGGTACTACTACTACTTGGTGGACACAAACCTTTTGGTAACGGAATCGATATTTTTTTTTCTTTTGCATTGAGTGCTCTTTTAAATGTAGTTTCAAAAATCCGGGATAATCCCTTACATATAAAAACCATTTTTCTGATAGGTTTTTTCTGATTCGTATTATATAATGCCTACATTAAAACCATCCTGTAGAAACTACTTGAGAATGTATTTAGATTATAGAATTTGTAGGTGTAGTTACGTTACCTAGCAACGATAATGAAAACTCAGTGTAAAGTATATTTTTTACAGTGCAATGCTTTGGTTCTTTAAAATCATGAGGAAACCATCTAAAATGTTTAACGCCATGTTTCCTGATATATTTTATAACTTTTGTATTCTCTGTGGTACATGAAGTGATGTGTAAATTGCATACTGTTCGCTGTATGGTTTCAATGTATTTATACTTATCTACTTGAAAAAATATCACTGCCCACCATATTTTAAGAATTAAGAAATAAAGTAACCAATAAAATACTCGTAAGTGTAACAATTGTTTTTGCTAAAAATGAAAAGTCAAAATATTTTTTGTGTTTTTGGGTCAAATGGATGAATAAATCAGAATGTAAGTATCTACTTAAGTAAGTAATTATATTTTATCACATTGGTATAGTCTCTATCAGATCGCAAGATACTGTGCAGATATACTTTTCTTTTGGTTTTAATTATTATAAATCACAATACACCACTTAAGTATAGGCGCGCAGATTGGAATACTCCTGCAATATACTGGTGTAACAAAAAACCCCTTATATACAGTCCCGAAAGCTGGGTGTTCAGTATCCATAACTGAACAACTTTCACTAAGGGACCAACTCTGAAATCATAAAAAAATATTCAGCTGTTTCATACATTTTATTTTGATCGTGTAGTTTATTTAGTACCTATTGAGCTGATTTTTTTCTACCAAGTACCTAGCAAGTCCATTCCGTCCATTCTATGTGAATAATTAAGTACCTACCTAACTATAGGTGAACCGCTTAACTGTGAGGTCGCCTGAGCGGCAAGAGGGACCTGCAGCCCGCCCGTCGCATGCTCGCCCTCTTACGTCCCGCCCCGCGCTCCTCTTACCGCGCAGGCGTCCCCATAGTTAAGCGGTTTACCTATAAATACATACATGCAGAGTATATAGAGCACTAAATATGAATTTATTGAGGATTTGGGAAAATAGAGTTATCTATATCTATCTAGAGAAACTCTATTTTCCCATCATATAGGTAGAGACTTTTCTTCAGGATAGTTTTATGGCTCTACCCATCGTGGTTATATAATTTTGCTACAAATAGAAAGAAGTAGAATTTCCTATGAACGAAATTTGTATTTTTGTGTCTAATCTACCACAACGCTTATTTACCTGCCGTACCGCATTGCCAATGAGTCACCGTCTGTATGGCGAGTGTGAGGCGAAAGTGTGCCAGTTTATTTTTTTATTCTAACTCTAACTACAGGATGTAGGTGGTATTCGATATTGTTGTAGTTACGACTTGGTCATTGACAGACCTAGAGTAAACCATATAGTGATTGCCTGCTTAAGGAACCACCGTGCATTTCGGTTTGTTATTTTCTATTAAGTTTCGTCAAATTATTACAGTTCGTGTATTTTTTATTCATACTATTCACTTACTTTATAAAAATTGTTGTTATAAAATTTCGTGCAAGTACGGCTCTAGATATATATTATTATTAAATAAATCGACAAATATTCACACTATCACAATCAAAATAAAAAAGAAAGAAGGCGCTTAAATACTAGAGAGAAATATTTTTAAATACTTCTTTCTTTTTTATATTAAAATCTGAGTTATTTAAAGCTTACAAAGAGATTTAGTCTTGCCATACAGCGAGGTAACGCAGCAAGCGTCCTGGGGACTATGCCACACTCCAGGGATCTAGACGAGACGTGTTCGTCTTATAATTTGGATACATTTTAATTATTTTAGTTCTTAGTGTAGGTGTTGTTTATGTATATAACGTAATAAATATTTTAATCATTTCTGTTTTAAATAAAAAACCGTGATGGTTTAAGACAGATATATAAATAGAAACACTTTATTGTACACAAATACATGAAAAGTAAAAACTACAGTCATAGTAGCTTGATATGTTAGTTAAGTTTACAAATATTATTCTACATCAAAATTGTTTGATCACAACCGCTACGCCTGCCGCCGCAAGGATGGAGCCTCGGATGTATGACTCATGGCAGCTACTCGTACTAACGTTAAATAAGCAAACCGTAAAGGTAAAATGCAAGTGTTTTATATACTCATACTCATACTCATTTATTAAAACCCTTCGGGACACAAGGAACTCCTGGTTACGTCATGCTTTTACAATAACTTTAGAATTCAAAACACATTTTACACAGAATTATAAACAGTAAATAAAAAAAATAGGTTGGTTGGTGGTTTTGGTTTTATTAAATTAGGAAAATAGCGTAATTAAACTATTATAGTTATTATAGTGATAGCTGATTGTTGGCTCAAGGAACAAACACACATTATACATATATTACGTTCAGGGTACCTATTTAATTATTTTACCAAATCTATAAAAAAATTGTCTATTGCAGAAATTGCCCAGTCATCCCAGACATTGCCCACGTTACACGGCCCACGTTACACGGCTTTTGCCCATTCAGATTCAAAGAGTTAAACATAATAAGTATCTACATGAGTTTTATGAAAGAATTCAGTCAAACTGAGGCAATTTTTTTCGAGTTAGCAATAACTGACGGCGAAAAATCAAAAGTATTGAAATGAAATAATTATCTCTTCTACCGAAGACACTTTATTAACCAAAGATGGCCAAGGTTATAGAAGCAATCAATAGATATTGTTGGAAGCAATACATACACTTTTTGGATAAGTCAATCAATGTCAATATTTCCAATATTGTTCGTTTTCGATATTGCTATGTGGTGGATACAAATATCGCCGGTGATGTAAAGCAAGTCGACAGATAGACAGACCTTTAATAGGTTTTCGAAATCTGGTTCTGTCAGGTCGTTGGCGGTCCATATCATGTCGGAAATGGACTATACATATACACTGCAAAAATGTATTTGAGGCATTTCATAATTTCAGGTGGAAAATGTGGCAAATAGTGCATTTGCTGGTTATGGCCGGCATGGCCACGGCGCAACTCACGCTCGACGGCATCAGTTGCCGCCAGTTGACCTGTAAGTTCGACGAGTACTGCTCGCCTGACACCAACCGATGTGCACCCTGCAGCATCGTGTGCAACAAGACTAATCACAATTCCGACACTGGTCTCTGCATAAAGGAGTGTCAAGGTGGGTTGCGTTAATTGGTCTCGTCCTTGTAAACTTGTTGGTACTTTTACAATACGACGGTAATAAATGCTCCATGGGGTTGCCTGAGAACAAGAACACTTGATTAGTTTCACTCATAGATTTAGGATATAAATAAATGATGTATATGGTCTCACTTCTATATTCTTCATAGAAGAATATTTCTTCATAGAGGAATATTCCTTCTCTTAAACTAATCTGACATTGCGCAAACTATTGTCAATTTCCTCGGAAAGAAGGTATTTTCTATGTCAAGAAATACCAGCGTTTCAGGCTCTCAACTTAAGTGATTGTGAGGAAATCCCTTCTGTTTGAAAGACAGAAAAACTGTAATGTTTACCGTTACCTAAATTTAATATTAAATGTTACCTAGATTGTTCATTTGTAGATCATGTTCATATCTTGAAACTTAATTGTGCTTCATACTAATCTGAAGATGAAGAACCTAGAGAGCCGGTACTCATTCGAAGTCAAGTCTCATTTCATGGTACGGGCCCCTGGTAATTATAAAGTGCATTACGTAAATTGTAAGGTAAAAATGTGCTATCTAAGTATACATGTACATATGATAATGTTAGGTTCTCATCTCATCATCTTTTAATACTTAAGTCGCGGAGTATTTAATAAGAAAAGCAACTACCAATGGAAACTCTCAGTGATGGATGACTAATAAATCTAATAATATCTAAAACAATATTAAGAGGCTCCATCGTTAACAATTTTTAACGCTTTGGCCCAGGTAATAAAGCCTTTTATCTTTATTCAAACAATAACCTGTGCAACCAGTTTCGTGTCGTGACCGCAAACTACCTACCAGTGTATCTGTTTTCTTCCAACTCTATGGTTATCTCGCTTGCTCCTTTATAAAGAATGTGTAGGTTTCAGGTCAAACATCTCTGAGACTCAAGTTAAATCGTAAACTTTTTAAAACATTTTCAGTTTTGATACTTATTTTATCAATACAAATTAATTTGTAACAGTCATGCGCCTTTCAATAAGTAAAATTGGAAAAACTCTATATTGGTTACCTTTTAGACTTATCTCTACATACGAGTATTTTTGGGAAAACGATTAGAAAGAAACGAACATTCAGTTTAGATTAACAATTGAACACATTCAGTTTTGATTTAGGTACTGTCTAAAATATTTTTTTACTTTGAAGTAAGTACGCATTTTAGAACAAATCTTAATATTACGTGGCAAGACGGAAGTTTGTTTACATGTGCGTGACGAACATCGAACACTGTGTTCATATATATACGATTGATCAATGTTCGTACATGCCTTAATAAATTGTTATAGAATCTACAGCTGGTCATAAAGTATTGACAGAACATTTGAAGTTTATATAGTTATCGGTATCGGATCGGCTCGATTATTCAGAACAGGTCATTATAGTAAGGAGTGAGGCCCTATGCCTCAGATATAACAATACCGTGGACGTTACGGTTTGCTGAGTCGGACAGGTACCCCGCGCACACAAACACAATCCTTTGTGAGCCTGTGTGCGTTGCGGAGTTTATAAAACGTGTCCGTTGATAAAGACAGGTGGCTCCGATAGGGTTGTATGTAACGACCATGATATAGCGAAACTTTTGTACATTATTATCTTCCATTTGAATTTCTATTTTCTTTTTCGCTTTTCCAACGTCTGTGAGGGTTATAGTGAAATGTTTTACGCGTAAACGATTTTACTAAATAAAAGTTAGTGTCATGATGTTCTTACATTTTTGTTCGTATTTTTTATTTTCTTATTCCTTAAGTACTTAAAGAGTCTAGATAAATTCTAAGAATTCTTATCATAATTATGAGTTTTGTACAACAAAAGTTGTTTCAAGGTGCAGCCCTATGAATTGTTTACAAATTATGCGAGTGTAATCTTCCTTTCCCGGTACAAGTGCAGAGGCATGCAATTGAAGCATGTTTTCAATAGCTGTTGTGTTTGATAGCAATTTGTAAATGAATGATCAATCATATGAGTAGGTGACATTGATTTATACTGAAAGGTAGGTAGGTACATCCAAATATGATCCTTGAGATGAATACACGAAGCACTTATCTTTTAAATTAGAAAATTTTGTCAAAAAACGGAGTTCTCCCCTATGATCCGTCGTTCTTTTAAGTAGACTCTACTACGAGTACCTACTATTTTGGCGGATATTGGAATAGTAAAGTCACAATATTGGTCAACATATTCCGTATCTATAATAAAATAATTGGAAAGGATATTTCGACCAGACTTGTCTTCCCCTAAGGGGTTCTCAGAGTTGGAGCGTACTTTCGCTCAATGGCTAAGCTTTGCCGTCCAACGGCGGACTCACGCTGTTAGTATCGTGGGAGACCCACCGCATGGCATATAGTATAGTTATAATATTGTGTATATTTTAATTTCATTCCTCATAAAATGATAAAATTAATAATAATAATTTACGGTTCTCAAGATACAGGTTAGACTTAGTTTGAGAGTCAGAGAACATTGTCTAGGTACCTCATAGTACAGGTCAATAGTAAAAGTTTACAATAATGTTCTGTTATTGTGCCGATAAAGTATTTCGTATTTAATAAGTTATTAGCTACTCGTATGTGGCATAAAGGCTAATACACTGGATACGAATGCAGGAGGACCCGGGTTGGATTCGTCATTGTCATTACATTACACGGGATCCAATTTTTGGTATTTTTGGATGATTTGTACGCCGTGATACAACAAAATTCTATTGCCTCCCTTTAGCACCAGTTAGAATCACAATTCCGACTTGGATAATATTAATGACCTACTTAACTATTATCGTTATTACTTAATATTAGCGAGGAATATATTTTTTCAATTTTACTTTTAGAATAAAAATAATAATCTTCTAAGTCGTATTCCTCAATGATGAGGATCGTGATCATTCTAAGGAATTAATCACATAGAACGACTCTCTTGGCAGAATTAATTGGGGTGGTTTGCCATTGCCTTCTCCATTTCACACAATGGCCATCTCAGTATGCAGGTTTCCTCACGATGTTTTCCTTCACCGTCAGAGCAGTTCCGAAAACCGAAAACTCATTGGTATACGACATAATCCTACTTCGTATACGCATGGGCAAGACAAAATGATTCTTTACTTCAAGGATAAGGTACCACCTGCCAGTTAAATGAATGAACAAGTGGATAAATTCTTGACTATTTCACGATAATTTGTTGATGACTATATATGACAGTAGTTTATTTGGCATATTCTAATATGTTTAACACTTAAGCGCCTGTTTACTCCTTTTAAAGTGATTTGTCAAGTGGATAGTAGGACAGTGGACAGTAGGACATTGCTGGTTTACACCACACTACTCCCAACTGTAAAGGACAGTTGAAACAAAATCCTACAGTCCACTGTCCTTGCCACTTGCAAAGGTGTAAACCAGGCCTAACAGCTAACAAAATCATTTCCTTGTATTTTAGAGCGTCAATGTAAAAAAAATCACCATAGGGACCACTTTTTTACCATTACCTAAAAACATATATACATCTTCAGGGGTTGACATCTGCTCTGGCATTGGTGGTCAAGTCTTTTAGATATTTATAGTCTTTTAGATACGATTTTCTCCGGAATTATAAATGGTGTTTTCATATTTCAGGATATATTCTCAATTTGATATACATGAGCAACTCAGTGGCGCTACCACCACCAAATACGGATCTCACAGGTGAGCAAAGTTATCGTGATAATTGTTTAGTTTTCTCTTGTTCTGTAAAAAGAGGAAAGAATAGGTTCTTTCCTCTTTTTTCTTCTGTTATATTATTTATCCAGTTTCTTTAGCACTGAGTTGCACAAAGGGTACCGATATTTCAATCTCTTTCTTCATCATAAGTATCATAACACAGATTTTTTTGTTTATTGTGGTGAGTAACATTTACGATTACTTATATTACCCCTTTTATAAAAATTGCCATTATCTGTAGTACAAAAACACAATGATTCCCTATCTTTCACTAACAGGTAATATAGTTAATTAAAAACATTATTTACCATACCAAATAATTACCCGCAATAGTTTTAATAATTGATAATGGATTTCCGCAAAGTTACGCCTGAATCCATCAACTATTTATCAAATGTTTATTATTTACCGTGTACAACTCTGCCATGCATTTGCGAATTAAAATGTTGTACAGTGATTTTCTGTTATTCTGTGGAAACCAGTAGCAATAAGTTTTTGTTATGATTTCTATTTTGACTTACGCATGAATGTGTAAAATTAGTTAAAGCTACAATATACCCTGATGTGCTCACCGACCACTGTACATTAATTAATGTATAAAAAGACCAAAAGTAGGATTCGTGTTTCGATGGACCAAAGCTCTACCAAAGTGACATTTGGAGAGAAATCACAGAAATCGGATTAGTAACGCCTTGAATTTCAAGATCTTTGGAGTGAAATATTTGATCCATCGATAAATCTATAGACTTAGAATTTATTAGAAAATAATAATTATGCACATGTTGTTATTTAATAGACCGTACGATTCCTTTCTGATCCTGTTTGCATTTGCGTGCTTTCACCATTTCGATACTGAATAATATTGTTTCGTGGTCAGGTAAATTGATGTTTTTTAAATCAATTGCAACAAACCTGCGTCGTTTTTAATTTTACATTCTGCGTAAAAATGAATGTACCCCTCCAACTTTGCTTTACGTATAATGCGTTCTAAATTTGCGTAAATTTGTATTAATAACGTAATTAAATTTAGCTTTAAACAAATATTTATTTTATTGATTGTATATTCCAAATACGAAAATTACGAGATGAATTACCTACTTATTTGAATATGTTAATGACATCTTAATGATAATGACAAGTTCTAAATGTATCAAATTAGGAAATGAGTAAACCGGTCAAACGAAGTTTTGGGACATTCTAATGGGTTCTATCGTACCTACGTGTATTAAAATTGTGTATTAATTACTAAGTATTATTTATTAAGAACATGGCGAAGCTATGCATAGATCCTTCTTTTCTTAAAAATATTCTGTATTCCGTATTTCGATACCTACCAATTTAGTTATAAAAAAATTAGCAGACATCTTTTGTACGTTGCCTGGTTGACTGTGCCGTCGGGCGAGACACCGTTATATTGCATCTGTTATTCACAGTGGGGCCATACATAAGGCAAGCAGGAGGCAATCTATAGGAATAGATAGGCCTATTTACCTACCTATAGTTGACTACAATAGTAAACTGCTAAATATAAGATAATTAACAGTTTTATAAAATACACTAACATTACGAACGAATTTTACAGACAGGCTACCTGACGGTAAGTTGGTCACCGTAGCCCATGGATATCTCATCTCACCTCTCTTAAATATCCCAAGAGAGTATTGCCGTGCCGGCCTTTAAATCGGAACACAGCAATGGAAACAGTGCTGCTGCTTTGAGGCAGAAATAGGGTAAAAGGGTGGGACCTCCCCCGGCTTAACACAAAATCATACCCACCTTTCATACAGGTATTATTTTAATTATTTACACAGCAGAATGTTAATTAGGAAATGGAAAATGGTGTAGCTTTCACATTACATTAAATTCAGCGAACTAAATTCTAGGAAACATTTAAGTCTTATTTCAATGGGATTTCAAAAGCTTTGTCAGTTTTCATCTGCCTGAAAACTACGAATTTCGCGAATGCCGAGCTTTCAGTGTATTGTTTTGAAATATTTTACTAACTTCTGCGAATATTCTGTACTCGTAATTATTTGTCAGAGTAATATAGGTTAATTTTAATTTTAGCTTCAGTGATATGTATAGTTTGTAGCTAAAGTAATTTTACATAAACCGAAAAAAATCTATTATTGAAATATGCAAGTGAATTTTTAATATTTATCTAAGGCCCAGCGCATACTATCGGAGAGGAGGCGTAGCGACCTACTTCGGTAACAATGTCTTTACATTGTAAACCTTAACCTCTTTGAAATATTGTTTAAAATGGGGTTCCAATATCAAGTGACTCGGGGCGGCTGCAAGCGGAGCGAAGCGCGCGTAATTCCAGGCTAGCCCATATTTTAGAAACTTAAAAAGAATTGCTGTGTCTCCACTCTTCCAATGAATACTGGGCTTATACGTGTCAATTACACAGTGGCTCAAAATATCGTTGACAAAATTAAAAAGTCAAAATTTCAAATGTAAAGCTTTGTGATTTAATTTGTTATCTATTATATATATAAATATAATATACTAATATAAATACTTGTTGTATTTTTAGTACTTATAACTACTTTAAATTAGTTGTCAACGTTATTTTGGACCACCCTGTAATGTAATTAATGCATAGCACCACAGAAATTGACCAGATATGTTTTTAGGTATCCAGCGGCAGGCGCAAACGGCACTCATAGTCAGCGGAGTAGCGTTGGCAGTGATGGTGCTCGTTCTGATCGTCGTCTGCCGGGGTAAACTCTCCTGGGCATACCTGAAGCAGAGGTTCCAGCCTACCAAGGTATGACGTTGACAGATTATACGGTTAGGTGCGTATATAATTAATGTTTATAATAATTTTGTTTGTTATTCTATTAAGAATTTATTCAATTTTGTGATCATAGCGACGAGAATTGTTTGTTTGTTTTATTTATCGTATGGTTAGTGGCCAACCTAGTCAGAGTTGTTCAGGCCACCCGTTGTCCTCTGAAATGACCTAACGACTGCTGTCGAACGACTACAACCGGGACGGACTGTTTAACGCGCTCTCCGAGACACGGAGGGGCTTAGATGAATTGTGCCAAGCGGTCACTCATCATAGTTCTGATATCGACCAACGTGGCTTAACTTGCACGATCACTTCATGACTTTGCTCGCAACTAGGCTATGAGCGCCTCAATTATGACGAGTAATTATAAAGGTTTATATGGAGAGATTCCCATGATAAGTAGGATTCCATCCGAAACTCCGATCCGAAACTGAAACCGGAATCCCAGTGGAACAAAAGGCGACAGGTTATCAATATAAGTGGACCTTTAGATAGGGTGAAAATAACGAATTAACAGATCTAATATCTTCCTTTGAAATCCTCAGATGAAGTTAAAACATTTACAGAATCGCGTGAAGCAGTATCCAGTAGATCTTACGCACCACAATCCACATGCCGAAATGCCGAAACCGAAGCACGAACTCAAACTCGAAATACGGAACCCCGAACCCCCAAAGCGTTTGAACCAGCCTCTCAACGTACGAGACCTCGACACCAGAACCTCGCACACTGAGAAGAGTCAGGGAGCCACCACTCCGAAGACCGTCAGCACAGCTTTGAGTAATAGACACCCCGCTGAGGACACCACTTTGGACTTCTCTTACGACAACATGGCAATGAACGTGACGCCACCTGAACAGCCGGCAGCTAGTAACAAGTTCTGAGAAAGTGGTGTCAGTTTTGGTGCTGAGTCTGTGACATTCATACAGGTGTAACCAGAGACAGTATTAATGGAACTTAGAGATTTTTATACTTTTGTATCATTGGCGGCTTCGGATCGTACCTTACACACCTACGTAAAGTTTTATTAATTTAACTTTTTTTTTACTGTCCCACTGCAGGGCAAAGGCCTCCCCTCCTGCTTTCCATTCCATGCGTGCTATGGAGCGCAGTATACTAAACCTGAAAAGGACAGATCGCGTCAGGAACACGCATTGCTGATGCAATCACCAAAGCATCTGTATAGAAATGGGACTGGGCAGGCCACGTATGGCCCATGCATCCGAAAGGTGGGCAAAGATCGCCATGTACTGGGTGCCACAAGATGGACAGCGGCGCAATACAGGCCCAGGCGTATATGGAAAGACGATATCGACCACTTCAAAAAGAATGGTATAAAGACGCCGAAGATAGGGAAACATTTAACTGAAAAAAGTAATAGCTTTTAGCAAAACCACTCGTACAGTGTATTACTGATAAAATTATAATTCGGTATGCATTTTATCGATCTGCCTATAGGAGAGAAAATTTCACCTCCCGAAAACTTTCTGAAACCGCCATATTTTATGAAATAGTAGTGGTTAGTTTTGACGTTAAGTGTGCGACATAAAATTTTGATTTTATCCGGATTGAGCCCAAAAATCACATATATTCTGTACAACTGTATAATTAAAACAATACTACCATAATCTTTTTTTAAATCCGAGGAATTACTGCGTTTCTACAAACTCCTATGAATTCTTGCAGTTATATTTTGTATCTACCTAAGATTTTTGGGACCAATTAGGAATTAACCACAATTTCACTTTACATACTGTATAATCTCGAAAAGTAATCTCTAAAGCTACGATACTTACCTATTTTTCATTGCAATTTTTAAAATGTGAGTATAATAACTTTGTAGGTTTATCACGAATTTGTACGTTATTCTACTTATATTATACACTTATATAAATAATATTAGCATTGTATTATATTATTATGTAAGATAATATTAAGGTTTAGAGAGTTAACTAGTGCTCAATAATAGAAGTTTTATAATCACAATAAATATATCACAACAAAATGAATTGAATAATCACATACTTAATTATTCTTAGGTAGATAAACCTATTTGGTGTACTGTTTTGTAATAAGAATTATATACTTACTACTAATAAAAGTGCAATTAATACAAGTAGACGACTGCATTTAAAATAAAAATCTTAATTTTTTCTAGTTCTTTCTCTCGAAACGCACGGTACGCGTATAGGTATGGATATTATTTCATATGTTTTTATGTTCGGGGATTATTCAGTAACCTTTATCAATACCAATCAGGTGACATCACTTACTCTATTTCTTTCAGCAGCTCTACATAGGTCATAAATTCGTTTTTGATTACAATAAGTTTCTATTTTTACGCCGAGAGTAAAAATTTGAAACATTGTTGTTGTAAAGTGAGACATTGAGTACTAAATTATTAGGTACGTACTTTACTGTTCTGTTTTTACCTAATGTAAGTGAATTCACAAAGCAATACGAGTAATACCTAAAACATTTAGGATGCAGGAACTCGATCATATTATTAAAATGTGTAAGAACCGTTTACAAAACAGATTTCATTTCCTAAAAATTGTTCGTTTTACTGAGTTATCTTTACACCAATTCTAAGAAATAGGTAATACAATATACCTATAAACTAACTCAGTAAAAATAATGCATCTATTTATGTATATAATAGAGTAGTGTCTAGCGTTTATTTAGTTATTTGGTTGTAATTTTTAAGAGTTCGACTCGGGTTAAAATAAATATTTTAGCATGACTAAGGAAGTATATTTTATTTAAGGGATAAAAGTCCTATGTTCTATGTTAAATGTTGAAGGTGTATTTTATTGTTTGTCTGCTTGAACATAGCTTATTTGTTGTTCCTTCGCAGAAGTACTAGGAAAGAGTTTTAAAATGTATGTGCAGCTTTTTATTAATCATTGAACCATGTACAGTCATGAACGAATATAAAAAAATGAGTTTTATACATAGGTGTAGGTACATTCATCTCAATTAATGGAAGTTTTTATTGTCACAATTGTAGAGTTTGATGCATCTGGAAATGTCCGAACATTTCGGGTTTAGGGTGGAGAATCAAAAAATAAGAATCCGCATCAAAATGCGCCTAATTTTTAATTGAGATGAGGATTTCGGATCGGGGTTTGATGTTAATCTCCAAACAAAACCCACCCATTCCCAAACATTCATTGTTGTGTATTTCTCTAAATTTAAAAGTTCATTTAGCTTAATAGTTAAGTAGTTGAGTTGCTATTAAAAGGATTTTTGAAAATCTGTATCGTTCTGTGTTATTCGTTGCTGACTGTACCATGTTTTCTGTTTGTTATTCACTATTAACATGAAAGTTTGCAGTAAGTTCTCTTTGAAAACATAAGTTGAGCTTTATTAAAATTACTCACGTTGAACACTAAGCGCACTTGCAACTAACTATATTTATTTATATTAAAATCTAATGCTGCAACACTGCAAATGTTCATGGAAATGTAAGTACTTACCTTGTTAAGAATAAGACTAATAGAAATAGAAGAAATAGAAACCGAAAATCCTTTACTAATGGACCTTCGTTGTTGTATGTAAAGTCTTAAATGTTGTTTTATTTTGGTCGGTATGTTTTTATTGCAGTTTTGTTTCAGTGTTTGTAAAATGTTATGTACTTACTTGTTTATTCATGTCGAATTTTAAATAAGTCCTGCTTTTACTTTTATCTTATTCTGTGTGGGACGCATAAGCGGCAGTCTGGCTCCTCCTAAACCTATTTATGAAAATATTGTTATTAACATAAATTAAATATATTTAATATATATATTATATATATATTTAATATAAATTAAAACAAACCACAATACAAGTACTTATATGTCAACTGTGAATTATAAAGAAGTTTTACATATTGCCTAGCATATACATATATGTACATATACACATACGCATGCGTCTAACACATACATATATATAGACCACCTTGTCGAGACCGACGGTGGAGATTCAGTTTCTGGCATGCGTTCGGATGTGGCTGGCGAATCCCAACTTGCTCTTTTTTTTTTTTATTACATTAGGAGAGCAGACGAGCAAACGGGCCACCTGATGTTAAGTGGTCACCGTCGCCCATAGACATCTTACCTTACCGTATTAATATTAGAGGGTTTTTGATGCGCTGCTAACCTTGAGGACTAAGATGGATTGCCTCATGTGCCGGAAATTACGCTGGCTCTCTTACCCTTCAAACCGAAACACAGAAATTCAAGCATTTCTGCTTCACGGCAGAAATAGATAAGACTGTGGTACCACCCCAGGCGATCCTTCACATTAGGATCTACCACTACCAATCTTGAGGACCCGGTCGCGAATTGCCAAATTGTATACGATCACAGACACCCATAGTCTGTGCTGGCTACTTTGTGCTCATTTAATGATGTGAAATATGAAGCAAACTATATATTACTACAGAGAAGTCTGTATTAGTATACAGTTACAGTTAGTATACAGCGCGCAAACCATAGACAAATTGTATCGCAAAAAAAAAATGGTCACGATTTAATTTACTAGTTTATTTTTATACTTTGCATTTTGAAATAATGTTGTACTTTGCGATTAATTAGGTTTTTACCCCAAAAAACAACTTTGAGCAGAATATTTAAAAAATCGTGGCTTTGATAAAAAACTAGTGTATAGAAACATATTTCATGTAAAAGACTGTGTGAATAGATGGTCAATTTTTTGAAACTGTATTGTTGAAAATTTATAAACATTATCGTTTTTGTTTCTATTGAGTAATAGTTTATAATTTTGATTGCTAAATCATATTTTTTTCGTTCGAAACAGGACATTTTTTATTTTTTCTCCTTTCAATTTTCTATGAAACCTGATACATAGATTTTTTTGCCCTGGGATATATTGTTATATTATATGATATGCATCAAAATTCATAACATATATTTGTTAGAAAAAAATCCCCGATGTTTTTTCCATACATTTTCTGCGGTAAATGTAAATGACATTCAATATGAGAATACCTCGAAATAGATTTTTTCGAATTCTCATATTGAATGTCATTTTGTAATTTACAGGTAAAGTGTACTAATTTACCTGTAAATTACAAAATTACATTCAATATGAGAATTCGAAAAAAGCTATTTCGAGGTATTCTCATATTGAATGTCATTTACATTTACATTAAGTCTTATATATTCATATATTATACAAAATGTTCAATGTCCAATATCACTTGGAAAGCAAACAAATACATACAAAGCAAACAATCAGGAGAGATATTGTAACAATAATAAATAATATTTAGATGGTACTAGTACAGTAGCGTTGTAGCTGGATACATGTAGTAAAGACTCGAACAAACACATACAAATGTACACACCCCTTTCACCCTTACACTCTCTTCTACACAAACACGCTCACACACATTTCCAATAAACACATCCATATACACACACACCAAAACTTATTTCTCCCTATAGGCGTTGTTTTAAAATAGGAAATCTTTAATTGGCAGTATGTTTTTTTTAATGGACTTTTTTTTAAATTTAAGAGCTGTAGATTTTGTAATAAATAAATAAAAAAAAACATTACCAGAAAACTGTATAACTGTCACGTCCCCAATATCATAACAAGATATAATAATTGTGTCAATAAACAAAAATGATGTGCTAGCTTTTTACTACGAATGTTATACTATTTACAGTCATTCCGTCAGTCAGCCTAGATAGTTGTTTAACTAGTAATTGAGTCTGTACTCGCATACATTTTGCTCTACTGTTCTAAAGCAAAATAGTCGTAAATATCAACACAGACATACTCTGTATTGATATACATACATTATGCTCTTCATTTACAAAGCAATCTGCGTTCAACTGCAGAGCAACCCGTGTCTGTGATCGTATACAGTTTGGCAATACGAGACCCGGTCACAGCGTTCGCAGTAGAGTTCTCCGGTCTCCGTTACTATCATATATATCACCACATCAACCAACATATAATATTAGCTATCCACCTGCGGCTTTGCCGGTTCTATAATAGCTACATGCAGTTTTTCATGCAAATCCGTTCAGCCGTTTGCCCATGAAAAAGTAACAGGCACACACAGTCGGCGGGCGTTTTACTTTTATAGAGTTTAGATCACTAATTAAATTACTATATCAAAGCCTTCAATCAACTCGTCGCACGTGATTCGCACTGCTACGTTAATAGAAATAGGGCCAGAAATTTCGGTTTAATTTAAACCATCAATTTAAATCACAGGCATATTACAGGATATATTCGGCAGTCCATACATTTCTCATCAAATTATTATTTTGAATCGAATGGAATTGAAATGTTCATATTACGATTGAAGCTAGAACTCATTTTTTCTGGTAGTATCTATGTACTGAAATCCAGTGTGGAAATTATTACAGTTTTCCGAACTAAAAGTGTCTGCTATTACAATATTCATATTATATTTATAACACTATAATATCCCTACTTTTAACTTTGGTTTAAACAGAAAACCTTTATACCATGAAGGTAGGAACGCCCTTGGAGGAGACAATTTTTCTTCATCCATGCTTTATATTCACTGTTGGTTTATCGTGGTATTTAATAATAGAGCTCAAATTTTATTTTATTATCTATGTATTTAAGTTAATAAACCTTATTGAATACCTCTAAATTTCAACATTAGAATCATAATTAGTGTGCCTATTTTTAATTATTTAGGTACTTACTCGACAATGTATATAGCTTTTGACTATTTTATAAATGACATCGTAATTTATATTTAATTGTTGTAAGGCATAGCATTCCGTAAGGTGCCTTTTAATTTAGTTATTGATTAGTTAGGTAGGTCAGCGGCTCCAGATGTCTACGGATCAGGTCTCCTGCTTGTGGGATAGTACAGCTCTACCGTTTAAGGCCTGTTTTACACCTGGTCATGTGCCCAGTCAAGTGCGTTAGGCAAGGACAGTGGTGTAAACCGGTGGGACAGTGGCGAGTCAAGTTTGCTTGCAAGTTGCCTTGTCAGTAGATCCAAATTTTGTTTGACTTTTTGTCACTTGCCAGGCACTCGCCACTGTCCTTGTTGCCACTTGACTAACCAGTAAACCATAACTAAGTCGGTAGCGCGCGGTGCGGGAGGGATGCGGTCCAACGACGCTGCGGCGTGGCAGGCGTAGGCCTAGGTCACTTATATAATATATTGTCGATTTTGGGGGTCACAACGAGTTTAAGGTTCTTTTCTTTGGGAGTCCAAGATTTTAGGGTGTCATGCCCACTGTATCTAATCCTCCAGCTCCCCGCGCAATGGCGCCAGTGCCCCCCCCCCCCCCCCCCGCTCTGCACTGCTATCAGAGAAAAAGAAGAATTAATGCCAGTATGTAATCGTACGCTTTTCACTTAAAGTTTTCTAGTGTAAGTATGTACCTACATATAAATTAACAGGTGCTTCATTTCTAATTGAGTCATCAACGGAATTTAAAATGATTTTATTAATAGTTCTAGACATCAGCAAATCTTTAAGCTAGTATGACATATGGTAAAAGAAATACATTTGTCTGTCTTGAAATAAAATATTAAAAGGCTATACCGAGAGGTGTTTAAAATCTAGTGCCAGACATTAGCTAGGTAACTGGTATTTCTGTCGGCAAAGCTGTTTTAACAATTATTTAATTATAATAATGTACTCGTATGTTAGGACTTAGGGGCGTAGTCAGGGTTTTCATCCAGGGGTGGGGAGGAAGAGGGTGAGGGCAGACTGCATTTCACGTGTAGGTGATTTAGATACCGCCTGTATTTTTTTAAACCCTTTTGTTTAAATATAACTAATTTATATCTTAAAACATAATACTGGCATAAGCTACAAGGCTTGTGCGCCAGTAACGAATCAGTCGTATTATTATATTTGCTTTTCCAAAAGTTGACAATAAAATATAAATACTTACTTACTTATTGACAACTGGCTGTTGTCCCGCGACTTCGTTCCCATAGACTATGTAGTAGTAGAGTATTTAATGCTCTAGAGACGTTAATAATCTATGCAATTTTCTAAACGTCTACGGCCTAGAATCTGGAATAACTCGTATCTAAATATTTCCGTGAAAACTCCACCCAAATTCCACTATTCGGTAGTTATTACGTGATATGCGTTCAAACCAAGACATTTATATTTACGATTTTATTATAATGTATAGATACTCGTAGATATATAGATTATTGACTTAGGTAGGTCAGACAGAAAAGTAAGAAATCCGGTTTCATGTAATTCAAGGTATGTTCAATAATAAAGAGTCAGGGCCAGCAGTTGGGCGTACTTACACTTAGTTGCATATATTAAATTAGTCTAGGATTAAATGTCAAGTAAAGCCACAGACCTGTAAATAGCTTTGATCGAAATAAAGACCCGTAGGAGTAATTTCTTGGATATGAGTCAAGGTTTTGGCAGTGGAGAATTACGATGACCACTGATAATGACGTCATGACCGTATTCCCCCATTTCACACACCTACATACCTAAATTAATTCTAGATGATAGGTAAACCAATAATTTCTCTAATTATAAATTTAAAAAATATTGTTTCATGAGTTCTGTCTGTCCCACTTTATATTTTTGTAGGCACTAGACTTTTTTAGATAGATTTTCTAAGAAATAGTTAGGATCATTTCTCTACATATACATTTTATTAATCCGTCTTGGAAAATAAGTAATATAAATAATCTTTTGCTTAATATTGCTTATACATTACTCAATATTTATCTTTGGAGGTAAGTATTAAATATTTTTATTTAATTAGAAAATGCTTATACTTAGTATGGTTTAAATAGCGTAAAATTTAATTTAGGTAAAGGTTCAAAACCGTCCATACGAAACATTCCATTATAGGATTAATTCTGTTTATTTTGGTAGGATTTTATATAGTTTAATTTTAAATTTAAATAAGCTCACATAGTTTTATAACAAAGTAGAAAGTAAATGTAAAGATCTGGTCTAATTTATATGAATTTTATAATAAATAGGTGCATAGTAAATATTAATAATTCACGATAATGCAAAGTACGTCAATAGCCAAGTAATTTAATACAATGTTAAAGGTAAATTTATTAAAATAAAGAATAAGAAAGCAAAATACACCACGCATTTGAAAACACTATTTTTAAAAACAGAGGTCGTTCTTTATTTATCTTGATTAAAATACGTAATTATTATCCTAGATTGATATAGAACTAGATAATCTTTCCTTCCAATTTTATAAAATTATTATTATTTCCATACAACTTCATAAAATACAGTATTATCCTATTTTTTTTATTGCTTCAATCAACTTACATGGACATACTAAAGAAGTATCTAAAATAAGTTTTTCGAAGATATTAAAGGTTAATGTTAGTATTGGACAGATACTCTGTCCCTTTCTAGCAAAACATATGCAGCCAGGACTTGCTTGTATGGCGCTAGAGAACAGTTACGTCATAAAACTTATTGCCGTTTCTTTCTATCGTTCTAATTTTTGGTTGCCTGTAACCTGTATTTTAATTTTCAACGTATTTTAATTCTGTTTTCACATTTGACCATAAATTTTTGACTATTTCTTAATTTTTAAGAAATGTATGTAACAAGGTGTATATACGAAAAACATCAATTTGTGATGATTGTCGAATAACCTTGTCACAAAAAGATAATACAAACCTGGATAGAATCTATAGAAATCACTAATATCTTGGCTATTATCGTCTTTGGATAAGAAAATGACTCTCGTGGCAATATTGTACTTAATTACAATAAGTTAATACCTAGTTTAGATGCAGCACATTTATATAATGCTGAAATAATAGCTCTAATAGCATGTACTTTTTCTTGTTTATTTTGAGCCACCTCTTGTTCTTCTTATCATTATTTCTTATCTAACATTCATGATTAGATACGATGTAAGAAACAAACAGTTATTCGTCTTAGTTCACTTTTAATAAAATCGTTATTTTGACGGAAAGATTAGCTAGAAACTAGAAATATATTAGAACAATATAAAAAATTAACGTTGTTATTATTATAGTTCAGCTCTAATGCGCGGGATACACGAGGTTAGTTTTACGAAGCATGCCTTCTAGCCTCGTTTTACTGTCCTACTTAGCACATATAAGAAATGAAGCTAGTTGAACTACTAGCTTACTATCACAACTTGATATCCTGGCTTCGTAAAACTAGCCTCGTGTATCCCGGGCATTAAGGCTGCGTACAGTGCGTGATTTTTTAGAAATTTTGGGTATTGAGAACTTTGGTGTTCTTTGGTTATTGTTAAAGACACGCGAATATACTAAGACTGTAGTAAGAGACAGAGGCCGATTTTACCCAATACCCGAATCCTTTTCTAAAAAGTATTGCGCTACACAGACAAAAAAACATTCCTCTTATTACAGGTTAATTTTGTAAAATGTAGGTAGGTATTTACGTTGTACTATATGACCATAGTAGTAGCTTTATTCTAAGTCCTATAGTTGTATTCTTCTTCTAAGTCGTGTTACTCATTGCTAAGGGTCGTGATCATTCTAAGGATTAATCACATATAACGACTCTCTTGGCAGATTTAACGGGGTGGTTTGCCATTGCCTTCCCCATTTCCCACGCTGGTTATCTTGGTGTGGAGGTTTCCTCACGATGTTTTCCATTTACTGACTGCTCTGAAGTAAATATTTTGAAAAAACACGACTATACGAAAACGACTCGTTTTAAAGCTATGCCAATGTCTAAAAATCATTTATCATCAGACGAACAACGTAAATCTTCGATTTTTACGGTTTCCCCTTATATTTGGAATAAATAAAAGTCGTTTTCTGTTAAAATCCGTCCTTTTTAATACTTATCTAGTAAATAATAAGAATTGTGTATATATCTCCATGAAATATGGTAAGCCTTCAGGAAATCCGTCCATTATTTAAGGATTAATACTTAAGAGTTTATAATAAAATACGATATTTGTTACTTGTATGAAAATCTAGTTAATTATATACTAACGTATTTACTTAGAATAATGTGTCTGTAGGTGACTTTTAGTGTTGCTGTTAATTTTAATTGAAATAAATGTTTATTTGACAAAGTTATGGTATAATTTGATCCCGAATGACCCTGACACTTATATAAACATTAGACATGGCCAAGAGCGTCGCTAGCTAATGGACCGGGGGGTTCAACAGGCCAGCCGTTAGCGTCCTGAGGCGGGCGCCTGCAGAACCGATTATGCCGGCTCCATACCCTCTTTTGGAGAAAATTCCTCTCTAGACGTGGATTATGGGTTTGGTTAGTTAGAAGGAGCGAGAGAAACGAGCTCGAAATTTTAGCGCGGATTCGATGCGGTTGATGGATTAGGTTAGAGGGCTAGGGCAGGAGCAAGCGAAGCGAGATCGAAATTTTACCCGGATCTGCCATGCGTTATGCGTTTGGTTAGATGGCTAGGGCGGGAGCGGGCGAAGCGAGGTCGAAATTTTACCGTGGATCCGATGTGGTTGATGGGTTAGGTTAAGGTGAGAGCGAGCTCGAAATTTTGTTTGAATCTGACATGAGGCGGGTTAGAAGCCCAGGATGGGAGCGAGCGAAACGCTCGAAATTTTAACGAGGATCCGAGGCAAATAATAGGTCAGGTCTATTATGGTCACAATTGAGGCCTAGGGCGAGATCTGACATGGATAATGGGTTTGGTTAGAGGGCCAGGACGGGAACGAGCGAAACGAGCTCGAAATTTCAGCGTGGATCTGCTGCGATCGATAGGTTAGGTCAGAGGGCTAAGTTGAATGAAGTTGAATGAACAAGAGTTTGATTTGAAACTTTTTACATTATATTAAAAAAATCGTAGCAAAAAGTTTTTATGTCTAAAAATATGTTTATGAAATGTATTTTTTCCTTGCAAGTGTGTTGAAAAACGTATGAAACGTGTGAGAATGGGTCATTACACTATCGGCTCCATTACACCCTCGCTCGGGATCGAGTGTAATGAACAACTTGGCTCACTAGTATCATAATGTACTATTGTATTTAATTCATTAAAAAAATGGGACCCGCGTGCTCCATCGTCGACCTCATTGTCGCTTACCATTATGTGAGATCGAGGTCAAATGCGTGTTCAGTAGTCAATAAAAAAAAAGGATAAATTACATTTCTACAAAAAATTCAAATGGTACATGTTTCCGCTGTTTTATCTTTACTAATACTTACTTACTCGAAGTGGATCTTGGCCTCCGATACCAAAGAGCGCCATCGCTCTCTCTCCTGCGCAGTCTCGAGCCAGTCAGGCGCCCGGAGCTCCCGCAGATCTTTCTCCACTTCATCGCGCCAGCGGTATCTGGGACGTCCGACCGGACGTCGTCCGTTAGGGCGTCCCACATACGTTCGTTTAACTGCCCGATCCTCCCCCATCCTAGTGATGTGTCCGAGCCATCGGAGTCGAGCCGCTTTCGTCTCTCCGAAGACCCTGACTCTTCGTCTGACCGAGAGGAGGATATTGAGGAAGATTCTGGGACCAGCCAAGAAGGAAGATGGAGGGTGGAGGATGAGAAAGAATAGGGAGATAGAAGAGATGGTGAACGAGCCGAACATCTTTACTAATATTTACTTAAAAATACATGTGGCAATAAAAGCATGAATAATAAAAATAAGTTTAAATGTATGTTAAATTAATTGTAAATGTTCCTTCTGTGACCTTTGCGGCTTCTAAATCCTCTTCGCCAGGGAATGTTGTCGTATTTTGCGACAAGTTTTTCTAATCGTTTCCTTATCATTTTCTGTTTATGTTTCTCTAACATGTCCGAGTATGCATCTGACATTGGCATGATGTTTATACCACCATCAGGTGACACCAGCCCGTGTACTCCTGGCACCATTCCCGCTTGCTGCGTGTTTCCGTACCCGTGTATACCAGGGAACGGTTGTGGTGGTGGTATGAATGGGTAAGGAAGACCGCCGACGGGTACCATAGGAGCTGTTGGAGCTATAGGTACACCGTAAGGTAGAGGCGGCACTGGAACTGGCATAAATGGCCCAGGCATAGGCATAAAAGGTGCAGGAGCAGGCATAGGCGCTGGAAATGGCATGGGTGGTGGTGGGGGCGGCATGGGAAAAGGCATCGGTGGTGGGAATGGCATCGGTGGTGGGAATGGCATCGGTGGTGGGAATGGCATCGGTGGCGGGTAAGGCAATGGAAATGGATGAGGTACTGGAATTGGCATGGGTTGTGGAGGAGGTGGTGGTTGATGTTTGTAATCAGCTGGTGGGGGAAATTTGTTGTTACAGTAGTCTGGAATATTCCTTGGATACCAGAACAGAGGATGGCAAGGATCCTCTCCACGTGGCGGAGTCTGTGGAAGTTGCTGCTTGCTTAAAGCCTCCAAGTAGTTTATACCGGCTATGGTACACCGAGTCCATTCTGCAGATACTGTTAGGATTAGAACCTAGAATGCAACGACATTCAGAATTAAGTACAGACATTTGTGACGTAATATAAAGATATAAATCTATCAAGATTTTTTTCTTACCTTTAGAAAGTTCTTCATATTTCAATCGGATCACTTCTTAACACTTTCTTAGTTGAAAGTCAAATGAAGTGATTAGCGAGGTGTGGACCCTCAGAAAATTAACAATTGACAATGAATACACCTGTTACCTACAAAACAATGGTGTTACTTTTTCTTTTTCATTTTAGGAATTACAATGCTTGCTTTGATTTTGATTCGATGTTTGCATAATCAAGTAAGTAGGTAAGTTTAATCGATTTGGTTCCTTTAATTGGCTCTATAATAATAAGAGAAGAAGTATTGTTATTACTAAAATCAAATAGGGATAAAGCAAAATAATACGTATTACGTACGAACATTGTGGGGTATCACAGAAAACCAAAAGTATTCATATGTACAAAAAAGTGTTAATCACTTCATTATTCTTATTCACTATCACTCAAACAATTTTTTTCTTTTCATATATAGCTACTAAATTATCCTTCACAATTTTCTTCCTTCTTATTTTTGGCCGTTTCTTTTTCCCAGTACTTGATGCTTGCGGCATAATGCTGTAATGAGCTCTTAGTTTTTCTTTTTCTTCTTTCATCATGTCTTTTCCGTCTTTTTCCATATGAATTTCGTAATCGTCTTTGCTTCTCTCGTGCTCTGTTTCAGGCACTTTGTAGGCGCCTGCAATTTTTTTGATCGCCTTTTCACTTAACCTCGATATAGGCTGACGGTACAACGCCACAGGCCCCAAATTAGGAATTATCCCTATTGTGGGTGCAATAGGCTGTTTCATCACATCCTGTCGAATTAAGTCTAACATCTTTTCATATGGTGATAGCCATGAGCTGACGACATCAGTCTTGTACACTAGTGTAGGCGAATTTTCCAGGTCAAGCCCATAGTAGGGCATATCCTGGGCACCATACTGATGCTGATGACGATGACGATGTTTGTGTTTATGAGAGTTAGGAGAAACGTATGTGGGATACAAATGGTATATCAAGTTTTCATCCTTTTCTTTCATAATTCTAACTGGATGGTTACATGCTATGCGGGAACGAATCAATTTTTCATACATTCTCGTACAGTGATCCGGCAGATGTAGGGGATGCCAGTATAGAGGGTCGCATTCGTACACGTTTCTGTATCTATCTTCGAAATCAAAGTCATCCATGTAAGTGACGCCATCGATGGACTGCTTGCTCGTGTGTATCATGCTCATGAATAACGTCAGGAATTTCCATTTGAACTGAAAAAAGTCTATATGTATGTTTTTTGCAAAAAATGGTTATGTTATGCATGTGAAATTGATAATCTATAGAATTTTCATTATAATGGCTGAAATCCAATTTGGATAATATTTAGCGGCAGCTAAGCAACCCTAGACTGGCCCTCAGATCATTTTTTTAAATTAAATTACCTTTTGCATTAGGGGTTTGTTTGCCCATGGATACAAGAATATGTGTGTCCGCGCCGATATATCATTTACCATTGTCTCTCATTCATTATTCTATTAATTTATTGTAGTGTAATGTAGTGTAGTTCTTTCAGGCCGACAATCACTTTACGTTTCCTTACTTTCCCTCGGATTCTCCACACATACTTCGCATTTAAATAATTATTGTACAAGTTTAAACTACCTATGTAATCGTAAATAAATAGGCATGAGTATTCTACAGTTATGCCAAAATGTGGGCGCTTTAAAATGTACTCCAATGTGAAATGAAACATTTATATTAGTTACATTGCAATTAACGCATAATGTTTAGCGCTCACTCATAAATACTAAATAACATTGAGCTCTTCATTTCAACTAATAATTATTTGAAATATGAAATTAAATGAAGATTCACTGTAGGTATTTTAAAAACAATAATCAATCTCATAGGTATTCTGCATATAAATAAAAAAGCTTTATACAGTAATTATCGTTAGACACACAATTATTGAAAAAGTAAAATCAAAGACACTCACTGTCATGCTGGGGCACTGAATTCAGTTGTAACTGTCGACTTCTTTCATTCACGGTTTATTAGCACCTACGAGACGTAATGTGCTATTTCCATCTGGTTTCATAAAGTCTACCTAACAGTCGGCGTCATAGTAATGTTTGTAATGGACCACCTGCATGATTATGCAATTAATGCAGCCTCGAATGGTGGCTAAACGCTGTAAAATATGACTTTTCAGAAAATGTTAACCAAATGGACAAGCACAACTATCGTCCATTTACTGGAAATTCAATCAAACACTCGTCCCCCTTTCTTACCTATGTACTTCAAAATAATTTACCTAAATAAATTTCCTTTTAGTTTTAGGGCTAGCAATGTTGAGTTTATGTTGAGTATATTTTGGATATCTAAATAGTTTTATAACAACCGGCAAGATTACAACTGGAGGCTGCTCAGCACATTTGACTGAAAAAATCGTTTATTTTAGTTTTATCAACGGTATATTATCGAAATTCTGATATGAAATTGTTTCCTTGTTCCTTAAAATATACCTTTTGGTTCATTATTTTGACAGAGAGAGTAGTGGATAGTTATAATAGATAGAAATAATATAACTGAGCGCATAGCTCAATAATCTCTACACTATATGAATAAGTCACGTCTACGAAAGGCGCTCGGATATCTAATGTTACTTTATTACATAACTATCCAGTTATTGCTGTTTCTGCAATAACAATAAAATCACATTTATGAATTACTACTGACGAAACGACGTACTTCTACAGAATTCTCTTATTCTCTCAGATTGATTGCGAAATAAAGTAAATTCCTTGCCACTGTTGTGTACTTTTATTAATTGCAATTCACACAAGCATTTGTATTATTAATCACTTGTCTCCTTCTTGAGCTTCATTGTTGTTACCAAATCTCTCAATTTCTTTATCGAATTTCTTTTGAGTTATAAAAGTTGGCATCATTACATTTCTTGGGGGACAGCAGCATTCATCTTGGGAAACAGATGAGCCGCTTCGCCTGCGATCCCTATGTTTATCAGGAAGTGATGGTTCTTCTGTCTTCTCCGCCTGTTTTATTTGCTGTATCTCTTCCTTGTACCTTTTGTGGTCATCTTCTTTCATCACGCCCCGAAGCTTGAGGAAGTCTGCTGCTGCCTCGTTAATTTTAAACTCCACAACACATTCTGAAAAATTAACTTTGTACAAATTATCTGTAATATTTTGCTGTAGTTATTATATCCTTTATTTACAGCGTAATCTGAATAGATTTTTTCCAAGCCATTCAGTAATTTGTTTTTTTTAATGTTGAAAGACAGTAGACGAGCAGACGGACCTGGTGGTAAGTGGCTCATAGACATTTCACCTTGCTAAAAATTGCAAATGGTTTCATTTTCCTCATGTGCTGGTAATTATACTGGCTCTTTTACCCTTTAAACCGGAACACAACAATGCAAGCATAGCTGCTTTGTAGCAGAAATAGGTATGATGGTGGTACTACTACTACCCCAGGAGACTCTCCATACCAGGGTCTACTACCATACTGTCCCATCACAAAATTATTATTCTTATATACAAGGTGTTTCTTTAGATAGTATTAACTTTGACATTGTACTCCGAACATCGAAGTAGTCATTTTCTATATCGTCATTTTTTTTAAATAAAGACCCGTACTCATAGTTTAACACTATTAAATTTAGTAAAATAAAATAGCAAGTATGTCAAAAACGAAGCCTTTTGAGGATCACTTCCATTGTCAAATATATTATGTAAAAGCTACACGAGTGTTTGGCGAAGTTAATGCATATCCTCGGGAACACCTTGTACATGCTTTACGAATTAATTAATCGTCTCTAATGGCTATCATTCTAGTCAAAATATTTAGGTAATGTTCCTAAAAAACCTTTATGTGGTGGACATTCACATTGGAATGTGGGTGATTTGATTGGCATATTATGGTGTCGGCGGAAGAAATACTCTATTGGCTCTTGAGGCAGCGCCCATGACCACCTGTCCCACGGCATTTCTGCTTTCCCTGAGTGTATAACCGTCATTACGAGTAAAATCCATAACACCTGTGAAAAGTGTAATGTTACGTGAGTATTTTAGAATATATTTTTAAAATATATTGTCACAATAAATGGAAATTATTAAAGATTCCTTCCAGCGCGTCGCATCGAGGTAGTGTTCCCAGAAAGCTGGCAGCGTCCCTCTAAGAAGAATAATTAAAATTTAAACCAAACTGTATGTTTGATTACAAGACATGAATTCTATATTATTATAAATCTTATTCTAATTTAAAATATGTAATGTAGGAATTAATCGAGACAAATAATATAGTAAAAAAAGGGTTATTTTAAATTCTGTTGTACGGACTTTTTTTTTAAAATTTACTTCTAAACCCGCATTTGATCTCATTCTCACCTGTGGTAAGTGAAGATGAGGTCGAAGATTGAGGACGAGTTCTCAACCCGAGGGTTTAGTGAGTACTGGCTCTCCTATAAACACTGCAGAAACACATCAACGTTGAAACGAAGACATTTAATTTTGACGACGGACCTTACAAAGAGCCATCCAGGCGGACCCGGAATTGTGTTTTGAACTTTCTTTTCTTTTTTTCTATAATGTATGTCGCTGTGTACGAGTATATTTTTTGCCTGGGTTTGTGAACTTTGTGACATTCTATAAAGACAAGATGAAGGGAATATGGAATCATTGACCAAATGTGAACATTTTTGCGTAATGGACGTTCACGTATAATATCATTTAAATAAATGAAACTGAAATAATGTCAGGATTATTTCTTCAATACATAATGTCTATTATAGTAATCGTATATATACGATGGGGTTGTATGAATAGTATGCTTCTTATTAACTATATTTCCTTTATAGTTTTTCAGAATATTTGGGTGTCCAGCTTTGCTTCTAATTTTCCTATTGTAGCCTCTGTTTTGAGGTTCCAATCCGCGTGTCTTGTTTCTTCTGATACATGCACCCGGATAAGGTCGCGGACACTGGGGTTTGTAAATTGTTGCTTCATTTATCATCGGTGGTTGAGTACTTTGGGTAATAGGTATTATAATAGAAGTTGGAATTTGTGTGCTGTGAGTTATAAGAGCTTCACTTTCTACAGTGTTATCACTGTCTTGTCTATAGTGACCCTGGTCACTTTCTATGGAAGGCTCGTCTTTTACAGTAGGCTCAGTGTCTTTTGGAGGTTCTACACTGTCTGATTCCTTCATTACAATATGTGTGGGGACTACAGTTTTGTAATGAATCTTAAGATTAATTTTATAGCACGGCGAAGAAGTTGTTGATCTTCTAGTTGTTTTCTTTTTAAACGGTGCATTTGGATGATCAGGCATTATTTTAGAGTAATCTCTTGGATACATATTTTTGTATGACTCTTTGGCGTGTACTCCAACATATAATGGAAAAGACATTACAAAATTATTCTTGTCAGTTTTATTGCATCCACCTTCACACAGTCTATAAGGTGCAGTAAACATTAAATATCCGGGTTTTTCTGATATCTCTAAAATATAATATTGTCATATTTTACTTACCGTTTAAATTATTATTTATAGAGTGACGTGGTACTTATAAATACTTACTCTCTCCATTGATAATTCGTTTAACGAACTGTTCTCCGTCCGTTTCGTGATTGGTTTCAACAGCTGTTGTTCTATTTTGTAAAGTATCTTCTATCATATGAGAGAAAAAACTAAAAATAATTAATATTTTTAAATACGGAAATACGCCCATTGTTTTAACAAATAGAAGCGTACATTTGTATTCACCTTCAAATCAAGCAAAAACTTTGCTTTTCAATGTGATTTAAAATTGTGAATTACGAATTTAGTCGTATTTTCTTGAAAACCAAAGTTATTACTTACAAATAAATATAAGAAGTATTTTTATAGTTACATACAAAATAGTTTATATAAACTATTTTCGCAACATTTTGCTTGTTTTCATTGTTATATGTATTTTAATGCTACTTTATATTGAATTTACAGTAAGTATTATTTTAACAATATTGTTATATGTACAGGAACATATAACAATAGTATATTATTTTAACACTATTAAAATAATATACATATTTTTCTACTAATTTTATGTCATAGGAAGGTACTATAATTGATAGTATACAAGTAACAATATAATATTGTTTACTTAACTAGTTTTTATTTCAAGTAATAGTCGTGGGCGGGATATGTTGCAAAATAGGTATCTACTAGGTACTCGTACATAAAATATCATCATATACCTAATTAATGTACCTACATTAATAACTGTCACAGACTACAAACTCTTTCCAATTGGCGTAAGAGTTCTTGACAATTGTTTTGCTATCCACGAGGTAAAAATAGTCGCCCAAGACAGTGGCCTAGAGTGAGGGAATGTTAATAAATATATCTCTCTTGTGACATAACTCATATGTTTCAAGTGGGTATACTGGGAATGCAGAAGAAATAATTTGGGAGTTAGGTACTGGAATCTTAGGGGATTGTTAGTTCTATTGTTTCTGCAGCTTAACTCGTAATTGTAAAGGGATGCTCAAAAGTACTAAAAATACGTTTGTCAAAAAAGACTTGGTCTTAATTTTTTACACACATATGTTTGTAAAAAATATATACTTGGCTTGTTGGACCACGCTTGTTATAAAAAATGCTTACAGATTTACTTACTAATTACTACTACTGAATCTTATCAGGAAAAATATTCCTGATTGCCAGCGGTGGTGGTTCATTCCTATTTAAAATTGTCATTCCTCTGTGGGTGGAAAGTAGATATAGTAAGTACCTAGGTATATAGTTTACTGACTGTTTACGTTCATTTGCTGCGGCTCTTTTATTATATACATAAGCCACGATATTTAACTAGGAAATTGCAGCCAACAATACTTGTAATAAATCACCTGAAATGAGCGATCGGACATTAAACATAAATAATTACTTACTGACTCCTGCCAAAACTAATCGATTATTCGGTCATTTGTGAATGGATGGATGGGGATGGTCCGATGGAATGATATTAATAGGTGATGAAAACAACAGTCTAGGTATAAGGTTAGTATAGTTAAATTTACCAAGACACCATTTTTTTGCCTACTGCATCTACCACTTAGTTTTATATAAACAAACATACTGCCTGTGAAATTGTGAATTATTGATTGTTATGCAAGTGAGAAATAGTTGAAAGTAGTTCGTTATAAAAAGTCGACTGAGTTTACTCAGCTGACGTTTAACTTTATTCATTACAAGCTGAGCAAGCTTTGGCACGGCCATTTCAACTCCCATTAACATCAATTAAAAACTGCTCGCCCACCCAGGTGGGTGGAACATATTATAAGTTTAGTAGTGTGCCGCAGCAATAGTGTATTTATTACCTATAAGTACTTAGTGTGTAAATGCCGATGGTCGATAACCATTAATCAGAAAATAGCCGTCAATTGTAAGTGTCAAATGCTCCCAGCTAGATGGAGTTACAATTAATCGGAAGATGGTTGGCCGGTGGCCGGCCGTATCTACGAAGACACTATTACGATTCAATTTAGATTAGCCGCAATCGCGAGACTTGGGAAGAGACTGTAATTTGCAGCTGCAGAGAAAAAAATAAGGGCGGCTGATAAAATGATGGCACACGCTTTTTAATGTTTAAAAATATCTGTGTTTACTTTAATTTCAGAGATGTCACAGATTGTTTATAATTATATGAAACGGCTGGCTGATTTTCTTACGGCTGAAATAGGTTACGCCATTATTATTTTCCTCTTACATTCCAATTACAGTAATTTATTACTAGTACTTAATATATTTTATGTCAATATTAAGAGTAATAATAGCCTTTATTCTGGATTTAATAAATGGGTTCGAAATCTTAATTATTTTCGATCACCAAGCTCATTGCGACATTAAGGTAGGTATCGATGTCGCAATTTCTAGTGTCTATTCTTATATCTACTCCCCAATCGATGTCTAGGCTCCCTTGGTCATTGTAACATTTAATTATGTTCAATTTGGCCGATTGCCTGCCTTACCTGCTAGGTAGCCCAACGTTTTGGCCAACATCCAAGCGATTACATTCACTGAACTGTCAAAGATAAGTTATTTTAGATATGTCGACATTGAAATTTTGAGCTGCCGGCAATGAGTGAATGTGTCATACAGAACTGACATTGGAAGATTTGAATTAAGAGTCGTTTTACATGTTTTAATGTTTGTCTGCCGTTTGTAGCTGTCATTTATGCTTATTTAATAATAATAAATCAAGTTTTTTGTCATTCGATATGGATGTCATGGTTTCTCCCTTGAATGTCTTTTTTAATGTTTATTATTTGTCGTGTTACCTATAGACTCGGTAAAACTCTTGTCTATAATAGCGGTTATTATATTATCAAATGACATTTCTTAAACATTTTTATTGCAGTAATGTTTGGTGAAGTCATTATTTTTATAACGTACATCGTTTGAAACTTTAGATTTTTTGATAACTAGTGTATAAGTATAAAAAATTTGGCATCGTATCTAAATGAAACTTGTATATCTCTATAGAATTAAAGGGACTCCTATGCCCATAATAAGTGAATGATCCTTATTAATTCATAAATCATTCCTAATAATAAATCTTCCCTCGTAGATTTTCATTCCGCCGAAGTTAATAAGAATCATTTATCTGGCATTTAATCTAATATCCCGAATTAACGAGCAAAGTGGATCGATTACCGAACATTATTCATGGGCGTAATTGATGGTAATTATGATGCCAATTATGTATTAAAATGATTATAATTGCTTCCAATCGTATTGATAAATGTTTCCAAATTCGTACAATAGGATAATGATATCGATTTCCTAAATCATACATTGAACACTTAGGTACCTACTCGTACTTTACCTACCTGACATAAGAAGTTTAATGTAATTTGTTCTTTGACCTACGATATAGAATATTATCATTACTTATACTTTGTTCTTTTTCATTGTGATGATCAAGATTACTTTATTCCTTTGTTCTCTGTATACCTGGACGTAATTTTCAGATTAAATTAAATTATTTACATAATTTTAACGAGATATTTTGAATGTAGTTTAATACCTATGTACTTTTTGTAAATGCAAAAATATATGAAAATCCAGATTTCATTATTTGTAAGTTCTTATCAATGAAATTATATTTTAACTTTAACTTTTCTAAATGATCTAGCAATAAAAATAAATTCATAAAGTAATTCAAATTGTACTGCTTGTATATCGCAAAGCGTTTTTTATTCGATTAAATCTCGCTTAGCCTTCTTTGTTAGATAGAACGTGTAGAACAGTTTATATATAAATTACTAATTATATTTTTACAAGATAATAATTAGATTGGTACCTGGAACAATGTCAATAACTGGATGTAATCATTATAATAATGAGTTTTGGTACGAGTAAGTAATCATTATCAATGGTAACGCAAGCGAAGAATAAAATGAAACACTAGTTTAAACTTAAACGTTTATTGTCTTTTTCAATAAGACAATTATAAAGGAATGCGGACGGCTTCCGATCAGTGCTCATAGACTGTGCTTGCTGTGTCACTCAGCAATCAATGCAGGCTGCATTACACCAAAGTAATCCTGTAACATTACAGAAAGGTCACGCGGGTCGCGACAGACCGGCGAGCTGTCCGCGTAGCGAGGTCAAGCGAGAGTGTTAGAGCGAAGCTAGATGGAGACGGTGTTAAATCCCAGTGTGGAATACTTCCTTGAGATGAGCGACTTGCTGTGGTAGCGGTGGAACCGGGCGCCTGTGGAGATGTGGTGGAGCAGACTCGTGTCCTTGTTGAACAGTCTCGAGCTAAAAGACGAGTTTTTAGAGATGTATGTGCGGAGGGCGCGCTCAGCCCACGTCTGTGCGCGTGGCTTCTCCACTGGCAGTCCTTTGTTTCTTCTATCCAAGTAGTTAATGATGTCATCGTAGTAGTTGTGTCGGTAGTCGTAGAGATAGTTGTACTGGAGGAATTTAGGCCTGCAATACGAGAGGGTTTGTTTTACAAAAATATTAGTGGAATTCGTTGTAGCGCATGGAATATTCTCACTGAAGACAATCCCATCTTATCCCTGGCCTTCAGCGGTTAAGTAACGCATAAGATACCTTCCAAAATTTCAGCTCATTGTACGACGAATTTTTTTTAACAGTTTACGTTTAGAAGGCAAATAAATGTAAAAAGTTTTAGAGTTAGTTAAGTGACATAACTTTTCATTTCAACTTGATTGCAATTTGAGAGATGCGTCATCGAAGCGATTATTAGTTAACATTAACTACATCTGCTTACTTACCGTACCCAATGGTGGAAAATAAGTTTCCTAGAATCTGTTCCTTTGACAGTTTCCTCGGCTGCAGGGGGCTCCGCCTCCTCGGGAGCAGCTTCCGCGTCTGCGGCTGCCGGGGCCTCCTCCGCCGGGGCTTCGGGCTGCGGGGGCACGTCCTCCTCTATTACGTCATCCCACATCTCGCAAGGGGGATATTCTATAGAGGAAAAATCACTACGTTATTTTAAATTCAACACCGCACAAAAGGTTGCACACTTGAACTTGACTCTTTGATCACTTGTCACCGATATACGAAACACATCACGATAATGGACGGACCTAACTGGGGCTGGAGAAGCGTGTGGAGCGGATGGTCGTTCGTCTACGACTGCTAGCTGCGTCCCCTGGGTGAGTACGCAGCCTCCCGATTTATCTCCCTACGACCCCACCTGGCTGTCGCAAGCGCAACAATGTTACGCGCTGCCAATGATGTTCTGTCAATGCGTTGACCGTGCATCGTATCGACAAATTCCTCGCCGTTTCCAAGTGCTGTGCCAAGAAACGCATTTTTTCAATTTTAAATAAACAAAAGTAAAGTAAGTATCTTATTATTGTTGTACTGTAAACTCATTAATCATACATCTCATAATTGTTTTTGTTTCTTTCGCAATTTTTACTTGCTACACTCCATGTCAAACTGTCGCTTATTTTATTATACATTGTTGGTACACCACGGACGTCATTTGGGAGGAAAAAAATTAACGAAAAAATATTTATGGCACCCGTGACGAGCATTACACATCGGAAACACGTGGAGAAGAGCCAGGTTGTCAACTGATGTTGCAAAACATTTTACTCTAAATTCATTTAATATATAAAGTATTTACTAGTATTTATTTCTTGAGAATTACAAAATGTAGAATTAAATAAGTAAGTAGGTTATACCTAAATTAATTTATTTGGCAGGAAATTTAGTGTGTAAAAAATATTGTTAAAAAAACGGCCAAGAGCGTGTCGGGTACGCACATGATAGTATTCCGTAGCCGTTCACAAAAAATATTTTACGGTCGATTTTACACAATTTGTTCCAAATGACGTTTTTTTAGTTATTTAGTATATATTTTTTTATTATTTTCACAACTTAACTTTGGTAGGTAATACTAGGTCCGTTATCATTTTAATTAATTATGTCTCAATTATTTCATGACATGTACATATTAAAGTCCTATTATTACATTAAAATAAAAGTTATTTCATGAAGGATCTCAGGATAGATACTCGTATATAGATAGACACACTTTATTGTACACAAATACAGGAAAAGTAGAAACTACAGGAATTAGTTTTGCAAGAATAACTTTTTTGTGTCGTACACCTATGCAACATTAAATGTTATTGCTGTAGACAGCTCTCAACTTTAATAAATAAGTACCTATATTCAAGTCAACCACTGATTATTATTGATTAATTTCAACGACTAGGAAAATGACTTATTCTTGAAATCAAGTAACAATTATCTATCGGTATTTTATAGGATACATTTCAGAGAGTGCGCATCGGAATTGCACGACCTAATTCCAGCATCTCCATTCCGCCTTCGGACTACCAGGCACGGGGAGGGGTTCCATCCTTATGTTGTTGATATCCCATCTGCTCGTACGAAGCGATTTGCTTCTTCGTTCATTATGCGAACGGCTAAGGAATGGAACAGCCTGCCGGCGTCTGTATTTCCCGAAACCTACAACCTTGGGATCTTCAAGGCCAGAGTGAATAGGCATTTACTGGACCCGCATGCACCATCGTCGACCTCATCGTCGCTTACCATAAGGCGAGATCGAGGTCAAATGCGGGTTTAGTTTTCAATAAAAAAATATAAAAAAATTAATGCTGCATGAAATAAAATTTTGAATATTAAAAAACCATTAATAATATATTAGACGTAGACAAATTAAGTTAATAGGCAACTTCCGGCACTTCTTTAAAACTAGAGACAGTCATTATAAGAATATTTTTGTTATATATAGACAGTCATCTGATCATTGAATGTCAATCAATAGGTTGACAATACTGGCACTCGAATAACGTAGGCACTTCTATAAACAACAGCAACAACTATTTATACATATGGGAAGTTATATTTACACTTATTTACTAATCAATTTGCAGTGTTGTACCCAGAAAAGAAACTACAGGAAGGTCAGAAGAACAAAATTGCTCTAAAATTGCTATCGGTGAGGGGTGGTGTGTGGTTTCGGCAGAGGTGAGGGTTTAAAGTTAACATTTTGGGGATTTTAAGGGTTTTCACCTACAGCACGGGAAACTCAAGAATCCATGAGCCTCGGATTAATTACCGAGCATGGTCTTATATCCCGTGCGAAACAGGGACGGGTAGGTACCTAGTATTAAATAAGCAATATAGCAATAATTACATAGGCATACTTTTTTGTTAACCTAGGTCTTAATAGATTTTCTGTAAGTACTTATGTTTTAGACCGAATGTTTATGGTGAGTTGGGGCTCTCTCCTGTTTGAGACCGACCCTGCCGAATACGGGGTTGGCTTCAAAAATAGAAAGGGAATCCAACTCCAACGCCCATATATGGTCATGAGCGTGATTTATTTGCGACTATAATTCTATAATTAATACTATAATTCATCCACGATCAAAAGGATATATGTATAAATCGACGTCGATGCGATTTAATTAATCTACTAAGCAAGGGGATAGAGTATTTGCAGTGAATGCATAAACATTTCTCTTAGAGTAAAATTTCAAAGCAAACAATCTTCAGTTCTGTTCATTCTTTGAAAATAAGATAAGAATAAGATAATCCTGTTTCTTACAGTTAAAGCGGGTTGTAAATAAAATCAAAAAGGATTCGACTTGTGTTTATGCGTCGAATACCTAAAAACTGTATTTTTTTATGATTATTTTCAACCCTATTCAATCTTCCTTCAATTCAGAGTTGATAATAGTGAAGTGGTAAAAAGTAGCTAAATAGGTAATTTGATTATTTGCGGTTTATTCTACATACTTACATCCGTAAAGATAAAAGTTTAGTAATAGGCAAGCATGGATGGAGCAAACGTTATTAAGTACCTATTAAAGTTATACACAAACCGTAACTTGATAATAATAGAGAAATCTCTATCTATAAGGTGACTATTGGATCTGAGTAGTAGATAGGTATGTATCGGATATTTTATAGTGTGCATCTAAGTACTTGCATATTCTTGTCCACTGTAGTGTATTCTTTCTTTATTGTTGAGTCCAGCGAATTGCTAAATCCTTGCTAAAATTGAAAAATAAACAGAAGAATTCCATAGGGTTGCACCCAGTAAATATCTCACTTGTAAAATAAGTTCACATCAAGAACTAGTTATTACTAAATTAGTTTTACTAGTTTGAATAGAACTTTATTATTTAATTTTATACCTAATATATTATATCTCGTTTACGTATTATTATTATTTAAATTTAAATTTAAATCCCGTAGATAATTAAGTTTGATTTGAGTTATCTAATTCTAATTACCTACATGTAAGTATATTATATTATATATAACTGTATATAAATTTAAGTTAATTATTATATTTACATTATCTAGGGGATTAAAATTTAAAAAAATTAAGTAAACTAGTAAATCATTTATTTATGTACTTAATCATAATTATAAAATTTATTACACAAGTTTAGATTTATTAAACCTAATTTATTTTCGATGCAATATGAATGTAAAAGTCACGTCAATTTACGTACATGTTACAGTCAAAACACGAAATCGTTTAAAATTATATTTAACTAGTCAAAACTATATATATATATATATATATATATATATATATATATATATATATATATATATATATATATATATATATATATATATATATATATATATATATATACATATAACAAAGAACCCTTTATATTCAATATAAAGTTAAATAAGCTGTAATAAATAATTATTAATCAAACCATTGTTTTAGTGTTGTTTCGGATGTCAGCTTTATTATATAATTTAATTTGATTACTAATATTAATTAAGCTTATTTAACTCTATGTTGAGCATAATAAAAAACATTTTAAAATAATTTTCATATTCAGTGCTTGTGATGGTTATTTAATACAAAAATATTTATTAAAAAAATGATAAAATCATTTACTACACTTTGAATTTTCACTGACAATCTCGGTGAAAACTAGTTTTTACACTGGATATATTAATATATGCCTTGTTCTTTATTATATTTAAATGAATAATAGAAACCAAACTGTGCATTGATACTTCATACTGTACATTTTTTAATGCGTAACGAGATCAGACGAGCAAAATGGCCGCCTGATGGTAAGGCGTGGGCCAAATACAAGAGACGTGACGCGGACGAGTCACGGACGCGACATTCGACTTGATTTTTGCAAACGCATATTATAAAGTTCACTATTGATTACCAGATAAGGATACCAGATAGGATTGGATTTTGTGTGGCAATAAAGTATTATTGCCACACAAAATCCAATCTTAAGGGCAGGTTATTCGAACGCAGTAGGCATAAGAAAGGCAGCGCGCGCGCCGTTTTGTGAAAAAGTATAATATATTTTTATAATATTTATATAATATATTTTTGTGAAAAAGGAACCATGAAATATTCTTCTAAACGTCATTATCTATTTTTAGACATTTAGAATGTGATTTTTTTTTGTGAGATAGGATTTGATAAACTTAAAGTACCTATGACTAAAAAAATAAATCAAAAATTTACTTGCCTCGTAATTTTTTTTGGATCAAGAATGCAAAAAAAACTACTACATATATTTTCATCCGATCAAAACGAAGAATATTTTATTGTTTACCGTTGAATCAAAAATAGATTAATTTAAGCTCTTGGAAGAACGAAGAAGATATTACATGAAAAGTAAAGTGTAAACGTAAAATGCATGACAGCGCCATCGTCGCGTCGCCGCCAGTGGCGCGTCGCAAGAAGAAAAGCCGCAGGACACATCAAATTGTCGGTCATGAAATCGACGTAGCGCAGACTCGGCACGGACGTGTGTTTCGAAATTGAAACTGTTAGTCCAGACGGGGGAGATAGTCCAAATAGTTAAGACTGTAAAAAAACCTATAATTTTTTTATGTAGGTAAATCTGCCCAATCCACTAATCTGTCGAATTGGGAATTTGCTGAATCAAGAATCTGTCCAATCCCGAATCTGTCCAATCCCGAGCAAGGGATAAGTAAGTAGTTATATTTTTTCGGTAAAACAGAGCAATCTAAACAGATTAATCTACCTATCTACGAAATTGAGTATTCAAATTTCAATTGCACCTTCATTCGGTGCTGTCGTCGAGTCACGTCGCGTCGGTACCTTGTCGCTTCTATAAGTTCTTACCTATGTTTTGAAATGTCGCGTCCGTGCCCCGTCCGCGTCGCTTCGCCCGACGTGTCTTTGGTGTGACCCGCGCCTATGTGGTCACCGTCGCCTATAGACATCGCTCCTCACTTATGAAGTTATTATTAGATTAGGGTCTCGATGCGCTGCTATCCTTGAGGACTTATAGGAGCGGTTCAGTACCTGTAATTTTGCTGGCCCTCTTACCTTTCTTATCGTATTGATACTTTGCGGCAGAAATAGGTATGTGGTTGTATGTACCTCCCCAGGCAACCCTGCACGTTAGGATTTACTTACCTTTGAATAGGTATAAATTTAATATTAGCATGATCCGAATTATTGGTCTATCATCCCTCTATCTAAGCTCTTGCGAAGTGGCGATTATTGATTTCTGCGTAGGAAAAGATTTCCAGTAATAACAAACCCACTCACAATAAGTACATTGCTAATAAGGATCTACGTCTGCTGTTTTATTCGAGTTTAGAATAAATTCCAAATAGTCAATAAATTGTGTTTTCTTCACTGACACCTTTGGTGAAAACTAGTTTTCATTAGTAATAGGAATCTGGATATTTTCCGCCATATCGGAAAGAACTTGTTTTATCCGATTCCGGATTTTCACTGTAACATTGTTACTGACATTGTTTTGTCAAATTGTTACACCGGTATTAACGACCCCCGAAGTTATCGCCGATATTAGTATGTAGTAAAAAACAGTTGAGCTTTTTAATAATTACCCATGGCAGGTTACCGTTATGTACTGTGCGAACTGCGAACACATGCGCGAACGGGCGGCGAGCGCGGTGGCTAATTGCATCAGGTTTAGGGCACGGCACGTTCTCACTACTGTAGAAGTTGTCGTATGAGAATAATTCGGAATCTTATCATTTTGGTGTGAACGAATCCCTGGTCGGGAAGTACAGCTTATGTGTGCAGCTTTATTCGCGCCTATGTGCAAAATGCATTATCGTATAGGCACATTACAAGTATTACAACCAAAATCAAAGAACGCGATTCAGTGAAGGCATTAGGATTTCACAAAAAGTAATTTTCATTAGATCCGTAATGGGTGGATCTAGTGAGATTGTTTAGCCATTGTAGCCGGTCTTCGGTAAAATAAATACAAAATAATAAGTTTTTTATAGTATTAGGTTTTTATTCTCTCTGCCTTCCTTGCAAAAGACTTACCGTGAAGTTTACTTTTGTAGAGTTTGCGATTCAGACGAGACTTACGCTTACATTTCATCGACCACCTTTTTATTTTGAAGGTTTCAATTTAAAGTTTCATTTTAAAGTAAAAACTAAATACTATAAGGTAAAAATACATGAAACTTATAACTGAACCGGCTAGTGAGTGCGAGAGAGTGAAACAAGTTTTTGACTCATGGAGCAGAAATAATTTTCAGGATCCCACTTTTGTTGATCCGACTCTGGGTTGGTAGGAAATCAAAACTCCAATAGGGGTTCCTGCTTTCAACCGCTTCCATTAATGTTCGCCCATCAACAGTCACCGATCGATATGGGTATTTGGTAGCATGAGATGAGGGACTCGAAACCTAATAGGGTAGTTTCCAAGTATTACATATTAAATGCATTTCTTAAAATTTAAGAAATAGTCAAAAATATATGGTCAAATGTGAAAACAGAATTAAAATACGTTGAAAATAAAATAGCTACAGACAATCAAAAATCAGAACCGTAGAAAGAAATGGCAACAAATGCAATGGCGTAACATTTCTCTAGCGCCATACAAGCAGGTCCTGGCTACATATAAAGGACTGTTTTGCTAGAAAGGGACAAAGCATCTGTGCAATACTAATTTTAACCATTAATAATTCTGATGTTAGTTGAGATATTGAAAAACTAATTTTATATCCTTCTTTAGTATGTCCATGTAAGTTGATTGATGCAATAACAAAAAATTAGGTTTATACCGTTTTGCTAGCATGGTCCTAAAATAATCGTGCAGATTAAGGAATGTTTGGCGCGATCAGAACTAAGACAGGTGCCTGCTAGCGGCATATTTTCATCTAAGCCCCTTCCTGCCTCGGAGAGCAAGCACGGCTGCTGACGTTCAACCTTCGTTCGTTCGTCCTTGTTGGCTTACGGGCGACTTGAACAACTCTGTCAATAGGTTGGCCATTAACCATGTGACAGGAAGAAGATTAGGCAGGATTATGCTAGACCTATTAGAACCTATTATAATGTCAAAGAGAATGCGATAGATAACTATATTTGTTTACATATTCTGTGATCATGTGCAAAACGTACGTCGCAATTAATAATGTACCTGCCTTGTAATGAGCAACCTGATACGTACATAGATATATTGAATGCAAATTACAGATAACAACAGGGTGAACTAAATACCTACTCAAACAGTCGGATTCTGTTACGATATAATTAACTATATTAAATATTACTATTTTATTATGTTGTTGGTCTTTTCAGGGTTCACGGGCCCTAAGGGGCCCGGTCCTTTGAAAGGCTTGCTTGGGGACATGGGACAACACGTAGAGGTCTTGTTAGAGTATTTACTATAAAATTGTGGTATGGAGTGCTCCTACTATTATTAATATTATTATTCCCTTTTGGAGGGAGACTTTTGCTTTCATCCAAGGCACTTACTTATATACTGATAACTACTGAAAACAACGTAAAGAGTCGCCATCTCGTATTTTTTTGATAAATCTTTGAAGTAACTATATAATTATGTTCTACGAGTAACTAGAATTCTCATGCGCCGGCGCAGATTACAGATTCGCAGTTGTTGCTGAAAGCAGTTAAATCCCATTTTAGACATAGATGGCGTTTGTCTAGATAGAACCTATACAGTTTTTCTGTGTCTCTGTCTCCAATATAATATACATATCCGCGGACTTGGTGTATAAGTTGGCTTCCAACAACAGAATACTAAATAGTACTTCGTCCGCTACCAAGAGACTCCATTGCACAATTTGCTACCAGTTGCTGACTTGGAGCTCGGGCAGGTTTTTCTCCATCGCATCACTCTTATTACAGGGCAATCAACCAAGTAGGTAAATAACAATATAACTTATGTACCTCGCCCTGACACAGCTGAAAGTGTGTGGTTCTGTGGTGTGTGGTGCTGTGTTTCTGCCGTCCCGGTCGGACCGCAGCACATGCTGATCATGTGTCTTTTTGACATCGAGTTGTTTTTTAATGTTAAGTTAAAGAAATGTGTTTTCTTTCTTTCTTTACCTATACAGGAGCGTCGGTGGCCTAGTGGATAGGACGCCGGACTCCCAAACGGGTTCGAAACCATGCAATGTCATGTACCAATAAGTTTTTCCGATTTTTCCGAAGAATACGTACATTTACTGGCTGCTCTAACGGTGAAGGAAAACATCGTGAGGAAACCTGCATGTCTGAGGAAATTAAAAGTTTCCGAAGTCGTGTGAAATCCACCAATCAGCACTGGGCCAGCTCGGTGGATCATGGCCCGTACCCCCTTGTGCAAGGAGAGGCCTGTGCCTCAACAGTGGGGACATTAATAGGCTGATGGTGACCTATATAGGCTGCAACCAAATCGGATTATTTAGCTACGAAAAACGATGCCTGTACGTCTGTGATAGACGTAATATCAGGCCAATATGACGAATGATGATGAGGTTGCATGTAGGTATATTATAATGCAGCAACCCATATCCACTATTGCAAAAAATAAATAAACATTGTTCCTAACATATTCGAACAAATACTTCCATGTTTTCATTGTACGAGTAAGTTATAGGCATTTAGGGTTTAGCCATGCCAAATTTTCACCTAACGACTGGATATTTTGGACGTGATTCATGGAAGTATCGTTCAATATAGTGAATACCGTTTCATTTTTCATTTTTCAGGCGAATTCTTTACATACGAGATATGAAATACTATTATTGCATATATCTAAAAACTTATATACAGAGGGCTTATCCCTAGGATTTTTTTTACGAAACGAAAATCTCTCTCGATAAACGAGGTCTGAGACATACTGTGTATTCAAGGCTCGCCTTTCTTGTCGCTTCATCACTATCATCTAGCATACGGAAAGCATCACAAAACTAACTATTGGAGTTATCTACAACTGCGTTTACAGATTTTGAAAAAAAAAGTATAGTCAGCGAGAAAATGGACAGTTCTCACATTTTCTTTTTATGGTGGGAATCAATCCTGTTTCTTATAAGGATGAAAATACTCTATGGGACAAACTGAGGTTAGAGTACTAGAAAACTCAGAAATCGCGAAAAACTTTTCCTATACTTTTCCCTACAATGATTATTATGAAAAAATAAAATTACTAATTGTTTTGTACGTTTATTTATTTTGAAAACTGCTTGTCTAATCCTCCATCCATTGTGTGCGTCTACTCTGCCCCCAGCCTATTATTGTATATGGAGCTTGGTTATCGAGACCCGTTGTCAAAATTTTCGTTTTGTGACTGTCAAACTGAATTCTATGCGATAAGCCCTCTGATGTGGATATTAAGAATAGGATTTCTAGTATTCATATATAGGTAGGTAAATTTTATCTGCATTACAAGATTTCAATATAAGGTTTATAGGTAGCTAGATAATAAGTTAATAACACCATCATTAACGGTTTTTATTTTTATTAAGTCAGTAAATAAAAAGAGGGACATACATAACTCTTTATTCTATTCAACAAGTATAAAATAGACATCAACTCAATCATTGTACGTAGACAAATGCAGGAGCACACTCTCTAACATAATATATCTATCTTCAAGAGAAAAACACTAGATTCTTTAGAGCAGTTGCTATTAAAGAATAGTTTTTTTAAAGATAGACAGGTTTGTTAGTGTGTTTAGAAGGTGACTTGTTTCTTTTCTCTCTCCGATCGAATGCTGATCTTAGAGGCGGAAACTGAGGTGTCAACGGAGTCGGAGTCGGCGACGAGAGCCCTGAGGCGCGCTGCACGTTTTTCTCTAGCCGCGCTGCGTTCATTTAGCTCTGACATCTCGTCTTCCAGATCAGTGAGACGAGCTCTCGTGACTTTTGCTCTCTGAGCGGCTGCGCTTTCCTCGTCTCCGCTCTTCAGCGCAGTCCATTTGGTAAGCGCATTGTCTTCATTTAGTCTGCGTGCGATGCGCTTCTCTGTGCGCTCCTCGTTCTCTTGAAGCGCCCGCCGGGAGCCGCTCATTTCAGACTGGCCGATACCAACACTTTCCAAGATTTTGTCGGAGATCCTCACGCGATTCTCAAGATTGGCCACGCTGTTCTCGAAGTCAATGTCTTCAGCAAAGCGAGATGCCTTCTTGCTGGCGCGCAGACGCTTCAGAGATTCTGTGATCTGTAAATTGAGTAAAACAAATTTAAACCTCCATGTCTATTTATAAAAAAATTTTTTAAGTATTGGGTAAGGACATCATTTATTAAATAAGTCTATCAGCTTCTATTGTTTCTTCTCATTGGTATATTCTGTCAACCCCAAATACCTACTAGTTGAAATCATATACTCGTATAATGTAATAAAATGTTACTATCTTTGTTTTGCCATTCACTAAATTAAATTACAATACTATTACGTGTGTATCATAAGTTTTGTTACAGCCGTGTTACAAAAAATCTATTTCGATTTGATTAATCTATGTCACTTGGATTGGCAGTCCTATCGTCAGTAGTGGTAGTGGTTATAAGAGTTATTTTGGTCTGGCGTCCTCTCAGCGCCAACGACATGTGGGTAACTTTGTCTGAGGGACCGATAGTTTTATTTAACTATTATACGATTGTTAGAGATTTACGTATGAAGACAAAATCATTCCGACCGCCGCGTATAAAGTTGGTCAAGTACAATAACTGTTCTACATTATCCGACCTAGATTTTTAGCCACTGAGAAATGCATGCAGCTAATTAGTTCGGGTATAACGCAATGGTATAATAAAAAAAATATTCTTAGTACTCTGGGGTATTGGTATGTACGAGTATATGACCAGATTATTAAAACAGTGAACTGTACATCTGCTTCGAACAATATCTTATTTAGGTATATTTATAATCAAATCTTGTGTTTCATTACATGCAATACACACGTAAAAAAGTACACAAACTACAAGCTTACAAGCTGTGTAGTGTATAATAACTAAAATAATATGAGACTGAGGATATTAGCAAGTTATATGGAGAATGTGAAAGTTTTCCTGCAACAGACTGCAAGTGGATTCAAACTTCCCAAATAGAGGCAATGTCGGAGTGCAATACAACCTGTACATTACAGCTCTCGGCTAGTTACAGCTAACTTTGACAAGCTAATGAATGAGTATCTACCTATCTCCACGTTGCTTATTTAAACGAAACTTTAAGCACCGTCAGATGAAATAAGATAAGGCTGTACTCCGTGAGCAAATGCGACAGCCGTGTGCAACGTGGCGTGCGATTTTATATAAATCAATGCGACGTTAATTAACTTCTGTGTAATGACGCCAACTTGTTACCTAGCCTAGGCTATATACTCGTTTACTGTATGCTTAGATAAATTGGTTTATGGGTATAAATAAATCATTGGCAAGAACGTTTATAACGTCAATTTTTGGGCTGTATATAATAGTCGTAGATACAACAAGTAAAACCAATTTTATGTAATTCACATGGAAATATTACATATCAGAATATGTTATTGTGACAGCAGTACTCGTGTGCTATAAATTAATTAGTAGTTGTAGAGATCGTCTAATATCACAAATCGAAGAGTAGGGTGTAATGTCCATGTATGTATGTCTTACGTTGCTTTAGCAAAAAATACCAGTTGGTTTTTTACAATTAAAACATAATTATGTGTAATTTGTACGAATTTTACAGTCCAGTCGGTCCCTGTATAGTACATTACCATCTGTACAGCATAATAGCTGTCAAACTTCAATCTGAAACGGACCTAAATTCATTCGCCATAGGCATTGTAGAATTTTGACAGATGCTATACTTTAGCTAAAGGCTGACTGCATGGATGAAAGAAAACTTTGTCTCCCTCCCCAATGATAGATAAATAATGATATCGGAACCTAGGTCGCCAAGTCTAGGGGGTGGGTGAGGTGAGGTACGAGGACCGGGAAGCTTCTTGACAGCATAGTTCGCGCTCTGTCTGAGAGACCGAAATATCATACATTGAAAAGAGACGTAATTCTTTAGTTTGGACGTCATATTTATTGCTAACATACCGATATAATATCAATTTTATTTCTGACACATGAAGCATAACTGAAAGATGAATAATTTGATACTTTATGAGTGTCCGTGAGTGTGATAATTCACTATCCTGCATGGTAGTCCGCCTTGCCGTCGCAGGATGTTGTCGCAGCCTGTAAAACGTCCGGCAACACCAAACAGGATGCGTCTTGAGTTCTACACGAGGTCTGCAAACTCCGCCCACCGCTTGCTGGGCCCCAATAGTGTTGTACGAGTTGTGAGATAGTTTTTTTATCGAATTCACTTCGCAAGTCATTTTTGACAGGGAATCCTGTCTGCCCTGCTCGGTTCGTGAGATCGCGTAACACCAAATATGTAACTACCAGCGATCGCTTCTCCTTCAGTCACCCGCAGGCCTAGCGCGGGATGTGTCTATCGTTAGAAGAAAGACGCGCAAACAAAATAACAAACGATAGGGCGAGACGATAAACATTAGCTCTCCACAGGGGCAGGCGTTCGTACCTTCATGACTGACTGTGTATCCATTGAAATATAAGCTCCATTATTACAGCATAGAGAGATATACCTAAGGCTTATGGGATCAAATATTCAGACCAAATTGCATTGAATCCGAAGGTAGTAATCGCGATTACCATGTATGTACATAATGTACCTTACTTTCCTACATAACGAGCATATACAGTCTCAGGTTGATATCTGAACCAATTGCTTATTGGTATTGTCTTGAATTGGATATTACAATAGTTAAATAATGCAACCGTATACCTAATGCGCACAGATACTCGTATGTCCATTGTCTAATGCTTTCCAGTCATAGGATTATCTGAAAGTTATTTGTCAATGTAAAGGTAAGATTTTTCCTAATATTTTAAATCGATTTATCGTCTTAAGTCTAAATAGCAAGTGAGTTATATTTTTCATCGGTTTTTTTTTCAAACTTCTATAACGCTTGAGCCACTTTAACATTCCATAACATGCCACCATAAAGACTAATAATAAAATAAAAGCTCTATGTGTCGCTTTGGTTTAAAATTTTCCGAGTTATCATTTATTTACAACCACAAGATACAAAATCATTATATAGTTCCTGAGATGAAATTATCGGCTTGGCTACGAGTAATGAGCTTATCTCTTCGTGTAATAAGAATTCTTCGATAGACAGTTACCTAGTTAAAAATAAAATAAATCTTCCAACGTAATTAAGAGGAGAGCTACAATTTTCTCAGTATCGAATCCCTCCGTCGATTTCACTATTTTCATTACAAACTGATATCTCGACAACGTGCAAATTAAAATGTCAGTGCCACTAGAGTTAACAATTTTTACTTTATTAAACATTTCTCTCGGCTTAGAAATTTTTCCGTGCATTTCAAACTATCAATGCATTTGAAGTTAAACTTATTGTATTGTTATCGCAAACAAAATCCTTTAATGCACTCTCTGGCTTTTAATATTATTTTTTAGAAAAATCATCCATTTTCAATATTGCACAAGAACGGACATATTTTATTAAATTTATTTATTCATTTACATTTTTGTATACAGGTCAGCTTAATGTCTTGCGGCATTCTCTGCCAGCTGACCTTTGGGCATGCAGATATGTTATGGCGGTGCTGTGGCAATAAAAATGACAAAGAAACTTACTTAGTAATATAAGTTAACTTACTTAATTTTTTGCACTTTGCATTCGTGTTCGTTCACCCGAGAAAATTGGTGAGCCATGTCGAGATTCGGGATTCAATCGGAGAGCGATACAAGGGAGATGAGAATTCAATATATTCAGTATTATTGAGTTTGGTCAAACACGATGCAGAGTGGTCATGAGGTGGCTTTATTAGCATCGAGATTGGAGCGGTTGTAACCAAAACCTAATCTATTCGTACGTTTGTTTATGAATATTTCGATCTCTTGGACTATCTACAGTGCCCTGAATATATAAATTGCTTTCTTGCAATATTCGAGATAACTCAATAAATTCTCTATCAATTTACTAATAAATAAAATGTAGAGAAATATTTTCTTGGAACTTGCTGCTGGATTTTTTACCTTAAAGCAGCTATTTGTGCCTCTATTTATAATCTATTCACTTGAAACATATTCAGTTAATAATCATATTTGTTGGTTCGCGTATAACAGGAAAGAAAGTGATTAGGTATTTATTTACACGATAATTACTCAAAAAAACAAAATGTAAAAAAATACGTGTAAAATATTTTCTATCAAAATAGATTCGATTCGATCCTGATTTATTTCCCTAGTGAACAAAATGTGGTTATGACACGCGGCGGCGGCTCTATGTATTTATACTTATGCGCGCGAGTTTCATCAAGCGTCACGTAATTTTTAGGACAGTTAGATAATTAATAATTCCGTTTTAGTAAATAATGATTTTTATAGTATTTTTAGTAGTAATTAGTTCCCTTTATCATCTGATTTTCTGTCTACAGGACCATTTTGATTTCAAAACCTTATTTCGACGTTTCATAATCCCCAATTTTTAAAATATTTTGTTTAATGGAAATATTTTTGTTTAAAATTAGAACTAAAAATGGGCAGCGTTTGATATTTTATATTATGCAGAATCGCGAAATGGAAAAACTCAGAATATGATGAGCGTCGACCAATTAATGCTTCATAATTTTTAAAAGGTAATATATATGTTCATATAAATACATTGCTTACTCCGAATTCAGGACCATACATATATTTTAATTTGCTATCGTATTTGTCATAATTCCATAAAACACATCTAAAGACAAAGCGAATAGGTACGCTGTGGACTTTCTATAATTAGATAAGTATAACGTCACATTCGTATTTGCGTAAAACGTTATAGTAGGTAAAAAGAATTTCACTCAATGAACGTCGAATACGATGTACCTATATACCTATATATAAAGTATGCTTTTCATATAGAGTAGCTATTCCTAGTTGACGCAAGGAGAGACTCTGTCGAAAACGAACGGCATGCATGAATAGGTACATTGGTTACACGCTACACTCGATTTCATATCATAATTTATGCTATATCAGATTGAAATACATATACTGTACATTTTTACATTACATACAGTGAATATAAATTGGGTATAAACCCATCATAAATTAAAGCGTTATTTAGTTACTCGTATCCTCACAATTTCATATTAATTTTGTGCAGTCGTTGATGCATTCTAATTATACATTCGCGTAATTACTGTACTACTCGTATTTGGCAACACATCTGTCTGTTTCAACTATATTGCAATTATCTGAAATATCTACTGAGGATGGGGCGTAGGCGTTACTGCTACTATGTATTTCTCACTAAAATTGTATCTGATTTATTACAGGGCTAGAAAAGCAGTCTGATTAAAATCATCACGAGACTGAATAGCCGTGGGCACATCTTGGCTGTGGGATGCGCCGCCGTGGGTGTAGTGTAGTGTCATAGAATATATAATAATACGTAGTGTTTACAAATAAATTTGGCTTCCTAAATATTATTTTTCCTTGTGTTTATTTATTTTTATAATATATTTGTTAAATATTATTTTTATCTTCGGTACATAATTGTTTGTATCTTTTGCATATTACAAATGTTTCATAATAACCTCTCCAACTAAACTTAAATGTTTGTGCTAGGAATTCTAAAGTTTGCTATCTCCTATTGCTTCTTTATTATGCTCTTTAACCTTTTGCCCGTCTTAATGGAATAAGGAACCTTTGAGCTATGCATGTCGTAGCGTCTTGACGCATGTGAGTCGTAGCGTCGCACTGATATGAACGAAGTCGCATGCAACGTTGGACACGTCTGTCCGCATTGACGTATGATTTTTTAACCACTTTACTACTGCTTATGCTAAGTCCACTAACAATCGTCCAGATGTGGATTCGATCTCGTGGCCAAGCCATAGTCGCTTGTTCCTTTAATTAGGGACATTCGGATTTCAAGGGAGGTAGGCAATTGTCATTCAGGTGGCGTAATAATTTAATTAATTATAATTTAAAAATATTTTTTCGGGCGTAAGTGAATCTTTCAGGAAATTAGAGAATATGTGCACTTATTTTTGTTTATTGTGATTATTGCCTGCCACTCAATAGTTCAATACAATGTTGATGGTTCAATACAACCAGTGGGTCTTATTTTCTTTGCTAATGCGTTATGCGTTAAAAAGTTTAAACCAAAACTCATCTTCGATGAAAGAAAATGTCACCATACGGTGTGACGATACAAAAAATATTAGCCTCTCCGTCTCATTATTCTGTAATTATTTACTTGTTACTTTTTACTCGCTCCTTTTAATGAAAACTCTCTATAAAGTATTAAATTGCTCGGATGCTTTGAGATCCACTATAAAGAATTTTCACTGTATCTGATTTATAGTGCAATTAACTTTAGTTATTAAATTAATTAACAGCTTTATGCTTCTTTATTTTTTAAAGCTTCAAACGCCAACCATTCATTTTCTAAGAAAAATATTTTCATTTACATTTTACCAGATATAACGAATATCTTGTAAAATGTAAATGCAAATATTTTTCTCTTCGCTTGGTAAACTTTCGTTTCGCTCCATTCATCTATTTCCAAAGCAGAAAATACCATATAGGTAATTAGCCCTAATCATTTAATATTTCATTTGGTTTTGTTGTAATTTCATTATTAAGTAAGCATAATTTAGTATGTAGGTATAGGTATTACTCACATCATCATTAAGTTCGTCTTCCTCATACGCAGAAGACAGAGGCCTGCCTCGCTGCGCGCGCGCACCTCTCGAGTCGAAAAAGTCGTCATGTGCCTCATGCCTCGCCTCATGCCTTGCATCATGCCTCGCCTCATGGTCGTCCAGAGCGCTGCGGATGCGGCCTTCGACGTCCGTGCGGATTCGGTCCCTGTCCGGCTCCCTAGCCGCCGGAATCTTCCCATCCAGGCGATCCAGTACCGGACGGTAGTAACTCTCGCCTTTGTTGTAGTTGCAGTCATAGACGCGAGTGCGCCTAGTACGCCCGACACGACTCATGTTGTTTGGTGTCCTGCGGATACAACACAAAGACACTGGTTACAAGTAAAAGACAACGTTTACCCACCCTCCCATGGCTCAACTTGAATATCCTTTAGATACCTAGTACCCATAAAATCAACATGCTTTCATCAAAGGCCCTTTGAAACTCCGTACATACCTAGACTGGAAATTGATATTGACACGGTGTATTACCTAGAAATGCTTCCACGTTACGGCAAGTTACTGTACCTCTAGACGGCTCGGTGCTTTGCATATACGTTCGTCTACTGAATCCGATCTAGCATTAAAGACCCAAATCTTTTGATTGCTACTACCTACTGTATTACCTACATATGGAATGAAATAGAATTTATTAGACAAAGTTTCATGCACAGCAAAATGTTTGTTTATATTGCGTAAAAATGGGGAGGAAGTGATTCGAAAAAGGCCTCCTTTTAACACGTATATTGTATATATACGTAGGTACGTAGGTAGGAACCTGTTGTCAGCCAATATTACCATATTTGTCTTATTTTATATTAATTGCTACAAAATTGGTTACGAGCGTTACTTAAACGCTCGTCTATCAAACAAGGCATCGTAAAGAAACCGCCGAATTACGGCAAGCCCGCAAGCGGACGACACAATTAACCTGTTATATTTTAAAAATGTTGTTTAAAATATTTATTATCACATTCATATTATTTATCTGAATTTATAAGGAATTTACCTTAAAGAACACTTTATTTTAATGTAATTTAATATTAAAAGCGGAACTGGAAATAGGTTGGCACACATGTACGAACAAACACGTTTTAAAGAGGAACGGGCTCTAGCAGAGCAGCCTTATTCCAGTTCCGACCTTTGAAAGTAAAACTACGAGTCTTGGGCATAGCCATTAGCTATTAGCCATGTCAAAGTGAAATTGTGTTATAGAAGTGTACTTACGTGTAAGTTGAGTGTTTAAGTGAGATAATGAAATAATAACTGTGAGTATTCAATGCCACTTTGTATTTTATTTCACCTCCACGTTGCTCTGTGCAGATAATATCTCGTCAATAGGCCAATCTAAGTTGCAGCCTTAATATTTTTAACGGATCCTTTCACTCTGTCAGGTAGTGAATAAACATAATATGTTTGGAAACTCATCTTATCCCATACAGATTCAGATTTTCATGATATTTCGCTTCACCTCGATTTAAAACTTGAAAATAAACCATAATGTATGGGCGAACACACTAAAAGTCATGCAATGCAGTTCGCAGCATGGAAATCCAATGGACTGCTTTAACATCTAGTCTAGTCAGTTAGTAATAAAGTGGGGCGTTAAACAATAGGCAAAAGAGCTATAATATTATGAGCACACGAACAAAGTGCTCACCGTTAACAGAGACTCTAAGGAATTGTGTCAGTGGACAAATTCTTAACTTATTCAATTTACAAGTTTATATTGATATAAAGTATTAGAGAACTACCGATTCGCTGCACATTTATAGCTACTGCTCAACATACTGGCAAGCTAGCGTAATATTTGATAAGTTAAAAGTTTTTTAAATAGATGGGTTATTTATAATATGGTAAAAACTGTATTTAAATTAGTGTGGTAGTTTTGAAGAAATATTGATTTATATCAAAGTAAAACTTAGTAAATTTATGGTTACTGCTCAACACTCTGACATGCTACCGTCATATTTTATAATAATTTTTTTCTGAAGGAATGCTTTAACAATACAGTAAAACTGTATTGAAATTTGTGCAGTAGTTTTGAAGTAAGTAAGTAACATCGAATAATTTTTTTAGAACTGCCGAGTCGCTGTCCATAAAAATAATTATTTCTTCATAATCACTACACTAATTTCAATACGGTTCTATTGTGTTAGTAAGCATTCTTTCAGAAAATATTTGACATATAAAATATGACGGTAGCGTGTCAGAATGTTGAGCAGTAGCCATAAATATGTATGTAGCATATCGGCAGTTTTAAAATATTTTACTTTTATGTAAATCAATATTTCTTCAAAACTACCACACTAATTTAAATACAGTTTTTACCATATTATACACCATCTATTTAAAGAAACTTTTAAATTATAAAATATTGCTCTAGCTTGCCAGGATGTTGAGCAGGGGCCCAATTCGCCTAAATTACAACGTTTGTAATTTTATTTATATCCAATTTCATTTTAGTTTTCGTTCCAATTCTATTTGGACACCAAATCGCATTCTGCTGACGCATAACTCTACCACTGCCACCTTTCGATTTACTATCAAAAGTACCCTGGGAGGGACTTATGTTCGATCGTTATATTTAACTGTTGAAGCGTTTTGTTACCGTTGTACTGCGATTCAATATAAACAAAACGTTTTATTATAATGCACAAATACGTTACTGTTCTATCGATCGTTGACTCGATTGGAACTTCACTGAAATTTGATCGTTAGTGGATAGTAGCATACGAAACACGTCATAACGATGCAGTTTAGATTATATTTAGTTACATTGTATTTAGTGGAATCGATCTCCAGTAGCTATAAATGTGCAGCGAATCGGTAATTCTCAAATATTTTACTTCAATATTAATAATTAACATAAAAACTACTACGACAATATAAATACAGATTATACATATTACAAACAATTTATTTGGCAGTTAATTAACTTAATATAGCGCTAGCATGTCAGATTGTTGATCAGTAATCATAAATGTGCAGTAAGTCGGACTTTTTCGAATCAATCTTAGTATTGTTGACAGATATGTGAAGTATCCTCCTTTGAATTTAGATGCGGTTTTCACTTGTTGTAGAACAAATTTTTAAGAAAGATTTAATGTACAAAATATGGCGTTAGTACATCAGGATGCTGAGTAAAAGCCATTTTCTTAAAATACCCACTTATTGACATTTTTTTAGTTTTTTCCCTTAATTAAATTATTTTTTATATGAAATTTATATTATTATTACTTTTCTAGTTGAATTACTTAAAAAGTCTCGAATGTTCGTCAATTGAATTTCTTTTTTTATAGAGTCACTAATTAGACGTAGACACAAGAGGATGACTTTATCATAATAACTTCGGGAACTATTACACATATGAAAATAAATTAGAGCTTGATTTAAGAGCCAGGATACGCCAATAAATTCGCTCTTTGACAACTTTCTCGGTTCTTGCACAATTTAGTATGAAAAAGTAAAATTCTGCTTGTTGCCAAATTGGAAAATAAATTGACAAGCTGTAACTTTTAAACTATTCATAGTATCAAAAAATAATGTACGACTATTTAGTAGAGTATTTATTAAGGACCATATCCACTATAGACTGTTTTATTGTATCTCTAACCATTTTCGTACAATTTAAAAATAATAAAATCGTCTTAGAATATAAGCTTAGCAGTTTAATTTAGTTGCGTTGTGTCATACATTAAGTTGATTTACTATGATATGAATTACTGTGTTGTATTTATTTTGCTTTTTTTATTTAACAACACATCAAAGATGTTACAAGTTCACTATTACAGCCTATAAATTGCGTTTTTATAATTGAATTATATAATAAATTGAAATAATCGAAAAAAATTGTCATGGTGTATGTGTTGTAATCAGTAATTTTCGAACAGCAATCATTTCATTTATTTCAAATACACAGCAATATGGAGGTACCTATATAAATATTTATTTATTACATTATAAATATATACGACACTTACACTAAGAACTAAAATGCACAAAATCTTCTTAAACTATAAGACGAACACATCGTCTAGGTCCCCGGCGTGTGGCGTGTGGCAGATTACCCCTAATCTGTGGGCAGTCCCCAAGACGCTGGCTGCGTTACCTCCCTTGCTGTATGGCAAGAGTGTCTCTGAGAGAGGTATGAGGTATCTTGAAATTGCCACTCAATTATTTTCCACGACTCTACCTATTTAGTTTCTCATGTTTCAATGTTCGTAAGATAAGGCAAGATCTATAGTTAATTCAGTTTATTCTTTGGAATCACGTCACGCCTATAATATTCTCGTAAACATTAGACTACAGATGTGCAAGCGCAAAGGCAACAAACGTAACGTCCTGTTGCCAACAATTTTAAATTATTTGCCGAAAGAAACGAAAATAGAAGCCCAAACATTTTTTATCTATCTCTATAGACGAGAGGCCGCATTGACGTATTTTGTTCTAACGTTAATTTGATTCTTGGCATAAAAACGATGAAAGAAATTGAATGAAAGTTCAACGTATTATCTGACTGTTTAAAATTATTACTGTTTACTACAGTGTCGGGCTGTACTACAGACTACACCTCGCTGTAATCGAGGTTCTGCAGTTAACTGTTATAGGCATTCTTTGAATTAATCACCTTCTCCTAACTGTCGATCTCCTCGAGCATCGGTACAGTGGAACAAATTGAAAATAGAATTCGCAAACATTCGATATGGGGATATTTTTAGTAACGAAAACCCGGTTTTTGTCCGTCCGACACAAGGTATTGTAATATGCACTCGTGAATGTTGAACGGCATGGCTAAAAATACACCGCATTCTAAATTACACAGCGATACCACCGAACTATTTATGATTGTACGTACCGATTTCTTGACATAGTTTTGTGTAAACAAAACATAAAGTTGGGCAAATGGAAGAGATCGCATAGCTCTGAAAGGTAATATCGTATAGAGTGATAGGCGTTTTCTTCTATTCACTATACAATTAAATTTGGAAGAAAAAAGAATTCGCTTTTATAGCTCATTACAGAGGTATGTTTATAGCTGTATGTAAAAAAATAGAACTGACCTGGAGCGTGTTCAGGCGTCGAGAAGGAAGATGGGACTGGGCTATTGGGCGGCGGCGGTGCGGCGCGTGAGCCGCGTGGGAGAGACTATGTTTAACCGTGAGCCACACAGAAATATACTGACTTTTGTTCCGAATGATTTCCTAGCAGGAAAAGCTTGCGCTTGCGCAGGCAATTCATTGGTTGCAGATTTTCTAGGTCAGTACCTGTGACATATATTTCAAAGACTGCATTGATGTTTAACCTAATAACGAGTTACTAAGTAAGTACCCTTACTTATGTCGAATGTAGATGAATAATATTAAAACACTTTATAGATTTATATCAGTCAGTTTATAAGTTCTTAGTATGTTTATGTTTGTTAGACATATCAAAGTCTTAAATGCGTAAAGCGTTTTATGGATGAAATTCCGATTGGAACATATAGGAGAATAGATACGGCGGTGTATATCGCCTCGACAAATGATTAAACAATGCCCTGTCACTTGGCAGCCGATTCCAAAGCCGGTATCTGCCTTATTGTTTCTGGAATAATAAACGTCGGATGGCGTGTCCAATGTTATGCTTGTAACGACACGATTAATATCATTATACTATAAAACTATATTCTACGATTTCGTACAAATGAATTTTTGAATAAATACCAATTAAATGTTATGTGGAGCTATTTCATCTATCATCCAGTTATACGACTATAAAATGTAGAGTCAAATAGATATTCATTTGTTAATAGTTAAATAAAGAGTGCAGAAATAAAGACTTCAATCCAAATTCGAAATCAGTGACATTTTTACAGGATATGAATTTCTCTGATTGATATAAGACCCCCGAAACCCCTCATCATCAGCTGAAAGGTTGTCCCGTGGTTGTTCTTATATATTGAGATAGAAACAAATGTACGTCTATGGGTTGTCCAGTATTTTCCGAGCACCGTTTATAGGCATAACTCTTTCACTGTCATAATTTTTTGGTAATCATAATTAGTGATCACTTGTTCAGTGATTATTATAGTTTGGGGCCTAAATTCTGATAAAAAGATGATGTAGAAAAATGGAAAATGCAATCAAGCGCGAAAATCGTTAAAAATCAAATAAACAAAAGTTAATGCCGGAAGTATGGGGCAGTGGAAACAAACTTGTTGTCAGCTTTGTTCAGTGCTTACAGAAGTCGCACGACGTTGTGCTCTAAGTGGAATACAGACGGTAAATTACTAAGTTTGGCTGAGCGGTTCGTGTGACTTGTTCTAAACTGCGAAAATGCGGAGTTTAACCATTCTTGGACATCGAGTCTTGGTTAATTTATCCATCTGAAGTAGTGCGAGTCTGATCTATTGAGAATCTGAAGTTTAATAGTGCGACTAAAACATTTTACTAACAAGAACCTCCTACATAAGATGTGATTAACAGATAATTCCATCAGCAGAGACTGTGGATTCCCCTGACCCAATGGAACACCCTGTTGTGCAAATGTGACTTTGGCCAAAAAGCGCATGAGTCTTCTGGGTGTGGCCTACCCGAAACCAGAAGACTATAGGCTCCTTCCCGTAAGCTGTATAGCGTCCTTGATACAAAGCATGTTCAAGGAACAGACATAGACATATTTATTTTGTAGAAGGGTTCACAGTCATGACGGTATCATTACAAAATTACATTTATTTCCATTACATTTTCATCATATACCTAAATATCATAAGTCATAACACATGTTGACTACTCTAATTTCATTATATAACTTTTGATAAAAATAATTTGAGCTTCTGGGTGTAACTTGCTTTTTACAGTGCTACCCGAATGTCGTTAGGCATTGTGTTGTATATCAGCACTCCTAATACCTTGGCTGTCTTGTGCGCCAGTCGTCTGGCCGGGGTTTTAAGTCTGTGACTGAACCCTCTCTCATAAGCTCGAAGTCGTCAGCGTGTCTCCACATGTATTTTGTTAACTGCGAACGGGGAGGAGAGGAACGGGGTGAGCACAAAAGATCCCATGGATCGAAGTGCTGCTGCGGTAATCCTTGGCCCACTATCAAAAGAAAAGATAAGATAGAAATAATTTTACTGGACAATTTTATCGGGGTATAGAAAAAAATGCTATTCAAAAGCAAACAGATGTAATTTTATTTACAACACAGACTAAACAAATTACAATTAAATTACATTAAGGTGCAACGGACGACTCGGTTTCCATACAAGTGATATACACAGCGTAGAAAAGACTTACGATAAAAAAGTATTTGTTTTTTTGTAATCTCTTTATTGTACTAATAATATAATATAAAATACACATAATTTATTTCATCTTCAACCTTAAATATTACATACATTGCTGGGGCACTCCTTTCAAGTAAACATATACTTGTGTTAAGAGGCCCGCTCTTCCTGCAAACATTAATTACAGTAAAAGTTGAAGTTATATAAAATGTATGAAAAAGATAATGTAATAATATGCAAAATTGTATTGGTAAGAAAAAATGATTTGGTCTAAATTGTGAGTGGGTGAAAGTGTGCGAAATGTTGTGTGTATCTCTGAGTGTGTGGGAGGTGTGTGTGATGTGAGAGCATGTAAGCGTGATTGTGAAACGATAAGTGTGAAACCTCAACCTTCCTCACCTGTAACTGAAACCAAGCCTCAAACAAGGCCACTGTGTACAGAACACACACAAAGTAGATAGATAAACAAACAGCCGCTTGTTACAACGAGGGATTCGATATGTTTACTTATTTTCTGTGTACTCCGTGTGATCGACGTAAACAAGATTCTAATGTTAAACTTAAACCTCTACGTGACATAAATTGAATGGCGAAATCATCGTTAAATAACAGCGAATGCTGAAAATGACATTTTATATTCTACTAGCTGCCCGCTCCGGCTTCGCACGGGTTCATTCAAGGATAGAAGACCACCCTTATCGGGAATCAATACGTTGTCCGCGTATTCTTCAGTTTCCCGTAGGTGGCTGACGGAAAACTACTTAAATCCCCATTCCCCAGAAATGTTATTTTAGCCTTTTTAGTATTTTAACCTTTTCCCCGAAACCCCAGGCTTCCCTAGTGTAGCGTTTCCCGTGGATAGTAAACCCCTCAAAATCCTATAACCTCAACCCGAAGAAATCCAAACCCGCTTCTTCTTGTCTAGTCAATGATACTAATGCCCAGGCCGAAACCGATACTAATAACCCCAGATTGGTCATTTGAGGGCTAACCTTCACACGTTTGGTAGTGGTAGATCCTAAAGTGAAGGATCGCCTGGGGTGGTACCCTCTTATCTATTTCTGCCGTGAAGCAGAAATGCTTGCATTTCTGTGTTTCGGTTTGAAGGGTACGAAAGTCAGCATAATTTCTGGCACATAAGGCAGTCCATCTTAGTCTTCAAGGTTAGCAGCGCATCAAAAACCCTCTAATATTAATACAGAGAGGTAAGATGTCTAGGGGTGACGGTGACCACTTACCATCAGGTGGCCCGTTAGCTCGTTTGCTCTCCATATATAATAATAAAAAAAATAAAAAAAACGTTCATCCCGAATGTATGTAATTTTTATCAAGTGAGTAAGTAAATAATTGCAGTTACATTGCTCGCAGATTCTTAAGATTGTGATGGGTGATTGAAGAAGCCTGTGTTGAAACTCCCAAATCCGCCCCGCTCACACAATACTCGACCCACAACAATCGTGTATGTAATTTTCGGAAAGGGCCTACCACGACCCTTCTTCTCTTTTTTAATTGTCGTGTAAAAAAAATATATGTAAAAAAACTAAAACCCGACTACGTTTAAATAGGTCAAAACAAGTACACATAAGTATGAAGCCCTTCTGTGAGTTATGCCTTAAATTACTACAAAATATGGCTGTCAATAAATTCTGACATATGAGTCGAAGTCTACCTACATCGGAATACCTACTCCGGAATTGACGCCAACGTTAATTTAAAATCGTCCCAGATACAAAGATGAAAGAGATGGAAAAGTGTTTAATATATTTGCCTTCATTAGTAGATGCCATTAACAACAACTCTTATCTTATCTTATCTCTTCTTAAGCGGGCTCTACATTCGCGCCGCGAACTGGTGAGGACGCCCTTAAAAGAATATGGGTTGGGCATGTTCGCGCCGTTCACGTTTAATTGCTTCGTTCCCGGATCGATGGCGGTATTTTGTAACGGCGACAAAGAAACCGCGAAGGCGCTTACTTTTACGCGGCAGGCATTTTTTAAATTTTTTATTTTAGATAATAATTAATAAGAAATTAGAAGACTTTTTAATGAACTGCTGAAGTCTGTGATCAACAAAATAACACGGAAGAGCAGATTTCAGTAGTCGGATTATTATTTTTATACGTTTTTAGCTTCTAAAGGGCGAACCGAACATAGTTATAGTAACTTCAAATGAGTAGCGACAGCTACTACTTCGACATCCATATCGAGCTACCGTTAAAACGTGAATGAGAAACAGAGAAACTGTGAAGTGTAGTCGCGTTCACATTGGCGGGAAATTCGCGCCAAGAATTCTCGCTAAGAATTCTTGCCATGAATGTAAAGGCTTTAGACAACAATGGTGAAAGATCGCTGTGTATTGAAATCATAGTTCTTAGATTTTACCCTATAATATGTTTCTGCTGCTGCGTGAAACACTTATATGCCTTAAACTTATTTTAATTTTATAAGTAGATTTCTGATAACTTTGGTGTCTGGAAAATAGGTAAATATGGGTGAGGTGAAAAGTATCTTCTCGCATAAATTAAACGGTACCTATAACCATGGACAAAGAAAAAAAATTTTTTTTACCTTTATGCCTATAACATACATTTTTGTTCCACTACATGCCGACATCCCTCATAGTCATGTGTTATATTATATAATATATATTTTTGAAATGGTCTTTTCAAGCTCTTAAATATATTACCTAGCATGATGGATTCCGATGGTTTTTATTTTTCAGTCGCTAGCATTGTCGTCTCACGACCGCTATTTAGCAAAAATTAAAGTATCTTTTGACTGATGATCAAGACGAATCCAACGGTACCCATTTTCTTAATATCCGTCCAGAGGTTTAGGCGCTGTGATAAAAGACGAACATACATACCTACATACATACATAGACTGCTAAAATCATAACCCTCCTTTTTGCTTCGCGTAGTCGGGTAAAAAGAATATAAAAATAAGAAAGTCAGGCAGAGTCCCGAATGTAATTTCAAGAGCCCAAGCTCTTGAAATTACATTTTGCAAGTCGTCACTAACCATCAATGCTCACGGATTTTTGAGTTTGTGATAGGTGACTGTCTGAATAGGTGACTGTCTGAAGTTTGAAATGAAATAAAATTTAAAATAAATGAAATGAAGTTTATTTGCCCGAAATATGGTAACATGAGATGTCACAATTAGTTTTAAATATCATATTATTCGCCAAATTCGGCATGCAGATATTTTTGATCATATAATAATTACATTAATTTCACACATACTAGTACACTATTTTTTGAGATATCGAATAACAAATTCAGATTCATCTTCATTATTAGTCATAAATCAATTATTTTATCGAGTAAAATATCTTTTCTTTTAACCAATACTTCAATTTAATATGGAACTGTCTTAAAGATAAATCTTTTATTTCAGATGGCAGAGCATTGTACGTCTTTACACACATCGCATAACTTGTTGGTAGAGTGCGATTCTAGGATTTACGTCATACACCAGTTTATTCGGATTTCTTGTATTCCGTTATGGGTTTCGCTTGCCGTAACGAATCGAACGAACGAGGCATGCGTGCGGAAATAATATGCTAATTCGAAAGGATTTTCTGAGTTGTCGCATCAATAAATAGACGTGATTAGATAATATATATATAATTAGTGCTTATTTATCACATGTTACTAAATAACAAGGACCTAACAATACCGATAACATGATACCTAGACGTAATAATGAAACAATTTCCCCTTGTTGCGTAATTGTCAAGTCATAGAATGTACTTAAACATAAGATGTAGCGACTTGGAGTGACTTCTCAATTAATGTAATAGTAAGAGCATTGGACTTGGCTCTACATTGGATCTCATTACTTTTTCAGAGTTTTTGGGGGAGTTCGCTCATTTTTGTAAGTACGAGGCGTAGTTTCTTTCCCTTTCTTAGCCTCGGTTTTTAATTAACCGACACGAAATGATGCCGCGTATTATAATTTCGGCTTAACTGTCACACCCTCTATGACTTTTCGTATGAAAATTACCACTTAACACAGATTAAGCCGAGATTGACATTTATGCAAGTGGTCCTTATTGATTCATTCCGACTTTCAGGCTACAAATACAAAGCGTTTATTAACAAGAAGTTATTTGCAGTTCGGAAAAATTAATTTATACGAATTTTGAACAGGAAGTGTAGTTTACCAACCGCAAATAAAATTTCTGTAATAATTACCGGTTAATTTTTATTTCAGATGTTTTAAATTTCCCTTTATTTATGTACTAAACACTATCCTAATACTAAATTTCAAGTTTCTAGGACACATGACCTAATGGGAGTACTCGGCTGGAAGTACCTCAGATTTTTGATGATCGGTCAGTCAGTAACGAAACTTTTTATTTTTTTAACTCGTGAACTGTAAAAGAAAGAAGCTTGAAATTTGTGGGTTTAGCGTGTTTTTGTGTTGTATTTGTATTCCTGGAGTACTGATGTTGTAAATTATTTCAGGTTTCTGGAAACGACCAGAACAACGATAGAGGGGGGTCAAAAGTGCTCTGAATTGCTACGGGAATAGGTTGGACGGCAGTATGGCCCGTTTTTCTGCCCGACTGTCGTGCCCCCTGATGTAAGTATATTGTAAATTGAATGAAAAGTATTTAAATTGTAATTACATACTACGAGTTGAAAGTCATAGCAAGCTATAGGGCTATTTCAATTCCCATCTACAGCCGATGTTAAAAACAAAAGAAAACAATAAAAGCTCGCCAGTCCGCAATAGCCTGCTCAGTGCACAGTGTCAATAATTATAATTACTCGTAAAATAGGATATACGAGTAGGTTCAAATTTCGAATGGATATTATAGAAAATGTTAAAAGGTCATCAGCACATATTTAAGCTAAGATGGTCATGACAGGTACTTACTTACCTAAATAATGTGTTAACAATTTTATGATTGGATTACAAACGTATAATACTGACGAAAATCCCTACAATTTATACATATCTACATGCATAAAGGTATTCAATATACGTTTTCTAATCCCCTTCAGAAGTCCATAGGGCGGAAAATTTTATATTAATTCACTTCTCTAACGTTCACGAGAACTAATTACAAAGTCTCACGTTACGAAAACTGGGGAGTGCAATGTACTATAATATAGGTGTTCACTGTACATGTCCAATTATTTCAGATCTACGAATATACCTTCACATATTTATACATAGTCAAAGAGGGGAGATCAATATAAATTGGTCATATTCATAAAAGGTACGTATGCCGCTAGATGTTTACTCTAAAACAAATAATAAATTCACAGCGATATTTACTCTGAAACAGAATTGTTTGTGCAGTAACAGAAAAATTAACCGGTATTAAATGATATGCTACGCATTTCAGGATACATTTCCGTTTCAATAAATGGAACTCAACATGTTCACGGATTTTTCGAATTTTTAATATCGTGGATTCATATACACTTTTTTTTAATTTGCATTTGTACATGAAGACGCGAGCTCTTATTTATTATGTTCGTATAGTGTTACCAGCTCTTGGTGTTGTAATTTCGGAAAATCTAACAGAAGATTGTTGAAATGACTCTATCCAACAATATCTTTTTTGATTTCTAATTGGCCTATCTTTTTATACCGATGTACATGTATTTATTTTCATAAGACATGAGTTCACATGAGGTAGAATTCCATTATCAACCTTTTGAAGCAATTGGATAATTATTAGTACCTCCCGTATATTTCTTGAAAAAGCCCCCCCCCCCCCCCCTCCCCCCATCATACAGAAAGTAAGATATTTGTATAATACCTAAAAATCTGTTTGTGTTTACGCTCTAATAAACAGAGTGAATTTCTTTGAAAAATAATAGATAACAGCGAATAACAACTATAAATAGGCAACTAATTGGATGGAGACGTACAGTATTAAAAGATTACTTTTTGGGCACCCACCTTGTTTTCAAATAAGTCTTATAGAAATTTAATTCATGTTACAGTAGATAAATCAAATTCATAGTTGAAAATTCCGGAAATTGAAGACGATAAGAGGGCGCGAGCGCCTGTGGTCGTACCAGAATGTTCCCAAATAAGCCCGCCTGTTACTAGGGTTGAGAACGACATTGCTTCAAGTCTGGGAGAAAAGAGAAAACATCATTCATACGACGTTTCGATAATAGTACATCTCGGGATTCTGGTTTCCCTTCAAAATGCATTAATTTTTCGCCTTTTTAGTACATCTCCCTCCACAGTGTACTTCAGGCTATCTCCACCCGGTGGCAACTGGAAAATTTCTATCCTTCAAGTGATGAACAGAACACTTGCAGCCAAGTTCCAATAATTATTCATCAATATTTTTTTAAAAGGATTATAAATGACTGTTACTGGCTGTGCCAGTTTTATGTTCTGTTCTTTTTATAACTTCATTGTCTGTCTCTCATATTTTTGCTTTTGTCTTTTTTCTCATTCCTTTTGTCACAGTCCTCTTGTAAGCATCTACCACATCTATAATTTTAAATATCACTAGTTCCACTAAGTCTTTTAATCAGTTAATTCTCTCCCTCGTCTATAATGACCGAACCGGGTAAAAATCTTTCGTTGCCTTTTCTTCATTAGTTCAACCAAGATGACTCACTATAATTATTAATACCTACTGTTATGCAATGTTTGTGATCCATCAATGCTGTTATTTTGTTATAGTTAGTTTAGTTAGTTGCTTTACTTTTGAATCTAAAAAGTCTTTTATCAATATTATGTGGTTGTACTATAAGATATTTAATACCTATAACTAATTGGTATTATTACAAGGAACGATGTTGGTAAGCCTGGTTTGATAACAGTGAATATATAGGTATTAAATATCTATCATAACGATCCTAGATTGAAACATGTTGATCAAATTACCTTTGTGACTGGCTAGGTATATACTTACATCAAACAAATGTAATGATGATTTTTATCTTAAGTAATTTGTATCTTACTATTATAGGGAAATCAATAGAGTTGGCATGACAACCCTGCCGACTCCCTTTAGCGGCACAGAGAATAAAATATACCTATAGAAGGTCCGCTCAATACAAACAAGGGAAATTGGCTCACGCACACGCGCGGGCTCTGCGTACAGGCGATCTCGGATCGAATCAAACGAACTCAGGCGCGAAGTACACGCGCTGTAACGCGATCGAGTTGTCAACATTAATTTTTGTACATAAAATAAACGAAATACACTGTAAGAAATATTTTTCACGAGGCCTTTTTTTAACTGTGATCTGTAGCTCCTCTGACACTATTGGTCTAGTGACGTCATCAAAATCGAGACGCCCGGAGCGGTCCTTCTGTATCTTTATATTTTGTGTCAGCGGCGTTCGGGAAACGTATCAACATTTCCGCCGGAAACACGCCCGCCACGCTCTGTTCTGATTATGCTTGTGTATATTTCAACAAACACTTATCTAACAGTAATATGATTCCAAACAAGAATATGCATAATACACATTTTAATAACATTTATATGAAGCAATATTCTGAAAGGAGGTAATTCCCAGACGATTTTAAGAGCCTAAGCAATAATAAGAATTTGTAAAGATGTTATATTTACTGTTGTAAGTTTTGTGCCGTATCGTGCTGGCCATAAAGAATAGCACCACCCCAATTCATTCCATGGGTGTCGCACGAGGTGACTAAGGGATTTTGTGAATACTATTCTACATCTAAGTAGACGGCGATAGGCTGTCCACCTATTATGTTTGTCCACCAAATCTAACGGCGTAAAGTGGGAATTACCTATGATGAAGCTGGTTCCTCTGTCTGCCCCATCGGGGATTATGGGCGTGACAGGTATGCTTGTAAGTTTTTACTTATTATTCTTTCGTACTACTTATTACTCACTTACTTATATCTCATATACTTACATATCATCTCTATATACTTACGTATATCTCATTTGTCCCTATGAACAGTAACAGTAGACACATAATTTAGGTATTCCTACGTAGGTATACCTAATGCCGTCATTAGTTAGAGATAAGTGTGCTATTATAATTTGCAGGCGTATTCAGTATCGACAAACCAAATAACTTGATCTGCAAACAAGCTACCCTCATTCAATAAATGATGAGCGTCTATTTTTCTTTTCTGGAGCACAGGTTACTATGAAGCTGAGTAAATATAGATAATAGTTATGTGTATGTAGCAAATCTACAAGTAATAAATTATACCCCCAGAAGTATTTCTAAAACTATTCGAGGCAACGTCTACAAATTGACTATAACGTACGAGGAGAAAATAGGCTCACAAACCCTTGGGATATACGAGCCTACCTCAAAACTTAGTTGGGAAACAGTAAATTATTCTACTGCCTGGGGGGCCTTGGGGATTCGAAGAATAACAGAAGAAGGTATCTAGTACTAAGGTAGCAAGTAATCGATAGAGTTTCTGCGGCCAGTCTGTTGGTTCAGCTAAACAAATGATTAAATACTTGCATGGTAGATCTATTTAGTAGAAATGTAGCTTTCTATTTTATATGTAAAACCGGTCAACCGCGAGTCGGACCTCGCAGTATTTGTAAAGATCCTTATTCAAAGGTGTTAAGCAAAAATTTTTTTTTGGTTTTTCATTTATAAGTATTATTATTATTATTTGATTAGCAGGCAGGCAGCTAAGGTTGATTAGTATGTTTCTTCAGGTTTCGTAAGTAGCTATGCAATCTATTCTTAAATTGGTTTATAGTTTCAGTATTCACAATTTGCTCAGGTAGGCCTGTAACTTACAAACTATTTTTAACGTACCTGATTTTTGATTTTTCGTATATTCTGATTTGGGTCAAGGGAATAATCACATGTGATATTTTCTAGTCTACATATCATATTCCGTATGAAGCGAAGAAGTGCGAGACAAACGGACAGACAGACGATGGAGCGACGACGGTACCTAATAAAAGGGAACGCAAAATTTACTACGGGGTTGTGTATAGTTGAGAACAAGAATGTGTGTTATACTGATTAAAAGTTTATTTACACTTGGAAGTAACTAAAACCTTAGCTACTAAAACTTTAGCCTCTTTGATTCAGGGAGTGTTGAGTTATATAGGGTGTAAAATTAAAAAGGCCTAGTAGGACAGCTACCAAATTGTTATAGCTACATGAAAATATTCTTAACGGGCCTACCCTCATTTTTGGAGCAATTTAATACAACTGATTCCATGGTTCAAATGATTCCATGTTTCATGTCAAATGATTCAATTTCCAATTAGGAACAAATAACTATATGAAATCAACATTTCTGTATTAAAAAAAGAAAAAATGTAATGTAAATTGGCATTTTCTTGCTGACTGTACCAGTATTCTAAATTCTTTGGAAGTAGTTGTAGATGTCTCCAAAAATGAGCGTAGTTCCGTTAAGAACATTTTCATGTAGCTTTAACCGTTCTGGTAGCTGTACCCTACTGTCCCGTTTTAATATTACACCTTGGGAGGCAAATTTTTTGGTTTTAGATAGTTCCAAATGTACGCTATTAAGCTGTATAACTCACAATCTTGTTCTCGTCCATAATTAAGTTTTGGCTTGAAAAATAGAAAAATGACAAGAACTTTTTTTTTACTACTGTTCAAAAATTCATACATATATCTACTATACACACTTCTTGGTATAAACCTATCCGAAAGAAGATGAAGAATATTGATAATGCGAAAAACACAAATTCAAATTATATTCTGACTTTTCTTGTCAAATGCACGCATCGTATGTCAATTATATCAATGGCACAACAAGATATCAAGTAAAACATAATATCATTGATCTCTTAGAATTATTTTCGGTTCCTCGTGCGTGTGAAAAGGTGAACTTTGTAACTCAAGATGGGTCATATGATGAGGAGCGAAGAAATGAGCTTTTGTGACATGTATCTCCAGCCAGATACTGCATATGATGTACTGTCGCAACTTGGAGAAATGGGATGTGTGCAGTTTAAAGATGTAAGTTCCTGGTTTCGTCATCATCAGCCTGAGAGGGTGTAACCCTCTGTTGGTCTCCCTTCGCACTAGTTCGCACTATGTTGGGCATTGTTTAATTCTTCTTAATACATCACGTGGGCCCAGTACAGTGTGCTCACGGTGTGGTGAATTGGAAACTTTATTTAAACTACATCCCAAAAAAACCAATCTAATAGTTTAATATATCAGGTTACCTTTTTTTAAAATCTTTCCACGTAACGACATGTTGTGTTTCTTGATCATAATACTCGTATCCACTAACTTAGATATTTTTTCTCTTGGTATTAAAATAATAAATTACTAGTGTGCTTTCTGAGGCTTGAGTGTAATACGCCTAGGGTTCCATTATTATATAGAATGTAAAATAGAATTTTCTCTAAATTGTTACTACATTATTATTGATTTTAGATGACACCAGATATAAACGCATTTCAAAGGAACTATATATCCGAGTTACGCCGGTACACAGAGTTACAACGTAAGCTGGTGTACATGAGCGGTGAGATGAGGAAACATGACGTCTACGTGCCTGACCTGAAGACGGAACCACCTGCTCTGCCTCCTCATGAACTTAACATATTCGAGGTAATTCTTATCTTTGTCGTCATTGATAAGTCTAGTGCGTGGTGTACAGGGTGGTAACGTTAAGTGTGTCAAGCCCATAATTTCGTAATTTAAAAGATATTGCAAAACTTTACACTGATATAGAATCTGCGTAATTTAATGCAGAAAATGACAAAAAATAATTAACGCAATTTGTTCAGAATTTATACTTTGCGGCTCCCATACATTAACTATAGCACAATTTATCGACTAATTAGAACTCTTAGATGTAATTTATTAAAAAGAAAGTGAATGCATTAAAAACACACAAAAAAAACCAAAATAAATTTCAATAACAAATTTAAAAAAATATGTTAAAAATGTTTATCTTGAAGTGCGTTAATACGTGCAAAACTATTGCGTTTAATAATTATACTTGTACATACCTATTAATGAGTGCTATAGCAATAGTATGGGAGCCGCAAAAGTGCAAATTCTGAACATTTGGCATTAATTTTTTTAATATTTTTTGTATTTTTTTTTGCTTTCGATGACGCAGATTCTATCTTACAGGATAATACGGAATTAACAGTATATATATAGAACTAAGAGCCTTCGCTGCGTGACGCAGACGCACGGCGGGTAAATATTCAATGCTCGTTATGAAGGTAAAACGTTAGCGAAAGAACACGTTAACTAGCAATGTGCATCGATATCGACTCGTCCGTGCGCGCAATCCGCTTAACGTAGCATACGCCCTTGGAAAATGTAGTGGAGATGCTTGAATAAAAGAAAAAGTAGTCTCCGTTCCTTCATGTGGAGAGGTTTGCATTATTATCTTCATACTCGTACATACCTATTTGTTATTTCAGTCTGCAGGTTCCCCCTCGATGTATTCCTTCACTGTAGAGAGGTTGGTAAATGTACTACGTAGTTTGCAAAAATCTGAAAAACTCATTGGTATACAGGCTTGCCTGGAATTTAATCCTCTGGAATCTAACCTATCCATTACGCCACCTACGCTTAAAAATATATTTCCATTCGAGGTAAGTTCGTATTCACAGACACGTGCCGTCACAAAATAAACATTACTTAATTAAAATAAAAACAAGCAATTTTTGTTATTAGTAATATGTATTTGCCTATAGAATTTATTGGAGAAATGGGAAGAGGACATCCACGAGATGGAAGGCTACCAGATCAAGTTAATGACGAATCTTAGAGAGCTTTCCGAATTATACTATGTTCTAAGTCACATCGGGCCTGTTCTAGGAGACGTCGAGTTGCGACGGGACTCAATATTTGGAAAGTGAATATCATTTTACTTTAGATATACTCGTATAAAATAAAGAAAACCGAAACAAAATAACCGGTTAATGAGATATGCTTTTCCGTACTAAAACTACGCCAGTACCTACGCCTGGCGACCGGGGCCCCTATAGAGCAAACGTCACTAACAAAGAAAGAACCACCCCTGATTCTTTCATGTAAAAACCCGCATTGAAATAAATGTGTTAGTTCTTGAGATACACTTTCATAAACCAACGTACACGTGAATAGCACAACTATGCCTCTCTTCGTCGTTCGGGGTAAAGGGAATTCATCAATGGCTAAATATCGCCCGTAACATGTGTTTTTTCCAATAGATCAACTGCCGCCGGTGATACCTCCTTGAGTGGAAGACTAGTCGTTAAAACAGGAGTAGTGCAACGATCTAAATGCTTTACATTTGAGATGATGCTGTGGAGGGTATCCCGTGGAAATATTTACTTCAGGACGGCACCGGAAGACAAAATCTTCGTGGATCCTATGACTGTACGTAAAAAAAGATTAACTTTTTATTAGAAGAATTTTTGAAACCGGATGCAGATTAGAAGCTCTTCTTGACTTTTTAATCTAGGTAGGTTTTTTAATAAATAAGAGTTTATGACTCTGTGAAATACAGAGTCGGTCTGCGGTGGTATCCTACCTATTTCTGCTTCAAAGTATTCATGCTTGCATTGTGTGCTTCGGTTTAAAGGATAAGGCACCCACGTATATATAAGGACAAGGATAGGGACGCACATGACGCACTCCATTTACGTCCTCAAGATCAGTAGCGCATTGAAAACTCTCTAATAACAATAGTGAGATAAGATGTCTATGGGCGACGGTGATTACTTATCATCAGATGGCCCGTTTACTGGTCTGCTCTCCACAATAAACAAAAATAGAGATATAAACATCGATCACGATCCTGTTGCGATCAAATTTAAAACTGCATCTCTATTTATCGATCGCACAGTAAATTATCTTTCAGTCATCTTTAACTTTGGAAGGAATAATTCTGGCACAGTTTTTGATTAAAAGAATTACCGTATATCCCTAATTAATTTTAAATACTTATATGCATTAAATAATTAATATGTTTATAATAAAATTTGTTCAATATGACTTAATATCTTGAGAATACCTCGAGATTCAACATGAAAAGGGTCGCGATAAGTAATTGACAGTCTGCGATTGCTATTGGCCCATATTATCGCGCTCTTTCAAATTTCACCGCATATTGTCATCTCGGGCACTATTGAAACTCATACATTAAAGATATAGAAATATATTTGAGATATCAGCTATAATATTGCTCTTTGAGAATCTAACCAGTACTAAAATGGCACATAAAATTATTGGAATCGCAACTACCCTTTGATACGGGAGTGATTAAATGGATTCCCCGAAATGTTTGTTCAGATTGTCCGAGTAGCGTGATTTTTCCAATAAATTTTTCATAGACGTAAAATAACAAATATTTTCCCAATAACTTTTACCTAACTATTTTTACTTAACCTACGTAGTCCATAAGGGGTCAGACCATCGCTGTCCCGATTTACGTTGCTGGTGTTCTTTCGCTGACATTTTAACGTCATAGCCAGTAATGGATGTATGCGCAATTGTGCATGGCGTGGCACAGCGTTTTACGTTAGCATTTAGGGTCCACGGGGTTTTTGACTACCGTCACCAGTTACAGAGGTTTCTGATTCACTGCCAATTATCCAAGGGATTTCTATAAACTCTGAGTGTTTCTTAAATAAGAATTCGAGCTTTTATGTATAAAGCTTAGGCAACAACTAAAAATAAAAGGAAATAACAGGAATTCTATAATAGGCTAAGATTTCATACTTGTGTAAAAGGTTAACAGTAAAAAGGGATGGATTTAGTGGGAATTTGATTTTACTAATCATGGTAGGTATGAGTTAGATTATTTTATATAAAAGGAAAGCAGATTACCTGATGGTAAGTGGTGATCGTCGCCCATAGAAAATACACCTCACTTAAATATTTCAAGAACGTTTTCGAACCTTATGGAGTTACATGGAGTGCCTCAAGTTACCTTTCAAATCGGAGCATACCAGTGTAAAAGCATTGCTGCTTTGCGGCGTAAATAGATAAAAGGGTGGTACTTCGCCAGGCGACCCTGCATACCATTTTCCATGATTTCTCAATATTATATTTACAGGGCGCAGAAGTCAGAAAAGTGGCGTTTGTTGTGATTTGTCAAGGCGAACAATTGAGGGCTCGTATGGAGAAGATTTGTACCGGTTTCCATGCTAATATTTATCCTTGCCCAAGGACTCATGATGAGAGACAAGATATGACCAGAAAACTTGACAAGAGACTCAGTGATTTGGAACAAGTAAGACAATATACTTCCTTCTGACTTCTTTAAGTCAAATGGTATCTCTTTCTAGAACTATGACGTAAAAAGGGACGGAATATGTTAAGAATTCTTAAGATGCTTTTTGCAATTGACTGTAAATCTTTTGTAGCATGTCTTTTAAAATGTCGTATGTAAATAAATAAACCAAAAAAAATCAAGGTGAATTCCGTCCGTTCTAGAATTTAAAGAATCTCCGTCATCATTATCTGAAGGATGTCTTTATGTACCGGTTGACTGAGTTTAGGAAAATAAATTGAGGGATATATTTTAGCATTTATTAGAAAATCCGACCTCTTTTATATTCGTTTAGGTCTTAAAGAAGACTAAGTATCATCGTTGTAAGGCTTTGCGTGCCGTTGGCAGACAGTGGTGGACATGGGAGGTACAAGTCAAGAAGTCCAAAGCTATATACCACATTATGAATCTCTTCAGCCTGGACATCACTAGGAAGTGTCTCATTGGCCAGTGTTGGGTACCTAATTCTGAGTTAGTAAAAATACAAGGCCTTCTTGAAACAATCTCAGTAAGTCTTCTAAAAAATTATTATTTTTATCTTCTTGTTTTATTAGTTTACTTTAGGAAACGAGCTATAATTTCCTATATATTTTTTTATTTTTCCGTTTCTATTTTAAACAGTACCTATGTAAAAGATAATGTCATACATTTATATTGATAAATATTGGAGGAAAAGAGGATACCATAGCTTATAAACAATAGAGTTTCCAACATTTTGAGAAGAGGGGCTGCCTCTTCTAAACTTTTGCGGAATTCATTACCGCCGAATATAGAGTCCTATAGGTAAAGATAGAAGGGTGGCCGAGAGCCAGGAGGCCAGGAATCCTAGTATTAGCACCTCTAGCATAGCTCCGATATAAAATAGTACGAATGCTTGTCACATACAGGAGCACGCTGGCACGCATTTGATGTCTTTTATGTCAAAAACGGAGACGGACGAGACGCCGCCTACGTATCATCGCACCAATAAGTTCACGAATGGTTTCCAGGCCCTCATCTGTGCCTACGGTGACTCAAAATACAGGGAACTCAATCCAGGTTCTATTTACTTACCAGCTAGAGTGTTCAGAAAAAATATTTATGACGTTGTCTCCTTCACAGTTCCCATCAGTCCCGTCACGGGACTACTCAACGGGACAAGTGGGATTAGAGGCTTTTTGGATAGTTCACTATAAAATGATCAAACAAAATACTTGTTAAATAGCACGAAACCACAATTGTAATATTTGAATAAATTAACTTTACAATTCTCAAATATCAATTGATAATTGTAAATTCTTTATCTTATAAGCTTTTAATTAAATATCATATAAATCGCCTCATGCCCCAGCGCCCACCTTCGGAGACGCAACGGACCGGATTGCTGCTATAATAACAAATATAACATACTAGATTTCTACTTCGAATTTCGAACTGTATTTAATGTATAGTCGTACATAAACGTGGTTATTATATTTTTTTTAAATGGACGGGGCGGGCCTTCTGTTACTGACATCGAAAAAGAGTACTTATTTAGAAAATGGTCAAGGTCGAGCCTCGCGCCCTATAGGGTTCTTACAGGTTTTGGGAAGCATGGAACTCTATCCCCCTGAATCCGCCACTGTTTAATTGAGATATCTGTTATAGGAATAGAATACGTGTGTGTATAAGTTATATAATTATTTATTAACTAAGTAATTATTTTATTTACTAGGTCTATATACAATAATTACATTTCCATTTCTATTTGCGGTAATGTTTGGAGATTGTGGGCATGCCATAATTATGATGAGTTTTGCTATTTGGATGTTGATAAACGAAAAAAAGTTTATGGCAGAGAAATCTACCAATGAAATATGGATCATTTTCTTCGGTGGTAAGTTTGCCGACCATTTTCCCTTTTTTCGGGAAAGTTGTTTACCATATTGTTCTTTGTAAGTAGATACTTTTGGCAAACAATCCTCCCTTTCTACCTTTCTAGTCATCCAAACAGTTATCGAAGTTAGTTATTTTAGTTAGATAATTAAGGGTTTGTATTTTTATTACTTTACGTTACTTTATTTGCACACATAAATCACATATGAAAAAAAACAACAACAAGAAATTTGACGTACACAGGATTTATTACATGATTCAAATTCAGATACTTCAAACTAATTACTAACAACGTACCAAACTGTTCCTGATTTTTTCCTTATTCAGTTACGTACAGTTGACAACCTTACATCAGGCTAGTTCTTTGACGCGTTAACATATAGATTACCACAGAGTATAATCTTGTTGTGTCTTCCACTGTACACTCTAATCCGATTTCTAGACAAGTACCTACTCATTCTTTACAGGTCGTTATATATTACTATTCATGGGATTGTTCTCATTTTATACCGGATTCATTTACAACGACTGGTTCTCCAAACCCTTATGTCTTCAAGAAAGTTTTTGGATCAACCACTATAGTCGAGATGATGTGCAATTAAATCAGTTTCTTACTTTGGACCCAACTTATAAAACCAGGAGCCCGTATGTGTTCGGCGTCGACCCTGCATGGGCGGTAATGTATTTTTCTACTTGACAGTTATCTTCAGTACTTGACATTGGTGAAAATATTGTGTTATCTTGCGTTTTGACACTTCGCTCTCAACTCATGGTGTGACAATGTTTACACATGATTAGAAAGGATTTGACTCTATTAAATGCTGCCAGGTGTATGAACGCGCACACTGTCGCCGTGAATCGAAAAGAAAACTATATTTGTTATATTATTATATTTCAATTCAATACGAGTAACTTATCGAGTTTCACTCCGACAGGATGTATTTTTTAAGCTAACATTAATAATCCTATTTGAACTCCTGAAGTTATTTACAAAAAATAGTTTGTTAGTTACAAAAAATGCAATTTTTTGGGGAAATGCGTATACAGGAATTTCAAGATATGAGTTTTTTAACTAGTTTTTTTTGCTTGCTTAAAAATACTACTTTTACTTTCGTAAGTACAACACGAATGATTTTTTTAAATAAAACCTAACATTGTATGAAATAAGTTATTTTTTCGATTGGCGGCGCTAGTGTGTGCGTTCATACCCCTTTAATATAGAAGGGTTGATAGCCAAACGAACCCTAATGGGGTCTTACCACCAAGGAATGTTGACTATTTACTATTGAGTATAATATGATGATATGATCCAAGGTTATGTTTCTGATAATCATAACCTCAAGAAGTTTAAAGAAATCCCTTGAGCCTTAATAAATTTCCGCTACCAAGTTGGACAGAGGTCAAGTTATGGTGGTCTAGCGTAGTTTTCGCACAAGTTTGTGTTAATTTGTACGAGTTTTGATTTCTAATTATGTGTATTTATTACAGCTATCAGTTAATAAAATTATGTTCGACAACTCCATAAAAATGAAATTGTCCATAATCCTGGGTGTAACTCACATGATGTTTGGTCTTTTTTTAAGTCTTTTCAATCACATGTAAGATATTTCATATTTATTAATAAGAATATTGTATCTACTTACAAAAAATTGGGAATCTGTATTCAGAGCTACAACTACTACAACCACTACAACCATCTCTCATAGAGAGGGGGAGGGGACCAAATTATTTTCTAAGTACCAGACAACCTTACTCTATCCTACAATACCTCACTCGTTGACCTCACTCACTTGTTCTCCGAGCTGTTGTTATTTAAAGTGGTATCATCGAGTGACATGAACCAGTGCACAGCTTGTCGGACACTGCATGATGTCAGCGTCAACTTTTCAGAGGTACCCGGTTACCGATTTTAAAGTAGTTTTCAAATTAAAACCTGTCTCTTTCTGCTATTTTCCCTTAATGACATTCAATTACTTTTTCCTGATCATCATCAGATCCTCAAGAAACCAGATGCCGGATAAACACTATTTGTTGTTCAAACTTGAAATATCAATTACCATTTCCATGATCCCATCTGACATTGAAGGTAGTTCATTAGAAACCACTGCACCTTGCCATGACTAAGAAAGAGTACTCCACAAAATTATCTCTTGATCAATAAGACCGCAACCAAAATATGATCGGTTGCTGAGATATAAAAGCCATACTTATGTAATTGGTCAGTCATCAGGGGTTAAAATATGCTAAAATATAGAAACTTATGGATAACAATAAAAATAGAACATTTTAACAACTTAAATTTAAGCTTGGTATGTGTTAACTGAAGTTTTGTCTAATTTTCAGTTATTTTAAGCATTATTACGCTATCTTTTTGGAGTTTATACCACAAGTTTTATTCTTAGCCTGTCTTTTCATGTGGCTAGTGTTTTTGATGTACTACAAGTGGCTTACTTATGGTGCAAAAAAAGGTTCATGAGTTTTTTTTTATTATTAATTTGATGCTTTGTTAGTAAGTAATAAAATTCTTTCCCTGAAATATTAGAAATAGAAATATCATTTATTTGTAAATATGGGTAAGTATCACGATATTCTTGAGCGAAAGCGTACAATTTTTTGTTAAATTAATCAAACAATCAATCATAAATTATCATCAATAAAATAATCAATCATAATAAATTAGCAAAATAATAATAAAGCTAACAAAACAAAAAATACAATATTTTTTTGGTGTCTCATTTAAAAAAATTACCTAAGAATTAACAATAAAGATTGGTTTTGAGCTATAATGTTAGTAAACATACGATTATACCTTAAGCACAGAGCAGATTTTGAAACTGAAACGTAATGAATCTTTAGAACTCCTAGAATTTTTAGATTTAGGTTCTTAGGTATGTGGTTTCCGTCCGCTCACAATTCTACGAGTATGTAGCTAAAGACGTTACAGATGTCCAGACGTCCTTTCTAGTGAGGTTTCTTCGCTATGTTTTCAAATAAGCTTAAAGGAATATAACCTCCGTTTAGGATCTAACCCTACATCCTTAATCACATTAAGCGCTACTTTCAACTGGACTATTGTACGATTATTTATTTAGGACAATTCGGAAATGGATCATACGTGAGAAAGATGCTCTTCTGAAAACTGACTGAACAGACCAACGCCGGAAAATATATAGGCGGATATTTGAGCGAAAAAGAGTGCACACTTTAAATATGGATATGCAAAATTTAAATTCCCACTTCATTTTTCTTTTTTCTTTTCAGGGAATTTGAAGCTGCAACCAGGCTGTGCACCTTTAATTCTTATTCTATTCATTGACATGACACTCATGTCTACCTCTGAAGTGGAGGACAAGAATTGCGACGCGTACATGTTTGATAATCAACATACCATTCAAACAGTTTTACTGTTCATTGCTCTCCTCAGTGTACCAGTCATGCTTCTTGGAACTCCCATCTACAAACTAATAGCCCATATCAGGGCAAAGAAGGCTAAAAAACTGAAACCGGTAACTTGAATATTATATTGACTAAACTTAAATAGAAAACCTCAAGATGCAGTATACTATTGGTCCGATCGCTGTATATAGCGTCCTCTCCGCACATCTCACAACCACAGACATCAAAATAGATTGTGTAAAGGCTCGCATCCATCATGGTTGTCATCGCAGCGTACGCGGCGTATTTTAGAGTTTTTATAAAGGAAATGGGTCCGCCCTGTTCTATATTTTTATTGACATTGATTAAACAAAAGACAAGTATAAAACACTCAAAATCTATTATAATATCATCTACAAAAGAGATTTTCCAACAACGTACGGATTTGTGGCTTTGTATTGATTCCTATCGAACTGCATTCACATCTAGTGATCGGGAAATCCATACCGAACGTTGGCATTTTGAGCAAGATCTGCCGATGACGTCATCCGCAATGAATGCGCCATTCGAATCCGGATCGCCGCGCCGTGAGCGATGACGTGTTTGTTTTTTTATTTTTCTTCCTCCGCCCACAAACAACTTAATAACGATATCATCGCCTGTGTTCTTCCATAATGCGAGTGTACCTCGTCGATGTATTGTACTGGTTAATTCTCAAATGCTATGAAAATGCCGATGCGAAATCCGCATGTAATGAACCCACCCCATAGGCAATTCGTAAATACCGACGCTCCGTACACTCCGTACGCTCCGTACGCTGCGATGACGACTTAGTCGACGCAAACCTTAGGCGTATGCATGTCCGCCAATAAGATCGCATTATTTTACTCGCAATGTGATAACGAAGCGACCTTATTGGTGGATTTCAGCATCACCGCGTCGTTTCCTAGTACATAGTGGTGAATATGCACCCTAAAGCGTAGCCTTAGCTCCGACTACAGAAATACTCCTCTATCCATCTTTACTAAGATCACTGTAATCAAGAATGAAAAGTTGTCATTGTTTAATTTATACTAAGACAGAATATACCCACACTAATAGTATCATGTGTTATTTTTGTGCAAAGGGGGCCGATGACTATTCATTTGGCGAAATAATGATACATCAAAGTATTCACACCATCGAATTCGTGTTAAGCACTATATCTCACACTGCTTCTTACCTTCGACTGTGGGCATTGTCTCTGGCTCATGCTCGTTAGTATTATTTTTTATTTGTTTATTACCTATCTTTGAATTAAACACCTCTGTTTTTCTAGTATCTACTGAAGTTCACGATGATAAACATTATAAGTGTGTCAGTTTTATCCCCGTTGCAAACTATCTGATGTATTTATGTCCCCACTGTTGGGGAAAAAGACCTCCTCTACGCTTTAGTACGGGCCGTGTTTCACAGTGCGGGTCCAGTACTCATTGGTGGATTATCCTCAACATGCATGTTTCCATACATTATCATGGAGATACAGAGTGATAGTGTTTAGTCTTCTATAAAAGCGAAAAAATAATTCATAACTGAAATCGAACCCTGACCTGCCTGGCATAGTTGTCAGCATACCGCTACAAGATGAATACAAACCGCAACGTGTATTTATATTACCTTTGTTTATAAAACTAACCCCACTCTTTCTTACCAATAAAAAAATAGACCTTATTCAGCCTGGATTACATTTTTCTTTCTTTCTGGCATTGAATTATGACAGTGAGGGAAGAGAGGTTTGCTAAGTCGCGATTTAACCCTGGTAATGCCTTGTTGTTTTCAATAATAATTATACCAATTTAAAATTTCATTTTAATCGCAGAATTGTCAGAAATGCTCTGGGATATGGTATTGGTCAAAATCGGTATAAGAGATTTCAGTATACAAGGTGCATTCAAGCTGTATGTAATATTTGCTGTATGGTCCGCATTTACACTGGCCATTCTAGTAGTCATGGAAGGACTGTCAGCTTTTCTTCATACTCTGCGCTTGCACTGGTAAGCATCTTAAACCATAATCCTAAGGCCCAGCGCACACTAGATACAGACGCGCTGTCGTCAACGATTGACGATTATACATAGATAGATATTTTAGAGATGTTAAGGTCCAAATCATAAACTAATTTAAATTGTTTTCGAAGTACCTACTCGCTATATATGATATATGCTATGCTATGCTATACCTACTCGCTTCGCCGCCACTCCGGTCGGTGTGCGTTGGGATTAAAGCTATAAGACTAATGATCAAATGCATGAAGCTGCTACTTTAAGCATTTTGAAATTTATTTGAGGAGCTACGAAAGGGATGATAGATAATGTTGTAGAAATGGAGGCTGAGGTCCCACTATGCTTCTTGCATAAGGCATTCAATTTTGCCTTCAAATTGTTACGACAGTTTTAGTTTTAGGGAGAGGTCTTTAACGCCTGCATTCTACGAAACGAATTGATAAGTACATATTTTTTTATTACCCTTGTATTCTCGGTTTAGGACACATCCGTCAGATTCCTTTTTCGTCAGAAATAGTTTTTTTTGTTAATTCTATTTAATTCTTATAATTATTGTTTATAACTATAAATTCTTATAATTATTGTTTTTTTTTCTCATTAGTAGGAAGATGTATATTGATGACCCAAAAAGTAGACATAGAAAGTAGATATGTTATAATCTAGGTGTTATAGTAGTGACTGCGGAACCCTATCATGTACGTGCCCGACACGCTCTTGGCCGGTTTTTATTCATAATAAATCATCTGACGAAAGCGGAATAAATGATTTGACGAAAGCTGAATTATGAGAATGACTGTTTCGTCACCAGTTTCAGAATTCTGGTACCTATACGGAAAAAAGAAATGACCTGACGAAAAAGGAATCTGACGGATGTGTCCTAAACCGTATTCTCATCCTAAATTCAGGAAATATGCGAGTATAGTAAAACTACATAGGTACCATGTGTTATTGTTAAACAATGTAATGTTTCGTTCACAGGGTGGAATTCATGAGTAAATTCTTCGTGGGCGGCGGTTGTGTATTTTGCCCATTTAGTTTCGACGTAGTTTTGCGCGGAGATGACAAGGATATCGCCAACTCTTAAAACTACACCCCGTATTGATTCTCGCGTTAACTATAATTATTATTTATCGTAGGTTTTATTTATTTACTATAGCAATAATAATTCAGGGATTATGTAGAATTAAATATATACTTTGCTGTAGTTACTTATTTTAAAATTATTCTGAAATCCTATATGACGTAATTTTGATGAGGTCTTGGTTTAGTCTTTATTACCTCTTACCAACTTGCCATGGCCGTATATAAGTACTTTTCTCGACATTATTTATTTTTGTGCAAGTCTGATTAATCTTTGTGATTATTAAAGCAAGAAAAATAAGCGACGTTTTAAGGGTTCGTAATAATACAGATTTTAAACAATGCAGACAAAAGAATGAAAGCAATAATCTGTTTTGCAAATTGTTTAGGATTTTTCTCTGTCCGTGCTCAAGCCCATTGTCTGATAAGAATGGATGGAACAATTCAGTGCGCTTACGATTGTAATCGGTTCAGTGACCACCTTGTACAGGTGGGGCGCAACGGCAGAATATTATAAAAATAAACACCGACAGTCCAAATTCCTAAAGCACACCATCTTTTTGACTTGTATTCCATTCCCTATAATTATTAGGAGACATTCGAGGAATTAAACCTAACAGATCGACTGGACGTTCCGGTAAGACTCGTGGTTAGCACCGGTTTCTTTATACAAAAAAATTTGGGTGCTTCCTCGTGGTCCCCCTAGTTTGTCCCACCGGTGGGTCCACGAGGAATTTCTTTTCCTCGTGGTCCCCCTAAGCAGTGGGACCATAAAGAATATTCCTCGTGGTCCCACTATAAATTGTGCAGTACAAGTTGCGCTCTTCGTGGTGATTATTATATGAAAACATCCAGACCAGTGAACAAATATCCCATTTGTACTCATCATACAAACATCAGTCCCCGCGCCGTGGATCGAACCCGCAACCTTCGGCGAGGCAGGCAGGCTCTTAACCATTCGACCACGGAAGTCAATTACTTTATCAATTATCTAAATAGATTACATTACATACTTGTAAGTTTAGTGGCGTACTGACCACTTAGCATTAACAATGACAAGACATTTCATATTTCTTTTCTCTATCAATGTCAAAGCAATTATATTTACGCAACAATATCTATGTACTAATTGAAGCGTTGTATTTACGCGTATCGCAAAACGACTTATCCCCACCAGTGGGGATAGCTTGGTTGGGATAAGTGCACCACCCGATATTTTTGTGCAAAATGTGTGACGACGAGGGCGATTATCGTGTTGTTGATAGAAAACGTGGTAAAATTTTGTTCCACGGGGGGTTTCAATATTATAGGATAACCTAATCTTGACTACACAAATGAAGTTACTGCATAATGTCATTGGTGTTAGTGAGTTTTTAGAAAAATTACGTTGATAATTATAAACAATAATAAGACGACGATTAAATCTCACTATTCATACTAGGAGAGTAATTATTGGACGTAATAATGGGAACAGTGGGACCACGGTGCATCAAATTACGGTATTCTTTATGGTCCCACTGCTTAGGGGGACCACGAGGAAAAGAAATTCCTCGTGGACCCACCGGTGGGACAAACTAGGGGGACCACGAGGAAGCACCCAAAAATTTACAAGCATAAATGCTGCTGTGGCAAATAATGAAAAGATCATTATTGACTAACTAGTTGGTCAATGGGGAATTTTAAACATCTGAAAAGTGGAAAAAAGGAGGGGAGGCCTTTGCCCAGCAGTGGGACAGATTATAGGTTTTAAAAAAATGTGATACCAACTGACCATCTGCCTAATACGAGTAAATATGTAATAATATTGACATTCATTTGAAAGTATGTTTTAGAACCTTGTCAAAAAATGAACTAACCTGATACATATACATAACCATCAGATACATTATTGTTTGATTGATACTACAGATATATATATAAAATATAAAATTGTAATTAAAACTTTAATTAAAAATAATTTAATGAAATGACACATAAAAATTTCAAAAGTCACCGCGTTGCACCGCACTATTCCAACGCTTTTATCTCCTACTGGAAATCGACTTAGCATCCTCAGTTTTGATGGTCATAGTGGTCACCACGCTTTTGCCAGAGACGACAGATTTCTTACTGGCAATGGACTTGGTGTCGGCATCCACTCTTGCAGATTTCCTGCTGGTCATCGACTTGACGTCCGCGGCGTCATCGTCAGCAAAGTTGTCCAAGGATATGGCAGGCGTCACCGTTATGTTGGTGTCCAAGTATTGCTCTTCTCGAGGCAAGTAGATACCGAATCGATCCTATAATTGAAAGAAGTACTTAATAATTATAAAATTTCATAAAAAATAATAGAAAAATCAGATTAGTTGATCAGTGGACCAAAGATTTTGAAATTCACACTGGAGTTCGAGATCCGAGTTCTGTGGTTACGTGATAATGGAATGACCGGCCGTACCCAGTACTCATCATCATCAGCAGCAGCCTATTCTAGTCCACTGCTGGACATGGCCTCTCCCAGGGCGCGCCATTGAGCCCGATCTTCGGCTCTTCTCACCCAGTCGCTGCCAGCCACCTTACGCAGATCGTCGCTCCATCTAGCAGGGGGGCGTCCCACACTTCGTTTGCCCAAACGCGGTCTCCACTCCAGAACTCGTCTACCCCAGCGGTTGTCGGTTTTGCGACATATGTGACCGGCCCACTGCCACTTCAGCTTGCTAATCTTATGAGCTATGTCGATAACTTTTGTTCTACCCAGTACTGATAGGGAATAATGTAAGATACCTTCAAATTACCTTCAAATGTCTGTTATAATTCCACTGTGGATGACATTTGCAGGGCCGAGGTGGTGGTCTCCTGTAGCTCTCGTGCGAGGAAACCTCACTTTTCGGTGTCGGTGGTGTTTCGTAACCTATGGACATACAACACGTCATTGTTATTTATTTATAAGTAGTAGAGGACAGAAAATATAATTCTCACGAGGCTTTCCGCGCGAAGTTTCGCGCTGGTAAACGCGTATGTGTGGGAGAGGCTTTACTATGCCTACACCGAAATACAATTTGTTCGAACCTTTAAAGTACACATAATCAAAACCTTTATTTTAGTATCTTTATTAGTCTGTCTCTTCATTTCTCATATATTATATAATATGCACGTCAATATTGCTTTGTTTCGGTGGTTTGCCATGTTTTTATTTGTCTAAAATTGTCGAATAATAAAAAACAAAAAACAGGAACCATTTTATGCCATTTTCGACCAGAAAACCTGTTGCCAAGGTAGGGGATTTAGTTTTGAGCAAGCGATAATTTTTATGTTTAAACAATGTTACCTATATAATATTTCTGTATGTAAGTTTGAAGGAACGTTTATAATTGAACTTGGCATCCAGTTAGATCTCCATTCTTATAATGGCGAAGCCGTCATGTCTACTGGTTCCTTGCACCGATCTTGACACTTTTTTTCACATTTATGTTTTTACTCACCTTTGAAGTTATTTTCTCGTCGGAGAGACCTCTTCATCTTCTTCCTCATCCTCTTGTCCCAAGCTAATTCAGCAGCTACAAAACAGATAACTCTAAATTAAAGTTTTTAAAAACCTCCTACTTACCACTGTGGAAACCCCCTTACTTTATCCTGGTCATCATCAGGACCTCGAGATTCCACATGTGGGAAGGTCATCATGGTCATAAACATTTGAGCTCAAAATCGAACCACCTCACTATTACCGTTCTAGATATCCCATCATACTCCAACATCCCAAGATACTCCAAGATCTTAGAACCACTGATACAAGTTTCATCTCATATAGCTAAGAACATTCAACAGATTAGACCTACTGCGCCTGAAGGCGGGTGGACGCTCCGGGCTTCGCACTACGCGGAGCTCGGCCTTCAGCCTCGTTATGGCTATCTTAAAATTCCTAGCTCCACATATATTTTATGGCCGCCATTTTAATTTTTTTTTCTTGTAAAATCTCAGGATTCCCTAGTTCGAGAAGACCCCATCTAACTATTTAGTTTCGGCGGGCTGATAGTCTTACATCTCTTCCAGTTTCATATTGTAAAATTGAAATTCACTTATTTTTTCCTGGTCATTATCAGATTCTCAAGGTTTCTGATGCCAGTAACGCACCATGAACCTGAACATTTGAGCTCAAATTCGAACAATCTAGCTTATCGAGATCCCATATAACATCAAAGATACTTCAAAATCTTTTATCAGACCTAGCTAAGAACACTCGACAAAATTCTCTAGTAAACAAAAAAACCGGGTCCAAATCGGATCAAGTTACGATGCCACAGACAAGCACACAAACAGACAAATTTATAACATACTCGATCGGTCGAGGGTTAAACAAGCCCTCCCTCGATCGGTCGGGGGTTAAAAATGGAGCACTATTGATGTCACTCCATCATACGTCCGTCTGTCTGTCAACCACGCGCTTCACGCTCGTAAACGGAATAAGATCCAGACTTGAAAATGTCACATATCATGTAAGTGCGAGGCCTGAATCGTACTTCGCCGGTTTTATCTGTCACTAGCCGGGACCCCACTACTCACCAATCCGCTCTTTCTCCATAATATTGATTTCAAACATCTTAAATGCATTGTAGAATAGGTGACATATGTCTTCCCGGATTTGTATAACCGGTATCTCCATAGCTTCTTCGACAGCTTTACTCAGTTCTACATAAGCCGTGTCGTAACGCAGAGTAGCATCGTCAACTTGAAGGTAAATTGCCTTGTCCACTGTGTTAGACACTAGAATGAACAGGGTCTCGGAAAGAGTAGGCTCCGGAGTAGGAATGGGTTCTGTCAAATGAAAATAATAATTTAAATCATGTATTTCTGATTTATTCCTAACTTGTGCCGAAAAATTCGACCGAATTTTAGTTTCAGGACTCGTCCGAAAAAGTATTCCGGTTTGGTGTCGAAAACTGGGACGAGATGAGAGAACTTTGTTGAAAACAGTGTATTCTGGGTTCGTACCACTTTTAATGATCTGAGATAGAAAGAGAAGCAGAGATGACGTCAGATATGGTGATTTTGATGACGTCACGGATGTAGAGCCAAAACTTCAACTAGGAGTACAGAAGTTGTTGCTGTGAAAAGTTTTGCTCTCCTATACTTTATGACTTTCTGAATCTTTGTGACTAATGATAGATAGAAAGAAATTAATATTGATATTTGATGTGCAATCTCTGTTGTCTTGCATTTTATTTGAATAAAATTAAAATTAAGGAAGTAAATTACGATTAAAGAATTAAAACTAACTAAAACTGACTCAGAAAATTATAGAGTGAGCCTCGTCGTGAGGCGCGTCCGCTCTAAATAAATCCACGCAAAAGGCTTGCCGGTTGCACGGCTAAACTTAGCTGGCAAAATACGTGCCAGCCTTTGGATCTTTGGATGCCTCGACTAGGCGCTTCCGGCCGCTATGGACCCATAGTTTCTACTGCAAACGGCTCAAATATGTAGCTCCCACCGATACTAGCATATTTGCGCCGTTTTATGGTTTCAGCAAAGGCAGCCACCGAGCCGGCCTTAGATGTGGTGCCTGGAAGATGTGACTGATCATGGGTGTCAACGCTTGTCGCATCTCACACCAATATGTAAATAAACAATAAACAACTCGTCCCATCTTCCAGGGTACGAGTGTCTTTCCGTCGGGCCTCCGGGCGCATGGCCAGACTAATGCGCTGATCGAAATAAATGCCAGCACTGCGGTCACCAGAAACTTCGATGAGGCGCGCTGAAAGATCCTTGAAAAAGTTAAGGGCTTCTGGACCCCAGGGGCTCATTGTCTCTACACCAAACGTCACGAATATTATTTCAGTTCAGGATTAAATTCCCGAATCTGACACCCTCGTTGTCATACATTTACAGATTTGTAGCACTCCATTATCTCTGCATATACTTTAGTCCTTCCTCTGTCCTATTCCAACCCCATATCGACTTTTGCTGTCCTAGTAGTTATTAAACTAGACGAAAGAATTATAACCATAGAGTCTGTACTCTGGGAGCAGACTAGAACGCAGCGGAGGGAAAATTCTGTCAACACTTTTTTACCTACTTCTTTTCACGACAGAAAAGTAAGCGAGAGGACCTGCTGCAAACCTATGCTATCCTAGTATTTTAAATTAAATTTTTTTAATCTAGAAATATACCGTATCATTATTTATTTTTAGGGGATTTACCGCATTTTTATTAAATCCGGGGATTTACCACATTTCTGCAAACTCCTGTGAACTGCGCTATTTGTTATCTCATTGAGACCTATCAGGAATACTTTTAAAAGTGGTACGAGAATAAAAAAATTGTCACTTTCGGTACGATTTTTGGGACCAATCAGGAACAAATCGTATTTCTATTGTAGGGAAAAATATCTTGTATATAACTAGTTGGATTAATCGGAATTTAAAATGAATAGAGTTTGTGGTTAATCTAGCCCTATATAATTAAGTATACATGCATCACAAGTATTTAATGTGTAGTCCTCATTATATGCTGTCCCTTTTTTTAACATATAGGAATTATTCCTATGTAGCTCTTTGAGGTCTAGATAGAGACTTAGGACATTTCTAGCAACTCTCGATTAGGTCCTATTCATGGAATATGTTAGTACCATAGGAAGAAATATAGGCCAGCGACGTATCAAGGTTTAGATTTTGCAGAAAAAGTGTTTATGATTTTTTTGAATAATACATGACTGATGTAACGAATGGTGTACAAAGTGTACCTTATTTCATTTCATCACCATACCGCAGTCTAAGATTAAATAAGGTTGTTCTGATTTACTCCTAAGAACCTAATACCTGAGACCACGCTCTAGGTAAGCTACGCGGCGCGGGAGGGAGTAACCGCAGCTTCCCCTCCCACACCACGGAGTCATGTTAAATAAGTATCTTCTAGAAGTACCTGGTGTAGGAAGTGTAGTATCGGAGGTGATGAGCGACAAAAAGGAGGAGGATAAAGTGTCCGGAGTGACAACTTCTGGCGTGGGGATCCTCCAGGGCTCCGGCGGGTAATGCTTGATCGTGATATTTCGGAGATCATTCACCAAATTTTTGTCGTCGTAAGCAAACACTGATTTATCACTCTAAAACGATAGGAAATAATTTTATTAAACGTAGTTTGCAGAATAGATCACATTCGTTACTTAAAACTACGGCGTAGAGGACGTTCGTAGCAAATATACCAAATCGCATTATCCTATTACCTATCTATATGTAAAAGACAAGCAGGGTCCACCTACTAAGGTGGACTTTTATACTTTTATCTGCAGGAATTAACCTTAATAAATAAATAAATTTATTAATTAACCTTACTATATTTAAACTTTTTAATTAAAGTACATTAACATCACTGCGGTATAACTTCGCCTCATAAACAAAAGAAGTTAGTTTGTTGAAAGGCTAATTGCTAGGAGAGGCGTCGACGTTGCGGAGTTAAGTTGACAAGGTGTGCGATGGTTTATGGAACTCTATAAAATAATTAGAGCGTTTTCAGAGTCGTGCGTATTTCGTCACGCATCACATTGTTTCATACAACATTTCAGTATTATGCGTGTTACCCGCATGCGTGGAGACCTTGCAAATTGACCTTGTGAATTTTGCTTGTGAAATGCGGGACAAACCCGCGTGCGTGACGAAATCCGCAAGACTAAAAACTCCCTTAGGAACAGACTCGAGTTTAGGTGGTGTTAATTAGTTAGTTTCGTGTGGTGGTGGTAGTTTATATTGCCGTGGCGATACATGTTATGTATACTGGTAAAATGCGAGGGAAATATTTACCCTAATGTAAGGTCCTTCTGGTGGTAATTGAAGTCTCTCTCTTATTTCTTTATCTATTTCCTCGGGATCTCTTACAAAGAATTCGGCAGTTTCTTTTAAGAGATCAGACTTCCTTTTCATGGCATTGGTCATTTTACTTATGAAAGTTTGTATCAATGCGCCAATCTACAACAACAATAGTCAGAGTAAAATTAAAGCAAATCCAGGCGGTAAATTCACAGCAGACGTAGTTCTTTAGGAGGGCACAAATAATTAATCATTGGCGATATTAACAGGTTCCCTGTCCCCATACAAGAGTGTAATTTCCTTGCTGTACGTCCAATATCTATTTCTGTATGAAAAATTATATCCAAATTTGCTCATGGGCGTATCTAGGGACAAAACTGTGACCATGAATCAAATGTGATTCATGGGATATCCTGTTAAAATTCAATTATCTTAGTTATGAGTTGTAACAAACAAGGAATAGCTTATGAATTGTAACAAATAAGGGATAGCTTATGAGTTGTAACAAATAAGGGATAGCTTATGAGTTGTAACAAACAAGGGGTAGCGTATGAGTTGTAACAAACAAGGGATAGCTTATGGGTTGTAACAAACAAGGGATAGCTTATGAGCTGTAACCCTACCCTTAGCATCAAATCAAAATAATAAAGCGACAAATACAAGGGGCGTATTGAATTGACGCAAGGATGTCGCTGTGTACTCGTATGAACAAAAGTCATACCTAAATGCGATAGTCGTGTGTAACACTGTGTGCGATAACATACTAATAACTGCGACACTAAAGTTGCACTTGCATCAAAAGAGCGAACGGATCACATGATGGTAAGTGGTCATCGTCATCTATAGACATCTCAACACACTATAATGTTATTAGAGGGTTTTCGACGTGCTGGTAATCTCAGGAACTTACATGGAGTGCCTCATGTGCCAGTAATTACCTGGCTCACGTAATATACCCTAAAAACTGAAACATAGCCAATCAATGCTGCTTCGCGGCAGAAATAGTTATAAGGATGAGTCTGCACAGAGTTAAATGGTGACTGAAAAACAGAGTAAGTGCAGCAACAGCTGCATCCAGTTCTGAGCTATTTGTATTTTTGCTGCAGCGGAAGTTAGTTTGGTGTAATTAAATTGTATCAGTTTTTAGGATTATAATTTAATTATTTCTTGTTGCGTTATTAACAAGAGTATAATTTCCTTGCTGTACGTCCAATGTTTATATCCAATGAAAAGTTATATGAAAAGTTATATCCAAATTTGCTCACATTACGATTCATGGACGTATCAGACTAGGGACAAAACTGCGATCATGATTCATGGGACAGGGAACCTGTTAAAAAGAGCAGTGAAAAATATGTCGATTGAAGATACTGGCCTCAGGGTGTTTTATTAAATACGCCTCCTGTTCCATCTGGATGGTCATTCCGAGCCTAGCGGTGCATTCCCTCTGGCACGAGGTCATAGCCTCCCAGTCGTGGTACAGGATGCCTTTCGCAGCCAGGAGTTGTGATGGCTCGCTTTTCATCACCTTCCGTAGCGGCAGCGCCATAGTTCAATCGAATGAAATACAGTTTCCAAAAAGAAAATAAATAAATTTTATGGGAACAACTAGATATAATAAATTCAATTTGTATTTTTTTACATGAACTAATTTTTTTTTTATCTTGATAACATCATCATAGTTACGTCGTAACGTCAAGTTTATTTTTCTATTCGGTTTTTAAAAAATTGAAGGAGTTTTACCACAGACTAGTAGCGCCCTTCGCGGTTTTTTATTGTATTTTATGAATTACTCAAATAATAGTAATTAATAAAATACAATAAACAGTATATTATTCAAGTCTAATCATGATTTATACAATAAACGTACCTAGTCTTGCCATTCAACAAATGTTTATTTAATAAAATTGCAAAACCCCTACCTATATTATCATTTGTAGCACTAATCCTAGTTAATAAAAATATAGGTAGGTAGGTACCTCACGTCCCCGTCCCCTTTTTATTTTTGTAGTTTGGGAACGACATCAGCACGAGAGGTACCAAATAATATTACTGTATTGAGATCCTTTCTGTGATAGTAATTTGTGTGTTAAATTAGCGTGAGTTCATAAACATATAAGTAGACGAATGAGTGAATTAGTATGATGTTTCTACTAGATTCCCTTAAAAATAAAGTGGCGGTAAATAACCGACTCTTCGCTTCTAATATAACAAAATAGCGTTGTTTTCGTGTTCAAACATAGTATAATTCAAAATTAAATCGAATTTATCAATGTACTGTGTCTGCTAATATACACTTCCACGACTATGGATCTGCGTTTTTTAAATTAAAACTCTGTTGCAGGGAGTCCCCTTCTAATAAATACGGTAGTGCGGTATTCTTTTATAATAACACAATAGAACCACATATATCACAATTACTCATAAGGGTCGTTCATGTTACCTATTTTGGAAATGCTACTGAAGGTACATACAAGCTTATCTCATCTTATGATAGGGCCGGGAATAACCCAGCAGCACTTCGACCCTTGAGGATCTTTTGTGCCTACCCCATTTTACACACTGGTCATCTCAGTGTGCAGGTTTCCTCACGATGTTTTCCTTCACCATTAGGGCACTGCACGGCTTCGAACCCGGACCTCCTGCATGGGAGTCCGGTGCCCTAGCCACTGTGCCATCGACGCTCTTAAGGTACATACATACATTTTTAACATGCCGTGAAAACCCAATGAAAACCCAAGTAAGTACTAATATACTTATAAAACTTAGTTATTTTCCTATACTTTCATGATTTATTGATTTAAAGCACAGGTTATTAGCAAGCGCAGATACAAATCGTTGCAGTGAATCGAGTAAAATATCCACAAGCGTAAATATCATGCATTCACACAGTGTATTCAGTTTTCTACTCTGGACTCTGAATACCCAGTGTTGAAATGAAATAAGCGATTGTTTTAGCTTGAAAGTTGCTATTCCGGGTATTATTATCGTGGTATAGTCAGCACAAAGAGCACATTTAAATTACACAAGCTACATTGCTCTTGACATGTAGAGGCAAGGTAAAGAGGATTATTCGATGATAATGTTCTATACGACGTGAAAATAAGTCAGATTTGCGAAATTGAAATGTACGAGTATAAAGAGAGAAATAGTAGTAACCAGCTGTTTTTGCTATCTTTACGTAAAACAGCGTGGCAGTAATATGGAAGCTGAAATTTATTCCAGCTGCCAAAAGTTTCAGGAGTGCAATTGTAAACTTATTCCATTGTAGTTTTAGGCCGTTTTAAACATGACTTACATATTTGTGCAGTTTAATCTTTTGTATTCAGTTAACGAACAGACTTAGTATACCTACTTAGTACCTAAACCTCTAATTTCTACCTATATATTATACTCTTTGTCTCAAAATCAGTATCAGAACTTTAAGTTTTTCTTAATAAGTATTGGATTTTAGATTAACAATTTATTTATATTCCTGGTAAAATAATGATTATTGTAGATTTTTGATTTTACCTAAAAATGTTTAAAAAGTTAGTTAAATATACGTACATAATTAAGTCAATTTAAAACCTCCCCTTCTCTAAAACCTTTTGAATAATTAAAAGTTTCTAATAATGGCTCGGCAAATAAAGCAGACCTTCTAGCGTTATGCATATTTCACTAACTAATTTGGCTCGCGTCGATCCAATTATTGTCCTGCTGCCAAACAGTCCCCTAGTTACAATTTTGATATTCACCCCATGGACTTACCAACAAACTAAAAAGTTGTACAAACAGATTAATATTTAGTCGAAATAAGTGTACCTATATACTACTAAGAGTAGCTAAGCGATGTCAGCTACTGTGAACTATACTTTGATAACAATACAATACAATACAAATATACTTTATTGCACACCCGGGACAAAAACAAAACATACAACAAGAGAGGTACACTATTAAGTAGTAGTTGTACGAGTATTTAGTTTGCCTAGATTAAGACTTACAATGAAAACATTCTTCCTAGATGATAAATATTGCATAAAATATGCATTCCTAAAATGTATCTGTTGTCGAAATTATTTTAAAATGATACTCCTTACCTAACGTCTTAAATATGAAAATTTTAGCTTGTTCAAAATATTTTCTTAGTTCGAATTCGAAAGCTCTATGAGCAGCATTTGCTAAGTTAAATCCAAAACTTAAGATTTCATTCTAGTTTCAATCAAAGTTCCGGAAGACGCGAATTGGTACAACGCAAAGCGCACAGAGCAAGTTTGTTTTAATTTAGCTTTATTAATACAACAATCCAAGTGTAGGTACTTTATGTCGTTGAAAGAAAAGTACTTACATCAAGAACAGCCACCGGCCCGGGAATATACAATTGTATGAAGCATGTTTGAAATTAGATTTCTATGTTGCTTCAGATTGTGTAATAACCTGTCTAAAGCAATATCATCTACTGCACTGACCTGTAATTTTCCATTCGGTATTACCAAAGATTTTCTAGATTGCTCACTGGAGAAGTTTTATGTGGAAACCGCGTCTGCCAGTTGGCGCATGCGCTGTGAGCTTCTCCCCATAAATACATTTCATTGAGCTACATAAAGTAGATGATGATGATTCTTATAAAACAGTAAAGGTGCAAAAAAGTGATAGGTAAGTATCGTGGGTACTAACATACATTATATCTACCTAGTTTTTAAAATTATGCTTCACGCTGATTAAATTAAATTCTCAAAGGTGCTGTTTTAATTAAATCCGAACACCGTTGCTGGAGACCGTTTTGACATAAAAGTACGACTTACCCGGCAAAAGGGAATATGGAGTCCCTGCGTTAATTTGATATAGCAATTGTACTACCTATCTAATGTGCAGATATCAAATATACCTATCAGGTAGTCAGGCAAGACATTTTAAAAACTTTAACAAGTTGTTATAATTATGCTTATCTAATACAATGTTTAGTATATTGTGAAACTAGAACAATGGAACAAAAGGGATTTATCATTTCTGTTTTAGAGGTTGGATTACATTTGTTTTAAAGGTATTCTTTAAATACTTACCTATAGCTGTAACTGAAACGCTACAAAAGTAAGTAAAAATCTGCCGGGGCGTCGGTTGTGAGGTCCAGTACAGTTTGTCCACAAGTCAAACAATATCCACACGGCTGGGCCCCAGTGAAATTGAGCCGGAATCATTTATAAATGGGGGGATAAATGGGGGCGCACGAAATAGGAGGGGAAAGGTGCGCGCTGCATTTTGTATGAGTTCAGTGTTGGTTGCCCGATCTGGATCATTTCTCTCTGCTACTCTGAGCACAATGTTTCATTCGACTTTGATATGACATATCGTAAACACTTTTTCTGTTGCAAAATCACATGTCATGTCATGTTGTGTTGTTTGTAGTAACTCATCACAATGGGTATCTTTCAATTGAAACGGAATACCGATCAAGTCATTTCAGAAAAAACTTCAAAAATCTAACATAATATGTTACGGTTTTTCTGAAAACTTATACGATATATTATATCACTACTGTTGTTATAAAGCATGAACAAAACACATTACTTTGTTGTTAGGTATCTGTTAATATAGATAGAGTATCGATTATTATTTTCATTTAAACTTCAGAGATAAATTAATATTAATTTAATTAAATATCTAAAACAAATTACTGAAGAGCACGCTCTAATTATACTCAGAGCCGTAGTCAGAAATTTAAGGTTGATGTAAAGTTTTCGGATGTAGGAGGGCACTATATTAATAAATAAATAATTTCCAAGTTCGATATGGGTTTACTATACAGGATATCAAAGACAGGATTGAAATCCCTAAAACTACCGTACCGTACTAGAAAAACATTGGCTATGAAAGCAATACCATTCCCAGAATATTTGGTATATAGTGGGTAATATCTCGGTAGGTATAGTGGATCTTCAAGGCTTCGAGCTCAGAATTAAGGTGAATTTTTTATGAAGACGCAGGTAAAGGGTATGAGGTGGGTGGATGCGGGAGGGGGGGCCCGAGTCGTCCTCTCGGTCTGCATATTGCATTAGATTTAAATTGTTTACGTCGTTAAGAAAGAAAGTTCTCCCGAACTGGGCGAGAGGCGGCCAACTTCTTTACCGCGGTTAGTATACTTGTATAAGTACATATAATTTCTCAGCATAATCGTATGGAAGTTTATGTGACCCGCTTCTTTTATCTCGACATAAGTGCCTTTTCTCTGTGTATCATGTTTACATTGAACGTTTTCTTTCAGTTTCAATAGTGGAAATATATACGCACCAAACGTAGAGTATCCGTTTGTAGTTCTCCTAGGTGATTTTACAAATCACCTAGGAGAGCTACAAACAATTAATTCATATTCAAAACACATCAGAAAAATTTGACTATTACAGATTTATCGGCTTGTAAACTTTGCGTAGCACAAACAATTTCAGACCCTTTTTTCAATAAAAATAAAATTATTTCAATTACGCCAGAAAAGATGCGGGCAAGCATGTCTTACAGCTGTGCCTTAGTAGTTGGTGAAAAAAAAACAGTCGTGATTTACAGAAGGATCTACGTACGGTTGGACACAGCAAATCTCACCTATGGGTTTTTACCATTTGGTTACGGAACCCTAAAAAACTACTGCTTTACGATACGTAGTTTTAAAAGGCTGGCTCTAGTGACTAGAATCGCAATATGGAAATGCTAATTTGCTTTCCAATATGTATAATATACCTCTACATATATTAGTTTGATGTTATACAATTGGTATTTAAAAGTAATCATTCACAAGAGCACTCGTCCATCCATTGTTCGACTTTGTAAATATCCTCTGTAGTCGAATCTATTTAGGGCACCCAGTTAAAGGAGTTGCCAGTTCATAGTGAGCACCATCCGTGGACGCTAGACTGAACATGAAGACGTTTTTAATAATATTCATAGTATTCTATCAACACCAGATTATATTCTCTCATAAATCACCATTTGATTTTATGGCTGCCAAAATAAACGAGTTTGTTAACAATGTGGCTAAAACTTTTCGAGATATCAAAGAAAACTTTGGAAGATTGTTTAAAGTTGACCATACTAATTATAGAATATTAAACGTGAAACCTGTTAGCCAAGACATAGAAAGAAGGCAGAAGAATAAAGAAGCATTTAATAAATTTATTAAGACAAAAGTTGAGAATCCTAGTACTGAAGGGCCAGGCGTAACTACGAGCCCCGAATGTACGCTGACGACTGTAACAACAATGGCCGTACTGCGCGGGAAGCAAGTGGAATCACACAGCGTCACGACGAAGGACGGTTATATCTTAACGCTACATCGTATAGTACCTGAAAACTATGTAGATTTGCCCAATAAAACAATCTTATTACATCATGGATTGCTTGGTAGTTCAGCAGATTGGTTACTTCTCGGTCCCAATAAATCGCTTCCTTATCTTTTGTCTGAGACTGGTTACGATGTGTGGATGGCCAATGCAAGAGGTAATTATTATTCACATAAACATATCACAAAAAAACCTGACTCGGTCGAGTTTTGGAAGTTCACTTGGCAAGATATGGGAGAACATGATTTGCCAACCGTCATAGACTACATAAGACTTGCTACAAATACTAATGAATCTATAAGCTATATCGGGCATTCTATGGGTGCAACGGCACTACTCGTGTTGCTATCCACGGTTCCGATTTACAATAAATATTTAAAAATTGGAGTTTTGTTAGCTCCTTTAGCTTTCATGACAGATGTTAAGGGTCCATTGAAAGCTCTTTCAGAAATTTCAACAAAATCATCAGAATCTCTGTCAGCATTGATAGGTGTTAATGGGGAATTTCTTCCAACAAGAAGAGTTCCCGATTGGCTTGCCGTCAAGTATTGTAAAGGTTCAAAAATATACTGTAGGAATCCTTTATTTTTTATAACTGGTGGTTTTACAAAGTTAAAACCTAGAAATCCGGGTTTCTTATCAAAGTTATTGTACCATATTCCTGCCGGTACTTCTACATATACAATTCTTCATTACGCACAATTAATTATTAATGGCAAGTTCCATAAATTTGACAATGTAACAAGTGAGTTTTTTTTAAGAAATGTAACTTTGCCAATTGCAATAATTAGTTCTAGTGAGGATTTGTTGGCGAGCATACCGGATACCGTAAAATTATATCACAGCATTGCGAATCCCATAGACCATGAAATTATACGCGATAAGAACTTAAGTCACACAGATTTTGTGTGGGGTTCAGAAGCAGACATTTTAATATTTCCTAAAATATTAAACATTTTAGAAAATGGTTTAAAAGATAATGCCACGAAAAGAAATGAAATATAGATTTGAAATAAAAGATTGTATTGAGTATTTAGGATTGTTTCACAAGATCGTCACTTTCATGTTTTTTATGAACTTTATTTTATTTTACAACAAATACAAATTAATTATACTTAATACAATTATAAACGGATACAATATAATACAATTAAAAAAGAGTACCAAAATACAATTGAAAAAAATATGGTTTATGATGTATGGAATAACTTTTAAATAATGTTATTTATTATTATAATTAATTTTACAGTAATAATTATAAGTAGTAATAATTCTTGTTTTTATCTGTGTAAATTAAAGGAAAAACATATAGTCGTATATAAAATTGTACAAATATACATTATAGTGTTTTATTTAATCACCTTACACTAAGATTTCGAAAGAATTATTTAGGTACCCAGCGTTAATAATAAGTTCAAAATAAATTTTATAATAGTTTCTTTTATCTTTAATATTTTTTATTGTATAGGGAAAGCAAACCTGATGGTAGGTGGTCACCGTTGCCCATAGATATCTCACCTCACTACAATGTTTAGAGAGTTTTCGAAGCGCAGCTAACATTGATGTCTTAGATGTGTCTACTGCCTCACGCGCCGGTAATTACGCTGGCTCTCTTACACTTCAAACTGAAACACAGCATGGCTACAATTGCTGGTTTGAGGCATAAATAGTTAAAAGGCTGGTACCTCCCCAGGTTGATTTTGCACAGAGTCATAACACCTAAATAATTAAATGCGTGAGAAACAATGTACCACAAGTAGGTCTTTGAAGCCATACTTGTGTTTCGTTATTATCAAAATAAAGAATGAAAAACTATTAATAATGTAACAAAAAATGGGCTTCGATTACGTGGATTGAAATACCTATTTCCGCTTGCTCATCATATCACGGTCTTCTGCGATTTAGGGAAGTATGCGTGTGGGTCCCAGATCCCTACGACCCTGAGACTGCTGTCAGTTTGTGGTATTAGGTACTTAAATAACTCTGCAAGACCTTTTAATATGTAGGACCACGCCAAAGTAATTCGCGAAGCCGTTTTGAAAGTTACCAAATAAGATCAGCATTGAAGTATAATATAAATAAACGGCACACCCTTTTCGTTTTATTAGTAATTTCGTTAGATGAGAAAACTTTTAGTTGCTATTTCTGCTGGACTTTAGTTAATTCTCAGCTAAACATACTATTACTGGTAAGCTGATCTTTTGGCTTGTAGGTAACTGTGTACTTTTTTTTTTTAATTAACACGAATGCTCACAATTCAAATTTAATCGTTTAATTTGCTAAAGTAGTAAATAATAAAGCAAAATGTGCCTCGAGTGGATGAACGAGCGTTTCCTTTTTTTATAATTTTATCTGCTGCGGGTGGGATTTGAAATGGCTCCGCCATAGCTTGCTCGTTTTGTAGAGAGGACATTCCCGTTTTCTGTAGGTAGCGAATTTGATGTCGCTGACTTTTCCTGACGCTTTTTAAAATCCATACAAAATATTTAAAGACGTAAAATTGATAATGATGTTATTGAAATCTTAGCACATTATGTCTAGCTTATATATGTCTAGCTTAATCGCATAGTAGCCCGTTTTAGTACATCCGATCCAATGCATACTTACCAATTTTAAAATAACTTTAAGTCATTGTCAAATATTTACAAGTTTTCATCAAAATATTATAAAAAAAGTTAACTATTTATTTAATAATTAGAAAAACCGAAATCTTTTATTTTTGGCACTTACTCGTACTCATATCTTGATTTTTGTAACTGTGTATGTGCTCACTACTTACCTATATAGCTATCCACGCTATAGGTAGGTATTTTATGCTAAATCTGAGGAGTAGACAACACAGAATGGGACAAAATAAAATGGGGATAATTTGCAAAACAGATTTGCATTTATTCCGCTCTGAGAACATTAGCCCAGCCACATTGTTTTCCTCGAACTCTTTTCATTTTCTATGCAAAAAGAAGTATTTTAATGCAAACAGCGTCCAGTACAGGTTTATGTTGAGAATAAGAATGGTAAGTAAACATGAAAGTAAACCCTATATTTTTTTAAAGTGACATATGTAGAGAAAAGTAATAAATTGATTCAATTTTTACCTATTAAAATATAGAATGGCCGAGAAGTAAGTGACCGATGTTAAACTTTAAAATATTTTATTTTAAATTTAAGAAAGTAGAATATACTTGTTAAACTAATATTAGGTCATACGTTAAAACTAATATGGTTATAATATTTGCAGACTACGTGAGGAAAATCACATTATTTTTGGGATCTTTTTGAGCATGTCCCATAACTTTTTGTTCTTTTGTAATCGCAGAAATTTCTGCTCGAATGTTCAATTTCAAGTCTCCGAGATTCCGTATAGTCCATTGACATGCGTCACTTTTCAAAGGATAGTCCCAGAAATAAAAAAATCGGCAGCAGTCAAGGGATATCACAGACTACGGCGAATCACGATTTTTCGAGATTAGACGCCTCGGGAACATTATGAACGGGGTAAAATGTCGCAATGCCATAACAGATAACTCAATAAGTTGGATGACTAATAAAACAACAACTTTTAGGCAAAATTCGACATTATTCATCAACATAGTCTCCTTCAAGAGTGATACATACATTCCAATGCTTCTCTAACATTTCTATGCCTTTCTTATAGAACTATTTGTCCAACCCTTCAAAATACGCTTCAGTTTCGGCGATCAGCTCCTCATTGGAGCCATATCTCTTTACGGCGAGCATTTTTTTGAGATTTGCGAACAGGTAATAGTCGCTGGGGGCTAAATCTGGAGAATTCCGTGGATGAGGAAGCAATACATGCAATTTTGCCACTGTTGCGATCGACTTGTGACACGGTGCATAATCTTGGGAAAAAGCACTTTTTTCTTCTTCATTTGGGACCGTTTTATCGCGATTTGATCCTGATATTGATCCTTTTTCAAGATAGTCGATGAATATTATACAATGGGCAGCCCAAAATACGGACGCCATTACCTTCCCAGCCGACTTTTGCGTTTTTGGTCGCTTTGGACGGTTTTCGCCGGTTGCTGTCCACTCAGCGGACTGCCGATTTGACTCTGAAGTGTAGTGATGGATCCATGTTTTATCCATTGTCACATGCCTAAACAGCTCCAAACAGCGCTCTGAATCATCAACACGTTGTTATTTTTGGTCAACAGTGAGCAGATGCGGTACCCACTTCGAACAGAGCTTTCTCATGGTCAAATGCTAAATAGTGAATACACTGCCTTTTGATATCTTTAAGGTGTCAGCTTTCTCACGCAAATTCACTTTACGGTTTTTCAAAACGATTTTGTATACTTTTTATGTTTTCTGGAACAACTGCCGAATTTGGGCGACCAGAGCATTCAGCACCGTCGGTGTTTGTACGGCCGCGTTTAAAAACAGCAAACCACTACTCTACCATTTGTCTCGATGGAGCAGAGTCCGAATAACACTTGTCAAGCCATTGATTTGTTTGAACGGTATTTAAAAAGCAATGCTTTATCAGCACACGGAATTCAGATTTTTCCATTTGAAAATTATAAAAGTAGCGTCACTAAAAGCCACGTAACTTGTAAACTAATTGGTCGGAATGTCATGAAATTTAGACACATATCGTTTGAAGGTCTGTACTATTTAAAAATCATATGGAATCAATAATGGCGCCAACTATATGTCATCCTAATTGATTATATGAACTTATTGATGTATGTTAAATGTATGGAGAAGAAAAGATATACGTCTTCAAAGTTCGCTGTAATAAAAGATGTTGGCGTATCACCCTATTATAGACAGGGTAGAAAAATTGACAAGTCTTCTGGGCAAGCAACTAAATGTAATTACAGTATAGTACTAGTACTACAGGTACACTATAGTTTAATAATAATTGTACTAGTAAGTGTTTCCTTATTATTCATAAAATCAGTTATTTCCTCGCCCTGAAAAGTTGTCAAAAATCATATAGGACATTATCGAAGTAGGTCGATTATGTTTTATTATGTATTATTTTGTTTTATTTATTATTGCTAGAATTGTGGAACCGTTATTTTCATTGAGCTGTGTTCTAAAGTTATGGTTTTTTACAGTTTAAGACAACTACTGAATGATAATATCTCTCAAATGTATATATCTGTATACGCTCAGATCGCCGCTTTAATAATATTATCTTTGCGAGCTGCCGAGTCTATATTAGTGTGAATTATACACATCTTTTGTTCCAGGGCCTTTTGAAGTTAAATAACTAAAAAAGTTCTGATTTATTTTAGTTTTTCTAATTAACAATTTGCATATCACCTTGAGTTCTACAACAATTATATATTTTTTTTAATTGGGCACATTTATTTTCTTTTATTTTACATCATAAACCCGTTTTTCTCAGAAACGGGGTTTTAGAGGTATACTTTTTTCATAAATTCCGTTTATCGTACTGAAATACACAAAATATATTATTTTTAAACAATTCTACAACAATTATATATTTGTTTTGTTTGGATTGGGAACTTTTATTTTACATCATAAACCCCATTTTTCTCAGAAACGGGGTTACAGAGGTATACTTTTTTCCTAAATTCAGTTTATGGTACTGAAATACACAAAATATATTAATTTTTAACAATTTGTACGGCTAGTTATTTTTTAAAGTTGGAATACTCGTAACCACATTTTTCGTAGCTTAGACACGAATTGGTCCTTTATTTAATTAACTTATTCATACATTGCTAATGCAGTAAAATGAAATAAAGCTCGCCATATTGCGGAATCACATGAAACCAATAACGATCTCCAACACAGCATCATTTTAGTGTAAATACTCGTATGATGAATCGTTTCAAAGCCTGGAACATAACTGCAAATGGTTTCACAAGGTATTGCCCACGTTCTGGTATTTTACGGGATACATTTTGGAGAGTGCGTCGTCGAAATTACAGGTTCTAATTCCAGTATCTCCATTCCGCCATCGGACTACCGCGAGGATGGATTCCATTCGTAGGTATATATCTTCGACATCCCGTCTATTTGCACGAAGCGATTTGGTTTATCGTTCATAATGCAAATGGCTGATGAATGGAACAGACTGCATTTCCCGGGATTAGTTCTTTCTGTAGTAATATTAGTTCTACTAGTACCTACTACAGAATAAACCATAGAAAATACGACCATGGGATTTTCAATGCCACAATGAATAGGCCCTGGTGCTCCACCTTCGACTGGCAAAGTCAAGCGTAAAGAAATGAGTAGTGTAAATCACTTACAAATTCAATGTAGGGTGTTCTTTTTACTTATTTAATTTTCTTTATTGACATTTGAATCATACTCTGTTCAACTAGGCCAATGTCTTATAATAGATTATATTGTATCAGAAATAATAAAACAAGATCGTATAAATACAACTACTAACCTGAAACTGTTTTGACTACATGCCTATGCTATTGTTTAAAACTTCTATTGAAAATCAATCCCTTCGATGATTTCCCACTCATTCAAAACTCAGTACTGTTTAATCGACCTAGTGTTGTTAGTATCAGACCAAGTGTTAGTTAATACGGTTTTAATGGCGCGATTAATATATTTGTTACTATTAATAAATATACCATTTAAAATGGTAATTGGGGCAAAAGAAGACTGTTCTATACGGACACGTTTCAGAACTGTGAGCTCGGACGTCATACAATCTTTTAATAAATTTTCTGACAACTTAAGAAACTTTTTCCGTCTTCCAGTTGATAAAATCGAGCACAGAAGGCTGAAAATTAAAAAAGCATTTTATAAATTTATTGCGGAGGCTACAAACGGTGACAGTAAGAGAAACAATGGCAGTTTATCAGATTATTTAAATGAGGACTTGGACGATATTATGCTAGCCCCAGAGCTGATAGAGTCACACGGATATAAAGGACAATCACATAGCGTTATTACCAGCGACGGGTACAAGCTCACTCTGCACAGAGTCTTACCAGCGGATAAAAATAATACTAAATCTAATAATAAAATAGTTCTGTTACACCATGGCTTGCTGGGTAGTTCTTGTGACTGGATTCTACTTGGAAAGAGCAAATCACTGCCATATTTGTTATTGGATGCTGGATATGACGTTTGGCTTGCAAACGCTAGAGGCAACAAATATTCACGGGATCATATTAGCCGAATTGTGGATTCTAAAGAGTATTGGGATTTTTCATTTCACGAAATTGGAATATTCGATCTGTCCGCTGTTATTGACTACATAAGATTAAATACTGAAGGTAAGTCACTAATAGACTTCATTGGACATTCAATGGGCGCTACTGCTTTGCTCGTTCTTCTGTCTACTACTCCTCAATATAACGCTGTGTTGAGATCAGCAACTTTATTAGGACCTTTAGCATTTATGTATGAAACTAAAGGACCATTGCGGATGTTAGCAGAATTCCAAAGTAAACATGGTATTGATTCATTAAGATTTCTTGGAATTAATGAGTTTATGGCTGCTGAACCATTTCCTCAGCCAGTCATAGATAAATTTTGCGCAGGAGATGAAATATTGTGTTTGAACCCATGGTTATTGATAGCAAATGGAGGAAAACAAATTTCAGATCAAAATCTAAAATCGAATATACTTTATTACGTGCCTGCTGGAGGATCTACGAAGACTATCATACATTTCGCTCAATTAATAAAAAGTGGTCAATTCCAGATGTTTGATATGGGTCATACGAACAATTTGAAGTTATATGGCAAAAGATCACCGCCAACATTCCGTTTGAATGACGTCACTGTACCGGTCATTTTAATAAGCTCTAAAGACGATTGGTTATCGACTGACACGGACATCAAAAGTTTACTACCACATCTACCGAACCCTGTACTTCATCATATCATCAGAAAAGATGGTTTCAGTCACACAGATTTCGCCTGGTCACAAGAAGCACCAAATGAATTTTATTATTTAATTATAGATATTTTGTATCGTTTTAAATAAGTTCATATTTAAACAAGATACCTAATATAGAGTGCCTAGAGTGAATAAGAAAAAATAAAATAGAGTCTTCAAAGTTTTCTTAGAAAAATGTAATAGGTAGATAAATTTGTACTTAGCAAGTTGTTAATTTATATTATACTTACTTAATTTAATATAGATCGTGAAATAATATAACAAAATGTAACTAAATTAAACATGTAAGTACCTGCATATGAAATAAAAAATGAGTTTTGAAAAAGTGATGGTTCTCTGTATACTGTACTGATATGAAAGACGTGACACGGTGAACAGTGATTTGAATTGGTAAGTATCCCTCTTAAAATTTCGCTGTCCTATAGTCAAGCTTGATGCTGAAAACCTTTTAGATTCCAATGACTATTCACGGGAAACGTTGCAGTATATTCAAAACGCACCTTTATAATTCAATCTGTTCTTTCCTTTTGCTTTAAAATATTTAATTCCATTTACAGTAACTTCAGGATCCATTCGTTTAATATTTTAAAACCATTTAAAAAAAAAATACATTTTTAATTATTTGTTTACAAATTTTATAGATATCCTGGTCTTATTTTTACAGTTCAGATGGCTCTATGGTGGGAGCCGTCGGACAGTTGGCGCCCAACGTGGGGCACATCACTCATGGCGCGTTTTCATTCACACCATGTAGGTACGACCGTGGATGGTAAACCCTTGTCGGTACGCGCGGTAACGCGTGTTTTCCACTGGCACGGTGGGAACCGGACACACGCTGTTGATTTCCCGCGTGGGCGATTCATGGCATAGACCGTTAACGCGACATGTCACAAAGAGCCACAACGTTCGCCTCTGTATCCATTAGAAATAGAAATGTCATTTATTTGTAAATATGGTTAATGCAGATCATGTTACATAGTGTTTCAGTATCACCATAATCTGCTAATATTTGTTGTCCAATTAATAAATCAATCATAAATCATCATCAATAAAGCAATCAATCATATTAAATTAGTAAAATAATTATAAAAAGGTTACAAAACATAAACATCAAAATTTTTAATGAAACGTCTCAATTTAAAAAATTACATATCAATTGCTACAATAAAGACAGGTTTTTAATTAATTATAATATAAATGACAATTTTAATTAAATTTTGATGATGTCATCACTAAGGAAGTCAGTCAATAAGGAGAACTTCCAAAAGTTTTCAATTTAATTTATGGGTTGTAACATCCTATATACAGAGAGAAGGTAATCACTACGTTTTAATCCTATTTGTAAAGTAAACAGACAAACCGGTAAACTTAGTTTTAGAACGTCTGGTGAGTTCAACACCAAGTTATTAATATATTTTTATTTTTTGCGCGGAGTGTTGCTTTGCGAGTCTTGATTATCAAAACGTTTTTCAACGATAAATATTAGTCATACCTAATCATTCCAGACTGTTTATTTTGACGACTAACTAGATTACAGATAATTTATTGCATATTTATTTTATGTTATCATAATAGTAGAGAAATTGGAAGCGACTGGTACTACAACATAGAGTAATCTAGTGTAGGATTGATTTTTATACAATTTTTTTATTAAGGCACTAGTTGAAAGCTATGGAGAGGTCATTTTAGTTCTCGTCCACAGCCAGCACCCGTTAAAAATAAAAAAGAATAAAAGCGCATCGATCGCCCACTCACCACTCCGGAGCTAATTGTCAATTATACAATTTTTACTCTACGAGTATAATTCTTTCAGTTCAGTAGAGAGCTCTTGATATTGAAGTTACTATCTTGAACTAATGATTTTGCAATATTCTTTTCTAGAGAGATTGCTGATAAAAGTTATTTATAGAAGACGTTAGAATTGCAAAGAACTCCCTTTGGGTGCACGGTGGGGTTATTTTTCTTCCCGTTCAATGTAAAGGAATAGTTGCCCTCCTAAAGACTGCCATAATTTACGTGACGTAAATCAGGTGGCCGAGTCACAGGTATAGGGGAGGTCTTTTATGGTGTGGTGTGTAATAATATTATGCATGTGATGTGAGGTTACTCTTTACTATTTTTAGAGTGGTAAATTGAAACAAGTCCATAATTTATTAAGGTATTAAGTTTTATAAAGAATTATTTAATTACATTGGCCGAATAATTTAATATAAAATAGTGCAATAGGATATACTTATGACAATAATATTGTGGGAAACACGACTATGGTTGCTCGCCAACAGCTACGTGATATTAATAAATAAATAAATAAAAAATAAAACAGTATTTATTCATTCACACATCAAAGTAATGGTACAACACTGTTATTTTATTCTAATTCTTAACCTATAAACAAAATATATCTACAACACGTATTGCTCTTTGTGTCTAATGAATTGGTCGAGACCTCAGCGACAAGCTGGTTTTCAGGTCTCGCCTAATGTGCTAGATGGAGCGCTGGTTGCATATAAACAACAACATCAAAAACATATAAAACTGCCTCTCACTGAACTCCTTTCATAAAACTAATGTAAGAATTAAAAATTGCAATATGCAATGGCGTTATCAACAATCACTTGACAATTAAATACCTGAATCGAAATTTACCTACAATTTGTTGTGGTGGCAATCACAACTTAACTAATTGTGAGTCTTGACCTTTTACGATTTGGACATTTCGCGATGAATCGATATTTATTTAGAAGAGATTTTACCTAGATTTTTTACCCTAGCTCTAAATTACGCTCAGCAGCAGAGGATAAAAAGGTTGACTTTAATAACTTGAATGAAAATCATAAAAATGGTAAATATTCTATTTACTTGCTTGCTTCCTTATGGTTAGTGGCCAACCTATTTGTCAGAGTTGTTCAGGCCGCCCGCCGCCAATATTCTGCTGAAATTTGATAATTTTTTTATGCTAATATCACTATTAAAATCGATTGTTTCCGGATTGGTCCTAAAAATTTTCCGCATTCAACATTCATCGTTACCTACTGCAATAAAAGTTTATTGTGATAAATATTACCAATCTACAATAACAACTTTGTTTACTTAATCGTCGTTTTCCTTCCTCGATCGGGTTGAAAAATTATATAGAACAGGTATTGAGAAATTGCACCAACTGCTCATCATTCGTAATTAAAATGTATTAAAGAGCGATCCTTTCACTTTCCGCTCCCGCTTAATACACTTAAGTCGTCACACCCTTAGGCAATCCCACATCTTCCCCACGCCACGAAGGGTCCTGTGTCCCGACAAAGCTGTACATTACCGCATCAAATAATAACACTTAGCGAAAAGAGGTCCTAGCGCTCCGGGTCGGTCGGGTCGATGCAATGGCCGAATGGTTTATTAACAAACAAGTTAAATTAACCTATGGATGAAAAATATTATCCTATTCTGTTATATAAAGCACAAAGTTTTTCTGGAAGGTGGACGGGCGGATCGACGAGCTTTTTTAACGTCTGTGGATGTGAGTTGAAATAACCCCACCGTAGCGTGCATTCAACTCGCTTTAGATTATTTATAGAGTGGAACTCGGAATAGGCCTTTTCGGGTCCTGCTCTAATTTCAAATCCCACAGAAAAAACAAATAATGGTGTTATATAAAAAAAGGTTGTCAATTTTAGACCACTTTTGTTACAAACGGTACAATGTTAAAAACTTGAAAATTAGGTAGAATATAAGCCATTTGAACAACATTTGAACAAAAATACTAAAACTTGATACATCTGTAATACGTTGTGAGTAAAAAGCAAAGTTTTTTCGTAATACATACAAACAGACAGTACTTATAAATAGTGGGGATTCCTAAAGATATGGTAAGACATTTGGCCGGTTTTTCTATACTTATATTGATTTCTGAGAGTATGCTGATCAGCACCGGCCATCATTGCCACCCTGACTGCGTGCAACCCTATGCAGTCGTGGATTCAATATCCGGATTAATCAAATACTTAGTCATACCTAAGAACGTTGTCAGGACAAGTATGTTCGCGGCGTGTTTGCTTTGTCTCGAGATTCTCAACTACAGGGAATTCTCTATGCAGATAATTGGCTTTGGAGCACTAATTTGGTACTTCCTGATAGAATGCAAACTTTGTTAATTTACAATCTACAGGGTGAATTCTATAAATCTTAGTTTATCTATGTAAGAAGTTTATATTTGCCGAAGCGCTTGAAATCAACGTGAAAGGGGCAAGAAGGAAAAAATAAAATAAAAATGTACACATACGTAATACTGGCATTACTAATGCACCGCAGCTGCACTCGCCGCCTTTATTACAAAATAAAACATTAAATATTGCAACTCCACCGTGCGCGTGGGGTGGGACATTCAATGATTGAGAAACTAAGGTTGGGAACACATTGCTCGTCACAGGGTTTATGTAAGTGAAATCGATATGAGTTTTATCTCTTGACTATATTTAAACTTTGTGAAATAAAAATCGATGACAAATGGTACTTCTTTTTTTAAAATTTTATTTTACCACCAAGATTGATTGTCGGCAAGATTGATCCTATTTCGCGAATTTAATTTTTTTTAAATTCAGTCCATCTCAATATTTGAGTCTTCAAAGTCCCCAGAAACTCTATTTTCAGTGTAATATAATACTAATCACTATTTGTCGAGTTTTTGAATATAATATCTGATTTATTCCGGATTAGTGCCAGACAAATAAACTTTACACTTTTTTCTCCTAGCAAAAATTCCTGCCGAGTTTGTAGACTATACTCCCCTCAGGCATTTTTATTGCCCTCAGCTGTAAGCAATATGTTTGTTTCGAGACGGAATTATTCGGGGGATTAAAGTATCGGTCAGCGGTGTGAATCAATAATATTTATTATGCGTGACGTCATTGCAATTGCACTTCTGTATTTATTTACCTATTGTATTGTGTTAACCCTCGAAGTAATGCGAGGGGACGCACGTGTTTCTATTTCCTTTATATTCCATCACTTCAAGTGCATCACAGGTTGATTGAAGAGATCAGGTTAAACTTTTTTTTTTTTTGGAGAGATGTACTCGTAGGTTGGGTTGACGCAATAATAAAATGATAATGGGTGAACCCTTATTTTAGTAGTATAATTGTTACAGCTAAAATAATTAAATAGCGAATATAGACTAAATAGTGCAGCAAATGTGATAAGTTAATTACTTTATCTAGTCATTACACATTTAGCTTGGTTAAGGCAGAAAGACGTGAAAAACAAATAAACGTAATTGTTAATACTTGCGGTTGTTGGTACTTGGTGAAACTTGTAGTACATGATTAGACTTAAATAATATACTGTTACACGGGTTTAAATTGTATTTTATTAATTACGACCGGTTTCGTTTACACATCCTGAAGATGTGATTAAACTTAAATAATATACTGTTTCACGTGTTTTAATTGTATCTTATTAATTATTAAACCGGTTGTAATTAATAAAATACAATTAATATCCGTGAAACAGTATAAGGATGTGTAGACGAAACCGGTCGTAATTAATAAAATACAATTTAAAGCCATGAAACAGTATATTATTTAAGTCTAATCATGTAAAACGTAATTGTATTCATATATGTAAAATACCTTACTTCAGAAAGCAAGGATTCTGAGTCCAACAAAAAAAATCCAAATGATTGTTTGTATTTAATAAGAGATATTTAATTAAAAGTCGTCCAGTTCTCAACAAACGTGAAAATAGTCTGTCTGGTAAACTCAAAAAGTCGTCTCTTGGGGCAGAGGGAACAAAGATGTTCACCGAAATGACAATGTCGGAGCAACAGGTTTCTTTGTCTTTTCGGCCATCTCGTTTCGCCTTACAAATTCTTCTTTATGATTTCCATAAACAATGACCCCTTTGCACGAGATATATTTCTTATAATTTAATAAGTAGGCACTTTTAACTAAGACCCCTAGGTTATGTTAAATGACGACTCCTATATTTTTTTACACTTTCTCATTATAAATGCAATAAAGCTCGCTGCGACGGAAATTAAGAAACACCCTCTTGCATAATAAGTGCATACATAATATTGTGCGAGATAAGGCGCTTGCAACTTGCGATTATACTAGTCGATTTTGATCAAGGCCGGGTTGCTGCGGAGTTGAGCTGGTTTAGGGTCAAACCACCACTAACAACGAAAATGTAGTTTATTTTAGTTTTTTAAATTTACTACTAAACCTGCATTTGACCTCGATCTCGCCTGATGGTAAGCGACGATGAGGTCGACGATGGAGCATGCGAGTCTGGTAAATGCCTATTCACTCTGGCCCTAAAGATCCCAAGGTTGTAGGTTTCGGGAAATAAAGACATCATCGGCATCATCAGGCATTTTCCAAAAAATGGAAAATGCTTGATGATGGGAAATGCTTCATCGTTCATTCCTTAAATTATCTTCCCATTACGTCCAGGGTATCATAGTTGTAGTCCTTAGGTAAATCAGCGTCAGTATTCGCAAATTTCCAGTAAAATAAGTGAATTTTCAAGGCTGTAGACAGAAAATGATTCGGGATTGTTTTGTTGTCGTAAGCGGGTTCATTGAAAAACATATTTTTTGTTCCCATTTTAGTTTAACATACCTCTGCATAAAGGTTGCCTGGAATAGATCGCTCTTAGTGATAAGACCGCCTAAATTGTACTTCACTATTTCCTTTTCTAGTTTTTGTTTGATGTTTTCTATTTGTGCAATAAAGTGTATTTTACTTTTACTTTACAATGACGGTTTGGTTTAATTCAATCATTATCTGGTTAGCATCGGAATTATTATTATTTATGTAACTGAAAAAACTTACTTGGTAGGACCAATTTTTTTTCATTGTTAGTTATTATGAGGTTTCTTTTTCTTCTTCAAGGATACTCTTGACAGAGCAGTCATGGTCATACTATCGACTAACAGCACAGCACACCACCATGCGCTGTCTGTCTCTTGTCGAGGTCTGTCTGCGGATTGATTTATATTGATGATTGATATATATCTGGTTTATATTGATGATTGATATATATCTGGTTTATATTGATGATTGATTTATATTGATGATTGATATATATCTGGTTTATATTGATGATTGATATATATCTGGTTTATATTGATGATTGATTTATATTGATTTATAAATTTGATCGTCAGTCAAATGCAAGGCGGTCGCCATAGTGACCTCGTGCCATCGACTCCACAGGTACTCCTCTCCGCATCAGGCATCCTCTCTTCAGGTCACGTGTCCAAAGAAGCGAAGGATACTGTTTGAGGTTTCTAAGCATGGATGAAAGAAAAATTAGTCTCCCTCCACAAGGGTATGGGCGTTCGTACCTTCATGTTTCTAAGGATGCGCTTAACAAAAGTCGAAGTGAAGTGAAGTGAAGTTTGTGCAAAAGAAGCGGCAGAGAAACACGTACTTACTACAAAGCAAAAGTTTATATTCTACCCACATCGAACTTGAAGGTAACAAGTCCGGTAACCAACACCTGATACAAAATTATCATAGTATTCATTTATTTCTTATAAGTGCACATAAAGGTAGGTATATGATAGAAAATGATGGTGTCCATTATTGCTGCACTTCACCAAATAGGTACTTATTGGGAAAAATATATAATAGATTTTTCCCAAATATATAGCTGGGAGTCATTTGACCAGCCCGGGTAATTTGCGTCTGGTAATGTGACAACTTTCCTCGCGTTTACCCCAAATTGCTTGTCGACATAGCTGGGTACACGAAATGTAGCTTTATGATCGTTGTGTCTAAAGTTTACACATTCCTAATACATATAAATAAATATATTCTGGTTATAAATAGAAACACAATTAAAACTACAGTACAGATGTACAGTACAAAGGCGGCTAATAAATTTAGATAAATAAGTGCCACAGATTTAGTTTAAAAAAATTACTGGCCTCGAACTATGAAGATATTCGTATGTACATATTCGGTGTATTGGAGTGTCGGTGGTGTCGTGGCTAGGTCGTCGGACTCCTATGCGGGGAGGTCCGGGTTCGACACCATGCAATGTCATGTACCAATGAGTTTTCGGTTTTTTCGAAAGACTTATATGTTTACCGACTCTCTGACGGTGAAGGAAAACATCGTAAGGAAACCTGCAAATAAAGATAACCAGTGTGTGAAATGGGGAAGGCAATGGTAAATCAGCTCATTAAATCTGCTAATAGAGTCTTTCTATGTGATTAATTCCTTAGAATGATCACGACCCTCAGCAATGAGGAAGACGACTTGGGAGGAGAGGATATATATAATAGCGTTATGATCGTTGAGTATTTCCGAACATATTACGTAATAATTCCCGCATACGGTGCAGGAATGTCGCAGTTCCCGCACAGTTTTCAGTTGCTAAATAGGTTCATTTTTGAGCAAGTGGAAGTAGTTTGAGTACCTACTATTCTTTTTTCTTTTTCTAGAAAAATAAATTTAAAAAATATATTATTTGCAATATACGAGTAGAAATAAATCGTATCGCGAGTAAGAAAGTATTATACTTATAGGTAGATAAGTATAATACTTTAATTAATTTAGGCCGGAAAATAAGTTTTTGATTGCCAATGAAATGACAGCAACTTTGTCACGGGTTGCCTGTGAAACCACAAATTGTCGTGAGACCATTTTTATGGACGCCAATGTTCAAATGATTTTCAACTTTTCGCAAATGAAGTGAAATACGTGGGGCGGTCCAAAAATTGTTAGTCAACGGCTTGTTATGTTTTACTTTTATAATTCCTTGGAGGATTTTTTTATTTCAAACTCCTTGGCCATCATCACTGGCTGGCGAACTTTAGATATTTTTAAATTCGTTGTTTAAAAAAACATGTTTGTCACTTTCAATCGCTACGATGGAGGTAACGCGGGAAGCATTTCGTGCTATGATCTATTATGATTTTAAATGAGGGTTCACTCACATGAAAATTTAACCAGTACTTTTGGGGAATTTGCTCCATTACTTGCCACCTATTGATTTTGTAAGTTTAAACGTGTTCGAAGCGACCTAAAAGATGACCATAGACCGGGGCCAACGGCAGTCACTCAAGAAAACGTCAACAGGGTGGAGGGGATAATAAAGGAATGTCGCAATATACATTACCAAGTGTGAGATTCAGGATGAACTGAAGATTGGATCACAGGCAGTTTCCACCATTATACATGACAATCTTAAAGTTAGGAAGGTTGCATCGCGATGGATACCCCACTCTCGCACGGAAGAGCAGAAAGTCCGACGTGTAGACTGGTGCCAGTTTATACTAGATAAATTCGACGGAGGTAGCTAACAACAGGTGACCTATATCTTGACGTCCGATGAATCTTGGATATACAGCTACGACCCGCTTACGAAACAGCAATCGAAAGAATGGGTCTTTGAAGAAGACGATTTAACCACTAAGGTTGTTCGAGGTCGAAGCGTCAACAAAAAAATGGTTTCCTTTTTTCCGTCGTAGTGGGCCTGTAGCCGTAATTCCACTAGAAGATCGAAGAACAGTTAATAGCCAATGGTATAGCGAGATTTGCCTGCCTTCCAGGAGCTGAGTGACGATCGTCCGAGGAGCGGAACGCGTGGTATAATTTTTCACCAAGACAACACTCCCGCTCACATGGCCGTCAGAACCATGGATTTTTGAACCCATTCGGGCGTGCAATTGCTACCACATCCCCCTACAGTCCTGACTTGACTCCGTGTGATTTTTTTTGTTCCCCACGCTGAAGAAATCTCTGCGGGCAAGGAAATTTACGACTGCAGACGAAGCAGTGGACCAATTTAGGCGGGTTTTTTTCCACCATCCGCAAGAACAGTTTTTCACATGTTTTGAAAGCTGTTTCATCACTCATATGTGCATTGATGCCGCAGGGGAATACTTTAAAAAGTTGTAAATAAACATTCGTAATATTTCTCTTATTTTCTATTTGACTAAACATGGATCGCCCTAGGTACTGTTGGAGTTAAGATGAAAAATTATTAATTTAAAAATATGGTTCCCAAAATATATATTACGTGACGTTCAATAATATAATAGATTGTCACTGGTCTCATATATCGACACACATAACAAGGAATGAGCCAATTACAGCGAATTATTTTGTACGAGTACTCTATGTAGATAGATTAAAACTTTATTGCACACAAGAAATTTACATAGGAAAGGAAACATGAATAAGTGTACAAAGACGGCCTTATCGCTCAGAGCGTTAGAAGAATTATTAACAGGTTACCGTCAGTATAGTGCAGAAGAGTGAAATATTGAAATATTTATTGATTTATATACTTTTAATACATAACATAAGAAAAGAGTTACAATCCTGAAATTATTGATCACTCGAGGACCTCCACATGTTTTATAAAAAATCACAGGTAAAAATGTAGCAGAGAGGGCGTTCGCTCAGGACCCTCCAACGATTTGTTTTTCCTTTTTTTCACTCAGGAATTCATTTGGTAGCAGGTAATCAGGGTCAAATCGTGCAGAAGCGCGCCGAAGTTGATCATGAAAGGAATTCGAACAAAAATTCGCCTTGCGTGCTTTGGAAATCGTTGGCTCGATATGATATTAAACACGTATAAAACAAGATTTACTTTTACTTAATTTTATTTATTTATTTTTAGGGATGTGGTGAGAGTGCGCTTAAGACTGGAGAGTAGAGAGCGATGACGCTCTTCAGTATCGGAGGGAGACCAAAAGGTCCACAATAATGTTTATGTCAATAGGTAGATATCTATCCAATTACGTAAAGCACAAGTGTGTTTCTGGAAGATACTCGTATGTGTGGGTGGCGAGTAGATGGGCAAGCATTTTTTTTAACGCATGTGGATGGCAGTTTAGATAAATGATAGAATATTTGAGCGCTATAATTTTATTTCACTATGCGAAATGTAAGTATACACAATCGTGCGGTAAAGTTCTTAGAGGAACAAGAGCAAACCTTTTGTATAAATTCGGAAAAGTTAATTAGATCTTGTATTTATATTATTCCAAGAGGCATACCGTACACACAGCAATTGTACCAGTAAAATATTCGAAATACACGAGGTATTTTTGAAATAACTTTTAGCAGATAAATGTATCTTTTGATCATTTCATCGAGTTAACAATGTTTTCTTGTCTCGCCAGGAAATCGAATCTCATGAAACGGATTTTGTTGGCGTCCATTTACCTACAAATATTTTCCAAGAAATTATGCTCATCGCACAATCGTCACTACTAGCACAGAGTATTATAAACTGATATACTAGTATGAAATTATGGAAACTGAATTTGAATACACAAGAGACGTTTGTAAACATGTAGGTATTTGTACTAATTTATATTTTTTTCTTTCGATTTGATTGGCAAGTAAATATATTTTTTAATTTTATTAAGTAAATATATATATCAACCTAGTGGACGCACTATTTTATAAAAAAATACATGAATGAATGCAATGAACGCAGTTTATCTCCCGCGCTTTTGTCGCGTCCGAACCAGTTTTTTTTCGTTGTCTTGCAAATTGTTTTACAGTAGTGCTTTTCTAGTAAGAATGGTGTTTCTTGCTCGAAGAACTTCGCCAAGATGTGAATAATGTGTGGGACAGTGAAGTAAAGTCAAATAAGACGCTGCAGCCCGATCCGTACTTGGCTGGATTTTGAAGAGCCATACTGTGTCCGGGACGCCTTTTTCTTTGCTTCGGATGGTGCAGACGCGTGGAAGATTCTCCCAGATAGCATTGAAATGTGTCACACCAGTATTTTAATGAAGACTTGAAAGAGTTGTTTACGTCCGACATGGTTGTATGGGCTCAGTTCCCTTTGCCTTAAAAAACAATGATAATGTGACATAAAACGATGGCTTTATCAAGATCTTCTACGCAATCCCTGATTGAAGGTGGGACCCCTTACTATACAGGATTTCTGTTAGAAAACGGTCAAGAGAAGTGTTAAGATTATATAATATTCATTTGTTGAGATAAGCAATAAGTACTCGTATGCAACGAAAGAATGTCAGTAAACCGCATGTGTAGGTAGAATTTGAACAACTTTCCGCCTCTGGATACTTTTCAACTTTAATGCTGCTTGTTTGTACGGAAAAAATTTAATATATTAGGAAAGTTTTCCCTTGGGTATACCGACTTTAAAATTTGTTGCCATGTACAATGTTTTATTTTTATTTTAATAGGATTAAGAGAGCTTTTAATGCCGGAAATAAACAGTTGCGGCTTTAAAAGTTTGCTAAGAACACTCGTTAGGATAATGTTGGTAGTTCATTAGTAACAATTTCGAAGTTGGTACAATTTAGTGCTACCATTCACACATTGTACGGATAAAAATTCAGGGCTTTAGTTGTGATCTTGAAAAACAGACAACCTAACAAAAAGACATGTTTTGATTTTTCTGATATTATATCTACTATGTGGTAAAAGACATAGACATATTTTATTGGTAATGTTCATCAGGCCACTGCTGGACAGTCCTCTCCCTGGTTGCGCCATTGATCCTGATCTTCGGCCCGTCTCATCCAGTCTCTGCCAGCCACCTTGCGCAGATCGTCGCTCCATCTAGCAGTCTCACACTACGTTTACCCAAACGTATGATAATGTTCATTACACGTCAAAGTACACTCAGGTATTATATACTAATCTAATGTAATATGCAGCATATACTGAGGTATACACGCAGACAAAAAACAAATACACATACTTCCGGAGGAACTACAGAACAAATATTCATTATTTAACAAAGTCATAATAAGCATTAATAATAAGTAGGTACATAACAATATGAATTAAATTAAATTAATAAATAACATTTAATTTCTAAAAATTCATTGAAAGAATAACAGGGTTGCTCATGAAAGTAAAAAGATCCTACTATTAAAATAAATCTACATAAGCTTGTCTCTAATAAAATAATCAGGCTTACCTCTTATATACATTTGTGCCTCCAGTAAAGAGTTCGTGTTGGGTTGCATAACTATTTTTCCTTTTATTTGTATATCGTGTTTTCTTTTATTAAAAACTTAATCCTTAAAACGTTGTGTACGGACGTACGTAAATGTTTTCAGTACGATGAGACTTTGAGGTACTATTAGTTTTTTTTAGGAGCATGAAATAATTATAAAGAAAAACCCGGCCCAGTGTGATTCCATTTTTCATATTTCTTTTACGAGTACCTACCTAGGTTAGAAACGGGCAAGCAAGTCCTACAGTTGTGCCTTTCAAGTCGATAGCATTAGTAGTTCCTGAGAAAAACAGCTGTGATATACAGGCGAACGGACACCGAAATTCTTTTTTAAGGTTGTTTTGGGGGCACGGTAGTACCCCCGCCAAGTCGAGCAGAAAAAAAAGGGGCACTACCAGCTTTTCTTGAAGCATTTCGGCCTGTTTTAATCTGGCTATAACTAGTATTATATACTATAGAATAGTACTAGAAAGTTGAAACTTTCAACATCAGAAGAGGTTCACAAGCTAAAGTAAAGTATAACTTAGGTCTGTTTACCACACTGATTGCTGCACTGTGGTTTTGCACTCCTTCGCAACGGCTAAGTCACATAGTATTTTAATTGAAATGTGAATACCTAATGAAATTGATACATCAACGGTATTTAGTTTTCTATGATTAAAATTAAAGTGCCAAATTTATAATATGTACGAATACCGCTATACATGAGATCTCATGACTTTTTATGGCCAAACGACCAACACGAGATTCGGACTCTTTTACAGAAATATTTTTGATGGAATTACCGGTTACATAAGGAAACCTAAAAATGACAAGCATGTATTATTCCAGATTTTAAAAAAAATATTTTTTCAGTATTAATTTATATACCAAATTCTTTGTATCTGTTTTAAAACTCTATCGTGTCTATAAATAGGGTAGGTGCAAAGTCTTTGTCAGCAATATTTTTTCAGCAAGCATCAGTATTGGAGTCGGTCCTCGTTTGCATCTGAATAGATTCAAACTCTTTGTCTTTGTGTTTTTGCCCTGAGGTTAAATAAAACCGGTAGTGAACGACTGCACTGAACATGCAGCCGATTAATGAGAAATAAATATAAGTATGCTTAAAATACAGACAAACGAGTGCAACCGTCATAGAAAAGAAGAAACTAATTCTAATAGCTTTTCTTCTGGCTTAAAATCAGGACGGTTGGAGTCACCGAATCGACAATAAGTTTAAACAAAAATACCTAAATATTATATTCACGCACGAAGCTCAAGTAGGGAAGCATTTGTGCCACAAAAGTCCAAAGAAGTGTTTATCCATTTTTGTGGTTTTAAGGTAATTGTTGGACTGATTTCATCTTGTTATTAAAGAAAACGAAAAGACAGTCTTTATTTCATCAAAGACCTTTGTAATGTGAAAATATACAGCAGCTCAGATTATTTGTTACATTAATTCAAGAAATGGATCTTGATAAACTTTTCCCTCAGGCAGACTTATGGCTAGAAGAGAAATTCAACTGACTATTGGACTTCGATTTCAATAAGGGAAATAAATTATTTGAAGCTACGCACATCCCCTTGTTCTGTCGATTTAACTTAATTTAAATCTGCGACCGAGACCGGACTTGCTCGAGAAGTTAAATCACCATGTGGAAATGTAAACATCTAATTTACGTATCTATAAACTCGATCTTTCCATTGTGTTGTTGAAAGTTGTTGTGTTGTTGTTGTTGTTCGGTCAACAATCATGTTGACCGATTCTAATTTTTTTTCATTTCTCGGAAGCCTAGCCTCGAAAACCTCCTGTGGATAAATTGTACGTTCATACACTCGTACACATGACTATCTTCCGAACACACAATGGCGGTTCGAAAGAACAAAACCAAAAAACCTAAAATATAGACAGAAAATAAAATTATAAACCCTAATATCAAACAAACCGCATTAAACCTGTCAAAGGAAAGCGGACATTCTGAACTTACGGAAACAAACGCGAAACACGATCAAATCAAAATGTATCTACGTGTTTTTAAGTTAATGCATTTGAGAGTCTCGTGTCCGATATAATCATAAAAAATCGGTTATGTAAATCCTGCCCTACCTACGGCTTGATCTCTGCGTAATACGTGCTCTCTTACACTAGAAGTTTCTGCTAAAATGTGTATATTCTGTATGGAAAAATGTGCACTTGTTCATATACTCGTACAAGTGTATTGTCAGTGTATTTTGCATGTTGTCGCTAAATGATTCGGGCTACCTTATTGTTATTATAAATTTTTGAATTTGAAGTTAATTAACTTAATTTTAAGATATAAGAATCCCGAACCATTACGTTATAAATTTTCGTAGCACGAGGACAACCTCTAATCGATTTTTTCCAAGAACAATGGGTATAGCCGTTTTATGTGGTGGGTCGTGACATTATGACATGCGATTTTTTTAGAAAATTGTGGCTCTAGTTTTTGAGATAAATACGTATGTATTTCAAATGAAACAGTGCAAACTTATATGATTTTTATTTATGACACTGAACATTAGCATAATGATTAATAATTACAAGTTCTGGAGGATCAATTATTATTCTTCCTCGACGCCGCGTCGTATAGTGCTCACTGAAACCTCTGGACGAATTCCTGCCCACGCCCATTCGCATCAGTGGTGAAACTTGTAACGGCATCCAACTTAAACATAAGTTTTTTGATAAGTCAGTGTTTAAACGATAGGGTGGCGAGGGTGTTACAGGTTGCATGGGTGTGAGGAGAGGCCCCGTAGTGATGGCCCACGCGCATGTCGATACTTTTTATCGATACTAATTTCGATACAAGTGATTTTACACATTCATATTTTACTGAAATATTATTACCATCAGGTCAATTAAATTGATGTTGGTACTATCGCAAATTTAAAAGTGATTAAAAGTAAAACATATAAGATTAATTTTCATTGTTTAATTTTTCTATGAAAGAAAACCTTCAAATGCAAAAATAATCCTTTTATTAACATAAATTATAATACATGTTTGAATTTTCGACTTTCAGTCAAATTAAATTGCACAAATAGTAATAGGAACGGTAATAGTTCGAATTTGACCTCAAATAGTCAGGTTCATGGTGCATTTCTGACATCTGAAACCTTGAGAATCTGATGATGACCAGGAAAAAATAAATGAACTTCAACTTCACAATATGAAACTGGAAGAATTGGAGGATTATCAGCCCGCCGAAACTATAATAGTTACGTACGTTGTAGGGTATCCTGAAACATACAAGAGAAAAAAATATTAAAGATGGCGGCCAAAAATTATTAAAAATAATATGGAGCTAGGAATTTTAAGATAGCCATGGCGAGGCCGAAACCATTCAGGTGCCGCAGGTCTAATCTGTTGAATGTTCTTAGCTATTTCAGATTAAAATTGGTTTCGTCGCGTCGCAATGGTCCTAAGATCTTGGAGTATCTTGGAATGTTGGAGTAACATGGGATCTCTGGAACGGTAACAGTTAGGTTGTTCGAGTCTGAGTTCAAATGTTTATGACCATGGTGACCTTCCCACATCTGGAACTTTGAGGACCTGACCAGGAAAAAGCAAGGGGATCTCCACAATGGTAAGTCGGCGGTTTCTTAATTTTTTTATTTAGATTTATTATTATTGTTCAGTAAGATTGATCAATAAAGTACCGAACAGTGAGCTAGTAAATAAAAAAACCATAGTTTACAGCATTTCATCGATATACAGCAGTACAACACTTTGAAGCAACAGGGTGCTGGACGCCTGCGCGTTTCCACCCCGTCTCACATAAATGGAGCGGCGGGTCTGTTTGGCCCTCACATCCACGCCTGAAGCCGGCAGACGTGGCTGCAGCTGCCTCCGGCTCTCTCGCCCCTCTGGCGACGTAGCAATGTGCTTCTCACCTGTTTAAAAAAAATAGCAAACACACGAACTCGCAGTGCAGTGACTATTCGAACGTTGCGTGATGAAAACTATAAGTGACAATGACTATACCGCGCCGTTCTAGTGCTTGTCAGACTTGAAAGGTAAGATTTTATTACCAGTTTAATAGGATAATGGTTATGGGCCATTTCGAGCTGCTGGGATGGATGATATATTTGTGGATCGCAAGCTATTTGTATGTGTCTAGAAATAAGTTGCGGTTACTTAAATATAGTGTAAGCAACTCGTCACACGATTGTGCCCGATGTTGTTATTGTATTTTGATTCGAACAGTGCCCGCGGTTACTTAATTTTACGGTCGGAACTCGGTATTTTTCCGCGGTAAAATGTTACCGATGTTCTTGTCTATATCCTAAATAATATCTGTGTATTATTTCGTCCAAATTGTTTTAGTTGTTTAACCATTAACGAGAACCTAACAAATTCACAAACAAATCAACACAGTTTCGTATTTAAAATAAGTAAGTTTTTATTAGAAAAAGGAGAAGCATATCGTTCGTCTTGATTATTTAAATCTACTTGTATATTTACTAAAGTAAATTGTATTTTCTTATGAAAAACAACTTGTAACAGCTTGCGAATTTTAATTTAGGTACCTACTTACTTTTGGGAATATAATATTCACGTCTTATTAATATTTACGAATGGTTTATTTTATTCGAATAACATAACAGTAACATTATACTCGTATGTATGGGAACGAGTATTGTAATGAACTAATGACTTGACGTTAAAATATTTGCAATATTGTGTAAAATGTTGCTCTACTGCAAAGTTTTAAGACCGTACGGGCCGAAGCGGAAAACGGAACCTATTGCTGTCGCTTCGTCGTGCGTTTGTCCGTCTGTTACCTATGTGCTTCTACCTCGTAAACGGAATAAGTTACAGAGAATTTGCACATATAATGTATTCCCTTGCCCCGAATCCAAGTACCGCCATTAAAAATGTATGGAATTAGATTTTAGTGGTGTTTATTGCATAGAGGCTGGATAAAAAATATTATATAAAATTAACCTATCGTTCTTTAGAGCTCATCGATTCAACGAATATATTTTTATTACTTTTTCGTAGAGAAATAACGACGTACGTAGAGCCCCGTCGCTAAGATATCAATTTTAGACCACTTTTGTTACAAAAATTTGGTAAAAATCATGAACAGTATTAACTAGGAACTTGATTTGGCTATAATTTTATTAGTGATCCTCTATTTAAACAAAAAAACTTGATAGTAAGTAAAATATTGTAAGTTGTGAGCAAAAGAAGAAAAAGTATTTCTTAAATCATATATACATATCAATAGATCTTAGAATACTGATCCACAAAGAACAAGGTTCGGACCCACACTGGGCCTTAGTCAAGCTGATATGACTACGAAGTACCTATAATATCTAGCGGTTAACTTTATAATATCTAAATAGTTAACAAGATAAAATAAACTTAGTGACAAGAAAAAAGTTATAGAAAGTGGAAAAATAATGTGTGTAAATTCTTTAGTAAAATATAACGGAATAAGTATTTTCCGTTTGTTAGCGTGAATTCAAAGAAAAATTCTCGTAAATATTCATTCATAATTATAATTTATTTTTATCTCAATCATTTAATTTTTAATAACCGTGTTTCTTTCAGCGTGATAAAAGCCCAATCAGAATTCAATTAGAACTCCAACTTCAGAATTAGCAATGCAAATAAGGAAAACGAGATATTGATATAAATTTACTGGATCTATTTATGAGCGTTAAAACATAATATGGATCAAATTAGAATTTTAATTAAAAGAAAATTGTGGTAGGCTAATAGACCAAAATTTAATATCGCACCTATAAATTTAAAATTTTTAGGAGGTATGTGGAGCACTAGTTTAGGAATACAATATACTTTTTACTTTCGACCGACTCTATTACTAGAACAGAATAGACAAACTCAAAAAGGAAATGGCGGAATGTTTAGAGATTTTTTGTAAAATTTGAAGGGAAGAACAAAAAAAAAATACAATACAATATATAAAATATACCTATTCCTATTTAACTTATATGCAAGTACATAGGTATGTATTTCTCAGACATTTTAAGGAAAGTTCGTTAGCATAATATCAGTTATAAAAATAAATTTCCATTTGTGCGAATGTGAATTATAATCTCGATAAATTTATTTCAAGTTAGGTCAGCGGGGGGCGAAAAACAGCCAAAGAAAGGTAAGAAATTAATCTAACGTCAAAGCGGTCGTGAATATAATTGCAGAACAAAAACTTTTTTAATTTTTTCTTATGGCCGAAAAGAGCTATTAGTACCTGCCTATCGAAAAAAATATAGCTACGAATCGTTTAAAATATTACTGCACCAGATATCTGTAATAAGAATATAGCTACGAAAGTAATACAATTGTGATACTAAGTGCGGAAAAAGAGCAACTGTAAAGTAGGTGATGAGTTTGAAGCCACAGCTAATAGAAGAGTTCTTTCCGCATACATACTCGTAGGTACATAGACATACATACGCGTCTAAGTCTAAGTAATAAAAATATGAAGCAACTAATTAAGGTAAAAAAATTGCAATTTTTAAAAACGTAAATTTGTATCTTCGTCTGGTTATCTGGTACCTATGTGCCGCAATTTCCCGGGATTTCATGGGTTCGCATCTGTTTTAATACATTCCAGTGTTAATAATTCGTTTTCACTACTGGATGAACTCATTTTTTCGAAATTATTTAGAGGTTATATACAATAAAAATCACAACGTGAACAGAAGATTGTTCGCGCGTTTCGTTCCTCACTTTTTTTAATACATACAACCGTCGCACCGCGCTAACCGGCCAGTAACATTTTTCATACAATATTTTCGTATTCATAACAATATTCATGTTCCTAATTCAAATTAATCCCTAGGGATTAAAAGTAATTTTAAAACGGGATTAAAAGTAAATGTGACTACTTTAGGCGCACTTTTTGGGGAATAAATGAGCGTTTTTTGAATAGGTGGGATGAAAATATAGATAAATTTTACACAATTTAATATAAATACCATATCCTACCTATCCTATGTAAATACTTAATATAGCGATTAGGGCACAATCGACATGCTAAAGTTGAAATCAATGTTTTAATCAATCTCGTTCACTCACATAGATAAGAACATAATTGTGAACCTAACAACACATTCCACAGCCGTTCCATATGCCAGGACGCTCGGCTTAAGTCCACAGATAAAAGAAAGAAAAAAAGAAAAAAAGAAAGATATAATTTATTTGCAATAGCGAACACATACAAAAAATTTGGTATAGAAGATAAAAAGATATTAATTCATATTACGGGTAGTACGATATAATACGCGCTATTTATAATGTGCATAACACCGTTTTTGAGGTCATCAGCCGATACTCGTATGAATAATTGAATAATTAGATACTCGTGATTATTCATTCCATAAAAAATGTAGACCTCCTATACAAAATTGCCCAGTAGCGGTACAATTTATGGAAAGTAAAAAAATCTAAAAAGTATTTAATCGGCGTTCTAATAATAATATAGGGTGAAATCCATTAGCCGCGACAAAAGTCGACTTTTATATGAGAGAATTCATTATACAGGTGTCTCATAAATAGCTTCTTAGTACCACATTTTAGCCAACAGCGCATTTTCTACCTAATTAGAGCTCGGAACGCGAAAAGTTCTGCCGTTATCCATTTTTCCCGGCATCCCACGGCCTCCCCTTTTTCCCCACTGCGCCCAGTGCGACGAAATGTGAAATTTCAATTCCACAGCAAGATTTTTATTAAAGTATCGAAGCTTGGGAACCGCTCGAATATAGTTTGGAAACAAATAAACGACTTTCCCGGTCTTTTTCCCTTTTTTATACATAAAAGCGTCGAGTTGATTTATCGTTGGTGCTGGGAGCGACCGCCGTCGCGTCCTGCCGCGGATCTTGACTTGATCGACGGAGCATTTCAATTTATTTTATGAGTCGACACCTTCACCAAGCCTCGTACTAGCAGCACTTGATGTAGCCGACGTCACAATAGAGGAAGTACTTTATAAATTGTACCTACAGCAAAGTCCTACTGTACCGACGAATCGAATAACTTCATTTGATTATTGCCTTTTCTCTGTGACTTACACCTTTAGAAAGGACATTACATTTATTTATACAGGGTGTCCGCCATAAATTATACATCATGCCAAGGATGATTGTAACTTGGGTCATGATTACCTGGCCTCAGTAAAAACTTCCACATATTTAAAACTATTTGGATTTATTGAAAAATCGCCTGTGTCAGCTTTTTTGTGCATCTGTTTATACAAATTACTGTTTCTAATTATTTTAAATACCTTGAATACAATACTTTTCATGACTATTCAAAAATAATTTTATCGCGTTCTTCTCTCAACGAAAAATTGATCACTCATTTTTATAACGTACTATTTATGATTAACTCTGAAATAAATAATTTTAGAAATGTTTAGTTTCCACAAACTTTTACCTGCTCGCTATGAACGTAACTGAATTAAAATTCCATACGAGCTTGGAAAAAATTGGCAAAACAGTGTGAATATTAAAAACTAGTTTGGTCGTAGCGTTAAACGTACAAACGGAAGCAAAAAGCTGATCCATTCGTTTTAAACTTTTATACGTCAGCGTTCGTTAAATGTTTTGTAATGCCTGGTAGCTCGTGAGTTTTTGTATAAAAATATAGTAGGTAGAAACTAATGAAGTTATAATAGTAGTTATGACTGAAAATAGGAGAATATTGATTTATTTTTATGTTTAACCGTCAGTTGCAGGGTACAGCTTGAGAATTCAACACCTATTAAAACATACGTACTTTGTACTTTTTTATGTCCTAGCTCTAGAAAGAGATGTCTCTATATAGACTTAAGAATACATGAAGGTACGAACGCCGACTATTTTTTCTTTCATCCATGTAGGTATAAGTATATACATATAAATTTAAGGGAGTAAGTCGTAGAACAGAATTTTATCTAATTTGTAGCTTAGTATTAGATGGTTAGTATGTAAATTACAAACTTTATCATACATACTGTTGTATTCTTTTATTTAGAGAGCTACTGTTGTGTTTTTTTTTCTAATATCTTGTACTTTTGAGTATGAAGTTGAAGAAAATTGAAGAACATGATGGCTGTAAGATTTTTTTATGTGTACATGGGAGCTATATTGTTGGGTTTCTCTTAAAGCACACGCAATAGTCCATACTATACTGGAATACACAATGACGAACACGTACCTGCACTTTGGATTCGACCTTATCAATCAGTCAATTAGGCAACTAACTTGAGGCTCTTACTTAGTTCAGAATGTGGAGAAGGGCGTACATTGTGAATTAAGGTGTAAATACTAGGTACTACTAGTACGAGTCTAGTACTTAGAACGAGTAATTAAGTAATGACCTAGCTGAAAAAGATCGCTGTAACCTGGATATGTCATCATTTTGTTTCTGTCAAACAACAATCAAAATTTACCAAGTAAACTGTATACCAAGTAGGACTTAATAATTCTAAGCCCCTTACTTAGTTTAAAATGTAGATAAGAACTATCAAGATTTCCTAAATCAGGAGTTTACTCAGTTAGAGCAAGCTCATCAGCAAGAGTTACGCCCATAAAACAAAAGTTTTTTATATACTTCTACCCATACGACGCCCAATATAAAGTCAGCAGATAATTTTGTAAGTTACTTACTTAGGTAACTACCTAAAATTATCTAGATTTTAGAAATTGCTACGCCTAAAGATCCTCAATCACAGAAACGTCGTACGTACGTACGGTCTACGAAAACGTGCTCGTGTTCGTAGACCATTCGTAGACCGTCGTAGCAGGCACAAGGGCTGCCATCTTGCGGCTAAGTGCGGAAAATAGCCCGTTTTAGAAGAAGAATGCGTCAAATTACCTACGTTCTTCACCATACTGTTGTTGGGACAAAGATCTCCCCTTTAGAGGGTCAGAGGGCCTAATCCTGATTATTGAATTTAACATGCTCCCAAAAACTTTTTACGTGAAAACGTCTACTCATTTGCGTTCATAACAACATTAAGAATCCGTAATGAAAACCTTTTGTATATGGAGTTAGTTTTTTGTTTGGTACATAGGTATAATGAGGTTCAAATGAAGGGAAAAATCACAAATTCCTTGCAGTACCATTTTTTATCCCTAAAATGTCAAAAGCTTGAAATTATATGACTTAATATGACAAGTAACAAATAACAAGTAAGTGATAATAAGTAATAACTTTCATGCCTTTTGGGAAAATTAGGAAAAAATCATCAACACTTTAAAAATCTAGATACAATTGATGCCAATCTAACAGAGCTAGAGCGACGTAGAAAAATAAACGCAACTGCAGCCAGTCGCATCGGTCTGTACACTGTAAACAAGTTAGCGCTGCTCAAAAGCGGCGTGAATTTTAAACGGTGCTCCAACGGAATTCCGCCGGTCCCGGGTTCTCGCCACCCGAAAAGGTAAATGGGTCATAAAGGCGTATCAATATTGACCGCACAGCTCCCATCCAACGTACATCATGCCCGTTATATTGGCCATATCTCACGTTATGCGGAGAAGCCATTTTTTCGACACTAATTTATGTCTGCATCGCTTTTTATTTTTAAACGAGGGGAGTTGTTTTTAATTTCAAATATTGCGAAATATGTTACTTATTCTCGTTTACAAACATTTATTTACATAAGGGCGACAGGGAAAACGCACCAAAAGCAGCTATCCTAGCCCGGACATCTTTCCTTTAATAAAGTTTTTATTGTACCTATATACGGGGTGTAACAAAAACGGAATCGGAAATCATAAAGCTGAAAGAGGGGAATGGGGAAGGGAGGGGGGGGGGGGGTTTCAGTCTGCGTAACTGAACAACTTTTGGTTCTACGAAATTCTACTTTTGCAAAAAAAGTTGGTTTCATACAAATCTGTCCGCTGATCGATACCAAATGAATGTAGAATAAAAATTATTTTTGTTACATCCGCTCAATAATGGGCCTATTTATTGACAGAAAACAATGCACCAAGTGCCACATTCCCGCAATAGTGAGAGGAATATTGTATGTAAATCCATTATCCATCAACGGAAGTACTCAACAATCAAGTCGCTATAACTATTTTAACGAATATATACAATACGAATATAAATAGGTACGACTATGACTATGACTAATATTTATAATGACTCTTATGAGTACGGAATACTTCCGGGTGCGAATAGTACTCGCACTTGGCTTTTATTTTTTATCGGCTTTCACGCTATAAAGGTCTCGTGGTGGTACCCTGTGAGGTCCAAATTTACTGTCATATCTAGCTAGGCTCCGTTTATTACCGTTTTCCATGTAGGTATATAGTTTCTGCTCGACTTGGCGGAGGCACCACCGTGTCTAAGAAGCACTAGGCGCTTCAAGCAATTTCTACCGGATAAAAAAATGTATGTAGGTATCGCGCTTTTGTTATATATTTTAGTTAGACAATCGTGTTTTTGTTACTATTTATAATAATAAACCAACCCTATTAAAGTCTTTGCCTTTTTCTACAGAGTCACAAATAGGTATGGAAGTCTTCTTCTTCTTCAGGTCCTAGAACACCTAGTGGTGCATAGGGCTGAGACAATATTCTTCCACCGCGCTCTGTCCGATGCCGCAGACTGTATGGTTTCCCAGGATACTTTAGCCGCATCCAGGTCTTTTTGAAGGCTACGTTTCCATGTAGCCCTGGGTCTTCCACGTTTGCGAGAGCCTCCTGTAGGTTGCCAAGGAGGCATAGGCGATGCTTTTCGGGCGACGTAAGGTGTGCCCTATCCACAACCTGCAAGGTATGGAAGTAGTATGTACTCGTATAATAAGTTTTTACAAGTACATATATTTTAAATAGCATACATAATATTTTCTATCCAATTCAAATAAATTAGTTATTTGAAATCTAAATAAAGGAATCCGTAATAACACTTTAGATACAACGTTGAAATTTTATATTTTTTATAAAAGGTAAATTCCAGGCATTTAATTAAGTAGGTATGTACTTAGACATTATTTACGAACACTGTGTTAATTTATAAACCCTTTCTTGTAAGTCGGTAATCTGTACTATCAACCCTTTTTGATTAACAACGGTATAATTACAGGGGGGCAAAAGGATGAGCGCTGGACACCTGTCGACTAATAAATTAACGATGGATATATTATTTCTAATTCTAAAGTATTTACTTTCTATTTATGTAATTATAAATTAATATTAGTTTTGCCATCGATATACATCGTGAGGAAACCAGCATGTTTGAGGAAATGTACAATTTCCGAAGGCGTGTGAAATCCACCAATCAGCATTGAGCCCGCTCGGTGGATCATGGCCAGTACCCCCTTGTGCAAGGGGAGGCCTGTGCCACAACAGTGGGGACATTAATAGGCTGATGATGATGATGATTGCAGTAGGTATGTAACTTAATAGTACATACTTACATTAAAACACGAACATTGATCAATTGTATGTGTGACACAGTGTTCGCCGAACACTGTGTTCGATATTCGATAGTAGGATGTTCATGCAAAGTTATTGCATATCATGCTACGTAAACGTAACAGATTTGTTCGAAAATGCGTAAACGACTTAACAAGTGTGCTAAGGGCCTTGCTGCTATCCGAGTGTTAAGCCTAGGAGGATTATGAACTTGTGATACTTGATGTGCGATACATGGTTTTCGTATATCATATGGGATTGGTGTTTTTTATTATCATGTTGTGCACACTCACACGATGATGTAAGACAAAATAACCTGTGAGACAAAATAAGAATCAAAGAAAAATATCAAACAAATTGAAATTATTTATTCTACTTTATGTGGGAGTTAGCGTACAAGGAAAGTACCCCAAGTGTCCGGCTCCGATTTGATTCATTTTAAGATATATTGCAGAACATTGAAAAATAACCGACCCGTATTTATTTTATTGGTCCTAATTCATATTTAGTGGGAGAAATAGCTCTTTAAAGATTTCGAATGTATGGGACATAATAAGATCGGTTTGGTACATATTGCAAATCGGAGGAGTCAATTCTGCAACATGTACCAAACCGATTTCACTATGTCCTATACATTCGAAAACTTTGAAGGGCGATTTCTCCCACTAATTATGAATATGGGCCGATGAAAAAAAAAAGGGTCGGTTATTTTTCAATCAATATACCTTAAAATGAATCAAATCGGAGCCGGACACTTGGGGTACTTTCCTAGTTAGTTAAGAAAAAGGCCACTTCTCGAGCTGACAGTAACTAATTAATTACATTTATAAATGCTGTTTATTTCATTTACTGGTAAGAAGCAATTATTGACAATATTTCAATCGTCAAAAGGTTGTATGTATGAACAAGTTAGGAATAATAATGTTTCATTCTGGAAAGCCTTTGCTCTTCATAAAATGAACATTAATTGACTATACTCTACCATCAGGGGATAAATGCGAGCATCACATACTGTGTTATATTCATTGAAAGTATTGTAGGTACCTATTTTTACAGATATCTCTTCTTTTCGGTTATCTTGTAGATAAAGTAAGTACAACTTCTGTTGTATAAGTACAAAGATCCTCCTCATTTCATTTAACAGCACGGCATCTGTTCAGTAGACTTATTCCTTAGAGTTATCGATTCCAGCAAGTATTCGTGTTCGTTATTTACCATTAGCAGTCCTCGAAGAAATAAATTATTCATTGTTCTAAAACAGGCAGGGTACTTATTCCAATTGCCTAGATAAGATGTACTCCTATGCTGAAGCGAGTTCTATTTTGAATTAAGTGAGTATTATACCAATGTTAATAACATTTGCCAAGAACTTTACAAAAAATACAGTATATGTTCGTAAAATTGTGAATGTAAGTACCATGTCAAATTGAGAATTAGTTACAATAAGCTAGTCAAGAATTCTTTTCATAAGGGGTTTGCGAAATTTGTTTTTACGGGACTATTAATAAAAGATAATCGTTTATTACTTACTTATATAACATAAGCTATTTTCAGTGAATTTGAAAATTTCAACAGAAGATCGTGGATATTTCAATTCACATGAACTAGATTTTCTACGAAATTGATCGTGTTAGCTCTCGGCAAGAGTTTAAATACATACATAATTAAATAGGTAGTACGGACGCAGTCGGCTGACGCGTGAATACTGTAAGCCGTAATAGCTGAAAGACCCTTTAGATTTCATGGTGTGTAGAACCGAACTGATAGCGTTTATGTTCCAGGAGAGTTGTTTTAGGCCCTACTTTACATAATAATGCCCGTATAAACTCAAAATTTAGGGTTATATTTCTTCAATAATGTTTGCATATTTTAACCGTAATGTAAAAGTTTTTAATGGTTTTTATTCACTGTACTTTAGAAACATAAAAATGTTATGATTATGAATAAGCGAGGTATGCCGCGTTTTTAACTTAGGTATACGTAAGTATATACTATAATCATAACATTTTTATGTTTCTAAAGTACAGTGAATAAAAACCATTAAAAACTTATCTGCAGGTTTGGGCCTATAGTGCGAACGCGGTCATAAATAATCATAATACCTATTATACTTTTTGTCGAGTCATATAATTATTATAGCACTTATCGATAGCTAAGAACATTTCTATTTTAGTCCTATGAAAAATCGTGTAAGTGTATATTTTTCGGTATGATAGTAGTAATGCAAAGCGAAGAACGTGATTCCATCATCCCCGCCTTATCTCATATTCGTGACATTTAATGAATAATTTATTGAAGCGTGTCATTTACAATTAAACAAATAATGTTTATTTACTTATTTACTTTTGTCGGTACATTTGTAAAGATTATCCAGGGGAATAAACAATAGACATGGCAAACGGGCCCGGGGCTGCGGTCGGCTGATAACGACGAGCGTGAGGGAGAATACGTTAGCGATATAGTCACTTTCAGCTGATCTAGACAATTCGCCTATCAACCGCGATGCTTAGTCTATTGTTTTTTTTTATGTTCAATGAAAACAGACGAGCAAACAGTTCACCTGGTGATGAGTGGTCGCCATCGCCCATAGACATCTCACCTCGCTCTAGTGACATTATAAATAATTTACAATTATTGTAAAATTATAAAGTTACGGTTTACGGTTTAAGACATTTAGTTCTCTAAAAAAGGATACAATCCACTTAGCTTAGTCAAAAACAAACACAGTAAGAGGTAAAAGAGCGGTATCTTATCTACCGAGGTTGACTCTGCCTGCAAACACGGTTTCCTACCACCACTAATATTGTTCAACCTTTTACTAAACTTTTACATAATATACTTTGCTTACTCGACTATTTTGCATACTGGAGTGGATATGAGTCGCGGTTGCTTATACACAGGAAAGTTTTACGTGCACATGCATGTACGATAAAATATTGCTAGATAAGTATTTGAAACACATGAAAATTCACCCCGAGAATTGATAATTAGTAAGTTAGTCGTTAATAAGTGAGTAGTAGTTTTCGATTTTAATTCGACTTAAACTAGGTAGTCGTAAGTAGGTACAACTAAAAAGATAGAGAAAAAAGAGAAAAAGAAAAAGAGTTGAGAATATTTATTGAATTTGTACTCATGAGTAGACCTGCATTCAGTAACAATATTACCTAACTTTGTAAACTATTGTTTAATATAAGTTTCCAGTAAAACACAATATTAATTTAACATTCGGCAGGTTATTTAAGTTATAAGTATTGCCTTTTTGATAACAAGGGTAACGAGTATCTGTCATTTACAATTCTGCTGTCATAAAATATGAGAAATTAAAGATATCTAAGTCTTTGAATTAGTAATGTTTAGGATTTATGTAGAAATTATAATATTTTAATTAATATTTTACTCCTTTTGCATACGCAATGAGCTCATGTAATATATAGGTAGCTAATCGTAGATATTGGTGTTTTATGGCCTATTATTTAGGTTTCTTTACTTTCATCCAATATAATTTAATAGCATATCAATGATAACGTTACTACAAGTTTCTTAAAAACTTCAAGTCCATAAATAATTGATAATAATATACTTATATACCTACCTACTTACACATATACAAGAGTAAATTGAATAATAATGTACCTACATAATATAAGTAACTACATATTTTGATAAGTAGACAAAGTCCCTGCTATTACTTAGCGACATAAAAAATAAAATGATTCATCTGTGCTGTGGCATTCACTAAGCCCTGTACAAGCGATTACACCTTTTAGACGACATTTCCGAACGTCCATTAAAGGATTTGGCGGATTAAAAGTTCCATTTAAGCTATGTTCTTGTTTGTATCGTTTTTGTACTTCGTATTAAGTTTCAATTTAAACGTCTAGTAATCAGTTTGTTAGATCATCATTTTGTTTTCTGTCTTTTATTTGCTACTTTTTGGACAACTAAATTATTATAGCTTGTGATATTATACCAATTTTCATGGTTGCTATAAATCTTCCGAGATAATATGGCCAAAGTATGAATTTTTTCTATGTATTTTTTTTGCAGAGTACAATAAAATATTACTTTCTTATCCTATTAAACTATCAAAATTACCGATACTGATGGCCTATCCCGTAGGATTCAGTGTGACAGTCACGAAACGAAAATTTTGACAACGGGTCTCGAAAACTAAGTTCCATATACAATAGCGCCACCAATAGTCTGATTGTAACAGAATTTTAGGCATGCCATGCAGGCATTTTTATTGCGAATAATATATGTATAAATAGAGATAAAATGAAAATAATGGACACTAAGCAAACAAGCAACGGCAAAAAATAATCTTAAATGAACATTGTATCTTTCCATTGATGGACTCAGCAGCAATTGTTAGACAATGTCAGAGGCGGCCTGAACTACTCTGACAGTACGTTAGTCACTAACCACATGACAGGAAGAAGAAGAGCTGCGGGATTATAATGCATCTTTAAAACTTCCGGAGATGACCGGAAATGTGTGGTAAATGTTTGGTTTCCTTAAGAGATCGGCGACTGTTTCTTTTTCTTTTTGTTATATGCTAGACGATAGAGATACCTTGTTTTCCAAAAGAGATTTTCGTTTCGTAATTGTCAAAAGAAATCTACAGAAATGTACATTTACAAACTGAGGGCTGATCTCAGTTTGTAAATGTAAAATAAACTTCATTTTCGTTTAACCTGGGAAAAACAATTTAAAATTGCTACATGCATCAAATAAACGAAAAATTGTTTGATAACAAACCCTACATCGAGATTATACGGATTAAATTGAAAACGTAGCGAGAAAAATATGCAGACGCACGCGTCGAGCCCGCCTTATCGTAAACTCATTGGCAATCTTCAACCAAGAAAACGTATTCGGAATATTATTACGATAAAAACCTACAGATTCCTTTACACAGTTTACTGTTAAGAACAGGAGAACGTACATTTCCTCGAACTTGTTTGTTATACTTACTTGCTCAAAAATTAGCCTAAATATGGACTAACAACTGTGCGGGGACTGTCAGATTTCCGCACTGAGGGAATTATACAGATTTTTACGACAATTCTCCTGATGTCAGTATATACGATATCACTGGCGTTACGAGACTATGTAAAGAAAATTGAACACTGCGTTGACCTATCCTAATACATATTTTTCGTTACATCCATACGTAACTTGACCTTGTTGCTGCTATCTTCTACTCCTACCATGCCATCATTACCAGTTAATTTACGTTAAAATAAGCGTTACCACTACTGGACCACTAACTTTCCCTTTGCTGAAGCGGTAAGAACCTTGAATCAACATCCGGCCGGGTTGGTAGATTAGATTACTAACTATTTCCCAAGGTTGGTCTTTTTAGCCTTAAATGAACTTGTGCGATGTCGGGACGGAACGCTAGTTATGTACCTATATTATAGGTTTATGTAGTAGGTACACTTTAATGCTATTATGCAAAATGATAGTACGTAGCAATGTAACCCATTTACCACTTATTTTAAAATGCGGTCTGTGGTACTCGTAGTAGCATTGAGATCGGTATGCGGGTTGAACAAACATGTGCGAACGTGCAATATCACTGGAATCGCACATCCCCGGGTATTACGTTAAAAACTTGATTAAACATGGAAAAATACACAATCATGCCGTAATCTCTCAATAAATGGAACTTTTATTTCTGTCCTCGAACTATTCGACGAAAAAAAATTTAACTTCCTATATTCCTAAACGACACGGTTGAAAGTATCTGAATGAAAAAACAATGTAAAATTTCAAAGGATTTTCAATCCACGAGCAGTTTTATCGCATAGTCTCTACAGGGACCATTATGTAGTCGCTTTGATCTCGAAAAGTGTCCCTCTCCCGGCTCATAGATGTATAAGTAAATGTATATAAATATAGAGGTATATGAAGTAGGTACTGTACATATAAACATAATAGCAGTGGTCCGTGGGGTACATCTCTGTCCAACACAAAGTAAACCTTCACAAACACGTAGCTATATAATTATGAAGGTAATTCTTTATGAAGGACCAAAGGATACTAGGGAAGTGAGGGATACAGAAGCTTGCCGGAGGCATCACTCTTTGACCCCATTGTTGCTAACATGGCGCTAACATATTTAGGATGAAGCTGCTTACGTATCATTACATTACATTTACGTTTATGTCGGAACCTTACTATGGGAGAATCATAATTAGAATAACTATTCTTACTACATGGGTTGGGACCGTAAGTAGTTTTTTAGCCATGTAAGTACGACAAGAGTTACTTAAGTATAATGAAGACGCGATGTTATTTCATTAATCATTACTAAGTAATATCGTCAAAAGAAATATAAATACTAACACGCGTTTGACCGCTTTCCAAAATTCATACGCTCGGCTTCCGGTTTTCACAGAACCCGTGCAATCGCTAGTTACTTATAAAACTAGCTGTTGCCCACGACTTCGTTCGCGTGGACTTCTCTGGAGGAATTCTCAAAAACTGTAAAGTTTTAAAACTTTATTTTTCCTGTAAAGTACCTTTGAGCGAATTTATAAGTTTAAATTATTTCAGAATTTTCGGGCTGCAAGCTTTGGAGATATGTACGGGACAGAAAGGTCTTTTTCAGCCATTTTTGGCCATAAGTCGAAAACTATGCCACATAATAAATAAATAAAAATAGTTTCGTAATGTATAAACAGAACCCATTCATAATATGATACCCCACTTGCAAATTACGACCCCCCATTTCAGATCCATTTCAATAAAAATAAAATTATTTCCAAATTTATTTTACCAAAGACAGATGCGGGCAAGCATTAGTAATTTGTAAGTTGTGAGCAAAAATGTATCTTGCACTAGCACTTGGCCGGTTTCTAAGTAGAATTTTTAAAACATCTTTAGCCTAGATCTGTACTTATTCAAATAAATCCGCGAAAACTCCATTCTAATCCGTTCAGTAGTTTTTACGTGATGTGCGTTCAAACAAACAGACAAACAAAAATTTCACGTTTACGATTTTATATGTATAGTTTAATGAAAATTTTATATACTTACTCATACTTGTATAAGTAAGTTCTTTTTATCTACTCGTATAATGGTGTACATGGAATTGGTGTCCCATTATTTCACATTGTGAAATAAATGCGGTCGTCCTGGGGCTGCTTTTAAATTAAACATGGAATTTTAAATAACTAAACAGATTAATCCAACCTCGATGCGATTGAATATATTTCAGTTACTGTTTTTGGTGTTCACTTCTAGGTTATTTAATTGACTAGTATTTTTTGTAATTGGTGGACAAGAATTGTTACCAAATGAATAAAAACCAATGTACGTATTAGAGTGCACGTTAAGCAGTCGGTCCCGGTTGTTGTCGTTCGACAGCAGTCGTTAAGCCATGTCAGAGGCCTACGGGCGGCCTGAACAACTCTGACAAATAGGTTGGCCACTAACCATACGATAAGCAAGCAAGTGCATTAAGTGCAAAAAGTTGCTCCATTGCAAATATAATACATAATCAGTTTCATGCATTGACATTTCTATTATTAATTAAGTAATAATCCCAAATGTAATATCTTAAGCAATTTCTTTGGTATATCCGATAAAACTCATGTAAGTAAATTTAAGTAATTCGTTAATGGGAAATAAGGACTAAAATGAAAAATTATAGTTTATAGTTCAAATAACATTGGCTGGAAAAAACTAACAGACATAAATTATAAGATTTTGTCTAAGAAGAACGAGTTATTGAACGACGTACTAGAAAAATCACGTTAGTCTATTTAAAAAAAAATCAATTGTTAGGATAAAATATTTTTACTTACACCTTTTTGTCCTTGGTAAGAATGATTTATTGGTAACCATCAGTTCAAAAATGTACTGCTGTCTTGCTGTCTTACAATGCAAAACGACTAAAATAAATGTACAACTTTTAGTACAACATCGCAATAAAATCAAAATTTGATAGGAAATATTACTCGAAATTTTATTACGAAACGAAGAATACCAACGTCATACAAACTGGGAACAGATCGTGCCGACATTGTATCCCGGAGTAACTACACAAAGGACATTGTAACTATACAAAGGAATGCATTCAAGAGTGCGATTCTCGCAGCATTCGACATGCAAAATTCGAGCACTAACGGATGTCTTGTCACGCTCACTCTTAATATTATATGACCAAATGAGAAAGGACTATGTCGACTTTGACATTCGATTGCGAGAATCATCCTCTTGTGCATCCTTCCGCTGCTCTTAGAGATGTTCGATCGAATCACTGAATATTGTTTTCAAGCGGGTTCAGCCTAATGTTACGTCTTCAGCTAGTGCATTTTAGCACCAAATTACAGTTTTTTGTTACATGGCCTTTTGGGGTTATATACATGAGGTTTTATATCATGGCCCGAAATTTAGGTCGATTGAAGAAGCACCTGGACATTATATAGTGTTTTTAATATTTTTTTGACTTCCTTCAAACTCAACAGAATCTTTTTAAAGTTGACTTATTCTTAGTGTTAAATACAGTTCAAGGTCGAATTTCAATAAAATCGACGAAAAAAAAAGTTGTAAAAAACGAAAAATACGCATTTAGGTAGGTACTTGTTTTGCCAATCAAGTCAGTTCAATTATTTATTGCTAAATATAAATTTATACGTCAGAAAGTACATATTGGTTATACACATAATTATTGTATCATTAGATTCATTAGCGACGCTTTTTAAGTCGTCGCTAAAAATAATAGGTACATAACTGGTTAGTTATTACATCCAGACCAGCAAAGGGCATATAATCGCTCAAAGGTTTGTTCATTCAAATGTAGAGTCGATCACTTGAAACGATATCTCAAAGCACAGGCAGCGGTTCTAGTAAGCTGCACCGTATTAATAGACACGAGGTTTTATATTAAAGGTGCGTTTCTCTTGTGGAATAAGATGAAGACCAATAAACCTTCAAGTAATTAATAAAACTTATAGGCTACAAGACACATCATTTAATATTTAATAAATAGTACATGGTGTAACTCGTGTAGTAAGGGTCAAATGTCGTACTGATGGTTAGGTCGAAAGGATTGTAAAACACGAATTGAGAAAATTTAGCCCTTAACACACATGTTACATTGGAGACTTTAAATAACATTTGAAAGAGAAATTAAAAAAAAACAATTTCATGTTCTTCAAAATTAACGTACAGTTAACAGAAAATTAAAAGGTATACTTATAAACAAAATTGTAGATATTTCAAGGAGTGATAACGTAACATTTAAGCCGCTAGCCACTCTACTCGAGCCCACTACATAAAGCAAACATCAAAGAAACTACTTACCTACATTTTTCCTTGAGCGTTATTGGGATTGTGGACCGAGCACAAAAATGTTTGTAAAGATGCGCAAAAGAGGAATGCTTAGGCATAATGGAAAACTCACTTGTGTATAGGCTCTTATGCTCTAAAAATATGTGGGTGTTACGTACCTTCACGAGTGTCGTTTCCCATAATTCAGAATTCGCATCCCGTCAGCGATTCATCTAAGCTGATTTTATTTTGTGTACAACATGCTTGTCATTCATAACGAATCATACCGGATTTACGGATTCGTCAGAAAAATGATTCCGGATTGGTTTAGGCAGCACTTTCCAGATTCGTCTGAAAAAGTATTCCGGTTTGTGCCTAAAACGGGACAAGACGAGAATTTCAACTTTGGTAAAAGCTGTGTATTCTGGCCACAGAAAATTGAACGAGTATATTCTGAAAACTGAAAACAATACGATAAAAGTAAAGAAAACCAGTGTTTTTTAATAATGATATTTTTATTAAAGATTAAGTAGGCACATAACTGTTGTAATTCGGTTTCAAAAAAAAAGAAAAATGTTTTGAAGCAATACTAACCACAAAGACATTTTCGCACGTTGAAATGGTAAATTTTTTGCAAATTATTGACTATTGATGATGAGAAAGAAAAATGACAAAATATGCTTTCAGTAAGTAACTTTAAATATATTATTTGTATTAATTTCCAATCCCAAGCAGAAACCGATTTTCAATTAAGTGTAGATTATTTTGTTTACAAAAAATAGGTATTTACAAGATAGAGGACACACAAGGGACACACAAGACTAGCGAAAACTTGATAATACGATGCATGATTGAAACATCCTAATTCGAAATATGAAAGCAGGTAGTAAGTACACAAAAACATCCATGTCACAGGACGGGAGGATATAAGCCTCTTTCTTTAATGTACATACATAAATCCGAATTAAAACCGAAAGAGGCCCCGCGAATAAATAATGTTGGCTCGTTTTTCAGAGGTCTTAAGTCCTCCGGCCTACTTTATACGTTCCATGTTTTTATTTTTCGTATTTAAAAACTCTCGTAATTATGAGTAAGCAGATTTTGTGAGTAGAAATTTGGTGACACGGATGCTTTCTATTTAAGTAGGTATGTACATTTCAGTTTATCTACGGCAATTAAAAATATTATGTAGTAAGTACTTACCTTAAAGCTAAATAGGCACGTGCCCCAAGTGATGATAATGAATAATGTTTTACAAACATTCAGCGCTCGATTATTTCCCATTCGGATACTCTCACTCAGTTCGTGTTCAATCTTCATCTTCTCTCATCTCATCTCTTAAAATCGTTTTCTTTTAGAACCAGTACCGACCACTATTACCGGTTAAATTTATATACTGTAATAGTGATGATATGATCCAAGGTTGTGCCTTTCATAATCATAACCTCAATCAGTGTAAGGTCAAGATATGGTCATAGTTTAAGGTCAAGTTATGGGATAGGTCAATTAATTACTATTGGTCCTAAATTCAGCTCCAGCTCTGCACATTGTGTATTTGATTGTATTTATAATTATTGTAAGATATATTTATTTCAAAAGACTTCCTGTTGAATGTTTCTTTTTTCTTTCAGCAATAGAACCTACTCTAGCTACTCTAGGTACCTACTCTAGTAGGTACTCGTAAAAAATTACTTTGTTATAATGTACTTTAACTTTTTATTTACAATAATGTTTAGATTTGATCGATAAGAACACTGACTTCATTAGCAACGATGGGAGAAAAGAAAACGAACATAGGTATAATAAAATAAAGTAAATTATTATTTTAAGACTAATTAGGTGAGACTGGTGTACGTGTAGGCTCTATGTAGAATACATTAAACAAACAATACTTCGTTACGAGCATCCTCGAAATTTCTCTCCCCGAGATTAATTAAGTCATACTTCAGCCGAGTCGAACATTATCGTTACATGGTGAGAATACAAGACAATTCTAAGAAATATTATGTATTTATTATTCTTTACTTCTGCACCTTATGTCAACTTATTGCAACTTATGTTAACTTATTGCACTGACATAACCGCACTGCATTTATTATAAAAACCGGCGAAGTGCGAGTCGGACCTCGCCATATCCATAGGCGAACTATAATCTAATACTAGGTACTATTTCATAAGTATAAAGTGAAAAAAAAGTTAAGAATTTTGCTCACAACTTACAAACTATTACATACGAGTATGTATCATTTTAGTATTTGTTATTTAAACAGAGGATATAACCAATATTTTAGCCAATTTTCTAGTTTCTTGGTAACATTCATGAGATAGACTTGCATGGTAAATAAAAGTAATCTAAAATTGTCATCTTTGACAGACGCTTACGTCGTTATTTCTCTACGAAAAAAAATTCGTGCTCTACTCGATGAGCTCTAAAAAATACCCCATGGTAGATAAATATTTCTCTTTACTTATCTCTGAACCCCTCTAAAACCATTTTATAAAATGTAAAAGTTAATAAGTATTCGGATTGCGGTCAAAAGAATACATAATATGTGAAATGTTGAGGATAAACGGAATAGTATACAGATACTATTCCGTTTATACGCTAGACCCGCGTAACAGACGGGCGGACGGGCGACAACGGAGCGACAGCAATAGGCACATAGTTTGAATCTTTCTTTATACATTTTGTAATCTTACATACATATAATTTATTTACGCACGTTCCTTGCAAGTTCCTTGTAGACAAAGAGAAAGAAGCGCCAAAATTCTTTATCTTGCCACACCTCGTTTTCTTCCTGTACAGTCATTCATCTCTACCACGCATTTTCACAGTTGAAGTCGTGTGCTCTGAATGTTATTTTACAGAAATCATTTAAGAAAATACTTACTTTTCCTCTTGGGCTCAGCCGTGATATAAATATTATATAACCTATAGTATCATTAATTTTAAATTCGCCTAATTCTATGATACCGATACGAAAATCAAAACGTAGAGAATTAAAGTAATTAGCCTTTTAAGCGTCCACTCTCCTTGAATAGATTTAGTGCATTGTGTTTGAATGCATTTGGCCAATCCGCCAATTTCCCACGTCGTAATTACTAGCATTTCGGAGGTCTGCAGCGGATAATTGATTGTGTGATGTAGAGCTCAACGCCGACAGTCAATCAAATTCATTTCAGCATTCAACATCGTTTTCAGGTTTTCTGGGTTACATTGTTTTGTATGTACCTTTTTTAACATTTTAGCGTTTTATACCTTGAGATTTAGACATGAATTCTTAGATAAAACACTTGGCATTGTTTCACATTATTATAGTCCTAAATATTGTAAAATTATACATATAGGCACGATATTCCCAGTAAAATAATGTGATAAATGTAATAATGTTTTGTGAAATAACGGAATCATTGTATTATTATTGTGAAAACAACTTTAACACAAACAACTGAAGTAGTCCCGTCCCAGCCTTACTGGAATAGTATACTGGAGTAGTAGTAATGTCATTGTGATTTGACATCATAGTATGGAAAGCTGCTATTATTAAATTTCTACTCTTTTTTGACGGAGTGTAAGTCATAACACGATATTTTATAAAACAACTGGGAGAAAAAATATAAAACTAATTTCGAAACATACAAACAAATTGAAATTACTTATTGTACGAATATGTGGCTCTTAGCCTACAGTTTTACTCTCTCGAGTCTCGAGCAGGTGTTACATAAAAATTAGTATAAATTAGTATAAATCCAGTTCCTAAAACGAACAATTAGGACAGACCTAATTGCTAATCTTTATATCCTTAACAACTTTCATCATAGCATTTTATGAGAAGAAATCATTAATTTTAATTGAAATTTGTGAATATAAATTATTCAGCACTCTCTTTAACATTCTCCAGGTGATCCGTTTAACTCAACCCACTGCCTTAACACAGAACAATTTCCGTATAATTACCGGATGTTTTCCTAAGAAGGAAATGACGTACTGAATTGACAATAATCCGAGGGAGACAATGTCGCGTTCGCGACACAATTTCCGGTAGCACTCGGAACAAGGAATTATGATCTGACTGAACTTCATGACTGAATTTTAGATTCTAAAATTTAGAACATACGCCATGCATCATATAGTAGGGTTGCGATTAGGTACAGTTTAGAAGGGAAGGGGACCTTCCTTAATTTACTTGCATCAGGTATTTTTAAAACTAAAATTACAAACTTTATTTTATTCTAAAAGGAGATCGGACGAGCAAGCGGGTCACCTGATCGTAAGTACGCCGCCATTTTGTCCATCGTCCATAGACGTCTAACTTACAATAATATTAGAGGCAAGAATTTTGAAATTCACCCCTATGTAGGTTGTTCGCTAGAGAAGTTTTATAGGGAAACCGCGTCTGCTAGTTGGCGCATGCGATTTGAGCTTTTCCCGTACATTAATCGAGCACATAAATGTTAAATGTATGAAAATATGTGACCTATGGGTCCATTTCGTCGCTCGCAGTCATTGTTCTAGAGGAGAGAGCTAGTAGTCCGATTTCTGTAGTTAGAGGGTTTTCGATGTGCTGATAACCTTCAGGAGTTAGAGAGAATGCCCCATGTGCAGGTAATTGTGCTGGCTCTCTTACCCTTTCAACCGAAACAGCAATGCAAGCTTTGCACTGCTTTACGGTAGAAATAAAAGAGTTTCCACCCCAGTCTGACTCTGCACAGTTTCATACTACCTTGAAATTATTATTAAAATTACTTTTAGAAAATTTACACTGTAAAAATTTTCCTTTTAAAAGTATTGGAGCTCTATCAGATTTACGTTCACAATGTTTATTTTCGCTATCGCTCTTTCATATCCATTACGTCAGAAAATTAAACGCGTCTTGACCGAACCGCATTCTACTATCAAAATAGATTAAATCTTGGAAAAACCTGTATTGAGCACGGACGGTGCTCAAGTACCACTTTTCAGTATCTTTATGTAAATGTATTGGCTTCATGTACGACTAGATTAGATAGGTACTGCTGTAGCAAGCTTTTGTTGCAAGAGATTTTGATTTTTTTTCTCATATCTATGTACTTAAGTCAAATCAAAATCAAATCAAACTTTTTTATTGTATTAAAGTACATTAAAGTCATCCGTCACAAAACGCGAGTTACCGACATAGCTCATATGATTATCAAGTTGAAGTGGCAATGGGCTGGCCATGTCTGTCGCAGATCCGACAACCGTTGGGGTAGACGAGTTCTAGAGTGGAGACCGCGGACAAGAAAGCGCAGTGTGGGACGCCCTCCTGCCCGGTGGACCGACGACCTGAACAAGGTTGCTGGCGATGATTGGATGAGGAAGGCGGAGGACCGAGTAATGTGGCGCGCCCTGGGAGAGGCCTATGTCCAGCAGTGGACAGATACGGGCTGATAGATAGATGGATAGATAAAGTACATTTTTACAACGTCATGTTTTACTCTACTACCAAGTACATATTGAAAATAGATACTTAATGATGAAAAAAAGTAAGAACGTGGTCTTAAAATATCAAAAAACACTGAAATTTTAACTTATTTCATTTAGAACATTAAAGTTACTTTATTTAGTTGAACCATTACCTGATTGATACGACAAAGATCTTGGGTTAACAATTTTTTGATTGAAGTGTACAAGCCGACTTTATATGCACATAATTGACATTTCTTGTTTGAAGTATACAATTTTTCATTTCAGTGTACAGTGGAAGACACATCAAGCTATACCCTTTAGTACTTTGTCGCTTTAACTTATTATTTGACACAGTCATACCATGTCAAGAAATTATAACAAAAAACTTATTGCGACAGTGTTCCACAGAGTATAGCATAATCTGTCTTCCACTGTACAGTACCTACCTACTAACATACCTAGATCATGCATCTACTCGACATAACTGTTATTCTAAAAACATAAAATAGGTACTTCCGCGTAGGTAAGTATATTGAGCAATTTTTTAAAATCAGTGTTACAAAGGCACAAACAGTAATGTGGTGTCATTACCTGGTCATGTTTTAAAACGGCGCATAGCATGGACGTTTGCATTAATCACTGATGATGGGTTGCCGAGTCGGAATGCTCCGGCCAGTAGGTATTTGCGTTTTGCGCGGCCATGTCATCCATTAAATCCCCTATAGGTCATGAAACATCGTGCATGGTTATAGATTATAGTACCGATCTATATAGGCAGACCCGTTATGCAGTCAGGCGGATGTGTTGAAGTAAGTTACGAGTAAAGTTTATTTTATTTGTGGACTGCACATCTACCTACTACTACTAAAGGTGAACCAATAGTACCTATTGCAGGTATTGTACGGTATACCAAAAAGTGGATTACTAGTTTTGACAAAATCTACAATGTAATTAAAATATCATTAATATCATAATTCATTTCATACCATAAGTAGGGGCAGGTGGGGTAATACTGGAATATTAAAAATATATTGATGAGCAATAAATAAAAAATATTAAAACAATTACTAAAATTCGGAACATCCATTTTCACCCCTTGTACTATATGGATTGAACCAGATACCATATTTTCAAAGGTGGAGTAAAAATGGATAGCAATTTATTTTCAGAGCGACACACGCGAAACAACAGTTTTTGAGTAGTACAGCAGGTACAAGTTTTGTAGGCCTATTTTAAACAAACTGTGCCTCCAAACAGTCGTTCGTAGCTATATTTCTCATCACAATTAAAGCATTCTGCATCTTTCTCGTAAATTTCTTTTCTCTTTCCTTTTTATTTGGTATTCTCTTTGGTCTATTTTCCTTTTTCGTTTGTTTTCTTTAATTATATTGGTAAGGCTTATGAAACCGATTTCATCTCATCCGGTTGCACCCCACGTGTACTTTTTTACAAATAAACATTATATTAGTTAGTTGTGTCGAACAATTTGTGAAACAAAAGCGTAAATAACTTGCCGTATAGACGCTGCTGCGGAATAAATGATTCACATTGACATTGGTAGTCATAGCTAATTTGATTTTTGCTGAAATAAGTAAGAATATTACTTCACTTACGTGTTTTTTTAATTATCTCAAACGCCGACGGAATAAACAACACCAGACCGATCTCCACTACACGAGATAAGCACCATTTACAAATACTTTCAAACCTACTAGAATGATACAGCGGTAGCTGGAAGTATGAAATATTGAAATATTGAAATATAAAAATTATATCTGTTTTAACCCACTGATTTCTCCCCATGATCCCCTAGTTCTTACTTGGTTAGAACCTTTAAAGAGATGCAAGCAAAAATAGTCCTTATTATAATGATAATATTTAGAGCGAAGATTACACCTTTAGCACACGCGATTTTGGAACAGAAAAAGACCATAGATAGATCGACCGAACCCATAGAAGTCGAGAAAACTGAAAATTAGACTTCAAATGGCAAAGTCGTTCGCCAATGCGTCACATTATTCTATAAAATATCGCCGCAAACGATCACTATTTTACGTTATATGTAGGTTCTCGCATTACCCTTTTTTATTCCGTTCCACACCAAGCGGATGGCGTACCGTACCCGGCCGTATCATGTGTTTCACCGAGTGACGTTTTGACGTGACGTGACGTTTGTGGGGTAGAGCGAAAATCGGAGTCAATGTCTGAATTACACGCGATTCGATTTCGTTCAACGACAATCTACATGACATGTCGATTCCATTCTCGTTGCCTATTCCATAAATAGATTTCTCAACATCTAGGTACTAGTACTTAGTAATTCCATGAGATTTCTACGGTTTTATTATCAATTACTTATATTTCCTACAGGAGTAGAGCTAACATTAGGGTAGCTAAAGCGTAGCAAAACCGCACACGTAGATACAATAGATTCAAAAATTTGTATGGAGAAAATAATTCAAGAGCTACCAAGCAAAAGTTACAATGGCGGACTGTCAGAATCGATATCTGTCAGTGTAATAGTGAATTTAACTACACGTCGGGGTAAAAAAGGATATCCATCGCATAAATAATGAGTGCGAGTGAGATCGTTATAAGTGCTCAGTGTACGTGAAATAATAAGTTCTGTGATTATTATTTTATAAGTAAAAATTTCTAATAAACGAATAACTTACTTTCTCTATTGAAAATTACAATCGGACGCAGAGTTTTTGTAAATAAAACGAAAAGTACTTACCAATTTTCATTCGAGCACTAGAAATCGAATAATAATTCTCTATCAACGTTTTAAAAGTTCAACTAACCTAAGTTTAATAAGTATGCCTGAAACGTAAATATGTTTTTTGGGCAATTATTACGGACTAGTTGCTAAAGGCAAATCAGCTATGTATTGGAAAACTGTCTAAAATAATATATTACATTCCATTTATTGCAAATATGTAGAGCATCCAATTAGGTACTCATATATCCGACGAGGACCCTAATATCTCAAATGGGAATGCTTGTTAAAATTAATTAATAACAATGGGATTTAATTTTCTGCAAATTCCGTGGAAATACCTAATACATTTATTTATATTAATTAGTATTTATGATTATGTTTACTATAGTAGTTTCTTGGTATTTATGATTTTTCTATTTGATATTTTATTTTAGAATTTTGATTAGCGATTACACAACTGTACGAAATTACTGATTTTAACCGTATAGGTCACCTGTCCCCCTACATCGGATTAATTTGCATGACGTCGTGGGGGAGTTAGGGCAAAACGGGCACGATGGCATTTCGAATGAATAATTGCGGCGCAGATTTGACGTGAGGTATTTTTATTGCCTCTCGGTATGAACGATATTCGAATTCGTTAATAAAAACTTTGGTGAGTACCGTCTTTGTTCAGCCGAATTATTTAGCACAATAAATCTGCTGTCAGCTGTCATTTACTTCGAATAATCGTGATAACGGAATAAATGTTAAATTTAAAATAAATTGTGAATATGGTGTATTTCCACAAGCTGTAGACTACAAAAGATCTGTTCTGTGAAGCAAGCTTAACCTTGAGTAAGTTTAGGTTGCTTTTGCAGACTAAACTAACACTAAGTTTTAAAAACACCATATAAATACCTAACAATTTGGAGCAGTAAAACGTCTGATTAAAGACTAATAATTCCAAACTTATAATTCCATGAAAATAACACGAATAAATTCTTAGGTAAATAATAAATAAATAAGGTAACTAAGGCCTGAAAGTGTTTGTCAGTTTTCAACGCAACATCGCCAGCCTCCTCGGGACACTCCCTGCAGGGAGCGACCTGGGCCAGGTCTTTCACTTGTAAAATAGTTAGGTATTTTGTAATTTTAGGTTTTGTATTTTACTGTTATTTTAGTATTACATTGTTTTCAATTTCCTTCCTTTTTCATATTGCGCGCAATAAGGTCTACATAAAATCAATGTAGTTACTTACTACGTTTTAAAACAGTGCAGCGTTTAAAAGTAAATCAAATGCATATGCAAAAAGTATGTTACTTGTTGTAATTTGGTCTCTTTTTATTGGTTGTTCATTTCCGACATCGCAAATAGATTATTAAAGACTTTTTGATAATGAGGATGTTACCAGCTTAAGTTTCTGCCATTCGAGTTAGATGGCGCTGCATCTAATAGGAATGTTATAGTGACAGAGGTGTTGTTTTGACATAATGTTTTTTCATTGCATTGTATGTAGCTTTTTGAAAAAATATAGAATTTCATCGAATTCATCATTTCCAAATGATAAAACAAGAACAAAGATCAATTAACAAAGAATTAATAACAACGATAAAAAAAAGTCTTTTCTTTCAATTCAAATATGATGGCCTAGTACATGCTATATGTATTCCAGTATACAATCAGCGCCATCTGTTGAGTTGATTGGAAGCTTCCGGAAAATCCCTCATTATGAACTAATTACATACCTATCAATGGAGACTTGACCAGATATTTAAAAAAATCATATTAATAACATTTTAAAATCTTTTTATCTAAGCTATACCTAGTATGTCACTACTTTTTGAACGTTTTATGTTTCAAAGTAGAGTTCTATCTATGCCTAGTGACAATTTTAGGCAGCGACCTTATAAAACTGACGTGTTCATGCAATTGTAGACTGGGTGGTAAACATTTTCTGACTGCGACTGTACAAGGTCTCAAGAGTTCGTAAAAACTGTTTTCTCGTTGTTGTTTAGTCCACTAAACAACAACAACAACAACAACCTTATAATTGTATGGTTTCATGAAAGACTGTTGAAGTAGTAAAGTAACTTATCCTTATACAATAACGTTTTGTCCGAGTCCTTTTATGTCGCATTACTTACTCATCCGCGGTTTTGTTAACTTTTGAGCGGAAGCTCCGAGAAACTAGGTTTCGTTGTATTAGATGTTAGATTAGATTAGATTAGATGTCATGTTAGATACATAACATCTAATATGATAATATATAAAAATAATAGATGTTATGTTATGTACATACTGCACATTGTGCAGTTTTATTGCAACCATATTAATGTTTTTGAAGGATAAATTAAACATGAAAATGTACGTTTTAAATAAATATATTTATACTTCATAAAAGCAGACCAAAATAGAAAAGACAGAAAGGCGAATCATGTCAATATTTCACTGTGTGCTCAATTTTAAATGGATGCAAAATATTTCAAGAATTATGTAAATACATATACAACTCTTGTTACAGACGCTGACGGAACGCCGAAAATAACGGAGTCCTAGGAACGTAGGAAATTGAACATATTTCAATAACATTATTTCGAAAGATCGGAAATATGATTAAAATGACAAAGGTTCGACAGGGACTCGTATCCGAATTGAAGATGCTCAAACGAATTTAGACTCTAACACTGTTGGAATTAATGATATCTTCGATGACTAAAGGTATTTACAACTTTATTAACCTAACCGTCTTGCTCTCTCGTAAGCATTTTCCTATACCTCGACGTAAACCTGGGTTATGTTCTCTAATAAGTACTTACTTCATTTACTGCTCTAAGTTTTGACTTCCTTCAGTAACTCTGTAATATTAAGATTTTTATTATGTAGGTAATAGAAACGTCAATTTAATTATTACTTATACACTAAAAATAAGTTTACCTACATTCAGTGCTGGAAATTGGGATTTCCCGGTATGGGGACACTCACAGGGGCATACAATACCCAGACCGGATATTGAGCGGAAATGCTATGTAGGTAGGTAGTGAAGAGCGTAGTTATTTCATTAAAGTTAAGATTATTATTATTTGTACTAAGGGTTGGGTCATAGCGCATAGGCCACTACGACCTAAAAGATCTATTGTAGCTTTACCTTAAGAACCATTTACGATCTTTGCAGATTGAGTTTTAAAATCCTCAGGAGTCATTATATGGCCCCCTAAGGAACAGCTCTTGCTGTGAATTAGAGGTTCGCACTCACAGAGGATATGTATGGGTTTCATCCTTCTCACAGCAAGATAGATAATTTGTAAGGAAAACGAGATAAGTAAAAAAATATAATACATTTTTTCGTGTGCATAAAAGAAACATGTAAGTACCCACATTAAATAGCATTGGGTATAATGATATTTCATTCCATTGTGCGTGCGTAAGTTAATGGTCTTTCTTTATTGACGCATCATGATGCCGCTCTACAAACCCTTCATCCCATTCGAAGCAATACATCCTTTTAGCATTGGTATTAGGTACAAGTACGTCTCACAAAACAGCGATTCACACATTAATACCTTGACGTTAGTCCCGCGGAATTATTGCGGAAAATGAAACGTGATTTCAATTTTCCCTAAATTTATCATAAGGGCATGAGGGGGAGGGACAATTTGAACCACTTGACGCGGATTTGACGCGAAGTGCTTTCACATTGCCTGGCCGCTGGCTTACTGAATCAGTCGTCATTTGCCTTTGATGAGACCAAATTGAAGTTATTTAATATACCTATTGTACAGTTTCAGCCCCTTTGTTGTTCGTGGTTGCCTTTTATAAAACTTTGTTCAAATCTTGTAATGATCTCATTTTAAATGGTTAATACTTGCGGTTGTTGGTACTTGGTGAAACTTGTAGTACATGATTAGACTTAAATAATATACTGTTACACGTGTTTTATTGTATTTTATTAATTACGACCGGTTTACAATTAATAAATAATAAAATAAAACGGTTAAAACAACAACAATCAAGCCACCTCGGGACACTCCCTGCAGGGAGCGACCTGGGCCAGGTATTTTACATGTAAAATAGTCAGGTATTTTGTAATTTTAGCTTAAGCATTTATTTTAGTGTTATTTTAGTATTATAGGTTAATACTTGCGGTTGTTGGTACTTGGTGAAACTTGTAGTACATGATTAGACTTAAATCGTATACTATTTCACGGGTTTTTAATGTATTTTATTAATTACGACCGGTTTCGTTTACACATCTTCAGGTCTAATCATGATCTTATTTTGATTTCAGAAAATATATAAAAAGTAGAGAAGGAAGAAATTAACGAAGTCCTAAATATCAAACCTTACTTTGAAGTTAATTAGTTAATCTTACCTAAACGGCAAATAATACAAACTGTAAAGTTAGTCATCGTTAAAAATAGAACTTTATTACCAAACTTCCTGCTATTCTCACTAGCAAACAATAAGCTAACAATGTAGAACTTCTGAGCTGAACTTAACGCTACACTAATGCAAACTGTTTATTGGCTTCGGTACATACTATTGCATAGTTATACTTACATACGTACACTTCCATTCAGGAAACTTAGTAGTTTATAGTCTGAATAAGATTTACCACGCACACTTAAACTTCGAGATTCCGGGAACTGGGCTTTCTTTTTACATTTTACTTTTTAAGTTCGCTATATGTCATAACTTAACTTTGTAAGTTCATCTGACGTAAATCAACAAATAATAGAACTTCTATTTATGTCTGTTTGCGGATCCTGAACCTGTGAGATAGGGCTGGGGTCAAACGCCCTTGATAAATTTTTTCAGTACTATTTCCAATTACAGTCACCGATGCTTCCCCCGCAATTTTTAGGGTTCCGTACCTCAAAAGGATAAAACGGAACCCTTATAGGATCTCTTTGTTGTCCGTATGTCTGTCTGTCTGTCCGTCTGTCAAGAGATTCTCACGTCTGGAGCTTTTAGGTCCTGATGATGACCAGGTAAAAGTAAGATTATAGCCACAATGGTACGAGGGTATCTTAAATTTTTAATTTAGAGTTATCGCTAAAGTCATGTTCGGTGCTTTGCTTTTGCTTACTTTACCTACAACTGACTATAAGTGAAGATGAGGCCGAGCTGGAGCAAGTGGGTTTACTCGCCTTAATGAAATATTTATTGGTAAAATACCTGCCTACTAAGTTCGGTTATTTGATTTTTTTAAATATTGAAATATTTTATCATAATATGTAGGCGTATTGTAGGTAGGTACCTAAACCTAACTATCTACGTACATATTTAAGTTTGTACGGAACCCTCAGGGCGCGAGTCTACTCGCACTTGTCCGGTTTTTTTTGTAGAAGAGCCAGGGAAACACACGACCTTCTTTTCAAAGACAAGCGAACACATCGTTTTCCGGTCTCCTTCCTGAATCCCTTTGTATTGCGATTGTTTTAATACAGCACCTTTATGAAATTCAAATGAAGTCTCGAGAGTAAAGGCCCTTCGACCGCTCCGTTTATATTTATTTATTTCCCAAACAAGAATCGCAATGCTAACTTGTATGATTTATGGGCAAGTCCTCGTGTTTCGCAAAAGCTCGTTTGTATTGCAATATTGTCCGTGAAGTTTCACGGCACCAGTTTTGTCCCATTCCCCCTCGGAACAATGCCGAGCTGACCGCTTGTTTTATTTCGGTTCGTCGTAACAATGGCCCAGCTTATTGACTTCCCAGTGTTAATTACCGATTCGTAGCTTAATATTTTTTTCGTTTCCTTTTGAAGAGACCAGTGAATCATGCGAATGTTTTGTGGAGGGCCACTCAGCCAGATAAATGGTGAATAAAGTTTCTCTTTTTAAACTGGAAAACGGGACTTAATCGCGGCGGTATTTATTTCGTTTTTTTATTTTTAGTTTCTCTTTACTTGCGTTTACTTACCTAGGTACCTACAATTAAGTATTTTACTGTCTTTTATAATCAAGTACAAGTATAATGGAACATAACTTCCTTTAGCAGCGCACGCCTCTTCGCGCATGTTTAAATCTTTATTTCAGGCTGCATTGACCCATATATAAAATCCTATCAGATTAACAATATAATTTTAGTTACGTACTGATGTACATATAGTTGTCTAATACATGGGGTCTAATTAGACAACGAATAGGTACAAGTATCAGTCTATGTCTCGCCAACCCCCTAAAAAATGTGGCTACGTCTCTGACACAAACAATGAAATTGGTTTTAAAACCAATGTGGGAACCAAAACCAAAATTGGGAAACCTATAGATACTCGTATCGTCCCCATGATATTGTGTTAGGCCGTCATGACACACGACAACAGTATTAGATTCGTTTAGGTTCACAACGTCCACTTCATAAATGGTCCACTTCCCATAACGTCCACTTCCTAAATGGTTCACTTCCCATAACGTCCACTTCCTAAAAGGTCCACTCCTAAAAGGAAAACTGTCTACACATTGGACTTTAGTATTTTTCGTTACGATTCGAACGAATTTTTCGGTAAGAAAATATGGTGGTGTGAACTGGCATACTCGTATATACACATGTACGAGTACTACTTATCCCGTCGGTTTTAAATCAATGGCTATTAATTGCTTTCATTCTAAGCAAACAAGCGATTATTATTAAAATCCGTTAAATATTTTAAACGAGATCGAATACACCAAAGTGCAGGTTCGAAAGGGAGTAGGGAGGCAGGGGGCAGACACCTTTACGAGTATTGCAAGTTCACGAGACCGGCAGTAATTTTTGATAAAATTGTATTGCAGTACTCTCAAAGAAGGCACTGTTCTGTATTGCTTTGTGCGGTTACTTAGTACCCAAAGTAAGTAATTTATTATCTTGACGTGGATATTCGTGTTGGAGTGGTAGGTGCCTTTGATGACGACAGTTTATGTTGTACTTTTCTCGCTGGGATGCATTAAGTAAATACTCGTACATATAAACTTATAAAGTAGTTTCCAGGTTTACCTATCCTGTAACTATCATATTGCATTTATGTAAACTTGCGTGTTTCAGTAGAGACGAGGTACAGTATCATTTTATTTATAATGTCATTTAGTTCTTTAGAACCTTCCAGGTTTGGAAATTGCAATCCAATGGGTTTTAGTGTTTCATAGTAAGTACTTTCGCTGCATGATGGTTTCGTTCGTGATGTAGGTTTTCATAGATGGGACCCTGGATTAGTGGAGGAAACGAATGACGGTATACGAAGCAAAATAGGCGTGTCAAGTTAGAGTTTCTAGGCGCTCCATTTTCTTTACCTACCTAGCAAGGGACATAATGTCAAGAAATGTTTGTATCTATAGGTACATAACTCTTTTCATCATTTATTAATTATTCTTTAAACACAAAAACCATAAAATACCTCCTTATTAGGTCGTGGGGTAAAATAGCAGGGTGGTTTTCTGATTGATATGATAAAGCGCGTTAGCAGATTTAAGAGTTCCCCAAATCTCAATAATCAATCACATTACGTCGTCGTCCCCCACGTCTTCGTTTAGATTGTATGTACTTACATGTATTTACAAAGAATGCTATACGCTTTTGGGTACAGTGTTCTACGAGTACAATGCCATTATTCTAACAAAAACACATCCCAAAAGACTTTCTACGGCCTAGCATTTATCTCAAATAACTTTTCATTCTATCTTTCGTAACGTCTGTCTCAGTCACGGGTAGAAGATATAAGGTATCAACTTTTACCTACTTATGCCTTCGGTTTTGAGCCTTTGCAAATTGAAATTGCAAAGGGTACCTACACAAGTACACACCCCGCCAATAAACATCGAGCAAAGCGAGACGTATCATTCTTCTTGGAATATTTTAATTATTATACGTCGCTCGGCCCAACCGACCCTTTGGGTGCAAAGGCCCTTTTAGTGGAACAATATCCCACTCATTCGTTGATTAAGGGAATGGTTGGTGGGTCTTCTGTAACTTACCTGTTTTTCATGTTTAATTAACAATTTCTCTATTATTATATAGATAGGTAGGTACTAGAGTTCACTCTGTATACAGTGCGTTATCAAAATAATTCGCCGCTCTTTTGTCAGAGTTGTACTAATTAATATGAAGAATTTTGTCTAAAAAGAATACAATTTTTCAGACTCTCAGACAAAATACTTAACCTTGAACGATAGATTTGTATGAAAAATCGGAATAAATTTCGTAATCCATTTAAAACTTTTTGGACTAAGTTTTTCAGGTTCATGAGTAAAACTCCTAGTAAAAGTCCGTCGATTTTTTGGTACGAAGTCTTTTATAAGCTAATGACGAGTACGACGATAAAAATTTAAAAAGTGTAAAGAATCTGAGCCTGAAGGCTCACAGATTCTTTTAAATTATTTAGTTTGCGTAGTAGTAATAAGTAATAAAAACAAATATTTTTTTATATTTTTAGCGTAGTATTATTTATTAAAATAACGAATAAAAGCAATGGAAACACAAGGACGCAAATAATATTCGATATATCATACACGTATCATATACAGTGTACCAAACCACAAAACAATTCGAAACTCGTACAACAGATACTTACCCATCAAGAGCTCTACTCGATTACTATAGGTCGTCCAATCAGGCGTCACTCGAATAACCGCGAATGGAACAACTCGATAGATGTTCATGTCATAATGTAATGAACTAATGAATAATGAAATAGGTGCAATAATGAAAATTATTTGACTTTCTGCAAACATTTGTGTTTACCTACAGTCATTTTTAAATTTTGTTTTACTCAGTAATGTGTAATAGATACATCATATTCACATATTAAACCATCTAGGGTAGCCATGGTTTATGATGGGTTTATGCATACCAAAATATTAAATGGAATACCCGTGAAAACCAAAATTTACTATTTTTAGGGTTCCGTACCTTAAAAGGAAAAAACGATACCATTATAGGATCTGTGTTGTCCGTCCTTTTTCTCAGGAACGGGTAGAGGTATCAAGTTGAAATTATTATAAAATACTAAGGTCTATGGTCCCTTCAATGGTGCTGTAAAAATGCAAGCTTCTAACAAAATGCAATCAAAAGATACGGCCATATAAATAGCATATTGTGACTATATTTGACAATCACTAACTCACTCATCAAAACCTATAGGGTACTTCCCGTTGACCTAGAATCATGAAATTTGACATGAAGCAAGGTCTCGCAGCACAAGTAAAGGAAAAAATCCGAAAATCGTTAATTTGTAATTATATCATCTAAAAAGCCCTAAAATTACGATTACAATTTTACATTTGTAAGTATATTTGTATTTGTATTTGTAGGTGATACAAAGACCGTGGTACAGATCGAATCGATGTATAGTCAAATACGTTTTTCCACTACAAAACTAAGTTTGTTATTCAATCCTACATAACAAAGGTAATCCGATTTATGATTACAAATTACATTTGTAGGTAATACTCCGACCGTGGTATAGACCAATATATAGAGGAAAAAATGCATCACAAAGCTATACTTGTCATTCAATTCTACATAACAAAGGAAGATCCGATTTCGATCCGATTTTTTTTCGAGACCTCTTAGATATGTCTGGTAAAAATTAGACTAGTGATTTTCAAGATCTTGGAGTATATTTGATGTCAGATGAGATCGAAATTGTGCTCAAATATTTAGGTTCGCGATGCGTTTTTAACATCTAACCATGAGTAAGTAAGTAATAAGTTTATTTCACACACAGCAATGACCGAAACAGTTATAATTATGATAAAATAATTATGTAGTCAAAGATAAACATATTGAAATCATGTCTAATGGTCTGCATGACGATCTGATCCCTAACCAGGAAAAAATAAATATTTTTTTTTAAATTTAATTCATTATTTATTATATTTATAAGCTCGCTTCGCTCGCTCTCATCCTAGCCTTCTAGCCTAATGCATCTTTTGTGTCTTCTGTGTGTGTATTAAATTCCCTGAAAAATATACTACACTCAAAGAGGATTAACTAAAAAAAACTAATTAAGAAAAGTAACTGAATTTCAATTTCATAATATGAAACTGGAAGGTTATCAGCACACAGAAACTACAATAGTTAGATGGGGTCTTCTTGAACTAAATTTGTAGGGAATCTAGTAAGTAAGTAAGTAAGTAAGTAATACTAATATATAATAAAATAATTATGTAGTCAAAGGTAAACATATTGAAATCTAGATTAAAATATATAGATGACGGCCAAAAATAAAATGAAAATTATGTGCAGGTAGGGATTTTAAGACAGCTATGGCGAGCTCCGCGTAGGGCGAAGCCCGGAGTCTCTCGTCTTCAGGCGCCCAAGGCCTATAACCTGCGCGCCCCGTAAAATAATTCCGAGTTCCGACATCTGAAACTTTGCAATTCAAACTGATGTTGCTGAGTATGATAGAAAGTAGATCTCAATAACGGTAATTCTGAGAACCTCTAGATTTGTTTCATTAAACAGTCTCACACTTTGAGAGTAGACACGGGCTTTATCACATTAAGTCTTTAACAGACCCTCAGGTTTGATGATGATCAGAACAGTAGTAACAATATAGAAGCTAATTAAGTTTGTACGGAACCCCAGGCGCGAGTTTACAGTTTTTTTTTTAAATTCCTACTGGGCCCGAATTGAGTTACTAACGCATTTAGCACACTGCAGCGATTTTGAAACGAAATTGGACCAAACTCACAGAAAACTAGAAAACATTTATATATTTCTATTGTTTCGGTCCGATTCCGTTTTAAAATACTGCAGTGTGCTAAAGGCTTTTAATGTTCCGCTATCCTTTCACTGGAAAGTTTTAGACAAAGCTGTTTCACTAGACGTTGCCTGTTAGCATGAGCATTGCACGTATAGTCGGGACGGGAGTACACACAAGTGTCAACACACTGATTGTGTGTTTGCAAAGATGCTATGTTACCAATAATATCTCCTTCACCTACTTGTCATGCGTCTCACGTAATGCCCCTATCAAGTAGTGTTAACAGAGTACCCTTCGCGTCCTACATCCAATACAATTGGGAAGGGTACTAGTGTTACAAAGTATTTTACTAGTATTAATCACTTGTGGCCAACATGTCTGGTTATAGGTATACGCGAATGTACGCTTTTTCGTATTTTGTCGCTTTAACTTATTTGATAAAATTATACAAATGTCAAGAAATCATAACAAAAACTTATTGCGACAACCGGCTTCTACATAATATAGCTCGAATACCTATTCAGTGGCGTTAATGGTATTTTATTTTAGGCGAGATCGAGGTCAATTGCGGGTTTAGGAGACATTAAAAAAATCTTTAAGAAATTACCATAAAATGTGTGTTTAATTAAATAATATTAGTTTTAATTGAGTAAAAACATTTAAAATTATTTGCAAAAACTACTCGAAGGACTGCTCTAATTTTGTTGCATGCACCTTTTATTGTATAAGATGGTGGTGCATCTTGTATAACTTACATTTTGGAAAAAGTGTATTTTTACAAAAAGCACCTATGATAAATCGCAACCAACCTTTCATAATAAAGCTTGTTTCTACTTATTTCTGTTATTACATTTACTAAATGTATAATATAATAAGCACATCTTACCTACCTAAGCACTTAGATTACATACTGGTGTATGTGGTATTCACATTGTTTACAAGATAGCTGTGCATCCTGCTGCCAGAGTACGTCTGAGAATTCACACAAATACGCAGCATTATCAACATAATACGGATTAAACAAGAGGTAGACCACATCTAGGTATATACGAGTACGTTGCGGCTGTGGCATACTTACACGAAGTTCCGAATGTGTGTCTTAAACACGTTAATTTGCTATAAACAAAACTTTCGAGCTAATTATATTAAAAACCCAGGATGACGCGATATTTCGGGACAAGGGAACACATTAATCATTCCCAGGGAACGTTATCTCGTGTAGGCCCGCGTTAACTCGTCATTTCCCTTCCCTGTTTATTTTTGTGCTATAATTATAAAATAACTCCTCATTTTAGTAATATACCTACGTAAAACAACCATCATAATATTCGAGAGATCTAAGATTTCAGAAACTTAAGGAAGAATTTTTTTCTTTTGAACTGTAAATGAAGAAACGAGGATTTTTTAAATTTCTTTGCAAAACTTTTCACTAGTGTAACTATAGGTTCAAACGTTTGACGAATAAGAATTAACTATAAAAATTGCTTGAAAATAATTATTTCATTAAAAGCAAAGTGTAGTAAAGTAATTTTATTTTTTTTAGTTTCAGAATTTAATTTAACTTTATAAAAAAATACTTACTACTACGGTACTTATGTAAATAATACACATCTGTTGAAAAAGGTATACGAAAAAAGTTAAATAACGGTGACGTGTCACTTTTTGTCGGGTTTAACGATCATTCCGCGGTTGTCATTAAAACGAAGGGGTTTCTCGTGCCATGAATATGCAAATACGACATTCGTTGCCGTGCCGATTTGCTATTACGGAAAAACAGCACTATGGTGATATAATATTAAATAATAAATAGGTACAATTCTCAATTTAATTTCACGGAAACATACGGTCGCGAAACTTAATTTGGGTCCCACTTGATTGAACTGATTCACTTGAAACATTGAACAACCATGTCATAGTCAATAATACTAGATTAATGCTAGCATGAGATCTCTTTTGATTGCCGTCTACGTTCTATTGTGACAAAGTCGTTCAATGTGTTAAGTTAACGTGGGTCCCAAATAAAGGTTCGTAACTGTACATTAGGTATTATGTAAAAGCCATAGAAAAGCGCTACGGCGGACAAAGTGGCGCCAATGCTCTTTTATTCGTAAACTTGGCTCTATTAGTTAGTACTTATAGTGACTTAGACATCCCACAAAAAATATAATGTCCTCTCATGCATTCTTTGAAACATGAATATTATTAAACAATCATAGCTGCCTACATTATCGTTGTACATATTGAACGTCTTTCCTTACTTACATATTTAATGCCTGGACAGTTTTTTTTTAATAATGGCAACTTTCTATACAACAATGCCAAATCGCATTGACGTTTCGATACGATTTATGTAAAGGTGGGTAGTCATTATTTAAATTTTACTTTTTAATATCAGACTAAATGTAAATACGAGTATTATGATTATTTTGTAGCAATTTAATATAAATAATATTATGTAGTCTTAGTCTTAGGTAGCCTGTCACGTTTTACTATATAGTAAGATCGCGTACAAAATAAATCCTCAGCAAATTCTTTAGAGGAAAATAAAAATCAACACTGAGTACATTTCCATGTTGAGTAATGTTATGAAGGATTTATTGGGCGCAGAGAAGGAAAACTGAGCGCAGGTAGCAGGGCACGAATTAAATATACATGTAATCTGTTAACTTCATAATACATACCGAGCTGTATACAAGTTGTATATGAGCTATGTAGGAGCCAAGAAAGCTTGCAAGATTCATTACACGTCTGCCACGAATGTTCAGTTGTAAACAATGACTAGGGTTTGTAATTTCTCGACCTTTTCGATTTCTCGAGAATTCTCGAGCTCCATTTCACGGAAATTCCCGGGTATTCGAGAAATTAGTGTTTTTAAGGTAAATTAAAATATATATTAACAGAACACAAAATGTATTTTTTCCATACACAAAAATTAACACTTATGTCTTTCTTGTAACAAATATTTATATATGTTACATAATTTATATTACTTTTGGCAAAAAAATAATGAAATACATTAAGTTTTACAAGTTTTTTTAATTAAATCACTATCCGCGCCGCGCGGCAATATCTAATGCCTGCTCCACATTCGCAGTGTGAACATGCGAGAACTCCCCCGCGAACTAAGATGTGGATTTTTTCCATGTATGAGACAGATTTAGAATATCCGCACCGGCACTGGATAAAGCTTGTCATACGAGGCGACTAATTTGAGTGAGTTATCAGGGTCCGCTTGGCTAGCGAAGCGATCACCCTTCTAAGGTCTGTCGTCCGTCAATGTCTTCGCTCCGGCGTTGATGTGTTTCTCAGTGTTCATAAAAAAGCCTGTACTTACTAAGCCCGTATGCTCCTTCTTCAAGCTCATCGTAACTTACCACCAAATGAGATTGACGTCAAACGCGGGTTTAGATGTAGGTAAATTAAAAAAACGCCTTCGCGGCATTCGTGCATCACTCCCGGAAAGGTATTTTGTGCCGCGACAAAGGGTTTCGCGGACGAGAACCGTGACGGCGCCCACATTCACATTACGCGGGATCGCACTCGCAGTGTGTCGCGAAAAGTTGTAGAGGGATGACGCGTGTTCGGTGGTTTGCGGGAGTGGCGAAAATGAGTACTTAACCTCGGCAATGGAATAACGATTTGGGCCCCTAGTTCTTGGAAGAGTACATAGGAGAGTCTTTATCAAAAATTAAACAATAAGTTAAAAACCGACTACTGAAGAGACTTCAGTAAAGGCTTTTATTATTTTATTTTTCTTATGCTTTTAGCGTGAAAAGGGCGAACATAGTTGAAAGTAACAGCTAATGTAATTAGCAACAGCTGCTACTTCGATTTCTCGAGCGAAATTTTCCGGGATCGAGAAACATCTATTTCCCGGGAAATCGAGAACGAGAATTCCCAAGAAACAAACCCTAACAATGACACATATGAAGATCGTTTTTTTACGTTATGCTGGAAAAGTGTACAAACGAACTTTATGCATTAGTACAGGCAGACTTGATTTAACCATGCCCATGGGAGATTTAAAAAACCTTTATATGTAAGCCTATGAAGCCTACTAACCTTACCTACTTACATATTTACCTTCTGTTTTTCGGACTCCGAACTTTTCTTTTGTTTAACATTTCGGTGCACGAAAGAAGGAACGCCCCTATATATGGAGAACTAATGTTTATCATCTCGTCTCACCGTATGGTTGGTGACCTAGGTTCCGATACAAAATAACATTCATCACCTATATCGATTGGGGAGGGAGACTACTTTTTCTTTCATTTACTTTTTCTATGTTTTGGTGATTTCTCCCTGTGGCTGCAGCCCTGCATCTGACATCTACTACATACTCGTACATAATATAGTACTGGACAATATACTTATTAAGCAACAATACCTTTCCCTTCTAATCTCGTATTCCATTCCAACTCAATGTGCAACTCATGCGTCGAGAAGATAAACAAAGCAATGAACCGCTTAATGGTTACTATTAACCACTGGTCGCGGTAATAAAAATATTTTACCTCTCTGGCCGTATCTACCAACCAGGATACAACTGCCGTCACGCGATTCCGTATTACCGGCATGACCATTCGTTCTAATTTCACCCGGACTCTTCCATTTACGACCAATCACCTTCGCCTTATTTCTTAAGCAAAATGAAGACAATTTATTTAGGCGAATAGTAATCTCGTCCCAATTAACTTCAGTAGATAAACAATTTCTTACAATAAGCATCTTGTTTCATTTACAATGGAAGCAATCATTGAAGCGACAGTGGTTCAAAGGCTAGGCACGAGACTGCAGCGCAAGCGTCGCCGAAACGACTCTACCTTTGGACCATTTTAAGCTATAGTACTTTAAGCTGTAGTTAATGAAGTTTATTTGTAATGTGTAAAATATTATCATTATATTTATTTTTAATGAATACAACCTACTATTTGCTAACCATAAAATAATAACTACCCATGAAGTTCAAATGAGACAAATTAATTATAAGGATGATGTATCGCCGTGTTCACGTGACAAAAAGGTGGTAAAACTCATAATTATTCAGGTAATTAATACCTACTGCTGTAGGTATAGGTATCGGTATTATGAACCCCTGTCGTTTCAGAGATCAAATACCTCTTGGTGCGCATATTATATTTGTTTATTGTTTGTTTATTTCATAACAATACTAATGCTTATTAATGTCAAAAGTGTAGGTACTTACGTCATAAATAAATTAGCCACTCGCCTACCATTTCTGTTTCTTCATCGACAAAAATTTAAACCAATTTACGCTCCGGCACAGAGGATGATGTTTCTGAGAAGCCTGGTATTGTAAAATCCGACAGGTGACGGAAGTCTGCCCACAATGGGTACACCATCTTATCGCTGAGAGCAAAATAAATGAGGAGACTTTTTCCTACTTCACGAGCGAGCTGAATTTCACGTTATTTCAGTGAAAATATAAATATTTACCCTACATCTCAGTCGGTATTTATTTGCCGTGCTTTTATTTTTAACTGGCTGTTAGACCGTGATCACAGATCTAGGTTTTATTCGTGACACGATCTGGCTGCAATAAGAATTTGACCTGTATTTCTCCAAAATATTCATACAAATATTTTGCGGTTTCCATTGAAATACCACAACAGCAAACGGCCAACAGCAACAAAACAACATGAATCGCCGTGATGAATGACTAACACTAGAATTCTAAGTATGTGATTTATAATTACAACATATATGTTTATGAAATCTAATATAAGATATTTTATATCACCAGTAAAGTCATCAGCATAATAATATTATGCTACTACATACCCCAAGGCGTTAATGGACGGACACAGCTGTTTGGTGACTTGTGTGACCTGATATTACCCAATTTGGTCATAAGTACCTCTAAGGGCGGGTGCCCTTAACATAAGTTGTGATTCCATTACATCATGATTGTTTTTCATCCATATAGTTTTAATGTATAAGTACCTAAACCAAAAAAATATTTTTAATAGAAGTGTTTTAAAAAAAAATCATAGTAGAAATATTTGAGTTTCAATATTGTTGTCTCAAACTAAACTAATTATTATATTTATCAAGATTCCTATTAGCGTTTTACTAAAAAAAATCATACTCGTAGGTACATTTGCTGATACCGGCTCGTAATGTCCTGAAATGGCCTCTTAGATACTTAAAGCACACTTCTGTAACAGATATTCCAAAGCGCACTTACCCTGGAAATGATATTCATCGCAATATTTACTTTTATTTGTAACAGTCTTCAGGGTCTTGTTTCGAGATTTCTTTGTGTGTTCGTTCATCCTTCCAAGCATAACAAGTAAAAAGGGGAGCGTAATACGCGTCCTATATACACATACAAAAATGTGACATTGTTTACACATTATTATGTTCGTATTTCCTCGGTTTCCGAGATACTTAAATAATTATGCCCAGGCAGAAATAAACTGTGCTAATTCTGAATTCTAATAGAGTTGAATTAGAACAAAGTTTGATATTATCGCAGTAAACATTGAAAGAAAATACCAAAATATTAATTTTAAATGTCAAATGCTATTAATAACGTAAAGGCTATAAAAGTTAATACTAATATAGTATGTATTATCGCTTGTAAATTATTCATGTACTTAATATATAATATATGAATAATTTACAAGCGATAATATAATAAGTATATGAATAATATAATAATTATGTAATAAGTAGGTATACAAATAATTTACTAGCGTTAATACATACAATATTAGTATTAACTTTTATACAGACTTACATCTTCCAAGGAAGCTAAATATAACTATTACATTGGTTCACATTAAATGTACGGTGAAAAAGGCAAACGGCGCGGGAAGAATTGCTTTTTACGGATCGGCTAACATTCCACAGTTCCTTGAGGGTTTGGGGTGTAGCATGGGGGACGTGCCGCACAGAAATGAATTGTTTTCGGTTTACCGTAAGGTAACATTACATTATTGCGTACCTTTATACCTTTTTAACAGTATTGATTTGGTTCATCAAAAAATAAAACGCTTCGATATCGATTTCCAACAGTAGATAAATATACAAACCAAATACTGACTGAGTTTTTATAGATTAATTTATTGTCAATAATTGGATAAACGTACATATTACGACTCCCAATAAAATACATTCGGTTCTATTTGCAAAAGCACGGCTTTGTGTGCCGTCAAAATATCCGTGACTAAAAAAAATCGTTTATCCAGTTTATGGAAATAAACTCTGCAAGCGATAAATACTTAAACGAATAGCTGATATGTGACTATTTTTTCATCTCGCCTGCATAGCATCATGCTAGAGAAAATGATAAGTATTATAAACAACACAAAACCAATGTGATTTCATATACGGCATTGTTTCCAGTAGGATCAAACGTTCTGCTTATGACATTTAATTCCGTTTGTACCAACGAGGGTTGCGATTTCCATTGCAAGACGAAATAAAATTACCTATCTGTTATTTACTCTATGATTGTACAGAGTAAAATTGTGTAAAGGCGCTATTCCAGCTTTCCAGATATTTTTTTCGAATACCTTCATAACTATGGCACATAGAGATCTGAATTTTGGCCACAGAAACTAGCTCGTGACACACAAAATATAGGCCCAATCGTCAGATCCAGAAACTTAATGGCTTGTCGTACAAGCGATATGCATCTTTTCTCACAAAATTCTCTAAAAAATTCAATATGTTGACGCATATAATGTGCACTAACTGCTACTCTTATTGCCTAACTCGTCGCTGGGAAGCTGGCGAAATGCACACCAATGTGTACGAAAAATAAAAAATAAAAAAATTAGAGTTCTATGAGACAGACAGACTGATAGACCAGATGTATGCGCAAACGTATAACCTCCTCTTTTAGTCGGAACTTCGGAGGAGCCAAAATAAACCCTGCAGTAGACCATTAGTTATCAATTTGCACATTCTAAACACGATTTGTTGTTATACCAACCTTAAATAAAAAAATGACATTTCCATTTTGTACACACCTGCGGTGGACAGTGGCTGTAACAATTCAATTTCCTTAGCTATATGAGCGAATTATTCGTAAAAAGTGGGGGAAAAACTCATAAAATTATTAGGTACTTTGCTTGAAAATGCCTGACGTAGCGTTTACAGATACGGAACGAGACTGAAATTAATTTCTGGAGCGGTTTTTAAATTACCTGCTTCTCACACCACAATAAAATCATAATTAAAAAGCCACGGTTGTTTGATTTCGATGAAAATAACTGGTGGTGGTGGTTTAAATAATAATATTATGAAAGTAAAAGTATGAGAAGGTATGTTTACCTTCTCATACTTTTACTTACTTCTCATACAAATACTACACAACAGTGTAGTATTTGTCTATTTGAATAAGCATTTAAACTTGAAACTACCTTTACTATAGGTGATATCACCTAGGTAAATAACAGAAAAAAATATTCGTATATATGGATAGTATATTTATATACTATATGTATATAGGTACTAACAATAAATGTCTAGGTAATAATTATATAATAATAACAGTATATCAGCTATAACAATTATTAAAAACTACAACAACCCTGAATTTTTAATAAGTACCTATAAAAATTCATTTGCGTCATGAATATTCATAGTATAGGGTTTGTTTATTTGTTTTCTCTACTTAACAAAAAACGTCACGTTCATTGTCTGGGAGTAATATTTTTACTAACCTGTTTGTTTGTACGAATAGTAATAAGATATCCATTTATTCAATACGGAGCCATGTACGCCTCAGGCCAATCGAGTGAACTTTGATTTTCCGTCTAATTAGGGGCATTCCTCTCGAGATGTCGGAAGCTCTTCACTTAATTAAAAGTATTGTTAAGTAATGAAAAAAAAAACAAAAAAAACAGAAATTTGCTTTAAATATTGCCTCAAGTCCATATTATTTTCGAGGTACTTTAATAGCATTGTATTAATACCGAGAATAAATCATAAAAATTTGAATATTTTTAATAAGTCTAATACCAGATCAATCTTCCTTGTAATATATTGATGGCTTGGTTATTGATCGTGTTATTATAGAGTAAGCATATTTTAAAACATTTACATAGATGTAGGTAGTTCTTTCGATCATGTCTATCCTTATTTCGCTCCCAGCTGGATCGGGGACGATAAACTGTCAGATGTAAGTATATCGGGAATGTGGAAGAGCCTTCATAAAATTTGTATATACGACAGAACAGACAGGGGGCGCATCCATGCATACAACGTACAACGTTACAATTCGGTAATAGATCTCATACCTTTTTCATATTTTACAAACTTTGAGTAAATATAAGGCGATTAAGGGTCTTAGTGGACACTATTATAACTTAGTAGACGGCGATAGGCTCGCCACCTATCACGTTTGTCCACCAAATCTTATGGCGAAAAGTGGGAACTACCTATGATGAAGGTGGTTCCGCTGTCTACCTCACGGGGATTATGGACGTGGTATATATCTTATAAAGTGTATTTGGATTAGAAAAAAACCCGGCCAAGTGCGAGTCGAATTTGCGCACCAACGATTCCGTACTCAAGACGCGCGCGCTGGACTCTCAGACTCATTATCATCATCTATTACAAAATACTGAAATATCCACTTTTTGTATTCTTACTTCTTCTTTATTCATTCTTACTAATTATTACTTGAGGGATTTTGAGTACAGAACGTTAAACAAATTCTCAAAAACTGTAAAGTTTTGACACTTCGTTTAATTTTTCCTTAATTTTTCATTTCCAATTAAATTAACTTTATTTCCCAATTTCTTTAACATAAGATAGATGCGGGCACGGAAGTTCTACAAATGTGCAAAATTTCAAGTATTTAGATAGCATTAGTAGTTGCTGAGCAAAACAGCTGTGATATACAGACGGACGGACGGACACCGAAGTCTTACTATAAGGCCGTCAAGCAGAATCGATGTCGAAGTACATTGCTGGTTAACGTGTTCTTTCGCTAACGTTTTAGCTTCACAACGAGCAATGGATATTCATCCGCGGGTTTACGTACGGAAACCTAAAAAAGGCTATGATTTTGATATTTTTATTAAATTAAATAGGTTACGACAGATATTGAGTGTAAGTGGTCAGTGTCTCATATATAATATATAGACCCAAACATTGCATTGCCTTGGCTTGTTTCAGGTTTTTTTTAAATCCCACATCTCACACTCGTAGCATATTTTTTTAACAACACTAGTAGTGTAAAGGCTTACAATACTTTCAGCACCCCTTTAATAGTAGTCCCTTAAACACGTGCGTCTGCGATATAAAAACAGATAAGAAAGGCAATAAAAATAGCATAAAGATTATATACAAGCTACATACGAGTAACATAACATCATGAAAACTAACGAAGATTCAGAATTTAGTAAGAAGTTTAGAAACCAAAAAATGAGCTCGATTCGTTTTAGATCGAGTTCGCGATTACTTTGAACTACGAGTAGATACTTGCACAGTCATAAAGACTTATAAGAATTCGATTCTCTTTGAAATCAGTGGAAGCGTCTTAAAACACTGCCATTAACTTCCTATCTTTCTCTAAATTGAATGTAATGAACGTTTTAAGGCCTCCCAGTGAAAATATTAGCTTTTTCACGCGTGAGTTAGGTGTTTTACAGCCCGATATATAAAATGAGCTCTTGGGAAGTTACTCTCCGACTTAAAAGCAATTTTGAAGATTTTTGTACCTTTATTCTGAAATCTTTAGTCACAAATGCAATTAAAATGATTTTATGTGCCTGCATTCTATTAGAAGCGGTGTCATTAATAGAAAATTTTATAGTAGGAATTGAAAAAGTTACCGCAATAATTCACTGATGTTACGCATTTCGGAGACAGCTGTTCTGAAATTCAACTCGCAGCCTCAAGTATTACCTCGTCCTTTCTCTCTCTTAACTAGAAGCCTTTTTAATTCGGGAGTAAAGAATTTTGCTTTAGATCCTCTAGAAAATGTTTCTGGTAGGTAATTGTTGATATCCACAAGTCTTTTCTTAAACATAAAAGGAAATTAAATTAAAATTAATACATTTATTTGTCCGACTTTTGATTATAAATTAGGTGTTATGTATGTATGATATTTTAGGGCCATGCAAAAATCTGCTATTCCTGGCGTACAAATATTTAAGTAATCCGTACGAGTACATTAACAGTTTGCATTTAAGTATAGCTATTTCTAATAATTATTAACAACTTGATTAAGATAAATTGATTTTGTAAACATCTAATACGTACATATTTCATGCTATGTCCCTTGCGGGGTAGGCAGTGAGAATGGAGCGCCTCGAATCTCTATCTAGGCACGCCTCTCTTGCTTCCTCTACATTCATTAGGTGACGCCGTAATACATATCATACATAACTAAAACTAAGAAAAAATAGTAAGTATTTGATACTTTAGATTTATCTATTCAAATTTAATGATAACGTTCTTACGAGTACTTTCCGTTTGTAATATTATATCTATAATTTAATTATTTTATTAAAGTAACCTACATTTGTACAATAAAGAGTATTCATTCATTCATTCATTCATTTCTAGCAGAAAATAATAATTTTCCTACTAAATGTAACGCTATTTTTATTTATGTACATGTACTTAAAGTTGAAGATAAGTTTCTTATTTAACTTTCGTTCTTTCTTTCGACACTTAAAAATGCATAGAGAAAGTTGAGTAGCGGCGTCGGAATTTTATGTTTTTTTTTTAAATTGCAGTATAAAGTTTCAATTAAAAATTAATAGTGAATATAAAATTAATGTACAAAAACGTGGTATTATCTAAAATTCATGCGTAAAACCTGAACTTATATTTTAATTCCCAAATTTGGTGATGTGCACGTTACAAAATAATGAATCAAGTACAGAATTTATTTATTTTAGTGTTATAGTATGCGGGTTTAGAAGTAAATAAAAAAATAAAAAATAATATACTTACCTTCTTTATGGAATTAATACCTCATTTAGTACAAACTGAATAAATCTGGTAAACGAATTGTGTCAATTTGTGTTACCGTAGATTAATCACAGAAACTTAATTTAATTCATTGCTGTAGCCGCTATTTACTTATCTAAGTAGGTAGTAGATACAACCTGAGTAATGCAGTTTGATTTGACTTTTAATTGAAGCGCTCCTTGACTGTTCCGACGGACGACTGTAATTTACTTAGCTCGGAGCTCGTGACGACTCGCCCATCGGCACTTAAAACTAGACTACAAATTATCCGGAAAATTTGCCGGAAATAGGAAAACAAATTCCGGAGCACTTAAAGTGTTGCTTTATTGGAAAAATAAATTGCACAAATCTTTCTTAAAGCCAGCCGTTTCTGAGCCCTTGTATATATGTGCTTTATATTTGTAACATTCATACGCTAGTTTGTAAAGAACGAAACCTTGTTAGTTAGGTAATAATATTTATCAACAGCGTGCATGCGTCGCCCAAAGAGAAGGTAGTTAATCAATAGCGTTGCCCATGGAAAATTACTCATTGAACACTATAAAGGTAACATGCCTTTGTTTTTTGAAACGGCAAAGATGGGCGTAAAAATTTAGAAAAACTAAATTTAAAGAACAATGGCGACTTTCCATACATTTTGAGGCCCAGTGCATTCATTCCAAAAAAACATGTTCTACAAATTCTTCATTCCCGATTTCTAAAAATGTACGACTTGTACTAACTTAGCATAAAATTATATTTAAAATAACACATATATAATTTATGAAGAGGTTTTCGCTTATTTTATATAGTTGGCGACACAGGGCCCTGTTATAGCTGGGGCCTGTGTCGCCATCCTTCTGTTTTCATAGGTACTGCTGCTGGGTACTAAGCACGCAGCATCTCCGCACGCACCATTCCGTCTTCGGACTACTAGACGCGGGGAGAGTTTCCATCCTAATGTCATTGATAGCCCATCTATACGTAGGTTCGTTCATTATGCGAACGGCTTAGGTATGGAACAGCCTACCAACTTCTGGGTTTCCCGAAACCTTCAACCTTAGGATCTTCAAGACCACAGTAAATAGGCATTTACTGGACCCAAAAACTCCATCGCTAAACCAGCCTGTTAAACGTACGGACGGACGGACGACGCAGCATCAGCAAAAGGCTCCGCGTTTTTCCCTTCGGGGTACGGATCCTTAAAAATGAAACAAATTAAAATCATAATTAAAATGTAGGAAGAAAGCATTTTTCTTTATAGAAATTAAAGTAAATTACTTAATAAGCTGGGTACATTATACGATTTCGTGGGTTTTAGGCCGGCCGCAATCTTTAACTACTTAAATTGAATCAAAGTGAAACTCCTGTCGCACAAAATTACGAGCACCTCAAGTCGTCTGTTAAACAATAGGTTCGGCCTCAAAGTACTTAACTCTATCCCTAAGTAACTTAAGTAATGACTAACTCCGATAGATGCGAGAGTAGAGAGATGCGCCAAACTTTAATTAATTTGAAACTGGTACCTCCGCCGCTGAGTTTGTTTGATGTCAGGGATTTGAACTTTGTGCCAAATATTTCCTTGCAGAATGCATTACTTCGTTTAGCCTACCTATATTACAATACATTCCGGTTTTCCACGAATAGGTATATATCATCGTGCAATGCGCCAACTTTTGTCGTGAATATCACAAAGTTCTTCAACTTTCGTGTGGTATGCGTCTTACTTATAAAAGTATCAGGGAAATTCAACCGTACCTACATAATATACATATACATACTACATAATTTATAAAATATTATACTTATAGGGTGGAATTGTATAAGATGCAAGATTTTTGAAGGCACCGTGTGCTGGTATACCACTTCATACCAAAAATAACTGTCTAACTCAGGGGTTCCCAAAGAGTGCGCCGCTGCGCCCCGGGGCGCCGTAGAGAATAGACAGGGGCGCCGCGAGGCACTCCTGTTTTCTCTTCTTCGGAAATTATAATCTCTTAAACAAGCAAATCGACAGTTCATATGAGTGATCAAGTATATCTATTTGTATATGTTTCTGTGACTGTATTTTCATATTTTACTGTCAATTTTATAATATATTTTTGTATGACATTTGTTTTAATGTACTTCTAAATACCGTATATGAGTCTCACATTGGGAAGTTGAACTGAAAAGTTGATTTCATGTCATTGTTCACACTATTTTGACTAGAGCGCCGGGACAACATACTAAACCTGTAAGTACGCCGTGAACTGAAAAAATTTGGGAACCCCTGGCTAATTCATAAGGTTTTCAATACAAAAATCAACATCGCTTTACATTGATGCTTTGATTATTCTTCTATAATTCCTCATGAATGAGGGTCGTGATCATTCTATAGAATTAACTACCTACATAGAACGATCTATTGGCAGATTTAATGGGACGGTTTGCCATTACCTTCCCTATTTCACACACTGGTTATCTCAGGTTTCCTCACGATGTTTTCCTTCACCATCACGATGCTTTGATATGATGATTAATATTTGTAGGTAGAAAATTGACAATAGCGGAGTAAAAAAAAAATTTTGTTGTATTTCTCGAAAAGTTAATAAGAAAATTATTGGATTTTCGGTAATCGTTAATGTAATAATTCGTTATTGTTGTGATCTGTAGAGCGACCCTTGAAATATTTCAATCTACGTACCTACCTAATTAAATAAAAGCACCTTAAATCTGTAACTCAAACATTAATACATACAAAGCAAAAATCAAATCCAACCAAAATCAAGGGGCCAAAATAATGTTTGTGGTTAAAACCCGAGTAGGCACCGCAGGTAGATAATACAAGGTATTGGTATGTCCCACCTAATCTCATAAAACTTATTTGGCCGTCTCTGAGGGGTTCGGATATTATGTGATCAGATGCATGCTGTCGTACTGAGGGTAGCGTGAGGAGAATCGTGAAAATATTTTTCAATCGAGAGATTGTAAAGAATCTTTTTATAGGAAAACATACTTTCTTTACACAGTCTTCTTTGAGGTCTTATTCTAAAGCCCTTTGGTTATTATTTTCGCACAACAACATTGTAGATTGGACAAAAATCCTCTTTATAGAAAATGCTGCTTTTCTACAAAGTTAGGTAGATAAATTAGTACTGGTAGCTAAGTAGCATACAACAAAGTTAATTAGCTTTAATTTGTAAATCCCCCAGATATATTTAAAATATAAAATTCAATCTATTTACACAGTTTAAATCTAAATTTTTATTAGCTTTGTTCTTATTTTGTGGAACTTGGCTATACGAGTACACTCCTATCTATGGCTTATTAGTCATTTTATTAGTCTATTTTCGATCTCGCATGCAGGCTGTGCGCTAAGTAATCATTTAGATACGGTATGTAACCGGATATCCACCAAGACCATTATAGAGAAGGGGTTTGAGGTTACGCTCCCCACTCCTGGAAATTACCACTCTCACTTCACTCAACCTATACTTAATTCGTTTAATTAAGAGCTTGAGGCCCGGGACAGACGTACGGACGACTGAGAGCAATTAGAGCTCTGTTTCATATTCGGTGTTCAAAACTCAGATTACTGAACTCAGTGGACCTGTAGAATTAAAAATAGCTAAGTACCTATACTTTCGCATTTTCTATGACACAAATACCTTATGAGGTAAAATAGGTATTAAGTCTAAACAAAGCCTACCTTCTCGTATATGTTCGATAACAATGACACGCCTGTCAACAAATGGCACGCACGCGACGTAAAATTAGCCCAAAAAAGTTACAGTTACAATCGCAAAGTACAGTTGGGAATAAAACGAAACAAGCTATTTCCCAGCGCGTAAATCCTCGTTCTTTTGCGGAGTGAATACGCTGTATTCAATAATCCCATGATCCTTATTTACTAGCAAAGGCTCGGCGGCCGTTGCCTTTACTCGTACAGGGTTGTATCGGCAGTCTTCATATCCGCGTGTTTTTAGGGTTTCCGCTGTGTGACGCGTGCGCACGTCACGTGTTATATCCACTACTGTTTATCGACATATCGATGAAATTATCATACAAAATTGGCCCTTACAGTCATAGAACTCTATATTTTATACTTCTTTAACTTGACTGTACCTATAGGGGTGGGTGAGTTACATTAAACATCACATCTATGGTCGATTAAATAAATTGTTATTTAACATGTAAAGTGTTATTCCATAATTTGTAAATAAATTTTAAGTATATTGTACATTTAGAAGAAAGAAAAATAGAGTACCTATTATTAAATAAAAATTAGTAATTCAATAAAATTTCGAAAAAAAAAGATTATTCACCACCACGACCGACTGAACATTACACTTGAAACTAATATTATAAATTGAATACTAGTATACTGTTTTATTTTAATTTTATAGTGGGTAATTTACCTTCATGTTAGCAACCCTAGCCGTGTGAAGTCGCGACTTTGCGACTTATCGAATAATGTTTACCCAGGCAATGTGCCATGGAGGATGTGAGAATACTCACAAATTGGTGAACGTTGTACATATTCACTAAAATCTTTTAAAGATATTGCGAAATTGAGTTTTACATTTACTTGTACGTAGGGGTACAATACAAGTATCTTGTTTTTAATGTTATTCAAGTATCTACATTAGATATAATATGCCTAATGCTTTATTTTGACAAAGCCCTTTTACAGCAGCTAGTAGTGTGTAAGTAATGATTTAAATGTTATAATATAACGGATAATAATTGTTCCTTGACGTGTCTAAGCGTAACTATGTAATCAAAATATAAATAAAAAAATAAAAAATCTAAGAAGTTTACGAACGATAATACGAACCAGTTACATTATACCTACTTATAATATAAGTTGAGTCTCCTCAAGACCTTTGTTGAGTTTTCTATAAATATACGTGCTAACTATCACTAAGTCACCGTACAAGTGGTCAATATGATATTTTATTGGACTTTTGGAAAAAAATCAAGAAATGGCTGCCTTAGCCAGAGTTTAGGGTGTAGTATGTATATAAAAATAAATAGGTAAGTGTAAAAAGATTGTAACAAAACTCCTCCTTTTAAACCTAAAAATACGTAACAAAACCCCTTTGACACTCATTCGTATCGTTGTTACACCCTGTAAATATTGTTACGAGCCCGGAACAAATTATATAGTACCTATAGTCAAAGGGAGGCAACAGAAGGAAAAGTAAAAGATCATTCAATTAAAAAGCCCAATTAGTCGAAACTTCTTTTCCATGCGACTGAGCTTCATTAATAATTTAAATATAGATCACAATATTCCATATTACACAGATCTCTAAGAAGAAATCGGCAGTGTCGCCTAAATTGACAATATTTTATCATTTTGTATCGCAACAGGGGCAAACAAAGCTATTTGTTCCAGTTACCTACGATTTCTTTCTGTTTTTCTTCTTCTGTGAAATAGCTGATCAATAAACTCGTGAGGTCATACGAAATATTAACTAAATGTTATGTGCTTACTACTTACCTATCATTTATATAACTACGTTACAAATTGGCCTATCAACTGTAATCCAAGTAAGCAAATAGTAAATAAAATCCCGTAATCAACCATAATAACAATACCTAGACAAAACATCTAACTATAATGATGTTACACGCTGCGGGCTTGTATTCGTCAAAAATAAGGTAAGCTAGAGATAAAAACAACGCTCCGACCTTCCCTCGACAACAGGAATGGGCTCCTTTTTCATATTCCACGACCCCCTATCCCTACCCCCTGAAGAGGGAAATATCAGCATGTCATTTGTTTATATTGCAAAATTAATCCTCCGAGCCGACGTGACTGATGAGTCGAGTCAAACGTTGCTTGCCAAACAAAGAAACACCGAGGTGTATACTATAATCGATGCTCACTTAAACGACAGATGCTACAAACGGGTACCATCAATCTATCCCACGGCCCACCTTCCGATTCGTACCCCCGACGGCCGAATTGTTATTCACGTTCCATTACCTCAATTTTTTAGAGCTGAGGTGCCTGAAAAGAAACCCTTTCACTTATTGTGTCTCATCTCTGAATAGGTGGAGGGCCAGCGTGAAATTAAATTTCTTAACATTATTCTTTTTTTTTCTCTTTTCCCATCTTTCTTCCGTCGAGTGTTTATTCGGCATCTTATTGCAACACAGATGTTGAAAGTTACACGGTAGAATTATGCTTCTTTTGTTAATGGGTGACTGCTTTCTTGAGTTTTACATTTTTATTTTCAAGAATTTTTGAATATTCATTGTAAACCATATATAGACAGTAATATTTCACAATTTTGTGGCTTCTGAGTTAAACAAATAATAAATTCAAATATACGCACGTTCGCACACATGGAGTGCTCTGAGTACGCGACAAGAATCATTCAAGAATCGATTAAAGTCCGCCGCACACGTTCAGGAATCGAGCAAACATCAAGAACTCGATGGCCCGATCACGGGGTGCGTTGAGTCACGTCCCACCGAGCTATAAATTCAATAAGACGCGATCCAAACGCCAAGTGGAATCGTACCGTCCTCGTACACAATACCTCAGTATAAAGCTAATTCTTTTATTATACAGCAATTTAGGGACTAGCCAGAGACAGTCCTAGAGACCACATTATCATGTTAGTGATACTCGTATATTATGCACGCTGATTATAGAATTACGCTGACTGAAAAAGGTTTTTTCTGGAGATAAACTTGGGTACCTCTTTATTTATTTACTTTGAACGATTTTGGTTGTCCTTTATTTTTATGGCTGCACGACTTTAATTAGAAAAGAGAGCTTCTCTCCAGCGCTCGGTAGTTTATTTGTGAAGAGCCCCACTGAGGCGTAAAGGTACATGTAACGAAAAATTAGAAGCGGCTAAAGTTATTAAAGTAAAGTTTGAAATATTGGTAAATTACGCAGATTTTGATTTTCGTCAATAAATTTTATCGTAGTGGTGGCACAAATTAGACAGAATAATATTATTAGTAACCTACTACTTATATTTACATGTTGCTTATTTGACGTTTGTGAGGACTGAAAACAAAGACGTTCTACGTCGAAAATCAAGTAACATATATTATTTGGCACAATAATATATCATTCTTCAGATGAAGGAATTGGGGGAAAACGGTCACAATCAGAACTATACAATACGAACTTCTAATTTGATAATTCACTGTAGTGTAGAGACTACCGGGAGTAGTCTACCGGGGGTAGTCTCTACCCTACTCAGGGTGGCCCAAATAAAAACGTCAAAAGGAAAAATCTAGACTCCTCATATCTAGACTTACTCGAAATATAATATGTATATTTAGAGAAACACCTTGGAAACCGAGCAAAGACCAACAACTTGAACGTGAACTTCTGCCCTTCTTCCCCTATCACAATACAATGGCTTCCAGCTTGTTGGAAGACGAAACAAAGGTTCATTATGCATTTAGCTCATTAAGTAAATTAATGAACGAAAGGGTTTTTGGCACGCGCTTTCCTGATGAGGCTCATCATATTGATGGCGGTAACGTTTTGACGCAACTCTTTTGTCTCACTGCCCCATTGGAGGAGGAGGGTCGGGCTTATAATATGGTATGAGGTAATTTGTCTCTTTATGTTGCTTTGTTAAGCAAATTAATCTCTTTTAGCATTATGCTGTCGTTAAATCCTTAATGAATTCCTCGTTTTATTTAATAGAAATGTAAAAATATGGAAGGTTTTAAAGTGTGTTACATATAATCGTAATGCAGCCTAGTTAGCTAGAAATTGAACTGTAGAATAAGTATATTATCTAACTTTTATTTATTTTTCTCAAATATGTTCCACAATTAAACGACCACTTCAAAAGGAAAAGCAAAACATGTTAATTTTTTTAAGTATTAAATTACGTATTTAATACTTAAAAAAATTAACATGTTACACTAACGTACATAAAAAAAGAAAACCTATATTTTATTATAAACATAGGGTTCCTTACTATATTCGGGAAAAGTTTATTTTACTTCGATCTTTCATAAGTATATTAAAGTATGCCACTGTTGGGGCATGGCCTCCTCTTGCACGATGGGGGTACGGGCCAAAATCCACCGAGCGGCCCTAGTGCTGTTTGGTGGATTTCACATACCTTCGGAAACTTTTTTCTCCTCAGACGTGCAGGTTTCCTCACGATGTTTTTCTTCACCATTAGAACAGTGGGTCGAAAGTCTTCGAAAAAATCCGAAAATCTCATCAGTACATTTCATTGCATGGTTTCGAACCCGTACCTCCCACCATGAGATTCCGGCATCTCGTAGCGACTACATTAGATACTGACGCTCTTTATTATTTTATTTAGATAAATAGGTAAATATAAAATGTTTTTTATAAACCACAGTAGATTTATACATACATAGATTTTAAACATTGGTTGAGTCCTGCAAAAAGTTTGAGAAAAATGAAAAATTCCCATTTATTTACGGACAAGTTTATCTGGACAATGCTTTTATAGATACTCGTATTACTGTAAATAAGTTTCAGGGAACAAAACCTCCAAGAATAGCAAAATCCCATCGTTTCTGTACCGTAATTTAATAACACATTGTATACACAATTTTAATATCCAGAACTAAACAAAGTTCTGTGTATTAAATACACGGTTAAAACTCCACTGAGGGCAATAGTGTAATGTAAGCATCACATTTACTCGTATAGCGCTTATTAGAGGCGTCTCAGTCTGTCGCCCGTTATCAAGAGGGCGGTCTCTGACTGCACAGACGGTGCATTAGCATTCATCGCATAACGTTTTAGTGAGTTTTGACAAACTAACTCTAGTTCTAAAGGTTTCTTTAGAACCTTTTATGAGAAAATTCTAAATACATTCCACAAAAAACCGACCATAAGGGAAGGAAGGGCTATTTGAAAATATTGTGTGGAAAAATACTTTCGCTTTTTCACTCACAACTTGCAAGTTATTACTACAGATATATCAAGTTTTAGTATTTATTGTTTAAATAGAGGATATTTGACTAATTTTGTAGTACTTAAATAATACCGTCCATGAAATAGACCTTTTAACAAAAGTGGTCTACAATTAAAACCTTGACGGGCGCATACTTTGTTATTTCCTAACAAAAAATACGTTTGTACGATAACTCTACTTGTTTAGAAAAATCTTTATTTTATGACCCCTTTGAATTTGAAATTTATAGACTATCTGATTTCGTTTACGAGCGAGAAGCGCGTAATAGACGGACGGACGAATGGATGGATGGATGGACGACGGATCCCTAAAAATAGAGAAAAATGAAATTAGATGAAATCAAAATTTAATCATTAACCTACCTACACATACAATTGAAACCCTAAATTGCTTAAACAGGATCCAGCGCAGCGACCTTTCACCAACCTTCCACAGCCATTCAGGCACTTTTGGACTGCGATGGCTCACTCATCATGCTACTAATATCTACTGTCTGAAACATCAACTACCCGACCACTGATCCTGGTTATGGGACTGACGCATACACCAGTGCTCCGAGAGCGACCCTTTGTATGCTACGAAAATGCTTAGTCGAAAACGTATGCAAGTTACGCTGCAAATACGAATGTCTAAACCTGTGTTTGAAGTGAACGCTTCTCTAAAAGGCGAAGACAATCGAAGTACACTCAACCATGTAGTAGGCACTTAAGGAGTTGCAAGCTCTACTCCATGTTTATCCTGAATGCTTAAGAGAGAGTTTTGCTCGATTTTAGTTAGTAGTTCAAAGTTCAAAGTTTAACTATGCCTTAATATGTTAGACATAATAAGGCGTAGTTAAACTTGAATAATAATTAATTCCTTTATTGCGATTTCTGTAACCGACCCGTTATTTTTGCGTCCAAGTGTATAAAAACTATAATGACTAACTAACTAAACAGTATTATTCCTTTATTTACTCGACAAATAAAACAAAGTAAATATTATGTAACACTTTGTTTCATTATTTAATATAAGAAACAAAAACATTTATAATGGAGCCAATAAATCTTCATTAAATTTGAGCTATTTCACTGTATAATTTAACTCTCGGGGTGAATGCAAAAGAAAATAACCACTTTTATCCAGAGATCCCAATTCCTGCATTAACATGCCAACTCACCTGCATTGAGGAACGCCAGTTAAGTTAAAAACCATGTACCAACCGCGTCCCATGAGGACGACCGTTCTGGAAAAATGGGATGGCACTGGCATCCAGAAAATAAAGGAACAATCCTACTTTAATGTAATTCAAGTGCATTTCGCTGCATTTCTGTGTTCACAAAACATGCTACATATTGTGATTAGTAGGACAAAGTTTGTTTTGTTAAACATGTGTTTTAGTACTTATAAAACAACTGCATAGCTCTTAATAGTGCAGGATTTTTCCGATGCGTTGGCATCCGCGCCACGTCACTTTACAAAGCGTGCAAAATAAAAAAAAACAACTAGAGAGTGATTTTTTAAAACGCTCTGTCAATCTTTCATGTTCATTCAAATGGAGATAAAATGCTATTGTTGCGGAATCCGACGCTCCACTGTAGTCACCTGTATACATTTATACACACGTTTCAATATAGTTTATTTCAAAAGTTTTGTCGCATCTTAAGAGATAAACATAAAATGTTAAACCTCTATAAATCATATCTAAATAATGTGAGAGAGTGATCGTTGAGTCCAGATTGTAGTTTTCGTCATACCACATTTTCTATTTCACATGAAATCTAATCGTTTTGCGAACCGTCGCGACACGACACATCGAGGCGCCGTACCGTTTCGGCGGCGTACCAGAAAATTAGGTTACCATTCCCTCGCACTGGTTGAGTCCGTTCTAAAATTCCGAAATCCCGTTTCAATTTCGAGGATAATTCTTGAGATTCGACGTAGAATTGACGTTCTCCTATTTGAGACTTCTTCAGAAAATCGCTACGCTAGACAAACTTTCGTAGGTAGTTAACCGAAGCTAAGTTAGTTTTAAATTAAAGCATTCAATTCACTGCATTTTGTACAGATATTTAGTTTCCCGACAACTCTAATAAAACTCTTAAAAGATTTAACGAATATTAAACAAATAATATGAAAAGATAGTTTTAAATTAAATATTCATAGTGTAACCGCCATTTGTCAACAAGTAAACAGGTAAAGTAAATAAGTAAAATAGAAAGTTAAAAATTAGTAGGTAAGGCAAATCAATTTACCTTTTAAGTACCTAGTTAATGCAAGTCAAATTCTTGCATAATTTTCTTTCAGCCGGGATTTAAATACAGCCTCACCGAGTTTAAGTGTACTTATTATGTGTTTAGTTTACTCCCTTTGCATTGTTTTGAACCCACATCAAAGGAAAGTTTGCGCAGTGGGACCTTAATTATATAGACAGTCGGCCCTTTTTCTGACTACCCTAACAAAGATCATCAAAAAGTTCACGAGCCCTCGTAGGTGTGTACAAGTAGAGATTAGATTAGGAGGATAATTATTTAAAGTACTCGTAAAGTGGTTCATTAACTCATAAAAATGAAACATCGTTTCGTATTACAGATTTTCTTTGTGGCGGTAACACTAGAGTCCTAATATCTATTTACAAAAACTGATTTTTTAAAACTGCTCTGCTATTTTTGGGGTCTGGCTGGGTTTTTAGGTATCCCTATTTCGATAGGGAAAACGTAGCCCTATTGCTGACGCTCCGTGTATTAAGCGCCTAAACGGAATAAGATATAGTGGTCTTTAAAATTTCCAAAGAACTTTTAGAACTTCTTTGAAAATTTCACATAATATGTATTCCCTTTGACAATCGATTTTGTAATAAATAGGTAGTTTTTTAGAGGGAGTCTCATTCAAGTAAAGGGGTCGAAAAAAATAATACTTGTACCCTATTGTGTGCGGTTGTTTTTTTTTAGATCTCATAATACGCATCATAGAAATAAATAAAAAATCATGATACGAATATATTTTTTATTATTTGATACGAAGATTATTTTTTTAGTAGAGTAATGATGACGTAAGCGCTTGTCAAAGTTTTCAATTTTAAACCGCCTTTTGTTACAAAAACATTATTAACATTATTAACGTTATTTCATAAACGGTATTTGAAATTGAAAATTGGTTTAAAATAACTTGATACTCACTGGTCACCTAATCCACTCGCTTCGCTCGCTACCGTCGTTACCTTCTAACCTTCTAACTCGCGCCTAACCTAACCTAATCCCTCATCTGTTTTTTTGTCACCAGTGTCGGATCCGCACCTCTTATCAAAATTCTTTAAGTACGTAAACTTGACCATTACCCCCTCCCCAAAATGTTGGGGTACGACCGCGCCTGGTCAGAACAGAAAAGACACATGAGTGACGTTGTTTGAGACTATTGTACCTACTTACGAGAGTTACGAGCTTGCAAAATATTGCGCCTTACAACGTCCATTCTCGCCAATACTCTCAACTTCGTACTATAAATTCAGTAAATATTGCATTTTCTAAAGACGGCGAAGTTTTCCTAGTCGAAAGTTGTTTTACTTTGAGATGAAATAGGTTGAGCGAGCTATCAGAATATGAGTAAATGGGGCAAAGAAAAAATATTTAACCACAGATTATTTATTAAGTAAAGCTTCTACTTTCAAATGTCGACCTCTCATTCCAGACTCCATTTTCAATTAAACTAAAATTATTTCCAAATTTATTTTACCAAGGATATAAGCGGGCAAATAAGTCCTACAAGTGTACCAAAGAACAATTGCGACATTCCATACATTTTGAGGTCCAGTGTTTTTGACGACGTTCAGAAACCTATTAACCCTTCCCGCGACTGGAATCCTAGACTTCTAAGGACCAGAAGTGTTCGGGTAGTCTAGAATTTCTAAATTAGATTACAGAGTTTGTTAGGCTAAATTAGTTAAAAAAAATTACTAATAATTATACTAGCGAATGGCGATACTATGAACGAAACGTCAACAAATGTCAACGAGTGATCAACGCGTGGGCAATTCGTCGACGACTACTTTACTTGAATTTTGAAAACCTACTGTATGTAATACGATATAAAGCTTATATTTCAATTCTTTGCTCTGAGTTAAGTTGGTGCCGGGTTCGCGTCGAGTTGCTATAATATGCGATGGTCTTTAGGGTTCCTTTTTTACCATTAATGTACGGAACTCTAAAAATGGTCAAGGGCGATAGGGATCTTACAAGTTTAGGAGGAGCCATACCCCACCCTCCCCCTCCCTGAATCCGTCACTGGCAACCATGGCGATACTAATAATAATAATATTCGCGGAAATAATAATATTATTCTAATGTATTTATTTATTTCTAAAGTGACCTACTCGTCCATAGGTGCTGAGTAAATAAAATTAGGGAAACACTAAACTTCATACGACCACTGGTCGATACTTACTTAACGAGATGGATGCCCATTTAGGCCACAGCGCCACAGGATAGGAGGAATTTGTTCACGTACGCGAGCTTTCCATTTAATTAAATTTTACATAGGCATAGCATAGGCCTACATTTAGGCATTTTTTTCTGAATAAACTCCGTCTGCTTTTAGCACAAAAACAGCACAGTGTACCAGGATTGTATCATAGCTCGCCAATTTACCTAGTGATATATCGCGGACGTACTGAAATATAATATTTTTAATAGAAAATTGTTTTACTCTAAAAAAAAGAAATAAATTGTTAAAGCATAAGTTATGTCTATTGGCTTTAAGTATGGATGAAAGAAAAAATTATTGCCCTCCCCATATAATATGTTGTATTGAGGATCTTAATCCTCAATTAAAAGTAATCGGCAGTTATCCGACCTCCCGCCTCGAACCCTTCAGGGAAGAGGAGGGTCGGAGTCCCTGTTAAAAAAACTGTGTCTCCTAATATTTTGCTGACTTCTGTCGACGTGTGGATAGCTGCCTGCTTCTGTAGTATATTTATGTGGGCGTCCAGTTTGTTACAGTACATGTGAATACTTTTGGCTACTACTTGTTACTCCTATTTGTATTACAGTAGTGGGGGTCTTCCAAAGCCGGGTTATTTCTGTTTTCAAGACGTGGTACTTACTTAACTTTTCTATTTCTTTTGCTCCAATGTTGTAATCTGATGGTACCGTGACGTTTTTTAGTCATGATCTATCATCAAAATAAACCAAATCTAGATTATTTCCATAGCTTTTTCGGAACTGATCACTATCGTCTAGTACCCAAATAAACCTATGTTTACGAACCATGCATTTTCGATATCAAAGCGAACGTCAAAATTTGCTTCTAGTCAGATACGACGGATGGCAAGGCGGCCGTAAGCACTCCGTTTGCCGTACCCTTAATTTACCTAGCAACAATAAATAAAGTACATAGCAGCGGCATTCCGAAGTTGTAGTATATACAAATGAAACAAACATGAAACAGTTTGCAGTAACGCTCTGAAGGTTGAGGTGAGTAATTTACTTTGAAACTAGTCAGTTTCTTTTTGTTACCTTTACCTTACGTAGGTACTCCCTCTACATAATATTAGGTACCTCCGTTAATTAAGACGGGAGAAGCAAGTTAATATCTTGTAATGCCCGAGGAACAAGCATTTGAAGTTAATTACGTTCTCCGCAGAGCAGAAGTGTACCTGTCTGAAACATTTTTCCAGCCCCCAGGGACGCATTGATCAAGCTAAAACAAGGTACTAATTTCAGAAACGCCTCTCTTTGGACAGTTTATTTTTTTGAACATTAACAAAAATATAATTTTCCGCTGTTATTTTTGTATATGACATATTAAAAAAATTCAATTAATTAAATTGTAAACTATACATCCCTTCTTACATTAATATGTTACATTACAATATTGTTTTACTGTGTTATTAGACGCACCTACATATTTATTTCTTTGGAATGTAGAACCAGCTTTGTTTTTGGTTAATTAACTGGGGAATTGATTGCCGCAGGGCTACAATTCTTAGAAACCGATATAAATAAGTAAGAACGAGTATATAACGAAATCCGTATCTACCTAGTTATAATAACCCACTCACAGTTACTGGGAGAAACATAAAAGGGTTGCTTACTTTATATTATATACCATTAATTTACCTACATTATAATTTGAACTCGAATTTAGTTAAAAAAAACAGAATATAATTGAACTCTCATGTTGAGTCACTTTACAGGCTGGTTTTATGTTGGGAATTATTTCTATGTCATCTAAAAAATGTTTTTCTGAGTCTGTATGAGAATATTCATATCAACCTAGGATTAAAAAACTGTCCCTTAGCGAGCGGGCGTTTAATCCTTCATGAAACCTAAAAATAGATTCTGTACGATTCCGTTTCAAAATCGTTATAGATAGGTACCCAAATAGCGACCGTTTTGCCGAATAGATAGCGCTAGCAGGCTCAATCTGATGGGAGTGCGTAGTTCAATCATTTTATCTGTTCGATGAGTCCAAATGCATCTGTGAACATTTTTAAACGTTTTGATATTGCGCCATGAACCTTTTGACAATATTTCCTATATACTCGTATATCCAATTTGGGAATCCCAAAAATACAGACCGTTTGCCTTTATTACTGAATACTGAAAAGTTATTTCTTCGTAACCCATTACATTCGATATTTATCTAAAATTATATAACTAATGTAAACTTTAATTAAAAACTAACTTAACTTTAATAAAGAGCTTTTTTTGTTCATGTAATCAGAAACTACAATTGACCAATTGTAACACATGAAAAGCAATAAATGGTATGTGTATGAGTAACTACTAATAGATACCTATTTATTTATTACAGGTGTGTCAAAACGTTTTTATGCAATGTATATATTGCAATCTACATACTCATATCTTATGCTCGACGTGAAGCCTCCTAAATCCCTTATTTTATATCAATAGTATGTAGTAAGAATTAATTCTCAATGTGAATCAGAAATATCATAAGGCCAAGTTACCTGCTAAAATTGCCTCGCTTTTCCCAACGTGTTGCCCAACAGATTGTTTTTGCTTCATCCCCTATTATTAGATCCGTAAATTGTAAGAGAAATTATTGTTTCCGCTTGGTTTTGTTTGAGGCGTGTGATTGATTTGTTGGTTTCCAATATTTTTCGGGACGGGTCAGGAACAAATCATCTTTGCTTATAAGCGAGTATACATAGAGTATAGTTATACTCGAACCTAAAAAATGGGATTGAGGTATAGACCTAGTTACCAATTTTTTACATCGGCAATTCGGCACGTATTCAATGATGACAGTTAACTACTTTTATTTTTCCTACTTTATTACCTAGTTATTAAACTCAATAATTACTGATTAGAAATTAAGTTTCTACAACCTACTACGTAACTACATCGTATTCGTATAAGTTAAAAGTAGTATATGTTGTGATTTGACTCCCGGCAGGTACAAAAGCAAAAATCCCATTATATTGCTTTAGTTTGTCTAAATATTCAAGAATTTGCTATTCAACCAAAATATTATTTTTGATGTTGGCGCTGACTCACCTACAACCAATCTAACGAACCGAGGAACCCCTAAAATCTACAAAATTGCTTATTCATTCATAGTTTACTTGTTATTTTCCTAAGGTAATTTTGGTTCGTTATTTCCAGTATTAAGATTGAAACAATCTGTGTATAGAAGAGAATTTAAAATTTAACTTATTAGGGAATAATATAAATGAGTTCACTTACTTTAATTTCAGAAACAAATAAAATAAAGCTCAAACTCAGTAGCACTTAATTTGAAATTTAAACTACTTCGAAATTCACCTAGAAATGTACTTTTCACTCCTAGGCTAGATTTGCAAACTCCTGGCTCCGTAATCTAGAGGCGACATCAATGTCACCATTTGCATTTTATTGGCAAAGTTTCTGGCCGCAGAACGCCTATTTTTATGGTAAACTTATTCAAATGCACGGCGACGTCATAAATCGGGTAAAGGGGTATCCTGGCACGGCAGGCACAGGAAAAGTTTGTGAGTGTTCGTACAGTTAGTACCCCAACGAATAGAAGGAGTGTTTGCATCGCTCGACCACAGGTTGAAACTCAATGGCCCGCCGCCATATTGTAATAGGATTTGAAGTCACGATTTGTTGGATTACAAGCAATTCTAAGAATGGTATCCCATTCTTAGAATATTAAAATTTTATTAAATGCAAATTGTTTTTGTAGTTTTGTGTAGTAGTGTTTTTCTCATAGATTTGTTCATACATCAACTCTCATCAGCTTTTTAACGTCCCCACTATTCGGGGCACAGTTCTCTCCTTGCACAAGGTAGGTAAAAATGGTGTACTGAAGTGAAGGCAGGATTCGTAGTAAATTCTTCGAACTTCTTTTATATAAATTATACATTTATGTAAACTTCTTCTTTTCGTTGCCTATACCAACGAGGAAAACTGTGAAGTGTTATAAGTACTAGACACCTAAAAGGAATATAACATGGATTTTTCCCGATTCAAAATCAATTTCCAGCAGCTGGAAAATTCATTTATCAACCACCTGAGCGCCGACACTCGATCATGCGGAGACCAAGTACAATAGAACCCATACTGTAATCTTAAAAAGAAAGCGCCTTTACGACGGCTTGGCACAGATTACTCAACGTACAGAAAGGAGCAATAAAATATATCTTAGTTTCAACATATAAGACTCTATAGTCCGTTTGGAAAAAATGATATATGATATACAGGATACATATTTATAATACATACAGATACAGGATACATACTTATTTATGATGTATATGATTGGCACAGAACACCATACATTCTCTCTTGCACACACACATACACCCTCACACACACACCCTCTCTCTCTCTCTCTCTCTCTCTCACACACACACACACACCCACACGTTATTATTATTATTATTATATTCGTAAATAGGTACATAAATAAAGAGGTATGGAAGAGCGTGGCCCTCTGACACAGGTGTTGTCACACTTAAAAGAGGGCCTCCACAATTATAAAAAAATGTTTGTACCTTTTTGTTACTGAATAAATCTTTTTTTTTTTTTTTAATATGATTGAAGTGTATGTTATAAGAAGATTTTATCAAAATAAAGAGTTATTGTAACTCTTTTTTTTATTTTTTTTATAGGGAGCGTGTTCAGTTTATTTTTTTAGTTGGGGCACTATACTTGTGTTGGAGGCCCCCCGCTCTTTCCCCAAACATTAATTACAATATTATAGTGGAGACCAATCCAGAATAAACCATAATAAAAACCTCTTAAAACACTCTCTTTTTGATGAAACATAAATTCAATATTAAACATCGAAGTACCTACTTAGGAGCTAAGTATCCTAAGTGCAAAACAAGAATTTGTTAAAGATGATAATGATGTCCAAACACACTTAGACCGATTTTTTGTCTCTAGGAATATTGTAAAATTAATAAAAAAATCCTTCTTCAACGTCATCAAAATATCGTATATAATGTTTCGATGGTTTACCTATTTTCAGAATAGTCTCAAAGTGACAAAGTTATGTATCGGTATTTGCAGCTAACAAGTGTCAAAGTTTCGTTAACCACTAGCCCACGCCGGCAAACTAGGCGTCGTCGTGGAGGTTATAACTGTCAAAGTTATGGCTCGCTTGCGTTTCCATTGCAATTTGCAAAATGTTTCGACTGCAATAATCTATCCACACTTCTGACCTAAATAACATGATTTTACGTTCACTGAATACAACAAATAATCTCACTCACACTTATTATTTATGCAATGAATATGCTTTTTTCCATATAACGTTTTAAGTTTTCGTGGTTATTGTCAATACCGCAGCTTGATACTGATATTTTGTAGATGTAGGTAGTATGATCATTCCTTTATATCTCTATCTACTGATGAGGTAATTAACTATTTATATAATATATTTAGTATATTTGATTTCCAATCAAAATGTTTAGACTCAGGATTCAATACCACGGTTTGGCGTTGTTTTGAGCTCCCAATTTTATTTTCTCATAGACCACGTGTAGTTACATTTCACTAGATAGATAGGTACTCCCAGTACTCCCATAAAAGTAATTTTTTTTCTACGCAAAAAAGACAAACAGAGCGTGGGAGCAAGACTTTGTATTTATATTCAAACGACACATGAGAAAAATAGACAACAAATAAATGACGTAGGAGTAGGACCGTTTTTTGACAAGTTAAAATCGATATATTTTAAAACTTATTTCCCTTTAACACTTAAAAAATTACGTTATTTGATATTCATTTCTTGATCTCGCTGTTAGTCAACTGACTGTTTTCAAAAGCGTCAACAAGGAAGGCTGGGCCCGCGCTATAGTCACACACATACGATACGAGTACTAAAACTTTTTTCTAATAGATTTGCTTAATAGATTTTTAGTTAGACTTTGGCTAAGTGATACTGACCTTAACTAAGAGTTATGACTCTTAATCTAGAAAAAACTCGATGTTGATTTTTTCAAACTTTGCTGTTGATAACAATACTTTCATCGTCGCTCAGTCCGTTTCACTCGCTAGAAAGTAAATACAAAGTGTGGTAAGGTATAACACTGTCGGATCGATCAGAGCTAGAGAGACTCTCAATCAGTTCTCTAGAGACTTTAGTGAATGTATTCCACCTCCGACCAGTAGACGTGTGTCAATGCCTTGGAAGCATTTTTAGAGTGTTTACTTACTTAGTAGGTATGAGTAGCTATTTTAAATCAGTATAATTGACGATGCCTCTATACAGCTGAATAGGTATGGGAGAAATAATGATAAAATAAATAGATAGATATCAGGCCTCTGGAGGTTAATAATATAATATGATTGTGAGAGACGAGCCTTATTTCGTACCTTATTTAATTTTATATGTACAGTGTACTGAAATGTAACAAATAGGGAATAAATAATTTCTATTCTATTTCTATTAGTTAGGTACTTCAGGATTTACTCTTATACGGGTATGTCCTTAATAACTCTAAATAAAAAATGTAAATACTCTCGGCTTACTATTGTGGAAATCCCCTTACTTTATCCCGGTCATCATCAAGTCTTCAAATTTCTAGATTTGGGCACCATGATCTTCAAATTAGTACTACCTGGGTAACTGTTATCTTTCCAAAGATCCCATCTGACATCAAAGATACTTCAAGGTCTTGGAAATCCCTAATCAAATTTTGATCAGGCATGGCTAAGAAAAATTAACCAAAAAATTAAAGCAAATAACGTATTAATATTTGAATAGGTAAGATATACTCGTTCTCAGTCAAATAATTCGACGTCTTACAAAATCAATTCCGTAATAACTTTGAAAACGGCTAAAGTAATTTAAACTTTTAACCGTGCCGTTTTTGATTTGACTAAGTTTGATTTGATTTGTTGTGTTATTAAATTAAAATATGTATGTCAAGTATTTCTTTGAAACAAGTAAGTAAGATAAGTTATAGAAGCTGGCTGACATGCGTCGGTAGATAGAGACTGATCATAAAATCACATTAGTTTGCTCTATGCCATCGTTTCTCAACCTGGGGGTCGCAAGGTGTCCGAAAACTAAGACCCGTATGAAAACAAGGGGTTACACAACACATTTCTTGTAGTTCACATTTGAGTGCGGTATTCGCATACACTGGCGTCGCCAATCTAAAAAAAACGGTCAAGTGCTAGTCAGACCCGCGCACCTAGGTTTCTGTTCTCAAAAGAAAATATTTTACGTTTTGATAAAAATATAATATTTTTTTCTCAAAAATTATAAATATTTAAATATTGTTTTATTTTTTCCAGAATAGATAGTTATAACACATTCTATGAGTAATAATTATTTCAGTTTTTTTATCGTAAAAATATAATAATATAATTTTTATAAATATCTCAAAAATTATAAATTTTGGATTCCGCATTTTACTTTTCCTGTAAAATATAAAACATTATCTATGAATTTAAATTATTTCGGATTTTTCGTCTTGCAAACATCGGAGATAAGGGGGTTGGGGGTAATTTCTCGAACATTTTTGGCATAAGTCATTAAAAATTCTAGCCTTTTCATATTGCCCTAGTTGTCCCACTTTCAGATTTCGTCCCCCATTTCAGACACCATTTTCAATAAAAATAAAATTATTACCTAATTTCTTTTAGTTGTGATAGATGCGGGCAAACAAGTCCTATAACTGTGCCAAAAATCAAGTCGATAGCATTAGTAATTCCTGAGAAAAACAGCTGACATATAGACGGACGGACGGACACTGAATTCTCACCATACGGGTTCCGCCATTTTGGTACGGAACCCTAACAACAATTTGTTACATTATTACGTTTTATTTAAAACACTCATCGAGTTGCACGCCGAAAGTATAAGTTATATTTTTGATACTACAATAGTAGGTATTAATAACCCTGTTTAAATTCCTGAAGTTACGGTACGGTACGGTATTAATACTAGCTTTAAAAATACTACTTATCCTGTCGAAGTGCAACTCGAATAGTTTTTGAAATAAAAAGTGAAATCACAACAAATAACAAATATTATATATTTTTTCGATGTTTTGCTAGTGTGCGCGATCATACCCCGCTGTTGCTATGTACCTACAATGGGTAAGAATGCTCGTGTCTACAAAGGAAATTTAAATATGTATGAAGGTTACATTAACAATTTTGAAACAGCACTGTTGTGTGTGTTGTGACCCTTGTCACTCAGATTGATCGAGGTTTCTTTGCCCCGGGCATCATTAAGGGATTTTTCAAACCAGCGCGCTTTCGTGTGTCGTCGTAAATAAGCTGCGAATCTCGCCATCTTGCTTCTGTTTGAAGACTTACTGATACGCTAGACTGAGTTCAAGACTTTTTGCAAAAGAATAAACTCCGAAAATGCGATGGTAAATAGAGTTTCGCGTCAATTATAGCACTACATTTCCTTACAACCTTTCAATGTTATAAATAAAACACAAAAACGCTTTTAAACACACTGCAAGTGATTTATTGATTTATTACAGGACCTCTATATCAAGTTTGCTGTTTTTACACCAAAATACCATTTGAACTAGACAGGCGTCAATTGACGTCGAAGTCACAAAGAACTTTGAAGGGAATGCGATATATCTAACACGCTTCTTCGTATTAACGTTTTCAGTTTGTAATAAAATTGATAGGAATCCTGTCTACTATTCTTCTAATTCTTTTCAAACTCGACAGAAATTCTTCATGTAGAGTGAATCCTTAGGGACAAATGCGGGTCATGTTTCGTACTTCAGCCAGATCGGTAAAAAAAATTCTAGACTAGATTCCTAATTGTATTAATTTACTAGCTGTTGCCCGCGGCTTCGCTTGCGAATTATCTTTTCTTATCCTGTGCGTGATATAAAAAGTACGTGATATATAAGGTAATTTCGGGAATAATAATTGGTCTTTTTGATACTGGACGTTTCGGTAAAGTGGTCATATGGACTCACTGGGCATTTTAATATACTAGTTATTGTGACCTAGAAGTAAAGTAGCCTATAGCCTTACCGATAATCTACTCTACGAATAACAAAAAAAACCCATCCAATTCGGTTCAGCAGTTCTGGAGTAAGCGAAGAAACAATGAATTATAATTTTTTTTAAATACGACAATATTTGTGACCTGCACATAACACACAAAATCAAAGTGGCAGAGAATTTAAATAGCTAACTAAATAAACATTAAATAGCATTTAAATATACTACTCGTACTTTAAAACGTACATAATTTATGTAACATAAATTACTAACAATAGCAGTAGTCAACAGAGGTGGTAACCTTCACCAGACTTTCAATGCATAAAAGGAAAAAGAGGGAAGTTTTACTTTACCTTCGCAACATAAAGTGGGACCGTAACAACAGGCCAAAGATGTTATACTCAAGGTTCATCGCGATAGAGACCCTTTCTGAAGAGACAGTTAGGGCTGCCACATATGACAATGTTGGAAATAAGTGCCTATATGAATATAAGTAGTTTTTTCTTTACTTTTATATGTACCTAGGGCGATCCATTAATTTTTAGTCAAATAGGAAATTTAAAAAAATATTCTAATGTTTATTTACAACAAAAGTATTCCCCTGCGGCATCAATGCATTAATCGAATGCATATTCTACTGAACAAGTTTTCAAAACATGTAAAAATCTTTTTTTGCGGAAGGAAAGTCGAAAAAAGCCGGCTAATTTCCTTATAATGTTAACCCTCGTTTAAAATTATAAATCACCTCCATCGTAGCGATTAAAAAGTGACAGACATGTTTTTTAACAATTAATTAAAAAATAACTAAAGTTCGCACGCAAGTGATATTTGACTAATGAATTTGTAATAAAAATTGCATCCAAGGGATAATAAAAGTAAAACAATGAGGTTGATAAAAAGCGGTTGACTAACAATTTTTGGACCGCCCCACGTAAATTGGTATAGTAAAGAAAAAATACTTGTAAAAAATTACAACAAACATTTATAGGTAGAATGGCATGTAAATAACTAGAATTGTGCAGCATCGCGCATTTTATTGGAAGAACCGTCAATCTATCCGCATTTACCTTGTCAAATGGTAATTCGATGATAGGGAATTTGATGGAAAACGAATTTGACGAATGTCGTGCCAACCGTATTGATCAACCGTACAGTATCTTTCTAGTAGTCTATCATTTGAGTTTAATGGCACCCTTTTTTAAAGAAAAATAAAAATCGACATTTTGCTTACGTAACACTAGACTTTACTAGACATTGACAGATGACTTTTACTTTTTTTCCATACGTTTTGTGGCCATACGTAGCTCTTATTACCACAAACAGACGGCGAAATTGTGTGTTACCCGTGGACTAACTGCTTAGCGCTACCTGTAGTGTCATGGTTTATAAATCTCCCGTGAGCTCACTTAACTCTACTGGTAAAGTCACAGTCATGGTTAAAAAAATCTCGCATGGACTTCCTTGACGCTACTGGTAGTGCCATTGTTAAAATACATCTCCTGTGGACTAGCTATCACAGTACTTTTAATTCGTGTTTAATTAGTAACTCACCGGCGAGATCGACTTTATAGTTTAGTTTTGCAGTTTAAACTAACGTTGACTTACGTTGTCCCACAGGCACGATGTGGCGAATAGCGCCACTAGTGATGCGACTAGCCGTCGCGTCACTGGTGGCGCTGGTGTTCGCCGAGCCCGGCTCCGGCGGCGGCTCGAGCGGCGGCACGACGGTCGCGTTGCAGCCCGCAGACCGCGGCACTGCGCCGGCGCCGCTGCCGACGCGGGCGCGGCCGGAGCGCCGCCAGCGCAATCGCCGCCGCACCACGACAACGACGACTACAGTGAACCCTGAGGAGGATGACGACATCGACCACACCACGCCCATGACAACGACCACCATCGATCCGAGGATGTTTGACCACAGTAAGTAGTGTTTCGTAAATGTCATGTTTCAAAAAAAATTTTATAAGATTTAATACGATACGATAGGTATTTCTGAACAGCGGTCTCAGGAGATCAATCAAAATTATAGTTTTATCTTTATAATTTTTCTTTTTACTAATAACAGCTTTTAATAATTTTAGTTTTATAGTGGCAAACAGGAATAGTAAATGGTACAGACGAAATCATCGGATATTTAATTTGGAATTAATCTTTTATTATGAATATAATAACGATTATAAAACATAATTCCAAAACGGATTAAATCTTCTATGTTTTCGCCTGTAACATTTACTAGTTATTTCTGTTAGAAGGTGCATCAGATTTATTTTTGGTGTGTGTAAATTTGATCACATTACACAATTCCGCGTTCAGCTTAAATGGCTCCTAATTCAGCTCCGTCGCAACTTTCATCTCCTATACCTCCTTTATAATGTCCTGTACAGTCCTATCACTCCCGCGTACCTGAAATCCATGTTCACATTCCTAGGCTCTGATCATGATGTCGCTCTCAGATCCAGCCATGATAATATCTTTAAGGCTCCACTGTGTCGTACCAGATACTACACTGACTCCTTTTCTGTCAAGGCAGCAAGCACACCTATGGAACTCACTTCCTCGTCGAATTCGGCATTCGGAATCCCTAGCTTCGTTTAAAAGCGAGTCTCACTCACTATTATTTGTCGTTGTTGTGCATTTTATATTTATTATTATGTATATTTACCTGTTTATTATTGACTATCTATTATATGTGTTTATTTATTATATATTTATTTATATTATGTATATCTATGCATTTAACTATTTTAGTATACCTACATAATTATTTATGTATATCATATTACTTTTATTTTAATAAATTTGCTGTTTAATAAGTAATAACCTTTTTCACATCTTCACACTACATTGTCGCTAATCTCTTTAATGTCCAATTAACTATAGAGGTTGCCTAGAAGAGATCGCTTTAAGTGATAAGGCCGCCTTGTACATATCGTGCTACCCTTGTAGTTTTACTTTTCCTGTATTTGTGTACAATAAAGTGTTTCTATCTATCTGTTAGGTACTATTAATAAAATTAAAATGTTTAAAAGCGGTGGTTACCTGTAAAAAGAAAATATTTCTCACCTTTTCAGTTAACGTACCTATAGGTCGCAAGCAACATAAATCATGGCATAATTAAGCTCGTTACGCTGAACGTGTCCGACTCATTAACTGATTAGTCTCAGGGCGTCCCATTGAAAATAAAAAATCTCATTATTTACAACGAGACCGATGTTGCCAGGAACATTTTTTTAGTATGTATATGCAACTTGATGAAATTATCTGTTACACATTTTACTACATTTAAATATTGTGAACACAATTGACAAAAGATTAATAGTATGTTGTGATACAAATGCGAAAAATTAGCTCGGCTAATGCCTCGGGATTTAAACTCGTCACCTCGTTTACTATTGACTATCCGCACGTAGACGTAAACTTTTTCATCAGACTGGAATGACATTAAAAAACCGGGTCCAAATCAAATCATTCGTTGTTAAGTTAAGTTAAGTTAACTGCCACAGACAAACAGACAAACAAGTCAAACTTATATCACGCCCTCCCTCGATCGATCGGGGTTTAAAAATACAAATATGAGTAGGTAGTAAAGTACTGAAAGCGTGATGTATTGTGTACGGATTATTCTTCTTTAAAAAGATAAAGCTCTCAAACGTATCAGCGCCTTCCAGCATATTGTGTTCCATTTATCTACCCATTCAAGGCAATCTCTACATTTCTAAGAATTGATCTAACAATACTACAGATAGCGGAGCCGCACTGGCGTAATCTTTTAAGAGGCATTGTTGTCCACGGGTCCTGATGGCCAGGGCTGGAATGTCTGCACCGACGTGAGGACATCCAAATTGTTTGTCGCCAAGCAACGGCCGAACGTAATTTGAGAAAGTAACTCCGGTCATCGGGGAATGTGCAGAGTTGGCATGGAATGCAATACCCTCGCCTGCCACACTGTGGAATGTACTTATAGTGCACTGTTTTCAATTTCAAACTTCTACTCGGTGTCCAGTAAATACGAGTGCATAACCCTGTAATCCTATTATTTCGAACTTGACGGACTAGATTATCGACGGGAGTATGTCTAGATTATCGAGTCTTTAGGCTCATTCTATGCAAGTAATTTTCAAAGAAAACAGAGTTTTCGTTGAAATATTTGCTATCCTATGCACAATTTTTAAAATGTTTTTGCTGTATAAATGGTACTCCACTATCAAAATATTATAAAAATAATTGTCCATTTACGACACCCAGGTCTATCTACTTATAATAAATTAGTTAGTTACAGTCTTGATAATAAATTCCGAAAAGCTAGAAAATAAAACAAATTCCAATACATTACCTACATAGTAACATAATCACAGTTACGAGTAATCCCTAATGAAAGAAAATCCACTTACACCTACGTACATAAAAGAAAACTTTCCACCTTATCAGTTCTTAATTGCATACCACGAAGCGGGGTGCACTGATACATACAAAACCAATCAAGCAAGAACCCAGAAATTCCCGCAAATTGCTTTCTAACTTCCTTTTTTGCTGCGGAATATAAAAACAGCGAAGATCAAGCTCAGTTGGTGAGGTTGGCAGGCTGGCACCCCGTCGGGACGCGGAGGGGCGTCATTTCACGCCTCTTGAGCGCGTATCGAACCAATATTAGGTTTATTAGATAGATGGGCCGAAGAGAAAAGCGATTTTTCATTTTTTGTACATTTATTGTTTAAGTTGTTTACTTATAAAAAATAACTTTCATAAACAACAATCATTAATAAAGCTTGTTCCTTTACACAATGATATCTGGATAAATTCAGGATATATGAAAACAAAATTCTGATCCCATTTTTATAACTACGTAAAATCACTTTTGTACCTGTCAAACATGAAACATACGTAACAAATGACTCAAATTACCACGTCCAAAATAAAATAGTATTTATAAAATAAGTGATACAACCTACATTTATTTCTTTTTTGATTGATTATTTTTGCCTTGCCTATTTACATATTTATATTTATATAACCAATTGAAAATGGCTATGTTCAAACTTACTTTGAGAAGCGTAAACTGAATTTGAAATACTTACTGTAAGTTGAGAAGGAAAGTCAATATGAAAATAACTCAATAATTTCTCCATGTCAAATTAAATATTAAAATCAATTTACATCGCAGACTCCTTACGTTACAAATCAAAGAAAACATTAGAAGTTGAATTTTATACATTATTTCCCGGGGCGCTTGGCCCCGTGCCACTTGTGCGAAGCAGTGCTTAACGACGATAAATGTTATACCCGAGAACTATTCGGATGTCGCTTACATTTTGGCACTGTTATCATCCAAACCTATTACTATAATGCAATTGACATTATCTTTATTACCGCTACATGCACCATTAAAACATTCACAAGACACATCAAACTATATTATATTATATACTCTGTGGAACCCTGTCGCGATAGGTTTTTGTTATAATTCTTGACATTCATATGAATTTGTCTAATAAGTTAAATTGACAAAGTAGCAAATGGTATACATATATAAGCAAGCAAATGGTGACACATTACGAAACAATTTGATGCAAATAAGATTTTGGCGTCGCATTGATTTGTATGAAGTCACATGCAGCATCATATATAGGTAAGTACTATATATAGTTGTTCATAACTAAGTTCATAGTACAAATCGTACATCAATAGCTTACCGGTGCTTACTCTATATTTACCAGCGTAGGTAGGCATCGTAACTGCTTCGCTAGATAGGAATGATTCAATCAAGCGTTTGACAATAATGTATTGATAGTAATTGATATATTATGTCATATTTTTATTTAGTGTAGTCAATCTGCCGGTGTAGTCAATGTGCCGGATAAAGCCAGTATAGTGTCCAAGTCTAAGTGGATATGGGCAGGACACGTGTGTAGATTGCAGGACAATAGGTGACCCCGAAGACTGCCCGAGTGGCGACCCCGAGTGGGGCGCAGAAGTGTCGGGAGGCAGCCCGCGAGGTGGACCGACGACATTGTGAAGACGGCGGGGATGATGTGGATGCGAACGACTAGAGACTGAGGAGAATGGCGTGCACATGAAGAGGCCTATACTCAACGATGGGTTACGATAGTCTGAAAAGAAGAGAAGAAAGAAAGTAGTCAATCTGCGAGTAACCAGTATAGTGGACAACACATCAGATTTATACCCTTTAGTACTTAGACTTATTATGACAGGGTTCCAGAATATAGCTTAATAGGTGTTCCACTGTACTCATAGAGTATACCTACGTTATATTTACGGCTTGACCACTTATGTGGTGATATATTTTTACTTTCGTCAAAAATATCAAACATTTGACTTAACAATCATTTTCCACAAGAAAAATTGCCATCTTTACATGTTTATTCCTAATGTCCACATTAAATGCCCTAACGTTTATAGCTACTTACATTACATAAACAGATTGATAACGGTTAAATAAAATATATGGGCGGAATATTAGGCTGTGAACTCTTATTTTTTATATGTTTTGAGAGGGAAAACAGCGGATGTGCGCGGGGCAACCGGCGTGAAATAAAGGGCCTGGCCTTTTTCACGCATCCTGTCCCACTTTCTTACAAATTTGTAATTTCGGTGGTTTTTCGTTTCGGTTGCTGGTCAATAAAATATGAAATTTTAATATATTTAGCAGGAACATGATTTCACATGGATATCACATTCTCGTATACTGAGCAGTCTCACTCACACACAATTATTGATGTAATGGATATCCTTTTCCCCTCCCGACGTGTAATTATACACTGGCAGCAATAATGAAGCCTGTCAAAGTACTGAAATTTTGACAGTCCTCCATAGAAATATGCAGGTCTTGCAGTTGTTGTATTATTTTCTCTATACCAAATTTCAATTTTTGCGCATTATTTATTCTTTTATTAGTTCTGTTTCTGTAGGTTACGTCAGTATACTCGTATAGTACTCTGTGCTGTAGGTATTACAAAAGGTTTTAGTTTATTGTCAGCATAAAAATTGACTATTTAAAATTGACTTGTAACAATATTATTAATAGATTTTTCATTTTCAAGTTCCTAAACATATTTTAAACGAGAGCCCGAATAATTTTTTTTACAGAAATGGCGGTTTAGATTTAAATGATTAGTCTTTTCTGTATCTAGTTATTCCTGACATACATTTTTAATTATGCCTACGAAAATTTTAAAAGTTAACTTTAAACATGTCTTATAAACCTGCAAGAAACGTAGAGGGTCTAGCGAAACTGAGCTCAAATAAAATATCACAGACTGGCCGATTACAAGTGCTTCATACCGGTTCGACAAAGAACTGAAATTAAATTTACGTGGCGCAAAGAAAAAACTAGTTACAAGAGGAAATTGGCGGCGACAGTGACAAATTGTTCCCGCAAGAGAAGCATATTCCTCACTCATTCCAGCATACCAGAGAGTGTATATTTTGTCTTTGTCTAACTCTGACTGGGCTTGCACACGGAACCATACCCAGCCGGAATGTACATTCGCGCGAATAATTGTCACTGAAGTTTTTTACTTTTTTTGGCTTAATGGTTATTTTTAATTGTGATTGTAACTTTGTTTTGAAGATCACCTGGGCTCTTAGCTAATGGTTGCCTGGATGTTGCCTCGCCTATATGATATTATTTATAATATACGTACTTCGCTGGCTCAGCGACCCAAAGTGGATCTTGGCCTCCGCAACAACAGACGTTATTCTCAATATCCTGCGCGATCTCCTGCCAGTTCCTGACGTGGAGTTCGCGCAGATCCTTTATAATATAAGATGACGAAAAATTGCGAATGTTGAAAAGTCGTTGTACATATTGTTCAGTTACCGATATTGAACACCGGCTATTTCGGCTTACTAAGGAGGTGTTACACCCTGTCTACGTACTCGTATGTACTCGTATGTACTTACACAAATATCAATCATAACTTTTTAGGGTTCTGTACCCCGAAGGGGAAAACGGAGCTCTATTTCTGTATCTCTGTCGTCCGTCAATCCATCCCTCTGTCAGAAGAGTCTAACGCCTAAACGAAATAAGATAAAGTCTTAAAATTTTCACATAATATGTATCCTTTGACCCAAAACCGAATATCATTTTTAAAATTTTGTAAAATGGTTTAATGGTTTTAGAGGGGGTCGCAATAAGCAAAGGGGGTCAAATATTTGTGTGGGGTCGTATCAGGTCTATCTAATAAACAGTACTATCTAGAAACAAAAAACACGAAAATTTGATACATCTGTGATAGTTTGCAAGTTGTGAGCAAAACCTTTTTAGGTATGTTTTCATCCGTTTGGTGAGGTGGTGTGGTGGCGAATAATAAATCCAGTTCCACTTCACCGATTTATTTACAACAGCACAAAATAACAGTAGCGGATAGCGTACACGAAGTATAGGTAATACAATATTTTAGCGACTGTATGAAGCCAACCTGAGTGACATGCGCCTAGCCCTAAGTACGGTAGCGGACTGTGTTGCGGGGAGGGGCGCGCTGCGCGGGCGCTCGCGCGACCACCTGGCTTTAGTGCCGTGTGCAATAGATGCAACAGGTGAGCTCGTGTCCACTGTCTTAACCGACTGCGGACAGGAAAGCAGGTAATGTATTTAGTCGTGAAGTATATGTTCTTATGTGTGTAGATAGATAGAAAATAATAATATGTGTGTATTTATGTATGTATATGTATTTATATAAATTATTATAATTGTTTATTTATAATATGTAGGTGAGTAGCCTACATCACTCCCCCCCAGAGACCGACCTAGGGTATGAAATAATCGGGAAAACGTACGCGACGCCCGGAACGAGTCTTTCTTTCATCTTTCGCGGTGTTTTCAGGTGGGGAAGTCTCGATATTATTTTTGTCAGTCAGTATGTAGGCAGGTTTCAGCCTGTCCACGGAAACTGTGACTGGTTTACCTTTAACAAGAAGTTTAAAAACTTTGTCATCTCTGTCAATAACTGGATGAGGTCCAGTGTAGGGTGGTTGTAAGGAACCACGTAATGCGTCTTCACGCAGGAAAACGTGATCAGTGGTGGTTAAATCTTTGAAGACAAATACTTTGTCTTTGTTATGACGTGAAGCTGGTGTCGGCTGTAGAATGTTAGCGTATGAGCGCAGGCGTGCGGTGAAATCTGTAACATCTGTGGTCCCGTCAATACTGTGCTCGAAAAATTCTCCAGGGAGCCTAAGTGGCTCGCCATATAATAACTCAGCCGAAGAAGCTTGCAGGTCCTCTTTAAATGCACTCCGTATACCCAGTAAAACAATCGGCAAGGACTCGGTCCAATTGTCACTACCGTGACACATGATGGACGTCTTGAGCTGTCTGTGGAAGCGTTCCACTAAACCATTGCATGCTGGGTGGTAAGCTGTAGTGCGTTTGTGATAAAAACCTGCTATTTTAGACAAATGTTGAAAGAGTGCTGATTCGAATTGTCTTCCACGGTCTGTAACGATCTGTTCAGGGCAGCCAAATCTAGCTATCCAGCCTGATAAGAGAGCCTTAGCGACAGTTTCGGCTGTTATGTCTGCTATGGGCACCACTTCTGGCCATCTTGTGAAACGATCCACGGCTGTTAAGCAATATCGATAGCCTTGTGATAGCGGCAGTGGCCCGATAAGATCGATATGGACATATTTGAACCTTTCGCGAGGTAAGTTGAATGTGCCCAATGGTGCGGACACGTGTCGACTTACTTTAGCGCGTTGGCATGACAAACACGTTCTCGACCACTCCCTGCAATCTTTTCTAACCCCTGGCCATACGAATCGTTCTGCCACTAGACGTGTAGTCGCATTAGCACTAGGGTGGCTCAAGGAGTGTAGGCTGTCAAAAACTTGTTTTCTAAGTGGCTTTGTTACGAATGGTCTGGGAGTCGGTGTACTGACGTCGCAGTACAGGGAAATATGACTTCCATCTAATTTCATTTTTTTAAGGCGCAGAGAAGTATCTTCGAGAAGTAGCTGAGATAGCTCAGGGTCGACAGCTTGAGACTCTGCTAATGCTTTCAGAGTAATCGGAGTTTGCAATTCGTTCACCCGTGATAAGGTATCAGCGACAACATTATTTTTGCCAGATATATGCCTAATGTCGGTAGTGAACTGTGCAATAAAGTCTAAATGTCTGTACTGCCTAGGCGAACAGTTGTTTTTCCTTTCGTTGAAAGCAAAACTGATCGGTTTATGGTCAGTATAGACTGTAAAATGTCTCGCTTCAAGCATATGTCGAAAATACTTTATGGCCTCATAAATGGCTAGGAGCTCGCGATCATATGGTGAGTATTTGGTCTGCGAGGGGCTTAATTTTCTGGAGAAGAAAGCTAGCGGTTGCCAGTTTTTTTCTACGTACTGCTGTAAGACCGCTCCTATGGCCGTGTCTGATGCGTCAGTTACTAAGGCTAGTTTGTTGTGACAGTTTGGGTGAGCTAATAAAGTAGCATTGGAAAGACTTTCTTTGCAGTTATTGAAGGCTAAAAATGCATCGCCAGTTAAATTGATGGGATGTGAACCTTTAACCGAGCCTACTAACAAAGCATTAAGGGCAGCTTGAATTTGAGCAGCATGAGGCAAAAATCGCCTGTAAAAATTGATCATGCCCAAAAACCGCCTAAGCTGTCTGACGTCTTTGGGAATAGGAAAATCCCTGATTGCCTGTACCTTTGTGTCCAATGGCTTAGTACCGCTCTCAGAGATACGATATCCAAGGAAGGTAACCTCTGAAGAACCGAAAACACACTTAGATGTGTTGATTAACATGCCATAGTCTTTTAGCCTAGTGAATATTTGACGTAGATGCTGCTCATGGAGGGTTTCGTTCTTCGAAAAAACAAGAAAATCATCCAAATAGCAGTAGCAAAAGTCTAAACCTCGAGTCACCTCATCAACAAACCTCTGAAAAGTCTGACCTGCGTTTCGTAGACCAAAAGTCATGAATGGAAATTCGTATAAACCAAATGGTGTTGTGATAGCAGTCTTCGGAATGTCCCCTGGACTGACAGGAATCTGGTTATAGGCCTTTACCAGATCAATGGTGGAGAACACCTTGCAGCCAGCAATGCTGTGGGTAAAATCATGTATGTGCCTAATAGGATACCTGTCAGGGATGGTGCGTGCGTTGAGCATCCTGTAGTCGCCGCAGGGACGCCAGCTGTTGTCCTTCTTGGGAGCTAAATGCAGTGGCGACGACCAGGGGCTTTCCGAAGGTCTGGCTGTTCCATTGGCTATCATGGACTCGAATTCTTGTTTGGCGATTTTAAGTTTGTCGGGAGCTAGACGTCGAGGGGTGCAAGAAACTGGAGGGCCTAGAGTCGTGCGAATGTGGTGTAACGTGTTGTGTGGTGTGACACGTGGTGTACCAGCTGGCCGCGTAATTTCGGGAAACTGACTAAGGATGTTATGATATCTACTATCACCAGTTATGACTTTTACGGAATAAATTGATTCTGACGTTTGAGCAAGCGAAGCTAGAGCAAATAAGCTAGTAGTATTATCAAATAAGCGCTGATTACGAATATCTACACATAAGTTGTAGTAAGCAAGAAAATCAACACCTATGATTGGCTTAGTAACATCAGCTATGATAAATTGCCACTTAAGATCCCTACGGAGACCGAGATCTAGGCTTAAAGTAATATATCCGTAAGTGTCTATGGTTGTCCCGTTGGCTGCATGCAGCTGGTAGTTAGTCCTAGCACGACGTTCTCGAAGTGAAGACCGAGGGTAGACACAGATGTCGCTTCCAGTATCGACGAGGAACTGCGTCTTGGTTTTGCGGTCTGTGACAAACAGGCGACCAGTTGTGTTGGGGCAATCGTCAGCCGCCATTACCGACTGCCCTGCGAGTTTCCCGCTTTGTAGTCGCAGGGACGAACGCATTTCGCGGCTTTACTCCCGAACTTGGCGTGGTACCAGCACTGTGGATACTTCCTGTAGCTGGAATCAGAGCGCGTCGCAGGTGAACAGCTTCGGTTTCGTTGTTTGGCCTTCGAGCGAGATCTTCGAGTCATTTGAGAAGTGAGCGCCTTCATCTGCTTCCTTAGTTCGGCGACTTCCTTGGCCAATGTGTCTGAAGAAGAAGAAGGTCCTGGAACACGAGTGCTGGCAGAAGAAACATGGGGTCCAGGGGGTGCGATATCTTGGATCCTGTCGGCGAGGTCTGCCAGGACGTTAAGCGAAGCGGTAGGTTGGGCAGCTAACACGGTCTGAATACTGTGGGGTAGACGGCTAGTCCAAATTGTCTTCAGAAAGTCGCTGGGCATCGTCTCGTCCGTTAAACTTTGCAAGTGCCGGAGGAACTGTGACGGTTTGCGGTCTCCCAACTCTTCATGCATCAAAAGCTGCTTCACTTTATTTTCCTTCGAGGCGCTAAGTCTTTTAATCAGCTCTGTCTTCAGCTTTTCATATTTATTTCGCGATGGAGGAGAAATAATAATGTCTTTCACTTCCTTTGCATACTGGTGATCCAGGTGACTAATTACGTAGTTAAATTTCGTGTCGTCTGCACTGATGCCCGAGATAGCGAATTGTCCTTCGATTTGGGCAAACCATATTTCGGTTTCATCCGGCCAAAAGGGTGGTACTCGGACACCCACTTTAAAAATTTGTGATTGTGCAGTGGAAACGTGCAATCTTTCGTCATCGCTTTTTGTTTCGTTATCTGACATTATTCGAATATTCTCATTAGGTTTATACAAAAAAGGGTCACCTGGACTGTGCTTCCGATGAAGGTAGGTACTGCTGCAGAAGGTGCCTCAGGTGTTCTAAGGCGGGGTCACCAGTTTAGGTATGTTTTCATCCGTTTGGTGAGGTGGTGTGGTGGCGAATAATAAATCCAGTTCCACTTCACCGATTTATTTACAACAGCACAAAATAACAGTAGCGGATAGCGTACACGAAGTATAGGTAATACAATATTTTAGCGACTGTATGAAGCCAACCTGAGTGACATGCGCCTAGCCCTAAGTACGGTAGCGGACTGTGTTGCGGGGAGGGGCGCGCTGCGCGGGCGCTCGCGCGACCACCTGGCTTTAGTGCCGTGTGCAATAGATGCAACAGGTGAGCTCGTGTCCACTGTCTTAACCGACTGCGGACAGGAAAGCAGGTAATGTATTTAGTCGTGAAGTATATGTTCTTATGTGTGTAGATAGATAGAAAATAATAATATGTGTGTATTTATGTATGTATATGTATTTATATAAATTATTATAATTGTTTATTTATAATATGTAGGTGAGTAGCCTACACCTTTAAAAGATTTTTCACTCCATACATTCATATTTCAAATAGTTCTTAAAGTACGGATCCTTATAGATATGGCGAAGTCCGACTCGCACTTGGCCTGTTTTTATAGCAAGTCATACCACCTTAAAATATCTAATAAACATTTATTTATAAAAAATATGTAATATTTGTAAACATACGTAATCGAAAACATACGAGTTTTTAGTCTGCAAACCACAATCACCATCGTCACTCACCAAAACTGATTAAATATAAAATCCCAGCAGAGAGCGAGTAAAATTAAATGGTGCTAAATAAGTTACGAGGAGCACTGCTGCACCGACGTTATTAGGTTAGCAGATTAATTGACTCAATTCCCTTATACCATTAACGATCCCTGCCTGACAGCCGATCGCCACAAAATTATCTGCCAGGTAACTCCTCACCTCACCTCCTACGCCGGGAGGTTCCGGGACTAGGTGGTCAACGTGTCATACATAATGCACAATTGGGCGAAATGTACGAATGTCAAAATGTACAAAATAAAATGGTCACAAAGTATAAGTGGCAAAATGTCCTAATTTCAAAATGTATAGTTGATTAATCGTGTGGTTTCATAAAAGTTAAAAATGGCAAATGTCAAAATGACAAATTGTTTGAGGTTTTATGAGTTGTATCTTCATATTTCATATCGAGATTGTATGAGTGGTATGGAGTTTGTATGGAGGTTGTATTTTAACAATAGTACGCTGTTACAATCGTAAGTTTTGACATTCGTACGAATACGTTTCGCCCAATTGTGCATTTTGACACGTTGACGCTAACGGGGGTGGCTCTTCTTCTATTAAAATAAATCTTTTACACCCAAGTAATGATGATGATGTAGTCCTGGCCGTTGTGGACCTTGGCAACTGCTATGGATTTGTCACGTTCCGCTCGTGAGCTTATTACACAAGTAATATATACATTATGAATGTGTCTAAAGCGGATAATTCCGTTATCTGGTGTAAATTAATATGCTGTGCCTCCTTCCGTGTGAGTTTATTTGTTTTCAAACTAAATTATTTAGTTCTATGGCGGTTGATGGTGTTACATCAAGCTTTCAATTTTACATAGTCGGCTTTTATTTTAATCGGTTGGCCACTGTATGAGTTCTCTAACTAACTAAAAAATCTTATAAAATAGAGTCTCAACATTTAGTTTAGATTTTATTTCATTATTATTTTGTAGTTTTTTTAGTTAGAGAGTCCTCATACAGTGGGCGATAAAGGATTTTATTTTAAATTGGAACCTGATATAATTCAAGACTAAGGCTTACTCTTTGCTATACATAATCGGGCGTAGTTTTAAAGATAATCATCAATTATGTTATAATAGCATCTGTTTTGGAATGATTCATATTAAATATCTTTCGTGCAACTAACGGAATATTCCAATTTCCTTAAGTTTCAAATCAAAAGAAGGCCGTTAAATTGCTGTTTCTAGTTTACACGTAGGAGCTGACGATAGTCTCAGGATATTAGCGTTAGAGTTGCCATTAACAATTACAGTTAAGTTTAATTCTCATCGTCAAGTTAAACAATGCGGACGGAAAACCGTAAACAAAACAATTACAATCCTAGGAAGGGTGTTACGAATCCCCTTCAAAAGTTCCTTCCTTCTATCCTCAAGTAATGTGCCTCTTTAACAATAAATTACTGAGAAGTTTGTTCAGGTTAGGGTCCGAACTATTGGTTAAAGCGGATGCGGATTCGATGCGATTCTGTTTTAGGTGCTTTTAACAAATATTTTTTATTCAAAGATTATTACTGATGTTATCAGTTTTTAGTAGAAATTGAATTAAATGTTAGGATATTTACCACAAAAATACAATATGAAAAAAATTAATTGCGTTAAAAATCACATTTTAACGCAATTAATTTGTGTAATTGTATAAATGCAATCTCAATTGCATTTATACAATTATCTTAGGATTCGTCAAGTCAAAAGCGATTGTAGAACCGGTGCTACGGCTCTACGCCACCCGCTACGCTGTTCGCTACGCGCTCCTTGCCTGTAACACTATCTCATGTATTTGGTAAGACAGTGTAATGAACCTCCAGTTAGATGTCTGTCAGAGTCGCAGCGCTCAGTGCCACATCATTAATTTCTACGTAACGTCTGAAACAGCAAGGCGACGTTACCGACCACATTCTGTGTTCACAGACACGGTGATAAAAGCTCAATAGATACGAGTAGATACGTCACAAGGACCCATATTTTCGTACTATTTATAGGATTATTGTGATGATATATTCAAGTTTATTTATAGCTTAGAACTTGATAACGGTTCAGAAGATAATAAGGAGCTTACTTACCTTATAACTTTTTATATTTTTCTTGTCATCATAATTAACTTTGAAAACAAATTAAGATTGTCTTTGTATTTTGTATTGTGTGTCTATTGGGATTCCGGATCTAAAATATCTGACGACTCAATAGTGTACGGAACTACGCTCAGTGTTTCTAGACCAAACTGTACATCTGAGTAGTTACAAAGCCAGTGGAGCCCACCGTTTGTTTCACACGTTAAACACCTAACCGCATCTCAGGGTTGCCAGTCTGTTAATAATCCTCTATCCGTAACTCTTGTCTAAGGGCCAGCGCCGATAACGCGGCAGTCGCGACACTGTCGCGCGGCACGCCGGATGATGGACAGTGGCGTAATACTCTCAAACAGTAACAAACCGTAAATTACTTCAAAATACGAACGCGGCAGACGTCTGATGTTTTCTCGCGTAGCTCGCTCGCTCGCTGCTCGCTGCGCTGCATTCTAATATATTTTTAGAATTTTGATCTATTCGTTATTCTGCGCCTCTTTACGTTGGCGTTGGGCCTAAAACAGACTACGCTACATTCCAAGTGTCGAGCCGAGAATACGCGTCCTTTCATTTCGATGTAAATAGACTAAATACTCTGCAAATTGGCGTGTGCGTTTGATTTTTAAGGCTGTGCCGAAAATCGTAAACACACGTGTAGGTATGAAGTAATTATACAAGTTACAAAGTAGATCAAAGCGTCTGCTTTATTACTTACTCGTATGTTATAAGCGACGTAATATGAAATTGAAAATTTGAACAATAAAAGAAATAAGGTAAGTACTTATCTACAGTAGGTTAAAATACTTTGTGAATTAAACATTCTACTTTTATGGACTCTGCAAATATTCTTTTTATTACTCTTTTTTTTTGTATTGTGGAAGGAAAAAAAGGTTATGAGTTTGTCTAATTTATTATAAAGTAGTCATACATATATAAATTACAATTACTTACAAGTACCACTACTTGTAGCAAAAGATTTAATTTCACTCTGTCTTGAAAATTCATTTAATTGCTTACATTTTCACTAAGCCCACTCGTTAAAGAGGAAAACTGAGCGAAACAAAGTTCTATAATTCCAGGATGAATATTTATCTAGACTCCGGTTTAATACGTTAGCCCAGACCTTTCCGGGCGCGAATATTAACTAAGTAAGTACTAGTTTCACTTCACCTTGCACTTTTCCAGATTTAAACTTTGTAAAACTTCAATTTAACTTCAGAAATTTACTGATTAACTGGTAGGTTAGGTAACACCTGACACAGTTATGATCTTCTTATCATTTTATGTCACAGAAGTTATTTGTTTATTTAGTTTAGTTCTCAAATTTAATTAAAAAAATCACAATAAATTAAATTAGTACTCATAGGTATTTAACGCGCCGTTAGTAGAATGGATAAGTCACGTCGTTTACAATAAAGAATTTAACTAACGAAACTAGAACTATTAAAATCGGTGAATTTGAGAAAATCACGATCATTAATTTTGTCTTTTTCTCTCGTCATGTCGTTTTACGACTAATAACCTAATAACTCTAAATTAAAAGTTTAAGAAACCCCCGACGTACCATTGTGGAGATCCCTTTACTTCTTCCTTGTCATCATTAGGTCCTCAAGGTTCCAGATGTGGGAAGGTCACCATGGTCATAAATATTTGAGCTCAAACTCGAACCACCTAACTGTTACATTCCAGAGATCCCATCATACCCCTACATCCCAAGATACTCCAAGATATTATAAACCACTAATCCATTTTTCATCTGACATGGCAAAGAACATTCAGCAGGTTAGACCTGCGACGCATGAAGGCGGGGAGACACTCCGAGCTATGCCCTAGGCGGAGCTCGGACTTCGGCCGCCATGGCGATATCATTTTCTTGTATTTTTTGGCCGCCATCTTTATTTATTTTTGCTCTTGAAATATTTCAGGATTTCCTACAACTTTAGTTCGAGAAGACCCCAACTATTATAGTTACGGCGGGCTGATGATCTTCCAATTCTTCCAGTTTCATATTGTGAAATTGAATTTCACTTGCTTTTTCCTAGTCCTCATCAGATCGTCAAGGTTACAGATGTCGGAGACGCACCATCAACCTAAACATTTGAGAACAAATCCGAACCAGTTAGTTATTACCGTTCCAGAGATCATATCTGACATCAAAGATACTCCAAGATCTTGGAAACCACTGGTCCAATTTTTATCAGACCTAGCTAAGAACACTCTTGATAAAATCTCTCTCTTAAATTTTAAAAACCGGGTCCAAATCGGATCATCCGTTGTTAAGTTATGATACCACAGACAAACACACAACAGACAAACCACAGACAGATCCCTCGATCGGTCGGGTGTTAAAAATAGGCAACACGAATTGAGAAATTATTTCCTGGCCCAATCTGAAATTCTTGAACCCAAAAACTTATACCTATACAATGTTCTCATAGTTCGTTCAACATTTTATTTGGCAGCGCAACACGTACGTACGAGGTACGGAGGTCGTTCTAGCTACTGCGGTTCCGATGCGGTACCACCGGAAAATTTATGTACCACTGAGCGTGCAAGTCTAGTCCCGTATCCAGCGACCCTATGCGAAACCTATACCGCGCGGAATCCCCGCAGCAGATGCGATTCACTGCGGCTCGCACTACCCGAGCCTACAACAAAACATAAGCCCCCGCAGCATTCTAATAGAAATAACTGCGAAAATCCTGACATTTTGATACATTTTTAGTAGGCATAGAATCCCTAGGGGAGCTGCCCCTCTCAAATATTAAGTTTCGTAAGAATTTTAAATTAAAGCATTAGGCGCGGCGTCTCAACAGAGTTAAATATTAATAATGCTATCCATGCGAACTTGGCGGAAAGCTGAAAACAATGAATTTTTAATAGTTATGCTCCTTTGTAAAGGGCAATTAATATAATGAGGTAGCAAGTTTAGCGCCGGCGCCTCGGGGATGAGTACAAATTGGAGTTAATTCGCTGCTAGATTTCCTTACGATTTCCCCTTTAAACGGTGCGGGTATAACCCTTTCCGAATTTATCTTATCGGTCGCCATCTCAATTAATCAAATCGACGGACGTCTTGCTTTATGTTTATATTTTTATACTAATTAGAGTAGGTACTCTTATGTATAAGTACATTTATTATGCTAACGGATTTTACGCAGGGAATTACAAAATATCTGCATTAATTGTTCGCTTGCGTGTTCGTTATACCAAACAAAACAAAAATTGTTTTGGTACTTATATCACAAATAAAAAAAACTCTACAAAAAATATACGATAGCAGTTTCGTATTTTACGTAATTTGAATTTGTTTGTTTGTTGGATTTTCAACGCTATACCTAATTAGGTTGTTTGTTTGATAATGCTGAGCATCCTTGTAAATGAAAAACACGAGAGCCTACCTATTTGTTAAGTTCTGTAAAATTAAAGTTCAATCGGAGGCCTACGCACATAGAGAAATGAATTTGCGGCGACCTAGGGCGCGAACTTTACCTAAACGATATCTGTGCCACGTCGTCACCTATAAATACTTAACTATGATATCTATAGTCAGGTAAAATTGAAATATCAAAATATTTTCTACTCCCATTTCGTAATTTGTTCATTAAGAAAACACAATCAATAACATAAAGAGGTTAATTCGTCATGGTCGTGGTCGTGTCGTCAAAATAGTGTTTTAATGAAATGGTAAATAACAGTTTTCGATTTTAATATGTAATTTTTTTCTTTGTTGTATGGTACTGCATATAAGAACTCTTTCGTATTAAATGCACTACATTTCACTGGCCAACTACTTGGTACTATAACCATAATGGTTTGAATTTTCTGTTTATATGTTTCGTGGTTGTAGAAAAAGTATTGTATGCATCGCACGTATTGGCGATTTTAACACTCGAACGTTATATCATGAAACTCAGCTTCGCTTCGTTTCAAAAACAGTTCTCACGTTAAAATCGCTATCATTACGTGGACGTTGCATAAACTACTATTATCTGGGGAGTTATCATGCTATAATTAAAATCACTCTGCGACAGCGGTCCCACTCGTTTGTCTTCATAATAAATTGTTTGTTTTTCTCAAGCCCGTTTCACGTAATTTGTTCGCGTGTAATTTATCACGTGTTGCCGCGGTGCTGTGGATTAGGTGGGCATCGCTCACATGGCTGTTTGTGAGATTAAGAGCTGTAACAGGCATGCCATAAGACGGGGTCGCTCCTATTTGGCGACGATACCCTTTTGGTACTACGGATATCCAAGACCGAATTTGTGCGATCTTTTTTTCGATACGTACACCACTGTTGGTATCAGGCGGTCTTAACAGTTTCACCGGGTTTATCGTATTTGTAAAAACAAATACGTACAAATTCAGTATACCTATTATAACACAAGTACGAGTACATTTATTTTTTTCATGTGGACCCAGAAATGTATATAGTGGGATTCAGATTCATGGAAATAATTTTATAAACGTACATGCAATATAGTATATTTACATTTTCCGTTTATGTCATTCTAAATTTTGACAAATTATATAATTTACAACGTAAAATAGAAGAACAATCCCATACAAGATTTTGGCGACACTCTAATTCTGGCAAAATCCGCTTGGAGCGCTAGGAGGTCAAAGATTGGTAATGGACATTAGTATAGTTGCAAAATCACGTAATTTAACCAAACATTTTTGGTTAAAATACCCACAACCTTTTTATTCCTTTGTTTTTGGTTTTTCCTATTGTTTAAGGAATAATTAGCAAGATTTACACTAGCGACGCCATCAGGATTCTAATCGATCCGCCTTCCTGATTGACCCCTATGATTTCGATCATTATTTTGAATCCAATAGAAAATCCGTAAAAATCGCTTCAATTTAATCGTTATTGATAGTGAATCTGGGTATATTCACTATCATTGATCCTATTGGTGTATATTTTGTAGGCCATACACACGGAACGCGGCACAGACGCGACATTCGAATTATGAAAACTCTTTAACTCTTAAATTGAACGGTTACACAAAACCTGTATAAGCGACGCACAACGGGCGCTGTCACGCTTTTGACTTATAATAAAAAAAGAACTTTGTCCTCGTTGGCGTACAGTTCAAAATTCGATAGTCGCGTGACCCGCGTCGGGTCGCGCCGCGCTGCCCGTCGTCTCTTGTGTGGCTTGCGGCTTAGACGCAAAACGATTTTCACGGGTAAACCTGTTTCATATTAAGGTACGTAGAGGTTAGACTGTATGGTTCAAAAGAATCCAATCATAACCAGACGATAACGTATGAGTCAGTCGATATAGAACCAAAGTAAGTAGGAATTACATTTTTATAGTATCGTATATCTTCTACCTAGGGCGATTCATTAATTTTTAGTCAAACGTTCATTTATAACTTTTCAAAGTATTCCCCTGCGGCATCAATGCACTTATGCATTCGACTGAACCAGCTTTCAAAACATGTGCATAACTGTTCTTGCGGATGGTCTAAAAGCCGCCTAAATTGGTCTACCGCTTCGTCCGCAGTCGTAAATTTCCTTCCGCGCAGAGATTTCTTCAACATGGGGAACTAAAAGAAATCACACTGAGCCAAGTCAGGACTGTAGGGGGGATGTGGTAGCAATTGCACGCACGAATGGGTTAAAACGTCCAAGGTTCTGGTGGCCGTGTGAGCCGGAGCGTTGTCTTGGTGAGCGTTGGCTTGCGGCATGCAAACCTCGCTATACCATTGGCTATTACTGTTCCTCGATCTTCTAGTCGAATTACGGCTACAAGCTACTACAAGGTAATTTGCGTGGTTCTTACCTACGTTAATTCTGTTACTTTTCTATGGCGTAGAATATTACTGTCACATTTTTAGGTATACATAGGTATTTAGTAAGTACACGTTTAGGAGGCCTCAAAACTAAACGAGCTCGGGTATCAAATACAAATTCAACAAATATTTCACCCTCAAGAATTTCGAAATACGATTATACAGAAAGTCGAGGTACGAAAAAAAAACATATGTGTATGTTAAAGTAATGCCGCCCTCAAAACCGAATTTGAATTTTTCCTTTGTGCTTCACCGACGTCGTGTATTGTATTTTCGTTTTATTAAAAGCAGGAAAATAAACAAAAAACAGACTCTCTTTACCCGCCTGCTGGCGCCCTGCGTTTACCTACGCCATGCCTACCCCACAACACCCACAATATAAACATACGTTACCTAGTAAAATAGTTATGATGGCTTTGACTTATGTTTAGTAACTACGTGTATAATATAAAATATTTGTAATATATTTTTCGAGAACGCTTTGCATCCTTATTCTTTCGGAGATAAACTCGTCGAGTTTTTTTAATTAAAGGTTACGACATATAGTACTATGTGTTAAAGGTAATAATGTAACAAATAGGTTATTTGTTATTGGTGGCACGAGGCGCATCCAGCCACTAAGAATCCATAGAAATCCTATGTTTAATAAAGTAATAAGTTTTATCTACCTACACATACTTAACTGTCTATTTAGGTTAAATAACGAGTAGGTATTATTTTTCATAACTGTTCTGAGTGTTGTCTTTGCATTTGTCGCAGCTGACGTGGGACGCTGCGAGGTGCCCCTGGGCATGGAAAACGGGCTGATTTCCAACGAGTCCCTCTCTGCAAGTTCCAGCTACGATCAGAGCGTCTCGCCTCTTAGCTCCAGGTAACAATAGCGTCAGAAATTGGTTTCTTTAGTCGCTGAAAAGTTTAAGTAGTAAATTAATCCGATTATAAAAGCCAGTGAAATCGTATTATCTACTTTTGCAGGCTCGAAAATATCACAAAACTATTTAACTTCATCTAGAAATAGGATAAAGTTCGATCAGTGTCTTTGTATAGCAGAAAATAACATAAAAGTGATACAAATTGAAGATTGAAGCCGAAATGTTTGTTAAATCGATGTTACTACATTCGAGTAGCTATTGTTAAACAACAATAAAACGCTATGATACGGCTAAGTTGTTACAATAATTGTGAATCCCGTAACCGCAAACGCTCATACTTAGCTCAAACAATTAACAGAGGGTCTCACATTCGAACCTTAAGCCCGCATAAGCCCGACGCAAGACAATAGAACGAAACTCTACGCTCGCTGTTTGAGAAATTCACTAACAGAAAATTAAATTTTCATATGAATTCGGAGCGACCGTGATCCTACAAAAGCCTTTAGGGGCTTGACTCCCCAAAGATAACAAGATGTAAGTACGGCCGGATGTGCCGAAGCCTTATCATCTGAGCCACTTTACATAGGGTCAGAGGCGATTTAGCAAATGCTACGTTAATTCAGCGTTTAGCGCTCTTTGTTCTGCTGTACCTACTGATGAGATTGCACTAGAGATATTCAAATTAAATGGCCGTCGGCCCGGAGTCCCAACCTACCTCTGTTGACAAACGAAACACTGAGTGTCCCAGACTATTTGCTAAGACTATAACGCTAATTTTATTTGATTATGCGCAAACAAATATTATGGAGGAACACTGACTTTTGAGATAGGTTTGACCGACTTTGAGATAGGTAATAACAAATCATAAATTGATTTATCAATTTTACTTTGTTTACACAAATATAAATTACACCAATCTAAGAATTAAATAAAGCGTGTACGGATTGTTATATACTCGTATGTCATAATTTTTTTATGTTTTGTTCCCAACAGAATAAGAACAGAAATCCGCGGTGGCGCCTGGTGCCCCAATGGCCTCATCTCACCCAGCAGCCGCCAATATCTGGAGATAGATCTTCGCGACGAGTATCTGATCACAGCCACCGAGTCTCAGGGTCGATTTGCTAATTCAGTAGGAGTAGAATTTGTAGAAAGCTACGCGATCGAATACTGGCGCGAAACACTCAGTCGATGGGTCAAATATAAAGACTTTAATGGCAGCAGGGTAAGTAAATCGTCATGTTATTGTATACTTCTTTATTTATCGCCTACGCCAAATTAGTAATACATAAGTACTGTGTTCCTCGAAACATTCAATAAGGCGAGAGTAAATAAAAGACATCTCCTGATGCATTTTCGACCTCATCGTCACTTACCATCAGTTGACATTTTGTTAATCATGGTTTTAATCACCCACATTTTATTATTTACGTGTATAAATAACGATATATGTCTAAGCTCAGTTTGCATACACGATACTCGTGTTTCGTGAAATTAGTCCCATCGCGGCGTACTAGGAACGTAAAACCGCAATCGCGTGCCAACCAATATCACAGTCATGAAAAATTATCTGCCAACTGCTTAACATTATAAAGGCATTGGTAGTCAATTTGACGCTGAAATTGACGACGGAACATTTAAATAACAATAATTAACTAACAATATGACATAATATTCTGATAAATTAAAATGTACTTACCCATTTCAGTTAATACCTGGAAATGTTAACACGTACACAGCCAGAAAAAGTGTTTTAGAAGCACCATTCGTAGCATCAAAAGTGAGAGTTTTTCCATATGCTGCGCACCCCAGGACGGTCTGCATGAGGGTCGAGCTCTACGGCTGCCGCTGGAAACGTAGGTACAACAGGATTACAGTGTATTGCTGGCGACGTCCCGGGACTTTTGGCATTGCGATATGTGCTTGGGCGAATTTAAAATCCTGAAAAAGAGTTGAACTTTCCTTTAGTTATTAAGTATTTAGAATCATTTCACAACCTCCAATTCATTTAGTTTTGATTGAGCTGTGCGTTGTATTGTATCGCTTCGCGACGGGTGGTGATTTATTTTAATCTGTGTTTCTACAGAGGCGCTTATTACGTACTCCGCACCGAAAGGTGGGGACATGCAGGCGATGACTGGGGGGGCTAAATTCGAAGATCTCTCTTACGACGGCATCGTACGTGATGGGAAACTTCTCGAAGGACTCGGTCAGATGACTGACTCTCTAATTGGACCTAATGACTTTGAACTAGCTGACCCTCTAGATACCAGAGGTAAGTTCATAAAAACAGGTCTTTTAAATAAGGGGATCGATAGTGAACACAAGCACCGCCATTCGAAAAAAAAATACATTATTAGGCATTATTTTAAAAAAACCATCAAGCACTGCGACAACATAAGTAACTAGTATTTTTTCGACTAGCATTAATAACTCTATTTGAATTCCTGCACTTACGGTTTCCGCCAGATATAGCTGTTTTAATGTAAAGTAATAAAACGTAATGTAAAGTAATAATTAGTATTTTTCGATTGGCGATTGGGACGATAAATAAATCATACTGAGTATTTTCCAGGAACTCGGTGGGTTGGCTGGAATAAGTCTATGTTGGTGGACGATGAAGTAGAGTTATCGTTCAATTTTAGTGACACTAGACTATTTCACCATGTCGATATTCACACCAACAACATGTTTACTAAGGACGTTCAGGTAAAACTACTTTTAATATTACCTACGAGTATTAAACTGACAACACTGAATTTATTTTCGAATATAACGTAAACAAAAATGCCTATATACCCGTGACCATAATTGTTAAATTGAAGCTTTACAAGTCGTATCGCGCCTTTTTTAACTCATAAATTATGTGTTTGCCATAAGTATCATAATATGAGTATCCAAGATATCTTTCTTAACTTTGTTAAGTATTTATTACTGACTACCTACGTAATTAAAGCACGGCGTCGTCGTAGAGTGTGCTTTTAATTAGATGCTCTAATGATTTTCCTGAGATCTACATATAACAATATCTCTATCAATTAACAGGTGCATTCTGATTAATCAAATTAGTAAGTACTCATTTTAATGGCTTTGGAAAGCCTGCTAGTACAAAATAGTTACTTATGAATACTTTATATAAGGTAGAGTATAACAGTACTCGTAATAATCTACATACCAATGCAAATCTTGTATTCTTTATAAAAGTTATTCAACAAACCATGATGCAATTCATAGTTCATAGTCAAGCAATAACCAGTAGGTATGTTACAAAATTTAATTCTTGTTGCCAGCTTTTTAAGGAAGCAGAGGTTTATTTTTCACTGGAGGGAGAACGTTGGCAAGAAGACTACATCTCATATGAACCAAAGCAGGACAGGGTTTCTGAACACGCCCGGGTTGTCCACATTGATCTCCAGAATCGAACTGCAAAACATCTCATGTTGAAGCTGAAGTTCCAACACGAGTGGATATTGATCAGCGAAGTCACCTTCAAATCCGGTAAGTTTCATTTTATCTAAAAACAAAAGGTACCAAACCAAAACGTACTTATAGTAAATAAATCAAAGCAAATAGTAGTTTGTTTTTTAAATTGAGTTTGACTTATTTTGCGCCGACCTAATCAACCCTTAGTTCTCAGTATACATTCCCTAGAATTCGCAAACAAGAATCGAAAACAGTTTGTATTGAATCAAACGTTTTATACAAGCAAATTATTCGTCAAAATTACTCGGGGGCAAAAATGTGAACAGAAAAGATTCATAGGCACGATTGGGTGATTTTTCGCACGAACAAAAAGACTGGATCCCGGAGGGCACAGGACGCCCAGGCACGCTAATAGATCCATTACTCCTCATCGGGCATCCCTTATCTGTTCAGAGCACTCGAGCCTCCGGCTATTTCACAAATTTTATCTTTCTCTAATTAATCCACAGCTCTTTTGAGGAAATCGCCTCTTAAGTGATAAATCGCCGCGCGCTAAATGAAGAACTTATAATTAAAGAAAATCTTTGATCTGGATTATTTCGTTTCTCCAATTATGACCGACGCGTTGCCTGCGGTTGCCATCAAGGGCATTATTATCTACGACTGAAATGAATTTGGAATAAAATACCTAATATAAAATCTCTTTGAACATACAAATTGTAAAATTTAATTCAGGAACGGCGTTTAATGTATTTTCACCAGGAATTTTTTAACCAGGAATATCAAAACCGTCAAGAGGGCACCATTGGTAGTTTTATAGTCGGTGTTATAGCGTTCGAATTGAAAAAAAAAATGTACCATTTAATTCCGCAACATGGCGAGGGGTTTTTATTTTTCTGGTTATAATAGCTTTATAAAATATGGTTTCAATCTCATTCATCCATAAAACCACACACACAACCCACAACATTTCAGAAAAACATTATTTTATTTTATTATGTAAGTACCTTTGTTAACTTACAAAATATTTCATGGATTTTACTCGCTTTTGTTAGTTTTAGGTGTTTGTGGATTACATACCTGTATTATAACTACTTCTTTATTATGGAGAGTTTACATTATCGACTATTACTATATTAAAAGTATTCTTACCTCGTGAGGTCATCTTATGTTACACAAAATCAACTCTGTACGCTGTAGGAGTCATCATTATTTTAATCTCCTCTAATTAGGTAACAATACGAGTAGCATAATAGTTATTTAATTACGAGTAACCTTATCTGAACGAGGATCGCTATTGTTCGAACTATTTGAGATATATAGAAACCACCGCGCCTTTTGAAATATTTATAAGCTCTGAAACTGAACAATAGAGTAGGATTTATATAAGTTCTATGTAAATATTAACTATTCAGTCTATCCATTTACGTTATATCGACTCCTACTTTCAACAATCGCACGGGTATCATTATTTTATGTTACATAAAGTTTGAGCCATATATACATTTCTAATTTTAATATAAATAATAAAAAACAACGATACCTCAAACAATAAGTTATTATAGTTTTTTATCGACCCCTTTTACTTAAATATTTAATATACCCCTTTATAACATAATTCTGCAAAATTTTAAAGTCTATATTCGGATTTAGGTTAAGGGAATACATATAGGTGCTAAACCCGCGTGACAGACGGACGGACGAACGGACGGATAATCCCTAAAAACCATGCAGTGTGCTCTGGCAATATGTAAACTATGTTGAACTCTAACCGACCTTTGGCAGGGCACTGACCCAACTACTTCAGAGCTCAGGAGCTTACTGGATCATCCATGCCCGCATGGCGGAGCTCTAGCATACATGCTTAAAGGCGAAATTATAAAGTTGTTTCTTCGAAGATATTATGTAAACTCTATACAATTATCAAAAGAAACGGAAAACAAAATAACTATAGCAAGCAAATTTTTAACCAAGTAATTATTTAAAATTTCCCTTGCTATGTAGTCTTAAAACGGAATGTGATAAGAAGGACAGTATACAAATTAATAACCGCATGATTATAATAGAATGGTTAGAGATACCATACTTTGGATTGAGGATTACCATCCCACCTTCATCTTTCTCCAATTCCATTTTCTTCATGATTTGGCTATTTAATGTATAAATTAATAAAAAATGCGATAAGGCAATTGGACTTTTCTACTCAATTTGACAATCTAGTCACAATGTTTGGATTTAGTTTGTATAGTAGGTACTCTGTGGTTTTGGGAAAGAAATCGAGTATTAACGCCTTCGTAAATGTCGGAAAACCTTTGGTTCTAAAGCCAATGTTTGCGTAAGATATTGGATTTTCCGGGGAAAATAGGAACCATGGGTAAGCAAAGTCGTACATAACTCTAAATTAAAATTTTAAGAAACCCCCGACCTGCCATTGTGTGAGATCCCCATACATTTTCCTGGTCATCATCAGGTCCTCAAGGTTCCTGATGTGGGGAGGTTTCTTAAATTTTTAATTTAGAGTTATAGTGATTTTTATCCCGACGAGGAAAACGGAACCCTATTGCTGTCGCTACCGCCCGTCAGTCACGCGGGCCTGTGCCAAAATGGAATGAGATACAAATTTCAAAATTTTACATAGGTACCTACTCGTAATATGAATCTTGACCCAAACCCGAATATCGACTGCAAAAAAGTTTTTTATGCGGGGTGTGGGACCTGGACCCTATATATAGACCCTGGAACCTATGTGTAATAGTTTAAAAAATATGAGCAAAAAAAGAAAATATTTGCACAAAACTTACGAGTAGGATAGACAAAGCAAGACCCGACCCGCAATCGACGGGCCTTTTGAAAAAAAAAACTCTTGTTGCCCCTGGAAGTAGGTTTAATTTCTATAAACCGTGCATTAATAATGAGATAGACAAGGTATATCTTTACCTATATGTACCTCATCGTCTCGTGACCCCCGTGGTTTATGTATACGCCCCTGGCCCTATCTTGGTTCCATTGCCATTGTAGACTAACAATTAGCTTTGCGCCCGACACCTATTCATTTGCTGGCATTGTTTGAGCCTAAGACGGTGCCGGGGTGCTGTTGTCCTTCATTCAATACGCTGGATATTGAAGTGCTTTCTGGCGACGAGAATTCCTATGCTATATCTATTATAGTGCAATGAACGAAGTGCTACGTCAGGCCTAGATGCGTCGTATAGATTAAAATTGATTCATAATGCAATGACTAAATGGCAGAGCATCTAAATGAACTATTGCGTTATTTTCAACGAATAATAGAATAGTATAGTCCCCAAACAAAATAGTAAAGCAATAACTTAAGAGTTCTATAAAGTTCTAATTATCCAAGAAAGTCGATCTTAAATCACAAATACTATAACGTAGTGAATCAAAATATTGTAACAAATTATGTTATATCAGGGCCTTATGACACTGGCATTTTCCAGCGCGTTTCCAGCGCAATGAGGCGATCAGTTAACTGCTTGCAAATCGGAGAAACAAACACGCTCGCGAATGTCCCAGTGCTTATAGTAAAACATGTTCGCAAATGTGTGATAAGGCCTTAGTAAACCTTACTGAAAAAATACTTATACATAAATAATACTAGTAAACTAAATACTTACTTATTATTGTCAACAGTTCCAACCGTTGTGAACACATCACTAGAATTCTTAGAGGAGTACTACAGGACTGACACGCCACCATCATCAAGGAAGAAGCGCAATTCCTCCCTCAGGGTATCCGTAGGTCTAGCCTGCGGGGCATTGGTGGGGGGAGGAGCCTTCATTGCCGCAACAGCCGTGCTCCTCACCAAACGTACTAGGAGAAGAATACCTAATATGCTCAAGAAACCCTTCTGCCCATCCCTACGACAGAGTTCCAGTTCGAGAAACAATCGGCGGGCCCCAAGATTAGCTTTGGCACTGGCCAACTGCCCCCCGATACATATGCTGCGGTATGTACCCAGAGAATATAATGAAATAATAAAATAATCATACACCCTTTATTATTTTTTGTTTAGCTATGTAATTTCAAAATGTCTAACTGGCTAAATTCACAATGTAAATAGAAACTTACAATGTCCAATGTGTGAACTATAAAACCATAAAGCATATTTTTTATAATTTTAAAATGACGATTTTTTTAAAGAATCTTTATTTTACCGTTGGAATGGAATGAATGACCATGAAGGGACGATGAGAGACTACTATTTTTTTTTCATCCAAAGAGACATTATTACATTCTTAACGATAATTCGACGTAAATCAGACATTTTGAAATTATATAATTGAATTATATTATGTTTCAAGTTTCGATGTTTTAAGTTTTTAGCCGTTATGAAATGGTAGGTCGGTAATGTTATTGAACATAATTAAAATAAGGAAATAACGATTAAAGGTAAAATTAAATTAATACTAAAACTAACAATCTTCGCCGAATTTTATGGCGAAAAGTGGGAACTACCTATGACTGAAGGTGATTCCTCTGTCTCGGGGATTATGGATATATTATACAGGTTGTCCCAGAAAGTATGGATCAAACGAAACAAACAAAATATGAATTAAATTTAGTACATACTGTACATGATTTTTTTAAATGCTTACAGAGGAAAGGCTGATCCCTGAGGAGCATAATACCAAAACAAAATCTGCCAAACCTCTGCTAGTTTTTTTTTTAAATTAAACTTTTTATCATGAACAATCGGATAACCATGGGGTTATATAGATAGGTAATGACCTGAGGCATCATCCTGTTTCATTTGATCTGTTTACTATACGAATACTAAAACTAACAAATTAGATATTTTAAACGGGTAATAATAATCTTGTTACATTATGACCCAATTTCAGTTATATCTATCAGTGAATCTCTCAATTAGTCAATCCTTTAAAAATTATATAACAAGTATTAATTATAATATAATGCATGTATTAGGTACCTTTCCAGAATAAACATGGATTAAACCATGTTTTAAATTAATATGTACGTGCGCCCTTCGTATTTCGTTAAACAAACTCATTGTTTGTAGGCCGGCGGTGGTCGACGAGGATTATAGGGAGCCCTACAACATTTGGAGGGAGACCTTGGGCCGCAGGGATAAGAGAGAGATGCACGACCAAAATGAATATAACGGTGAGTAAACATAATAACACTTAATAAAAAATTAAGAAACTTCCGTCTTATACTTGTGATTTTAAATTAAATAAAACGGCATCTAAATCGGATCACTGGTTGTTGAAAAATGAATGAATTTACAGACAGACAAACAAACACGCAGACAGACTTTTTGACACTCACTTTTTGTTCCGGAGTTAATAATAATGTACAGTGGACAACACGTCAGGCTTTAGTACTTTGTCACTTTTACTTTTTTGACACATTCATATGAATGTCAAGGAATCATTAAAAAAAAACTTTTGCAACAGGGTTCCATCGAGTATACCTTCAGTCGTTGTCTAGATAATACACTAAAATTCGATTTGGCCAACATTATTTGCTTAGAAAACTTCTAAACCCAAAATAAATACCTGGACCCCACCCCGTCCACACAAAAAAGGCATGAGGCAATGGCAAACAGGAGTTGAGATAAAAGTTAAAAAGAGTAATAAAGTCAGCTAAGTCAGCTATGTTTAATCCATAGGGGCTGACCCTAAATTGTACTCACACAAATGATCAAACTACAGCAGGCGGTTTTTTTTCCAGCAAATAAGGGTCCAATTACTGAAAGAGCCAACAAGTCATGAGCATGACGTTATTAACCAGCTAACGATTTTTCTCATTATGTAGTTCCATTTTTTACATAACATTACACGTTTTACTTAGTTTTTATTTTGGATACTAAATACTTAGGTAGGAAGGTAGACATCAAATAACTTTTATTTAAACTTCTTTGGTTGATATACTTACTGAAAACAAATTGGTTGAAAATACTTATATCTCTGCATAACAAATAATTAATACAGGTCCACCAAAAATAGTGTAAATTATTTTAAGGGGAATCTACAAAAAAAATCGATCGAATTTTTGTCTTTTTTAAATAAATTCTAATGACCAAAAAATTATCGCCTATTTTTAGGCAGGTCATTGACCCATGGGAGTTATCAGCTGATCAACTTTGCACTCTTGCGTGTTGGTGACCTAGTGATTCACGTGGAAGGGATGGGAGCATGCAACATGTATCGTTATCGTTATCTCTTGATTTTTAATTTTAAAAACCCAAATTATTTACGGTTTTATTTCTCAGGGATATGGCATTGTTATAACCTATCAATTACTTCCTTAAATTTTATTACAATATTTTTGAAGGACCTTATACATTGGTGGTCTAGTAAAAAATTCACCCCAAAATCGTCATGGATCATAAATCCCACTCTCTTGCACACATTTTATATGCCTTTATAAGTATTTGTTGCTCTTCTTTTTTATAAGAATTTGTTGCTCTTCAATTTTTTTAAACAAATTCCTCTAAACGCTTGTGACTTAAATAACGTAGGTTCTTGACGGTTTACTAGCCGTGTTTTTTCCGACTGGCGCTAGTTAGCTCGCCCACGATACTCGACTTACCCCTTGACTGCACTCGTTAGGTTTTCGAGTTGCCCCTGGATTGTTACTCCCCCGCTACTCAACTCGCCGCTCGCCGACCTGCGTTCTCACCAGAATAGTTGGAAAACGAAACGTCGCCCTAATGACTACCATAACGAGACTTTTAAAAAATATATTTTCGTACTGAATTTTTGGGTAAAATGCTTTCTCCATTACGCAACTCGCGACGGTTCCGTTGGGTTTTTAAGTTTCTATTTAAATACATGTTACCTACTTAGGTACGATTTTATAAATAAACTTTTAATAATCAAAAGTCCTATACATTTGATTTGATTTGAACTCATAAAAGTGATCTACAGTAATTAATCACTTTCTGATTTTGAGAGTGTCTCATAATGTTTCTACCTGTCTTGTCGGGAACATCGTATCGTACGATACGATACAAGGCATACACAATATCTATGAGTAGATGCTATGTTCCCGGCAGGCCAGGCAGATCACTTTTATGAGTTCAAATCAAAAATCCCATCATTAAAAGTTTATTTATAGCGTATACGTGGGGCGGTCCAAAAATTGTGAGTCAACGGTTTATCAACCTCATTGTTTTACTTGTATTATTCTTTGAAGCAAATTTTATTACAAATTCATTAGCCAAATAGCTTTAGTTATTTTTTAATTAATCGTTAAAAAAAACATGTCTGTCACTTTTCAATCGCTACGATGGAGATACCGCGGGAAGCATTTCGTGCTCTAATCTAATATGATTTTAAACGACATATAAGGAATCACATGAAAATTTGATCAGTACTTTTGGGGGATTGGCTCCATCACTTGCTACCATCACCTATTGGTTTCATGAGTTTAAACGTGGTCGGAGCGACCATAAATATGACTTTAGATCGGGGCAACCACCAACGGCAGTCACTCAAGAAAACGTCATCAGGGTGGAGTGCCTAATAAAGGAATGTCGCAATATACATTACCAAGCGCGAGATTCAGGATGAATTAAAGATTGGATCACAGGCAGTTTACATGAGCATCTTAAAGTTAGGAAGGTTGCATAGCGATGGATATCCCACTCTCTCAAAGAAGAGCAGAAAGTCCGACGTGTACACTGGTGTCAGTTTATGCTAGATAAAGAACAGTTATTCAGATGTTTTGTAAGCTGGTTCAGTCGAATGAAATAAGTGCATTGATGCCGGAGAAGAATACTTTGAAAAGTTGTAAACAAACATTTGTAATATTTATTTTATTTTCTATTTGACTAAAAAAAAAATAGATCGCCCTACGTATTATACGACAGATAATAATTCAGTTTTCTACATAACGTGACTATATAATTAAATAAAAATTAAATAATACCTTGAATATAACTAATGTGTCAACTCATATCCGAATCCTTCATACGCCTTAGGTCTTATTTTAAATACGAACTGCTATTTGTTACTTCATAATACTTAACTTCCTATTCTGTAAGTATACCAGATAGGATCTAGGATGAGCTCGTTACGGAGACCGGACGTCCTGTCGGAAGATCGTCCATTGTTCAGGCGCCATATTGAAAAGATGATGCGCTCTCAGGATAACCAGGCTTCAGAAAGACGTCTTTGAAAAATGAAATGTATTTCTGATCGCTGCGCATTGAATTCTTTTTATCTAAGTGCCTATTAAAGTAAAGTAAAATACCTTATTATTGCACACTTAGTAGAAAATTATTATCGCTAAGAGCCTGATCGCTGAGATTTCTTCCAGACAACCTATTCGTAATTTTGTTTATTAGGCATTTCGCATGCTACTTAAATAAATTAGATAAAAGGTGCAAAAAAAAAATCGCGAGCAGGATTTTAACCTGCGATGGCAGGATGAGCCGCGATAGCACAGTTGGTTTTTCAAATTTATTTATGTAACCTATTGGTAGATAGAACCTAACGAAGGGATAAGAAATTATTGTATTCCTAAAAATGGCGTCAGCAATAAACAATAACGTGAAAGATATGGAAAAGTTCAAAACACTTTTACTGCAACATACATAACATAAAATCACTATTGTCCACAGAAATCTGTGAAGATCCAGAATTCCCGCGGCCTTACATGATGAAAAGGCCTGACCCTCATGAGAGCTTCTACGCAGCCACCGACATAATACATCATGTAAGTACCTATCTATGCTAAGTTAAGCTACCTTTCTCTCTCGTATCCAAAATGTTTTCTTATTTGCAGTTGGATATACCAGGTTGTAATACAAACCCCATTGTAATCCGAAATCGAGGTATATCTGAATTGTGAGCAGTTAGTGCAATTTCTCAATTGGTAAAGTTCTCAGTTAAACGAATTCGAAATACATTCGCTGTTTATCTTTATCTGAAAAGCTTTTGGTTTACAACTTTAGGATTCATAAAAAAATTAACTGCAAAAAGTCAGTTTATAAAAATCGTGCCACACGCTGTGGAGACCACGGGCGTATGGTGCACGGAGACTAAGGTTTTTATCCGCGGTTAGAGCCGACGACTGAGAGGGCGCTCAGGTGACCCCGCGCCGAGTCGTATCTGGTGCAGCGCATCTCGGTGGCAATTCAGCGTGGAAACGCTGCTAGCGTGATGGGCACCTTCCCGCCGGAGGCGACTCGGGGCGGTTTATTAGAATAAGGAGGTTGACATCATGTAATATTTTCATACTCATACCATTGACATGGAATAAATAAAAAGCTTCTAAATTAAAAAAGTTTATAAAATATAAAAGTCATGTGGTCTTTTAATACAGGAAAACAATATATTTTTTGCTATTTCCAAAAATAATGTAAAAAATTGTTAAGTTATCGATACCGCACAGTCGACTTCTAGCTGAACTAAAATCTGTCAAAAATCTTCGATTAAATCTCAACCTTATGGCTGCGCAATATGGTATATTTCAGTTTCTCTAATTTTGATGTTTTGGGTAGGTTGACTTGTGGTCGACTGTCCAAGGCGTTTTTGTTACAGCCTGTGTTTATTTTGATACCCTAGACACCGACAACGACTGGTAATGCTTTCCCCCTTCTCTTAAGGAAAAATCACCTCTGTAATTCCCGTTAGAAAGGTTAATGATTGTACCGTAGTGGCCAACACATGCCGTATACCCGTCGGCACTTTGTCGCTTTAACTTATATGACACATTCATATGAATGTCAAGGAATTATAACAAAAACTTATTGCGACAGGCTTCCACAAATGTGGCTTGATATGTCTTTCATTGTACATAATAGATTTGGGTATTGTTACAGACAGTGAGTAAATCCTAAAGAATTATTTTGGCTAGTTCATCAGCATCATCAGCAGCCTACTATAGTCCACTGCTGGACATAGGCCTCTCCCAGGGCGCGCCATTGAGCCCGATCTTCGGCTCTTCTCATCCAGTCGCTGCCAGCCACCTTGCGCAGATCGTCGCTCCATCTAGCAGGGGGGCGTCCCACACTACGTTTGCCCAAACGCGGTCTCCACTCCAGAACTCGTCTACCCCAGCGGTTGTCGTTTCTGCGACAGATGTGACCGGCCCACTGCCACTTCAGATTGCTAATCTTATGAGCTATGTCGATGACTTTTGTTCTATGCCGGATCTCCTCATTTCGGATTCGATCCAGCAGAGATACTCCGAGTTTGGCTAGTTATTACATTTAAATCCTGTTTTAATTCACATTAGTGTCCACCTACATAATTTAACCTTACCTACCGTATGTGAATCTCTAAGGACCGCATGCACAAAAGTGCGGGTTAAATGTTCTTATCCCGGGTTAGATATCCCTTGTTTTACACGCGAATTGTCTATGGTTTCATCCAAAAAAATTCAGGGTTAGCGTTGATGCAAGATATTTTTGTGATTTAACCCGGGTTAGGCACTAACTCTCCGGTTATATCTGAATTTGACCTTCGCGCAAGCCAGCCTCACTGTGCTTTAAGATAAACCCACTAAACTAAACATGGCTTAATTTATTATTTATTTATTTTATTTATTAATTTAGACAATCAACATTACTTAAGAATAACAACTATAGCACTATGGGTGTATAACCTGACAATAAAGACATTTTATTTTTTATTTTATTATATGACAACGGGAAACCATTTATAGGTTTTCACATACAGATTTATACTATCTGTTGTTGCTCGCCGCTAAAGCCACAAATGCACCATTCATTCCAACTAGGTACTTTGGTATAAGGCTTTGAATTGAACAGCCATGTGTGTGGATACGCAAACGTAGTTTGCACGTGTGCGCCGGTTATGATGCGTTTCAAAAGCTTTATTCGGGTGGTCAGTTGGAGCGCGTTTGTGGGGAAGCCTATCGTCGCTGTGACAAAGGAAGGGTTAAGCAGCGTCATTACGTAGGGACACGTTTCAAAAGACCGCATCGCATAATGCGGCCGCTGGCGTGATCAAACCGTCAGAAACGGCTGCCAACGGGAGAATCAATTACGGTGCCCATCAACGGTCGAAACCAGTGTTTACATACATAGTTACTCGTAGCTTTGATTACAAGAACGTTCATAATTATAGACTTTGCAATTCTACCATTTCCATCCGTCAATAGAAACTATTAGATATGTCACATAATTCAAAGCCTTTAACGTTTAAGTGTTGCTAAATTCACGAGGAAACATAAAGTATTATATTGTAACGCACTCCGGGCCTCGCATCCTTTGCTGATTTCCCGTGAGGATCTCACGCCGTCATGGTGAGAGGGGCGTGTGTAACGTCGATTAATTCATAATGAGACGCAGTTCCCCGCATTAAATGTATAGGTAAGTAATTACACTTTTTGCAGATGTTTTATTTAAATTCTCGTAGACTGGTGAAATGAAATTATGCTTGACAATGACAGCTAATATGACAGGTCCACGTCTTCTGTAACTCTATAGTGGAAGACAGATCAAGCTATAAACTGTGGAACCCTGTCGCAATAAGTATTTGTTGATATCTTGACATTCGTACGAATGTCAAATAAATTAAAGCGACAAAGAAGTAAAGAGCCTGATGTGTTGGCCACTGTACAGCTACATCTGAAAAGAGAAGATGTAAGTAATTGTATGCAATTACAGATACCAGAATCTACAGGTGTAACAATAAACCGAAAAACAGTATCAATTACTAAACACTTTTGTTCTACTATTTTTTTATATACAAAATAAAATCGATTCTTTATTCTTTTGGTACCGATCAGCTAGCCAATTATAAAAAGACATTTTCTTGCGAAAATCAATAGTTTGTTGAATAAACGTTGTTGGATTATGAATATTGAACACACGCCTTTATAGAGGTTTTTTACATTCCATAACCGTTAGAGTATTTTCAAAAAAACTTTCAATCTTTCGCCTCATCACTTACTTAGAACAACTACTTACCTACGTATATTAATAGTTCTATAACTTTTGTAGCTAGAAATAATTCGATCGAACGGAGCAGTTCTACGGTTTTTTGCTGATTAACGTAACGTATACCGTAGTACAAAAATTATCCAGTTATCTTTTAATAACCAATACAATTTTGTTACAACCTGAGCTGTAATTATGAAATGAGTTTTCACTTTACCCAACAAAATAGCACGATTCCCTTACGTCGTTGTCCCTACATTAATCGAATTTTGACCACGTCAAAACCATGAACGGTACTGAAAGGATACCGTAATCAAGTTCGGTGATTGAAACCAATGTAGGTATTACGGTACGCAAGCTGACGATGTATCGCAATTTGGTGTGAGTATGTGATGCCACATGTAACCAAACAGTACTGATACATAACGACATGAAGAGGTACTATTTGGCCCTTACATTAATGCCTAAGCAAAAACGATCTCTACTGAGAATATATCCCAACCTGGAACTCGTTTGTCTATTATTAAAATGCGACTTTTTAGAAAGCCATTATAATCTAAATTATTATTTAATATAATAATCTACCCAAGCTGATCAATCATCCAATGTTTCATATATTACATCTGCCTCTTAATTTTACATCGCTAATGAGAATTATAATTATTATGTACCAGTGAATATTATTCATATGCCCTAAATACATGTTTGAAAATAAATTAGAGTTATTTGAATAGACACAGTTAATCTTTATGAAACTTTTACATCGTGCATTATAAATAAATGAGATATCGTGATTTGTGAATATACCCACTTCTCGCTTTTACTAAAACTGAAAATTTCAATCACGCTTTCGTGATGAAAAGCTTTTAGAGTCCGTCAGTGTCCTAATTGCTGAACTGTAACAGAAGTAGTAAAAACTCTTTTCTTAATATATTACCGTTGTGAGTTATTCCGAGGTCTTTAACGTTTGCCTCGTATAATTTTTATAACCTTTAGAGCTTTTTATTTGACTTTAAAATAGTTATTTAAAGGTCCAGCTTTTGTTCAGGCGTTTTATTCAAGAATATCAGAAACCACTTTCACGAAAAGAAGTAAGAACTTCTAATAATGTTTTTCATTCATTACCTAAATAAGAGTAAGAAGTTAATTAAAACGGTTAGTCAGGTAACAGGTAGTCGATAACAGTTCTACAGGCTTCATTCTCAATTCCATCCAAATCATATTAATTCTGAAATTCTGGAACAACAATCTAATTTAATTATAGAACAGGATGTGACTACAAACATAGTAGCAAAGCCTCAGCCTCAAGTCAGTGGCGAGTATCAACAATTAAGACTTTGAGTGTGCGCTGGCTCGGAAGTCGTCGGGCTTACTTGACTTAACCACACCTAATTCGATACAAAGGGCGGTGAGCGCATGCAATTGTTAAACAAGATCTATTTCTAACAAGAATAATAATGCATGCTCCCGATAATGCATTTATATTGCCCATGTGGCGATTCCCATTGACCAACCAAGTGGACATAGAGATGCAGTCAGGTCGCTCATCTTCTAGACACAATAGTTGGCAAATCACTGCACACTATATTCAGCTTATAAAAGTTTTTTAAGAATTAAATACATAACAAGGACGAAATAATTTGCAATTTATTGTGGTAGTTCCTATATATAAGCCCCTGACGTATGGTTTCGTATTAAAGCCAGATTAGCCAGTGAAATAAAAATTCCAGACCCGTGAATATAAAAAACGGTCACGGGTTAACTACAGACATTCTGTACAATATTACTTCTTAATAGATCTGAAAATTAATACTTATAACATACCACAGCACCGATTTCCGAAAAATTCATAGATACTCGTACTAAGCACCTCTGAAGTTCCTTATTATTTTTTATCTTATAAGGCGAGCAGACCAGCTAACGGGCGAAACTACTCCTAACTGATGATAATTGTTATAGTTCGCCCATAGACATCCCACTTCACTATAATGTTATTACTTACAACAAATAAATGTTTCAGTATTACTTCGTCGTCCGTCGCATCACTGCTAAAGATATAGAAACTTTAAACTTAGCATGTGTTTGTCATTTAAGGACTTCAACTTAGATAGATACCTGACATGAGTGAAAAAAATTATATTTCTAAGTAAATAATATTAGGCTAAAAAGTATTTCCACCTCCGATCGATCATTTCGGGGAACGCAAAAAAAATATTTCACGGAATTTATTTAATATTGTAACCTATGTATTTTGTAAAACCCTACCAAGACGAATAACTCCTAAAAGTACTTTTTAAAAGTTTTCCTTGTACGGGGATAGAATACGTGATAGTATTACTATGAGCCATATATAAAGCTTTACGATGAAAAAACATAAACCTTCCACAAAAAAGGGAAGGGCGAGCGGGCGGTGTAGACGGATTTTTTCAATTCAAGCGTAACCAGAGCAACGGTAATCGAAACATATTACGCCATTTTCCCCGCTCTGCGATTCAAAAACATGTAAAAAATCGAGCATGTGTCGCTTAGATTGGTGGGGGACAGGTGATGTGGTGAACGGGAAAACTACGATATCGGCTATGTGCATGAAAAGAGTAACATGGGTGAAACAGTTTTAAAATGCAGGGCCGGTACGGAACGTAGTAAAGACAGTATTCAGTCTCTTTATCCAACTTTTGGTTTATGATCTAAACCTCAGTGCAAGTTAAAGTATCATTTTATTTCTAATAGTATTAGTTGTTTTTTTCTGAAGTAAAATAACCATGAATTAGGAATATTAAAGGGCAGAGAATCAAAATTTACTTATAGATCTATTTCAATCAAGCATTCGATTTACCTTACTTAAATATTTAAGTAAGTTGTAATAATTGAAACACTAACTAGTATTTAGTAATTTATGTTAGTGTTTAGTTTAGTACCTATATAGTATTTAGTGATTTATTATACAATGTTGGTAGAATATAACAAAGTAAGTAGGTATTGTTTCAATATTGTGATTGCAAAATACTTCGCGTAGCTGGATGTTAGTAGAATTTATAACTGCAGCAGTCACCCCCGCTCGCTTCGTTCATTGTACAGTCATGTGATATTTAAATACCTACTTACGCCATTAATAAACTTTATTGTCCATATTACCGTACCTATACGTATGGTACGTACTTTTGGAATTTGCCATAAAGTTACTAGTCTTGTGTCGTGTTAAGTTAAATCGTTTAACTTGAATCTCATTTAGGCCCGCATGGGCGAACGTCGTTTTCAGAGATAACCCGAGAATTAGTGCATAACCCGGGTTAAAGCACAAATACGTCTTGCACCAACGCAAACCCAGAATTTCTTTGTATGAAGCCATATACAATTCGCAAGTTAACTCTGGTTTAACTAACCCGGGTTAAGAACATTTAACTTTATAGTAAAGTAAAGTAGTAAAGTTAGATAGAATTATCCAAACGACCCGTAATTACTCAATAACAGTAACGTATTACCTGGGACGTTCTTTATTTTTATTATTTCTGTCTTTAATATTAAATAATATGAAAAATTTGCAAAATTTACATAGGTAACATCGAATTATTTATAAAAATTTATAAAGCCGAAAATTACCAAAAAATTACCGGAGATAAAAGAAGGTTCAAATACACGATCTAGTATTTTATTATTTAGTAGGTACCTACAATATTAAAGTAACAGTACAGTTAGGCCTAGTTTAATTTAGTTTGTATTTATACAAATTTTAATATTACAAACTCGTTACGAAATTGCTTATATAGCGTTTTGTACTTACAAGATTAAAATTCATTTAGAGAGTACAGCACCTGTGCCCTTATTAAAAGGTTGCGTCCTATATATGCAAAAGCGGCGATAATAATGAACAGATAGGTAAGTAAATATCTATTTATAATGGTATCATATACAGGTTATCCCATAAATAAACGTCAAGCCTTCAAGAACTGATGGGCCAGCTCATGACTAACGAGAATAAATAAACTTGACCTCAATAAGACCCTCATGGTTTTCGGACTATTGGCATTTTTCCAAATTATGGGTTATCCCATAATATTAATAACCCATAATATTAGATATTATTATCTGCCTATGATATATTTTCGGAGGCTCCTGCAGCGAAACGCGCGTTCCACTTGGATCCCCTATCTCTAACCCCCAGGGGATTCAAAAGCGCTTAGGTGTTGTATCATTATAAATATTTTTTTCTGAATACTACAAAAGAACCTTACATTCAAACCTAATCAAAGGCGTAAAACTAACACGACGGGCGCGGCGCGCTTCGGATGCAACTGATGTGCGCTACAGTTGTGCCCGAAGCGCGACCGTAGTGCGCCTCACGGTGGACCGTTTGCGCGTACACCGTAGACAATGTAGGTATGGAAAAAAATACGGTGCATTTTTTCTAAAAAAATAATGTTAGTATCTTGATGAATATAACAAAATATCCCAGAGGCAAAAACTTGCTGTGTATAGTTTTCGAGAAATAAAACGTAAGTGAAAATTCACCTGAAATCAGGTCTCATACTAAATTGTATGGAGAAAAAAAGTAGGTATCCTGTTTCGAACGAAAAAAATATATATTTTAGAAATCATGATTATGAACTATATTATATTATATTATGATCCCTGTGGGATAAGCCCGCTTTTGTACATTTGTAATGTTTTTTTTTTCTTTTCTTTGTGTGTGTACAATAAAGAGGCTACAAACAAACAAACTATTTCTCCATAGGACCATAAACGATAATGTTTATAGTTTTTAAATGATACAGCTTCAAAAAAAATCAGAACCCTATTAACTAAGATTACTATTTTAAACCGACATTTCTATTTTTGCATAAAACGTTTAAAACTATTAATTTGACGATCTTGGGTGCATCTATGACTTAAAAAATAAGAACCTGGAAAGCTCAAAAACAAATTTGAAGTTAGATTTTTTTAAGTCAAGAGCATCAAATTAATTCGCTTTGATCGTCAGTATAATATTTCATTGGTCGATAACGCGTAATAAATTATTTTTTCAAAGCTATGAAACTCGATTTTCAGTCCACTATGTAGCGCGCGGCGCGGGCGTGCCGTGGCGTGCCCGCGTTGTGCCCGCATTGCGCCTGAAGCACGCCCGATCGACGCCTCTTCAAACTACTTTTATACAAAATGTATGAAAGTGAAGCGGTGCAAAACAGACAGAGGCGTTTCACGCTTCTTGAATATGTTTTGCGCCATAGGTTTTTACAATTATCTCATAAAACAATGTTACAAATACTAAGGTACTTACTTAGTATGTGTAAAATTGTTTTATGAGATAAAACAAAGTCCACCGTCGCGTCCGTCTATTCTCTTTTTGTAAAGGCTAATTTCCGAAATTCACGGAAAACGAATTAAACTTAACTACCTATAAAATTATCGATCTACCGAGCCTAGGTAAAGGTACTCGGTGATTTATTGTCTTCTGCGATTAGATATCTCCATTATAAATAATTCCAACTTCACCTCCACGTTTAAAAATCACATTAATTTCTGGAATGGTCGGTAACGATGTTAGAGTGTAGCGGTTTCCTCAGTGCGGATGTTATCCTAAAAGCACATCGTTTACGGACCGTCCGGAGCGATTAAAACTACAAACTCGTCAGGTAAACCTAAACTGTGACATAAATTCCACGCGTCGTATTCGTCGTTAGTAATACTAGGTTATACAGTTATACGCATCCGAAGTATGCGGATGTTCAAAGAAATGAAACACGTTATAAGCCTCTAGATGTCCGAAATATATAAGATTTGCGTAAAACCCGAACTTCTAAATAAATAAGTAGTACTGAAATGATTATCCGGTTATAACTAGGTGTAACATATTCCATTTTACAACTTTGTAATCGAGTGTCCTTTTATATTGGTAGGTGGCATTAGCCCAATTATGCATAAGTACTGTTGTACAAGGTAATCCTAAAAGTGACTTGTAGATTTCCATTCATACCAAAAAGATACTTTAACTTTAATATCGCCCACTTTTAAAATGTCTTCGCAAAGACGCAATGCTCAAAAATAAACAGAAGGAAAAACATAGTTCGTAGCTCCACGAGTTTGGGGCCCAGGTGTTTCAAAGTCCGCCCTCCATTTCTCAAAGTGAATCCACGTTGCGGCCCCGTATTTTATAATGACACTGGGAGTTTGCTCAAACGACGTATGCTCGCTGCCCACTCAAGGATTACCTTTAGGGCTGTGCCTTTTGTCGGCGAAACCTTTTTGCGGACTGTGATTTCAGTAATAGGGGAGATAGTGGTGCAAAATCGCGTAGAGGGACGATAAACTCCTAAAATAAATGGTTTTTGGCTCTATAACAAAATAATTGAGTTCTCTTTTAACAGATTACTAAGTAATATGTAGAAAGTGTATTTCTACCTGTTACATAAAAATATGTGCCTGTTAGAAAAAAGTAACTACTTACATGTTGTGTATTCCCTTTTGCATTCCATATCTAGCACGTGACATTCCTACAAGTTTTCTTGTTTAATTGTCGTGGGTTACCAGAGATTTTTCTGCATCTGGGGTGAATATGAGATAACAGAGTTAATTAGTGCACCATGGAGTGCAAGGTTTTTCCCGGCGATCTTAATTAATTCATTTTGCTGAAGAACACCTGAGTCTCGGCTGTGCTTTAATATTTAATTACATTGTGGAGTGCACGGTAGTAAAATGCTGTCTGCTATATGTCATATAACAGGGACTATGAAACATCACACCAGTCCAGAGACCTGTTATAAGCCTGAGGAAACAAATAAGGTATAAATCAAGTACTCACATCTTTACTCTATTTTATCATCAATACGCATAACTCATAAATCAAATCTAAAGTAATGATTATAATCATTACTTCAGAAGTTTAGATTAAACATATTTCTGCTATTCATACATCTGTGGATCTTTCAACAGTTTTTAAAGAATATTGGTTATTGATTTATTTGGCTCGTTGCCCGTGGTTCTATAACTTCTATAAGTTAATCTGCCTTTCCCTGTATAGGTACTTTTGTAATTTATAAGAACTGGTTCCATAACCGAGTAGTCATCACGTGGAATAAACACCTAAGCAATTTGTGAATGTAACTGTTAACCAATTTAATAATTGACTGGATAGGTAGTTTTTGTACTAACACTTACGAGACATGAAGAAACAAGCCTAGCAATAAAGTGGCACGAAACGGAGTGGCATTGATGATTATTTTATGTTTCTAGATTGATAGATATTTATGACATCTAGATATTCCCAATGCGCCTATGTTCCGTTATTTGTAATAAAAACTATATTTTCTGCACATGTCTTACATCTCATGCAACTTTCTCGCAATATATCTACGGTGAGGGGGTAATAACTTACGACCGTCTCTTTCACTCGCCGACTGTGTAAAATATTCACGAGCGAGTAAAGGCGGACTTATTATTATAAACTATTTCGCGGTAACTTTTCTCGGCATATCCCCGGGGATGTACTTATTATGATGCTCGCTGTACTTACAGTCTTATTAAAAGTTACAACTTATCTTGTGTGCAGAAACGCAGCAGTGATGGAAGTTTTTTCAAGGTTAAAAATATTTTTCAGATTTAAATGCATGAAGGAACTAACGCCCGCTGTTAAGATGCTTCCCGACCCCCGTACCTCATCGACCCGATTAGTGACCTAGGTTCCTATACAAAATAACATTCATTACCTATCCATTAGGGGAAGACTATTTTTTCTTTCATTCATGTTTAAATGGGTCACATTGCGACCGTCGCAACATTATTCAGTCAACAACACATACTTATTCTATTAAACCTACAAAGAACAATTGTATTTTTGTAAGGCAAGCAAGTGGAAAGTGAGTTTGAAATGGCCCTGGCATAGCATGCTATGGCTTTTTACTCGAATATATAGGTATTTTACAGAATACCATAGGTACGAGTGGGTCAAAATGGAAAGCCATCATGAAACTAAATTCATAAACAAAAAAATATATAATTTAGAGACTGGAATCACTAAAGCTGGTTTAAGTAAGGACCTTGTAACTGCGAAAATGCTCGCTGCCTTGTAAAAACGCCTAAATTTTTTTATATACTTAAGAGCAATCAATATAACATATTATAGGGCAGGGCGAAATGAGAGTGTACTAAATGAGATCCTTTAACAAATACCTACCAAGTTAGATAACGAGAATATTCACCGACAAAACTCAGTTTTGTAATTTAGGCTCGTACAAGATACTTGGAATGGAGACCCTTAACTTTTACATTGAACTTTCTAATTTAATGAGTCTAGTGGGTATCAAATTACTTTTTGGGAAACTCTTACCTACACGTTACTTAGACTTACACAAAGTAAATTCTGTACATCTTGCATAACACTACTAATCAAGTTAACACGTATATTAAAAAAATACAGTGTGTTGAAAGTAAAACAAATAAAAACAAATGCTATATTCAATCATTTTGTACAAAATGATACAGGAAACAAGATTATGATTTCCTGCGAAAAACAATTGCTGACGCGAAAAAATAATATTCGTCTGAATTCTTTTCTATTAGGATTGTATAAATAACTAATTTGTTATGCTTTCTGTTCTGAATGCGAGTGGGTAATTTGTAGCTAATAATTAGTAATTGGTAATTTGTATAGCTGTAATTTGCTGTGGGCAACAACTGCGTCAACTGGACAATTACTGGTGGAGATGACACTACGGGACAATAACTGCTCATAATATTTTCTTACAAGCTTTTACTTAGCTTTACTGCTATGTAGGTACGAGTATGTACGAGTATGTTAAGTCAAATCTTGTGAGTTATAATTAACCCACTTCTACTTTTCGTTTTTTTTTAATCTATGACTTTGAAATTTTGCACACATATGTGGATTTGATGATAATATGATTTTAGCTGATACTGCAGCCAGCTCGTTAAGAAATTTCTAAATTTAAAACTAAAGTCAATTTTGTTGCACTCCCGATTGTTATTACTTTGAACTTTTAAACACACATAGAGAACCGATGGCAATGCAATTATGTGTTGGTCTTAACCTGATATTGCAGCCAGGGCGGTCAGATCAATACGAAACTCTATGATTTTTTGGGTAAAATCTTGCAAGTCGTAAAACTTCCACTTGACCTGAAGTATACTCGTACCTACTCGTAAATGTGTAAATCCGTTGACAATACATAATCAGATGACCATGACTTGATGTTGTAGCCATATAGCTTCTTCACAAAGGTCTGATGGATGGATAACATCAAATATGTCGAGTTTGAACACTGGATTGTCTCTCAGTGCCAATAACAATACAGTAGTACCATATCTGATCCCGCAGCCAAGATAACCAGCTCACAATGGTACTCTTCAAGGTTACGTTAGACTGGTCGTGTTTGGGCTTGTTTTGCTTGTCTCTTAATAGAGCCGATTACAGTATTAGAAACTAAAATAAGTCAAATCCCTTGTAAAGTAACTTTTTAAAAGCTTGTCGCGAGTATGTTGAGGAATGATTAAGTTTCAACTTTTCGCAACAGCTTTTAAAAAGTTACATATTTACAAGGGATTTAAATATTAATCTGATTTGATTAATTAATTAAAAATCAATTAATTTGTAATTGGTACTACTCATTTTCTCCATTGCACTTCTATAAACAATAAATAAAAAAAATCATTAAAGCTCTAATTTAAATTTAATTTTTTTTTAAATTATTATTCATAGAACTGAACGGAATACTGTATAATCTATTGTGATAGTTCCTTATGTCGGTATTCACTTACCATTTGCCCCAACATAGCAGCGATTCAGTTGTAAATGGTCCAATAAGCGTTTCGTATTGAGTCGTATAAAACCATTATATAAAATACTTTATCAGAAACATTCGAGTTGACATTGCATGTATTTTTTTCTTCCTTTATGCATCATTTTAGCGCACTTTTCGCGTTCTTGCCTCCCCATTTTCTGCGGGCACTCCATTATGTGTAACACACGGTAACATGTAGCCACAACACGGCACTGTAAGTACCCCCGAGTGCCGCGTGAATATGTCACATGTCCCGGAACACCCCACTTCCCCCTTCTACAAGCAAGGGAGCGTCACTAGAGTTGAATTAAATAATGGATTTGTTTGCACGGCCACGGACTCATGCAAAATGTTGTATCTTTTATATGCATTTAGACAAGCGTATATGTTACTGAAAAAGCTCGAATTAGGTACGGTAAATGTTAATTTTCCAGTAAAACATAAGATTTACCAAGTAATAATGGTAAATATCCGAATTGTTCAGTAATCATAGTTGATTTCGGACTTTACCAACATTAACTCGGTAAATCTTAGATTTTACCTCAGAGATACGGTTAACGTTGAAAAAAATACATGTTTAAAAATCTACAGAGCTAAAACCAACCCGAAAAGCACCCCACACCCCCAGGCAACATATGCAAACATTTTTTTTTCCGGATTGTTATAAAAAATAACCCAACGAAGGCTAGGGCGGCAAATATAGCGTGTCATTTTTACTTCGCCATGTAAATTAGCTAGATTTATAATTCCCCCTTTTTAATTATAATACCTTTATTTTATTCCCTGAAACAACTATTACCAATTATTATTGGTTAATCCTAGCACGTGCCAAATTCTCGTGGTAAAAGCCCAAAAAAGCTGCCGCTTTTATATCAATCCTTACATTTACCATGTTGGTAAATGTTAAGATTTGCAAGTAAGACCTAAGATTTACCACTATTCGGGGTTTTACTACTTACACTCTGTATATATACTTACTTAGTAGTAACTCACAAGTTTTTTTAAACTTTAATATTAAATAAGTCCTCACATGGCAGGATTAGTAAGGGGATGCTGGAAATATTCGATGGCTCATTTTTTCGGATGTTTTTCTCACTATAGCCCAGAGGTCTGGAGCGCACTGCGCGTACGCGGTAGATGCCTATTAACTGGGGGAGAGTTTCGAAATCGGTTGAAATCCGTAATTTAAACGTTGCACCGAGCATTCACTTGATTAGGTTATGAGTAGGAGATTCCAATTCAAAGATCAACGAATAAAACAAAACAAATCACCCAAGAAATAAACCTGTCAGATTGACCGAGAACAAAGACCGCGTCGCTGCTGTAGTTCTCAATTGACCGGGGCGTTCAATCAAAAAACATTGCGGCGTCACTGAACATTCATCGTTTCAGTGTTCATCAAATTTTGAATTTGCACCTCAAGTTCCACCCTTACAAGATACAATTTATTACAAAAATTAAACCGAAAAATGGCTGTGATAAAAAAAATATAATTTTTGGCCGGATAATGGTACGGACGAGGTTTTCTTTAGCGATGAAGTACATTTTCAACTTGACGAGTACGTAAATCGGCAGAATTGTCGTTATTGGTCTCCCAGTAATTCACGGCATGAACCCGATTTGATGAATCCACGAAGACGACGCGAAAACGATTTCACCATAGTTGTGCAGCCTACGATGGGGAATATACACCTTCGTTGGCAGGAGCGTTCAAGCCCACAAGGACAACATTTCGACGATGTAATTTTTCATAATTATAATCCGAATTTGCGTTTTCTAATTCCGTGTTCATAATTTTTCTGTAAAACCAACTAGTGATTCTTAATAAAAATAAAAAATCTGGAATGAGTACCCTGTATAACTATATACAAAACTTAGATACTTACTTATTACATTTTTTCCTGTAAACGGAAACGCCAATATACCTAGTTTTCTTGTCATATTAAATTAATGTTCTGATAAAAATCTAGCCATTATTTTAAACGCTAATATTAATTTAAGTAATTCAAGTCTTCGCATTTTTCTAGCATTATGAGCATTTATGTTAAACATGAATTAAACACGGATTATTCTCGAATAAAGTTATTCACAGAAAAGTCATCAAACGTGTGTTATCTAAGCTATACTCGTACAAGCACAATTTTTTCGTATCTAACAAATCCCTGAAACGGAATATTTAATATATGTATAATGTAACTATTCTATAAAACGACATAAAACGCGTTTGTAAAGGGGAGACCGGGCTTCTAATATTAATGGTATTGCCCAAGGTATGCTTGGATTTTACTCATTAGGGGTATTATGCGGCCGTTTGCGAAATGATAAATGAGTATAGGATGGTATTACGAGTAAGCGACTTGCGGACCCGGTGTTTTGTTCATGTTTTACTATGGCTTTGTATGGCTTAAAAGTAAGCCGCTTGATGGCATTGCTTATACAACAAACTATCAATTAATATTACCTTTTTAACCACCGACCATATGAGGGGTGTCAAAAGTTTTACGTGTACTGTACATTTGTTTGTCTGTAAGTCAGTAAGCTGTAACTGTCTGCCTGTGGTTTCATATCATCACTCAACAACCGATGCTCCGATTTGGACTAATTTTCTTTATATACTCGTAAAAGATAAATTCGTCTAGTCTGTTTTTAACCATGCCAGATAAAAATTGGGTGAGTGTGGTCCAAGATCTTGAAATATCTTTGATGTGAAATGAGATATCAGGAACGATAATGTTCAGTGCATGGTTAGAGCTTGAGCTCAAATGTTGATGCTAAAATGAAGACCATGGTACCATTCTCACATCTGGAATCTGGAAGATCTGATGATGTTCAGGAATAGTAAGTGGATCCGTGGATCTACACAACGGCTAGTCGCGGGTTTCTTAATTTATTAAAATATAGTTTTATGTTTCAAAGAATCTGTAAATATCCTACTTTTAGTTTTTACTTTAAACTAAACTTAAAATCTCTGAAGAGTTCATGAAGAGTTGTAAGTAAACATTGTGAAATATGTTACTCTGAAATCAGAATGAAAAAGAAAGAAAGTTGTAGTTGAAATACTTGTCTATGGTCCCCCGTCTAGTTCCAAATATTCTTGCCCGTGGAACCCCTGATTAATAATCTTGTAATTATAAATATTTTTTATTGCCCCTGGTACTCCATCTCAGTAATTTCAATCCATGACATATAAAACAGTAATGTTAAGACTTAAAAGTAATGTTAAGACTCAAAGGTCATGTTATGACCAATCACTAATCAGTAATATGTTCTAAACAAACACTGAAAAAAAATAAGATCATCTTCAGAAATACCAAACCAAGAGTAGAAAAAAATCCGTGGTGTCATATTAAATGTGTTTGTTAAATTATACATTATTTGATAAAATATTGACTAATTTCTCCAAAGCGTGTTCAACGTGTTCTTGCATATGAATTCGCATAATTAAATCGTCCTGTTTTATGTCCTCGTTTCGTCTCTTATTTGTAACACACGAGCAACGTTCAAAATCATTGACAGTACTCAAAAGACGTTTAGTGTTGCTGTACTTTTCCTCTTCATATTTTTGTTTCATTTTGAATGATAGGATTCCAAAACGTTGTTAGTCCTATGACGGTGACTGAAATTACTTTTTTATACAATAAACACCGACACGCCACTGGCGGATACCGGGTCCCGGCATTCGCCAGTGGATCCTGACAGATGCCGACGGATTTGTATGTGGACAATGAACGTGTCAATTAAAATTCAAAATGAACTGAAATGGCAGTAATAGACGCAATCACCGTTTTATATATTCTATGACATTAACTTGTTTTCTTTATCGTACGTAGGTCATTCGTCATGTAATGCAATTCCTCTGTGCATAGTGATTGTATTTGCATTTATCTATCGGGGGGTACCACAGGCCAAATCATTTGCCCGTGGAATCCCCAGGGGGACTAGACGGGTGGACCATGGGCAAGTACCGATTTTAACTAGAGGTACATTCAGATTGTTAACTATATGCAGAGTAAGTATAGATAATTAGTGCAGTCCAGCCATGCCAATACACCTACGCGTCTACAATAATTCATAGCGTAGGTAGTATAAATTATACGAGCACAATCTTGGAAGGGGGGAATAGCAATTAAGCCGGGAACCTGGGTTATTTACTGGCACATATAAAATGTACTATAAGGCATTATTAACGGTGTAATAACACAACCAAAACTAATCGATACGGTGCTCTACCGCCGCTACCGCCTTCTGCTTTTCGTAATAAGATCGCTTTTAGACAGACAGTAATTTGGGTAATGGAAATACATGAAAAACACTCCTCTACTAGTACAATAATCGTTCAGTAATCGACATTCGCCTCCCATAGATGATGGATTAACCGGTGAGCTATTCAAGCACAAATTAGTACAATTTCTAATCAAACAGAAAGGTTTTATTTACTGCATCGCTACTCACATAATATTACCAACTTATATAAATTATAAAGGTAATTGAGAGCATATTTCTGTTTTAATTTATATTCTATTGGCTAACCCGATGAGATTTGATTTGATTTTGAGGAAAAGAATGCCCGCTGCCATGAAAGATTTCATTTATGGCAATTAAAACACTAGTAACATTTAAAGTGAGGTGAGATATCAATGGGCGACGATGGCCACTTACTTCTCTCCTGTTACTCTCTGCATTCCATAAACGTAAAAAAAATAAAACTTAGTATGTCAAGACAACGTTACGTCCCTATAACTTCTATTTTCTGAAATTAGTTAATTATCCACAGACATACCCGGATGAACGCAGTTGTCGACGTGACCGCCCGGCTCCAGGGCTGTTCACATCCATCAAGTTGCCAGAAGCTGAGCCCCCAAACGGAGTGGCGCCCCTGCTAGACTTCCCGCGGGGGCGCATGCGACCAGTTACTTTCCTCGGAGAGGGCCCACATGGCACTGTAAGTACTTACTTGTAAGAAAATAACAATATAACAACAACCAGCAGGATTCTATCCCATTCTGTTCAGAGCCAGACTGGAACCAAAACGCGGCGGGTTACCTGAATCTATTTTTCAGCACAGGCTTTCGGTCCCTAGAGTCAAGCATTGCCCGTGATCTATCAGTAGGGATACTTGGAACAGGGGGATCTAACTAGGTGGACCACGGATCAATTCCTCGCGCCCGCCGCCTTTCGCCTTTCGCGGTCACCTTTGCCTGTCTAGGCGGTGCTTCACCAGAACGACGCCACTCCATCGACTCTCTTTTAGAAAGAGGATCATAATAAATGACCATAGTTTCATATCCAGTAACAATTGACTCTAGAGAATCGTTTCCATTTTTCTGAAAGACCTTTAAAAGTTCCTTAGAGCACACTACTCGTTCATTTCGCTGCACACTTGAAAGAAGTTTTGGCACCCACCTCGCACTAACTAAACTAGGGGGACCACGAGGAAGCACCCCTTTATTCATATGAAGATGTTCATAAAGAATTCTAATGACTGTAGTTTTGGAAAGCCCTGTCCTCGCTGCTATTTCTTTTGTATTTAGCCGTCAATCGCTCAGAACTTCTTCTAATTAATTTGATGTTGTTTGGAGTCAGTGCCTCAGCAGGTCGACCGGAGCGAGGTTCGTCGTCGATGGAGTCTCGACCTAAATAAAATTGCTTACACCAATCTTTGACGGTGGAAAATGATGGAGTCTATAAAATGCCTACATACAATAGTATTATTCAGCCTTTTTTTTGATATCGGTTGGACTAACACCTTTCCTTTGTAAGGAACTTAATCAAGGAACGATATTCCAGTTTAAACATTTAAAAGATTTTTCGACTTCCTTTTGTTAAAATAATCGAGGAATGAAGACTAACGAATGTTGAAATCTAAAAATGATTCATATTAGGATAAATGACAATTACAATGACGTACCTATAATTAGATTTTTTTAGATATCTAGATATCTGTCTTGCCAGAAACTTTTGGGCCTCACCTCGTAGTAAGTACCTACCTACTTAATTGTATGTATACATATCCCTACAGATAAATGAGGAGTAAGTAAAGTTTTAAAAGACTTATATGAAATTGTAATTAACTTATTCCAAAAAAGGCAACTTAATTCCAAAATGCCATAACATCCTCTCTGGTCAAAAAGGGATGTTCTTCTTTTTCGGAAGATGCTTCCTCCTCTTCTTTTGGCGGCTCCTTGGTTGGTAGAGTAAAGCTTTTGGATAGAGCGCTACTCGATCCATGGGAGTCTTTAATTTCTTCATTTATAACAGCAATTTCATCAGAACGCACCATGTCGTCGGTATTTAACTTCTCTAGGGTTTTTTGAAGTTGATTTTTCTCATCATCTTTTTTGGCTGATGAATACAAATAAATTGGTAAGTAAATCCGTTGTGACTCTACAACAACAAATCAACAGCAACAATATGAAATACTTACGCTTTCCACCACTCGCGTCTTGGAGCGGAATACTGTCCTCAACATTTACGATGTCATCCATTTTGTTGTGAAATCTATCTATTATTCAATTGGACCGATGTACTTTATGTCCTCCGTATATTACTGAAATTATTCCCTACATTTTTTACATCTTTATTTCTTTTCCAATAAGAATTTTAAGAATTTACTTTCATAATCGCCTGGCAGATTGCCACCTGTCAATATACTTGATTGTTCTTTTTTCAATTACTTACTGTTATTATTTTGTATGTTTTTTCTTCCTTAGAAAAATAAGATTGTTTACGTAAAAAAGATGAAATCGTTTCAAACAAAGATTTTGAAATTCACCCCTATGTAAAGTCCATTTTTTCTTTAGCTGCTAGCTTTTCACATTGACAGCATCTAAAATGCGTTATATTTATATGAAATACATGTTTTTGTATAAAAAGTGATCAAATTTCGGCCTTAAAATGCAAAACTATACATTATTTTGATAAATTTTCATCAAATCTAACTACGAGTGGTTAGTGGTAGTTTTTATATCTTGTTACTTTATACCATTCTTGTTAATTTAATATCTATAGATTCTATAGTTATTCTATGTCTGTTGTTCAATGTTCTTAATAATGTTGTGTATGCCTATAATTGGCACAAGTATTAGAAATTAAGCCTAGAAATTATATATTATTAATGTACAATACTTGTAGCCGTTGGCTTACCTAAATCAATACAATAAAAAAAAATGTTTTTCCTCGAAATCATCTTCAAATTTGACAGTTATTTGTGACGGGTATCTGCTGCTAATGAAAAAATGGAGATTAGGTTGCTCGTTAGAGAAGTGTTTTTACAAGGAAACCGCGTCTGCCAGTTCGCGCATGCGATTTGAGCATTTTCCCATACCTTAGTCGGGCACTGAAATGTCAAATGTATGAAAGTAAGTTCATACTATTAGTATGAATAATCAGAGAATAATCTAAGGACCTATAGGTCAACTTCGTCGCTCGCTATCAATGCTCACGACATCATTCTAGAGGAGAGGGCGCCACTAGTCCGATTTCTGTGGTTTCATATTTCGCTGATCGATCATCCAACAGCAAGCAAGTATTTTAATTACTTATCTAATTGCCATTAAATCTCTGTTCATTAAATCGTGATCATATACTCGTATAAAGAGCGATATTCTTTGTTTTACAACTTGATCTTGTATATAATAATAGTAGGGGAAAGAGTACAATGATTGGCACTTTAGCTAATTTCTCGGTTTGAATTTTGTTTACTTCAAAATGGTTTTAAATTTGGCTGAATTTTTTTGCGTAATGGATTCATAAAGGATTGAACAACAAATTTAAACCTGAATTGGGATAATTAAACTATAATTTATTGTGAAAATTATCAATAAAAGTGAAAAAGACCCAAAAGTACAATTATTGACACCCTCTAGCACAATAATGGCCACCAGTTAAAATATAGTGATTGGCAGCGCCAATTTCTATACATATAGTGTGCCAATGAATATAGCCTAAGTAGTAATAGTGATGGGCAATGAATTAATACTAAAACAGAGATAAACAAGGTACCTATTTATAAAACATTTAATATTGAAATATAATATTTTTCATAAATTACGTCATCTATTTTAAATGACCGTAACTTACCAGGCTAATTTTACCACTTTACATCTATAGTCCAAACACGTTTTGAGAAAAAATCATACAAATCCTTCTACATCAGTTTTTTTTTTAAATCGAAGTACCATTCTGATCGTGCCTACACTTTTGGGCCGGGAACCCTAAGAGTTTTTAAGGAAATAGTATTGGTTACAGTTGGCTAATTGCAATGATTTTAGTGTCATTCGAAGCGAGCAACCTTGCTCTCACGATAGACACTTACAGCACTGAGCTCGGCTTAATAGTGACTGAGCTAGAGACGCGAAATAGTAGTTCGGATTTTACGCTGTAAAATGGTTTTGCTACTACGTGGAACACATTCATGACTTAAAATTATATTAATTTTACTCTTCATAGGTTTCTGCTAATTTTGGAGTCTCAAAAATGGATAGGTATTGATTGGGACCAACATCATCTTCTCGCACGAAAGGAATGATAAAACAAAGATTTTTGTTCCACAACATGATTATATTTCTGAAATAGTATTTTTAAGCTCTTTATCATAATGGGTTCCGAATATTTTTATTTTTCAAAAAGATAATTTACCACTATTATGTCAAATCAGTTACGTTATAATGATTGGCCCCTACTCGAATACAATCCGTAGAAAGTACAATGATTGGCCTTTGTTTAGAGTACGTTTATGACATTTTTAAGATACATTTTCAAATGAACGCATTAAGTTTAACTTTATTGTTAAATAGTTTTATAGTGATTGGCCCCCATGCCAATGAATTAGTCGTTCATACAAACGTTAGGTACAGTGGTTGGCCCCTACTAGAATTCAATCTTTGGAGTTTATCGCGAGTAATTTCTCATTAAATCATAAGTAGTCTTCCTATTTAATGAAAAAAATAACGCATCGAACATGCAGAATCATGAAATAAGAAGAAAAAAAGCAAAAAAACTTACCCAATCTTAGCGAAATTCCATAAGAAGTCTTCATGGACGAACTTGAAAAAATTTTTTTCGCTGTTCACATTTTTAAATACAAAAACGACTTATTAATATTACCAATCAATAAATGGTCGATTTTTAAAAACAAATTGCATTTTGCATAATAAACTCGAAAGTGCCAATGACTGGAGGGGTGCCAACAATAGTACCCTCTGCCCTATCTGGCAATCGTCCGCAGAGCTGACTCTCATTAATTGCCGAATGGCTTTGGCTTAATCTCGAGAGCAGCTGTGGCGCTCCATTTTCAAATGAAACTGATATTAACAAGTAGACTATATATAAATAGCAATGCAAATTACTTGCACAATTTGTTACGTACATAAGTGGCTGTGGTTAATTATATCGAAATCCAAAATAATAATAACTTTTATAATTGTGGTCGCGTGATCATTCTCCTCAAAAACGATACCACATACGATAAGGTACAAAAATGTTTTTATCGATCCCTTCAGGGCGTCGTCGTTTTTAAGAGCTTATCAAGTAGCGTAAGCTGTTATTATTATCTAGAAACTTGAAAATTTGCTTAAATATTGCTCAAATAAACAATATATACTAAAACTTGATACATCATTGTACGGATGTGGAATTGTACGGATGTGGAATTGTACGAATGTGGAATTGTACGAATGTGGAATTGTACGAACGTGGAAATTGTACGAATGTGTCCAAAGCCTAGTTTTTAAGTTGTGAGTTTTCACTCACAACGTTTTTTTGCTCAAAACTTAGGATTAGCGTGTTATATAGTGCCTCGCTCTGTATACTTGGCCGGGTTTTAGGTACCCCGAAGAGGAAAACAGAGCCCTATTGCTATAGCTTCGTCGTCCGCCCGTCCGTCTGTCCATCCGTCTGTCACACGGGTCTAGCGACTAATCGGAAAGTCACACAATGTGTATTCCCTTGACCCAAATCCTAATATCAACTTTATACAAGTAAAGGGGATCGATAAAAAATATTTGTGTACCCTATCGTGTGGAATATCGTTGTTTAGAGCTTATCGGGTTGAGCACGAGTAGTTTTTTACCTTTATTATTATTTATTTCCTAGAAAAATAACCACGTAAGCGCCTGCCAAGTTGTCAATAGTCCACTTTGAACAACAAATTCTAAAACTTCATATATCATTAATAGATTGTAAATTATAAGAAAAAAAGGCTTTTTTTTTTCGTTCATTACTTATAAATAGTCCTAATACTTAGTACTGATCTCTTGGATATGACGAGGTTCGACACACACTTTTTTTTTGTATAGGCACGACTGTACTAGAACTTTTTTTGGAGTGGCATTATTTGGCTGAAATACGAATTTGACCTACCTATATTTCACGCCGAGTACAGTTGACCCTATAAGAATTAGTTTGAAGAAATTATATTGAGTGTGAAGGGGGTAAGAACTTTTATATTTTGGATGTACGTAGTACTTAGTAATTCCATGGGAGTATTACAACCACACAGATAAAGACTTTATATTAAAATTATAAAGATTATTTCCGTTACCCTAAAAAAATGCAGTTACATTATACGTACATAGGATAGGAGTAGCAAACATTGCGTCGGTTATACAGGTGGCCGCGGTTCGCTAATTTACTCTGTTTGTACGTTCTTAATGAAAATACAACAGCGGAACGTGCTGTTGTTTGCGTATGCGGGCTAGACGCGTTCCCTCGACCTTTTACTAGATCTGCGCCAGAACCGAAATTGGTGTTTGGAGGTTTATTCAACCGATCCCTCCTAATTTGTAGCCAAGATTTTGTACAAGGGGGTTTTCCTAATAATTTTTAAAACTTAGTCGCCTACCTACTATGAAGACCCTCAACACCCTCGCACCTCTTGAATATTTTCTGGCTCCACATTTCCGTTTGAATAAAGCGAGCATCTATGGTCGATTTTAATATCCCTCGCTTGCACAGAAAACTTTAAAATGTGTAGATTTCGCTGCGAGGTATGGTTTAAAAAAATAGACTATAGGTCCTTAAATAAAAGTTAGTAATGATTCAGAAAAGAAGAGATGCATTTTTTGTTTAACACGAGTCAATGTTAAGTATCTCTCTACTTTTGAGCAATGTGTGTTTGTTTATCGTATGGTATTGTATAGTTAGCGACCAGTGCCGGATTAATTAATAAGCTAAGTAAGCAGTTGCTTAGGGCATCACGTCTCGGGGGGCACCATGTCCACAGCCAAGACATGTGAGCGTTGCCCGCAGCTGCGGTCCCAGGGGGGTCACAGGCGCCGAAATTTCGAGCTCGCTTCACTCGCTCCCTACCTAGCTCCCTTGTCTACTCCGTCCTCTGTGACGGAACTGCTCCGATATTTCGAGCTCGCTACGCACGCTCCCGCCATATAAACTAATTCATCATCTGTGTCGGATCCGCGCCGAAATTTCGAGCTCGCTTCGCTCGCTCGCAACCTAGCCTTCGAGCTTAATCCACTATCTGTGTCTAATTTTCCCCGAAAATTCGAACTCACTTCGCTCGCTCGCCCTAGCCTACTAATAAGTACAATTATTATCTATATCAGATCTGCGCCAAAATTTCAAGCTCGCTTCGCTCGCTCCTGCCCTAGCTTTCAAAACCAGTTCATCCATCCATGTGTTTTTTTGGGTACCACTCTTCTCATGTGACCTCCCCCAAATAATGAAAGGTTTGTGTACATAAGAAAGGAAAGGGGGCACCGCAGTTTTGTTGCTTAGGGCATCCAAGTCACTTAATTCGGCACTGTTAGCGATCAACCTATAGTCAGAGTTGTTCAGGCCGCCCGTAGGCCTCTGACATGGTCTGACGACTGCTGTCGAACGACAACAACAGGGACCGACTGTTTAACATACTCTTCAAGGCACGGAGGGGCTCAGTTGAAATATGCCACTAGTGGTCACCCACTTTGATTGTAACTTGGCTTAACTTGCACTATAACTTTATGACCAAGCTCGTATAGCTAGGCTATTTGTACTGGGCATTTCGTTACTTACCTACATAATCCAAATCGAAGTAAGTAATTTATTGGACCTAATGTATAAAATGTAAAAACCTAGAGCACATTTTTAAATATAATTTATTAAGTTATGTAAGTTAAATACTTATAAAAGTATTTGTAAAGTTTTTCCAATTTGTACATAATCATACATTTAAAAAGACTTTGACCATTCGCAACCAAGCCACGTACTTCACCACAAAACGCTACTTACTTTGCAACGTCTACATTTCCGATACTTACTTTGCAACGTTTCTGCACTAACAAAACCAGCATAACTTGAACCATTTAGGCACTATTAGCCCACCATCGTGACTGCTCGTGACTTGACCAGATTAGGTTAACCCCATGGTATGCATAGTGGTCATAGCTGTGTGTCCACTTGTCGAAGCGAATAGCCATTGCCTCATACCGTCGCCGCAGGTGCGTCGCTATCCGATCACAGCATTTGTCTTGTGATAGTTCGAGGTTCTATCTGTTTCACCCTTCTCATTAAAGCTTTTAGTGCAAGCTCTTTTTCCTTTTGTTTTCTTTGAAGTTACTGTATAACCCACCCGTCTTTACGTATAAACTAGGTAGGTAATTGGTTAAGTAAGTATAACCTAATTATTTTTTATTTGTATTTTTGAACCGAAAAAATCTACTTATATCTTTGTTGAAAATAATATTTATTAGTATGGTATGTACTCGTATGAACAAAGTATTCGTAACACTAAAACACTATAATTAATTAAATTACACAGTATTACAAATGAAAGGTTGTACCGTCAGACCGTCGTCTACGTCGGCTTTTTACGGCAAAATAGGTATTACCTAGCCATGAGGTTTTTCTCGAACACTAAGTAAAGTAGACACGTAATTTGTATTACACATAAGGTGAAGTGGTTTTCATACAAAAGTTCTTGCACATTCTTTGTGCAATAGTTCCTATATTGAAATTTTATTTATTGTTTATTTAATTATTATTTTTCATGTCCTAATATTTAAAATATTGTAATATTTTAAATCTTACTTAAATAATTATGTACCCTAATATATATGAAAAAATAAATATGTACCTACACAATATTATAAATTAATAACAATTAATTATCTATTTTTTTTAAGTATTAGGAGGTCATTACATAAAAAAGTTAATTAGATTATTTTACGGCATTAAAACTACAGTATGACCTAATTGTATTTCATTTGTGAATATTGTCTACAAAAAGAATTGTAAAATATTGCGTAAATACGACATGAATGTGTAATTTTTTGTGTATAAAAACCGAATGTTGACATGTCACCTTAGGGTCCTCAACAAAATATTTAATGTTACCGTTGTATATGTTGATTATATGAGAGAACCGCAACTAAAACAGGCCCGACACGCATGATCGAGATTAATTACATCGTATAAAACAAATAATTATCTACGCCGCCGTGGTGGTAGCAGATATAATCGCACAATGAATAAAACTATACCTTGCTGGATGTGTATCATCCATTAATATCTACACACAGGTAAATCAGTAAATCGAAAAACGCGATGACTTTGATAGAACTGTGTATCACATAATTTTAAACCTAAAAGATCTACAGAGTAAGTAAATCTTATCTTATCCTATGATTGGGGGCCGGGAATATTATTCACTTCGACCCTTGAGGATCTTTTGTGCCTACCCCATTTTACACACTGGTCATCTCAGTGTGTAGGTTTCCTCGCGATGTTTTTCTTCACCGTTAGAGCAGTCGGTAAATGTACGTAAGTCTTCGAAAAATATAAAAAACTCATTGGTACTTGGCTCTGCACGGTTTCGAACCCGTACCTCCCGCATGGGAGTCAGGAGTCCTAGCCACTGTGCCACTGACGCTCTCGAGTAAGTACATCGTTTTTCAGTGCTTAAAAATGTAAATTAGTTATTACCCAAACAACTGCAGCTAAAGCAATAATATTTTAGAATTATCCTCGTCGATATTAGAAGATATTTGATATTTATAAGTATATTAATTTATAACATTGCTCAGTAATTATTCAGGAAGCTCCACCCCGCCTACGGCGTTACCAAGACGACACGGTCGGAGTGGCCTCAGTCTAATAGTGTATATGTTGTAGACACATAGCGTAACGGCGAATTTCATGAAGTGCGTAGGCATTTCACGAACTGCTAATAATCTTAGACAAGGACCAAGTTCACCAAGGGAGATCATGGGGGGCATCTGCCCCCCCCCCCCCCCCCGAGACTCGTATTTTTTAATAAAATGCGATCTGAAACGGACACCTAGCGTGTGCGAGTACATGTAGAATATGAACACGTTTTCCGTGTATTCCGTGCTGTTAAAGTAGTGTGTGTGTGTGGGTGGGTGGATGGGTGCATGTGTGTGTGCGTGCGTAGGTACACTCTAGCGGAGATAGCGAGCGATTTATTACCGGTTATGTACTTAACTAAGTATATTTAACAATAGTCACTAATATAACGGTATAATATATTGACTCAAATCAAATGAACGTTTTGGGGTAATAAAAGATAGATTCAAAACACAAAACCTAATTTTCAGTGGCAACTCGCCAAGTCGCAATTATAGTATGTGCTAACTAGAGATCTGCATTTCACGAAGTGGCTAAAAATTTTAGACAGATATTGTAAAACTCGACTATTACAATATCTGTCTAACATTATTAGGACTTCGTGAAATGACTACGCACTTCCTGAATTGCGCCATTACGCTATGTGGCTGCTACATTTACACCCCCGCTTTGCTCAGAGAAGGGTGTCGGGGGGACACAGAGTGTTGGTCCACAAAAATGTTCATAAAAATTGATTACTAGCCGTAGCAAGAAAATGCAATCTGCTCACACTCCCCTCACCTCCCGCCGTCCTCCTCTTCCAGCGACCATGCCTTAATGGCCCGGGACGCTTATTTTTATATTTTTTTATTATATTTACGATGAACTCAACGTGTGCACGAGGTTGTTACTAATATTAAACTCAGCATTGCTTACTCTATCTGATATAAATAAACCGTTATAAAGTTTTTAATTATAAATTAGCTTCGTGATAGTAATAGTACATTATGTTTATAGTCTACTAAGGGCTACATTGTCACCCGAGTGTTAGATCGTAACGCGAGTGGGTTGTGAATACACGAGGTTCCATATGTGGTTTTCACGCACGTGATATACACAAAGACAGCACCTTTGAAAGAAAATAAAAAATAAATGTAACCTCACTAAATCCCAATTTTTCTTTCATCCATAACTAACTCAAATTATCATCGAGAAAATAACATAATGTAAAATAAAAAATTACTTTGAGATATGGTATTTTTCTTTACTCTTCTTCGAATAGGTGGGACGATATAGACGATGCCAGTGATAAAGGTGGAATAAAAATTTATTTATGTTTATTGAATACAGTTGAAAGCCATAAGTTAAAGCTTAAGTTAAAATTTAAATAAGCTCTCCCATCCACTCGCCCATCAAACATAACACCATTTTTCTTATCAGAGGGCTTATCCCGTAGAATTAAGTTTGACAGTCACGAAACGAAAATTTTGACAACGGGTCTCGAAAACTAAGCTCCATATACAAAAGCGCCACCAATAGTCTGATTGTAACAGAATTTTAGGCTGGTAGGCTTGGGGCAGAGCAGACGCATACAATGGATGGAGGATTGGACAAGCAAGTTTTCAAATTAAATAATTGTACATAACAATTATTAATATAATATTTTCACAATATACATTTAGTATGGGAAAAGTTTTTTTGCGATTTCTGACTTTTGTAGTACTCTAACCTCAGTTGGTCCCATAGAGTCTTTTCATCCTTATATACAGGTGTCAGATTAATGAGAGAGCTGCGGAATTATGGCAATGCCTATCAAAAACTTCCGGAGATGACCGGAAATGTATGGTAAATGGCTTTGTGATGGTTTCCGTATGCTAGACGATAGAGACAAAGCTAGAACAAAGACAAGCTTTGAATACCCAGTATTATTTCAGACTTAGTTTTTCGGGAGAGATTTTCGTTTCGTAATTGTCAAAAAAATCCTACGGGATAATCCCTCAGATTAGTGGATTAGTGGTATTTATCGATCGACTCATAAAAAATGGAAGACAGTTTTATGAAATACCACATGCGCCCAGAGACAATAAAAACCCAGACTTGGATGATGGGCCTGCATTTTGGATAAATCAAACCTGGAACTCCTTTCACTCTTGCTATCCCGGGAGATCGCCAAAAAGGTTGTGCATTATTCCATTAACACCCTGAATAATAAAGTTATTGCAATGTGGCAGAAGGACGGACTATCGCCATAAGGCTTGGCTTTTACCTTTTGAAGTACGGCGCCCTAAAAGCGGAACATTTATTTTATTTCCGCACCCCTCTAAAACTCTTAAGGAACGATTGTACTTGACCTAATCTAAACATGGTTCTCCACAAAGGGGGCCCTAGTTGATTACCTTGTACATTCACTCTGTTTGCTGTCACTCAAATAAAAAATTCCCTTCTCTTTTGATGCTATAATTTTTCCTTAAATGTAATTAATTGTCCTTTTTAAATAATAACTGTATGTAGAAAGTCAGTTGGCACCTTTTTATAATTGACCAACTTTGTTCTTTCACATTATTTAAATTAAAAACTCGAAATCATATTTTCTGGTACTGCGCCTTTTGAATTTAATATAATTAAATATGTAAATGTTTTATATGGAAATCATAATAGGTTTTGCTAAATCATCGGTGCAGGCATTTTATTGAATATGTTGGTTTCGAAAAATGGCAGTAAGAAAATAATGTTTTTCTACATAATTATACTGATGCCCGATTCAGTGTCATGTCCAAAAAAAATGGTTACCTACATACTATCTGGGTAAGGACGCGATAAGTTGTACATTTTGAAAAAAAATTGTGTCCCCAAATTTTGTTTGGAAAAAAATAATTAAATGTGACTTTTAATGGAAAGTTATATTCAAGAATAATCGTTACATCCTAAGAATCATCCAGAATTAGCCATAACATATTTATGATTCCATTTAGCATAAAATATTGAGGTTGTTAGTAAGTAGTAATTTAAGTCTCCACACAAAAATGAAGTGTGTGTGTCCTCTACCCTGAATTTTAAAAAATCACAGAAAAAAGTATATTGAAAATCATGAAACTTTTGTAACATACGACTAGATCGTTAAAAAAACTATGAAAAGAAAAAAAAACATTGAAATTAAATGATGATTTGGTGGAAAAAAATACATTTAAATATGTGTTTCCAAAATTGTTATGTTATGTTATGATGTTGTCGTTGTGTTATGATGGGTTTGTTATTGTATAAAAAATATATCTGTAATAGTAGCCACATCTTTTGGTACTTTTCCATAGCGGTAACTTTTGGAGTAAACTTTCAAATCAATATTTTTCGCCAGGCATTTTTGTGTTCCAAAAACATTAAACGTGTGTGTCAATTTAGTGCACAAATTGGGGGTGTTTTGGCTGGTGTTTTTGACACGGACTTTATTGCAATTGTATTTTTTTAATAATTGCCAACATTACCATAATTTTGGCAATTATTTAAAAAATACTTATCACAACGTATTTATTATTACGTTTCAAACGTAAAATATTTCATATTACATCGTAATAGTACATTATGATATAAGTGCGGTAAGTTGAAAATTACAGCCGAGGCGATATTGCTAGCCCGAGCCGTAGGCGAGGGCTATAAGGAAGCAGAGGCTGTAATTTTCAAAGCGCACGTATGTCATACGACGTTTTATAACATATTTACGAGGAAATAAATAAAACTTTGACTTTCTTAAACGAATAAATCTTTAATTACTTGTTAAAGCAGTTATAGAAATTTGAACAATTTTTAAAAGTGATTGTTACGTTGCCAGTTGCTTTTTAGCATTGAATAGTAGCACCACAATGAGCTTGACTTATATTTTTGAGAAAGTTCCATGAAATATGCTAAAAACACATTTTCTGAAAATGAATTTGCATCTTTGCTTGTTTTCCATATGATGAAATTTTGATACGCTTGTAAGTATCTATCGGTCGATTTTTCAGGCAAGAGGCTTAGAGTAGCCTTTTTCGCTGCGTTTAAGACTTGTGGCGGTGTCAAATTAATAAATTCATCACTACTTGACGACATTTTCAAATAAAAACAATACAGCGAAAAGAAAAAGCGCGCGGAATAATTTTACTTGTCCACAAATTAGCGATGCGCGCGCATCAACTTTTTTTAGGTAAAGGTACAAAAACAGCCAGTATTACTAATAAAGTAAATTAATATTTTTGTGTTTTTGTTACAGATAAATGGTTGTAATTTATTGTCAAAATTAATTAAATTAAAGAATTAAATCTTTATTTATTATATTTTATCTCCCAAAGTTAATTTTATTCATAAAATATTGACCACTTTTTTAACATAAAAACTCTTTGCTAAGATTTTAAAAAGTATCGTTCATTTTTAGACGGAGCATCTTAAAAAACCGTACATGTTACTTTATTTAAAAAAACTCGTGCGTTTCACATTACTATAACGCACAAGTGCGTAATGAGATACATTACGATATTGAAATTGGTGTAATTACAGCCACTTTACGAGCAAATATGTTATAAATAATATTACATCATATTGCTCAAAATTTGGTACTTATGGATTTTAAGGAGGCAGCTTTCCTGGACCAATTAAAAATACAAAATGAGAAAAATTACTTAAATAAAAAATATTTAAAGGTCAACAATTCAGTCAAGTGTAAACAGAAGCCGATTTAGTCGAATAATTAGACAGGCTTCTGTTTAGTCGACTAAATTAGGTCTAGTCTATTAAGCGCTTAATCCTGTTAATGAATATACGCATGTTAATAATCTACTATCTATATATAGATCCTATCTATCTATATCTCATATTAATACCAGTTTCAGTGTGTGGAAGAATATGGAAAACAAATAATATCAAACACATACACGTAAGTGGGCACCCATCTGCGAGTATATAAAAATACAAAATAAAAGCTACTTTGAATACAATATTATACATTCCGAGTAGCGAACCCTGGCCGGTTTTCTATCTTTTCATCCCTAAGTAACTTAATACTTGAAGAGGGGTCCAAGATAAAAGAACGCCTTTGTTATGATTCAGTTCACATCGGAGCTGAGAGGGCTCGGGTGTGATTCGATGACTGTTTTAGGAAACTCCACTAAAAGCTAGGTCTAAATGGATGAAACTTATGTGTATAAGGTTTAGGAGCAACAACTTGTATGAAACTTTGAACAACGATTTGACATTCATAAGTGTGAAATTCATAGGATGCAAAATTACTTCTTTAAAAAAAATTAAATTTATTACAATGACCTTATTTTACACTAATAGTTAGGTAATCACTTTGTTCGTTAAAAATAACATATACAAAATTGGGGCCCAGTTATTTACGAAATTTCGCTTTAATTAAAAAATTAAATGTATTTTTTTAATAATAATTTAACACAGATTCCAATTTATTGAATATATAATATACAAACCCACGACTTACGAGTTACAAGATATTAGGAAGATTATTTGCCAAACACCAAAAACGAATAAGTTTAGGCTAATAGGTACCTCTAGTTATAAAAGTCTTTTTAATTTATATTTTTTAAGAATCCTAGAATTTGACCTTTTTTTGTTTTAAATAAATATTGAATAGCTTTGCTACAGAAATATAAGAGAGGTTCTGTAGTCTAGTAACTAATGGAATTAAAGAATTGTTTGCTCAGGTGTCCCGCAGGGCTCGTGCTTCAAATACTCTTATAAACAAGCAATCCTATAAGTACAGGCGGTAGTAGCGACATAGACTATAAAATATTATATTTCCTAACAGTCGCCCGTCGAGTGTGTTTCTGTAAATTTCGGGACAGGTGCGATACCAGACTGCATTTCAATTTTCTGGGATCGAGTATAGAGTTTGTTATTTCGTCTTTACGATAGATCGTAGTCTTTGGATGGATCCAAAGACTATAATAAACCAGATTAACTAAATCCTTAATCTTCCAAACACGTTTTACCTTTCTAGACATGAGTAATGAGTGTGGTCGATGTTCCACTGTATATTAGTAGATTGTGGAAGCGGCTCCACTGTGTAGGAGGACAAAGCGTTAGTTGTTCTTTCATTAGTACTGAAATAACTAAAAATATCTGCTGAGACTTTTGCACCGCGGGCTTTAGAAAATGTCACAAGGTGGGTCGTTGTCAAAAACGTCAGCCATGGTAATATACCGAATTCTTTGGTTTATGTCTTATATCTAAAAAAAATTATATATATTACTTATAATAATGCCGGGTAAATAATTAGTAATGGTCCTTGAATGGAGACCATGGGGGAACACTAGACCGCGGGGACGTCCACCTAGACGTTGGGCCGACGACGTCGTCCCTCACGATGGCAAGAGCTGGATGCAGAAGGCTCAATTCGCATGCTATCAATCAAGGTCGAATATTTTTTACTTTTGATATAAACGGTATTGGTATTATTATTATTAGTGACCGACCCACATTTATAGGTGCAATACCTACGAGTAGATACCTATACTATGGCATAAGTAGGTTACAAAGTCATTCCATTTCCACCCCACGCTCGGTGATCTTGGAAAGGCTTTACGAAAATAGACAAACTTTCTCTACCTTACTACTTAACTACTTACTCTACTAATATTTCTCTAGATGACGTCTCGGAGGATAAAAATATATTCCTAACCCAACTTACCTTTCAGTTCTCAGTATTTTCAGTTATTCAGTAGATAATCGTACAAATACAGTATGTAATTGTATATTGTAACGGCGAGAGGAACATATAAACGTTTTTTTTTTAAATATAACACAAAATTTTATCGAGAGTTACGACTTACTTCTTAGCCAGGATCTAATAATAACTCTACCAGTGGTTTCAAAGATCTTGGAGTATCTTTGATGTCAGAATGGGATCTCTGGAAAGATAATAGCTATAGATGGTTCGAATTTGAGATCAGAAATCTTGAGGGTCTGATGATACCAGGAAAAAGTAAGTGAATTTAAATTTCACAATATGAAACTGAAAGAATGAGAAGATTATCAACCCGCCGAAACTATAATAGGTAGATGGGGTCTTCTCGAACTAAAGTTGTAGGGAATCCTGAGACATAACAAGAGAAAAAAAATTAAAGATAAATTGAAACAAAAAATAAATTAGAATTATGTGGAAGTAGGGATTTTAAGATAGGCATGACGAGGTCGAAGACCGAGCTACACAGAAATCTATCAGCTGCCAAGACTTAGAATAGAATAGAAAACCTTTATTAATAGACTATTTGGCTGATAGTTAAGTACTACTCTGTACTACATTGTGTAAACTTACATTATTAAAATGATAAACTAAGTCTTTGTACATAATAATGCTATTATTTCTGTAATTTGTACTTTTCCTGTAATTGTAATTCCTGTAATAAAATGTATCTATGATGTGTTTTATGGTAGTAAATAATAAAATCTTTTAAAAAGGACCCAGTTCAGCTAAATGTCTTACGGCAAATGTGATTTATGGCGATTGTTTTGGTGTTAGCTCCAGATTTGCGAGACGGATGGTATCGAGGAGCTGAGCGACGAGGAATCACCGACTGGAGGACGACGCCGCCTTGTTGTTGTGAAGACCCTCTGGCGAGGGTGCCATAACGATGTCAAGTAAGTACTTATTTATTAAGTGTAGCAGTGAAATAGCCTACAAGTTGATGGGATTTGGCTAAAACACTAGAATTAGTCAAGTGAAATAGCATTGCAGCTGATTTAAGATCAGTCGCGAGCAGTAATGGACGGTGGATTGAGTCCAGGGCTACACGCATCCGGTTCCATCCCGGTTCGGTCCGTTGCAACCAATCACAAGCGTTCAACCCACCCCCCACTTCAAATTAGCGCCTGATGATTGGATGTAGCAAAGCGAACCGGAGCTGGAACCGGACGCGTGTACTCCAGGCCTAAAACTGGTTATTTTATTTTTGATATATTATTATATTTTAGATGAGTATTGTTCTGGTTGAAAAAACTCGGTGTTTGTCCTCAGAGCGGCGTTCGCCCGCGAAGCCACGTGGGGCGCCGGACTGAAACACCCGCAACTGGCCAGGGTGTTAGGTTTGAGTCTACTGGAGCCCCCGTGCGCAGCACTCGATCGCGGCGATGCTGCACCACTGCCTACGATCTTGAGAATGGACAGGAAATTGAAGTAAGTCTACCAAGGTCACGTTATTAGGATACACGGGAAAAATACTTTAAGAATTCGCATTTTTAACTCCCGACCGATCGAGGGTGTTATAAGTTTGACACGTTTATCTGTTTGTCTGTGGCCTCATAACTTGACAACGGATTATCCGATTTGGACCCTGTTTTTTCAATTTAATAGAGAATTTTGTCGAGAGTATTCTTAGCCTGTCTGATAAAAATTGGACCAGTGCTTTCCAAGATCTTGGAGTATCTTTGATATCAGATGGGATCTCTGGAACGGTAATAGCTAGGTGGTTTGAGTTTGATCTCAAATGTTTTGGACCATGGAGCCCTTCCCACATCTGGAACCTCAATGATGATGACCAGGAAAAAGTAGGGGATCTCCACAATGGATAGTCAGGGGTTGTTTTAAAATTTTAAATTTAGAGTTTTTTCCTTGTTACATTAAATTACGAGTAAATAAGTGATTTATTAGTTAGGCAAATTTACGCTACGTTATAGTGAACGCCAAATCTCTGCGAGATTTTACTGGAAATGGTCTCATCGATCGTCTTGTTTAATTTGATTAATATTTTTTAAGAACGACCTGTACCTATCTCTGTGGAAAATTATGCTTAGTACTTAGATACAGCAATTTTATAACTTTCTTTAGAATATGAATAATTTCTTGGCCTCAAAATAGTATCAGACCAGAACGCACTTAAGACCATTTTTTATCTTCCAGTTATTCGAGTTTGATTCACATATGCTGCCAGATAGCCGCAGGCATGAAGTATCTGGAATCGTTCGAGTTAGTACATCGGGATCTCGCTGCACGGTACATATCATTATTAAATTATACTTAACAACTTAAAAAGTTACGCAAGCTATGGTAGAGTCATTTCGATTACCATCCACGGACGTTAAAAATTAAATTGTTCGCCCTTTTACTCTCCCGCCCTTATTCTAGAAACACATGTGATGTGCGTTATTCAATAATACCGAATTAACTCTCCACTACTTGAATACGATATTAAAAAAATCACTTATAGCGAGAGCTTGAGTTAAAAATAGGGTTCAAATGTTCTATGACCTTCTGAGATTTCGGAGGTTCCTCCTGGAGTTCTGCTCTCTATCAGCGTGATCATCGTTATAAGAATTTAGTACACATTATTACCAATAGGTCTTTAAATCCCTTGTAACTTTCAAATGCAATGGCGTTAATGACGTTATCCTTCACCGTTCCAGCAACATAACTGTGAGTGAGGACTTGAATGTGAAAGTGGCGGATTACGCGATGTTTTGCGAGGAGTTCGTGGGAGACTACCATGTCATGGCGGACTCTTCTCGCCTGCCACTCCGCTGGATGGCCTGGGAAAGCCTGCTGCTGGTAAATACTAACAATATGATAATAATAACTTGAATTTTTAGCGCACGTAATCTCCTACTGATGGCACATGCCAACAGGGCTCCCACTCATACACTATTGGTAGAACAAACCTACTACTTACTTTATTGCTCTAGCATGTTTTTTTTTATTAAATAAGGAGAGCAGACGAGCTAACGGACCACCTGATGGTAAGTGGTGGTATGATTTTTACCTATATTCTTAATCTGTGAGTTATTTACCCAGGATTGTCCACTTTAGGCTATTTTTTACGAGCTATTTAGCTCATTGTCCACATAGGTACGTATTCTGTCACCTGTGTAAACGTTCTGGGTTAGCATCCGGTTTATTTCGTTTAGTTTCAATTTAGGGAAAATAAGGGACATGCATTTTCCGGATCTGGATGTTTTGTGACAATGCAACCGTATAGGTACATATTATCAAATCCATATTTTGTTGGTTAATTACAGGGAATGTGTTCGCCTGCCAGTGACGTGTGGTCATTTGGAGTGACCGTATGGGAAGTCCTTACTTACTGCGAAGCCAAACCTTTTGAGGAGATGAATGATGACCAAGTGAGTGATTTCGCTTTTTCCATCAGCGTATTTTCGCTTTTTCCATCAGCGTATTTTCTAGAGCGGAGAAGCTTTTAATTAAAGCAGTTTAAAGCCACTCACAAACACACTCGTACTGTATTAGTAAAACCATGTTATTTTTTAGTTATTTAAGAAAAATAAATTTACTTACATAAAATTAAGCAGACCACGAAATTTTTATGTGGGCTGTTCGACACTTTTACAAATTATGTTAAATTAAATATGTTTATTTATTTTTATTTTATTGGAAAACAAACAGTTATAACTGGAATTAAACAATAACAGGCTAATTAAAGGTCTTCACTAATGGAACTGTTGGAGAGCATTAAGCTAATACTAGTATTAAGTATTATTTTATCTTTCTGATTTCACCTTTATACTGGGCAGATTAAAAGCGCTACTGGCAATAATACTGACTCTATAAACGAAACCCTAGTATATTTTCAATCAGTGGCGAAGGAGGTACAATTGAAACCTGCGATAATAATCGCTCCGTAGTGCTTCACAATCTCACCCTAATACAGTGATTTTCTATTTTCAAGTTAGGTGATTGAATGAACAGAGTTTTTGAAATCATTTTTCTGTAAATCCACTGAGAGTAATTCTATTGAGTAGGTAAGTACCTCCCCATCTAGTATAGAGGCTTGGTAAAATTAATCTCAAATGGAATATAGAAAAGAAGTGTTCAGTAACTCATAACTAAGTACTAGAAATCTCACTAATCAAAGTGAGAACGGCCCTTTACTTTCCATTTTGGCAAAAAATAGATTTTCCTAAAATCATTAATAAGAAGTGGAAAGCGAACGTTCAAAAAGTGGCCACTTTTGGCTCATTTAATATCTACATCTTACAGTTTTATCAAGAGGGCTTCTAAATTAGGGGAAATTACTTTTTTTCGTGAATGGCGCAAGTTTCGCAACAAGGGTTTCTTATATGGTGTTAATTGGTGTTGTGCGTAATAAATCACTTATTTACAAATAGGTGGTGGCGAATGCAAGCGAGTGGCGTTGCGGCGGGCGTGGGGCGCGAGTGCCAGCGGCGCCCCCGCCGCGCTGCCGCCGCGAGCTCTACGACCTGATGCACGAGTGTTGGCGCCGCGAGCCCGCGCAGCGCCCACGCTTCCACGACCTCCACCGCTTCCTCGAGCGCATGACCCACGGCTACAAACCGCCCGCACACCGTTAAGCTCGATTTATATAGTGCGGACGACCAACAATCCACCGCCGCCGCCTTGGCAGGACGTCCGCTCTAAATAAGTCGATCATTAATTAAACCCAAGCGCGGTCCATTTAGATACATTTTAGGGGTCACTTAAATAGGAATCTGTCAATTTTGAAGGTCGCTTAAATATTTGGGGGGACAGAGGGGAAGTGACCCCTGTGACCGCGCCTGTAGTAACAATCATGAGGCTACCCAGGGCAGGAGAGGGCATTTAATCTCTTCGCATAGGAATATTAACCATTTGGCCTTTGTCTGTGGCCGATATAAAACATTTCTACTCGACTATAAAACTGTGTGAATCTAAGTAAATAAGAATATGACGTGCGAATCTGTAAAAGGAATCTTTTAGCTCTATTCTATATCTTGTCACATTGTTTCTCACTAGGCGTCTCCTCCTATATATGTTTACTTACCTATTTTAATGCCTGTGGGTGACTCGCTCCATACACGCTTCCTTAACATCATTTTTTTAAAATCGTGATACGAAGCGAGTCCCCTTTTTATCAATAGTGACAAGATACAGAATAGAACCACTAAGCTAGTGTGATTCTGACATAGGCGGCTAAGTCGGTGAAGAGACCTTTGTGCCCTGAGCCCTCACATCTTTATCAACATCACAAACAGCAGCAAATTCTAATCTACTTACCGCTGATAATAATCGAAAACTGGGTACGCCCATAAACGTGTGCAAAGAGTTATATGTATGCTGTACCAATTTGTAGCAATAGGTTGACTATGCAAAGGGAAAGTAAAATGCTAACGAATCACATTTTCGTGAAACTTTATTTACAACGGATCAAGAATTTTTAATATTTCTTGTAAGGTAGTTATAGAAACCTGTCACTACTTTCTTAAAAACATACGCTCCTTATCACACCATGGCGAAAACGAGAAATTTTGCTTCTTACTCTATTCTGTTCTTTGTCCGCTGATACGCAGGAGGTAGTCTAAAAAAACCTACTCTTACATAACATGCGTAAAAATAATATTTAAAAGTGGACGATTCCTTCAATTGTGGCTTTACATGTTTTGCTTCATTCTCGGTTCCTAAGATATGTAAGATATAAGAGTATCTAAGTAGTTGAAATCGCCCTGGCCTAAACAATTCTACTTTTTATTTTTACGTTATCTCGTCCTAGGAATTGTGAATAAGTCAGTAGAGTAGAGTAACTTTATACTTTTACCGTTTCAAAACTTTCTAACCTTTCGGCTGTGACAATTGCTTCACTTTGATCTCGTTTCTTTAGTTTGATCGTACTTTTCATAAAAGTGCCGACCGAATGGCAATCGATTTGAAAAGTTTTAACAGTATGCATAGAATATCTTCCAGAAAACACGCAGTATTATGAATTAAGTATTAATTTGAATAGATAATTTCTAAGGTAAAAGTGTTCTAGATGACATGCTGCTTCGCCATGTTCTGTATATTTGCTAATCCAGTTACTTTTAAATTGATTCAGCAAGTACACAGACCAGCTATCCCTTATCAGGGACAATTAAAGATCTCAAAAATATCGATAACGTCCATTAAACTTTAATCGGCTATCGATATTTTTAAAGATGAGTTACGTTTCTGAATGGCTGTTGTTACAATAGGTAGATTTGACAACGTATGTACAGTTTGCAAGTTAAGGTAGATAGTCTTGAATATAAGGATCACGATAGCTATTCAGAAACGTATGACTATAAAAGGTGTCGATATTAGTCTCGATATTATCTGTAAGTACGTGATGGTCTAGTCTTCAGTGTTAGGAAGCTATATTTCCCATCACGGTAATATCGATTCGCGTGTCGTCATGCATAACTTTTCACGCCTATCCCCAGCGCCCTTCGCCTAGCGCTCCCACGATCTTCCACTATCACCGCCTTTTACGGCAAATCCCTTTAAGGAAGAGGTACTTTCACTACTCACATGAACGATGGACAGACATACTACCACTATTATTATTAAGTACCTATTGCGTTTCTTCGTATGTGTGAGTAGTGTCCTCTTAGATCGAGGGCCGATATACCAGTCTATACATTGGATTCACATCATTCATTTTTTTAGTGTTTTTAACATTCTTGTAATGCACGTTGTTGATGTAAAAATGTACTTTTGTATTTTGTACTATTTGTAATCTTATCTTAATTAAATGTGTTTTTTGTCGTATACATATACCCTTTGAAGGATTTTACATCAACAAACTGTAGCTATAAATAGCTGTCTATTCTATAATTATTGATGTTAATTCAATGTAAGGCGGCCTTTGTTCTATAGTATATCCAAAGTCTAACTCCTATTTTTTTAACCTGTTTTAAATGTTAAGGTTGTATACTTCAGGAGGTAAATTACCTCCAGGGCGTTATTTGCCCCCTGTGCTTCTTGTTTTCTTCGATCAGTCACTTACATCGCTACACACCGCTTCCGTAAATATCGATATTAGTGTGGAATTACAAGAATATTTTAAGTAATGCATGAGTGAAACTGTGGCCACTGTTAAATGTGAGATTTTTTCCAATGTATGAATATCAATATTTTCGATCGCGGCGTGAGCTTTGACTTTTGAGTACACAAGGTTAAACGATGCCGAATTACTTGTGAATCTAGCCTCTGACCTAATGTAAATGAGGCCACATAATATGTAATAGTTTTAAGGATACAATATACATGAATGTTTCAATGTCACAATTGTAATTGTTGTTAAGATCCACTGTTTCCTTCGACACCATATACCCACCTTGAATTACATCAACAAACAGCACCTCACTTCATTGGCACTGAACCACAATCAAACCGCGAACTTTTACTCATATTTATGACACTAAAATAGAATTTAACAATAAAAGTGTAACTGTGTACGTACAGTGGAAGTCACATCAAGCTATACCCTGTGGAACCATGTCGCTATAAGTTTTTATTCGTATGAATGTGTCAAATAAATTAAAGCGACAATGTAGCCTGATGTGTTCGCCACGGTACAGTAGTAGCCCTGCCATTTAATAGAGTATCTTATCACAACATAGGTCTGAAGGTCATAGGACTGAAGCGTCAAACTTCAGTTATGTAAGTACCTATGCATTCTTTTGAGCTCACCAACAAAACGGGGTGCTCGCTGTTCCTTTATCCTTTTAATTATAGATGTGTCCTGTTGATGTTGTCCTGAGCTAGTGGCAAGACTGAGGAGGTGTATAAAATGCTTTATGTTCAATAGGGATCAGTGCTAGCTATCATATCATCATACTACAGGGTAAAATTGAAATAAAGATGTACCTTTTCCCAAAAAATAACCTTAGGTTTTTGAATGCGTTATCGTTCGTTCCTAACTTCCTACTTGTCCCGGTATATGTGTAAACAAATAAGTATAAGTATAACTGTTAGGTAGGAATATGTATGTATTTGTATCGACAGATGTGGATCATACATAGCTAAGAGTAAGACATATGTAGGCATATATCAATACATATATTCCATGTCATACACATATATAGAAAATAGTGTCAAACGTAAGCAGGATTTTTTTATACTTAGTTTCAGGCTGTTTCAGGTGATGAGTTTTTCTAAACTGTTTTTATATCTCATAGACGTTCGAGACACTTTGTATATTAAAATAAAGGATTAGAGATATGTTAAATGACTGCAGCTGGTACTTATCATCATAATCACATAAGTAATAATCATCATCTTGTAATCATCAAGTTTACCCTGTAGGATCTCATAATTTAAGGTCAAGTTAGTTCTATACTAGAATAATGATTGTCTAAATATTTACAGCGCAAAATCCGCTCATGTGTCAGTCTGTCTTACACTGAAACTGATCCCTGTCACTTCACGCCATAAATAAGACATACTCACTATTTGAAAATGCTTTGTATGTTTGTATGTGTTAATTAAAATTAATTTTAATATACGTATTTACTACAATCGATGATACGTGTTATTCTCGTAGAAAGCAATACAGAAAAATAGTTGTGAATATTGTAGTACCTATTATATGTTTTAAACATAATACATTAATGCAGTAATAGGTAAAAACTTAATATGTTGCAGTCTTTAAAATTTTCTTCTATACATAGAATTTACTAAGTAGAAAATGAATTTGCTAATAAATAGCAGAAATATTTTCTACACGACTTATAGTACGTAGCTACCAACACAGGTTAGTTAGTAGCGCTGTTTCCGTGGGTACTTGAAAGCTACCCACGGAATTTCTGCTTAATTAAAGCATAAAAGTGGACAGTAGAATTATTACACGGAGGAAATATTTTTTTTAATAATGTTTTATAGTCTTCTTCACATAGCAAGGCACGTCTGAAGTTTCTTTAGAAATTGTCTACCTATATGAAAAAGATTGTCTATAATCATACTGAAACATTAATAAGTAGAATGCAAAAGTGCTACAAGTGGCAACTTTTAACACATTCGCTTTCTACTTATTATTGTTTCAGTACGAGGTTACTAAAACAATATTATAAAAGTCTATTTCCTCCATGAAACGATCTAGTATCCACTTTTTTTAATAAAGGTCTTAATTTGAGGTGGAGTTAGTTGAGCCAATTACTGCTTTTTAAAATTGAAACGATACAAAAGACTGCAAGATACAAAGTGAACCCCAATTGGACATTTGTAGATAAGATTGCAGTTGATGGAGTCCTGCAATACTAAATTATATATTACTGCATTTTTTGTTGTGTTTACCTTGTACAATTAGCTACAGACAATATTTTAGGGTGGTATCAATGTCATTGTAATAAGTTTATAAGCATCTGAAATTACCGTCCGCCGCCATACGTGATACTTTTGTGCAACGGTTAAGAAAGATTTAATTGATTGGAAATGTCTAACTCCCTCAGTAAGTAAGGGTAACTATCGCCTATATAAAATATTCAATTGCATCTCCGCAAAAGTATCCGTGAGGTGTTTAAATGACACGGACCATAAATCAACTTGAACATTATTAGTAGATAATTTAGGCCACCAAAGACATTGATGTTGATAATATAAGGATAAATCGATAATTGTAGATTCGATTCATTGCCCATTATTATAATATAAGATGCCTAACATGAATAGTTTACCATTGAACATAAATATTCAAACACATTCGAGTGAAAATTAATTTTTCTCATTAGAGTTCAAGATGTATTAATGTGGTATTTTAAGGGGTTCCGTACTTCAAAAGGTAAAAAGGAGCACTTTATCGTAATTGTTCGTTCGTGTATTTGATTGATAGGCTGGTGTGACTGTAGTCTGCACCTTAGGATTGCTTTTCGGTAAGGTATGTTTGCAGAACTTCGGTTTAGGCCACTTTTTCGGTAAGGTATGTTTGCAGAACTTCGGTTTAGGCCACTTTTTCGGTAAGGTATGTTTGCAGAACTTCGGTTTAGGCCACTTTTTCGGTAAGGTATGTTTGCAGAACTTCTGTTTAAGCCACTTTTTAGCCCCAGATCGTCTGCGCATCTAAGTAGGTTCAGAATGTCGGAATCCATCGACATGGTAATTAAATTCAAACAGAGTTATTGATAATTAAATTTATTTCATTGTTATATTATAAGGATTGTGTCGTATAAAAACGATGTTAATCTAAAACTTAATATTGTCCGCAATATATTAATGGTGCGCTGGGAAAGTAGAAAAAATAGTCAATTGTTGTCGAACAGGCACAGGTGCAATCTAAGTACCCGTAGAGATACTGTGTTGGTAAGCTGTCTCTTACTAAGATCTTTTAGTTACATCACATGTGTTTTCTTGCAGATAAGTATTTTTCTAATATAGTAAACAGCCGCTTTCCCAGCGCAGCGGTCTACTACTATGTGTAGATACTGTAGAAGATAATAATTTTGTCGCACTGCATGAATAATTGGTGTCGTATAAATTAAGCTTTCATATTCATCATGTTATGATGACCAAGTGACTTACATAATGTCCAACGTTGCAGCGTAGGTAATGATAAATATTTGTTTTACGAGTATTATGTATACTGGATAATGTGCATTAGCTAAATGCTCACTGTTCGTTCATTTGTCGTAACGAGAAAAGTTTCAGACATTTTGGATTGTCTCTATTCACTTGGTCTCATAATGTAACGCTCATTGGATGTGCTGATCAACAATAACCATATGCACCTCTTTGTCACCTCTAGCTCTCAACAAACCCTTAAAGCATTAACATAATTATAATAAACAAGTACTTTATAATAAAAGAAAACAGGTAAGCTAAGGAAGTCGTAGGTTAAGTCTGTCCTGCAAGAATGTATTTCATTTTATAGAGTTAAATGTAATTTTAAAAGTATGTTGAATGAAACAAAAAAAATACGTGTGGGTTGTGTACAACGAAAGTTAACAATTTTTATGTAAGGGTAACATGGATCATTCCATTATCTGTTCTTCGTTGAAACACTGGATTATATAAAATCTGTCCACAAACGTCCCTCCGTTCTGATTTGTCCACATTGAATCTATACAGAAACATTTTGAATAGGTACACGTTTATAGTAAGATTATTTAGGTGTATTTTACATTTAAAAATCCAGTTTTTGAACGGTACAGAAAGGAGGATTTGTCAGTGTCGTACTAAATGTTTGGTGTTCTTTTAGCATTGTTAATTATGTGTTATTAAATAGTTCAACTCGTTCTCATATAAAACAAGGTCTTGTCAATGCAAAGCATCATTTAAAACATACTGAACAAACGAAATTAAAGTTGTAACTGAATTTGCCATCATACGAATAGATTCAATCACATTTTTACTAGTAGATTGATAAGGCTTTGTTTATTTATTAACGCCATGTTTCTAAATATTTTCAATTTGATTGTATTACAATTTTATAACTACATAGTACTTATAATTGAACGTCTGATACCGTTGTATTAATTCATATTTCATGGACGTTATTTAAATATTGTTAAAATAATGTAAATAGAGTAACGTTAATTAGATCTTTTACCTTTTAATCACTTTATTCGTACCAACCACAAATATACGATTAATTTAACATGTTTTAGACGAAGGATTATCTAAAGTGGATTATCGGGCGCGCTTTTTCCCGGGAAATATGGAGCTATGATATGGTATGTCAGGCCCTTGATGTAATTGCACAATTAAAGTGTATAATTACATATACTATAACATAATTATACCATGTTATGATGTACAATTAGTCAATTACATGTATCATAACATTTCATAGAGCACTGCGACGCTTGAGACGCCCGCCGGCTCCGCTTTATGTATAATTTGTCGCTTAATGATTTTGCATACATAAGGAACATGGTCATTATATGTTGAGTATACAAGGCTATGCGGCTCATACAACAAAACATACATACATAATGTACATGAACACCTATACAAGGCTATGCGGCTCACACAACAGAACATACATACATAATGTACATGAACACTATACTAGGCTATGCGGCTCACACAACAGAACATACATACATAATGCACATGAACACTATACAAGGCTATGCGACTCACACAACAAAACCTGAAATAGAACTGTTAAGGTTGCATAAAAGAAATCTCTTACTTAATAATACAAGTCATCTGCAAGAATATTTTTCAAAATAATTGTGCCCTTCTTACAAATTTTTTGCCGTATGTATTTTGTTCAGATAGCGTGGTTGGTACCTACATAAACACAGAAGTACTTCTTAAAACTCGGGTAAATCAAAGGTATCTGATCATTTTATCGAAACATCATATCAACTAAGTAAATATTCTCCTTCTGGTGACTTTACAGCTCGAAATTTTTTATTATGTTAACAATCACCCCCTGTGTATGTTTTCTACTAATCTAACTGTTGGCATGTTTCTAGGTGGAAATGAGCCTTTACATGGGAATCGATAAACCATACAATTTACGAACTTCTAAAAAGAACTGGTCGGGCAGGCCTTTAAGTCTACACCGTACACACTGAAAAATATTTGATTCAGGAAAAGCCCCATGTAAAGACTCCTTTACAAAGTGTTGGGACCAAATGATACATACGCAAGGATGTCGCCAGAGTTGGCTAACTTAACCCACCAACCAATCTAAATTATCATGTGGTTATTGTGGCCAAATCTAATCTTGTATGATGGAACTTTTTTACAAAATGGCAGCAGTGCTACCTTTGTGTCGAAGACAATATTCTTCAACTTTATAGACTTTGTTCATTAATTAAGACTACTCACGTCATCTATATGTTAGTTTTATATGTTAAGTCTAGATCGAAAAGAAAATTGGCATTTTTCCTAATTGTTGTAATAGTGATCGTATCATAACAAGACCGCGTCACTTAACCCGGAAGTACAATAGCAGATGGTGAATGGTTCGCTGTAGTTTATTTTAACGTTATGCCAAAAAATAAAAAGTTACAGTCGCCGTAATAATCTAAGGTGCGGTTACTTAATTATGTAGAAGGGGGGGTCCGAGAAATCTTGTGTCCGGCGTAACTCGTAGTGCACAACCGCCCTTAGTCGTAACTACCTACAATCTATAAAAAAAAGACAGAATGTACACAAGTAAATGCTAATCTTATTTTATCTTTGCTATCTGGCCGTGAACCATAAAGATAAAAGCGACCACCGCTGACCAGGGCAGGCAGACTTGTTTTCTACCACGGCCTGAACGACAACGATGTCCAGTTTGTATACCACTTCAGAATTAAATGTAAATCTTGTATTGTACTTATATAATTACTTAGCTCAATAACTCAGCATATAACAATTAGGAATCAACCAGTCTCTTTTGGTCTATTTTCTAGCCGCTTACGTCACTAAAATTCAGATTAAATCTACCTTTTTATGACGTTACCCAAAGTAAAATATACGAGTAACGTACTAACTTCAACTGAAAATGTATCATCATTTTCAAACATATCGGCTACTCAGATATTGATTTTATAATCTGCTCTATTTTTATCATCAGGTTTTAATATGCTATCTATTTAAAAAATCACTTTTAATAAAAATTGCAGTCGATCTTTCGGTACTAGAAAAGTGAAATTAAATTAGTGTAATAAGTTCGTTAATTTAACATACCGTTCAATGAGGGTTCCTATAACATCGTGCTATCCCATATCATATGGAGGGATCCCATAATAATAGCAACATATTATGTCACTGAACTACTTACGATACGCATCAAGAAATAGCGCTCCGCACTTTGAGAATCACTGGCCTATAGATGTGCTTACAGTCATTATGATAATACATATAATTCGTCTTTATTGTTTCTAACAAAATAGATAGCATGTTTTCACTGGTGTTTTATCACTCTAAAAATGAAATCAATTCTGTAGGTACATAATTAAAAAATAATCAAAGACTTTTAAGGCAAAATGCCTTCTTTTTATGTAATTTTAAATGTTAAAATAAATGTTGATTAACATATCAAAATTATTGTTTCATTTCTCAATCTCCTATACTGTATTAAACTAATTTATAAAATTACTATATTGGGTAAATAATTAAAAAATAAGTAAGTAGGTACTAACTGATCATCAAAATTCATTTATTCATAATTTCTCTTAACCATAATAAAAAAAAAAGTTCAGAAAATTTGAAGATATAATGTAATAATTAGCGATCGGAGTAGGTAGGGCTGTTTTTTGTATTTGCAAGCTGTGGTCATGATATGGATACGGCTTTCTTATAAACCATATTTGGATAATCCCGGGATTTCCGGAATTGAAAAAATCGCTGTAAATAGAGTTACTTTTGGTAATTCCAACCTGCGATCATCATACTATGGACATGCCATTAAAAAAATTTATTAAAAAATCCCGGGATTTTCGGAATTTAAAAGAAGACTAAAAGACTACTAAAGAAACCCGGATTTAGACATAGAAATAAACGACGAAATTCTATTGAATTATAAATTCGCTTCACTCTGACGTCTACAGATGTCCATACTCACCTAGCACTAATCTAGCTTTTGAGGTATTTGACCCCAAACAGCCCTACCTACACCGATCAGTGGTAATAATTATAAAATATATGTTTGCACATATCATTAATTTAAATAACAAATTAAATTTTAATATTCATATGTACTTAGAAAAAACATTATACAATATCAGAAAATTCTTAATAATCTCAAATATTTTCTTTGTTCTCGTTCACTTGTGAGATATAAAAAGCACATAATACTATGTTACCTGAAATCCCTACTGGTAAGAATAAGTGGAATAAATCAGATATTGTAATGCGCTAGGAATATTCCACTTGATAAAAACTTTGTATGTTGGAGGCAAGTTTTAGATTTATTCATGTCTATAAGAAATTAAGAGTAGGTCAGTAACTTATTTTGTCTTATTATGTCGTCAAGACAAGACAATTACGTATTTTCATTTCATATATATACAGTTCAATATTTAGAAAATGTATTTGGACCTCTTGTAAGATCCAACTTTCGGTATATTCTTAGGCGAAATCCCGATAAACACTTTCAGTACATGTGAAATACATAAGATTTTGACGCCCCAATAGATGATACACGGCAGCGGTACGCTTGGATGAAAAAAAAAGTCTCCCGGGACGGGCGTTCGTTCCTTCATTAGTAGGCTAGTAAAATAGGTAAGTATGGAGATTTGTCCACATCATTAATTTATCTACTGCATTGGCATCTGCATATACTATAAATATAGTATAATAATCTTTAAAAAATATATATTAAAGGCAACGTATAATTGCATACATATTATTTTAACGTACTGAACGAAAAAGTTCAAATATTTGCGCAGTTTAAAAGGTAATATCTAGTTATTAATACCTACCAAACCAAGGGGCTACTCCTAGCGAAAGTAACGCCAGGTAAAAGGGGCAAGGTTAAACAATTACGGTTTTTACTTCTTATTGTGTCACTGATTATTATTTTTAATTTTTTGATTTTAAAAAGTCTTTATTTTAATAATCAACAACATACATGTTAATTAACTATTTAACAAATATCATATAAAAATAATCATTGTTTCACTATGAGGTTACTAATATATTATTAAAGAAATTCCTCTTGATTCGTGGAAGAATATTAGAACCCACATTTTGATAAAATATGCCTTAATTCAGGATAAATGATTATTGTCGAGAGTGGCGCTAGTTTCGCTGAGGGTTGAGTCTTAATGCTCCTTTCAACATAACGACGTATAAGATTCTAGTACCTATTTAAATTATTACATATAAAAAATAACATCTTAATAAAGAGATTTATCTACTAATAAATTACTTTTGATAAAACTGGTTTAACATTTTATGCAACGATAATATAAAAACCACTCAAAATCTAATTGACGCGCATTATTCTACAGATCAGTTGTACAGATTCAATATTGAGACATGATATTTAAACAACACGTAATCTCCCGACGTTTAACATTGCATAATAACCATACCACAGGGTACTTAAAAACAATATTTTACAGAGTAATTCCGAAAATTACTAGCGCTATAAATAACAAGTAAATAAACTAACTTTTGCTGAATATAAAACATTCGCAGAAGATTGTTTCTATATTTCATTTAATTATATTTCAAAATTGCATAACATAGCATAAGGAACAGAATAGATGAGGACGGTTTATGGTATCAGTCTGTTTCTGGGATGAGAGAGCTGAGAAAATCAACCAACATTCTACAAAATTTGCAATAAGTGAACGCAAACTTGCAATCATTGTACCTGTAGTTAGATACGGGATTCTTACGACGGTTTGGGGTTGTTATACGTTCTCGATATTTGGGTACATCGCCATGGTGATGGCGCATGCAACTGTGCCGAAATAGAGGAAGCTCAAAACAACCCCAAACCGTGGTAGAAATCCAGCGTCACAACTATAGTATTTACAATAACCACGAATGCTTAAAAATTTATATTCACAGAAATCGGACTACTAGCGCTCTCCTTGAATTTTTTAAATTTTCCTTCGTTATATCATTAGGTATACCTACTGAATTAATGAGTAAATAGTAAACAATAATGGTCCCATGGATTATTCCGCGATTAACCTAATGAACTCCAATGAATGTCATAAAACAAAATAATAATATTGTAGTGCTTCCACTTCCACGGACAATCCACAGCTACATAATTTTGCGTATATTACAAATATCGACATCGGTAACATCCCTAAATCGCTCATAACAACCATCTTAAAGAACACCTCGATATTGGTAATTGGCATGTACCCCCATGTCTGACCAACTTTACATTACAAATACAAAATGTCGATTGAGAATATGCCAGATTTATTTAAAAAACACCCGACCATCTGCCGCGCGACGCGCATTCGCCAAAATATACGGGTTCTTATATGAAACACAAATTTCATATAAATCGAGCCATAAAAAAACTCCCATATAGTTTCGAAAATTTTATCAATGGATAGTTCTGGAAATTCTTTTGATAACTTTATTAGTTTGCAAGCATTTCAACACTGCATAACTCTCTTACCTTCTAGAAAGAATAACAATATTCCAAGTAACAGACAACACTGGTCTAATTAACACATATTCAATCTGAATTCTGTTAGAATTTAAAAAATCAGATCTTTCATTAAAAATAACTTAAAATAAGCAGTTCTTAAAAATAATAATGACACAAAATAGCTGCACAATCCTGATTTGATATAAAGCAATTTGACATGTTTAGGGGACTGAATCTGAAAGGTACAGGCATAAAATGTACTATTCTACAACCTATTTAATAAGTTACCTAATCTACGTAACTAACCAATTATAAAATGAACATAGTTTTGCAAGTCAACCATATTTAAGTATATCCCGACCAGGAACTAAAAAAGCCTCGCCATGTTGCGGAATTAAACGGTAAAATTTTTTTAGCGAACTCAATAACACAGATTATAAAACTACCAATGGCGCCCTCTTGACAGGGTTTTTTAGTTCCTGGTCAGGGTATTTTTTTAATGGTTGATTTGCGAAACAATGTATTGAAAGCACACTTTGCTGCCACATGAACAGGGAATTCGTAATCTTAGGTAATTCGATCCTAAAATTGTAAAAGTTAGTTAATTAATCGCATTTTGTATTTTTTTTAATATCTGCAGAATATATACAAAGTATGAGAATACGTAAACATCAAAGTGGATTAACAAAGCGATTAGTATGAGAAAAGAACCTATATATAGCTATATTTTTCGAATAAATTACGAGATCACACAATAAAATATATTATACATACACAAGTAGTCTTATGTTACACTTAAACTCGAATACGAGCTGCTCTAACTTTTTAAACCAAGTAGCTTTATTGTAAGACTTGCTTCTATAGTTGTCTAGACGTTACAAAATAAATAAAGTGACCACTTTTTTCCGTCTAACTAATTAACTAAACGAAAACAACTTGCAATAAAACCAATTTGTCTAAAAAATCACTTATCATCAGAAGAACAACATAAATCTCTGGATATTTTTTTCAGAATTCCCTTGTATTTCGAACAAATACATTTTTTTTAAGTGGCGCTAGTTGTTTCATGTTAAAATTCGCGCCGACCCTTAAAACATTACTTTTGTCGATAAAGGAAGCACTCTAACCATAAAACACAGCATCTAAAGGTGTATATAGATAGGTACATGTGTATCGATTAATATATATTAATAATAAGAAGTAGCATGAGAACTTATTGCAGATCACCAATGAAAGTATGCAACAGGCTATTTTACACATAGTTTACATAAGACTTCAGTTTAAGATCTAACAAAGTCCCACTGATTAGTTGCTTGGTTGTCACAAATTACCATAAGGAGTGATTCACCTCGATAGGCCCGCTCCACACCTAAACACATACCTGCCGCTGTGTTGTAGACTGGACTTCCGGCCTGAAAATTAAGATTTTAAAATTTTATTTTTTATTTACTGCTAAACCGCTTTTTTTGACCCCGATCTCGCCTGATGGTAAGCGACGACGATGAGGTCGACGATGGAGCATGCATACAATTGAATAAAGAATAAATCAATGGTAATACAGTTTTAGCAATTTTAAAAGGTACTTGATTTTATTTATTTCAAAAATTAATTTTTGCATTTCTTAAATAGTTGTACGAACCAGTGTAAACAGAAGGAATACAAAATCCCCGTGGTTACACTAGACACTAGAGTAACACAAACCGGTGTGACCACGAGTCGGTCACCCAACTGACAATCCTTGCCTTTATTCTTCATTGTAATCCCACACACACTAAGGCAATGCGTCCACTGCGATCGGATTAGTTGCTTTGTATTGATTCCTATGAAACTGCGTTAACTCTGGTAAATCCTGGGCCGGACGTCAGCATTTTGACCATACTAATTCGTATATATCGACACTTCATTCGCAGCGATGACGACGCAATGGACGCGGAAGCTTAAGAACCCATCTAGTTATTATAGATTCGGCGGGCTGATTAGCTATTCTGGTCATCTTCCACGTTCAAGGATGTTGTAAGAGTAGGTGCCACGGGACTAATGGGATCTTATGTCCCAACTGTCCCGTTGCGATCATTACGGGAAAAGTGGGCCAAAAAATCCCATCAGTGCGTCACGGGACTACTCAATGGGACAAGTGGGATTAAAGGCAGTTTCTGATGTGTTTGACTTACCGTTCCTTTATGTTTCCATTCCTGTGATCCGCCCAGCTCATGGCACTTTCCAAGCAAAGGTGCCACATTATTGGACGCATCTAGGCAAAGAGTGCGCCCCAATACTAACTCATGGCGGGAAGTTTCAAACCAAATCTGAAATAGATATTTATTTGTCAAGATATGAGACGTGATGTGTTCAACTGGTCACTCAATCCAGACCAAGTAGTGCGCTACTACTCCGTTTTCTGTGGTGTGGTCCAGGTAAAGGAATTTTACGAATAAATCTCGGTACTTGCACTTTAATAAGTAGGAAATGAATACTGAACTCTTACTTAGTAAGTACCGAAGATTACGTGGTGCGCTGCTCCTAGTAATTTCCTGATTTACAGATGAACGATCGTATTATTATTCAATGTTTACCTGATTAAGTGTCCTTATACAGTTGGATAACACTAATCCGCTGCCTTTGGTCTTGATGTCTTTTACACTTTGTATACAAAGTGAGGTATTTTTCAAGCGCATTTGAAAAGAGTCAGTGTAGTTACGTTTTCTGTAAATAAATAATTTATTGTCGATTAAACCTATTCTGCCGTGTCGTGCCGGCCATATAGAATATATGATATATGTCATAAAATCATAACTGTTACTGATTTTTTATTAGAAATAGCGGATTCGTAAAGTAAACTAGGGTCTTTCTTATCTATATTAAAATGATGTTGATCGGTGATTGTTTTAAATACATAAAAGAAAAAACAATATTTGGGGGTAGTTTTCTCGGCTTCCGGCGAGGGTTTTTCGGGAAGCTTCATCGAGGTCTATCGTTCTAGACTAATTTGGTGCTGAAGAAGAATAGTTTGGAATTCACTTCAGTGCCGGATGATGTACTAATAGAACCTAACTTACTCTAACTCTTCCCGCGGGTGTCGTACGAGGCAACTTAGGGTCTTAGTGGATACTATTCTACACCTAGACAGCGATAGGCTCGCCACCTGTCACGTCGTTGGCCCACCAAACCTTACGGCGAAAAGTGGGAACTACAATGATGAAGCTGGTTCCTCTCTAACCCATTCCGGGATAATGGACGTGAGTTATGCTATAAACCTATTGTATATATTTCTTGACACCCTGTCCGAATATCTTTGCTTTGACTTTGTGATCTGAACCCGAAAGATTTAGAAAAGTCAGTACTTTCTAAATCCGCATACTTCAGTCTCAGCGTCACTTACCATCATCAGGTGAGATTGGGTCAAATCAAACAAGAGTTTACCATTGATTAAGAAATTAAACATAAATCTTTTCGACTTTCTGTACTCTACCTTGAATGCCATGGCTGAAATTTATTCTTATCAGGGTCGTTCAGAGCTGCCATCCTTTTTTTAGATGCGGTATTTTCTCCTGTCTCCATTTCTGGGTATACTTTTTCTAAGTACCACTTGAAAGATTTGCAATTAAGACTCTTACGTAATGCTTGCCGGTCCGATAAATCACCGACAGATATGTGAGCCGCTGATGGATTCTGTTCTATAACCTTTTTCTAAAAATAATGTAATAAATATTTATTACTTTTAATTAGATTTCGAATGAGTTGAACATAATCTTAGGATCAGAAGTAATTGCTCACCACATAGTCATCCATCCAAACATGGGCCATCCTCATGGAATTATACAGCATGTAATCTTGCTTTTCTCCGAGACCATAAGGACGTCGTTTCCTGAAGACGTGACCCACACGACTGCACGGAATTAGTTCTAGAGTACCGCCACACATCCAGATCTAAATAATAAATAATTGCAGTAATTCTTCAAACAGTAGTAAAAATAGTAATCTGATAATAAGATCGATATGATTTCTTCAAACTTAACAGAAATTCTTCAAATTTTGTTGAGCGAATCCTTAGGATTAAATACAGATCAAGATCGTATTTCAGACTGATCGGAAAAATTTTGACCCACGACCGTTTTGGCCATGTGCCATCAGTTAGTCTAGTATGTAAGCTAAATACTTGATTATGAATAACATACCCTGAATGATAATTCTAAGTTTTCACCTCCCCATATGTTCATGCCTGGATCGTATTTGCCAATGTGATTAAAATATTCACGGTATATTGCAAACAGCCCCCCAGCCATTGTGGGCGATTTTATCGGTTTTATGAAGTCTTCGTCAACTGCAATTGTCCGCACATAAATGCATATTATGCTAATTACTCACAAAGTAATAATAATCTGGTTAACTTTTGTGTAATCTCAGTTATAAAATATCATTAATCGTACTTAGCAGTGACGTATATATTAGACCAAGCAATCTAACAGAATATAATTTTTTTCCACATTCCAGATGAAGCATTTGAAGAAACATGTGCTCGAGTGTTTGCTACATGTTTACGAAAAATACTTTAGTTATGTAACATCATTGGATCACCATTAAGTAAGTATTAATTACATACATTTTAGTGTTCCTCGGGGTAAATTATCCCATTTGAAATGCAGCCCCCAGTTGAAACCTCCTCTGACTAAGGGGCTGGCAGAATACTCAAAAGTGTCCGCGTTTATGACGTCTATTATGGGGGCCGTCGCGCGTGGTGAATATCGCACATTTACTCCATCCACACCTTCAGATAGACGCGTCAACAAAGGCGCCAACCAATCCACATTCACCTCAATATGAGAATCAAGGAATACTAACACCTGTAGACAAAAGTATAATTTAGTTTGTAAATAAAACCACATGAACCAGAATGAATAATATCAAAGTACATTAACATTATAATAACGGAAAATCCTCACCTCACCAACACTGTTATCGGCCCCATACAACCTAGCACGAATAAGTCCTTCCCGTTTGCTAGTTTTCAACAATCTTATATTCAAACCATTTTTGGACAATTTATAACTTTTGTCAGTAGTTTTTTTATCTATGTTATTATTGTCATCAATAATGTAATCCACAACATTATCAACATCTATATTATTTGTTTCTAACATTTCCTCTTCTTTACGCATCCTGTGGTTTAGTTGGTTAACTACTTTTTGTACTGCATTGTGGAGATTTTCTAAGTCACTGTAGTCATCGACCAAAATTATTTCTTTAAGATGTTTCTGATCTGTACGGTCCAAGATAGAATGAACTGAACGCATAAGAGTCTCAAAATGCTCATTATAGAAGCATATGATAATGGAAGCCTTGGGCAGTTTAACTGGGTATTTTTGAGTTCGACACCTGTGAAAGTAAAACATATATGTGTAACATTTTATTATAAAACTTCAGTTGTGCTTACATAGGAAAAAAAATTGAAAAAATAGTTTGGTTCTGTCAGTTAGTCACTTATTATATTAGGCATTTTTACTGACAGTTTATTTCTTGTATCAGGCAATCCTCTGTGATTACCAATTCGTTGTGATATTAGAGTGTTAAATGCATGTATATTATAACCACTATCCCGAATTCTTACATCCTCTGCATTACGTATAAGTCCAAATTGATTATCTGTAACAACAACGACCACATTTTTTATAAAATTATTACCAAAGCCTATAAATGAAAATAAACATGTGACCAATACCTAAACATCTTATTCAATTAAATCAATAAACACATTATGATTTGATTTGTATAAAATACGCATATACTAAAAGTTTCTTGTAATTTTCAATATTATAATTTATACTCACCCAAACTTTTGTCAGGATGTGCAGACATCTTGATTCCGAGTTGCTTTGCAAATCTCTCTTTCAGCATCATCTTCCTTTTGTATTCTGAATGACTTTTATGATACTTCCAGGAGTTGCTTGCATATTTGTCATTGGCAGACTGTGGATTATCATAAAGTAAATTTTTGCCCTCTAGTGCTGCAATGGATTTGTCATTATTTTTTATACGATTTTTCTCATCCGTATTTACTAAATGATAATGCATCTTATTTTCTGTGTAATTTAATCCATTTTCCCCTAAAACCAATAAGAAATTCAATTAGTATTAGGTGGTAAACAATAAGGCTATAGCATATATCTGGCAACTGATAAATTCCATATCAACCTGAGTCCTTTCAAATTCTTTATAGGAGGATCCATAAAGCAACGCACACTTATCAACTCCATAACAGCACTGCCTCACCTTGCAACAAACTAAATGCAAGGTGATGTTGATGTGTCATGTGTTAACAAAAAATCATACTATAACTTGATTTACTTAACTTACTTTACTTAACTTAATTCAATCGACGAATTAGTCTACGACTTAGTCAACTAATTAGACAGGCTCTAAATTGAAAAGAAACAGCACTAAATGTACTTACACTTGACTGAGTGAGTTCTTCGGTGAGACTGAATTTTTAGTCCTTACATTAAAGTAGACGATCTGACATGTTTGTACACACAATGGAATGGTACAAAAAGTTTACAACCACTATGTTTTAGAATGCCATGGCAAATGGTCATGGTCGTTAGGGGATGCAAAAAAACTTAGAAATTATCACATAAATAAATTTCTACAGTTGATATATTGTTATGGGAGATGGAGTTATAAAAATTAAAAAATGGATAATGGTTGCAGAGCCAACTCGGATAGATCAGGTTATGTTAGGTTGCAAAATGACAACCATGCAGAGCCCCACGAATTAGGGCTCTTTCGACTTATATTGATGCCCGCTTACCTATACTACCAGTTGACAGAGAAAACGATGCATAAAAACAGAGAATAGGGAGGACTTACCAGTCATATTCAATAGCCAGTAAAGATACAAAGAAACAGTCCACGTCGCCGATGCAAAAATGATTCCCCATAAAAACGAGTTGTTTAGCTTACCCATTGCTATAAATCACAATGGAATATCTTTCACTTCATTTATTTACGATAATATGTTATGCACTATATACGCAAAATAGGTATACAAAAGCGTTTAGCAGCTACATTGATCCAGGTTCCAATATTACACTTCACTTCTCACCAATTCATTCCCATGTGTTTATAAATCTATAATCATGCAAAAGTAAACTAGGTACTGTTTTTACGTAGTGATTAATCTTTTCTGGTTTTTTAGCAGTAGGTATCTAAATATTTCTTTCTTTCTATGCGCCCTAGGCAGGAAAAAAACATCGCGGATAAATCCATACACCACAAAAACATAGGTACAGTCGACCACAGGTCAACCAACCAAAAACGTCAAAATTTGAGAATCTGAAATGTAGCATAAAATGCAGGCATAAGGTTGAGATTTAATCGAAGATTTTTGGCAGATGGTATACTATAGCTTGTAGTCGACTGTACCTAACCAAAAATATTTTTTTTTTATTTTTGGTTCATTCGCTATTATTTCCTTTAGAAAACGGCAAAGGGATCTGAGCATATACAGCCATGTTTGATAAATTTTATTTGTCTTAAACAATTAAAAAAGGGTAGTATTAAAGGTCTGCTGCGGGTGCGCTGCGCGTAACTGCAAATGCACTTCTGCGGCTACTTCTGAACGCACTGACTCGTCGGCGTCGCTCAGCTGTCTGCCGCGTCGCTCAAGTGCGTCGTTCCAAACTCTTAAATATTCAGCAGCGCCGCGCTGTCGCGCAGTATCGCGCAGCGCAGCGTAAATTCGTTAGACCTTTATCCAACATCACAATAAAAATGCAATTAAGGCTGACTTCCGATCATTGCAGTCGATGCGGCTGACGCGCGCGGCTGCTTATCGTCTGTGTATCGACGTCGTGTACGACCTACGACACACCCTGCTTCCGATGTCAGCGTCTGTCGCGCACGAGACGTCTGTCGTTATAAGTACCTAATTTGGTGAGATGGCTATTCGTCAATAACAGCAAATAAATTCCCCGCGAGTAAGTGGGAAGTTGGCAACGTGGGAACTTGGGTAGGTGGGAAGTTGGGAATTTGGGAAGGTAGAAAGTTGGGTAAGGTGGAAAGGTCCGCCTGTTCCACATATCCCTACTGAAAGGTGGTAAGTTGGGAAGGTGGCAAGTAGAGAAGGCGGGAAGGTCCTTCCAGGGGATCCGTGCTAGCGGATCCCCATTGGACGGAAGGTTCCCGTCAGTCGCGTCAGCCGCATAGGCCGCGATAATAATAATAATAAAATCTTTGGATGATGATGATCGGCAGTCAACCTTTACCTGCGCGACACTGCGCGTCGCGACACAGCGCTGCGCGGCAGAATTTTCTTTATATGAGTCTAGGTAATTTCTCGTAATATTAATTTCACCAAAACATGAAAAAAGACATGCTCCGTTGGTTCGGACAGCTAAGGTGATGAACGAAAAACGAAACAGTTATACAACGTAAGAGTGAGTGGAAGTAAGTTTTGGTAGTGGTAAATCCTAAAGTGAAGGATCGCCTGGGATGGTACCACCCTCTTATCTATTTCTGCCGTGAAGCAGAAATGCTTGCATTTCTGTGTTTCGGTTTGAAGGGTAAGAGAGCCAGCGTAATTTCCGGCACATGAGGCACTCCATCTTAGTCCTCAAGGTTAGCAGCGCATCAAAAACCCTCTAATATTAATACAGTGAGGTGAGATGTCTATGGGCGACGGTGACCACTTACCATCAGGTGGCCCGTTGGCTCGTCTGCTGTCCTTATTTAATAAAAAAAAAAGTAAAAGCCGGGGTCTAGGGGTCGTAGACTGACCTAGATCAGATTGAGAGTTTAATATACAGAGCAGAGACGACCCCGTCAACGACGAGCGTGCGTGAAATGAACGACGTAGGTACGTACGTACGGTTTAGGTATTTTACAAATGCATAGGTAGTCTATTCTGGTTTTATTTCAGATACCAACGCCAAGTTCAAAACACTGAAAAATCAAATGGTATTTATTATTAAGTATAAATATAGCAAATTAAGCAGTTACGCCTGTTATCCCACGACAACAAGCTCATCAGATACAAATGAATAAGGGGGAACTTCCAAATTCAATGGCGCTGGTCCTCTACGAGCCCTACCCAAATTATCATAGTGACTTCCGTGACAAGGACAGTAAAATCCTCCCGCCCAATCTCCAGAATTCGGCACGGGTACACAACCTAAATGAGTGCATATACCAATAACAATCAACCATTCCGGTTTCTGGCATCGCTGTTCTGGACTCTCTGGATCTTTCAAATCGGACATTGGAGTGTTATATTCTAGATCAATATCGCCTTGAGTTCTATTCTTGATAAAAAGCGGCTTGCCTCGCCATTTTAAAGAAGTCGTCGCCCCTGGAGCAATCTTCGACAAATCCACCTCAATCGACGCCATTGCACGTACGTCCGCTGCTGCAGCCATAGACATTATATAATGCAGACCGTGACCCTTTGCTGCATAAGCAGCTCCGATCATTCCCAAAGCCGCAATTAGGTAAGTATAGCCCGGCTTTCCATCACCCGATCCCCAACTAGTTTTTCTAACGTCTCTGTATTGATCTTTCCTGTACGGATCGAAGTTCGGAAATTCTATGTCGTTGTGAAATCGAGGATAGTCCTTACGAAATCGCACTTGTGTCCACAACATAGGCCCGGAAGTAAGGCGCAAGTTTACCTTGCACAAACTGATTCCTCCATTAGTAGTTATTTTACATGGACCCGTCTTCTTTGATATGATACCTGATGGTGCAAACGAAACCCTAAGCACATCTCGGCAACAGGGTGTGGGCCACAACTTAGCACAGCTTTGACGAGTAAAATTTCCGCCGTTTAAAAAATACATTATATGCTTCACTAGATTTTGATTACAGATTTCATTGCATTAAATATGTCGCGGCATTAAAATAAATCAACGATTTCAGATAATTTGTCAAAATATATATAACTAGTCAAAATACCTACAGTGATAGGTATCTTTCACTAGCTTCTAAATACAAAATTTCAAACAAATAATATGTAAATAAATCTAAAAAGGTGCTAATGCTATTAAAAGATAAGCAATAAGTCTATATAGAATTTCCTTGCAACATGGACGTGTAACAATTCTTGCAATAAGTAATTTCAAAATGTCGTCGGATCAGGTCTTACACAAATACACAAGGTGTAAGTATACCTATACGTACTCAACGCCCAAGTAATGAACCTAGGTTTCTCTTCCTCCTCTCCGCCATATAGGTACTTAGTAGTTTAATTACTTATATACGTAAATTTATGAGCAACTGAGTCGTCTAGACATGGAACAGGCTCCCAAGTACCTATCTTGTATCCGCTACCTCGGTAACACCACAGAATATATGTATTTTAATATTACTTTTTAAAAGTGAGGGGTTGTTCACGTCAGCACAAGGGTACTTCATCATGCGAGTAATACGTTTGATGACTTACCCTTGTGCTGACGTGAACATCGTGCATTAGCGTAGTTGATATGCCTGGTGAAGGATGAGTCATCTTCTTGTGACATGATGCTGCCTGTCTTATTCTTCAATAATATTTTTAAATAATGATGAGGCATACAGCAACTAATCAAAACTTATGCAAACGACTCTACATGAGATTTGAGCTTTATGGTACCTACCTAATGTGTAGAAACACAAGATGGTTAGTTTCGATAGCTTGTTAATAACTGTGGGAACTATATTTAAATACAATATTGAGATAATCAATAGGTCACGTACACTCCCAGACAAGTCCCAGAAAAAATAATTTGCATTATCGCATGTCAATGTTTAAAAAGCTGGTTCCCAAAGATTTTGAAATTGGGCACTACTATTTTAGTCCTGGATGTTGTTTTATTGATACACGAATTGTATGACCCTTCAATGGGACGCCTGGGGAAATACCACACTTGTTTACCTTTTTCTTTGTTTTGGTCTGAAGGGCAAGAATGCCGGCAGTGAAAAATTAGTTATAATTAATTAGTAACATTACCGGCAACTAATTATAGGACGACCTATTAGATATTCGGCGAACCGTGTGTCGACCAAATGATGCATAGACGTTTTAAACAATGGGCCAATCGTAATCGCTCTATTGATTCGACCATTTGAGTTTCGGTATTAAGTAGGTAGGTAACTTACATGAGGCACCACCATCTTAGTCCTCGGGTTTAATAGTGCATCGAAAACCGTCTTGCAATATTTTATTGAGATTGAGATGTTTGTATACGACTGTGGCCGCGCTTACCATCAGATGTCTTCGAACTTTAAAACACATAGTGGGCTTGCAAAGACCTTTATATTAGGTACTATCGAGAGGTAATGGCGAAAACGGCAGGTTCGGTCCGGGTTCATTCCAACCATAGAAATTGAACTTAGCGCCGTTAGAGTTGTCCAGACAGAATATAGGTACGTCTAATTAAACGAAGAGCTGACAGCAAATGGTATGTATTTTCATACCAGGAAGTTCTCGTACCTACTTACTATAACCTAGCCTACCTTCATAATTTTTATACTTAGGTAATAACAAATCAACAAATATTTATACATTCGTATCACAAACAAAATAAAAACAAAGAAACTTACCTAAATACTAGAGAGAGAACACGTCGTCTAGGTTCCCTGAGAGCGGCATAGGTCCCCAGGACGCTAGATCGCAAGGTACGCACCAGCCCTGAGGTCATCCGATTCATTATGGATTGCCGCGAAACTGCACAGGAACGTCCTAGTGCGCTGTCCAATGATAAACACAAGCATGTAGTTGTAAAACATTTTTTGGCAAATAAATGTTTTTGTATTGTATTTTTTTTTTGTAATAACGTTTTAATACTTACATATTTCAAGTTTATGAAATCGCGTATAAAATAATCGAACTCTTTGCTAATTTCCATAACTTTTACAAAGAACTTTTTATTCATACATATATTACTTTCTATCTCATAAAACTAATTATAGGCTGTCCCAGAAAGTATGGATCCAACAAACAGGTTTACATTAATAAACAACACACATTACCAAACTATTTATCCCCATACCAAATAATATGTTTTTGAAATATCAGATAATAACACTAAACAATTGGGTATTCTTTTTAAACTAACAGAGGTTTGGCAATTTTCTTTTTGTATTTTCTCTTTATATTGATTTTTCTGTAATTTCTATGGTTGTAATCTGTTGTGTTTACCTAATAAATAAATTAAATTAAATTATTATGGTCCTCGGACTGAATCAGCCTTTCAAATATAATGAATCATCAGAAAAATAAAACGAAGTTGTAAACATTTATGACTTTTGACAAACAATTTTTTTAGACAAGAAATATTTCCTTTTAGAACAGAATCCTCCGTGCGCTAGACCGACTCGCACTTAGCTGTTTTATTATAGATTCAATAAAAGCTTTTGAAACGTTTATAAATTGTCACAAAATCTTTTTCTCGTGCAAATTAATCGGAGAATCAAACCTTTTAATGGAAAGTCGGAACATATTTTTGCCAGTTTTTAAAAGTTGTATTGCGGGGCAATGGTATTTTTAACGATACATCGGTAGATATCGTTAAAAAAATGTCACCCTTGCATTTTACTAATTATAATACTACTAATACCTAGTTGCTGCCCTGGAATGGAAATTATATTTTATGAGATATTCCATTTTACTTTACAATTTTATGAGATATTCCATTTTACTTTGCAAGTAACTAATATAATATTAAGCAGGTAATAACACAGCAGCATAGACATCGCTACTATGCATCAATTTGCACTATACGCAGAATCGCTGCATGCAGTAATCATCAGTAACAGTCAGATTTGGTATATAAGAGCCAAGGCTTTATGACGTAATGCGTGAAAGTATGCAAGGTACGCACGCGCGCGCAAGCAGCAGTGGTCAACAGGCGTGCGAGCATTGCTGACGACGACGCGGAGTTGTGAGTGAGTAGCACATCTCTATAATTACCCATGCTTATACTATTTTATTGCAATATCTATTAAAGTGTACCTTTTTAGGGATCCGTACCCCGAAGAGGAAAACGGAGCCCTATTTATGTCGATCTGTCGTCCATACGTCCGTCTGTCTGTCTGTCACGAGGGTCTTGCGCCTAAACGAAATACGATACCTACAGTCTTCAAAATTTTACATAAATTACGACATAGGTATTTTGAAATCCGAATATGAACTTTAAAATTTTATAAATTGTTATCGTGTAAGGCATCGACATAGAATACATCAGAAGGTCCGCTCAATACAAACGCGCGAAAACTGCTCACGTCCACACGCGCTCCGCGTACAGGCGATCTCGGAGGAAGTCAAAGGAACTCGTGCGCGAAATACACGCGCTGTGGTGCGATCGAGTGGTAGATATAACATTTTATATATTTAACAAACGAAATACATCGCCAGAAATGTTTTTAATAAGACTGTTTCTTTTAAACAGGAAATTATTACTGCCCTAGTAAGTAACGGTCGAGTGACGTAATGAAAATCGCGGACGCCCGGAGCGGACCTTCTGGTTGCTTGCTTGCTTATCGTATGGTTAGTGGCCAACCTATTTGTCAGAGTTGTTCAGGCCGCCCGTAGGCATCTTACATGGGTTAACGACTGCTGTCGAACGACAACAACCGGGACCGACTGATTATAACGTGCTCTCCGAGGCACGGAGGAGCTCAGACGAAATATGCCACTAGCGGTCACCCATCCAGGTACCGACCGCGCCAACGTTGCTTAACCTGCACGATCACTTTCGGACCGTGCTCGCAACTAGGCAGCTAGTGTATTCTGTGGTATCGACTTTTAGAGCTCATTAAGTAGGTACTCACAGTAGGAATATATTTTTTATTATTTTTTGTAAAGAAATAACGTCATAAGCACCCGTCAAAGTTGTCAATTTTAGACCACTTTACCAGGTCTGTAAACGAGATCCGCTTGACGGACTCTGTCTCATGAACGGTATTATCTAGCTAATAATTTGCAAAATTGGCTATATTTGTACAACAAATACTAAAACTTGATACAATTGTAATAATTTGTAAGCTGTGAGCAAAAACGGTAAAAGTTTTATTTCATTTTATATTATTATTTTATAAGTATACATAGTCCTTATAGTACGGATCCCTAGATATGGCGAGGCCCTACTCACACCTGGGAAGTTTTTTAATATTATAATATTCGAAGTAATAAAAACCCTGTCTGCCATTGATACTTTTACAGTCTATGTTATGGAGTTATAATTTTAAAAAATAGTTTCATATATTTTTGCAATATGACGTGGTATTTTATTTTTCTGGTTTGAACGAAAATACGAAAACAATAGAAATCCATAGTTATGTTTAGTCCTCACTGATATCATAAGCCAAAAGTTACATAAGATTTTTTAAATAACGATATTCATAGTTGTCATCCAACTTAATTAGTGAACCTGTTCTAAAATTGGTACCTAATGAACCAAAGATTTTGAAATTGGTACATAATGAACCAAAGATTTTGAAATTCAGACAAGAGGGCTACTAGTGGGTAACAGACGGGCGTAATCGAATCATGGTACTTTCTTATAGATTTTGATTTTGAAAATGACGGTTGCAATAAGGCGCAAAATGTTTCTGTTATGGAAAAAAAACTTTAACTTTTAAAGGAATGCAAAAAAAACCATTATTTCATAATTCCTTCTATTATATTTCCAACATATAATTCCAAATAACAACTGAAAAATAAAACCATAATTCGAGATGTGCAGTCAAGGCTACTAGAAATAGCAACAATACGACAAAAGAAACCTTTTTAATAAAACATAAATCGTCTACAAAAAAGCAAGATAAAGGTAGACTGATGGCTGCAAACAAAACGATTAAACATTTTATAAAAATGATGTAAAATGCGAATACAACTTTCCCTGGAGAGCTTGTTATAACTGCGATTAGTAGGAGTATATTGCCGGTTACCAGAAAGAGCGATGTAATACCAATAGATATTAGAATAACCTTTTTCACAGTATCATCCACATTACGATCTAAAGATGACATTATACTGTTTTCGACCAGCCCGTAAAGGACAATGCCCGCTAATCCAACTCCTCCACATGCAATTCCGTATATTGATATCAGGTAGCATCCGTATTTACAAGGGAACATGTTACAACATTTTTCAACCACTGGCAAATCCATCTTTTTGCAATAAATTTAGTTCCTTATTATGCTTTTTAGCTACCAGAGTTAAATTTAATTCGCTTCATTTAATATGGATAGTGTTAAGGACTTTTATTTGGTATAATAAAATAATGTTTCTATTTAAATTTTAATTTAAATTATGGCATATATAATTATGGCATTTATGTGTCTACCAGAGAGAATGTGTTATTCAAAAAGTAGTATAATAGTATATGTATACCAAAAGGATAGTACCTGATTTTATTTTTCTGTCTATGGGTTATTAACATGAAGTAAGTACCTAGTAGTAGGTATAGGCAGGGCCGCCGTTAATATTGATTATATTGTCCTTTCCAGTCCAGGGTCTTAAAGACATCTTAACACTTCGATGTATCGCCAATCGACTTGGCAACGCTGCAAAGACTCCAGAACAGCCCAGGTTTCGACGGAGTCTATGGCTTTCTCATAGTCCACAAATGCAAGATACAGGGGCTGATTATATTCTTCAGTTGTTTTGTATAATCTGCCGCACAGTGTGGATGTGGTGTATGGTGTCAAAGCCTCCCCGAAATCCGGCCTGTTCCGGAGATTGGAATTCGTTCTCCCTCACCTAGGTACCTACATGTATATCGTGTACCTATTCGTGACTATTTCTTAGGTACCTATGCATTATGTTTCAGAATGGCTTATACCTCACTTATAGTCCTACTTGCCGCTGGCTGCCTAGCAGCGCCTGTGGACGAGCCAGTTCGCGTCGAATTACCGGTTTATGACCAGCCACAAGCCCCGTCTGATGTGAAGCTGGTTCAACCGCTGGAAGTGGAGAATCACCCTGGAGCGGAAGTTCGAAGTGACAAATCACTTATTGGGAACCTGATTGTACACAAAGTGCAAGCAGCCACAAATGTGCTGGGAAGCAAATTGAGTACGAATCATGATCAACAGGTATGTTGTTAAATAACATGGAAAAGTATAGAAAAGGATGACTCGATGGCTACAACTTTAGAACATTATGATTAGACTAACATATTGAATAGAATATACTTTATTCCACTAAACTTAAGACATAGCGTATGTAATGGTAGAATACAATATAGACGGTCTAATCGCTATCTATCTCTTCCAGACAACATTTAGGTAGAGAATTTGCGAAGCGGTAGGTTGTGCAACTACAAATTATGGATTAAAAGTTAAAGACATACTTCCCCAGTCAATATAATACTTATGTCAGATAAGACATATATAAAATAATTCATTATATAGATAATAAATAGATAGAAATATACACATATAAATATAGAGAGCTCATATTTGTCAAAAACAAAATATTTCACCTTAATTGAAAACTATTTTCGTCAGAAAATATAGTTACTAAGTACTTCCTATTAACATTAGTGTACTCGTAACAAGCATTTTTTTAAAGTTCGCTGGCTATAGGTTTCTTTTCATCAAATTATTTCCAAAGCCAGACAAGATAGCTAAAAAGTGATTTCGCATGTGGATAGAACATATATATTGAACTTATCGAGATCTATTTGAACAACCTCCTGTTAACAAAGATGTTCGCTGGCTGTAGGTCATTCAGAGAAGCGAAGCTATTTTTCAAAGAACTAATTGCTAGTGACATTTCTGTTCCCTCATGAAATCCCGTTGAATGTATACCATAAACCTAGTATGTGTAGACTCACAAAGAACGTTATTGAAATATTCTTATTCTAGATATTAATTATTGTAAGTAATAATATTCTTTATTGCAGACAGGTTTTATGGGAGGTTTTTTCTCGGCGCCAGTGACGACACGCGAAGGTGCTCTGCTGGAAATAGAGGGCTGGGGTAGCAAGACTTTGTCCATTAAAGAAAATATTCACAATATAGTGGCTGGCATTTTCCAGGTACTTAAGTAATAAGTATAAAGTCAATAATTTATACTCAAGTCTACTATAAACATGGTCCTGCTACTGCGGGACGCGGGAAGGATGATTGGGGAGGGAAATACGCTCGATTGTTTCCGAGACCCCGCCGGCTCTGCGTCCCTCAAGCCATCGGGAGCACCATATTTATAGCAGTCATTTAAAATTCGTTGAAAAATAAAATAACTACAGGCAATCAAAAACCAGAACGGTAGAAAGAAACGGCAATAAGTTTTATGACGTGTTCTCTAGCGCCATACAAGCAGGCCCTGGCTGCATATAAAGGACTGTTTTGCTAGAAAGCGAACATCGGTCCAATACTAACTTTAATCGAAAAACTAATTTTAGATCCTTTTACAGTATGTCCATTTAAATTGATTGATGCAATAAAAAAACTAGGTGAATACCGTATTGACGCCATTGTCACTGTTACAGCCCAAACCAATAGTGGACATAATCAGGGAGGAGGAGAAATATGGAAACTCTGGCGATAAGTTCTACACCGCTGGCCGCACCATAGTAGGCGGCGCCGAAGGTGTTTCCAACCTTGTTAACACCGTACTAGAGGTCAGTCGGTACAATACAAGCTTTTTACGTATAATGTCATATCAACATCTAAGATTGAGTAACGTGGATTGTTGATAATGTGTTTCTGCTCCATACAAGTCAATATAAAATAACACTGTTATACATTATAGGCTTATTAATTACACTACGTTGTTGTTCCAAATTATTAAAAGTAAATATAGAAATTGAAAAAGATAAAACAATCATCACAAATCGCCATAGATTTTGATTTCGCCATAGCCAATATACGTATGCATTTTATATAAAATTTTAACTTCATCTTTCAGGTACCTGGTACTATATTCCGCAAGATCACACGAGCAGCATCAGAAAAATTAAATAACTTAGGCGGAAAACTTATAGGTTTAAATTAACTTTGGAATTATCTTGAATATTAGATTATTAATAATTGCAAGGCAATTAATCCAAATATCTATACCAATATTATAAAGAGGAAAGGTTTGATTTTTTGTTTGTTTGTTTGAATTGAATAGGCTCCGAAACTACTGGACCGATTTGAAAAATTCTTTCACCGTTGGGAAGCTACACTATCCCCGGGTGACATAGGCTATATGACGCGAACGAAGTCGCGGGCAACAGCTAGTAGTAATATAAATTAAGTTTGTACATAAAATGTAAATAGTTGCGACTTGGTGGTGTATGTGTCTATAAATGATCTTATTATCTATATAGTTGAAATATATTATGTAGAGGACCTACATTTTAGTAAATAAAAGATTATGCTCTTTTTTAAATTTATTTCATTTAAACCAAAAACCGATTTTACACTCTTGAGTTTTGGGTGTATGATTAAAAAATGAATGTATATATTATATATTCGTCGGGGTAAATAGGCCCAACTTCTAAATAATCTTACAATATTGTTTAAACATGACTGAATATCTAGAGCTTATCTTTAAATGCTTTAAAGTAATTTATATTTACATAAAAGGATATAAGCGGAACAAGTGTATAATAACACATAAACTATAAACATGGTCAGTCCAATGTGACAAAAGTATATATACTGAATTTACAAAAACACTAAGCGTTATTTGAATCCATCAGATGACATGACAACGGAATCTTTGGGCTAATATGGGGCTAATACAATTCCATATGCAAAAGTATGCAAGATAGTGCGAGTATATGACTATTTACAACCACATTTGTTTAAGATTACATGGGCTTTACTTAAAGGAACAAACTTTGTTACGTATAGGTAATGATCTAGTATTACATAAACATACAATTTTCTCCATTATCTAAAGTAACTCACCTCCAATCGTATCACGAACGTAGCGTAAATAACTCAAAATTAAGAAATCCCGATTTACCTTTTTGGAGATCTCTTACATTTCCTGGTCATCATCAGGTCCTCAAGGTTCCAGATGTGGTAAGGACACCATGGTCTTAAACGTAAGCTCCAACTCGAACGACCTCTCTGTTACCGTTCCACAGATTCCATCTGACACCAAAGATACTCCAAGATCTTGGAAACCCCAGACCATTTTTTATCAACACACTCGACATAATTATCTGTTGAATACAAAAACCCGCGTCCAAGTCGGATCTTCTATGGGGCAGCTATGATGCCACAAAAAAAATGTCTTTCGACATTAAGTAGATGCACGATTAGAATTATTTGTGATACGACCTGTATATTTAATTTTATGTGCTTCATTATTACATCTTCTGTTTAATCATGTGCGAATTTATATAATATTTCCTTTAAATATGTTCTGTAGGTACAGCCTAGATATTTATAATCTAATTCATCGTCTTCGGAAATGTCGAAGTTATGTTACATCAAGCATGTAGTAGTTTCTCTTAAAATGTTACATCAACTTTTTATAAGATACAATTTATAATGTTCCTTTGAACAGTCACAATATAAAATTAATTATATTACCTATATTAAAGTCGGATTGAGAGAAATACAACTGGGATTTATAAACTATAGATGTTAAATTGAGAATAACATACATAATGACATTATGTAAACCGATACGGATATGTTGTGCGGTGCATTTTATATTATGCTTTATATGTACACACAGGGCTGTAACAAAAACTCACTATAGAGCCGAGAGAGTGATCAGTATCCATAACTGAAAACCTTTCACTGTAGGGTCATCTCTAAAATCGCGAAAAATCCGCTTTTTCAAACCTACACGACCGAAATGTATAAAACAGCTGTTTCTTCCTCCGATTTCATAGTTAGCTCCATAGAAGTTGTTCAGTTATGGATACTGAACACCCCACTTTCGGTATAGGGGGGTTTTGTTACACCTGTATAGCTCTTTGAATAATATATGTTGGAAGTTATTATTCGGTAAGTTCTTGACATTTTGTGGCAGTTTACTAAACATACATACATACGTATAACCATAGGACATTAATTCCGTATGCCTGTCTTTTAGCATAGTGACGATTGTTATTCACAGTTCATCACATTGTTATTAATACCTACTATAGTTTTCAATCACCCTAACTGTATGTATATATAACGTAAAATTAACATTTACAAATTAATATTTTGCATTACACTCTCCTTGGAAATTTCGAAATTATCAAGAAAAGTATAATGACCAAAATTATATTAGTATATATACTAGTAGCTGTATATTCAAAATGCGGTCTCAGATAATGAATCTGAACACATGATTTTAACACAAGCAAAATATAATGGCCTATTATCTTTTACAATACAATTACGAATATACAAAACAAGATGTAACAAAATGCTTATGATAGTTTGCCTTGGACAGTCACTAAACAACTTTTGTTGTTTTTGAGCGTCATCGATGACCTGTGGAGTTGACCTCTGTATCCTATATAAGAGTATCATCAAATCGTCGATAGTACACAAATTTTGTTATATCTTGTTTGATGAAACATATATTAATTAACAATAAACAAAATCAAAATATAGGTTTTTTTTATGAAAAAAAAGAAGTAATTATTTGCTGAAATATACACAAGTTAACTAAATAGCACCAATGTAAGATGTCCAAAAGAGACAAAACAAGACAAGTGTAAACAGAAAAAAATTGTTTAAAGAACAAACTATTTTTATATATTATATATAAAAATCTTTGTCAATGAGAGATTAATTTGATTTGATTCAGTTGATGTAGAGCAAGCTCCACGAGAGACCATGAGAGCTATCCTCTCCGGTTGGTCTGGCTGTGGTCTGACCCCAAACGACATAATTGCAATGTCCACATTACTTCTATGAAACTTGTAATTGATTATGGTAATCTCAAACAGCTATACCTATTACTTTTAGTATGATAAAATTCATTATTATTCATTGAATTCATTATTAGGTCTTTTATTTATTACACTGCTTCAACTTGCGTTAGACGTATGCGCTAGCTTGTAGTGCAAAATTTCATATGAATGCCTAACGCATGCGTCTAACGCAGATCACTATACAGATGTAAAAAAAACGTTTCGCTGCGCTTCCGATAGTGAGCGTTGATGCTTAATGTGGTTACAGTTGCAAAATTAAATATTTATGGGTCAACTTGCTAAATTGAATCAATGAATGGCACCGATTCTGAGGTGTCATTTGCTAAATTAAACATCGCTTAACGAAACGTCACCCACACTCTAGGGCGACAGTGTCCTATCGTGCTAACTAATATCTAAAGGGACTATAGGGACTTGTAAATACGCATATTGTTTCCTTAAGATACATGGAAATAAATAATTATAAAGTATAATTGGAAAACTGAATATAAAGATTGTTAAAAATGTAAGAATAAAGCATTAATGCTAGTCAAAGACAATATTATGTATCTATGTCATAATTAGTGTCATATCATATCCTAATAAATGGTTTTGAAACGACGATTATAAAAGTAATTTTAGTACTGCATTTGCCCTACTTCTGCATCAGACGCCGGGGCCGTGCACGTCGGCCAACACATCATAGTAAAACCCTTTGGGTACTTTGTCGCTTTAACTCGTTTGACACATTCATACCAATGTCAAGAAATCGTAACAAAAACTTATTGCGACAGGGTTCCATAGAGTATAGCTTGACATCTTCTACTGTACAGTGTCTTGTCGTGTAAACTAGTGAGATCATCTAAATTATGTGTTGTGTTTTTTTTTTCGTACTGATAATTGCTGTTGGTCCTAATGACCTTTACAGCTTCACCGGGTTTTTTGGGGCGAGCGCTAAATGCGCTCCAGCCTAGAGGAGGACTTAAAAACTACTATAAGAAGCGACTGCACTATAAGGGCACCCAGGTGGGTACGGACCTCGGCTTAGGACGTCGCTGGGGAGGGAGGGGTCGGGGAGAAGCGGCCTGGAATGCGCCGATAGCGCGTGTAAGCGCCAGAAGCGGGTCACCTATAGGTGCTGTGTGAACTACTATCGGGTGGGGTATGTGCTGTGTACAATGGAAGATACATCAAGCTATAACTCTGTGGAACCATGTCACAATAAGTTATTGTTCAATTTCTTGACATTCGTATGAATGTGAAAAGTTAAAGCGAAAATGTACCAAAAGGTATAGCTTGATGTGTTGGCCACTGTACATTTAAGCCAATATCCATTATGTATATTACTTAATTTTATGCCTAATGTATATATTACTTTATGTAGTAGGTATGCCTACAGATTTAATGATATAATGTACATATTATATTATACATAATCCATATTACATCTATAATTTTTTTACTTTAGTTCCTCGTCGTCTATAATAAAGGATGAATAAAGGCTAGGTTTGTAGCATACATAATATTTTTTCAGATGTTCTGAATTCTAGTCAAACGAATTTCAAACGAAGCTGGAAACCACTTTCTAACATAGAAATTTAAATGTAATCCCGTACATTTCGGCATTCGCTCGTGGTCATACTCGTGTAGTAGGGGTTATAAAATAACCCCTACTAGATGAAAAGAGGAAACGCCGGATGCATCTAGAGGAACACGTCTGTGTTCCTCTAGATGAATCCGGCGTTTCCTACAACCATGTATGTATGGACTCTTCCATATACAACCACATGCAAACTCCATACAGCTTCATACAAACTTATGAAATATCTGAAATAGGCATATAAAGGTTCCAAATGTTTTATCGTCAGTTCGCTGCCGGCGATGATGCAGAAGATACGATGCTTTTCTCAGAGACCCCTAAACTCAGGCCATGAAACCTGTTTCCGGAGGATCTGAGGTCAAAACGTATCCTCTATATGACTAGGATGTATATATGTATTATTAATGTGGCATACAACAACTATGAATTAATTTGAAAGCGTTCCTTATTTCCGTTGTTGAACAGCCTATATTAGGATGGACAACAATTTAACAACCAGCTTATTTGAATTTTTCGTTTAATTTAATTGAAATTCACTACTGTTCTAACGGTTAAACAAATCCTCGTAATGGTCTTATTTGCGTGGCACCTGTTAAAGTGTTTAACTTAATCTAGGCTAAGATGTATTGCACTTTCACAACATATATCACTTTCGTTAATTGAGTAATGGAAGTAACAAATACGAGGCGCAATACATTACGAGTGTTGACGTGTGCCTTGTCGCTGTTGACCATGAACTCTCAATATTAGACCATTTATTCAGAATCGACATAATCCAATACCGAAAAATCGATGTATTTGTCGGATCTTAACTGTCATGGCCGTGTGAGACGCATTTTACGAACCGTATCGACGTAGTGCTTGTTATGAGCCATAACCAACTCTTGGAGTTTGGGTGGTAGTTCCTCCAAGGACGGAGCCGTGCCTTCTTCTATATCTGTCCTTCGATAAAAGAGGATATATGGTGTGCTAGAGCGGTTGAGACCGTTGAGCTGTGATTCGTCAGCAGCAGAAACGATTTCGTCGTTATACATGTGCCACTGGTCGTTATCTTTAGCCAACGTGTAATAGTGACCGGAGTCGAGGGTGGTGCCCGCATGAATGACGGCAGCGTAGAGGGTGTACGTAGAATGATCCGCCTGGGAGCGGACTGTCGGCAGAGTCACGGTGTGGTTGTGATACATCGAATGCATCAGTTTTGTTTGCACTTGCAGCTTTGGTTCAAACCTGTAAAAGACAATAATAATAGTTCTAGAGCTGACCAGAGCATCGGTGGCGTAGTGGCTAGACTCCCATGCAGGAAGACCGGGTTCGAAACCATACAATGTCCATCCATGTACCAATGAGATTTTCGAGTTTTTCGAAAGAATAGGAGAAATACGCCACTAGCACAATTACGCCAATAATGTGATTTTGTTCTAAACCTAACCTTAAATAATTTATTGCTTTCAATAACAATAATTTTGATTAATATTTGATGATTTTACAAGATTAATAAAGCCAAATATCAACATGTAGATACTACCTTTCCACCAAATCTTTTTTTACCCTTCAGACTCATTTTTTAGGTCTGCTTAATGGTCATATGATTCCATTATATCATCACAATTTTACTATAGCTTTGAGAAATTAAATTGTGATATCTTCAAAAATTACGTTTCGTTTTGCTTTTTTGCTTACGGAGTGCGCTAGTGGCTCCATCTACGCAACGCTTTGCGTTTTATGTCCTATTACGTACATAATATCAACTGCTCTAACGGTGAAGGAAAACATCGTGAGGAAACCGGCACACTGGAGATAATCAGTGTGTGAAATAGGGAGGAAATATTAGAGGACGTTATTATCAATATGTATTTCTATTGTACACTTTTGCATAAGGCATTATAGGGTTAAAGTACCCTATAATGCCTTATGCAAAAGTGTACAATTTTAGATTATTTGTAAAAACAAGAGGGGACATTTAACTTTAAGAACTTGTATAAAAATCGGGTATGTAATCTAACATTTTCTTTATTTTTAAATAGTGGTTATTCTATATATAAAATGAAAATAATTGTGAATATTTTGAAATGGGGCTCCGAAAATGTATTTATTATTTTTTGTTAGATAAACCACGGTTACTTATAAAAATTACTAAGCAAACTCATCTGCAGAACAGTTTAATAACATCTAAGTACTTTTAGCTATCCAGTGAGGTATCAAAATCCTAGATAGGGACAGGATTAAAGAAAAATAACCACAATTTAAAGAAGCAAGGAGAAATTGTCGAAGAATAATTATTAGGTAACTAAAAGTTGTTTTTTATGGAAATAGATAAAAAAAAACAATTAATATTATTTTTTAAGCGTTTTACAGTTCGTGCTCAAAATCGCTACCTCTGTTTCTTAGGTAGATTTGAAAATATTTTATCCATATTTCACTTTTTACCACCTTGTCAGAGTATTTCTTATTTCATTTATAGCGTTTATTATTCGCTGTTTGAGCTTCTACACGGTCGGTAGTGGCGCGAAGTCTCATATGACTTCAGATGGTCTACATTGACAAGAGTGTTACATTCTCCACTGTACCAATCAGACAAGCTTCCAAAACCGTCGTCTCAAAATGTCTAGTGTCCCAAAACGACCTGGGTACACAATTCGGACTGTACAAAAATGCCATACTAGTCATTTTAGGTTATTAGACATTTTAAGAATACGACGATTTGAGAAACTGGTCAAGTTGGTACTGTAGACAATTTGACACTCTAGTCAATGTAGCCCTGAATCCTTTGACATTTTAATCCATGGGTGTAAGGTCTGGGATTCTTGTCGGCAAAGCAATGGGGATTTTTTCTGTCAATCCATCGGTTGCGGGAAATTGAGGTCAAGACTGAGTATCTGGTGTACGAGGTCGCGCCTCTACCGACCTAAATGTACTAGAAGTTTTTAAACAGTTCTGCACTGCACATGAAATTGCACTACACCGGCCTTAACGGGAATAGGTCCAATTACCAGTAACCCTAGGCAGTAAATCTTAACATTCACAACAGCTAAAAGTGAGTTCCAACTGCTTCAGAGCGGTTAATAATGAAATAAACAAAAAAATTACTGTTTTGCGAGTACTGTAGAAGACACATCAGGTTATAGTTTAGTACTTTGTCGCTTTAACTTATTCGACACATACTAATGTCAAGGAATCATAACAAAAACTTATTGCTTCTGGGTTCCGAAGGTAGCTTGATGTGTCTTCCACTGCAAATAAAATCCACTTACTTGAAATTTTTTAGCACAAGAATGAGATACTTGGGCGTAGTCTCTATGAGCACACTCCGCTCGGCGTCGCGCAAGCCTCCGCAATCTCGACACTCGTATTTATTATCTCCCGATAAGCTTTCCTTCGAACAATAATATTCTAACAGACTTTGTACGCTATGCTGCCAGCCTTCCGGTTTCTCCGGGAACGCGAGTTGTAGATCGCGGAACACATCGCGGGAAAGAGACGAGGAGTGACACTCGGTGCACTCTACACGGGTCAGCAATACTCCACCGAACATACTACTGATAAATGAATCACGACGAAGGAACGCCGATTCGTTCATACGGATACGTTTTTTTGGCGGCGCGTGATCATGTTCTGGCGAAGCGCGTTTCATGCCACTGGAGCTGGAACCTGTAAAATATTTTCATTTCAAAACAAGTCTGGGTCACCTTAACAAACATCCGGGTCGGGTGGGAAGCAAACTTACTCGCAGCGCTACTGCCTGGCCTTGGAGAGACGGAGCGACGATTTGGTCCGGGTTCGTGCTCGTTGTCACTGTAATTTAAAAAATACAATTATATAGCTCAGTAACCAAAGAGAAAAAAAAACGTAACTTATTCATTGCAAACATTAAATTTTCCTGTAATCTAAGAAACCTTTGGTTTTGTAGTAGCGAAAACGAGCCAGTGTTAGGGTGCTTGTGCACTGCGTCCGATCTGTCATTTGCCAGCTGGAATCCATCACCTGATCGGTTAAAAAAATTAAAAGAAATAATAACCATCAGATTGAAGGATTCCGTCTGAAAATGGCGAATGCGAGCAGTACACAAACACACCCCGAGTGTCTCAAGGCGAAGTCACATATAGCCGTTGACCGCTTCGACGACCGACCTACGGTCACCGACCTCCGTTGTTTACACTTGCTCGTTGGCCATAGTCGTCCAACGTCATTCGCTCGATGACAAGTGACACTTTGACGTTCGACGGCTGGTAATTCACATATATAGGCGGTGGCCGCATGCTGTGACTGTCCAGACGGTCGGTAGACGACAAGGTGTAACCGTCCCTTCATGTAGGCAAACGCTCATGTACCGCAAATGATACACTATGAAGTGAGCACGTACGCGGGATTTCAGATATCTTTGTAAATGCTTGCTTATCGTATGGTTAGTGGCCAACCTATTTGTCAGAGTTGTTCAGGCCGCCCGTAGGCCTCTGACATGGCTTGTAAATAAAGGTACTACTTACTATTGCACGGCATTTTGCGGGTAATAATAAATCAGTTGATGTCTAGCACTCGATGTATTTCATTGTTATTACTACATGGTGGCAGCGGTGGGATACGAACCCACGCCTCCGAAGAGACTGGTGTCGGTAATGTTGTGGTCAGCGAAATATTATACCCTAGAAATGTAATAGACGCACGCGAGTGGCGCACAAAATGTACTCATAGAGAATTTTGTCGAGAGTGGTTCCTAGCCATAACTGATAGTAATTGGATCAGTGGTTTCCAAGATCTTGGAGTATCTTTGGTGTCAGATGGGATCTCTGGAACGGTAATAGCTAGGTGTTTCGAGTTTGGAGTTCAAATGTTTAGGACTATATAACCCTTCTCACATCTGGAACCTAATGATGACCAAGAAAAAGTAAGGGGTAGTAAGTCGGGGTCTTTTTAATTTAGTGTTATTTTCTGACTAACTAGCATAAATCCTTTTGGACCGTTACGGTATCACCGGAATCACTAGCTCGCAGGCAGCGATTGGGTTTCAGTCCATCGACTAAATAGTACAGTCGACCACAAGCTATAGTAAACCATCTGTCAAAAACCTTCGATTAAATCTCAACTTTATGCCTGCGCAATATGATACTCGTATATTTCAGATTCTCAAATTTTGACGTTGTGGGTAAGTTGAGCTGTAGTCGACTGTACGTGATGTACCTAGACGAGTGGGAAGCGGGCGACGATTGTCCGAGAGCCAGATGGGCCGCGAGCATGCGGCTAGCGCCCGCCAGCACCTCCGGCCGCGAGTAGTCGAAGTTGCGATCTGAGCCATGCTCGTAAGACTGTAGCAACTCGAAAAGATACCTGTGACAACAATCAACAGCATTACTACCTTCTATAACACTTCTAAACATGGTAAAATATATTGAACTCCGCGAGCGGGTCATGCGCTCGGTCAACCTCATCGTCACGGCGACAAGATAATGGGTTCCTAGCCCACTACATCGGGGATGGGCCACTTATCATGTACAAATAACCAGTCGACAATATGGATAAATATTACTGACATTAGTCATAATCCTCATTTAATTTAATTTTAATAATTTTAATTTAATGTATTTAATTTGTATTCGTATTAAAAGACATTACTGATCATTTATTGTTTCTATGCTTTTAGAAATAAAATATTTCATTCCATTTCATTGAATTATGTTTTTTATATATTTATAACATATTTTTAAAGCCTCTCAACATTTGTTTAGCGAAAACTAATCGTGGACATCCCTCTAATTCCTGCACTTAGCAAATGAGTGTTAAATTAACCCAAAAAAAAACTAAATTATGTGGACACATTTAGTAACTAGATGCTAAGCTTATCAATAGATTTATATTATGCAAATAACTTAAACATCAAAGCTTTTTTTTTTACCTTAAAATATGAGACCGACCTAGATAGTGAATAAATCTTAATATCCCATAAATTCGGAGCTGTCGTGTTGATTATCTCTGGTGAAAAAGGGTAGCTTGACAACAGCAAAAACATTCATCCGGGTTCAACTTGGTAGAATTAGAATGCATCATCTTGCATTCCCATCTGGCGCAATAAAGAGTATTCATTCATTCATTCTTGCTCCAATATGGTATAGTGAATAAATCTTACCCCATAAATTCGGAGCTGTCGTGTTGATTATCTCTGGTGAAAAAGGGTGGCTTGACAACAGCAAAAAATTCATCCGGGTTCAACTTGGTAGAAATAGAATGCATCATCTTGGCGAATAGCATTCCCATCTTGCTCCAATATGGTACCGCATTCATTTTCATCACCACGTGTGTGCTAAACCTTAAAAATTCACATAAACCGTTTTTATAAAAGCATTTTAATTTTTGCGAAGGTATGTATAACCTAAATGAATAAAGTAACAGGAAGAAATAAGACAATTTGATAAAATGACAATGATATTATATAAGAATATAATATTTACGTAAACTGTTTCGATATAGAGGTATATTTCGCAAATAAAACTTGCAATTGCCTAAATTATCACACAGTATCAATGTACCAAATACATATATATTACGCCAGCAGAGTGGTGAATAGATAAAGATACACCACAACCGAGGTGCACGTGAATATTAATGTATTTTTATATTGCTTATTTACATTGACAATTGGCGCGCCCTGGGAGAGGCCTATGTCCAGCAGTGGACTAGAGTAGGCTGCTGATGATGGCATTGACAAACTTAATATTATGAATAAATTCGCTGAAGCAGTGTAATGCAAGCAATTTCGCAAGTTTGTTAAGAATGTATCATTAGTACTAAAAACAAATAGAAAATCATTTGCGTTATATGTGAGACGCGAGTAATATATAGCTACTACTACTAACACGACATGGTTAAATTAAAGAGGTTTAGTAATCTTGTTCCTAACGCGACATATTAGTTTTAATCTAAGGGGTACACCCAATACGCATATTTAATTGCACATCGCATCGTTTCATTTCCGTCTATTATATTTGTGAATTGTAACTTTTATTTTTCAAGCATTCAATCTGCACTTTTCGCATAGCGTATCATTTTCATGTATGTGTAAGAAAATCTATTACGAAATGCCGGATTCGATTCCCAATTATTGTGTACAGCACCAGTTAAATTACATCTCGAGTTTTTGTTATTTCTCTAATTACTGCAAGACAGAGAGTGTCAGTGGCGTGATGTCTAGGACGCTGGATTCCCATCCTAGGTCCGCGTTCGAAACCATGCAATGCTATGTACCAATGATATTTTTCGGATTTTCACGAAGACTTATGTACATTTACCGAATGCTCTAATGTGAAGGAAAACATCGTGAGGAAACCTGCATATCTGAGAAAAAAAGTTTTCTAAAGGTATGAGAAATCCATCAAAAAACACAGTGAATAATGGCCCGTACCCCCCTTGTGCAAGGGGAAGCTTGTGCCCCAACAATGGGCACGTTAATAGGCTGATGATGGCTGCAAGACAGCCTAATGGTTAGCATACATATCGCCACGGCAACGGTTCAACTCCGGCTCAACTTGAGTCATTCATAATTCTTAATACCTATGGAGTTTGATAAACCAATGCAAGCATATTTATTAACTACGTAACGTGACCGCCACGCCTTGCAACAAAGGCTAGTGTTTTCTTTTGTTTATAAGACGAGGCGATGCCGCAGTATTGTAAAGTGCTTAACATTTGAAATGTGTATCACAGAGCGTCTAATTATAGAATTGGATATAAAACACATTTCAGCTATTAGAATACAAAAGCAAATAATATTCGCACAGCAATTATAAACTTGATAAACAATAGTGTAAAAAAGCTAATAAGTATATCTTATGTTATGAACCCCTGAAAGTTTGTTTACAATCTTTAACTCGTCTCACTGGCCTTACTTTATAAATAACAAACTAAAATAAACTACGATATTCTTACATTTTAGAAAATGCACTAATATGATCTACAGACGTTGATGTCGACGATGTCGATCACCTATATGGTTCGATTCCAGACACTATGCACCAATGAGTCATTTGATTTTTCAAAGACATTACTGTTCCAATGGTGAAAGGAAACCCTACAAGTGTTGTATGCGAAGGGACACAAATTCCATCAGGTCCATACACCTTCATGCAATGTGAGGCATATACCCATCAATGGGGACGTAATTAGACTTACATGACGATGAATCTACAAATCTTTGCAATACTTTCCTCTCATATAAAAAAAAACGAAATATAAACTGTTGCATCAATCGCTAGGCCTGAAGGAAAAAAAGTTTCAGTAGTTCGGTGTTTAGTAATACAATGGTACTTACTGCCTGGTGACAAGCAAGGCCTGAATGACGCTGTTCATGTAACACGTATTCCCGAGATTCAGCAGACCAACTTTGCGCATCGGAGCATGCGCACTGACAGTGGTCAGACATACGTTGCGCGCGCGCCACGGCTGCAGTTGTAGAAAGCGGCATCCGCGCGATGCCATGTGGCGCTCCAAGCACAGTATCTATAAATATTACAGTTATATTAGATATCATACTCCCCAAAAGTGTTTTCTGATTACGGCCCTATTTGAAGGTGAAAAATTCATGTGACGTCCGATCTTTACTACCTAAATAGACAGGTGTAGGGTTTCTTGAGGGATGCAGGCAATAGAACAGAGGTAGTGAATGAAGACTTTTAATACGTATATTACATTTAGATAAAAAATAATTATAGTGAGCCGTGTAAAGCGTTATCGATCGCGGCCATGTTCGAATTGAAGTTTTTTCTCGTCGTCGCAAATTGTGCTTAAAGATGATACTACACGAGTCCTCAACAACAGGACCATATCATATATCTATCATTGTCTTTTTAGCGTTTAAAAAAAAAAGACGAAAGACCGCCTCGCGAGGTTTTGCTCGCCCTACACTGGACCCGGCCATTCGGTGCCTTATTGGATGCACTAAATGCACGTTCGATACTTGGGAAGAAAATCTAGCAGACTTGTTCAATAAATTTTCTGCAAAACCTCAGTAATGTAAATTCAAAATAAAGTCTATATATCTTGTTTAATTTCTCCCACGTCGCTTTCATACTTACCACGTCAGCATACTTGTCTTTGAACATGTCCTGAGCTTCACCCTTGAACGAGTCGATCAAATGTTGGACCATAGTGGTGAGGATGTCGACTACGTTTTGTAGAAGCTGACGACTCCATTGCCCGCTGTCGGCAGCTAAATTCATGAGTACACGATCGACGTGAGGTGAGATCTGTAAGCGTAGTTGTACAAATTATGAAAAGATTAGTATTAGATTTCGGTTCAGCTCTTTCCCAATCTAGAGAAAGAGCTGAACCGCTAGTCGACATCAGATAGATGGGGGCTCAACAATGACATTATTAGTAGAAACCACGAAAGTGATGAATTGCAATATCAGGGTTCGCTGATAGTTATCATAGTTAATTATCTTGATAATTATCATATTATATCAAGATAATAGAACAGAAAAAAAGTAAAATTTATACAAATAACTGGAAGGCAACAACATCTTCACATCAATAATTAATTCAATTCTATCCATTAGCTTAGGGAAATAACCGAAACTATAAATATCATGATAGTCATGTAAGCTGCGTATGTACTTCCTCCAAAATTGTATTCAGTTTCTACTGCCTGATGGATTATCGAAATCGTGGAGCACAAAGTCAAGACTCATCCCATGATTTCGGAGTTGTAATGTTCCCAGCGCACCCTAGGCCTAGGAACAATCATTAAACCGCCTCGCGCCGACATTTATATAAAATATTCAGCGCCAAAGTTACCTCAATTTGGAAAATCAATGGAGATTGGGCGGTTTTGGACCCACGGCTTCGCCTCCAAGCAAACATGACTCGTTTGATAGATTTCACCAAGGAGTACATCTTTCATTATGGAAGAAACATCCTAAGTCGTGTAGGATAGGAGCTAGAGACCAAAAATGACTCCATACTAATTGTTCTGATTCTATTTTTGTTTCACCAGCGACTAAACAAAACTCCTGTTCCACTTGACTTAGACTATTTGTTCCTTAATAAAATATGTAGTTCTTACCGAGCTCTATCAAATGCACTATGTTTGGTTGGAGGCGAAAAGAAAATAAATGGGACCCATTTTTGGCTTGTATGGGATCCCCAAAATGTTTTACAGATTTGACTTAAAAAAATTACCACCATAACATGTGCTTTACACCAGGTCATTCAAGTTAGTAACATAAATACTCACCCTATCCAAGGCCTCAGTTGACTCGCGCAGCGATGCCAGCACATGGAAAACGACATCAGCTACCGATTGGCGCAACGGCACTGGGTCAGCCATGGCCAAGAATAAATTGCCCAAATTATCCACTGACACTTCTATCAATATGTCAAACCGCTCGTTTTCCTGACAAACACAAAATTCCAATTAATGTAAACCAAGACTATGTCTGTCTGTCTGTGGTTTCAGATTCGTGCAGATCGGTTCAGTGGTTTTCAAAATTTTGTACTACAGATGTATTGGCCATTAGATTGCATTTCAGTGACGTAGTTAACTGACGTAGTTATTTCGGATCATCAAACTGGAAAGAAGTTAGCCGGTTCGAGTTCAAACTCGAACCAGCTAACTCAAGTTTAATGCTGCTTTATCAGCATCTGGAACCATGGGGATCTGATGTAAAGGAAAAAGTGGATATCACGAAAAGTTATGTAATTTGTATTGCTTACCTCCAGGGCTTTGATGTACGCCATAACCCAATCACCGAGGAATGGTGTGCCATGCCACTCATACATCCAACGATACAGACAAGACAAAGAGGCTCGAAGTCCTGCACCCGCCGGTCCATTTTCACCCTGCTGCACCAGCCACCGTGCGGCGGCTAGAGTTGCTTCAGTATCAGACCCATCCAAAACAATCAGCACCACAGATGTGGCAGGGCGGGCATCCGATTCTGTACACGAAAAATTAATGAGTCTCCTCTGAAGTACCATTTTTGTTAATACAAAAACGCTCTCTACTGGGAAAATTATGTCATTCCTAGATATCTGTACATGTACAATGTATGTTGTGTACTGTGAACAAGTCTAAATACATACATAAACTCACGTCTACAACACAAAATATATAGATATTTTGTGTCCATAATCCACGAGGTGGTAGACAGAGGAACTACCGACTGGTAGTTCCCACTTTTCGCCGTAAGATTTAGTGGACAAACGTGATAGGTGGCGAACCTATCGCCGTCTACTAGGTGTAGGATAGTATCCACAAAAATCCCTTAGTCGCCTCGTACGACACCCACGGGAAGAGTTCGGGTGGCGCTATTCTTTATGACCGGCACGACACATGTCTCCATAAAATTTTAATTTAAATTATATTATTATGTATAACAATACAACAATAGGGATATGAAACTTTTTCAATATTTGAGTATGGCACGTCTAGGAGGAAGCAATTTCAGGACACATTTTTTTTTCAATGTTCCATAAATAAAAAGCTTAAAGATGTGATTCAAGTGGTCGCCGAGGCTGAAGCTCTAATAATGTCACATCACATCAAGCATCCAGCTTGTACTGAATATGCTGGTTTTAAGGAATAGGAAAACCATAAAATCTTTGCGCATAAGAATCCGTTGATGTCATCTGCCAGTTCCCTTACATCAGGTTCATATTGTATGGATTGTAATTAATTATGATAATCGCACGCACACTTTGCACTTTGAACTGCTAAATCCATCATTTATCATGTATGAGTTTATTTCATTATTGTCTAATCGCTCTTAGCAATTACAATTTACTATATTTTAATACAATATAAACTCAATTTGTCATATCTTTCATATACATTGTTGACTGTCCACTAAAATAAAAATAAATAAATAATGTCTCAATATTAAATAGGTACTGACGTGGATCCGAGATCAAAGTATAGAACTTGTCAAGAATAGCAGTAACAATCTCGTGGCGGACTTCGCGGTGGACAGCATTTATAACCCGAAGCAGGAACTCCTCGATAGATTGCAGCAGCTCCCACAGCTGCTCTTCATTGCCAGTTGCGCGGGCTATAAAACAGAATAATTAATACATTATAAAATCAGATATAGAAAATAATTTCTTTCAACAGAATAAGCGCAATAAACAATGGCATAAACATGTAGATAAATGATGTGGAACCATAGATTTAAAATGTACAAGTAAGATGCACAGACAGTTACCACAGCAAGACTAAAAAATGAACTTTAAAGGACGTAATTTTCTAAGTGTTTATGGAAAATAATGTTTGAAAACAAAGACGTGCCTACGACCGATATTGACCGACACTTGTCAAAAGAACGGTCCTACCTCAATTTATTAATTGTCTCTTTGTCTCCTGTGTCTTTTGTATAGAAATACGAAGTCTCCCACACTCTGTTTTTTTAGATCTATGTGTGGAACAAGTTTATAATACATATTATACTTAAAATTTTAATACAGTAATGACCATTTTACATTATTTGTGTAGAATGGGTTTTATGGTTCAGGTTGGCACATGACACAGCCTTTATTGTCGTGTGAAGACTGTATTAATTAAATAAAACCGGGCAAGTGCGAGTCGGACTCCCACACCGAGGGTTCCTTTCTCAAGAGAAATATTTTTCGTCATGTCAATAAAAAAAAGTCTCTAAAGCCATAAAAACTTAGAACATCTTTGTATTTTTCCCTGAATACATAAACACATTCTATCAATACAAATTATTTCAGATTCTACGTTAAAAATAATAATATATTTTTTTACAGTCAAGTTTTGGATTTTTATCCTGTAAAATATAGAAAATTATCTACGAGTGTGAATTATTTCAGATTATTATTTCAAACTATGGCACACGAAATAAAATAAACAATTGTTTTGTAATGTGAAAACAAAGCCTCTTTAATACCCACACTTACCCCAGTTATCTCAATTTAACCCCCCCATTTCAGAACCAATTTTAAATAAAAATAACATACATATATACCTTCACGCTATGTCCCTTGCGGGGTAAGCAGAGAGAACAGAGCACCACGAAAAAAAACTATAAACATAAAAGTACTATATGTCAGTTGTTGTGTGTTAACAAATCATCCAGTATAAGTAGCCTCACAGATGTTTCAATTTGGGTAAAATTAACCTCATTCCTTAGAAGTTTATAACATGACATACTTACTTCTAGGGAAAACAAAATGAGGTTTGTGAAGTCTAACAAAGAATATGATCAAGATTATTTATTATACTTATTCCAAAAAAAATTATTTATTGGTTTGTATTACAAATACACAACATATATAACACATGATCACCCTCAAAAACCTCTAGGGTTTATGTAAGGGTGGAAAGTTCTAGGTACTATATACACACATGACTTATTTCTTTCGTTAAACAATTCACATTTAGGATTAAAGAATATAGTTTTTGTGTTCTTCAAATTTATTCTATTCACATAATAAATAAGGAATATTTTTCTAATTAAGGAATACACTTATTCTTATTAACAGCCTTACTGACTTCTAGTACATATGTAAATCTCCTGACATATGTATTACAATCTACATACTTTTTCTAATTTATTTAAGTATACCTAGCATGAGAAATGCATAATACGTCTACATCTGATACAAGGAACCAACAAGTATTGAGTTTTAAACTTACCAAGGCATTTGACAATATCCTGACAATTTTTAACAAGTTCATGTGGTGGAGGTAAATAATTAGGTTGCTCATTCATCAGCTGAATATACTGAGCCAGCGCTGCTAAGTCCAGCTGGTTCCTGTTGTCATGAACAAGCTCGTGCTTCTTTACAGCCATTTTCAAACTTCACATGTGAAAGAAAAACAAGAAAATGAATATCTGTGTGTAATTTTTTATTTTTTTATTTATAGGCCTTTATTGTTGTGAGCGTCGGGGCGACGTAGCTAGGACGTCGGACCCCCATGCGGGAAGTCCGAGTTCGAAATCCGGCAATGCCATGTACCAATGAGTTTTTCAGTTTTTTCGAAAGACTTACATAAATTTACCGACTGCTCTGACGGTGAAGGAAAACATCGTGATGAAACCTGCACACTGAGATAACCAGTGTGTGAAATGGGGAAGGCAATGGCAAGTTATAGTTTTATATCGAACATTTGAATATATTTACATAAATATTTAATAAAGGGAGAATCAACATAGGTCAAAAGGGATTGGACGAGGATTGGACGATTGATAGGACGAGGAATCTCACGTGGTAGAACATCATATAAAGAGAATTAGTATTTTAAGCAATTGAAAAAAATGAGATCCGCTGTTCCCTTATCCAGACCGCATTCACATAGGGAGTGCTCTCTAACCCGAATTTTGGCCGAAGAAACCTGGCGTGCAAGCGGCATCCAAACGGAGTCTACAAATAGTTGAAATGACTTGTTTACTAGCTGCTCTATAACGGAAGAACCACGGTTTACAAGGGATAGAAGGTTGAATTGACCCATAATATTTGCCTGCTTTTGACCTAGATTAATTCCACAAGTTATTCTATGATTCCACCAAATCTCTTTCAGCAATGGACATAAGGTCAGAGGAAATGTTCCTAAAATGAGATAAAGATCCAGATTGAACGGAATTAGCCCATGAATCTGCCCATTCGTTGCCCGTTATTCTGCTGTGGCCCAGAATCCTTGCTAGAGCTATTTCGAGTCCGCGAGATTCACAGCGGTGTAGAAGGTCTTTGTTTGTTTGTTTGTAGTCTCTTTATTGAGGAAATCGTAATTTATGCCTGAAAGGGTTGGCTAGTATTGCCTCCAAACAAGTTTTTGAGTAAGATAGATTAATTTTTTGATAAACAGCTGTTAATATCATGAGATTCAGCGTAGGTAACAGCTTCCAGACTAGCTATGGATTCACCTGTGAAAACTGAGGATTCTGGGGGACATTTGCAACTTAAAACAATTTTAAATTTTGGTATCCAGACAGTTGCCCTTACACACTTGTATACAGAGAGATTGGAAGCGTCCGTATACATCCTTGTCCAATATTTCTAGTTTTTATCAATAATACCATTAAAGATGGAATTTGCACAAGGATCGTCTTTAAAAACGCCGAGATCCAGTATTATTCGAGGGGTATGTCGTAACTGCTGGTGAACAACGGGAGAGTGTTGGATTGAAAAGTTGTTGAGGGTATGTTTTTAAATTTATGATACGAGTTCAATAAGTTTGGAGGATCTTTATTAGCCCATTAGCCCCCAAAACAAAAAGTTTACTACTCCTAGCGCTATGTATGCGCTATATGCCGCAATTAGTATAGCATTACTTCATTAAATTTTCAAAAGTTGTTAACTTCTACATAGTATAAACCGTACCCTTTCCGTGTGTATCTACACATGGTGGAAGCTAGACTGCAAAGTCCGTAACATCGGCGCAAGGTTGCCTGTCTATCGGTATTTTATAAGATACATTTCGGAGAGTGCGCATCGGAATTGCACGACCTAATTCCAGCATCTCCATTCCGCCTTCAGACCACCAGGCGCGGGGAGGGGTTCCATCCTTATGTTGTTGATATCCCATCTGCTCGTACGAAGCGATTTGCTTCTTCGTTCATTATGCGAACGGCTAAGGAATGGAACAGCCTGCCGGCGTCTGTATTTCCCGAAACCTACAACCTTGGGATCTTCAAGGCCAGAGTGAATAGGCATTTACTGGACCCGCATGCTCCATCGTCGACCTCATCGTCGCTTACCATCAGGCGAGATCGAGGTCAAATGCGGCTTTAGTAGTAAATAATAAAATAAAAAAACATGAAATGTGCACGCATACATCCTGCGGTCTCTATGCTCGAATTGAAACTGGGACATCGTATCAACATATTTTGAGGTGTGTGTTTGTTCCGTAGTACTTTTTGGGAGATGGTTTCTAGGAGACAAAATAATGGGTGAGAACGAAGCTGAGACCTAAATAGATGTCTGCCAAATATTGTCTACGTAACTTCAAAGGAGGGTCAATGCATTCAACTTGCATCGCATTCTTAACCGAAGACTACATTGCGTCCAGCACTATACGTAAACATTTCACCCGAATTAAATCAAGTTTCTCTAATGTAGTTTTTTTGCAGGGTTCCAGGAGGAAAGAGGCATAATCGAAGTGGCTGCGGATTAAGGCGTTGTATAAGAGCTTCTGACAGTAATGGTGAGAACCCCACCAAACCGCAGAAAGCACTCGAAGGATATTATCAAGAGATTCGATATGAAGTGTACAATCGTCACAGGGTACTCAGCTGAAGCAAGTATTGCCTGAGTATAGGAAGATTAACACTATCGTAAGCTGAGGCAATATCCAAAAATACTCCCACTTGGTCTTCCGTAATTGAAAAGGCTAATCGAATATTGGAAGTTAAAAAGCTAAAAAGTTAAAAAACTATCTGTCGTGCTCCTGCCCTTCCGGAATCCAAATTGGGTACTAGCAATTATACCTCTGTTCACCATCAGCCATTTTAATCTATTCTTGACAATGTGCTCAAGGACTTTACTAAGGGCGGAAGACAAGGCAATTGGACGATAGGAAGACGCTTCACATGGATTTTTCCTCGGTTTTAAAATCGAAATAATAATTTGGTTTTTCAAAGAATCCGGAACTAATGTTTGATAAATATTATTCAGAATTTTGAGGAAAAACCGTTTTGATGGTAAATTAAGTTTAAATATAAAATAGTAAGGTATGTCATCTTCACCTGGGGACGAATCTTTGAGGACATTTAAAGGTGCATTGTTAGAGAAAATATATCGTTAAATTTATCAGGGGGAATTAGAAAAGGGATTGGGGAGGGAAGAGAATATTTCTCAAGGACGAAAGGGGAAGCAAGTTTATCTGTGAAATACTCTAGCCAAGGAGATAGATCATTAGAAGTATTTAAATTAGATGTGAGGGGATTCACGGAACTTTCTAATGTTTCTCCAAATCATGGACGGTAGAGAATTTGGAGACAAACTTTCGCAGAAACCTATCCAACTTCTTTTTTCTTTTTAGAAAATAGTCTTCTAGCCCTGGCTGCAACCTTCTGATATTCAAGGAAGTTCTCCGGAGTCATAGCCTTATTGCAGCAGATCTCAGTATGTTTCCTAATTTTTACCATGGCAGAACACTGAGCATCCCACCAAGGTGGAGATAAAGCCGTTTGCCACCAGACTTTTTCAGATGAATGCAGGAGTCTGTAGCCTCTATTAAACATTGTACAAATTCAAAATAATTTGCACATACATTGGGGTTTTTGGAGTTCAGATGACTAATTTTAACATCAACCAAGTTTGACAATTTCGTCAGCTTCTTGCACGTTATCTCTGTCCTCGCGGAGGCACGCCTACCTAGAAATCCTGAAGTGGGATCCCGGCGTCAGCCATGTCTCCGAGATGGCAGTGACGGCAGCAGAGAATTTTCTTAGTAAAAATATTACATCATGTTTTTTATTTAAAATGCTTCTACAATTCCATTGTAGGAACTCTAGGGACTGACTGAGTGCCATTGGAACTAATAGTATTAGGAAGCTGGAAGAACTTTTCGGCATCGTTGGGCGGTAAACTATCGCTGCATCTTGAAATGATGCTACTAAGTAGAGACAGCAATATTTCGACTATATTGTCGTTAGGGGAAGCTATTATAGAAGAAGACTCCTGAAGGGCACAACCATTAGGTAATGATGGAATATTTCTAACAATTGCCTGGTGGACTTGGTGGCATAGTGTCTTCCAGAGCAAAAAAGGCAAATTGAAAACTCCGGACGAACTTCGCAGCTGTCCCCAAGATGGCTTTGTGAGCATCTGTAGCACCTTGGCTTGGAGCGGCACTGACTTTTGATGTGTCCATGACGGCAACATAAATTACATTGAATAGTTGGGTATTGATACGTCTCCACTGTCAGAGACGTGTGGAAGACGTATACATGCTTGGGAAGAGGTTGGTCCTCAAATGTTAGTACCACTGATTGTGTGCTTATCAATTTAACGGAACCAACATCCTTCTGACCCTCCTGTTTAAGCGTCAGGCTTTTAAGAGCTTACCATGTCCGTCCTGAATCTCCATAGCCTCAACGAGGTCCTCCATGGACCAATCAACTGGTATGCCACAAACTAATCCCATTGTAGATACATTATATGATGGAATGGATGCACTGCAGTTTTAAGTAATTGTTAGCATCCTTGGCAGTTGTGAATTCAATGGATACTTTGTTTCGTCCTACATTTTTAATGCCTTTATTTTTAACCTTTATTGGGGGAGAGTTATTCCGGTAGAGGGGTCTTCTTCTCCTCGAGAGATGTGAACTATATATGGGAAACAATCTTGGGGTCCATAAACTCTATTCATGTCAGAAAGGCTGGGATGGGAGTATGTATGTGGTTTGGATGGAAGCTGAGAATTAATCTCGATTGGAAATAGATTTTTAACTGGAGCCTTATTCATCGCATTGTCGGCTGGACGTTTGGTACCGCCTGCACGTTGCTGATCGTTAGTAATTTCCATTAGTGAACATTGTAGGTGAGTTTGTGATACCGGGCGGTTCGCCATCGCCCGGCATGCCACCATCACCAGGGGAAACGTCCCCGAAGATGGTGGGTTAGTTGGCCGATTACGGTCCAATCACTGTATTTACACACACAACTATTTATGTACCATCACGGTCCCTAAAACAAATAAAACTCAACTGAAAGAAACGTGGAATATTTTAGCCAAACAATCGCAAAAACTGGTACAAAACCCACTACCACCCTGTGTGAACGAGGTCCGCAGGCGGAATCGTGTAAAAAAATATTTTACAAACTGCTAGCCAGCTCCAGTTTTCTGAATAATTTAAAAAACCCATACCTTAAATCATTCATCTTTCAGGGCTAGAGTTAATAGCAATTAAACTGAAAAGTAAAAGCACCACTACACTGCACTATACTGAACCATTTGGTGGCACTTTGACCTTATTTAAGGAATCCTAGACAAGAATTTAACTAAACATATGTTTGGCAGGAATAGGAAACACCATGAGATACGTCAGATATGGCTGAAGTGCTAGATAGGTATGAATAGGAACCATTTTTAGCATGCGCATTTCCACCTAGATACGTCGTACCTAGCTATTACTTACGTGCCTAGATACCTACATATTCCTATGACAGGTCAGGATGTAGCATTTAATTTCGAAATCAAAATGTTCTCTAAGGTACTTACGGTTAATGTAAAAATCCTTGGTACGACAACAAACCCACTTTTACACAGGTACACATCAGTTCTCATCGACAGTCCAAAAATACATCATCCTTTGCGGCAGCATTATCTTTTGAATCTGTAGTGTAATATTATTAACGATTGCATTGTCGCAGTTCATCCGGTAATATGATTACAAGAAAAATCTAGTCACTCGCGACAGACTATAGACATGTTTCATTTCGTCAACAAAGTGACTATAAATTAGCCAAACCACTGTCCACCCAGTTGAGTTGAGCACGTTCTTGAACTATTTCACAAATTATATAACTAATTCGTTATCAAAATAAGATACTGTCGTAGTAATAAACAAATTTTAAATAGCAACAATCAGAAGAACACTATTTAAAAACAAAAGATTGATTTTATTCAACAAAATGATCGCACATTTTTTTATACATAAAATTTTTCCATCTACGCAACTCTATGCGTTACTCTATGGCTGTCTGTGGCTGTGCGCTAAAAATAAAATAAATAATTTATCTATGGTTGGACTTTAAACTTGCCCCGGATCGGTTCGCTTCAGCCAATCACGAGGCGCTGACTTGCAGTGGGGGGAGGGCGGAACGCTTGCGATTGGCTGCAGCGAACGAACCGAGGCACGGCGCTGGAACCGGTCGCGTATTATATAGTTCTACTTTTATGGTCCAGCACTAAGGCTCGGACTCCATGGGTCTGGTTCGATTCACTGCAACCAATACAGCGCAGCGCGCAACATAGTTTGGAGGTGGTGCGCATCTGAATGGTTGAAATGAACCGAACCGGAGTATGAAGCGGATCCGTGGAGCCTAACGTCATGGTAATCATGTGGTGATAGGTATATCATGGGGCGGCCAGGAAGGCGATTCTCGCAGATGGAATGTCGAATTCGACATTAGTCCTATCTCATTCGCTCACATTACATGTTAGCGTGACAAGACGTTTGTAGCGCTCGACTTTTGTATGTCGAACTCTGCTAGAATTGGCAACCTGGAAGGCAATTCTCGCAGAGTCCGACAAATCTCTATCTTCGACATAAGTCAAAAGTAAAATGTCTACTGAAAAAGTCGAGTGTTATATACCTGAAAATTGTATTCTCAATTAGGTCCGCCTGATTCCTCCGAGCCGGTCACCAGGACAGCAATGAACTGGAAAAAGCTCGAGGAGTCTCTCCAAAATCCTAGTTCCCCCCTACTGGACCAGATTCCTGACATTATCACCTCCAAAGACGACACAGTGCTGGCGGTCAATGCCCTCACCAGTCACCTCGGTAACGTCATTAGTGGCGCCTCCAGGCGGGTTCCAGCGTCGAATGATCGACGCTGGGAGCTGCCTGAGGATATGAGGGAGCTGTTGACGGCAAAGAACGCCGCCACTCGAGCTTACGACAATTACCCGACTGATGACAACAGGAGACGGCTACGCGCTTTACAGAGGGACGTAAAGGAACGCATGGCCGAGCTCCGCAACCGTAGGTGGGACGATCTGCTTTCGGAGATCTCGCCATCCCACCAGGCTTACTGGCGCTTGGCGAGAGCTCTTAAATCAGAAACTGTCTCAGAGATGCCCCCACTAAACCGACCGAACCAAACTCCCGCGTTTGACGACATCGAAAAGGCCGAATGCCTTGCCGACAGCCTGGAAAGCCAGTGCTCCCCTTCCCGCGAACCCGTCGATCCAACCCACCTCGATATGGTGGACCGCGAAGTCGAATCCAGGGCACAGGTGCCCCCGTCCGATCCCCCGCTTGATCCGATTACGGCTCAGGAGGTTCATACCGCTATCAAAGGTCTTAAACAGAAAAAAGCCCCCGGCTCAGACGGAATTACCAACAAGGTTCTCAAATTGCTCCCTGCTCCCCTGATTTGCCTATTGGCATCTATTTTCAACACCGCAATGGCCAACTGCTCCTTTCCAGACGCCTGGAAGGAAGCAGTTGTCATAGGTATTCCCAAACCAGGTAAACCGCGCTCCGAACCCACCAGTTATCGCCCCATCAGTCTCCTCAAGACAATGGGGAAAGTCTACGAACGACTTCTCAATAATCGCCTCCATGACATTGCCAAGTCCAAAGGTTTAATCCCTGACGTCCAGTTTGGCTTCAGACCCGGACACTCGTGCGTCCAGCAGGTGCACCGCATCACGGAACACATACTGGAGGGACTCAATTATTCGCGTAAGCCGATCCCCACAGGGGCGCTATTCTTCGACGTGGCGAAAGCGTTCGATAAAGTCTGGCACAACGGTTTGATATATAAGTTATACCAAATCGGGGTGCCGGATCGTCTCGTACTCATACTACGGGACTTCCTCAGGAATCGAACCTTTCGCTACCGCGTCGAGGGATCGCTCTCCTCCCCTCGCCAAATCAGAGCCGGAGTCCCCCAGGGCTCCGTCCTCTCGCCACTCCTCTTCTCGCTGTATACCAGCGACATCCCTCGCCATCCAAAGGTAGAACTCGCGCTATTTGCGGACGACACCGCTCTCTACACCTCTGATAGGAACAGGGCTCGTATCACCCGGATTCTCCAATCCGCCGCCACCGCCCTAGGCGAATGGTTTCGGAAGTGGAGAATCGAGGTGAACCCTGACAAAAGCGCCGCCATTCTCTTTGCTAGGGGTCGTGCCCCTGATACGACCACCCATGTTCGGAATAACATAGGGCAACTCTCACTTTTCGGCAGACCTATCCCTTGGGAGAAAAAGGTCAAATATCTAGGAGTCACCCTTGATAGAGGTATGACCTTCGAGCCACACATAAAACGCGTCCGCGACCGCGCAGCATTCATTCTCGGCCGGTTACACCCGATGCTAGGCAAGGGGAGTAAAATGTCACTTAGAAATAAGTTGATAATTTACAAAACTTGCATCCGTCCAATCCTCACGTACGCAAGCGTGACATTCGCGCACTCTTGCCACATTCGCCGCCTTCAGGTTATCCAAAATAGGTTCATGCGTAGAGCAACCGGTGCTCCATGGTACCTACGTAACGTAGACCTCCATCACGATTTGGAACTCCCCACGATCGCTCAATACATGAAGTTAGCGTCTCGACGCTTCTTCGAGACCCAGCGACGTCCTAAGCCGAGGTCCGTACCCACCTGGGTGCCCTTAGGCAGTCGCTTCTTATAGTAGTTTTTAAGTCCTCCTCTAGGCTGGAGCGCATTTAGCGCTCGCCCCAGAAAACCCGGTGAAGCTGTAAAGGTCATTAGGACCAACAGCAATTATCAGTACGAAAAAAAGCTTCTTCGAGCAAGCTCCCCACCACCCAAACCCTCTAGTAGTAAGCGCCGCCGCTTATTCGACTAACGGTTTACCGACATCCCGTCGACGACGTCGGCCTAGACACGTCCTAGACGACCCCGACGACGCCATCACGATCTCCATCGCGGAAGCCACTCCGCCACCCGATAGTAGTTCACACACAGCACCTTCATACCGCCCGCGCTGGCGCGGGCGGCGACCCGCTTCTGGCGCTTTCACACGCTATCGGCGTATTCCAGGCCGCTTCTCCCCGACCCCTCCGTCCCCAGCGACGTCCTAAGCCGAGGTCCGTACCCACCTGGGTGCCCTTAGGCAGTCGCTTCTTATAGTAGTTTTTAAGTCCTCCTCTAGGCTGGAGCGCATTTAGCGCTCGCCCCAAAAAACCCGGTGAAGCTGTAAAGGTCATTAGGACCAACAGCAATTATCAGTACGAAAAAAAAAAAAAATGTATTCTCAATCTCTATCGACATAAATGTCTACGGATGTCATTCGACTTGGTAGAAAAACGTTCCGTTTCACCGATTATGTTGGAATTATAATCGAAACAACAAAAATTGTACTAATTTAATATTTTGTTTGTCATTTTTTTGCAACAAATGTCTCTTTCGTGATTAAGTCGAATGTGCTAGAATCGCCTTCCTGGAAGCCAATTCTCGCAGAGTTCGACATACAAAAGTCGAGCGCAACAAACGTCTTGTCACGTTCACACATGTAATGTGAGCTAATGAGATAGGACTAATGTCGAATTCGACATTCCACCACGAGAATCGCCAGAACTCGACATATCGAGAACAACAAAAAGCTGTATTAATCGACATCCGCCACTTTTTTGCGACAAATGTCTCGAGATTAAGTTGAATGCGCGAGAGTTAACTAACCCGGAGTAAGAATATTTAACCCGAACTTTCGCGCAAGTACCCGTAGTAGTAGCAGTAATTTGTAACTTTTTATTTCGGATTCACCACAGAAATAAAATATATTTGTATATTGGTACCCCTCTGTGGGATTCATACTATTGTACTGAAGGTAAAAACATCTGATATGGCTGTATGGTCTCTGATCCCTTTGTCTTTTACAAATTGGAATAAAATACCACTATTGCTTTCAGTTTGCTTGTTTGTCTGTCTGTCTGTCCGTAAAAAACAAAAATCATGAAATTTTTTGCATTGTGTTTGTGTTTACAGAAATGAGAAAATACCCTGATTCAGTACTCAACACTATTCAGTAACAATTATTTTAGGAAACAGAAAATCAATTTACATAAGTAAACACCTTTCCGAGAACAATAGGATAATGGATGCTTCGGCATCGCCAAAAGTGGAAGCAGGTTTCAAGAATGTTCATGTTTTTCTTCAGTTTGAAAATGCGTACCCTACGACAACATTAAATCAAAGAAATACGGTTATTAAATACACGAAATTACCGGATTTTGACTTTGATGCAAGAGGTGAGAGTTTGTCTTTAGCTTGTAAACAATATGCCCATGCCAGGCCCATGTTGTAAAGCCTAACTGCAATTCATTTGAAGACGTGACTGAATATTACAATAAAATTGTCTCGTAATTCATTCGGAATGTAGGTATATTTTGCTACCCACTAGTTCAATATATGGGCCCAGTCAGACAGGAGATGGTTACACATTCAGTATTCACACCTTCCATAATCTTGAATTATAAAGCATGCAAATGTAGAACACATGAACACTTGATTGTCTTATGTCTGTCCAGGACCTTAGTAAAAGTCCATTATAATAGCTCACCACAACACAGCTTTAAGCTCTATGTAAAGATATCGAGTTGACACACCCTTTCTTGTTCTTCTTCTTTCGTGTTGATGATCCGAATTAGATTTTTCCCGACCAGAAGGCAGCCACATCGATAGCCCTCTGGTTGGTCTAGAAAAGGTCCTCCCGCGTGCAGGTGGTCGGACACGCGGGACAGCAGAGCAAGTGCTCCATGGTTTGAGGGGAGACACCACACTCACACTTTACTTGATCGCTGGAAAAACCCCAATTGTGTAGATTATCTCCACTTAAGCACTTAAGATAACAATTTATTTGCATCAGAAAGTATTCTTTTCATCCTATGATTGGTTGTATAGGACATTGGCTATTTTACCTAATTAGTTGATCTATAATAAACTCTCACTATATTGCGGAATTAAATGGTACCTACTATTTTTTTCACAGTGAACTCCTTAATACAAATTATAAAACTACTAATGGTGCCCTCTTGATAGGGTTTTTAGTTCCTGGTTAAGGTATACTTGAGTTCATCTTGAACTGTAAATTACTACACAAGAAACATTTCAAAGACAAGACTATTAACTTGACTGTGTTGTAGGAGTTAAAGCCAGACCTCAATGGTTGCTATGGTTTTCGATTATTTGGTCTGGCCACAGAACATGTGGCATATGACAAGGTTTCGATTGAATACACGGAATTGATAGGTGGGTGAAAGGTTGCAATTTTTTATATTTGTCAACCATTCTGCAGACAAACCCAATTAAGTAATGTCTTGTTTTCTTAATATGATTTGTTTACAAAAAGCATCCAAACCACGATCTACTAGCTGTAACCTAAGAAGACCTAATGTGACTAACGGATCAGCATGCTAGCACATAACATTGATTTAATACTTAGTGAAAATTTACTTTTCAGTATCATGGCCCAGAAACAGTTATACATTACCACCACGATTGCGACGAATCATATCAGTCGATGATCAACTAACAAGAACTAGTCGATCACTTAAATTTGATCCTGTAACTTCTAGGAAAATTGATACTCCAATATTGAGAACTAGTAGACCTGTAAAGTATGATCCTTTAGCTCCCGAAAGAATTATGTCTACAAACAGAAAAATTGTCACCATAGCAGAGGATGATGAAAATGATCTTCACCCTAAATTTTGTATGTTTTGCACATTTATTTTAACACATGCATACTTTTTGAGTGATATTTTGCATGATTGATGCATATTGTTTTTTTATTTGTTTTTGCATTCAGCGAAGGAAGTAAGAAAATCAACTTCACTGAATAAAGCAGTAGCAACCGATTATGATCATGCAAAAGAAAGAGAAAGGACTATTTCACGATTGACTTCCCCAAAGTGTAAGTTTACTACATTTTAGTGAAATTCTGACAAAACTATAGTTTGATTATGTTTCACTTCTAATACATTGAGATGCTTTTGGTGTGTCTCAGTGGAATTTGGACCATAGGTATACTTTTATCTTTTCTTTCAGGTTCAAAGAATACTAAACCAAGTGCCAAAACAAGCAGTTTGAGAGATGTGAGTTTGAGTTATAGAAACAAATCTCCCAGTAATCAAAATATAGCAAAAGCCCAGAATAATAATGAGAAAAATCATAAAATTAAGGAGAAAGGTATGTTTCCCTTTTGTTTACTGCTCTACTTGTATGTCTTAGCAGAGTAAAACTAAAGAATTTCATTTTAATCAGATTCACATAATTATATTAAAAACAAAGCTACAACTTTAAACATTTCCTCCCATATAATTACTTCAATGGGAGGAAATATTTAAAATGGCAGATTTTGTTTTTAATACTTTTGTGTGTCAGTATTATAGTACTCTGTGCTTTTGTGAAGAACTAGCTTTTCTCTCCACTGTGTTGTTAGCATCTTCTTGAGATCCGCATGCATGGATTTTGCAGTCATACATACCTGAAATCTTCAGACTTATCCCACATTATCACTCTCCCTCTGAAACCACAGTTTATCCCCTTCCCCTTTACACTGAATATTCTTATCTTCCCCTTTACACTGAATATTTATTACACAAATAAATTTAGTAATCCTAACTCCTAACTCCCTCAGGTTACTCTATGGCAGGTAAATTAATTGTTTGTTTGCCTTAGGCTGGTTGACTAGCAGCTGGACAACTAGGCTCTAGTCACATCTTATTATGATTTATTTCAATATTAAGTATTTTTATCTATATGTTCTAAGTTCCTAGAAACAATGAAGTAGGAGTATGAATGAGTTAATAATTATTTATATATTTTTTGTAGAAATTACACGCAAAGTAAAATCTTCAAATTTTCCTTCTAAAATTGGTGCAAGTAACATAAAGCTACCGACAGAAAATCAAGTGGAACTTGACACGATTAAAAATAAATATACTGACGATTTGAAAAGTGTCACTAAGAAAAGTAAACAAATCCCTAAATTATACAGGCGTCCACCAAAATCCAAAAGCAAAGGATCATTATTGGATGAAATAATAAATAAAAATAAGCCAGTAAGTTTAATTCACGTGCCCCTTGAAGAAAACAGTAAAAAGCTAATTTTTTCAGAAATAGAAATAAAGGATTCATTTATTCGATCTACAACAGATGTAGTGACTAAAATTGATTGTGGCACTGAAGTCGAGAATCAAATAAATAAAGTCGATTGTGGCATCGAAGTTGATCACATTATCAGTGGTACAGATATGAATGTAGGAATTAATCATCAGTCAGAAAGTGTGGATAAAACAACTGAAATAGATAAATTCTACTTCGAATCTACAGAAAAAAAAGTTGATAAAATTACTGAAATAGAAAAGTTTGATTTCGAGACATCAGAAAAAATTGATAAAATGACTGAAATGAATGAAATCCAGTTTGAAACATTTTGTAAAAGTGATTTACAAATGGATATGTTCAAAGAATTTGATAGTCTTGACATACCAAATGTTACATTAATAAAGGATAAAAATGATATATCCAAAGATTTAATCAAGTTATGTAGTCAATCTTTACCGAATCTGCAAGTACCTTCGCTAAAAGTAACACACGAAAAGGAAGAAAAAGCGAATGAAGAAAAACCTATTTGCAATAGTGCTTCTTATATAATAGGTAGAGCAACACTAACCTATACAACAAGACAGAAAATTAACTTCCATGTTGTCGGTAAAAATGAGCAGACAGTTTGCAATATATCTAGTCCTTTATCTTATCCTATGAATGTTGTATCGATATTTAAAAAAGAAATTACGAATAGAGGAATATGCGATCTCCCTGCAGTTGATGGAACCCGAAAGGAAAAGGAAAAATCAACTGCAGCATATAGTAACGTCCTGAACGAAACACAGTCGCTAAATTGTTCCTACATCTTAGATAGCAGTAAATTAGTGAAACCGTCTGATATAATTAGTACAATAGGAGTTAATAACGACTTGTTACAAAGCGACTACATCTGTGAACAGTTCCAGAGGGAACTCAATTTTATTGATTCATTTTTCGAATCCTTACAATATTTAGAGAGTTGTTCTCTTTCCGATAAATGTTTTAAGGACAACAACGTTGAAAATTGGGTTTGTAACTCAGGATTTGATATAAAAAATCCAGAGTATGATTCTTTCTTTTCGAAGCTTGAAAATGGCACAGAGAATGAAGACACGGAAACAATGGCATCCAAGAGTCTTTGTTTGGTAAGTGTTATTCTTTATGCTGTAAACAGAGAGTGTATGCACATTTGTTTACCTATTAATTGCAGTGAATATCTCCCCATCAGTATTCGTACACGTTTGCTAATGATAACGAGGTGAAAGTTGTAAACATTATTTGTGATTGCTAAGTAGGTACATATAATTGTACATTTTACTTTTAAATTGAATTAATATTTTTACTAATCGGTTTCAGCTCAACTTACTCATTCGCGATGAGCAGAGAAGAGCCAAAAATCTCTTATTTGTGTTAAAAATGCGAGAGGATGCTTTAAAAGATTTTACTAAATCCCAAATTCTCTGGCTGGAAAATAAAAAAAGGCAAGACAACACTGATATATCTACGCTAAAGAAAAAGCAACGTGGGGCACTGCTTAAACTACAACACGAATGTGGGGAAATGCAACGAATGCGTAAGGCACTGTTGGCTTTGTCGGAGAAACGAAAAGTAGCGCTTATGAAGACTAAGAAGAACATAGAACTCAAGTTAAGAAGTAGCGTCAACGTTGACCAAATTGTTCTGGGGAAGAAGAAGTTAAAGAGAAATACGACAGCGGACCGCAACACAGCTCCTCTCAAATGTTTCGATTTATCAAGCAGTGGATGTGACGATAGCACGACAACCCGCCCTAAATCCGACACCGCTTTATTATTCCCTGAAGTGGCTGCAGTCGTCAAAAGTGCAGAAAAGTGCATTCAAACGTGTGACAGTCCCATAGGAGCAATTTGCACCGATCAGTCGACCAATACAGCCGCCGAAAACTTTATAGCAGTTGATGGCACATATTTGAACATATTATTCCACAACCTGACCTTGCCACAGATCTTCAGCGGTGGCAAACAGTATGAAGTTAATGAAGAAGCATTAAAAAATATAGTGAATTCAAGCAACACACGCCATATTAATATAAACGATTGTGATGTAGTTGAAAGTTTTATGGATCAAATTAAGAACAGTGACTTGGAGAACTCGACTACCCCATCGACAGCTCGCAGTCTCGTCGAAGAATTAGACCAATATTACAAAGGTCTTGCTGAAGAAGAAAAGTCATCAATTGATTCACCTGATCACGATTATAAAACTCCTGTAGAGTATGATATTGAACATGGTTTACCAGCTGAAAACAGGCTTGAATTGTATGATATTGGTTGTCATAAGAGTACATCTACAATGACAAGTGACAGCGCTAACACTGTATTGAATAATAAGACAAGTGATGTGACTGTTGATGTACCATTTGCATTTGACTGTGAACATGGTCAGGTCTCCCCGGAAACCCAAGACAAGGATTCGATGGGCAGAACTACCCAAGCTGGACCTCTACCAGTGCCTGAAGGGGCTGCGGCAGTAGTGGAAATATCAGCGACGGCAGTCAGCCTTATTCCTAAATCCTCAACGACTACTCCAGGTAAGTTAAAGTTATTTTGCTGCTACTAATTTCATGGTCATTTTCTCTAGACTGAACTGAAGAGTTTTATTACAAAAATAAATATAGTGATTGAAATGTGTTTCACTCGCTAAATGACCACTTTCTATATATAATAGCGACCATACCTCATTTAGATTAAAACACCTAACGAGAACATTAACTTGATCATCTATAATGATAATATATAGGTTTATATAATGATTTTACAGACAGCAGTGCCAGTAGTGCTTCGTTGAACTCTAGTGTGTCGTCGATGACCTCGCTCACATCGCCAGTACACTTCGAGGCCGAAGAACTGCGTCGGCAGCAACTGGCCATCGAGAGAGAGGTTCGTTATCGATATTTTTTTATGTTGAAGGAAAGCAGACGAGCAGACGGGCGACCTGATGGTAAGTGGTCATCGTCGCCCATAGACATCTCAGCTCACTTTAGTGAGGTGAGGTGAGGTTATCATCAAAATGCTAACCTTGAGGACTTCGGTGGAGTGTCTCATGTGTCGGTAAATAGGCTGGCTGTTTTCATTTGTCTTCCAAGCAAACGATAAATTCTACCACTTACCATCAGGTGGCCCGTTTGCACGTTTGCTTTTGAATAAAAAAATATATTTGCAATACACAACATTCGAGACATTTTTTCGTCAACTGTACCGGGCAAGCGGATTACTTGAGTAAGCGGAAGTATAGTGACTTGAAGTTGCCTCGTAGTAGGTAGAGTACCGTCGCTGTATTGTACAGTCACATCTTAATTTGGGACCCACTTTAACACATTGAACAACTTTGTCATAATAAAACGTAGACTCAACGTAGGCAATCAAATAATGGTATAAAATAAAGGTATATAGCATTAATTTAATATTGACTAGGACAAGGTTGTTCGATGTGTAAAAGGTGGTCCTAAATTAAGTTTCGCGACCGTACAAATATATACGGACTTAGTATGTCTTGTCTACTGGTTATAATTATAATAGTTTTACATTTTTAGTATGGTATAATAATGGATCTGTAATTCTAATATACTATTCTTTCTCATATCTACTCTTCTCTTAACTTTCAGATAAAAGCTTTAGAGCAGCAACAGTGTCAGCTTCTAGTCGTTCGTGAGATACCTGACAAGCCGCCGCCGCCGTACACTCCGCCCAACGACATGCGAGTGCGGAAAGCCCAGCACGCCTTTACAGTAGACGAAATTGTTGAACAACAAATACATAGGAGCATCACTGACAACAGTTCTGTCTCTAACGACAGCCAGGATCCATTCGAGTTATTCGTATCTGAGTACTGTCAGGAAATTCTCGATAAACACCAGACTGAACACAGCGATAAGCCATGGGAGACGTGCAACTTGCTACCACAGAAGCCACAATTTAATGCCGAAGAATTAGCTGTTAGAACCACAACAGAACTGAAAGAGATTCTAAGAGGCGTCACACCTACTGTGGTGTCAGGTAAGCGTTATTGTTATGTTCCTTATCGTTGGACTTCCATGCGGGAGGTCCGGGTTCGAAACCATGCCATGCCATATACCAATGATTTAGGATTTTTTCGTAGACTGATTTCTGATTCTGAAGGAAAACATCGTGAGGAAACCTGCATGTCTGAAGAAATTAAAAGTTTCCGAAGGCATGTTAAATCCATCAATCAGCACTGGGGCCGTTCAATAATCAATACTCATTTATTCTACTACTGCATGGAACATAGATCACTAGGTTTAAGTCACTTATTAGCTCGGTGGATAATGGCCCGTAGATCCTTGTGCCCCAACAGTGGGGATATTGAGAGGCTGATGATGATGATGAACATTCCAATGCGGTTCTTACCGTAGGCTGCTATAAATTTGTGCAATATAAAGTGAGACAAACTATAAAAAACCAAAGAAACAGTTGAAGGGTTTAGAACAAGATGCCAACTGTTTGTAAATAATCATATCTTTACAATGATAACTTCGCACCACAATAAGGGGGTATAGTCTGAGATATTCCAATTTGAAAATTTGGTATAGTATGCCTATATAAAAGGGCGAAGTGTCTATAACCCGGGCTGATTCAGTTATACCACCAGTAACCAGGTAAGGGCGCAGTTACATATAGTCGTTGACCGCTTCGGCGATCGACCTGCGGTGGACGACCTACGGTCACATACCTCCGTTGTTTACACATGGTCGTTGGCCGAAGTCGTCCAATGTCATTCGCTCGATGACAACCTAGTAAAACTTTGACGTTCGCCTAATGGGGTCGACGGTGGTAATTCACATAAAGGCGGTGGGATGCATGCTATGACAGCCCAGACGGTCGGTCGACGACCAGGTTTAACCGCACCTGTAAGTTATCGTCTTATTTACCTTGAGCTATAGAAAATAACACGATTATTGTTTGTCAGGAGTCGGAGCCCGCCGGTCGGACCACATCGACGACATTTTGTTCGCCGAGTGGCGCCGCTGTGAGCCTGAGTGGACGTCCTTGCACACCGATGAAGCCATTGTCAAAAACCAAATCTTCGAGAGTATCTTTCAGAAAATTCTCACTGAAACCATCGATGAATACAAAAAAATTGTGCCGTGTACAAACAATCAACTGATGGAGTGAGTGAATCCAAAACTATCTATTGTAGTTACATAATCGTGCTATACCATTTTAAATTATATTTGTTCATTAATTGTAGTATTTTATCGTGATGTTGATTCAGAATCATACCGTGCAGCACAACAATAAAACCATGTATTAAATTATTTATTTAGTAATAATATAATGAAAAAATATCACATAGTTCTTATATTTGACATCAACTACCTAAATCTATTAAATACTCTTAATTACAAAATGTATTACATATTATGTGTATAATCTTTCGTATGGATACATGTAGTCAATGATGTATTTATATATATGTTACATGTAGCATTATGATTGTCTATTTAACATTTTCTAATACATGTTATACAATAAATGTACAATTCTAGTTTGATATATTCATAAAAATGTGCTTTATACACGAACAACACCAATACTCGAACGACAGTAAAACGTTATAACATAACATTAATTCTAACTGATAATAATAGACGACGATGTTATAATTCGAAATATTTCACCAACATCTTGGCTTTGTACTCTCATCAATCAGATAGCGGCAAGTACAAAATATTTGGAAATATTTAGAAACAGGCGCTTTATTGAAAATAAGGGTGGTCTGTAACAGTATGGAGTAAAAACAAGAATGTAAGCCGCGTTTGTATACTAGTTTGTTAGAAAAAACTCAGTTGAAATTCAGTAAAAATCCACTGGAACACGATACAAGACTAGTGACAGTCTAAATAAATTAAGGTTACTTATTCGAAGAAAACAAAAACGCATGCCCTAGAACCACAGAAATCTAAACATTCATAATTCTTCTTCAAAAATACGCACCGACAAAGAACAGCGTTTTTACTTTAAAATAATGGGTACCGCTGAAGTATAATAACGCCTTTTTTTAGATTATGAAAGAGTTTCTACAATTAGATATGCTGTAAAATATTAGGCATATTCCGACGTTCGACCACTTACTGTGACGCGACTTATATATTTAGATTTCTGTGCCTAGAACCTTTAGAACAGCGTACATAGAATCGCGTTCGTGCTGGGCACACTCTCGCTGCTCCTCAGCTACGCTAGTCTAAAGGCACCCTTCGGAAACAGTCGTATTCACAATTATAGTCTTCACATAACTGACACACTGGCACATAGATTTCTTGAAATTAATCCACCTCCACGCGTGCAATCATTGCTAGTGGAGAAATGAAAATTCTTCTTTCAGGAACGACTAATCGTCAGGCTTAAGAATTGATTCTAGTGGATTCGGTCCTTTCCGTCTTGGGTTCGAAGGTGCCTTAGAACTTTCGGCTGAAAAAGATGTTGTTAAATTATTAATTGTAACAGCAACGTGATGTTATGTAATCTATGGCAGATAACAAGTACCTATGTAAACAGTTTTATTTATTAATGAAAAAAAATTGTATAACTAAATATTTTTTTCATTTCGTAGCCTAGGAATTCCCTAATAGCACAAAATGTCTAATTCTGATCTAATAAATGTTTAGTAGTTATTTTAGAGAACTACTAGATATCTATATATATATGTCTAGAAATTTTGTGCTATTAGGGTTTTAGTCATTAGTAGGCGTTACACCGTTTCATTATCTATATAAACCTACATGTAGATTTGTAATAGGTGAGGTCGACATCATCAGTCAGCATACAAAATAACCACATTGCATTTGTTATGATTGATATATTTCAAGTGAAAGCGAGGGTGTCTAATAACTATGACTCTAAATAAAAAAAATTAAGAAACCCCCGACATACCATTGTGGAGATCCCCTTACTTTTTACTGGTCATCATCAGATCCTCATGATTCCAGATGTGGGAAGGTCACCATGGACATAAACATTTGAGCTTAAAACTCGAACCACCTAATTGTTACCGTTCCAGAGATCCCATCATACTCCAACATCCCAAGATACTCAATATCTTAGTACCACTGATCCAATTTGCATCTGACATGGCTAAGAACATTCAGCAGGTTAGACCTGCGGGCGCCTGCAGGCGGGCTTTTTTTATCAAACAGCTAAAAACACTCGACCAAATTATCTATTAACTAAAAAAAATCGGGTCCAAATCGGGCCATCCGTTGTTAAGTTATGATGCCACAGACAAACAAACAGACAGACAAGCGTGTTAACAGGCCCTCCCTCGATCGGTCGGGGGTTAAAAACTGCCACTTACTCGTAAGCCCCTGTGAAGCCTGCGACACTTCCAAGCACGCCATCCACTCTGTAATACTGATTCTAGTGTCGTGGTTTACGTCGCAATACCTCGGCAGCTTCCTACCACATCTCCTGAGTGGTTCCACATTGTTTATAAGCTGATGGAAGGCTTTCCATTCTCTTCGGTCCAGAGCCTTGTTTTTGTCCTTGTCTAGCATCACGTACGTCCATGTTGCAGCTTGCTCTTCCTTAGATGCGCCCCATTTTACCATATCCCTGTTAAAACATTTATGTTAGGTTGCCAATTTAATGTGGTTTATGTGTCGCAGCCGAAATGGATAATCCGCTGCATTGCAAAGCGCCTAGTCTCATTGCGAAACAGCGCTGATCTGTAAGGCGGCTAATTGACGTTCAGAACTATTGTTGTTGCGATCTATTAAACAAAACGGCGGCCTATGTTTAGGCAGATTTTATAACAAGGTATTATTAACAAGATATTATTGTCGATGTTTAGACAATAATAGTCGCCGAAGTCATACTTGCATCAACGTACTATTATTAAACAGTGAACTTATAAAAATGACGTGGGCACTCAATTATACTCTATTTTCAGAGCGCCACTGGACTGAGAACTAAAATACTAGGAATATTAAATCAAAAAGCGGCGGTTCATGGCTTGTTATAAAAGGGTAAGTTAAGTTAATCACGCGAATTAGAGTATGAACACCTATTACATGCGGCGTACTTTTGTTTAGCCGTATTACAATCCGTCTGAACGTCAGAACGCCGTTTTCCAAAACAGGCTAGGCGCTTTGTAATGCAGCGGATTATATATTTCGTCGCAGCCCTTATCCGCTGTATTACTCGTACATAAAGTCATACATACCCTGGGCCTGTACCGTTAGAAGATGTCGTCATCTTTGATATTAAGAAGCTCATTAAATCCCGTAGGAAGTTCGTTTTTATCGGTTCTGGGCAACCTGGAAACACATGTTACTTTTGGGTTGTCTTTAATATCACTATCACCCTATTGCATGAAGCTGCTTTATAATTATAATATAACTTTCGTGGGTAGTATAGTTAGACACAGGATTACGACTTTGTTCTTGTAATTGTAAGAATGATGGGTATCTTAAGTCGACAGATTTTTCTTTCTAGAGAGAAATAAATGTCTCTGGATTTAAGACAGCTAACTTATTATTAATATAACAGAAAATTTTAAAGACATTGGACGCTGTTTACAAGAAACCTTTAACTTTGGATGAGAAAAAAAGATATGTTTTGCCCTTAGCTGTTCTTTAATTTATCTAGGACTGTATAGTTTTCTGTGCCTAAGCCGGTTATTGTCCATGGAGGAAGCGGGTGGACCACGGGCAAAAAGATCATCATTATCATATCATTTCTAGGGTCGCTTCATGAAACTGAGGGTACAAATGTATTTTCTGTGGTATATTTAAATGAATAGAGATAGCTGTAAATGCTTCTATGTATATGTACATACCTCTCATTGGACTAGCATGTTGTGGAGCGGCGTCACAGTCCGGCCTCCTGTCCTTAACTGAAGACCCCGGGATTGGTTTCCCTGTGTCCTGGTGAACGCACCAGCAGTAACCGGTGGTCTTATAACACTGCGCCCGCGCGTAACGGCCATCGCCCGTGCACTCCGGCACATATAGCACGGCACCGCCGGCTTTCTATAGATAAATGAGGATTTTATTTTCAATTTAATATACAAGTTGATTGCTACAGTCGTAGAATAATATCCAGTGAACGAAAATGGTAATAGATAGGTAGAATCGCTGCCGCCTCACGTGACGATAGTTTAACAAAAATAGCAGGTTTATACAGTTGATAACTGACTTCAATCTTTTGGAAAACTGACAAGTCATGCTGATCCGAAATAGAACCTTACTAATCGCCAGCACTGACTTCATACTGACTACGTATAAACTTTAAGGTATGGTCAAAATCATCAAATTGAATAAGAATGCCAGTCTACTTATCTCGACAAATTCTATTAAAAATTAAATAATATAAAGTTTAGGTAAGTTTAGTAAGTTGTGCCGACCAAAAAATTTAACAGATTTAGCCTTACACTAGTAATTACATCCTAGGTAAATGGGTAAAAATAATAAATTAGTAGTACTCGTAATGGAATTGTTACTGACATGAAATCGCTTCGGCTTTTGATAATTCGCTCGCTAATTAAAATTATACAAAGATTTTTTTCACCATTACAGGGAATAATTTGGTATGATAAAACTTACTCATTTTAGCAGAAAAGTTCGCAGAGCAGCATTAATTACAAATTACAATACAAATATAAACGCTCGCCTTACCTGTTCATCCAACACCGCTTGCCGGTCCGTGAGACAGTCGTTAGCTTCGTCTTCCCGCCTGTTATCCGATCCGTCAGGCGCGAATGAATTCCTCATTATTCCTGGCAACACTGTAACAAATAAAACATTTAGATAATTTAATAATAATAATTAGCTATTAAATTAAGTTTTTCTGACCATGACAGAGTGAAACCATAGGTGAAACGTTAACTCTGCAGATAACACTACAATTCTTTTAGGCGGCCCTATTATATTTTTTTATGAAGAGCAGACGAGCAAACGTGCCACCTGATAGTAAAGTGGTCACCGTTGCCCAAAAACAGCGCACGTCATTATATTATTATTATAGAATTTTCATTGCGCTGCTAACCTTGAGTACCTGGAGTGCCTCATGTGCCGGTAATTAGGTGCTCGCACTGACCCTTCAAACCGAAACACAGAAATGCAAGAGTTTCTGCTTTGCGGCAGAGATGGATAAGAGGGTGGTACCACCCCAGTGATCCTGGACATCAAGATCTTCCACTTTATCTTTTTTACTTTACTCATATCTAAGAAGGTCTAGGCACTTTACTCCCGAGCGTGATGATTGTGAGATGACAAATGGTAAGGTAACAGATGACCGCCATAAATATACATAAACACGAGGTATTCACCTGAGCTGGGGTCTGGTTGCGTCTCCTCTTCGTTGTAATCAGCCTCCGGTTCGGGTCCGCTGTCCTCGTCTGCATTCAACGACATGAAGAAACGGAGAGAGACTATATATTATTATTACGTTTGCACATAGATTTGCATTGTATATGAATTGGTTATGATTGTGATAAAGCAAAATCAAGATTGAGGTGAGAACATTTAAAGCACCAGCTTATACCAAACTACGGGAAACTTACTATGTAGAGTAGTATCATGTAAGTAGGTAATTTTATAATTTACACTGTGCAGACTGCGATTCGATTTTAAAAAATATGATTCTTCGAGTACATCAAATTTAAGCACGGATTATCTAAATTTTCTATAGCGCATTTTAATCAAGGTATGCGGTATGTTTTCCCTTCCCCTTCGTGTATGGGGCATGGGGACACTCGTGTGCCACTAATGGAGACGTTTAAAAGGCTAATTTTGAAGAGTAATTCAGTCAGCAGTAAACAAGCACAGACTGCGGATGGTGGTAACACAAATATATCATTTGTTAGGAAAACACAGACCGAAACGCTCGTAGTAGCGCTGCTCCCGACTACCCCCCCCCCCCCCCCCCCTCGACTCGCGCTTGACCCTTTTTTTTGACTATTTTTCGATTTTAGTAATCATTTTTATTATTTTCCGCCACTGCTAGAGTTCTTTATTATTGAGGTGCTCAGGTACTCACAATCCGGTGCAGGCGGCTCGGGGTTGGTCAGCAAGCAGGTGACCCACTCGGTGCGCGCAATTTCGCCGTCGGAGTCGCCATCGCAGCCGCGCGCCCAAGCGCGAGCGCAGCGCTTTGGCTTCATTACCTGACAAACCAGTAAGGTAGTTGTTCCGTTTATACCTCTCTCTCGTATCCATGTGTATAGCTTAGCACACAGATCCCACTTGAATGCAGGTAGATTTCGGTTATTTCATTATGTGAAACCAGAAGTTGATATGCAAATTTCTACTATATAAGATTAATGCACGACTGTCCTACTAAATGCTTGGTAGGTTAATCACATGGACGAAAAATGTGTATAGATTACAGACTTTTTACAGGCTACGACTCTGATTTGTCTACATTTATACCCTGTCCAGAAAATAAAAAATTAGTCACGAGGGCGCCATTGGTACTTTTATAATCTGTGTTATGGAGATCGCAATGAAAAAAAAATTTTCATTCAAGTAAGTTATTCCAAAATAAGTATAGTGTGAGTTTTATATTTCAAGTGAAGCTATAACTGCTTGTAAGATGTATTAATACCTATGAGTAGATTATAATAAATTAATACAAAGATAGGTCATAAACATAAATGTTTCGTTGGATTTACTTTTCAAGACTGAGCAATCTGTGCTGTGGGGTTGATGGTTACGGCATGTTCAAAGAAATACAAAGCGTGCCATTCAGTTAACATGATGTCATTCGGTCGTCTGGCATTTTATAGAGATACCTAATACGTCTGGTTTGAACAAAAATCATAACCTCATTTCTTTAATCTAACTATATATTTTGATGCTGCAGTAAAATACATCCTTTATCAATTAAAATATCAGAAAATGCAATGAAACCTGAAACGTGAGTGCATTTGGGTCGATCTGCTGTGTCAAAACAAGTATTACGATAGAGGAAAAAATTCTTCCATTAGTTCCGTCTCGAAAATGTAGGTACCGAGGAACTACTGTAAGACGAAAGACGCGTGTATGCGGTACCTTCTTGATAAGCCTCCGTAATCCTCTATATTCAGATTTTTGTAGAGCTCCGCTTTTATCCCGATCTAGTTCCCTGAACTTCCACTCCGCCACAGCTCGTGGCTCCATGGAAGCACCACCCTTTTCTGAGCGCGCTCTCTCGTATTCTCCACTGAAGATCTTGATGAGGTTCCCATTGAACTGACCACGATCAGCTCGCGTGCAACCTATGGAAACAAAGAAATAGCTGCACATACGAGTAATCTAGGCACGGGGACAATTCAATACCCTAGAACACCTTTACGACTTCTAAGCTACATTAGCACGAACTCGATTTTATATTAGTTTCCGCAAATTTTATTACACTTGTTTGTTCACATAAAATAAAACAGTGGGTAGAGTTCCACGACACTGCTTTCTATATGCAAGACTAAAGGTAGAGAAAGAGATTTCAAGGAACTAGTTTGCAAAACATTGCATTATTAGCATTCATAGATTTATGGGTTTTCTGTGGTAATACATATTGAGAGCGTAGTATTTAAGTTCGTTATCCTGATGGAGTACCCATTTAAGTACTCGTAGAATGCTCTGAACTTACTTCTTTTGTTTCGTTGACCCCGGACAGAAGAACGTCGCCTCGTGTGCGATTTGCCTGCAAATCATGCACAAAACTAATGAAACAGACTAGTATAGGTATCATTTTTCATAAGTAATTAGGTATAACATTATATACCAATGTAATATTATGACTTTCGAGCATAGTTTGTATCGTGTGTGTGTGGTTGTGTGTAAACATAGCGTGAGGTAGGTACCTACAGTCTTTCCAGTTAGGGCTTTCGGGGTCAAACGTGCAATGGGAGCCCGTTGCCAATTTTTATTTTATTTTCCCGATATACCTATCCATAATTACTTTCCATATAACTAAAACGACAAAATATATATAATTTAGAAACTAATCTTAAACTACTACCTACTATTTAATTCAGAAATAAGGTGATTTACAAATATTGGGCCATTTTGGTGCAAATTGAGGTAAATTGAGACCGCTTGTTATTTTCATGATATTACGATAATTAATCAATTACATTTTATAGAAACAACATTCGAAAATATCAATTATTCTTAAACTAAACGAAAGTTTTTTTCAACCTTATTTCTGACGTAACTCTGATATTTTCCATAACTGCAAAAATCTAAAATCACAGACCCAAGCCACAGCACTGGAAATACATGGTACTCAGGCAGTCATAAAAATGACACAAAAGACGGTGGAATCGAACGAAATTCCGACACCTATGTTTAATGGTGCTATAGTTTTGGGACAATCAGTATTTTGGAACTCAATTTCTATTAGTCAGTTCATTTTATTTAATCTAAAGTCACCAAGCAAGTACATACGTGATATAAGTACGTAATGTATAACTAATATAATAAGACGACATTTCAATAATGCAAATCACAATTTATTTAGATATCTAGTTAGGTATTTTTTTTAAATAAATCTGTCTTTAGTACCAAAACATTCATTTTTCATAAATCCAGCGCCAATGTACGCAAGAGGTGGTGTGGTGTGGTTACCACAAGCGGGGAGGGCCCGTCTCTGCCTAACCGGTCCAAACAGCAGTGATGTACATCATTAGTCGATACAAAAACCGGTAACGAGGGAGCTGCCTTTGCTAGATATCTAAGCTATAAATATTAAAATACAGTGATGAAAATAATTTCTAATTTCTGACTATTCTGACGCAATAATCACGTGTCATCTCTACTAAATACTTGCCAATATTACTACTGAATTAAATTAACAATAATAAGTAATACACAGACAGACAGATTGATGCCCGTAAATCGACATGGTATGATATAGGTACCTACAGATGATTATTTTTTTAGGTAGGTACATTAATAAAAGTACATCATAGCGAAAAAATAAGTCTACATACAACTAGCTATCGAATGACTTAATTGTTTTTATAGCTGCCCTGATATAAAAAATAACAAGGCGAGTAAAACTAACACGCGTATTTGAAACGGAAATAGATACAACAAAATGTATATTTAAATGTCCAACTTTATATATCCTGAAATCGATATCGATTCGAACCCCGCTGGACGGCAACGCAACAGGGCATTGTACAAAAAAAGAATGAAAAAGTAAACCCAAATCGGGTTTGGTTACTGGCAGACATTTCGGCGCCTGACCCAAATTCAAAATGGAATCGTATCATTAGTTACTTCGCATTACCATTGTATGTTACTCCAACTTAAATCGAACCATTAAATTTTATGTCCTAACGTAAAGACGTTAGAAAAAATATGCAAACAATTTTTTTTATAAATTATAAATTTATAAAAGTTGGTATGTAGGTACTCGTATACTTATATATGTATAACAGACTTTTCTTTTAAATCTTTTGACTTAATTTCGTTTTTAATTATGTAACTAGGTATGTTAGATGGTAATATCCTGAATGCTTGCCATCGTCATAAAAAACAATTTCACCTAGGTAGGTACAGTTATTCTATATGGTTCCGGGTGAACGTGTCTACATCTTAACGACTTCATCAGAACACTAACACAGGTATGTATAGCTAAATATAAAACATCAAAGGTGCGGGCGCAGCCATCTAACAAAGCTCTAAATAATGTCTGAAGCATTTTTTCTATCTTCTTATGGCTGAGACGGGTTCCTCTTTACCTTTAATAGGAACAAAAAACCGGGACCCATTGTGGCCAGGCGTCGAGCTGTCTGAGGCTTACCGCTGTTTCTAAGAACCTTATATTGTACTATGATTTATCTGTTCCAGCTTTATCTATCATACTGAAAATAAAGCGTTGTATGATATCTTTTGAGTTTACATAAGTATGTATATATTTTTTATTATTATTTTTGATTAATTCTTAGGTACCTACAGTCGATTACGCCGGGGTAGAGGTTTGTAGTAATCATGTCAGCAAGCAGTGTCATAATTAAAATTAACATTCGCATTATCACGTCACTAATGTGTTTTCAACTTATGTAGATATTGGCTTATAAAATAAAACCGGGAAGAGAACATAATTATCACGAGGTGTGGTCAGGAATCCATCGCCAAGTTAATAAACTAAAGAGCATTGAAGCAGATTCCATGCATCCGGGCCAACATAAGTGGTAGATAATAAATGTTTAATTGCTCTTTGCAGGCGCCAGATCCTCTTTAATGGTTGTAGAGACTGGCATAAGTGATTGGTAAATAAAATACACTGGATAAATAGAATGGAAACATAAAGTTGTCAGTATGAATCAGTTCTAATAACGTACCTACTACGTCTGCAAATGAATGAGTAATCGCTAGTAGTGCAGTTTAATATTAAATAACACTATTTTTATATTTTAATTGTTATTGAATTCTTTACAATTATTGTATGTAATGTCGTGTTACTAGTGCATACCTTCTTTCTGCGCTAAAGACGTTATTATTATATGTATAATGCATGTTTTTATAAATCGTGTCCTGGAAATTATAATGTTTAATAAACCGTACTAAGATTTTTTACGTAACTACTATACTTTTTTCTGTAAACTGATTTAATCTAGGGTTTAGCGAAACGATACATGTAATTTCACCCGAAGAAAACTTTAAGTGGGAACAAGGAACTTTTTGCCACCCGCCTACATTCGTAGGCTTGATTTATAGCGCCATGTCTTATTCATCTATTCAAATTATTGGTCATGCCTTCATAAGACTGACTGACTTCATACGAACATCTACGTTGGTTATAAGTGTTACATTACGAATGCAACGCGGTACCTCTGCTGCTAACAAGAATGCTAACTATTGCTAAGCACTATAGCATTGTTTGGGTATATATAACATACCTACAACAACACATACGTACTTTGTTACACGTATGTGTATTGGTAAAAGTCTTAAAAAATACCTTCACTCTTGAACTATAGCGAGAAACGTGTTTTAATACCTATTTTAAAGTCGCATAAAATTGTTATCTCTACATACAGCCATTAGCCACCTAATAATCTACCTACTTATTAATGTTTTAGGGGTTAAGGAAGAAATATTGGCCATCTCACTGATACTGTTTTATTGCAAAAAAAAACGCAATCTCATTTGCAATCCTTGATAGACTTAAGTGCAAAATCGAGTCGCTGCAGGACTATTGAGTCATGGGAAGGTTTTACCTGAGTTTATTTTTATAACAAGAATATTATAATAAAATCTAAACTTGTTATTTAATCGGATTGAACGAGGGAATCTTAGGCGTTCTGAGAAGTAGTTCGGATGAAATTGTATAATTTTCTACATTTTGATAATAATAATTGCCGGAAATACCTACCTTACTGATCTTCGATTTGTTAAACGATAACACTTAGAATATCTTGAAGTCGATGTCGGTTCACTCACTCCCGTCGTGCAATGAGAAGGTGCGGGTGGATAGGAAGCTGGCGATTAGGAGCAGTCAACTGCAGGCACGAGCGACGGCCTGCGTAGGACGACCCTCTCGTAAAGAAAAGGTATGACGAGACAAACGGCAACTAAAACTGTTCGTTGAATTATTGTATTACTATGTAGAACTGCTACTCAAACGAATTATTTGCTCACCTAAAATCGTCGAGGGAAATGTTATAGTATTTTGTATCAAACACGTATTTATACTCATATTTTGATGTACCAAATACCTTTAAATACATCTTTATTGTAACTTTGTACCTTTCCTTTATATCGTCAACGTTTTGTAGTTCGAAAGTAGTATTTGTATAGTAACTCTACACTCGTAGACAGTCGTAGTACCTATGTACCAACTCGCATCAATGTCTACTAATTCGATAATAGGTACCTGTCTGTAAATAAGCCGGGATTGCTGTCTTCCGCCTCCAGGGCCCCTGACCCCTTTATTTTTACATACCACCTACATAAATGTACTAGAGATATAAAATTTACAGAATTTTCTTTGAAACTGTTTCGGTGGTTACCATCAAAATACTATATAATATCAGCTTGTAAGCAGAGCCTTCGATCAGCGTTATTTGTAACATTACTTTAGTCTACATTGGGATCTCAGTCTCACATGAATCTATAATAAATTCTTCGACTCGTATTGACATACCGCTGCTATGCTTTTGTTTCTCAATAATTTAATGAGTTATTTCGGATTGATTGGTATTTGGGCACGTGACAACATTCTTATTTCGTCCTGATACATTGAGAAGTAAGAAAAAAGTGTAACATTTAACATAATGGTAGATAGTAAGTAAGTACTGTGATACTACAGAGGCGCGTCTAGGCGTGGTAAGCGCATGGATACTATTCGCCACTCTCAAATAGATGCAACATCGCATGTACGAGTACCTACATAATAGTGTATGTATTTATAAATCTATCATCAAGAAGCTCTGCTCTCGATCTACAGAAGTTCAGAATAAACAAACGAGCAAAATATTTTTCAGTTGAAAGATACTGTGCAAAAACGTGGCGCCCGCCGCCGGCTTTTTCGAGTAATTAATTTCGAATACACTGATAAAATTGTTTATTATTGCTTCGATGCTTGGACCAATGAGTAACTAAAGTAAACATTTCTGCCTAGACTTTCATGGTCACACAAAAGTTCTAGTGTAAATGCTTTTCATAAGTGTGTTTACTTGCTGAGGTTGAGAAAAAAAATCCGAAGTAACAAGTAAGTACTAACCCCGTTTATTTATATATTTATCGACAAGTACAGTCCACCACAGGTCAACCTACCCAAAATGTCAAAATTTTAGAATCTGAAATGTATCATATTGCGCATGCATAAGGTTGAGATTTAATCGAAGGTTTTTGACAGATGGTATACTATAGCTTGTGGTCGACTGTACTTTCAAAAGCCGCTCTAGAACATGGCACGAGTAAACATCAGCTTTCATCTGGAGAATTGTTTATAAGCGTTGTCGAACGTATCTCGACCATTATTTATAATTTCGCTTTAACCAGAGCAGATGTTTTGAATCCGGGAGATTAGTTACAATTTCAAACACAAAACGTGTGTAGTTATCATAGAAAAAGCATTTAAAATGGAAAATAAAAGATGTGATAAACACCTTGATGTATACGTTAACGTGTACCTATTCGCTAAGTATTATGTGTGAGTTTCTATTTTTCAGCAAGTTGCTTGATTGTAATCTAACAAAAAAAAATATTTTGGCTCACAGGTCAAGAATTACGCGGTATATTTTCGACGATGCATGGGTCAAGAGTTTGTTGCTTCAAACGTGTTTTATGTTTCTTACCTGTCCTGGAACAGTCTGGCCTGCCGTTTCGGACGGTGGTATCGGGCAGAGGCTTGCCGTCAGGGGTGACGCACCAGCAACTAGCTGCCGCACCCGCTGCGCCGCACTGCACGCCAGCATAAGTGCCATCCGCACGACATCGGGGTACGAACGCCGCACGTCGGTTGCCTTTTGCTTTCAGCGCGTAGCGGAGAGCATTCAGACAGGACTGGCCTTCTGTTGACATCAAACGACATAAGTACCTACGTTTTTTAAATTATAATTATCTACTGATAGGGCCAATGGAAATGGCACCTATCGTGATTTGTGTGAAAGTGGCATCTCCTTAATTTCCTGAGAGTGTTTTAGTGTAAGAGAATATTCTAGTAATTTGCGCACAAGCTTACAAGCTCTGTATGTTACTAGACGCTGAACATATTGACTCTTAAAACAAAGAAGCGCTGGGTGATGATGATGATTCCCCGTTTGCCAACTGAATGCTACTACAAATTGAGATAGTTGCAGCGGAGCGGAGAAAGAATCAGACGGACAGTTTTGTCACATAACTCTAGTCAGGGTTAGTTATATGCTCTCGATCTTCAAGGTTCAAGGTTTAGGTTCTTAATGGATGAAGAAGGAGACGAGACGGAAGAAGTTAGATTTGACAAGTTGTAGTACCTATCTATGTAATGGCAAGCAGTGGTAAAAATTATTGACTAAATACTATTCCGTGTAGAGATTTAGATAATCTGCGCGTCTAGATAAATACGCAGATACTAAGCATATGGTTATCTAATCTACATCATTTATTTAATTTATATCCAGTTCAACAACACGAGACTGTACAGAACATGGCAAGGTCAGTCACAAAGATGTTTTTCACACAGTCTTCTTAGGGACGAGACAAGACTTGTCTTTATTTGCATTACCTACGTAGATGTCTACATATTTAATATATCATAGATATTGTACTATTAATATTTCTGTGACAAGTCTTAGGTTTCAGAAAAAACTTGGAGCGGTTTCCGTACCCAAAGAAGATAACAATTTTTTAATAATAATCTAAGTACTAACTGCTCAAGTGAAGCGGAATGGAATTCATAATCTGAGATGTAATTTAAAAGTTGTTTAGCGAAATACAGTGGCAGGGTACTGATCAAATCTGTAGCAGAACTAACCGATAATAGGTATAAATGTCGAGTGGTGACAACGATTAATTCGATCGTTCTCAGTAGATCCTTTGGTCAGTTCCACATTGATTACTCGATGGGACGACTGGATACATCAAGCGAAAAATGTTGCGGGATAACCACAATGGGTGACCACTTTAGTAGTTGAAATCTTGGAGGAATGAAGATCGTAGTCACGCTGCCGGTAAAGAGCAACATACTCGTACATAATTAAAAAGCGCCACGCGCCCGCCCGTCAGAAACTATTTTTTCTATAATTCAATGCATCATACGTGTACTTCAAGCAACTTGTCTATCTGACGACAGTGAGCCATCTTCTTTCCTTCAAGAGCTGAACTGCAATCAATTATTATTCGACTCTCTTGACCAAATACAAAGCGCAGCTAAAAGTTACAGTGAACTCTTGGCATTGACAAAAGTAACTTGAACTGCAGTAAAATTGGCATTCGCTGAATTAAACTTCAGAAAAAAGTCCGTGGCGTAGTACTGGAGGCCCATGCGGGAGGTCCGACTTTGATTCCTTGTCAAGTTTCATTCTACCAATGAATTTATAATTAGTTTTTTTTAAGACTTATGTATATTTACTGACTGCTATACCGTAAAAGGAAGTAACCTACTCACTGAGATAATTGACGTGCAAATTGGGGAAGACAAAAGGCAAAGCCCGGGAAGTCATTCTTCGTGGTTAAGTGGTCCATAGAATCAACACGACCATTATCAATGAGGAAGACGACTAGAAGATGTGAACTTACCCACACAAGGTCCCCTGCGAGCCACCGCCACCGGCTCCCCAGCACACTGCGTCCTTAGTAGATCGCAGCGCGAGGAGTAGGTTCTACCATCGGTGCCGCAGACGGCTTTGCGTGCATTCCCTGGCTTCCCCTCGCAGGCTGAGACCCGAGAGGAACACTCCTCTCGGTTTTGATTGCTCTCCTGTAGGAGAAGAGGAGAAGATAATACGGGTATTTTTATTAGTTATAAAATGTAGCATGACAGTAAGTGGAGTGAAACCTAATTCCTGAAGATTTTGTCAATGTCGGTACCTAACGACTTCATAAAACTCATCGTATGACAAAAATAACGAAATTGGTTGAACCCAACGTGACCCCGATTAATGTCAGTTCTATGCCCGTAGGAATCGATATGATTTTTTTACCGTTTTTGACATTTTTCTCGTTGCAGGTAGATAAATAATGATATTCGAGAGCGCTTCTAGTCCGATTTCTGTTTGAAATACCTAAAGCAAAGATGAAATAGTTACCTACCTACTACTAACTAGCACTAACCCTAGATGTAATTATTTTTTCTGCGGGCTTAAAAATTATCCTGTATCTTTTTAAAATGTTAGTTTCGTACTTTAGGTACTAATGTTCTCTACTAATCACTCCAAGTAACTCATTGGCTGTATACTTTCAGTGGGTCTCTGCAATGGTTCAGATGTGGTTTCGTTTCGATCCAGCGACTTATGCGCCGCAGATTCGCTCTTGTACCCTAGTCATTGAGCCTTTTATTGCTTCAATTGCAATGTTGTTGTCATGACTGGTTTATCAAATAGTTTTTCTAGTGTTCGGTTTACCTGATCATTTACGTGTACTTTTTTTAATTAAATAATTGACGTGGGTAACGAATTAACTTAGTTCTGATTACTGATCATATCCTCTGGGATTCTGGGATGTGTCGAATTCATATTCTCTTCTTATTTCGTGTCAATAGTTAGTTCACATTAATTGATGATAAGATTTCATGATGATAACAATATCATGAAAAACATGTATTGATAATTTGTTATAATATGTATGAAAAATAGGTCATCAATTGTATTTTTCATCTACTACTTACTATAGGTACTTGAATTTATCGTAACATCAAATTTTTAACACAATGTAATTATTATTCATTACTTATTGTATTTTTATAAGGCAATAGGTAACTGAAATTAATTGTTTCGTTATATCGCTCACCAAAATGAAGCAACCATTTTGGTTGAAAATAATCTATTTTCGTACTCATAATGATAGATCATGGAAGTAGGTACTACATATTTACAACTACGTACGTAGTGCATAGTACTTATAGAGTAGACGAAGAGTTGTCTGCAAATGACTTTCGTAACTGCTCCTACGCCAGACTGCATTGTGTTGTATACCGATCATATAAAGGAAGTCCTTTAGAGACATGCGTCTACAAGGCAGCCAACACTACAGCTCTACTACACACACCCACACCACAGCCTATAACTTCCATCTGATAGATTCGATAAACAGACAAACTGACTGTGAATAAAAGAGCTTCGCATTCAGAAGGAGTGTAAATCCTTTGTCTATGGACATTTTTCCTTATAAACGGGCTCAGTTGCATTATAATAAATTCATTTATATTCAGTCCGCAACGGCTCCGGCAAGTGAGTGAATGTATCGTTTGATGCCAATTTTTATTTATTTTGTAAAATGTTTGTCCTCGTACTGCTTTATTTGAAATGTATACTGCTATATTTCAAGGTTCCTTTAAAACTTATTGAAATAATGTTTTCAACTGCTCAAATGGAGGCAATGGCTGATGGAAAGAAATTACGACAAAATCAACGTCCACCACAGATAGGCCAAACTTCAAAATTTGAGTTCGAAAGTTTCGGAAATGACGCTTATACTTTTCATACTTAAATCTTCCATTATATACACTGGGACGCAAAAATAACGGGTCACTTAAAAAACTGTTGAAGATGACTTATTAATACATAAAAAAGTACACAATTTAATTACCTATATTATTAAAAAAAACACTTCTAACTTATGGCAACAAAAAATAACATATCACTGTTTTCTTCATAAACGTTTTTTAAAAATCATTTTTAATACTTAGTATTACCTCCATGAGCCAATATAATCCAGTAACACGATGTTGATGCTGCTGTTAATTAAATTTCTGATACGATTTTGATCAATGTTTGGGTATTTTTCAACTAGCGCATTCTTCGACTGGTGTAAGGTAGCTGAAGCTGGATTGTGTTGTCTAACGCGTCTTCCGAGCTCGTCCCAAGCATGCTCATTGGGATTTAAGCCTGGACTGCGAGCTGGCCACTCCATGCAGTTGATACCTACATCTTGAATATACGCGTTGACCAAATGAGCACTGTGTGCAGGCGCATTATCGTGCATAAGAATGGAATCTTCGCCCATATTTACTAATAAAGTGTCAGCATACTCATTTAAAATCTCCTCTACGTATCTGAGAGTAGTCAGAGTACCGTTTCCTATTACCGCTAACTCCGTACGACTTCCTGAAGATATCCCAGCCCACACTATTACTGATCCTCCACCAAATGGCTCCTTTTCTTCAAAACATGCCTGTTGATGTCGTTATGCTGGACGTCTATATACTCTTCTTCTCCCATCGTGTGTAAATAATTAAAATCTGGACTTATTGGTAAACATAACCCTGGACTCGATGTTCCCTGTTAAGTTTGGGGCCATTTGCTGGCCTATAGGGTTTCATATCAGCTTCACGAAGTCGTCGCAGTATTGTGTCAGAACTCACATTGTTGTGTCGAACTTCTTGAAGTGGGTTTCGGACCTGAACAGCCGTGAGATGTCGGTTTCTTAGCATAGTGCTCACGATGAAGCGGTCATCTCGAGTAGTTGTTCACCTTGACCTGCCATTTACTGATCTTCTGATGTTCTTGCCGGTCTCTTGAAATGGCTGGAGTACTCTTTGGACCGTAGGTATCGCTACTCCCACTGTTCTAGCAGTACTACGCTGACTTCTTCCTTTTTGTACCATAGTAATGACTCGTGTACATTCTTCAGGTAATAGTGACATGATGCTGCACTGAGTAGTGATATTTTAGTCAAGGAATTGTTTATAATGACAACTTGGTTTAACATAGTAAAAACAAAAATGTTTTTGTTCTTATACTTATCTTATAATAGGGAGCCGGGAATAATCCCAGCGCCACTTCGACCCTTGAGGATATTTTGTGCCTACCCCTTTTACACACTGGTCATCTCAGTGTGCAGGCTTCCTCACGATGTTTTCCTTCACCGTTAGAGCAGTCGGTAAATGTACGTAACTCTTCGAAAAATACGAAAAACTCATTGGTACATGGCACGGCACGGTTTCGAACACGGACCTCCCATGCGGGACTCCGGTGTTCTATCCACTGTGCCACCCACGCTCGTTTCTTATACTTACTTCCCAATATGTTATTTTTCAAAAGTCTGATATATATTTTTTAAACTGAAACTTGTACAGATGGACTTCATTTGATGTTTATAATACTCATTACTGAACTAGGTACTTATAACATACTATTTATACGAACGATCTATCTCTAAAACTATGGGAGATATCACGGTTTTTCTAAGTGACCCGTTATTTTTGCGTCCCAGTGTATATATGTAGAATTATCTGCTACGATTTCGGTAACCAAACCTATATCGGTCTATCGACCCCGACTAGTACAAAATAGCGGTTGTTAGCGAGAGCGCCTGTTTTGGAAGACTAGTCGGGACACCGCTAAAGTAGAGACTTACACTATGGGCATGAAGGAAGAAACGCGCGCGCGAGTTATGTTGATCGGTTTGGGTAACCGTATATTTGAAATTTTGTCAACGAAATGTCATTTGACCATTTTCAACGGGTCTGTTTTATTACAAAAGTTTCACTGGAAGCATCGAATAAAAATGGTTAATTAAAGAGACAGTGTATTTTCTTTACCCAAGAATACATGGAAATTGACTCATGTATAAACAGCCTGTTTGAAGCGAGTTAAAACTGAATATTCAACTTTGACTTCGTTGAAAATCTTCGTTCCTAACACGATGGTAATTAATGTTAATTGATTATTTTTATTCTACATATTATATATTTATAATGAAATTATATTACGATTAATATACTTATAAGAGGTGGAACAGCTAGGGGCCTATGCACACCGCGTATTTTATACACGCAGACGACGCGTTTACGGCGCCGTAGAACTCAAAAAAGCAGATTGTTTGCGTTTGTATTGATGAAAACGTAATACAAACGCGCGCAAGAAGCGCGTTTAAGGTGCGTTTGTTTCGATGGAAACACTCAGAGACGCTATACACACGCGCGTTACCTGCGCGTTTGTATCGATACAAACACAGATCTACGTGTGCAAAGGTTTACTGGCTGCGCCTGAATCTCGTTTGAAACGCGGTGTGCATAGGCTCTAAGTGTTTACAGGCGATTATACGGTTGTAATATTTTGAATATCAGTGACAAAATAACCGCCGTTAACAAACATAACGCCGTAACATTTTCGCCATTGACATTTTCAAACGAAACCTTTTAAGTACACATCAGGCTGTAGCTTTGTCGCTTTAACTGACTTTCATTTGACACATTCAAAGAAATGTCAAGGAATCATAACAAAAACTTATTGCGACAGGGTTCCACGGAGTATAGCTTAATGTGGCCATCCAAAAAAAGACCTTTTGGATGATGATAAAAAAAATCCCCAAAAAATAAGCAAACAAATGTAATTTTTTGACTAAGCACTTGTGTTATAATGAGAAATTAAAAATTTCTGTTTACCACCTTTGTAATCTAGTATAAACGTTAGTTGTTTGAGTTGTTGTTCTTAGATATTTCTTTAATTTATCAAATTATCGCCTGTAAATACTTATATTTCATAGAACTTATTCAATCTAATTTAGCGACAAAATATTGCCTCTTATACGCACTAAAACATTTTTTTGGACTAAGTTATCACTTTTTCCTGCCAAGAAATTAAAAACTTGCACTTACAATCTTTTGCACTAGGCGATCTAGTTTGAATAAAGATTTTGAATATATTTATCAGTAACGAAATATTGGCCGGTAAACACTTAGCTGTTTCAACCTGTATGGGTATTATTGGGGAGGCACTTACTTTAATAAATTTTAAATCTTGCTCTACATTACATGGAAGATTATAACTGTTATAAAAATACAATACATGTTTATCGTAGAATCAGTTCAAAAGTACATATAGTTTTATAATTTGACAGTGATTCATTAAAAATAATAATTATATAGGTAGTTAGTACCTAGTTAGGTATTACATTTCTGTCCCGTTGATGTCTTTTCTAAGGTAAAATAGAAGACCTTACCTTGGACCTATATATTAGTGAATGTCTCGTATTTTGGCAAAATTTTTAAAATCAGCACAGCACAAAAAATTATAACTTAATTAGGTACTTATTTATTATAAAATAGTAATTATTAATGTATAACGTGTTTTATTATTATTACACAAACAAGCACAACACGTAATTTAAAATAAAACTCACCTTCAAGTCCGGCGCTGCTCCGGTAACATAATAAATAATATACAGGAAAATTAAATGGACTAATAATATGCTATTGATATGCATAATGCCAGATTCGTAATAAATAATTTATTTATAGTCAATTAATCGATTAATGTGTCACTTGTTCACAGAACAAAACAAAACGCGTAACGACCGAAGGGAGAAGGAATTTTTTTTTAGTATCATATTTACATAGTCAAGTAGTTGTATTGGGCTTTGTTGTAAAACGTTGAGGGATACAATAGGGATACGCAGCAGATACGTTCGTCGGGAGAGAGAGTTAAGGACAGAATAAAATACAATACGGATCGGATAGATCCCGGTGCGCCCGCGACGCCGCCGGCCGGCCGGTCGCCTCGCCACGAGCAAAAAGCGCACACGCGCGCTTCCCAACCCCGCCCACTGCTTAGCCGAGACCATCTCGTTTTGCCGGTGGCAAAATGGTGGAACTACAGGGTAAAGTATGAGTTTTGCTATCAAAATGACACTTGACGATGACCCAATCCGATGTGATTGACTCGACCACAGCTTCGCTTTGCTCGCCTCGCTTCGCCCATTGCGACAAACAAAGATGTGCGTAATATATGCGATATAATGGGCCTAATGTTATTATTTTATGATATAATAAATCATTAATTTTAATCGAACACGATTTAGAAGTAGTCGTAATCAAGATTTAGGATGTAAAAAATCGTTGATAGGTATATAATATAAAAGATTTAAATTTTATTATATCAATTAGAGTGAGATTTTTATAGTTTTTGAGGATAAAACCTCAGTATAGCCAGCTGTTGTTGTACAGAACAAGGATTGAACGAGAAGGTTGATAGTATGTAGTATTTATAACCCATTATTTATAATTGTACAGGTCAATAATATTGAAATATTATTAGAAATGTAGAGGTGCTTACTCAATATTCATTCTTACGATCGACTGTACATTTTAAACAGCGACATCTTGAAATCGTGATTGGCATAATTATCGGAATGTCGGACTACATAGGTAACATAAGTTACATAGGTAACTTCTACTTATCGACAATATGCGCTAGATGTCGATATTTAAAAAAAACTGATTACAGCTCTACTTTCAACGCTCGTTTTTACTCTTTTTAAGGTAAGTAGTATAATTTCAAAAAGAAAATCAAAGCATCAAATCGTTTTCATTAGGTGGCCAATTTTACTTTAATTTACATAGGCTTATACCTAGATTAGTTTATAATGTAATGGGATTTGTGCCTTAATAAAGAAATTTTCTATTATTATTATAAATTATTATTGTTGAGGTTTATACCAAAAGGTAACATTTGCTTACATATTATATATATATAAAATACATAGCAAAGTATTATTACTCTCACAAGTTAATTAAATGATACGTTTTAGTGCAAAACGTGATTATGTCGTGCTTATAACTTTGTATCCAAGAAGTTTTAGTGTATTAACGAGTACATTAAAGAAATTGATACTCTGTCCATTTTCTACATAAATAATCGGATTTTTGTGTTTTGTACTTAAAATGCAAATGTAACTTTTGGTGTAGACCTCCACAATAATAAACTGCATAATTGTACTTATACTTTTTGTTCTTCCCTCACTTCTTCCATTTTCGCTAATTTTCCAGACCCGGGCTATTCCAGATCAGGTCTACAAGAAGGACATGCCCAGTCCAGTGCCCGTGATATGTATTAATTCATCTGATTCTTATCCATGTTCACCAAGCTAGCGACCACCCTTCAATTTACTATAAAAATGTCGTTAAATAACGTCTTCGATTGGGCATGACGTTTTAGTTCTACTTATTAAGCCAGTGTGCTTCATCTTCGTCCCCATAGTCACTTACCAATTTTACCATCAGGTCAAATTGAGGTCATACTCGTACTTTGGTTTTAAAGAATATGTGTAAAGTTTTGAAATCATTTTCCCATGTATAAAAACAAAATTTTATTTAATCTTTTTATGACTCCATTCCATGCTAGCCAGTCATGTTTATTATGAAATAAACATGACCGGCTATGGCTAGTATTGCTTCGTGATCCTTAGCTATGACACAGTTACGAACCAAAATTCGAATAGTTTTTGAAGAAACTATAAATTATTTTTGTTTGTTAACTCTGTTGATAGCGCTCATAATATCGATAACTTGTCAAGAACGTACTTCGGACTCAAAAGGAAAATTCGTTGTTACAAAAAAGATTTGTCTACAATTAGATCAGACATTACGAGGTGCTTGTATACTCCTAACTTTATTGAAACCCCTACTATCACAGAATACACAACTATTAACCTAATAGAATTTATACCTAACCTACCTAGTAATTTGATGATTAGTAAATATTGTTTCAAACTGGCCATAAGCCGCTTGGAAAAAATTGTTCAGTAATTGAAAGTGATCATATATGTGTATTTTCAATTTTAATTTACTCTACGACGTTATATAATGGGACATTAAACGTTTTCAGCGAGACACAAAACTTGCTTTCTTCGTCCTGACACCGGACCATGTCGTGCTGATATCATCCAATGGTATTTTGATGTAAAGCAAAAGAAGTGTTTCAGGTTTTTTTGGGGTGGTTGTCAGGGCAACGGGAATAGATTTGAAACACTTAGATCATGTCGGGACTATTGTTACCTTAATCAGTCTGATATGCGATGTAAGTATAGGTACTTATTTATTGCCATGAGTATTATTTTAAACTGCCTACATATTTGGAAAAGAACTCGGATTCATAGTGAGCTAAATACTTAAAATTAAAAGATTGAATCTAAAAGCTAATACTCACTACTCACTTTTAAATTTAATATTTTCAAAAAAATTAGACCTAGAGATTACAAACAACTTTTACACGTTTTACCTGCATGTTATCAATGCTTACTTTTTTCAGTGCATATACCACACTTTTGTTCAATGACTTTCGATTATGGGACCTGCTTTGGACATTACAATCGATGGGCCTGGGACAAGTTGTCCGGGTATGTATGAGACGATTTTGATGCTAAACTACAGCTGTAACCACAATTCCTAACCCAAGTTTTGTGTGGATAGGTTAGGTACTACCGTACGTAGTAAATTATATATTCTTTGGTACTACCTATATTGAAAGAAGAGTAAGTAAGAGAAGTAAAATTGAACACAGAAAATATTGACAGAAAAATAAATCAAAAATGGTAGAGAAGTTTTGTATAACCTGCCACCTCTGTTATTTATTTAGATACCTACTGTTAGCCCCTGACTGTTTTGTACATGGGCACGGGCCACCGGTGTACTTTTATCTGGTTGAAATATGAACTTATTCTCCCAAAGGTTTCGCTAATCCAGCCAAATTTGAACAGTTTCTGTTTAATTTGAAGGGAGTTAGAAATATGACAGGTCGATCTATGTATTAGATTCTATGCTATGTAGGGGTTTGCTTTAAATACCTACACGAACTTCTTTATAAACATCTCTGGTTTGTATCTTTTAGAAATATCTTTTATTAGCATTGCAAGAAAAAGTCCTGGTACATTATGGAAACATTTTTATTACAGACATTGCAAGCGTCGATTGTACTCGGGCTGCGGTGGCAATCAGAACAACTTCCACTCTCTTGACGAATGTCAGGCCACCTGCATCAGACCACCGAATAACACCCTTATGAGGTCTCAGCGGATCACAACCTGCGTGCCCTTCAATATTGATGAACTTAATTAACACGATGAATTTTCGTAGGATTTTATTCGGAAAACCTCTCTGAATAAAATCCTACGAAAATTCATTATACAAACTAGAGTTCAAGATGCAGGTTGAAACTTGCTTGTAATTAGTGTGATGTGACGTTGTTATTATTACGTCATACCTGCACACAAATTCTAACCTACACCCTGCATAGATAAAACCTGGAGAAGCGGCGTTATACATTGGAAATTATCTAAATACAAACAATTTTTACTTAGGACTTTACGAATTTTATTTTTGTAAACTAGCTTTTACCCGCGGCTTCGCTCGCGTGCACTTCAATTTTGTGAGAAGTTTATATTGTGTATACCTACCTACTCGTAAAAAGTACCTACTTAATTTCCATTTTGTCTACTTTAAGCTTCAAATAGTATAGTTAATTCTAAGCCGAAATTAAAATCCTTTCAACTCTATATCCTGTGGGAATTTTGAAAAATACCTTGTCCACATATTACAAAAGACCTATGTGCAAAACTGTAGCCTTCTATGTCTAACGGTTCGGGCTGGGCGTTAATTGATATATCAGTGAGCCGGTCACGAAAAACCTATATATCCATACCCTGTGGGATTTTATGAAAATCTTAAATATGCTTTTTTGTACATAATAAGCAACCTGTATATCAAATGTAAAGACTCCAGTAGTTATATTTAATTAGATATGGTCACTTGAAAGGGAAATTTCTAAAGAAAAAATATAACTACTCATCCCGCGTGAATATTGAAAATTCCTGAATTCACTTTTTAGCAGACGTAATGTGCAACATATGTTGTAAATTTGAAATTACCAGACGTTATAGTTAAAAAGTATAGCCACTTCAATTAATAAATTAAAATCCTTAATTTAGAATTGAATAAAATTATTCCTGTACATAAATATTATAAGGGTTTGCTTCTCCATTATAGGAGTTTTTTTCAATAACTCGGGAACTATTGGACAATTCAAAATAAATAAGGTGATGTTTTTAAGATAAAAATATTCTTTTTTATTTATTCTTTGACAACTTCCTCGCAACTCTTGTAATTTCTCATAATTTGAGATAGAAGCATGAAATTATTCATAAGTCACATAATGTTCTTAAACTTAAGATGTAGCGTCATTTGTTAATGAAGATAATGATTGGTAAGACCATTTTACTGTCATTGGATCTCATTACTTTTTCCGAGTAAAGATACACGGGACTTGTCTACTTTTTACATGAAATGTTTTTGAGAGATATCACTCCTTTTTGTAAGTACGAGGAGTAGTTAACTTCCGTTTTCTTGGTCTTGGTTTCTAATTAACTGTCACGAAATTATGCCGTGTATAATAATTGTACAGCGTTCACTATGGGGCTAACTATGAAATCGCGAAAAAAACCCAGCTAACCAACCGTTTTTTTTCCGATATCAGTGTTGGCCTCATAGTAAAAGTTGTTCAGTTATGGATACTGCCCCCCCTCCCCTTCGGTTCCATATTCACTGCACTTCCTCCAGTTATGCTACTAGTGTTAGCTTCGTATGAAAATTGACACTTAACCTAGCTTAAACCGAGATTGGCATTTACGCAAGTGGGCCTTATTCTTTCATTCCGACTTTCAGACTACAAATACACAAGCGTTTATAAACAAGCAGTTATTTGCCGTTCGGAAAATTGATTTTGTCGATTTAGCAACCGTCGAATTAACTTCTGATTCGGATGTTTCAATTTTTCGCGCAAGCGGGCCTTACCTAATAGGTAATCAAATCAGTATCAATGAAGATTTTTTAGTCGTGTCGTAGAATTTAATAATAGGCAATAATGTTTCATACACGAGGTCGTAATGTATTTCTAGTGTGGATTCAAGGAGAATTTAGAAATAATTATCTACGCGAAATTTTGTTTTGATATGTTGACGAGGAGGTAATAGACATACTATAGCAGATATTAAACTACCTAAAATAAGATAGATAAGTATAATTTGAAATTCTGCATTCTGTTTATACGGATGGGGCTACGAGTATGCAAGGGATAACAAATATTTTCGGACTTAGAAAGCCTAACTATTCTGAATACTCGTACCTTATACCTACCTACATTTCAAATAATATTACATCATCATTTTATGACCCATAAAATTGTCGCAAAATAGAAATCAGTAGCAATTTTACAACGTTATTTATTATTTTGCGCAATAAGTTGTAAACATTGTTCTTTGAAGTTATTATATTTTATCAATTTCCATTTAAACCTGAACCTAAAACTGCCCAAATATGAAAATACCGATAGCTTTTTGCATTCTTATTGTAATCTTTGTTTTCGTTTCCTTCGCAAACGCTGTAAGTATACTTATCCATCTGATAAATTAGTAGGTAATCTGATATTATTAAAGACTAAATACAAAAGTTCATATTTCTTGTCATCCAGGCACCTTGCCGCAAAGCTGTACAGCCAGTACATCAAAACTTAAGAACGGTAGCCTCTTTCCGTAACTAAAATTGCCCAGAAAAAACAGACTATTTGAGTCTATCTAGTCTTATAACTCTGACTTAACACTAGAGTGTAGCTTGTTGATATTAAATCAAACAACAATTTATTTTATATTCGTAGGGATTTTGTAAGATACTTTACAGAGTATTAAAAATCCGGTTTTTACGATATTCCTACGATATACAGTGTGTAATAAAAACCTCCTGTAAACCTACTCATTTACCGACATTGAAAAACTTTTGCCCTAAATATATGGAAATTTGCAAAAAAAAACCGTCGGCGCAGAGAAGTGCGCAGACGGGATCGGATGTGATGTTTGATTTTGAACTTTAAAACTCACTATTGATTGGCGCAAAATATTTAGAAGCGACGCGGATGGGCTTATCTTATGAGTATGCTTTTGACCAATAATTAAAAGTGAACATATCTGCATTTGCATATAGTTTAAAATCGAGGGCCGCGTGGCTCGCCCGCATCACGTATTCGCCAGACGTCACTTTGATGTAACTTGAGCCAATTGCAAAAATATTTTTTGTGAATTTCTAAAAGTTGTTCAATTATCTGTTCAGTTATTCTGTCTTAAATTCTGAACACCATTGGCTTACAAGAGGATTTTTGTTACACTCTGTATAGATAGATATAATAAGAGATATCGCAGTAAATATAAATTTTTTCAGTGTAATGTTTGCGGAGCCCACGGTCCCCGCGAAGACATTGCAGACAAATATGTAAAAGTGCCTGTTCCTAGGAGGAAATTCATAGTCCGCTTAAAGAACAGCACTTCTCCATACTAATCCGTTTTCAAAAAATATATACCTACGACATGATAATGATAAGTCTAAATTCCAAAAATGGCGAGGCATTTCCCTTTAACAATTTTTAAACTCGCTGCCATTATTTATTAAACAAAAACTTATCTGGCAGGCGCATCGCAATGATCTTCAAAAAGGAAATCACCGAGTAGTATTTAAGACAACAATGGCACCGCAAATAGAGAAAATTCTATCTCAAATACAGGAACGCAAGATGATTATAAAAAAGGCCGACTACAAGAGCATGATTCGTCAATTGAAGGACATTTTCCACACCAAAAAGACTACTGTATGCGCCAGATGTCGAGCCAATTGATATTGTCTGAAATTTTCTTCTTTTATTTTACCTTTATTACAGTAATATCCTTTTACTCGCTTTTGATTTATTTATCCTTGGATGAAAAAAAATGGGGCGCGCGCGTTCCTTTCTTCATGAATTTCTCTATTTTTCAATAAAATAAAATGTGTAATTAAAATTGTGTAACATTTAATTTTTATTATCACTATAAACCCTATTCATATTTGTGTAGTATATCATACAAGTAGTATAATTGATGTTATCTCAACTAATACAATTAATGTATTTAGATAAAAATGTTTGTTAGGGCAGTTATTGAAAAAAAAAATATTAAAATTATGCGATTCTCAAATCTGGCTTTAGTCCTGGTAACTTTTAGTTTATATGACACATAATGATTAATAATTACGTGACCTTCAGGCCGTATTGCGCGGACCTTTAACTTTCGATTTAACGCTAAACCTATAGGTCAATTTCGTGGTTCAGGATTTAATCAGATGTTTTGTGCTGCATGTATTAGTCTTTCTGTATTGTGTTCTATATTCTGGTGTTTACAGTGCTAAATAAACGTTTTCAATTTCAATTTTTCAATTTTCAATATCAATTTAATCCTTTCTCCTTTAGTTATACTCGTAGAACACTGTCAATGTTAATTCTATTAAAATTTTCAGTTACAATCTTTTTGCATCTGTAAAAATGGATGTTTTCTATATGTTCAAAAAAGGTTAAGGTTCTATTAGATAATATAAAATATCTTTAATCAAGAAAGTTGCATACTTACATAGTAGTATTGCAACTTCCTTGTCTTTAATAAATTCAGGAACAAAGAAAAATTAAACCTTAAAACATGCCCAAAACAGGAGTAGTCCCATTAGGTCATGCGCTCACTAGGTCATGCGTCACACTTTCACAGATACAGCGAAGACACGTAGTGATTACCTCAAAGGATTAAAATAATTCTCTTAGTACCTTACCTTACCTCTGTTACCTTCTCTCTGGACACTTTCGTAGAAATATTAATCTTTGATCTGTGCTGGACACCGACAAACGTCAAGATTTGTCAGGCTATCGTATTTTATACAAAATATAAAAATTACAAAAAAAACGGAAATGTATTCCAATGAACTACGCCCATATTTTGTCCTTATAAGGAAGGAAGAAGAAAAGGGGGACAAATACGCGAAGATTAACATGGAACTGAAATATCGAGAAATACCTGAACCTCTAAATCCGTTCACCAAAAAAACGGTCTTCACACAAACCTATCCAACTATGCTTATTCCGGCTACTCCAAGGAAAGGCTGCTGCTTCTACTGCTCCTGATACCTGCTTCTACTGATACCTGCCCATCAACCACAAATAGTTTATTGTTCCTTAGGAATTATGTTAAATAGATCAAAATGGGCCAATACACGCACGTCATTAGAATTACTTAAAAAGAAGAAGAGACCTCTCGTAGCCCTGCTTTGCGTAGTATGGGCTAGATGTTTCGACGACGTATTGGGCACATCCATAAGGATAATAAGCTGCCACAAAATGTCTTCGAATGTTTACATATTTTGTTTACAAATGTATAAGAATTTAGCGGATTACCTAAATATAGAGCTGACGGACTTAAAACCACAACAAAACAAATAATTTCTTGTTTACTTTTTAGGTAAACCTATTTAGGAAAAACATACCTTAATAAAGATTAAAGCGGTGTACACATTAAATTGTTTTAATTTCACTTTTATACATACGACATACGAACTATAGATTCACAAATCACAATAAATGTGGCTATCACACTCTTAACTATATTATAAAAGTTTTCAACAGGTATAGGTTCATAGTACTTTCATTTGACTATAGTATAAACGCTGCCTTATTAAGAAATCTGGTGGATGTTTCATTGATAAACGTATGTAGGTACCTGGTAGGTACATTATCGTTATCATGCCTGTTCATCATTATCAACCGTGTACTACACTAGTTGCAGTAGGTAGGTACTAATTAAGTACATGACATGGTTTTTAAAATGTGTTGAATAGATCATACATAATACTGGATAATACATTTAGTGATGGAACTTAAAGAAATGGCTGAACCGGAGATTCATTTGTTGGGAAAACGCAAGTCTGTCTCCGAAAATATCAAGGTATTTTTCCAGTTATTTTTTAATAGTGTATATAGTTCAATGCAGCGATATACTCTAAATACTACGAAAGATCCTTCGCAGTGTAACTGTTATTTTCCTGTGTCGTATTTTTTCGAATTAAATCCATGAGCCATGCAGTAAAAATATATATTTTGTGAGCACATAATGGTATATTATATATCATAGTTTACAAACATTACCCAGGCTAACCTAAAGCAGCTAATCACGTATGAATTTTGATTAGTTCTAAGTACTCGTAAGTAAAGTTGGCATGTAGATGTAGATCTTGTTTTAGATCATAATTGGTAAATTAGGTTGTTGGGACTCTTGGGACAGAGTGAGAATTACAATGTTGAAAATAGAACTCAGGTTTTATCATAGATTTATTGATTATTAAGTAAAAAACGAAAGCAATAGCAGAAATCTTACAATTTAAAATTCAAATGCCTATTAATTAGGTATTTTTATTCGACTGCATTTAAACAACTTTCTGGTACAGTTAGAATAGGGAGGGGCAGAGGGAGGAATTTATCTCCTAAAGAGGGTAAGGGGGGCGTCATAATCAGCAGGTTTTGCACGCGGGCGCACAAGTGGCTAGCGGTGGGCCTGGAGCTGGGGCTGAGAAGCCGGCGGCTAGTACTACACGGCCTAGGGCGGCCACGACTACAAATGCACTTCAATGGTGGACACAATGACCCATTGAACCACCAAACCACTGATTCAGTTTTTATCTGACATGGCTATGAACACTCTCGACGAAATTCTCTTCTAAATCAAATAAAAGATACCGACAAACAGACCAATAGCCGGATCATATTGGTATTGGTTATTTTTTAAATGCGGTCATGCTTGCTTGCTTGCTTATCGTATGGTTAGTGGCCAACCTATTTGTCAGAGTTGTTCAGGCCGCCCGTAGGCATCTAACATGACTTAACGACTGCTGTCGAACGATAACCGGGACCGACTATTAACGTGCTTTCCGAGGCACGGAGGAGCTCAGATGAAATATGCCACTAGCCACGTCACCCACCACGCCAACGTCGCTTAACCTGCACGATCACTTTCGGACCGTACTCGCAACTAGGCTAGGCGAGCTCCTCAATGCGGTCATTATCCATATAGATCAATCTGCGAGTAAACCCAATAGACGCATACACGCAAACTAACCGTTTCTAACACCTCTTTGTTGGTCGAGGTCGAAATTCGTGATTTACAGTTGTTGATATAACTGACATACAGTTACAATTTTCCTGTTTATCATCATATCCTCGTGGTATGGTACAACGGAGCACTGCTATATACTTAATTCGGATCGAATGTTGTGTCTCTCAGCTGTTACTGTTACCGGGACCTAAGGTCTGTTGAAGATTCAGTATGATAAAACGGCATATTGAAACTTCAATATAATTCAAAACTAGAGATTCCCAGCAATTACCGTTATTGAGATCTACGTATTTCCTTCCTCGTCAACATCAGTCAGATCCTGAAGGTCTCAGGTGAGTCAGTAACGCAGGGTTTCAGATGTTGGAATCGTGAACATTTCAGTTCAAAAAGTCGTGTTCCAGCAAAATACCATTATGATTTATGATCCACTTACTGTCAGAATGGCAAAGTTCCAGATCTTGAAATTGTTAAGGGGGGCGCAGGTTAGGCCAAAGATACTCCAAGATCTTGGAAATCATCTGTCCACTTTTTATCAGACGTGGCTAAGAACGCTCTCAAAAAAACCAGGTCCAAATTCCAATTTAGATAATCGGTTATTGAGTTATTATGCCACAGACAAACCGACAAACAAACAGAAATACGCGTCAAATTTATAAAGTTATAACATTCCCAGCTACCTGGTCCAGTACCTGGGTTAAAAATAGTTCAAAAAATAATTCCGGGTTAAGAGTGCATACATACTTGTAGTTAGTTAAGTTAACCTAACTACGCGACTTTATTTTTTTATTTCTGTATAGACTTTTGGGATTTCAAGGGGCCCCACGTAGTTGGATTTATGATTTATCTCTTCATTGTCTAAATCTTGCTTATCAATAGCTGATGTCTCTCTATCTATCGATGTATCTATAATATTACACGACAGGCACTTTTTATGAAGAACTCCTCTCAATCGAAGGTCATTTGACGTCATGTGCCTTACCTATCTAATTACTCCCTGTATCACCGGCTACATGATTTAGCATTTTATCTAAATAAAACGTGTACTTCATCGAGTTATAATAAAACTACATAATGAATGACGCACAGCAAGATCATTTGTATAGGTACTAGTAGACCATTGTATCAATTAGATATTTTACTACTAATTGCTTTGAACGGACCTATGATGTAGCATCTACACTGTGTACCTAAAGTAGTAAGGTACAGAAAAGAACACCGTGTCGAACAGTGACACAGTGTCTCTGCCCCTCACTACAGGAAAACATGTCATCTCTAACGAATAATCATCTTGAGCACGTCGACGCTGTGGACACTCCACTGCCACCAGTAGCGCGCGCACCGACTCTACGTGCGCTCGCTTCTGCGCCTGCGCACTAATACTATGTCATAACGTGTTCAGTTTTTGTAAATACAACAGTATTTCCATAAGTTTTGAATTACAGTGAACAATTTATAATTCGTATGCAATAATTTGGACATAATGGAACCTAAAACAGTTGAGGTTGGTATAATATTTTTCTTATTTAAATTAGTGTGATGCGTTTGCGAGCAGATTGCGAGTTGCAATTTCTGAGGGAAAAGTCATTATGTCTCTATAATAATGCGAAAATGGGTTTAATCTCTTTTCAGTAGGTAACTACGACTATTTACTAATTTACTTTTTGAGAAAAAAATCCTAACCACCTTCGTTAATCACTGCCAACGCTTTTTTATTTAGTTTTTGTCCAATATTTTACAAGGATTTCATATCGACGTCACAGAAAAACTACGTACCTACTACCCACCAAAATTAATTCAAGACAATACACAATAAATCTGTTCGTTTTAAGGCTGTTGAACTGACGGTTTTTATGTATTTTCGTATGTATGTACCAGTACGAGTCATATTTTTTGTATTAAGTTTAAGTTAATATTGTATTTTCCTACCTGCTACAACGCGGTTTATATCCTTCCTTGTTCATATTTCTCGTTATTTGTAGACAGTTTGTTCCCGGTTTAGACTTATAGTGTACGAGTCGCCCTCCTGCTCCGAATATATTTATATATACGAGTATTCTTCAGTTATTTACGGAGTGGCGAGAACGTAGATAGTAAGATGGTAGTAGAAATCACTTTCATTTGATGCTTTTCACTGTATAGACTGCTTTTGCTAGTTCTGTTTATTACTCTTCATCCTGTGGAAATTTTGAAAATCCTGAATTTGCTTTTTAATTGACTTAACAACATATGAAGACTTCAATAAGTATAGTTACGGAAATATAGCCACTTCAAAGCCGAAATTAAAAACCTTAAAGTATTACTCTCTATATCCCATAAGAATTCTGAAATATACCGTCTTATTCCTTACTGACACCGTGAAAGGGACCTCCGCTGTGTGCAATATTTCAATCTCTTAGCTACAGTCGAACAGAGGCCGACCTACCCAAAACGTCAAAATTTGTTAATCTGGATTATTCCATATCGTACCGGCATAAGATTGAGATTTACTCGAAGGTTTTTGATGGATAGTGGTCGACTGTACAATGGTTTGAGCTTGGCGTTAATTAGTTTGCCAGTCAGTCAGAACTTGTCTTTTTATAATATAAAAATGACAAAAATTCCATACATATTATGACTTTATAACTATGACACAGTTGGGCACCAATCACCATGCGTCCAACGGTTCACTCTTGAATGTTAATGAAGTAAAAAGTAAAGTTTGAAACCGTTGGCTCTGTTCATCTACTAATAGCGATCGTCATAGTAACAATTAAATTGATATTTATTTTAATAAAGCGAATATTATTAGTAATAAAGCGAACTTGTTGAGACTGCAGTGGGAAACAGTTCGTATTGTTGGAAAAATTCTCGCCAATCGTCGGTTCAGTGACCATGGCCTCGGTCAGTGGAAAACTGAAATGGGCCATTGACATACCTATAAGTAGGTATTATGAGTATTGTTATATTATTATAAGCGTATGACTTAATTTGATAAAGTTGTATCCATTTGAATATAACTATTGAATAACTATAGATGTTGACATTTTCCATTGTCGTTCGGAGAATACGTCTGTCAGTGATATCTAATATATAATACTTTATCATATATTTTTTTAAATACTTTATCTACAACATTTTGTAGTCGTTGTTTCTACAGTAACAAATTGAAAATCTCTATCTCAGATGAAAATACCTAGTTATTCTAGAAAAGAATTTATATTCGGTAGTATGTTATAATTAAATATTTATTTAAGCTCAATGTAATAATAGGTTAATTTGCTGATACAATTAATAATAGTATGAAATAATATGGGTCTATTTTACAAAAAACTCGTCGATAATGTGGATATTATGGCCCATTTGTATGATTACACAACACAATTTCTGACGGAAAGTGAATGTGACAATGAAATCCGCTCTCTCTTTCCAAGGCTCAGTAGCAACACTTACTTACTGAATTTTATTAATTTGTTATTTTATTATTATACGATTATGTACAAATAAATGAAATTGTAGACAACTAAGTACATATTAAACGGATATAAAGCTGAAACTGCACGATAGACCGTTTCGTCCGAGGTGAGTTCAGCCCCTAAATTCTGGGCCTGTCATTAGTTAAACATTGTCTACCTCTATTTACCACTAGCCATGAGTTGCAAGAAACGATCTTAATATTGAAGCTTCCTTAAGTATCGTGTAATCTCTATCTAGAGCTAGAAAGGAATAGCATGTATTTTAATGAAGACTCTATGAACGTTTCGTGTAACTGACGGTAAATCTGATATTAATACCAAAAATATTAGTATCGGTAAATCTTTAACGGTGGTATTAAAAATATCTATCGGTGATCGCTACTGTTTCTGAATTAGGCCCAAGATTCTGTTAAAATCCTTCTCTCAACTCTCAAAAAAACAGCCAAAATTATTAAATTAAATATTGTCGTCACTAAAACTTTCTTACCATAATACATTAACTAACTTATACTTTATAGATTCTGTACACGGATTCCTCTTTCATGCATCAATCACAAGATAATTGGTTCATTATACGTTTTTCTGTGTCGTCTCGAAAGTGTTTATAAAATCAGAATCTATGTGCAGTCATCAGACAGCACTCGCATATTTCATAATTATCAGAGCGTTAACTCTGTCATCGCAGTTAACCTTTGGAGAACAAATCAATAAGATAGTGATTGAATGTAAGTCGACTATATACAAGTTGTAACAAAAATCGTATATGATCCTAAAATAAGATTATAGTAAAATATTGGGTTTCAGGACTAGGCGGTCAACATGTCAAAATGCACAATTGGACGAAATGTGCGAATGTTAAAACGTACGATTGCAACAGCGTACAATAGTTAATTAACGAGTGTGAAAATGTACGAGTTACAAAACTCATCAGTCTCCAAATGTACAAAGGTCATAATACCAAAAAACTGGCCAAATGCGTGTCGGACACGGACGCATTACATTATTTTAATAACAACAAAAACTAGAACTTATAACTGTTAAAGTGACAAACGTGACAAAAATGGAGTTTGCATGGAGATTGTATGAGTTGTATGAAGGTTGTATGATTTTTAATGGAGGTTGTATGATTTTTAATGGACGTTGTATGGATTTTGACATTTGTTATATTTGACTTTTGTTATTTTTGACAAGTACACGATTTGTCAAGTATACATTATGAAAGTACACTGCAAAGCAAGTATGGAAATGCCGGTGAAAAAATATATGTTACGTGTTTTGATGCATATTACAAAATACAACAAAAGTAAAAACTTTCTGTTTACAGAAATGACTATAGGAATATATTGTCCATTTATTCTTCATACAGAGGTATTTTGTCCAGTCCACCGTTATTTTTATATTCTGCCCTAAAGTCATTTTTTGGGGTAAAATCCGGATTAATCGCAATTTAAAAAGAAGTCGTCCGTCAAAGTTTCTATTTACTTTATATTTTTACTGAGGTTTATTAACACAAATCAATGTAATAAAAAAATATTAAATGTACAAATTGTTTTTCTCCTCATATAAATATTTTCTAACTCGTACTTACCGAGAGTATCTTAGTAGTAGCTATTATAACATACGTAGATAACATATATTCATACATACATAAACTCACGTCTACAACACAAATTATACAGATATTTTGTGTCCAGAATCCCCGAGGCGGTAGACAGAGGAACCACCTTCAAAGGTAGTTCAAACTTTTCGCCGTAAAATTTTGTGGAAAAACGTGATAGGTGGCGAGCCTACCGCCGCGCCGCCGTCTACTAGATGTATAATAGTATCCACTAAATATCCTTGTCGCCTCGTACGACACCCACGGAAAGAGTTGGGGTGATGTTGTTAGCATGGTCTTCAGAACCAGCACACACATTGTCCCATACAACCTGTGTCATGCAACAACATACACAATTATATCAAAATATACAAAATATAATGGTCACAAAGTATATGTGACCATTATATTTTGTATATTTTGACAATCGACATTTCGCCCAATTATGTATGACACGTTGACCGCCTAGTCCCGGAACCCCAATATTAATTCAATTCCATAAAAAATATTTTATACCTACCTGTTGCCAAACTGTGTCTGAATATGTCACAGAAAATTATTTTCGAAAGTCCTCATTCGCCCAAAAAATACTCCGGTCTCGCCCCAAAATAAGAATGCCCGATGAAGAGAATATTTTATTACTCAGGCTCTAATACCGGTATCATTATTCCCAAAATTGTGGATATCACACGACTTTCGAAACCTGTCAAGTCCACAACTGGAAGAGTCCGTGCTCAATTTTAAAAGCAGGTAAATTACGAGTATTCGGGCCTAAGGTAATAAACACTTAAGTTGTTTTGCTCGTCGGTACAGTTTACATTATCTTGAGTTAAGTTTTATATTGATAACGTGTGCGCGTGCCGATCTCGAGTGATTTGACATTATTTCTCGTATTATGTTGAAATCCTTAATAACTTACATACCTATCCACTTTCTTATCTATAGGTAACTCTTGAAATGATAACGTCTTCTTTGTTATTTATAAGAAACTATAATCCTATCCTTGAAGTCAATGTAATCAGATAATCGGTTAAGTTGGTTGTGGACCACACTTCTATTATACGAGTGTGTCTAATAGTTTTTCAATTACCTAGACTGGCTTAGTCGGTACTACACAGCGGACACCCCATCATGATAAATCCGTTGGTACTTGTAGCTTAATCTTATTCAATATATTCGTACGATTGTCAAGAAATCATAACAAAAACTTATTTCGACAGGGTACCACAGAGTATAGCTTGTGGAGCTTGTGTTCTCCACATACGTGCCTTTTACAATAAATAGATGTTCCGAGTGCGGTACATGGTCGTAATGGTATAATATTATACTTACTTGTATTCAGTGAAATATTAGTGGGTATAATTTTCTGTGTCGTCTCAATTCTGGATCCATAACATAGGAAAAAGAGGCAAAAAATAGCACGAAATACATTTTGTTTCGTGAAAATGTCAAATTATGAATGGTTCTACGGAGGTTTTTCATTCTGTGTAAGCTTTTGCATAAGAGAATAAATCTGTTGCAAAAAAAACTTAACTGTCAAAGATTACCTTCAGTTTGCATTATCAATAATTTACCTTGGCACAGTCCGAGGAGACGATGAAAAAACAACTGTAATTTATGGTCAAACGTTCTAAAGTAATATGGCGTCTGAATGCTAATTATCTTATCATACTTCTATTTTTCTCGTTCATTTGTGAATATTAGATAGTTGAAACAACAATACATAAAATACCAACATAAGTGGCAATCCTTTTGATCAAAACATTTCGAAATTATGTAGTCCAAATAAATGTTATATCCGTTTACGTACATCAACACACAAACAAATGAGACAACTTCTCCTTTTATAGTATTCACATATTATACAAAAATACTAAAAAGGACGTTGCATTGCAGCATAAAAACAGAAACGTTGCATCGGGTTTTACTTTTGGAATATCGTGTTTTGCAAGCTACCGAAAAGGTATACAGGTCAAATATTGAGACATACATTTAGAATTAATTTAAAAACATGATTTTCTCATGTCATTTCAAAAACAAGAAAAACGCAATAAATTTTAGACATAGAACAAATGAGTTTGAAGATTTTGGCATTCCTAACTTTTCAAATTCTAAATGGCGGCCATACATAATTCCTATATAAATCGATAGCAGTTATCCTATACAAACAACAAATGTAATATGACAAAATGTCATAAAGTGTCATGTTTTCAAGACATAAGCTATCAAAGTTGTAATAGTCCACAACCTGTAACTTTGATATCTTTGAAACGTGACACTTTATGACATTTTGTCATATTACATTTCTTGTTTGTATAGACAACAGCTATCGATTTAAATAGGAATTATGCGTGGCAGCTATTTTGATTTTTTTTAAAGTTAAGAAAGCTAGGCTCTATAGTGAAATCTTCAAATCCCTTTAACACCAATATGGATTAGTAACTAAAAATAACTGTATCAAATTACTATACTATAACTTGGCTACTTAGTTCTATTTCACAACATAACTTTAGTTATTGTTAACGTTCATTGAATGTACATACTCGTACTTATCATCAGGTATCTTTCAGATATTTTGTAACTGTATGTACCTACATATTTCAAATGTTACAGAGGGGACGCTCTTCCATGACCTACATAGACAGATAAGACGGACATAGACATGACGAACTATAAGGATTCCTATAGGTCATACGCTCTACGTAGTTACGGCGGACACATTCGATAGGACGTAACCTGAACGTGTCGTTACAAATGTGTACTTAATGCGGGAATATTAACATATTATAATCACATTGCAATAAAATAATTACAAACTATCCAAAGTCGCTACATAACATTAAATTACGCAACATTATTATCGTTTATAGATTTCGTATTAATTTTCCAATATTTTCTTAAAACGTGCACAGTTACTGTCTTATTTAGTTATGACAACCTTTTAATACTCGATATTTGCATCAAGCGTATATACTGCTGACGACAGTTCCTCTTCTTCCGAAGAATAAAGATTTCGTATATTCACTAAATAAAATCCCACCAAGAACATAAATGTAAAAAAGGGGCTAAGTTCGTTCAAGTTGGTCTGTCGACTTCGCCGACATAATAATTGAGATCAAGAGTGCCAAGTATTTTACTATGATTTGTTGGTATTATTAGTAAACTTGCTTATAACCTATGATCGGAGTAGGTAGGGCTGTTTTTGGTACTTGCCACATACGGTCATAATATGGATAAGTATGCCCAATAATCCCGGGATTTCCGGGATTGAATAAATATATTATTTAGATTTTTGATGTTATATTTCTTTTGATACACATTTAAGATTGGTGGCGAAATATTTTTTTTAAGATTCATGGCGCTAGTGTACCTATGGTAGTGTTTTAACTTCTTCGTAAGTTCACAATTTTTAAAAAAATCGTAATCCGCCGTGTAAGGGCGAGGTTTATAAAAGTAATTTACAACATTTGCTCGATAACTTAAAACGGGATCCCGAAATCATATCCATATTAATATAACCTTTGAGGACATTGACCCGAAAGAGCCCTACCTACTCCGATCAGTGCTTATAACCTATATCGGCACCTAATACAGTTTGAATGTAACTAGTACCTACTACGAAACTTAAGGTATTGTCACTCACTCGTTTAGGAAACGCCTAAACTAGTGAGTGACAATACTTTAAGTTACGTAGTAGGTATTAGTTACATTACTTATTATAAGTAATGCTTAGACTAATTCTTTAGAATCCCGTCAACTGTCAACTATAGCCTGTACGTTCTACGATCTTACATCTGGCAGCTGTCAAGTACCTACTTTACAGCTTCCAGGCGTATGATCGTAGAACGTACAGGCTATAGTTGACAGCTGTCAAGTAGGCACATGACAGCTGCCAGGCGTAAGATCGTAGAACGTACAGGCTATAGTTGACAGTTGACAGGATTCTAAAGAACCAGTCTAAGCATTACTTATAATAAATACTGATTTGGAGTATTGTTTTCCCCAGCCATTCAACGTCATACATTACTAATTATTGAACTACAATAGTACAGTTACCATTATTCCATTGTGTCACACGAATAGTTGGATGATTTTATTGTCTGTCTAGATTCCTTTCTATTCAATGCCTGTAGATGAAATCACTACGTTTTTTTCTTTCTAAATAACCACTTTGATTTACATACAGTGTGCTGAGGACATTGAACTTAATCTAAAAATACCTAAGTATATCGAATACAGAAAAATGCATAACTAAATATCTATAAACCAATAGGAATAATAGATAAGAACCAAATAGAAACCAATTTTGATGAAAAAATCGGTTCTTTGACAGTTTCGATTTTATATTTCTAAGTAAAAGTTATACATGGTTACTCCTGTAAAGTGTGTAGCATGCAATTCAATTAAAATTATATATTCGAAACTTTATAATTTCAAAAAGTGTGTCCCAAAGACGTCATCTTCAAATTCAAGACTGGCAGTCCACCGAATGACAAGCACAACGGCTTTAATTGCTTTGCGGCTTCAACAAAGATTAAATATCCAGTTCATACCAGTTTCGGTCGAGAATTGCGTGCAACGGTTAAGTAGGAATTCGTAACAGGCAATGGACGGATCCGAATTTAGCACCATAATTTAAATGTCATCTATTTAACTTCTAACCCTTTTCACAATTAGTTTTACGATAGTAACCACTATTGTCGTCAACGAGATGTAGGTACTTATTTTTAGGGATATGTACCCCCTAAGAGATAACGAAACCCTATTCCTGCAGTTCAGTAGTCAGTCTGTCGTTTACAGCTGGGTAGTAAAGATACCATTTCATAAATTGAATATGTAATCCCGTACAATCATACTTTAAGGAACTGGGTGTTTAACAGGGCCTATAGATATTTTTTTAATAACGACTAAGTTGGCAACATGAGAATTATTTTGTTACCCGTCAAAAACATAGATACCTGCCTAGGCATCATTAGTTGCTAAATGTGGTGGTAGAGTAAGAAAATGACATTGTAAAAATGTACTTTAAGGTACTTGCAATACTTATTTATTAAGATCGTCATTTGCAATACTTTGACTGGGCAACCTAGTGTGAGTTTCAAAACTCAATTAATTTAATTAGCTCACCTTATAATGTTAAAATTTAACATGTTTAAGTTGATAGATATTTTATTATTATTATATCAACCATATCCTCTAATTAAGTGAATCCCCGACCCGACGCTAAACTTGCGCCACTCCCAAAAAAATCATATTTCCTAAATCAGTTGAAAAATTGGACAGTATAGAATTTTTCGCATTTTTCGCACTTTCTCTTTCTACTTCTTATTGTTTTAATATAAGGTCTCTAGAATATTATTAAAAAATTCTATAGTTTACGTAGAACAATTCTACTGTCCACTTTTTCAATAAAAAATTATCGGGAGTGACGCTAGTTTCGTCACAGGAAGCCTCTTAAACAACAAATACTGAAACAACAAGTTTCAGTATTTGTTTTATGTTTGTAATAAGTTGTTAACTTAAAAGAGTAACCTTTATAGGAATCTCATCCAAACGTCGCGTCGTTTCGATTTGACACAGCTTACAAATTATAATTACAGATCTTAGAATACGGATCCCTACAGAGCGATGCCCGATTCGCATATGGTCGGTTTTTTGGTTGTTACAAATCATGGACAGGCTGGTAGAATATATCGTTAAGTAAGTTAGGTAGGTAAGTATATTTCAATGTCAACTAAACATTGTATCTTGTTCTTATACTCACACGAATGTTATATTTTTATTTATCATAATTACTTACTTCACTTTGTATGCGGTGCATGGGTAAGTAAATACCTACGTATCGTTTCCCAATCCTAAGGAGAATTTCACATGGACTTTCCAACAAAGGCATCGCATATTTCATTCACCAAAATGATTTCATAGCGACAGAAATTCGCTGCGCGACATTATTGATTTTGAATTCGTCATATGCGACTACCTAGGTATTGTAGAATAGTTACGTAAATACGACATGACAAGTTTAAACACAAAAAAATATCATTCACTTATGATAGGTACAACAACAAACCCGGTGTTTTATCTAGGCATTTTTTAAAATTAAATCTTAGATTGAGGTATGGTGATTAAATGAAATAAGGTACACTTTGTACACCATTAGTTACATCAGTATTACTCAAAAAAATCACACATACTTTTTCTGCAATATCTAAACCAAAATCTTGATACAGCTTTCTTCCTAAGGTACTAATATATTCCATGAATAGGATCTAACCGTGAGTTGCAAGAAACGTCCTACATCTCTATCTAGAGCTTAAAGATCTATATAGGAATAATTCCTATATGTTCAAAGAAAGGGACAGCATGTATTTTAATAAGGAGTAAACATTAAGGACGTTTTGTGCAACTAACGGTGAATATGCCAGACGACTGTACTTCGGATGTACATGTATGTATACTTAATTAAACACGGCTACATTAACGACAAAAACTATTCATTTTCAATTCTGATTAATCCAACTAGTTTTACTACAAGATATTTTTCCCTACGATAGAAATACGATTTGTTCCTGATGGTCCCAAAAATTCGTGCCGAAATTGACAAAATTCTTATCTCGTACCACTTTTAAAAGTACTCGTATTCCCGATTGGTCCCAAAAATCTTAGTGAGATAACAAATAGCACTGTAGGAGGTACAGGAGTTTGCAGAAATGTGGTAAAAATGGATTTAAAAAATTCGGTAAATCCCCGAATAAAAATATATGATACAGTAAATTTCTGGATTATAAAAATAATTGAAAATACTAGGAACAAACCTATGTTTGCAGGAGCTTGTTGCGCATCATAAGGTATATACATACATATACGTGTATACCCAATTACCTAACTCCATGCCAAATTTCAAGTTTCTAAGTCAACTGGAAGTGGTATATGTTTTTGATGCAGTGTTAAAAACGGCAATTTTCAGAGGTACTCTGAACTAAGATATCTCAGGAACTATTTTAACCCTCGAACGATCGAGCGAGGGCGTATAAGTTTGACACGTTTGTCTGTCGGTCTGTTTGTGCGTTTGTCTGTTTGTTTGTGGTATCATAACTTAACAACGGATGGTCCGATTTTTTAATTTAATAGAGATTTTTCTCGAGAGTGTTAGGAACACTCGCTAGGTCTGATAAAAACTGAATCAGTAGTTTCCAAGGTCTTGGAGTATCTTTGATGTCAGATGGTATCTCTGGAACGGTAATAGCAAGATGGTTAGATTTTGTGCAAAAAAAAAAGATTTGTAGAGAGAGGAATTTTAAGACAGTCATGGCATGGCACGGCGAGGCCGTAGGCCAAGCTCCGCGTAAGGCGAAGCACGGAGCGTCCCCGCCTTCAGTATTCTTAGCAATGTTAGATGAAAACTGGATCAGTAGTTCTAAGATCTTGGAGTATCATGGGATAATTGATTATGATGGGATCTCTGGAGCGGTAACAGTTAGGTGGTTCGAGTTTGAGCTCAAACGTTTACAACCAACATTATGCCCTTCCCACGCCTGGAACCGTGAAGACCATGATGATGACCAGGAAAAAGTAAGCGGATCTCCACAATGGTACGTCGTCGGGGGTTAGCTAAAGTCTTAATACACAAACAAAATTTCAGGTATGTAGGTCAAATAGATTTTGAATTATAGGGGGGTCTAAAATGGCTCGATTTTTTTTCTGTAATATAACACACGTCAGTGTGTCGTCGTCGCCCTTTTTCTTTCCGAACTTGGCGGACACACTCCCGTGTGTCTAGATGTTACCTGGATTACGAGTAGCATAATTTAAATACCAATCAGATTTATACATATATTAGGTTCGTAATCGTGTCTTTGGGGATGAAGGAAGATACGCGATCACTAAATCGGTAGGAGTATCGCTTGCCATATAGGAATACTTACGTCATCGATTATTAGTTATTCTGTCTCTTTCTTTAAAGCACAGTATCGGATTTTATTACCAGTTAAATTTTTCTATCATATACTGTATGTAATAAAAAAGAGAATATTTATATTTATAAGGATGAAAAACTCTAAACTCTAACCAACTGAGGTTAGAGCACCTACTAGAAAAGTCAGAAATCACAAAAAACATGTTCTATAAATATATAAATTTCTAATAGGTCCTTTGGGTAAACTAACAGGTCCAATAAGGCCGCTTTGTATGTACGTATAACTCGACACTTATCCCTTTTAACTAGCTATTATGTGTAGGAAGTTATTAAAAAACCCTAATTTTATTTTCAGAAATTACCATACCCAAGGGCGGTAGGATTTATAGTCACAAATGAGTTCTGCGAAAGATTTTCATACTATGGAATGCGAAGTAAGTATTATATGTTACTTTTAAATAATCTAGTAAGTAAATAATAAATACAGAGTGTTAACAAAGCATTCGCCGGACTTCGTTCAGGAGTTATATTCATTAATGTGAACATTTTAGTCCAACAAAAAACTTAGTCTGACATGTGATATTGCTACAATTGAATAAATAAAATGGAGAAAGTGAAAAAATACAAAAAGAATACAGAAAATTTGACGGTGAGCCGCGACAACTCACTTGGTGAGAGCAATGCGCCGGAACGGTAGGACGTAGGTTCATATAAATATGAACCTACGTCCTAAAGCTCGCTTTAAAAAAAATTAACTACTATCTCCAATTTATTCAAGAACGCCTAGCATTGCTAAATAAATAAAAAATTATTAATAGGAAGGAGAATACAATTGTATTAAAGTTTTACTAAATACGCTAGGTTGACTTGAGACTGATGGAAAATGTCTTCAAAGACATTTCAAAGTCTCAGACTTGGAGGAAATAAGTTCACGCTGCCGACAATTTTCTTTGAAAATTTATTACCTTCAACATCTCAAACTTCAACAGACTTATTTAGAATTCTAATTATTGCATAGTTAATGCTTTTTCATAGGTTTTGTGCCTATTTCGAATACAGTCAGACCGTATTTGCAGTTGACGATGTTATAGCTGTTTTAAGTTATGCATACTGCTGGCCCACTTTAAAAACAGGTTTTTGCTTATTATCTCTCGGAACGTGTAGAAATATGTATATGTACTATCGATAAGACAGTCGTTTATGTCAATGAAGTAAATGAAATTGTACTGTAAAAAAAATTTGTAATACATAATATAACAGGTAGTCGACAATGTAGTTCTTCAGAGATTTAATTAATGTTTGTATTTATTAGCTTCTAAGATATTTTGTTTTGCAATTCTATTCAGTATCGACTCGTTAGTAAAATCTGTTTTTCTACATACAATATGTTCTACTTACCACTATCACAGGTTATGGCCTAAGTAGGTACGTAATGCTATATAGGTATGCATTTGAGTAAGTAATGCTCAAGTTCAATGAACTACCACACAAATAATTACAACTTAACTACTGTCCCCCGTTTTACGAAGTAATTTAATGTTATCGTTATTTTCAATGTATATTGTGTCTACAAAATTTGAAACTAATAACGCCTACTGTTTTGCAATCAATGCCATCATGCTTAGGTCATGGTAATCGTATCTTCTTATGCAGTACACGTGCAACAAACTTTGTGCGAATCATTTCTTGAATACGAATCACAATTTGAGAATTAAATTGCGTACGCAAACAACTTTGTGTTTCCGATTTCTGCAGGAATATGACTGCTAATCAATTAGATACGGTAAAATGTGAATAATATTATAATCAACGATGTTTTTGTAGCTTTCATTTTAAAATGAATAGGGTAAACACGACTATAATTATCTGACTATTGACATTCTACCGAAACACGGCTATTATTGCCCACGCGAAAAAAACTGCTTCTAAATTAGTATTTGTCTGAACACTTTTCATAAAACTCCTTATTAATGTTTAAATTCAAGAATCTGAGAGGGCAACAGCTGTACCTTGCAGTGGACAACGACAGCGATGACTGGGCAATCACTGCATTTGACAGTTTTTTTAGATTTAGTAAAGTAATTAAATACGTAAACGGAATAAGGTTGTTCCTGGGCAATCACTATAAGGTTTACTCTAATTGTATTTTACAAACATATAATTTATTTCAAAACATTAGGAGAGAAGCTTCTAAGAGCAAAGCGTCTTCATTAAAAACCAGGATAAATACTTGATTTTCACGTTATTATAAAACAATTCTAGATATCGTTTTTAGCTCGTGCAAACTCTAAAGTGTAAAGTGACTTTAGCGCTACTAAAGTTACATGACTACCGATATTTGTCTTCCAGCAATTCTGTCGCTGTACCTCCGTGACAAGTTGGGCTACAGTGACAATGGAGCGACGGTCATCTACCACACCTTCACAATGTTCGCCTACTTCTTCCCGTTTATAGGCGCGATGATCGCCGACGGCTGGCTGGGCCGATTTAGGTAGGTATAGTGTTTCGTCAACATTATTCCTATAAATTTAGAAAAGTATAATTCGCGAGGAAGATTCGCAGATAGAGCAATAATAGAGCAAGCAGGCCCTGGAAAGGCTAGTCGCAAGTTCAGAATATATATTAATATATTCTAAAGTCAGATTTCCTCTGGCAGCAAAATTTTTCACACTTTTCTTTTGAATTTCTTAAGATTTCTTTAAGATAAAAATACCTACTAATCGATTGGTTGATGATAACCAGCTTGCAAAGGAAATCCTCTGTCTGAAAACGGAGTAATAATACATTGTTGCAGAGGCCAAGAAATTAATTAATTGTTTAGGGATTCCAGGTCTGGAAAAGAAAAACCCTTCCTGTCGTTTTTTATTTATTTGCTAGCTTCGATCTAGTAACATCTCGCTTTCCGACTTGTATTTTTTAATGTAAGAGTAACTTTGATTAAATTAAATATTACGTTTTTCAGGACAATATTGTACTTGTCTCTAGTATATGCGGCAGGCAGCGTACTGATATCAGTTACAGCGATGCCTCCAGTCAGTTTACCACAATTGTGAGTATTGTAGGTTTAATAATACTCCATTATAAAAGCAGTTTATATCAATTCTCATGACACTTACATTTTTCAGAGAATTTACAATCATTGCCCTCCTCCTAATAGCATTTGGCACTGGTGGAATAAAGCCTTGTGTTTCTGCTTTCGGAGGAGATCAATTCAAGTTGCCTGAACAGGCAAAATACTTGGGTTACTTCTTCTCTTTATTCTACTTCTCTATTAATGCTGGAAGCCTCATTTCCACATTCCTCACCCCGATCCTGAGAGCAGATGTCCACTGCTTCGGCGAAAATGACTGCTATTCACTAGCGTTTGGAGTGCCGGGGATTCTGATGGTAGTTTCGATTTGTAAGTATCACAGTTACTTTTTAAACTTATTAAGATAAAAATAATTAAGTATCTCAAAATAACATAAAATATATAGAATGAAATAAGTATATTTCTTTAAAACACGCACAAGTTATAAATATTAAAAAATACGTTATTTCTGCGACGAGTCTGGAATAAAAGAGAAATTATTTAAGATAAATATTTTCTGGACAATGAAGTCACCGAATTAAATAAATAACATGTATTAATAAGTTAAACGTTTTGTTGTACTTGTTCTCGAGCAGTTTCGATACCTACTATAAAATGTTATAGTATATAATAATATAACCAATATAATAATTATTGAAAGGGAATATCCTTTAATTTTCAGTAATGTTTATCGCGGGGAAAAAGCTCTACGTGATAAAAAATCCGTCCGGAAATATCATAGGCAACGTGTCTGCTTGTGTAACGGTAAGTTATAAATTTATAATCATGTTAATATTATACAATAAACAACTGCTTTCCTACCTACTTCTATCAAGTAGGTACTACTATTACTACGTAGTACTATTACTACGCGGGCTCCCTTAGAGGAAATCCAGGTTCCATTACGCCGGATTCCATCGGTCACGCCATATACCAGCCAAACGAATTTTCCGGTTTTTTCGAAGACTGATGGTGTAAATATTTTTGTTAAATCGACCAATAGGCATTGAGTCTTCAGGATGGCCAGTAAACGTATAATAGGGACGCATAAAAAAGTACAACATAAAGTATGCAAAAAAACTATGCTGTAAATGTAATGCTAAAAAGGTATGTGTGGTTTTAACACATCTAACTTTCTTCAAAGTCTACAGAATTTCATCAAATTTTGCAGAGCTAATCCTTAGAGTCAAATACATATCAAGTTCGTATTTCAGGTAGATCGGATCACTTGAATTTTTTTAGACCCATGACAATACGAATAACGGTCACGGTCTAATACCCAGTAAAATTAAAATAGATGTGGTCGTATTATCACTACGTCACAAGAAATTAAAGATGCATTACATCTGAATACAATACATAATAATCTTCTTCGTAAATATACTCGGTAATAAAAAGTGCCGGCCATAAATAATAAAACCACCCAACTCTTCCCGTGGGTGTCGTACGAGGCGACTAAGGGATTATGTGGACACTATTCTACATCTAGGTAGTAGACGGCGATAGGCTCGCCACCTACCACGTTTGTCCACCAAATCTTACTACGAAAAGTGGGAACTACCTATGAGTTACTCTGTCTACCCCTTCGGGGATAAAGGACGTGACAGTTATGGTATGAGTAAGTGTTTTAATTATCTTTTCCGTTATATGCAGCACGCAGTCGTAAAATCTTGCAAAACAAAAGAGAAACGCGATCACTGGCTGGATCATGCTGACGATAAATATGACTCAAGGCTCATCAGTGACATCAAGGATCTTCTTAGAGTACTGGTATTGTTTATACCACTGCCCGTATTCTGGGCGTTATTCGACCAACAGGTAAGAAAACAAAACCATACGAGTATACTTATATGGAATAGAGAACCTATTCCTGACACTTTATCGACGATCGACAATCCAAACCAAAAGAATTGAGGGAAGTTGCGTGTAACACATCCGCGTTCTGTGGAGAGGATAACAAATGTTATGAAGGAGGATGATGATTCCTCTCAGTTTATAGCTGTGGTAGACAAATTTCGCTTTTTGTAACGAGTGGGTGGGTACCTCACTCTTCACCCTCCCGAAAACCCAGAAGCCCATGGTCAAATTTCGAATCAAAATATATAAACTTTCTTAAAATTCTCTACTTTCCTCATCCACACAATTTATTTCCTCTCTACGTATAGCATAGTTCATAGAGCTAGCTATTATGGGTTCGTAGAGCTAGCTGGACTGGGTTCGTAGAGCTAGCTGTTTTGGGTTCGTAAAGCTAGTTGGTCTTGGTTTGTAGAGCTAGATGATCCAGTTCGTAGAGCTAGCTGGTCTAGGTTCGTACAGCTAACTAATCCAGTTCATAGAACGGCTGGTCTGGGTTCATAGAAATTGTAAAGTTAGCTATCTGGGTTAGTAGAGCTAGCTGAACTCTGTTCGTGAGTTTTGGGGTGCATTACTTTCGTTTTCTCCCGACAACGAGATCACGACCTCAGGCCAGCTTTACGAACAGGAGTGACATAAAATGTCTCAAAAATCTATCTGAATACCTATATTTGGTGTTACGCCGGAGGAACTAAGTAGGTATTAAAATCAGGGTTCCAGGTGGACGTTCCAAGCGGACAGGATGGAGCAAGATATTGGTAGTTGGACACTGAAGGCCGACCAAATGCAAGTGATCAATCCCCTGCTCATATTATTATTTATTCCTCTTTTTGAAGTGGTAAGTCTTTCTTTGACTTTTATAAAACCCCTCACGTATGTACTCGTATACCTAAGACTATTTAGAAAAGGAGGAAATAGGTGATTTATTTATTTTCATCTAATCTTTTACGATTACAGGATACTATTCTGAAACACACACCTAAAATTGCTTTTTTTATTTATTTTTATTCAACTTTTACACAGTACAGTAAATACAGTAATATATGACTTATTGCTCCCTTTTATAAATATAGTATAGTATAGTAGTACACGTAGTGAGTACGCGTCAGCGTCACACACACACATCAACACATTATAAATCACTAATATTAACTAACCTAATATATAATTCCCTACCTACTATTAACAAACACGCACCGACTTCTGCATAAAAATAAAAACCGGTCAGGTGCACTGCTTAATATAAGATATTGTCAGTTTGCTATCCTTTCATAATTAACGTAGGTATGTACTTTATTAGTATGTGTTGTTTTTCAGGCAATTTACCCCTTTCTAACATGGTGCCGGCTTATAAGGAAGCCCTTGCACAAAATGATATGGGGAGGGATTCTCGCCGCTGCCGCTTTTATTATATCTGGTATTGTGGAACTAAATTTATTGGTAAGTGTCTCTAGGGATTCATAATGATCCTGGAGTACGTTTCGAGTAAGTTTCTTATGAGAAAAGTAAACTAATTATTTCGTGTTGCGGTTGTAATTTTCGTACCCGACGGTGGGAATATGTTATTAGGGAATATTTTGAAGTTATAACAAACTCCGTGGTACTACCCTGTTACCTACGAGTATTTCTGACGTAAAGCAGATCATTGCTGTGTTTCGGTTTGAAGGGTAAGAGAGCCAGTGTAATTACCGTCACATGAGGCATTCCGTCTAAGACCTCAAGTTTATTAGAGCATTAAAAACACTATAGTGAAGTGAGTTGTCTATGTACGACAATTAAAAAAAATGTCGACATGTCCGTATAAATTCTTTCTGACAATTAGGTTTTGGAACCTAGACCTAATAGATTAGTCCCTAAACCTCCTCTTAACTCAAAATTCGGATATATAAACATATTCCTACCGGGCACAGAATTGCCCTTAGTGGACGAATAACTCTTGATAATCTCAATCCGCCGTCTTTATTAAAATTTGTAAATGAAACTACTCCTTAAAGTTACTTATTTATTTGCAGCCAACCTATGGAACACCTGTATCACCAGGATTGGCGCAGCTGAGAGTATACAATGGATTTAATTGTAACTTCACATTGAACATAGCTGATATTGCACACGACAACACCACAAATGATATTATAATTGGACCCTTATCAGCATACGAAAGTCTAGATATAGCTGCAGAAACATTAGTAGAGCTACCGTATTCTCTAAGAGGAGAAGCGAAAAGCGACTGCGAAAACAAATTTTACAGTGGAAATTTCCACCTAATGGAAAAAACTGCGAATTCATTTTTTATCAACACTCAAGGAGTTTATAATTTCACTGATAATAACGACAAAGCTATTGATGGAGTTAGTGTCAGGTAATACAAGTGATAATATATAATATTTACATAAATCTTAAGAACATATATAACATACATATAGTTGACGTTATCAATCGCATCTCTAACTATGAAGCAATGTATCGATAAATATTAATTGGTAAGTATATAGGGCTTGGGTGAAAGAAAAAATAGTCATAGTATCCCGGGGTTCGTTCCTTCATGATTTAGGGTGTTATTTTATTATATGCAAATCAATAAAATCATTTTCATAAGTAGTTAGTACGAAGTATTTTACAGAGTCCAACGTCGAACAAAGGTAACTATGTTTAGTTTAAAAAAAAAACTGGCGCATTTAAAGGCCCCCTTTTCGTAGTTTAATAAAGTGTACATCCGAAGAACTCATTATATGGTCGAAAACATTACATTTTTAGAACGGAAAGATTGATCATTAAAGTTCATCATGTTTATTTTCATTATTACAATTTTCGTAAGAGTAGTATCTATCATAGATTTCATTCCAGAAAGAAAACATATGTCTTTCTGACTTTGAGTCAATTAATCTAGTCACTTTACCAATCCGTAAGACATGGTCATCTTTTAAAGTCATCGGGAGCCATGAAATATTACCAATATAAGTGACTGGTGTAGGATCGTCAGTTTTTGCAAAATTAGTCCACAGTTCAGTTATTTCTTTTATAAACTTTCTATCTCGATGAGACGTATCATTGCCCACTTTTACATAGTTTTGCCAAAGTGGTTCACATTTTAATATATAACAAATTTCGTCACCATTGGCTGCACCTTTAACTCGAACATTGACTCCAGCCATGGACGTTGCTTTTACTGCGTTAAATGTTCCACCATAATCAAATTTATATACATACAATTTCTTACTTTTACTTAAATAAGTTTGAATAAACTTGTATACTGGGTATACGTATAAATCTGAAGCATATCTCAAAAAGTCTTCGATAGAGTTCTCAGTAATGCCATTTTTGAAATATTTATTTTTTATTTTCTCCGATATTTCTTTATAAGTTTCAGAATTATAGTTATATTTACATCCTCCCGTGAATGGCACCATGAACTTAAAAAATGTAGATAGTGATTTAAGATAACGTGGATTGTGTAGAAATGGTATCACTTCTGATATGCTTTCTTGGCTATTAAATCCTATTAACACTGGTATATTTATGTCATTCTCATTTTTATAGAAATCTTCTGGCTTTTGTGTAATTAATGACTTATTCGAATTTGTTTCAACTATAGGCGAAAATGGAACTACAGGTTTTTGAAGATTAATTATTTCTATATTACTGTAAATTTTCAGTGATGCTGCAATTATATCATTTGCTGGCACCTTCGTTATATTTTTCTGAACAACATTTTTAAGGTGTTTCTCTAGTCTACTATACTCTAGGTTGTGGTCACCTTGAAATATTGATGGGGAAAATAGTGAACCACTTTGCAGAATCATTTTCGAAAAATATTTTCTATATTTCGTTGTCAGAAGCAATGACACGAACGTAGCACCCGAATTATTTCCCATAACAGTTATCTTCTTTTTGTCACCACCAAATTCTTTAATATTTTTTCTAATCCATTTCAACGCCATAACAATATCTCTCAATCCCATGTTTACATTAGAATCAGTTTCATTAATTTTTAGAAAACCAAAGGCCCCTAATCTGTGACTAACACTGACGAAGAGAACGTCATTTTCTATCAAAAAATCTGCGCCATAAATGTGACTAAAACTTGAAGTAAAAGCATATCCATGAATCCAGACCATTACAGGCTTCAGTGCCGTGTTTTTGTTTTCGGGAATATGTGGAGTATAAATATTCAAATGGAGACAGTCTTCGACTCCATACTGTGCATGTCTATGTACTATATGCGCCTGGGAACATGCACCGTGGTATTCAGTACTTGCGTCGAAGGGTCGACTCCATTTTTTAGGTAGCTTGGGATTTTTGAACCTTAATTTTCCAATTGGAGGTTGAGCGTATGGTACTCCGTAGAAAGCATAATAAAGTCTTCTATCAAAAACTGTGGCTGCATAAGTACCTATCAGTGTTCCTTGTTTCACCTTCACTGTAATTTTGTAAGATCTTATTGGTAATAATAGTACAAAAAAAATGTAAATTATTCCGCGATACATCACTCATTTTATCAGAAACTTAGTAACAAAAAAATGGTTGAGTAGCATCGCTTATCAACGTCTGAAAAATTAAATTCACTGAACTGTCACTTGTTTTGAAATTGTTTTACTGCAAAATTACGAGTTGTTGAATGTTTTTACGTATTTTAGTTACCAACAATAGGTATATTTATAATACAAATGCTTGAATTAACTTAGCGTTTTTATGAATAATTACTTTTCCATTCCAGATTTTTATCTAATATAAATAACTGGGTCCCCATTGTAATTCGAAACCCAAATAATAACAGGACAGTGTTGAGTGTACAGAGCAATAACTTCACCCAAAAATCAATTGAAAGAGGATCTTACGATGTATTGGTTGATAATGAGCTAGTATTAAACGAATTTTCTTTTAAATCTGGTGCCGTTTATACAATAAATTTATATGAAGACAGTAATGGAATTTATGTAAGTATTTAAGAATTGTTTATATTTTTATTTGTTCAGATTTAGTAGATCAATATTTTTACAAAAATATTGATCTACTAAATCTGACCTAGAGAGCGAAGAAATAAAAGGGATCCACACCAACGAATTCGCGGTCAGTATAGTATCAGTAGTGTCGTAATACAATATAAAAACTTTAACTACGTAAGTAATTTTTTATTGTTTAGGAGAGCAAACGATTAAACGGGTCACCTAATGGTGTTAATCGAGTGGTGTCACCGTCGCCCATAGACATCTCATATATACCTCCTAACCTGGGAACTTAGGATTGGATAGAGACCTCATGTGCGGGTAATTAGGTATCTGCTGGCTCTTTTACCCTTTAAACCGAAACATATCAAAGCAATAAAAGGGTTGTACCATCCCAGACTGGGATATTCCTCGTGGCCGTAACGGCTGCCTCTGTCCAGAGTCACAATACCTTATTCATTACTAATAATAGGTGGTAGAGCCCGACTCCTAACTTAATAAGGTATGCTCGTATCATACTTAAAAGTATAAAAACTGAAACGAGTATTTTATATTTCAGGTAGCAAATCCGGTGATGATCACCCCGCCAAACAGTATACACATCTTATGGCTAATACCGCAGTATGTTGTAATGACTATGGGAGAAGTGATGTTTTCTGTGACTGGCCTCGAATTCTCCTTCACCCAAGCACCTGCCAGCATGAAATCGGTGCTGCAGTCTGTATGGCTCCTCACTGTGGCATTTGGAAATCTCATTGTGATACTCATTGTGGAAGGCAACTTTTTGGATGCTCAGGTAATTTTTTATTCGAGTCTTTACTGAGTTTTAACTCAAACTCTATATCTAAAGTATTTTATTGTAACCAAATTCGTACCAAGTAGATGAAGCACGTATATAGGCTTATAGAAAGGTTCATCTAACCATTATGTTGGAACACGTCAACGTCAAAGTGAACATATGCTGATAGATTTCGTATATAGATAGAAGGATCGCAAGCGATGCTATAACCAAGCAAGGGTTTCTCTGGTTAGTCGCCTCGTATGATGCCTGTCTTATGACAGCGGGCTAGGGACAACCGAGCAGTACATCGACTCTTGAGGATATTTTGTGCTCATCACTTCCCTATTCCTAAGAGGTTTTCCATGAAGAACACCGAACAGCTTGCATGAAGGAGTCCACAGTTTTGAGTAGGGCTAGGGACCCAGAAGAAGCTTGTGAATCACATTCACTCACTAGGAGTCGTAAGACACTTACTTCTGCCGTCAGGACCTTGAAAGTAACAAATTATCGTTAAATTTTCAGTGGAAGGAGTTCTTCTTGTTCGCGGGCCTAATGTTGATAGACATGCTGATATTTACGGCCATGGCATTCCGCTATAAGTACGTGGCACTCAGGTCTAGTTCCGAGGACCCGAGCGTGGAGGAGATCAAAATGCCTGAAAAGCTGCGCCACAGGGATGACTAGTATAATAAATATTGCGAATAAATAAATATTATTTTTGTTACCGGAATATTAGTTTTATTTTACAACTTTTATCATGCTTTTATTATATCACATCTTAATTGGTCATTTAAATGAGAATTTCACTATATAAGCAGTAGTGTTACGAGGGATAAACGAATACTTTTTTGCTAATTCAATCTTACAACAAAAAAATGCGACTTGCCATCATCGATCTGAGTGACTTGTTAATCTATCTTTGAATTTGCTTGCAAATCATTATCACAGGATTTTTAACATCAACATCACTCATCAAATCCTGTTATAATAGTTTCGTCAAGAATAAATGGACGTATAAGTTACCCAATTAAAAAGCAATATAGTGTACACAAATTCCAATTACCTTTGGTGTACTCGTCCCTACGATAAATAAACATATCTAAAAACATTCATTTTCGTAATAACTAATAATTGCAGAAATTAAAATAATGACATCGAATCATGAGAAAATCCAATATTTACAAAAAATAAAAAAATATCTGTCGATAACCTCAATCTGTTTAGTTAAATGGCGTGAACACGTTAGACAATTAGTTGTGGGTAATTTGTGTGTTGTTCCCATAGGACCGCGGGACCACTTGTGGGGTTGAACTGCGTACGACGCCAGTCAACCCTCGACGAGTCGCACTCGTTTGGGGTGGTTCAGTAAGCAGTGGTTCTTAAAGTGCTTAAATTTAAACAGTTTTAGTTTTTTTATGGAATTTTATACGGGGTTTTCTAATTAAGAAATATATTGTAATCTTTTATTAAATGTTCTGTCTTATACGGAATTAATATGAAATATTTTTTTACCTTTTCAACAAAGTAGATTTATTATTTGGTGTCTACCTAATAGGTGTATAAATAATCAAATTTAAAAAAATATATTAATTTGAACCGTAACTTTAACAAACAAAACTTGAACTTGAAATAAATTATTTTTAAAATTATGAAAGCATTTGTGGAATACATAACCAAATACTTAAATTGATAAGTAGGTACAGTTCAGTACTAAGTAACTCCACATTTACTGAAATTTTACGAAAAAAGTTCCAGTTTGAGAAATGCTGCCCTCAATTGCAGAACACGAGTCTGCAGACGACTTGTTAATAATTGCGTAAAATAAACGCTTAAATACAGAAAACAGACAGACAAATACGGGCTGGGGTTCATCTGTGAAGGGTCGATCTAGTTACCAAACCGCTATACAAACAGACTATACCAGGTCTGTATACTTATTCTATAGATAGGTACCTGTAATTAGACTACATCGTCATATCTAAGATAAGTAGGTATTAGTTAGCACGGATTATAGAACCTTTGTTTGTTTGTCCACCAAATCTTACGGCGAAAAATGGAACTACCATTGATGAAGATGGTTCCTCTGTCCCCCTTCCGTGATTATGGATGTGATAGTTATGTATGAATATAGAACTGAGATAATTTACAGATGATAGATACCTAATAATCGTTCATTTTGAATTTTTATATACTGAATAAAAACACACTTCAGGGCGACACAAGTCTATGTGTTAGTTAACTTACAAAGTAAAAGACGAAACTTGCGAATTAATGCAGCTCAACTGTATACTTATAAAAACTGTGACGATTTCAATAACAGTGTTTATAAATAGTTCACGACACGGATTAATTAACTGTCATCAGGGAAACATTTTCGGTGGAGGCGTCCGTACATGTTCCGGGCACTTTGGGCGGCGCGTGGCGCACGAGTGCCGGGCGCTGGGCTGCGCCCGCGCCGCGCGGACACGCGACCCGCGACAAAAGACGCCGAATCCACGTGCACGCACTCGCCGGATAATCTCCGCCAAGCATATGCAGACAAATAAATAAATTAACTAAGCCAATAGCGGTTAAAAATGCGCGGTTACACGACTGTTGATTTTTGATTTAAATTAAGACTCATGTGAAAATTGTATGTACCTAAAGAATAAAAAAACGCATACTTTGGTACGGTTTCAAATAGGTTTTCTAACAACATGTGCGTTTGTTACAGTCCTCTCGTACATCGACCTTTGTCGTCTGATTCATTGACTCGAAAGATGTATGAGAATGAGAAGTAAAATTAAAGCATTACATTTGCTTGCAACTGCGGATTTATGATGAAAAAAAAAACAAGAAATGATCAAGAAGCTCCAAAAGTAAAACAATGTACTCGTACTGAGTCAGTATGCTTGAATCCTGATCAATAATTATCGATGCGTATTATTTTGATACGACTAAGATTTCAAACTCGTTTGTACATGTTCAAATCACTTCACTCGAGATCCCACATAACACGATAACACATAACGACAAGCGATCTCATGTGAAAAACTATCAAACATGCTAGTAGGGGGCATGGTAGAGGCACGTGACGGTCGCGTGTCACGACTGTTGCAGGTCGCAAAGGTCGGTCGCCGCGACAAATCAATTACAGGGTCGACTTGGGCACTACTTCCGAACGAGAATTAGTACAAAAATTATAGTTGTTGCAGAAATTACTTGTTTATTCACAACAAAAAGAATTCCAAACCTAACTACCAAGTAACTTTATTGCGTTGGATATATTATTTGACAGACACTAATAAGATAATGAAAAATACTAATTGTTGGATAGGTACTAAAAGATACTAAATGTTGGATGAAAACCATAATGGGTAGGTAGGTTCAAATGTTAACAATTATATGATTATTTTTTTAGTGTAGTTAAAGGACAATTCTGATTAGAGACGATGTAAACAGCTGTTTGTTGTTTGAAATAAAGATATATAAACTAAGTAAGTAACTATAAATTAATAGTAGGTAATACTTTTATGTTACATAAGTGGTGAATTATTGGTGACTCCTGAACTAATATGAAGAACTGTATCAAACAAGTCATGGTATGGTGGGTACAGGCATCGCCTGCCGCGGAATTACAACTATTCTAAACAAAAAAGCAAACAATTTGAAAAAGTATATGGATATATGTCAAAATAGTCGTGTCATAAACAAAATATTAGGTCCTTACATATGAAATTGGAGTTTTGTATGGGAGGAATATAAAGTAGATTTTTTTTGTAAAATATATTTAATTAATCAAAGTATACACCTTCTAGTCTGCTTCCGATTGTCATACAGGATCCACTTTTCATCACAGGTAATGATCCGATTTAAAATCCCTTCATTATTGTGTCGGTTGAGCAATGTAACGCAGCAGTCGACGCGTGTTTGCCGGTTTGATTCACTCAATTCATGAGGTACCCACCTTTCAAGCTTTTTTACTTTCCCGATTTGCTTCAAGTGGATTAAAACAGTTTTATCACTCACACCGAAGCCTGCAGCTAACTCTGAAGTGGTTTGCGATGGATCCGCTTCCACAATAGCCTTTAATTCTTTATTATCCACTTTGGTCTCCGGTCGTCCATGGGGCTTGTTCTGAAGGTTGAAATTTCCAGAACGAAAACGTTGGAACCAAAAACGTACCATGTTTTCTTTTGCGACACCAGCGCAGCGCCATACACATCATTAATCCATCGAGCTGTTTCTGCAGCACTGGTGCCACGGTAGAACTCGTACTCGTAAATATATTTCATGTTTTCCGTTGTACGATATGAGCGACGCCAAAGAAAAAAAATATCAGGAAATAACAAATGAATGACTGTTTTACAAACACAAATGTACCAGCTATATGGATTTATAAATTTGAATTTGGAATTCTTAACCAAAGAGGAGATATTTCAGATCAAAGTGGCCAGTACGACAAAACGCCAATTTCATATGTAAGGACCTAATACATAATAATTATAGGTAATGTTCAAAGAATGACGGGATTTTTGTTAGGCTCGCGTCCATGTTTCCAAAGTCATTTAGCAGAAGTTGAATTACATTGCAGGCGGCCATTACTTATAGAGATACGAGGCTCTGAGGAACTCTGTCGCCATTAGTTTTTGTTATGATTTCTTGACATTCGTATGAATGTGTCAAAAAAGTAAAAACTACAAAGTACTAAAGGGTATAGCCGAATTTTGGTGCGTTGAGTATAATGTTATACCCTATACGAGTGCTCTAGACAACCTCTTGAATGCTAGGTGGTATTTTACGTTGCTGTCAGAAGCAGCACTCCGCCCCACCCACCAATGGGAGAGCTGCTTTCGGCATTGATCTGCCGACTAGACCCTCCTATTTCAGAAACAGTGCTGAAAAAAAGACATAAGTAAATTTTTGTTGTCTCTACAAAAATCGTTAGACAATAAATTTTAAGTTGCCAGTAATATTAAGTACTTACTGTGAAGTTCTATTAAGTTAAAGTGATTATTTTGTTATTAGTACCTACGAAAACATAATACCATGTTTGGAACCTACTTAAATAACTGAATCGAGATCGCTCTTAACGATAAGACCATCAACTTTGTTCAATCTCTAGTGTCCGTCGGATTTTATTAATAAATATAAGTAAAATATATTGAAACCACTAGCTAAAGAAATTACTACTAATTCCTAAGATCGCCAAAGGCATCGATTAGTCCTATACAACCATGGTACTTCAATAGATAGATTGTATTTTTTGGGTTTGGGTCTGAATGACTATAACAATTTACTCCAACATATAGGCCCATCGGCCTTAGGAAGTTAAGAGGGCAGATAAGCAAACGTTCCACCTAATGGTAAGTGGGTCATCATAGCCCATAGACATTCCAGCTCACTATAACATTATTACAGTAGGGTTTTATATTGCTGCTTTACGGCAGAAATAGGTAAAGGTTAGTATCAACCCAGGCTGAATTTGTGCAAAGTTATACCACCTTATTGCACAGAAATATAATATAAACTAATGAAAAGTACATATTCTAATTTTAAGCCAATGGTATTCAAAAATTTTACCTACAGTTATGGACGAAAATCCCTGAAATTTCCACTAAAACTTACGTTTACTCCCCTCTACTTTGAAAGCGTATTGACTCCGCCCCTTCTACCCTTATTTCGAAAAGCACCACCCGCTATCTGGGGTTCATATCATTGGAAATAACGTTTTACCTTATTAGAGATACGATTCAATTTACGATCGCCACGATAATTTCGCGAATTCCACACAATCACCATTATGATGGGTAAAATGGCCACCCCTTGTGGTATAAAAATATTTTCGTATTGTCCATAGCATCAGTCTAATTTCAATTCTTTGAGTGATCAGATCAGTCATTGTGATACAAACGATGTCTGGTACCAGAACACAGATAGCTGACTCGTCCACTTCACCTCCGTTGAGGTAAGTTCATACTTTTATTTAATTTGCGGGTGATTGTTCTTAATTACAACTTCTTATTATAGGTAAGCGTCTAAGTTATGTATGGCAAATAACCCCACGTGGACACCTACAACGTATTTAGTATATAAGAATAAGAATAGTTTATTTGTGCGGTAAGATTACGAAGAATTATAGTCCATACACCAGTAGGAACTTAAACTAAATAAACTATACGTTATATTAAACTAAATAAAATTAGTGAGCAACAAGTTAGTTTACAATAAACGCTGACCTCCGAACTAGGAAGGAATATATGTATAAGTATAAGATGAAGGCGATAATTAGGTACAGAAAGCGAAGCGTACATAAGCCAATTTTATGAAATTGTGCGTGACTAAATTATGTCAATAATTACTACGACGACTGTGCCAAAGAGTAGGTAATCACTCCTGCCGCTACACTCCATACCCCCATAATGTATTGATCAAATTGCTTTTGATAATTATAACACTTCGTTTGCAACTTCTACAATCCCGATATACTCGTACTATCAACCAGTTGAATGAAAGTATTTTAAATAAAAAATAAAGACATAATAATAAAATGTTTCTTCTGTCGTGTCTAAAGTTAAGAATCGAGCATTTAATTTTCTACCAGTTAGCTTCATCATCCATAACACAACCGTTTTTTGATAACATATACAGATGAGCAAACGGTCCACCTGATGTTCACTGTCGTCCATAGACATCACCTCACTATAAAATTACTAAATGGTTTTAAACCTTGTAAATCTTAAGTTGATTGTAATCTTATTGTCTCAAGTGCCGGTAATTACACGGACTCTTTTATCCGGAACAGAAATTTGCATATTTGCGGCAGAAAAAGGTAAAGATGTGGTACCTAGATGGATAGATACCCAGGCTGACTCTGCACACAATAATACCATAAGTATATTGTTATATATGTTATATTGTATAGATGTTGTATGCAACAGTAATGCAAAAATTGTTGCTACATAGTAATTCACTGTTATAATCTGTATTTGTAGTGATCTATCACCTTACTATAAAATTACTAGATGGTTTTAAATAGTGTAAATCTTGAGTTGAGTAGTTAGGTAAATTGTCTCAAGTGCCCGGTAATTACACTGACTCTCTTACCCGGAACACATTAATTTGCATATTTGCTGCAAAAACTGTGGTACCAATAGATGCCAAAGCTGAATCTGCACAGAATAATACCATAAGTAACACAACAGTAATACAAGAATTATTGCTGCATAGTAATTAACTGTTATCATCTGTGTTTGTAGTGACCACCGTCGCATAGACTACTCTGGGCTAAAGTTCGCCTATGCCGACGGATCCGATGACGAAAGCCCGTCGCTGGCTACCGAGCTGCCATCATGTGTTTACGCGGCAGCTAGGGGCCGATTGCAACTACCGTTAGCTGCCTACGTCCATCAACACACTAGGCAGTTGCATTCAGGTATGTGTATGGCAAAGTTACTACTTACTTATGTAAAGGAGATAATTAACCCATGTTTTTTCTAAATTCTAAGGTAATTCGAATTCTATATATGGAAGCAATACGCAGCATTAATTATGTGGGATGAAATACGTAAATCTACTCTTAACTAAACCAAGATATAATTTTTTATACTTGAAATTTACTATTCAATTTCGAAAGATGTTACAAACATTAGAAGCAAGTGATCCAAAGAAAATCTAGCTAGCAGTCGATTAAAGCTGCCATGTAATCTATACATTGTCATAGATACCTATAAAGAAATAAGCGATGCCAAAAATCACCGGTTGACTTAAGCACCACTGTGGCGAAATTGGAAAACGCGCCGGCTACGGATAAGCCGGAGGTGTGGGTTCAAATCCCACCGGTCGGTGATGTTTTCTTTGGATCGCTTGTTTCTGATGTTTGTAATCTAAACTAAATTGAATCTTACAAGGATATATATATTAAATATTTGTTGATTATCCGTTGCGCCATGAAAATAGAGAATTGGCAGCAAAGCTGATACGAGGCCTAAGGGCAACTATTAATTTTAAGTTGATTTTATCGTTTCAACGCATTGACAAGGACAAATTGAAAGAAACCTATTATTTTATATAAAAAATTATGTACGCTACTCCATATTAAATTTGCTGAAAAGTTTTATCATCTCTTGTATCATATGTACATCTCATATGTACGTGTAATCTACTCTCTCTTGGACCTAAAACTGGTTGTCTTTTGCGATTTTGCGACAGAGGTTCTGCTGGACGCGTCAGTGGAGCCTGAGTACCAGTGCGGGGGCTCGCCTTACCGCGTGCAGCGGGCCGCGGCTAACGTGCGCGAGCGCCGACGGATGCTGAGGTCCGGCCCCAATGGGTACCCCACTCATTTGTTGCAGGCTTTGTAGTAGTTAGCTAGCCTAAACTACTTTTAACCTAAGTCACGATTCCATTGTGCAAAAACTTGCATGCAGGTATGAGGTCACATGTTACGTCATGCGTGCAAGTTTTTTTACAATGGAAATGTTTGCTATAGGTAAACTGCTTAACTGGGGACTCGCCTGCGCGACAAGAGAGCGCGGGGCGGGACTTCAGAGGGCGAGCGTGCGCCGGGCGGGAGGTGGTGCCTGCCTGCTAGCCCTCTGTCGTCCCGCCTCGCGCCCCTCTTGCCGCGCAGGCGATACCCTACTTAGGATGTTTACTTATAGAGCTCAATTTCTATGTATTTAATGTAGAATTTTCGTATAGCGGTTAATCTGATAGCTGAGCTAATATAAGAATGTATGAAGATAACATAATCAGAAAAGCTCTGGCTTTTGTACGAGTATATAGTCGAGGATGGATCATTCGGGTACCTATCTATATACAGAGTGTATAAATTCCCTATAGTCCCGAAATGGGAGTGTTCAGTATCCATAACTGAACAACTTTCACTATAGGGCCAACTCTGAAATGGCGAAAAAAATATATCAGCTGTTTCATACATTTGGGTCGTGTAGGTATTGTGCTTTTGTATGGAACAGTTGATTTTTTATCGCAATGTCAGAGTTACAGTATAGGGGTTTTTTGTTGCACCAGTATAATATATATATCACTATATGTATACATCTACAAACTTCGAATTCTTCGAGGTTTAACACTTATGAAGTCATTAGCTGTCCATGCGTGTACATGCGGGTATACAATGCTGGCTATGAAGTGAAAACGTCAACGAAGTAACTTGACAACCAGCATCATATTTCGATATCGATTCTCGTAACAGCGCAGGCTCTGACCCCTCCACCCTTAGTACTCTATAGAAAGTTCTGAAGATGAGTTATAGCTAAAAAGTGTGTGTGTCGTTGTGATTTTAGCAGTATAAACTCGGCGTTCGACGAACTGCGCGTACATGTGCCGACTTTTCCGTACGAGAAGCGCCTGAGCAAGATTGACACACTACGTCTCGCTATCGCCTACATCGCTCTGCTGAGGGAGGTCAGCAATACTATATAATAAAGCAGTGTGCGTCGGCAGAGCGGACGGGCGGATAGACGAGCGGTTTTTTATATATAATATTTAACGGCGGCTGTAAAGACCCCGCGTGAACTGGTGCGTTGCGAGTTTTCCCGCCGCCTTCTCTCGCCTGACCGCCGCGCCGCCCTACCCAAGTTGACTCTTTACTGTGTCACACCACCAGATATATGGTAGATTACAATCTCAGCCAAAAAAGGACAACAATAATTTCCTATAAAACTACTGATTACTTATTCAAACCGCTAAGGCGTGATAATAAGGTAGTTAAAATTTGGTGCAAGCATTTGATGTTTGCCGTTCTGATGAGCCTAGACCAGTGTCTAAGCCAAAAACCTCCTTATCCTAGCTAGATAAACCAATTACTTTAAAAATAAATGATATTTTATACAAGCATCGTCTCGTCATGACCAAATTTTTCATACAAAAGACATCAACGAAGTCCTTATTTATGTAACTAAAAAAATATTATATACGTAATATTTATATTTACGTAATCTGTTATTCTAGGTTTTGGATGCTGATTACGACCCATTGACGTACGTGGAGAAATGTCTTCGAGGCGAGATCAAAGCTGATAGAGCTCATTGGAACACAAGCGGTAGGATTCGTACACGTTTATGTTTTATAACGCTAGAAATGTTATAGGGATGATCATTCTTAGCATTTGTGGCCGTTTGACCTTTATAATCTAAGGTTTGACCATGTAGAAAAAATTCTAAAGTACAGGTCCGTGGTCTTATAAACTTGAAATTTCTTGGTAATATAATTTTCTTTGTAAATAATCTATTCATGTGTTCAATCCCGGGTTAGTGTACAGGGTGGAACAGCTAAGTGTTAGTTAACCGGCGATTATTTCGTATCTGATAAAGTTATTCAAAATATTTTAACTGATATTGCTACTAGATCATATAGTGCAAAAGGTGGTAAGTCCGATTTTTAATTTCTTAATAGGAAAATTTCCTAAGTCAAAAACTGAGATTTTTTTTGTGCGTATAGCGGTAATTTTTTTGACACCATCTGAAAGGTCTATTTTAACTCTACATAAAAGGTTTAATACCAATTAGTGAAAATATCACTTGGAAGCCATTTATGAGAAATAAAAAAGAAAATAAATTTTTCTTTTTCTTTTTTAGCAATTGCTGTAATTTTTTTGAAATAACGGCCAGTAATTTTAAGGAAAAGTTTTTTTTTTTAAATATTAAGATCCTTTGCGAATAATAATATAACATTTCGTTGGTCTTTCTTAATTTCATTTTTCATTTATGTGATGTAAGTATACCCCATGTATTCCCCTAGGTACTCCTTAGGTCTAGGTAGTAGGATACTTAGTAATTCCATGGTATTATAAATATATGCTAACTTTTTAATTTTGTAGTCAATTTCAGTAAAATATAGGTTGAGTATTTTTACTACTTTTTCCTTGTAAATTCTCATGAATGTAAGAAAGTTTTTACCAAAAAAACCTTGGAATTTGCTAAAAATCTATAGGTTGTTTTTGGACTTGAAACTTATAATCTCTTATTTCAGATCTTACTGCCAGGCTGTCATGGATCAACTGGGAGAACCTAGGAGTGAACCCTCAGCGTCGAAGTGTACTAACTACTCTGGCGCTCAGCTCTGATATGCAGTACTCTCATTAATGACGAAACCAAGGACTTGACCAGGTGTAAACCAGCCATCAGCGCCAGAGAAACGATTTTTGACAGATCTCCAAATGTGTGAAACATTTAACAGGAGGCAAATTCTCAAAAACGAGATATAATATCGAAACTCGATAAATATCGCGTCTCACATGTCAACTATAACTATCACGTAAACTATCGACTGCTAAGGACTACTCGATGCATGTCGATCGCTACGACTCGATATATATCGAAGATGATAATGCGAAGATAGCAAAAAGTCTTGTCCGTCGATATCCGCATTTTTTGCGATATTTTTCTACTGTGATATTTATATTACTGCGTGAGAATTGGCCTCCTGGTCTCGTATCGGTCGCGCTTTCGTTGATTCTTATCTTATCACAGAAATCGGACTACTAGTGCCCTGAAATTCATAATCTTTGATTCTTATGTAGATAATACTTATTATTGAAAAATCACATTTATTGAATCTTAGCTTAAGTAATCATTTTAATTTAATTAGGTATGTTAACTTTGTCACATCGACATTATCACGTAGGTATATATAGTATTCTTTGGAACGTTAAATAGTCGTCGAAACCATATCGAGCTTATTAAAATGTCAAAAGTCGTTTCACTGGGATCTCATAATTACGTACTTACTCGTGGGTTTAGGAAAACCTATATATTTTGGTTCATTTAAGAATTATTCTTTTATTCTTCGTGTCTAGTATATGTATTTGTTAAGTCCGATCAGGAATATTATAGAGTTGTAAAGAGGGTGCCATTTGATGGTTTATTATTTAATTTAAAATTCCGTAACATGGTGCACTCCATATGCTTGCTTATCGTATGGTTAGTGGCCAACCTATTTGTCAGAGTTGTTCAGGCCGCCCGTAGGCCTCTGACATGGCTTAACGACTGCTGTCGAACGACAACAACCGGGACCGACTGCTTGACGTGCTTTCCGAGGCACGTTATAAGTAATCACGGTTGCACTCTATCAGTCTTTGGTCTATGTGTGATCTCTCACTATACATTATGTATTTCATGTATTGTACAGAAGGACGCAAGTCCAGATTTTTCCTATTTAGAACCATAGATATATCTTTCAGCAAGGCAATATAGTGAATAATGAGTCATATTATTTAGCCTTGCCAGTAAAAGTTAATCAACCAGTCGGTAGTCCCGACTTAGGTAACAATGAACGATCCTAGTAACTTAGAATTCAATGTAAAAAAACAAGTAATATGAAATTATTTTAGAAATGATTCTTTCCAGAGTGGTCATTTTTATAAGTTTTAAATATTTATGTAGTTGCATACAATACTTTTTCTACGACCATGAAATACTTAAATAATTGAAAATACAAACTATTATGAAGCGTCCAACACGTCCAACAGTGTGTGGTCCAAGTTGTCGTCCAGTGTCGTCGGCATTTAAATAAAAATACATAAATGTATTAATAGTTTCATGAAATTTGATAAATTTGTATCAAATTTCATGAAACTATTAATAAATTTACTTTGTACATAATTGAGTTGACCTATCGTAATATAGGTTCACCAGTGCGTTAATAAATATTATACACGACGACGTTCATTACGTAACGTCCCATAGCAATGAAGTGGTTTGTGTTGCTGATTGTGGTTTCATATTGAACAAATTACCAAATGGGAGTAGAAAAAATACTATTGTATGTTTAGGTCATTAGATATTATTATTATGTAAGTGTTATTAATATTATTAGTACTAATAGTTTGTTGGTAAAGTAAGACGTAGTGATTATCTCTGAGTTATAGTTGAAATTGTGCAATATAATTTGTAATCTAATTTTATAAGTGGTGTATTTTGCTTTTACCACTTTCACTCATCGCAATAAAAAAAATGTCACCACCAAGCATGACCAAGCTATGTTTAATTTTCCGTACATATGGGTGATTAAATGAAAATAAATAGCTACCAGTGATTATTTGTATATTTCTTGATTGTACGAATTAGGAAAGTACCTCTACAGTGCATTTTTGTCAACGAACATTGATTATTATAAATTCATGATTAGCATGTATTTTCAGTAAGTACTTACATAAACGTACATACATAAACTTACTTACATAACCATAGGACTACGTAAAAGATGCTTAACATAAAAAATGGAGACGAGACAAGTACATAACTATATAGGTATGTATGTACAAATATGTATTCTGTAGGGAATGTTTCAGCACAACCTAGGAAGACAAAGACTAGCTCACGTTTGTTCTAACCTAAACTAGCAATAAACTTAAATGCCAAAGTAAAATTAAATAAAGGCTTCTTTTACTAATACTTAGTTTAGGTAGATTAAATATAGATAATAATCTTGACGTCAGTGTCGGGACTGGACACATAAGTAGTACTAGTTTAAGAGACATTAATCCGAGGATAACGTTGCAAAGCCAGCAACGTATACCATGCTAATAACTCATACCACCAGGACATTAAGTTTCATTCAATCACGGCCAGTCTTCTAGTACATTATGTATAGTATACCAACTCAGTCCCGTGCCACTGGGAGAATGTCCTGAAGGTAACAGCACATGTCTTATAAATGTTCTACCTTGAGTCAAGCCAAGGAATAACTTCCAGTTTTTTCTTCTACCAAAATCATAAGGATTTTTAAACAAACCCTTTTGTGTTTTCCTCAATTTAGCATTAATATGTGCTTCGACACTGGTTTCTCCTCTGCCTATATTTTTCCCATGCATTATAGTTAAAGTTCCGAGGGCAAACAGGACAGCAACGCATGTGACGGCCATGAAGACAACAGCTTTTCGTTTCCATGGATGAGCACAGATCCGGTTAGCCTCAGTGATGGGTGGAACAGGTAAATCATGTACTTGAGGGAAGTTCTCGGAATCATACTCAACAATAACTTTCACAGGAACCAATGCTCCAGTCTGGTTCACACGAACTGGGTGGCCAATGAGATCTGGATCATTGTGTGGTATGATGCCACCTGAAACAAGTAACTTATATCTTTAGAAATTGGAACAGAATTTTAGCTCACTTTAAAATTATATAACATAATGCTATAAAAATAGGTGAAAAAAATTAGACAGGCTGTATATTTGGATTATAAGATACTATATTTATAGGACTGTGATTCCTCTTCCAAGCTCAAAATAAAAAATAAGATTAGACAAGTAAAAATGCTTCTTAATAGTTAAAAAAATAAACAACATATTTACTCACTGAAATTACGACAAATAACTATAAATATTTCCCTTTTCACACTTATCACTTGCTTATAGGAAATTTTGTTTTGAAATATAATGATTAATAATAGTCGACATTATCTAATAAACAGTCAATTTTTAGCAATTTCGCGAAATTTATGTACAATTCATTGAATGGTAGGTATATAGTAATTAGCTAAGTATTTAGTTTTACATACCTGTATCATTCACCCAAAGAACTTGGTATCCAATGTCCAAGCCAGCAATTATAACAAAGGCCACACCAGCCACCATATAAGCCATATACAGGTAGAAATGCCTGGCGTTAAAATAGCCCACACAGTTGTTAAGCCAAGGGCAGTGGTGGTCCATAGCCAGAATGCACCGATCGCATACGGAACAATGGTGGGTGCGCGGCGGCTTCGGCGATATGCACTTCTTGCATATACTGGCAGCTTCTGATATCATTGTACCCTAGAATTTTTTTATATTAAATTCATTGTTTTTAATAATAAAAGAGAAATTATCTAGTTATTCCATGGAATATTTAAAGGAGTGAGTATCAACATGGTGGATTTTCTCATCATTTTATTTCAATTTCAAGAGAAATATTAGTCTGTAATATTTAACCTAAGACTCCAAGCAGTCAATAAATAATATAATCTAGACCAAGTCGTAAGGAAAAAAATCAAGACAAACTGGTAACATTCAGTAATACTTGTATATAATTTGGGTGCACATATAACATATTTTAATAAATAAATGTGTCAGCTTACATGAGGTGGGTATCCTGGAGGTGTGACAACACCCATGTAGTAGTGAAATAGGATGTTGAGCAAAAGCCAGTTGCCAAAAATAACAAGAAATGTAGCCGTATACGGACATCGCTGCCACCAATAAGGTAATCCTACCCAGTATGCAATCAAAACCACTGCTGCAGTCAGCACAGATACACAGAAGACAAAGACCTGAAAATGATTTAATAATACTTATAACCAACCCAAAGATTTTGAAATTCACCCCTATGTAGAATGCTTGCTAGAGAAGTTTTATAAGGAAACCCCGTCTGCCAGTTCACGCATGCTATTTCAACTTTTTCCCATACATTAGTCAGGTACTGAAATGTCAAATGTATGAAAACATGACCTATGGGTCATCTTCGTGGCTCGCTGTTATTGCTCACATCATTATTCTAGAGGAGAGGCCGCTAGTAGTCCAATTTCTGTGTTACCACTATATAATTGTTTTTATTGCATAAATTTATATATCGCTATTCAGGCACAAAATCTTAGGAGACATTGGCGTCAATTCCAGGGTGAATTCCAAAATTATCGATGATCGCTAAATGAAATGTCCAGCTCACTCGTACACAATCTAGTATATGATAGCATGATAGACTCATTAATCGTTAGCTTTTGATTCGGTGACGACTTATCCTGGAATCGAGGCCTGTAAAACCTATGGAAGATGTACCTAGGATTACTAAATGTGGAAAATAAGAGAACACTTACTTTTCCTAAGCAGTAAGCAAAGTTATCAACAAACCAAAAAATTGGCTCTAAGAGGAAATCAATAACATAGCTTTGGCTCATATGCTCATTGTAGGTGAGAGAACGGACTGTTAGAACTGCTTGTGATATTTTCCATGCTATATGGCCTCTGGAACAAAAATCAATTTTCATGGTTTATATCCAAAAACAAAAACTATGTTATTTCTAGAAATTATTAAAAACTAACTTGATTCGCTGAAAGATTCCTTTCCACTGAAATTGCCATTTTATGACTACCATTATTGTCTACAGTTATACCTACAAGTCTAGCCAAAATGTGACTAGATTTTAAACCCAAATAAATATTACACTACTACAGCTGCCGCAGCAGCACCAGCACTATTACATTTACAACAAATAAATTGATTTTGTCAAACTGTACAATAAAAGAGAATGAAATGAAAATAAACAACTTGCGAAAGGAAATAGGACATAAATAAAGAAGTTGCAATAGTACTATGTAGTGTAGGTACCTAGTTACTTTAGTAAGTAGGTAGGTATGCAACTTTCTTGGAAATAGGAGAGCGTTCCATAACCAATTGAAATAATTCACGTAGACAATTGTCCATGTTCCATTACCGCGTTAACAGCTGAAAATTAATAAAACTTATATTTGACACAAGCAATGGATTATGTAAAATTGACAACGTGAATAATTTCAACTGGTATTGGAACGCACTCTAGTTGAGCGTTCCATTACCAGTTGAAATAATTTATGTTGATGTTCCATTACCGTGTTAAGAACTGAAAAATGTTCAAACTTTTATTCAAAACGAGCAATGGCACATGCACAGCTGTCAACGTGTACAATTTCAACTGGTTTGAAACGCACTCTAAATAAACATGCATGTATAACATAGGAGTGTAAAAATGTGTCTACACCACAACATTTTGATGCTAAAAATTAAAAAAAGGCTGATGGCCTGTGCTGCCAATGCCGTTAAATTAAAAGAAAGATAAACATGCGTAGACAGAGTATCCAATAGACAAAGGAACACTGTCACCCCTAATGGACAGCGATATTTGGATGACGTCATGTGTGTTGCCATGAAAAACTATTGTCCCAAAAATTTACATTTTATTTACGGTATTTTTGATTTAAAAAAATTGAACTCACGAGCATAAGGAAGCGGAGCAAAGAAACATGGAAAGGCAGTGGTGGAGGGTGATATGGAAAAGTGGTATGCAACTTGCAAGTTTATCATTTTAATAAAAATAACAATATGAATGTTTTATTTATTGATTTCTAAATAAAGTTAACTTATTCTTACCTTAATTTCAGGCTCTGATATATTCTTTGTAAAATAATGAAGTCTTACTTGAAAATGTTTCATTAAAACTGATTTTGTCAACAGTATTTTATGATCATCTAAAGGAGAGTAATCAAATTGATAACCATGTTCTACGAATAACTCTTTGCCCATACACAATGCCCAGTTTCAAAGCTTGGTTAATTAATGACAATAATATTAAATTCGGTTTCTCAAGCATTTTGTCAAATTGATAAATATTTCTCCGAAATATTTTCTCAGCGATTTCACATATTATAACATTATCGGAAGGATAATGTAAACCATCTTTATCTTTTTTCATTTTTCATGCTGTAGGTCTGGGGTGCTATTTTTACTTTCATAATTTGCTTAATAAACTAACTAATGTTTGTGGACGTGGAAGACACGTATTAAATTGTTTTCGGACATATGAGTATGCTCGAGGACTCAAAAAATGCAAACACAATGCAAACTTTCTCAGAGGAGAATACTTATTTGTTTTACTATCAACACCCACAAATCTATGTTTGCTATATCAATAGTGCTTAAAATATCAACATCTTCACATGATACAAGATTTTTCAATTGCAGCTCAGCTATAACATCTTTGAGTTGCGCATTTTGATTTCTCAGACGTTTATTGGTTTGACGAACAGCTCGCAACTTTTTTAGACGCTTAGCAGCTAAAATAATTTTTCGGTCAAGAGTCTTCTCAACTTGGAGTGTCTTCAATTGCTGGCTCTTCAGATTTGGATTTTTTTCCTGGCATTACAAGTTCATTTAGATCTAGTTTTCTTTTGATTTTATGTTAACGTTCCGGTTTCACAACAGCATCGGAGTCGACCTGCAAAATTTATACAAATAGTGTAATAAATAATAAAACATTAACTACAAATGTTGACATGTTCATTTGCTTGATTTTTAAGGTATGTATACCTTTTGTTCTAAAGTACTTTTCACTTCCAGCTTAGACTTTTTTCTTGGCATTATAGGTTCATTTAGATCCATTTTTCTTTTCGTTTTATTCGAAGCTTTCAGTGGTACAACTACTTTTAGGGAAATGTTACCTACACTGTTGACAACACTGAATTTTTAGGTTATACATTCTACAAAATACTTTTCGATGTTATTTGATCGTTATGAGCTAGTATTCCAAGCAAAATAACCATGCTCGATCCTTCATAAACTATGTACAGTACGTTTTAAAACATAAAAAGAAAAACGAAGTAAAGTACTGACCTGTGAAACGTAATATTGGCATCGTTGTTTTCCGATCTATTTTTGCACCCTTTTACACTACATATTACCATTGTCTTAACGATATAACGATGACAATACGTTACAATACAACACACGAACACGAACACTTCCAATTTTGCTCAAATTTTAATTTGTAAGAATACCTTTGAACTTACGGCAATGTTTGACTCCGGACTGTCATTTCTGAAGCTGGTGCCCAACAAAAAAAATAGGTTACAGCGATAGGGACAAAAAATAAATAAATCTATCTCTCTCACACTTACGATGCTTACATAATGTTATTCTTGTCTCTCAACCAGACAACAAATGATATTGCGTCTATTGGTTACTCTGTCTACGTAAACATGCATGTCATACATAGCACAGATAATAGGTGCTTGAGAAATATTGCCCCACATGCAGCGGGGCAATATTTCTCAAGTGTTCGTGGTGAGCGTTATCAGCGCGGTCGTACATCGACCACGCTAACCTCACCACGAACTGTTGGATGGATTTTATTTGCACATCGCGAGCGATTACGTCATTTTTGACGTAACGGCTCGCGCCTGTGCAAATACGCAGAACAATATTCTGTTGAACCTGTAGCCTTTTCCTTTGACGAATGGGTACCACGCAGGGGCGGCGTAAGTAAGTCGGGACCGGACGTACGTCTTTATAGCCTCAGTTTGGTACGTAGGGGTAGCCGTGACGACAAGACCGGTCGTAGGAGGGCCCGCGCGGCTTTTGCCTGATTGACCAAGTGGTCAACCATGGGTTTTAAGCTCAACGACCGGTCTATGTTGCACCTCAGGTACCGCACCGAGCGCTGCCACTCTACGTCCTGTCCACGAAGAGTGAGGTTAGGTAGTAATTTGAACTGGCGGCCCGTAAGGAGAGCGGCTGTTTTCCCCACGTTTACGGCCATTTTCCATTTGTCAAGCCACTCAGGCAACATGTTCAGCAGGCGCTGCATTTTGGCAGCTGCCAGGGTGGAGCGACGCGACGACGCGAAAAATGCGCTATCATCTGCGAATAGCGCGAGTTGGACGTCTTTTTCCCACTCCTGTATGCGGCATACAAGCTGGGAGAGAGGCAACTACCCTGGGGTACTCCCGCCTGGATTGGTCTCTGCGACGAGTCCTCCCCTTCAACCGAGACATAAAAGCTTCGGCCTTCGAGGAAGGACGCTATAACCTTGATCTAGCCAGGCTGGGCGGTGGACTCCATCAGTTTGAAGAGGAGGCCCTCGTGCCACACACGGTCGAAGGCTTTCTCTATATCGAGGAAGACCGCGACCGTATATCGCTCTCGGTTACGCTCCTCCGCAAGATGATGGAGCACACATACCAGTTGTAAGGTGGTGTGAAAATTCAAATTTAAAAAAGTATGAAAAATCATCATGAAAAACATCTATTAGATAACACTAGTTTACACAATATCTGTCGCCTGAAATATTTTAGTTGTTGCTGACTACTGATAATATGGTCATTTAAAATATATAAGTAGTTTTTTTAAATCAGTTTTTAAGTTACAGGTAAATTTGTTTAGGGTTACGACCTAGCTCATAACTATATATATTGATTTTTCTGTAATTTCTCTGGTTGTAATCTGTTGTATCTGGTATGAATAGCAAAAGAATCTTGACTAGCGTCGGAGACCTACAGTAGGCATTATTATTTTACTATTAGTCTAGATCTTGTCTGCCATAGAACTATTTAGTCTAGCCATGAGACATGTTTGAGCTGTTCGTACTACTGTGTTTTGAACTAAGTGTATAAATGACTTACTGTTCTTAAATGACAAGTCAATAGATCCCCCATTTCCGTCAATTTTTACATTGAAAATATCGGGAACAAAAAAAGGAAACAATAGTTACTCAAAATATCGGAATAAAGGAAACAATAATTATCTCACAATGTTCTCATTAACTCCACTCTAGAATAACAAAATATTGGTAATATTTACAAAAACAGTGCTGCCCTTAGAAGACTACATTTTAATTCAGTAATAAATTGCCTGTATCCGCACTTTATAGACCACACGATAACATTTTTTTTATATACTTCATAGCAAAAAAAGTAATTATGTGTAATTTAGAAACCTGTTAGGTACTTCACAATACAGCAGGTACGTACTTAACGTGAGACTAAACAGTATCCGATAAGCATACCTTCTTTTTTACAACAGATCATTTTTTCTAAAACCCAGCAGCGCCCCTCCCGAAAAAATAATAATTAAAATAATTAATTCTCCTAAATTAAGGTATTTATTTAAAAAGTGGAGATCACAAATTGTTCCACAAAGTTAGTAGAATTTTTAATAAGGTTTTAGTAACCTCATAATAAAACAATAAATAGAAAACAAATGTGTCCAAAGTGATCACTAATTATTAGCACATTCGCTTCCCACTTCCTATTGGCAATAAGAGGTTACTAAAACCTCCATGGAACAATTCTGATGTCCATATCAATATCGATACAATAAAAATAAAATCGTAAAGGTACATTTTTGTTTGTTTGTTTAATCGCACATTAAGAAAACTACTGAACGGATTTGGATGGAGGATTGACACCTAGGCTATAGATAGACGTTTTGAAAATTCTCCTTAAAAATGGGTCGAATGTGGGGTAAAGTTAGTATGGAACGCGAACGAAGTTGCGGGGTAACAGCTAGTTTTTAATAAATGCCTTAATTTAAGAGAAATGTTTTTGGGAGTGCTAGTTTAATTCAAAGGGAGTGCCTTTGAAAATAAAACGTTCCCTCCGCTGAATAAATCGTTCACTCACTTTTTCAATTTTCAAAGGTTCTACTCGATAGAAAACATTTATTATCGGATACTGAGAGATCATAAACGTCGCAGTAGTTTCATTGCCCAGTTACATAACAGAACTTGTGAAAAAAAAAATTTCCATTATAATTACCATATAATTTTACGGCATTTTACTAAACTAAACGTTGCGTTGACCAAAATTATCTACTTACTTACCTCTTACTCTTTGTGTTATATATACTTTAGGTGGTCGTATAAAATACAGGTAACAGCTAGCAGGCGAAGCAATGGCAAAATATTGCAAAATAACTTAATGCAATGTCTCTACTTACAGTCAACACTGTAGGTTTGCGTTGACCACCTACATAACTGATCTTAGATAAAACCTTAGATTTCTCTTTGTTATACAAACATTAATTCTACTCTTTAGGTCTGGCTTTAGTCTCAGTAGACGCCACAACTCACTGCAGCTGCGATGACCTTTCGGTATCCTCACGCATTCTTAACTGCGTAAAATTTGGAAGTCTCGTAAACCTGAAACATTAATCTTTGATCTGTGCACGGCAGGCAGTCAGCTCAAGCTTTTATTTATACTATAGAATATATTACATATCTTTTACAAGAATCATGTCATAATTGAGATAGAAGTTTGGTCGTAAGCATGGGTGTAGCCACGGTGGTGTCCCCCTTGCTCATGTAGTCAAGTGAAAAATGTACAAAAATTATACTACCTAATCAAAAAATGACAATGAATCGAGCGCGTCTTCAAACTCAGTACCTACCAAAATAAGGTAGTTTAACGTTTTCAAATGCACATATATAAAACCGTTTTTAAAAATTATATCGTTTTTAATCAATATTACAGGTCAGTGCCAAGCACAGAGGTACCAATATATTTGATTTCTGTGGTGCCAAGGGCCAAGGTTTAAAAGATTTTGTACCCTAGACTACCTTCATGCCAAGGACATTATAAGTCTTGGTATCAGGTACCTACCTTTTCCTTGCATTTGACATGTCAATAAAATTGTCAAAAAGTCAATAAACATTTAATTTTTTTGAATATTTAATTTGTAATTGCATCTATTGGTTTTATAAGGCACCAATGGCTTACAGTTTAGACGATAGATTTCCAAAAAAACCAAAATGTTACAAACTTTTCGACCCTGGAGCATACCAGAACGGCACTTTAAGAAAGTTTACCAAGAACACAGTTCCATTCCTTTCAAATACGCCCCGCAATCCACAACCTGGTAATAAAATTTTGACGCATGCTATTTATAATACAGATATTAAATCAAAGGTTCCAAATATTACATCCTTAAAGTCAAAGATACCTCGCTTTCCTTATGAAGCATTTAGTAAAGAAGATTTAGAAGAAATTCTGTGTCGATGTGGATTTGAAAATCCATGTGAATGCCCAGTCGAAGAACAAGAGGAGGAAGGCATCTGCCAAGCTAAAGTCCAAAGACGATTGTATAAAGGTCCGCCACCCCATTCACTTTTAGGTGAAAGTATTTCAGTTCCATCTAAAAGTCACAGGGGCTACGAAATATATGCCGATGGCTCGACAAAACAACTATTAGATAAACCATTAGCTGAATGCCCGCCTTTTTACGACGCGAGAGTGAATGAGGCAACAGAGTTTTACCACGGATGCAAATGGAGTCAGTGGAAATCAAATCGCTCCATAAAATCTTTAAAAGAGAGACCAGGTCCGGCAGATTACATACTCGAAAGAGAACCAACACAAGCAGAAATTTGTGCTGAAAAATTACGAGCATATCGACGAAAATATTCTAAGCAATTACGTTTTATTGAAATAGTTCAAAATCGGAACATAGCAGAAGGACGCCCAGGGCCCACAGATTACGATCCTAAGCTTCCACAGGGTACAGAACCAGAGTTTTATGGTCCGAAGGCCGACAGATTTCCTACACTAAACTATAAAATGAGACCGGGTCCAGCTACTTATTGGCTCAGAAGAACTTTTGATCCTCCCGAATTACCTGAATGTTTATGTCATTCAATGCTCCCGGAGTCAGCGGGGTTTGGGTGTAAAGCTCCAAGATTTAAAACTTCTCAGTTATTAGGACCAGGCCCAGGCAGCTACTCTCCAAATTTAAAAATTTGTCGATTTATGCACTGTGCCAAAGCGGCTTTTGGATCTTCAGCTGCTAGATTCAAAGAAAACCCACACACAAATGAAGAAGAAGACAGTTACATAGATGATGAAATTGAAGACGAAGATCAATCAGAATCTGAAGATGCCTGCCCAACTCTCACTTGGGAATTTAAATCAAAGACATTAAGAACGAAACCACTAATGAAAAATATTGACGAACCTAGCCCGGCTGATTTACTGTTGAGAACAACGATAAAAGAAAGATCACCTCTATTACAATATATTGCACCTTTTAATTCATCAGAAGGCAGATTTCAACCATGGAACGATTGGATGCCAGTATTTGGAAAAGAAAAAACTCCGGGACCATGTTACTATAATTTAGAGAGACCAAAATGTCTACCAGCCGTACATCATGGTCCGCTTTGCCGAGCTAAACGTTTTCCTGAGCACCAACCTACTGCTCCAGCTCCAAATGAATACAAAGTGGGTGGTGGAATAGAGACCGTATTAGCAACTCATAACAATAAATTAAAGCGAAATATTGAGAACCAACACACATTTCACTGGGAACCACCACACGAACCTAATAAGTTGAGCTATGAAGAACAAGAAAAATTGCTGTTTGATAAGGCGATAGCAATATTAGACTATGACGATGATGATTCTACCACCAAAACTGAAATAGACACGTCGGCTGCAGCTAGTGACAAAAAAAGGGAAACTGTTGAAGATACTAAAGACGCTACACAGGGCAGTGAACCTAAGAAATTACTTCGCACTTTTCTTTATCGAAAACCAATACCGCGCTATTATTAATCAACGTATGTACAACAATATTTGAACTAATTCAGAAAATATTACAATTATATGTCGGATATCAGTAGTAAACTATTTTATTGTTTTTTGTCTAGGAAAATATGATCACGCATGACTGGAAGGCCCTGATTATGACATAAGATGTTCAAACGTTACTATACACCTTAAGTGATGTGATGGCTAATCACCTGATCAGTGACACCTATATTTTCATTAAATTTCCTTGAATATAATAAATAATATCGTACGTTTGGAGGTAAATCTCACTAGCTACACCTAACTAACCTTTAGGAGTTGGTAAATAAGTTACGAGTTTCGACAAAAAATAATAGACACTTAGTAGGTTTTACCTCTGAAACCATGAAGTAACGAACTCCCCGGGGAAGGAAAACTTTTTTTCAACCAAGTCTTAACCGATGATATATTCTAAGTGTGATTAGTAGGTATCAAATTTGTAAAACTGAATCAACATTGATCGAAAAAGGCTGTGAAGGTCTGCCGCTATAGTTCAATGCGTATAAGGCGTGGGTGGTCATTATGGGACGAAACCATGTAACATACAACAGGGAATTCTGTGTTCGGCGAACACAGTATCCATAAGTACGATTGATCTACACGCCAATAATACAACACTCGATATGTAAACAAAAAATAATAGTAGACGACAATTTATTAAATATTTTTAAACCAACATTAATCCAACACATAAAATAGGTACATAGTACAATTTGTTACTGCACGATCTATTTAAGGTGAAAATACAATTAACTATATGAAAATGACAACCGAAATTAAATTACAATATTATAAATAACAAAAGACGTAATGTTATTCTAATGCAAATAACTGGGCAGCACCACAAGTTTAACTTTAATAATATAATATGTTAATATAATTTTCAACACACTTGCTCGTAAAGTGGCTCTTATTGCACCGCTTTTAGGTTCATAATGCAGCTTATAAAACACGCGTGCTTTTTTTCTTTACATTACCACAATACTGCCTTTTACATTACATTTTTTTTAAATCTCAGCAAACAGTTTTTATGTCTAAAAATACGTTTATGAAATATATATTTTTCCTCGCGAGTGTGTTGAAAAACGTATGAAACGCGTGAGCATTGGTCATTTGTATCATAATGTAGGTACTATTATAGTTTTTATATTTTTTATCAAATCCACTTTTCATCCCAAAGGGGGAAGAATAAAAAAGAGAGGTACAACCGAATAGTTGGACGGAGAGTAAGAACTTATACTATAGTTCCGTGCACATTGTAAACTGTAACATTGAGTATTAGACAAACAAATTAATCATAAATATATACCTAGTACCAATCGTCACAATCACTGTCGAAACTGTATCGAAAAAGAGAACTATTCGGCCATAGTTTTTACTATTCGAGTAATACTTATCAAGTAAGTGCCGGCCGCCGAATAGTTGGGTTGGGTTGTCTCTTTTTCGATACCCTTTCGGCAGTGACTGACGAGTACTAGGTATGTATTCCTGATTCATTTGTTTGTCTAATAATACTCAATGTTCTACATACTTTCCGAAGTCAAGTCAAGGAACTATAGCAAAAGTTCTTACTATCCGGCCAACTATTCAGTTGCCGCTAAATAAAACAGCATGGCATAACTCCCACGTGCATAATCCCGAGGGGATAGTCAGAGGAACCACCTTCATTACAGGTAGTTCCCACTTTTCGCCGTAAGATTCGGCGAACAAACATGGATAGTGCTAATTAAAAAAATAAATCCTAATATCCTGAAAATGCCCATTTTGGTGCTGTCAGTTCGACAATAATTATGCATTAGAACCTGTCAATGAAACAATAGATACAAAAAAGCAAATGAATGTTTCGTTACAATCGTGCGCAGCTTTTGGTAACATAAAAATGAAAATTAACAATATGTGCAAAGCTTTATCGTATCTTCACATTTATACACGGTACTACATATTACAACATTCGATCACAGCGAACTTTTAGCTTTGTTGATTAGTTAAATATTGGTTGACGACAGATTTAGTTTCGTCATAAATAACAAAAATAATTATTTTTATAACAATCATACCCTGTATTAATAACTTGTTATGAAAACACGGCTACACCGAGCTTCTCTAGCAACTTTATGCTTTTATAGTACATTTACTGCAGAGGCCAGGAAATTACCTATTGCCGGCCGTGGAGCATTTTAAAAAGCCGAGAGGCCGACATTGGCTATTTCCTCCGAGGCTTTTATAGATTTTTTTCTCAAATAATGCGAGAAAATCGAAAAACGAATATTGTTTATTTTAAATGCTTACTGATTCAAACCTGAAAGTACACTACTCTTACTTGGAAGCAAGTTATCAAATCACTAATTTTGATTCATTCGGGATATCTGGTGGCGTACCTATAAACAACGTCTTCATCACAACTATCAATAGATCTACTCATTTTTAATACAAATTTTAGTCAAAAGTACGAAAATTATTGGAAAATACGCGTTTTTAATCTCCCGCCTTTTCTTTTGAAATTGTCTATGGAATGAAATATCTTTAGTCCACGCTGCGTTTTGATTAACCATAGAATCAAAATTTAAAAAATCAAAAGACGAAAGCATTCCTAGCATTGTCCAGGAATGTTTGTATGAAAATCCTTGGAAAATCCATGTCCCTAAAACACAAATTTTGTTTGTATATCTATACAATAATTTGGCTTTGAGCCAGGAATGACCTAAATGAGCACAAAGATTTTTAAATACACCTTTGTGCCATTTCTGTGATTGAGCACATTTCCGAGCATCTTTGAGAAAAAATGTTCCTTGATTGAGGAGAGCGCAAGAAAGGTTGCTAGTGCGGGCGTAAGGCGTTTAGTCTGAGATCTACAGTAGGCACTGCAGTAGTAAAGTATACTCCAAAAACCTATTTCAGAAGTAAAGCGATAAAGCGTACATAATCCTGAAACTCGTAATAAATAAAGCTTGCACATTTGTCGATAACAAATAATAATAGCAATTTATCGTGAATTTTGATTAATTTTACGAGGTTTTGCTGACTATTCAATTCATTGACATGAATTGGCAACGCGACATTATATACATATACAATTTTGAGTCCTCGTAACAGGATCCTATCAACCTTTGAAGGATCCTTGCCACATTATCATTACATAGGGTAACTTCTCGCAGTTGGACTGTTATATGTACCTACCTAATAAAATAGTATAAACGTTGAGCTAACACGGGGACAAACATAAAGTAGCCTTTTATAAGGGTATAATTTGACATTAATAATAAAAATAATTGGAGATCATAAATTGCATTAAATAAAGCGATATTGACACGTCTTAGCAAGTTTACTGTTTTTTATTTTGTTGGTATGCATAGTACTAATTTCTAAATATATTTTAAAGTAATTATAATTCATACCTCAAAATTAAAAATTCTAACTCCGACTTACCATTTTGGAAATCCTCTTACTTGTTCCTGGTCATAATCCGGTCCTCAAGGTGCCAGTTGTGGGAAGAGCTCAGGTCCTAAACATTTGAGCTCAAACTCTAACCACCTAACTGTAACTGTTTCAGAGATCGCATGTGATATCAATTTTGGAAACTCTATTTTTATCTATAGCTAAGAACACTCGACAAAATTCTGTTAAATAAAAAATCTGCGTCTAAATCTGATCATCGGATGTTGAATTATGCCACAGACAAACAGACATACGCGACAAACTTATTACGCCCCTGCCTTTGTCGGACGGGAGTTACAAATTATAAATCACGCGGTATTTCATCTATATAAAACTGTCAACTTGCCAAAGTATCAAAATACAATGTTTAGAGTAAAAGTAACATTACAATTACAAAAAAAATATTATGCAAGAATATAAAGTGTATAGTATAAGGCAAATCTACAAGTCCTTAGGTCCAATCACCAATACGAATTTATGGACAATTTAAGATATAAAGTATCGCATTAATAGTAACGTCAAATATCAGTTAATAGTAACGTCATTGTAACCATTTTGTAGATTGTCGCTATAAGTTTTTGTTGATTCCTTGACATTCATATGAATGTGTCAGACAAGACAAAGCGACAGTGTATTAAAGGGTTTAGCCTGATTTGTTGTCCTCTGTACCAACACCGTAATACGAGTAGATCGAGTGGTGGATATCTATAAAATCCAATCGTCCACCATTCAAGAGACTACCTTTGAATTATATTTCTCGTTCCTATTTCTAAAAAGTTATTTTACTGAAAAAGAATAGGAAAAAGGTAAGACTGAAAGTTCCCATTATTAAAAATCAGACTACTCATTAAAATTAAACTGTAATGGTTTTGTCTGCAGATAGTTCATAAAGATTCCGCATTTAGAAAGCATAAGTCGAGAACAAAACGGAAGCTTAAATCATTGCTCAAATGAAAATATCGCAGGGACCAGTTTTCAAATTCGACCACAGAGGCAGGCTAATATGACCCCGGTCGAAACACTTCTAAAAAAGCACTTTGTTGCACCCTGTAGATTTATGTGACTTTATTTATTTTTATCTATTATAAATGTTACATATAACAGAACTAGTTCACGGTCTCTGAAATCGCAAATAGTATCCTCGAAACAATACATTCTTAAAAATAATATCTGAAGATAAATTTAAACCGAAATAAACGTAACATAAAATTAACAGCTAGCGATATCTATGAGGTGAGTGCACTTTAAAACAACTATAGTTCGATCAACGCAATAATTACCACGTTGTGTTTAAATAGTGTAGGTAATTTAGTCTCCCAACAACCGACATTCATAAAATTTTGTAGGTAAAGAAGTTGAACTTCCTTATTGTAATACCTACATAGGAACTAAGGACGACAAAAATATCGATTGTTGTGCAACAATATCCTGCAACTAATGAGATCGTACATTACTTATTTATATAAAAAATATCTTAGCCGTCTCATTAGTTGTTATAACCAAATTATACAAATGTTATCTAATATTAATAAGCTAGAGATAATTAATTATAAGTAATCGATCTATATTAAATTTTAAAGTAAAGCATTAAATGCATTTATACATAATCTTCGGATTGTTTAATAAAATTATTTTGAAGAATAAAGAACAATCTTAAAATATATAATATGAAATAAGAAATAGAAAGAAACATTGGAATGTGGACTAATGAATTAGATATGCATGTTTTATTATATTTTATACACTTAAAGAGATAAATATGATGGTTTAGATCAGCCTTTCCCAAAGTGGGCGATAACGCCCCCTTGTGGGCGCTGCAGGCCTAAAGGGGGGCGGTAAGAGACCCAGAAAAAAAATGGGGGCGTTGTGTAGAGGCTTGGGGGCTGATTTGTAATTTCATTTAGCTAAGAGGCCTCTTAGACACCGACTGCATGAGCTCTCGACTCTCAACTACATACAACTCATTGGCAGGTGTAGCCCGTAAGAGTTAACTTGAGACCTGAGCGCCGTTGTGTATTACCGACTGCGCTCAGGTTTCAAGTTAAGTCTTGCGAATTATAGTAAGTCTCGTTTAGAATTAATGTTTAATCTCCGCTAATATAGCTCACAATAATTAATTAATTTAATTTGAAGTTATAGTCGTTTTTAAGTAGGGGAAAAAATGGGGGCGCTAAAAAATAATTTATTCTCAAAGTGGGCGGTAGACAAAATAAGTTTGGGAACCCCTGGTTTAGATTGTACACATACTTTTATATCTGAGTGGCGGGTCCTTCATGGACGATGAAAGTACTTATGATGGATACTATTATTGTTATTATATTTATAAGTACTTATGATAAGCAGATTAAGTAGTCAAAAAACTGTTCAGTATTTATTTAATTATTTGGTTTTATTACAAGTGGATAAGAGCTGAATTCAACATAATTAACATTGACTCGATAGCTTTACATTTGGGATTGCAAGTCAGACTCCAGCCGAAGGTTCTAATAAATGTTCTGTTGTAATAAAGGTTTGAAAAGACATGATGATATTCGCGCATTTTGGATTATTTATTCAGGATATCTCAGAACATGGCAAGCAAGATGGCAGGTTTATATCCTGCGTGGCGAATGTTTTTTTACCTAAATACAAAGTTACGATATTTTTCAGCAATATTTATTTATTTATTTATACTTTAATGCACAAAATAAAAAGGTGTACATTAGGCGAGCTTAATGCCTTGCGGCATTTTCTACCAGCTAACCATGGGGTTATGCAGAAATGTTTGGGTAGGTGCATAAAAAATAGAAATTCTTATTATATTATATATAAATAGCTATCGTATATATACAATATCGTATCAGTATGGAATGCAGTTTTGATCGCTTGCCTCATAAGAAGCATGAGGCACCTTTTTTCGCCCCTGGAAGCATTCCATCAAGGGACGAAAATGAAAAATAGTTATAGAAAGAATATCTTGAGTATAGAAACCATTAAAGGTAAATGTAATATATATGATACATAGAAAATATAAATTAAGAAAGACGATAATACAGGGTGTAACATTAACAACGGCCAGTATGAGAAAGTCTGAAACTATAAGACATACGAAGATCTGTTCTTAGGAACCATGTCATCAATTTTAGTAACAAGAAACACTGTATTCATACATTTAAAAAAAACTGTACTCAGCCTGGGAATCGAACCCGGTTGTTTTGAAAAAAAATCCAACACTATTTCTATTTAGATATCGATTGTGTAGGTCTTAAGGAATACATGTTAGTATGAAACGTGATGTTTAAAATTAATAAAACGCATTGTTTCCATATCTTTTAATTTATTTTAGTAGGTGTTCGAAATGACTACCATTTTGTAAAATACAACATTCAACTCGTTTAGGTAACGATCTTACTATTGAATGTTGTATCTTCAGAATTTGCGTTAAAATTGTCTCTATGGCTGCTGGTCTCTAGGTCTTCAATTGTGTCGTAGTTTGTTTTGTACACTTCATCCTTAACGTAATCGATATCTAAATAGAAATAGTGTTGGATTTTTTTTCAAAACAACCGGGTTCGATTCCCAGGTTGAGTACAGTTTTTTTTTTAAAATGTTTAGAATACAGTTTTTCTTGTTACTAAAATTGATGACATGGTTCCTAAGAACAGATCTTCGTATGTCTTATAGTTTCAGACTTTCCCATACTGACCGTTCTTAATGTTACACCCTGTATAGTTGAAATACAGTTGTTGTATTTCCTAAGTTAGAAGATTAGGACAGAAATATATGAAAGATAAGTCTAGACAGTATAAAATGTGACATTGTATAAGAAAAGACAGTGGAGAATTGGTCGTCTTATTATAAGTAATAATAACCGTTTCAGGTTTCATATCAGTGTTCCGTAGAGTTTAGTTATAGAGTTAAGGCGCGGTTACATATGGTCGTTCATCGATTCGGCGACCGATCTGCTGTGGACGATCTACGGTCACCGACCTCCATTGTTTAACTTGGTGGTTGGCCGAAGTCGTCCAACGTCATACGCTCGATGACAACCTAATGACACTTTGACGTATGCCGAAAGCGGTCTACGATTGGTAATTCAGATGTAGTCGATGGCCGCGTGCCGTGACCGACCAGACGGTCGGTCAACGACTATATGTAACCGAGTCTTTAGGCGCTTCTTTCTAGCCAATCTTCAGTGTTAGTCAGCGCGCTTTGTAGTACGCACTCCGAATTTCCATTCGCCGTAAGATCCACGCGATCGATGGCTTCCAGGGTACGTGATACGGCCATCATACGTTTCAATAGGTTCTTGGTAGACAGTATAAGAACCTGAAACAATGTTTTGAATGTATATCATTGTTTAGCTCGATTAGTCCTCAGTAGTTCTGTTAAACAAACGAGTAGGATTTTCTCACTAGTTTTAACAATAAAAAAGGCATACGTAGTAATAATAGTTCTATTGTATAGTTCAACGGGGCAACAGTTTCGAGACCAACGAGCATAAGCATAACTCTCACGTCTATAATCCCCGAAGGGGTGTAGACAGAGGAACCACCTTCATCATATGTAGTTCCCACTTTTCGCCGTAAGATTTGGCTATAATGAGCTTTAATACTATATTTTTCATTGTACAAAACTGATTCATGCCCTACCTTTATTTCAGATCTTAAAGGCAGTATAGCTATAAGCCACCAAAGCCAGGCTGGTCCATCAGAGCTCTCCCACCAATCTTCATCTCTATAGTCGAAGTGTGGCAGTTGTCCGAAGGCAGTCTCGATTTCTGACCGAAAAGTTCTGCTCATCCTGTTCAACCAAAGTAGAGCCTTGTACAAGATCTGCGTGGCCATTATGCGGAGGTCCCAAATAACCAGCTCTTCGGTAGGAGTGATGTCGGTCAATGGTTGAATACGGGCTACATCACACCTGAAAATTTCAATAGTTTTTATTACTTACTATTAAAATTCATAAATTTCACTATGTATAAGTCGCAGGGAAATAGCCGAATTCAGTGAAATAGCCCAATCCCCTAGGGATTTGGACATCGTGAGGAAACCTGCACATTGAGATACCCGGTGTGAAAAATGGGGTAGGCACAAAAGATCCTCAAGGGTCGAACTGCCGCTGGGATTATTCCTAGTTCCCAATCATACGATAAGATCAACATAAAAAACTTACCCATCCTTGACGTCTCTGTCGATCACTTTGAAGCGCGACACGCCGACCGTAGACAAGATAGATCGTCCATCTTCTAGATGCACACAATCACATACCTCCAAAACCTGCGGAAAGTGGTAATTTTTGAATGAGTATGAATAATACACTGTATTGCACGAAAACTTAGAATGAAACAATGCGAAAATATTAAGACGCATATAAGACGGACCTTATGTAAAAAGGGTTATTATAAAATAAATGACTACTTAAATGATAAAGAGGCTTGGTCCTAAATTCAGCTCCAGCTCTGCATATTGTGTACATATATGTATTCATAATTATTGAAAGATATATTTATTTCAAAAGATGTGCTGCTGAAAGTTTCTTGCGCCGCTTCTTTCCTTTCAGCTATAGCACCTTACGAAGCGGTGGTACGAAGGTATTTAAGGAAGGTAATTACTTACAATAAAAACATTTTGATTTTGATTTCGTACAGAGCAATCTAGGCGGTCTTATCGCTAAGTGCAATATTGTCTTGACAACCTTTAAAACTTTTTTTTTATACTTGCAACGCACAGTTAATCATTTTATATGAAACTGAAATAGTATATAAAATGTGCAATTCCAAACGACGTTTAGTAAAACTATAAATCGACAGTTTCCGAACCTAACCCTTTACGTATTATTTATTATAAGAATAAGTGTAGTAAAATGACAAAGTTTACATACACAAGTATTAAACTTAGGCATATTAAACTATAAAAAGTTATCAAAAAGCAACAAATGAACGCTGACCTCCGAACTAAGAAGTTACTGTATCTGGGAGGACAGTTCTCTTGTGACCAGTAAAACTAAATATTTATCAGACGTTGGCCAAGCTAAGCAAATATAAAATTGACAAAATTAATATTAAAAACAATTCGGTAGTTTCCAAGTATCAAATATTAAATGAATTTCTTAAAAATTAAGAAATAGACATAAATTGATGGTTAAATGTGAAAACAGAATTAAAATTCGTTGAAAAATAAAATAACTACATGCAATCAAAAATCAGACAGTAGAAAGAAACGGCAATAGAAAATTATGACGTCACTATACTGTAGCGCCACACAGGAAGGTCCTGGCTACATATAAAGGACTGTTTTGTTTTGCTGGACAGAGCATCTCTCCAGTACTAACTTTAACCATTAATATTTCTGATGTTAGTTGATATATCGAAAAACTAATTTCAGATCCTTCTTCAGGATGCCCATGTAAGTAGATTGTTGGAATATATTTCTTTTAGTCAAATATCGAATTATTTCGGTACATATAACTTACTGTGCCATAATCCGAGTAGGTCCGATCCCTCTCGTAAGCGACCATCCCGAACTTGCGAGAGCCGGACTCAAGCACGCGGCGAATCATCAGCCAGTAGCGAGGGTCAAATATGAACAGCGGACACGGGATCCTGAGCAGAGAATCATCTATTAGAAATGTGAAAAGTTCGTTTACGGTTACGTTTACTGTCAAGTCGCAGTTACATATAGTCGTTGACCGCCTGCGGTGGACGATTTACGGTCACCGACCTCCGTTGTTTACACTTGGTCGTTGGCCGAAGTCGTCCACCGTCATTCGCTCGATGACAACCGAGTGACACTTTGACGTTTGCCGAATGCGGTCCACGACTGGTAATTCACATATAGGCTGTGGCCGATGCTGTGATCGCACAGACGGACGGTCGCCGACCAGGTGTAACCGCACCTTTAGGTATTTTGCTCTCTTCAAGGACAAATGCGGGTTTTCGGTCTGACTGTAGGTAAGGAAATGACAGTTTTACCCGTCGTTGTGACGGAGACATTAATGAAGTTCTAAAGTGATATTTTTTGTGAAAATGTCTTCTTTTGTAAATACATATACATGAAATAAGACGTGGCAAAGTTACGTCAAAATTGGTGTTCTGGAACATATTTCTTTAACCTCTTATAATACTAACTGTACGCTTTCGTACTTTAGAACAGATGTTTGTAGTTATAGTTGAAATTAGTTGTTGAGAGCGCAGCAGGGAAAGATCACCTTTAAATAATGTAAAACGTATCATGAAATAATAACAATTGTTCCCGGTGGCGACTTCTCTCTGTCAGTTCTTACTGCACTCTAAATGAAATGTTTGAAATTAGTTACATGAGTCGCGGCTAAAGTAGGTTGCCGACCAAGCAATATAAAAATGTACGTGTGTGAACCGTACACTAATATAAGAAGTATCGTATTTATCTTCTATCAACGTCGAAATACGTGATTTTCACGATTGAAGTAATTTGAGATCCGAACCCATAAAATAATACATGTTACTCACGCCGGGTAAGCGACCGTACAGACGAATATCGGTATTACATCTGGGTCCGGGGGCGACGGCGAACTCAAAGCGTCGATGGAAGCCAAAGCAGCGCGTATGAATACTGTTTCACGAGTCTGCAAAGTAACATAAAAACTACTCAGCTATGCGTAATAAATTAATAATAAGCTGTGGCAATGCAGGAAAATTAAACATATTTTTATATACGTGTTTCAGGTTTCATTGTGTATGAGAAAAAAACAACAAAGGAAATCGTACAAAAAATCAGCGCATTGCGTATTATGAGAATTATGAGTGACGCATCAATTTATAATTAAATTTATTTTCCCAATTGAAATCGATTTGCAAAAGCATGTTGGGTATATTAAAGTCTGATAATCGATTTTACCGTCGAACAAAGGTAATGGTATTGGCTTTGGTTAATGTACTTATTTGTATTTATAAAGATTATCATCTTCATTTTATACCACACCGGGACTTACATTTCAGGCCCATCAAAAATTACAACGGTACTCCTTATTTAGGTACAATTTATCTATCTAAGCCCTCGTTTCTCAACCTGGACATCCCTTCACATCGCAATGTGTCCAAAAAATAATATCTGTATGAGAACAAGGGGTTACAAAATACACAATATGTCTTGTAGTTCGGTATTTGTGGTAAGTGTAAATATTCTTTGTCACGTTAGTAATGTGAAACTTTGATTAACGTTAAATCACTCTGAAACATTCATTGCGGCCTATGTTCAATATTGAACGCTCTTGGCTGAAAATGATGATGATGATAATATTTATTTCAAAAGATGTGCTGCTGAAAGTTTCTTGGGCCGTTTCATTCCTTCCAGCTATAGCACCTTACGAAGTGGTGGTAGAGTTAAAAATGACGTTGTAAAAATGTACTTACTTACAAATTTAAAAAAATATCGTTTTTTAGGTATAAACACTCACAGCTGCTAAATTGAAATCATCCAGCGACCTCAAGCATAAAGCGCACGTCTTTTTATAATCCATGGAGCGTTCGATGCATGTCCGGCAATACGTGTGGCCACACGGCGTCGTCACAGGCATGGTGTATGTATGGTAACAGAGCACGCACTCCAGGTCAGCCGGTTTGAGCCACGTGGCTGCGGACTGCTGGCGAACCGAGCGGTACAGCTCGCGAGTTAGCCGTCTCAGGTCGCAACCTCGACTCAGGACCGTTATTGTCTGTGGAAAGGATATACCTGTGAGTGTTTTCTGTACACCCATGTGTACACTAAACTATTGTTATGCATTAAGTCATTGTTATGCAAATTACCACGCTCGACGGATTAAGGATTAAACAGTATTGTAACCAAAAAAGGTTATTATCCACTATTGCCCGCAGAGTCACTATAGTAAAAAAGTACTTTCTAAGATTTGTTTGTAAGACACCAAACCAAAAATGACAGAAATTCGGACCCTTATGACCATCAAGCTCTTCGTCATCTCCCTTTATAGTTAGTTAAGCTAGCTTCAAATCTTGAAAGAAAAGGGAATACAGACCTGAATGAGTAAGGAGCGGGCTAAACGAGCCAACGCTATTTCAGTTGAGGCTGCCACGCGAGCTAGGTGCGGCGCTGCATCGCGGTACCGCCCCAATGCAAGAAGCTCACGGGCGTGCTTGAAGCGACTCTGTTAGACACACAATTCAGACACACAATTCACTTATGTTCTAAGGCCCAATTAATTATATTTAAAAAAAAGGCTCAATTATATTCTTCTTTTTTCCAGCCTATAATATCGTCCCACTGCGGGAAAAGATCTCCCCTCGTTTTAACTAAATGGATTTTTGCACAAGGGATGGAAAATAACATACGGCCATTGTACTATGAAAACGAAAGAAACTCGATACATATGCATTGATACAGGTTTCTGAGTGACATGACCTTCAAGGTGTTTTTTCACCATTTCAGTTACAGCTAGGTTATTAGTGCGATGTACATAGGCTATGGGTATAATTGAAAATTATTATATACCTGAGGAGACATAGGTGTGTGAGGTGGAACATTGGTCACAGTCAAACGCGTCGCCGGTGAGAAGAGGGTCCTTTGGCAGCTGTATGCGGGAAGTCGTCTCACGCAGCTCGATCGCGCCACAAGACGCAAGCTCACTGTCAAATGATAGTAATATAATATTATCAACATTTGAAATATAACCTTTTTTTTTTAAAAAAAAAAGGCTATTTTTTTTTCGAGGTTATAAACATTAATCCCGATCAGAAAATATGCATGAGTAAAAAATATCTGTCGATAAAGCGAAAGATTATGCCAGGATTGGTTCGTGGCATTTCATACTATTTGCCTACTTTTTACACAAGATGAAATTAACTTTAAGTTGGTACATAGTCCCAAAAAAAATCACAGGCACTTTCCAAAAATTCAATTTGCAGCCAAAAACAAACAAGCCAAAATCGCAATGCTGTCTTTATTAATAATAATTATAGAAACTGAGTACGAGGGCATAACATTCTTGAGTGCAATTGAGCATGAACGAATGAACTTTATACTCTATACTCATATTTCAGCAGAAGTGCATATCGACAAAAATTCTGGAAATAATCTAATCACGATAAAGCGATTGTGCTCTCATTACGTGACACTGTAACCATTAACAAAGGATACATCGATCGGTGACATTTGTCAGCATTCAGTGCCATGTAATAGGTACGTAGGTATCGCGTTGCATAACCCGCGACGGAGTTCGAGTTTGCGTATTTATTACCTAATGATATGGTTTAAGACATAAATGGAAAGCGAATCAGATTCAAAGGCATTGTCTTAATTTTAAATGTAGTGTTTATCTACAAAAAACTACTCCGTACCTCGGAGAGCACGTTAAGCAGTCGGTCCCGGTTGTTGTCGTTCGACAGCAGTCGTTAAGCCATGTCAAAAGCCAGAACAACTCTGACAATTGATTAGCCACTAACCATACGATAAGCAAGCAAGCAATCTACAAAATATTGAGTTAGTTCATTTCAACAGAATATTCCCACTGGATAATGCGACTTTGAGGCCTCCTGAATCAGTGCTCAGATTAATCAAGACACTTCGGTCAAGGGCAACGACTAAGTCTCAGTCGCAGTTCTGATCCCAAGATATCTCTTTTTGTAGTCGTACAAAATATGAAACAAAATGCGGTACTAAAATCCGCTCGTCGCTAGTTGCTTGTAGCTTAGCTTACGAACGTTACGTGATATCGTTCAAGTTCGCAGCTAGAACAGTTGACAACAAATAAGTACCTAATAAATTTGGTATACCTATACTTCAATTCTGATTCGCACTAATTATGCCTGGTAATTGTTAACGAAATATTAAAAAAATATTATCGCAGATCACTTTTAATACCATACTTTAAATATCCGAATATTAGAAAAATATTCAATAGTACCGGAAGAATAAAATATATGAATATAAAGATCAAGTACAACGAAAGAAAAACAAAAAATAATTGGATTAAATATTCATAAATGGCTAACTTTTGCGCCGAATCGAGTTATTGGCTAAAGACCTAGGTTGCCGAGACTAACATAACCTGCGACCTGCCTGGTCTCCATTGCACCGCCGACCGACAATGTACTTATATAACCGCCCAGAAACAAATGGCCGATTTACGTAATGGCGATGTCGGTGTGCGATTATCGTTGAGGACGCCCACGCGACCCCTTGGTGCTGTCGCTATAATTTAATATGAATATGTAACATTTATTTCATGCAGACACTAAAATATGATGAGTTATAAATTATTCGTTTACATATGCGCCAACACAAGCAAATGAATAATAATGTGAAATAAAAACGTGTCAACCTCTACTTGCAAAAGCTTCACACAAGACATCGCTGTAGCAAATTCACAAGAGCACAAGTAACTCAATTAAAGTTATTATATCACAATGCATATAAAATATTATTTCCATGATAACAGCAAATAAAAACAAAAGCATATCATAAATAATAAATAAACATTATTGTGCATAATCATGAACGTGAATAATAAAGAACGTCATCGCAAACCGATGACAAATTTTATGTATCACGATGTTTATTTAAAAAAAATATTTGAAGGCGATAGTGAATAATTACTTGATGAGTCAGAAAAGTAACAAGAAAAAATTCTATGATCGATAATTACATGAACATTTTTTGATACGCTAATTATAACAACAATAAATTAGAATCAGGACAATCTCTAAGCAATTTTACCAACAAATCCACTGATATCACATCAAAAATAAACTTTGTTCTAAGTGAAATATGTAATTTAATTATGGATAATTGGCGGTTAAACTTTTCCATTAGGGTAGTTTCCAAGTATCAAATATTAAATGCACTTCTTAAAAATTAAGAAATAGACATAAATTGATGGTCAAATGTGAAAACAGAATTAAAATTCGTTGAAAAATAAAATAACTACATGCAATCAAAAATCAGACAGTAGAAAGAAACGGCAATAGAAAATTATGACGTCACTATTCTGTAGAGCCACACAGGAAGGTCCTGGCTACATATAAAGGACTGTTTTGCTAAAAAGGGACAGAACATCTCTTCAGTACTAACTTTAACCATTAATATCTCTGATGTAAGATGAGATATCGAAAAACTAATTTCAGATCCTTCTTCAGGATGCCCACGTAAGTTGATTAATGGAATTTAAAAAATTAGTCACATAACCTATTCAATTAAAGAGTATTAAAGAATTTGTTATGTTTAATTACTGACATCTTTTAAAATCCATAAAATTTTGTAAAATTGCAAGTGTTATAATGTAATGAGAATTTTTGCAACATAATTTAGGGCAAGCATCGTTACTAAAAGCTTCCGCCAGTAATTGTAATTGCATGATGTGCGAAAATAGAGGATAAAGCTCACTTATTGATGGATGCGAAATCCGCCTACAATCTCCTGCACTTCCATGTTTTCCTTGAACCATTCCATCGATTTCATTGGCAGCCATACTGAAAAATTCAGAAATAATACTTAATACTTAATTATTATGTTTTTCAAATATTGTTCATAAACACTTTTTTTACCTTGCAGATGCGTGATGGCTCGGAAGCAACTTCCTGATTAAATCTTGAATCAAAGTATTTACATGTAAATTCTTGGGTGCTTGAGTTCCACACGGGCATGAACCGTGATCTTGGATGCATCTGAATAATAAAACATGATATTATTTTAACAATTTGACCAAAGAACCCGCAGGATATGTTTTAAAACAAGCAAAAAATAAAACGTTATATGGTAATTTTCCGAGAAAAATGGATCTAAGTCAAAATTCCGTTTCCATACTAAATGTATGGAGAATAAAATAAAGGTACCCAATCTCAGCAAAATATATATATATTCATTCATTAAGCATACTTAAAAATAATTATTTCTGTGTTTAATCTACACACAGAAATACATTAAATACATTTTTTCTAAAATTTTTGACCGAAAGCTTTTTTCAAACAAATCCTGCGGGGTCTTACGTAAGTATAATGAAATAAATGATCGAAATAATTTGTTCATACTTGGTACATCGAGTATGTCCGCATTGACCGGTCACAGGAAGTTCTGGGAAGAGTCCGCAGTTAGGGCACCACATGGAGCTTTCATTTGGAGTCTTATTGTAACGGGCGTGCTTGACAACCCTGTTCGCCACCTGCCGCGCATGCGCTGTAGGCGGTGGCACCGATAGAAGCGAGAGTGAACACAGTCTGTATGGCGTAATCGGGGAAGAGTTGGGATTAATACCAGAGGAAAATGATCTTGCAGAAAATTCTTCAGATGATCGGTCATGATTTGAATATTCAGAATCATTATTTTTTGACGAACGTAAATCCTGCAGATCGCAAATAGGCGAATTCATATTAAAGGAATTTTGATCCATTTCGAGGTTACGGGTAATGCGTGAAGTAGCAGAATCTGATACATGGTATGGAGAATTTGAATCTGAATTAAAAACGTTCTGAACTGCAAGGTTCCTTGAAAAAAGAGGATTTGTGTCCGACTCGGATACACTTGATGAAGATCTTAGGCTTTGGTAGGTTGATCTAGGAGTTTCGTCATCAATTTCATTTATAGTTCGAGTATCAGTCTCGGAGAGGTGGTTAGATGTGAGTAGAGATGTCGCGTCCGTTTCAAACATTTGTTGATTTTCATGTGTATGAATCCAATGATTTGTAGGTACATGGGTTTCTACCCTCTCTGTAACTGTATTTTCATGCAGGTTATGTGTTTGTATGTCATTATACGGTGTACAAACACATGTAACTCGATGATTTCTTTTTCTTGAAAACCTGGACGGTCCCATTTCTTCAACATCTCTAACGCGAGATACAAAAACTTTTCTATGTGTACTCTCATCGAGTCGGTATGGGTGTCTTCTTTGACTTTCACACTGACTTCTATGATGAAATCTAGATGGTTCATAAGCTCGTGATTCCGGTGACATTTGTAATCCAGCAGAAATAAACGAAGGGGATATGTAAGTATCTGAAGATACCCAAGATGGTCCAAAAATAATAGGTCCTGTGTTTTGTGTTAAATCACGGGATGGTAATACCTGAAAAGATAAATGTGATTACTTAACTTAAACTTGAATCAAAAAATATTATTTTAAAATATTTAACTTACATACATACAAATAAAATTACATACAAGACAGTTATATTATACATACGGAGAAATTGCTGATACTTCTGATTTTATATAAATTTAAAATAACAATAGAGTTTGTTATCGGAAACGTGACCTCACCCACGTTTTTGAAGATAACTTGCCGCTTGTATTATAATACCTATAAAACGCCTTATCTTGATTCAACAAAACCTTTAACATTCAATGAGTTAACCCTTTATCGTTTACTAATACGTTACAAATGAAGTATAGTATGATGGTACGTATAGCTCATTGCACTGTTTACCGAATAAATATTTCAAGAGTCCCCATTTTCACACGAGAATGTCCTCCACGAGTTTCATCATAATATTTTATAGCGTTATATTTTCCTATCTATCAAACAAACGTGATGGAACGAAGTGATGAACTTGGCCTAGTGAACACGCAAACCGGCCGTACGGTCGAGTGCGGTATCGTAACAAGCCTTTTCGACGCAATGCCTCGACGTAACGCAGCTCAACAGTTTAATGTCGTCACTGACTACGCCTACGTTTTATATTCAATACCGTTAACTCAATATGACAAGGTTTACAAAACGACTGCTATTTATAAGTACTAGTACATATTCTGGCTTATAGTGTTCATATAGTAAAATAATCTTAGCCCTCACAGATATCTAGGATTCTAACGTTGATTACACAATCGATTTTTTTTGTGTTTTATTTGACCGCAAATTCAACATCTCACTTATTATTTAGGACATATACGTCGTGTATGAGCTTTTAAGTAATGTTAGGAAAGGCTGCATCATACATCAAAATATGAAATTCAATTTTTTTGTAATGATTTTTCTAATTTTCAGTTAATTTATTAATTTGTATAGTTAAACAGTTTACGACAGTTTGGTAAGCTATGGATAACCCAGACTGTAAACCAATAATATAAATTGTTTGTTTCACCTACTGTCAATTATGTTATGTATAACATATGGTGACATTTTGCGTATTGAACATTAAACGACGCGATCACGCGGCGATTCAATTTTGTCAAAACTCACGACAAACATTTAAAACCAATTTTATATTACGTTAGGTATTATCAGGTACATCATTATGGTGTATTTTTTAAATAACTAAAGATTTATATAATTATAACGCTTTTTTATTTTTATTAATCATCAGGGCAAGCATTTTACTCAAACCTGGGTATCGCAGACCTTGGTACTATAATACCTGTGCTATAGCTAAGTAATAGGCTAATAGCACAGAGTTAGTACAGAGTTAGTAGTAGTCTGCTTTAAGTAATAGTAAAAGATTGTGTAAAAAATCGTGTTAGGTACTCTTGGCTTAAACTTTTCGGTATCTAATTATCATTTGCTAATAGTACCAATTTGTTTCCAACCGATAAATATAATATTGAGTTAAGACTAAACGAAGTGGTTATTATTATGACGTTTTCTTTCATTCGGGAACAAAAGTTGCTGAAGCAAATTGGCTTCCTTTTCATATGGGCGTAACAATTGGTTAATTTTACTCTTTACATAATTTGTCGTAACAGGTGAAACGGGTGGTAAAGCAAACCCAATGAAAGCTATTCTAAATATGTTACTATTTGGGAAGATGTTTTATTTGCTGATAAATGATAACTAAAATCTATGTAGTTATGTAAACTAATTTTATCAAAAAGTTAAAAATATAAAAGATATCTAATAAAAAAGTTCTTTGAATTGTATAAAGATACACGTTTGGATTTTGTTTCAAATATTACATCTTGTCGGTTTTATTTAAAAAAAAATCTTTTCTTTTCCCTTAAAAATATTGGGAAGATACGAAGAATTCAATTCGTACCGACGGCTGTTACGAAGCATGTCCGGTATAAGTATATATAAAAAAATGATATAAATGCAAGATGACCTGTGAGTTACATTATTTATTTAAGACACAAGGAATACCAAAAGTAATTTCGATGTGCAATGAAAATATTTAATTACGATATAGGTAATATCGAGTAGCTGAGAATCAAGGAATAGCTTGTCCACACAACACAGTCGCAGGGGGACGCTACCTAAGTATAATAAGTATCCAGATAATAAATATAACTTACATGTATACTGATTGATGATATTCCCCTGCCATACAGGGCAGAACTGTGATTTCTTTCTTGTTGATCACCCGTCTGTAATGGGCGTAGATTTAGACCACTGGAGGCACAATAACATTGCGTAACGTAGCTTTTAAAATTCTAAATTATGCTTACCCGTCCCTGATGACTCCTTGTATTAAATTCGTCTAGTTCAGAAGACGCACTCCGTGAAGTCCGGTCAAAGGGAGATGTCTGTTTAAAAGAAATAACAGTTTTGATTGAACTAGTATTATTGATGTTGATATAAATCTATAAAATACAATGAGTATAAAAACTTTATGAGTACCTATTCATTCCTTGCCCCACAAAGTTTAGGAATTAGTAACCTCTATAAATAGATATATGTACATTACTTCTTCGAAGTCCATCTATAACATGAACATTTTTGACAAGACATTTTTGGTAGACGTTAATTTCACTTAACATCTGAAGTTCCAGAGATTCAGTGACGAAAAACCTTGTGCTGCTTAAATATATCATTGGTACATGTTTCGAACCCGGCGTCATAGGCACTACGCCACCGACGCTTATATTTTACATCAATCAATATTTATTATAAAGTTGTGCAAAAGTCTGCTAAATGGGGCTAAGTTGCTACAACAGTTTCGTAAGTGATTCGCGACGGGTAAGTACCAATTTCTAGGCAAGCCCAACGACACGCTTGACTCTCCATTACGCCAACAACAATTCGACCAATATTCTGGTGAACTTGTTAAAAAATACTTGGCACAGGCCATACCCATAAAGCAACTCGTTTAAAAGTTTATTTAAAATTCCAGTTCAGTTTAACGATATGATATATAGATACCTACGTACCTATGACACAATAGATATTAAAATTCCGGAAAAACCATGTGGTGAAAAGCTCTCTGTAATTTAAATTTATTGAATAGACTTTGAACTAAAGAGCATATTAATCAACTGCAGTTAGAAATCAAAAATGTCGCACTCTTCAATAGCTCTCTATGGTTTCTATATCTTTAGCTTACATCTACTTCTATCCCATCGTACTAAGTTCCTAAATCATACCGTTCGCGCAATAAATATGTATAGAAATATTTGTGTTAGCCGTGGACTGATTTACACTACTGGTACTTGAGGACTTGGTAAATAAATATCTTCCAGGGGCTTACTTGACGTGATTAAATAAAAATAAATATTTCCAATAGACTTGTCGATCAGTAAGCTGATATCTAATACGTTTTTGATTCCCCCGTTTGGTGTTTCTACTGAATTCTTAATGATATGAAACGATTTTATCGTCGGAAAAATTACGTCAGCGCTTCATTATGTTCATGTCCCATTTTAAATATGAAAACGAGTATCAATAAATCTTGTTCTTACGAATGACTATATGCGTCGGTATAAAAATTTAGGTATTTAGGTAGTGAGTGACTCACTAAGGTACAGAATGTACCTACGCTGAAATTACCGCAAAAAAGGACAAATGCTCTCAAAGTGAGTTACTCCTCTGGCAGGGCACTGCTTACAAGCTCTTACGCAAAGCGAAGTAAGTGGTGGGCTTACATAACGCGACCTACTGGCACACTGACTCTATAGGTAGAGCATTGCGCTTGCACTCTGTAGTACCTACTTAGGATTGCTGCGTTATCGTGTAACCGTAAGCCCGTTTGTTTAGCAACCGAGTATGCAGACGGTACCGTTAGGTAGATTTATGAAACACTATGCTATGACCTATAACATTTCGTTTTCCGAATATTTAGTATATACTGAAGCTTGACTACAAAAAATATTTCCGTCACATTCGAAATCGAATATAGAGGGAGATAGGGCTAATTCTTTCTACACTTTAGCAGAAAACGCTTTAATCCACTTTGAAACAGATAACAGTTCGGAGATGAATGTAGCGGGATCTGCGTTTTTTTTCTTAAGTTAAGTCAATGTAACTATGTATTTTCTACACTTGAAACTATTATTTAAAGAGTATAAGTGTTTCCCAATTATTTTTATTGAAATGTTACCCAGACGTTATATAAACTGTTCGTAAACAGGTTATATAAAATGAGTATTGTAGGCATGACCTTGCAATGTTTCTTTTGCAGGAAAACTTTTCACTATACAATAGTATATTATATTTACGTAACGCTTTTATTATTTTTTAATAATACGTAATTTTATATGCTTATAACCCAAATTGGATGGGCCTTTTGGCAATTGTACCCTTGCGAATACAGGGTGCATACCTATTTTTATGTATTATGTAGGAATTGAGGAGGCAGTCGAGATTTTATCTACAACCACTGTTGTCATCTGGAATCGCATTGCAATTAAATTACGAATAGGTACCTAGCAAGAAATATGTCCTTTTAAAATTCATCCCACTAAAAATATAAATGTGAAAAAGGGGCCAAGTTCAGTGCAGTTTTCACACAAGACTTTTGAACTCTTCTTCTCTTAATACTGATGACTCTTGTGTGAAAATAAGCACTAATTTTTATATTAAAACTACATATAATATAAAAATTATTGCTTGCTTAAAACTAAATCCATAACTTGGCAATTTTTCACACAAAGAGTCATCTGTATTAAGAGAAGAGTTAAAAAGTCTTGTGTGAAAACTGCATTGAACTTGGCCCCTTTTTTCACATTTATGTTTTTGGTGGGATATCATACTTTTTGTAAAGTTACATTTATTCAACGTTTACACAGCATTCTTACCTTTTAATTAATAAGATTGAGGGAGGGCGTGTTATAAGTTTGACACGTTTGTCTGTCGGTCTGTATGTCTGTGGCAACATAACTTGAGAACGGGTGGTCCTATTTGGACCCGGTTTATTTAATTTAATAGAGAATTTTATCGCCACTGGCCTAACCTGTTGAATGTTCTTAGCCGTATCAGATGAAATGGGATGGGATCATTGGAACGGTAACAGCAAGCTGGTTCGAATTTGAACTCAAACTTTGAAGACAAAAAAAAGTAAGGGGATCTTCACAATTGTAAGTCGGGGGTTTCTTGAATTTTTAATTTAGAGTTATATTTATCACGATTGAAAACTAATAACTTTTCCAAAAAAATAAAGCGACGACTGTAGTCTCGGGCAAAAAATAGAGCTACGGTAGCCCTTGCCTGTCATTACAGGTGACTAAAAGGGGTTGTCAGGGTCATGGGCAGGCAAAGTGGGGGCTTTGGCCGTCCATTGGCTGGCGACCCTGGGGAAGGCAGCAGCGTGCTATGGCCGCATACTACTCTGACGGGAGGAACCTGGAGGTGGAATATACACCTTCCATGGCAAAGTGCTAGGAGGGCACCGGTGCGTTCCACTGGAGACCCGGGGTCTCCGGTGGAACGCCCTCCGACATGCATGAGTTCGGCCATCAAGGGGATTTTAGTGGGTAAAAATCCTACATAACCCGGTGTCTCACCCAGGTAAAAAAAGTATTGTCTAAGTACGAGTACCATTCAATGTTATTAGAATTGCCGTAACCTATCTTCGAACTCCCAATAACAGATCCTTAAAAAAACAATATCGCTTTCGAAACTGGTGACCTTCTACATTCTAAATCTATCTCGAGGTCTGGGCTGTTTACATATAAGGAGTTCTGTGTGCTGTTCGAAATTCTTGGTCAGATCGTAACAGACAATATGTTTTCTTTATACAGACCTAACTCCAAACCAAATTTCAAGTTTCTGAATCAACTGGAAGTGGTTTAGGTTTATGACGTGTGAGTGTTAAAAATGGCGATATTCAGAGGCCAATACTCTCGGGAACTATTTGAGCAATATTTTTTTAAATTTGAATTTCTGGGTAATTCGGTGGACCTTAACAGATATACAAAATTACTAGTGTGTAAGTCATATAGATTTTGAGTTATTGGGTTGAAAATGGCTTACAGTGGTTCATGTACTATAACACGTCAGTGCGTCGTCGCCTTTTTTCGAACTTGGCGGACACACTCCCATGTTTCTAAATAAGTTATACTTATAAGTTAGAAGTGAAAACAAGTGGAGGTTTTTACCCAGCAGTCCAAATTATAGGTTTACAAAGTTTCTGGTTAGTTATAGATAGAATCGTTATACCTAGATCATCTTGTAAAATTACTAATCTCTCAAAATGTGGGTTTACATATTCTATGATGTGGTTCTAGGTATCTTGTGTAAGTAGGTGTTTATCTAAGTCTATACTAATGTGTAGGATCGCCTGGGTTGGTACCACCCTCTTACCTATTTCTGCCGCAAAGCAGCAATGCTTAGTGTTTCGTTTTGAAGGGTAAGCGTAATTAACGACGCATGAGGCACTCCATCTTAGCTCTCAAGGTTAGCAGAGCATCGAAAACCCTCTAATAACATTCATTATAGTGAGGTGAGCTGTCAATGGGCGATGGTGACCACTTACCATCAGGTGGCCCGTTTGCTCGTCTGCTCTTCAAATACAATAAAAAAAGTCTTCAAGGGTAAGTAAAGTAAGGCAAAAATTCTCACACCTTGAAAACAAAATATGCTAGACAGACATACCAACACAAGTATCTACCTTATAACCCACATTTGTCAGACATTTACATTTCACATTTATCAGGATCATATATAGCCACCCCATCCCCTAGAAAGCCTAGAAGACTATAGAAAAAATGTGGGGCAATCTGAAGCAGTGGTAGTTTGAAAAACGACTTTTTAAAAATGTACTTTTGAGGCATTTATCTGCAATACAAAAATTGAATTTTGAATACAAAAAAATATAAAAAAATAAAAAATACTGGCCTATTTTTTTCTATGACCATGGCCCTGCCTTCCATATTAATTAACCCACAAAGTTTAGAAGAACGAAACAGGCTCAAAGAAGAAGGCAAGTATTATTTGTCTTGGTTTATTTATTTTCTATTGCTAAAACAATATGATGTTTAACTTACCATATCTTTTTTATAATATTAAATTTCAGTTTAAAACTAACCCAGAATTTGACCTATGTAATAAAATATCATATAAACTCTATAAAAATATGTTTATCTACAAAATACATAAGGTTTATTTAGTTGGTACTGAATTACAAAATACAGATATTAAGCAATGCCATACAAGGTAACCCTACAGGGTACAGAGTACAAGACATGGGGAAAAGTATACATTTAAAAAGGCACTGGTAATTTAATAGTTGGTGGGTAAATTTGGAAACATCAATTTTGTATAAATTAGAGTAGAACCTAGCATAATTAAAAAAGCATAAACAACATTCTAGTTTTAGCCCTAAGGTATTTTACTTAATCAGAGCCTCAAGCTACATTATTAACTGTAAAGAAAAAAAACTAGTTTTTTTTTGCGCCTTCATAACGACACTTTGACCCAACCTGTTACTTATTATGGATTTTCACAGTATGAGCACTACGTAAATAGCCAAACATTTATAAGTACATAATTATGATGACAAATCACATTGCAAATTATATAATAAATTACGCAATACTTTTAATATAACAAAGGAGATGTTGCTGTTTGCTTATTATGTTTCAGTTGCAATCTGTTGTTGAAGAATGCATGTTTGTTTGTATTGTAGCGTCTCCTGTTTACGTACGTTTTGTCGACGCGGACAACGACAACAAACGGCGTCGCACATACTCTCAGGATTTCACGGTCTTTCTTCACACGTTCATCCCTTTTGCTTATATCCTTACATAATTTCCTTACGTAATAACCGCATGGCGAGGATACCTGTTCTCGTCACTTTATCGGGAGCCCTCTGATACTTGCAATTACGTAACAATCGTAACATCAATGTCAACATAACATAAAAATCACTACAAAAATCATTTATGTACGCCGGTAATGCTGGAACGGGTTTCAAGGAGACATATAATACAAATACTTACCTCGGAAAATGAAGAGGACTGAGGCGGGCTTATATGCCCGCCTGGACGAGACCACATTGTTTATTCACGCCCGATTTTATTAGGTCTCGATACAAACAACACAAAAACAATAAAACCAAAAACTCAACACGATCAACTACCAACACGATGCGACATAAACTGACTGACAGAACTAGAGAAGTTGATAAGCAATGTGACCATATTTAAAAAGGAAATCCTGCTAAACAGGCGAATGAAAACTACTTACCAAGAGTGCGTTCTAAAACCAGTTGAAATTATTCACGTTGACAATTGTACACGTTCCATAAATCGTTTTGAATGAAAATTTGATAAATATAGCTGTAAACGCGGTAATGGAATAATCATAGTTGTCAACGTGAATTATTTCAACTGGTTATGGAACGCCCTCCTATACAAAAAGTCCAATCGCATCTTCAAGTCCATCTCGCTGCCAACACTAAAGTATTCTCTTTTCCCCAGAATAAACAATCTTGATACTTTATTTATAACAAATTTTATATTTTATTTCATTTTAATTAATTAAGTTAGTAAGTAAGTAATACCATTATTTCACACACAGCAATGACCGAAACAGTTACCAACAACAACAATTACCTTTCGATATTGTTGTAAATCTGTGATACCAGTGGATTGTAGTTTTCAGTTACGATTTAACAGGGAAGCAAAATATATGGACATTTGTGACGATGCTTTTAAATTTCCGTCGACAGTTATCGCGACTGCTCGCGAAACTCAATGTAAATATGTAAATACAACTGGCAACACCGAGAGGACTTCACCGCCATGATTTGACATATAGTCTATGGTGAGTTTCATATTTCATTCATTTCATTGGTCCTATCTCATTCGCTCACATTACATGTGAGCGTGACTAGACGTTCATAGAGCTCGACTTTTATATATCGAACTTTGCGAGAATTGGCTTCCTGGACGGCGATTCTCGTAGTGGAATATCAAATTCGATATTAGTCCTATCTCGTTCGCTCACATTACATGTGTGAGCGTGACAAGACGTTCGTAGCGCTCGTCTTTTGTATGTCGAACGTTGCGAGAATCGCATTCCAGTAATTTATGCTGAAAGCTTTCGTAAAAGAAATATTATAACCACAGATTCTTACACGGATTAGAGTTTGTCTGTGGTGAGAGTGGTCTGTCTCTTGGCATATAGTCTAATCTGTGTCTAGCACTGAATCTGTGTGTGAGTTTATTGTGTTTTATTGATATGGAATTACATAGGTATACCTAGTTATTGTCCACAACGTTGAAAAGTATTGTTTGTATGAGAAAATATTTAAGTACATGGGTTGCCTAACGAGTTTTTATGGTGGTATGTGAATCTTACGCAGTACTTGGTACACAGTGCCCATTTTTCAACTACCTTTGGACTGTCGACACTGTGTCTTACTAGTGGCTATCAGTAATAAATAACAGTTGAAAAGAAAACGATCTTGTAATACAATAATAACACTTAAGTTGAGCCATTCTGTGCTTGGTTGACATCATGTAGTTAACTGAATCCTGTAAATTTATTAGTTGCAAATCGTCCAGTAACACTGACAGCATCTTGTGCCACCTACCTTGTTACCTACAATGTTTATGTTAAGAGCATTAATTTGATTGGAAACCAGTGCTAAAAACAAGAACCTGCATCATGGATGACGATGGGGATGATAAAGATGACTCAAAAAGGTTAGTGCTTACTATCTATAAACACTCATACCAGAGTCAGCATTTCCGTTTTACATTACACCTGCTCATAAAGAGTCACTTGTACAGAGTATTTTGAAAATTGCTCATAGAATACTAGTACTTTTACTCGTTTTACATTATAATTCAAGTGACTCTGATTCAGATATCGTGACTGGAGTATTTTTATGGTGATTGCTGTAACTTGGTAATTTCCCAGGAGGACACGTAACCTGAGTGAGAAGAAGCGTAGAGACCAGTTCAACATGCTTGTAAATGAACTGAGCTCTATGATTTCAGCGAATAACAGGAAAATGGACAAATCCACTGTCCTGAAGTCTACAATATCTTTTCTTAAAAATCATAATGGTGAGTTAATATATCTTTTTATTTGTAAACTAACGGAATAAATAGTTTCAATTAATTTCATTCAATTATTTTTTGTTCTAGAAATAACTGTACGATCTCGGGCACATGATGTACATGAAGACTGGAAGCCAGCATTTCTCTCTAATGAGGAATTCACATATTTAATACTAGAAGCACTAGAAGGCTTTGTGATGGTGTTCTCTGCTAATGGGATGATATTTTATGTATCTGAAGGCATTATGTCACTACTAGGACATAATCCGGTACACTTTTATTTTCAAGTTAAGGAATTCGTTGTAGTATTTGTACTATGTTATAATGAGAACATATTTTCAGGTGGATGTAGTGAATAAGAGTATTTTTGACTTAGTATTTGAAGACGATAGACCAAATTTATATGGTTTTCTTCAAAATCCACAAACCACTGCAGACCCAATGCAAAGTTCAGTCAAAGGTTTGTATAACAATCAATATTAATATAAGTTTCAGGTGAAGATACATAACTATTTAGTTAAAGTTAAGACATCTTCATAATTTTTTAATACATTAACAACAAATGGACATAAAAGATTCCTAAAAAAGTTTAGGGTTACTTTTCCTTAATTTTTATTTACTTTTTCAAGTTTTTTTAAATTTTTTCTTTATTGTTGAGACTTAAACATGTTTACATAACATTTATTAAAGATTATAAATGTAACACATAGGTAAACTATAACATAGTCATTTAATTTGCTAAGCGAAAATTGTGAATTCATCATATCCAATTCTACATGATTTCCTGTATTATGTACAAACTCTGGGGGCATTTTACAGGTACTAATACTAGTTTCATTTTAATAGTATACTTAGGAAGTGTTTTTAAAAATTAGGTCATAAAGTGTTTACCGAAACATCCATAAAAGGCAAAATAGTAATTACTGCTGTGAATTATTAACTGCTATATACCGCTATGCGAATATATGTTCGATTTGCTATGTGAAATTATGTTATCGCTATGTAAATACATGTTCAAAATGGTACTGTAATGCTTTGAAAAAAAATTGTTAAAATATTATCATGAACAAGCTTATTTTCCAAAAATCAGTATTCCTTCTTTAGTTACAGTTTTCTGAGCCGTTACAAAGGAATTTATAGTTCATTTTAAATTTTGAATGTACAGTGGACAACACATCAGGCTTTTAGTACTTTGTCAAATGTCAAAGTTTTTTTTTAATTGTCACTTGGCGACCATTACTGCCAGCGTATAGCTTGATGTGTCTTTCACTGTACAGTTCCACAGAGTATAGCTTGATGTGTCTTTCACTGTACATATAGTCTTCCAACCAATGCTAACTTTGCAATGCTCTGTCCCTTTCTTTCCTTTCTCTCTGTCTCCCTCTTTCTTATATAATTTTATGTCTATGGTTCTGCAGACTTAGTTTTGGAAGTCTCTACCTAGATTGTTCTCCATATTTGAACACTTGTCACCAAATTCCGAAATGACCTTAAAACATTTTATTACATCTTTTTTAATATTACAGTACATAGTTTTATTTATAGTAAACTGTTTTAAATAAACATTATTGATTTACTGTGAGTTGCAAAACATCCTTAAGGTTTCTTTAAGTCTCGTGCCATCTCTATCTAGAGGTGTGGTGTAGAATGGGATAGCATGTATTTTAATGAAGACTTTCATGCAACTGATGGTGAGTTAAATATGATAATCCACAACTTGTCGATGTGTGATATGATTAATATATTTTTTTACTTACGACCAAAAGCGGGGTGTTATAAGTTTAACGCGTATATTACTTTGTGGCATCATATCTTTACAATTGATGTTCTGATTTAGACTTTTTTTAAATTATTTTACGTTATACTGATGCACTCTCCATATGAAAAGAATTTGCACTAACTTTTTTCATGTCTTAATATTTTTAATGATTAAGATACTGATTTTGATATATTATTTTATATTAATCAAAATCTACGTGTTGTGTTTTTCAGATAACGCGATCCAATTTCAGTGTCATCTCAGACGTGGCACTCTCGACTTTCGAGACGAAATTGTGTATGAACTGATACAATTCAATGGACATTTTCGTAAGTACATAATAAAGCGCTAATGACATGAAACATTGGATATATCTATACCACTTAATGACGATGGTCTTTGTGAGCAATAGAAAATTTATATATGCGTAATGGAGAAATATTAGGATATGCATAAATATTTTTTCTACTTTCAATAGTTAATTGGCGACTGTGACGACAAACACCCCCCCCCCCCCCCCCCTCAATTAAACACGCTTGTTTGCTTATGATAGAACCTGTATTTCTGATAAGATAATTTAATTAGCATTTAATATGTTGATAGGTACAAACACGGAGGAAGTAGACAATAATAATATGCCGGGATATCAGCAAGATCAAGATCCACGGTAAGTTGGTGATGTTTCATTAAAAAAATACTATGGTCCCACTGTTAAATTAATATGATGTAGTCTCGTTCGTACCCTAAAATATAAAAACAATTTCCAGGTATTTTAGTAATAGTACATTATGTAACAACTGAGCTACCGACCACATTGTCGCCCAAGTGTTAAGGAGCCTTGAAGGCTAGGCCAGAGAAAGCAAAAAATAATGTAGAAGAAAATCAAACAAATTGAACTAACTTATTGTATGTGTATAGTTACAGTTAGGAAAATACCACTTCTCGAGCACTGCATGTGTTACCTAAAATTAACATTTACGAATTTCTTGTTGTCAGATTACTGTTCGTGTGCACTGGTCGTCTTTACACTCAACTCATCCGTGATGTGTCTTTGGTTGACTCGAGCCGAAGCGAATTTACGTCGCGGCACAGTTTGGAATGGAAATTTTTATTCCTGGATCACCGAGCACCACCTATTATTGGCTATTTACCATTTGAGGTTTTGGGCACGTCGGGCTACGATTACTATCATTTTGATGACTTAGAGAAGGTTGTAACTTGTCATGAAGCACGTGAGTATTAGTATTGCACGTTATAAAGCATTTAGTAAAAATCTAAGAAAAGAAGATGGCCTCCCCCAGGCCCACATACGAAGAAGTTCTTGCCAGCACTAAAACTTTATAAACTTTCTGTTTAATTTCAAAGCGGAAGGGAAAAATAAATACGTGAAAAAAATTGTTTTTTGTATTATCTAATTCATTATTTCCAGACCTAAAATTTGTCAAAATCTTAAATTCATTAATTGTTGATCAAGGTCAAGTGAAAGTCACATATGAGATTTTATTAATTACAAAACGATTTTAGGCTATTGGGAAATAGAAAAGATATCAGCATGTTTATCTTAATTTGGGCTATCGTATTATAAATATTGAATTTTCTTCTGCAATGTCGTGATTGTTTCTTTTATAAAGTAAAAAATTAAATCGCTGAGCCTCACTTTATATGGGCGCAAATCCATCTTCTTTGGGTACTTGTGAAACCTGGAAATGGTCCACTGGCAACGACCCTACGCACTAAAGTTATTTTTCATAGCCATATGAAGTTTGCTGGTTTAATATTGAATTCTTATTTAATATTTTAAACATAATATGTTTACTAATTTCAGTCATGCAGAAAGGAGAATTAACGTCGTGCTATTACCGGTTCCTAACTAAAGGCCAACAGTGGATATGGCTGCAAACTCGTTTTTACATCACATACCACCAATGGAATTCAAAACCAGAGTTTATTGTGTGCACCCATCGCGTCGTAAGGTACACTTTTCTATTATTGTTTAATTTTATAGTGAGAAGTACCTGAAGTGTATTTAATATCCATAGACTTTTCACTACTATACTCAGATTAATTTGAATCTTTTGTGATATTCCAGCTATGCAGATATAACAAAAAACTCGAAATCATGTGAAATGGAGGCGGAACCAATGAGTGACACTGAAGCAAACAGAGAACATATTAAAGAACCACCCTCTGATGATACTATGGTTGCAGTGTCTCCATCTTACATGTCCGAAGCAAGTGAGGTCTTTGGAAGCTATCAGCCTTCGTCTCGGGTAAGAATCTCATGTTAAATGCAACCAATATGAATATGAATCTTCTCAGAATCCTATATAAAAATTCGTAGAGCTGAATCAAATACTGTCGGTATTTCATCAAGTCCTTTCGCGTTATGTTGACAGCTTTGCTAATACAATACTACCACCATACTGCCGATACATGCATACGCGTGTGCACCTCTAATATTCTAAAGCCTCTTTCCTTCCTGTCACTTTGCTGTTCCCTTTTTGCGGCCTCGTCAATTTCTTACCAGGATATTTGGATTATTGCTTTTGTCAAGGAACCCTGTCTACCCATTCAGAACGCCCGGTACGGTAATGGCCCAAGCGACACCAAAAAACAATTGCAATCGGCCAACTGTAACCGATACTATTTCCTTAATATACATACAGTGTTCCTTGCCCAAAAGTGTGTTCAAAATTGTGCTTCGGGTTTTTTTAAAAGCAGGATTAATAATTCAATTTTGTATTCCGCACCATACTAATGTTAAGTCAAACTATACAATTCATAAGCCACTTTACCAAATAAAATTACTAGTCCTACTTTACGAGCGGCCACTAATTTTTGTCTTTGTCTTCAGATTCGTAATTAATTTATAATATAACTACATTGAACCTTGTATTGGGTCTTAAACGGCACTGACGGAAGATCAGCGCTACGAGCGCCATCGCGCGCGGATTTTTATTGTCAGCAAGATAATAATGTTGTTAAATTAATGTAGTGTATGCTAGTTTGTAAGCCTTATATTGTACTCATTGTATTGTTACATACGACACAACTTAGAAGTTACATCGATGTACATAATCAAACAACCAATGACAATCGCTTATTATCACGCCATTCGGCTCGTCACTGACCCCATTCGCTCCTGTGAATTCCCGTCTCATTAGATTAACCAATGAAAATAATCAGTTCGGAAGTGATCGGTTTTACGTATTTTGCCGATGTGAATTCTATGTTGTGTCGACCTGTACATACAACAAATAAAGATTATATATCTATCTAAATTCAGGATTTGTATTTTAGGCACCTTCGGTGAAGTCGACATCGGCAGGTAGTACGTCAGGGACGGTAATCACGGTGGGCACGGCAGCGACCACCGGCGCGTCGTGGTCGCGAGCTTCGCACATCCGGTACCAGGCCGGCTCTGACACTGCATCTATGTCCGGAGAGTCATGGTCTTCGCAAAGGAACAGCTCTAGAGAGGTGATATTTTTTTAATCTATGTGTTATTGATAGAAAAACCAACAAGATTCGTTACAACCCAACTAGTCAAAAAAATTCGTATAAGAGTTATTGGTATAACTTTTTGTAGTTCTGTTATATAAAAGTCATATTAAAGTATCAAGTAAGATATGTGTTTGTCTAGAAAAGACGCTGTTCTTAATAGTAGTTATGGTTCTTGAATCAGTTTTAAAAACGGAAATTACATGTTACGTTATATACTACATATATTTGGCCCGATGGAATTTTTGTGCCGGCAGTCAACCAGATTTTGATTCTACGGCAAGCGAGACTACTATAGAACTTCGCAAATGATCGAGAATTCTATTTGCGTTTCGGAATCGTTTTGCAAAAGCAAAATTAAATTAAATAGACATCAAATGCGATACGGTCATACGGCGTCGAAACGGCAGTCGATTCAGTGTTGACATCATCTTGTTTTTATCCCATAGCTGAAACCAATGGCTGCTGCTTCTGACACCTACTTTTACGGACTTCGTCATGCTAATAGGAGATAATCCTGCAATGTTTTACCACTAGAGGCGCCACTAACACAATGCACTAGCACTAAGATTTTGTTCTAAACATGACCTAAAATATTGTATTGCTTTCAATAACAATAATTTTGATTAATATTCGATAATTTTACAAGATTTTTGGTTTATACATTTTAAATAAGCACATAAAGTCAAATGTCAATACGTACCTTTCCACCAATTCTTTTTTTACCCTTCAGACTCGCGCCACGCTGTCTTAACAGATTTTTAGGTCTGCTATTTTGAAATGGCCAAATGCCATTACTATAGCTTCTCAAAAATTAAATTAACCCAATTATCGAGAAAGAACAATGACGACGTTCTATACATTTTGAGGCCCAGTGCTTTTTTTCCAAAAACATGTTCTACAAAGTCTTCATTCCCGACTTCTAAAAATGTACCTCTTGTATGAAATAACATAGCATAAAATTATATTAAAAATAACACATATATCATTTACGAAGAGGTCTTCGTTTATTTTATATAGTTAGTGACACATGGTCTTGTTATAGCTGGGCCCTGTGTCGCCATCCTTCTTTGTGATATCTTCAAAACTGACGTTTCAGCCCCATCTACGTTACGCTTTGCATTTTATGTTTCCGCAGAGGTACAAGATCTCCGAGAACCCGACGACTCTGGTGCCACAGCACGGCATGGGCGCGCAGTACCTGGAGCCGGCGCCGTACATCAACGCGGTGGCCGTGCCCGGCGTGCTGCCACTGCCCATCTCTCCGCGCCCGGTCATCGTCACTCCTGACCACGCACAGATGCAGGTAAGCTTCGTGAAGAATAAGACCCCCAAACGAACCTAAAGGCGCGGTTACACCTAGTCGTCGACCGACCGTCTGGGCGATCACAGCATCGGCCACAGCCTATATGAGAATTACTAGCCGTCGGCCGCATTCGGCGAACGTCAGTGTCACTAGGTTGTCATAGAGCGAATGACGTTGGACAACGGAGGTCGATGGCCGTAAGTCGTCCGCCGCAGGGCGGTCGCTGAAGCAGTCAACGACTGTATTACGTACAGCCATAAAATAGTTCTGAAATATTGTAATAATAAAGAAAGGAAGACCAATTATTATTGGGTTATGATCAGAATGTATAAAATGCAAAACGTCTATTGGAGTAAACGTCCACGTAACCACGTAAGCGTTATTTATTTTAGGCGAATTACTGTATAGGCATTTAATCGTTTCTCAACCTGTTTAGTGTCGCGACCCACTAAAAAGCCAAAAAGTTAAGTAAAAAACCTTGCGACCCCCTCACTATAATATTTCAGAGTGATTTAACGTTTATCAAAGCTTTACATTACTAACGTGACAAATAATGTTTACAGTTACCACAAATACGAGTTATGCTACACCATTTATACATATTTTATTTTTTCGTTTATTAAGTATTTTGTTTGTATTTTGTCTATGTGTGTAATAAAGATTATAATAATAATAAATACCGAACTACAACACATGTTCCACAACCTTTGTTCTCATACGGGTCTTATTTTTTGACACTTTGCGACCCACATATTCCTAAACAACAGTTAATTATGGACAGAAATAAATTATAACATGCTACACTAATTGCTATACATACTCGTACGTTAGATTTTTCGATGTGATACGAGTTAGTGGCTGTGGCAGGAGCAGTTACAACGCAAGCACGAGCAGCTACAGCAGATGATCGTACAGCAGCAGGAGGAGCTGCGGCAGGTCAAGGAACAGCTGCTTTTGGCGCGTTTAGGCATACTGCAGCCTCTCATAAACGTGAGAATCATATTTTTGATGAAATCAGTTGTTAGGTTTTCAGAGTTGTGCGGATTTCGTCACGCACGCGGGTTTGCCCCGCACGTCAATACTGAAATGTTGTATGAAACAATGTGATGCGTGAAGCACGCATACGAAGCTATAACCCGCGTGCGTGACGAAATACGCACAACTCTTAAAACGCCATTACCTTACGAAAATCCGTTATTTAATAATAAAGCGAGCATATTTTTTTTTTTAACGGCTATGGGTAGGTGAACCACTCCTATCGTACCACAAAGTAATTTAGCCTAATTTGAGTGGTTAATAAAGATTATTGGTAATATAGTAATGTTTCTTTTTAAAAATGGGAGGAGAACGGGAGCTAGATCCGAGATCCAACCACTTGTATAGATTTTAAAATACGAGCACTTGAATTAGGCGAGTTTCATTTATCCGAATTTTCAATACTTAGTAGTTTGACTCAAGGATTTACAGGCTTTATTAAGTTTCCCGCTATAATTCATGACTATGCTATTTCTAGGTGCAAACCCCATACATCGCCCCAGAGGAAATGCCGCAGAATCAACGTTTACCGGCGCAAGTAGCCTTCGATGGATCCGCACCGCGTACCGTCGTTACGGGCTATCCGCAACCACCACCCTCAAATGCAACGGGTCACCAACAAATGCCGCAGTGAAGTGGTAAAAGAAATAATGAGATGAGATGAGGCCTTAGTGATGTAATGCTGTAGTGCGGCCTAATGCGTGGTAAGGCTGATTCATCTAACCTAAAAGACATGTACATATGCGTGGAATTGACTCGTGTTAGACCAGATTTAATGATATTGACCTTAGTAGTGCCAACGAACGCCTATTACACCGAAATTATTTATAATTTACTCGTTCTACGATATGACATAATGATTAAATTAGCTGAAAAATATAGCAAGAGGTATGGGATGTGTTGGATATGTCCCTTTCTACGAATCTCGACCTCTACTGAAACTGTTTGATGAGATTTCAAAAGTTTTGTATAAGAACAAAAGTAGAGTTCTAATACAGGGGGTTACGTAGGTAGGTATAAAGTGTATATACCCCGACCAGGAACTTAAAAAAACCCGCCATATTGCGGAATTAAATGGTACTATTTTTTTCATAACGAACTCCATAACACATTATAAAACTACCAATGGCGCCCTCTTGACAGGGTTTTTTAGTTACTGGTCGGGTTATACTTAAAATAGTTATATGAAATTATATAAGTAGTTGTTTTATGTACCTATGCTAAAACAAAACAGGCCAAATTCTTATGAAGCCAGGTCTCCATCATGATGTACATCCAGGAACGAACGTGTTTGCGTAAGGCAACGCTACGTGCGCACGGAGAAAAGGGCGGTGCGTACGGCTTCCAATTGTATAACATTAAGTACTCTAGCTAGATGGAACCTTGGAGATCCGTCTGCCGCGGTGCGCACGTGTACCTATAATTTCGTATTGTGAAACGCCAGAAATTGTTTTGTAACATTTTTTTTCTAATGAAATCGCAATGAATAATTATTACAAAACAACAAGCAGGTAATTTATTTTCATTATAATAAACACTACGTACGTTTAAGCTTCTTATCTTATTTTATATATAACTCGCGCTGAGTTCACGAGCGGGATCACGCGCAAGTTACCTACACTCAATTTTATTTTATTTTTATTTTTTTATTGGTATTATATTCTATCAATTTTAGATTCTATAAATGATATTGAATATCCAGTTTCAAGGATAACGGTGTTTAACCTTCCACCCTGTATATAAAAATCAATGGTTCTTTGTTTGTGATGCGTTCCTATACCATTCATCCGATTGCGATGAAACCTTGGTAAGTTGTGCACGCCCGGGAAGGATTGTGAGTTAAAAAAAAGTCCACGTGAGCAAAGCCGCTGGCAACAGCTAGTGATTTATAAACGTGCAACACAAGTGCAACATAACGTTATAAAACTTTAAACGTACGTACATAATATATTTACTATAATGAAAATAAATGTTCACTTTGCAATAATGTAGTTTATATTTTGTCACACGTTTAGCGCGCGGCGGCATTCGAAAAAATCAAAGGCGAGTAACTACTGGTATCGTAGGTTAACTCTTTAGACTGTGTCCAGGTGATTTTGCTGGTATATTGTCGACAGTATTACCACTCGCGAACTTTAGATAAACTTTTTTGAAAGCTGCATATTCATTGTGTTTCTCATGTTCCCATAAAAAAGAAAATTGCATTATTATTTAGCCTATACATATCTTCACACATCTAAGACGCGTGCCCAATAACCAAGTCCAGTCTGGCCATAGCCAGTTACAGAGAGCCAGTCTCAGATGTATTTCAACGTGACTAAACTATTTTAAGCGCCACGTGTAATTTTGGACTAATCATCGAATTGGATTGAAGTTATTTTTATTATTTAAGAAATAAAACTGAAACTACATTTTGCATGTTACTAGTTAAATAACTTTACAATACCACACAAAAGTGAAATAAATAATAATTGTTTATTTAATAATTAACGTGAAAAACCCGTGTATGAATACATTTTTCCATTAGACTACAAGTTAAATCGTGTGTTGAAACAATATAACGTACATTTGTTATATTTTTGCGTAAAATATTTTATCAACGCATTTTAATATTATTTACTTTGTTTTTATTGACAGGCTGTGCAATTTTTACGAAAAATGTTAATATGATAGAGACAACTTGCGTGCAATCAAAAACTTTATTCTTTTACTGTTTGATATTTTATATATGAGTTAACTTGTAAATATTACATTTTATTGTCGTTATTACTTAATTCAATTGGCAATTTTAAATTAGATATAATTATTTCTGAAATTAATTTGTATAAATCATTTATTTAATTGTAGGACGTGTTTTAGTGCCATTGTTTTGTTATTTTACAAGTTTATCGGTTTTCAATACCATTTACCTAAAATATGTAATTCGTCTATGAAAAATGTAAATATAAGGTCGGGGAAAAAGTCTTTTCGCATATTGTATGTATAAACTTGTAATAAAATTTCTTTGGCTGTACTATTTGTATCTGGCTGGTTTTGATGACATTAAAAAGGATACATTAAAAAAAAAGTGAAGTGCTGTTTCCAGCTATTTTTCATTTGTTTTTCTTTCTGTCAAAATGAGTGAAGCTAATGAAGAAATTCAATACATTTTGATTTTGAAATTTTATTACAATAAAGGAAAAAATGCAACGCAAGCCGCTAAAAAAAATTTGTGACGTTTATGGACCTAATGCAGTGTCAGTAAGAGTAGCACAAAGTTGGTTTAAGCGTTTACAATCCGGGAATTTTGATGTCAAGGTCAGGGCTATATGGCGAATGCATTAACACCTCGTTAATGCATTCGCCATATAGCCCTGACCTTGCACCTTCAGATTTCCACCTGTTTCGGTCTCTTCAGAATTCTTTAGGCAGTGTCAGGTTAACATCTTGAGAGGACTGCCAAAACTACTTGTTGCGTTTTTTTTATCAGAAGTCCCAAAATTTCTACAGCAATGGGATCATGTCACTACCTACAAGATGGCAAAAAGTCATCGAATAAAATGGCACATATATACTATAATTAAAATATGTAAATAAACTTTGAAAAAAAAATGGCTTGAGTTTTCATATAAAATGCGAAGAAACTTTTTCCCCGGCCTTATATTTACATTTTAGTTTTATGTTTTTTTCGAGATTGTGCTAGTTAGAGCTATAAGAATAATCATTAATGATACACATGCCATGATCAGATAGTACATAACAATTTTTATTTTTGTATGTTACAGGTAAAATCCTAGAAATGTTTATTTCTCAACCCATGCGAAAATAGCCACTTTTAGCACTTTCGCTTTATTTTTATTGTTGCACTATGCGGATACTAATACCACAGAGTACTCTCTAATTTATCAAATCAAATTATTTATAAAATCCGTAGAACACCACTTAATTTTTTTAATACAGAAGTGTTTTTTTCGGGAGTGGCTCTAGCTAATTTTACCACGGGAATATTTATTTATGTTTAGTTTTTACTTTGCAAGTATTTTAGTCAAGATCTTCAAATGGTAGCATTGGTTTAAATTTAAATTATATAAGGATAACAGTGAACAATGGTAGGCATATAATGTATATGTTCTGTGGCATTGCCAATATAGTAAAAGAGTGAGTAACTTCTATACTATTTTGGGTTCTGACAAAAATACTTAGCTGCTCCGGAGCCAAACAAGTCTAACAATTCCGAATTTTTCATATGAAGCATATATCGGTCGGCTGAAAAGTTTTGAGCCTAGGGTATTAAAAATGCTGATAAAAATTTAAACAAAATTTATGTTTCTATATAATCTCCCTCTATTTCAATGCACTTCTTACATCTGTCAAAGGGTCTTTGCCTTCGAAATGCGCGTCTACGGCCGCCTTCATTTCCTCGTCACTCGAAAATCTTCGTCTTCGGAGGTCCTTCTTCAAATTGGAGAATAGGAAATAATCGCTGGGGGCTAGGTCTGGACTGTAGGGTGGGTGGTTGATTTCTTCAAATCCTGTCTCGGCCAGGGCGCGCCTTGCAACTCGCGCAGTGTGCACGGGCGCATTGTCCTGCAAAAGCAGAACTCCTTTCTCCAGTTCGCCTCTCCTTTTCTCGACAACCACTTGACGTACTTTTGTCAACAATGCGGCGTAATAGTCCCCCTTCATTGTATTTTTTTATGAAGGTAGTCAATGAACAGAATTCCTTCACAATCCCAAAAAACAGTGATCATGAGCTTGGATATCGATTTTTCCACTTTAAATTTCCGAGGCGGCTTTTCTCCCTTTTCTATTCACTGCATATTTCTGTCGGCGTTTTGTTCTTCTTTGTCAGGAATTTTATGACAGCTCTGTACTCCAATTTTGTACAATGCGCGGATGATTCAGATATGGTGATGTTTAAGGTTCAATTGCAAAAATCGTAATGACGCTAATGACATGAAAGTAGGTATTTATACTACTTAGGATACTCGCAATTAGTGATATGCAGCGCGAGTCATTAGTCATACTTAAAGGCACTTAGGCTCAAAACTTTTCAGCCGCCCCTCGTAAATACAGGTGTAACAAAATACCCGTTAAACTTTTCAAGGGTACCATTATTGACAACTGAACAACAGTTGCCAAGAAACATTACGAAATTTAATCCATCATCGTATGAAGAGTTCAAATAAACATTTCTTCGAGTAAATGTACAAAAGGTTTTTAGTTATCAATACTAAGTCGCTCTACAATCGGTCAATCAATATTTTATTTCACCATATATACTGTGTTAACCATATTTTAACTAAATTATCGATAACTTTTAGTTACTGTCTTGCTCAGGCGTAGGCGGCGATAGGCGGGCTTGTTTCCTTCAAGGGTAGATTAGATCTGCCTTTCCAATGGAATGCACAGAAATATAAATAAGCAAATGCTTTTTTATTTTTGTTCAAGGAAATTTTAGTTTTTGAGAAATAAAAAATATGATAGATACCATTATTATTTTTTACGTTCTGTTTTATCTCGTAAGAACAACTCGGTGACCAAAAAGTAGATATGTCGTAGCCACATAGCGTAATGACGCATTTCAGGAAGTGCGTAGTCGTTTCACGAAGTGCTAATAATGTTAGACAGATACTGTAATAGTCGAGTTTTACACCATCTGTCTGAAATTTTTAGCCACTTCGTGAAATACAGATTTGTAGTTAGCACAGCGTAACGGTATTGTCATTTCAGTTGGACCACGGGGAATCCCCTGAATTACACTACGTGGAAGCGCGGATAGTGTAATTGAACCCCGGTGGCGTAGTAACTAGGACATTCGACTGAGTTTTGGGTCTGGGTATCGCGGCTGAGTCTTGGGTCTGTGTCTTGTCTTGAGTCTGGGTCTTAGGTCTGGATCTTGCGTCTGGGTCTTGGGTTTGGGTCTTAGGTTTGGGCCTTGGGTCTGGATCTTGGGTCTTTGATCTGAGTCTTGGGTCAAAGACGCATAGTCTCAAGTTGTAGTCGCAAGGCATTTCATAAAATACGGGTCAGAGCCTAGCCACATAGTGTAATTCAATACCATTACGCTATGTGCTAACTAGAGATCTGCATTTCACGAAGTGGTTAAATATCTTAGACATAGCGTAGAATGGAAAGTATACAAATGGAGCGTACACGGTAAATTACATTTTTTTAAGCCTAACGCTTTTCATTATTCTGCAGCATAGATTTAAAAAAAAAAGGCAATTTACCGTGTACGCTCCATTTGTACATTTTCCAAAGACAAAAGCACATTAAACAATGTTGACCATGTTATAATAAATAAAGTATAGGTCTTCAATTGATTTGGGTAAACCTCTCGCCAAAACCCTCGCAGACATGTAGTGTTTAATTGAAACTTTTTTTAGCGATTTTCAACTTTTTTTACGATATTCAAAATATCTACAGCAGAGATTTTAATAAAACTTGTACGTCGCATTCACAGCGCGTCATCACGTCGCTCCTCCCTGGCGCCCTCAGGCGTCGGAGACAACAACAGCTCACGCGGGAGCGGGTGCCGCGCGTCCGGGGCGGGCGGGCGCGCGTGCAGCGGGGCAATATTTTTCAAGTGTTCGTGGTGACCGTTATCGGCGCAATCGTACATCGACCGCGCTAACCTCACCGCGAACTGTTGGATGGATTCTATTTGCACATCGCGAGCGATTACGTCATTTCTGACGTAACGGCCCGCGCCTGTGCAAATACGTAAAGCAATATTCTGCTGAACCTGTAGCCTTTTTCTTTGAGTAGGCCTGACGAATGGGTACCACGCAGGGGCGGCGTAACTGAGTCGGGACCGGACGTAGGTCTAATATAGCCTCAGTTTGTACGTAGGCGTAGCCGTGACGACAAGACCGGTCGTAGGAGGGTCCGCGCGGCTTTTGCCTGATTGACCAAGTGGTCAACCATGGGTTTTAATGCTCAACGACCGGTCTATGTTGCACCCCAGGTACCGCACAGAGCGCGGCCACTCTACGTCCTATCCACGAAGAGTGAAGTTAGGTGGTATTTTGAACTGGCGGCCCGTAAGGGGAGCGGCCGTTATCTCCACGTTTACGGCCATTACCATTTGTCAAGCCACTCAGGCAACAGGTTCAGCAGGCGCTGCATTTTGGCAGCTGCCAGGGTGGAGCGACGCGACGACGCGAAAAATGCGCTGTCATCTGCGAAGAGCGCGAGTTGGACGTCCTCTTCCCACTCCTGTAGGTGACCCTCCAGGGTGGGGAAGTCGTTGGTGTATGCGGCGTACAAGCTGGGAGAGAGGCAACTACTCTGGGGTACTCCCGCCTGGATTGGTCTCGGCGACGAGTCCTCACCTTCAGGCTGGGAGGTGGACTCCATCAGTTTGAAGAGGAGGCCCTCGTGCCACACGGTCGAAGGCCTTCTCTATATCGAGGAAGACGGCGACTATGTATCGCTTTCGGTTACGCTCCTACGCAAGATGATGGAGCACACGTACCAGTTGTAAGGTGGTGGAATGGCCGCTACGAAATCCGAACTGCTCCTCACGGATGGAAATGTGAGGGAGCAGTCGGTGTAGGAAAATGCGCTCAAATACTTTAGCTAAATGCGAAAGTATAGTAATCGGCCGGTAGCTACCAGGGAGTCGCCTGGCCTTCCCAGGTTTGGGTAGGACGATCAACTTACCCACTTTCCACTCCGACGGAAAGTGCCCTGTCCTTAAGATGCCGTTGGCGACTATTACAGTATTTGTCTAACTTTTTAGAACTTCGTGAAAAGACTGCGCACTTCGTGAAACGCGCCATTACGCTATGTCTCTACGACAGATACAGTCCGTGAGCTCTTAGAAATGGATTCTGGTATCGGATAAAATCGGCCTCTGTCTCTGTTTTACTAGTCTTAGTACGTTCACGTATCATTAACAATAACCGAAGCACACAAAAGTTTTCAAGACCTAGAGGGCGGTTGTGCACTACTCCGTGTTTCGCCGGATCGGATTGGATCTTTAACTCATACATTACGCTAATTAATGAAAGATCCGATCCGACGAAACACGGAGTAGTGCACAACCGCCCGAATGTTTGTCTAAAAACTCACGCACTGTCGACACTTCGACAGCGCTTATTTCTTCCAAGGAATATATGGTATGTAAAAATACATATTTATATAACTTCACGCTGTCATTTGGATTATAATATATTATAGTATTTTCTAAATATGTGTAAAAATCCGTAAATGGTGCTTAGTGTTTTAATTTTATGATACCCGTTGTATTACATGTTAATAATACAATGTTTTTGTGCAGCAGATTTCATAATTGTACTATTCTACGGGCCTTTGTTAAGAACCTAATATATAGTTAACCTAAATTAGTTTGTATTTTATAAGTCATCAGTCATAACCATCATCTTCAATTTTGTAAATAAATACGGTGTAAGTATATATATTTTTTATATATCAACTTTTTACTTGCCATTAACGTGAAGTCATGCCAAATAACGACCATTGATATTATTATTTTTATAACATTTTAATTAAATACACTGTACCTACATATTATTTAGCATTATAGAACTTTATAATATTTAGATATCATTTACTTATAAATAAAACAAAATCGGATATGAAAGTATACAGGGTAATGTTAAAGTGGAAGTTGTACGAAGTGATATTGTAAGTAGATATATTAGTATGATGTGATTGTATTGTTTATGCAGTTGTGTAATTGGAATGAAAAATAAATAAATAAAACGAATCATATTTTCTTTACTAATTATTTATTGAATCTGTGTAGTAATTATCACGTAAGTAGGCACAATAATAGGAAAGTAATCGTTATATATTTATTAAAAGTATAATAAAAAATAGGCCTGTCTTATAATTATATAGCACAAAGTAAACGATGCTAACATTTAGCCCTTATTAATTAAAGTAGATCATTAGATAATACTTAAAAGTTATATTCAATATAAAATAATTTGTTCTTGATCACTGTAGTACCAATAGTATATTACTATGTATTCGAAAAAAAAGGAAAAAAAGTGATTTAAAAATAAATTATTCTTAAATCCTCTTACTATTTTATCTACGATACTATGATAGCTCATAAACCTTTTTAAGAACTACCATCAGAATCTCAATTCACTCTTCAAGAGCCAGGCTTTGAGATTCTGTTAGCATCTACCGTTCATGAAAGTTGCTGGCCCTTAGACATGCGCCAGTAGTATCCTTTCAGATTTATTAGTTCGGTGTGAGTGCCTTGTTCGGTGATTTTTCCTGAAAACAATACTTAATCATATTAATATTCATTTACAATATAATCCAATATAATGCAGTTTCGTATGTAGAGTTAGTTACCTTTGTCAACAACACAAATTAGATCAGAGTCTTTGACAGTGGTGAGACGATGGGCGATTGTAATGCACGTTCGTCCTTTAGCTGCTTTTTGCAGAGCTTCTGACACGACCTAAAAAATAAAGGGTATTACCCGTGGACCAACTGCAATGCCCAACTGGTTGTGCTAAGGGGATTTTTTTTCCCGTGGACAAACTAATCTATGTACCTACTACAATTTTTTATTCCCCGTGATTAAACGAATTATTCATGAACTGCATAATATATTAAAACTAAAAAGTAAAACTGAAACTGGCGCTCTTTGGTATCGGAGGCCAAGAGCGACCAGCGGAGTAAGTAGTAAGTAAAAAGTGAAACTACCCGGAAAATAACACCTGATATTGGAGGAATATATTACTACTTAGATAAATCGGAATTTCCATTAGCAGGTGCACCTGCATGCTTATTACTTGCATGTTTGCCAGAGTTCTATACATGTTTGCACGAATAAATTGTAGAAGTCCAAAACTATTTGCGTGCAACCTGCGTTTCGTTGGGTTACATGTTTACCTTTCCACTACTCAAGTTGAGTGTAGCCTGCGCTTACAAGGCTTCCGAACCCTGCACAATAATTTGAAAGAACGTTAAAAATAACGTTATTTTGTCTCCTCCATAGGTAAGGCTAAGAAAACTGTATACCTACATCTGTGTATTATATTATATGATACGGGGTAGCCTATATTATAAGTTAGGCAGACGAAGTTTTTAATAAGAAAAATAGTAGTTTACCCGTTCGCTGTTTGCGTCCAAAGCAGATGTGGCCTCATCAAGTAGAAGAAGGCGAGGTGATCTGATGAGTGCACGCGCGATGCACACGCGCTGCTTTTGACCTCCAGACAGTTGAGCACCACTGGAGCCTAGGTTCGTCTCGTAACCCTGATAAACAAACAAACATCTAGAGTAAGTAACATTTTTAAATTTTACATGTACCTACCTAATATAAAAAGTCCATCGAATTTCTTATTTCCAGGAAAGCAATGCAAGTCTATAATAAATACCATACCACAGAGAGGAACGACCTGGAGTTCATGTAATGAATGTACGAATGGCTGGCTACCGCATTAGGATACATTGTGTGATATTCTATAACAATTGTTAAAATTGTATTCGAAGTTTCAGTAATTTATATTTCGGAGACTTTTATTTATTTGATGTTTTGATGATATTTGGTGGGGTGTTTAATTTATTTTAATGATCAAAAAAATACAACGCTAACCGCAAATCCGCAATATACTTGCAAATATAATAAATAGGGTATTTTCGAAGTATCAAATATTAAATGCATTTCATAAAAATTAAGAAATAGACACATTGATGATCAAATGTGAAAACAGAGTTAAAATTCGTTGAAAAATAAAATAGCTACCGGTAATCAAAAATCAGACGGTAGAAGGAAACGGCAATAGAGAATTATGACGTCATTGTTCCCTAGCTTCATACAAGCAGGTCCTGGCTACATATAAAGGACTGTTTAGCTAAAAAGGGACAGACCATCTCTCGAGTATAGTTTAAAATCATTAATATCTCTGATGTTAGTTGAGATATCGAAAAACTAATTTTAGATCCTTCTTCAGGATGACCATGTAAGTTGATTGATGCAATAAAAAAAAGGTTAATATCCTATTACCTTAGGCAAAGAGGCGATGAAACTGTGTATGTTGGCAGCTTTTGCGGCGGCGACGATCTCCTGCATGGTAACCTTCCGGCTGTTATCCCCGTACGCGATGTTTTCTGCCAAAGTGCGGTCGAAGAGCACAGGCTCCTGCTGCACCACTCCCAGCTGCCGCCGTAGGCGCGTGAGACTCATGGCGGTGCGAATATCTCGGCCGTCTAACTCCTGGGAATATGAGTAGGTATTTGTCTTTAAGTGTCCATAAAATATATAATTATGTAGACGCTATTTTGCTCCAGAATGGACAATGTGATACTAGTCATTATAGGACACTGGACAATTTGAGACTATACGATTTGGGAAACTGGTCCAATTGAAACAGTAGACAACAATTTGATACTCTATTCAATGTAGCTCAGAGCCGTTATTAGATGCAAAAACTCGTATTTTGAATCGCGCTTGATGTTGGCACATGAACCTACTTCGACTTAGGTAGATGAAAACCAAGACTTAGCAAGAACATCTAATTTTTTTAATTTTTTTTAGTAAATTTACAGCTAAATACAATTTCAAATTACAGTTCACTTAATTACAAATTTCCTCGTTAAATGCCAAGATTTATTTAACCATCCAGTTTATTTTCTACCATGAAAAAGATGTGGCAATGGTCTGTACCATTTATCCATGCGGAGTGCTCTTAACGAGAAGGAGGAAGGTTCACGTGGCATTTTTGATCGCCAACATTTATTAGAAGAAGAAGTAGGTACAGTCAACCTACCCAAAAACATCAAAATTAGTTAAACCATATAACGCGGATATAAGGTTGAGATTTAATCTATGAAATTTGACAGATGGTATATTTTAGCTAGTGGTGGACTGTTCCTAGCCGCTGGCGGACCGAACATAATGAAAATGAATTAAGAGAATAAATAGTAAAAGTTCCACTTACAATATTACCGGCATCCGCGTCGTAGAACCTCTGTATCAGCTGCAATATGGTGGACTTGCCGCAACCTGAAGCTCCAACGAGAGCCACGGTTTTCCCAGCGTCCACCTTCAGGTCTATACCTCTTAGGACCCTCTGATGTGCCCGAGATGGATAACTAAATTCAAGGTCTTTAAGACTGAAGTTTCCTGTAGCAGCCTAATTGAACCAAAACAAAATGATGTAAGTGATTTGTTTCATTGATTACTTAATATACCTACTAAAAAAATTCTTGGTTCGGATAATAACAGGCGTGATATCAGCGGTAATAGTTAATTCTACAATAGACTTACCGATTCCTTCCTGTCCCTTGACCCACATTCGGTTTTAATTTTAGGTTCTCTATTGATGACAGATAAAATCCTCGCTCCGCAAGCTTTGGCTGAATTGAAGCTGGGGGCATAAACTAGCGACTGTCCTAACATATACGCCCCATACATAACTGACTCCGTTACTCTGTAAAAAACACAATCGATGTAAAATGGCCAAACTCGTGAAAAAATAATATCATATAAGTGTTCAGAATTAGTTTAGAGAAGAATATGTCTCACAAGACAGGCTTGAATTAATAAAGGGTAAGGGATTTTTGCTAGGACAGTGATCCGTGGTTGAACACGAGAGTTTGTACCGACTGCTCTGTAAGTAGGGGGTTAAAAAGAAAACAAATGTTTCTTTATGACTCACAAAAGCACAGTCTTGTACTCCAGGGCCTCGTAAGCGACCAGAGTGGCACCGTAGACGGTGGCACTGCAGTAGGACAAGAAGGGCACGTAAACGCCTAAGCCAAGCACCAAGCCTCGCCAGCGCGTCTTCTTGACTACCGCGGCGCAGGATTCCACTAGTGCGTCGTGGAATTTCGTGATGAAATTTTTTTCAACGCCTGCGCATTTAAATTTCTTTGTTATTTTTTTCTGTCAGCAAATACAATGGTACAAATTATATACGGCCAGGGTCGGTAAATGAACAACTTCTATTCTACACTTTTTGAAAATCGCAAAACTTCTGCGAATTTAAAAAGTAGTAAGTTTAGGGGGAAATAATAATATGACAATAATGTACTGAAATGGAAAACAAAAAATGTTCCATCTTAAAAAGGAATATTACCCAAACTCTGCACAGTTCTAATGCTCACGACCGCTTCTGTTGCTATAGCAGTCGCCGACTCCATCGCTGCTCGTTCATCTGACTGAGATTGCTGTGAGACTATACCCTCAAGCCAGATACTTCCCACCATCTGTTAGAAATAATGGAAAACTTAATCACAATTTTACCATTCACTTAATTTTAGTTCAAATGCGTGCATTCTAGCGGAATACTGCTATTCATATTTAATTTCACACTTCCTAGAGGGAATAATAACCGACATAAGGATAGATAGGTAAAAAAAAACCCTTATTTTTCACCTTTTGTGATTGGAAATTCTTCTGGGTTTGGTAATTGTTGTTGCGGCGGACGAATCCGATGGTGAGTAGCGGGTCTTTCTTCGCTACATTACTTATTTTAATATTAGATTATAGATTTCCGCAAAGTAACGCCTGTTTCTATCAACATCAACTATCAAAGTTGCACCTTTCATAGACATTAACTTTTATCGAATTCTAGGTATAACAGGTAAATACTAACGAGAGGCAAGAAAGCGACGCCAACTAGTGTCAGTTTCCAATTGTAGCAGATGGCAACAAGGAACCCGACCACGACCGAGCTGACTCCTTGCAGAATGAGCCCGATCCTCAACCCGGTGGCGCCTTGGACTTCGGCCGCATCGCCGCTAAGCCGCGCACACATAGCGCCAACGGTATTTGTCTGTTTATCGAAGTATCCCATTTCCTGAAAGTAATAAGTACGTATATGATAAATCTTAGCCTTAGATTGTGGAACCAAAAGATGGCTCCCTTTCCTGCGCGAAGTTCTGCCAGTTGTTGACTTGAAACATTCGCAGGTCCTATTCCACCGCGTCTCTCCAGCAATTTTATTTATTTATTTATTTTTACAAAAAAATGCACAGTAATACGTACTGTATTACTGTGCATTTCCGCTCTGCAGCCAACTTATATAGGTAACTATGCACTCTACGCCGCCCGATTCTCTCTTATTTTCTTAACGTGTCCGGGTCAGCGCAGTGTTGCAGCTTATTTAATATTTTTATTATTTTCAGATAGCCAAATGTACCTCGGTAAAGGACATTAGAAAACATTCTGAGAAAACTATCAAAAGTTTCTGAAGGCATTTGAAATCAAATATTCACGGTGGATCATGGCCCGTACCCCGTTGTCCAAGTTGAGGCTTGTGGGGTATATTACTGTTGGCTGATGATTGATGTGAAACATACCTGTCTAAGTAGACTCGAAAAGTACTGATGACGAAGCCTAGTGGTCATTTTGAGGCCAGCGTTAGTGAAGGTGGTGCTCTGCAGACACATTGATAAGCCGGCTACGGCGGCAACTACCACAAACATCCCAGAGAAGAAATCCGCGTAATATATAATGTCGCCGTAGTTAGACATTGCGAATATCTGTAATATTAAAAAAAATCTAAAGTGACGATATGAAGGGTAAGGTTAATATAAACAGAATACCTTATTATTGACCTCTTGATAACTGCGAAATTCAGAAAAAAATCACTTTTTTTACGAATTTCCGAAAGCTTTGGATAAACTTGTTAGTTAATTACCTACTTATATCGATAACTCAATATCGACTGAGTCGCCCTGAAAGAGGTCAATACAGGTATTTTGTTACATCTTGTATATTCGATTGTGCTAATCATGTAGGTTTACAATTTTGGATTGTCAATCTTTATTATTTCACCGGCATTGGCCTAACGCTAAACGCTTGGAACATTCAGGACTGAGGTATTATAGACAACCTCGCTTGCGCCAACCGTTTTAACACTCGGTTTAATACTAATCCGAGATAATTTTTGTATCAAAAGCATAGACAATTAGGGAGTAATGTAGGGTTAAATATTGGCGTAAATAAGGCTAAGGTATATAGGTAGGTACATTCTCTTGAAAGCTTACCGCTCCAGTGTATCCGAAGAGCAATGCAAAGGCCGGGAAGCAAGCACCCTGTAGGAAAGCCGCTATGGAGCCTATTACGATCAGAACCCACTCCGGACTGTTCAGTTTCAGAAGCTGCCAATCGCTTACTGGAGACACATCCTGTACACATTAAAACAATATAATTAAGTAATAATAGTACATTCTGTAACAAATGCGCTAAGAGCCACATTGTAGTTCGAGAGTTAGGTCGCACACATTATACAAACTATACTTTATGTAACACTTGCAAGAGAAAATAAATAATTATTCTGAAAAAATAAAACTAATTGAAATCACATATTCTCGTAGGTGTTATCGTACCTAGGGCGGTCCATTAATTTTAAGTCAAATAGAAAATAAAAGAAATATTACAAACGTTTATTTACAAATTTTCAAAGTATTCCCCTGTGGCATCAATGCACTTATGCATTCGACTGAACTAGCTGTCAAAACATGTGAAAAACAATTCTTGCGGAAGGTCGAAAAAAAGTCGCCTAAATTGATCCACTGCTTCGTCCGCAGTCGTAAACTTCCTTCCCCACAGAGATTTCTTCAACGTGGGGAACAAAAAGAAATCACGCTCACACACAGGAGCCAATCCAGGACTGTAGGGGGGATGTGGTAGCAATTGCACGCCTGAATGGTTAAAAAGTCCATGGTTCTGGCGGCCCTGTATATATAAATAAATGGAATGTTACCTATACTCAGCAGATAAATATAGCAAAATACCTCATCTTCATCTTTTTCTTCTTCAGAGTCAAGTTCAGCATTAAACACGAAATTTTGGAGGCCTGTAGACATTACTGAAGAGATGGAGCCTCGAGGTGTCATCCAATCATGAGATTCTGTAAGGAATAAAACAAATGTAATCGAACAACAGCGATGTAGGTAAGTGTATTAACACTGTTAAACAGTAAGTTACATAGTAGCCATACCTCTCTTCAGTGAATGATGCCTGTGGAGCCTCCTATTTGATCTCCTCTTGACATCCACGCGTTGTATGACGTTCACTTCATTCTGTTTATCCTGGTCCGCATTGCCATCTTCTTCTTCCTGCAAAGTTTCGATGACATCGGGCTCCTTTCCTTCGTTTCCCGTCGTTACTAACTTGTGATAGAAACCTGAAATAGTTAAACAATCAATTGTTCTAAACTCCATCGTCACAGTGATACAAGGATTACGGTTTTATAGTTGAGATACGAGTACGTAAACCGTAAATGTAAATGTTTTGTGTTTACCTTTAGCTTTCATGAGTTCTTCATGGGTGCCCTGTTCAACTATAGCGCCTTGGTCCATACAGACGATACGGTCAGCATTTACGATGGTCGATAATCTTGAAATTGTGAAAGTAATATTAGCAAATATTAATATTAGCAGTACATGTGTACTCGTAGGTAGGTATGAAAGTGGTACCTATGACTCTGTGCAGTTAGCTGGGGTGACACCACTCTTTTAAAGCTAATAGGAAGGTGTTAAGTCTATGGGCGACGGTGACCATTTACCACTGTGATTTACCATTAATTAGGTGGCCCCTTTGCTCGTCTGTTTACCTTATATAATTTAAAAAATATATTTAGAAACATGAAGGTAAAAAAAAGTTTTTTTTTTTCTTTGTCCATGTTTAGAAAATGATTTTTGAATGAGACAACGTCAACTTACCTGTGGGACACGATGACAGTTGTCCTGCCAACGCTGGCTCTGTCTAAAGCGAGTTGTACTTGTTTTTCCGACTGAGGATCAAGGGCTGAAGTGGCCTCATCCAGTAGTAAGATAGCGGGTTCACGCAATAGCGAGCGTGCAATCGCAATGCGCTGCTTCTGGCCACCAGAAAGCGAAGCGCCACGTTCTCCTATTATGGTGTCATAACCCTAGGAAAACGGCAAAGTTGAGAATATGTGTCGTAATAAGCAATTATTTCAAAAATTAAAATTACGTTTATGTTTAATGTTTTTATACAGAGTGTGTGGCGTAATAATACCAGAAATAAGTCTTGAGCTGCCCAGTGGTAATAGGACAATATTTTCTCGCGTGGGGGTCGCCTAAATATAAAACGTTCTTTTTAGTAGATCTTCGTCTCCCTGATTTGGCGTCTATCAGTAGCTACTTACATTTTATTATTACGTCACTTACATTCGGTAATCTTGTGACGAAGTCATGTGCGTAGGCCATATCTGCGACTCTCTGTACTTCTTCTCTCGTAGCTTCAGGACATCCTATAGCAATGTTTTCGTGAATCGTTCCGCGAAATAACACGGGTTCTTGACCCACCACGCCTAGAACGATAAATAACGTATATAGGTTAATTTATAGTAGTTAAAAATATATAGGTTTATCAAGATTTTATTTATTAACATGTCAACACACAATTAGTTACTATTACAATAATGTCATATAACTAAAATAAACAATAAAAAAATAATTAAAATGTCAAATTTAAACACTTTGTATAAATAGAAAAAAGTACAGTCAGCTGTGGGTCGTGCGTGCCCCGTCCAAATGCCCCCATGATGCAAGCGGCGTTATTGCGCTGAATTGCCAGGGAAAGAGTTTGGACGAAGAAAGATCCAGATCACTGCCCCCATCTTTTAGGAGGCGACCAAGGTCCCTAATAAAGGCCTCCGCCTCCGAACCCAACGAGCCCGCGATCTCGACAGTAAAGGGTACGAAGTTCGCATGTTTCAGTCATTTTATATGTTAATTATATTCTTACATACAGAAAATAACTAGAATTAACATAATACAGAAAATACTTACCCAAAGATGATCTCAGCCAGCCTACATTAAGATTCCTGACATCTATTCCGTCAATTTTAACAGCACCAGAGAAAGGATCATATAGTCGCTGTAGTAATTGCAGTATAGTAGATTTGCCGCAACCTGAAGCTCCAACCAAGGCCAAACATTCTCCGGCTCTAATGTGAATTGAAAAGCCTTTCAGAATCTGAGAACGAATTAACAGTATTATAAGTATATTATTGTTGTAACAACAGAGATAATCACAGATTTTAAAAACTCCGGTAAAGTTTTACCTTGACGTCCGGCCTAGATGGATAGTTGAAGTGAACATCTTCAAACTTTATTTCACCAATAACTCTTCTAGGGGATGTCCCTGTTTCTCCAAGGCTGTCGATAGTAGGCTGTTGTTCCAGCAACTTAAAGATGCTGGTAGCTGCGGCTCGTGCCGCGGCGAACACTTCAGCGTGAGGTACGCAGAATGTGATTGATTGTGTTGCCATGTATACGCTGAAGAGGATCTGTTAGGACAAAATACATACATTTACTCGGAGCTTTCACGGTGGAAACTTTGAGCGTCCTGTCGAGTGCGAGTCTTTTACTCTGAATATCACTTTGAATAACACTTACACTGAATATCACTCCGACCATGTACCGCCGCTCATTCGCAGGCTTGTCAAAGTCGTTGATTACGAGCCTAGTGCCGTACGCCAGGCCGATGGCATTTAGGGAGTAGGTGAGGATCCAGTTGAAGCCGTTGCCGAGGCCTGTGTACAGACCGCGCTTGCGGCCGTATTTCTCGGCTGGATCCAATAAGCGACGGTACCTTACGACAAGATACACAGCTGTTATTTACATACCTACAAGAGTTTTTTACCCTAGAAAAGAATGGCGAATGGTTTCAAAACTGTATATAGAAATACGTATCAATATTACAATTAAACATTATTATTAGGTTATATCACGTGACAGATTTAGTTAATTTCATGCTTTTTGTCAGATACTTATTAACTAATTTAAAAAAGTTTTAAATCATCATGATATAGCAAGGTTATATATACCTACTCCTGCTCTACTTTCCTTTCCCGAAAGATAGAAAAATATATTCAGTGACTAGCTTTATTTGTGATGGACGACCATAACCAAGCCTGCACATCGTCTCAAGAACATGCTACATAAGGACAGGTTTTCCTGTCACTTTACTACCTTTCCGTGGATAACTACGAGTACATTCACATATAACTGTGCGATTAAAAGCTTAAAACAATTTAAATAATTTCAAACCGACAATTATGTACCTATTTACTGATAATGTATAAGCTGATAAGAATATTGTGAGCATTTCAAACTAGGAAACTAGAAATTACTTAACTGTAACGCCATAAAGATAAAGGTGTTAAGAAAGTATTAGATGGTTTGAAGGGAATATGCAGCATGTGGAATAAACCATACTAAACCATAAATACAGTTAACATTTCTACTATTTTCTACTATAAAATTATTCATATTACACGAAGTTGAATTAACACTACACAGTATGCCAACCATTCCGGGTAAATTATTCGGCCTAAGAAATGATAATAATCACGTGGCTCGAATTCACAATGGATTGGCTAATTTAACACGCTCCGGAACAAATTCGCTCGATTCTGAAAACGTTCTTATTATTTAAATTCGTTTCGTAAATATTGTAAAAGGACTTTTCCTATTACCGAAGTGAATATTTTATAACTTTATTTTTCCTATAGAGTTTTTCCTCCGACAAGTGGCTCGAGATGTCTGACGATGATGACAAGTCTCTTGGTGTCGGTGGCCAAGATCCACTTTGGGACGTTGACCTAGCGGTAATATTTTTTTTAAGGCTGGACGGTTTGGGAAGCTGGTCTGATTGGAATAGTAGACAATTTGACACTCTAGTCAATGTAGCCCTGAACCAACAATTGCTTAGGTGTGTATTGCAATGATAAAACAGATCACGAACTCACCTTTCAACTTCCTTACTCTCTCCGCCGAAAGACACAATAGTCCTCACTGATTTCAGCACTTCTTCGGCTTGTTTCCCAGCCTGGCTATACGATTCCATCTCACGAATCGAAGACTTCGTTTGGTACTACAAGACAAGTTATAAAAGAAATATATAATAATAATAATGTAATATCAGAAGTGGATACAAGTAATTTAATAACACTAGAAGATTTATGTTTGAAGATGAGAAAGATTTGAATATGAGAAAAAACAAATATGATAAAAATTCCCACTGATAGGAATCAGGCTTATCCGCCGTTATTTACAGGAGTAAATAACAAAAAAGACAAAAGATAAGCGTCGTCGCACTGAGGTCAATAAAGGGTCAGTTCTTATCATCACTATCATCACTATACTCGTAGTATAAAACGAAGTTCCCCTGAGAATTTTCTGTCTGTGTGTGAAGGATAAACGCAAAAACGGCTGAACGGATTTTGTTCCGGTTATCACTGAAGTGTAGATAGATTCCCGAGGATGGTCTTTTTTGCCCATGCATCATGATATGATACCAGGGAGCTGAGCAATGACCCTTTTCCAGGGGTGTGCAGAGGTCTTCCTTTTTAGGGTTCCGTACCAAAATGGTAAAAAGGAACTTCGGTGTCCGTCCGTCTGTCCATCTAGATGACACAGCTGTTTTTATCAGGAACTACTGCAGCTATCGACTTGAAATTTGGCACAATTGTAGAACTTATTTACCCGCATCTATTTTATATGAAGAAAATTAGGAAATAATTTTATTTTTATTGAAATTTGGTGGGCATTGAAAGGAGGGGTCGATATCTGAAAGTGGGACAACTGGGACATGTGAGGTATCATATGAAAGAGCTTTTCTTACAAATACAAAAATATTCTACTCACTTCATTCTACTCCGTCATGTCAGATTTTTCCGGACGGACTAAAATATTATCTAGTATATTTTTTCATTATCGAGCTCAGAAGTTTAAGACAAAAACTAGGTAGCTACCGTCAGCGGCCTCATCGATATTTTCCATCAGGTGAGATTGAGGAGAACTGCAAAGCTAATTTGTCTTTTGGGTATATCCTTAGGGTTTCGGAGGTTGGAAATCAAATAATTGAAAATATACTTACATTTGACAGAATGATGGAAGCTGCTATGGAAAAAGGCATCACGGTGATGCAGGCAAGAGTTAGTTCCCAGCCCAGAGGGAATGCCTGACAGAGACAAATAATGGCAGTTCCCACCAAATTCCCCACCACTGATAGCTTCTCGCCCATTCCTTCTTTCAACTTCATCATGTTTCTGAGGAGAGATAACACTATTATTGTTTATCTAGCTGTTCGCCGATGACCGTGTTGCTGAAATACGAACTTGACCTATATTTGAACAGAAGAATTCGCTCTGTAAAGTTTGAAGAATTTCTGTTGAGTTTGAAAGGAGTTAGAAGTATCAAAGCATCGGTGTCGTAATGGTTTGGATATAGGGCTTCCATGCGGGTGGTTTGAGTTCGAAACCATGTCTCTGAGTGGTTTCGAACTGTAAAAAATAGATATTCGGTTTTTTCGAAAGGCTTTCGTACATTTATGACTGCTCTAACGGTGACGGAATACATTGTGAAGATACCTGCACTCTGAGATAACCAAGCTCCTGAAATCTGGCAAGAAAGTGTAGGTTATTTCCATAGAATGCTGACGACTCTCACCGGTTAGGAATACGAATATGAAGAAGCAGAAGTATTAAAGACAGAGATCGACCTCTTTATATACTAAAAATAATAGAGACGATGTATGGTTAACGTAGTATTTATGAAGACAATGCGTTATGATTTCGTGACAAAACTTCTTAAATTACCCAGGGCGATCCATAAATTTTAAGTCAAATAAAAAATAAAAGAAATATTACAAATGTTTATTTACAACTTTTCAAAGTATTCCTCTGCGGCATCAATGCACTTATGTATTCGACTGAACCAGCTTTCAAAACATGTGAAAAACTGTTCGAAAAAAAAACGCCTACATTGGGCCACTGCTTCGTCCGCAGTCGTAAATTTCCTTCCCCGCAAAGATTTCTTCAACGTGGAAAACAAAAAGAAATCACACGGAGCCAAGTTAGAACTGTAGGGGGAATGTGGTAGCAATTGCACGCCCGAATGGGTTAAACAGTTCATGGTTCTGGCGGCCGTGTGTACGCGATGGTTATCTTGGTGAAAAATTATACCAGGCGTTCCGTTTTTGGACGGTCGTCACTCAGCTCCTGGAAGGTTTACGGCAGGCAAACCTCGCTATACCATTGGCTATTAACTATTCCTTGTTCTTCTAATGGAATTACGGCTACAGGCCCACTACGACGAAAAAAACGGCAACCGCATTTTTTTGTTGACGACAAGCGGGAAGTGGGTAAATCGTCTTCTTCAAAGACCTATTCTGTCGATTGCTGTTTCGTAAGTGGGTCGTACCTGTATATCCAAGATTCATCGAAAGTCAAGATGTCAAGACGTAGGTCACCTATAGTGAGCTACCTCCGTCGAATTTATCTAGCATAAACTGGCACCAGTCTACACGTCGGAGTTTCTGATTTTCTTTGAGAAAGTGGGATATCTATCGCGATGCAACCTTCCTAACTTTAATATGGTCATGTGAAATGCTGGAAACTGCCTGTGATCCAATCTTCAGTTCGACGATGCGACATTCCCTTATTAGCCACCTGATGACGTTTTCTTGAGTGAGTGCTGTTGGTGGTCGTCCCTGTCTAAGGTCGTCTTTTATGTCGCTCTGACCACACTTAAACTCACGAAACCAATAGGTGATGGTGGCAAGTGATGGAACCAATTCCCCATAATCACTGATTAAATTTTCATGTAATTCCTTATATGTTAACCCTCGTTTTAAATCATAATAGATCATAGCACGAAATGCTTCCCGCGGTACATCCATCGTAGCGATTGAAAAGTGACACACATGTTTTTTTAACAATTAATTAAAAAATAACTAAAGTTTGCACGCAAGTGATATTTGTCTAATAAATTTGTAATAAAATGTGCCTCAATGGGATAATAAAAGTAAAACAATGAGGTTGATAACAATCCGTTGACTAACAATTTTTGGACCGCCCCACGTACATAAAATAAATGGAATGCTACCTATAGTTAGCAGATAAGTATAGAAAAATACCTCATCTTCATCTTTTTCTTCTTCAGAGTCAAGTTCAGCATTATGTGATAACAAGCGGTTGATTAACAATTTTTGGACCGCCCCACGTGTTAAGGTTGTAGGGTTAAATAAGTCGATTGAGAAGGAGTTCTGCCACTACTAGCTGACTAAAGTATTAGATGTAGATACAAACATGAAATTAATGAAACCCGTATGTGTCGTCCTTTCTGTGTTTAACCAATGGATGCCAATGGTTTTCACTCAGGTTTTGACAATAAAAAATAATTAAATACTTTAAACTTAACTTATATACCTATGAAATTATATTATTTTTCAGCTATTGTTGTGTTTTTACGTTAATTAAAACATTAAACTTACTATAGGAATTCAAGGATTCGATGTTACAATTGTATACTAAAAATTAAAAAGATACAATTTTTACTCACTCTGACATTTTAGAAGCCAAGTTGAATTCAGAGTCTGTGTCAAACCAAGCCATATCTTGACGCAGCACAGCTTTCAGGAACAACATTCGTATCCTCGTGATCTGATGTCATAATATAAAATATCTTAATCAAGGAATTTATATTTTATTATGTCACGAACTTTTAATATAGATACGTACCTACATCTATTAAAAGTGTGGTCAGAAGTCTATACCTAATATACAGGTGTTAGGAAAAACTTTCACCGGACTTTTACGAGGAGATCAACACTCAACTCACTTTGTCTAAAAGATTTAAAAATGGTGATTACATTTTTCAAAGTCAAAGTACCTAGGTAATCTATCTAGAGCGACTGATTTGTATGAGAAATTGGAATGATATTGTATTGGGGTTTATTTGTAATTTTTTAAACTTTTTGGACAAAGTTGTTGCCATTCATGATTCATTAATGGAATTTCTGGTTAACGTCTGGCGAATATTTTGTTAACACCATGTAGAAGTAGAACTCAGTAGTTTTGTAAAACAATTTTCATTTAAATTCCAATTTTAGGCGACATTTTTTTTCCGAATTTTCACTTGGACATGGCGTTCCTTAACTTCATTATTTTCCCGAAGTAAAAACTAATATAACTTTATTTACAACAAGGGATTGGAATATGATAAATCATATCACGAAGTATTTTTTATATATTTAGGTATAAGTAACTACTTGTACTTATAATACTAATACCAAACTTTAGGTAGGTAATTAATTGATGGTCGTTTGCATTCGGCATGAAGCTAGGTATATACGATTACCTATTAATAACCAATGAATATAGTTACTAATATCACGTTATTTATTGCTTTATAAGGAATAATGGATCGTTCTTTGCGTTCATTTAGAGTGAAACTCGCGAGTCAATCGGCATCAAGGTCATCATCAATTAAAACAAATTGCTTGTTGAAATCTGTCCCCAGTGTATGATTTAAAAGAGATACGCGCATTTTCATTGAGAACCATTGATATTTTACCATCCAATAACCTTTGAATAATATCTAGATAAATGCATATGCATTGTGCATTGATTGATATTAATTGTTTTCGATTCCTAACCGTATGTATTTATTTTTTCATTGATATGTTTTCTAACTACATAATTTGGTGTAAAATAGTATATAGTGATATAAGTGCGGAAAGTTATCAATTGTAAACGAGGTGACCAGTTTGTATTGCGAGGCGTTATCCGGGGGACTCTATACGGCCCCAGTTGCCTTTTCGCACGTGTACTCGTATCAAACAATGTTTTCATAACACATGGCGAGTAAATACGCAACATGTGGCCAACTTCTCCCGCAACATGACTCACGACATTACATTACAACAATAATAAAATAATAATAATAAAGGACTGGGATTCGAAACCGTTCCAAACTTACGTTTCAGTACTAATTTCTGAAAAGTAAAATGCACTAATGCGAAATGATGAGCTTTCTCGATCGGCTATGCATGCTGTGAAATATGCTATTTAAGAATGTGGTGAAAAAAATCTTACCTGTCTTAATGCACTCCAACTAATGAGGGATACAGAAATAATACAGAAAACGAGAGAGATCGCAATACTGATAGCCATCCCAATGGCCATGGCCTTTCCGTCTTCCACTAAAGCTTCCATATTCTCGGCGTAACTTGCATTTTGTCTGTAAAAGAAATTATTTAAAAGTATTAAATAAAATCTTGAATTACAGACACTTTGATGCCTACGTAGACCTACCATGGGCGTATCTTAAACGTGCTTCTATCTTGGTTTATCGAAAAAAAAAGTTAAGATTCCGTAGCCATTTAGCCAACTAGGAACCTTTATAGTTACGTCATGCCTGTCTGAATGTATGTCATCAGTTATTTGCGAAAATAAAATAAAATATTCTACTGTTTACAGTTTTATTATTACATCTTTTCCAAGTACTCTCCACCAGCGTCTATACAAAATTTCATGCGACTAAACTAATTTTCAAAACATTTCTACCAGTCCGAATCAGATACCTCTTTAACTACCTGCTCGTATGCAGCTAGTGCATTTTCCGATTACGAAATCTTTCCCTTTGAGTGTATTTTTTATTTTGGGGAATAAAAAGAAGTCGCACTTCCCGATCTAATCTCATTTTTTTCGCATTACTTTCTGCGTGACCTAGTACAGTTACAATAAATCTGAATGTTACCTGGTCGTAAGTAAAGACGGAGGAGTTTTTAAACCTTTATATTAAATAGGTCCGTCCGCACGTGTTAGTATTAAGGAGGCAATGCTGAAAATATTCGATGGCTCAGTTCTTCGGATTTTTTTGTCACTATAAGAGGTCTGGGTCGCACTGCGCGTACACGATAGATGCCTACTTTAGAGTCGGCTCTTATTTCACCCAAGTTGGGAGCGAGTTTCGTAATCGGTTAAAATTCGTCTCAAATTAAATTCGGTTAAACTTTGCACACAGAATCTTGATTTGGATGTGGGTAGAAGGTTCCGATTAAAAGGTTCAACGAATAACAAAACAAATCACCGAGGAAATAAACCCGTCAGATTGACCGAGAACATAGACCGCGTCATTGCTGTTTTTCTCAATCAAACGCGGCGTTCGATCAGAAAATATTGCGGAGTCATAGAACATCCATCGTTCCAGTGGACAACAAATTTTTAAGATGTACTTGATGTTACAAGATTCAATTTTTTAAACAAAAAATAACCTGGGACGACTATATCAAACGAAAAAATGAGTGTGAACGAGGTTTTCTTTCGCGATGAAGCACATTTTCATCTTGAAGGCTACCTAAATTTACAGAATTGTCATTACTGGTCCCCCAGCAATCCACGACATGAACACGATATCATGTGCGCGCCAGACACGCTCTTGGCCGTTTTTTGACCTAGTCATCCTTAGGGAAGATAGTTAAAGAGCTGTTCCACTTACAATCTCCGTCCTCCTCCAAATGTACTAGTCAAGGGAAGAAAGCTGGAGAGCTGTTCTCGACGGCTGGTCCTTTCCACAAACGCAGTGCTGAGTTCACCAAATTGCACCAGATTGTAGCACACACCGCCACCGCTTATTAAGGCAAGGAATACGCCGAAAATCGTCGCTGTGATTTCCAGGAAAGTGCCATAACGGAACTGTAAACAAACAGTTGCGCAGAATGTTAAAGGAAAAATAATATAATAGATCAACGTGATCTTGTGTAGGAGCTGAAGATAGGTATGATTTTTGTATTTAATTATTGAAAGTTTTACTTTTTATATAAGTTACATTTGTTATTTTTCATCCATGTAGAAACATTGTACTTACGATTTGAAAATAGGATAATGTGAGGTCAACATCTTCTGCTTCTTCCCTGTGGAAAAAATATATTCCTTACTAATGAAATAGGTACAAGTTAATTTCTTCCACAACTTATGTATAAGAAACGAGTACACTAAACTGTAGACTTTTACAATCACAGTACCTACTCACATGCAAATAATATAGGTAGGTATTTGTGTTTTAGGTATTTATTTTATATTATAAATATTAGGATATACTACCAATAGTAGGTAACTAGATATTTTCGCTTTCTAAGTCACTAACTTGTTGCGTTACAACTTCCATAAAGCTCACAGAATTGTATCAAAAATCAATCCAAAAAAAATCAAAATGTTTTTATTGTAAGTAAGTACATTTTAGGTCATTTTTTTTTACTCTACCAAAATTGTTTGGTTTTAGTCAAAAGCAACTGGATTAAGTTCTACTCTATTTACCTCCAGGTATTAGTACTATATTCTTTCCAGGAGGACAAACAAAAATCATTCGGTATATAAAATATAATATTTCGCATCCGAGTTGATCACGTTTTTATATTGAAACATGCCTCTTAAAAGCAAAGCAAACATTTTAACAGATGCCTGCATGCCTTACTCGTACCTATAGAAACAGAACAGTAGTTAATTAACTTTATCATCAGTTTATATAATTATGAAATAATAATAGTAAATACGTTAAACGTATTATATTTATAATTATCTTTGTTTAGTTTAGTAACATATACCTAGTACCTTATAAAATATATAAGTCTCGCATTATCATTTTTATCTTAGCAGAACCAAATCTGCTAAGAAGAACCTAAAAGTTTGGTATTTGGGTACTGGTTTGGTATGCAGATGTTCGTAGTCTTGAAGGTAACTATGAACATATAGTTCATAGTCACCTTCAAGACTACGAACATCTGCATACCAAACCAGAACCAAAATGAGAGTACAATAACTTCGAAAAGTAGTAAACTATGTTCAATAATACATTTATAACCACGAATACCTCTTTCGCATTAAGTTTGTGATTAAAAAATATTATTAATAAATGGGGCTTTAAAATTCGCTTAGCTTTGCTTATAAATAAGCAAAAAGCACTTACGTTTTATCCTTCTTTTTCTTTATTCCCATTTTCGAGTTGCCGTCTTTATAATTATAATTATTTCTGTGGACGGTGTGTCTGCTAAGCAGGCCTACGGTGAACTGAAATAGCTCTGAATCTACTTACATTCATGAGTATGCGACGCAAACATTTATTTACTACTTATACTTATGCCTATTACTCATATCATTGAACACGCTTTACTTCTGTAAGATTCAGTTATTGTCGGTATTTTCAACTCTAAAGCTTCAAACATTAGCCGTAGGTACACGCTTCAATAATTGTCTTTTATTAGTTCCTTGTTTCGGATTTTACATAGGTTTTAAACTACACACAATTAGTACTGAATTGTGCCTATTATGTCGTCTTGCGCGACCCGTTAACCCTAGGGTTAAGACTAACCCCAGCCCAATTTTGTATGAAAGGCATATAGACATTTCGCGAGTTAACCCTGAGTTAAACATTGGCGTATGCATAGTTAAAAATTGCACCATTATACGAAAGATTGAATTGACAGTTAAATCAAAGATGTAACTATGTTTAGATACGTACATATAATATATGACCTAGCGGAAGCAAGTTCCTTCCTTCAAATATAGCAAACGTCCATCCCCGAAGTGTATTTCTGGAGGAATATATACCCTTCTAAATAAAAAAGAATATCAAAATAGGTTCACAAATGACAGAGATATTAGTATCAGGTAACAAACTCAAGTTTCTAGATATATTGTTTACGAAATAGACCTGTAACCATCTATTATCTTTGACGGTCGCCAACTTCGTAATTTCTCAAGGAAAAAATTATAAAATATGTTTTCGCACTCTATACTTGATGAGCAACGATACCCTACATGATAGGGTACAAAAATATTTTTTTATCGACCCCTTGACTTGTATTATTTTAGAGGGGGGAACATCTAAAATATAATTCGTAATACGTTTACGTTTCAATATGTTTACCTTTGACTACATAATTATTGCATCATAATTATAACTGTTTCTGTCATTGCTGTGTGTGAAATAAACATATTACTTACTTGTTTAATACATATTGCGTGAAATTTTGAACTTATTTTGTATCGGCGTTAAACCCGCGTGACAGACAGAAGAACGGACCGACGGATGGTAAGTCGGCGACGGAGCATCCGCAATAGGGCTCCGTTTTCCCCTTCGGGGTTCGGATTCCTAATAATTAAACAATAAAGTACAGTCGAATTGTTAACCTCCTTATTTTTTGAAGTCGGTTTAAAATATATTACCGTCCTTTGATATTACGCATATTATTTTTAGATATCAACATGTGATGTTAATTTTCAATTAGTTCAAATACTTGTGTAATTGTAACTATAATCAATATCAATTATACACATGTAAGTACATAGGATTTAACTAAAGTTAAGAATTAGGGAAAGATTGAACTTGATTTAATCATAATTTACCTACAGATAAAATGTCGTATCATCATGATGTGAATTATTATGTATGTGAGAGTGTCGACTTTGCATATTGTGATGCTCTATCTGTGATACCTACTAAATATAATAGCCCCCTGAGCCCCAGTAATTGTTAGTCAATTGACTCTCGCGTCTGTTGTTTCAATAACAATTGTATTTTATGTTTTCACAATGCGAAACAATCGTTATCATTACGCTTTTGTAGCAATTTTATTATATTAATATTTATGAATAGGTATGAAGAGTCCGTGGTTAATTCTATCTCCACTGTGTTTAAGAATTCGTATAATATAAGAATCAGGTAAATAAATAAAAACATAGACAAGTATGTATTTTGAAAAAAACACTACACTAACATACTGACACTGATGCCCAGATTAAAACGTTCTGTTTTCTATACACATTATTTTATACATCATTCATTGTCGTACCTACTTGTGCAATATTTTACTGAAACAATCCGATTTCTATCAAAGGGTACGAAATCTTAAAATAAAGAGTTCTTTGTTTATGATTCTGGAATCATACACAAAGAACTCTTTATTTTGTGTTATTCTCTGTGGTATAATTTAACAACATACATACATCAATATACCTCAAATAAAATTCACGAGAATCTACTCCAGGATTAGATATCGTTCTTTCTTAAAGGAACCATGACAATGCAATTACTGACTACACAATATTAAGAAACACCTCTAAAATTTTTGCTCACGTAAACTATTTGCAGTATTTAGTGCTAGATATGACTACATGACAATGCGGAAGTTAAGATTAATAATCGTCTATGTATACATAATTACGTAGAATCCTCTTAACCTACCCTTCGACCATCCAAAAAGAGCTGGCCTGTAATATAGATAACGACTCCATAATATATTTATGCTAAGTATTATTAAAGTATGTTTATTATAGGTAGTATACATATTATGAATGGACCCTGTAAATCAATAAAAAATACACAAAATTACAATTGTTATTAAATTTAGTTAAAAAAATATGATACTAATAATAACACCAAGATAGACAACGCATGTACGAGTATGTACTCACACATTCTAATTATATTTCACAAGAGACAGGCAATCTATTATTTGATAAGAGATATTGTAAAGATGAGAAGTATTGTATTAACTCGGGCTTAGTTGATAACAAAGCTGTAAAAAAGTGTAATACCCAAGTTTACAATGCACCAGGCAATCCATTAGTGCGATTTCCTATTCAGCCATTTAAATTTTTCGTGGACAATTTCGTTCATGAATTTGAAGTCCCATAAATCATGAAAACAATTTTAAGGCAAGAACCTTTGCGTAGTCAGAAATGTAATCAATGTATGTGCCTAACTATGGCCCAACTAAACAAAATTACCCCAAAGAAGAAGTCAACGTTTAAGAGTTAATCTAATCTTGTAGAACCTGAGTTGGAATTGAAGTGTCCCTAGGCCAACTGTCAGACCGTTCTAGGCTAGAGTTAGACAAATAGAGCCATCTGATCGGTAAAAACAAAATGAAATGAAAAGTAAAACTTAAGAAAAAAAATATTAGTTAAAAAAATAAAGTAAAATATTCCAATTATAATATATGTTAATTATTAAATTAATTGGTTAGTCAGTGCGTTGCAGCCCAACCTCAGATGGCTCAAGAGCCAGGAATCATCGCACCGAGCTTTCGAGACCCGGAGGACACGACAGGCGCTTTCGAATTCACCATAGACTGCAACCACCCAAACAGGCATATGGCTTCTACAACTAATATAATATTATATAAATTGGTTTTATGTAGAGCACATACGAATGAGGGCGCATATAATGGAGACGCCAAAAATACATCAATATCTTGCTTCCCATGCTTCGATTTTCGCCGTAAGTTATAGCCTAGTTAGAGTCAGTCTATGAACATTTGGTACTCTCCTATATAGGTACCAACGCTGTTTTACACTGATTAACAGAGAGAACCTAATGTTCGTTCAGTCACATTTTTAAATATAATGGATTTAAATACTCGACACTTGCATATAATATTACCCATCTTTGATTTGACTAAATGCTAGGATAATAAGTTTAATGCCAAATTAAGGTAGATAAATTTCGTAGGTACCTACATACGGATTACGGCCTTGCATGGGTCAGTCGGTGGAATAGGGGGTAGGAAACCATGCAATATCATGTAACAATGAGTTTTTAGGTTTTCTTCGAAGACTTAGATTTATATTTGCAGTCTGCACAATGGACATTGAGATAGGTTGGGTTTTTGGGCTCCTGTTTCCGCATTTAGACTCGCAAGTGGTTTTTTATGCGTGCAAAGTTTACTGAGATAACCAGAGTATTAGATGGGGAGGCAATGGTAAACCAGCATATTAAACATGTCATAAGAGATTCATTTTATGTGGTAATTCCTTAGAAGAATCACGATCCTTCTTAATGAGAAATACGACTACGAAGGATGGGTTACAACACCACAAACATATTATGTTACCAATATTCCTGATTTCCTTGACTGCGATTTCCTGTGGCACGTTCCCAGTATAGGTAGTGTTATCAGATAGTCTTACAAGGACTACTGAGAAAATCCTGTAACAATCTTCTTAGTTTCTCACGTCTCAGTTTATCTTTATTTATTTTTAAACCCCCAACCGGAAGAAGGGTTTATCATGTCTGTCTGTCTGTCAGAAGATCTGATTTGGACGCGGTTTTTTTAATTTAACAGAAATGTTTAGCCATAGACGAGAGTGTTCTTAGCCATGTATGAAATTTGATCAGTGCAGTGGTTTCTTAACATCTTGGATTTGACGTTTCATTCAAATCCAGAAAATTCATAAATTCTATTCAAACGTCTTATTCTGATCATTTGTTCTAAAAGTTCCATAAAAATATCGATCGTCTTATAGTTTATATAAATAGACTTATCGAAATTACCGGATCTTATGCGAACCTTCCCGAGACACGTGATTGTCCTTGGAAGTTATCAATACAGATTTCAGACATAGTATAGGTACTGTTGGTGTCCCACATACGCAATAATATATCTGCGTCCATTTGTCCTCCTAGACCAATACCTAAGCAAATTTTCAATCATTGAGCCAAGGCGTGAAGCGTCGTCGTGTCAATTTAAATCATAAAGACTGAATTGTGTATCAAGGTTTTTTTTGGCATTATTATTAGTACACATATATCTGTGTGTGTTACACCGTACACGCAACCAATGAATGTTGGACCACATCGCTGCAGATTTCTTAATAGAACTGTTAAAAAATCAGTTTATATCTTTTAATATTTTTCTTTTCTTTTAATAGATTTTTTTTTCTTTTTTTCTTGGGTAGCTCGTTTTTTTTACGAGAGATAAGGCCTTGGATCTTCTATGACCAGTTATGGAATGATACAGGCTAATGATGATGATGATTTTACGAAATTTGTATATGACAAAAAATATCGAAATTGTATTTAAAACATTTCAAAGGAAATGTTTAGAAAAGTCTTTACAAAATAATCGATTTTACTCACCATGATTACGGTCCATCTTGCGCATAGAAGTCTGCAGGTGCCGCAATAGTGGACCATGAAACAAAAGGTCATCTTAGTTGGCATAGCCATAGGCTTACGGGCGGCCTGAACAACTCTGACAATGGGTTGGTCATTAACCGCACGACAAGAAGAAGAAGAAAGCATTGCAATGTACCTATGTGTAACAATACAAAATTAATCATTATCTTAGAGAGTATTTCATACAAAGCAAATGTTTGATCGATGTCAGATTCGAGCAAAACATGAAGGAAAAAACTAGAAAAAACCTAAGCACATTGTTGTTAAAAAACCATGCACTGCGAGCAAAGAAATTTTAACATTATTGATAATAACAGAACTAAATTCTTGTTATAAGTTTTACATTGTTTTAATTTTCTCGAATTTCTTCAATGGAATAGTAAAAATATTGTTGCAATAATGAATTATTCATCCTTTCTTTATACGAAAACGTTACCTAAAATGCCCTGGTAGGTGTAACGATGTCGTTCTAGTATTTTTACTGGAGCGCAGAGGAGAAACACTTGGACCCATGCCCCTCGCAGAGGAGCGGTGATCTGCGTGGACACTAATCTTCAAAATGATCCTTTGGGTGTCCTAAATATGTGTGATAATTTTCACATTCTTTGCTCAAACTGCATAATACATTATGAATCTGTGTAACATCTGGGGAACGCTCGGCCTTAGGGGAGACTAAATTTTATTTCATCCATGGAATAAACGTTTTCTTTCTTAAACCTTTTAATTTTCATTATTTTTTTGTACATACTGTTAAAATTCACGCATTGGACTGACTAACAGTCACGATTGAATTTTTCGATTCGATTCGTTTTCGAATGAATTTTTTAGTGAAAAATGTATGGGTTGTCATATCCCGTTATTTGTATATAATACCGTTTGAATCTCCCGAAATCCGAAAAGTTTTTAAAAATTACATTCTTATAAACACCGTGTTTTTTGGTTGTATTAACTTTTACATTGTAATGAGAACATTGAAGTAGTCATTTTCCATACAGTCACATTTTTAAATTTTAATATATATTTTTATTACATACAAACTAAATGCCTTGCTTTAAATTAACTAGTATGTCATACTCTTTATACGAGCTAGCAACGTCGCCTTTTGATTAATTTAAACTTGACAATCATGACATAAGTTATTAAAGACACATATACGAAAGGCAAATAGTTAAAAGAGATATAGATAAATAAAGAGCCTTACTCATTGTATAACTCAATTAGATTTAGTAAAATAAAATAGCAAGTAAGTAACTTAAAAATTAAACGTTTTAGGATCACTTTAATTGTGAAATATATTATGTTAAAGCTACAGAAGTGTTTGGCGAAGTTAATGCATATCCTCCGGAACACTTGTATTTAAAAATGAATGTTTCTTTGTTTGTCCCCTAAGCGCTCCTATATACAATTCATTTCACAATAAAGCTTTTTTTAAATTTAAAGTTGTTGTGCATATAATATAAATATAAATAAATATATCCATATTGCACATAAAATTTGGTAGGTTGTTGTGCGCACGCCCGGAAAGGTTTAAGAGTCAAATAAAAAAAAATATGGTTTCAACAAATTAGTGTTGTCTATATAAAAAAATATATTTCTTTGTTTGTCCTTTATGCGTTCTTATACCATTAATCCGATTCCGTAATCGGAATCTTTCGTATGTTGTTGTGTGCACTCCCGGGAAGGTTACCGAGTCGTAAAATAAACAAGGCGAGCAAAGCCGCCGGGCAACATCTAGTAATTTATAAATTTCAGTCATATATCGACTCGTCCTAGAGTGGTCCCTAGAACCCGAGGACTTCAGAGCACCAGACAAGTGGTCACGAGCCACGTTAATATAATTATGCATTTAGTTACAGTTTAGTTGCATTTACTTTTTATCCTTCCATTCCATATAGAGGTCAGCTCCTTGATGTTGTATCCTGATGATACTATTCTATGATATACCGTAAAGTCTAGATTGACTAAGGCTAATTTTAATAGGTCTAGTAATTTCAAATTAACCTGTACAAGAAACATACAACTGTACAATTTATAGGTACTTGTACTCGTATGTAAGTAAATAGGTAAGTTGTTAAAAATTTCTGAATTATTTTATTTGTATGACGTTAAGAAATTGCATTCAAAACCTGACCTCTGCCATGCAAATACATAAATGATCGAGAAAATAGCAATGTCTGCCGTCTTTTAGGACTTAACGCCTGATGGAAGCAATATATCTCTAGTACGGTTTAGTACCATAATAAGACAGAAAATCAGGCGTATCGTATCGATGTACGAGGAGTTCTCGTAGAATACCACTGTGCTCTACTACTTTCATCTAGATTTAGTTTAGGTTTACAAGGTCAGACCCATAATGGATGGGCATAAGGGTAGGGGATTCCATGTACAATCCCAGGCTCAGCTATACTTTACACCTTATTCCTCATCGCTTACACCCACAGAAATCAGACTACTAGCGCCCTCTGTACGAATTTCAAAATCCTTGTTTACACCAAAATCTAATAAAATAATCGTACTAGAGAATTTCTTCCCGCTCAAAAGCTGAACCCACTATGATCTTGTGTTATAATCACTGATCGGAGTAGGTAGGGCTCTTTCGGGTCAATGTCCTCAAAGGTTATATTAATATGGATATGATTTCGGGATCCCGTTTTAAGTTATCGAGCAAATGTTGTAAATTACTTTTATAAACCTCGCCCTTACTCGGCGGATTACGATTTTACGAACTTACGAAGAAGTTAAAACACTACCATAGGGTACACTAGCGTCATGAATCTTTAAAAAAATATTTCGCCACCAATCTTAAATGTGTATCAAAACAAATATAACGTTAAAAATCTAAATAATATATTTATTCAATCCCGGAAATCCCGGGATTATTGGGCATACTTATCCATATTATGACCGTATGTGGCAAGTACCATAAACAGCCCTACCTACTCCGATCATAGGTTATAATTGTAAGAATAAAGACCCGCCCGCAGCTTTTTAATACGATAAAAGTTCAAACTTAATTAAGGTCATAGATTGTATGTACGAGTATGTATAGTATAAACTGTAATTAAATAAAAGCTCTAAGCGATTCCAAAAATTAACATTAATGGAAAATAAAAACAACTTTTTTCTTATTCAATTGAACTACTGGGAACAAACGAAGACAAAATTGTGCCCTGTGAACAAAATTCTGACCCGGATAGGTACTCCTATGATAGTATAGAAAAACTACTCAGACAACGGTTAGTGAAAGCTACGTGCAGTCCAACAGACAGGCTAGTAGGTACTGTCGGCCACACCTAGACCCTTTCGTTATATGACTTTGTATCTAATGCACTAAAAATCCCATTCTCGTTAATGTGGTCAACTGTACAACAGGTGTACCTGTGCCTTGACTGTAGTCAATCACAGATAAACCTACCGAAAACGTAGTTTGTACGAAGTACGCTGTACAACATAGGGTTGAGATTATATACGAAGTTTGACAGATACTTTATTTAGTAGATGACTGTACTTTGCCATTACCAACATTATACATTACCTACACTTCTCTCCTTGCTAAAACAAGTCAGTTCGAAAGCGATATCGCAAGTTTAGCACCTAGGATTTATTGTGATTAGAGATGTTGCAATTCGCTCTGCCTAATACTACTTTCCTTTTTTATGATAATGATGTTTGTTCTGATTTTTAACATTATCCTCGAATGTCCCAAAAACCTCATTGAAAATTTCAAAATCTAGGAACATTATATATAAATCTGCTCGTTACCTACGAACATATTATATAGGTAATTAGGTATGTATTTGTCTGTGTCTTATATTAGGGACGGGTTCGATTTAGTATAGCATAATTTTTGTATTATTTCCCTCAAGACATAAAGTTTCTTATGAATTTGACTACGTTATGCCTTGTTATGGGCTCCCTATCGTAACAAAACAAACTACCCTGGGGTATCACAACTTTAAGTACTTAAGTATACCAACTCGAGGACACGCATCGTCGCAGCAACTTACTTCAGGCGTACTTAAGCTCAAGACGAAACTCTTCCAGTTTTGTATATAAAATCATTCTGGTTTTAGATAATTTGGATAACTGGGAGTCGCCTCTGTATCTTAAAACTGTGACAAGAAAAGCTGAAAATTTAATTCTATGACTCCTATTTTATTTGTTCCATGAGCTTTTGGAATTTCAATTGAAGATATGGGGCGTTCCAGATCCTGACGAGAGCATTGCTCTTAGGTAGAGGTTAATTCTTAAATAAAACAGATATAAAATAGATCCAGATTATATTACCAAATAAAATTAAAAAAATAGCTTAAATTCTTTCCGCGAACAGGATTTGAACCTGCGACCATGCCGCTGCCGTACCGATTTGACGCCCGCTAGGTGGCCGTGATAGCTCAGTTCAGTTGGTTAGTGCCACGGAACGGCAAGATCGCAAGTTCAAATCCTGCTCGCGCAATTTTTTTCAACAACATCCAAATTTTTATTTGAGTAGGTACCTACGCCTACATGAAACCGGTAGGTATCTATTGCTGACATCCATGGAGCAAAGAAGTACGCTTTTCCTACATATTTAGTTTTACGTACTTGTCTACAAATATAAAAGAGTACCTTGTCTAGTACTAACGAGCTACTTTCAAAATCAATTCGTTCTATAGGTATCTACTTGTGTTTCAATCACTACTGAGCCCAAATTTGGTATTTTGTATATAATTAACGAGGTAAGTATAATATTTATCAATTACTTACCTGAAGAACCAGGTTTCGTGCCAGTTTCCTAAATAGAAATCCAATTTCTATCTTTCGTCAGTCTTGTGCGGCCACATCACCGATGGGGGTATCTAAAGTAGTCATTTTCAGCATCGGAATCGGAACCTAACCAGCCCTCTCCTTATCACTAGAGCGAGGGCCCACTTTCATCGCAACCCCGCAAGGAGGTCGCGCGGCGAGCGCTATCACGCACGCAGTCTGGTCCGCGCAGTAGGTGCGCGCAGGCGTGCGCCATGGTTCCGTAGCACGGTCGCGCGGCTGTGACACGCCAGAGTAACGACGTGACACCCGGCCGCAGCCGGGAATGGAGGCCTGCTGCGCGATCAGACCTGCCGAGGACCTTGTGGGCGACCAGGTACGCAAACGTGTGACACCGTCCTCGCATATGTGGTGGCGCTGGAACGAGAATTTTTGCGGTCAAATCCTCAAAGTTTGAAATGTAGTGTTCTCACGTTTTCCGTCCTGAATTAGGCACAAAATGAACATGCAATGTGACAGATTTATAGAAATGTGACCGGTTTATTTAGAAAGTACTTACTTTTAAAACAAAGTAATGCCTAAAGAGTGATTTATATTATGTAATGTTATATTGTAGAAACGCGGGTAAATATAAATACCTATACCTATCTATAGTAATATTATAAGGTGGTGGTCATTTTAAATAAAACATTTATGTGCAAAATATGTATTTTACAAGACACGAGTATGATGCAATTTGGATATATACTCGTAGATTGAAGATTTGTGTCTCAGGTACGTATTATGTACTATTTATCGTATAATTTATATTTATTTATACATATCCTTATTATGGTGTGTTCCAAAAGTATATTACCAACATAAAGTAAAATAAGAGTTTCAGTTGCTAACTAAATACCTTATTCAGAAGCGTTTCATTTGCTAACTGGACATAACATGATTTTACTCTCATATTTTAGTATATTAACTTGCCTGTTATATATCCAGAATTTAAATTGTTATAATTCAAGTTCACAAACTTCTAAAAATAATAACTTTACTCCGATATAAACTTTTAGAGAGTGGTCGTAACTAAATAGATGATTTTTTTTACAATTGTTTTATATTTACTAATTGCATTTAAAAAGGTTAGTACATTTGGGAGTTAAATAACTCAACGATGTAATGTTTTGTACCATTTTGTGACTTGTTTCTATCCCGTTGACATTTAACAATTACAACCTACATCACTTCCGCGCGTAAAAAAGACATCAACGGCGGCGTCCGTCGGGACTTCGGGACACGGCTGAACTTACGCAGCCAAGATTTCGTTGTTTTCTTACAGTTATTCAGCAAAATAATATTAATGCATAGTTTATTTGCTAAAAACATACTAATTTAGACTTTGCATAGATTTTAGAATACCTTTAAAAACAAATAATATCCGTTGGAAGGATTCCGTTTTTGTAGGTATTCAATATTATAGTAAACAACAACGACCAAGTTATACTTGATTTAGTATCCTTACCCACCTAGAATATGTCAATACATAGAATCTTATTCATCGAACTGGTAGTTTCGGGTTTTTTTTCTAATTAGATTGTATATACTTACCTAATTACTGAAAAAATAATTTCATTTAATAGGGGGTTTAATGTTGCTTCTTACAATGTACCCTTTTAAGTTATTTATCAGTTAAATAGGTTTAAACCTCAGAAATCGGACTACTAGCACCCTCTCCTCTAGAACAAAGACGTGAATAATGACAGCAAGGCGCGAAGTTGACCCATAGGTCATATGTTTTCATACATTTGATATTTCAGTGCACGGCTAATGTATAGGAAAATGCTCAAATCGCATGCGCGAACTGGCAGATGGGGTTTCCTTATAAAACTTCTCTAGCGAGCAATCTACGTAGGGGTGAATTTCATAATCTTTGGTATTTCAAAACCTAATGCCATTCCACTGTGCATGAAAAGATGACCGTAAAATATTTTTAGGTACCTACTAGAATGCATAGAGACAGAGTTACCCACTCTATTCTGCTAGAAAAATCGATTCTTTACTTATACATAAAATTAATTTAAAGCTTTCAGTTAAGCGTATTATATTTATACATAGGACCAATTTATGGCCGCCTATATGTCGCAGCCCGATTGTATTATCCGCCGTTTTGTAATACGGTTAAACATAAGTCTTTTACATAAGGGCTAAACATTAAGACGTTCGATTGTATAAACGTTATGCGTTCTACAATTCGGTGGGTCAACGTTTAGCCATTTTGTATAAAGGCGTGACAAGGAGACGGCGGATTATAGAATTAACTTCCAATTTTTGCCGCTCGTGGCACTGCTTAATCATAACAACAAACATGGCATCTAGTGTACAAAATGTTTTGTTTAAATTATCAGAAACATATCAGAGCGAATTACCGAAAATCACGCATTTAACTAGAAAATACCGGGTATCACCGAGAAATACCACAAATCACCGGAAATCATTGGCTAATTATACCTACAATACGGCTGTAATATAGCCATTTTAAATTCCGGCTTAACTTGGGCAGTTATATTGTAGAACGTAACGCATTGTCAATCCGACTGAACGTCGTTCAGCCGTAATAGATAACGGCGCCGTTTTGTAAAACGGCTAGCCATTATGAAAAACGACGGATTATTCAATCGGTCTGCGACATCTACGCAGAGTAGATCATGGAAGGAATATACCTACCCTCCACTGTATGTATAGCCAGAAGATTAATCTAGAATCTAGATGTATAAAGCAGTCTGGCTTAGGAAGCGAATCCGAACTTGCTCGGGAAAACTTTTCAAATCAATCCTACTATATTGGTAAAATAAAGGCCCCCGGCACGTCTTCCTGTCAGTGTTTGAAAACTAGATAATCTCGGAAACGGCTGAATGGATTTTGTTCCGCTTTACACTTACCTACCTATGTATGTAAATTGATTCCTGAGAATAGTATTTTTACCCAAAGTCGGGGTGGATCGCTCCGTTGAGTGTATTTGTCCTGGATCTGTGACAGAATCTATTGTTTAGTTATTGTTAGGCAAATTACGACACACCATTTTCAACAAAAAAAATCGTTATAATCAAATCACAAAAAATCGAATCGCGATGAAAAAGTGTCACAGATACTCATACAGATTTGAGGTACTACTGTCATGTCCTTACGCTAATGTAAACTTACATAAATGTAAACTATGTAATTGTAGGTACTTATATGTATTTATACTTGTACTTATATAAGTGCAGGCATCGTTTGCAATGTTAATCTAAACATCATCACCTCTGTCTGTTAAATACCTACTACTATACTAAAGTCCATTTTTTCATTAGCTGCAGATACCCGTCACATGTCAAATTTGAAAATAATTTTAAGGAAACACATGTTTTTAAAATAATATTTAGTTTTATACTCACCGACTGCTCTTACGGTGAAGCAAAACATCGCGAGGAAACCTGCATGCCTGAGGAAATAAAGTTTTCGAAGGCGTGTGATCCAGCAATCAGCACTGAGCGCGCTCTGTGGATAATGGCCCGTCCGTACCCTCCTTGTGGATGGATAGGCATGTACCCCAACAAATCGGGTACACAATAGTCAAATCGAGCCACAGGAAGAAAAACCTAGACCTGTGACCATACGAACAATTGATTCAGGCTAACAGTTAGTACCTATATGTATAGATAAATAACATCAGACTAAACATAATGGGTACATAACAAGCCGATAATATTTACAGATATTTAATTAGTTGTAGAATTAACGGATTTTGATGTAGGTATGCCGCTTTATTGACACGCGGTGTGGCCATAACAACAGCGAGATAATGATCTGGTAACTACTAGACAATACCTGGTTTTCGGTGTAACAGATTGTTTTTTTGCGCATTCATTAAGAAAAGTTTGACATTTTCTGTAAATCTATAAAAAAATAAAAAAGGCTTCTTAAAGTAGTACATGCCTACTGTATATTGATCCATCTCTATATATTATTATCGAAAGTAATTACTTAAATAATTATAGGTAAAAACAGTTTTTTTTTTAATTTGAAAAATTTACATGTTTCGTTTTAAACAGCGCATTTAACGGCCCTACGATTCAGCCGATTATTTTCTCGTATTCCCTACATATTTACGACTTTTCTATAAACAACAGTTATGAATATAGGAAAGCTATCATTCGTTCTACAATGAGCTTCCAATTCTTTAAGCATTAGCATAATAACGGAGACCTTTTAATGTTTTCGATGTCGACTTTATTTCTAACAAAACTTAGAAACTACTTTTACGATAATGTCCACTGGTCCTTCAAAATATAATTTGATACATGCATGAGTCATCGCAACTTGATTGTAATGTGTAGTTTGAGGACTTTGAGGGTGGGCGCACATAATTGGGATCTCAACAATTTTTTCAGTAGAAACATGTACGTGTTTTAAGTGAAACATCATAAAAATATGTCTCGTACATTGTATGATTGCTTTTTCGAAGAAGACGGCGCTATTTTCGATTTAGTCTCAAACACAATACAGCAGGTATTTATTATTTTCTTTACTTTAGAATAGGTAGGTTCTTTTCTTTACAATAGGTAGGTAAAAGATACTTATACGAGTATAAGTATCTTATATCTTATGATAGGGGGCCGGGAATAACCCAGCGGCACTTGGGGACCCTTGAGGGTCTTTTGTGTCTACCCTATTTTACACATTGGTCATCTTAGTGAGCAGGTTTCCTCACGATGTTTTCCTTCACCGTAAGAGCAGTCGGTATAAGTATACTCTTCGACTTAAAACATATTGCCAAATATCGTCGCTATGTGGTGTTGAATGGATTCAATCCTATGTGGTCCGGCAATATTTGAACCCGAATTGTTTAAATGCCACGTTTTCAATCTTAGATCTCATCTTTCATACCATCACGTAAGATTGAGTTCAAACAAGATATTAGTCGCAAAAAAAGTAATTATAGGTATGTAGATATTTCGACATCTTCCTTCTTATCCTTTGATCAGCACAATGTACCTTTCCTGATTCGATTGAAAAACACGTTAATTTTACAGTTAAGAAATTTTTTTCAGATTGTCCCGGGCGGCGGCCACTGGCTCACTCCACCCGCTGCCGGGTTCCTCGACTCCTGGTTTCAGATGCAGGTAGGTGGTGCACCAACGTATTCGTATATATTTCATGGTCCAAGTGATTAATGGTGACACTATTTATAATGCCCGGGCAGTATGTATAATGACGTCGAATTGGGCAATATATTACAGATACCTAGTGTATGCAAAACCGACACGGATGTAGTAGGTTATGTTAGGTTGTATTATAACAACCACGAACCAACCCCCCGCTTATCTTTGTGCTTATCTTTGCTTATGCTTATTGTTGTCCTTCAACTTATCTTTATGCCCCCTTAACGACACTTTGACCACCCATAGTTATTATCATATTGCCGCCTCATTTTAGGAATTATTCAAACTGTCTGGACATTATGAATAATGTCCTATTAATTATTTGGGCCATAACATATACAAATTGATTATTCCTTTATTTAAATGTTCAATATTATTTCAGTGGGTATTAACGTTAACGCTTCCACGTTCGAGTAGAGCGCGTCAATCTTTATGGCTATCTGAATATAGACACGAGTCACATTTCAGTACAAGTTTTTGGGTGTTAGCAGGGTGTAGAAGAGCGAGGGATGAGTACGGGCCACCGCGCGGTATGTGCTGGAATGCGACTTCTGCCTAAATTCAGATACCTACGCCATAAAGATTGTCGCGATCTTTAACAGCTAGTAGGTAATATAATAACTAGACGGCAAAATGTTCAATTAAATTTATTAGGCTAGTTCCTTAGGCGGGCAATCACTGATATACCTTACTACTCCATTTGACTAAATCGAAAAAACCAAAATCAGATCATGCGTATTGCAACCATTTACACGGCACATAACCTGGGGACACCGAGTCATTGTCGGCGGGCAACGACCGTGTCGATGGGAATTCGACGATTTTTGGACAACAAAGCACACGGAGATTCTTATTTTGATCGAATCATAATCAATTCGTAAGTAGGTAGTGATAAATATTGTTTAAAATCTTAAAACCAAGCGACAATTGCAAGAATTCCGATTACACGAATCATTTCGGATTTTGCTGATACTCTGTCACTTAAATCTCACATTTATTAAAAGCCAAATTAATGAGAGCCGAATTAATGCTGTGGAAATGCGTTCCTTGTATTGTATGTGTGGTGTAACAGTGTGTGACAGAATAAGGAATAGTGTTATATTATAAGGGAAAGGTGTGGTGTGCAAGACGATGTGTAAGATTGAAAGAGGAATGTTGAGACGATTTGTACACGTAGAATGAATGAATGGAACGAGAATAACGAAAGCGGTGTATAAGGAAAAGGTAAATGGAAGGGTAGTAGGACCTACGTCGATCATATTGGCGTTCTAAAGAAAGGTCAGATGCGGTCAACCACTAACCGAAGATCGTGTATGAAGCGATTGATGAGCGTGGAAGAAGCGAAAACGGTTTGTTCGTTGCGGGTGGAAATTTTTAGTCTCTGCCTACCCCTGCAGGAAACAGGCGTGAGTTTATGTATGTATGTAATAAAAGCCACGTTTAAATAATAATAATAACAATAAAAGCTTTAAGTGCGATGTACCTACGCAGAGAAATAGTATTACTTACTACGGGTGCGACGTGACAAAAGACACATTTTTACATACGTACCTATACTACTTTTTCTGATTCAGTATTGTATTTCTATACATACTAATACATTAGATAGGTACACATATCGTGTAGAGGCTGTAGCCAAGTAGATACAGATTTTGATAACAATTCAGTATGATACAAGGTAAAAATCCATATCAAACGCAAAATACGAGTAATAAAACAATACTGTAACGAATAAGTGCATTGATAAGTAAGAGAAACTTTGTTATCAGCAACACGCCATTTCGCAGGGGATGCCTACACGCATCACTGGCTACCCCTACCTTGATTACAATAAAAAAGAAACATTCGCTACTTAGGTGAAATCTAATAGCCTTTGTTAAATATTCTTAAAATAAAAGTGTGGTTTATAATATGAGTATAACTTATTCTGAAATCTTTTTTATTATTATTGAAATTAATATATTTTAACCACTTATACATCATCTTCTTCTACATTATCATATATATTAGTACCTACTTATAATATAAACATCATACTCTTTAGATTGTTATGAAAAATCACAGCAGAGAAGCAGCACAAACCAGACACATCAATATAATTAACTGCTATAATGATATGATATGTGATAATATATGATATGGCTTTACATTTCAACAAATTCAGTTGAGTGTAAATATATAAATAAAATCGTTTATCGAGGGAACGAGTTACTCAGGTACATCAGGCTTCAAAGTTAGATTTTTTTAGTTAACATTAAATAATATTATGATGAATACCACATAAATACAAATTGGTGCTGCTGAACCTACAATAGCAACTCGTATGTGTTGTAGGTATCTGCAATTCGTTCCGATGACTAAGGAAGAGGCAGAGGCATTTGTCTAAGGCAGAACAGAACAAAATGAACTAGAAGTCTTAGAAGTATTTAAGATAAAGATCGATATTATAGATTCTGATAGTGATAAATGCATGAAGAAAGGAACGCCCGGCTCTATACAATTTTTATTTTCATCCACGGATAAATAGTTGCAAGAGTTGGCTAACTTATTACCTATTCAGAATTTTATCAGAGGTTTTCATGATTATGAACAACTTTCGACAAAAAATGCAATTTCTGTTCCAATACCAAGCATCTCAGACTCAAGATTATAATTTGTAAGGAAAGAGATCTATACGTAGCTTCAAAACTACATATTGGGAAAGGGGAATGCGTGTTCCATATTTTGTTGATTGCGATTATATATTACCTATGTGGTGGTATTATTACGCGTTATCATTCCAACATACATATTGAAACTTTTGTTAGTGACTTCACAAAGGAAGGGAAGTTTTTGCAGACCGCGTAAGAAATTGAATCGACTGTATCGATTTAATTGGTCGGTTGATTACACCGATAATTACTCTAAATAAAAAAATTAACTAACCCTCGACGACGTACCTACCATTGTGGAGATCCCCTTACTTTTTCCTGGTCATCATAAAAGTCTTCAAAGTTCCAAACGTGGGAAGGGCTACAGGGTCGTAAACATTTGAGCTCAAACTCGAACCACCTAACTGTTACCGTTCCAGAGATCCCATCTGACATTAAAGATACTCTAAGATCTTGGAAACCTGTGGTCCAATTTTTATCAGATCTAGCTAAGAACATTCTCGACAATATTCCCTTTTTTTTAACCGTGTCCAAATCTGACCATCGGTTATTAAGTTATGATGCCACAGACCGACAGAAAAACGTGTCAAACTTATAACACTCATCGGTCATCACTCGATCGGTCGGGAGTTAAAAAGGATAACCTGCCATAACTTTGCCAAAGTTTATTAGAAATTAACAAAAGTGGTTTATTACATGTAAATGTGGTTTTGGTTACACGTTACCAATAGTTTTGTAGTTTCCACGTTACATGTACAGTGGAAGACACATCAGACTATACCCTTTAGTACCTTATCGCTTTTAACTAATTATTTGACACATTAATACGAATGTCAAGGAATCATAACAAAAACTTTTGCGACAGGGTTCCACGGAGTATAGCTTGATGGATGTGTTTTCCATTGTACAATTGTACACTAACCTTTGGTTACATTACAACGAAACATTTATCTCAGTATAGGTCTTAGTCTCTACATCAGCCTTTCCCAAAGTGGGCGATAACGCCCCCTTGTGGGCGCTGCAGGCCTAAAGGGGGGCGGTAAGAGACCCAGAAAAAAATGGGGGCGTTGTGTAGAGGCTTGGGGGGTGATTTGTAATTTCATTTAGCTAAAAGGCCTCTTAGACACCGACTGCATGAGCTCTCGACTCTCAACTACAACTTGTGAACATCAACTAATATTAGTTAAGAGATTGCTCAAACTCGGTTCGCTATTTCTCTCCGCGTAGTTCATATACATATCTGTCCTGTTTTATTGAATATATGAAAGATATATATAAAGATACTCTGAAACTATAAAGTTGCGTTTCAATAATCATTCTCATTGGCAGGTGTAGCCCGTAAGAGTTAACTTGAGACCTGAGCGCCGTTGTGTATTACCGACTGCGCTCAGGTTTCAAGTTAACTCTTGCGAATTATAGTAAAAGTCTCGTTTATAATTAATGTTTAATCTGCGCTAATATAGCTGACAATAATTAATTAATTTAATTTGAAGTTATAGTCGTTTTTAAGTAGGGGAAAAAATGGGGGCGATAAAAAAATAATTTATTCTCAAAGTGGGCGGTAGACAAAATAAGTTTGGGAACCCCTGCTCTACATTCTTATTTTAAAACAAAAGGAAAATTGAAAAAATATTTTTTTACCTATACATTTGTAAAAAGCAATTTGAATCGTAGGTAAGTGAACACAAAGATTATTGAAGCGTGTAAAGGAAGTCACAAGTTTCGTCGTTATTAACTCTGTCCTCTCATGCATAACTCCACATAGCTATTCCATTTCGATGAATTTTTAAATCGTTTTGTAAATTGGAACATATCTTGATGCGAAAAGTTTCGTATTGTTCCACATATATTCAATTTTGTATACACTTGTAGACGTATCCTATCCTCTCATATGTACAGAGTCTATCAAGTCGATCTCGCCGCCTGTGTGTGGTAAAATCTACGTATGGCAACAAAAAAATAGAAAGAAAGAAATCCATCTGTCAATGTCTAGTAAACAATACCGTCCATACTCTAATCCTATGTGACTACCTATTCTTTAGTGTTACTGTGGTGTTACGGTCGATTTTAATTTTAATTTACAAAAATTATAGACTAGAATATAGGTAAAGAAACATATTTAGTTCTCCTTTGCCAACACTAAGAAGTTCGTACTACAAAAGAAAGGAATGTCAAAATAACACAGTGAACATTTCCGTAACCACTTTCTAAGCTAAAAACCGTTTTAAAACTCTTGTATAATATTATGTACGTAGTTTGACTGAGGCACATACTTACATTATGACTTAAAGTGAGTGTTCATTTTTTACTTTACTAATTAAGTTATCGTATTTTGTAAATCGGTTAGTAGCATCAGCAGTTAATCCAAATATTTTTTTTATTGTTTATGTCGTAGGCCACTGCACGGTCTTTCAAAATTTTAGAATAATATTGTAATTCAATAGTAATTGACATACAGTGGTGGCCATGGGTACATATTTCTACATAATTCGTAGCCCACGATAGCGGGTACATATTATATTAAACGCATCATTTCGGCTGCACACACTGTGACATCGTCCATTGTTTTGTTTCCTAGTTTCGTTATTGAACCATTTCGTTTTACTGCTTACTTGATCAACTTTCGTATCGATTAATTCAAATTGGAATATGATAGTTATTACGATATTTTAGTAGTACTGATCAGCAATATAATACAACATACATTGTGTATAACTGAGCGGGAAGAGCCAAATTGTTGATATGAGTGTTATTTCGCAACAGAAGTCGTAGACGAGAGCAACACGTTGTTTTCCCGTACGTGATAGATACGACAGATTTTGTTACACCTGCGAAAAAAAAAAGTGATAAAGCAGTTAGCAGTACAAGTCTTTATATGTCCATTGAGAGTGGGCTCAAATGAATGAACTGTTTTACTGACTTGCGGTGCGATCCGCATTCAATGTGGGAATGTGGTACTTCCCGCCAGTTTTCAGTCGATAAATAGACCCATTTTTAAACCGGTATAACAAAAATCATAATTTATAGGTAAATTTTTCATTATACTTACAAAACGTTGTATACTTAAGTGTGGTTTTACTTAGTTGCGTAAGCACAACGTAATGAGATTCATATGGTGGGGGAGGGGGGGTCCAGTGGGACGAGAGGGGTATAGTGACAGGATTCACGGTCCAACTGACGAACACAATGATCGTACTCAATACGTGATCGATTATGCTATTATGTATGTGTATATATATGTAGAGCTAGCGTAGTATTATGTTATGTGTTGCCTATGTACGTACATACGGACAGACAGTATGGTCTTTTTCTATCGTTATAGGTTACCATAAAGTAATTTAATATACTTACCACGCACCTACTGTACCTATTTTCCGATTAATGGAAACAATATTATTAAAAATCGTCCAAGTGCGAGTCGGGCGTCGCCATATCTATAGGGATCCGTACTATAAAACTTTTACCGTTTTCGCTTACAAACAATTACAAATGTATCAAGTTTTAGTATTTGCTGTTTAAATAGAGGATTATAAGCAATACCTTAGCCAATTTTCAAGTTCTTAGATCAAGAGATAGGCCTAAGTGGTCGAAAATTAATATTTTTACGGGTGCTACATCGTTATTACTGTACGAAAAATATTATACTCGTACTTTATGAGCTCTAAAAACCATTTCACAAAATTTTATAGTTGATATTCAGATTTGGAACATCAAGGGTCATCAAACATATTACTTATGTGAAATTTTCAAAACTGTATCTTATTCCGTTTAGGCGGTAAAACCTGACAGTTGGATCGACGGATGGACGGACGGCCGGACGGCCGGACGACGGAGCGACAGCTATAAGGTTCCGTTTTCTCCTTCGGGGTACGGATCCCTAAAAACCACCCACGCAGAACATGATATAATAGACAATTGTGCAATAGCATATCTACAGACTGATTTTAAACAGGAAACTTTCCACACATCGATGATATTTCCATACGATTTGAGTAGAATTAAAATAAAGGCATATTTTAATTCTACTCTTTAAAATCAAATTGTGTATACTCGTATAATGTTCAACAGCTAGGTATATTTTTTAAAAAACGATTAGGTACACTTAATAATGTTAAAGCCCGTTGATAAAATGATAATGATAAAATCCGCGAACATGGTGCGTCAAATACCATGTTCAAATAGTGGTTAGTGTATAGGTATATAAATAAGTTGGAAACTTATCGCCGAAGTAATATCACTGAGTAAACTGAAGGACACCTCGGTTACTTAAAATAGTGTGCGGTGCACTCGTACGGGGCTAAAGTAGGCCAAAATTATAAAAATACTTTGTGAGGTATTTTTCGTTAAGTTTGTTATACGCTTTTGTGTGTCGGGTTGAACTTAGAACATACATATTGTGTTTTGAAGTGACACGTTTTTCTATATATAAATATTATTTATATTGGATACACTTATTGGAAATTTGTGGTAAATGCATATACAATTACAATATATTTATTGTGACAAATACATTTATTTTTAATTAAATCCAGATTTAAGAAGTATTTAATGTAAGTTTAGGTATTTTATTTTAGCTACAGTTAGTTGCAGTGCAACTATTAAAATCCCAAACGGAACCGTTGTCAGTTGCATAGTTTTTTTTAAATAAATTATTAGATATATTTCCGGAAGATCATTAGTGAGTAAACAGTCTATATAGTCGTATAATATAAGTGGGTACTTTTGCATTAAGAAACTCATAGCTTAAAATAACTGTTTACTAACGAGACGAGCTTTCATCTCGTAAACTTAATAGTACGGGAGCTTACATGTTATTTCTTCGCTATAATAGTCAAATGTATGTACAGCTTCAGGAAGCATTCTTAAACATAGCTAAGATTAAGACCTATACAAGAATTACTTGCTGCGCAAAGATTTTAGTATTATACCTAAGTAGTTCAAGTTTGTAGTAGGTACTGTGCAACTTCGAGGATTCGAAAAAAACTTAATTTCAGTCAAAGCACGTGTATTTTTAGAGTTGTTTTATAAGCCTTGGGGTTTCATATAAGTTTCAAGATTATTCATCAATCTAAATCTTTACTAACATTCAAGTTACTTGTTGAGTCCCTGGTCCATTATGTCATCATCTCTCTGAATGACTCATTTTAGTGTCCATTATTTTTTACATGCATGATATTAGTATTAGACAATAGTTTTAAAGGTTCAACCGAAGCTCAAACAGGTCGTTTTTTTGTTCATGTTTTTATGGATTCTACAGGTAATGTCTTCGTAATAGGGAGTTAGGTAATACTACCACCACTTCTAAAACTGGATAAAAATCTCTAATAAAGTCATCCAGAATAAAATTGTGATTAAAGAGATTACATACTGCTGGAAATTCTTAACGTAACGTTGAATAATGTAGTAAATTGATTCTAGGCTACACTACCAATCTACAGACAATCTAGGTTAGGGCGACGCGACCCTAAATAGATCTTGCAATCTTTGTCGCGCTCCTTACGAGCGAGCGAGACGGAAGACGTTGACCTAGAGCAGCAGGTTGGGAATCCGGAAGGTATGAAGAAACCGGCTCCACAGTGCATTTTTCCATTCAATGGAAAGCTTTCCGCTACAAAGCGCGAACCGTTGGGCTTCTTTTCTGCTTTTCGGCATATTTACGATGTTCTGTTCCTTAGTGACGGTCGTTGAAGAATAAATTGGCTAGGTTAAGCTTGACGACCTCTTAGCATAGTCGCTACGAGAGCTTCCGGGTTCAATTTCAGTTCGGGAAACACACTGGTAGATACGCAAACATTTTTTCCGGATCTGTGTATCATTATTAATGACAATAGCGATATCATTCATTAAGTTTTGTATCGTATAAATGACAGAAACAGCCCTGGGTTACTCGGGTTAACTTCATACTACACGACTTAGGCTGTTTATTTTTAAGTATTTTCATATGTTACCACACAGAGTATAGATCCCCTACCTTTCTTACTGCTTCGGCTTACCTTCTATTGCCTTCAAAGTCTAAAGTATTCCTCACCAATGAAGTGATGAGGGTCGTGATCATTCTAAACTTGAATTAACCACATAGAACGATCTCTTGGCAGATTTAAGGGGATGGTTTGCCTTCTATTGCACATACCCATACATATAAAGCCTGTCACCAATCTGTAATCTATTGAAACCGAAAATTTTCGAGTTATATGGTTATGGACCCCATTATTCTTAACCCACATCAAAATTTTGTGGTTACTAATAGTTGGGCAGTATTTAGAGGATCCAGTTATACTTTCTTAGACCGCGTGCTCCTCTTTCGCTTCACCATTACTTTACCATCTGGTGAGATTATGTGTAGCTATTTGCCCCTCACCGTTCTTACTACGGTGGTATCAAATGGTACCTAACTATCTTGATGCTACAACGCTGATCAGGGAGTATGGTGATATCACTGTGATTCTAGACGCTACCTTGAGACCCAAATCAAAATTACCTAATGAAAGAAGAAGAGTGATCGAATATATCGTAAAGGAAAAGAGAATTCCCACTTACCCCTCGGCAAAGTGCTATAACGTAAGAAGAGCAGAACCCAGGAATGGTTTTATTAAAAGAGTTTGTGAGCAGCCGGATTTAGTCGCAAATAAAAAATCCGCTGTCGTGGTTAGTTTCCGCGGCTGCGCATCACATGGCTCGCGGGCGGATAGCGCGGAATGTGGCGAGTGCCACCGCCGCGGGGTAGAAAGCCGCGCTGGCGAGACGCGTGCGCCTCTGCGTACGCGCAAACGGGACACGGGCCCTTTGAGACCGCTCATCGTACCGTACAGTGGCCAACACATTAAGTTGAACCAAATCAAAAGAATCGGTGACAAAGTGGCAAGGATGCTAGTTTTCCATGTGGGAGGTTCGAAAGCACGCAATGTCGACCAAGCACGCAATGTGGCAAGATAACCATTTTATCTTAGTGTGCAGGTTTCCTCGCGATATTTTCCTTCACCGTCAGAGCATTAGGTAAATGTGCGTAAGTCTTCGAAAAAAATGGAATGGAAGGCAATGGCAAACCACCCTATTAAATTTGTCTAGGAAGTCGTTCTATGTATGTATGTATATTGTTTAATATATGTATGTACGGTATTTATCTATGGGCCTATGCAGTCTGAAATAAAATTATATTACTAATTGCTTAATTCCAAAGAATAACCTCGACCCTCAACGGCGAGAGAACTATTGCAATCTACGCCATATACTTGATGCGTGTGTTAGCAACGTGCACTGTGCAGTTAGCAACTCCGTAGTATAATTTGTTCGTGTGCGTGGAATGTGCCGCTATTGGTCCAAAAGTTAATCTACTGAGCTTTTGCTACGTATTTTAAAGTGGATAACTAGTTTTGATTTTCACTACATACTGTTAATAGTAAGTACCTAATAAGTAATAACATAGAGTAATTAAGAAATGTGACTTCTCGCAGGGCTGAACATCTTATGCACCGCACCTAATCTGTTTATATGAATAGAATTTGTTATGTGAATTTTCAAAAAAATGTTTGGCAGCAGTTGCATTGGTCGCCCTGCAAGATTTCGCTACAAGAATTTTATTTCATCCTGTAAACCATGAAAATTAATTTCTATTTCGAACTCTATGTAAGTACTTACATAACGTTTCGGCTACTTACAAGCGTATATATCTGAAAAACTCGTGCCTATTAAGGTTTAGTCTGTCTATTAAATAAATTACCTACACAATAAAAATCTATAATATTGTTGTAAAAGAGTAATATCTACACTACTACATTAGTGTAGTAGTCATAGATAGTTTTTATAAGCCATAGGTCTTACAAAAACTAACAGTACTACTTAATACTGTCACAAAACAAAGTGGCTGACCGCCAATTTGGCCAGGAGTACAGTGATAGCACTATCTAATTTTAAAACAAATAACCAAACATTAATTATTTGAGCGATAGACGTTTCACGTCCAGTTCAGAACACGTCAGTTTCCTTCCTCGTGACAGTTACAGCAATCGCGAGTCATCGACTCTATTATTTGTACTGGTTATCTCTTATTGACACAAACGAAGGACTTATCGGTCGACTCAAGCCTTGAATATGTGCTCCCATAAGCCATGGTCTGGTTTCTTGTTAGCAAAACATATTTTACCTATTTCCAACGTGAAATGGAATTGAATTCATTTGAAATAATTTTAATTATTGAATAATAAATTGTTTTTAGAATTACTTCAAACATATAAATCACTTTTTATCTTATGTGAAGTAGTAGTATTTTATGTGAAGTAGACAATAGACAAACAATAACTAGACTTAAAACCAAACTTTTCAAGAAAGCACTGCACCAACAAACACAAAGCACACAAAGAAAGCTTTTAATCAAAATTTCTTAATCAAGCGCGCTAATCAAGACGCCACTTACATTAACCTGTAATTACTAATTGAAACATACCATAATGAACTCTTGTTTATCCGAATGTCAATATTCCATATATGAATCATTGAGTGATATCGTTACCGTCGACGGTAGAGTCTTTATTCCAATGTGTTGAGTTTTCTTAACAAAACTCACCGTTAGGTACACGACGGCGACGAGGGGAAGGGGCTTGCGTGAAAAACGGAGGGGGACAACCTGCGCGCGCGCCGCCGACGAAAGTGATCGGCGGGTGTAGACTAAGCAGGCGGCAGATGTGTCACGCCTCTCAGACTATGAGAAATAATTAGACAAGTGCGAGTAGGACTGAGGGTTTCGTACCATTAATTTTAATTTATTTATTATTATTTATTTCAATACCGTAAAGCTTAATAAGAAGATGATGGAGGTATTTACTGTATAGCTCAGTGGTATGTATGGTACGGCACATGGTGTGTAATACATACTTAGCTATTTATGTATTTATTTATTATTATTGTGCGGTATGTACATTATCACCATTTTGAGAAAACATCTCTCACAATGAGTTAGGGTCTCTATAACCTTTGTTCGAGTAGAATCCCCTATTATTATAGTTAAGAGAATATAGTTTGAGTATTATAGTCTGTTATGTTTTTCTGCTAATGTTCCACATTCTCCTATTTTCGGATTTTTCTTTTATTTTCGCTGTGAGACCGTCCTTGATGCCAATTTCACGATCAAAGAGAAGTACCGTATAGGTTTTTGATGATAGCGAGTCAATATGAAGATAAAAATGACATAGTTGCCATTTTTATTTATTTTTAGGGTTCCGTACCAAAACGGTAAAAAGGAACCCTTTAATGGATCACTTTGTTGTCTGTCTGTCTATCTGTCTGTCAAAAGCATTTTTCTCAGGAAAAGTTGTAATTAATATCAAATACCTACTATTGGTGCTGTAAAAAATTCAAGCTTCTAGATCAATGTAAGCAAAAGATACAGCCGTTTATGTCACACATTTTGATACAGACTCACTCATTAAAACCTATAGGGTACTTTCCGTTCACCCAGTGACCAGCTCACCCACCGATCACCATCGCCATATACCCGTGGTGGGTTAGTTCTCAGGCTACCGTTTCCTGCCGGTCCACAGAAGTCCGGACCACAGAAGGCGTGTTGCCCTACAGCAGACAACGACCGCAGGCCCGCGGAATGGAGTCCTGTCCATTCTCCAGCGGTGTGGCGAACTACTGATCGCCACACCGCTGGAGAATGGAATGGATGGTGCTCAGTTGAGCACGGCGAATGCGCAGGAGAGATGGGTATTGTTTCTCCGTCCCTCATCGGATACCATCATTTTAGGAGGTAGTTGCCCAGCAGGGGTAATAGTTATACCGTCAACGGTTCGTCTGCTAGATGGCAGGCAGGGGGCACTACGGAAAGCGGATTGCTCGCCGTCGCCGTGCAGGTGATGGGAGACAATTGAACTGGAGAGACTAAAACTTGCGCGTCTCAGTCCCAAAACCCCCCATATACTTACAGCCTGTATTTCTTTTGAGAACGAAATCCTCGGTACGCGAGTCCGACTCGCACTTGGCCGGTTTTGTTTTTCATAGCGAACTCCATAATATAATACAGATTATGTATAAAACTACCACAGTCCTTAGTATATTTGATATTAATTTACATATCTTTAGCCGTTCCTAAGAAAAACGGTCTTGATGGACGGACGTTATTGTTGTCAAATGAAGCTCTTATATGATAACTTTATAGTGATCCTATAAGAGTTTTGTTTTTACCTTTTAAGGTACGAAACCTTAAAAACCGGCCAGAATATATAAATATATATTTTTATCGACCCCTCTCAAAACATATTGCAATATTTTAAAATTGATTTTCGTATTTGGGTCAAGGGAATACATATTATGTAAAAAAAATTAAGACTGTATCTTATTCCGTTAAGACTCTAGAACCGCGTGACAAACGGACGGACAAACGGACAGAGGGAGAGACAGACGGATGACGGAGCGACAGCAATATGGCTCCGTTTTCCCCTTCGGAGTACGGATCCCTAAAAAAGTACACAGTACGCGCTTAACTTCTCTGTAGTAATAGAACCGAACAGTAAAATATATTAGGAACAAGGGTGGAAGGAGTAGGGTAGGACTCATAACACGAGCAAACTCAGTGCGATCGTTAGCTATGCGCTGTAGCTCTATTACACAAATTATATAAGCTTTGACCAAAATTTCACCCGAAAATACTAACTTAGAAATAAAAATACGAGGTAAACTTGCTATTGTCGGCAATGAATGTCGCTTTATACGTATTTAGCTAGGATCGTAAGTACTTCACCACTTTTGGAAATCTCCGTACTGCTGATGTGTTTCGACTTCGAGAGGGTTTAGTTTCGGGATGTAGAAAAATTTCTGTTATTTTATTACTGCCTGTATCGCCCTGGTGGTAAATTCGCAAAAAAGTAACTTTGCGGTGAAGTCTCTCGTACAGAGTTCGACGTTACGCCTCCATATAAAAGACATCAACGAGACCTCATTATATAATTTTATTTAAAAGTTTAATAACTATCAGAATGATAAACATAATAATGATAACATAAACATATGGATTTTAGGGCTTCACCCCCCCCCCCCTCATCCCCCGCAAACCTGATATGAAAACGTTTTTGTTTGGACAAGAATCTTCATTTATGACTATCTTTTGAAAAGTATATCAAATGCAGCCCCGCGGCATCTGTGTACCCTCCACCAAAAGTTTCTGGCTACAGCCTTGATCCCACGCATACTAGGTACTCATATTACAAATCTGAAAGTGTTTATGTGTTTGTTACTTTTACGTTTATTCAGATATACTTACTGACGTTTAGGCAGGAATTTCTTAACTTTCTTTACAAACGAGTCTCTGTCGCGTCTACATAGACGACTCTGCGCCACCCTCGCCAGCGTGGACGAATGTTGGCCAGCCGGACTGCACACGACAGGTTAACGTGCCCGATAAACACGCCGATCGTAATGCCATTCAGGTCTCAACAACCTTTTTAGACACAGCCGACTCGAGCCAATAATTTAGACGCCAGATATGGACACTTTTTCGAAAAGCACCTAAACATTGTTGTGCAATGCAAGAGTTAAGGCTGCTTAAGTGGGTGTCGCCGACGAGATAGCGATGAATGTTGATGGCTTCGGCACTTTTCAAAAGTGTCCGGTGAAAAGTGCTAAATGCCAGTTACTGTGGAATGCGTGGAATCTGTTACAAATATTAGTTAAGTTAACCGCGATCCGGGTACACTAAGGAACTAAGGTAGTTGTAATGGAAATACCTGATGACCTATTTTTTACATTTAATTTCTTAATAGTTTTTATAACAGCCCACCGTAGTTTCATCGAAGGACAATGAAAGGAGTACCTTAAAGTTGTTATAGTTGACTTTTCATACACACCGACTACTAAAGTTGCTTAAGCAATGTTGATTCAAATAAATCATTCCAGTTATTTGCAATGCAGTCACATTAACAGCGTAATCAAATAAAAAATATATTGATAGCGCTTTTTGGGTCGTAAACAAAACCAAAAGCAATTTCACAATGTTGACATTAAATGACAAACAAAGTGGTTGTGCAGCTTTTAAAATTAATGTACTGCCGTAGCGTAGATACTCGTACGTGCTTGCCTACCTACTGTAGTTAGTAGATAGGTGTAATGTCGTGACAATGGTTGGAATTCACGTTGAGTCGTCGGACGGTGGCGCAGTGCAGTACAGAGGCAGTCGGTCTTGACGCCGCCGCGCCGGGTCAAACATTCTAAATGTTCCATTTGTATGACGCAATGTGTCTCGAACTGGATTTGCACTCGTCTCACAGACACTATGCATGTGTGCTGTATGAAATTACTTAGCCAAATGTAATATTTCTTTTTAGAAAGTGATTTGAATCTGATTTCTGTATTGTAAACTGATACTAATTTACGGGAAACGATATTTTCAGTTTACTCGTATCTCAGATTGCATACTCGGATTAACTCGTTTTAGACAGGTTATCTACCATGATCAAACCGAATTGTTATTTCCATCATTGTATTACTACGAGTATAGGTATATTACTATCAAATACCATAACATAACGTGATCTGGTTAGACTATTTTCTCAGTAGGAATACTAAATGAGACCGAAACAAAATCTGTTACTTTGAATATGGCACTGGCGTGTCTACTCTATCTTGTATAGGAATTAACGGACATACGGGCTTTGTAAAAGTGGTCGTGACTGATGCGATGCCGTTGCGACACTTCGATGGAAGCAGACAGCTTGGCGCGCCACTTTTTATATTTCTTTTTCTTTACAAAAGTCGGACGCTGTGGGCGGAAACTCTTTACTTTCTTTTTTATTGCCTCTGATTTATTTAATAAATCTTATAAGTACACCTATATGCCAATGGGTTTCAGGGTTACTTATTCAATTTGTACCTGTAGATAATTAATTAGGGCAGTTAAATTAAGTATCTACGTACTAAACTCATTAGTTGATCCCTAAAAATAATAGTTGATAAAAACCATTAAACACAATTTTATTTTAGATTTACTTAATGGCACATAAAGTTTTAATTCTAACTGTGGTTGTAATAATTTAGTATTTTAGCGTTTCATATTGTTATTTCCAATATTCTTCTATAACTAAAATAAGAATTGTCAAACTTATTTTGAACTATAACATTATGATTATGACCTCTCCTATGTATTGATGTTGAACTCTAAATTAAGTCAAATATCAAAGATGATTCACAAAACTAGTATCAATACGAATAAATTAATGTCTGTTATAAATTAACAATTTGTATAATTTTATTCTCTTGCGTACACTTATTATATTATAATATATTATTATTTTCGGCGATGAGTCATGCGTTTCTTAGCGTATTACGCAACATCGGATACTAGTTTAATGAAATAGCTGTAGGCATTAATATACAGTGACTCATATCATAATACCTATCACACGTGGCATCACAAAAACCTTCCGTTTACCATCGTACGGGGCAACAAATCAAGTAAGGTAAAAATAATAATCACAATATGTGTACAGATTTTTATTTCGTTATGAATTTTAAACTGAAAACACAATAAATACTATAAGTAAGTCCCATGGGAAATGAATTGAGACTTGTTAGATTTTTCATCGATATTCTGCTATATAGAGAGTCTTGTAACCACCCATACTGCCAAGTTCTCGTATGAGGTACGCACTTATAATATAAGTCCAAATTAAAAAAATTAAAAACCCCCGACTTACCTTTGCGGATATACCCTTACTTTTTCCTGGTCATCATCAGGTCCCTGGGGTTCCAGATGTGGGAAGGGCTCTATGGTACAAAACATTTGAGCTCAAACTCGAACCATCTAGCTATTACCGTTCCAGAGGTCCCATCTGACATCAAAGATACACCAAGATCATGAAAACGACTGATCAAATTTTTATCAGACATGGCTAACAACGCTCTGGACAAAAATTCTCTAATAAATAAAAAACCGGGTTTAAATCGGATTATCAGTTGTCAAGTTATGAGGCCACAGACAAAAGACAGACAAACGTGTCAAACTTATAACACGCCCTCCTGCGATCGGTCGGAGGTTAAAAAGGATATTTGGCTCTAAGAAGCCCTCGTGTTGGAGCGGCGCTGCCGCGCGACCACCCCGGCCTGCAGGTGGTACTGGCGGTACATGTACTCCTTAGTCATCGCCTGCGCAGTGAACATCGCCCTGCTGCGCTGCAGCACTTCGCTCTTAGGCCCCCAAACTGAAGCCAATCGTGTAATTTCTAAAAAATTCTTTCTGCAAACGGCTACCAAGATCTTCCCAATAAATACTATCACAATAGCACATATAATAACAGATAAAATGCCTATCCCCACGTGGTCGCTTATGTGTTTCTGTCTATGTACACAATGACGTATTTCGTTACAAAACACGTAACTCAATACGGCTAGAGACAGCAACCAACTAGTCTTCAAACATGTACTAGGCTGAATACCTTGCATGAAGTGAACATCTTCGGAAAATTTTTCAAACCCATACCAAAATATAAACACCAAGCATTCCACCATGGCTACGAAAGTTGAAACTAATTGAATGTGCTGTCGGTACGCTGCGGCTATTATATTTATCGATATCGAGCCTAGTAACGGAGTGGTCAAAATAAATAGACAAACTATGCCAGCTAAACTAACCAGACCAGGATATCTGGCAAGTTTTGCATTTCTTTTCAAAATCATTTCCATTAAGCTGAAAAAAATTACCACACTTGTACCGGTACCTATCACGGCCTGACAACTATACACGAGTATCAAGTAAAAGAAGCGATACTCATATTCAGAGAGCAGCCTCGGTAGCTTCTCGAAGGCCAGGAGCAGCTGTTCAGTCATGATGTTCCGTGTCGAGATGCCATACTCGAACGCGTAAGGACAGGACATCATGGCGGTGGTGCAGACGGTGAGAGTGGTGAAAGCCCCGGCGACCACGGTCGTGATCACCGCGTTGGCGTAGCATGGGGTACGAAACGACGCACTCGACGACAAGTTGAGCATCACGCCCGAACCCACTCCCAGGGAAAATAAAACTTGCTGTATCACGTCAGATATTCGTACTCTATTCCTGAACTGTTCAAACCCAGAATCTAGAGCTTCTTCGTATTTCACTACTATTCCTTTTTGTTGCATAGAACCCAACAGTATCAACACGTATCCTAAGATAGGATATATTGTAAATATTCCGATAAACCATGACACCGACTGTATTCTTCTAAAACAATTGAAATATATTATGATGCAAAGCAATGCAGAGGCGACACACACTCTCCAAGCTATGTAAAACTCGGTTGTATGCGATCCTCCCAGTACATAATTCCTCCAGTATTGATATTCCGGGTAAGTGGCGTAAAGACCAGTGCAATATCGCTCTGGTTCCTTTATTCTTACACAATCTTGATTTACCGAGTAATTGCTTACGAGAATTCGACAGTCTTTTGTAGCCCAGCGACCACACACGTAGAATGGCACGGGATTCTCGAAGCTAATTAATAAGTAGTGGATTACAAAGGTGCATGTGATGTGGTTATAAATGAGCATGAAGATTTGCCACACGATAATAATGTATCCGATGTGATTCAGGCACTTGCGAGCTTTCCACACATCCAAGCAGTCACGTGATGTGAACTGACCGATAATTAGTTCCATGTAAAGTATTGGTATTCCTAAGAAGATGTACGCTAAAGCATAGCATATCATGTATCCTGTTGCGCCTCCGAAGACAGCTATTTTAGAATGCACAAGAGCCGATGTGTATCCTATAGATGGGCCAAGTAGTAACATTATATAAACTCTTCTGGATCCAACATGACATTTTTCTTCCTCGAAATTTGCCATTTGTGGTATTCGTTGTTCTCACTAAAGAATTATGTTGTAATTGTTATATATGACATTTATTCATGACCATGGCGAAAATGATTGTCAAATTAATAGACAAATAAAAACAAGACATTGAAATGTTAGGATTGGTATTGCCGATGCCGATGCCGTGGCTATATTACGATAAATGATCAGATCACACTCGAGTGAGAAACAAGAAAGCCTTGTGGAAACATTACCTACAAGTAGAACAGGTCTCAGTCTTATATATAAAGTGAAACTGTACGGTGCCGTTTATCAATTGCAATTTCATTATCTTGCAAACACCTGTTTGGCATGTCTATTGGCTTTTTGATACTAACCTATGAAAGTAGAGCTTTTATAGTCCAGGAAAATTAGCTATTATAAAAAGCAATGTCGTCGCAAATAAATGCGCTTATCTAAATTTTAGTAAGTAGTGGGTACTAGAGATAATAAATATTATCCTTCCATTTTCAAACAGTACGATATAGAGTAGAGGTGATACAGTGTTATGTTATGACTATTTAAACAAAATAAATATTAAGTGAATCAAAGGTTTTGAAAGAGGGCGCTACTAGTCCGATTTCTGTGGTTTACCCATCAATATGTAAAAAGAGTTGACCCTAATACCTACAACATATTATTCTGAGGGGTGATGTCCGCTCGCTTGCTGCGGCTGTGTGCGCTTGCACAATGGCGCGCGCGTAGATCTTTGCGAACTATTAGAGTGGACATTATAATTAATGAGAAGTTTATGTCATGTTTGGGATGTGTATTAGATACTCATTCACCTCATTTATTAAATATTTGTTTCGTTGAACTAGTCAATCTGTATATTTACATCTCAAAACAGGAATAGTAGGTTACTTATTTATATTTTAAGGTCAAAGTAAACTTTTCTATGAGATTGTTATATTTTTACATTTCACCTGTGCCTAAACAATATTATTACATGGCCAAATTTCATATTACTTTATAATTAAAAAAAATCGAAAGAAAATACACATGTATAGGTAGAATCCAATTATTACAATACAATTTTAGCCAGGGGGTACTCAGATTTCGACTTGATACAGAAATTGTTTTATAATGCTTAAAAAATAATGACACATATCGTAAAACCGAAGGAAATGCAAAAGTTATCACTCGACAAGTGTCTGAACGGCTGGTATCGTTGAAAAATATGCATCTTTTATTTATACAAGCATTTTTATCTAACATTATTATCTAATCAATATTTCTGCAACGTACTAAAGCAAAGATAAACTCGAAAAACCGACTATTTCGCGAACCCCACCTTTGTTTGCTGACCTATATTCCGCCTTAAAGTCTAATTATGTCTTAAAGTAAAGTGACTTTCGTTTACATTGACCAACTCGTTTTACGGAACACGTAGAAATCTGGTAATCTAATCATATTTTATAGTAAATAATTTCAATAAGATAATAATGTAATGCAATAAAATTACCTACAAAGTACGTAGGTAGGTATATTCTTTTCAATGAATGATCAATAATGCTCGAAGAGATTGAAGTAATTCATTTATATTTGTTTTAATAACTTATCATGTCATACCTATACATATATACATGTTAGTAGAGATTTTATCTAAGATATTACGTTGATATTGTTTTATCCCATAGTAGGTATATGAAAGAGAAAAGCGTATTGTTTGCCAATCTACGTGTATATGCAATATTTATCAATGAAATCAAGATTGACACTTAATTGTGACGAATTTATTCAATTCTAGTAAGAAATCTATTGTAACGTCTTGTGTGGTGGTGGTGGTGGTACCGTGGTAGTGGTACCTTTGCAAACTTACTAATCCTACTATAGCCTTCCACTCCGAAGTGTGGCCCACTGTTTCTTAAGTTCCTCGTAGGTTAACCTAAGGATTTGAAAGGGGTTTGACTTATTACGAAACCCTATTGATTTACGAGTATATTACCTAAGCGTGCTCACATACCGATGTTCCATTTTCTTATAAAACACGATAACAAACCACAACTTTTGCATAGTGACCGCACAACTGATTTACATCGTATTTTATAACTCTTTACTTATCCATAGGTATTTTTTCTTACCCTTTACTTTTCCCCTATACCCTGAGCAACCTAGGCATATCTTTGTATCTGATATTGTTTATAATTGTGTAGTTTATAATCCTTTTATTAACCTCCGACCAATCGAGGGAGGGCGTGTTATAAGTTTGAAACGTTTGTATGTGGCTTCGTAACTTGATAACGGATGATTCGATTTGGACCCGGTTTTGTTTATTTAATAGATAATTTTATCGAGTATGTTCTTAGCCAGGTCTGATAAAAATTGGACCAGTGGATTCCAGGATCTTGGAGTATTTTTGATGTCGGATTGCATCTCTGGAACGGTAATAGCTAGATGGGTTGAATTTCAGCTCAAATGTTCAGGTTCATGGTGCGTTTCCGACATCTGAAACCTTGAGGTTCTGATGATGACCAGAAAAAAGTTAGTGAACTTCAATTTCACAATATAAAACTAGAAGAATTATAAGATTATCATCCCGCCGAAACTGTAATAGTTAGATGGCGTCTTCTCGAACTAAAGTTGTAGGGAATCCTGAGACATTACAAGAGCAAAAAATATTTAAGATAACAGCCAAAAAATAAATGAAAATGATGGAGCTAGGAATTTTAAGACCTTCCGCGTCCTCCCGCCTTCAGGAGCTGCAGGTCTAACCTGCTGAATGTTCTTATCCATGTCAGATGAAAAATAGATCAGTGGTACTAAAATATTGGAGTATCTTGAGATGTTGTAGTATTATAGGATCTCTGGAACGGTAACTCGAGTTAGGTGATTCGAGTTTGAGCTCAATTGTTTATGACCATGGTGACCTTTCCAAATTTGTAATCTTGAGGACCTGATGATGACCAGGAAAAAGTAAAGGGATCTCCAGAATGGTACGTTGGGGGTTTCTTAAATTTTTAATATAGAGTTATTAGACAAGTGTGTCAACCAGGCTGGCGATAGGGGAGGGGAAGAAGGACGACCTTTTTTCTTATTATTTTTAATAGGGTTCCTTAACTATACGGTAAAAAAGGAACCCTTATGGCGAGACTTCGGTGTCAAATGTACTAAATGCTCGAGCCAATGTATACGGAACGTAAAGTTCCTCACTGAAAATTTGGAAAATCTCTTCTTATGTATTATCATTTTCTCTGTCTACGAACCAGAAACTAATGAGTGTAAATTTATGTTACTAATTCGAACCTTAAACGAATTCATTACAGTCTTATTTGCATTGTACATTAATCTGACTAACATAGCATTTCACTATCGATAGTGCTATCCCTGTCTACTACTGGAGGCGTGATTTGACATTTACTACGGAATGATGAAGAGTAGCTTTGCAATTTATATCTGTCCTTATCTAGCTCAGAGGCGACCTATGACCTGAAGTTATAGGATTCGTTCTGCGATGAATGGGGCCAACTATAACTTTTTGGATCGTATTAGCACGAAACGGCTGAACGCCCGCCGCAACGTACTGCAGTGACCAGTGTATAGTAGCCATAGGAAACAATTGTTCTTTAGTACCCTTGTAAAAACCGAACAACCCCTAGAAGCATTTTTTGTTGACAAATTGTATTGTTACAATAGGGCCAAAAGCACCAGGTTCATTGGTCAACAGTTATAATTGGCACTTTTTGATCGGGTTGACCCAACGAGCAATATGGCAAACACAGGTGATGATACAACGATATACCATCGGTCGGTCGGATAGGGATTAGTGAACAGATTAGAAACAAATCAAATTAAACTGTTATTATTGTAAGTAAGTACCTTATAGTACCTACATTTCTACAACGTCATTTTTTTACTTTACCACCTCTTCGTAAGGTGCTGTAGCTGCTCGCTACCCTGTGTTGGGTATTTACGTATGGCAACAAGCAATGTCTAGTAAATAAAGAGTATGTCACTTCAGTGTTGCTTACTGTCGATTTTTATTTTTCTTTACATAAATGGCGAGCCATAACCCACTTGATAGACTCTAGAAGCCATTCATACAGATATTATTTATTATTACTGTTATAATTATATATATATATATATATATATATATATATATATATATATATATATATATATATATATATATATATATATATATATATATATATATATATATATATATATAGTTTTATAATAAATTACAAAACTTTGTTCGTCATCTTCCCATACTAGGAAAGTATGAGCAAACTTTATTACGACAATCAATATTTTCACTGTATATTTAGCTTCCTATAACTGAATGGTAAGTAGATAAGTAGGTACTTATCCAGTATGTAAATAGACAATATGTAGAGGTACTAAGTTAAAGTGTCTCCAGAGCAACCAAGGTTTATTGGTCTATGCGAAAGTAGGATTTATAAATAACAAACCACGCTAAGAGTACACTCTCTCCAAAGAGACGTTCGGATTGCACCCTAGTAGACTATACATATTTACATACGATAGAACACGGTTGTGATTTATACGTAAGAGTATCTAAGTAGCTACCTAGCAGATATTAAATAAATGAAAGAGAGTGTTGGTGATCCTTATCACGTATTTTCTATGTAAAGTCTGTCGCCAAATATCTTCGCTTCGGCGTTGATGTGTTCCAGTAGTGTTTATAGAAGAACCAGTAGGTACTTACTAAGCTCCATCTACGTTCTCATTATCGTGTCCTCTTAATTAATATTTTTTTAAAAGACTGAATAGGTTATGTGAACAAATCCACTACATTACATTTTCTTGAGGCTGTCAAATACCTAATCACAAGATAAACCAAACCTTTAGTCTTCGGCGACAAGGTTCTTTATAATTCACTAGCGGCCCGTCCCGGCTTCGCACGGGCATTAAACATTACATTTAGATTTAATTTTGTCAATTTTAACACATTCATAATAATAATAATAATATAACACACATATTCACTCCTTTTTGCGTCGAGCTCCTAAAAAAGAGTAAATTAAAAAAAATATCCGAGTGACGCCCTACAACGCATAAGTAGCCGAATGGAGTTTATTTTTTCAAAGTTTTAAACTCGTGATATCTTTTGAATGGAACGTCAGAATCGAATAATTCAAAAAGTAATATAAAGGTATTGAAGCAGTCTTAAATAATAAATCATTTATTTTGATAAGGTACAAATAAAGAGCTTTTTGTAGCGGTGGTATTTTAATTTCTTTTTTTTTATAAAAAAAACGCTTATTGTGACATGACTATAATAGTTAGAGACACGCTGCCGCTGTTTTTTTTGTTGATAATGGTGTGTTCTATAAAAATGTTATATATCATTTTGTTCTATCATCAATAGTTTTCGCAGCGTACGCGATGTAAGGAAGTTTTTTGATATTTTTTTACACTTTATCGTAATTTAAGTAAGGATCCCCATTTTTTTTGAAAATGAAATATAGCCTATGTCACTCAGGAAAAATGTAGCTTTCCAACAGTGAAAGAATTATTCAAATCTGTTCAGTAGTTTCGGAGCCTATTCAATTCAAACAAACAAACAAAAAATCAAACCTTTCCTCTTTATAATATTGGTATAGATAAATCGACTCCACATAGGGTATCTCTACCAGTTACGAAATTGTCTTTTTAATTAACCGCTTGTTCGGAGTGTAGAAAAATGGATATTCTTTCACTTTCAGTAGGACAACCAATGCTTACTGAAAAATAAGACATCAGTGTTATAAAATTGATATCCTCATAACTACGCATAAAACTCATACGCAAACCCTTCTCGGCATAAAAAATGATTTCCAAGAAGCACCACCCTTCGATTTCATAGAGAGGTATTAAACCAAAAGCAAAAATTTTACCACATGTTTTCATCAAATGGCAATGGTCGAGTGGCCATTCAATAAAGTGCGGTATTTTATAGCCTTCGCTAAACACTGGTAGCCACTATGCTTTTATGTCCCATAACAATGACATACGATTATTGCGTATCGTTGAATCCGGTACTTTAAATCGATCACTATTCAAAAATTCATGTGGAAACAATTACAGCGGTGTTCCATAAAACCCGTGTAAGTATTGGAACTATTTGATTTTCCGTATCATTTGTTACATTAAATCAAATCCGTGGTTCTCGATTAGTACCTTTTTAGACAGGCTTATCCTTTAAAGTTACTCAGATTGTTTTTTTTCCAAAAAGTTAATTTTAGTTGTCGACACAAGTAAAAAAAAACAAATTGAAGACAACGTTTTCATTAATTTTACTTGTTGTCTCTCCGTTTAATTGTTTAAGATCCTTTCAATAACTTACCGATCTAATGTATAGGTAATTTTATGACCTAAAAATTATACAGGTTCAGTAACAGTTAGATCTTACTGCGAATTGCATTCGTTTTGATAAAACTTTTAAAGTTCGTATGAGTGCCTATTCTTTCCGTTTAAATAAAAAATACGAAGTTATCCGACATCAACGACAATAAGAGTAAGTTAAAAATCCACTGAATATTTCTGCATAACAAAATATAACAAATATGACCCATTGTCGATTGAACGAACATTGACTATTATCTTTCCGATGACAAATGAGCTTAAACTCTGCGTATCATTGAGCGACACTGTTACACAATAAACCGGGGAAGACTTGCGTTACCTTTATGTCCATTGCTATGGCAAAGTACCTTATACCGGGAGATACACCGAAGTCACTCAGTAATGTAAAGTACATATGAATCCGTACGATAAATCAACGAATGGATTGTTAAAGTATAGGGTTAAGCCGATTTAGATCCAACAGATAGAGGAAGGCGCGTGATGCTAATTCTAAATTTAAATTTGTGCTCGCGTACACAATTCGAATTCTAAAAGAATGAAATTCCGTAAGTTGACAGGTACCTTTATTGTAAGATTGACAGATGATCAATGGCCCGTACTGTAGATCAGGATCATATCAGGATATAGACCGAGAAATGAGGGTGAAGAGACCTCGTTGGATGATATAGTGCAACAGGATAAAGAGACAAGAAAAATGACAGTCCTATAAGGGTCGATGATTTCTTAACGTTATCCCAATGACTTAAGGAAATGCTCATCAGTACTTTCATTATGGTACCGATTCTTTAGTCGTTTCACGGGTTTGTTTGATCGAGATTGTCACCAATTTATGGTTAGCAGTATGTCCCGATATTTAAGTCAATGTGTGATCCACTGTACTTAATATGAGTCTAATTTCCGTGAAGAATATTACACTAAGAAAATATTGGTGTTTTTCCGCTTAGGCCGCTAAAATTATACTCGTATTAGGAGAACAAACGGACACACCGTCACAATGTTTCGATGTGCTGCTTAACTTGAAGACCATGGAGTGTCTCATGTGCCAGTAATTACCCTGGCCTTCTTACCTTTCAAACCGAAACACAACAATGCAAGCATTGCTGCTTTGCGCCAGAAATTGGTAAAAGGGTGATATCTCCGCGGGCTGACTGCACTTTACCTTCTTCAACAAAATATACAAAAGTCGGTACCATTATTTATTTATTACGTTCGTTGATTACGGTCTTATCTGTTCTAGATACATTTAGGTACGCTATGTGCTAACTAGAAATCTGCATTTCATGAAGTGGCTAAAAATCTTAGACAGATAGTGTAGGATGCGACGATTACACTATCTGTATAAGTTTTTTAGCACTTCGTGAAACGCGCCATTATATACGCTATGTGTCTATACGATATATACACAACTACGCAAGAAAGGAATCACGTTGCCTACAAAAGCCGTTTAAAAAGTAAACCAGTTCGCTCATCGCCTATAACCGCTTTATCTCCGATCAATCTCGCCACCTGTTCAGTCCAGCATTAAATCTTCATTATTGTCCGTTTTTTACCATTTTACTGTTACATAAAACATTTATATCGCTGTAACTATAAGTAGGTATTATAATACAGTCTCGAATAAAATTGCCAATTTGAATGTTTTGATGCACTACGAAAGCCTAGTTGCGTACCTAAATACCTACTGAAATGAAACATTACACCTACATTTTCCAGATTGTTACACTGAATGTAGTTTTCCTAGATGAGTTTTTTTGAATTTAGGCCAGTATTTAGCATGAATTTTACAAGAGTAGTCTAATTAGGTTCCTGAATTCAGTGTAATGTTAAAATACTGGTTTGACGTAGAACGTTTTTGTTTGTTTTCTGTCCCCATAGCGCCTAACGAAACTTCTGAACAATTGATGAACTAACAATCGGCTTGTTCAATATTTTTTTAGCACAATTCATATCAGACGTAAAAAGCTCCGAAACTTTGGAAAGGCCATTTAGGTGTAAATAATTTACTTATAGATTTATTAAATTTAGGTTCACTTCATAAGATATATAGCTACTCTATAAAACACAGAGTTATCAAACAGGTTACACGGTAGACAGACACGGTACGTCATTAAATGTGACCGAAAAGGATTTAGCTGATCTTAATAAGGAAGGCTTTAGTTGACTGCGGTAAAAGTACTTAGTTATCAACATACCCAACAGTGCGCTGTAGGTCCCTGTCGTATCATTGTGATTGTGTCAACCTCCATACAGAGTTAGATGCTGTAGGTTCGGCATTTGTTTCTGTATGAAACAATCGGTCTATTCCACTAAAATCCACTGTACAAATCCAATAACGGTTAGGTTGTTGGGCTGCTGTTTCCGCATTTAGACGCATAAGTGGTTCTTTATAGACATTAAGGATATGCATCATTCCAACATCCAATAACGATATGCATCATGCCAGTGGAGCTTAGATTATTATAATTTAAGCAGTGGAGCACTGAAGTGAAGTTACTTTTTACTGGATTTTACCAAACTTGATGTGATGCTAAATTGATCGCCGTCAGTTGCACGAAATGTCCTTAAAGTTAAGTTTTTATTAAAAAACATGCTATCCCTTTTTACGCCATAGCTCTAGAGAGATGACACGAGGTTTAAGGAAGCCTTAACATTAAGAACGTTTCTTGCAACTCACGGTCATGCCTACTTCCCTATTATTTGCACATGTTGCACATAAATTAAAACCGGTCAAGGGCGTGTCGGGCACGCTACGGAACTTTATAATGGGTTGACACATTCTATTACAAAAAATATTTTGTCGACTCAAACAAATTTTGTCGAGTTCTATTTTACAACGTAGCTTTGGTACTGACTCCATTATAATTTTCAAGTCTTCACTGTCAGAAATCATCTTTAGAGTCAAATAGGAAGGTAGGCTCCAGCTAGTTACTCGTATTTAGATCGTAGATAGAAAATTCATGTTTCAATTTAACCAAAACGAACTCAACTAGCTGGACTTTTAACACAAATTAAACAATAATTTATCTTATATGAAAGTAACGTGAACAGGAAACTAGTCCTTTTAATTTGAGCTTATATTCCGTAGTAATAATGATGTCATGTACAATCGTTAACAAAATTGTAGTACTAATATAATAATAAAAGAGTAGTACCTACAGCATGATTCACATTCGTTATTGAAAAATGTTTGTATAATAGGTGTGAGTAAAATATTAGGCACCGAAAACATTAACATTGGTTTACTTTATTATCTATATAAATATTTACATGTAGTACCATCATTTTTGAAGGATTCGAAAGCTACGCACTTCTGGCAGCGAGTGTACCCATGCCATTCAAAAAACGCGTGGGCGAGCTTGTCATTTTCCCATGTCCCGAAACCCAGACAGTTATATCAATATACTGAGTGACTGACGTCTGTTATTTAGCATACCTACTCGTAAAATTTAGGCAAAACAGCTGATTTATCTACTTTATCTTAAGTAAACTTGGCGTAATCTGTTATTCCAAATTGGAAGTGTGTTTGAATTAAACCGTCTACAGTCAAGTCTTGCTTTCTGGGCTTTTTCGGATATGTATGGATTTACTGGGCCATCCATATCAGAAAGAGCCTAGAAATCAAGTCCATTGATGCCTCTATGACTTGACTACTTAAATCACAGACCATAAATAGGAATTAAATCTATAGTAGCCCTTTATCCCTTCCTAATCCTGTTCTGCCCCTTATAGTGGAAGGAAGCTGAAATACCAATACACCTAGCTTTTCTTCCTAGTTTATAAATTCTTAATTCTACTTAAGTAAGATGTCCCTACAACTATTAATTCCTCAATGGATGCGTGAGAATAAGACCACGTGTACTCGAGCTTCAAGAGCTTGGATCTTCACATGTTCAAATACTCACATTTCACACAGGTTTTCTATGTAGCTCTCATAGAATTATTGGTGGCCCTATACATACCTATATAACAAAACTATTACACTCAAGGAAAGACACGTTGAAACAAATAGGTCATTAGCAAAGGTTACATAGAGTCCCGGAATTTTGTAGATAAACCCATTGGTTACCTCGTGATTAGTTTACCGAAAGCTCGACCAAAGTTAAGGAAAGCTTTAGAGAAACTTACAAAGTCGAGATACAGGACAACGTCCGTTGCCTCAAGAGATGACATCATCGCGTAGTCATGTTTTCTGAACTCGATAGGGTACCTACTTCTCAAGTGTTTTATATAGGTAAGGTGTCCCAGTTAGCGGCGTCAAAAGGGGACCGCGAGGTCTAACTACGGCTCAGATAAGGGCCTATACGAAAATTAACAATTTTCAGAGTTTGTATAGTTGTTTGGTCGTTATATATGCTACCTTTGCATCGATTTTTTTTAATCCATGGCCACAAATAAAGAAATTTCACACTTTATTTTTGTATCTGAATCGATCCCTCATGAACCCATTTAATTTTTTTCAGTATCTTTGGATTTCTCTAAGTACATATAGCTACTTATTTATACGAGAAGTATTCGTTTACACATACGAATACTTATATAAGTAAGTACCGATAAATAGGTTTTATCATATTATTATACCTAGTTCGAGTATAAGTATTTTTACGTTTTCCAATAAAAATCTTTGGGTAAGTATTCCTAAATAATACTTATAGAAAAATGACAAATTAAATACAGTATATACTGATTTTTTTAACCCCCGACCAATCGAGGGAGGACGTGTTATAAGTTTGACACGTTTGTCTGTTTGTCTGTGTGTTTGTCTTTGGCACCATAACATAACAACGGATGGTCCGAATTGGACCCGGTTTTTTTAATTTAATAGAGAATGTTGTCGAGAGTGTTCTTAGCTAGGTCTGATAAAAATTGGACCAGTGGTTTCCAAGATCTTGGAGTATCTTTGATGTCAGATGGGATCTCTGGAACGGTAATAGCTAGATGGTTCGAATTTGTGCTCAAATGTTTATGACCATGGTGACCTTCCCACATCTAGAACCTTGAGAACCCGATGATGACCAGGAAAAAGTAAGGGAATCTCCACAATGGTACGGTGGGGGTTTCTTAAATTATTAATTTAGAGTTTTTTGAATACGAATATATCAATTTTCTTCTATTTCTTAGAGAATTTTATATCCATCTAATGGTAAGAATCTAAACAATAAATTAGTCACTGTAATCCGGCCGTAATGGGGACTATAATACTTCCAAATTTAGAGGTCTACTCGTAATTTATGACGACATGCTAATGAGGTATCAATAGCGAATGTTCCGTTATGCATGTTTTGGGTTCATTCATAAAAGTTTAGCGGGCTAATGTTTAACGTATGTTAAACTTTGGGATTTGTAAAGTGTATATTTTAATGGGACACAAGTTTTTAATGGAAGAGATTCTTCTTTTGCATTTTCGAACGTTGCTTAGCAAATATAATATCACTTTCGCCTGCTGACACATGACCATGCATGTTTTATATGTGGTTGAAATACAAACTTGATCTCTAATTCAAAAGATTCGAACTGCGAAATTTGAAAAAAATCTGTTGAGTTTTAAAGAACTTACTCGTAAAATAAAGATAAACAGATTATCCATACACTAACATTTATAGTCGCCGTTGTCATTTATGTTTTTGTCATGGTGGTGAATAATAGTAGATTGTGTCACGAGGTAGAAAAATAGTATATTTACGGCGATATTATTTGAATTGTGGAATTCAATCTGCGTTGTTCGAGATGGAAATAATTTTGCTACCGAGTGAAACACTCTGCTTTTCGTACCCACTACGTGGAAAATAAATTCCCCGGCCAGTTCTATGTTTTATTATTATCTCTGTGGTCAGATTTCATAGTCAAACCACACACCATCAAACACTCCCAAACAGTCCCACAGAAATCGGACTACTATGGCGCCCTTTCCTCTAGAACAATGGTGGGAGCACTGACAGCGAATCACGGGTTTGCCCCATAGGGCATATATTTTCATACATTTGTCATTTCAATGCCCGCTTAATCTATGGGAAAACGCTAACAGCGCATACGCCAACTGGCAGACGCGGTTTCCATTGAAAATTGTTAAATGATATTTCGTTGACAAAATTTGAACCATACGGTGATCCGGGACGATAAACATTAGCTCGCCATAAAGGCGGGCGTTTGTTCCTTCATGCACTCTGATTTACAATAGTATTTTATGCAACTGACAAGTAATTGCAATGGCTAATTACGTGCAGTGGCATACAATACTTTTTCTGTGACCATGAAATACCTAAATAATTCAAAATACAAACTATTGTGAAGAGAAGCGTCCAACACGCCATGACAGCTCGTCAAAACGCCGTCGACAACAGTGCGTGGTCCAAGTTGTCATCTCGTTACGTAGGCATTTAAAAATATATTTTTACGCGACAATAATTTTATCCGTGACAATTATTTTCTCCTAAACTACTAATTTTGTATCAAATTTCATGAAACTATTAATAAATATACTTTGTACTTAATGAGTTGACGGTATCGTAATGCAGGTTCGCGGTGTCGTAATGAAAATTACGACATCGCGACGTTATTACGTAACGACCATTAGGAATGAAGTAGTTTGTGTTGCTGTTTGAAGTTTCACTTTGAACAAACTACCAAATGGGAGTAGAAAAAATTGATTTCGATACGATTTCAGTAAAAATTGTCTTATACTCTTTAACATTAAACTGCACATGTTCGAAATTCATCATTATCATTAGTCATTACCAGGGAAAAACGATTTCGCTATCTCCGCAGGCGTCCGGTAATCGGAGCTTTTTCACTACAATATTACACAAGGGTATTTTAGGGTAGGTTATTGATTAATTTAGATAATATTCCTTATACATATAGAATTTCCCTGATATTCCTTAGTACTTATATTACTCCATTTTCCTGTACAGTGGAAGACACATCATGCTATACTCTGTGAAACCCTGTATTAGACACAAAAAGTTTTGTTGTGATTTCTTGAGATTAGTATGAATGAATATGTCAAATAGGTTAAAGCGATAAAGTACCAAACTGTACACCTACCGCGCCTAAATCAGTAGTATTACCCCATCACATAATATCAACTCAATTCTTGTACGAACGTGGATGGGTGGATAACCCGTGTGTGTCGCTTACTCGATTGAAGCACAAAGTGTACAACCTGTTATTTTGATGGTTTCGTAAACATGATCGTTCCATCACATCGTGACACAAATTAGACACACATTTTTGTTCAGTAACGACTAAACTTTGGCGGATTTTTCCATATTTTATAACAAAATTATTTAAAAAGTTTGTATCGCTACTGCTTACGTATTGTAATAATATTGTATTTGTAAATTAGCGGCCACCGTACAGTCAATAAAATTGTGGCATGGAGCTGTCTAAGTTTGTAGTAATTATTTTTACGACTACGTGTTTGAAAAATGCAATAAACTTCCCATACATAATTGTACCAAGAATACTATATCTCAAATGGGGTAAATGGGGTAATTGCTAATCTAACCAAGAGAGTCAAAATATACATGTTAGCTAGACACATATATATTTCACACAAAAAAAAATCTTTTATCGGTTTTCTATTGTTATTAATTTATACTAAATATGTACCTACCTAAATGGAAATACTTAATAATAAATAAGTTATACCGTTTATTATTAATTCAAATACATACGTTGACATTTATACAAAATCGGTAGGTATAGTTAAATATTAGATCACAATAAGCGATCAATTCTCTGGTTCGTGACAGACAGACGCACAGATTGACAGGCTGCACACGCGGCTGTCATACCGTCGTCGTGCAATACTAAAATTTCGTTAGTCATTGTTCCTGTGCCTTTAATGCATATGAAGTTGAAGGAGTTAGGAATTTTTCCAGACACGCTCATTTTATTAATAATGTGATCTAAGTCTACAAACATAAATATTTTATAAGAAAATTAATCAATTATTCAAATAGATATCTTCTCTTTACTTTGTCGAGACGCCGCGAATCCCATATTGCCTCGATAGTTGTATCGTATTATTATGAATATTGAAAAGGTCAAAGACCTTACTACGAGTATTATTTGTTCTACAATCAAATCTCTACTTCCTTTCTTAATAGTAAAAAAAATCTTACTAATGACGGAATCGTGCTCAGCATACCTACTTTAAAAATCAGATAGGATCTATACGTTATTTCCGGCGGCGCGTGGGCGGCACGGGTTCATTTCCCAGTCCGAAACTGTTTGAAAAAGTGAGTTCGCACACTCTTGCGCTGGTTATACGCTCGTAATCCTAATCTCATAAACTGAGAGTTACCTGCTCACTAAACGTAAAATATACTTTTTCTGTAGCCATCTCTCAGGTAATTAAACGTACCTATTTTAGGAAAAAAAACTTAATAATTTAGAATTTTGAGCATTATTGAGAGAGGCACCATTCATTGAGACAAGTAACGGACAAGCAAATAGTAATCTCGTGTTTCGACAGTGCCATTCAAGCGAGCTCGTACAATCGCGACAAAAATTGTGAATTCTTTTTTCAGAGTCAAGCAAGCTTAACTAAAATCTTAGGTAACCGGATTTATATCTCATTCTCAGCAATAGTTATAAATATGTAGATTTTTCTCTAAAGCTAAACTCGGCTGAATGTCTCAACATAATAATAACTTATTCTTATAAAAGTTTCGTTTTCGAGTGTACGTTCAATGTGTGTGCGAGTGCAGATGTTTCTTTTATTTGTGTGGGTTATAAAACAACTTGTTTCACTCGTATGTGTGAGTTAGTATGTACATGTGGAGCGTGAGTGGTTTCGATGTGTTCGTTAGTCGCGTGCGCCACATTCCTTCGCGTATCCATTCATACGTAGTATAAGCGCCCAAACATTTTATTTGTTCTTATTATACTCGTAGCCATTTGACTATAGGTATTTATATACGAGTAGGAGTGTAGGTTTTACTCAAAATTCTTTCTAACCATTTTTTTTTGCTGAATAGGTAGAAGGATCAATTTTTATAGACAATGCATCGGTACCAAATTACATAGGTACTTACCTATTTTACATATTTTATTGACACCTATATCTGAGTATCACATTACACATTTTATTCAAACTATATAAGTACAAGTATAAGCAAAATAGCGGTAATTTTACTGAATAAGGTTGGTACGATTATGTTTATAAATTACGAAATTACTTATTAGTCTTATTACGTAAAATAAGTAATTCCTTGCTGTTATTTGCTATTGTTATTTTTATGAAACACTTGCTGTTATTTGCTAAGTTGGCTCTCAAATTGAGAGCTGACTCAAATAATACTTGAGCTTCTCTTTCCTTTTCTTAGTGACCCTAACGAGGCTGACATGGTCTCCTTGTCGTGTACCAAAACCTCTAAATTGATATTTAAAAAAAAGTAATTCCTTCAGTCAGATTCATATAGATATTTATCCATTTATAAGTTATCTATAATATATATTTTATCTACATATACGAGTATTTAATATGTATTTAGACTATGGACATGGCCACTGGACAAGCTTGTCGTATGTGATACTAACCCGACGAAACCGTGATAGGCAGTCTGTCTACTGGTAACTAGCGATACACTCCATCTTCGGCCTTATTGTCATTTGCCATCAATTAACAGAGTTGTATCCAGATAGGGGCCGGAATCCCAGAAGCCACACAAAAATTTGGAGTTCCATAATAAGCAGGTACTATGCCAACTATGCCACCTTTTCAGGAGGGGAGCCCCTCCGGATTTCTGTGGCAGAAATAGGTAAAAGAGTGGTACCTCCCCACTACTCCCCAGCTGACTCTATACATAGTTACATCACCTTCAAGTTAATAATTGAAAACTAGAATAAAAAAATATTTTCTATTCTATTCTGTCATTCCATTCTTCCTACATAGTTTTTCAACTATTCCTCTTTGGCCCTGGATGTCTTACCACTGATGCTACCGTATTATACTCGTAAGTATGTATAAGTACGTTAAATTATTCACCGTTCCGGCATATATTGTCCTGTATTTCCTGAGCGCCGCCCAATCACCGCTCTGGGCGGGCGGCTTGGCAGTAGGGCGGCTGGCGACCATGCAGTGATACGTCGATACCTGCGCGCGCACACTCATTTCTTCTTTACGTTTTCTTGTAATCAGCGACAAAATTACTTACTCTACCTATTCGCGTAGGTAGATACGTCGCGTCGCATAATGTTTACGCAAAATAGTAATCTCGACGAATGTTTAGTATCGTTTTTGAATTGTTTGTAATTTCATATCAGTTCCGAAAGGTATTAATAAAGGTACTATTCTGATTTGTGCCTGTGTCTGAGTTGTTTGTGTAAACAAATCTCCTTCATATCCCACTTGCCCCAGTTGTGCCACTTTTAACAATGGGACCCCATTTACAATAAAAAAAATATTTTTCCTAGGATAAATGCGGGCAAGCTACGAGTATAATCCTACAAATGTACTAATAAGCTTTAGTATATAGTTCCTGAGAAAAACAGCTGTGACATACAGACGGACGGACGGACGCCGAAGTCTCACCCCATAAGGGTTCTATAGTTAGACACGGGATTCTTTTCACGGTTTGGGGTGCCCAGTAGAAAATATAACTATCATTCAATTCTATATCAAATATAACTATCAACAATCACGTGAAATTTCTGTATCTATAGTAGGCGATCTAGTAGAGTAAAACGATTCAGTAGTTCTTGCGGGATCTCTGCATGAACAACCAGACAGCGAAACAAACTTTATAGTTGTACAAGTACTTATACCATTTTTCATCGATATAGGTACCTACTTATCTGATGCCATTGCAGCACCTTTGCGTTCATATCATAACTATTAGTAATAGGTACTCTAATAATCCTTCAACCCCATACTGTTTTACGATAGAACATTGAAGCAGCAAACTAAAATGGGCCAAATCCATTTCTCTTTAGGTGCAGTATATGTTGCCACAGCAGTGTCCCCTCTCCCGGCCTTCTCTAGTCCATTCAATTTGCGTCGTGCGACAAGTTATGCGTTTTTTATTGCAGTCGACCATAAAAGTGACAGTTGGTTATTATGACGAATTGTTTTAAATAGTACCGAAATGATAAGAAATCTCACAAAACTACATTATCAGTAGCTAAATTAGCTTGATTAGGTACTTAAAAGTATGTAGCACAGCATAACTCTCACGCCCATAATCCCCGAGTGGGTAGACAGACAGACCACCTTCATTACCTATAGGAAGTTCCCACTTTTCGTCGTAAGATTTAGGTGTACCTACTAGGTGTAGAATTTGACATGAAAAGCTCCAAGGCGCCGCAATGGGCGAGATGGCCCAGGCTGATGATTATAGTAGGTAATATTATATGAATTTGTATGGATATAACCAATACTTTGCGGAAAATTCATGATTGAATACTAAAATAAATAATAATTAATTAATTTCATCTATTATTGAATGAGTACCGGGTCCTTCTTCCATCCATTATTTAAATACTATACCAATTTAAGCCGGACTTCGAGCAACAGTGAGTCACCTACCTTCATTGGTATGTAATGTATGAAAACTCATAGAGCAGAGCAATTGAAATGCGGACGAAATCTGACATGGAGCCGCAAGTGACACAGCGAGCGTGCCACTATCCATTATAGGTGAAAGCGGGGCGAGTGGTTTGCGCGAGAGGGCAGGGGGGGGGCGGTACAGGGACGATACTGTGGATCCATTAGCTAATTAGCAGCCGGCTCCCACCGACCCCTTCTTGCCAGATTGTTGCCGTGCCGTGTCTTTGGTTACTAATTGATATTTAAATGAAAGCTCGTCTTCAGTTCACCTATCCATAAGTAGATGGAGAAGGTATATTGGGTAGAGTTAAAGGCGAAGAAAGAACTATCACCCGACGGTAAAACATGCACACAGATATCATAACAATCATACAACAATTACATTTCTCTGACAAAGTAAGTTTATATGCATCGTAACGATTATGCTGTAGCGATAGCTAGATGCTAGACACCTAGATTGTGACCTAGAGACTGATAACAATTTCTTTTCAAATGATTCATCGGCAGCTTATGCTAGTCAACTGCTAGACATACGGTATTCTCCCAAAACGCACTATTCAACCAAAGTAGGTAAATCAATCATAACTTACTATGTATCAATATTTTCACTTTACCTATACCAAATCATATATTAGATATAGGAATAAACGATCGAATACTGATAAAAATCACAGCTTTGCACAAGGTGTTCCGTCCGCTATAGCAGGATGACTACTTACATTAAATTAAAAAGTCAAAAGTTACCCCATACTAGTACCCTGTGCCCTACCATACGTTACTCGCACTCGTAGCATCACGAGCATCTAATGAGGTAATGACCATCCGACAAGCGGGGGCAAGCGGCCGCGTGGCCGGCACGCGACCGACCCTTTTGGAACCGAATAATTTCATTATTAGAATAAAACCGAGGCAAATGTGTAAACGATGGCACGTGATAATTGTGACCTCGGATCGAGGCATGCCGTCTACGAAAAGCTACGCGTGATGCTAGCGATAATAGCTTTAACTGAATTTTTAGCTTGTATATTGACATCCTGTTTCCTTTTACCCCCAACCGGCAGAAAGGGAGTTATAAGTCTGGCGCGTATGTCTGTGGCATCATAACTCAACAACCGATGATCCGCTTTGGACCCGTTTATTTTATTTAATATAGAAATTTGTCTAAAGTCTAATAAAAAATGGACGTAATTTCCAAGATTTTGGAGTATGAGAAGGGATCTCTCAACGGTAATAGCTAGATTGTTAGAATTTGAGCTCAAATGATTAGGATCATGATGCCCTTCCCACATCAGGAACCTTGAGGACTTGATGATGAACAGGAAAAATTAAACAATCACCACGATGGTAAGTTTCGGGGTTTCTTAAATTTTTAATTTAAAGTTAACTTGAGAGTTTTAGATAGAATATAGACTCAGATGTTAGATTTTAACCCGTATATTTTTTCTGTAGGGTCACCGATCTAGAATAGTATTAGGGTCACAGGTCATGACCGCGTGACCCGATCCAAAATACGAACTTGACCTGTGATTTGCCCTAAGGATTCACTCTGCATGAAGAATTTCCGTTGAGTTGAAGGGAGGTAAAGACAGATAGATAAAGGGACAGAGATTTAGGACCGAGAAGATCTCATTATTATTAAGGATTTAATTGTAATATTTAAATATACATTTACAGTCCGTATAACATACAATACGCATTTGCAAAATTAATTGAGTCAAAAGTTGTCATTGCTAAAGATAATAAATAAATGTTTGTGATAATATGTTAGTACTTTATGTTCAATAAACACATTTTAGTAGTAAATACATACTCGTTCATAATATGGCTATAAAAAATTGAGTACCTACACATTAATGAAGATATTAGTTAATAAAGCTGATGAATTAAATTACCTTTAAACTTTTCATGTGTATTAATACGTTCCTAAAAGCTTTGTCATTATTGGGAGTAAAAGCCTTGACACAATAATAAAATGAAGAAAATAACTTCTGCGTGTTGTTTGTGGTCTCAGATTAGAAATGGTTACATGACTAAATCAATAATTATTGTAACTTTTCTTTTGAAAAGAAATCGTGAAAATATTATGGCACCTCAAGCTGATAAAGTAAAGTATCAAAGCTTTATCAGAGATTATATTTTAAGTAATATAAGATCTTCTTAGTCGTATTCCTCATTGATGAGGGTCGTGATCTTCTATATACCACATACCACTAATACTTTCTTGGCAGATGTAATGGATGTTTGTCATTGCTTTCCTCATGTCACAGTCACACACTTGTTCTCATTGTGCAGGTTTCCTCACTATGCGATTGCTCAGGGCGGTGGCGTAGTGGCTAGGACGCTGGACACTCATACGAGGTTGATCCAGGCAAAAGGCTTTTACCAATGAGTTCTTTCGGGTTTTTTAAAAAGACATACATTTCGCGAGTACTCTAACGGGTAAGTAAAATATACGAGTATCTTAAATAATGCTCTAACAGGTAAGTACAAATACCTACGAATATCTTAAATAATCTGCTTAGCTGTCTAACCAATTTGTTAAAAAAGAGTTGTCCGGAAATTGTCTTTTTGAAGGTTAAGTTTTTCAATAATTGTGAAATTTTTGAGAAACATTGTCTATTTCTAAGATAATTATTTTGCTTTCAAAATCTAACAGGAGGATTCTAGAGGTAGCCATGATCAATAAAAACTCGAACGAATTAACGTTTACTGACCACAATAAATAGCAGATAGTCATGATCATGATAGTTAATTTAAAAACGATGAGTTACAAGCATTGCCCAAAAACTACTCAGCGGGCACAATAAACATTATGGGCACATTCATTAATAGCTGACCGCTGACAAACGGTGCCTTTGCCCCCCACAGACCCCTCTTTACCCCATCATTCCCATAAAGCCCTCCCTTTCCCCTCTCCTCTTTTCAGCCCCCTATCTCCCCATTTGGCCAGGTGTAAAACTGCCCGGTCACGGAAAGACAGACATGCGATGCGGCTAATATGTTTTTATTATTAAAGCTATACATATTGCTCATCCCCCCGCCACCCGTCGGCGCCGCTAGGGGATGACCCATGAATATTTATGCGGTGATTTGTTTATGGCACTAAATGCTGCGGTCAGCCTATTACATTTACATTGTGACTTCAAGCTGCAAGGGAAAAACTTTGTAGCATATTGGACTTGCGATTTACTATAAAGAACTTTGTATGTTAAACATTGGAGTTCTGTGATTTAACACAAATGCTGACTCTTCTAAATCCTATTGAAACACATATTCGCCTCTGCGAATATTAGATGGCTTTTACCTACTCCATACAGAAAGCTAGCTGATCGCAGTTTAATTACCAAATGATGCTGTAGACTTCAAATCAAGATAATAACTTAAAATGTTATTAACCAGGTATAATGTATGATTGATTACCTACCTATACGAGTACATTGCGAAATGTTGAAGCATTTCATTTAGGTACCCTACACCCTGTAAAATACGAGTAGGTGCCTAATCTTCAACAACAGTAACAATAGATTCTTAGTTTAGCTCAAAACACATAACTACCCATGCTATGAACATAAGTAATCAATCAAAATGAATAAAGTTTATAACCAAGATTAACATCTACCGCAGAAAAAATGATAGAATTTATACTTTTATGATAGTTTCACATTCTATTGTCTTTACTCATACCAATGATACCTAATAATGTTTTCTCTGCGAAATTGCGTTAGCAATACCTCGAAAGCTCACTCAGCACTCCATCACTTGCCATGAGTAATGCCAGGAAGACGTGCCAGGTAATGTGGTAATGTTAACTTTAGTGCCGTCCTAATGTGTCAAGTTATCTTTATGCTATCTACGTGGAAAGCCCGCTTCGTACGGTTTACTGCTCAGATTGTTAAAAAAGATAGGACAGACATCAGTTTATGAGAATTTCACATTTGGATTCATTCTTTATTCAATGATATATGGTTATACTATATATATTACATATATTACAGAAAACATACCAACACTTAGGTACAATTAGCTTCGACTACTAAATCGTCGTGAAAGATATCGTACGGGAGCTATACAGAATGTCAGCCAAAAATCTAACAAATCTATCTCTCGACCATTGTGTTATGGTAGACCTCTCTGGATACAAGCTTTTACTAGCTTAGTTGGAGTGATTAATTAAGAACAACACAGATTTATTAGCAATTTCGAATTATTAGGTTTAAAAAGAACTTAATTTATTTAAAAATCGTCTTCCTCGAACAGGATTTGAAACACATATTTTGATCTTTTTTTCTAATTTAAATATAAAAGTTTATATTTATACCTATATAAAGTTTAGGTTTATTTTACCTTTATCCATGAAAGGACAAGTTGGGTTTTCTGTTTCCTATATAAAATCTAGTAAGTAAGCTGTTAGATAGCCCGTGACCATGTTTTTAAGGTTTTTACATGACCTGATTTTGCTGAAATACGAGTACGAACTTAACTTACCTATAAAATATTTGACTGCATGGATTAGTCCTGGTATGACAAATTTATATAGAAGGAGTTAGAAGTATTAAATATACAGAGACGATCTCATTATATAGTGTTCTGCGTAGGTATGTATGTATAGATAAGTATCAAAAAATGTGTGTAAGAATGTAGAAAATACGATACTAGGCATTGTTAGCGTGCGCTATGGTAACTTGTCTCAACAAATTCACGCTCTGGGAAAATTGATGTCATATTTGTCAAAACAAAGTACCTACAAACCTAGTTATAATTACTCGTATTCCTCTGTAAAGTCAACTCAATACTTATACTCGCATAGTGATAGGACATTTTTTAATATTTACTACGAATACATACTTGAACGATGATTTTTAATACCTGTAAAAGTTCTAAAAATAGGATACTTGATTAAAATAAATTAATATTATTATTATTTATTGACTTTCATTAATTTACGTGACTGTTCACGTAAATTAATGAAAGTTATACTTAGTTTTATCATCAATACTTAGTAAGCTTAATAGTACCTTATACGAGTGTAACTACAAATTTATGAATAATAACTAACCGATATTACCAAATGCAAAAGTTATCACGTTTCACGATATTCCTTTGAAATACGCTAAATAAAAAGTATAAAATATGTTACGTGAAAAATGGCGTCGTATCGAACCCCTATATTTAACCTAACACTTTTCCTTGTAAAATCAACATATTCGTCAACTTACTTCTTCCGTGGCAAGCGGCTTGTCACCCTCCGCCCTCCGCCCTCTGCCCGGCATTTACCCGAAAATTATGGGAAAAGTAAACATGACTCAAATTACTGTCTTTTATTCTCCAATTTCGCGCCGCCGTGGGACTCTATTCGGAATTAGTATGTAGCGTTTACACGTTGAATTATTTTAGGAAATTGATTGATAATTTAATTACGTTTGTTTCATAATTGTGTACTTAGCCAACGTTTTAAATATCGGTACTGTAACTTCGATCTTATTCTATATGGGCTGACTCACTGGAACAGAAAACTTACCTTAGTCTGTGCAGAAAACCTATTATGTCTGACACAGACCTACAATATACATTATAATTGATTTTGAAAGTTCTTTATTATAACATAAAATACGTAATTAGTAGTGTCAATAACACAGTCATGGTAGTATACCATGAAAAATAGTCATGGTAGTGTACCATATGAAACATAAGGTACCTACTACAACGTTTACGAGGCTACATATACCTTTTAAAACTTATACAATTAATATTTAGATATTTTCATACATAAGTATCTACCAGTACACATTTGAAACTAACCGTTAAAATGTATTAAACAGGAACAATAATTTGTTTTATGCAAGTATTATGCAAGAATCTAGCTTGAAGCGGATGCCTAACTTTAAAATAGTGTTGGTGGGAGCAGATGGCCTCCTCCCCCCGGGTCGTGGTGGGCGGCGTTGTTGTATCGATCCGCCCGCCCGGCGCCGCCGCCCGCCCCAGGGCCGCCCAGCCGATACTCAGGGCTCCCGCTCCGCTGCCAATGTGTGCCCATTGCCTATAAAATGTTATTGCTATTAGTTATAGTCGTCATAAGGTTTAGGGTTCCTCGTTGATGATTAATATAAGTAAACACGTACATGCAGCGGTAGTGCTTATGACAATTGTATATTACGTAGATTTTATTATTAAATAGCTGTTCCCCGGCTGCGGCTTCGCTCGCCTTGTTTTTTTTTGACTCGGAAACCTTACCGGGCGTGCGCACAACAACTTACCAAAGTTTCATTGCACTCGGATGAATGGTATAGGAACGCATAGAGTACAAACCAAGAAACAAAGAAACATTCATTTTTATATTCAAGTTTGGTTACATAGATAGTCAACATTAAACACTTTCCAAGTATATAAATATAAACGTACAGTCTAGGGCAAAAATACTTGACTGTACTCATATACCTATAATTAACTCTTATATTACAGTTATTTTGAAGGCTTAAACCATTAGCTTTTTACTTATTCACTTAAGCAATGTTACTACAGAAACAGATTTTTTTTATTTTCTACGCCGTAGCTCTAGCTAGAATAACACGATCACTTGTAATTCCGATGAGTACCTAACATTATTTTTTATCTTTTAATTCTCGGCCTAATTTTGGAAAATTATAACATTTTTGTCCATCGACAAATACTTTTATTCATATCGTATCCTAGAAGTGTTTAAAGTAAGTAATTATAAAGTTAAATATTTTAATATATGCCGATTAAACAGGACAAGAAATTATGTACCGTTCGAAAGCTTTTTGTTTGCAAATGAAGCTTTAAGTACTTCATCTTAAAACAGGCATTCGTGTAAAACGTATATTTAAATGGCAATTTTAGCTTTGTGAGTACGTAAGAATGAGTCGGTGGGCGTACCGTACAGTTGAATTATGGAAATAGAGCGTCGCACGCGCCGACGACGACGCGAGACATAGTGTTCAAACAATGCCGTAACGGGACAGGATGCGACGATAATTTCAATATTTTTTTTTCATTTGAGAACATCATATCGGAAAGGTCAACTGCACTGGGAGATGGTTAGGATGACGTTGCATTGCGATAGTAGACCACGCCACCCCGAAACGTAAAAAAATGAATAAATAATAAACGCGGAATAGAAAAGGTACTCGTACTCGGAGTTGTAACAGTAGGTAATCGTGCGTCGTCGCCCTTTTCTTCCGTGTGTCTAGATTCACATTTTGTGCATTTTGCATTTGTGTCAACATGATAAATTATTTCAATGGAACGAATCCTTATAATCTTATTGTTATTGTAAGGAAAAGGTATCGATTTCACATATTGTTGCAATTTGGTGGCGTCATCATTACAGCGCCGTCATTGGCTAGACGTCTGGCACCGCGTTGATGGCGTTGCGACGCTCGACGATGCCATTCATGAACGTATCTAGTACGTCAGCGTTATTATCTCAAAAACTGCCAATCAGAAGCCACTGTTTTTGTTTTTGTAAATACGTATAGATTGTTGGGTAACTATATACGTATATTTATTATTAAATTTTTATCCTACTATAACAAATACTTGTATGGATGTCATGCTTGTTTATGGTCTTTACGCCCATTGACACAGGAACTCTTTTGTCAGCATTTTTCGTTTCTGTTGTTTTGAATAAGATTGCACCAAAGATTTTGCAATTCACGACGCACATAAGTATCTACACTAATAAGCGTCATTTAGATACGATATATATTAATAAGTATATTATATGTTTTTAGAGACAACAATCAAGTGAAGTACCTAAAACTTATCGGGCGCGTTTCTTCCTACAAGGATTAACAGAATTTATCTTACCTTACATCACTATGAAAACTGTTGGGCACTTACTATAGAGATCATCTTCTTAAAACTATTATATGTCTACTCACCAATTGGCAAATATATTATTATAGGTAAAATACAAATTGGTAAAAGTTACCTTGGTACTTGATGGTAGTTGATCAAAACACTTGTTGCAATTACGAGATAAATTATAACAACAACGACATTAAAATAGAGACGCAATAATTCTAGATTTGAGATTAAGCGGGCAAGTGCTTCTTTCTTCACCCGCGAGCTAGGCAGCAAAGCCACAGGAGGTTCTCTTATTTCACAATAGCTGTCTATTCGAGTATAAGCGGACTGATTTAGGCGGCTCGGTAAATGAGCCAAACTGAAGCGAATAAAGCACCTTAGGTAGTCGCCCGTCATAGATTAATAAAGGCTTGCTTCAAACAGTTGGTTGAGTGAGATCTTTTAAAAAACTTAAAGATGGAATACTTACGCTCTTAGTGATTTTCCGTGTAATTAATATCATCACATATCATCATAGTCAACTGGTGGACGGCTGGACATAGTCCTCCCCCAAAAGCGCTATTTAATCCGATCGGTGTGTCATGAAGGATAAGTTTTTCGTTCAAAAAGCATCTACGAATATATCCAATTCAGTAGGTATGTACCTGCCTTATTTATGTTACTATTTCTTTCTTACTACTAAGAAAATTAATCCGTTCGCACTGAAGACTGCCTATTATTTCCTTTTTTTAAACTAAGGCACCATTGGTCTAATTCGAACCGGCGGGCGACGCTTAAACCACAGTCTCGTGCCCTAGCGTTTAAGATAATGTCGGGTATCTTATTAATGAGTACCTTATTGTGAAATTCAATTTTAAAACTTTAGTTTTAAAACAGCTGTAATCACTTACTGTCTGACCAATCTATGCAGCCGTACTCTGTGAGGCAGTTGCCCAAGCACGTCTAGTCGCGGTGGAAGAGCTTGCAGCAATCGTTCGATCCGCAAAGGTCATGGAAGGAATTCGCGCGGTCCGGTGGTCTTACGACACACCACGCTGCCTGCACTGTTCCTAAGAAGTCCCAGTAAGCGCACTGTATACAGAGGGTAACCTATATACCTATTCTATCTATATTATTTATAGATCTTTGATAATGCCAATCCATGTGATGCAAAGCTTGACTATATAAAAATATTTGAGATATGAGAACAGCTCTTGAATTCAGAACCTGTAGCGCTCATCAGATATTACTCGTACATAACCCACCTCTATTTACATCACGAAGGTGTAGTAATATCATTGTAATTTCAGGTCTTTTTCTCGAAGAAAATGTATTTACCAATATTAATAAAAATATTGATCAAGTTTGTCCTTGTAAGTTAAGGACGTAAAACTACGTCCTTAACTTAAACAAGTTCCAGTATATTATTTCCTTAAGGTAATTTACAGTTTTCTATAAGTAGGTACCTAGTTTGGTGGTATAGGAGTAAAAAACATTTTTTAATATTGAATGGAAAGCCTATATTTTTCGGTAAAAATATAACTATGAACTCTCAAAGTTGTAATTACTGATAGAAACTCGTAATCTGTGTAATTTGATTTAACTGTTTTTAGTTGAAACGTACGAGTAGGTAACACTATGGTATGTCTAGAGTAACCGGTGTAATCATAATTTGTATTTGACGTATAATTGAATATTATAAATATATTTGTTTCAAAAATATATGTTTTAATGAAATGTTAAAACATTATGTTTATACATTATATTTTGATTGTTTTAATGAAACTGAAACTGTAAAACAGACATTTTATGTAGGTAACATAATATATTTAAAATAGGTATTTCCGTATCTATAGATAAGTCCCTCCCACTTTGTATTTTAGTTAAACAATAGAAATGTAAATATAGATAATAAAAGGGCAGACTCATTCCTTATCAGGAAACTTATTTGTATTTACATAGATATATTTTCTTATCGCGAAAGACAAAAAATAAAGTAGATATATATGTATTACTGGCTACATACAGGATGTTATATTGTCAGTACATAGGTAGGTAGGTACTCCTAAGCTGCCAGTGTAAGTCTCCTAAGTGTGCTCAAAAGTGCCAGTTGCTAACTAATACAGAAATGACAGGAAATTTGAGGTTTTCGGAAAATGTAAAATGAAATTGTGAATATTATGAGGGGCAGGGCGGGGGGATGGCCCCCTCATACCTGTAAGAGAGGACGCGAGTCTCAATTTTCCCTTAACCATTTTTGTACCTACTATTTATCGATATCTTTCTCTATTTTTTTCGATACGCCCGTTTTTAATAAATACAGAGTTTTCAACTAAAATGTAACTCGGCGGAGGGGCTACATTCAATTTCTGTACAATAGCGTTCAGAAAAACTATACCACTCTGCGGTGTATAATTGCATGCACACGTCAGTTTTCTATGGTCACTGCCTCATAGTATGTTGATAGACATCAATCATAGCGCACAGTGTGAGAAGGTATCGAATATAAAAACTAAAGTAAAGCTATATATCATATAGATCAAAGATCCTTGTTCCAATTATACATACGACCTGTATAAAGCCGATGAACAAACAATTAGTATTTAATGTTATCTACCTATATTTTATGCCTAAATGTTTATCTATCCACTGATCTGATTACATTTTATTAGGTAGGCAGGTACAGAATGATCATTATGATGCTGATACATTGCTGATACATTGATAATGAATGACAGTAAAGTAACCAATACAGAGATAAGTATGGAACGCCCACCCCTAGGGGGAAACATTATTTTTTTCATCTATGGCGAAAAATATAGGTATAGGGAAAATGTTTGAGATATTGTCATGAACTACTGGGGTAAATTCCATATTTTTATCTGTTTAGTACATAGTTTTCGAGATAATCTTGTACTTTTCTCTGTATGTGACCGCGTAGCATCGCCTATACCTAAAAGTATCAAATCACCTTTCGACCTCATAACTTTAGTTTAAAATTGAAAACGTGAGAGATTCACAATGATTTTGAAAAATAGCACCTATTTCCGTTCCGGGCGTCTCTAAGGATAAAACAGGGTGGGCCAAACAGTCACATCAGAAGGAAAAATCTAGACTTCTCGTATATCGTAGACCTACTTGAAATGACCCCATATTTTATAACCATTTTTATGACCCTTATTACAGATAATAATAGTAACAATTGCCAGCTCGAGCCAAATCTCGTCTGAGCACGTCTGTAAAATCGTCTCAAATCAGAACTCACCACATTATAATAAACATAACATAAGATCAGAAAAGAATCTCTCTACCATTGTTTGCCGTGCCGATACCAACTATTTGGCTTACAGGAAATCCAGCAAGCCGAATTATTAAAACCATTTTTCTGGATAAAAGCGAAAGTTTAAAATAGAGTTCACGTATTAACCGATTAAAAAATCTTTGAAAACTAACATTACAAAACTTCCTTCAAATATTTCTTAGTTGCAGTTTAAACTTACATGATTTATTTATTCTATATTTTGTAGAGCTTTTATCCATTCCATTAAATTATTGATTTACCGGTAATTTTTTCAATACCAATAACAGTTCGTTAAAGAAATAAAAATAAGGAAGTTTAGTCCCGTTGGAGTGTAGGTATCAGGCCCTCGCGCGACAAACATTAATTATTAACTAATTAATTTCTTTACTGATCTTATTTGTTTCGGTACTCGTATGGCACTCGCACCGTCACCTGCGCGATGCGCGTGGGCCCACACCCATTGTATGCTAATATGCGCCGGCGCAGATCCGCGCTATACCCTCCGCGCGACGCAGAGAAATTGTGGAAATGTTCTTGATAAACAGTATCTTAATTTTGATCTTGTCCTTGCATGTTATTTTATATTTCTTCTTAATTTCTGAAAAAATATTGAATATTAAGCTACTAATTCCAAGAGTCTATTGACACTGTTATTGTTCGTCTAGCTCTAGAGGTTAAGGTTAAAACGTGTGTTGAAAATAGGTACACCTAAAGCATAGAATTGTAACTTCTTAAATGCCTAAAGTGAAAAAGCTTGCGTTAGAAAACGTTCGATAGTAACACTATTTTACTGTTCCAAAGAAAGCGATAGTCAGACCGTTAAATTCTTCATAATTTGACTAAATCCTTTCTAGTCAACGATATCTTTAAATTGTTGAGATAGTGTTAGTCAAATGACGAAGTTGTGTTACGACTGAAATCCTCTGCCCCATGGGATTGGTGTTTGTGATCAAATCTGCATAATATATTTCTCGAGGAATTTCATAAATAACCTACTTACCTATTATTGAAACCTCTGATACAGTAATACCGAATGGGAATTGTAATACTGGAGGGAGTCTTTTTTTTTCCTACAAGACTGTTACTCGTACAATACACATTCTTAAAAAAAATTTATTGTTGTTTTCATCCTTTGTTTCAGACATCTGAGCTAGAGTCGCTGCTGTGCAAGCAGGAGAGTGCCTCTCTCGCACCCGCGCACATGGATCTCTTCGATGGCGGCACTTCCTCCCGCGACGATGTATTCCTCCGCCCCGCCCTCTGGGAGGACATCGCCTCTTCCATCAGGAACATCGATCCTGAGAATGCGAATATGCTTGCTCCCCTTGGAGCCACTCATGTTAAACTCGAGGCAGAGGACGCGTTGCTCGAAGAATGTGGTACACCGCTACTCAGCCCTCTGGAGATCAAGACGGAAAGGCTGTGCGCGCCGACAACGTACGCGCAGCCGCAACCGCCACAGCATCAGCCTCCGCAGCAACCGGCGACATCGTTCGCCAAATACCCGCCATCGCGGCTGGTATACATGTCCCCGTTAACGCCACCAGGCTCAGATCAGGGTAGTCCAGGGAATTCCATGCAGGTAATCATAGTGAACACCTCTAAATGCCTTGCGATGTCTTGCACTGAAGCGACAGATGGTACCATCGACTGCTGAGCGATTACTTATTTTATTATATTGTATGTATTTGATCCTTAATAGCGACAACATCGTCACTGAAAAGACCGACAAACGACAAAGGGACTGAAAAATCATGTGATCAAAATTCGGGTAAGCTGACTGCATAAACGATATTAAATAAATTTGGAGCACATACTTTATGCAGGCAGAAAAATACGTATTTAGGTTACCTACCGTTTCTGTCGGCCGATGACATTATAAGATTATGTGACAGTGTTTATCTACCTACTTACTTATGTGGGTAAATGCGGTAGCAAGCAGAAACTGACCTTGTGTTTGCAGGGCGGACCGCGCCGGACGCCGCCGCCGCCGTACCACCCGCCACCCTTGCTTCGAGCGCCACATATCCCACCGCATCCAGCAGCTCATCCCCATCACCACACACAGGTATTGGCTCTATGGTCCTCATCGACTGATTCTCTTGTGTAGGTGTACTAGCTTGGGTAATAAACTGATAATAAATGAAATATTGCGCAGCACTTCGTGAGGTACCATGTGTAAGGTAGGTCGTTAAATTTTAACAACCTAAAGTTCTCTAGGATGATGCTCCTGGTATAGTGATACCAGGAGAGTGCTCACGAGTACAGATCATTTACCATCCACATTGTCTACTTTGTTACTTGTTCGTAAGTTACAAAAGCGTCATTAGTAACACTGGCAATAAATGCGCCCCCAGGTGATGTCGCAGCCCATGCAACTGCCGCCCCAGCCGCAGTCTGCGTCCGCGCCGCAGCAGCACTCCCACGCACCTCTCTCGCACTCGCGACTCGCCCCACCACTGCCTGTCAAGTACAACAGGCGAAACAACCCCGAGTTAGAGAAAAGAAGAGTGCATCACTGTGATTTTATCGGTGAATATTTTTATATTCGATTCTACATATTTTCTTCTCTCTTTAAATTAAACATTAAAATTAAATCGTTTATTAATTCAGACAACCATACAAAGTTACAATGATAAATCATTTTTTTAAATATGAAAGCATAACTATAAACAGAAAAATAAATAAAATTTTATAGTTGGCCGACATGTAAATTTAAACAGATCATCTCTGTCTGGTTCTTCAAACTCAACAGAATTCTGCAAATGTTGAAGAACTAATTAATCCTTTGGGTCAAAAACCATCAAGTTACCGTAAAGTCGTAGAACAAAAGTTGTACTGACCACACTTTCGAATCTCATACCACTTTTGTAGTAGGTATAGAAAGAAAATTCAAAAGGCTTTATTTTCTGGAAGATTTTTTAATCTGTGAAGAAAAATATGGCATTTCGATTTAGTGCAGTAGATGATATTGCACTAGTTGTTTCACAATTTAGTTAAATATTAATATTCACTTTTATAAAATGGGCGGAAGAGCGTCGCACTGGGGTCAGTGGTGTCAGAGCTTATTTCTTAGGGTGTATCCCTGTATCCAGTCTATATTTTGCCGAAATCTTCAAGATATAGAGGTTCCACTCCACTTGCCTGTCATGCCATATTTTTATCCATACGAACTGTAATTTCAACCAGTATAACAACATAAACGAGTAGAGTAATAGTAGGTATTTACTATTTTAAAATTTATAATTTCAGGATGCTCTAAGGTCTATACGAAAAGTTCGCATTTGAAAGCTCATCAGCGAATACATACAGGTAATATGAACTTTCATTCATATGTCATATTTATCGTCATTGCGAATTCAATTCATATTTTACATGGTAATTTAATTAAAGCTATTGCGAACATTTTTGTTTTCAAATCAGAAAATAGAAATACTTATTCAAAAATAATTGGGTTTAGAAATCTAAGCTTTAGAATAACATTTCAAGTAATAATAGGTACCAAAGTCTATTATTCTTAAAACAGAAGTTAGAAACACAAGTAAAGGAAAGCTATTAGCTTTGCGAAAGTTCCTGATGCAATAAAACGTCAATAGCTTCTTGTAAACTTTCACAATTTCCACTTTAAATTTAATTCTGTCACTTGTTCAATTTATAATGCATTTAACGTTTTCTTTTTGTTATACAAAGTTATTTCTTATTGTCATAGTAATAAGAACACGAAACAAATATTTTTTTGTGTGCGAGTAGTTATAATCCAGGCAAGGCTCTAAGTTTTAAAACACAAATATTGTCTGTTATAATAATAAATACTACTCGTAACTACTAATTTTACCTATGCTAATTTAGGTACCTACCTATCATTTACGGATCTTTTTACGCAGCCAATTGTATTTTTACATTTTTACGGAAATGAGTATCATAAATTCAGAAATGAAAACAGGGTTATTAATGCTAGTCTAAAAAAATCTACTTCTACTTTCGGAGTCCACGAGTTTTTAAATAAGTCATACCTAATGTAACAAACATGTTTTTGTTTTAATTAACCGGCTGCTAAAAATACAGACCAAATCAGACTCGCTGAAAGAATTTCCCCATTTATTGTAACAAATCATAACAACGATCAATTTCCTCGTATTCATATAGGCGAGAAGCCTTACACTTGCCAATGGCCGGAGTGCGAGTGGCGGTTCGCGCGGTCGGACGAGCTGACGCGGCACTACCGCAAGCACACGGGCGCCAAGCCGTTCAAATGTGCCGTCTGCGAGCGCTCCTTCGCCAGGTCCGACCACTTGGCGCTGCACATGAAGCGACATCTACCGAAGACGTCCAAATGACACGCGAGGAGGGGCGGTGAGCCGCCCGCGCAGCCGACCGCCCAGGTCGGTCCAATTTTCTACTTTCTTATTATATAGGTCAAATCGTAGACCATCAGGAGGCCAATTCTCATGGAGTGTTATAAATATCACAGTAGATAAATATCGAAAAAGGAAGGAAGGAAAACAGTGACGAAACCACTGAAAGAATATAAAAAGTATCGGAGGCAAGTGAAATCGACCAATTTCTGTGCTGTGCCCACACACCCAACTTGCGCTTATTACACTTGACTAAATTCAGTCGAATGAATGATGCGTTCAGTACGGTTAGTCTGCGATTTAGATCCTATAAACAGAATCCTGTCCACAAAGCTGCGGCGCAAACATTACCGGATCGAATCCACCTTTCATTTTAGTCTAGTTGGAATGGTTAATGAAGAATATTGGTATTGTCACATTAAGTACCTACTAAAGTGTAATTACCAAATATTTTTTTCAATGCAGAAATGAGTCGACCATGTCGTAAAGCGCAAAACAAACACAGGCGGTGCGTTGACGGCACACCAGTCGACACATCTTTTGTGTATGTTTTGCGCCGCTTCACTTTCACATATTTTGTATAAAAATAGTTTAAAGGGGCGGAATGCAGGCACAGTGGCCGGCGCGCTGCCTCTTTATCTACTTGCATATAAAATACATGAAAGCGACGGGTGCAAAACAGACAGAGGCAGCGCGCTGACGGCACGCCGGTCGGCACACCACTTGTATATGTTTTGTCCCAATAATTGTTCCATTTATAATTTTCAGGAGGAATGCAGTGAGAGCATCTTCTTAGAGTGCGATTTGGATACAAATCTGATGGACACCTTCTACGGCGTGCTGTGACGGACGCGAGCCGACGAACACGCGCCCCTCACGAGCTGGCCCAACAGCCACGTCTCGTCTCGCCTTTTAGTAAGCGGAATTGACAGCAGAGGTCCGGTCTCGAAAACTCTTCACGAACACTAAACTGGTCTCAACCACTGGTGACGTGAAGAGAATACAAACCAGCTCTCAAATTATCCAGTGTCTATATTATTGTAAGTGAACGTGAGTGCCTTTCACGAAATTACCAAGTAAATTTTAATATTCTTATTATAAAGGCACGCATAGGTACCTACAACATTCAACAGCATTACCAAGGAAATCGCTTTACATTACATAAATATCTAATTAATTATGTATTATAAATGGTTAATACAGAGTCACCTATCGATCAACCCAAAACACGTATTTTATAAATAATATTTATATAATTTAAAATGACAAATATTTCTATAGGTACGTGAGTTTTGCGACACCATTGCTTAAAAATTAGAGAACGATCAATATTTTTACCATATCATACAGTACTTACAGTCATTATAATATGAAGAAATACATAGGCAGGCACGTAGTTCATAATATAGTATAGAGTTTTTATGTGTCACAAATAAATATTTCAGATAATTAAACTACTATAAAGCTATACCATCAATACTATACCTACCATCAAAAACAATAACGAAATCTTTTATGATAAAATGATAACTAACAAATTTTTAGCAACCAGTCTGACCATACCAGTCACTTTAATTATATTCATTGGGGCGGGCGTTCGTTCCTTCATGTATTTATTGTTTTATTTTATTAAGTAAATAATTGGCACTTTTCTCACCAGAAGAAAATCCTATTGACTTTGCTGTCATTTTTATGTATATTTAGTTAGAGATCCAGTATTTGACAAAAAAATAACGGCTAACATTTAAAGTATAGGTAATAGAAATAAAATTATATTTCAAAAACAGGCACCACCGCCTCGGATTCGAGTGTTCATCTTTCCGTCACTTTTCATTGATAACAATAACATCCGAATCGCTATTTATCTCTCATACAATTAAGTACATACATTACATAATTATTAGTGGAAGGTATGTTAATAAATAAATGCTACATGTATGGTGCCATCTATGTAAATGCGTGTATCCCGAGCACTGCATAATGTAAAAACCCTTGTCAATCAACCAGCCAAGGGCTCCAATTTATGACTTAATTCATAAGGTGTCTGCATTTGTTTGCTCATTCAATTCAACCCAAGTTTTACCTTGACTGCAGACACAAAAAATATATTTATTTATTATTTTGAGAAAATTACAATGTGAAAGTATTTAGTGTGTATGGAAAATTGCTCACTGCAATGGCATTGGTGTCGCTACAAAACCTCGTGTCTTAAACGCTCTAAGTATTCATTAGATATGATTAGTTAATTTATTGTAAGTTAATGAATAAGAAAGCAAGGAATATCCAAGATATTAAAAGTTATCGTAATAATATTATTATGGAAAAATAAAAGCATCAGTTAGTCGGTAGGTAGGTAGATATTAATTATAATGGAACAAAAGCGTTTTCGAACTTAACGACTTAGATTGCGTGCTTTTAAATAATTTGTGCTCGATGCATCGTTATTTTAGTACTTAAACTTCTAAAGGTACGGTAAGTTAGCCGTTGTATTATCTCTGAAGCTAAAAGTTCAGAAGATCGATGGCCATCATCAGACTTTAAAAAATTAAATCCCTGAAATATTCATCTGATGTGTTACATATTCAGACACCTCTGCATGTGGCATCTGAACTTCAGAGTAGGAACTCTATTTGAACTCTAAATTATTTTCAGGAGCATTTTAACTCAAACTCGAACCCACCTAACCATATCCGTTTCTGAGATCCCTCAAAGATATTCCATGATCTTCGAAACCACTGATCCAATTTTTATTTGACATTGTGAAAACTCTCGATAAAATTATCTTATAAATAAAAAAACCTCAGACAAACACATAAGACTTACGAACAGACAGATATACGCGTCAAAATTATAACAAACACATCTTTTTGGTCGGTATCATCATGAAACTTTTGGCAATCTATAGTCGTTTCCATGAAGGAACGCGCGCCCGCCCTAGGGACATACATTTTTTCGTAATTCAAGGTCGTTTCGTTCGAACACGCAACTTATACACTTTCTAGTCTCAATTTATTACAGTTTTTTAATACAAATATTACCGACCATTTTTTTAAAGTTTTTAAATAATTGATTTATTTACCGCTTAGTACAGCGTTTATTAGGTATACTATGCTCTCACGCACAATTATTTATACAAATTAAATACTACTTCATTTATACAGATTGACCTTAAATCATTACATAACAGGAATAGTCAAACCAAAGATTTGAAATTCACCCTATCACACCCCATGTAGATTGCTCGCTAGAGAAGTTTTATAGAGAAACCGCGTCAGCCAGTTATACATCGGACATTGAAATGTCATATGTATGTAACTATATGTGCATGTGCAAACCCTTGGGCTCGCTGTCAGTGTTCACGTCATCATTCTAGAGTAGAGGGCACTACTAGTCCGATTTCTGTGAGTCTAACAGTACCTACACATAAATAAGGTCACTTGTATATAGGTACCTATCTTAAAATAACACATAAAGCTAATTTTCTTAGAGTACTAAAATAGTGTTAATTCTTATGAAGTGCTTATAAATCAACCTTATTGCCTCCGTCCAGTCATGTATTATGTACCTATATTCACAAGCAGTGTGCCTTTGTGAAACTGTCTATAAATTAATGATTATTCTTTGTAATACATATAAGCTTACATACATCTAATCTTCTATTATAAAAACAAATTGCCATCATTAATAGTCACTAGTAATTTGTGCTATTTGTAAGTTACGCTAAATTTTGAAAAAACTTTTGTAGTTAATGTATATTTAACAACTTCACAAGCTTAGTTGCGTCAAATGCCCAAGCACAGTGTAAGATTAATGTATTTATTATTAAGCCGTCTTTATTTTATTTGCTTCGACTGATGCCACATATCATTAATATTTATGGTTGAAAATAGGTACATTAAAAATTCCACATTTTTTAAATAAGATATTGTCTGAACTCCAAGCACCCAAGCAGCATTGCGTCGGTGAAGTTCTAACACCGCTTAAGTCGAAATATACAACATTTTAGGAGAGCGAAAACACTTTATTTTGCTATTTTGATTTCTTATGTAAACTTTTATGTTATCAATTAATAAAAAGCGCAATTTTACCCTTTTCCAAAGCAAACTGACGAGACGGCTCTCCTTGAAACTGTTCGGCACTGACTGAGATACGCGCTGCGGTATTGTCGGTTTTTTTATTTACTACAATATATCTCCGCCATTGGTATAAATGCTTGTTTCTTATTAGTCAGCCGAATCGCGCCATCACTCCCCATCGTATGACATTAAGAGGTCAAAACCGCCAAATTGATTTAGGCGGTGTTAGAACTTCACCGATGACAAAATGACAAGAAAATGTGGGAAAAAGACGGGATGACTAAAAAATAACTGCCTAAAGTCGATTACGTGTGGCTACTGTAGTTTCTTTGATAAGTATAACTTAACTACAAAGAATTCAGTCTTCCCTAATAAATAAAAATCTGGATCTAGGGAGGTGTAACATTTGGGACGTGAATAGGATTTAGGACGAAATTGACTAGGACATCTAATTAGGTTCCTTCCTAATTAGAATCTTGCATTCAGTGCAGAGTAATAAACGCTCTCCTATATCAAATTACTTAGGTAACTATAATAGATTATGAACAATGGATATGTTACTGTAAAACCCCGAATAGTGGTAAATCATTGGTCTTACTTATAAATCTTAACATTTACCAACATGAGTTGGTAAATGTTAAGATTGATATAAAAGCGGTTGATTTTTCGGGCTTTTACCACGAAAGTTTGGCACATGCTAGGATTAACCAATAACGATTAGTAAAAGTTGTTTTAAGGAATAAAAACAAGGTATTATAATTAAAAAGTAGGATACGAGTACATATTAGATAAATGAATTAAAATATAATGAGATCCAAATTTAACGCAGATAATTATCACATAAATAAAATGTAGGTACCTACTTCTTTTAAAGCTGGCTTAGCTTTTGATCATAAAAAGAAGACATTGATTATAATTTTTTAACCATTTGTTAATCACTAATAATAAATAAAATATAGTACTTGGCAAGCTATTGTGGCATTTGGAATTTCAAAGTACTCCCGATGACTTCTTTGTCGAACATTTTAAAGGCAGTTACATTATTGAACCCTTGCCCAATAGTCAAAGACATTTTTCCAACAACTTCCCGAAGACTTACTTCTTTATCTTTGACAACTTCAACTTTCTTGATAAAGTCTTCCGAACATATGGAAATAAAATAAATAAATAAAATTAATAACGCGCCGTGCATATCTAAACATGTCTTTTTTTCAACGTTTACAGTGTCTCGAAGGTAAAACCTAAGATTTACCGAGTGAATTAAAAGTCCGAAATTAACGATGATTTAGAATAGAATAGAAAAACCTTATTCTTTCCTTGATTTCTTACAGAACAATTCGGACATTTACCGTTATTACTAGGTAAATCTTAGGTTTTACTGAAAAATCTTAGCATCTACCGTATTCGAGTTTTTACAGTAACAGACATACATGAAGACATGAAGATTCTACTAGAAATTAAAAAAGAATAAATCAAATAAAGAAAGAGTCAAGTACCTTTCCCTATATATCATTACCGGATTACACCTATAGGTACTCGTATTTAGACAGAAAATATTCATTCACAGAGATACATACAAGTAGATCTACCTACATTACATAATTTCACGACTTAAATATTGAAATACCTAGTTACCATAATGCAATTCAAGTTAAATTTTGTACTATCTTTATTTTACATAGTACCTACTTAATTATTTTCATATTTGTCAAGACCCCTGGTTTGTTTCCGAAATAAATATGTCGTGCGATTATTATTGAACTTTCAGGAAAAATCGATCCAGATACTTGGTCACGCGATTTCAGTATTTCCCGTCTTTTCAATCATAATAATAATGTAATGAAATTAGCATGACAAAGGAAATATTAAGTGCTAAAGTGCAACGTGACCACTCCGTTTCCATACTGATGATTTAAAAAATTATGTCGTATTCGTGCAATATTTTCTTGAAATTATTACTATCAAATCAATCAAGCTTTTGTACTGTCGCCAATATAAAAATTAATTAACTTTTCTTTTAACTTTCAATATTTGTATGAAACCTTAAAGTGCTTATATAAACCTTTTATTGAGATAAATTGTAATATTTTTTTTAATTTGCAACAGTTCAACAGCATGATTGACTTGATAATAGGTATTATAACATATTTTAGTAAAATATTGCACAATTACGACATACATAAGCAAAAAAAATTAAATAAGCAAATTTGTATTGAAATAGACTCGTTGCGTAGCACCTTAACTGAAGATTTGGAGGCCAATTCTCACAGAGTGATATAAATATCAGTAGATAAAATAAATATCGAAAAAAATGGCGAATATCGAAGGACGGGACTTTTTGCTATTCTTTCATTATCACCTTCGATATTTATCGAGTCCTAGGGATCGACATGCAACGAGTGGTCCTTAGCGGTCAATATTTTACATGATATTTACAATTAACATGCGATTTATCGAGTTTCGATATAATATCTCGTTTTTGAGAATTGACCTCCTGGGCTGTTGTTTGAAAATATGGGTGCTTGCAAGCTCATCCTATTCGTACTATTTGTTCAGTTTTTTTTTATACTGGCCATTACAATCTTGCCACTTTTCTTTGTATTAAGTTTCGTATTAAAGATATCGTAATATTGTATGAAGTTAAGGCAAATTTTTATCACTATTAGACAAATGTGTGTTAACCATAATAAACGTACAATAACGTCAATTTCTCTGTTGAATATTACACGGGTGAAACAAAATACAGCTATAATTATAAGCCTTTTAAATGTGTACTTACAAAAAAATTAACACCGACATTTCATTTTGTCTTCCGAAAAATATTTCCAAAAAAAAGCAAAATATCGACTTCTCATACGAAAACGTCGACCCAAAGTCACTATTTTGCATGGCGTAATTTTTTTTTCGCAGTTCGAATTTATTTTCTGGAAAGTTATAAACATTTAAATGGAATTTCTGATAAAATCTATCTATCTATTAATTAGCCAGTGTTCGTCCATCCTGGAATATAGACATGATAAAATATTGGCCTGTATTTTGTTAACACCCTGTTTATACCGTTTCTGAATGCTTTTGCGAGTAATTAATATATTGTTGCACATAAAAATATACTTACTAATTCATTGGTGATGAACATGCCTTGAATGCACAATAAATAAATTCTACGTAACATTGAGGCCTTAATTATACATACCTTATGGAATGATTATTTTAGTGAAATATGAATAGGTATTCGTCAAAATTACTCATTGAGTATAGTTAGCCAAACCGAACAATTGCCATAAACGTCTCTGTCATGCCATATTTAAATTTAATTTTAGGTTTTATGAAAAGACAATAGACGTAAGGTTTTTTTTAAATGTAAAACACGATATCTTACCTCACTCTTTCTGTTCAAGCTTATTCTATTTTTATTTTTTGTTGAGAGTTAGTTACAATTATGTTTGTAATATTTTCACGTGTAATGTTACTTACGTACTTAGCACGTATCTAGTTTAGTATGTTGACTAAGTCACAGATAATTTATTACCAATGACATGTTTTTAAAATCTTTTTTTATATTTTAGATTTTGTATAGTTGAGTGTAAAAAGTTGAATTATACATTTTAATGATATAGCTGTCTTACTTGAGTTTTTAATATATTTTAAGGAGTTGCCAGAAGTGTGATCTACTAACATTATGTACTATGTAATTCGATACGTTTAGATATTTTCACGTCTGCTTGCCTATTGGATGTAATTTATCGCCCGATATATTTTATACATATATTTTTGTAAAATTACATGCCTAATGTGGCCGAAATATTGAAAATAATTAGCCGTTGAATGTCATATATTACAATCACTTGATGTAGTAAAGATGGGCGAAGTACGTAAAAAAATTGACAATATGATGTTGATTGTTATAGGTAAAACCGTATCCATATTACGTATTATAGTTCTGGCTAAGTCACTGTGCCATAAAAGTGAGCAATGTTTTCATGTCAAATTGGCAAAAATTATATTGTAAGCCTACATAAAAGAAGTAGGTGCTAATACCGTCGATTCTGTATATAATTTTGTCAAAATATTTTTCCAGATTATTTTGTTCTAATGTTATGACAGTGGTATTATCTACAATAAAACTGTAAAATATTACATAGATACAATTCTCACATTTCAAAACAAATTAAATATAGTCACAAATTGTATGCGGTTATTTCATTTAACTGTGTAAATAGCTATGCCGATAAATCGGTCAACCTTAACTATCCAAACCTATTTGGTCTTAGCAGCCTCTAAAGCTTTCTATAATAGTATTCTAGAATGCTATTATAGAAATCGATCGATATCTCCCCTGGTTTCCTTTCATTCCTTCCGAAGACGAAATATAATATTTTCTTCAATTACTACGCCTGGAAATGTCTTTCAGTCAATAAATGGAATACTAAATTATATCTTTTAGATCAGTTGCATTTCAGTAAGTTTCTCTTTCAATACCGCAGATTACAATGACGTCGATATATCGGTATTTAAAAGCGAAACGTATCTAGTTCAAGTCCCATTTTAAGAGTTGTCGTAAGTATACGCTAAACGAGAAACGGTTATATCCTTAACACTTTACTCAAATATACGACCGTTACTACCCACTTTATATATAGATGCCTACTGGTTTGGTCATCAATCGTACTTTAAAGGCTTGGGGATAGGACAAGATGACCTTTGGTAAATTCAGAAAAGTAACAAAGTCGCTTTCAAGCTAAGCAACCCGTGCCATCGAATCTGACGAAAAGTAACTCGCGAGAGTAACACAAAACATGTCGGACAAACAGTTCTGGTTGTTCATTACGGCGATTCTAGTGACAGCAGCAGCCATTTCAGTCTACGACAAGGAGTTGGATGATGGCGAGCTAGAAGAAGACAGTGACAGGAAAGGAAAAATACGTGAGTATTTAGAAGTTAGTATAACTTTACGTTCCTAACTAAATGTTACTGGAGATGATTAACACCAAAGAAAAGGGTTTAAGTAAGTGTTATATAGGGTGGGCCATGAATTAGTTAACAATTGAAAAAATCATATAAAGAAAACCATTTGACATATTTTTAAAATTGTTTATTTACAAGAAAGTTAGTTATTTGGAATTTATTTTTTAAAAATAACATCATCTAAATGACCACCGTTTCGATTTTTGCACTCTTCTAAGCGAACACCGAAATTTTCGAATACTCGTCGACAAAGAGACCGCGAGATCGCTGACATTTCTTCACTAATTTTTTCCTTTAGTTCACGTAGTGTTTTTGGTTTATGGGTGTAAACACGACTCTTCAAATAACCCCATAAAAAGAAGTCTGCTGGCGTTAAATCTTAAATCTGGATCGCTGACATTAGTGAAGAAATGTCAGCGATCTCGCGGTCTCTTTGTCGACGAGTATTCGAAAATTTCGGTGTTCGCTTAGAAGAGTGCAAAAATCGAAACGGTGGTCATTTAGATGATGTTATTTTTAAAAAATAAATTCCAAATAACTAACTTTCTTGTAAATAAACAATTTTAAAAATATGTCAAATGGTTTTCTTTATATGATTTTTTCAATTGTTAACTAATTCATGGCCCACCCTATATTTAGTGGTAAAATTTTAATGACGCATAAAAGTACAGGTACAATGTACAGCGTCCATTGCCATGCTATGTACCTACCACCATGTGAGTTTATCGGAATTTTAGAAGGCTTACGTACATTTTCAGACTGCTCTTACGGTGAAGGAAAACGCCGTGAGGTCTGTGGAAAAAGGTTTTCCGAAGGCGTGTGAAATCCATCAATTAGCACTGGATCGGTGGATGGTGGTGGCCCGTACCGCCCTTGTGCAAGGGGAGGCCTGTGCCTCAACAATGGGGACGTTAATAGGCTGATGGGATAAAAATGAAAAATGTACAGGGCATAAATAATAGTAATACGTAGTATGTAGTGTACCAGGGTCTGGTTGGGAGAGGGTGATTTTACTAAAGTGCAGGCAAAATTCCGAGTCCAGTTTCATTTTTCGTAGTCTCTGGCGATCAATTAAAATAATTTGGATTATGAAATCCCTACATACATGGGTTTGTTTTCAATGAGTTTGTATTCATCATCTTTGGCCTGTTCTTTCGACGTGCATAACGAGAAGTTGTCTTGTTCCAGTGTTCCCATTCATAAGCGTACTCCGGTTCGCGAACACGGAATGCTCGAGTTCGAGTCCCATGAGCGGCACGTGCCTGGCGCGCCGGGAATGCAACAACCTTAACGGTACCATTACGGCCACATGCGCTTCGCGGCGCGGACGCTGCTGCGTCGGTAAGTGAAAGTACTACGACTGTACCATAAGAGTATACTTAGTCCATAGCTGCATATACCAGTAATTTACCTTAAAAGAGTCCTATGACCTATTGCCGAAAGCGAATGGGTGTTTTCACATTAGACGATAATGACACCGATATATGTGTGAATGAATATGGTGTCGTGGACACATAGTGTGAAAGCGTCGTACGTACTAAATGTATGAGATTCGACAACCGACGATATCGGTACCGTTGTCGTGTCGTTTATTAGTGAAAACGCCCAAACGAACGGGAACGAACAAAACATGTTTAACAGACAGGGGCGTATTTCTAAATTTCGCCCCCTGGGCGAATATGATAAGCCGCCTCTGTATCCGATGGCAAAAGCAAACAAACCGAGTTGACAATAAAGAAAAAAGCCCTCCGCTCCCTCTGTTCGCCCTGGGCCCTCGCTCCCTACGCCCTTAGAATACATCACTGCTGACAAATCGTAAAGAACTTTGGCGGGAAAACTCTGGGTAGCGTCTGGGATTAATAAGTACAGAAGGAAAACTCAGTAGGTACCAGCGTGAGGCGTGATACACATACATTCGGACTGGCATGTTCGAGTCTAAGTCTAAGGTTATCGCACACATATCACCCCAGCATCACCCCGGCACCTGATCAACGTCGCCTCAACTCGAGCCGTACAGTATTCTTTGTATGAAATTTCATACTGCAACGCACACTAATCAACTTCGTAACGGTATCGCCTCGCCTCGGGACAAGCAGTGACCAGCTCGTGGTTCGTAGTCAACTCGCAGTCACTGCGCTTACGTCGGGGCGTCGCCGCGCTGACGTCTCGCCGCCGGCGCGGGGTTGGCGCGCAGACCGCCTGTTGTTTTATCGGTTTTGTAGTCGTCCCCCAGGTGACGGCTAGCCGTTCGCCCAGCCGTAGCCGCGCCGACGCCTCGGAGGTGCTGGGCTCCGGTTACGTGCCTGCGCCGGATTGACGCCTGATTTACTGCAAGGCGATACGGAGGCGATCCGGTGCAGGGTTAATATCTGTGCGTCAGCCTTTAACTGTCAAATTCCATATTGAATTGACAGTTATAATGTCGGCCCGAACGAGCGCCAGCCCGAGTCTGTGAAGCACGCCTGACGCATTAACTCGATGTACGCAGTGTCGCGGTCGTGTGGCAGCACTACTAATGTAAACAACACCTACTTCACGAGCCCCGGCTACCCGTCCGCGTATTCCGGCGGGCAGGCCTGTGCCATCACTGTGTACCGCTGTAACAATCAGATCTGTCAGGTAAGGAAACGAACTACTGTAGTATAATTTAAGGTCAAACACAGGCTATATTATTATTTTTTAATTTAAGACTCTTGATTGTAACTTCGGAAGTACAGCGCCTTAGCCAACTGCTAAAAATGATGAGGTCTATAGTATAATCAATTTCAATATTGATAACTGAACAACCACAGAAAGTAATCGATAACCATAAACCAAATTATTGACTTTTCGTATAAACAAATCCATCGTACAGTTTGTAGTGTTTTTGGGAAATTTCCGAACTAAAATTGTTTAATGAACATACAATTGTTCAATAAAGCATAAAACTGTTCAATAAAGCATAAAATTGTTTACAATTTTACGTAATTTCAGTTATAAACTTTAGCTTCCATATTATTATTTTATCATAATTACCACAAATTAATTATTGTAACGAACATTGTTACTAACAAAAACTAGAACTTGGTCACACAAACCACATTTTATGCAATGGCTAAGGCACGTGAAGCAAGCGTCGCCAGATCGAATCTGCCTCTGGAGCGTTGTGGTAGATAACTCCTTGCAAACCATTTAAAATATAAAGCTAGGACTACATGGCCCGGTTCCAGCGACGGTTCGGTTCGAAGCTCTGATTTCAAGTGGGGAGAAGGGCGGAACGCAATGATTGTTTGCTCCGGGCTGGAACCGGACGTGTATAGTCCAGCACTCATCAAAGTTTGTACAAAAATATCGTTAATTTCCCAGCTCCGAATTGATTTCCTGGACTTGGTGCTGGCGCAACCAGATGGCGATGGTAACTGTGTCACCGATTCCGTCACCGTGACCGGAGGCAACACCGTCGTGCCGACGATCTGCGGCGACAACACCGGACAGACTATCTTCGTCGATTTTGACGGCAACACGCCAATCACGATCAGTATCATCGCAACCCTCGCGACGTCTTTCTCCAGGCGGTGGAATATAAAACTCACGCAACTTGGATGCGACTGCCCGGGAATAGGTTAATATAACTTTCTGTTGTGTTAGTATATAAATCATCATTGGTCTTAACGTCTAATTCAGTACTTATATTATCAAAACATTGAAATATAGAGACCCCATTAATCGTTTTTAGTGCGGATCTAGAATGTCTGTCGTTTACTGATCTCTGGTTACTTATAAATCTTATAATACAAGTACAAACAATGTTTAGAAAAGAAGTCGAAAATTAATAATAATAAATATCCTACGGTTCAAACTCCCGTGGTCAATCTGGAAAACGCTTTATCGCTTGCAAACCCGGGTTGGCTTTGGCATGGTAGATATAATTTTCACAAATGGGGTTTTACCGGCGATCCAATTAAGTGAGAGTGTGGTGCCACCCTTCAAACTATAGAGCAACTGCTCTGCTATTCCGACTACCTGCACGCAGAACCTTTTCGAGGCCAACCAGGGGGCCACCGATGTAGCGGCCTTATGGTCTGGAAAAATATATTTCGGATCATCAACCCGAAAGAAGACGTACGAGAAGAATGAGCACACAAAAATAGAATAATGAGCTTCATGAAAATGAAACAACTGTACCTCAAAGAATGTTTGGCTCACTCACATAGTTTGTTAATGCTCCTGGGCAAGAGTAGTTGTGTTGTACAGTTTAGTCATATTTCTCCAATTTTCAGCTCCAAACGGTTGTCTGCAGTACTACACAGGAACGTCAGGCACCATCAATAGCTTCAACTACGGGTCGGCAGCTAGCACCGCTCTGAGCGCGTCGCTCGTCACTGGCACCCGACAAATTGCCAACTTGAACTACGGCATATGTATCAGAATGGAGGCCGGCTATTGCGCTATACGCTACTCGCAGGTGACTTTAATTATAGTATTTATGTATTTAGGCAGTGTTTTTATTACATCATGAACAGATTAAAAAAGACATAAATTTAGTGTAAAATAGTGCTTACTTATACAAGGTGATACAATGTTGGCATCCGTATCCCTAAGAACGATCTTTTCGAAAAACAAGGGAGGGATCTGACGGCCGGACGGACGGACTTCATTAATGGAGAGGCACAGCAAGAACATGAAATTCGTTAAAAAGTCCCAAACAATATTATCTGTCAGCTGTAGGTAAAGATGTGTCACAATATGTTAGCTTTTTAGTTCCTTATAAAAGTAATTTGTTTTCTTTATTTTTCCACAATCTAGACAAGCGACGTATATTCATTTACTGTGACCGGCGACGTTGAGGGTGCGGACAACACCGTTTTGGGTACCCCAGTGGGAGCCGAGAACGACGGCTCGTGTGTGACAGACTTTGTGGTCATACCCAACCCGTACGTCGTGTCCACCGGCACCGCAGTCGATACCGACAGATTTTGTGGGATCGGCTTCGTCACTGTACAGTGTAAGTCTACTTTCCACACAACAAACAATAAACGTAACCAGAATAGTAGCCTCGTATTCCTTGAGGTTTACTATGCAGTTCGTATCTATAAAATACGCAAATTCTCTTCTACATAATAAGTCAAACTCGAACCTTAATTAGTTTAATATAAATACATTAAATTGTCGTTGGAACAACTCGCAATAATTGTAAAATTGTACTTATCTATTGCTGTGAGGAGCTTTTTAGCTGAACAACAATAATTGAACAAAAATTGTTCAAACATACATTGATAGTAGTTTGAAGATGTGCAAAATATTAACTTATAGGATCAAGCCGTGTCGTTGCTAGCTTGACAAAAAAACTTTCAATTGGCGACTGTAGGCCCCTTAAAAATTAACTTTACGATATCTGTAACGCACAAAATATTTGCTACTGGTCTCAATTCCTACCTGGCCGCTAAACTTATTTTTTTCAATTCAGTCCGTCGTTATCGGTAAGAAAACAGGTGTCATTATAGGTTTAGAGCTGTTAAATTAATCGACGGCCAACAATTCGGTAGTTTCCAAGTAACAAATATTAAATGTATTTCTTAAAAATTAAGAAATAGACATAAATTGATGGTCAAATGTGAAAACAGAATTAAAATTAGTTGACAAAATAAAATAGCTACGGGCAATCAAAAATCAGATAGTAGAAAGAAACGGCAATATTACTTTATGACGTCACTGTGCAATAACGACATACAGAGAGAGCTGTTTTGTTAAAAATGAATTTTAAAAATTAAGTCAAACACCTAATTTTAGAGGGCATGTATTTCTATCCGATCTAAATTTCATCAGTCTTAATTTGATAGCTCTAAACCTAAACTCACATCATCTTCTTCTGTACTTTTCTTGCCGATAATGAAAGAGATAGACGGACTGAACTTAAATTTAAATTAAGCGGCCATGCACGAATTGAGACCACTATATTTATAATTGTAATTACAGCGGGCGCTAAGCCGTTCGTACTCTACGTGGTTACGAACGGCGATGAAGGACCGACAGCCACAACTCCACCTGACGTCGCGAATAGAGGTTTCTCTCTCTCCTACAGTCAAGTCGCATGTTAAACATCTCTTGAATCACGGTAGAGTTAGAATCTTAATCTATAAGTGTTTGGAAAGAAAACTCTGATATTTGTAATTACGCTGTATAATAGATATTATTATTTTCTTTTTGAAGTGTTCTAAATAAATTATTTATTAAGTACCTATGAATTAGGAAATTAAAAAAATTAAGTACATAATTCTTTTCTTTTAATAACTAAATAAACAATAAAATCACAAGTAAAATACTACATAATTATTATTCACTTTCGTAATCCAATCCAAAAAAATAAATTAATGTGATCACTGGAACAAACCAGTATATCAAATAGCCACGCTACTCAATAAGTGCAATCCAATAGCGGTAATTTTATACTAAAAAAGTAGAAGGTTGAATTTACTGCTTGTACTTTAGTTTACAAAAACAAGTCATTTATTTTATGCAGATTTAATATATAACGAATTGAGCTGTATAAACCTAATAACTAACGCATAACAAGTAACACGCGCTGTCAATTCTTTTCGTTTTCCTTGCCTATTCAACAGTGCCTTCTACTTTCTACATAAGTATTGGCACGTAACTAAAAGCTGTAAATATAGGCACGCCTCTTCGCCCTCGTTACCAGTCTTTTATAATTCTGCGCAAAGACTCTGCGCAACTTTACAGCATTTTAGTTATAATACGTGCCGATACTGGTAACAGTATCTTAAATAGTTTGCGCATGAGTAGCGAGCACTTTCCCGCGTCTCCTCTCTATAGAATTCTTAATATCATCGTACCATTTTCCTATGTCGGTGTGGTTCCGCAAGTCCTTGAAGGCTCGGCAACCCTCGATGCTGCTGAGTACACCGTATACCGTGATGTCGGCCAAGTTAGGCTGCTCGCCGCCCAAAAACGGCGTTCCCTTTTGATTCACAGCCGACATCCATTTGTTGGCCGCGTCGTAAAGCGCCTGACGGGCGTTGTCGATGTTGTGTCTGTAATTTGTAAATAAATAACTCGTTAGGAATTATGCAAAGATTTTGAAATCACCCCTATGTAGATTGCTCGCAATCGAATTTATTTCTTCGTACTCCTCATTGGTGAAGAAGTGTTAGCCGAAAAGTAAAAATATCTCCGGCCGAATAGTTGTATCTTTTTCGATAGCCTTTTTTTGGCCAACTATTCGGTTGCAAGTCTATTGAATATTTCTTTACCTTGCCTTAAGCCTCTTGGCAATAATCCACATGGCGGCCGCTCCGCCATACACCATCAGCGCACACTCCCAGCTCGGGAACGCCTGTTTCCAGCCTCCAACCTCTTCGAACCATTTGAAGGTCTCCAGAGCTTCGCCAGCCGTTTGATAAACATTGGGAGACAGAGTGTGGACGAGGACTCTGTCAGACCACTGTCGCCATTCGCGCTCCTCGCTAGAAATAAAATTGACTTTGTAATGAAATTCCACATTCATATGACATATGGTTACTAGAATTAGAAGAGGGATATGTATACAAAATAATGAATAACTGCAGAAAATTTAATACCACATTAGCAAAACCAATGTTTTCAAAAATTACATATTAAAAACTTACATTTCAGCTACTCTTTCACGTTCATCAGGTACATAAGCATTGTGCATAAGAAAGTATTTATTGGTGATATCAGTTGTAGTCTTTCCTGATTTTTCAGGGTAACTTGTTACTGGATAAAACTTGACAATATCACGTAGCTCGGAAGATTCGTCACGCAAGTGCGTTTCTAGTACAGATATAATTGCTGAACTATCCATAAGTTGCTGAAATAAATAAGAACAGCTGTTATCTTGTTAATTTTTATTACATTAATGTAGTTTGAAATTTGGATTAAGAATGATGCATTGCAGTATAGATTGACAATATTCTTTGTAAAAATACGATTATTTCACTTTTACATCGAGTAGGTATCTGTTTTTGTAGTATTGGATAAAATATTTTTAATTTACAGATAATCCTTGTCTAAAACAATTCAGAATAACAATTTTTAAATAGAACGTCTTCAATAATGTACCTAATGAACATATACATTATTTTTTTATTTTATTTTATTGAATACCTGATATCCTCCCTCCACTCTTGCCAGCAATATGGGTACTTTTTTGTAACCTGACCACTTGATGGCTTGTCGAAGAACAGCATCGACTTCGACGATCTCGTAGCTAATACCATGAGAGTCCAGATATGCTCTCACTTTACAGCAGAAAGGACATGTACGATATTGAAACAAAACCAACTGCAGGTTGCTGGTGTCTGACTCATTGATTACCTAAAAAACAAAATTAAACATGCATAATATACATAATGTATATTAAATTCCCTACCTACATAAATACACGAGTCAAGTATATTATTTCATATTTATTTTGTTATTATAATTTCAATGCCTATATAAATTTTGAATTGCTTGGCTAAAATTGTTGTTGTTATTTAATTGTACTATGTTGTTCTACAAATGAGAAAACTACCTAACATACTTTGTACATAGTGCATTTTAAACATGGCATAAAAAGGACTCATACTTCATCAGACAGGGCGGATCCCGGAGGGTAGGAGGGCTAAATTGAAATATTATCGTGAAAATCGTAACGTATGAACCATTTTCTTGTATAACAAGCTAGCTAGGGTGTCAAGAGCTGAACAACTTCTTAAACAACCTTACAAATAAAATATTTTTTTCCCTATACACATGAGTGCGCGCCGCGGCGCCCCGATGCGCTGTGGAGAGTACACAGGGGCGCCGCGAGGCACTTCTGTTTTCTCTTCTCTGGAAGCTAAAATTACTTATATGCAAAATGAAAAGATGTTAAATAAGCAAGTCGACAATTCATATGTGAATGATCAAGTACCTTTTTTTGTTAATGTATTTCATATTCTGTCAATTTTAATATACATGTATATATGTGAACCTCACATTGTAAGGTTTAACTGCAAAGTTCTTTTAATATCATTCATTATACACATATATTTTGACTAAACCTGGACAAAATACCAAATCTGTAAGTGCGCCATGAACTGAATAAGTTTGGGAACCCCTGAGTTAATCTATTAATTTAGTTCCAGAAAAGTAATAATATAACTTAAATTATATCACCTACCTAAAGATAAGCTTTAAATAGGTACTAAAAACTCACTTGCTATTGTTACAATCGCTATGCAATAAGTAATTCAAAGTTATATAATTTAATTTTTAAAATGAATTTTATCCTACAAACATTTAAAAAGGTGCATACTGACATCAGATACTGACCAAGACACCTACCTACTGGTTAAGTATATTAGAATAGATAAGTATTTGTATGTGAAACATTTAAAAAAGTGCATACCGACCAAGGCTCCTACTGGCCAAGCATATTTGTATATGACTTCGATTAAACAGTCAGTTGCATTGCATTGGATTACAAAAATGTATTCACTTCATAAAATAATTTATTTTCCAGAAAAATAGAATAGGAGTTAGGTAAACTTTTTTTTTTTTATGTATAACTAAACCCGCATTTGACCTCGATCTCGCCTGATGGTAAGCGACGATGAGGTCGACGACTTCTTAAATACCAAAAGGTCAGTGGTTATTGTCACGATCGCTGAGCAAAATAAAACATAATTATCTATTATTTCATATGTACTGCATACAATTCAATTAAAAAACATTTCATGTTTGATATTGGAGAGAACTGTTAGTACATCTTTCATTTTAAACTATTCCTAAAAAGTTTTTTATCCTTGAAAACATTTTATAAAAATGCATATTTTACTGGCCAAGAATATTTGTGACTCAACTATTACAGTGGTCAATTTGTTGAGCCAAAATATACTAAGCTCACTTTATAATACAAAAATTCATCTACAAGCACCAGTTCACAGTGAGTAGTAAACAGTCCTGGTCACAATGCTCCATTGATTTATATTTGCAATGCAAAAATCCCTTGCTAATGTTAAAATATAAATGTACTTTTGAAATTTTATAGTTGGATTATATGCAACAACAAACAACAAGCATCTGTGGTGTAATAGGGTCTAATAGGACAAGATAAGCATGTGAGAAGTCCAGGTTCAAATCCGGCAAATCAATTACTTTTTCAGTATTTTTCAATGACTTATATAACTGTGATACAATCTAATTACTTACATACCTAGCAAGCATACTAGATATAAATAAGAAAGTAGTAGATAACAGGTAAAATTGTTGCATTACTTGATAGGCAACATTTTAATTTGTCAGCAAAAACTTATTATAGTGGAATAAAATTCATTCACCTAATAGATCCCTAAAATCATTTATCACAATGGTGTTGATGTTAGAGTGGGTGCTAAACATAAACATAAAATTAAGGAGTGGCATTATGTTTTATCATTATTAAAGATGACCAAGTGATACTCAAGAATCAGTACCAAAAACTAAAAAGCATCTTCAGGCAAGTTGTAATCGCACAGTATATAGAATTAGTAAATCAAATGTATTTCTATAGTATGTATATCTATTTTAACTTGTACTTTTGAACAAACTTGTACTTTCTTTCTCTCAAAGGATCAGAGTGTAGTTATGGCAGCACTATGTTTGTCATAATGCAACTTAATATAACCGAATTTATCTAAGTCGGTTCTGCGTCCGTTAGGTTTCTGTGAAACTGTTCATTTATATTCTAATTTTTCTCTTTTTCAATCAGTGCCCCCCCATTAAACACCCCAAAAAATCCAAAATTGGTTCTAGTGTTTCTTTGGAAAGTTGTTCAGTTTGAGGAATAATTTTATTAGGTATAGGTATGTAATGTCCTGTGGATTTATGTAATGGGTAATAAAGTAGGTACCTTGTAGTGAGGCCGGTACTCTGGAGGTTCTTTCAGAAACGCATATTGCTCATTCTCTACAGGTATATAGGTTTTTTTACTGTTAATTTTGTAATGCGTATAACCTCCATACCCTGCTCCAATTAGCACACCCACACTAGCACTGACTAGAGTCAACTTGACCGTCGACCTTGGCAGCCGGCTTTTTGTAGAATACAGTAATCTAGACAAAGTAACATTATCTTTTATGGCCGGAAGAACTACCTTCTTCAATATAGTGAATGACGGACGCCACATTTTCACGTATGTACTCTATTTTACTTTCAATTCAATTCAATTATTTTGAAGATGGCCTCTATTGTGGTTAGGCACAACACAATAATTATCTTACTTTACATCAGAAAATATTTCACAAATATCGATTCTTGACTTGACTGACGTACTATTTTTTTATAATAATTTATCAAGGCATTGGCAACACAGGTGTGTGTACGTTCCGAAAGCAAATTCGCTTTGTCCATATCGCAATTATTATCGGATAAAGGATAGCACGGACTTATTAAGGGTTAAATCTGCAATTGAAGATTGCTCCTTACTTAGATTATCCATGGATATATGAAACCATAGACGAGATAATGTACCCATAGAGTAACTTATATATACGAAGATAGAGACATCAGTAAAAAATGATGCCATCGCCATCTAACGGTAATTAACTGAACTAATTGAATGAAACGCCAAGCAGTGTGGACCGCGCAAATTTAAGATAATTATTTTTATTAGTCGTTACCACCTGTTATCACCACAATTTTATCAGCATTATCATGCGGCAATGGCCTTTCAATTGTTAAATAATAAACTAAAACAAGGAGTTTGTGTTTTGTAAGTATTTATTTTAATGTTCTTCGTTTTCTTACATATTCTAAGGCAATACATTTCATCCTGTCATCGTAACTAACTGCATCTCTGCGTCGTCCCTTTAATATATTATTTATTTCTTTGCACCAATTGCAAATAAAAAATCGACATGGTAAATCAAATAGGAAATCAATATTTTTCTTTTTGTGACTTTCACATGTTATAAAATTGGTGTTTAATATAGTTTGCGCAAAATTCTTAATATTTTCTATATTGTTATGGTTTTTAAAAACCCATATCAATATATCTTGTGTCTGAGAAAACATTTTAATCAAATTATTTATAGGATACTCTAAACATTGTTTACTTTTATTGAACTCCTTGCCCTGAGATACTCATTATCCTTCTTTTCGTTGTAAAAAATTTCTCTGCATCAGATGCAGTTGTGGAAGACGTGTATTTTGGTTTGTCGCAGTAAATAACCAGTCACATATTCCAGTTGACCTAATTTTACTGGGTCATTGCTTTTAATGTCGAAATCAACAATGATATCATTTTCCATATAGGTTAAATCAATATTTTGATATATGTCATTCAATCTCGATATTTTAAAGAGTTCTTTCATCGATTTTGAACATATTTTTACAGGAGTCTTGCTCACAGTTTGAGCCCGGCGAGTGCGTCCCTGTTAAATTGCTTATTAACAAGGACGCAAACGCAGTTTCGAAACCCTCTGGAGATGGGCTTATGTTTCTCCACCCACGACTGCGAATAGCTCCAAAGAAATTCTCCAGAGGATCTTGATTAAACTGCCTCGTCCATATTGATTTTATGTCATATTTTGTGAACAACAAATCCCTTAAATATTCAATATTATTGATAGTATGCAACCAGTTACGTACGGACGGAATATTTACTTCCACCAAATTTTTCAAAAATTTCATAGAGCTTAAAATTTTTTTTGCTTCTGTCCAAACAGCATTATGGCTAGAATTTGGTGTTAGTGCACGCAGCAAAGGCTTCCCACTTCTTGTTTTTGAGTTTACGTGGCTTCCATTGGGTGAGTCAAATAAATTATCAAAAAATAAAAGGACATCTGCAGTTTGTCGACTTTCTTCAGGTAAAATGTTTTTAGCTGAAAATAAAAATAAATAAGTTAAAAATGCTCTGACCCATGACCTAATAAACAGCCTGGAGAAAAGTATAAGATGGACATTGGACTGAAGCTAGTAAACAAAACTAGTTGGTGAAACAAATTCTGATTCATTTGTTATATGTTTCTTAAATAATCAATATTATTTAATATTAAGTGATAACTTAGGTGCAGACAACAAAAAGAAACATGGAAAGGTAATACAACAAATAGTATTAAAAAAGTATTTTTACCCGCTAAATATCAAAATGTAGAAGCAACCTTTTGACTAAATATTTGAGTCGCAAACTTCACCTTCATCTTACATTTATCTGGCTTCACATGGTCATCTGTCAGGTTTTTTAATAGTCTTATACCTGAATAGGATGGATTTTCTTGGTGTAACTTAATTATATGCTCCCATTTAGCAAGTTTAGGTATGCCGTTAATTGTGCATTTCAAATCTTTATCTAATAAATTATTTCTTATACCTTTGATAAGGTGCGGTGGGTCATATAATGGAATGACCTCTTCATCATCTATTTCGAATACATCTCGTTTTAGTACCTCGTTTTTTCTTAGATATTTTGCTTTCGTTTCGGCAATCATGTGGTTTATGCAGCTTACATTGGAAGCACCCTGATCACATACTGTAGCCAATACACGCAATCCAACACTATGTAATTTTCTTATTACAATTTTAATTTGCATTTCCAGGTCATCTTTTTTTGTGCTGCCAGAGCAGAAGGTATATGCGACAGGCTGTTTATAATTGCGCAAAATGCCCCTAATCATAAAGACTAGGGTGTGATCGGCAAATTTATTTTGCCTGGTAATGCCATTTGTCACGAAGCCTGATATGACATCTTTTCTTCTATTGTATTCAAAATGAGGGGTAATCGCTATTTCGTCAAACAACAAGACACACAACTTGTCATCAGCTTTCAGCTTCTTTATTTATTTCCGCATCACGTTCAACAGCTTCTCATTAATTCCAGCCCGTATGTCGGCCCGCCTCACTAATCTGCTGAGCGTTAGAGGGGATGGCAAAACAAACATTTTGCTCAGCAATCTGTAATATCTTGGTCCCTGCTTATAAAGGCTCAATGCCATAATTTTCTCCTGTTCAGTAAACCTTCTCCCCATCTTCTTTTTTGTCACTTCTCTGAACTGAAATGTCATAAATATTGAAGCAAGGGTGGTAAACTTCTTCAAAGTTTTTTGAAATGTTATGTTTTCTGATAATTTCAAAGCTTTTTTTAGCCGAATGGCATACTTGTTTTTTTTTAATGTCGCTTTTTTGAGCATTTGTGGCAAAACCTTGTCATCTATTGACTTGATAGCAGTTGATTTCTCTGGTTTTACCACTGGAGGTGTGTCTGAAATTTTTAATTAATTAATGTAATTATACGTTTTTAACATAAACCCAAGCAAATACTGTCCAAACATAGCATCAATTAGCTACTGATGACTTTTGTTTTTTATTCAAAAATGCTAGAAAAATCATCTTTGCATCAAGGCATCAAGGTTAATATGTGTAGAAAACAAAAAAAAAGATTATAGTGAATTTTGTAATTACCAGCACAGGTAGAGGCAACCATCAGTTCTAAATGAATTGCCGCAACACCTGCAAAAGTAGAGGCAACTACGGGTTCCAATTGAATGGCCTCAATGTCTTTGTTTGTTATATCTCCCATAACCACACGTTCAACTTGAAATCCTGCAAAATTAAATTATACATCACATATCGGCTTGTACAGCCACAAAAAGTGCCTCTATGACATTGCTTAAGTAGTCTTATACACAGCTAGATGAGGTCCATAATGAATATGAGCATTGGAAAATAAGAAAGATCTATAATAAAAAGACTCTAAGATGAGTTGGCTGACACATTCCAATTGACTTGTGTGTATAGTGATGTAATAGTACTACTGTATTCGTTGTAACAGATACATACAAATATCTTAACAAAATTTACGTTTATATGTTATGTCCACGTTTGCAATGATGCATTTAAGTTATGTTGTATGGATGTGTCAGCAGACTCATCTTAGAATGTACAGGGTATAATAGTGTGGGCTAGAGAACTCTATTTATTTCAATACTAAAATTAATACAAAAACTTACCAGGCATGTGTAGGTACAGCTCCACTGCTCAATCTTCTAGTCCAAGTCAAATATCTCTCTTCGAAATGATCATGACATATTTTTCGATTCTAATAAATATACTCATGATCTAAAGAAGATATACTACTTCCAACACAATTCTTCCAAGTTAGGAATCTTTCCTTCTCCTTTTCCGGGTCAGGAAAAGCATGCAATATAATGTTGTCTGCACCTACAGAGATAAAATAAATTTAACTATCGCTTTTGTCAATAAGCGTAAGAAAACTTATATAGTACACACTTGTCAGAGCTCCTTGTGGTCAGAATGTCGCTAATGGGGCACTGAGCTCGTATTCATTATTCCGAAACATCAAGTACCTGTGTACACCTCACACAGTTCTTGTTCATGGGAGTACCCATCTGATAGTAACTTCGGATAGTAACTCAAATCCTGTCTGAAGTTTTTGCTAACCCGGTTGAACTTCTATGTAGTGATATGTTTGTAGATTTTTAACTAGGTAATTTCGAAATTGATATGTAAAACAATGTTACACCAAACTGAACATATACTTTAAGTCAAATGTAAATATTATATTATGAACAAACAACAGTTATAAAATACTTACGAGTTTTGACACATTTCGGAATGCAACTCCTGATAGAACCAACCATATTTCGAAATAACAGGGTCCAAATCTTCAGGCAAATCGGGGTCCAGGGTCCTTAGCGAGGGTCAATATTGTAAACAGAGTCTTCGAAATCCAAGAAAGCAGTAAATTCGTTAAAAATAATAATACACGCAAAACACATTCACAAAACACCAACGGAAAGAATTTCAAAATCTTTGATAAATATGGGCCATGGTTAACTCTACCCACTGCACTGGCCCATTATGGGTCAAATTTGCTCAATATTCCGTAATCATTCATGCAGTCAGTAAGTAAAGACATTGTGTAGGTATTTTAAAAAATCAGATTTCATTTGTATGGGGACCTACTGACTTGACCTGAGATCTGAATCGGGCCTCTTATTGGAAGGCCTGTCATCTACCCACAGTGATGTACTTAAGTATATTTTTACTAATTACTTACTTGTTGAGGGTGTCCGGACGCCGCCGCAGCTCGTCCTGGTACTGGCCGGAGATTCCCTCGTGTTGCATCTGCACTTCCAACATATTGATCTGCAGCTTTTCATGGTTGCTCTCCGCTTGAAGCAGTTCCTTCTCCAAATCCCAAGACGCGGTATCTTGCGCTACCTAGTATTTAGGAATACTTGTTGAAATAACGTCAAAATACAACCAATTCTAATTTCATAAACAAAATATTGGTAAAACTTGTTCCAAAAATATTTGTTTACAACAAGTTTTCTTCCATAGTATTACAACTTCGACGATTCAACAAACTAAACTTTTACGTACCCTATGTTTTAAAACATTTTTGTTTTTACGGAATACTTCCTTGTGAAGCTTTTCTGCAATCGCGCTCAGTAATTTTCTCGCCGCAACTTTTTTTATTTCAGAAACTGTATCCATGTTAAATTGGATTCTTGCAATAAATAATGTGATTGTGAAAGAAAAGTAAAATGGCGGAAAAATGCATCGGCCTTCGTAAAAATTGTTTTCCCACCAATTAACTTTTTTTTAAAATTCACGGTTTCTATTTTCGGCCAGTATTAATCCTCCGTATATATAAGTTACTCTATGATATAATTTACTCTATGGGAAACGGAATGAATGTGTCAAATTGAAAAAATAACAACTGTGAAGATGACGGCTCATTACGTTCCGCTATCCCTAATTACAACTTTATGCTCGCAGTGACCATGTTTTTAAAAACCATAAATATTGTATCAAAGCTATTTTACGACCAATAAAACTTTCATAAGTTGTATAATTGACATTTGTATGTGATGATTGTGTGAATTTACGCAAAGACGTTTTCTGCGATAAGAAGCGTTTTTGTTAGCGAAGTGTTGCCATACAAATTGTTGCCATTATGAAATAACCTATATATATATATATATATATATATATATATATATATATATTAAGGTTTACTATACTGAATTAGTAAACCTTAAAATCATAGGGAAAAACGTTATATGGAGTGACATGACCCTGAATGTACACATCGTTTCGAGGTTTCGGTCTATCGTCCTCTTCGTCGCAATGTAGCCAGTTTAGCAACTTTTTCGCTAGATCTAGCGATTTTTTTACTATGCTGTTCCATAAATTAACATTAGCTTTGGGCTTTTATTTGGGCACAATTTTCCCTAAACTAATGACTTTCTCAATATTTCTAGCGATTTGTACAAAACTTAGGTGGCAACACTGCTTCATCGTTCCGTTCCTATAGACATATACTCTAATCTGTGGTTCCTATCACGCACTTTCGTTCGGTACCTAGGTACAGTTTTACCTATTATACTTATACCTACCTACAACAATCATTCGTTCGTTGCGTTGTCCGTCTGTTGCACTGTCTTTTAGGATGTCTATATGAATTTTGCTTTAATTTTGTGAACTTGAGAATGTTTTACTGTGCAGCTTCTTCAGTCAACAAGCGTGCTACGATTGTACTGTTGTGTTGAACGTAAGAAATTGTGTCGGTCACGTCAAGGAAGGTAGGTAAACTTCACATCTTGTTGTTGGCGCGTTAGTGATTCCCATTATTTTTTCTAGTTCTTTGTGTTGCGTGACCTCCGAGAGATTGTTTCATGTGTAGGCGAGTTATGCCCGAAGGATGCCGTCCACGTCGCGGTCGCGGTGCTCCGGGCGCGGTCCGGACGGCGCGCCGCGGGGCCAAGTCATAGCCCCCATGTCGGAGCGGCAGCAACTGGCCCTGGTGATGCAGATATCGTCACAGGATGCCCCTCCAGGCTAGTTTCCACCTACGATTCCTAATCATTCCTATACATTAAGGTTAAATCTAACTTCCCGCCTTTTTTACATACAGCCGCTCCGACACCAGCTGAGGAGAGGAAACGTACCAGACAGCAACGCAATGAACGTGGTGAAACACCCCTACATGTAGCTGCAATCAGGGGAGACCATGATCAAGTTAAAAAACTGCTCGACCAGGGCCAAGAACCAGATGTACCCGATTTTGCTGGTATGTTAGAAATCAGTTACTATTATCTTCATAAGTTTCTAAATTCTTTATCAATTCCTTCACTCTGATAATACTCAAAATTAACCACTTGTACAGTAGCTACAAATGAGTAATAACACAATGTCATGCTCTATCATTTCAAAAAGTATTGTAGTTAAAAAAATAATCAAAAACTAAGAATAAGTTACATTCCCAAAATTTAGGTTTAGAAAATTTTGTGAAAACCATTGTGGCCATTACCACAATTCCTGCACGGACACACTAAACTTAAGTTTAGTCTGTCTGTCTCTTTTGTTATTGGTAATAAAAAGTATGTCATTTTAGGTTTAGAACTGTCAATTTAAAACTGCTCCATAGAAATTTAGATTGAATATGAATACATGCAATCTTAAATTATTGGTTGGTAATTAATTTGACATCTCTAAACCTAAAATGACACCTATCCTTTTCTTACCAATAATGAAATAGACAGACGGACTGAACTTAAATATAAGTTCAGCAGCAATGCTTAAATTCGATAGTTTCCATGTATCATATAATTAATGTATTTCTTAAAAATTAATAAATTGACAAATTGATGGGCAAATGTGAAAACAGAATTAAATTTTGTTGAAAAATAAAATAGGTACATGCAATCAAAAATCAGATGATAGAAAGAATTGGCAATATTACATTATGACGTCACTGTGTATGAGCACTATACAAGCAGATGCAACTACATAAAAAAAGAACTGTTTTGCTAAAAAGGGACTGAGCATCTCTTCAGTACAAACTTAAATCATTAATATTTCTTATGTTAATTGAGATATCGAAAAACGAATTTTAGATCCTTTAGGATAGCAATGTAAATGTAATGTGTAATATGACTAGGATAAAAATAAATTTAGTCAAATACCGAATTTGTGGCCTCATCTTTTAGATAACAGAAACATGTAGGTATAAAATATGCTCACTGTCACAAAGTTTTTAGAGTTTTATAAACATAAAATTAATACCAATTAAATATTTTTAGGGTGGACAGCACTTCATGAAGCTTGCAGTTACGGTTGGTATCCAGTAGTGGTTGTTCTTGTGAATGGTGGTGCCAATGTTAATGCAAAGGGTTTGGACGACGACACTCCACTCCACGATGCTACAACCTCAGGAAATCTCAAGATGGTGAAATTCTTAGTGGAGCATGGTGCAGATCCTTTTGTTAAGAACACAAAAGGAAAAATGCCATCTGACTATGCAGCCCCACATATCTTTGAATATTTGGAGTCCTTAAAGGGTATGTTTTTATCTTTTATTTTGACACATGACATCACTACCTATTTATTACCTTGTAATACCTACTTTACCTATTTCCCTATTGTTTTAATCAAATCAAATATACCTAGTTTATTTATATGTGAAAAATATTAATTATTAAAAAAAAATAATTAAATAGTCTAATTAAAAGGGTGAGTATTCCTTAAAAGTAAAAAATAAAGCTAAAGATTTATACTATTTTAAAAATGCAATATAGATGATTCATTTCTTTTAATAATAGTAAGGTGGACTTAGGCCAACATTTAATATTAAAATTATCTCGTGAAACATCTATGCATTACATACAAAAAAGAGCCCTGGTTAGTTAAACCTGAAAGTTTGCAAGTCAGCCTTACTATATAAAATTAAATTTTATTGACAATAACTTGTTTGTTTGTTTATCACATGGTTAGTGGCCAACCTATTATTAGAGTTGTTCAGGCCGCCTGTAGGCCTTCTGACATGGCTTAACGACTGCTGTTGAACGACTACAACCGGGACCGACTATTAAAAATGGTTTTAGAAGCACGGAGAGGCTCAGATGAAATGTCCACTAGTTGTCATACTCATCCTAGTTCTGACCTCGCCCAATGTGGCTTAACTTACACGATCACTTTACGATCCCATATACGCGCCTCCATAACTTGTAATAAATAAATCACCATTTCCAGTTATGGACTTAATATTACCTTAATATTTTTTTTTTTTTTTTTTTTTTTTTTATAATAGCCTATAGGCTGTCCCACTGCTGGGCAAAGGCCTCCCCTACCTTAATATTATGTGACAAAAATTAATGATGCTGTTAAGATATTGCATGCAGACCCAGATCTCAGCGTATGATCATTGGAGATATTAATTGACAGAAGATATTAAGTTGGTGTGTCCCATCTCCGGCCTCGTCATCACTCATATGATATTGAGGTCAAACATGGGTTTAGTTGTAAAAAATCCTTTTTTGTTGTAGCTGTAGCCTGTCTTTATTGATCATGGTCATACATAGAGCTATTGCAATGAATACCCTCAATGAATTATTCAAAAAGATAAGATAACGTAATCTAGGTAAACAGGTGTGCATAAATGTGATGTGAATGTATAGTTCACTCAAGCTTCACGCATACACATCAAAATATATGTACTTATAGTTAATAACAAAATTCTACAGGAGTCTTCAACAGTTATACTATAATACCCCACGTCAAACTTAGAATGCTCTTAATAGTTGCAAGCAGGCGGTGTACAGTAGTAAAGTACAGATGTCGTAGCGCGAGGGTGGAAGGATGGGGGACAGAGTATGCGCACACTCGGAGTAATATGCTCGCTGTACACACTCGCCGAGACACCCCAAAACAGTTCGAAGACGAGGCGGCGAGGTCTGGCGAAAACGAGCGAGGCGAGGCGAGGTCCTCGTCTGTCTCGGGGTGTCTCGGCAGGTGTGTACAGCATTAGAGGTATATTACTCCGAGTGTGCACATATACCAAGGAAGGGATACCACTCATTCTAGCTAGAAATTACATTCGGATTGGGTTTCGGTGAAAACAGGTGTCGGCGGTTTCGGAGGGACGGGATTTAGGTTAAATTGAGCATCTTGGGGATTATTAAGACTGACATTTTTGGAGGTTCACCGGCGGGTGATCAGTTCTATTTAGAGGTATTTCGCCCAATTCTTTCTGCGGAGCATTGGTTACTGATGTTCCGGCTGGTCTCCTCCATTCCATCTTCCAGTGCCATTCAAGGATATCTCCGTACTTCAGATCTTATAGCTCTCCTTCTCCTATGGTGTCCCTGTCAAAAGTTTCCTATTTGGGTTTGGAGTACACCACGCACTCGGCAAGGAAGTGTTAGCTGGTTTCTTCTTCACTGCATTTGACTGCATTCAGAACAAGATGCTTTATCACTATACTTTGTTTTTTTAGCATTAGAAATACGTAAACAAAGAAGCAGTAATCGCAAACCTTTTCTTTAGGTTCCCCTGGGCCACTCCATCTCTTTCCATGGGTGTCGTAAAAGGCGACTAATTTTAAAATCATTCATCGTGTTAGATATTTGACAGGTGACACGACATTTTTAATTTAGCCGTATTATACTACTCAAACGTTTCGTTTTACATTTAGGACCCCTGCTTCTTTAGGTCTTTTATAGTGTAAGTTTTTGAAGACGATTGTTGATTTAATTATCATTAAACCCATAACATTTCAATATTCTGAAATATCGACAGAATGGGTCTTTGAAGAAGACGGTTTACCTACTATGGTTATTCGCGGTCGAAGCGTCAACAAAAAAATTGTTGCTGTTTTTCCGTCGTAGTGGGCCTATAGCCGTAATTCCACTAGAAGATCGAAGAACAGTTAATTATATCGAGGTTTGCCAGTCGCAAGCCTTCCAGGAGCTGGGTGACGATTGTCCGAGGAGCGGAACGCGTTGTATAATTTTTCACCAAGACAACTCTCGCTCACACGGCTGCCAGAACCATATCTTTTTAACTCATTCGGGCGTGCAATTGCTACCTCATCCCCGCTACAGTCGACTTGGCTCCGTGTGATATTTTTTGTTCCCCACGTTGAAGAAATATCTGCGTGGAAGGAAATTTACGACTAGACGAAGCGGTAGATCGATTTAGGCGGCTTTCTTTTCTACCTTCCGCAAGAGCAGTTTTTTACATGTTTTGAAAGCTGGTTCAGTCGAATTCATAAGTGTATTGATGCCGCAGGGGAATACTTTAACATTTGTAATATTTCTTTTAGTTTCTATTTGACTAAAAACTAATGGACCCTCATATAGGTTGTATGAAGTTTGTGTGTTTGCGCTTCATGTTGCCATTATAATAGAACAGAACTATTAGATTGCATACTACATACAAAACTTACTTACAAACTCCGTACAACCCATACAAAGCCACGGAAGAAGTGTACAATACAAACCCATGCAACCTCCATACAATTTCCATACATAATCATACAACTTCCATACAACTCATGTAACCTCCGTACAAATTCCATACCTACAACTCATAATCTCCATGCACACAATTCGACATTTATCATTTTGACATAGATTACTACGTCAAGTGACATTTTTGTAAAAATAATCTAATACTGTTTCGCGCAATAGAAACTATTATACGTTATTATGAAAAAAACTGTCTAATTTATTTAATAAAATAGTCGTTAATTTGCAAAAACCTCATTGAAATTACAAGATTTGCATTAAAGTGGTCCAAGTGACAATGACTCAAAACTTTATAATATAACAATGGTAACAGTTTTGAGTCTTGAAGTCCACTTGTTATAGGTTTTATATAAGTTTTATTCAAACAACGGCCATGCCTCGCCATATCGGTAATATAAGGATTATTTGTAAGCTGAGTGAAAACATTTTTACTTCACTACAAAAAAATAAAAAAAAGTATTCGTACTTTACTCGATGAGTTCTAAAAACGATACCCGACACGATACGGTATAATTTTTTTTATCGCCCCCCCAGTATTTGTATGGGACAATTCTAAAATATAAGTACTTGAAAATTTTAAAACTCGATATTTGGATTTCAGTCATGGGAGTAGACATTTTGTAAAATTTTGAAGTCTGTATCTTATTACGTTTAGGCACTAGACGCGCGTGACCGACGAACGGACGGACGACGGAGCGACAGCAATAGGATCGTTTTCCACTTCGGGGTATGGATCCCTAAAAATGAATTCTACATTCTTAATTTAACGATTATTTAACGATATCAAAATTACATTCCATAGTGAGTGATCCAAGTACATTTTTCGTTATTTCCATACTGGTCCCAGTACCAATTTTTTTTTAAATGATTTTTTTATTGTGCACTATCGTAATGACTCAATTTTAATGGGGAATATTAATATATATCTCTGGCTACCACATAGTATAATAATCTGTAATAAACATGCATAAATTGAATACTGAATTAAAACGCGATTGCATTTTTTCTGTTTTACAAAAATGACACTTGGTCAAATGTCTGGTTCCAGCCTCGCCAAATTTGTAACTTTGTAAAAGTGTACTTTTATGGTAGGTACAGTCGACCACTAGCTAAAATTTCAACCTTATGTTTTGCTCAATAAGGTTTAATTCAGATTCTCAAATTTTAACATTTTGAGTACCTGTGGTCGACTAATTACTTATTTGCATTAAAAAAAAAATAGTGACACCCTCGAAGAGTGCTGCCTTTCGGCATATCGAAAATACTTGAAATCAGTGCTGAATTCTACGTTTTTTTACACTGTGAGGAAAGTTCAGAAAATTAAAAAAAAACAAGTACTCATGGTGGTCAAGAATGAACTTGTAATTTCTGTACTTCAGAAGCATTAAACTGTAAATGCCATAACCAATTTTACAAATGAGACAATTTTGTGTAAACATTAGTCAAGTTTGGACTTTGGTTAAGTATAAAATCGGTGAACAAATCCTCAAAGTTTTATATTAACTTATTAAAGAAACTATTCTAGATTATAATTTGCCACAATACCTGAGAAACGGAAAATGGTAGAAAAGCATTTACAGTGTTATGCTTCTGAGGTACAGATTTGTTCTAGATTACCAGTTTAAATAAAATCTTGTCACAATACATTTCAATTACTATTTATATTAGTTTGGCTCCATTTGTATTTTCATCAAACCAATCGATTTCCAAATAATCCGCAAAAAACCCGCACGAAACTATTCCCCATATAAAAATCCGCAAAACATTGAATTCTCGGAATTTAGATAAAATCTCGCAAATGGCAACACTTACTCAGAATCTGTGCCACTGTAATAAAAAATATAAATATGCATTTAACTTGTGAAACGGAACGTTTATAATCGCAAGTTTTGTAAAGAAAGGTACGTTCTAAAACCAATTTCGCTTTTTTGGGTAATAAAGTTATGGGATATGTTGCTTGCAGTATACGATTTAGTCACAGTGGTACCAATATAATATATATAAATATATTTTATATCTGTGGATTTAATCGACGATTTAGACAGTTTATTACACTTGACTGAAGCGTTGACTGATTGGGTGACTGAATTATAATTAACTCAGTTTAATTATCTTTGAAAAAGTAGTATAATAAAGGCGGATTAAATGAAATTAAAAGTAAGGAAATATATAATTGAATATGGCCTAACATAAACAAGCCCAGGAAGCCAATTCTCGCAAAGTTCAACAAATGTCTACCTTCGAAATAAGTCCAAAGTAAAATGTCAACTGAAAAAGTCGAGTGTTACCTGAAAATGGTAATCTCGATCGACATAAATGTCGAAGGATTTCATTCGCTTTGGTAGAAAAAACGTTCCGTTTAATCGATTATGTTGGAATTATAATCGAGAACAACAAAAACTGTTCTAATTTAATTGTTTGTTTGTCCTAATTGTTGTAATGTATGCGTGTATCGGGGCGCATAACTTCAACTACATAGAAATATATTTAAATCGTCACTTTTTTCAAATTATTAATGATAATACCTATTTAAACGAAATTCAAGTATATACCTACTTATGCAAATACTCATCTTAATTTCATCGTAATTCGTACAAGCATTTAAAAACATACATTGATAGAGGTTTGAAGTATGTATGTGCAAAATATTAACTTATAGGATCAAGCCGTGTCGTCACTCTAGATCTTGACAAAAAAACGTACAATTGGCGACTGTGTAGGCCACTTAATGGTATTGTGTTACACCATGTGGCTAGCTCTCAGCCTCTCTTAATGAAAGGGTGGTAATTAACCAAACCGACAAAGAGTAATAATTACACACTCTACCCGGCAAAGAGTAATAATTACACACTCTACCCGGCAAAGAGTAATAATTACACACTCCATCCGGCTCCGAAACACAACGTTGATAATTCATCTGACAGTTCTAAGTTGTGTTATGGAACCGGACAATTGAGTAATATTTCATCCGTCCGGTGAAAGTTTTTACCCTAGAAAAATCAGTTAATTTCTGTCACTGTCAGAGTGACATAAATCCGCTGACTTTTGATTTATTCACGTTGACGAGTTTGTGACCGTTCTATAACTCTTTAACTACGCATAAACCTGGTTCCAGAACGTTCACTTTACCCGAGAATAATTGTCGGAGAAAGCGGAAAGGTTACAGAATGTACCCTAGGTATTGTGTCTTCTACGGAATTAACGGAATCAACGCCAAAAAAAAAATCGCTGATCACAAAATGTGTGTAAAGGAACGTAGCGGGGCGTGTGTTGCTGTCATGGCCGCTCCAGCACCAACTTCGTTGCGGTCTCATTGACCGATGTAGCCTAATTTTTATATTGTAAAATTATTGTCCACAACGAGTAAACATTAATAACAGTGCTGGAAGACGTGAAATGCAAAGGAGGACGCCCTCACACAATAAAGGGGAGTTGCTTTTATGCTTAAATTTAATTATATGTTAACGATAAAATACTGCACGCCGCACATTACTTAGGTACGATGGTGTCATGGCCCAATGTTAGCTGCATAAAAATGACCTGTCTGATGTGACAGATTATAAAAGAATCTAAAAGATATAGACTGTGATATAGACATACTTCACTTTCTACATTTACAGTGCTTTCATGACGCAAGTCAATACACCACATCACTAAAAATGTAATTGCGTTCTGTCTGTATTTCTATTTTCCATTGATATAAAGCTATACCAGGCTATTCCTGTACAGCTGGTTGAATCAAAGAAAGATGCAAACTGTACTTTTTACATTTTAAAAATTTTTCTAATGTGGGTTGAGGTGTCGCTACGGGGCACTGAAAAAGAGAAGAATTCAGACTGGTTAATTTAAATGAATTGTTTTACAGAAAACTAATGGACATGGAACTGACTTGGACATATTATGCTATATTAGATTGCATTATGACAACCAAGCAAAGAGATTCACACGAAGGCTCCTTCGACTTCTCTTCATGCCACCTTAAGACACTGACCCAAATTTTGTAGAAAGAAATAGGTATTAATGTTGTCGGTTCGATTGGATAACCTAACCTCAAACAATTTACTTCAATACACCTTTATTGTCTATCCTTTCCTATAGGGTCATATATTAATAGCGTAATAAGATGACTTGTTTTAGGTTTCATACTTCAGTAGGTAAAAGTAAAATTATATGATAATTTCAAATCACTGTGTACTAAATTTAACTGCAGAACATTTTTTATCTTATATAGGTAATTAGCTAGGTACATATTATGTTGAACAGAATATATCCACCAACAGATAATAACGTTAGAGCAGCACACGTCAGTCGCGCGAGGGATGACAGCGTCAAGAAGGGTGGCAATGCTATTGGCAACAACGACTCCAGTAAGCGGACCAGCATGGAGAGCCTAGCGCAGGGCGACCATGCGGATGGAAAGGACAGTAATTCACAGGAAAAGGGCACTAATGAAAGTAGAGATGGTGAGTTCTTTGGAACGCCTGTGGTAATCGTAACCATTGTTCAATCTTCAAATATATTGTTCCAGAAAAAATAAAATTGTAGGAGTTAGAACATTGTTTGAAAATATTTTTATTTATTCCTGTAACTTAAACTGGTACAATAACTCAAACATCGAGTCGATAATGATGACGTACATCGCTAGTAATCATGATAATTCGCTGCTGTTTTTACTCCATAACCAGCAATGGTAGTTCTCTCACACGTAAGCCGATCCCCACAGGGGCGCTATTCTTCGACGTGGCGAAGGCGTTCGATAAAGTCTGGCACAACGGTTTGATATACAAGTTATACCAAATCGGGGTGCCGGATCGTCTCGTACTCATACTACGGGACTTCCTCAGGAATCGAACCTTTCGCTACCGCGTCGAGGGATCGCTCTCCTCCCCTCGCCAAATCAGAGCCGGAGTCCCCCAGGGCTCCGTCCTCTCGCCACTCCTCTTCTCGCTGTATACCAACGACATCCCTCGCCATCCAAAGGTAGAACTCGCGCTATTTGCGGACGACACCGCTCTCTACACCTCTGATAGGAACAGGGCTCGTATCACCCGGATTCTCCAATCCGCCGCCACCGCCCTAGGCGAATGGTTTCGGAAGTGGAGAATCGAGGTGAACCCTGACGAAAGCGCCGCCATTCTCTTCGCTAGGGGTCGTGCCCCTGATACGACCACCCATGTTCGGAATAACATAGGGCAACTCTCACTTTTCGGCAGACCTATCCCTTGGGAGAAAAAGGTCAAATATCTAGGAGTCACCCTTGATAGAGGTATGACCTTCGAACCACACGTAAAACGCGTCCGCGACCGCGCAGCATTCATTCTCGGCCGGTTACACCCGATGCTAGGCAAGGGGAGTAAAATGTCACTTAGAAATAAGTTGACAATTTACAAAACTTGCATCCGTCCGATCGTGAGTACGCAAGCATGACATTCGCGCACTCTTGCCACATTCGCCGCCTTCAGGTTATCCAAAATAGGTTCATGCGTAGAGCAACCGGTGCTCCATGGTACCTACGTAACGTAGACCTCCATCACGATTTGGAACTCCCCACGATCGCTCAATACATGAAGTTAGCGTCTTGACGCTTCTTCGAGCAAGCTCCCCACCACCCAAACCCTCTAGTAGTAAGCGCCGCCGCTTATTCGAGTAACGGTTTACCGACATCCGATCGACGACGTCGGCGTAGACACGTCCTAGATGACCCCGACGACGCCATCACGATCTCCATCGCGGAAGCCACTCCCCCACCCGATAGTAGTTCACACACAGCACCTACATACCGCCCGCGCCGGCGCGGGCGGCGACCCGCTTCTGGCGCTTACACGCGCTATCGGCGCATTCCAGGCCGCTTCTCCCCGACCCCTCCCTCCCCAGCGACGTCCTAAGCCGAGGTCCGTACCCACCTGGGTGCCCTTAGGCAGTCGCTTCTTATAGTAGTTTTTAAGTCCTCCAGGCTGGAGCGCACTTAGCGCTCGCCCCAAAAACCCCGGTGAAGCTGTAAAGGTCATTAGGACCAACAGCAATTATCAGCCTTTACCAAGCTCAAGTCCGGTCGTGCATGGAGTACTGCTGCCACCTGTGGGATGGCTCAGCTAAGTACCAACTGGCTGCTCTTGACTCAGTGGAGAAACGCGCTAAGCGCCTTATAGGTGACGAATCGCTGGTGGAAGCTAGACTGCAAAGTCTGGAACATCGGCGCAAGGTCGCCTGTCTATCGGTATTTTATAGGATACATTTCGGAGAGTGCGCATCGGAATTGCACGACCTAATTCCAGCATCTCCATTCCGCCTTCGGACTACCAGGCGCGGGGAGGGGTTCCATCCTTATGTTGTTGATATCCCATCTGCTCGTACGAAGCGATTTGCTTCTTCGTTCATTATGCGAACGGCTAAGGAATGGAACAGCCTGCCGGCGTCTGTATTTCCCGAAATCTACAACCTTGGGATCTTCAAGGCCAGAGTGAATAGGCATTTACTGGACCCGCATGCACCATCGTCGACCTCATCGTCGCTTACCATCAGGCGAGATCGAGGTCAAATTGCGGGTTTAGAAGTAAATAAAAAAAATAATAAAAAAAAAGTCCAAAAAAAAAAAGTTCTCTCACAAAGTAAATAATAGTATATGCTGTGTGCGTTATGTACTGACTAGTTTCACGGACTAAATAAAATGCCGCGAGCAGTCCGTCATCTGCGTTTAGCCTTATACTGCCAAAAAATTCCAAATATTAAAAAAATACTCGCTAAATTATGTGACAAAGTACATTTTAACTAACTATTTTGAACCCCCTACCGATCGAGGGAGTGTTGTTATAAGTTTGACACGTTTGCCTGTGGCATCATACTTGACAATGGATGATCCGATTAGAACCCAGTTTTTTAAATATAATAGAAAATTTTGTCGAGTGTTCTTAGATATGTCTGATAAAAATTGGATCAGGGGTTTCGGGGGGTCAGATGGGATCTCTGGAACGGTAATAGCTAGATGGTTCGAGTTTGACCTCAAATGTTTAGGACCATGGAGCAATTCCCACATCTGGAACCTCAAATAATTAGACCCAGGAAATTAATTAAGTACCAATTCTGTATGTTTCTTTCGTTATAAGTAAGAAAAGGACAGAAGGTGTCATTTTAGGTTTAGAGCTAAGCTTGTTGCCTAGCAGAGGTGCTCGTAACCTAGTAACACGTTCCGAAAGTGATTGTACCAATTAAGCAACGTTTGGTGCGGTCGGTACCAGGATGGGTGAGTGCTAGTGGCATATTTTATGCCTCGGAGAGTACGTTATGCAGTCGGTCCGATTGTTGTAGGTCAAGAGCAGTCGTTTAGCCATGTCAAAGGCCCGGGGGGGGGGGGGGGGGGGGGGGGGGGCTGAACAACTCTAACAATAGGTTGGCCACTAACCATACGATAAGCAAGCAAGCAAGGCGAAATACCCGCACTAATAACAGTGCTTTTGATAATATTGTCTCGTCATTATACTATTGGTCTAAATGAGCAATACTATCGTTCGATAGTATTGCTCATTTAGCCTTTTAGCATATTGCCTTTAATAAATGCTTTATAGACTATTGCAAGTTCTGTTTTTTTAGTTCGATCGTTTCATGCTATCGATAGTGAGTGACAGTTCGATACTATCGCCGACATATCAAATCGATAGTTAAAAAACAGTCAAATATAACAATAGTATGGATACTATCGATAGTAATGATTACAATACTATCCATAGTATCGTAGCGAGACAATTATGTCGATAACATTATCAATAGGCTGGGTCGCGCCGCTAGACGGCCCGTTGCCCGCTGTTGTCGAGACCACGGCCTTAGCGGTTTGTACATTTTTGCTAGCAATTAATATATTTTGGATCTTACTCTCAACGCAACGCAACTCTACTTTAGTAGAGATGAATTTATTTTTATAATTTTAAATGATATACGATTTCTAACTAAATTTATTAATATTATAATTTTATTTTGTTTGAACTTGACGAAACATTTTTGTGATATTGCCTGCCGTGGTACAATCATTGGATGAAATGGAAACGAAGATGAAATCTCTCAATAACAGAGCCGTGAGAATATGGAACAAGTTACCGCAAGAAGTCGTGGATGCATCTTCAGTCAACGGTTTCAAAAATAGATTAGATAGTTTTTTAAACAGTGCATAAATAGTGGAGGACTTTTTTGACTATGAACAATGACTAAGTGCTATAAGTGAATGAACAATACACCAGCTTAGATATGGGCGCATCAGCTTAATGCTGCCTGCTCATTAATAAATAATAATAATATATATGTCCCTTGCGGGGTAGGCAGAGAGAACGGACCACCTTGAATATCTGTCTTGGTATACTCATCTTGCTTACTGTAGTCATTCGTCGTTCTACGCACCCATTTTAGTAAAACAATATTTGGTGAGCATTTATATTTAAGAAGCCAAATGTTTTTTTTTACGACAGTGACCACTTTCCACCAGATGGCCCGTTTGCTCGTCTGCTCTCTTTATTCAATAAAAAAAAACATTTTGCTTCCTAAATATAAATGCTCACCAAATATTGTTTTACTGAAATAGTAAACAATACAATAGTATAACCCTCATTGAGGGTTTTCGATGTGCTGCTAACCTTGAGGACTTGCATGGATGAGATCTTTCAAACCGAAACTGAAACCCGCAAGCATTTCTGCTGCATATGTCCAAAACTATAATTATTCCGATTCACGCATATTTATTTTCGAACTAAATGCTTTCTTTTATGGGGACCTTATTTTTGTTATCAATTTCTTGTATTAAAAGTATATTGTTTTTCATTTACATCTAAACCCGCGTTTGACCTCAATCTCACCGGATAAGTGACGATGAGGTGTAGATGGAGCACACGGCACTTCTTTAAACACTGCCGAAACACATCAACGCCGAGCTAACGGTGGTATCCAGGCGGGTTCTGAAGTGGTCCTTCCACCAGCAAGTTACTCAGATCAGTCGCCTCGTACTCGTACGATACGCTTTATCCAGTGGCGGTAGAGATATTCTAAATCCGTCCCATACACGAAAAAAATTTACGTGGCTCCTAAGTATTAGGGTCTAAAAAATATTTTCTGAGCGTTTCAATTGTGACTATTTTTATCAAAATATGAGACGAAATATGTGAATGACAAATAATTTCAATTTAATATCTAGCAAACCCCCATTCCTTATTAAATTGGTTAAGAAATTTGAAGTTTGTGGAAAATATCAGTTCCAATAAAATAAGACACTTTAATCTTTATTGTACATCTTATGATCTAATTTTTGAGCAAACACAATTTATCTGTCCACCCCTTCAAACTGCAACATACGCTGAATCAAATTATCTATGAACATGCCTTCTGAATAAAAATATTAATGCACATTCCATAATGCTTTATTTATGGAGACCTAGGAGTGCGATTTCTACTAGCACTTGGCTATTTTCTACATTATTCGATCGAAAACAATGAGATTTTGTATACAACAGGGTTAGTTTGTAATATAATGGATAACTCCGAGGTCGTTCATTAATTACAGAAGGATCCCAGCTATGTAGTGGTGTGGTATCGTCCACACAAGACGAGTCCATCGGCAGCAAGAGATCATATACAGATGACGGCCAAGAGGCCGACGCGGCCGACGACGAGCAATCCAAACGAAAGAAAAGGAAAGAAAATGATGAAAAGGAGCCAATGGCAAAGCCTGCCCCTGTAGCGAGAAGTGGTACTGGCCGGTATGCAAAATAAGATACTCTCTCCTTGACACATTTATGTCCTATTAAAGTCTATTTTTCAATAGAACCCGTCACACTGAGCACCTAAAATGTGATTTGCGTGTTTGTATCAGTGAAATATTATACCCTAGAAATGTAATAGACGGGCGGGTGTTGATGTAGTCTAACGCTCTGAAGTTTACTTCCCTAGAATGACTAACCCGCTTAGCTTGCTAACTAACTTTCCTTCCCTAGGATGTCAGCTTTAATCGCTGTAGATTAGATCCACACCTATTTTACACACCTGTCTTGTGTGTAAATTGGTGAATGGCCTTGGGGGAGCGCTACAGTCGTGACGATCCCCAAGGCAAGTCTAGAATGTTATCCTGCCCGTGGTTGCCGCCTGCTATAGCTCTCGTTCCCTCAGAAACAGAGATAACTGAAATTTCTAGATGAAACAAAGACAATCCTTACCTTTCCTCTTCCTTTACTTACTTATTTGACTGCGGAGATCCAGTTGGTACCGTCCTTTACGGGAATTTTGTTGGAAGTTACTCGTCTAGGGTATAATATGTCGCTGGTTTGTATACTTTAAATCACGAGTGATGTACATTTATTGAATTTTTATTTGCATAGTATCCTTACCGGTACCAAACCGCCGGGCCCAGCGAGCAAGACTGGCGTCGCGCCGTTAGGTAAGGGCGGGACAGGGCAGAACGCCGGAAAAGGCAACACTGGCGGAGCTTCCTCCGGCAAAGGCAGTCTTCAGTCACAGGGGAAGGGCGGCACAGGCGGGAAAGCTAATGCGCAAAATACTCATCAGGTTCATAACATGATTGCTTATCTATATATGAATAGGTATATAATTGATCAATTTTTAATACAAGCCATTTTGTTTTAAATAAAGGGAAAGTCGTCAGGTGGAACGAAAGGCGCCTCTACCCAAGCGAATAAACAAGATAGAAAAAGTCCGGTAGCAAGTCCGAAACCAAATCAATTGAAGGATGGCGACGGTGAAGGGGACGAGCAGAAGAGTCAGGAGTCTGCGCCGAAGGTTCCACCGCTCAAGATCGTAATCCCGGGCGGTGCCAGTGGTTCGGGCAGTAGGAACGAACCAGAAGGCGATGGTGTGTAACAAATTGTGCAATGTATATTAGCTCTAGTAATGTGGATCGCGTGTGCATGGGTCTCGCGTTTCTCTTGGCAGTATTACGTCATGGTTGCTTGATTTATTTCGATATGTTTACCACGGTTTTTTACCACCCAGGCCATGCGTCCACTCATAATGTCATAAGTCTAAGTCTATAAGTCTTGTCATAATGTCATGTTTCATTTCATTTCAATCTACTGTTTTTTGTAGGAGGAACAGGGCAAAGGGGTAGCGGCAAAGGCCGAGGCAGCGTGTCTACTCTTCCCTACGTGATCCCGTGCACCAGTACCGACACCGGACAGACTTCCGACAGCTCCGACGGCAACTCCGACGACAAGAGGACCGGCGAAGGTGGCAAGGTATTTATTCCTATTTCTTTCCATTCTACATTTCATTCACATTAATCAAATTCATATCACACGTTTTCGATTGGTAAATTGTTTTGCGGTCGCTTGTAGTTCCATATTTTCATGGAAGTTATGCCAGTTTACTGAAAAAATATTTTTCCTCCCAAGGCTGGACAAAGAGTCCTCCGTTCGCACAGGACGAATGATGGAGAGAAAGAGAAGGACAAGGAGAGGACGTCCCCTCACACGGGGACGGAGGGTCGCTCCGGCGCGGGACAATCTCAGTCTTCTTTGAATTCCAACAAGAGCCCGCCACCTTCGGGCTCTGTAAGTTATTTTTGAGATTAATCAGGTATATTAGATGTCAAAAATCTGGAGTACAGATATTGATATGTAATAAAGTGGCATAGTGGGTAGTTTAAACCTTTGTTGAAGCAATTTCACGATACATTTTTCATGTTAAATTTATGTATAGGTTAGGTCTCTGTTGTCCATTTTAATTCAGGAATTGTATGATGCATATGTTTTTTATTTATTGAAATATTATTTCTTTGTTTTAGGGCCAAGATAATGACCATGCAACGTCCACATCGGGCAGCGCAAGTGGAAGATCAGAATCAGGTAAAACTATAAAACATTGTATTATATTTATTTAGGAATACCTAAATATTTTACAATTGAATTTATAAATATCAGTTTATATCTTGATTTTAAGACAAGGTTCAACAAGACCATTTAGATGTAATTTTGTTGCAGCTTCAACATCTGGCCCTTCTGTGGAATTACATCCTAGAAAGCGGAAAATCAAAGCTTCCAAGGACAGTCACCGTGAACTATCGAAGAATACCGATCCTGCCCCGGACAGCAGTTCTATCGCACACAGTATCACACACTCAAATCCTTATCAAATGTATATTCACATTAGGAAACAGGTGAGCAAAAACATCTTTCTTCAGTTTGCCCGTGGCTCATGTCAAACTACTGTCAGTAAGAAAGAAAAACCTAATAGTGAGCTTTAGCTTTAGTTGAACATTCGGGTTTTGAAAATATCGGTGTGTTTCGATTATTGTTAATGATACGCGAATGTACTACGACTAGAGGCCGATTTTTTTATATGTTTTTTACCTGATACCCTTATGGTTTTCTAAGAGCTCACGCACTGTACAAAAGTAGATAGTATTATTTTTCGATCTGCGCAAGGTAGCTGGCAGCGACTGGATGAGAAGAGCCGAAAATCGGGCTCAATGACGCGCCCTGGGAGAGCCTATGTCCAGTAGTGAACTAGATTAGGTTGCTGATGATGATGATTACAGCATTTACCTATTACTGAATATAAAAAAATTTAAAAGCAATATTGGATACATCCATTAGTGACAATGAGACATATGAGGCGACCGCATGCGGATTTTTTACCGCAGTGCGCGCGGCTTCATACCACGCCATAGAACACAAAACACGTGCCGCACCTCAACGAATTTGTAGCAAACTGCAGCATAAAATCCGCACGCGTTTTTTCTACCGCAGTGCGCGCACGTATATCACACGTAACATATAAGGAAATAAATTGAAATCACAATTTAATGAATTGTCCTTTACAGATTGACCGCCGTCAAAAAGGTTTGTTTCCAGTGAAACCTAAACCGCCTAAAGACTTCAACAAGTACCTGATGAATCGCTGCACATACACACTCCAGAGCAACGTCAACCCCGAGCCGCAAGTTGAAGTACCCTTGAACATGCCACCTCTGATGGTCGGCGAATTCATGACTCAAGAGAAAGAGAGGTAACTTCCAAAGCATTATTTATTGTTCTTGTCGAAAATATTGCTATTGGCAATAATATAATAATATTAATTTTCCAGATTGGACTTGAACAAATAATTGAATTTAGATATATCACAATTTGTACCAACCAATCTATTTCTACCCAATTGTCTGCGCACGCAAAGTATTAGTATTGGACTGTAAAAGTGTTAAAAATGTTGTCTTCAAGATTTAATTTAATCTCATTATTTGACAGAACCCGGCTTCGAATCCAACATCTAGTAGAAAAAGAAAAACTTGTGTTGGCTGTTGAACAAGAAATTTTAAGGGTGCACGGTCGCGCCGAACGCGCTGTAGCTAATCAGGTACAAATTCATTCGAAATTGTTTAGAGGTCGTTTGTGAAAAAGGAATCATATGCTTAAGTGAAACCTCTCTTTTCGACAGGCTCTTCCTTTCTCTGTGTGTACAATGTTACGGGACAAAGAAGTGTACAACGTGTTGGCACCAGATCAAGAAGAGAAGCGCAACGCGCAGCGTTCCCGATGCAATGGTAGACAGATAAACTCCTGGCTGCAGGAGGTCGACGATAAGTGGGAGAAAATCAAGGTACGTATAGTACGGCGACATCCCCGGAATGCCGGTTTCTAGTGTTGTGATAAATACGTTGGGCATTATTATCTATAAATATATATTATGTTCGTTTTTTGTAACGGGGGTAATCTTCCAAAGACACTCAGCCTCCTGGAAGGGAGACTGGGTTATGTGAGATTTTTAGTCACTAAAACCCCCTCGATGGCCGACCTCGTGCATATCGGAGGGCTCCAGGATCTCCAGAGGTATGCACCGATGCCCTCCCAGCACTTGCCTTGGACTCTTATCTTGTCTTATGATGGGGGGCCGGGAATAATCCAGCGGCACTTCGACCCTTGAGGATCTTTTGTGCCAACCCCATTTTACACGCTGGTCATTTCAGTGTGCAGATTTCCTCACAATGTTTTCCTTCACCGTTAGAAGAGTCGGCAAATGTACGTAAGTCTTCGCAAAATGCGAAAAACTCATTGGTACATGGCACTGCGTAGTTTTTAACCCGGACCTCCTGCATGGGAGTTCGGTGCCCTAGCCACTGTGCCACCGACGCTCTGCCCTGGGATCTTCCTGGGAGGTGTGTGTATATTCTACCTCCCGGTTCCACCCGTCTCAACAGCGCGCGGCCATGGCACGCTGCTGGCTTTCTCAGGGTCGATATTTTATGATCTATCGCATAGATCTGTCATAATTTATCATCAAAATAAACCAAATGTAGATTATGTCCATAGGTTTTTCGGAACTGAACACTGTCGCATAGTACCCAAATAAACCTTTATATACCTGTATGTTCGATATCAAAGCGAACGTCACACGATGGATGGCAACGCCGTAAGCTTCGTTTGCCGTGCAATTTGCCTAGCAACTCCTTAGCAACGACATTCGAGATTGTCGCCGACTATATCTATATTTGTTATTACTCAATACGGTATTAACCTGATTATTTTATAATTCCATCAATCAACTTACATGGACATAAACGAAGGATCTAAAATTAGTTTTTTGATATCTCAACTAACATCAGATATATTAATGATTACAGTTAGTATTGGACAGATGCTCTGTCCCTTTCTAGCAAAACAGTCCTTATATGCAGCCAGAACATGCTTGTATGGCGCTAAAAAACAATTACGTCATAAAACTTATTGCCGTTTCTTTCTACCGTTCTGATTTTTGATTGCCTGTAGCTATTTTATTTTTCAACTAATTTTAATTCTGATTTCACATTTGACCATCAATTTGACTATTTCTTAATTTTTAAGAAATACATTTAATATTTGATACTTGGAAACTACCCTATTAATCCTATTGTATGTATTAATTTACAGGAGGGAATGCTACGACGTCAACATACGGAGGCAGAGACGCTGCACGCGGTGCAGATGATGGGATGGGAGTGGAAGCTCAAAGAGCTTGGGATATGCGATTATAAGACCACTCCAAAAATTGACCCTGCACACGTACCGCAAATACATGTGTCGAATTTTGACTTGCCCGCTTGAATTTTAAGTTCATATTGCCTAGTTTAATGTAACGCCAGTAATCTTATGCTGGCATAATCTTATGTTTAATATTATGATGATGACCTGTCTATCCACATTTTTAACATCGATTGGTAATGCGACTCAAGCGGAGCTACTAAATTGGATCAAATTATACCTCAAAAATGTTCGGCAGTCGTCGAGCCTCCTTAGATTTCTCCCGCACCCCATTTCCTGGTAGCCGATGATTCTACACTTATTTTAAAAGAGTGTGTGAAACAAGTAGTGCTCCTGAAAAAAAGTATATCAGAATTTCCACGGTGGTAGTAGAATTTTTTAATAATTTTTAGTACCCTCATATTGAAACTGAGAAGTAGAAAGCGAAAGTAAAGATGCCACTTTTGGTACAGTTGCTTTCTACTTCTTAGTCTAGGGACACACTACGTCGAAATTACGCGACGGAACCTCGGCCTGGTTACGCTCACAATGCATTTTAAGTTACCTGCAACACACTTGACGGTAATTACGTCGCCGAAAACTCACACAAAATGATTAGCTGCCGAATACCGGTACGTAACCTTACGTAATGCCGGCATAGTAAGTCTCTACACTGATATTTTGTATGAGGCTACTATAACGTTGTTAAAAAATATGGACTACATTCGTGGAACTATTCTGATGTCCGTTTTTTTAATAGATTTAAGAGAAATGGTTTATTTTCGGAGTGGAGCTAGTTTCGAACAGGTACCGCCTTGATATGTTACATCATTAACACTTTCACTGTCCATGCATTACATGTAATGAACTGAAGACTTAACTCGGTACGTCCGTGCATGACATGTAATGCACTAAGAAATTGCATTTGGAGTGGTAAACCAATATACCTTGATACTTTAAACAATACTTATGAGTATGACATGACAGGTCAATTTATTCTGGTATCAGCCACTAACAAGTAGTGTTGTTCACGAAGAGCTCGATAATTATGTTTTTTTAAACCCGCCAAATGCGAAACCCGGAGAATTCCATACTCAAGATGAAAAAAAATAACAAAATTTTAATCGAACAACAAAAACAGTTTTTCTTACCTTACATTAAATTGAACTTATATTATAAGACATGTTAATCTCGTGAAATAATGGATGATAGTAGATTTTTTTATTTTTCCAATATGATTCAATAGTGGGGAACGGAATTAAACCAGTTAATAATAATATACCCCAAAAACGATATTTCTGTCCTCGTCATTGGCTTCCATCTTTTTATACGCGAAAATGTACTATGATTTTCTTTTTGGTAAGTTTGGCTTGCATAAGTATTTGTTTCCGCGACCATGAAATCAATTACATCATCTGTTATAATTTGAGAAAAAATAGTCCATAAATCGGTATTGGCAACAAAATGAACATTTTGTCGTTTCCCCATGCCGAAGCATGTAAAGCGATCCCTTTCTAAAGGTCGTACGTTAATTTACCAATTTTCATGGACGTATTCACTTTCATTTAAGAATTAATTAATGACTTCAATAGTTCTTCTGGTCCATCTATTTGCATATTCTGTAATCGTTCCAGTACGTCATCTTCACCATCACTATCTTCTAAAATACGCACTAAATCATCGCCTGATACAATCCGAGTCATGTTTGATGAACAATGTCCAAGAATATAAATATTATCATTTCACCATCATTATACTCGACCAAAATAGAAAATCACATGTCATTGACAATGTCACGCCAATGCATTTTACTTATCTATAAATAAGGTTCGAACCTCGCTCGTTTTCCTCATACAATAAGTTTATCAATCGAATAGTCCGCGAAAATAAACACAAGAATAGCACGGTTTGACCACGGCTACTGAACTCATTCATCGAGCGTGCTTCGACGTTTTTTGAACAACACTAATCGTATAGTAATTCAACTCATACGTCCGTGCATTGTATGTAATGCAGTATAGGGCGTATGGTGTTCGAAATGCAAACTACCCTGGGACAGGGAAAGTGTTAAATTAAACCGAATCATCAGTTACCATGAGGTGGACCAAATTTCTGATATATATTTTTGGGCTGAGCCCGCCGTCCTTGAGGGGTGGCCTTTGCCCTACAATGGGCCCTACCTAGGTATAATTATTTGATGCTGGTAATCGATTTAAGCGGTGTGAACTTGGCAACCTAAAAACTCGCAGCTTATATAACCTGACCAAATTATATTATCATTATTATTATCTTGCACAGTACAGCCACTGGCATCCCTCACCTCAACTCCTCCTTTAAACTTCACGAAGCCCCGCCCCAACCCCTATCACCCCTCTCTTCTATGTCACAAACATCTCCCACTACTCCCCACCCCCCACAGCTTTCTATATAAGCAAGTTATATAGGCTGCGAATTTTTAGGCTTGCAAATTAACACCGCTGTCGATTTATAGTAACTTATTTTTAAAATGTGGCTGATTTTAAGAATTGCAATCTAGAATCATGGTGGTTGTAATTGCAAACTTTACTAATTGGCATCATATATCACTTATGCTTGCTAAAATTAATTAAGTCTGCAATTGTTCAGAGGTTTTTTTCTGAAAATTGCCGCCTATCTAAAATTAGCCTGATTTTTAAAAAGTGTAGTACTTTTGATAAGTATTTATATTTGTTACTGTGTAATTTGCTTTAATTATCTATATCATTATTTTATGTCGAATTCTACAAATATCGTATAGTAACACACTCAAAGCAATATTCAAGAATGCTCGGAACAGGAGGCGAGTTTTGCAGTTAATGCTAAAGCATGGGGGCAGAGCATGCGCACTCAAGAGCATTCTAGATGTTTTGAATCGGGCTGTACTTTTGAATTTGAAATATGTTCTCGTTATAGGAAAGTAAATACACAGCCTGATAATTTCAGCAACGTTAGGCTTAATTCACTTGGCGCAGAGTCTAGTGGAAGCGAAGCGTCAAATTCTCCACTTGACGCGCGTCTTTGCGCCGTCAATATTTGAGGCCGGATCGTCTACTGACTAAGTAGACTGCATCGTTAATAAATATTCAAATTTTTGCACTAAGTTAATTAACTTTTCATCTGTATCCATAATAAATCAGTGAAAGTACGCCCCGTCCCGTCTCTAGACGTCACTCATTCGACTGCGGTCGCTAGTTGAGAGCATCGATGCGCGTTTTTTTTCTTCTAACACTTTGTACATTACTTATTGGAGATAAGAGTTTAATATGCTATGGAGTGTAACAACGCGTCGCTTCGACTCTGCGCCAGTGTGAATTGAGCCTTACCTGAACAACTTTTTGGCTGTGACTTGAAAGCAAAACCCGTCTGCACATTTTCGAATATTATTTATAAAAAATTATATACATCAGTCAATATGTTACTGACAGCGATGTGCCCTGGAAACGATCAACACAGAATGTTGATGATTTAGTTGTAAAGTCAAGTTCTATGAAAAAAAATTCTTTATATTTGTGGCCAACACATCGGGTATATTCCGTGATATAATACCTTCTGAGTATACTCGTAATAGAGTATATACTTTGGTACTTTGTCTCTAACTTGACACATGTCAAGAAATCACAAAAACATTGCGACATGGTTCCACAGAAAATAACTTGATGTGTCTTCCACTGTAGATATTCACATTTTCTGTATGGTTAAATTGACAAAATTAACACTTGAATATTGGCTGCCTTCCTGGTCCGGAGACTAACAAAAGAAAGGTAGCATAGCATAACTGTCACGTCCATAATGCCCGAGGGGGTAGACAGAGGAACTACCTTCATCATAGGTAGTTCCCACTTTTCGCCGTATGAAAAAAAAGATTTCGCGGTATATCTGTATATGGTGTAGACATGACATCTTTACGCGTTCTCACATAACAAATCGTGAATCCAGTGATTTATATTAATTCGATCTTTGTGAAATCTCAAACTGTATTGTGGAACATGTAAGTAGTTTACGATAAGAAATCTTATGAATCCGTAACTGAACTTATTATATATTAATTATTGATGCTGTAGGAAATTGCAGCCTCAATTATAAATACTTTCATCGATCGGTTCGTATTTTTTACTGACAAAGAGCGTGTGTCTGCATCAATACATTTTTTATTTATTTTACATGCGTCAAAGTAAAAAAGCTAAAAAAGATGGTCAACGGCCATGGAGGCCGTAACAGTTGCATAATATGTATAATAAATTAATAACATTACCTACAAGCTTTCCTTTATTGTATAGGAATATTATGGGCAGGACTATGTCGTCTGCACTAGTCCAACCAGTGACCCCTCGGCGTACCCTTGCAGTACATACCCGAAATGATAGACTGAAGAACTTGAAATAAAGAAATGTACCTATTTTCCCATTATATTGTCGATGCCTCCGGACCTGAGGCGAATTTAGGCCGCTAGCAATTTTGATTTAATACGATTACATCAGATATAACACTTAACACTTTTGTATTGTTTTTTATGATTAGTTATGTATAATATAATTTTACCCCTCAATGGTGTTGAATTATAAAGATCTCAATTAAATACTGTCGTTTTATGATTCATTATTACCACGTAGACCCTACGATTGATGGACAAGCCAACAGGTGGTCACCTGGCTCTTGTTTGACTGAAGAAGGAATCGTAAAACACTTGCTCCTGTTTCATCGTCATGATACATATAAGCACTATTTTCGAATTCCTTTATTTTTTGGGCTTCGGCTTAGAGTATGACAATCGTCCACAAAAACCAATTTTCAGTAAGGCCCAGTATATACAAATTGGCTGATAGACTACCTACGCACTGGGCGGCCTGGTCGCGCGACAGCCATGTCGAAGCACACTCTGCTTAAAACTCAAGCTATACGCGCGGAAAAACGAGTCTGCATAAACGCTCTCATACATCGTCATGTTTGAATTGTTCGCTTTACGCGGCGCTTTAAGTCTCCATGAACGAAGCCTTAGCGACAAGCTGCCGGCGGCCAAGATACTACTACTTAACTTTTGATGGAATTTTTTCATTGCGACTGACCGCGCCGGCCAGACGTTGACTACATGTGTGTTTTTAAAATGACTCGCGATCTATACTGTACATAGGTAAGTACATGGTGTATAATATCTATCACTATACTATTCAAACAAAAATAGTTTCAATCACACCAAATTGTTTAAAAAATATACAAATTGCCTTAATAATGTACACAAAAAAATAATTAAATGTAACTTATAAAATTTCTTAGATTAGGCCCGTGTGGTAGGGTACCAAGGATGCTGGCGGCGTTGCCCCGCTGGATCGCTATACTGATTCTTTGGGCAAGATAGCCGCCGGCCCTTGGGTCCCTCGTCGCATCGAACAAACGCTTGGACAGCTCTCGGAACAGTGACCAAGCTCCAGGGCCCCAAGGACCAAGGGTCTCTATACCAAATGCAACAAAGTTGTAATTGCCTTTATATATAGGGTGCACTGAAAGTTTTGTGCTCCTGGCCGCTAAATGTTTAAATTCTAAATATATTTTTTTAAACAAATATTTACTCATTTATTTATAAAAATCTGATAGCTTTCAGTCAAAATTCAGTGAAAAACCATGCCCTCACATCAACGGTCCTTATGTTTTCAAAAAATGAACGAATGATAAAGTTTATAATGTAACGGAGTAAACTTTGAAAAGCAGTAAATATATTACTTTACTTATAAACTGTTTTATTTATGAGTTACGCAGAACTTTCAGTGTGCCCCGCATAGTTATCAGAGGCGATTCGCCTCGACTCGAGCCGTTTAGTATTCTTTGTATAAAACTCCATACTGCAACGCACACTAATCGTTTTAATTTAAAAAAAATATTGTAACGGCATCGCCTCGCCTCCACGAGCTACTGAACCGCATGCGGTTCGTGGTGAGCTCGCAGTCAGCCGGGTGGGTCGTCGTCGCGCTTACGTTTCGACGTCGTCGACGCGAGGATGGCGTGCAGACCGCCTGTGATTCCCGCGCTGTTTCGCATATTCTCCTATTATCCGGAAGTATACTCGTAGATGAAGTCGTCCTCCAGGTGATGGTTAGCCGTTAACCGTCGTCGCCCAGCCGTAGCCGTAGCCGCGGCGCGGCGGGACCTTAGAGGTACTGAGCCGCACCGGTTACGTTTTGCGTTGGGTTGACGGCGAGGCGATGCAGATTGTATTAAACTTTGTATACTTCTGTATTCTGGTGTTTACAGCGCTAAGTAAACGTTTTCAATTTCAATTCGGTACCAAGCTGATACGTGTGCGATAACCCTTATCTGCACTGTTCCGGTGGGCGAACATTAAAAAGACAACTGTCACCATGAGCAGACTTGTTGGTTTTGCATCTTCGGAAAGTAATATGTCGGTTTCGCCGGCTCAGGGCTACATGGACTAGACTCTAGTCAACTTAAAATTACTTACCGACCCCTGGACTAGTGTCAAATTTACTATTATATTGGAATGACCATATCCCCATAATGACTACTTCCAATAAAACGGTATACCATATTCCAAGAATGAAAGGATTCGTCACAAGACCGGAAGCTGCGTTCTGCGGTCCGGACAAGATAATTCCCTCATACAAAGTAAATACAAATTAATGAGGAATGACCCCAAATGTGCAAAGCGTTCGGCCCGGCCCGTCCCGCAGCCCGTGCTCCGTGTAGCAAATCCTGTAATGTATGTAGGTACCTAATAAAATGTTTATATACAGGGTGTCCCGTAAATAGTAACTAACCCGTCAGCTGGGGATCGGCCTATCTATGGACTACAAGAATACAAAAAATCGTTTTAGTGAAAGTCGTTTGGTTTTCGAGTTATTCGTTTTTTTTAATTTTTTAATATTTTGGGCACCTAGTTCACATAATTGAGTGCCATTCCTATGAATGTCGGAATTTTTGGATTCTGTTTATTCCATAATAATCTAGGATGATTGCGTAAGCGATCCCATGTCGAAATTATTCAGTAATAATCGTAGTTTTGTCACAACTTACAGTTTTTAATACATTAAGTCTCCACTCTACCGCTCATCAGCAACTTTAAACCCCTGTGATGTAAAAAAAATGTATGGGGCTAGAACTGCCCATTGTTTTAAAAACTTGCCTACTATTTGCAGTTTTCAATTTGGTATTAACATTTCAATTCGGCCCATTAAAAAAAAAAGTTATTGCTATTTTTATACAAAAGGGTGCAATTTCTTAATTTAGAATTTTACTGGAAAATTGTTTAAAATTTATTTAATGGTGATCAAACAAATAAAAAATAGGGGAATAAAATAATAACTACGAAATAAATCGATAGTATCTTTAATTGACTGAAAAATAATTGTTACAACAGCTGTTCAAAATGACCCCCTTGTGCTGCAATGCACGCCCTGCACCTTCGGATAAAAGAGCGTCTCAGTCGTCGCACATGTCTCGCCTCACTTATTTGCTGAGCTGCCAGTCGAATCCGCTGGCGCAGAGAACTACACAAGAATGTGTAGTGTTGATTTGGTGCTTGTACACAATTTCTTTTATGCAGCCCTAATAAAAAAATTCTAACGGATTTAACGCCCAATCCATCTTCCGGGGAAGCTACTGTTTAGGTGGGCACGCACATTCACGGCATAGTGACGGCTCACTATGCTGCCCGGCGGCAGCCGTCGTTTTTCAGCCACATGTTTTGTCGCAGCTTTAGTGTTACATCTTCTAATAGAAGTGGAAGGTCATTTTTTAAGAATTTTAGATACCTTTTCCGTTTAAAGTTTCAGGCAACTCAAAGGGCCCAATCACTTGGCCGTTAAGTATCCCGGTCCAGAGGTTTATTTTAAATCTAACTTGAGATATGCACGCCGCATTGCAGCACAAGGGGGTCATTTTGAACAGCTGTTGTAACAATTATTTTTCAGTCAATTAAAGATACTATCGATTTATTTCGTAGTTATTATTTTATTCCCCTATTTTTTATTTGTTTGATCACCATTAAATAAATTTTAAACAATTTTCCAGTAAAATTCTAAATTGAGAAATTGCACCCTTTTGTATAAAAATAGCAATAACTTTTTTTTTAATGGGCCGAATTGAAATGTTAATACCAAATTGAAAACTGCAAATAGTAGGCAAGTTTTTAAAACAATGGGCAGTTCTAGCCCCATACTTTTTTTTTACATCACAGGGGTTTAAAGTTGCTGATGAGCGGTAGAGTGGAGACTTAATGTATTAAAAATTGTAATTTGTGACAAAACTACGATTATTACTGAATAATTTCGACATGGGATCGCTTACGCAATCATCCTAGATTATTATGGAATAAACAGAATCCAAAAATTCCGACATTCATAGGAATGGCACTCAATTATGTGAACTAGGTGCCCAAAATATTGAAAAATTAAAAAAAACGAATAACTCGAAAACCAAACGACTTTCACTAAAACGATTTTTTGTATTCTTGTAGTCCATAGATAGGCCGATCCCCACCTGACGGCTTAGTTACTATTTACGGGACACCCGTATGGCACAGTAAAGGACCGCGTCCATTGCGTCGTCGTAGCAGCGTACACTGAACGGTGTCAGTATTTACGAATTGCCGATGGGGGAGCGCCCATTACATGCGGATTTTCGCAGTGGCATTTTCATTCCATTCGAGTATTGACCAGTGCCTGAGATCGACATGCGTTTCGCATTACGGAGGGTAGTAAGTAACGAGGATATTGTCATTATTAGTTCATTGTTGACGGCAAAAGGAAGCGAAATTGTGGGTGCATAAAATAAATATAAAAACGCTAAACGCCAGTGCAGTTCCATAGCAATCAATTCAAAATAACTAATCCGATCGCAGCGTACGGTGCGATGACTACGTAATTGACGCGGACCCTAAGTTGTAGTTTTTTTGGGAAATTACAAATAAACTAATTAAACGACATTAACATAATATTTATTTGAAATATTTTTACATAGGTACAAATTTTTTGTTTTACTTAATACCTACACAAAATCTTAGGTACACTAAGCTAAACTGACTTTATAAACTGTAACGATTTTCTCTTATAGTTTACCTACCTATAACAGTGGAAGCTTACGTATAAAGTAGCGATGCCACATAAGTCCTGTAAATACAGAAAGAGAAAACCAAGTGACGAGATATGATATATGTTCGTTTCTTAGAGTGACTCGAGTCTGGTTAGGCAGGGGCCAACCTTCTGGTGGGTCGGGAATGCCTCGAGCATCTAACCATACAGGTGCACAACCGATATGGGCGCTCATTTGCTCTAAGTCCCTGAAAAATACAATATTTTGTTACCTATGGATACCACTCATATTGTCTGCTTTGTCTGTTGAGTAGCAAGAGAGCTGTCAATGCTGTCTTTCCATTATATTTATTAAAAGTAAATAAATTAAGTATAACACCTCAGATCAATATAGTCCTTCCTCTTATATAAAACCAATACCAATACTCTCTCACATGAAATATCACACCACAGGCAAGGCATATTTTTGGTAACAAAATAAATACAAATGGATATCTTACACCCCAAAAAAAGAAAAGTCACATCTTAGTCAGTCAGTGACTGCGGGCTGGTTTTGGCTCACAGGTATAGCATTTTTCTATTTTTCGTTTCCTCTGATTATATTTTTTTATGCAACTGATAAATGCTTCTTACCTATAGAACCAAGATCCTTTCTCAGGATTACTTTTAGGCATGAAGGGTGCTCTCTTCTCTGTCAGTCTCACTACACCAACTAACTCAACTTTGTCTTTAATCATTGAAGAAGCACGCTTTTCTTTGGGACGCATGCTCTGAGGTACCCAGCCACGGTTTATCAAAATGATTTCCCTGTTAAGAAATGTATAAATAAGTAAATTCTTTGTTTGTTATGTTTTATCAAAATGGATACAGTAGTGCTTGAGGTGCCCTCTGTAATATCGAAAATAGTTCAAGCTTTTGAAAACCACTAAACTAATTTTGATTTATCATAGCTTGAAACCTTCATAACAAGTCACTCAATCAAATGAAGAAAACCGCTTTAAAATCTGATCACTGGTTGATGAGTATGCTGAGATGTGAGACTAAATTCAGTCATATAGAAAAAAGTTCATTTTGTAATTTATTATCACTTTTTCTGCAAATAACTAAATGACTTTTAATTATTTATTTCGTTTTATTTTTGTTCAATTGTTAATAATTTTCCCTAAATTTGATAAAATTCATTCGTATGTATGTTCTCAAAATTGGTACTAGTTGTCATAAAAAATCTTCACAAGAATTTCATGTATCATACCTTTTCGGACTCAGGATAAAATGGACTATTTTTTAAAATAGTTTTAATTTTTTAGTGGGTTCACTAGGCCATTTTTGATAAAGTTCCAAAAATTGAAATAACTTTTTTATCATGACGAATCGGACAACCATATATGGGGTTATAAAGATAGGTAATGACCTCAGGTATCACCCTGTTTTGTTTGATCCATACTTTCTGGGACAACCTGTATAAGCAATTTTTATACCTACATTGAAATTAACAAAGTTTGAATCGAAAGTCAATAAAAATGGGACAGTCTCAATTTACTAGTTACTTAGGATCATTGTAAACTTACCCTGTGTCTGATAACTGAAATGGTGTGATCACCAGCCAGCCTTGGTTAGTCTTTGGATCAGAGACAAGGGATCCGAACCGAGCTGAGATAGAGTCATTATCAATCAGAGCTCTGGGCCCAATAAGTATCTCCTTATCATGTATAAACTCACCACTGACTTTAACTGGCATGTACTCCATTGTATTTAATTTTGTAAAGCTGGAAAGTATAATATGCAATATATTGTTCAGCACAATATTCCATCACAGCCAAAAATCAGACTCCCCACATTTTTTTATATGATTCGTAAATTCTAAATAGTTTTAGTATTGCAATGATGAGATGAATACACCCATTAGTAAAAAGGAGGAGTCTGATTCATTAATGTAAGGGAATATTGTGTGGGGTGTCATTCATTACATTAAATATAAATATTATTTTACTAACTCTTCAGGCATATCTACAGGTCTGGAATTTGATTTTGATTGCAATATGTCTATCAGCTCAAGTTTCCATTGCAGTCTGTATGTCTGCCAGCAGCCCAAACCAAATGCACTTACAGGTATCATCTATAAAAATATAGAAAAAATCCTGGTTGAAAAAAACAGTGAGTTTAAAGGAATTTGGCCAAGGACAGTAGACAGTATAATGGAGTGAACAGTAGGACAGTTTAAACAAAATCCTACTGTCCACTGTCCTTGCCTCTTGAAAAGGTGTAAACCAGCCCTAAAGTATATACAGTGGTCTAAAATACGTGTGACATAGAGCATGCCCTGTAACCACACTAGGTACATAAAACGATAGGTTACTTACCAACAGAACCCATTTTATAAATTCACCGGGTTCTTTTTTCTGTCGTCTTTGTGCTTTGAGAGCATTTGCTATTGTCGTATTTAGTCTGACTGTGTTTACAAATACATATCTTGGACACATTTTCGTAATATTTGTAAGATTCCGCGAGGTTGTATAAAGACGTCTAAGCATTTTGTTTGTTCCCTTGCACCGTGTTACACTCAACTACCACTCAACTCTACAGGTACAGAGAGAAGATTCACTACGTACGTTTCAAAGAGGATATAATCAGTACATTTTACGAGAAAATTGTGTAATGTAGAAATTATATTGTCTTGTTCACAGATACCCGTCTACCTCCAAGTTTGCCGTAGGTTGGTACCTACTTAGTTTGCCACTGAGAGTGCGTTCCAAAACCAGTTGAAATTATTCACGTGACAAATGTACACGATCCATTGCTTGTTTTGAATAGGTACGGTCAACCTACCCAAAATTTGAGAATCTGAAATGTATCATAATGCGCAGGCAGGTTGAGATTTAATCGAAGGTTTTTGACAGATGGTATACTATAGCTTGTGGTCGACTGTACAAGTTTGATACATTTTCAGCTGTTATCGCGGTAATGGAACATGGACAGGTTGTCAACGTGAATAATTTCATCTGTACGCGTTCCATTAATGTTCCATTACGTTCCATAACCAGTTGAAATAATTCACTATTAAATATAATACTACTTATATACTAAACTTTTTATGCCAAAATATGGTTAAGTTAGATAGCGAAGTGAAATGGAAGGTAACAATTTAGGTTTTCTATATGAATTAAAGAATTTTGGAGATATCGGGTTTTGATTAGACTCAATCTCAAATTTGGTTTTATCGTGTTTTGGTGAAGCCGAGTAAGGATTTATCGGGACTTGGTGCCGTCATACAGATTTATCGATATTTGAAGCAAGGATTTTCATAAGGCTTTCATATTGACTTTCAGCTGGAGAGACGTCGTCTAATGAAGCCCACGTTCCGACCTACTCTGCACCAGGCCGTGGCAGGCTCCGACCGGTTTCAGCTAGAATTTTTCGATTCGATGCCTTGGAAACCACAAATAATGTTGACGAGAATCTCCAAAACGTGGTGAGGACTATTAGGGATGAAGGAGTAAGGTTTTGTCGGTTGCAGCGCACAGGTACGAAGTCGAAGCTCGGATGGGACTCTGGCACTTATGAGGGAAAGACACGGAAACACATAAGCCACATCGTCAGAACAACGGGCACTTAATAAGAAAATAAGGAAGCTGATACGACGCGACCTCCGAAGCTTCAAAACACATCTCATAAAAGAGGCGATAGAGCAGAATAGGGGGTCAAAAGTGTTCGTTCAGCAACTCGGGAGGAGCCACCTGACGAAGCTAAAAACTTCTAGTGGCAGGACCGTCACCTCGAAGCCAGAGATACTCGCCGAGATCGAGGACTTTTATGGCCGACTGTACGCTGCTCATGCTCCGCGGCCTGAACCGACAATCGAAGATCCTAGAGCCACGTTAACCCGACACTATACCGATGAACTGCCAGATTTTAGTCTAGACGAGCTCGGGCTGGCTCTCAAACAGCTTAAGAATGGAAAAGCACCTGGTGAGGACGGTGTCAGTTCTGAGCTCCTTAAGGCAGGAGGAATCCCTGTGCTGAGGGAACTTCAGAAGCTCTTCAACTCCGTCTACACAACACAGTGGGAGAACTCCGGAGGCGTGGAACAGGAGCATTGTAGTTTTGTTCTTCAAAAAAGGAGACAAAACTTTGCTCAAAAACTGCAGACCCATCTCGCTCCTGAGCCACGTATATATGCTGTTTTCGAGAGTCATCACGAATCGTCTTGCGCGGAGATTAGACGACTTCCAACCTCTGGAACAGGCCGGATTTCGGGGAGGCTTTGGCACCATAGACCACATCCACACTGTGCGGCAGATTGTACAAAAAACTGAAGAATATAATCAGCTCCTGTGTCTTGCATTTGTGGACTATGAGAAAGCCTTTGACTCCGTCGAAACCTGGGCTGTTCTGGAGTTCTTGCAGCGTTGCCAAGTCGACTGGCGATACATCGAAGTGTTGAGATGTCTGTATGAAGCCGCGACGATGTCTGTCCAAGTACAGAACCAGCAAACAGGACCCATCCAATTGCGCAGAGGAGTAAGACAGGGAGATGTTATATCTCCGAAACTGTTCACGAACGCATTGTCATAGGTATTCCTAAACCAGGTAAACCGCGCTCCGAACCCACCAGTTATCGCCCCATCAGTCTCCTCAAGACAATGGGGAAAGTCTACGAACGACTTCTCAATAATCGCCTCCATGACATTGCCAAGTCCAAAGGTTTAATCCCTGACGTCCAGTTTGGCTTCAGACCCGGACACTCGTGCGTCCAGCAGGTGCACCGCATCACGGAACACATACTTGAGGGACTCAATTATTCGCGTAAGCCGATCCCCACAGGGGCGCTATTCTTCGACGTGGCGAAGGCGTTCGATAAAGTCTGGCACAACGGTTTGATATACAAGTTATACCAAATCGGGGTGCCGGATCGTCTCGTACTCATACTACGGGACTTCCTCAGGAATCGAACCTTTCGCTACCGCGTCGAGGGATCGCTCTCCTCCCCTCGCCAAATCAGAGCCGGAGTCCCCCAGGGCTCCGTCCTCTCGCCACTCCTCTTCTCGCTGTATACCAGCGACATCCCTCGCCATCCAAAGGTAGAACTCGCGCTATTTGCGGACGACACCGCTCTCTACACCTCTGATAGGAACAGGCATCGTATCACCCGGATTCTCCAATCCGCCGCCACCGCCCTAGGCGAATGGTTTCGGAAGTGGAGAATCGAGGTGAACCCTGACAAAAGCGCCGCCATTCTCTTCGCTAGGGGTCGTGCCCCTGATACAACCACCCATGTTCGGAATAACATAGGGCAACTCTCACTTTTCGGCAGACCTATCCCTTGGGAGAAAAAGGTCAAATATCTAGGAGTCACCCTTGATAGAGGTATGACCTTCGAGCCACACGTAAAACGCGTCCGCGACCGCGCAGCATTCATTCTCGGCCGGTTACACCCGATGCTAGGCAAGGGGAGTAAAATGTCGCTTAGAAATAAGTTGACAATTTACAAAACTTGCATCCGTCCAATCCTCACGTACGCAAGCGTGACATTCGCGCACTCTTGCCACATTCGCCGCCTTCAGGTTATCCAAAATAGGTTCATGCGTAGAGCAACCGGTGCTCCATGGTACCTACGTAACGTAGACCTCCATCACGATTTGGAACTCCCCACGATCGCTCAATACATGAAGTTAGCGTCTCGACGCTTCTTCGAGCAAGCTCCCCACCACCCAAACCCTCTAGTAGTAAGCGCCGCCGCTTATTCGACTAACGGTTTACCGACATTCCGTCGACGACGTCGGCCTAGACACGTCCTAGACGACCCCGACGACGCCATCACGATCTCCATCGCGGAAGCCACTCCCCCACCCGATAGTAGTTCACACACAGCACCTACATACCGCCCGCGCCGGCTCGGGCGGCGACCCGCTTCTGGCGCTTACACGCGCTATCGGCGTATTCCAGGCCGCTTCTCCCCGACCCCTCCCTCCCCAGCGACGTCCTAAGCCGAGGTCCGTACCCACCTGGGTGCCCTTAGGCAGTCGCTTCTTATAGTAGTTTTTAAGTCCTCCTCTAGGCTGGAGCGCATTTAGCGCTCGCCCCAAAAAACCCGGTGAAGCTGTAAAGATTGTATTCAGTCACCGAAAGAATAGATCAAATATTCATATCTAAAGATTTTGAAATTCACCCTTGGGTGCTACTAGTCCGATTTCTGTGGTACAGATAAATTTTGGGGTTCAGTTATTGATGATTGTAAGACACGAGAATTCATAACAAAATAAAAGTAGGTACCTACAGATAGGTAATTAGATAAAATACGCTGAAAGATTCGTTCACGGTTCACTTGTCTGCGACTAAGTAGTAATAATAAGTCAAGAGTTTATCTTTAGTCCTCTATAACCTGGATTGATTGTATTATATGGAGAGTAGCATGGAGAGGGTTCCTGATCCATTTCTGTGGCAATTCTGTTCAACGTCCACCTTAACCAACTCCTCTGTTAAAATTCCATACATAAATACTCTTATCTCTACGCGATTACTTAATGTTATTAGAGGTACAAACACGCAGAGGCTGATATCCATAGAATGTGATAAAAACAATAGGGAATTAATTTTTCCACAATAGAACAGGTGTTCCGATAGCACAGGTGTTCCAACGGTTCTCGTGTTGGCACAAATTTGGAGACACGTAGACAGTCCACACTACACAGATAATTGGTAGTGTTGTCCTATACAATATCGACTATCGATTGCTCAGGCTGCGTAGGTATTATACGTATGTAGCTTTTGTGGCATAAATATAGATCACGGGAGCTCAATTATTCCAGCCCTTACGCCAAACTTACGCCACCAACACTCATAACGTCCTAATGACAGCGCCAAAAATATGGTCCTAAAATTGCTTCAGGTAGGCACCTATATGAAACTGAACTTTGCTCTTTAGATATTTTTGTATACCTTGAACGATATATCGTCATGACGCTGACTGTAGGTACAGATCATCACCAACAGCTAATTTACGCCCCCACTCTGTTGGGCACAAGCCTCCCCTTGCACAAGGTACGGGCCATGATCAACCGAGCGGGTCCAGTGCTGATTGGTGGATTCACACGCCTTCGGATTTTTTTTCCTCAGCAGACATGCAGAAACCCTCACGATGTTTTCTTTCATCGTTAGAGCCGTCGGTAAATGTAAGGTAAGTCTTCGTATAAATAAATATTCGAAAAAGTGTTTGGTAAATGTCATTGCATGGTTTCGAACCCGAACCTCATGCATGGAAGTCAGACGTCCTAGCCACTACGCCATCCACCGACTCTCGGTGGATAGCGTAGTGGCAAGGACGGAAATAAATACGGAATATATATATTACTATTAAACGCTAAGGAAATGTAGGTATGTAGGTACGTATTTAGTACAATGAGAAAATCATATTTGTACGTTTTGCTTATTTCATTTCATAATTGTTTAATTTTATGCAGTTCATAGTTATTTTAAAGTCTAGCTGTAGATAGGTAATAAATAAATGGGACTGAATTATGAAATTTACTGAGAGGGGACGCTAGGAGTCCGATTTCTGTGGACTGAATCCTCAAAATATAAAATAATTATTTAACATGCATCACTAATTTCTGGGGCATTTTAATCTACTCGTATCGTTACTTTTAATCATTCAAACCGTCGCAACTATCGCAATACAACGTATAGACTTGACATTTTTATTATTAAATCATTTTCCTGATAAGCGGCGCTCGCGCAACACGATACGACATGGCCACGAATACCGGCGTAACGGTTAGTGTTCTAAATACCTAAGTTTGCAGTAAATTAACATATCTGCTACATATAACTTTGCGAATTTTTCATGCTATGCGATCTATGCAAACAGAAAACAGTATATGTACTCGTACCTACATACGAGTATACGTAGAATATTCTGTACCATATGCTTTCATATAAATTACCTCTTTCCCCATTACGATATATCGTGCCAAGAGTATTTATATGACTTTAAACATTTAAACAATACCATTTAACATATTTCTCAGAACTCCACCTTAGTAATCAAAAGTTCTTAAAAAAAACAAAAATGTCAACATTAAAACTTGATTGGGATCGAACCCTCACTTCCCAGATTGGTGTCTAGCCCATTAGACAAACGCCCCACCAGAGTAGTGCTGGTTGCCTTCTATGCTGATGTTAATGTTTCAAACAAATCAATTATTATAGTATTATTTTATGATTAGATTACGCTTGTCTTCTTTTAGTGATATTTTTGTTACTTTTTTAAATGATTGCAGTGGTCACAGTGGTTGGTATACACAAATGACATCAAAAGTCTGTGGGGTGCTCAGCCCACATATGTAATCTCTCAGGCTGTATACCTACTCGCGGGCGTCGTCACCCTTTTACATGGTAAAATAAATATAATTAGATTACTTGACCTACTCGTACCTACACATATTCGGAATGTAGAATGTGATATAGATATGAAATTGATCATATTTAATAAAATTATTTCTGGAATAAAAATTACTTATAGCATATTTTACAGGTGTAAACTTTGATAAAAAATGCTAAAATATATATAAATTATACCATTAATGCAACTCGATAACTAAAAAAAACTTTGTTAAAATTAGGATTTTTACGTATTAGGTATCTTTCAGCATCTATATAATAAACATTTATTAACGATTATAACTAAAGCTTTCAGGAAAGGCGGCAGATGGCCATACTTGTGGCTGGGCACAGTACTCCATGGACTCTTCACGGATAACTTCTGGCATTTTATTTTACCTGAATATGATAATTTCTGGCATTCTCAAACATCTATCATCTTCTTAGGGGGCAGGCTACCATTACATATTATATTATTGTGTAAGTAAGATAAACTCCTGTAGTTTTCGTTCAAAAATCGCAGAAGATATTCAAGAGATTTATAAATTTTGCATAAACTCTCGTTATAGATCCAGCATTCATCTACCACGCAGCATATGCTGTGTCTAAACTGAATTTACCTAAATACGCGGAGCCGTTCGCTGTTGGACTGGTCACTGTTCTAATTGACTTACCGTATGATATCGTGGCAGTGAAGTTTTTGCACTGGACGTGGCACGATACTGACCCTAACATCTTTGACCGCCACTACTGGGTTCCGTGGAACTCCTACTACTTTCACGCCACTTTTGCCGCAAGTTTCTATTTCTTCTTCCAAACAAGCAGAAGATGGTTTGCCCCTAAAGTATCTCAATGGGAGTCTGCTGGGTGAGTCGTATGTGTTACGTAGTACTACATTGAACTCAGTGCCTTGCGAAATTCTTCCTGAATGATATTGCATCCAGGGTGGGGGGTAATTTGTAAGATCTATACGACTCGAGCCTCGACTTGATTTAAAAAAAAAAACATTTTTTTCAGATTTCAGTAACCAGTCGATTGATTTCGATGGATCATGAGGGATCCAAACCAATCGATTGGTTACTGAAATCGGCATGAGGGATCACACCCCCTCCCATTTTCTGCTTCTGCAATGATCCCTCCCTAAATTCAGAGGCTATCTCATTTAGGAAGACTGATTTCAGTGTAATGTAATACCAATATAAGCGCTTATAATGGAAAAAAAATTAAAACATTTTAATATTGTTACTGTTTTCCAAATCAGCTCGTATCTGGAGTGGTCCACCACTATAGTCCAGATTGTATATTTGCTTCACCTATTTATGCCATTGTCGGTTAGAAATGCTGTATTACACCCATACATGACTTCACCTTTAGCATGGTGATGATAATAATTTTATTATTATCTTATTTATTTTTGTCTACAACGGCGTTTTAGGTATATTTACTAACTTGTGAAATTATTTTACAGAAAAAAAACGGAATGGAGATCGCTCATCATAGCGTCGCTCTTAGGCATGCCCGGTGGCGTATTGATGTTTGTACCCCTCTACCACCCCTTACACGATGTTTACAAAATCCATTCGGAAGTAACTTTCTTCCTGCTGTTCGCAATTTTTGCTGTATTCGTCATCAACGGTTTACTATCCGAGAGGGACAAAGCAAAAGAAAGGTGAGGTAACATCAGCGTATCATCCCCACTGTCGAGGCACTGGCCTATCCCATCTATCAGGGCCATTATCTGTGAAAACTAATATACATACTTATAAAGCTTTGAATTAGAAAGAAAAAAAAGAAAATCACATGGTGATATGCTTAGAATCGAACCTATACCTCGAACCTAGGTCTAGAGTCTGGCGTCCTATCCGCAACGCCGCCGCTAGAGGAAAATCCGCCGCAGAATAAAATCAATTTTACTTAGTTGTGAATTTTTAATTATTTAACATTCAACTAATTATTATTTTTAAATTACTTTTAAGAAGAAGGGGGTGCAGACTAGATACGATTTTATTCAGGGGCGGAAAGCTAACTAGGATTTTGGACAGACAGGACAAAACTATGAAGTACCTAAGTCCCTAGGTAGGTAAGTTTCTGTGCTGATAGGTACTTATTTATTTAACTACATATTATCTCCCCACAGACTTACTGCTATCGATTACCTACTTATGCTCCAATTGGCGCTCCACTACATCATTTACTGGGTGTTCGTGGTTTTCTTCCACCCGGAACAAGAGTGGTCACTTGGGCTGCACGAGCCAGTCGGACCTTGCAATGAAGTGGCTACTCTAACTACACCATTTGGTCAGGTATGTCTAGACTAGAATTCATCAGTATGCGTATCCGCCAAAAACGCGCACTTTGTAACTTCAGGAATTCAAACAGGATTATTAATGCCAGCGTAAAAAAATACTCGGTACTTATTTATACTTTCGAAGACAAACTCGTCGAGATTTTTAAAATTAATGAAATGAAAAAGTTGGACACGGCACAATGCACCTTCGACTTACGAACTAGACTAGATCGAGACCTGTCTTAGAAGATTCCGTCGTACTTTCCATTCCAAGAAAGGGTTATTAAAAATATAATATTTATACTTAGATTACTTAGGTATCAATAAAAGGAACTTAGATCTTATAAGGTTCTCGTAAATGTTTGCGAAAAATATTCCAGACTGTGACCTTGTTTTAAATAGCAAGAGAACTCAAAGTAGTTACAACATGTAGAGGTACAAATCCTCTTGGCGACAATCTGAAAAACCACACTGCGGGTTCTTTGTAGCTACTGACTTCCCTTCCGACTGCAGGTTATTGCTTCGAACTTATACTATTACTTATACTTAACGTTACGGAAAATATCAATACCACGTTTTACAACTTGGTAAGTATCGTATAGGTAGTCAATTCCTTAATGTCATACTACCATTTCCTGAAGTAACGTATTTATAAAAATAAATTTAGTGTTTTGCAACAGTATAAGGCTCAACCCCTAGCGCAAGTGGCGTTACTCCAGAAAATAAAAATCATTTCTCCTGAATTAAGGCATTTATCAAAAAAGTGGTAAGTAGAATTGTTCTACGAATGAAAAAGAATTTTTCAATAATGTTTTAGTGACATCATACTCATATTAAAACAGTAAGAAGTTGTAAGCGAAAGTGCTAGAAGTGTCCACTTTTGACACATTCGCCTTCTACTTATTACTGTTTCACTATGAGAATACAAAACCATTATTAATAAATTCTTCATCCGTGGAACAATTCTACTGTCCACTTTTTGGGTAAATGTCTTTATTCTAGAGAAAGATATTTTTTTTCTTTAGTGACGCCACATACAGTTTTGAAAAAAAATAACTTCAACATATTACACAGTTTTAGTTCAGTCAGTGACAGTATTTGCAATCCATTAGGGAACAGATTTTGATGCAAACATATATCAATAACTATAGAAAGGGTTACGAACGACTCTGTGAGTGTGGGTAGGATAACACTTAACGTGGCAAGGTGAAGTGTGACAGAGACATAAAGTACTCGTTGCATTCGTCTGCTAGATGCAACATTTCTTCGGACGTCAACGAAATTGTTTAGAAATATAATTTTTTCCTCACAGAAATCGGACTAGTGGCGCCCTCTCCTCGAGAATGTACTTACATTTCAATGCTGGTTCAATACTGTATGCGCCAACTGGCAGACGCGGTTTCCATATAAATAAAACTTCACCTGCGAGCAATCTACTCGTATATAGGGGTGAATTTCAAAATCTTTGGTTTTCCTATTTATTAACACAAAAATCTGAGCTAGCTAGTTTAAAAAAATATAAACAGGATTAAAATTATAATAAGAAGGTAAAAAAAATCCACTCATATTTTCTCCTTTTTGTCGAGTGGTTACTGACAAACCTAGTGCTCCAGTTGTTCAGACCGCCGCTGCTCGCTATCTAGTTCAGACCGCGCCCAACATTGCTTAACTTGGACGATCAGTTTCTAACTACGCTCACACCTAGACTACGAACGAGTCCCTCATTCATATAAGAATCTTATCTTATTCGTAGGGTGTATTACATGGACGCGACCAACATTGATCGTTGGATTTATTATAGACCGTTCAACGTCTATTATTGTTTATTTCTTCCGTCATCTGTCGTCGATTGACGAATGATGATGATAATAGGAATAATTGTAATAATAATAATAGTATACAACATGTCAAGCAATAAATATTATGATGAAAGGATCGGGGTTGGTACCGAATATTTTTTATCTTACTTGAATATTTTACCTACCTGTAGGTAGGTCACATACACAAGGTATATAAGAAAGTGGCAGGTTTCAGATTAACTGTTTTAATTAAGTACATACATACCTAGTTTTTGTTCACATACCTACCTATCTAGTTTGAATTTTATATTATATTCCTACTTATTTAGGTAATACTTAATAAATTACAGACCGATATACAGGGTGTAACATTAAGAACGGTCAGTATGGGAAAGTCTGAAACTATAAGACATACGAAGATCTGTTCTTAGGAACCATGTCATCAATTTTAGTAGCAAGAAACACTGTATTCATACATTTTAAAAAAAAACTGTACTCAGCCTGGGAATCGAACCCGGTTGTTTTGAAAAAAAAAACCAACACTATTTCTATTTAGATATCGATTGTGTAGGTCTTAAGGAATAAATGTTAGTATGAAACGTGATGTTTAAAATTAATAAAACGCATTGTTTCCATATCTTTTAATTTATTTTAGTAGGTGTTCGAAATGACTACCATTTTGTAAAATACAACATTCAACTCGTTTAGGTAACGATCTTACTATTGAATGTTGTATCTTCAGGTGGTGAATTTGCGTTAAAATTGTCTCTATGGCTGCTGGTCTCTAGGTCTTCAATTGTGTCGTAGCTTGTTTTGTGCACTTCATCCTTAACGTAATCTATATCTAAATAGAAATAGTGTTGGCTTTTTTTTTCAAAACAACCGGGTTCGATTCCCAGGCTGAGTTCAGTTTTTAAAAAAAATGTATGTATACAGTTTTTCTTGTTACTAAAATTGATGACATGGTTCCTAAGAACAGATCTTCGTATGTCTTATAGTTTCAGACTTTCCCATACTGACCGTTCTTAATGTTACAGCCTGTATATGTTTGATTATCGAAGTTTGTGTACTATCGTTTAATTCTAGCAATCTAAAAAAATACAATTTCCTTTTTAAGCACTTACGAGTATAAGTACGAGTATATAGACCATCGTCCAAAACAAAGAATTTAAATAATATAATAAAAATCAGTAGCAAAAAGGGAGTCAAATTAGCCTCACGATTTAAGTACCTATATACATACATGCATGCTATGTACATACGCACAGTCAACCGATTAAAACAAGCGCGGAAGTACTTCCCAAAGACTCAAGTGTGACTACGGACTCCCCACTTATCGTCATTCATTTTACGCTTATATGTTACTCGGTTGGAAAATATCAATAGCGCGTTTTAGAATTTAATAAGTTATACGACGTTTTCGTAAACCTTGGGCATCTAGGAGACCTGAAACCTGCTCTCCATATTTAATAATAATAAAAAAAGAAAAAAAAAAGAAAAGAAAAGAGAAAAAAAGATTAAAATGCGGATTCGATCAGACAACGCTTGCGCGGCAGGGCAATCTCTGTCCCGTCAAGCCATTGTCGATTAGTTTGTATCATGGCTAAAAAGGTTTTAAAATATATTTTTTATTGATTATGATGAATATGTTAATGGCTCAATAGTTAGGGAGCTAGATTGTTAGGTTCTATCTCGCCTCAGTACTCTGTGGTAAACCGGAGTGGTTAAAGATTTTAGTTTGTGAAAAAACTATAAAAAATGTATATAATACGGGGTTTAAATAATCTTTGTTCATATACTACCTACAATGTTCGTCGAGTAGGTAGAACAAATGATTTATTTACTATAATAAAATATATTATTAAATAAAACAATATAAGTATATATTTATTTTTCAAATAAAGTATTTTATTCGATACTCAAGTATAATCCAATAAAGGTTTTAATTGCAAAAAGGAGTCAAATTAGCTACATCAATACTAGGTCATTTGCCCGTTATATATGTAATTGTCGGACGGTGAAAAGGCAACTCACTTCTATTCCGACTTCTTATGTAGCTACACGGACTCCCGACAGAAGCTGTACTTTGTGAGATTATATTTTAATTGAACTGGAAAATTTCGATAGCGCGTTTTAGACCTCAGTCCGGGAGCCGATTGTTAAGACATCATTTGTTTCATAAATATACTTAGATAACAACTTTTGAAAACTTTCGTGATTGTTTGCTGTCTTAATTTTTTAAACTTAATTAAAAATACAGTATTTTTAGTGGGTAAGTAAATAATTTCTTTAGAAGGTACCTAGTTATATAACTAAAAATACGAAAAGGAAATTCATTCGAAAGTATACTTATATAAGAACCCCGTTCGGGTTATTATCCATACTTGCCTATTATTTTCATTAAGATTTAATTCAATTTATTTATTGAATAGAATTGAAAAAAAATTAAAAAGTTTATTCACTTATCACAAGCACAAAAATAGGACCTCCGACTTACAAACTAGGTTGAAACCCTATATCTTGGAAGTCGGGAAGAATGTGTGCAATACAGCCTTAAAAATAATGTAAGTAGGTATCTATAGTATAGTCTTTGCTTGAATTGGTCATTTGTATTGTTCCCTTTGTCCTATAAAATTGATTTTCCTTACAAACTATTTGAATAATATTCCGCCAAAAAGGAATTTCACATAAAATTATCTTAAATAGGTATCTATTGGTGTATGTATGTATGTCGTCATTCGGTGTTAGCTCATATTTATGACAAGTCAAAAAAAATACAATAATTACCTAACTATACAGGGTTGAAACGTTAAGTGTGTCCAGCCCATTATTTCGTTAATTTAATAGTAGTTTATGCAACGGCCACGTAATGATAGCGATAGCATAGTGATTGTGTGTGATAGCGATTTTAACATGAGAACTGTTTATTAAACGAAGCGAAGCTGAGTGTCATAATAGATCGTTCGAGTGTTAAAATCGCCAGTAATGACCGTAAGGTCATTGCATACAATACTTTTTCTACGACCGTCTATTTCTATGTGTGTTTTAATTGATTTTACTGAAAATTGAAAGGACGCAACATACTCATAGGGCACATACTGACTAGAATTGCGATTTTCTGTCAGTCCAGAGACCACACTCCCTAACATAGGGTTGGGTGGTCTAAGATTGAACACTTAACGTTTGATCGTCTATAAATGAATAAAAGACATGTTTATGAAAATCAACTGTAGGTATTGTATTTTTATCATAGGTTATTAGTCTTCATAATGACTTACAAACTTTACAGTTTCGGAGCATTTACCGAAAAAACATAAAATGGGAAATGCGCAGAGTTATCCACCCTGGTGGGTAAGTTTGCGCTTGAGGATTGATAAGATTGCGCAGGTCGTAATTCGACGACAAAGATAATTTACTGAGTACACAGGTCACATTTAAATTGTCCAACGCCACAGTAACCTTCTTCCACCACTTCTCGTGCCACCACCACTCGCAGTTCGAGCAACCTATTTTATCTTTTGTAATTGGTTCCTTATATAATTTCACCACACCCCAACCCAGTTCAATTTTTTCTTTTTAGCAACCCCAACACGCCTCTCCCTTGTTTTACTAATGTTTCTCCTAGTGCCATCTATGAACAAATAATGGAACTAACTTTACGCAACACACACATATATTCTCGCCGACAGAATCAACGATCGAATGACTTGAAGCACACAATTGTTTTAAACAGACTTTCAAATTATTAAAAAATAAGATCAAATACGTAATAAACTTGAGTAATTACCTGACGTCTCAGTTTTCCCACGGTTTTTATATTTTTTGACAATACACTTTACTATGCACCAGCACCAAATCACGAGTGAAGTTAGCTGTAAATCTCATACCTATTTCGTGTAAAGATCACTGCGCAGTCTTATCGCCCGCGCAATCTTCGACCACCCTACACAATTGACCCCGCAGACTCGAAAAAGTCGATATCAAATGGAATCTCAAGAACGGTAGGTAATATTAGTAGGTGGATCGAGTTTGTACTCAAATGTTTAGAACTATTTCCGACATGTGGAACTTAGAAGATCTAATACCTAATGAACAGGAAAAGTAAGGGGATCTCCACAACCGCAAAAAGAATGTTACGTATTTTTTTAGTTAGTGTTTTATTTTATTTACAGACATTGCAGAAACGGAAATATTTCTGCCCTACCAACTACGACGAGGGCTACTTTGACTTCCATTGCGTGGGGGATAAGTTGCCTGTGAATGGTGCCACTTGGTACGTCGTGTGTGGAACGCCTTTTGCGTAAGTATTTACTTACCTACAATAAAACCTATAAGTAGTTTTGAGTCGTATATTCTGTACGAGTATTCTGTGCTACAGTGGCTAGGACGTCGAACACCAGACTGTAAGGCTTGAACTCCTCGTGTCCGGTTCCATCCCCGGTTCGGTTCGCTGCATCCAATCACGAAGCGCTGACTTCAAGTAGGGGAGGGCGGAATGCATGTGATTTGTTGCAGCGAACCGAACTTAACTGGAACCGGACGCGTATAGTATAAGCCTATGCGGAAAGTCTAGGTTCGAACCCTCTCTCACCATCTACCTTAAAAAATTTAAGATATACCTACCATTTATGAAGATTTACATGTCTTATTATTATTATACTCTATCCAGATTATAAACTTCAAAAAAATATTAATAATCACTAGTTGGTTGTACAAAAAATATATGAATAAGTACAAAAAAATATAAAACGCAAATGCGGATTTTAATTATGATAAATAACGTTGAGAAGTCCTCCTTGTCGGCTTGAGCGCTCCTGCCAGCGAAAGCGCCTATTTCCCATCACACGCCGTCGTCGTGGATTTATTAAATCGTGTTCATGCCGTGGATTACTGGGGGAGCCAATAACGGTATTTCTGTCTATTTACGTACTCTTCAAGGTGCTTGCTTGCTTGCTTACTTATCGTATGGTTAGTGGCCAACCTATTTGTCAGAGCTGTTCAGGCCGCCCCGTAGGCCTCTGACATGGCTTAACGACTGCTGTCAAACGACAACAACCGGGACCGACTGCTTAACGTGCTTTCCGAGGCACGGAGGAGCTCAGAAGAAATATGCCACTAACGGTCACCCATCCAGGTACCGATCGCGCCAACGCCGCTTAATCTGCACGATCGCTTTCAGACCGTGCTCGCAACTAGGCTACAAGCTCCTCAAGATGAAAATGTGCTTCATCTCTAAAGAAAACATCTTCAATACCAACATTCGGTCCAAAATTCTCTAATTGTTTATAGTCATTTTTCCGTTTGATTTAATTTTTTTAATAAATTTAATCTTATAATTTTGAATTTGAACCTCAGTCCACCGTGGACTGAGGTTCAAATTCAAAATTTGATAATCACTGAAACGATTAATGTTCAATGACGCCACAATGTTTTCTTTTAGTACGCCGCGGTTGATTGAGAACAGCAGCAGCGACGCGGTCTATGTTCTCAGCCGATTTGACGGGTTGGTTTCGTCGATGTGTTCTGTTATTCGTTGAATCTTTTATTCGAAACCTTGGGTTGTAGACAATCAAGTGGTGCAACGATTAAAAGACGGATATCAACCGATTACGGAATTCCCGTCTAGCTTGAGTGTACGAAGAGCCGACTCTAAAATCGACCTCTACCGCGAACGGGCAGTGCGCCCCAGACCTCAGGGCTATAGCAACAAAAAAATCTGAAAAACTGAGCCTAGTACCTATCTGTCCACCGCCAGACATAGGCCTCTCCCAGGGCACGCCACATCAGTCGGTCCTCCGCTTCCCTCATCCAGCCATCGCCAGCAATCTTCTTCATGTCGCCGGTCCACCGTGCAGGGGGTCGTCCCACACTTTATTTAAATAATGATATAAACTATTAACAAGATGTTTGTTGCAATACCTAAACCAAAAACCGTCGTGGTATGCTCAAATGGAAACAAGCTAAATCAAACAAATAATCTTTTTAGTGTGTAGTTTTAACGACATCGGAGTAGTACAAAATTAAGTATTTTTAAATTAATAAATGCATGACAAATACCATGAAATAGGTAGAACCCAACGTGAAACACGCTAGTAGTCTATACAATCAGATGACAAGCCATTGCAATGCCTTATTTGCTCTTGCTATATTTTATTGCTGGCGAATATTTTTTTGTTTTTTTACTTATATTTTTTGTTAGGCTATACTGCTATTTAATAAATTATTCTCTTGTAAATATAAAAGCTAATTTTGTATAATTCTTTTTCAGTAACCGCATGGAATACATAACAGTGATATCAATCGTCCTGGTTGCAGCTGCAGGTGTATTTTACGGTTTGTACTTCAAGACAGTGTCAGCGGTACCTGCCAAGAAGTTGAAAACTAAATAGTCAGTACATAATCTGTGTCAGTCAACTATTTATTATAAGTTTTCCACTTGTTTTATATATATTTTTAATATTATGTTTTGAGAGCGGAAATAAATGAAACATTGCAACAAAATTTGGAACGTGTTTGGAACATCGATCATAAATCTTTTGATTACGAAATGTTATTTTTACCGAGAGGTGAGACACGTTGCTGTGACCATCGAAGCTTTCTGTAGTGTTGTATTTGTAAAAAATATATTTTAATGTATCCCTCAATCTGCAGAGTTAATAATAGTGCCAATGTTGTCATTACCGCTAATACTACATTTAAAACTAGATTGTGTAAGTGTGAGGGAGACGTTTTAAACAACGATTATTTAGTGAAAGCCATTCGTTATCTTCTTCTAATATTTCTATTTTCACATCGATGTCCCAAACACTTAGTTAGAAAGTAAGTTGTATGCAAGTAATAATGTTTCAGTATGTTTTTGTTTTGTACAAGTTAATAAAATAAATTAATGTTGTTAACAAAACTGCATTTTAAATATTTTTCAAAACAAAAACAAACATTAGAGGTATTAATGATAGATAACCAATTCCAATAGAATAATATTTAATCACTTTTAATGATATGTTCGTTTCAACATACAATCACATTAATATCCCTTAATATCTACTAAATGTTTAATTTAGTGCCCTTTTAATTTTGCATACAAAACAAACATAAACTAGTCGTAGATATAGGCATAAAATAGTCATAGATATAAAATAGCACAAATAAAAGCTATGGCTCGTATTCTAAATTATTATAGCGCACAGATCGCTACCGTGATCTTATACCACTTTCAATCGTAGATTGCAGTTTCATACACAGGCACTTAAATGAAAGAAATAAATAGAAGCAGGCATGATTTTCTTTAACGGCTATAATTATAATATTGCTGATTACGCGTATATTAAATCTCTCCCTAATGTCATATACAGTGTGTATACGACCGTGTACCTGTAAAAGTATACATAGTTTAGAACATACAGTATTTCCGTTAATATATATTTATTGCAGGTAAATATATTTCAATCGTTTTATAAGACTGATAATTAGACACAATAGTATCACGACAAAAACAAGGTGTATATCTTCAGTAATTATATTTTCTTAATATTAACATTTAATATGCTTTATGTAAGTTTGTTTTCTCAAAGATGCTCTGAAATGTGCTTAATTCAATACATTTAAAAAGGGCGGCCGGTAAATTTCTTCTAGCTGGTTCCAAGCTGGAACGTGCAATGCAGTTCGCGGTGGCGGCAAACTGTATTGTAGGCCTAGGCCTACAATACATTACTGTCTGCCGCCGCTCTCACACTGCTCCTGCAGCTCCAGCTCTTAACGTATAACGCCACTTCTTTCCTTTTGTGATCACCTAGTACTTTCAGCTTGGAGACTTATTTTTATTTCCTCGCATTCTTTGAGAAAAGCACTATATTTGCTTCAGCGGAATTAGCCATTTTTGGTCTCGTATCATTAGAAAGCGTCGCCTTCGGCTGGGCCTTTCTAAATGATCCTCGGTCAAGAATAGTTAATTTCCTGGCCTCTACAATAATGTACTATTTTATACGTGCAATATAAAGAGGTGCATTCATTAAGTAATACAGGGTATCAGGGAAAACGCACAATAATCGTGAGTTTTACATTACTCCTTTATTATACCCACACTAAGATACCGGTCTGTAACCCAAAGGGTTTACAAATAAAATAAATGATTTATACCTGCATACAAGTAACATACCTACTACTTTTGTGCGGATATTAAAACAAAATATCACAACCTGTAACTTAAAATAAAGGTAAGTAAGTTTGAGATTTGTTTAACTATAGATACGCTTCCTTCGAGGCAGTGACTCTTCACTAGAATGAACTAAACTACCACAAACAATAACTTAAGTAGATCTATAACATAACATCCTTATAATATAAGTAACACATCTGTACCCATAATATCTACATAAGGTAAGTAATACCTACAAGTACTCGTACGGAATGATGTAATGACAATAATTAACTTACGACAGTTGCAATAATACATAACATTATGCATATTTAAATCTAGAAACTGAATTCGAACTTTTATTTTGCAGCTTCTCTTACAGAAGGTTGTTCTTATAACGCTGGCATCGTAGCTATTTCTAATGTACTACTTTTTACGCGAAACCAATAATTCAACGTCAAGCGGACGGTCGCGGGGATCGGCCAATTCAACAAATAACTAGGTTAATAAATAGGTGAATAAAAAATAAAGCCTAAGAATTAGGAACGTAAATTCATGGCTTTAGCTTCGCTTAGCTACATTGGTAAAGTATCACATTAAGGTCGGTTTTTGAACAGTTGGTCCACGACCGAAGGGTCGGCTAACGTGGAGGTGTCTCCAATATCGGGGTCGCCCAGGGCGATCTTCCTCAGAATCCGCCTCATGATCTTCCCGGATCTAGTTTTTGGCAGACCAGGAGCGTACTGAATAACATCGGGCGCTGCGAAGGCGCCGATTCTCTGCCGGACTAGTTTTTTCAGCGAATCTTTAAGGTCTGCGTCGAATACGGCGCCGTCGTTGAGGATTACGAAGCAGTAAAGGGATTCGCCCTTGATGGGGTGTGGCTTGGAGACGACCGCGGCTTCGGATACCTGAAAAAGTCAGAGGAGTCTATAACGTATTAGGACCGATTGTAATTTGGTTATTGCATTTTAAATTATTTGTAATCGACTGATCTATAATTATATTTCAACTTTTGACTTGTAAACATGTTTACCAATAAATTGTGACATGGTAATATGATACGATACCCTTGGCTCCTCGGTGAGCACACCCTCCACCTCGGCCGTGGACATGAGGTGGCCGGACACGTTGAGCATGTCGTCAATACGACCCGTAACCCACAGTAATCCGTCCTCGTCTCTCCTGGCACCTAAAATAATGTTCGATACTTATTTTATTAATAAACTTCACAACAATATAATTTTCAGAGGATTACACAATTTCAAAACTTAATGCGCCAATAACGTAGTTCATCGTTTTACATAATAGAAAAAAAAAAGAATATTAGAAAAAGTATACAATAAAGAATGTTGTTTCTATAAGGTGCTAGTGTAAATGGCAGTGTGTGAGTTGTGTTGTAAACTTAGTTTAGCTTAGCTTATCGTATGGTTAGTGACCAACCTATTGTCAGAGTTATTCAGGCCGCCCGTAGGCCTCTGACTTGGCTTACCGACTGCTGTCGAACGACAACAACTCGTGGCTCCATCTACGCAACGCTTTGCGTTTTATGTCCTATTCTCACAGTAATTGAATTGGATCATAAACTTTAAATCATTTTTTTATAAAGGAGTTAAGGAGACCTGGCATTTTGTTGCCTCGAATTATTTATTTTATCTTCACGTGCAAACAGGCTACCTGATAGTAAGTGGTCCCATACCCACTGACTGAGACTGTATGTGATGTACATACAATTGAAGACACTATATACTCTAAAGAATCCTGTTCGCAATATTTTTTGTTACGATTCATTGACATTCGGTTGAATGTGTCAAATAAATTAAAACGACAAAATTCATTGTTTATTTACTTATTTCATAACAACACTAACAGCTATTAGTACCAAAGTACTAAAGGGTATAGCCTGATGTGTGTCCACGCAGTAGGGGTTTTCGATGCACTGCTAACCTCTGGACTTAGACTTCATACGCCGGTAATTACATTGGCTCTATTCCATTTCAAACCGGAAAACAGCAATAAGGCCTGGTTTACACCTGGTCAAGCGGCAAGGACAGTGCGTTAGTCAAGTGGCAATGTCAGTAGTGTAAACCGGTGGGACAGTTGGCTTGCAAGCTGCCTTGCCAGTGGATCCAAATTTTGTTTAACGAGATGTAAACCAGGCCTACAAGCTGTTTTGGATGGAGCCTCCACAAGCTGATTACACATGATACCACGAAACATAACTTACCATCTCCCGTGCAATAGTATCCAGGGAACTTGGAGAAGTAAACTTGTTGGTAGCGGCCGTGGTCTCCATAGAGGGTCCTCATGACGCCGGGCCACGGCCGGGAGAACACCAGGTACCCCTCTCCGGGACCCTCGATCACTGTCCCGTTCTCGTCCAGAAGTCTCGGCTCCACGCCGAAGAATGGAAATCCCTGTTATGATAGTAATGTCATTTTAATAGCATAGGTAAGAAGTTTTTTCTACTCCCATTTGGTAATTTGTTCAATATGAAACCACAATCAGTAACACAAACTGCTTCATTCCTAGGGTCGTTACGATACCATCAACTCAATTAAGTACAAAGTAAATATATTAATAGTTTCACGAAATTTGACACTAAATTAGTAGTTTATAAAACTGTCATGTAAATAATTTTTATGCTATCTGAAATAACTGAATTGGCTATGTAGACGACAACTTGGACCACACACTGTTATCGACGGAGTTTTGACGAGCTGTCATGGCCTATTGGACGCTTTACAATAGTTTGTATTTTCAGTTATTTACGTAATTTCATGGTCGTAACTCGTAGAAAAAGTATTGTATGCAACTGCACATAATTAGCCAATGTGAAACTAAAAACTCATTTTACAATGGCTGTAATTACGTGTCAGTTGGATAAACTACTAAAGTAGTACGTACTAAATCGTATTACATAGCTACACATTGTAATAAAAATACGCAACACACATGTCTTTCGTTTCGAATTATGAACATTAGTATGCCGTGTCGTGCCACGTAAGAATGGCACCACCCCAACTTTTCCCGTGGGTGTCGTACGAGGCGACTAAGGGGCTTTGTGGAAACTATTTTACACGTAGTAGACGGCGCTAGGCGATAACCATGTTTGTCCACTAAAAACTAAAACGGCGAAAAGTGGTGACCTATGATGAAGGTGGTTCTTTGTCAACCCCCTAGCGGATTATGGACGTGAGTGTATATATAATATATAGGGTCCTTCAAAAATAGTCTTAAATATTTTAAGGGGATAATAAGAACCTCTTAAAGATTCAATCTAGGAAAAAATAAGATCGATTTTTTTAAAAATTAATTCTAATCACCAAAAAATATTAGCCTATTTTAAGGCAGGTCATTGACCTATGGGAGTTATCAGCTGATGAACTTTGCACTCTTGCGTGTTGGTGACCTAGTGATGTTCTTTTCATTCACGTGGAAGAGATGGGTGCATGCAAGATGTATCGTTATCGATATCTTATGATTTATAAATTTTAAAAAAACTATATTACTTATGGTTTTATTTCTCAGGGATATGGCATTGTTATAAGAGTTATAACCTACCGGTTACTTCCGTAATTTTTTTTACACTATTTTTGAAAGACCCTATACAAGGTGTTCCTTTGGTTCTGCATTAACTTCGACACTGTACTCGGAACATCGAAGAAGTCATTTTCCATACAGTCACATTTTTTTAATTTTACTAAAAAAATATTTTTATTTTCATACAAACTAAATGCCTTGCTTTAAATTACCTAGTATGCCATACTCTTTATCCGAAATGGCCACATCGCATTTTGATTCATTAAAACTTGACAATCATGACATAAGATAATAATGACATGTGCAAACGAAAGGCAAATAGTTTGTTATTGTTGTTTCAGGTTTTCTTACGAGGATAAATAAAGACCCTTACTCATTGTGTAACTCAATTAAAATGTAGTAAAATAAAATAGCAAGTAACTCGAAAACAAAGCGTTTTTGAGGATCACTTCTATTTCTTCTTATTTCGTGTTGATGATCTGAACTAAATTTCTCCCGACTAGAAGGCAGCCACATCGATAGCTCTCTGGTTGGCCTCGAAAAGGTCCTCCCGCGTGCAGGTGGTCGGACACGCGGGACAGCAAGTGCGACAAATATATTATGTAAAAGCTACACAAGTGTTTGGCGAAGTTAAGACATATCATCGGGAACACCTTGTATAGATATAGATAGTTACCGCAGCGCCAGGCTTCATGGGTGTGGCTCCAGGCAAGCTTGTGAGCACGTGGCCGCCAGTCTCGGTCTGCCAGAAAGTGTCCACGATTGAGCATCGGCCGCTTCCGATCAGGTTGTAGTACCAGAGCCAAGCCTCAGGGTTTATAGGCTCCCCAACGCTACCCAATACGCGTAGAGTCTTAAGGTTATGCCTGTAAATGAAAGATAATACAATTAGATTTTTTTTAATAGCGGCGGTGGCCTATTGCTAGGACGCCGGGCTCCCATGCGGGAGGTCCGGGTTCGAAACCATGCAATGCCATGTATCAATGAGTTTTTCCGGATTTTTTCGAAGACTTGCGTATATTTACGACTGCTCTAACGGTGAAGGAAAACATCGCGAGGAAACCTGCATGTCTGAGGAAATTAAAAATTTTCCGAAGGCGTGTAAAATCCACCGCACAGTACTGGGCCCGCTCGATGGAACATGATCCAAAGGGTACAGGACATGCCCTGTACCCCTTGTGCAAGGGGAGGTCTGACACGCGAAATAGGCGCTGTAGACGTCGACTTGCGAGAACCAGCCCGTTACTACATTTACATTTTTACAATCAAATTTCTTCTGGTCGAAATCTAAGACTCTTTAGGCAGAAACAGTCTATTAGAACAATATTAAACAGAGTATGAAATGAATATAATAAAGTCTACTCAAATATATAATCAAAATTATCCATCGTGTGGACCCAGTGTTCATACATTCAAAAAGCTTTTTTCCTTAAACTTGAAGGTCATTGCAGATAGACTATCATGATTATCAGAGATCATCAGGTGCTATGACAAGAAACAAAAACTAAAGTGTCGTCAAAATAGGTGAAGGTTAGGTAATGAGTTGGGCTATAAAACTCTGATTCTGATTCAGTTATTTATTATGACTTCAGTAATGCGGATAAGTATAGTGTAGGTATAACACGACCAAATAAGGAATAAATGCAAGTGGATCAACAATCATATGGTGTGAATGTAATGTGAAAGACACGTCACGCTGTACTCTGTGGAACCCTGTCGCAATAAGCTTTTAAAATGATATCTTGACATTCGTATGAATAAAATAAGTTAAAGGGACAAAGTAGCCCGATGTGCTGGTCAATGCACATACTTCCTACTTAAGCAAATTCAAAATATAATATGTAGGAAGTATATATACATGTGTGTATGTATGTAATTGCCCGTATTTTGAAAATTTCCAATAGCTCGAAAACCAAGAGGTTTTTACTGAGGTCAAGTTTAGTTATTCTGGTTAGGCATGAGCTGGCCCATCACGTCTTGCCAGGTTGACATTGGTTTTTGGGACAGCCTGTAGACTTTGGAGATTGTTAAAAAATTTAATTTCCTTACTGTATAAAGTTATACAGGTATTTGAAACATAGTAATTATGTAGGTACACAGAAGCACTAAGTGCTTAACATTGACCCTGTTTACAGTTTACTTATAAGTACTTACGTACAGACGAGCCACTGTTTATGGAGTGTTCCTAACAATAAATCTAGGACTGTATACACAGGACCAGTGTTCAATGACAATTCACAATAGAAAGTACCCCATCCATTGAATATTAACTAGTTTTTCAGTGTCAATAATATATTTCACAACGATGGTATGATAAGTAAACGACTACCCAAGGTGTAACATCTCGGCATGTGAATAGGTATAGATATTTTATGCGATAAGACTAAACTAAAAAATACCTAACAATGTAGAAGCAATAAGTAAACATCAAGGAGCGATAATATAATAAGGTCAGAATTATAGGTCACACTGAAGCTGCGGTGCTTTTGTGTAAAATGTTGCAAATTTTATTTAGACTTTAAATATTCAATCATAGATATTGCCGACTGGTTTAATGAAATCATGATGCTTTATAGTAACTGGCAACCTTCAACCAATTAATTGATTCCTCCTTAATATGTCCCATGATGTCTATCTAACCGAATATCTAAGAATATAAAGTTAATTAGAATTCAATGTGAAGGTTGATGGAAGTACGAGTAATGTGCGGTCATTTCAATCACGAACATTTCAGAGGGTTCATCGATTTTTAAATGTACGAGTATTTACTCAAAAAAACATGTACAATGGAAAAGACATTCAAGCTATACTCTATAGAACCTTGATGTTATGTTTTTTGTTATGAATCCTCGACTTTTGTATGTATGGTTTTAAATCATTATCCGTGACCATTATGTTATAACTATATTTTGCCCAACTTAGTTTTTCAAAATTCAGACTCCACTTTTCTTTCCTTCAGTGTCAAATAAATTAAAATGACAAAGTAAGTACCCTGATGTGTTGACCACTGTACTTCATCGATCAATACCCTGATTGTAAGTGCATTCATATAAATATTGTAATACTGTTTCCTTACATTTTGACGTAGTCATCGCCAAATTTAGTGAGGGCCCTGATGGCGGTCGGCGCGGTGTAGAACTGTGTGACTTTGTACTTCTCGACGAGGGACCAGTAGCGATCGTTGTCCGGGTAGAAAGGAGTGCCCTCGAACTGGAACAAATTGTTACTGCATTACGACTTTCGTTCCTCTTGCATTACGCGTACAAAACATGACGCTCGATTATTTGCATTAGGCTATAGTGATGGAAGCAAGGCGATCGTTTCTCGAAAGGAAACGTTTGTACGCTCGAGTATAAAACGAAAATATTTCAATAATATTCTACAATTGAACAGGTGTTGCAGTTATATTTACTGGCGTCTATGTCTAAGCAATAAGCGAAGTTGATATCCTTTTTATAACTTGACTCATGCTGTGTGTGAAATAAACACAGTACTTTTAAGTAAGTACTTATTCTGTTACTAATTCTCAAAACTACAGACAGGTAAGTAAGTAAATAAATGATCGCAGTCATACGTAGAAGAAAAAAAATCAAAACCATGAAGTCATTTGAAAAACCCAGTTCTCAATGCACCTCATGACATTCGCGACAGCTACTTTACGCTTTAGCGTAAAAACCTAAGTCCAATAAGCTTACGCGTCGTCTACTATAATTGTATAGCTGACCTCGCTAACTTTTTTATGTTTCGTCTACCGAAATAATCACTTCAGGTTTCCCTTTTTAGTTATGAGTTATGAGAATTTGCTATGTTATTTATTTTATTAATAATAAGATATCATCGGGTAAGTTTCCTGGTATAATATTAGAACTAAGTATTTGCCTCATAAAATTATATAAAATTGTACTGTAGAACATTTCATAAATGTAAAATGTTTGCGCAGTAAACAATTTGAGTACTTTTGGCGGTATTGATGGGAGCTACTCGTAGTGTCATTGAGATCACGTGATTGGTATAACATATTTATAACATATTTCGCTGTTCGTTTGTGAAGTGAGTCTACACGCGCGAACTAACTTCACATGGCGCTACTTGACATGGTAACATCCACATATGTTTAAAATTACACTAACCTCTGCAATCCCGTGTATCAATGGAGCATATCAACTATCGAACTTACGACCTTCAAGGAACGATTGCCAACCTTACGACCTTCACTTCTGTAACATCTGGACTATGACCTCGCAACGTGTTATCAATCTAGTAAGCGTAGTTACGTAAACGCGATATTTCCGAACTGGGCGTGGTTACGGTGTCATTGTCAGGGGTAAATAAATAATTAATTCTGTTCATTCAGCATTCAGTGGTTCAACAGTTATTATAAGGGGGTAATCTTTAAGACCCGAAGAGTAGATTGTACACAAAAATCTGAAAACTCTTCCTCTTGTCGTATGGTTGTGGCCAAGCTATTGTCAGAGTTATTCAGGTCACCCGTAGGCTTCTGACATCTCCGGAACCGACATAGTTTAAAGTGCTCTCCGAGAAACGGATGCGCTCAGATAAAAATGCGCCACTAGCTGTCACCCATACTAGTTCTGACCGCGTCCAACGTTGCTTGACTTACACTTATCACTTCTTATCACTTTCTGCTTGAATCTAGATTAAGATCCCCTTAGCGATAGAGTAACAAGGTAGAGTAGATAACTTCTGATATATTCTTGCAACTCCTTCGACGATCTGCGCAAGGTGGTTGATGATAAGGCATAGTAAACTAACAGAGCCTGACCATGATACATAACTTTAAATTAAAAATTTAAAAACCTACGACTTACCATTGTGGAGATCCCCTTAATTTTTCCTGGTCATCATCAGATCCTTGAGGCTCCAGATGTGGGAAGGGCTCTATAGTCCTAAACATTTGAGATCAAACTCGAAACATCTATAGGTAAACAGCTTAACTGTGGGGTCGCCTGCACCCGCATTCAGAGAGCTAGCATGCCGCGGGCGAGCATGCGACGGGCCCCACCTCCCGCCCGCCGCATGCTCGCCCTCTGACGTCCCGCCCCGCGCCTCTCTTGCCGCGCAGGCGACCCCACAGTTACCGTAGCTATTACCGTTCCATAGATCCCATCTGACATCAAATATACCTACTCCACTTTATCAGACATGGCTAAGAACACCCTCGACAAAATTTCCTTATAATAAAAAACCGGGTCCAAATCGGACCATCCGTTGTTGATGCCACAGACAAACAGACAGACGTGTCAAATCAAACTTGTTACACGCTTTCCCTTAAAAATGACTCACCATGACGGAAGTAGCGGCATTGGCCAAGGGCGCGTAGACCACGTAAGTGTGGCCGGTAATCCAGCCGACGTCCGCGGTACACCAGTAAATGTCCTTGTCGCCATAGTCGAACACATAGCGGAAAGTTGCGGTCGCGTACAGCAAGTATCCGGCGGTGGTGTGGAGGACGCCTTTCGGCTTCCCTGTTGAGCCGCTGTGGAATGGATTGAAATCAGACTTTAACTTCATCGTGCTAACATATAGTGTAAGGCTGGTACTACGTGCGCCGGTTCCAGCGCCAGTTCGATTCGCTGCAGGCAATCACAAACGTTCCGCCCTCCCCCACACTTGAAGTCAGCGGCTCGTGATTGACTGCAGCGAACCGAACCGGCGCATGTAGTCCAGGCCTAAATATACATAAGTAAGGAAAGCACCCGCCTCATATATACACATTTTTTTTCTTCATCCTGGCGGTATCAGTAAAACGATAAATGGTAAAAACGGTTTTAAACGCAATCTGGGATCCCGACACTACCGCGCGGGATACCTGCGGAAACGCGCTCGTTTGGCGACTGCTAGGAAATAGTATCTTTCTATAGTATCTTAGTATTTACTATGTACGGGTATATTCTATAGATCTTTGCGAGTGTGAGTATTTTTCAACCGTTCCCAACGTATTTGATATCTTATTGAACTTATTAGGATTTTTAGACGTATAACTTTCAGTGTATTAAACCTGTTACTTTTAAATTTCGACTACTTTAAGATATAGAAAATTGTAACCGAAAACCGAAAAAATAAGGAGTACCATCTATATGAACTTATTGACTATTTAATTTTTAAGAAATGCATATTATATTTGATACTTGGAAACTACCCTAAACCTACCCTTTACCTGGTGTAAAGCATAAACAAGGGGTCTTCTGCGTCCATCCACTCCGGCGGGCAGATGGTGGACTGACCTTCCATCAAGTCATGCCACCACACATCTCTGTCATCGTTCCACTGGTACTGAACAAAATAACGTTAACGTGTAAGACACATCAAGCTATACGCTATGGAACCCTGTCGCAATAAGTTTATGCTATTATATGGTGCCTTGACATTCGTAGGAATGTGTCAAATATGTTAAAGAGATAAAGTACTGAGGGGTATAGCCTGATGTGTTGTCCACTGTACATGTCACATAATTATTGCTAAAATAATTTAAAGTAGCCTCTTCGGGATGGGCCATGATGGGAGATCGTGTGGACACGCGCACCATTTCTTTGATGTGTGTATCCGATTGTCGCCGATCAAAGGCCATAATGGCCGATTACATTTACTCTCTACACGATCGTGCGTGCCTATAATCGCCCTTCATGTCCTATCGTGAAGAGGAGGCTTAAAATGATACAGTCGCCCAAGAAAAGTAACCGTAATTTTTTTCAGCAAACTTTTCATGACCATTTATTTTTGACCTGACCTAGATCTGACACTTGGGGTGAACACTGAACAGCACTTTCTTGGAGGCTATGTTCAGCGTTCATGCTGTCATGGCGTGTTCGTCCTATTTTATTGTTAATAAAACGGTTTACAGTTGTAATTTTTTCGTGAAACTAGTGTATTTTACCTAAAAATCGACCGTGTTAAGTGAACGTTATATAAGACAGTGAAATGGGAGTGAAATAAATACAGATGGCGTGAATCCAGCAACCTAACCTACCTCCAATTGCACTTGGAATGCAAGACACTAGGCATTTCTGATGCATACGACTCTGCCATAATCTCGACGTTGGTAAACTGGTTTTTTTCTTTCAAAACAGACGCCAAATCGTTCGAGTGCTTTTCAAGATTCTAACACGGATTTTGGCCGAATTGCAAGCGCCAATAAAATAAACACAAAAAAAGCACTTTCTTTGACACTCACCAAGGACTTGACGTCTTCTGGTAGTTTCCCACAAGGAGTGACTCTCTCAAGATGTCGGACCACGATGCACATGTCGACATTGTGGTTGTGTTTGGTCTTCGCCTTCTCCAAAGCCTCGTCACACGTTTTCTTCAGGACAAGTAGTTTTTCACCGCGCCATGCGCCGTCGGACGTCACCAGAACCTTGGCTTTGCAGTCTGACATACGCTCAGCTAGGGAATCCGATGAGAAGCCTGCGAACTGTAAATCGAAAACGAATAAATAGTATGAAAAGGAAAGAAAAAATGGATCGGTCGCAACTCGCAATGTGCGTGCGATTGTTGGATTGGAATTCTAGATATGCAGATGCAATTAAAATTATTTATGTAACGAGCTTATTAATTACTCCAAGTAAGCTAGAAGAGCCAGTACTTCTGAGCCCGTGTGCTCCATCTTTTCATTACAAACAGTTCATAGATATAGGTAATCTGATGGTTAGTAATCATCGCCGCCCATAGACGCTCACTGACATCTCACTCACCTCCATTAGTTATGACAAGATTTATTCCTATTTACTGTTATTTCTAGACGATATCAGACGGTAACTCAATGTCGCGTCAAGGCGTAGTTGCTAGGACATCCGGTAACTCATACGGGTAGTCTAGGTTCGATTAGAGACCAATTGTTTTAAGTATAATAATGTGTGCAATGTTGAATAAATGTTTTTTCTTTCTTTCTTTCAATGATTTTCAGGTTGTCTTCGGATTTACATTTACTTTACTACTCGAACAGAAGAATACATACTGGGGAAAACTGCACGTTTGCACTGTGTAGGTAAAAAATTTCGTTGGCACGTGAAATCCGCCAATAAACACTGAGCCTGTACAGTGGATCAATACATACATACATACGTCATGCGAGGTCCAACAATTTGTTGTGTAATCATTAACCTATATTTGCTCAGGCCTCTGACATACTCTCCGAGGCATGGAGGGACTCGGATGAAGCCAGCAGCGATCACCTATTCTCGTTTCGACCGCACCCAACTTTCCTTAATTTGCAATATCACTTTTACCATGCTCACACCTAAGGTAAAAGAAGAGCCTCTCAATGTCAATTGCTTTACCTACTACTAGACATTAAATAAGGGTGAGTGAGTGCATCTTTTGAGCCCTGAGTCAGGTTACATCATCATATACCTATCTCTTACCTGTACCTACCTGTATGTGTACTTAAAATAAATTGAAATATTATAATGTATCCGATAATTACCACAACGGAGTGTATAGCACCGATTCTGGCGCATGCGAGCATGCAGACAACGGTCTCCAAGATCATCGGCATATAGATGGCCACTCTATCTCCCTTGCCGACGCCACCGTCTCGCAGGGCGTTCGCAAACTGGCACACCAAGTCCATTAGCTTCCGATACGTCACCCGGCTGTAGTCGTCGGGGTGATTGCCCTCCCTAGTAAGCAAACATTTTGATGACATAAACGGATTTGTTTTAAAAATATTATAAAGAAGGATGGCGACGTTCCATACATTTTGAGGCCCAGTATTTTTGACAGTTTATTGGCAGCCAGGATTATTTCTGTCCATAAATTTCTACCCTGACTAGATAGACAACTGTCATTAAAAGTAAAAAGGAGATTGAATCTTATCCTCATACACATAAGGCGGTTTTTACTTTGACATAACTCAAAGAGGAAAAACGGGCCAGATAGTGAGTGGTCCAGTTAGAGTAAAGGTCCTCGGGTCGGACTGAATCAATTGCGTTTTGTTATTGCATTTATTCCAAAAAACATAATCGACAAATTCTTCATTCCCGACAGTTAAAAATGTACGAGTTCGTTTATTTTATAATAACTGGGCCCCGGGTCGCTGTCCTTCTTTAGACACGATAATTTATTTCCATACCTACACAATACACCATAAGAAACACAAGTAACACAGACCGAATGAGATCACACATTCTTTCATTCGCACATTCGCTTTGCAGCATTTCGCCATAGTTCTAATTTACCACTTGGTTTCATATTTACCACTGTCCCAAAATTACCTCTTGATGTCGCATCTTTCCGAGCTAATAAATCAAGTCTAATATTACATAATTTGTTACTTATATGCGATGTAGATAGTAAAACAAAAAGTTTTCAACAATATTCATATTCCAGCATCGCGAATGTGAATTAACTGATTATGCAATAGATCCCCTGTTAATTACTAATTTTGTACAGAATTGTGAGTTACAATTAAATTGTGTACATAGAGCGGCGTACGTGAATTAGACATGCACTACTTATCACAAAGATTAACTATATTGCAAGACAAAAGTTTGCAATATATCTTCTTACACCAGACAACGCCTATTGCTCAGATCCTGATGCAGGATCGCCTGGTGACATACCACCATCTTACCTATTTTGCATGCGTTGCTGAGTTCCGGTTTGAAGAAAAGAGAGCCAGCGTAATTACATGAACACGCGGCACTCCATCTACATCAAAATCCTCAAAGATAGCAGCACACCGAAAACTTTCTAATAATAATATATTGAGGTGAAATGTCTTTGGGCGACGGCGATCACTTACCATTTTCTCGTCTGCTCTCCTTATACAATAAAAATATATCCTGGCGAAACCAGGAAAATCCTCGGAAAATTTATTCTCCAATTTGTGTGATGAAAACTGCATGATCGTATTATCAATCGACCTCATGGTTATCCATGAGCTATGATCGTATTATTACGATCATGCAGTTTTCATTACACAAACTGGAGAATGAATTCTCGATTTTATATTCAATACACGCATCAAGAGACGCATTTCAATACGTGTTAGTCCATAGATCTTCAATCGGTATGTAATTTTTTTTAGATTATTTAAATATTAAGTAATTCCCATCCCTTAAAATTAAGTAATGATTAAATCGGTGTATTGAATGTAGTAATTTTAAATTATGCCACTTAAATAGAAACTCATCAAATACCAATAGGTATTATACACCTAATAAGGTGTCATAAGGAATACACACGACAGAATATAAGATAAGTAATGGTTATAGCTCTTATCAGTGAGCATATAATCTACGACTCTAAAGAAGAGATTTAGTTTTACATTACTTATGTACTCGTAGACGTATAATTTAACTGTATGTGTATATTAATATAATTATTTACATTATTTTGTGCCAAGTCTTCAAATTTGGTTGAAAAGGCTGATAGATAATGGACAAGAAAAGAACTCTACACACCTATGGATTTGAATTTTTCATGAACTGATTTGCATACTTTTATGATCTTTGAATCAGTCTATCGTTCAGCTAATTAATTATTGTTATAAGCCAGTAATGGTATCTGTATCCGAAAATCAATATTGGCTTGATGCACTACATTAACTTTTAAAATAAAACAGTACCAAGTCGTATCATGGAGGCGAGGTAAGTAAATATAAAGGTCACTGTGAATGTCATCAGAAGTACCTCTTACAATAATCGTAATAGTTTACCCGACTTTCTGTAGCCAATATAATATTTACTTTATTTTTAATGTTGCGAGAGCAGACGAGTAAACGGGCCAACTGATGATACGTGGTTACCGTCGCCCATAGACATCTCATCTCACTATAATCTTATTAGAGAATTTTTATCTTTTCTTCCAATCTCACACCGCTCATTGTAGTTTGAGACGAAAGTATACGAATGTGCGTCGCGTATGCACATTTAAACTGTCATATCGTAGATACGGTCGTATCAACAAATATTTAACTAACACACATACACTTAATATCTTACAATGAAGAGATGAATATCTTCAATATCTTAAAGTTTGTGACATTTATCTATATTTGTAATTTGCTTATAAATACACGTTTATGTATAAGACAAATAGGTTTGAACTGTGTATGCTTGAAGGTACCCTTTGTATTCCTTAGGGACATACATTTCCTTACAAAACAATCTATATTGATACTATAACTATACTACATAAATATTGGTGAAAAGTTATCATACTGAGAAATGAGCCGATTATCAACAGCAAATAAATAAATATCTTGACATAATAGTAGTTTATGCAACGATCACGATTTTAACACGAGCTGCGCTTCGTTTCATAGTAGATAGCTCGAGTATTAAAATCGCCATTACGTACAGTAGCATACACTAGTTTTTCTACGATCATGAAATACCTAAATAAATGATAATACCCTATTACAAAGTAATAAATAATAAGTAATGTCCAAACACTGTTTTATTCATACAAGTTCATTCAAGATACTTGTAATTGTCCAATGTCTAATGTTTAATGTCCACGGTCTAATTAGAGTCAAATTCCAGAAACAGCTCGATATACAGCAGTATTAAAATATATTAACAAGGGATTTCATACAAAGTAACACTGCCATGAAGAATGAACCCCCTATTGAACAAATTAGGCAGTGGGAGTAGAAAAAAATAGACGCATTGCTGTAATAATTTCAAATACAATTGTTCAGGACTAACAATAAGTAAGCTGCTTTGTTACTTTTACGATAACAATATGGAATGTTACGAAATGTCTGTATTGATCTGGGATAAATACCTAAGTTGGTACGGTACGATTCAAAAAACAGAAGCACGACTGGCAAATCACGTCGTGCAAATCTTTTTGTTTTATGAACTGATGTAAATTATTCTCTATTATTTGCATCTAGTATAATATCTTCATCACCTGTAGGATAACGCAGTCATAATATCCGAAATACGTCAAACTATATATAAATAAGTAAGTAGGTAAATTAATCATGCTCGTGGTTCGTATTTCTAACTTGTATATATTTGCATAAACTGGAGGCAATAAGTTGTCAATTCTTCTTCCATGTTCATTACAAAGGAAACGATTAGAGTAGAGTACCTATATTGGGCCAATAGGACAAGCGTGCTTATTGAATAATCAATAATTTCGCGCACAGACAGTGCTGCAGTCGCTCAGCTGACTGCTCGTATTGATTCTGTAATAAATATAGAAATAGAATGACAACAGCAAATAGCTTACCAGTAATAAGCGATTTTATCCCCGTGACCATTTCTCACGTTCCTGTCCAGGAGGTTAAAGCAAACATTCGTTACAGCACCTTCCATCCATTTAACGAAAATATCCCCTTTACTAATATCAAAATTGTAAGTTACAAAATTGCCGGGCTGGTAAGAAGTTTGCCAATGAAATTCGTTGGCCATTTCTGACCAAAATCCTTCTGGGTCCTCCAATGATTTTTTATGCATCTCTTTGTATTTATCGAATGATGTTAGCCGCGACTTTTCGACTACATGGTCGGACGGTTGGTAAACGCGCGACATCGCGATCGGCGGCTATATTTGTCGCGCACGTACTAACAATCGTGTGGCCGCGGCGAGTATCTCGCGGTTACTGAAAATAAGAACTGAACTGAGAATGTTGGCTTGACGTTCGGTTGGCAGAATGGCAGCACGGCGAGGCAGGTTAGCGAACGATCATTGCGAACGAATGACGCACACATGGCGCGCGCGTGCGCCGGCCAAGCATCGGCGAAAACTGGCGCGAACTTTACCGTGGTTGCGCAAAAAATCTCCGATTACAAATTGATATAAACAAAAAAATCATAATGATCGATAGTACCGATACCTACCACAACTGAGTCCAAAGTCAGTTCGGAATAGACCCAATGAACTCGTGTGGCCTCTTTACTTACTGTATTATTGATTAGCTTACATCACTTAATTAGAATTTGGATTATAACCCATGACACTTTTGTTCTACAATGTCTATTTAGCGGTTCTTATTTACAGGGCTATTGTGTATTGTTTCTTTTGAAAAAAGTACTTTTAAATTTTACTAAGTTATACATACATAACTTCAGGCTATGTCTCTTGCGGGGTAGGCAGAGATAATGGAGCGCCACGAATCAATCTTGGTACGAGGGAGGCGTGCCAAGATAGATTCGTGGCGCTCCATTCTTTATTTTATACTTTAATTAAATCAAGAAGTGACTTGGAAAAAGTGGTTAAAATTTTTCGCTTGCAGTAGCCAATTTCCACTGTTTTACAACGTTTGTTGTTCATTACGTGCTAACACCACGCCTAATACACATAAGCGAACCGATCGATCTCTGCCTTGGCGGAAACGTAAACTTAATCGAAAGATTCGTGACTAGCGGCATACGAAAAACGTCATATCGTCGCAATTTAGTTTATTTGAGATTACGTTTTATAGTATAATCAGGCCCCAAGAGCCTACTTGGCTAAATATATAAGCAAAAAATGACTCTTCCATTAAGACAAGTGCCATCGTTACTCAAACTATACACAGGGTACAACAAAATAACTGCATTGATCTCTTGCAGGGCGACCAATAACTAAAAATCATTTATAAAGCGAGTTTTGGAAACTCTAAATGCCGTCCACGGAAGTCCACGCCTGGCATAGTAGTGAAGATAAGTCGAGGATTTGTTATTATACAACTACCTCCCTCGACAAGATCTACACTTATTATAGCTGATGCGTCAGCTCGCTAAAATAGTGTTAATTCCTTGTGAGCAAATCAAGCCTTTTCATGGATTCATGAAAAGGCACTGGTAAATACGTAAGGAATATGAAAAATACTAGCAACAAAAGTTACATATAATTCAGCGGTATACGTGGACGAATAAACCTAGGACAGAAGAATATTTTACTTCTCATTCCTAAGCGAAAGAGATGTGCTTATGAAAAAATAACGTACAAAGACACAGCCTATCTAATCTAAACTATCTTGAATCTCTACCGCTATGTGTGTGGGTTCCTGTAAGATGCACAATTATGGTGTGGATCAACTTCATACAATTACTATGTAGAGGGAGAGGGAACTAAGTGATACTGACTCATTTCTATTAGATCATCTGTTTACGAAACTTACTTATAAAGGGAATTTTGGTCTCAAATTGAAAAGTGTTCTAAATTAAATGGTTTTAATTAAAATCTTACGTATTAAAAAGTAAGTAATTCATAGGTCCTATTTCACCAAATCTATCAAAAATACAATTGTATATTATTTTCGGTAAGTTCCTATATATGTTCCTAACTAGAAAATCACTGACATCAAAATGAAATATACAGCAGACTCAACATGATTTCACATACTAATGACATTAATATCACTCCAGAATCGGTGCCATTGCATAATAGTATCAGTTAGATGGTTATTATGTACTCAGTGAATACATAAAACCACCTCTGGAGATACATTTGCTAAATTAAATTAGTAACACTTCATTATTAGTGTAGTTGAGCCATTCTTCGATCGTTTCGACCGCTGTCATTACCGCTCCCACGTATTGTTGTTGTTTAAGTACAAAAGGAACGGTATTGTTATAAAATATAAACACCATAAGCTTTAACTTAAATTGTAATTATAAGTTGTAATTCTGGAATTTGAATATTTTATTGAATGTTGTACCTATGTAATCTCACGACACAGGCAACGCCTAGTGTGGAGGTTATAGTTTAATCTTCTTTACTTTTTTTTTCAATTTTCAATTATTCAATTGTTGTTTATACATCGTGTAAAGTTGTCCTCGTGGACAGTTTTCGTGTTTAATATAATTTATCCTATTGTACCATAAATAACAATAATACGGTGGAACGGTAAGGACAGCGATTGAAAAGCTCGAAGAATGGCTGAGTTACACTTCACTACTACACTCTGAGAGATGTTGAAGCGTGGGCAACAATTTTTTTTACACATTACCAAGACTAAAATGCTTGTGCTAGGAGTGGTCCATAGCGACGCCTGCGTCGTAGTCTCGTGCGCCTTTGTCGCGTCAGAATAGACACTTTGCCATCCAAATAAGCTCGATAAGCTCAAAATGTTCATTCTCCATATTATTTTCTCACTAGTGTTTTTTTTGCCCTGCATTATTTAGGCTATAATGTACAGTCTACTTCTATACACATTTTGACGTCTGTGTGAATAAACAATATTTACATAGCTTAAGTGATATAGGACAAAAACAGTAAATGTAAAAATCACAGTCAACTACAATATACAATGTAAGGAACTTTTACAACATACTTATAAATAAAATAATTACAAAAGTTCTACTACATATTAATACAATAAGATTTACATATATATCAGTTCTACTAAAAACTACGATATCATACATAGGTACCAACTCTAAAATGACCAGTCTTTTATTATAACGCGTAACAAAGCACCCGTTTGCTAAACTCGAATCTCTTGTGATGGTGTAATTATTGTTTTGCCCTGTGATTCAGGCTAACTAGTGGCTGGTTTACATTTGGTCAAGTGTTTAGCGAAGTGGGTTAGGACAGTGGCGAGTGGCGAGTGCATGGCCAGTGACAACAAGTCAAACAAAATTTGGATACACTGGCAAGGCAACTTGACTCGCCACTTCGCCACTGTCCACCGGTTTCCAACACTGTCCTAACTCACTGTACTTACCCACTTCGCAAAACACTTGACTAAGTGTAACCAGCTTTAAGGTTCAGGTGGCATATTGTCAATTAATATAAATCGCATGGTTTCCTATTTCCAACTTTTTGTCATTGTCGTTTCTCCTGTAATTTCGACAATATGTACGTGTATATCTCTATCAATTACGATTAAATATTTTACACAATATTATTAGAGCCTTATCACAATGGCGAGTGTTGAGAATAGGAGATAATCCTGCAATGTTTTACCACTAGAGGCGCCACTAGCACAATGGTACGTAGCCAATCAACATGTAGATACGTTCCTTTCCACTAAATCTTTTTTTAACCCTTCAGACTCGCGTCACGATGTCTTAACAGATTTTTGAGGTCTGCTATTTTGAAATGGCCATATGATGCCATGACATTATCACAATTTTACTCAGACATCATCACATTTTTTTCAATCAGCATTAAGAAATTAAATTAACCCAAATAACGAAAAATTTGTGATGTCTTAAAAAATAACGTTTCGTTTTGCTTTTCTGTTTACAGAGTGTGCTAGTGGTTCCATCTACGTACCGCTTTGCGTTTTATGCCCCATTCTCGGCGTACGTCCACCCAAGCGCAGACACATCCATCGATATGATTATTGCCGTAGCGTGTTCGGTCGGAATGCATTGAGATACTAATTATACGAAGAGGGACAATACAAACTATAAGCCTCGCTGCAGCCAGTGTGATAAGGCTGTGTTTGGTATAAACTAGCACTAAAACGTTCGTCTCGTAAGAAACAATCGTTAATTTCACTAACACGAATAGAAATAGTGTAAAGTTACTTAAATTGCACCTATACTCCGTTATTCCCAAACAAATGCATATGGTAACCATCCAAGTGTCGCATCACTACAAAGATCACTAAAAGATCTGTGTCGTTACCTTGTTACAGTGATGATCAAAATTAACTTAGACTAGCTCACCTTACTAAATTGTTTTCATTTTTAACATAATGAAACATCGGCCTGCACTTTTCTTTGGATCTTGGTGGCTTTCGACTGTCTCATCTGATTGATGATAGTCAACCTTACGTCTTCGCCTGTTTATGAGGCTTCGTCTTATGCTAAGTGGCTAGGGACATCAGTCTTCTTCTCCTGATTTTCCTGCCGCAGCGCTTCCACATGCCGGCTATGCAGTACACTATTCCCGCTATGGCGAGCAGGGTGAGCGCCCTGCCCGTCATGGTGGCGGATGGCCCTTCGGAGTCGGCGTGGGCACGCGAGGGCGCCGCGCCCGCTCCACGCCACGCCCGCGGAGCCGGTTCTGTGCCCTCGATCTCGGGTGCTCCTGAAATTATAATTTTAATTATTATTTTGAGCCAATAATCCCGACTAGCTCTCAAAATACTATACAATATTGTATAGTTACGTAATAGTACAGGTCAATAGTATAAGTTTACCTTATTGTTGCAGTACTTGTTCAATGTGCCAATAAACTATTTGTATTTTTGATAAACGTCGATATCGGTTACCAGTATTTGACAAAAAATTCTACCAACATGCGTTTTGTGTTCAGCTTTGCATGTGTTGCAAAATTGATACAGGTAACCGCTTTCGGTCCCGGGTTTAAGAGTTAGGATGACGTTTCGTTCAGATATGCCTTTGACGCCTTTAGGTCCGCGTCCATTACGTCGTCATCGCAGTTAGTTAGAAACAGATTAGTTGCTTTGTATTTATTCCTATGGAACTGCGTTCACTACATCGGGAAATTCGGGACGGACGTCAGCATTTTGACTAAGCAATTCAAAAATACCGACACGCAGCGCACCCTGCGATGACTACGCAATGGACTATTTAGCACACTGCAGCGATTTTAACGGAATCAAACCAAACCTACCGAAATCTAGAAAACCGAAAAATAGATTTCTATGTGTCCGTTCCAATCCCGTTTCAAAATCGTTGCAGTGTGCTAAAGGCATTAGTGAGTGTCACTTTTGAATAGCAAAAGACAGGAAAAACGAGACAGGAAAGTTGCCACCTTAGTGGGACTACATGGCGAAGAGTGGGAACTATCTGTGATTGAAGTTAGTTATGTCTACCCCCTCGGGGATTCCGGACGTGAGATTTTATGTAAATGTAAGTCTTGTGCCATGTAAATATTGGTACAGTACGTGAGGTCTTAGAAAAATATTCGAGTATCGGGTAAAATCGATCTGTCTCACATTTGCCTGTCACGCAAAATAGGCACGCGGAAACCAACCCGATACATTACATTCGCGTGTCTCCGTCAATAACCGAAGCCTCCTCTAAGGGCTGGTTTACACCTTTTCAAGTTGCAAGGACAGTGGCAAGGACAGTGCCGAGTGCCTGGCCAGTGACAAAAAGTCAAATAAAATTTGGATTCACTCGCAAGGCAGCTTGCAAGCCAACTTGACTCGCCACTGTCCCACTGGATTACACTACTATCCTTGCCACTTGAAAAGGTGTAAACCAGCCCTAAGACCCGAATATTTTTCAAAGTGCTCACGAACTTATACGAATGTTCACCTATGCTCTTGGGGTCGGTGGGCGGATGACGCGGCGCGAGCGTGCGCGCGGCGGGCGGGGCGTGTACGGGGCGCGGCGGCACGGGCGGAGCGCGCGCGCAGTCGGGCGCGGCGCGCGGTCCACTCCCGTCCGGAGAGAGCACCCGCGAGTACACGTGCAGCCGCCCGCCTTCCGCGCGCTGCGGGAGCTCTGCGGCAACGAGGCACAACTTACAACCTTATCATCCTCATCAGCCTATTAATGTCCCCACTGTTGGGGATCAGGCCTTCTCTTGCACAAGGGGGTACGGGCCATTATCCACCGAGCGGACCCAATGCTAATTGGTGGATTTCACACTCCTTAGGAAACTGTGACACATCATTTCCGTTAGAGCAGTCAGCAAAAATCGAAAAGTCCGAAAAACTCATTGGTACATGGCACTGCATGGTTTCGGAGTCCTAGCCACTAGGGCACCGACACTCTTGTACTAGAATCTTATCATACTGGCGATTTGCAAAGCGTATTTTCAGCGAGTCGATCCGTCAACTGGGTGTTTCCTGGGAAATTTTCCAACCCATTACGCTCTTTTTTCTGTTTGTCACGAATAAAGTAAATGATATTGGCACAGATCCTTGATCTATTCCTTACCCTTGATCTTATTCTCTGTAAATATCATAAAAAGAGCGTAATGGGATTGAAAATTTATCGGGAAAAACCCTTCCAACCGCTTGCAAAACGGAGAAACACGCTCGCGCTTCGCGCTGTGTTAATAGGGAAGGAAACACGTTCGCAAATCGCCAGTGTAATATTGATCTTCTTCTAGAACAGGCTTCGGCTTATTTGAGTTGCTACTCGTCAAACGCCCTGTTTTGGAACGTGAGCTTTGCAGTCCGTTTTATCCGGCCGTTCAGCTAGGTGTTACAAGCGACAATGGTTATGGGTCGAGACCGCAGCGAAAACGGATCGACCCGTTATCTGGACACTTATTATGGATCAGTGCCACATTGGCAAGACTTCAGACACGCCTGAGAGTACGATGTGTACGTCGCGGACATGTTGGTGGTGGGGTATGGCGGCCTCCTTGAGCGAGGAGGGCAGGTGGCTATGAGTACTACACACCTGAGGGTATGATGTGCACGTCGCGGACACGCTGGTGGTGCGGCGTGGCGGCCTCCTTGAGCGAGGAGGGCAGGTGCCCCACCAGTGCATACTGCAGCGCGGCCAGCAGCAGCCAGTGGCACGGCCGTGCGGCGCCGCCCTCTAGGCACGACGAGTCGCCATACACCACCAGTCGACCGGCCTACACACATCGTTTAAATTAGAGTTGCAACGGATAGGAATGAACGAATGAAGGTGCTACAGACAAGTGATGCGCTAGCGTGCGCTAACGCGCTCACACGTGCGTTTACTTATAATACGGTATAACCCTAAAAAAAATTGCATCAATCAATTTACATAAAAAAGGATCTAATATTAGTTTTTCGATAGAGATATTAATGGTTAAAGTATAGAATTGGACATATGCTCTGCCCCTTTCTAGCAAAACAGTCCTTTATATGCAGCCAGGACCTGCTTGTATGGCGCTAGAGAACAGTCACGTCATAAAACTTATTGCCGTTTCTTTCTACCGTTCTGATTTTTGATTAGCCTGTAGCTATTTTATTTTTCAACGAAGTTTAATTCTGTTTTCACATTTGACCGTCAATTTATGACTATTTCTTAATTTTTAAGAAATTCATTTAATATTTGATACTTGGAAACTACCCTATTGTCTGCTAACATTGATTTTTATATATTTTTCTTGAAAATGTAATGAAAAGCTTTATTTAGGCATAAATAGATAAAAAAATATTATTACGAAAGTTATGGTAACTTAATGAGACGCTAAATAAACAAACATTTGTCTCATATTCATAACTATCTTGATTTTTTGTTCAACTTTTTGTCTGAATGAAATATCACCTACTAACCGGTATCAGGCCGGATAGCAAAAATCGGCCGGATACCAGATATTAAGTGTCCCTCTAGTTTCCATTACATTTATACACGGAAAACAAAGATGTTGAAATTGACCCTATTCGCTAGAGACATTTTATATGGAAACTGCGTCTGCCAGTTGACGCATGCGCTGCGAGTATCTCCCAATACATTCAGTCGGCTATTGAAATGTCAAATGTATGAAACTTGTCAAAACTATAAGGGCATTTGCCAAAACCCTTGGCGCGCTGTCAGTGCTCACATTATCAATCTAGAGGAAAGGACGCTACTAGTCCGAATTCTGTGGTTATACTACTACTCTACTTTTAGCTAAACTCTAAAGCTACCTTTAATCTCACTGGCTGGCAATGATGAATAAGATTGCTGGTAATGAACAGCGGTTAACGTTAGACCTCAATCTGACCTGATGGTAAGTAACGCTTAGACCGAAGAAGTTGCATACCTTTGGTAGTTTGTCGATGGTATCATTCGTGTAGTCCCGAGTTTCGCCGTCAGTTTGGAGCAGACCTAAAATAGGGACGTCGACAAGCTGCCCTCCTCCCGACGCCCCGCCCCCCGCGCTCGGCTTCTCGCCGGACATTATCTGAAACATAATCATTACGTAACGAGTTAAAAGCCTTAGCACGCTATGGCGGGGCCCTTTCAACACTCGTCCACAGCCGTTAAAAATAAAAGATAGATAAAGTAGTAAAACTAAATGCGATAAATAAAGAATGTAAACAAACTTTCAGGAGTTCATAACATAAGAAAAACTAGTATCTTAAGAAGAGTCCGAATCGGTCACATTTATCCCAAAACTATTTCACTCACAGAAATCACGGTACAGGGGTTTAATATGGTCGTTATCCCATATATAAAATATTTATCTACTATGTTACATCGAGAGAGAAAAAATCATAACTATGCATATTTATTTGGATTTAGATATTCGTCGATCAAAATAGGTTGCAATAACAACAAGATATGTCAAACATAATTTGTCCTACGAGTACATAAAATACCATGATGTCCATACAATCAATGACAATGTCTGACTCCTAGACGTTTACATGCTAGGGTATGTGCTAGACGTATGAGGTGTTGGAATAGGTAGGGGGCAGGGAGTGGCCCTTCTATGTGCAAATATTATTATATATTCTATGCCAATGGTTACAGATGTTTACCTGATGCCCCTGATCGCTGAGCTGCGCTGTAACCAGGACACCGTGTTCAGGAAAGCTGTGGATATGCGTTCCGCTCGCGTAGTACATTGAGTGGCCGCCCAGTTTGAACGACCCTTCAAACACACGGTCACCTAGGGCCACCTGAAAGTTAGAATTTTCTAAATGTAAACGCCCACTTTCTTACCATGAATGAATGAATCTGTTTGAACGCACATCACGCACATAGCTACGTAAAAACTACTATACGGATCTGGATGGAGTTTTCACGGGTATATTTAAATAAGTTCAGACTGACATCTAGGCTAGAGAGCGTCGGTGGCAGTGGCTAGGGCACCGGACTCCCATGCCGGAGGTCCGGGTTCGAAACCGTGCAGTGCCATGTACCAATGAGTTTTTTGTATTTTTCAAAGACTTACGTACATTTACCGACTACTCTAACGGTGAAGGAAAATATCGTGAAGAAACCTGCCCACTGAGATAACCAGTGTGTAAAATGGGGTAGGCATAAAAGATCCTCAAGGGTAGAAGTGACGCTGGATTATTCCCGGGCCCATAAAGACATCTAGGCTATAGATGTTTGGTAAATTCTATTTAAAAATGGGTCAAATGGGGGGTAAAATTAATATGGAACGCGATCGAAGTTACGGGAAAAAGCGAGTATTAAATTTTTTTAAACTAAAGAAATGTACAAAATACAGAAAAGGGTTGTTTAATTTGAAGCCAACGATAGCTCAGTTGGTTATTAGCACTGCCAGGTCGCATGTTCAAATCCTGCTCGCGGAGTAATTTTCAACACTTTTTCTAATTTATTTTTAGCCGCAGATAGCTCAAATGAAAGTTAATTCAATTAATTTACCTGATACATGCTAAGGAGATCGTTTAAGGCTGGCACGTTAGCCCCACCTGTCTCTGGTATCCACCTAAAAATAAACAAAATTATTAAAATCCAATAGCAAACATTGTACCTAAAAAATAACATACCAAAAAGGTAAAACTTAACCATTGCCGTGTATTTTCGTCGTAAAACTTGACGTGGCGAAGTAGCGAAGCGTTGTACCAATCTGCAAAGACCACGAGCGACAGTCCGTTGTCGACAGCTTTCTTTAGCGTTGCCATTTCTTCGGGAAAATATTCGTCTTCTGGGTCCACAAGTAGTAAAGCGCCGTACAATGAAGTGTCCACGCAAGTTAGGGGTGTGCCTATTAAAGTAATAGATTTGATTAACGGTTGCGAGCACAAAGTACCTCAACTACTACTGCACATGACATCATTGAAGCAAAAAAAAAACAATAGACTGATTTTTTTATTCCATTATACAAAGTTATATGGACATACTGAAAATCTGAAATCCGTTTATCGATATCTTAACTAACATCAGCGATATTAATGGTTAAAGTTAGTAGTGGGGAGATGCTTGCTCTGTCCCTTTCTTGCAAAACAGTCTGAATATGTAGCCAAGGATCTGCTTGTATGGCGCTACCCAGGAGCGACGTCACTTCTGGGTAGTGCCATCTATTTCTTCCGTCTAATTTCTTATTGCCTGTAGCTATTCTATTTTTCAACGCATTTCCATTCTGTTTTCACGATTGACCATATTTTTTTTATGAAATGCATTTAATATTTGATACTTGTCATGTACCCTATTGTACATCTTTGTTAAACAGATTTTGAAGCGGTTATCATCTGATTGAGGCAAAAACCGGTAATATAATTGCGCTGCGCTATAAATAACAGGGCCGAGCATCGGTGGCATAGTAGTTCTAGGTAGTCTGCTCTCATTAACCCTCGACAAACCTTCAGGCGCCACAAGTCTAACCCGTTCTTAGTTATGTCAGATGAAAATTGGATCAGTGGTTCTGTTGGTTATGCAGTTAGGTGGTTCGAGATTGAGCTCAAATGTTTATGACCATGGTGACCTTCCCACAGCTGGATCCTTGAAGACCTGATGACGCCAAGGAAAAAGTAAGCTGATTTACACAATGGTCCGTCGGGGGTTACTTAAATTTTTTATTTTAAGTTATTTTGGTGTCAAAGTTTAAAAAGCAACTCACCCATGACTTCGAGGTAGAACCCATGCTCGCGAAGGCGGCGATACATGTCCCGGAAGTTGGTGTGTACGTGATCAGCGTGCCAGTCGAGCGGGTCGTGCTTGGCGCGCAGATCGTCGCGCGGAAAGTACCCCCCTGGATACCGCAAGCTGTGGAACTGGTCCCATAGGAGGCGCCGAGACCGCACCGGCACGGGAATCACTCGAGCTCTGTGAAGGTCACATTATTTCACTGCAACTTAAGGGGCTACCCTTGGCAAAAGCGGTGCAACTCCAGAAAAAAACCATTTATCCCGAATAATGGCATTTATCAAAAAGTGGACAGTAGAATTGTTCCACGAATAATGTTTTTTTTAGTAATGAGCTATGATCGGAGTAGGTAGGGCTGTTTTTGGTACTTGCCACATACGGTCATAATATGGATAAGTATGTCCTATAATCCCGGGATTTCCGGGATTGAATAAATATATTATTTAGATTTTTAACGTTATTTGTTTTGATACACATTTAAGATTGGTGGGGAAATATTTTTTTTTAAGATTCATGGCGCTAGTGTACCTACGGTAGTGTTTTAACTTCTTCGTAAGTTCACAATTTGAAAAAAATCGTAATCCGCCGAGTAAGAGCGAGGTTTATAAAAGTAATTTATAACATATTTGCTCGTAAAGTGGCTGTAATTACACCAATTTCAATATCGTAATGTATCTCATTACGCACTTGTGCGTTATAGTAATGTGAAACGCACGAGTTTTTTTAAATAAAGTAACATGTACGGTTTTTTAAGATGCTCCGTCTAAAAATGAACGATACTTTTTAAAATCTTAGCAAAGAGTTTTTATGTTAAAAAAGTGGTCAATATTTTATGAATAAAATTAACTTTGGGAGATAAAATATAATAAATAAAGATTTAATTCTTTAATTTAATTAATTTTGACAATAAATTACAACCAATTTATCTGTAACAAAAACACAAAAATATTAATTTACTTTATTAGTAATACTGGCTGTTTTTGTACCTTTACCTAAAAAAAGTTGATGCGCGCGCATCGCTAATTTGTGGACAAGTAAAATTATTCCGCGCGCTTTTTCTTTTCGCTGTATTGTTTTTATTTGAAAATGTCGTCAAGTAGTGATGAATTTATTAATTTGACACCGCCACAAGTCTTAAACGCAGCGAAAAAGGCTACTCTAAGCCTCTTGCCTGAAAAATCGACCGATAGATACTTACAAGCGTATCAAAATTTCATCATATGGAAAACAAGCAAAGATGCAAATTCATTTTCAGAAAATGTGTTTTTAGCATATTTCATGGAACTTTCTCAAAAATATAAGTCAAGCTCATTGTGGTGCTACTATTCAATGCTAAAAAGCACTATGAAAACAAATCATGGTATTGATATTAAGTCATACTCCAACTTGCTAGCATTCCTAAAAAGACGCTCAGATGGCCATGTAAGTAAAAAGTCGAAAGTATTTTCGGCTGACAATATCAAGAAGTTCCTAAAAGAAGCTCCGGATTGCCGATATTTGGCAACAAAGGTCAGTTGAAACTAAATTATTGTTATTAATTTCTTTCACTTTCGTATTTCTTTACAATATAGGTGTTTATACGTTCTTTTTATCTCTTTTCAGGTTGCATTAATATTCGGTATAAATGGTGCATGTAGACGTCAAGAGTTGGCAAACATCACAACTAATGATGTCGAGAATCATGGGCGGGTTCTTCTTGTCCATGTCAAAAACACAAAAAATAAAATTCCAAGGTCTTTCACAATACAGGGGCCATTTTACGACGTAGTGAAGAAATACGAAGCGCTTCGATCAACAAAATCTAATTCCAACAGATTTTTTCAAAATTACCAAAATGGTAAATGCACTAACCAACCCATTGGCATTAATAAATTTGGAGCAATGCCGAAACAAATTGCCACTTTCTTAAATTTGCCTGAAGCACATGAATACACAGGGCACAGTTTCAGAAGGTCCTCGGCTACATTGCTCGCCGATTCAGGTGCGGACTTATTGACACTAAAACGCCACGGAGGGTGGCGGTCGAGCAGTGTAGCCGAGGGATACATAGATGACTCGATGAGAAATAAAGAAGAAATTAGCTCTCGCATTACAAGGAACATAAATTTGGAGTCAAGTGTTGACTTTCAACCATCTACGAGCACACACGCGTACATTCCACCATCGTCGCCGCAGCCGCAGCCACCTCCGCCGCCGCCACCGACTGCAGAACTCTGTGGTCTCGTTTCTCCTACTTTCACTCAAGAGAGTGAGAGAGAGACTGGGGAAATTGTAACTAATAATAATAACTTGACAACATTAAAAATGCCAACTGGCAACGTAACAATCAGTTTTAAAAATTGTTCAAATTTCTATAACTGCTTTAACAAGTAATTAAAGATTTATTCGTTTAAGAAAGTCAAAGTTTTATTTATTTCCTCGTAAATATGTTATAAAACGTCGTATGACATACGTGCGCTTTGAAAATTACAGCCTCTGCTTCCTTATAGCCCTCGCCTACGGCTCGGGCTAGCAATATCGCCTCGGCTGTAATTTTCAACTTACCGCACTTATATCATAATGTACTATTACAACATTTGCTCGATAACTTAAAACGGGATCCCGAAATCATATCCATATTAATATAACCTTTGAGGACATTGACCCGAAAGAGCCCTACCTACTCCGATCAGTGGTAATGAGTTTGTATTCTCATAGTGAAACGATAAGAAGTATTTCGTTGTTTCAATACCAGAGCACGAAAATAATATCAAAAAAATATTCTTCATTCGTGGAACAATTCTACTGTCCACTATTTGATAAATGCCTTATTTCGGGATCAATTATATTTTTTTCTGGAATGGCGCCACTATGCTACGACATTATTTTAAGACACCGCCATTCATTTAAGATTTACTTACAATGTGTTGTTTGTTACTATGTTTACAATAATAGGTTTTACAGGAAACAGTACAACTGATTTAACGTATCCATCTATTCGATTAGAGAAAGTGAGAAAGAACAATGTTTAGGTTGGGGTGAGTAGGGGGCAGAACCAAAATATAATTCTAAATCTAACTCCATTCTTTTTTAAGATTTTATTTGCTTTAATTTTTTTAACAAATATTTCTTACTGTTATGGTAGGACTTTCCTTATTATCGACTTAGTATCGATAGTACTTTACCTTATGGGCAGCATAAGCGTTGCATTTATCATGGTCCTTTCGCCGGTTTCGTCGTGACTTTCCACGGTGACGTTAACGTGACCCTACGTAAACAAATAAACTTCAAGCATTTTCACTTATCCATATACTACAACAAATAAACACTATTAAATCTGCATACATCCATTTTCTGCTTATTACAAGTATTAACGCGTAACTAAAATGCTATGAATATAGCAGCGCACCCTTTTCGAGATAATATTGATTGTACTATTTTTTTAAATACTATGCAACTTCACAGCATTTTAGTTACATGACGATATCTATACTGTTACTAATCCAAAAAGCGACAATTGCTCCATAGTACAGTGGCAGACATATCAGGTATATCCTTTAGTACTTGGTCGCTTTAAATCGAGTATAGCTTGATGTGTCTTCCACTGTACACTGGGAATGTGCAAATACGATTATATTTTTTAAGCGGCTACCTCTATGATGCCGTCGAAGTCAGCGCCGTTCTCGAGCACAGTAAAGCTAAGTGCTATCCAACCGGACCACGGCCATAAAACCTGACTGTATTCCACCGCTACTGACAGCAACGTGCCGTGAGGTAGATGAGGATGCCAGGTTACTTCTTTCTGTGGAATATTTAACAGATTTGTAACGATTTGTTAACCCTCGACCGCTAGAGGGCGGGCGTGTTATAAGTTCGACACGTTTGTCTGTCGGTCTGTTTGTCTGTGGCGTCATAACTTGAGAACGGGTGGTCATTTTTATCAAACATGACAAAATTCTCTATTAAATTTTAAAAAACCGGGTCCAAATCGGACCAACCGTTCTCAAGTTATGATGCCACAGACAAACACACAAACAGACAGATAAACAGACCAACGTGTGAAACTTATAACACGCCCTCGCTCGATCGGGGTTTAAAAAACCGTGCGGTTGCGTCGCCGCAGCGTCAGTCAAGCTGTAATTGCTTTCGTATCAAATTATCAAACGATTTTATGCTCATTCTATAATAACAAAAAAACTTGGATAATCACGCAAATCATTTTATCTTTAATAAAAAAATCCTTCCTAGGCCTCATGGCCACTAAGATGTAGGTATCTAATATTTCTGTAATTTATTTTTTCATTTCTATTCAGTAATAGGTAAATGCCTAATATTGATTTTGTAATTCAGGACGAAGGGGGTAGTAGTTCGATTTCTGTGGGTAAATAAATGCATCTGCATTTACCTTTATTTCCTAATCCATTTTGACGAGCTTCTAGAATGAGGTTTGCAACACGAATGGCAAACCGTGCGGTTTTATCTTCGTAGTGCGCGCAGTCGATTTCTGCGGCTGTTTTTCCGGTACGGTTGGAAAAACACACGGCAAACAACCGCACCGCAATGCGCGTTAGGCCTAAAAAAGGTAACTTCCATTGAAACTTACCACGTGTCCAGAGACACCAAGGCCGTTGATGACTGTCACATTGGCTATGGTGGGTTGAGCGCTGTAGTATAACGGTTGGGTGCAGTAAGGCCACATGTACTGGCACTCGGTCAGGTCGATATATGCTGGGCTCAAACTAGCTTGTGGCTCGTATTCCTTGAGAAACTATAATGCAAAAATTAGTTACCAATCTACAAAATCTAGCTGATTACTGATCTGTGACGATCTGTGCAAAGTGGCTAGTAGTGAATGGATATAGAGAGACGAAGATAGGACTCAATGGTGCAGGTCTTAGACTAGGAATGTCTGCTAATGAATATTTAAACTAGGTAGCATTTTATAGCATTAAAAACGAAAATCCGTGTATGGGACGAATTTAGAATATCCCTACCATCACTGGATAAGCGGGTCGTACGAGCCGGCTAATCCGAGTAACTTGCTGGTGGAATGACTCCTTCAGGGTCCACCTGGCTAGCGACCAGCCATCTATGTAAAGTCTGTCGTTAAATGTCTTCGCTTTGGCGTTGATGTGTTTCGGCAGGGTTTATAGAAGAGTCAGTACTTACTAAACTCGTGTGCTCCATCTTCGACCACATCGTCACTTACCACCAGGTGAGATTGAGGTTAAATGCGTGTTTTGGTTTTAAAAAAATCACTTTTCTCACTACATCAGTGAAGTAAACAAAATATACTCTATCAAATGCATCACGATAATGGAAATTAGTCCCGTCACAGGACGGTTTTAGAATGTCATAATACAAAAATATTATATACTAGGGGTACGTTTTGTAACCATTTTCGCTCCGTCCGATAATTATTCTCGGGTAAAGTGAACGTTTTGGAACAAGGGTTTATGCTGTTAAGAACATTTAACCCGCACATTCACGCAAGTAAGCCTAAGGCCGTCTTGCACGAACAGTTTTCTCTCGGGTTAACTCTAACCCGATGTCATTTTTGTATAAAAACAATAGACAATTCGCAGGTTAACCCAGGGTAAACTTTTCGCTCAAGCGGGCCTAAGTGCCGGTTCCAAAACACAACTTGAACGGTAAAATGAATTTAACAACGTTATGTTTCGGAACCGGGTAGAGTAATTATTACCCTTTGTCGGGTAATTATTAAAGGTTATGGAACGGAGTCTAGTTAGTAGGCCTAACCTTGTAAGCACTGATGAGGTCCAACTTGCCATGTCCTTGTTCAAACATGTTGGGGCCGGTCAAGCGTCGGGCCGTGATACACAGCGCCTGCTTAACCGCCGCCGGTGTCAAGTTCTGTCGCGGTACACCACTCGCCAGCAAGGCTATGGCTCCGGCTACCACTGGTGAAGCCACGGATGTTCCTATGTAACATTTCTAATGTTAACACCGGTTCTAAATATAACTCATCGAAATAATAACCTCTCAACTATAATAAAGATAACTCTAAATTAAAAATTTGAAAAACCAAGATTTTCCATTGCGATATCCCCTTACTTTTTACTGTTCATCATCAGGTCCTTGAGGTTCCAGGTGTGGGAAGGGCTCAATGGGCCTAAACATTTGAGCTCAAACTCAAGCCATCTAGCTAGATGAAACCACTGATCCAATTTTTATCAGACATGGCTAAGAACAGTCTCGACAAAATTATCTTAAATTAAAAACCGGGTTTAAATCGGATAATCCGTTGTCAAGTTATGAGGCCACAGACAAACAGATAAACGTGTCAAACTTATATCCCTCGATCGGTCGGGGATAAAAAATATATTTAAATACGACAAATACAGAAAGTAGGTATAATGTTAAAAAGACAATTTGCATGTATAGAGAAAAGAAAGATATTGTGCTAGAAGAGTAACACCAAATATATTACGCACCACTAAGAGACCTACATCCACCAGTAACACTAGAGCCACGGACACCACTGCCGTAAGTCACGATGTCCGGTTTCATTCGACCGTAACCCTGGAAATAAACATTTATATTTCACGTTTCGTATATTTTATCATCAGTATACATTTTAAACATATAGGTAGAGCCAGTACTGAGCCCGTGTGTTCCATATTCCACCTCATCGTCACTTACCATCAGATTACCATCAGGTGAGATTGAGGTCAAACAACAACAAAAAATGTTCGAGATACGAGTAGATGTATTGTTGAACAATTTCAAGAGCCTTACATCGACTATAAACGGTCCTGGAATAAACATATAATATTGTCCAAGTTTATCCCATTACCGACAGTCGTGAAGCAGCATTGAAACTGTCCAGCATTTATTGTAGTTCCTAAAGAGATTCCGTCATTATGACGAATCTTCGATCTAAACATATGAAGAAAATACCAACATGTGGCAATTCCCAAGTAGTCATGCCGCGCGAAGAGAACTTAGCGATACGGTCGTCGAAACCAATACCACCGACGCCGATGACATCCATCTGATCCGCAGGGTTGTTAAGAGTACCATATAGCGGACCGTCATTTCCTATCGCCGACACCATTATGACCTGAGGGACAAATAAACTTGATACAATAATAATCATCTTCATGGTGGCCAAATTACGCCATTGCATTACAAATATACATATCGTCACGTATGGTAGACAGAGATCAATATGTACCTTATTAGCGCTGAGTTCCCAAACTTTGTCGACGAAAGGGTGGTCCATAAAGTCCGGTCCTCCAATGCTTAGATTTAGAACATCGATCTTGCGCATTATAGCATAATTGAAGGCATCCAAGAACCATGATGTATATGATACCTGTATTAACACACCTTTTTGTTACAGTTTTATAAACAAATATAATGAACCTTATAAGTTACAGCAATAACACGTATATTTGCTATTTTTCAGTCACATAAACGAAAAGTCAAGCATAAACACTTAAACCACACATGGATAGTACACATAAATAACGGGTATTATAAAGGACAAACGATCATAATCCAATGCAACAGTGGTGTTGCACTCACAGGAAATAGAATAAAATATGGCATTATTATAGGATTTCCTATCTGCATTACTCGTAAATATATGACTTAACACATATAACAGTCAAGTTCAATTTACAGTAGGCGCTGGGTAATCCGGCACCCACATTTTCCCCCTATGCTGGAAATTGCTAGAAATACCGGATTATTGGATTTCTATAGGAAATAATTCTATTATTATTATAGGTTACACATAAAAATTAGTAATATTATTAATTAATATTAATAATAGGTTTTTTAAATTTAATTTAATGGCGTTTGTTAATGTATAGGTTGTGTATTATTATCATTTTCAACAATCAATCTTCAAAACAACATAAAAACGGCGAACAATCTGCGTTTACGCTCTCCCGCTCTATAATCCGGCAGTTTAATGCGTAAATTAGCGGATTATTGAGTGAGAGAGCTGATTCGAAAAAGGCCGGGCTATTGGACGTGCCAGATTGGCGAGCGCCGAATTACAGAGCGCCTACTATATATCAACCCACCTGATTGTCAGTGAATACTCTGAAGATGTGCAGGTCCGCGTCGGGAGCGAAGCCGAGGCAGTCTGTGCGGGAGGCGATCACCCCGGCGACGAAGGTGCCGTGCCCAAGGGCGTCGTCAAGCGTATTCTCACCGGTCCAGTCCGTGCGCTCGCGCACGCGACCGAAGTGTGGATGGTGCCGCGCCAGTCCCGTGTCGAATACTGCCACCTGCACACCCTCACCTAGCGGAATCATAGCAATCTCTCACATCATACTTACTGTTTTTTTTATATTTCACTAACTGTTGCCCGCAACTTCATTCTCGTTCCATACTAACTTGACCCCACATTGGACCCATTTTAAGTAGAATTTTCAAAACCTCTATAGCTTAGACGTCAATCTGGACTTATTTAAATATATCCGTGAAAACTACATCCAATTCCGTTCAGTAGTTTTTACGTGCTGCGCATTCAAACAGACAAACAAAAAAAATTCTTATACGATTTTAATGACTAAACCCGCGTGTGACCTAAAATCTCTCCTGACGGTAACAATTAGATCTAAGATGCAGCTCGCGGATTTAGAAATGGCTCTTCTAAACAATGCATACACGAAACACATCAACGTCATAGGGAAAATATTTGGCAACTGATTATATATGGAAAGGTGGTCACTAACCAGCCGCACTCAGGAATAGTCCTTATTAATAACAAAAATATATATACTGGCTAATAACAAGGTTACTCTGATTACTCGCACTGAACGACTCGCTACCCATTGGAGGCGATAGTTAATAGTTTTATTCTATCTATAAATGGAAGAAACAACATCATTGTCATATTTTAGAGCAGCTACTTACTGTTGTTCATTTTCTCAAGTATCAGCAGTATCGAGGTATTTCATTTTTTCTTTCATTCAATTATTATTCGGTACAACTTACCAGTAACTCCTAGAGCCCAAAGTAAGTCTGCCTTCAAAACAGACGTTATCTGACGTGGCACCGTTCTTAGGAGCTTCCTAGAGGTGTAGCCACCATTCTGTAAAGAAAATTACATCTAGTTTGTAGTGTAAAACAATGTAGGTAAAAATATTTCTATTATTATTAATACCAAAATAGGGCAAGTTTATTATAAATGTGGCAATGGAGCGTACCTCCCGCGGTCGTCTGAGAGAATGAAGTGCGCGCGCACGGTGGTTGCGCCAACCAGCGTATAGACATCCCGCTGGTCCACAATCATCCTGCAACACAGAGAAAACGTTTTACTAAATAATCGATTTAAAGTTCATGATAGAGAATGGTCCTCATTTTTCTATCATATACAACCTATTACTTTTTCCAGTTACCGATATCATTTATGAGCGCTAGTGAACGGAAAACGCACAAATCAAGAATATAAAATCGCCTAGAAATTGTCATTTTTTCAAAATTTCGGATAGTAGGTATGTCAATAAGGTTCCATGACCAAACCAACACTGTGACATAGACACATCGGCATTATGCTGTCTGTCTATAAATAGTCAGGCAGTCGCCTTTACCCGATGCTGCACACCACCATCATCAAACTTTTTGCTTGTCTTTCGTGTTTTTTTTTTTTTTTGAAATAATGATAATTTGTATGTTATTTAATTAGTATGTATGTGTGCGTTCTGGAAATAAATTCTTTCTTTCTAAATCCATAACAATAATACAAACCAGCTGCAAGCTTCGAGAAACAATTTGTTTTATACTCACCATAATATCATCTACTACACTTGACATACCTAATAAAATTTTGCAGTATATCATATCTACACATAATATATAGACAAAGAAAAAAATACATTTAGAGTAAAAATAGAACCCCTAACCTCTGGGACATATTTAATGGTCCGTTGCACCAGCCTCTGGGCAGTCACTCTCCTTACAGCAGGGTGATCGCGTAGAGCATCCAATGCATCTTTTTGCCCTTCCCTAAGAATAATGACATCAAAATCGCTTGGATACTCCTTAGCAGGGTTGTTACGCTGTAATAGGGTCCAATTTGAGATCTAAAAACAAAAATACACATGTACAAAATATATGACTTTTGCCAACAACTTGCGATTATGATTCGAGCATTGATTACAAAAAAACTTCATAACCGATTAGAAAATAAAGTATGCCACTAAAATGCTGGCTGCTTCATCTTTACAATGATATGCCTACATTCCAAAGAATAGTGATTTTATGATATGATCCAACAGGCATGTGACTTGTATGATAATTTGTTGGCCTATTTAATTAATGGTACCTGTTTATGTTATTAGAATCCAAGGAACACTATTGTATTGTATTTATTTATCTTAAAGTAACTAAAACTGTTACAAAATATTGGTCAAAGAAGAGATCTGTCCTCCGAGATACAGGAACTTCCTAGTTCGGAGGTCAGCCCTTATTGTAAGATAAATGGTTGCTCACTAATTTTATTTAGTTTAATATAACTTACGCTTAAGTTCCTACTCCATTGTAATCTTACCACACAAATAAACTATTCTTATTATTCTTATACTCAGAAACACTTCTGAATCACAAATACTAAATTAAAATAGTGATCTCATGACGAATGTGAGCACTCAGTATATTTTAAAACTGATCTGCCATTTTTAACAACAAAAAAACCTAAATCGACCTTTTTATGGTTCTTAAAAATAATACAGACTTCAGGAAATGAATGACATAAATGACAATATGGGTTTTTCATGTCCTGACATTCTGGAGTTTTGGCAGAAAAGTTTAACGTCATATACACCCATTTGGGTCAACACGTTCGGTTCGTTTAACTGTCAAACACCATACAGATTTAACAGATATAATGCCCGTTGGAAGGTTTCGATCCTTATACACATTTAACCAAACATAATATAGCATAACAACATAATATTGTTTTGAAATAATATATTTCTCAGAAATGTCCCTTACTCAAATTAATTTTCACGAAAATGTATTCCAGTAAATGGAACAAAATCATCAATTTTCTGTGACTGTTGGACTTTATGCAAACAATGCATGGGAGAAAAACATTGTGCTTTGAATTCAATTTTTATAATTTGAGGTGAATAAATGAACATCATCATTGTTTTGTAAAATTTTGACTTTCTGCGAAAGCTTTTGGCATGGATTTATTAACTTTTTACGTATCGTCTATTGATTGAATTTGTTTTTTGATCATAACCATCAATCAAATCGATATTGCAAGGGTGGATTTTTCATTTGATGATTTTTAGATGTCAACCCTCAGGTGAATGTAGAAATGACTTGATAGCCATTTCTTGAAAACCATCTGAGTGAAAATTAGCTGTTACTCTCAGCTGTTCGAAAACCCCATTGGAGAGGAACTTTTTACACTGACAGGTGAATAAACAGCCCAGTGAAAAAAATGAAATGAGATAGAGAATTTAAATGACAACTTTTTCTGGAACTGTATGGAAATGTTGTTGAGATTTGACATTGATGTATAGAAAGTTGCCAATTGCCATTAATTAAATTCTCTCTTTGAAATCCGACTTGTATCTTAAGATTTCAGTAAGGTTGAATATACCTCGAGCACTGGTACTTTAATAATCAGTGTAATAGAAATTGCAAAGAAAAAGATAGTTTCATTTAATTCTGTATTATGGCGAGGGTTTTTATATTTCTGGTCCGGGTATAGATTCTATTAGTAAGGTTGTTTGGTAAATCATTTATATGTTCAGGATTTTGCATATACACTTGACATGGTTTTCTTCAAAAGCACTTATTACACTATATTGATAGAATCACTCACTCTGATAGGATACTCAGGATTTTAATTATGATCCTAACTAGGAACTTTAAAATTCAACCTAAAATCTATTACACATCTTGGCTCTTAAACAAGAAATATCTTGGCTAGGTAGCAACTTACCCCAGCATTTTTCAGAGCGGCAACTATGTAATTTTCTCTCGTCGATCTTGAAAAATATCCCTTGTACGTTATTATATGTTCACTGTCCACAACATCAGTACTAAATTCGTAATCAACTCGAGCTGAGGTCGTTACGTTACAAGAGGCATCACCACCATCTAATTCTTCACCAGCGAATACATGGGAAATCATGGAAAGCAAAAATACTGTAAGGATTTTATGGTTCGTCCTCATTTTAGGCGTTAAAATAAAATAATCTTCAGCAAATAAGATAGAGCAAATAAACAAGGTGTCCTGAAGAATTCTTGATTGTGCAAGTCATTTTAGTGAAAAATGATAATATTTCGCACACGAGATAAAAATAATAGAAAATTAAACTCGACATGAACTTTTTTTTGTGACCGCACTTGCCCCGGAGGCAAAACAGTGTTGCCAACTTGGTGTCACATTTTCGGGCTAAGTCATATTCAAAAAAGGCTAGATTAAGTCAAAATTTTGAGAATAGGGCCAAATGTTTTTTTTAATTATATTGTATTTAACATTATTTATTGCATAATTCCTATCGTACCTATATGATAAAAGTTTAGAATTTTACTACAGAAATCAAATACAGAGCAGGAGCAGAACTAACCCAAGGGTAAATTATGCGTGGCAAAAACGCACACATAAGAGAAAGACAATATATGGGCCGGACATGGGGTGCGAAATTTTCAGGACGGCGGGCGGCGTAAAGTAAAACCCAGTTTCCTTTTTAAATTAAAAAATGTTCGCCCATCCAGGAATCCCATTCTCACACATTCGACTTAATCTCGAAAGAGATATTTATCGAAAAAAATGGCGGATGTCAATAGCTTAGTGCCAGCGACCACTCTTTGCATGTCTATTGCTAGCAGTAGACATAAGTCGAACTCGACATATCGAGAATAACAAAAAGCAGTATCAATCGACATCCGCCATTTTTTTGCGACAAATGTCTTTTTTGTGATTAAGTCAAATGTGTAGGAAACGTTCCAGGAAGGCAATTCTCGCAGAGTTCGACAAATCTCTATCTTCGACATAAGTCGAAAGTAAAATGTCTACTGAAAAAGTCGCGTGTTACCTGAAAATGGTATTATCAATCTCTATCGCCATAAATGTTTACAGATATCATTCGACTTGGTAGAAAAACGTTCCGTTTCACCGATTATGTTGGAATTGCAATCGGGAACAACAAAAATTGTACTAATTTAATATTTTGTTTAGTTTCAATTGTTGTAATATAAGCGTGTATTGGGGCGCATAACATTTAAATCGTCATTTTATTTAAATTAATGATAATGAATACTTATTTTAACGAAATTTAAGTACCTACCTGCTTATGTAGGTAGGTACTTAACGAAATTCAAGTACCTACCTACTTATGTAGGTAGGTTCAATTACTTGAATTTCGTACTTGCATAAGCAAGTACTCTTCTTAATTTCATCGTAATTCGTACAAGCATTTAAATTTACATCATAGTCTTGATCGATGGCTTTTTAAATCCAAATAAATATGCATGATTAAGAAATATTTCTTTTGTATCTCGATGTAATATAGTAAATAAATATTGTATTTATGTGATATCAACCATATTTTAATTGTATATTGGTCGAATTACACGGTTTTAATTTTTTTAGAAACATAACTAGTTTGCATAATCCTTATCATTAAACAAAAACAAAATCGCCAAATTATAAACAAAGTCTATATCTACAATTAAATATATAAAAAAATCAAAAACATTTATATAATGTAAAGATGCGATTGGATTTGAAAATATTGCCGTAGTTAGCACAACATTATTGCAATAAAACGTAAACAACGTTCAAATAAACGACCACCATTAAAAAAAATGCATTCACTCACTTTTCAATCCATTTCAATAGACTTAACGCTCGACATAGCTATATCGAGTGCCACCAACCACTCTTTGCAAATCTATTGCTAGCAGTAGACATATGTCGAACTCGACATATCGAGAATAACAAAAAGGTGTATCAATCGACATCCGCCATTTTTTTTTGCGACATGTCTCTCGAGATTGTAGAATGTGCGAGAATAGCCTTCCTGGTCAGTGGTTTGTGTTCACCTTTTTTTTAAATCATTCATGACCGTAATCTAAGATTCTATAAAATAGATAAATCTTTCTTGTTTTGACAATATTTAGTCGCTGAAATAGAATATTTAGATGCTCATAGTTGGTCGCATATCTAGTAATTCAGAGGATAAATCAGTTTTACAATAGACAAAAATGCTATTCAATAGAAATTTGGTTAATTACCGTTTATTAGTAAGTAGGTAAGCATATATATAAACAGTATTTATAAATAAAACAATTCAATGCGAAATTTAACTTTTGTATTTACGTGTGAGACTCAATGTTACCATTACTTAAAAATATCTAATTATATCTAAATAAATAATATCTAAATATATCTAATTTTAGGCGCTACCTGAGCGAAACTAGCGCCACCAAATTTATTAATTAAGGCATTTAATAAAATGGTTTACAGGATTATTCCACTAATGATACCTTTATTGATATATTTTTTTCGATTGGCGGCGCTATGTTCGCTCATGCAGAAATAAAAAGAAAAATTTTAGTTACGAACAAAACATATTAATAAAATCAGAGAAGCTAAATAAAGGACTTTCTATTTACTTACAATTTCCTAATAGGTTTTTTTTAAATTACGAGATCAAGTTTAGTTAAAGTAATATAATAAGCACAAATAACCGAAATACCCAGGACACAAATACTATAAAAGTATATAATTTGTAAGTAAGTAAATTATGAAACAGTAAACAATTTGCAATTATTAATTGTATGGCATTATTAAAGTTTGGATGATATACGCATATTATCCAAACTTTAATTTACTCGAATTTGTTTGACGTCAAAAAAATTTGACGTAAAATACATACATTCTTGCCATATATTACAGTCAAAATATATCTTGCTGAGATGCAAGATATATTTTCTGAAGTTTCTCCTGTACTCCAGACTGTATTATTTTCGTTTTGATGGTGTTTTCACACCAGTTTTATCTGAATCTGGTGTGAAAACACCGAAACGTAAATAATGTTTTTCTTTTCTAGAGAACATAAATTCAACAGTGCCATCAATTACACAGAGATCAAAGACTACTTTCGTTTTCTCGTGACTCCAGCGGTGGCTTCACTCTGCAGAAGACAAGAAGATTTTCTTTAAAATCGCATATAGCATTCCGCAGGTAGCTGAACTTCAATTACAGTGGTTCAAATTGTAATAATTCATGATCAAGCTTCAGTTGGTCATGTTATCATAGTCACAGAGCAAATTGTTTACTGTTTCATAATTTTATATTTCTCCTATAAATTATTTAATCCTTTATAATCATACGGTCGAAGTTTTGGAGGCATTGTCATGGTATTTGCAACACAAAAGGTGGATGGTGCATTAGATAATCCATAGTGGTGTCATTTCCAGCACGGGAGGTGGATGGTGCACTTGATGAGTCATTTCGTGTTTGCTATTTTGCCTGGTTCTGTAGCAAACTTCTTTTGGTTGCGTCACCAAAATCACTTGCCACCGCATTTCATGACAGGGAGCATCCTTTAGCGGTGGTATATTCTCCTTATCTGATGTCTTTAAGGGCTTCGGCATTCTGGACATCTGAAACGATATTGGATTACATTAGATATAAGGTGACGGAACAGGCATGATATAAGGTGACGGAACAGGCATTACTTTTCGTAAATCTATTTATGATTATAAATAAACTGGACATGTGCGAGTCTGACTCGCGCACCGAGGATTCCGTTCTCAAAAGAAATATTTGTTTAGTTCTGAAAAAATTCGAAAAAAAATATTCTCAACAATTATACTTTTTTTTTCCTATCCTCTGTATTGATAAGTCGTGCTGGTGTATTTTCGTGACTCAAAAATTGACAAAATATAGTATTTCAATGCTTTTTGTTCACAAAAGTGTAGTAAAAATAAGTTAAGGACCTGTAAAAACCTATTCAAATATTAACTTGCATAATAAAGTGCTATTAGTGAACAATGTCTACCCAGTGCTATCAGTGCGTGAAAACCGTTGGATTTGAGGAAGCTGTGCAGTGTGATGGCTGTAAACGCCACTTGTGCCTGGCCTGCAGTGGTCTCACTAGCAGTGAAATTAAAGTAATGGGCTTGAAGACAAAGCGCACTATGCTTTTCTTGTGCCCGCCGTGCAGAGAGGGACTATTTCAAGTGCCTATGCTCATCAAAACTGTAGAAGCATTAAGAGTGGAGGTTCAGCAGATGCTTTCGCAGCTTTCACGTCCCCCAACTACATCCAACGAGCGAGATATTATCGCCGAAATGGCGGACCGTGAAACATCGTGCCTGCAATATCATTGTGGCTGGGGCCCAAGAATCAGATTCAGACGAGGCGATAACCCGTCTAAAACACGATGAGTTCATCGCAAAACAGATTATAAACCAAACAGACAATGTGATAGAATTTAGCGATGTGGTAAAAGTTGTGAGGTTAGGCAAAAGGGAAGCAGGAAAGCACAGATTAATGAAAGTTATTTTGCGTTCCAAGGACACTACAATCAAAATACTAAAGAAAAAGGCTAAGATAACTAAGCAATTAAGTGTGTTCCAAGACCAAACCCCCAAGCAAAGAGAAGACCTCCGTGCCCTTCGTGAGTAATTGAAAGTGAGGTTGGACAGCGGTGAGTCAGATCTGACCATCATATATGTATGTTAAGGGAGTACCAACAATTATTAAAACAAAAAACTAATCGATCACAACCACAATCCCTATGCTACACTCTCCATCCTGTATACAAATATATGGTCGCTCAACTCCAAATTTGATTTATTACTTTTGGAAGTAAAAAAAACCACCTTCATCCTACTAACTGAGACTTGGCTTAAAAGAATAGTAAAGAAAACTTATTATGCCATACCTGGGTACACAATGCATAGACTCGATAGGAATCACAGAAATAAGAATCAACCTGGTGGCAGAGGTAAGGCTCGTACAGAATGCTTTATGCTTTATATGACATACCAATTATAGTAAAACAGAATAATAGATAGATAGATAGAAACACTTTATTACACTTTTTTTTTACTTTTTTTTTTTTTTTTCAAATCATCTGCTTTGCATAACACTGTCATAATTGCAGGTGACTTCAATTACAGGGACATTGAATGGAGTGAGCAAAATCTACCAAGGCCTGCCAGCTTATTTCAGGAAACTTTTTTCGAATCATCACTGTATCAGTTAGTCACCCAGCCCACTCGATTTCAGACTGGATGTAATCCATCTTTACTTGACCTCATCATGACTAATGATGAAGAACTTATTCATGGTATTAAGTACTCAGCTCCAATTGGAAAAAGTGACCACTGCATTATAGAATTCGAGGTTCACTTCCTGGTCCAGAACAAGTCTCAACAACAGCGGGTACAAAGGCGTGCCCTTCACAAAATAGACTATGACTCCTTCCAGCCATGACATGCAGAGCAAACTTTCATCATATATTTGGTCAGCCTCAGTGGACAGTCAGTGGGTTGAAATAAAATCTGCAATAGAGTCAACAATGGACTTGCATGCCCCACTAAGGGAAAGCAAGCCAATCAAAAGCAATCAAAAGCAAGAATAAACCTTGGATCAGAGAAGTGATTAGCCTTACTAAACAAAAGAAAATTTTATGGGATGCCTACTTGGCTGATAGAACTGATGAAAAGTATGCGGCCTACAGAGAATGTAACAACAGATGTGTGGCTGAATCAAGGAGACAAAGAAGCTCATATGAGGCGAAGATTGTTGAGTGGCAACAAACCTTTTTATGGACACCTGCGTCACTGCATATCTTCGCGAGTATGTGTTCCTCCGGCTGTACGTGATGAGAAGGGTAATCTGACTACTGATCCTTCTAGAGTGGCAGAGACTTTTGCATGCGCATTTGTGAAGGCTTATTCATGTGAACCCAATCAGACTGATAATCTTATTATTAAGACAGTACCACGAGTGGAACAGGAAATATCTAATATATTTTTTCTCCTAATGAGGTTTTTAGAGTTCTGGAAAATTTAAAAACTGAATCTTCTGCTGGTCCAGACGGAATCCCTGCTGTAGTGCTGAAACGGTGTGCGGAGACTGTGGCGCCTGCTCTGGCTGATTTGATGAACCAGTCCTTCTCCTCGGGGCAACTACCGCAGGAATGGAAGCATGCTATTGTGACGCCAGTTTTCAAAAAGGGCGATAAACTGAACCCATCCAACTACAGACCCATCAGCTTAACCAGCATACCCTGCAAATGTACGTAGCGCATTATATGCAATAAACTTAAACATTTTCTTCTAACAAAGGATGTCATAGCCCAGCAGCAGCACGGATTTGTAGAGAAAAGGTCAACAGTCACTAATCTGCTGACATGTCTCCATCACTGGTCCCAGGAGCTTGATAAGAGGAACCCGGTGGATGTTTTCTACTTGGACTTCGAGTGTGTCTTCGACAAAGTTCCTCATCAGTGCTTACTATTGAAGCTTGAACATCTAGGAATACGAGGGAAGCTACAACAATGGCTGGAAAACTACCTCAATGGAAGAACATTTCAAGTCAGGATTGGAAATAATTTCTCTGAGACTAAATCTGTTCTCAGTGTTGTGCCCCAGGGCTCCGTGCTCGCTCTAACCCTGTTTGGGCTATATGTATGTAACCGACCTTGCCTCTACCATTCATTCTGAATCTTGTCTGTTTGCTGATGATGTCCAGTACTTCGGTAATCCCCTGATCAGCAGTGGCAATCTAAGGGATGACTTGGAGCTGATACAGGAGTGGACCAGAGATTGGATTTTATCAAACTAAACCCATCCAAGTGCACAGTCTTACATCTAAGCAGAAATAATCTGCAATGGTAATACAAGATTAATAATGTGACGGTGTCCTCGGTGTTCTCACAGAAGGATTTGGGCGTACTTGTTAGCTCTGATCTGTTAGCCCATATCAATGGGCTGACCACATTGATGTCATTGTAAAGAAAGCTAATAGTGTCCTGTATACCATTAGGAAATCATTCCAGCTCTCCACTCTGGCCACATTTATCAAAATATACAAGACCTACATAAGACCCCTGTTGGAATACAGGTTTCAAATTTGGAACCCCTATTTAGCAAAGGACATTGACCGGCTGGAGAGTGTCCAGAGAAGAGCCACCAAGCTCCCTTACTGCCTGTGCAAAAATACATATGAGGAGAGACTACACATTCTTGAGCTGCCGACGCTACAGGCACGGTGAACTAATGGAAGCATACAAAATCTTATCCAATAAGTTTAACTGCCCAGACATTTCAATGTTAATACTATACACAGGGCCCGGCACAATAATGACTTGCAACTGAAGACACCTCGCTCAAACACCTTGGTTGGGCATAACTCTCTCAATAACAGAGTCAAAAATATGGAACAAGCTACCCCGCAAGAAGTCGTGGATGCATCTTCAGTTAACGGTTTCAAAAATAGACTAAATAGGTTTTTAAACAGTGCCTAAGTAGTGGTGGACTTAACTATGAACAATGGCTAAGTGCTATAAGAGAATGAACAATACACCAGCTTAGATAGGGGCACATCAGCTTAATGCTGCCTGCTCATTAATAAATAATAATACGTTTTAGAAACATATTTAAATTTCCTATAAAATATAGGACATTATCTATGAGTTGGAATTACTTTATTATACTTATTTCAAGAGTACTCACCTTTCAAATATCCTTGTTGTTAGAAGATAGGATGACACGTGGACACACGTGGTACGTTTGGTCTGAAAATACAGTATAAATTGGTAATTTGTTTGAAGTATGATCAATATTATTTACCTACCTACTCGAAAACTCCCTCATTCCCTTTTTGAAGTCGTATAAAAATAATGGAGTAGAAAGAACTGCCACGATTCGCCAACCCTACCCGATTACCAAAATCGAAGGAATCATAATTACAAAGGAATTACATTAGCACGAAAGTTCTACCGGTTACTAAAATCGAATCAAATGTACCCGTTTCAAATATGACACGTGGACCCGCGTGGCACGTGTTTCTGAAAATACAGTATGATTACGTTAAATACATTTGTTTGATGTACGTATGATCAATATTCGTTACTCGAAAATCATTTATGATTGATCACAACAAGAATAAGTTACAATACGACACATTTACAATAATTTAGAGGTTAGGAATAAGTATCTCTTTTATCGTGTGGTTAATTAGGATATAATTAAAGCACTAACAAACACAAATAAATTACTTACATGAAAATAATCCTGATTTCACAACAACCGGCGAATCTTTGAAGCTCAGCAAAGCACTCAATTTACCGTCTGCGTGAGACAGCGGTACAACAGCAAAGAATGGGGCTGGCAGACATAACGGCTTACTTAAGCCGAAAAGAGGCATCTCTCTGCGCCAAAAACTATCGATACCTGAGTAGTATCGATACTTTTGTTAAGATACCTAGTATGTTTCTACTCAATACTTTTCATTAGCCTCTTCAATTTGAGGAGTGTTGAGATGACATACAGCCTGTAAAATTAATCACTGACAAATCATTGTCGTCGGAATTCAAATCTAATACCTGGTGCAATGGCAAGTTTTATCATATTTCCGCTGTTTAAAATGAATTGGAGAATCTTCGTACTTCTTACACTTATAAAGACCTATTTACAATAGGACGACTTACTTAATGACATACCTTACCATACCTTTAGAAAACTATCAAATTTCTCAAAAATAAACAGTTTTCAAGTAGATATTGGTTCTTTAACAGGATTTGTTCTTTGCACGCCACAGAAGCTTTTGGCGATGTTAAACCTCATACAATCCTCATGGACACGTTGTTTATTTGAAATCCTACAACAATTTCATCGTATAGAAAAATGTTAGAGGTATTTTTCGGAAATATATTTTTGGTTGTTTACTTTGTCCAATAATTACATTACATTCCATTTTATATAAAAATATTAATGAGTTGTAGGTATTTAAAAGCGCCTCTAATTTGTTTTACCCATAGGCGAATGAAAAGCTGAGTGATGAGCGTACTCTCGGTTCCGTACCTACTAAAATTATTTCTATCTCGGACGACGTAAATTGAATCCCTCGCTACTCTCAGGATTCGACTCCAGAATCCTTCGCTTTGTTCTGGGTTTAATATAGGGCCATCGCCGTAAATATACTATAATATTTTAATGATACAATCTACTACTACACTTTTTTTTCTTTTTTTCAAATCTTGAGTATGTATGACTGAGAACAATAATGTTTTCTTGTGCTAACTTAGGTTAGGTACATATACCTAACCTAAGTTAGCATTATTATTATTATTCTGTCATCAATTTGCGACATCTTCGAGTAATAAAGTCGTATTGAACATTTGCTTCTCCGTTTTTATCGTCAACTGGAGCTATCTTGTTCCATAGGTACACAAGATAGCTCCAGATGATGATAAAAACGGAGAAACAGACGTTCAATCCGACTTTATTATTCGATTACGATTACGAGTTTATCGAGACATTGATTTTTTTGGTAAATTCTTCTCCTATAATTCCATATTTGTTCCATATTTAGATAGTGATTAGGTTTCAACAAATAGGTAGGTTTTACTTCCTTTATATTTCGTTATATAAATATCAATCTTCACTTTCAGCTCAAATATATAAATTGTGTACCTACCTAATATAAGATTTAACCCACCTAACTTTCTATTGTCAATCTACTGTGGAATGCATAATAATACAGCAATAACCCGTACAATAGGTTTTAATCGCGAAAAACTCTGATATACTAATGACAACTGACACTGTCATAGATACCACACACTGTATAAAAATAAGTACCACTACGTTGTCTTTAGAAGAACCTTATAATGTTGATAATATAAAATTTATCGATATCGTTGAAACGGAAAAAACAATACAGACAACTCTATAACTCATTGTGACTATAGATTGGCAGTACTGTTTCCTGTGTTTATGTTGGTGGCACATGGATCGTGGATTTTGGAAATAAATTGTTGTTCAAATTCAAAATTATTTTGTTTATTGATGATTAAAAGTGTCTAGATTGGCATCACTGTTACCTTTCGTTGTTCAAATTCTAAAGTGGGTAACAATCGATAAATAAAGATGATCAATTGATCAAAATTTAGTGGCTAGATTGGCAGAACTTTATAGAACGTTTTCCTTTTTATAGAACGTGGATAAGGCTGTGTACTAAAGTTATCATATGTTTATAGTTATTATTATTTAATAAGGCATTGGAAACACAGGCCATAAGCCTAAACATTAAGCGATTTAAAACAGTTTTTAGTTTTTCAGCATCAAAATGTTGTGGTGTAGACACATTTTAACACTCCTAGGAGTTATGACGCAAATTTCTAGTCTAGTCTCTAGCAAATTCGCATGGCCCGCCGCAGAATCACAGAGTGAAACTACATAACGAACCACTAACGATAAGTTTATTTTAAGAGTTCAACACATTGTCACTATTACTGAAGTTTGCTAGACAAAACTACACCGACTTTCCCGCCAAAACTCTTTAAAATTATCGATCTCTTAGTGAGAGTTCGATTGACAAAAATAACGAATGTATAGTAAATGTCGACCTTTATTTTATGCTGAAAATTGCTTTCATTCAAGAAACAGACCTCTAATTTATGCTAAAAGCTTTCGTAAAAGAAACATAATAACCACAGATTCTTACACATATTAGAGCTTGTCTGTGGTGAGAGTGGTCTGGCCGTAGACAGAGTATCCACTCTGTTACTCTGTCTACGGGTCTGGCTGTGTGATTTGAGTATGTGTCCTTGGACATATACTCTAAGCTGTAGAATTCTCACCAGTGGAATCCAAATCAATATGGCTACGGTGTCAAATTCAAGTAGGTATTACCATTTCTTTTGATGCGTTCATTCATATGTAATTTAGATTTTGGTTCATTTCCAGGGAACCAAATGTCGCGAAGATGACTGAACGAAATCGCTCACTCCGTGACGTTTTCGTTTATTTTTAGCTTTTTTTTGGCGGCCATTCATGAATTAAAGCCTGTAATGAACCTGGAATGACCGCTGATCCTAAAATCAAATGGTCACACTCACTTTGAAAAAAAAATAGCTTTGACCATTTCATTTAGTTTTAACCGGAGTTTCTCCCGCGCTTTTGTCGCGTCCACACCAGCTTTTTTTCATTGTTTTGCAAATTGTTTTACAGTAGTGCTTTTCATGTAAGAATGGTGTTTTTTATTCGAAGAACGTCTACAACATGTGATTAATGTGTGGGACAGTGAAGTAAAGTCAAATAAGACGCTGCAGCCCGATCCGTACTTGGCTGGATTTTGAAGAGCCATACTGCGTCCGGGACGCCTCCTTCTTTGGTTCGGATGGTGCAGAAGCGTGGAAGATTCTGCCAGATAGCATTGAAATGTGTCACACCAGCATTTTAATGAAGACTTGCAAGAGTTGTTTACATCAGACATGGCTGTATGGGCTCAGTTCCCTTTGCCTTAAAAAAAACAATGTGGGCAAAATGAAATAGAAATTAGTTTTAACCAACGATATCTAGTTTTAACCTATTCACCAGAATTAACGCTAATATCATCATCCATCATCAATCTCTATCAAGGCATTTTTCTTATTTTCATTCCTTCGATCTCGTTCCTCAATCGATTCGACGTGCCATACCTACTTATAATTAAACAACAGTAAAGTAGAACAAAACTTGCTATTTAACCAGAAATATGTCGAAACTAGGTGCTCTTCATTTATCCAAGCATACTGGCTCTAAACACACGGCCACCGTAATATTCTTTCATGGGTCTGGTACGTTTCAAGTACTATAAATATTGATAAACATAACCTAAACTACTTTTTCGAAAACTATTCACCTCAAATCAAATTAATTTCGATTAAAATGTTTCAGTACAATAATAGAGATATCTGAATTTAATGACTCATTCAGTTTATTTTGCCCTCACCCATTCATGTTTATTCCTCAGCGATAGTAATAAGAATTCATCATATTTTCAGGATCGAATGGATCAGATATGAAAGAATGGGTGCATCTAATGATTAAAAGTTTCACTTTCCCTCAGATAAAGGTAATGTTCCCAACTGCACCATTACAGCCATATACGCCAGCTGGTGGTGAAATGAGCAATGTCTGGTTTGACCGAGAGAACATATCTGCTGATGTACCCGAAAAGTTAGAGTCATTATCTAAAATAGAATCAGAGGTGAAAAGTTTGATCAAAGAGGAGAATGACTCTGGAATACCAAGCAACAGGATAATCGTGGGTAAGATAAAATTATTTGAAAGTCGGAATATTTATGATGAACCTGATTAACAAATAGAATATTCAATTTCCCAGGCGGTTTTTCTATGGGTGGAGCCCTAGCTTTACATACTGGATACAGATGGGACTGTAATGTGGCTGGAGTCTTTGCATTCAGTTCCTTCCTCAATGAAAATTCAGTTGTCTACCAGGACCTGAAAAATGCTTCTGGTAGTTCAAGTAAGTTTACGGTTTTTTTTAAATATGAATTTTAGGAATATACATTTATGACATTGATATATGGCACTCACACATGGTTATGAAATTTCAGTACCACCTCTTCTGCAAATACATGGTGATAATGATGATTTGGTTCCTTTGAAATGGGGACAGATTACTTACAAAGAACTTAAAGCTCTTGGGGTACCAGGTGAATTTCATGTGATGGAGAGATTGGGACACTCTATAAACAAACGAGGGCTGAATATAATCAAACAATGGGCTGAGAAGTTGTTACCTGAATTATGATGTTCAAACAACATCCAAAATATGTTGCACCACAATTGCAATAAGTAGAATAGATTATATCTGTTAGGCAATTTAGTGTATAGCTAAGTATATTACCTAATAATTTTTAGAGATCTGTAACTGTTCTGTTATTATACTGAATTATTATCTGAATAAAAATATATTGTTACATTAAGTTTACATTATTTTTAAATCTTAAAAGAGTTTGTTATATATTTATGGACATTGTATTTGTAGTGAAACTGAAGCTGAAAACTCCTAATCTGCAGAATGTTTATTAGGGGTATTCTTTCATTCAATGTTTATTATAGCCCCTCTCTCAGGACTGGTTTACACTTTGTCAAGTACAATGATTTTTTAATTTCTGCCACCCGGCTGACACCTATTCATTAAAATAGAGAAAATATTAGGTCCTAATGTAGTCATTTTATTTATTTACAACTTAAAATTATTTATACACAAACAATTACAGAAGCAAGAGCAATAGAACAGAAATGTACGTTTGAAAACACGGTATGTTTTTGGTTCCAACGTTTTCGTTCTGGAAATTTCGACCTTCAGAACAAGCCCCGTGGACGACTGGAGACCAAAGTGGATAATAAAGAATTAAAGGCTATTGTGGAAGCGGATCCATCGCAAACCACTTCAGAGTTAGCTGCAGGGTTCCGTGTGAGTGATAAAACTGTTTTAATCCACTTGAAGCAAATCGGGAAAGTAAAAAAGCTTGAAAGGTGGGTACCTCATGAATTGAGTGAATCAAACCGGCAAACACGCGTCGACAGCTGCGTTACATTGCTCAACCGACACAATAATGAAGGGATTTTAAATCGGATCATTACCTGTGATGAAAAGTGGATCCTGTACGACAATCGGAAGCGCTCGTCGCAATGGCTGAACCCTGGAGAATCAGCCAAATCCTACCCCAAGCGAAATTTGACTCAGAAAAAAATACTTGTGAGTGTTTGGTGGATTAGTGTCGGTGTCGTTCACTACAGTTTTCTAAAATCTGGCCAAATGATTACGACAGATATCTATTGTCAGCAACTGCAAACCATGATGGAAGAACTAGCTGCTAAACAACCGAGGCTGGTCAATTGCTCTAGGCCACTGCTGCTTCAGGATAACGCTGGACCACACACTGCACAACAGACGGCCGCTAAACTAGAGGAGCTGCAATTGGAATGTCTGCGACATCCACCGTACTCCCCGGACCTTGCTCCAACAGATTACCATTTTTTCCGGAATTTGGATAACTTCTTACAAAGAAAAAAATTCAACTCCGATGTGGCAGTCCAAAGCGCCTTCAGAGAGTTTATTGATTCTCGCCCCCATGGTTTTTTTAGTAAAGGGATCAATGATATAGTTATTTGTACCTAATTGGAAATGGAAAGATGACTTGAAAAAAAAGAAAAAGTGTACATTGTATTTTTTTTGCTGGGGGCCGTTCAAGTATTACGTAGGCAGAATTCTAGCTGCATCCAAGTGTAAGCTTTTAATCCGTATAACTCACATTCTTGTTCTCAGCTATGGGTATAGCCAATACTAAAATTTGCGTTCTTTGTATTTCCATAGTATGGGAACAACAGTCTGATTTTAAAGAGAATTATAAATCATGGCAACTTTCCTATTTTCATTATATCACAAAGTGCATACAAATGGGCTACGATAGTAAGTACCGCCGGTCACATACATCACATAGTAATGTCATGGCTAAACACTTCTACTAATGCATGTTGCAGTCGATGCGCAAGTAGGTACTAATAATTAGTACTGGCACCAGCGTTCAAAGGAGGAGATCACTTGTGGCTGCCGTGTATGTATTACAGTGCCAGTTCGAAGTAAACAGCCACAACAAGCGTTTAGTTAAACGTAAAAATAATTATAACCTTTTTAGTAATCCGTACTCCGAAGGGGAAAACGAGACCCCAATGCTGTCGGTAGTCCGTCTGTCCCGTCTGTCAGACGGGTGCTAGACCCAAATTTGTGCCCTATCGTGTCGGGTGTCGTTGTTATATTATGAGTAAGTACCTACCTGTTTTGTTACCAGATCTACCTCGTAAACGGTAATATTCTATTCATTATTTCTATATGAAGAAATTTGAAAATTGATTACAGTATTAGCACAAACATCAAATATAGGTATACCATATACTTAGGTATTCTTTGAATATTGGTCATATCCTCTAAACAACAAATACCAAAACTTGATACATCTGTTCTAGTATAAGTACCTACTTAAGTTGTGAGTAAAACTGTAAAACATGCAATAGTTTTTTTGCTCATACAAGTAAATCTTATATTTTAGCGCGCTAAAATATAAGATTTACTTGTATGAGCAAAAAAAGTATAAATCCGCACTAAAAATTAGCCGACTCGCACTTGGTAGTTTTTTTAAACAATTTCAATTAAAATAGACGACCAGCCGGTGTTAGACTTTAACAAAGAGGATATAACACAAAGTTTCTTTTTGTGAAATAAGATGACAATACATTGACAGCATTGCCATCACTAAATTGACATTAGAAACATATCTGTGATTGCCACATAGCCATTGTTATAAAACATATATTTTATTTATTAAAATTGAAATTTACCAAAAATAACAATGGGTCCTAAAAAAAAAGATTTTCTAGGAGAAAATCAGTGGAGGAAAGTAATAGAGGATGCTCCTTTGGATACAGACATTTTCAAGGTAAAGGTTATACTTATGGAGTGTGGAGGCAGTGAACAAGACCGTATCTACCTAAACAAGTTCGAAAACTTCGCCGCTGAAGAAAAGCGATTCGTAATAAAAAATATTTGCAAAACCGAAACTATTTTTATGATTAACCAACTTGGAGTTGAGAAAAAGGTGAAAGATGATAGTCTAAGAGTTTTTGAAGAAGGTCAGGCTTACCTAAAAGACAAGAAAGATATTCCCCCAGATATTCAAGCACTGATCATCAAATACCTCATATTGAAGATGAAGGAGGAATACCTCTTTATTAAACGACAAAAACTGGAAGTTAAGGAAGGAATGCGAAGAGAATCTGCTACTATGATTAACAAGAGCGAAGTAAGAGGCACTGTTAATGTTAAGCCACCAGAACCACCTACTCCCACGCCTACTAAAGGTAAGGGGAAGAAGGGGGAACCCGAGCCTCAATTACCAGAGCCAGCTGAAGGTAAAAAATACAATACATTGCTGAGGGTTCGAGGCGAAGAATGGAGAGACAGAGTGTATGTAGATGATTTCCCAATGGACGGACCGAATTTGTACGTAGCTGTCACAGGATTTGGAGAACCACTACTTCCTGTTAGCCTAATTAAAATTGGAATACCTTTAACAGCTGTAGTTCAAATTCGCATTGATGCAAATGCAACGAAAGTACCATCAACATTATTTAGGGCTACTAAGAGAGGACAAAGCCAAACTGAAATACTAATGGAAAAATCGCTACAATTTTGGGAAAATTTACAACAGCTACGAATAGCCAAAGATTATGCAGATCATTTTAAAAATACAGCCTTTATTATTTTTTATCCTCCGTACTGGGAGTCTGAAGCATTATCCGGGGCTCCTGACAAAATATATGACGAATTATGCTATCTGATGTACGATATACAAGACTTGTCGAGGCAACATATTCATTTTCTGAATAATATGGACTGCATCCATGTTCCCGAAGAAAGCGAGGAAGAACGATATAAAAAATATTACCACCAACAAATAGATGATTTACCATTGGAATGTGTCACTATATACTCTGTTTTAGACAGCATACTGCAATCAGTATCTAGATGCAATGATTTAACCGAAAATAATAGCAGATCTTCACTGTCAACGGCTATGACATTAAATCAACCAGAACATGGGAATAAATCAAATGTTAATAATAAAGTAGACGTAGCGGAAAACTTTGTTAAAGAAGTGTTCAATACACTTTGCAAAACGGAAATAAATAAGAAAGCATATAGAATAACATATGGTGAAGAATATGAAAAACACAAAGATCCTATAGTGATTAAGTACGGTGATTTTGCCAAGTATCTCACCTTTCAGTTAGGAAATATTAATCTAGACTACATAGTTGGTTCGACACTTTTTGGTATGCCCATAAATCGCTTGTGGCTGAATCTAAATCGACCAGAAGGAGAACTCGAAGCTAAACTAAGTTTTCACGTCAATGTGCTTTTATCGTGTTTTGATAGGGAAGATGTGGAGACTGCTGAATTGAACAGACTAATGCATATATTGGCGTGCCGAAAACTGTTCAACAATAGAAGTTCATTGAAAAAGCAACATTTACCGCCATCTACAATCACAGAATTTAAAAAAGTTTACCTAAAACGCAGCATATTAGCGGAGCCACTTTCAAAATGCCCATCTCAATTTCAAAATTGTAACGTCATGTCGCCATCTTTTCCTTCTGTTACAAAAAGTGAAAATGCTTCAGATATGTCATATGGTACGGACCCTGAAACTACTCGAATAAAATTTCTTTTTGATTGTCCTGATATCAGCGAATTAGTTTCAGCAGTTGAGATAGCAAATGAAAAGCCAATTGATCACATGATTGACGACTTTGAGTACTTTGAAGATTTTTCAGGAATAAGTGCCTATCAGATCATGCTTGATGCGTATAATAAGTTCAATTGTCTGGATTACAAATATTGTGAGGTGACAGATTGTATTATTCTCATGTTCTTTAATAGCCACGACAGAGACGGCATATCGCGCGAGGAGTGGCGTTGTCACCTGCCGACGCCCTTATGCTTACAAGACTATTTTGACTTTATCCTCGATGAGCATTATAGTTGGATACAAAACGAAGAAAAAATGTATGATGAAAAATTAGCTATAAGGTCTCAATCCGAGTGCCAAGTTTCAATCGACCCCTTTGCTATGACGACTTGTCTAGAAAACACTGAAGTAGATATAGAATTACTTATGGAGGGTTCCCTCAAGTACCAAGATATTATCCAAATAGAGGATATCACTCCCATGTCATCAGAGAAAACACTGACCAAAAAATCTGCATCGTCACCTATTTCTACGGAAATTGACACCAAAAGTAGCAGAAAAACAAAATCCCCTGCTGCTTCTACTCCGAAAAATAAACAACAGATTAATTTAGCTGGTGGTGATACATCAGATATATCTATCGGAAAACCCAAGAAACCGTTTTTCGGCTATGATTTAGGCGATAGAAGAGTGGAAGTATTCGGAAAAGATTCAACATATTTTTCTAGAGACGGTACTCGAGTTTCTAGCATGTATACATTGATAATACCAATGAATCTAGAATATATTATCCTTAATCCAGTGCCAGGTAACGGTAATAATGAATTTTGGATCCATAAAGGGATAGGAGAATTCATAACACCTGAAGTTCTTGAAAAGTGTGAATCGTTTCGTATAACTAGTAAAGATCAAGTTATGATGAACATTAAAAGACGATCATACCAGATACCTGTACCGGCACCGACACAATCTATTGAAAACACCAAACGGAAAGAAAGTGTAATAAAAACTCAGTCTGTTAGAATTCCGACAATACCAGAACAGTTAGAGAGTAAATATTTTTATTCACTATACGTAACCTGGCCGAACGGATTAATAACTGAAACTGTACACGACACAAATGGTTCTGATATATCTCATATTAAACAATATTACGTAACACCCATTTTAAATATCGACGAAAACAGTCGTTGTATAAGTTTAAACGGAGAAGTAATTATTTTTCGAAAATCCGGCAATATTGAAGTACTACGACCCGATGGTTCGTATATTAATATAATTAAATACGAAAGAAAAATAATTGTTCCTGAAGGAGAAGATCTGCATAGCGAGACAAGTTCAGATAAAAGCAAAAAAGGAAAAGGTAAACAGAGTAAAACTTCGTCGAAATCATCTAAACATGGGATAAGTGACGATTTAAAGGATTTGGAAGAGAAATTACCGGAATACAAATTATTTATTGAAGAATTTGAATATATAGAAACAAATGGACTTAGACAAAAATGGGTCGATGATATTCCATTTGATATCGAAAAACTGCTTATTAGAACTGCCACAGATTACTGTTTAGGGGAAGTTTTTTCTAGACGCATGGACGGTACTAATACTTTATATAATAAGGATGGAGCCCAAATAATAACATTTCCAAATAAAACCAGAATTATTACTAATTATATTATTGAAGACGTTGAAATTTATCCAGAATGGACAGAAGAGGAAAGGGATTACTTTGAAATGATGGATTCTGAATTGATAGAAACGGATACTGCAAAGGGTTCCGTGTCCCAGAAAAGCTATTTAAACGATAGTGTCGCCAGTACATCGTCGAAAAAGATGGAGGAGGAAGAATTGAAGGAGAAAGAAAGAACAGATGGGTACATTTCAGTGCATGTAATTTACACCATAGAACATCCTAATTTTACCACTATTACAATTAATAAAGCCAATGGAAAAATATCTGTGGAATCTCCAAATAACACGAACGCTATAGTAGATACAGACAATAACTATGAAATAATTTTAGATAATGCAACCACGGCCACGTTTAACGGAGAAAATTTGCACGTAAACTATGAAGCATGTCCTAAATGTAGATCTTCCACGACATTCGACATAACCATTGCACGTGCTGACACAAACAGTTTAACTAAGGTGCAACAAAGTTGGCTAAGGATGAAAGACTCATTCTGCAAGAAAATTGTTGTTAACGATGAGGGAAATATAAACTTGGTAGAAGAACCGTATTCTCAAGAGACTCTCCCAGCGGAAGAAATATACCACAGCGAAAAAGCTGAAAATGCCGAGGATAAGCCTGACGGGAAATCTGAGAGTTCTGTCACATCACACAGCAAATGCCGTGATATCTACCAGGCTAAAACTATTAAATTCTTTGTTCTTCGACGGTAAGTAATCATTATTAAAAATGTTTCGATTCATATCGTAAAGTCTTTATATCGTAAAGTCATGAATTCAAACGCAATATCTTCATTAGGGATCTGAGGTGTTCTGAAATATTACATCGAGTTTTAGTGGAGCAGTATAAACAAGTTTGCCGTTGGCAGCCTTGGTGTTCCATCGACCACTACGATACATTTGGCGACCACCGTTCCCTTCTCTCCATATTAACTCCTGTGAATCTTACTGAAACAGAGGTTTGTAGTTTTATTTTACCTAGGTACTTTCAAAAACTTACCCTGATAGAATAGGAGATAATCCTGCAATGTTTTACCTCTAGAGGCGCCACTAGCACAGTTACAAAAAACATTTAAAAATACGACGTACGTGTACGACTTACAGATACAGATGAATGAATTTGTTCTAAACATAAGATAGGTAACCTAAATTGCTTTTTGCTAAATTGACAGTAATTTGATAAATAAATAATGATTATTTTGATTAATATTGGACGGATTTTATAAGATTTGTGTTTAATACATTTTAAATTCAGACTCGCGCCACGCTGTTTTAACAGATTTTTAGGTTTGCTAATTTGAAATGGCCACATGATGCCATGATATCATCACAATTTTACTATAACTTTGAGAAATTAAACTCAAATAACGAGAAATTTGTGATATCTTCAAAAATGACGTTTCGTTTTGCTTTTCTGTTTACGGAGTGTGCTCGTGGCGTCATCTACGCAACGCTTTGCGTTTTGTATCCTATTGAAACAGAATCAATTTGACAGTTTATCTGTGACATACCGTAGATACCTACCACAAATCTTAGAATTTACATTCTAAGCTACGAATACAGTTTCTATTCTATCTTTTAGGTATAACTTATACTACCTACTCTTTGATTTTAACGGACACAGTATTACCAATTTGTCAGAATAGGGTTCGTCTTCGTGGTATGCATGGCTATTATTGAACATCTTCAACTGAATCTTGTTCAATTTAAAGGTACCTAAGTTTATAGGTAGACAGACATGAATATGGGAATCTAGTGGACGGATTAAAAATTGTTTCAAACAAACAGTTTCGGATGCCTAACTAACCTATAATAAAACCTCATGGTCTAATAGTATCCATAGTTACATCGAGGAATCCAATGTTTCTTATCCTTCATAGAAATGGTTGATGGACTCAAAACTGGCTGACAAGCCCACATATTTGACATACAAAGATCTGAAAAAAGATTGCGGAAAAGGATTTTACCACTGGATGCGACCCTATGAAAGGTTTGAACCTAAGCCTATGAAACCAGAAAATGTGCTGTTGCCTAGACTACCGAGGGCTTTTGTACTAAGGTTTGTTCATCTTTTATTAAATCTGATGACGGACGGTGGTACGGTGGGTCCGTCATGAGTGATTCTGCGTTGAAACCACTGACCTGTAATATTACAGGTCAGTGAGTACCTATATCTCATGCACTATACCTTGTTCATTTTCGGCTGATCCTTTAGAAGTTTGACAGACAAATTTACCTAGTTCAATCTATATAAATGTAAAATACCCAAAATGAACAAGGTATAATTCATTATTTCCAGACACTTAAACTTTTGACAAATTCTTAAATTCAATTATTGTTGATCAAGGTCAACTGAAAGTCACATATGACATTTTATTAATTACGAAACGATTTTAGGCTATTGGAAAATAATAAAGATATCAGCATGTTTATCTTAATTTGGGCTATCGTATTATAAATATTTAATTTTCTGTCGTGATTGTCATTTTTAATGTAAAATAAAAAGTTAAATCTCTGAGCCTCACTTTGTATGGGCGTGAATATAGGTAATTTAAATATTATGCTAATCTATAATTTTAAATGAATTGATCTAATCTATATTTTTTATTTCAATAAAAAAGGTTTCAATAAATATTCTGTGAAAACTATAAAAAGTTTTACCGTCATTGTGTTGTTTCCAGTTTTCTTCAGTGTAATTTTAGAATACCTACCTATGCAAAATGTAAATAATTACTATGTACGTAATTAATTTAATAAATTACCAATAATGTCAATTAATAAATAAATAATTATAAATAAACCTCCCCCCTTGCCCCTCCCTATGCAAAGGTGCCCAATGTACGTAATTTGTTTTAAGTATTAGTACTTTATTTAGTATCATCATCACAGAACTTTAGAACAACAGTGGACTGAAAATAATAGGGACGAGCTAAAAGGCGCCAAGGAACTGCTAACAGCAATACTTCGGTACCGAAATGTTATGGCAGAGGACAGTGAGACCATTCTCCATGTGCCCATTATCGACTTGAGGTCTGAGGACGAGCGGCGAACTGATGACATCGTACAGGCTCTGGCGCACAGGTCTGCCTGCTTACTGCTAACCTACTCTAAAATTCTTTGGGGAAGTAGTTGAGCGATTTGCAATCGCAAAGTTTTCATCGCAGAAAGAGTTACTTACCATAAGTATAGAGTTCAACTTCCTTCTTTAGTTTTCATCGTATATTCTGTCAATCAAGGTTCAAGCTGCATGATCATGAGGAGTAAGTATTTATACTTTTATACGAGTCCTCTTCTACTCGTATTGTAGAGCAAATAATAAATTCGTAAAATGTCTCTATGCGATTTTTTTGTGTTCAGTGCACGATCACAAGTGATTACCTACTAACTTGTATATTATTGAACAGAATATATAAAGATTTAAAAATTCGCCTGGAACAAGATGTCGAAAGCCGGGCCAAAGCGACCATTACAACTAAACCTCGACCTGAGCCTGAGGAGTTAACCGTCGAAGCAGAGTTTGAAGAAGGTACGTTTAGAAAAAGTGCAATTGAAAGTGACATGTGCTTTTATAGTTATAAAAATATTGGGAATTCGAGGTAGTGCAGTGCGCCTGTTCTGTGCAAGGGGTTCCAAGTTCGATTCCTGATCGTAAAGTTGCATTGCCACAAACACTTCTAAAGGGTGCTAAAAGTTCATCACCTGGATAAAAATGGAAAATTCTAGTTTGGGATCTAGAGAATACCTAAATTCCAATAAATTGGCGTCGCTAGTAATTCTAAGCTTCCATCATACATCTAACGTCTACAATCAGGCATAGGTCTGGGTGCGACATAATTCGACGAGGATCTTCCGAAAATAACCTGACTACTAATATTCTGCATGTCTGTGGCTTCATAAGTCAACCGATGATCCAATTTTGATGGGAATTTTGACTTTGATAGTTTTCTTAGGCATGTCATATTACGAGTATCTAGGTACTTAATTGAAGCAGGGTTTCGAAAATCTTGGAGTATCTTCGATGTCAGTTTGAGGAAATGTGTGTCCTACACATGGTTCCATTCCCACAACACTTGAAGATCCGATGAGGACCAGTAAAATGTAAGCGGGTCTCAAAAACAGTAATTCGGGTGTTTCTAAAATAATTTTTGTATCATACAGACTCTGAGGAAGCTTTGGAGGAAGAGCGCGCCAACTTGGTGAAGGAAGTGGAGCAAGCGGAGAAGATGAGCCCTGCACTCCAGAGATATTGGCGACGACGTGCCGAAGAGCTCAAGGAGGAGCAGTTTTATCAGTAAATATTTTCATTCTAATTTATATGATAGGTTCGGCCACCTGATGATATGTGGAGGCAATCCCTTATAAAAACCAGCGACATCGGATAAGTAGTTGATGCGCTGTCGACCTTGAGAAACAATGAGTTTAGAAGACTAACCGTCAGTTGCACGAATTTCAGTAATGCTTCGTTGGTGCTCTTTAGTGTCCAAAAATCAACGTTAGTGCCGTACTTTTCGAGATATAGCGTCTTAAAAGCGGTCCTGCTGGGGTCACGGGGACTACATCAGGACCACCGCGGCGAGCAGTAACGGAACATGCTACATTTTTCTGCCTCAACATACCATCATGATCCCATTAGGATCTCAAAGTTGCTCCTTGGTAGAGTCAAGCAACTATCTTAATTTATTCCTTAATAATTCGTCTAGATACCTTCTTCGTGAAGGCAGCGTGCCGCCTTACTTCCGTAACGTGCTTGGCGGGGCCATCTGGTGGGATATGAACAACACTGCCGGCGAGGCGGTCACCAAGGCAGAGCGGAGAAAGATGAAGTGCGTCTGCGCAGGGGAGGAAGCCACCTCGGCCAGCACGCCACCTCCGCCGGTGCCGACGGATTTCATATAGATCAAGTTATACCTTTGTTCTTAGATAGGTAGAAGTAGCGCAGAATTTCCCTATCTGGTGCCGCCTTTATGTAAATTGCATTTATTTATAAAATACGCCATATGTGTCATTAGTTATTTTATTACGCGCACAGCCGTACACTCGTGATCGTAGTTGTTTTAGGAGCTCCTGTTGTACATACCTAGAACACTTTGTTCGATTTCTTGTGATTACTGCTATTAGTTTACATTTGTGTTCTTTTCATATTTTTAAATAACACATCGCTATTTTATTTATTATAGTTTAATGGAATTAATATTGATTGTTATTTCTTTCTTGGTTTATGTGCGTACAGTTGCATACACGTGAATTTACATTATAAGGATATTATTGTGGAGTTGAGATAGGTAAAATGTCAGATTTGCACGAATAATGTCCAACAAGAAAAATGTCCAATTGACTATGCCAAATCATAAAAACGTCCAACAAGAAATATTACCAATAATAATAAAATTGTGTCCAACAAGAAAAATGTCTAATAATAATTGTATTTGGCGAAATCTAGACATAATTATGGTTCTGATCAGACTAGAGCCATTGCTGAAGCGAATGTACAGAAATGTGTAAGTTGTGTAATGACTTCCTAAGTGTGCCTTCTGTGAGTGATCCAGGTTCAATTCCTGGTTTTAGAGCTATAAGTGTGACATCTCAATATTATGTATGTGTAGGTACCTATTGCATGTGTGAATAGGGCCGCTATTATTCCGCGCTTTTCCGCAGTTTACTTGTGATGTTATTTATACTATTGAACTCTGATACAAGTGAGTGTGGTGCTGTACAACATACATTAGAAAAATAGGTACCTATATGGGAGTAGGAGGTAGTTCATAGAGTAACAATTTTTGAACTATTAAACGGCTGAAGGCGATTGGTGTCTTCACAATAGAGCGGTGTGGCCTCGAAAGGGCTTCGCATGCCAATTTGTGTGTAAAATGATTAACGAATGGCAGTAGAAGTGTTAGCCAGCGTATGCATAGGCGAATGTGTCTGTGTCAGTCGTATTCCCCACCGCTTTTTACGCTGCGAGTGTTGTCACGCTGTAAGCCAGTGGCAAGGGGGAGCGGAGTGAGACGCCATTGGTCCACATTGTAGCCAATGTGGTAGTAGCCTGCCCTAAGCACGAAAGGGACCGCAGAGACGCGTGGACAGTCCGTCCGTCCCGGACCCTTGCATAGGACCGTGTTTTTGACGCAATTTGCATGCGTCAGCAGTTGTTTATCAACAAATGTGCTTATTAGTGCTTACATGTGCAATTTTAAGGGAATATCGCGGACAGTACACGCAAACGAAAGGCTAACTTTTCACGTGAGTTGTTAGTTGGTAATGTACTATTTTTGCGCTATGGTAACAGATGGCGCTACATGTTGCGTTGAATGCCCCTGTCTTGTGTCATTGAACTGCGCTGGGCTATTGTCGGTCGAATCGAAACACGGTATGTGCACAGAAATAGAGGTGTCCTTTATCAGTGTGCTGGTGAATGCACTTTAAAGGCATTGTCATTTATTCATGCTATTTTGAAAGTCAAATAACAATCGACATATTTGTAACCCAATGTCTAAAGTACTTACCTACTTCTAGTCCAAAAACAGTCTAAATTAATCCTTTTTGGGATTTATCCAGACATGCTTTATCTCAAAACAGGTAGCTACTTACCTTAATCAAAAAAAATCCCACCGTCCATATTTAGAGACGTAGGTCCATTAACAGCTTACCCTAGAAAAAAATTATGCCTATGGCCTATTCATTAGAAAAACCGGCCAAGTGCGAGTCGAACTCGCGCTCCGACGGTTCCGTACTCAAGACTATGTGACGCGCAATAACTTCATAATGGGGAAGGATATCACCATCATCACTTAATTTGATGTACCACTTTTTGGTCATAGAGTCGTTCTTACGTGAGGGCTTGCAAAAATTTAAAAAATAAAATCATTTTTTTTTGGATGGATGTGAGGCGGAGGAGTGATTGATGTGGCGCGCCCTGGGAAAGGCCTATGTCCAACGGTGGACAGACACGGGCTGATAGATAGATATACATTTTATTTTATGAAAACTGTAAAGCTTTTAAACGTTATTTTTTTTTTGTAAAAAATATATAATAATAATTAAATAAAAGTTTTGTAATGTGCAAACAAAACCCTTTCATATGATTCCCCACTTTCAGATTTCGACCCCCATTTTTAATAAAAAATTACATTATTTCCAAATGAATTTTACTTAAGATAGATGTGGGCAAGCAAGTCCTATTAACTGTGTCAAAATTAAGGTTATATCATGATTAGTTGCTGACAAAAACATCCGTGACATACAGACGGATACCGAAGTCTCCCCATTTTTAACATTTAGGTAGGTACGAAACCCTGCCTACACCTACTCAGTACTTAGTCCTAAATGACTCTTTGTTTTATTTTACACAAAGTTTCGTCGATCGAATTCGACTCTTATTAGATTGAACCTAACCTACGTCAGTAATTCATAAACAGACGCGATTTTTGTTCTGAATAGAAAATCAGAAAAAAAAATCGCGTCTGTTTATGAAATATGTATAAACATATTTATCATACTTACTTACTTACTCCGCTGGCGCAGCGACCCGAAGTGGATCTTGGCCTACGATACCAAAGAGCGCCATCGCTCTCTCTCCTGCACAGTCTCGAGTCAGTCAGGCACCCGGAGCTCCCGCAGATCCTTCTCCTTTTTCTTCGTATTTATCATACTTAAACATAAAAATACTTATGATAAATATGTATAAACATATTTATCATACTTACTACTTACTCCGCTGGCGCAGCGACCCGAAATGGATCTTGGCCTACGATACCAAAGAGCGCCATCGCTCTCTCTCCTGCACAGTCTCGAGCCAGTCAGGCACCCGGAGCTCCCGCAGATCCTTCTCCTTTTTCTTCGTATTTATCATACTTAAACATAAAAAATACTTATGATAAATATGTATAAACATATTTATCATAAGTATTCATAAACCTTCATTTAACTACCTACACAATGTTCTTAGCTTTGTCAGATGAAAAATGGAACAGTTCTAAGAACTCGGAGTATCTTGGGGTGTTGGAGTATGATGGGATCTCTGGAACGGTAACAGTTAGGTGGTTCGAATTTGAGCTCAAATATTTATGACCATGGTGACCTTCCCACATCTGGAATCTTGAGGACCAGGATAAAGTAAGGGGATCTCCGCAATGGTACGTCAGGGGTTTCTTAAATTTTTAATTTAGAGTTATAATTTTATAAATGTAGTATTGTAACAGAGGCATATACACGGTACCCTTTCACGGTGCACCTTTTGCATGATACAAACGAAACGAAATAGTTATACCCTGACCAGGGATACTATGAAAAAACCCTGTAAAGAGGCCGCCATTGGTAGTTTTATATATAATTTGTATTATATTATGGAGTTCGCTATGACAAACAAAACCGGCTAAGTGCGAGTCGGATTCGCGTACCGAGGGTTTTGTTCTCAAAAGAAATACAGGGTTTAAGTATCTGGGGGTTTTGGGACCGAGACACGCAAGTTATAGTCTCTCCAGTTCAATTGTCTCCCATCACCTACACGGCGACGGCGAGCAATCCGCTTCCCGTAGTGCCCCCTGCCTGCCATCTAGCAGACGAACCGTTGACGGTATAACCAACTATTACCCCTGCTGGGCAACTACCTCCTAAAATGATGGTATCCGATAAGGGACGGAGAAACAATACCCATCTCTCCTGCGCATTCGTCATACTCAGTTGATCGCCGCACCGCTGGAGAATGGAGTCTTGCGCGGGCCTGCGGTCGTTGTCTGCTGCAGGGCAACACGCCTTCTTTGGTCCGGACTTCAGCAGGAAACGGTAGTCTGAGGACTAACTCTAACCCACCACAAGTATACGGCGATAGTAATCGGTGCTGGTCACCGGGTGAGAAGCCTGTATCGATGCGGTTTGATCGGTCCCTACCACGGTCAGAGTATCACATAAAAGTGTACATTTGTAATGCTTTGTAGTGAAAGGAATAGATTTTCCATACATCGGTGTCTACCACGGTCACAATGTCACCTACTAAAGTAAAATTAGGTTTTTTTAATAATTACAAATTAACGATATCCGGATTTTTTCACTACTAGACCTTGCTTCGTGCCAAATTTCATGTTTCCAGGTCAACGGGAAGTACCCTATAGGTTTTAATGAGTGAGTCTGTGAGTATCAAAATATATCTTTTGATTACATTGATATAGAAGCTTGAATTTTTTAAAGACCGTAGTATTTGATATTAATTTCAACAAAATACCTCTACCTTCCTGAGAAAAATGGTCTTGACAGACGGACAGACAGACGGACAACGGATCACTTTGTTGTCCTGATCAATTATAAGGGTTCCTTTTTACCGTTTTGGTACGGTATCCTAAAAGTTAGTATATACACATTTAATAGGTATGGTTGAAAGGCAAAATAGATTTTAATCCTGCTGTTGGTCAGGTGGACGAAATATTATATAGATCCGATTTCTCTCCTCATTTCATTTTAAATCATATTATGGTACATACATAATATATGTACCAATTATAGACACACTTTACTCATAGTTAACTTATAATTTATATATAATATAACACACACAATGATTATTTTGCTAAATGACTATCCACATTACGACGGCGATGGCACGACACTGTGGTGGAGTTCAATATAAAATAGTATATTCTCATACGCATAGAGACCATACCACATCACTTTGACCTCCGGGCTCCGCTCGTCCAGACGGCGACCGTCCTGAGGACGAAGGACAACGTGATATTAGTCTCTATGAGTATGAGAGTAAAGACTATTTTACATTGAACTCGAGCTCTGTGCCGTGCCGTCGCCATCGTAATAACTATATAAAATCAACTAGGGTCTTAGACGTTAGACAGATACAAGAACCGTCAGTGCACCGCCTGTCTGTGTTGCACCGCGTGGCTTTCATAAATTTTATATGCAAGTAGATTGAAGATGCGGCGCGCCGGCAGTACGCTACCGGCTGGCAGCGCGCAACCGGCGCGCCCTCTCGACACTTCTTGCATACAAAATATATGAAAGTGAAACGGCGCAACACAGACAGAGGCGGTGCGTCGACGGTGTGCCGGTAGCGCGCTCTCGGTACGCTTCTTGTAAATGTCTTGCGCCTTATCCTTAAAATAAAAATGTAAAGTTCACTTTACATTACACTAAACAACCAAATTAAATTAATACAGTCCAAATTAAATCATGGCCAGCCACTTCAGGTCTACAGGTCTATAGACCTGTAACTTTTATACCTATTCTCTAAGGCTGGCTTGCGCGAAAGGCGAATTGAGACTTAACCCGAGAGTTAGTGCCTAACCCGGGTTAAATCACAAAAATGTCTTGCACCAACGCTAACTCTGAATTTTTTGTATTAAATCATAGACAATTCGCGAGTTAATCCAGTTATCTAATTCAGGTTTAGAACATTTAACTCGCACTTTCGCGCAAGTGGCCCTTAGTTTGCGTTTTATACATTCTGATCATATCCCATTATCTAATCGTTTTTTTCTTAGGCCCGCTTGCGCGAAGATTTTACCCTTAGTTTTATTTGTTTAAATTGTGAGTATGAGCACTTGGGATACTTCCGCAGTATGTCAATAACTCCTGGGCAGTGTTTACTGTAAATATAGAATCAGAAGGTTCTGACACACTTACTGCCGTCTGCCGTGTATATACCAGTGATTCTACCTAAAACAAAAACAAATTCTATTAATTTCGAATTCTATTGAATTTTGAATTGGCAAATGCATTATTAATTTCAGGATGGTTTAAACAAAAGTGGTTAGAGTATTTATTTGGTTACAACACTGCTTTCTGTCTTTCTCTTAACTCTTTTAAACTGGCTGGCAGATTTAATTATCTTCAGTCCCAACACTGATGCCCCATGTGCCGATTTAAAAGAGTTAAGCTTTGATAGTAACTTTGATCATGGAATAAAATAACTCATCATCTTATAAAATAACTAGCTGTTGCCTGCAACTTCGTTCGCATTCCATACTAACTTTACCCCCCCCCGGTTTTGACCCATTTTCAAAACCTTGTTTAGATGTCAATCTGGACTTATTTAAATATATCCGTGAAAACTCCATCCAAAACCGTTCAGTAGTTTTTACATGATGTGCATTCAAATGTGGTTCAAACAGTATCTTTTACATAATTATTTATTATGGTAAATTCTGTACTGCAGCACCATTCAACTGTAAGTTCTATAATAACTTTACAGATGAGACAATTATTCTGTGTAAAAATGGGTAATGTTAGGACTTTGAAAAATTGGCAGTCTTTTATTTATATATTAAATAAACTTTTCTAAAATGGATTATAATTTGCTTACTTTAGAATCAGAAAATTATTTACAGTGTTATACTTCTTAGGTACAGTATTGTCTGTTACTAAGATAAAAGGCGCTACATACCTTTTCAACTAACACAACGGTCAGAGTTTCCTTATTGTCAAGAACGGCTTTAATGCTGTAAAAAACGGGTGACTAGCTTCTTGTCTGAGGGCAATGTATTCGAGGAGTTTCCTGCCTTTCGAATGGGCTAGATGCACAGCCAGCTTCTGAGCGAGCGCGTGGCACAGAGGTACTTTGCCGTTGCCAGGCAGGCCATGCAGGAGAACCAAGCTACCACACGCCACACTCTGTGTTTGAGTATTCAAAACCTCCAATTCCATTGCCATTTTGGCGAATCGTAGCAGGACACATTTCAGTGTTGTCTCGAAAGACAATGATTCCCATAATCCATTAAATTGTTGATGAGGTAACCTCCAACTAGTAAACGAGCTGTGTTTCATCATCCAACTTATCTATATTAGGGATTGATGAATCCAGTTTAATCTTTAAACTGGATTCTAAGTGGGGTTGAAACATCGTGCACACTGTCACACTTTCAACGTGACAGTTCAGCGTGTTTCTCCTTCTCAATTTTTCCTCACGCAGCATCATACCAGGCCTTGGTGATATTAGATCACTAACTTTTTGATTAGTATTCAATTGGCGTGGCATTCGCGCCTTTGCACCTCTTCAACGATCAGACTGTCCATTATTACAATATTTATTAAATTTCTTTGATATTTATTACAAACTTCGTATTGCAAGTCCCACACCACAACTTTATATTGTAAAAGTTTTGAGTTATACCAAAAAAGCCTGTTCGACACGACGACGACGGAAACAAACAATCATTAAAAAAAACTACCTACCTACCTACATTTTAAATTATTGGGATGGATGGGGTAATTAATTGGCTTTAGGGTAGCGACACACTATGCCGAAAGTACGCGGCCGAATTTCGGCGGCTGATTTTATGTTCTGACGTATTCGGATGACATGACACACTAAGGCGTAAATTAAGCGCGACGTAATTTACACTCTTGCGGAATGGACGGAGTCCAGTGTGTCAATTTAAATCCAAATAAATATAATTAATCCTGAATTATTTGTTATAAATGTTGATGTAACTTATTAGATAAATACTTTATTTAAAACATTTTCACACCATATTTTGATTGTAATTTTATCGGTATAATACGGTTTATACTATTTTTTTAAACATAATCTGTATTGCATAATCCGATACATAAAAATAGACAATAAAATTTAAAAATGATAAATAAAGCCAAATCAAGTGTCATCATATTACAAAAATATTATAGTACTGTAAGGATACATTGGGATATAAAAAATATTGCTGAGATTCCACTCATTTTGGGTAAGTACTTACGTTGACCTGTCGCACAGTCTGCGTCATGTCTGCGTTTGTCTGTCATTTTGTTTACATGAATCAGATACATAAGTAAATTTGGTAGTGGTAGATCCTAAAGTGAAGGATCGCCTGGGGTGGTACCACCCTCTTATCTATTTCTGCCGTGAAGCAGACATGCTTGCATTTCTGTGTTTCGGTTTGAAGGGTAAGAGAGCCAGCGTAATTTCCGGCACATGAGGCAATCCATCTTAGTCCTCGAGGTTAGCAGTGCATCGAAAACCCTCTAATATTAATACAGTGAGGTGAGGTGTCTATGGGCGACGGTGACCACTTAACATCAGGTGGCCCGTTTGCTCGTCTGCTCTCCTTATTTAATAAAATAAACAATAATAAATAAATATAAAAATAATTACCATTTATTTTATTTACGTCAATGTTTTATTTACTAGTAAGTAATTAATAACTGAAAAATATTAAAAAATCAGCACAAAAAAATTAAAATTTCGAACAGTAGAATTAACAACCTCGTTTTTTGAAGTCGGTTAAAAAATACAGTGTCTCAAAAACCAAACCGAACGTGTGGAGTGCCCAAGGGAGGTCAGCGGCAGTAAATAAATCGATGCGCGGCGCCGTCGCACGCCGCCGCGACATTCGGTCCCATCTAAAGCGACCCATAGAGCCTAACGTTTAAGTTTTTTATCATACTTACAGTAGGTTCGAATTTCACACAAGATCAATATTCTCTATTTGGAGCACCTAAAAAAAACAAAAAATCCTGACCCTAAAAATCCCCCTTTTAACACTTCGTCCCCCTAAATTTAGGGGGGAAACCCCCAAGTAATCACCGCTGCGTCGAACCGCGATTGAGTCGAGCGACGTTGCCGATCTGCCTAGACGCGGCGCAGAACTTTCGGTCGCGTAATGATGTGTCGCTTCCTATACAAAATGCATAGAATGCGTTGTTGCCCGACCGAAGTTCGGCTGTACGCCGGAACGTGACGTAATAATAATTTCGACCTAGTGTATCGTAGGTTACCTAAAAAGCATTGTGAGCGTAACCGGGCCGAAAGTTCAGTCTCGTAATTTCGGCAAGTGTGTAGCTAGGCTTAGTGTCAGCAGGTAATTTTTAAATTCTTGCAAACATCACTAAAAAAATATATCACTAAGAGAGCGTTTCATAACCAGTTGAAATAATTCACGTTGACATCTGTTCATATTCCATTACCGCGTTAACAGCTGAAAATTAATCAAACTTATATTTGACACAAGCAATGGAACGTGTACAACTGTCAACGTGAATAATTTTAACTGGTTTTGGAACGCACTTCTAAACTTGAACACGAACATAAAAGTGGTTTGGCAGGAACGAACCTGTATCCGGTTTGGCGCGGATTTGTGTTTTGGGTATACCGTGGACGATAAATATTGTGGACGTCCACGATAATATCGTGTCGTCTAACAGTACGGTAAATTTTAAAAGCGCCTAACTTATCATTTTATGGCCAAACATTACGAGTTGCATAGAATATCTACTTTTTTACGACCATAAAATACCCAAATAAATAATAATAGGTACCTACCTACAAAGTAAGTTCATTCAAGAGACACTATCCAATGTCCAAATGTCCCAATGTCTAGTATCTAATGTTCAATATAATAGTCACATACCTACAGCAGCTGTACTTTGATGAACCGTGTTATAATTTTAGATGGGATTTCATCATAACATGACCATGAAGAATGAACGAATGAATGTTTATTATTATTCATCAAATTACGCAATGGGAGTAGAAAAAATATTTTAAAATGATTTTTAGAGGTCTCATACAACAAGTACGTAAATGGGGTCGATAAAAAAAATTGTACCCTCTCGTGTGGTGTCGTTTAGAGCTCATCGAGTAATGTACGAATATATTTTTTATAATTTTTTTTCATAATTACATAACGACGTAAGCGCTTGTCAAAATTATCAATTTTAAACCACCTTTGTCTATCTCATGAATAGTTTTGTAAGGACTTGTAAATTGGTTAAATTATTAGTTATACAAATTCTAAACTTAAACTTAAATTCAGTCCGTCTGTCTCTTTCGTTATAGGTAAGAAAAGGACAGAATGTGTCATTTTAGGTTTAGAGCTGTCAAATTAATAGACGTGAAGCAACCAATCACATGCATTCCGCCTTCCCCCAACTTGAAGTCAACGCTTCGTGATTGACTGCAGCAAATCGAACCGAGGCTGGAATCGGACGCGTGTAGTCCAGGCCTTTGATGATTGTTACACTCATCATAATACACTCCAAGACTTTGGTTTAAAATCCTTAATCTGCATGTTTCTCACCCAGGCTTCACATAGTTCTTTATCCTTAGGAAATCTGGAGCAAACACATTAATTATGGGTATTAACCACCCAAGGGCGCCTGGAAGAGATCACTTTGGGGCTGGCTGCCTTTGTATTCCTAAAATTGAAACTGAATTATTATTACCTACCTACAATACTTTATTATTATTTTATTAGTTACTTCGAAACTTGATATGAAGTAATTTTCCAAGTCCGGCTCTGAGAAAATAGTAGGTATGCGACTTGTCAAGTTTCTTATAATGTTTACGAAAGGAGATTGGGCGCTTTTGTACCCAGGCCTTTGCCTCCAACCAAACATAGTACGTTTGATAGATCTCATCTAGGACTACATCTTTCATTATGGGACGAACTTCCTAAGTAGTGTGGCCCAGGAGCTAGAGACTAAAAACCGTCTTCATATAAAATTTCTCCGATTTTGTTTATTTTTGTATCGCTTCCAACCAAACATAATGCATTTGATAGTTCGCATCTAGGACTACATCTTTCATTATAGGACTAACTTCCTACTACTGTGGGTCAGGAGCTAGAGACCAAAAACTGTCTTCATATTAAATTGGTCAGATATAGTTTATTTTTATTTACCTCTAACCAAACATAGTGCATTTGATAGAACGCATCTAGGACTACATCTTTCATTCTGGGACGAACTTCCTAAGTAGTGTGGCCCAGGAGCTAGAGACCAAAAACCGTCTTTATATGAACTTGCTCTGATTTTGTTCATTTTTGTTTCGCCTTCAATCAAACATAGGGCATTTGATAGATCGCATCTAGGGCTACATCTTTCATCATGGGACGAACTTCCTAAATAGTGTGGGCCAGGAGCTAGAGATCAAAATGTGTCTTCATATTAAATTGCTCTGTCCCACATTACTTAGGAAGTTCGTCACATAATGAAAGATATAGTACTAGATGCGATCTATCAAATGTACTATGTTTGGTTGGAGGCGATATAAAAATAAACAAAATCAGACCATTTAATATGAAGACAGTTTTTGGTCTCTAGCTCCTGGCCCACGCTACTTAGGAAGTTCGTCACATAATGAAAGATATAGTACTAGATGCGATCTATCAAATGTACTATGTTTGGTTGGAGGCGATATAAAAATAAACAAAATCAGACCATTTAATATGAAGACAGTTTTTGGTCTCTAGCTCCTGGCCCACGCTACTTAGGAAGTTCGTCCCATTATGAAATATGTAGTCCTAGGTAAGATCTATCAATTTGATAGATCTCACCTAGTACTACATCTTTACATTTGTACTATGTTTAGTTGAAGGCGAAGCCCTGGGTCCAAAAGCGCCCAATCTCCTTTACAATATAAATATAAGTAATGTTTAAAAAAACACATTTACAATATTAGTCAATTCCAAAACTTGGAGCAAAGTATTAGCAGTTTACCGGTACTTATATAATTTTTCGGGTCGAATCGACACGCACCCATCAATTGTATAGGTACAGAGAGAAGGCAATCACTATGTGAACCATGCTGACATCGGTAAGACTAAGGACTATCCACATTACGAATACAACGGCGACGGCACGCCACGGAGCTCGAGTTCAAAAGGAAATATTAATCTTTATTCGCTTCACATAGAGACTACTATACCATATCACGTTGTCCTCCGTCCTTCGGCCGTGTAGACGCCGCGCCGGCCGGCCGGCGGATGGAGGTCAACGGGATATGGTTATAGTCTCTGTAGTGTATGAGAATAGAGACTATTTTAAATTTGAACTTGAGCTCCGTGCCGCGCCGTCGCCGTCATAATTTGGATTTGGCTAGTTCTGCACGGCGATTCTCGTAGTGGAATGTGTCGAATTCGACATTAGTCCTATCTCATTCGCTCACATTAAATGTGGGAGCGTGACAACACGTTCGTAGCCCTCCACTTTTGTATGTCGAACGCTGCGAGAATCGCATTCCTGACCTAAGAGAATAAAGATTATTTTATACTGAACTCGAGCTCCATGCCGTGTCGTCGGGGTCCTAATGTGGATACCTTAACAAGGGGCAAGTAAAGGACCTATTTTGACGTGGGTATGTATGTAGTTTACTTATTGCATGAAGGTGTAGAACAGAACAGAAGGTGTAGTAGAACATCCTCGACTTATTGTTAGTGCTTACGCTTACACTAAAAAACTTTTATTATAGGTAGTTGAGGTACAACACACACACGCATATACACACACACACTAACAACTGACCCGCCGCCGCCGCCAGTAATAAGTGTTTATTATTATTATTGCAAGCTACCTACCTACCTACTACAAAAACGGTCGGCTTGGCTCGCGGGCTCACGGCTGAAGAAAGAAAAGGTGCAATGTGCGTGACGACGACGATCTCTATTCTGTTGTTCTGTCTCATTTCATAGGCCGAGAACGAGTGAGAAAGATAGAGTAGCTATAACTATAATAATATCGCAGAAACGCTAATTTCGTCCCTCGCGCCCTTTCGTGCCGTTCTTGACAACCGGTTTTGTTTGTGGAACGGTCGTAAAACGAATCTACCAATAACGAAGCAGGCTTTGCGGCGGGCGTATCACGGCGACGGGCAAAGAGAGCGTTTCCGCGCGGGGTGGTGCGGAGCATGGGTGCGGCACGCCGCCGGCCCGGCGGGCGAGCCGCGCACCGCGCACTACGAGGTGTATGTACAGTCGTGTTTCGCCACTCGAAAAGAAGGTTATCGTAACGATGAGACGGGCACCGGACTGTCGATAAAGTGTGTTTGTATGTCGTTTTCGTCGATAATAAGTGTTGTGTTTACTTTCACCCGTGCGAATGTCTCGATCCTTACATTTTTGTTTGTTTGTTCTTTTAATTACTGCCGCATGGGACGGCGCTTATATTTCAGTTGACCCTTTATTTTGAAACGATGGAACGTTGTTCTTATGGTTTTTACACCAAAAGGTATTTTATTTTATTTTTTACTTTATGTCTGCGATTTGGTGTGGGTGAGTGCGTCGCGTGTGGCTAATTATTTATTGTGCTGGTTTCGGTGGTTTGGTTACGGTGTTCATTCATAATATTGGTCTCTTGCAAATTTTCGAACTTTCGAAGTAATAAATACAAATCATGAAGAAAGCAGCCTTGTCAAACTGTTAGTTGACCTCCGTTACATTAAAGAGAAAGGGGACCCTGCAGTCGTTGTATGCATTACATATAGTTATTATTATTGCAACGCTTTGTCGGGGAAAAGCTGACAATTGTGAGGCCTTCGCATCGCACCCGAGGGTCGACAGCCGAGGGGAGGGAGTGCGCCGTCTGGCTGCCTGCACACATGCAGAACCGGTTTGCGCTGTACAGTCGACCACTCTAGCTAACTAAAGTATACCATCTATTTAAAACCTTCGATTAAATTTCAACCTTATTTCTACGTAACATAGTACATTTCAGACTCTCAAATGTTGACGTTTTACCTAGGTTGACTTGTGGTCGACTGTACTATACCATACTCCCCCAATGGGTCTTAACGATCTCTTTCTTGCGCCACACGCGTCTGCATATGGCCTTCTCGCTCGCACGTTTTCATTATTTTTTTGCTTCCCCTAGTGAAATAAAGCCGTCATACACGAAGTTATAACATTATATTAATATGCCAAAATATATTGTATTATAGCAAGGTACCACACACGGTAAAGATTTTAAAATATATATTTTTACTCTCATAACTAGTCATAACATTGGTGGTCGTCGTAGCGAGTGCACGTTTTTGCTACACATTTATTATAAAATAAAGGTGTTTTCAGATCTTAGTACTGTAATATATATCTATAAAGCATGTTATTATTTGATTCAATAGAGAATATCAATCATTTTAGTTCATTGGATATATCTTGGAAAATAAAAAATACTTACAATGTTTAAATGTTTCGAGAGCTTCCCTAGAGTTGCCCCGGATATCCGGTTTGTATCCGGTATCCGGCCTATCCGGCCGAATGCCAGATAGTAGGTGCTACAATCCGGTCGCGCCGGATATTTCATTCGGACAATAAGTTGAACAAAAAATCAAGACGAGTTATGAATATGTGCCAATATGTTTGTTTATTTAACGTCTCATTAAGTTACAATAACTTTCGTAATTTGGGGGATGATAAAAAAATATTAAAACAAAACAATTTTTATCTATCTACCTATGCCTAAAGAGTCTTTCATTATTTTTAAGAAAAATATTAAAAAAACAACATTAGCAGACAATTATAAGTAAACGCACGTGTGAGAGCGTGAGCGCATGCTATTACATCACTTGTATGTAGCGTAGGTACGGCACTTGTGGATATAAACGATTTATTCATATTCTTCATTCTTAGCAGTTACCATTGCTGAGATCCATTGACTGTTCCTGGTCATAATGAGAATTTCTAGGGTCATCCCTCAAGCGGCACAATAGATATAAAGGATTTCTTCACATCCGTGGACCTAAGCTGCTAACATTCATTGATATAATGCTATAATTTATATTAATATATATTATAGCTACGCGTATGTCGGGCTTAATGTTTTTTTACATAGCTGAGATGTAAGTTTATTAAATAAAAACAAATTTCACCCTCAGATCAATTACCTAAAGTCACTTGTCAATGGCAAAATCGTTAATTAAATTTAAAAAATATTAAATCTTGATAGGTTATAGGTACATACATCTGTGATTGTTAGTAAGTTGAGCAAAAGAGCAAAAGATTTACAAAAATGTATATAATCTGTCACTAATATAGAATGATGAAAGAACTTCGATGGTTAGGACGCCACCGGTCTCCCATGCAGGAGGTCCGAAACCAGAGATACCACGAATATTCGGCTACTATTCGGTATTCGGTCTATTCGGCCGAATAGTACGCAGTATTCGGCCGAATACCAAAACATGAAAAAAAAACGCACATCTTACTCAAAAATGTTTCTATTTTAATCACAAATTATTACTTTAATGCTTAAAATCTATCAGTGGTAAGTTGTGATGAATGAAAACAATTTTTTCAGCATTTGTTGGTAGCAAAAGATTGCGCTTTTTCTCATAAATAATACCTGCTTCGGAAAATAGCCTCTCACTATAAACACTACTGCGAACAATACTACAGCAAACAAATATCTACACCCGCCCCGTCGCCTCCGCACGCACCGCAAGGTGTCCAATCACGCGCGAAATGCACACATCTTTTGCCGAACATTCGGCGCTTCGGCTGAAAGCATAGCCGAATATTCGGTATTCGGCCAAATCACTATTCATGGCATCACTACCCGAAACCAAGCAATGCCAACTACCAATTAATTTTCAGATTTTTGCAAAGACATGTACTTACACTACATTTACCAACTGCTCTAATGGCGAAGGAAAAAGTTTTCTAAAGACATAAACTCCACTAATAAGCACTAGGCCCGCACGGCCCGTACCCCCTGGTACAAGGGGAGGCCTGTGCCCCAACAATGGGGACATTAATAGGCTGATGATGGTATAGTGATAATGATAACTGAGTAGGTACATAGGTACCTACTTGTGTACATATGCTTTGCCTGTTAAATCCTCTAGAAGTTACGCAATACCAATTATACATTGAAAATATCTATATAACGCGTAAACTTTAATTATGTAGCCTACAACATATTTTATTTACGACAAAAAAATAAATTCGCCCTTTTGATGAGATCTGAAGAATGATGAAAGGTGGGGTACAAAAATAGTTATTTATGCACCAAATACATACTGAGCTAGGCCCGCCCTAGGGATCCGAATTATAAGGACTAAGTATTTAAAAGTATTGAGTGAAAAAAAAACTTTAACCGTTTTTGCTTACAACTTACAAACGATTACCTATATAGTCGTATCAAGTATTTATTGTTCAAATGGAGGATATGGCCATACTTTCTCCAATTTTCAAGTTCCTAGATGTGGTCTAAAATCGACAACTTTGACGGGCGCTTACGACGTTCCTTCTCTAGGAAAAAAATAATAAAAAAATATATTCGTACTCTACTTGATGAGCTCTAAACAATGATACGTCACACGATAGGGTACAAACATAATATTTTAATCGACCCCCTTCTTACTTTTACGTGGGATCCCCTCTAAAATATAATTTTACATAATTTTAAAATCGATATTCCGATTTGGGTCAAGAAAATACAATACTGTCTGAAGTTTTGGAGTCTATCTTATTCCGTTTAGGCGCTAGATAGACCGGTCTGACAGACGGACGGATGGACGACAGAGGGCTTTACCCCTTCGGGATACGCATCGCTAAAAAGTATAAGCCCAAGTAATAGTAGTATAGTTTGTAATTGTATAATAAATAATGTATAAACAAATTTTTACATATAATAATTGCATGTCTGCATGCAGACAAAATACATTGGACATCAAATAATTAAGGGTCAATCCCCACCGAATATTGGCGCCACCAAAGAAAAAATATATCTCCAGAATTAAGACATCAAAAAAGTGTACAGTAGAATTGTTCCACGGATGAAGAAGAATTTATTAATAATGGTTTTGTATTCTCATAGTGAAACAGTAAGAAGTAGCAGGCGAATGTGGCAAAAGTGGCCACTTCTAGCACTTTCGCTTACAACTTCTTACTATTTTAATATGAGGATACTAAAAAATTATTTAAAAAATTTGTGGCACAATTCTACTATTGACTTTTTTGATAAATGCCATAATTAGGGAGAATTTTTTTCTGGAGTGGCACGCGCCACTTTCGCTAGGGGTTGAGCCTTAAGATCTTTTATGTACATGTATTTTTGCAAATAAATATTTGAATCTTGAATCCGTCATTTGGTAATTTTGGATATTTCAGTAATTACATAAGGATACTTTACTTTCCCCCGAGGTTCGTTCTATTATTTACAATCCGCCACGTCACATCTATTATGAATTATGATGGAAACAGTGATATACAGGGTGGACCAAAAGTCCGTTAACATTTAAAATGGTTATAAAAAATACAAATGCTACTTTAGTGAAAAACTGTTTATTTAATAATAAAGTAGACAAATTAGGATTTCACTTTTTAAAAATAACATCATTCAAATGTGACCCTTGTTCATCCTGGCACACCTGTAACCGGGAACGGAAATTTTGCATGACCGCCCGACAAGTGGTTGGTGAAATGTTCTGCATTTCCTCGCGTATATTTTCTTTTAATTCCTCAATAGACACTGGGTTGCTGATGTAAACTTTACTTTTGAGATATCCCCAAAGGTAAAAGTCCATTGGAGTTAAATCCGGGCTGCGGGGTGGCCAGTGAATGTCACCTCTTTTGGATATGACTTTTTGGCCAAAAATTTCACGAAGTGCTGCTATAGAGTCATTGGAGGTGTGACATGTTGCCCCATCTTGTTGGAACCAAGAGCTTCGATTAAAGCCTGAGAAGTCCTGTAATGCTGGAGCAAAAAAATTCTGTAGCATCACAATGTATCGCTCTGTATTAACGGTGACGGCGCGGTTTCTCTGATCTTCATAAAAATATGGACCAATGATTCCGCTGGCTGACAATGCGGCCCATACAGTAACCTTGGGCGAGTGTAAAGGTTTTTGGAGCTTCAAGTCCGGGTTAGTGTCACTCCAGTATCTGCAATTTTGTCGATTGACATGTCCATTTAGGTGGAAGTGTGCCTCGTCTGAGAAAAAGATGTTATTGAAGCTCGTAAACCTCTCAAGCACTTCGTTAGCAAACTGCAGTCTCTGAGCAGGGTCATTTGGCTTTAAAGCCTGTACAATTTGAATTTTGTAAGGATGTAAATGTAAATCTTTGTGTAGAATGCGATTTAGAGATGTTCTGGGCACATCTAAAGCACTAGACCGCTTTCGAGTAGAGACCAGGTTGTTCTCGAACAGACGCTCGTACACGCTCTATGTTTACTGGATCGCGCGATGTCCTAGGTCGGCCGGATCGTGGTTGACTTAAAGTTGAACCTGTTGTTTCGAACTTCTGTACCCATTTTTTAATTGTTTGAATTGTTGGTGCTTGATTTCTGTTCCGTATATTGTAATGATTACAAAATTTCCGTTTAGCTTCGGTCGTAGAATCGTTGTTTCGATAGTACTCGCGTACGCAAAATGCGCGTTGCGCTCCGCTGAATGACGCCATGGTACTAAATCCCTATTAGTAGCTCTCGCTTGTAGTAACACCCCCCGCGCCAATACCCCGCCCGCGCCGACGCAGCGACCTATTCAAATGTTAACGGAGTTTTGGTCCACCCTGTATATTATACTTAAAGTTGCATGTAATTTCGTTACAATTCAAGGGTAGTGGCATCTCTGAATTTTTAGATGGTCAGGATCAGATGAATAGAACATTGTCATTCGATTTAGGACATAGGAACGTAAATGTGAAAATTTGAATTCTATAGATACCATATTCCGTTTAGGAGTTAGACAGTCATGTCATGACAAACGACCGGACGGATGGCGGAGTAACAGCTATAGCGGTCCGTTTTCCCCTTAGGTGTAAGGAATCCTAACCCTAACCCTCCGTTCGTCTGTCTGTCACAGCCGTCTAGCTCCTAAACGTAATTAGATACTTAGACCTATGTATAGTACTAGATGTTAGTCCGTGACTGTGATGTATCTATGGTCACACTTAGAATATAGGTACATCTCTACATATACGAGTACCTTTTCTAAGGTTACGGGTCTAGATTTTTTAACTGAAATACAAATGACCTATTCTTGACCTCAATTTTTTTATTTGCTCTGTGAAATTTGAAGTATTTCTTTTGAATTTAAAGGGAGTTAGAAATAGGGAGATATTATTTAGGTATTAATTATTCAAAAATTTCAGAAAACTTCCGTTATTTTCTTCTCTAATTGCTATTTACGTTACTTTGAGCGTGTTGACTTGACTTCCACTTTATCGCTAGACTTTATGGCTAGATCTAGCGTTTTTTCTGTCAGCGACTCAGCGTATTGCAGGCGTTTTATACATTTTAGCTACTTTTACTGTTGTATGTAGGTCATATAAAAGAATCATTGTCATTATAAGATATTTTTGAGAGATCAGTTGATCATAATCACCGCGCAAACTTGATTTTGTACCTAAGGACACTTCGGTCAATGCTCTTTGCTCCATTTTACGTAGTTGGCAGAACGATTGGACCAAATCCCTGATTCCGAATGGTGGTTGACTACGTGGGGGCCCGCCGGGATGTTTCACCCACCCCGACCCCACGACACAACCCCGCACCCGTCGCAGGGAAGCGGGCACACCGCACCGCGGTGCGGTCTTGTTATCGATCGATCCAATGTGTGACTTCCCCATCACACGCCCTTTCCTAGATGGCAAAATAAAAATATTAAAATTCAGATAGGTACGAGTAGAGTAGATACCTACCATACAAGTCTAATTAATTTCTAGTCACACGGGAATTAATTAAATCACACTACTATACATTACGAAGGTAGGTGCGTAGGTTGGTAAAGTAGGTACCTGTTTACATAAATTATAATATATATATATATATATATATATATATATATATATATATATATATATATATATATATATATATATATATATATATATATATATATATATATATATATATATATATATATATATATATATATATATATATATATATATATATATATATATATATATATATATATATATATATATATATATATATATATATATATATATATATTAATATGTCAAAATATATTTATCTAAAATATATTATATTATAGCCACATATTATATTATATTATACACACGGACAAGATGCTAAGGTTATATATCACAAAATCTAAAGTTCAATTGTATAATTTTATAATAACTACGTACGAAACACCTAAATTCAAAATCACTAATGGGTTTTTGGGCTAATCTTAATATCCATAAAGTTGATAGATGTAAGTTACAAATGCCTAATCATTTAACACCTAATTTTAAAATCACTAGGTTTATTGGTCCAAACCATTACGGTTTATTGGTCGTGTTTTATATTCTTTTTTTTTTTTTTATTAAATAAGGAGAGCAGACGAGCAAACGGGCCACCTGATGGTAAGTGGTCACCGTCGCCCATAGACATCTCACCTCACTGTATTAATGTTGGAGGGTTTTTGATGCGCTGCTAACCTTGAGGACTAAGATGGATTGCCTCATGTGCCGGAAATTACGCTGGCTCTCTTACCCTTCAAACCGAAACACAGAAATGCAAGCATTTCTGCTTCACGGCAGAAATAGATAAGAGGGTGGTACCGCCCCAGGCGATCCTTCACTTTAGGATCTACCACTACCAAACGTTGAAAGGAAAAAATGTAAAAAGTTACTAGTTTTTATGATTAATCTTGTAGGTGTTGTTATTTAGGAAAACAATTCTTTATAAGCAAAATAATCATAGAATAGTGGCTATAGCTTGTAATAATTGTAGATGTTGTGTGTACTGTGGAATGTTATAAAAAAAATTAACAATTTTGTGCAGTTTATATTAATTTTTGCGTTTAGTTTTCTTCATAAAATTTCGCAAAGCTAATCAAATATAGGTCAAGGAGGTATCGTATTTCAGCCAGATTAGTGAAAAAAATATCGGGGCGGGTAGAAGTTGTGTACTGATTGATGACTTTCATGAATTCATATTTCGTCCTCGGCGCTCACCATCTTTGTCAACCTGGTTTGAGCCGGTGTCATTTTTATGGGTTTCTTTCATTCTTAAACGATGAAGACTTATCCTCTTCGCTCCCGAAAGTGGTTTTGGTCGGTCGCAAACGGGATTTAATCTGTTAATTTTAGTCTTATTTTCTTTCGACCTTGCCATTTTCCTTGCAATCAAAGTCAGAACTTTATTATTATCGCAAACTGTATTTTTTTTAACGTGAAACCGTAGTTTGTATTATATTCTTAAAAAATACAGTTTATTTGGTCCAAATCCGTCGAGTAGTTTCGACGCTAGCTCACTTTAAACTAAGCGCTAACCGCGTAACACCTCATTTTTTGTGTCCACTTCCGCGGTCTATGACGCCACCAGAGGGAACCGAGGGGGTCGAGTATAATTTTTTTCGTGTCGTCAGACCGATCTTTACGATGGTATAACTATTACTCTTCGAACTATTAAACTTTTGTTACACGAAGCTCTCGAAAGTACATATTTTACGTTACGTTACTTTTCTTGGATGACCCCCCTTAACCTAACGTAAGGCAATCATTTGAATTCATGCCAAAAAGTTTTCAATTGGAACAAATTACAATCCATCAAGTCGATCTAGCTGCCTGTGTTGGGTTTTACCATTGATGGAAAAATTTAGTCTCGGAGCGAGCGTTCCTTCCTTCAGTACGTATAGCAACAAAACAACAGAAAAAAATGTCATCTGTCAACTTTAGTGTTGCTTACTTACTGTCGATTTTTATTTTCTTTACAAAATTGGGGTGCCATAACCGTTGCAAGTCTATACCCTATTATGACGGCGACGACGGCACGGCACGGAGCTCGAGATCAATGTAAAATAGTCTTTATTGTCACATGCATAGATACTAAACCATAGCACGTTGACCTCCGTGCGCCGGTCGGCCGTCGCCGCCGCGCCGTCCGGACGCGTGGAGGACGCATGTCAACGTATTATGGTATATTCTCCATGTTTATGATTATAAGGACTATTTTATATTGAACTCGAGCTCGATGCTGTGTCGTCGCCGTCGTAATACTCGTAACGCAGAAAGTCCTATAGCTCACTTGATTAACCATCCTTACATTTTTCAATGTGCAAAAAAAATAATTAGTAGTTCTTCCGGAATCGACGCAAATATTATACTCCAAAGAGTATTGTAATATAAATATTACCGTGCACGCTGGATCCTGCAAGCCAGATATGGGACCCATGGACCCATGTACTCGGAGTCCTCCGATCTGGATCCAGAATCTGTGTGGTGTTGTTTACAATTGTTACATACTCGTATATTAGGTCCGGTCGAAAATTAGCGGACGGATCTTTAGCTGAGTGAATTATGCGGTCCCAACCGGACCTTGGACCCATACAGGTCCAATAGTCACTACGCATCCGGAATCCTGTTCCGAGAACGGTCCTATCTCTGGCTTGCAGGACCTAAAAAATCGGAATGTCTGTGAGTGCTCTGCCGTGTCAGACCAATCTCTGTTATTTTAAGTTACACGAGTTACGTCTAGCCAGTGCGAATCGTGTTTTTTCACCCCTTTACACATTATACTAAACCCCCTTTTTTAAAATTTTGCTTCATTGTTGAGGAACTTCAATTGTCAAAGTCATGTAACTCCGACATTGGCCAGCGCAATCACACCTTACTCGTGCAACTTAAGTTGCCATAGATGTGCGTTGCGGTGGCGAGATGCCGCGGACGCGGGCTATAACAGTTAACATTAGTTACAATAGATACGCATGACCACTTCGTTGGTAAATAGATCGCCGCTCTTAAATATATTCCCGCGCACTTTCAAGTAGGGATGTTACGGAGGTGGTTTTACCGGAACCGGAGTCGAAACCGAGGGTTTTTAATTTGATTTATCGGAGTCGGAACCGGATTCGGAACCGAAGTCGGAGGTAGAAGAGATATGTTCGGAAGAAGTTCAAATTTTAAACCGTTTTTTAATTTTTATAGCTGAACTGGCTAGAATTCCTTTATGTAGTCCTACACTATTTAATAAAATATCGATATTTGAATATGTTTGCTCACACGCAAGAAAGAAATACCAGCAGATGAATCAATTAGGCAAACTAGTAATTCTAAAGAGAAACAGAAAAAAAAACAGTCGGTCAAAGAGCCAGGAACGAATACAAATACGTGAATCTAAAGAAAAACAGGAAAAGAAAAAGGTCAAGTCAATTAACAAAGACGAAATACAAGCAAATGAATCACGCAAGCAATCTAATCAATCTAAAGGGCAACAGAAAAAGAGAAAGAGTCAGTCAAACAGCGAAGACAAAATAAAAGCTGATGAATCAAACAAGCAATCAAATCAATCTAAAAGGCAACAGAAAAAGAGAAAGAGTCTGTCAAACAGCGAAGACAAAATAAAAGCTGATGAATCAAACAAGCAATCTAATCAATCTAAAGGGCAACAGAAAAAGAGAAAGAGTCAGTCAAACAGCGAAGACAAAATAAAAGCTGATGAATCAAACAAGCAATCAAATCAATCTAAAAGGCAACAGAAAAAGAGAAAGTGTCAGTCAAACAGCGAGGACAAAATAAAAGCTAATGAATCAAACAAGCAATCTAATCTATCTAAAGGGCAACAGAAAAAGAGAAAGAGTCAGTCAAACAGCGAGGACAAAATAAAAGCTGATGAATCAAGGAAGCAATCAAATCAATCTAAAAGGCAACAGAAAAAGTGAAAGAGCCAGTCAAACAGTGAAGACAAAATAAAAACTGATGAATCAAACAAGCAATCAAATCAATCTAAAAGGCAACAGAAAAAGAGAAAGAGTCAGTCAAACAGCGAGACCAAATTAAAGGTGATGAATCAAACAAGCAATCTAATCAATCTAAAGGGCAACAGAAAAAGAGAAAGTGTCAGTCAAACAGCGAGGACAAAATAAAAGCTGATGAATAAACAAGCAATCTAATCTATCTAAAGGGCAACAGAAAAAGAGAAAGAGTCAGTCAAACAGCGAGGACAAAATAAAAGCTGATGAATCAAACAAGCAATCTAATCAATCTAAAGGGCAACAGAAAAAGAGAAAGAGTCAGTCAAACAGCGAAGACAAAATAAAAGCTGATGAATCAAACAAGCAATCTAATCAATCTAAAGGGCAACAGAAAAAGAGAAAGAGTCAGTCAAACAGCGAGGACAAAATAAAAGCTGATGAATCAAACAAGCAATCTAATCAATCTAAAGGGCAACAGAAAAAGAGAAAGAGTCAGTCAAACAGCGAGGACAAAATAAAAGCTGATGAATCAAACAAGCAATCTAATCAATCTAAAGGGCAACAGAAAAAGAGAAAGAGTCAGTCAAACAGCGAGGACAAAATAAAAGCTGATGAATCAAACAAGCAATCTAATCAATCTAAAGGGCAACAGAAAAAGAGAAAGTGTCAGTCAAACAGCGAGGACAAAATAAAAGCTGATGAATAAACAAGCAATCTAATCTATCTAAAGGGCAACAGAAAAAGAGAAAGAGTCAGTCAAACAGCGAAGACAAAATAAAAGCTGATGAATCAAACAAGCAATCAAATCAATCTAAAAGGCAACAGAAAAAGAGAAAGAGTCAGTCAAACAGCGAGACCAAATTAAAGGTGATGAATCAAACAAGCAATCTAATCAATCTAAAGGGCAACAGAAAAAGAGAAAGTGTCAGTCAAACAGCGAGGACAAAATAAAAGCTGATGAATCAAGCAAGCAATCTAATCAATCTAAAGGGCAACAGAAAAAGAGAAAGAGTCAGTCAAACAGCGAGGACAAAATAAAAGCTGATGAATCAAACAAGCAATCTAATCAATCTAAAGGGCAACAGAAAAAGAGAAAGAGTCAGTCAAACAGCGAGGACAAAATAAAAGCTGATGAATCAAACAAGCAATCTAATCAATCTAAAGGGCAACAGAAAAAGAGAAAGAGTCAGTCAAACAGCGAGGACAAAATAAAAGCTGATGAATCAAACAAGCAATCTAATCAATCTAAAGGGCAACAGAAAAAGAGAAAGTGTCAGTCAAACAGCGAGGACAAAATAAAAGCTGATGAATAAACAAGCAATCTAATCTATCTAAAGGGCAACAGAAAAAGAGAAAGAGTCAGTCAAACAGCGAAGACAAAATAAAAGCTGATGAATCAAACAAGCAATCAAATCAATCTAAAAGGCAACAGAAAAAGAGAAAGAGTCAGTCAAACAGCGAGACCAAATTAAAGGTGATGAATCAAACAAGCAATCTAATCAATCTAAAGGGCAACAGAAAAAGAGAAAGTGTCAGTCAAACAGCGAGGACAAAATAAAAGCTGATGAATCAAGCAAGCAAGCTAATCAATCTAAAGGGCAACAGAAAAAGAGAAAGAGTCAGTCAAACAGCGAGGACAAAATAAAAGCTGATGAATCAAGCAAGCAAGCTAATCAATCTAAAGGGCAACAGAAAAAGAGAAAGAGTCAGTCAAACAGCGAGGACAAAATAAAAGCTGATGAATCAAACAAGCAATCTAATCAATCTAAAGGGCAACAGAAAAAGAGAAAGAGTCAGTCAAACAGCGAGGACAAAATAAAAGCTAATGAATCAAACAAGCAATCTAATCAATCTAAAGGGCAACAGAAAAAGAGAAAGAGTCAGTCAAACAGCGAGGACAAAATAAAAGCTGATGAATCAAGGAAGCAATCTGATCAATCTAAAGGGCAACAGAAAAAGAGAAAGTGTCAGTCAAACAGCGAGGACAAAATAAAAGCTGACTAATCAAACAAGCAATCAAATAAGTTTGCCTCTCAAAAATAATAGAACGTGTTGTACAGCATCAGCTCATGAATTTCGTGGAAAAATATAACATTCTCCCGCATATTCAGTCAGGATTTCGGGCCGGTCACAGCACTATGCACTGCACTATGTCATGTTACTGTCGATATAGTGGCAGCATCTGATGAATTTTTTTTTAAAAGACTGTCAAAATTAATTATAATTTACGCTTACGATTTTAGAATATATATATTTTTTAAATTGTAATCTCCTAATATCATTTAATATTGTGTATTCTATTTAGTCTTAGTTACGTTCGAATTTTTTATTATGTTTCTACTAAGTATGTAGTTAGTATCTTTTAGTTCCAACAGTCAAAATATAATGATAATTACATTTGTATTCAAAATTATTGCTACCTACCTAATTTTAATTGTTTTATTGTTTAGCCCCTTGCTCATAAAGAGAATTAGAGTTAAAATTACTTCAAACACGGGTTTTTATTTTACTAATATTGTTAATAAACCTAATTCTACCCACGAGTCCAGGTGTATGGTAACTTGATATCGTTATAGGCTCTGAATTTGTTTATACCACTACACTACAGTACCTTACCTATTGACAAATTAAAATTACCTTAAAAACAAATATTAAATTCTCCCTGTCACACCAATCTCATGCATCTAGCACCTACATGAGATGGACCGCATACTTACCGCGTCCTGTCTGATAGCGGCAAACTGTTGTAAGTTAAGTTACAACATGCGGCGTGGCCACATTTGTATGAAACAGTGGTTATGCCCAACTACTTTTATTCGAATAAAACGCAAAATATTATTTATTTCTGCGGATTTTTAAAGACCCTTTATGCCTGAATATTTTTATAACCTTTTTTCATACAAAGATATACTATAAAAGTTATAATTAACTCTATAGGCTAATTTGTCTATCCACAACTTCAAACTCAATTATCTCAAAACGCATTTTTTTAAGTTGCACGAGATTGGCCTGACACGGCAGTGCTGTAACTGCTATTATTGTTGATTTCGGAGCGGATTTGTTCTATAACTATCAAATACTAGTACCAAAAAGGTTAAATATAGTTATATGAAATTTCCTTGGAAAAGGCCGAAAACTCGACCAAGAGCGAAAAGTGTTTCTAAATTCTACCTTTATGGAATGGAACGTTGCCTGCCATAGAGCCACCATCGTTCGAACGTCTGACATGGCTGTATTCTGATCCCTTTGCCTTTTACAAATTGGATTGAATGAATTCTACTAAAAAAAATTATGTACTTTTTTTCTTTTTTTTGTATTTTACGGTAAATTCGAGCACGCTATTATAATTTTTAGGGTATTTACCTAATTAGTTAGTAGATACCTAGTAGATTTTGTGCGTCTGTATCGAAATGTGCAAGATGTGTTTACTTTATAAAATATTGTTGGTTTTTCGCTAGCCTTGATGACATTCAACCAGATAATATTTATTTTCTAAGCATTCTAATGGTTCATTCAACATACTCTTCTTGGATTTTGAAAACCAGCTGCAAAGCAAATGAATACCTTATTATATTAAATGGCACATATTAACAGGTATAATAACCTAAACTGATGCTGTAATGTATTTGTGTTTATCCTGCCAGTGTTATTCCAGTTATTCCCAAATAATATAAAGATATTTGTACAATATTGCTTAAATTTTTCCAGGTCTGAAATCCTAGATACGATACAAAAGAAAAAAGACGAAGAAAAGGATAAGCCACAGAGTCCTAGTTTTCAACCGCAGCAATTGTCAAAACCCATTGACAAGTCGCTGCACTCGACTGAGGCTCAGAATGTCATTGTGCCGGTGACGCAGCATGTCCCTGCCCAACAGCTCCTGTCGCCCGCTAATAACTCAACCCAATCTAATACACCTAAGGATGACTCTAAAGACAAGACAATAAAAGTAGCCAATTCTACCACAATAACATTAATAGAAAACGGAGTCCTCAACGGAGAAAAAGACAAAGACAATAACTATCCAAAAAATTACTTTACTTTAGAACCGAAGAATGACAAGAAAGATGATGGCAATAAAAACAGTATTACTATAACTAGAACTGTGCCAAAGCAGTCACCTGGTAACGGTCAGGTTGATAAGGGTTCTAAAGGTCCACCAAAGCCCTCAAAGCGACCTTTACAGTGCTTAGAGACTCTTGCAGAGAAAGCTGGAATAACTTTTGAGGACAAGTACGAAGCTGCTAACACATTATTGGCTTTAGACAAGCAAAACAATAGTTTCAGGAGGCCTCCTGAGCTGAAACAACCAAAATCAGAGCCTGATAACAATAGTCAAAGTGAAGAATATAGATACAGAAACCAAAAGGAAGAGGATGACAAATTACAGGTTGGCAAATTATCGATTAATTGTTCATTGTATTTTTACATTGTTTATTACATCTTAATGCATGATCAAATTTTTTCCCAGCTGATGTTTGGCCTTTTAAAACAACTTTATTCATGTTATCCATGGATTATGGATAGAACATAGTAATAGCTAAGCCAGAAAATTATTTATGGTAGAGGTGTTCAGGTTTCAGAGGTGTATGTTACGAGGTTTCCTAGTGGTTTAAGCAAAAGGGTATTTGACTATTTTTCCTGAAGAATGTTCTGAAATGGTTTTTCGAAATCTCAATTAACATCAGAGATATTGATGGTTAAAGTTAGTACTGCAGAGATGCTCTGTCCCTTTTTAGCAAAACAGTTCTTTATATGTAGCCAGGACCTGTTTGTATGGTGCTATAGCACAGTGATGTCATAACTCTCTATGGCCGTTTCTGTCTAACGTCTGATTTTTTATTGCATGTAGCTATTTTCTTTTTCCACGAATTTTAATTCTATTTTCACATTTGACCATCAATTTATGTTATTTCTTAATTTTTAAGAAATGCGATTAATATTTGTTACTTGGAAAGTACCCTATTATTTAAATAAAGATATTTGGAAGGATCCCAACATCCAATACTTAAGAAAAGAAAAACACAGAAGGTCATCAGGCATCGGTCGTCAAAGTGCGGCCCACCCGATGTGTCTTTCCGTTCTATCATAGATTCATTTCGAGGCCAGTGTGCAGTCATAGAAAACTTGGAATGCTATTTATGATTACAATATATACACGAACTTGAGAGAAAGTAGAGTGCCACTTACACCTGATCAGGGTTTCTTAAAGGTAGTACATAAGATAGTTGATGAATTTATTTATGTATTACATTGGTTTAGGTTTCACCTAAGTTTATAATACCTAAGTTAGGTTAGTGTTAGCATTCTGACCAAACAGTGCCAGAACCGAACTGTACACGTTGTAAAATGGTCAATAATTGAAAATAATGTTTTTTATGACGCGTACAGATCGATTTGGTCAATAACCTAACGTAGGTATTATAAAGCTGACTGAACTTAAATTTAAGATTAGCGGTCATGCAGGAATCGTGACCATCGTTTCAAGTTTCGTTTGCTTCTTCGTTCATTATGCAAACGGCTAAGGAATTGAACAGCCTGCCGGCGGCATTTCCCGAAACCTACAACCTTGGGATCTTCAAGGCCAGAGTGAATAGGCATTTACTGGACCCGCATGCTCCATCGTCGACCTCATCGTCGCTTACCATCAGGCGAGATCGAGGTCAAATGCGGGTTTAGTGATACATAAAAAAAAAAAGTATTCTTGTTTGCTTTGTATATTATAATCTATGAACAGAGCACTGTCAATCTGATCTTTAAATGTCAGTGTGGATCACTATTACACGACCACCTAACGATGTTTAGGCTGAATACTAAGAGCAAAACAAAAACAAGTAATACATCTATTTTTAGAGTAAAGAAAGTCAGATTAACCTTAACTTTAAAAAACCTTGCATTAACAGATCCAGCAGCAAATAATCCAGCAACAACAGCAACAGCAGCTGCAACAGCTGCAGCAACAGCAACTGCAGCAGTTGCAACAACAACAGCTGCAGCAGTTGCAGCAGCAAGCTCTCCAGAGACAGCACCAGCAGGCAATACAACAACATATTAAAAATCATCAGGATCAACAGGAATTGGTGAGGCATCATAATATACTATTTGTTACTGGACAAAGCAATTGCAAGTTAACTTTGAGTAAAATGTTCATTGGACAACATTTTTTGGCATAATTATTTGTTGTTATTATTAATTACTATCCCCTATTACACAAATAAGATGAACATAAGGTTTTTCTGTATTGTTTGGTTTTTGAGGATTGTAATAAAATGTTTTATGTTTTAGTTGCAGAAACAATATCAGCATCAACAACAACATCAGCAGCAGCATCAACAACAACAACAACAGCCCAAACCCGAACACCAACAGGTTTCACAACAGGCAGACCTTCAGCAGCAGAAGTTTTTGCAGGTAAGTGTTATATATCATGTGTTTTTATTTTCTCCTTGAACAACGAACGAGGTTTTCTTGCTTGACGACATAAGGCGGTCAAGTTAGAGTATGTTAATGGAGTACTATCAAAAGATAATTTTGATTTTATTACATAATAAAATAATTCTTGTTTTTCTACCTCAGGTCGTAAACAATCAGCCAGTGCACACGCAGCAGTTTAACGTTCCTGGTATTGGCGAAATCAACCTCAGTTTCTTGGCGTCTCCTCAGAGCAACGTCAACCTGCTCTTTGACAAAAATCAGAAGACCGGCATGAGTGGAGAGATTAAACAACAACAAGTTAGTATTGCTGTATTTCAGGGTCTCCTTCTGACTTCTGGCTAGCAATTTCCCGGGCTAAGGCTAGGGTCCGCTTTCCTAAATAGTCTTCTCCACTTTGCCCGGTCTTCAGCATCCTCCTCGTGGTGGTTTTTGGGTCGGTCGCGGAATTTTACTCTCTTAATGAGTAGGTCGAGGCCATGTCGAGGCATCTGTTTCCAAAGTATTCCTGTGGTTTTCGCGTAATATGGCCGTACCATCTCGGCCGACTCTCCTGAAGCTTGCCACGTACTCCGAGACTGCCAGGAATATACTCGTTATGTTTACGGTCTAGCCGCGTAATGCCACACATCCATCGCAGCATTTTCTTTCCGTTACGTGAAGATCTTGGGTATGTCGGCGCAGGTCAGACCAAGTTTCACTACCGTTTAGGAGTACTGGTCTGATGATGCACTTGTTATACAAGACCTATGAGCTTAAGCGGCATTCTGCGGTCGCAAACGCCCAAGATATTTGAACTTGTCTGTTTTGACGGCAAGCTCGTTCCCTACACGTATTGTGTCGGGATCTGTACTCCCACAAAATTTAAAAATAATAGTAAAAATTTAATAAAACAAGTTGTGTATGAGATATCATTAAAACATATTTTTATTATTATAATGATATTGGCCAAATGGCCGCCGCGACTTCGCGAGCTTCGCTACGCGACGCGATCCGAGAGGTCGAATTTTCAAATAAAATAAAATAGGCGGAAGGGTTAAATAAATGGTTTGTAATAGTGGTTGTTGGTTCTCGGTGAAACTTATACATGATGGATATTAAATTGTATACTGTTTCACGTTCTATTAGATATTTTAATTCATTTAAAACCGGTAAATAAAAATATCTAAGCGTACGTTCTAAAACCACTTTCGTTTTGTCGGGTAATAATTGCTGAAGTTATTGAAATCGGTAATATTACCCGACAAACAGCACTCATTGCCCGAATCGGTTTTGGAACCGGCACTATTTCAACTGTCAGGCAATGAGTACCCTTTGTCGGGTAATTATAATTAATAAAGCGTGAGAGAGTACATAATTTAATATACATCACGTTTAAGTTTTGCCAAGAACCAGCAATCGCATGTTTAAACCATTTGAAGACGGCAAGTAAATAAATCTCTAATAAAACGTGAAACAGTATCTGTATTGTATAGGTTCAATAAAAATCAGGTATCAATATTGGCGATGGCCTTCGCCCACACAACGGATATAATTTCAGGGATGTCCAATTCGGTCCGTGAAATTATATTCGTTGTGTGGGCGAAGTTCCGTTTTAACCAAATAGAGACAAAAAATAAGGACAGGTAACGCCCAAAATCCGTCTAGAAAAGCATGAAAAAGGAATGACGCTTAGAATGATATAATTTTTGACCAATTTTGAATCATTTATGTTAATTTAAATTTAAAATCTCAAAATTCTTTCGCGTGATTTACATGAAAAGCATAAAAAAATATAAATACCTTTAATCGTTAACTCGTTAAGCAACATAGCACGCATAGGTGAAGTTAAGCCACGGTGTGGACCTTATCGCGTATCGTATTTCATTGAAAGAATTTCAATGTGTTCTCGTAATAGTATCTCGTTTCCTTATTCAGCAAAATATGAATGTGCTACTCATAAAGTGACAATAAAATGCAACTTGCAACTTGTCATTATGCAAGACGTAATTACTGCAGTAACTTGTATGTTCCCGTGATTACCGTGAAAATGCATCAATTTTGTGAAGAGTTTGTGCTTTGCTCGTGTTTTGTATGTTTTTATTACATAATTACAGTGAACACCAAAGTGATCGATAAAAATAAATAATCATTTATGTATTTTATTGTTGGTGACTTAGTTTACTTTGTGTTTCTAATAATTTTGATAAATGCCCCCCTCATACTGAAGTTATTTGTAGGTTAACCTCAAGGTTCTGCTGACATTTTGCATTGGGACAGCTAAATGCACAATTTTGACCTTTTGGGACCCATAAAGTAGACATGATGCCGTTTAATTTTTATTTTTATACGACGGGCGGTCTATTAATTTTAAGTCAAATAGAAAATAAAAAAAATATTACAAATGTTTATTTACAACTTTTCAAAGTATTCCCCTGCGCCATTAATGCACTTATGCATTCGACTGAACCAGCTTTCAAAACATGTGAAAAACTGTTCTTGCGGAAGGAAGGTCAAAAAAAAAGCAGTCTAAATTAGTCTACTGCTTCGTCCGCAGTCGTAATTTTCCCTCCCCGCAGAGATTTCTTCAACGTGGGTAACAAAAAGAAACCACACAGCTCATTAACTTTAAATTGTTTGTTTGTGACAGTTAGTAGACGGTCAATCACAAGTGGTTCAGCAACAGATGAGCATGGCGCAGCACGAGCCGACGCAGCAGCATCACCAGACGGTCACCGTCGTTTCCTCCATGCCGAGCACGATGACAGCTCACCAGGTATAATTTGTTTTCTTCTTTGTCAATAACAGTGTACTTTTTCTACCTTCTATCTATAGTATGATCTATCTTCCGTGTAAAGTACTAATTGTAATTAAATTTTGTTTACATTTTAAACCAATGGTAATTTTACGAATTTTTATGCTTTCGCAATTGTGAAAATTACCATGTGAGTTAAGTCACACGGTGCTGTTATGATATGATCTGTATAATGGTACTATCGAGACCCAGTAGGGTAGTAAGTGAGGATGGTAATACACAAAACAACTTCATGATGCTAAATATCATGGTTTCTTACCGTGTACAAGAGAGTACGCCATAAGGGCATGTAGGGTTTTTTATGAGTAAATAGTACCCTGATACACTTAAAACTTATGTGGTACAACATTAAATCAACGCGCTTTGTAATTAACTTAGGTTCAGCAACAGCAAGCCGCAGCAGGAGGAATGCAGCAACAAGCAGGCAGCATCACGACGATGCCACCGCTCCAGACCTTACCACCCAACACTCAGCATCCACAGCAAATTAGGTAATTCTGTGCAAATGTATAGTACTCAGAAAAATCATACATTCCGGATTTTTTTTTGAATATATTTAGGAAAATTACCGTACATCATCAAATAATTATGGGAGCACGGGAGTGTCCCCGATAAGTCGAGCAAAAGAGCGGGCCACAGTTTCCCGAAGCAATTCAAAGTAATTTTGACCCCTCTCTATCTTTGTTCTGGTCATTTCCAGAAACCTGAAATAATTTTAAACTTGAGTACTCTGCGAACATAGCAAAACTTACAAATTTCAAACTTCTATCTTTTATAGTTATAAAATTTTGTAGAAAACGTGTTATGTCTATTTCACATTTGCTTTAAAATGTTTTCCATACAGCGCGGAATGGGGCCACAGCAGAGTTCAAGTCATTCAGCAGCCTTTGCAGAACAACACATACCTTCAACAGCTTTATAACGCACAAGGTCCTCTGCTCATGCCTGGCAACATAGCGTTACATCCTGGGATTAATTCACAGCAAATACAGGTAAACTGATTACACAATAATGGGCAAACATATCATGTCATTTGGCGGCTTCTACGCCGAGCCAACAACAGTAACATAAACCGCAGTACGATCGTGTTTGGGTTTGTTTGACTTGTTTTTATGAGTCTTTTTGTGAGAGATGGTAGCCAGGATTTTCAGGATACAATCGGAAGGTGGTCAACGGAACTCCTTAATGGCTAATAGCATCATTTTAGCTCGTTTGACTTTTCGGTGACACCTTTTGTATCAAACACAAGGTATATTTTTTATTTTTCAACACACTTGTGAAGTCGCTCTTATTGCACTGTTTTAGGTCCATAATGCAGCTTATAAAACACGCCTGCTTTTTACATTACATTTTTTTAAATCTCAGCAAAAAGCGTTTTTATGTCTAAAAATATGTTTATGCAATTTTATTTCTTTTTCCTGGCAAGTGTGTTGAAACACGTGGCATGAAACACGTGAGCATTGGTCATTACACTCTCGGCTCTATTACACCCTTGCCATCGGCTCGGAGTGCAATCCAGCCTCGAGTGTAACTTAGCTCATTTGTATCATAATGTACTATTATAATTTACCTTATTCTCTATTGTATTTATGTGGTGTGCTTAATGTAACTTGTCTATTATTCCAAGTATTGAGACAAAGCACCTTTATGCTTATTTCAGGTGATAGCAGCCGGAAAACCGTTCCAGGGTAACCAATTGGCACCTCATATGCTTACTACACAGGGTAAACAAGTCCTCCAAGGTCAAGCTGGTAAGTACCATTGTCGTCAAATTATAACTTGAAAGCTCTTCTCTAAAAATAAAATGGGAGCTGGTTATAGCTTTCGCCTGTCCTGTAACCTATTCCACATGAATTTTAATTAAAAGTAAGTGTTATAAACGTTTGAGTGCAATTTAAAAATAAGGCTAATGCTATAGATACCATGTTTCGCTTAAATTGGCACTCACCAGGCAATACCTGACTACAGTCAATTGCTCTGAGTCAGGTACTAGCAAAATATAAACACTGCAAATATTATTCATTACTGTGACACGCATCTAAAACGTATAAATTATGTTATATTAACCAATAGTAAACGCACCATCGTACCAATTTTTCTTTGATTCTTTATCAAGATCTTAAACGGATTTACGCACTCATTTCTGTAGTTTGTGTTGTAAATACTACTCATTTGTAGAAGAATTTCTACACTATTTAGTTTTTCAGTAAATTTTACAGGTCTCACTACGTATCAGGATCAAGGTTTATAAAATTTTAAAATGAATTATTATAATTCGAGTCTTGTGACTTTCTGACTACATGAATGTCTTTATTTCTTCGTGGATTCAAAATTTTATTTTATTTGAATGGTTAAATTTTTAATTGGCATTACGATTACTTTTTACCAGCTTTATCGAGAAACGAAATTATGTCAATATTTAGTTACGTTCAAACGCTTTTTATTTAAGCTATATTTCAACGTTTAGTCATCTTATCACAGCTGCAGCTTGTAATGATTTTCGCTTTACACTGGTTTTAAAAAGATTTCACTTCACAACTTGATTTATGTTCGTTACAAAGTTTATTACTATAATTAGTAGTTACGTAGTGGGCAATTATTTTATTACGTATCTGTGTAATGGTTTGAATAAATGTTATGTGTAATCTAAAGGTTGGCTTTAAAATATTATTCATGCATTATTGACGCCTGGTTTATGAGAAATTGATCAATGGAAACAAACAAAATATTATCATTTTGTTTTTTCTTTGCAATCATAAGTAAGATATTGAGGATATATTTTCCAGAATAGATCAGTTTCTTGTGAAATGCAAAATATTCATAATGTAATTGTAAATATTTTATTGTATAAAATACTTGTTCTACATGTCATTATAAATTCTCCATTTTAATCTTCAATTTATCTTAAGTGCAATTTGGATTTGACAGCCCCTTTTCCCGGGTACACGACCATCCCGGCGATTCCGACCACTCAGAACCAGACCTTCGTGTTCAGTCCGCTAGGAGTTATCAGCTCGCAGCCTAGCATCCTGCCTGCTCATTCGCAGCCTACGGTGTCGGGTATCGGACAGCAGCAGAAGCCAGCTGAAATGCACAAGGTATGTATGTACAAGACCGATTCATACATCTATTAAGACCTCTGAGCGTTCCTCCCACAGAAATCGGACTATTGTCGCCCTCTCTAGAATGATTAATTGTTGCTAACATTTGTATATGTAGTAGATAATCTGCAATTATGGTCTTGATTGGTGGTCGCAGGTGATGAGCGGTGGGAAGGTGACTGGCGGGAAAGTGGTCAACGCTGCGGGTGGGGCGGGCGGCGCGCAGACCGTACCGGTGCAGGCACAGTGCGTGCAGGTGTCGCAGCCCGTGCTCAGCGCGCAGCAGCCCGCGCAGGCCCAGATCATCAGCCCGCTGCAGGTACTAGCACAACCGCTACATACTCAGGCTACACTCACTCAGGTTTACACTTGGTCAAGTACAGTGGCGAGTGCATACTGCCAAGCACTCGCCACTGTCCATTTTACTTGCACTCTCTTTACTTAATCCCTCACTCACTTTACTTAATCCCTCAATCACTTTACTTACTTTTTAAGTGTTTAGTCAAAGTGGATAGTAGTGGTAGTGGCAACGACAGTAGCGAGTGTCTGGCCAGTGACAAAAAGTTTACACACCGGTTTACATTGCTGTCCTTGCCACTTGACTTAGGACAGTGAGTTAGGACATAGTTTTATTTTTTTATTTTAAGAATATTAATATATTAATTATTTTTTATTTTCTCAATTATTAATTTATCTATCCCATCATTACTGCATTAATCAAACCATCGACAACGCCAACCAATATGGTGGATTGTTTTCATTGTCCACAAGTTATATTGAAAAATACTTTACGTAACGCTTTGCATTTTATATCTTATTTAACTCGCCGCCCCGCCGCGGCCGCCCGCGCCTTTAGTGAACCGTAGGATGATTTATTTTACAAATATTCCGTTATTAGAGGCAGGATTAGAATTTAAATAAGTTTGTGATTTTTTTCTTTTGAATTCTTTCAGAGGTGTGCGTTGATTATATTTTGTTTTATTTATGGTGAAAGCCAGATTGTTCTGCTGTTAATTTTAAGCTTTTTGCGAATAATCATATAATTATGTGCTTGCGATAGTAACTAACGCACAGCGAGTAATAATGTTTTGTTGGTTGTTTTTAATTTCATTATTTTGTTACATAAATGGTATTCATACAAACAAGACTTTAAGAAGCAACCGCGGAACGGTTTACATCACATGCTATAAGTTAATAGATATTTTATATTTCACAAAAAGAGCATAACTTATGCATGTTTCAGTTCTTTTTTCTATATTTATTCAATTTTATTTCGCGTATTTCAGTCTAATATGTGAAGTGTAGGTCTAATATGGGAAATCTTAATGAAATATGGCAGTTTCATATTGCCGTGTAATGAAAATAATGTAAGGTCCATTTTTCATTAGTTGTAGATAGGTACTCGTCACACTGACAGCACCTAAAATGTGATTTATTTATATGAAATACATATTTTTGTACAAAAAGTAATCAAATTACAACATTAAAATGCAAAACTATACTTACATTATTTTGATAAATTTTTATCAATAAAATGTGTGTTTCCTCGAAATCATCTTCATTTGTGACGGGTATCTACAGCTAATGAAATAATTGGTTTGTTGCGTGATTTCGCAGGCTGGGGGCCAGACGATGCAGTTCGCTCCGTGGCAGATATCGGGCGCCCTCCCGCAGGTGTGGGCCGGCGGGCTGCAGGCGGGCACGCTGCCAGGCGGCGGGCTCCTCGCTCCGAACCCTATATTCATCAGGGGCACGCAGCCGGACGCCACACCATCCATGTTCATACAGCACTCGCCGCAGAATAACATGCAGCATACAAGTTAGTATTTATTTACAGTATTATGCTCTTTCTTACACATGACATTATTTAGGATTTAAAAAAAAGTAAACTAAATTGCATTTACTTAAATTAGACTAGAGATTATTTTAATAAGTAAAGGCCTATGTTATCCTATGTTGTATAGTATATCTAAAAATGTGTTATTTTAGTGTATGTTTTGTGTGACTTTGTATTGTCCTTATTAAAGTGCTATGCGAAGTAGTATAGGCTACACTACATGGCATAATAGCGAACTATACTTTGCTTGGCGAGTGCTTAGCGAGCTTAGAAAATTGACAAACAATTAACTGCCATTACTGCCTATATTAGAAGAAAGTAGAGATCTTTTCTTGCATAATATCCAACCTCGACAAAACCTTACCTTGGTCACAAATAAGAAACTTTTGGCAAGTGTAATGTGCCGTGGACTGCAGCTAAACCTGCTCCAGTTTGGATAGATGTTACCTTGAAATGAAACGTGATTGATATCTGTTGTTTACTACTGATAGACAATAACTCGAGAGGCGTCATATTACATGCAGGCATATATATATTGCGTAGCGAAATTGTAAATGAGTTAACAAAGCGGGAGAAAAAATATAATATTTTTATATATAAGTAAGCGAAAGGGCAATGGAACGCAGCGTTCTTGGAATAAAAAGGACCGACCGTGTTGGAAATACCACTATTCGATCAATGACCAGAATAGCTGATGTGATGTTGTTGAAAAGACCGCTAGGCGACAATGGGAGTTGGCCCGACACCTTGGGGAGACCTATGCCCAGCAGTGGGACAACGGTCGCTAGGGAAAAAAGTACCTTAAAATATATATTAAATTATATTATATCTAGGAAAAATAGTTACTGCGAATCTTGATTCAATCAACAACATTGTTTTATACAAGTCCTAAAAAAACTGTCCTTTGTTGCCATGTGAAATCAATATTCATATTATATATCAATATTGTTCCTCCCGTCAAAGCAGCATGCGGCCATAGCAGGCTTCTGCCTTCCCCAGGGTCGCCAGCCAATGGACGGCCAGAGCCCCCATTTTTCCCGCCCACGACCCTGATAACCCCTTTTAGTCGCTATCATAGCTCTATTCTTCGCCCGAGACTACAGGGTTGGTGAAATGAATTCCAAACCTGACGTTTATGAACAGATGCGAGCGTCGCCTGCGCGACCGCGACCGCAGCAAAGCCGCGAGCGTCCACCGACGGTATGGCCAAGGCTCCGCGACCGCTGTCCAATATCCTTCCGTCTGGTGGCATCAGGCCGGCCTCGTCTGTATCAACGCAAACCAGCGCTAACCAGGCACAGAATCAGGTATTTCATGTTAGTTTCCTATCGCATCGGTTGGGATCGATATTATTTTATTACGATATAGACTTAGACATAGACATCATTTATTTATAACATGTTACAAGTCCAATTATATGTATACCTTACGACCGGCTTGATACAGTTTCGCTCTGTGCGCTCCTTGAATACTTTAGATTGTATTCAAGCAGCGCATTGCATTATGTCGTCGGTGACCTAGTGGCTAGGACGCCGGGCTCCTATGCGGGAGGTCCGGGTTCGAAAACCATGCAATGCCATGTATCAATGATTTTTTCAGATTTTTACGAAGTCATACATACATTTACTGACTGCTCTAACAGTGAAGAAAAACATCGTTAGGAAATCTGCATGTCTGAGGAAATTAAAAATTTCCGAAGGCGTGTGAAATCCACCAATCAGCACTGGGCCCGATGTATCATGACCCCTACCCCCTTGTGCAAAGCGAGGCCTGTGCCCCAACAGTGGGGACATTAATAGGCTGATGATGATGATAGCTTTATGTGCAGGCGAAGCATCGGGGCAAGCCAGGCGTGCGGTCTCCGGCACCGACGTCAAAGCAAGATGCTGCTAACCAGACTAACAAAATGCAACATCAAATGCAGCAACCCAAGCAACAGTGAGTTAATTATTTTCTGCACAATGGGCCAAAGAATCTTAAAGATTCCCCCATCCTTGGAAGACAGTGTTTATTTTAGAATAGAAACCTTAAAATTTTACCTCAATATCTCAGGCTGTTGGTGATGAACTCCACTGGCCAGATGACGCAGATAACAAGTGTCCCAGACAAGCAACCGATTAACAAAAGCATACAGCAACAAGCCATGTTACAACAGCAAGTGATGCAGGTAAGCTTGCCTTTTATTGTGAACGTCCATGCTATAATCATATAATATATATTAATATTGCATATAATATTGCTTTTGTGTTCAGCAGCAGCAGCAACAACAACAGCAGCAGCAGCAGCAACAACAACAACAGCAGCAACAACAGCAACAACAACAACTGCTTCATCAGCAACAGCAACAGCAAACTCAACACATGGTCCAACATTATCAGCAACAAGGTAACTTTTGGTAACGATTTTATGACGATGGACCGAAATGCATAAAATTGAAACCAGGAATAAACTGTGCTCTGTTTATAAGATGAATGTCGTCGCGTTGGACGATTCACACTGCTGCTAATAGGAGATAATCCTGCAATGTTTTACCACTAGAGGCGCCACTAGCACAATGTTACGTAGCCTATCAACATGTAGATACGTTCCTTTCCACCAAATCTTTTTTTATCCTTCAGACGCGTCACGCTTTCTTATCGGATTTATTAGGTTTGCTATTTTGAAATGGCCGTATGATGCCATGATATCATCACAATTTTACTATAGCTTTGATAAATTATATTAAATTAACCCAAATAACGAGAAAATTGTGATATCTTCAAAAATAACGTTTCGTATTGCTTTTCTGTTTACGGAGTGTGCTAGTGGCTCCATCTACGCAACGCTTTGCGTTTTATGTCCTATTTGCATACTATATTTTTGATTCATGATTTCAATTTTCAACTTTAAAACGTAAAAGCTGAATATGCTGTATATGCTGTGTGCATCATGCTACGTCTTTTTGTAGCGTTTACGTTTTAAAAGTGGGCTGGGTCCATTGCAGTGCGTCTGGTTCCTAGTTTGTTTGGATTGCGTTTAGGCTGTGGGCCAGAGAAGGTATATACAATGAAACCATTTTGTACATACAGGAATGACACTTGGTATGCAGCAGAGCACGATGCCAGTGGGGTCGGTAGCGCAGACCTTGCCTATGGGCGGTATGCCTCAAACCATATCCATGGTACAACAGATACATCCGGTAAATCGCCTTATTTATTAGCTCTTTACACAAAAATACAAGTTCCATGTGTCTTAAGATTTTATTCAGTCAGAATACGGTTATGTAGTTTGTTCAAATGTCAACATTTAGTGGTTTGGTGCACAGCTTGGCGGCATGGCTCAGGCTGGCACGCTGGTGGGACAAATCAACACGCAGCAGCCTCAGAATACTTCGCTCACTCAAGTACAAACACTGCAACAACAACCACAAGTATGAAACAGTCTTCATCTTTACTTTATCTCATAATGCAACCACATGGAAACAGTTATTCATACAAGACTTTTCTCAGAATTTATCATAATTTGTGCAATATTTTACTGAAATAGGTCGTTATTGGTACTTTTGTACGTTCGCCAATGTTCACCATGCCAATTCACTAAAGTTTTACATAAAAGGTAAACCTTTTTCATAATAGTTCTAATTTATTTTTACATTTGCGTTCTTCATACATTTCAGTCTAATTTTCAAGAGTAGAATATAAAAAACGATGTCAAACTGCAATGACATTTCCATACGATGTCGGTAAAGGTTGCCATTATTTAAATTCTACACTTTAAAATTAAACTGTGCCATGAGTAAAAAATACAATAACGATATTTTTGTAAAGTATAGCAAAAATAGGATAGTTTTCATGAAAATTGATCCATGAGGTTTTTTTTCCATAATAGCTAACAAAATTGGTGATTTTACAATGAATAAATAAGAAAACATGTTACTTTAGACGCTGATGAGTAGCGGCTTAGTGCAGACATCAGTGGGAATGGCAGTACAACAACAGCAGACGTTGAATCATACCACATCCATGCAGACAGTAAGTACTCTTCTTTTAGTACATGGTTTGCACTGATTTGTTGCTAGATGAGATGAAACAGCAATTATATAATGATGTGAACTTCATAACAATTGAAATAACAGCAACTTAACAAAACCTGCTTTATGAAGCTTTCTGAGCGATATAAAATATATGGTGTGTGTGTGCGTGTGTGCGCCCTTTGCCATGTAATCTGAAATAAATGCGTGTGATACTTATTTTATAATCGCAATAAAATAGGTGCAATAAATCCTACGTCCTCATTGCCTTACGCCATTAGCACATTGTAACGATTTTGATACGGAATCAGACCGAACCCATATAAATCTATTTTTTCTACTCCCATTTGGTAATTTGTTCAATGTGAAACCACAAACAGCAACACAAACTAAATACCTAAGGGCCGTTGCATAATTAACGTCGCGAAATTTCATGCAAAAATTGTCGCGTAACTTTTAATGCCGACGATACTAAACGACAACTTGGACCACACACTGTTGTCGACGGAGTTTTGACGAGCTGTCATGGCGTGTTGGACGCTTCACAATAGTTTGTATTTTCAATTATTTACGTATTCCATAGTCGTAGAAAGAGTTTTTTTTTTTGCAAAATTTGTTTTTTCTATAAAACTTATTTTACAATGGTTGTAATTATGTGTCAGTCAGTTCGATCCTTCTCTGTTTAATCGCTACAATGTACTAACGCCTTTAAGATGCAACTTACGACTCTGTTTCCATACAAGTCAATTTACACATTCATGTCGTAATCGTGTAATATTCAAGTCAATTATCATGAGGTCAGTCATGTTGTACTGTCGCCAATATAAAAATAATACACTAGAAGGATTAATGTGATTCGTTTTCAACATTCAACCTCGAAAACCTGCAATGATTTTTTGAATAGGGTTGTTTCCTAATATCAAATAGTACATGCATTTCTTAAAAACTAAGTAATAGACATACATTTATAGTCAAATGTGAAAACAGAATTAAAATTTGTTGAAAAATAAAATAGCAACAGGCAATCAGAAATTAGACGGTAGAAAGAGATGGCAATAGAGGAGTGACGTCACTGCTCAATAGCGTCATACAAGCAGGTCCATGGCTACATATTAAGGACTGTTTTGCTAAAAAGGGACAGATCATCTCCCCAATATTAACTTTAACCATTAATATCTTTGATATTAGTTGAGATATCGAAAAAGAATTTTTAATCCTTCTTCAGGATGTCCATATAAGTTTATTGATGGATTTTTTATTATTATTAATTGTTGTTGATTTTGACAGCATGATTGACCATGATTGTTACTAATAGTAACAATATTCCACAAGTACGACATAAATTGTGTATGTAAATGTATTAATTTATATGGAAACCGAGACGTATTACTTTAAAAAACTTCACAGTTACGAGTATGTGAAAACACAGTAAAATATATATTTTCGGCAAATATTGTATAACTTTGTATGTGTGTACTACGCTGAGTGCTGGTATCGTTGGCAGCAGGGACTGACGCTTGAGGGTGCTTCGCTGCTGTCAACGCCTCTCGTTCAGCTCTCTCCAGCGATACTGCATCACGAGGTAGCTGGTAGGCCCTTACCATCTCTGTAGGCCCGTATTCTCATTTCTGCTCGCGTCTATTAACACAGATTAGCACAATTTATGCTATTACAAAGATGTCTTCGATGAATCACTTGCTAGTCACTAGTGGTTGATGGTCGATAGATTCCTGAATCTAAATTAATATCTCGATGTTTAGAATCAGAATGCGGCCGCTAGCCTTGTTAACCTCGCAATTTATAAACCTTTCGAACTTGAGACGTATTAAAACTGTAAAACTGTTACTAATTAGCATTGTTTGAACCTGCGTTTGTAGTTTTGTAACACATTATTTATTTTATGAATCACCTTCAAATAAGTATCATAGGTAATAATAACAGAGATATTGAAAAGTCCGTCGGTTTCATCATTTCATTTGGTGTCCAGAGTCTTAAATATGAGCTATAAAATTGTTTATTTCATGTAGGACCTCGTCTGGGTCTAACCTAGTTAACGACCATCTTTAAATATCTCCGCCTCGGCGGTAATATGTCCCATCCGACTGATTTTTGAAGGGCTTACTTTCATCAGGCCGTCTTCACAAGGTTTGAATTGAAAAATAAATCCTATCAGGTTGAATTAATGCACTAGTAGCGACGCGACGTCCTTACTTGAGGGTGATATTATTTATGGTAATATTATTATCTTACAGCACAATTTTTCATATTTATATGGAATGTTTGTTTTTACAATTCTACCAAATATAAACTTAGATGAGTGTCAGATACTTATTTTCTCTGCAAGATTATTTTATTTGCTTCCAGGAATTTCCCTAATTTCCATTCATTTGCAATTACGCGATTACTTGAAGACGAGAATCACTCGCATATAATAATAATACTGACTGTAATGCAGTATATTTATGCATTTTATTTCTGTATATTATTTCAAAAAGTAAAATTATTTATTATATTTCTTGCCACAATGAATATTATGAGTAAACAAATCAATTGATTTTATGATTTAAGTACATATATCAATTTATGACTCCTGATATACATAATAGGAGCGTCGGTGGCAGTGGCTAGTACGCCGGGCTCCCATGCGGAAGGTCCGGGTTCGAAACCATGCAATGTCATGACATTGCAGATCCGGGTTCGAAACCATGCAATGTCATGACATTGCAGATCCGGGTTCAAAACTATGCAATGTCATGACATTGCATGGTTTCGAACCCGGACCTCCCGTATGGGAGTCCGGTGTCTAACCTAGTACTAGTAGCGTATCTCGTAGCGAGTTATTCGATACGCTACTACTACTAGGTTTCGATTTCGATACGCTCACTTACGAGTCCATGGTCGAATGCTCGTATTTTAAACAAAGGATGAAAGCCAAAGCGCAAAATTTGTGTAATTTTTAGTACAGAGTTGTATTTAAAATACAAATTCTGGCATAATTTTTTTTTTTACAAACAGCTATTTTTTTTCAAATACGAGCACATAAGAACATCTTAAAACTTACGAGTTTCATATATGTAAGATGCATGAATATGTGAATACTTTGTGTGAATGTGTATGGTTTGTTAGGTATTAGCATCCGTCTGTTAAAGAATTAAAAGCATGCCACTCGAGAGTGACTATGCATGACTCTGTGTTTTTTAATGGAAACGCTGGCTTTAGCTGGATATAGGTATTGAACGATTTATATTTAAAACTAAAACTGGTCTAGTGCTAAATTAATTTGTTTGGTTTAAAAAAAATAACTTTGTGAATTTGCTTTCATGTATAAATTACCAGATTTCATATGGTTACAATGTTACTGGGTTCAGGATAAGGGTGTTGATCTTATACATGTTTAATGTTTCTTGTAATTGGTGTCGTTAGAGCAGAATGTAGAAATCTACGTTACAAACTTGGGGCTATTTACTGACTAGTAATGCATGTTACAGGTGTCTGCTAACAGTTTAAGTTCGCCGCAGTTGACTCTGCAAGCCGCGCAGGGCACGGTGGGGCTCATAGCGGCCCCCGTGCAGGGCTCTGTGTTACCTCTGCAGCCCCCTACTACCCTGGTCGCACACGTGAAGACTGATGATGACAAAAGTCTTCAGATGCCACCACCGGTAAATTAAATTACATAAATACACACACTGTGTATTATATGTACCCTGTTTACATGTCATATCCGTACTAATCTAACGGTACATAGCTTTTTTGCTAAAATTGTATTTGATACAATTTCTTGTAATTGCTGTGATAAGGTTCCTCTGTCTAGCCCCTCGGGGATTATGGATGTGAGAGTTTATGTATGTATAAAGGAGGGTACTGACCGGGAGCATTCGCGTGTAATGTAACAGTTCGGAATCGAGCATTACATCAGTGATAAGTCGCGTGTATTGTCATGCTCCTCCGGTCAGTACCGCGCCATGCTCGCCATCGAGCGCCTATTTGTTACATTACACGAACATGCTCCCGGTCAGTAACCTCCTGGAGAGCAGACGAGCAAACGGACTACATGTTGGTAAGTGGTCACCGTCACTATCGATTTTGTACTAAACATACCCTTATTCTAGTACGCATGACTTGAGTGCATCTGACCTCCGGACAGATTATCAATCTGGGTATCAACAGAATACCAGCGCTGTCGGCACGCCTGCCTGTAGCTTTAAGCTGAGTTGAGACCCTTTTCATCCCAACAGCTCGTTCTAAATCTACCACATGGTTTTTAACATTATAAGTTTTTCCTTCATACTTACTATATGTTGTGTGTGAAATAAATCATTTACTTACTTGTATGCTTAGGCTCCAGTGGTGCAACAAATTGCTCTTCAGCAAGTGGCTGCAGAAGCGGCGCCCGACACCGCGTCGTCGGTCGCGTATAGCGCAGCCGCGGCGTCCTCCGTGTCTGTAGGCACCGTTACCACCGCCACCACTGTCGATGTCGCTGTTTCTACTAGCACTACTACTGGTAAGATACTGTTTAAAATTTATTTTATACTAGCTGCGTCATGCTTCTACAAATATTGCCCGTGGTTACTTGATTTTTCTGTGGGAACCTGATCATTTCTAAGGGTAAACATGAACATAGTATATTATTATCCAGAGCCAAATTCTCCAGGGGTGCGTTCGTGCAACGTCGTTAAAATTTCTCCGTATAAATTTTGTACTGACGTTTGACAAAATATGCCGTTCGTACACGCCTGTCAGTATAAAAATACTCAGGGGAAAAATTTTCTTGTGTCGTGGACGCCGGTTAGTATAAATTTTAAACTGACAAGTATAAATATTCTCGAGCTCCAGATCTCGAGAAAAAATATCCGCCGGGCTGTGATTGGTTGATGCTCGATTGGTTTTTAAAATGGTTTCCGCAGAATCAACGAAAGTGAGTCCATCCAAGCCAGACGCAGGCTCGGCGCCGGCGCAGTGCGAGCCGGCGCCGGCGGTGGTCGCGCCGAGCGTACAGCCGTGTGCGGCGCCGGTGCCGAGCAGCGCGCAGCAAACCACGCCAGTTGCTCCGCAGGTTAGTGTGTTATTGCATGGACGCGATCGACGTCGGATCAATTGTCAATCTATGACAGATCGGGCAATGAAATAAATAATATCGACGTTGAACGATATTTCCCGATTTATCCCGTTTTATTTCCATTACTCCGCTATAGCTCCAACAGTGAGAATTTTAATAGAATGATGATTATGATGAGTTATATTTGGTTGGCGGCAGGTGGTCACGACTGTAGCGTCATCTACGTCGTCGTCGTCGACTATGACGTCGTCAGTGACGGCGCCCGTGTCCTCTGGCAGCACTGCGCCACTGTTCAAAAGTACCCAGTGCACGCCGAGGCACATCAGTCAGACCGCAGTACACGGTAAGGGCCTTTACACATACGCCGCCGGCTATAGAATAGGACATAAAACACAAAGCGTTACGTAGATGGAGCCACGAGCACACTGCGTAAACAGAAAAGCAAAACGAAACGCAATTTTTTAAATTATCACAATTTTCTCGTAATTTGGATTAATTTAATTTAATTTCTCAAAGCTATAGTAAAATTGTGATGATATCATAGCATCTATGACAATTTCAAAATAGCAAACTTACAAAATCTGTTAAAACAGCTTGGCGCGAGTCTGAAGGAAGTTCGTGGAAAGTTATGTGCTAATTTAAAGTTTATTAAACAAAAATCTTGCAAAATCATCCAATACTAATCAAAATCGCGGCGGTGACGTGCGGCGCCGCAGTTTCAAAGAGAATTTATGATCGCTCCGAGCGGCGCTGCGGGTGCTACGGTGTCACACTGCATCACTCGTGACGCCGCCGCGGCAGGTTACGCCACCGCCACGGCGCCATGTGTAAACGCTCTTAGTATACACAGCGTGAATATTAATATAATGAGGAGATGAAGGACCCGCCACTCACCCTCGGTTTTGCCCTCCCCATCGATTACCAAACCCAGAAGAATTTGCAAGGATTTAGGATGTTTCAATAAAGAATTTTTGTAACGTATGATTTCATCGACTACATAGCGTGAAGAAAATCCGACCGTTCCCTGTAAGTATTGAAGGTACCCATAGGATTTGATATAATCAATTTTTCGGGTGAAAAAAATCGAAAATAGCGTTAAAAATGTCTATGTTGTAAACATTTTAATATTTTTTGACAGATAAAGGTTTGCCTAAAGCCATGGTGAAGCCTAACATTTTGACCCACGTCATCGAAGGCTACGTCATACAAGAGGCTGGAGAACCGTTTGCTGTAAGTTATTTCTTTATTAAATTCAATGAAGTTATATTTATTGTTGATGCTACTTAATAATAACTATTATCTAATGTTAATTTTCGTAGGTGAACCGACCGTTACGTGAGTGGGCGGATAAAGAAGACAAGGAGAACAAACTGCCTTCAGCAGATGAACCACCACGTAAGTAAAACAAATCCCATACTTACGTAGTATAGAAAAACAAAGTAGTAATCGTTTTCGTGGCCAAATACTGGAGTAATTTTTTTATTGAACATTCCAACATTTTTTATAAAGAATTTGTGTCTGCTTATATCTCAGGCAAGAAACAGATGTTGGACAGCGGCGCGAGTTTGTCTCGAATAACCTCCAGTAACGAGGGTAACAACGAAGCGGGTCAGAACTCTGGCTTGAAGGCGGAGATGGCGTCCGGCGGGGAGGCGACCGACACTCCGACCGCGGACGCTGATGCAATGCCCGCCAAGATACCCAACGCCAACAAGTGGACGGTGAGTCTGTTGAATCAGCTCTAGTACAGATCGCGGCACATAAGTTGAACAAAAATGGCAGATGCGCAGTGACAAATTTCGTGTCTCAATCGAAGTGCGTGCGGAAATGAGTTGCGACGCGAGGGTACGCGCGTAACCATAGCATTTGTACTATGTACCTGCGCGAAACGACCGCCATTTTTGTTCAACTTATGTACCGCGAATTGTAACGAGGGCAATAATGAAGCGGGTCAGTACTCTGGTTTGATGGAGGAAGTGGCGTCCGGCTGGGAGGCGACCATCGCTCCCACCGCGAATAAGATACCCAACGTCAACAATCTCTTTTATTGTTGTATCACCTCTAACGAGAAAGCGGGTTAGAAATCTGGCTTGAAATGACCGCGTGGATATTAGATAGGTGTGTTGTGAAGTGATGACGTCACAGTTTGTAAAAAACGACGTAGAACTTAGGGTTATAAATAGCTTAAGTCTCAACGCATGAAAATCCAATTTAGTTTGCTGGAAATTCTCGTGGTGTCGTGGGCTTGCTTTTGCCAGTATACTAAACAGTGCAGTAAGCTATAATACTTTATAGCTTACTGCACTTATACTATAATAATTCGATAAGAAGCTATAATGATGACCAAGTTTGTATCGGGCTCGGAGGACCAGGACCCAACCGTAAACCTAGAAACCCATACAATAATTTCGAATCACCGAACTTCATTAATTAGGTTTAGGTTTAAAGATATTTATTCACACTAAAGACATATTGCCACTTACATGTGAAAAAGACTTAAAAAGATGCATGTTCGCTATTCACTAACACTGTATATTATTATTTTATTTAACTTTATTATTATAAATATGTTATATTATGGAATATTGGCTAAACTACTGTATCTATATCTTGTTATCATCTTTATTTTAAAAACTGGCGTGCTGCAAGACAGCCATTAGGCTAGTGCAAGTGTCAGGAGCTAACAATTTTATTTAAATGGCTAAGAACGTACCTAAGTTTACTCCAAAATGTAATTGTATAATTATGGTATAAATAAACATTTTTGTATTTGTATTATTAGGGCGAATGTACCCCGCTGATTTTTTTACTGGTGATGATCGGTGATGACTGACGACTCGCACCGCCGGCAGGTGGCGGAGGTGTGCGACTTCATCCGCAACATCCCTGGGTGCGCGGGCTACGCGGACGAGTTTCTCATGCAGGAGGTGGACGGCGAGGCGCTGCTCCTCATCCGGCCCGAGCACCTCGTGATGGCTCTGTCCATGAAGCTCGGGCCAGCGCTCAAGATCGTCGCCTGCATCGACTCGCTGCGTCCGGAGAGCGAGCAGACCTCGCACGATCACGACTGAGGTAAATGTTCTTTTCTCAAAGATGCTCGGAAATGTGCTCAATACATTCCAATTTTGAGCCATGGAAGTACTTCCTGTCTCGAAACCAAAAACTCATTTAAAAAAGTAATTGACTACGGTAATGGATTTTCATACAACCTTACGGACTGAGGCCAGGATCCTCTCATCATTTGTTTTTTACTTTTTAAAATTCGAATTTGTAACAATAAGCAGTGCGCACCACCAGCGCGAGCAGCTCCTGCTCCTACTGTATAACGCCACTTCTTTACCTTTATTAACGCCTAGTACTTTTGTCTTGGAAGCAGTATTTGGAATGTGATTTTTTTTCGATTTCCTCGCATTATTTGAGAAAAGCACTATACTAGCATCCTTTATAGCCGAAATAGCCATTTTTGGCTTCTGCAGTAATGTATTGCTATTGCTATTAGGAGTCGTCCTAAAAGACCACGATTACGCGTTTCGCGCAAACGTTGTTCGTACGAACGCGTGATCAAACATACTGATGTCGAACAAGGGTCCCAATTGACAGTCGCGCGATGTGTTTGAAAATGTTTGATATCGCATCGCTTGTACGCGCGATAATCGCGTGGTCGCGTTGTATTAGGACGACCCCTTATGAGGGTCGACAATGGCTGCAGCCTCGAAAGACAGACTTTGCCTCTTCTCTTCGTCTTTTTCGACCAAAAAATCTGCCTCGTGAGGTGACCTGTCCGGTATTTGACGTGTTATATGTTACAGTGCGTGAGCTTTTAGACATTCGGGGCTTGAAAACTACGGTGTGCTTCGGTTATTGTTAACGAAATCCGAATGTACTACGACTGTAGTAAGATAGAGACAGAGGCCGATTTTACCCGATACCCGAAAATTTTGCTAAGAGCTCACACACTGTACATTATATCAATTAGAGTAGTTTCACATTGGTGGTTAGAATCGCGGCAGCATTGCGGTTCTAGCCGATAATGTAAAGGGCCCTGAATCATACTTTGAATAAGGAATTATTTATGAGAATCAGACACTGTTGAACAGAAAAAGAATGTTGCTAGTAGTCCTAGTTCCGAGTCAGCGTATTCAGGTTAACCATAGAACCAAAGATTTTGAAATCCGGATAAACATCTAGATTACTCGCTAGATATGTTTAACATAGTAATCGATTTCCGTGTCTTATAATGAAATCTGATAATAACAATGGAAAATCATTCAATCAAATATTTTTTGTTTTCAGAATTACTTTAGTGTCATCGACTAAATAAGGAGGAGAATGTTTAAGAAAAAGTGTTCATTATAGTAGAAAATACGATTATTGACTAATTGATATGTAGGTACTGTGTTATTCATATGCCGTGTTTATACAGATGTAGATATAAAGTTGGAGTTTGCAAAGGGTATTTAAAAACAATTACTTCGTACAAGTTACTACTTCATTGAAGAAATTTTGGAATATCCAATCTGTTAAATTATTGTTTTTAGATTTTGCATCTTTATATCAACATCCTATATTAACAAAATAGACCAATGGATGGCCAATTGTAGTACCTAAGTAATCTTACGATTAACGTATGTTTATATTAACGTAGTACCTAACTCTAGTAATGATCTAGTAATCTTATAGGAGCCCCGCTGATGGTCCCGTTCCGTCACATTGTCTGACCATCTCTCAATGCGTGCTAAATCGTGATCATAATGTTTGTCCTTCTTTTTTATTTCCTTGCTACCTTTGAGATAACTTGGATAAAACACTGCATAAGAAACGAAACTCCATGTTTTCAAAATTAAAGTCAGTAATTAAAACGTTGACATACTTGAAGCTTTAATACCGTAAAATCACTTTCCTTTTTTGGGTAGAACAATTAAATGTACAATATAAAATAATCTTGCGAGTTTTGGAGCTGGCTGCAGCCAGAGTTATGGTTTTAGATAGTGCGGTTTAAAGGGATGGTAATGTCGCAGTCTTGACACCAGATTGGGTTATTGTCTCTTCGAGTCTAAAAATATGAGCCGCAATACGTACGCTATCGCCACCATATCCGTGTCATTTTTATCGAGGGCCATGCTCGGCGTATCTAACCAAAACAAACTTTTGTGAAAGCTGAAACACGATTGACATTTAGATTTTATTTAGTAAAAGACTGCAAGTGCAAAGCTGCAGTGGCGGCTCTAGGATTACAGTTTTTGGGGGCAACCACGGTTTCGTAACTTACCTATATTCATCGCTTTCATTACAGGTAGGCAACCAGGTATTTACACTAAATAGTTGTCAAAGTCAATTTTTTTATTGCAGGCATTTGCAAATAAGTACCTTAGGGCGTTTTCAGAGTAGGATTTCGTCATGCACGCGGGTTTGGCCCGCATGCGTGAAAATTCACAATGTCAATTTGCTAGGTAGGCACCCTGCATGCGGGGCAGGTATCGCATAATACCGAAATATTGTATGAAACAATGTGATGCGTGGAGCACGGAGCTAACCCGCATGCGTGACGCTTAAAGTAAGTTTAGTAACTTTATTAGGTACTCGATGATTGGGATTGAGGCCTTTGTGAGAAAAAAGAAATGGGGCCCTGCCTGGAGCTGTCATTGGCAAGGCGTCGTCATATCTTGTATTTCTTCATAACTATTGAAGTATCAGCTACTAAGATTGACACGTAATAAAATGAGGTCCGAGTCACTTCATGTGAATTAGATTCATAATAGTTACTCTAATAAATCTAATCGTCAATTGTGTCAGCTTTAATTCTTCATTAGTTTTGCTATTTCCAATGCACAATTTTAGCTTGGTATACCAAATTCGCCTAATGTGATAGTGCACGTAGGACAAATGTCGAAAGTTCCGCCTATTTAGATTTTAAGCATCACACCTAGTTAAATATATTTATCTCTCTCTCTGTCATTACGGCCATTTTTGGTTTTTAGTTTGGTGTCAGTCGTCAACGATAATGAAAGACTATTCTCATTCAGGCTTTAAGACAATGTCTTTGCGATTTATGCAAAGCATACAATTACCAAATTAAATACAATTATATATCTTACTAATATGTAAACTTACTGTAACTACTACCTGTTTCCTATCTTCTAATGTTTTATTATTTCGAGTTATACATCTGGTAGTACCAACTTTGATACTCTATTATAAGACCCTAATTATAATATTTTACTATTTTATCCTTTTGTATATACTGCCTTGATCACTACTGTTGCTAGTGTTCAATTAGTGTTCTTCTATTAGGAAAAAATTCCACAATTCCACACTTTACTGGTGTGTCCTCAATTTTAAATCATTTGTTATTAAATGATTATGAGTGAGAGGAGATATAGAAATACTGGTGATTAATTTATTCATAATTAACTGGTACACATAGTTTTAGTGATTAAGTATTCTATTATTTTGTGTGTACGTTTGCGATTGTATATATAATATATTAATGTTCTTAATGGATTCTGATATGTTATGAATATCAAGATAATTAATCATGCAATAGATAAGAAGATTATTTTAATGAAATGTAAATATATTACAATAAAATTGCTTTTTTTTGCTTTAATTATAATGGATTTATTTTCTTAAATTTTACGTTAATTGTATGAATTCGCGATTGATATTATTATTGTTATTAGTGTTATGTAGCAATGCAATCGAACTACGGAATACATGTTTCATTAATATACGAATATAAATGTCTTACCTTACTGAAACCTCGAATAGTGATAGGTTGATGCTGAATTTCTTACATCTTTTAGCTGCCCTTTACGCTTTCTATGCGGTTAACAAGAAATTATTTATTCGCCTCGACCTATCACTATTTATTTCGGATATTTTGTGAAAAAAATTCAAGTTCGAAATACGACTGAAGAAAATTTATAAAAGAAATGTTTTAAAGTATGGTGCTACGTGCTACTTAGTTCATTAACTTATTATGATTTTAATTACAGATTTAATAATCTTTTTGTAATTGTAATGATTATAATTATAAATAATGAATTATAAATCACTTATTAATAAAACATGCAAAATTGTCGATACATTTTTAATATTTATTGATGACTCGTTATTACTTGTAGCGGATTTTTTATACGTTAATAGTTATTACTACACATCCCGAACGTTGTAAATATTAGGCTATCTTTTTTACTATATAGGCACTTTTTACACGCTGTAGTATGTTATATACATACATACATATTGAAGTTATTAAATACCAAAAACAGGTCAGTAAAATATCAAACGTACCATAAGTTTTGGGAGATTCAAACTACTATATTTAAGTATATTCATATTTTGAAAGTATTTTGAGATAGGTTTGTAACTTGTATGTTTGATTTTATCACGATTTGTTGTTTCTATTTTTGTCATAACTAGGGACATTCATTGTCTATTTGCGTCGAACGAAACTCATGATCCTACAAAGCGAAATACCCGCGACGATGGGACTATGGACAATAGTTTATCATTGATACTTATTACTTATTATTGGTTGTCACATGGTATTTCGTTACATCTTCCACTTTTAGTATTTAAAAAGTATTTTGCCTTTAATTTTGTTAAAACTAATAGTCACAAAAAAATGTAACATGTAATGTAATGCTAACCCGGATATATACGAGTAGCATAATGTTTTGTTTGTAATTTTTTTGGATAAGTCTTTCAAGGGTTGACCCATAATCTAAATAAGGTATCGGTTGCGTAGAAACGTCTGTAAATATTTTAATTAAGTCAGTACATAATATATAGTTATTTAGAATCAACACTGCCTGGTAAGATTAACTTTTAATTTCACATTTGCTCTCGTTTTTCAGTGTCAAACAAATGATTAATAACCCGATATAAACGTTATTTTGGTACATTAATATCCTCAGACGTATTTGTAGACGTTGCTACATAATGACAAGAGCTCCCATGTCCAACGCTGCTCAACACTTTACGATTAACTGACTGTTTACGAACGAAATTAGGAAAATAAAGTGAATGAGACTGATATTTTTACATTTTATTTATTAATATCCTTTAGTCATTTTGTAAATATTTATATCAAATATACAGAAACACGCTATAACACTTTTGCCTACTTAATCATAACAACAGTGTAACTTCGTTCGAACAGTATATTTTTTCGTCATATTTTTACCAGTGTTAAAAATTGCATGGTAACTTTGCTGCTATGCAATACGCCACAACACTTAATTCTAAGCTTTTAAGAAAACAGGAAGTTTACGGCTAATATTTGTATGATAACATTTAAATCTCAGTATAAAATAGGTACATAATAATAATGTAACACTAATACTTTTACTACACGATACAATGCAATCTTCGCTTTAAAAGACATATCAGCTTGTAAACAAATTCTATGATGCCAATTTTTAGTAATTTATGTAATACGTTAGCAATAACAAAACAAAACGTACATAGTTTGCTAAAATGAACTTTACTTATAAATTACCGTATGTATGCATTGTAGTTTACACTTCTTTTTATAATGTGTATCACGCGTAGTTTGGAAAGAACGCGTCAGCATGTTCTTCGTATCGATAAGGCGGGCGGTTCATGTCGTAGGTTGCTTTTACATCCTTGGGGCGCAGTCCCTTTAGTTTCTCCGGAATTTGTTTCAGTTTAGAACTTTCTACAATTTTCTGCAACAACATGATCTGTTCATTCTTAGGCAAATGTATTTAATAGGGTCCTAATAAGTAATGATTGATTTACAAGAATGTAAGAAAATCTACCAGTCCTTTTACAACTTACATAAATTAGATAATAAATAACTTTATTTATGAATATTTTACTTTTACACGCAATAAGCAGGATAAGTGGAGGATTATTTTATGGTAAGAACGGTTATGTAATCGTTCTAGTCGAAAATGTTTAAAAAGCACAACTTTAATTTTATAGAAAGAAATAAAGTAGAAAAATAACTCCTAATTATTTCTTTTTTTAAATATCAGACACTTTATTGCTTTAGTCTCATGTGAAGAAAAGTATAATATTGCTATATTATTAGGGAATAAGATTGATGTTTCTTGAGCTTTTGATGGTGTGGGAGCAGTGTGTCATAAAGCGCTAATTTTAGTCAAAGTTCTAATAGCAGAGAATACCTAACGTTGATTTTTCTTATGTGAAGATACTTTTGACCCGAATATGGATGCGTATATCTAATATTGGAGACTTTGTTGCTAAGATATATTATAGGATAAACACTTTGGATGGTTGCAACAATATGATCAATCTAACTGCGCACATAAAATTACACTTGTGTTCTTTGGCTACCATAAATGATTACATCTTAATGGCGCTGACTGTACTTATATAAGGTTAAAAGAACCGGTGAGTTTAGATACGATATAAGCGATAATATAATAGCAAACATTTGATACCAGTGTTTTGCATCTTATGCTATATACAGTGTGATGGGAGCAAAACAAAGAGTTACCTATTATGTTAAAAGCGGATTGCAAAGTGCCTTTACTTGAGGGCTCTGAATGTTTAACGTATGAAGGCCTGATTATATTTTACCCTAGACTGTTCGGAAAAGTCATTCGGTCTGCTTGCAGGCAGTGGCCGGATCATCATCTTCGTCTTAGTGAGGGGAAAGCTGGGGCCTTTGAAAGAAATCCAGTAAATTGACTGGCCTCGATGTTCGTCTGCTGACATAGAGTATTTGCCGTTCAAGTTACTGAAAACAAAAAAGGTGCTTTAATACCTTCACTTCGAGATGCATGCGAGTGAGAGTGGCCGTGAGAAAAGTACCTCTTATCGCATTCTTTGTACCACCAAGCACCGCCATGCTCTGTAGCGCATGCGCCGTCTTTCCATTCGTCATTGTCTGCGTCCAGGGTGGAAAACTTCTGTCCAGCGTGATATGATAAGGAGTCGCCTAGAAAATTGGCGATAAAATAATTAATCTGATAGTAAAATAGGTATGTCACCTTAATAACAGAACAAAGCGAAATCGAGCTGACAGGTTTTTGAGCATTGCATTTTATAACTGCCTACTATTGATTGTAAAGGTTTTAGAATTTATGTTAGGTCCACCCATCTCTCTACTGCTTCGTTGCTGAAATTGAATAAATGTATACCTGCTGTGCCATAATAAGTTCCAAGGGTGCTGATTCTGAAGCCTTCATGTTCCGGACCGACGGTGAACACAGAATAGCCGGCGTACGCTTCCTGGCCATGTTGGGTCTCCATCTCTATCCTCAGTTCGTACAGCTTTTGATTGGTCAGGTAGTTAAGCTTCTCCAACCCAAGCCAGAACTCCCCTGCCAGGTTTCCAAAGCCGTGTTTGTAGTCCGACCATCCCTTGTAGAAATCTTGCGTTCCGTCAAAACGGTTTTGGAATACCTGCAAAACAATTTGGTGGTTTCAATTATTTTGATTCAATAGTACATTGTCTAACGAGTGCGCGAAGGGCCAAATTGTCGCTACGAGTGTTATTTCGCAACACGAGTCCAACACGTGGTCTTCCTGCATGTGATATATACGATACTCTTAATTTTGAAAGAAATCTTTAATTTTGTTTACTGTAAATAAGCGGCCTCACCGTCCATCCTCCGCCAGCAGTAGTGAGGTCACAAAGAACATAAAACGGCTCCATGTCGTCAGGTTTGATCTTGTAAATACCAGAAACATTGAACCCTTGCATCTGGATCTCTTGGCAGTCGGTTGGGTAGCGCTCAGAGCGGTCAACTCGCCCTGATCTGTGCAAAATAAAGACCAACATCAATGAATACGTCGTCTCAATCGCCCATACTATTATGGTCTACAGACAAACGCCAGTGACGATCACTAGTACGGGTAACAATGATCTTGTTATTGTTAATTTCCTTTTTCTTCTGAGGAGTACCTACGAGTTGATAGGTAAGTACTCGTATATGTAAGCCCTTAGGATTACGTAAGCCCTTTGACACAGTCGACCACACGTATAGACCTAATTACTTTTGTTCGATTAAAGCCTTTATGTGAGTACCAAGAACATCTAAGATATCCTTATCTTTTAGAGAAAAAACCGTCGATGACGATCTTTCCAGATTACCTACCTACAGAGAAATATCTATCTATACTACTTATATTCGGAACAACTTTTTAAGTACTTTCAGAAAATCGAATTCGATTCGAAACTGATCGAATTCGATTCGAATCTGATCGAATTCCGCCTCACTGGAAATATTTTATATTTCCTTTATAAGTCTTGTGTTCTTTAAACCGATTTATGATGCTAACCTTAGTTCTGTGACTAATGATTACATCAAAAGATGTACAGGCTATCCGAAGTTGATACGGTACCAAGCCGTTACACTCAAGAAGTATTGAACTGCATAACACAGATTATAAAACTACCAATGGCGTCCACTTGACAGGGCTTTCTAGCTCCTGGTCAGAGTTTAGCCAATATATTCAATTTTTTCAAACAGATACTAACTTGCAATCACATTTCCTTGTCTTCTGGTCATGCAGAGTCTTTCTGAACTCGTTGACCAAGCTAACAGTATCGACTGCATTTCCAATGTCGTTCCTGTTGAATGAAAACCATTGTGTTCATTAAATATTGTAATTCTATAAGATAACAGCTAGTGAACCGGGGCGGCTCACCGCCGTCGCTCCGAAGCCCTATCAAGTCAAATCGTAGATACTCGTATATGTAATTTATTTTTATGAATTCGAACGAATTTTTAGGACTTTCTGGAATAAATCAAATTCCAGACCATTATAACACCACTGTTTTTGGCTACTTCATAAAACTTTGTATGGAAAAGTGGTTCTTATATAATATTTAAAGAAGACTGTGCGTATGAGTGTCAATCTGCAAATCTAAAGTATCACATCTATCTACTGGTATGCCATTTTTATCATCATAGCAAGCACCTCTAATCCACTGCTGGACATTTGGTCCGATCTTCGGCTTTTCTCATCCAGTCGCTGCCAGCTACCTTGCGTAGATCGTCGCTCCATCTAGTTTCCAACCCAACGTGGCACACGCTAGTAATAATACCTATGTATTAACTAAGTAGACATAATTAATAACTTATGAGACTTGAATCAATATGAATTTTTATGATTTTTGTTATTATTTTTCTCTTAACAGTTGATTTAAAATATGAAACAGTTGAAATAAATTATGGCTATCACTGCTCTAAACCCTGTCATATTTTTTTCTTAACTGACTGAAAAAAATTCCAGCCAGAGATTACGTACTTAAGTCTCTTGGCAAAATATGAATCTAGTTCGAACATAATTCAATACTGAAGGTAATTACTTACTTGGGGAAGGTCCTGGTAAATTGCCTGTTCTTGACCTCGGAGATGATGGAGACGATAGACTCTACCCCCACGAGTACGCTCTTCATCTGGGTTTCCAGCGCCGTCAGCCGAGTGTCTAGCGCCGGGTCCGCATGGAATTCCGCACCCTCCACTGTCGCACAGTTTACAATATTTTAATTCAGTGAATACTTGGAGCAGTTGCATGGTAAATTTGATGATGCCAAGAGATCTTTTGTGGGGTGTAAAACTTTACAAATATTGCATTCTATTGGCTTCAATAAGTATCTTTTAATTTCTATATTTATTTTCACTCTTAAGTTACCATAACATATCCGAATAGTGGGGTAAGTCACTATCGTTTTAACTTAACTTAGATATAATACAGAATACATTCATTTCAAAAGTACTTTTAATTGTCACACTTATACTGGACACTATTATGATCGTCTTATAATTAAATTGCATTGAGATATACTTGATTTGTAAAAATTTGCATTTCATCAACTTCATATTAATTTGTTAATATTATGATCACTGTTATACAGACAAAACAAAAATAAACAATTATTAAATGTATGTAAATCACAACAAATACACCCGCTGATTACCTATGTGTTACACAAATAATAATTTACACAAGAAGCTGGGTTACAAACGACTAGTGGTATTTATCATAGACCCATTCGTTACCGGCGCTGTTAGATCGAGGATTATTTTCAACCATGAACTTGATATGGTATATTTCGTTCTTCAAGGTCTGTAAAATATTTTCTAGTTTATTTGTGTGATCGTTCTGAAGTCCTTTCGTGAGCTCCGTGAGATGCTTCATTATGCTGTTAGTTTTCTCGTGTACTTCTATATCCAAACGATTTAATCTAAAGTCAATGCTGTCGACTTTCTTTAAATATTTCTCGCTGGAAGTAATGGAATCCATGAGTTTCTCTACAACTCCTTCGTTGTCCGAAAAGCCCGCAGATTGCGGCACTCTCGTGATATTCTCTCGTTTTTTAGTGGAGAGCATTGCGTCAGTCAACTCGCTCTCATATTCTTTCTTCCATAGGGACTTATCTCCGTAATCGTTCTTCCGCCTCCCTCTTCTATCCATGATGACTTCACACTTAATTGTGGATATAACTATGAGAGCGACTTGGAATAGCTGAAGGCTCTGGACCATATTGAGATGTGAACCGTTAGTGTGTTGTGGTGCGACTGGCGCATTGCATGCTTTGTGTACGTCAACCGCATTAAGTTTATAAACTGTAATGTGACTCAAATAAAAAATATCAGTGCAAAATGCCTCTGCTGTGATATTCTAACCGTGAGTGATTCGCACAGAATTCTCTCACGAATGTTTAAACATACGTCTGTCTTATTATTGTCATTATTGTATACAAACGCTATAAAAACAATAGTAGAGTGCTATAGTGCACGTCACAAGAGATAACAACGTATATATTATTATAGGCGCGGGCACAGGCGGGGGTTTCAGGGGGTCCCAATTATCTAGCCTCCCACCGCAGGTGCCAAATACGTATGAAAGGTATGTACGTATGAAAGGTAAGGTTTCTTTTACATACCAAACCAGAAATTCGATATAAGTCATTTTAACAAAGCATAATGTTTTGTATAATTTCTTTTTGGAATGATGATTTGATGGAGGATTTACTTTAAGTAAGCTTCATGAAACTGACGGTAATATTTAACTGAATTGCAAGTTTATTGTAAGTGAACTTTAAATCTGATTTAAATCTTTTCTAGTTTCAGTTGCCGTATCCAAATATTATGTAAAGAGGCGGGGACGGACGTAAAAGTTTGATTTTTAGTCGTATGTAAGATTTAAGTGAGTTATAAGTAAACTCGATAATTATTCTATCATAATAATACTACTTTAGCGGAATGGTAAGATCTGATGATAATTTGATGATATGATAATGAATTAGCATATGAGATAATTATTAGCAGTTGGTGCAATTTCTCAACTGATAAAGTTCACCATTCGCTGTTTGTACACTGCTCGATTCGTACAATTCGTAGTTTGTTCAAATTCTTCTTTGGTACAAATTCTCAGTTTTTCAATTTCGCAATTCGTACAAATTCTAGGTTGTATCGCAGTCAAAGAAGTTATACTACCTCGGTAATATCGTTTATCATTTGTTAACTTTTCGGTAGCCTAAATTCACACGCAGCTATTCTGTTTTATCAAGATCTTTGGGTCAGTGTACATGTGAAGAATCTTGCAATGCAAAGAATAATAACATTGTCTTTCATGTGAATAGGTTTGATAAACATTTTATTGTTTGTATTAATACAATACGCAGGTAATACCTACTTACATATATAGAGTAGGTATCTCCATAGCTTTGAATAGTACTAGCGCCACTCCCGAAAAAAATAATTCTTCTAAATTAAGGCATTTTTAACGAAGTGCACAGTATAATTATTCCACGGATAAAGAAGGTTTTAAAAAGAATATTTTATTATCCTCATAGAGAAAAATAAGGCTCAATTTACATTGCCGCGGAATGGAATGGAAGCGAATTTTCGCAACGTAATTGTACATAGCATAATGAATTTTATGTCAATTGTGTAACATACAAACTAAATACGAGCCAAAAAACAGGTCGCGCGTCTTCCGGGGAATCTTCGCGCATTCTCGAGAATTCCCCTAGCTACTTTTTTTTGGCTCGCATTTAGTTTGTATGTTACACAATTGACATACAGTTATGTACAATTACATTGCGAAAATTCGATCCATTCCATTCCGCAGCAATGTAAATTGAGCCTAAGAAGTAGAGAGCGAAAGTACTAAAAGTGGCCACTGAAACATTATTTCATAAATTCAGGAGAAATGTTTTTTTCGGGTTTATTTGATGCGTTGCTAAACTTGAGGTCTTGGATGGAATATCTATATGTAGAGCCTGGTAACTACGCTGGCTCTCTTATCCTTCAATCTGAAACACATAATGCAATGCTTTGGCAGCTTCACCGAATTATTTCACCTCTCAAAGTTCTTAAATATTTTTACTTGCGCCGTTCTTGATTAGATAATTTCGAAACGCTAACCAAAATATGAAAAAAAAGGTACTTACATAAATACATCATCTTAAAGAGCGCCGGTGCGGTGGTTAGAATGCCGGATACGGATATCCTATGGGTCCGGGTTGAATTCCAGTTACAGATTATAACCCTTTACTTGTCGCTATAACTTCTTTGACACAGCCATACAAATGTCAAAGAATCATAACTTGCGAAAGGTTTCACAGGATTGGATTTTTAATGATTTCGTAGGTACATTTACTATTACGATGTGGAAGGGAACCTAATGCATGTCTGAAGCCTTCTTCAGAGGTCCATATATTGTCAGACTTGTTCAGGGCACCTGTAGACCTTGACATGGCGATGACGTGCTCTCCGAACCACAGAGAGGCTCATATGCACATAGTTTTTTTTATTAAATAAGGAGAGCAGACGAGCAAACGGGCCACCTGATGGTAAGTGGTCACCATCGCCCATAGACATCTCACCTTACTTTATTAATATTAGTGGGTTCTTGATGCGCTGCTAACCTTGAGGACTAAGATGGAATGCCTCATGTGCCGGAAATTACGCTGGTTCTTACCCTTCAAACCGAAACACAGAAATGCAAGCATCTCTACTTCACGGCAGAAATAGATAAGAGGGTGGTGCGCCCCCAAGGCGATCCTTTACTTTAGGATCTACCACTACTAGTACATAGTAGTCACTAATCGGTTTTGACCTGTTGTACGTTGCTTTACTGGCTGGATAGTATTCTCGTACTTGGGCTTCACTTATCCTAAGAAGGAGTAAAAATAGTTTTTGAAGGTTTGTGAAATCCGCCAACCACCAATCAGAATTGACGCCGTACCCCCGTACTAGTGGAGGCTTGTGGTCATGTTATAACATCCTATAGGAGTGACGTCTGCGCTTGAATGAGTATTTACTGTTAATCCTTGTCCCACATTATAGTATTATAATAATCCTTTTCTAATTGGGTATAGGCCCCACTGAATGCTTTTGATTCCATTTCTTGAGTTCTCTGCTATTACTGCGAGATGGCTAGTTTTAGGTGATATACCATACAATAATATGTGATAGGATACTGGGAACTGGGACCAAAACAATAAATAAACCAATAAATATTAAATGCATGTCTTAAAAATTAAGAAATAGTCCTAAATTGGTGGTCAAATGTGAAAACAGAATTATAATTCGTTGAAAAATAAAATAGCTACAGGCAATCAAAAATCAGAACGGTAAAAAGAAACGGCAATAAGTTTTATGACGTGACTGTTCTCTAGCGCCATGCAACGATGAGGGTTTTCCCCCTTTTGTCAAATATACATAGATATACATAGAGTATCTGCAACGATATTGTCTTTTCCACTGATATGCTGAATATTTGTAGAACATGTATTATTTTCTTTTTGACAATAAAGTGTTTTCCTTTTCCGATGAGGGCTTTCCGAAAAACTTGGCCATACAGCGCGGATGCGAAGATATTAACCCTCAAAATTAAAACGAACATATTTTCAAAATTATCATGCTTAATTACTACAATGAATTCCAGGAAATTTGTAGCATAGGTTGAGATAAGTACCACTAAAAAGGCTTTCTAAAAATATTTTCCTACCATATTCAAAGGGGTTTGATTTTATGACTGTTCAAAGTAGGTATATTTTCGGAATATTGACTACAGAAGTAAAACTACCGCAGCATTTAACAGGGTATCTGGCTGATGCCTAAATTACAAATTGTAACAGATTTTGTTGTGCGGTTTCCATTTTATGACCACTTTTATTTTTAAAATTTAATCGGTCATAAATTCATAACCGTTATCGATTCGCAAAATAACTAATTCATAAAGGTAACTAGGACCTATTTTAACCGTGTTAAATTCAAACCGATCGGTGAAAAAATGATCATAAAATAATATTTTGACGGTGTCTTCGCAGCATCCACCCGGGTCCGTACTGTATGACCGAATTTTTCGGAAAGCCCTCAGCGAGCTCTATTGTTCTAGACTAGAACGGTGGTGGTAAAGAATAGTTTGGAATACCCATGAGCACATGATGACCTTCTATTATTATGTTGTACTATGCTCCCGAATAAATGAACTAAGTATTTCTTATGTTAGCATCGTATATAGGGTATAACAAAACACCTGTATTGATTACTTGCAGTAAGTAGTATCTTGGATTGTACCTAGGCCAGGCACATACTTACCTAACACTCTTAATACAACACTATAAGTACTTGTAAGATGGGCGATGTCGATGGGTTAGTGCTCAAATAAAGTACTATTATACGTGGACCCAGGTGATTTACCCTAGGTGAATTATAAGTGCACCGAACCGTAAATTTAAAATAGGTACGTTACAATAGGTATGTGATACCTACAAAAAACTAGTAGTATTTAAATACTAAATCTAATTAAACAAAGCGCGTTGATGTCTTTTGTCTTGAAATCGTAATAGCGAAATATAGTAAATTTAATAAAATGTGATATACTGGTTTAATCTATACAAACCGAAATAATACCTATCATCACACAAAAGACATCAACGCGCTTTATACCAAAGAAACACACACATGCAAAACATAGAAAATTATTACATACTGACCGTGTTGCGCTAACCGTTAACTCTGTTTACCCGAGAACAATTTTGTTTGCACAAGTGACTTGATTGGTTCAGTTTGTTGAGTTTTTGATTTGAAATTTTAATGGGACTATTGATATAATAATAATAATCAATATTTTAGTCAAAATTAGTGGGAGTCAAAATATAAAATTGGTACTTAATTATTTATTAATCATACCTTGGTCCTTAGATGATAAAAAGTAAGAGATGGCGTTCTTACCTTCAAGCCTCATTAGCACAACACAGGAGGAGTGGAGAAGTCGACGAGTGAGGTGGGCACTTCACCGCCATCTTATCTTATCTTATGATAGTGGGCCGGGAATAACCCAGCGGCACTTCGACCATTGAGGATCTTTTGTACCTACCCCATTTACACACTGGTCATCTCAGTGTGCAGGTTTCCTCACAAAGTTTTCCTTCACCGTTGAGCAGTCGGTAAATGTACGTAAGTCTTCCATAAATACGAAAACTCATTGGTACATGGCACTGCATGGTTTTGAACCCCGATTTGGTTTTGAACACCGACGCTCGCCACCATATATTTTGATTTGTTTACTTTGAAATGAAATTATAGATAAGTAAAACATTTACATATTTTTGTGATTTCTAGTATCTAGGTATTAATACTTGTGCTGTAGCTGTTTGTGCTGCGCCTAAATATAGGAAATAATGGTTACGGTACAGCTAATTTGTTTCCAATAACCCCGTGAAATACACATTATTCACAATTTTTCATTTGCCATTTTTTCAAAATAAGAACGTATGTAATCTATAGAACGTATGTATCTAAAGTACCACCATTTACAGTTGCTAGGTCGACAAATTAAGACCTACTATTTTAATTTTCTACAAATTAATCACAGTTAAAAATACTACAGGTAACAAACAAATACAAAGAGTGTTAAAAGAGCCTCACCCCGCATGGTAGGTCGCTGGTCGAGCCGGTCCCACACCGACTGCTTCAGCTTGTCAAGGTCCAGCTTCACGGAGCGCAGCGCACTCTCGAGCAAGTCCGCCGGCGCCGTCTTCACCGTCCGCAACATTTCCGAGATATACTTCAAGATGCTGTTCGTCCTCTCGTGGAACGTCGCGTCCAAGTGATTGATCTTCCTCTCCACTGACTCTATCATTTTCAAGTACCGCTCACTAGACATCAGCGTTTCAACAAACTTCTCCACGACCACCTCGCCTTTCATCGTCCGAGGAGTGGTCGGCAAACGGTTGTTAGAAACTTCCTTATTCCTACTGAAAAACGCAGCTTCCTCGGAGTCCTCGTTGCTTCTCTCGTGGCTCCTAAGACGCTCGCTGACTGCGGCGCAGTATGCCAGGAGTGAAAGGACGATCACAAGTTTTCTTTGCCACATTTTCGCGAAGTCTGCCGTCCAGTTTCACAAAACGAACCGCAATGACCACTCTCCAGAGCATGTTTAAGTTGAAGCCAACTTATTTTAAAACATTAAGATCGGAGCGCCTTCCATTGTTGAAATGACAATTACCTTGTTTAAATATCTTCATTATTGTAGTTGTTAAATTGAAAGCCCTTACTTATATTATCGAATAAGTATGCATTATCTATAATATACGAACAATGGAAAGTTTAGGAAGTAGATCAGTATATAGTTACTTACTAGGTACAAATAATTATAATAATTACAGAAAGTAACATACTGAAAAGTTTTGTTTAAGGATTAATACCTAAGTAGTTGTATTGCAAAATTCTTATAAATGTTATCTCTTACCTATCTTGGGTGAAAGAATTAAAGTCCCCTTCCGTTCGTTCCTTCATACGAGTACTTATTAATGTATGTGGTGTTTTTCATCTTCATATCTCTATTAAAGAAATAAAACGACATTTATTTAGTAGGTAGTTACAATTTGTCATAAATGAGCAATAATTACGATTTTTATTGAAATAACAATACTTCGTAACGTACATAAAAACGCATATACGTACTCTGTAATTATTACAATCTGTAATATTACTGTAATTATTAGTACGCATCCTAATCCTGCAACACATCTTTTGTACCCTTCGGCCATCTACGGAAACGGTGTAGGTTTGTTTCCCGTGGTCCCCAGGGGTAAAGGAAATTATTTTTCCCGTGGTTCACAGTAAGACATAAGACTTCAGAGCCCTTGATGAGAGATGAGATCCCATGTAGTCCAAAAGTGTAGGCACGATCAGAATCGTATCTAATACGTTTCTAATACGGTTTGTTGTAGGTAGATTTTCTTGTAGGTAGGTTACGCAATCCATATGACAATCTCATATCTCAGATGATAATGGTAACTTATTTATCAAATCTTTATCTTTCAAGTTATCAAGCAGTACCTAAGTACCAATGTTTTTGTGTAAGAAACATCAATATAAAGTCATAGAAAAACCATGTATTTTATTATATTTACCTACCTATGAAATTGTCGTTTTATATGGAAAAATTGAAAGCAATAACTGACATCAGAATCTGAGACTATCATGAATGAATCGTGATAAAATTGAATTTCGATATCCATAGTCGGGTTCAGTAAAACCGAATCTCATGAAACTAATATTATAAAGTCAACTCCTCCAGACTGACCTAAAGCGGAAGGAATTGTCCGTGTATATCTCAATCCGGAGTTATGACCTACCCTTTAATAGTTGGAAATTATCGTTTGAAGGTAGGTAAGTATGTATTGATCGATTGCTTTGATTGTTCGATTCTTATCGTATCCTCGTGATACCATATTACCTACTAGAGTAGGTACATCATCTGTGAGTACATCAACAAACATCACTATTTTTAGTGTCCGTGACCTGATGATGGAGACAGGAGTGTCAGTACACATAGGATCTTCACGATCGCAGTAGACCGTAAAGTATGTGTTCAGGTGCGTTTTTTAAATTCGCTTGGTACGTGAGACTTTTGGTGCGAGAGATGATGATGAGGGCCTGAAAATGGAATCGGAAGATGATCAACGGAACTTCTGAATGACTAATATTAGATTAATTTTAGTTTTGATGTTAAAATATAGAATTTTAAAAAGTAAAAAACAAAAGACGACAGGTTTCCTGGACTTAGTCCGGTAAGGTTGTATGAAAATCAATTACTGTCGTCTATTATTTTTTAAATTAGTATTTGGCTTCGAGACAGGTAGTATGTACTTAAAGGTGAAACTTCCTCAGCTCAAAATTCGATTGTAAGGTACCTGAGGGTAACATGGCCAGTCGGTTAATATGGCTATTTCCCATATCTCAAAAAGTAACACGGATTTTGGATAGACGGCGCAAGTATATGTTAGCTCTGAGATCGTATAGGAACTACACAAACAGATAACGGTATTGTTTTATCGTTGCCATTTTGACAGTTAAAAAACTTCTCGCATTCTAGACCTGTATTTCATGTTACAAATTCTTTAAAAACTAAAGTTTATCAAAATACTTGAAATCCGATCATTTTGACTGTTATTATAGGTGAGTGTGGAGATGATTTTTTGTACTTTTATATTACGTGGTGTACGTTAAGATATTCAAAACAAAACTGTTTACAATCTGTTAATATTTTGAACAAGTACCAACTTGAAAATATAGCCAAGATAAATAAACACCTCGACGCAAGGCTAGTAAAAGCTTAGCAGAGCAGTTGAATAAATTAATGTTTACCGAGAAGGATTCTCCAGCACCAGTTGCCACATCTAACAACACGCACGTTAACGAAAAAGCCCTCTAAGAGACAAACGACCAAGTCAACTATACAAAAAAATCTCGGTGGTGTTTCCAGCCTGTGCAAGGAGGATAGAATATCAGATATGAGGCTGTGCGTGACAATTAATAATGAGGTTCCTAAGTGCATGAAAAATGTGCTGATCTCACTGCAGTTGACAAAGAAATGTATATTTCATTATTACATGTCATGGCCATAATATGGCATGCTGAAAATATGGCCACTTTCCAAATTTGTTATGTTGATTTTGCTCAAAGTTCCTATTATTTTCCAAAGTTCATTTGTGATTTCCTTTAATAAATATACTTAAGTTATAGGTTTTAACTGTGTATTATTGTCAAGTTCAACCTTTTAGTTTCCTTGGAATATGCGGGCAAAGCTTATTGGCCATATTACCCTCAGGCACCTTATTGAGCACATTTTCGAGCATCTTTGAGAAAAATACTTTTGCAACAAATACGTCGAGAAATGTAACTATTCCCCTATGTTATTTGTTCTGTGTTTCTGTTCTACTCTATCAGAGATAGTCAAATAGCGAGAACAAAATAATCAATAATTTTTACAAAAAAATTACATTGGAATTGAATAATTCTCTGTCATTACGTTTTTTTTACTTTTTTCCCATTACTTTTTATTGTTTTTGAATACACAGTTATTATTTTTATTATTTATTTATTTCTATTTTGACGTTTGTGATTAATTTACAGTCTGGTAGAAAAGAAAGAGTAAAATGTACCTATGGAAAGTTGCCATTACTTAATTTCTACTCTATTTTGCCAGACTACACGTTAGATTATCTATCTATCTATATAATATTTATATCTAAATACATTTTTTGGATCTGCCTAGTTGGCAACACTGAGTCTGTCATTATATCTCTCTTCAAAATACTGCCGAGTTGCTTACTGCTCTGAAGTGGAATTTCTTCCCATAATTCGACAGCCTGACAATAATAATAATGACAAATGACAGTTGTCAAATAGTGTAGACCGTATATCGATGTTGGATGTAAACTGAGGAGAATAGACTCAACTCAACGTTGGAGACAAATTGGTGCGAAAGGAATCCGCAGACATTTTCTTGTGGTGTTTCCACACGTACTATCAGTGTATACCTAATTGCAGCTATTTTCGTTTTACGTGTTTAAATCATAGAAATCAAATATTATATTGATGAATCTGTGGTTTAAATATGAAATTGCAGCTAATTTCCTTTTTTTTTGGTTTTAGATTTTGAAGATACGAAATATTGTAAATGCTTTTTTTTAATTACTGCCATAAATGATATTATGATAAGAAAATTACGTATGAATCGTATGATATAGAAATTTTTCTTTTAGTTTGGCAAACCTCATGTGATTGAATAACATGGGAAGAAATACAATACTATTTTTTTCTCAAGGGATTTTCTAAGGGCTGGCTGACTGCAAGAAATTAAATAAATAAATAGTCCACGTTTTTCCTTGTAAAATATAAATTACATACCTTTTAATAATGCTGAACTCTTGTAAAACGTGACGTGGCAGTACTATATATTACTACAACATACTATGTATTAGTACGAGTTCTGTTATCACTTGCTTATCAGTGAAAAAGATATACCTAATATAGATTGAGAAAACCGGCGAGCAAAGGTTATAAATTCCATATTTATGTAGGATTGTGATCTTTGGCCGAGTTCACTTTTTCAACAAAAAATGTTCAAGGTATGTATGCGGTAAGTTGACAGTATACATTATACTTTGGAATTTATCGTAAAATACTTTAATATTATCAGGGTTTGGTTGGAATTGTCACTGGAGGAGCATCCGGCCTCGGGCGGGCGACCGCCGAGCAGTTAGTGAAGCAGGGCGGACGGGTCGTGATTTGTGACCTGCCGGCAAGCAGTGGTCAAGAGACAGCTAAACAACTTGGAGAAAATGTGGCTTTTGTGCCTGTTGACGTGAGTTTTAGACAGACATGTGTTCATTTTTGTAGTCACTCTATGACTATATGGAGTCAGTTCACCTCATCCATTCACATTTTTATTGTTTAATAAGAGCAGACCGATCACTCGGCAGCACTGGTGCAGCACAACCACATCATTAGATCTATAGTGAATAGTTTAGTGTACATTAATATTGTTTTCTATTTACTGCTTATTGTATTGTGTAGGTATAAATTAAAAGTTAGTAAATGTGTCAATTGGTCCACCTACAAATGGGGCACCATTTTTGTGGACTATCAGATTTATTTATGTCGTAGACACGTTTCATGAAGTGCGTAAGCATTACACAAAGAGCTAAAAAGTTAGACAGATCACGTAATAGTCGAAATTTGCACTATCTGTTTAAGATTTTTACCTACTTCTTGACATGCAGATCATCATTTAAGAAACCCAGAACCAAGACCCAGGTCGAAGACTCAGACCCAAAAATCAGATCCCAGACAAGAAAGAAAGACTGATAGTGTAATTCAGGGGATTCTCTGTGGTCCAACTGAAATAACAATACCAATAAATACCAATAACAATACCATAAAACTTGACTATAACAGTATCTGTTTAACTTTATTAGTGCTTTGTGAAATGACTACGCACTTGCTGAAATGCGCCGTATACATGCGCTACGACTTATATACTTATGTAATTTTGTTTTGCAATAATAATAAAAAGACAAGCAAATAGGCCATTTGAAGGTAAGTGGTCACTGTCGCCCATAGATGTTCTTTAATTTCAATATCTCGCCTCACTATAATGTATAATGTTATTAGAGGGTTTTCGATGCGCTGCTAACCTTGAGGACTGATCAAGTGGCTCGTGTGCCGATAATTATGCTGGCTTTCTTGTCCTTCAAACTGAAACACAAGAAGCAGTGCTGCTTTCTGGCAGAAATAGGTAAAAGGGATGGTAGAGTCATGCCATCTTCACATACGTTGATTTTAAGCTCTGCCCACCCCACTCGAAATCAATGCATGTGATTGTATGTGGCAAACCAAACAGGAGATCAACCAACGAGTCTAAGTAGTCAAATATCATGCCCTTTCGCTATACTGTCAAAGTTAAAGTAAATTTTTGTTATTGCAACTAAATTAATATGTTTATGCATTAATCAAAAACTGTTAAACCTATTGTATCTAGGTAGTATGAGTTTTTAACTGATTCATCTTGATGTCTGAAGTACTTATGAACAGGTCCTGATTATTTGTGTTGTCTATAGGTTACTTCAGAACAGGATATAAACAATGCATTGCAAGCTACTAAGGACAAGTTTGGTCGACTTGATGTGGCAGTAAACTGTGCTGGAATAGCCTCTGCTTCTAGAATCTACAACTTTAAGAAGAACCAACCCTTTGATCTTAAGCTTTTCCAGAAGACTGTAGAGGTTTGTACAACATTCAATATTCAATATTTTACCAGAACATTCAGAAAATTCTCAAAGTTCCTAGATTTCAAATTCATTCATCAACTGCAGCAATCGAAAATTTATCCAAAAGAATATTTGCATTTACCAAAAGGCTGGCCTGTTTATTGAATTATTTAACATTTGATCTGATTACTATCTTTAGGTGAAACAATTCAAATTATTTGACAGTAGGTATTTACTGTTTGTAGTGATTCTTTTTATGAGAACAGACAATAATCACAAACAAACAAAAATATGTTGTATATATGTAATAGGATATGTAAATATGTAATAGGAAAGTAGACCTGCCTCTTGATGGTAAAAGTCACTTGCCCATAGACATCTCACCTCACAAAAATATTGCAATAGTGCTTTGGATATGTTGCTTAGAACTTATCAGGTAGTCTCATTTGCCGGTAAATACTTGTTCACTAGTGCAGAAATTAATGTAATACTCCACATTATTTGATTACAGGTAAATCTAATAGGTACTTTCAATGTGATCCGACTCGCTGCTGGTTTGATTGGCAAGAATTCTCCGGATGCAGATGGACAAAGAGGGGTCATCATCAACACGGCCAGTGTTGCTGCCTTCGATGGACAAGTAAGTAAATTTGATGGGCATAAGCCCATTTACACTTGACTGCATTCAGTACGATTAGTTTACGATTTACAGCATATAAACAAAAGACTGTCTAATTAGTCAACTAAATCGTTGACGGAATTCAGTCACGTGTAATAAGTGCTTCAGAATGACCGTTCCCAACCTGCTTTACGAACTACTGACACCTAAAGCTGCGTCCGCATTACGTGTGGGTGCCGCGCGAGCAATGTTCGACCGCGGCAAACCTGTATTTTGTCTCGCGAGCAAGTTTTAGCACCACCTATTAATACAGCGCGGTAGGCGATCCATAAGTTTGTGCGCGACAACCCCATGGTTGTCGCGCAGCGGCAGCTGCACGTGTATGACGTGAAACATATATAGGAATTGTTTAGAGCTATATAATCTTATTAAAGTAAGACACTTTAGATTATCCATTTGATCGCCGCGCGAGTCAACTGAAATGCGTTCAAACAGCACGCGAACAAAGCACTGACGCTCCTTTGTCGCGCCGCCAAAAACCGACAGAACATGGTTCGCCGCGCGGCACGTTTGGGAGCGGCAATGTTCGATGGTTTGCCGCACGTAATGCGGACGGTGCTTTCGACTGTCACACCTTCTGAATATTATTTAATATTTCTAGATTGGCCAAGCTGCATATTCTGCTTCAAAAGCAGGAGTAGTTGGCATGACTCTGCCGATCGCAAGAGACCTCGCGAAACAGGGCATCAGAGTTGTTACCATTGCTCCAGGTAAGTTGAACATTGCTATGCACAAAGACTTCGATATATTTTAGTTCATGTTCTGGGGATGCGCTGGCTACTGCCCAAATATTCTCGTATATCATGTATACAGATCAGAACTCAATTTATCTTACTTAATAGCACCGACGAAGCATTAATGAAAATCTTCACCTAGAAACCGATATGATCCGTGGTCCTGCTGGAATGGAATTTGCTACCTACCTGTTAGAGCACCGGTGGCGTAGTGGCTAGGACGCCGGACTCCCATGCGGGGGAGGTCCGGGTTCGAAACCATGAAATGTACAAGTCTTTCAGTTATTTCGAAAGACCTACGTACATTTACCGACTGCTCTAACGGTGAAGGAAAACATTGTGAGGAAACCTGCACACTGAGATAACCAGTGTGTGAAATGGAGAAGGCAATGGCTATATAATTTATTGCCTGAAAATAAAGAATTTAATTAATAATATTAATGACAAACTATCCTATTAAATCCGCCTAGAGAGTCATACTACGTGGGTATTTCCATAGAATGATCATGACTTTCATCAAAGAGGAATACGACTAAGAAGAATACCTTATTGCTATCATATTTCAGGTTTATTCCGGACGCCTATGATGGAGATGCTGCCAGAACCTGCCATCAAATCGTTGGAGGCATCAGTCCCGTTTCCTTCACGCCTGGGAAACCCTGCAGAGTTTGCTTTGCTCGTCCAGAGTATCATACAGAACCCCATGCTCAATGGTGAAACCATACGTCTCGATGGGTGTTTAAGAATGCAGCCTTAGATATACAACAGTATGTGTAAGAAGAAAATTTTATTAGAGTTGGTAAGTAATTAATTTGGTGCTGGCATGCTAATACTGTAGTAAGTATTGCTTGAAACTACTGTAAATAAAGTTTTTATTACAAATCATTTTTTAGTTTTAATGCAAAGTAGTGTAGATTTGTGTAGATATTTTAGTAAATAATGAATTCAATAAATGCTTCATGCATTTATAAGTTTTGTTTTTATATTAGTTTCGGCGTGGTTTTCTCTGCTGGCGACCATAATTTGTATTTTTATGACGGTAAAATAACCAGATCTCGAAACGAACGGACGTGTCGTCCGCTTTGCAATCAAGTGAAAACGATTATTTAAACTATTTCAATTATCTTATTATTTGAGTTTGGGTTAAAAAATCGGTGCCTCCTGTTTCATCTTGTGCTTCTTGCCATTGCACACGGCGGCCATGATAAATTGTGTCGGTCCTCTCGCTCGTCCGCGGCTGTGACGTCGCTCGCAGATTGAGAGGAGGGCTGGTGGTTTGCGGTGCTTACGTGAGTCAAACAATGTTTCTAAAGATGTTTGGAAAAACTACAAATAAATAAACATCAATATCGTCCGGCGAGTTGGGACGCGAAGCCTGGGTCACTGGCGTGCGAGCCGTGCCGCTGTGCCACCAAGCGTCAGCACTGCATTACGAATTATTATACCCCATCCTTAACTTGGATTGCATAATGAACTCTTCAACAATGAGTTGTTTAGCTTGCCGCGGTCGTGTCGATGAAGTACACCTGGTGTCGTGCATGGCCTGTAAAGGATCCTATCACTATCAATGCCTTAACATTACTAGTGAGTACTTTTTGACACACAATCACGAATACAAAACCTCAGAGTTGCATGAACATTATAATTCGTAATCGTCCAATCGAAAAATCGTTAGCATCGCCTAGTGGTGCTGCTGCCGGTGCAGTCGAGTCTGGGGCAGGTGGCACAATCACCTACGAGGACTTTGGCAAATTATTAGACTCGAAACTTGGCGCTATCGAAGCGTCACTTACGCGCAGCATCACCCAGACCATAAGAGAAGAGCTCAATTCCGCGATTGATAAATTGAAGGCTGAGTTTACCGAGACCACGGACCTGTTGCAGGCCGAACAAAAAGACATAAAAAAGAACTATGTATAGCTGATAAAAAAATTGCCGCTCATGAAACTGAAAATAGTGCACTTCGGTCTGAGTTAGTGCACTTGGGACGTCGCATGAAAACCTTAGAGAAGGCATCGAGAGGGTGTAATCTAGAAATTCAAGCTGTACCCGAAAAACGTACCAAGAATGTGTTATCTATTCTCAGGAACCTCTGTAACGTGATCAATCAACCAATCTCAGACAATGACATTTGCTCGGTGCGTAGAGTTGCTAAACTGGACCCTAGGTCGCAACGTCCACGTAATATACTAGTCTCACTGTCCTCCGAGCGTCTGCGCGACAGTGTGTTATCGCTGGTCAAGCGGTACAATAAAGATCACGTTGTATAATAGTCTAATCAGGACAGTCCTTGAATATGGCTCAATAATTTGGTCTCCTTGTTATAAGGTCCACTCCCACAGCATAGAAAGAGTCCCAAAGAAAGACCCTTAGAATAATGATCCATAAGTATGGTTTCGGGCGTCAGCTGTCGTCGTATGATGATAGACTGGCAAAATTTAAAGTCACCCCGCTTCAACTTAGGCGCAAACACCAAGACCTAATAATCCTACATAAAATTCTTCATTCCACCATAGATTCACCTTCCTTGCTGTCCTGTCTAAACTTCAACACAAACTTTAAACTTCGCAATCCTAAAACATTTGTTTTAAATGTTTTTAAGAACAACACATCATTCTATAACCCTATTGTGCGAATGTGTTGATTGTTTAACGAAATCTCTGCGAACAGCAACAATAAGCCATCGATAGACTTATTTGATCCTAGGCCATTAGTTTATAAAAGACGGGTTGAGGATGTCCTCAAGTGAGCTATCCACGCCACCTCCACCTACTTTATTATTTTTATTTTTCAAATAGGTATTAGTTTTTAAGTCATTTCATTACATTCGATAGTATTTTTTACCAACTCAATTTTGTACAACAATCAATTTTCTATTTCCTAACCATGCTGTTTACACGTTAAGGGTTACGACCTAACTCATAACTTTATATTGATTTTTCTGTAATTTCTATGGTTGTAATCTGTTGTGTTTACCTAATAAATAAATTAAATTAAAATAAAACTTGCTAACCATGAGTGGAGTGGAGTAGAGGATTGCAGATTGTGTAACGGTTAATCCAAATAAAGGTCTGCTTTTGACCTCACGTTTAGGTTTCATCCTGGTACCACAGCCAGTTCAGAGGAGTATAATATGTGATGAAAAGCAAACCCTTTCTGACCTGAAATGGATCTGCATCTGTTTACACAGATGTCAAATACCTACATACATTATGTAACGAACAACTAATAATTCGCTACTAGATTTACCATGCGTAGACAGGTTCCAATTTTGAGACCGCATCTCTACTAAAATCAACTACGCGTAAAATGATGGAGAGTTGCATTTTCCCGAGTTAATACAAGTGGATGGTGTACAAATAAAGACGCAATTATTTAAACGAAAATATCATTTATTTCTACAATAACGGGCGGCGGCGCGAGCGCTGCCCCCGCCGCCTGCGCGTACGTGCGTCTCACAATATTTATTAATCACCAAGTAAATAAATACACTGACGATGCACGGGCGACATCTCACACCGCCATATATATCTTCTATGTTGCCATCTAAAATAGATCGTGTTTACAGATTTTAAACTTAATGACACCTCTAAACAATACCGATAATTAAAATAAGTTTAAAAGATTTAGCGGCAACAATAACTTTATTCATAATGTATAAAAGACAATGTGAGGTAATGACACGGTACAAACGTGGCTATGGTAAATATGGGTTGCTCCATTCTTAACTGAACTACCCGTTATAAGCCATTGCCGTTAATTGTCAAGATTGCACTATCTGTATTCCTTTATGTGTAAAACTCAAATTTATGCAAATTACAATACAATACGAATAAACTCTTTGTTGTTCATAATAAATAAAACCATACTTAGGTAAATTATCGATGTAGGTAGTAGGTACAAAGCCTAGTCTCGTGTACGATATACTAGTACACATAATACGGGTAGTCAAATTATAAAAAAATATTTATAAAAAAATACGTAGGTATATACTATGTAAATAAACTAATAATATATGTATTTTCAAAATAATTATGGCCGCGAGAGTACTTAAAGAAGCGGAGAACGGCGTTCTTGGCTAGACCATGTAATATCAGAAATAATAAATTATAATTTCCGTAAATTATTAAGTATATAATAAATTAATTATTATATAAATACAGATAGTACCGCCTATAGTATATATACATATGTCGTAGTATATATACTATTAAAAAACTATTAAACCATATAGTGACGTCGGCAGTAATGTGGCGTTTCTATTTAAATATTTAAAAATTGTGAGTTCAGTTAAAATGGGAGCAGCCAAACAAAAAAAAGCCTTATCAGGTGTACTTATGCATTATAAGTTATAATAACATTACAGCGGTCACTGGACCGAGATGCGAGGGATATGTTCCACTCGTGGCGTCGCGGGGAGTCGGTCACTCGGCGTGCGCGTTTAGGGTAAGACCACAATAATACCTTGTAATTGTACCTTTACATTCCGATTGAGACCTACCCGTTCCCACCGCCAATTAAATAACAGTAACACATATAATAAGCCGCACTATCTACGGTATCAGATATTAAAACTTTACTTCCAGACATTAAAATGCGTTTATGCATTGGTATCTGCCAGCCCCACATTTTCAAATTCAATAATAACCATTAAAGATTGAATTAAAATTCTGTATACCTCGCCCTACCTATATGTACAATTAATAAAATAGAATTAACACGGCTCGCGAAATAAAGTTAGGTGCAACAGAAATAATCGCTTAGGTACTTAAGATTTACATCTAGTATGAATTCTTCAGGCTAAGGCCTGTCGATTCGCTCAAATTCACGTCCTCAAACTTAACCGAGAGAATACTATACACAGACTAAAAGTTAACAACATCGACTGAGATTAAATCTAACTTATCGTTAATGAACAACAAAGTGGTTAACTTACAAATTGTAACGCGATCGTTGACGCGCGTCTCTTAGCGTTACGTTTAGTTATATTTTGGAATGTGTGCGGCCCGTGCGCTCTCTCCCACCCTAATAGACGTCCACCCAACACAATGAACTGCCGCTGAGTGAAGCTTGTGGTGACGACAGACTGCGTGTACTTAGAGCGATCCACTACCAAACAGCCATACGAACGGACGACAGGATAAAGGGTTTTACTGCGCGGGCGAATCTGAGCGAAGTAACAGTGCCCGAACTTGTCCGGACAATGCGCTTCAAAAGCGCCCGGCGGCGAAGCGCGGCGGCGCAGGCGCACGCAAGCACGAGCGCCCCGAGCGCCGGCCGCACGGGCCGTCGCCGCCGGTCGCCATCGAGCGCATTGCTCGACGCTGCGCAGTTGAAGTAACTACCTATCACTTAGTATCTAATTGAACTCAAAATGTACACTTACATAGAACACTCAACGTGTATCTTAATAATTTTAAAATACTTAATTTAGTTCATAAATATAGATATTACTTATACAAACATTAAAATATAACATTACGCTGTATATTACATTCTAGCCTTAGAAGTAAATAGTAGGTTAAATTTTAACGTATGATGAAATTTATATTCGACTTTAAATGAAACAAGTATTATTATTATTTTAAAACAAGAGAAGCGATAGATGAACAGACGTGAGGATTACACCGACTATGAAATAATTATGAACACTGGCACCTTAAAATGTTCAACCACTCATTCATTTATTGTCTAAAAAGATTGTAATTTGTAGACAGATATTTGTTACGAAGCTATTAAACTTAAGTGTTGTACTTGAGGGCTCTGTGGAGGACGGTGTTAGACGAGCTGCCGTTACCAGCCACTGCCCGATGGATAACTGTCTCAAACCCTGTACGATCACTTAACTTATGGCACACGACGCCGTAACCTTGCACTTGATCACCTATGTGGTGATGGCTATAATGGTTATAAATAATAAACATAAACTCTTACATATATATTTTACATGTACGGTAAAAATATACTTGCATTTCATATATAAATATGTAACGGATGTGAGGGAGTCAATACAAAAGTTATATATTATGGCTGTACTATTGGTGTATACTTACATGTATAGAGTTTGGACCATAGTGGGCTCGAATCAGAGTGCCGTCTCTATAAACAAATTGAATTTAGAGATCACTATCCCGCCAAGCCAACATACTATGTATATTTGAGCATATCTATTTTAATGAGTGATCGCGGCCGCAAAATTTAAGGACTTTAACTATACTCACCGGGAGCATTCGCGCGTAGTGTAACAGCTCGCAATCGAGCATTACATCAGTGAATATGTGGAGATGCGCATTACAGTGCGCACACTGTAATGATACAATTTCGAACATTGCAGTAGTGAGTACGGAGCCGTGCATTACAATGCGCACTACTTGTAATGTAACACGATACACAGACGAATGTTCGCCAACGTATCAAACGCTTGTAACATGCGCGTGTAATGCAATGCTCGAAGCCGATCTTATACAAAAGCGAATCAGTACGCGCCATGCTCGCCTTCGAATTCCTATTTGTTACTTTACACGAGTATGCTGCCGGTGAGTACCCTCCTTTAGAGTTCGTTAATACTCTGAATCGAACCACTGTACTAAATTTAACTATTTCATCAGAAACACTCGTATAGTTTCGCATTTAGTTTGCTGCTAGTGACAATTCGGCGTACATTTTAATTTCCTTGTCTCATCTACTCGAGTGAATCTTAAGGAGGGTTACTCACCGGGAGGTTTCGCGTGTAATGTAACAGCTCGCAATCGAGCATTACAACAGTGAATATGTCGAGACGCGCATTACAGTGCGCACACTTGTAATGATACAATTTCGAACATTGCAGTAGTGAGTACGGAACCGTACATTACAGTGCGCACTACTTGTAATGTAACACGTTACAGTTTCAGTCGGACATTGCCAAAATAAATGAATCTGTGACAATACACATACAAATGTTCGCAAACGTATCAAACGCTTTTAATGTGCGTATAATGTAATGCTCGAAGCCGGTCAGTACACGCCATGCTCGCCTTCGAATTCCTATTTGTTACGTTTCACGAACATGTTGCTGGTGAGTACCCTCCCTTACACCGTGACGTTGTTTTGCGATTAGACTAAATCTTTCAAAATTATTACGTGATCCACTGCTCCTAATATGTAATAAATATTTGATTATTAATTACATAGTTATAAATAAATATAGGTACTTAATTAATAACTAATATTTTTACATGTTTAGGAAAAGATATTTTATGTATAAATAAATATGTAGTTACCATCATTGATCATTGTCGTTAATTTTGATGCGCATTATAATTAGTATCCTTGTATCAGAAATGTATGTGTAGTATTTAATAAGTATGCATTAATACCTACCTACAGGTTTAAGAGTGTATAATAATCAAGAAAATACTGCATAGAATGGTAACGTATGTTTGGTAATAAAACGCACAAAACTAATCAAAGGAACCTGCATAAATATATATATAAAATACTATTACATGATTCACGTACGTATACTACATATATAGCCTTAGCCCATTGCCAACTGTGGTTTATTTTAAAGCTGCAGCGGATAAAGCATTTTAAAAATTGGTCACCATCTGTCGTTGTGCCCTATAAATTACGGACAAATAAGACCCACACAGCCTAATGTACCTAAATATGTTATACCATCACAGATCAGCTTTGCTTTAGATAAAGCGTCTACTGTGTGAAGCTGCGAGCTTATTCACACGAACACGCCTCATTTTAATATCTTTAGTTGTTTACACGAAACTATAGAAAAATATATTTATTTCATTTATATATACATAACCACCTCATCATTAATCATCACATCAGCCCATGACATCCCACTGCAGGGTATAAACCTCCTCTCTTTTGTGCCACCCTATACGATCATGTGCTAGTCGCATCCAGGTCTTCGATGCGACTTTGGTGATGTCATCCGCCCATCTAGCTGCTGGACGACCTACTCCTCTTTTCACCGACCTTAGCCACCACTCAGTGAGGGCTCTGATCCACCTGCCATCACCACGTCTAACCAAGTGTCCCGTCCATCGCCACTTTAGCGTCGCAACCGGCTTTCTCACGTCCAGGACTTTAGTTCGTTGTTGGATCTTATTTTGTGCACAGCTTCTTTTGTGAGCGTCCATGTTTCGGCACCGTAAGCCATGGTGGGCAGAACACATTGGTTAAACAGTTTGGTCTTCAGGCATTGTGGCATTTTTCTGTCCCTCAAGATGTCATCGAGCTTGCCGAATGCCGCCCATCCCAGCTGTATTCTCCTGGAGATCTCTTTCGCTTGGTGTTCTTTACCAAAAGATAAACATTGTCCAAGATAGATATAGTGATCGACCACCTCTAGCGTCTCATTCCCCACAACTATTGTCGGGTTGGGGACGCCAGAGACGCCCGACACTACGTTGGTCTTCGACATGTTCATCTTCAAGCCAACTTGTAAAGAAGCCGCATAAAGGTTTTGAAGCATGTCACTGAGATCATCCAGGGATTCAGCAAACAGTACTAGGTCATCCGCGAAACGGAGGTGCGACAAATAGACTCCATTGATGTTAATTCCTTTGTTATCCCAATCGAGTGGTTTGACGCACTGTCCTTTGAATCGGAACGCGGTTCGTAAGTTCATGCAGGCGCACCTGCATCGTGGCTGACCTGTAACAACTCCCGGAGTACATTCACATACCGCGCGTCGCCTTGGCAGTGATGGAGAGCATGAAGCACAGGCCAGTGTTCAACACTGTCGAAGGCCTTCTTATAGTCAACGAAGGCCAAACACAAAGGCTGGTTGTACTCTTGGCATTTCTCCATCAGCTGTTTGACGGTATGGTGGAATATCCACTCCGAAATCCTGCTTGTTCGATGGGCTGGCATTCGTCAAGTTTTTGACCTTGGCAAACTGTTTGTAGGCTTGAGAGAGGAGGCTTATTGGTCGGTAGTTTCTCAGTGTACACCTGTCACCCTTTTTATGTAAGATGGTGACTACAGCATTTTCCCACACTTCTGGTGTTTGTCCACCATGCATAGCCTTGTTAAAAAGTTCCACAAGGACCTCGAGCACAGGTATACCACCCACACGTAGGAGCTCTACCGAAACACCACCCTCCCTGGAGATATTCCACTTTTCATTTGGGATAGAGCCCATTCCACCTCCCGAGGTAAAATAGAAGGTAGTTTCGTAACTATAGTATTTAGTGGGAATGGCTCTAAGGTTTTTGAGAGGTGTTGTCGGTTCCATTGACTTTTTGGTGTAGAGATCCTTGTAAAATTCTTCCACAACATTTAAAATCCGGTCACGATTGTCACTTGCAAGCCCTGACCTAAGTTTAAGTATTTAGTTATTTCCTATAGTTAGTTTCTTGCGGAAAACTTTAGGTGCTCTGTACTGTTCGATAGTGACTTTAATTAAGGTTGTATTATAATGTCTGATATCTTTTCGAATTGATTTATGAATTTTCTTGTTAATGTCTTCTAATATTCGTTGTTCACTTAGGCTTATGCGACAGGGCTCTTCGTTGGTCTAACAGTTGTATGGTGCCAGGTGACAGTTTTTGGGTTTTCTTTTTTGACTACCTAGGTGTTATTTTGCTGTATCTGTGATGTTTTTGCAAAGTGCATCGCTCAAATCGTCAACGTACAGATTAATTTCTTTCAGGCTTTAAAACTTGTTCTTCAGGTCTATTCTGAACTCTTTCTGAAGAGACGCCATTTCTTCTCTCTCATACCTTTATATACATACCTAATAATTTAAAAATAGTAAACTTGAAAAATAATAATACAGATATTTATTATGTGCCTATCTATCTTTCGTCTATATTTCTTTGTGGTTATACCAAAACGGAATTTTATAATCGCAGCTTCACAATGTAATGTACTATGCAACTATTTTAATTATATAATGTAAAAATAACATATTACACACAAGGGGGTTTCTACAGACTGATTCTACGGCCATATATACAAGGTATAAGGAAAACTGAACATTTTTAATTATCGTTTATGACTATGACTTCCGCGAAAAGTTTTTATTATAATTAAAATATTTATAATATTTCAACTTGGCATACACTGACCGATTTGTGTGAAAAGTTCATGAAATTTTGCTAATCCATAATACGCTGAAATTTTTCATGCAAAGTGAGTAATTATTCTTGTGTTACATCCGTATTTCGAATTGTAACTGTAAGCAGCACAGAAAATAGAAATTGTGTTTCTTATTTTTAATTATGTATATTTTAAATTCTTGCGCACTGTTATGTTCGAGTGAAGTCGTGTTATATTGTATAATGTATTATAAATTGTACCACAACTCTCTCATAAGGAACTCATTGGTTGCAGTTTATACATTACTAAATGTTTATGTATAGTGCAGGTACTACATTTATATAGGTACTTTCATTCATTCTATTGTCAGTTTATAGGTTTCCTACAGCATTTACTTCATAAAGCTTTTAACATAATATTGTTTCAATCAATTGATAATTAATAATAATAATAATTATTATTGTAAATCAAAATTTGCGAATTAATAAAAATAAATTAAAAAATATTGCGACTGTCATGATAATAAAATTAGTGTTCACTGGACGGTATTTAAGACAGAACACGATGAAATTTTCTGAGTATGTATCAAATACACAAGCCTAGTTAGGTACCGCACGAAAAAACATCAATCATTATCATCTAAGTGATGCGCGGCCCACTACATAAACATCAATCATTATCATCTAAGTGATGCGGCCCACTACATAAACATCAATCATTATCATCTAAGTGATGCGGGGCTCACTACATAAAATCGCACTTGGTGCAATGACATTACATTCAATCACATTTTTCTAAATTTCTAAAATTATTCTCCACACAGTATAAATAAACTAATTTTTAAAGCCACAGGTTAGTAAATCAAGTCAGAGTCCACTAATAAAATTGTTTATCCTGAGTCGTGACAGCTACTTATTTTTATAGACAGAAATCGAGGCGGGAAGTAAAGCCACTCGTATCCTATCTTGTAAGTAACTACATAATGTTTATGAATGGACACATGTACCTAGGCCTTTGCTGTTCTCAAAAGTTAGTTTAATTTGTACCATGTTGTGTGGGTACCATTACTTTCTTATAGACAATTACATACATATACATAAAATAAGTAATATAATAAATTAAATTGTGTTTTTCTCCCAGTAGGCACATGAAAGTTACATCAAATTAGGCAAAGTTGCCTGGTGGTGTAATCCTGACGGGAAGGTTCTAACGGAATCTATTGACCTTTGTAGTTTATTAAAACTGTATTCGCAGATTATTTGTAAAATGGTAGACAGCAACAAAAACGCCCATTGCAATTTTCAAAATCCTGAACGTTTTGGAACGTTTCTTAGGAGGCTTACAAGAAATAGTTTCTAGGGATGACTAGGAGATTCCGCATCGACCTGTCATGGCCTCACGAGTACTGGTTATAGGGTAAAATATATTACTCGGCTCCAGATCTATATTAATTTCTGGATGCCACTTGAATTTTTTTAAAAGGCAATGCTGACCAATTTTTGTTACATAAGAATAGACCTTCAAATATCAAAACGAAATTACAAGTGAAAATTAAAGTTATTGATTGCTATGGAATTGCGTTCACTACATCGGGAAAATCCGGGTCAGACGCCAGCATTTTGACTAAGTAATTCGTAAATACCGACACCCCGTTCGCAGCGAACGCTGCTGTGACGATGCAATGGACGCAAGCCTTTAGGCTATATTTCATTGCCTGCTGAGGGAACACACATAATCTATTAACTTTAAAAGTTGATCATTATACTTGTTTACGTACGCTACTATATTATGTTAGAAAAATACGAAATCATGTACATACTTTCAGTTAACATATTATATATGTTAATAAAGAACAATATGTCTTATAAAAATACATTATCTTCCTCGACCACGGGTCTGTAGACGCTAGTACCCATTTTATTAAAAATCTATGATTTTTAAGGCTTTCTTGCTCGTATGTTGAGACATATTTACATAATTACATTTCATACGTAGGATAAATCACTGTAAACGTGCTATTATGATATTTACAAGGATCGACATGATTTTGTACTGGTGTAGCCGATAAAACAATTATGATACAAATACAACATTTAGATAAACATCTTTAGGGTATAACGGCAAATTTCATTAAATGTGTGTTATTATTACTTTGAGAATATATAATATTTCATTATCATGCATAATACATATACCTATAGCAATTTGATTTTTTTTACATCAATAAACTTTTGATAAAATCTGAAATATTTCAAGCCAATTAACTATTACCACTATTACCATTTAAGTAGTCAACAAACAAATCACATACATCACAAGAGTCAATTATGCTATGGAACACAACTTTTAAATCAGTGAAGATATGAATAAACATCGATTTTATAGTGCTCTTAGACTTAAAAAGATTAATCGTATATTTAATAAGTAACGTCGAATATACGGCGGGCGTCGCGGAAAGCGACCCTGGCCGTGGCATACGTAGGTACTGCAATAAAACTAACAATTATAACGATCATCTCAACTAACATTAAAAACGGTTTTCTTCAAATTTCTTCGTTTATAATCACAGACGCTTTCCTAAAATATTGTATTGTAATATTTTCCTTCGCTACGCACCGGAGTTAGAGAACCTAGAGTTTATTTATACAATGTACTTATTTAATTTTGAAGTAACATGATGTATACTGCTAAATAAATTAACCGTAGCTACACAAAACTGGTGTATATTATTTTTGTATATTTATGTTACAGAGATAAGGTAGATAAATATTTGTTTTATCTGTATTCGGACTAGGCACGCGCGGGTCCGCCACCAGGCGCTCGGCGCAATAACTTATTATATTTAATCACACACCAAGTTAAAAACTAAAGCTAATTTATAAGTAGGTAATATTTATATACTTCATATTCTATCTGATGTGGTGTCGGGAGCGCTTGGCGCATCATCGTTCTCATCTTATTCTTCACTGGGACTTCAAGATCTGGAAACAGAAATCGTCAACAAGTATTTGATGTGTATTTTCCAGACCAGTCCCTCGTTAGCAGAAGCTGGTTATCTACCTGGCATACACGTTTGTATTTGTCATCCCACAGGAAGCTTCTTTTTTGTGATCGAAATCTAACTAAGCTAAGGGAATGATAAACGTGCCTATCTGTGGTACAATGAGGTGTGTAATAATAAATTATAATAGCATTTGTTTAATATTATACAGGGTACAAATTTATAATTTCGCAATAGCAATAAGTGCTAAGAAAAATTACATGTTTTGTGCGTATAAGGGGCTTCATAGGGCTGTTTTGATTGGGTAATTTAAAATTTGGAGTTGCTAGCTTTTGTAATAAGTAACCTAGTAGTCTATTATCTATCAAATGAGTTATGGCATCCCAATTTTGTAAAGGAAAATAAAAATTGCCAGTAGACATTTCTTTTTTCCTATGTGTTTTGTTGCCATAATAGATTTTAGCAAGCAAAGGCGGCGAGATTGACTTAATAGACTATAGCAACATCAGTTGTCATTTCTTGGATGCCTCTATAATTGACAAAATAATCGCCTGTGAACTCTTAGCCCTACCGTATAAAATTTTTATGAACTTATTCAATCGAATTTTATAAATATCATCAGATTCATTGCAATTTTCAACAATTGATACTATACCTTTTACGTACCTCTTATATGCACAAAAAAATACATAGCCCCTTTTTTCTGTCGACAAATAAAAAATTTGGACTTAATACCTTTTGCACTAGGCGATGTACTAGCAATATCAGCTAAAACCTCAAAACCATTGGAAATTTTTATCAGTGACGAAATAATCGTCTGTAAACAGCTTTTCCGCCCTGTATAATATTTCAGAAAGTTTATATGAAGAATATGACTGTCTCTCTCACTTAAAAGTTAGAAGTTTCATGTTTACTACGGAAGATGATGTCCCGGGGTAGAATGCTAGAGTATGTTGGTCATTTTCATGCAGATAAATTACAATAGACACAAATGGCTCTTTCAGAAATGAAGACGCACATTTATTGTTTTTTACTGTGAATGCAGTGGTTTTAGCACTCGATTCTCGAATTTATTATTAATATCCAAAATCATCTTGAAAATGTTAAATTGTTGAGCTCTTTAAACTAAGGTAAGCCGCTTCAGTGGACGTGAATAGACGTATTCTAAAATTAAACGAACAAAATCCATCTCTGAACACCGGCTCTAGGGTATTTTAATTTCCGATCTTTGAACGGTTCTAAGATACCATTTTTAGGAACCGACTTCGTAACACGAGTATTTCTTTAGTAGGTATACTCCTCATATAGTAATATAACAATAGTTGCTATGATGCTGACATTGCCACTGGGTCACCGTGTCAAATGCGCCCGCACCGATCTGGGCCATGTCAGATCACTGCTGACATTGCACAGATTCCGGACTTTGCCCGTAAACGATGCATTAATACGTTAACAATTTCGCAAAACCTACTCATCAATACACAATTTCTATGTGCTACTTTTTTTTTACAAATAGTCGCACTTTAATAAAACAACAATTACAAAACGCTGACTTTCTTTTCACGAATAACATTTTTATAATTTATGACATTAATTTGATACTACATTCATTACACTATTTAAGTAGTATGAGCCGCATTTCCCATGAGTTTTCTAAACAAAACTTCTTAGGGTAGCATTATCGACCAAGTACTCTGGGACGGTATGTAACATTCAGCGCCAAGTTGAAAGAGTAGTAAAACAACAAGCTGACTCGTTGAGCTGATTCAAATTAATAAGTCAATTAAATTCGATTGTCAGCGTATTAGCGAAAATATAAATATAAAATAAATAAATAAGTTATAAGTCCAACTGCTTGATTACTTTTCTAGGCAGTCTACTGCTAGCTTAGTATTTCAAAAGCATGTAAAATCCCAATATAGTGGAATAGGCAAAAGTAGTGAGGAAGAGAGTAAGTGCGAATGTGGTCTCAAGCTACAAGATATGTAAATGCTTACTCTAGATGGGTGTATGCGGCTCAATTGTGTCACTTGGCAGGAAACCGCACCTGACATCAGACCAATGTCTTAGTTCACATCATATTTAAGTATACATAATTATACATTCTACTCTAAATAGTTTGAGGAAGCTACGTGGTGTGATCTTTCTAATTAGCTTGCAAAACTATAGGTACATATATCTTACAGATTGGGCAAGTGCACCTAAGTTGTTATGTTATGTAACACCGATCTAGTTTCTGTTCTGCACCGAGTGTTAGTCAGTACAAGAATATGTTTAAAAAATAATGTACCGTTTTCTTATCACGAATTGTGTAAAGTATAATTAAATTAATGGAATGAAATAGTAATAAAATTAAATATATCAATGTTAAACTTGGTTCATATATACCATGTTTAATTATGACTGTATTTCCATAGTGCTCGCGCGTTTATCGCGAGTAGTTAGTACTCGTATTGGGTTTTTGGAGTGTTGTAAGAATAACATTAAATAAACAAGCTTCCGCCGTGCCTTCTGTGCTGTGAAATACATATAATTATTACCTATTTATGAAGGACTCTGATATTATTTTTTAGACCTGTTATTGAATTTGTATTATGAATTAAAATATGTTTTCCATCCATTTACTGGAGAGAAGACCAATGCGTAGATGGCAGTCAACAGATATTATATGAATTTCAACAGATTAGACTAAATAATCAAAGACACAGTGAAGAAAACGTACAGAAACTACCGCTGATAAATTATTGAGGTCAATTTAGATTGTATTTATAGATAAGACTTGTTTTTAGGATGTAAATCTACAGTTTGCCTAAAAAGCATTGTTATCTATCATACTCACCAAAGTGGTATGATATGTTAGGTACATTTTATTTGTATGAAAATAATATAGCGTAGCCTGTCGCTTCATTTATTTACATTTAAACGTACAATGTAATGTAATCTGTTTTAGTTCGAATTTTAGACTAATGTCTATCATACTAAATACTGCAAATGTCATTAGTACCTTCTGTAATAGTTAGTTTAATAAGTTATTTTTGTCTATATATATAGAATTTTTGTAGAAAAGATTTGAATATAAAAAATAAACTAAAATATAGTGCACTTGAGGATTGTGTTAAGTATGTATGAACAGCCAATACAAGTTCTGCATTAATAATCGAGACTACGGCAAAAACTAGGTCATAGAATATCTATTAATGCAGGCAGTATTTAGCTTAAATCCAATTAAGGTTTAATTGGATTAGTAAACATGAAAGTTAGTAATTTGCAAAGCAATACTATTTTACTCGTACATAGATTAGAAAATATATTATTGAGAAAAAATAAATGTTATTTGATAGGACACCAGTAAAAGGTTCATTCAAAGAACTTTTGATATACATATCAAAGTAATGTACTCGTAGGTAATATAAAAGGTCTTTGGGTTCATTGAATGGGTACGCACGGTCCATAAATCAATTTTTTTCGGTTACGGTTTTGTTGTCAATAATATTGTTTTTCATATTGGTTGTTCTGCGATTTATGTTCGATGTTAGCTTACTGGCCAAGCTGCATTAAATTTTTGACGTAGGTGCTTATTTATTGATATATGTATCTATTGGTACCAAAGAAGTATATCTAAATAATGTACAATATTTACATCGTGTCATTGAGAAAATCGTATGAGTTACGTTATATCGAATGGTTGCTGAAAAATCCTACTACATGAAACTGGGAATGCTTAGAATTCAACAAGTGTACTTTCAGATTAATTCAGCAAAGATTTGCTATACTTCAGAAATTCATAAAATGTATGGCTTTATGAATTTTACTGCTGATTTAGATTTTTTTAATTAGGGAGTTTAAAGTTTCAAAAGAAGATTGTATTTACTTATCTGTACTTATTTGTACTATACAAAAAATAGTTGCACGAAACGTTGATTTCCAAACGTAAAACTATATTAAATTTTTATGTAGGTCTCTACTTTTATAGTTTATGTATATGTTACGGGCGAAGTAGAGTTCAGAAATATCGATTATTAGCGGGCTTTGCCCGGGCACTATCAAAACTGTTGATCCAGTGGTGAGCCAAATCGAAGGATCCCGTGAAGCTGGGCTCTTTGTGTGGTTGTCAAAATGCAACCTAACATAACCTAATTATGTCCGACCCGGTTCCGCGTCAATTAGATTTTAGTGAAACTTACTCTTCCTAGAGGCTCTGTGCAAAGTCGACACTGCCCGGGAAGTGCTGACACCGCACACGCTGCGTACTTCGCCCGTAACATATACGTTTTTTAATAGCCATGGCATCCCCTAATAAGTTATGTATCTATAAATTTTTATATATTGTGTTAATAAGGGTACAAGTAATGAAGCTGTGATGGGTTAAGTATTTACACTCACCATTAGGATATATTTGAACCAATATCTTTGTTAAAAGAAATAAAAGAAAAACAATACACATTGATAAGAATAGAAAATGCACCACACATTGTTAAGCACTTTAAATCCACATGAAACGTTTAAAATTAACATATATTATGAGTTAACTTTATCTGCATGGTAAGCATTTTCTTTCTTTGATGATTAAAACGTGGCAACTCTACCTTAAAAGTGATTGAAAAGAATGTGTTTGTAGTTATATAGTTTTTAAATGGGGCTAAAATACAGATGATCGTTTATGATAACTTCATATGTAACAGGGTAACATACAATCGGTCTAGAGTGGACGTGTGCTCTGCATTCCGGTTAACCATATCGCCTCCGTTCGGCCTAGAATAAGACATATTATTGCAAACGGGCAGAATGTAGTATAAAATTAGTTCTTCCAGTTTATTTTAACGTTATTGATCATATTATTTTAGAGCTGTTGATTTATGCTACCCATATAACTAGTTTTGATACCGATAGATGTAGGTAGATGGTTACTCACTTGCGCTTGGCATGCAGCATTTCCATGAGAAGTGTCTGTGTGGGCGCCTGGCCCGCACAGTGCCGCTGGTACAGGTGCTCCTCCCCGCGCGCCGCCAGCGCGTGGATCTCAGGTACCACCATCACCAGCTTGCCGAATTTGTCCTGGAAACGATACCAGTTCACGATCTTAGTTCACGTCAATTATTACGTATAGGAGGGATCTTTTGAACAATATCTCTTGTGACACGGGAGGTTACTCTCCAATAAACTGATTAATTCCTTACGAGACCAAAATAACTGTTATAAAATATAGAGATGTTTATAGATAAAATAGAGTTGTTTGGCATAAGGAGAGTAAGTTCCTAAGGCAAGATATTTAACTGAGTCAGTCGTTTAGCCCTTATACTTACCTGTATCGTAGGATAACATGTGAGAGTATAGTCAAGTAGCGCAGCTTGCACTGTCTGGTAACCGTCTCGGACGCACTTCACATTGACGATTCCCCTCACGTCTGAAACCCCAAATTTAACTCTTCAAAACCCAACAAAACAGTCAAGAAAGTTTTATCCTGTTAAAAGACAAGTATAATTATTAAAAAAAAAACATAAATTAATTTAACAAAAAATATATTAAAAATCATTCGCTTAAGGGGCGGTCTGGTAATAAAATTAATCTATGTACAGCTTAGACAATAATAAAAAATAAATGGTAATACTAACCAGGATTAAGTAGAAGCAAGAATTTTACACAGATGTAGTCTGGGACGTCAAATTTGAGCTCCGCCAGCTTGTTCTGGAGCTCGTTGAAGTGGTCAGTGAGAGAAGGGACGCCTAGGAGTCCTAGACAGAGCAGGTCGAACTTCTGTCCGTTGTGGAGGGTGGTCTCGTCGGGCAGACCGTTATGCATCCTCTGATGAAGGTGGTCTAAGACCAACATGTCTGACCAAGAGTGTTGCAGTAGCTTCATTTGGTCATCAACCTGGAACAAATAGCCGCAATGCCTCACGTACAGACTACATCGTCGTCTCGAACAACATGCCAGTGTTTTGTAAAGAAAGTTAAATATTGCCATTTGCCAGCTTTTTGCGAGTAACGAAACAGTTGTCTACAGAATGCTCTGAAATCGGCGCAATATAAAGTTAGTGATTAGTCGCTTGCAACAATTGATATAATTGATCTGCCTCGTTACTCGATATGTGTAATTTTATATTATCTTTTTAATAACAAAAAAATTATAAACCGGCAAATGCAGAATGGGGAAATTAGGACGTGATGTCAATTGTGTGATTGCGTGTGACGCAGTTTCATTTAATTCCTCAGTTACGTGAAATACTTGTATTCCATAATCAGTCACGTTCGTCATCGAGTTAAGATTTAGTATTTGTAAAACGACTGCTAGCAGACAAATCGCTTCGGCGCCGTTCCGTGACCCACATTTTATTGAGTTGCATTAGAAAACACGGGGCGGTACGCGATGCCGTTTACGAAATGTTACAACTGAATTTTAGAGCTCGGAGTTATTGCCACACCGCTGGTTGCTTGCTCAACGCGATGAATCGAGATCGGACCGACGAAATCAGACTTCTCTATCTATCAAATTCATCTTTCAATATTCGATTACATCTTTATTGGAAACTAGATACAATTTAATTCTTTATGATTCTCATGGTCGGGTACGTAGTAGCTATACTATAACTATACATTAAAAGTTTTCTAATACAGATACAGAGTATTATACTTATACCGTACACTCTGTTTATGTTTATAAACTGTTACTCAAGATCAAATAATTGGATTTTTACTAAAACAAAGCCTGTTACATACGTTACAATTTAACATTGCATCGCTTGACATTTTTTAAGCTACGTAGTATCCCCACGCGAACTAAATTCCAGACTAAAGCTAGTTATAAAAATTAAAGCCTTTACGTGGCCGTGGAATACAAAAAACGAATGTGCTTCCTGTTCTTTTCCCCCAAAGGAAGTTGCTTTTCATTGCAAGAACACGTCATGGTTGAGAATATCGGCCCTAATAATACCTACAATATCGAGCAGAAAAGTTGTGTTTGAATGCTTCTACCGCAACGTTGGAACATAGCTTGTATTTCCTCCGCTATAAAATCGAGATCGCACCGGATTGAGGGCGTGAGATGCGACCTTTTAGGAAGATAGAGCGAACAGCGTTCCCTTCAGGCCGCCATCTTGGAGCGAGTTGTCGGTAAAGTGCTGGGTAGCGCGAAGTAGGTCAAAGTCGCAACGAGTTGCCGCGAGATACACGCCTGAAAACTTGTTCTACCACAAAACTTTATGCTATATTAATTTTCAATTTTGAACCGTTAATTAAATGTAATGTACATATACTGGTTCGTCATTGATAACGGTAACTATTTTAGCTTTAGTAATTTTTAAGTACTTACATAAATCCTTTTTAAACGTAAGATACAAATATTACTTTTTTCGGTATTATTAATCGTAATGACAATAATTGCACGAGTTCGAGAGAAAACGCTAAAAATATGTAATTAGCTCTGTATTACAGTAAGTGCTCGAAAAAATGAAATGTGTAGAATATTACAACATGTAGAGTAGAACTTTAGCAGTTGGTTGTAATTTAAGGTATCTGTCTACCGGAGTGTTGTCACTTCACTATTGATTGTGTCGAAACGAAACAGAAGCTTGGCTAATATCTGGACTACGAAAAACGAGAAGTGATGTAAGTGCGGTGAAATGTCTATTATATTGGGTGTAATAAGATACCAGTTACGATTACTTGCATGGTAGCTCAGTACCAACTAGTATTTTTTAAATTATTATAATCTAATTTTAATATGGGGTTATGCACATGTGATTATACTGACAAGTTACTCTAGATATTGATGCGTACTTATCTGGAAAAGAACCCATTCACTTTCAAAATAACTGTTAGAGTATTCTCTGATTTCCTTACTTCAATAGTTATGTATGATTATGACTAAATCACAAATCGACAAGGTTAGGTACCCGATTGATTAAACCTCAAAATTACAAAGTAGTAGATTGACGAGGTAGCGGAATTACTAAGGAGCAGATTGACGAGGTAGCAGAATGACTATGTAGCAGATTGACGAGGTAGCAGAATGACTATGTACGAGATATCAGGATGACCATGAAGCAGATTGACGAGGTAGCAGAATGACTATGTAGCAGATTGACGAGGTAGCAGAATAACTATGTAGCAGATTGACGAGGTAGCATCATGAGACTTCAATATACAGGATGTCCCAGAAAGTATGGATCAAACAAAACAGAATGATGCCTAAGGACATTACCAATCTTGTAACGCCGTATATGTTTATCCGATTTTTCATTATAAAAAAGTTATTTAAATTTATTGAACTTTATCAAAGATACCCACAAAATTCATTATAATAATCTAGCAGATATGTATTTGGCAGATTATTTTTTTCGTATTATGCTCCTCAGGGATCAGCCTTTCCTCTGTAAGCATTAAAATAAAATCTCCTAGCATGTACTCTGTTTAATTCATGATTTTGTAAATCTTTTTTAAATCACCACAAACTGAACCCCATTTTAGAATGACTGTCACCGAAAAAAATGTACCGCAGAAAGTTGACCAACTAACTATTGGAAATATTCTGCATTTTGATATTACCGACTCTACTCGGTTTCCATACAAACACATTCATATCGTGTTTGTGCAATATTTTTCTGAAATAATATTACCATTAGGCCAATCATGCTGTTCCACTGTTGCGAATATAAAAATAGTATACGTTTGAGCCTTTAATATAATTAACTTTCAACTATCAATTTTTGTATGAAATCCTTCAAGTGCATAAATAAATAAACCTTTTGTTAAGATAATTGTAATAATTATTTTAATTTGCGAACGAAAGTACAATAGCAGGATTGACCCAATACGTAATAACAATATTTTAGTAAAGTATTGTACAAATACGACATGAAAGTGTAAAATAATTTTTATGCAAACCGATTCTTCACGTTGCACCTTGAGATAAAATAACCAAAGTAAATCAAGATCATACAAAATAAATACATAAGTCTACCAGCCTGGTTTAACCAATGATAGGGCAGATCTGCTTTTACTTGTTTTAACTTACCTACCCTTTTTCAAATCCGTTTTACCTACACAACCTCGAAGATAAAATAAAGTTCCCGTAGATTAAATTATAGTTACTCGCAACAGTACCTAACCATATTCTTTTGTAAGGTCATCAATCTGTAATACTTACAAATGAACGCGTACTCTAACTGACAGAGGAACCGATTCGTGAAATACGAGTATTAAATAAATAAAAGATATGATAAAAATAAGAGCGCGTCATCGACCGCTCAAGTTCATCGCGCTGTTATGCGACTAATCGTAACTGGTAAGACGTTATGTAAGAGAAAGCGAAGAAAGGCCGCGTAACTCGTTGCGTCTCCGTTACCGGCGGCGGCGCGGCGGTTACGCGGCGGCGGCGGCGGTAAAAAGTGCTTTCTCGGCAACTCGGCCACGGGCAGTGTGTCAAGTGCGCCGACGAAAGTGCAGCGTTGCCGGCCCGCACGCCGCATCGTTACATTACATCACATCCGTCTGGAGAAAGCGTATCGTAGAGTAGGTCAACGTCAGTAGTGTGGACCGACTGGACTCGATGCCGTCCTTTTTAGACGTGCTACGAGTTTATGTGTTGTTAGATAACATTACGTGTAAACGATTTGTAACGATTGTCTTTAGCTAGTTTTCGGTGAGAATGCGTAGGACAGCTGGACTCGGAAACGGCGCTCGGAAACTGGAGGTTATAATCGTGAACTTGGCTAATATTCATGATCTCTAAATTGTTGAAACGTTCTGTAAGATGTTTAGACTTAGCTAACTAATACAAGTAAACACATCTACGTTCCCCGTTCCGTTCGTCCTAATTCCGAGAATGAGTCGTAAACAAGCCGCGTCATTTCAGCACAAACAAAAATTGCTATTAGTGATGAAGCGGAGGGACTACTAGAGTGAGATAGTACGAGCCGCACAGAGGGGCAACGTCGCCGCCCACGTGACCGGTTGCGGCTCTTGCGTAAGCGTACGACGAACGAGCATGGTGCGGGGTGCGCTGCGGGCTGCGGCGTGGAGCGCCGGCCGGTCGCTGCCGCTGCTCCCGACTCCCGCTCCTCACCGATTGACTCGCCGATTGATTGAACTCCTGACCGACACGCGTAATTGGCCACAGACAATCTGCCTCTTGTCCAGTTTAAAACAAAATTAAATATTTTAGCGGTGGTAGAGTAATTTTTTTTTCGTAAATACTATAAGTAAGGTACTTACTTACAATAAAAACATTTTGATTTCATTTGATTTTTAAAATTGCATTCACTCAGTACATATTTTGACATTGCACGTTAATTAATTAATTAATTAAATAAAGAGTAATTTACGAGTCTATCCAACTGCGTGTAGAGTACGTAGAAGAAAATTGATGATGATTTATAAGTCAAAAGTGTGATGGTAACATAATGTCGAGTAAGTTGATTATGTACATAGTTTAGTAGGCAGTTTATGTATGTATATGTAGAGTAAAAGCGCGACGGCAACGGCAGGCGGCACGTTTGTCGTGGGAACTTGACCCAGTTGTGCGGCGCGGCGTATCGATTGCGGGCCGCACCGCACCGCGGCCGCGGCGACAGCGCCCACTGCGTCACACGCCCCGCTCACACAATCACATCCTCACTGTGTCTGCACGCTCAGACTATAACCATTCGCTAAGCCTGATTGAGTTCTCCAAACAGAAATAATACAACATCGCACAGCAACGCAACGCATTACATTCGCAAGCAAAATTGGTGTACACCAGGAGAGGGTTTCAGGGATTCGGGACAGGATATTATACTTATCTGTAAAATTCACCTTTAAATACTTAAAGAACACGGTGTTTCTCGCCCAGTCCACTTGAGAGAATAAGTTTTGGTCCAGCACTTTGCACATTAACTCGAAGAGATCGACCTCACACTGGTTGTACGTTTGGCTCTGCAAGAGTCCAAAAAGTGAATTCTGCCACTCGCGGTCATCGATAGTTTGAACGAATTCACGGATCATAGGCGACACTCGGAGGGTTTCGGTGCTGGTGGGCTCGGCGGTGCTGGAGGGCGTCGCGGCGGCGGTGGCGGGCGCGTCGAACGCGAACGCGTCCGGGGACGCCGAGTGCGGCGAGTGCGCCTCCCACTTGTCGTGCGCCGGCGGCGGGGGCGGCTGCGGCTGCGGCGGCTGTGCGGCCAGCAGCGCTGGGCCCGGCGATGACTCCGGCGACGACGTCAGCGACGACACCTGCGGGATCTGGATCTCCTGCTTCACGGGCACTGACGCGTACGGCGAGCCGAAGCCGAGCACCAGGCCGCCGTCGCCGAGGGAGCCGCGCAACGTCTGCACTGCGATCTGCCGTTGCCGCATCATCTGCAGTTTTCGGGCTCGGTCTCGTTTGTACATGGGCCCGAATTTGTTGCGCCCGCCTCGCATGCGGTCAGCACGCACGGCTGCAACAAACAAGTACAATTTAGTACAAAGGACATAAGGCGAAAAAATTATGTATGTATGCATTATGAATGACAATACTACATTTGTGTGTGAATCGAGGAATATTGACTTAAAATGAGAGGCGGAACGTGGCCAGAACTAAATATTTAACAACAAGTTTTCCACTCGCTTATGCATTTCAGTGACTTAAAAGGTGGTATAAAAACGTGTGAATACCAGCCAGTGCGCACAATACTAGCCAATGGGGCAATGGACGATAGTTTGGTCACGCACAATACTAGCCAATGGGGCAATTGACGACAGCTTGGTCACGCACAATACTAGCGAATGGGGCAATGGACGACTGCTTGGTCACGCACAATTCTAGCCAATGGGGCAATGGACGTCAGCTTGGTCACGCACCATACTAGCCAATGGGGCAATGGACGACAGCTTGGTCACGCACAATACTAGCCAATGGGGCAATGGATGACAGCTTGGTCACGCACACTACTAGCCAATGGGGTAATGGACAAAAGCTTGGTCACGCACGCGTATGCGTTATACATTAGAGGTTCGGATTTTCCAACCAACGATAGTTTCGATAAGCTAGGTGCTTCCTATACCATAACTGTTGAGAAATCTTCATGCACATGTTTGTTTCATTTTTGTATATTTTAATAAAATCTTTTACATATGTGATTATTTTCTTTAATACCCAACGTATCATATTCCAAAGAGACAATTATTGATTCAGATTATGAAGTCTGAAATGTTGCTCGATTTTAATACATTGCTCAAAAATTTAGGGCAGCGGCCTCACAAAGTCTGTGGATTCGCGCCTTATGGTGCTGGCTGGATTCCAAATTTCAAGCAGCGGCTCCTCAATTTATGCATGTTCTAATTTAGAAAGGTTGAGTTAAATGGAAGGGGTTTGTAGGTGGTGAACTGAGAAAAAAGGTTGTGTATTAAGTGCGGACTAGCCTCTAATCATATTTTAGGTGGTCCCCTTTTTCCAACTATGATTAGCGAAAAATATTATATGATATTTTTCCTTAACAAATTTGGGTCCCTACCCAGGCAGAATTAGTCGACTTGCAGATAAATCGAACGTGACTCCGAAAACGAACGATGTAGTGTCTTAATAACAGGGCTTCATTACGGACAATGAAAGAGTACGAGACTACGAGTAGAAGAGTGTGGTATGACGAGTGCGCAAAGAACGAAGGATTCTGCTATCACATAGCACTTGTTGTAGAAAGAGTTGGAAATTAGAAAACGATACAATATATGCGACTTCTTATTTGCAGCATGGAGGAAATTTCAGTTGTGAAATTTGTAATGGTTTCTGGAAGGTTATTATTCTAAAGCTGGGCATCTGCACGGACAATGAAAGAGTACCAGTATAGAAGTTAGTGTGATATTACTATTATGACAGATTTAAATAACGAAGAATTCTGCTATGAGATGGCTATTGTCGTAGAATGAAATCAGAAACAATACACATGCCATGCGAGCTCTTATTTGCCGCATAGTAGGCTATTTCAGTGGCGATCGATATTGTAAGAGGTGGGAGACCAAAGAAACAAATGGAGTTTGTAGAAGACGATAAAGCATGTTTAAAAAAGGATAATCCTGGCAGAGAAAGAAAACAAATAAATACGAGTAATCATATTAGATAACCCTTGTGTTGTAATATGGTAATTAAAATTACTTGGGTTCAAGAAACATATACCTAGTAACATTTTAAACTGTAAAAACTAGGGATGCATCGATACGCATTTTGGCCGATACGATACCGATATATATGGAAATGTGTCGGCGATATTGATTCCGATACGGATGGTGAATTTAAGTGAAGCAGTGACTACGACACAAACGAAGGTATTTAGTTTAATAATATTTAATATATCGACAAACACATTAGTACCTATTAAAAATTAATAACTAAAATTAACAGTAACTTGATTTTTATTAAGGAAACAGTATACTCAAGTTATACGGGGAAAGACGATTGCGCTAATCTGTTTGGATGAGACCTGCTATAGAAAATAGTCACTCAGATTTGAGCAATTTTAAAATAAAATGGGTTTCAGAACCTCATTGCGCCAGAAACCGAGAGGATCTGCTTCTATATTGAGAGATCTAAGATAATCAACTTCTTTTTTGAGAGTATCGGTGCATAAATAGGATAATAGGTTCAACATTTTCGTATTCCTTAATAATTAAAAGAAAATTCGAAACATATCGGTGTATCGGCAAATAAATATCGGCGATACCGATATATCAGAAAAACCAAAATTTCGCCGATATATCGGTATCGGATGCATCGCTAGTAAACCACTAAACTTGAAACGAAAGGGGAGTTTCAGCGAGATGCCAGCTCGTCCAACTCACAAGTTAAAAATAACAACCAGTTTTTGTTGTAGGCAATCGCCTCAGTGCGACAAGAACGGACTTATAGGGTTTTGCGGAGGATACAAAAGAGACGGCGAGCGTAACGGATTTAAAAGCATTGCTGTGTGCAATTCCACCAGTATCGTGCTGCAGACTAGTTAATGAAAGGGTTTCTGCAAGGTTATGTGTAGGAAGAGGAACATTTTTTTCTACGGGATGGTCTTCGTTTATTACGTGTTGATAATAGTACTCGTATACAGTTACTTTGTGGAAAGCTTGAACATAATGCCGCATCGATCGATATCTAAATGCACCGATACCTTCTGTCTACAATTTGTTAATTCGATCTCATATTGTTGATAATAGTTGATCGAAGATCGATACTCGTACAACGTCTCCGAAACATTTCACCTTGTACATATATTATATTATACCCTTTGGTATTTTGTTGCTTTAACTTATTTGACACAATCATAGTGTCAAGAAATCATAACAAAAGTTATTGCGACAGGGTTACACAGAGTATACCTTGATAGCTCTACAAATGAAAACTATAAATTTATTCATTTCCGATACGATTTTCATGATGAAAAGGAGAGTTCCATGGCTTAAATGTGAGGATTCACAATTATTTTATGTTATCACAAGCTGGATTCAGACCTCTCAAGAGGCACGGCTGACATAATATTCGCGGCAAGGCAGTTACAGGAGAAGAGCAGGGAGCAACAACGAGAGCTATTTCTGGTTTTTGTCGACTTAGAAAAGGCGTTCGCCTCAGTAGACCGGAACACTCTCTGGAACAAACTAGCGAAACTCGGTTTCCCACAGAAGCTAATACAGCTTGTTAGACTGCTGCACGACAACATGTCCGTAAGAATCTGTCCCATTTAGGGCGCTATTCTGAAGTTTTTGATGTCCGCATAGGAGTATAGCAAGGGTGCGTACTTGAACGAACTTTATTTACCATATATCTTGTTGCCATTTATCAACTGGTCAAACACCATATCCCACATGGTGAATCCATACAATATCGATATGACGGAGGTCTCTTCAATCTAGGCCGATTGCCCGCTAAGCGCAAGATCAGCAGCACCGATCTCTTATGCTTTGTATTTGTGGATGACTGTGTCATACTAGGAGATAGCGAAGGAGACATTCAAAATACTATGAATGTATTGACAGACGCCTACCAACGGCTGGGTTTAAAACTAAACATTGCAAAAACAAAGATCCTATCAACCAGTTATTGTTAACCATTAACTACGCTGGACCGGACACTGTATCAGAATGGACGACACAAGGCTACCAAAATCCCTTTTACATTTACAGCTGATAAAAGGAAAGAGACCACGGGGCGGCCAAAGGAAGCGCTACAATGTACCCTCAAGAACTATCTGAAAAAGTGCAATATCAACTTAAACTCATGGGAGGATAATGCCTTAAACAAGTCAAAGTGGCGCGACCTGACGAAGAAAGCTTCAAAAGTTTTCGAATCGGGGAGGGTTGATGCTGAAGTAGAAAAAAGACGTAAGAGGAAATAGAAGGAGGGGCCCACCCGGCCTTGAGAGACAGGCTGCCAACGGTAACAAAATGCAGCATATGCGGTCGTGAGTGGCAACTCCAGGATCGTGTTGTTGAGTCACTCCCAAGACAACAATAAAATAAGATTAGCAGAAGTCATTCTCGCATCGAGGGACTGCCACGACGACGTATGATCATTTATTCTCAACGCAAAATGACAATGCCGTAAATCATCTAAAACGTAAATATAACAAAGCTTTCATTTATTTCGAATGATAAAATACCTATACCTTTTTAACCCACGACCAAGAGGAAGGGGTGTTATAAGTTTTATGCATATATCTGTTTGCCAGTGACATCATACGAAACTCAACAACCGATGATCCGTTTTGGACGCGAATATAAGATTTTTTATAATTTTGTCTAGTGTTCTTAGCCATGTCTGATAAAAATTGGTACAAAGGTTTCCAAGATCTCGGAGTATCTTTGATGTCTTAAATTTTTAATTTATTTTAAATAATTTTTAATTTACAACGATATTGTATCACAACACAGTTGGGCGGGACATAGTGACAATGGAAATCGAATCTAGCATCTGTAGAATTGTGCCGTACATACAACGATTGATAGAGCATGAATGAGCAAACTAACTATCTTTTGCCAGCCGAGGACTCGTATTTGTCCAATTCATTTCACATTTTCACCAATTTGAGAACTAGAGTGTTTAGTTTATTTTTACGTCTTCAATGTACTTCATTGATCAAAAGCAATTTGCTTGAACTCGTGTTATAAAAACAATGTTTTTATAACGAATTCCGAAAACATTTTTTCCGCGCTCGCATTATCTTTTTCCTTATCAAAATCTTAAGGAGGTCGGATTTGTCATACTTCACGATTGTAAATCAATTTCGGTTTGTTAATCGTTGGGGAGGGCGAATCCGAGGGTGAACGAGTGGCTGGTCCTCCTACACGCTACCAAGTTTTTGTTATGTATGGTTCATTGTTTCCAAACACTAAGCTTGAGCTGATGCTCAGCTGAGGTGCCTGTATGTGACCCAAATGACTGGTTTTCAGTAAGATTATTCAAGTTGATTTGAATGTGACTCAGAGCAAGAAAGGATTAGAGCTATCTAGATGGGGTCACGAAAAACGATGAGTGGGAGTTGTTCAAGGAATTTGGTAAAATAAGTTTATTATGTGGGCAGATTACCATTGGGTTATCTTTGGGTGTGGTCGACTTATTTGCGACCGACTAGTTACTATTAAGTACGGTTGTTGTATTAGGTACTTTAAATATTTTAAAAAAATAAAGTTAAAGATGACTCACTAGTGCATGATTAGATAATTTGCAATAAATACAAATTCGTGGTTAGGCTGGTTGAAATTTAAATATGTTCAGCCGACTTTGAAAGCATAAGCAAAGCATGGAAGTACGATGAAGGTACAAAGGTAAGTTGTGCTGAATCTAGTAAATAGGTACCTAGCTACTAACAATTTATGTACGATAAGAACTTAAAATAGGAATCGAGAACACTTCGAATGCATCTAATCACCTAATGTTATTATAATGAGCACGCGATAGTAGCCGATAATGCGGTAAACGAGGTCAGTCGTTTATTACACTACTAAACTAGATCAAGGTCAAGGTCATTTTTACAAATCAAAAACAGGCGTCTCTGTGACAAACAACCGGTGTGCAGAAATAGATGCGTCGTCGTAGTTACATATGAGTTCACCTCGCATTCTGATGCTATTTGTGGCAGTGGCCCACTTGTTAGAGATGGGTCAAGGTCGACCTTGACAACGAGGTCACTGGGACGCTGCCGCATCCCGGTGTCTTCCGCTGAGCACCGTACGATTTGGGAAGATATTTCAACAAGCTCGTTAAAGAAAGCTGTGCATAGATATACTGGTACCCACTAGGCAGTCGTCATCATACATGTATTACTTATAATAATTTATAATGACCTTGGTAAATATCACATTGGTTGCTCGTTATGAAGAAATCGTGCCAGCGAGATAAAAAATACTATGTACCGAAAAGGACGGGAAGAGGTGGGGATTACTCCTTCTACAGACGAGTAGGTGAAACTTGGTCAAGGCTGGCAGCAGCGCCCCCCGCAGCCGCCCGCTCCCCGGTCCGAGCGCTGGCGGAGCTGGCCGAGCGTGGCCGACTGGCGGCACGCACTCGATCGCGCGCCCAGATAGCGACACAGAACAGACCGATCGTTACACAACTGAGATAAATCATCACCCGCGATGATCCACTGAACTGTGTCAAGATCTCGTGTGTTAACTACAATGTAATACGATCGATAGCTGTCATTTAAAAAAATCCAACTGGATTCTGATAAGTTAATGTTGCTTGATATTTTGGGGTTACACAATAATGATAAGTGGACTAAAACATTATTTCTATGAAAAGTGAGCAGCGATAAAAAATGTACCCGCTTCTGTTAACCCTAACCACGTGCGTCGGCATGGACGGAGCATAATACTAGATTTTAGGTATTTAAAACCGGTTTTCGCGCCACCAAGTTGGTTCAGAGGCGCTTGCGCACCAAAATTCTTCCAAGATGGCGACGCTTGTAAAACTGTCGTAATAATACGACAGGTAATACCTAAAAAATAGAAAGGCCTGGTGTGCGAGGCCGCTCTGTCGAAATACTCGATTCGGGTCAAGGCAGCAGAGCGCCGAAATAATCGGCTGGCGCGCGCGTTTTTTTATTGTGATCTAACATCTGTCGCGGCCTGGCGGGCTTTGAGCGCCGACTGCCTGACCCTCGCGTCTTCTGCATTCTGGTTGTTCATATATGGGGCATAATGATAATGAATGATCACATGGCTTAATTTTCATCAGATTGATCCTTGATGATATGCCATTACATTAGTTGTATATAATTGTTCAATTGCATAAAATTATTTTCCCTGTATGTATATCAAAATTCCCAAACAATACAAGGTCAAATACAGTGCGAAACAAAGAGTAGACAATAAATGAGGGATGAAATGAATGAACTGTCAAAACGTCCGTAATTTTTTTTAGTCCCGCGAGAGATAACTGTTCACTCTTTTTGACGCACTGTACTTTTAGTCTTGAGTCGATACACATAAAAGTATAACACAGGCCAAGTGCGAGTCGGGCCTCGCCCTATCTTTAGAGATCCGCACTATTTATACTAAGGACTATTTATACTCTACTTTATGAGTTACAAACAACGATACAGTATAGGAAACATTTTTTTTTATTCGATCCCCTTTTTTTATGAGACCCCGCTAAAATGTAATGGTACCGACATTGGTATTTGGAATACTTATTATGTGAAAGGACAATGTTTTAATAACGGATACTTTTGAGAATTGTATTAGATTTTGTGGTTGTTTGGTTATACGGCCACACACATTCGGGTCGACACGTTCGGGCTGGGCATTATCTATTAAATCAGTATGGCGTTTGACAATTAACTGGCCCGAATGTGAAGCATTGTGGGCAGGACCTTTAGGGCCCCAAGCGCCCTAGGACTAATTTGAATTCGCACCGAAGGTCGAACTCCATCTAGTCATAGATCCGACACAGGTGGTATGGATTTGGTTAGAAGACTAGGACGGGAGCGAGAAAAGCGAGCTCGAAATTTCGGCGCCGATCCGGCACTCGGGCACATATATGGATTATAATGATGGTGCAGAAGCGAGGGAAGCTAGCTCAAAATAGAAGAAGAAGGATAAGGCGTGAGCGAGTGAAGCGAGCTCGAAATTTCGGCACGGATCCAGCACAAATAATGAAGTGGAAGGATAGTGCAGGAGCGAGCGAAGCGAGCTCGAAATTTTGGTGCCATTCGAGACAAATGATGGATTAGGTAGGACAAAAGAAAAGGGCGAGAGCGAGTTTGAAATTTCGGCGCAAATCCGACACAGATGATGAGAGAGAAGGCTAGGGCAAGAGCGAGCGGAGCGAGCGCGAAATTTTGGCTAGGTAGACCTATTATTATCAATCATCTCGATGCGGCTCACACAAGGTTCATTTGATTTGTTCAGACATTCTGGTGGGATCCGCCAATGGGTATGGATCCCTAAAAATGATTTGATATCTCTAGTTTCTGCTACATTTTCACAGAAAGTATTATGCATGTAATCTTTTTCTTTTCAACGAGTGCTTGATAAATTTCGTATCTTTTATGACTAATTATTGTCATAATCAAAGTAGCAGTACCTGATTCATTGTATAGTAGTTTCAATATTCTCATTATTTACATTTGTGTCTAATGCCGCATTTTGATGTTTCCCCAATATATATAGTACGCGTACTATAGATTATTATCGAATCACTAGGATTTTCTCTCGGGCGACTCAGAATTTGATTTGTACTAATATATTATATTGTATTTTCGTTAATCATGGCCCAAAGGTGGTCTTCAAATCGACACAATCGAGGCTTTTAAATCAACGATAACTTGCACAAATTGCTTCACAACCCATTTGCATTGTTTAGCCTATTTTGAATGTACTTATCTATATTTCATTGTGCCGCGCCGTAAATAGTAAAATCTTTAACAGTCTCGAGGGTAACATCATCAACATAGATCGTCGATCGACACACCGGCTGTTTCTACTCCCCATAGTGTAGTTTTAAAAGTATATGCGGCTAGCTGTCAATATATGTGGAGATTCTTCAAGAATGTTCCATCCATCGGTCCAGAAGTCAATGGTATTATGGCTTTGATTTCTCTATATATATATATATTATATTTTTCTATGTGGGTTCGTATAGTTAGCATAATTTGTAATTCTACTCAGCCAGCAAACTAATGAACAGTAATCTTTTTGGTAATTCAATATAGTAGTCGTACTAAGTAGCAATACCGTTCTGTACTTTGTTTCATATTGTTTACTTTGAGAGAGCTTTTCTCGTATTTGTCTGCCATTTTATGATTGACCAGATTATACACAAAACAATAATACGGCACGTGATGTTGGTGAATAAACCTGTGCATGAAACCACACCTAGTTCGAGGACATTGGATAGGCGGAATTGGAATTATTCCGTGCTAATAAACCTCGGTAAACCTTGTTTCAGAGATTATTTGCGAATCAGTAATCTACTCGTACTCGTGTTGCGTGAATCAGAATTTTCCAATAAGAATTAATAAATTTAGCTATCGAGCTTTTTTCTTTGAAAAACATATCCCACAGAATTGACTTGCGTGATACAACGCTATTCCGTAATAGAGTTTAAAGTGGTGTGCTTTGTCACGATATAATCTAATGTCATGTTATGAGTTTTGGTATATGCGAATGGGTCGTTCAGTTCAACCAATATTCGTATGTTCTACGTGTACACTATACATTCTTTGGGTTCATCGTTTACATTTAGCTTATTGGTACCTTCTTTCCTTAGTTGTCACTTATCTGTAACATCAATTTCTCGAAATAGAATTATTAGAGCAGTGCCTGATGGTATGTACATATCGCGATGGCAGTCCGTGTGTTACGTAAAGTGGCTTGTGCATGCTGTGGGCAGCGGTCCGTGTAACACAGGCACAATCACAACGTCATCCATCCGCTCCGCCGCCGCCTTTAGTCGCATACCCGGCACAGATGAATAAAAGTTCTACTTCTGCATGAGACCGCGGAACGATAGCGTTGCATTTGCGTACTCTATTATTATTGTACAATGTAGTTCACAACATCACAGATTTAAGCGTCAAAAACACTAGAAAACTGCTACTATTAGCCTAACCAATTTGCCGCCCAGTTTATTATTTAATTAGGAAATCATCTACTATCTTGCGAATCTTCCAAGTGATTGTTTTTCAAATCTTTGGCAGAGAATCCAACAAATGAACTTCGGCAGTATTTCAGAAGCTCGTTTTCTTAATTCGGCGCTAATCTAATCCATAGTTTTCCGTATCCTACTTTCGCCGCTGTGGGCTACGGCTCACACTGGCCCCTTATATAGGAACAGGACTGTTCACAGGAGTATTCTGCGTCTGTGGCAAGAAGAACATCGTCATTTTATTCTGTTGTACTCCTAAGAAATGCGTTTACGTGGATGATATTACAAGCTCTGCCTTGAATACCTGCTAAGACAGTAAGTACGTAAACGTGGCGTCCAATATTGTAATGCGATACGTGTTCAGGTCACTTTTGGGTAGTCCATTGCGACAGGTCGACAGAGGCGTCTTGTGAAATTGCGCGGCGCTTGCGCAGGCACCCCACCGACTACGGCGCGGCGGCCGATTGTGTCGAAACGCACGATACAGTCGCTGGCGCATGCGGCACGCCCGATCCACAGATTCACCCCTTGTCGACTTTGTAGTTATAAGTAAGTGAAGTAAAATCCCAACTCGTTTTACTGATTCTTTCATAGTTATATCGCTTTGTCAAAGCGTGGGTTAGATAGGCTGTGTTCCATTGTTTTGTTGACGTCGCCTGGTCTTGCGCAACATATGGGTAATTTATTTCACGTGGATAGTGCTTTGTAACGAGCCATTATTGCTGTCATTTTACTAAACGGGATGTTTGGCTCATAGGCGAAATAGTTATCATATCAAGATAACTATAATAAAATTGTATCTCATACTAGAAAATGGTATCTATCTTTTTGAAATTAAATCTGATATTTCATAGAGTTAAGGAACCGACAACATTACACATATTTTTATTTTTAAATCGCCTTTCGTAAATTTGTACGTACGTACTACATACCTACATATTTCTTTTTTCTATAAATCGGAAATCCATACATTGCGAAAAACGTCATATATTTTTATGACGTTTTTTGCAATGTATGGATTTATAACCAGACCCGTGTAGAGAAACTACTGATATAGGTTTTCTGTGACGGAGTAGTGCTTCAGAGGCATTGCACAAGGCTCACTGCAGGTCGGGCAAGCGGTGCGAGGCTCTCGCAACCGCCTCTATTCGGGTCAGCCAGCGATTTGTGTGAATTGTGTCATCTGACATATTGCTTGTGTGTGATAAACGCGTTTGTGTTTTATATTTGTATTTTTGTTATTTTATATTATTATTTGTCTTGTTTTATATCCGAAAATTTAGTCAAAATTATGAGCCATTTCGGTGGCAGACAACTGTATCTTTAATTAAGATCAGATTCATCCTGCTATCTATTTTTAAGAATATCAGATTCCTATTGACTGTTAAATTTCTGCAGTCTTAAATAAATCGCAAATCATCAATTCATCACCATCTGCAATATCTCACGTGGGTGCTCAGTTGTAGTGTGCTTCCATTTTCTCCCTCTATACTTCGCTTCGCTTTGTCGGTGGTATTCATGATTCCTGTTTAAGTTTATTGATCAGCATAGCGCTTGTCATTTGGCCATCTTAGATTTGGTCTGGTCGCACGACAGGACGTCCACACATACCAATCATTGAACCATCAGATGATCCAGCATTGTCATGGTACTTGGTGAACTGAGGCCTATGTCGATAAACTTGTAATGATCAAGGGTTGCCCAATACATCGATATTTATTTGCGTAATTTTTAATTGAGACCGTAAATATTATTTTATTCAAAACATAAACAAAATCAGTGCAAGATATAGACGGTTTTTGGTCGCTGGCTCTATCTTTCAATCAAATGCATTATGTTTGGTTGGAGGCGAAACAAAATTAACAAAATCAGAGCAATTTAATATTAAGACAGTTTTTGGTCTCTAACCCACACTACTTACGAAGTTCGTCCCATAATGAAAGATGTAGTCCTAGATGAGATCTATGAAACGTACTGTTTGGTTGGAGGCGAAGACTACTACTGTCTTCTCAGACTAAACAACACTCTGTTGAGGCAGCGTTGTAGCAATTTTTATTTTATTCCTAGAATGAATGGTTGGCTAAACGTTGACTGAATATACTTCGATTTCAAGGAACTCATTCTATTGGTGTTCTAATTAATTTGTACCACAGTACGTACGTATATTAAATTATGTTTATTTCGGAATTAAATACGTCTATATTAATATATATTAAAAAGAAGAAATAATGCGAAGCACACTAGTCAGGTGTTTGTATAGAGACTTGCAATGGCAATTATTTCTATAATAATGTACAAAAGAATGTTACGGGTGATATTTGTTTACATTGATGCAACAGGAGAAAACCCTTTTGCTTAAAATAGCCTGAAATGTATCGATACGAGATTTAACAAACTTTCCTGAAGCACTATATTACCGCGGAAGTTTTATCTACTCTGAACATATTACTATTGTACTCGCAATGTATTGTAAGCTGTACGGGTAAGAAATATATTATATACAATAGGTGTACATGCCAGAATCTGATGGCAAATAGGGAAATTAATAAAGGTATATTGTACGTGAAATACACGCGTCGTGTTAACAGCCAGTAGACGTTTTTTTAGATGCAATATATTGTAGCCAGTTAAAGTATTTTTTTAAAAATCATTTTGTGCCAACAGCTTCTGGTGCACCAAGGGTCCAGGTAGGTGTAGAAAGTTTGACAGAACGCAGAAAAAGTATACTTATAGATACACGGCACCGGCAGTGTGTTTTTTTTACACGAAATATTTCGAGCTATTTTCAACCGGGCTTCTATACTCAAAATCTATTTCACCTACCACACTTTATAATTTTGTTTGTTTATTAATTTAACTTTATCAGAATATTTAGAGAACATGAGCGTAATATGTGGCCGGAGCTCAGATTATGTGGTAGAAACGTGTCCTGTGTCGAACAATGAGTAATTATTAATTTATGCATCGTAGCACAAAACAGTTGTAAATCGTGGTCCTGTCCTAACCCTCTTAGGCGGCTCTATCCGAAAATTAAGAGTACGGACCGCCCAATTATTATAACTTTTAAAATCGGGGAATTTTCGGCAAAGGCTACTTACTCATTCGGGGATTTTTCAGAATGGTTTGTTACTCGTTTCTGTTAACATATCGAAGCAGTGTGCCTCGTTAAAACTGCAAGCTCGTAAAATTGCCTACGGACATCTGCAATTTTGGGCTATGTGAAGCTTTTGAATCGTACTGATTAAAATTCTTTCTTTTGAGGGAATTTTACAGATAGATTCAAACTGACCTAGTCAGTAATTTCCTCACGCTTTAGCTTTACATACAAATACTGCTTTCCGTAAGGTTTCGTACATTTGTGTTACGGAACCTTAAAAAGATGTATGCACCCAGTTAATCATCAGATTTCAGGTTACCGGTTGGTTAGGTATGTAACGTTGCAAATATCACAGCATCTGGCGAAACGTGAAATTGCGAGTGGCTCACGCACACAGCGGCAACAAGTGCTTGTTGCGTACATGCACGCACAATACAACAGCAGCGGCGCGCGCGCCGCATCGTGGCCCCGCTCGCAACTAGGTCAGGGCGCTCTGCGGCCGCGGCGTTTTAAATTTAGAACGATCTGCGCTTCAAGCTCCGCCCCACGCGATCGCCTAACTGCGAATTAATGTACCTATTACCTTCATAATGTTACCTAAGTGTTACCCTCATAAGAATGATTCATTAGGTGCTCAACACTATGGTGGAAACCCTTTTTTGTATCTACTTTTGGGCTAAATCATCGGATTTTTTAAAGAGGACTTCAATACATATTTTCAACAAACTTAATAGGCGATACTCGCGATTTTAGACTCGTTATAGAATATAGTGTATGTGGCCTGTCCCAGTAGTTTTAAGTTACCACATAGTAGGACTACACTGAGAATTTTCTTCTCAATGTGCACTCCTACAAGCTCTACTAATGTTCTACAAGCTCTACTCATAAGTAAGAATTTATAATTGTAGGTACTGGTGCTATACCAATAATTATAGGTTACTACATATAGCAAAATGTTGAGTTTTCTTTCGAAGTTTGCAACTTACCAGTTTTTGGACATTCAAGAATGTTATTTTTGCCTTACGAAGGGTGTGCTTGCATGCTTCAAGATATTTTCAAGTTATCAACTCTTGGTAAATTATTATTTGAAATCGTAAGTGTGGGCCAACAATCACAACTGGGTATGATTTACCAATTGAAAGGGTCTTAATTCTCCGTTTCTAATTGTGAAATAAGTGTAGATAATACGGATCGGTTATGGAAATCAACAGTTCAGGGAGACAACATAATAATGCACAGGTGTTGCATGTAGCAATGCCTAAGTTGTAATATGATCAAAAAGGTGGAACATCTTTTCCTATAATGAAGTTAAGGACTTTATTGGTAGTTGGTAGGTAACTATTACACTTTTCATAAGACTCTACCAACATGAAACTTTTTTCTTGGACATACGAGGGATGATGATGATAGAAAGTCTTTTTCATGGAGGTGAAAATTTACTTTGTATTTCTACTTCTGCAACCAGCTGTTTTGGGATTATTTACAGAACTAGCCCTAGTTCGCTATAAAACAGACATTCATTAATTTAATACATTTCTCTATGATACACAAATAATTCGAATCGAGGACGTAGTCCGATGCGCTGGTTCGACCAAATCCGCACCACCCTTGACTCTACAATTCACGATGCCATCCACACCGCCGGAGATAGAAAGAAATGGAGGAATATCACCCGCCAGAAGGTGATACCTAAAGGTGGTCACGACCCTCAGCATTGAGGATTACGACGCGAGGAGGAGGAGGACACTAATAATTCCCGTTTAGGACACTTTGTGCGTGTAGGTTACATGAATCTATAAGAATAGAATTATTTCTTTATGTACTACATATATCAATATTATACCACACAGAAATAAATATGTTTGGAGTTGCTATATACCTATGGGTATTTTCGAAGGGTTTCAGATGCGTAACTGCTTGATAAAACTGGTGTAGTGAAGCCATAGGTTAGGTTAGCATAGGTTGTTGTCACCATGTGTAATACGCGCTACGTAGAGTTATGGTAAGAACGTAATATTGAAATTTCTGTTTACATTTTGGACTGGAATGTAAATCTTAATATACTTAACTGTTTTGTTAGATCAAAACATTGGAATTCAAGTTACGGATATTTTAATTTTCCTGCGAATTGAGATCCTTCGAATGCGGCCCTGTATCAGAGGCAAACGCGGACGGCCGATTAAGTAGGTGAAGGTCGACGAGTCACCGCCCAATATTTTTTAAGTTGTCAATTCGGGAAATTTATATTGGAGAGGTTATTGCATGCAATGCCCAAATACACTATTGTAACTGTTTCAGGATTTACTTAGTACTTCACGTGTGAACAAGATCGCATTTTTTGAGGTGGTAGAGTTACAGGAATTCTTCTTTTCCTATATTAACAAGGGGATATAACCTTTGATTAGTACTTTAGGGGTGAACAAGATAGTATTTTTTGAGGTGTTGCAATTACAGGAATTCTTCTTTTCTGATATTAACAAGGGGATATAAACCTTTGATTTAAACCATTTGTTCGGGTTACGGAGATTTCGTTGTAGGGCTGAGTTACTGGCCAAAAGAGATCCGGCTGACGGGCTCTCCTCTGGCCTAATAAACTTTCAATTTCGACTACATTTTTGTCAGCGCTGGATGACGTAAGCGTGTCTGTGCCGCGTATCGCGGTTGTGCGACCTACATGTATACCTATAATAAGTACCACGGAACGGATGCGATGTGACGTAGTCCATATACATATATACACCTTTATGCTCTGGCTGATCATATGCCCAAGTCTTGCTTCAAGAACATACGCACTTAATATTAAAGAAAAGGAATAACAAACATAAGTACTGACCTTCTAGTTTCATGCCGACATCGAGGCACTTTTGGAAACGGCAAAACGGGCAGCGCTTCCTTTGAGTTTTATCTATGTGGCAGGCCCGTTCAGCGACGCACGTGTACACCTTCTTATTCTGAACGGTGCGCTTGAAAAAGCCTTTGCAGGACTCGCAGGTGAGCAGCCCGTAGTGGTATCCGCTGACTTTGTCCCCGCAGACGGGACACAATTCCTCGATCACGTCCTTGGTGTCGGTCTGGTCGCACACTGTTCCTGCTGCGGGCAAGTACGCGCCAGGTTCGCCGCCGGCGCCTGTCGGAAACAAGTAGGAAGCGTCCAGGTTGGCGTAGCCAAAGGACTGCTGGTCGCCGCCACACTGGTAGGCGGCGCCCTGAGGCACGTACTGCTGCGACGTGCCCGAGGGCCCGCCTCCCGAGCCCGATCCGTCCGGGCCCGGACTCAAGTCGAACGGGGACATGTTGAGGGACAAGAGGCCTGGCTGGTCCATCGTCATGCTCGGCCGCTCAGGGCGGCTGCTCGGTACGAATCCCTACGGCGGCGTTCAACCGCGGCAACGTTCACAGTCACCGAGTTCACTAGCGGTCTGGCCGCAACACTATCTGCCGCTCGCGAGCTGCACCTGTTCAAGCACTATAATACTAGGAGACACGTAAATCCAACACATTTTGTTCTATTGTGTATTGTAATTGCTAAAGCGCCAGACGCCCGTTTCAGTACTAGTTGGTGCTACGACTGTTCGTACAGAGTTGAGTACGCGCGTTGTTACGATCGCGTTAAATGCTATCATTGGCGGTGCGCGTACCGCTCAAGAGACGTTCCACGATCGACTGGCGGCCGGCCGGCGGCAACGGCGCGCGTGCCGGCGCCTCCCGCATGCGCGCCCCGCCGCCGCCCGCAAGCCTCCGCCCGCTCGCACAATGGAAAACGATTAGGAGCCCATGTAATAAGTGAAAGTGAGTCGGTGACCCACTTTCCCGCGATCCAGGTCTATGTTAGTGCGCGTTCGCGCGGTTGCGCCACCGCGCGGGCGGAGGGCAGCGCGGGGGGCGGCCCACTGACCCAGTTGCGCGCAGTGCCGCAGCAGGGCAGGGTTGCCGCGAGCAGCGAGCTCATGTTTATGTTTTGCAGCATTGCCCTGCTGCTCTGCTCGTGCTTGTGCTCGTGCTCGTGCTCGCGCGGCGCAACGCAAGTTAGCAGCAGCGGAGCTGACACCACGCCGCGACTCGGTGCGACATGAACCTAATCATCCAATAGTACCTACCTACACTCACAGGGGTATACGTACGATTGATAAACTAGCTCATGAGATCCACACTATTAACTCGAAAATGGGAAAATATAACAAACAAGTATACACCATTCTCTACCAGCTGGTAACCAACCATACTCTACCAGCTGGTAGAGAATGGTTGGTTATAGGCACCTGCCTACCTACCTATTTCCCGACACAAAACATGACTTATTTTAATAGTATCCAGAATTGAAAAACGGAGAACAAAAGCGGGCATCTTCAAAGCACTCGGGAACTTTCTCAGACGCTGCAGTTGTAAAATGGCCATAAATGACCCGTTTGGAGCTAAAGTCCCGTTACGCGCAGTAAATAAGACAAACGGACCCATCCGTACAATAAAAATAAACGATCATGCTGTAAAACATTTGTAAGTTATTTTATAAACCTATTGTCCTATTTCAGTTCCATTTGAAGCGAAATATGAAATATTTTGTTTTTTAGTCAATTACCAGATGGTCTGTTTTGAAGCGTAGGTAAAAGGTACTATGTATTATTTATTTTTATTTTTGTTCGCTCTGTCAGTTGCCATTCAAAACGATAGAGCGAACAAAAATAAAGTAAACTTAACTATACTTAGTGCTTATCTAAACTAATTATTATACTCGTGTCTCGTAGCTGCATGCATCTCTGTCTCGTAGCTGAAAATCACTGTATCAAGTGCTTAGATCATATTAATGATGTCAAACTGTGTCAATCACACATTACCACCAACCCACCTACGAACTTCATCCAAAAATATACAACATTATCAGGTACCTAATTAAGAGATGCAATGACTATATACTGCAGTCAATATCAAAAGCTATATAAATTAAAGATCTTGACCTGCTTTTTGTTAAAATCAGTCAACAGGTCACGAACGAGTGACTGTCTTTGACAGCCTTGTAACGTCTATTCGCAGTGTACCTAATACAATTCGAGGTGTCATATTAACGCTTACTCTATTCGATTGACTAGTCACACAAATAATAAATATAGCGATTATATTCCCTTTGATGCACGCCGGGCGGCAACAATGTAACTTGAACGGACGAACAATAACAAGTTTACCTTTGTAAAACTTCGAATATAAATAAACGATTAAAATGTTACTGATTGTACTTTTGACATGTCAAAGTATAATCTAATCTACTTATTTATTTGATAAGAAATCGTATACGTAATGTCAATAGTTCAAAGCACGTAGAGACGTAAAAAGAAAGCACACGTCGTTTAATAAACAGTGACTCAATGGTTTTCAATTTCATAATCGAGACCTGAATACCGAATGAAAAAGCGATAGTAAAAGCGTATTCACTAAGTATGTCGTTTTCGCTATCGCGCAGACGCCGTGGCCTCCGTCGAAAGCAAGAGTACCCGCGAGCAGTCGCACGCGCAACACTGCTTTCTTCGCATGCGCGTAACTGACGTCATACTTTCTTTACGTTCGATGACGCGCGCTGATGTAACGCGTCGCAACAGTATGTGGATGTGGTAGAGTAAAAGGTGTGGCGAATGCGACGCCAGTTGTATTAATGTAACACGAATTAGACAACAACCGATGACGTCGCCGGCAGGAATGCGATTCATTGGGAATTCCTTTCGTTCATGCGTTTCTATACACATACGAGTACTGTATTCAAGTTCATAATATAGCAATTACCTAATAGGTTTTGTCAAAAGTTGAATTACGTATTTCGTGATTGTTTATCATTGTACACGATCATCTACGCAGTAGTTATTCTTAGATACTATAAGTACGGGTAAGTAAGTACAGGTTGTTGCAGGTTCACCTATTGTAAGAATTTTAACAATTTTGCATCGAAGTTGTTTTAAAATATAAAAAGTAGGTATTTCTCACAAAAAATATTTTAAAGGGCCAATAATGTTGTACGCAAACTTCAGTTTGCAGATTTTTACGCTTGTGTGTGGCAAAATTTGTTCTGTAACTGTGATTAAATATCTCTGCTAGTGATCAATACAGGTCCTTCTATAGCAATCAAAAATAATTTAATTCAGCAAGCACCTTAATTATGTATCAAAACCGTGTAGATAAAATTCTACTTGATGTAGGTACACAACACAGTAGGTATTTTGTTACATGGTACGTAGTATGCGCCTTATCGTGGGAAAATAGGGCTACCATTGCCCCAGTAACCCAATGCACTTGACTCGAAAACCCGAATTTCGCCCCTCATTTGAACCCCCCGCCCGCCCCAAGCGGGCGCACCTCGCCATTTTCCTCTCCCGCCCGCTCTACAAACAACTATGCAGTATGTACGTATAGGGATGTTCCGACCTTTCGGGACGGAGCTTCGACTCCGGCTCCTAAAGGTCGGAACTTCCGATTGATTTTACACCTCCGACTCGGACTTCGGATCCGATAATTTTGAATCGGAGGTTGTACCGAACATTTGTGAGCAAACATATTCAAATATCAATATTTATTTAAATAGTGTAGGGCTACATAAAGGAACATGTATTATTGCCCCAAACGTCATCATAAAAAATATTGGCCAGTTCAGCTATAAAAATTAAAAAACTTCTGAACATCTCTCTTCTACCTCCGCCTCCGGTTCTGACTCCTATAAATCAAATTTTAAACCTTCGGTTTCGACTTTGGTTCCGGTAAAACCACACCCGTAACATCCCTAGTACGTAACAATGCTAACTGTAGACAGATTTTTGTCACCCACTTCTACTAGGCATTAGGGAAAATCACTGGTGACTTAAGTGGGTCTTATATCATAAAAAGATTGTAAAAAACACACTTGCATTCATCATTTTAACAATTTTACATAACAAAGACTTAAAGTTGCATTGTGATAATTATATATTGTTCAGAAACTGATACCGAACTGAAGGTATCACATACCTATGAATTAACAAACGAAGTTTAAAAGGTTTCAGCAAGTACCTTAAATAATGCCTGCGTATCTTCACATCAATTATGTATTGTTGCGTTTGAATAAACAAAGAGGAGGAACGGAAGGCCGTCCTACTTTGGCCCTGCGACCTAATTGTTAAGAGCCCGAGCCTGACCTATATGCATGTACCGTGTTGAGTCCTTCCGCAATTCTGGGAACATAAAAGGTCTGGTATCTACGCATACTCATCACACTGGAGTGGGCGACACCTGACTGACTATATCATCTACTCAATAATCAATATACCTACAAAGATTTCTTCGAAAACTAAGATGATAGGTCTTTATTTATTTATTTAACACTTTAATGCACAAAAATGGTATATGAGGCGAGCTTAATGCCATGCGGCATTTTCTACCTTCTAGAGTTTCTAGTCATTTGGATTATATGACAAACTTTCGATCAATAATTTATACTAAGAAACATCTACTTAGATGTAAGAATAAATATAAATAAAGTAATATCCGAGGAATCTAATAACTAATAACACTTCGATAAAATAATCCATGAATAAGCCGCAAATGGGCATAAACTCGTAAACTGTAAATGATACAGTCTGTTGTTCTGTACTTACCATAAGGTTATGTTTAGAATTTAAGTGAATAAATTACAGGATGGCCAATTTAGAGGTAAGCGAACACTTTTTTAAACGTATATTTTAATTATACCGGATATTTTACCATAAATTCTTTAGGCTTGGCACTTTTATAGTGGTCCGAGAGTATATTACACAGATTCATAATAATCATAATGAATCATGCAGTTTGAACAAAGAATGTGAAAATTATCACACGTATTTAGGTCACCCAAAGGATCTATTTATAGATTAGAGCCCATGCAGATCACCGCTCCTATGCAAGGGTTAAAGTGTCCCTCCACCGCGCTCAAGTAAAAAAACTATAATGACATCGTTACACCTACCAGGGCATTTTAGGTATCATTTTCGTATAAATAAAGGATGAATAATTCATTATTGGAACAATATTTTCACTATTCAAGTGAAGAAATTCGAGAAAACGAAACAATGTAAAACAATGTAATAACAAGAATTTAGATTTGTTATCGTCGATAACGTTAATAGTAATGCAAATTTAATTGCATAAAAAATACTCATAGGAAGCCATATTATTCTATATTTTAAATATCATTATCGCCCAATAAGTACGTTAAAAAATATTGAGTTTTGCGCAGAAGAACTTTTCCATAGTAAGAGCCTTGTTGAATGCTCCATACAAAAGAAACCGACATAAGAAGCCGAAGCTGCCGCTTCGCAAAATTATTCCTTGGGTCAATCTAAGCTGAGTTAGCCCGGTTGCCGCGCTCGCAGATAGCACGATCTGCGAATCAAAGTGAATCTGGGCATCAGGTGAATCAAAGTGAATTTTTGCCGCGCTCCAGTCTCTATCATGGATTCTTAGCTCGCAGTGCATGATTTCTCAACAATCTGCCAAGCTACATGGAATGTAATATCCACCTTTTGCTGCATAGCAAATGCAAGTTTTTATCATTGCGTTTTTCATAACATTTTCCCATAATTCCTGTGGGATATCAGCCTAAATCCCATTATCACAAGGAAAAAGTCGGAGGCTGTAAATGATTCTGAATCTGTCAATGAATCTAAAGAAAAGATACTGATACTGATTGGCTTCCACAATCAGTATCACCTTTTCTTTAGATTCATTGACTATGGAAACATTCTTCTCTATGATTTGATATTTCGTGTAGTATGACTTGTGGCTCCTTTGTGGCGCCGTCTTGTTGAGACCACATTTTTGACAGCGCCTGTGACATGCGGCTAACAATAAGCCAAAAAAAGGGATAAATAAAGGGGCGTGCCTACGCTAACACGCCAATCTTGAACACTTTAAACAAAACCCAACCAGCAAAAATAAATCGTAAAAAAGTCGAGACAACGTCTTTCATATTCTGGGCACACCTCTTTTAGTTTGTAATCGTGTCATTTCATTTATAAGAGATCATAGGACCAAGAAATAGATTGTCTTACGAGAATGAGCGATTTGTCATTTATACTGAGCTGAGCTGAGCTATTTTGCTTGTTGGAAAGATTCGAGCGTGTAGACACATTCGTACAGTTGCATATTCAGACGCTGTAAATGGGAATATTCCCGGTAGTATGCGAAAATGTGACGAAAAACGCGATGAAATTTCCATGCCTTAATAAAGTATATAGTAAAGCCCAACCAAAATACGAATGTAGAGTTATCAAGCAAAATGGCCACTGGTAATCTGCGTTGTGGAAATCGCTAAAATATTAATTCACATAAGATTCCACAACATGGTGCACTCTATTATAATCATGGTCAGCGGGTTTACAATATCTGGTATTTTTCATTAGATAGAAAACAATATATTTAAGGTTGTAAGAGTACCTATCCTACGACTTTACATTTAAATTATTTTATACCATTTGTCCATCCTGTATTAAAGTATTACTTGTATCCAGAGATATAGTTTGTCTGTGGTTATATTATTTAGGTAAGCAGAACTCAACTGAAATGTTCGATGGGTCAGTTTAGTATTAGTTCAAGGCGCTGCCTGATCGTGGCGAGATGAAAAACACATAACATTACGCCCTATAGGTAGAAGCATTGCGATGTTATGATGATGACATGCAAATACATAGTTCAAACTTCAATCGATATTTTTAATATCGGTATGGTGTACCTGTGTGCGTCTGTCTTTTGTCTGAAAACAAAATTAAACTCGTCTTCAGACTTTTACACTATTATCTATCACACAAATCGGACTAATAACGTCATAGGGTGAATTTCAAAATCTTTGGAAATCAGGTTACAGTCAGAACTTTAGAAAATGGAACTACCTGGAGGCGGTGGCTGTACTTTTCGCTCTGGATTCATATCAGTATAATGTTGCAACCAAATGCGCAAGTATTACCTAACGCCTTCGCATAAATAAATATACTATTTTGTTCCCACAAAATACAAATTGTATTTCCTCAAACATACTCGTATGCCTGGATTTTTAACCCCCCGACCGATCGAGGGAGGGCGTGTTATAAGTTTGACACGTTTGTCTTTCTGTGTGTTTGTCGACAGTGTTCTTAGCTAGGCCTGATAAAATTTGGACCAGTGGTTTCCAAGATCATGGAGTATCTTTGATGTCAGAGGGGATCTCTGGAACGGTAATTGATGTATTACCTACATAATAGAGGTACTAGATGGTATGAGTTTGAGTTCAAATGTTTAGGTTCATGGTGCTTTTCCGACATATGAAACCTTGAGGATATGATGATGACCAGGAAAAAGTAAGTGAACTTCAATGCATACGATTATATCTGCGTATAAAAAATGTAAACAAGCGGCGCGTCCATCCCCCCAGCTTAACAGGACGTAGAGTCCTTCAACACAATTAGCTGAAGCCTAAAACCAGCGACGCGGTTATCAGCGTGACCTAAGTAGTTTCGTCTATTAAAAACTAACTACAAAAATAATAATCTCTTCATATTAGGAGAGCAAGATAATTATAATTATAGCGGATTGTTTATTTGGAAACAATTTACTAAAATTAATAAGCGGACTCTATTTTAATTTGAAAATGTATGAAATACGTAAGGAACGTTATACCTATTTAAACTATAACTAAGAAACTAAAACTATGCTTTCGATAAGATTGGACTATATTTTAAATTATTAGGTTGGTAGAGAAAAGGTATGAAACGCCAATCTGCGATAGAACCCCTGATTTAGTGCGAGTATTTCAAACGCAGTGTTTGCGTTGTAACAATAACATCAATAATTTGACACCTTGTATAAATTTATTGGCGGTGAAAATAATTTATAATCAAATAAAATATGTTAGCGCGTTGTTAGGGAAGAATAAGATGGCGAATTTCAAAGTCCAAGTTAGTCGAACTCCCTCTGACATGTATCACTCCGTCATTTATCAAAGCTTTTAGTTTAAGAAAGACTGGTGGTATTTTTTTAACGGTTTCTAGGATTTTAAATTCTTTAGAGAAGGGAAATTGAGCATTTTTCAAATGTGAGTCCGCTTTATTTGAAAGCGTATTAATAAAGCGTAAGGCTATAACTATTCGAAATAATTTAGTACGTGAGGTGACGCGGGTAACAATTTCATGAAAAATGGGCGATTCGGATGGTGCCGGAGTTGGCGAGAATTATATTAGCGGAGAGTTCCGATTGTATGGAAGAAATTAATTGAGCAAAAAGAGTGACAGGTGCCACGAATCCCATCCGATCCCACAGCCAGGCTATGGTAGAAAGGATTTTGGGCTGCGAATTTTCGCGCGGTTGCGGATGTACACGGTAAGTGTACCTTTCAGTGTCATAAGCCGCTGGAGAGAAGCGGTTGTGTACATCATGCGTCAACATCAACGTCAACACGACGCGTCATGCGCAGGACAATGAGAGGACTGTAACATAGACCGAAGGGTACAAGTGTCACTTTATATACTTTAATCGGATGATCAGAATCAAAACGTAAATTTTGAAAACGCGAGTATTCAAAACTTCAACAAAAATTCACCTATCCCAATCCGTTCGATATGCTACAAGTTGAGTTGTAAAAAAACGGCTTTTTTTCTAGAGTTTTTTTTTCAAGAGGACGAAAATACAGATATGATTAGGTAGTTATCATTAAATATAAGTTAATATTTTTTTAAAATGTGGTATTTCCAACTTATTTTTGTTAGTTAAAAAATAGTTAAAAATGTCTTAAAATAACACTCACTAATGTTTACATTTACGGACGGGGATTTCCCCTACCCAATCGCAGGGTTGCCATATATACGGATTTGTCCGTATTTATACGGATTTTCAATCTTAGATACGGATGGGTGACTGATACACAAGCAGAAGACATTAATTCGGAGTCAAAAATTTCGACCGAATCAAATGAAGACACTGATAGTACAAGCATACACTACTGATACATGTGATTCAAACACAGATGAAGATTAAAGATTTTTTCGTTTCCTAATTATGCATGATTTCACTGGTTTAAATATAATTTTTATTTACGTATTAAAACTACAGTAAAACAATCACATTTACTGTTTTATTCCATTCACTTATTGTATTACAGTTTTTGAAAAAAAAACATATCTATAAAAAAGCAATGGCGTCAATTTTTTTTCAAAGAAAGTGAAAATTTCATTTCGTTTTTTTTTTCAAGTTACATCACTAGCCACAAGTCATTGAGAGACTTTGTAGCATTTCCATTATAACCCCTGTTACTATTCTCAACAGGTGAATTCTCCTGTAGGTATTCTTTAAATACTTTTTATATTCTTGCTTTGTAATAGGGTTAGATACCAATCTGTACTCCAATGACCAATTCGTACGCTCCGCTAACGCCAACAAATCCTCCAGTAGTGAAGGAACGGGTGTGGACAGCGGTGATAGATAACCGCCACTTGCATTGCGACGCGTCGTAGAACAATAGATGTCCTCACATTCCGGTTTCTCAGGCGTCAGCGGTTTAGACGGCGGGGTTGAAATATCTACTAACTCCAGAGATCGATTATTGCAATTTTCAATTGAATTATTATTGTATGTACAATAAGTATGTACAGCGGTACAAGTATCGGGGTCTATGACCGGAGCCTGGACGACAATGACGTAGCCTAATAACCGACAGGTTCACCGGCTGCGCGGGAAATAGTATTAGAGCGTAAGATGCGGGCAAACAAATCCGTGCCAAAAATCAAATCAATTTTTGCGGGTCTATGATAGTCATTATCAGCGAGCGGAATATTTACCAAATATTGTAAGCGGGAGGTGTCTATTTTTGCGGTAGGTTATTCATTAGTGATACGATCGACCACCATCGGTTGTATTGTGAACCGAATGGAGTCGCCGTAGCACGAGCGGATAGTGGGACAGGTGGCTCCTACAATAGGATTCGTGATTTCACCTACTCCAGACACATGTTTAGTTTGCGGCGGGTAAATAGGTAAATTATGAGTTTTCCAACATTCGGTTGTGATCCAAGTCCTTCTGCGATGCACTATCTATTATAGCGCGCAACACGAAAAGGTTCGAGTCGCTGTCGACCACGTGACACTGCGCTGTCCCGAAAAGCACTGACACGGTAAGGTTGTCCGATAAGGCGGAGCATTCCCCTTCCGCACACAGCGACACGGACGGTGTACATGCGGATGCGGAGGTCCCAATAAGTACATAATTAGTAGCGATTATATTATTATTGTTTGCGAATGCGGATGCGAAGGACCAACCCATAGGGACAGAATTAGTAGCGGTTAAATTGTTATCGTAAGCTGGTACAGATGCGGATGAGGGGTTCCCTTCAGTAGGGATATAATTAGCTGCGGGTATAATATTATTGTTTGCGGGTGCGGAAGCGGATGCGGATAGTAAAGTATTAGTATTTTGAAAATGAAGCAGAGTATGGTGATGTATGTGGTGGTGGAGCCCCCCCCCCCCCCCCCCCCCCTCAGGCGCCGCAGGTCATACCTGCGGAATGTTCTTACTTAGCCATGTCAGATGAAAAATGGATCACTGGTTCTAAGATCTTGGAGTATCTTAGGATGTTGGAGTATGATGGGATCTCTGGAATGGTAACAGTTGGTTAGTAGGTAAGGGGATCTACACAATGGTACATCTGGGTTTCTTAATTTTTTTATTTAGAGTAATATTGTATAATATTAGGAGAGCAGACGAGCAACTGGGCCACCTGATGATAAGTGGTCACGGTCGCCAAAGACATCGCACTTTACTGTAATGTTAGCTATTATCATTTGCGGAATCAGTCTGCCGGGTGTACACCACCCTTTTACCTATTTCTGCAAAAAAACAGCAATGCTTGCACGACTGTTTCGGTTAGAAGGGTAAGAGAGCGAGAGTAGGTAATTAATTACCACACTCCATCTAAGTTCTCAAGGTTGGCAGCAGCACGTCGAAAACCCTCCAATAACATTATAGTAAAGTGAGTGTCTTTGGTGACCACTTATCATCATCATTTGCTCATTCCATTTGCTCAGCCCATTTGCTCGTCTGGTTTCCTTAGCAGTTAGTAAATGAACGACATATTATCTTCGCTTCTGCGTAGATGTTTTCCAGAAAGGTTTAAAAGAGCGCGCCCTTTGTAATCCTGCGTGATACGAGTAGATGACAAAATCGGGTTTAATCTCAATTTTAAAAAAATAAAAAGCCGAAAACCCATTTTATTGGTACGTTCCCTGGAATTGAATACGAAAACCTCTAGTGTCTATCAGTATTTGCACTCGATTCTCTTGTCGAAATGATCACCACAGCAGAATATCTATCTACTTACCAACCTAATTACAAGTAGTTTTGAATTATACAATTTACTTTAGCAGTTTAGTTAGAACTACCACTTGTATCACTTGTATGGATCACTTTTTAACAAAATCTACATAATATTGTGTAGGTTTACGAATATCTGTGTAAGAATATATTCTTTATTGTGAAACTAGGGTTTACAAATCAGTAGCCCATTGTAAATGAGGACCGCAGGTATGAAGTCGAACACATCGAATAACAAGCATGCATTAGCATATATCCATCAGAAGCGAAACGCATAACTTGGCACAATATTAAGCATAATTAGACAGCGACCTACTTTTTTTTATCAAAGCTAGCGTCCACACAATATAATATATTATATGCCATGCTTGCTATTTATATTAAGGTCGATAAATTATACGAGTAAAATCATTAGAAAAGGTATTTTGATTGTTAAATATTAATAGGTGCCTAATTACATTGATTAACTGATATGGGTTTTTTATGTACATATATCTCATTTTCTACTGTTTCTTTCTTGAATAACGAAGAGTATCGTTACCTAAGAACCCGAAATAGGTACCTACTTCTACAACACAACAAGAGACACATTCAATGTCAATAAATATTATCAACATCCTTTTCTGTTACAATTACAAGTGATCTTAAGTGATTATTTAAAAGCAACTTACAGAGTACCCATTTTGTTTGATTTGAAAAGATCGCATCTTTTTAATTTTATACGAGTAACGAGTACCTTGTTTAGTTTTATTGTTATACTCACAGTTTATTAATTAAACTTGAAAATAAAGTGTACAGAAATAACAGCCTCAAATAATGTAGTATGTATAGTGAGAATGCTATTTCTCACGTACATGTAAATAAGCGGAGCCTTGGCCTGGTTACCACGATTTTAGAGGTATTACAAAATACTCGAGTGATGCGGTGCGGCCGCCCGCCCGCTCGCAAGGCGAGTGGAGTGGGGACTGTGCAGTGTGCATATTGGTCCAAATGTACAGATCTGATACGATTTTAGGCTTTACTCAGTACCTAGGGAAACACTTTGAATTTCAGAATACACAGACGTGTCTGAAATCTGAATCCCACCCAACGAAAATGTTTCCCGAACACATTTTGCATTTAGGACTTTCTAGCTTAGCTATCCAAGGGGGAAAACACAGCCAGTCTCTTGGGTACACTGCCGGATGTGGGGGACTTAACCCAAATTTTTTATCTTTAGTTTTCTTAGCCTTAGTTTAGTTTTAGCTTTAGTTTTATTTTAGTGTTATATTATACTTTCCAGTAATTCAAATTATGAATATTCGTTGCAGAATTCTACGTCACTGCGGTTGGTTGCGCCGCCTTATGGAGCAACCATTTTTCTCTACCCTGCTATAAAATTCGCATAGGTACTTTACGTAGCCTCAATTAAAAACTTAAAAAATAATCATAATCGGGAATTAGGATTAAAAATAACATCGAAATTTAATACCTACAGAAACTGCATATGCAATATATATAGGTTTTTGAGCTATAGTCGAACGAAATTTAACTAAAATATGTAAGTAGTTCAAAATGTAAATCATGCACCTCTACAAAAAACATTACACGATACTGGCAGAGTATCGACAATTCGACATCAGACGCCTCTTTAAATTCTGTGTATCAATACTGGTACAATCGATGAACGCATAATGTGCACGTACACAGACATACAAACACATGTAGAAGTGGCACAAGGCTGTTTGTAGAAACGGCGGCGCGGGCGCGGGTTGGTGAGGAAACAACGGATACCGATGATTTACTTCAAAGCAGACGATTTCGGATAAATCTGTAGAGAAATTGTTCATAGAAATTAAAATAAAAAAATTATATGCCTTGTTTTACGTGTATTTGGAACTTCTATTTTAATAAACTTTTATTCAGTTTCTATACCTCATTAGTTATAATAGTTCCAGTGTATTCCATTTAATTCTAAATGTGTTACCAGTTCCACTGTAGCAATCTATTCACAATTTTATAATAATACAATGTTATAACTTGTTATAAGTTAACACTTAAGTAGTTATCATGATATGCCTGTCGAGTTGTAGGTCAATTTGGACATTGTCCTTTGTGTCAGAAAAAACTATGCATTCGTAAGTATAGTCACTTTGTAGACCCGACTAGCTGTCGTCAGAGACCTGAGCAAAATATTCAGAGGTAACTGAAAAATGACATGGTAAATGGCAGAAAGGCTCTATCCATGTGACTCTACATTTTATATCTATATGGTGAAACTTCATCTTACCATACTCTGTGATGATAAAGGGAATAAGTCAAAGTATACTTTATTTAAAAATAATACTATTGTAAGTATTGAACGTTTTGTAAATTCATTTGTGTATTTACTAAATACTGTAGGCGTAATTAACATATAATATGGCATCTAATTAAGGACTTAAGGCCATCGCACATTATAGCTAGCTAGCTAGCTACTCGACGCGAACCCGACACGAACTCAACTCAGAGCAAAGCATTGAAATGTGATCTTTATATCGTATAACATACTGTAGGTTTTCAAAATTCAAGTGAAGTAGTTGTCGACGAGTGGCCCACGCGTTGACAACTCATCGAAGACTACTTCACCTTCTACTTTTGAATTTTGATAACCTACTGTATGTAATACAGTATGTACTGTATGTACGATATAAAGCGTTCGCGTCGTGTTGGTATAGGTAATATGCGATGGCCATATATCGCCATAGTAAACTGAACGCAATTTCACAGACCTTGTACAGATATATCTTAACAGATGGAAACATAGATTTCTTGTATCCATATTAAATGCGAAAAATTGGAATTATAAATTTTTAATTTAAAAACGAGTGGTTTTCTCCGCGTGTGATATATCTGCAAAACACTCATTGGTACGCGTATTGCAACACGGGCTCGCGCCGTGTCCCACTTACCAAGATAAATTGAAATTCAATTTCGCCAAAGGGCAACAGATGTATGTATGAGAATGAATACTAAAACTTTTAAACACTATAAGTAACTGTTGTTTTGATAAACATTTTTAAATGTAATACATATTTTTTAATTTATTTTCCAAAGTATACTGATAGTTTTAATGTAGGTATGTAGAGTCTACTTACTTTCATTAATTACTACCCACACAGGAATCAAAAGTCGAACATCTGCAGCGTCTAGCACATTTTTCAGTTTTAATAATATCATCAGCTGCTAAAAAAAGACATTGAAATTGAAAGGCGACTGTTTTTGTAGATATAGAACATAAACATAATAAAATCATGCCGTTTACATGGTTACCAGAATTGTATATTGTATATTATATTCCAAAAAATCCAAATAGTAGCCAAAACGGATAAATTGACACCAAATTGCGTTGACAAAATATATTATAATGGTATACTATTTGTTTTGCACTATAAAAAGTAATTGGAACCCGAAAAATGCAAATCGTTGCCAAAACGGATAAATGGTCACCAAATTGCGTTGACAAAATAATTATCTTATATTGGTAACTATTTTTATTTTGTGCTATAAAAATAATTAGAACCCGGAAAAGTTAATTCAAGGTGATTCACCTTTCCCTCTCAACCCTCACCCCCAGCATAGCATATGCTGTTTGCATGTTTTTTCTGGGTTGTTATAAAAATAAATTACCGACATGTAAGTTCGCTTGACTTTCTTTGTTTTTGGTTTGATTTTGTAAGGGGATAGAGACCGGGATCGGCATACGGATCAGAATAGGGATTGCAATCAGTCTCGGGACCGGCATCAGGCTTGGGATCGGAATTGACCGGGAGGTGCGATCGGAAGTAGTCGTGCGGGTTGCCGGGAATGGAATTTTTGATAGCCATTAATATTTTTAACTCAATTATATAATTTGTTTACACATAACCTAATTAGAGCAAACCTTTTGGTGTCATTGTTTAGCATTTTCTTAAATCAATATTTGGTGATCATTTAGGACCCAAAAGGATTTTTTGGTCAAAACACATAATATTCTGGTTCTCGTTTATTTACTTTGGATCTAAATGCGTTCTTTTATGGGGACCTTATTTAGGTATCAATTTAATTTATCAAGAGTAAATTCATTTTATTTGGCACTTAGTGTAAGGCCCCTAAAATTTATTTGGTGACAGTATAAAGTATTGCAGATATAGAATATTTCGAATCTGAAATCTCGATTAACCTATTTTACATTTAATTTAGGCACCTTCCTACTCACAAGTAGGTACTTGTACGTTATTATTTATTTACCTAATTAATTTACTGAATTATTTCTGATGTAGATCAACGTAAAACATTTGCATTTTGTCCTTTGTTCTTTTAATATTCTGGTCGCTGCGCGTTGAGTTAACTGCTGCATTGCACAACTGACATAACCTTCGAAATGGAAAAGAAACGCACGCGCAACCTGCGCAGCCAGTCGCAGTCGCCCGCCGGCGCCGGCGCCGCTGACGCCGATGGATACGTACGAGATTTGACTCGTGTCATTTTTGTCTTTAAAAAGCTCGTTTTTCTAGAATATGAACTATAAACAGACAATATGGAATCAAATATATTACAGCTCACATTGAATTGGAAAACCAGCGTGTCGCTGAGGCCTCGACCATTTCATTAGGCACAATAGGGCAATACTTACTTTTGTTCATAGGTTAATTAAGAATTAAAATATCTATATTAACCTTGCTGTATGGACTCTATTACTTTATGTGTCGATGAATGAATGATCTTTTATTTATTATTACTAACTACCTACAAAAGATTTATTTATCCATAGTAAGAAGTACAAGTATAATTTATTACGCAATTTTGGGGGAAATTCTTATACAATTGTACAAAACACAATATTGGAAGCATTTACTATTAGTAACTTGAAAACATTTTCATTTAGTTTCTTAAATAAAAGTCAATGGGAAGAACGATTAAAGTAATTTCAGAATATTTTTCGAACATCTAAAATTTTGAAGCGTAAACTTAAAACTTTTTCTGAAATGACATTGATCCAGATCATTCTTCAACTGTATTGTATGAGCAATAAACCTACGATTCAAATCAAACATACCATACGTTACATCTCATAACATTAACTACCAACCAATCTGTATGATTTCGAAATTGCTTTTCGCACGGCCGGCAGAACGAATTATTCACTCCTCCTTGTAAAACTGGGTCAAAATGAGGTTACAGGTTTTACAATACACATCTTTCAAGTACGTTCTGTCAGTTAGTATGAATAAAACATCAAAAAAATCGAACTTTATGGAAGAAAATTGCATCGAAACTACTGAACTATGCTAATCGGAGTAGATCTAATAGGCCTTTTATAAGAATGTCAATATTTTTTCAGAAATACGAGTATTTTTCTTTGAAAATGAAAATTACATTGTTAATTTATATTAAAAAGTGTTTCAACTACTACGTTGCCAATACAGACGGTCGACAGCTCAGTTGGTTAGAACAATGCCACGGAAAAGCAGTCTCGGGTTCATATTTCCTACATAGGCATTTTTAATAGAAAAAATATTTTTTTAGGTATTTTATTCTTCTTTAGGGAATGAAACCTGCTAGACATTGCTATGCTCTACATTTATTTTATTCTTCGATTCGTCAGATAACGTCAGTCATAAAAAATATTCAGTCTTCAAATTACGTCCAAGCCTTGAAAAGTCGTGATTTTACGATAGTAAGTTGTCCCGTTGATGCTTTTCTTATGGGGATTCAGATACCATATAAATATAGTCGTACATAAATATTTGCCTAGGTACTTAATTACATTTTACTGTACATACAATAGGCGACCTTTTAACAAACCATTTTAAAAAACAAATAAATGAATAAAGAAAAGTTAAGAATGTCTTAATAAAGCCTCTGTGCGGTTATTTAAAGACAAAGGCTTGTTAAAATAAATAGGTACTAAGTATTTATATAATTATATGGTAATAAAAGGCATTTCTAGAAATAAAACTTAAATATATTCAACACGGTTTACGTTCACATTAACTTGAATATATGTTAAAATTTGGAACTAAAACTATAAAATCTATGTCTCTCGCACCTTTACGGAACACACGTGGAATATTTTAACTTAAAACAAAAGCAAAAGAGCTAAGCATTATGTCAAACGGCTAAGGATAACATTGTCCGGAATTTGTTTTTCTGAAAAAATGGGTAGGTTCGATGGCATATGGTGTGTGAGCGTGACGCGCCGCGCCCTATTGCAGGTCACTTAATCACACTCTTTCACGACTTGTCAACTACATACCTATTATAAATGTCCAGCGGGTATAAAAATATATACTTAATAACCACCACCGACCACATATCCTAATAGATATGTCGCAGCCGAATTGTATAATCCGAATTGTTTAATTATTACATAACGGCTAGCCCGTTTACAAAACGGCGCCGTTCTGTAAAACGACTAAATGACGTTCAGGCAGATTGTAATACGGCTAAACAAAAGTACGCCGCATTGTACTGGAGCTTCGTGTCCTCCAATGCGGCTGATTAACGCGTGCGTCGCCGTTTTGTAAACGGGCGACCTATGCGTAACGGCCAAGTCACATAGTATTTTAATTGAGATATGAATACCTAATGAAATTGACACATCAACGGTTTTTAGTTAGTTTTCTATGATTAAAATGAAAGTTCCAAATACATAATATGAACGAATACTGTAGGCTTGGCTATACATAAGATCTCGCTACTTTTTATGGCCAAACGGTCAACACGAGACTTGGCTTCTTGTTACAGAAACGTTTGTGATGGGATTTCAGTTATTACAGTTATTACTTGATTGTAATTTGAATGTTTTGGTTCAATAAATATTTTTGTATTTTTTTGTATTACTGTAAACCAGGCCTGTGTTGCCCTAAGGCCGAGAGATGCTTCGGGCTTCGCCCTACGCGGAGCTCGGCTTGCGGCCTCACAAACGTTACTCGGGGGTAGTGGGGGAGTTGGGTGTTGTAGGTAGGTTTTCCGAGTATATAGTTTCTGTTCGACTAGGCGGGGGCACTACTGTGCCCTTTTCGTATTTTTTTTAGTTTTTCCTTTATTTGTGTGCACAACCCTATTTCTAGCCCCTTTTTTCTGATTGACTTGGCGGCTGCACTGCCGTGCCCCCAGATTAAATTTTGTACGAAAAGTATCATTCCTTAAACCATGGTCACCCAACATCGTAACCTGTTTACAATCTGGCTAGACGTATGCCGCCGTTTTATTGAAGGTATTGCTACTACAACGGCTGAACGTCAGTTAACCGTTTTACAGAAGCTGTTTTGTAAAGTGGCTAGGCGCTTTGTAATACGGATTATACATTTTTTTTGCTGCGACTGATATACGAGCCCGTAGCTTCACTAATATGTATTACTTAGTATGTACGGGAAAAAATATTTTTTATAGAATAAGTATTATTATTTATTAATTATATTTATAATTAATAAATAATATTTTATTTAGACAGTGTACACATACATACAGGTAGTAACTCTACTAGTAAAACTATATGTAGCTTAAAACTATTTTTTTATATGTGCAAGTGTTGTCCTAGATAATCAGGGTGACGTAAAACTATTATGGTACATTGTTTTAAAAAGAACACACAGCGAAGAGTTAACTGTGACTCCCACACTAGGCTAAAAGCCTGTCCCGTGGGGGTTTTCTTGGATAAAATAATAGCGTGTTTACTGAAACATGAAAGAATTAATTATTGTTAATTAATTTTCTGATTTTCTGATGTTTTATTATGCATATTTGTAATTTAAAAGAAATATAGCATATTTGCGAGCACGGTCCGAAAGTGATCGTGCAGGTTAAGCGACGTTTGGCGCGGTCGGTACCAGGATGGGTGACCGTTAGTGGAATATTTTATCTGAGCTCCACCGTGCCTCGGAGAGCACGTTAAGCAGTCGGTCCCGGTCGTTGTCATGCGACAGCAGTCGTTGAGCCATGTCAGAGGCCTACGGGCGACCTGAACAACTCTGACAATAGGTTAGTAGCAAGCAAGCAAATAAATATTAGACAATTCAACGTCCAATGATACTTAGTTATAATCTTTTAATGTATATAGATGTTTATATACAGCGAATACACTAAAACTAAACATAGACTAAGAAGAAAATTTAAACTAAAGATTAAAATTTTGGGCTAACTCTCCCACGTCCGGCAGTGTATCCAAGAGACTGGCTGCGTTGCCCCGTTGGATAGATTTTCTATTAGTATGTAGGTTTAATAATACTACAAGTTTGAGTTGCGAATATCCCGTTATAAAATTTTAATGGTTTTCAGTAATAAAATATTCGTTCACGAAAGATTCACGAAGTCATAATTGTACGTTTTTTTTTGTATTATGAACGTTCCAAAGTTGTATTGTATTATGAACGTTCCAAAATTGTATTGTATTATGAACATTCGGTTCGGTTCAGTCGTTATTGTTGTTTTTCTTCATAAAGGGATCTTTGACAGTAGTATAATGAAAACGAGATAAGAATAATCTACATCTCCCATATTTTACTTCTCGAGTGAGATATTGTAATACGTTCATTTCTATATTTAGTTTGAAGAACATTATTAGGAATTAAAAAATTAAATAATTTCCAAGCAAAAAGTAAAAAAATAAATTTCATTGAAATTACTTTTGTACTCACGTAGGCATTTAAAACGACGACGTGCAGTTAATTTAGGTGTAACAGGTAGCCCTTTACCCTATTAAGAAAATGCAAATTTGTAGAATAATGTCGACTGCAGTCTCACGGGACCTTGGTGCGGGAGAGGGCGGCGGGTGTGAGGGGGGCACGGGGGGGGGGGGGGGGACATGGCCGCCGATGACGCGCGACCCACTGACACACTTACCCAGTGACAGTGGTACTGCTTTTGGTCGCCGAGGTCAACGCGATGCGTCCTACGTGTGATGTTATGCGTGTGCCTATAGGATATGGGCGTAGAGTCTAGTCTAGATACGAGTAGTTAGCTGAAGGGCGCCAAGATTGCATATAAGCTGGTTCCTACCCCAGTTGACAATAAATCCGTTTAAGCGCAATAAAATTAAACGATCACGTTGTATGGGACGATAATCTGCCTTTATTTTCCTAAAATGTACTTAAATCGGCTCTAATGTTGAATAAAATGGAATCACACTGACATGTAGTTGAAAAATTCAGTCGCTAGTCCTCACTTCGAATATTATGAATTCGTAGCAAGTTAGATTGGAAGATAAGAGAGGCGTGCCAAGATAGAGATTCGTGGCGCTCCATTCTCTCTACCTAACCCGCAAGGGACAGCGTGAAGTTATGTACGAATATGTATGAAAAGAATATCTTCAATTAACGTTACTCGCTACTTACAGAATATTTCAATGTTTTATCGTGTTTTATATATCTGATGCTTATAAATAGTAAATGCTGTTAGTGGTGGGGCTTGCTCCTACAGGATGGAACAGATAAGACTGTCACCAGGCGATTAATTCGTCACTGATAAAGATGTTGAAAGATTTTGAATATGCTTTCATCTGATATTGCTACTAAATCACATGTGATAGGTCCGAATTTTCAATTTCTCAACAGGAAAAGTCCTGCTAAGTCAATTTTTTTAATTTTTTGTTCATATTAGGGGCCTTTTTAGGACCATCGAAAAGGTCTATTTTAACTCTACATCATCGTTTCTCAAAATTTTTAGTGTCGCGATCCACTATACATCCAAAAAGGTTAATTAAATAACCTTGCGACCCCCTCACTATAATATTTTAAAGTGATTTTTTTATCAAAGTTTTACATTACTAACGTGACAAAGAAGTTGCCACAAATACCGAACTACAAGACATGTGTAACCGCTTGTTCTTTTAGGGATCTTATTTTTTTTTGGACACATTGCGATCCCCATATTTCTAAACGCAACCCCCAGGTTGAGAACGATGCTCTACATATAAGTTTTAGTACCAATTAGTGAAAATACAAGTGGATCTGGAGATATTTGCAAAAATTGGATTGAATAAGTTCATACAAATTTTATACAAAAGGGCTGTGGTCAACCTATCGTAAGAGTTGTTCAGGCCGTCTAACGATTGTTGTCGAGTGACAACAGCATAACGTGCTCTCCGAGGCATGGAGAGTCTCAGATATGATAGATAAATATGTCACTAGCGGTCACTTATCCTTGTTCTAACCGCTCCCACAGATACTTAGGTTTTTTTCACAGCAAGAATACACTGGATTCAGGTGGCCCGTTTGCTCGTTTGCTCTCCTTGTACCAACAATTTAAAAAAATCGACTAAACGCCTACGCTACTATATAATTATTATTTTAGCCTAAGACCTAATATGTAATTTTGGTCTATGAATTTCCAATGTTAAAATAATTATGTATTGACTTCAGTAACAGTTGTGTCTAGCAATTGTTTCGTATTGTTGTAAAATGTAAAGCACATTGTTAAATATGATCTGGGGGCACGATAGTGCCCCCGCTAAGTCGAGCAGAAAAACTAAGGGGCACTACCACTCTTTTCTGGAAGCATTTCGGTCTGTTTTATCCTGCCTATAGCTATGTATCAGAGATTACTAGAAGGCTGAAACTTTCGACGTCAGGAGAGGTTCACAAGCTAAAGTAAACCCCTAAGTTTCATGTTCCTATCTCTTCTAGTTTCTTAGTAAATCAAATGCAAAGTTCGGCTATGTTGACACTGATTGACTCACCGATCATGAAAAATCTACGGTAGTTCCGTTAGTCCTAAAATGCTGAAATTTGGCATAGACATAGGTTAGTGCACAGGAAAAACTAAGAAAATCTAACATTTTCGTCCTTTTTAGGGTTCCGTACGCAAAAGGTCCAAACGGAGCTTACATATCAACAGTCTATTAGTTATGTACCACATGCCTCTCCTAACATCGATGGAGATAGAGTCATGATAGGTGGAATCCACACATGTCTTCTAAATTATATTTAAAAAAAATCTCGGACATGCAGATTTCCTCACGATGTTTTCTTTCGCCGTTTCGAGAGCAATCGTTATTCGGTAAATGTACGCCTATATACACGGAAAACTGTAATAATTGTATTAACGGTAACCGATTAAGATTTGTTTACCGACCAGACTTGTATAAAATTAAACATTTTAGGCCACCGAAAAGAATCAGTAAGAACCAAGAGTGGGCTATGTGAAAAACGGTAGCTAGTGTACAACAAAACAGAGCCTGAAAAAAAGGGAAGAAAAACTGCAAGAAAAGTGCGGTTAAAGTAATGTATCCTACAATATGTTTTCTTTACAAAAATAACTGAAATCCTATTAAAAACATTACTGTAAAAAAGGGCAAGCCAAACAGAGCAGCAATCAGTATGGTAAACAGGTCTACGTTATACTCAGTTTGGCGGATTCTTTAATAGGTTCTACTCAAATATAACAAAATAAATTCGATCGAAAAGACTTGTCACTCTGTTGAAAGTGCTCGTAGGCTTGACCACACGAGAATACCGAAAATCCTATATATATTAGTGCACTACATACACTGAGCCCTTGACTTCTGTAGATTGAAGAGAATAATTATGATGAGGCTTTTTTATGGCCAACACGAGGTTTGGCCTCTTTTTACGGAAATGTTTTTGTTGGGATCCTTTGATTATTAAAGTAGTGCCCATCGCTCGCGCTGTTTTCTTCATGACCTCAATAAACTGAATTTTCGTGGAGCATTGATTATCTCTCCCTTGGAATATGGGTCGATCGTTGTAAAGTGCCTGTCAAACTTTATTTTAATTTTTTTCATAATAAAATAAAGTAAGCATGATTAAATATCAAATTATGACAAAAATACGTACTCTCAGTTTCTATTAATTGACGAAACGTTTTTGTGTCAAGGTTTCACGTATTGCGTAGAGATGAAAGTAAAAATCTACATAGTTATTTCAACCTTGTCAAATATACCTACATTTAGCAATTAATTTTAAAATAATTTGATAATGAAGAATTCTGCGTGTGATGGTCTACTGAAGATACACAGGATAATTATATTTTATTATTACTTATTCTATACAAATAACAAAAGGTGATGACATAACCAAAGAGGGGGGGTAATTTAACTACTTTAAAAGTTAAAATTATTTTTTAAGTTATCAACTCTTTGGATTTATGAACACATTTTATCAATTATTTTTATACCTAAGTAATGCATGGAAAAATCTAAAGAATAGACCTACTTACTTACTACGCTTTTATATTCAATTAAATATGAAATTAGAATTTAATATAGCAAACAACTTCATATTACTAGAACTTATTATACTTATTACGGTGGATAAAACAAATATTTTCATAAATCTTTTCAAGGAAGTATTTCGCTCATCGTCATCTTTTGTTTTAACCAATTAGGTACCTACGCTGCATGGTTTTTTATTTGTTGTGTTAACCGTACAACATATATTCTTGTTACTCCCACGATTGATACTTGGACTTATGAGAAAAATTAACGCCAACAGAAAAAATATTTTTTAAGCTCCATGACGTAGATAAACTGCTCTTCTCTTGTCTTAAATATGGCTTGAAGCACCATAAAATATGGCGTAATAATGTTGTGAAAAACAAGAAGGTTGGCTACTGCTATCGAATCTCACGATCGCGCAATAATTTGCCAATCATCGAGCCACGCTCCTGGGACATCACCGAGAAATAGCTCTGAAAGTGTCCACCTAATTAGAATCCCCAGGGTAAATCTGCTTCCTTGATTGGCCTTGACATATGTTGTGGGTAGATTGAGGAAATTTCCAGGGATTGGGTTGCTACGTAACTACCAACACAAAGAGAGCGGGAATTATACCTACGATGCCTTCGAAACCTTTTGTGAAATTATTCAGCTTTTGCATACAGTTTGATTTTAAAGAGAATTTGAATAATTACAACCTTTATTTAAATTGTATGGACATTTTATTGCGATTTGACATTCGTTGCGATGTATGGAAAGATGCCATTATTTAAATACTATTCTTTCAAATCAGACTGTACCTAATTTCGATTTCTGCATAAATTTTAGGTACCTAATCCTTTTTTAATTATAGAAATTTTTGTAGATTAAAGTCATAAATGGTCTTTTTTAACACCTGTATGAATTAATAATAATACATGCACTGCAATGTAATACATTCCGTACTTAATATTCTCATTTCGCAAAAAGTAGTTTCATGTATCTGTTGCACAAGCGGAAATTTCGCAAACTTACAGAGTATCTTGCTGACAGATCCGCAGCGGTAATTCCAGTGAATCATTTTGAAAACTTGAGAAAGTGAAATAAATCTCTCGGTGTGAATATATCTTCATAATAAACATACTAACTTCCTAGTGACTGCCTTTACTGGATACAGGTAAAGGAAGTCAATTTTCATCCCTCGTATTGGGTATCTTTGTTTAGAGATTGTTAAGTTGAGTAGAGACAATATTAAAAAAAATTATCGTAGAGTAATAATGACGAAAGCGCATTAAAGTTGTCAGTTTTAGACCACATGTACGGTATTATCAAGGAACTTGAAAATTTGCCATATCCTCTATTTGAATAATTTGTTATTCAAATAGAGGATACTGAAACTTGATACTTTGTAAGTTGTGATTAAGAATGCCAAAGCTTTTCCCTATACATAATTGTTATATAAAGTACGACTCGCACTTGGCCGGTTTTTCAATCTCTGCAGCTCAGGATGTTTAGGGTCGCCTGCGAGGAAATACCTGCCACAAAGCAGCATTGCATTGCTGTGTTCTGGTTTAAAAAGTAAAAGAGCCTACGTAATTACCGGCATATGAAACTCTCAGGGTTAACTAAATCCCTATTGCAATATTTTAAGTGAGGTGAGATAGATGCCTATGGGCTATGGTGACCACTTACTATCTGTTCGTCTACTATTCTTCAACATAAAAAATAAATGAAAGTACTTATATAGTACGAGTACAATGTATTACAAGGCAAAAGATTTTTACAATAACTTGAAGATAAGAATCTTATTATAAATCGTCACGATGGGGTACATTTTAATGAGTAATTATAATTTGTTCAATTAACCATTCAACCAAGGTCTCTGTCGGTGTACAATAGAGTTCGAGTAAGGTTTTTTTGTTATCTCATTTTTTTCCATTGTAAAGTAGAATTTCCTTGCAGTACTTCCTTTGCATTCTGTGTCCAGTAAGACTATGTCAAGGTCCGTTCCATGCCTCATTAAGTTAACCATGAAATAAGTAATTAAACAGACTTGATCTGACCACTAATTTTACCATTGTTTCAGGATCGACTTTTTCTACAAAGCAAAATTACTCCGAGAAAACCCCATGGTATTAACATAAGTCTAGATAACGATTGGGTACCTACCTAAAATACCAACCCACCTAGGTATTATAATACCTACATAATACCTAGGTGGGTGAGTATTTTAAAGACTTATTTTATATTAATAAGTATCTAATTAGATTATATAAGGGCATTGTGCATTAGCAGCTTATTGTTGTTAAGAATTTTGTAATCCCAAACAAGCTTTGTATATTTTTTACCTCTATATAAAATTATTGACTTTTGCCCGCAACACCCTCGCGTGTTCTTCAACTATTTGAGAAGTTTACAAAAGATAACTGTATTATATAAATAATGTTAATAATGTTAAGTTTGAGGAGCTCGTAGCCTAGTTGCGAGCACGGTCCGAAAGTGATCGTGCAGGTTAAGCGACGTTGGCGCGGTCGGTACCTGGATGGGTGACCGCTAGTGTGGCATATTTCATCTGAGCTCCTCCGTGCCTCGGAGAGCACGTTAAGCAGTCGGTCCCGGTTGTTGTCGTTCGACAGCAGTCGTTAAGCCATATCAGAGGCCTACGGGCGGCCTGAACAACTCTGACAAATAGGTTGGCCACTAACCATACGATAAGCAAGCAAGTTGTCAATAAATTAATTTATTCGAAAGATAATAATATAAATGAATAAAATATAGACCTTTTTTACCGCGAAGGTTTTGGAAATTCCCGATTATACTTTTATTGCACATAATTAGTAACTTAAACGTTAAATGTAAAAAATCCATAGATAAAATTGATTTTTGAATAGATTGTTACTATAGATTATTATAATAAGGTAATATTAAAACTATCTTATAATCTAGATTAAATACTCTTTTAGCAATAGCTGCGCGAAATCCGTAAACTAAACCGATTTAGTACACGGGCGTGTGCGCGCTCCTTTCCTAGCGGAATATGAATTCTAGTTCGACCAATGAATCATGTTTAAAATCTGGGTTGTGTACTTTAAAATATAGTAATCACTGTTTATTCATCTTTTATTATAACATCGGCATGAGCAGTGTCTGGGGTCGACAGGAATATGGGCCAAGTTCATGCGAAAGTGGGTCAGGGGGATTTAACAACTGGCATCCAATGATATTTCTGGACTGGAGCTCCCTTTCGAAACTTGCGTTTAAACGTATTTGATTGCTTAGTAATGCTTGTACTCCATTCGATTCGTCAGTCCAAAAACATTGTAGGCAGCAGAAATCATAACACCTGCCTAATAAGTAACAATTGCAGGAATCGACATTTCTGACTATGTAAAAATAAACAATAACATACCTAATAACCTAATTATTACGCTTACACATACAATACGCTTACACATACAATCTACTTTATTGTAAGTAGTTAAGTGCATGCATTGTAATTTAATGACATTACCTTATACTTATCGTTTCCATGACTTGTGGGCTCATATCACGCGATTAAAGATCTAGGGCGGGTGGGTCAAGATCGCGTAAAGAAATAGGTCAAAAGGAATCGCATTCATGCCGCCCCGCGCTCCTCCCTGCTCTACTGTGGATGGGCAAGATGGCGTATCAGTGTTAGCACCCAGGTAAACTAAATAAAAATATTGATAGTAATAATATTTACCTTACCCACCATAAAAGTAGTCTAAACTCTCCTTAATCAAAGGTTGGCTGGAAGAGATCCCTATGGGATAAGCCCGCCTTTGTACATATTTTAATGTTTTTAATTACTATGTATTTTTTTTTCTATGTGTGCAATAAAGAGACAAACAAACAATATTACTCACTCACACGTCAGAAACTTACTTACTTACTTACTTACTCCGCTGGCGCAGCGACCCGAAGTGGATCTTGGCCTCCGATACCAAAGAGCGCCATCGCTCTCTCTCCTGCGCAGTCTCGAGCCAGTCAGAAACACGTCAGAAACGACGGACGAAATTAAATGTGATTTTAAGACATTGCTGGTACAGAATACAGAACCTTCTACGATTAATTATAGAGGACAATGTTATAATCCGTTTCACCTTCGATGACATGCGCGATTTTACGCCACTAAAGCCTTTTAAAAACAACAGGTATTATACAATTTTCTTCGTTATATTTGTGTTATTATAAAGGGTTCGAAGATATATATCATGATATATATCTCGATATATATCCAATATATACAAAAAAGTAAAATTTATAAAACATTTTTGATATATATCGTGATATATATCCGATATTTTAATATTTATAATAAATATCGTATATTTTCGAACCCTGTTATAACATATCACGTGCTCGCCGTACGGTCTGTTTACAAGCATAATCGTGTTTCCAGTACTTAAGAATACACTCATGTAGGCTATTTATATAAATTACACATCTATACATTGTGACAAGTGGGTCAAGTTTACTAAAACCAGGACAGAGGATAACAGAAACTACCTATAGTTGACACTAGATGTAGGTCGGGCGGTTAAACTTACACGTACATGTTGTTTGTGTCATGTACATTTTCTTAAGTAAATAAGTGATAGAAGCAGCTATAAAGTCTACTTACATCTAGTTTTGTAGCCACACATTCTTCGAGATCGAGAGATACATCTACCAATAACAGACACAGCAATGTGTGTCTTGAAGGAAAAAGGTCCGCCCGCGCCGAACAGCCCGCGGCGGCGTTGCTTTATACCTTCATATTTATAGTAGGTATTTGCTGCGTACGTTAGTCTGCACATAGCAATAGGTATATTGTGCTGAATTAGCGTTGTTGGTTATTGGCAACGCAATAGCAAATTGACAACTACCAGTCTATGGTCGGCTGACATCGCTATAACTTTGTTATAGTTAATATCTCTGTTGCAAAAAAGACATGAAGTCTGAGATTTATAATTTCATTTTGAAAAAAATGTATCTTTTTGTTCATTGTAATTTTTAAGAGATAATAATATTTAAAATGGTAATTTTAAATGCAGTGCAATCAAATGGTTTCAAATGTAATACAGAAATCGGACTACTAGTCGCTACTAGCGCTTTGAAATGTAAGTATACCTGACTCAGGCGGGCAGGACAGAGGTAATAGTAATAGTAATGAATAGTCCATCATCCCGTGCCGTTGATTCCAAACTATTGTTTTTCACCTTCGTTCTAGTATCAAATGAAAAAGCTCGACGAGGGCTTTCTGGAAAACTTGGTAATACAGCGCAGACCCGGGTGGATACGGAGATATTAGGCTGATTTTATGACTGTTGAAAGTTAGTGAATTTTGGCGATTTTTTCGGAATATTGACTACCGGACTAAAAGTACCACAGGATGAAAGTGGTTATTTGGGTGATACCTAAATCGCAAATGGTGACAGATTTTATTTAAGCGGTTTCCATTTAATGGCCACTTTTATATTAAAATTTTAATCGGTCATAAAATCATAACCGTTACTGATTATTTTAATTAAAAATAGGGAATTCGTAAAGTAACCTAAGATCTTTCTTATCTGCATTAAAATTATGTTAATCGGTGATTGTTTTAGATACATAAAAGATACAACAATATTTTGAGGGTAGTTTTCTCAGCATCCGCCCGGGTCCGCGCTGTATGATCGAGTTTTTCGAACAGCCCTCATCGAGCTCTATCGTTCTAGACAAGATCGGTGGTCGAAAAGAATAGGTAGTTTGGAATACTCATCAGTGCCGGATGACGTACTATAACGATTACGAAGATTGAATTACAAACTCTATGCGATAATAATGGCGCAAACCGCGCCGCCGTCGGCGTGCATTTTGCTGACAGTCGTTTTACATTACAACAATGTGAGACAAGTCAATATGTAAAGAAATACAAAACCCTCACGGAATAAAATGAAACTATTATTTTCATTTGATCCGGCACAGAACAAAAGTTATCGACATAGCTCATAAGATTAGCAAGCTGAAGTGGCAGTGGGCCGGTCACATCTGTCGCAGAACCGACAACCGCTGGGGTAGACGAGTTCTGGAGTGGAGACCGCGTTTGGGCAAACGTAGTGTGGGACGCCCCCCTGCTAGATGGAGCGGCGATCTGAGCAAGGTGGCTGGCAGCGAGTAGATGAGAAGAGCCGAAGATCGGGCTCAATGGCGCGCCCTGGGAGAGGCCTATGTCCAGCAGTGGACTAGAGTAGGCTGATGATTATGATGATGATGATTTTTACAGCGAACTCCATAACACGACTAATGGCGCTTGACAGGGTTGTTAAAAAAAAAATATTTCCTGGACAGGCTCAATCCGAGCGTAACCACTCTCGAAAAAATATATCCTAAATTATGGCATTTATCAAAAAAGTGGACAGTAGAATTGTTCCACGGAGTAATAAAAACGGAATAATATTCCAGTAACTTCATATTAGAAATAGAAAGCATTTGTATCATAAGTACTTTGCTACTACTACTTACTTGTATTTGTAGTACCTTTCTATACTTCCTATTGTTTCACTATGATAAAAAAATAAAACATGATTTGGGGTCTTTAATTAGCCTCATCCAAGCAATATTATTTTATTTACTTAGGACTTGAAAACTTGATAGCCATAGCATGTATGGCGGGGTCATTTTAACTCCCATCCACTCACAGTCATTATTAAAAATAAGAAAATAAGGTCGTACTTCCGTCCTATCGCCCGCCTGCCTTTTGCTGCCTTTTGTCTTTTATATATTATATAATAGAATGGCTAAATTCGTTTGTCTATGTAATTCAATGTTTAATGTAATGCCCTAAGTAGTTATCTTATTCTTTGTGCTGCCCTTTTCCTAGTTTAGCTATGATCTGGTATTGGGCTGTAGCCAATGTGAGCCTACTCGCTTCAGGTAGCTGGATATTGAAACTACCTATCAATACATTTTTAAGTACTGTGTTGAATATGACGAATTATTATAAGGTCACCTTCAATTAGTGTCAACCCGAAAGTTAACGGTTGGTACAAGTGGGCCTAAAGTAGACTTGCGCCAACATTTAACTCGCAAATTGTCTATAATTCACTGAAAAAACAGCTTGTTCGATCCTGAGCATATAAAATAAAGTAACTTTATTCAGTTGGACACTTTATTTGATAGACACGATAAAGGTCTTTGGTTGAAGTGAACAAAGTCTACGTAGTATGAGTAGGCTTGTATTGAAACAAGTGCTTGTTTGAATTAAACAATCTTTTTCCGTGTTCTCATACAAAACTGACCTAGGATTAGTGTCTGACCAGAGAGTTAACGGTTGGTCCATGTGGGCCTAATTGTAACACGTTGATCTGGATTCAATTTTTTTCCCTCCCACACACTCAGTACCTCACATACACACTAATATCCTCATTCATACAAACAAACACATTCATATATCACGTACACACTGTTGCTTTCTTCGTCCGTGCAGTCACTGAGGGGCCAGCTGAAAATCAGCGCTGTGGCTTGCCTCAGCATTATGCTGAGCTGGTGAACCCTTTTTGGCACTGTACCACACCAGATGTTCTGTGCTGCATGTATTAAACTTTGTATACTTCTGTATTCTGTATTCCGATGTTTACAGCGCTAAATAAACGATTTCAATTTCAATTTCTTTTGTCAAAAATATTGTAACCGTATTTGTGAGGTCTAAAGACACCTATGCAGGTACTTGTACGTTTTGAAAAGATTTGCCGAGTGGCTGACGGATAGGATCCGAACGAACGAGTAAGTAGGCGAAGGTGAGGAGCCATTGTAGTCAGCGTGAACGTTACCCGTAGATAAGCTGAACTGCGTGAAGCTGTCAATTTGATGTTCGTTTAGTTACGTTCTCGCTCAAATCCATCTCCAATTATAGTTATTGACAGAAGCGGATTGATAAATCTTTGGGTTATTAATCGACGGTGGAAAGTAAAATTGGCTCTACACGACTTTTTTTTTCTATTTATTTATTAAGGAAAACATACAGCTAAAGTAGTACATAATAATAGACAATATAAATAACACAAAAGCCAGTGAAGTTTTCACAGAAACTACTTAAAAATAGCTAATATGTCACTCGCGTAAATACTATTTTAAATTGTATTTTAATTTACATATTAATGCAAAATATGTCAAAATTACGGATTTTTTAAATTATAGTTAACACATGCTTGCACAAGAAATCGGTTTTTAGCATAGTTACTCCTGCAATGTGGAACTGCAAACAGTTTCTGATTATAATTTAGATATATAATATATAATTTAAAATATATAATGTATAACCGTATTATAAAGATCAGTTTCAGTTTCCAAACTCATTCCTGTAATGAGTTTCAAAGATTTTTCCAACGAAAAATATATATTCAGGTGCTGTTTGAAGCAGTTTAATGCTCAGATCGAGATAAGATAAGTCTTAAGATCTAAGAGTCGATCAAGTTCTTGTAAAGTTCCTACAATGGTGGAATGTCCCTTTTGCCTTTCCATTGTCGAATTATCTAACTTCTGGGAAAATTTTCGACAATTTTAATAAGAATGAAGACTACCTATTTGAATTATAATACTCATTGTAACAATCAATTTGTACCACACGGGTCCAATTTCAGACATTGTAAAAGTTATATTTAAGATCTCTACCTTATCTTTCAGGAGAACAGACGCGCAAACGGACAATCTGATGGTAATTGGTCACCGTCGCCCATTGGATTATTATTTTCTAGCTTAGTTTTAGTTCTTTAATTGTTGTTTAACTCACCAAGTTTTGGGAAATTTGCATGTAATAAACATTGTTTATATGTAAGTGAATATGCAGATTTTCCAAAAGTTGGAAAGATAAAGTTTTCAGGTAGTGAAAGAAAAGATACTTCAATCTTGTTTCACTACGAGCATATAAAGTCGGCTTGTTAACTTCAACCAAGAAATTGTTCACTTCAACCAATATCTTATTCATATCTATCAAGTAATATGTTCAAATGAATAAAGTTTCTTTATATGCTCTAAATCAAACAAGCTATTTTTTTCAGTGAGCTGCATAATATAAAAACAAATACCACCGCGATGTAGCCTCTAAGTAGCAGAAAGGTTAAGTGTGGTTGAACAGTAACCAAAATGTGTTGCACAATACCTGCAAGGCTACAGACGTCTCTAGCATTCGTAAGTTTGCTTGCTGATGCTGACGCAGAGCAAGTAATAAACATTGCTTAAACTGTTTAGGTACTAGTATAGTTGGTAAGAATCTTACCACACACTATTCAATATTTACATAGTTTTAACAATTAATCTTGAGGGACAGAAAAATGCCACAATGTCTGAAGACCGAAATGTTTAACCAATGTGTTCTGCCCACCATGACTTACGGTGCCGAAACATGGACGCTCACAAAAGAAGTTGTGCACAAAATAAGGGTCGCACAAAGGGCCATGGAGCGTGCCATGTTAGGTATCACCCTAATGGACAAGATCCGCAACACAGCGATCCGACTACGAACAAAAGTCCTAGACGTGGGAAAGCGGGTTGCGACGCTAAAGTGGCGATGGGCGGGACACTTGGTTAGACGTGGTGATGGCCGGTGGACCAGAACCCTCACTGAATGGTGGCCAGGTCGGGGAAAAGAGGAGTAGGTCGTCCAGCAGCTAGATGGGCGGATGACATCACCAAAGTCGCATCGAAGACCTGGATGCGACTAGCATTGGATCGTATAGGGTGGCACAAAAGACAGGAGGCTTATACCCTGCAGTGGGACGACATGGGCTGATGATGATGATGATGAATCTAAATAACAGTTGGACATAAATAGGTGATTTAGGGGTTTATAGGGAGAAATCAATATTGCTATTCCTGCCAAGATTCTATAGCCCACGCGAAAAAAACCTCACCTAATATTTGTTGGAATTCCATTCATAAACTCTCTATTCATATTACAATTTGCTATTCTTGTTTTGGACTTGACTTGTTATTTATAAATTGGAATTGTATGAAAAAAGCTTTCAGAAAAATGTCTGGAAAAAATATATTTTGTTTATTTATTTCTGTACGTAAACTAAAACCAGAAAAAAGAAATTATTACCTACTAGTAGGTACTTCATAAGTTTTCAATAAAATGTATCTAAGCGAAAATTCGGTTTTCATACTAAATGTATGGAGAATAAATAAAAGTACTCCAATCCCAGCAAAAACAAAATTTAGTCTACAGCCAGAAACACAAGAAATACACTGGGACGCAAAAATAACGGGTCATTTAAATAAACTATGATTTTTTCTTAAATATATGAGATTGATTCCTAAAATTTTAGTATGTTGAAGATGACTTATTAAAACATAAAAATCCAAACCACTAGTACAGTATTTAATGTTAATTTAAAAAATAATAATACACTTCTAACTTATGGCAACAAAAAATAACATACCTCAGTTTTCCTCATAAATGTTTTAAAAAAAAACATTTTTAATACTTAGTATTAACCTCCACGAGCCCGTATAACTTCTAACACGATGTGGTATGCGGTTAATCAAATTAATGTTACGATTTTGGTCAATGTTTGGCCATTCTTCAACAAGCGCTAGTTGAATTCTTTAAGTCGTGTAAGGTAGCTGGAGCTGGATTGCGTTGTCTAACGCGTCTTCCGAGCTCGTCCCAAGTATGCTCAATGGGATTTAAGTCTGGGCTGCGGGCTGGCCACTCTTGTTAACAGTGTTTGAATTTGAACAGTGAAAATTACTTTGTAGGGTGTTATTTTTTATTAAGGTATTTCATGGTCGTAGAATAAGTAGCGTATGGAACTGCACGTAATGGCGATTTTAACACTCGAGCAATCTATTGTCGTGTTAAAATCGCCATCATTATGTAGGCGTTGCATAAACTACTATAATTTAATTTGATATACATGGTATTACAATTTAAGGAATTTAATCTGTAAATTAGAGAATTTCATAGTATTACATTTATTGATTAAAAATATTGCAGCATATAAGTAGTTGATATACCTAGTACATATTTCCAATTCAACTTTTGATTCGTTTTAATTCCCAGATCTACTTTGATCTCTCGGAACCGGGTCACGGTGATTTTCCATATTATACAAACAACGACTCATTTATACTCGGCGATATGTAGGTTTTGATTGCAAGAGTGCAACGGCAAATGGGCATACTTCTACAAATACATTATGCACCCACCCGCACATTACACATAAGACATTCATTAATCGTTCACGATGTTAAAGTAAACCCAGATATCTTAATATCTATGTAGAGCATTTAAAAAAAATTAAATGTTATAAACAAAATACTTGACTGTATTCGGTGGGTTACAGTTGAGAAAGATTTTGGAACGGTTTTGTCGATTTGTAAGTTTATAACCGACTTCAAAAAGGAGAGTTTTTAATTCGACTGTATGTTTTTTTAATCATCATCAGCCTTTTTCACACTGTTGGTGCGCAGGCCTCCCCTTGACCAAGGGGGTACGGGCCATGATCCACCGAACAAGCCCAGTGCTGATTGGTGGATTTCACACACCTTCGGAAACTATTCATTTCCTCAGACATGCAGGTTTCCTCACGATGTTTTCCTTCGCTGTTAGAGCAGTCGGTAAATGAAAGAAAGTCTTCGAAAAAATCCATTGGTACATGACATGGTTTCGAACCTGGATGCATGGGAGTCCGGCGTCCTAACCACTAGGCCACCGACGCTCTCGACCCATGTTTTTTTCATGTTACCTGACATTTCTGGCATTTGCGAACCGATTTTAATGATTCTTTTTTATTTAGAAGAGCATAAAATTCCATAAAATTCGGACTAAAAAAAACGAAACTACGGAATTATAACTCTTTTCTATAAAACCGCCTTTATTTTTAAAATTGTAATAACAATCGTAACCGTTATGTAAAATTTTCGTAAGGACTACAAACAATTATTAGTATTTTTTTTGAGATTTCAAGATGATTTCTAGTAGGTACTTATAAAACAAGATATTGTATGCACCTAATCATAATCCTCTTCATCAATAAAATTCACACGTGTTAACAATCCTACCGTAAAGTCCTTAAAATCCAGGAAAACATATAATGTTATGTTTGGATTAGCATCATTTCGAAAATACTCGTAGGTTGACCCAGTTCCATTTCACGTTAAAAGTTTTTGCGATTTACTGTAAAACGAAATAATGCAAGTGCGAGTAAATTGATTTTTAGTCAATTTACTGCAAGTGCTATCAATTTCATCGCACATTAAATAAAATTCGGAGAAACAATATTCTAACTATTAATTATGAATTATCTACCGTTAGTAATAGACAAGCCCGCGCCTCGTAATAATATGTTTTGGAAATGTCATGCCCGTGCACAATCTGCGTCGCGTCGCCGCCCGATAATCTTTGGTGTGGCCTGCAGCCAGGACCTACTAGATTTGTGATTAAGGCTGGGACTACATGCGTAAGTACCAGCGGCGGTTCGGTTCGTTGCAGTCAATCACGAGGGAAGACTTAAAACGAGGGAAGGGCGGAACGGAACGAAACGATTGGCTGCAGCGAACCGAACCGGCGCTGGAACCGGCGCGTATAGTCCAGCACATAGGCGTGAAGAAATTATTTAAGACTAGGATTATCAGCTATCTGGAGCCCAATTCCACTGTTATACCACGTTTATCTTTCTTTTCCAATTAAGTAGCGATTTCGCTATCCAACTAACTACCGCGCTGACACATAATATGAGCGGACCAACTGATCGTTCGTTGGTTTGACTGAAACGCAACGCTAATTGAACGGTTTAAAGCCATCGCACATTGCAGCGACTTGACTCGAATTTTGAAAACGTAGTGTATGTAATACGATATAAAGCTCACATTTCAATGTTTTGCTCTGAGTTGAGTTCGTGCCGGGTTCGCGTCGAGTTGGTATAATATGCGATGGCCATTACAGTGACATACGAAAAACGTCAAGTCGTTGCTATTAACACCCCGACAAGAATCTTTTAGCGCGTGGCAAAAGTCGGAACTAACGCCATTCTTGTACAAACGTCACTTCATGACAGTTCGCTGTACAAAAAAGTGATACCAACGCCCCCCTGTCAATGTCATCCACGCGCCAAAATATCCTTGTCGAACTGTAGTTTCTATTGAGATTACGTTTTTGACGTGAAATCGATTAACGTCTTACTCCAGGTACGGAAGGCATTCCGTGAAAATATAAGTGTGACACAAATCATGCTAAGTTACAATGATTATACCGTTACGCAGTGTGTTTCGGCTAGATTTGAATGACGATATGCACCCTCCCCTCACGCGTTTCCCCTTCCCCTCAGAACGAGCGACCGAAAGGTCTAAAAATAGACTGTCAGTCGTTGCCGCATGCTGTTGCGAGTGTGTTATCGTTAATTATAGAGCAATTTTAGTCAATTAAACGACTTGAGGACACGAATAAAACAAATCTATCGATTGATAGTGAAAACTTATTATTTAAAGCTAATTTGTAAAGATTATGGACTCTTCAAAAGTCTAAAAAATTAATTGAAAACTTTGTTTAGAAAAATGCGGTTGTAGCTCCGACTACTACCCACACCGATTTTTTAGGACATTCTGGTTCTTAATAAGTAATACATTCAGATTATTTACTTATGGTGTTCGTATAGTGAATATTATTTCAGTTAATTAAATTCAGTTAAAACCAAAGCGTCATTCTTTTACATTTTACTAGGAATATTTTACAAAAAGTAGTAAATATAAAAACTTATAAAGATTACATGCTAATGCTCATGTTTTTTTAATGTTTGAGCTATTTATTGTTTGTATTCCACCTAGTAGGTGAACTCCAAGTAAACTTTTAATTTGAATATTATGCCGCACCATTTCGGAGCGCCTTGAGATATAAGGTCATCCACACACAAACAACACTATGAACTAACACTGCAAGTATGTATACACCTACTTGCATGTAACGTACGGCTGACCACACAGCATGCCTGTTACCTCTGCACAGCTCGTAGTTAATCACCTACGTCTGTTTCTACGAATCGGCGTGCAACTCCTCTTTGTTTTGAATGAATACAAGACAGTGCGTATCAAAAGTAGTAATGAATCGTAAATACCGTCTGGTTTCGTGTAGTTGAGCAAGTTATGACACTGACATCGTAGTCGCTCTCCTCGACCTAGTCTGCTGCTGAGCCATCTAAGGAGAACTATTGAGAGCAGGGCCACCGGCTCTTAAGGGGACATTGTTGGTTGTCTTTTATTTTAAGACAGAGGCTTGACTTGAAAGAAGGTGCCTTGTTTTTAATTCCATAAGTTTATTAAAGAACCACATTGAGTCTAATAAGTACCGATAGGTTCTTTTTCTTCAACAAATTCTAGTTTGTCATACCTATTCCCGCTACTTCTGGTTTTTGTTATATAGTACAGTACCTACATGCACAATACACACCTATTTACTATAGGCATACTGTAGTAGTAAGTACCGAATTGTTAAGACAAAATTTCGGCAATATCAGTCTCAGTTCTTCTACATATCAGGTTTCATGATTGCATACTCTTTTGAAGACTACATTAAAAGCCCCCCAAATACTGAACAAAACAATGACCTTCAAAAACCTAAATGTTTATTCACAAACTTGACGAACGTTCCAAACACCCGAAAAGTACGACGAGTATCGTTGGTTGCGACACTCCGAATCGAATTAATTACCTCGCAACCGGGCGTAGTATTAAAAAAACCGTTTGCGCAACAGCCGATGCGCACCTTGACACAGATAGTGCTTTAAACTGTCGTTATGAATACACAAAAACCGGACGCAGCTACCTCCACTCTTTTTAAATGTACTTGCAGTTTCAATGCTCAGTATATTTTTATCGTTTTTGGAAAAAAAATATTTATTTGTGAAGAACCTGGCTATCACAAATAGCTGCCAAGGCCTGTGGCACTCATGTAGACTTGGCTTATTCAAATATGTGAAAATAAATTTTGTAATGTTAAAAAATGTTTTTTTGATCCAAGACCAAAGTCCGAGGCCACTTCAGGAACCTAGCTTAAACGAAAGCTGTTACAATTAATTTACATCGAAGTCGTTATTATTGCTTAATAAATCCTTAATAAATGGGACCCACTAGTCTGTATATTAATTTTATTTTATGATGCTTTAGATTAAATAAATAAACATTAAAATCCGACCGAAAACAAAGTTGTGTGGGACACAAAATTGTGGCAAGTTTCTCAACTAACGACACTGGAACAAAGAACTTGTATTTAGTTGGTTTCACATAGTTACCCTCGCAAGGATATCGCAACAACCCGCAAGCGCGTCGTCTGCGACACCGGCTCCGCAATGGCTTGATTATTCATTCAATCAACAAGCATATAATGCATTTTAAGGCCCTTATCCGTTAAGGCAGTGGGCTGGGCATAGATGGGGAAACAAGTCGTGTATACTTACCGTGAGTTGATGTTTAGGCTTCCTTAAGTCTAGTGTTATCTCTATCTAGAGCTATGGGGTAGGAAGGGATAGCATGTATTTTAATGAATAAAGCGGTGTTACGAAAAAACCAAATAATACATTCATACCCTTTTCGATGAGCTCTAAAAAAACGATACCACACGATAGGATAAAAAAATATGTTATCGACCCCTTTTACTTATACACCCGCTCTACAAACGATTTTACAAAAAAATGGGTCAAGGGAATACATGATATTATGTGAAATTTTGAGGACTATATTATTCCGTTTAGGCGCTAGACCCGCGTAATAGATGGACGGACGGACGGACGATGGGGCGACAGCACTAGGGCTCCGTTTTCCCCTTCGGGGTAGTGTTCAGTTTACAGAAAAACTTTAGATTACTTCATAATAATCAAGACAATTAAATTATTAAGTGGCTAGGTTTTAACTGCTCTTAGCCAAACAATGAGTTTACAAACCATACCCCGTAATTGATTTTCTAATATCTAATGTCTATTCGAACACATTACATATTTTACCACTACATTCAAGAGTTTCTCCTTAAGTTTTCCTAGATATAACTTAACTCCAGCACTTTCATGCCCTTAACTGAAATTTACTGCACCACGATATCTTATACAAATATTAGCCTTATAAATATCTTATACTAAAAACCTTATTTCCTATTTCTGCTTGAGAATTTTCTAAAATTCTCACTGATTGTTTATACGATCGAGTAGATGGACCTATGTATTTTAGTTTGGGAGGCGACAACCATGGTTTAAACTTACGTTTGGGTATGGGACGATTGATTTCCCCGCACCCCCGCACCACCCTGGATCAACCACTGGTTGGACTGTTTTAAGCCAGTATCCCACCTGATCCCATTTCAATTTATTTAGTTGAGTATAAAAGCGAACGCGCACTTGAGTAGTTGCGTTGCGTAAATCAGAATCGGCGGTGGTGAGCCCGGCCCGCATTACGTTTATCTTTATACGCATTATAGTTGGAGTGGGCAGGATCGAGGACGGCTGCGGAAACATTACAAAATAATTATGTACCTACTTACCTTTATTTAGTTAAATTGAATGCAGTTTTCTAAATTACTGGCAATTTGTAATGGGCTTAATTTATTTTTAGAATTGTGGTCTTAACAATTTTATAACATTATTCCGACCTTTTCAAATCTTGTTCAGGCAGATGGTATTGCTTCAGTTTTTGAGCTTTTACAAAGAGGGAAACTTCTCGCTGGGTTTCGGAGACATACATACATACCATCACGCTATATCCCTTGCGGGGTAGGTAGAGAGAACGGAGCGCCACGAATCTCTGTCTTGACACGCTTCTCTTGCTTCCTCTACAGTCATTCATCGTTTCACGCATGCTCGCCGTTGGGGCCGTCTGCTCTGTATATTAAAATCTAAGAGCACTCTGTCAATCTGATCTTTAAAGAGATTTGAGAGATGTCTACTAATAAATGAACTTATAATTTTACTGTAAGTATCTTCGGTTTTCTTTTTTTTCAACCCACTGCAGGGTTTAATTTTATATCATACGGCAAGTTAAAATATAAATATTTACCATCCAATCTCTAATGCGAATTAAGCTACATAATAATCAACGGAATAACTCTAAATTAATAATTTAAGAAACTCCCGTCTTACCTACCACTGTGGAGATCTTACTTTTTCCTGGTCATCATCAGGTCCTTGATGTTCCAGATGTGGAAAGGGCACCATGGTGGTCCTAAACGTTTGAACTCAAACTCGAACCATGGAATGGTAATAGCTAGTTACCGTTCCAAGGATCCATGCCATCAATCATCATCATGCCATCAAAGGTCTTGGAAACAAGGACATAATTCTCTGTTAAATAAATAAAATCCAAGTTTTTATCAGACATGGCTAAGAACTCTCGACAAAATTCTCTATACAGACATACAGACAGACAAACATGTCAAACTTATAACACGCCCTCCCTAGATCGGTCGGGGGTTAAAAAACCTGAACTTGGTTTCTAAAGTTGGTAGGACTGAACCCACGACCGCACATCTGGTCTACTCCCAACTAGGCTATAACGACTCGACGTTACTGAATTTAAACACGTTTTTTATAAGAACATCGTCACGTTTCTCTGGTTACGCAATATCAAGGACATCCACGGGCTTTCAATGCAGTGGGAAGCCCTACAAGACATTGCGTAGGCCGCCCTCTTATAAAGGTGCTACGATATGAAATTAACGTTATGCAGAAGCGTTTCTTAAAATATCATATTTTAATAAAACTCAACGTATTTAAAAAACTAAGTGAGTAACAAGGATGTATCGGTAATAATCGTTCCACTTTGTTTTTGTTTACAAGGAGGCCTAGAAGGAGCATAAGCATAACTTTATTTACATAAGCAAAGATACAAATGTGTTATTGTTGAGTTTCTCTAATTGCTGCTCATCATTTATATAATGATGAGAAATTTAATGTTACCTTTCAATCTGAGGCATTAAAAATAAATTAACAAATACAAACCCTAATTAGTACAAAATCCCGCGTCAAAATCCTTTGAACGGTTTTAATCCTTAATTCCTAATTGAACTGATATAATAAGTGATAGATAACACATTTAATTTGATAAGCACTGTTCCTTAATGAGTAATGGTCTTTTGCGTGAAGTTTCCTTACAATTATTACGTAGAAATAAACAGAATACGTTTTAAAGGAGGTGGAAAACTCAGAACGTTTATTATATATTTTTAACCCCCGATTAAAAATATATAACAAAAGACGGCCTTAAGGTGGTTATTAAATATATAAGTATGCCTGTTTATCAGTCTGTCTTTACCCACGACGAAATGAGCAATGCAAGTATTTGCATTTAGGGTAAGATGTTGTTTGTCTGTTTTTTTTTAGTTTGTGCAACTTTTTATGTCTCATCTATTAGAAACGTAAGTATAAGAATAGTTTATTTGTGCGGTAAGATTACAATGGAATCATAGTTCATACACCAGTAGGAACTTAAGCATAGGTTATATTAAACTAAATAAAATTAGTACAATAAACGCTGACCTCCGAACTAGGAAGTTCCTGTATTTCTGTATACCTATCTTTTTCGGTTTTATTTATTATGTCCTTATTTCCAAGATCTTTGATGTGTGACATCAAAGATGGTATCTCTGGGCTGGAACAGTAATAGTAAGGTGGTTTGAGTTTGAGCTCAAATATTTAAGATCATGATGTTCTTCTCACGTCTGGAACTTTGAGGACCTGATGACGACCAGCAAAAAGTAAGGCGATCTCCATAAACAGTAAATTATTTATTTAGTTTTATATACTCGTATATATGTATAGTACTAATAACACGATGAATTATAACCATAATTATAACCATAACTTGTAATAGCATAGTTGGAAAGAAAAAAGTAAATATTAATAATATCTACATACTCAGTATCTACAAAATTTCCCGCATGAAATCTGTACAAGAGAGAAAGGAGAAAGATTATCTATACTGACGTCAAATACTACATAACTGATCGATTTAACTCAGGGTTTTATACTGACTTGCTAGTATAATTACCAAATTACTTTCAGATTCAGTATATGTATATGATTTTAATTATTGTTAGTTTAAAATTGTTAATTAATGTAAGTACGAGGACTTATTTTTATTACAAAAGATGTGCTGCTGATTGTTTCTTGCGCCGGATCTTTAATAGTACCTTACGAAGCGATGGTAGAGTAAAAAAAACCGCCAGGTGAGTCGCGTACCGAGGGTTCCGTTTTCAAAAGAAATCGAACTTAGCTTTGCGGTGAATAAAATTGTTTTCCCATACATCGGTTTGTAATCGGAAAATTAGGTTTTTTTTACAAATTAACGATCTTACTTTGTGTCAAATTTCAAAATTCTAGGACAACGAGAAGTACCTATAGGTTTTGATGAGTGAGTTTATTATTGTCAAATATGCGACTTATATGGCCGTATCTTTTTATTGCATTTAGTTACAAGCTTGAATTTTTTACAGCACCAAGGGACCGTAGACCTTAATATTTTATATTAATTTCAACTTGATACCTCTACCCGCTCCTGAGAAAAAGCGTCTTGACAGACGGACAACAAAGTGACCTATAGGGGTTCCGTTTTTTCATTTGAGGTACGGAACCCTAAAATATGACTTTGTAAAAATGTACTTTATATTTAAGGTAAGTAGTACCTTATAATATAGCAATAAAATAATTGACTTGACTTTTTTGACAATTTTCGAGTTTGGATGTTATTATGTGTTATGGATCCATAACTGAACATAACACATAATAACACCGGTTCAGAACCAGTAGAGCTACCGCGTATTTTCATTCCACCTCTAGTGCCGTATAAATCGCAGACTCGTTGAGTCTTATCGTCATAGAAACTATTACTTATATTTCTAAAACTTTTGTCCACACAATCTAGCCATGAAGCATTGTTTAATCTAACAAGAAAAAAACCTAATAAATATTAGATAGAAGGTGAATCAGAGAAAAGGTAATGACTAGAATAGTAACTACTTCGTGAAATTTACTGATCGGTAATTAGAGAGGGGCAATGTTTAAACGATAATCGTGATAGGTATAGGTTGTGAATCAAAGGGCGAAGTATAAAAGAGAATTTTGAATTATTTTTCCGTTGGTATTTCGTGTTACGGGTAAATTAGGAAATTTTCAGCTTCAAAAGTATGTCGCATCACAGTGTTGGCGCCAACTGATGTGTGTCAGGTCACCGGGACTCGGCGTCATTCGAATTATTTTTATTGGCCCATAGAATGCGGCCCGACTTAAAATACTGTTTTATACGTTAATTTACCCCGTTCCAACTGTCTGCTACCCTAATTACGGTATGTTTTCGCTGAAAAAAATAAAATAACCAAGCAAGAGTAATTGAGTTTAATGATGGACTTTACAGTTTTTACTAAAGTATATAGAATTAATTTTTTTATCGTAAATACTTTATCAGTGTTTTATAGCATGTTTTCCATAAATCTTTTTGCCATTTTGTTTCTGAGTGCGGTGAGAGCCCATACACAGGACAGTAAATATTATACATACTGCGACCGATATTAGCGATTACTCTGCGTGAAACTGGGTCACTAGGTCACAGCGAGGTCTGCTTCTGCTGATAGCAAGGAGCTGTCGATTCCAAAACTATATATTGTTTGTTTCTATCCTCTATAAATAAACGGTCATGATCCGTTCCTGATTCTAAAGATGTTTATATGTTAGGTACCTATATCTTATTCATTATTTTATTACATAATCAATCGATGCTTCGTGCATTTTGTCTGTTCTATTTAATCGACCTCATTTAGTTAGAAAGAAATTAAGTAAAAATAGGTAACGACTCGTGATCCCACTAATTTGACCCACTAGTGGTACAGTATCTCGATATAATGGGCTCGTGGTCCCACTGTCTGGTGGGATCATCAGTCAACCGTAATGCAGTTGCTCTTGGTTCCACTAATTTGGCCATAAACAATATCACAATATTTTAGGAACACAACATTAATTGGGAAATAGAAAAGCCAACATAATTAACGGGTAGATTTTTACCTTTCTCTCTAAAAAAACAATATTTCTTATTTCTCAATAAAGTCAAACTATTTTTTTTACCTAAACTTTTCTAAGATCTTTTACATTATTCTATACAGTATTCTGACAAATAAAGTATTTTGATTTGATTTTGATTTAAAAAAGAACCAACTGTAATTTCCTGGTTGATTAGTTGCATTTGTGACGTATTATTAATTCTGGCTTCTTTTTCTTTCGAAAGTGTTTCTTGCAGTAAAATCGTCTTTAAGTGTGTGAAGTAATTTCAAAATCGAAACATAATTTTTATTTATGCTTTTATTAAGTTTGGAATTATAGCTTCCGCAGACATTGCAGGTTATGTCTTTCGCTCGATACAACACCGTTCCATTATACAGATTTTCAGATATGACATGATTATTATCAAAGTATGCCATAAACTTGTTCATTTTTTCACATTGAATTGAATGAAATCTTGTTGTATCCGAAGTATTCAGAAGTAGGTACTCCCCGCATCTCCATGTATCACCGTTACTGGCAGTAACTGTTTAGTTCTTTTTCGTTTTAATACTTGTATAATCTGCTATACAAAGAATTATTTGAAATTTGCGGGAACTTCAACCTCATGTAATGTCTTATAAACCAATTTATTTACTTCAAGCCGTTTCTTTCTTTCGGTGTACAAAACACATTTGAAGGACTTTATTACACTTGGAAATAAAAATAGAGTGGGAGCACGAACCGTAATCTACAACTATTACTGGTAGTTCGCTATGCAGTGGGACCACGAACCTACATTTTCAGGCTAGTGGGACTACGAATAATGGTGGGATAATGTAGGTGGGACCACAAACGTACCGTACGTAACGTACGTAAGATTACAATGGAGTAGGAACTTAAGCATATGTTACATTAAACTTAATAAAATTAGTGAGCAACAAGTTATCAGTTATATATAATAATTACTTGTCTCTATTATTTCGCTGGGCACAGCAATTCACGCTCTATATATTCTATTATATGAAGCACAGGAGTGTTTCTGGTAGTTGGGCGGGCGAGTGCAAGGGCGAGCTTAATTTTTAACGGTTCTTTATGGGACATGATAAGGCCCGGCCATAACTTCCAATGACTTTCAACTTATACTACATAATAATAATTGAAGCCCATTATAGCACAATTATATGCCCACAACTCATTTTTTAATTGTACTAATATACTTAAGTAGTTATATATTTAATTTTTAGACCCCCTCCTCCTCAACTGTTATATAAATACCTATATAGCGCGTACTATTTTTCAATTTCAGTAACGTAGTATTATTCTACAGCGGTGACGTTGATTAGTTGACACATGAGGCTCTTTTGTGCTTTGTCGCATTAACTTATTTGACAAATTCATATGAATGTAAAAATTATAACGACAGGGTTTCTCACAGTAAGTGGTGTACTTGATTTGTCTTTTACTACTGTGCATATATTCTTTTTGATACGTCAAAAGCTGTCTATTCATTAATTCATCAACACTGTCTAGCAGTCCAATAACCTTATTTTCCAATAACTAACACCAGTATGTACTCGTATTTTAAAATCTCTTTATACTAGTTTTGTTCACAAACGTCTAATAGGCACTTACCTATAATATCACATTTGTGGTTTAGTTGCACCAAGGATCTTACAAGCTAACAAAAGGGAGAAAGTCCCTGAGTTGCATATTTTCCCTTATTCTCTTTGATACATCAAATTATCTATTCCCTTATTCATAGACACTGTACAATCTAATAATATAATACAAAAAACGTCAATATCAATTTCAAAATCTCTTTAAGAAACCAGCACTAGGACATAAACTAGGGCTATAGCAAACAAGTAATAATGGCATGTTGTCTGGGTTAGCTTTAATTTATTCCTTTGACATTATCGATTGCCTGACTACAATAACAAAACAATTTTAATATCAAAGTGGATACAGGCCTGAAGTTTTATAGGTGTACCAGAATCGTAGTTTATGCCTGTCACGTAATTACAGCTTCGCTCGTATCAAAAGCTAAAACTCATTTTACAATGGCTATTTACGTGCAGTTGCATACAATATTTTATCTACGACCATGGAATAAGAACCTAAATAATAGAAAATGCAAACTTTTGTGAAGCGTCCAACACACGCCATGACAGCCCGTCAAAACTCCCTCGACGACATGTTGTCCTCTTATATGCCATTTCATTTATTTCAGACGGCTATAATATTTTAAAATTCACAATACGTTTACTTGTGAATATAGGTAAATTACATTAGTCAGTTGTTAGTAACATACAATCTAGTCCTCTATACTCCACAATTTAGTATACAAATGTCAACAAAAATATTTATTTGAAGTCAAATACAAATTAGTATTATTTCTAGAAATCTAGAATTTTTAGAAATCTATGATATTATAATAACATGTTTTTGTAATTATGTGATAGTTGCTTATGTAAACAACTGCATGTGCGATTGTGTATTAGTAGACTAACATTAAATTGCAAAAAAATATTTACAACTAATTTGTGTATGAAATTCCATTCCAACTATTAATAAGTTTACTTTGTACTTAATTGAGTTAACGGTATCGTAATGCAGGTTGACCGTATCGTAATAAAAATTACCTAACGACCTTTAGAAATGAAGTAGTTTTGAGTTACTGATTATGGTTTCATATTGAACAAATTACCAAATAGGAGTAGATAAAGACATACCTACCTATTTATTATATGTTACCGTGTAGATTTGAAGGAACAAAATTGGCTGGAATTAGCCCAAAAAGAATGGAGAATATTTTTTTGCAAATATGTATTCGGATGTACGAGTTACAAAAATCTAAATTATTATGTAATAAATATCATAATTCTTTAGTTAGATTGTAGTTACACGTAAATATATTTATTTATTCAGAAATCGGTATTGTAGGTCAGGTATTTATATAAGGTAATGGAAACAAGAAGAAGCCTATTAAAGCACTACTTTTCAGTAACAAAACAGGAAGAAAAACCTTTCGACGCAATTCTATTTAAATATTCACGAATACAGCTCGTGCAAGGTAGGGGAGACAAGACTATGATTGCCCGCCGATAGGTACTGCCCAGCCGAAAAATACTGCCTCTCTCTTAGTATTTTTCTAAACTCTTTTTACAAGTATCACTTATTGTTATTTAGCTTTTTACAATGTTACAGTCTATCAAATGACTTATGGCACCTCTTTTTTGTAAAGGAAAAAATATTACACAGTAAAGCAAGACGAAAGTAGTAATCTTTACAAGATATGAAAGATGAAATTTCTTTTTTCTATCTTTTCTTGTTGCATTACTTAAAACACAGGAGGCCAGATCGACTTGATATAGGCTATAGTGGATGGTCAATAATGTTAAGTTACAGTGGGCAACGACTGGGCAAACACTGCAATTTAATTTCTTTAATAGATTTGATGATATAATAAAATAATTAGACTGAATAATATATCATTTTATTAAAGTAGTCCCTAAGGGTGAAATCGCTACTTCCCTTACTAAACGTTACGTAAACTGGTAACTTTACAGGACTCACTTGTTTGGCTTGTAAAGTTGTGACACAACACAATAAATTCCAAAACAAAGGGAATCTTTTGAATGGCGTATGTATAGAAACGAACAGATTTTCCTGGAATGGAACAGATATGAAGGAAGAAATAAGTATACCATAAATAGCCAGCATTAAATATATTTTTGGTACACCTACTAAACATGTATCTATACATATTATATATCGACAAGAGGAGCTCGTAGCCTAGTTGCGAGCACGCTCCGAAAGTGATCGTGCAGGTTAAGCGACGTTGGCACGGTCGGTACCTGGATGGGTGACCGCGAGTGGCAAATTTCATCTGAGCTCCTTCGTGCCTCGGAGAGCACGTTAAGCAGTCGGTCCCGGTTGTTGTCGTCCGACAACAGTCGTTAAGCCATGTCAGATGCCTACGGGCGGCCTGAACAACTCTGACAAATAGGTTGGCCACTAACCATACGATAAGCAAGCAAGCATTATATTTTATAATCAATAATTTAGAAACAAAAAGCCGTTTAAAAAATTTAAAGAAGCTTTAGTTACTACTAATGAACCGTTGCTAATGCCACAGTATAACAATTAATTTATCTGAACTTAGCCTACATATTAATATTAATTTCATATTCCTTGAGAGGAACGACAATTTTGTCGAATACCGATTCGCAGTTTTGCTCAACCATTGAACTCTCCTAAAATCAATATCTACAGTAGAAACAGACTCTAATAAAGTCGGCTCTTTTGTATTACTTAGTTAGTCGCCGACTTCAGTGGAGTTTCTATTTTTTTTTTGGTCACGCTTTTGAATTATTATTTATCATCATTATAATCAATCATCTTATACCCATTGAAACGAACCGCTAACTAATACCGAAATGAAATCTCAGTATATCGCGGAGGCGGGAAATTAGCAAAACTCTTTATTCACTTCATAATGTGAAAATATCACCCATGTTGTTGTTAGAGGCATGCCGAGGTACCTATAGTAATTCAGAATCGGAACAGATTTAGATGTTATCACTAGGGATGTTACTGAGGTGGTTTTACCGGAACCGGAGTCGAAACCGGAATCGGAAGCGGAGTCTGAGGCGGAGGTAGAAGAGAGAATTCAGAAGAGAGGTGTTTTAAACAGTTTATTTAATTTTTATAGCTGAACTGGCCAATATATTTTTTAGGATGACGTTTGCAGCAATTCAAATTTATCGGAGCCGAAGTCTGAGTCGGAGATGTAAAATTAATCGGAAGTTCCGACCTTTCGGAGTCTGAGTCGAAGCTACGTAACATCCCTAGTTATCACCCACAATTTTCCCTAATTCAAACAATACCAATCTTAACGTAATTATTCCATAAATTTTTATTCCTCTGTTAGCATAGCCGTTTATTTATCTACTACGAGTAACTAGGTACCTACACACAGAGACAGAGAGAGACAGGGTTAGAAAATCAAGTCGCCAGTTTAATATAGTTAATCAAGTAGTTATTAATTACAACTCTTTTAAAAGTATTGTTCGTACGAGTATATTTCAGTTGTTGTCGCCGGCACGTAATCAGTTAAAATGTTTTAAAAGAAAAATGGTGACAACAGATAATTCCAACAAGGGAGCAGTTAACTCAAGCATTCTGTAAACTGTGTAGTGTGCGTGCCTCAAGTTATTTATTCTATTTCGATGTTAGTCGAACACACCGACCTTGCTCCACATTCAAGATTACAATTAAAATAAAAAAAACGGGCCAAGATCGAGTTTCGCTAAGTGATCTGAATCCTTATAATTTACTTTTACTCATACTTTACCTACCACATGCTACAACTATATACATATACCTATTACCTATGTTTTATATCATAGTGGAAATCTATTGGTACTCGTAAGTACTTCAATATGTATCTAAATGGTGGCAATTGAAATGGGCTTGCGGCGGAACCTACTTATTATGAGCAATACAAATACATATTTTACCATAATGCGAGTAACTGCGAGTGTTGGTAGTGGTAGATCCTAATGTGAAGGATCGCCTGGGGCGGTACCACCCTCTTATCTATTTCTGCCGTGAAGCAGAGATGCATGCATTTCTGTGTTTCAGTTTGAAGGGTCAGAGAGCCAGCGTAATTTCCGGAACTTGAGGCAATCCATCTCAGTCCTCAAGGTTAGCAGCGCATCAAAAACCCTCTAATATTAACACAGTGAGGTGAGATGTCTATGGGCTACGGTGACCACTTACCATCAGGTGGCCCATTTACTCGTCTGCTCTCCTTATTTAATAAAAAAAAAACTGCTTTTGTACTTTTACCGTCGATCAAAACAACATGATATGCCATTTTAATAACAGATACATATAGTTTATTGGCACATTAAACAGTACTGCAACAATATGGTAAAACTTATACTTTGACCTGTACTATTAGGTATAATCCTATACAATGTCTTCTGGCACTCAAACTAGGTCTAACTTGTATCTTGAGAGCCAATGCACTCTTATACAGTGTATGTAAACTAACTGACGGAAGATATTTTATGGGATGAAAATACCCATGAACTTAAAAAAGAATTTAAAAAATCGAATTCCCTTACGTGTCCGTCACGTGACCGACCAATTTGTATTAAGATTAATTTTTCCAATTTTTTGTGTGAATTACGAATATTTTTTTCGTGAAAGTTGCTCTTAGTTGCTCTTGGGTACTTTTATCCCATAAAATATCTTCCATCAGTTAGTTTACATACTGTATAGCTACTTCACAAATACATAAAAGGGGTTTGTTGCCTAGGCCGACTTTGTACAGAGTCATACACTTTATTGATGATTGAGATTCGTTAATTCCAATAAGAAATGCGGGCTAACTAATTGATCATATATTTGTTTGCTATCTCTAAACATGACTACTATGCTATCATGTAATCCTAGTATGCTCATCACTGGCGTGTTATTGTGTCTTTTCTTAGGATGAAAACAAAATAGTCTCCTCTAAGGGGCGGGCGTTTAGAGCGTCGGTGACGTAGGGGTAGGACGTCGGACTCCCATGCGGGAGGTTCGAGTTCTAAAACAGGCATTGCCATGTACCAATGAGTTTTTCGGTTTTTTCGGAAGACGGAAGCACATTTACCGACTGCTTTGACGGTGAAAGAAAACAGCGCGAGAAAACCTGCACACTGAGATAACCAGTATGCGAAATGGGGAAGGCAATGGCAAAAAAAACCATTAAATCTGTCACGAGAGTCGTTCTATGTGATTAATTCCTGAGAATAATCACGACCCTCAGCATGAGGAAAACGACTTGGAAGAGAGAAGAAGGGGCGGGCGCATTGTTTACTTCGAGGTTTTTTTATCATTTTTGCTATCACTGCTTTAATATAAGCCCTTGTAGCTCTCGTTACAATGCCCATATGGGAGGAACGTTGTCCTGTTTGGTCAAGACAACCCTGAACAGTGGACAAAAGGCAACATTATAAGTACACTCGAATAATCCATTATAATAATAGGGTGCTATTTTATTAGATGAAAATATTGTGATGAGCCTGGTTTATTAAACACCACCAAAAAATAACCACCTAACCCACATTAAAATTAAATCCAAACAAACAATTGACTTTACATTGAATTTAAGGAAGTATATTCTCTGTAGTTAAATAAAACGTAGAAAAATGTCAATGTAGAGCGAAGTGAGAAATTAATTTTATTGTTTTCTCGAACATTTTATAAGAAAAAAAATTGGTTTTTATGTAATAGTTGTTATTAGAACCACATATGCTACCGTTGAAATATTTATTTGCATCTACTTAAAAAGCACCTTATAATGTATAGGATTATTTACATATATCACAGCAGTCGACTTGTCAGATTCCAAGCAGAATCATCGTTCGCCCTACTTCCAAAAATACCCACAGTACGGCCGAACGCATCGCCGCGTCATTATGGCAGAATGAAGCTGCCTGTGAACCATCAAAATACGTGTCGAACTAAACATGTGTAGAAGCTTCATTTTCTATTGTTTGGGCGCCCCTGTGCATTGCAAAACTTAAGGTTTACAATTTATTTGGCAATTTCTAGGTAAATCAATCAAACAATTAAAAAAACTATACTTACATGCCAATTACGAAACTACACTATTACAATAGTAGACTATCTAACTAGAGCGGGAAAGACTAGATTGTATTGTCGTCTACGGCGGATGCGAAGTGTCTACTTCGCATCCGCCGAGTATTGTGGACAAACGAGTGCGACAAGTGGTCTTCCCCCACATGTTAGACACGATATTTCTTGTTAAATTTGCGAGAAAAAGAATAAAATAAAAATATATATAATTGATACAAAAGTTAACGACTTGTTGTCGAGTACTTTCGATCGTGGGTAAAATAATGTGGCACTCCTCGCAGTTTTCTGTGATAAATTCCCATTTTTACGCAGATGTAACAAAAAATGAATTACAAAACATTTAGGTAAAACAGCTTTTACGTTAAGTCTTACTCTCGGACTTCACGTGTCCAGTTCCAGTCTCGGTTCGGTACGTTGCAATCAATCAATCACATGCCCTCCCTCCACTTGAAATCAGCGCTTTGTGAGAGTTATGTTAGGTATGCTATGCTATGCTTGTAGCGAAGCGAACCGGGGCTGTAACCGGACTCGTGTAGTCCGAGGCTAAACGCAGCGGTGTGGTGTGTTAGTGTGTCTGTGTCACAAAGTTTCGATCTGTAACTCCTTAAGCCATATCGAAAAAAATTGCAACGTGTCCCGAATAAAGATAATAATTAAAATATGAGAATATTTGTGCCGTCTCAATTCTATTTGAATTGTTATTTTCAAGCATGAAAATAGCTACGCTCGTGCTTCATTTTCAGAAATACTGCTGGTGTAACGAATGTTTCTACTGTATACAAAAGTGGAACCCGAGTTTGTATAACGAGGAAAGTTCAGGATACGAACTTATATAAACTTTACATTATTCTGAGCACCACCATTGTAGATACAGTCTAGTTTCCAGAGGTTGTTAGTGTTAGTACCGCTTCCCGTTACGCCGTCAAGTTTTCTACTCAGTTTATTTTAATAGGCATCCAGAAACACACTTCTGCTAAAAAAAAACACGAAGCCTTTTCGGAAATCGTGGCATTAGTTCATAAGTTCATAAGTCCATAACCTACATAAAAATTGAAGAAAGGAATTATTTATAAAACATTTTTAAAAGAGCCTTTTTACTCCAGCTTTTTAAATAGGGTGTAACAAAAACTTCCTTGTAAGGCGAAATATGGGTGTTCACTGTTTAGTTCAGTAATGATAAATGAACAACTTTTATTATACGACTATTGGAAATAAGTAAAAAATATTTCTCATCCTATTACTAAAGTGCCGATAAACTATCTGAGTTTTTATTTTATGTATGGGAAAATGGGAAGACTAGTGTAGCTTCACATTAGAAAAATGTCTACTACGCACTTGTGTATATTTGTATTTATTAATTTGTATGATGTTTTATTGCCCATTTTGCATTTGCTCACATTATTTGAGAACTGTTTTGCCCGCTAAAATATATTATTAGGTCACCAAATGTATTAAAAATTGTAAAGTGCAGTGATTGTCCAGCGCAAGAATCTCCGGATCGATACCGCCTTTGGACTAGCTGATATAAGTTGAACCACTTTATAGAAGTTTAAGTGGTTAATGAAAATCATAGTAAGTAATGTTTCCATAGATACAGTGGCCACTTTTGACAGTTTCATCTTTTTGTTTCTTATTGTTTCAATATGAGAATACAAAACTATATTGTCTTTTTCTTTCGTGGAACCTTAATACCAGACACTTTTTTTGTTGTTGCATGTTTAATAGTATAAAATAAACATCATAAGCTTTAACTTAAATTGTAATTCTGGAATACACACACATTCTTGTAAAGTGGTCAATGTGTGTACCTGTGTAATCTCCACGACACACACAGGCAACGCCTAGTGTGGAGGTTATAGTTTAATGTGAAATGATAATTAATATGTATACGACTGAGAGAGCGCTCAGGTGACCCCGCGCCGAGTCGTACCTGGTGCAGCGCGTCTCGCTGGCTATTCAGCGTGGAAACGCTGCCAGCGTGATGGGCACCTTCCCGCCGGGTGCGACTCGGGACTGTTTATTAGACTAAGGCTTTTGACACATGTAATATGTTTATATTATATTGACTATATTTGTATATATAAAAAAAAAGTGGTAAAGGAATATTTTTTTTTAAATTTTCAAATGCCTTAATTAATCGATGTTTTTTTTCGATTGGCGGCGCTAGTGTGCGCAATGCCTCGTCTTAAGGCTAGCTTCCCCTGCCTATTTCCTTGCGCCCCTTGCCTGCGTCACGTCACGTCATACGATTACTTCATACAGCCGCGTGTGTCGCAGCCGCGGCCGGTCCGCCGCCGCCGCCGCCGCCGTCGTCGCTGCAACCCGCAGCCGACTCAGCGTGCCCTACTGACACCGAAATGAACCAAATAGCGTCGCCGCACCACCCGCTGAATACAAAACATTACGTAGCATTTAGGTACTTTGGTAGGTGTGTGTCGCAGTCTTGTAGAAACCGACCGAATTATTATAATAATCCTAGGAAAAATAAATTACGAATTATTTGCATCGTTTTTAGGCTACTAGGCGTATTAGGAAAATTACAATGTTCCGAAATTATGGTATCCGCGCGCGGTCGCTGGTGGAGTATTGTAGTTGTAATTCTAGGAAAATCAAATGCAAATAACATTAGGTGTTAGGTATCAGTAAAATTACAATATTCTTAAATTACAAAATTAAGTACGTAGGTAGGTATGTGTCGTGGTCATAGCAGTATTGAAACCAAAATATTATAACAATCTTAGGAATTAAATGCGTAGGTACTAGTAATAATCTACTAATTAATTACGTAAGCCGGCCAGCGTTACGGCACCTTTGCGCTGGGAACGAGGATAGGCTTTTCGATAGACATGCATCTATTTACATTTTCTACCTATCCTAGGTATACTCGTAATATAAATTATATTTATTGTAAAAAAGTACTTACCCGTAAAACAAGTAACGTAATATAATGTAATATTACAAAGTACTTATTTAAGTTAAATTTTAATAATAAAATAATATTTATTGACATGTTAACTTAATTGATTAATGAAATAAATCCAGCTAATTCCTTCAGTAGGACTGTATCAGTAAAATTACAACTATGAATTAATTAAAGAACTTAGCTACTTACTAGTTACAATCTACTACGAATTATCTGTATCGTTTCAAGTAATAGTTACTGGCTTACTAGGCTATATTAGGAAAATTACAGTATTCGTAAAATCCAAATTTAGTGGTTAAAGCGCGATTGACGATTGCCAGACTATTGTAATAGTTATTGTGTAGGTATCTACTGAATCTGCAATTTAGCCAGTTAAACCATTGTCGTACGCATGAGTACCCCTGTATTCCTAGGCATACCTACCTAGGAATATTGTAATTTTCTTAGTCTTGTCGGTAAAATTGTGAGATTTGTATTAGAGTGAATACCCCGTAGAACGTAGGTGGGTAGGTTACCTGGTTCTCTAATTTTACTAGGAATATTACAATAGTGCAGAAGTTCCATTATTCCTGCGACATATGTATCAACAAAATGTCTACGCAGCGTAATACAAGAACGCTAGTTGCTACGCTGGTACTATTACAGTCATCGCACCAAGTCGAAAGGAAGCTATTCTCGAAACACGTTTCGTCGGTGAGGCACTCTACCAGTACCTATTCAGTCAGTAGTTTTTTAACTTCTATTAAACTGTTTCTCACAGCCAACCAAATCCGACGCAGGATAGCGCGAAAAAACCAACGCGACGTTGCCGCTCCGAGCAGCCGACCGTACGACCACGAACAGGTAGCGTTTATAATGCATACAATTTTAATACTCTACTCTATGTATTGTATTATTATACAACACTTGTCTCCTTTGAATAAAACATTAACAAATTCTCCCAGGCCTCTTGTTCTCAAACTTGTCTAAGCGGACTCCAATTCGAAAAATACTGCGTACAATAAGTGCGCAAATATCGTAAAATTGTAGAGTAGAGCGGCTCTACCTATCGAGTTCTAATAAAGAGAAACATGTATGAATCCGTCAAGATGTACGGTGAGTTAGGAATTACGTAGGTATTGTTACTCAATAAACGATGTTAGTCCGTACTCGATAGGTAGTGTTCGTGATACAGTACTCATAATAAGAGCTTGTACTTACCGCTGACGGGGTCCACATATGCGATCTTGATGTCCATGTCTTGGGGGTCGCCGAGCCCGGGCGGGGCCTCCGCGGCGCTCACGCTGAGCTCGTACTCCGCGTGCAGCTCCGTCACGACCTCGCTCTTGGGCTCGCTCGTGGAGGCGGCCAAACTCTGCGTTACACTCATTTTAGGAGCGTCTTCGTGCATCATACACGAATTATCGAGCGAAGCGCCTCGGTTCTATCGCTTCCCCTTCACCTAAATATCCCCTACCCCGTCCAGAAAATGTCTGTGACACAAAAATCGCCCATAAAAAGCAATTATTCGTTTTAGAAACGAAATGTAGGTCTCTAGGCCACTTCACTTACACTTTGATATTCCGACATAACTCAGGTTCGTTTCAGATACCGTACTCATGACTGACATTGAAATAAGTCGGTAAAGGGCAGAGGGAAAATTAACCTAATTCTTAAGAAAACTGTGTCAAGGCCTATTATCCAAAAAAAATAGTCGTAAATAGGATATTTATTGTAACTAAATGTTTTTAGGCATAAATTATGGATGGAATAAAGTTATATGTTAAAGAAAACCAAAATAATGTAACTTTCATGCATATATTTCGATGGCGTTTGTTGGCTTGAAAAAAAGGTATAAATAATGCAAAATGACTGCGTTTACTTATGAATACGTTGAGTTGTGTAACAAATGACCGTTTCTGTTGCACAATCCTTTCACAAGGGCTCCAAATGTAGGTCAATCTTTATGAGTACGATTGCAAAGTAATTCTTGTTATCGGTATTATTTTATAACAATTTTTATAAAGCATATTAAAAATACATGTTCTAATTTAAACTCAAGTGAAATCCTTTATTTCAGGTCAAAAAATCATTTTATAATTAAAGAGTATTGAATTGTACCCAACATCCGGTGTCGTAACATCTTCATTTACTGAAAGTGCTCGAAGGTTGTGGGTACAATGAGCTAATGAAACGATGAGAAGACAGAGGGCGCTGTTTGTTAATACCAAGCCTAGAATATAAAATAATTTTCTTTGTTCATACAGAAATTGGACCAAAAACTTGTTAACTAACTTTATTTCGTCAGGCATATTATATATATTTATTTCTGCTACAATTTCTTACTTAATATTATAGAATTTTTGTCACAAACAATATAATGAATGCTCGCCTACTTCTAACCTCATTTAACGTTTTGCAGAAAATAAACCCGTTCTTTGATAGAAATAGCGGAAAATAACTTTTGCAGAAAATAACTCTAATTCAGTATAATACTATAAACATTAAACAATTTAAAAAAACCGAGCATTGAAATAAAAATATAATTTTGTAACATCTCGTCTTCACATTTTCACTGTCTGGTAATGCCATCTATTTTATATTCGAGCTTATTGTTAAGTCGGTATCAAGATATCAAATGGTTCTATTTTCTAAAGATTCTCACTTCATTATTTTCCTTGAATCTGTGAAGTTCTCGCTTTGCTGTGCGTGCGTTAGGTGGCAGTTTTGTGATTTCTGGAAGGCGATTCTCGTAGAGTCTCGAATTCGACATTAGTCCTATCTCAATTTTATTTCTTATTTCCAGAAAAACAACCTGCAGAAAATAATCGTCGAAAAACCTGCACGTTAGACGGTTATTTTTTAAAGTTTACAAAGTAAAGGTTGATGACACACTCATGAGCAATGAATGAGAGTGAACAACAAAAGTTTTAAAAAAAGCAAATAAAAAATTTCTGGCTCTCCGAAATAGTTGACATTAAGCGATCGTTTTGTATGAAAAGCCGGAAATTTATTGTACAGTGCTCCATTTTCAAAACTTTTGGGGCAAAATTGTTCATAATTATGAATGCTCCCATAACAGATCGATTCTTATATGCTGATGACCTAGCACTGGCCTCACAGATGGAATCATTCGAGGAGGCAGAGCGTCATTGACCATTGCGCATGAAAAACTTGGTCAATATTACGACGAAAACGCCCTCAGACCGAACCCCTTCAAAATTCAATAATGTGCCTTCCATCTCCGCAACAGTCAAGCAAACAAGCCCCTGAACATATCATGGCAAGGGGTCCCTATACAACACTGTTTCTCTCCGAAGTACCTCGGTGTCACTCTGGACAGATCATTCACTTTCAAAACTCACTGTCAAAACACCAAGCAAAAGATCAGCTCCAGAAATAATCTCCTGCGTCGCCTCATGACCACCAGCTGGGGTGCTTTTCCGCACGTGTTGCGCACGACTGGCCTGGCACTCAGCTTCTCTGCGGGTAAGTTTGCTTGCCCTGTATGGGCAAGATCCGCACACGCCAAGGAAGTGGATGTCGCCTTAAATGAGACCTGCAGATTAATTACGGGCTGCCTCAAGCCAACGCCACTGGAGATGCTGTACCCCCTGGCAGGTATTGCACCACCCAGCGTACGTAGAGAAGTGGCTTGCGCTGTCGTGAAAACTAAACAGGAAACTGACACCAGGCATCCACTTCACAGCCACACTGCCAAACCATCTCGTCTCAAAATCCATAACGGGTTTCTGCCAAGTGTTTCTCCCATCGCCTCTGGAAAGAACCCGCCAGAAGTAAGATGCAAGCTGTGGCCGGAGAAATACCCGCCTGAAGATTTCATACCGCCAATAGAAGACCTACCGGGTTTCAAAATCCCATGGCCAACCTGTAAAACGCTTAATCGCCTGCGAACCCAGGTTGGCTGTTACGGAGATAATCTTCACAAATGGGGTTTTGCCAGCAATCAAGTACAGTGTGAGTGTGGTGTCTCCCCTTAAACCATGGAGCACTTGCTCTGCTATTCCGCGTGTCCGACCACCTGCACGCGGGAGGACCTTTTCGAGGCCAACCAGGGGGTTATCGATGTGACTGCCTTCTGGTCGGGGAAAATTTAGTTCGAATCATCAACTCGAAAGAAGAAGAAGAATGGAACACCTGGTAAAAGTATATACCTATCCCTTATTTCAAAAAGCGTGCTACCAGTGGATGTAACTAATTTATTAAACTGTCCCTGATGTTCCAGGAAACCTCACGAACGTTCTAGTGTATGTAGTACGGGGCTTATTGTGTAGGACCTTGCATTAAAGCTTGTGATTAAAGAAAGCAAGCAAGTTCCAACGGTCGTGCGGGTGTGGGGGGGGGGGGGGGGGGGGGAAGTCAAAGATGCCCTTCGTCGCGTTCCTGATATCGTCAACGACTTAAAAAATACTGGTAAATGTGTTCATTAAAAACTGTTTACTGTTTAAAGAGTCTCAGTATCCAGGATTAAAATAAAATAAACTTTAAAAACATTGCATCACAAAAAGTTCATCAAAAAAATATCAAGTGTCGCGCGTAAGAGTTTTCTCCATACTATGGGCTGTATATGACGCTCCATACAAGGACCATATACATAGCAACCAGCAACTCAGCAACCAGCGTGTCAGCTGTCACGTGGACGGCGTGTGCGTGAACAACATCAGTTACACAGACGACATGGTGTTGCTGAGCCCGTCGGTCGGCGACCTGTGAGACATATGCCACTGCACACGGCCTAGTGTACAACCCTAGGAAAAGTGAATTTATAATATTTAAGTCTGGTAACAAGTGCCCGTATTTTGTACCGCCTATTAAGCTGAATGGCCAAGTCATTAATAGAGTAAGCCATTTTAAATATCTCGGTCACTTTGTAACTGAAGACTTAAAAGATGATATGGACATTGAGAGGGAGCGCAGGGCTTTGGCGGTGAGAAGTAATATGCTAGTCCGAAGATTTGCTCGTTGTACTAGTACCGTTAAAATCACGCTTCAAAGCATATTGTCCAACATTTTACACGAGCAGCCTTTGGACGCACTACACTCAGAGATCGCTAAACGCCCTGCGAATCCAGTACAACAATGCCTTCAGAATGCTATTGAGGCTGCCTCGCTTCTGCAGCGCCTCCGGAATGTTTGCGGAGGCGCCCACCGACGGCTTCCATGCGATCGTGCGCAAGAAGACCGCCTCCTTGCTGCACAGAGTGGAGGGCGGCAACAATGGTATTCTGAAGACGATAGCGGGCAAACATGATTGTCCGATAATCAGACACTGGGTTCGTGTGTTGACCGGGTTCGGGTAGGTCCCGATGAATGCACGAACTCTCTGTCCCACATGTCTGCCTTAAGTTTTCTTTGTAAATAATTACTAACATAGTCTTAAGTACCTGCATTGTTACTAACAAAAATTGAACCTCTGTTTTTCCGAAAATAAATTGATTTGATTAATGGAATTTGCTTCTTAAAGGTGTTCTTTGGGTCAGTCTAAACTGATTTAGCTCGGTAGCCACCAACGCAGATCGTGCTGCTGGGTGTGAGGGAGGGTCAAAGGGCCTCATTGACGCATAGGTACTTATTATGTCATCTCTATACATACTACGATGATGTTGGTCTCGTTTTCGTATAAGTCGAGGATGCTGAATCATCATTCTGAATCATCATTCACTTTTGGAATGAAACTGTAACAGTATTCAGTGTACCAAATAAGCGATAGGCTCGCCACCTACCACGTTTGTTCACCAAATCTTACGGCGAAAAGTGGGAACTACCTATAATGAAGACGGTTCCTCTGTCTACCCCTTCGGGAATTATTGACGTGAGAGTTATGCTATGTACCTAATAAGCCCATTTACCTACGAAACGGTGTCTTCTAGCTACGTCCAGACGATTATCAAATTAATTGCACGCGTTGATGTCTTTTCTATGGGGTTATGGATTTCTATACAGAAGACATCAACGCTATAATTTAGCTAATCTTTCTTAAATTAGAAAATGGTTGATTTTTTTAAATGCGAGCAGGATTTAATCCTGCGGCCGTTCCGATACGTGGTAGCTATAGCGGCCCATACCGCTGGCGTCAAATTAGTGAACCCTTTCTGTAAGTATTACGTCTGTAAAGGCAACATCTATACCTACCAACTAGCTATAATCCTAGATAGGCGAGAGGGAGAATTTTTTTTTATTAATCCAAGATTGGGGTACACGCCTCCCATTGCACTAGGGGTTATTGGTGTGAACTATCCAAAATTGAAAAAAAATAAATTAAAATATGTACGAGTAGGTAAGTTCTTTCCGTGTAGGGACGGAGCAGAATACAGTGTCCCTACCGCTACTGGGTGAGCGTGGCGTAAGAGGCAACAAAAAATCCCTTCCCGCTTGGTGGTAGGACCCCTTGGGGTCCGCCTAGCTATAAAGATACCACCCTTCTATGGAGTCTATCGCGAAATATACTTTAACGGTAATGTGTTTCGATAGTGTTTAGAAAAGCCAGTCTTCCCTTCCATTTCCTCCTCCTTCTTGAATGTTACAGTGTGCGATGACACTTGAGGTCTATTGTTATCGAGGGGAAAAGTAATTTCTTGCCTGAAGGTGTGACGTGTTGGTTTGAGGGCCAGGGAGACTCGGTGAAACGGCAGACGGCTGGCCGCCCGAACTCAAAACTCAGGCCTCGGAGGCTGTCCCGCCAACCAGTGTAAAGTCCTGTTGGGTGGTTGTCATGCCGGAGTAAGAGACCGGTGTGGAACCAGGCAGCTACCCTCGGGGGGACCGGGGGCCCTTCCGTCTCTCAAGCGTGCACATCGATGCCGTAGGCAGAAAAGGATTTGATCATGAAAAGATCGCTGTATTTGCCGCCCCCTGGACGTGCCGACCATGTGCGGTGCGTTTTGCACGCCGTGTAATGAGTCATTGACCAATTTAACTCACTTGTTTCATAATGCACTATTGTGTGCTATTAACTTTATGATTAATCGAGTCTATTCGAGTAGTGGGGGGGTGGGGGGTGGGGTGTAGATCCTGGTGAATCGCAGTGTCCCTCGATCCCCAGGGGATTCTGATGAACATGAATCAGTGAGTTCAGGTGGATCCCCTGGGGGATTTTGGAAGGGGATCCTAGTGGACCGAGCCGAAAAGCCAAGAGGAAGGGGAGGAGTTGGAGAGTGGAGAATAAATGGTGGTGTAAATAAGTATATGGCTAATCACACGAGTCGAATGTTCTCGTCAATAATGAAACACGTTTCAAAACTTTAACATTTGGTTTTATTATAAAAAATACAATTAATTATTACAATCATAAAAATCATAAATCATAATCATAATACATTATCCTTATTTTAAACATACTTACACCATGATTAAAACAGATTTAAAATGTGCGCTTTCCCTTACACGCTATTGCCAGCCTTTCTCTGTATGTAATTTTTATTACAATTATGAGTGTCGTAGCCAGGCGGCTAGATTCAAGGGTCCATGCTATTATGAAGAGATCGCTCTTAGCGATAATTGTATGATTTTAATTTTTATTGTTTGTTTTTTGAAGGTGGTTTGTGTGACTCTGTGGAGTCAGGCTGGGTGGTATCACCATTTCATCTATTTCTGCCGCAAAGAAGCAATACTTGCATATTTATACTTCAGTTTGAAGGGTAAGAGAGCCAGCGTACTTAATTACATAAGACATCAAGCCTCCTAAATCCTCAAGCTTAGCAGCGCTTTGAAAAGCCTCTAATAACAATATTGAAGTGCCTATGGTCGACGGTGTTTTTGAAGTGTTTTGAAATTCGGTTTTAAGGCCTTTGACGAATCTGCTAATTCATAGATGGCTCCGTCCTGCCGATTGCTAATAAAAAAAAATTAAAGTGAAAGTGAACTGTAGTCAAAATAAAAAAATGTAACCAGTACTCAAATTAACCTCTCAGTTGTTACGCTGGCCACGACACTACTCGGTTATACTTTAGTTAGTCTGTTTGGCAGCTGTGAGCAGTTCCCTGGAGATGATGAGCTTCTGGATCTGGGTGGTGCCTTCGTAGATCTGGTAGATCTTGGCGTCGCGCATGAGTTTCTCGACTGGGTACTCCGTGTTGAATCCGTTGCCACCGAAAATCTGGACGGCGTCTGCGGCTGCCTTATTGGCGATCTCTGAAGCGTGGCACTTCGCCACCGATGCCATTAGGGTGTTCTTGTAACCTGGGACAAGGAATATCATTATTAAACGAAGGTATAATTCATATTTCACAAAATCCCTTAGATGCCTCGTACGACACTAACGGGAAGAGTTGGGGTGGTGTTATTCTTTAGGGCCGGCACAACACGGCAAAAAAATTCCAATTTTTATAGTGAATTTTGACGATTGTTCTTAGCCATGTCTGATAAAATTGGATTAGTGGTTTCCAAGATCTTTGAGTATATTTGATGTCAGATGGGATCTCTGGACTGGTAATAGCTAGATGGTTCGAGTTTAAGCTCAAATGTTGAGGATCATGAAGCCCTTTCCACATCTGGAACCTCAAGGACCTGATAATGGCCAGGAACAAGTAAGGGGCTCTCCACAGTGGTAAGTCAAGGGTATTTATTTTTTTAAATTTACTTTAGAGTTATTGGATTTGGCTACAAATATTTTTCACCGACGTCCACCTATCATGCCTTGTCGGCCACCCACCATGGTCCACCTGCCAGGCGGCCATCTGCCAGGCCAGGCGCGCCGTCTGCACGCCGATGGCCATGTCAGCCAGCATGAAAGACACGGCCTGATGCTGCGCGATCGGTACTCCGAAGGTCTTGCGCTCCAGCGCGTACTTTGTGGCCTCATCGAGAGCCCTCTGAGCCAGGCCGGTGGCTCCTGCCCCCACCTGTGCAGAAAAAACAAATGGAAATGTAGAGCCCATCGTAATGGGAATCAAAATACGACAGTCTTCTTCTAAGCCGTATTCCTCATTGCTGGGGGTCGTGATCATCTAAGGAATGAATTACATAGAACGACTCTCTTGGCAGAATTAATGGGGTGGTTTGCCATTGCCTTCTCCATATGGAAATGTAGAGTCCGTCAAGCGGATCTCGCCATCTTCGTTGGGTAATGGGAATAAATAATCGACAGTAAGCAACACTAAATTGTACTCTAACAACTAGATGACACAAAATGACCGAGAACATTTCTTTTTTTCTGTTGCCATACGCGTAGGTTTTACCCAACGCAGGCGGCGGGATCCATTTGACGGAATCTAGTTTGGTGGGTAACTCTAACTTGAAGCGACAATGGCTCTAAGATTAAGTCGCCGGATCGAATCCACCTTCGCACAAATGTGGTATGCACTCCTAGGACAAGCATTTTATTGGAATATCCTTAATGAAGAACATTGGTAATGTGAAAAACATCACCAATGTTTAAGAAAAAGAAACTCAGTGGCGTTATGGAAATACTCGTTTATATTAGAATAAGTTTCATTTTGGAAGTTACATCGGAGGACGGCCAAAGGCCAACCGTCTCATAACTTCATAAGACAATATCTCAAACTATCAAATACACCGAATTAAATAACGATCGTTATTAGTAGATCCATTGGCCAGTCGCTTAGAGTCGCTGGCAAGGGACCAGGATACGGTAGTACCAAGTATATTTAAGTAGCTACCGAACTTTTGTAAGGTAGCATCATCGCAACCAATATTTTTCTTTTACACTCAAGCAAGAGCTGACATTTGCCATATCGTCACAGCATAATGCTGAGTCAGGGACCCTTTGTCACATATGCATGTGAAATTTTGAACTTACTCTAGAAATTGTAAAAAAGTAACTCTTTTAAGTAATGAAATGTAATCGTGTAATTTTATCGTGTTATGTATATGTGTGCAAATAAATTTTAATGCAATAATTCACATGACAACGCATTATAATTAAATTCAAATATTTATATCTAATATAATTAATTATGTTCATAATTTGCATGCTATCAACGTCTAAAGTGTAAGTTGCTTATACGTTACTATAGGTAAACCATTTAAGTCTGGCTACGCCCGTGACGTAAGAGGAGCGCGGGAGCGCGACGACAGAGGGTGAGCGGAGAGCGAGCGGGAGGCAGGCCCCACCCCCCGCTCCCTTACCCTCTGTCGTCGCGTGCGTAGTCATACTTAAATGGTTTACCTATAGACTATTTGGATCTATAGAACGTAAAGTTGTCAAATGTCATCATATTTACCGGTGGCCGAGTTTTGTCGAAAGCACCCATAGCGATCTTGAACCCAGCACCTTCCCCGATCAGAACATTCTCCTTGGGTATGCGCACATCCTCGAAAGAGATGCCTCGTGTGTCCGAAGCGCGCTGTCCCATGTTTTGTTCCTGATAAATATGTTCTTCAGTTAGTAAATCTATATAGTCATTATTGTTAAATAATTTGCCGTCTCTTTGACACTTGCTCATAGACTGAATAGAGATGTGCCTCAATCGGTAATAGGGTTGTACCCCTACATGAGGTACAGAATGAAATACTCATTAATAGTTCTTGAGTTCTTCAAACGTTGACAAACCGTCGCTCCGTTTTTTCTGCTTACTGATAAAACCGAAATAAATATATTAAGACGCACTTAATATATTTATATTGGTTCTTTTATTTAACTATAGTATTATCGACTATAGAATAAGAATAAGTTTATTTGTGCGGTAAGATTACAAAGGATTCATAGTCCATAGACCAGTAGGAATTTAAGCATATGTTATATTAAACTAAATAAAATATAATCGTGTATATGATTCATTTTAATTATACAGTACCTTACGGCCTGGGTTGACTCCCGCCCAATCTCTATCCACGATGAAACCGGTGAAAGCTTTACTGGCCGGGCACTTGGGATCAGGGTTCGTTCTCGCCAACACAAAGTACCTTAAAACCACACATGGGACTGATGCATCAATTTAAGTTAGAATTAAACTACTTATTAGTCTGTATTATAGGCTAGATTTTAGTTAAGGGTACCATTTTAAAATGGCACTTAAATAGAAAGATTTTAATAAAATCAAACTATGGTCTAACTTTAAACAATAAAGTCGCGCGATAATTTAGAAAGTTTGGCCTATTGATACAGAAATGTTGTTTCATTAATATTTGCATAAATCTACTTTTAAGTCGAAACTTTGAAGCGACAAATGTCAGGGCACGAGACTACGGGGCAAGCGTCACCGGTTCGAATCCACCTTTGGACCATTGTGATCGACCACTCCTAACTCAGGAATTTAGCCTAGTTGGAATTTTAATGAAGAATATGTGTAATGTGTAAAACATTACCAAAGATTTTTGTTTAAAATAATAATAATAAGGTTTCGTTTTACAAATGGGACCGTTCGTAGATGACGCACTTTAAGCTGTGTTCCATAGAAAATGGTGGCAGTCAAGACATTAAACGTTCTGTCGACAATAGCCAAATTCAATGGTTTACCAGTTAGCGACGCCGCCGTTGGTGATCCACATCTTCTGGCCGTTGAGGATCCATTCGTCACCCTTCTTCTCCGCCTTGGTCTTAACGCCCGCCACGTCGGAGCCCGCCCCCGGCTCAGTGACACAGTATGCCTGTGTAGTGCCAACATACAGTTGTATAAGTTGAGGGTGAACAAGAGGCGAATCTATATCCTCGTATGAAATTTGCGATTTACAACGGAAGACACATCAAGCTATACTCTGTGGAACCCTGTCGCAAAAAGTTTTGGTTAAGATTCCTTGGCATTCGTTTGAATGTGTGAGATAAGTTAAATGATATGTTGTCCAATGTACATCGCTTGTTATCGTGTTCATTTAAAGACGTTTTAACTTCATAACCAGCAATGGATATTATGTTCTAAACCAACACAGAGATAGTTTTGCAGAATCAACATAAAAGAGTTTGGGCGGATCCCATATAAACTTGGACCCAATATTTTCTTCTTTTCACCTCTAACCAAACAGTGCATTTTATCGATCTTACCTAAACCTATATCTTTTATTTAATAACAAACATCCTAAGTCGTGTCACATAAGAGTTTTGTTTAGTTGCTGGGGCGATACAATCAGAATCAGAGCAATTAGTATGAAGACATTATTGGTATCTAGCTCCTATCCCACGCGACTTAGGATGTCTCTTCAATAATGAAAGATATAGGTATAGACGAGATCTATCAAATGTAATATGTTTGATTGGAAGCGAAGCGAATCTAGCGCACAAGACACGCACAGATCAAAGTTTTGTGTTTGTCAGGCAAGACCACACGAAACACCCTGCAAACAAGGCAAGTACTTACAGCAACCAGGGGTTCCTCGATCAACCTTCCGAGATATTTCTTTTGCTGTTGCTTGTTGCCGGCCAAAATGACGGGCGCTTGCTGGAACGCAATTTAAACACTGTACACATATTCGAGGTATGATTGGTAAAAAAAGGGTTACTAGTTGAGTAGAGAATGCTACTTTAATAGGTGGTTAATTTCATTCAATAGGATTAAAAGCTACAGATAATGGTCTCTATACATAGGCAAACATTTGCGTAGATTGGCAAAAAATATCACTGATAATACTTTAATGACTATCAAGTTCGATAATCATATCATTTTTTAATAAAGTTATTATGTAGATATCTGATAAAATAACTATGTCGGTTGGCTTAAGCTATCTCAAAAATTTTAAGCCTATAACGAAAGGAGTTCTGAATAGCAATTTTTGGACACATTCACCGGCAGGGTTAAATCGCTATACGGCACAGCAATACTATTCAAACATGCAAGTTCATTATGACTATGGGTTATGTCTATGTCAAACAGTAAAATAGATAACTGAGACCAACCTCATGATTAAAAAATATATATTATAATTTAAAATAGATTATTTATATAGCAATCTGATCAATAGAATTTTATTTCTTAAAAAATCTTATAATCGAACTATGGTCTCAGTTAACGTAAACTAAATACAATATTTGGTAGACACAAAAAGCTGTTCAACCACAGTTAAAGCGTAATACAACACAATATATAAAGTTAAGCGCACAATATAGCACGCAGTGCGGCGAAAAAGGCGCGGCAAGTTAACTTACATTTAAAAAAATTACGATAATCAACTAGGTTGGGTAAAGGTGGACTCGTAATCGGTGAGTGTGATAATATTAACGAAGCGAAATCTCGCACCGCGCGACGTTTTTTCATCCTCTTTTTACAGTCAGGAATTTACAATGCTGAATTTTTCAATTATTCGATATGGGAAGGGATCAGGAAGTCTAGAAATTTGTACTATCGTATGAGACGAAATTCATTAATTTCGTTTCATACGTATCTGAAAAAATGTAGTAATGAAGCATGGAACTTGATTTGATATATCCTTCCCAATCCAGTTTATCTTTCGGTGATGGTGATCCACAAGTGCCGCACACACACACACACACATAAAACACATGTAAATAAAATTGATTGTACCGACTTTAATTTTGAAATCATCTTATTCCATGACATATTAATTTATTTTAGTTTTGCAAAACGAAGTTTGCTGCAAACATTATATTTGTATGCGCGCAGTAATTTTATCACCGGTGTTTGTCGAATTCAAAAATTCGCTGCTGGTTTGATTGTGCGGCAAGAAATCACGATTTAATATTATGAATCCATCATTACATAAGCTGTACTCATATTACGGCTACAAGAAACGAGAAATACGCCAATAGGTTGATGGCATGCGCGTTTCGCTTCAGTGCAAGCATAATGTGCGCTTACCGTCAGTAGTCTTCATGAAGCGGTGATTTAATTAGCTTTAGGGGTAAGTAAAAATTAAAGAACCGGAATACATTCTACGGTTGACGACATCACTCTAGACTTCTTATTAAATTTAATTTCTTTATCTGTTTACGTACTACTGAATCAACCGTGTTAGTTCGTTGTACAGAGTTAGTCTTTCAGGCGTACTACTGATTATAAATCTTCCGCTTTCGTGGGCGGAATCACAGGTGCCCCTAGAGAACTGATGGCGACCGTAAGAAAGCAATTCAAAACCTAAGCTATCATTTTGCGACTCTGGCGATTCAATTAAAAGGTTTTATCCAGATAAATATCTGAATAAACTTCCTCGCGTACTACTAATTAATTACAATTCAATATTTACTTATACTGTTTAAATATTTAATATATATATATATATATATATATATATATATATATATATATATATATATATATATATATATATATATATATATATATATATATATAAACACAATATCTTATAAATGCGCTGCGTAAGGTTGGCCAATGGACATATATACAATTACAATTGTCAATGGCTAAGACAGATCAGTAAAACTAGAAGCTAATGTGGAAACAAGCATGAATTTCACATTAAAACATCACTCACTCCAAGACTACTGCCTTCCAGTGCAGTCTTTATACCAGTGCACCCGTAGGCTAATTCTTCTGCCACCATACACTCCTCAAAGACACCCATTTCCAAACCGCCTGCGAAACGGACGACAAACAAATGGTGTGATGTGATATTAATGTAGTAAATATGTAAGTGCATTCTTTGACAAAAAAATAATATCTACTGTGAAAGAAGTAGAAAACTGATACATATTGCTTTTCACCCAAGACACTGCTTTACTTTGTATATACTTCTTTGTTAAAAAAGTGAAATTAAAATAAAATATTGCGTCAGTGATAATTACGGAAACTACACTCATTAATTTTCTTAACTTTAAGAAGTCTGACTCCTCTATAGAAATTGATTCAACCTGAGAGATAACGTAGAACTTCTGCAGAGTCATTCAAGTAACGATAATAACATATTATCAAAAATTTATTAAAACGGGTTCACTTCTGCTGTAGTGTGATAGTATGAAACATCGATTGCTGAATAATAATAATATGACAAAAGTAACCATTTGGCAAGAACACCACTTTACGGTAACCAGACAAATCACAAGTGGACCTCGGAAACAAAAATACATGATGAAGATAAATTGCCAAGAAAAGATTCGCCAATACATGAATTATAACGAACATACAGGTAACGATTGAGTGACATCATGATGAACGGGTCGGATGAACCATGCAGAGATTACGCCGCGTAGGTAAATATCGATAACGCTGAAACCACGGTTATGCGATATAGAGTACCCGGCCGGTGTTTAAAATTATGCCAATTTTACAGTGTGCTTTAGTTTATTATCTTAAACAGTAGACCACCTGTTTGATACTGGTACAAGAAAAATAATGTCATTTACACACTCACTCCCAAGGCTGTGCCTCCAATAGCCGTGCATATACCCGTACAGCCCCACGCATATTCCTCGCCTACGACGCACTCCTCGAACACTCCTATGTTCCCCACACCCCCTGAAAAACTTTTATGTTACAAAACGTCTCGCAAATGTTATAAAAACAATTGAATATTTTCAATTTCTGAATCCTGTTGTTTGTTGTTAATTTTTACATTGTATGGCATCCATCAAAACGATCATCGCAGCTTGGAAGGGGTATAGTCTGTTTTACTCACACATAAAAAAATAGGATAGATATAATAATTGCTAGAACTAGGCGCGGTCAATGAGTATCGGGTTTATATGGACGTCAAGCTCAAATATTCAGGTTCATGGTGTGATTCCGACATCTGAAACCTTGAGGATCTGATGATGATCACGAAAAAGTAAGTGGACTTCAATTTCGTAATATGAAATTTGAAGAACTGGACGATTGGAGTTAAATGGGGTCTTCTCGAACTAAAACCGTGACATTTTAAGAGAATTTTTTGATGGGATCTCTGGAACGGTTAGGTGGTTCGAGTTGAGCTCAAATGTTTATGACCTTTCCACACCTGAAACTTTGAGGAACTGATGAAGACCAGGAAAAAGTAACGGTATCTCCACAATGGTATGTCGGAGGTTTCTTAATTTTTTAATTTCGAGTCATATTGTTTTGTATGCACTTCAATGAATGTATGCACTTCATTCCAATGAAAGAGGCGAAAAGTATGAATCTGATAAACACATCCCGCATGCCACCATAGCCTAGAACAACAACAGTAGTTGTTAGCATATCTGTGCCTCCTGTGAAAAAGGGTTCAACTCGAGCTGACCCCTATTTGAATTGAACCTATTTCACAGGAGGTACAGATATAAGCTCACTCCAACTTCGGTGATAGTCAACGCTGCCATGATACCAGAGCAGCCGTATGCTATTTCTTCAAACATAATGCATAAGTCGAATACACCTAGCCCCAGACCTCCTGTGAAGTTGTATTTTCTAACGTTACATAGTTGCTCTTATGCTTATGTTAGTCGCCGGTAGGTTTTATATTTTAAATATAACCATGGCTGGCTTACATGAAGTAATTTTAAGGTGAAATATGCATTTCATTCAAAAGTTGTGACATGTTTATTTTTCACGTCTAAACCATCAAAATGTTTAATCATTATAAATGAAAAAGTGCTTTTCTCAGTACATAAAAATAATATTCATTTCAGAAGAATCAGAGATCAAATTACCTTACTTGAATTTTTGGTATTTAGTATTAGTAGCGAGCGACTATAGTATGAAGGAACGAACGCCGAAGGACTATATATTTTTTCATTCATGATAAGTATAGATTTTTATTCATATAAAAATAAATGGTGATTTCATAGTCACCTGTATTACTGAGTGTATAACCAACAAAGCCAAAAGCTTAAAGAAAATAAATCAATAAACAACGCGCATCGCTCCATGAAAACTATCTGTCTAAAATCTATTCAACATCAGGGCAAAATTAAGCGTTTTGTTAACGAATAAATTAGGCTCGATTCAGAATGGCATCTGTTTAATTAAAATTCATTTGTTAACTTCGATGACTGCTCTTTAATATATAAAACTTTTATGTAGTATGATTATTTTCTGATGGAAAATATAAACACAATTGACTAGCCGAATAATGACTCCCTCAAAGTACTCCATAGGGTTAGCTAAAAGAAACATTTTTATAAGACCACGATATAAACTAAATAAATGATGTTGTGTATTGTGTTCCATTAGAATAATAACACAATCCTACATAAGATATACAGTTTAGGACAACGCAACGTAATATACACGTATTGGTCTCCAATTTAACTCAATTTCCGAGCTAAAAATCTGTGGCAGACAAACAAATAGATATTATGGTGACAGCAATAGGGATGAGTTTTGACTACTCGGGTATGAAATCCTGAAAGTTCAGACATAAGATGGCACTCTTAATCGAACCTATCGAATTTTCAAATTAACTTACACCTATATTAGAGGTCAATAAGGCGGCTTTGATACCAGCACAGCCAAAGGCAATTTCTTCACAAACTAGGCAAGATTCAAATGTACCTAGTGCCATACCGCCTGCAACATTATGTAAAGAAAATTCATAATTTACTTTCGAAAAGCGAATATAACCTCTGAAGAAATAATTAGAATTTGTAATCAATCATTATTTGGATTTTCATTATTTGTGTTCCAAAACCAGTTGAAATTATTCACGTTGACATCTGTACACGTTACATTGCTTGGGTCAAATATAAGTTTGATACATTTTCAGCTGTTAACGCGATGGACAGGGGTCAACGTTAATTATTTCAACTGGTTATGGAACACTCTCTAAATGTTTTGACATCATTACCGCAATCGACGGGAATATGACTGTTCATAAGGCCCAGTGACCAGGCCTTCTTGACAATAGGCCAAGGATATTCTCCACTCTTGTCATATTGGGCCGCAACGGGAACGATTTCTTCTCTGGTGAATTTGCGAGCTAATTCCTGGAGTGCTTTTTGTTCATCACTCAGCTCTGAAACGGGAGATTTCCATTAGGGCACTTGTTATGTTTGGTCAGATGGTTTGAGCCGAAATAGGCATCAGATACAGGCCTAATCGATTCTGAGGCGTAATGACGTCTTGATCATAAATCTTCTAATATTAATTAGATGCTTGGTTAGGGACCTGCTAGCCGGATTGTAGTTGTTTCACCTAAAAATAGCTCATATGCGTAGTTAACATTTATAAGAAAACTTATTAAACGTAAAGAAACATTAAGAATAAGTACTTGATTCAGTTTTAGGTAAAACTAATATTAGCCCAACTAAACCAGGACACTGAGCTGAATCTAGATTTCTAAATAGGTACCTACTCATTTCAACATGTAAACTAACATCCTATTTTGCCATTTTATTTCGTGATATTATCAATCATAGCGTTTGTATGAGATATGGTACTACTTAGCCACACAATGAATTTAAACATATTGTAAAGATAAAACCTGTACTTTGTACCACATACTTTAGACATCTACAATAATAAGTCAAAGGTACAGTACTGATATGATAAGCAATGTGATATAATGATACTAATATTTATTGTAGGTACTTAATCTTTTTATCTAAATCTAATGTTATTATGAAATGGGCTAACCAAGTGATAAAAGTGTCGATTTCATGGCTAGATGGCTTCTTGTAGGTACCTCATGTTATTTATAAAAGAAATAATATAGGTATAATCCTTGCTACTATATTACCTAAAACTATGGTTGATGGAAAGTTCCTCTCAATCTTGTTGTGTTTTCACATTGTCTTTCATTCAGTGCCAGTAACCTATTAACTAATAATTAAATAAGAAGGTAATAAGTGTATATGCTTCCTTCTTCTTCAATTTAAGAGCTATGCTCTTGTCGGTGTAGTAAACGCCACTGTGTCCTGTCTAGGGCCCTTTCCTTGACCTCCTTATACGACGCAACGCCAGCCTTCTCTTTGATTTGATCGAAGTAGCTTATCCTCGGTCTTCCTCTTCCCCGCTTGCCTTCAACTTTTCCTTCTATAAGGTTTCTTATGTATTCGTCGTGTCGTATAAGGTGGCCCACCATATTTCCCCTTCTATTTTCAATAGCCTTTAAGATGTTTCTCTTTTCTTTTACTCTCGTCAGTACCTCTTCATTTGTCACTCTCTCTGTCCAGCTTATCCTTTCCATCCTCCTCCAACACCACATCTCAAACGCCTCTAAATATTGTCTATCTCTCTGAGTCATGGTCCAAGTTTCGCATCCGTAAAGGGCTATGCTCCACACAAAAGATTTAACAAATTTCTTTTTCACAGATTTGGATATTTTAGATCGGAATATGTGTTTTTTGTTGTTAAATGCTTGTTTGGCCATTGAAATTCTGGTTCTAATATCGGGCGTGCATCGCGAATCCGTTGTGATAATACTTCCTAAATATTTAAAACTTTTCACCTCTTCGACTATTTTATTATCCAGTTTAATAGGTCTATTTTTGGAGTCTATTGTTTTTGTCGTTGTGAGGGTCTTGGTTTTCTTAACGTTGATATTTAGTTGTAATTCTTTAAATACGGTGTCCATATATATGCTTCCTACGAACTCATTATAAAGTTCATTATTTTTTAAAGTTATTTTTGTACATGGTGTAGATGGGAAAAAGTAAGCACTATTTACTACCTATCGGAAATATTTGAGGAAATGGGGGGTGGCGATGCAGTTATTTCTGACATGTTCTTTCTAACTTAATCAAAACACTTATACACACCAAAGCAGAATCCAGTAGTTGGGATTGGTTTTGCTGATGAAGCTGCAGGAAGTGATGTAGATAACTTTCTGTAAATGGGGCGGCTGGCACGAGTAATCTGAAAGTATGATTTAATTTAAATCTACATACCTATTCATGATAAACATTGCAAGCCAGAAACTCAGTTTTTCAGTTATTCATATTGGGTGACATTATTTATAACATGTACTAACTTCAAGTCTATATATAAAATTCACAGGAGTCGTGATTTTCTGAGGGAAAAGGTTACCATGAAAAAAATATCACTTAAATAGATACAAATATTGAAAGTAAAATATAGGAATGTTTTGCTGAGATTGGATCATTATTAAAAAAACAGGAGGTTTAAGGTTTAACTTTTTATTGTATACATTTGTGTACAAAGTTACAATGTGAAGCAAAAAAGGGAGTAACTGGGAGATATTGAAGCAGCAAAGTGTGCACGAAAATATACTAAATAAATATACCTACTTAATAACACAAAACAGTACATGTGTACATAAATATATAAGATAAATGTATATACATATACAATTCGATATATATATATATATATATATATATATATATATATATATATATATATATATATATATATATATATATATATATATATATATATATATATAAAAGCTAATATATAATAATAATTAATAGATAATAACAGGGATGACTATAAATAACTACTATAGGAGAGAAGAATAACATTCCTTGACAAGTTTCTTAAAGGTGGGAAAGGATTGACTTTTACAATTGCTGGGAGAGCATTTCATAGCCTGACTGCTTGCACAGAGAATGAGTAGTTGAAGTTGGTATTATGAGTAGTGGGAGGAATTTGTAAAAGGGAACTAATGTGGACCTAGAGAGCTTATCACAAGACCAAATAAAATTAAAATGTGGGGGATGTGGGGTTCCTTGGAGTTTAGAATATAAGGCAGAGAATATGAGTATTTCTGCGTAGACAAATGGGGAATTGGGGAGCAGTAAAAGATTATAAATAGGCATGATCATGAGCTGACATAATATAATGATTAAAGATCATACAATTTATTTCGTGTACACATTAAATAAGAAAAATTATCCATGTCAAAAGATTAACCGAGGTTTTACTAATTTTTATATAATGATTCAGTTTGACTCTGATTTTTATAACTATTCAGAAATATTCATCATTTCACAAAAGCACTCAATTTATAAGAACTCATGCTTAGAAATATTTCTAGAATGTATATTGTATAGGTATTTACTGATCCGGCACAACTTGTTTACTACACCACATATCAATTTGTACTTTGGACCGTGTTTGGAACTTAGTTCCTTTGGGTTTAAATTTCATAGAAAAGTTGTAAGACTGGACAAGGAGCTAGATCACCGCAAACAATGTTACAATGATAGGTATGTATCCTAGTGAGTTCCTTTCGATTTTTTATATACCTAATTTAGTATACGATTCAACCAGTCGTGGCAGTAGCAACAGGTAAAGATCTCTCAAAAAATTAGAAAAAATACCCACTTACCTGAGTAAAAGGATTCATTATTGAATAATTAAATAAAGTTTCCAAGAAGTCAGAAATTAAACGAAATGGACTTTGAACTAAATTAGTTCAGATAGGCCAAACGCAACTCTCCAGCAACAACTACCGTGCGAATGGAATCACAGATTATGTCCAAGGAATGATATGTCCATGTGAATGGAATGAATGATAAAGAAAAGAAATATTGAAACAATTTGCAAATGAGAATGAATGATTGAATTGAATGAGCAATTTTAAGAATACCGAGTCGTTACCGTCCACGATAATGGGCGGTTTTAAGATTACCGTGCCGTTTCGGTCCACGATATTATCGTGGACGTCCACGATTTTATCGTTCACGTCCACGGTTAACGCTTTTATAATTTACCTATAGGCAGGTGGGAAGCGGGACGGGAGGCGCGAGGGGACCTCACTCACACATCTTTAATATTCTTGTAGGCACACACTACGACTACACTCTCAACTTTTAACAGGGAGCTTAGGTGAGCCACGGCAACCTTAATGCCGTGGACGGTATTACTGTCGCCTTGGTCGATAGGTAAATTATAAAAGTTTTAACCGTGGACGTGAACGGTAATCTTAAAAGGGCTCAATTGAATAAAATTGAATTTGTCCTATCTTTAAAAAAAAATATTTTATATATTTTTTTAAATATATATTTTTCCGTCCATAATAATAATAACTTCTTTATTATAAATATCACAGTAGATATAAATTTGTCATGTCACTCAAACAAGGATTCGCACGACTAAAAAGACAATCGCCAATGTCCTACTATCCACTGTCCATACCACTTGAAAAAGTGTAAACCAGCCCTTACTGAACAAATTTCACTATGGAGCCAATTCCAACTCTAAATCGCGATAAAAAAATCAGATGTTCCATACTAATGTTCAATACCTACATGCCAAAGTGTATGAAATAGCTGATTTTTTTCATAATATCAGAGTCGGCCCCATTGTGAAAGTTATTCCGTTATGAATACTGAACACCCCCCTTTCGGGACAATAGGGATTTTTGGTACATTATGTATTGTTAGGCATGTCGCCAATATTTTACGTCTACCTATCTCATGAACGATATTATCTAGTAACTTGAAAATGGCTTAAGTGTTGTCTTGATATTGGTCATATCCTTTATTTGAACAGAGGATACGATCAACAAATACTAAAACTTAATACATTTGTTATAGTTTGTAAATCTTGAGCAAAAACGTTACATTTTTTTTCTCTGAATACTTACAAAATATAGTCCGTATACTAGTACGGATCACTATAGATATGGCGAGGCACAACACGCACCTAGCTGATATTTTAACTTTATATTTTTGATCGGATTTAATTTTTACCTACTATTGGCTAAATTGTAAAAGCAAATCTACTACAGAAGCCAAACCTAGAGAAAGAAGATGTGAGTCATGAGTGAGTGAGTTGATTTCAAAAAATATATTTCATTCAATTTCAACGTTTTGAAATGAAAGAACGAACGTTACTATACGTAATCTGTGGACGGACTCGTTTGGTTGGTTGGTTTAGTTTGCTATTTTTTCACTTGAAATGAAAAAAGGGCGTTATTTTATTTAAGAGTGTAATACTTGTTGTAACTATAGTTAACTGGAAATAATTTGTGTTTTTGCAACAGTCAAGGCCTGATGACCGACTTGTCGCTGTCGCGAACATTTTAGTTAATCGATGTAAAGGAAATGAACATGACGACAGCGCGTCAAAATCATAGCGTCCGGAGTCCGGTCTGACTGAGAATAAGAACGATTGGGCGTGCATGTTGAACAAAATAAAATGGGCGGGTTGGTTGATTATTAGAAATGCAGTGTAGTTTATCCGTAGCATTCTTCAATTGAATAAAGATTTGCAAACTGGGTAGGCACTTGTTAGTGGGTTGTGGTTGTGTGGGGTCTTGAGTTATGTGGCACTGTCAGGCCGTGTTATGAATGAGGAGGCTCTATTGGCACGGGCTATCGAGGAGCGGGAGCGGATCTTCCAGAGGTATGAGAGGGGAAGAGAAAATCTAGCCGGACAGATAGACCCTTGGGAGGACCCGGAATTTGAAGAGTACCATAAAACCGACAGGTATGTTCTTCCATGTTTTGTTACATTTTATGTGTTAACTAGTGTTGATAAGATCTGGGTTAGAGTGTCATAAGGGGACACAAAGAGAAATCGGAGGAGCTTAGCGGGGCTCTGTGTGGTTGTCATAATGCAACCTAACATAACCTAATACATATGTCCAAGTTAGTTCCGCATCCTTAAGGTTTCTGTGAAACATTTAATTTTTTAACCAGTCCGAATTTTCCCTTAGTATCCCTCTAGGGACACCCTAACCTACATTTTTAGTAGTTTTCATCACACTTGCTCATTAAGGGTATCTTTTTGTGCAAGTGTAGTCAATCTGAAATTGTTCATAGAACATTAGTTGGATTGTGTTATGCATAAAGGTATAAACACACAGTTGAACCATTTAGAGAAAAACATGTTTGAAGTTTTCAGTACGCTCTGATTCATTGCAAATATTTTGAGATGTACTAAATGAATCAGATCAGCTGATTTAGTAATCCTGCAGTGTGACCGATTCTGCAGGGTAGTTATAATTTTATGACCACTTATACTAATAATGTATGGAATAATTTACTTTTGGCTATCTACATTTTTGTTTACTGTACTGGAATTGGTGTCGCTAGAAAAAGGGATTTAGCTGATCTCGAAATCATGCTGTATGACAGATTCTGCTGGGCGATTTTCATTTTTTAACCACTTTTATGTTGTACGGGACATCACATTTATTTACTTTTGTCTTCCTAAACAATTGTTTGCTGAGCTGTAATTGATATTGCTGGAAAGAACAGAATTAGCTGATTTTTAAACCGTGCTGTATGATTGATTCTGCTGGCTGGTTTTTATTTTATGACCACTTTTAGTTGTATGGAATAATTTACTTTTGGTTATCTAAATTTTTGTTTTTGGGACTGAAATTGGTATCGCTGGAACTCATATTATTAACTTACCTAATTAGAAATCTTAATGTATACTCGCCAGGTGTTATGAAAAAGTTGTGTGGACAAGAAGAAAGGCCACAGAATTCCAACTCATCACTTCTTGCTGTTTCCAGCTATTTTTCATTTGTTTTTCTTTCTGTCAAAATGGGTGAATCTAATGAAGAAATTCAATACATTTTGAAATTTTATTACAAAAAAGGAAAAAACGCTACGCAAACCGCTAAAAAAATTTGTGACGTTTATGGATCTAATGTAGTGTCAGTAAAAGTAGCACAAAGTTGGTTGAAGCGTTTCCAATCCGGAAATTTTGATGTCAAAGATGCACCTCACTCTGGTCGCCCTGTTACGGATAAAATGGACGCCATTTTTGAAAAAGTGAAACAAGATCGGCATATCAGTAGTTACGACGTAGCTGAAGAACTGGAAATTGACCACAAAACAGTTTTGACCCATTTGAAAAAAGCTGGGTGCACAAAAAACTCGATATTTGGGTGCCACACGAGCTCACTGTAAGAAACCTAATGAACTGTGTACTCATTTGCGATTCTTTATTGAGACGTAATGAAAACGAACCGTTTTTGAAGAGATTGATAACTGGTGATGAAAAGTGGATCACATACGACAAGAACGTGCGAAAAAGATCGTGGTCAAAGGTCGGTCAGGCTTTACAGACTGTGGCAAAGCCCGGGTTAACTCGCAATAAGGTGATGCTGTGTATATGGTGGGATTGGAAGGGCATTGTTCATTATGAGCTTTTACCGCCGGGCAGAACCATCGATTCGGATCTCTACTGCCAACAACTGATGAGATTAATGCAAGAAGTTGAGTGAAAGCGGCCGGGATTGATCAATAGAAAGGGTGTGGTCTTTCATCACGATAACACTAGACCACACACATTTTTAGCCACTCAGCAAAAATTAAGAGAGTTTGGCTGGGAGGTGTTAATGCATCCGCCATATAGCCCTGACCTTGCTTCTTCAGATTTCCACCTGTTTCGGTCTCTTCAGAATTCTTTAGACAGTGTCAGGTTAACATCTTGAGAGGACTGCCAAAACTACTTGTTGCGTTTTTTGATCAGAAGTCCCAAAATTTCTACAGCAACAGGATCATGTCACTACCTACAAGATGGCAAAAAGTCATCGAACAAAATGGCACATATATACTATAATTAAATGTAAATAAACTTTTTAAAAAAATGTCTTGAGTTTTCATATAAACTGCGAAGAAACTTTTTCCCCGACCTTATATATCACAATACTTATATTATTTAAAACTTCATTGTTATTAGAATATTGGTGACATACCTAAAAATCGTGTTTCAGTTTTATATTCATATCCATTGATTTAGAATGTACAAGGTTAACAATCAGTTTTGGATAGTGAGACATAAAAGTGGATGTCAAATGATGTAATTTTATAAGTGTTTCAGGAAAATAAGCTTTAAACCATAGATGTTGCAATAGCCCATGACTGAGATAGACCAACACTAGTCAAAAAAATGGTCCTACATCAATTTATTTGTTGTCTCTTTTTCTCATGTGTCATTTGTATACAAATACGAAGTCTTGCTTCCTTCCACACTTCATCTTTTTACATATAATATTTTTTTTGTGTATGTTCATTTCATTTTATTGTGAGACTTTTTCATTATTTTTCCATAGGAAATTAAAAATAATTAAAACGAAACATACAAATAAACTCTAAATAATTTATAGTACAAGCACAACACTGACCCTGAGCATTGACACATATTAAGGATTATGTGTCCAATGATTATGAATGAATAGATTCCGCCTTCCATACTAACTGGTCATTAAAATGGATGGTAATTAATCAAACATCTATTAAATAGCATTTTTGTCTATTGTAAAACGAAGTTGTCCTCCGAATCACTAGATTACCGACCAACTATGAGCATCTGAAAATACTATTTCAGCGACTAAATATTGTAAGAACAAGAAAGATTTAATATAACCTCAGCATGGTAATTTATATTTTAACCTCTAAATTTTCGACCTCAGTCATTGACCACCGCAAAGTTATATGCAAATCGTTTTTTCTGGGTTGTTATAAAAAAATAACCTAACCTAAGTTAGCTTGCAGGCATGAATATGCAAGCAGTATTTTGGGTTATTATAAATTCGTCGCTGACAATCAGTCGGTAAACTAGTAATTTAGAGGTTAATTTATTAATCGAAACGCTAAATCAAATTAATTGTTGTTCTTTACTTGATGGTTTATTCGTAATAATCGGTTGGTTTTATAAAGAAGATGAATTAAGAAGAGGAAGTTTATTAGAAGCGTTTGTATTATCTCGTCGCTCACACATTTATTGAGATGTTAGGTTGTTGTCGTCAAACAAAATTCGGGTCGTTTGATTTATTATTCCCCCATTAAAAGTATGTCACCGAAAATCTAGCCAGCGATTGTTTTCACCTTCCACAAACAAAATGGCGACAAAAATGTGTAAACAAATAATATTCAAACAAAAAAACAATAAATATTCTTTTAATGTGTTTTTAATATATATACGAGTTTTATTCTTGTCTTGCCAAAGCATTGCGAATTTTACGAGTATATTTAGGAGTATATTTTATATAGAGATATAATAGAAAAATTGTTTAGTTGTCTAATCAAATATTGCAACATGACACAACACATTTATTCTTTTAATAAATGCTCAAGCGAATTTTTAATTAAGAAGTAGAAGCATTTATTGCGAAATAAGCTTTACGCGATGTGGAATGGAAAGAAGAATGTACACACATCAAAACTGTCTAGGGATATTCACATTTTTGCATAATTTGAAAAATACTGGCCATCTAGTAAAAATGTTTATATGGCAGAAACACTCTTTAGTGCCATTAAAAAATTAAAAAATAAAAAAAAAAAGATTTGCGCGGGAATTCAGGAAGTTACAAACGAATTTTGAAAATTAAGTTTTGTGCTATTATTTAATAAAATTGATATCATTAATTAAGCTCCGCCAAGAACAAAATTTTGAATCCAGAGTGCTATTGCGAGCTTTGCGACACCTTGCCACGTCGACATTTAACCAGAGAAGAAATGTTGAGAGCGATAGGAATGTTGGAAACTGGTACCGTCCAACGCGTTGTTGCTGATATCCTAAGAACAAGGCAAAACGTGATTTCTAGGTTGTGGTCACGATATCGTGTTACCAGGGAAGTGGCGGAACGGCACACAGGGAGACATCGCGTTACGACCCCAAGACAGGATCGTTTTTTACAGAATGCCGCCAGAAGGCAACCGAATGTTACGGCGATGCAGTTAGTGCAAAGGCTCCAGTTGGACCACCAGGTACTTGTCAGTGACCAAACTGTCAGGAGTAGGTTGCATGAAGTCAACCTTCATGCCCGCAGACCGCTTCGTGTTCCAGCCTTACGACGTGGCAATCGCGGACGTCGACTTGCTTGGGCTCGCGAACACTTGTTATGGAACGACAACCAATGGTCCATGGTACTCTTTACTGATGAGTCTCGATTTGGATTTCACCCAGACTCGAGAAGAACACTAGTCTGGAGAGTGCCAGGCAGGATAAGTCGCCTCCAGCACCCACAAGAGGTCCATTCTTACCGAGGCGGAACAATCATGGTGTGGGCAGGCATTCGTCTTGGCGCGCGAACAGACCTCATTTGGATAAGAGGCAACATGTCTGCGGAAAAATACCGTGACGAAGTCGTGGTACCTGTAATTGTTCCATTTAGAGTGCACTTCGGTCAACAATTCCAGTTAATGCAAGATAATGCCCCATCACACACGGCGAGGCTGGTAACGGCCGCCCTTAGGGATCATGATTTGACGGTTATGGGATGGCCTGCACAGTCTCCCGATTTAAATCCCATCGAACACGCATGGGATATGCTCCAAAGGAGAGCTTTAATAAACTTCCCAGGAAATCTGGTGACGGAAGAGCAACTTTTTTTACATTTGAAAAGAACCTGGGATCTCATACCGCAGCACGACATTGACACTCTAATTTTAAGCATGAACAACCGTTGCCGATGTGTTATTAATGTCAGGGGGGGTAATACGGATTATTAAATTGTATAAAATGTTAAGTTTTTCACATAACATCTTTATTTGTCCTAACAATTTTAATTTACTTAATATGTACAGTGAGCTTAAATTTTAACACATATTCATTTTTTTTAAATACTGCAAGAAAACGTCGTATTTATTACCTAATTATATTTTTTTTATTAAAGCATAAAATTTGAATTAATTTTATATATAATTCTCCCAAGAAACTAATTGTGGTTTTCCAAAAAATAAATTAACATCAAATATCCCTAGATTGTTTTGATGTGTGTATATATGAAAATATTTGTTGAATTTGTATTTAATTCTATTGAAAGAACTCATATAATATCATATTTCTGTACTTCAGAAGCACTGTTAATTCATTTTTACCATTTATTGCTTCTTAGTTTACGTGCCAATTTATTCATTAAAATTTTATATTTAGTCAAAATCCAAACATCTCTAAAATAATATTACTCAAGATTGTCTCACCTGTTAAATTGGTTATGGCACTTATAGTTTAATGCTTCGAAGGTACAATTTTTTGTTATTGAAAGTAATATTGGATAATATTTCAGATATGGCTTCATTCATGATGAACGGTTGCCGCAGAAAACGACGTCGCAAAAGATCAATATTGAAGTTGAAAGGGAGAAAAAATGGGTGAAAATGCTGGGATCGTGGGATTTTCCAGCCACCAAGGAGAAACTCCACAGGCGGATATACAAAGGCATTCCAAACTCACTTCGCATAAAGATATGGTGCAAACTATTAGATGTGAATCGAATAAAATCAGAAAACCCCAGTAAATACCATGAAATGCTTAAACTAGCCAAGCAATGGTCAACAGATGTCAGACAAATAGATTCAGATGTGAACAGACAATTTCGAGAACACCAATTTTACAGGGAAAGATATTCAGAAAAGCAGTGCTCATTGTTTAATGTTTTATGTGCATATAGCATGTACAACTCCGAAGTTGGTTACTGCCAGGGCATGTCGGGTTTAGCTGGCGTCCTACTTATGTATATGGACGAGGAAGACGCGTTTTGGGCACTTGCTGTACTGTTGTCAGATAAGAAGTATGCTATGCATGGATTGTATATAGAAGGCTTTCCTAAGTTGACGCGGTTTCTGGAACACCACGATAGGATACTTACAAAGTTTATGCCTAAACTGAAACACCATTTTGATAAATTTGGTTTGGACGCGATTCTTTATTCTCTGAAGTGGTTTTTTGTTTGCTTTGTGGAACGTGTGCCCTTCAGTCTTTGTTTGAGAGTGTGGGATATATATTTGTTGGATGGAGAAAGGGTTATTACTGCCATGGCATACACAATACTCAAACTGCATAAAAAGGCTATCATGAAGTTGAATGATATGGACCTTATAGTCAACTACATTCAGGTATGTAATGTTTTTGGATATTATCAATAACAAAAATAAATGTCATAGATGATTGATTGATTACAGGTGCTATCTCTAAATTTTTGTTGCCTATCTCTAAATTCTGAAGCATGCTAGTGTGTGTCGGAATCACGTAGCACTGTAAATCCTCTCTAATCTTGGATTATAAAGTTAGAAGTTAGAATATAAATAGCTCGTTATAGGGTAGTGCGTTGTTTAGTTCAGATAATAATGTATTTGATCCTGTTATAAATTGTTATTTTCTGGTGGACCAGAGTTCTATCTATAACATTACATAATTTGTTATCGATAAATAAAGTCCTAATATCTAACATGAATTTTATTCGCTTCTCTAGGTTAAATTGCACAAAGACTTCGGTTTCGAAGACGACGACGTTATTTACCATCTAGAACGTTCGATGGAAGAGCTAAAGCGAGCGAGGCTCGACCACCCTGGACTGCCACCTGCCAAGGAATTGCCCAAGCGAGCGCTTGGCGTGTTCGTGGAACCTGACAAAAAATCCAAGATTGGTCAGCGAGCAGAGAATTTCTCAGACACTGAGAAGACTACCAGAGCAACTGTGATATTAAGGTTCTCTTAATTCAGATTCAATTTTTTTTAATTCTATCAATCATCATGGCGAGCCCGAAGGCCGAGCTCCGCGTAGGGCGAAGCCCGGCTTCAGGCGCCGCATGTCTAATATGCTGAATGTTCTTAGCCATGTCAGATGAAAATTGGATCCATGGTTCTAAGATCTTGGAGTATCTTGTGATGTTGGTGTATGATGGGATCTCTGGGACGGTAACAGTTAGGTGGTTCGAGTTTGAGCTCAATTGTTTATGACCATGGTGACCTTTCCCACATTGAAACCTTGAGGATCTGATGTAGACCAGGAAAAAGTAAGAGGATCTCAAGTTTCTTAAATTTTTAATTTGGAGTTATACTAAACTTCTATATATGTAGCCAGGATTTGCTTGTATGGCGCTATTTCACAGTGACGTCATAATGTAATATTACCGTTCATATTCAATGAATTTCAATTCTGTCTTCACATTTGACCATCAATTTATGTCAATTTATTAATTTTTAGAAATGTATTTAATATTTGTTACTTGGGAACTACCGAATTATGAGTAATAAAACTAATAAGTTCACAAATCCATTGCTTTGTTCTTGGTTGTAATTGCCCTTGCACAGCTTGTTACACACACTATTTTACTTTGGTTTATTTATAGGCTTTAATATTTTTGATTAAATTGTTACAGACGTGAGAAAGCCGCGCTTGAATTGCAAGAATTACGAGTGTCGCAGAGTGACACGGTCTCAGGTAATTTGGAGTCGAGTTTGCCGACCACTCGTACCACCTCCGATGAGAGCCTTGGCTCCGACCACTTCACGCACTTTTAACAATTGTCTGCTTACGATAGCACATGATTAGTTTCAAGTAATCCCCATCGCTATCTGAACCAGGCTTTATTAGTGAAGTTACTATTAAACTTGTTTCATCGCCTTTTTAGTTTAAATAAGGTTTCATGATGCAACCATAAGTTTGCCACATGCATGAACTGTATGTTTAAAAATATTCACGAGCTCTTGAAGGGTTGAGGTCCAACGTCTTTATCGGAGTGATTTATTCTGATTTATACTTTCTCGTTTTTAATTTAACTACTATTCCAACCACAGCGTTACTTTTACTTATATACAATGTAACTTTGTATTTAACGATTCGGTTAAGGGCAATTGAAATTTTAACTGCTTAATACTAGATTCTTTAAATAAGCGAAACTATTTAACAGTCCTATATTGTACTACTATCGCGACACTAATATTGTGTAAACTCTTGCCAGATTTGGTATTAAATAATGGGACATTAGGGCGATATTATGATTTTGCCATAGAACTGTTGTGATTAGAGACTTTTCAATTTAAAAGTAATGATAAAGCCAATGTGTTTTTCCTTTAATTATTCTAAAGGAAATTATTCTAAAACCTTATCTTCACATCGACAAGAATAAGATGAATGGATATTGGTTACAAACTCAATAAAAATTGGCTTTTTTACGAAGCAAGTAACTTTAACCTTTTAGAAGTTCAAGTAAGCCATGTGATTGAAATTTATTTTATTTTGACATTTGCATGTTAAGTAATTAATAATTTTCTGTAATAACTAAACCTACGATTATAGTTTTTTTTTCTCATTGACGGAAAATACGCGCTTTTAAGTCGAATCAGATAATTTCAAACAGATATTGTCGACTACGATACGAATATGCATGAGCAGGTAGAGTTGTTGTATAATCTAGGGGTAATATGTTAATATAATATTGATTTTCTCTATGTACTGACAATCAATCAGAAAATATCACATACATAGTGGTCTGACTTTGGCTCAAATAATAAGTGAATTTACTTTATTAGTACTAAGAACTCCTACAACTCAGGGCCAATAATTTTAATTCCATTGTGCCTTGCACCAGCATGTATTTATTGGTGGTACGGAGGTGGGTTTATGTCTATTAACATGATGAGAAATATACATTAACACGCCAAACCTTCTTGAGATTTGAGGAGACACAAAAATTGTTCATTATATACAAATACATTGTTCAGAATTTCTCCTTGAATCTTTAGTTGATTACATGCTTCCACATTTGTGTAATCCCCGCTAGAATAACGGTGGTAACTTTAGTATTTTAGGAAATCTCACTTTCATATTTGCTACCAGCACTTTTTTTTTTCAATTTCATGTTTAAACTGCATTATTTTTCATGTTTAAACTGCATTCTTTTTCATGTTTAAACTGCATTCTTTTTCATGTTCAAACTGCATTCTTTTTCATGTTCAACCTGCATTCTTGTGACGCAAAAAATCTTAGGTGTATATACCTCAAGTTTTAGTTTTACTTCTGTCGAATCTCTGCTCAGTACTTGATATTATTTATACTTAGTTCTAATTTTGCTTTAATTTATTTTTGCATAAACCCACCCCTATCATCTGGTAGTGTTGTAATTGCATACAATCTCTTTATTAATTGTTTTGACTATTATTAGTAATAAGAATTCGATTGGACGTACCTTTACAGAATGCCAATTAGTAAATTTTGAAGTCATTCGTTACAAATTAGTATTAACATGTAATAAATCAAATTATAAATTATAACGTATTTTATTAGACGAATTCGAAACTTCTCTAAGAAAACTATTAATTCTAATGAAGTATCATGTACTGGAAATGACACAGATAGCTTCCAAATTTCCTATTAATAATTTATTCATCTATTTTTAGTTTTGCCGCCCGTGGTGGTATGAAGGACATCAAAAATAAAAACATATTGACAAACACACAAACAATTCAATAGGTACTGAATGGTACGTTTTAGCTGTATTTTAGATTCCTGAATAAGTGCAATTAGTAGACATAGCACAGCATTAATTTTCGTTGTGGCTTTTAGTCTATAATTTACACTTTAAACACCACTAAAACTACATCCAGTTACACTTAAATGTCTTTTACTTTTTTAAACTATGTAATAAATCATATTTAAACAAAAAATGACAGTGGTACATCCATCTATTACTATCATTTGTACAAGTTTCTTGATAATTTTGGTTTGATATTAGTTGACTCGGTGTTAGTTGTGTTACTCAGCTGGTATCATGTACCACGTTTGTTTGTACCACAGATGAGAGTCACAGCCACGACGTTCCTCTCCGAACTTCCCAGGCCTATGTTAACATCCACCTGGACCTTCCCATCCTAAATCCGGTACCCTCGAGCAATACAAGTCTCGAATCTCAAAGTTATCTAATTAAGACCAGAAAATCTAGAAGAGTAAGAAAATCAAAACCATGTGAAAAAGAAGAATAGTTATATTTTTGCTTAATACTATAATGTGCGTTATATTTTTTGCAATAAATAACGGTATCAAAGTGGTATTTAATTTCTAATATCGAGATATGAGCAGAGATTTTGTTTTATTAGATTTTGTTAATTTCTCTTTTATAATTTTGTTGTTGCATGTGCAGTCTAATTTGCTTGTGAATATGTGTTTGTAAAAATACTATAAGAACCTAAAAAGGTAAGTATTACATTACAGTATATTACATCAAGTAGTACATTATTTTGCATGAGCATTCATGTATTATATTTAGAATATAGGTAATAAAAAGAGCATAATGTTTTTATCGTAATACAAGTAGATATCATTAGAAATGTTTGGTTATTTATCTGGTTAGTCACTACAATTAGTTAAACGTACTATGAGGTCACCGAAAATAATTTTACGCCAGATCCCTATAATTTTATATGTTAGTAGAGTTCGAATCTTCACTGCAGGCTTGCAGTGCAAGATTCGAACTATAGGTCTATAAATTGCTGTAAGTTACATACTAATATTGAAACAACTACAGATTTATTCGGTGTCATATTTATAGATGAATGTTTAATGTCGGCAGAACATAGCGGCGTGGCTGGCGGGGCACGATGCGACGACTCGGTGTCGGCGCTCGGCTCGCGGCGCTCCCTCGCCGACACCAGCGTCACGAGCACCGCCGACCTGAGCGTGTTCTCGAGCGGAAGGTCGCATGCGCCTGACAACTCTCTGGACACGCATAGCAACGTCAGCGACGACGGCACTGGGTCAGATGGGTGAGATTTTTCATGTAGATGTAGATGCGGGAGGGGCTAGGTACAGTGGGCAACAGATCAGGCTATAACCCTTTAGTACTTTGTCGCTTTAACTTATTTGACATATTCGTAAGAATGTCAAGGAATCGTAATAAAAACTTATTACGACAGGGTTCCACAGGGTATAGCTTGATGTGACTACCACTGTCCAGTGCATTGAGTTATTTGACCCCCACTAGTTTACGTACATTACATTAAGTGAGTGACGCCGGAAGTAGGTGGTAAAATCAAACATGGCAATAAAAATCATTAAAAAAAAGAAATTACATTTATCAATGTCTTGTAAAGAGTGTTACTTTAATGTTTCTTACTGTCGATCTTTAATTACTATTAGATTAATGGGTTGCCTTAACTGATTTGATAGACTGTCAGTATATGGGGTGGTCAGATAAATCAGGATTACATACTGTACAATCGCTAAAGAAAGTCTGACCATCACTAGCAGACGCTTACGTCTAGCCAGTCGACCTATACGTTGTTTTGACAAGTGGTCAGTTACATTTTTGGGCGACTGGTACCATCGAGTTAGTCGTAGTTTGTTTCACAATTCGCGTCACTACACTGTATTTTGCGTTTTCTTACATACTTGCTCACGTTATCAAAGACCGCCGTATATTTAGATGGTCATAAAAATTAGCTGTTACCGTAAAATGTAGATATACGGCAACAGGCTGAGGCAGTTCCTATTTTCGGTGCAGCACACCACCGTCATCAAACCTAACTACTTTGTTTATTTGTTTTTATCTTATATTTGTTTGAAATTATGATCATTTTTATCTTCTGTACCTAATTGTTTGTATGTGTGCGCTCTTGGAAATAATCTCTTTCTTTCTTTCTATATACATATTGATATTTAGAAATTAAAGATGAATTTTATTTCCTAATAACGATGTAGTGCTAGGTAGCACAAGAAATGGTTTCGTTAATTTAGTTTCGTAAAATGTGTGTTGTTACCGACGTAACATCTTTGTATAGCTTAACCATAGCATACCTAGGAAACGCTCACTGTACTTATTGCTAGAAGCAGCAAGAGAACATGGTAGTCCTCATGATTCTACCAATAGGAGAGTCGAGTAGAAGCACGAGGAAACGGCCACTCTCACGTCCATAATCCCCGAGGGCAGCATAACATCTTTGTAGCTATGTAATTAATAATTAAACTACCAAATGTCATTCGTAATCTTGTTACAATTGTTTATTCATCTATTTCAGTTCGGGCATTTGTGGACTGAGCATCCAGAGAGCGCCGTCGACCACCCATTCTACTCCGAGGGCCACGCCTCATCCGCCCTCAGTGTCGCCTCTTTCTGATGACGTTGTACGTATCCACGTCACGTACAATCCATTGGCGGCCAGCCCTTCGCACCTGAACCCCGTCAGTCCTTCTAAATACAAATATACTGAAGAACACCACAAGCCAGTGTCTTTAGGGTTTTACACGAGTAACGGATCCAACAATATTCCTTCTGACAACAGAATTAGGATACAAGTTCCCTCAGAAGAGCTACTGACCCCTGTGGTAGATTCTGGGAGGATTATAACCCAGCGATATATTGACTCCCACTCGGAATTGTACGATCTTAAATAGATGTAGCCTGCATATATATCTAGATCTACATATATATCTATGGTGATCTTTATTCTTTGATCTACCTATGAGAGTATGTGGCGCGGCGCAAGCGTCGGCGGGTCGAATCCAAATTTGGACCATTGTGGCGGATCAATTGGTATTTTAGCCTAGTTGGGCTGGTTAATTCATTTTGTGTTCGGAAAATAAAGATTTATTAATTATTTAATGAAAAATATTGGTAATGTGTAAAACGTTACCAATCATAATAATTTTACAGTCCTTATTGTTGCGTAAAAACATATTTATCAAGTCGTCGCGTGTCATTGGCTAAAAGTCAAAGTCGAGTCAGATTTGCAGACATGTAGTTCTGAAGTCTAGAACTATTGGTTTATTTAATTGACAAAATCTATTACGATAATTATTACCATGAATCTCAAGGAAAAAATAGTCGAATCTCGAATAGTTGTCCGTTACGATAAAGGTTTTTTAATTATTACCTTTTAACCTAACCTCAAAAGGATTTCGCAGAAAACAACACATCACAACATAACTCAAAAGGAGTCTAAAAGAATGAATAAGGGTCGATTATGACTCACTTTATCCTTTTTAGATTGGTTTTTAAAAGAAAGTCGTTGGAGTGGTAGATGACAATCGGCACGTAACTAAAACGCTATGAAGTTAACTGCAACTCAGTGCTCAATAGCAAAAAATATATGAGACAGGTCAGTTGCAGTCTTAGATTTTCTAAGGTTTACTTTTAAAATACTTTTTATTTTCTATAGTGACAAAAGTGTTCTCTGAATGCTTCTGAATGACTCGAACACAGTGTACCTAATTTAACTTTAAACTAGTCTACTTTTTATCGACTGTATCATCCGCGAAGAGCACCCCATTTCGCATAAAGTGCATTTTCCGACAGAGAGGGTGCGCTGATATGCAGCATTTCAGTTACGTGCCGATATTTGTAAAGTGATCATAGAACCTCACTAGTGCGTCTAGAATTATTATTCTAGGTTAGAGTGACTACTAAGGTGTTATTACACCTTTTAAGTAGTAGTCACTCTAACCTGCTATATAGGTACCACATAGTGAAGGTACCTATACTTTTAAGTCTTACAAATCTTTGTAATGTCATTGCAATAAATTAGTTCTCTGTTAGATATTTTAACAGTTATTGTATGTTATTTGGAACATACCATTGCTTGCATCTCGATTGATTTTTATAAACCCTTTAAAGTTGTCACTCTTTTTGTCTCCAATTAGGACATTATACGTTTCGTGCCAGACGAACAACGTTGTTTATGTATACCCTGACCAGGACTTGAAAAACCTTCGCCATATTGCGGAATTAAATGGCACTATATAGCGAACCCCATAACACACATTATAAAACTAAAAATGACACCCTCTTAACAGGGTTTTTTTCAGTTTGATCAGGGTATAATAAAGATGTTATTTAAGCAAAGAATTTCGCTCATGGCAGTTCTTTCTTTTAAGGGTGACACCAAGTATACAAGTAAATTATTAGTGACTAGATTAGTGCACGAAATTATTACATAGTAAATGTACAGTGTTTCTACTTTACGAGTTAATAAATTACAGTGAGATCGCAATAATGTCAGTTAAACTTCTATGTGAGAAAATTAGCCTTATGTTGTGAAGAATATTAAATAAGTGTTGATACATGTAAATACTTTAAAAATATTACTGCTGTAAACTTAGATATATAATCCAAGATTAGAGAGGATTTACAGTGCTAAGTAATTCCGACACACACGAATATGCTTCAGAATTTAGAGATAGAACCTGTAATCAATCAATCATCTATGACATTTATTTTTGTTATTGAAAATACCTATCCAAAAACATTACATACCTGAATGTCCGTTAGTTGACTATAAGGTCCATATCATTCAACTTCATGATAGCCTTTTTATGCAGTTTGAGTATTGTGTATGCCATGGCAGTAATAACCCTTTCTCCATCCACACTCACAAACAAAGACTGAACACGTTCCACAAAGCAAACAGAAAACCACTTCAGAGAATAAAGAATTGCAAACAAACAAAACTTATCAAAATGGTGTTTCAGTTTAGGCATAAACTAAACGCCAGCTAAACCCGACATGCCCTGGCAGTAACCAACTCGGAGTTGTACATGCTATATGCACATAAAACATTAAACAATGAGCACTGCTTTTCTGAATATCTTTCCCTGTAAAATTGGAGTTCTCGAAATTGTCTGTTCACATCTGAATCTATTTGTCTGACATCTGTTGACTATTGTTTGGCTAGTTTAAGCATTTTTAAACTAGCCAAGCAATGCATGGTATTTACTGGGGTTTTCTGCAAAGCATGGTATTTACTGGGGTTTTCTGATTTTATTCGATTCACATCTAATAGTTTGCACCATATCTTTATGCGAAGTGAGTTTGGAATGCCTTTGTATATCCGCCTGTGGAGTTTCTCCTTGGTGGCTGGAGAATCCCACGATCCCAGCATTTTCACCCATTTTTTCTCCCTTTCAACTTCAATATTGATCTTTTGCGACGTCGTTTTCTGCGGCAACCGTTCATCATGAATGAAGCCATATCTGAACTATTATTCAATATTACTTTCAATAACAAAAATGTGTACCTCAGAAGCATTAAACTATAAGTGCCATAACCAATTTTACAGATGTGACGATTGTCTCATCTCAAAAAACTTTGTCAATTTGTCGTCTAAATTTTATATTTAGTCAAAATCCAAACATTTTAGTGATGTTTGGATTTTTATTAAATATAAAATTTAAACGACAAATTGCCAAAAATTAAATATTTTTTTTATTTATTTAATAAAGAACCCGTTCTAGATAATTTGACACGATACCTAAAAACAAGAAATGGTAAAAATGAATTGTGTTATGAATGAACAGCAGTGTTATGCTTCTGAGGTACAGAAATATGATATTATATAAGTTCTTTTAATAGAATTAATGTTGATACATGTAAATACTTTAAAAATATTACTGCTGTAGGTATTTCGCTGACTTTTTAGTAAGTTGGTAATCTAGAAGGCTGGCTTTCTGTAATTGACTGTAAGAAAATGCATTTATAAATTTGTTTTGAAATGTTTTATCTTGACGACTTAAATCCTCTTTAAAGTTGGCAACGAGTAAAAAGTGGGGTGTCGCTGCCAGCAACTTGCTGGTGTTTTAGAAGACGTCGACCACTTGCCATCAGCTCAACCATCTGTTTGCTCCCTAATATATCCTTAGTAAAAAAACTGTTTTCTGACGGCTGAAGCGTGTCGTTTTTCTTAGTCGTATTTGATTTAGTTAAAATTAGAGAACTTCTCCTTTTTTTAGGGTTTAAACAAACATGAAAATATTATGAATGATTATGATTGATTATAAAATTAGACGTCCATAATAATTTTCAACAAGAAAGAAATTGTGCCATTTCTAAATTAAGATAATTATTGGTGACTACTGATGGTTTATTTTATTACTTTAGCAGGTAACTATTACAATATGGCAGTTTACATATTTGGAATTTGTATTTTAGCCTACGAACGGCCAATTGCATGAAGCATCCTAAAAATCTGTCTACCCTTTCTAGAGTTATTTTTTAACTCCGACCTATCGAGGGAGGGCGTGTTATAAGTTTGACACGTTTGTCTGTTTGTTTGTCTGTGGCATCATACTTGACAACAGGTGATACGATTTGGACTCAGTTTTTATTTATTTATTAGAGAATTATCTCGAGAATATTCTTAGCTAGGTCTGGTAAAAATTGGACCAGTGGTTTTCAAGATCTTGGAGTATATTTGATGTCACATCGGATCTCTGGAACAGTAATAGCTAGATAGAGAAAAAATAAATAAAATGGCGGCCAAAAAAATAAATGAAAATTATGTGGGGCTAGGTATTTTAAGATAGCCATGGGACGGCCGAAGGCGGAGATCCGCGTAGGGCGAATCCCGGAGCGTCCTCCCGCCTTTAGGCGCCGCAGGTCTAACCTGCTGAATGTTCTTAGCCATGTCAGATGAAAAATGGGTCAGTGGTTCTAAGATCTTGGAGTATCTTGGGATGTTGGAGTATGATGGGATCTCTGGAACGGTAACAGTTAGGTGGTTCGAGTTTGAACTCAAATGTTTATGACCATGGTGATCTTCCCACATCTGGAATCTTGAGGACCTGATGATGACCGGGAAAAAGTAAGGGGATCTCCACAATAATACGTCGGAGTGTCTTAAATTTTTAATTTAGAGTTATTAGAGATATGACATGAAAGGGTCAGTTTTCCCAATATTATATATTCTATGGTTGAACTCTGAGGACGCTTTGTGTAAGTGACAGTAATTTACTATAATAGTTATTATTTTTAAATATTTAAGGTACAATAACAACGACGTGTAATTAATTATTTATTGCAAACAAAATGTTAAGTTTATATTATATGTACAGATTTTGATGTGAAATGCTTTTCTCAAGAATAATGCCATCTGTTTTCTAAATTGTGACGTAGAATTATCATAACCAGATTATTTTCTGACTGCTCATTATTTTATATATTTTCTCAAATTAGCTGTCCGTCCAATTATGTTTATAGAATATAATGAATAGTATGTTTACGTGGATGAAGTAATAAGAAATATGTAGATGCATGCATGGCGGAGGATGGAGGATTTGGAACAAGAAACCCCATAAATACTCATTCTCGTTCAATTTTGTATAGGTACTTGCTACTATTTCCAGTAGATATTTATTGTACAATTTTAAACTACCGAAAACATAGTTTATAAGATGAGACGCTTTAAAAGACGAGTTACAATTTTTTTTACAATATTAATCTGAATCTCAATAATACTACACTAATGTATAGAAGTTTGAAGGTCTGAACGCACTTACGCTGCACTACGCGGCGCGGCCCGGGACTGCAACTGCAGGTAATTGCACTGCAGAGGCAGTTCTGAACGCACTTGCGCTGCGCGGCACTGCGCGGCAACTTTTATGACGTGACTATTCAGATTTCAGCCTTATGCGTATATGACAATAAGATTTAATCTCCTTTTTACTTTTAATGACAGTTAAATAACTAGTTTAGGTAGCATTCTACAGCTGTCAGCATGTCAAAATTCAAAACGCAGCGGTTGCTTCCCCCGCACCTCGCGGCCAAATCCCCACCCCCGAGAGTTGCCCACGCGGCCGCGATGTGTCGCGTAGCGTAAGTGCGTTTAGCTCCATACAAACTCATAAAGAATAATCTGCCGCGTAGTGCAGCGCAGCGCAAGTGCGTTTAGGCCTTGATGCAGAACTAATTTAGTTTAGATGGTTCATAGCTCAACTATGTAATTGTTTAGGGCTATATTTTTTATGCCTTTGAGAGTTATTATTATTTAGATAATTTTATCACATAATAAGCCTATGTCAATAATGATTAGTTATGTCTCAGGTATAAATGAATCTCTTTGCCAGGTACAATTATCAAATTAGAACAAGGCAGTCTGAATATTGTGTCTATTATTTTAAAAAACTATTTATAAGCTTAATATGTGTCGAAACAGATATTTTTGGTAATTGTTAGAAATCTGGTAGAACTACAGTGAGAATAGTGCCTGTAACAATTGCGTTAAACTTCATTAAAGCTTATTAATTATGGATATTTCATTGTAAATAATTTAATTTTTATACTTATTTATTTTTCATTTATAATATTAAGCTGTCAAAAACAAACGTTGAATGATATTGAAATTAAGTCTTAAGTAATTCATGGTCTACTAATAAAACATAATTACTATATTATGAGGCATTTATATGTGAACGTATGTTAAATATTATACAGGGTGACTTTGAATTCGTACAGGTGACACAATAATTTCTCATACATAATTTGTTTTTAAACCTTACGACAGTTGCCTCTTCCACCAGCCATTAAGTTGTACTAAAAACATGTATTCCTTAGCACATAATGCCTTATTAGCTAAAGGTCACTTGATAAATAGATTTTGCACGAATTTAAGGTCACGTGTAAGATTTCTATGTACCGGATGATTATTTCAGTCCGTCAGGAAAAAAACGGCATGTAGGGTAGTATAGCAGATGATATTTAAGTATTGCTGTACTGAAAATCTTTTTACTACTGCCATTGCATAATTTGTCAATAAGAAACCACAATCAGCATCATAAACGGGTTCATTCTTCAAGGCAGTGTTATTGTGAAATATTTTAACACTGTTTCATTAAAGTACAGCTGCTGTATAAAATGGAGCTGTTATGGAATTGGACTCTAATTAGACAGTGGACATTTGAACATTGGACATTTGGAGATTTGGACATTGGTCATTTGACAATTGGACATTGAGCATTTGGACCTTCAGTAAGTGTTTCTATAATGAACTTGTATAAAACAGTTTGAACAGTGAAAATTACTTTGTAGGGTGTCATTATTTATTAGGGTATTTCATGGTCATAGAAAAAGTAGTGTTGCTACTGCACGTAATGGCGATTATAACACTCGAACGATCATTTATGAAACTCAGCTACGCTTCGTTTCATAAATAGTGCTCATGTTAAAATCGCTATCATTACGTGGCCGTTGCATAAACTACTAGGATTTAGGTACCTACTACTCCAATCACCTGTCGTGCCAGATTTTTATCAGATTGAAATTTCATCCGGTATATCCAGTAATCTGTTATTTTACATTGGCATATGTCCACATTAAGTGCCAGAAGTAATTTGCCATTCAGAGTTAGAATTATGTATAAAGTAAATAAATAATAATAAAGATAAGAGGTACCTATCTGTTCTACGTAATCCTTTGAAACTGTATTGTAATATACTTTGAAAGAAATTCTACATGTAAATGTTTCGTATTGTACCTACTTACCTATGATAGATAATTAAAAAATATTCTCCAGAAATGTAGGTATAATCCGCGGCACATAAGTTGAACAAAATGGCGGTCAATACATTGTACAAATGCTATCCTCGCGTCGCACCTCATACCGTACTTCGATTGAGACCCGAAATTAGTGACTGCGCGCGCATCTGCCATTTTTGTTCAAATTACTTGCCGCAATCCTGGGTATTGATATCCAATAGGTTACCTTTTCCGAAACTATTGTAAGTAGGTACATAAGTGTCTTGTTTTTTTATGATTAAAATTATCTGTGAATAGCAGCTAGCTACCACTCGATTGAATTTTGAATTCTGAAGTATCGATATTGTATCTAGATAGATGTAACATAGATAGACAATGTCATAATTATATTCAATTTATTGTTTATTATTTAGACTCACAGCTTTCTTGAAAACGTAGCAAACATAGACAGTTTCGTAATAAATACATTTATTCAATTTTATTATAAAGGTTTTTTTCATTGCCTCATTTCTGTACATCTACCAAAACGAGATTGATAATAGATCAAATTAAGAATTCATTTTTTTAAACATGCGTGATTACAACTGGGAACCCAATATCAGAGGTAAAGAGAATGGGGTCGCTTTAAACATGCGTGATTACAACTGGGAACCGAATATCAGAGGTAAAGAGAATGGGGTCGCTTTAAACATGCGTGATTACAACTGGGAACCGAATATCAGAGGTAAAGAGAATGGGGTCGCTTTAAACATGCGTGATTACTACTGATTACAACTGGGAACCGAATATCAGAGGTAAAGAGAATGGGGTCGCTTTAAACATGCGTGATTACAACTGGGAACCGAATATCAGAGGTAAAGAGAATGGGGTCGCTTTAAACATGCGTGATTACAACTGGGAACCGAATATCAGAGGTAAAGAGAATGGGGTCGCTTTAAACATGCGTGATTACAACTGGGAACCGAATATCAGAGGTAAAGAGAATGGGGTCGCTAATATACAGGATGGAAACGTTAAGTGTGTCCAGCCCGAATTTAAAAGATATTGCATAATTTTAGACTAAGCGGCTCCCATATATTTACTATAGCACTCATTAGTGCACGAGAATAATTATTATCAAATGCATTAGAGATTTATGCACGTATTAACGCACTTTTAGCATATATTTTTTCTTGGTTTTTCATTTTTTTGTGACAGTTTGTGTGTGTGTGTGTATGTGTGTGTTTAATGCATTCACTTTCTTTTTATTAAATTCTTTACATCTAAGAGTTCTAAGTAATCGATAAATCGTGTATGTATGCAGGAGCCGCAAAAGTATAAATTCTGAACACATGGCGTTAATTTTTCTTAAATATTTTTTACGTCATTTTCTGCATTAAACGACGCAGATTCTATATCAGTTTAAAGTTTTGCAATATTGACATATACAGGTGTTACGGGTGAAGTACGCAACGTGTGCGGTGTCAGCAATCCCCGGGCAGTGTCGACTTTGCACAGAGCCCCTGGGCAGAGTTCGTGGTTGGGGTGTCGGTCGCTGGGGCACTGAGGGATAGAGTTAGAAAAATTCAGACGTGTTATAAAATTGATGGTAATTAACCAAACTTCTATTAAAAAGCTTTTTTGACTATTGTAAAACTGCCTACAACTGGGACAAAACGGTGCCAGTTGTACCATCAATGGTACTGGCCGATGGTACAAGTGGTCCTGCTTCGTAAAACTAAGTTGTCCTCTGAATTACTAACAGGTATTTGGCTACCAACTATGAGCATCTAAAAAGAATATTTCAGCGACTAAATATAGTCAAAACGTGTTCGTATATACGCGTTCCCAATTATATAGAAAAATTAAAATAAAACGAGCAGTTTGTACGGTCTGTATTTTCATAACACATTATAACAATTACTAAAATGGACCTGTTTAAAGGATTTCTTAATTGATTCAATTAAAATTCATTGTATTATGGCGAATGTAATGTATGTACAAAATAAATGATTTATCATTGATGATCTTTTTCTACACATTTTACTTTGCTAATCGCAATAATGTTCAAAACAAAATCTTAATTATTTATTGCTAAACCTTTTGTTGCTGACAGTAAACATTTCATGTACGATCTTTACCTATACATAGGTACAGTCTAGAGCAAATAGGAACTTTTAATAAATATTACTTTATATTTTGCGTAAGTATTAAATTTTACATGCGAGTAGATTCTCGTAAAATATGCGAACCGTGTTGCATGCAATGCTGTTAAAACGACTCAGTTCATTATGAATCTGAAGGCACTTTAGTCATGCAAGGTCTCTTATCGCAACCTCATTATGTGATGAAACAACAGAGTAGAAGTTAATAGCACTTAAAATGCCTTTGATGTACCTTATCGAAAGTTTTCGATTGGAAATTGTACTAGGTAAGGTAGCGCATCAAAAACCTAATATTAATACAGTGAGGTGAGATGTCTATGGGCGACGGTGACCACTTATCATCAGGTGGCCCGTTTGCTCGTCTACTCTCCTTATTTAATAAAAATAAATAAATAAAATATATCCATTCAAAATGGGGAAAACGCACTATTGGTAAGCGCACTATTGATACATCTTGTTTAGGTATATCTCGCCAAAAACTCACTGAATTTAGAAAACCTCTCACGATTTTCTCTTTCTCCCTATATGTATTTGAATTCTTATTAGTCGCAATGTATATTTATTACACACGCAAATATAAAATAGTTACTGTCATTTTTTTCTATTGCGCGGTTGAACCTGCCGCTCTCACATCGGCTTATTCAGCCACGAGCGTAGATGCCGACACAACGCTGTGTAAATCATCTGTCAAGATGTACAAGGCCAACAACACAAATATAAAATAGTTACTGCCATTTTTTCTATTGTTATATAATAAATTCAACGCGATATCGCTGAATCCTCGTGATGTCTGTCTTTTGTTTTCAATAATAATAATAAAAATATACTTTCGCCATTTAAATTTCGTGTAAAAAGAATAATATTTATAAAATAGTACAATTCTGATTATAAGGGTGGCTAGCGCGAAAGTGCGAGTTAAATGTTAATTAACCCTGGTTAATTGGTTTGTCTATAGGTTTCATACAAAATGTTTCAGGGTTTGCGTTGGTTCAAGACGTTTTTGTGATTTAACCCGGCTAGTGTCGGGTAGTATAAAATTATTATTACTAGTATATTTTTAATTATATTACACTCGGGTTATTTTTTAAATCGACCTTCGCGCAAGCGGGACTAAATAGTAGAATTTAAAAAATGCAACTTTTCATTTTTCGATTTTGGATAGGTACACTTTCAGTAAAAATTGCCATTATTTAATTTCTACTTTTTTAAATCAAACTGTACGCAAGTTACAATATAAAATTATTTTAAATTAAAAATTATATACTTAATATAGTATTATGTAGTAAACACGCAGTAAACAGTAAATGCATCATCAGCCTAATTATATAAAATCAATGTTATTGTAGTATATGCCTACTAAATGAAGTAAAACCTATCGCAAAGCGCACAGGTCCAGGTTTATTTACTTTAGGTTAACTGGCCTTTTTCCTGATAAAAATACACTTTATGCCATAAAGGGTATTAAAGTTTATGGTATAAACAACTACATAGGTACATAGGTTTTTACCTTTTTCTTTACATCTTATTTAGACTCATAGGCTTATTAGATTTGTATGTTCGTATCATTTTAATTTCACGTTGATTGTATAAAAATGTATAGCAATAAATATAAACTGATCTGCGATAGGTTTTAAATTCACTTTTTATAGCTTATGCTTACATTGTTGTAAAAACTTCATAAACATTTGTTCAATACATTCAGAAATTAAGGCACAGAGTACCTACACATTCAATTTTATTAATTTCCTTAATTTTATACTACCTAAGCACCTATGTACCACTAATCGGATTGCTTTCATTGCAGCACGGCTTCTGTTCGTAAGTCTTAAAAATAATATTTTATCGACTTGAATACAAATTGGGAAAGTGAAAATATAACATGGCATATCGTCGGCATTGCACCTAAACCACTATCTGAATCAATACATAATTACAGTGTTAGTAAAACGATCATGGAATGTCCAATATAGATCCTTTTGGCCTGCTAAGAATCAATTTAATTTGCTTTAAAAATACTATTGGAGTGTTTGTATTTTTGGTCATCTCACTAAACTAAAATATATTGACCATTAAACGATATTTTATTAATTCAGGTAATCATCTTTAAACGATATACAAATCGTACTATTGCTAATTAAGCATCATTATTATAATAATTTAATCCAGCAACATTACACGCTTCGAAAGGTACCGTACTGTATTATTTCATGCCCATGAGTATTTCTAGTACACTAAAATATTTTCTTATCTTCAACATATTAAACCCGAACACAGATTTAACATTGATTACAAAATCCCTTTAGATTTTTTTAAGAAAACCAACGTTATGACTTCTCTTACAAAATTATCGACACTTTATCCCTCGGTAGAATGGAAATAACTTATGGTACATCTTCGGTACATATAGGTACTTTTAATTCTGGTTTGGGAATGCAATTTTATATTTACTGATTTCACTCCACATACCGGCAAAAACGGCGTTAAAATTATTTAAATGTAAAATTTATTTACCTACTTAAACTAAACATCGAGGTCTGCAAATGCCAGTATAATCGTTCACTGGCTTCGCGTTTGGTAGGAGTGTCAAATATTATTACTGACATCACGCTCGAAACTACGCTGTCTTGAATTCTTTACAAAAAAGAATACGTTGATTACATTATGTAGGTATAGGTACATTATTTTTCCCAGGGGCGAAGGTCCGTAAGAATTAAATTATTAAACTAAGTTCTAACTATCACATGTTAGTACACAGAACCTTCGGTTTAAGCACGAAATGTACAATAATTATGTATTAATTTCTTATAAAAGGCCACATTATTTGCTGTACACTCGTATAATGTCTAAAACAGCGTCTTTGGTACCGAATATCAGTGCGAAAACACCAAATATTAGAACGAAGATATTCTTCCAGATCAGAAACCGGCCCGGTCCGAAACCGATGTCCCAAAAGGTAATAACTTCAATAATTGCGGGAGCGATGAGACCCAACAGAGAAAAGCAGAAGGCACCGATGACTCCCATGAATGGGGAGATGGTAGGAACAGCCACGGCTAGCAGTACGCATACGGTGACCATGATGGTTCTCATGACGTAATCGGCCAGGTCGGGGCGTTTAGTGAACTTGTCTTTGATGCTGCTCCACATGATATCAACGCAAACGAAGAACTGTAGCCCGAAAGTGCAGTACACAGCAAGAGCGATGGACAGTTTGACGATTTGAGCAGGACTGAAAAAGAAAATATTAAATTAAAATTAGTCTGCAAACATAACGTCATAAATAATGCTACACCTAAATTAAATGACTTGCGTTTCACTTTTATAATTAATTAGTAGCTTTATTTATTTTGTTGGTAAATAAAATATTAGTCGACCGAACTAAATACTTACATCAGCTTCTCGTCCAGATTAAGGGTGATTGCATCTTTAACGTCGTCACCAAATCGCAGATATCCAAGAAAACCGAGGAGGATGTAAACGACAGTCACACCGGACATGCCTTTATTGAGTACTCCACAGAAGCCGAGCAAGGAACGCGGTGTTTTCATGGCATTCTCCAAGGGCATTACTACACCGATAGCTTCCATGGCGAAGATTGTCAGCGAAAAGAACTCTGGCCATTGACTGGGTGGTTTTATCATAGACACTTGACTGAAATCTAAACCGCCGGTTCCTACTAAGTAGTAGAATGTGATTCCGAGACCGACAGCCATGAGGAAATTGGCGAGCATGGATACTGGAGCCAAGTATTTGAGGTTGCGAATCCACACCATGAAGATGAGAGGCAGTAGAAGAGCGATGATGAATAATCTTATATCAACTTCCTCTTCCTTTACTCCCATGTAATGAGCCACAACCTGTAAAAAATTAAACTATAATGTACTTTTTCTTCATGTCGTGTGGTTAGTGGCAATAGGTTACCACTAACCACACAAAACAATACCTACACTTCACATAGGTACCTACCTACACTATAAACCTACACTACACATAGTACACTACACTATACATAATAATAACACACACTGACAGGCCTCTAGGTCCGTAGGTCACCCATCGTGATCCTGACCGAGCCCAACGTTGCTTAACCTGCACGATCACCTTCGGATCATGGGCCCAATTAGGCTTGAGACTAATGTACTTTTGCGTAAATAAGTAGATATTTGATTTTTTTAAGCAGTGGTACAAACCTGTAATATATTTGTGGCTATAATGACTGTGTAAACAGAGCAAGTTCCGAAGTAGGTCATGAAGAGGCTCACCAGGATGAATATTCTGTAAAAAGAAGTTGAATAAATAAAATATGCAGTATGTAGATGAACAAGACATGAATATATTACGGGTGAAGTCCACAGGATGTGCAGAGTTAAGCGGCCTACACAAAGCCCTGCCTGCAGGGCCCTGCGTGCAATACCGCAGGGAATTTTGCTATACATTACCCTGCAAATCATTTCACGTAGTACTTCGTGAATGGTAAGACGTGAGATTAAAGTTTCAAGATGGATCCGTTTTTATCGAAACATTAATAAATAACAGTGGCGTCGACTGGTCAGTGTTGCATAAAACATAAAAACGAGAAAAAAGATATTGGTGTAAAAAGTGTCTCATATTGAGTGGAAAGTTTAGCCACACAAACAATATGGCGGCCGAAATCGGCCCGATTGCGCTACACACTACACTGTTTGGGTAGGGAGTGGGGAGACTGCTGGTCGGCTCGCAGAATGACCCCTGCGGCAGAGATAAAAATATCGGTTCTGCAAGCCTACACATTAGCCAATTTCGCAGGAGCCTGCAGGCAGGGCTTTGTGTAGGCCGCTTTAGCCTGCCCGGGCAGTATCGACTTTGCACAGAGCCTCTGGACAGAGTTCAGAAATATCGATTATAGCAGGCTGTGCCCAGGCACAGTCAACACTGTTGAACCAGCGCTGGGCCAAGTCGAAGGAGCCCACCCCGCTCTTTGTGTTATCATAATGCAACCTAACAGAACCTAATATGTCCTAATCGGTTCCACGTTCATTAGATTTTAGTGAAACAGTTCATTTTTTAACCACTCTGCCCAGAGGTTTTGTGCAAAGTAGACACAGCCCGAGGACTGCTACCACCACACACCCTGCGTACCTCGCCCATAACACATATACAAAAATTAGATAGATACATAAAAATAGAAATTACAAATCAGATAAAACCTGAACAATAGTTAAGGCATCAGCAACTATTTTAATTTACTATGTATATTTTAAATTACTATGTAAATTTTAAATTACTTTTACCTAAATCAAATATAAGTCAAGATTTAATACCTAAACGGATTCGCCCATCTCCGAGCCCATGATGGTCCATTTTCAAGTGCTGCTTCGCCTACTTCAGAAAAACTCATGTTTGTTCTTTTAGTCTTTTTGTACAACACGTGGGCGCATTTAATCTGAGGATAAAGAAATAAAATGGTTAATACTAAACCAAAACAAAGATTTAAGCATCTTCATACTTTACTTTACAATAAAATAATGAAAATACATTCTTATTATTAGTATATACTTTAAAAAATCGCATGGCAGCATAAGCAATATTGCGACATAAGTAATTAAAAATAAATAATACACATATAAACAACAAGCTATAAAATCTACTTCCTTACGTACTTTAATGCATACAATTTACAATAAACTGTTTTATTATCTATCTTATATACTGCGCTCCATATCGCTATGGTAATAGGCCCTTAGTTTATTCCAAGTTTATTTTATTACTTTATATTGAGAAATCTTGGAAACATTTTTAAAGGTGGTTTGTACTGCAGTTAGTCAGGGGTGGTATCACCCTTTTTTCTGTCGCAAAGCAATAATACTGTGTTTCAGTATGATAACCAGCGTAATTACCAGCACATATCCATCTAAGTCCTCAAGGTTCGCAGCGCATCGATAACCCTCTAATAACATTATAGTAAGGTGAGATATATATGGGCGACGGTGACCACATACCACCTGGTGGTCCGTTTGCTCGTCCGCCCCCCTTATACATTATAAAAAATTCGCAATGCACTCAGCTTGGTCGCATATTAAAGATTATCAAGCGCTTTGCTCAGGACACGTATTTATTAAAAAATACCAGTAAGTGTACAAGTATACCAGGTACTCACAAGAATATAGGAGCAGTGGGTGCACACTACAGCTACTAGGACGGTGAAGAAAACTCCAGAAATTAAACCAGCGGACTTGAAGGCTTTAGGCATAGCCAGGATACCAGTTCCCAGAGACGCTTTCAGTAGATGGGTTAACGTGTCGTTGTTTCTGTAATAAGCAAAATTATATTATGATTTTAGAGCAAAATTATATTACTGAATTTGCTTAATGCTACCTTTACTGCATGATTAAAAAGTAAATACAATATAAACCTATTTAGAAAAATCGCAATAGATTAGACCAAAAATATACTTACGAGGTGGGGTTCTCCAATTTCCTTTCGACAAACGGATCGAACTCGGCTGATTCCGCATCTTTCGACATATTGTATCTGCCACAAATGATATCAAATATTAATTAAAAGACAAAGTATTAAATTATCCTACTCGTATAAAATACTCGAAAGCTATGAATCTGTCACTTTATTATTCAACATAATGTCAACGGTCGGTAAACGCAGAATAAAAATAATGTGGGTAGGTAAATAAATCATCTAAATAGTCTTGATGAATGGAATATGGCATAATGTGATCCAGAAAGTGTTTTATTTATTGTTAACTTTCGGTCTGGCATAGTAAGTCACGACTACTGTGGTAATGCACATAATATATATATCCAAAGTGGAAGCACTTTCTCCTAGTAAGTAGATATGGATATACGAGTACTTTGTGTGTAATCTCTGGGCTGATGTAAACCCGGACTAGTGTGTTACATCTCTCTCTCTATCTCATAGGTAGTATACTTGTGCAATGACTTACTTTTGACTAACAATTTTCTCCTTCTTTTCATCTTGTGGGAGGAAGGTCTCCAGCTCCTGAGGCGGTGGCACGCCTCCGTTCATGTCCTGAAGTTAAAAGCAAAAATACGAGTATATTCATCTGCATTATGACTAGGAAAAGTTTACGTCTTATAAGTCGTATTCCTCATTTCTGAGGGTCGTGTCATTCTAAGGAATTAATCACATACAACGATTCTCTTGGCAGATTTAATGGGATGGTTTGCCATTGCCTTCCCCACTTCACACACTGGTTATCTCAGTGTGCAGGTTTACTCACGATGTTTTCCTTCACCGTCAGAGAGCAGTCGGTTAATGTACGTAACTGAGTTTCTCGTCTGCTAAATTCGGTTTTGGCGTGGTCATCTTCAACCTAGCTTAACCTAACTATCCGATTTGGTTCTATCAAATCCGATGTGGGCCGTTCTATCAGCTGCCCGTCTACAATTTACAGGCGTTATCATCGGTGGCGCAGTGGCTAGACACCCCGGATCTGGGTTAGAAGCTATGCTATGTGATGTACTAATGAGATTTTCCTTTTTTTCGAAGACTTGCCTATACTTTTCCGACTGCTTTAACAGTGAAAGAAAACATCGCAAGGAAACTTCGCACACTTAGATAACCCAGTGTTTCACAGGGAAAACTATACCAATTCTGTCAAAAAAGTCGTTCGATGCCGTTGATTCTGTAGAATGATCACCACCTTCAAATGAGGAGTATTAGGTCTATGAAGAAGAATTCATTACTTACGTTGACCATTTTGTTGCTTTGGTGATACTGCTTTCTGATGAATTTATGTAAGGTTGTTTATCTGCGAACAAAAGGCTAACATAAATTGTCTATTCCAAATTGTTTTATTGTTCCTAGGTTCAGGGGTAAAAAAGGGGTTGACAGTAGAATGAACAAACATTGGAATACAGGTAATAAGTCCTATCAGCGATTTCACCGGTCTCCCCTGGCACATGAGACACTGGGCAGATCCAACGTGCGGGCCAGTGATGCTAATTGATGGATTTTACATATCTTCAGAAAATTTGCGATTACTCAAAGTCGGCGGAGTTATAACCCGTCGGAAATATCTGTGGACCTGACCTGAAGGTCGAGCGGCTATTACGCTCACACATTATGTCCGTGCCTATGTGAGTGATGCCGTTTAGATTTTTGCAGATATTTTCGACGGGTTATATCAATATTTTTTTTGTTGATACTATACCTTTGTACTTAGCATTATACTGTCAGAAGATTATTTGGTTTGAGTAAAGTATTTCTGACGTTATCGCTTTGGGGCAAATAGATAAATATGCTAAATAGCTAACTATCCGCCAAGGCTGCATTAATTTTGCGATATTCACTTATAGTTTAGGTATTCCGAAATCACCACAGGTATTTAAATACTACCTTTTGTATGGTCAAGGGCATATGTCTACAATTTATTTTTCACAGATCTGATTGAAAACGAACTAAGATTAGCTCTGCAAAATTTTAATAAATTTTGTCAAGTTTGAACTGAGTTAGAAGTATTAAAGACAAGTCGATCTCGCCAGCGAATTATACAAGTGCAATCTGCTAATTAACTAAACCCTATTTTTATACTTACATCTTAATTGTTAGTCTCATAAGTTCGTTAGTGATAAGTACTTCTTATTAAATTTTACCTCGAATATTATAATCATTCGAAAAACCGCTATCCTATGTAGAATCAGACTTCATGGCATATATAATGTCCGTATTTATGTAGATATAGGTAAATATTATTCTATGCATGTGCGCGTTTAACTCACAAGGTCAATTTATACGTATGTAAGTAAGAGTATTATGTACTGTGTACATAGTTCGATAATTTTGGTTTTCTTATCGACAAACTTATCGGCGGTTGCCACTTTAATTTTACTGCATGACGGAAAGAGCAACTTTTCAGATATGATTGTGATATAAAACCGCCTTTTACTTAAAAATATTTGAAAATGATTTTTTTGCGATAGTGATTTTCATTTTATATGTTGCATATAATCCGTGGCGGGTATATACAAATATCTGGGATCTAAGTATAGGTAGGTTCAATTGGTACCTATCTATTACAAAATATAATTTCTGTACTTATCTACAATGTTAGCTTGTGTTAGTTCGCCATTCCCCCTAGTAATTTATGTATAACCTTTGTTACTTTAATTTAATTAAGTTCCTAACTAAATAATTACTTTGTTTTACCGTAGTAGGGCCTCGGAGTGGCCTGATAAATATTGGCCACATATTGTCAAAAATTACACCGTACTCAGCCTGAATAATTTTTGACATAATGTAGCCACTAATCACACGTCAGCAAGAAAAGTCAACAAGATGGCCAAGTGCGAGTCGGGCCTCGTCATATTTATAGGGATCCGTACTATAAGGTCTATTTGTAAGTATTGAGTGAAAAAAATACCGTTTTTGTTCACAACTTACAAACTATAACCGTGTTTTAGTATTTGTTGTTCAAACATAGGTTATGGACCAACACTTTAGCAAATTTTAAAATTCCTAAATAATGCTGGTAACAAAAGTAGTCTAAAATTGACAACTTTGACGGGCGCTTATACGTCGTTTATATCTCTACGAAAAAAATCGTTATCTACGCAATGAGCTCTAAAAATCGGTACCATACACGAATGGGTACTTATTTTTATATCGACCCCCCCTTTTTATTATTGTTTTTTATATTTAATTAGGTACCAATTGAAAAAACCATTTAAAAAATAATGTTGATATTATGTGAAATTTTGAAGACTATATTTTTCCGTTTAGGTGCTATCTATACCCGCAGCCGCGTGACAGACGAACGGATCGTTTTCAAATATCAATAGGGCTCCGTTTTCAGTAAGTATAAATAAAGTGATGACTTACTTTTTCCTGGTCATCATCAGGTCCTCAAGCTTCCAGATGTGGGAATGTCACCATGGTTAAACTCGATATACCTAACTACTCGTGTACTGTTCCAGAGATCTCATAATATCTGACATTAAAGATACTCTAAGACTTTGGACTGTACTCGGAATTTATCAGACATCACTGTTGAAAAAATTCTTTGATAAAAACCGCGTCGAAATAGGATCTTCTCATCGATATATGGTGCCAACAAACCGACAAAGATACACGTCAAACGTGTAGATATTTAATTTATAGAATAGAGGAACGTATCTTCTTTTAATCGCGGGTAAAATTAAATAGGTATATATATTGCAATTTTTAGAAAGTGAAAAAAAATTGTTTATTTTATAAAATAAAAACTACACTAAAATTCTGAATAATATATTGTTTTAATTTGTAAGGAGAATTCTCACCGGAGCCGGGGGTTAAAATTAAATAGGTACGTATGTATATCTTTAGAAATTTTTCGAAAGTGAACAAAAGCTGATTATTTTATAAAATAAAAATTGTACACATGATTAGATTTAAATGATATACTGTTTCACAGGTTTTTACTATATTTTATTAATTACGACCGGTTTCGTTTACACATCTTCAGGTATTACCAACCGCAAGTATTAACCAAAAATTGTACACTACTATTTTGAAAAATATATTGTAGTAGTAGGTACTTATGTTTTATGGATATAATATTTTCTCGCTCTACTCACTTCCGTACTGGTTGATTGCCGGATCACAACTGATACTTGAATTATCATAATGTCACATTTGTCATAAACCAAGTACTCAGTACGCATACTAATCAAACTAAAGAAATAGACACCAATCAATATTAAGTTATCTTGATGCCACGGGTGATTATAAACGAGCGGGAGTATACTATAAATTATGTAAGTATTTATTAACTTAAGAAGTTAATTACAGTAATTTATTTTTGATATCTGACAATACGAGTAAATAAATTATAATTGTTACTAATATTTTAAGTATTATGACGTTATGTAGGTAACGCAACGTAAAGAGATGAGTAAGGTACTCATCTCTTAACAAGACTAGTGTTTATTTTCTTGTGTTATTTTAAGCTCTTAGATGTAAATATACAAATGAATAGACTCCCACAGATATTCAGCCTCGCGATATAGCGAGGTAACAAAAATGTACGCTAGCTTATGATGACAAATACATGCCTAGGACTCTTCCTAGGGACCATTTCGCATGCTGGGAATTTAAACGAAGTGTTCGGCTGGTGAGCATGTATTAGTCATAAGCTTGAGTACATTTTTGTAAGGGGAACATTGCACATAATGGAAAGATTATTATGAAGGGCAACAATGCATTGCCGTAGACAGGATTAATGATGATGAGTACTGGGGACAGGGGTGGTGAAAAGGATTCTGTCTAGTTTCGGGTTTATGTTGGATTAAATTATAAAGGCCTAGTCGGCATGCTCTACGGTTAAGTGTATTTTACATATTGACATTTAACTTTTTTTTTTAACATATTTACCTACTGTACTCGTATAATATGAATTTAATAACAAGAAGTGCCTAACCCCATGAACACATATTTTACAAGAGGAGTTCTACAAACGCTCTACCGAAGTTTATTTGTATGGACCCTGTCTGATATAAATATATAATAATAATTGATCATTTCGTCTGAATCGTACCACTGTACTGTAGTGGGAAAACTTTCTTCCTACCTCTACTTTTTTATCTTTCTTTAATTAGTCTGGGGCCCAAGGTAACGTAGACTCAGTCCCAAGTACTCCGTTTCATTAATTACTTCGCTTTGGCTCCATATGTCTATAGTCAAATGTCAATATGTAAAATACACTTAACCGTAAACAGACAGCCCCCAAGACTAGGGGCTAGCTGATGTCCTACACTAATTATGTCTGTCTACACACACACAGAAAGTAAGTAACAAAATATGACTAATCTAGTTAACCATCTTCAGTTGATTGTATATACTACATATGCCATATAGTGTGGGTCACATCGATGAACCGTAATGTTATGTTATTCAAAACATTTGCTTCCGATTGACTGGATCTGATAGTAGGCCATTCAAGTTGCACGTGATTGATGCTTGAGGTGAAAATATTTAACATGGCGCGTGCAGGGTACACTTCCTTCAGGTTGTGATTGTATGCCGAGGCCTTTATGCGGTATTTACTAACCTGACCAAGCCTGACCAACCGATAATTTAACAAACTCTAAAATTTTGAAGGACAGACTTCTCTTATTACATCTGACGATTATAAAGTTTCAATACTTAGTGTAGAAATAAAACCACTTTTTGTCATTTCACTGCAACAACTCATACCTACCTACAAAAGGTTTTACGGTCTGGTGATCGGTTTCTGATCGTAGATGTTTTGGAGAACACTTTCGACATAGAATGGTTTCTATGGCACGCGCAAGTTTTATCACAAAATAGAATAAAATTTTGAAAGTAAGTACTGAGTCACTATCCAATTCCTGATTTTACGTGTAAACCTGTTTTACAAGCGGAGTGACATTGGGTTATCAGAACTTGCCTACTTTTAATAGATCCTGTAGTAATCGTGCACAGCGAAATCTTTTCGCCCAATTGGTTACGGAATTCGTGATTTTTTTAAAGTAATTTATACGAGTACTAGACAATATTGCTACTACGATACAGGTATATATAACCTATTGCGGAGTCCGTAAGTAACACGTAGAACATTTGTAAAATCCTTTTAGTAAATAAAGATTTTTGTAAATTTTTTGTATTGGTATTTATTGACACTCAATACACTCAAACAGTTAAAATATCGTGGGTAGGTTAACATTAGGTAATAATATTTTGTTTTAATTGTACAAGTACACTTGCCATCCATCATCATTAGTTTTAAACAAAATTATTTCATCCGCCTATCAGACCACCGATTGGAAAATTTCAAAACACTGATATCATATAGGTAGTGTTTCTATGTGGTTTGTTCTCAGTAGATCCTTTTGCAGTTCCTTTGAAGGTACTACCTACGTACCCGCCGTGCTTTTTTGTTCCATATAATTATTTTTTATCTCTGTTGTTGGTGAAATCACAATTTAAGTAGATTTAAAAAAGATTGCTAGGTATGTAGACATATAAAATATTGTATAATAATAGTTATAATGCAGTCAACGTAGGTATGTATGCACTCATGTACCTATAGGTATGTGTCGCAATAGTAATACATATTTGCATTGCACACGCTAAAGACGTTACATACCTTGCATTTAATTTAGATTTTATCCGTTTAAATTACAATGTCGTTAATAGATAAGTTATGCAGCCAAACGGATTCAATATAACTTAATTTATTTTAACAGCTGAAGTAGTACTATTGTTATTGAAACATTTGTTTATACGTAATTTATAAGATATATTTGCTTACTGTGACGTAATAATGACGGCAAAAGATTGTTTACTCGTAGAAGTCACGTCAACTCACATCACACGTGTGCTCAGATGTGGATTTGCACTCTTGGCCGCCCTACCTAACAGCCGCCCCTTTTTCAGCTCTACCATTTACTGATATGAGTTTTTTTATTTATAAAAATAGAAAGGGTAGGTATGCACTGCTATTTTGCATAATGATAGTGTGCATACTAACATTAAAAAGTATAAATTTTCTTCAATTTAATATTAAATTAATTGTTACGATCAAAATATTTACTTACTCCAATCAAATAATCCCATAAATGCATTTACTTGAATTCGCATTTTTGTTTTCTCAGTATACCTTGCTATAGTGTCGTTTCTCGTTCACGTCAGTGTATTTTTGCCCCTAAATCTGGCGCCCTAGGCCCAGGCCTCTGTGCTAGTACTATAGTGATCTTAAATAATAGAGACATACATAATCGTGATACCTAGAGGAGAGCACCTAAAACTACTTTATATTTTCGTATATTGCTTACAATATAAATATACCACGATTATGTATGTCTCTATTAGACATACGTCTAATCGAATAAAATTAGTGTTTCACTGTTGTATTAATTCGCATTTGTAGGTACTTACTTTAACCCTGTTAAATAGGCAAAAGTTGGCTGGAAGAGATCCCAAATGGGTTAAACCCAGCTTTGTTCACCATATGGAATGGATACCTAAGTTATATTTTTTTTTCGTAATATATTTCTTATATGACACCTACTTAAGCCATGATATAAGGTATCTTCAGCTGTTTGCGTTTTGACATTATCAACCTAGTAACCGATCAAGGATGATATCAATATGTATCAATTTATCATTCACTTCAAAACAGTTGTCAGTTTTGTCGATTGTCACTTTTTACGAATAATAAGATAATAGAGGGTGTGAGCCTAAGAGCTGTTTCACATTGGCGGATAGTCAGTGCGGCAGAAGTGCGAATTAGTGGCCGTTCATTCGCTAATCCTTCAACCTGTGCAAATGTATTCCAAACTATGTTTTTCGGAAAGCTCTCGTCGAGCTCTATGGTTTTTCATATAGGCTGGAACGGTTGTAGTAATCAATAGTTTGGGACATATGTGCATGGGATGACGTACTGAATTAACAACTTTAATTGTATACGATTAGTCGCATACGACTTTAAAAAAACTATTGTTTGTGTATAAAAAAATCAACTTATCGGCACTTTTAATTGGAAGACAGAACTTTTTTTTCGAATTTCCAAAAATCATAGAACATAGCGTGAAGTTCTGTACATATAGAAATACAGTTGTTCAGATATCGATATTCTTTCGGGATCTTGTTACATCCCGTAGAGTGTCTCTAATTATCTGAAAAAGATGTCACAGCATTTGCATCCGACGGATGTCCTCTAAGTTAATGGTCTTTGTTCTGAACAGATCATTATGCATGCTGAGTAAAACAAGTGTTTATCTGACAGTTCATTATCATAATTCATATTTATTAATGTTGTTTTCTCGCCTTATCCTTATCAATAAAATGAACATTGAATAATTTTATTATGTAAATTCCGCCCGCGGCTTTGTCCGTATCTTGTCGTCTTTTTGGCCTTGGGTCAAGAACTAAGAATATAGTTCTTGACTTTAGTAAAATCCATATAATATTCATTGTGGGTGAGGCTATATAATAGTCATACGAGTATTTACCTACATCTACTACATAAATTAAATTTACTCGAGTCTATTTACCCATTACGCAGTAACACAAATAAATACCTTCAGTAAAGTGATATATACCTATAATATAACTAATATTGGTATCACGTGCTGATGTTTGTCACATCCTGGCAGGATCGTATTCAGGGAAGGGGGTCTTGCCCGTTAACGTCCAGAAGTCGCGTCAGACTGAGTCACGTGACTAAACATCAACTTTTTTAAATTACTACACCCCCTTCTCACACCTATTCCCAAATATTGTTTCTGTCCGCGACACTGTAGTCAACTCCTACCAGGATATATCTACAATTGGGGATATATACAGGATATTTCTATAATCGCCAATCATTGGGAGTTTGAGGTCAAAATGTATTTTAGACTTCAATATAGGAAGGCTCCAAGCACAAGTCTAGGAAATTAATAAAAATATTTTTAGAGCATTTCTAGAAATATTTAGACCCAAAAAATCACTGCCCTCTATTTCTGTAATACAAAAATCGTTTAGTTTGGACCCTTATTATCGGATATTTTTTTCGACCGAAGACTGTAATAATATTGATGTATAATCAACGTTGTGCTTATAATAATCTTGACCTGAATAAATTTTGTAGGAGCTGATCGATATCTACGACCGACTACTACCAAGTTGATCAGAGGTCAAGTTATTGTGATTACAATGCGCAGTTTGTGTACAAGTTTGTTGTGTAAATATTAGTTTTAATTTATACCTTGAATTTTTATTGTAACTACGTCCCTTCCTTTCCCGTGCCCCCATCAAATTATACTGCGACTGCGTCTGGCTCTTGCGGGTAAATTACAACATTTCCTTATTTAACGTCCATGCGTTATTGCTTTCAGTGTTATCTGTTGATAACTAAGTATAATTATGTCTGTTGACATATTATATATTTTAATAATTAGCGACCTCGGTCGTAACGATATTTGACTTTTATTGACTGATGTATTTGTCACATGCTTATAGTTATCATCACATCATCTTTCATCAATTTTGTCTTCATTAGGCAGGTTAATGATGAGATGAGTTTTGACTCAGTCACGATGGTAATGCAGTTAAGATTCGTCGATCATTCCACATTACGTAGTTTTTAAATTACGTGGGGCGGTCCTAAAATTGTTAGTCAACGGCTTGTTATCAACCTCATTGTATTACTTTTATTATCCCTCAGAGGCAAGGGTTAACATATAAGGTATCACATGAAAATGTAATCAGTGCTTTTGAGGAATTGGCTCCATCACTTGCCACCATCACCTATTGGTTTCGTGAGTTTAACCGTGGTCGGAGGGACCTAAAAGATGATCTTAGACCAGGGTGACAGCCAACGGCAGTCACTCAAGAAAACGTCATCAGAATAGAGCAGTTATTAAAGGAGTGTCGCAACATTACCAAGCGCGAGATTCAGGATGACCACCATTTTACATGACCATCTTAAAGTTAGGAAGGTTGCATCGCGAAGGATACCCACTCTCTCACAGAAGACCAGAAAGTCCAACGACAGACAAAAGACAGAATGGGTCTTTGAAGAAGACGATTTATCCATTGAAATTGTTCGCAGTCGAAGCGTCAACAAAAAAATGGTTGCCGTTCTTTTTCCGTCGTAGTGGGCCAGTAGCCGTGATTGCACTAGAAGATCGAAGAATAGTTAATAACCAATGGTATAGCGAGGTTTGCCTGCCGCAAGCCTTCCAGGAGCTGAGTGACGATCGTCCGAGGAGCGGAATGCGTGGTATAATTTTTCACCAAGATAGCGCTCTTCACACGGCCGCCAGAACCATGGACTTTATAACTCATTCGGGCGTGCAATTACACCATACATCCCCCCTACAGTCCTGACTTGGCTCCATGAGATTTTTTTTGTTCCCCACGTTCAAGAAATCTCTGCGGGTAAGGAAATTTACGACTGCGGATGAAGCAGTAGTCCAATTTAGGCGGCATTTTTTCTACCTTCCGCAAGAACAGTTTTTCACATGTTTTGAAAGGTGGTTCAGTCGAATGCATAAGTGCATTGATGCTGCAGGGGAATACTTTGAAAGTTGTAAATAAACATTTGTAATATTTCTTTAATTTTTTATTTGACTAAAAATTAATGGATCGCCCTAGGTATGTAGGTATTTTAATAATATATTAAAATTCATTGCTTTCTTATTTATTTATGAGTCATAAATTATGACTTAGGTGAATTTTATCAAATGAAATCCTACATTTACATATTGATTGTGTTGTGGCTAAATTGAGAGACGTATAGATAGCGCGTAAGAATTAGGATCACGTTTCAGCGGCTAGCGTGGCTATGGCTGGTCAGCCTGATGCAACAAAAGCCGAAGCCTGCCAGAGATCACGTTACGCCCCTCACTGAAGCCATTTGAAGTCGCCGAGTATACTGTGACCGATCACAGACACATGAGGGATTATTGCGTTTCAGCAGAAGAATTTTAAAATAGTTTAGTGTGTTTATTGCGCATTATTTTCGATAGTGTCAAAAATATACATACAGTCGTCATTATGGGAATCCGCACATTGAAAGCTGTAATTTGTTCGTATAAAAAGTCATGTCATATAATAAAAGACCCAAGACTGCACCTGTGGGTTACTAATATCGTCAATATATATAGTACTTAGTGCTAATATGATCCTATGGAGTTGGTGCCTTTTTTACTTTTACGTGTGTAAAAATTAATTAGGTCGCAACAAGTTACGCGAGGTACTACAATGTGGCCCTTATCGCACGAGATACACACCATACTTTACGTATGGTACTACGTACTCTGAGAAAATAAAATAAAATTCAGAAAATACATTCAGTTTCAGGTTCCTCAAAATTAAGTTAATTATCGAAGGGTTACGATATTTTATTCGAAGACTTTTGAAAATGTAGCAATGGGTTAATATACTCGTAGTTCAATATCATAGTTAATTTGTTATTTTAACTACTCACAAGTTCACATAAGTTGTTATACTTATTATCTTAATTCTGGAATCTTTAGGCAAACTTTGTTCTACGTTAATTTACATTGTAAATTATATTGGTTGGTATACTAACTTACGTATACATAATAATGTTATTGTAAATTATAAACAGTTCGAAAATATTATAGATAATTAAGTCATAATTTTTTTATTAAGATTTATAGCGCACTATAGTCGTATAAATTGTAGTACACAGACACTCCGCAGGAACTTAATTAGCGTACATAGGTATGAGTATCTTATCTTTGGATGGGGGCCGGGGATCCCAGCGACACTTCGACCCATGGGGATCTTTTGCGTTCAACCCCTTGTACCTATCCCTTGACCACATCACCGAATATGTCATGCATGAGTATATAGGTATGAGTAAGTAGACATCGAATACAATGAAGACCATTACCGTCGATGGATGGATGGAGGTGGATGGAAGGAACAAAGAAAGTTTGTTTTTAATTAAATATCGATGTGGCTGACGACGTGCCAAAATAGCCTGATGTGATGTCCGACTGCATTTCTTTCAATCGAACTCGCGCAACTTACGTTGACGCCGAGAATAATGGGAATGTGCGGCTATAGAGGCAGCGCTATTTTAACAGCATTACCATGCATCGGAACGCAATCTATTTTAATAATGATAATGACCTTACAGTGGAAACTAACGCCGTAGAATGTATTGTATATAATAAATATCTCCACAAGTAATTCCACCTTCAAGAGTGAAGTGGTACTTGAAGTGCGTTCCTTGGAGCTCCCGAATAAATATTCTTCCGTGCGCTATTAGCGGACGTAATATGGTGAAATAAGAATAGGTCGAAAATTCACTGATTCACCTATTTTATAGTGAGTGATAACTCATGACGTGGCGTTTTTTAAATATTTAAACATGAATAGGTATATTTATTTATAGAACTAATACTGCTCGTACAATTTTTTGCAAGTCACTGCTTTATGTAGACAGTATTTATTGAATAGGTAGATATTTCACTAGTATTGTGCAATAACAGACGTAACACTTTGTAGTTATTATTTATAATATACATAAATTATTATTCCGTCCCAATAGCCAGTGATGTCAGTACCATATCAATTTTACACAATTGTGAAGAACTTGATCGATAGAATTTGAATCGATAGTTAAATAATAAATCTGACGACTTGTTGCCAACAACGTACGCGTAGATAATAGACTATAGAAAATTACTACGTAATTTTAAGTACATATGTGCGCTGTAATAATTACACACGTATTTACAATTATACCATATGTTATACAGACAACGATTATCACTGGTCAACACTGAATATTTTTCCTGATATTTTATATACTTACTTTTTTTTAAATATATAGGTAGGTACGGATTACAAAAAAATTACTAGTCGGTATTTGGTTTTAAATTATAGATTTTGACGAATACTTAGAAATCAGAATTTTATTATTGTAAGTACCTTAAAGTACATTTTTACAACGTCACTAAAAAGTGACGTAAGAGTAAAAATACTCTACCACAGCTTCGGAAGGTGCTATAGCTGAAAAAAAAGAAGCGGCACAAGAAACAATCTGCAGCACATCTTTTCTAATAAATATACCTACTTAACTTACAATAATTATGAATAATTGAATATAACGATGTGCAGAGCTGGAGCTGAATTTAGGAGTTGATTGAGGAAATTGGAAATTTGCTGTCATTAGTAAACTTCCTATATGTCTACTGATTAAGGGAGTAGACGTCTTAACTGGAAATAATTATCCTATCCGGAATCCGTTCTGTGACTTTAGTACGTACAATAAGATTTTCAAATTAATTATGCAATGCAATAAAAATAAAAAGTGATTTCTAGATAAACAGTTTATACCTAACAATTCTAAGTAAAAAGCGTAAATAGTGCAGAGTCATACTTATTACATTAGTAGTTTGTCTACAAACAAATATTTCACATTTATGCATGAGCAATGATTATGAGTTCGTTAGGAAAAAATAAATAGAAATCTATGCGTAACTATAAAATAACATTATTTTGGTATTACGAAACTATATTGTACCTACATTACCTCCTATTGTAATATATTTTTTAAAGCCGCCAGAAATTTTAAAAGTAGATTATGTAGGTATAAGTTGCTTACTTTTTAGAGTTATATATACATAATTATATTTACAAATTTAATATAAGTTCCGATTAAAATCTAAGTAATCTTAACGTCTTAGATACTGTATTTTTACAATTACAAGGATTCTTTCCTTTATTTAAATTTTAATTAAAAGTAGTTTGTTTGTTTTCGGTAGTAACTTGATTGTTGAGTACTTTAGACCGTGGCTAATAATTCTCGCACTCAGTGAGGGAATGTGGCATTTCTTAACATACGAGTAGGTAGACATTACCTAACTATTGTTTGAAAAATGTAATATTTTTTGATAAGCAGTAAATTACTATATACATTATAGGATAAGGTAGATAAATATCTACTAGGTAATAAAATTGCAACATCTGTCATTTACAGTATATCGCTTTGCATTGGATTTGTGGAAAAATTTTGTTAATTAGAGATTGAATAAGTTCATTATTACATAAATTAATTCAGATTCAATTCAAAAGATTTATGTGTAAACATACTATCTTCTTAAGAAATAATAGATTAGGTTTACATCAAGCGGGTAGGTAACGCAATCATTTATTACGAACGCGATATACGAGTATTGTTGTGGTCACAACTCGACAAAGTAGAGCAGACAAAAAGTACAAGTGTTTTTATAATTTTCGAGATGGTCTCTATATATAAATTGCAATTGTTTATTATCATCCAAATACAGTGGTAGTTATCTCGTTTTGGTAATAAATTACTTCGTTTAAAAAAACAAGTTTAATTTAAACAATATTTTATAGATCCCTGAGTGTCCATTATTTCTGAATGACACCAGTCCATACCACCAAATAAACCCAAAAATATTCACTGCGCAAAATTGATATCATCGCTAACTGTAATGTAATGGTGTTACTTGTTAACTGAGACAAAATAAAACAATTATTTAAACGTTAAAATAAATAACTGCTGGTTGAAAACGAAATAAGCTCTTACCGTGCCCTTATGATCAGAAAGCCTAACTCCAAAATGTGGATCACTCAGTTTTCATTTCATTTTCAGAACCTGACAATGTTCGATATTCCATGCTGAGTTGTGTCAAATTGGAAGCTAAAATGAACTTTTATCAATATTAATATCAATTAGTTTTAATTGATAAGTTCAATTCTGTGAAGTATGACAGGATAGAAGGAATTGATTTGTGTCTGACTATCGCTATAATCGCAGAGCGTATATAAAACTGCAGTCTCAATTTAAAGTTATTTTATCATTACTCGAATACTTTTGTAGCTGTGGTTGTAATTACGGGTTTCATCGGCAATTGAAGAAAGTAACTTAATTAATGAAAGTAGTATTGACGCGTGATGGAAACAATGAGCAGTGTACGTCGATGTCCGGATGTCAATGACCTCGAGGCAATTGTTAATTAAGTAGTTAAAACTAACTGGGTACCTGTACTATATAAGTACACCATCATGTATTAATGTTCTAGTGAAAATATGATCTTAAAAATTCCCTTGTAAACCGTATTTTAAAGATAAAAACGAGTATAACTATGATTTTATGGTTTGTTTACGTTCGTTATAATAATGTAGGCATTAGTCATTGTAAGCTTTCGATGTTGAGTTTTTTCGTTTTTTCTTTCATATATATATATATATATATATATATATATATATATATATATATATATATATATATATATATATATATATATATATATATATATATATATATATATATATATATATATATATATATATATATATATATATATATATATATATATATATATATATATATATATATATATATATATATATATATATATATTCTTTCATATATATTTTATATTATAATACAGGAGAGAAAAAACTGTTAAAATTGCAATAACAATTTAAGTAATAGACAATATAGGTACAAGATGTTATGTACATAGGTAATACTCAGGAAATTTTATATTAAGAGTGCCACTCATGAATGCCTATAGTTTCGAGTTCCCATTGAAAGGTTTAATGCCATTATTTTTTACAGAGAGCCAGATATTGTGTATAGCTGAGTATATTTTTGTGGAATATTGTTTCATATGCCAATAATTCCACTCCTAATATTTGGCTAAGGGTTTTGACACCCTGTACCCATGTCGATAATAATAAAATTCCAGCCATTGTAAAGTTAAATAATAGAATGTGTAAACGACACATTCTATTAGTCCACAGCGCACCGCACCTGCATCTGCTGGGTCTCAAAGCTAGGGTTGTCAGAAATCCCGTATTTTCTGGGACGTCCCGTATTTCTCTTGACTGTCTCGTATTTTGACCAATACTCTCTTGGGCATTTAATGCAAATGTAAATGTTAATGTAAATGTATGCACCAATCAAACCAAATGTGTGCGATGTGTGAAGTAACACCTTTGAAAATATTCAAGTTACGGGAAATAAGTACATATACAAAATATTCACAAAATAATTTTATGATTTCTCATAATAGGAGACCTAGGTACAGTTTTTCTGTGTACTTAATAATTTAGCTTTGGCTTCGACGTATTTGTATGGCAAACGGAGAATATTTCTTGCTTACTTTTACTATCACTTATAAGTTATAAGTTATAACCTAGTGGGGACATGACCAAATAAGTACTCGGTATGTATCAATATTATTTGTCCAGAATAAAAAAACCAAATTCCCGCATTTTACGTTTTTGATGGTCATTCTTTTGCCGGGCTGCGAAAAAAATATGTCCAACCCTACACAAAACCGGCAATGCAGGTAGAAGTACACCGCCAAAGGCGACGTTAAACGAAGTCGGGCAATGGTGTTCAGCTGTAGAAATATACAAAGCCTATGAAATCATATAAAGTCTGACCCAATGGGTAAATGCACTATTACTATTCTTAAATGTAGTAAAAGAGTGGTGAAGTAGGACTAGTAGGAGTCTCAAACAAGGCCTTAGTAGTCGATTTATGTAGGTAATCGTGGTAACAATATTTATAATCACATATAAAACTACTGGAACTGAGCAAACATAGGATTTTATAGGATGTTGTAAAGCTTCGTGTTTACCTCATAGTTATCTACTATGTTAATAATAATATTTATTTAAGTTATCTTTTTCTATTTATGATCATTAAATCATTATATTAGTTATTTTGTACTATTTATGACTAACTTTGATGAACGGTTAAATTAAAATATGGAGCACCCTTATATTGGGGGACTTGGTAGAGTGTAGAGTAGAGATTGATTGTACTGTTGGTACTGATATTCACGGAAGTTTACATTCAACCGGTTCATCATTTATTATAGTGAATTTCCAGAAAAACTTAATAAATAGAACACATTGTCGTGTCTTCAGCGTTAGCAAGATTTAGGATGGGGGCAGATAAGAATATACCATGAGTACAAGGTTGTATGGCAATGTTGTAATCGGTTAGAATTTAGGTTACTGTTAAATATTAGCATATAATATATAGTAAACATTGTATGAGTATGTATAGCAATCAAACTCACGCACGTTACTGTTTAGTTTTATCGGTATCAGCCACTTGCGGTTGTGATTTTTAGATAGACTTCGCCAACTTTACTTCAAGAATTAATTTGCGTTTTTATCAGTATAATAGTTATTTTGATTTAGGCAGACGCAGAACAGAAAGGAGATGAGGCATGAGGGGCAATGTTCTTAGAAATTGTAACAAAGCTATTAATTAAGTTAGGAGAACTCACAACAAAAGTTGAGCGCTTGACCGGCTTTTTAACAATAATATCCTTTATAAAGTAGCACAAGAAGCTTATAATAAAAGCTTCTTATGCATTATACACTTATACATATTCTCATTCTGAATCTAAAGAGAAACACGTCAACGGTGTCAACACGTGTCACATTACGTTTTTCTGAAAATACAACAATTTACTAACACAAATACTCACGTTAACGTTCTTTAATGTCCAGACAGCGGCTTGGAGACTAAAAAAAGTTATTGGTTATGTATGTAGGATTAATGTAACCGAAGCACACACGTGTTTTAAAAATAGCGTGCAGCGCACGACCGACCGGCGCGCAACTTTAAACCGGAATGAACGATACCAAAGCGGGCCGACTTATAGATATGAGCGAAATACGCATGGCACAAGCAACGACTACACATTGTTGCGTCAGTGGTAAACGTAGTCGAATTCAGTCGAAAGCGTACAAAAAAAGATGTCTGATGGAATGATGACCAGCTCTGTATCGACCGGCCTTTTTTCAATGACTTGACCGTGAAGGGGTTTCGATGAAAACAAATGTTATATCGTCGATTCTACTCTTTCTATTTAACATTTACCCGTTTTAGAGATGGTTGAGATAAACAAAAGTGATAAGCTCTGTGATATTAGGTTGGTAATCAATACGTTATAAAAGCTTAGCTTTATTTATACCTTTAAGTACATTGTACAAGGTGTTTCTGAGGATATTCATTCATTCGGTGTACACAATATTCATTCGGTGTTCTGACTAGAGTGTCGATGTTAATGCATAACCAAAAGGTAAAAAACACGGTGTAGGTATAAGATGTAACTTTTATTTAACTTCACCTGTGTATAATTTTGTTAATTATATTTTATTGAACTATAATAGCTATAATATTTGATCTTGGTTATCTATATTGTAATGTGAACCGGTTTTCACCGGCTTTTTTAATGAGGGTAAAGGCGGTCATATTATAATACTTCTTTCTTTGAATTACCAATTACAACATTTTTTCCATATTATTAATTTGCGTTTGACCTTAAATTTACTAAATATTTTGTAGATAGAAGATCTTGTTGTTTTTATTCTTTTTGAATGTAGAAGTAAGTAAGTTTACCTACTAGGATACTAGGATACGAGTATGTACCTACCATTTGTATTAAGATGGTATAATATCCTGTTTGCTAAACTTAAATATACATATTAGAAAAGTATAAAAGAATTAAGAATCCACTGTATATCTCATATTATAACAGACAGTCTAATCTCGATAGAGATCCCCACACATAAATTTAATGAGTTTTTACTTATAGAAAAACTGGCTTTTGATTAAAAGATTGTCAGGGTCTGGAGATTCTGATTGCCTTATACACTACATGACTACATCCCAAGTTAAATGAACTTGAGCGCCACGGACAACGTTTGCCGAAGGTGTGGCTACATACACGCACGTACCAATGAAGGTGTATGCACTTTGCTAGCTAGAGCATCGATCGGTTACCGACCGATGCTTGATTGAGTATGTTTGTCTCGCAGTAGGTAATGTGTTTCATGTTAGTTCATGCTACAGTTTGTTGACACCAAGTCGTTATGGTAACGGCATAGTTTTAGCCGATATTATGAGTCACAGCTTCTATTATAGTTGGCACAGTTTGAGGAGGTTTGAGTAAAGACGTCTAAATATAAGTCAGTGAATGACATGCTCACGTAATTTATGTAGGTATAAGGTATAGTGTAAAATGGGCCACACGCTTAAACTACATCACAATCTTACAAATAATTTGAAAATATTATTGTAAAAATTAGGACCATACTGGTTTGAACTCCCAGGGATTCCCAACTTGGTTAGGTGCCATTTATAAGTTTTTACCCTCCTAATTTTTTTAAGAATATAATATACTTTATTGCACGAAACTGCACTTATATAAGCCAATAAATACAATGTAGGCGGTCTTGTCGCTGGGAGTGATCTCTTCCAGACGACCTTTTAGTTGTATAAGCACTAATTTGTATCTATAAAACTCGAAATTACATTACACAAATGTTTTCTTCGTTATTACATTAAAATTCGTCTTGAACTTGTTTTCGACTAAAGTGCCTTGAAAACTGCTGTTAATGTTGCGTCAGCTGTATAGTCTGCATTCCGCATGCAACCAGGGGCCCGATGCTACTAATTAATACAACAACGGACAACAACAGACAACGGACTCTCAATATAAACTAAATTGCAGCGACTGACGATTTTCGTACGCCGCTGGTCACGAACCATGGATTAACGTTACGTTCCGTCACGTAGCCGACGATCAATCAGTCTGCTCATATGTGTTAGCGTGGTGTTAGCAGAATACAATTTGTAGTTGTGTTAAAGTTGTGGATCATATACCAGCCTAATTGGAAAAGAAAGACAAACTGTGGAATTGCAGTTGAATTGGACTCCTGTTACGTCAACAAGGGTGCAGTATTAGCCGTGTTTCTTTACTGGAATATCGGATATATAACCTGACCAGAAATATAAAACCCTCGCCATAATGCGGTATTAAATGATACTATTTTTATCATAGTGAACTCCATAACACAGATTATAAAACTACCAATGGCGCCTTCTTGACAGGGTTTTATGTTCCTGGGTCATGGTATACAAACGAACACGATTATTTCCAACGGATGCGAGTTTAGAGAACCCTTTGTTTATTTCAAATTGTATTGTAAATGCGAAAATCTAATTTTGGAATTTAGTCACAGATAAAATTTCTATTCAAGAGTGAGAAATATTTTTTTCGCTACGTAGAATCACTGTGATAGTGTCAGAGTGCCGATTTAGCCGTGACACATGCGCCGAAAATTCCGGTTCATGTGATTCTTACGCCATTATCAGAAATCCCCATTATGAGCTGTGTTTTTGAAACATTCTGATAGAGTAACATTCCGGGAATCAAGGCGACCCAAATTTTGATCCTGTATTTAATTACCAATACTGCCCAATGAAACAATATTTTACTTTATTCATATTTTCTTTTTGGTCTGTACATTGTAGCTTATCCCCATTTTGTTTATCATGGGCGCGGGGGACTAACGAAAACCAAATAAAATTTAAAAACTTCTTTGACGAATACGATGACATCTGATATCTGCTATTGCTAGGGAAATAGGATCTCTTTCGGGTGCGGTGAAAGCTTAGTCCCCAATGATCTTAACCCTGACGGGATGTAGTCCCCTATTCTCCGTTGTTAGTCTAAGGTCACTCACTGTACAGATTATAGCCGTCAGATAACACGATAGCCCTCAGATAACACGAGGCTCTCCGCGATCGTACAGTCGACCACTGGCTAAAGTATACTATTTGTCAAAAACCATCGATTAAATCTCAACCTTATGACTGTACTATATGGTATATTTCAGATTCTCAAATTTTGACGTTTTGGGTAGGTTGACCTGTGATCGATTGTACGCTGACGCAACTGGCATAATTATGGCATGCATGAGCATTGAGCATTACGGGTGGAGCCCGCCTGGAGGCGTGTCGATATCAAGCCTGAACGTACAAACAACACTACGGTTATATGTGTAATAGGAATGACGTCATAAATGGTAACGTCTTTTTATTTTTTAATTTAGGTACGACTAAACCCCTCAATTTCACATGGTGGTAAGTGACGATGAGGTCGACGATGGAGCACACAGGTTTAGTAAGTACTGGGTCTTCTATAAACACTTCTATATTCCACTTACGCCGAAGCGAAGATATTTGACGACAGACTTTACATACTTTTCATCTCCATACATTTTGTATAAAATTCGAATTTCACTTATATCCTATTTCTCAGAAACGAAGTTCTAGAGGTACCAATAATCTTTTTTCACAAATTCAGGTTGTCGTAATAAAATACACGAAATATATTATTTTTAAACAATTCGTACGACCAGTAATTTTTTTTAGTTGAAATAACCACATTTTTCGTAGTTTAGACATGAATAAAAAAAAACTCGACTCCGAGGTAAAAAAATTAGCTATAAAAGATGCCAAATCTTATTGTCGTTCACATAAAAAAGTATATTTAAACATAATGCACATAATTTCTTGAAATCTACCATTTTGAAGTTGAGTAACTTATAAAGTACTGCGTTTTTTAGTTGATCGACCAATTTGCATATTTTTGCGAGTTCTAGAACATATTATTTTTTGGTTTGAATTGTTAGACTTTTATTTTCATGTCCATACATATTGCATAGGTCGAATATTAGAACCCGAAATCTAAGTAGAGGCATTCGAGAATATACACTCGTACATAGGACGTACGTGTCGTGCTACATGCGTGGGTGTCTTAGTGACAGGCAGTCAATCTAAAAGGTGTGTTTATATACGTACGCAAGGAGACTCGATATTGACGTACATACCTATAGTATCTTTCTGGCTATCGTGGTCTTTCTGTAGCATAACCAGCAATGGATATTTACCCGATTTATTAGCAGTTGGTAAAAGTTTACTCAAATCGCTCGCAGAGTTCCTCCTAAAACTGTTCCCAACTAATTAAATAATATTTCGCTATTTTTTAAAATTTCGGTAGTTGATAATAATTTAATAGTATTACGCGGTTATATTGCTACAATTGCAATGAGTTCATACTTGTACTCTACTCAAGACGCTAATGCGCCTTGGGATTGCCCCAGATCATGAAAATAGGTCTCTGACCATTTATTAACCATGTCGATGAGCAATTCTGTTTGCCGGTATTTTGTTTCAGACTTCATTATACAGATTAATAAGACAATGATTGTGTACTTAGTTTGTACTTTTACAATTTTTCTACAATTTTTACAATGGAACCAAAATACTTATTTTGAAATAATAATAATCAACGAACAGACTTAATTTTATATGGCTGGTGCTCCACGTTCCAAGCTTTTGTTTATTCAATAGCAACATCGAGGTCTTTTGACCTTACGTCGTTTCGGCATGATGGGTCGGCAGGTTCCACAAGGTGCACAGCAAGGAATGTCACTTTCTTCGCACTGAATCTGCTTGCAGCTGTGAGTCGCTGGTTTCATCTTTGCCGGGGCCCGGGGAGTTACTAACTCCACCTATAGTGAAAACATACAAAAATATAAAATCTGTTATCTGCCGATTTGAGGTGTCAAAGTCAGGGCCTAATTTAATAAGAAAATTATTCTTTTTACCCTAATAGTGCCGCCCAGTGGCACAATTTTCTAAATAGCGATTTAAAAAATCGCACTCTCGTTTTTTAGAGCATATAAAGAAACTTTATTCTATTGAACACACTGCTTGACAGATTCCAATAAGATCTTGATTGAAGTAAACAATTTCTTTGTTGAAATCGAACAATTCGACTTAACGTATGTACTAATATTGCAACAAGTTCTCGTTTAAAGTAAACAAAATTTTATTTCAGTGATATGTATGTCGAAAATACAACCAAAACCCAATCGTACAGGTCTGTAACTCTGCAGGTGCCAAAACATTGTTATTATAACTCTACGAGTATAAGTAGGTATATTGATTACAGGTTCGATTTCGACGCGCTTCTAAAAAACTTCACGCCAAAGCTGTAACATCTAATCAAACCGCGAATCAATGCTAATTTACTAATAATAGGTGTACTAACCTATAAAAGATTTTTTTCGCTTTGGTTTTGAATTTGTAATTTATGTTATGAGCACCTATGTTTGGTATGACCAATATAATCGAAATGGAGTTCGCGTTTACCTAAGATATTATCAAGACGAAGGTTTACGCAAATTATCTGTTGGTACTCGTATGTCAGATCAATTTGGAATGGAGCGTAAGTATGGCAGTCGTAAGTAGCGTAGTTATGGCAGACGCACGTTGTATTGTTGTTATATATAATGTACTGATTAAAGTCACCTGGGAATTTGTCAATGTCATAAAACGATTGCCATCGCATATATTGAGTACATATTTTAACATCAGTTCAGTATAGATTAGACTGTTCATCTAAGTATCTAAGTATCATAGCGCGACAATAACTTTTGGTCCATCTAATCCAGACCAACCTTTCCAGACAACCTTTTTTAGATCATAAACTTAACGTTTAAATTTAAATTAATAATTAATGATTAATACATTCTGATTAAAATCATACTTCAATATTTCCGGTGCGGTTGGGTTCATCGGTCTGCTTTCCGATCTTCAGAATGAACACGTCTTTGTCTGGATGAAGCACCTTTTGAGCTTTGACCCCTTTAGGTGCGTTTTTGGGTGTAACATTGCACACATTGCACATGGTGTCATGAACGTCTTGTTTGTTGTAAGTGAGTTCTGAATTCAGTGCTGTTCTGTTGGTCAGGGACTCGCAAATATCGTCAGGAATCTGAAAAATACAAAAGTTTTTGACCTAAATATATAGGATTTGCATGTATGCATGGTGGGCTGGGGAAGTACAATGCTAGCAAGCTGATGTGTTCGAAGAGTAAGAAAGCCAGCGTATTACCAGAACATTCCATATAAGTCCTCAGGCTTAGCAGCGCATCGATAACTCTCTTGTAATATTTTAGTGAACTGAGATGTAGACTATGGGCGACGGTGATCTCTTACAATCTAGTGACTCGTATGTTCGTCTGCTTGCTTTTCTTAAAAATAAAAATAATACATCAACAGTTCCCTTTTGTTATGAGATCCATCGAGATTATATAAATCTTGGCTATCTAGTTAATATTTTGCTCGGTTTGAGTGATGAGTTTGTTGTATGAACTTATTCAATATTTTCCAAACCTGAAAGTTAAGTCGGTTTTCCGGGTGCCCACCGTATCCGGCAGGCATGCCGCATGTCTCCGAGCATATGGAGCCTTCATCGTCACATGTACATTGTTGCTGGAGCTTCTGTTGCGACGGTGTCAGTTTTGGCGGCTTTGACGTACTTTTTGGGACACGAATTTTAACCTTTACAAGAAACAACTCATCTATAACGTCACGGGGATTGAAAATTGTATAAATATGCATATTTGTTAGTGAAGTCCTTACCTCGTTTCCGTTAAATATAGCACCGATTTCCTCGTAAGGTTTTCGAGGTTTTTGTGGTGATTTGGGCGCGCTGCCGGGTGCTCCAGGCTGTCCCGGTTGTTGCGGATATTGTGGCTGACCCACTGATTGCGTTGGGCTTGATTGTTTCATATTGCCTCAATAGACACGTATAATTTTATCTAATATAAAAGTTATAGGTAATAAATAGTAATTTTGCATAAACCAAAATTGATTTGCACCGTCCAAATTGATTCCGAATTGTTTTTAATAATTTAGTTTGACAAATTCACAAAATAAAAAGCTCAACGGTATAATCAGAGAGAAGGTAATTCTTTAAAGAGTATTTAATGTATTTCCATGAGGGAAGGAAATCTGTCTACCCCAAGTACCTACTTTATACATATCGTCGGAGATTTTTAATGTGAGAGTTTATGTTATGTTATGATAATGAAGGAAGGAAAGGAACGAGCCCGTCCCAAAGGAGAAACTATTTTTTTTAAACCATGGCATCTATTAGCGCGCCTGTGTTAGGAAATGAAAAGTGACCAAAGTTATACAGCGTGCTGATTCTAAACGTTAAGAGATACCGATCATTCGATAGACCGCTTCAATATCTTGAACTCCCCAACTCGCTCTTAACAAATTGTATGTGGCGGGAGAGAGGACGCAAGAAATGTTTTCGGTCGTCGCGTCGTGTGGATTCAGTAGCAGTTGGTTGAACAGGCTCATTCCTCGTGGTCTAAGCGTTTCGCCCAAAAAGTGATTCGATTACACGCAGTTTGTTCAATCGATTCTGATTTCTGATGCTGAGTGTACAAAGTTCTCCAAAGTTAAACGAGACGCGACTTAGACCATCTGCGTATAGACGAAACGGGGACAAACTAACCGTCACGCCAGTCTGTTTATTGGACCAACTGCTACTAAATCGTCGTGTGGCAAATATGGCAAAGGGATAGATATCCATCAAAACTTGGGTAAAGATGTGAACAAGAATGCGAGGGAATTAGACCCGAAAAGCACTATGCGGTTACCGTAATTACCATACCGTAATTCCATGGTTAAATAAACCTAAAAACAAAACATCTTACTCCGGGAAGTATTGAAATATACTTACCCAGGAAGTTTCCTTCCTGTATAATTCAACACGAGGTAATTCTTGTGGCTACCTAACCTCTTATATTATGTCGCAACCCGATTGCATAATCCGCCCTTTTATATAAAGGCTAGCCTTTATGCTAAACGGCGCTGTTTTTTATTACGGCTAATAGACGTTCAGCCCTTTTACATAAGGCCTGAACGTTAACACGCCCGATTGTATAATAATTTTGCATTCTACAATCCGGCGGGTCAACGTTTAGCCTTTTTGTATAAAAGTGTGATATGAAACGGCGGATCGTAGAATTTAGTTCCATATTTGCAGTTCGGGGCTCTGCTGAATCATAACAACAAAAATGTGTCGAGTATAGACAGTGTTCCGTTAAAATTGTTAAAATAAACTAATAAAAATGGGTGCAAGTGATCCATATAATTGAAAATTGTGATTTAATGAACACATTCAATAAAAAAATGTCTTGTAGGGTTTGAAAGGTGGCCATCGATTATGGTTTACGCCGGACAGCTGGCGAATATTATTGGATTACCAAATACGACATAATGCAAGTTTGCGGTGAAGACTATCTTATTTTGAAAAAAGTCGCCCAATGACCCTGCCATTCGTGTAATTTCATTGGAGGATTATTTTGATGTGCTCTAAACAGTGCAGAAATAATGCGGACATGACAGCCGTGATAAAAAGCATTGGAGAGAGATTTTACATACAAAAAAGCTATTTAATATTATTGTTCGTTACATTTTATAATATAATTTTACCACTACTGCTCCTCAAATTACGCTAATAATAATCAAAATATTATTATAATATATTTTGAGATATTTTTATAATGGTGATTGATTACTTACGCTATAAATGTTTTTTTATTTTAAATTATCTTTTATTTCTTGAAACATGGTTACCCTACACTGAAGGATTAAATTCTACAATAGGCCTAAACGTATTGTAGAACGTAACGCGGTGCCAATCCGGCTGAAGGTCATTTAGCCGTAATACAAAACTGCGCCATTTTGTAAAATGGGCTGCGAAGTTGGTTTTACAAAAATATTATTAATACGGAATAGAAAACTCAAATTAGGATTTTAATTATGAAAATCGTATGGATGTTCTCCTGGTCGGCTAGAACGCTCCTGCCAGCAAGGGTGCATATTCCCCATCGTATAGGCTGCACAACTCTAGTGAAATTGTTTTCACGTCGTCGTCGCGGATTCATCAAATCGGGTTCTTGCAGTGAATTACTGGGAGTTAATTCTGCCGATTTAGGTACTCTTCAAGTTGAAAATGTGCTTAATCGCTAAATAAAACCTCGTCCAAAATATCCGGCTCAAAATTATCTAACATTTGTTCACAACCATTTAAAAAAAATTAATCTTATAGGTAAGGTGTACATGAGGTTGAGGTGTAAATTCAAAATTTTATGAATACTGGAATGATGAATGTCCAGTGACGCCGTAATGTTTTTTGATTGAACGTAGCGGTCGATTAAGAATAGCAACAGCGACACGGTCTATGTTCTCGGTAAATCTGACGATTTATTTCCTCTTTGTTATTCGTTGAACTTTTTAATTGGAACCTACCCATAACCTAATCAAGTGAATGCTCGGTGCAACATGACGGATTTCAACCGATTCTGAAAATTTTTCCCAATTGAGTTGTAGAAGTGTGCGGTACGGTTGAGTACGGAGTGTACGGAGAGCAGACTCTAAAGTAGGCCTCTATCGCGTATCACCACCACCAGACCTCTGGTCTATAGTGACAAAAAAAAACCGAAAAACTGAGCCATTGAATATTTCCAGCATCCCCTTCCTAATCCTACATGCGTACTTATTTGATTTTTTTTAAACTTAAGCACTGTAAACGCTGCGGCCGCCGCACGTAGTATCCTAGGAACCCTATTTTTCTTCTTCCAAGGGTATTTCATTTTAGTAGACCCATTTGTATATGTGGGTTGGACTTGGTTCATTACCTACATTTTTTCTTCCTGAATGAAGAGCAGTGTGAAGGTCAGTCCGCCAAGGAAATCATAAATAAATCCCGCAATAAAGTACCTTTTGACGATATATACCTTTACACGATAAAAGTACAGCAGGGTGCTGTACTTTTATCGTGTTCATTTGCTGGCGTTTTAACGTCACAACAGGCAATGGATATTTAACCGCCTCATGCACCTGCCTCGCACAGCGGAAGCCCTTCGAATAGAGGCTTCACTTTGAATGGATTTTATTTAAAACCTTTGAATAGGTGATGGATTTCCGTATTACTTTTATGTTTACTCGTGATTTTTATTTAAAATGAAACTTCAAGAGCGGCCCAGTTTTGTTGTTCACATCAAAGTGGATCTGGATATCTAAAATAAATAAAATAATATACAAGATTCTATATGGTATGATGCGGGGTTTTGTATTATTAACGATCTAAAATAGATTGACATTAATAAAGACACACTATTAACATTTTAAATTGTAATTTTCTTGGCACGAATTATAAAAAGTATATTGGGTTTGGACCGCACGCTCTATAAAATTGTGTACTTCAATATCGATAATTCAAGATTGAGATCGAGAAGATTATACTTCCCGCGATGTCATAAAGTTCCCGGGAGATAAAGTCCGGGAAACAAGAGCTAGTAGGCTCGCACCTGGTCCACTTTCTATAATTCACCCGAAACTCCAGATTATTTACTTTCTCTTCTTTTTGGGCTTCGCACAGCACGCGCAACATGGCGGAGGGTCTGGATCGCACTGGGTTTCCCTCGTGTCTACTCGATGGGGCTGCCTCTTGTCATGATACTTGGGTGTCACCAACTCAAGCTCCATTTTGCATCGCCGGTCACCCTTGGGCCCTACCTTAGCCACCTTTAGGAGAAAATAAAATGTTTAATCGTTAAACCGAAAAACTTTTTTCGACTGAGTGATGAGATGACCTTATATGCATAGATAATTAATTTGATTTTTGATTTGATTTGTTTTCAATTTTCAATTTCATTTATTTAACCAGAATTGCCTACAACATTACAGTATTTCCAACGCGCTATAATTCAAACTTACAGACAAGTTACATATATTATCATTATTATAAATTATATAAGTATATTATGTCGTAGCCACATAGCGTAATTTAAGTAAGTGCGTAGTCATTTTACAATGCGCTGTACTGTTACTGTAATCGTAGAATTTGACACTATCTGTCTAAGATTTTTAGCCACTTCCTGAAATGCAGATCCTTAGTTAGCACATAGCGTGATTGTAAAAGCGCCATCTCTTTTATTGCCCCAAAACATTTTGATGATTTGCTTTAAGTGTCGATATACCTCATTATATTAGAGAATATTGTTAAATATAGCTAATATTTAGTAAATAACCGGTCGCGGTAAATTTATTTGAACATTTAAAAAAATATATTTAAAGAACAAAGTGTTATAAATCTAATTTAATATTAAGTTTAACTGAAGTCTTACAGTGAACGAAATTACTATTATTCTACCAAGTAGTATCAATCACTGGGTGCGAAGTACTAAGTGGAATGGAATCGATCGCAGCCCTCGCAGTGACTAAAAACAGAAATTATGTTGTCTCTGTATCTATTTATGTCAAACAAATCTATGCATAAAATGATTTTTGTATTATTCAACAAACAAAAATGGGTCACAATCACAGATTTAATTGTTGTTGTATTGTAAATTGCAACTGATATGTAATTTACATATAATTTTCAACTTTTTTTAAAATATATTTTATCAATTATCATAATATTTTGACAGAAACCAAGAGCCAACAAAGTTTCAAACGCTAGGTAGCGCTGAAGTCGTGCACCTAGCGAATGCATACGTAAATCATGTATAATAAAATAGGGGCAAACTACCAGATGGCGCTAGTTTCATAGAAGAGTGTGTAGTGTTGTGTGTGTTGTGAGTGTGTAGTATGTGTAAGATTATTAGCAGTTCGTGAAATAACTATGCACTTCGTGAAACACGCCATTGCACTATGTGTTTACAACATATACATGTTTCAAGGGTGCGGTGGCCTAGTGGCTAAGGCGCCATGCGGGAGGACCGGGTTCGAAACCATACAATGCTATGTATCAATGAGTTTTCGGATTGTTTCGAAAACTTACGTACATTTACCGACTGTTCTAACGGTGAAGGAAAACATCGTGAGGAAACCTGCATGTCTGAGGAAATTAAAACTTTTTTTCATCCAATTAGCACTGGGCCCGCTCGGTGGTTCATGGCCCGTACCCCCTTGCGCAAGGGGAGGTCTGTGCCCCAAAAATGGGGACAATAATAAACTGATGATAGAGATATATATTATCATGTTTACAAACATACGTACACATGCAAATATATATACATTCATACATCATTCATACATCATTCATACATCATACAAACATACATGTTTAAATTAGGTACCTTACCTAAGTATGTACCTTTCATGTATAGGCACCTACTTGTTGTGTACCTTAATAAAAACTTAGGTAAATTCCCTGCATTCTGATGATTTTACTATCTATAGAAGCATATCAAGTGTCGTGCCGGATCACTTCACGTGGATCATCACTTCATTAGCTAAGTTTCGTGTGACATGCTATTTTCTTAGGCAATTTTAAAAGACACCGCACTATCTCTGTGGAATTTAATTATTAGTCTCACATGACTTTGATAAAATGTTGATGCCTCTGCTGTGTGCTTTAACAAAATATGCAGTACGTTATTTTCATAATTATATTATACCTACCTTTAATACAAAAACATCTTTTCTCGGATGTAGAACGGTTTGAGCAGATGCTGGATCAGGGACATTCGTAGGCACCAAAGTACACAAGAAAGGACATGCTTTCTTGCCGGGGCCTGGACTCTCATTACCATGCGGTGCTGCTTGGGCACCCTTGCTTTGTTTATCAGACATTTTCTATTTATTTATACATAACTATTACTAGAATTTAGCACAACAATGGATGCAGGATGCAGTGTCAATTGATGACAATGAAAAATGATCATAGATGATTAAATTCCCTTGATGTCGTTCTATTATATAGGTTGTACTAAAGAGATTTAGATTTTATACCTGTATAAGAAAACCGTAGATACTAATATATCTATGATAAAAACCCCAAGGATGTATACTAAAAACCATGTCAAGAGAGCGGTCGGAGCGGAGTGCCGACTTTTGCACTTTGCCGACTTTTGAATTATTCAGGACAGATAATAGCGCAGTGCCGACTTTTAGATAGACCTATGATATTAATCGCTTTTCGCCGACTTTATTTATTTAATTATATTATTATTTTATTACGCCGACTTTCACGTACTGACGATTTTTTTTAAATCTCTATCATTAACGTTCTTCCGACTATTGTAATTAGTTTTGTTATATTTTCTGTCTGCCGATAAATTACAATCGTCTACAAAATAAATAATCTAGAGAACATTATTAAAGTAATTTATTTTATTACATATTTTCTAATAATTATTAAATTAAAGAATTTGAGTTATTACAAGCACAATCAATGACTTTTCGGTTTTTTACGAAGATAATTTACGTAATTTACATTTACTGACTGCTCTGATGATGAAGGAAAAGATCGCGAAGAAACCTGCATTCAAAGATTGGTCTAAGGTTTACGAATAATAAACATCAAGAAAACTCAAGTTCGACCGAAATGCGGCACACGAAAATTCGGTCAAAATTCAAAATTCGGTCAATTTTGTTGTCATTCACTCATTAACATTTGGACGCGAAATATATAACATAAATATCGAAAACACGTGTTTGAAATGCGTTAAAAACACAAAAATAAAACTGGGAATAATTTATTTTCATACATCTTTCATTGATAACTAACACAGAGGCGACGATCTCTTTATTAAATCAAATTATTCCGACGCATCTTGAATCAAAATACAATATGTCTAAATGTCAAATATGTCAAAGCATAGACCTACTGCTAGCTGAGTTTTACCAAAGAGTTTATCCCTCTAGTTACCTCCAATTCTGATTGTCTAAGGTCTGAGCGTCGTCGATGGCATCGTGGCTAGGACGTCGGACTCCCATGCGGGAGATCCGAGTTCGAAACCATGCAATGTCATGTAGCAATGAGTTTTCGGTTTTTTCAAAAGACTTACGTACATTTACCGACTGCTCTGACGGTGAAGGAAAACATCGTGAGGAAACCTGCACACCGAGATAACCAGTGTGTGAAATGGGGAAGGCAATGGCAAACCACCCAATAAAATCTGCCACGAGAGTCGTTCTTTGTGATTAATTCCTTAGACTGATCACGACCCTCACCAATTAGGAATACGACTTAGGTCTACAGAAAAAATAATCTCGAAGACCATGTGAAGTCTACTAATGCGCACCCGTGGGAAGTCGGACACAAGAAGCTAGTAAAGGCTAGTAAAATATAAACATATTTAAACACAATTGTACTATAGCCGGTACCTGCTATCAATAGTACCGAGGTTTGCAAAAGTCGTACAAATAAAATGCGTAAAGGAGAACGGGCTTTCTGGGCCTGGTCATATCCTTTTCCAGTCACCAAAGTTGGCTGAAACCTACCACAGTCAAAATTATCATAAGTTAAAGTCATGAAAATGTTCCACGCAGCGGGAGAACTATTTTATAGTGTAAAACGTGAACTGCGATTTCGAGGCACGCTTTTTTGAAATCTGCCGCCATTGTAACTTTTTGGGAGTCACTCATATTCGTTTTCCAGTCACTAAAATTAACAGACACCGTAATACAGATAAAAGTAATATATGAAAATGTTCCATGCAGTAATAGAACCATTATAATGTAAAATCTGAATACGATTTCAATACACGTCGTTGTTATATCTGTCGCTATTATTGTCTAAAGCCAGCTCTATACTCATGGCAAGAATTTTCACCGAGATTTCTCGGCGCGAATAGGGAACTTGCATGTTTTTTTTTTTGTTTTTAATCGAAAGATACTTGAAAAAGAGAAACTTTACTGAACACAAAAGATTTTTAATATGCTTATTTAAAGAGATATAGCTTTGTAAAAACCCATAATACAATTTTCGCGCCAAAACGCATTCATTTTCTCAAGTGACGTAATTGGATTTTATGTAAACAAACGTGAGCTGTGAACAGTCTTGAACTTGTCAAAAGATTTTTCGCTTTAGAGGTTATTTTTATATTGGTTATTTACAAGAGTAATAAAACTATTTACAGTATTTGTGTAATCCTAAGAACAATAACTAGGGTGTAATCGTAATGATTCGTTGTTTTAATTACAAAAGTTGCCAATTGCAAAAAATATTTTCCTTAGAAGTTTATCAAAGTTTATGCAGATTTGGATACGTGTAAGCGTTACTGCCAGTTATTTCTATATACAGTTATGTATAATTATTATAATAGGTATATAATTTATAAAAATAATAATAGTTTATAATAATAATATATATTTATTCAGATAATTCCGCCTCACTTGTAAAAATATTCCCTAAATTTAGGGTAGAGAAATCCTATGACGTCACTCAATGCTGATAGGTGTTTGAAATTACGTTCCATTTCGCGCTACTAAAAAGCTAAATATCTCAATAAATACAAATATATAAATATTACTACTCACAATTTAATCTTTTTATGTACTATTCTATCGACTGCAACACATAGTTTTAAATTTTAAAATTCATGCAAGTTCCCTATTCCTCAGAAAATGAACACTATCTGCACGGTTTATCATTCTCTCTGGTGCTAGAACGATAATGCTGTCGAAGAAGATGCGTTTTGAATTTGAAGTTACTATAACATTCACCTTACGCTAAAAACGCATGAAAATAAATAATTAAAAAGTAGACGCCGACTCTACAGAAATCGGCTCTTTTGTGCTATTTTGTTAGTTGCCGACTTCAGTAGTCGGTTTCTAATTTTTTTTAATAGTCTATATCTATATTCACCCACTGTCGGACAAAGGCCTTCTCTCTTTCGCCGTGGTTTCTCATTAATTATTTAAAAAATATTTTTATGGGTAGTGAATCACTTGAATCCGGCGTCTTTACGTTACATAGCATATATGCATATGCGATGCACGTGCGCTCGACGGATCACGTCCAAAGACAGATGGAGACTGACCGGTAATTATGCTTACCTACTTATTTTCGATCATTCACGTCTTACAATTCGATATTTCACAATTTTTTTTAAATTCCATCACTCAACTTACATGGACATCCTGAAGAAGAATCTAAAATTAGTTTTTCGACATCTCAACTAACATCAGATATATTAATGATTAAAGTTTAAGTTAGTCCCTTTTTAACAAAACAGTTATTTAAATGTAGTCAGTAGCTGCTTGTATGGCGCTATTACACAGGGACGTCATAATGTAAAATTGCCGAATTTCAATTCTGTTCTTACATTTGACCATCAATTTATGTCTAATTTTAATTTTTAAGAAATGCATTAATATTTGTTACTTGGATACTACCGAATTATTTATTACAAGCTATGAGTATGTTGAAGTTTTTACCTATTCACAGACACACTTTCACAAGTGTGTCTAAAACCTGCTGTGCTGATACCTGTATTACCTTGTACCTACCTGTATTACTGTGTACCTGTATTACCTTCAGTCACCAAACTGAATGTTAACTTGTAGTAAATAATGAGCAAATAATGAAAATGTTATGTACTCATATAAAAGTCTTAGGACCTAAATTTGATTTTGTGGGCCCAAATTTTGAATGCCAGATTTCATTATTAGGCCTGACCTACGTTTGAACCAAATTTCATTAAAATAGGAAAGTTGCACTTCGCCAGATTCCCTTGTTAGTCCATCATGCCAAAGGAAGCTGTCTAAGTAGGTTATAATAATTCAATCGTCTGCCTGTGCTATGTTAGTATTAGAGCAGGATAGAGTTACGATAATGCGTTAGATAAGGATGTCTTGTCTAAACAGTTATCTAAAAGTCAATACACAATAATTATCCAATAAATCTGTATTTATTAAAATTTGAAGTATGCAATAGGCAGGTAAGTATTTCTGTAACTAATGCTTGATTAATTATTTTATTAACAGCAGGTTGCGCAGCTGCTCTTACAGCATTTTGGTGGAGCAACCGAGCAACATTTACGTGGCGGACAAATGAACGGTCCGCAGCACGACAAACAGGGCTCGGGCGTGCTGCGGCACCGCACCACCGGGCACATTGTCGAGCGGTTGAGGCAAGGAGATATGCGCTTGCGATGGCCTCTAATTCGAGGTTGACTACGAGCCCTACGAGTAGGACGTTTCCGTCCAATAGGACATGGTCGTAGGCAAGGCGAACTTTTACATGGAGCACCACAGGGATTCTGGCAACAAGTCTTTGCGCAGAGAACCTTACAGGGCTGTGGAGTGCAGGGCGTGCAGCTTAGTGGCGGGAACGGGGTGCAGCGCGACGGCGGGCACGGCCGGCAGGGTGGCCGCGGCTTACACGGCAGTGCATACGTTACACAAGGATTATCGCAACAGGATGAGTTACAGCACTTTCTGCACGGGTCGGGCCTGCACGGAATTTGTCCACAAGGCCTTCGTCCACAAGTTCTCGTTCGACAAGGTGAAGGCCTACATGGGCTAGGCCCGCAAGGATATGATGCGCAAGGAGTAGGCCTGCAAGGTTTAGGTCCACAAGGATAAGGCCCGCAAGGTCCTGATCCACAGGGTCTCCCGCACGGTCGTGGGCCGCAAGGTCTGGTACATGGCTTTGGGCCGATTGGCCTTGGTCCACACGGCTTTCTTTTACAACATTTCGGTCTACAAGGAGCTGGTCGGCAAACAATCATTTTACATTTAGACGGACGACCTGATGGATAGCACGGACCAGAAGGACACGTCGCTCCACCATATGTCGGAATTCGGCAAGGAGGTGGAGTCCATTCTAGCATTAACTCGTTTTTCGCGAGAGGGGCTCCAGTCATTCTACGTATGACTAATTCAAACACTCCTCTGCGGGGATTACTAGCTTGAGTAACTTTGACAGGAGCTTGTTCTTGAGGGGTTGTGGCAAGTATACAGTTTGGTCCTTGGCAAGGGTCGCGTCCGTGAATGGGACAAAATGCTCTTGGTCCGATTTTAATATGTGACACAGTGGCAACCATATCTCCTTTAGGACAGCCTTCAGTGCCAGGACATTTCTCAGATGTAATTGAAACTGCCCGCTTGGTGTTGGTTGCAGCAGATCCTGTGGCTGTTTTTGTTTGAGCAGCAGAGGTACTATTTGGATAATGAACTTGTGTGGAAGCGCTTCCTTTAGTGTGAACTGGAGCAGCTGTTGTTTTACGTTTTGAACTTCCCATCCCCGAGTTATCTCTCTTTTTTCCGAAAAAGTATATATCATGATAACGGGAATCCCGTTTAATATTTGTATCACGATTAATCATACCAGACGTACTAGTAGATGGATATGCGTTGTAGGAACTGTCGTGCGGGCCGTTGAATATATAACGGCTGTCTACGACATTAGCACCGCTGACTTGAAGACATTTATTTATCGAAGCTGTGGCCTGTGTCCCCGAGGTTCGGCTTCGGCAGTAATCATCAAATAGTGTCATGTAGACAGTAGTTTCTTTTTTACCAAATATACTGCTATTACCTTCAAACATTGAACAATAGAAAGATTCACTATGTATTTTCGAAACCTCATCAATCGTGTTCGAGAAGGAGACACTATGCCTATTAGTCTGGGTACAAAGAGAAATAATTGAACTTAACTCAGATATCCTTTCATCCTTCATTTCATTAGGCTTCGGAGGAAGTTTAATTTCCTCTGTAAAGATCTGAGAGGAGTCATGAATATTAATTGGATGTTTACATTGAGTTTTTCCTTTATTCAGTATGTTTATAATTGTTTTACTGTGATGAAGTTGCTCCATTTCCTTACTCGTGGCTATAATTTCGGATTTTTGTTCTTCGGTAAAGTCTTGATATAACAGCAATCTCGGCAGTGCACCTACGACCAGTTGATGATAATTTATTTTTGTTAGGAACAGTACTACAATATAAATAGAGCTATACAGGGAACAGAGAAGAACACATTGAGCAATAACAAATTTAATAATGTAATGAATGACAGAAAACAAATAACGTATGTTCTAAAATTTATTTATGTGATTTTGTTTCACAACATGCTGGGCAACGGCATATACATTGAGCGGTGCGCGAGTCTGTTACTGGCACCTTTTTCCTGTGTGCCATATAAGGTGTGATAAACTGATATTCAAGCTTTGACTTTCGGCCCGGCATCTCTATGGTCTTTCCAACGCGCATTTTAACAACTTGTTGTGGGAAATCATACACAACCCCGGGGTAGTCCTCTGCAGTAGTAGGCATTAGCTGACCGGGCTCATCTCTGGCAACGTCCCCCACGCCGTCGGACGTCAAGTTAAAGTATGCTCGCTGCTTGTGGCCCATGCCACACGAGTCCGATGGCATTTGGAATACGACCTTTTTTCCCGTCGGGCAGCAATCTGTACAATTTGGTGTATCATGTCAGACTTATCGTATTCAATTTAAATAACATACCTAAATAGATTATTATTATCCTAACTGCGTCGAACTAACAATTTTATACAAAACGCAATCTATACCTATAATTTAAACGAGTGAAAATGATGTAAGTAAGTTCAAATTAATGTAGTGTATTAAACGAAAACTATATTATCTTTTTGTCACTTTAGATCTCTTAATACGACAACAATCGCAATCGGCGTCGGACTGCATTCGTCTGCTACGTGTTTGGATAGGTAACTTCTTATCTGGCCCTTTAGGAGTTACAAGTTCTAATTCCAATTTGCATTTTTTGTCGCCTTGAAATGCTGTTTTCGCCACTTTCAAAACAAAAACATTTGTATTAGGAATATCTTGAGGTTTTGTATCACCACGTCCTAGGGCGGCTTGCTGACCATGTTTGGAAGTCTGAATACAACCCTCTGTCGTGCACGTGAATTGTGTGTCTGCTAACTGTGCACCACGACAGCACACTGCTTCGCTAGGCAGTGCTAAGGATATTTGGTTCTTCCCGCATGGTGCTTCGCACAAGCCAGGTTCCTTTCCTTTAGTGAAAGGACACTGCAATGCGCAATGCGTCTGACTGATCTTCTTGATGATGGACGCGGTAGCTGGTACTTTAATCTTAAGCTCGTTGCCAGACAGGTTCATACCTATCTCGTCGTACAGTTTACTGCGACCTGGCCACCAACAAATTTTTTTCTCATACATTCAGTTTTGTGTAACCTAGAGAACTAAATTTACCCAGAAGCCTATCCAAAACACAGCGTGGGGAGATAAATACAAATTCAACAGATTTCTCTTACAACACATTGATAAATTGTTTAGATAAATAGGTAATTTAGAAAGCAGATATGGGTAAACAAAAAGGGGTTTTAGAATTGAGAGTTACTGGGTAAGTAATAAATGAATTTATAAGAGCAATCATAGAAATCTGTACAATTTTTAATAGTTTAGTTTTATATTTTTTGGACACTCCGGGGTATGTGAAGACGATGTTACACCACGTGTTTAATGATTTCCCTATTACTTAATACAAATTTGACTCTCACCACAAAGCTTTTGGTAGGAGATAACATTACATTGAATTGCATAATTTCAATATGTGTTGTTTTTCAAATGGATTACCAAATGACTAAACTGCAAACCCGGCTGAGAGCTCTGTAGTAAATGCCTTAGTTAAATCAGTAATAAAGACTCTGGCAGTTTCCTTATTTCAGATTCAACAACTACATTTAGTAAAATTCTCACCTTTAGGGAGATGAAGGCAATATTGGTCAGTATTTCTGCAAGCTAATTGTTGCCCCTTTTGAGGTCTCGGTCCAGAGCAGTAACAGATATCATCAGGATCTTCACACGGCTTGCTATTATAAGGATCCCGAGCTGAAAATTGTAAATTGTAAATTGTTTCCTGACCAATTATCTAATATTAATAAATCATAAGTACTGAATTATTATACCAAATGGACAAGGTCCACGTCCACCTCCACCACCTCCGCCCGTACCAGAAAATCCACCACCACTCGTTCCGTGGGCAGCACCACAGACACAAGGGTCTTCCTTGGTCTGAAACTCTTTCGGAGGATTGCACGATCTATCTACAATAGCAGAGCCTCCACCGGCGCCTAGGTGTGGTGGACCACTGCTTCCTTGGAACTGTGTGATGATTAATTTACCAAAACACGAAATACGAAGAAACATTACAATTTCACCCGTTTCAGCGCCGTCTGGCCCAGTAATGCGGAACGAGTCCTTTAATGCCTGGTAGGTGACAACGTTTGGGTCTTCCAAAAATCTCTTACGGGCTTCAACGAATTCTTTCGTCATGTCTATTGTAGCTTCTCCCATGACAATTTTGGTTGGCAAACATCCACACGGGAGTGATTTGTACACGGATACGCTTACAGGAAACTTGGACATGGCCTTCGCTATTTCAGATTCCTTCAGTGAGAAAAGGCATGATTTGCCGCTGTTGAATGTCTTCACGAAAGGCCCGCCGCTCTTGGCGATGCATACCGTAGGGTCGTCGTCGCATATTTCGATCGGATCGACGGCGAGGCATTGTATTCTGACACAGGTTCTGAAATCCTTATCGGAAAAGCAGGGACTTTTCACGAAAACTATTTTGTCGATTAGTACCTCGAGTAGGAACAGGCCGTCATCTTGTTTTGTCATTGCTGGCTGAGTTTGGGGATGGGATTTTTAAAATTTTATAAAATTTTACACTGCTAATTTATCATACTTGAGAATTTAGACAACTTTTAAACAAAAGAAGACTGGTCGTGATAACTGTCAAATTAATTTTTTTTCTTCAAAATTTTCTATCATAAAAATAGTAGTAGGTAAGTATTAAGTTTGTATACCATAAAATTTGATTTCTATGTATCGACAGCCAACACGTCATATCATTGATTGTGAGTGGGTATAGACTTTAAGTAACTGTGTTACATTAATTACTTGGAAAATTTACGTAAAATGCATTCATATTTAACGGATGGATAATTTTTGTTGTACCAATTGCACGCTTCACTTTGAAAAGGACGGCCAACCCTGGAACGAAACAAGTGTACCTAGCTATAGCATAAAGTAAAATAAAGTAATTCGAAATATTAGGGCTAATACTAATCACTTTATTTTACTTTAAAAAACTAACATAGGAATAGTGTTCGATCAGTGTGTAATCGAGAGCTCTATCTAAACCAGGACTTCAAGTAAAGAGTTCGGACATTCTAAAGAAAAATCCATTTGAAGTCCATCCACTCATTAATTCATTTTAATATTTTGGGGTGAACACCAAAGGTTTAATTTATTTGATAATGCTTGTACTTGAGAAATAAATGTCGTCAATGATGTTTTATTTAATTGGAACAATGAAAAAAATAAAAATGAATATATATTTTATAATCCGGGGAAGCTCAACACAAAAAAGGTTGGGAATCCATGATCTGTTAGGAATACTTGAAAAAATAAATAAATCGAAGACTCTAAATAAGCAGAAAATCATACTCATCCATCGATTCCCGTATCTGTTCCGGTGTTAGATTGGCTGTTAAATCAGGGTAGTATTTCCATCTCTTCTGTCCCTCATCCTGGGCCCAGGCCAGCTGAAACGGTGTGAGACCTGGCACATTAATCTTACCGCAGTTGCGACAGTGAGGTGCTGGTTTCTGAAAAAAATAAAACAATGATATATTATTAGTATTACAATGGATCTCTTGGTACAAATGTCGTAGTTGCTCCGGAGCACGATTGAACACAAATCAGACCAGTCCTACCTAGTTGAAACAAGCATTTGCTTCACAAAAATTAGTCAAGAGGAAGAGGAATAGTGAAAGCGCGAGGCTTAGAGTTACGCCTGCCTTGCTTAAATTACTCGGGAAGAGGTTGGTATCCAAGGCGGCGGCGGGACGCTCTGGGCATCGTCCTATACTACACGGGCTCGGCCTTCGGCCTCTCGCATAGGGAATAGCGCCTTACCTTAGTTTCTCCTGGATGCTTTAGGCCATCACAAGCATGCTGGCGTCGGTACTTCACGCAGTCGAGATCGTACTGATACGAACGAGGGAACACGGTTTGATGAGCTGTGTAAATAAACAAGGATACCACAGTGGTTGTACATCTAATTTTCACACATTTCGAAATAACAACCTTAACCTTAACCTTACTCGTATGTGTATGTATGGCAAATTATACACAAGGCAATATTTTTTCATGAGTAATTGTTTTAGTTGGTTCTTTCTAGTGATTTTAGCGTCACTATAATGAATTAATAATGATATATAATACCTCCCTACTTATAATTTTTAAAGATCGTTTATTTAGACCTATCTCCGTTCAGAAGGTAACTTTCTCTCTTCGAAAGGTGTATTTATGTCAGTGTAATTTGACCTCTTTTACATACTTATATGGGACCCATCTTTATAATACAAAAAAATAACATCGATTTAAGCCTCGATATTTTGTTTTGGATCAAGGGATTACATAGGAGTATGTAGATAGACGGCCGTAATAGACGGACGGAAGATCGGACGATGGAGCGACTGACAGAGCAATAGAGCACCGGTTTCCCTTTGCGGGAGGGATCTCTCAAATTACCTTTAACTATCTAAACTTTTCTTATTTTTAGACTAGGAAACTAACGAGGTAAAACCATTTCTGTGGTCATTCCATAGTTGTAATAGGCATCGTGCAGAGTATAAGCGTTGGCCCCAGGCTTGTCCACCCAAAACGCCTTATCCTTCAGCACCATACGGTCTATGACGGCGTCCGGCAACTCGTCGATTGTCGGGCTGTTGAGTTTATTATAGTAATTTTGATACAAAAATATAATCTAACACAGTCATCAGTCGGCGACTACACTACGACGGTTCCAGTATCGGGCGGTTCCATGGAACCGGTGCTTCATATAAACTCAAACAAAAATGGGCGGGGCTTGAGCGCAACGCATGAGTTTTAATGCAGTCGACTACACGACCGGTACCGGTACCTGAACCGAACCGTCGCTAGAACCGTCGTCGTGTAGTCCGAGCCTACCTAATAATATACGTAGACTAAGGGTACAAATAGACAGATATTTTTTCGTAAAGTTCTAATAGACAGAATGTGGGAGTCGAGGTTTTGGGGGTAGACGAGGGGCCCTGAACACTGTAACCCCCCTGTCCCCCCTCATGCAACCACCTCCCCAGGCCGTAAACTATCTTCAAAAACCTGCTAAGTACCTACATAGGTAGTGCTTGCAATGTGTTTTTTTTCTTAAGACTAAAGGTGAATTAAATTGGAGGCGATCACTTCGAAACCCCTCCTTGTTATATTAATAATATTTCGATGTGACTATGACAAGACTGCGATATTTGTCGAAAAGAGTACTGAATAATACCTTGGCGGAACTTCTGTCAGTTCTCTCGTTAATGGTTGCAGGTACTTGCCGATGGTACGTTGCGTCAGACATGGTGGTTGGCCCGGCGTCAGAGCTTCGTCTGTGCGGACTGTTACAGACACGTTGTCTATTGCATATCTGAAGGAAACGTTAATCTGTGAAGAAGGTACCTACCTAGATAGGTAAGTTGTCGATATTCGGGATAGCGGCGGCGTTATCATGGGATGGCGAGCAAATAAACAACGACCGAATAAAATTACTGTAGAGATTGAATGTTGTAGTTTATCGACTATTGATATTATTTCACTCCTAATTTTACAAAATAATACCGTTATTCTAGTGGTAGTGAGTGCTGGGTGGGGCGGTCCAAAAATTGTTAGTCAACGGCTTGTTATCAACCTCATTGTTTTACTTTTATTATCCCTTGGAGGCAAGTTTTATTACAAACTCCTTGGCCAAATAACACTGACTGGCGTTCTTTAGATATTTTTTAATTAATTGTTTCAAAAACATGTCTGTCAGTTTTCAATCGCTACGATGGAAGTAACGCGGGAAGCATTTCGCGCTATGATCTATTATGATTTTAAACGAGGGTTAACATATACGGAATCACATGAAAATTAAATCAGTGCTTTTGGGGAATTGGCTCCATCACTTGCCACCGTCACGTATTGGTTTCATGAGTCTAAGCGTGGTGGTGGAGCGACCTAAAAGATGACCTTCGACCGGGGGACCAACGGCAATCACCCAAGAAAACGTAATCAGGGTGGATCACAGGAAATTTCCAGCAATGACCATCTTAAAGTTAGGAAGGTTGCATTGCGACGCATGACATGTATGAAAGTCCGACGTGTAGACTGGTGCCACTTTATACTAGATAAATTCGACGGAGGTAGCTCACAACAGGTGACCTACATCTTGATTTCCGATGTCTCTGAAGAAGATGATTACACACTAAGGTTGTTCTCAGTCTTTCGACTGAGCCTGACGTCAACAAAAAAATGGTTGCCGTTTTTTTCCGTCGTAGGCTTGTAGCCGTAATTCCACTGGAAGATCGAAGAACAGTTAATAGCCAAAGGTATAGCGAAATTTGCCTGCCGCAATCCTTCCAGGAGCTGAGTGAAGGAGCGGAACACGTGGTATAATTTTTCACCAAGACAACGCACCCGCTCATACTCAATCAATTGCTACCACATCCCCCTACAGTCCTGACTTGGCTCCGTGTGATTAATTTTAGTTCCCCACATTGAAGAAATATCTGCGAGGAAGGAAATTAAGACTGTGGTCGTCCACAGTCTTAATTTCAGCAAGCACAGCAGTAGACTAATTTAGGCGGCTTTTTCAGTTTAGTTAGTCGAATGCATAAGTGCATTGATGCCGTAGGGGAAAAGTTGTAAATAAAAATTTTTAATATATCTTTTATTTTCTAATGGACTAAAAATTAATGGATCGCCCTAGGTAGGAGGTATACATTTGTTTTAATTTCATAAATTGACTAAGAAAATATTTTTTCGTTTGAATATTATACGTAAAAACACCTCATGGAATTTTCTCATGTTTTGAAAGTTCATGTTGAAAACAATTAAACTGCAATAGGTACTAGAAGGCGATTCTCGCAGTTTTCGACATACAGAAGTCGAGCGCTACGAACGTTTTGTCACGCTCACAGATATACTACGACATTCTACTACGAGAATTGCCTTCCTGATGCAAAAACGAAAAACAAAACCCACGGAAAAACAACAAACAAAGAAAACATGCGTTGCGTACTCCTCCCATAGTTGAAAACAAACTCTTCCTTTGGTGTGGCGAAATGAATAGAAAAAATGCGGGGCGACATAACTTAATCTCGAGCGGACCTATGTTTGGTACAGTTTCAGCTTGGTACATAGGGGAAGTCTTCCCGGGCGTAGTAGCGCGTGAGCGACCTTGGCCTGATTAACTAGGTAGGACGATTATTAAGCACGACCAGACAACAGGTCCGTAGACAGGGGGTAGTTTTAGGGGTTGAAACCCCCCCACGAAATTGCTTACACAGGGCCTTCCACAGCCATTCAGGCACTTTTGGGCTACGATAAGTGAGCGCATGCGACTAAAATCTATATACCTATCTGAAACTCACGACATGACCAACCGTTGATCCTGGCTACGGGCTTGCCAGATAATATAATAGAGTAGTCAATATGGTACCACTGTGCCACTCGCAAGCCACAGGTACCTAAAAACTTTTAATGAAATTTACCTATACTTCAACATTTATTTAGGTACCTAATCCAAAATGAAGATTTCAGGTTCAAAATGAAATTAGTGGCTTTTAAAAATTCCATGCATTAAGAATTAGTATTTTTTATTTACTTGCTAGGGTCAAATCCACTCAATTTTGCAACATTGCTTCGAGGAAAGCTTGGATGGGGCATGTTTCTTCAATATCGATCCAGTTTTTTTATTAATTTGGTTTAGGTAGTTAGGTAAACTTGGTGATTTTTAATGTTTTAGGTGGCATTTCAAAACTCACAGATCAAAGATTATGTAATGTGCCATAAGATCATAGATATTTTTCTGTGCACATGTGCATCAGAGAGAAGGTATGTAATCAATCACTACGTTTTACTTCAATGATTGTAATGCATATTTGTATGATGTATAGTCACAGAATAACTAAAAATATTGTTGACATTCACATCAAAATTTTATATAATGATAGATAATTAACCGTTTTATTGTCATTCAAAATAAAATAGGTAAATATAAAAGAAGTTTATTAATAATCGCCAAATCTAAAGCTAAAACTAATTGAAACTGTTTCGCTCACTTATGTTGAGGGTGATATTTCGTTTAGTGATGGATGTTATAATTTAGCGAGTGCCAGTGTGTCAGTGCATACCAGAATCGGTGCCAAGGTATGCCTACAAAGTTCTTTTCCTTGGTTTACACCACAAAACTACTTACTAGCGCTCTCGTGAATTTCATAATCCTTGGTTTACATCTACCTACTAGCTTTTACTACTATAGGTTCGCCTCTAACCATACTATAAACAAACACTATCTTTTAAAGCTGTGAAACCTGTCCGAAAATATGTCGGAATCGACTGAAATGACTACCAAATCTTAAAGTTTAAACTCAATGCAACTGTCACGGTCCTTCATAATAATATGCTAGATCGTCTATGTTGTTCTTAGATTATCTAAGATGTTATATCTAGTTAAACCAGTGATATTCTAGAATTGGTGCCAATGGCGCCGATTCCTGGGTGGCCGTCAAAGTTAACGCTCATGCACAGAAATAAAATATATTTATATAAAGGAAATATATTTATACATTATATTGGTACCTCTATGCGCTCATAAAGGTATTTTAGTACACTATCCACCCTATTGCTATTACGAAGGAAATTGCATACTGACTTACTTTAGTAACAAGTTGAAATTATTCACGTTGACAGCTGTACACGTTCCATTGCTTGTGTCAAATAAAAGATTTATATATTTTCAGCTGTTAACGCGGTAATGGAAAATTGGACAGTTGTCAACGTGAATTATTTCAAGTGGTTATGAAACGCTCTCCTAATATAAACTTTGATTTTAAGTGTTATTTAATCTTTTTGATGAAAACCACAGACATCTATTGGTAACTCTGTGATGAAAACGTACAATCAAACGTCAGGTATGGCTGTATAGGCTCAGCTCCCTTTGCCTTTTCCGAAAGGAAAGAAGTTTTTTAAAATTATTTATTATTATTGGAAGCGTTCTAAAACCGGTAATAATTACCCGACAAAGAGTATCCGTTCCTGACATCTGTAAAATTTCCGGTTCCAAATTATTTTTAGGTAAGTCTCTAACAAGTGCCTTAGATGAATAATCCGAGAATTCACAGAAGTGATTTGGACCACAGTGCGCGAACGTGCACATCCTTACTTGGCTAAAATCCATTTTTTTCAGATACCCGTCACAAATAACTGTCTTTGAAGATAATGTATAGTTTTGCATTTTAATGCGCAAATTTGATCACATTTTGTACAAAAATATGTATTTCATATAAATAAATCACATTTTAGGTGCTGTCAGTGTGACGGCTGCAGCTAATGAAAAAATGAACTATAGTTTCAGAGGAGCCATAGTGCGGCCGGGACGCTTCATCTTTTTTCGAACTGTGTAAATCCGTAGCAGAATCTCATGGACGGCATTAAATTATCACACCCAGCATTTTAATGACGTGTGCTGTATAAGCTTTCATCCCTTTGCCTTTTACAAATTGGAAACGACAGTAGAAAATTTATTCTAAACAAGGTGTAGGTATGAACGCGCCCCTGTCCCTTTATGTGTGTACTACTTGTGAGAAGATGGTGATTGATCGTAAATAAAATTACTGTGACTCATGTTTTTATGACAAATTTCTTTTATTAATTATGTCTAAGAACATTGTATTTGAAGGGTGGCTAACTAAATCACCACCTACAAAACGTATCTGGCGTACGGTGAGTAGCATTCTGTATTTCCACTCAAGGATACTCGTCAAGGCAAGATTTTTCCAAACCTTTGTTGTTGACAAAGATTATAATTGCTTGGTTTAAAAACATGTACCTACTGCTGAAAAAAAAGTTTATTTTAGTATTAAATGGAAATTGCATTTGCGATTGCATTAACGTTTGTTTTGTTTGCTAGAAATGGCGGAGAAGGTGGTTTGCCTTGCGGCAATCTGGCGAGCTCCCAGGACAATATTTCCTAGATTACTACGCGGACAAGCATCGCAGACGACTCAAGGGCACCATCAATTTAGATTTATGCGAACAGGTACTAACTCTTAGTTAATAATAATATGCCATCTATTTGTATTTGGAAATTAAAGACTTGAGTTGAAGTACTTCAGTTCATCAACGTCAACTTTGTAGACATTATTCTGAGCCTTGGTGACTCACTATGCTTTTTCACTCACTCATATTGCTCAAATTCTTCTATCCTAACATCTTGGATATATCAATTTTTCTATGCAATCAAGGCAACTCCCTCGCACACAATAATCAATCTGGTTATAAATTAAGTTGAATCATTTTCATCGCAGTTGAAAGATTATATGTCTGTATTTAATTATGACAACATCCCTGTTGTCAATTCTAGTGTTTTGCACAAGTTCTATTCATGTTTCAGCTTCATAATTACTAATCCTTGATCTACAAAATGTTTAAAATTTATGCAGACAAAAATTATCACCTAGATCAGCCAGACCTGTCTATTCAACATTTTCAGTTTCTTTGAGCTGTAGGTGTAGGCATAGAATAATTCCATTGTAAGTATTGTATTATGCTGAATTTGAATTCTTAGACTAGTCACATATAACATAAACAGTGTATTTGTCATTGTAGTTCAGTCCAACATTTTAGTATATTAAGCACAACTCTTCGATAGTATTGTCAGTCTGCTGCTAACGCTAAGGAAGCAGTAGGTGTCATATAAAGGTAATGTTGAATAGTGCTATGATATTTTGTAGTACTTTTACCACATATCCTGTATGAAATTCTTAGTATGAGTTTAACAAACATAATTTCTTTCTTAAGTAAAATTACATCATAAAAATATTATAATGTTAAACTTAGAATACACATACTTTGAATATTTCTGTTCAGTTTCCTGTTTTATTTTTCCTGCACCTAGTCATTTTGCTTACTTAATAAACATGTTTTGTTGTAGGTGGATGCGGGATTGCATATGGAACGCACTAGCAATGGAACATTAGACCCTAAACTCCGAGGTTCTGTATTCACCATTCAGACTCAGTCGCGGACTTACCACCTAGAAGCTGATTGTGAAGCTGAAATGGAGAAATGGGTTGATGCAATCTGTCGTGTGTGTGGACTAAGAGCAACAGATGACTCATCTAATTTGGGTGAATTTTCTTTTCTTTATTTTTACAATTACTCACTGACACATACTGTATTGATAACTGATTTTAACAATGAGTTGCTCATTTTACGAATTGGTATCTATTGTAGTTGTTAATTGATAATTTTGATTCAATTTTTGACAAGATACGGAGAAAAACAATATTTACCCCAAAGGGGCAAACAGAACCCTATTGCTATCGCTCCGCTGTCTGTCCGTCTGTCAGGCGGTTCTAGCGTCTAAACAGAGTAAGATATAGAACTATAGGGAAGGAAGAAAATTTGACAATGTGTATTACCTTAATCTGTATATCGACTTTTAAATGGTGTAAAATTATTTTTAGAGGGGGTCCAATACAAGTAAAGGTTGTCGATAAAAAAATATATTTTTGTACACTATCATGTGTCATCAATATTTTATATCAATTAGTAAAGTATTTTAATTTATAATTTTTTTTTCCTAAAGTAATATCGAAATTAAAAATCATATTTGTTTCATTATTAAGTTTTATTTAAAAATCTTACCCAAAAGTACTCCGAAAAGATTATTAGTATTTTTAAGCTAGATTTTATAACCCTAGTTGAAACTTAATAATGAAACAAATATGATTTTTTTCGATTGGCGGCGAAACTGTTGTTACAGTTTCGCCGCCAAATTATAAATTACAGTTATAAGTAAAGAAATGGCAAAGCTTTTTTCGTTCCATACTTACAAATAGTCGTTATAAAATAGTATGGATCCCTACTCGTATGGTGAGGCCCGACTCACACTTGGCCGCTTTTATGAGCTTGTGCATGGTACAATTTAGTAGAATTTTGAATTATTTTCAGTTATGATGAACAAATGACCTCCAAAATGCATTAGCATAAGCTAACCATCCATTGTGTGAAATACAAACATGATTTCGAAATTCACGTGTGTCTTGTGCATAGATTCAATAACTGATTAGCTTATTTTTCCAGCCATAGCACTACCACCGCTTCGTAAGCGAAGTAGTGGTAAATTAAAAAAGTTACATGCAATAAAAATATTTGACTTTTTTGACTTGATTCATAATTAATTATAATTATGATATGTCCTTGTATAGTAAATTATACCACATGAACTGCTGTAAATATATTTGTATATTATACATTGGATTGACTAAAAAATAATATAGACAAGAGCTCATGGAACCTCAAGGTGAAACTGAGGCACATATTCCCTTGACCCAAATCTCATACGACGTTAAAATTTTATGGAATTGTGTTTTAGAGTAGGTAAATAAAAGAGGTTGATAACATATTTTTTACTCGTTTAGAGCTTAACAAGTAAATAGGTAACGAATCCATTTTTCAAAACTATCGTAACACCTCTTATCTGGTTTTTATATAATCTTTTTTCTTAGTATCTTGATTTGGTCTGATTGATTGATTTGATCTGATGATTGATTTGACAACAAACTATCTTTAGAGCTTAGTGAAATTAATTTATATAGCTATGCGACCTTAGTATGCGACTGATTATTGAATTACCTTGATGCTCATCCTTTTAATCCTAAGCTCGGATTATGTATGATAGATAATATTTTTTAAGACTGTGTTTATAACATATTAGTTAAGTTTTTTAACTTCCGCATTGCGAATTTATTTGTGATTGTATGACTGCAACATTTTATCTCGCCTTTTTAATTCACACACATACATAATTTCACGCAATGTGACTTGCGGGATATGCATAGATATAGGTGCGCCACTGATATCTGTATTGGCACGCCACATAGTCAAGTTCATTGCATTTTTTTGTATTTTCAGGCACATATCAAAACAATGTAAGTTCATTGTCTGCAATGAATGAACAGTATGAATGCGCTGATGGCACTGGTCCGTATATACCGATATCTGAGTGTATCACAGGAGTGCGTGCTCAGGTAACTTTTACAATTTTGGAGATTTAACTTATTTTTTCAATTCTATTTATTTTTCCCATTAACATTCAAATATATTTCATCTTTATAGACGTTTAACTTTATACTCTCCAACAACTTATCACTCTCTGCCTCCCGCTTCTAATCTATTGCCAAAATGACGTATTTTTCAATTAGTCTGTGTAAAAACAATGCAGTAAATTTAAAAAAATATGTTACAATTATTAAGTCATGACTCATGCATGATATAAATTTAAAAATAAACGAAAAGTGCAGAGCGCGGTCTATAACAGTACAGGTGACAGGTGAGAATTGCTGTATAGTAATAGTAATTGCTGTATACTGAGCTGGTTTGGTTGCTGGGACAGTAAAATCATTTAATCATCATCTACCTTTACAGGATACTCAAAGAGCGTTCACATTCGACCCAAAAAACATAGTAATGAGCACCAGAACGCCGTTTGAACGCGTGTCTGGAAATAGGAACCACCAGATGTATATGAGTCAGCCTCATATAAGGTTAAATAATACTGACTTTTCCGAGAACGAGTCGAATCTTAGCGATGAAGAGTGCAAGTCGCTGAATGCTAGTCAGTCTAATATAAGTACGTTGCCATTTTATTATTACTCTTAATTATAAATATGCGTGTGTATGTATTATTACTATAACCATAAAAGCGTTTGTTTCAGGAGATTGGTCTGTTGCAAAGTCATTTACAAAATTAGCTATAAGTCCCAAAAGAAATGGAATTTCTGAAGATGGTATGCATAATTTAGTTAAAGTATGTGGTTTAGTTATATATACTAGTATTTGCTACAATTTACTATGTCAATAATTTCAGGTCCACCAGTACCGCCGCGGCCACCCAAGACATTTGCGATGACTAAAGATTTATTACAAAAGGAAAGCTTCCAAGGAGGAAAACATCAAGACACCTTGGAATCCCATGATGTATCTGTACGTATGGTAATACACTGTCTAGTGTTCATATAATAATATTAACAAAATTCAGTCGATTGCAATACAATAGCATAGGTACTGATCAGTTTACTTGCATTCTTGATGATATGTGACCCGCTCAAATATAGCAAAAATAATCTTTTAATAAGTCAATTGTATGTGCTTATGCCTGCCTGAATATGATACACTCACATTCCTGATGATACATTCAAATATATGTCAATTCAATCCTTCCCTATGTTACATATACTAATGAAACAAAAAGCGGCCTTGAATTTTAATATAAGCTAACCGGTTCGCCTGTCAACCGAATAATGATAATAATCTTGCAAACACTTACTATTTGTTTTTACGTATGAATGAGCGTATCCAATTTTTGATCAGGGATAGCTTTGGATTGCATTTGTTTATTAAACCTGGCTTAAATCTATTATACCCGGATGTTCGTGATGTTTGGGTAATCTGAAAAGAGACACAAGTTTCGATTTTGTTTGGTTGCTTCAATTTTCAATATAAAGTTAACGATTGCCTACCTATTAGGTTTTTTAATTTTATTAAATAAGGAGAACAACCGATCAAACGGGCCACCTGATGTCAAGTGGTCACCGTCGCCCATAGACATCTCACCTCACTATATTAATATTAGAGGGTTTTTGATGCGCTGCTAACCTTGAGGACTAAGATGGATTGCCTCATGTGCCGGAAATTACACTGGCTCTCTTACCCTTCAAACCGAAACCGCCAAGGTCAATCAAAAGTAACTAAAAACTATTTTTTAATGTTATGTAATGCAGACGAAAAAAAGACTGATGGTAAGAGAAAACCTGATGGTAATAGTGCTCCTCATCCCCTTAGACTGTCACCTCACTAGGTTTTGATGCGCTTGCTAACCTTTCTTCACTCCCAGTACTGTACCATATGGAACTTGTTCTATGGTAGTACTGGGAACGAAGCAACGAATCGAAAACCTAGTGAGTCTATGGGAATGCCTAATACCTCGACAAAAATACTTATCGGAGCATGGTAATTTACGACAAAAATGGGCTGGTACCTACCCTAGCTGACAGTACAAAATAGTATCAGGAATAGAAGATAATCCTGCAATGTTTTACCACTAGAAGGCGCCACTCGCACAGACAACTGTACGACTTAACGATAATTTTGTTCTAAACATAACATAACCTAAATTTATTGCTTTCAATGACAATAATTTGATAAATAAATAATGATTATTTTGATTAATATTGGATGATTTTACAATTTTTTTGTTTAATAAACTTTAAATTAGCACATAAAGCCAAATATCGACATGTAGATACGTACCTTTTCACACTAAATTTTCACAAAATATTTTAACAGATTTTTTAAGTTTGCTATTTTGAAATGGCTCTTTGATGCAATGATATCATCACAATTTTACCATAGCTTTGAGAAATTATATTAAATAAACCCAAATAACGAGACATTTGTGATATCTTCAAAAATGACGTTTCGTATTGCTTTTCTGTTTACGGAGTGTGCTAGTGGCTCCACCTACGCAACGCTTTGCGTTTTATGTCCTATAGTCGTGTGTATATTTCCTAGTTTTGAAAAGTCGCTTGTTTTCAGACATACGGTCTCAGAGTACCGAGACGCATGTCGCACGGTGCCGCACCGCCATCGCCCGCGCGGTTGCTGCTCACGCCGAATGTAGCGCGTAATACTGACGACGAGGAGGCCTACTCGCCAGGACACGCGGTATGTTCTCACAAGCGGAAATCTTGTTACTCATACTCGTACATTTTATTGATAACGTTATAGGTCAAGGTTAACATAGGTTATAGAATTTTACATACATTACATCATAGGTTATACAATTCGGTATTTGACTAAATTTGTTTTATTCCATCAATCAACTTACATGGACAATTACATAAACTGAAAAAACTACTGGAAAAACAGTTACTTAATATGAATGTATATTACTTTACAGTCAATGCAATACTGCAACCTGCCGTCATTACCGCCAGCGGTGGACCGAGCACTAAAGCCTCGGCATTCAAGTCACAGCATAGGTCACATTAATAATATTATTGGACAGGTAAGCTCACATAATAATTATTTGAATAAATGTTTTAAATGCATTATCTTTCTTCTATGTTAATTTATTATTGTTTTTTTTTCACAGAACACGTTTCAATTCTGTCAAAATGATGATATGAAAGCGGATGTTTTGCAGTATTTAGATCTGGACCTACATCCATCGAAGCCTGCGTCGTTGTCAAACGTAATATAGAAACATCTCATTTAATCTTACATATTTTTTTCAATTTGTTCAACGAAAAGAAGTTTAAACTATCAGGAAAATATTTGGCATATTTATTTAGGTGATATGGCTTTAGGAAATTAATAATATTATCATATTTGGTAAAAAATAACGTTAGTTGAGACTCGCCATATCTATAGGGATCCGTACTTTAAGGACTGTTAGTAATCATTGAATGAAAAAAACTTTTACCATTCTTGCTCATAATTTATAAACCATTAAAGATGCATCAAGTTTTAGTATTTGTTGTTCAATTAGACCAACGAGCCATATTATAGGGATCCATACTAAGTATTGAGTGAAAATACTTTCAACGTGAATTTAAGCGTCGCATAAGGCATTTAAACCAGTTATAAAGTACATAATTATTTTTTTTAGAACTTTGATAATTATGTTCTACTTTACCTAAATAACGTATTAACTTACCTAAATGATTAACTCTTTTGTCTGCTATGCCATGAATTTTCCCGGCGTTTTAAAAATTCGTCTGGAATTGTGTCGACGTGCCTATAATAATGTTTTTTACTTGATTTTGAAAACAATATAAAATATAGCTTGATTCAATAAAGAAGGACGGCAACACAATCCCAGTTATTATAAATTAAACGAAGACCTCTTCATAAATGATATAGGTATAGTTTTAAATATTATTTTATACAAAATAAATACAAATAAATTTATTTTGCAACTTACAATTAATACATGGTTGATGCTCTAAATCCCGCACTAGGATACCCTGTGTCGCGGGATTTAAGCTCTTCTATTTAAGAACAAATTTGATATATAAAGGGAAAAAATAAAATTAAAATAAACGTATACAATTTTAAAATTACCATTAGATACTAAGACGTAAGCATGGAGTGAAAGTTTGTGTGCATGTGTGCGTATTGGTGTGGGGGTATGCCAAGTTATTTAATACAAGTCGTACATTTTTAGCAGTCGGAAATTAAGAATTTGTAGATAATGTTTTTTATAATTTTTAATAAATGCAATAATAAAACGCAATTGATTCAGTCTGATCCAAGGACCATTACTCTAATTGGACCACTCACTATCTGACCCGTTTTTCCTCCTTGGGTTTCAATCTTGTGCGTGTGGGAATAAGATTTAATCTTCTTTTTTACTTTTAATGACAATTATCATTCGAAATCAATGGTCCGACCCCAGATAGACAGAAAGAATCCTGGCTGCCAATAAAACGTCAAAAACACTGTTCCTCAAAATGTCATACATAATAATAATAATGCAATACATTCGCCATATTTAAAAAATAAAAATCTTTTTTCAGCCACAAGAAGCACCCCGAAAGAAGATGGACGTTGTCCACGGAAAGTCTCTTTCAGCTGTGGACACCGACTCAGCGTACAAAACTGTCGACTTTCTAAAAACTGTGGCGTTCAATATTACAAGACAAGACGCCGAAGCTTCTAGGAGTAATCAACATTAAGTATTTAATGATAGTCCTCAATTATTAATTAAGTTTAAAATGCGTTGAAAATATGTAAACTATCAGTACTTTATTCAGAAGAACCAGTTATTTTCTAAAATAATATAACTTATTTTAAAAGACTTAAAAATATTAAAGTTACCATGTTATGATTACGAAGAAATTATTAGGACCCCAATATCAGGAGCTCTTAATTAGTTCCAAAGCGGTGTAATTCTTCGTAAAGCCTTCTTTTACTACTAAGCTCATAGGCGTAACTAGCAGATTATTTTTGACCCATTCGATATAAACTTAAGGAACTAAGACAGTAATTATACATTTAGTTTTTAGGCTTCAGGAACCTGGTCACCATCCGCAGTTGCGTAGTGAATTTATAGATGACAATATCGACGCTAGTACTGCACTAGTATTCCCATGGTAATTAATGATATTATATTTGGTTTCTAAAAATCATTTAGGGACATTGTTGATAGAACCAGGGTTTTATGTATACACCTGACATTTGAATACACTACTCGGGAATTTACGATATCAAGTAGTATCTATCTACATCGCATCACCATAGTCTATTTATTTTAAGAACTGTGCAATATAAATATACCCTGACCAGGAATATAAAAAGTCACCATATTGCGGAATTAAATGGAACTGTTTTTACCCGACTGCCCCAGGAGGAGGGTAATGTTTTATCTGGTCAGGGTATACATAGATAATTAACATCACACATTACGTTATAAAGCTCAAAATAATCTTTCTCTTTTTTTTACATATTATTTTGCCTACCTACTGTGTTATGATCGTTTACTTGTCGTTTAAGACACTATTATTTCATGTTTCAGTTGTAGATATCTTTCACATTATAAGCTCGTTCCGACGAAGAGAAGTGACGGTGAGACCTCGTTATACGGTTTTTATACAAAAGTTATTATACTAATTTTATTATTATTTATAAAATAAGCTCCGTTTGATTCATAATATTTAACGTCGCTCAAGTAACTTGTTTGTCTGTATAATTGTTTTAATATTTATTTTCATCATTAATTTACCAATAGGGCCTATTGCAATAGTTATCAGAACTACAATTTACACTTTACACTTTATGTGCAAGCGAATCAGGCTTTAGAGATATGTCACCCCCTCGGGGATTATGGGCGTGAGAGATAATATATAATGTATGTTGGTGCAACCCATTTATTAGAATATAAGTAATAAGATAGAAAAACCTTTATTAATAGATCATTTGGCTGATGATACTTTCTTGTGTAAATACATTTGTTTTATGGTAGTAAATATAAATGATCTATTAAACAAGGATCTACTGTCCACAGACATAATTTTTATATCTACGCGTACTGACATTGGTTTCCAACTTGACCCGTTTCACTTACAACTATTATAGAGCAACTAATGTTAGTCTGCCTGTCCGTCACATTATAAAGGAGCATTTTTATTATTGATGATGAATAATGTACAACTTGTTAATGAGGTAACGCAAAACCTTTATGAGAGTTTTAAAAAACTTTGTCCTGCAAAGTTTGGAATTTCGTAATACATATTTTGATAATTAAAATCCTTTAACACGGTTCATAAAGGTTGTGCGTTTTTTCATTACCCCTTGTACGGCATTATTATGATGTATACATTTTCTTCGTAGTATTATATTTATTATTATTATATACACGCACAATTTTTTCGAGTACTCCCATTAGGTCATGGCCTCACTCGGTCATGCGTGATTTTTTTCACACTATGTCATGCAAGACCAGGTGGGTTTCTCACTATGTTATGGCACGCTGCTGCTTCCGTATTTCATCGCCAGCCAATGGACGATCCCACCATACAAGGACACCGCACATCACATGCTCAAAGGATGCCCTGCACGGACTCCGTCCTGTTCGACCGAATGCCAGCGGTGGCAGCGGCTAGGCTGGCGGACGAAAGGGCATGGAAAGCGGGTTCAGCCCCTGTCTGTCGAATGAGGCGATTAAAAGTGGTTATCAAGGACGCGAGCAAAGTGGAACAGTCAATTGGTTGGCGACCTTATAGGGTCTTTGCCACTTCCACTTCCCCTATTGGGAAGCAGCAGCGTGCCATGGCATAGTGAGAAAACCACCTAGTCATGCATGATATAGTGTGAAAAATATCACATATGACCAAGTGAGGGCATGACTTTTTTTTGTTAAATAAGGAGAGCAGACGAGCAAACGGGCCACCTGATTGTAAGTGGTCACCATCGCCCATAGACATCTCACCACACTTTTATTGGAGAGTTTTTGATGCGCTGCTAACCTTGAGGACTAAGATGGATTGCCTCATGTGCCGGAAATTACGCTGGCTCTCTTACCCTTCAAACCGAAATACAAAGAGGGTGGTACCAACCCAGGCGATCCTTCACATCAGGATCTACCATCACAAAACCTAATGTACAAATTATTTAAGATATGTCTTTACAAAGTTAATTGTACAAATTGATAATCTTTGTATAAGGAGCAGATATTATATAATCGACAATCGTATTTAGATGCAGTATTCAGGTAAACTATTATTGTACCTTGTACTTAATTTTGTATTCTTAGTAAGATATTCTACTGTACTTGTATATTTGTATGATCCAAATGCTATTTGTTTTTGTTGTAATCTCGGGTCATTAGGTGCTATTATGCCCAAAAAATGACGCTAGGGACCGAAAACAAAGACGTTCCACGTCAATAATCCTGCAAATGAAAAGAGATTTAATAAAGTACACCTACAAAGGCGAGCTTATATACTAAACAAATCCTTATGTAATTAGGTAAGAGTATTTATAATTTGTTGACAAATATATAATTATGTAATGCGTTTGCGTTGCTCACTTATGAAGTTGCCGGGGCTGCTTGAGCAAAACTAGCGCCGCTAATCGGAAAAAACGGTTCATAGGATAATGCTATGAATGAAGATGATTTTTTAGTAATATTTTAGTATCCTCGTAGTGAAACAATAAGAAACAAAAAGCGAATCTGTCAAAATGATCACTTTTGACAAATTAGCTTTTCGTTTCTGATTGTTTCAAAATGAGACACAAAACTATTTTTAAAAATTTCTTCATTCGTGGAGTAATCCTGTAAACAATTTTTTTAATTTATTGATATGATTTTTTTTCAATTGGCGGCGCTAGTTTCGCTCAGGTAGCGCCTTGATGGAAAGCAAAAATTTTATATGAAATATTTATACTATTTATTCAAATTATTGGCACGTTTGGTCAAAGCACTGTTGGTATTTTAATGGCTGACGGGAAAACAATATAGTTCAGGGCCAGCCAATACATGAAGATTAAAAATATAAATTTTTGTTTTCAATTCTTCCATATAAAACGCAATGCTATCTCTCTCACTCTTATACGATTTTATGCCTATGGTTCTGCAAACTTAGCGTTGGAGGACTCTTTCTTTACAATGGATTTAGGTGATAAAAACATGAATTTCTAATCCTTGTTGTTTTCACGGCTAAATGCTTTATCAACAGAGTCTATCGATTAAGCACCCCGTTTTTGTAAAGTAAAATAAAAATCTACAATAAGCAACACTAAAGTTACTGACATTGACAGGTGACATTTCTTATTTTGCTATGTTTTATGTTGCCATACGTAGATTTAACTACACACAGGCGGCGAGATCGACTTGATAGATTTTGTGGAATCCAACACGTTTAATTTTTGAAAAATTATATTTATTACAGTAAATACAAACCTGAATTTTTAAATAGGACCAAACCAATATTGTAGAGCTTTTAATTAATCTGCATATATCTGAGGTATATTAGTAGGTACACAGTATATTTTATTATTGTGTGATAAAAATAACTACATATATTTCATTATTTGTGCAATAAAGTGGGAATAAGTGACAGTGTTATACTTATGGGCTCGCCACCTATACATACGACATTTGTCCATCAAATCTTCGGCGAAAAGTGGGAACTATCTGTCGGTGGTTCCTCTGTCTACCCCCTCGGGGATTATAGATACAAAATATCTATATATTTTCTTATATTTATAAATATCTATATATTTTGTGTTGTAGACGTGAGTTTTTATGTATGTAAGTATACCTCTACTTTTACTTTATACCCCAGATATACAGGGTGTAACATTAAGAACGGTCAGTATGGGAAAGTCTGAAACTATAAGACATACGAAGATCTGTTCTTAGGAACCATGTCATCAATTTTAGTAACAAGAAACACTGTATTCATACATTTTAAAAAAAAACCTGTACTCAGCCTGGGAATCGAACCCGGTTGTTTTGAAAAAAAAACCAACACTATTTCTATTTAGATATCGATTGTGTAGGTCTTAAGGAATAAATGTTAGTATGAAACGTGATGTTTAAAATTAATAAAACGCATTGTTTCCATATCTTTTAATTTATTTTAGTAGGTGTTCGAAATGACTACCATTTTGTAAAATACAACATTCAACTCGTTTAGGTAACGATCTTACTATTGAATGTTGTATCTTCAGGTGGTGAATTTGCGTTAAAATTGTCTCTATGGCTGCTGGTCTCTAGGTCTTCAATTGTGTCGTAGCTTGTTTTGTGCACTTCATCCTTAACGTAATCGATATCTAAATAGAAATAGTGTTGGATTTTTTTTCAAAACAACCGGGTTCGATTCCCAGGCTGAGTACAGTTTTTTTTAAAATGTATGAATACAGTTTTTCTTGTTACTAAAATTGATGACATGGTTCCTAAGAACAGATCTTCGTATGTCTTATAGATTCAGACTTTCCCATACTGACCGTTCTTAATGTTACAGCCTGTATACAGATCGATCACGTTAGACACTCGTCATAAATAATAGAAATGAATGATGTACGTTTTCGATCGTATTTGTTAATTATTTTGCGCTACGATGTAGAAAGCTACAATTTACGATGGCAGAGTGGCAGTCGTTAGCGTGCATATTTTATGCCTAACCATGCCATTACGTTTCAGCATCGTATTTTTATTTACAGACACAATGTGAAGTTTCTACTAAGTCTAGTCTAATTAAATCGAAAACATCTTCGATTATTATCAGTGACACATTGTTTGTACCTTGTTCAATGAAATTATTTCCAACATGTTGTCTTAATCCCACGTATTTTACGCATCGTCTGTTGCTAAACACATTGCATGTAATTGAAGTGAAAATTTACGTGTGCGAGAGAAATCTGCAAAACATGACCTCAATTATTATTCGAATGCCAATTTTAGATATAGTACGCGAAATGCCCTGGTTTCTAGTACTGGCACCAGTCTTAGAAACCGGCATTCTGGGGTGTCGCATAATATACATAGAACTGTAAGTTGATATTAAGAAAATATGACATTCTATTCATTATGCTCTGCTGGTCATTTTGTGTGGGGATTGGGGAGCCATTTTCACAGGTATTTTAAAAGTAGCTCAATAAAAGTTACATTAATTATTGTCGAAACTGAATCAACCCGCAAATTTCCAATTTAAAAATTTACAATCTGTATACGAGACGACAGAACTGCACCGTGACCTGGGGTTAATGTACCTATGCGCGTGTTAAATAGGGTTGAGTAAAGTCATCGTTTTATTATTGACAAGGTTTATACCTGAGTTGTTCCCATTTGTTGGAATCTTCACGTTTGTTTTTTCTTGACAACCATACCCTATACTCAATTAAACGGTGCGAAGTAATACACTAATTATAAATCAACTTGCTGTTGCCTGCGGGTTTGATCCCTGTTTTTTTCCTTATGCCTTGTAAAAGTAGTCTATATTTTTCACCGTAATCTACTCTACGAATAACAGAAAACCCCATCTAATTCGGTTCAGCGGTTCTCGAGTTGAGTTTTATTTTAAGATGACATGTTAGGAATTAAAACTGTTAAAACTACGTATCATGAAGTTAGAGACGCCCAATATTGTTACAATTTTAACCACTGCATAGCTAGATTAACTATTAGGTACTATCTAACTTTTGCAGCATTATTGTATTAAATAAAATCTTAACGATGAAGATTTAGCAATAATATGTAATGCTGATGAATGATAGCTTTAAAACCTCCGACCGAAAGAAGATGTTTGTTTGTCTGTGGTATCATATTTTAACAACGAACGGTGCAATTTGGATGCGGTTTCCTTTATTTATATTAATTTGTCGAGAATGTTCGTAGCTATCCATGTCTGATCAAAATTGGTTACATAGTTTCCAAGATCTGAACCACTTTTGATGTTAGTAAAGGGAGTACGATCTAGAACGATTTACAATTACAATGACGGCTTCCTGACAGTCATACATTTTGGTACCTTACCTTACATTAAAAATTACTCAAACATCATTTTGCATCTTACATCTGGAATCTTGAGGATTTGATGACCATAAAGACAGTAAGTGGATTTTAATGACAGTAAGTCGGGGGTTTCTTACATTTTTAATTTAGATTTATTGTTTTAGGAAGCGCTGGTTTCGCTGGATATTCGCACAATGTACTACCAGACAACTTTATATTGTGAATATATGCCTTTGTTATAAATAGATTGATGACTTGGCACTAAGAAGCCTTATTAAATTTTTATCATGCGCCTGTATTTTTATATTGTAAGAAAATATATTTTATAAGTAAATTTATTTGCTTTATTGCAAAATGTAGGTGCAAATATAGTAGTATGTATATTTACTTAGATCGTGATTTATCACTACGAAATAATAAATTAAAACCAGTATTTTGCTTATTTTGTTGTGACCGTTACCTTCATACCCTAAGCTAAGACGAGCAAACGGGCCACCTGATGGTAAATGGTCACCGTCGCGCATAGACATCTCACCTCACAGTATTATTTATTATTGGAGGGTTTTTGATGCGCTGCTAACCTTGAGGACTAAGATAGTGCCTTGTGTGCCGGTAATTACGCTGGTTCTCCTACCCTTCAAACCGAAACACTGAAACTCAAGCATTTCTGATTTAAGGCCGAAATAGATAAGAGGGTGGTATCAACCCAGACGATCCTGCACATCAGGATCTGCCAAATTAACCTTACTGCTTTCCTAAGACACTAATACAAGTATAATTCTATTTCATTGGTCAGTTAAAAGAATCATACAATTACTTACCCGTGGGTAGGGTAATTGTTGATCCTTTTAACTGACCAATGATACTCGTATTAGTGTCTTACGAAAGCACTGCTGCATAGATAGACTGAAGAAACAGACATGTCCACTTTAGAAACCTAGATTCACAACGTCCACTTCTAGAATATTCTATTTCAAACAAAGATCTATTTCAGTTTGTTAGTGGATACGAAATTATGCAAGACGTGAACAGAACCAGATCCATATAAATAAATAGGTATCTATATACTCCCGGAAAGTATGGATCAAATGAAAACTGATGGTCTTTTTCACATAGGAAGGCACGTCGAACTTTTATAAAAACCTTAATAAAATACAGATTCTGACTGTTGAAAGTCTTCCTCTTCTGTGCAATCTCTGTGACTCGGCCAATACTAATCGGAAGACTTCCAACTTTTATGAGTAGACGTTGTATGTTTTGAGTAAGTGGGCGATTTAGGAAGGACATTCATTGTGAACCTTAAGGGTGAGCAATTCGTTTGGAAACTAATAATTACTTGTCGAACCGAACTTCTTTAAACTTCGACAGATTGCGACAATTTTCCTTGTAGAGGTTCTTTACTGAGGTGATGTGAGTTGAAAACCAAAGATAAACATGGTTTCTGTGTCTTTAACATGGGTATGTCGAGATAAGGTAAGACAACAAGAGTGGTCCAAACAATAGGTACATTGTGACTGAGAATCAAGCTGCAAGATGGCTTCGGTCATTGCATCAAATTGATGCAATGACCAAAACTCTTGGTATCTCAAACACAGATATTTCTACCACAGAGTCAATATTATACGGTTCAAAATAAGATGGATATATTTGCAAAATTTATTTTAAGCGCTGCCGGCAATAGCATCTAAAATGGGTAAATCCGATTTCCTTCCGCATCGCATTTTTAACCCTAAACATATGCTTTTATCACAATGTCACCGTTCGATGCTTTATAACACCGTAAAATAGATTTATAGGGTCGGTCCGATTCTTTTTCATAATCGCTGTAGGTATTATTAGTATTAAAGGCTTTAAAGTGCGCCTACTGAGCAGAGTGCGGCGCAGCGCCAACAGCATCCTGGAGATGATTGCTGACAAGTCTGATTGTCAGATTATGAGACAGGTGGCAATTGGTGCGCAGTTGGTTCCTATACACAGCGTCATATCCACTGATATCCCTAAATTCTGTATTATGCCACTATGTTCTACTAACATAGTTTTTAAGTTTTATTTGTACTAACACTTTTATGGACCGTGTTGTCTGATAAATAAATGAATTTAATTTTTGGAACCATAAAAGACATACATAGGTAGCTTAGCTGCCCTGAGTGCCGCCTTTTTAACTTATTATCTTATACACGGTGTTTTTTTGGTTATGCATTAACTTCGACACTGTACTCAGAACACCGAAGTAGTCATTAGCTATATTATCTATCACATTTATAAAATATATTTTTTTTATATTTTCGTACAAACTAAATACCTAGTCTAAAGTTACCTAGTATACCATACTCTTTATCTGAACTGGCAACGTCGCATTTAGATTAATTTAAACTTGACAATCATGACCTAAGTTATTCATGACATGTGCAAACGAAAGGCAAATAGTTTGTTAAAGTTTTGTTTCAGGTTTTCTTACATAAATTAAGACCCGCCCTTACTCATTGTATAACTTATCTTATGAAAGGGGGCCGGTAATAACCCAGCGGCACTTCGACGCTTGAGGATCGTTTATGCTAACCCCATTTTACACACTGGTCATCTCAGCGTGCAGGTTTCCTCACGATGTTTTCCTTCACCGTTAGAGCAGCCGGTAAATGTACGTAAGTCTTCGAAAACTACGAAAAACTCATTGGTACATGGCATTGCACGGTTTCGAACCTGGACCTCCCGCATGGGAGTCCGGCGTCCTAGCCACTGTGCCACCGACGCTCAGGTTAATGCATATCCTCAAAAACACGGTGTATAATCTCAACACTCAACAACATTGTACAATACAATGTAACCTCAAATCTTAATATAAACTAAAGTCACGAACCGTTCGATTAACGTTACGTTTCGGTCAAGCCAACGTTCATTCGGTCCGCTCGTATGTGTTAGCATGGTGTTCTTAATTTAAAAATAACGACAAACGGTATAAAACTGTCTGGGAAAAATAAAGAAAATCGGCTCATGTTTTGTTTGTACCTACTTCTATTCCAGTTTCAAGCTTTAATCTTTCTAACTTGCATTCTTGTTTCGTATTCTCTCCGGAGGCAGCCGGCTTTCTTTTCTTTCCTTCAAGTTCTCAGCGGTACCACCTGTACTACCTAAGTTTGGGGCGATCTTTTTCCAAATGTAGGGTAAACTTGCCTAATTCGTACCCCCTAGGAACAGATGTCGACAAATAATAAAGAAATAGAGTTGGTATTGATGGTAATCAAATCTTTATTTATAAAGTGACACAGAACTGAAAATTATCGACTTTATATATAAAAAGGGATTTCTTTAAACATACGAAAAGTACGATTTAAGCTCAATGGTCTGAAATCGTACCGCCCTTAAGCTAAATGTACTTGGATAATCTTGAGCGAATTCACTCTACATACTCTTTTTATTATATAGTAAGTATTTGAATCAGTTCCGGCGCAAAGCTCACATGAGCTTTGTACCCATGCCTCGCATTGGGTACATTGTATCATGCGTTCTTTTCGGTGTTCGTCACATCTATAATATATATTCTTCTTTTTAGCAGTTGTTTTGGTATCATTTTTACAAGATTTTTCAGATATCGTCTAAAAGTTGGTTTTGGTATAGGTACTGTCAGTGTGACATACAGCATTTTTCAAGTCACCGTCATATTTTTCTTTATCGTCTGCCATATCTTTCTCGGACCAAGCATTGTACCCACGTTTTCACATATTGACCTAAAACATGCAAAACATATATTTAAACTTTCGGTTTTCCTAACTCGTACCGGTACTATTAACCGGATACTCTATGGTACGAAATGACGTACAAGTCATTATGAAATCAAATTTGCCACGAAAATTTTGGACTAGCCAACTGACAATTGAATGGAAAATAATATTTCAAATATACGTAGTTTTACACAAAAAATTGGTCATAATTGACACAAAATACTTGGGATTTACGCAAAAATCTTAGTGAACAACAATCAAAAACTAACTTTTTCAATAATTTTCCATCGAATGACCGTACAATGGGTCATTGTACGGTCATTCGACTTACTTAGAATAGCGGCTGGGAACTGTTATTTACACTTTTGGCCGCTTGGGGCGCTCATGGCTATCATAGTTTAGGGAAGGTACGATTTTGGCGCTGGTACGAATTAAGCAAGTTTACCCTAGAACACAAACTGACTCTATGATACTTACCTACTACTCTTTATAGAGCTACGATTATATCGGAAGTGTGAGAATTGGTGTTTTAAGCAGCGTAAATGCAGCAGATACACATTGAGCTGTATTGATTACAATGTGTATTGGTTATATATAATAGTGATCATAGTGATGGTCAATTTTAATAGAAACAATAACAAACAACACGCTCTATTGTTTATTTAAGATTCCATCAATCTACCATAAACACAAATGACATCTAATGAAAGAAAACTCAGCATGTCGGAAACATGTAATATAAATCGACAAAGACTTACAAAGAGTAACTTTTGCTCAGAATGCCTGTGAAAAAGTATAGAATATAAAATATAAATAGAGATAATACTTGAACGCTGACAAATTACTTATGCCTGAAAACTACAAATAAATAGCATCAATTTGCACTTTTTCCGGTAATGCAGAAAGTTTACTTGAAATTTTCGTACAGTACTACCCCATGTATCGTATACTCGTAGTAGAAGTTTTCCATAATACTTACGTTTACGATGACGACCCAGAAGGACTAAAAGGTAACAAAAGAAATCAATTCGTTTGTACTTTTGTAAACGTTAATTCGCGTGACCGCTGTAAATTAACTACCTATCTAATGTAGATGGATTTAATGCGTAGGCCTCCCCATGCACTACCGTGGAAGTGAAACTAGGCCAAGGGCAGGAGATATCTGTTCCGTTTTGTTATATGTAATGGTTGGAAAAATGGAAATAGAGAGAATGGATACTTATCGTATACTAACGAACTAATGACCAAAGGAAGATAAGGTACTTATACAGGGTGTAACAAAAAACCCCTATAGTCCCGAAGGGGTGTTCAGTATCTAAAACTGAACAACTTTCACTAAGGGGCCAACTCAGAAATCGCGAAAAAACATCAGCTGTTTCATACATTTCGGTCGTGTAGGTATTGAGCTTTTGTATGGAACAACTGATTTTTTCGCGATTTCTGAGTTGGCCAAAGTATAGTAAAAGTTGTTCAGTTATTGATACTGAACATGAACACCCCCTTTTGGGGGGTTTTTGTTACACCCAGTATATGAAGTGTGTTTTTAGTTAAAAGGTGCAAAATGTCAAATTGTTCCTTTGTGAATTTGTATATTTCATTCTGTAGGTAGATATTATATTATATCGCATAATAATATTATAACGATAATAATATCTATAGGATTTATATATTTTAATTTGCTTACAGATCACAAGAAACTAAGAGATAACGGATAAGATTCATCTCTTCTAATCAGAGCGGTCCGTCTGAAGGCGTAAGGGCCTATGCACACCGCGTATTTTATACGCGCAGACGATGCGCGTTTCGAGAACGCGCGTATACGCGCGTTTACGTCGCCGTAGTACTCAAAAAAGCAGATACTTTGAGTTTGTATCGATGAAAACACGATACAGACGCGCATTTAAGTGCGTTTTTTGAAATTAAACAAATGAGATTGGTTGCGGATCGATGAAACAGCGGATTTAAATTTGTGAACGTGTGCTGTTTACTGGCTGCGTCTGAATCTCGTTTGAAGCATATATATGCTTCAAACGAGATTCAGTATACGCGCAGATGGCGTATAAAAAACGCGTAGTAGTAGTAGTAGTAAAGTAATTGAATGAGTACCTAAGTAAGCGCCCTTTCTCTTTGTTTGTTAATAATGGTAATAGAAAATCGAGAATACTATTTTTACCATGAATAAGGAGAGCTCTATGATACGAGTAGTATTTACCTGCATGTCTGTCGAACATTTTTTTTATGATTAATTATTACCGGGCTAGCGTGCTGACAAAAATATTTTTGTTTCTGTTAAGAGAAGCCGGCGAAGTTTTATAAAAGTTTTTCCATACACCTATTTAACCCGAGGATGATTTTTTTCGAACCACGTAAACTCAGAATACCTAACCAGAATATAACTATTAATGTCAGTAAAATGCTTACTCACCCTGAAAAGCGCAAAAACACCTTAGAAGAAAGGATGAGGCAGCATAATCAGCTCATCACAGATTCAGCCGACGAGATAATAATGTAGGTAGCTTAAAATGCCTTAACGCGTGAGGTCGCCTAACTACGCCTACGCCTACTAAAAACTACGGAGGGGTGGATCGGATCAAAAGAGGTAAATTGGCAAAGTTTCTACCAGTCTGTTTTCCGTCGAAAGTCATGTTTGCATAAAAATATATATTCCAACACAAAGTAAGTAGGTACACAGTTGATTTACGGATTTGTTGTTTTCGGTTGGAGTACCTACTAGTTGTGAGATCATTTTAACTCAGTGGAGAGTGGAGACTTTTCAAATATTCAAGGAATGTGTCTACGAGTGTTTAGTTTTCCGCTCTGAAAGCAATAAGTAAGACGTATGTCTCATGCTGCATAGCATAATTATTATTGTATTGTGCGCGAGCGTCCAAGGCGAGGCGGCGCGCGCCTCCCGCCTATGATGCGACGTTTGGCTCCCACCGCGCATGTGCAAAAGACCTTTATGTAACCGCGGGCCGATCCGAAACCGAGCGCGATCCATGGACTAACGTCCGTTAGGAAACTTTACTCATTCATCTTTTCCCTAAAAGCGGGGTGTGGGGTCTGGGGTCCGGACCGCGCTGCGCTACTAAGCGCGTGTTACGTAACCGTGGCGGAGGGCGCCGCGATTCCTCCTCGAGCCGCCCTCGCGCGCGGTCCTCTCGCACCCAAGTCTGTGCGCTTTGTACGAAGTCGCTGGCCTTCGTCACATTCACCCCGACCGCGCTGCGAGACCGCTTCTCCGACACCCTGCGGCTACTTCGCTTCGCACTTTAACTGACATCATATTCTTCTAAATACTTCCGATACACTAACGACGTTCCAAACTTTATCGTCGACTCTCGGCTTCTCACTTCTCAACAAAGCCGGTAAGCTATTTATTTGTTTACAATTAATTATTCTATTTATATTCATTAGCTATGTACTTACATTTCTTTATATTTTTGGGTTGCTATAATTTTGTCAAATTTAGATGTAAAATTCTAAAATCATTGCTGTGCGAATTTTGAAATTATGTGTACCTATATATTAAAATAATCCTAAATAATATTTGTAAACGAGGACAAATTAAAAATTAATTAAATGAGTTTCTACACTACAACGTTCCAGAGTATTCGGCTGGTTTAGGCAATACCCCTATTAAAAGTTGGGTGACTCCAAACAAAGAAACATTAAGCTCACTTACTTGTATATCAAGTTTCCTTATCTTATAGTACCAAAATATAAATAGAAGGTGCCTGACGGTTTAAAAATAATTTTCATTCTAAGGTCTCGTCGAAGTCACGTAAAACACTTTGCCGCCTCTCAGTAATATTATGGCCTGCAAACACGCTAACAACAAGACAATGCGTACCTTTTCCCCGTCCTATGTATATCTATAGGTACTTCCTAAAACTTATAAACAGAAATCGGAACGACGGACTTTCCAAGTCCGCAATAGGAAACAATTGATGGGGCCACTAAATTTAATTTTTTTGAACTATTACTTAAATAACGGGTGGTAAATTTAATAAATCTTCTATTTTATGGGTTCCGTACCAAAAATGAAAAAAAAACGAATCGACTATGGAAAGCTCACGATGTCCGTCTTATTAGAATTCTCCGACGATAGATGTATAATCTCTTTAGGTCTTTTTCAGTATATGAAAATGACTATTGATGAACTAGAGCAGTGATAAGAAAACACGAATAACGTCAACTTAATTTTGCTGTCATCTTGGAATTGATTTAAACAATATGAAACTCTACATTATTACAATACCATAGAAACTTATTATGAATTAACAATTTTAAAAGATTATTATTTATTAAGAATTTAGTCATGCTGGGCTTACTTAAATAAATTAGAAAAAATGGTTAGAGCACTGCCACGGAACAGAAAGATCGCAGGTTCAAATACAGTTCGCGAAAAATTTTCAACAACTTTCTGTAATTTCTTTAATTTAAACGTTTGGCATGTAAATGAAAAGCATAGGTATTTCGTGTTCATTAAATAATTGCAATATTTAACAATAAATAAATTATTTTATCCTAACAAGATTGGCGTAGTTTATAAAAGTAACGAGGGAAAGATTTTACGTTGGTAATGGTTCTACGCAATTTCGTAGCCCGTAGCTATATCCGTAGAGACCTAATAAAGTAGGTACCTATCATTTTTGCTCGCCGGGTCTCATGATGATTAATGCTTTACAGCTAGGGTCTCATCTTTTATATAGGGTAGGTTGAGCTACAGTCGGTCGGCATTGTTTGTGAAGGTTTTACCTCGTTTTGTTTTATATATTTTTTGCATTTTGCATGTTATCTGTTTTACATACGAGTACGTACGACTATAAAGAATAATATATAATATAATTAAAAGAAAATGAAATGTGCTTGCTTGAAAATGAAAAAAAAATTGTGCATGAGTATAGTTGTAAAAAGTGTTATGGTTATAATAAGAAAAAAATTAAATTAGTTAAAAAAACATTTTTGCAAAATAAATTGATATTTTCTTTAACACTTTTCTAATATATACCTACCAACTTATATTTATTTTAGGTTAATGTCTATGTTTTCATGTATTCAATTAAGACTATTTATAAATTATTTTCGTATCGTACTGTTGATTGTTAAACATATATTTAATTAAACAATTCGAGGTATCAGTATATTTCTATAAATCGGATTGATTTATTAACACGGGTACGTAGGAAAAGCATTTGTATTCTGATCACAGATGTTTCTTCAGGCTCGTTAATAAAGACCCGAACAAAAAAACCTACAGGATGCTTTGCAATTCGGCCGTCGCATCGGCATTGAGCCTCGCCACGCTGTCTGTGCTTCTTTCCATTGTGTTCCTGATTGCTTTTCATACTATACATGGCATCAAAAAGAATGTTGTTTTTATAAAACATATATAATAAGTATAATAACGTATATAATACTTACAGCATATGTATTTATACGGTTATTAAGGTGTTCCTTTGGTTATACTTCGACACTGTACTCAGAACATCGAAGTAGTTATTTTTCATATTGTCGCATTAATAAATTTTAATTTAAAAAAATATTTTTATTTCATACAAACTAAATGCCTTGCTTTAAATTACCTAGTAAATACCTAGCAAATAGTTTGTTATTGTTTTGTTTCAGGTTGTCTTACAGGCATAAATAAAGATCCTTACTCATTGTATAACTCAATTAAATAAAATAGTATCTCGAAAGCGAAGCGTTTATGAGTATCGCTCCCATTGCCAAATATATTATGTAAAAGCTACAGAAAGAAGTGTTTGGCGAAGTTAATGCATATCCTCAGGAACACCTTGTACAAGTATCTCAAACTACTTAATTGTAAAGTTTATTACTCTGTGGTTAAGATATCTAATGACGGTAATTAAAATGGTCTGGTCGAATTATAATAACTAAATACATTACTTACGAAATAGTAAATTTAAATTATATAAAGAAACTTGACTTTTGAACCGTTTAGAACTCGTGTTGTTATCCGGTAACGTAAAGACATAATATACGTACATAGGTACATTATATTAAAATTATACTTACGTCTTACGTCGAAAAAAATTGTCTGCTGTATACCTACTAATATAATGTAATTACAGCGTTATAAATATAATACAGATTTTGATATTTATAATGTTTACTGATGTTATCATCAGTTTTTTAGATAAAGTTCGGGGTTTTACGAGCCGAGCGTATTCTATCCGATCACACTACATCTATTTCGAAGGATAAAATAGAGTTAATCCAATTTTGCAAATCCCTGTTCTTTTCGTGAACAACGGCGGCGGGACCTTTATTCATAAGAGTTTACAAATAAACGCTTGTAGACATTGGGATGAACAGTTTAATGTTCGAAGCATTTCGTCTTTTTTATTTATACATTTCTGAGGCACGTGGTTAGTAACTAAATTTTTAGACCACAAATCTTTTTATGGGTGCTACCCTGATCCCTTACAACATAATATAATTATTTAAAATTTTGAGAAACTTGAAACTGAATTTATTTTATGAATATTTTTTAGCTTATTATAATCTCACACAGGTGTTACATAAAATATAGTGTGTAATCACGTCCGTTAAGGGCCAAATTGTCCAAAACGTGTTCTACAATCCCTGTTTTATAATCTGCGCCTGACCTCAAGAGAAAGAATATATTTTTCCTAGAAATGACAGCAATCCCGGAGAGCAATTTAAAAAGAACGGAATTATTTACCTTCCGTGAATACTTCAGTGGAAAATACCTAGGGACTAGTTTGATTTCAAATTACTACAGAAAATAAAGTAAGGTAAAATAATTACTACAGAAGGTAAGGTACAAGGAAGGTGAAATGCAGATATTGCAGACATAACAACTTAATTGCACAACTTAATTTATCACATTTATTTTTATTGATATTATAATGAATTCTTTATAGGTTTTACTTTAGTTAACTGATTTATATACTTAGGTACTTATTATTGTATCAAGTTTAATAAATAATAAAAATACATACTCATAGATCTACCTACTTACTATAAAGAATGAATAAGGATATAATCGATGGTTATTCAAATTTTTGTATACTTTGACAAGCGAAAATAAAAGAAAAAGGAAAGAAATAATGAAGGTACTTATTAAAAAATATAACAAATACGTTTTTTTTTCTTTTGTTACATTTTCTAGAGATCCAGGGATCGTTACCCTAAAAACGGAACCCTATTGTTGTTGCTCCATCGTCCGTCCATCCATCCGCCCATCTGTCAGTCACGCGCTTCTAACTCGTAAATGGAATAAGACAGACTCCAAATTTCACATAATTTCCCAAATATGAATATCAAATTCCAAGTATCAAAAAATGTTGTACCGACCGGTTTGCTACACATGCATGCGTTGTGCGCTCCGGCCGGCCTAACGAACTTACCTGCTTATTACTATTAACCACATTAACCACATTAACCACATTTATGGATGCGAAACCCAGTTTTAAGTCATTTAACTTGTAGTTACTTTGCTTTAGTTATTTAGGTATCTTTTTGGCATGAGGGTATAAATATTTCATCCCCATCCATATGGGAATTCTGACACATGTAAGTACAATGTTGTACCAGCGGTCCGTCTTACCTATTTCCATGCGTTCATTGTCAAATTTTTAGGTAATTTAAATGCAATAAGTGGGCATTACTCAAACTGTATATATTAAATTATTTCCTGTATTAAGAAACATTTTTTATATCTATAAAATCATGTTTAAATATATCTAACAACATATCTTTAAATGTTTTTATAGCTTAACCTATGTTATACATAATAGGATTAAGATATAATTTTAATGTGTTACTGTAACCTTCCGATTTAAGAAAGAGATAATTTTCAAAAAATAAAAGCACTTGCTCGGTTTTTGGTAGTACGTTAAAAGGTATAAAAATGTTGAATAGCTCTCAATTACATCCTTACTTACCTTTATAATTATGGCGGGTAATCTAAGTTAGGTATTTAGCGGCCCCGTGGCGTGCTTTGTTCGGAGTAAGTGTGAGTAACATATGCAGGGAACTTTTAGGTTAATGAATATTTACTGTAAGAACTTGGAACATCTCCGCAGAGGCCGGTAAATAGCTCTCCAGCTGGCTGCCTGCGAAAACGTGTATAAACAAATATAAGCACACCGTTGTTACGTGTAGAATATATTTATATTTATTACGTTTATATTTGCGCAACCATGTTTCAAGTAAGTTTCGTCCATCCATTCAGAAACGTCGGTAATACGGTGTGACGGTAGGCTTATTGAGAACCTTATCAAGATGGTTTTTTTGTAATGACGAACGACGACTTTGGTGGCGTAGTGGCTAGTTCGCCGAACTCCCATGCGGAAGGGCTGGTTTCGACATCATGCACGCCATGTATACCAATGAGTCTTCGGTTTTTTCGAAGACTTACGAACATTGACCGATGGCTCTAAAGGTTTTACATCGTGATGAAATCTGCACCCTGAGATAACCAATGTGTGAGATGGGGAAGGCACAAAAGATCTAATTATTATCATTGCTCGAAGTGACGCTGAAGTTGCCCCTGGCCCCCTCATCATAGGTAGGTCTAAATAATTTCTTTCTAGAGCTATATTATATGACGTAGAAGCGTAGAAGGGACATAGTATTTTTAATAGGGGTTTAATCCTTAGGACGCTTCGTGCAACTGACGGCATTATAGAAACAATTTTGATGGCGAGATAATAATCTTATACAATCATAATTTGACGTAAAAAGGAAAAGTTAGGTATGTCGAACAGACCTATATAGCCTTTTGGTAGTCGAGTACTATAATCACATGGCTCGGATTTTTTGTATATGCGACTCTGAGATCAATAATAAATTTTGATAGTTGTTTTCTTAGTTTAAATGTTGTGAATATAATAAAAAAACTATTTTTTTTATTGCATTAAATTACCTATTTAATAATTTATTTACCCGACTTTACAAAACGCAATTTAATGAAAGCATTTTATTATATTTATGGTAAGGAGAAAAGCAATGAAATTGTCCGGATTCATTATAGTGGACGTGAAATGTGGGTAGCTCTAACACTTAAGAGCCATTCGAGTGTAAGAATCAGGACGCGTGCCCCACCCCTGATGTCGTCTAGTGAACAATAAGGGCGTTCTAGTTTCGAACTTTATTTTAAAATCATATGGGCTAGAATATATAAAACATAGTAATACGTCTGATTACCTTTCTTTTTAATTAGTATGCTCATATAAGATAAAAATACCACACCTAGCAGAGTTTAAAATTAAATTGGTATAAAAGCTGTTTGTAGTTAGCGCAGATATTTTTATATTTTTTTGTAATAATATCGGTACTAGTAACTAATTAATTACCCTATGTAATAAATAAGTACGTAATTTAAAAACAGATGTTAAAAAAATATAAAAATTAAACAGGTAGCTATAATGATAATATTCATACTCTTTATTAAAACCGTTAGAGACAATATTGACCGCTTGGTTAAGTACATCTGGTAGAAAATATTTATAAATAATAAATCATTTATTTACATTTTTGTTCCAATACATACAATATTTGTTACATGGCAGGCAATATCGCAAAAAATGTTTCGTCAAATTTCGGTCAACATATCATTGTAGTATTGATATTAATATGTAGGTAGGTACTTAGTTGACACAAAGATTGTCTTTTAAAATTATAAAAATAAATTATCTCTACTAAAGTAGAGTTAAACTGGAAATTCAAAATTATTATTAAATATCGAATTATATTAATATTATACAGTACAAAAGTTCTATATACGTGGCGAAACATACCAGCCAGAAAAAGACTACATTACAATATAAAAATACCTAAATACGAGCTGCTGTAAAGGGGCACTGTCAACATAGTGATAAATACAATTAAATGTCAAAACAATAATTTAATTGTACTGTACTGTAAAGGGGCACTAGATGTTACTTGATGTATGTAGTCCTAGATGCATATATACCTACTGTGTTCAGTATACATACACATACTTCTCGCACTAGGATTACATAGAGAATATAAAGTACAATTTTCCAGCGTTCGCAGAAGACTCGCAACCACTTTGAGGCGATATTATATATTTCCGCAGTCTAAACTTTTCCACAGAAATGCGAACATATTTAGAATTGTCTCAAAGGACACCTGAAGTTGAATCCTATGAAGTAAGTTAGTTATGTTCTAAGTAAATGTACTGTCTTGGATATTGTAGGAAAACTAGTGGATTGTTAGTTGAAGTAGGGAAAATTGTCTTCGGAATAACTGATAAAGTGAACTTGAACAAACTGAGCGAGTCTTGTGTTGGTTAGCGTGACCGCAATCATGCCCAGGGACCGGACTGAGTAGTCTGTCTGTATCTGTATCGCCTTGAAATTAAATCATTATTTTAGTCACAATCACATTTTGACATGGAATCTATTTCATGTCTTACACACTCGCTTTATATGGGAATGAACTTGTGTGAAATCACCGTAACGAAAATATGTACTTTCAGCATACCACTAGCTCTTGAACTATTTAATTTATTAAAATGGAAGTTATACCATTGACTAGAGTCATTCAGCGCCGTTCTAACGATATCTAATAATAACATTGTTTCCCCGCTTCGCTACAACTTGCCGAGTGGATTATTTTTGGATTATTTTTTTCCGACTTATATAAAATTCTCTATAACTTTGGAACTATTATAGATATCGAAACACTTGAAACTGCGTTGTGATGAGCTTGAAATACTCTACTTAAAACCAGGTCTCGCTTCGCATCTGGTTTCAACATTAAAAAATAATTGACAAGTTTCATCAATTGTGACCTCATGCCTCGCATAATCTGCCGTGATATAAAAAGGAATCGCAGTCGAATTCGGCAAACACCCATGTCTAACGCAGAGCGACAGCGCATCTATCGTTTGCGACATAAATAGCAACAATCGAACAACTACGAGCAAACTGGCGGCTATTCGCGTGTTTGTCCAAAAATGTTGGAGTTGCAGAATAGATTCCATGTTTCGGCAGATCGCTTCTGTCTGGCAGGTTTTTCCTTTTGAAATACTTGGCAACCGGTATAATATTTCCATCACATGTTATATTTACGGTGAATTATTCATGCCATAATAAGATGAAAAAAGCTATTCTAGTCGTTGTGTAGGTACCTATGTTAGACAACACAGCCCCTGTATTCTGAAAATATCAATCTCCAGATCATGTTATTACCTGTACTACAATCTGAACCTATCTACTTATCAAATTATTTTTTACTACGCGTTATTATTCTGAAAATGCCACTAATATAAATAAGCACACCTAATAGGTATAGTTTTTCTATCATACGAGTCAGAATGAGTCAGAATCATCAGTCAGGTCAGAATGTTCTGCATATAGTAAACATGAAATAAACACAAAAGACGAACGAAACTCGGGCAAATATAAGCAATGTTGGAATTTTGGGATTAACCAATAGAAAAGAGGAGGAAGAGCTTAGTTAGGGCACAGAATACTAAATAGTACTACGTACAGAGGCGACACTCTCCGCTCCCCTGATTCCAGTTTGCCGCAGATTGTGAGTACGATCAGTAGTACGCTGTCTCAGAGTATCACTGCGTGCATTCCCGTTTTGTTTTTAATTTGTTTATTATTTATAATGGGTCACTATTGAGCAATAATTCCTGTTTTGTATCCTCAAACACACCCACCCACATTGCCTACACCCACATAAATTCTAAAAAGTGTTGTTTTGTTTTTGTTCAAGAAACCTACCATAAATACAATAATTGTAAAATAAAAAGAAATTAGAATTTTATTTGAATTTTTTAGATAAAAAAATTATGATTATTGGTCTAAACAAGACTTAAATAAGTTTCGTCAGTACGACCGCGCGACGGTGACGCGCGCCGGCGGCGGCCCTAGCGTATTTCTCTCTCACACACACACAGTTGTGATTATAATCGCTGCGTTGTGTTGAATGTCGCCCGTGTGGTTAGAGTGCATGTCCATCAGAGCTGTGCGTGGAAGCCCTCGCTTCCGGTGAGTGAGAAAAATATCCACCAATTGGATCGCTTCATTATCACAATCACGAGTAAAAGACATGCTCCTTTATACCTTAATTCTGCATCTCCCCCCGTAACTAAAAAGCTGGGGACACCAACGCCCGGTTTTCGCATCCAAGTTCGACGCGCCATCCTGTATCGCACGTATACTAAACCGGAAAAGTCCAGCCAGGTGAAAACATTTCATTGTGAATATGTAAAGTAGATACTTATTACGTAACTCATTTATATCTGGGTTACCAGCGGCGTTGTGGGGTTCAAATTACGTTTTGTCCGAGGTTTGACGTAAGTTTTTCAAAAAATAGCATAAGTCCATCTCCACGATCTTAAAGATGAAATTAATTGATATATGCAATATTTTATTCAAATAACTTTGAGTGTGATAAAGTACTAACAACACAAACCAAGCACGCTTTTGTTTTTAGTAAGTAGGTACTCGTATACTCTTTCCTCTAAGCTAGCGCGTAAACAGGATACGATACAGATTTTAAAATTTCATATACATAGGGTACACTGAAAGTTTTGCGCTCCTGGCCTCTCATAAATATTTGAATTTCGAATGTTATTTATTTTTTAAACATAAAAATTTATTTAGTCAATTGTTTTTTATCAACAGTCGAAGTTTGTTGTCCGAAGCAAAAATGCCAACAACGTAGTCATAGTTAAAGTACTTACACCGAAGGGGAAAACGCTGTTGCTGTTTTGGACCAGTTTTGTTACAAGGTCTATCTCAATAGCACCGACACCTAGGAACTTTAAAATTAGTTACAATAATTAGTCATAATATCCTCATACTGAAACCTATGAACGTATATAAAATAATTTTTAAGTTGTTAAAGCCCAACTCGCACATTACCGGTTTTATGCCATTGTATTGATTAGGATACTTACCTAATAGCGTGTTGATTTTAAATTAACAATGATAAAATGCCCCGTTTTAGGAAATCCTAAAAATTGTAACTTAAAAAAAAGCGCCAAAAGTGTTAAGTATTCGTAAAAGTATGCGGGACCATCAAGTTTTGCAAAGTTTACTGGTTTGGCCTCACTTTTTGTTTCAACAGTTTTATTTAATTTTTTGTTGCAAGAGAGGCTAAGAAGCAATTTTCCGGCTTTCCGGACAAGTCTACGTAGAAATGTGTGCGTAAGCTGAATCGCGTCGCACGCCGCGCCGCTTCTACATTTATACTGTTCTTTCGAGTCGTTTCTGGCAATGCCTTCTTTTAAGAGAGAATTTTTCGTGTTAAAGCATTTCATTTAAATTCTAATACAATGGTTGATGCTCTAAATCCCGCACTAGGATACCCTTTTTTGAATAATGATTATTTGGTATCAAATTATCGTTTCAATTTAAACTAGTAGCATTAATTGAAAATAAGACTTATTTTACTATATAATATTCTTGGCAGTCCAAAAGTCCCAATTGTAATCAAAGCGTGGTTTGATACGTAGTAATGAGAACAGTCATAAAGAACCGACCGTAATACTATCTCAGTATAATTATTATTTTCTATAGAAAAAATATTGGATCAACAAACTTATTAAAAAATATATTAATTAGCAGACAGCTCGTTCTGATTTGTTTTTTACATCTTATACAGTCGATTATACATTGAGCATAGGTATATTCATTTTGGTTATATTACTGAGTGATAAAGTATGCCCAAAGATTTTGGAGTCCCATTTTTGTGAGCCTCTTTTGTGGTTCCACTCACTCCTTTACAAGTAGAAAGGCTAAAAACGAGATAGAGTCGGTATTGCAATCGATATTGTTTCGCGTCACTGACGCGGGCCCGAGGGACCGAATAATCAACTATGGTGATAGCAATTGTTTCTTTGTACGCAATATGGGTGTGGGAGAGGCCGGGGAAGTTACTTCGGGAGATAGCCTTCCTAGGGGTCCTACAAACAAACAGACTTGAATACGAATCGCCTACTTACCGAAAATCGTCGCTACTCGCCGCCACCGCCAATAGGATTCTTTCTCCCCACAAAATTAGATATTTAAAAGTAAAACGTGAATAAATATTAGTTACCTATACAAAATGTTTATACAAGGTGTAATCGTTAAGAGTGGCCAGGACAGGTGGTATATTTTGTAAATATAACAGGTATCAAAAAAACTTTAAAATAATATCGAAAGTACATTGAATTAACCTGGCTGGCAAAAGCAACATACAACTAAAAAATATAAACAATATTTTAATGTTTTATTCCCGCCACAAAAAAAATATTGCAATTTACTATTTAAAGCCTCTGTGCGAATAGAATGCCATAGTAAATGTATGGGAGTGGTTAAAGTCAAAATTTTGGATATTTCTCGTTTTATTTAAAAAAAAAAGTTATTGATGTCAGTTTACTCATTAGGTAATGTACTTTCGATATCAGTTCAAAGTTTTTTGATTACTCTTATATTTACAGAATAATCGCCTGGCCACACTTAACGATTACACCTTGTATATCTTGACTTGTAGTGTAACAATGAGTACTAAAATAATGACCAATAACATTTTGTGTTGTAATAATATTAATGTTGTTGATATTACAGTTATCTTAGTAGATACCTAATGCGCAAGCAAAATTTTTAGTGAAGGTTATGTGGGAGTTATTAAAAGCCTATGTGAGAAAGGGGGCAACAGATGGGCGAAAGGTCGCCGCAGACCGGCTTAATTACACGGGCCATAAGACCGATGCTGTGCGACACGGGCCTAGCTCGATACTTTAAGCCCACCCTACCATCTAGGTATATATCAAGATTATCAAAACAATAAACATTAGAAGAAGCAATGACTTAACTTGAGATTCGAGACTGTGGAGCAAACGTCACAGATTCGATTCCATCACCTCTGAATCTTTGTAATGGACCATTTCATGAACAAACTTCAGCTTTGTTGAAGTGGTTGAAGTATGAGTACGTATTTAATAGAATCAAATTGCAATCTGGGATGCAAAAGTATCTTACTCGATCACACTTTTTACCTTCATTTCTCCCACTGCTGGGTAAAGACCTCCTCTCCTCTTTTCCATATTTTCCTATCCTCGGCATCCTTGGGCCATCCCTGTTAGAAGTGGTCTAAGCCGTCTTTCCACCTACGCCTATTGAACGCCTTGATGCATGTGTCCGTCGACACCCACTATAAATATGCAGATATAAATGGCACCCACCTTACCTTACATACCTAGTGATTATACCCTCTATGACCTATAGGTAAACTTGAATAATTTGGTAAGGTAAGTAATTGGGTAGACACTAGTCACCAAAATGTATTGTTTCTTTGAATTATTATATTGATGCCGACGACCGAACGATAAATAAATTATATTGGTTTGATTGATAGCCAACTGATATTTAAATCGAAACAACAGTAACTCGTTTTACTTGAAAATTAAATATTTTTCATCGTTATGCCTTCCAAAGTTGTACTCAATATGTACTCATACTTCCATTGCACGTATTTTCATTAAGTTTCCTTATCTTCGTAAATAGGGATTTATCGATTTTAATGATTTTTTTATATATTTGTTGTTACTTTTACGAGTGTACCGATACATAATAGGTACACCATTGTACACATAAAATTGCGACAGTAGGATATTTTTTTTCAAACGTTTCATGCCTTGCCGTGGTGTGTAACATAGGTACTTGTACCTATCGAGACACGATCGATAGTGTACACGAGAGTGATACACTTTATTATTTAGTTCATCTGTTGATAAACTTGGAATACCCGAGAGGCAATGTTTGCTCAGTCAGTAGTATATCACTACTGATACATCATTTCAGAATCTCAGTTTCAGATTATTGAAATGTTGTAAATTATGATCTCGTATATATAATGATAGAAAATAAAACTGGCGGCAACTAGCTAGAGTTTACATCTCGTATCTACTTTGCGCATAGGGTTGACTGTGTACTTTCTCCTAGCAAATCATTTTCGCCGATGGACGGTATACAAGTGTTTGTGAGCGGAGATTGTGCGGAAATGACCTCAGTTAGCGCTTCCCGTTGGCGATCGCTTCGCTTATCTCACATTGCCCACTTTTGTGTGCCCCCAACGAAACACTGCGACATGAATTTTCGGAGCACAATTTGCGACGCATTATTAGGAACTACCTTTTTTGATTACATGTTGAGGATACAGAATCACTTTGTAGGTAACGCAAGTCGAAGGCTGTCATTCGAAATTACCATGTAAGTAAGTAACGATGCTTCGTTGGTCTACGAAATATTATATTGCCTTGTATTATTTTGAAATGGTATTTCTATTCATAGTATTAATATTTAGTACCTATAAGATGGTATAAGTATCTGAATTGTTTTAATGAAATGCACGTTTTCAATGTTAATATACATATATTTATTGATTATTAATTTTTTTCATATTATGTATTTACCATAGGTAGATAATAATATTCCTGCATATATAAGAAGTAACATGCAATGCGAATCTCAGCTCACAGAGCGTAAGTTTCTAACCGTACCTTTTGTAACGTCAGCTTTTGTGTTCAGAGAGCTCTTAACAACCCTTGCTGCTTATAGGTACATACCTCTAGATTCACATCTATATTACAGCACGCAAATTGAAATCTGCAGTTACGAAACCAGAAGCGGCTTCAGAATGGGGACGGTATATCACGTTGCGAGGGGACAAGATGCTAATATAAATTTCAACAGACATTACATTTAAAACATTATGATAAATGGTCGTTATGGCATCTAATTTTAGTATTTCTTCATCAATCATCAGTCAGTCTTGAGGCTTTCTATAGACAAGCAAGCTTTCTAAATTATAAAGCAGTATTTTTTGATAGCGTTTATTTTACATCTACAGGGTATAAACAAAATCATTCGCAGAACTATTCCGTAGATCCACTTATAAATGAACTCGTATTGCCTTAAAAGTTTTAAAACTACAAATGAAATTTTGAGACTCTCCGTACTCTGTACAAAATAGGTGTGTGGTAAAATCTACAAATGGCAACAAAAACCATAGAAACCTTAAAAATAAAAGAAATGTAATCTGTCAATGCGCCTATAGTAGGATAACTGGTTGCTCACTAATTTTATTAAGTTTAATGTAACATATGATTAAGTTCCTACTCCACTGTAATTTTACCGCACAAATAAACTATTCTTATTCTTAATGTCTAGTAAAGAATACTACTTTATTGTTGCTTACTGTACGATTTTATTATCGTTTACAAAAAGAGGTACCATAACTCATTTGATAGACTCTAAAAACTAAACGTGTCGTGTCGTGGTCGTCCTTAAAGAATAGCACCACCCCAACTCTTGCCGTGGGTGTCGTACGAGGCGACTAAGGGTCTTTGTGGACTATTCTATTCTACACCTAGTAGACAGCGATAGGCTCGCCATCTATCACGTTTGTTCACCATGGTGGGTCCTCTTTCTACCCCCTCAGATATAATGGACGTGAGAGATATGCTATGCTAAAATCTAAGAAAAATGTTATTCTCCATTATCAAAATTTATTGGACAAAGTTCTTCATATTCATAAAGGTCCGGCGAATGAATTTGTTAGCTGCTGACTATACATACAAATTTTATGTTAATCGTACGAAATTCTCATAACGTGCAGAACATTTGCAGAAATCTCTAATGATGCGAGAGTGTTGTGTTCGCAGCACTTTGAACATTGACTGAGCGCTCAGTTCAATTAATCATAATGAGAGCAAAGCGTTGTCATTCTCCCAAATTACTACCTGTCTCTTACCCCTACGAATATACCTATATCTATCAGGTTTAGGTACTAGGTTTGTCTGTATTGAGGTTCTTGTACTAACTTGATTTATCATCCAGGCGACCTTTGTTTCACTAACTAATTCCTGGCATCAAATAATTGAGGTTAGGCAATAGGCATACTAGTGGCAAAATGGTGTAAAGTACTAGCCATATGTACAAACAGACTATTTCAACTTAAAACTTTTGTTATCTATACAAATATCTCAAGTAAATCTCTATGTAATGACTCAAGTAAATCTTTATGTTTAGGTATTTACTTACCGCCATATGTTTTGTGTAATTCACCATTCTGCGTGGAAATCAAAATTAAATTACCTATCCTTCCATCACAACTAATTATTTTGACAGTTGATTGAGTAAATTGCCCTTTATAAGCCTAAACCCACTATCATGTAGTTATAAGTTGGTATTTTAGGCAAGTACTTCCGTTTTCTGTTCACATACCTATACAAACGCAAAAAAAATGAGTATTTAAATTGTTGTTTTGTTCGGTATAAATTCCGAATATAAAATAAATAATAATTTGTGATAGAAACATGTAAAAGATAAGAACAAAGAGAAAGGTAATGTTCCTAGTTTCCGATCAAATTGTTCGTCATCCTAAGTACCTAAGTTACGAGTATTACAAATAAGTAGTTTTTTGCACTAGCTAAAGCAAAAAAGCATGCAAATCTTTGAGTGTAAAGTTTAGATCGTCACTAAGTAAGTACTTACTTCCAACGTAGGTACCGTTTGAATAACTCGTCATTCACCGCCTATCCGGCCGTGGCCTTTATGTACTCGTAGTCTCATACGCAGGCACTTCGTAGCTTCACAATTGCTCAGGGGATGCGTAGCGCTGCGAGAGTAAATTCGTAGGCCGTCTACACACCCATGCATATCGCTACGGTGTCAGTGAAACAACGCATGTCGTAGCAATGTCTACGTCTTGGGGTGTTGTATGAAGCTGTTTGTTTATATATTTTTATCAATTTACGCATTGCTAAAAAAATTAAAATAATAAAAAGATTATATGATGAAAAATTATACGAGTACCAGTATCTTAGTTCCTCAGGAATTTGGGGTTTATTGGTTGTCAGTAGTGACGGATATAAAACTGTATAACATGTAATAATTAGTTTTGAGATTGTTTGGAAGGGGGCTGTAAATATTGCGTGTATGTAAGTACCGTCCTTTACCTTTTTGAACAGTAGGTAGTATGGAGGAAAGAACCCCGGTGAACCCGCCTTCCCATCATACCCTCCACCTTCCGCCAAAGGCGCTCCGGACCCTCAGAGCAAGTTCTCCCCAGTCTTGGCCAAATCCCTCGAGGGGATTCGGCTATTCCCCTGAATTTGGCTATTTCCCTGCGACAAATATATTAGCACAGAAAATTAGGGCGAGAAAATTGTCTCCTACAGTTATCTCAAACATTTAAGTCCCTGAGGCCAGAAACTGAGCACGTTAACGCAGAATATTAATTGTAATACCGTTATTTTTACCTAGATACTACATTATGCAAGCGCGTAAGTCAAGATAATAATATTATACGATTATATTTTTATTGTTTCTCCAGCGCGGGCTTGTTTACCCATTTAAAAGTTTTGATAATTATAAATACACATTTGAAAAAAAAACGTAATCTATCAGAATTAATGCTAAAATATTTTATGTTACCAAAATAATATTATACATTTAACTAATAATCTTTATGAACGGTCATAACATGTAGATTATCATGGACAATAACGATATTTTTATTGTACATTTACCGACTGCTCTAACGGTGAAGGAAAACATCTTGAGGAAACCTGTACAGTGAGATGACCAGTGTGTAAAATGGGGTAGGCACTTTTTTTGGATCTTTTGATCCCGGAAGAAGATCCGGGAAGAAGGTTATTCCCGACCCCCTATCATAAAATGAGATAAGATAAAGTAAGGATGAGGGAAGGGGTGGTTTGAACACCCAAACCCTCCCCATAAATCTATAGGTATGGTAGGTACCGTCACAAACCTTAATTTGGAACCCACTTTTACACATTGAACGACTTTGTCACAATAAAACATAGACAGCAATCAAAAGAGACCTAATACTAGCGACGATTTAGTATTAACTAGTTATGTTATCTTATGATAGGGGGCCGGGAATAACCCCAGCGGCAGTTCGACCGTTGAGGATCTTTTGTTTTACCCCATTTTACACACTGGTCATCTCAGTGTGCAGGTTTCCTCACGATGTTTTCCTTCACCGTTAGAGCAGTCGGTTAACGTACGTAAGTATTTTCTCAAATTCGTATTGTCAGTGGTTTTTTAAAAAACGGTTAAACTTAAGTTGTGAATCTGACAAAAGACGTGTGAGTCGAGGTTCCAGCCTCGTTAAGGGCAGACAGCAATTAAGGCTGCAATGACTTTTGCTCGGCGGCTTACAGCTTTAAAGTGGTCTTAGCCTTCCGAGGACGTGTGACAAATGGTACATATGCAAAAGACGCTAACGAGATCGTGGCGGTGCGACGACGGTGACGCATTTGTACTAACATCCTAAAATTTAGAAGTACTGCGTCTTTACGTTGTTTTCATTTAGGGAACTATTTATACCTACAGGGTTTCCGGCAACTAATAAATACTTATCATTATCATATGAGCCCTTATCGCGAACTAACTATACACAAAATTCTATTATCCGTCGCAAACACAGGTCATATAATAAAGAATTTTCATCGTTGGACTTGTTCAATGGCGGTGCCGCTGCCATCAGGAGAGACATTGTAACTATAATCAATACTTAGATGGCACTAGTACAGTAGCGTTGTAGCTGGATACATGTAGTGAATACTCGAAAAAACATATTCAAATTTACACACCCTTTCACTCTCTTCTACACAAACACGCTCACACACATTTCCAATAACACACATCCATATCGTACGCACACACCAAAACTTATTTCTCCCTATAAGCATTCTTTTAAAATAGGATATCTGTAATTGGCAGTATGTTTTATTAATGGTCATTTTTGTTTATATTTAAGTGCTGTGGATTTTGTAATTAATAAATAAAAAAATAATGTCATCATAAGTCACAGCGTAGCTGGCTTAGGACAAGACATAATATTATTTTATTAACAATTTAAAAAAAAAAACATTTAGACAGTTAACTATGCATAGCGCTGCTAGAATTTAAGGATTTATGGGGATGGTAGCTCGAACTTTCTTTTGTCTGATTCATATTTGTATTCGGTGGATAAGGTCACAAGTACTTAAAAATATACACTTATAAAAAGCTAAATTATACAAAAAGAAGTAACAAAGAGTGATTTTAGAAAAAAAAATTGCAGTAAAATAACCAAAAATGGTGGAGTTTTACTGTTATTAAATTTTGACATCCCGCCTAATGTCACATGAATCAAGTTATCATCACCATAAGTTAGACGTACTTACTATTTACGGGACAGCCTGTACTTACATACTGATCTTGGCTCCCATAATGGACCAATTAGGAAAAGGATAAGCTTCCTAACTATTACTAAGGTTCACTACTCCGTATTTACTAAGTAAGGATACACACTCGTAAGGGAACCGAAAGTAACACAATGTGTTAGAAAAGAAACTCAAGGGCAAAGTGCGACTTTACGTGTTTTACCCGACTGCCGACGGAGGAGGGTAATGCTTTTTGTAGTTAGAAAATCGAGATTTCGACGAATTGGTACCCACCGGGATTCGGTATATTCGCGAAATATCATAATTATAATTACTCTTCAAGCGGATAAATGGAATCGAAATGTTTAGTGTTCCGTAACCAACTGAAGTACCGTTATTGTTTCGTGATGTCCATCTGTCTGTCTGTATGTCACAGAGGGCGTCCTCTCGCTGTAACTTTTGAAATACAGTTACAAACATCTGAAAAATGTCTAAATGGTATCTGTGAAACAGAACTCACAAACTGATAGTGTAGTTAATTTGTAACAAATTATACGAAACTGTCTCACTCACTGTATTAAGTAATTTCAATGTTTAAGTAATTGTATGAAATCGACCGCAATATATTATTGTTATCGAAAGGATATTTCGCTCTTGGCCGGTTTTTTATAAATATAAGTGGGTACAAATATATATACAATATGTTGTTTCTTCTTAGACTGTAACAAGACTTTATTCAAGTGCCTGAGATGAGAAATTCCCCATGCCACGAGTCTGGGGGCTACACTTTACACAACATCGCATTCCGCCCAGACAAAGAATTCCGGTGTTCGAGATTCTTTCTACATATCGGCGTACCTACTCCAACAGTGAATTTATTTATTCCTTGACAATAAAAACTTTATTCCAGTAATTGAATTGGAATTGCCGAATTCCACACATGCAACTTTAACCAACTCGGCCAATTTATCGTTTCACAGCGGTCAGTTTTCAAGGGAACGGGTCGATACTCGATGACTAAATCTGTGTCGTGAGTTGATAACCTCCTGTGCCAATTATGAGTATTATTTTAGCGCCCTTTCTTAGACCAAAATGTATTTAAACCGACAAAACTGAAACTTTTTAAGAATAAGAATAATTTACTGCTAATAGACTTAAAATATATTTTTAAGTTAATTTCCTCAAATAGTATTTAAATTCTAAACAGAATATGATATGGAATAGCACAATACGTCGGGAAATGTCAAAGTCGAATTCAAAAACCAATTGGCGCAAAATTTCATTCGTATTGAAAAATAGGTAACGTTGGACAAAGTTATAAAGTTTTTTATATTCCAATTAGTTTCGCATAGTAGACGACCGAACGAGTCATTGAAAAAGTGTCAAACACACAAAGCGAACGAGCGAGGTAGTACTATTGAAAAGAGTCACGGCATTCATTAAAAAAACTTGTAGGTACGTATGAGCGGAATTCGGAAAATATACTTATAATGAGTCCCTAATTGGTACCTACCTACGAGAGGACCCCCTGCACCCCGCTATCCCCTCCATTCCGTTGACTTTTGGACCTCACCTCGTAGGTATATGTCGCACTTTTCCCATTTACAAATGACCTTTGCAGTTGCACAATGGGATCAACCACAGCTCTTCATTTCATTTCGTGCCTGAGCAAAAAATTATTATTTTCATCTGACGTTGTAGCACGTAGAGTCAATGAGCTCACACTTACATATAGAGCACAATAGGTAGGTATTATGTTTGTGTACGGGTGAAATTTGCCCGGCGAAATGTGTTTTGTTAGATTGAACTGCGGCTGAGCAATATAAGGAAAAAACTGGCACCGCGTAAACAAGTTGTTGCCTTTTACCGTCAGGGAACAAAAACAAAGAATATGGCCACAAATAGGTTACGTTAACTTTCCGACCGTTATTTATACCTCGAGTTTTACTTTTACTTTGAGCTCATTATATCCTTCCGCTCTCTCAGACTAAAGTCAATGAAAACGAAAAGTACTTTTGCATAGTTCTTAGACTTCAAAAAGTAGAACGGTTTATGTGATAACTATATCACTCTCTCTCTCTCTATCAATTTCATTAATATTATCTAATAGCAATACCTTACCAATTATTTATAGGTATTTCTATAATTAGAGTTTGTCACCCAATACACAATATCTTGAAGTCACGTTAGTCAAACAAATTAAATTGTTTATTGTTGTAGGTAGGTACTTTTGTAAATAAAGCTACTCGTACTTCTATCTTTTGGAAAGTCTTACCTTACTTACCTATGCAAAACGGAGATAAAATTACTACTATTATTACCAAATATTTTTAAATTCATCCCATTACTCATTGTAATATTTGCAATTAAAACATTTTTGTTATTAACCGCAAAATCCAAATACGTTATGTCCTGAACTCGGGCCAACTAACAAGTATATATATCTTACGTACACTATTTTATCGTTGCGTATATAGAAAGTATCCGAATAGATTCTCCGTTCTGGCGCCCCATTTTCTGATACCTACCTCCGGAGGGTTTTACTTACAATTGTCAATTTATGACAACAGGTGTCACCTATAAATCTATAACCAATAACAGCCCTCGTTCTACTATGTTTCCATTTCTGAAGTTTCCATTGTTGCGTATCTTCTTTCGTGAATGATATTGCACAATTAAATATAACCGACTTCAAAATGGTTCTGGCTATACCGAAGAGGTTACCTAATGGGGTTCATCATCATTCATTTTCTATAAGGCTTAATACCTCATCCGCTTTCAGCAAAGTTACAATTACTTGCCTAATGTTTTGAGATCTAAAAAAATAGTTTGTGAATTGAAAACAAAACAGGCTTTAGTATTTAGATGTATCCATCTTTTGCGCTTATACCGATTTTGCTGTATGTCAATAGATAATAGTGCCTAGTAACAATCCTCATATATATGTAAGTATTAATTATTCAAACAATGTCATGCCGTATAATTGAGTAGAAATTTCGAAATAATGTTCTATATCGAAATTTCTAATCAATTCTTTGGTTACAACCTTTAACACATAAGAAAATGTTTGAATAATAAATTTGCTATTTTATAAGAAAATAAATAACGTATTTTGAAATGCCGATATAAGTCGTTTTCTACACATTCCACGCGCGTTTAACTCTGAGGGACAGACTTATAGTACCTCGTAAAAGTTATTGGCAGTATCGACAGAGTTACGTGAAATATATGGCTACCATAATGATGTTAGGCACACCAATACCTCTGTATACCAACAAAATTGTTGTAATCTAATTATATTTTATATATTTACCTATACGACTATTCTGAAGATATGTACCTATATGTCACTACATTCATAATATCATAATCATAAGAGTTTTTTATATTCCTGGTCAGGGCATGCCAATGTCTACTTGGTTATATATTTTATTATCGTACCTATACCAAACAAAGTAAATTATTGAGCATACTTATACATAATACGTACAATATAATGAATAAGGCGTTTCTGTGTTAAATAAGGTTATAGTGAACTACTTACTTACTAACTCGTACGAAACTGATATTTAACTTAGCTTGCAAATTATACCAATTCACAAATAGTTGTAAAATAAAAGTTACACCTTACACGCGATCCCATAATGAACGTTCCTGCCTGCATGCATATCGGATGAACTTGAACAAGAGGAAAATTAAAGTTAAACAAGCGGAATTTGGTAAATATTAGCGACGTTTTTTATGGTAGAGCAGTATGTATCACGAGAACATAGTGATAGCATGCCTAGGGAACAACCACGACAAGTTATTCGTCATTCCTTACGGGCATTTAAATATTTTACCTAATTTAAAAACTAAATTGTCAAGTGTGCTTGTGATTAACTAGTCATCGCAGTCGTTGCCTACTGTAAGTTACTGCGATCCCCACTCACATTCAGGAAGTTAAATAGTTACATGAGTTTTATACAAAGAACTTTTGTTTTATAAAACGAGTTCAGCTACTAAGTGAGTGGCAGTTTTTTGCTTGGGCAGTAAGTGTCGGAGTGCAATCATGTAGTATTTTGCCATATCCTATGGTTATATTCACTGATCGGAGTAGGTAGGGCTCTTTCGGGTCAATGTCCTCAAAGGTTATATTAATATGGATATGATTTCGGGATCCCGTTTTAAGTTGTCGAGCAAATGTTGTAAATTACTTTTATAAACCTCGCCCTTACTCGGCGGATTACGATTTTTTAAAAATTGTGAACTTACGAAGAAGTTAAAACACTACCATAGGTACACTAGCGCCATGAATCTTAAAAAAAATATTTCGCCACCAATCTTAAATGTGTATCAAAACAAATATAACGTTAAAAATCTAAATAATATATTTATTCAATCCCGGAAATCCCGGGATTATTGGGCATACTTATCCATATTAAGACCGTATGTGGCAAGTACCAAAAACAGCCCTACCTACTCCGATCATAGGTTATATTATAATTATTAGTAGGTATATTTGAGGAATTGTGAGCAATAGACCGAATCCGCTGTGCCACAATTATTAAAAAGTAGAAGATGAACGCACCTAGTGGCTTCTAGTCATAATATCTCAGTCTGGCCACTACCAAAATAAAAAAAATACATTATACTGTTGCATTGTGACATTACGTATTTAGTTGCACAACGTCATTGTTCAATTACGTCTGTGACGTCATTCAAGAGCAATATGACAGAAAGCAATAATTAACGCGAAATTAACAAAGGAACGCTTCGAGCAACTGATGGTAGAATATAGAGAATGTCTGGTATAGGTACCTACTATACTACGTATTGTGGAAAGGCAATCTATTTTGTCGGGGCATCGCTCCCATTCCCGACAGTTGTTGACATGTTTTTGTAAAAGGGTAGCAGAAGAAAGTTATTGTCTATCTCGACTTGCTCGTCCACGAATATCTTCCAACTCCGATGAAGTTGTAACTTATCAGATTATTGCCGAGTTCTCATTGTTGGCGGGTTCTTCACCAAAGAGCAGAAACAAACCAAAATACAGCAATATAATAAAGTCTGAAGAAAATTCAGTTCACGTACACTTTTTTACGAAATATTTGCTTAAACGGCCATAAAGTTATTTTTGTTTGAAAGTGCGTGACATGAAAATCAACAATTGTAGGTACGTGTTACTTCAGTATATATAGTACTCAGTGGTGTTACTATTTAGTTTCTACATGTCATATTTTACAGTCGCCTTAGTAGCCGCTTATCGGTCAAAGGGGGCCGCTACACCCACTACCATAAAAACGATGTATCTAGGTTACTTAAGAAGGTTGATTTTACAGTATAACGATAAAACCCTCGTAAATTCCTGGTATCTACATGAACTTTTTATATATTTTTTATTTTCTTATTTTATTTTACATTTACTTTCTGACATGTTGGAATACACTACTATAATATATTTTTTAATATCTTACAGAATTGGGTTGTAGTTATGGCCACATAAATGTTATTACATCATTTTTTATATGATGGTAGGTAGGATAGACTTATGTTACACAAACATTTGCTTCAACTATTGTGAAAGCGAGTTTAAAACCATAAGCAAGCTCACCTATTTACTCATTCGCCTTTCCTTTTTTATTAAGAATCATTCATGAACCCCATATTTCACGTTTGTCGTTCTTTTCCAATAGGGTATTTTCCTGCAGTACCTACGTAACAGAAAAAAAAGATATTTTGCAAACAGTTAGTTTAGATAACAAGAATATGTTATTAATAGTTAAAAATAAATGCTGAAATTTATTATTTAAGGAAATAAAATAATCATATTTAATCTGTATCTCACCCGACCGCAAACGCCATCACGGCTGTCAAACGAACCTGTGACGTCATTGTTTTTATGTAAACTCCGAACAAGAATCATTCGTTCGATTCGATTCGTTCGTACATTTCATTCATTCCAATAAAAAAAAATTGTGTTAGTTTAAGTGTTCTCGTCATTTAATTGTAATTTAAAATTGAAAAGGCTAAAAGAAACAAGATCTACTTAGCTATGGCAAGATTGATAAAGCTAATTCTTCCAATTTGCCACGAATTGATGCTATGATGGTATCCGAATTCTTCGCGGCAAATACAGACTTTTGTTCTACCGAGTTTAGAAATGTGAAAAAAAATTTCAATTTAAGCAGCTTATACCCAACGAATAATTTGACAATGTAAGCCAATCAAATTGATATTGGACTTCACAACTAAACTAAAAAGAATATAGGTTAGTATTTTACTGCAAGCATTACCTACATCAAAATGATCTTCACAAAAGAAGATTGCTGTTTTTACTAAAATCTTTTTAGTGATAATTGCTTCCATTCCTCCTTGCAAGCTTCAACAATTGTTTTCTTCTTCTCGTGGCACATTAATAAATAACTTCGTAGGTGTTCGTTTTGTATTGTTTTCACAACTGGGCACTACACAGAACTGGAATATAATTCGAAACTCATATTTGTAAATAAATACTTGGAAAGTACGTACTGGCTTCTCATAGAACATGCACAGTGACAGAACTAATGTTTCAAAACTGTGACATCACACGCCAAACTTGAAATGCAATTTTTATATTTGTGTTTTATTATTGTTACCGGGTTTTCTTTTGCGAGAAATATCTTTTTACAGTTTGAAATTGGTAAATAATTAATATTAGGTACTTTTGAAAAATAGGAAAATGCCCTATTAAGTAGCGAATACGTTTTCGTATCGACCCAACTTTAACAATAAATCGTGTTCTGCTGACACCACGCTAACACATATGAGCGGACCGATCGATCGTTGGCTGGCTTGACCGAATGCGAAAAACGTTAAGTCGCTGCATTTTAGTTTATATTGTGATAACGTTGGATTAGATAATCGGGCCCCTACTTATGTAATGACTCAATACATTACAATATATTTACTAATGACAGTAAGACAAGAAGTTTACAATACCTCTAAGTACACATCTAGAAGTTGATAAGTACATGTAGGCAATTAAGTAACTTAAGCGTTAATATTTTATTATGATCGATCATGTTTTAGACTTGTTAGCGAAATTTTCCATTTTTTTAACGTCATTAACGTCAATATATAATACTCTGTGCTAATAGGTACTGAGATTTACGAAATTTATTAAAATTTAGTTAAATGTTAGAAAGAATGTCTAGATACAGATAGATAATCCAGCGCATTTTACAGCGCATTTTCTTTCAACAGTCCCAAAGCACAGCGCTTTGTCATGTTTTTAATTGCGGTTTGATTTCACTTGACACACTTCTACTATTACCTGTGACTCGAACAGTATTTTCCTCGTATTGCCTACGTATTTGCTTCGTATTTGCCTACGTATTTTACGTGAATATTACTCACATTCAACAGCTGTCACATGAATACTGTGACAGCTAAATGCTCCTTTACTCCACTTTCACGTCACTCAATCACATTAAATTACAGGCTTTACCGAAATTGAATAGTTACGCGACGCTTTTCAATTATTCTCCTTTTGTCTTGTCAGCAATATTTACATGTGATTCGAGCATGAGTGCTACCTTTTTTTTAAACAGCGAAAACGGGGTTGCCTTCTAAAATTAAAAGGAAACAACTAGCGCCACTCTGATAAAAAAAATATTTATCTCAGATTAATTATGAAAAATGTAGGTCTTTACGTTGTTCTACAGATCAATAGTGATTTTTAGAACTATAGTAGTAGCTTTATTCTAAGTCGTTTTCCTTAAAAAGTTGCTACTTTAAGTGATAGATAACTATATATAAGTGATAACTATACAAAAACATTTTACGATCTTGACATTGTATCGCGTTGTATCGAAAAAAACCATATAAAATCAGAAAAACAACATATATCCCAGATTTTTTTCAAAATTCCCTCGTAAAAGAAAAATATTTTTTTTATAAAGTGGCGCTAGTGTTTCCTATTAAAATTCGCACCGATCCATAATTATAATTATTTGTTTAATAATGAACACATACAAATCATGCAAGTTTAAAATCATTTCTTTTTTGTTATGAGTGGAAAATCTTCAAAAGATATTCAGCCCCGTAGGGTAAAGACCGGTTATGTAGAATTTTTAGCCCTTAAAACCCTCGATAACCGACTTCTATGCATATCGGCGATCTCCAGAGGAACGCACCGGTTCACGGTTCACCGGGCACTTTGCCTTGGACCCCTCCTGGGAGGAGTATGCTTCACCTCTCAGTTCCTCCTGTCACAACAGTTACGGCCATGGCACGCTGCTTCCTTCCCTTAGATCGTCCGCCAATGGACAGTAAAAGCCCTCACTTTGGACGCCCGCGACCTTGATATCCCATTTCCCATTATCCCATTTTAGTCGCCAGGTACAGTCGACCATAGGTCAACCTACCCAAAACGTCAAAATTTAAGAATCTGAAATATAACGTATTGCGCAGGCATAAGGTTGAGTTTTAATCGAAGGTTTTTGACAGATAGTATACTATAGTTTGTAGTGGACTGTACGACAGGCAGGGCTACCGTAGCCCTACTCTTATTCTTCGCCCGAGGCTACAGGGCTGTTGTAATATTACCGACACTAATACAAGCTAAGGTGCTACCTTACCAGTTTGTTCGGAGTTTCTGTGCATATTAAAATAAAAATTCAAACCAATTGAATTCATTTACACCTACTATACAGATACGCCATTGTATCCAACTGAAGATACCATTAAAGTTCAGAAATTATTAGTTTGCTGACGTGGCAAGAACGTGATCCTTTGTCCGGAGATTTGTTGGTTTTATCGACCGACATATAAACCTAGCCACATATTTATTTCATAATGGAAAGACACAGCCCGTTTTATGTCCTTTCGTATGCTTTCAACGTCACTTATTATATTAGGCAAGAGAAAGAGGTTTTTTGACATTTTGAAATTTCAGAGTTTGGCGTGTTTTTATGGAGAAAGAAGGTTTTTTTCGCTAAATATGTGATTAGATTAATGTTATAGCATTATGTTGGAAAGGCAAACATTCAGCATGTCTCTGTTTTTACTAAGTATAAGTACCATATAATAATTTAAAAATTCCTTGGAGGTAAACAATAATGGATCGTGATCTTAAAGAAACTGGTCCATGAATTAATGGTATAAGAAAGGACCCCGTAGAGATTGTATGAATAAAGCTTTTTATTAACCCGACCGATCGAGGGAGGGCGTGTTATAAGTTTGACACGTTATCTGTTTGTCTGTCTGTTTGTGTGTTTGTCTGTAGCATTTTATTTAAAAAAGAATTTTGTCGAGTCTTAGCTAGGTCTGATAAAAATTGGACCAATGGTTTCCAAGATCTTTGATGACAGATGGGATCTCTGGATAGGTAATTATTAATTTAGAGTTATCATACAATCTGTGCAAAGTTTGGTTAGCGAGCATTTGGTGTTCATTCGTTCGTTCGCTACGCGAGCAAATTTTTTTGCAAACCAAACTATCTAGCTTTTAGCATTTGTTCAGGTTATTCCTTTCAACGTACTCACCAAATGTTTGGTCGCGAAAGAATGTGCTCGAGTTTGCTATGCGAGCAAAACGCTTGCGCAACAAACGCTCGGTCGCGAAATGAATGTTCCTGGTGAGTACGCCCCTTTTTAAATAAAATCTTGGTAATAGTGGCTCCAATAATAGCAGTAATTGTGTTTTCAAAACAAATGGCATAATTGTTTCTTCTTCGGATCAATAAAATAAATATGGAAATTATCGTGGATATCATAATCAATTCCGCCCGAATGTCTTATTTAATCGGGTATACAATAAATTAGATACCGGTAATAGCATATAATACATAGGGTAACTCATCAGCGATGGCGTAATGAACGACAACTAGACTTCAACCCTATACGCGTAGCGCTTGCTTCTGTTTATTACTTGTACATTATTTAAAGTTCCGTATAAAGTGTAAACTTATCGACTGCAAAAATTACAGTGCATATAGGTATCCATTACATATTTCTGTTAGTATTTTAACCTTCATTATAAAACTGAAACTCAAACTTAACATAAGAGTTTTTGGTTGTCGTTTGTTTCTGACAATTGATGACGCAAATGAAAACCTACACAAACTGTCCTGAAGGGATCGGAAGTCATTATAATACTATACAAATATTTGTGTAATTGGGTCGGTTTACAATAGCAGGGTGACATTAAAGGCAGCCGCGCCCCAAATTGTGGCCTCCGCGCTTGACTGACGCCTTGTCATGAAGCTATTTTTCAACACGCTCGTCGCCCGATCTATCGTTAAATGTTTGACAAAATTGTTGTGAAAAAGAAACTTGACCTCACCTAGTTTACAACAAAGAAAAGCATACGCTTTGAGATGCCCATTAGTGAACGTACTAAAAGACATTAATTTTGAAAAAAAAAACACCCCAACTACGACAAGTGAAGCATATCTAACTACATAAATTCTACTTCACACTAAGGAAGTCCAAGGTACGATAAAAAATGCCCTACAGCCAGACAAGCTGCGATAAATTGACGGACACGCAAACGCGCTACCTTCAAATCTAAGTTTGAACCCCGCGGTGTCGGCCGGTGGGGTTAATTGCCCCCTTTCAATGGCGTAGCCAAAAAAAGGGAGGAGGGCTTGACCTTAGCATAATAGCTCTATTTATTTCAGACTGGTGTATTAAAACGGTAGAACAATCGTTTCCGTTTGATGCCAGTGAATACAGAGTAATTTGCAATTGGACTGTATGAAACAAAGGGCGGAGAGTGGGCCCAGCCATAGTTACATAGGTACGACCCTGTTACAATCTATCCACAATATTCAAAACAGCTGTCGTGCACAACACGAAAATAAGTATTTTTATCCTTATTCTATTGTTGTGAAAGAACGATGAATGAGTTTTCTTCCTTTGAGCTAAAAATTATTGGACCTTATTTGAGATTGATGATTACACTCGCCTTTTTGTACCTACTTTGTTTCCATTTGCATAGAAAACGTGTTCTCATAATACATTTTTTCTGTATACAAATTGAGTTGTTCGAGAATCGTTATCAGACCGTCGTTGTAGGTATTTTTATATAAAATAAAAGCCGACCAAGTCCTAGTCGGATTCGCGCACCGAGGGTTCCATTCTCAAAATAAATAATATTTTCCGTCTTGAACAAAATATCAATTATTATTTTTATATTTTTCCCGGAATACATACAATACTTAACTACTATCAGCACTTATTCTCTAAGATTTTTCGCCCTTAATAATATCATATATTTTTTATTTCTAAAAAACTGTGAAATTCTGAAACATTGTTTTAATTGTCCAGTAAAAGATTGAAGATTATCAATGAATCTGAATTATTTCAAAATTTTCGACTCGCAAACTACGGGGGTACGGGAGCGATCTTTAACGGCACATTTTGGGCCATATTAAAAAACCATGACACATATAGTTAACTCTAAAAGAAAACCCCGATGTACCATATTGTAGAGATTCCCTTACTTTCTCCTGGTCTTCAACAGATCCTCAAGGTTTCACACGTGGGAAGTCTACCATAGTCATAAACATTTGAGCTCAAACTCGAACCACCTAACTGTTACAGAGATCCCATCATTCTCCAAATTCTTAGAACCACTTATCTAATTTCCATCTGACATGCACAGCATATTAGACCTACGGCGCCTGAAGGCGAGGACACGCTCCGGGCTTCGCCCTACGAGGAGCTCTGCCTTCGGCTATAGCTAACATATAATATCTAGTTCCATATCCTTTCAATTAATTTTATAGCCGCCATCTTAAAATATTTATTTTTCTCTTGACATGTCACAAGATTCCCAACGACTTTAGTTCGAGAAGACCCCATCTAACTATTAAAGTTTCGGCGGGTTGATAATCATCCAATTCTTCAAGTTTCATATTATGAAATTGAAGTCCACTTACTTTTTCCTGGTCATCATCAGACCCTCAAGGTATCAGATGTCGGAAACGCACCATGAACCTGAATATTTAAGCTCAAATTTAAACCATCTAGCTATTACCGTTCCCGAGATCCCATCTGACATCAAAGATACTCCAAGATCTTGGAAACCACTAATCCAATTTTTATCAGACCTATCTAAGACTCGACAAAATTCTTTATTAAATAAAATGCCACAGACAAACACACTAACAGACAGACAAACAAACAAACGTGTCAAACTTATAACACGCCCTCCCTCTAAGGGGGGTTAAAAATTAAATTAAAATAGTTTTATAATATGCAAACAAAGCCCTTTCACAGATACCCCACTTGCCCTTTAGAGATTTTTTATTTTTAACGGCTGTGGACGGCATGTGAAATGGCTCCGTCATTGCTTGCTTTTTACTCGCTTTTAATTCAGACTTATTATCTACAATCTAGAGCGTTCTAAAATAAAGGTGAGCATAATCCGACTGATCTATTTCATCCACACGTGTGCGTTTTGAACCTTTCACAATTCAACAGAGCGTGTCTAATTTAGTTGTATTATACGAGTACCCCAGTATAAAGCTTACCGCGAAGTCTAGGGCTAGGGCGATAGAGTTAGTTAACGCGCTGCTGACCTGTGATCCGAGTCACATCCGTCCGGTCTGATACCTCGAGCTCGCTTTGCTGGTTCCCGTGACGTAATTGCGAGATAACCCAGAAAGTCAATTACTGTAAAAATATGAAAATGTAGGTAACAAATATTGTTATTTATTAACCGACTGCAAAAAAAGAGTAGGTTCTCAATTCGACTGTAGTTTTTGTGTTTGTTACCTGATATCTCCGGTATTTGTGAACAGATGGCATCATAATTCAACATCCGATGTTCCTATTTGGACCCGGTCTTTTTTTAATTTGACCAAAAGTGTTCTTAGCCAAATCTGATAAAAATTGGACCAGTGGTTTCCAAGATCTTGAAGTATATTTGAGGTCAGGTGGGATGGTAGATAGGTACTAAATAGTTCCAATTTGAGCTCAAATATTGGGTCATGGTGCGTTTCCGAACCATTCCGACATCTGGAACTTTGCCATTCTAACACATCAGAGTCTTTGAGGATCTTAGTTTGATCAAGAAGATAGTAATTGTGGATCTTAACAGTAACTTTGCTGGGAACCTCGACTCTCCGGCTCATTTAAAACTTTGGATCTGACTGATGATGACGAGGAAGATTGTAAGCAGATCTCAATAACAATAGTTGCTGGGAACCTCTAGACTTCATTTAAGGCATAGTCTCAAAATGCAGCTTTATCACACTGAGTGTTTATTTAATAGACCCTGAGGTCTGTTGATGTCTAGAACAATAGTAACTGGTTCCGTAGCAGTAGCAAACAGCTGAGAACCACAAATTTCGATTAAATTAATAGGTATAAAGCGTGGTGTGTTATAACGAACCAGGGTCTGATGATGAACAGGAAAATTATAACTGGACCTTAGTTATGGTAATATTTAGTTGGAAATCACTCATTTCGACTCCCGACCAAAAGTGAAGTCTTTGATCTGAATCGTTAGTTTGACGTGTATACGTTTATTGGTCTGCTTGTCGGTCCCTTTTTAGTTTAGAAAATAGTTTAGTTGTGTGTTCTTAGCCACGTCAGATGATATTGGATCAGTGGTTCTAAGATCTTGGAGTATCTTTGATGTCAGATGAATGACAATGTCTCCTTTCCACGGCTTCGATCACGGGACGTGACTCAAAGATACCAATTTCGAAGTCTGTCGATGCCAGAATTTTCATTATTATTGTATATACTCATACCTACCTAACTTACCGTCTATGAACACAGGGTACAAGCCTGTCAATAAAATTACAATATCTATAGAAATATAATTTGCTCATTTTGATTTTGTTTTGTTAAAAAAATGTTCATTTGCAGTTTTGCATTCCGTACTTTTCTTGTCTTAATAAATGGGCAATAAAAAAGTTATTTTATAATAAAAATGTTAGTAGCCAAACAACGTGACAGCGTCCCCGTGTCGGGATCTAAAGAATAAATTTATTATCTCACGACAGTGATATAGAAGGGGTTTGTTGAGTGATGGAAGCGCGACGTGTGCGAACCAACCTCAGCTCGCTCTGAGCCTGCCCTCCTCGATAAGGAGATTGCGACCTTGCCATCACTGTGATGTCATCACGATGAAAAATCTACTTTATTCTGCTGTCAATTAATCTGAGTATTAGAGGCTGTGTTTTGGAATGTACAAGAATGTTCGTTAATTGAGAACTTAGTTTTTTCGATTTCATGATTCGTTAATAAATAATGTAAGTATCTAGTATAGGTAGACAGATTGCTAAAAAGTAAGTCAAACTAATTGTAAAACAACGGAAATCAAAGGGTTCACAAAAGGAAGTAAGTAAGTTCAACAACCACAATAGTAATAGGTAATTTGTCTGTGTAATATATATAATAAACACAAATACATGTACAATATAAGTAAGTGATACTTACATTCAAAATACCGTGTAGCGCTCGCCATAGCTAAACCAAAACGCATGGTTAGGTCTCGAACGAGCTTAACACCATTCATAAGTAGGACAGCTAAAATACTTAATGAAAATTAAAAATACTCAGAATAAATAGAGCTTCATCCAGAGGCTTTGACTGTTCTACTTTGCTTTAACGGTTCAGCCCTCGCATAATAATTAAGTTTATGTTACCCCACCAAGTGTTTGGGAAAACACAAGCGAGAGCCACGTTGAAAAATGTTTTATCTCTAAACACATTGACGTTAATCGCTACATGCTAAAAAGTTTATAAATAAAATAATTTTTTTATATATATAATTTATATTTTATGGAAGTCTTACATAAAACCCGTGGCATCTAACTATAATTTAAAATATTCATCCAAATTTCGACTTTCTAAATAAATTCACTGTTGATTAATCATCAAAACAAGATGAGATACCTAATCATGCAACAGAAATCCCGCAAGTTGTGTAATTCAAAGACGATCAGTTCATTTATCGTAACATCCGTTCCTTATTTTCACAATAAATTATTGAATATCTGCAAAAACGGCCGGCCACGAAAGTGTTCAGATTCAGAAAGCTCAACATAAAATAAATAGGTACTAAGTGATCTTTTTTTTCTCGTGTGAAATTACTATCTGCGAGCAATAATGCCCTTCTTTTGCTAGATGCCGTTAGAAGAGACATAATGCCCCTTGGAAGCCAACGTACGGCTGCTAACCGTATTGTAATAGCGCTGAAAACACTTCAAGTTTTTAGCACTTGCGAGTTTAAACTCTGACGCGTCGCTTTACGAGTCACTTGCTAAATTGCCAAGTTAGGAACCGACATTATTTATTCTTTTAACGACAGTTCGTAGTTATACTTACCTACTAATTTTTATACCTTAGAAAAAGGTTTAAAAATGTCATTTTCCTATTAAGGTAACGTTATTAATTGATAATTCATTTCGTGCTTATTTCTTATTGCTATTATTAAATAAGAAAACGGCCCAATTGCGAGTTGGCTCTCGTGTAGGGGGATCCGTAGGTACTCAAAGGTTTTGAACAAACGTTTTCTTGTTATGATCAAGATTTACAAAATATTACAAATGTTTGTTATTAAATTATTTGTGGTTTCAAGTTCCTAGGCAATGCCGGTCATGAGATAGACCTGGTACAATAAGGTGGTCTAAAATACCAACTTTGAGCGGTGCATAGGTACTAACAACGATATATATATTTACTCGTAACTATAATATTCTAACAACGATCTCTAAACAACGATACGCTCTAAAATATACTTTTATCGACCGCCTTTATTTTATGAGATCCCTTTTAAAATGAAGTAATTCTACACAAATTTAAAGTGAATATTCTTTTGGGTCAAAGGGAATGCATGATATGTGAAATTTAAAAGTCAGTATCTTGTTCAAGTTAGAACCAAGTGCTAGGCGGAGGGATGGACGGACAAACGAAATTGTAGTGAGATGAGATGTACGATGGTGACCATTACTATCAGGTAGCCGGTTTGTTCGTCTGCTCTCCTATTACAATAAAAAAAAACGGGCGATGACGGAGCGACAGCAATAGCCTTGAGGGTACGAATCCCTATAAAATGAGCCAAATTGACACTTAGCTAATACAATCAACTCGTTGTTGTTGTATGTAGGTAGGTATATCCACCGAATATACTTATATTATAGATTCGATAAAATCTATTTCACATTTTATCAATACATTTGCAGATAACTCTATCTACCATATTTCAGTAGCTTTAGTTTACTGTGCTCTAACTATAGGCCGAGCTGTAGAAACTTATGTTATACATCATTTTCCGCCGCTGCTCTGTATGGACAGCAATATAAATTTTTCTACCATTACAATTTAGTTTTATTTGGACAAAGACAAACGTACACGTTGATTAAATTTCACAGTAAAAAAAACCACGTATTTATTAGGGCCACAATATTAAATAAAAAGCTTCTGTTGATTATTCCGTCAAATTTTGTGAACCGTGAAAATCAGAAGGTTAATTCGGTCCTCGTCGCACTCTCTACAGTGAGAAGCGGAAAAACAATAAAATGTTCACAATTTCACATTAACATACAAACAGTGTCAGTGGCTTCATCCAATCACCGTCACCTTGCGAACAAATGTTGTTCTAATCTTTTAACCATGGTATTAGGACATGGTAGCCCATAGCATAAGAAGACAAAGTATTCCAACAACTGTATGAGTACACCTTATCTGGTACATGGTAAACCATATTATAGAGATTGCCCAACAAGTACCACCACTATCTGGGGGCACAGTAGTACCCCAGCCAAGTCGAGCAGAAAAACATATATAATTTGTTATTATAATTTTAAAAGACAATCTTTGTGTCTAAGAAGTACCTACATTTAATTTATTAATACTACAATGATATTTTGACTTTAACTTCACGAAACATTTTTTCGATATTGCCTGCCATGTTACAAACATTGAATGTAGTGGATCAAAAATGGAAATAAATTATTTATTTATTTATTAATTACACGGGGCAATACCACCCTTTTCTGGAAGCATTTCGGCCTCTCATGGGTGACGAGGAAGGGCGTAATTGGCAGATCATTACAGTTTTAAACCAGCCACTCTCCGAAACATCTATCAAACTATTCTGCTACACCAGGCGCTGTCTCAGGGCAGCAGTTTAGTGATTAAGAATTTGTTACCCTATGAAGCTGGCATTAGAAGCATCAAAAAGTAAAAAAAATAAAAAATTGTACATAATTCTGTTCAGGTTATTTATTATTTCCCCAGTGACTAAGCCGCTCTCAAGAAACCTAGACGTGTTGTTCTTTTAGTATTTAAGTTTATTTGTTTTTTATTTTCGTCTTGTGTGTTCCGGAAAATATTTTATGTTTATTTGTAAATAATAGTCATAAGGCCCCATAAACAACCATTTTACAAAATCTAAAATAAAATGTTTACTGCTCACTTACTTAGTAAACAAAAATACATCAGTTTTATTAAAAGAGTTCAGACAAATAATAAGTGAGGGGCAGTTTATTCTTGCGTAGGTAAAAGCTACCGGCGGACAATCATAGTCGTGTTTCCCCCCTACCATGAGTCGGGTAGGCCAGTACAAGACTGTGGATAAAAATAGTTACCTAAGCAAAATGGATACCTAAGCAAAATATATACCTAAAAGCTTTATTTATATAGACAAATATCGTTCTGAAGAGCTTATTACAGAAATCCCTTTAGACAATCCCCCCTGTGCGTCGCCGTTGAGTGCTGCAGGGGATTTTTGGACAAAAAGTTCAGAAATCCCCTTAATCACTATGATTAAAATAAAATACTTAAATAATAAAAAAATAATGGAATGAAACATTATTTATTTATTTATATTAAGTTCAGTATTTCCATTTGTTACAACAGACTTCATCGATTAGTAAAATAAGTAAATGGAAAACAAAATAAACCTCAAGTAATAATAATAAGTTTTATTATTTCGTAACGACGACGTTTGTCTACTGTTTATACGATTACTCATATTGATGTTTGATACGTGGAACGTCTAACAACCCTGCTACCGTAATATCTCAACAACCGAGGCTATTATTTTTTTGCTATCGGCAAAGGTATTTCAATAACACTGATTGATCGGTTTTTGGGGTGCAGGCTGGAAAATAAGACATGAGCTTTCGCGAATATTAACTATACGTCAAAGATACTTTATGTACGATATAACACAATACACATATGTATTTATAAATACTTGGAAGTAAATTTTTAAAAAAAGCCTTTGCATTTCCAATTGTGGACCAACACCAAGTAGCATAAGTAAGTTAGAACAATATTCTTTCTTCTTGTAATTCATATCCTCATTTATGATGAGAGTCGTGATCGTTCTAAGGAATCAACCAGGTAAAACTACTCTCTTGGCAGATTTAATGGCGTGGTTTTGACATGCCTTCCCATATTTGATTTTTTTATATAAGTATATGAATAGAATATATCCTGTGGCAGTTTATTAATCATATTATGTCTTATAAGACAGGAAATAATACATAACAATATAAGTTACCGACTTAAAAAAAATGTTTACAAAACAAAAACAAATAAAAAAGTAAAGACCTAAGTGTAAATAATAATAATACTTTCAAACATCTTTAGGTCTTAAATATAACAATAAGTAATAATAATAATAAATAGTTACATTACTATTAAGATCCTTAATAACAATTTTAAAAAAATCTTTTTAACAAAAACACGTGATTTTCTCGGAACATCCTGGATAAGTAGAAGACCGGTTTCAAAAGCTACTGGCGATGGCGGCCAGTGTTGGATACCTACCTGCCTTTAATATATCAGTTTTTTACAGGCAGTCATGTTGTGGATTTGTGTTGTCATATTTAAGTAGATATTTGTTAAGCTGTTTTATATTTAGTTTGTGTTAATTTAACAAAGTGCAATGTACAGCGCCCAGACAAACCAGGCTTTTTGGTTTCAGGGCGGGAAGGTTTATAAATACTGTAACTTTGTATATGTACACAATAATAAATAATAATAATAAAAGAAGTGGTATTTTTTTCTTTCACAGGAAAGTATCGTGTGTATCAGATGCTCGAAGACCAGGTCATGTCGTACTTCATGTATCACAACCATTGCAAAGGCTGTGGTTGCCACACTTGGGCGGCATTGTGGCCTTTAACGTACTTGTTACACAATGTACAATTCCTTACATAACCGGACGCTACAATAAAACGGAGACACTCTGGTTCTGCTGAACAATATTGCCGAAATCACCCGGCAATTTGCATTTCTAATTACAAAACAGCGCCGCTGCTCTGGGACGGAGCGGATATTGAATGCCGGAAAGTCCGCGCCTAATTTAGTCAAAGCATTATAAAACGTAAGCACGGAAAATTCAAAACCGCTGCTACAATTCATTAATTTTCAAATAAAACTCACTGGGTAATAATATAGAAACATCGGACACGGTTATATTGAAGAAATTCCGTAAGGGTCGTTAGGCAGGTATGTGAATAATTCATTGATATTTCTTTGCTTTTCAATCATTAGGGCATATAAGGGTGATGAAATATTCGAATAATCGGTGAAATATCCTATGCTTGCAGTATCTCTACGAGTATTGGTTGTCGCATCCGTTATAGAATCAAAATGGCAGACATATTTAAGATCAGCTATATAGCTGAAGTGGCAGTGGGCTGGCCATTGTCGTAGAATTGACTGATAATTGTTGGCGTAGACGAGTTATGGAGTTGAGACTGCGATTAGGTAAACGTAGTGAGGACACAGCGTAGATGCAGAGACGATCTGCCTAAAATCGCTGGCAGCGATTGGATGAGAAGAGACGAAGTTCCAACTCAATACGGCCTGTTACCAAATGATTATAACGAGACACCCCAGCCATCCACAGGTGATAATTACTTAAGGGCTTCCGATGCGTGACGAATACATCTATGCGGCGGATGAATAATATGAATATCTTGCTCGTTATGAAGTAAAAACTATATATGAATCATGATCTCACCTACATTATCCCACCATATTTACTCGTAGTCCCACTAGTCAGAATATATAGGTTCGTGGTCCCACTGCTTAGTGGGACTACCAGTAATAATTGTAGATTACGGCTCGTGGTCCCTCTGCATTTTTATTTCCAAGTGTAAAGATGTCCTTCAGATACTGTCCCACTAGTGGGTCAAATTAGTGGGATCACGAGTCTGATGCAGTTAAAATGTCAGCGAAAGAACACGATAACCAGCAATGTGCATCGAAATCAACTCGTCCGCGCAGGGAGTTTGCTTGTAGCAGCGCACTCCCATTTGAAACTGAATGGTTCCATGGAACCCATAGAAATCTATTTCCCGGTCTTCCAGATTTCTATGGGTTCGGTCTGATTTAATTTCAAAATCGCTGTAGTGTGCTTAACCATAAACCCTCAAACAATAGGATTATGTCCAAATCTTGTTGATTTTATCAGATGTTGTGGTTATTAATGTTTTATACGAGTACATTTAGTTCATTGAATACATTACCCTTTCGTGCTCCACCAATAAAGGTACGACCGAGAAGTGTCGCGTGATGTTAGTGCCTTACATTACAGCGGCGGCAACACCATTAATTTCACCGTCGATATGAATACAGAATGAATACTTAACTGTTTAGAAGCTAGCAACATTTTGTAGGGTCGCAGCATTGAAGATAGAGACAGGGGACAATTCTCCTAATATTATCAACTGATAGTTACTGCCCACGCCTTAAAAAATTGGCTTCTCACTTAGTAAATATTTGTCTGAACACTTTTCTTATTGAATTTTTTCTGAATGAAGTGGAAAATGGGTAGCTGTAACTTGCAGTAGACAACTAGCTGTAACTGCGTCGAGGGGTAGGTACGCACCGCAACTTACAGATTTCAAGATATATAATGTAAAGATATATACAATAGGGTAGTTTCCAAGTATCAAATACTAAATGCATACTCGTAAATTTATGGTCAAATGTGAAAACAGAATTAAATTTAGATTAAAAATAAAATAGCTCGAGGCAATCAAAAATCAGACGTTAAAAAGAAACGGCAATAGAAAATAATGACGTCAGTGTTCCCTAGCTCCATATATGTATATGGAGCAGGCCTGGCTAAACGACGGGTCATATAAAGGACTGTTATACTAATACCTCTAAATTAAAAAAATAAGAAATTCCCGACGTGGTTCTAGTTTATGACCATGGTGACGTTCTCACATTTGGAACCTTGAGGACCTGATGATGATCAGGAAAAAGTAAGGGAATCTCCACAATGGTACGTCGGGGGTTTCTTAAATTTTTAATTTAGATTTATTATGAATAGGTAAATACTTAAATAATTGAGTTAATAAATTATCGAACTGAATAAAGTGACAATTAATATTTTAATATGATGGTTTTCCATGCATCAAACAAACGAAACGTAAGCGATGTAGGTACAAACTTATATATGGAGAAAAAATCTTAATAATCAATGTAGGCTTCAAGAGTCGCATATGTTATACATTAAAATATATGTACCCATAGGGTACAGAGACCCAGCCTTAACTTTAAATTAACCTTTTGTCCCTTAGAAATACCGGAGTTTACATTTCCTCTCGGGAACTCTATCGCCTACGCTTACCTACTAAAATAACAAATAGGGTAAGAAAGCTACGTCAAGTTAAATATAATAGTATATTCATCTTGATGCAAACACGTATTCTAGTTTGAGATTGCAAAAATAATACACTACGTGTAAAAAATACCACTCCCGAGAAAATATTTTTTAAACGAGATTTTCCTGATCCGCCATTGGTTTTGTAAAACATTTCACTTTAAATATTTTAACTTACCATCTAGGTACTAGTACTTATGAGTACTTAGAACTTCCTTACTTTCCATATGATTACTTTTTATTACATTTACGTACTTACGCGGAAATAATTGTAACGTTAGTTCACGATAGTGAATTCAGAGTTTCAGTTGCGAAATAGAAGTTTATGCAATTGACACGGCTAATTACGTGCAGTTGCAATACTTTTTCTACGACCATGAAATAACTAAATAATATATTTTTTTGTTTTATTTATTATACAAATATACATGAAAAATTATCCAATAGCATCATTAAACCTTTAACAGTTATCCTCGAATCCGGCTAATTACATACACTCAACATATTATTACATTCACAATTATACGCTATTATTATGTATAGACAGCTTACGAACCTAACGACGTGTATAGAAGAGAAGTTTGCACGCTTATCAGCGGATCACACAAGAAACCGATCGGCCCGGCATCCAAACAGCGTGTGTATAGTGTTTTTAATACATGCTGTATGTTTTTATCGTTAATTTTGTTTTTAATATCAGAGGGAATTTATTTAATTAGGTCCGGTATAATATATTCTGAAACCCTTTTACCATACAATTGTTAAAGCATGGCTTAAGTAGAATTTTGTTAGTTACTTACGTGTCTGGTTATTTTTGTATGGTATGTAGGGTGTTGTATTTCAGTCCTTAAGTACTCCAATAACTCTGACTTAGTTTTTTCGTAAATTGAAAATACAAGCTATTGTGAAGCGTCCAACACACCATGACAGCTCGTCAAAACTCCGTCGACAACAGTGCGTGGTCCAAGTTGTAGTCTCGACCGACGATAGTCGGTATTTAAAAAAATATTTACGTGCCAATTTATTATCATACACTTTTAATATTTGTATTATATTCCATGAAACTATTAATAACTTTAGGTACTTACTTTGTATTTGAGTTGGTGGTGTCGTAATGTAATGTCGTAATGAATATTACGACACCGCGACGTACATTACGTAACGACCCTTAGGAATGAAGTAGTTTGCGTTACTGATTGTGATATCATAATTGAACAAATTACCAAATATTAGTAGAAAATAGTACATTGTGTAACAAGTGCAATCGATTCCGGAGTGGCCGCCAGCGACCATCGCTAAACGAAACGTCCCGACCACTCGTAAACAATCTAGTATTTTTCTGCATTGTACACATATGAGTTAGCGTGACAGTTTAATTTCAATTTCAATTTCGTTCTAGTTTCGTTTTTAGTCATTGTCTCACCGAGTGTTAGTTAGGTCACAACCAGAGCTATCAGGCGAGAGTTGTGATACATAAGTTAATACAATTGAGTAACACCTGTGAGATAAAATGAAATGAAAAAATATTTTAGAAAATAAACTGAGTGTCATGTTCCTCGAAAGTAGCATACCTGGTCTACAGTTAACAGTTAAGAAACGTTAAGTCCCTGTTCGTGCCCCACTTTGGGCGCCACTGCTACAGACTGTCCTCTATTGCCGGCTAGCAGGGTTCTAGGACAGTGCGCAGATGAAGTAATAGAAGAGTTTGTTGATAAATAATATATTTTAAGGAAAAGAACACAAATAGTAACACAGAAAATAGGTAGTAGGAAATAAAAGTGAACGGGAGACGTCCGTTCGAGACTAAATACAGAGAAAAAGTGAAAGTACAAATAAAACAATGATATTAATGGAATAATGAAATTTAGAAATGGAATGAGAACATGATTTTGAATTTAAATGAAGATATGAAGATGCCAATACGAAATGAGATGAGATAAACGCTAACGATGAGATTGAATTTGATGGCAAGGAGGTTGATATGGACGATGAAGTCGACATCGTTACAAGGTCACTTATCGAGCAGGTGTTACATCTAAAAACAGTATTTTATTATATAATTATAAACGTTTGTTTACACACTGGATTTTCATAGATATTTTACAAGAGACCAATAAAATAGTATGACGTTGTCGCTAACTTAATAAATACGAGTATAAGGTGGTAACATAAATTGATGTCATGCCTTAATTGACACAGTGCGTGTTTAAAACGAATATAACGAAAGGATTTATCAAGGTGCCACGAAACGCCGCACCACGGCCACAATGTTTAGACAATATTCACGTCTACGAGGAAAGCACCTTATTTATTACTTGTCACATAAATAAAGATCCGTTACAGCAAGGCTACGACCACGTTTTTAATCATTAATTAATTGCACGCCTGCTTAGGAACCCCAAGCCATTTGTGTTAATTTGTTGCGTAACAGGTGGATTTAAGATTTTTACAAATAAGTCCACTATAAAATAATTAATATTTAGACATTACTATTGTATTATCATCATCATTATATTGTAGGAAATTGTCAGAAAACAATATATATTTACAAACCCCTCTTGCAAATGAAGGTTTCAGATTTCAAAAAGAAATTCCAGAGATATACTTGCCTTGGGACTCCACTCGTGTGGAAACGAACCATCCGTTGTCATCGCGTCGTTCGCGTTGGTCCGATTTATATTTCTCGCTAAAACCGATTACTCGTTACTCAATCCATCAAGTCTCGTATCGTAATAATAAAATCTAAACTTTATTATTAGGTAATACTTCATTCATGATAATGCATCGACCCTTCCTTCATAAAAAAAATTAAATACCAGGTACCAATCCAATATTTATTACCAAATTATCATTGACATTTGTACAAACTGCTCACAATTCATTCTCAAATCACTTGAACACAAGTATTAACAATTAGACACTAATCTAACAAAAATAGTAATTCGGTGACTTCCTCGTAGGTAACCAAGTTTGGTAACTGGTTATTCATCATATCACTTTATAATGTCGAAGGTTATGAAAACGGTATTTTCTCGGTGTTTTGTTCAGTAAATCGAACTCTAGCAGTGGCTCTTATCTAAGTATCTGTCATAATTACTGAGGAATTAATTTGAAAGGAGGTATTGGTCACCCTGTCATTGTACTCTTAATACCTTTGCAATTGTGTCTTTATTATAGAAGACACGACCTATTATTTGAACATAACGTCTACAAAGATTTATAAAGTGCACACCTGTCTACAGTTTGACTGAAAGCTACCATGAAAACGTTTTCATATCGACCCGGGCAGATGAAACTCGTTTCATCTGGCTTAGACCTCTTTTATATCGCAGTAGGTAGGCTTAGTTAAGGCTGCCCGCGTTCTCGCGATTCTCTTAACCCCTAGGATCGAAGACAAACATCACGATTCTCTTAACCCCTAGGATCGAAGACAAAGAATTTTCGAATGTCGCATTCAGAATTTTGGTAATGCTATCGCGCTGTAATAATATTTAGTGTCTCATACATATCATAAAAACAAATCATACTAATGTATTATAGACGCTGTCTTTGACAGCCTATAAAATTGTGACATTGTAAGGTAAAATCCGACCCCAAAAGGGACAAAAAGACAACATTATTTTTGCCGCACCCTGGATTCGTTTTCCATGCTTCGCCCGCCCTCTATTATTTTCTTCGAATGGTGCAAGTGACAGATATAGGTAAACAATCGATTGGATGATGTGGAGGATAGAAAATCCTGAAACTGAAGACATTTTATACCAAAAATATGATTCGGTTCGCATGTCACAACAAAAAGTCACATTCGTTTTTGTCTAATATTTATTAATACGAAAATTGCATTTTAAAATATAAATGATCATGAATCATGCCTCCATAAAAACACAAATGAGACACAAATCGGAAAATAATGCAGAAACTGACTCAATTGTAGGAAAAGAAGGTTGTTTGTTTTGAATCTCTTCTAAATCGTGTTCCTCATTGCTGAGGATCATGATCATTCTAAGGAATTAATCACATAGAACGACTCTCGTGGCAGATTTAATGGGGTGGTTTTCCATTGCCTTCCCCATTTCACACACTGGTAATCTCGTTATGCAGGTTTCCTCACGATGTTTTCCTTCACCGTCAGAGCTGGCGGTAAATGTACGTAAGTCTTTCGAAAAAACCGAAAAACTCATTGGTACATGGCATTGCCTGGTTTCGAACTCGGGACCTCCCGCATGGGAGTCCGACGTCCTAGCCACAATGCCACCGAAGCTCTGTTTTGAATACATACTTAAATTTCCAGACAGCTTATCGGTGGAGTGGTCCGCCTGTCGTCGTTTGTCATGAAACTAACCCACCTGTGACTTATACCATTTTTCAATAAAGGCTGTGGCGCCCTCGATTCCTCCTTTTACTTTTCGTGATCAAACTACCCCAACGCGCATTTGATAACCCACTTTAAAACGCCACTTTTCATAAGACGTCTTCTTAATGTATTTAAAATAAGAGATTAATCAAGATCTAGTAGAATCAGCCTGTAGGCGTTGGATGAGAGAAATAACAACAGGAGGAATATCTACTATATAGGTACTATGATCAATGATCATACATAATTGACCACATTATACCTTAATAGATCATACTAACTAATACTAAGGACTGTAGTGTGAGTGCCAGCAAGTATGTAGTGACTCAGCAATGACTCGCAATTTAAAATCCCGGCATGTTTATAGCACTTTTTGCAAATTAAAATAGGGGTTGTTCCCTTAAGTGCATGGTAACGAGACTGAATTAAAATGTCACATGAATTAAAGGTTATCCTTTTCCCGTTCACCCCTACTTAAATATTTGGAGCGCATAATCAACGCCATACCCACCGAATTCATTATTACTTTTATTTTTAAATTTTTTTTAACCGCGCTCGAATTCAAATAAAGGTTCTATAATCACTAATAATCCATTTTCTCCATCCATCCAAAATTTAATAATCATTACTAACACAGCACATTAGTATCGGTTAAACCGATTCTGTTTTCTTATATTCAAAATGTCTAACAATCTTCCCTTGTAACCGTTTATCTTCAAGCCTCATTCGAAATGGTAATGTGTGAAGCCGTAACACGACAGCCTTTCAAACAAAAAATAGCGCTCCTAAGAATCTTGTTTCCCTTGTTTAGTAAATTATCCATTATGCAGGTTTAACTTTAAGTGTCACGTTTAGTAATTAATGATTAAGTACTACAATCTGATTCTGATTCTCTTTTATTCTACATAATTTGTGAATGTTTGTCAAAAGTAAAAATGTCTAATGTTAAAAAATTGTATAGCGAGTAAGTAAAAGTACATTTTACTACGTCATTTTTTTATACTCTACCACCGCTTCGTAAGGTGTTATAGCTGAAAGGAAAGAAGCGGAGGCGCAAGAAACTTTCAGCAGCACATCATATGAAATAAATCTAGACACACGGGCGTGTGTATGCCAAGTTCGGAAAGAAAAAGGGCAACGACGGACTGACGTGTGTTATATTACAAGAACCATTTCGAGCTTTTTTGACCTCCCTATAACTCAAAAACTATTTGATTTATATACCTGAAATTTTGTATGTGTATTAAGATTCACCCAACTACTCAAAATCCCAAATTTCATAAAAATAATTCAAATTGTTCTTGAGATATTGACCTCTGAAAATAGCAATTTTTAACACTGACTCACTCATATAATTATATAAACATACCACATCCAATTGACTTAGAAACTTTAAATTTGACCTGAAGTTAGATAATTTGGTACATAAAGGAAAAAAAATCAGAAAATAACCAAGTGTAAGTCGAAATAGAAACAAAATTAATAGTGCTGTCCCGACAGTCTATGTTCTTACAAATGAAGTACGGTACCGGCACGTACCGGGTGCAAATTTAACTTTGCAACGACCAGGATAGTCGTATCGTTTCGTTATAATTCGGCCGTCATCGTCGTTTCGGTGCATGTGAGCGGGGCGCGAGAGCGATCAACAGAAAGCACAGAATACTAAATAGTACCTTTTCCGTACCGAAATCAGCTTCAGCTGAGAAGATTGAAAACATGTATAAAAGTAAATATCGAGCGGCTCGATTCCACTCCTATCCGTTGTCGCTCGACAATGATCTCCGTCATCCCACTTGGGCGTATAGAGTGACTGCCTATTTGGGTCTCAGGCTTGAATACGAATTGAAAAATTACATTTTACAATTACGTTTTTTTAATGAGGTAGACAAGTACGTACGAGTTAAGTGACAAGTGATGAGTGACAAGTGACAAGTTGTAAGCGACAAGTGATAAGTGACAATGACAAGTCAAATCAAATCAAAATGTTTTTATTGTAAGTAAGTACCTTATAGTACATTTTTACAACGTCATTCTTTTTTACTCTACCAGTGTCAAGTGACAGACATGTGGCAAGTTATAAGTAACACGTAGCTAATGACAAGTGACTATGTCTACTAATAGGCGACGCCACGAATTGAAGTTAATTTATTTTTTCAAAGTTATTATGTACTTTTTAATCGTGATAATGAAAAGAAATGAATACCGTGTAAACGCCGAATAAACATTATCGTCACTATATACGAGTAAATAAATATAACTTTACAAAAAGTATTGATATCCCACCAGGAACATAAATGTGGAGAAGAGTCATTCAAGAAAAGATAAGAGTTTTGTGTGTAAACTTGCCAAGTTAGGAATTTAATTTTAAGCAAGCGATAATTTTTATGTTTATACAATGTTACCTATACATTTTTATAGGTAAGTTTAAAGGGACGTTAATAATTGAACTTGGCATCCAGTCAGATCTCCATTCTTTTATTGGCGAAGCCGACAGGCCTACTGGATCCTTGTACCGAACTTGGCGTCGTTTTTCAAATTTATGTTTTTGGTGGGATATATCTTACAAAATTAATAATACAATAAATTATAAATTAATATACACAATGTGCAGAGCTGGAGCTGAATTTAGGATCAAGCCTCTTTATAAGTCACTTATTTTATAATAACCCTTTTTAAATAAGGTCTGTGTTATATGGATTTTAAACTCTTTCTGTGTCATATTTAGTACAGTATCAGGTATCTTATTAAAAAAACGTATACAGTGACCCTTAAATTATGTGTTTACTAAGTCTAAAGCGTGGGATGCAGTCCCACGCTTTAGACACGAATTGCCCTCTTCTGTAGAATGAAAATGATTTCAATATCAGCCGCTCGGCCCCACAGAAGAATGCCATAAGACATTATGCTGTGAAAATAACTGAAATATAATAACTTTGCGGTTGCTACATCAGACAGTGTCTTATCTTTCTAACAGCATAAGCGGCGGAACTTAATCTTCCGACCAATGTACTTATGTGAGGAGACTGAAGTGTTGAGTCTAAGGTAATCCCCCGGAAAACTGTATTGTTAACAAATTATCGTGTATGGTTATCTAATATTACAGTGTTTACTACCTTTTTTACGTTAGGTAAAGTAAATTTGATGCACTTGGTTGTCTTTGCATTCAGTACTAGATTATTTACAGTAAATCATTCCAGTAGGTACTTGCGCAAGAGTGCTATTTACCTCAATGACTTCACTGGCTTGTCTATTGACTTTGAATATAAGTGAAGTGTTATCGACAAATAACACGATATTTGACATGTTCTCCACTACATATGGCAAATCATTTATGTATACCAGAAACAAAAATGGACCAAGAATAGAACCTTGACGGACGCCCATTTTAACCAGAGATATTAGTAAAGTTCGAATAAAAACAAAAAAATCCAAAGTTACAAATAAAAGAGAGTTATAAATAAAAGAAATAATTAGGTAAATCTATGAAATAAGTTTAGTAGTAAATGTAAACCTTTTATTGATTTTTTAACCTACCTTCTACATAGCCAAGGTTTTTTTTATATTTTAATAATATAGAATAGTAATATCATCTAATTTGAACACATAGATAGTACCTACACCTACTACCTACCTATAAACTAAGGAAAGCTCATATTAGATTATAAAACACGTGGCCTAGACGCGTTTTGTTGTGAAAAACTTATTAGGTACTCTTGCATTTAGTAGTGTTACAGTTTACAGAAAATGTTTAGGTGCCTACATAATAATAGTTGCATTGCATTGACTTATCAATACAGTTAAATTATAAGTGGCTAGAATTTAACTATTCAAGCAATGAGTTTGCAAACCATACCATTTTGATAAATTTCAAATATCGATTGTCTATTGGAATACTTCACCTACCACTACATACCTTCCTTTTTTCACCTATAAATATAATACCTTATTTATACCCGTCGCTCAAATAAAGATAATTATCTATTGAAAAAGTTTGATATCTTGATAAAAGCTTAGTGAAGCAAAGTTTAATTTTAGTAAGCTAAGTTCGAGAACCAAATGGTAAAAATAAGAAATTGATGTAGATAGATATGTAGATAGGTACTTACCTAAAACGTCAATGCCAAAATTAGCCGCGTAAAGGTGGACTGTCGATCATCGCGGCCAATGCGGTTGACGCGCGCGGCTGACGCGATAACGCAAGTGAATCGACAATATTAAACACTATGCAAAAGTGTGGCGCCGCTTCCGAGACCCCCGCGAAAGACGCGCGCGACTGACGTCTGTCGTGCGTGTCTGTCGTAAGCCGCCTGCGATCGTGGCCGCGCGAAGAGAAGATGGCAACAAAGTGACATGTGACAGAGCAATGACGTATTTTCTTCACAAGAAGTTGACAGATATGCGCGACAGACGCTAACATCGGAAGCAGGGTGTGTCGTCGGTCGTACACGGTTAACGCGCGCGGCCAGCCGCGGTGCGTCAGCCGCGCGCATCTGCCGCATCGGCGGCGATGATCGACAGTCCACCTTAAACGTATCTTCTTATTTTTTATCATATTTTCCTTCAAAGTTCGTACAGTTGTCCTTTTTCCAAAGTTACGATGAGTGGAGACGATCAAATGAACGCGACGTCAAAGTTTTAAAGATCCTAAATTAAACAAGCTGAACTTTTAAGAGTAGATAAAATTTTATTAGGGTAAAAGGTTTTAAGGTATTAAATTACTTATTAACTTAGATTCTTATATGTTTAAAAGCAACTTTTATTAGCTAGCGACTAAAACAATCGGGAAAAATATTCATATTATATTAATATTTCATTCGGTCAATAATAAAGCTAATGAAACAAAAAAACCACTACTATCTACATAAGAAACCCTCTCTTTTTATCGAATCTCTTACTATCGAATTTATGCATTTTTAATTAACCCCCGACCGACCGAGGAAGTTTAAATCATTTGTCTGTCCGTCTGTATGTTTGTTTGTCTGTGGCATCATAACTCAAAAACCATGATCCGATATGAACGTGGATATTTTTATTTAAAAGAGAATTTTGTCGAGAGTGTGTTAGCTAAGTATGTGATAAAAATTGGATCAGAGGTTTCAAGATGGAGTATCTTTGATGTCAGATGGGTTCTCTGGGATGATAACAGTAGGTGATTTGAGTTTGAGCTCAAATGTTTAGGACCACAGTGCCCTTCACACATCTGAAACCTTGAGCAGGTACTCAAGATTTCAGATGATGACCAGGGAAAAGTAAAAGGATCTTTACAATGATAGTCAGGGGTTTAAATTTTACATTTAGAAATACATAAGTATATATTGAAAAGAAACTTCACGGCCGTAAAATTACATACTCGTATATTGAGACTGGCCAACGTTGATACGGATTATATTGCTAGGAGATTTCCAACTGCCCGAGGCTGTCGTTTACTGCTTGCGATTGTTCTACCATTGTATAGGCATAGATTTATGTGTAGATACAGTCGATATACTGGCAATAAAACACTTTCATTAGGGATTCATATCTCAATGGCCTTACGTAACGAATGTAGCTTCAGCGAGTTCGCTTGGCGAGTTGTTTTATTGAAAAGTCGACCTTGTTTTAAAATGTATTTGTACGTCAACAATTTAAAAAATAAATTGTTTATTTATTATAAAATCTATTTGAAAAATGATCTTATTTTGCTCTGCGAATAAATTTTGTTTCACCAAAAAATGTGATAAAGAGGTCTTTTTCCATCGTTTCAGATACAAAATCAAGGAAGATAATAAAAGTTAAAAGTGTAACTGTGAAACAGTTTGTATTTAGTGTTGTTGTAAATTGTGATGGAGTGTATGGAATTTCAGTTCTGCCAGAAAACAGAAACAAAAAAACAATTACTGTGAAAGGTAATAAATACTTTATTACTTACCTACCTTATTAATTCAGTTGATAGAAAAAAACCACCACTAGTAGTAGATATAAAAGTTAAGTTGGACATGGTGTATGGGGCTGAGCACCACCATATCGTCTGCGAGCATTCTGTGAGCGATAAACAGCAAAAAAGCATACCTATGCATGCATTTCCTTGGCACACATAAACCAGAGCAGTTTCTAAGTGTGTTGCAATATCTCAAACAACATTTCGTAAACTTAACAATATTTTTTATAATACATAAATTAATAATTTAATTAAATGAAATCAAAATGTTTTTAATTGTAAGTACCTTATAGTACATTTTTACAACGTCAATTTTTAATAAATAAAAATAACTAAAGAATTAAATATGCTTTACTCACCTACAAAAAACTTATTGGGGGATTACAAACAGTTATACATCTAGAAACACTGCACTGTATCCGCCAAGTTCGTTAATATTTACATTAGTAGTAAGTAATAGATGGATAAATGTGTCCAACACAAACTACATAATCCACAGATTGCAAAAATAATAATAAACCGACCGACATGGTGCGGGGTTCGAGGGCAAATCAAAGAAATTGTAAATAAATATTATTATAGTCGCCCTCTTATTTATAGTATGTTTCACGAAGTGGATAAAAGAAAAAGAAAGCAGTTACTAAACTTATTATTAATCGCGGCCCGCTTTTATATTATATTTACTAGTTATACTCGTATTAACGCATTTACAGACAAAGAATAATCTTTTAGCGACCTGATAAAGTGATATATAATCTTATGTAACTGCTGTTATAAAATACTGAAATAGCAATAAAAAATAAAGGTTTGATGATTTTATATCACGGTAGAGTGTTTGTGTTAGTAAACATTTCCACCAGAAAAGTTGCAATTTCAGCAATTTTCGCAAATTGAATTTTGGCTGCTTTCCAAAGTTCCACTTTAGTTTGAATTCAGCTTTTTTTTATTAATATTCCGGAGGTCATTAGGTGACCGGGTTTACCTACAGCCCTACACCATATTACCTATCTTTGCTGTCGAACAACTGTTTATGAATAAAAAAGTCCCCGGCATGCATCCGTCGCCGTCTTTGTGTATCTCGGAAAAGATTATGGCTGAACGGATTTTGTCCCGGTTTTCACTAGTGTACCTATATACGAGTATATATATCGCAGGCCGATTGTATAATCCGCTGTTTTACAAAACGGCTAGCCATTGTGTATTGCCATTTTGTATTACCTTAGATTGATTCTTCCCGAGTAAGGGCTTTTTCATCTGTCCGAAAACAGGGCTAGTCGGACGCTTGAACCATCTTTAAATTTAATGTTTTATAGATTATTATTGTTAAATTATTAATTCCTCATTGCCACGAGATTGTATCGCGATTTTGTACAATGACCTATGTCGTAGTCACATAGAGTACACTAAGTATTTCACGAAATGCTAAAAAAAAATTGCGACAGAGTTCCACAGATATGATATATACTTACCTATACTAATTTTATAAATGTAAGAATTTTGTAAACAGAATAAGGCTTACATCACCAAATAAGACGACTACTTAAAAAGTGGCTCAAAAATTAAATATGTTTTTAAAAACACTGTTCCATAAACATTTAAGTAATTTCTGTGTTATAAATACCTAGCGTTATTGTTCAATGATGTTTTAGTCTTGTAAGGATCTTGAATCAGATTAAAAACACAGCGGTTTTGTTTTACAATGTTTTAGAGCATGTATTAGCAAGACCTTCATGCATTTAGAAAACGCAGTTATAAGAATGAAAGTCTTTGTTGTCAAATATGTTTTATTACTTTAAGCAACAAACCAGCAAAATATACAGTTTAAGAGATCTTTAATTATTATAAATTACTCGCTATAGAAATACTTACTTTGCTAGTTGGGATAATTCTGAAATTAAGATTTACATTGTTTTTGTAAAACTTGAAGGTCATTGTCGAAAGTAGACATAAAATAATATTATATAGACGGGAAAGAACTCTTGATTTATCACCATCTTATAAATGGCTTGTTTTCGCCGAAGATACGCCAAAATAAGTATTTCGTTTACGTCTCGCCGCCCGTTTGCCGCTCGCCCTACAATATTCAGGAGAAGGAAAACAGCTATAAGTTATAGTGAGTGAAACAGAGATAGTAAATTCGTAGTGCTTGATAGAGAGGCATGGTTAGCGCAAGGGACTTTACTGTTGATGCAGCTTTGTAAATATAATGTGACATTACGTCACAAACATTCAAAAGTACAAAATAGGAGCAGTATTCACATTAGCGTAAATAATGCGTGGAAAATATGCACACATCCTTTTGAAAACAGGATATTTGTAGACAATTATGCTACAAAAAAATGTTGCTGTCAGAAATTTTAGACATGCTTTGATATCCTGTCAGTGTACCAGTATATAGTAGTGGAGTGTACCTACATGTCGAGAAAAAGGATATTCTCGAGAATGAGGATAGGTTCGTGAGACGGTTATATGCACAGTCGTCCACAGTTCAACCTACCCAAACCGTCAAAATTTGTGAAACTGAAAAGGACCATGTCATGCGGACATAAGATTGAGATTTAATCGATGAAATTTTACAGATGGTATACTTTAGCTAGTGATCGACTGTACATAGTGTAGGTACGCGAAATTATGTGTCGTCTGCTTCTTATATTTTCATGTTTGCGACCATTATAGCTAGGGTTGCCACCCGTACTCTAAAATAGAGTATTGTCCTCTTTTTAGTTTAGGTGTACTTTATAATCTACGACACCAATAAAGTACGCTAAAATACTCCATTTACGTAACTCTGACTGTTATTGGCTTGTTACTGGTTATGAGTACTTATGAGACTAAATAAATTGATATCCATAGCCACAACACTCGGGAGTTTGATTGAACATTGAAAGTAACAAAAAATATGTTTATAAAGATAAATAAGTAAAAAATAAATAAGTACTCTTTTTTTATGCTGTGTACTTTATTTTTGTTCTACCGAAAAGAAAAAATACTCTATTCGTCCCAAAAAGGTGGCAAATAACCGCTCTGAAACAGCATTTTGTATGAAGGTTTTATACTCTGTTGCAGTGCTGCGATTATAAAGATAACGGTGATATGTAGCAAAGCCCTATCTATGGGCGTAAAATACAATCAATATTTTATTTGTTGTCCAGTGGAACGCACCGGTGCCCCCAGCACTTTGCCATGGGCCCATTCTGGGAGGTGTATATTCCACCACCAGGTTCCTCCCGTCACAGCAGCATGTGGCCATAGCACGCTGCTGCCTTCCCCAGGGTCGTCAGCCATTGGACGGCCAAAGCCCCCACTTTGCCCGCCCACGACCCTGATAACCCCTTTTAGTCGCCTTTTATTACAGACAGGGGCTACCGTAGCTCTATTCTTCGCCCGAGACTACAGGGCTGACATAGGTAATGCCCTGGCAGGCGACGAATCACATTCGACTAAGTGCCAAGGGCATTACTCACCCTTGTTTACTACCCTTTTATCACAAACACAGGTAACACTAAATCTGTTTACAGGTGGACAAAGGCGGCCAAGGGTGGAGTAATATGTAACACGTCACCATACACGGTGCCGGCCATAGACGATAGAAACACTTGGTGTGAGTGACAACCCGTGTCTAAATCGAGCGAAGATGGGCAAGAAGAATTCCAAACTGAAGCAAGACACGATCGACCGACTGACGACCAAAACATACTGTGAGTACCTAGAGTAGTACGAATTGTAACTAGAAACAACTATCATCATCATCAGCCTTTTTTAATGTCCCCACTGCTGGGGCACAGGCCTCCCATTGCACGAGGGGGTACGGGCCATGATCGACCGAGCGGTGCCAGTGCTGATTGGTGGATTTCACACGCCTTCGGAAACTTTTAATTTCCTCAGACATGCAGGTTTCCTCACGATGTTTTCCTTCACCGTTAGAGCAGTCGGTATTGTACGTAAGTCTTCGAAAAAATGAAAAACTCATTTATGGCATTGCATGGTTTCGAACCCGGACCTCCCGCATGGGAGTCCGGCGTCCTAGTCACTAGGCCACCGACGCTCTTATAAACAACTATAGCGCCACTTTAATAATAAAATTATTTCTTCCCAACACAAGGGAAATAAATTCAAATTCTTCTCAGAAGAAGATAAGAATCATCAGAATGATAAGTTATTTTTAGACATGTGGTATAGCTTTATTGCAAGTCGTTTTCGTATAGATATTTAGTTAAAAACTATAAAATAAAGTTTCTACGATAAATGGTTCTGAAAAATCACTTTTTAGCTGTAGAACAACGTAGAAAATTAACGTCAGAATTAACCTGTATTATTTTTGTTAACAATATCCCGAGGCTAATTTTGCTTGTAAATCATAGACAATCCGTGAGTTAATCCATGTACGCTGTATCTACAGTTTTAGTGCCTAAAATGTAAGCCCACTGTCTCTATTTTTCAGCAGAGGTAAGTACTTTTTTTTTAAATATTTAAGCCACTCCTGAAAACTTTTCATCCAATTTTTGTTTTACATGGCTAAGAACTACTTCTGGTTATTCTTTCATATAAAAAGACCCGTAACGAAATAAACTTGTTAGTTTCTGAGATTATGATATACTATTTCGTACAAACAAACAAACAAACTTACAATTGTACAAGTAAAAGACATAACCCTCCTCTCTTCGAACAAGGATAAAAAACAGTAAGCCATATTGCTTGCACTTACCCTTCCTTCGGTAAGATCAGTTTCCATACAAATTGGCATATTAAGGCGCAGCGATTTTTTGTAAATCTACGGATCTCGTCGTCGTAGCCTTACAAAGAAATGTGTCTACATAATCTATTTAGTTCAGATCCCACGTCCGTCCGCTGCGGATCCTCGTAATTTATTCAAGATGTGTGTATTTATTTACTCACTAGCCACGTTTGGAGACCCCTCTCAAGGTTTGTGACACAGTGTATTGACTTGACAATGTAAAGCAACAAACACTCTCGCGGAAGCGTGTGCAACAGGACTATTATGAGCGGAACTTATTATTATTAACTCTTTATTGTACACACACAACATTTTACAAACTTAGACAAAAATATGTGAAGCACAAAGAGCGTGACTTATCTCTAAGAGACATATTTTCCAGCAAACCCCATAAAGTGACAATTTGATATGAAAGGCAGGCGAAGTGTGCACCTATATGCTAAATATATATACCTGCTTAATAATACAAAATAGAAAATACTTACATAAATATAATACAATATACAAATATATACTATATATTTATACTAATATATAAATATAATTATAATATAATAGATAATACAAGGATGACAAAATAAATACTCGAGGAGTTTTTAGGAGAAAAGAATAATGTTCCTTGACAAGTTTCTTAAAGGTAGGAAAGGATTGACTATCACGAATGCCGAAATTAAACAACCTGACCGCATGCACAAAGAAGTAATTATCTCGAAAGCTGAACTAATAGTATCTGTATCGAAAGCTGAACTATTTTAACAATGAAACATGCTGAAAATATTGGTTACTTCTCATTTCGATCAAACGAGCGTCGGTGACGTCGCGTCGTGGCTAAGACGCCTGACTCCCATGCGGGAGGTCCGAGTTCGAAACCAGGCAATGCCATGTACCAATGAGTTTATCGGTTTTTTCGAAAGACTTACGTACATTTACCGACTGCTCTGACGGTGAAGGAAAACATCCTGAGGAAACTTGCACACTGAGATAACCAGCGTGTGAAATGGGGAAGGCAAACTCAAACCACCCTATTAAACCTTCCACGAGAGTCGATTAATTCCTTAGAATGATCACGACCCTCAGCAATGAGGAACACCACTTAGAAGAAGAAGTGATTATACACTATAGTTATTCTATTATTACAGGAATTCTCTTACTTATACCGATGCCACCTATGTAAGTGGCTGGTTTCCATATTGTAGAACAGATAATTAGTATCTTATTATAAGACGCTACTAATGTATATTAATTTTCCCAGGCTATAAGCTAATTTTGCTTACCAAGTACCGATCGGGGATGTGAAAAGGGGACGACATAAAACTAAGCTGTTTTCGGTAAATGAAGCAAGTGATTTTGTTTACTCGACGAAACGTTATTCATTTATTATTTAATTAAGGGCCAGGTGGGGGAGTGATGATTAACGAGACACGTCTTTGCGGGTCGGTACGGAATTTCTCTTACCTTCAGGAATTATCACCATTTGGCAAGTTGCGCTCTTAGCTCTGCGTTCAGTCTACGGCAATACTATTAATATTCACTACGGTTTTTAGTTCCTGGTCAAGGTATATACTCGTATATATATATATATCGTAGCCAAATAGCGTAATGGCGCATTTCAGGAAGTGCGTAGTCATTTCACGAAGTGCCAATAAAATTAAACAGATACTGTAATAGTCGAGTTTTACACTATCTGTCTAAGATTTTTAGCCATTTCGTGAAATGCGATCTGCATATAGCATAATTGCGACTTGCCACTGAAAATTAGGTTTTATGTTTTGAATTCTATCCAAATTTGGTAGTGGTAGATCCTAATGCGAAGGATCGCCTGAGGTGGGGTACCACCCTCTTATCTATTTCTGCCGTGAAGCAGAGATGCTTGAATTTCTGTGTTTCGGTTTGAAGGGTAAGAGAGCCAGTGTAATTTCCGGCACATGAGGCAATCCATCTTAGTCCTCAAGGTTAGCAGCGCATCAAAAACCCTCTAATATTAATACAGTGAGGTGAGATGTGTATGGGCGACGGTGACCACTTACCATCAGGTGGCCCGTTTGCTCGTCTGCTCTCCATATTAAATTTTTTTTTAATAAAAAATAATTTCGCATTTGGATAGATAAACAATTATTTTAATTAAAATTTGCTCTTACCGTTTTATTCAATGTGTATTGTCTGGTTTTATAGAGTAGAATTTAATTAAACGTACACCAATGCCAAATCACAACGGCCTTTCGTTAAGATTTCACAGTAAAGTTTACCATTATTCCTACTCTTTTAAGACAGAATGGACACTTATACTTTAATAACTTCAGTGCACTTACTGCCCAGGTCTATCGAGTCATTAATTCTAAAAATCACATGGTAAGGTATTTTAATAAAACCTGATTTTAAACTAAGACAAGGTCTCATAATAACTGAATCCAATGTTAATATGTACTTAGTGGTCATAACAATCTTTTCAACTTTCAATGTTTTATTTGTCTATCTGTTCCGACCTCCCAAACACTGCTAATTACAAAAACTGTGCCAAATGCGATATGAACCTACTATACCTACAATCATAGTGACACCGAAACGTAGTTCCTGCCAAGTGACATCATAAGTGAAAATCGATGCATTTGCTCTCGCCCGCCCGAACGGATTATTAGGTACTTATTTCCAATTAAAGCTTCCAACAAACATTTTTTATAAGTGTATTACGCCTTCAAATTTTATGCCTTCAAATAGTGTATTCTATGCCATTTGCTTGCTTTCGAATTCACTTGCGTGAAACTCTATGCCTTATCAAAACAAGATAGCTAACTTGTGTTTCCGTACCGAAACACTAATTGGAGTCAGTATCTTGCAGGCGTTTCAACAGAGAATGGTTGTTATGATCAAGTGTATATCACGATATAATTTCAAATATCTCGTAATAAACTATAACCGATCCATAAAATAAGTATCCAACCTTATTTTAAAATGATAGTAGCCTATAACTACCTCTTAGCATAAAAATAAAATAAAACGGTATCTACTCTACCAGAAATATATTTATGTGGTCAGGTAGTAAGCCTAAAATTAGATTAACCCGTGAAACGGGTCTACTTCGATTTTATTTTGACAGTTCGTTTTATCAGCTGACTAGCTGGAAGACCGACCGACCGCAGGAAAGCAATCACATTTTTCTTCGTAATCTGGCGGCCACCCGCCGATAAGCCGTGTCATGTGGCAATCGCAGTAGGCTCGCGCAAAATATCGTCCTGGAATTTCATAAAAGTATTGTTATAGTTATTAATTTATTATTTATAAAGTGGCGGGTCAGGTCACAGACTTGCCATAAAACGCAAACTCATGATCCTGATTGCGTGTGCGTGCTTGCGAGCAATGAAACACTCCTCTCGTCTCGCGCCTGAGTTTCGCCTGTGGTTTCGCGCTTCCCCGTCGTAATCAGAGTTTTATGAATTATTATAGCACACCAGGCGACGCCCCTGCGAATACCAACGAACCTACTTATTTTTATACAGAGTTCAACAATCTAAAGACAAACACGCTACGGTCACAAAGGCCAAAAGCTTATTTTATTACTATACGTAGTGCACAGATTATTATAGGCAGTGTAAATTAATGTTGGTAATATTTAATATTTCTTACGGCTGTTACTGTTTGTAAGTACTACTACTTTAAAATACGGTAAGTTTAAGATAATTAATAAAACTTTATACATAATTACTAACTTTGTTTCTCCACTGTAGGTTGCCGTCTCTCAAATTAAGCAACGACATAAAGCAACGACATTGCATTAGACTAACTAAGCATAATTAATGTTTGTAAAGCTGATCACAATAATGATGTGTAGCTCTAAAGGAATCGGTGATTGGAACTTTATTGCTCAATAAATAATGGCATTAATTCAGTAGGTCTGTCCCAGCTACGTAGTAATTGCGGAGTATTTCCGAATAAGTGGGGAACTTGGCTTTATGTGACAAAGTTCGGCGTCTGGAGTCGTGGCGCCGCCCAGGCTCGTGCGGCACTTCGTCGTCGGAGTACTAGCGCGGTATAAAATAAACACTGATGCGATGACCAATGATCGGAATCGTTAGGGCTAATTTACATACTAAAGTAAACTTTACATATTAAGGAATCGGTAGGGCTAATTTACATATTATAGTAAACTTTACATACTAAATTACATACTAAATTACCTCTACCAATTGGTAGGGGTAATTTACATACTACAGTAAAGTAACACACATCCTAGAGCTGATAATACTATATCTCAGTCTCTCAAAATTAAGTCAACTGCCACCTTTTTATTCGGAAAAAATATCTGAGAATGTCATTATGATAATTTTGGCATTCACAGATTTTTTCTATAGAAAATCTAACAGCCGATCAATGGTAATGCTAATTCCAATTAATGCTAACGACGTTACTTTACTAGCCATTGTAATACAAGGAAGAATATAAGAGACCAACTTTCCCAGAGTACTTATCCAAGTTTCAGCCTAGGTAGGATTTATGAAATTCATGGAAATAGTCATACCTAAATATGACGTTAAGAAGGCTCCGTCGTCGATTTGTCTCTTGAAATGGGTGGGCGAATGTCAACAATGGGAAATGCCGACACCTACCCTCGTGTAAGGCAGAGTATCCGTTGGCACGCAAGCTGAAGACAAGTTGGTAGTTCAGAGCGAACGTTCCAGGCTATACTAACTAATTCGTGTAGGTAGCTCCAGAATTTATTTACCAAACCTACTCCACCCCGACAATTTACATTTTATAAAACTACAGATTTTTGACCGCTGTTCAGCCGTTCGCATTATGAACAATGAACCAAATTAAATTGTGCGAATAGACTGGATATTGACGATTTATCGAAGTATGGAATCCCTCGCCACTGGTAGTCCAATTGCGGAATGAATATGCAGGAATTAGATCGTGTAATTCGGACACACAAGCTCTGCATTTATTCTGAAATACCAATAGACAATGCAAGCTTACACCGGTGTTGGGCTTTGCGGTCCGACAATAAACCGACCTTTCCACAATTCAATGACGTGCGTAATAAGTTTTATGAATATTTACCTTTATTTTTTATACCCTGACAAGGAATATTATCTTTTACATGTATACCCTCGCCATATTGCGGGTAAATGCGGGTTTAGTAGTCAATAAAAAAAAATTGCGGAATTAAATGGGATTATTCGTTTTTTCATAGCGAACTCTATAACACTGATTATAAAACTACCAATGGCGCCCTCATGACGGTTTTCATTTCCTGGTTAGGATATACTTATTTAACTGGTGAGGCCCCTATACGGTCTCCAGCATTTTTTATTAAAAGTGATCAATAACGAATTTAGTATGGAAATTAGCAGTTCTCAGAGATACAAAAGAAGAGTAACAAGTCTTGGGGAAAAATAAAATAATGTGGCAATGTTGTATTACATTCAGCAAAGCTCTATAATAGGCTGTGTGAAGCCGGGGGGAGAGTGATGAGGGTGTAGTGACGTCATTGGAACAATAGGCGTCGCTGCCGGCTTCCACGACATCCATCATCCTTTATGATAGACCTACCTAGTAAACACGATTTTTAAATTATTAAAAGCATAGGATGCCTGTTGCAGATCCTTTATCTGACATCTTTTACTTGAGTTTACATGGAGTTTACCTATTTTTGTGACAAATCAGGAAGGATTCTATTTTTTAAATAGGTACAGTTGGCCAAGAAAGATGGTTTATTTTAGGTAAAATGAAACAAGGTTTATTTTAGGTAAAATAAACCATCTTTCTTCGAAAAGGCATGTATGGTAAAGTTACCATACATGCCTTTTCGGACTGCATTTAGTCCTTCCTCTATTACCTAATCATAGAGTTTCCTTGTAGTTAGTCTAAATATCACTAAAATAATGATTAACACAAAATTCAGCAACATAATGTAATTCATTAACTTGCCACGTAATAAATTCTCCAATTTTTAAAAGTTTTAAATTAAAATTCAGTAACAGTTTTACTTTTATTTTTATGATCTAAAATAAACTTTAGATGTTTATTAACAATATAAAAGTAAACTTTTCTTATTAATATTTAATGGCGTAAGTACCTAGGTAAGTCATTGTCTCATTTCTTTCGTGCTACCTAGGTACTTATTCCTTTAAATTCATGAAGGTATACAGTTACACACAATCCACAAAACAATGTTTTGCCGAGTTTTGCACTTTGTTTGCACGGGTTGCGTTGACAGGCGCTGTCACGGGCTGCGGTTATCATATTATCATGCATGTGGGTACCATGGAGCTTTGACATCATAAAGACTAGGCATTCCCCGTCTACCCGTCACGCTACATTGATTTTTACATATATGGCGAGTAACATAGCGACACACAACGACGCCGCGAAGTCTGGCGTATAATGAAAATGGATTGTGTTACCTTTAACTATATTGGAACTCTTTTCCATGTCCAATGTCAAATAATAGTTTCACCAGCCGAGAAACATGAATAGATTTACCGGTAACAAGGTACTTATTTCAATTCACCCTATTCTTTTCTGACGCCGTCGTCAGATTCAGATGACAAATATTCTTATTTTACTTAGAAAATATCTCCTAGGGATTTATGTGTCTAATTTTATGAACACCAGTTACTAATAAAACTAAAAGTAAATAAAATATACCCTAGTATTTAGGTATTTTTAATACCTGGTATAAAAGAGTCGTGTGACGCGTACCTATAAAAAAAAATGCTTATCTCGGATCGGACTACAGTTCGGAAAGGGTCGTACTGTATCCGTCCATATCTCAATACCAAGTCTATGGATAAAACAAAGTTTACGACGTCCCGTGCCATGAAATATGGGTCCACATCTAACCTCGTTACTATCTTACTATTCAACACAGAAAAAGAATTTTGTTTTGTAGTTTTGTCCATTTCAGTACCTATAGGTAGATATCGTATTGACAAAGACAGGATAGATTGGATTTTTTTTTTTAATTATTATTATATTTTTCCTTTTATTCTCATAACTGATGCGATACAGACCCGTTTTTGTTTTTTTAAAAAGACTGACATGTTGTTTACCAAGGTGTTTTTGCCAAATTGCCATACGCTTGATTGCAATGCACTAAAATTATCTCTTGTGTTGCGAACCGGATATACCTATGACAGCAAGCTACCCGGTGAATTTATACCCTCACCAGAAAAATAAAAACCTTCGCCATATCGCGGAATTAAAATGGAAGTATTATTTTCATAGCGAACTCCATAACAGACTATAAAAGTACCAATGGCGCCCTCTTGACAGGGTTTATATTTTCCTGGCCAGAGTGTTAATATTTATGGATATTATACCTACCCTACCTTTAGGATAATTATCCACGAATTCCTTTCTTTTTATCATTTACAATGGTCATGTACATTGGCGTTCAGATTAAGGGAAGTGAGACACTTGCAATTGTAGGTCAAAATATTGAAAATAAGTAATTATTCACAGAGCTTTTCTAGCCTAGTGTGTAATACCTATAGACTTTACAGAAGTCTGAAGAAATTTACTGACTATAAGGCTATAACCTATTATAAATCTAAATATCTTTCGCTTTGCGAAATTTTACATGTCTACGAGTATGTTGTTAAGGTCATGGTCTAAAGTAAAATCCAAGTTTTATTTCAGGGCCACGACCTTAATAACAACTTATGTAAAAATCGTGACTACCCCTCCCCTACTCCACTCTTTTACGTTGTAGATCCGTATTTTTTGCTCTCTACAGACTGAATAGACATACAATACATTAATAGTTTATTTTTATTTTGTACAAACGCGTGATGATACTTTTTACCCATTTTTAATGACCGTTGAAATGGCCCCTCAACCGCTATGGCTTTCTACTTGTTACTCGTAACTTGTCAAATTAATTGGAGTTGTATTTCGAACTTATTAAGTTTGATAACGCGAGTGTCACATTTAAGTGTACAGCCGGATAAAGGCAATTCGGTAATAACTGTCTTAATCGCGGCCCTCAGGGCGCTGAAGGGAATAATAGTATGTACTTTCTTACTCATAGCGAATGACTTCGTACATTACGACTTGGGCTTATGACTGAGATTTGTTCGGAAGTCTGCTCAATATTGTTACGAGTTCTAATTCTTACAGTTCTCTTTGGCGGATCTATGGGGGAGGGGGCAGGAATGAAAAAAGTATTTTCGTTCTCTACTCTATGAACTCTAAATAACGATAGCGGGCGGGATACACAAATAGTTTTCTATCAACCCTTCTTAAAATATAATTCAACAAAAATTTTAAATAGATGGGTCGGTTTTGGGCCAAGAGAATAAATACAATGTAAAATTTTAAAGTCTGTAGGTATCCTATTTTAGTTATTTCCGGAAAGCCGTGATCTTGAAACGGAGGGACGTTGACGTAGTGACAGCAATAGGGCTCGTGGTAAAGAATCCCTAAAATTACTAAGTATACCTACCTACTTATTAAGTTTGAAGTATTCAGAGATATAAATAAATATAAAATTTCGGTCAAGTGCGAGTCGGACTCATAATCATCATTAATCACTTTTCTCAAAGAAATAATTTTCGTATTGAAAAAATATCGGTTTAGAACCATAAATGTTTAGAACTTCGTTTATTTTTCTCTGAATACCAAACATCAGCAATCAGTAGATTCCTACAAATATTTCAAATTTCTCGTTGTTATAAAAAATACATGTAAGTAATTTTATTTAAATCCTCAAAAACTAAAGTTATGAATCTTCGCTTTATTTTTCCTGTAAATATAGAAGATTTTCTATGAGTTAGTATTATTTCAAATATTTCAGCTTTTGCTGGATTTTGGGCTAATTGCTAGCCCAAATAGTATAGGAAAAAACTATCCGGGAGAGTCACAACCTATGAAAAAAAATTATAAAAAAATAATACTTTTGTAATGTACATATTTGTACATATATAGAGGGTTATATTTAGCCCTTTCATAATTTTGATTCTCCACTTTAGATTTCGATCGGGTTTGAGAACCCATTAAAAAATCCAAATTTCTTTTACCTAGGATAGATGCAATAGATAAATTTCAAGTCGTAGCATAGCTTTAGTATGTAGCTGCTGAGAAAAATAGCCGTGACATGCAAACGGACGATCGGACACCGAAGTCTCACCATAAAGGCCATCGCATATGATACCAACTCCACGCGAACCCGGCACCAACTCAGAGCAAAGCATTGAAATGTGAGGTTTATATCGTATTATAATACATACAATAGGTTTACAAAATTCAAGTGAAGTAGTCGTGGATGAGTTGTCAACGCGATGGCCCTAAGGGTCAACCTTAAATGAACAACCTGGTGACTTAGGTATTTAACTTAGGAAATCCTGAATCGGTAGTACATTATATTTGTTTAGGATGTGGATGTTGACTGAAATCTAAAAATAAAAACCAGACCAATAAAAGACCGGTTGATCCCGATATAGCGTTATATTTAAATTAATTAATTTAACTTTCGAATAATTTATGCGTGATGTGAATGATATTAATGCATAAGGGTGTTATTAGAGCGGCGCGATCGCTGTTACATCGATGCCTTAATCAACATTATATATATACATGTACCTTACTATTTTATTAAAATGCTAAAACCTTATCTGTAATACTTATTGTCCATTTATTATTACACTTTATAATATATTTTATATATTCTCAATAAAAGTTCTCACCTAAACTAGTATTATCATCTACTGTCTAAAACCAAAATGCAATAATATACATGAAGACATAAAATCATATAATCCGCTCTATAATAAGTATTTGTTTCTGATTTGCTTCCTAATTCATGTGGTCTTATAATTGGTATGACCCCTTTTATGCTACTAAACAGAAAAGGTTTTACGGTCGTATCTCGCACTTTGATTCTATTTATATTAATCCTTCCTCTTAGTTAATGATGGTGTCACTTTCGTTTTGCGTTCACACCAACGCTATCATCGTTATTATTGTCACGTGTTATTGCGTGACTATATGTAAATATTGTCCTCAAAATTAGAAGGCAACAAAAAGCGTTGGCCAACGGCCAATACACCCCATTTCAATTACTTTTTATTGAATGAATAGGAAATAAACCATACTCCTAATTCAAATAAACCAAAATGGAGTTAAAATGTCTGTTAAAAGACGTACCTATTTATACATTTTTATAAGTGACCCGTTACATAATTTTAAAGCAGTTTCACAACAACTCTAGAGCTTTAGAGCATGATAATAATAAATAACAATACTTAAGTAAATTACACTGCACTATAACAGTACCGTGTTGTGCCATAAAGAATAGCACCACCCCAACTCCTCCTATGGGTATGGTACGAGGCGACTAAGGATCTAGTGGATACTATTATAGTTTGTCCACCAAATCTTACGAAGAAAAGTGAGAACTACCTATGACTGAAGGTGATTCCTCTTTCTACCCCTCGGGGATTATGGACGTAAGAGATATAGATAGATAGACTTTAACAGTAACATGGTTCACAATTAGGTTAACATTGTCGAGCTCACATTTGTGGCATCATCAAAATAAAATGGTTCAAACTTATAATTTGAAAATACTGCGAACATGCCTGCGTATATTCACAATTCACATCGCATCTAGTTCTGCGCTGATTCACTGTTTCAATGTTTGTCTAATTAGTACGAAACGACGCGGTTTGCGGTATGTCTACAGTCGACACTTGCCACTGCAATGGTAAATGACAAGCAAGTCAGAGCGACAGAGCTTTCATTAGCTTCTAGTTCAAAGGTTCTGCCCGGCCAGAGAATAGTTCCACAATAGAAAGACAGATAAAGCGCATTGAGAACAAAAGGCGTTTTAACACGGCTGCTTGAAAGCCCCATCGAATAGCGACATAACGCTTTTGTTTGCTGAAGCTAGAAAAGATGTTTACCTACTCCAGCAAACACAACTTTAAGGAAACTTGGAAATCTAAGGAATTTAAAATTCAAACTGTCGATTGATGGTATTCCTTATATCAATATCGGTTAGTGAACCTCTTAACTCTAGAAAAAATGTTTATGAATATGAGGACTGTCGTAATGTCGAATTTAATAGAGGGCAGAACACACAATATTGTGACATGAGGACACTTCAGAATTGTTAATATTTTAATATTCATAGGATTGCAAAGTTTATTGAGGTATAACGAATAGAATATAAGTTGTAAAATATTAGAGAAGTAGGTAAGTATACCTATAAATATCACATATTACCTATACCTAATAATAATAACGTTGTTTAAATCGTCTTCAATACACGTAACTGGGTTATGATGATGATGTTAGAATACGCTTATCTAGCAATCTGTCGATTTATTTAGGTACCTAACCTATATTCTAAATAGGTTGGTACTTATTCTTGGTTAGTGGTAACCTATAGTGAGAGTAGGTTGTTCAGGCCTCCCGTAGGTCTCTGACATGGTCTACTGATTTTTTATTTAAATGATTAAGGTGGTAGATCCTGATATGCAGGAGCACCTGGAAAGGAAGCCCTCTTATCTATTTCTGTCGCAAAGCAGAAATGTTTGCATTTCTGTATTTCAGTTTGAAGGGTATTGTGCCCGTCAATCTTTATGGCGTATCTGAATATAGACGCGAATCTAATTTCAGTACATGTTTTAGGTGTTAGCGGGGTATAGAAGAGCGCGGGATGAGTACGGACCGCCGCGCCGCGCGGTATGGAGGAGGACATGCCCCGCTCTCATGGTCTTCTACACCCCGTTAACACCTAAAAACATTTGCTGGAATGCGACTCGTGTCTAAATTCAGATACGCCATAAATATTGACGGGCACTCTAAGAGAGCCAGCGTAATTATCGGCACATGAGAAACTACACCTAAGTCCTCAATGTTAAAATGAAAACTCTCTAATAATAAATAATACAGTGAGGTGAGATGTCTATGGGCAACGATGACCATTTACCATCAAGTGACCTGTTGGCTCTTCTGTGCTCCTTATACAATAAAACACAAACTGTCTTAACGTTGTACAAATTGTCTCAATGTTGGCGGAGTTTGGATTTCAAAATTAGGTTCACAATAATACGCACGCAGAATCAAACTGGATTAACCACGATATTGACAATCCTGGAAGCAATATTGATTTAGTAGATTAATTTGACGCTATCCAATCTAATCTTAATTGAGTGGATGGACGATGCAGTGCTGCCGCATCTATTTGTTTTATTTACTCTTTATCAGACTATGAACTTTATTACATTAGGGGCTCTCCTACACATATATTTATAAATACACTCAGACGCAAAAATAACGGGTCGCTTAGAAAAACCGTGATATCATCAAATGCTGTATAGAGTTAAAGCTGAGATATGTTAATTTTTGTTGCCATAAGTTAGAAGTATTATTTACGTTTTTTTTTATTTAAAATTAAATACAAAAGGTTTAAAAAATGGTGTACAAAAGATTTGTGTACTTTTTTATGTATTAATAAGTCATATTCAACATACTACAATTTCAGGAATCAATCTCATGTATAATATTTATGGAAATATCGTAGTGATTTTAAGTGACCCGTTATTTTTGCGTCCCAGTGTATAATAATTTTTAAGTGTTCCGTACAAATAAAATGTTTTATGTTAAATAATAAAAAGCAGTGGTGAATATTTTAAACACATACAGCTTTTAAGGAAAAAGCTTTACTTGATTATCAAATACCTACTTGAAACTAAATACCGTATTATAAATCTTAAATTTACTTAACATTTATCTATTACTGTTAAAATGTTAAAGACAGCTTCTTGAAACTGAATAACCACCTACCAACAACCTTGGTCTTGAGTTAAACCTCATACAATTTATAGTAAATATCCTAGTATGTATACGATTGGGGAAGAGAGGTCTACCATGTCATCTAAAGTTCTAACAAGGAGATCTTATAATCCTTTGTACATATATAGGTAAGTAAATTGTTATTATTATATATTTATAGACAGGCGGCATATATGCTAATGTGTCTATGTCATAGTATTGGAAAGTTATAAGTTCTTAGTTTCATTTTATAGATGTCACAGTTCACAGTTTTTACACAGTCAGTCATTGTTATTTATTTAAATTAAATGTTTGCACTAAATCATTGTTTTGTCATAAGATTAAAATTATTGTTATTTATCACTGCTTTTTAAACCAGTTGTCTAGTCTATATTTAAAGTAGTTCACTGAAGTGGCAGACGACATCATCGGAGAGCTGGTTCCATGCTTGGACTACTCTATTACTTAAAAAATGATATGCGACGTTGGTTGCGGCTTTGGTGCGGCTTATTCTTAGATGGTACCCTTGCGAAGGCCGTTTATCCTTCATTTTGAAGAGCAAATTGTGTCATGTTTTCATTTTGTTTATGATTGCGGCACAGCGATTTCTTTCATGACTTTGCAGATATGTATGTATGTATGTATGTTTGCAGACAACCCTACACTCTATATTATAAATGAATTTATTATATTATTAATTTAATATAAGTACAAAGTAGTAAAAAATATCTACATAAACCTACACCTTTACAGAATTTAAAAAGCACCTTTCACATCACGTCGTGTATGCAAAACACTCGGCAGTGTGGAGATTATTCGTAATTTAATTTGGTCATAATACAGTCATATAGTATAAAACACAAGCCGAGCTGCTTAATTAAAGTTAATGGTGTTTATTTTATGTATGCTTGTAACAAAATATTTATTTTATGTATGCTTGTAACAAAATATTCTACTCAAATTCAACACTGCATAATAATGTCGCAACAGTTTAAAATAAATCGTTCTTTAGCTAAGAGTAAACATGTTTATTTTTTTAAATTACACTTTCTTTAAAAAAATGCTTTTGTTATAGGTAACGTAAATAATATTTTCATAGCAACGATGCAACTTAAAATAATATAATGAATACAAGTAATTTATTATATATCCTTGGCCAATGATTCTAACAGATTTCTTATAAATAACACGCAATGAATAACTTTGTAAGGAAATTGGGTTCTCTTCGAAGATATCGAAATAGGTACCTACTCAATACTGAAGATCCCAAGCGATTAGGTTATACAACTACGAGTTGTTTCTGTCAGTTTAGTTCCCATATGTTAACTAAATCTCAAGCATAACTTGAAATCTGGGCTTCTCCGCAATTTGGCCTTGTCGATTCGTGTATTCGGTGCGCATTGCGGCTGACGCTATTCTCTACAGTCAGCCAGGCTTGACCAATATTCACCAGTTTCTTCATTAGACTGTTAGCCTCATGGAGCTTGAACTGTTTGTTAATCAAAAGAAACTTTACTGCTACCATGTCAGTACCTACTTACCTATAAATACCTACAGTTACCTTACCTCGACTATATTTTTCATTTCAGTCAGCATTATTTATAATAGTTGAAGGATTTCAGAATTCTGTACATATTTGGATTGGAAAATACGATGGAGTTCCGACTTCTAAGATACAGGTATCGACCTAGTTTGTAATAGGAAGTCCTCGCATTGAGCCGTAAATAAAACTTTCATTTTTTTTTTCAGTTTTGCCATAGTTAGCCTACATAACACAAATCACAATAGTTTATGGGCACAATGCCAATATCGAATCTGCGCAGCTGTCGCGATTCTTCTTGTTGACTCATCAATTCTCAGTCATGTATATTCTATGGAATTAATCACATAGCACGACTCTCTGAACAGATTTAATGCGGAGGTTTGCCTTCCCCATTTCACACACTGGTTATCTCAGTGTGCTAGTTTCCTGATTTCCTCGCGATGTTTTCCTTCACCATTAGAGCAGTCGGTTAAAGTACGTTAGTCTTCGAAAAAAAACTTGCCAGGCAGAAGGGATCTACCGAAACATGGAATCTATTCTGCAACTCCAACATTGGACTAACACGCGAAGAGCCTGTGCTTCCTTTTTATACCACGGCATGTTATGCGAGGCATGAATGAGGTCAGAACTGATGAAACTTGTCTATTATTTTCAACTATTGAAACCAGGTGGAAAATGAGACCTGGTTTTAAATAGCGTAGTTCAAACTCATCGCAACGCAGTTTCAAGTATTTCGATATCTATAATAATTCCAAAGTTATAGAGAATTTAATATAAGTCGGCAAAAAAATTTGGTTAAAAAGGGACCCACTTCGGCAAGCTGTAGCGAAGCGGGGAAACAATGTTTCAGTACTATTATGTATCTTTAGAACGGCACCGAATGACTCTATCTAATGGTACAACTTCCATTTTCATATGTTAAATAGTTCAAGTGCTAGTGGTATGCTGAAAGTACACATTTTCGTCACGGTTACTCAACACAAGTTCACTCACATTGAAGTAGATTACATGTCAAACCCGAATTGTTTCAAATCCGGACCTCCCCGCATCCGTCCTCCAGATTCCTTCGGCGTCCTAGCCAGTAACTAGTCACCGATGCTATTCTTAAATATAAGATTATTTTAGTAATTAGACGGTTTCAGCTGAGTAGAGTTTGTCGGCGGTGTCGTCCAGGAAAGGTACGATTTACCCTTGGTTTACCCTCTTCAACCTATCTACCTGTTGCCGACCGACTGTGCTAAGAAAATGATTGATGAACACCCCTTACTAACATTTATACACATAGTTGTGAATATTAATTTAACATATTAATTTCTAATAAGTAATAGGTATACTTATTTAGAAATCCATCCTTGATTTTCGGCTTCGGCGCGATTGTTTCATCCATAAAAATAAATATTTTAACGATGTGAGTGTATGTCTATACCAGTTTCGGTTACGTAACATTTCCGACGGCCACTAAATTATATGAAAGTGTAATTACACATATGATCCATTAAGGTGGTCATTAACGAGAGCGCGGCCGGCTGAGAGCACTGTCCAAAACATCGAGCATACGTGAGACCGGTCGCGGTCAACGCCGCGCCGCACGCCGCCGCACCGCCCGCCGCCGCCGGCGCCCGCAGCGACTGGGTCATTTCCAGTCGTTACAGAGTATTGCGCAACCAGCCGATACGATTGTTCAGAATTTCGATTTTATATCGAAACTAATCGTACCGGTTGAGTACGAGAAAGGAGCCTCTCGAACGAGTGCCACTCGTTGACGCCCTCGGTCACTCACGGCAAAGCAACCTTTCACGACTACTTTCGGCAGTGACGCAATTGCACCTCCCATTCCCTCTTTTAGGTACAACCGAATAAACAAAACAATGCATCATATTTTCATTTTATTATAAAGTAAAAAGCTATTTATATTATAATACATAACATAACAGTCATAAAATATCGCCTTTCGAACAACTTCAACACTGTGCACAAATAACAAGTAGAGATGAGGATGACGATGAGATTAAAGAATGATCCGTGTACATCACGTGGCTAGACAGAGCACGCGGGCGAACACGGGCTAGATGACTATGTACAGAGCGTTCGACCGCAGGCTTCGGGTGACAGAATAAGAAAAGCCATTGATAGACTTGCAATGTGCAACTATTGACTGACATTGCAGTTTCGCTCGCTTAACAATAAATAACTCGTCGTATTGTCCTACCACCTACGCTGAAGGTGTCTTCGTTTAGTGAAGAGGACCCGCCACGTGGCCGGGAGGACCGTATTGGGAGCTGGTGGCGCCGCCGTGACCGCCCTCCGATCCACTGTCGTCACCGCCGCTGGATCCAAAATCGGCACTGATTTCAGCTCCGCCATGTGCGCCCGCGCCACCGCCGCCTCCGAGGCTGATAGCACCCAGATCACCACCACCGTGAGCTCCGCCACCGATAGCACCGCCGCCAATACCGCCACCGCCGATAGAGCCGCCGCCGATACCACCGCCGATACCACCGCCAAAACCACCGCCGCCGGCCTCCTTCTGTGTCTGGTATTTGATGAAGTAGACTTCGGGTTTGGAAGGCTGGGTAGGCGCGGGAGTCGGGATGACGATGTCGGGTTGGTCTTCGGGTTTCTTGACCAGCACATAGACGAGGGTCTTCTCTTCGTTCTGGGGTTGAAGAGGAATGATAGGGGCGACGGGAGTAGGGGGAGTCGGGGCCTTAATGAAGATGATCTTGTAGTGCTTCTGGGGAGGAGCGAAGGCGGGGATGTGGGGAACTCTGTGCTCCTGGGGTTCTGGCGGAGGTACGTGCACGTAGATGTGCTTCTGAACTAAGGGAGCGCCGGAATAACCACCAGCATATCCACCGCCGAATCCAGAGTCGCCTCCGAAGCTCACGGCTCCGCCGTGACCGCTGCCTCCGAATGAGAGTCCACCTGAAGAGTGACCGCCGCCAAGAGAGATACCGCCAGAGTGTCCACCGAGGGATAATCCACCAGAGTGTCCACCAAGGGACACTCGGTGTCCACCAAGGGACGGAGCACCATAGCTGCTAGAAGGAGCTGAATATTTTTGGGTCGGAGCGGAATAGCTGTAGCCGACCGGTGGCTCGGGGCGAGCGTAGGCCAGCGCCACACAGGCGAGTACCTGAAAAGAAGGAAACAATTGTTACTTAAGTACTTATGTGTTAATTTTGAACGATGAAAACATTCAAAATGGGGACTTTCCTCTTTTCTACACGAGTTTGTACTACACTACAAAAGAGTTTACTTCACTCGTATACCTAGGTACTTAATATCGGAATCGATACGAGTTCCTGTTATACAAGAGAGGATTGGACGAGGCGACACGATGCTTTTGGCGGGCACGGGAGGAAGTCTAGATGTTGCCGATAAAATCCGCAAATACACCTACGCCTAACGTCTCCGCCCACACAGCGTGATTTCAGTGAAATCACATTAAAGTTTAGAGACAATTCCTACATCATTTACGAAAACGATTAATTAAGTTTTGTACATGACCTTTGACATTCATAAATAGGGCAGATATTTACAAATGTTTATTAAAATAGGAAGAGCAGGAATTTAAACTTTACAAAAGAAGCACACAAATTGATATTAGATGGTAATAGATATTATAATACATATTAAAAGTATCATTTAGGATTATTAAATTTATTATTATTATGTAACACCGCATCGCATTAATTAACCCCATTATTTATCTAGATAGATAGTGATAGACACCTGAGAAGGTAAATGCAAGGTTTATAGACAAATTCGCTCAGCATGATACATTTTAGTGTATCATTGGTATATTACTCTATCCAAAACTTTACTAGAATAGATATTCTATCGGAATATAATATCTACTCGTATTTAACCGAGTGTATTAATAATATAACCGCTGATCTGTATTTTGTATGATCACGGGTCTAGAATTTATTTTTTACGTAACCCTGACCTGTATTCAGATCCTAAGAATAACCTTACTCTGCAAAATTTAAAGAATTTCTGGTAAGTTTTAACGGAGTTAGAAATATTAAAAACATACGAGACAGAGACGATATCATTGTATAAGTACTAGATAATAAAATTTAATATGAAAGTGGTTCCAGTAAGTGTAATACGAGATGATACTTATCTGTAAGCACAACAATCGGTCGCACGACAACGTGACGTAAAGGCGGGTCGGCACGATGCGGCAGTCATAAACAATTTGAAATAATCCGAGTTACGCAATAGGGACGAGACGAATATTTGAAAATTTCAGTCGTGGGTGATTTGCGCCGTTACATAGAATACAGATCGGCACGTTACTTTTATTGCCTGCTTAAACAGTCATAGTGTGTGGATACGGACCCAGTGAAATGGAGATCGCACCCGTGGTGAATAACGATCAACTGCTCTTCTCGTAACTCTAAGAAACCTCGATTTTCGTAATGTAAATCCCTTCTGTTTCTACCGCAAAATCACTTTTCGAGATTTTTGCGGTCTATTAGTAAATTCTGAGGAAAACTACCCGTACATACCTAACCGAAAACCAAATGTCACATAATCAAGCTAAAACTAGGTAGGTAGCTAAATATCTGCATAAAATATTTTCTATGGAAGTATCGAAGTATTTGTAGGTGTAATAATGAAACTATACCTAAATGCTGGCCGGTCTGAAACTTTTGAATTTCGGTAGATGACTTTCACAGGTTTGGTCCCTGTAACTACAGCGAGTCACTACAAAGCTAATCAGAAAAGTTTGCTTGTTATAAAGAGACCTCTACCTAGTTAAAATTCGAGAACAACTGCACCAATGTCACTGAAATTGCTTAGAACGGGGCTAATATTGAATAGCTGTTAAATTAGTACCAGAGACCTAGGTCTATTAGCATAAATTAGCTGTAGACTTGTAAGTGATTCATTGATAAATCAATGCCGAAAATCATATAAATCTGTCCATGTCGAATATCAAAAGGTAATATATTATTGATCAATTAACATCACTCTTAAATAGAAAATTACTAATAGACTATTAAAAGGACACATGTTCGTCGGCACTCATTCCGCAGGTCACAGTAGGTAATTGTAATCACAAGTCACAGAATCCAATTATAATTTGAACGTGTCACTACTTGGCACACTACGACACAATCCGTGATTCAGGAACGTTATTATCACTGAACACTGCACTATAATTTTCCGCTCTACCTGAAAAGCTATATAATAACAAAATGTTCCACGTTAATTAAAATTACTTAGTATAAAATCGCATGTGCCAAATAGATTAGGTATTTACTCGTAAATGTAAGTAATTTAATTAAAGTGGTCACCCGCAAGCTAACTTACCACGAATGTACGCATATTTCACTTGAGAGAGACTGCTGCGATGTTTTTAAACCTTACTTATAAAGTATATGAACTACAGTCTGGAACTACTCCACTTTTTGGAGATGTTCCTATCGCTGTGTGCTCGTGTTAACTGATGACATTCGCCATGCCAACCCGCTCTTAAATACCAAGGTGCTCATCTCGTCAGAACACTCCATCCCTACGTGCATTTCACTCGGTAACGTGCAACTATCGTCATTATTTAACATGTATTCGGTCCTTTCTTTTCGGCGAGGTCCACAGCCGCCGCGGCGTACATTCGATACGCTGCTTTAGAGACCACCACTCGCCTGCGCGCTTCGCCCTGTCCATCGTACACGCTCTGTATGGTCCACATTGACTTGAACGCATTCCCTACTTACAACTCTATCGCAACACCCACATATTTTATTTCGTCTCTTTTTCACTGTTGTGCTAGTACCTACAATATTTACGTCATTGGGGTGCTAGGTCCGGGAATCTAATTTGTAATGTATGGGGTAGTTTGTTACTTTATTAATTTAATTGTTTTTGAAATATTAGTCTTCTATTAGAGGTATATCAGTAATCATCAGGCCTTTTATTGAACCAGACCTTTCATTGTGCTCCCGAGTCCCCTTACTTCCTATTGGAAGATATTTCTCAATATTCTTCCCCTATTCAGGAAATCCCAAAACTAGGCTTGCGGCGCCTGAAGGCGTGGGGAACGCTGTGGGCTTTTCTGTACGTGTTGCTCGGCCTTCGCCCTACGTGGAGCTCGGCCTTTGGCCCCTCCATAGTACATAACTAATTTTGCTTTTTGGCCGCCACCTTGAAATTTTAAAACCTAATGGGTCAGGGTTGTCTACAACATTAGTTTGAGACGACCGCATCTACCATAGTTTAGGCGAGCTGATGTTTCTCTATGGTAATCACATGTAATTTTCCACATTCTTCCACTTTCATATTTTTCCTATCGTATTTGCCAGACTCTCTATATCTACATATGAATTTCAGTTCTTCAAGTAGGTATTGCAATAAAAGTTAACTAGTCAGTCAGTATGAATTGTCAGGGAAAACTATTTTGGAGGGCTGAAAACCTGAAAAACTTGCCACTTTCCATATAAATGAATTGTGACCTTTAAACTTGAACGATAATTTATATTAAAAACCAAATGGTTTTTGCGAATTCCGGATTTTGTCAAAAGGAGTGGTGTATTTTCCCCTACACCATGTGTTCACTGGTTATTGTAAAGATTTTTAAAATATAATAGGTGTAAGTACTGAAAACAATTAGTTTTAATAATCGACTGATTGACATACCAAATTGCACCACATTATCATCAGACCTAAGTAATGAAGTTGAGCTAATTAGGAAATCTGTTTGTAATGAGTTTCAGACTCTATACAATTATAGCGTTCACTCTGTTCAGGGGGGGCAGGCCCCATGCACGTATTTTTCACATGTCAAATGTAATCAACGTAAGGAATAAATAGTTTTGTGAATTGCTATTAAATTAGGTATCAACCTATTTGCTTATTTACATTGCCGTATATATAATTTTCTCTCATCGTTAAATACTTAGTCCAACTGAATGAATTAAACCGGTAGTTCATTACTCACCGCTTTGTCATCGTCATCTTGCATGTATAAAATAATTACCTATATTATAAATGATTCTATAAGTAATCTCTAAGCTGTTAAGAAGAATTTCCTTTTCTGAGAGAAAAATTTAACAATTCCAAAGTGCCGCAGGATTTGAATAGAGTAGTTCAGCAGATATTTTTTATACTTTATATATCCCACAACATTCAAAGTATAAGATAATATAGTTAATGAAAATATTTGCTTCACTTGTTTCTGATTATTAAACATCATTTAACGTTTGAAACTTACAAACGTTAAATGATGTTTAATATTAAAAAACAATTACTCGTACTTTGTAATACAAGTAAGTAGGTAGTTGTAACAATTTTAAAAATATACCTTGATTGTAGATACTAATTTATGTATTTATTTTATTTATTTTCTATTAGGGAAATTAACAGACAAATACATAACAACAATAGACTTAGAATACATAGATAAAAAAATGCTAATAATAAATTTCCACTTATAAAGATACTAGCCAAGTTTTATTTTTATGAAACTTTATTAGGTAGGTGCATATTAAAAGTAATGCATTGCCTACTTAGTAGAGCAAAGTAAACCATAATATAGAGATAGCGCGCTTATGGAATAACCATAACTATTTGTACATTATTCCGTAAGTACAGGTATTTAATTAGTATAACAAATTTATTAAAAATATGATAAGTAATTGTCCAATCATCGCAGTCGTTGCCCACTGAGTTACAGCTTTTGCCCACTTAGATCCAGGAAGTTAAATGAAAATAAGTACATCAGTTTTATGAAAAGAGTTCAGATAAATACGAAGTGAGAGACAGTGTATTTTTGATTTAAAATATTGAAATACAATAACAATTGATAAGAAGCATTGATGTACCTACTTATAATAAGTCAATGGAAAAAGATGATTAATAGAAATAATAATTGAATAATTTGAATTGCATTGAATAATAAGCCTTAGTTTATTTTTGTATAAAAATACCTACTCGTTTCCGTATTCTGTTCAATAGAAATAAAATGAAAATGAAAAAGGTAGCACAAAGAGTGAAGTCAGTAGCAAAACTCTGTGCTTTGTGTAATGTTGAATGGCTGCATAAGTGCACGGGTGCCTGGCTATTCAGAATAAATAGGTACTACTTAATGTGTAAAGTTACACCACATACACAACACAGTCTTTGAGCTTTCATGGACAAGACTTCATTATCTGAACAATGGCTTAGGTACATTAGTAAAGGTACTTTAGTGTATCTCATCCACACATTTACTTCTGCTTACTTAAGAGCATTTGCTATGGCGGGTTATTTCAACCCTCATCCATAGACGTTAAAAAAATTAAAAACTTGACTATCAACTTGCCCGTCCACATACCAGAAACACATTTGTTAAAAGGACAAGTAAAAGCCATTTCAACTCCCATCCATGATCTTCTCGCCCGCACAGCTACTTGAACCACATAACTTGTGTTTTTCATAATAGGATGAATATGTCAAACAGTTGATTTAAAAATTCGACAAACGGTAAACTCAATTGTTTCAGATTTCAAAGAAAATTTTGATGTGCATTTATAATTTTAATACTATGGTACTGAATTCTAACTTTTAACCACTAAAATCCAGTACGCTTTCACATGTTTGCGGTCAAAGTTACAAATAAGTTCGCGTAGCCCTTTTTCTCTGTCTACGTACGAGTATGCGGTATATACCCATACAAATGCTTTTACAACAAGATTGCAATTTTTAAACTTCTAAAGGTAGGTTTATGCTTACAATACTTACAATGCTTGAACTTTCATATCGGTTGCTTTATTTCTACTTAATAAGTACCTAATTTAATTAATTTCACTTTAGTTTATTACACAATGTAACGGTTACTTGCAAAAATAAATTTATTCATTAACTACTGAAGAGACCAATTGTATATCTTATACAAGTGTAGCATACTGAGCCAAGCTATACGTAATCATCAGCAGCCCACTCTAGTCCACTGCTGGACATAGGCCTCTCCCAGGGCGCGCCATTGAGCCCGATCTTCGGCTCTTCTCATCCAATCGTTGCCAGCCACCTTGCGCAGATCGTCGCTCCATCTAGCAGGGGGCGTCCCACCCTACGTTTGCTCAAACGCGGTCTACAATCCAGAATTCGTCTACCCCAGAACACGTCAAAACCTAATACTACATTCTTATTATGGGTAATGCCCTTCCGGCCGCTTGCTAATAATAAAGGTACCTAATACCTAACAAACAAACCTAGGTTGGCCACTAACCATACGATAAGCAAGCAAGCAACCTAAAAAAATATATATGTTCATTTATGAATTTACTCTAAGCCTGATTCTACTTAATTAAAGTAGGTACTAGATACCACTGATTAATTATTATGAAACACTCAGGTAAGTTGGTAGTACCTACTTAAAATACTTAAGGTGCAACGTGCGATTCGGTTTTCATACAAATTATTTGACACACTCATGTCGATATCGTACATATTTTACTGGAATATTGTTTCTATTAGTTCAATCATACTGTTTTACTGTCTTCAATATTATAAAAATAATACAATTCAGAACCATTAATATTATATGATTAATTTTCAACATTTAACATTTCAAGTACAAAGTACATAAATAAGCGGTGTGTGGCTCGTGGTCCCACCAACATTGGTCCACCATTACTCGTAGTCCCACTAGCCCGAAAATGCAGGTTAGTGGTCCCACTGCATAGTGGGACTACCAGTAATAGTTGTAGATTATTTCAATTGGCGATAGTACAAGAACATAATTAACCTGATGATTATAATATTTCAGTAAAATCTTGCACGATTACGACATTAGTATGTAAAATGTCTTGTATGGAAACCGAGTCATAAAGTTGCACTTTAAAAAAATATTAAAATCGATTAGTTAGCGACAGTGACGACATATTCTGCCTGGGCAACATATATACAGGGTGGTTATATGGCACTCGACCTTGGTGTTTTGGTTCGCCAATCACATCATTCAAATGGCCTAAATTAAGTAGGTAAGTATAGCCGGGACCATTGTTCAGGCAGGTGACTTTAAGAATTTAAGTCTTGGTTTTAGAAAAATTTGGCTTTAGCTGGGGTAATTGTCTTTCTGAATTTGTAGTCAGAGGATCATCTAACGCAATCTTGGTTCTTTTCTGGTACCTAACTAATTAGTAGGCAATAGCTATTTGTGAAGAATACCAACTTATATAATGAAGTTTTTGCGTACTTTCGCAAGATAAGTAATTGGGGGATTAAAGTCAAACAAAGTTAAAAAGTTTCTTAGTCCGTTATAATTTAGTGTCTATCAAGTCTAAAGTTTCTTATGGTAATTTCATTATTTAAGACTTGTTCCCATTATATTAGTCCAGAGTTTATACAAATTGAAAATTCATCTTTTTTAATTTGTTATTAATATTTATTTATACGAGTAGGTAAATCTAACATATCTCTAACATAACATAAGTATCATCCGTAATAATAGGAGAATCAATGACACGATACCCAAAAAAGCTGATGGACAAAACAATACCAATATGTGTACACTGGTATTGTTCCATTAACTATACCTACCCTTTATCATAATAACCCTCATAATAGAAAGCATCAACCTCAATTATAAATGTATGATGGTGATGTTAATGGCTATTATTAAATTGTTAATAATGATGACATTGGTCACTAATGGCAGTCGAATTGGAATAACATTCCTAATTACTTCTAAAAAAATAAAAAAACGCACGTCATTATTATGTATTGTTTACCTTCTACGTTTATTACTTAAACTATTACACTATTTGTCTAACTTTTTTAGCACTTCGTGTAATGCCTACGTACTTCGTGAAACGCGCCATTACGCTGTGTCTACGACATGTTCAGATGAAAACGTTAAGTGTGTCTAGCCAATTATTTTTCGTTAATTTAAAAAAAATTCAAAACTTTTAACTGATATAGAATCTGCGTCGTTTAATGCAGATAATGACATAAAGGAATGTAGCAACATTACCGAGCGTGAGAGAGAGATTCAGAATGAACTGAAGACTAGATCACAGGCAATTTCCACCATTTTACATGACCATCTTAAAGATAGGAAGGTTGCATCGCGATGGATATCCCACTTTCATTTCACTAGAAGATCGAAGAACAGTTAATAGCCAGTGGTATAGCGAGGTTTATCTGCCGCAAGCTTCAGGAGCTGAGTGACGATCGTCCGAGGAGCGGAACGCGTGGTATAATTTTTCACCAAGACAACCATCGCGCTCACACGGCCGCCAGAACCATGGACTGTTTAACCCATTCGGGCGTGCAATTGCTACTACAGTCCTGACTTGGCTCCGGGAGATTTCTTTTTGTTCCCCACGTTGAAGAAATCTCTGCGCGGAAGGAAATTAACGACTGCGGACGAAGCTGTAGACCAATTTAGACTGCTTTTTTTCGAGCTTCCACAAGAACAGTTTTTCACATGTTTTGAAAGCTGGTTCAGTCGAATGCATGAGTATGCACTTATGCACGATGCCGCACGGGAATACTTAGAAGAGTTATAAATAAACATTTGTAATATTTCTTTTATTTTATATTTTTCTTACAAAAACAATAAAACTGTTTTCTCACTTCGCTGTATATTGTCAATTTTCTACGCTTTATTTACCTACTGTAAATAATCTTCCATATCAAAGCGTCAATGTAAAACGATGTCGATTTTTGTGTGAAGAGTGAAGTGGTACTTATAACCAACACTCAAAATATATGCAACTAATCATAATAAATAACATAGCGGCCACTATAAAGCTCAATGTGCAATAGGCGGGCGGGCGATTGAGTGGGCGATATATTTTGTTTTGACCGGCCTTGGATGGGAGTTGAAATAGCTCGCTATAGCTAAAGCTTAGGACTCTTTGGCAGTGGTAATATGTATTACATAATGCTAAAAACTTAAAGTCAATGTTACTTATTGGATGATGGAATGACGTTACTATTTCTGCTACAACAAGGTCAAGCAGTCAAGTCATGACCGACACTCATCGACACTACGATCACATGCTTAACCTTCTGTGGTCATCTGATGACTGTTACAGTAACCTAACCTTCTTTGATTGGCAAGGCAACTTTATCTTATTGACGTAGTAGTGTTAATCGGTGCTTTTCACAATGTCTGTCTGTATCTGTGCTATTACAGTAGTGAACTACCATTGCAATATTTTGCAAATACCTACGCTACGCAATATGTTTAGGTATGTTAGGTATATTTTTTACCAAGGCTTGTTTCACATTTTGTACACACTACACACAAACATCGTATGGTAAAAATGTCAAAAGAGTAAGATTTTTTTAAAAGTATTTTTATAAAGTTACTTTTCCGCTGCTTCGTTAGGTGCTAATTGCTGTATTCATAATATGCTGACAAATCGGACTTCTAATTATCTACAAGTAGTAAAAAAAAACCAACAAAGTCGAAAAGGGAAGTGCTCAGTGCCCGTAATTGAACTTCATATATTCTACGACTATTTGGTTTTCCCAAAAACAATTCAATTCTCCTGATATTTTATATATTTATCGATAAGCTGATCTATCTGTGAGAACAGTATTTTTTTGCAAAAATCAAAAAGTTGTAGAACAAAAGCTCAATGGACCGAACTTTGTGTGTGTTGTGAAAGCACAACCGTCTATAACTTTTGATTTATGTAAACCAAAATATTATGTAGGTTATCTAGGCGTCTATCTCGGCGACGATCAGACGTTATTTATTATTAATATTTGAATGATCTTTATTTGTATTTGTAAATACCTTTTATTAACATTAGAAGGTCGTCTCCACAAATCTCCTTGAAACTTGCGAAAATAATACCCAATTATAGTACATACGAATATGTGTAAATAAATAGAACGCATGTTGCGTTTTTGTTTCTGAAATAAATATCAAATTCTTATTACTTAGGCATTAATAGTATTCATTAAACACAATTTGTATATAGTAAGTATTATGAAACAATTAAAATGTAAATGATTATTCGTAGTTATCGTCTAAGTAATCCATTTAAACATCAATCATTTAAAATTAAATGTTACGGGGAAAGGAGTTTCAGTAAAGTGATTGTCTTACGTGCTGTCGATGTAATAAGTGGTGCAAATTCGGTTTTAAACCAGTTTTTAAATGCGCTTTAGGTACCTGTATAATGTGGTCAGAATGGTTACTTGTTACAATTACGAGAGATACTTACGACTGTGTTAATGCACAATAATTGACATAAATTGCTTGCGATTTTTATTTTTATTAATTATTAAATCAAAAATAGGAGATTTAGAGTGTCCAGCATTCGATGGTTATACGAACGAGTAACTTAACACGTTAACAGTCCAGTACATCCACATTGGGGTCACCAAGTACCTATCCTAGGAGTCCATGGCTCCTTTGTTGGGTCACACAAAAATAGATTTAAATTAGTTGGACTTGTGAAGTTGTCAAACAATGTTGTATGGCGACTGTCAAGGTGTTAAAAGCCGACTGAACTGTAGGAGTTTTTTAATGATAAAAACAATACTTAACTATATAATCAATTATGTATAACTTATAAAGATATTTTTTTATACTTTTTTATTTGATTTTATTACGATACATCACAGCATAAACACATTAAACAATATACTTATATTAAAAGAGAGTAAGGCCAATTAAGATGTACAACAGAAAAATATAATATATATATTTTTAAGACCAATTGTAACACATGAAAAGCAATAAATGGTATGAGTATGAAGTAGCAGTAACTGTTGTCATTTTTTGATGCTGTAATGTAACGCTTGTAAAAGTTCTTTTTCTACTCGAAAATCCCTGCTAAGGATAGTTTGTCTAAAAATATAATACTGAATTAAATACCTAAAGCCTTAAAAAAAAAAAGATTAAAAAAATATTTAGTGGTAGTTCCTAATGTGATCGCCTGGGGTGGTACAGTCTTATCTATTTCTGCCGTGAAGCAGAAATGCTTGCATTTCTGTGTTTCGGTTTGAAGGGTAAGAGAGCCAGCGTAATTTCCGGCACATGAGGCAATCCATTTTAGTCCTCAAGGTTAGCAGCGCATCAGATCATATTGGAATAAGTACTTTTATTATTGTATAAGGAAAGCAGACGAGCAAACGGGCCACCTGATGTTAAGTGGTCATCGTCCCCATTAGACATCTCACCTCACTGTTTTAGAGGGTCTAATGTAAAAAATACCTATTTGAAAATAGACCGGCACTAAATGCATTGTGAGCAATTGGTATAATTTCTCGACTTGTACAAATGCAAATCAACCAAAAGATGATTAGATTTCTCTTTTCAGTGATGAACACCAACTGAAGTCCAAAGTACGGCATTTAAAGATGTAAAACTTTGTACTTATAACCAAATCAGTTTGTATAACCAACCAATTACCGCAACCTTGAACCAAAATGAACCGAGATCACGAGAGTACGTACACGGTAGGCGGTGGTCAATGATTAAAGTTTCCCGTAGCCACTGTTAACGGATCTCTTCTCTTACCCACGTGGAGGTCGCATTGCTTAACCGACACATGTTCCAATAGAAGCCTCGAGCCTTGGCACGACCTTTCCAATACATTCACCTGCTACTCAACATACGACGGCGTTATGATTTATTTTTTAATTTTATTCTCATTACACAGCTGTGGTTTTACCTCTCATATTTTAAGGGCATTATTACCAAATTATTCGCTTTAAGACTTTGGATATTTTAAATTTAAATTGATAATGATAGCTAATGTACTAAGAAACAGTTTAGACGTTGCTCCTCCATTAGCATATTTTTCCTTTGGTGAGTAATTTGCTTTTTAAATACTGAATAGGTAATATTAACGAAGAAGGACGTTTCTCAAATGTGATTACTACAAAAAAGTGGAAAATAGCAATTTGTGTGCAAAAAATATTTTCTGTATATCTACTTATAATTTTTTGCCCTTTGTTTCTATTTCTATTCGTGTTTACCATTTTACCACAGAATTAACTATGAACATAATTTTCCTGATAATTTAGTTAAAATTTCCTATTTCACATTTATTCATAATCATATTTTTATTCTCAGTTTTACTGTTATACTGAAATTAGACCAAGAATTTTTTGAGCTTTGTAGGTAGGACTAATGAGATATCGTAAATATTTTTTTATAATAAAGGATTTGCAGGGATTGTTAACGGACACTCAGACGGCTTTCTTTATATCTTGTGTACTGATTTATACCTACATCCTATAACACATGTTTGTTTCGTCGCAAAAATACTCGAAAATGTTAAAGTGTATCAATGCAAAAAGTCATACGATGGAAAGGGAATTGGACTTGCACACCGAAGGTTACAATCAAATATCTACGCCGTAGCCACAAATTAAAGAGACTCTTTTTGAAATACTAAAAACTACGTTACCAACTTTGAAATATAAATGGTGCTTCCATTCAAATCCTCCACCGCCGCCTTGGCGACTAAGCGGTGCTTGCATCTGCAACTCTGCATAATACATTTACATATTTCACACATTTGCACGCTGCGCCTGTCTAAATCTTCGTCGAAAAGTGACGTGCATTCTGTGGAATGTCCGTGAGATGAATTACAATTATAACATTTTGCTTATTAGGTAACCCGGCCGCTTAGAAATCTGTTTCGTTGATTCCTCGGTCTGCGTGCAATGCGCCGATAAAAGTAAATGTAAATAGATATACATACTTATATAGGTAATACTGAATCTGATATACGAGTAAGTATACGCTGAAAAATAGACTGTTTACTTAAAATACAATAAAATAAAATACAGGTGGGGCTAGCTGCCCCCCCCTCCCCCACCCCCTCCCCAATTTAATCAAATGCTAGGTCACTTATTGTCCGATGTAATTTACATGTCGAATATGAAAACGTATTCCGTGTATTCCGCGCTTTTAAAATAGTGTGTGTGTGTGTGTGTGTGTGTGTGTGTGTGTGTGTGTGTGTGTGTGTGTGTGTGTGTGTGTGTGTGTGTGTGTGTGTGTGTGTGTGTGTGTGTGTGTGTGTAAGAGAGAGAGAGAGAGAGTGCGCGCGCGTAGGTACACTCTAGCGGAGCGAGTGACTTCCTCTATCTATCATCTTGCCCCAGACTGACAGAAAGACAAAATTTCGAGCTCGCTTCGCTCGCTCTTGCCACAGTCCTCTATCTAACCCATCCCATTCGCTACAACAACAACACAAACTCGGGTCTGTTGCCCCCTTCCCCTGTCCATACGAGCCTACTACATCGGTTTGTTCACTTTAACCAAGATCTCAATTCCCAACTGAATAAAGTTATCTGAAAGCTCGACATCAAACAAGTTGTATTTTCAGTGTACCTATCGTGACCGCATTTTCATTTGCACTTTGCGTATGTCGTGGCTGACGGCCAGTTTTTTCAAATCTATTTTCCAGCTTAGTTCGTTCCAAATTCTGTCCACTTGGCTTTAATACATTCCAGCAAGGGATTTAAGCCGACTCTGTCCACATTCAACCTTTTGCGGGGGAGTCATTTTGTCATTACTACGGGTATTTAGGCAAATTACATTGTGTATTTTATATTGACCATAAAATCAATATACTCGTACCTACGCATAATAAGGCGAGTTTGTTTTGTCAATTAATTTTACTAGAACGGCTACTAAGGCAATGCGATTTATCGTTCAGATAATCTTACCGAACAGAGTAGTCGTCATTAGAAGCTAAGAAATAAGAACAGTAAGTATGCTATTATGTAATGGATATGGTACTAAAAATATATGCCTTTATTTTTTAAAGCAGGTATTTTATTTTAGTCCATTACGTCCTACTTGTTTCGTAATGAAGGAGCGAGTTTGTATCTATCTTTTAAACCGTCAGTTTTGAGCAATGCGCAAAATTTAATAATTATTAAGTGGTGGTAATCTTTTCGTATTCTTAACTATTAAAAAGGTTTATATATACCTACCATAAATATAATTGCACCTAATTTTCAAAATCGTTGCAAATATTTTATTACTTTATGTCGTCGATTGACTAAATCTAGGTCACCTAGAATAACACTGATGTACCTATCAAAGAACGGACCAATGTAATATTTTTATTATGTACAAAATCGATTATGTACACTCTAATAAGTACTTATTTACCAAGGGTTAATCGGAGTCTGAGAGTCTAGTAGTAAGACCTTGTTTCGCCCCAAAAGCTGGCAGAATGTCACAAATCCACTTTCACTATTGAATTGACTGCACTTGTCCTCATAACTTTAGGTTTACCTACTAAGTACATTTTATTCGTATGTGATAATATCTCTGGTAAATTTCATAATGAAAACAAGTTAGAGGATCAACTATACAGCGAAACTTTGACACAATCATTTTAATTCCCAACTGCACCATTGTTTCTCATGACCTTTTGGGTTGGACATGATGTCCCCTATCTTCCGTTTTCCGCTTATTCGTTGTTTTCGGGAATAGGGAATAGAACGACTATTCCCTAAGCTGAAATTCAATAGGTTGGAATCTTTCGCAAGATCCCTTTAATGGTTAGGTACTTATCGAAGAATCACTTTATGTTCTAGATTAACTTTTTTTAGGTATAAGTTCAAGCGTACAAGTTACATCACATATAATATAAGTTTTATACCCTGTGGCGTACACCCGTGGCTGATATTTATTGCACACTTGCCATCGGCCAGGAATGATTTAGTAAGTGATACAACAGTTAATGTTCCAATTTATATTTTTTATTTAACACATTCTTCGCATATTGTAGGATCTTTTAACTATAATTTAAAATATGTAGTTATAGGTTAGGTAGTTAAGAAATAGCTAACGTTACATTATATAGGAGAGGAGACCGGGTTTTAAGTGTTCATAATATTTTCTATCTGTTGTTTTCGGTCGGTTGTCTCAGGGGCGCTATAAACCTAAACTAAAACCTTCATGGGCGTACCCGTAACTTTAGTCATTATTTTTTTATTAATCTCCATGAAATTAAATAACTAATAGTAGACCTAACAACCAAAATTCCATTAAACCTGTGATCAAACCTCGAGCTGATTCTTGAGCTAGATAGTCAAGTAAAAATAGCACCTATTTTATGGTTCTCGAGTAAAAAAAAAATATTTTAATTAATTCTGAAATTATTTTCATTTACCTACATAAATGTCACTTATGGGAAGTGGTTTGAACTCAAACTACGATTATTATTAGGAGAGTCAGCAAAGCTTACAGTCATCCACAGGCCTGTAGCCAGAAATCAATTTCAGTGTTTCATTTTCTGATCTCGGAGGGGGGAGGTTTGTGTTTTGTGGAGGAGAGGGGTTTTGAGAATTCAGGGGTAGGGGTTCTATGGATTTCGGGGACACTTATCTGTCGAGCACGTGCAACCGTCCCTTATTGGAAAAATTCTGGGAAGACAGTAAAATAAGCTGCGTAGTGCGTAGGGTCGGGGTAGTCGGGGACTGTGGTGTTGAATAATTTATTTAACGATTGCCCTGGCCAGAGGCATGTTACGATCACGACTGACCATTAACTTCGACTTCCAGAGGACGTCATGCGATCGTATAGTTTACATTACACAAGTAAAGAAATACAACCGGAAACGAACAAATCAAACGAGATCTAATTTGGAACTAGACCAAGATTTTACCACGGGAAATAGAGCTTCGACTGCTTCTGGTTTGCTTCTTCTAGTAAAAATATATTTTTTGAACCTATTCAAAATATAAATACTTTTATTACTTCTTCTTCTTCAGGCTTTATTCATCCACTGCTGGATATAGCCCTCTCCTATATATTTCCATGTAGCCATTTTATTATTTAGTACGAATAAACTAATTATTTTCAGATAGGTTGTAAAGTTTTTGCTTTTGGGAACATAATCTGGTACTTAGAAATAATATTGGTAATATAATCTGTTCGAACAGATTCAAGCACTCGTAAAGTGGTTGCATAACGCCTCTCAGTCAAGTAGGTAGGTAATATGTAACATGCTACAATTACATCTTGAGGAAATTGTGAAACAATCTCATTCTGTTATAGTATGTGAACATCTGCTGAGTCAATATAGCACACTTCGATTTTGATTGAAACCAATAGCCTGACTACGGCGAACCCAAAAAGTATGAAAAACTGGTTTACATACAAAATAATTAAAGAGGCCCTTTCATTAACTCATGTGTCAAAATTCCTTCCCCATTCCTAAGTTTATACGTTCCCAGAGTTTCCTAGTTTATCAATAAAACAAGTTGAAAGCCGCCAGCTAGGGCGGTGTCATTTAAACTTCCAAAAAACTTCTTAAAAATTAAAAATAATACATGCAATCCACCTACCAGATATACATACTCATACTCATACCATTTATTGCTTTTCATGTGTTACAATTGGTCTTAAAAATATATATTATCTGATCATACATGAAAACCTGAGTATGCCCTACTCAGGGTTTCATGTATGATCAGATAATATATATTTTTAAGACCAATATAAAATAAGAGATTTTAATAAATTATAATAGTAATAAATGCTAACGAGATAAATTAAATTAAACGTCATTATAAGTTATACATAATTGATTTTATAGTTAAGTATTGTGTTTATCATCAAAAATCTCCTGCAGTGAATAGAAACATTTGTTAAGAAGATATAACTTTATTTTTTTATTGTATATCGGGTCTTTTAATTCAATGTCGATGATTTGTGAAATTTCATCTTCATAAGATTCTTTCTTCATTCATCATAAGATTAGTTGAATGTGAAATTAAAAATAATATAGCTGGGTATGTTACAACCACAATAATCGGATTAGTATAGCGGTCTCTCCTCAAATCTGTGGTTGAATATTTTTCAGTAAACAGTAACAGTATTTAAAAAAAATTATCTTAATCCAGGACGTAACGTAAAACGTAATCAGTTCGCAGTGCGGTTTAGTATTTTGTCCCAGCGCCCTAGTCAAATCAACATAAACAACTCTTTAGTTAAACCTCAAAAAGTGAGGCTCACATAATACACATTCACTACCTATACTTTCAAATAAATATTTCTGAGGAATACATGTATGTATGATGTAAATAAGCAGAATGAACTTTTAAACTTTCGTGGTTATTGTTAATACTATAGTTAGACATGGGTTAATTCTTGTTAATAGTTAGTTAATATTATAGTTAATATCGGGAGCTCAAAACAACCCCAAACCGTCGTAAGAATCCCGTGTCTAACTATAATATTCAAAATGAACTTCGCTACTGGTGAAAGTAATCCGTAAGAGTTAATCTCCTTCGCGATCGCTGTTATGCTTTTTTTATTTCCATTAAAAGCTCCACATGATATTATATCAGCTGTGCTTTTGTTTTCGTGTTACTTTAATTCAGATGTAACTGTCGCTCCATCAGAATCGGGTTTCTTACTCACTAACGAAAATGTCGCTACACAGGCCGTGCTTAAATCATTTTAATTATGTAGATTTAAAGACCTATGACGATGACGAATTCAGACGAAATCAAAAATAATAATAATAATTACCATGATGTCTGGCAACTCTCCCATGATGATACCTAAACTTTAATTTTCATACAATGAAGTCCACGTAAATATACTTAATATGAAATTAATGGTAGGTATAATCAGGACACTAAGAACTAAACACATTAATACTATCGCTCCTGTACAGCCTACTGGAATTTGTATATGTTATACAATTCTAAATATATTGACATTAAATCATGTTATACAATTATTATTATTAATAAGTAATTAGGTACTGACTTTATACAACACCCGATTTAGTTACATTCCCGCTGTAAGGACAGCTAACAAACTATGTAGGTACTTAGGTCTTTTAATAAACGCCCGCCATCTATATTCAGCAATGGTTTATTTCGCAGAATGTTACATAAATTTTATCTAATCATTTATCTTTTGTTAACGATCATAAGATCTGCTATGTCCAACAACTTTTTAGTGATACATCTTCATTGCCTTAAAAACAACTCATTATCTTCCAAAAATTCTCTTGATTAACTAACATTGTACGGTAAGTTACTTTTGACCATGACACGGTTATTTATCGTAAAATTATGGTGGCAATGCATTTCGTGTTTGCTGTTGATGTACCAATTTTTTATCTATAAGTATTGCAAACTTACGTTGATCTGATAAATATTCATTAATTTCGTGTTTGTGTAAACATTAATATTTAACAAAAATACCTATTCGCTTTCGACACAGGTATCGATCGTACAGAAATATTAGTAGAATAGATAACTTATTTTAACTTATATGTGGTTCTGTTTGTGTATCTTGTCACTAGTGATAAAAGGGTATCTCGCTTTATATCACGCTTTTATTCGTTACATTTTCACCAATTGGCTTGATGAAAAATGCCAATGAAAATATGTGTTGCCTCTCACAACCCTAACAAAAATGGTTGTGGATAATTGAATCAGTACTTGAAACTCGGCTATGAGCAAGTGCATTGAAAACCTATAGATTAGGGCTTGTTTCCCTGGGATACTCATTCTCGATTTCCCGGGAAATCGGCGTTTCTCAGTCCCAGGAAATTTCGTTCAAGAAAACTCGATAATTTTTTAGAGATTATTAAATCGCACTGTGCTGCGCGTCCCTTCGCTCGTCCCGATCACAGGTCTTGGCTCACGCATTTTTCCCTTTTTGCTCTACATTCATGGCAAGAATTCTTAGCGCGAAATCCCCGAGAAAATGAACACCCACTACGGTTTTTCATTACCGTTCTAGCACGAAAATTATGTCGAAGTAGCAGCTGTCTGCTCATTATATATTCATTACAGTCCTTTTCACGCTAAAAGCACAAGAAAAATTAGAAAATAAAAACCGACTTCACTGAAGTCTGTAGAAGTCGGCTCTCTCGTGTTATTTTGCTGGTCGCCGACTTCAGTAGTCAGTTTTTAATTTATAATTTAATTATTAATTATAGCTCCTCTCTGTACTCTTCCAAAAATAAAGGGCCCAAATCGTTATTCCATGACACAGGTGACGCGAATGTGGGCGGGCGCCTTCGTGGTTCTCGCCCGCAACGCACAAACGCCGCGAAGGTGTTTTTTTATTTACCTACATCTTTAACCGCGATTGACTTAATCTCATCTGGTGGTAAGTTACGATGAGCTCGAAGAAGGAGCACACGGGCTTAGTAAGTATTGGCTCTTCTATAAACACTGAGAAACACATCAACGCTGGAGCGAAGATATTTGACGGACGACAGACGTTATAAGAAGGGTGGTCGCTAGCAAGGCGGATTCTAAAAAGGTTCTTCCACCAGCAAGTCACTCGAATTAAAGGCCTCGTACGACACGCTTTATCCAGTGCCGGTACGGATATTCTAAATCCTTCTCAAACACGGAAAAAATGTCCACAATCGTGTTCGCGAGCATTCTCGCCTGTTCACACTGCGAATGTGGAGCATGTATTTGATATTCTAAATAATAAAACTGTTAAAACTTAATAAATTTAATTATTATTTTTGCTAAAATATATATTACATAATAAATATTATAACATATAATATTTCGCTGGTTCAAATAATATATTTTTTTAATTTAAGTACCTTATAAATCACTAATTTCTCGATTTCCCTGGAATTCCCAGAAAATGAAGCTCTAGAATTCTCGTGACTCGAGACATCGCAAAGGTCGAATGAAATCGAAATGACAAGCTCTCTAGATTGTATTCTAGCTAGATCTCAGGTATGTAGAAATATAATTTGGAGATACACTTGGCAAAATATAAACTAATTCTAATAGGTATTGCTAATTACGAATTGCACTAATTGCACACGGCACACGCGATAAACATAGCTATGTTTTTAATTCCAAAATGTAAAATATGCAAGTACTTAGTAAAAAATTAGGGCATTTATTTATTTCTTTTTTTATTTTATTATACACTTTAATGTCACAGCACAAAACCATAATATTACAATGATAAAATCATAAACATAGAAGGTCAATTGTGACAGATCTTATTAGAGGCATCACATACATATTACTACATCTATACAATTTCACCATTTATCGCGGTAAAACAGGCCATGAGAGCTGGGAGCCTCGCACTGTATGGTTCCGTATGTATATACGGATAATACTTATTTATATATTATAAGGTATGTAATTTAAAAAAATGATTTTGTAATTACCGCACATAAAACTTTTTTATTTTGCTCATGTCTTTCAAACTATCAAATTATTAAAAATTAAAATGTTTTAGTATTTGTTATTTAAATACAGGATTTTATAAATAGGCTTAGATAGAGGGGCAGACTGGCCATCCGATGGTAAGCGGTCACCATCTCCTAGACACGTGTAACACCAGGGGTATTGCATGTGCGTTGCTGGCCTTGAAGAACTCTTTTACCGTTTGGTATAAAGCGTGCCATATCGTAGCGCTGCAGGAAAACTTCCGACAGAAGATCATTGCCTAATATTATAGCCAACTTTCTAGTAGTGTTCTAAATAATAGTGGTCTAATCCTGAACGGCGGTTTCGGGTCAAGAAGAAGTAGGTCTGTATCTTATTCCGTTTAATAGCTTTAACCACGGCTAACCGATCAACGGATGGACAGACTTACAATGGAGTGAGTACAATAGGGTTCCCTTTTTGCCTTCACTTACTCCGAACCCTAAATATTGGCCACGAATTGTCAATATACAACTCGTTATTTATAAGTGCTTTAGGTTCGCAATTCCTCACTTTCCAGTATAACTTTAATCAAAAACGACTATTAAAGTCGAACCATAGGTACTTTTGCATTTAACCTTCTACATTGTCATGGAAATTAATTCCAAAGTCTATCCTCAGTTGGCCACTTTTATATCGAGTTGAGAGTTACATAAGTGTTGACTCTTTCTTCTTCTTCGTGGCATTTTCCATTTGTTATAGGTTATATGTACTAGTATTATTATCTATGGTATCATTACGGCTCAGTAGTATGAATAAATAAATTAGTTTTGTCATTTAATTGCCATTATTTAATATAGAAAGAGAAGAAAGAAAAAACATTTATTTAACATTGCACACATTATTAAACTTAAAACAATATTGGAAAAAATAAAATAAAAACAATGCAATATTAAAAGGGCACATGCTCAGCATGTGCTGCGGTCCGACCGGTACGGCAGAACCGCAGCGCTGGTTTTCAGCCTTTCGACGCAGAACGCCAAAAACGCAAAACGCCAAAAACGAAAATTTGCCCGGACGATATTTTTTGGTGACTGACTTTGACTGCACTGTATACCAAGAACAGACATTAAACGAAGCCATGTTGCTTAAGTCCAGAAGTAAAAAAATATATATTTTGTTTAGGTTTTAAAATAATAGAACATTATTTTGTTTTGATACAAGCTATTTTATAATTTGGCATTTAATTATGGTGTCTTATTTATTGTCTTAACAATTAAAATAATTCGATGACAATTAACTTCGTCCACTGCAAGTTGCCAAAATATTACAAGCTACGACCCCTTTAGCTGTACCAGCTTGGTTTCAATCATTGTTTTAAAGAGTAGCTATAACATAGACGTATCGATTTAACTCCGGATTCTTGACATTAAACAAACATCTTAAAACAAAACCTACTTATAAAACAAATATGTAAATTCCTTCTTCTCCCTTCGCTATCTCTACATCATGGAAATTTAAGTATTTTCCTTGTTTTATATTATACATTTACAAAAGTAATATTGTCCTACGTGTTTATGTCAAGTTATTTCTAACTCATGCTGGTAGATTTGGATTTATACACTTTTTTATCATGTTTTTATATTTCTCGAGTATTTTTAAAAGCATTAAACTGAATAAAAGTTCGAAACAGTTCGGTAGTATGATTTTAATGAAAAGCCACATACGTACATACACTTGTCTGCACGATGGACACTACAGTGCATTTATGTTAGCCAAGTATACTCGTACATATAAAGATACTAGTTCTCGTACTTAGAACTTCCTTGACATTTACCTACGACGAGAGAGTATACCTATGGTGTCATAGGCAGGATGTCAGTGTATCATGTATCCGGTGATCAGTAATAAAAGCGACGATACGACATGATCTAAAGGAGATTGTATACCATAGATGTCATAGGTACCATTAGTTAGACAACAATGGGATGTGTGGAGAACAGGTTTATCTAAGAATGGGTTATCTATCCCGGGATGTGGCCTTTGATATCTTACTAATCTCTACAAAACACTAATAAAACAACATAACGAAACTACATATTTATTTCACAAGTACCTTATTTATGGATCTATAGCCATTTCGACAAATATATAAACACTGACACTTTCTCTAAAAAATATGCTAAATATTATTTTTTATTTATATATGGTTATAAATTAAAACATTTTAAGAAAGACTTGGTAAACATAATTCCTCTAAAAAAGGTAAGTAATTGTAATTATATAAAGCTCGTTACAGACGTCAAACTGAAATAGCGAATAGCGATAGCTCCATAGTTTCCCTACGACTAGCGTGTTTACAGCAGAGCCTGGATAAATCTATTTATTTATTTGATAATTATGTTTATCAACCTAATAAATCATTTTGATAATATTTACAAGTAAATTTCATAAAGTGGTACCGCACATAAAACATAATGACTGTTTGTTTACATTTATTAAAGCTAAATAAGAGTAACAGTCCTAAAAAACTTATACTATGTTTCGCACTAGGTGCTTCTACAAATCTTCATCTCAAGGAACCGTCTCGTAATTGTAACGATCAATCAGTTTATTTTTAAATTTTACAAACTTCGATATTTGTTTACTTTTCAGTCCCGTCACTGTTCGGTTATTATCAACAATAAGAATAGGGTCTACCTTTTCGAGTTTATCAAGATTAATCTTTGCATCAGACTTGCGAACGAAGTACACCATAGGTATATTAAGAGAACCTGTATCACCAACTGTATCGTCCTCTGGAAAAACGACATACACAACCATTGGTTTTGAATCTTGTGTCCCAATTTTCATATGCGGTGGTGCTGTAGCAACCAATATCTTATAGTCTTGAAAGGGCTGCTGAATAATCGGTAGATTAATAAAATTTGCGTTCTCCCACGTCTGTGTATCATTGTAATAATAGTATTTTAAGGGGAATACTATCCTTGCTATTTGATTCGTACATCCGCTTCCTAAAGCAGGTGGTGGTGTAGGTAGGTGTGACTTCCCAAGAGTTTCCCGTCTTTCAATGGCCTCTGGCGTAAACTCCTGTGGAATTCTTGCGAAGAGGGCACCAAATGCTTTCGGTTTAATCTCTTCTCTAGCAAAAATAGGATTGAACTTCACACTAAATCCGTTGTTTATAGGTAAACTATGAATTACAAATTCCATGGAGCATATTAGGATGAAGAAGATGATAATCTGCAAATTACAAATATTATATTTATTACAATTTTATTTTCGTAAAGTGTCTAGTAATTAATTGTAGTATTTCTGTAACTTACATGGTCCATGTGAAGTAAACTGACACGAGCACGTCCAAACGAAAAGCAAGCAGTGAAGTAAATCACGTTAACATTCAGTTTAGCATAATTGGTTTGTTTTTTAAACACGATCTAAGGATGTTTGACTATTGGCTTATTACTGGAAGTAAACAATAGTATCAACAGTGAACGAATATTGTGTCATCATACGTAAATCGATGAATGTTTCGGTATAAGAATTGAAATTTATGTATTAACAACCGCACGTAGCAGTCCATTCTTCACTTCACAATGGAAAGGCTGACATCAAATACGTGGGGTAAACATTGGTACAGTCACATTGGTATAACCAGAAACTACATTCATTCAAAAAGGAAACCTATTCCGTAAACCTTTAAATACCCAAATACATTCAGCAGCAGCTCTTATACAGTCTGATTTTAAAGAGTAGAAATTAAATAGTAGCAAACTGTTCTGAAATCTTGTTGTGATTTGGTAGGTAATTATTTAAATTCTACTAGCTTCGGTGGCACAGTGGCTAGGACACCGGACACCAATGCAGGAGGTCCGGGTTCGAAACCGTGCAGAGCCATGTACCCAATGAGTTTTTCGTATTTTTCGAAGACTTACGTACATTTACCGACTGTTCTAACGGCGAAGGAAAACATCGTGAGGAAACCTGCACACTGAAATGATCAGTGTGTAAAATGGGGTAGGCACAAAAGATCCTCAAGGGTCGAAGTGCCGCTGTGTTATTCCCGGCCCACTATCATAAGATAAGATAAGTTCATAGGTCTTGTTAAACTTACGAACCTGTAGGAACCAAATCCAATATCCGTTGCAGTAAAGGGCAGGTGCATTATCAACTGTGTAAGATGGCGCCGCCGCTCGCTATACAAAACCGATCGAACCAATCAATGTCGGGGCTGTGTAGACGACACGTAATCGCACGGCACAGCGTCGCCCGTCGTCGCCATGTATGTAACTTTTGCCTAAATAACAAGAAGCGCGTGTCATTATTAAACATAAAATATCATTACCGAAATGAAAAACGGATACGCTGAGTGTTATGTTATTAATATTCTGATACTCATGAACAGTTTCTGAGTACTGACTTACATGTATACCTACGAAAAACATAGTGGAGAGTTACGAAGCAAATAAATGCAGACGGGTCGTTAGTCGTTCACATCTCTCCAACGTTTAAGTAGGTACACAGAAATTTCCTACGAAAAGTAAATACAGTTGACGTGATAGGAGGCGAATTAATATCAGTGAATCGCGACATTCAATTATTTCCGCCGATTCCTCCATGGGCATACGATATAGAAGATAGGGTAAACTGTATTAGTAATCAACCACAACAAATTATTTATTATTCTGTTCAGGTAAATATTTAATTATTTTACCAAACCTATAAAAAAATTACAAATTGGCCAATGATTACACATCCATCGCAGTCTTTTCCGACTGCAAGTTACAGTTATTGCTCACTCAGATTCAGGAAATTAATCATTTATATATGTATTTTATTAAACATTTTCCCGTGGGCAATCATAGTCGTATTTTATTGAATGTAATAAAAGAGAACGAATAAATAAATAAAATATAACACCTCAAAGAAAGAGGTAAATTACCTTACAGTGCCAATAAATAAGTCGACACCACTATATCTTATAGATTTGCGGGCCAAACTAAGTTAGGTTAAGGTATTGGCTTTCCATAAATCTTAGTATTTAGGGCTACAGGAATCAATACATGTAGAAATGGGTGCGGACGTAAATGCAGACATGAGAAATAATCAAAAACTTTGTAGGGGAAAAGATAATTAGTTTCAGAGATTAATATTGAGTAAGTATGAAGAGAAGGGATATTTGCTTTAGTTTTTATAAATATTTTATTTATAAGACTATTATGATAAAAATATTATTTATAATAGTTTTTATGATTCATTTTCCTATTGTAAGTATTAAATACAGAAACACTAACGATCCGAAGTTAGGTTAGCTCAAGCCGCCAGGGTATTCTACTTTTCCCTTTAACTTGGTAATTAACGCGCCAGACACAGTCAAATTCTCACAACTGTTTTAATTAGACATACTGAACTCTAATCAAGAGACGAAGTAGAGCCGTAGGTATGTGCTCTGAAATTCTATTTCAATTCAAATGTTAGCACTTTTAGCTGAAATTAGAGAGAACACTTGCGTGAATTTGATTTTTATGCATGAAAAGTTTTAACTTGCATGCAAAATTATATATATATATATATATATATATATATATATATATATATATATATATATATATATATATATATTTAATACGAAGAAACCACAATAATTACTTATCGACATCACCGGAGGGTGTTCGAAACAAAATGAAATATATATTTTACTTTTAATTTGGGTAGGTCTAATAATTTATTTTTTATAACTATAGGATAAGTAGGTTAGGTACTTATTCAAGAAAGAAAATTCAGGTAAAAAATTTTGTTGTACCACGGGGAACCACCCCTAAAACCTGTGCTCTCCCCTGTCCTGCTTAGAACACAAACTAAGTAATTAAGTGCTTACACATTCTCAACCTACTTGCTAGTGTACAATATGAAGGCAATAAGACACGATTCGTTGCAAGTTTAAGATACTATATTGAAAGGGCAAGAACCTGCCGAAGTCACTAGACGACAGGTGCTAGGAACGAGTAGAAAGCGCAGGTCGATGTACTCAACCCATATCAAGCAGATCGATGTTGTGTGCGATGGTCCAGAGAGCAACAACTGTCAACATTCTGGTGTTTTTATAATATATTTTTGTCTAAAAGATTGTTTATGCCCAAAAAAGAAATAAGTTTTATCTCCATATCTCTCTACTTAAACTTTTTCTCGTCGGCTGGGCAAAAACCCCTGTGGAATATTAAAATCCTATAATATTTTTGTATAATCAATTGTATTTTTATGAATTTCACTAAGTTGTTCGTTATTTTGTTTTTCGTGAGGTATTTGTACTACAAAGAGTGTTTTGTTAAATTAGCCGGTCATCTTTGTTTGGAATCAGATAATAATCTACTTCATATTCAGATAGCTACATAGTAAAACCAAATACAAGTATAAAACCAACGGTAATTTTTAGGAACCTTACCGAGTTCCGCACACAGACTTTTTAGAGTTACTTTTATCTATGGTTTATCTTAAAGAAGATTAATCCTTAGCGCGCACTACGATTTTTAATCGCGTGATTATTTTATTGCGGAAATGCAACGTATGGGTTTATATGAAAGTACGCACACATGCAAGAAATTAATCGCGGCGATTTTAAAATTGTGATTTGTCACATTTTTCCGTGACAGCTCGCAACGCGATTTTCGCAAAAGTATATTGCGGCATAGAGAGATGTATGGCCCCGCGCACACTGCGATAATACAATCCCCGGTAATATAATACCCGGCCCTCATTCGCATTCTGTTCTTCATAGAGTGAATATGTCGGCGGCGGAGTCTGTATCTCGTATCTGTATGTAAAAGTGGAACAATCTAAATACAAGGAAAGCCACATCTCCTAAAATCCTCCTATAATATAGTGATTGTAGTGATATTGCATTTCGTCGTCAAGTATTTTTATTTTATAATGAATTTGAGGTTCAATAATCCTCAGTAATCTGTCAAAATCTTTGATATTTTTTTATATAATAGCCAAGAATGGAATACAGCATCATTGTGTTTCAGATATTAAAAAAACCTTTAATATAACTTACAGCTGTGCAAAGGATGATTCCAGTATTGTTGAATCTTTTTTTCTGCTTCCTAACATTCCGAAGTAGTAATAAGTACAGACAAGTAACTTATACGAAATCCACTTAGAAAATAAGCAATCCAGCTATTTTTTCATCGCCGCGCGCGCACTGAACTTTCTGCGATATTTTACAGCGCGATTCTAAAATCGTGTCGTAACAACTATAATCTAGGCTAACCTGGGTTACTATAAACTTGGTTATACCTAAACTATTACTAGAATTGAACTAGAATTAAAGAACTCTCTGTCACATTGTGCAGATCTTCGCTCTATTTGGCCGAGGACGTTTCTCACTACAATTACAGTCTCAAATCAAAAACTTGTTTAGTTGCTCAATGCATAATTGGTTACTTAAAATTCTTTAGTGAACTTACTTTAAAATAAATATAAAAACTTATAAGAGAGGGCGCTACTAGTACGATTTATGTGCTTATCGCGTTTAGGTACTTTCGAAAAGGAATTATAATTCGAATAGGTATATAGGGCTGACGGTATTTTGTGTCCAACGGTGTTATTGTGGTGTATATTGCTACCCTAAAAATACCCACACACAATAATGTTACACCCCTAGGTACAATGTACCTAGTTATTACACAATGTTTGAAATATTCGGAATTAGAGTTCCCTTTTTTTAGATGTAAAAAACTTCATATTATTCAACGATATTCTTGGGCAAAATAATATCTTACAACGAAACAGATAATGTAACAAACTTTGAAGAAACTAGATGAAACCCTTAAAATAATGTTCTTACATAAACGAGATACTTTCTTAACCTGAAGGGAATAGAGTTATTTAACTGCCTTTCTACATCGCTTTATCTTCCGTACAAATCTCACCCAGACGTTATTTACCCTTAACTGTAGATGTAGGTAAGTACTATTTTGTTCAGACGCTTGTTGTAAATAAAGTTTATCGTATTACATTATGATAATACAATAAACTTTATTTACGTACTTGCTTGTTTAATAAACACGGTAAAAGTATTAATAAGCTGCAATTAATAAATGTTCACTTGGATCCCGTGGTGGGATCCAAATGGATATTGTCCACCTTATCTTATGGTTGGGGCCGGGAATAACCAAGCGGCGCTTCGACCCTTGAGGATCTTTTGTGCCTACCCCATTTTACACAGTCTCTCATCAACATCTCAGTGTGCAAGTTTCCTCATTAGAGCAGACGGTAAATACACGTGAGTCTTCGAAAAATACGAAAAACTTATTGGTACATGGCATTGGACGGCATGGGAGTCCGGTGTCATAGCCACTGTGGCACCGACGGTTGTCCACCTTAGTAAATTGACGAATTTTTCTTTTTACAAATGTCTTCAACATCACTCGCAGCATGAATAAGCATTTAAGAATTTTGATTTGCAGGCAGCTTATTAGCCTTTACATTCTAAATGCATACTGATTAAGTACTGATTCACATATTTGGTTATTGATTATGGTTATAATTATATTACCACGCTGCGCTGAAGGTCTTGTACATAATTATATTGGAGATTTAGCCATCAATTAAAGAAGAAGAAGTACTTTGTAGGAATAGAAACTTACTCGCTGTACTTTTCTTATACGTATATTTTTATTACTTAATACTTCTAGGTCAGGGCGTGATTTTTTTGTAGCAATAAAGTGATTTCTTCTTCTTCTTTAGGGTTAAATGGATCATGGAAGCCTCAGATTGACAGTTGCGATACTGAAGCTCATCAAGAATGGACATTCTCCTTTAGTCTTAGTCCATATCTTATCTTATCTTATCTTATCTTACGATAGGGGGCCGGGAATAACCCCAGAGGCACTTCGACCCTTGAGGATCTTTTGTGCCTACCCCATTTTACACACTGGTAATCTCAGTGTGCAGGTTTCCTCACGATTTTTTCTTTCACCGTTAGAGCAGTCGGTAACTGTACGTAAGTCTTCGAAAAATACGCACCGCCCGCATAGGAGTCCGGTGTCCTAGCCACTGTGCCACCGACGCTCACTTAGTCCATATTATATCTTTTTAATTCTTGTAGTGAATAGTGCCCAAAACGTAACTGTTTATCTTACGAATACAATCGTTAAGTTTTACAAGCACATTACAGTTCAAACTAATCACAAGTCCAATAGTAAATGAAAAAAAAAACACGATTCACTATTCAAACTTAAACATATAGCCTAGAACTCAAAGATAGGTAGCTAATATTCCGGAAATACCATCTAGATCTGTAGATACGAGTACCTACTTGATGAAAATACTGAGGTGCTTAATGTAAAGTAAAGTAATGTGGTTGAACTAACAGCCTTCAGCTTAACTACTGCTGTCGGACGACCACAACCGGGACCGATTGCTTAATGTGCTCTCCGAGGCACGGAGGAGTTCAGATGAAATAAGCCACTGGCGGTCACCCATCCTGGTACTGACCGCACCCAACGTTGCTTAACCTGCACGATCACTTTCGGACCGTGCTCGCAACTAGGCTACGAGCTCCTCAAAGTAAAGTGCTGAAGAGTTCAATATAGCGCACAGCAATTATAATTGTCTACGTTTAGTGCATTACAAGTCACCTTTCCTTCGAAACATACGCGCGGTATCACAAGTACTCATATTAAGTAGGTCTTTTCAAATTATTTTACAACGAATTGCGTATTGTTTAGGTATTTAGTAATAGATATCAGTCAGCTGTATAATAAATTCTTATTGCATTTGTTTCAAGAATATTAGATCTTGAATCTAGCTTGAGGTGTAATTTCCTTTTCCTTTTAAAAGGCCAACTGATGACCTCGTATTGTAGATACGGGGAGTTCTGTGCCCAGCAATTGATGTGATGAAAAAGGGCCAAGTTCAGTACAATGAACAAGTGCGTCCGTCGGCTTCGCGGATTGAATAATTGGTACGAGTATGTAAGTGGGTGCCGCGTTCAACTAACCTTAAAATGTACCTACAGAAATATATGTATCACTTTGTTCAAATTATATAAAAATAATAGAATCGACATAACTGTACACCAGGAAATTAGCCATTGCCGGCCGTGGAGCATTTGGAATTTTAAAGCTAGCATAGAATATTTCTCAAATAATGCAAGGAAATTGAAAAACAAATATTGTTCATTCCAAATACTTACCTACTTACTTATTTCAGTACTTACTTACTCGCACTACTGGAAGCAAGTTATCAAAACACTATTTTTGCTTAATTCAGGTTAATATATGGAATCAAACGATCATTTTTCGAACATTTTTGGCCATAAGTCAAAAATAAAAAAGCTCATAATATAAAAAATTGTTTTTCAATGTGCAAATAAAGCCCTTTCATATGATAGATACCCCGCTTGCCCCAGTTGCCCAACTTTCACATTTCGACCCATCATTTTGGATCCCATTTTCCATAATAATTAAATTATTTCCTTTCTTTTACTTGTGATAAATCAAGTAAGCAAACAAGTCCTACAAATGTACCAAATTTCAAGTCGATTTCTTCAGTACAAGAAAAACTTCCTGAGAAAAACAGTTGTGATACGCAGACGGACGGACACCGAAGTCCCACCATAGAAGGTCCGCTCCGGGCGTCCGCGATTTTGATTACGTCACTCGGCTGTAGCGCTAGGGCAGTTATAATTTCCGGTTTAAAACAAAGAAATAGCCTTGTGAAAAATATTTCTGGAAATGTATTTCATTTATTAAAAGTACAAAAAATTATACCTACCACTGGATAGCCCCCACTGCGTGTGTATTTCGCGCCTGAGTTCCTTTGACTTCCTTTGACATCGCCTGTACACAGTGCCCGTGTGTGCGTGAGCCGATTTCGCGCGTTAGTGTATTCTGTGCCATAAGGGTTAAATAAAATTAAAATAAATCAAATAAGGATTCCTTTTTACTATTTTGGCACGGAACCCTAAAAACAGTGGAATTGAGAATCTCCTCCTTTTTTGAAGTCGATTAAAATAGAAAACATTAATTATCGCCAATTCAAAATAAAATAAAGGAGTCAAAATACGTTTAAACTTGGACATCTTTTTACAGTTACACATTTTAATGCTGCTGTAAAATTGTAAAAGTGCAGTAAAAGAACCCCCATGAAATATATAGAGCTATTAACTACATCTAAGTACAAGACAAACAGATCAAAACAGCAATAAAATTCTGAATCAATAGCGAGAACTACTTAATGTTCCTGTAAGGATGCTTTCCAATTAAAAATAAGATAACAAGTCTTCATTCCTTCGGAGTTTAGTTCGTGAAAAGTATACCAACATAATATACTACATACATACCTATGTGTGTAGTACATACATACCTGTGGATGATAAGTATAATAATAAATCTTTATTTCGGGTTTCTTAGGCCCATAGATAAATACCTTACAAACTAACATACATTATGTAATATCAATGCAAAAATAAAAAATAAAAGTAAAATATTTTTTTGACGTGAGCAGATTAGACTAAAGGTAAATTAGACTATTCAACAACAATTCCTAGAGTGTTCAATGCGCTGCTACCCATGAGGACTAAGGGCTGGTTTACCTTTTCAAGTGGCAAGGACAGTGCGTTAGTCAAGTGGCAAGGACAGTAGTATAAACCGGTGGAACAGTGGCGAGTCAAGCTGCCTTGCAAGCAGCCTTGCCATCTATCCACATTTTGTTTGACTTCTTGTCACACTGTCCAGGCATTCGCCATTGTCCAGGCACTCGCCCTTTTCTTGTCACTGTCCTACTATCCACTGTCCCAGTGGACAGTGAACAGTAGACAAGGACAGTTCCTTGCCAATTGAAAAGGTGGTTCCACCTCAGGCTGACTCTGCCCAAATAAAGTGTTACCCCTCTATTAGAAATACCGTTTGTTTATTTACACACAAACATACATAATCCCCGAGGGGGTAGACAGAGGAACCACTGACAGGTAGTTCCCACTTTTCGCCGTAAGATTTGGTGGACAAACGTGACAGGTGGCGAGCCTATCGCCGTCAACTAGATGTAGAATAGTATTTGCTCGGAAAATAATGCTTAGGTAGTGGTAATAAATTTAAAAAAAACACATTTTACTCCAAGATTCAAACGATATCATAATAAAAATTGCATTAATTTCGTAATATATTCAGATTTCACAAATAACTTATATAATCTGTTGCATAATGTTGTTTACATATACTTATAAGTGGTTTCTACACATCATAAACGTTATCGTTAAATGGAAATTAACTACATTTCATTAGTCAGTTATAATTGTTAGATATATCTATATATTATATATAAATTTATTTTATATTATATTAAATTATTATTATTAATTTATATTATATTAAATTTAAAAAAATCACTGGAGGGAAATGTAAATAAAAATTGATCATGAAAATAATTTAATTTGAACTGAGATATTCGTATAGAAATCCTAAATGCTAAATACAACAACCCATCGTATTTATTATACGTGTACATAACACAACGTTTCTGATATCAATTATCATTAAAAAAAAATGTCAATCACTTTTAGAACAGTACAGAGAAAAACAGTAAATTGTCTCCAGCCCAACTTATAATTAGCATTAATGGTATCTTAGTCCCGTCACGGGACAACTCAACGGGATAAATGGGACTAGACGATGGTACCATTATTACTTCATTCCTTTTTTATTATTATTTTACTATGCTTTTAGCTTAGTAGGATATTCGCATATCAGCCATACTTAACACAACATCTGTATAAATAAATAAGTTAGGTACCTATTTTACATTTTAACATCGTATTTAATATGTAAGTGTGTAAATAATTAGCTTAGCCCTCGACGTTTTTATTATTAAATGTAGGTACATTTCGAATATAAAAAATTCAGGCGCAATATTTATGCCTAATAGGTAACGAAACTTACTTATTTTAATTGCAGATAATCTGAGAAATGACTTACCAGATAGTTACTTACTTACTCGTATTACTTGGGGAAATAATTCCTAAGTTCCAGAGAAACTAACAACAACAACAACTGAACATGAACCAAATAACCATTGGTTTGGTTTAGTCATTGGTATTCGTGTTGCTATTGCCGATGTTCATTCAGAACCCCTGATTGTAACAAAGGAGAAGTTGCCTGAACTGTCTCTGTTCGTTGTAATTCAGTATCTATTTGCGTTGCAACATTAATCGGATTTTCCTTGTATTTCACATAGAACACTTCATGTTGTGAAGGTATTGGAGTAGCAAGCACTTGCGGCTGAGGCTCCGGGTTTTTTACTAACACATATATCAGAGTCTTGTCTTCTATTGACACTTGTTGATTTGCCAATAATCTTTGTACGTTTGATTTTGATTCCTGAGAAGGTACTTTGATGAACAAAATTTTATATACCTTCTTCGGCGGCGGTGGCAGTGGCGCCGGAGACGATAGCTCCTCGTCGTCGGGGGGCGGCACATGGAAGTAGATGTGTTTCGTAACCACCTGCTCAATATTACGAATATCATCAGACACTTTGTTGAAATTATTATATTCCGTAGATTGTGGTGTATCTTGAACTGATAAATTTTCACTATCGGCATTGTGGTGGTTGTAATCGTGTATAATTTCATTTGTATAATGAACGTTGTGATGATTATTACCATTTACAGCGGTTGGCTCTGAATAGTACTCGGTGTTGTAACCATTACATTGGGAATGATGTTGTTCATTTCTGTGTTGTTTTAAATAATAATCATTATTTTGGGACAACTGGTACGATACATGGTGGAACGGATAGACGTTATGTATTTCTGCATGTTGATCATCATGTGCACTGTGATACTGTGTGTTGGTGGTTTCGATATTCGGTAACTCCAAAGATAAACTCGGAATGCGATAGCTCAATCCCGCTAGTGCCGTTGCGGGCAAAACAATTAGGACCTAAAACAAATCATTAAAAAAATTAACTTACTATCTAACAGTTTTATATTACAATACAATTAATAATTTAACACTTGTCACTTTCGCTTTCAATCAGTAACACAATAAAATCTAGAACTAACCAAAATATGGATCATATTATCTAACTTTACGTCTTCACACTGAATGTCGAAATGAAGCACGAATCTAAGTTGACATCTGTATATAAAGACTTTCTCCGTGATACATATTAGTAATATATTCATTGTTTTTGCATAAATCATGGGTTTCTGATTTGAATACCTACTCTTCCGATACGTTTTAAACCACACATAATAGCCCTCACCTGCTTTATCGGCTATAACTTCGATGAGAACATCTAACTTGTTGTCCCCTCTTATGTCTTATGGTTATGGTGTTTCGTTCTTCGCCTTTTTGTGTTTATGACGCGAGAGATTTTTACCCCAATGCGAGCGAAGGCTATACAAATATAAAATATAGTTTAGTAGTAGGTAGTACCTAGGGCCTAGATATGTGTATCCGTTACGTACTGTTACCTACGTACGGTTGGATTAGTCTGATCGCTAGAAAGACCTGCGATAAAGTGATCGATCGATGCTGAGCGTCACAATTCCAAAGTTAATACGAGTACTCAGAATATAGAACTTCTATACAAATACAGCAGAACATCTGTGTATGTATTCTGAACATATCCTCAAAGCAAATCGAATTAGTATGAACATGTGTCGCAGTAAGCGATGTCCAAAGTGGAACCGTGAGTAAGGGGTCTAACTACGGCTCAGATAACAGTAGCAGCATATCCGAAACTTAACAGTTTCTGAGTTACGTGTAGTTGTTTTAAAAAAAACAATTAATCCTTGACCACAAATACAAGAATTTCATACTTTGTTCAATACTTCTGAAAAAATGCCTCATTATACCCTTTTTTTTTTAAATTAGCAGCTGTCATAACGTCGTTTTTTAAATGCATTATTTGGTAGAACTTTATTACTTCGGACTGCCAATGAACCCTGGTGTAAAAAATACTACCTTAACCCAAAGTGAACATGCACTAACTTTTCGCGCATTTAATGGGGATTCCAAAATACTACGTTACATCATTTTTTAATCCCTCGAACCACAATATACCTACATGGGTAAACATAATATGTACCTTACTGAACAGAGGGCTGTGTCTGTGGAAAACTACGTCCAAGACTATATTTCGCCCCCAACCTGTGCTGTCCCCGTCCTAAAGTCGTCATACATTTTTTGTACGTAGCATGAATCTAAACACGTATTTTTAATTGAAAATATTTTGTAACTGAAAATTAATCATGCTCTTTCTTCTTTCTAAAATTCTTTTCATTTTCTTTTTTCTACAATCGATCTCGTGGTTCCTTTGAACATAATCTCGTAACTACTTGCGTCACTTTCAAGCGGAGTCTAGAAAGTCCGCTTCCGCAGTCAAGAAATAAAATCAAATTTGTGGATCTGAGTGCTATAAATCTTATTTCGTATGAAGTCACCCTGTATAATTTAGAACTGCAACATGGCTCACTCGTGATTTCTGGTCGAGATGGTACATACAATATTTTAATCCAGCGATAGGATTTTCGACCTGTATAAATACTTACCAATATATCTCGACCACAGAGTACTATATAACGTAAATCTCGACCAAAGATTTTGAAATTCGAGGAGAGGGCGCTACTTGTCCGATTTCTGTGTTCTCCCCGCTTTGTTGTCTTCTTTATAACGTTAGAAAAACGAAAAGAAAATGAGATAATAAACATTGTTTTTTTTTGTTACAGTTACCGAAAAGGAAATACGACTTTGGTAAGTAAAAGATAGGTACGTACAACATCAGTACTAGAACTAGATACTAGATGTAGTAAGTACCTATTTTAAAAAAGGGAATAATTTTGTGGAAATATATGAATAAAACTGCTTCTTCCTTTATTCGATTCCTATAACAATAAATCAATTATTATTTTCTAGGCACAAAGGATTCCTGAAGGACTGTCCAAACGGGCTTCTTACTGAACAGGTGCGTTATAATTTTACAAATACATACATTTTTAAAGTAGATCTATATTTGCTAATATGTAGTTCAGGCACGTTCAGATCCAATTTGTACGATTAGGCTTTTGGATATTTTGTAATACCTAGAGGTACCTAGAGGTATTATAAAATCCCGAAAGTTACGTCTACGTCAATTAAACAAAACGAAAAATTATGAAATGGCAGGAATAATATAAAAGTTCTTTGAATGGCAGTTACGTACTAATAATTCAAGTATAATTCCATGCAGGCACCGGTCACTCAATATTTTTCCATGAAAAATATACTCATAATATCGTATGCATAGAGATTTTATATCAATAATTTTAACCAAGAAGATTTTATAGTAGGCAGTATAAATCGGTGCTGGCTGTTTGCGTCGAAAATACTCGTAGTAGATTGTATCACTAGGGACCAAAATAGTATATTTACGGCGAGGGATTCAAAGTTCATACGTCGTCCGAGATGGAAATAATTTTGGTGCCGAGTAATACATTCTGCTTTTCATTCCACCTATAAGGAAAACAAATAAGAGGCGTCTTTAAATACGCTCATGAATATTATACAATATTGTAATTAATTATTGGACAAAGCAAAAGTAACATAACTAAATACACATTTTTCAAAAAACTTCACACCTTAGGTAGGTATACCTACATAAATATTTCCATACGATGAAATTGTCATAGGTTTTCAAGTATTTTACTCGCGATTTCATAGGTAACAGATTATGTATTACATTTTTTGCTTAGTTTTAATCAGTCGCTGGTTTTAATAGATTCCGCTGTTAATAATTTTCAAAAAAACTCATTTGTTTTTTTAAACCGCTCCAGCTGGCCTATAACATTTTTATAGGAACAATATTCATGTTCTAAATTCAAATCACTTTTCTTCCTTATTTTTCAGTGAAAAGTCACCAGTTTTAACAGAGTTACTAAATATAATATTTTATTTCTGTGCCAGTTTTAAATAAACTAATAAACAAATATTAATATTAAAGTAAAAATTCAGAACTAAATTACTTACTACATATTACGTAGGTTGTAGATAAAATGATCTTTCCACTCTAATAACTAAAATATTAAGTGATTATTCTCGTAATATCCGACTCAGGCCATTCATGACTACCTACTGCTTTATAGCGTGGATTGTTTGTACCAACAAGTACCAAATGTCCCTGTCCCAGGTGTTATCCCTTCTAAAGATAAAATTATTTGCATATCTTATTTTCCCTTAGACGTCTCTTCTCAGCTCAGATCGTTAAAGTATTTATAACATATTTGCTCGTAAAGTGGCTGTAATTACACCAATTTCAATATCGTAATGTATCTCATTACGCACTTGTGCGTTATAGTAATGTGAAACGCACGAGTTTTTTTAAATAAAGTAACATGTACGGTTTTTTAAGATGCTCCGTCTAAAAATGAACGATACTTTTTAAAATCTTAGCAAAGAGTTTTTATGTTAAAAAAGTGGTCAATATTTTATGAATAAAATTAACTTTGGGAGATAAAATATAATAAATAAAGATTTAATTCTTTAATTTAATTAATTTTGACAATAAATTACAACCATTTATCTGTAACAAAAACACAAAAATATTAATTTACTTTATTAGTAATACTGGCTGTTTTTGTACCTTTACCTAAAAAAAGTTGATGCGCGCGCATCGCTAATTTGTGGACAAGTAAAATTATTCCGCGCGCTTTTTCTTTTCGCTGTATTGTTTTTATTTGAAAATGTCGTCAAGTAGTGATGAATTTATTAATTTGACACCGCCACAAGTCTTAAACGCAGCGAAAAAGGCTACTCTAAGCCTCTTGCCTGAAAAATCGACCGATAGATACTTACAAGCGTATCAAAATTTCATCATATGGAAAACAAGCAAAGATGCAAATTCATTTTCAGAAAATGTGTTTTTAGCATATTTCATGGAACTTTCTCAAAAATATAAGTCAAGCTCATTGTGGTGCTACTATTCAATGCTAAAAAGCAACTGGCAACGTAACAATCACTTTTAAAAATTGTTCAAATTTCTATAACTGCTTTAACAAGTAATTAAAGATTTATTCGTTTAAGAAAGTCAAAGTTTTATTTATTTCCTCGTAAATATGTTATAAAACGTCGTATGACATACGTGCGCTTTGAAAATTACAGCCTCTGCTTCCTTATAGCCCTCGCCTACGGCTCGGGCTAGCAATATCGCCTCGGCTGTAATTTTCAACTTACCGCACTTATATCATAATGTACTATTACAACAGACATCCTGTACCGTGCCACGTACCTAATATAATAAAGCTTGACTCTGTGGCAATATACTTTCGTAATGTTCACAGAGATGTACTTTTAAACCTATTCTTTTTATTTATCGACAGAAAATATGGATGTAAGTAAAACTTATCATATTGGTTCATAGACCAGTATTGGTTCGTAGAAAGGGTAGGATCGAGACACGACTTCCGTAGTCTAAATGATTGGAATGCTACGAATCTCTGCTCTGGCCTCTTAGTTAAATATGTCAAATCGTGGCTGATATTTATAAATAAAATCAGTTACACTCCATATTACATTATTTAGGAAAGACAGATATTTGTAGCTCTCCACCTGACTACGTAGGGTATGTACATACTTCCTGTCTCGAAGCCAAATACTTTTTTTTTAAATTGACGACAATAATGGATTTTCATACAACCTTACCGGGCTCAGGCCAGGAATCCACATGTCATTTGATTATTACATTTTTAAATTCGTAACATCAAAATGCAGTGCGGACAAAAGAGATTTCATTCGATTCCGTGAACCTGTCGCGCGTGTACCAGTATACTAACGTAAACCTACAGTATAGTAACTTTTTATATTTGCAAATCTTTCACTAAAATTCAGAATTTATTACCTTCGATTATGTAATATTATTTAAGTATATTATATCCTAGAACTGAACTTTTAAGACCAAAGCGTTTATCTCATTTTCAGGGCTTTATCAAAATCTACAAACAGTTCTTCCCTCAAGGTGACCCTAGCAAGTTCGCGTCACTGGTCTTTCGAGTATTCGACGAAAACAATGTAAGCGAGGGTATCATTTTTTTCTATTAAGATTTAATTAAACTTACAAGTTACCTCCTTCAGTGCCAACTTTGCTATTAAATAGATGTTCTATAGGCGTCGGTTGCGTCGTGGCTAGGACATCGGACTCCCATGCGGGAGGTCCTAATTCGAAACGATGCAATGTCATGTACCAATGAGTTTTCGGTTTTTTCGAAAGACTTACGTACCGACTGCTCTGACGGTGAAGGAAAACATCGTGAGGAAACCTGCATACGGAGATTACCAGTGTGTGAATAGGGGAAGGCAATGGCATACCCACGATTAAATCTGCCACGAGAGTCGTTCTATGTGATTATTTTTTTAGAATAATCACGACCCTCAGCGATGAGGAATACGACTTAGAACATGTTTAATAGGTATGTTGGTGAGTTATCTAAGTAGATTTCTTTGACAAACACCAACTCTTTGTATTTGGTTCTTTGTGTTGGGCCATGTTTGGCATCCATAGGTCATACATGGCAATAAAACTGAGTCCACTACTTTGCTTTTTAGTTTTATTGGGACAATTTTGTTTTTCAATACTTCTTTCACGCTCCCAAGGAACAAATAGCAGTAGTTTATAGTTATATTGACTTCATCGGTTATATTTATCCCTACTTATAAATGTTTGTTGTTTCATTATTTTTCCAGGAACTTTAAATTTCCCTCAGAGAATATATCCAGTAATTCTTGTATGCCTTTTTTTTCTCTGCCGCAGGATGGCTCCATTGAATTCGAGGAGTTCATACGAGCGCTATCGGTGACGTCACGGGGCAACCTTGATGAGAAACTGCAATGTGAGTATCTACCAAGTTTTCGTTATATTTACCTACATATCTACCTACCTATTTCTCACTTAAGCCTATTAACGTGCCACTATAGCACCAGTACGAGTATTGGGACAAATGTCTTGCACAAGGGTATACAATTCTACCTACATGCTATAATCTTACGGACCCGGACTAATGCATTAGTTAATTTTACTTGCCTTCGGAAGTTTTTTTTTCTAGAGATATTTTCTTCGTGCTCACCTGCCTACTTACGCGAAAAAATGACTTTGGAAAAATGTACTTACGTACTTGCAACAAAATTTTGACTTTTAAACATGATGACGAGTTGATTTCTAAATTCGTTAATAAATTGGTAAGCTATTTACTGCCTACAATGCATGCTCTAGGTATTATCTCTATAAATACTTACCTACTACCTTACATATAACCAATTTATACCCATATTACATGCGATATAAATAATGCGAAATTATTTAATTTCTATGCTATTGGGATACCTACCTACCTATAAGAATAGAACGCCTGCCGGTGGGTCGTTCCCCGTGGTCAAACCGCAATGTCCAACTGGTTGGCCATGCTCCAACCAGTTGGACATTGCGGTTGGTCCATGGGGAAAAATAATTCGCCGTGGTCCAACCAGTTGGACATGCGGTTGTACCACGGGGAACGGCCCCTGGCGGCTTATAAACATACATTACATTATACATACTTATCCTTTTCACAGGGGCCTTCCGGCTTTACGACGTGGATAACGACGGATATATCACACGGGACGAAATGTATAACATAGTCGACGCGATCTATCAAATGGTGGTATGTACAACATTCTATAAATTTTATGTCCAATTCAATACGGACACCACGGCATATTTTTAAGCAGACAGCCCAATTGCGGCTCAGAAGACTGATCCGTCTTTTTTTCGGAGCCATCGAGGTTGGCATGGTTGCTACAGCTGCCAGGCAGCCTCTGTCAGGCGGAGCAATTTGCTTCAATTAGGGATCCCAAATCCCAGAAGTCTATATAAAAGTCGTGTAATCGAAAGAATGTCTGTAATATGCTGTTAACATTAACGTATGATGTACGATATTGGATGGTGTTACCAGGGTCAAACGCCGCAACCGGAAGACGAGAACACGCCCCAAAAACGCGTGGACAAGATCTTCGATCAGATGGACAAGAACCATGACGACCGTCTCACGCTAGAAGAGTTTCGCGAAGGCAGCAAGGCCGACCCGCGTATTGTGCAGGCGCTATCGCTGGGGGGCGATTAATCCACGGTCATCCTCTCGCCGGACTTCACATTTACTTAGAGAGCTACCAGTAACACCGCCGCGGATGGACAATATTTTTCTTCTGTTATTGCTCGGCATTACACTCTAGCGTCACCCTCATAAGAGGTAGGACCAATTCAAAATTTATGTAGGTTACAGGCGAGGAGGTTGCCTACAATAAAACTTTTCCTAACGAAGACGGGCTCTTTCCGTGGCTTTATCAATATTACTTACCAAATATATTGTTCGCCCTTAGAATATTCTAATTCTAAATAAGAGTGTGGCGCTGGTATTATAGTGCCTTATTATGACGGTTTCATGAACTACCTAGGTGTAGTACGCGACATCCCCGAATGCCGGTGTCTAGTACTGACACTGGTACTTGAAACCGGCATTCCGGGGTGTCGCGTACTATATGTATAGTTCATTGTAAAAACCGTAAAGAATTGTAACTAAGGAATAAGTATATTATTTCGTTTGCAATGTGATTTGTTCAGAATCGGAGAATAGATTCCAACAAAGATGTATCCAGTTATAAAAGTTACTCATACAACTAAATAATTAACATCGCGGCGGATGTTTATTGGTTTAAAATTTCAAATATACTTACTGTTAATATTTGCCAATATGAACACCGGGCAAAGAGCGAGGCTTCATAATTTTCCAATTGATGTTTGTTTACGGTTTTACGCTTAACTTTAAAAAGAAACGGCTAGACAACTTGCCAAACGAAATCTTTAAATAAAATAACGAATTTCCGCATAGTGTCTCTCTATCTATAATTATAAGCTTTTATTTTTTTTTACAATGGCTAAAACTATAGGTAGTAGTAGTACACTCAAAATTTACAGTGATGAACCGTAACACTCTCCTGGGAATCGTATTTTTTGTAAGTATTAGCCCCAGTCAAATATTGTATCAAAGGTTTCATCTCATTTCTATCATATCCGCATCATTTTGTTAATAAGTTTGAACGAAAACTCTGTAAAAGTAAATTAAGAAAACTCTAATTATTTGATTTAAGTGCTAAAAACGCTCCACACATCACACGAGCCTGTTGATCCATAACTACCTACCTGATACCACCGAACATATTATAGGTACCTATATAACAACCGCATTCTACATAATATTGTAATTTACTTAATGTTAATGTAAATATTATTTGATAATATTAATGCTATACTTAATACTAAATAGTTAATGAAAACTGTAAAACAAAACTAGTAGATGTACATCCTTCAAAGTACATAATCCTCGCCATCCATTTCGTGTTGGCAAATTTAAATGCTCTTTATGAAGTAAATGATGAAAGAAATACCATTACTTATGTTACCGGATCTGCTTGTTATGGCTATGGTCACAATCGAGAAATTAGCTTGATGACATAAAGTGTTTGGTTTAACTGGGAAGCTAACCGGAAGACAGTCGAATCGAATCCGTGCGAGAGAATGATCAAAGGCTTCCGAGCCAAAATAAAATTGTACAAATTATTCTTTTGTAAACGGACTACAATATATTTATTTCTATGTTTTATGTCTTAAAAGTAAGTAGATTAAAATCTCGATGTCATTGTTCCCGATTTTAGAAATTTCTATAGTGACCTAAAAGCCATTTCGAAAAAAATAAAAAAAAATAACTTATTCTGTCCGTTGTTTAAAAAACTCTCACTGAAGTGTAGTCTCCACGCATTGTTAGTTACCCATTCCCACAATACTAAACGAGTTACGATATACGAGTATGTTTACAAACGTTTTCTTGAAATGAGACGTTATCACATAAATGTTATTGTTGATAAATTTATTAGGTTTTAAGAGTTGCGCCCCATTAACGTTAAATTTGCATTTTGGGACAATATAAATTTTTGGCGTACATGCGTTTTGGGTTTTTACAGCCCCATAGTTATTAAAAATGTTCTCATAGCATTGTGTGTTACGTGGCATAGCCATATAAAACATTGTGACGTTATTAAAATGCACGTCTACATTTTTTATATAGACACTACACTACAATGAAATTCAAGAGAATATTTTTAACTTATGAAAATTGTAATTATAACTATTAAACATTAGAATTAATGTTGATCCATTATACATATAACTTTATTTTGAATAGTAAATTGAAAACCAATTTGCTAGTGATAAAGGTATTTTCGATAATTGAGGATCTACATAAATTAATATACTAAGTAGCAAGATATATTGATGGCGACTTAAAAGCGCAACGCGTCGACGAGGCAGGCGACCCGCCATCGCCCTTCGTCCTTCAATTCAAGTTCTTGTCGAATTTTAATAAAATGAAAATTTACACACCTACCAGTTGATGACAATTATCCACGTGCGTGATAGCGACGTAGTTTCATGATAATAAGTTATGTAACACGCACGGTGTAACGTTCAGCTAACACGATAACGCTGTACGAATAGCTACCACCGCAGAGGGCGGCGCCGCGCATTATCTCACGTCGCCGTGACCCAGTCTAACTGCTCTTTATTCCGATATTACTACGATTCCTTATTATCTTCTTGGCCAAATCTAGTGTACGGACACCTGTTTGAATGCCTGTAGGTACATCAATCCCCATCGTTTTTGGCAAATTCTGAAAACATATATTTTGGAGGACTTTTGGATATTTCCGTTAGCGACTCTCAACATAATTGTAGTTTTAAAATTAAGGATAATTAATTAATTACTTATTGTAAGAATACTCACAGCTTTATACGAAGTTATTCTTTGCTTATAATATAAAACTTTCTTATGATACTTGTAATGGATTTCTATACTTACTTATTATAAAACTGTGAACTATTTGCTATTTATAAAAGTTTCTGCTACTTACTTATCGCGAAGGCATTTTGATCGGAATTTTGAGAACGTAGTTTAATGGTAGTTTTGAATCGCGTCAATTTGTGTCTTTTAAAGTTGTTTGTAGGCGTAAAGATACGTTTCTCAGACGAACTAGAGTAGGAATATTGTTGCGGGCTGTGCATTTTGGTCTAGATTTAAGTAGCTGATCTTGCATCTTGTGTAAGACGAGTTCATGAGATGATATAAGAAAACGATAAATGTGTACAATGCTTGTTAAGTAGCTTTATAAAAGTACTTAATAATTAAAAACTGTTAGATGCATTTAAAATTGCTAAACCTACACATCATGCGACAGTTATTTTAATTCTATATAGCCTTTAGTAGGTTCCTACATAAGTACCCAGTTAAATGGATAGTTTTTGTTTTCCTAAGGGATAATCTATTTTGTAAAATTAGTAATTCACCTACATTATTTAATTTCTGCTCTTTTAAAACAATGTATAAGTAATAACAAGAACGCATTTCTAATCACTCCGTTAAAAACAGAAACCGATAATCAAACATTATACTAAGCGTTCAATATAAATCCTAAAAATACGGATTTTAATTTAATATCCAGTTGGCTGCACTGTATTTTTTTAATATTTCTCGTAATTGGCTCGTTTATTTAAGGTGAAGCAAAAGCAAACCAAGTCTCCTATTGTAGTTAATTTTTCAAGGATATCAATTATTTTCTAAACACAAATCTAATAGTTAATCACAAGTAATTAAAAACATGTCTGCATGAAGATCATCTCGCAATAATGCTAAACGGATTTAGATGAGTTTGTCACTATTAAATTGCTTAATAACAGGTAGGAACCAAATGTTAAAATTATATGAAAACTATAACTACAGGAGGCAAAGAAATAAATAAGTTCATAGAGACGAAGCCATTAGTAAATATTCCTGGATGCGATCAACACCGGTACGAGTACCTTGTCTAATACAAAAAAAGCCCACACTAAATAGGAGTAGGTTAGGTCCGTTGGGTACTGCAGTGAGCTGAATAAAATACAAACAAAAGCAAGTTTAGTTAGCTTACGGTCTGTAGGTAATTGAAAAGGACTCTCATTCCGTAATCTTATAAATATTTTTCAGTTTTAATGACATACAATATTTTTAAATGTAATTTTAAATTAATATAATATTAAACTAGTATGTAATGGATACTTTCTGCTTGTCGATATTTTTCTAGTATATTATCTATAAATATAATCCACACAGCCGTTTAGAATAAATAGGTTTTAAAACTAAAAGACTAGGCGTTTATATCAAAATGGTCAATTAATATTTTTCCTTTTAAGTTTTTTAGATTCAGTAAAACGGAAAAATAATAATACAGTCAGTCAAACACAGTAATGACGAATATTTATTTTTTGAAATGATTATCTTTAATTCGCCGGATAATCTTTTAGCCAAACATCGATTTTCTCTAAACGACTGTGACACATACTTAATAATATCTTCCCTATATTTATTTTTGGTGGCGAACTATTTATATAACTTAACCGGAATATATAAATACATACATACATACCTTCACGCTATGTGTAGGCAGAGAGAATGGAGTGCTACGAAATGTTAACCGGAATGTTATGTATGGTTAAACGTTATTGAAGAAAGAGCAGTATCTACAAAAAATTACGATCACGCTAGTTAGTATATGTTTGAGTGGGCGTAGCAGCGGTCTTTATATTTAGATCCAGACAGACAGACCAGACGTTTATCTGTGATTCAGACTTCATCATTTACAGCTCGCATCTGCCCACTGGCAGGGCATAAGCCTCCTTAATAGATTATATCCAGACTTTTATTAAATGACCACTACATAAACACAAAATAAAATTACATGAACGGAGTACATGATGCAGTTGTAGCATTATAAGCTCACACCCGAGTAGGTAATACTCGTGATATAGAATAGCAACTTTGTTCTACAGGGTAGTTTAAAACAGGTTCAGGTGTGGGCCTATTATGAAATGAAATGCTGTCCATCACCATATTGGAAAAGACATGCTGTTACTCTATTTTAAGACAAAATATAAGCTTGGATGAAATCTAAAGAGCTACATGATTAAGTTAAACCTTAACTCTTATTGTAAATAACGCCTACCTACTTTATTAGATATTATTAAAATATTCACTTTTATTATAAATGAATGATTAATAATAAACGAAGTTGAAATTGCATATGCGTTTTTTTTTTCTTTTATTAGGAATTTCTTGTTACAGTCAATTTAATGGTGATTCAGAGGTAACACAGTGTACATAATTGGTGAAACATCTGCAATCTAAAATTAACCATAATGATACTTAACTATACACCATTAGACCGTCTCGCGCGAACCGTTAACTCGGTAGTTAAACCGAGGTTAATTTTGTATGAAAAACGTAGACAATTCGCGAGCTAATCCAGGGTTAAATATTCGCGCAAGTGGGCCTTAAAATTGAATTGTGAAAATACACCCTTGCCACTTCAGTAAAAGTCATAAAAACTTCACACACAATTATGTAATTTATATGGTGTATTTCCTATCACAATATCTTCCAATAAATACTTGACATTTAGTGTTACACTTATAAACACAACAACACTACGAACACTATTTTATAAATAAATCAGCTACAAACATTTAAATTATGGTACACGCACATAACAAGCATGTAGCCAGAAAATATCCAAATGTAATTTAATTACTGTGAAATTTTAATGTCTGACTTAAAATCCCACGTTTCAATAATAAAGACTGCATGCTTTTACAAAGGCAATCTCTAAAATCAAACAAAGACACACGAGATAAGTATACAGATTCTATGTGCAAACAATAAACCCTACCTACAAAGCCCAATAAATGCATTATTTTGTCCTCAGGCAAACTTTACAAATTCACTAAAAACATATTAAATACATACTTGTATCATGACCCGGAAAGGACAGCGTGAAAATTATCGTTACGATAAATTCATAGCACAAAATGCTCATCATGTTTATTTATGTATACCGATTGTCTGAGATTCTACTTCGAGGAAAAATAGGATTCGCCACTGACAGATAAAATGATCCAACCCTTAACCCCTTCCTGGCTACGTGCAAGCATTTATGCAAAGTAACAGTTTGAGTAACAAGAACATTAAAAGCTAAATTCAAGGCACGGCAGCAATAAATTTGTAGTAAAACTAACTCATTCACGCTGGACATTGTCGCAAGAATTCTGAATCAAAGTACACAACAGTAACCGTCATATCGTCCCTGAACATACGACTTACGTCTGGAGACAGACTCAGTAGGTGCGCCAACCTCGAGTGATCCACACCATACTCTGTTCCTCCAATTGCGTTTCGTATCAAATGTGTAGCTGCATTCCTGTCCTTTGGCTTACTTTTCAAACTTTCCTTTCTATGCGAAAGCAACTCATTTATATCTCCTAGTTGAATATTCTTTTTCGGCAATTTTAATGTATTGAAAAATACCTTTCCTTTCATATGTTCTCCGACCAATTTAACTGCTTGTAATGGCGTCAGCATGTCCCACAAACCGTCTGATGCCATAATCAGAAATTTATCCTTAGACGTAAGCCTGTGATAATATACATCTGGTTTGGCTGTCAGATACGGAGGAGTGTGATAATTTGCTGGAATTGCCTTCTGTCCCACCAAAGGTACAGCGACACTAGATAATACTTCAGGAGACCATTTATACCGATAATCGCCCAGACTACGCAATGGTGCCAATTCGCCAAGTAGTCTGTCTCTCCTAATCACTGTTTTTCTTTCGTTCTCAGGATGTTCGTTCCATATTCTCTTAAGTTCTTCAAAATTTTCAGCATTATGCTCTTTTGTAATCTTTTTTGCACTCCATTCATTATCTTCATTTATAGTTCCCAAGACGGCATTACAATCTCCAACATTTGCGACGTACATATGCGGCCCGTCAATATGAGATACGCAAGCCACCGCCCCCGACAAAGCTACAGATAAAGTCCTCGAATTAACTACACCTGACTCTTGGAAAGGTTCGATAACTTCTCTAGATATATCTCTATCTAGTTTCATAATACTGTTTTCTAACAAGACTCTCACGTCTTTATCATCTTCAGGTTCTTCCAGTAGTTCACTTAAATATTGTTTAAAACTATTATCATAAATTATTTGTAGGTCTTCGAATATTTCAACCTGAAAAATACAAAAGATTAAATATACAGATCGTATCATAACAAGACAGGACCGCATCACTTAATCCCGCCATAACCTATTAGGAGTATGTCGCAATCACATTTTTATTTAAAAATTAAATGTAATATTATTAAAATGAAAATATTAAATCAACTCGAAAATTTATGTAAAAATTCATAAAATTAATCAAGCTGTATTGTTTACTATCTGTTTATCTATACAGATTTTAATTTAGTTCTAAAAATCTTTTAATCTATTGTAGCACTGGGTTAAGTGACGCGGTCCTGTTGTGATACGATCGGAATACAAGGTGTAACAAAGCCCTCCTATAGTCCCGAACGAAAGGGGAGGTGTTCAGTATCCATAACTGAACAATTTTCACTATGTTTCATACATATCGGTCGTGTAGGTAATGAGCTTTTGTATGGAACAGCAGATTATTTTATTCGCTATTTCAGAGCCGGCCCCATAGCGAAAGTTGGTCAGTTATGGATATTCGGGACTATAGAAGGTTTTTGTTACACCCAGTATAGGGTAGACAATTAAATTAGCCACAATTATACAAAGCTTTTTTTATGGACGTATCGCCTTTTTCTTTCAATTTTTGGTGGATTAAATCTTTAACGAAATTGTAGTAGTGATGTATCAGTATATTTTATAAAATGTATTATATTAAAGAAGTTATTAGCCAAAATTAATTTGTATTTTGCAATATCGATACGATACATCAACAAGTAGTTTTTTAAAACACCTTACCCTATCATTATATGTTTCTAGCAATTTTTCCTGTGGCTTCGTTTTTATATATTTCTTCAATACTTCTAGGGGCAAGAGTGCAGCAGCTATATAGTTTAAAAGTCGCTTGGATATCACTTGAGCACAGGCCGGACCGCCGTGTCCATCAAATACACCTAGTAACATACCTGAAAGTTTTAATAAATATGACAGTTTATAACAGGAATACAAACACGACTCTGAAGAAGACACATAAATTCCATCAATCAACCATAGAAATATTTAGTCCTATTATTCTAAGCAATCAACATTGGATAATATATTGAGCAACGCCACATGCAAAGGGGAACCTAGTGCCCAATGATGGTTTTGTGTATGAATGTAAAATAAACTCGTACACGTTCTTTTCTATACACCTGCTCAGAAAAAGCCATTCTTCTCCCTGTAGAGAGGTAACTAAACCTATAATGCTCCATGGACGACATTTCAATTTCGAACTTCTAATATACTAAAAGTAAGTAAGATTCTAACATGGATACTAAGGTCTTTTTTTGTGAACACAACATGACCAAAAAGATCGAACAAAGTAGATTATTCGAATGTAGAACTGGTTGGCTAGAAAGGCGGCAGAGTTATTTTACTCCTAGATCAAGTGAAATATAGCATGTTAAACTTTACGATCTCAGGCGATACAGATTAAATTTCTCGCTGTGCTTGTATATAATTCTTGCGCTTGTATATAATATTGATCACTATAATTCTAGAGATCAATATTTACCCTCACTGTAATTAAACTATTTTGCTGCCTTCTGCATGACTCAATATACTATTTCACCCCACCTACTCAAAAGAAGCAAAATCGATTTTGATTCCATCAGATTTTGAACTCTTGAATTTTGAATAGACTGTTTGACGATACAGCATGACCAAAAAGATTGAAAAACTGTAGAACAGGCCGGTTAACCAGGCGATGGATACTGACGATAACTGTATACTTACTTATTATTAGCTATGTTCACGAATAAATGATTGATTGGATTTAATTTCCCCATGGGTTATCGCCATGTTTCACTCAGATGCACCCCTTATCTTATCTTATGATAGGGGGCCAGGAATAACCCCAGCGGCACTTCGACCCTTGAGGATCTTTTGTGCCTATCCCATTTTACACACTGGTTATCTAAGTGTGTAGGTTCTCTCACGATGTTTTCCATCACCAAAACTAGTCTTTAAATTGTGAGTTCAATAGCATAATTCATTTGGATATCGAAAAAACGAGACCAACTGAGGTTAGCCTCGGACTTCGCGTGTTCGGTTCCAGCCCCAGTCCGATTCGCTACAAACTAGCGCTTTGTGATTGGTTGCAGCGAATCGAACCGGCATTAGAACCGGACCCGTGAAGTCCTAGTCTAAGAGTACTAGAAATAGCAAAAAATATACTTCTTTACATTTAATATGATTGAAAAAAAAAATTATTTTTCTTATATCAATCCGCTCTATTCTACCCTCTATTACTGATTGCGGTTAAAGCACCAATCAGTACTCTGTACCGTACCACATTGAAACTTTCCATCCTGTGTAGAGGTATATTGTTTTAATCATAGATAATCTATACTTTTCACATAAAGCAAATTTTTGAAGATGAGTTATTGCGGAAGTCTTAGTATAATCAATGAGATTAAAGTGTAGGTACTTCATACTGCCTTGAGCTCAAGGTCTTGTTTGTTTGCTTGCAGATTAAGCAGAATCCAACCAACTTAATTAAACACATGGAAGAGTAATATAAGCATACTACACAACAATCTAGTGGTGACAAACAATCTCACTGATATATATTTGTTACATTGTGGCCACTGATTGACCATTAACAGTGTGATTTGTCACTTCACGTGATGGAGGTGGCAAACCCTGCACAGATTTAAACTTAGTTTAATGCAAAAATATAACTTTTCACACTAATCACAAGTTACAATACATAATGCAGCCCTCTGGACGGTTTGGTGGGTGCAATTTTTTGGTGTCGAAAGTTGTCATGGTGTCAACCATAAATCACGGTTTAATTCAAGTACCTTGACTCATCATGCACAGTGCCTCACTCCTTGTATCTTCAATGGGGTCATTGGAAGCCAGTTGGTTAGAGTCATATGATTTGATACATCCTGATGTAAATTCTTTGTTGAATTCATTTTTACGCAGAGTAACAGTCACCTGAAATGTTTAATATTTATACACTATCCTGTACATACATAATTAGGTTGGAGTGTTTATAAAAATTAGGGATGCGGAACCAACTCCGATATAGGTAGTAGGTTATGTTATGTTGCATTACGACAACCACGAAAAGAGCCCTGTGAAGTGGGGCTCCTTCGACATCTCTTTGCACCCTCTTAACAACACTCTGACCCATAGATACTTTGTACATTTTCCAGTAACACAAGGAAATTAGCTGTCAATTGATATAATTTAGTAGATCATGAAAGGCAGAGTGATATTCATTTTCAATCTTTTAGTGCCAAATTAAAAATGTTTCTATTTCAACTTTAAAATGTACCAGCTACTTAGCAGGTCTGTAATAGAATCTTTTCATACTTACTTCTTGTGGAGATGGTAGGACTAAAGTTTCATCTTTTTGAGCTTGTGAACTTACATGCGATGAATGAAATACACGAGTGCAAGTAGCATACCTAAATACATTTCGGAACTCCGTTACATGAGATTTAAATAAGCTACTTACTAATTTTCGTTTATAACATGGCTTTAATTTTATATAAGTACTCAAACATACATTTATAGAGAAACAATTCATATTTGCAAAGGGAACCGGCATGTTATGCAATCATTACTTTTATTAGAACAGGATTATTAATTAGTTTATCGTAATTGTAATACAATGCAATACATAAAATATTAATGGTTTACTAAACTTTCCTGAATTTACACAAATAAAACCAAAAGAAGAAAATAATATCTGAAACGTTTTGGATTCGAATCGAAAGAATGAAGTGAGTGATTTGGTTGATTGAATGAATTGAATTGATTGACCGTGCGTGATAGAGTTGAGTGAAGAGATTTCGACCCATATAATGCGCAGCCGTAGCCAATAGTACAATGAAAAAGGCAAAACCAGTGTTGCCAACAACACTAATACAAAATATGCCAAAGTGCGGCTAAAATTATGCTAGAAATATGCTAAAAGCTGTTTAAAAATGCCAAAAATTATGCTAACATTTATCGGTGGAAATAAAACACATTTAATTTTAATAAAATTGTTTATTTATCGACAAAAACATTGGGTGCATGTTTAATCTAGTAGGTTTTGTTCTGTTGACTATATTTAGGTGGCATATTGCGATAATTAAATCTTCAAACAAAAAATAATAATTTCGTTTATTTAAAAATGCACAATGGTGAATACCATTCTTATTTTGTTATGACGGAAGTTACGCGGTCGATCGGTACCTAAGGTCGGTACGGAATAGATTCTTTCTCTCATCTTTCTTACAAGAAAGAGGAATAGAACGAATGCTGGTTGTATATGGTTTATGTAGCATATAAACTATAAATAGTCTTGTAATGTGCAAATAAAGACTTTTCTGGATAATACCATTCTGGTTTTTTATATAATTTGATCTGCGTTCACTTTCAAAATCAGGATAAGGCTGGTACTATACGACGACAGTTCCAGTGCCGGTTCGGTTCGCTGCAGCCAATCACGAAGCGAGCCGAGGCACGGACTTCAAGTGGGGGGAGAACGGAACTCTTGTGATTGGCTGCAGCGAACCGAACCGGCGCAGGAACCGGTGCATGTAGTCCAGCTTAGTGCTGAGAGAGTAAAATCTGATCTATCAGTATTGGAAATCTAAAATCTGTATTCATATTCTATAAACAAATGTCCTCTGAAAAATATCAGTCTTCATCTTGGATCAAACAAAAGCAAGACTGATTAATAAATAAGCAATCAACTTTTGAAAAATAAATTTATCTTTCTTCATTATTATCTATTGTCTTTTACTTACTACCTACACCTTTTTATTTTAGATGGTATTTTTTCTGGAAAATCAGGCATTTTAGGCAACCTAGTCAGGCATCCCTCCATTTATATATATAAATGGTGGGATAGAAATGGAGAGATGCCTGACTAGGTTGCCTGATAGTATTTCAATTTCATTACCATTTCGCATTAATTATTATAGTTTAATTACACAGTGCCATTTTATTGAAATTCATTTTAAGTTATTGTGTAATTGGCGTTATAACTTTTTAGAATAAGTATTATTATAAATGTTTAGCTATTCAATAACCACTAATAAAATTAAAGTGGGAGGGCCACGCGTAGGGTTTCCCACTTTGTGATTAATTGCAGCAAACCGAACCGGGGCTGGAACCGGACTCATGAAGTCCGAGGCAAAGAAAGGCTCGAATTATGCGATAGGTCATAAAATAAAAGAGACGAGAGGGAACGTACCCTATGGACTGACTTCAAGTGGGGGCAGGGCGGAACGCATTTGATTGGTTGCAGCGATCCGAACCGGGGCTGGAACCGGATGCGTGTAGTACAGGCCTATGCATCGGTCCCCGATTGGCTAGAAAATTATACTTTTTTTTCGAAATTGGAAAGTTTATAATAGGAAGTCTATAGATAGATCGAGAGTCCTGAAATAAAGAAATGAACGAATGATAAAATGCAGTACAGTGTTGCCAGACATACAGTAGGATTAAAATCATCGCGGTAGCTCTTCTCTGAAGGGACGAAGAAGACAGTTCTTAAATTAAAAAACCGAAATTTAACTGATTAATTCATTGATTAATTTTAAACATGTTTTAAAACTTACTTTTCGTATATGTGGCGGGGAGCGAAATAGCCACAAAATCTTCTGATGGAAACTCAATAAAGACAAGTTATAATCATAGTCATAATATCTATCGTTTCCTAACCTGCCTATACGTCACATCCGGTACATCTTATATCCTTATCTAAATCAAACATTTAGACAGAGAGAGCAATTGCGATGACGTAATAGTGTTCCAATATGTAACAAACCTCGTTTCGTTGCCGATGAGAGCACCCAAAGAAAAAGACAGAGAACGCATGCGCAATGCGCATGTCGAATTCGTCATTTATCGTTCGCTTTGGCCGACATTATTAGTGAATATTTCGTACTGCTGATTTTTCCAACAAAATGCCCAACCAGGTGTTAACTATAGAGCCGCAAAATGAGCTCAAGTTTAAAGGTGAGTATCTTATCGTTTTTTATTACGGGGGCACCTGATTGCTGCACTGAAAACTGTCTAAATACATAGGTCAAGTCGCGATCTAGCTGCTGCTGACAAATGGAGTTTCTATTTCCAGATATCGGCTTTAGTCAGGGTGCGGTTTTTTTACGTTTTCCTTGTGTTTTAACGTAAATTATGATCACTTCAACCCAGGAATGCTTAGTAAATGAGCACCTGTGGTGGCTATCTCTTTAGCTACCTATGTATAGTCTGTATAAATGTGCCTGGTTTACTGCTACAATAATTAGCACGACATCCATCACATCAACATCCTATTAGTATACTTCAGTCTATCGATTCTGTAACTAATATCAGTATCTTGAATTATTTGTTGTGTTGTGAACTTGTGCCTGATTCAGTTGCACTGGATTCATAGTACAGGCAGGTGTAGGATAGGTTAAACTTATGTACTTTTTTCCGTTTGTCATGTAAATGTACGACATAAACTTATAATAATATACATAGGTCCTCTAGATAGATTACTATGGCAAACTAAGTGTGCAATAAGTATAATGATTGAAACTTTACAAAGAAACTAATATTGTCTATGAAGAATAATACATAACACCTTTTAGAATAGATTCTAAAGAATTACATTGAATTATAGATACAGGTTTAAAGTCAGAACTGCATCATCATCATGGAAATTAAAAATGTTTGTGATTTGCTTATTTACTTATATTTACAAATAAGCAAAGCCTGATTCTGAAGTTTAAATTTTTCCAGTTTTGACACAAGTCTAGTTTAATATTTTTAAGATTTCATTTTTGATATCCTTCATTAGGCATTACCCTACTAACATAAAACTAGGTTGCAATTTTATAAATAAATAATAAAATAAAATAAAATGTCTTTATTGTCAGGTAATACACCCATAGTGCCTTAGTTTTATAAAAATATAATTAAAATTAGAATAAAACATAAAAAAATTAAATAACTAATTTTCCATAGAGACATTGTATCATTGATGTTGCCAGGTATAATACAGCCGAAGAATATCTGTCCTTCATAATTAATGACTTATGACTTGTTTCATTGAATGTTACTCTTCCTGGTTGACTGATTTTGTGTATTGTTAATAGTTAGATGAAATAGTAAAATAAAAACCCATGATAATGTTAATTCTATTCAGTGATTAGCAATTCAGTGCCCTTGCAAAAATTTACTAGGTATTGGTGCAATTTGTCTCTGTTCTCAACGGTATAGTAAATATTATTGAGTCTTTTAGTTGATTTCTCAGGACTGTTCGAGCAGGGGTACACCACTTATATGCGACTGATAAATCATACCACTGATACAGTGCTGTTCAAGATAAAGACCACGGCACCAAAGAAGTATTGTGTACGTCCCAATTCTGGAGTGCTGGAACCAAACTCTAAAGTTGATATAGCCAGTATGTATCTCTTTTTCTTACACCTTTATAAAGTATTAAATAATCATAAGAGCAGAATACTACAAATCTCTAATTTGTTTTTCAGTTACTCCGCAACCTGTATATGTTGACAATAATGAAAAACATAAACATAAGTTTATGGTACAAAGTGTGATTGCTCCAGAGGGAAAAACTAACATAGATCAAGTGGTATGCGGCAATTGTTTCAATTAAAACCAAACTTTACAAAACTAGATAGCAACTTTATTATTAATTTGTTTTTCAGTGGAAGGAGATCAGCCCAGAGCAGCTTATGGACTACAAGTTGAAGTGTGTATTTGAAACACCGCGTGGCACTAATCTCAATGTAAGTTATTTTTTATTAGTGATTGTACTGTCGTGATTGGTGATGGCCTGAATCCAGTAGGATTCCCTGTCATCATGGGTCTTGGATTCAGCCAGAGACAACAGAAATCAATGAATCATACTGAAAACTTTTTTAGAGCTGGTCAGTTCCCTGATGCACTGATAACTGTGTCCAGTTTTTTTTTACGTCTTAATTTAAAAGTACGAGGCATGAACAGGCTAACCAGCATTAGCTACTTGTCTGCTCACCTGTTAATGATGAAGTGCGTAAGGAACTAAACTAATTCATATTTTTTAGGATGCAGGGGACAATGTTGCTCAGAACGAAGTCTCCAAGAAACGAGTGGCTGTCGCCGATGACGCAAAAACTTCACCAAAGGTTGGTATAGAAATTTAAGCTATGAAAATTTGTTTTTGGTTGGTTGGTTACATACATAATTTTTGTCAGTCAAAGAGGGTTTCATACGACCACCTGAGTATTGTATTTAAAAAGATTTTGCATTTTTGTTGAAAATATATGTATACAGGTGGAACAGGCAGGATTATTTCATCACTGATATTTAAAATATTATTAGTATGAACCTATACAATTAGTATGATTTTATAAATATCACAAGACCCAATTATATTCGATATTGGTTTCACTTTTTTATGTAGAGTTAAAATAGACCTTTTCAATTGTGTCAAAATAATAACTCATTAAAATAATGTCAATTTTTGACTTAGCACTTACCTTTTACACTATGTAATATTTTGAATTATCAGTGAAATAATTGTCTGTAAATACTTAGCTGTTCCAGCCTGTATACAATGATCCTATTAACCAAAATGCAGAATAATCAAACCAGACAAAAATGTGACGAATTATGGTTTTCAATCTTCAACAAAATATATATAAACTAATAATTAAATTTTAGATTCTGATTCTGGTTTGCTTCATAATCTTCCACGGTCTAATATGTATTTGTATTATTAGCACAGAGTACTATAGTATTTTTACTGAAAATGTAACTATCATTTCTTTTCCTTTTTTGAACGAAACTTATAGTATGTATGACGGTTAGCTGAGTTGACCTTGCACTTTGGCGTACTAGGTTGCAATTTGGTTCGATAGTTCGATTGTACACACCCATAGCTGCTTTTTAAGAAGTGTTCCCACGGTGGCACTACCAAGACAATGTCATTTTTATCGTTTTACTTTTCGAAATTGTACGAAAATTGTTACAATAAAATGATATATGGCGGATATGGTAGTTAATCAATTTTCTACAAAATGGCCATCTATATTTTTCAATGCTATGAATAATTTAAAAGTTACAGCTGGTCAACTGATTTTCAAATTTGGCCAGAAGAAATAACCAGAATTTTAATTTTAAATTTAAATTGTGCAAGAACCGAGAATATGTCAAAGAGTGAATTAATTGTCATGTCTTAACACGTAAATCAAGCCTTTATTTATATTCATAGTTTCCGAGTTATTGTGATAAAATTCGCTGCTAGTATATACGCCCAAATACGTCCCCTGCATAGATGAAATCTAATGGAAGAACTAGGCCCGCCTATTTATGTAAATCGACTCGAAAAGTAACAAAAAATATAAATTGCATAAAAAAATTTAAGTTATCAAGAAAAAATAATTTTTGTGAAAATATAGGTACTTACATTAAAAAAATAGCTTACATTCAACATCCTGATGTGTACCAATGCACCATTTTGTACATAAAATCTTTCCTAGAAAAACGATAAGTGACATATTTTTCAAGATGGCGGCTGATTGTAAGTGGTGCCACCGTGGCAACACTTCTTGTAAGCTATGGGTGTGTACAACTATCGTACCAAATTGCAACCCAGTACGCCAACGTGCAAGGTTGGGCTGAAATAAGACCACTAACCACCGTACCATTACGGTGTACCGGTAGATTCTATATTATAATAGGTGGGTGACGGTGAAGTATGGGACTCTTTATGCATGACACATAGTGTTATTACCATTTTTTGTAGTACTTGTCAGCTTTTTTGATTTTTATTTGCCCGTTCTGAAATGTGCGCGATAAAACTAAACTCTTATCAATCATGTTAATCCCTTGTGACATCATAATTGTTATTATGTTTGGCATTCTTGATCACGAATCATCTTATTAGGATGATCACCTCATATACCATAGACTGATGGATGAATATTTCGAATCACAGTCCAAGCTTGGCATGTTATTAAAATTATCTTCCAGGATGCCGTAGAAGGTTTTATCCAGAATGAAGCAAAGCGGAAGGATGATGACCACACATCTGGAACTTTAAGCGCGAAAACGGTATCCTAATTTTAATTTTCTTTTTTTTCTAATTTGGTTCTGCCAAGTTCTTCAGACGCGTTTAAAATAATGTTTATGTATGTCGTATAGAAAGAAAACGTAACAACGCACTTTACGAACTATGTAGGCATTTCACGAAATGCGAAAATAGTTAAGACAGACTGTAATAGTTGAGTTCTACACAATCCAACAAAAATTCTAGACCCTTCGTTAAATGCAGCTCAATTGGCCCTGGTGGCGTAGTAGTCGGACTCCCAATAGTTTCGGATTCTATTACAAGTAATGCCAGATAACAGTAAATTTTACGATAATTTTTTAAAACTTACCTACTGATATTTTAACGGTGATAGGAGATATTGGTGTAGGTATCGGGGTAGGTATTGGTTTAAGCAATTCTGAAATTCTGTTTAAATTTAGGTGAGTGACGGGAAAGTAGAAAAAGTATTAGGAAGTAGGGGGAGGAGGATTACATGTTTATTGTTTAGTTTACCCACCTTTCCCCGCGCTGTCCATGCTCCCTCACCTCACTCCTTATTACTTCCCCTTCACTCTCTCCTTATTTTCCAAATGAATACCCAATTCAATGATATTACGCTAGTGCGTACTAATGAGCTACATTTTACAAAGTGTTTAAAAATTTTAGACTGTAAGCATTATGTAGAAGTAGAACTCAAGTAATATAGTGTGCCTATCTAACTTTTTCAAATGTCTTTACGCTATCTGTCTACGACTTGTAAATACTTGTCCATCATGTACCTTCCAAAGCCATATCTCAGATAAAAAATAATTGATTAGGAATATTAATTAATTACCTTCAAAAATGTATACTTTACACGTCAATTTTCACAAAATATTACTTAATACAATATGACATGTACCATTACGTTGCTTTTACATAATTTTTTGGGTCATGCTTATCTATCAAAAACCAATCAATACCTAGATCACTCATTAAAAATCATAGTGTGTTTCGTAACATACAGCGGCTAATGTATTTTACACAATCTCATAAACTTCATATAAGAAAAGTACTTTCTTACCGACCGGAATTGCATGCTTATTTTTTATTTGCAATCGTATTGTCTTTGGAGTTATTTATAATTGTTCCCATTATTATTTTTTAATCTTTATTTTGTATTATTCCAGACTTTGACTTATCCCAAGTCAGAAAATGCGGAAAACGATATGCAAAAAGTTGCTTCTGAAGTCATTCTTTTGAGAGAGGAGGAAAGCAAATTAAGACAAGAAAACTTGCAACTAAAAGTGAGTTTTTTTAATATTGTATTTTGTCGCTTTTAGTATAGTCATTGTTTATTGGAAATTTTTACAACTAATAGCGAGTTTTTTACTTGTGTAATATATTTATGGTTCGGACTTTATTGACATGTAGTAGAAATTATGTCAGGTGTATATTTTTGAGGTGAGGGAGGAAAAACTGAGTAAAATTTTTAGGAATTTCCTAGAAAAAATAAATAAAGATTCCGTAGGTATGTGAAATCCACCCTCTGCACTGGATCCGGGCGCACGGTGGATCGTGGCCCTTAGCTCTTTAGTCAAGGTTGTGTTGTGTGCCCCAACAGCGGGGAAGGCTCATTTTGCTAAAATATTTAATGCATAGTCCTAGCATGATGTGGATGGAATGCATAATCTGTGCATTTATCCCGGGTCCAATAAATTTCCTTATTAAAATCATTTATGGATTGTCATGTGTTAGATTTTGTTGTGTTACAAATGTAAAACAACAAAATCTAACACATGACAATGCAAATGCGAATGCTTAAAATATATTTCGATAACAATTTCCTGTTTATAACATGTTTTACTAAATATCTCACCTAGGATCGTTTCGTATTAGACTTTTCCATAGGAGTGGAGTATCTATTGTAAGAAATATATCCTATATCCATCCATAAAAATTATAAAGTATCATTTGCAAATTATACTTGTACTTATTCTAAAATTATTTATTAGCATTTAGTGAATAACACGTTTTATATTATAAGGATTTGTATTAGCATGCAGCTTCTATGGGTAAAAGATATTGCTACAGAAATCAGACTAATAGCGCCCTTTCCTCTAGAATGATGATGTGAGGGCCCAAGAGTTTGGGGCCATGCTCATATAATTTTGACAAGTTTCATACATTTGATATTTCAATGCCCGACTAATGTATGGAGAGATGCTCACAGCACATACGCCAGCTGGTAGACGCGGTTCCATATAAAACCGAGCAATCTACATGAATTGCAAAATCTTTGGATATTGCATAATTTTCGTATAATAACAGCATTACACTACTTTCTTCTTCTATAGACGATTAATTTCATATCAGATTGTTTTACGTAAGTTGGATTTGTGTCTGCGAATTTTAGTTCTGTTTCTGCGAATTTATATTATTTTCAAAAGTTGTTTTATCGGTAGTAGTATCTTGATGACGGTATTTTGTTGCATCCTGAATAACAGTATTAAAGCGGCCTGTTGTTACATCATGTTTATTCAGAACATTAATATTCTCCGAACGAACAGAAAACCTTAGATTCAAGCAAATGGCATTGGCTGTATCGAGTGTTAATATAGCACAATTAGATACTCGAACAATTTTTATAGGTACATTATCGTATTGTAAGTAGCTCCACCGTTTATCATTAAAATTTAATTTTTGTTCCTATACGAATTGAAAGCCATAGCAATTTGTGGCGGGGCCATTACGATTCCCATTCAAGGTTTTTTTTAAATGCTCGCCCACTCATTCGTCATTCTGTCTAATGGTATATTGTGCTTTATATTTTTTAGAATATATTTTGCAATATAAACTATATGATATAGGGGGTGTAATGTAACAAGGTACCTGTAATGACCCCTTACAGGGCGACTCGGTTTCGATAACTGAACACCTTTTGGAAACCAACCCGTGGAAAAATAATAATAACATAACCCTCACGTCCATAATCCCCGAAGGGGTAGACAGAAAAAAAGAATTGCTTTATACAATTTGGATTTATCACAACAAGTCACTTTCCGGGCCAACCCAAGACACTTTTTATCGTTTCTAAAAGCGGTCTATATTACCTGACCAGGAAAATACAACCCTGTCACGAGAGCGACACTAGTACTTTTAAAATGTGTTATGGAGACCACCATTAAAAAATATGTTTCATATAGTTCCGGAATATGACAAGTTTTTGTATTTCTAGTCAAACTTTATATTATCTCTTGCGAACTGCGATAGTGCGAATATGGTTCTCATATAGTTCGAACAACTGTTAATGATCTCTGAACCATTTTAATTAAATGCGTAATGTTAAAGTAATTGATCCTCATCAAGCCGAATTATATTACATAAATGTTACATATCGGGAGTGGTTTGAATTGAAACTACAATTGTTTTTTTTTTAAGAAAGACAGTCTCTCCCCTCCCTACTGATAAAGTTACTTTAGGCAAATATTGGTTTTTGAACTGCATCGATTGTTGTACTACAATAGCCCTTGCGATTGTAAATGGTGTAAAAATATATAATATGACAATTTCATGACATTTTTAAACATGAAATATTTAACTTTATCTGGCGTACATTGCAGGAAGAGTTGCTGCGCCTGCGCCACATGGCCGCTGACAGCGGGCGCGCAGCTCGGCGCCACTCTTATGGACCTGAGAAAACAACACAGGTCGCGTTTATGCCATGGATTGCAACTGCAGTAGGAATGGCAATTTTGGGTTTTATTATCGGCAAGTTCCTCATGTGAATGGTCTCCCCATTCCCGCGGTGACCCGTCATCATCTCACAGGCACCGCTGTTACACCACTCCCAACGCCTCCCTCTCGCACAAGGCAGCTTGACGATTTTTAGTGGCGTCTCTCGAAGCTTCAGTCGTGCCGCACTCGTGTACTAAACAGGTTACGCCCATAGTTCAGTTAATTTCCAGTTTTTATTCGATTACTGGACTGTTATTTCTATCTCAAGAACGCGTGTCATCTAAATTGTTGCGTTACCTTGTGTTAATCGTTTTTAGTAATTATAACTGAACACTTCTCGTTTTTTCATCCTACAGCTAGGTTTAGACTTATAAAAAATATATTTTAATTTAGGACGAAATAGTTTGTTACTATTGATGTGAATCGAGACATATAATATTTACAGTCTGATTTTAAAGAGTAGAAGGTTGCCATTAGGCGACCTCGTGACAATCTTTACAGAATTCGTATAGAAATATCAATAAGGTATGACATTGTTGTATGGAAATTTGCATCAATTAAATTGTACTCCTAGATTGTACTTACTCTTTAATATCAGACTATAAAAAATGATTTTATTTATATTCAATGACATGTGTATTTTAAATTATGACTACTTACTCAATATATATGTAATATTTTGTTTCATGTTAAACTTAGTATTATTTACACATTTATGCATTTTACAAATCTGATTCAGTTATTTCCCATAGGTACTGCAAAAGATATGAAAAATTGATCGAAGGTATTTTTAACAAAATTAGTATGTATGTATAGACACACCTGTAAATCATTCATAATCATAACATTAGGATTTTGTATAAAATATTGTCTAAAATCTTCTTTCGTGTTATATTTTCTAGGAATTTATATCGCAGTCTTTTAAGATAACTAACCTGTGAATGAAATATTGTAGAGTATAATTATGATGATATTGTATGGTATATAGTAATTACGATCTGATTTTATATACAACACCAGAAACAAGTTTTTTAAATTAATGAGGTACCTATTTATTAATGATGCATTAATTATAATTTTATTGTGAAATAATTGAAATTTATCTATTACCCGAAATAATTACCTGAAAATGTAGTTTTTTATTCAATGCATTTATGTTTTATTTCATTTCTGACGTAGTTCCAGTTTATATCAAATAATGAAACGTGATTATACATTCATGAAAGTTTAATGATACTATAAATTGGTCATATTGTTTACAGCTACGATTGACGCAGTATAGTTTCTTTGTCAATTGATAACATTTCAAATAATTAAATTAGACGTGTTTAATCCGCCCATAGTTTTGCGGCGGCACGGCAACACTGAGCAGACAGCAAAGGACTCTGAGAACTCTGTAAACTAAGTTATTATAACTTAGTTTACAGAGTTAATTTACCGGATATATTTTTAGTCCGTCTCGATAAACATGATAGATATAGAAAAGTTTTTGAGCACCAGGCGAAAAAAATTGAGTGAACCGGCGTTCTGTACTTTGACTGCAATTGGACTGCGCGTATTTGCCCCGTCTCATTCGCACAGGAAGCAACTTCTGTGCCGCCACCTATATGATGGAGTAGAACACGGTAAACCCTGAAACTTTTGTGAAAGTAACGACATTTTTATGATTTAATGTGACAAAAATCACAAACTTCGACCTATTTTATTTCAACTGCAAACACTACGCCAGTAAGGCATATACTAGAAATTTATTTTAATTAGGTTTAATAATTTTATTCACGGCACTTATGAAATACCTAAAGCTATATTCCAACATGCTATGTTTATTTATTTTTGACGGACTAAACGTAATCAGTACAATATTTATATTTATTAAAAAAATAAAACTAGTATCCTGTCACAACGAGAGCGCAACCTAGGCCTAAGTGCCTATTCACCATACTATATACATTCGCAGGCCATAAAATGTTACGATTTAAAACAAAACGTTTGAAATGTTGTTAATAATAAATGTGGATAAGTTTAAACTTAGCGTTAGAAACGATAAAATGTTTAAAACCAAAGTCAAATTGGATATTCCAAAGAATCTGTATTTGTCAAATGCTAAAATATTATGTACCTATTGTAAAATTTACATGAAATCGTTATTATATAGCGCGCTATACATAAAAATAGTAATGTCATACGAAAACTAGAAGTAAATTAATAACTACATACTGAATGAAATTTTAGTCCTGGAAAAAATGTGACATGATTATGTAACTGAAGTACACCAGTAACATAACTATAACATACATCTTAAAATTACATAATGTGAGAAAAAGTAATTATTATAAGTATTTCGTTCTGCTTACAGAACCCAACATTATACACTCTAGTAGCCTATGTAATTTGACCCCAGTGCGATGATTGTTCGCCTGTATTTTTAGAAATCAATATGAATATTTATCGTTTTTAGGGTTCCGTACTAAAATGGTAAAAAAGGTGAGACTTCGATGTCCGTCTGTCTGTCTGTATGTCACTTGTTTTTCTCAGGAACTACTGAAGCTATCGACTTTAAATTTGGTAGTTGTAGGACTTGCTTGCCCCTTATTTCTTCTGAGAACGGAACCTTCGGTGCGCGTGTCCGACTCGCACTTGGCCGTTTTTTTCACGTTGCAAGTAGGTTGGAATTATAATGTACCTAGCAATATCATTTACTGCTCTAACCTAATATGCCATATTTTTTCCTACCGGACTAAAATATCTTCCAGGTTTGGTATTCTTACGAAATGGTGAATGTAAATTATTAGTTAATAGTGTATTCTGGAATTTTGCTTTCGCTGTACTATATTTGTAATAATGGCTATAATTGAACAGTTTAAAACCTATGTATACTTAAATGTAAATCGAGTATGACACAGTACAGTCAGTAAGGAAACATCCACATAGATTAGTAATACAGAATATTAGAATTCCATCTTTTCGACCTCTCAAATGGCGAGTGCAAAACGCCCGTAGCATATCCGCATTTACTAAATACATGCCAAATGACTCACTCAATTTCTTAACTAACATAGGCACTCTAGTGTCAATATTATTTAAGATATATAAGCCACTACCAGCAATGCAGAAATTAAACGCTGTACAAAGGTTTCAATTAGTAATCGTATAGGGACAATAATTACATGCTATTTGAGTAACGTATGTGTTACTACTGATAATGAGTACCGGATAGAGAACTATAGCAACGGAGGCCAGGATCCACTTCGGGTCGCTGCTCCAACGAAATAAGTAGGTATGTCTTGCAAATTAAACAAAATACTATCCACTTATACAACTCGGCTAAAAATGCAAGTATAATTTAAAATTGATTTTGCCGTGGCGTAATTCGGAATTAAATAATGAGGTTGTCATATTGTTCTGTTTTTTGGAATGCAAATTATATGAAAGTAAATGAACAAATCTTTCAAATCACGAAAGATGTCGGCAACTTTATGAAATATTTAAGCTATCAATCAATACAATAATTATTTACAACCCGTTATTTATTATGTGGTCTTAATATGTATCGCTGAATAACACTGTATACATAATTTACACAGAAAATTTGCACGGAGGGGTGTAGTTACTTGATCAGAGAGGATGTTTGCTTAAAAGTTTATTGAGGTCTTGATGCGACCAGTCTCAGACAGGTTTGCGTTTTTACCAAGCTTAAGTTAAAGTTGTACTTTTTTGTCTATATATAGTTGTACATCTACTTGTCAAGAAAATCAAAGCTCAGCTAAGACTAATTCGACAGTGGATCTGTTTTATAAACCACGACATGTTAAAAATTCATAGCACTTCATAGACTTGTAACAGGTTTATTTAGATGAATTTCACGCTTGTGAATTGCATTTTTAACTTTAATTTTAACATGTTAATTATATACGAATGGAATTGATTATTTCATATTATTAATTTTTACGATTTAAATTGACATATAATGATCATAATACTTACGTATAACAATATTTAATAAAATTAGCATTTAAATGAAATGGTAAGCTGAAAACGGAACTTAAAACTGCAGATTGATGGCCGAGCGCATATTCGATCTTCACTCATTTAAATTGTAAAACTATATTATGTATTTATATTTATTTAGGCTTTATTAATCTGATATTTAGGGGTTTTTTGTTAATTACATTAGAGGTGTAACGTGGTGTATCTTAAGTCACGTGGAGTTTCGATTTGACCCATGCTAAGTCGACCAAGTCGAGCAATTCCTAAGGCCTTATTTACACGGACGCATTTTAAAGTAAAGTTACATACGACATTCCGTATCGCTGTTCACATGTGTGAAAGGCTTATTTTAATGCAGTGATTTTATTTTTATTATTTGTCTAATATTGGAATATATAATGGACGTAAAATGACGCTTTTAATTTCTTTAAAATATATTAATAGAAAAGGCTCTGTGTGAATAAGTTCTAAGAACGAGCCACCCTTGTCGATTCCAACCCTTTGTTACGAAGTTGACATTAAGTACTGTATTTTATTGATAAGCAAACACAAAGAAAAGTAAGCTAGAGAGTAGAACCAACATGACGATATGACCCGAAAGTAATTGCAATATACAAATTACTTTTATGTACCTACTAATGTTACGAAAGGTGTATAGTCCCTCATTCCATGTCATTCATTCCAAACTATTTTACCATCTCCGCTCTACTATAAATCGATAGAGCGCGGCGAGGGCTTTCCGATAAACCGTCAACAGCCGTCAAATTCCGATTTTCAATAACATCTTACTGCGTTTCCACAATAAATTCTAGGTAAAGAGTGCTATTTTATGTCTGTTGAAAGTTATTATATTATCGAGGTTTTTCTGATTATTATGGTGGGTATGATAAGTGGTAGGTACCTTAATCGCAAATTGTGACTTTTTTCCATTTTATAACCTCATTTTTAAATTTTTATCGGTCATAAAATCAAACTGTTATCGATTCGTGATTAAAAATAATTCATAAATGAAACTAGAACCTTTCTTAACTGTAACAATGAAATTGATCGGTGATTGTTTTAGATAGATTAATACGTTCACTGTCCAGTGCCCCATATACGGGACACCACAAACTAGCTCCACAAGTCCCGTGTCCCATGTATGGAGTACGTAGAAAAAGCAATTTCCACGTCGGGTTTAACACCTAATTTATTATTCCAGCCCTAAATTTTGTATGGGTGTTAAAAGAAAAAACAATATTTTGAAGGAAGTATTCTCGACATTAGACGGGTCCGCGTTGTATAAGTTTTTTGGAAAGCCCTCAATGAGATCGAACTAAACCTTTGCAGAAGAAAACTTCTTGCTTTTTCGTATATTTTCTTTAAAGCAATACGTTATAGAATAAAGAATAGATCCGAGTTTGACTTAAGTCAAGTACCTATCTATTCATATTTTAGTAGTCTTGAGAAAATTCGTTAGAGCCATCGACTTAGGATAGGTTGATGTAAAATATTACACCGCGTGAAACTTCGTTTCCAATACGCACTGTAGCAATAAAAGGTTTTTTAGAAAGTTAACACTGGTCGAGTCAAACATGATCTCATTGTAATGTTTTAAACAGTTACTAAAGGTATAAAAATATTTCTAAAGATTATGTAAAATTACATTGAATTAATTGTCTTACGCGCTTACTCACCTAGACTAGAACCGGAGACTTTAGACAAATATTTGAAGAAATTTAAAGCGGACAATTTCTAGATAGCGGCGGACAGTCCCCAATTGAGTAGTATATTTTAAGGGGTTATAGCCTAGGTGCGAGTATAGTCAGAAACTAATCGTGCAAGTTAAACAACGTTGGACGCGGTCAGAACCAGGGATTTTTTTTGAGCCCATCGTGACTCTGAGAGCACGTTAAACAGTCATTAGACCATGTCAGAGGCCGATAGGTTCGCCAAACCTAACCATGAACCTAAACACGGTAAGAAAAATAATTAGGTCCACGTTGCACACAATGTTCTGTAATGGACTAATGGGACAAGTACTATAGCCTTGGCCACAAGTGCTGTATCGCGTCTTGGGTGGCGACAGACGTGCGGGGGCAGGAAAGCGGGCGAGCGCGGAGGAAAATCGGGCGGGCATGGGCGGGGAGTAGAGCCAATGTGGCGTTCCGCCCCGCGTCTCATCGTACAGCTGTACGATACTGTACAGTAGTAGCTACATAAGGCACGGTACAGCGCTTGCGGTCAAACTATAATACTAAGCAGATTTAAACTCTGTTCAGTGAAAATGCTTAGAACCGAAGTGAGTCCGGCCGCTTTTTCAAAAACACCGCCTTCAACCGCGCTTTTTCAACTCATGCGAATTCGCGCAAGTGACAATTTACAAGATGAGCAATAGTTTGCTTTGATGATTATGTTGCGCGCTGATTGTGTATACTTCTTTCAACACAATGGCCGATTAAGGTTACCATTTCGCGGAATACTCCCATTATGTCATGCGTGATTTTTTTCGCACGACGTCATGTATGACCTAGTGAGATTAATATTTTCTAACTATGTCGTCCATGCCCAGGTGAGATGAATTATTTTGTCAAAACTTTGTTATTAAGTCATGGCACGCTGCTGCCTTCCCGAGGCTTGCCATCCAATGGACGACTCACTTTGGCCGCGACCCTGATAACCCCTTTTAGTCGGCTCGTACGACAAGCTGAAACTATCTGCTCACATTAGGTCATGCACTCACTGTTAGATCACCGTCATCGAGACTGAAGAGACTTGAGCCATCTGCCAGAGAGCCGGGATCGTCTTGCATGACATAGTGAGAAAATATTTAATCTCACTAGGTCATGCATGACATAGTGTGAAAAAATTCACGCATGACCTAAAGGAGTACTCCATTTCGCATGGAAAAAATATCTGATATTTGCAATTTAATTTCATTGGCGTACCTATGTCACAATAAGCGGGTTCTTATATTTCTTATACAGGACCATGACCTAAAGGAGTACTCCATTTCGCATGGAAAAAATATCTGATATTTGCAATTTAATTTCATTGGCGTACCTATGTCACAATAAGCGGGTTCTTATATTTCTTATACAGGACTGGTAGGTTTTGCTTATATGTCGAATTAATCATAAAATACATCTCTTCGTACAAAAATCGGACCATCGTTTCACCGTAATAAAGGAAAATCTAATATTGAAATCCGACAGTATAAATACTCGTAAGTGGCATCGAACCTCATTAAATATTTTTTTAATTTCCATCAGTACAGTGGACGACAATATATATAGGCTATACCCCTTAGTACTTTACTGTCTCTAACATAAATTGACACATTCCGCCAATAAATCATAGCATAAACTTATTGCGACATGGTTCCATAGAGTATAGCTTGACGTGTCTTCTGTACATTAACATCGAAAGCAAAAAAAACAATGTCAATCGTTTAATAAATGCACTAAAATCAGTATTTGATGTCTATTAATAAATCACAACTGTGACCGAGTTACCCAACTTTTATATGAAAACACCACCCTTATCTGCCCCCCATACCTATATTGTTGCTTTGCCATGTCATATAAATATATTATTTTGGGAGATGATGTATTGGGATAAGGCCATTTGTGCATCGGTTTGTAGTTTTTTTTTAACAATAGGGAAACATTTAAAATTTCCGTAACTATGGTATTGTTGTTATAAACTATTATGCTATATTGTATCGTTTTCTGAAATAAAAGACTTAATTTATGAATTTTAGTGTTGATTTCTTTTAATATACAGGGTGTAACTAGAACCCCCTTGTAAGACGAAAGAGAGTATTCAGTATACATAACTGAACACTATGGGTCCAACTCTGAAATCGAGATAAAATCAGCTGTTTCATACATTTCGCTTGAGTAGGTAGAGTTTTTGTATGGAACAGCTGATTTTTCATACTAACATTTCTGTCTAAGACAAGGAAGTCGTCGTCTGTTTTTTGCTTTTTTAAATTTGAGTCTAACATCAAAACGCAGAGATTTCTTTGATTCCGTGCAATAGTGGCGATAAAGATGTCCACCAGATATCCTGAATAAAGCAAAAATAGTTTGATTGATATCTTGCCAGTCTTCTACCAGTAGTACGTTCAGCTAGAAAACTGTATTTGAAATAAACAATATTTGTTTTTCGATTTCCTAGCATTATTTGAGAAAAGTACTATACAAAGCCTCGGCGGAAATAGCCATTTAAAAAGAAAGGGGCCTTTAAAAGAAATTTTAAAGGAAATGGTTAATTTCCTGGTCTCTGCAGTATTGTTCCATTCCATAATACATATGTCGTGCAATGAAAAGACGTAAAACAAAAGCTGTGACTTTAGTTAGACTAATGTTCCAGCAGAATTAAATGTTTTATGAAATAACAGAAATATGACTATAAAGCGCTCTCCAAATTTCAAAATCTTTATGGAACTTAATGTACACCAACGGACGCGCTAGTGGGAACAGACGGCCTCCGTAGCCTAACTACATTGTTCTACAAAAAGAAAACGGATATTTAAATTGCACATTCATTATTATTTAAAATTACATCTAGATATATTATGCATTACATTTTATTACATAAACAGGAAGAATTCTAATAATATAACAATAACGACTAAATTATGGCTGCATTATAGTTTATTTGGGTATCAGCCAATAGCCATAGATTTAGAATGCATAAGAACTGACAGCGAGATAAAAAAATTACGTAATATTCTAAGTACCGATGACCGACACATGTAAAAAAACGGTTCTACGTTATTTTATTTGTTGTTTCTCATGTATCTTTTGTACCTATATACGAATTCTCGCTCCCATGCTTTGTTCGTCTTTTTGCGTAGAAACATTTTACGTCTACGGTATCAGCAATTCAGCAACCGTTCGCGCTCTGGCTAGCTGCATCTCATTCTATTGACACGGAATGCGGATCGGGTGCGGAAGCACGCTGCTGCACACTAACGGTTCCAAAGGGGCGCCTATAATATGTACGTCAAATATGTGGGTAAAGCGCTTATTTAGTGGAGTGTAAATGCATTCAGTACGGATAATCTGCCTTTTGCAGCCTGTAAAGAGAAAGCCTGTTTATTAGTTGACTGAATTTAGTCCAAGTGTAATAAGCCCTCAATTCCAACAGCCAAGTGGTGAGCGATGCTACTAGTTAGCTTTAACCCTTAATCGCAAATTACGCCATTTCTTGTCTGCCTTCAATCAAACTGCTGAAAACATGCCATCACTCCCATCGTCATTTCTGGTTTAATCTTTGACCTTTCTACCCAGAAAGGTCAAAGATGGTAGAAGCTCGTTAATTGTTGTTAATAAATTGACAAACTTATTCCGATATTTTGTTTTCATTGTGCTTTTTATTTTTATCTAGAAAACCCCATGGTGGGTAAATTGTAAGCAAATCTTGCTTTAAAATAAATGAAGATAATGTTTACGCTGACGGGAGGATCACACCATCATGACATCACTTCGCAGAGTAAATGCAGTCTACGTTAAGCGTGAAGTACCTCTTACATATTTACCTAAAATCTATGGTCAAATTTTCCTGTCATGCGGGTTTGCGCTCGCGTGCGGGTCTGGTACGCATGCGTGCCGCCCGCATCGTACCTTTTCATACATTTTCTTCACACGCGTAGCACGCATCACGCATGCGAGACACGGGCGCCGCCAGATTGCGCGCCTCCCGCGTGTATACGGACGGACGGAGTAGTATTGTATTTACTGTCACGCGGTTAGCACGCTTGCGTGTGTACAGTCTAGTAAACATGAAAATCGATACTGAACGAGTTATAGTCGAAGTACATTTATGACGTAGGTACTCGGTAACTGCTAAGCGCTCTGCAGGACTTATTGATATTGTTATTTGACGTCGTTAACTGGACACTCAAATTTTGTTCAATTCTTCCCAACATTCATTCTTCATCGACAGAGCTAATGGACATCCGAAAACAATTTTTAAACTTGCGTTCATTTCTTTAGTCTCTTGACAATTTACACTAAACTAGTCAACTCGTACAATTTTTATGATCAATTTCTATGTTCATCTATAGCACACGACTGTCCTCACTAATAACACACACAACACTGCAGCATATCGAAAAACTTGCTCTGCGTATGACCCAGCGGGTCAACTCACGCATGCGACCATATTCGCACGCGGGCGCAAACCCCCATGACCGGAAAAGGGCCCTTCGAATGAAGAACAGTCCTCAGAGATCGGCTCAAGAAACGGCTTCGCCTGTGTATTTACAAAATACACAACAACTTTTTATAAAATCATTGGTTATGTTTTGCACATTATCAACGTTCTTTATTAACAACACCAGCCAAGCTAATGTGCTTGTGCTAGGAACTCCTAGCACTGTCCAGCAGCTGTCCAATCCAAAGGTGGATGGACGCTTAGGCCGCAATCTAATCAATTTAGCCATTGTCGCTTCAAACAAACAATAATTATTATTAATAATACCAGCTTCGACCCACAAACACCAGATTAAAACTTTTCGTTTCGCAGGGTAAGTACCTATCTATCTTTAAATTATGTAATGTGGGCTATGTGTAATGTAGCTATGATGACTTACAGAATGTAAATACATTAAGGACCAATTTTCACATGTGACGGTAACCTTATGATTGCACCACAGACTTAATATAATTTCACGTACACTACATACACCATAATAGTTACATGTACCTATAACACATTATTTACGCAAATGTTAAGTTACAACAGCTATTAAATATTGTGGTATATACCTGTTTTATCTCGGAAATCTATTTTCGTATATATTTTTTTATGTATAACTAAACCCGCATTTGACCTCGATCACGCCTGATGGTAAGCGACGATGGTATTTGGACTGTAAATGTTAAATATGAAGTTATTTTCGAGCCAAACAACACAATCAAGAGTATATATAATGAGAGTTCTATATTTTGTAAAATACAATTTGAATACATTTACTTATTTTATATAAAACACTAACAGGATGTAATTTAAAAAATACCTACCTATTAAAACAAAGATTTCGGGTAACAGATCTAACCACTCATTTGAACGACAGCATTGTATGAAAGTTCAAAAATAAGTGCTCTGCGACCCAACACTGGGGTTATTTTTTGCGTTAAATCTGCTGCGATCCGTCTATCTCAACGGTAACGACCATTTCAGTAACGAAGCATGATTTAAAGCAATAAAAGTAGAATTGAGTGTCCGACTGTGTTCAACGCCTCTCGTTGTAAATAGGTATACCCTGCCCAGGAATATAAAAACCCTCGCCATATTGCGGAGTTAAATGGTACTATATTTTACATAGCGAACTCCAAAACACAGATTATAAAACTACCAATGGCGCACTCTTGATACGGTTTTTATATTCCTGGGCATAAGTGCATATTTTGTAACATCACATTCTCTAACAATACAGTAAATATAATATACAAATTATAACACGAATAATTTTGTAACGATGGCTGATGCAAGATCTAAATTTTTCATGTAATAAACTAAAAACGAATACAGAATACTGTGCATCATTGAGATCAATTGTTTTTTTTTAATCTAGTGATTATTTATAATTTATAAATTCTACTGCCCTGATATACAATAAATCCAACAATCATAGTACATATTAGTTTCGTAACCTATCTAAAAACCAAAATACAAAAGAGATAGTAAGAATGTGTAGGTAAGCATAGCGCCCAGGATATTGAAATGTTGACAAAAATATCAAAATTATCTGATATTAAATCGACTGGCAACAATGAAAATAGGCATTTTTCTTGCCGACTACTATTTTTAAACAATGTATGGATGCAATTTTGAATAACTCTAAAAGTTAGAGGTATCCTAAGAACGATATCGTGTAACTTCAATGGTTCTTATGTTGATTACCCTCCTTAGTACCCAGTCCAAACTTTCCAACCTGTATACAGATGGTGTACCTACAGGACTTCACGAAACTTGATTTGTTTGTTCGCTTATTAAAGTGCAATAATTAAGCATAAATAATAATGAAGTTAACGTTCTGTCCAAAGTGTAGTCCATATTCGAAAGAAATACAATATATAAAATAAGACATCTGTCGAAATCTATTAAAAATTAAATCACAATTGCCATAATTCGATGGGTGAGCTGTACCTACATTCTAAAAATTCATTACCGACAACATCATTCAATCAGGCCCAATAGCACTTTAGGTAGACACATAAAAATATAGAATATGGAGGGAAACGTCATTAAGTAAACAATCTTATACGTAAGTAGGTAAAAAACTCATAAAAACATGCCATGCACCTATGTTATATGTATAAGTTTAAAAACAATCTTAAATAAATAATATCCTATATAAATAGGCGCTATTATAAAACTTAACTAATATTAAACCTAATAAATATACTTTTATTTCCTCTAATAAATACCTAGTAATAACTTTTTTAAATACACAAGTCTAAGACATTCTAGCTACTCAAACGAATATAAAATTGTTGAAATATACCTATCTGAGTAATACAATTACTTATATGTGTTTTCATAGTTCATTTTACTTATATACCGGCTACGGTTAAACGGTGTGGGTTCAAGTCCCACCGGTGGTGTTTTCTTAGTATCGTTTATTTCTGATATTTGTAACGTCTTTCGAATTTGAAGTAAGTAAATTCCAAGTATAAAATTTTTAAAAATATACCTTGGTTTATTTTACAACTTATCATAACCTCAGATGCAACAATATTCAGGCAGGTTTATACGGGGTAAGCGCTGACCTGAATGGATTCTATTTCGGATCAGCAAGTGGAAAATAAATCATTAATGGTTCTAAACTGTATATAACAATATTCCAACTGTAACAATATTCCAGTAAAATATTACGCAAGTAGGTATGAAAGTATAAATAATTTGTATGGAAACTGAGTCGTAACGTAGTCTTATGGCTGTCGATTGCTGGGACTTGATAAATATCGAAGGTGATAATGCGAGAATAGCAAAAAGTGTTGTCCGTCGATATCCGCCATTTTTTTCGATATTTATCTACTGTGAAATTAATATCACTCCGGGAGAATTGGCCTCCTGGAGACTGGGAGAATATCACACATCGAAAAAAATGGCGAATATCGAAGGACGGGACGGGACTATTTGCTATTCTCGGATTATCACCGTCGATATTTATCGAGTCCCTGCAATCGACATGCAAGACATGATCCTTAGCAGTCGATATTTTCGTGATATTGATAGTCGACATCTGAGATGGGATATTTATCGAGTTTCAATATTACATCCTGTTTTTAAAAATTGACCTCGTGTATATTCCATCCTTTTCTTGTAATATGTACCAAAAGCGCAACCACAAGTCGTCTTCTGTATTACACATCTACACATCAAACAGAAGTATTGAGGGTTACATAATAATAGGTAATATAAAATGGCAACATTAAATCTCTACAAGCTAGGCTACAATACTACTATAATAAATATGTTATATACAGCATCCGACACCAAAGTTGTGCCACGATAGGAGTTTACGCAGCAAACGATTTTGGGTTTCTTTGGCGTTTGGGAATGTCATTTCGAGTACGAGATTGATACACTTTTTAGTGAGAGTCTACATGCGCGAAGTAACTGTTACTTTACTTAACTCAGTGCTCAACATCGGTGCCGGGAACTGTATCTTTAAATTCGCTAGAGCCAGCTAGCATGCACATACGTAAATACAACACTGATTTATAAAAATCGATAGTTTTTTGACATTTTTATATACAACCGTATCCAAACTTTTCTTTTCCTTCAACTTCGGGTAAATTTACAGAAATCGGATTAGTAGCGCGGTAAATTAACGGTTTTAAGAGGAACCGATTTTTGTAATTCGAATTTTCACAACACATCAATTGTCATCTACTGTTGTCATGATTGTCATGCTATCTCGCTCGTACTTAAAAAAACTAATATTTTCTCTTTCGTAAATTATGTATCAAGTATCTCGTAAGTAAAGCATTTCCTAGTATTAGTTCTTTAAGTTTTGGACTACGCAAGGCAGAGGCTTTTGGTGGAGTTAAAGGAAAACTTCATGGTCACGGTGTATATAGAGGTAAATGTAAAAAATTCTTCATCGACTTACGTAATTCTAAATCGTCTTTTTGTAGAAAGACGAGCTATCTTTAAATGCACTATATTCGGAAAACTAGAACAACAGTAAGTATTTTACCTACTATAATTTTTGAAAGAAAAGATCTTCCTACACCTAAAATGCAAGCCAGTGCTTCACTGATCTATATCTATATTCGTCGTTATGTCGCCGAAGGTGGGTTCATCCTTTAAAAATGTACCAGATCGTTCCATTACTGGAATATCTGGCGGTGGATCATGCTCCTTAGCGCGGCCGGCAACTCGTTTGTTCTGCTTAGGAGTATTTTTATTGTCTTTTATTATTTTTGGAACTACTTTTGCCGAACTAGACTTGGTAGCGTTCATTAAGGAACCAGGAACTTTTCGTTCATTGATCTTGTTATGCGACACCGCATTCGTAGATCCATTAATCGCAGCTACATCTTTGAACTGCGAAACACGCTTCTGCGATCCGCCACTTTGCTTGGAATCAGTGCTATTGCATTTAATACCTTGATGTAAGTAAATGGGTATTTTAGTTTTCAATTTGTTATTAACTGCCTGACATTTAGATGTTTTAACCGCTGAAACAAACATTCATGAATATAAAAAAGATTAAGACGATCTATTGCTATATAAATATAAAATAAGATAATACTTACATTCGATGGATCCTTTCGTTGTGTGCTTAGTCTTTGTATAAGTTGCGTATTTATTGCTATTTTGCGATTCACTCAGAGAATCAGTGGATGGTTCTGCGGTACGTGGGCGTGAAGAAGTAGCCAAGCTGTCCTGAGACATTGCTTGTGCCTTGGCTTCACACGCCTGTCGTGACTTCATACGACTTGTCCTCAAATTTCGTGCCTGAATTGGACTTGAATTTCGAGAAGATTCGCTAGATGAAACCATTTTAGGTACAAGTTTCTTCGCAGCAGGTAATTTCTTTTCATTCTCTTTGGAAACTCTTGGTTCTAAGTATCTCGGTTTTGTGTTCTCGAACGACATAACACGCGTTGCTGTAGATTTATTATTACAGCGATCTTGTGACTGATTATTTTTAGTTAAATTGAATTTTGCTCGTTCTTCTTGAGCCTTTGTAGTCCTCACCTTAGGTGGGTTAAGACGATTCGATTTTTTGTCTCTTAAGTCATAATTACTCTTTAAAATATCAACAGAACCCATCGGAGCGGCAGGTTTTGGTGCATATGGAACGAAAGAAGCACGCACGTGGTCTATGTCCAGGCTTCGGGTGGCTGAGGTACTATTAACCTTTTTAGTTTTGTTATTACATACGCTTCGACTTTTTCTGTCTTGAAACGGAGAAGTAATAATTGGGATGGCTTGCGCACCATACATTATGCACCCAAGTTCCCGTAGCCTTTTGCGCAGATCCGCAGGCAAATCTTTAAATGCTTGGGTTCCGACAACTCGAGGCGCTGCTCTAACCAGCGCGCCTTCGCACTGCAAGCGCCAGCTGCTTGCATGAGTAAATAGGAGATTATTTTGATTGGAAACTTTGTTTGGATTGCCGTTTGTAATTAGATCAGGCTTCGAATAGTGCTGGTTACGTATTTCTTTGACTACTGCGGAAAGAAAGGCATAAGCGCGGCAGGCTTCATCTGGAGGGGCCCATTCAATGGCAGCGGCGAGGCAGTCGTCGAGAGCTTGCTTGGCGGGGTGGGGTGCGTCAGCGGCTTGCGGTGCGATCACGCGCAGCACCGCCATCAGGCGCGGAGCGGCGAAGTGTGCCGCCGCGTTTACGAGCCGCCGACACATGCGCGCAACCACCTCCACCCACCTGCTGTTTTGTAGTGATGCCACTGCACAGATGTTATTCGTCACAATAGATACAAACTGATGTAATAAATTAATGAATTTCAGAAAAAATAAGTCCCAGGATTTCCACTTATAAATGAAGAATAACTTACCCAAATAACACTTAATTTAAAAATTTAGGAAATTGTGGTACCACAGTGGAGATCCCCTCACTTTTGCCTGTCATCATCAGGTCCTCGAGATTCCTGATGTGAGAAGGGCACCATGGTCCTAAACATTTGCGCTATTACTGTGGCATCTGACATCACTACTAGATCTACTACTCACTAGATCCATTATGGATCTACTGAGAACGAACGGGATCATCGGTTGAGTTAGATGCCGCAGACAAATATACAACGCGTCAATCTCTTAACCCCACTTCCTCGGTCGGTCGGCAGACAAATATTGGAATAAGAAGTGGTACCTTCTATCCTATATCCTATCCTAATCTTATCACACAGTGTGAAATTTTTTATAATGACTCGACAATGTCATAAAACATACCTGTAATGCCACATCCATACACAGTATCAACCAGGTTGTCTGTGGTCAAATTCACAATGTGTTGCTGGTAACATTTATCTAGTAGTTCCTTAGGTAATGTTGCAAACGCCTTCGTTGGCCATACTTTCGAGAAATATTTAGTGATCCATCTAAGACATTTACGATATAAATCATCTAACCCATACACGGACGACAACGGAAAGCATTCTAAAACTCCAGCAGTGCATACTGGACAAGGCTGAAATAAAGTAAAATCAAATTAAGATACCTATTTGCAGTAAATTACTTGATTTTGTACTTTATTTATAATTTTTCATACTTAATCATATATTTAAAATATTTCAGATCACTAAAACATAATAGCGTAAGTACCCTGTGAAAATGATGACAGTATTTAGCTTTTAGGGTAAACATTATTGCCTCTTTTAGACCCTCCAGGCCTAACATATCCGCTATTGTAGCCAATTCTACGATGCTTATTGAATCCGGAATTGTTGACACTCCAGAATATATGTGACATAAAGCGAAGTGTACCACATTGAAAGAGAACCTGCAAGTAAAATAGATATAATATAGAAGGAATGTATTCCGTAAAGTACCCTTATTAATTTCTGTAGTGTTGAAAATATTAATCTATCACTGGAAAAACTAAGAATAAAATTTTACTACTTACGGAGGTAAAACAATAACGTTTCCAGCACTTTCTACCCAACCACCGCTTAGAATACCAGCAAAGTACTGGCATCTGAAAGAGAACAGCACTTTCATGTAATAACACAAGATCCAGCCTCTTCACATATGTCCCAAAATTACCAACCTTGAAGATAAAATGCATTTATGTGCTTTAATCCGTCTTCCAGATACCTCAACTATCACGTCGGGAGCTATTTCTTCCAAAAACATTCGAAGCAAATCCTGACCTAGCCGAGATTGGCAATTGCCTATCAGACTTGATGTTTGGCTAGTCTCTTCTGTGGTGCTGTTCTCTGAAAGGAAATAATTTCGTCGGGTATCGCAATAATATCTCTAGTCAAGGGTAATAGGCACTGAACAACTTTGATATTATCTTACCTACTACAGAGCGACAAATACTACTTTGTACACTACTCATTTCCGACATATCGGAAGCTTGTTCTTCCACATCACCAGGGCTCGATGAAACTCCTAATCTTAAGGGTGATCGCGTCCTACTCGATAAGGATCCCGGCATACTTCTGCTGAACTCGTTTTTCAAATGAGGGAATAATCTATTTAAGCTCAATGCGTTTTCAGAATGAAACGAACTTATTACTTCAATAGATCTTGATGTACCAGCGTTACCTTGGTCGCCCCAATTATGTTCTGGAATAGATCTTGTCATTCGGACATCCAAAACCCTTTCTTCATTTATGACTAAAATATTTTCTCCTTTCTGTATTGGTTTGTCTAGATCTGACAATTTAACAAATAAATCAACAGACTGTTCCTCTGTGGTATCCTCCGGAATTGCCGTCGTGTTTCGATGACGGAATCTGTCTCCACTGATACCGCGAATATGATTTTCTAATTTGATCACTTCAGTTTCAGAATTCGGTTTTGTATCAGACATAAGTTTTGTACGTTGTTCTGGTAAACGAATAATTTCCGAAATGCTAATATTAGGGTCATTACATAACGATTCATATTCTTCAAACGTACTTGTAGAATTACAAGACTCGTTTTTTTTTGGAAACGTTACTGATGGACTCTCGTTAGAACCTTTTCCAGTTTTAACCTTAGACGCTACTTTGGTTTCACCAATGTAATTCTTTTTTGTATTCGTATTTAATGACGAAGAGAGCCTGGCTGGTATCCCTTTCGGCGTTGATTTTTCACCCAGATCGATATACATAGAAAAAATGTTCTTTTTTTCACTTACATTCTCAGTGTCATTAACTTTCTTAGGTGGTATTGGATCAGGTAAACTTGACAGATCTATGTAGAATTTATGACTTGACTTTTCACTGCTATCAGAATCAACAGAGCTTCGACTCTTATTGCAGTTTTCGAGACTGCTGTGTTTAGACTCATTTTTCAGATTATCGCAGGCTCTGTCTCCAGGTCTCCAGATAGATGTATTGGCAACACTCGCTTCTCCATCTGACTTGGTACCGTCCGACATATCAACTACCCATGATGCAACACAATTCGGTTTCGATGATTTTCTAGAATTATTACTTTCGACTTCTGGTATGTATGCTCCGGATACTATTGGTATATTTTCTATTTTTCGTCGAACCGAAGGGCTCCCTATGAGACTGCCTATTTGAGGTAAGTGATCTTCAACAGACGCCCCTCCTGATACTATAGGTGATGATTCATTATACTTCTTTAATAATTTTAGATTTGTATGAGGCTCACGGCCTACTATTGTTGTATCACTTTCACTTTCTTCAGATTCGTATTGCTTCAAGGAAGACATTTTCAATGACAGTATTGAATTATGTGGTGTATTAGACATAAAAACCGTATTTGAAGAAAAACATCCTTCTTTTTCCGAAGTACCTCTAGACAGTTCTGCGATTTCTACAGTTTGTTTGCCATCTTTTTCAGATTGTATTGTGCTTTCAAAAGCATTGGTAGATAATGAATCCTCTGTAATAGGTGTCATTTCGAATATGGTAGGAGATAAATCCTTTTGTATAGAATCTGGATCTTTATTGTCCGCCTGTTCTAAGGAATCTTCATTTTCGATGCTTTCAGACCATTCGTTAGGACTAATATCGGGTTTAACCGTGGAACATGGTACAGGTTGACTTGGTGTTGGCATCATATCTGATTTTACGTTTTCGATGGTTTCAGTTATTTCAGTTTCAATTTTAATTGCATCGTCCTCTTCGTCTACTAAACTCGCAGCATCAATGAAACAAGATGTAGATTTGAACGGCGATTTTTGAACTAAGCTCTGACAAAGATTTTCTGTAAAATTAGTACTCGCTTTATTTTTCACCTGAATACCCGTTACGTTTGAGTACTTACGTTCATTATTTATAAACTTTTCGCAAACTTCTTTTTCAACTAATTTCGGAGGAAATACAGATTCCCAGGAACCAGTTTCAGATGATAAAGATGACGATTCTAATATTACAATTTCTTCGTTCTGTCGCTGTTTTTCTTCTTTTGAGTGAGTACTAGCTGTATCTTTTAATTTGAACGGCTGGCTAGACATTTGTTCGTTAAAATCTTTATTAACGAATGTGCTCGTGGAAGCTGTTTGAGCTGAAACAGGAAGCTTAATCCTCTGAAAGTTATTTTTTTCTGTTAATGAACTAGAAAAGGAATCATTGGTATCATCTGTAGTCAAGTCGTGCAATGTACTTTCGGTTAACGATACGTCCGTTAATGTAACATCTTTATGACTGCCAAGACTTTCAAGCAAGCCAGTATTCTCCAACCCCGAATCTGAGGATGTGAAAATATTTTCCATTTTGGTAATATTGTCCCCAACATTTATTTGTGGATGGCACCCAGAAGAGCTAATGCCCGGTGAACAAGTGTACGCAGCCGACAAATAGTCTGATGAAGAACTTGGATCATCTGTGATCAAGCTGTCTGGAGAATAAGCGGGCTCGGGGATTTTATCCGCAACTAATTCGCAATTATTTGGGTGTTTGACCAAATCACCAAAAAATTTATTTCTTTCAAGTATCTGACTAGTAGATAAATTTATCTTTCTTTCATTACTTTCTCTAATTTCAGAAGAAATGTTATCTTTAAGATGACATTTACTTAGAATATCGTAACTGTTGGAATGCTTAACTGATTTGGATGTATGACTAGAGTTAAGAGATAGAGAAGTAGGCTTGTTTCGTGGTAAAACTTTATTGAAGTCCTTTGTTTGAGCTTTAATTATAGATTGAAATGCGCTTGAAAGAACATCCTGTTCTTTCAGTTCCTTTTCCAGCAAATTGACTTCTATGGGTACTAATGCATAGTATTCTTTTGTTAATTCAGTACTGGGACTGGCGTTTATACTTTTCTGAAAGCTTTTTTCGTTAAACGGATTGATACTGCACGTAGGAGTTACAAAAACCTCAAGTTCTTCAGTGTTCTCCTTAGCAATCCAAATATTATCCGATTTCACTAATTTTAAATTATCATTTAAATAAGTTATAATTTCTTTTTCCTGGTGTTTAATATTGCATTCAGTATACGCGTCACTGGAAAAAAAGTAGAGTCAGTAAATTGTCCTATTAAGGATCTAAAAAAATCTTTAATATTATTATGACTATGAGATGTTAATAATTGTTACACAGCAAAAGGGAAAGATATGGACCGTGGTCATTGGATCTGATGCCAATATTGTTACATATAACGAAAAGTTTTTAAAATAATTTTGTGGGGACGTTACTTTGACCTTAATTATTTTGATAAAAAGCAAAAGAAACAATTATTTTTTTAATGATTACAGCCCAAGAAAATAATAATTAAGTTTATTAGTAAACCATACCTTATGAACGAATATATCTCATCGAACGTATTTCGTTCTAGATCCACGTGCAAAAGTGTTTCAAGCTTACGATAAAAATCACTTGTGCGTGCTTTTAATATACAAGAATGTGTTAGTATTTTTAATTTTCCACACGCCACTTCTAAATCTGAATAAATAGATTCATCAAATATTCTGCAACAACAATTGTTAACGTTATTTTTTTTTAATTCCTAGGTTTTATGTCTACGGTTCCACAGACTTGGCTTTGGAGGACTCTGTTATACTTAAATTGTTAGGTGACCGGCACGCAATAACACAAGCAGTGTACAACAATTTCAATTCTCAGTCAGTTGACTGTGAACGCAACTTTAGGATGTATAGCAAAGTTTGAGTAAGATACGGAATAGCGGCTACTACTACTATTTGAATTATTGTTGTAAAGCATTGAATCATGCATAACATGACTCACTGTTTCTCCTCTCAACGTTTTCAAAACTTGACTCCAAAAAGAGAATGTTACTCATGGGATCTTAAGAAAATAACAATGTGATGCTTGAGTTTCAGTTCATATGTTTAGGAGCGTTATACGTCTTTCTGGTATTTGGGACTTTGAGGCTTAATTCATGTTAATAGTTAACATAATAAGGGGAGACACAGTAAGAGACATTAGTTGCCTTGATGTTTTAATTTTTAAAATAAATAAAACATACGAATATATAAAATGCTGTAGTATGATACGGGCAAGACTCAGACCAGGCCGCGTAATTCCTTTACCCGTTGGTAGAACGTGCCACCTATGAAAGCAGCGCCTATCTGTACTGCAGCCACTTTTGGAATTCCGCGGCCCGGCCCGCTGAATTATCCTTATTACAATGAAATGACCTTTACCTTGCAACATCCTCTTCAAGTTGTCTCTGTAGATGTAGTTCCAATTGTGATGCTTCGTCAGAAGCCGAAGTCTCGCTCGCCGGCACCGGCCTAAACCTTGTGCGAGCCCCCAGCATTAAGCATCTCTTACACCTTTGAATAAAAGAAGCAATCTATTTAATACACAAAAAAACAATATACAATGCGTAGATTTATGCGCACAAGGCGCAAATAAAATTGTATGGTCAAAATTTATTTTTTGCGATTTTTGATTGTTTCGATATTAACATACTACAAAAATTAATATCGGAAAGGTGTCGTAGGTACCTAATCAAATTACTTATAATTTTACTTTCAGTGGGCGAAACCACAGCACTCTCTTCGACTACTTTACTGGTACACAATTAGTGATGGAACCCAATGTAATGAACTAATGAGTTAAAAAGGACGAACAGGATTGAACTCTTGATAATGTCCATGAGTATGGGTATTTACCTCTGTCCAATCAGACGTCGCCCATCCGACTGTCGTCGCTGCGGAATCCGTTACCGAATCGTGCAACTCACTGCCAGTCGGACCAAACCTGAAATTAATACATCAGGCATTTAGAAAGAGGTAACATCGCGGAAATATGTCGGAGATTCGCCTTAGCTTAGGCCTGGACTACATGTGTTGCAGCCAATCACGAGGCGCTGACTTGAAGTGTGGGGAGGTTGGAACGCTTGTGATTGGCTACAGCGAACTAAATCAGCGCTGGAACCGGCACATGTAGTTCCAGCCTTAGAGGAACAGGACAATTAATTTCATACCAAACAAGTCACAACTTACAACATAGTCAATAGCCCATACTAGGTTACCCCATATCATTGTAGGTTATCCTATAGGTATTTTTCTAGACCCAATGAAACACATAAAAATTTCTTGCAGAGAAGACAGTTATACCCCGAATAGTCTTAATAGAGTTATCAAGAGAAGAGGGTGTCACTGATACTTTTATGTTTATATAATCTACGGTATGAATATCACTATGGAAAAGTTTACGTTAAGTAAGTTAAGTTTTAAGTAACTAAATTAAATTCAACGTAATTAACATTGGGGAGCCTAGCAAGCTATGACAGGGTTATATCAACTTCCATCCAAAGCCATTAAAAATAAAAATCCAAGATACAACATACCAGATACACACTTGTGATTTATACAATAGAATAATATAAGTACCTACTTCTGAGTCTTGGGCTTAGCTTACCAAGAGATATTTAGATGTATGAGCTACTATAACCTGTATTATTTTAGGTATATGGTAAACAGGGTCTACAAGTAATATCATTTTAATTGTGTATGCAAAACATGCCTTCACTGCTGCCAGCACACTATGACATCATAATATTATACAAGCCTACTCCTTTATGAGTATCACTTATAATGAATTTGCAACATAATGTTGTTTAATATTGCAGCTACTCTTCAGTTTTATTTATATAAGTAATTTCTAAAATCACAATAATAACAAAATAAAAATACTAACTCATACAATCTTTCAAGTGGTAGATAGGTATTAGGGCTGAAAATAGTCAAATAATGAAACCCCAGTTAATATGAAACCTATACTATATATAATTTGTATGTAAACGATTTGATCGGTGATCTGAGGAGCACTGGAGTAGGATGTTATCCGGGAAGGACATGCGTCAACAACATTAGATATGCTGATGACATGATGCCCCTCAGCCCATCGATCAATGGTCTCAGGAAGCTACTTTCAGTGTGTGAGCGCTATGCTAGCGTGCATGGACTGAAATACAATGTTTTAATGGTCGGGAGAGGGTGCCCGAAGTGCGCCTGAATGGCTCTGCGGTTTAGATGGTGCAGCATTTTAAGTATTTGGGGCATATTTCTGACCTGTGACCTCAAGGACGACAACAATATCGAGAGGGAGAGGCGGGCGCTCGCGGTTCGTTGCGACATGCTCGCGCGGAGGTTCTCCAGGTGCAGTGCGGGTGTAAAAACAATTTTGTTCAAGGCGTACTGTACTGTTTTTACACCTGCCAGCTCTGGGTGAATTTCAGGAGAGCCTCTATGAGCGCCATGAGGGTGCAGTACAATGACGCGCACCGAATCCTCATGAAGTACCCGCGCTATTACAGGGCGTCGGGCATGTTTGCCGAGGCGCGAGTGCCCGATTTCTTTGCTGTTGTGAGGGCTCGCATAGCGTCCTTCTGGGACAGAATGCGAAACTCTCACAACAGCATACTCAGAGACATAAGCGAGGACTTAACATGTCCGATATTTAAATATTGGGTGTCCATGCACCAGCGCGCGAACCGTAAATGACATTTATTGTGCAGTCATATTTTTTAGTTTTAATGTTTATTTATTTTATTATTGTATATTGTATTGTTTGATGGGTTTTTGCCTAAATAAAGGAATTATATTATTATTATTATATACCAATTCATTATTTGAATTTTAAGAAGCATGATAAAACAATTCCCATTATACCTTACTCAGATTATGTAGTTAAATAATAAGATTTCTATCACATGATAATTTTCAAAGGTGTCATTAAAATCAACAAATTTAACTGATTAATTACCTAAGAGGCATTCTAAAACAGGTAATAACTACCTGACAAAGGGTATGCATTGCTCGAACAGGTTCTAATACACAACATGGATTTCCCTCATAAGGTTTTGGAACTGGCACTATAGAGTACAATTTCATCTGTAAGGTGAAGTAAAATAAAATATATTTTACTATATTCAACATCATTGGTCACATGATACCTACCTTTTATCCCGGTCAAATCAAAAGTCAATTTTCACTCTTGTCAGTGACAATTAAATATTGTGCATGTTCCAAAACACTTTCGTGGGATTACTGCTAAACATCATTCGAAAACATGTATATATATACATACCTTCACTGCCAGTCAGACCAAAAATCACGCAATGTCCCTTGTGGGGTACACAGAGAGAACAGAGAGCCAAGAATCTACTATAGGTATATGGTACATATTAATAACATGTATTATATAACTATCTAAAAGCACTAGGTACTTTAAAATGAAAAATAATTACCCGACAATGTGAAAAGTTTTTTAAACATTACCTAGTTAGAACATAGGTACTCCAAGCATCAACATCCATTTCAAACACATATCATCAGATCCAATTCATTGGAAACATTTCCTTATACTCAAGGCAATTTCTAGTAAATACAATAAATTTTAAAAAAAGTATTCTAACATGTGTTATCGTTAGGTACATACACACATACTTACATAAACTCACGTCTACTACACAAATTAAATAGATATTTTGTGTCCATAATCCCCTAGAGACAGTAGGTACCTATGTGATACCATCCACTACCCACATTGTTTTGAAAATGAAAATTTAGTGTAGCTACTGTTAGTTGTGAAACTTGAACTTACAAATCAAACAAATGAGAACAATATTAACATATGTACTCGTAGATAAAGGCGGCTTTTCAACTAATTATGTGGATCGATAATTTTGTTATATTAAATCATCCCGGTGTTTATTAACTTTCCTTTTCTCAAAATCAACTTCGTAATGTATATTCTTCAATAGTAATACAATAAATAATCGTCCGTTACTCAATAACAAGACAAATTATCTCAAAAATAATACCAAAACTGCACTACCGTGTCGTCATGTGTCGTGTCGTCATAGCGAATTCCAATAGAACCGTATTTATTGACTAACCTATTTATTATTCCCAGGTGGCCAGCCATACACCTTAAATTCAAAGGTTTTTTTATGAAAACCACTTCAAATGTTGTCAAAAATATACAATTTTATTGACAAAAATCTCACAAAATCTTCGAAGAACCAAACAAATACACTGGTTGGTATTTTACAGTGTTGCCAACTAGGCTAGCGAACCAAAAAAATTGCTAAAGCGGTGTGTACATACCATAAAAGTAAGCGAAAAAATATCCCAAATTATAACAGGAAATACAAGAAATACCTTTCGCTTCGTCTACCATTATTTCCTTTTAGTGACTAAAATTTAGTCCATCAGACCTTAAATTAAGATCTAGACACACGGCAGAGGGTCCGCCAAGTTCGAAAAAAAGGCAACTTACTAAATATGTGTTATACTCGTATTTACACGAACGGACTTAATTTTTTCATGTTTTTTACACATTCATGTTTTAGGTGATATTTATTTTACTAAAAATTACTATGGCGCGTATTACTTTACTTGATATATGTTCAGTTTTGTAGAAACACAGGAGTATCAAGGGGCAAATACTTGAAGTGAATTCATAGTTTATTAAAAATAATAGAAATTCAGATGTCCGATATTTGGAATATAAATAAAATATTAGATGTGCTTTCAGATATTAGTTAAAATAGTTTTGCACAATGTCATTTATAAATTTTATAGATGATTTCATCTCAATTTCATTTTTTTTGGTTTGCATAGTTAGTATTTTTGTTAGGACTCTGGAGTCCGGTATAATAATAATAATTATATTGTTCTAAAAATCGGCGATTATTTCATGTTGATCTATATTTATTACCATTAATATTTATCATCATACGTACCTAGCTGCTTTATATTTTATGTGCCGTCAGTTGCACGAAACGTCAATTTTGTTGTCTTCATTAAAATACGTGATATCTTTTTTACGCTATAGGTCTAGCTAGATAGATATGACTTGAGACTTAAATTATGAATGTATCTTGCAACTCGCGGTTTAGCAAGGTGTTATTACTTTGCGTTTTCGTCTTCGCCTAACTTTGCTTTTAATATCGCGTACACAAGAAAACTCTCATGCTCACGCACGTGATGGTTGATTTCTGTTCGAAAGAAACATTTTGTTAGCCTGTAGAGTAGACGCATACAATGCGGCATTCGAGCTGTGCGCTGCCGTAGTATGGAAAGCAAAAGTAAAGACGCCTTAAAATGTCAAAAGGGATAAAAGTAAAACACCTTAAATAAGGGATTGCTGGGGGGGTATGTAAGCAAAAACTGCAATAAAAATAGCACATAGGTGCTATAAATGCGTATTTATGTAAAGGAAAATAAAAATCGACAGTAAGCAACACTACAGTTTACCAATGGCTTAAAAGAGCTTGTACCCAGAGCCATAATATTAAATATTATTAAGAAAATGTAATTATTATACGATTTTGAACGCATCATAGGCCTACGTTCCGAATCGCTTTTCGCTTTGTCCGACAAATTCTCGGGTAAAGTGAGCGATTTGGAATCAGGTTTATGCACAGTTTGACCACAGAAATTAAATATTATGTTTGACAAAAGAGATTGGAACGGCCACAAAGTCAACGTGAATAAATCAAATGTCAACGCATAGCTCTCTATAACTCTTGACAAGTAAAACTTAAGGCTACGTTCAAAAACCACTACGGCTTTGCCGGGTAATTATTGTCGAGTAAAAAATGTGTTTTGATTTTGGAACCGGGCATTAATGTCAACGTCAATGTCAACATAAAACAATTGTTTCACGTTGACACTAATGCATGGTTCTAAAACACATGTTTACTCGACAATAATTACCTGACAAAGCGGAAGTGGTTTTTGAACTGACCTTACTCTAAATACAAATCCTTGTGGAAATCAGAGTTGGCTCCGTTTGACATTCGTTTGGTTGAATGTTCTATTTGCCTTTATATAGTTTGTACAAAACGAAAGAAATTTACAAAATAACGTTTTAATTACGTTTCACAACGTCGATGTGAAGCGTAATAAAACAAAATTAATTATTTTTGCTTTTTATTTATTTAGAAAACATGGCTGTATGGGCTAAGTCCCTTGCCTTTCTCTTTTGGTATCGATTTTAGAAACAAATCCAGACATCAACCAATCACAGCCCGACAGGAGAGACGTGCCTTTATGGGATGTGACGTGTACATTCCCCCGTAATCCAGTAGGATGGCGACGATCCTCGCATTGGAATGTCGAAATAAATCGATCTTGTTCACCCATATGTCATGTGAGCGAGAATCGCACTCAAACTCCAACCAAAGTTATCTTTGACAGGGTTGCCAATTCATGGGAAATTTCCTGAAATGCGGGAAAGGAAATCGGGCGAAAATGTATTTAATTGTTCATGAGTCTCAAGCCATCTATAAAACGCATGAAAAGATTTTTTAATACCTAATGAATGAGAAAGCACGGTGAACGGTAGAAGGCCTTTGCCCATCAATGGGATGACTATAGGCTATTAAAAAAATTAGAAACATACTACTGAACTCGGCTACCAACAAAAGTCGGTGTCTACTTTAAAAAAATTACATGCGTGTAAGTCATAGTTATAGTAACTTCAAATGCAAAGAGTAGCGGTAGCTGCTACTTTGACATCAATATCGTTCTAGCATCAGAACGATAATGAGAAAGCGTGAATGTTAATTTTCTTGGGGAAATCGCGCCAAGACATCTCGGTGAGAATTTTTGCCATGAGTCTACACTCAGTTATCAAGAACGACGTGTATTGAAATCGTAGTTCAGATTTTACATTATAAAATGGTTCTAATGCTGCGTGGAACATTTTCACGACTTAAACTTATATAAAGTCAAATATCAACAAACACAACACACATACCTTTCCAACAAATTCCTTCAGACGCTTGAAATTCCTTCAGACGCCAAGATGTTTTAACAGATGTTTAAGGTTTTGAAATTTAAAAAATGATGCCATGGTATTATTACAATTTTACTATAGCTTTTAGAAATTAAATTAATCCAAATAACGAGAAACTTGTGATATTTAAAAAAAATACGTTTTGTTTTATTTTTCAGTTTACGGAGTGTGCTCGTGGCTCCATCTACGCAACGCTTTGCGTTTTATGTCCTATTAAGATGTTCGTTCTGTTTGTTTTGTATTTTCGGATATTACTGTCGGCAACCCTGATCTGATCTTCGAGTTCATTTCATTGATTTTCGCGCTAAATGGGAAAGAATGGATGGACTATTGGACTGGAATCTCAACTATTTATTTATTGTAAATAAATGTCTTCATGCTTAGAGAATGGCAGCAGTATTTTAAAAATTTATTAGCCGGAAGAGTGAAATGTATAATAGTGCTACTGTTCTATATACGACTCGACACACACAACTCTAATTTTAAAAATGTACTTTTGAAGATTTTGCGAATTGCCTTGGTTGATTAGGTACTACATTTCTCTAAAACTATGTGAATATGGATACTTCATCAGAAAACTGGGACCCAGGTACGTATAAATATTTTTTCATGAATGTTCACAAAGGACCTACAACTAAAAAATAAATACATATTTTTTTATTATTGTAGCACTCACTCGACTGTTAGCTTCATTGAAAGAAGTCCAGACAGGAGGTGAAGATGTGGCCTTCTTAAGTGAACTATTGCAGTCTAAACAGCTTCATGCTCTTGTTCAAGTACATAACAAAATTGTAGCCAAAGGAAAAGATGATAAATTCTATCCATTACTTTCAAATGCTATGCAAGTTACACTAGAGGTTTTGGAGCTTCTTAGCAATGTGATGTCAGTTTCTAAAGAATATGAAGAACTCCTTAGTTTGTTGCAAAAGCCACATTTCCAAGTAAGTATCTTTTTTTTAGTTCTCGTTTGTTTCTGAATTTGAAAATAAAATGTTCAATTTCCATTATATTAGTATACATACACTTTTAATTGTGTCATAGGCAATACTCTGTACTCATGATGCGGTCGCTCAAAAGGATTACTACCCACATTTACCAGATGTCCCACCTGATGCTAATGAGGAGGAGGAAACGGTGAAAATAGTCCAGCTTGTCAAGAGTGATGAACCATTGGTATAAACAATTTAATAAAATATTAATAACATTGTAATTGTAAATAACTCCATTTAGAAATAGCAGCTGAACTAGAAACTAACTGAGCATAGTGATAAATTGTTTTCTTGGTATAAACGAAATAATCTGTTATCAGTATTGAAATTAGAATTGAAAAAGGGTCAGACTATACAAATTGTTTATATATCTAGTACAGCTACTGGCAGGAAAGTTGAGCGACAAAGACAGTTTGTGCAGGAAACAATTTTGGGTTGGGTCTGTAGCTGCATATAGATGAGTGAAGTGTTCATTGCGTTTACGCGATTGGGTCGTTTTTCGTGTGAAGTGAGTCTACATGTGTGTACACCACCGTAGCTTAATAGGGATGTTGACTATTTTTTAATTTATTTTAAATTATCTTATCCATTTATAAAATTCTATATTTATATTCAATAATTAAATTAATTATTGAGTATCAACAATTCAACATGAGTTAGGTCAACTACCCTATTAGATAACGCGCCGGCTATCGTTAAGCTTTTTTAAAGAATTTTCTTTGTATCGTGTATGCATGTATATAATTTCGATATATGTAACTTCTTTCGAATTTGAAGTAAATTCCAAGAATAAAATAAAATGTACAAATCACTCAGTGCTCAACATTGGTACCGGCAACTGTAGTATGATTTTGATTGTGGGAGAATATATAGGTACATTTTAAATAGTTTTAATACTAGAGCCTAAACTTAGATGCCTTATATGAAAAGGTTTACTTTATTGAAAAATATTTTTTATTAAAAGGGTGGAGCATTGAGTGCAGAGCCAATAGTGGTAAGTGTAAATATGCTGATAATTTAGTTGCTGGTTTTTTAATAATATTTAATTTCATTTATACCTTTTGTTCACTTGGTACCTGCATACCTTTATTTTGAATTGTAATTCAATTCCTTTTCATCCATCATTGTCCAGTTACCTACAGTTTCGAAATTTATTAGCTGCTATCTCTAGATGTAATGCAATTTGTATTGTGTTGTCTTGAGTCTTGCCCACTATTCCGAGACTTTTATTTTTTGTTCCAAGCTATATTTTGTAATGTAACTTGCACAATACACATTGCTTGTGAGTTATTTTGACTACCTATATTTTACTGTTTGAGTTTTACAGAAACGTAAAACAGAAATACAACTAGATTAATGGCTGCTTACTACATAAAAACGATTGTACTTTTTTGATTAAAACTTTGACTGAAATTTAGCTTCCAGACCCCTTAATGACTAAGGCTATACTGAATTGGGTATATAAGCTATCATTACATTCTCAAAAAAACTCTCAAACAAGTTTGTGATGGATTAGTAAATGTATTTTATTCTGTAGCATATTCTGTCTTTCACAATACTCATTCACATATTATTGCATATGCAATCATCATCTTTTAGTAAGGCATATGTACCTACCTAAAAATGTACGTAAATTAATCTATTACAACATGCTTTTATTGAAAAATATTTTTTTTTGCATATACGCATGGATTTATCGTCTAAGTTACGCCTTGCTATGCTATTAATGAACCATTATTTTTGAGTTTATTCTAATAATAAAATAAAACCACCTAGCTCGTGTTTCGAATTTATACATAGTTATTATTTTTACAAAAAAAAGATTAATGAACTCATGTAATGAAATTTTTATACCACACTAACATTGAATATTCTTTATTTTCTTATAGGGAGCTACAATAAAGACAGACGAGGAAACTGGGAAGATTGTAATAGCTCGAGTGATGCATGGTGGTGCAGCTGATCGATCCGGCCTGATTCACGCCGGAGATGAAGTCATAGAGGTTAACGGCATCGGCGTAGAAGACAAAACACCAGCAGACGTACTTGCTATACTGGTGGGCTTTCAATTTACGATTTGTTTTTCTTTAATGGAATTCTACTATGAGTCTGAAATGTTCATTTTCTATACAGCAAAGTTCCGAGGGAACAATTACCTTCAAATTAGTTCCTTCGTTCGGTAAAGGAGGGTCTCGTGAAAGCAAAGTAAGAGTTCGAGCTCTGTTCGACTATGACTCGGCAGAAGATCCATATATACCATGTAAAGAAGCTGGACTTAACTTTATGAAAGGTGATGTGTTGCACATCGTTTCCCAGGATGATGCATATTGGTAAGATTTTACAGAAAATGCAATTATTTAGAATATTGTAGCAGGATTGTAAGTCATGAACATGTAATATACTTTCAGGTGGCAAGCTAGACGGGAAGGTGACAAAATTATGAGAGCGGGTTTAATACCTTCCAGAGCTTTACAGGAAGGTCGTGTTCTTCACGAAAGACAAATTGATCCTCAAACATTGGATGGTAGTGTACCAAATTGAATATCTTTGCGTGCTATGCGAATTTATTTAGTTATTGTATGCGATTATAAAATTGTGTAGTATATATGTATTTAAATAATATCAATTCTTCCTTCCATCTACCGTATCTTTGCGATTCCATTGTTCCATTTTTTGTTGTAATTGAGACTCGTGTTTTGTTCCCATTTTAATTGCATATAATGCTAAATACTATCGCATGGGCAGGTAAGCCGATACTTTGCAGCCCAACCACCGCTGAGACGGACTGCGCTCCAAAAACGCCGTGTTCACCGACACCGACGGCTACTGCACTCCTCCCTTGCAAATCTACACCTAAAGTGAAGAAAATCATATATGATATCACAGAAAATGATGATTTTGACCGCGAGATGATACCAACATACGAGGAAGTTGCTCGGCTGTATCCGCGACCGGGGCTTGTCAGGCCAATAGTGCTAGTAGGCGCCCCCGGAGTGGGCAGAAATGAGCTGCGCAGAAGACTAATTGCAACGGACTCCGAGAAATACGTTACTCCTGTACCCTGTAAGCGAAATCTTAGCCTAATACTACAAAAGGATACTTCTAGTAATACCACATAGATTCAGACATAAAAGTTACATATTCTATGTACATATTTATCTTATCGTATCTTATGATAGGGGGCCGGGAATTACCCCAGTGGCACTACGACCCTTGAGGATCTTTTGTGCCAACCCCATTTTGCACACTGCTCATCTCAGTGTGCAGGTTTCCTCACGATTTTTTCCTTCACCGTTAGAGCAGTTGGTAAATGTACGTAAATCTACGAAAGATACGAAAAGCTCATTGGTACATGGCACTGCACGGTTTCGAACATGGGAGTCGGGTGTCCCAGCCACTGTGACATCGACGCTCTATATGTACATATTTACTTCCATTTGTTGTAATGATGTTTCATTAATTGGGGTTTGCTGGAAGAGATCTCTCTTAGAGATAAGTCACGCCCTTTGTGTTTCACATATATTTTTTGGTATAAGTTTGTATTATATTGTGTACAATAAAGAGTTAATTAATACAAATATTATACATACAAATAGATGTATTGATCACTATTTTGTTCATAGCGTAACTTTTTAATTATTTAGTTCATTTTAAAAGAAGTAAAGAAAAAAGCTCACATTGAAAACAAACAAAAAGCGTCGACATAAACTTATAAAGTACAAAAATAAAAATTTACAGATACGTCACGAGCACAAAAACCAAGTGAACAAAATGGAAAAGAATACGTGTTCGTTACACGTGAGAAAATGGAACAAAATATCGCAGAAGGAAAATTTATAGAGCATGGTGAATACAAGGGAAATTTGTATGGTACATCGGCAGAGAGTGTAGAAACTATTATTAATTCAGGTTAGTGTCATCCATGGTACAAGGAGAAAGAAAGGCAAAACGATTACAGATTGCATAACGTTTCCCGCACAAGGGTACGTCACGGGTTGCCATTTTTAATGAATTGCACATTCTTACATTACTATTACAAATAATGTTTTAATAAGCTCGCAATTATAAAAAAATACAATATATCGGTGTACAAATGTATGCATATAATTAATTTAATCATTTAATAATTTAAAAATCATGGAATATATTTTTATGTTAAACTTTGCCATTATATGGCATCCAATAATGGTAACACTAGGTTAGTTGATGACGTATCCTTGTGCGGTGAAACGTCATGCAATCCGTAGTCGATATGCCTGGTGAAGAATGAGCCGTCTTGTGCCATGGTGTCATCCATCAACATATGTATAGCACATGATCATAGATACAGTATTACCAAAGTAACAAAAATATAATTTATTAGATGACTAGTTGAAAGTAATAGCAAGCTATGGCAGGGCCATTTAAACTTCCATCCACAGCTATAAAAAAGAAACCACTCGCCCGCCCTTCCAGAAATACTCTTGTGGTTTATATTATAATATAGGATTGTATGACTATTTGAATCCTCACCTCTAATGTTTTTACAAAAAACTATACAACGTTAGTAAAGTAATATTATATAATTCAAAATTGAGCTGTGTTTACGGTATGAGCAACGTCGAATGCTCTGGATTCCCGTTATATTACCGCCAATACATAAAAAAAAGTTCTTAGGTATACAAGGCAATTTTGAAAATGCATTTCTTTATGTTGTACTACAAGTGAAAAGTAATTTTTCACCTATTTGAACTACTATAGTAGCTTTAATTCTAAGACGGGGTGGCAGACCCTGCACTGACTCCATGAAGTTGGAGTTTTGCGCAATTCCCCCCAAGCCATCAGCCCAGCCAATCCTTAAGTAAAGGAGAGGTGGTTATGGTAAAAGAAAGGTGTTTATAGTAGCTTAATCCTATACTCGTATTTATAGGAACAATAAAGGTTTCAGATAGGTCTAAAACATCACTTAAACAATATTAAGACTAAAAATGGATTTTCAAAACTCTTTCGTATTTGGAAGATAAATAGATTTTTAATTAAAGTGGAGCTAGTTTTATCCTGTTAATAAAACGCACCGATCATTGATTATAACAGGTCGTGTTTGCGTGCTGAGTCCGCATTGGCAAGCTTTGAAGATGCTCCGTACCCCGCGACTCCGACCATACATCGTCTTTATTCGACCCCCGCCGTTGGAAAGACTCATCGAGACACGAAATTCTGCAAATGCCCGGTCTACTTTTGACAAAGAAAGCTCTAGAGCTTTTACGGTTAGTAATAAAGGATTTTACAAACATTGATCGGAATTAGGAATAGCTCGACCCCCGTCACGATGAACTGCGGGATGCGGGCGGCGGGTCTTCGGACTGTCTGATTGGTCGGGCGCGTTCCCCGCGCGGTATTTGACCAATCACGCACACTGCCCTTCGTCCCGCAGGCCATCGGGAAAACCATGCTTATGGTTCTTGATACATAATTTTAATCAGTAAATGGTATGTTTAAAATTATGGTACCAAAGAGTACTTCGTATGCTTCAAGGACCCAAATCATTATCAACCCATTTCCAATCATTGGTTGTAAAATACTTTCATTTCGGTATTTGACTTTTTTTTTCATCAATCAACTTACATGGACATCATGTAGGATCTAAAATTCGTTTTTCGATATCTTAACTAACATTCTGATATTAATTATTTAAGTTAGTCCCTTTTTAGCTATGTAGCCAGGACCTGCTAGTGTGGCGCTATTACACAGTGACGTCATGGTGTAATATTGCCGTTTCTTTCATCATCTGATTTTTGATTGCATGTATCTATTTTATTTTTCAACGAATATTAATTCTGTATTCACATTTGACCATCAATTTAGGTCTATTTCTTAATTTTTAAGAAATGCATTAATATTTGTTACTTGGAAACTTCCGAATTGTGCTATTTCCAAATATTGTATTCATTTTTTAAACCGTGGTTTGAGAATTCTTATCAATTGATTTTGTCTACAGGAGGAAGAGTTTGTTGATATCATACGGTCATCGAAGCGGATAAACTTTCTGTATGGTTACATGTTCGACGAGGAAATACTGAACGAAGATCTTGCCACTGCGCTTGCGCTGTTGGTGAAAGCAGCCTGGAGGGTGCAATCGGAGCCGCTCTGGGTTCCCGCTTCTTGGGTCCAGTAAGGCAAATACAATATTTTTCGGTACCTTGTCAAAAGTATACTCATTTTATATGTGATGTCAAACAAATTTTTTTTATCGCAGTAAACAATAAAGTATATATTATATTAAAGGTAATAACTGTGGCGTAACTAGCGCGTTCCAAAAAAATACTTCTCTTGAATTAAGGCCTTTATTAAAAAAAAGCATAGTACATAGATTGTTCCACGGATATAGAAGTTTTTTTTAATGTTTTAGTATAGTCATAGTGAAACAAAACAATAATAATAAGTAGAAAGCGAAGGTATCAAAACTGGCCACTTTTGATACATTCCCTGTCTACTTCTTATTGTTTCAATGTGAGGCTAATAACACATTATTAAAAAAATCGATTACCTCAGTGGAACAATTCTACTCTTCACTTTCTAGGAAAAATGATTTGGTGGGAGTGGCGCTAATTTCCACTGAGTAAAATAATTTTACATTTACACTACGTTTTACGTTTCTATAAAAGATATACTTTAGAACAAAATCAAAATCATATTATTTTAACGAATAGCGCATTGTACTCGTATGTTCCTTGTTTTAATCGATAGATCAAAATAATTTCATTATTAGGTTTAGCTCTGTCTGCATACATGAAGAGTTCGTACAAGGTGGATAGTTATTCTTTCTAGTCAAAAATTATAAAATGTTATATAAAAGTATCAAACTTGGTCTACATGCTTATATTGGGAGTTTAGATAATGTAATTCATATGTTCAAGATACAAAAAACTTTAAGGAAGTAATGAAGGATCATAAGTCGTTTATGATACGCACAAGTAAAACAACAACCAATCAGGATTAATATAAATTAATTTATTAAGGTTTTATTGTTGTTGCAATCGTTTAATTTTGTTGTATTTTAGTTGTTAAATATTTAATAATTTACCATATAGGATAGATAATAGTTTTATTTTAGTGATTTACTTAAAAATCTTGAAGTGCACATGCAAATTCAAGTTCAGTGAATCTGCACGAACAGGGCATGAAATGTGTTCACGAGTATAATTGTTTCTCCAAATGTAATATAGGTATTCATCATTTATGTAATTAATATAAGTTATTGTGCCTCTTAGAGATATGAAGTCTGTATTTCTTTCGTTTAAATAATAATGAATTAACGCGAGTGTGTTGCTTTTCCCACTATCTCCAGTTGTTTGCGATCAGTGCCTCTCTATCTGTTTGGTATGTACTTTTTCTATTATAGTTAATTATTAAGTAGTTTAAATATATATTTGGTGGTGACATGAAAATCAATAACACTTTATAATAATGCACTTGCTGTATTACATACAAAAATAAATAGTTAAAATTATTACCGTCTGCATTATAACATATATATATATACAGAGTGTAACATTAAGAACGGTCAGTATGGGAAAGTCTGAAACTATAAGACATACGAACATCTGTTCTTAGGAACCATGTCATCAATTTTAGTAACAAGAAAAACTGTATTCATACATTTTTTTAAAAACCTGTACTCAGCCTGGGAATCGAACCCGTTGTTTTGAAAAAAAAAACCAACACTATTTCTATTTAGATATCGATTGTGTAGGTCTTAAGGAATACATGTTAGTATGAAACGTGATGTATAAAATTAATAAAACGCATTGTTTCCATATCTTTTAATTTATTTTAGTAGGTGTTCGAAATGCTAACCATTTTGTAAAATACAACATTCAACTCGTTTAGGTAACGATCTTACTATTTAGATTAAAAGATATGGAAACAATGCGTTTTATTAATTTTAAACATCACGTTTCATACTAACATTTATTCCTTAAGACCTACACAATCGATATCTAAATAGAAATAGTGTTGGATTTTTTTTCAAAACAACCGGGTTCGATTCCCAGGCTGAGTACAGGTTTTTAAAAAAATGTATGAATACAGTTTTTCTTGTTACTAAAATTGATGACATGGTTCCTAAGAACAGATGTTCGTATGTCTTATAGTTTCAGACTTTCCCATACTGACCGTTCTTAATGTTACACCCTGTATATGTCTCTACTTCGAAAACATATTCGTTAGCACTTTTCGTATGTAGACAAATCATGCTTCGATTTTTTGCTAATCTTATGATTTTTCTAAAACTCTAATCATATACGAAAAATTACCATGTTACCTGAGTAGTTTTAGGTTTAAAATGCATATTATGTCATTTGTTATAGGACTTTATTGTGGGACTCTCCGGACTACTTAATCAATAGCTATTACAATATTAATTGTATAAGGATTTTTTTTCTTGTAGGTGTATCGAATCTTAAAATTTATAAAAATGTAAAGTTATTTATTACATATTTATAATAAGGTTGGGTTCCGTTGATTGCGGCCGATGAGGCTGACGCACACCTTGCTTCCGATGTCAGCGGCTAGCCGCACGCGGCTGTCATTCAGGCCCTGTCACTGCAGTACGAATGAGCGAGATGCACATGAGGAAGCGAGAGGGATATATTCACGCGCGCGACAGGTCTCGACACGATCGCGCGCAGCTACGACAGACGTCAGCCGCGTGTGTCAGCGGCATCGGTCGCGATGTTCGGAAGAGGCGCCGTATACATTTTCATAGTGTTTAGTATTGTCGCGTCAGCGGTTAGCCGTCGGCCGCGATCAACGAAAGTCTAACTTTAGGTGATAGTCCCTATTAATGACATTATTCAAAAGTCTGAATATACACAATGGGATAGACGTGTCCTGTGTAAATATGAAGTGTTTTAGATGTAGAAATAGTTTCGAATTATACTTTTTTAGCTATGTGTTATTTAAGCATGCTTTTAAAGCATTTTTTGAGAATAGGAACCGAGTATACAAAAATAATGCTCATGTTTAGCCAAATTCAATTGCATTTATATGTAAATATTACAAAAACATTACATACATTACCGACATTGTATTTAATAATAATAATATACATATTACAATTTATTGGGGAAATTAAAATATTAAAATTATCTACGTACCAACTGTAAAATGGCGAACATAAAATGGTTACCAATGTTACTGTCTCATACTGCCGATTTGTAATTTTGTAGATAGTTATAGGACTTCATGGGAAATTGATGCTAATTAATTTTCAGTAGGTGCCTATTTATCACAATTGGTGACCTTTAATTCAGGTTGAGGTTTTTACGTTTAGATTTAGATATATTTTATTCTTGAAGATTTTCTCTGAACTAGTTTTGTCATTCTTCTGCATGGTCATTTAGTATATGGGTGACTCCATTAAATACCTACCTAAATACTTTTGTAAAAGAAAACACGTCGCATTACCTTTTTTAATATACCGATTGATATTGTTTATGTTAAAAATCGATTTTGGGCCTAATATATTATGTAGGATATCAGATATGTTAACATTAACAAGTAGGTAGAAGCAGTTAGACGGTACCCGTTAAGAAACTAGCGCCGCCTTAAAAAAACATTTCTTCTGAATTAAGGCATATATTTTTTAAACGGACAGTATGAAGATTTTTTAAATAATGTTTTAATATCCTCATAGTGAAATAAGAAGAAGAATGCGAAAATGCTAAAAGTGGTCACTTTTGACACTTCTACTTCTTTCTTAATGTTTCAAAGGAGCTCGTACCCTAGCTGCGAGCACGGTCTCAAAGTGATCGTGCAGGTTAAGCGACGTTGGCGCTGTCGGTACCTGGATGGGTGACCGCTAGTGGCATATTTCATCTGAGCTCCTCCGTGCCTCGGAAAGCACATTAAGCAGTCGGTCCCGGTTGTTGTCGTTCGACAGCAGTCGTTAAGCCATGTCAGAGGCCTACGGGCGGCCTGAACAACTCTGACAAATAGGTTGGCCACTAACCATACGATAAGCAAGCAAGCAATGTTTCAAATATGGAGGCTACTAATCTGTTACCTCCGTACTGTCAACTTTTTTAATAAATTGACTATGATTTTTTTTCTAGAGTGGCACTAGTTCCTCTCGGGTAGGGTTCAGAATGGTTTTTTTACTGTATGGATTTCTTACTCGCTAACTGCAGGCAATGAGTAAAACACTGTAGGTATTTTGTTTTGCCAAGCAATAGACGGACCAGCTTGTAGTTTAATTATTTATACTATCCCCTATATTATAATTTATTATTAATCACTTGTTAGAAACCTTATATTATTTTCAAATTAATTTGCATATGTAACTGAAGTTTACCACAAAACGTAACAAACGTGTTTTAGTGTTTATCATAGCAATTTAATAAAACAAAAGTCTTTCACAGTTAATATTGTATTCAATATGTAAAAATATGTACCTAATCATAAAGGGACTTATCCCAACTATATAGGTTTGTCAGCAGGGCAATTTGCTCAATAGGTTTTGTGTTTGTATGAATATTGTATATCTTCTGGCACTTCAGCTCAAAACGATGAACGTCACGCCATTTTATTTCATCGTTTTGAGAACGGTATGTAATATCTACCCTGGCCAACATCTCACTAGACCTACCGACTTATTATGTCAAGCAAGATCGCTGCAAATTGTGTATTGTATGTTTACTGTCGCCAAAATAAATCAGATAATAATCAAGCGAATTATTATTTTATAAACCTTAAAATATAGTTTCTATGAGCATAAGCAAATTTTACTATGATTTCTGTGATTGATCCCATGACATGTTTTCTTCAATGTCTTAAATTTTTCCGGGAGTGTCGCGAATTTCGCGTCGGGGAGCCCCATAAGTATTGGTTTATTTTATTTATTACTTTCATTAATAAACTTCACCATAGGTCAAGGGTTAACCTTAGTTGCGGTCTGTTTTATATGTCAGCCTAAAACGTGGTTATCATGGAATACGGTATTTGATTTTTTTTTGAAGTGTGATAAAATGTTTAAATCATAGCCATTCTTTACTAGTGTTTTTCCTCAAAATAAAGTCGCTAAATAGTCTTAAACAGCACTTCAGTTGTAATAATTGAAAATTCCCGCGAAGACGCTGGTCGCCATGATAGTTTTGCTGTGACGTCACTATGGATTAAATAAACAAACAAAACAAAACTGATCGCCCTAAATTCATTGTTGTTTAATCGATAGTGACGTCACATTTAACAGCGTCATGGCGGATAGCGTTTCAGGTTACGTGATATACGGATTTAAAAAGGGCGATTTTAAACTCAAATTATTAAATTAAAATCGTGATTACATGATCAGAAATCAATATATTTCTGTTTCCCATTAGGTACTTGAACTATCATATTTACATACTCATACTCACATAATTTATTGTTTATGATGGCAAATAGCCTATTACTAAGTACTCAGTCATTATTTTATTTACTATTTGATTTGATCGGAGAAATTTGACCAGTCGTATATTTAGCTAGTGGTCAACTGTGCGTAGTTACTTTACTAACTTCATGGCTAGGATTTGGCTGTATTTGCCACAGAAACGAAATTATTTGCTCAGTATGCACCAAGGAATTTCTATATTATGTACTATGTATGCACAGAGAGATAGTAATAGTATGCGTGTCAAACTGAACAATCATTGGCAACCAAGGAATTTCTATATACTATTTGGCAACTTAATTGGTAATCACAGGTTTTATAGATATAACAATGTTTTCAAAATGTTTTCTGATAGTGTTTCTTACATGTATTGATTTAATCTCAATTTCTAATCAGAATAATTGCGACAGAAAGGACGATAAATTAGTCTTAAACCCAGTTGAATTGATTGATCTCATCATAAAAGAACAGAATGAAATAAAATATGCCCCTGTGATCGAACGCCGATATGACTCCGAAATAAACAATAATCTATTGAATATAGAAAAGTTTCACAAAACCACGGGTAAGAACAATTAATCTAATGGGACAATAATTTCTTCTAAGGTCGATCCACGTAAACTACGTTTTATTTACATAAATACTTATATACGACCCCAACGGCGAGCATGCGTGTAGTGTAGTGACGAATGACGGGTAAATAAAGTGATAGGTATGGCGAGATAGATAGAGTTTCATGTTGCTTCCATGTCTGTCTGCCTGCTACCACATAGCCTGAAGGTTCAAAGTCGCCCTAGGCTTTTAATACCCCCTCTTCCTTTCCACATAGGTACCTAGTAGGTATGCAGATGTGTTGCACATATTGTGTTAGGGGGACGAGGATGGTGGGTAATTGGATTCACGTTGGGGGCGTGTAATTTACAAATATCAAACACTATTTTACCGATTGTACATATCCGTCGGACATGTACGACGCCCTCGCGTTTTGTCGACGCGTCTTCTACTTTGGTAGTATAGCGAAAAGTATTATTTAGATGTCTTACAAGTTAAAATCGTTGTGTTTAAATATTAGCAGTAGATTATAAAGGCGAAGAGGATAAGTTGAAGACACGTAAAGTATGGAGTCGTTGGAGCAAATGGAGCGACTGCTCCGTGACCTGCGGTACCGGGATGATATCGCGGCGGCGCGCGTGTGTGGCAGGGCGGTGCGCGCCGGGCGAGCGCGAGGAGCAACGCCGCGCGTGCTCACGCGCACCCTGCGCCTCGCGCCTTGACGCCGCTCAAGATGACCTGCACTATTTAGAATAAATCCAGGTAAGTAAACATTCAGGAATAATGACTTTTCTAAGACACTTTTAGTGAAAATATTCACCGCAGTGATATAGCCCCTGAAAGGCCAGTCGTGGGTTCGTGTCGGCATATTTTTTCTAAATTCAATAAGTTTTAAATTCATAGGAATATGTCAAATAATATGTTGGCCACTGTACAACTACCATTTAGGGCTAGAACATTGAATGAAAGAAAAAATAGTCTCCCTCCCCTATGAGCGGGACATCCAGACAAATCCCTCAGGTGATCCATGTGGAGAAAAAATCCAAATGAATCCCCAGGGGATCCGTGTGGAGAAAATTCCAAATGAATCCCCCAGGCGATCCATGCCATAACAATTTTCTAATCACATTATGATACGGTTTTTTTAAAATAGTATAATTATATAAGAATAATATTTATTGTACATATAGCGATATTAATACTTAGGTATAGGATCCTATATTGCATTAGTAAATTATTAATATATAAAAATGGGTACTTTACTAATTACATTCTCGAAGAACTCTAGCCCGATAGAAACAAACTAAGATAAGAACTCTAGGTAGGTAAGTATTTTGTTGAGTATGTTCTTAGTTGTAATTGGTTCAGAGGTATATTGTTTGATCTATTTTTCGATGTTACTGACGTCATAGAGGTTCAAGTTTAAGCACAAATGTTTAGGGCCGTGGTGCCATAATGACATCTAGAACCTTGAGGATCCGGTTGAATCTAATGATAATTTATATAGCGTGAGAAAAGATTATCCTTATAGGTATAGTCAGACCGTCGTAGAACACACCTATGACTCTTGTCTTTTACGTTAACATGCATGACCTCTGATGTAATCGCACTATGATTGTATTTTGATCCGAACAATAGATGGTACTCTGATTGTTAAGATCAGATGCCATAACAGTCTACGTGGGCATATAAAATAATTTTTCAATCTGTGTCTATCTGGAAGCATCCTAGTGAACGGTCGTCGGTAGCTCCTAAAAGTAAACCAATCACGATGTTGATCGAACTCTGTGTTCTTCTAAGAATTATGTTGAATGAAAACCAACAATTCAATTTTCATCGAATTCAAGTAATCCCCTGTACAGGTAAACATTTTTTCATGGAATATGGTTCTCCATTTTCTAAATGTGAATAATATCTTTGAGCGATGAAACTGAAGCATTACTTGCACAACTGTGGTTCGGATAAGTATTCAGTACCTAGTTATACTCAAAAGTTATTAGTGTTCAGAAATGCATATTTTTCTTACGTTGACTGTTGTTTCTATTGTAATAGATTTCGCCACAGGAGAAAGTAAGTACTAGTCAATTATTTTTTCTCGCGTTATTTGATTTGTTTTTTCAAGACAGCAAAAGGTAAACTGCTTTAACTTCTATAAAGTTTGTTTGGTGGGAATCGGTGGGATCAAGTTTGGATATAGTTTTACGTTACGGTAAAATACTATCGTAATTTCATTAATTATTTCGTAACAATATATAAAACTTTATTATTTATAAAAGATGTGTGCATGAAACCTATTTAGCCTATCGGCGATTCGATGAAATGGGTCTACCTATTAACTGTGTCTTTATGGTTTTCTGTGGTATTAAACTAATTAAACTTGTTTTATTTCCTTACCTTTCTTATAGCGACAAAAGAGCCCACGGAAAAATCCACTTCAAAAATTACAGCGAAAGACAATGCACTCACGACAATCACGTGGGACGCCAATCCACACATTAATTCCTTGTGGGCGTACCATCCTGCTTCACGTGTAAGTACCAAATGTAGAATAAACTTTTTACAGAAAGAGGATCTGATCAAGTAGGCGTAGATTTGGAAAGCCTGCTGGTCAAAGAGGAGACGTGTAAGATATGAACTCGTTGCTGCTGGCAGAATTTATGGTTTAGAAAGACAAAATATAGGTTTTCGATGCGCTGCAAACTTTGAGGACTTGGATGGAGGAGCCTCCTATGCCTATATTTACGCTGTCTCTCTTAACCTTCAAACCGAAACACAGCATGCTACTTTTTGGCAGAAATAGGTAAAAGGACGGTATCTCCCCAAGAAATGGGAATTAACGCACATTATCCCTCGCGAACTGATACAGATTACTACCCGCTGCGATTAGATCGCTAACTCTTTTGTTTGGCAATGCTTCAGTATTTTGTTCTGTCTGCAGCGGGCTCACCACGAAGACGACGGTAACAACCAACATTCGGCGCACAAATTACCCCAATCATTGACCAGAATCGCCAAGACAGTCTCGTTAGGATTCGATCCATATTTCAATAAGGTAAATGTTATTCCTTAGATATTATTAGGTAACCTCAGCTTTGTTTTTCCCTCGGTATTCAAAACGGTCCACCGACAACCTTTGCCAAGTTTGATTCTGTTTTTATATTGAAAAATTGAAAATTGATAAAAAATATTCGTTTACAAATTATTAATTAACATTAAACTATAACCTCCACACTAGGCGTTGCCTGTGTCGTGGAGATTACATACACACACTAACCACTTTACATTGTTATGTGTATCCTATTATAGAATCCTTGGATTCTGTATCAATTACAGCATGCTCTATGGTGGTATCCCTATTTGAGCGTTTACACGCAGACAGGATGACCAACGCTATGTAATGACGAAAACGGCCAATCGCAGAATGAAGTTCAATGACGTGGAAACACCGATATCTGTAGACTTAAGAAAATGTTAAATTCGTTATTTACTTACAGGGATATTTCGAGCCTTTTGAAAGGCGGCCTAAACCTGTGACCCTTGTCGGAATACGGAAAAACGGACTTTTCCCAAGACAAAACATAAACGTTAGTATAATACTTTCCTTTTAATAAGAAACGTTTTTAATTAGTTCAGTTTTGAATTTGAGTGTATGTAGATACTTATTCATATGACGTCGTCATCAATACATCATTATGTACGTATGTAGAGGCAAACTTTGACCGAAGGGTGTGTTGCTACTTTTTTGAGCCAAACCGATGTTTTTTAATTACTGTAGCTAGATATCTAAATCGAAATAACAGAAGTACTTATTTAGAGAAATAATTACGAATTTATTGTCATCAACAGGCGGACAGCAAATCATCAGAGGTCGCCGAGCTCCAGTCACCCTACAATCATGTGAGCAGCTTCTGGGTAGAAGAGCATAATTAACTATTTAAGAACAATTCAGCACTTTAACAAAATGTAAATAGGTACCATTATTTAATGTAAAACCTTAATTTGTAATGTGACCTAAGAAATATTTTAATTTATAATATACAAAGAAAACTGCTATTTTTAGTTACTTACTTACTTACTTACTCCGCTGACGCAGCGACCCGAAGTGGATCTTGGCCTCCGATACCAAAGAGCGCCATCGCTCTCTCTCCTGCGCAGTCTCGAGTCAGTCAGGCGCCCGAAGCTCCCGCAGATTCTTCTCCACTTCATCGCGCCAGCGGTATCTGGGACGTCCGACCGGACGTCGTCCGTTAGGGCGTCCCACATACGCTCGTTTAACTGCCCGATCCTCCCCCATCCTAGTGATGTGTCCGAGCCATCGGAGTCGAGCCGCTTTCGTCTCTCCTATAATGTTCGGCTCGTTCACCATCTCTTCTATCTCCCTATTAGTATTAGTTAACCTACTTATTTTACCTACCTACATCCCTATTTTAAAATTGTGTAAATCGAGTTTTATTTACACACTTTTTACTTTTTATTACAAGAAGTATATTTTATTGTCAAATCAACATAAAATGGTTATAGGAAATTTAAAATATTTGCCAGAAAATATAATGTTGGACCAAAACGAAAATGTAACAGTTACATGTCTGTGTGTATTATGGTTTTATCTACGAAACTGCACATAGTAATATTAGTATGTATCTTTTATTATACGAGAAGCGGTAATACCGACTCATCCAGTGGGCAGCGAAAATATGATTCTGGTGAGGATGAATTGAAACAAGCATTGCTTTTGGTGGAAATACTTAAATCAGGTATGACTGTTAATTTATATCACGTACCTAAACCTTGCCTTTTACCTTCACACCTTTCTTCCATGCCCCATGTCACATAAAAACGTAAATAAAACGTTGCTAAGGGATATGGGATAATGCCAAAACCCTCGAGTCATGTCCGAGCCTCGTTTGGGTTTTTATCGACGAACTTGAATGGTAGTATGGCCCCCTTGAGATCAACTTCTACGGAGTGGACCGCGAGGAACAAGCCGTCTTCTCTGAGTTTAGAAGACATACAAGCATCAAATTATGTAGGTAGGTATGAAATTATGTGTGTTTGCATGGTACCGGACTACCTATGATCTGATAAGTTACTAAATATACTAAGAAATAGCTGTGCGATCTATCAATTGTAGGCTGTATAAAACATTGACCATTGCTTTGTGACGGCATCGGATATTCTATGGGGGATAACGTCACTCTTGAATTTTGACATGGCGCATAAATTAAAAAATCTAAAAAAATATGAATTGTAACATTATTGGATCATATACCCTGGATTATGTATGGATACTATACCATGCCTATACCGGTAATCGATAGTATTCTCCAGGTGCTGATTCACCCATAGATTGACGCAGGGGCGCGGCTTAGAGGCCAGTTGAGCTCACGATATTGATTTATTGGAGTGGTTTCTAGCGCTCTTCAAAGCCCATGGGTAATATTGTTCACTAATGTGAATAAAGAGCGTTAGCTAGTATAAAATTGGATTATAATTACACTGTTAATTTCAGTATCACCTATTTTTCCCACCATCTATAGTTGATATATGAGTTGGTATGTAGGTCAGTAATGTAATAACGGAAGGATAAGTACATTACATCCATAATATAGTTATACTTACATAACTTCTTTGTGGATAAATACATATAACATAGGTAATTGGAAAAACAAAAGACGATACATATACCTATATATGCGTCGAAATGGGAACCTCCCCTTTTCGTCGTCGGTTAAAAATGGTGTGCCGTTAGGAAAAAATCCTGACTGCCACACTGGTGTGATGGTCAGTATTATTTTCGCTGAGGGTGGAATCTGACGAATTCTCCTAAGAAAAATTTCCGAATCCCTTTCTGTTTAACATTTGTCTACAACATCTCGAATCTTCGACTAAGATGGCATGCTCCATCTTTGACCTATCGGCACCTCATTGTAAATTAGGTAAAAAATTAAACTGATAAAAAATATATCTAAGTGCGTCTGTATTCTTGTAAATAATGACTATAATCGTCTTTTTAGTTTTAGGTATATAGGTACTTACAAATAACCTTATCTAATGTAGATTACTTTTATCGCTGAAGAGTATTTCAAGGTACTGCGGGAAAATTCTGAGCTTCGAAATGGCGAGACCCGTACAACACCTGCCGAAGATTTATCAACTTGTGCCATGAATGCTAGCGATGTCAATATTACTAACTCTACGCAAAATTTTAAAGCTGACATAAGCTACATTGGTGGTGAGTAACTACATCATCATTCAAATTAATATAATAAGGAATTATTATAAGCGAGTCATTAAGAATAAGTTTATTGGTGCGGTAAGATTACAAAGGATTCATAGTCCATACACTAGTAGGAACCTAAGCATAGGTTATATTAAACTAAATAAAATTAGTGAGCAACAAGTTAATTTACAATAAACGCTGACCTCCGAACTAGGAAGTTCCTGTATCTCGGAGGATAGATCTCTTAATAATTGATAATATCGTGGAGTGGATGCTTTGAAGCAGGGATGCCGCGAATATTCGCATCATAATAGATATCTGCATTCGCATTAAGCAATGCGAATGCCTAAAACGACTTTTCTATATCGTTTTAATGGGCGGGTAATATTTGGCGACTACGAGCGCTGTAATGTGAAGTGCGAGCGATCGCCATTCGATTGCGATTGCCAGCATGTGCTTGATTATTGCGCTGGCCAAACGTTTTTAAACAAAATAATTTAGTTGTTCGTTCGTCATGCGATTAGATTTCGTATTTCGTTTTAATGTAACTTTTTCTTAATAAAAAGTACGCAATATAAAGACAGTTTCTGTACAATAACTCCCTGATATTCACTTTCGGGAATATGTAAATACCTACTGACATTCTCGGCAACCCTGCTTTGAAGCACAAAATCTCTTGTTTTGTTAACTTTTTTGTATACGGCCCAGCATTGTTAGTGTCCAAAAATATGGGCACATGGTTACCAGTACCTACCAAGCTAGAAACACCACCAACTATACCGCCGTGGTTATCAATCCTTTAACGAGTTAATTTATGTAGACCTCTTCTTATACCGCAGTAGCGAGCAAAGGAGTGACGCTGACACCTCCTGTGTCTTCTGCGTTCAAGCCAGTTACTGAACTTACGAGTATCTATACACCGCAAACAACACCTGAAATAATTCCAAGCCCAAACAGTAAGGATCGGGTGTTTTGAATGACATATCGGAAAATTTTATGTAGATGAATTCAAGACCTCTTTCATTCATGTTTTATTTCCAGTGTACTTCAGACGACGAATGCCTGATTACTATTTTTACGGTTCGTATGTTGAATGAAAACGTAGAGACAAGGATCCGCCGGCTACGATATCGGGGCTGGAATTTATATCAGGAAAAATAAAGAGATATTAATAAGTACCTAAACAATTTCAGGTGCTCCGGTGCGAAGAATGAATAATATTTACTTTGATACGAGTACGTTTTTAATAAGTATACCTATCTAGAATCTAAGTATATATATCCTACTTTATAGATTACCGATTCACACATCCAATAATTTATTTATCAGATACCGATCGTCTGATCCCAATATTCCAGAATTTTAATTTAGCCATATCTAAGTACCCACTGCGCATGCATGAGGACAGTGAGCCAGAAATAATTGAATCGAAATTTACAATTAAAGCTAAGATGGAATTCTTTCGGGAATAGATACTAACTCCATGACGCTACTAAACCTGCAAAGAGTTCAATCATGTCCCTAATAAACTTGGTGATCAATTCATTACAGGAAAAATTTGGGACAACAATTATCCCACGAATTTTAGAAGAAATTATGTGCCAGGTATTTTTTAGATATATTTTATGAGTGACGAGTCCACCCTGTACACCAGGATAGGTAGGTACCTACCTACTTACCTATACTGAGTTCTGCCGAGTCTCTAAGTATCTTGTAAACGGAATGAAACATTAAAATAACAACTAATTTCCATTTACTGTGTTCATTCCATGGAATCTAGTAATGCATTTTGTAACTTGAACATTATCTTGCAGGGAACAATTGGAACAACGAATTTCTAACCAATTTTAGAAGCAATATGTATCCAGTGGCAGGTAAAAATTATGTAGTAGAGTAGAGCGGGTCTAATTGAGCATACGGGTTTATTGGGCAATTGAAATATCTTATAAACTAAGCATCGCTCGACAACACTTCAAATGTCGGAAAGAGGGGTATGAGGGAATCACGTGGGCGCTGGTTGCTGCATGGTGGTCGAGCGAGGAGCGCGGACGCTTTGTTTATTTTTTGATCGAAACGTAACAAATAACTTCTTGGTCATTTTTGGTCTGGACTCGTATGATAATAACTAACTACGATCACGTAATTAGTTAAAATTTTAATATAAATTGTTGTCTACTCCCAAGTCTTACCATTTTTTCATAACCTCAGTTTTATTACGGAAAGTCGGGGTCGGGGGTTAGTTGAGCAGGTGTTGCTCAATTTGTTCCACTAGGTATATGTTCTCAACAAAAAAATGATTTCACCCGGTTCAGGGTGCGGACATAAACCATTAATATTTAATCTCATAATTAATACTATTAAAAGATAACTTTAGGTAAGTACAAAGAGCGTAATAAATCCAAATATTCGGAATAAATTGTTTTATTTGCTTGTGATTTTATTTTACTGGAGGAATAACATTTTTTGTTACGTACTGAAGCTTGAAATATAGATTTGATTGTAGGCTGCAGTTTTATTCAAATTTATATAATTTCTATATCACTATTGAGCTAATTCCTTCCGTTGCTCTACTTGCCCCATACCCTTGCTCAACTTACCTCAACCATGGGGCAAATTGGAATTGTCTCGCTTTAATGACAATAACTATTAAATCACATCTGAATTATTATTTTCTGAAGTCGTTTATAGCAAGATAAAATATGTGTCCAATGGTGAGAGATAGATTAAGTGAAAAACTGCTCAACTAGCCCCGCCCTTACTTACCTAGGTACTTGATTATGATTATGTTTCACCATAAGTTTATCTCTATTTAAGCACCTAATAGAAAAATTAATTATTTTAAGTTTATTAGATGTTATTACAATACCTACAGAGTCACTCGAAATAAAAAATACATGCCCGCCCCTAAAATATTTAATTTCAAAGTTGCTTGACACTTATTTCGTCGTTCAAGTGAATCGCCCTGCAAAAGTTCAATACAAATTATAATGCTTGACCAGAAATAAAACACTCAGCATATTGCGGAATTAAATTAATTGCGTATAGCGATTAAGTATAAAAGTACAGTAGCGCCCTCATGGCGGGATTCTTATTTCCCTGGACAGGTTATAAGATCTTATACATCTTGTTACAGGAACAAATGGGAACAATGAAGCGCCAAACAATTTTAGAAGAAATTATGGAGAAGGTACAAAAACCCACGATAACAAACTCGGTTTGTTTTTATTTCTACGGGCCGAAGTCGGGTGGACTGTCTGGAGAAGGCTCAGAATTCAGTAGTGCCACGAGAAAACTCGTACTCCTTGATTTTGATGTGACATTGGGATCGATTCCGGGGTAACCGCCCAACCTAAAGAAAACTGTCACGCTCACTCACGTCCTTATTGTGTACGTGAGAGAAGGACATTTCGTTTAGAGATTATCCAGCATGGATGCCATGACAGACAGTTGCAGGAACAGTTTTTGAAATAGGTCATGTCTCACGCTAAGACAGTTGCAGGAAGTTTTAGATTTTTTTAAATTAAGATTTCTGTCACTTACCCACCAAGATTCTTCTCCACTTTGTCGCTATTATGCAAGAATACAAGTTTTAACTAAATATTCGTATCTCCATTTTACCAAAACTAATTCTTCTTCAGTCATATTCCTCCTAAATGAGGGACCGTAGTTTTTCTATGGAATTAACCACAAAGAACGACTTACTTGGCATATTTAATGGAGTGGTTTGCGATTGTCTTCCCCATTTTACACTCTGTTTATCTCAGTGTGCAGGTTTCCTTCCGATATGTCTTTCGAAAAAAATCATTTGTACATATAGCCTTTGCCTGGTTTCGAATCCGGGTCTCCATATCCATTCCTAGCCACTAAAGCACCGACGCTCTATGGGAATAATACCTATAAATGTTTTACTTCAAGTACCTAGCTCATCAGTCTCATCGCCCAGTACGACAGTGGCCAATACTACAACAACAGACTCCACTATGTCGGTTACGGACACGTCTGCACAAGATACGAGTAGAAATAAGGCACCAATAGCATCTTCAAGCGTAATGAAAACTTCCATAGCAACAATGTTGAAACCGGCCGTGGTCGATAAAAGAACTTTTCTAAAAATGGCCACAAAAGATGTATTAGGTATGTATGAGTTACAAGCACATTATCATGGATAAGTACGTTGGATGTTTGGATTCCAGTGCGAGTAGGTATGTACAAAGACGAAACTTGCCTGTAAGCTTTTCCTAGGAAGAAAGAACTGCGAGAACCAACTTCTGTGCTCTATGGTCGTTACAAACCATTTGAATTAGTTATTCCTATTCATCGTAGTAGTATGACATACCTATTACTTCGATGTTCCTATTTAATTCCTATCTAATCAATACGAAAAACCGCTTACAGCTATTCGAATGAAGAAGCTTAAAGCAACAAGGACACTTGAAATTGAACAAAACTCAACCGCGGTAACTGAAACAACAGTGAAAGACCCTGTTATGATACAAGTAGCATCAGAGCTAATAAATGAACTTAACGAAGGCACTACCCCGCAAAGTAAACTGAATAAAAAAGGCCCAGCTAACAAACTAACAGAAAAATTGGGTCCATTAAAAAAGGCAGTAGAGTTTATTAAACCCAGAAGTACTCTAAGAATACATTTGGCACATAGCACGAAATACCATTTACCTCTTTCAGAAAATAATGCTTTTTGTTTCTATAACCCGAAAAGTGCACTTTGTGGTTCAATGATATAAACATAATTATTCAATTGAATTTTGTTTTTTCCCAGTCCCACGTCACTAGGTTTCCAATGTTTTTATCAAACTTACAATATTTTTATTTTACTAACTATAATTGGTGTAAGGACCCGCCACTCAACTCTCCCTAACGATAACTAAATCCAGAAGATTCCCTCAATTTTAGCGGTTCTTCCACTTATCCCCCTACATCTGCTCAAAAATGGGCCTATTTATCGACAGAAAATTCAGCGTAATTTACCACATTCATGCCCTTGGGCGGGATGCTGTAATTACGCGTCGATAAAGTAATTGATATCGCAATAAAAATAATAAAATAGTACGTCTGCACGATGATAGTTTTGACAGGCGTCGGTAGATGGCGCTATGGTTAAGAATCAACTATCAATTGGCGCGTGTTATCAATTATAAACTTAAAATGGCTACATACCTATGTAAATATTGTTAAAAAATGATAATTTTAATGAAACAAAAGGTAAGTAGATTTATTTGAAAGTAGTTTCGAAAATTTTATTTAATTATTTAATTCTAAGTTATTCACATTGACATTAATGTATTGTTGTTTATGTAAAAACCGCAGATTTTTAAAATTACTTACGCCGAGAAATTACTCCACCAGATATTGTCGAAAGAACACTAGGCGTTGCAAGTACGAGTAATGTGTTACCAAAAAGTAGGTAGTGTTTTAGTCAGTTAATATCGTGGGAGAGGACCACTTATCGCTCTCGTGCCGGCGGTCCATCTCGCTCTAGGTAAACAATCTACTATTGTTACATCTGCTCAAAACCTATTTACTAATTTAGACGTGCGCGCCGCCACTGTGTACCTAGCTTAAACAAAATCACGCGCCGAACAGTCAATCGCTGACCAACATTTCTTCGTGGCCTAATCAGTAAGCCTTATTTAATGCTTAGAGGAAAGGCTGATCGCTGAGGAGCATAGTACTAAAAGAAAATCTGCCCAAATATCTGCTAGTTTTTTAAATATTATTTTAGTGGATTCACTGGGCCATTTTGGAGTTTCAAAAATTGAAGTTAATGGGGTTATATACATATATAGGTATTCTGCGCCTTACATATCCTTGATGAATGCTGTTGTCCATCCACTTGTTCGAAGAGTTAATTTTTTGATATCGAGACCTGTGGTAGCTACACCACTGTACGGGCGGTTCAAGTGGAATAGTGCGTCCGTGGACTCCATGGGGTCGACAGTGGGTTCAAGTGGAAGTTTCCCACAAAGACAGCGTTTCCTCATGGAAGTCGAATTGTATGAAGAGTATATTACCTCGAGCCGATTTAGTACTAGTACTAGTTACCCCCTAACGTCAGTAGTACCATTGATTTGTACCATTGGAAAATTGCGACGCTAGACATATACTCGACGACCTCAACACGCCAACTTGTCACAACAAAGGTCGCTGTGAAATTAATTTTTATTTACATAAACAAGTAAACACAGGGTACTATACTTGTTTATTCTTTAATGGTACTAGCGATACATAATAGTGTCGCTAGTACCATCAATGGTACAAATCAATGGTACTACTGACGTTAGGGGCTAGTTACTATAGCAGTCTTGTGGCCTACTGTGGTGGTAACCGAAAGAAAATCTCGTGTAGTGTGGAATGTGGCCAGGCTAACATTTAAAAATGAAACGATCGTATAATTTTTATCACTTTTATTACGTTAAGAAACCTAATTTTGACAATTTCCAATACTACGTTTAAAATAGCATTCTTATACAATATTGAATTTTCGTAATCTTTTAAATTCAGTTCCCAAAAACATGCACAAAGATAACTATCATATTCATTTAGTAATATTGAGGTAGTTATTAGTTTCAGAACTTATACCAATTATAAAGTGGTTCTAAAAATAACAGTAAAATTTAAAAAAAATATGGTGGAATATTCTACGGAGTTAACATCCAGCATGAACAAAGCTTACTGAAAAGAACAATAGTTTAAAATGAACATTTAATAAATTTGAGAAGCAACAATAACAGCGTCCCCAAATAAAAGACAAGCTAGCGTGTGCGAGGAGGTCCTCGGCGGCATCGCGCCGGCTCGCCCGTTTCTTTAGTCTACTATCACACGGCGGGACGAGACGCGACACCGCGAGGATCGCCACGCAATGGTACACTGTTGCATTTCCCAGAAAACAAATACATATTATTACATAAACACCATAAACGTCATTAGTACATATTGGAGCCCCCTCCAATACGTAACGTACGAACAACAGAATGAGTGCTCTATGTCCCCACTATATAAAGTTAACAAGCAATTGAAAAGAACTAAATTACTAAAATGCAATATGTGCTTGAATTGTCTAAAAGTAATGTTTAAAATGACTAAAATGTATATATTTCATTTTAGTTACTATTTTTTAAATACAATCGATCACGCACAAAATGAAACATGATAAATCCATCCGATCACACGTCAAATACACAAAATTGTGGTTACACACATGAGAAAGTAATATTATAATGTAATGCAAATAACAGTAGAACCATCAAATAAGAATGAAAGTATATTACTAGCGAGAAATGACATGCAAGTAGGTAATGGACGCGGCGGTGCGGCGGCGGCGGGGTGTAGCTCAGTCTCGTGGCCGCACGCCGCCCACGCCTACCCTCAACTTAACACTACTTCACAACGATACAATAAACAACTAAAACTATTTCTGCATCCTAACACATTACAAATCATAATGTACCCTCTCTTTGCTTACATTTGGAAGGAATAAACAACATGCATATATGTACACTCCTCCTGTCGCAGTGAAAGTAACTGTTTATTATACTCCATTAGATAGCCGATGCAAGCGGAATCTGACTGTGTATATGTCATGGACCAAGCGATTAATGATGGCACTATTTATAATTCCCGGGCAGTATAAATAATGACATGTCGAATTGGGCAATATGTCACAGAAACCTGGTGGATGCGAAACCAATTCGGATATATTAGGTTCGGTTATGTTAGGTTGCATTATGACAACCACGCAATGAGCTTCGACTTCTCTTTGCACCTCCTTAACATAACGCTACTTTCACCAGCCAGTTATGCCTAATTTTGGGCATTATTCAAACTGTCTGGACTTAATGAATAATGTTCTATTAATCACTTGATCCATATCGATCAATAAAGAACCGACGACGGCCACAAATCACTCGCCGGTGCTGCTTGTGTCAGTCAGTTTCTATTGAGTAACTACATGACACAAGCCATTTTCTCTTGTCCAGTGCATATTGTTTAATAACAATGTTTTCGTGTGAACATGAACCTATTTAAATTCAATATACTGAAATAATGAATTGAAACAATGTCCCTGAAAGGGGATTGACCATTTGATCAATACAATGTACCACCTACCACCACAAATGCAATATTACTTATTAGGATCCAGTGTCTGACTGACAACGATACATTGATACATGTGATCATTATTTATGAAGCCAATTGACAGAATACTTTTTAAATTATATATTACACCATAATATACGTTAAAGTAAATTCTCAGTTTCTTTAGATGGTATTAAAGTATGGAATGTTGTAACGCCTAGAACCAAATTATATCATACTAATTATATCAATCTGGTACCTAAGTCATTCGGCCACCTTTTGAGGTCTAGTCAATTTGAGTACCTTGTCGTTTCGCAATTTCAATAATAATAATAAGATACTAACCCTAATTAAATAACAAAATGCTGTGGTTTGGAAAACCCAATCAGACACATCTGCGTCCCTGATTATCCTTGTATAGTAAGCATCGGACCAAGAACAAATGTTTGTCGAACGTTCGATAGACCCACAGTGCCCCTTCGGTCAGGCACTATGTGGGTCTAACGAACGTTCGACAAACGTTCGATTTGGGCCAACTAATATGTGAAACTCATAGGACCTTAATGGTTCTTTGATATTTTTTGACAGGAAATCATGATCATATAATTTGTAATCGGGGTAACGGGACGCACCATATAAAATTATGCTACTGATGACATCCCTATGCCAAAATTATACCTGGCTTCTCTAAGAATGCCATCAATCGTGAAACATCCGTGATAGGACCACAATTTGATGAAATTATTTTACATGAAATCGACAGGGTTTAATGTTTTAACGCGAATACTTTTCTGTACTAATGTTGTCTTGGTGTTTTCTAATTTCCTCGCGACACGACATTGGCTCACTATTACAAGGTTGTATTGTTACGTATAAATACTTACAATTATGGAATCTGAACTGCATCAACACGCGTTGAGCGGGATTCGACGCTATTTTCATATTCTGCGTGCATTATATGTATATTCGTGACATAGAACCAGGTAACAGTGAACAAACAGTGTCATGAATAGTCATGATTGTCGCGGTTGGGTTACACTTACATGGTTCTATGTTACATATACACTATAAATACTTACAAATATAGAATCTTATAATAATGAGCCAACGATTTGTCGAGCGGCAAATTAGCGTTGAACATCTTTTGGCAATCTCACTGTATACATGAAACCCTGCCAAGTCTGTCTATCAAACGTGCGACCATATCATAACTCTAAATTAAAAATTTAACTAACCCCCGACGACGTACCATTGTGGAGATCCCCTTACTTTTTCCTGGTCATCATGATGGTCATAAACATTTGAGCTCAAACTCGAACCACCTAACTTTCCGTTCCAGAGATCCCATGATACTCCATTATCCCAAGATCTCTTAGAACTACTGATTCAGTTTTCAACTAGCATTGCTAAGAATACTGAAGACGGGGACGCTCCGGGCTTGACAAATTGAAGTTCGCAAAGATCTTGGAAAATACTGGACTAATTTTTATTAGATCTAGCTATGAACACTCTCAACAAAATTTAGAGAATTTTGTCGTGCCCTTAAATAAAAAAAAAACGGATCCAAATCAGACCATCCGTTGTTATGATGCCACTGACAAACACAAAAATACCGACAAACGAGTCAAAGTAATAACACGCCTCCTTCGATCGGTCGGGGGTTAATAAACAGATAAAAATGACTGAACCGCTACTATTTTTAACGGGTTTTTTTCTTCATATTCTACGATCCAGTTCAATTATACTCAAGTCTTCGCTAGATATCCAATATCTGCCAGTCTATTCAATACACTTGTAGTTTTTAATATTCCAAAAATGTATCCACAGTTAACCCGTAAGATAACTATTCGATGCTAATATCCTGTCTCGGTCGGATACTAACCCACCCACCCTGTTAAATTACGATTCAAATATACTGCAGTTAGCGTAGATTAACAAATCGCGCTGTGCTGTTAGGGACTGCCATTGTCAAGTCTATTTGCGTTTAATTAGTCGAGGACCAGTACAAGATTACGCACAATATATTCATGATACTAGTCTTATGTCAATGAACTGCATATGACTAAATATCTGAAGATATCAAATATACGCAAACTTTGTATGTATAGGTTTTAATGTTTGCACAGTTAGCTGTTTGGAGAGCTGGGTGAATCTTGTCAGTAATAATAACACCTGACTGCTCTATGTTGAACGTGAATCTTTTGCTACTATGTAAGTGGCATAATTGTCGATATATGTCAGTGATTAATTTGTAAGCCGATGACCGCATGTAAGTACTTAATAAAAATTCAGTTAATATACAACTTTCCGTAGCGTATAAAGGAACTACTTCGTTATAGTCGATTAAAAAACCTAGAACAGTAAACAAATAGTTCGACAGGTATTCTTGGGATAGGTATTGTTCCTTGTTCAACAATCTGCACTGTAAGTAGCAAGATGCAGTCCCTATTTAGTACATAAATGTGATTGATCATAATTATTTAATAAATACCAATTCATTTCAAAATGATAATTAGCCATTTCATAACCCGGCGCATGAATAAAATGCCAAATGTGAGATTTTTGTACAATACGTTTATAAGCATACATACACATATATAAAAATGGCATAGAATATTATTCAAAAATAAAATACGTATTACTGAATTTCAGATTAGAAAACTATGAGGACCATGTTTTCTAGATAAAGCTAAGTTCTTTTTAAATTACAATTTTATTATGGAACCAGAAAAGCATTCTAATGAAATGAAAACTATATCGATGGATTTGGGATACGAGACGAAGGAAACGTCTGTATAGAGTTGAATATGTTGTTAACTGCACAATATTTAGCCAAACGACTGCGGGAGACTCGCCTCTGGCCTGTCATTGCATCGTTTGCTTCTTATTTTATTATTAATCTAACCTAAAATTGAGAAAAAAAATGGGAATACGAATGTAAAAACATTCCACATAAGCATTTATGCCAAACTTTTATAGATTATTATCACAATTATAAGTATAAATATCTAAGCTTTTCATTTAATTTTGATATTATTCACTTAATCTTAATCTCTCATAGTTAAATATCTCACTTGGCACAATTATAACGCAATCGTATATTTGAATAATAAAACATTATCACGATCGAACCAAAACGCTTCCACTCGCACCATTAAACGCTACGGTATGTATCGTCTCTTAATTTTCAAAATGTTTCAATACAAGAAAACATTATAAAGCTAACAAAGACAAAATTATAAAGAAAACGATCAACAAATGTCACTTACAAATTAAAACTCATAGGTTTATTCCTTACTCTTCAACAATTACTATTATATCAAAAATATTTATATCCATCATTAGGTGGATTATATTATCATCTCCGTAGTGTAACCGCGGAAGGACGTGGCGTCGCCACGTCTGTCGACCTCCACTCTAGTCTAGTCAAGGCTCGTCACAAGACTGCCGTTCACACGATCGGCGTTCAATCTTTGGATTAGTTACTTAACACCCAACGCACACGTTGATTCTATAAAACCATTGTACAATATTTTTAATCAGCATGCATACAGAAATTCCAATATCTTTTTAAGAGATATATCTTAAAATATTATACTCGCAAAGCATCAGTTCATTCGTGAGCCTCCTCGTGTATATAGGTGTTCTTTTCATTTGATTTGCGTCCAAGACACCCACACACCTTTTGTCAAATAATAACAGTATAGTCCAGTGATTTCAACAGATTAACCTATTAGTACTTTGTAACAAAACTTAAATATGTACTTCTATTAGCTTGTATAATAATATAATGATTCCATTCTATAGTTACTGGTTTATTAACATGTGTATAATGTATAGAGAACATAAATGATTAGCTATTGCATTTTAATCAAATATTTAAAAATGTAGTAGAATAACATGGTGAAAACAATGTAACAATCAAATATTCACTGTACAAAATTCATATTACCGGCACTACCGTCAAAAAAATAGTGTATATGAATATTAATATTGTACATATAAATATATATATTATTATTATTAATCTTCAACAGATAATCCCCGGTTAAAATATGGATTCGTCAATAATTACAATTCACTACATTAATATAATTGTCGATAATTAATCAACATTTGGACACATGCTGCCAACAGCCTGCCTGTTGGATCATCGAATCGGGAACGCTTCCCGCCTTCCCGCCCTGTGCTGTGCAGTGCCACGTAGTGCAGGAACTGCCGTGCTAGGCGCGTACGCAGACGAGCCGATTACTCGACGCTAAATACTAGTACACATGACTGACACGCACCCATAAACATGATACTCAAGACCCGTCTAGTTTCTTTATCTTCTACACACAAATACATATATGCGTTATGATAATAATAAATAGAACTACAAAGTAGTGATGTGCATACATGTTACACAGGAAGTCTAATCGCCGGGCCTGACTACAGACATGTTTATGTATTTTGTATTTTTCTAAATAACCATGTAGATAAGACTACCACTATACTACGTGGGTATTTAGAACTTTGTAGTCTTAAACCGCACGAGGCATACAAACAGCAGGCGACCGCCCGCCGTCGCCGGAAGTTTCTAAGGAAAATCAACAATCGCATTCCATCTGCTGCACATACATCTACAAAAACCGCATCAGTCTTTTTAAAAGTCAATCATCTGTATAAGGCTGATGGGTTAAAGAAGATGGTCTCGCCCAGACCCACGTACGAAGTTCTTGCCACCACAATAATAGTGACTTCTAATTCATTATTTCCTAAACTTTTGACAAAATCTTAAATTCATTCATTGTTGATCAAGGTCCAATGAAAGTTTCATCAGATTTTATCAATTACACAACGATTTTAGGTTTAAATTTTCTCTGCCGTTTGATTTTTTTTTGTGTACTTTGTTTGGGCGCGAATCCATCTTCTTTATAGTACTTCATTTGTAACGACTTAGAAATTTCCGTCCACGGCGGGCGCTGCAGCTTCATGGCAATTTTCTATGAACGCTGAAGTGAGCAAACCACATCTTTATGTGGCGAAGCGAGGGTTATTACATCATTTCGGGAGCGGTTTGAAAGCCTCGTGTTCAGAGAGTGCGAGAGCGCCCGCTACTAGCCTGAAATAAAAGGCGCGCTGTCTGCGGGAGCGAAGGCCGGCCGATGCTGTCGGGATTTACGATGGGTGTGGTATTGGTGGTGGGCGCGCGGGTGGGGAGGCGGTCTATTGCGGGGCGGGCGCGGGCTGCGCGGCGCGGCGGTGGCGGCCGGGCGCGCTCGCCTGCGCCACCATGGCGCGAATGCGTCGCTGCGCGGACTGAAACAATCACAACAACTGTCATTTACGGACCTTTGTGATAAATTCAGCAACATCATTCACATAAAATGTATTCCAATAGAACTTGTGGCCTATGAAAACAATCCGCCATATTATCGTTGTCGATGGTTTGATGAATGCACTAGTGATGGGATAGATAGATTGATACAGATCACAATACAAATACAAAAAACCAAAAAGTAAAGCAGTCGTCAGATTATCCAGCAACAAACAATAATAGTACGCGTATATGTCACGAAAGACAAGTGGCAAGTTAGCACTCATCATTAAGTCAAAAAAAAATCAATTTCTACAATCCATTATGAGCCTTATAAAACCTTATTAATTTAATTACTTATTCTATGAACATCACTGACTTTCAAAAACAATGTAGAGTTTTGTGATAAGTTCGTGGAGAAATATGGACCCGAAAGGTTTGTTTTACATTGTCCACAATTTCTATTGGAAAACATTTTAGAGCCATTTGCGAAATTCTTGCTTCTTACGTAGACCTTAGCGAGCATATAAACAGCTTTACGTGATCACACAATTATTTATAATGACATCATTCAAGTGAACAGGGATTCTGGGATCAAAACGCTTGTATAGTTGGAGGTCTGTTTTTTTAAATTAGGTTTTCTTCGACTCAATGAGAAAATGAATATGCCAAAATGTTTATTTAGAACATTCGCCGGTCATAAGTTCAAAAAACTTATATTGCAATGGTTAGTGCCCAAGAAAAACCCAAATAAAGCCGACAACAGAACTTGCTCGATACTTCCATACAAATAAGTCACCATTTGACCTCCAGCTACACTAGCGCCACAGCGGAAGAAATTGTTGCCTGCCATTAAATTACATGCTATTCATATAAAATTCTTAAAAAAATCAATTCAAGTTATGCGCGCACACAAGAAACTTTTGTTACCTTCACTTAGCCAATAATTTCAAGAAAATAGACTACGTCCGCTATAACGCGCATGTCCTATAGGGTATAATAACCCTATACCCGTTGCATCCAAACCCATTCATAACCCTCATTGACGCACATGCAGGATATCCCTTCAAATGACAAAATATTACTTGGGACATTAAACAAATTTGAACAAAACTCTTATTATTAAATGAAGAATTTATTTGGAAAGTAGGCATTCTGCATATAAACTTTTAACAATATTCACACATGTAGTTACAATAGTCCATAACTGTAAGACAGGCTTAATTGAAAGACGATAAAGATACTTTTTTGTATTGAAATTTATTTTTTTCATATAATTGTTACAGTCGCAATTATTATTATCTTAAGTATTTATTAACGTCTAAGTTAAACTTACCTATTTGCGACTTGAAAGACACAAAGAATCGTGTAGCCATTTCATAAACAGGTTGATTCTTCATCCCGCTTCAGGCGGTCGCTACAAAAACGTAAAAATGTGTTATGCCACATTGAGTTCAACAGAAGAGAGAAATTCGCATTGCGCCCGCGATTAGTAAATATAATATACTTATCTTACTCATAGGTTAAGTGGCAGCAAAAATCTTCTTAACTAGGGTTAGACGTAGGTACACCGATATTAACAGTGGACTTGTAACTACATGTGCAATAAGATACCTACCTAAACAAACACCAATCATTCATCCTCTTAATTAGTTTTCGCTTCGCAAAAGTAAACGCTCCCAATAAAAATAAATATAAGCACGAAATTACGAAGAGCAGCATACAAAACAAAAATCGGTTTTGTAGATTCCACGTCGCTCGGCGGATTTCACATAATTTTTAGTATCACGAACCCGAATTACGACCAAGTCAAAAGCTAAAGATCGGCCATAATGATAAAACCATAGATTTAGAATCTACAGATATTTTTTTTGTTTTGTTCCGGATCTTTGTGGATACTATCCTACACCTTAGTAGACGGCGATAGGCTTGCCACCTATAACGTATGTCCACCTCTTACGGCGAAATGTGGGAACTACCTATGATGAAGGTGGTTCCTCTGTCTAGCCCCTCGGGGATTATGGACATGAGAGTTATGTATGTAAATGTAATTTTTATCGTAAATGAAATTTTTTTTACGGATTATTATTATAATTATTTTGTTGACATTTTTGATGTTTAAGTTTTTATTTTCTCTGAACAGGTTCCCATCCGATGAATCACGTAGCGAGTCATGATTGCAATTTTGTCCCTAGTCTGATACGTCCATGAATCATATGTGAGCAAATTTTCATATAATTTGAATATAGAAATAAACATTGGACGTACAGCAAGTAAATCACACTCTTGTATGGACAGACCTGTTAGTTTGCATGGGGAGTAAAAAGAATGCAATGCTACAAGTTGATAGATACCTGGACACTATAGAAGGGCCCGACGATGTGCACGGTGGTGTCGTGGTCCTGCTGCGCCGCGCCCGGCTGCTGCGGCTGCTCGGGCAGCTTGATGAGCGAGCCGGTCACGCGCTGCAGCTCGCGCACGTTCTGCCCGCCCTTGCCGATTATCCGCCCGACCTGGGACGATGCCACCACGATCTCCACTGTGAGCCGCACGTCGTCCGAACCAGACATGAAACCCTCTTCTCGCATCTTCTCAAAGATCAGATACTGTGCCTGGAAATAATATCAAGAGTAATGTATAACATATTGAAACTCATGCTGCACATATTCACTTTGTCAGTTCGCGCATGCTTTTTGAGCATTTTCCCTTACATTAGTCGAACACTGAAATGTTAATAAGAAAGTAATTGATCTATGGGTCAACTCCGTGCCTCGCTGTCTTTGCTCACGTCATTGTTCTAGAGGAGAACCTTCTACTAGTAGTCCGATTTCTATGGTTTTAACAGTCAAATTAATGTTGTAAAGGTTCTTGAACCAGAGGGCCTCTGGTTTAGGTAGATAGTACTTATAATAACATTATTTCTTATCTGTTTTCTTGTATTTCGTGTTAACCACACCACTCGATGTGCTGGTACAACGATGCCGTCACGCGAGCCCAGTAAGTACATAATAAAGTGCTGCTACCGTAATTCTGATAGGATAAATTATGTAGTTTTTCTACCTTTATTATATTTTAGAGAATTAAACTATATCTAATAGTATCAAAAACGATTGTGCGTGCATCTTAAGCTATTATCTAGACACACGGGATTGGTCCGCCATGTTCGGAAAGAAAAAGGTCGACGACGCAGTTACGTGTTATATTACAGGAACCATTTCGAGCTATTTTAACCCCTATAACTCAAAAATTGACTTACACATCAGTAATTTTGTATGTGTTATTGAATTATTTTAATCATAGATTTTAATTTAGAAAAATTGGTCGATTATCAAGGATTAATTTGGTTTATTTTTTTGATACATATAAGCTGCTCACCTTCCATTGTGCCTCCGGGCTGCCAACAATAGTAACTTTTCGCTCCTGCTGAACGTTATTCTGATTTTCAGGCTGCTGCGGCGGCGGCGGCGGCGGCGGCGGCTGCTGCTGCTGCTGCTTTTCCTGCTCGAGCGGCGCAATCTTCACTGACGCGTTGCTAAACCGGATGATGTTGCGAATGTGTGACCCCTTCGTGCCAATGATAGCGCCGACAGCATTATTTGGGATGTAAAGGTACGTGGTTTCCTGTAAATATGAAGAAAAAGATATAAACATTTTTTCCGATTCCTCATTATTTGGTTCCTCGATAATCTTATCTTTAGACTGAAGGCGTATCACGTTAATCTCAGCTCAGCCACACTGCTGCGCTTACATCTTGCGCTTTCAACACTTTACAGCATTTACTACTTTTCGTACCCTTTGCTGTGGTTACGGATTGATTGAAAGTGCAAGTATCAGCATAGTTACACTGGTTAGAGCTCATTGGATGCGGGTCAGACAGTAAATTATAGCCCGGGAGTCGAATCCTATACAGGGGGCTTTATATTCTACGTACTCCTACACGTGAATGACGTTAAACCATCCTGGTTTTGCAATGATTTATATCAAATTAACGGTAACAAACTATTGATGGGACCCCGGTGGCTTTATAAACCCTTAAGCTGTTATTGGCTGCTTTTAAAATTTTGAACGGTAACCGGCTCGTTTTACCGTCACGATTTAACACGAAATGTATGGAACTGTATGAAGACGTTTTTATATTTCCGTTGACGGTAACGTTTTACCGTCGACGGTATTACCGTTCCCGTGGTACACCTACCTGGCTCCGTCAAATCTACACAGCAAAGTTGAGAGTATAGGGGTAGTGTGTACCTACAAGTATATTAAAGGTGTGTGAGTGAGCCGCCTCGCGCCTCAGGCTCCGCTATCCATCTACCGGTAGGTAAATTATAACTTTTAAAATCAGCCATTTACTACACTTTACTATCTGTTCTGCATCCTATGAGCATAGTCACATAAGCCTTGAACTGCATACGGTCTGGCTATACCTGCGAGTCGCCAGCTCCTTGTTGCGCCCCGCCCTGGCCGGCTAGGGGCGCATAGATGGGAGGCGGGAACGGCGGTGGCGCCCCGCAGTAGCGCCCTGTAGACATCATCGCCATGGGATGCAGTCCGGGGAACATGATGCTTTGCGGTGCAAGAACCTGACGTTTTCAATGTAATGTTATTGATAATTATCCAACGTACATACATACGTAAATTCATCGTTCTAATCATCTTTCAATTTACGTATGACACTTACCTGTAAATCATTTTCGTAACTTTGACGTAATTTGGCCGAAATTTGTGACTCCGCTTTTGCCATATTTTCAATGGTTCCTTTCACTGTGATAATCCGCTCTAAATTGAAGCTGTTAATATCATTGATAGAGGAGACGGTTATCTTTGTGTCAGTTTCCTGCATGATTCTCTTGATGGTGTTACCGCCTTTGCCTATGATGCGCCCAATTAAATTGTTGTGCGCCAGGATTTTAAGGCAGATTTCACTGAAAATAAAAACAATAAATAAAAAAAGAATCCTTTTAGGTTGATCTCCGCCATCAAAGCAAAAGATTAAATCCAAGCCAAATAATACCTAATTATTTTCCCAAGAAATAGGTATTATTGGAGTACTTGCACTCAAATTAAACATGGATGTGATAGGTATTTTAGGCTGTGACAACTCACCCTTTATTTGTGTTATTGGCCTCCTGTTGCATGACTTCCAATATTCTCTTACATGCATTCGTGCAGTTCTCAGGATTGCCATATATTGTGATAGCCTTTTCAAGAGAGCCAACGTTGTCTTTACGATGGACATCGACGCGAGCGCGACTCTGCTGTGTGATGAGCCGGATGGTGCTGCCCTGGCGGCCGATGATGGCGCCGACCATATCGCTCTGCACCAGCAGCCGCAAGGGGAAGTCGGTGGGCCGCGAGCCGCCGCCGGGGGCGCCGCCGCCGCCTCGGCCGCCGCCCGGGCGCCCGCGCCGTCCGCCGCGTGCATTCTGCTCAGCCGCTTCTACCTTCATGCGACTACCCTCAAATTCGCAGCCATTTAGACCGTTTATGGCTCTGTAACAACCAAATTGCACAATAAATCAAAGGTATTTTAAGTACTTTAATAGAACCAAAGCAAACCATGCATTTCTATTGGAGAAGGATAATGTGAAGTAAAAATAAATAAATGCGAAATTACTTATGGCTAGATGATTTCAGAGCATACATACCTATATAGTAAAAATAACTAGACCCACTATTAAATTTCAATATCTAGCTATACTTAGTTATACAGTATAGGGGCCGTATATTAAAATTGTATAGTAGGATATAGTAATTTTTCGTAGGTAGGTAATCAATTAGTCATTCACTGGCACCGAGTCAAATGGGCTGTACTATACCATAACTCCATATCATGATCAACAACCCTTATTTCAATAAAAAACAAACTATAAATTAAGGTATTAACTGTGGTAGGTACAAAATAGATTAATGTAAATCACATAAGCTCGTTTATACATGCTTAAATATTAAGAGAAAGTTCGTTGTAAACAGGATTTTGTGAAGGCAACCATAGAAATGAGGACAGACCTAAAAGAAACTCCTAAAAGGGATAAAGCCAGGACCGGTGAGTATATTAGGTATACCAAAGACGTTTTACGCAAAGAAGAATTCGTCATGCAACAGTGCAGATCGGGAGAAATAGAAGCTAAAAATCCAAGCACCCCGGCTGAGATAGAATGCGAGAACAATACAAACAGTGCGTCTTGAAGAGTACCATCAAATAATCAATATACTCACAGCTGCGCCTGCTCCGGGGTCTCGAATGTAATGAACACCGCTTGGGTGTTGGCGTCGCGTGAGTTCGCTTTGTCGCAATGTTGCACGTTGCCGTACTGTGAGAGCAGGGGCTCGATGTTGTCGAAGCGAACATGCATGGGTAGCCCACTGATGAGTACCTTTGATGATCGGCTGCGAGAAGCGACATTACTACTTGTAGACAATTTCTTGCCAGTCAACATATCGGTTTAAATTAGGTGTGTTCGCTCATTGTATACTAAGGCAAATCTTACTTAATAGGTATTTCATAATTTTAAGTACCACGCTAAACCATATAACAATAACCGAACAAGATTTATTATAACTGACGAACATGCTTAAAGTATTAATCTTAAGGCCAGGCTAGCAGAAGAAAAATGCCACCGGCCAAGAAAAGTGTGTACGACAGTACGATAAGATATTGTGTAGGAAGTATAGAATGTGTACTATCAGTACGATACAAATACTAATATAGAATGGATACGATACATATCATAGTATAGAATGAATACGATACAGTCAATAGTCGGGCACGTGAACAAGCAGAGTATTGGGCCCTTTTATGATTACCGTGCCGTTACCGTTCACGTTTAATGCTTTTATAATTAACCTACCGGTAGGTGGAAAGAGGGGCGGGAGGCGCGACCGCGAGGAGCGAGGCGCTCACCTCTCACATCTTTAATATACTTGTAGGTACAAACTACCACTACGCTCTCAACTTTGCCGAGACGATTTGACAGAGAGCCTAGGTGTGCCACGGGAACGGTAATACCGTCGACGGAATAAAAGGTCTTCATATAGTTACATACATTTCGCTTCCCTGTTAAATCGTGGCGGTAAAACGTGCCGTTACCGATCAAAATTATAAAAGCAGCCAATAGCTACAATTGCTACAAAATGGCGGAGCGGAGACGCGACAACGGAAACGGGTGGCGATGGCGGCGGCGGCGGGGGGGGCGGGTGAGATGACATCACCCGCGCGCCTCGCCACTTCACCGTGCTGCCGCCGGTTCACGAGACGCGACGCGCGCATTCTCCCCCTCCTTACCCCCTATAACCCCGAATACCATTCACAAGTCCCAACCCAGTATCATTGCGAGTTAAGTACGTGTTTAACTACAAGCAAGATCCCTCGTTAACGTGTACGTTCGTTTATGTACTTATAGATATGAGGTCTGATGTAGTATCGCTATGATGACATTGACACACGATAAAAAGACAACCAGTACCTAATTAATAAACAGCGTAAGACAGTTTATTTAATGTTAAATTAAAGATCATCATTATCAATCAGCACCAAGCTAAGAACTCGTCTACATCAAATTATACCTAATTCGTCAAACGATGTTACGCCTGGAACAGTATTTTTGTATTCGTAGTACTAGTTGCATACAAATAGTATTAGGTACGCATAATACGAGTTTTATTAGTACTAGTTTATACCCTTATATATTATATACATATATATTATATGATGTATACACACAGCCCATCCCTGTAAGTTTCCCGATAAGAAAATAAAATATATTACCAATACTACAAACCAAATTATGTAAAAATCGATGACTTCAGTCACAAGTGCGAAGTGTGTGACCGAATTATAGCCCCAGAAAGATTTGAAGTCAAGATATTTATTTGTTAGCGTTGCAACCAGAAATCTTCTGTAGCACGCACAAGTTGTTTCACATACTATCCTCACTGTAGCTGTGTCCGCGATATTCTGTCTTTCCCCAAATTATGTCCTACACAGATGTACCTATTTAATATCGAGTACTGATATCGTCACGATATTTCGAGTTTTCACATTTTATTGTAATATTTATTTTATAATTACCTATGTTAGCATAATTGTTTATGTTCATGCTTTATACTGGGTGCAAAAACATGACGTCATTACATTACCGATCTATATAACCCAATATATGGTTATCCAATTCAACATGATAAAAAAGTTTGGAAATTTTATGGAATTTTATCAAAAATAGCCTAGTGAACCCAAAAAAAGGTTAATTTAAAAAAACTAGCAGATTTTTGACAATTTAATGTAAATTAATTAGTTTTATTTACCTATTTATTTTGTAAAAAAGGTTTGGATATTTTATGGAATTTTATCAAAAATAGCCCAGTGAACCCAAAAAAAGTTAATTTAAAAAAAAACTAGCAGATTTTTAACAGAATTTAATGTATTTATGCAAAATAAATAGGTAATTATTGAGTTTTATTTACTTATTTATTTTGTAAAAAAAAGTTTGGAAATTTTATCGAAAATACCCTAGTGAACCCAAAAAAAGTTAATTTAAAAAAACTAGTAGATTTTTGGCAGAATTGGGTTTTATTTACCTATTTTTTTTTGCACAAATAAAAAACAACAAACAAAAGATAGAAAAGGAAATAGTGCAGTACAATTTAGGCGGCCTTATCGCTAAGAGCGATCTCTTCCAGGCAACCTTCAACATTTGTTTCATTTCTATTCAATTGTTAATAATTTTCCCATTGATAAAGTTCATTCGAATCAACAATTATTGTACTAATGTACTAGTGGTCGTAAAAATAATTAAAAAAAACTATTTACAAAAATTTAATGTATCATACCTTTTCGAAATCTGAATAAAATGCAGTGTTTTTTCCAATAGTTGGTCAACTTTCTGTAGTACATTTTTTTGTGACAGTCATCTATTCATTTGACATTCGCTGACAACATCCTAGCCGATAACAAAAAATAACATGAACAGATGCTAACTGACCTTTACGATGAGTCTCTTCATGTTGGCCTTAAAATGAATATGGATAAAACCAAGATCATGGCTACGATCGACATGCGGGGTGAACCCATATATCGGGGGTCATACTCTAGAACAGGTCGAAGAGTATGTTTATTTAGGTCAATTTTGCTCACACTGGGTCAATGTAATCTTAAAAAAGAAAATAGATCAACGTAAAAAGGTCGAGCTGGGCTACATAGCTAAAGAGGGTGTTAAAGTCGTCCATCCCTCAGTGCCTGAAATCCAAAATTTCCGACCAGTGTGTACTCCCAATATTGAACTACGTTCCGGAACCGTGGGCCCTAACCGTTGAGGCCATCCATAAAGTCAAAGTTACCCATGGAGCGAGCTATGCTCGGAGTCCCCCGTTGAGACAAAATACGAAACGAAGACCTCCGGCTTAAATGGGGGTGTTCTCGAACTAAAGTCGTAAGGAATCCTGAGACATTTCAAGAGAAAAAATAATTAAAGTTGGCGGCTAAACAATATATGGAAATGATGTGGAGCTAGGCATTTTAAGATAGCCATGGCGAGGCCGAAGGCCAAGCTCCGCGAAGGGCGAAGTCTGGAGCGTCTCACCGCCTTCAGGTGCCGCAGGTCTAACCTAATTATAGAAAGGCAGATAACAAAATAACTCAAGAGTTATTTTGTTATCTACATTTCTATAACTACGTCATATTATTTGTATATATAAGAGTAATGGCGGGTTTCATGAAGTATTATATTATAATGTATACATAGGTACCCTTTATGCTGTATGTATAATTGTCTATAGCTGTTATTTTTTTCTTGGCCTCGGTGTTTTAATGGTTTTTGACAGATTTAGTAGGGCCCCTAATATTACAACACTAATGTATGTATATAAAAAAAATATATAATTCACCCTGATCATCACGTATGTATGGCAAGTACAAACTTCGTAAACCCCCGGTCTAAGATCTGACTCCCGGATTATCTGACCCGCAGCCCATGGAAATCGCCCTGAGAATGACGTAACACACTGGTTTTACAACAACCTTCAATCTACTATGTAGGTCCTACCTATCTAAACAAAAAATAACTAAAAAGCCGGCTCGCTGGCAGCACGCCGGCCGGCGGTGGCGGTCGTGGGGCACCGGCAGGGCCAACGAACGAATGATTCATTTCACGAAGCCCGCGTACCGAGCTGGCCGGATCGCCGCCATTTTACTTACGCACCATGTGCTCAAATGCAATACGTTCCTAAATACCAATTAACCAATGCCGATTTTTTTACATAGTAGGTAAAATTAGTAATTGTAATTACCTTAATAATAGTAAATGATAATACGAAATCAGTTTCCGATAATCACCGCTTGGAATTTTCGAAACATTACTACTAACATTTATAGTGAATGTGGTACAGTGGGGTGATTGGACGGACGTGCTTGTGGTTCACTGAATGATATTCAGCCGCCATACCTGGGATATTTCGCCATTTTGTAGGATTTATGAACACCAGCACGATTTCACAGGACTCGGATGACAATTCTCACTAATCACTATTTTCACAACCTCCACATTCAACAACAACAGTACTGGCACAACGTCCCAGTTAAAGTTGTAGAAACGTTAAAGGTCGTAATCACGTTAGCGAAACCAGATGAATAGTGAAAGCGATAGGGAAATGCATGCAAAACCGCATTCGCACGAAACCTGTGATGCAACTACGAGTGTTGCCGTATGACTGACTTAATCGGTGCACGAGTGTGTGAGACAGGCAGTGCAGTGCGGTGCGGTGCGGCGGCGGCGGCGGCGGCGCTATACGCTCGTTCACAACAGGCTTGCAATGCAAAACGACCAGTGCCGATGTCGCATGCCCGCTACTCCCGGCGCACCGCACGCCACCCCGCCCGCCACCGGCCGTATAGCATACTGAATATTGATGAAAACAACAACCCATTCACGAATATAGGTACTTACCCATAAATAGTCAATGGAATCAGGGGTTACTTTGCGGTACCTAATCTATTATTAACTTCGAAACGAGACATCATCAGGAAAAGTGGTCAGCTCAGAATCATCAGATGTCAAGAGCAAACAAATTCTAAACATGTGGAAATTGTTGGTGGAAAGGCCTATCTATAGATAGAAACTTTATTATACACAAAAACAGGAAAAGTTAAAACTACAGGAACAGTAGCACGATATTTGCAAAGGCGGCCTTATCGCTTTAAGCGATCTCTTCCAGGCAACCTCTGAAGTTAATTGGACATTAAAGAAATTAGCGGCAGTGGAAAGGCCATCAAACGATCTCTTCCACTTGTCTCTACCAGCTAGGTTTCTCCCTGAAGCTATATGTAGAAGATTGAGGCTTTCCAGATGGACGATCTCCTGCAATTTTTAGAGGGTGAAACGTACCGATTTGACTTTTCACTCAAAATGTTCATTCACGGCCCCTCATGTCCCATTTTAGGTTAAAAAGTAATCTACTGGAGTCAGGTCCGAACTGGGCGGTTGAGCTTTTCGTAGCCAGTTTCTCTCAGGGGCCCACCAGGGCACGCCTCGTAAAGCGTAGGTACGTAACCCAAGCAGTATGAACGGACCCGTCCTCTTGAACGCATTTAAATGGACACGAGTAAGTAATAAATTTGTGTTAATTTATAAATTATTTTAATAATAATTATATTTTTGTACAAATAGTAATTAATATTAAAAAATTAAGATTTGTGTACATTTTTTTGAGGTATCAACTTTCTCAGGGAGTATATATAGTATGTAATGCACGTCATCTAAACTTAAGATTTAAAAGCAATGCAAAGTAGAACCGGAACAGTACCTCCGGACCGATAAGACACCTTATCAGTAACTTTATATAACTTCGAGTTAGCAACGGTTTATTATTACTTACCACATTACATATAGGTATATAGGTACGTACGTACATACGGTAACTTTTAGTGATCCGTAAAGGGAAAAAAAAGTAGATAATAGCCTAATTAGGCGGACATGCTATTATTATGCACTATTTAAGAAATTATCATCATAAGATTTTGTTTTGATGAGTAGGTAGAAGAGATGTCAATTTTGGGCGCTAATACCAGTTAGGATTCTTTGCGTTCAAAAGCTCTATTTCCTAAAATGTCAATTTCCTAAAATGTCAATTTCCCAAAAGGTCAATTTCCCAAAACGTCTGTTTCCCAAAAGGTCAATTTCGTCGAAAATCGTCCAGTCACAATCACAAGGACATAGCATATTGATTGTATATTAAATGAAAACTCTTTGTTAGAGCTTCTATTTGATACGTTATACATAGTTGCTAGCATAAAACTTTTATAATAATCTGGATGGAGCATTCGTTGAGCTCCGCCATTATAAACCACAGTCATCCATAGAGCTTAAAACGATAGTTTTCGAATTACTGACATAAGAATTTGCAAATGGTTGCCAAACAGCGGTTTGTTGGTAACCATTATTACTTTCAACTAAATGTAAAATAGATGAGTTCGGTACGATTCAGTTTCAAAAACGCAGTGTGCTAAAGGTGTAGTTTCGTTTTTACCTAGATTCGAGGTATGAAACCCTAAAATGCAGTTGGTTGGCATGGGAAATATGAACGCAGTGAACGAACAGCACGTGCTAAATAAAGCAAAGGCTAAAACCACCTGCCGACAACAGGTGCATAGTAGCAGCGTATAGCAACAACTGCGAATTGCGATTGATTATTAGGTACTCACGTTAAATTGCTTTAAGATTCTGTCTAGTGAGATATAAATATGATCAATGACTTAGGAAAAAAACAGAAGTATTATAATCATCGCCCACACTAGAACGCCGTCAATCTAAAAATAACTGTACCTCAGTTTTCTGTACCTCAGAGAGGACTTCAGAAGCATAACACTATAAAAGCAATTCTATCATTTTCTGTTTCTTAGGCATCGTGGCAATTATCATCTAGAATAGTTTCTTTAATTACTAAATATAAAATTTGCTAATTTGTCATTGTAGTTTTATACCTAAAGTCCAAACGGTTTAGACGCATATTGCCATAAAACAATTCAATTTGCTATTAAAAGAAATATTTTACGCGAATTGCCAATACAAATTACCAAGCCGAATGTCCATTTCCCCAAATGTCCACTTTCTTCCAATGTGGCTCATGCCTAATGTCAAAGTGATAAATTAGTGAGTGACAAATGCCAAAGTATTTGTCATACACTGAAAAATGTCAAAGTGACAAACCGTTTGGAGGTTGTATGGAGTTAGTGTGTGTTGTATAGAAGTTGTGTGGAGTTTGTGTGGGTTGTATAGTGGTTGTATGAGTAGTAAGGAGGTTGTATGCGTTGTATGAGTTCCATGCGACTCACACAACCTTCATACAACCTCCATACAAGTCATACAACCACCATATAACGCATCATCAGCAGCCTACTCTAGTTCACTCCTGGACATAGGCCTCTCCCAGGGCGCGTCATTGAGCCCGATCTTCGGCTCTTCTCATCCAGTCCCTGGTAGCCACCTTGCGCAAATCGTCGCTCCATATAGCAGGAGGACGTCCCACACTACGTTTGCTCAAACGCGGTCTCCACTCCAGAACTCGTCTACCACAGCGGTTGTCGGATCTGCGACTGATGTGACCGGCCCCACTGCCACTTCAGCTTGCTAATCTTATGAGCTATGTCAATAACTTTTGTTCTATGCCGGATCTCCTCATTTCGGATTCGATCCAGCAGAGATACTCCTATAGCTCTTTCAATAGCACGTCGAGAGACTTTCAATTTGTGAACCAGTCGCACCGTCAGTGTCCACGTTTCGGCTCCGTAGGTCATTACTGGTAGGACGCACTGCTTAAAGACTCTTGTATTTAGACATTGAGGTATGGGCGACGAGGTGATGTGACGTAACTTCCGAAATGCTGCCCAGCCCAGCTGAATTCATCTGTCGGCTTCTTTCTCAAAGTTATTTCTACCAAAAATTTTATTTTTTAATAAATGAGAGCAGACGAGCAAACGGGCCACCAGATGGTAAGCGGTCACCATCGCCCATAGACATCTCACCTCACTTTATTAATATTACAGGGTTTTTGATGCGCTGCTAACCTTGAGGACTAAGATGGAATGCCTCATGTGCCGGAAATTACGCTGGCTGTCTTACCAACATTTCTTGAAGTTCCTGCAGCGACTCCGCCATTACGACTATATCATCGGCAAAACGTAGATGTTTGCTGGTTCTGTACTTGAACAGACATCGTCGCGGCGTCATACAGACATCTCAACACTTCGATGTATCGCCAGTCGACTTGGCAACGCTGCAAGGACTCCAGAACAGCCCAGGTTTCGACGGAGTCAAAGGCTTTCTCATAGTCCACAAATGCAAGACACAGGGGCTGATTATATTCTTCACTTTTTTGTATAATCTGCCGCAGTGTGGATGTGGTCTATGGTGCCAAAGCCTCCCAGAAATCCGGCCTGTTCCGGAGGTTGGAAATCGTCTAACCTCCGCGCAAGACGATTCGTGATGACTCTCGAAAACAGCTTATATACGTGGCTCAGGAGCGAGACGGGTCTGTAGTTTTTGAGCAGAGTTTTGTATCCTTTTTTGAAGAACAAAACTACAATGCTCCTGTTCCACGCCTTCGAAGTTCTCCCACTGTGTAGGACGAAGTTCAAGAGCTTCTGAGGTTCCCTCAGTACCGGGATTCCTCCTGCCTTAAGGAGCTCAGAAGTGACACCGTCCTCACCAGGGTCTTTTCCATTCTTAAGCTGTTTGAGAGCCAGCTCGAGCTCGTCTAGGCTATAATCTGGCAGTTCATCGGTATAGTGTCGGGTTAACGTGGCTCTAGGATCTACGATTGTCGGTTCAGGCCGCGGAGCATGAGCAGCGTACAGTCGGCCATAAAAGATCTCGGCGAGTATCTCTGCCAATAGAAGTTTTGAGCTTCGTCAGGTGGCTTCTCCCGAGTTGCTGAACGAACACTTTTGACCCCCTATTCTGATCAATAGCCTCTTTTATGAGACGTGTATTGAAGCTTCGGAGGTCGCGTCGTATCAGCTTCCTTATTTTCTTATAGAGTGCCCGTTGTTCTGACGATGTGGCTTCTGTGTTTTCGCGTCTTTCCCTCGTAAGTGCCAGAGTCCCGCCCGAGAGGTTCGACTTCGTGCCTGTACCCTGCAACCGACAAAACCTTACTCCTTCATCCTAATAGTCCTCACCATGTTTCGAAGATTCTCGTCAACATTATGTGGTTTCCAATGATCGAATCGGTTTATCAGTTCTAGCAGAAACCGATCGGAGCCAGCCACGGCCTGATGCAGAGTAGGTCGGAGCGTGGCCTTCATTAGACACGCGTCTCTCCAGCTGGAACTCAATATTCAGATTGCCTCGGACGAGTCGATGATCACTACCGGAACCTGTTGATCACTGTAACATCTCTGAATATATGCTTCTTATCCGCCATAAATGAAGTCAATCTCATTTTTGGTCACAGTATCTTTGTGGGCTTTGTTAGTTAACAAGCATTTATTTGCCCGCTGTGGTTTCTGCCTCCAAAGCTGTATGGCCCAACCCTCGATTCGCTGCAAGTCCGTACTCCCACTTTCGCGTTGAAGTCACCCATGACAACATTAAAGTGTGTGTTACTGGTGTTGTTTAAGGGTTTGGCTATGTCTTCATACATAGTATCCACTTTATCATCCGAGTGTGTCGAGGTCGGTGCGTAAACTTGTACAACCTTGAGATAATATCTCTCGGTTAACTTAAGGACAAGTTACGCTACGCTTGTCGACACACTGGAGACCTCAACAAAATTGTCATTGAAAGTTGGTCTTCCTCTCGGAAGTAGAGTAGATGGCCCGATTCAAGGGTTAACGAGTCCTCCCCCTCTTCGAACCACACATAACCCTAACCTAACGTGCCATCGTATCTTCTCCAGCTCTACTTCTAGCTAGGCCTGCAGGTTAGTGATCGCAGTAGTCGGGTCGCTTACCCTGATGACGCTGTTGCCCGTCATCGTGCTTCTGGTATTTAACCCAGTCAGAATTTGAGTGGTTATACCGCCACTTGTCGGCCGCCAGGGACTCGTTCGCTAATCAGCAGGATGCACCACATGCAGATGAGCATGGCATTTGGAGATATCTAGATGTTGGTGACCCCCCTTACAACCCATATAACTCATAAAACCTCAAACATGTTGTCATTTTGTCTTTTGTCACTTTCGACACTTCCGTCCGGGAATGGACATTCCGGGAAGTGGATGTTCAGAGAAGTGGACGTTCGGGGAATGGACATTCGGGGAAAAGCTTGCACCTTAAAAAAGAAGTTATTGCTATTGTTCTGCAAAAGGAGCCCCAGTTCGTAATAAATCAAAAAGGTAGGATTTCGACGAAAACGCAGTGGTTTTTTTCAACGTCAAGCAATTGGCATAAATACTGGTAAAAATCGGCCCCTGGGGGTCTGGGTAAATTCCCTTCTATTCGATAAAAACACATTTAGCTTCCGCGATTAGCGATAAAAAAAACTTTAGGCTTCCTAAAATCGTTGTTTATGAATGTTACTGATAATAGAATTTATCAAGTGATAATTATCAACCGATGATTATATCAAGATCGCAAAAAAGATCAAAAGACGGCACGAAGTGAGATGCTACTGTAAATCTATACCGATCTAGACTTCCATCATATGATATTATAAAATATTATATATCATAGGTTGTTTTTTATTTTGCTGAAATTTCTGGGTTAATAATCAGGAATTGAGATAAAGTCTCTTAAGATATCGAGAATGAACTTTCTGTTAATACTAGAATTATTTTATATTAACTTATTTTGATGTTTCTGTCATGAAATACGAAAAATAACGGTATTGAATTTATACTCGATATTTGGGTGCCACACGAGGTCACCGAAAGAAACCTAATGACCGTGTACTCATTTGCTATTCTTTATTGAGACGTAATGAAACCGAACCGTTTCTGAAGAGATTGATAACTGGTGATGAAAAGTGGATCACGTACGGCAAGAACGTGCGAAAAAGATTGTGGTCAAAGGTCGGTCAGGCTTTACAGACTGTGGCAAAGCCCGGGTTAACTCGCAATAAGGTGATGCTGTGGATATGGTGGGATTGGAAGGATATTGTTCATTATGAGCTTTTACCGCCGGGCAGAACCATCGATTCGGATCTCTAATGCCAACAACTGATGATATTAAAGCAAGAAGTTGAGAGAAAGTGGCCGGGATTAATCAATAGAAAGGGTGTGGTCTTTCATCACGATAACGCTAGACCACACACATCTTTAGCTACTCAGCAAAAATTAAGAGAGTTTGGCTGGGAGGTGTTAATGCATTCGCCATATAGCCCTGACGTTTGCACCTTGAGATTTCCACCTGTTTCGTTCTCTTCAGAATTCTTTAGACAGTGTCAGGTTAACATCAAGAGGAGGACTGCCAAAACTACTTGTTGCGTTTTTTTGATCAGAAGTCCTAAAATTTCTACAGCAACAGGATCATATCACTACCTACAAGATGGCAAAAAGTCATCGAACAAGATGGCAAAAAGTCGTCGAACAAAATGACACATATATCCTATAATTAAATATAAATAAACTTTGAAAAAAAAATATGTCTTCAGTTTTCATATAAAATGCGAAGACGCATAAGTATCGATAGAGTACCTTGGGAGGAACTTATGTTTGATCGTTATATTTGACAGTTGAAGCGTTTTGTTACCGTTCAACTGCGATTCAGTATAAACTTAACGTTTTATTATAATGCACAACTACGCTACTGTTCGATCGATCGTTGACTCGATCGGAACTTAACGGAAATTTGATCGTTAGTGGATAGTAGCATACGAAACACGTCATAACGATGCAGTTTAGATTATATTTAGTTACGTTGTATGTATTTAGTGGAATCGATATCCTGTAGGTAGACAGAGCTAGGCCCGATTCGCATTTGACCGGTTTTTTAACTAACCGCTTGATACAGCAATATAATCTGTAGGTAATAATAATTTGGATCAACTCCACTGAGTTGCGTTTTACGTTATCGCGCCGGAATTTGGCTCTATGTATAACAGCTAAGTGTTAACATGCGATTATTTCGTCACTGATAAAGATATTCAAAATATTTCAACAGATTTTGCTACTAGATCACCTAATGCAAATGGTGGTAAGTTCAAATTTTTATAAGGAAAAGTTAAAAAAATGACATTTTATATGCAAAGGGCACAGCTCAAATTTTCTATGATAAGGGGTCTTTGTCGTACACCATCCGAAAGCTCTTAACTCTACATAATAAGTTCATTAGGTAGCTATTATTAAATTTATCAATGGAGCTGGTGATAATTCATAAAGTTTACAAAATGAACAACTAAATGTTTCGAGAATAAGAGTGTGATTCAAAATAATTGTTCTTTGGCAAAAAATGTTGTCTGTTTCTCGGCTTATATCTCGAGAATAGTGTTGAGATTATGGTTTAGAAACTCTTTTCTTAAAAGATGTTTCATGTTAATTCTAATCAAAGGATTTCAGTAAATGTTCAGCATCTAATTGTGTCGACATTATCAAACAAAAATCAACAGTTTTAGTTCCATACACAATGAATGTATCCTCCTGCGTAATCTAAATATTTTTATATAAGGTACGCGATAATATTTCATGTTTAATATTTAAGTAAAACAAAACCTTAATTTATTTAAAAAAGGCAGTTTTAAATATTTAAAGACGTTATAATTATGTGCTTCTAAATAAAAGCAATAAAATGATAGCCGAGGGAATGCGTCGATAAAACCGTTACCTCAACATGGAGATGGTTTTGATCGTCGTCGGTAGGTGGCGCTGTCGTTAATGGACCAATTGGGGCGTTATCAATTATTTAAAAAAAAAACTTATATTAAATTATTGTTAAAAGTCGTAACTATAATTTTAATTACACGAAAGATGAACTTAATTGAAAGTAGTGTCGAAATTTGTGTTAACATTTTCATTGACCATGGAAACTAACGCCATTTTGTTTTTAATCAATTCATTCGGTGATTCACATTCACATTGTTGTTTAAAACACTGATTTTTGAAATTTGTCAAGAAGTTAATACTCCACCAGATATTGTCGAAGAAGGATTAGGCGCTGCTTTACTATGGGATAAAAAATGTACGTAAGTATCGTGCTTTAGTTACTATATTTTTTGTTTTATTATTTTTCTCAGGTGTAACAAGAATGTGTCTAACACGTGCGGAAAGATTACTTACTAGTCTCACTTTGTCTGGTTATTTCCACCGTTGATAGACAATCTAATATTTTGGATTCAAAAAAAATTACAATGTCTTGACTTAGCAGACTTTTTCTCTTGAGAAATTAAAAATTTGGGCTTACTAGGTAGTACCTTTTGCACAAGTAACCTAGTAGGAACGTCAGTTGAAATATTTTGAATATTGTTATTTATCACATCAGTGATGATTTGATGAAACAATCGCCTGTAAATTTTTCTATTCCACTCTATAATATTGATTTCAGAACTAAGTCAAATGAAACATTTTCAAACTGTTGTTAACGTCGGAGCAAATTCCTAGTACACATAGGTAGGTACCTACGTGTTATAATGTATGTAGGTAGGTGTATGTAATTATTATAAACCAATGATCACCTTACTTACCTTTCTTGGGGATCCTCCTGTTCAAAAATTTGGTCATGATCCTCCTGAGATAGATTTAGATCGCTAAACTGTTGTTCCACTGAATTAGACATTTCACTTTGTTGATTTATAGATAGGTAAGAAGTAATAATAACAGATTGGAATGACTTTTTTGTAGTTACAGTTTATTTATCTGTCTACATCACATTAAGTAAGTACCTATGTAATAGGTAGGTAATATGGGTATTCCGGAGCGTATTGTTTGATGGTTTGAGGCCGGCCGGTACGCACACGTGGTTGTTTTGGATGCAGTGTTTATTATTACATAATTATGGTAGGTGGTCGTGAAGTTATTTTATTTATTAGGTCTGAAGTACTGAGATGCCGATCTCGGCAGCACCGAACACAACTGGCCGAATCTAGGGTTGGCGGAATGACGCAAGGATGGCGGGATGGCGGGGCAGCCGAGCGAATGGCGGAGTCGCTCGGGGTGCGGTGTGGAATAGGGAGGGATGGACGCGAATGGCACGTGTGCGCCGCCGTGCGTACGGTTCGGTAGCTATCGAGATCACTACTCAACTGAGCTGCCTTGCCTGCCTAGCCTACTATACTAACTGATGAGTGTGAGTGCGTGACTGAACGGAACGAATGATGTCGACTCAACTCGATTCTCCGTCCGAGCCAAACATCCATTTCGTTTCGTGTGGATTTTGTTTGATATTGCGCGCTGGGCGTGGCTCCACTCGACTCGGGGCCCGCGGGGAGAGCGCGCCACACCTAGTGCAGAGCAAGTATCGATTTCTTGTTTTATCGAGTATAGTAACAAGATTCTAAGAACTTATTTATGTGTACCTACCTACCTACTGGAATATTTTTCTACCAACCACAAACTAGATAGGTACTGGGGTCTATCAATCAAATCTACCTATAAATAACTTTATTATTTTTTTTGCTGCCGTTTTGTTGTTACTAGGATTGTAACATGGACTGTCGATTACCTAAGTTGTACCAGTGGACAACACATCAGGCTATAGGTAATATTTTCTGCCTTATAGGTATGGTAGTTAATGAAAATTATTGATTAGGTATGTATTCTATTTTAAAAAGGGCAATTATATCAAGCGACCGGAACTTTATTTGATGACAAAAAACTATATCTCGCGCGCCACCGCGACAGTCGCGAAACAACAGTGTGGATGATTACGCGAAACAAGAGTGTATAGTAACGTAACGTGCGAGACGCGGTGACGAACGGTCGTGCATGCTATATTACTTTTTATTAAAATTAGCGTTTCAAGGAGTAATCAGATGACGGATGATAAACAGTAGGTATGTCGTATAATTAACATTCCTGTGACTGCTACGAAGAAAAAAAAGGACTCAATAACCAGTTACAGAACCTACATATTACAGCGACACGACAGCAGCAGCAGCTATGTCGGCGTCCATTCTCGTTGCGCTCTAACTAGAGTGCGACAAGTCGCGAGTATGGAGGGACATATTTTCACGAAGAAATCGCGAGGACTCCAAGGTCATTGACCTTTCCGCCCTCACCCCCAGGCATGCATGTTTTTTCTAGGTTATAAAAATAATCTAACGAAGGTTAGCCTACGACATGACATGACCTTGATGGGTTAAGGTTGAATTGAAGGTAATCCTTCAACCTAACCCATCCGTGTCGGTTTCACTACGATATGTACTTAGCTTGTAGGCAAGAATTTGCAAGCAGCTTTTTCTGGGTTTTTATAATTATAATAATTTTTTTAACAACCCAGATTAAACTGTTTGCATATGCTTGCCTGCTGGTGAGGGGGGCAAGGTCAATGTCCCTGTTTTGGCAATATTTAGTCGCTGAAATAGTATTTTAGATGCTCATAGTTAGTTGCCTATCTAGTAATTCAGAGGACAACTTAGTTTTACACTAGACAAAAATACTATTGAATAAAAGTTTGGTTAATTACCACCCATTTATAAATAACATGTTACATAATTAACTGTAATGTGCAAAATGGTAGTTAATTTCGTATTTTTGTTTCAAATTCTGTTAATTATTTATTATTGTTATTCCTATTAGTAGTTGAAATTCCTCGGAATCATGACTTGCGACAGGCAACACTGTAGCAAGCACCAAGAGCCACAAAGATAAATATTAAAAAGACGGTTGCTGTGCTGGTTGGTAGAGGTCTTTTATTGGCTAACGTAAATTCACCAGCGGTCAAACGAGAGGAAAACGCATGGTTTTTGTAAAATGACTGTCGATATTTGTAAGCGAGTCATGGCGCCGAAATATTTCACTTACTGTACTTACTACTGGAGGTTGTCTGGAATAGATAGCTCTCAGCAATAAGACCGATCACATTACATACCGCTATAAATAGCTAAATAGAAGCAAATATAAATGCTACAGACAAGACGACGTTGGCATGTATCAAAAATTAAAACCTACAAATAATTATCTAACGCTAATTGTAGTTTTCCTTTTCGGAGTCAATAAAGCGTCCAGTGTAAACTTCTCTTCCAGTGTGTTACATATTCCAGTGTGTAAAAAAAGTACAATTTTAAACGGCCTTACCCATATAAAACGACAAAGAAACATACTATAATCGACAGAGATTACGTTATAGGCACTATGGGACCCACCCTATGGCGTAGACATTATTTTTCCAAGTGGTTCCGAATGTTTTCAATCCCTGAAAGTCTGTTTTCATTCTTTATCTCGCCTCACTGGCCTCACTTTAGGTAGTTTTATAGTAAAATTATAAAAATCAAAAGTAAGTAACTTATTGATTTTTATAATTTTACTACCTAAAGTGTAGGTTTCTTTTGCTGAAGTACCTGTGTGTACCTAAAGTGCTCTGGAAATCGATTCCATTAAATACAACGTAACTAAATAAAATGTACACTGCATCGTTATGACGTGTTTCGTATCCTCTAACGATCCAATTTCAGTTAAGTTCCGATCGAGTCAATGATCGATCGAACAGTAACGTATTTGTGCATTCTAATGTAACGTTTGGTTTATACTGAATCGCAGTTGAACGGTAACAAAACGCTTCAACTGACAAATATAACGATCGAACATATGTTCTTCCCAAGGTACTTTTGCCCGATCGATAGTAAATCGAAAGGTGACAATTGTAGAGTTATGCGTCAGCAGAATGCGATTTGGTGTCCAAATACAATTGGAACGAAAACTAAATTGAAATTGGATAGAAATAGAACAACAAACGTTGTAATTTAGGCGAATTGGTCCCCAGTAGTGCCAAGTCGTCTGAGTACAGTATCTTGTACAAACAATATACCTAGGTACCTAACTAAATAATTTACATCTAGTAGTAGATACCTACCCTAAGTCCCTAACCCTAGCTGTTTGCCCGTAAAGTCGTCGACTTCACTAGTCTGTCAAGCGGATCTCGCCGCCTGCGTTGGGTAATGGGAATCAAAAATCGAATGGTAAGCAACACTAAATAATATACTCTGACAACAAAATGACAGAGGACATTTCTTTTTTTGTTGTCAACGCAGGCGGCGATCCACTTGACGGACTCTGACTCTGGCATAACGCATGCAGTGTGTCAGTGTCGAGCGCCGGACGAGGCGAGCGAGCGTATTATGAGTGTTCCCGAATCTACCTACCGATTTTCCATGAGATCTACCTATTTCACCTCCTATCTACCGATTGACCGAAACGCTACCTCAATCACACGATTTTTGACATTATGTTCAAGTCAGACCATCAACCTACCTACTATCTTTAGAAAATGTTAAAAATGAATGCATACAATGCACTTGGATGAATTTTGGGACACAACAACTATAACTCAAGGTCACAAAACTCCCCATGAATATCTTATCTCTTGTATGTACAAAATCTTCGAGCAAGGTAATTGAAAGTGCTAATAAATATGACTTCTATTTTACGGTTTGCCTTTTTTAATTTTTTTCACACTTTTTTTAAGCCATATTATGGTAGGTAGGTATTTTGACGAAATGACAAAAAACTTAGATACGCCATTTTGTGTTCTTTTATAATAAAAGTCAAAATCAGTACATTTCTATACCAAGAAGGTTTAATTTTGTATTAAGTACTCGTTAAAATATCAAAATTTATTCATCACATTTCTACCGAATTAGGTATTACATATTTGATTTGGTAACATCGCTTCGCATTTACACGTATGAAAGCCATCGTCCATTGCAGCGACTACGATGCGTACTCGACATAAACTCAACTCAGAGCAAAGCATTGAAATGATCGTATTACATACAGTAGGTTGAGGGGTTGCTGTACAAACTGTCGACGTCTCCCGCTCCTCGCCGCATCGTCAAGATTGTGGCCTCGTTCCTGAACGACAGAAGATTTCAGGTGGCAGTGGAGAACGCCACTTCCTCCGAGCGCGCCATCCTTGCTGGAGTCCCACAAGGAAGCTGCCTCTCCCTAGCCTGCTACGCCCGATACACCCACGACATTCCGGTGATTGGAGACGCCAAGCTGGTACTGTTCGATGACGACGCGGCGTACTTCACCGCGCCGATCAAGTACCACCACGCAGCCGCCAAGCTAAAGCAGCCGCTTGACGCCCAGCTGGCTCTCCAAATAGAAGTTGTCGGTGAATGTCGGGAAGACGCAGGCTCTCGTCACTGGGAGGAAGCACTTGCCACCACCACTTCGTCTTCAGGGACAAGACATCCATCCAGTGGCTTCGCCAAGCGAAACACCTGGGCGTAACAATCGACCGCGGGCTCACCATGCGGGGCACCACGCAGACGACGTCGTGCAGCGAGTCAAATCCGCGGGCGGTTTACTCCGTCCAGTCCTTCGAACCTTCCCTTGCGCACGAAGCTGGGTAATCTACAAGACGTACATCCGGTCCCGCTAAACCTATGCGGGACCAGAAGAAGCTCCGCGTGCAGGAGCACAAATGCCTGCGCACCATCACCGATGCCCTACGCTATGTACGCAACGCAACCATTAGTCAAGACCTGAAGGTAGAGAGACTGGACACGTTCATTGAGCGTTTCGCACGCGGTATGTTTGACCGCGCCGACAACTCCGCCCACCCATCTCTACGCGAGATGGCACCGCTGCATGCCCGATCGTTCGAGCAGAGCCCTGCGTAGGGAACTGCTTAGGGGCGAAGCCACACCCGCCGAGTGACATCGTGCACCGGCGGCCCCCACCGGACTCGGCCAGGCCAACGGCAACCCAACGACCCACCCGTAGTTACGGGTGGCGACTGACACCGCTGCAAGAGGGCATAGCCCTGAAGCAGCCGTGCCTGGTTCGCGTGGAGTTGGTATAATACGCGATGGCCATTAAGTGTGCGTCATCTGTGTCGGACGGACGAGGCGAGCGAGCATAGTGTACCTAGCGTAGGTGCACAGACAGAATACACACAGAAGGTCCGCTCAATACAAACGCGCGAAATGGCTTACGCAACGCACAAGTCAAAGGAACCCAGGCGCGAAACACGCGCTGTGGGCCTGTGGCGCGACCGAGTGGTAGGTATAAATTTTGTACTTTTGATAAACGAAATACTATGCCAAAAATATAATAAGGGCGATTGTGCACTATTCCGTGATTCGTCGGATCGGATCTTTCACTCATTAGCGTATAATATACGAATGAAAGATCCGATCCGATCACAGAGTAGAGCACACTGCCCTACGGTTCTGCTACGGTCGAGTGATAATCAAAGTCGCGGACGCCCGAAGCTGACCTGCATCTTGTGTGTAATTCTGTGGTAAACTTGTACAGACGGGGCAATTGGCTTGCCTTTTATGTACCTACTTATTTCAATGTTAAGTATCGATATCAATAGACAATATTTGGATCCGTATCTTTTCAACCCGAAAATAAATTTACCTAAAAAGTACAGTCAAGGAAAGAAAGTGTTTGGTAATTATTTTTAGCAACCGTTTTATTAGTTGCAGATTTATTTTAAAGGTTAAAAACGTATTAAAATAAGGGAATTACTTATAGTTATTTTTCATGAAACTAGGTACCAGATTTTTCCACGAATGTTAGTAAAAATTATGATAAAACCAAAGTTCGCAATAATTTCAGATCCGTACAAAAAACCCAGAGACAATGGTCAGGAAAATGAAGAAAAAGGACAATTCATTTGCCGATATTCCAGAATATAAAACTTGCCTGGTTGCCTGGAAGAGATCGCTCTTAGCGATAAAGCCGCCTAAATTGTATTTCACTATTTCCATTTCTGTATTTTGTTTGTTGTTTTCTATTTGTGCAATAAAGTGTATTTTATTTTTTACTTTATAAAACCACATAATACTAAATACGAAACTGTAAAGCATTAACAACACAGAAACAAACTTTTATAAATTAATGTGGCTTATCACTTTTTTCCTTGACTGTACTGTACTGCCTTGTTTACGTGTGAAAAAAAGGAATTATTAGGTAAGTATATAATTTTTCGGGTCGAATCGATACGCACCCCAATATTTTCGGTCACTAGATTTTTTTTAAATATTGGTTTCATGGAAGGCGCCCATGCGTTTTCCACAGCCAGCACTTGCCCGGGGCCCGCAGAGGGCGGTCGCCCGACACCGCCTACTTCGTCTGGTACAGGCGTCGCCCGCCTCGTGTCCCACTTCACCTTAAAATTACAAGTACCTAGTCAAGACGCCGTCGTCGTCGATCGGAGAAGAGAAAAACGCCCTTCAAGAAGCACACTGCCCTACAATGTGCGCGTCGTAAGTATTTATCTATCCACCACAGTGCTTTTCACAAACTCCAGCCAACACTCGTAGTAGGTACGTATAGGTACCAACCTAGTTACCATAATTTTAATTCACAATATTTAGTAGATAGGTACATATATACAAGAACTATAAAACCTGCGTAGGTTAGGTAGGTATCGTAAAAGAAAACACCGTGTTCCATTCAACCACTGCGTGCGCGAGAATCGCGTGCATAGTGCGAGAGAGATGATCGGCCCCAAGCCGCCGCCGCCGCCGTGACGCGAGGCAATAAGGGGCCGTTCATTAATTACGTAAGGGTCATCTCTACATGACCTTACATCGAGGGGGAAGGGGGGTAAAAACCATTCTTACGTAATATTTAACCTAAGAGTCGAAATTCGCAAAGTATTCCTCGTTTGTAGTTTTTTGATTGATTTGTTTGATTACTTTAAGATTGTTTTAAATCTTAACTTTAGTTATAATACCTACGCATTTTCCGAAGACTATAATTAATTAATTATTATTTTTAAAATCTTTTATTTAAGTATGTCAAATAACGCGTTTTATTGTAACAACCTTCTCTAACGACATTTAACTAGGTATTTAACGCTTTTTAGGGAAACTCTAAAATCTTATGTACAACTCGAACCCCTTATGTGTCCTTAATGGGGTGGCGGGGATCAAAATGACCAAAATCATCCTCACGTAATGGATGAACGGCCCCTGAGGACGGGGATAGGACGGAGTAACGAGTTCAGTGAAAAACCGGCCAAGTGCGAGTTGGACTCGCGCACCGAGGGTACCTACCTACCTAAGGATCATTTGAATGAAAACATATTTACGTGACCCGTGCTTGAGCATAGAAAAAAATAGGTGTTTACCGTGAGATCAGTCAACTTTGCCACTTTTTACAAGAGGCGAAAAGTCATAAGTAGTTACTCCTTTCTTGACCAGAAAACGACTGTGATAAACAAGATAACATATGTCGTAGACAGCGTTCCGCGAAGTGCGTAGCCATTTAACCAAGTGCTAAAAAAGTTGGACAGATCTGTAATCGTCGAATTCTACACTAAGTACCTACTCATACTAATTATTGCTGTTCAAGTGTAACAATTAGTCTTGAAAAAATATATTATATGTTCATAAAACCCTGAGTACGGCACCGCAATATAAGATAAAATAGTAATAAATGCTAACGGGATAAATTAAATTAAACGTCATTATAAGTTCTAATTGATTTTAAAATTATTTACTTCGTGAAATGCAAATCCTTGGTTAGCACATCTTCTAAGGCGTATGCCTCATTGCTGAGAGTCGTCATTCTAAGGAATTAATCAATAATAACATAGCAACGACTCTCACTCGTGACAGATTTAATGGAATGGTTTGCCATTGCCTTCTCCATTTCACACTAGTTATCTCAGTGTGCCGGTTTCCTCAGAGCATTCGATAAATGTACGTAACTCTTTCGAAATAACCGAAAAACTTATTGGTAGGTACCTACATATTATTATGAATTTATGACACTGCATGGTTTTGAACCCGGAATTATAATGTAACTAAAATTGGCTCGTCATATTGTGAGAGCAAGGTCCGACTGACATTATTTCGTTTTATTATAATTTCGCTAGCGTTATTATAATAAAACGAGGTTCATAACTTCGCTGCGACATATCCATAACGACAATGATTTTCACCTTTATTGTAAGCACATAAAGTCTATTTTTATTTGGTATAAATCGATTGGCAATGTTGCCTCATGGTATGGGTAAAAAGCGAAAGATTTTTACGTTTTTAAGGGAATTCAGACTGTGTCGTTGGTGGCACAGTGGTCAGTACACCGGACTCCCATGCGGTCCGAATTCGAAACCGTGCAGTGGCATGTACCAATGAGATTTTCGTATTTTTCGAAGACTTGCGTTACATTTACCGACTTCTGAAACGGTGAAGGAAAACATCGTGAGGAAACTTGCACACTGAGATGATCAGTGTACAATGGGGTAAGCACAAAAGATCCTCAAGGGTCGAAGTGCGGCTGGGGTTATTCACGGCCCCCTATCATAAGATGGTATGGGTATCTCTGGGACTTTTGTTTTCAGACTTGTCTGGCGCTACGCTTCATTCATTTTAAAAATCATTGGTATGTGTATACTCTTTATAGGTATCTTGTCAACCACACATGCTTCAGTAGTTTATCTTATCACAATCGTTTTCTGGTCAAAAAGGACTGACTTTGGAATCTTGCCAATCTGACTGTAGTAAGATACACTGGTAAGACAAGTTCGTGTGACCACGATCGACCGTGGAATTTTTGAGCTTTACACTTCTACATCTGGAACCATGCTACTCCGATTCATCTAAAACCTTGAGGTGAGGATATGACTGAAGATGATGAGGAAAATAGTAAGCAAATCTCAATAATACGGCATTTGACAAGTATCAAATACATTTCATAAAAATAAGAAAATAGATAAATTGATGGTCAAATATGAAATCAGAATTAAAATCCGTTGAAAAATAAAATAGCTACAGGCAATCAAAAATCAAGACGGTAGAAAGAGACCGCAATAGATAATTGTGACGTCAGTGATACAAGCAGGTCCTTGGCTACATAATAAGCTAGAAAGGGACAGCATCCCCCCACGAGTAACTTCAACTATTAATATAGGTAGCTGATGTACCGACGGACGGATTTCAGATCCATCTTCAGGATGTCCATGTAAGTTGATTGATGCAATAAAAAAATAATTAGTCAAATACCCTATTGCTGGGTGGAAACCTCTAGATTTATTGGATACCTACTCCCAAAGTGCCGTTTGTGGTAAGTGCTTAATGTTTAACAGACTTTCAGGTCTACAGATGACCAAAACATAACTGGATCCCAGTAACAGTGTAACAACTGAGAGAATTCGAAGAGAAGATACACTTGTATTGTATTGAATCAGTGGTTCCTTCTAAGATCTTGGAGTACCTACCTATTCTTTGATGTCAGATGGGATCACTGGAAGGGGTATTCCTCGTGGATATTACTTGGACTACTAATTTGGAACGGTGATGATTCGAAATCGAGCTCAAATATTCGGCGTCTTTCTCGTAGATAACTAAGTCAGGTTCATGGTGCGTTTTCGACATCTGAAACCTTGATGTGATGATCACGAGGAAAAAGTGAATAGGTTTGAAACTGGGAGAACGTGTAAGGTTATCAACCCGCCGAAACTATAATAGATGGAGTCTCCGGTGTAGAGGGCCGTTCATTAATTACGTAAGGGTCCCGAGAAACCTTACCTCTTATTTAAATTAAAAAAAATATATACTTAGGTATGTAATATTTGCGAGTCGAAATTCGCCTGGGAGCGCGCGATTTGTTTCCTTAGGTACTATAAGATTGTTTCAAATTTTACCTTTAATTATAATAGGTTTCTACTTAGGCATTTTCTAAAGACTAAATAATTATTTAAATAAATCTAAATTAAAAATTTAAGAAACCCCCGACGTACCATTGTGGAGACCCCCTTTCCTTTTTCTGGTCATCATCAGATTCTCAAGTTTTCAGATATCGAAAATGCACCATTAACCTGAATATTTAAGCTCAGACTCGAACCATCTCGCTATTACCGTTCCAGAGATCCCATTTGACATCAAAGATACTCCAAGATGTTGAAAACCACTGCTCCATTTTTTATCAGACCTAACTAAAAACACTCGACAATATTGTATATCAAATTAAAAAAACCGGGTCGATTTATATCAAATAATAACGTGTTTTTGTGTAACTCAACGTTTTCTAACATCGGTAGTGAACTAAAGCGGGTCTAGCTTGAGGTGCGGTATGGGGAAGCGCGACGGGAGGTAACAGCAAACATGAAAGAGACGGCTAGTAGGTACCACCTATGTTGTAGATAGATAGGTACACTTTTTTGTACACAAATACAGGAAAAGTAAAAACTACAGGAATAGTAGCACGATATGTACAAACTCGGCCTTATCGCTTAAAGCGATCTCTTCCAGGCAACCTCTGAAGTTAATTGTATTAACAGTAAAGTAATATGATCTACATAATTATTTATGTAGATCATATTAGATTCTAGGTAGGTATACTAAAATAGTTAAATGCATAGATATACATAATATAAATAAACACATATAATAGATGGTAAACAATAAATAGGTAAATATACATAATAATAAAAATAAAATGCACAACTACGACAAATAATGATGAGTGAGACTCGCTTTTAACGACGCCAGGGATTCCGAATGCCGAATTCGACGAGGAAGTGAGGTCCATAGGTGTGCTGCCTCGACAGCAAAGGAGTCAGTGTAGTATCTGGTGCGACACAGTGGAGCCTTCAAGATATTATCATGGCTGGATCTGAGAGCGACATCATGATCAGAGCCTAGGAATGTGAACATGTTATGTTGTGTTGTGGTATGGCATATTGTCATATATTTTTCTTAATCTAATCTTATATTTAATGTCAATTCCAGATGCTAATGTATTTCTAAGCTAAGACTAACGCTTTTCTAACGTCGGTGGCAGCTGTGCGCCTGCCCGGTGTGGTTACAACCCCTCGTGTCCAAAATACACGTTACAATATTTTCACCGTGTGCCCTTTGTGTCGAATGTTGATGCACCAGCTGCTCGAGCTCCAACCCACAAGACATGGCCTCGACCTCTAATTTATGAGAAGGAACGTGTTCTGATCTCATTTTTAACCCCCGACCGATGGAGGGAGGGCGTGTTATAAGTTTGACACGTATGTCTATGTATGTCTGTGGCGTCATAACTTAACAACGGATGATACGATTTGGATCGGGTTTTTAGATAATTTTGTCGAGAGTGTCTTGGAAGCCACTGATCCAATTTTTATCAGAGTTCTTAGCTAGTCGACAATATTCTCTAAATAAAAAAACCGGGTCCATATCGGATCATTCGTTGCCAAGTTATGATACCACAGACAAACAGACAAACGTGGCAAACTTTTAACACGCAATCCCTCGATCAGTCGGGTGTTAAAAAGAGACAGAACATCTCTCCAGTACTAATTTTAACTCAGTATTAAATATCTATGTTGTTTTGAATTTTAGATCGTTTTTCGTGGTGTTTTTGTTAGATGCAGATAGATAGATAGTTTATTGATTGTTTGTAGAGATGCACCGGATAGTGGTTTGGTCGGATATCCGGATACCGAATATCGGGCCGACAGCTGGCCGGATAGCTGGCCGAACGGAAGGCGCTACATACAAGTGATGTAATAGCATGCGCTCACGCGCTCACACGTGCTGTTTACATAATAATGGTCTGCTAATCTTGATTTTTAAATACTTTTCTTAAAAAGTAATGAAAGACTCTTTAGGCATAGCCAGGTAGATATATATAAATTGTTGTTTGATTTTTTTTATTTATCATCCCAAAATTACGAAAGTTATTGTAACTGAATGAGACGTGAAATAAACAAACATATTGTCTCATATACATAACTCTACTAATTGTTCGAATGAAATATCCGGCGCGGTCGGATAGGGTCACCTAGTATCCGGTATCCGTCCGGATAGCAACAATCGGCTGGATAGGCCGGATACCGGATACAAATCGGATATCCGGTGCATCTCTAGTTGGTTGATGCAATTACCGGAGATGCTGTACCACTCCGAGTTTCTACCCGGGCACGAGGTTCGCCTCAAAGCCCGCACTCCACTCACCCCCTCAGGGTTCGAGTGACGACTCGCTTGCTTGCTTGATGCAATAAAAAATCTCAAATCAAACGGTGCGGTAGTACATAATTATGGTACCAACCTCAGATTTACACTTGGTCAGCACAACTGTCAAAATTCACACTTCGGAATTCAGTCGCGATTTTTTCGATTCGATTCGTTTTGAACGAATGAAATTTTTGATGAAAATGTATGGGCTGACATAATAATATCCCGACTAGTAGGTGGGTATCTATGACATCTCTTTAGAGTTATGTATGACGTAGAACGCGACAGAGCATGTTTTAATGGAGACAGGGAGATTCTTAGGACGCTTCGTACAACTGACTGTTAGACATTACTATTTGGAGTTAGCACCTATGTAGGTTCTATCACTCCGAATCTGAAGACTAGCCTGAATGAATACAGATGTCAGCAGTGCAGTGCTAGCCAATGGCATGCTGGCCACACCCCTTATCCTAGCAGTGTGCAATGCAACGGGCACATGCAAGTTGCAATTGCAACGGTGTGCTACGCACTGCACCCCACATTCCCCACCCCAAACATACAACAGGAGAATGTGCTTTCGTAACATGATAATAAGTTGTAGAGGTGGGCGAGTAGATAAGGCGTCCTCTACACACACATATTCGAACCGCTGCCGACATTAATTAATTTGTCATACTACCTACCTACTGAACTGATAACTTTTAAATTTACAAGACGAGTCGGGCCAATAAAACCCTCATTTGTAGCAGTTACTACACAAATGTTGTTTTTCTACTCCTATTTGAAATTTTACTTAACCTTACGGTAACCCGAAATTCTAGTTGAAAAATATGAACTCGTTTGGTTAGTACTTTTCAACAAAGTCTTAACTCGCTACGCTCGTATCACAAACTAGGTACGTACCTACCGTACCCTCCATTTTGCGATGATACTTTTCAAAGGATTGCATGCAAAAAGCTTTCGGTAAAATTTGTATACGGTATGTTCACCAAAACCCGTAGAAAAGAACACAGGTAGGTACCTACCTTTAGAACCTCGTTTCTAAGAAAAATGGGTTTAAGGGAAAAATATAGGTATGTATAGATGGGCAGGACTGCGTTACAAACGCCGCCATTACCTATTAGGAACATGTTGCAATTACGATATAATTTTTAAATGAATTTAATTCACCTAGCAGTTATATTTAAAAAATCACAAAATCAATCAAAGTGTATTTATTGTTTACTATCTATAGTACTGTGTACCCACGCATATCAAATTTAATTTAATCACCGCTCCTCTACGAGGGGGGGGGGGGGGGGGGGGGGTGTCAAAGTGTGTCCACGTGAGGTCCGGTGAAAAAAAGAATACAATAATCTTTATTTTTCAGGCTGCATAGAGGCCCATAGATAAATAATACCTTACAGGCTGACATACATAAGTACCTAATAATGACATCGTTATATTTTTGGTGTCGTTTTCGTACAAATAAAGGATGACTAATTCTTTATTGTAACAATATCTAACAATTTTCATTGAAGAAATTCGAGAAAACTAAAAAAAATGTGAAATTGATAACAAATTAATATCTATTATCGACGATAACGTCCAAAAGCAATGCACGTTTAATCACATAAAAATACTCTTAGAAAGCTACATTATTCTTGATATTAAGAAGATAATCTTTAAATATCATTATCTCACAATAAGTACGTCAAAAAAATTATTAAGTGTCGCGCGGAAGAGCTTTTGCATAGTAAGAGCCGTGTCAAAAGCTCCATACAAAAAATCAAACATAAGAAGCCGAAGCCGCCGCTTTGCACAGTCTTTGGGTCAATCTAAGCTGAGTTAGCCCGGTAGCCGCGCTCGCAGTTCGTGCTCCTGGGCATCAGGGGGTTCAAAGTGAATTTCTGTCGCACTCCAGTCTAGAACTTATAACGTTATTTTTATATCTACTACGATGATTTTGGTATCGTTTTCGTACAAATTAAGGATGCTGATTTCATTTTTTGAATGCTACCTTCTCATTGAAGAAATTTAAATAAACTTGAAAATATGTAGGTCGATAAAAATGGATAACTTGAAAAATATTGTAAATTTATTTAACAATATAATAAATACTTTTAGAAATCCACATTTTCCAAAAGCTACAGATTCCAACAACATAACTTTTAGGTGGGTAGGTAGCTATTGTTATAAATTTATTGTATATTGAGGTCTAATGCAGCTATGGGAGAAACGGTTCCCCGCATTTAATTTGACTTTATTTTTTCTACAGTTGAAATAAACCTTATGTATGTATGTATGTACATAAACCCACGTCTGTTTCCCGCAGGGGTATGCAGAGACTAAAGATTTATAAACTTTTTTAATAGTAATAATAAAAGTCCGACAGCCGTGCGCACAAAAAAGAAAATTTTTGGTTTTTCACTTTTTGCAAAAATTTTCTAAATCGACTTTTTGCACTGTGTTGCCAAGTAACAAGACCAGTTAAATGTTTTTTGATAAACTTTGGCATTCATGAAATTTGTAAAAAATTAGTAAGAAAGCGAATTACCAGTTTTGGCTAAAACTTCAATGGAATGAAAATATCATTAAGGTTCATACTCGGTAGGAACCTTTAAAGAAATGTATGCAGAAATAGTCGTGCAAATGACATTCAACCATAGGTCCATAGATCAAAAGATTATGGTGTACAAACAATGAACCATTATAATCGATATTATCACTAATTGACACTAAACCTTTTATGTAGTGTCAAAATAGACCTTTAAAGATAGTGGGTGCCAAAAAGTTGCCCTTCATACGAATTAAAAATTTAAAGTTTATAACACCTTTGGCACTAGGTGATCTAGTAATAAACACCTTTATCTGTGACAGTGACGTAATAATCGCCTGTAACATTTAGCTGTTCCATCCAGTATATTGGTTGCTGGCGGCAGCCCGCTAGGTATAGAATGTAGTAATCCACACGCTTCAAAACTTAGGAAATGGTAAACCTTACCTACATTCTCAAGAAGTCAACGAACGTGAAAGGAAATGAACGTCTAGACCAATGTGCTTCAATTACTCAATCCTTACGTTTGAAGTACAGTCCGGGAAAAGTGTCGTGTCCTTACATTGTCAGTTGCACGTCACAATAATACTAGATCAGGTAATGTAGCCAGAGGTCAGCCTCTCTCACCCACCATGGAGATTGGGCGAATTTGATTATGGAATAAACAAGCACATTGTCTCGAGATACGGATCCCTAAAAAAATCTTATCATGTGGGACGGCAGCTTTTGGCGAAACAGCAGAATCAAAGGAGTTAATAGTAAGATAGAGGTTTTTGAAAGTGCGTACACGAGACCAATTTAATCTTTAGTCTTTCAGTCAAGAGACGATAGTGTCCATACATTACGGCCAGTAGTCAAAATAGGTAAAAAAATGCCTGCCCACACTTTGGTGAAAAAATAGAGAGAAACTGTACAGAATATGTACAGTTTATTTTTATTTGTATGGCAATGGCGAAGTATCAGAAATTATGGGCACGTTTCGATATTAGTGAAAAGTGAAACTACACCTCTTCGGGGAGAAAAAGGATCCATTGCATACATAAATAATGTGAAAGAGATGGTCATATGTACTCAGTGTACCACCTAAATCATTTTGTATTTGTATTTATTTTTATTTATTCGAACACATGTTACATACAATAGAAGTACGTAATACTAAACCAAGTAAATAATACACATTAAAATTATATAGTGATATGTTTGAAATAGAAGCGTTGCAAGCTGTTACGAGAGTGGGAGCACTTCACTAGGCTACCCCGATATTTTAAGTCTGTAATGTATGTGATTTTGGATTGAGTTGGATAGGATAACAATCGACTGTGCTTTTAGTGCGTGTAGCTCATAGTCAGATGGAGTCATGAATAGTTCCTATTAAAGCCCTTTATTGCGTTATCTTCATCAATTGCATCATAGAAAAGGAAGGAAGGAATCAGTGTGACACTGACAAAGCTAGTCGCCCGATTACACAAGTAGTGGGCATACTGTATTACCACAACAGAGTGGAAGTGCAACAAATAACAAAACCACAGTGAAACGTGGCTTGGTTGGGCTATTTTAGGTATCGGACTTTGCTCTTGAAGCTCAATGATGGAATGTTTCGCCCGATAGGTAGGTAGGTACTATAGTTGTCGGCAAATGAGATAACGGAAATGGCAGACCCACCCGGACTGCATCTGGTCTGTACAAATAATTATTTCGTGGTTATGAGTAATACCTTTCCGGAATCAGGATAAAATATAGGTACCGTACGAATACCTACCTACGATTTTTACCAATAACGGTTCGATTTTCTGTAATTAGTACATATTTTTTGTGTCTTGAGCCAATGCAAAGAAAGCAACGATTTGATTTACATCGCCGTTTTTGTGTAGACTCGATCGGTGTCGATGACCGACATGTCGGCGTCGTGTCCGTCAAGAAACAGCCAATGATGTAATGTAGGTAATGTGCGCGATGTTATTGGAGCCATGCGACCACACACGAACCCGACACGGCGCGTGTTGTTGTGGCTACTGCCCGGCATGAACCCTGTTTGCAAGCTTTTACCATACATGACACGTACCTACGTAAATTACGGAGAATTGATGCCAAATCGAGCGAGAAAACGATCCTACCTACGGCCTACGGTACAAGTTGCCATTCATTCATTATCTATAGTACCTTTCTAAGGTTATTAATGTGATGTGTTGATGACAGACAGTAATCATATCCCGCTGGCTATCTATGTAAGGACTGGCATGCTGCAAGACAGCCGTTGGCTAGTGCAGGTGCCGGGAGTTGATAGTTGTGAATAGATACCTACTTGTATTATACCTTAATGAGTTCTTTATTTAATATTACTTATCTAGTTTATGGTTTTGAGTGTTTAAATTAAATTGTTATATTACTTACTGTATCTATTTTTAGTATGTACTGGCTAAGCGTATTTGTATTTATAATGCTGGGACCACACTAACGTCTAACGCCGGGCCTTAAGAGCAGATGCGAAAGCACCTAAGCGCTAATTTTTACTAATGGCGTTAGGCCGTTTACTAATGTTAAACGTGTTAATTAATAACATTAGACGTTAGTGTGGTTCCAGCATAACAAATTCTCGATTTCTCTATAACGTAAGCGCTTATTATTACTGAATTCAGTCAAGTGTAATAAGCGCTTTACCTACACTACATCAACTACATGACAGATGGCGGATTTGATATGAATCCTCAAGAGAGCGTCTCGTGGATGACACGTGCTATTTACTTCCATAAAGGCCGTCGCTTTGTGCAACGGTCATACATAATTCAATGCAATCGAAGGGAGCTACAAGATGCATTGAGAAGAAAGTGCACTTACAGAAAGTCCGCGGGAGGGTTAAAAGGCCAGCGAGGACGCGTGCCGCGACGCCTGCAGTGCGTCCGCCAAGCACTATTATCACACGGAGACAAAACGACGCACCTGCTCAGTTATTTTTACTTTCTCCCCAAACGACAAGCAAAATGAGGAGGAATCTTAGTATTGTAGCTATTGTATGCGTACCCCAATTCCAAAATCCTTTTTTTTAAATAGATGTGTTCCATATTTTATTTAAAACAAGTATGTACTGGAAAACCATTTTTTTTACGATCGCCAAATTTGTTTGAGTTTAACTATACGTATTAAATAAAAATCACAGTTTTAGATAGATTTGTCTGAACTTAGAAGCTATTTACTGAAAAAAATTATACGAAATGGGTTTTTACTTTAAATTAATAATAAGATATTATTAATAAGTGAAAACATTAATGTTAACATTTTAAACATAACGTTATTATAACATTACCTACCTATTTTATATTAATCAACAATTTGGATACAAAAAAAACCCGCAATTTTTGTTTTTAAATATTATTAGGTACTAATAAACTAACGTTATTAATTTGTTCCTAGAAGTCTCAGAACTTATAATATTAGTTCCTAGACACATACTTACCCATATCTGTCGAAAGTTATGATTTTTATTTTAAATTTGATTGGACGTACTGCAAATCACGATACAATTGATAGTATTGGTATTTAGGGTTGCCAGATGTCCGGAATTAGCCTGGATTATCCCGACATTTCATACGATATCCAGACTCCCGACAAAATACAAAATCTCCCGCCAAAAATGTCTATAAATTGTATAAGTTTCAAAGAGGAATCGCATGGCCTTTGATTTAATTAAAGCTGAGATAATAATTAGACTGAACTTCCGAGGAAAATTGTTTGAATTCTTTAATGCTCCTAAAGGATCCAAATTGGTAAACCCCGTAAAAAACAATTCAATAATACATTTGGCAACGTAAAAATTAAGTTCATTGATCTCAAAATTGTTAATCATTGAACAATAGTTTTTTTAGGAATAAAAAGTAAAATTTTGATTCATATGTATTATTTTATTTCTCCAAACAACCCCAATATTCCGGCATTTTGAAATTTTACCTAGATATTACCGTTTTACGATCAAGCAACCCTATAGGTATTGCAAGTTATGAATTGTTTTGAGTGAGTGGGCGAATAAGTGAGTGAGTCATACATCATGATACTCTTCACATACTTACCTAGTTAACTGTTGCTCACTCATTCATAGTCATGGTGTCCAAGAAAATATGGATCAAACGAAACAGGGTAATTAATGCCTAAGGTCACCAGTCTATATGTATAGGTAATCCTACCTACAACCACTTCTTGATGGTTCAAAAGATATTTAAATTTTTGGAATTTTGCCTAGTGAATCCACAAAAAAGTTAGGTAGGTATTTAAAAACACTAGCAGAGATTTGGCTTTTTTTTTTGCATTATGCTCCTCTAGGATCAACCTTTCCATTGCAGCTAAGAATTTTTAATGGCATGTGTTTAAACGGTTACCAGAATTGTACCTATTATATTGCCAAAAAATCCAAATCGTTGCCAAAACGGATACATTGTCACCAAATTCGTTGACAAAGTACCTATCTTTTATAAGAAAATGACCGGGTTCGATTCCCTAGTCTTGTGTGAGTTTTTTTTGTAAATCATATCAACGGTTACACCCTGTATACATCGTTGCAAAAGTATCGTAATATGCAAAAACTTTTGGTATTAAACATGTATAAAACGAAAAATGCGTATTTAATACAAACGACCTTGAAATTGTATTATACACGGGATTTTGTTTAAAACGCGTATTAAACAAAGAAAAACATGTATTTAAACATTTTGAACTTTATCATTTGGATGATAGGTAGGTATCTTATTGGCTTGGGATCCGGATAATAGGTTCATTTGTTGGCGTACGTCTGTTATCGTTCGTGATCGTCGCGCTCGTTCGCTTGCGTCCGTGCTCGATCGCATTTGTTCACGTTCGTCGCGCTCGTTCGCTTTCGATCGCGTTTGTTCGCATTCGATTCCGTTCGATAAGTACAACAATATTTGGTGACAATTGATGCATTTTGGGAACCAAAAGGATTTTTTGTCTAAAACATAATTATTCAAATTTACTTATGCGTTCTTTTATGGGTAACTTATCGAGATATCAATTTAATTTATTAAGGGTAAATTTCTTTTATTTCGAACTCAGTGTTAAGGGTCTAAAAAATTATGAAGTGTAAATTGTAGCCATCCATATTTCAATCACGATTTTATAAATCATTTTTAGACCACAAAAAATAAACCCAATATTTAATGACAGTCACCGTACAGAAAGTTGACAAACAACAAAATTAGAAAAATGTGCATTTTATCATGATTTCGAAAAGTAGGTAGGTACCTATGTATATAAATGGAATTCTTCTGAATAGTTTCTTATAACCCTATACCTAAGTTCACTCCACTCGCCCATTCACTTAAAATAGTCAATAGATTAGGGTGGTATGCCCAGCGGAATTCTAAAAAAATATATCGGAAAGTCTAGCGCACCTTGGGTCCAGTATTCGGCCGCCAAAATGTACTTGGTCTGTTGGTTACCTAATTAATTTTGTATGGGAATATAGTGGCCAGATTACTAGCTACACGTCGTGATTGGGCCAGTATACCGACCGTCTAAAAATCAAGGGGGCCGGTATACTGGTTATGCTGCAAATATAGATTAGTTACCGGCCACTTGCATACGAACAATTAATAATAAACGTTGAAAAGTTGGTCTGCTTTTGGTCTGTATAATTTTAAGGTCGCGAAACCGAACGATAATGCCTGTATTCTAAGTACTTAGGTACTAAGTACTAAGGCAAATCAGTAAATAAATATCATATTATTATAATTTATAATACATAATACAAATATTGTTATACTTTAATATAAAAATACATTTAAATTGACAGACTAACTATATAATTACATATTATTTCTTTTTTATTTTGATAGTAAGCAATATTCTGCATCGAATTGATTTTCTTTAGATATTCCTTATTACTTAATATGAGAATAAATTTCGCAAGTAACGCAAGCATCTAGCTGTTTCTTTATTCAGAATTGACCCTTATTTGTATGAGATTAATAAGGAAGGACATTGGTCAAATGTGGCACTCAAAGCCATCGGTACCGGCCACATTTTGTTGAGAGGTGGCCGGACACTATAGCCAGCCACCGGGGTACGGGGGGCCGGATACTGGACAAAACCTACTTTTTCGGATAACATTTTATTATTCAAACCTAAGCTTTAAAAAAATAAATTTAATTTATTATAATCTTAAGGACATGACAAAAATACAAAAATATTTCAAAACATAGAAGTCAAGGCAAGGCATTAAGCTCACATGTACATAAAAGTAAATAAATAATAAATTAAATAAATAAGTCATAGCTGGCGCTAGGATATAAGCGCTCAAAGTTGACAACTCCCTTATACGGCCGGGCACTGGGCACACCCACCCTACCTAGTAGGTAGGTGCCCACTATAGCACCATCTACAACGGAGTCATTTTACCTAGGCACTTATAAAACAAAATGCCGAAACCTAAGTACCTACCTACCTATGAACTCTCGATGTGCGATAATGAAACTCATTTCGCTGGTTTTATTTTTGCTATCTTGAACATTACCGTCAAACCCTTCAACTTTGCCCTTCCTTCCAATCTTTGCCCAAAGATTAAATATAACTTTGAAACTGTTTTTCGGAAAAAGTATTATTTTTGACTCCATGGTTATTTTTTTGTAGAAAGTTAGACTTATATTGGCGACACTGAATAGGAGGCCAATTCTCAAAAACAGGATATAATATCGAAACTAGATATATATCCCGTTACACATGTCGACTATAAATATCACGCAAAATACCGACTGCTAAGGACCACTAGTTGCATGTCGATCGATAGGATTCGATAAATATCGAAGATGATAATGGGAGAATAGCAAAAAGTCCCGTCCTTCAATATTTATCTACTGTGATATTTTCAATATCCGCCATTTTTTTCGGTATTTATCTACTGTGATATTTATATAAATCCGTGAGAATTGGCCTGCTGGTATTACGTTTAAAAACTCAACCAGCTTGTCTGTCACGTTTCGACAAAGTAGGTTGTGTAAAAGTGGTACCAATAATTTTTTAAACTTCTATGCTACTGCTTGGAAGCAATTGAGATACATAAGTTATTCTTACATACATATATGAAAATAGCCTATAAATAAGGGGGTTTCACGTAATTTCAAAGAAAGAATTTGATTTATTATATGAATTTAGGTTTTTTTTTAATGGCAATTGGTGACCATTACTGATGTTAGGTACATAAACTCAGTATGGACCGGCCCAACATTGCCCACCGATGCTGGAACACTAGGGCTGTTACATTTTGTATTAATAAAATTTGATGTGTTGTGTTCCATAACGAATAGTTTCGTTTAGTTTCAGAATGTCCAATTCCCGAGATGTCAAGTATCTCAGAGAAACAGATTTTTTTACTAACTTTAGTTTATTTTAATTTAAACTTTTTTTAAACTGGGCAAGCACATGTTAGGGTTATAAAGCTGTGTTGTAAAATGTTTCGAGACTTCTTAAAAAATCATTGATTTTTAAGTTTTTAGCGAACTTTTGAAATTTGTCAATAGTCTTGACCTCCGGGGACATTGACCTTGGCTCCGGGATCATTAATTTTCTCCACCTTCTGGAAGGTGAAGTATTTGTTTATTATTTTCATAATTATTATAATATTAGATTCATAATATGGCTGTGTTCCTTACCAAATACCTAGTTTCTATTTAAAACATTTGTTACCTGCTTAATTTTGATTTCATATTTAAAAGTAAACATGAAAGAAATAATTTATTTTATGTATTTGATTGTCACAACCCTGATCGTCTTTACTTTTTGTATGAAAGGGCAAAGTTAGGTACACCTTAAGGCTTATCTAACTTTGCCCAACCATTTTGCGGACAGACCGAAGACGTTCAGTTTATTTTTATAATAAAATTCGCATCTTAGCCCTATTTTATGTTAGCTCTGAAAATCAAGTACCTAAGAAAGTCTTAAAATGGCTTCACAATTGACAAGTGGCAATGTTGGACACTTTTGCACCTAACTTTGCCCGCCTCTTGTTATCTTTCATTTTTAGAGAAACTAAGAAGAAATAAACTAAGTTTTAAAGCATACTATATTATTCCAAGTTGGATTTGTAAAACTTGTATTAGCCAAGCCAGTGACCAAAAATGAGAAAAAAGCGGGCAATGTTGGACGGTTTGACGGTATGGGATTGGGCACCTACCTATAGACATTCTATAGATACATAAGAGGCGCTTTGCCATTAAAATAAAAAAGAGGTGCTTTGCGATACCTGTCTATAGTATGTAGTCACACAACATAACCTATAACTTGTCGGCAATATATGTTAACCTAGGGTAGCGATTATAGCTTAAACGTATCGACATCCAATAATCGGAACGAATAATACATCTCTTTCACTCACATAGACACGGACAATATGTGTGAGCGTAATAACACGTTTCGTAGCTACTCGACTTTGCGAGTTGAACACGCGCCTGACAACCATTGCACGCCCCGCTCAGGCTCAGGTCCACAAATATTTCCGACGGGTTATAGGTATACCTATATCTGCTTTATCGATGTGCAAACCAAAACACTGACAAACAAGTGTTATATTTATCTAGCGGCAAATAGGTATCAATAACATGATAATGTAACTATAACCACAAAAATGCTACGTGACGTGAGATAAATTTGATCACTTACCTGTCATCATAGGTCGGGGAGGCATCGCCGGAAGCACCTTGGGACACGTCTCCATCCATATTGATATGAATAGCACAATTCGTTATGGGGACGGGAATTTCGGGCTTCGAGCGGTGTTTTGGTCCGGGAAATGTGGCACGCGGAGTAAAAAACCGGTGCGTGCGTGGAGCGAGTACTGTGCGGAGTGGCGGGCCGGCCGGCTTTCGGCACGGCACCGACCGCAGGCGAGGCGCGACGCGCGCGGCATAGGGCGGCGAGAGAGCAAGAACGAACGGGCTGCCTAATCTACCTACACCTACACTAGTGTTGTAGTGCAGTGTAGGTGTAAAGCGCGCCAGACGCTTGCCAAACCTCGGCAAACGTTCACAAATTCAAACGTGTGGGGGTCGTTTGTCTTGGCTTGCGTAGGCTTGTGGCCGATCGGGCCGGTGTCGGTATTTTGTGCACAAGTCAAAGGGAGCTTGGGGCAAACGCTGGGGACAGTGTTGCCAACTCGGATTTATAAAAAGGCTTAATTAAACAAGAGCTTAAATTTATGTAGATTATGTAAAAAAAATAGATAGGTGAAAATAATGAACCAATGGTCCGATTTGGCCGCGGGTTGTTTAGTTTAATAGATAATTCAGTCGAGGTTGTTGTTAACCATGTCTGATACAAATTGGATCAGATGTTTCCAAGATCTTGGAGTGAATTCGATGTCAGATAGGATCTCTGGAACCGTAACAGTAAAGCGGTTAAACTTTGAGCACAAAGTGTTGGGCCACAAACGGCTTGGCAAGCGTGTAGTGTAGCGGTACCTACGCGTTAGCGTGTTCGTTAGTATGGCTTCCGTACTGGCGACGTACAGACGTCTTTATAAATGATTTATGAAAATAATGAAACAATGGTCCGATTTGGACGCGGATTGTTTCATTTAATATATAATTTTGTCGAGTGTTCTTAGTCATGTCTGATAAAAATTGGATCAGGGGTTCAAGATCTTGGAGTGTCTTTGATGCCATTCATTCATTATATTTTATAGATATTATTCAACATCTTTTTTGATGCATTCTTCATTTCCTTTTCTTTTGTTTAGCTTTAAAAAAAATAGGTTCAAAAGAACATAAGTGATTTCGACGTCCACCACGCTTGGATGCTCGGAACATACTAGCGGACTCACAAGCGTATGGATGTCGCCTGTTGGCTTACCTGCGCTTGCCAAGCGTGTGGACGTACCACGCAAGGGTGTAGGTAGCGTAGTATAGCATACTTTCTTTTTGCACTAGGTAGGTTATCTATCATTGATCATTTTGAATTTGAGTATTCAAAATGTTTCTATAGGCCTATCTTTATAAGCTAGTAAAATGCTTTATAAGGGAGTAGAGTGACGAAATAATCAGCTTGTAAACATTTAGGTGTTCAATGTGTATAATGAGACCACACGTGGCAATTTGGAGCCAATCTGCAAGGACCCTGCAGGGTGTGTAGGCATGTTGGGGCGGCTATTCACGATATCGGGACGTTGGCTGGTCCCGGACATATCTCCCCACCACTGCTCTGCACTCTGCAGATTGTGTGGTCTTAAGGGCGCAGTGCTGCCAATTGGCGGGGAATTGCCGGAATTTCGGAGAATAGGGGGTTAACGCGGAGTTTGCAAATATCGGGTAATAATTAGGTAGTTTCCAAGTATCAAATAACTCGGAAAACATGTACGTCGGACCATCGCATGTTTTTAAATGTACCTGCTCCTTACCACAAAGTCTCTAAATGTGACATTTCTGCGCTTAAAAAAACCCATTCTGTTCAGAATTTTTGCCACCATTTTGTATAGGTGACATCGAAAATCAATTGCCGACTAAGTACCTACTAAGGTAGGTACTTACTTACATTTTCGGCGACAACGTTTTAAATTTTTCGAAAGACATAGGTACATTTACTGACTGCTCTGACGGTGAAGGAAAACATCGTGAGGAAACCTGCACACTGAGATTTACCAGTGTGTGAAATGGGGAATTAGAGAACGATTTAGAGAGCGGCGGTGGCGTCGTGGCTAGGACGTCGGACTCCCATGCGGGAGGTCCGAGTTCGAAACCAGGCAATGCCATGTACCAATGAGTTTTCGGTTTTTTCGAAGACTTACGTACATTGACCGACTGCTCTGACGGTGAAGGAAAACATCGTGAGGAAACCTGCACACAGATTTACCAGTGTGTGAAATGGGGAATTAGAGAGCGATTTAGAGAGCGGCGGTGGCGTCGTGGCCAGGACGTCGGACTCCCATGCGGGAGGTCCGAGTTCGAAACCAGGCAATGCCATGTACCAATGAGTTTTCGGTTTTTTCGAAGACTTACGTACCTTGACCGACTGCTCTGACGGTGAAGGAAAACATCGTGAGGAAACCTGCACACAGATTTACCAGTGTGTGAAATGGGGAATTAGAGAGCGATTTAGAGAGCGGCGGTGGCGTCGTGGCCAGGACGTCGGACTCCCATGCGGGAGGTCCGAGTTCGAAACCAGGCAATGCCATGTACCAATGAGTTTTCGGTTTTTTCGAAGACTTACGTACATTGACCGACTGCTCTGACGGTGAAGGAAAACATCGTGAGGAAACCTGCAGACTGATATAACCAGTATGTGAAATGGGGAAGGCAATGGCAAACCATCCCATTAAATCTGCCACGAGAGTCGTTCTATGTGATTAATTCCTTAGAATGATCACGACCCTCAGCCATGAGGAACATGACTTAGAAGAAGAAAGAAATGGGGAAGGCAATGGCAAACCACCCCATTAAATCTGCCACGTAGGTCGTTCTATGTGATTAATTCCTTAGAATGATCTCGACCCTCATGAGGAACACGACTTAGAAGGAAAAGGTTTTCAATGGCGAGGATGTACCTACTAGAATTAAAACGAGTAGGTAGGTATGATTCGACACTATCTGAAGAAAAATATTTATCTCATAATCACGACATAAGGTTATCATTTTCGTAGGCCTATGGTACTTGTATACCTACCTAGGTATTTGCCTAACATAGTAGTCTGTTTTTGTCGCTATTTTTCAGTCCTTGAGCAAAGGTTATCATATCAGAATAGACGGAGCCCGGTCGGCCGGGTAGCTGACTGAATGGCGGTGTCGCGGCTGCGCCGAGCCCCTATTGATCCAGTCCGCCACGTGGGCGCGCCTCGCGCCTCCGTCCACTCGTTGCCACCGGTTACTACCGCCCGCCACGTGCCCGCCGGCAACGCGGTACACCCGCCCGTACTACCATGTAGCCTCCAGCTCCCACCCCAACCATTCCCACCATTCTGCACGCTACACTCCGCCCAAATCTCGGTTTGAAGAGATCTATGATGATTTGCATTTCACCCTTGGATTTTGAACTCAAGAAGCACTTACGTAGGTATTTATTTTGATACAAACGTACGTTTCGTACCCTTAAAATCCGATAATTGATGTACTTTAGAAGTTACGTACCTATCGTAACATTTTACTTACCATCCAAATTAGGTACCTATACTTATTACAGATTATTGACTAGCACTGAAATTTTTTTTAAAAGCGTGTAGGCAATTGGACTTACCTTATCTAGGGTTGCCAGATGCCCATTATTTTACGGATTACTCCGTTTTTCAGGCTATGGCAATATAAGCACCCGTAATTAGCAAAAAAAATACGGTGTTAAGATTCGACTTAAGTAAAGATTTTTATACATTTGCTTCACAAAATGAAGAACTTTTGAAAGCTGTTTCATTGATCAACAAATATAAAAGATTTCGTCATAAAATAATGCTGCATCATTGCCTCCCTTAAAAAAACAAACTCGTATTGTTGATGCTTTAAACCAAGAAGTGGGAGGTGGGAACCCTAACTCCTAACCTTACTTAAAGTAAAGGTGTATTGTTCTAATAAGTTTGATTATACATTCAGATATGACGACGACAATCGCATTCATCACCCTTTCCACTGCTTTTCGACATGTGCCGACTGCGATAACAAATCTGCCTGACATACGAGGGAGGACCTCAGGTACCTATATTCTAAGTCGATCTCGTCGCCTGCGTGTGGTAAAATTTACGAATTACAACAAATAAAGAAATGTCATCTGTCAGTGTCTAGTAAGAGTAGGCACGTACCTAATTACTTTATAGTGTTACTCAGAGAGTGTTCCATAACCAGTTGAAATAATTCACGTTGACAACTGTCCATGTTCCATTACCGCGTTAACAGCTGAAACGTTAATAACTTCAACTGGTAATGGAACGTAGTCTTAATGTCGATTTTTATTTATCTTTACAAAAATGGAGTATCATGTCATATATCTCATTTGATAGACTCTATCGATGCTACCTACCATAGGACTGTGTGCTGACATGATAAACCTAGACCCTAATCAGCTCACAAACCGACCGCTGCAAATTAAATAATTGGTAGGTAGTTACTAACGCTAGTCAAGTAGATACCTACGTTACCTAAACTGGGTAAGTAAATAAGATACCCAATTAGTTAATAAAGATAGAAATTGCGTAGGAAGATAGTTAGGTACTTAACAAGAGCTTAGAACTGTTTTTTAAAAATATATGTAAATGTACTACCTAACCTTAATATGTAAGTGTAGTAAATAGGTATTGTGAAGCTCTTGTTAGGTACATAGGACCTACTGTGAGATTCAGCATCGATAACGATAAAAGAATAATTTTTGGTACCGTTTAGGTATCTTTTATAAGCGATTTAGCACTTACCTAGTGTTTTTGATTTGTACAGGGTGGACCAAAAGTCCGTTAACATTTGAATAGGTCGCTGCGTCGGCGCGGGCGGGGTATTGGCGCGGGGGGTGTTACTACAAGCGAGAGCTACTAATAGGGATTTAGTACCATGGCGTCATTCAGCGGAGCGCAACGCGCATTTTGCGTACGCGAGTACTATCGAAACAACGATTCTACGACCGAAGCTAAACGGAAATTTTGTAATCATTACAATATACGGAACAGAAATCAAGCACCAACAATTCAAACGATTAAAAAATGGGTACAGAAGTTCGAAACAACAGGTTCAACTTTAAGTCAACCACGATCCGGCCGACCTAGGACATCGCGCGATCCAGTAAACATAGAGCGTGTACGAGCGTCTGTTCGAGAACAACCTGGTCTCTCTACTCGAAAGCGGTCTAGTGCTTTAGATGTGCCCAGAACATCTCTAAATCGCATTCTACACAAAGATTTACATTTACATCCTTACAAAATTCAAATTGTACAGGCTTTAAAGCCAAATGACCCTGCTCAGAGACTGCAGTTTGCTAACGAAGTGCTTGAGAGGTTTACGAGCTTCAATAACATCTTTTTCTCAGACGAGGCACACTTCCACCTAAATGGACATGTCAATCGACAAAATTGCAGATACTGGAGTGACACTAACCCGGACTTGAAGCACCAAAAACCTTTACACTCGCCCAAGGTTACTGTATGGGCCGCATTGTCAGCCAGCGGAATCATTGGTCCATATTTTTATGAAGATCAGAGAAACCGCGCCGTCACCGTTAATACAGAGCGATACATTGTGATGCTACAGAATTTTTTTGCTCCAGCATTACAGGACTTCTCAGGCTTTAATCGAAGCTCTTGGTTCCAACAAGATGGGGCAACATGTCACACCTCCAATGACTCTATAGCAGCACTTCGTGAAATTTTTGGCCAAAAAGTCATATCCAAAAGAGGTGACATTCACTGGCCACCCCGCAGCCCGGATTTAACTCCAATGGACTTTTACCTTTGGGGATATCTCAAAAGTAAAGTTTACATCAGCAACCCAGTGTCTATTGAGGAATTAAAAGAAAATATACGCGAGGAAATGCAGAACATTTCACCAACCACTTGTCGGGCGGTCATGCAAAATTTCCGTTCCCGGTTACAGGTGTGCCAGGATGAACAAGGGTCACATTTGAATGATGTTATTTTTAAAAAGTGAAATCCTAATTTGTCTACTTTATTATTAAATAAACAGTTTTTCACTAAAGTAGCATTTGTATTTTTTATAACCATTTTAAATGTTAACGGACTTTTGGTCCACCCTGTATCTTAGGTGACTACTGTGTTTTGTACAAGTGGCTTAGAATGAAAATGTTCTACACATTACGTAAGTATCAAACTTGTTAGATAGGTGCTACATCCGGCACAAATCCGATATCCAGTAGCTGTTAAAATGACAAAACGTTACATTACATATAGATACAATATCCACATACCATCTTATACAAACCTTTTATTATACGATGATTCCTGTGACAAGAGTTATTTGCATTCGCCGCACGGACTGGTTTTGGTTTGACTACCTATTCAAACAGTTGGTAAAAAACCATAGGTATCTATGCATATATAAAACAACGTTTGCATCGACTTACCTCCAACCTCCAGGAGGGGAATCGCTGCTCGAGTCCTTCAGCTGAGTAGTACTTGCACTCTGGAGGTTCGGAACGTTAACGCTATAGGGCAAAAATATTAAGAGTTTATTATATTATTCAATAAACTATAGGTACAGCTGGTACTCCTCAGTTTTACTGGCGGAGGGAGTCCCAGATTACTAACAAAAATTCTAGAAACTTCTATTCGGCTTACGTGTATTCGAAACCATTGTTCCAGTGTTGACAATGGATCGTTAACACGACATCAGGAGGTAAACAGACGCGTCCTTCTTTGGAAATTTAGTCAAGAGGCAGCGAAAGACCTTTCGAGATACCTGTCCCCATATAATCCTTTGTTACAAGTAAACTTGCACTCCAAAAAAGTTCTCACTTGAAAACTCTGTTCATTGTTGCTGGTTATCAATGAAACACAATAACAATGGACTAATATAAGGAAAAAGCTGTTATAAATTCTTCTAGGTACCTACGTACCTAGGTATAGGAATAAACGAGTTCCCAGTTCCTATTGAATGACGTGTACCTTACCGCGACTTACTTTATTATTATTAGAGGTTATGGAATGTCTGGACAGAAATACTTACTCCAATTATTACGGCTTTAGTAATTTCCAAGAACTCAGGACTTAATCTGGGGAATTATGTGGTTCAAAACTGTAAAGTTAGGACATGATGTCATTCCCACATCTGGAACTTAAGGTAACGTAATAAAATAATTAGGTATGTAACTTATTCAGTGGTAATGCTTACATCTTCTTATTTGCAACTGAAGGTTCTACGATCAATGGCAGGCCGCAATAAGAGTAGCCTGAAAGGAAACATTATAAAATTAAACTTACTCGATAGTTACACATTTCTCATGGTAAGTTGATAGAGTAGATAGGTTCACGTAAAAACCTACTAACATAATTTGAACTCACCCGATGACGGAATACCTCAGCGAGGTAAAGTTCTAAAACGGAGCACAAGGGATTTTTATCTGGGTAACCTAATAATACAATGTTTCGGGAAAGAGAAAGATGAAGCAAATTTATATGTAAATTAATTGGTAAACTTATGTAATGACGCGTTGGAACGGTTTGGACCTAGGCCTAGGTTGCTAATACCTAGTTGCTTGGATAGATTAAAATAAAAAGCTTATGCAAACGATAGAAGTTGCTAATACCGATTGTTTTATTGCAGTTGTAAATAGAGAGATTACCGAGCATTAGAAAACAATAAAACAGGTATGTAGATGGGTTAACCCGTGGTTTCTCCGATTCTCAATGCCACCGTGCCACGTCTCAAAGTATCTCCAAAAACGATCAAAAAGTACCAGGGTATCACTTACCGTGAAGCTTATCAATGGCTCGGTCTGCCGCAGACTGGTCTGGGAAGTCAACGAAAGCATAACCACCTCTCTTTACAGATATGTCGGCTACGGTTAGATTGTGCTCAGCAAATAACTGCCTCACGGCTGCTTCGTCGGCCTCTATGGGTAGATTCCCTATGTACAGCTTGTTCATCGCAGAAACGGTCTTCAGCTGGTCACTCATTTTAGAGTGATTTTTGGGAAATCTCTACGTAAATCCGTTTTATTCTGTCGTATTAAAACGACCGACAAGTCCTGCAAGTCTGTCGGATTTCTTTTGTCTGCATTGAATTCGACATTTACCTGAATTTGGAATTCGATAACGGTTTGGCTTTTTTGTCCCGGTGGCCATGATTTATTCACTTTAGAAAAGAGAGCATCTAGGTAAGCTGTGGTGTGTGAAAAGAGGTTTATATATAAAATGAACTCTCAAATATTTGGTAGATCGATTTCTGTGGTTTTTCTTTTTAGGTAGTATCGTAAATTGTAAATTATTTTTTTAGGTATCATACTCGTATTCAATTAAAAATTTACAATAAAAAGAAATACAAGGTGTACCTGAGGATATGCATTAACTTCTCCAAACACTTCTGTAGCTTTTACATAATATAATTGACAATGGAAGTGATCCTCATAAACGCTTCGTTTTCGAAATACTTGCTATTTTATTTAATTGAATTATACAATGAGTAACGGTCTTTATTTATGCCCGTATGAAAACCTGAAACAAAACAATAACAGACTATTTGCCTATCGTTTGCACATGTCATTAATAACTTATGTCATGGTTGTCCAGTTGAAATTAATCAAAATGCGACGTTGTCAGCTCGGATGAAGAGTATGGCATATTAGGTAATTTAGGGCAAGGCATTTAGTTTGTATGAAAATAAAAATATTTTTTTATTAAAATTATAATATGTGCCAATATGGAAAATAACTACTTCTGTTCTGAGTACAGTATCGAAGTTAATGCTGTTATATAGAAAAAAAATATTGTATACCATTGACCATCCTTGCAAACACATAATCAATACAGTCCTACCCTGTAGGTTCATGTTAGGTATAGGTATGTTTTTTAGGATTTCGCACCGAAACGGTAAAAAACCCTTATGATGAGGCTAGAGGGTGAGGCACAGCTGTTTTTCAGACTTTTGAAATTTGGCACAGTTGTAGATAGATAAAAGAAAGGTATATAGGTAAAAGAAATTTGGAAATAATATTTTTATTGAAAATGAAGCTGGGACAAGCAATATGAAAGGGCTTTGCACAATACATAACATTATTGATATGAAAAGATCTTATATATAACTCGTGAAGTATCGGAGCCGGTTCGGGCATCGGTGTCACACTTTTATGTCTTCTTTCAAAAGCTTCGTTAATTTTAAAGATATATTTAAAGATATTAATTTTAAAATAGTATTGTTGAAAACATTGATAAACAAAGCTCATTATCGAATCAAATGTATTCGGCTAAAATAATGATTAAGAAGGTTCAAGTATGCCAAGATGTTTTCACATAAAAAGGTTGCGGCACAGCGTCTTCCATTTAATTTTTTTTTTATGTGCCATCAAGGGAAATATAGGTACCCTAGCTGTATGTAATATATGGAAAATCCAAGAAAGTTGCATACTTACTAACTTAGATTATCTATACCCTAGATAAAACCGTAGTGTAACGACTAACGACCATTGGGACAGCGATATTTGTGAACAATATTGCCACTAAAATCAAAATTCCCTTCTATAGTGGTAATTTAAAACTAATTGTCCTGTTTCTTTTTGTTAAAGTCGTATGTTGTCTATTATTTTTGGCGTGACGTCAACCGTACATGTCCTAACTGGGGTATAGATAATCTGAGCTTACTAAAGTAAGTAGTAGTATTGCAACTTTCTTGGGAAAATCTTTGCCATAGTTTTTGACATGTGGCTAAAAATTTGCGAAAACAAACCATCCCCTTCGTTTGCAAGCCGAAAAGTCTGAAATAATTTAGTCTAGATATTTTTCTATTCTACTATTTAATCGTATCTCTCATTTATGTATGAGGTTCGTAATCATTATATGGAAATGACCACATAGAACGACTCTCTTGGCAGATTTAATGAGGTGGTTGGCCATTGCCGTTTTACACACAGGTTATCTTAGTGTAGGTTTCCTCACGATGTTTTCCTTCACCGTTAGAGCAGTCCACAGAACATGTACCTGTTCCGAGGAGCAGTAGGTAAATGTACACATGTCTGTCGAAAAAAAAGAAAAAAACTCATTGATACATGTATTGATTTTGTCTAATTTCGAACCCGGGCTTCCTACAGATGCTAATCTTCTATATTAATAGATATTTTACAGGAAAAATAAAATGAAGTTTCAAAACTTTACATTTTTTGATAAATTATCAAATGTATATTACTTACGACGAAAAATCTAAAATAATTTGTTGTATGTATGAATTTCGGGAAAAATAAAATGAAGTTCTAAACATTTATGGTTTTTGACAATATTTTATTCAAGGCGGAAAAGATTTCTTTTGTGAACAAACCCTTGGTGTGCGAGTCGGACTCGCACTTGGTCGGTTTTAACGTTTAGGTGAATAAACGTAACCGCACGGCTGATCTGCGGAAACGCGCTTGTTGATGACCGACTGTTAGTAAATTCTACGACTGCTTCGGAATGTGAGGGTTGAGGGTTCGGCTCTTAGTAGGTACCTAGGTATACAATAGAAACTCCTTAGTACGGCTTTAGAAAAACGAAACGTGAGAGAAACAGTGACATTAGATCTTAGCGTTCCCCCTTATCGCTTAAATATGAATGGGGAGTTTCTCCCGCGCTTTCGTGGCACGTCAGCTTTGTTTCGTTTTGTCTTGCAAATTGTTTTACAGTAGTGCTTTTCTAGTAAGAATGGTGTTTTTTCACTGTGAATAATGTGTGGGACAGTGAAGTAAAGTCAAATAAACCCTGCAGCCCGATCCGTACTTGGCTGAATTTTGAAGATCCGTTCGGATGGTGCAGAAGTGTGGAAGATTCTCCCAGTTAGCATTGAAATATGTCACATCAGCATTTTAATGAAGACTTGAAAGGATTGTTTACATCAGACATGGCTGTATGAGCTCAGTTAACTTTGTCTTTAAAAAAAACAACAAAAAATGAACGGCAAATAAATTAGGATTAAGTTATGATCTGGAATGCGATTCACTCAGGTGGAATGTCTAATTCGACATTAGTCCTATCTAATTTGCACACATTACATGTGAGCGTGACAAGACGTTCGTAGTGCTCGACTTTTGTGTGTCGAACTCTGCGAGAATTGGCTTCCAGAAAGAAAAACATAAAACGCATAACGTCTATTGGAGTACCTAAATGTCTAAAATGCGAAATGCCTATTGTAATGAATGCCTAAATATTTAGGTAAGTATAGGTTTAAAGGTGAACGTTCGGCTCTTCAAGATGCACTCTTGAAGAGCCGAACGCGCCGAAATATCTGATAGCATCGCGCACCTATCCGCATCCTCCGTGCGGAAAGAATCGACCGGGCCGAAGAATCATCCGGCAGGCGGGCAGAATTCTGATAACGTCAGTCGCACAGCGCGCGCGCCGAATTTGATTACGTCATCGGAATTCGTTGGGGATGGGCTACCTGCCGAATCTTTTTGACGATTCGCCGCGGATACCTATCCGCGGCGTTTGATATGATTTCATAGCGAGGTTTCATATGATTTCATAGAAATAATTGTATGTGCGTGTTCACCTAGACGCAATTCGTCTAAAGAGCATTTCTTTGAGCTAATCTAATAAGCACCTTACTTTACTGTCTCTATTTTACTATGGGTACTGGCACCCTGATCGACATGGGCACCCCCCAAACAGTTGCTGAGACCCTGAAGTAACGCGGTTCGCAGAGGGAACAAAGACGTGTCAAGGTAGGTAGGTAGACCCTTCGTTCACAGGCCGGATGAGTATAGTACGACAAGGTAGGTAGGAATTTGTAGTGATTAGATTCCTATCTTTGAATAAACACATTTCATTTCATTTATTTAAATACATTACAATTACATACAGCACTGAGCCAATTCGAAATTGTAGTCATAACGTAAAATCAATAAGTTAATATAAAATTACACAAGTCAAATAAGAAATAAATTAATTGATGTCGTACAAAAATAAAGAAACAATAATAAATCAAATTAAAATTTGAAAATATATACAAAAATAAATAAATTAAAAAAATTAGATTAAAAAATAATTGCCGAACTAATGTCTAAAACGAACACTGCTGGCACAATTCCAAATAGGCTTTATTTAGAAATATGCCAACAGTGTCGGCGAATACGTCAAAATCATCGTGTCGAGCGAGCAAGGTACCGAGAAGACTACGGGCGCGCACGGTGGGCGCGTTGCCGGCGCGGCGCGTGCCTGGAACATACGTAGATCGATATAATATTTTAAAAAGCCAAGATTCTATCTACCGAAATTAGTATTTATCTGGTAGAAACGGGTATTTACCCATGGGTGGTTATGTATAGTGGACAACGCATCAGGGTATACCCTTTAGTACTTTGTCGCTTTAACTTATTTGATTTCATACAATGTCAAGGAATCATAACTAAAACTTATTGCGATAGGGTTCCCCCGAGTATAGCCTGATTCCTGACTAAGCACCACGTGTGGAACGTACATACAGTACGATCATAGAGCTATCGGTCTAGGATTTGACTTGCCTTTCGTATTATAATACTCGCGTCAGAGTGGGCAAAATTACAACACAAATGCTGAATGAACATGACGTGATATGCTTCTTGCAGATTTTAGTAAGTAGACAACGCAGTGATTATGCAGCACAATTCTGTCAGAAATCGCACCTAGCAGCGCCCTCTGTTTCATTGGTCTATTCTACATTCAGGATTCAGGCGACTCAGCGCCATCTACCTGAATTTCTACAAACGAAGACCATGCATATTTCCTTGAACCACAGACTGAACCTTGAAGAATGTTGCCGGAGGCCGTGCGCCGCCACGAGTGTAATTTTTTTTAGATAGAATATTTTAGAGACAATAAAAACAACATTATCCCGCATTTTTTTATTAGAATACTTTCGTCTTACATCACAATAGCCTATTATTCCATATAATGTGCCACTTTAATCGCTTGCAATATTTTGAATAGGATAGGACCAACATTAAGTACTGATATCTTTTGCATCATGTTAAGAAATTATTTCTGACGTTAGTTAATACGAAGTTAAAAACACTTACAAACAAACAAAATATTTACAGGTAAAGGAACACAAGACTAAAGGTTATCGCACACATATTACCCCCGGCACCTGATCAACGTCGCCTCAACTCGAGTCGTTCAGTATTCTTTGTATGAAACTCCATACTGTAACGCACACTAATCAACTTCGTAACGACATCGCCTCGCCTCGGGACTAGCTAGTGACTCGCACGCGGTTCGTGGTCAACTCGCAGTCATCGCGCTGACTTCGGGGCGTCGCCGCGCTGACGTCTCGCCGTCCGCGTCCTCGGCGCGATGATGGCGCGCAGACCGCCTGTTGTTTTATCGGTTTTATAGTCGTTCCCCAGGTGACAGTTAGCCGTCGGTAGGCGCGTTAAACGCGCCTACACCTCGGGAGTTGCTGAGCGCCGGTTACGTGCCTGTGCCGGGTTGACGCCTGGTTGATCGCGAGGCGATTCGGAGGCGATCCGGTGCAGGGTTGATATCTGTGCGACAACCTTTAAAGCTAATAAATGTATTATGTGATTGATTTGTATAATTTTCTTATAATTTGTGTGATTAGGTAAATTATTCTTATTTTTGCTACCTATGTCCTGTGTGTAAGTGTTAATTGCATAGTAATTAAATTATGTTTAAATTGAAAGGATATATTTTATTTTCCAGAATAAGTTAGATATAAAGCGCTTATTACACTGTTATTATTTAGTTTGGTTAGCTGTTTAATAAGACCAATAAATCGTTGACTAATTTAATTAGTCGACTTAATTCAGTCAAGTGTACTTAATAAGCGCTTAAAACACCACTTTCACACAAGCGGCCAGGTCGCGCGGCTAACCGCAAGTTCCAAGAAACGTCCTTATTGTTAAGACTTCCTTAAGTCTCTTGTCATCTCTATCTAGAGTTATGGTGTAGAAAGGGATACCACGTATTTTAATGAAGACTTAATTTTCTTTATGGACGTTTTGTGCAACTGACGGTAAGTCGCGTGACCTAGGTACCCTCAGTGTAAAAGGACTCGTAAGTAACACACTTCAATGAACAATTATGCTTGCCAGTCATTAAAACAGCATTTTAGTTACAAAAATAGTTATCTAAACTCTATAATAAATTCTTTGATATTATTCTACCCACACCTCAGCAGTTTTGTTTGTATACACTGACCAGGAAAATAAAAACCCTGTCAAGAGGATGCCATTGGTACTTAAAATTGCATAGGTATCTGTGTCATGGAGTTCGCTATGAAAAAGATAGTGAGTTTGTTATTTATCTGGTCAGGGAACTATTAACTAAATCCTAACATTGAATGATGAGTTTCCGGGCAGTTCGTACAATTCCTATTTGGTACAACAATATCAGAAGTTTTAATTCGTTCAATATTATATTTTTCCTATTTCGTTCAATTCCTAATTCGTTCAATTTTTTTCTTATTTCGTTAATTTGATACCCAGGGTCCGTGTGTGGGTTTTATGAGTTGGATATTGGAATGGATATGGAATTCATACAACCTCCCATGAATTTCATATAACCTCCATATAATTCATATAACCTCCATACAACTCATAAAACAATTTGTCATTTTGGAAGTGGACATTTTGGACCTGAAGGATTTTGTTGACAATGACCTCTATTACCCGTTGAAGGGTATTGTACGAATTCATGACAAAAAATGTACGAATCACGAATATATATTAATTGTACGAAATAGGAATTGTACGAACTGCCCGGAATCCGAATCATGATAGACTTTCCGTGACTCCGCGAATTTAACATTCGCATTCGTTTGACTTGTCTTCATTATATTAATTTATAGTTAAAATTCACAATAATATTTTCAGATAGGTACCTAAATTTTGTACTAAGCACATATATACTTTCTATGCATTTTTACTGAGTGGAAAATTTTGGACGGGTCATGAAAGACAGCTACAAGAATCGTTATAGTTACACGAAAACGTTCATAGGAGACCTTCCCTAACTTTTGGAGTTATTGAAATCTGCATTCATATACATTTAGAAAAATGGTAGCCAGCAAGAAAAATGCTTATTTTCACGTTTTTTCTTTGCCAATCAATGCTATTTCAGTTACGGATCATAGCTTAGCATGGATCAACTGAGGTTAAACATGTACTAATTATAACTACGAAATAATTTCTTTTGCCATTTCTAGTGAGAGTGAAAATTGTAATTTTTTGCTGACTGTACCATTTTTCAAAAAATCTAAGAATGCTAGTTTTAAATAAATCCAAAAGCAGGGAAGGTCTCCTATGAACGTTTTCGTGTAGATAAAGCGTTTCTTTTAGCGGTTCTTAGGCCGTGCCGTGCGAACTTTCCACCCTGTATAGGAAGTTATAATTTAAATGCAGATTTAAAATGACAAAATAAAATTAATAATCAAGCAATTTAATTACTTACAGTATATTACACGCAAAAAATCAAAATCAACAATGTAACTTATTAATCTTATTATCATAGGTCTAGTTAGTATTAGTAGCCTCTTGAAACTTATATAGGTAGCGTCAAAGTCTCACAAAATGATATCTAGCTTACAATACCACCAATTTAACAGTCGTAGATTTTCTTTGTGGACATTGATAAAATATATCAAAGGAACATAATTTAATTTTATTACAATAAAATCTGACCAAAATATACAACAGGCTACAACAACAACTAGGTAATTAGTTTGAAAGACAAAATATCTACTGTAAGAATTTTATTTTCCAACTAAATTGGAGCTACAAATTTTATAAATTGGCTTATGTTTAAATTAGTCAAGAGTTATATTGTAACAAAATACCTGTAATGTACTGATATTGGTTTCGGTTGATAAGCTAACTAAAATCGCTCTAAGCGTTTAAAAATTTGGTAACAAATATTATCTACAAGTTGCACCGTTCGACTCATAATTTTGTAGATAACGCTAATGTCAAATATTTTCTGCTATTTTCCGTAGAACAAAAGTTATTCAGATAGGACAAACCCAACCCTGCCAATGCACATTAAAGATATTTTGTTACACCTGTTACTTTGAGATACTGGTGTTTATACCCGGGTGTCAATCGCTAAACGAGCCCGCTCACTTTTACACAATCTATAATATGAGTGAGCGATTATATTTAGGCTCCGGGTCTCGATTAACTCAGGTGGAATGTCGAATTCGACATTAGTCCTATCTCATTCGTTCACATTACATGTGTGAGCGTGACAAGACGTTCGTAGCGCTCGACTTTTGTAAGTCGAACGCTGCGAGAATCGTCTTCCAGCTTCAGATTTAGCAGCCACACTATTTTACGAAACAACAATTCTTGTAACTTACTATACCCGTATGCTACATCTTCGGTCTCATCGTCACTACCACCAGGTGAGATTAAAGTCAAACGCAGGTTGTCATAAATAAATAAAAAAACTACATTTCAAGCCTAAAATGGCAACATTGACGCTATTTTGTATGGTGTTATTATTTATTAGCGTTTATAAGAATTGTTGTCTCGTGATATACGGCCCAGATGGATTTTCAGGTTTCCATAATTTGCTGAATTTCTCAAGTCACTGCGTAATGTATATAAAAGTAGCTATGATATTAGCTACTTTTTCCATTAGTAATTTAAGATAATTTGCACTCACACTTCACACAATATTGCAACAATCTTTGGTTAGATAATTTAGTTACAAACATCCTTGGTATGTATTTTGTTTTTATATAATCTTCAGATGTATTCAATAAGCCTATTCTCATGTTATGCCATAACAACTAAAAAAATATACGACGAACAAAACATTTTTTTAATTTACTTTCAAGCGATGTTCTGGCTCAAATTTTTTCAGTTTTTTTTTACAAAGAACTAGAATAGAAATCCAGTATCTACTTCTAAATTGACAAAAATACGGTGATATGATGAACTGACAGGTAACTTGTCGTCAAATCTTAACCAGAATACGGCTACAAATAAAACCAATCTACAAAATCGGTACTATTATACCAACAATTTGCAACATTTTATGGAAATATATTATTTGTTTCAACTAAATTTCCCTAATTTTCACTATAATTTACTAAAATTACATGATACATTTGATTGTACATTCAAGTAGGCGTATACTATTTTTATTACTATTTTTTAACGTGCATGTACCCCATTTACGATCTGCGCAAGGTGGCTGGCAGCGACTGGATGAGAAGAGCCGAAGATCGGGCTCAATGGCGCGCCCTGGGAGAGGCCTATGTCCAGCAGTGGACTAGAATAGGCGGCTGATGATGATGATGTACGACCCCATATTAATTTCAATTTACAATATAAAATAAAATTCCCTAATTTTCCCTATAATTTACTAATATTACATGAAAGATTTAATTGTACATTTTTTCTTTAGATAATAACATCCAAGAAGGCGTATACTATTTTTTAACATGAATGAATGGCTCCATATTAATTTAAATGTACAATATAAAATTAAATCCCTAGACTATAGGCCGTACGTCCTACGATGTTACGCCATGGCAGATGTCAAGTGCCTTAACTAGTGATGTGACAATACTTTTGGTTTCTTACTACTAGTTACAATCAAAGTGTATTAGGTACGAACACAAGTTATCATGCGAATGTGAATGTGTCTGCCGTAACATCGTAGAACGTACAGCCTATAGAGACTGAAAACTGTAAGGGCCTATGCACACCGCGTATTTTATACACGCAGACGACGCGCGTTTACGACGCCGTAGAACTCAAAGCAGATTGTTTGCGTTTGTATCGATGAAAACGCGATACAAACGCGAGCAAGAAGCGCGTTTAAGGTGCGTTTGTTTCAATGGAAACACGCGATACAGACGCGCGTTACCTGCGCGTTTGTATTGATACAAACGCGGATCTACGTGTGCAAAGGTTTGCTGACTGCGTCTGAATCTCGTTTAAAGCGCGTATAAAAACGCCGTGTGCATAGGCTCTAAAGGCCTTCTCAGACTAACAATTTGCGAGCCAGGTTCTCTTACGCGAGCGTTTTCCCCTCATTAGCGAACAGTTGAAGGATCGCCTCGCTGGAAACACCCCAGTGTGATAAGGCTCTAATTAAATTTAAAAAAAAAATTAGCTGTTTACTGATGTGCTGGGTTTCGGTTGAGCATTATTATTGCTTTTAATGATTTGTATTTTTGAATGTATGCGGAAGTGTAGCCTGGACTCCAGTGAATATCCAGAATACTTTTTCCTATAAAAGAAAAAAAAAGTCATTGAAAAAGTGTAATGTGGTAAACACAGAAATCGGACTAGGGGCGCCTTCTCCTCAGGAATGATGACGTGAGCACTGACAGCGAGCCACGAAGCTGACCCATAAGTCACTTACTTTCACACGACTTACTTTCACGACTAATGTATGGGAAAATTCTCAAATCGCTATTCTTTACTGTAATGATAATGAAGAAATCACTCGTTACAATTTTAATAATTTTTAATCCCCGATAAAAAAGAGAGGCGTAATAAGTTTGACACACATGTGTAGACATAATGTCTGTTTGTCAGTATCACTTCACAACCTATGATCCAATTTGGATACTTTTTTTTTAATTCATCGAGTGCTCTATTATTTGTATCATGTATGGGTATATCTGATACAAATGGTTCAGTTCCATCCAAGATCTACCTTTCCGACATCTGGAACCTTGGGAAATATTTAGTCGTTTCGGTATTGCGATTAAGATTTTTTAGTTTACTAATAGTAAGTTAGCTCTTATCTATTTCTGCCGTGAAGAGTTGGAGAGCCAGCGTAATTACGGGCACATGAGGCACTCTATCTATACTCTTATAAGTCCTCAAGGTTAGCAGGGCATCGAAAACTCTCTCTCTCTCTAATAATAATACAGTGAGGTGAGATGTCTATGGACTTTATACTTTATTTGCAACACATGAAAAAACAACAATAAGAAATTTTACGTACACAGGTAGAGCTTATCTCTAAAATAGAGATTTCTTCCAGCTAGACCTTTGGACGACGGTGACCACTTGACATCAGGTGGCCCGTTTGCTCGTCTGCTCTCCTTATTTTATGGCTGGATCAGAAAAGGGGAAGCCCAAGAATTCTGAGGATAACAGTAGAAACTTCATAAATCACCTTGTGTCTTGTAGCATCTGTATGGCGCGGTCTTTGTCCCCGAGATGATATACGCACATTGCCATCTCGGACATTGAGTAGGGCAATAGGAATGTGTCTTCTTTAATATCATTTTTCAGGCTGCAAGCAAACAATAATAGGACATAAAACGCAAAGCCTTGCGTAGATGGAGCCTAGCACACTCCGTAAACAGAAAAGCAAAACTTTGAATTTATATGAACAGGTACAATCCGCGGCACATAAGTTGAACAAAAATGGCGGTCGTTCCGCGCAGACCCGAATCGATCTGCCACTGCGCATCCGCCATTTTTGTTCAACTTATGTGCCGCGATCTGTTCTTACTTAAAAACTGTTTCGAATATATCGAGAGCCATGCGAGGCAGCCCCATAGCGGCAAGGCAGCACCCGTGGAGGTAACGTAGGAGCGCGCGATTGTCAGGCTGGTATCCAGCCATCCACCCCTGAGGCCCCGCTTCGATCCGGTCTCGTGTTGCCTCGATAAGCTGAAAATGATAAGATAACAAAAGTTAAAAACAACGCACTGCTAATACTCAATACTACATTATTAATAAATTGTTATAATAATAATAGATTATACTCGCACATCTTATATATAGATTATATTTTAAACCGGAACAAAGCAACGAAAGCATTACTGCTTCGCGGCAGAAATAGAGGGTGGTACATACCCAGAATGAATCTGCACCAAGGTAGCACGTACAGTCGCGATCAGAAAGTGTTTACCACCCTAAGGTCTATAATTGCATGCACACGTAACTTTTATAAGGTAGATGTCTAAAATCGTGACTAGGCATAGATAAATCTATTTTGAAAATCGAACGTTCAATACGTATAAAAAACTTCTTGCATATTTGATTTACTTATAAACGTTGCACAGTTTTAAAACGTAGCAAGATTTTGATTTTATGTAGACCTTATAGCACGCGATATGAAAAAGGAATGAAATTGAAAATTAGTAAATATTTTAAAAACAGCCTCTGTACCAGGAAAGTAGAAATCGAGATACCTTAAGTACGTTTTGGGCCCCTCTCTCGTGCTTGGCGAGGATTGGAAACATGTTCCATAGGTTTAGCAGTTCAATGGCAGGCAGGAGAAGAGTGCCCCCTTGGGTGTGGTAACGGGCGCATCGGCGTATCATGAACTTTTCCATGGGCAGCGACTTGCCAGCAATGCGTTGTTTGTAGTACGATGCGTTCCTGGTAATTTTAATAAACGTTTAATAAACGTAGTCTCTAAATAGGACATAAAACGCATAGCGTTGCGTAGATGGAGCCACACACATATTTTAAATATTATTTAGAAGAAAATCCTATATCCTATCCTAACCTAACCCAGCGGCACTTCGACCCTTGAAGATCTTTTGTGCCTTCCCCATTTCACACACTGGTTATCTCAGTGTGCAGGTTTCCTCACGATGTTTTCCTTCACCGTTAGAGCAGTCGGTAAATGTACGCAAGTCTTCAAAAACTACGAAAAACTCATTGGTACATGTACATGGCACTGCATGGTTTCGAACCCGGATATGAGATTGTTATTATTTATCACTTAGAATTGACCCAGTATTTATTCTGGTATTGTCAGTTATTTATTCAGTTAAGTTTTGTTTATACTTCGAGAGTCTATCAATAAGATAAGCGAGACTGTCGTATACAAACATCATAATGTTTATATAATATGAATGAACACAAATGAAATACTTGGCTTATCAAAATATACTCTTCAGGGAAATAAAGGAACGTTTACCTCATTAGATCATTGCACTGCTGTACATCTGTGAGATTCATTTGGTCTGCTAGTTGCATGAGCATTGCAGCTTTGGTGTACGTGTAGATGGTTCGGGACCACGAGCTCTGATCGATCAGTTTATCAGCATAAACAGCTGCCTCTCGCCATTCCATCATGAGGCTGTAACGATTTTGAATAGAATAGAAAATCTATGAATCAAACTTTTAAAAAAAAGTCTATTGAGGCTTCGACCATGCCAGCCACATAGGGTAACACAAATTCTTAATCACGAATGCTGCTCTATCTTTCAGTTTTGTCAAATCTTTGATTTTCCTGATAACAAAGTGTTAGGTGGAACGATTCATCATAGAAAATTCTATGGTCAGTGATGTAATTCGAAACAGTCTGCAATTATAGACAGATCAAATATCTTTGCAGATGGATTAACACCAAATAAATACTTAATGGACTGCGATATCAATCGCTGCAAGTAACTTTAAAACGATAATATTACATGACATCACACTTACCCATTAACCCACATGATCTCCCAATAACACAAGTGATGGAATTGCGGCCATATGTTTTGACTAAGAACGGCTTTATTGTACGTCGCTATAGACGGTCGAAAGCTGCCTTGCAATAGCTCGAAACGACCTTTAAATACTAGGAACCAAACACCGTCTGGGAAGATCTGAAATAGGGTATTTGACAAGTATCAAATATTAAATACATTTCATAAAAATAAGAAAATAGACATCAATTGATGGTCAAATGTGAAAACAGAATTAATATCCGTTGAAAAATAAAATAACTACAGGAAATCAAACGAAGAGACGGTTATAGATAATTGTGACGTCACTGTTATGCGGCGCCATACAAGCAGGTCCTTGGCTACATAATAAGGACTCTTTTGCTAGAAAGGGACAGAGACCCCCCCCCCACTAATAACTTTAACCATTAATATCTCTGATGTTAGTCGAGATATCTATAAACGGATTTCATATCCATGTTCAGGATCTCCATGTAAGGTGATTGATGCAATTAAAAAAAACTAGTCAAATACCCTATTGTCATCATCATAAACATTACGAAAACTAAAATTCAAATATGGGACGGCATACGGTCACAAATATTTGTATTCAAGCAATGGACGCTTTTGTTTTTTCACGGCACGGTCTTCGACAGGGATTTTGCTTAAATATTTGAATTATTTGTATGTATCAATCATATGTACGTACGTAAGAAAAAATATTTGAGCATTAAAAAGAGTTGTCCAGAAGTATATAAATAACTCTAAATTGAAAATGTATTTAACCCCCGATTTACCATTGTGGAGATCCTCTTACTTTTCCCTGGCCATCATCAGGTCCTTGAGGTTCCAGATGTAGGAAGGGCTCCATGGTCTAAACTTGTGCTAAAACTAGAACCATCTAGCTATTACCGTTCCACAAATCCTATCTGTCATCAAAGATACTCCAAGATCTTGGAAACCACTGATCCAATTTTTATCAGACATGGCTAAGAACACTCTCGACAAAATTCTGTATTAAATGAAAAAACCGGGTCCAAATCGTATCATCAGTTGTCAAGTTATGAGGCCACAGACAAACAGACAGACTAACTTATAACACGCTTCGATCGTTCGGGATTTAAAAAAAAGAAGATACCATAAGTTTCATTTTCAAACAACATTTGAAATACATTCTTATGGTTTCTACGTACCTTGAGTTTCCTGTTTAAAATGTCTTCGCAGATTTTCAAATCGCCGATGGCGCCTATGAAATGGCATATCACGAGGTGATACCCTAGCAATGTCAGATCGCAGAGTACCGACCGCAGTCCAGGAGACCGTGATCCTTTTTCAAGCTCCACAAGGCCGAAATCCTGTAACGTAAACAGTTTGCAATCAGACGAATTCAAATGACTCACGTGTTTTTTAGGGTTCCGTATTTATGTTTAAGGAGAGCAGACGAGCAAATGATCCGATGGTAAGTGGTCATCGTAGCCCACAAGAATGCTTTAAAAGAAAAAAAAATTAACAAGGCATTGGAAACACAGGCCATCAGCCTATACATTAGGCGATTTAAATCAGTTTTTATTTTTTCAGCATCAAAATGTTGCGGTGTAGACACATTTTAACACTCCTAGAAGTTATGACGGAAGTTTCAACCGGTCTAGTCTCATGGCCCGCCGCAGAATCACAGAATGAAACTACAGAACGAACCACTAACGAGAAGTTTATTTTAAGAGTTCAACACATTGTCACTGTTACTGAAGTTTGCAAGACAAAACTACACCGATTTTAGCTATCAAAATAACCAGAACACAATTTTTGAGCAATAAAAATAAACACCGTAGAGCCTTCTCCAGCGACTTTCCCGCCAAAACTCCCCCACAAAAATGATTAGAAATGTGTTTATTTTATCATCAATCTCACCTGATGGTATGTACCTATGAGGCCGAAGCTAGAGCACGCGGGTTTAGAATGGTATCTTTTAAACGCTGCCACCGTGAAAGTATATATGACGTAAAAATAAATAAATAGGGACGCTGGACAGGCGGACTTAAAATCAAGAAAGGTTAAGTTCCTCGTACGACACGTTTACCCAGTAGCTGTAAGGATATTCTCATTTGCTACAGAGAAAATTATAAATTATCATAATACCTTATCTCCAGAAAAGCCGACGAACTCCAACAGGCTGATGATTTTGGGAGGCAACAAGGAGATCATCACGTTAAATGCCGCCGTGCCAAGTCGAACACCGCTGTGGAAATGTATTCTCGACACATCAGAATCCCACTGCTTTTTTTCCATTATTTTGCCGCATTCCCTGTTTTCGACAATGAATATGAAGTCTGTTTTAGAATGTGATTCCAATAATTAAAAACTAACCTATTCAATTGTTTCGAGAGCTATCCAACCGCCTACTGGATGTACAGGGGGACCCAAGGGCTGTTCCGTATGTGGGGCTAAATTGACTGGTAATGACCTCAGGCATCACCATGTTTCGTTTAATAAACATTAGCTGATGCGCAGCATAATAATAATTTTAAGTAGGTATGTAAATAAGAAAATGATTTTAAAAATTACTTTCTGCTTAGCCTAGTGATATGAAAAGTGCTTGAAAAAAATTTAAATTAAGGCCACGTTCTATAGTAGATTCGCAGATATAAAATTACATTCGAATTATTTCCGCGTATTTTTGAGTATTGTGTAATTTCAAATCACTTTAATATTTATACTAGTACATCACATAAGCAGATAAATAAACTTATACACGTTGAATAATTTGACGCATGGTAGCGAAGAGAAAGTATACGGCATTCACACATAAAGACAATCTTCATACGTGTTAAATAACTGCTGTTTGCAATGACTAGACCGGCGGTTCCTAAAGTGTGCGTCCCGCAGCGCACTCGCGAGCCACCCTGAGGGCGTCTCAGATCAAGGCGCACTGGTCAATTTACAGCAACTGCATGCGACGATTTGACGTGCCGGATTGGATGAGAATAGCCATTTCAACAAATTTGCCACGATTTAGTTGTATGATCAGTAAAGTAAACTCATTAACTGAAATAATTTTTGTAATTTTATTATTTTCTACATATACATTTATGTACTCCATATTTTAAAGTTCTATTTTAACAAAGTATTTTTATTTTACTGTCTATCTTGAAATAATATCCCCAAGTCAGGGAGTCTCAGTTAAAAAGTTTGGGAACCCTTGGATTGGACTATTACATGTATGTTTTCTTACTTGTAGCCATTGTAGCAGTTCTTGATTTTGATAGTGCCCTTGATGAGGCCAGTGAGGTCTTCGCCTTCCATGATGATCATCAGGGCTTGAAGTAGTAGCGCTTCCGCATAGCACAATTCTGCGTGCGCTTCCAAATCCGTATAAGTACTGTAGTTGGGCTACAATCAAAAAACTTATAATTATAAATACCGAATTTATTTTACACGTGGATGAAACAAAAATTTGAATTCATGATTTTACCAGATTGTCGATATTACTTTTTTATGTTTAGGGACGAAGCAAACAGACCACATTATAGCAAACAATCATCGTCGTTCACAGACCTCACTGTAACATTACTAAGGACTTTTGGTGAGCTGCTAACATTTAAATCTTAGGTGCAGTGCCTCACATGGGGGTAATTACGCTGGCTCTGTAGATGTAATTGTTAGACCCTATGTAGGTATTCAAAAGAAACACAAATTAGGCACAACAATTCATAAATACCTTTCTGATAATAGTGCCGATGCTACCCACAAGGGAGTAGTTCCGTCTATGCTGGTTGCATATCGAAATGCAAACTTTAAGCGCCTCAAGAGCTCGGTTAATTTGATTGTGGTCAAACGTCAGCACAGCTGGGATGAACTCGAATATCGACGCGCCCAGGCTATGGTACACTGACTTCTGGTCCCTGGGAGTTTACATAACATTTTATTTATTAAAAGAAGCAACATCTTACATCAAGCGCTGTTCGCAGGAGTCATGACCTCCCCGTCGCAAATCTTCGACTCCCATAGAAAATAATCTTAAATTCATTGCAACCCCATACCAACCAGTCGCAGGGGTGGGAGGGAAGTGATCATAGGGGTCATGCATGACAGTTACATTCCCCAAAACCTACCAACACAGGCGCGATCGTAAGAGGTTCACAGGGGTCATGACATGAGCGCCTGTGCCAACAAAATAATACCCGGATTCGGGTCAATATCCATCCAAAAATATCCATCCGGACTAGAAATCTAATCGCGAACAGAAGGTAGATCCAGAGGTCGTCAAGAGTGACTTGGTTTGGTGTATGAGTCAAAACTGATAAATATCAGTTTACATTGATAGTTTTCAGTATGATTAGTAAATACTAATTTTGACTCATCAATGTACATTCTAAATATTCTAAAATATTAGAGTCTGCGGTATAGAACAGTTGCACAACAAAGTCATATAGTACTAGTCGGAAACTTACAAGGGAATACTTACCAAGGTTTCATCAAATTCATAGCTCCTATCAAATCGTTATTGAAAAATTTGATTATGGCCACCTCACAGTCTCTAAAAGCTGTGTGTAAATCCATGGTAAACCTGTGAATTTAAAATGGCACTGGTGTACACAGATGACTGAATTCATTTTACTTGAATAAGCTAGTCTATGAATTATAATAAAAGTATAATACAAAGAAATCAGACTAATAGCGCTCTTGTATTTCAAAATCTTTGTAATAGCATTCGGGGCGAATTTTACAGGGCTAAGTCTCGTCTCGTCACCCTGGTATAAATCATTTAATGAAAAATTGTTAAATGTCCAGTCAGCGTAATATTTATTATTTACTAAGCCTACAATCGCCCTCTAAAGGGCCAAATGTTTATCCCCGGCTTGTTAGAAGAAAAAAATAATGGGACAGAAAATATAACCTATATTTGAAAGTTTTCAAATCCTTGTAAACCGTATTCACCAAAAATACAGGAAATTTATTATTCTTGAGCGGAATTTTTAAATAGAGTGTAAGAGAAATTATATGGGTAAAAGTGGCCATAAATAATATAATATCTTTACGGTGAAAAATATGAATTCACAATCATAGGCTAGCAGTAGAATGGAAACAAGGAGTAGCTCTGAACATTTAATTAAAAATAAACCACAAATACCACATATCAATGAATTTAAAATAGAGAGCAATAAAGTAGAGATAAATAAGAAGGAGAGGATACGGCCCAAAAAGGGCCTGAGTAGAGTCGAGCGGATGTTACAGAAGAAGTCTGCTAGCTTTTAGTATCTCGATGAACTATTAATAAAACACGTTATTATGATGCATGACTTGCCGAAACTGATGGAAAAACAAGTAAATGGTTTCGATGCTAAAAAGGAATTACGAATTTCAAACATCAGGTGGTCAGAAACTAGGTACTAATGATGACAAAAGAGGTGTGTGTAATGGATGAAAATATAATGACATCGTTGTAGTAGATAGCTCGAACGCTGTGTAGGAAACAACTGGTTTATTGCCACGTCATGTTCATCTACCTACATTATTATATGTTATTATAAGTATACCCACAACAGATGTACGATGCCGTTCATATTTATGTTAATAAGTTATAGTACTTACGAAGGTTGCTCTTCAGCGGCATCTTCAAATTCATCCTGAAACAAAAAAGGTATTTTATCAAAATGTATTCGTAGGAAGACAGCTAAAATAGCACGTAAAATTGGAAATCGTTGGAGGAACTAATTTCGATTGCAAAAATCTATGAAAACCTGAAAAGCCAACTCCAACTATATTATGCCTACGATAAAAATGTTTAAAGTAAGTAATTATTATTAAAGGTTTCAAATGACTCGTGAAATTACTTAAATGTTACTCACAGTTTCGTCGAAGTCTTCAGTGGCAAGAGGCGGACCAGTATCTTCCCGATAAGGTTCGTGGAGTAACGGCGACGCCAGGGTAGGCGCGGTCTCTTGTCTCAGAGCCATATTACCTACAACAACACAACAATTTAGTTAAGTACCTATAGCGGACATGAATACAACACAACAAAATGAGGACTCCGCAAAAACGTGTAACAATTTTTTGTCTTTGAAATACTAAACAGGTGACTGATATGTTTATGCCTCACAAGGTGGGATTGACGTCATCACAACCCACGAGAATAATAAAATTTTCCTTTTTTTGCATGCTGTCTTCTAAAATTATGTAATGTACCTACGACTTAATGTACCAATCTTGAAATTATACTATGTCCTTAGCGTTTAATATACATATTGTAATATACGAACAAAATAGCCTTATATTTATAAAGAAGAGAACTAACCTGACAAACAACTTTCACTTGACCTGATCCATAGAATCAATATCAAAACTAGTAAACCAATAATAACCAGCAGAACTTTCCGGCTACAAAGAATGTTTGTACATAACGCGAGTAATAACATTAGTTTCCTTGGATTTTTAGATTTGCACTGTGAAGAAAAAAATATACTAAACAATCGTCTAAATAAACCTATGTAAACAATCGTCTAAATAAACCTATGTAGGTACTATATCGTAATAGTTACTCTAATAATTGCGGAATAATACATACGTACTTATTACATATATTTTACTTAAGCAGCATTTTCATAGCAAGCGCGACATACTAACCTTATAGTGATGCAAACTAAGTGAATCTTGTTTTCATTGTTTTTGTTTGAAAAAAAGCAAACATCACTGTTATGATACTAGGCATGTATATTAATTAGTGTAATACCTACATGTTGATACTCGTGTAATAATTGTTCCTGGTAGTGGTAACAATCATAGTAAGAGGAACCCAGTTCAACTTTAGAATAGATTAGGTACTTATAGAATATTCTTATCTTATCCTATGATAGGGGGCCGCGAATAACCCCAGCGGCACTTCGACCCTTGAGGATCTTTTGTGCCTACCCCATTTTAAACACTGGTCATCACAGTGCGCAGGTTTCCTCACGATGTTTTCCTTCACCGTTAGAGCAGTTGGTAAATGTACGTAAGTCTTCGAAAAACTCATTGATACATGGCACTGCACGGTTTTCGAACCCGGGGTGGTCCGGTGTCCTAACCACTGTGCCACCGACGCTCTTTACTTATAGAATAGAATCTTCCATTTGAATCTTGTTATCTCACCATTCATAAAAGATGATAGACAACACAAAATAGGCTCATACTAAGATAGATTATCCATCACCATCGCCGAAAATGGGCACAACCTTGGCCGCCAATATACATAATCTCATATTAATAAGATTAATGGCTGAATGAAGATAAATTATGTCAGAATCAGAAGATTATTATAATGGTTTGATGAACTCGGGTGTTATATTTAATTTTTAATATAATGCCTACCCCAAAAGTGACATAGCGTGAAGGTATGTACGAGTATGTACAGTAGGTAGGTATGTAACAAACGTGTTGTTAGAACGGATATGGTGTGTTGATTAGATGGTCGGTCAGAGAAAACTAAGAGTTATTATTTATCAACATAGTAATTATGTATTAAAGTTGAAGTATTAACGTTATTAGCTACTTATGTATTAAAGTTGAAGGGTAATAAATTAGAGACAATCGCCTAGCACAGGTTAGTAATCGATAATCATTATCATAATATTAATTTTACGGTGCAACTGAAATCAAACTGTTACCTAATATAAATAATTAAACGAATTAGTTCAAACTTTTAAAAAGTATTTCTTAAAATTATAATGTATATTTCTATAAATATAGTAATACTTCGCAATGCTCGTATGTTACGGCATTAAATAACAACACGTAAATGTTAATGAAAGAAGTTCACATCGCCTTTGGCACTTGTTTTGTTGAATTGATATTACAACAGTAACACGCTTTCGAATTTGCTTTCCTATAATAAAGGTGGGATTATCGCATTTAAACGTGAACGTGATGAGCATAATTTGATACTTTGAAATTAATTTGTTGTCAAACAGTTGAAATACCTACTTAAAAACAAAAGCAGTATCAGATCCGAAAGGGGTTGTGTTAGTTTTTTTTTAAAATTCGCAAAAGACATAGGTACATAATATTTATAATATAAATTAATCTCCTCCTCTACTCGTTCCTCCAAAGATATTGGTGATATTCTGGTCAAAGAAAGCATCTTCAACCCTGTAAAAATTTTACATTCCTGTCAGCTTTTTGCATTTATTTCCATTCGAGGACCTATGTGATCGGCGATAGGGCACCGGACTCCCATGCGGGAGGTCCGGGTTCGAAACCGTGCAGTGCCATGTACATGTACCAATGAGTATTTCGTATTTTTCGTAGACTTACGTACTTTTACCGACTGCTCTAACGGCGAAGGAAAACATCGTGAGGAAACATGCACACTGAGATGACCAGTGTGTAAAATGGGGTAGGCACAAAAGATCCTCAAGGGTCGAAGTGCCGCTGGGGTTATTCGCGGCCTCCTGTCATAGGATAAGATAAGATGTGATCGGCGAACCAATACTGGTTTGCCAAAGTAAAGAGGCAGTAAAAAGACTAAAATACTTTAGTCTTTCTTTATACTGCCTCTTTATAATTTTGTCGCATTACATTACACCAAGTATCGAGTCATTTGTCCTGCCCACTGCCATCCATGCTACACGTTTTCCAACACAACGCCCGTCTCTTTACGATTATGCTTATACATATGTAAATTGTTATGTTAGCCATTTATTAGTCTACTAAAAACTTTTCTTAATATACAGGCTGTAACATTAAGAACGGTCAGTATGGGAAAGTCTGAAACTATAAGACATACGAAGATCTGTTCTTAGGAACCATGTCATCAATTTTAGTAACAAGAAAAACTGTATTCATACATTTAAAAAAAAAACTGTACTCAGCCTGGGAATCGAACCCGGTTGTTTTGAAAAAAAATCCTACACTATTTCTATTTAGATATCGATTACGTTAAGGATGAAATGTACAAAACAAGCTACGACACAATTGAAGACCTAAAAGCAGCCATAGAGACAATTTTAACGCAAATTCACCACCTGAAGATACAACATTCAATAGTAAGATCGTTACCTACTGTTATCGTTATTTACTGGACCCGCATGCTCCATCGTCGACCTCATCGTCGCTTACCATCAGGCGAGATCGAGGTCAAATGCGGGTTTAGAAGTAAATAAAAAAAAACCTAAACGGGTTGAATGTTGTATTTTACAAAATGGTAGTCATTTCGAACACCTACTAAAATATATTAAAAAAAATGTAAACAATGCGTTTTATTAATTTTAAACATCACGTTTCATACTAACATTTATTCCTTAAGACCTACACAATCGATATCTAAATAGAAATAGTGTTGGATTTTTTTTCAAAACAACCGGGTTCGATTCCCAGGCTGAGTACAGTTTTTTTAAAAATGTATGAATACAGTGTTTCTTGTTACTAAAATTGATGACATGGTTCCTAAGAACAGATCTTCGTATGTCTTATAGTTTCAGACTTTCCCATACTGACCGTTCTTAATGTTACACCCTGTATATTATAATTGGCAACTATTTTTCATACCAACACATTAGTAATAATTCATACCTACTACGAGTAGGTATTTCTATAAGGTATGAATTAAAAAACAGGTTTCTTTTGTTTTCAAATTATCTATATTGGAAAACCAATTAAGTTTAAAAGTGATAAAGTTTGTATCACTGATGAGTTATAATTTATAAAATAAGACAGGTTGCAAAACATAGTACCTATTATTTTATATCCTATCTAAATTACAGCAGAACAGAGTAAGAATTCAAAGAGTTCAGAAGTAGTAAAATCTTCAACATGAGCATTATTAATCTAGGAAACCTAGAATACCTACCTAACTCATTATGTAGAAATTGCATATCATGCATGACATCAATAATAATTGCATTATTACCATTATAGTTTACTAAACTACCCACTATTACAAATGACACTACACAATACAAGCGGAAACAACAAGATAGGTATCATAATTTTCAACACGTAAAGTACCGACCAATGCCTACTATACACTTAATGTATGTACAGTTACACCAACGTATATAATAAAAAACAAGAAACAGTGACAAATAGAAAACGTAAAAATCATTAGTCTTGGGTAGTTATTAATTAATGGCACAGGTTAATGTAAGCTACTGATCTGTGAATTTATCATATGTGGTTTTATTAAATTAGAAAATGACATCTATAAAACATAGGAAGCATTAATAAAAAAATGTGATTAAAAATCTAAACTTTTAATCAAAGATAGGTTTAGGTACCTAAAATGTATAGGTAACGTGAATGTATAGGAAACCTACATATCTTTGGCGCGAAACTTTATTTATGGTGAAAGTGGTTGACCGTTCGCGTCTGCCATGGTGACGCTTTCACTGACGCATATGTACCTATCTACTTGAATGTGGTGAATCTGATACTTGCTATTTTATATTTCACTGAGATGAACTGTTTATTTTATTATTTTAATAGGGTTTATACATACATACCTTCATGCTATGTCCCTTGCGGTGAAGGCAGAGAGAACGGAGCGCCACTAACTGTTTATCTTAGAGGAAAAGTCGCTATAAGGTCTTTATGTAACCAATATTAATGTTTATCAATTATAACAAAATTTCGAAATTCAATAACAATATTTGTGCAGGTAAAGTGTTTTAAACTATTAGAAAACACCTACCTAAAAGTACCTACCTATCTGGGTTAAAAATTAGTGGATGAATCCTGAAATGATTCTAAAATAAATTACCTTGAATTTTCCAAGTAAAGTAATTAATTATCCTTAAAAATAGCAAGTCCTAAATTCACTATCAGGACTTAATTTTTTTTATCTGATAAATTGCCAAACACAGATTTCTAAAAAGTTATTAATATTTAGTAATTGTACATGTTTTTATTGCTCTATTCTTATTTGTCTACAGTGTGAACATGTGATTGTCAGATTCTTACCAAATATTTTCAAAACTATACCAATTGAGCCCTCAGGCTGAGAACGACAACTTCCGAAAACGAAAACTTCCTAAAACGTCTATTCCAAAATAGACAATTTCCGAAAATGACAAATTCCGAAAATAACAAATTCCGAAAAGGAGGATATGGGTGTATGTTTTGGAAATCAATACTATGAAATAAAATAAATGGCATAAAATATTGTGCTGAATTCTGTAGGTGCTAGTTTAAGTTGGATAATGTTTTTCAAAACTTGTAAATCATACTAATCATTGTCATTTATAGTAGACCTAAAACATGGAAGTTCCTGTACAGACAATTAGATAGCCAGATTGCGTATAACTACTGCAATGTATTAAAAACAATAGAAAAAATAATTAAGCACAGTGGCCGTTTTCGGGTGCTCAATATTGCAATAAGAATATTATTTACTGAGTACAATAGATACATTACTATTTTCCATCCTACACCTATTGAAATCAATCAGGAGGTGTACAATTCATCTTGGAAATTACATATGTAAGTATATGTAATTTCCAAGATGAATTGTACACCTCCTGATTGATTTCAATAGGTGTAGGATGGAAAATAGTATTAAAAAGAAAATAGTAATGTATCTATTGTACTCAGTAAATAATATTACACACACACATACACATATTCACACTATGTCCGTCCCTGGCGCAGTAGTCAGAGACAGAGAGACCTTAGAAATTTAAATTAATAATTTACTTGATTATAATAAATAGGTAGGAATTTACTTTCCATTCCAGGAATGCTATTAATTCCAGATTATACCTTCTGAAGAATCTTGGCTGTACTGTATTGTATAAATAAGAGAGCTATATAATCAGTGCAGATTACTGCAAAACTTAATACATTAATAAAATATATACATATCTCTCACGTCCATAATCCCTCCTCTTAAATTTTATCTTATATTGGGCTGGGGATAACTCCAGCGGCATTTCGACCCTCGGGGATCTTTTGTGCTCAAATACTCCTCTTAAATTAATAAACAACAAATAAAAATAAATCAATACAGATAAGCTAATAACTTACACAATAAACATGATGCACTTGCAGAACACTAAAACATAGTGATACAAAAGCCGCGAGTTATTTTGAATGACTAAACAATGCCAACTGATTCTAAAACAGTTTTTATGCCTTTAATTTAAATAAAGAAATGATTAAACACGGTGCAACAACCATACCCGCTCAGCGGGCTTGTGCGACTTGAATTGAACCAAGAAGTGCAGGGTGACCAACTGCAATATTAGAGAATAACCTATCTGTAAAGGTGTATGTTAGGTACATAAAGGTAATATGTATTAATATTACTTTTTCAAAAAACATGGAATTAAAAAACTCGAATCGCGACTGAATCCAATGTGGAATTTTTGACAGATTTTCGATCAAAACGTATCACAGATTTGATGTAGACAGGTACTAGTGTCAGGCACAGGCATGTCCTTTATACTTATAATACCGACGTTCTTACCTTTTCTATGTTCTATTTGATAGAATATATGAAATATCTCAATGTGAATACGCGATAATTCCTTTCTATGATAGTAATTTTATCATAGAAAGGTTCAATCGATTTTTTTAATGTAGTTTTATATACCTATTTTGACGTTTGGCTCGATCTATCTATAGGTCATACGCCTAGAATAGAACAAGTGAGAGCTTATCATTACGCTACTATCTTTGAAGATGTGACAGTTAAAAAAGATGTATAAACAATACATATCCGACACTGTTTAAAATTCCCTATTTCGTGTGAAATTGTGTACATCTGCAACACTACATTCATTTGACAGCTAATAAATATTTTAAATTTTAGTTTTATTTACGGCACTGGATACAAGTTATTATGATCTAATTATGAATTTCGATTATCTGTTTCAAATATTTTCAACGAATTTTAAAAATGACTCGTATAGGCAGCCACAAATAAATGTGTGTTATCTATAGGTAATTACGACGTAAGTATTAGTTATAAATCGCATAAAAAGTATGATAGTGAGTGGATAGCGCGGATGAATTTCAAGCTCGAAAATGTTTACCCCTAGCGCCATATAACTTTGTTAAAATTAAAAGTAAGCAAATCAATTCATGGCACTTTTCTTTCCATTACATTCTCCTTGGATTCCTTTCCTTGGCAGTTGGCACTTTTCTTTCACAATTCTATCGTGTTGTGTCCGTCTGTGCGTCTCCTCCATAAACAACTTGAAAATCTAAAATGTCGATGATGGCAGGTGGACGGTAGTCAGCTTTAACTGAAATGGCATCGTCTTTGAAAAAAACGGAAATAAAGATCGAAGAAGTGTGTCGAACATGTTTGTCAAAGGAAAAAGAATTGCATTCGGTTTTTGACTTGTATCTAGGAACAATTACCTTAGACTATATTGTAGGTGCAATTACGGGTGTAAAGGTAACATATTATTCATTATTTTCCTATTATCTTTGTTTATACGCCTACAATTTGATTGATAACTTGCCTATGCTTACATGTATAATTATTCTTATTTACAGTTTCATTGTTCTGTATGTACACTGTAAAGAAAATAGGTACTGTTTTCACATTTCGTTATGTACTTAGACATTGATAAATGCATTGTGTGCTGTATTTTTAAGTTGTATGTGTACCAAAAACCTACTTCGATAACTTAATTGTTGTTGTAGCTATAGATTATTTCATTTACACTTGCCCTAAATTAAACAGACATACCTATCCTTAATTAGTTGTTAGCACATTAATTGGATAGTCAAATGTGTATAACTAAATCATGGAGTAGGCTAGAAAGAGCCAATAATCACAATGATTTAATTATTCTTTTACTTTGTTATGTACCGTTGCATACAGCAACTTGGCTTACACTCTGTGGATAACTATTATAAAAACTTACAACACCCAAACTCTATTTGAGTTTAAAATATGCCCTTAGGTAGGGCACTGGTACGTTCCACTGGAGATCCCGGAGCCCTGCGATATGCACAAGGCTGTCCATCGAGGGGGTTTTAGTGTGTAAAAATCTCACATAACCCAGTCTCTCCCCCAGGAGGCTGGGTATCTTTTGAAGATTTCAACCCGTTAACAAAAAAAAAAGGTAGTGGCCTACTTAGATGTTAGTATGGATGATGGATGATGTAAAGTATAGATCTAACGAAACAGGGTGATGCCTGAGATCATTGCCAGTCCAAATAACCCCACATGTGGCTCAATGGTTCAAAAGGTTTTTTAATTTCATGAATTATGACTTAGTGAATCCACATAAATATATAATTAAAAAGACGAGCAGAGATTTGGCAGGTTTTTTTTGTATTATACTCCCCAACCTTTACATTGTAAGCATTAAAAAAATTACCTATTAAAAGTACACGCTAGGATATTTTTTGCAGTTTATTTTAAATAGTGCATTATACCCTGATTTCGAAAATCGTGTTATAGTTGATAGTTTATTTTTAATAATTTTTTTATTACAACTAGCACCAATTATGGGTGTTGATGGTCTTTTTTTATAACTTACAGTGAAAACGATAAGCAAAAAGAAAATCTTGTGTTTATTAATATAATCATTGAAATTGTTCCTTTGATTAACCTTTTTCGCTCAACTCTACAAAAGTAGTTAAAGATATTAAATTTCTAATTTGGTTTCTGATATGCATAAGGGTTAATTAACAGTTCCACACCTCAATACAATACAGACTCAATATGTCCAAGAAATCAAAACAAATATGCAGAATCTCATAATAGAATTTAACAAATATGAATGGGTACTTTCCCTCATTTGTGAAGGCTGCTTTTGAATAAAATACAATACAGCATTTGACGAGTGCTTGAATAATTTTTTCAACAAATTCAACAACATAGTCCTCAAAATAGTTACAACTCTAAAGCTTTTTGACGTGGTACGCAGAGTCAGTCTGGGGTGGTACCACCCTTTTATCTATTTCGGCCGCAAAGCAGCAAAGCTTGCATTACTGTGTTTCAGTTGGAAGAGTAAGAGAGTCAGCATAATTAATTACCGACACATAAAGCACTCCATCAGAGTTCTTAAGGTTAGCAGCGTATCGAAAACCCTCTATTGTGATTATTATTACATAATTCTACTTATATATAGTTTTTGATGGCATCTGTTATATCAATTTCACTTTTAATTATCTCATCATTTTGAAAAAGAAATTATTGCATTTTAATGTCCAGTAAAAAATAATATGACAAACCTCTTGTAAGGAGTCTCACCCGGCTCATTGTAGGGGCGTTCACAGGCCATTTTGGCACTAAGAACCTCCTATACAAGATGAGACTGGCAGGCAATCCCACCTTTAGAGCCTGTGGTGACACCGTTGAGTCAATGGAATACTTGCTGTGCGAATGTGACTCGTTGGCTGGAAAGCGTATGAGTCTTCTGGGGATAGCCTACCCAAAAGCAGAGGACTATAAGCTCCTTCCTGTAAGCTGTATAGCGTCCTTGATGCAAAACATCTTTAAGGAACAGGAAGGAGACTAAGGTAAGGGGTGAGCACAAAAGATCCCTGTGGGTCGAAGTGCCGCTGGGGTTGTCCCTGACCCCTGTCATAAGATAAGATAAAACCTCTTGTATCTTACAATATTCACCATGCATATAAGACAATAAAGACTTTTATTTCTATCTGCATAGATTGAGCGAGGCGATGGATTGCCATCTACAATATGTCGCGACTGTAAAGAAAAAGCTGAAAAAGCATATGAGTTCAAACAAAAATCACAAGAAGCTGACATTAAACTACGAGGTCGGTTTAAGAAGGAAAAGTTAGAGTATTCCATTGTTGAAGTTCCTTTGTACCAGGTAAACATCATGCCTCCATTACTTTATTTATTATTTTGTTATAGAACTTTTTATTATGTGATTTGGTAAGAAAACAATTGTTCTAATAATAATGGTTTTGTAACTTGCAGCCCATGGGTGTTAAAACCGAACAATTTAACACTGATGATCATGACGACTTCTTGGATTCTGACTTTATTTCAAATGGGCCTGATGAAAGTAACGATACAGGTATGGTACTTTATACCTGAGTGCAATGTTTAATATTATTTATGTGATAATGTAAATAATATGTATATATAAAAAATATAGATATAGCCCTTGATAGAAGTTATAAGGGGATAATTATAAGAATATGATAACATGGGATAGATAGGTTAAAAATATTTTTTAACATGTTTGTTTGTTTTATTCTTTATAAAATGTACTGCTTCCACTATTTCAGAAACAGTGAAAAAAGAGAGACAAGATGCTGAGTCGTCACTGCAATCCAAAAGCCGTTTCTTAGCTTATGACTCTACTGATAAATCAATGGAAATTAAAAAGAAAAAGTGTATAAAGGGTAAAGATTGTATTCGAATGATAATTGACATATTTTCATTTGGTTATTTGGTAATAGGGCTATAGATTTTGGTCTGTCTGTATTTCAGTTGAAATTGAAGATTCTGTTAGCACTTATTGCCCATTGTGTGGTACATCCTATGATGGCACAGAAAATTTAACAAATCACATGTGGACTTATCATGCTGAGCTAATGGGCCCAAAGAAGAAAGGGAAACCAAAAAAATTAATGACCAGTGTAAGTTCTTTTGCTTATTTTCTTTTCAGTTTTTTTTTCACTATTGGTGTGTACTTCTTGTGACCTGAAACATATTCCTGTGTTAATTTTTCAGTCAATATTAACGAAACTATCTGAAAATGGATTCCATTTCAAATCAGTTCCGGTTAAAAAGTTTGATTGTGTTTTTTGTAAGCTGCAATGTAAAACCAAAGAAGACTTAGGAAGTCATATGTCGAAGCACAAGGGTAAGTTTTGCGAATGTATACTCGTATAATCAGACTAAATTTGCTTTATGTATAAGATGAACCACACCCAAGAGGTGAAAGGAGAATGAGCACCAGAATAATTCTCCAATTAATAGAATGTTTTGGTTTCCATGTCTCCTACAATAGCACATGTATGTTCACAGGATACTATTTTTGATGTTAATGCCTTTCTCCTGGTATCTGACAACTTTGTTACGAGTATGTACCTATACATGTTTTGTATGTTTTTTGTAGATCTATATGTATATGCTTATTTACAGACACGAAAGTTTTCTGCTGCATCTTATGTAAAAAAATGTTTTTAAAGAAGAAGAACTTCGACCAGCATAGCTGCATGACTAAGGTACTATACTGCGAATTTATCGACAAAATATGTTTCCTTTTAAACTAGTATTCTTGAATTATACCCAACCATCTAATATTGATGTCCATGAGTAGTGTTCATGTTCTGATGAGTTTTCTTTGTGTCACAAACCTTGTTTAAGCTTCAGTTAATTTGTCAGCTTGCGTGATCTAATAATTGGTTGTAATAATTCACTACAGGAATGGAATCGATGAGCTATTGCAAATAAATATTTAGATATAATTAGGTTTATTGAATTATTATTTGTTTACCTACATAATTAATGTAGGTAATAAAGTTGTGTTATAGGTAATTATAATTACAAATTGTATTTCTGAAATTTATTTTAGGATGACAAGAGCGATACACAGCTGAGGAATAAAGACCTGAACTGTGTTACTGAAATTTTGTTGCGTGAATTGTTGGATCCAAATTGTGATATGGTATGTAAGAGTCTATGGACACTGCGTATACGCGCTTCAAACGAGATTCAGACGCAGCCAGTAAATCTTTGCACACGTAGATCCGCGTTTGTATCGATACAAACGTGCAGGTTACGCGCGTTCGTATCGCGTCACTGCGTGTTTCCATCGAAATAAACCTTAAATGCGCTTCTTGCGCGCGTTTGTATCGCGTTTTCATCGATACAAACGCAAACAATCTGTACTTTTGAGTTTTACGACGCCTTAAACGCGCAGACGACGCGCGTTCTTTTCGCGTCGTCTGCGCGTATAAAATACGCGGTGTGCATAGGCTCTAATATTTAATTAATCCTTCCGTCGTCAAATGGTTTGTTCCGGTATGTGATCTTATAACCGCACTCAATAATTTTACAGGAGAATATGAACGTCCTACAAGTGTGTAATGTATGCAGCGGTGTGTTCCTTTCTGAGGAGGAACTAGTTAGTCACAACGACGCCGAACATCCAGAACGTTCACTGCGATGCAATATTTGCACAAAAGTACGTATATCTCTTATAATGTCAAACCTGAAATGTTTTTTCATGATATGAATATTTTTCTGACGTTTTCAGGATTTTTCTTCTGTAAAGTCAGCAACGCGTCACCGGAGCGTGTGCAAGCAGGTAGACAGGAAGCACATCTGCAACACTTGCGGACTCAAGTTTGCCTATGAGATATCACTCAACAAGCACATACTGCGGCACCATGAGGGGCAGAGTGTCTCTGTGACATTCATGGACACTAAGCCCCCAAAGGCGGTCGAGCCGGAGCAACGGGACGACGCCCAATATCAATGTGATACGTGTAATAGGTGTTTCCCTAAGTACGTTTTATTTATATTCGAAAGTGTTAGTTATTTAGTTATTTATATTCATATTATTTATATTCGAAAGTCTTGTCGCGCTGACGTCACGATTGGGTTGTTAGGGGTCAAAATGGCGCACTTATAAAGTTTAGACTAGATATAAAAAATATGAAAATAGAACTCCTTTTATCCATTCAATTTTCCTCAAAAACAAGGAACCGTTTTCTAAGTTTACTTCATTCTGCTTACTGGTATTTTCTTTACTCATACTCGGATTTCTCACATGTCATTGATTGATTTTTCCAGGAAAGAGTCGCTTGCTAAACATGCTAAAACGCACATGCCCATTGAAAAGTATTTCGAGTGTGACATCTGTAAGAAGAAATTCTCTAGAAAAGATAATTTGAGGTTTGTTCAACGTACTTCTACTTTGTTGTATACTTTGTTTTACTTACTCGTATATTAAAATTGTTATAAGTACGTATGATGTGCTATAATTTTTTTGTAACTGTGTTTACGTAATGTAATACAATAATTTATTATTGTTAATTAATGAGCAGGCAGCAAATAGGATGATTTCTGATATGATATCTAAGCTGGTGTATTGTATTGTAGTTCATTCACCTTTAGCACCCTTTTTATATCTAACCTGTGTTTGACCTCAATCGCACCGGGTGACAAGTGACTATGAGTTCGAAGATGTAGCACACGGGCTTAGTGAGTACTGGCTTACATAGTCATTGAGTTCATTGTCGTTTAAATCCACCCACTGCACTATTTAACCCGTCACATGTGAGCCGTTACCCCAGGGGGTTCAAGAACTATTTTGACACCTTTCATTCATCGCATTGCCGATTAGCTAGTATAAGCTTACTTACTTACTTCCTATTGGACTAAAAAACTAAAGAAAACGAAACGACCTACCAAAAACGTTCTGTGACCTGGAAACACAGCTGGGGCAATTTTGGCCTATGATTACGATACGCGGGACGGGTTAACCTATCTAGTCTATTTTTTATTTACATTTTATTTCGTTTTGATACAATTTTTCAGATCGCACAAAAAGATTCACGAACCGAATCGTGAAAAGCCGCCAAACAATTGTCTATGTCTGTATTGTGGTCGCGGATTCTCAAACTCCTCGAACCTGATCGTGCACATGCGTCGTCACACTGGCGAAAAACCCTATAAGTGTGATTTTTGTGGAAAAGGTCAGTATTGTTAATGAACCGCTTTTAAAATCTTATTCGCGTTACTTTTTGCAAGATTTGAATAATTTTATTGCAAACTCTCATACTATACATTATTTCTATAAAATATAAATGCGTTTTTGGTATACGGCAAGTGGATCGATGGACGAGCTTTTTTCTTATTCTTAGAATCGTAAAAGTTAATTTAATTCTGATGTCGGATCCACTGCAGCTAATATAATAAAGCTATATAAAGTAATCACTAAGATTTGCTCTCTTGTGAGCGTCAGCGTCTACTCCTTGGGCCTGGAATAAATCATAACAAAACACACTCACCACCAGAATATACTACCGTCTGACTATCCATCGACCCTATTCGGATGTTCGTAGCCACCTTAGAGTAAAGGTGCGTCGTCCTGCATAGAGATGCAGACGACTTTCCTGCGGAGAGCCGCAGGCCACGCCCCAAACAGTGGAACCCTGCCATTACTATAATCTCCCTCCACGAACATCCAGTTAAAACGTATTGTCTGTCACGTAAAAACTACTGAACGGATTTGGATGTAGTTTTCACGGATATATTTAAATAAGTCCAGATTGACATCTAGGCCATAACCGTTTCGAAAATTCTACTCCAAATGGATCAATTGTGGAGATATATTTAGTATGGTATGGATCGCGAACGAAGTTGCGGGCAACAGCTGGTTTTTAATAAAGGCTATGGGTAGATGGGAGTTGAAATAGACCCGCCATAGATTGCTATGGCTTTTGACCATATTATATTTTAAAACTCATTCTCTATGTTTTCTTTCAATCTATGGAGTGCACAAATGTACATTTAAGTTATGTTAAACGTTGTGTATAAAATAAATTAAATTGAATTTTAGGGTTCCCGAGGTCCTCAGATCTCCAGTGCCACAGGAGATCACATACTGGTGAAAAACCATGCATCTGTCGTGTCTGCGGAAAAGGTGAATATTACAGCAAATACATACATACATATCTCTCACGTCCATAATCCCCGAGGGGGTGACAGAGGAACTATATGATATATGGTCTAACGGCGAAGGAAAACATCGCGAGGAAACCTGCACACTGAAATGACCAGTGTGTAAAATGGGGTAGGCACAAAAGATCCTCAAAGGTCGAAGTGCCGATGAGGTTATTCCCGGCCCTTTATCATAAGTTAAGATAAAAAAAAATAAAAAAAATATGTTGCTGATCGTTCTCACTTCTAGGATTTTCGCGCAGCAACAAGCTGTCGCGCCACATGCGCGTACACACTGGCCAGAAGCCGTATAAGTGCACGTACTGCGAGAAGGCTTTCTCGCAGAGCAACGACCTTACGCTGCACATCCGCCGCCACACAGGGGACAAGCCCTACATCTGCGAGGTCTGCGGCGACCGCTTCATTCAGGTATTAGCTTCTTTTATAATTTTGAACGGTAACGGTACGTTTTACCGTCACGATTTAACAGAGAAGCGAAATGTTTGGAACTGTATGAAGACGCTTTTATATTGTCGTGGCACTCCTAGGCTCCCTCCCTGTCAAATGTCCCTGGCAAAGTTGAGAGTGTAGTTGTAGCGTGTACCTACTCCCGCCCTGATTTGCACCTACCGGTAGGTAAATTGTAAAAGTGTTAAATGTGGACGTGGGAGATAAAATCGTGGACGGTAACGGCACGGTAATCATAAAAGCACCCATTCACTCTACTACTTATTCTTCGCTTCATAACTTAAGTGCTTGTTCTTCTAAGGGTCGAAATTAATTTATGCCGACATACACGTCTAATTACCGAGATATACTAAATATTTATTACTGTTTCCAGGGGACAGCATTGCAAAATCATAGGCGCGTTCATGGCCACTTCCCGCCTACTTCAACGGACACACAAACACAAGGGCATGGAATGCCTTATACTGTTCAAAATATGACTCAAACTCATTGAATGAAACATTGCATTTTTTTATTATTTCCTGACTAAGTATGTACAGACGCGGTCAAAAAATGTTTACCACTCTAAGGTGTATTATTGCTCATCTGTTACATAAGGTCGCTTTCTTAAATTGTTGCTAGGCATAACTCTACTTGAGACTTTAAACTTACACGATTTATATTCATTTGTAAATATCGACGCGATCGAGCTCCGTTTTCATAGTTAAAAATAACTCTATTTAATTGACATTAATATCGGTCGTTCAAAGAGGTAACATATAATACTATAACATAGAGAAAAACTAGGTAACATAGCATAAATAATATTTTCTCGAAGATTCTCTGTAATGTGATTGGTGAAGTATGGTCATCTTCTTGTGCCATGGTCCATGTGATTGGTTGGTAATACAACCTTGGTAGGAATTCATTCTTAAAACATACATACTGTTTTGTTTTTGGTTTAAATTTGCATTACTTGGATTTTAAAGGTTCTTAGCAGTGTATAAATTAATATTTTTCGAATGAAATCAATGATAATGTACATATATATATATTTTGCATATAAACTCATTGTCAGTATACTCTGTGCTATAATATAAACTAATCTACCTTATCGGTCAGTTTATGAAGTGAGAATGATGGACAGTTATTTGTTTCGTATTAGTCGTGCAAAGTTCATATTATTTTCATGAAAAACTCATTGATGCTTCACATTATAAAATATATGTAATAAGTACATTGACGTAACTACTTAGACCTTAATATGGTGTGAGAGGGTAACGTATTTGAAAACATAAACATTTTCTGACCGCGACCGTACTTATGTATAAAGCTGTATAATCATAAACGTATGAGTAATATAATATGAATAATCATGAAGATTTACATAGGTAGTACTTAATAAATGTATTGTTTAAATTAGTCAATGCTCATGCATAAATCTTGAATATAAAATATATAGTTAAAACGTAATAAATAAAATAATTAAGATAGTTTGTATTTGTGTAGGTATGTCGTATGTACGTAATATATTTGTAATAATTAAATAAATCCTGTTTTGTCTCTAAAACATCTAATTTTAATTACCTAGTCTTTTTACCAGTCTGGCTCGAGACTGCGCAGGAGAGAGAGCGATGGCGCTCTTTGGTATCGGAGGCCAAGATCCACTTCGGGTCGCTGCGCCAGCGGAGTAAGTAAGTAAGTAAGTCTTTTTACCGAGTCTTTTTGAGCGTCGGTGGCGCCGTGGCTAGGACGTCAGACTCCCATGCGGGAGGTCCGGATTCGAAACCATGCAATGTCATGTACCAATGAGGTTTTCGGTTTTATCGAAAGATTTACGTACATTTACCGTCTGCTCTGACGGTGAAGGAAAACATCGCGAGGAAACCTGCACACTGAGATAACCAGCGTGTGAAATGGGGAAGGCAATGGTAAACCACCCCATTAAATCTGCCAAGACAGTCGAATCTTTGTAATTAATGATCACTACCCGCAGCAATGAGGGACATGACTTAGAAGAAGAAGTCTTTTTACCATATTAGGTGATATTTTTTATAGTGGTGCACACAAATATCCTCAATTCCTCATGCTTTTACGAGTAGTAAACGTACGAACGCTATGAAAAGTTATGAATCGCTTATACCATAAGTTTACATTCTCAGTTTTGATTCCTATCACGTTCTCGAGAGACAATTTTTGAGTTTCTGAGTTTGCTGTCATTCCTTATTTATATAAGCAATTAAATAGACCCAATTTATGATTTGAGTACAGTCGTAGGGCACGTCGACGCTCCTAGCATACAGGAAATCGTGGAGTACTTCAATAATCTGTATGTATAGATGGTTCAATATTTTATTATTGTGTACATAAGTACATAAATAATCACAAGCTTTCCCCTTCATGTTCCTCAACATCATCATCAGCCTACTCTAGTCCACTGCTGGATATAGGCCTCCCAGGGCGCGCCATTGAGCCCGATCTTCGGCTCTTCTCATTCTGTCGCTGCCAGCCACCATGCGCAGATCGTCGCTCCATCTAGCAGGGCGTCCCATACTACGTTTGCCCAATGTTCCTCATACATAAATAAAAATTATTTAGGCTCTTTGTTGTTTTGTTTTTAGGGTAGGATTTATTATAAGATTTGATGCTTCCTTCGATGAATCAAAATTAAAATTTGAGGATTGTTACAATATTGTCGTTTATTATTACGTCAGTATTATGTACCAGACTTTGTTAGATAAGATCTAGTCTTTCGATTCTTTTTTATTATATCCACGTTTATTGTGTAATAAATTTACAACGCCGTCCAGTGCACTGTAAATATAATATAGAAGTTTTGTTTATCTGTTTTATGCATGGTTGACTATGAAATAAGGTTTAATTTTTAAACCACTCTCACGAAACTACTTAATAATATGCTTATCATAAATATTTTACTGGACACTTGTGATACCATATAATACTTATCTAGCTATTAGTTTGATCTATTTGTTTTTTGTAGCAAGATATTTTACAAACCTTAGCTTCACACGCTGCCCCCGAGCACTGAAAAATTTATAGGTCGTTGCCGCCCGGTGGTCGTGTATGTGTCGCAGGGAAATAGCCGAATTCTGTGAAATAGCCGAATACCCTAGGAATTTGACCAAGACTGGTGAGAACTGTTGCTATGAGGGTCCGGAGTACCTTTGGCGGAAGGTGGAGGGTATGAAGGGAGGGCAGGTACCCCGGGGTTCTTTCCTCCATACAACCTACTCTATAAAAATGTTTAGGACGGTACTTACGTACACGCAATATTTACAGTCCCCCCCCTCTTCCCAACCAACCAATTGTAAACTTGTTTACAACATTTGTGTTACATTTTACGACATTTTTCTGACTTAATTTGCGCAGAAATAATATAATTGTTTCCCCGCTTCCACACCAGGGAACGAGCAGACGGCCAAGTTTTCACGGACAGTTTGTTCATCGGTTTTCTGAGAGGTCGTTACTCTGCCAGACCACTGTCGCGTATATTTACCTAAATGTATCTAAGTTCGGCCGTGTTAATACTTAAAGTGCTACAACAGTGAGTGTTTGTGTAAAAATCGAGTTAAGTGTTCATTTATAGTGCGCGTTTAATAAAAATTTGCTTATTTGGTGATATCAAGTGTTTCATTACGATTCGCGCGTTGGATTTTGTTTACACTCGTAACGCATTATTACATGATAAACAGTTGTATCCACCATCCGTCACTACTGACGAACAATAAACCACAAATGGTTAGAGTATTTGGCAATTTGACTGAATTCGGCTATTTCCCTGCGACATATGTTTGTATCCACTTTATCTACATACATTCTACAACATAATTATTTGATATGAAAATAGAGAGCTGAGGCCCAAATTGTTGTAAGGAAAAGTGAAATGAGTTAATGTGAAAGAAAAGTCCTATGGAATGAAATGGAACTATTTTTTTCAAAGTGTACTTAGCACACTATAAAAGTACCAGTGGCGCCCTCTTGACAGGATTTTTATAATACTGGTCAGGGTATAAATAACCAGTTATAATTTTCTGTAAAATTTATGGTCACGCCTCTTTTGAGTATAGGTGGTGGGTAAGTTTAACTCTTAAGCTACGCGTCCACTGATTTCTATGGAATTACATTTACTAGGATCGGTAAATCCGAACCGGATGTCAGCATTTTGACCATACTAAGTCGTAAATACCGACACTCCGTTCGACACGTGGACGCAATGGACGTGGACCTATATACTTTTAATTACATGGGTATAATAGTAAGTACTTACGCCTGCGATACAGCCCTTAAAATGACACTGAAATATTTTAACGATTTTATTGTTGAGAAATGTACAAATAATGCATTGCATGCAGAGATAATATGCGTTTGCAGATTTCCCGATTGTTTCCTTCACCGTTCAGAAAAATTCGTAATCCTCGTTGGTACATTAGTACCAATTAGAATGACCTGGGATCGAATTTGAAACTCTAATATTGGATGTCCGAAGTCCTAGTCATACGAGTAGGGTACCAGTACCTATATATCATAAATAACATAGCCTACTCCGAGTAATTGAAGATATAATTTCTAATTAAGTAATAGTTATTAAATATTCATGTTGTTTCTTATCCAATGTAGGTAAGCAAATAAGTACTAGTGACATGGCATTTCCGATCGATATTCTTACTTCTAATATTTGTACGATAACGTATTCGATTTTTCGAATGGTTACTAATGTCCGGCTTTTACTATTTCATTCTGTTTGATATGAGTAAGGTTAAGTTATAGGATTTTAAGAAGCTTAAACTCAATGACTGAAGTCATTCACGGGAATCGTGCATGTAGTATGTAGCTTAGGTTTTCCGTTTCGGGGGAGGGGAGTAAGGCTAAAAATAACATTCTGAGGATTTTGAGGTTCAGCTACAGCCACAGGAAAATCATTAATCCGCGAAAAACGCAGCAGAGGTTACAGCTAATGTACTTTAACACATCATCCTGAAGCGAAGATTTTTCTACCATCAATCTTACTTAGTTCCTTACTCTATTTAGTCGTATTATTTACAATCGTTCCCAGTAACAGAATATTCTGATTAGTTAGGACGTATACAACAAAGTAAACAAATGTCTGTAGGAAACTAATTTAAACATCAGATATATTTCTTGTCCGCTTACCTCAGCAATACAACCTGTCCCTTCGCACTGTCGTGAAGTAATAATACAACATGAATTACCAAAGTATATGTAGGTACATATAGATAATATTTGTATTGGTAAATTGTTTCTTATCCCTCGACTATGCGACCATTGGAGACAATTGCTATGAGAGTTGACTTAGCAATAATACTGTTTGCAGTGGATTTACGATGGCAATAAATTTAGTATACCTACTCAATACCTACTTACGTATCTACACTTCATAGTCGCATCCTCACCGATGATGTCGCAATCATTCTATATGAATAAATCCACGTAGGTACAATAACTTATTGCGTTCGGGGTGTTTGCCATAGCCTACCCATTTCATTAGTCAGTTATCTCAGTGTGCAGGGTGTAGATTTCCTCACGATCCGATAAATGTTCGTACGTAATCGATAAGTCCGGATGACTAGGTAGATAATTAGCTCGACCAGAAACGCATCCAAATAGACGTGCAGTATTCCCTTGACAGTTTCATAGAAAGTGTGTTATGCAAGTGGAAATATTTACCGCTGCCGTGCACTTTTCTCCTGTACACTAAAACAGATAAGATCATCTTTCTATTATTGAATTTACTCGTTGAAAACGATGTGATTGTTAAGGTTGACTTCCGCAGATTGTTGATGCAGCTGACGCGACAATACTAAACACTATGAAAATGTATGGCGCCGCTTCCGATCAACGCGGCTTGTGCGTCAGCCGTCGTCGGCCGCGATGTACACAAGCGGCGCCATACATTTTCATAGACTTTAGTATTGCCTCAACCTTTAAGTATGTGGTATATGTGTCTGGATTGAATTTCATAGTTATAATCAGTGATCGGAGTAGGTAGAGCTGTTTTTGGTACTTGCCACATACGGTCATAATATGGATAATTATGCCCAATAATCCCGGGATTTCCGGGTTTGAATAAATATATTATTTAGATTTCTAACGTTATATTTGTTTTGATACACATTTAAGATTGGTGGCGAAATATTTTTTTTAAAGATTCATGGCGCTAGTGTACCTATGGTAGTGTTTTAACTTCTTCGTAAGTTCACAATTTTAAAAAAATCGTATTCCGCCGTGTAAAACGGGATCCCGAAATCAAATCCATATTAATATAACCTTTGAGGATATTGACCCGAAAGAGCTCTACTTACTCCGATCACTGTTATAATTTACAAATATCCTGTACCTTTAAAATTAGTAGTAGTAGAAATCGAATCCATAGAAAAATTCTGAGTGTAGAATTCTCTATTTTTAAAATGTACTGATTTAATGTAAATAAGCTACTTACAAATGACTGCCAGATACTTACGTTTGAATGGCATTTGTGACCGAAACACTAAAAATATATTTTTTGATGTAGTTTAAGTGACACGAGACTGTATTGTATTTTAGTTGTTGAAATATATTGATAATATGATATGCATAAGTACATATAAATAATATACACATAAGGTAGGAAGGTAGGTAGAAAGTACAGTTAGGGTACATACGTTTGAAACAGAAGTAACACCATCACTCTAAAGAAATAAGATATTTGTTATCAGTTATCAGTTTATCACAGACAGTGTAGGAACTAAGTAGTTATAACTTTTTGCCATTTACATCGACAATATAACAATATAACTCTAAATGAAAAATTTAAGAACCTCCAGACGTATCATTATGGGGATCCCCTTACTTTTCGTGGTCTTAATTAGATCCTTAAGGTTTCAGATGTGGGAAGGTCACCATAGTCACATAGCTCAAACTCGAATCACCTAACTGTTACAATTCCAGAGATCCCATCAAACTCCAACATCCCAAGATACTCCAAGATCTTAGAACTACTGATCCAATTTTCATCTGACATGGCTAAGAATATTCAGCATATTAGACCTGCGGCGTCTGAAGGCGGGGGACGCTCAGGGCTTCGCCCTACGCGATAAGCTCGGCCTTCGGCATCGCCATGGCTAACATAAAATTCCCAGCTCCACATCATTTCATTTATTTATTGTCGTAATCTTTAAAAAAAACTCTTGAAATATCTCAGATTCTCTACGACTTTAGTTCGAGAAGACCCCATCCTAACTATTATTCTTTCGGCGGGCTGATAATCTTCCAATTCTTCAAGTTTCATATTACGAAATTGAAGTCCGCTTATTTTTTACTGGTCATCATCAGATCATCAAGGTTTCAGATGTCGGAAAAACACCATGAACCTTAAAATTTGAGCTCAAATTCGAACCATTTAGCTATTACCGTTCCAGAGATCCCTTCTGACATCAAAGATACTCCAAGATCTTGGAAAACACTGGTCCAATTTTTATCAGACCTAGCTAAGAACTCTCGACAAAATTCTCTATTAAATAAGTAAAACCGGGTCCAAATCGGATCATCCGTTGTCAAGTTATGATGCCACAGACAAACACACAACAGACAGAAAAACGTTTCAAACTTATAACTTCGATAGGTCGGGGGTAAAAGTAAAAAAATATCTATCGACGGCAAAAAGTATAAATATATTATAGTATTGATCGACGGCTATCTATGCAAATAATCCAACTGTAGATGCGAGGGCGCATAAAACACAAGTATTGGACGTTCTGCGTATAATAGTCTTTTTGGTTAAAAACAGGGTTAACTTATTAACCAGAAAGTATACACAGATCGTCCAATACTTGTCTTTTTTTGCATAGCAAAAGCCGTCGACATGTATTTATCTTACAAAAGTCAGACAAGATGTAGAGCGACACTGGAAAATAATGGTATTCATTATTACTTTAGGTACCCTTGATATTTACAACTTTTATGAATACTAACATCTTTAATGACCTTACCGTTGAAGAGCACGTACGACCAAAACACTGTAAAATTAATGTTAGTTAAGCTTTTTGTTATGAATATTGTAGTGTGCCCCCATTATTTAAACATTGTATTGGCATTGATTTCGGTGTGGCCGCCAAATCTAAAGCTAAACCAAATGAAACTGTCACTAAACGAGTAAGCTGAACGTTTCGTAAGCGATCATTGCTAAAGGCGGCCACCCCGGGATCGATGCCATCGTATTTATTCCTCAGGTTTTTACTCACTTTCGACATGCATACGTTCAAAATTCCGTCGCACTGATAGAATATAGATAAAAAATATTGTATTAATCCTATAACATTTCAGATAATAGAATCCATAGAATGGAGATCAGCTTACAAATGATTTGCAAAACGGCCCGTAGCACTAAAACAATAAGGCAAACGAGTTATAAACCTGTTACTGGGTGAATTCAAAATTATATGCGTCGAGGAGAAGAATGATCAATGAATCAAAGTCACTTTAGGTTTAATAAACAGTTTTTTGGTCTTTGAAGCCGAATTGTTGTGATTTTGGCGATGCAAACTTTACCTTGAACGAAAGCGGTCGTATTAACTCAAAAACTGGTTTTGGTGACTATGATAATTCTTCCCGCGAACACTTCATGTTATTAACATATATATAAGTATGTAAATCAAAACCTGTATTGTAACAATACCTCCACCGTAGCAAGATCTCCATTTCCCTATAAAATATACAGGCGAGATATAGTCTACGTAATATCATTCTAAATTATTTAAACTGTTACTCATCTGTTATTGGTTTATTAAAGAATACCCTTGCCAGTTATGGAATCGAGGTCAAGAATTTGCTTTCGAAAATGCCTGTGGATATCTTAAAACAATGCATTGAAGGTATGTAAATGAAAATACCGTGGCTGTCGAGTTAAATCCTATAGCCTGAAATCAGTGGAATGTTCGTTATGGATTAGAATTTTTCAAACGAGTTCTTATTATTGACTCTTAATAATTTATATGTGTCTATTACTCTTACCACGGCAGATGCCATATTTCCTTGACACTGTAAATCCATAGATATATAACTTAGAAAATCTGATTGTTTTTTATTACCTACTAAAGAATAATAATTTTAAGTTCTTACTCTTGAACGACAATCGTTTCCCCTGCACTGGAACAGTTTACAAGGTCATTATTGATTTCTTATAACAAAGAATAATAATCAATATAAAGGTGGGGTTTGGTCATTGGATTGGTCATCCTTCCTGCAAGTGTCCTATACTTAAATGAAATTAGCAAAATAATTTATAAACTAGGACAGTTGACACTCCTTTCTCTCTGCCTACATGCCGCCTACCTCACAATTAATATACGTAGGTACTACATTAGATAGGGAATTTATTACTTTGTAATTACTAAACTTTTACAGACAATTACGCTGTGTGAATATAACACTCTATGTATGATCAATAATTACATACATACATAACTCTCACGTCCATAATCCCCGAGGGGGGTAGACAGAGGAACCACAATCATAGGTAGTTCCCACTTTTCGCTTTAAGATTTGGTGGATAAACGTGATAGGTGGCGAGCATGAAGCAACGAGCCATCATATTACTTGAGATAAATTAAATTATTCAAACCTTTGCCGAACAGGTCCTCGAATCCTAAAACATTTTACTCCATTAGATTACCAAATGGTATAGTACCGACGTGGTATATAATAATGATTAAGTATATAGGTACACACTTGGCCTGTAGTAGGCTGTCGTAGCATAATAATCATAGCAAAAATACAATATTTTATCTTGACAATGTACGGGTTCTGAAAGTGCTTCATTTGGCTCTCAATTTATTATCGACATGGTCTGTAAGCTCCAAGATCGTTCCGAAATCGATTACATGCAAATGCATGCATCACTAATGAATTTCTGCATTAGTCATGAGTGTAGTAGTCACTATCGGTAATTGCTACTTGAAATTTATGGCAAACCCAAAATAAACGAACTGAAATAAATGCATATTATCTCAATAGGCATCTAGCCCGCGTCTCCTTTGTATAAAATTTTGCCCTATAGGGATTTGTACTCAAAGGCTGTATTATTTAGTTTTATACCTATTCAGGCGATTGAAAAATTGTGTCGACAATCGATCTACGTACATTACTACTAGATACTCATTAGCGTTACATATCTATTACTTACCTGGTAAGGAGCTCGTAGCCTAGCTGCGAGCACGGTCCGAAAGCGATCATGCAGGTTGGGCTCGGTCGGTACCAATATGAGAAACCGCTAGTGGCATATTTCAACTGGGCTCCTCCGTGCCTCTGAGAGCACGTTAAGCAGTCGGTCCCGGTTGTTGTCGTTTCGTCAGCAGACGTTAAGCCAAGTCAGAGGCCTACGGGCGACCTCAACAACTCTGACAAATAGGTTGGCCACTAACCATACGTTAAACAAACCTGGTAAGAGGTCATTAAACATTAGATAGAATGCCAATTTAGTTACATCACTGCACATTCGGAATAGGTACAGGATCGATGGTCTGACGTTAGTAAAAATAATTTGGACTCATCGCTGTACATCAGGATTTGGATAAGGTTTCTAAGAAAACAAGATTTGTTGTGATTACATAAACTTTATTAGGTAGGTATATCTGCTCTATGTGAATTAAAGTTTGATTGTCGTAACATATCTAATAAGTACGTAAATTTACGGAATCTATTTTGAAATATAAGTTGTACGTAAGTACTTGATATAGTTCTTTCGTTTTGGTCAATTAGACAAACTAAGTATTTATTTTTTCCTAGATATTTACAGTTTCACATAATAAGTACGTCTATGATAATTATATTTATTTACACTTTTGATGCATAAGTCTAAAAAGCATTGCTATTACATTATATACATACAGCGTGATGCCGAATATTAATCCCTCTTACATAGTAACTAATTGATCCCGCTTAAATTACACAGCTCTTTTACCACCAGTCTACATAGTCAGTAATTTTTAAAATACTTTTTATCCGAAAATGTACACGTACTTATAATACTTACTACAGTGCAAAGTAGAGACGCTACGAGACAGAATCAGATTCCGCAAAACAAGGGTCACAGTTCCCAGAGACGTAGAAAATATCTATACGAAAGATAAGTTGTTAAAGGGCCTATGTCCATTTGTTTCTTACTACGGAACTGAGTCGACGTCCCCACATTAGGTGGTATCATACAATAGTTCCTTGTAAATGTTGCGGGTCTTGTGATGCGACCGGCAAAGAAGGGCCCATCGATGTAGAGGGCAACGCTGCTGCGACCTCTTGGTACGCATCTATAGGCATGCTCGGTCCCGGAAACCTCTCGGCGGGATTCTCCTCGGGAGGTGTGACTTCCAGGCCAATACTCCCGTTAAGCGCTATTTTGATAGCGTTAGCATTTTGCTGTTGCTGTTGTTGTTGGTGTTGCAGCAAAGAGTTGAAGTGTGATATTCCAATTTCTTCAAGACTGCTTTTCCTGCGTCTTGAACCGACGCCGCTGAGGCCTTGACGTAGAGAATTTGATCGTCGCAATAAGATATCGTCGACCACCCGGAGCGAATTGGAGCGACCTCGGAAATCGGTAATGATGGTTGGACTGTCTGGTAATGATAGAGAGTTTGCTTTGGTAGTCGAAAGCGGAGGCGCACGCGGTTGCGTGAAACTGGCGCCGATTCCTGAGTTTCGTCGGCTTGCTACTCCTTGAGCTTGAATTAGTGCTTGAGAACAGAAGCTGATGTTCGATTTCCGACGACTATTGTGGCGTTCGAATGTTTTTTGTGCGGAAAATGGTGACGGTCGGACCAAATAACTGCAAAAATTAAATTCAATTGTGGAACATTTAGAGATATAAAAATGAAATTGTAGTACTAGGCAGCTATTTTTAAATACATACATTATATCGCCTTCTTGTAAATTTAAATCGCAACTTGGATTTATTATGACATAAGATAAACTGTTTCGTTTTTCGCTAACGTCGTCATAATCGATTCCGGTGAGATTCAGAGATTCCATCCTCGAACGTACAAGATTAGCTATTTCAGCCCTTTCAATTTGCTGCGCATGATTATCTCTAGCTTCATCTGCCAGACTTGTGGAATACTGTGAATAGACAACACCACTTAAAACCAAATATACAAATTAAATGATCTAGTGTTTAGCCACCAACAATAAAATGTGCTAGTGCAGAAGTTGTTTTCTTTAATCGATATTAAGTTTAGATGATGGACAATATTTGACATTTGCCACATCTATACCTAGGGCGATCCATTAATTTTTAGTCAATAGAAAATAAAAGAAATATTACAAACGTTTATTTACAACTTTTCAAAGTATAGCCCTGCGGCATCAATTCACTTACGCATTCGACTGAACCAGCTTTCAAAACATGTGAAAAACTGTTCCTGCGGAAGGTCGAAAAAAGCCGCCTAAATTGGTCAACTGCTTCGTCCGCAGTCGTAAATTTTCTTCCCCGCAGAGATTTCTTCAACGAGGGGAACAAAAAGAAATCACACTGAGCCAAGTCAGGACTGTAGGAGTCGCGTTGCAACCTTCCTAACTTTAAGATGGTCATGTAAAATGATGGAAACTGCCTGTGATCCAATCTTCAGTTCATCTTGAATCTCGCGCTTGGTAATGTTGTGACATTCCTTTGTCACACACCACCCTGATGACGTTTTCTTGAGTGACTGCTGTTGCTGATCGCCCCGGTCTAAGGTCATCTTTTAGGTAGCTCCGACTACGCTTAAACTCACGAAACCAATAGTTGATGGTGGCAAATGATGGAGTCAATTCCCCAAAAGCACTGATTAAATATTCATGTGATTCCTTATGTTAACCCTCGTTCAAAATCATAATAGATCATAGCACAAAATGCCTCCAACGTCGCGATTGAAAAGTGACAGACTTGTTTTTTACAGACAAACATAATTGTCTGTTGTTGTTATGAAAAAATTACTAAAATTCGCACGTAAGTAATATTTACGCAACTAATGAATTTGTAATATAATTTGCTTCGAAGGGATAATAAAAGTAAAACAATGAGGTTGATAACAAGCCGTTGACTAACAATTTTTGGATCGCCCCACGTACTTCATCAGACGATATTTTCAGTAAGACACGTTCTCAACTTTTTATTGTTGACTTTTGTTGCCACAGGCAGTGATAGCATGCATACCTATTAGAGACGCACATCGAATGTAAATGAGTGTAAACGTGAAAGACTGTTATTAAATATATGTACAGCTGTAAATAAAATTCGGCAAAGGACAAACTTACTGTGCAAAACATTTGACATTTATTGCTTTGATCCGAAGAGGAAGAACTTAATTGTTGCCTTCAGCACTGTATAATTTTTATCCTGATTGAGTATAGGTACTTATTTATAGTAAGATTGCAATAAAAATATGCCATCGGGAGAGATCAAGCTCATTTGGATATAGGACAGGAAAAGTAATAATATGAGACGTGTCCTATATAAAGATAATATTATTAAATCTCCATTGTTCTCGCCAGGAACGTTTGGCACAGTCGAGCACACATATACCTATCATCCTTTGTGATCGTTGTGTCTAATAAATAAGCTAAGCTAAGGATACGTAAGTCTACGTGTGACTGACTGTACCTCCCTACTCCTGAAAGATTTTTTAGAACGAATTTTTGAGTGCGTGAGATACGTGTGTACATTGCACAATTATAACTATTTCTAATTACTACGACTAAAGCCAAGAGGATTAACTTGATACTTATATGAAAGTAGCATGGCTATAGCTACGTACCTACAGTCTAAGAATGATTCTAAGGTATCATTAATTTGATTACTACACTTTCAATGTACATTAATATAATGGAAAGTAAGTATATAACGTGGAGAATGCATGATACACATTTTTATAATTATGTCTACAATATAGAAATACACATACCGCGTTCTTTATAATAAATAGGTATTTGACATGTACATTTTATTTACCAAAATTATAGAAAAGTATAGTTATCATTTGAATACAAATAACTTTATTCTTTTTGAGAAAAAATGCTTCCAAGATTTGGTGTTATCGTATCAAAATTATCTCTTGTAAGTACAACGTGGAGTTTTAGGGAGTCCTTTCACATAGAAATTAGTTGTCGGCGACTAAATTATCTTCATGAAATTTAAAACAAGCAGTCTTAACATTTGTATTGTCAATTGATTCCGAAATACATGGTGATCAAAACTAAATACATTACATTCTGTGTTTCATAAACTCTGTCATTTTAGTAATAAATACTAACGAGCGTCATCATTAAGTCTTGCGTCTTGTATTCAGTCTGTTCCAAACCTCGTATATAGAAAATCATATCTATAGAATGGCACGATCGGTGGTGTCGATAGCTGAACAGCCTTTATCAAACCAAACATTTTTAATTTAAAAATTAACTATATTTTCCTTCGAGTAAATTAAAAAAACAGTCGTCTTATTGACACTGTATCGCCCTGTTAGTTTCAATACAGGTATATTGTCACATTTTACTGGTTGCTGTCACTGTACTGATTAGGATCCTTTATAATTACCTAACCTAATTTGAATGCTCATGTAAAATTCGTCCCGAATCTTATTATACACTCTATTAAATTCTGAGACTAAGTCAGTTAGCAAGCATAATGTAATAAGCCCTTCTTTCCGTAGCTACTGAAGTTAGTCGCCAGCTACTAGAAGGTTCATGTGAAAGACCTCGGGTAGTGACCTTACCGCCGGCGTGCGCTCTCCGTAGCAGCCGCCGAGGCAGCTCGTGGCCTCCCGGCGCCCGCACGCCGGAAAACCTCCGCCTTCGCACTCGTCCTGCTGCAACTATCGTGTCACAGTTTTTTTCCAACTATTTTCCCAATAGCATTTAACGACAAAAAAACCCGCAACAATTTTGAATTCGTTTTTAAATTTTGTCTTGGACGTAGCATCTTTTGAAATTCTTTTTGCTTAATTTATGGTTTTCAATTTATATTTATATTTTTCAAGTAGGTATTCTCAGTAATTGTCAAAAATGTGGAAAATGCTACTTTATACGATAACTATTTGATAGCAAGCATGCAGAAAGCACAAGCATTTGTGGAATGTTACGAGTACGTTCCAGTGATAGCACGTCTATGTTTCTACCACTGCAATATACAGTTTCGTTTATTAGTACACTAAGTTTATTAAGATTCAAAATGGGCTCATAGCAATGAATTTATTGATCATGCAGTGACTAGTCGTCCCAGTACTGGTTAAGTTAATAATAATTTAAACTGTTTAAAGTCACAAAGTACCTATAAAATTCTAAATAATCGTGTTATGTGATAGTTTAGGGTTTACTAGTTTAAATTTGTAGTAGTAAGTATTCTATATTCCTCTATGACGTAACATGCATTACACATACTACATGAACACCGGGCGGGATTGCGATCATCGTGTTAAATATTTATTTTCTTACTACTAACGGTTCATAAACTCGTGTAGGTACGTCCGTTTTCCCAGCCATTCTTAATAATATAACGTAGATAAATTAATTACACGCAGATAAGGTTATACATTATATCGTGTTACGTTAAAGCATATAACATAGTAAGATCAACCTTTTTGACTACAGCAAATTGCGATAAAATACAAAATTAAAGCACGTGTATTTCAAAGGACAAAGTCAAGTTTCGCGTGAAATAGAAAGTTGTATAAATGCTATAAGTAACTAAATTACAGACACGCCACAAGTGTTATGCTCAAGATGTATTATGTAAGTAAACAAGTTAAATAATGGAAAAAAGGTGTGACGTTGACTCGAGATAAAGATAAAAAAGTTGAAAATTAAACCCGAAATACAGTCCAAAGACTCGGGGCTAAGTAGATGCTCAAGGTGCGATAGGAACAAAAGGGAATTTGGAATTTCGAAATCAATGGTGTGTAATTGAAGAAGTTGTAATTAAATGTTCAATAGCAGTTCAGTATCGGCATTAAAGGACTGTATTTAAGGAGAGATAGATCTGAGAGTATGGAGTTAACCGACTCACCGATGCACGCGATGGTCGCATTCTCGCTAGGCGTGACCAAAACCATTTTGTGGAGGTCCGTGGCGACATACTCACGTGGTGAGAGGGGTCGGCTAGAGTTGTGTCCTGCGTGCGATAGATCCCAATAGGAATTTCGCATGTGGTTGAACACAACTTTTGGTACAGCCGACCGTACGTACGAATCCACATGTCTTCTTTCGTAATTTTCATCTGTTTGAAGTCCAACATTTATTTAAATAAGACCACGAAAAACCAACACAAATAATCGCAACATGCACTTAAACATTAGACATTCGCATGATCAAGAAATAAAATTAACACATTACATGAAAATATTCGCACGATATGTTTATGACGATGGATCATTTAATGAGGATGCCTTATGAAATTCGCGAGCATAATTGGTTTAGGTATTGATGAGCAATATACAAGGCGGTATACGTCTAGTCTTGTCCAGCTGAATGCAGGAGTATATGTATACCTCCTACGTGTACGTCCGTACACAATCCCGTTTAATTAAAATGTCAGTAGCATGAACTTTCTGATATGAGTATTGGTATGATTAAAACGCTCGTATGACATAAGTAAGGATTTTTCTTACTTATCTTTTCGATATTGCAATAATAAAACCATTTTGCTCATCACGATATTTTAGTGTTATGTTTGAATAATATGTAAAATATGCACTTACGGATGTAAGAAAGCCAGAACCTGGTGCTTGATCTACGCCTAACAATAGGCGAACGAATGTGATGACATAATCTTTTACAAATGCCTGATACAGTAACGTATCTAACATAGAAGCGGAGAACACAGAACCCGCTGCAAACGGCAATCGAAACATGTACGAGATGTGAGATCCACGCTCCTTTTCTCGCTGTAAAGAAAAAAAAAGCTATGTAGAAACTATACAATACCTGAACCAAATTATATCGTTATTAATAATTACAGTTTGAATCCTAAAATTAACCTTTTCCATTTTCGAAAGGTGCAGTGCGTATTTGTCGTGAGCTCTGAATTGCATAAAACGCATATTTGACGATTGTGATAATTCCGTTATTGATTTTATGGATGGGAAGAATCTGTAAGAAAAAACAGTTTTTGTTCAATGGTTTTGTGTTAAGTTCAATTAAATATCACGCGTTTACACATTAAAATTGATAAAATTGATTGTGAGCTAACGATACCCTCCTAATACACCTAACGATAACTTCTAATAACTAATAACATAATAATAACTTCGCAAAGGCAATTGTGCAGGAAACAGTGATATTTTCGCACATTCGGCAGCATTCTTATGTTAGTCATAAAATTATTTTCGCCAAAAATGATATAAAAGGACTGAAACATAATATCCTAATAAAGTACATAAATTAAACGAACATAACTAATAAAGTACATAAATTGGAATGTTGATTACTTGAACATAGTCTGCACAGCAACTATAGTGTTGCAGTCGGCGAGGCTGTCTTCTTCTGCGGAATTCGACAGTTCCTTGTTTACAACCACAACATTTTCGGCCAAAGTTATTCCAGCTCGTAGTAGGTCGTCTAAGCTACAAAATTATAGGTGTTATAGTCACATGTATTTAATTATAAATCGAAATGTAGAACAACATACAATTATTTGACATTAAAAGTTTAAAAAATTCAGGGATTCTGAATTTTTTAAACTCTTATTTCGCTGTGGTATTGTTTTTATAATTAGTTACTTACCAGTCAATAGAGCCTAGCATCCAGTAGACTAATGGAAAATATGATATCGCATCTAAAAATGCTATGTCAGGCCTCCGCTCCAGTAGTAAAATTATAGGGTTCAGTGATGTCTTTGATCTAAAATGTGCTCTCAATGGTATAATGAAATTGTAAATTCCGTTGGATGCGTAGTCTGCAGCCAGGATTATGGTTTTATTTTGCCACTGATATTCCTTAGCGTTCCTGTAGGCACAGTGCTCGCAGACCTGGGCGAGTTGTAAACAACACAGTGGTTTTTTCTCTTTCAGTAAATAACACAGAGTAGGACTGACTCCAATAAATGGTGACACTGGCGGGAACCCCTTCACAATCCTGAAAAATTCTCCGTAGTCATATATTTTTATTTGAAAACATTACATAGGACAATATTTTATTTGGAATCACAATTAGGCTGAAGCAAAGCTTATAAAGGTACCTAATTATAAAAGTTATTAAAGGGTGGAAAAACATATTGGAATAATAAAGTACTTGTGCTAATATAGATATCTAAAACTGGAGTTGTAAAATACGTCTAAATATGCAAGTGGGTAGGTATATATAAACAGTTTATCCATTTAGGAAAGTAAATAAAGGCACAAATTCTCAGGGCTGTGAAAAGTTCTAGTTGGTGCTGTTCATTATTCTAACATTCAACATCAATTTCACGTACTTTACATGCTCGGCTACGCAGGGCATGTGCAAAGACAAACCGTTTGTTTGGTACACTAATTATTATTAGCAAAATTAGAGACTGTCGCCGAATCAGGTTGCTGAATGTGATTTATTAGTCATCCAATCACTGAAATTCAAGTACCTACTTCAGATGTACACACGCAGGTAAACTAGACGCGTGGTTCTAATCGGTCAGGCAGCCTCTTTTTATTTATAAGAAATTGTCTGTTGAATTTATTATTATACCATATTAAGCTGTAAGTTTAAGAGACTGCCAGTAGTATTTTGTTGGGAATTAGGCTCACCTTGTGAAGTCGTTTCGCCAGGCACTGTGTGCGACGTCACTGCCAGCCAGAGACGAGAAGCTGCTGGTGGTGAAGTCATCGCTGGGAGCAGGGGGCAGGCCGTGCGGTAGGGATATTAGAGCTCAGGGGGTCGTTACAGATACACAATGCACACAGTTGCATAAGAAAACATTATAAAAAGTACCTATGTGCAGGTACATAAAATTGGTGTTAAGAGGTTCATTCATCAATAATAAATTAATAACAGATCTCAATAAAATATGGTTCATAACAAGTGCAGGAAGTGTAGAGTATGTAAGTAATTTGTGTATTATTTTTGTACTCACTGGGCCGAATTTTTCTAGTTCGAGTTATTTGAATTTCTCCAATGATTTAGGCACATCAGATATAGGAGTACTTAGGTAATAATGACCGAAATAAAAGAAATATCAACGTATCAAGATCATGCAGATAAATTCCGTAAGCAAACTGATACTGAAATATATATTAGTCGCGGCGCTGCTTAGACTGCATTTGACTTATGAATTTATAATGGTAATGATTTTAGACACATCGTGTTCAGGTTTATTATAATCAAATAATAGTATGACGGACGTTAGATTACTCAATGAAAGCTTAAGCAATGAAACCCATATCATATTTTTTCCTTTGCACTACGCAAAGGAAAAAATATGATATGATATGCTTTTCAAACTCACCAAGGTATCCAAAAAATGCAAGTAGATTAGTACTTATCTGTTGTATGCATTAGGTGGTGAAGTACATATTCGTTTTACTCGTAAAGTATAGGCACACGTGTTACAGGAAATCCTAGCTTGGATCTGTTCTGTGCGTAAAAGTCAAATTGTTTCGAATTATGTGACGGATTATCTGCATTATCTTTGTTGTTTATTTGTTAAATGTAAAGAAGCAATACTGAAACAACTAAAAAGCTAAAACAACTTACATTACATGACATACGTAAGGAAGGAACAATGACATACGGTTTGTGCAGTTTCATGCAGCTTGCGTGACCCCGGACCGCTATCTAAATAGAAGTTAATGTAGACTAAAACAATACGAATTAGGAATCTAATGTCGCTAATAAGTTGCAACACACGTTACAATGTTAACGACATTACTGAAATGTTGCAATATAAAAAAACATCAGCGAAACGTTTAAAAATAGGTATACAAATGAGTAACATAATGAAATGCTGTCTTAAAGATTATCGCACACGTATCACCTCGGCACCTGATCTGCGTCGCCTCAACGCGAGCCGTTCAGTATTCTTTGTATGAAACTCTATACTGCAACGCACTCTAATCACCGTCGTAACGGCATCGCCTCGCCTCGGGACAAGCTAGTAAACCGCACGCGGTTCGTGGTCAACTCTCAGTCACCGCTCTTACATCTCGCCGTCGGCGAGGGGATGACACGCAGACCGCCTGTAGTGACGGTTAGCCGGCGCCCAGCCGTAGTCGCGGCGACACCTCGGAGATATTGAGCGGCACCGGTTACGTGCCTAAGTCGGGTTGACGGCGAGGCGACTTGGTATGGGGGGCGGCGAGCGATCCGGTGCCGGGGTGATATGTGTGCGTTAACTTTAATATGTAGAAGAAATCAGTTTCGTTAATGTTATAATGAGAAAATACGAATAACTGTAGTACCTTACTTAAGCAATTCGTTTTTTCCTATGATTTTAGTTAAAGTAGGTAAAAATTATATTAGGTATAAAATAATTAAAATGTTTAAACAAATGTTAATTGCGTGCATGGTGGATGCAGTCGAGGCGTAGATTGATTTTTAAGTGCTTACGCAATTTTCTCGGACGGTGACCTCCATGGCACATCATCTTCCAGTTCATCTTCGGTTTCGTCCGCCACCTCATCATCTTGATTATCAGATGCGATGTTTAGGCTACTTGTTACCATATCGGGTACCGGCAGAATGGAAGGTCTTCTACTTCCTATATTCATACGATTATTATTTCATAAATTATAAATTAAATATTACTAAGGTATATTGAAATGTCAATCAGTAATCAGTATTGGTGCCGGTGTACCTACCTCTGCGGTAGTTTAAAGCATCCGGGCTTAGAAAGTTAGAGTTATCTGGTTTAGGCAAAAGCAAATGACTGTCTGTGGCGCTATCAGTCCCAGGCGAGTCTTTCAGACATGTCCGAGAGTCTGAAGTCGAAGCACCTTCGCCGTACTTAGCTGTGTGAAAAATGATAATATGTAACAGACATAAATTTCTCTAATATTTTGCAGTTCCTATCGATTAATTGTATGAAGTATTTGGTTATGTTCAGGTTTTACCTTTTTAGTCGAAGTAAATAGGTACATTTGCAACCACATATCAAATTTTAATAAGCCAATGTTTATGTTATATTAGAGCAATCCACGCCGTGATATTAATAACGAGTATTTAAATGAATTTACATCAAACTGTGATAACTACAAATTGCATAACATTAATAAAATATACCAATTCCAAGACTCGCACAAACGATTATCTAGAACAATAAAATAGGAACACATATTACAACACTTAGTTGATGAATCGGTTGAATAAAATACACCCGGCGCAAAGTCTTACTTTGCTCTAAGTTGACACGACAGGAGTACACGGATGCACAAACACTGAGAACGATGCGCCAGGTGAACGATTGTCATGATGTAGGTAAATGTCAAAGTCGTATTCCACCCCTAGTTTTTAACCGATAACTAATGTCATTATTTAGGTTATCATACAAACGAAACATGCACAAAAGGATTTTATCCATTTCGTCTTCTAGCAAATGTAAATAATACCATTTCAACGAAATTTTGAAAAACATGACTCAAACGAACACGAAGCATACTCACGCCGTCATGTGGTACGAGTATGTATGTATGTGGGCATAGTTATATGAACGTGTGGATAATTTGCAATCCACGTGTTTATTGGGTATTTTAACGTCGACCCTCCGATTACAATGAATAGGCGAATTTCTGGAAATACTCGTAGGTGTATTAGAACTTTGCATTAACTTTGCATTGTTGGTAAATACGTCGAATCCAATAAAAATTGAGAGAAAGTAATGAAAGATCCGAAAACGTGTTTTCGGAAAACGAACCTACTCATACAAGGTAATACACTGGTACTTTACTCAAAGGAAGCGGCACCTATTTGTCTTTACGTCCCCAAAAAACAAAATGCCCCAAAAAAACAAAATGCTTTCGTCAATTAATTAATTAGTATTATATAACTGACCACACCTGTAGGTTTATCTTTGCGTTTTCTGTTGGTTTTACTCACTGGGTCTTTTAACATCAAAGTATGAAACTAATAAAATGTACAAGTACTTTTCAACGCACAAAAAATGTGTTTCGCATTTTTTCATCCATGTGTTTCTCAATAATATTTTCTGCTCTGTATTCGACGTTTTTCTGAAATACTGTTAATTAACTAATAACTTTACTGTAATCAGAGTTTCCAGACGCAAAATCTACTGAAGTGAATGAGTTACTCTATATCTTGTTTTTTCCAGCAAAATTTCGATTATGCTAATTAAAAATTGATGTTTTCTCTTTTTATCTTGTACTACTTGTGGAACTGTTGTTTGATATTTTTACATCACAAGATATTGAGTAACTTAAGCAATTACAACAAAAAGTAAACCGAATGCATATTGAGGCGTTTGCCAGAAGTTACAATGTATTCGGTCTACTTTGGGCGTTTATCCAACTGTGACACTCACAGCTAGCAACAGTAATATTAGCGGATGATACAGTATTAGCTTGGTTGATGCGTGATGGCGATGCTTTTGGTGTGGAACTCGCGGGAGCTTGGAGAATCACTTGTGGAAGTTCGTATTGAGCGACGTTACTACCGTCTGGTTGTTTTGGTTGGACTGAGCCCTCCTCCGCATCGCCAGGCTTCTTCTCGTTCGATAGCAGGCTACATGTAGTCTGGTCTTTTGGTATTGTCGGTTTGGGTTCGGTATGTTTTTCAGAAATAACAAAGGCGGAATTTTCTTCTTTTGTGATGCTCATGTAGTAACACGTATCGCTACTTTTCATGATATGACGTGGTCCTGGATTCAATAGAATTGTATCCTCATAGAATTCAGGTAATTCCGACGGGCGCACTCCAACCAAAGCTACACCATATCTGGAAGTAAAAAATGTAACTACTGTGGTGCAATCAATAGGTCACAAAATGGTAGCTATTGAAATGTATGTATATGCATACTAACTTTCTGTGAGAATGAAAACTGGCATATGTGAAGCTTTTGCCTTCATATTCTCCAAAAAACCGACTATCTCCCAAGACAATGTGATAGATTTCATTTCCAGAGCATTTACCGTAAAGCCGATGCCATTCTTCAGGCGATTGTTGGCCTTCCCTAAAAATAATGGCTTGCATTAAATCTTTTAAAAATACGCAGTACCTACTTACTAGAATGAAACCTAATGTGTGTTTAACTTACTGTCCTCTACTAGTGTGAAGAAGTAGGGTCACGAGAGTTGAAGCGCCCGGACATGTGCAGTTGTTGGCAAGAAGTGCATATTTGAACTCATCTTCACAAACGACGAATTCAGCAAATTTTACGTGTAGCTTATTTTCAGGTCTAAATATTTGAACATATTGTGGCACATCTGGTGCAAAGTCTTTTACAGCCCAAGATCTGAAATTGATTGATAAAATCAATAAATAAAATATAATATTTACTCACGCATAGGTTTACTTACATATAGCGTGTCCACTATCGCCGCCATAAATGTATATGTTTATGGTAGGGGTTGTTAACTAAAGCAATGTACATTACCTCAGAATAGTATGTTCATCGGCAGCCGTTTTATCGGCGTAGTTCCTGGCAGCCAATATGAAACAAGCCTCTGCTTCGTTCATACGAGCCCTGATCAGATCAGTGTCCTTTAGACATGATCCTTGTATATAGATGACTCTTTGCGCCCAAATCGGTACCTGCAATGAGACAATTTTGAATTTGGGACTATCACTGCCTAAACGGCAGTTTACGTTACGTTTACCGTATTACATTTTTATTAATAATAAATAATTACTTTATGTACTATAAATATACTTGTATTACGAAAATAAATCGTAATATTCTTTTAATTTGTGGTAGTATTATCTTTATCGGACTAAGTATCTGTATAGTAGCGCTCTAGGGTGAATGTCAAAATCTTTGTATATTGCGATAACACACTTATTATTTAACTACTTAATATATTTAAATATAAATTATCTTCCTTACTTGTAAAATCATTCTCATTGTGGTATCAAGTTCCATAGGTGATAAAAGTACTACATAATAGTCTTGAAGTAGAGGATGTGCGTAAAATTCATTTAAGAAATCCATTATTGTATCGGCATGTAATGTGGTGGAGCATACAACAACGTGTTTCTCGGATTGAGCGCGGTGCGACGAATATGACCCTCCAAGCTTTTGCCTTTCCATCCAAGTGAACGCCAGTTGTTCAAACTGAAAACAGCATGGAAAATTACCTAATTACATAATAATTAATACTTAGATATTCTCTTTTCTGGATTTCAGTTCAACATGCATAATTAATCGTGCCTACCGTTGTATCAAATATAATGTATTCTAACGCAACTTCTGGGACCCGATTCTACTAATACAACGAAAATTCCATAGGAACTAAATTGCAGCGACTTGACCTTTTTCGTATGCATCTAGGCATGAACCATTCGATTAACGTTACGTTTCTGTCAATCCCAGTGACGTTGAGGGGCGAGTGCCCGGGGAGGCCGGAGGTATTAGTAGAATACGATTTGTAGTTAAAATTTAATCCCTACTTAATTGGAAAAGAACGATAAACGTTTTAAAATAGATTACGGGTCGGATAGTCTTCAAAGCAATATTTTATGGAATGGGCTCCAGTTTTTATGCAATTACCTACTTACTTTGTCAGTGTTCTTTTGGTGTTGACCGTAGCTTACTTACCTGTGTAGGTAAAACAACAAGTGCGACTCCTATCATTATCACCATATACAGCTGAGACGGCCATATGTCCGGCACAAAGTCGCCGTAGCCCACTGTTGAAAACGTCACCACTACAAAATATGTTGCCTGGAATAGGTTGAGGTGCCGGTGTCCTGCCCGTTGAAAATGTTGTATACCACAGACACTGCAATTGAAATAGTATTCAACTTGAACACGAATCCAATAAGGAGGATTTCTGTAACATTCTAGCAATATTTACTGATGCGCCAATGGAAACTTTCAAGCGAATTTTTCAAAGCGCAAAATTGTCACGATTCTCAATAAACTTTTCACAATCTCAATAACATATCTCTCACATTCTCGCTATTTACACATCAGTAAACATTGTGAGAAAACCTGCACACTGAGATAGATGACCATGGGTGAAATAAGTTACAATGGGGGACCAAATCTGCTGAGAAAGTCGTTCTATTGCTACCGTTATTTTGCGTTATCGTCATTCTACGATGACCCTCATCAATGAGCAATACGTCTACGAAGACTAGGGATTTATAGTTTAGCCCCGTGAAAAAACATAAATGTAAAAACATAAATAAATAAATAATTAGTATCGTATATAAGTACATTAAATTACTAATTATATTTCTAGTAAGTATGAGCTGATTCAATATCTAATGTTAGTCATATTTACGATGATCCGTAAATATTGACGATAAATATAATAAATATAAAATAAATAAATCCGTAAATATTATCGATCATTAGATATTGAATATCTTCATGTTTACGACGAAAAAGTTTCCTCTTCCTCGTTGCGGCAAACAGTACAATTTGAGGGGGAAGGCAAGGTGATTAAATTGGCAGTGGAGTGTATTTTTATGGAATAGGTATTTATTGACTTATAGATTGACATTAAAAAGCTTTTCGCTACTCCGCAAATTGTTAAAGAGCCATAAAAATGGAATGTTTTTTTTTGTTACGAGTACATCCTGTTGTTATTTATAACAATTTATAATTTCCATAGAAATGCTAGGTATGCGAAATCTTTATTCCGAGTAACATGAAGTTTTCCCGGAAAGTATTGCATATAGAGAAAAGTGCCAAAGAACCTTTGTTGTAGATAATGGACTCATGTTTTATTGGCAAACTCGAAGCCGTAAAATCAGTTAGGTCGGAGTTATTTGCAATAAACATTATTTAAACCCTTTACCGGACTGTAAAAATTTATGCGTACCCGGATTCATGGGGACTGTGTACCAAAATTCAGTCAATTCGGGATTGATACAAAACTGTACTTTGTTTGAAATACGAGTATAGTATAGTTAATTAGTCCAGGCGGGTTTCACCTATGATGTTATTATTGGGTTTTGAGTAATTACCTGGTAAAGACAAGACACAGCAAAGTGACACAGAGTATCATCAACTGCTGTGACAAAGCTGACTGGGATTTCTGCATAGCACGGTGTAGGTCGTTCTGAAAAAAAAAACCATTTATTTCTTTTTCTTTATTAACCCTGACCAAAAGGGGTGTTTCACGTTTGACGCGTATGTCTGTTTGTCTCTCTGTGGTATCGTATCTCGACGACTAATGGTTTAATTTGCTTGCGGTTTTTTCATTTGTATTTTGCCGAGATGGTTCAGTAAGTAATCATTATCAATAACGGATCAATATTTAAAAATCAGTAGAAATTGTGATTTCTAAAATGATTACAATTTCGAACAGTCCAATTGAGAACCTACTCTTTTTTTGAAGTCCTTTTTTTAAATACGACCAAATAGAAGGTGTGCTCAAGGCGGTTCACACTTTTTAAATAAATCGATGCGCGGCGCGCACGAGTGCTGATGTCGTTCTTAGTCATGTGTGATCATAATCGGTCCCGTCGTTTCTACGCTCCGAACCATTTTAATTTTAGCACGGGGATCTCAAGAACGATTTACAAAGACGACAGCTTTCCCGACGGACACAAAATTATGGTACCAGTTACCTTACATTAAAATATACCAAAAAGATAGTGAGTGGATCTTAGTAACGTAATGACACGTACCGGTAAATCGGGAATATACTGATTTTTAAAATTAAGGTTTATTATTTCTTTATTTTGTATCCTTCCCTTTGTAACAATTACAAAACAATTATTGTATTATACATATAAACCATATTAAGTTGTAAATATTACATTATTACCTTATTTTATTTGTGTTTTTCAGAATAAACACTTTTCCAAGTTCATAATAGATAGGTACTCACAAACATGTTTTCCAGAGACCGCTTGGCTAGCCAACAGTTCAGGAACACCGGTATAAATAAGTTTCGTAAGGGTGGAAACGGCAACTGAAATACGTTAATTGTTATTTAGTCAGTCTGTATTGCAATTCTAATTATACTGTTGATTTACAGAAGAGTATACTTACAGTTAACGCAAACGGAATTGTATTAACCATTTCCAGTATGAAATGAAAGGATAAAACTTGTTGCCAAATATTTCCCTGCGAAAAAAGAAATGGAATTGTATAGGTCTCATTCATAAAGTAAATAATAACAATGTTTACGTACCATGTACGTGCACACTTAATGCAAGTAAAAGCTTACCTTATAACCTAAGTATGCGAGTAGTATAGCTTCCGTAAAGGAAATCATTGCTAATATGGCTTGGACAACCCATAGATACAGTGGTCTGTTGACCCATATAATTCCGTCCCAGTTAATTATTGGGTGCTCTTGGAACTCCTCTTCAGTTAAGTTAGCCGAATATTCAAATTCAGTTTTGTTCCCAGGTTTGCAACCGTAACTGTAATGATAACACCGATTAGATAGGGATTCTAAAAATGTACTATAAGGTACTTACTTATAACAAAAACATTTTGATTTGATTTATTTGATACTATAGGTTTTGGGACTGGAAGTTATGGTACACTACACTAGACTTTATAATACACTGGACGTTTTAGGACCAGACGTTATTGTACACTAGACTTGACTACACTTCATGATCATTTAAGTACCCTAAAAGTTTTGAAATAGTACTTGTATTCATTTTGGGATGATCCTTTAGAAGTTTGTTTGACGTATCATACAGGGATGTCTATTCGGTGCTCGAATCGTTAAAAGTTAAAAGTTCAATAAAACCGGCCAAGTGAGTGTGGGACTCGCGCACCGAGAGTTCCATTCTCAACAAAATTATTTTTCGTTTTAAAAAAATACCATATTTTTTTTTTTCTTAAAAGTCATAAATGTTTAGACGTCGTTATATTTTTCCCGGAATACACTTATTAATACTAATTATTTCAGATTTTTTATGTCGTGTAATTCTTGAGTTTTACGTTTCATCATCACAATTTCAAGGAAAAAATATCGATTGGAGATTTTTTTATGTATGTTACTGCGCAGTTATTGAAAAAAACATAGTAACGATCTTATTTCAAACGATATAAGTGAAATAATCTTTAAATAAATAAAATATAAATATATAACTAGCATTTTTATGTATAAGAAATATTTTTAGCCGTTTACGGCAGAAAATTTTTAAGTTCTTATTTTGACATTACTCGCAAAACGCGACACTTGTATAAAGTATAGTAAGAACTTTAAATGAAAATGATAATGATCCTGTACCAAAGAAGATCCTGAACCCATAAAATTATAGTTTGTGACAAATTGTATGAAGTCGACGCCAAAATATTTATTGTGATAGAACAGCTACGGAACCCTATCATGTGCGTGCCCGACACGCTCTTGGCAGGTTTATTAAAGTACCTACAAATAATTTATAGGTGTTGATTATTTAAAAGGAAATCTAGGTGATCATAAATAGATATGGGAATCTATCGAAAAAGTGTTTAATAGTTTCTATTTTAAATTAAAATACTTATGTATTGTGCGCCAATAACACTGCAGATAAAAGGTGGTTAAGTACGTCGCAACGAGTATGGAGAGGTCGCATGTCGTTAGATATAAGAGCACTAGATAACCGGGTCGCATCTCATTGTGTTGGGTTTCGAGCAAGAGGGCGCTTGTTGCTCGAAACAACTACAACCGTCGTGTTGGGAAGAGAACAGGATAGTAATCAAGAAGAAGACCTATAGATCGAGACAACCTGGGAGTGCGGTTGCTAAGGACTTTATTTATAGTTGCTAGGCAAATTAAGGGTATTAACACAGAGCGCTTATGGCGTTGCCATCCGTCGTGTCCGACTAGAAACTAATCTTGATGTTCGCTTTGATATCGCACATGCATGGTTCGTAAACAAAGGTTTATTTGGATACTATGCGACAGTGTTCAGTTCCGAAAAAGCTATGGAAATAATCTAGATTTGGTTTATTTTGATGACAGATCATGACTAACGCCTAGTTTGTTGTGGCCCTTAGCATGGTGATTACATCGAATATTCGATATCGGTAGATTACAAATACAAGGCACGAGAATCTTAAGGAAAGTTTTCACTTCTTCTATTCTATGTTCTATTAATTGATAGAATCTATGAAGTAGATCAATGTGAATGAATGTCCGATAAAATGGCCGTTAGAATGGAAGCTGAACCTTGGCACTCTTTCTATTCTATGCAGAATCGAGCGGCAAATAGAACCCTGTGAACGGCAGTCATAGCGTAGATATAGAAGCCACTGATAACGCGACAATTCCTTTCTATCATAGATCTATTAGATAGATCATAGAATATAAATTTATCGATAATATACCCAAGGTATTTGTCACATCATTAGAAACCGGCATTCCGGGGATGTCGCGTACTATAGTTGTGCGAGTTTCTTTTGTTTTAATAATGCGTGCTCGTATTATTTGTTTAGGCTTGGGTAGGTAGGTATACTATAGAATCTATATTCCGTAAGTAAAACAAATAGGCATACCATAATTATAGGTTTATGTATAATTGCAGTTGCACTATTGTAAATAACAACAATACTTGTACATTACCTAAGTGGGCATGAACTATGAGTATAATATTAGGTACTTACTAATTGTAGAACGTGTAAACAATCAATCAATCAAGTATAGTGAAATAGCAGTTTAAATTATAATCGTGTGTCGGTGTAATATGCTATTCATCATTCCATGCCATGTTTTTTGTAAAAAAAAATCTCGTGTAAGGAATTCGGTTAAAACCGTAAATACCTAGAGCAATAATATCTCCAGGAACCCGACATGCCATATTTTTTTCTTGTAATTTTTCTGCTATCTTCCCTTTACTCGTAATACATCCAGCTAGGTTTGTAATATTTATACTTTATTAACTTTTATTATTATTCAGTAAAAAACATTACTTCATGGTAATTCCTATAGTCCATTGAACGTTAGATAAATTGCACAATGTTCAGGAACTTGTTATTCGGTTATAAAACTGTTGGATAAGCCATTAAAATTTAAGCTGAACAATTATAGCCTAGTTTGTAAATGAATGTTGGTTTGTATTTACGAAGCAACCTATTCTGGGTTGCCAGATATTTAATGGGTTCGCTATAAATCAGTTTTTCGATCGGTCAAAAAATATCGTAACCTTCAAAGTTTTCTCAATAAAACGACTTATCAAAACTATTTAAATTTTTAATAAGTAGTTATTATTCACCCTCATACCTAATACTATAATACGCGTAATCAGACTTAACTCATTAGTAGTTTGAAAATGACCTTATTACTTTTAGTATATCTGCCACGTAAGGAATATTGCTGTAGGTTTTAAGAATTTAATATTTTTACATTTTGAATACCCTGGGTATCCTCATAACTTAGTTAGTCTGTAGAATTCGCTGAGTCGCTCTAACTTTTATAAGCATTTAATTTAAGTGGTTCTTACTAACTTAACTTCGTTCGAGACTTTATTTCGCGTGGAATTCCCTATCTTGTAAGAATCTTCTATATACAGGGCTCGGTTTATATGTACAAAGGCTTTATAAGAGAGTTTATTAGGACTTTTTTATCCAGGGTTGAAGATTTAAAACGTCATATCCTTAAGATCTGATGAAATTCTGATGGGATGATGCAGTTTAAAGATAGGTATTTATCAGAACTATCTGCGATATTAAACTAGGCTGTATTCAGTATGCGTATATTAAACTCGAGGAGCGGTTTTGGAAGAAGGGATTACCAATGAACTGATTATGAAGGTGTGGCTACTGAGGTAGGTACTATAAGAGCTTGTTTAAAAAGGTATTTTCTCATATGAATTTATATATATAATAAACTGGTTTGACTTACCAGGATGCAGAAATAGGATCACCATCTGCACAGACGCGACAAATGTACAAGACACAAGCCAATAGTTTGAAAAATAAATTAACTATCCTAATGCGTAAACCTGAAACAAACAAAATAATTCAGCGGTTAATTACAAGTTTCTTAACATTTGCGGGAAACTCTGCCGCACTGGGGCCCCATTCTACTAATACAAAGTAATCTCATATAAACTAAATTGCAGCGATTTGTCTGACGTTTTTCGTATGCCACTAGTTACGAACAGTTCGATCAACGTTATGTTTCGGTCAAGCCATCGATCGTTCGGGCTGCTCATATGTGTTGGCGTTGTGTTAGCAAAATACGATTTGTAGTTAAAGTTGGATCGATCGAAACCGTAATCGCTACTTAGAAGGAAAAGGACGACAAACGTAAAACAGTGGAATTAGGCACCTGTACATCTACATTAAGGATATTATGGAACTTCGACTCCGACTCCGAAAGGTCGGAACTTCCGATTGATTTTACACCTCCGACTCCGATAATTTTGAATCGGAGGTTATACAGAAGATTTGTAAGCAAACATATTTAAATATCAATATTTTATTAAATAGTGTAGGACTACACAAAGGAATATGTTTTATTGCCGCAAACGTCATCATAAAAAATATTGGCCAGTTCAGCTATAAAAATTAAAAAACGGTTTAAAATTTGAACGTCTTCTGAGCATCTATCTTCTACCTCCGCCTCCGACTCCGGTTCCTAATCCGGTTCCGATTCCGATAAATCAAATTTATAACTTTCGGTTTCGACTCCGGTTCCGATAAAACCACCTCCGTAACATCCCTAATCTACATGTACAACTACATCTTAGTTTCTTTTCTAGGGTTGGTTTTGTTTTAGTTTAATTGTACCTATGTATGTATATAGGTATGTACTCATATGGAAAAATAAAATAAATAAGCTTTTTATTGGTTAATTGCGAGTATGCATGTAAAATGTACCGACCAAACCTACTCATATTGATTTTATAAAATATTTTGTTTTTGTAGTGTAAAAATGTAGTAATATTTAATAAGGAATATATGTACAAATATTTGTGTGATATTGGAATTGTATATTTAATCCATCAGGCCAGTCCATTGCTGCTAGTATATGATATTTATTATGCATACATATCTCTCTGTCGGAATGCATTAATGCACAGGGCTTGTACTTTGTGCTTTGGAATAGACAGTTCGCATCTATAATAATTAATCAATCCCATCAATTAACAATGATAGATCATTTACCTGCAGAGTCTACAGGTATGTACTTAATAGTACCTAGTAGTACCCTCCATTTGAGTTTGCGAACGACGTAATGGCGGAAACAGAATGAAGGTCACTTAAGAAGTCTACCGAATGGAAGTTTATGCTCTATTTTTCTACATCAATCAGAAAACTTCAGAGAAGTAAACCGAACATTGGAGCGGCCTTCACAAACTTGGACCAAACGAAAATATTTTAGCGCTCCTTTTTAACCGACGACAAAAAAAGAGGTTCTCAATTCGACGCCAATGTATGCACCTACATATATAGATTTGTCTCGTTTCTCGGTAACTAGAAGGCTGATTTTGATGCAAAGTATATTGGATAATGTAGTGTTTGAATGAGGGAAAATTATGAGTGAAATTTTCTAAATCAGTTTCCGATTTATTATAAAATATGTTAGATAAGGGTACCTCGGCCTGCCTTTAGCAACAATCCAGTTATTGTGTCAAATCAGTTTCTATAATTCGAACTAACGGAACACATGACGAAGCCCGCAGAAAAATATTAATTCTGCATCGACAACATTTTGCCGCAAATTAGTATCATTTCAATAATTAAAAATAAATGGACAATTAATATTTAGCGCACGGACCTAACAGTTCTGGTAACTTTGAGTTACTTGTGTGGGAGCATCATTATGTAGAGCTTTTTTTTTCGTAGAGATTTAAAAACGTAGGCGTCCGTCAAAGTTGTTAATTTTAGACTACTTTTGTTACCATGTAGGTCTGCCTTATGAACGGTATTATTTGTATACTTGAAAATTGGCTAGAATATTGGTCCTGTATCTATATACTTAAATAACAAATATTGTAATAGTTTCTAGTGTGAGAAAAACAAGTAAATTTTATTTCAAAACCATTCTAATCTTATAGTATATGTACAGATCTCTATACGCCCGACTCGCACTTGGCAGGACACACTCTTTATGTTAACCGGTAGGTAAATTAAAAATATGTATGACTCGTATTATTCCTGTCGTAAATTGCTAAACCAAGTGCAGCCATTACAAATTACTTATAAGTTTTTAAACTGGGTACTGAATACTTCTATGCGAAATAGGTATGTCAATTACGAGTACTTATTTCTTAAGTCAGTAATTGAGCGCGACTTCCAAGAGCGGTACACATGAGTAGGTAAGTTAAGTATGCGAATTTCCGAAGTTCGTATAACTTGAATTGCTTTCTAAAAGATCGATAACTAGTATATGATAGGGTGCTGCCCTATTCTTAAAGACAGTCTCCTTTGCAACTACTTATTACTTTTTATTGATCGATCAGTACTTCCTTATATAATGTGTTTTATCGACGTATTCATCTTTTCGGTTTCGAATATCCTGGCTCGAATGTCTTTCGTTTTGAATAATTTCATTTCATAATCAGACACGTTTAGGAAAGTAATAAAATAAATTCAGTAATACCACTATCCACAGATGTCACGATCGTACAGAGACGTCCAGTCCGCTCTCCCTGATACTCTGATACCCTTTTCGATTAAGTATGTAATTCCACTTGTGTCAAGTTGTCAATCATTTGACGGCTATTCTCGTTAACGACGGTACCCAGTCACGGACCATCAGTGTGACAAAAAATGATTTCTCTTTGTAATTTTATTTAAACTGACCCTGAAAAATGTTTTTTTTACTTAGCTCGTCCAACTGCTATGTTAATGCTACTGGATTCTTTGACACATTATGTAATGTAATTTGCTTGTGCTCAAGCATATATCAGATTGATACCTGCTTACTAAATATAGTACTGTATTAAAGAAGTTTAAAATTCTAAAGAGGTGTCGCGACCACAATGCACGCAAAGAAACTCTTTTAAAAATTTACATTTTATGCTCTATCGTGGGAATATTCTCAAAGCCCTTCATGGTGATACCTTCTTTGATGTCACCTGGCGAACATTGTGTATTTATAAAGATATATTACCTTGTACCGTGTACAGTACACTTGCTATGCATTCATAGAACTTTTATAATATTATATTTAATCTTTTTGTATGTATTGTTGTTTCTAGAAGAGGTATTAAAAATCCAAAAGAGGTATCGTAGTCAATACACGAAATAAACTCTTTAATTTCCATTTTGCCTTGCGATCATGGAATTACTAATTACTACATGCAGTACTTACCTACTAACTTAATGCACTTAAGACCTCAAATCCCTTTGCAGTGCATGTCATGCGCAGCCCTATGATGACATCGTGTAATTAATTACTATTCATAGAGTACTAATACTGACGTATTCAGTGTTGAGACTTAGTGACTATTACATATAATATAGTACTCTATACGAGATAGTTATTGTTGTTTAATATTTACAGTTTGACTATTTAAATAATGGTACACTTTGCCTAACCTAATCCCATTGAAATGTGTCGTTGCGACATGGTATGCCATTATTTAAATTCTACTATTAAAGGTTGACTGTCGATCATCGCCGCCGATGCGGCTGGCCGCGCGCGTCAGTCGTGTAGGCCGACGACATACCCTGCTTCCGATGTCAGCGTCTGTCAACGTCTAGCGAAGAAAACACGTCATTGCTCTGTCACATGTCACTGTGGTGACATCTTCTCTCCGCGCGGCATACGACAGGTCGAGACAAAATCGCGCGCGGCTTACGACAGTCACGATAGACGTCGGCCGCGCGCGTCTGACGCGGGGTATCTGAGGCGGCGCCATACATTTTCATAGTGTTTAGAACTGTCGCGACAGCCGCGCGCTTTAACCGCATCGGCCACGATGATCGACAGTCCACCTTTAAAGTCAAGTTGTAGATTTATAGAAGTTTAAAATCCTATAGAGGTGCCGCAGAGACAATACCTACTTACAATGCAAACTCTCTTAAAAATATACATTTTATGCTGCTCTATCTTCGGATCTTCAAAGCCGTTCATGCATGATACGTTCTTTGATGTTACGCGTACGTGTATATGCTCGGCGATGGAATATTGTCCTTTTGTTACCTATGATGTATCTCTTTGTAATATAGTGTAAGTCCTTGCTTTGGGTTGTTGGTTAGGAAAATATTACCTTTTATTTTTGTAAAAACCTTTATTTTTGGAGTGCACTTCCGCTGTCAATTTTTTGACTCGCCATATTCGGCATGATGAAGAATTTACAATATCTGCTGCTAAATAGTTTGATTTAGTAATACAACAGCAATAATACTTATGAATGAAGTGCTATCATATTCTGTGGTGTTGTACATATGTAATGTGAACTAATGTGTAAGAGGAAATCGGTTTGAACCGGACTACTCAAAACTCATTTATTTCGTAATTTTAATTATATGTCACATCTTGTATAGTCTAATATAAATCCAACAGACAAATACTATTGTCCCATAAAACAAGTACAATGTATGTATATGACATTTCATTTGGTCATGTATTCATTAATGTCATAGAAGGTCTGGTCGACAAGCCATTTCTTCAGTCGGAACTTAAATGAGCTAATACTGGGCGCAGAAGTGACTACTCTTTACGGTAACTCGAAATATTTTCATTCTTAGAAATCAGTTCTGGGGATCGACGCATACACACACTAGCGCCGCCATACGAAAAAAAAACCGAGTCGGACTCGCGCACCGAGGATTCCGTTCTCAAAATAAATAAAAAAAATTGTGTTAAAAACATCAGTTTTTTCAGATTTTTTGTCGTTAAAAATATTATCATATAACTTATAAATAAAAATAAATCCCTTTCATATGATACCCCACATGCCCCCGTTGCTTTCAGATTTCGAGCCCTTTTGACCTCATTTTCAATAAATGTAAAATAAGTTCCATTTTTTTACCTAGAATAGATGCGGGCAGGCAAGTTGTACTACTGTGCCAATTTTAAAGTCGATAGCATTACTAGTTCCTGAGAAAAACAGCTGAGACATATAGACTGACAGACAGATGGACAACGAAATCTCGCCATAAGGGTTCCTTTTTCACCTTTTTGGTGCGGAACCCTAAAAATCATTTAGTTATATTAATTCGTTTTATTTAAAAAATCATCGAGTAGTATTTTTAAGCTATAGCTATAGCAACTCTGTTTTAATTCCTGAAGTTACTGTATAGGTAATGCATTTCCGCCAAAACTCTAGTATGCGTGAGAAATATTTTTGGTACAGTGACAAAGAAGCGTTATCAATGGATCCAACCACGGGATCCATAGCGGATGATTAACTATAGAATCTCGTCTCGACTTTACCAATTAACTTCTTGGAACTTATTTTGACTTTGTTGAAAAATGAAATATAATAATATTTTAAACTGTGATTGCATACTCGTATATTTACGTTTTCTAATCAAACTAAAAGCAAACTACCGAATATAGTGAATAAAAATATTACTTACTCGATCGTTGATTTTTAATAAAATATAGTTGCAGTCTTTCTTTGAAAGTGTTCTCGTTTACGTAATACTCCACACGTACTCTGTAACAAAAACAGAAATTACACTTTCCTTATGTGTGCAATAAACTTAAAATAAGTCAAAAATTGCTAATACTTGCGATAACACATACCTGGGTATAATACATATCAGATTTGACATACAATTTGGTACAAAAAAAGGTTTCAACAAAAGTACAGATTGGAACAACAGATACGGGTCTGATTTACTCATTCATAGGCTCACGGGTCTCGGAGGAGAGTTTTTGGGGCATATGAACCAAACTCACTTTATCCGAATTTGGGCCTATAGATAACTAATTTACAAATGTCCCATGACTTTGGTGCCCTTATGATATGTAGCGCACAATAAGATTCTTCTTTCAGTAGTAGTCCTGCCTATAAAATACAGAGTCCTCTAAAGACCTAAAACGGTATAAGTATTAAATTATATGTGATATAACGCTGGGAAGACAGAGGTGTGAATTATAAGGCCAGGGCAACCTTAATTCTAAATCAGGGCCTGTCTGTACTCTGACCGTATATCACAGAAAGTTACGTACATTAAGTAGTTACTCCAAGTAAAGTTAGAGTGATTGGACCAACATTCACGTATCACGATGGGAATAGAAATCGCAACAAATGCAATTCCTGTCTCAACTCTTAATTCAAATAACTAGGCTAGTCTATTGGGGCTACATAATAATAATAAAATGTAATAGGTAAGTGTAAAATTGAAATGAAGGACTCTTTATTAAATATATTTTTACAATAGTTTCCATCCATTTTAATCCCCGACCGATCGAGGGAGGGCGTGTTATGTTGTTTATTTGATTTATATAATTTAATATTTGACATGATAACTTTTCATGTATGACTGACTACAATTCCAATTTTGGCTCCGTGCTGTCTGTCATTGTAATGTATTTTTAATAAATGAAATGAAATAAGTTTGACACGTTTGTCTATCGGTCTGTTTATCTGTGGCATCATAACTTGAGAACGGGTGGTCCGATTTTGACCCGGTTCTTTTAATAGAGAATTTTGTCGAGAGTGTTCTTAGCTAGGTCTGATAAAAATTGGACCAGTGCTTTCCAAGATCTTGGAGTATCCTTGATTTCAGATGGGATCTCTGGAACGGTAATAGCTAGATGGTTCCAATTTGAGCTCAAATATTCAGGCTCAAAGTGCATATCCGACATCTGAAACCGAGGATCTGATGATAACCAGGAAAAAGTACAATTTTACAGTATGAAACTGGAAGAATTTTAAGATTATCAGCCCGCCGAAACAACAATAGTTAGATGGGGTCTTCTAGAACTAAAGTTGTAGGGAATCCTGATACAATGTTTACGCGATGAAGAGAGAAAAATAATTAAAAATAGTGGTCAAAAAATAAATGTAAATTATGTGTTGCTAGGAATTTTAAGTTAGCCATGGCGAGGCCGAAGGCCGAGCTCCGCGTAGGGCGTAGCCCGTAGCGTCCCCCGCCTTAAGACGCCGCAGGTAATCTAACTTTCAAAATCTAACTTTTTGAATGTTCTTAGCAATGTCAGATGAAAATTGGATCAGTGGTTTTAAGATCTTGGAATATCTTGGCGTGTTGGAGTATGATGGGATCTCTGAAACGGTAACTGTTAGGTGGTTCGAGTTTGAGCTCAAATGTTTATGACCATGGTGACCTTCCCACACCTTGAGGATCTGTAGATGACCAGAAAAAGTATCCAAAATGGTACATCGGGAGATTCTTAAATTTTTAATTTAGAATTATTAGTATTCAGTATAATGGTGATGGATGATACTCGTACATAGAGGTATGAATGAGCACAAAGCGACACATCAGTGTAGCCAGCGCTTGGCTGAACTGATAGTAGATATGACGAGGTGCCTGCTACGGGGTTATAGCCGGTCACACTGATCGGGTCACTGAGCAACAACGTTTTAACGAAAACTATCAGTGGACCTGAATCGCTTGTTTGCCGAACCTATTTATGAATAAATAGGAGTAATCAGGAATTAATGAGTAGGTAAATCTGTGATCTTCGTAATGTAATATTTGCAGTGTTTGATTATTAGGTCAGTTTCTCCACACAAGAGATATTTTTTTCTCTAAACATGTACGAGTATGTAGACGCATACTTCAGTATATTCTACAATAAAGCTCTTTACATGCATTTACGCTTTCATTTGCAAAACATAGAAACTGACCAGAAACTCTAATAAATAAACTAAAAGGCTACTATTTTTGCTGAATTATTATTACTTAATATTTAATTTACACCACCAGGTTCCAGTTGACCATTGCCTAGTATTCCATGATGGAACTACTGGAAGCCCGCGGCGTTTTGTAGGTATACCTATTCGTTTGAAAGCATGTTTCTCAATGAAAGATTTTGTTGGAATTCTGTAAAGGGGTTGGAAAATGAAAATCTACTGATAATAATAGATCTGTCTCTACTCTGATGAACGTTATCGATAAAGGGGAATTCTCGGAGATAACGTGCATTGTCTCGACGGGGACTAGAGTCTAGTCACTAGACTGTCTGTCTTTTCATTCGCCAGACGTCTACATCGACAATGCATTGAAACCGCTGTAATGAAATAATACGGGGTACCAGCTACTTGTATTATATGTTAGCGATTGCACCACTTCTATTACACTGGGTTTCAGTAATCAGGAACACGCGAAAAAATAATGAAAAGCGCACTATGGTTCTGCTGCTGCGTGGAACATTTTCATGACTTAAACTTATAGTAGTAGGTTTCTGCTAATGTTGGTGACTGTAAAATCAATATGAGTGGGGCCCAAAAAGCCCGTCTTAGGGAGCAACTACACGACCGATTGTTCACCTACCCAACAGTTTAGTCGGTAGGCAAAAAGTAATAGTATGGGGGTGCGCACACGGCACCAATTCAACTTTTTGATTGACACAATCGAGACCGATCGCGTCCTCCTTGCCGGCTTGAACGCAGGGGCGTTAAGCTCCTGCCAGTAAAGGTGCATATTCCCCATCGTAGGCTGCCCAACTCTGGTGAAATCGTTTTCACGTCGCTCGTCATCGTGGATTCATCAAATCGGATTCATGCCCTGAATTACTGGGAGAACAATAACGACAATTCTGCCGATTTACGTTCTCTTCAAGTTAAAAATGTGCTTCATCGTTAAAGAAAACCTCGTCCGTACCATTATCCGGTCCAAAATCCTCTGACAGTTGTTCACGGCCATTTTCCCGTTTAATAAGATCGTCAGATTTAACTTTTTTAATAAATTGAATGTAAAGGTGGAACTTGAGGTGCAAAATCAAAGAACAATGGCGACGTTCCATACATTTTACCTCTTTCTCGAAATCATTTCCTCTGCCGGAAGGTTTCCTGGAAGAAATCGCTCTTAGCGATAAGGCCGCCTAAATTGTACTTCACTATTTCCTTTTCTATCTCATCTTTGTTGTTTTATATTTGTGCAATAAAGTGTGTTTTACTTTACTTTCCATTTTGAGGCCCAGTGCATTTATTCCAAAAATCATGTTCTACAAATTCTTCATTCCTGACTTCTAAAAATGTACGTCTTGTATGTACTAACTTAGCATAAAATTATATTTAAAATGACACATATCATTTATGAAGAGGTCTTCGTTTATTTTATATAGTTATATAGGTTATACATCCTTCTTTGATGAACAATGGAACGATGAACGTTCAGTGACGCCGCAATGTTTTTTGATTGAACGCCGCGGTCAATTGAGAACAGCAGCAGCGATGCGGTCTATGTTCTCGGTCAATCTGACGGGTTTATTTTCTCAGTGATTTGTTTTGTTATTCGTTGAACCTTTTAATCGGAACCTTCTATCTACAACCTAATCAAGTGGATGCTCGGAGAAACGTTTAAATGACAGATTTCAACCGATTACGAAACTCTTCCCCCTTTTGAGTGGACGAAGAGCCAACTCTAAAGTTTGTCTACTGCGTACGCGCAGTGCGCCCCAGGCCTCTGGGATATAGTCACAAAAAATCCGAAAAACTGAGCCTTCGAATATTGCCAACATCCCTACTAATCGTACCACGTGCGGACTTATTTATTAATATTAAAGTTTAAAAAAACTCGTGATTCACCTGTATATAGTGCCTAATAACCAAAACATAATGAATCCGAGAAGAAATTAATTAGTGGTCAAATTTACGATAAGTATGCGATAAACGTTAACTTTTTCATGTTTTTATAATAGAGGAGAAGAAGAAAGGGAGTGTGTTTGGACTTTCATTGGTGTTTTCTAAGCAATTAAGGGCAATACGAAGAATAATTTGAAGGATTTATTGTATATAACTTTAACGGGCCTGCATCGATTTACAGTAAGCTTAGAATATACATGGACATAGAATATACATTAATATATATTCTAAGACAGTAAGTAAAATAAGCACCGTACTTAATAAAAAGTTAAAAGTAAATGACCGAAAATAAAAAAAATATCTCCATCGCTACCGTTAAAATCGTAAATATACGTCTTCTATCGGTAGGTAAGTAACTGTTAGGCGTGAACTAAGTGTGTAATACACCCCTCAAATGACTTAAATCACTTTTAGTAAGCTCAGTTTTATATGATGCTCTTTCGCTATTTCCGTCGTAAACGTTAAGCACCTGGAACGTATAAAATTTAAAGAACCTTTAAGTTTCCTATTACAGTACCAGAAGGTAAGTATGTACTTATTGTATCTTATTGTACTAACTTATTGTACTACTTGTATCGTTACGATTTAGTATTGACGAAAATTAAACAGATTCACAGAACTGAAGCAGTAGAAATATCGCGAGAAACTACAATTCTAAGGTATTTTAATTTACATACATACATAACTTCACGCTATATCCTTTTTAGGGTAGGCAGAGAGAATGGAGCGCCACTAATATCTGTCTTGGCATTCCTCTCTTGCTTCCTCTACAGTCATTCGTCGTTTCACGCACGCTCGCCGTCGTTGGGGTCGTCTGCTCTGTATATTAAAAGCTATGACCTGAACACTCTATCAATCTGATCTTTAAAGGTCAGTCTAAGACTACCCCGGCATTTCATTCTAATCGTATTTTAATTTACCCTTTAATAAAAGGCTTGGTGGTTATTTCCAACATCTCTATGAAATCGATAGATAAGTTGAACACGAGAAGTTAAAACATTTGTTTTATAGTATTGTACTGACAGGGTGCCGACATTAAAGCGAGTTCAGCGCTTGCGTGTCTACAAGAGTGTGGATATAGCTAAACGCCCGCGCCCATGGGAAAATGGTTTTCATTATGACGATGTGGACTAAAAGCGAATTTGTTGATTATTGCAATGGCTGGTATAATTGCCAACGACGAGTATCTAAAACTATCCAGTTCACGGTCGTAAATGGTGAAGGTAATAAAACCTGTCGGTTAATTGAAACCTTATTTTAGTGTCACTGAAATTAATTTTGAAACAGCGACGTAATCCATTATTTAATGTAGGTATATATGAATGATTGATGGGCGGGATTAAATTGAAATGTGGTTTTATGACATACAAGTAGTATATGATTTATAGGTGAATGCTTCGTTATATCTCACGGCTTTTCTATGCCGACTCTTCACAATCAATCGGATTATTTCTCATCGCCTTTGCTACAATCTGCCCTCTAGGTGCCGGCTAGCAGGGTTATAGGACAGTGTGCAGATGAAGTAATAGAAGAACTTGGTAATAGATATTATATTTTTAAGGAACAGAACAACACAGAAAATAGTAAATTTTGAAAATAGGTAGTAGTAGGAGACAAAAATAAAACGGAGAAATGTCCGTTCAGGACAAAATACGGAGAGAAAGTGCAAAATACAAAGAAAATAATGAAATTAATGGAATAATGGAATTTAGATATGGAATGGGAATATGATACGAATTTTGAAAATATAGATGAAAAAATGAAGATGCCAACACGAAATGTGGTGATATAAACGCTAACGATGAGGTTGAAATTGATGGCAAGGAGGTTGATATGGACGATGAAGTTGACATCGTTACAATGGTATCGTCACACATCGCGACCCATTACGTAATAAATTATTAGATCAAAATACTCTAAATTAAAATACTACGATTTTGTGTAAAAGTCCCAAAAGGTACAAGAGCAGTCAAATAGGCCCAAATACTGTGTGCAGGTCGAGAAAGACGCGTTTGATTCAATACTTTACATAGCTTATATTTGAACACAAGGCATTACAAAAGTTAGTATAGGAGACATAATATATTTTATATTATAAAATGTGATCACAATTAAAAAGGTGATTACAAATTAATATGTGATTACAGAATTTTACCCAGATAATCTGAATAGAAATAAATAGAGAACTAAATAGAGAAGTGAAGTTAAATTAATTGATATCAGACAAGTAGGTACGGGAGGTACGTAACCAATGTACGTAACATTGTAGCTTTTTCAAAAGCGGGAAGTATTCACACATTTATACTTACTCGTAGTAACTTTACTGAATGTGCTAGTGGTTAGCGCACTATCTATTGATTTCTCTAGATTTTGTGGATTGTGCTTATTGGGCGAGACGCCAAGTCTAGGCAAGAAGCTGTTGGTTACCATCACTTGAGTGATGTAGCAGTCAACGGACAATCTATGTAACTATTTAAGATCAGATTAGAGTTTTCTTGCATACCTAAACATTTTGAACAAACACTACACAGAAACATAATCGTGGAATTACAAAACCAGCACTTTATTAGGACTTGAAAAAATAAATGTAGGTATGTCTGTAAACGAGAATTTAATTGACGGTTAGTCTGCCCCCTAATTTTTTACCATTGTTATGTATAAAGTATTATAATATTAACGGTTCTCATGTAGACAAGCAAACAGTGAGAAAAGTTTGGCGTATTGTAAAATTATGTTGTTATGTTACGGCAGGCAAGGCAAGAGTTGTTGAATTTCGAAACTGACCGTCATAATGTTCCTTTTGAACCTTTCGTAGTTATTAACTAATTAATTCAATACCGCCCATGTTACCAAGAGGCTAGCAAGCTAGTATTGCTACGGCAGGCAAGGCAAGAGTTGTTGAATTTCGAACGGTTCGACGGTTATTGAGGTTTTCGTAATAAATAACCAATTAATTTTATACTGCCCAGGTTACACGAGGCTGGCAAGTTAGTAAAACTAGCTTCGTTAGACTAGTTTTTAAGCTAGTATGCTTGTAAGTAAGCTTGTCATCTAGCGTCTCAAGCCAGGATAGTTTAATAGGACCTAAAGCTGAAGAATAAAAAAGGAACCCTTTTGGTGATTTAAGCTTATAGTGACACCACCCACTACTTAAGTAATTACTATCCTTATTCTGGCTTTTTGTATGTATAGTGAATGTATTTATTGCGTCATATACAAGGTGTTCCGAAAGATATGCATTAACTTCGCCAAACATTTATGTAGCTTGCAGATGTTATATTTTAAAGTTTCCGTACGCACACAAAGCCTGGGCACTGCAAATTGAGATAATTACGTAATTAAATTAACAAATTAAATTAATAACAACGCCAACGTCAATTCTAAATTATAATTTCTAAGAGCGGCTTGCGCGAATTTGCGGGTTGCGGGGTGCGGGTAATTTAACCCGGGTTAAGCACTAACTCTCGGGTTATCGAATGAATTCGAATTTCGCGCAAACTGGTTATAAGCCAAAAGCAGGTTATAAAAACATTTGTCAATTAGAAAGCTTCACGTAGTACTCGATCGCCAAGTGTACTACAGTGACAATGTTGGATGTTGCAATACTCTGTTTTAAAAGGTCCTAGCGCCGTGTAAACGAACACTGGCATTGTGCCAAGCCCGTACATGGAGCCAGATCTTACTATGCTGACTTGAAATATTAGCCTCGTGTAACCCGGGCATTACATATTTGCTACTCCGTTTCGTTCTACATCAATGCACTATCTATAATAGAAATAAATGTCACTACAGGTAGAAAAAATACATAATGAAGAGTTATGCAGTTGACCTTAGGATAGCTTGTTTGAATTGATGTGAAAATAGATGACCTATTCGCTTCTTGAGCAACGGTTATTGCAAGCTTATAAGTGTGAGACTGGGCGAAGTGCGGAGTGATCCCTGAGTGTTTTTTTACTATAGGTATTTTTTTCAACTAGATGGCGTTAAAATACTGAGTTTACAATATTTTCATACATACAATGACTCTAAATAAAAAAATTAAAAAACCTCCGATTTACGCTTGTGGAGATCCCTTTGACATGAAAGATACTCAAAGATCTTGGAAACCACTGGTCCAATTTTTATCGGATAAGGCTAAGGAACACTCGACAACATTTTCTATTAAATATAAAACCGAGTCCAATTCGGATCATCCGTTGTAAAGTTATGAGGTCACAGACGAACAGACAGACAAGACAAGTCACTTGACACTCCTTCGATCGGTCGGGGGTTAATTAGTCTGTGATAGTAGAGAGTAGACCTACCCATCCTGCATATAATAGGTAGATAGATAGAAACACTTTATTGTACACAAATACAGGAAAAGTATAAACTACAGGAATAGTAGCACGATATGTACCAAGGCGGCCTTTATCGCTTAGGTATTTAGTATTCAATTATAAACTGTAGTGTAGATAGGTTCAAAAGGATCGTAATCGCAATTACCTTGGTATCTTGTCATAGCTGTCCCATCCAGTCAAGCAATTATAAGAGCTGTATCTGCTAACGGCAGCCATGTTATATTCTGTTCATCGTTCGATGTCACTTTGATATTCAGATAGTGTTACGGATCTGGAGTCAATTAGTATGATACAGAAAAAATGGTTGTTTGTTGTACAGTAGTTGAAAGGCTCCATCAAAATAGATATATAACGCTAGTTAATACGCACTTTCGGAATGTTAAAAGTTAAGAGTTTTCCGGAGAAAACATATATTTTATTAATTTTGTAATAGTATAGGTAGGTACGTACCCGTAAATCATGTTTAGGTCAGTACTTTGTAAGTCCGATTTTACTAGTAATTCAATGTTTCAAACCAGGAAAAATACTGACACATTATATTTGTTAAATAACAATATTTTAAAATGTTTATAGATTTCAGATAATGATACTTAATTTTCTAACACAAAACATATTACTGGAAATGTTTATGTGCTTACTCGTAACCTACTCGTACCTACATATGAAATAGCTCTCGTATTTAAATTGAGGCAAAAGTTATATTGTGATGAATGGCCAATATCGATAGAAGCACATAAAATCTACAATATAGGTCAGTAACGTTATTTCATTTCGTATCCATTAACAGCGTAAACACTTTTTTAAACTTTTCACTATGTTACTTACTTATGGCCATAACAAAAAAGTCATGAAAATCTGTTTAAGTAATTAATTGATCTTACTTAATACTTGCGTATTTCTTCCGCAATGAACATAGTGTTTAATTAGTGTTAGTGTTTATTTAGGTACATATTTAATGAGTAACGTGTTGTTGTATATTTTAACACGTGTTTTGATGTTGAAATATGCATTTTGAGATATATCTCATAACATAAATCTAATTATTAGATGAACATAACATCCGATCCGAGGTCAGTTTAGCTCTGTTTGCGAATAATTTAATAGTGAGAGTTGTGTTGTGTTATGTGGTGGGCGAAAGCGGCGAGGCCGAGGGTGCGACGGCGGCGAAGCGGGCGCCGCGTGGCGCGACCGTTCTCGACTGGTGCGGCGTCGCGACGCGGGCGTGCTGCGTGCCCGACGGCGTGCCCGCCCTCGTGGCTCGTGCCCGCCCGCCCTGCCTGCACCAGGCGATGTGCGCTACCACCACTATCATACACGCTTTAGTTAAAAAATAAAATCATTTTTCATAATAACGTGTCTATCGTAACGGGTCGTGATGGGGTCGTCGCCACGTCATTAAGGAAATCGTGGTCGTGTTAGACTAATAGGCATAGTAGGTAAATTATAGGTATTTACCTACTATACCTATTAGTATAACACAAGCGATTTCATTTGATAGCATCGTTTATAAAAATGAAATGTGTCATACTCGTATTTTTGCTTCCACATAATATTCTTCCGGAATAATAAGAAGAATAAATTAACTTTAATACTACTTTACCCAAAAAAAAAATTATAAGTACTTATACTAAGTATACGACTATGAATAGTAAGTGATGGCTTTAATCAATCTGGAATTCTATTTTGAAACGATGTTTTTAAAATGAGCGTGGTAAAATGGCCGCCTCGATATTAGCTAGACTGCAGTCGGGACCGTAGCGAGTAATTAAACCAATTTTTTGTCTTAGTTATAAAATAATTACTCGAGGTTTAACAAAGGTTTTATGCATAGAATTATTAAGAACTACGTATCGTTTTGTCTGACCATGTAGTCTTTTTAACCCCGACCGATTGAGGGCGTTTTTATATATATAAGTTTGACACGTTTGTCTGTCGGTCTATTTCTATGTTTGTCTGTGGCATCATAACTTAACAACGGATGGTCTGATTTGGACCCGGTTTTTTTAAAAATTAATAGAGTATTTTGTTGAGAGTGTTGTTAGCTAGGTCTGATAAAAATTGGATCAGTGGTTTCCAAGATTTTGTAGTATCTTTGGTGTCAGATGGTGTTTTTTGGAATTAATTAATTGTGATTTTTTATTAATATTGATTTATTAAGATAGATTTCAAAGATTTCGAGTATTTTTGCATTGTCCAGTGCGACGGAAATGGTTGTTAAAATGTTATAATGAAAGGTTACGGCAATAACAGTAATTAATAAATACGTGCTTTTCACAAATAATAAATAAATGTTATGTCATTAATTATCGATAATCTTTACTAATTCAATAAATTGTTTTATTAGTTGCATTTGTAAAAAGTTCTGCAATTGATTTGACGAAACGAAAAGAAACGAGGTGTGACGAGGGGGCCCGATGGGACGGGAGGTGGTTTGTGCCAGTTTTTGACTGTAAACCGCTCTCGATATGCAGCAGTCTGTTGGAGATCGTTATAGTGTACAGAAGAAAATAAAGTGTTCACACTCTGAATTGTAGCCGTTTTATTATAATGGGATCTCTGGAACGGTAATAGCTAGATGGTTCGAATTTGTGCTCAAATATTCAGGTTCATTTTGCGTTTCCGACGTCTGTAACCTTAAGGATCTGGTAATGACCAGGAAAAGTAAGCGAACTTCAATTTCACAGTAACAACATTGGAGAATTTGAATATTATCAGCCTGCCGAAACCATAATAGTTAGATGTGGTCTTCTCGAACTAAAGTTGTAGGGAATCCTGCTACCATTTAAGAGAAAAAATAAATATTAAATGGCGGTAAAAAAAAGATTTGTAGAGTGGGATTTTAAGTCATGGCATGACACAGCGAGGCTGAAGGGCGAGCTCCGCGTAGAGCGAAGCCCGGAGCGTCCCCCGCCTTCAGTATTCTTAGCAATGCTAGATGAAAACTGGATCAGTAGTTCTAAGATCTTGGCATATCTTGGGATAATGGAGTATGATGGGATCTCGAACAGTTAGGTGGTTCGAGTTTGAGCTCAAATGTTTACGACCATAATGATGCCCTTCCCACGTTTGGAACCTTGAAAACCATGATGATGACCAGCAAAAAGTAAGGGGATCTCAATAATGGTACGTTGTCGGGGATAAGTTAAATTTTTAATTTAGAATTATAACCTAATGTGAGAATAGAAGGGAACGTGGGAAGTGGAACGAATAGAAGGGAACGTTCCATAATTTGTATAATAACTATTATAATTATCATATAAATTATGGAACGATCAGACGAATTGGTAGAATAATATAAGTTAAATAAAATATGTGATTGGCGATAAAAGCTTTACTGGTAAGTTTACTGAAAACGCCAACAGTGACAAATGAGGAGGTGATTCCTTCCGTTCCGCGTCCAGTCCAGTCCAGCTCCTTTCCGCTCGGTTCCTACTGTCTTGGCACCATTCCATTTCCATTCTACTCCGTCATACGATACAAAATACCAAAATCCCATTTACGAGTACAAATTTGCGAAAAATACTTTTTTTATTTTGCAATGATGCAATGATTTTTTTGCGAATAAACTTTTTAAAAAAGTACGTACTGATAATTAATTTTTAGGGATCCGTATCCTAAAGGCTACTCCGTCCGTCCTAGGCTGGTCTAGCGCCTAAACAGGATAAAATATCGACTTAAAAGCCATGAACCTGGAGGCCAATTCTAAAAAATGGGATATAATATCGAAACTCGATAAATATCCCATCTCATATATCGACTATAAATATTCGTATACCGTTGCATGTCGATCGCTAGGACTCGATAAATATCGAATGTGATAATGTGAGAATAGCAAAAAGGCCTAGACCAGGTTAATAAAAAAATTACCGTATCGTGTGGGTTGTTGTTTAAAGCTCATCAAGTAGAGTACGAAAACATTTTTTATATTTTGACAGGGTACCCTGTCTTCCTATTCAGGACGGGCGGAACGCTAACGGCGCGAGTGACACCAAAATGTAACAGTTTTCACGCGTCTCTAGCTCAGTCACTATTAAGCCGAGCTCAGTGCCGTAAGTGTATATCACGAGAGAAAGGTTGCTCGCTCATTCTGACATGAAATACATACAGGGTTCCTTGCCCCAAAGTGTAGGCACGATCAGAATCGTGCTTCGGGGTTTTTTGTGGAGAAATAACGACGTAAGCGCCCGTCAAAGTTGTCGATTTTAGACCACCTTTTATATACCTTTTGTAAACGGTATTATCTAGGAACTTGAAAATTGGCTAGAATATTAGTCATGCCCTCTTTTTAAACGACAAATACTAAAATTTGATACATCTGTTCTGAGTAAAGAGTTTGAAAGTTGTGAGTAAAAGAAGTAACAGTACATAAGTAAAATTTACAAGTACATAAATCTTAAGGAAAGTTCCCAATTGACTGGCTCTGATTTGATTCATTTTAAGATATACGAGTATTATAGAGCATTAAAAATAACCGACCCGTATTTTTTTATCAGATCAGATTCATATTTATGCATGGGACATAGTGAAATCGGTTTGGTACATGTTGCATAATTGACTCCTCCGATTTGATTCGTTTTAAGATATATTGCAGAGCATTGGAAAATAACTGACCCATTTTTTTATCAGCCCAAATTCAAATTTAGTGGGGGAAATCGCCTTTCAAAGTTTTCGAATTTTTGGACATAGTGAAATCAGTTATTTATTTCCCCCACTACATTTGAATTTGGGCCAATAAATAATAATACAGGTCGGTTATTTTAGTTAGTTAGTCTAGGAAAAATCGATTAGGTCTAGTCCTTATACTATATACGAAAATATACATTAGGTTTTTCTTTAAAACCAGACTCTCGATTTTCTTTGAATAAAGAAAGGTCTTAAATGGATCAACCCCTCATAAACAGCATCTTTTCGTGCATAACAACACTAGTGGCTTTACACATTTCACATTTAATTTAAGTGAAGATAATTTGCCACCAGAAATCACCAACGAGGCCCAAAGATGTTTTATTATGATTATTAATAGGGCAAGTGTTTACTCACCAAGTGTAGTGAAAAGCATTGTGTGACATGCGTACTTAAATGCAATTGTAAACACGAGCAGTAAGATCTTATTTTCTGCGGTTAAGTTGGTGTATTCTCACCGCCGTCGGTAATTTCATAACATATTATTTATGCACAGCCCTTTGGGTTAAGATATGAATGTTGTATTATAAGTGGCTGAAGCTAGTCAAGGTCTTAATAAATATTTAATTACATAAACTAAGCGATTCTTTTTGATTTCTGGGGTCGATTTGAATAATACATTCTTGTGCTTACTTGGGCTAGTAAGTTAATTTCGTTATCAAATGCCTCTTGCTGTATTTGTACTGAAGGGACTTTATTTCCGTAACTATAAGGGTCTTCAAAATACAAATTGCTAATTGATTCATCATCATCAAGTCTGTACTCCTTTCCATAACGTTTCTGGTTAGATCCTAAAATTGTCAAATTTTCGAAATTCTTTCACCATATGTCTCCCTTTTACTTCCTAGTATATAAATTGTATATAAAGGAGCGTACTTGTCGGTAATATTCGCGCGTAAAAAACATTCGATCCCGCGCATTCGGGTGGTGAGTACGTCGAACTAATCATTACGAAGCTCGTGTGCAAGATCGAACTTCCTTCGATGAATACGTCGAAACGAATACGGCTGGTTTGCTTCGCGATCGGTCGCAAACGAATAACTACTTAAAGTCCTGAAGGAATAAATGCGCGCCCGCCCCTATGAAGAACTAATGTTTATCGTACCTCACCTCACCCACCAGATTGACTTGGTGACAAAGGTCCCGATATAAAATAACATTTCACTACATATCCATTAAAGTAGATCGCAAACAAATGTTTTGGTAGGCGAAAGTTTGTTCACAAGCACGTTAACGCTCGCAAACAAATGCTCGCAAATAAATGTTCCCTGTGAATACACTCCTTAACACCTTATCGCGTAGACTTATTATATTATCTATAATAGAACGACTGAGTTCTAATTAACATTGCACGTGAATAGTTCCCGACGTGACTTTATCGATGCAAAATGAAATTCGTATAGGTACGCTACTTGGCTGCCCTTAAATTTTGCAGTAGTTACTTAGTTGTAGATGCCCTACAGGTATTAGCGTACTGGGATTAAGGGAATATGGCGTTATTGGCTTGTCGGTACGCATCATAGAGGACATATCTGCACTTGCGTTGAGTCTTCAGTTCTTTCCTCCAAAGGTAATTAAAAAGGTAAGTTATATGAAATCACCAATACCTAAGTACAAGGAGGATTTATAATATTGGATACTTATTTAAATTACTATTTAGCTGCTGTTGTCTAGGCCTATATCTGTAGGTATAACCTAAGTAATTAAAGTAACTTTTACATATTTGTACCTTAGTAGTAGACTACTGAAAAATAATTACGCGAAATTAATTATTTTTTCTCAAATGTTTTAGTTTTTACGTATATTGTTGTGGTATTTCACTGATGTGATCATCAGTTGTAACCACAGTAATACAAGATCAGCACTGTCATTTATTTTATAACTATCAACGTGTAATGTATAAATTATATTAAAAATTCTGTGTTGTTTTCCGAAACATGTACGAAGGGGCAACATTGTCGCAGCGAGTGTTAGTTCACTCAAAATATTAGCCGTTCTGATAACGAGTGCGTCATTAACTTCCTTACGATTTTACCTTTGTCATGGTATGTCAACTATTTACGATAATTTCATTTTGAATATTTTACGTCTGAGTACTTATAAATGACGCCAAGCTAGGGCTTTTAAGGTCAGGTGTAATTTCCTTAAATGGAATTCAAACAATAGAATGATGAAAGCCCAGTAATGTATGTATAAAAAAGGTCGCGCTTTCATTCTTGATGACTTCTGAAAAGGTTTGGCTTTACTTTCGAAAGAACGTTTTGTTTTTTTTATTCTTGATTTTATTGTAAATCCGAAGCTAAAGTTATATAATACTAAATCTACCCTATGAAATTTTAATGTTCATATAACGAACAAAATTAATCTGTTTTACTTGACGTAAAGTTATCCTGTTGAATTCCCAGCATTTAGTTAAGTACCTATTTACTTAAAATATACTGTAACTTAAATACTTTCAGTGGTGGATTTAGGTGCGCAGTAACGGATTATACGTAGGTTTATGTTTACACATCGCTCGGCCTTATGTATTTGCGGCTATGTGCTCCGCAGTAGGTACTCGTACATAGGTACAGAGTGTCTTGAACTTTTGTTGTGACTTATTTGTTTCAGCTGTATTCTGAATTTTTTATTTGCGCCTCATTCTCATTTATATTGTTTTTAATCCACAAAGAAAAATAAATTAACTATTTTGATCCTAATCGTTTTTTAATTTTTATTTGAACAATTGAATCGCGATTATTAAACAGTAGCAAAGGTCAAAGGAAAAGATCAAGGTACTTCAGGAGGGGTGGCAGCTGTTTCCCAATACCCAATTATACTGATCATATAATTAATTTTCATTCTAATCTAATATTAAAGAAAATCTCGTGTTTGTGTCCTTGTAATCAAAATGCCTTTTTATACAAGAGTCAGACTTCTCAAAAAGTTGTTATTTTGGGCGTAATCAGGTTAAATATTTGTTCTTTTTCAACCCGTCAAAGAATGGTGTTACAACAGTCATACGTTTGACGCGTGTCTGTTTGTCTGTGACATAATATCTACCCGATCCGGAATTAAGTAAATATTAATTTTCTACTCCCATTTGGAATTTGTTCAATATGAAACCACAATCACTAACACAAAGTACTTCATTCCTAGAGGTCGTTACATAATATTAATATTATGACACCGTGAATCTACATTACGATAGATCAACTGAATTAAGTACAAAGTAAACAAATTAATAGTTTCATGGAATTTGATTCAAAATTAGTAGTTTATGAAACTGTCACGTAAATAAAAAAATCTTGCCAAGTGCGAGTCGGACTCGCGCATCGAGGGTTCCGTTCTCAAAAGTAAATGACATATGCAACTCTGTTGAAACGTCGAACAAATGTACCACAGTATAGTATACCAAAAAAATGAATACAAATCTAATAAGTTTTAATTTTTTTTTTAAATTATTGGTTATTGAAAATTTATTTTAATTTCCTGTAAAATATAGAAAATTATCTATGAGCCCGATTTATTTCAAATTTTATGGCTTGCAAACTTCGGAGATAAGGGGGAGGGGGACGGTCAAATTTTGTACATTTTTGGCCGTAAGTAAAAAACTATAGCACATAAAATAAAAAATGGTATTGTAATGTGCAATAAAGTGCAGTTTCATATAGCTCCACTTGCCCCAGATTCCTCACTTTCAGATTTCAACCCTTTGCAGACCCCATTTTTCATAAAAATAAATGTTTTCCAAAATTATTTTACTTTGGATAGATGCGGGCAAGCAAGTTCTACAACTGTACTGAATTTGAAGTCGATAGCTTAATTAGTTCCTAAGAAAAACAGCTGTGACTTACAGACAGGCAGACGGACGGACACCGAAGTCTCACCATAAGGGTTTTTACCATTTTGGTACGGAACCCTAATTTTCTTTAATGTCATCTGAAATTGCTATGGAGACGACAACTTGGACCACGCACTGTTGTCGACGGAATTTTGACGAGTGCAACTGCACGTAAAAAATTACAACCTTTGTAAAATGAGTTTTTATAGTTTTTGATACGAACGAATAATTAAGTGTCTGTTGCATTAACTACTGATACCTATACCAGTATTTTACGGCTTTCTAAAAATTCCCTGAAATGCCAATTTTGCCTAACAAATTGAATGTTAGAGAAAGGTAAGCGAATGAGCAAATTGAAGGTTAGGTAGAGAAAGGCGCTCGGCTTGCTAGTATGTATGTTATCGACATACGTACCAATATTTTTTGTTTGATTGCTGGGAGAGGATGAAATAAATTTGGGATTATTATCACAAAATATATTAGTTTCACATTGGTTTCACTGTGGTATCGAAATATCGATACCACAGGTTTTTGTGTTGCAAATGAATTAAATGAAGGCTCGAATTTATTCAATAAAATATTTCGATGAATAGGAAGTCACCAGATGCATTAAGGACAATTAAACTGCTGTTACTAAAAGCTACTGCTACATAGGTACAAAGTGCCCTAATTACATAAAGTGCTATTACCACACTTGCAAGAAAGCTCTAGTTCATCAGATCAATAAAGACGCACCACCTACTCGGTAACAAGACAAAGATGACTGTTTCGATGCAATTTCTGCTTTTTAGCTCTGAAATGTGTCAGAAGCTTTGCAAATGTTGATTTTCAGTAGTTGAGTACATATTTTGTATGCAACAAAATAAAATATATTTTAAGAGAATGGAATTTGACAAGTAAAAAACATAATACAAACGAAAATAATTAAAAAAAAATTTAGAGCTATACGACCTGTGTCTTCAACACAATTGGGGGGCGGAAGAAATGTTAAACTAAAATACCTACATATAGGTACTAAATTCGGCTTAATCTCAAAGGGCCCACAATAATCCAACCCCACTTTTTCAAATACTCGAGTAGAGTTAACAAGGTCTTTAGACAAAGAACCCATGAGCTGTTGGGAAGTGTCGGCGTTATATCTACAGCAGGTGACACATTTAAGTATGACACTCTTAATTTCTCTTACAGAGTTTACAATATAATAATGCTGAGAAAGGCTGCTTTATCCAAGCTTTAAACCTCAATGTAATAGCAATAAGTGCTAATTTTGAATGATCAATATAGTAATAAGACATTTCTTGGGCAACATGATGGGAAATATCCTGGCAAAAGGAAACTCCCTCTACAAAGGGATGTAACGAATTTAGATAACAAGATTTCAAATACTAGATTTTAGTTAGTATCTCAGTGTATGTCAAACAGACAAAAATCAATAAAGTAATATATCTTATACATAAATTGGTCCTGAACGACTTCAAATAGATCATTAAACTTTCTCTTTTTTTTTGCTATCTTATCTGTAATATTTCGTAATGCGCTGAGATGTGATGAATTGATGATTATTTCAAAGAAATATCTTCTTTGATATAATAATAAGTTTTCTTTATCTTTAAACGTCTGGTTTGTTTCTTAAATACATTATTAAAAGTGCAGTCGAATCCTAAATTTGTAATGGGATCCTATAACATTATTTGTGGTAACCGATCCGTAACATTATTATAACAGAATGTGAGTGCCTGCCTACTCAAATAACTAGAAATGAATTAAGTTGGTCACATAGGTTTGTCGTTTTAAAACGAGCAGCATATTTCGTTTTTAGGTCAAACTAATACGAGGTGCTTCAAAATAACTGACATAGTTTCGAATTTGCACCTTTTTGTAAATACTGATCATTGAGTGATCAATTGATCATATACGAGTGCCTTAGATATAAGTATTCTAAAACGTTACAGAATTTAAATAGTGGTTATTCCCAATAATGTTCCAATAGAAACCGATATTGCATAATCTTATATATTTACCATAAAAAAGTAAAACTCAACTACATTGGTTATTTCTACGAAAAATGTCAAATAAGTCTGTGAACAATCTGTTTGAATTAGTTTCCGGACAATAATGGATTGCCTCTGTCGGTAAACGTCCTATTTGTGAGAAAGAGAGGGTTTTATAAGTGGGTGATTACCCATTATACTAGGTATATTTCGAATGTAGGTGTATACATATTTTGTGGAGTACGGTTTTACATTGAATAGAACGAAATGAAAAGAACAGAACTTCGTCAGTCGCGGGTGACACGTAACCACACGGGTAGAGTGGAGTGGTTGCTGCAGTTGATCAATCAAGTTATGAGCAGCAAAGAGGTTTTAGCTGGTAGAGTTAACGATGTACGTAAGTTGATTCAAAGTTGATAAACCTATTACCATTGGATATTACGAAGAGTTACATCAAAGTAAAATCTGTATTCGGCATCGGTTTTAGGGTTCATAATGGAAGGTGTAACAGGCCCTTCTGGGACGAGGACTGTACTCACCGCCGCCGTTATAGCTGAGGACCTGCGAAGTGCTGTCACATCGAGATAAACAAATGTGTGCGCTTATTTCTTTTCAGGCTCAAACCTGAGCCGTTTTGTACAACCCTCGTACATCCCTCGCGTGGTTTGTGCCCGCCTCGTGAATGTTTAATGAAGTGGTAAAAATAAATTAAAGTCCCAGTATCAATTTAAACGTAATCATATAAATCATACCTATACTCGTATGTTCTTTTTTTAGAAATTTTTATGGTTATTAATTTATTATGGTCCGGAATGTTATCAATTAACTACCTACTACTAACGTTCTATGATCGTTTTTATTTCACAGAAATAAATAATTACAATGATTGCAATGAGTATGAAACCATTATATATTTTTGTCCTGATTGATAAAATATCCGGTGCAAAACTATAAATTACTCATTTTAGGAATTATTTTGCATTTGAAGATAAAACAGGAATTATTTAAACTTACTTAGATATTGGTTCACGGCACGAGGGCACTGGCTACACTTACTTACCTACTTAATTTATGTATGTCTTGCACCTATTTGCTGGTAAATTTCCAGATAAATTGCTAGTTTGTCCAACGTGATCCCCTTAAATGTTTATTTTTGTCGGAAGCAGCTGCGACTTTATTAAACAAGTAGCTATTGCCTGCGGCTCTGCACACATTTTATCGTCTTGTTGGCGTTTTATATATAGGAAGTATGCATCTCATAATTCAAATAGTATCGCTATTTGAATTATACTCGTTATTTTTAAATGATCATATTTAATCGATCTGCAAATTAAACAATATTTGGTATCTTAAAAAAATGAAATTGGGTCGTATAAATAATAGGTTGGCAGCAAATTTAGAGTAGCTGAAAATCTTAAAAATAATAACATAATACATTAGTATTATTATTAGTATTAGCCGATTATTGCTATTATTATTATTATTTATTATTGCTGTAACTTGACTTCGATTCTGGCATGGTCGTCGTCAACCTAACATAATTTAACTATCCAATTTTGTTCCGGTTAATGCCTACAATTAAGTTCTGAGAATTCTGCCTCGCATAATATTTGCTGTCAAGTCATTATATCAACTGCTCGTCTACAATTTACAGTGGCTTGATATTATATTTGTTGTATAAGTGATACTGTCGTCTCGGAACTATTTGAAGCTTATAGGCGTATCTAATTTATGCGTTGCTAAAAAATTAACGCTGCCCAGCTAATTTTAGTTAGTGCCGACTGTTAGATGCCGTTTCATTTATTAGCTGCCCCAAAAGTTATTTTCATATTTTAAATAACGTATAAAAATAACAGTAGTACCTAAGTTTTAAATTAATATCAAGTATATCAATACTTTTAATAAGTCACACAATCATCACTATGTTGCCATTTCCATTACTCCCAAAAAATAAAATTTAATTAGGAGGTATATACTTAAGTACTATAAAATATTCTTAGGTATGAGTAGGTTACCATTTATCTAGGTCGTAGGGTGATTCTATCAAAATTCTAAGCACGTAATGCTTAGTATGATGTTTCCAATGTTTCTTCTCAGGGGAAAAAGATGAAGGTTTCCTCAAAAAATCCACTACCAATCTAATAATAAAGACAAACTTCGTGGTGCAATTTCACAAGTTTCTTGATTTTGACATATTGTGATTTGAAAATACATAGAATGGGTACTTTAATATTAACCTTGTTTGAGTATTTTTACAAACTAATTTTTGTTTGAGTATATATAGATACTAATTACTTACTTAATTTACATATATCATGATTAGTTGAGTGCCAGTCCATATTGCGTTGTCATTCCTTCAGTGCCACCTTGGTGCCACCATACAAACGTGAGCACCGTCGATGGTATCAAAATTGCATTATTCATTGTATGGCATCGTGACTTCTTCTGGCCATCAAATCGCATTAAAACTTATCACAAAGTATTAAAGATGGCTAAATTTCATAATTTGATAATTTTGACACTGTTGAAAAGAAAATACGTAAAGAATAACCAGAATCTCGAGCCCCGATGGTGATGCTCATGGCACCCATGTATTGATGTACTGAGCCCCGCCGGTGATGCTTATGGCACCCATGTAATGATGTACTGAGCCCCGCCGGTGATGCTCATGACTCATGGCAACCATGTAATGATGTACTGAGCCCCGCCGGTGATGCTCATGGCACTCATGTAATGATGTATTGAGCCCCGCCGGTGATGCTCATGGCACTCAACGTACGTGTTAAGCTACGTAGGTACTTATAATTAAAATTCCGTTCACAAAAGAAATATTTACAACACTTTCTAATAATACTAATTATTTCAGATTTTTTATCGTTTAAAATAAAAACATCATTTTTTTTAAATTCTCAGAAATTATACTGTTTTGAAACTTCATTTTATTTTGCTGTAAAATATAGGATATTGACTATGAGTTTGAATTATTTGAGATTTTTCGGTTTGCAGACTTCCTCCGAAGTCAAGGGGTCATCATTCGCAAATTTTTGGCCTTAAGTCAAAAACTATAGCACATAAAATAGAATAAAAAATAGTTTTGTTATGTGCAAACAAAGCCCTTTCACATGATACCCCACTTTCCCCAGTTGCCTCACTTTCAAACGACCCCCCCATTTCGGACCTCATTTTCAATAAAAGTAAAATTATTTCCAAATTTCTTTACATAAAATAGATACGGGCAAGCAAGTTCTACAAGTGCGCCAAATTTCAAGTTGATAGCTACTTTAGTTTCTGAGAAAAACAGCTGTGACATACATACGGACGGACGGACACGAAGGGTTAATTTTTAACGATTTTGATACGTAATCCTAAAAATGAAACCTATAGGTGTAAAGTGGACAACACATCAACCTACCAGACAGTACCAGTACCAGACCAATCAGACATAACCTTTAGTAATTTGTCGCTTTAACTTGTATGATACATTCATGCGAAAGTCAAAGAATCATGACAGAAACTTATTGCGACAGGGTTCCACTGAGCTAGCTAAAACTGTCTAGCTTAAACTGTCTTCCACTGTACCTATAATAATTATTTGGAGTCGGTGCCAACCACGCGCAACGCGTCGCACTGCACTGCAACTAGACATCAAATCTGGCAGTGCAACGTGTTGCACGTCGTCGTCGTCGTTTTTATTAAAATTAATTTATTTCACAATTTTCAGTGTTAATGATGAGCCCGGTGTTGGTGCAGGCAGGGGAAGTAGGGCTTCGCCCCTCTCGGTGGGCGTCCAGAAAGGTTCACATTTGTCTAATTCAAGTGATTTGCTGTCATCCGCTGAGGACTTCCGCTGTCCATCTCCGAAGTGCGTCATCAAATGACCAATTTTTTATGGGACCACCCTGGAGATATTACACCCGTCCCACTAAAAAGCGAATCATTAAAATCGGTTCACAAATGCCGGCGATATGTGGTAACATACGAGTCTAAAAAAACATGCAATCGAATTAGAATCACCTTTCTTTGAAGTCGGTTAAAAATTGTATCAGAGGGCCTATGTAGGATTCAGTTAGACAGTTACGAAACGAAAATTTTGACAACGGGTCTTGTAAACCAAGCTCCGTATACAATAGTTCCACCAATAGTCTGACTGTAACAGAATTTCAGGCTAGTGGGCTTGGGGGCTGAGCAGAGCATACGCATAAAATGGATGGAGGATAGAAAAGCAAGATTTCAAAAAAAATATCACAGAACTATGTAATTATATTTTTATTGCGAAGAATATGAATAACTATGTACAGAAATTAAAACAATATACATAATAATACAAAGTAAAAATAAAAATATGTAAAACCATAGACATAATAAGAAAGCCAAGCCTTGAATACCCAGTATGTGCCGCACCTCGTTTTTCGAGAGAGATTTTCGTTTCGTAATGTCAAAAAAATCCTACGGGATAAGTACGAACATCGAACAATCCCCACTGACAAACATGAATAATATTCCCTAGCAAAATAGAAATTCTAATAAAAGCGGTTCTTCCTATACCACTGAATTCGTCATGTTCCGGTGTTCCATACAAATTCACTGAACGGCCGACTGAAGGTCAATTATTTCGAATGAAATAGAAGTTTTATATACACAAGTTGAAAGCAATAGCTAGCTAGCTATAGCGGGGCCATTTCTACACGCATACACAGTCGTTACAAACTTAAAAAAGCTCGCCCATTCCTTCCGTCGCCCACCTACCAGAAACACAATTAGGGTCAATTTACATTGCCGCGGAATGGAATGGAAGCGAATTTTCGCAACGTAATTGTACATATCATAATGAACTTTATGTCAATTGTGTAACATACAAACTAAATACGAGCCAAAAAAGAACAGTAGCTAGGGGAATTCTCGAGAATGCGCGAGGATTCCCCGGAAGACGCGCGACCTCTTTTTTGACTCGTATTTAGTTTGTATGTTACACAATTGACATAAAGTTCATTATGCTATGTACAATTACGTTGCGAAAATTCGCTTCCATTCCATTCCGCGGCAATGTAAATTGAGCCTTATGCTTTACGTAATAGGATAGTTGTTGAAACCTATGTCCATACACGAGTGAAACTCCTGCTAAATTTTTTGAATGAACACATGTTTAATAAAGCGCTGGACCATAAGGAGACTGATTATAATTTATATCGTTGTTGGATGTAGAGTAAATACAAACAGCTCCTCTATTTATTTTAAATCCCTTAACTTAAGTGAAAATATCTATGTATGACATGCAGATAATAATGAGATGAATTATATATACGACATGAATAGGTATTGCAAATAAAATATTAATTTGTAACTGCATTGTTATATTCACAAAACATGCTTGAAAATGTTAACTTGGGTTAAGCAAGCATAAATCAGGGGCACAAAGCTATGGCGCAACGATATTCTAAGGAATATGTAAAGAACCTGGGTATTTGTAGTGCGATTTCGTCCAGGCTGTCGATGGGCTCGCTCAGCGGTCGCTCGAGCAGTCTGGAGGGGGCGGTTAACATGTCTGAAGTCATGTTTCGGTTAGTTTTCGAGTTTCTATTACACTTCTTTCGCTTCTCCTCGGCACGTTGCAGGTTGTGGAATCGGAAGAAGAACATCGACATTATATCCAGATTAATAGCACTTGGTTATTGGTGTTTTCCAATTAAACCTCCAAAAACATTGTACAGTCAAAATTTCACTAGCATTAGTTCACAGTTATATTTTGGTCACAAATTAAAGCTTTTACTTTTACGTGATCTTTTTTGATTTTTCCTAAAATAGAGTTGAAAGAAGTGCATGCTTTAGTTTTAGATAACAGAAATTAGAATAAAGATACACCGGAAAAGGAAACAGTGACTCGAGTTTAGTATCAGAATGATTACTGCATACTTAGAAATACTTCGCTTCCGAGATGATATAGGTATATCAGGTACTATTATTTTTAGGTAGATTAAAGCTCAGATATTTAGTCTGATCCTAATGCAGTTAGTAGTTATACAAGTACCTATAGCTTTGATTAGCTGTTACCCCGTACGTGACCATTTCATGGTCACGGGTCTAGTCTAGTCGTTTTTTGTACGGTCAGAACCTTTACACATGACGCCGCCGCGGAGCCGCAGGATGTAGAATTCCTTTGATTTGTATGGGCGCTTTACACACACGCAGCACGCGGTTAGGCTGCGGCACCGTCATCTGAAAAAACTAGACCCGTAGGCCCTCACGGGTCTAGTTTTTTCAGATGACCCGACCTATTAGCTAAATTTGACCATAAGAATTCAATTGAATTTGAAGATATTCAAAGTGCCTACCTATTACGCCCAGACAAATACAATCTATTAGGATACAGGTGTAAGTGATAAAGTTAGAAAACCTATTTCGAATTTAAAATAGTTTAAGTTCACTGTGATCCGAATCTGGCATATTCATTCAGATCTGAACGCCAATGACCTATTTTAAATTGAATCAATGATGAATTTAAATAATGTTTTCCTTTATAGTAGCGCTTCATATTTATTTATTTATCGTTTTTTTTAATGTTCTGATAGGTATACAGAGAGCAACAAAAAAATTCTACTGACCATATAAAAAAGTCAGCTGATCGGCACTTTTACTATGGAAAGACCCTCCTATTATGTATAACCAAGTCTATGGGGAAGACGAGAATATTTTATCAAATCTCTAAAACTCGTGGAACAAGGGTTTTTAATGTTAGGCGTGTAACTAAAATTTGAAACAGGATTAATGTATAATTATGTAAATGTACCTACAATGCATTTTCAGAGGTGAAACACACGATTAAAATAGGGTGGACACTGTGTTATTTTAATTTTTACCTTAACAAAAGGAGCAGTACCTACTAAACTAACTAACTAGAGTAAGAGTAGGTTTGTTTGTTTTGAACGGGTAGATAAGGGAGAACTCACTCACTTTTTCATGGGGCTATTTATTCACCATCCGATTAAAAATGACTCTCACCGATGGTGTCTTGAAATATTGATTCTCGTAGTTTTTGTATAGTCTAGTTAAAGTAACCTATTCCAGTTCCAGCAATCAGCTCGATTAAATCTGAGTCTTATATCCGGGTATTATGGTTTATTAAAGATTTTGGTGATTTGGATAGGTTGAGCTGATTGACTGTATGCGATAACGTTAATGTGGGAATGAGTTGAACAATAAATCAATAACACTCCTGCATAATAGGTGCTTATCAATTACTGGGGGTGTTATAGGCAGACCAAAAACTGATGGATGATAATTAGTCGAATTGAAAACGCCTCTTGGTATCCCAGTTTTATGTAGAATAAACTTCATGTTAACTGTGATTTGACATTTTTAAGGCTCCGTAGCTAATTAGGAATCCTTTTCAAGATGTTACACAGAATGTCTCCCCAGGGGCTGGAAATGAAGAGGAGGTCCTAACCCCCCAAAACTTGAAAACTCCTGCTCTGTATCTAATCAATCACATTGACATGTTTCGGTATGGATTTCGGGTGGAGGAGGGCGGAACCCCGGGTAATTACTACTCTTTCTATTTTCTCTCCATTCTTTGTCGGTCTGAGGTCATCTCCTCGCTCCATCGGTCCTGAGATAGTTTAACTGACTATCCGTGGTGAAGGGGTTGGCATTAAAAGCGGCGGCAATGAAAAAATAAATGGTTTTGGGCACAACAATGTATCGTTGGTCGAATCTGTTTGCCTTAGGGCATACATGGTGGCGTATAAGCATTAACATTATCAGTATACAGGGTGTAACATTAAGAACGGTCAGTATGGGAAAGTCTGAAACTATAAGACATACGAAGATCTGTTCTTAGGAACCATGTCATCAATTTTAGTAACAAGAAACACTGTATTCATACATTTAAAAAAAACTGTACTCAGCCTGGGAATCGAACCCGGTTGTTTTGAAAAAAAATCCAACACCATTTCTAAATCATTTATTTAGATATCGATTACGTTAAGGATGAAGCGTACAAAACAAGCTACGACACAATTGAAGACCTAAAAGCAGCCATAGAAACAATTTTAACGCAAATTCACCACCTAAAGATACAAAATTCAATAGTAAGATCGTTACCTAAACGAGTTGAATGTTGTATTTTACAAAATGGTAGTCATTTCGAACACCTACTAAAATAAATTAAAAGATATGGAAACAATGCGTTTTATTAATTTTAAACATCACGTTTCATACTAACATTTATTCCTTAAGACCTACACAATCGATATCTAAATAGAAATAGTATTGGATTTTTTTTCAAAACAACCGGGTTCGATTCCCAGGCGGAGTACAGGTTTTTTTAAAAATGTATGAATACAGTGTTTCTTGTTACTAAAATTGATGACATGGTTCCTAAGAACAGATCTTCGTATGTCTTATAGTTTCAGACTTTCCCATACTGACCGTTCTTAATGTTACACCCTGTATATTATTAATATATGTGTAAAGTATACTACTGAAACAATACTAACAATTCCATAAGCTACGAATTGTTGTAAGCAATCTATATAACATTTTGTTCCTTGGTAATAGGTTTGTAACTATACTTACTTTGTTTATAAAATAAAATAAGACTTAGATTTTAATAAATATCTTAAGAAAATTCTATTCCGCAGGCAGCTCATGAGCTCCTTCAATACCACAAAGCGACTTTGTGTAGGTAAATAGTTTTCTTTGTAGGAAATATTATTTTCTTAAAATTACTCTCTGTATCTAGCAGAACTTATTTCTCTCAACTTTCAAGATAGATATAGTAACTATAATATACTCGTAAGTAGTTACTGTTAGTATAAATAAAGAAATATGGATGCCTTATCGAGGCATAATTTTTGATGGACTTAGGTTTTACTAGAGCATTTTTAATACCTACACAGCTACAGCTTTGACAGAACCCAAAGATATACTTATACGTACATACAGGTACGCATTATGATTTGATGCACCGTCTGAGTTCTATATGGTTCAATTTAACAGTCCTTTGAAAACTCGCTCAGATAATAATACGAGTTTCCTCACAATGTATTTGCGACAGCGACAGTTTCACCTTTAAAGCCTCGTTAGAGTACTCATTAATATGTAGGTACTTAGAAAATCGGGAAAACCTCTACAAATTATTACGGATTATGGGATAGACCGCTTTCGAAAATCTAGGAATGAAGTCACTACTTGTATTCGGCGTTCAAGCCATTATATTATTGACTTAAATACTGATCTTATAGGTAGACACTGAATATAAAATTGATACATATGCAAATAAACGCTTCAATAGCGTAATAAAAATCGAACGAAAGCGGAATTTCGCGATTTACATACTCGTAAAAAAGTGTGAAAGCTATATAGAGAGGGTAAAAATATTGGCTAAGCAAGAACATTTCTATTTTCATATTTTGAATATTGGTAGCATGATAAAAATAGCATACTTAATCATACAATTGCTCAAGAAATAACCCTTTATTGGCACAAAAAATTGCAATTTTTTACTTAGCATTTTTTCCTGTTGAATAGCACTAGGTGCACTAGGTGAATTGGAAATGTCAGTTAAAAAAGGGGAAGTCAGTCAAATTGAGAGACATAATATTTTTATTGTAAAATAAAAATATTATATTATATAATAAAATATTATAAAATTACTTCCTTATTTCAAAACTGAACAATTAAAAATAAATTACAATAGAAACTAATATTGTTTTTGTACAACTGTATGTATTTTTTTGCCTTTAAACTTCAAAACTTACGTAACTAAGTAACTATTTACGACAAAGGTTCTTCTCAAATCAATACCTACTTAACGAAAATTGAATATTCTTTGTCACTCTTCGTGCGTGACAATGATTTATCTATTTCTGAGTTCACACCGTTTGGAGAAATTGATTGGAAAATCGGCTTTAGGGTAAGTTGCTATTCTGTTATTTCATAGATCACAGTATACCAACACCTATATGAGGTGTAACAAAAACCCCCTTTTAAAAGGGGGGTGTTCCGTGTCAGATTTAGTTCGACGACTTTTTGATTTTCACAAAAAACATTTTGACTTTTAATACAAATGTATCAGCTGATCGGTACTTACCTGTACAATGTATGGAGTAACATTTTTTTTCGCGAATATCAAAAAGTCGTAAAACAAAAGTTGTTCAGTTATGGACACTAATACCCCTTTCGTCTTATAACCCTCTATAAAGTTATAGAGGGTTTTTGTTACACTCTGTTGCGGCTAATGAAATGACGGATGACCTAATGAAATGACGGACGACCGAGCGCAGTAAAATACCTATGTTGTTAGTTCACAACGAGTCACTTAGTAATAGAGCAACTTCGCCAACTGACTTTTTGTAAGATACTTCTCAAACAGTGAACTTTAAATGGAATCAATTCGAAAAACAATATTTAACCAGTAAGTAAGTACTTATAATAAGATCGAATGTCAAGATAATAAAAGTTTTAACAAGTTTCATCCTTGTTAAAAAGTTTTATTAATAAGGAAGTATACAAAAGCCAGACAAAAAGTTTTGTTTCAATTAAATGGATTATACTTCCAAGTAATTTATTTTTGAAATGTAAAATTTAATTTTGCTATGTAAACTTAAATATTATGATTGTTGTATTTCGACTTGTCAAACAATAGGTAGATATTCGTTATTGGCCAAATAAATAACTCTAGGTATCTGTATTCGATTAATAAATAACGCGTGTCTCAAGAACGCTCATTTCGGAGTAAGTACACATCATTAAAACATGGAAATGAAGAACAAGGGAGCGTTATTTGTATCAGGGTAGTGAGGAGGATGAGAGAAGATGAGTGCTAGGTCTCGAGTGGGGTGCCGCTGCACAAAATACTTAGTCTATTTTTGCCGTCAGTGAGTTGTCTCGGTCTAGTTGACCCCAAAAATACTTTCTGTGTTTTCCATGCGTCCTAGTTAAAATTAATAACAGAAGTATTTGTAAGCATGCTCATAATCTACAACGCATATGAGTTTAATTTATTTGACGACCGATATGTGAAAGATTAGAACATGAATGAAACTAATTTAAAAACTAAACCGTAAAGAGTTGTAAGATAATAATTTACATAGCATGATACTAAACAGTGCACAGAGAACTAACTACCAATAATTCCATATGTCAAATGATGTATTTATATTACGATAGATATACAAACCCATTGCGTCCGTGTATGAAAAATATATCGTCCCCTAATTCCATAACGCCTATTCTCCATCCAACTAAGTAATTTGAAGAGTGAAAATACAGAAAATATAGGTAACTTGAATGCGAAATTTAGTTTTCAAGACATGAAAGAGAAGCCAGATGTAATATTTTTGTTTAAAAATATTAAAATTGTCGAGTTATTTTGTTTTGGCACTTTGTTTTTTAAAGTTCTTTTAGACGACAGTTTAGCCGTATTTTTTGGTTGGTTATTTTAGCACTGGACGAGCCACTGCGGACGAGGTACACATCGCGTGTTGTGTACATGTGATGGTTACGCCGCGCGCGTGTACTTGCGGTTATGACGTATTCGGCGTGCGTTTCGCGCCGTCTGTAAGACTAAATGTGATTTGAGTCGGCGTCGCCCACGAGATACTACCCTCGCCTCCGCCAGCCAGCCGCCCTCTGCCCCGGGCCCCGCGCCGACACCGCGCTCCCCCGACCACTCATTGCCTATCTCCTGCCTAGTACTCGTACACCTTGCATTATCCCACACACGTAAGTAAATAGTATGCCGATTCGATATCAGTAAATAAATATATCTACTTCTCAGTTCATATTTTATTAAGCATTATTGTGTTGTATATGTTTTTTTTTCGTTGAATTTATTATTTTTGGAAACATTGGCATTTTTTATGCTCTTTTGCTCTCGGTTTCACCTTTACCCATCAATATTAACCCGTTCATCACTGCAAGTACATTACTCTCTACTTGCTTTTTCAAAACAACACCTGTCACTGAAATAAGCTCTCTGTCAATCACTGATGTCCAAAATATCACGAATTCTATTTTTTGTTGCCTTTAAATCCGAGGTTAATACTTAGCTTAATTTAATTACAGACAGCAACGGATTTATGTTTTTAAACTCAGATAAAATATTTACTTACTTACGTCTCTAAATATGTATTTACGTGCTTACTAGGAATCATAAAATATGTATAACACAGATTTGAAAAGTGTTCCTATAAATTACCTTACTATGACAACTTAACCGTATAAATAAAGGTAAGGTTTTTAAACATACCTTTTCTTTTAGATTAACAACCTTTTACAAGCAAGTGGCAGTCCCAATTTCTTTACGGACCTACTTAAAGAAATTGTATATTAAAAAAGCTTTATAAAAGTAATTTCATTGTGTACCTATTTCATTCAATTTTATAAGTATTCCAGAAATATTTTATAAGGTTAGAACGCCTGGACAAGATTTTATAATGAAACTGGTATCTAAATATTGATTTTTTCTCAGCCAAGATAGACAAAGGTCTACCTAGATAATGGTATATTTTTATCGTGAACTCTGAAAATGTTAAAGAATTACGCAGCTCGAATCTCTTTATCTGGCCATAAATTAGCTATCGAGCGAAATAAAGGTAATTCGGAGACAAATCACTCCTTGAGCGTGTGAGGGTTGAGGAATAATAAAATGAAAACGACAGTCGGTTCATTAAACTGAGATACATGCTGTAACCCATTATTGTGTCTTCTTTATTATATTGTAATTTTTTTAAATCGATCCCATAGATCCTTTTTTCACATTGTTGTGAATGCAGTTTAGAATTTGCTCTCAGTGACGCATGATAAGAAACTCAACTTGTACATATAACATATATACCTAATTTTCTTATGGGAGTTTCCATATTTTAGTCATAACGGTTCTGGTAGCTGCCCTTACTGCCTCGTTTTAACTTTCCGCCCTATTACATGACTAGGATATAAATGTTTATTGTCAGAGAGAAGGTAACGTATATATAGGTACTTGTAGTCTACAGACACCATATATGCATATATCATAGTATACTAGTAAGTAATCGTATATGTATTGTAGAACTTGAATAGATTTCACACAATTATCAGCAGTGCCGGATTTGGTTACTTAGATGCCCTAAGCAATGCAAAACTGTGGTCCTCCCAAGAAGCTTAATGAGCTTATCTTCTCTTTCTTATTTAACCATCCTTATTATAAACCTTGAATTTTTTAAAGTTTTAAATTGCGGCGTGATTTGCCAATGTGAGTATAAATAAATAAACTGCATCGCGCATTTGAATTTGTTTCCAAACGGATGTTCAACCTGATTTGTGCAAATAAGGCCAAAGATAAGGAAATGGGGCAACGCTCACATCATGTCTTCGCTGTGAACTTGGTGTCCCTTAGACGTGATGCTCAAAGCAACTGTTTATTTTGCTTGCTCATTATCAGCTTATTACAGTAGAAGTTTTATTAAAAAGCCAACGAGTATTTCACTGAAATACTCGTTGGCTTTTTAATAAAACTTCTACTGGGTTACGAACTGATGATGATAGTTATCATTTAACATTAGTGATATGATTCCAAAACCGATGTTTTTTCGTCACTTCTACCTCCTTCTTTGGTCTGATTTTTGTTACATCCAATTGTAAAAGCATGTAAAATTATGTCCAAGTCCATTAATAAGATCTCTGTCAAATATTATAGTTAGTCAAATAAGAACAAATCTTTAAGTGTGATTTAAATTTAGTTTCAAGTAACTTTTCATATCTACGAGTATCACTAATTAATCCGTGACCACATGCACAATGCACAGATTTCGAGTATAAATCTCCGAATTATCTTTTTATCGAAAATTAAGAGTAAACACATTTGTTATTTTGATACTTATAGTCCGGCGGTTAGTGACCTTATTTCAACCTGACCTTGCAGATTGGCGTACTGGGTTGCAATTTGATTGATAGTTGTACATGAGTTTTTTTCCCCCAACTTGCGTATAACGCTTTTATCGTATTCCATAACTTTGACGCCGTTTTAAAAATAATTTGGCGTAATTTTGATTACAAACTTTTTTTGTGGAAGTAAGTGGCCTAATTTATTTTATTTTGTATATAAATTAAAGATATTACTGAAGGATTTAGTTTAACAATTATTTCATTACAAGAAAGTAACGATTTTTCATGTCTAATTTTTATGGTAACTGAATTGAACTAATCATACAATAGCATAAAAGTTTAAAATTGTTTTCGGTTATTTGTATTTTTTTATATAGCAGCTGAACACATAATTAAGCCTTAATTTAAAAAAAAAATCCGTATGAATTTTTATATTGACTTGTTTGTTGGTCACGGATTTTTCCCAAAAAATTCTCCCAACTTGCACAGTTGGGAAAAAAGACTCACGTACACCCATAGTTTACTTTTAAGAAGTGGTGCCATCGTGGCAACACTTTTTAAAAGTAAGCTATGGGTGTGTGTAACTATCATACCAAATAGCAACCCAGTACGCGAAAGTGCAAGGTCAACACCGCTAACCGCTGGACTATTAGGCATTTTGCGCTTAAAGGTTATCGCACACATGTCACCCCGGCATCATTTGATTAGCGTCGCTTCAACTCGAGCCGCTCAGTATTCTTTTTATGAAACTCCATACTGCAACGCACACTAATTAACTTCATAACGGTATCGCCTCGCCTCGGGTCAAGCTGACCAAGTGACCCGCTCGCGGTTCGTGGTCAACTCGCAGTCAGCGCGCTGACGTCTAGCCGTCGGCACGGGGATGGCGCGCAGACCGCTTGTTGTTTTATGGTTTTATAGTCTTCGCCCAGCCGTAGCCGCGCCGACACCTCGGATATGATGAGCGCCGGTTACGTGCCTGCGCCGGTTTTACGCCTGGTTGATCGCGAGGCGATACGGAGGCGATCCGGTGCAGGGTTGATATCTGTGCGACAGCCTTTAGACATGGCGCTCATAACCACTTTATTGTGTCTCTGCTGCTGCAACGTTAGACACGTAGAACTACCAATAGTCATTTCGTTGTCGCATTGTTTAAAATGGACCACAGTGCACGGGCGTTCTATTCGGAGGTTTGACGCCCACTTTGCCTCCCCAAACACCCTGGTTACCCGACAAATTTAGCTTTCGACTGCTGATTTATTATTGCTCAGTAGTAGCTATCCACATTCGTATCTTGTAGGCATCGTATTCGTATCTTGTATCCGTACACAATCGCTAAAAAGTAAATTACATTTCAAAATTCTTTTAAAGTCCGGCCAGGAATATAAAAGAGCTGTTAAAAGGATGCCACTGGTACAGTCACGAACCTTAATTTGAGACCCGCTTTGGCACATTGAACGACTTAGTTATAATAAAACGTAGACGACAATAAAAATATATCGTATACTAGCGTTAATCAAGTATTGACAATGGCAAGGTTGTTCAATGTGTCAAGGAAGATCCCAAATTAAAGTTCGTGATCGTTCTTTTACAATCTACGTTATGGAGATCGCTATGAAAAAATGAGTACCTACACATAAAATTTGATAACATGGCTCCTGGTTGGGCTATAGAGCCTTGACTTACATTCAGGTTTATAAAATACCTGTATTGACCTTTTGCTGCGGCTCAGTAACATCTAATTTATCGAAATTCTGGAAAATTATTGGTTCCCCATATAACCCCTCAGCTAATCGACGAAAAATCAATTTTTGACCCTGTATTTTAACACTTAAGAAGATGTATTTAGTTGTATCAACCTATATGTACCAAACGCCAACCTACACCGTGTGCTCAGGGCGTAGATTGTTTGTTTATTATAAGCTATTTACACACATCGAGGAAATATTTAGTGAGGCGTTTGAAGTACTGAGAGAGGTCGTTGTACCTATTGAACAGAGTCGTATAGTATATTAGGGCTCGGCCGTAATCCTAGCATCCGCAAAAAAACCGAGCTATTCAACCCACACACTTACATCACCGTAGATTGATAAAATCGTTGATGTGTCCGTCGTAGACCAGTGGATGGTCGTAGCAGCGTAGCAAGTGCGCTACGCGTGTAAAAATCAATACGCGTAACTGACTAATCGACCCGAACTTGATACACCTGACTCCAACCTAACTGAACCGTTATAAAAGTTGGTAGGTACATCACTAAAAATAACTCAATGTAAGTAACTGCTCTAAATTACTGTAATTAATTTGACGATCGAATTGACGATCTTATTCTTTTGGCCTTCGAAGTATACTTCGAAGTGGTTAGAAAAATGTTTGTGTTAATGATAAAATCAATATATTGTCTTCAATTTATGATTTTTCTATTGCCAAACAGATTTCCTTAGGCGGCGAGGCGAGTTGAGTAGAGTGGTTACGTGTATAGGGACTGCTGCATCCCGCGGTCCCGCATCATTTTACAGTAAAAGGGGATTACGAGAACGTGATCCCGCGACCGTAGCGGGATTGTCGCATCATGTGTTTCGCTTATGTTTCTTTGGTTGATTTATTTATTTTCCATAACAAATGTAAAGTAGATTTTTTCTACTCCCATATGGTAATTTGTTCATTAGAGCACCACAACCGGCTGCACAAACTACTTCATTGCTAAGGGTCGTTACGTAATGAAGGTCGCGGTGTCGTAATATTCTTTACGACACCGCAAACCTACATTACGATACCGTCAACGTCAAATTAGGGACAAAGTAACATTATTAATAGTTTTATGAAATTTGATAGAAAATTTAGTTTAAGAAAAATAAAATGGTTACGCAAAATATTTTTTCTTCTTCTTAATTTTATTTTAATGCTGACGACTCGAGACGACAACTTGGACTACGCACTACGCACTACGCACTGTTGTCGACAGTGTTTTGACTGTCATTGTGTATTGGACGCTTCACAATAGTTAGTATTTTCAATTATTAAGGTATTTCATGGTCGTAGAAAAAGTATTGTATGCAACTACATGTAATTAGCTATTGTAAAACTCGTTTTTTCTATTTTGATACTCACTACCCTCGTATCAAAACCTACAGCCATGCGTTTCGCTTATGTTTCTTTGGTTGATTTCTTAGCAGTTTATGGCAGCTGACACATAATTACAGTCATTGTAAAATGAGTTTTTTATACGAGCGAAGCGTGTATCAAAATAGAAAAAAAAACTAATTTTACGCGCAGTTGCATACAATACTTTTTCTACGACCATGAAATACCTAAATAACTAAAAATACAAACTATTGTGAAGCGTCCACGTCATGACAGCTCGTCAAAACTCTACCGACAACAGTGTGTGGTCTAAGTTGTCGTATCCATAGCAATTTCAGATGGCTTTAAAAAAATTAAAATAAATTTACTAACATGAAACTATTGAAATATTAATAGGCTTACTTTGTTCTTTAAAAAATATATATCTTTTTTGTACTTAATTGAGTTGACCTATGTAATGTGGGTTCACGGCGTAAGAAATATTATGACACCGTGACGTATCTATATTACGTAACGACCCCTAGGAATGAAGTAGTTTGTGTTAGTGATTGTGGTTTCATATTTAACAAATTACCAAATGGGAGTAGAAAATAGTACAATACCTACTGCCGGAAATTCCCGATTACTGACCGTATTTAGTTCGTAAATCCGGACTGCAGGTGAGGGCTTTTAATATGCGAGGTCAGCGATCCTTATTTCCACCGACGCTTAATACTTAATAAGTATATAGTGCCTTTCTCAAAGAATGCGAGGAAATCGAAAAAATATTCACATATTATTCAAATCCAGAAGTTCAAAATTCCCTTGACCGGCGGGATCGTTTAATGCCGGGATTGATCACTTTGCAGAAATGCAGTCGTAATATCTACGTATACCTAACTCGTACCTATTACAATACCACCTTTACCTTGAATCAGTCTTGAATATTTAAATAGGGCGCTAGTCCGATTACTATTTTAACGTTACATTCGTCAACTTCAACGTCAAAAAATCGATATCGAAATACACAAATAGTTATTTATTACTTGCAATTTTAACTCCAAAAAAATGCCTTTCAAAAGTTCCTAATATAAACAGCCTGTAAAGGCGCGAGTTTTAAAACTGCGATTTTTAATTTTATGTTTATATTTTTGTTATTATTATACATATTACAATTATAATTGTTAAGCTTTTTGTACAAAAAAACTATTTTTGTTTTTAGTTTGCTTTAGATTATTTTCGTTAGCAACATTTTCATAGTGACTTCTTTCTCTTAGGTATAAATAATGTATTATGGTGTATACTATCTCTACATATACATCAGAGGGTATTCTAGTGTGTCGCGGAAGTTATGCGCAAGCGTTCACGCGGCTTCGCCGTCAGGCGGTGCGTAGGAGCACCGGGGGGTTTTTGGCCGGTAAATGTCCGGCAAAACCTCTTCGTCTCCCCCTTGCGGTAAAGAGGTAAGAATGAGCGATTTCTCTCGTAAAAAAAAGGGTATTCTAGTGTGGGTGCCAGGGAAACACCTGAAAATGTACAAGACGTTGTTTGTATGAATACATTTATTTTTATAGTGTGACCTGTAGATAGTTTAAAATTAAAAGATAAGTTTTCTGTTGCAGCAATTATCTACGTATCATCGTTTAAAAGTTCAAAATTGTGAACACCCTTCAAGTATATTCTAGTGCAGATCAGTGACCTTATAGTACAGCCCGGACACTATTTCGTGGTACCGGTTAGACTTAAGTAGGTATGTTCACTATAAATAGTACTGCTGCTCGAGTAACATCAAGATGGAGGATATTTTTGTGGTTGATTAACTTAATAGTGTGGTATTAGTGCTTTATGAGGATTGGGATTCATAACTGCGATCTTAGCCGGCGCAGATTAGATTGGGGATTGACAAAAGACCCCTTGGCACACGGCAATCAAAACCTCAGTTATTGGCTCCTGTTACGAGCGAGGGGCATCCGATGAAGTTATTAACACGTAACTGTGTTATGACCAAGGTTATTCGGTACAGATATTAGAATTCCTTTTGGTAGCAGCATACGTGATAAAAGTGTTCAACTTCTTTTATTCCCGCCATCCATTCGAAAGCACAAAACCACCCTTCAGTGCCACGAAACCTTAATGTTCTCCTTTTTTTTAATTTTCATTTTTTGATCTCCTCTCCCACTTATGTCAGTATCTGGCTACGGCACTGTTTTCTATATTGGTACCCAAGTGTGGTGTTAATTTATTTCTTTTGTAGATACCAATAATTTTGTAGGTGAAAATGTGTGTAGTTTTTTTAATTGGTTAAGAAGAGCAGCCGCGCACACGGGCCACCTGACGATTAGTGGTCACCGTCGCCCGTAGACACCTCACTTTAATGTTATTAGACGGTTTTCGATGCTCTGCTAACTAACCTTAAGGATTTGATGGAGTGCCTGATGTGCCTGTATGCTGGCTTGTCTTGTAAGTTGTCTAATACAAAAAGGTGTCATTGAACTACCAATGACATATAGCGATTAATACACGGTATTAACACAAATGCGATTTGGGATAGGATTAGGGCAGGAATTGTGAATGGAGATGACTTGACCGCGTGCTTCCTTTGTTCTATCTTCCGCTCGGCACTGACTCCAGAATTTGTGCAATCCGTCTCGAAGGACTATGTAGGGTTTCTTGAGGGGTGCAGGCAGTAGAACATAGGTAGTTTTTTGAATACTTTTAATTCGTATTACATTTAAATTAAAATAATGATAGTGAGCCGTGTAATGCGTTATCGATCGCGGCCATGTTCGAATTGAAGTTTTTTTTCTTTTCTTTCGTTCGCAAATTGTGCATAAGGACGGTGCTACACGAGTCCTCAACACTATGATAAATCTTAAAAATTTTGCCATTTCGATTTTCCTATCTAGGTAAACTTAAAGTTATTCCTATTCCTTTGAACAAAGCACTTTATTCAAGCATGTCTGTGAGAGATAATTCCGCCCTAGTTGTCCCAGGATCATCTCTTTACCGGGTTTTACATAGAATGTAATCCAGTACCTATAGTACGAGTATATTATATATAGTGTATAGGGATGATCAGAATGTATAATAGTACTCTGTTATGTATCTGTCGGGTAACCTTTTCAATCATTATTAGTAAGTTTTGTTTGGTATCTAATCACAGTATTTTTTATTGTATAGCATATAATAACTTTCACGTCCATAATCCCTGAGGGGGTAGACAGAGGAACCACCTTCTTCATAGGTAGTTCCCACTTTTCGCCATAAGATTTGGTGGACAAACGTGATAGCGAGCCAATCGCCGTCTACTAGGTGTAAAATAGTATTCACAAAGACCCTTAGTCGCCACGTACGACATCCACGGGAAGAGATGGGGGTGGTGCTATTATTTATGGCCGGCACGTGTATACTATTGTACTGTAATAATAATGGAGAAGTAATTAGTTTGATAAAACAAAGATGAATTAAGTAATGAGTAAACTCATTGTTCTATGATCTTCAAAAGTTAAGTAACTTTTGAAGTTTAATTACATGAAGGAACGCGTGCCCGCGGGAGTCTAAGTAATTATTCTTTCCTCCAAGTTTAATTACATCCTCGTAAGCTCACGTTAATTTTCTAAATAAAATGTTTATTGATAGTGAATCTTCTTGCGGACGATCAATACAATATTTAGTTACACCATGTAAGATAAGTTGAAGAATAAAGTGAGTTTAAGAATCAAAAATATCTGTTCTAACCAGAATCGTAGGACAAGTGCCACAGAGTCGAAAATGAAGTAAGCTGATTTAAAGACCTTGTGAATACGCCGAACCGCGGTTCAGATTGCGCATGCCGAGATACGCCCGATACGGTACAATGCGTCAAGCATTTTTCATGATCCGAATGGCGCTCGCTAGCTCCCTTAAATTACTTAAGTATTAATTGGTGAGTGGATGTAGATCCCCTTGTAAATGGTTATAAACCCCCCATTTTTGATGGTACACTTCTAATGGCATGAACTGTTTCTCCTCTTACCAGCACACCTCCAGCACCCTTGTAACACAAGTTCCTACATCGCATGTGTCTGTCAATCTTTATAATACCTACGTACTCAATTTACATTTTGGTTTCTAATGTACGTATGTAATACAATTCTGAATGGAACTTCGATGTAAATTATGAAGGTTTCGTTACCTTTCTTCGAAGCGTATGCTGGAGCGGCTGATGTCACTCCAGGCGCTCATGGAGCGTCCGCGCCCGCGGTGATAAGCGGCGCCCGTAGCTGAAGCGGCGGTGTTGGTGGGCCTTCTCTCCAATTGTACATCCGGAGGAAAGTTGACTTTGACGGAGCCGCGTGACGAGGGCCCTTCGGCGGATTCTCCACCTCCAGAGAGCTCCATTTCGAAAGCCGCATATTCTGGTCCGTCTTCGTGTTCGCCTTCGCTGCCGTCACTAGCGGCTGACAGCGCTTCGTAGCCGTACCCTGGGCGGGCGCCGCCGCCGCTGCCGCCTCCGCCGCCGCCGCCGGACGCGGTGCTCGCGCCACGGCCGCACTCTGAGCCCACAGCCAGCCTCGGCGAGGCCTCGATTCGACTCAATGACGCAGCCTTTACTGATTGCCCTCTTACGTTCAATGGTGAACTCCTCGATGAGAAATGATTCGAGTAACGTAACTTGCTGTGTCGAAACGTGGTGCTGCTTTATTGTGTTCTTTTAAGAGTCGAGTCTAATTCCAATAGAATTCTCAGTCACAAAATACACCTTTGATTGTTTTTCACTATTGAATTATTTTCACACTTCATCACCGTAATTGTCAATAGGATATTAACAGGTATACATTAAATATACAAACAGGAAAGTGTAAATAACTGTTTATGCAAATCCATGCAGTAATTTGAATTTACCGCGACAGGCTAATGCTCACGACAACAAATGTCCACAATGTTACGGTCAGCTTGCCACAAATCCTCGTTATGTCTCGTCGAGCCCTTCTTGAATGGAGATGCGTTTCGAGTACTAAGCTTAATGTTACGAAAAACGAAAAAAGACGTGACCACGGCCTCGTAAATACAAAGCCTGAATACGGTGGACTGTCTCAGACTAGTGACCTTTGTGCCGCCAAGTGGTATCAGGTTTTGTTAATGGGGGTGGCTAAACAAAAAGAGCTTATAGATACTACTTTTCATACATAAGGCGGTCGTAGTGAAGTAAGCAAAGCTCGGGCGCGGAGTGAAGTGCGCGCGAGAGAGGCGCCCTGCGCCCGCCCGGGGCGGGGCGGATCGATGCCGATGCCGCTCCACCACCGCCATCGCCATCGCCATCGTGCCCTTCCCAAGTTCTTCTCTCCGCCGTCGTATGCCGCAGCGCTTTTGTCGACCCTGCTATTACCATAAATATTTTATCACTACCAAACCGATGTAACATACTACCTGCCGCAATGTCCTCGGGTTCCTTTGATTGATAAAATATAAATGATTTTTTAGAAATGTTTGATACGCAGCATGAATAAAATAAAATGTGTGCATGTAGTGAGCGTTTTCAGAAAACGTTATACCATAATTTTAAAGTTCAATAAACAATTAACTAATGCTCTATATTATAGTTTATAGAGTCTATAAACAACGACTAAGCATTTTTTCATTTCTGGCATAGGTACATAAATCAACTGCTAACATTTTCACACCAAAAAATTTCATCAGTTAAAATAAAATAAATAAAATTTCAGGACTGTAGTTAGGCTGTGGCACGCTCAATAAACGCTTCGTACGACGTTGAACACATCCTCGATAAAAAAAGTACTTACGACAATAGGACAAAAACGCAAAGCGTTGCGTAGATGGAGCCACTAGCACACTCCGTAAACAGAAAAGCAAAAGAAAACGTTATTTTTAATGATATCACAAATTTCTCGTTATTTGGGTTAATTTAATTTAATTTCTCAAAGCTATAGTAAAATTGTGATGATATTATGGCATTATATGGCCATTTCATAATAGCAGACCTAAAAAATCTAGTACGACAACGTGGCGCGAGTATGAAGGTGGTAAAACATTGCAGGATTATCTCCTATTAACGAAAAAAAAAAACTATTTACAAATATGCCTCCCAACGGGTTACATCCATACCCATTGTCTTTTTCGATCAAAATCAAATCTCAAAAAGTTGACTTGAGTCACTTTATTATCGAGGTTGCGATACATAGGTATTTCGTTCCCTTCTACTCATTTGGCAGATGATAGAGTAGGAAGGTCAAGATATACTTTTTTCCGTTTTGGTTGTTGAAAGTCGCAACACCAAGGCTGCATTGTTCATATTAAGCCCTCAGTCAAATCAAATCCTTCGATTCTGAGGTATTTCTGCAAATTTACTAATAGTATATTTTATTAGGCGCTCTTTCAATATCGTTCCTTACAATTTTAGAAGCATGGAATTCAACATTTGTAAACGAAATAATAAAACATGACATCGAGTTATAAAAATAATATATTAAGGTACCTAAATTTACATTTTACGAGTACTTAGCTGGACATAGATTAAAGCGCAGAATTAAATGTTTAGAAAGAGGTTTTTTAAAATATCTTACAAAACGAATATGCTACGCCAACTCAGTTTTAAAGAAGTAAATGTAATCCAGAAAAAGTGGGGAGTTTCTTTACACTTTATCCTTTGTTGACCACCCTGTTTAACTAGGAAAATAATTTAACCTAGGTACTCATCATACATTCAGTTTATTTATATCGTTAAAGAGGGACCGACAGGGGCCAATGAATATTTTATCTGCACTTTTGGTAATCCTACTAATGTTATAAATCTGAAAGGGTTTGCTGTTGCTCGATAACGTTCAAACGGCTTAAGCGATTTGAATAATATTTTGTAAAGGTACTTACAGTACTACAGAACTTATAATGCGCGTCGGCAAACTTTTTACTTAATTCTTCTTCTGACTCTCAGCCGTGGTCGCACTTCCTGTTTTGTCATTAGTGTTTGTTCAGAAATTCGAAGATTGTCGACGTGCATTACAAGGTTTTTAGAATTTGGAGATCAAAAGGGAGGGTGAAAAAATTTGAGTAACTTAAGTAAGTACCTAATAAGGTGAAGAGGACAGATCGCGTCAGGAACACGACCCTGCGGTCCAAAACATGCATTGCATGCAGTTGTAGCCACAAAAGCATCCGTCTTGAAGTGGAACTGGGCAGGCCATGCACGTATGCCGCATCCACCCGGGAAGGTGGGCAAAGGTTACCTGCACCGGCATCGAGGCAGGCCCAGACGAAGGTGGAAAGACAAGCTTGACGACTTCCAGCAGGTATAGCACACGGACGCCGAGGATAGGTTGGAGTGTGCCTTTTCTCAGCAGTTGACGATTTATAGGCTGGACAAAATTACCTATGTCAGTTTGTCTGTGGCATCATAACTCAACAACCGATGATCCGATTTGCACTCGGTTATATAATTTCGCCGAGAGTGTTTTTAGCTATGTATAAAAATTGGATCAAGGGTTTTAAAGACCTTGGAGTATGTGTGATTTCAGATGGATGTCTGGAACGGTAACAGTTAGGTGGTTCGAGATTGAGCTGAAATGTTTAGGATCATAACGACATTTCCACTTCTGAAATCTTGAGGTCCTGGATGATGACCAGGAAAAGGTAAGGGGATCTCCATAATAGTAGGTAAGTCGGAGGTTTCTTAATTTTTTTAATTTAGAGTTATCTCTGGGAAATATCAGGTCTAACTAACAATATTCGAATTTTAAAAAAAACTAATGAGAACAACTCCCAATGACATGTAATAACTTTTTTTAAATAAAAAGGAAAAATACCTAAACAAGTATCTGTTAGGTGTGGTAAGGTTGCGCAAGTCGCCTTAGGAAAAATGACTAAAACTTACAAAATAGACTATATAAATCTAAATAGTTTGCGTCAGTTGAATCTTTATTTATAGACTTCAAATCGACATACTTGAAAAAACTAAAAAAGTTCATTAAAACAATAATTATAGCGTTTAAAAAAATGGACGTCAATACGACTTAGGAAACGGCCTCTTAATTCGTACCCCCCCAAATCGTATTTAGAATAATATAACAAAACAGAAATATAGGATCAAATATATCTAAATGCATAGTAAAATATTTTTAACAAAATCCCTTTATTCTACACCTTAGATCTCTAGGAATTCTTTATAAATCACAGACATATTCAGTCAAAACCTATAAGCAAATAAAATAAACCAAAAAAGTAGTCACTTTAAACACAAATGTCACAGATATATTTTTATCTTACTTTCTACCCCAGCATTTAGATCATGTATCCAGCCCTTACATTTAATACACATTTACACATTTTTTCATGCTTTCCTTACGATTTTAGCCACGAAGTTGGCATAACCATCTTTTAAAATTCTTTTTGTAATTTTGTGCACTGTTTTATTCTTTTTTTACTTTAAATACAGTACAGGCTTCTTTCTTTTATTACATAAGATATTAATGAATGATTTAGTTAATGATTTCCTGAATAGACCGTTCTAAGTAGACCGGTACAAGTTGTGAACCTATAAATTGTTAAGAAGTAAGACCAAACAATATTTATCCATCAGTACTGACATAACCTAAAGTTACGATAATTTGTGTAGGTAAGCCTCAATAAATTTTAGAATACTATGAAAACAGACATTAAATTTAAAAAATAATGCTATTTTTTTAAACACGATGATGATGCCATCATCGTATTCTCTACTGCAAAAGCTTACGAATTAACCAGAAAATTTTAAGAAAACTCTCTAATAACTTACTTTTCTAATTTTTTTCTCAGCACGATAGTCGGCGGACCACCGGTTGTTGTTGTTTACTCGCTCGACTAAATAGTTCCCTTTGACATCACTAGATCACTTAGCTTATACGAGTAACCAGATATTGCAGGAGTACGACTTAGTCTGGGGTACGACTTGTGCAACCTTACCCTATAATATCTCGTTACATTTTATCAAACCATTTTACCTTGTCTTCATTTTAACAAACAACGGGGCTACGCTAAACAATTTATTAATTAATGTCTTCGTTTATGAAATTGGATCATTCTTCATACGTCAAGTCGTTTCCGTTGGCACAATAAGGAATTTATTGTGATCATAACAAAGCGCATAAAGACAATTTCATAACGCAATTCGGTTCAGAACAGCAAGATATTGCCCACAGTACGGTCGGTGCGGTTAAAATTATCAAGATGGCTGAAAATGTGTTTTTATTTATACTGTTGATGGCCGTGCCTCTGAGCCAGGTAACCTGATAAACCTATTCATCAATCTTATCATTAAATTGAACTAAACTGTACCTAGGTATTCCTTTTTCTTTTGGTAATTATATCAGTATAGACAGTCTTACCTACCGAAAACGTCAAAATTTGAGAATCTGAAATCTGAGATAATGTTAAGTTTTAATCGCAGGTATTTAACAGAAAGTTTACTTCGTCGACTGTACTTCTGATAAGAATCCGGAAGTCATCAATCCTTCTATTTCATGAGACTGTCCTCCTAAACGCCTTAATCTACTAATGCCTAGGTGCTGACCTATTTTTTTCACTTAATCCAATATTTACATTACATTACATCACCTAGGTAGTTATTTGGTTAATAACCCAGTTTGGTCACATTAAACTTGTGGCATAATGTGATGCAAGCCTATGCCCTAAGCCGCAGGCTTAAAATAAGACGACAAGAATACATTAATACATCTAGATATTCTCTGCTCTAGAGAGGAAAAAGATAACCGCGCAGAGACATTTAATAAAGTACCAGCGCCGACCCGAGCAAACTTTGCGCCCTAGGCGAGTATTTAATGACGCCCCTATAAGAAAAAACTAAACACACGAGATAGATAAGTAATGGCAGCTTTCTAAAAGATTTGAAATGTTTACGGCTTTAATGTTTGTAAATTCCTAATTCTAATTAAGATAATAGGCACAAAAATCAGCTGTGAGTAAATAATTATAAATAATAACGCCTAAACGGATTTATTTAAAAATTAAAATAAATCTTCTTACCCATCCGTTTAGGCGTTATTATATTACATTAGTGAGCTTTCGTCTTCGCTTTCGATCGCATGCGCACGTAAAACTCGTATGTTTCTGTTTGAAACATTTTGTTTGTCTTTGATGAAGCACGCGAACTGCGCGCTACCGTATGCGGCATGCGGAAAGCAAAAGGGAAGATGTTAGCGCACAAATGTAAGAACATATTCTAATAACCTCCTTATTAGAATATGTTCTTACATTTGTGCGCTAACATTTTCCCTTGGGCTTGGGCGAGAAGTGGATTAAAAGTAGACCGACCCGTGTCTACCATGCCGCCCCGCCCGTCCCGTGCTTTCGCCATGGCGCCTCCAAATTCCAGCGCCCTATAGGCGGTCGCCTTAGTCGATACGAACGGGTTGGCCCTGTATAATTTTTTCATATAATGTCTGTCAACGATTTTATGAAAAGATTGCAGGCTGAAGTCTGCGGGCGCTTTGGGAATCGTGCTTTTAAAATTCTTGTAATCAAAAATAATTGAATTTTTAAGTCCGAGCCGCAGACAAGAATTTTCATAATGGTAGGTAGGTCTTAGCCGTTGCATTACGGCTTGCATTAAAGTAACCCGCGTTTTTCAATATATATGTCGTAGATACATAGCGTAATGGCGCGTTTTACGAAATGCGTAGGCATTTCACGAAGTGCTAAAAAAGTTAGCTAGGTACTGTAATAGTCGAATTCAACACTATCTGTTTAAGATTTTTAGCCACTTCTGAGTCTTGGGTCTGGATCTTGGGTCAGGGTCTTACAATTTGTATTTCACGAAATGGCTAAAAATGTTAGACAGATAGTGTAGAATTCGACTATTACACTATCTGTCTAACATTTTTAGCACTTCGTGAAATGCCTATGCACTTCGTAAAACGCACCATTACGCTATGTGTCTACGACATATAAATGCTCGAATATTGAAATACTTCTCGCTTCACAGACTATGATGCTATATCCGATGATGGAAAAAGCTCACGGAAACTTTGATAGCTTCATAGTGCATAGAAGCATGGATGAGAAGCCAGAGAAGATTAAGTGAGTAGAGCTAGTAAATATGAGATAGAAATTGCAAAAAGAGCAATCTCTCTTTGTAGACGCGGTACTGGCTTTATTGGTGCTTATAACAGAAGTATTATTAATTGTAGGTACTTACTTGTACCTATACTTTTGTTATCGGAATTAGACAGGCAGAGCGATTTGCTTCCATGATGCACGCGAATCCACATAGTATTTTTGATAGTATTATTGAATGGCGTATAAAAATTGAGATTTTTTCTTTTTTTGCCATTTTTATAGTACCTCAGTTGGTCTATTTTATAGCCGAAATAGAATTTATAGTATCAAACTAAACGTAAACTTGCACTTTTCTAAATGCACCATTTGAAAAAAATTGAGGGGTCATGCCCGTAGTAACCGATGGTCTCTCCAACATTTGTTTCTGGATCCGCCTCTGCCTCAACCGAGTTGTTCCGAATTCCGTAACGTAATCGCATCACCTTGCATTGCAACAAGCGTAGTGGAAAGTGTACTGCGTCGTCGTAAATACATAATTTCATGTTGCTTTATAATAAATAAATTTAATAAAATAGCCTTTATTCTCTGCCAAATATGAACTACTATTAATTTATCAATTAGGCTAGACAACGGCAGGTTGTCCCTGGACATAGGCCTCCTCCAATTCCTTCCACTTTTCTCTATCCGGGGCCGCTCGTCTCCATCCCTTGGGTAGGTCGTCCTCTTTTACGTTTCCCGTTTCGCGAGTACCACTCTGTGATATTTTTTGTCCATTTGTTCCTTCTGGATCACATCATGTGACCAGGCCATCTCCATTTTAGTTCTCGCATCTGCGAATGCTTTATAGGTTCCTTGTAAATAGGTGAAGCTACGTTCAGTATCTAAATATACTAAGTTTTCATCAGGAAATAAATCTGGTGTTTCTTGCACAGATAGTGATGCCTTGCCATGACCAATAAAATCTCTCACTATAACTACACTGCCTGCCGCTGTGACCGCTGAGAGCGCAAAATTAGTAATGTCGACCACAAATTTTCGATAAAAACTCTCTCTTATGCCTGCGCTATATGATACATTTCAGATTCTCAAATTTTGACAATTTGGGTAGGTTGACTTGTGGACATGCTATGAGGATCAAAAATGTTTTATTCGTGTTGTTATTAGATAGGTACCCACCAGATTTTCCGGAAAATAGGTACCTATAATCTATAACTCATATCTATATCCTATACCTATATCATCGTGGTAAATATGATTATATGTTAATATAATATTTTATGCCGTATTACAGGGAGCAATACCTGGTACATTCTTCTGGAAACCTCGCTTAGGGCTGGATTTAGCTATTCCAACTACAGGCAAGTAGAATGTATATATATATTCTATACATATGTACCTACTGCAAGTTGTAAGGGAAACCCACAAGTCCCTTAGGCAAAACTCTAGTGCGAAATTAAGATGAATTCATAATCTGAATTTAGAAAGGCTCACAAGTTGCAAGTAGAGTTGCAACGCGTACGATACGATAAGCCAAACGTCGGTAAAAATTCAGATTATGATTTTTACCCACAACAGAAAATAGCAGTAGGTACCTACTATGCGTTACTCAAATATGAAATGCATTTCTTAAAAATTAAGAAATAGTCAGTGGTCAAATATGAACACAGAACACATTAAAATTCGTTGAAAAATAATATAGCTACAGACAATCGAAATATATTTGCAATTGATTTTTCAATGGACTACATTTAAAATTAGTTAACTCTTTGGTTTCTATGTATTTCTAAAATTATACGAGTAGTTAATACGAGACAGAATAAATGCGACAAATTACAATTTAAAAAATCAGATGGTAGAAAGAAACGGCAATAAGAATTATGACGTCACCGTTCCCTAGCGCCATACAAGCAGGTCCTGGCTACATATAAAGGACTGTATTGCTAAAAAGGGACAGAGCAGATGCTCTGTCCCTTTTTACGTTAGTACTGGAGAGATCTCCAGTACTAATGTTAACCATATCTCTAATGTTGTTTGAGATATCGAAAAACTTATTTTAGATCCTTCTTCAGGATGTCCATGTAATTTGCTTTAAGAATTTTAAAAAATTAGATTAATACCCTATTCTGACTGACTGAATGAAAGTATAGGCACTTATACCTTCCCATAATAATAATGCAAACAACGTTCATAAAAATATTTAAATTGAGGCTGTTGCTGGCATGTAAGTAGGGTCAAGTGGGGTAATTGCAATAGTAGGGTAAAAGTAATAATGTGTGTTGCTGACATTGACTTACCGACGAACAAATGGATGACAAAAGAAGGAAAGATAAAGTAAATTTGCGCATTTTATTTACTTTTACCCCACATTTGAGTCTATGGACACTGCTAAGAAATAACACAATAATATCACATTTGCCCTTTTAAATGTAAAGGGGCAAATGTAATAGTACGTCAAGGTACTTGGTTTCGAATTTCATCAAGTTGACGTAGTGATTTTGTTACGTGCAGTGCAGATTTGGACAAAAATTTTAAGGGTCAAGCCTCTGTATCATTTAACACATTTACAGTCCAGTGCCTCCACGCTGGCGACCCTAAGTTCCTATTCAAGGAGTCCATGTCTCCTTTGTTGGGTAATATATTCAAATTAGTTGGACGTGTGAAGTTGTCAAACAATTATGTATGGGGAACTGTGAACGTGTTAAATAGTAATTTATTTTATAATAACCCTTTTTACAAAAGGTATGTCTTATGTGTGTCTAATTTTTTTTTCTCTGTCATTGAATATTGTAAGCACCTGCAATGATGTATTTTACCTATAGATAAGCATTGTTTTTGCCTTGTGATTTCAGAGGTAACGTTCAAGGTACATCAACCTTCAAAGCAGTCCATTGCCGATGGATTGGTGGTCATGATAGATGGATATGCGGTCGGCATAACTTTTATTGGTATGGCGGCTGGTGCTTCCAGCGGTCGTGTCTACCCACATCTTAATCCTTTATCTGCATATTTTTACACGAATGTATATAGATGGGCGTTAAGATACTTGAGTCTGTAAGTAATTGTTACTTCGTTCTATGTTCTTATTTAATTGTGCTGGAATGGTTCATTATTAATAGTCTTCAGTTGGTTATTAGACAGGTGAGAGCCATGTGGCACCTCAATTATTATAATAGCTCAGAAAAAGAAAAAATAATGGTCCTTTGGCACCTACGATTTTTTTAAATATAAAACTACGTGGCAGAAGGTAGCCAGGTACTTATTATCAATGCAAGCAGGAGTAGGTATTTAGGTTAGGTACTATTGGTTCATAATTAACATCGTCGGGATGCTGTAATTCCTGAGGTATTGGTTTGTGGCCAGGCAAATATCCACATCGGCCTGCGTACTCAGGGCCGGATTATCCATTAGGCAGTGTAGGCAACTGCCTATGAGCCCCGCATCTCTTAGGGGCCTAGGGGCTTAGGGGAAAACTATCATCTGCGTCGAATCCAGGCGAATTTCAAGCTCGCCTTACTCGTTGCCGTCCTTTCTAACCTAATCTATCGTCATCCGACATCTATGTCGAATTTGCGCCAAATTTCGAACTCGTTTCGCTCGCGCGCTCTTACTTACCCTCTTACTTGCGCTGTTACAGGTAAAGAAAAGTAGGTTCAGTGTCAATTCTGCGCCGTCACTGGGTATACCTACGTAATTTAAGTAGTAAAAAAACAGCGTACCTATATGGATACAATTATTTTAGGAACTTAGAAAAGGGTAGAGGGGCCCCGAGCAATGCATTGCCTAGGGACCCCGACATTCTTAATTAGGCCCTGTGAGAACTAATCGAATACAGGGATGTTATGAAGCTCCGTAACCGTATCCAAAAATATTGAATATCGGAAATAAAAAAATATCCGGTTTAGGATGTTATTTCGGATAATATTTGTCATTGCCGTTTGGGGCGGAGTTTAATTTATATTAAGTCGAGACAAGTTCTCACAGCTTGCACTATACTTGTTTCCTTTACGTTCAATCATTCATTCAATTTCATTTTTCTTTATACTTTTTACAGAAAAAAGACAAGCACATACACAATATGTATGTATCCGAAATATTTCCATATCCGTAACCGTATCCGAAACCGAAAAAAAGTAAATTTATATCCGTATCCTAAACCTCATATCCCAAACAACCCTAATCGAGTGTTTATCAGGGATTGAATCAAGTTACTGTTTCTGAACAGAATACCTTTCTGGTTGAGCGGTCACGGCGGTAATTACGTGGAGACGCATAGAGTGTGGAAACGTCGCTTTTACTACATGGATGAGTTTGTCCCCAAATGGCTACAGAAGGCACTGCCCTACGTCAAGAAAGAAGAATGGGACAAGGAACATTTAGACTGGATGAGGTTCAAAAAATTCGCCGAGCCTGCGTTCGGCAAGCACTACAGATATCCAACCAAAGTATTCAAGGATTTCAAGTCACAACTAACTGTTGAAACCGTTGAGAATTTCGATATTTCCTCAGACTCTTTATAATTTAAAACCGCAGGGTTTATGAAAAGAAAACTTCGGTAAGTAATTATAATTACGAAATATATTTGCCAGACACATTGCAATTGATTTTTCAATGGACTACATTTAAAATTAGTTAACTCTTTGGTTTCTATGTATTTCTAAAATTATACGAGTAGTTAGTACGAGACAGAATAAATGCGACAAATTACATTTTAATTACATCGAAATATAAAGGATGAGATTCTTTGTTGCAAGCGGATCTTAAAGTACCATAATTATCTAAATATTAAAAAATGCGTTCTTAAGGTCTAAGTCACAGAAATCGAAGATTCAGTACGACTTCCGACTTCATCAGAGTACATACTGTTGTATACTTGCTCTCCTTGTCTAGTTAGGATGCGAGGTTGCTTAACATTATTACAGATCGCGGCGCATAAGTTGAACAAAAATGACGGATGCGCAGTGACAAATTTCGGGTCTCAATCGAAGTGCGGTATGAGGTGCGACGCGAGGGGCCGCGCGTAACCATAGCATTTGTACAATGTACCTGCGGGGAAGGATCGCCATTTTTGTTCAACTTATGTGCCGCGAATTTGACATTGGTGGTGCGAGCGTTCACGGGTCGACGAAGGAGATCATGATGTATCGCGTTCCGTTGGTGACGAGCAGACCTTCATGATAGTGCGTGAGTCGGCCGGGGTGCATAAGTAGCCAGCCCTGCTTGGTGTCGCGCACAGAGCAGTCGTAGCGGATGAACCGGCAGCCGCCACCCTCGTAGTCCTCATCTACACGACAAATACACACATCCTTGTAAGTCGTATTCCTGATTGCTGAGGGTTGTGATCATTCTAAGGAATTATTCACATAGAACGACTCTCTTGGCAGATTTAATGGGATGGTTTGCCATTGCCTTACCCATTTCACATACTGGTTATCTCAGTGTGCAGGTTTCCTCACGATGTTTTCCTTCACCGTCAGTGCAGTGAGTCGGTAAATGTAAGTAAGTCTTTCGAAAAAACCGAAAAACTCATTGGTACATGACATGACTTAAGTCCTCAAAGTCAGCAGTGCATTGAAAACCCTCTAATAATAATACAGTGAGGTGAGATGTCTATGGGCGACGGTGATCACTTACCATCAGGTGGTCCGTTTGCTCGTTTGCTTTTCTTATTTAATAATTAAAAAAACAACAGATATACGCGTTAAACTTGGGAGTTAAAAAGAAAGTCTGCACTATGAAAACGAGTCTGATTATGTATAAATAGGTGTGGTTTTGGCGCTTCAAGTCAGTGTTTATTTTTATTAAATATTATATTTACGACTAATCTCGGGTTTGACCTCAATCTCACCTGGTGGTAAGTGACGATGAGGTCGTAAATAGAGGACACGGGCTTAGTAAGTACTGGCTCTTGTGTGGGAAAAGCGGTGAAGATACTATGATGCATGATACAAGAAGACGCTCATACTTCATAGGCATATCAGTTACCGATTGCATGACGTTTCATTCACAAGGGTACGTCACTCGGGTTGCCATTTTTACCGAATTGCACATTCTTATATTCTTGTTAAAAATTATGTTTTATTATGCTCGCAATTTAAAATAATAATAATATAATATTTCGATGTGCAAATGCGTGAACATCATTAATTTAATCATTTAATAATTAAAAAATCATGGAATATATTTTTATGGTAATCTTTAAGCTTTGTCTGTTATCCAACTCTAACAACTCAGTCATGTCTGGTAACACTCAGTTAGTTGATGACGTACCCTTGTGAATTGAAACGTCATGCAATCCGTATTCGTTTTATCTTTATTCTTGGGCCATGATGATGATGGTATATGGTAGGTAAGTAGATGGAAGATACTCACGTGGTGTATTGAGAGCTAGATTGATGGTGTAGGTTGAGGAATCGTGGTGGGGACGCAGGGAAGGTTGCTCGTCGGGACGGTAGCGCACTACGAAGTTCATGACCGATGCTGGCGGCTGTAAATAAATGTTTGTTTTGTTTTTGCACACGAATTGTAGTCTAAGTAAAATTGATAATGTATTTTTTTTAATCAGCTCAGTTGGACTTATTATTACTTGTACTGGCGTATGTAAGTTCCGCCATTTTGATGTACACTTCAATTATTTTTAATTTCCTAAACCAGATACGATCCAGAGTAATAATATATGACTTTTCATTAAAAAAAATAGGATACAAATACATTTTTAAAAGTTGTGTACATTGTTACGCATTTATAAAAACAAAAAGAAGTAGATACTAACGTTGTGATAATATCCTATGAACACCATCTCCTGCAGAGGCCGTACGTACTCCTTGAGGATGTGAAGCCAGTGCTGGTCGAGACCAATCTGGGTCATATGGATGTCGCGCGTCGGCACTGCTTCGTAACCACCCTCCAAGCGTTTGTCCTGAGTACCAAATTAGTGCTTAGATATTGGAAAATGAGCATGGATTGATTGGAGTGTCGGTGGCGTCGTCCATGTAAGTTGGTTGATACAATAAAAATATATATAGGTTAATACCCTATTGCATTTTTTGTAGCTAATGAATGACTTACGTTATTGGATCCGTCACTCCACTGGCCGAAAGCTTCCATGACAGCTATCCATTCGACACAGAATCTCTTGGACATCATCGGGAACCAGTATACGTCTGGGCAAGGCTGTAATTATACAAAGAATTAGTTTAATTCATTGTCGTCTAAACTATTAACTTTCGGCTTATTGTTTGGAGGACAGTGGGCAATATATGGAGAAGTCTAAAGAACATGGACTTTTTACAATGACACAAATGGCTTGAACCCTTGAATATAAATTGTAGTACACGATTGACGTGGCCGCGGATTTTGGTCTTGGACAAAATATGTGCATAGTGGACATTTGGATCAGTGGTTGTGTCAGATGGTATCTCTGGAACGGTAAAAGCTAGATGGGTCGAGGAGCTCAAATGTTTTGGACCATGGAGACCTTCCCACAACTGGACCTCAAAGAACAAGGTCCTTACTTTTTCCTGGTCATCCAGATGACCTGGAAAAAGTAAGATGATCTCACAATGGTAAGTCAGGTTTTTTTAAAATTTTGTAATTTACAGTTATTACATGTACTTATACTTATAAATTTTTAGATTAGGGCAAACTACTTGGTCGAAATTATAATTTAATTACTTACCATCAAATGTTTCCGTCCATCGGCGAAGTTTAGGGCGTAGTCTTCACTGAGGTATCGGTTCTCCCACTCAATCTTATTGTCGAACACTTGATACATGTCCGGATGGGTGCGACTGATGTCGTAGCTCTCAGGGTTCACCAGGTGCCCGAAATTCAGTTCGTTGCTCACGTGCATAAAGATACCCTGGGATTCATTGATACACACTATTAATAAAAATTACATTGTACTTACTTTTGTATAAAAGTAGGTGTGCTATGTAATGAATTGATTTAATGTAATGTAGGTAACCGTTAGTAAAATAATTACAAACTTTTACTATAAGAGACCCGGACCGGAGGACCCGGTTCAGCGTAAGCTAGTTTAGTAGCCGGGAAGTTCAAAGTCTGTATCAGGTTAAGGGAAGTCAATGTGCCCCTTTATGAATTGTTCCGACAAAATTTGTTGTTCATGTGATGACATTTTTTTCTTCGGAACACTCGAATGTATTTTGTCGACGATAATATCGCAATTTCCAACAATTTATGTTGCATGTTTAATATAATTTCCAAATAGAGTGTGGTATCTATTCAGTATTTCCTGTCAGATTTCCATAATTGTTTTAATTTGTAACAGAATATATGATAAATGTATAAATACTTGTACATACATGGTCTCTCAAACTTGCGCAAAATGCCATGTCCGCGTCGACTTCCTTTTTGGTGTAGGTGACGGACTTGGTCGCAGCGGTTCTGAACACCGACATCTTCATCAGATAGCAGTTCGTGATAAAAGGCACGTTCCATATTCCCCTGAAAAAAATATTCGGAGTTGGGAGTTGTAAGCCAACTATATTATGTAGATATTTAGTGCATTATGCACAATCATAGGTCCATAGTATATCGATGTTTGTACCTTTGAATACTTGATTAGGAATCAAATTCGAAACTCTCCGATTGGAGATTCATACGGAAAATAAATATTTAGTTCGGATGAAATCTATATCAAAATTTCATATTAATACGTAAGAAGACAGTGTCAGTATTTAATAAGTACCTACCTATAATGGGCGTTTTAGACGATAACAACACCGATATGTATGGTGTCGTGGACGACACAGTGTGAAAGGGTCTAAGTACTAAATGTATGAGATTCGATACCCGACGATATCGAAAACACCCACGTTAGTAACATTCCTAGTTGATAAAAATGTAGAGGAACTAACCCTTAGCGATAACCTTTGGTTGAACGAACAATCTATCTATACCATACAGAAATAATGTTTTAAATACCTACATAATGCAAAAATAAAATGATAGTTTCATATCAACTTTTTAATAAATTACATTACCTTACTTACCTTATTAATTATTTTACTTTACTTACTTTGATTAATTACCAAGGACCTTATTCCTTGCTAATTACATACAACATGTACATAGAATGACGGGTAGGTATTTAGTTTAGTAACATGGCTAGGTACCATGCGAAACGGAAATCCAATCTAAGTCACAAATTTTCCGCGAGCAGTTTTGAACCGGATGTAACTCTGGACCAGATTGTTTTGACCAAACCAATCGAGATATGACGGTTCGGTCAGTCGTCCACGGCTATAGTTTATATCATTGTTATGAATTACTTTTTAAGATTCGCTTTTTCTGCTACTATTTGAAGATAGATTTTTATACGACTACGACATTGTCGGAATATTTTTGGAATTCCAAGGCACATTCTGCATAAATTACAAAGGATCTAAAATATTTGGCTTTACTATTGTGTATGATAACTGAATTTGCAAAAATAGTATGAAATCACTAAACAAAATCACAAAACATAAGTAGATATTTAACACACAAAAAATTGACTTATTGGTTCACTTTGCGATATCCCATATCGATGATTCACAATAAATTGTTTATAAACCTTCAACATTAAAAAAATACTAATGATTTACATTTGCAAAATATAGCTAGGCTTCAGATATCGAACCGCATCACAAAAAGCGAAAGGATATGACGAGAGGCGTATATTACATAGGGGAGACAAGGGCCCTCCTGCGATCACCTCCGTCATTAGTCAATTGAGAGAATGGCGCGACAGGATTGCGGAGGATCAGTGGGTACCACCAGTAGCTCGCAGACCTCTCACAAGAACGTGCCAGTACATTAATATAACATACAAGTGCTTTTCAAGAGTTTAAAAAACCTGGAAGGTGCCGTGAATCTTTTATTGTTTTTACAACCCAAATGTTTCTTTTGAAAGCAAAAGTCCTTCTCGCGCTACTAATTCTTTATTGGTTTCTGGTGGAACAGACGGCGGCGCGACGTGGGCGCACAAGAAGCAGAACCAAATCTAAGGTAACACTAGACATTTACAACATTTTAAATTAGTTTTTGCTGACGAATATTATGAAACCGGCAATGTATATTTCAGGTGCAAATTGGCTTACCTATTACTGGAAAATACAGAGATCCGGAATCTGATCAATACTACAATAACAATGATGTAAGTATTACACATACGATATGAATTAATTCGGTTTAATCTTTTACTAAGCGATATCAAAATTATTACCTTTACAATACGTTAGTTACTGACTTTAATGTCAACATAATTGATTGCAGGGTGCAAAGATACTTCTTGCATCGCATTTCGACCTTGAGTACGTACTGGGTCACAAAATAGCTTTCCTGTGCATAGCGAAAGGCTCCCCTCGACCACACATAACTTGGTTCAAAGACGGAGTGGAAATTTTCGCTCATCATTACTTGCACGTGAGTTATCCATTTTCTGATATATTAATATTTAATACATGCTAAATTGACCTCATAGAAATGTGCTTGGAGTCAAAATGTTTCACCAGAACAAAGTCCAATCAAAACAATGAAAATATTGTTCAATTCAGTTACTAAGCAAAAGCTAAGCTAACATTATTCAACTCAAGCCAAACCACAGACGTCCAAATGGGTATCTTGGAGTAAAAATGTATTTCAGTACTTTGAAAATTTTACAGATTCATGAATGGCCGATCGGCGACGACCGCGTGAAATCCAAGATCGAGATCGACCCGGCGACGCAGATGGATGCAGGTGTGTACGAGTGTACCGCCGACAACATGTATTCCATCGACAGGCGCTCCTTCAAGACCGATTTCTCGATCGCGTTTGACTAAACTTATTATTAAACCTATATACAATAAAGATTTTTGCACCTATTATTTCTACGTAAGATACATTAACTATCTATGAGACGGCAAAAATATCTATATTTTTATACTTTATCGTAGGTTAAGAAAATGTTGAATAGACTTCCATACCTATTATATGCCATGTATTAAGATATTATTTGTAATAGACTGTTACTAATTGTATTAAGATGAAATGCAAGCATTTATTTGCACGTATGTATTAATTTTACAATAAATTTTGTAACTTTTAATAATGTAACTTACAAATCTTTATCTTATGAAATACCTACAAGTAATTTAGTGGAACGACATTTTTCGTAGTGCGTACTAACCTGATTACTTGATAAACAATATCCATGTAGTCCGACGACCTAGCGTAGAAACCGGCTGAATTTATAGCACCCCAGAAATTAGACCACGCTTGACCCGTTCGCACCAACATGGGCGCTACCACGTTATACCCTGTAGATATAAGGTACCGCAATGTTTGCTTCTCTACTCGAGATACACTGTCGATCGAGAATAGGTAGTCGCAAACGCTATTCATGCAACGGTCTCTGAAAATAAAATAAATGACCTAGTTTCAGGAATATTTATTTAGGAGTTTAGATGATTTGTAAAACTACAAGCAGTTATTTAATCATTCACTCTCCAAATGTAATGATCTCGTCGTCGCCGTGGAGTGAAAACCTTGGTAATGCATTTTCGTTTTTGTTCGATTCTTTAAAGTAAACCTCGTCAGATACACACGCCACATTAAATTTGAGTTAGAGTTACACATTAACTTTGAGGAGCACACAAAAGATCCCAATGGATCGAAGTTTGCTGGGTCTTCCAGCCCTCACCAAAACATAAGATAAAGCGAAACTGGCGTGAATCTTATGAACCATTCCTTCAAAAATCGAAATAAAACGAAAACGGGAAAAGAGCTTTGCCGAGGTTTCCCTCTCCAGCGACGTTATTTACACCGTAATATTAAATTGTATTGATTGGCGTCAGCCACACAGCTGTACGGCTATACTGTAGTTTCAATGATGATGAGTATGTATGTCACTAAAGTCAATTGAGTAATATTAGTCAAGATCATTACACTCCAATGAACTCTCTTTGTATATTTCTAACAGGAACATAATATGATAGTTTATTCATCAACATACGAAATGAATACTTACTTGGCTATATTTCTTGCTTCTGCTTCAGAAATGAAGTCATTGGGTTTAATACGCTTGGCAGAAGCAAATTCTTTAGAGTGAGTTTGGAAAAAGTCATCAACTTCAGTTTCGTGGTACTCGACATTGTTTCTTAATAGCAGATGTATTTTTGACTTTGGATAATCTGTGTCCACTAATTGTTGTAAAAACTCCTCCATAAATGGGGTGGCTTGTTCTATGAATACAGCCATCATGACGGTGGGTAAGGTATCCTCCTATATCAAGAAAATACCAATAATAAATTAATTGGAACATAATTTTTTTTACATACATACAGGGGTACGTAGAAAAAATGGAGCGCCATGAATCTCTATTTTGGTACGCCTCTCTTGCTTCCTTTATAGTAAATTGTCGTTTCATCATTATTTTTACAGTGACAAAGGGTTATAAAAGGGTTGACTCACTTGAAGTTCAATTCTCCTCTCTCCACACATAACGCACCCCAACTCGACTGACCAGGACTTAGCTAAGTAGTTTCCAAGGTGGTTTAACGTAAGTTTTGATGGTCCATTCCCATGTAAAATTAAAGGCCGCTCTTTGGTTGCCACATTCTCAATATATGGCCATTGTTCTGTGGTATTGGCATTCAGTTGGACATCAGCTGCAAATCATCATAATATCTTGTATATAATTTATCAAGATTAAATAAATAAACATGGACATATGAGTATTATAAGAATTTTAAGTAGGCAGCTAATATAATAATTAACATATAATAAGATTAATTAATACTTACACAAAGCACCATTAAGATTCTGGAATATAGCTGAATTGTGATCTAATGATATCTGAAGTGTTTCCCTTAAATTATTATCTAAGTAAATTTTTGTATAATAAAGCTGGTCATCATCTTTGTCATCAATTGTTTTGTAGTTGACTATTTCGGTAAGTTCTGATAGATAACCTGTGGGCAAAGATACATATTAACAAATATGTAGTTTACATTTAAAATACACAATTTATTCTAAAAAAGAAAAAAACCGTTATAAATTATTATTATTATAGTACCTATGAATCCACCGGAATTTAGATAAGGATTGGGAGCGTCAGTCTTAGGGTATTGAGTTGCTAACTTAGGGTCAGGCCAACAGTACTGCTCAGCAGAGAACAGCACCCGAGTGTCCATGAGTAATCTGAACCTGTCCACTACCTCTTTCAAACTGCCCAGGAACATTACATCATAACTAGAACAAAACACAATACATATGAATTTCATTGTAATACATTTTAGTTTAATAGATTGTATTGTATTGTATACAAACCTGTCTGTGAATATTACAATATGATCTTTATTATTTTCTGATTTGATCATTTCATTCAGCTTATCCTTCAGTAAGTTAACTTTTTGGCCACCTCCAGCGAAGTTCATATTGCCACCGGTCCATTTCTCTCCCCTGCCCAGAACCTCGACATTAATGCCATAAACCTTGGCTGATCTCATGTAGCGTTCGAAACCCTGGTTATCATCAGTTGCAACAGTGAAAACTGTCACATCATCTATAACAAAAGAAGTATAAATACAATGATAATATAACCTATTATTATTTACTAGGTGTTAGCCTGTCACTGTGTTTTGTATGATCGGTCTAGACTTTGGCTAGAATCTGGCTGAAATACAAACTTGACATGTACTTGACCCAATGGGTTAGCTTTACAAAATTTTAAGAATTCTCTTATGTTAGAAGTATTATAATATAACAGAGACATATATCATTATGTACTACCTAGATAGGAGCACTAATTAAAAGGGACATCATATACAAATTGTGCTTCAATTTTAAGAGTCAATGGAATTTTTTTTTCTTCAAAATGGTGGATTTAACTAATGGAATGAACTAAAGTCATTGACCAATTAAAAATATGAAAAATAAGAATTGCCTGTTTCTACCTATTTTCTGGTAACAATTATAAGCTACCACCTATACATACAGGCAAGAATAACAGGAAAAATTCATATTTGTCCATTAAATGTAGGTATTTAATACAATGAGATAAGAAAGAACCATTAAATTAATATAAATAGTTAGCTTACTTATATATATTTATAAATTTTGTATAGTAATAATAATTATTATCAAAAAAATTATATAAATTACAATATATAATTATTAAAATTAAATTTTGAAATTATATTGTTAACTACTTACTTATAGGCGACCAATATAGAATTCTGGGGACTTATATCTATGATTATTTCTTCTAGTAAATATTAGTAAGTACTGTAATTATTATATTCTCGCAATGCCAGCAAATAAATAAATGGGTATGTATTAAAATAACTTAAAAATACAATACAAATAGTTTTAAGAAGTTCTGGTATTAGTCTTATAATAACCGGAATAAGTGAAGGTAGGCACTTACCTTTTCCTTCTATATGACTGGCCAATAATAAAGTAAAACTTAAATATGATATCAATTTCAGGATTCCAAATTTATCCATGATTTGCATTGGATTTGGGTTGAATGTACTTCCAGATAGAAACTCATAAACCGATGCTCGTTAATAGCAGCCCGCCGCCGACGCAGACTATACGTGTAATGCCCCGATTTGCTCCACAATTCCAGATACTTGTTCCCGCTTCCGACTGAAGCGATAAAATTCAGAAGTAGTACATGGCGAGAGCCACTGACCGATCACTTCCTAGCGTCGTCTCGTCACACCCGCCGTAAGTACGATCCCACTGCCGACCCGATAAATGAGATCGCTCTGACTGATTGCACAATATGGTTTTATATTTCTTGTAATAACAATTGTGAGCCAGTTAAAACTTTTGATTTTTGTTAACATAAACAAATGAATACAAATCTCACAATAACCCGAACAAGCGACCCATCATCATCGTACAACTGTCAGTGTCAGTCAGTCTGCCGCGGCAGTGTTGACTGTTGCCAACTGTGATATTTTATTATTTTAAAGAAGTTCCTTGTAGTATACAATGTACGTGCCGCGCCGCGCCGTACCGTACCGATCGATACAGTTGACTTTTTAACAAACCTTATATTATTTTATAAATACCTAATAACACAGAAAACCTACTAATATTGGCTTCGATTCTGATTGGAAGCTAAAACTAAATGAAACTGTCTCACTCACTCATATGCCAGATTGTGTGAGAGTGAGGGTGACATTTTGTTTAGCGATAAATTAGCTAGTGAAACGCAGAATCGGCCAAGTTTGTTAAAAATCTATTTCTAAATCTATAATGATTCTAATCTTACTATGGGTAAATTTTCGCCAGTTGGCAACATTGACTAACTAAAGGGCGGCATGATAAATTAAAAAAATAAAGGGCGGCGGCGCGGCGAGCGTTGGCGTTCAAAATAAATAAAAACAATAATAAAATCGATAACTGCGATACAGAGAGATATCGCAGTATTGATGTAGGTAGGTACCAAACCTAGTACCCTTTCCTAGAGCATCCCTGTCCTAGGGTCATATGGTCCCGAAAAGATAGGTTGCGGGCAATTCCTGCTACAATTGGTTGCTACAATTTTTTTATACGTTTGAGATGGTTTGGTTACGAATGGTTAACTGTTAATGGAAAATCCTGATTAATTGGATTGTGCCATTACCTACAATAGCGTAGGTAATTGATTAGCAACTACACATTTTGTTTGAATCAAATTTTTAAAGGTGGCTTTTAATTTTTAAGTTTTAAATAAAGCACCTTTAAGAAAGAACTTCTTTTAAGATTTAAATAGACTACTTACTTATTAATCATTGACTAAGCATTATAATAATATATCTACCTCATTATCTACCTACCCAAAAAAAAAACAATATAACCAGACGGAATACTATAGATTTATAGCAGATTTATATGGAGCCTACGGAGTCAGTCACTGACTTCAATCCTATGGAAAACGCGACAAGTCAGTACTGTATCCAAATAGTCAATTTAGGGTCAGCTCAGTCTTACTTAGCTCCGTGTAAACTGCCTTAAATTTTGGAAAATACTTTTTAAACCGTTATCTTTATAGGTATTTTGTGCTAGTGTCTCCTACCGTTAAATTACCTATAATGTATTGATTCTGATTTTATAATTTATTGATTAAATTTGATATATTCTAAACTGCTCTTTAAGTAGGTAGTATGTAGCCACTTATTTAATACTTAGCAAAATAAAAATATCATATTGTAAGTAGGTATTAAACAGTCTGTATTTAAGAAAAAATATTTTTTTAAGTTGTAGATAGGTAGGTACTATATAAATTAGAAAAATGTTAAATACTTTTTCCACGAAAATTCGAGCTCTAATGGCCAGTTAACATTGTTTAGGAGTTTAGCGAAGTGGTTACCCACTTCCCTAAACACTTGACCAATGTAGTTAAATCTATAGGAATATGAACTTGCTATTTTACGGAAGGGGTCCGTTCTCAAGAGAATTTATTTTCGTTCTGAAAATATCATATATTTTTTCTCTAAAATCAGAAATATTAGACTTCGTTTTATTTTTCCCATATATATATAACAACTTCTATCAGTACTTACTTACTCCGCTGGCGCAGCGACCCGAAGTGGATCTTTGCCTCCGATACCAAAGAGCGCCAGTAGGTACTTACTAATTATTTCAGATTTTTATATCGTAAAAAATAGTAAGTAGTAAAAAGTAGTAGTAAAAAGTAGTAGTAAGATAATAATTTGTTGTAACAAAAAATATACATTTTTGCAACTAAATTTTTTCCGATTTTTCGGCTTGCAAACTTCGGAGATAAGGAGGGGTACGGTAGGGGTAACGGTAATTTTTCAAATATTTTTGGCCATATGTCGAAAACTATAACACATAAAATAAAATAAAAAAATGTTTGGTAATGTCCCTTTCATATGATAAATGATAATCAATTTGCTCCAGTTACCCCACTTTCAGATTTCGACACCCCATTTCGGAACCCATTTTCCATAAAAATGAAATTATTTCAAATTTCTTTTACATGGGATAGATGCGGACAAGCAAGTCCTACAACTGTGCCAAATTTCAAGTCGCTAGCTTCAGTAGTTCCTAAGAAATACAGCAGTGACATACTGACGAACAGACGGACGGACGGATACCGAAGTCTCCGTTTTCGAAGGGTTCCTTTTTTACCATTTTGCTACGAAACCCTAAAAAAAACGAAACAGTACCTTGATGTGTTGGCCGCTGTACCTATCATATCAGTGGCTGAAGAAATATTACAGTTTTCGCTGTGCTCTCGCATTGTGTAAGCAAATTTTTTTATTCAATTGTGACATAAAAAATAATATGAGCTCGATAATATAACATATTAATTAAATTACACACTCCTTTATTTTTATATTTTTGAGTAGGTTTTTTGCAATTAATTCTAGAATACTGATAATCATGATTCTTTTAGTAAAATTAAATAATGTACAAATAAAATTCTAGAGTTGTTTTGTATACCTATACCTTCATGTGCAAGAAGTCAACATTTTAATTGAAATTTAAAAAAGAGAAGTTATCGTAATCGCATAACGCAACATGTACCTACTTACCTTTTAGATAGACGTTGTGTTCCTTGCAGCCTGCATCTTCTGAATTCTTGGTGCAAAACTCTTGAGATAGAGTGCCGGACCTGAGAGCTATCGCAATGGCCAAAACCCAGCAGCAACATTTTATGGGGAAACAGCGGTGTCTTAGAACCATGTTGCCGAGAAAGCCTCCGAGAGCCGACTGCAATCACGGTTCCGATAGAACCTATCAAATTGATTGCATTGGAAAATGGAGAGAGTTGGTCTCTATTCTCCGTTTCAGAAAAAAACATTAACCGTGAAATGAAAGTGCTGGACTCGACGCTGTTAAAAGAAAACTTTAGGTAACCGTGACTTAACTGTCAATTGCAATTGTGCTATTATAAAACTGTATCTACTGCGTGTTGCCACAGTGTATTTTACTAAGCCTATGATCTATTTAAATGACCTACAATTTATTATATATCATACGTATTATATATCATAAATTAGTTTCCGTAGGTACTTGTCTATATTTTTTTCATAGGGTTTTACTTACATTCGTTTCTTTATTTAGTTTAAATTTAGATAGATCTTTCTATGTTTTGATTTATATATATATACCAATAAACCACCTTTGTAAATAAATACTTACCTCAAATTGCAAACCCACTACAAATACCGAAGTTCTAGCAATTGCTCTACAATGTCGTACCCACACTAATAAGATACAAGTAAATTGCAAACTACATAAGTTTGGACAGGTTTCTGCTGTTCTAGCTACCTTGGATATGAACTATTTTCAGGCATCAAGAAATTTTTCCAGAAAGTTTCATAATAGTTTGGCACTTATTTGTACAAACTTTTCTAAGCTGGCGACACTGCGAACCTCAATTGCGAAAAATAAAATAGCGATTAGGTGAAAGTCGATTTTGGGGCGACGTCGTTGTCGGTCGCGCTTCAGTTGCATTGATTGATTTCAACCGAATCAAACTCGTTGCAGAGCGACCTTATTAAAATATACCTGCGACCTAAACATACTCGTATTCCAGTAACTATTTCTATCTTCTATTCTTCTCGATGTCAAAAAAAGGCAGTTTTTTTACAGCCTGTACCAACTGGAGTTCTTACTTGAGCAAATCCCAAAAGTGGTACGGTTTTTACGTCCTAAAACTAGGCACACCGGTGAGTGCCAGGCTAAGTTCGGAGAAATAGACAAGCATATCCTCCTACATATTTCCAACTTTTTTATTCATTTTCAAGGGGTACGTGAAGGTCATCTTGATCTACTAAGGATGCGCGGTTATTTTTTTTTCTAAAAGGCTGAAGTAAAACATTGGAAGATTTTAGAGGACCATCTTATAATTTCATACAAAATTAAACACAATAAAATATTAGGCACTTAAGTTTAATTGCGCTATAGCTGCATATATATTTTTAAATCTAATTGTTAACAGAACTGTGCTACATATTAAAATGCTGTAAAAGTAAGTGCACATGTAAAGCTTCTGCTGTTCAGTAGGTGAACTGAAATCCAATTTAAGTAATACGATTAGAAACAAACAGAAGGAAACTACTTTGTATCGCGCTCACAATTAGCGAAGTCGTGATCCACAGAACTCGTGACTCGTGGTTACTGGAAACCCTAAAACAAACCTTTACAGCCGATATGCCCAAGGAAGATCCTGAAACCACAGCCTTAAAAAAAGAGTTAACTGATTTAATCGCCAAAGTAAAGGTAAATGATACCCACAAAATAAAATTATTGTATTGAGATACCTATTTGCATTATATTATTTTACAGGAGGAACAAGCCAAAGTAGCCGATGCAAAACTAACAGAAAAATGTGGAGATCTCGGAAATATGTCCAAAATTCGATTTGTTACTAAGAAAACATTGAAAGGACACATCAATAAAGTTAATTCTGTCCATTATAGTGGCGATTCAAGGTAAATTAATGTTATTACGTACACAATAAGTATATTTTTTAATTCAGCTTCTGCGAATTATTGAATTATTTCTGTGTTTTCTGAAGAACTTTTATATGTATTAATTAAGTATTGATTTTTGGTGTTTCTCTTAAACTTTAAATTAATTTCTTTTTTATTGGTTCTTCCTATCCAATTTGGAGCTTATTATTACATCCATAGGTGATTAAATTGTTTATTATAAATAAAATATTCAGGGTAACAATATGCAATTTGCATCGATTTTTTTCATATTACGAATACTTGATTAATAAGATCTTCCAATGCCGGCGGACCTACCTACTCACATGTGTTTTATGTATTACGGGCGTTTTCAGAGTCGTGCGTATTTCGTCACGCACGCGGATTAGCTCCGCATGCGTGCTCCGCACATAACATTGTTTCATTCAACATTTGAGTATTATGCGTTATACCTGCATGCGGGGTGCGTGGAGACCTTGCAAATTGACATTGTGAATTTTCACGCATGCGGGGCAAACCTGCGTGCTTGACGAAATCCGCACGACTCTAAAATCGCCCTACATTATCATTTTAATGCGCTAGACGTTTTGACAAGCGAAGTTATCAAAACGTCTACCGCAGATGATCACGGACTAACTAAGAGGAAATTATCTCGACATTAAGGCCAAGGCGGTGTGATTTGGAAATATTCGATGTGTTAATAATTCTACGTTCGTTTTGTCCTGTCATTAATTGATTTTTTAATAATTTGCTGTTCAAAACGCATTTTCTAGTTTCTAATTCCTTAGAGTAATTGCCAAAATAATCGTTCTTACTTGTTTAATGATTTGAGGCGAGTTGGCCCTTCGCCAACGTTGTAGCCTGCCTATTGCTAGTCTCAAGTTCTTTGCGAAGGTCTTAAAACTGCAGAGAAAAATCTTCCCTAAGTAAGTTCTTCGCCCTAGAGCGCGGTCCAATAGTAATCATACAAATAAATTTAAAAAAATTGGCAAATAAATGATTTTGTATTTTTGTAACCAGTCTTGTATTATGTTGAGCAGACACTGCGTCACTGGCTCCCTTGATGGGAAGCTCATCATCTGGGACACCTGGACCGGAAACAAGGTGCAAGTGATACCGTTACGTTCGGCTTGGGTCATGAGCGTCGCTTTCGCGCCTTCGGGAAATTTTGTTGGTAAGATGGCTGTAGGTGTAATGGGAGATGGGAGGGTTCACCTTCCCTCCTAAAAATCAATTTATTATATCCCCCCGAATCCTCAAAACAGCTCCTGCCATCAATGAAACTTCAATCTTTCTCCTGAAAAGTAGAGTATTCTTTATACTTTCAAACACGTCTTTCTTAATAAACACCTAACAAATTACCCGTGGGCCAACTGCAATGTCCAACTGGTTGTGCCAAGGGGAATTTTTGTTCCCTGTGGACCAACTAATATTAATAATTTATTTAGTACAACTAAACAGTTGGTCAACGGGGAAAAAATCCCGTTGGTACAATTAGTTGGGCATTGGCAGTTGGACCACGGGTAATACCCCGTATTTCCGATTTTGTCCCAGCTTGTGGAGGCATGGACAACATGTGTACTGTTTACGATGTAAACAACCGTGACTCCACCGGCGCTGCGAAGATGGTCCGCGAGCTGGCTGGCTACGAGGGTTTCCTGAGCAGCTGCCGGTTCCTCGACGACACACACATCCTCACTGGCTCCGGTGACATGAAGATGTAAGTTATTTAAAGTAGCGCAGAAACTTGCCCAACAACATCGAGTTCTAAAGTTGTACAAACGAGTATTGCATTCACTTCAACTTTTCATAAATCCGTAAAGTTTGAGAGAGTGAGAATATTTTATTTAGGTACCATAGGTCCTATCTGTGTCACTTAAAAATTTATAACTACGTGAAAGTAGGAAGTTCACATATATCTACTTACCCTTACCTATAGGTATTTGCCTATATCTGACCTAGTTTTATAAACAGGATTTACCTACTTACACCGGGTGAATAAAGCTAAATATTCCGGCTGTAACTTTAGTATGGCTTCGCCTTTTATACTCACGTTTCTGCTCGGTAACGCGTTTACTTTACAGAGAAGGACGTAAATAAGGCTTGGCGCAGACTTGCGTGTTTAGACAGAACGATCTAAAAATTCAATAGACATTTTAATTTTCAGAAGAACAACTTATACGTGTCATGGGTCATTCTTGGCGTAATAGTTATTCCGGCCGACAATCTATTGTGATGTATATAACAGATGTAAAGTAGAATACTGACTGTACTTTGATATTCGTAACTCAGATTTAGGTAGATTTAATATGTAAATAAGTACTAGGTGGGTACTGCTATTTAGAGATATATTTAGTAGTTTATATTGTTTAATAATTTTGATGATTTTTTTCTACTGCAACAGATGTGTTTGGGACTTGGAAGTTGGTAAAAGAGAAATGGAATTTGATGCGCATGCAGGAGATGTCGTCACCATTTCTTTGGCACCCGGTGAGTACATGTGTAATTCGTGTGTACACACGAATTTCATGAATTTTGAAGCGCCCCCCCTTTATCCGTACTTGTCACAGGTGGTCACATTTGAGTGTCCCCACCTCTCCTGGGGTGTGACATCACATATTTTACAAAACATCAATAAAAATGAACGATACAAATTTTACATATCTTAATCATTTTGTGTCCATGGATTTCGAACCCATTCCTTTATATTATTTATGACTTCTTCAGATTTACGCATGTGACGTCACGATGCTTATGACTCGTTCGTCCCCATCTTGTCACACGATGTCACACTTTGTTGACCCCCTTCGCTCCCCCTTTCCGTGTGACGTTATTTATGGATGGCCACTAATATGTCATAGTAATCAAAATAAATACCATATGAGGACGGACGCCATTAGTCATACCATGCCTGAACTTGTAACCTTGCATTTCAGATATGAAGACATACGTGACTGGCTCAGTGGATAAAACCTGTAAGCTCTGGGATGTAAGAGACGATAAAGCAAAGCAAACCTTTTTCGGGCACGAAGCTGATGTTAACAGCGTTTGTGTAAGTCTGCTGTGCGTACTGTTCCCACAGAAATCTAGGTAATCCTAGGTGTTCACAAATTCTAAATAAATTACTTACATTTCTATGCACGTACTATCACTATGACGTCATTGTGCATCAACTGAACGACACTGTAGTGCATATTGTCTTCTTTCTTTAAACAAATTCCGGGTTCGGTTCTTTTAGGAAACAAAAATAGCTTGTTTGATTTAGAGCATCTAAAGTAACATTTTCATTTGAACAAATTATTTGATAGATACGACTAAGTTCTTGGTTGAAGTATACAAGCTATTCTTTCAGTTTTTATTTTATATTATTCATCGATGAAATATTGCACACTCCCTAAACAGCTGTCCAGCCCAACAACTTTGGTTTGCTCATGTTGCACTTACAATGAAAAATTTGGCATATTTACAGTATCACAACAGTGGGCAGGCGTTCGCCACCGCGTCTGAAGACAAAACTGCTCGAATGTTCGACATCCGCAGTGACCAACAGCTTGGGCACTATACTCCACCAGGGAATGGTGGCTTCACCAGCTGTGGTAACTATACACGTTACTAGCAATGATCATAAACTGGGTCGCTTGCAGTCCCAACATGCAGTGAAATAAAGTAACGGACTAATTACCTGATCAGGATTTATACGAGTAGGTACTTTGAAATAATGTCAGAAAATACGGTTATAATAACATAAAAGAGAAGGATAAGAATAGGTGTACAAATATGTAGCACTAATTCTAGATTGGTTTTCAATTATGGTTTCCGACGTTCATTAGCTTACTTTTGACATCTTGTTCTATTATGGTTTGGGTCGAATGTATGCGCCTATTATATATCGACGTCTAGTCTAAACTAACTCACTTACAGCTGACGTGAAACTGTTCTAGTTTAGTGTAAGGTATAAAGGTAGTTTTGTAAAATTACAGGTCTGTCGTTAAGTGGAAGATACCTGCTTGCAGGTTCGGACGACAACACTATCCATTCGTGGGATACCCTCAAAGTTTCTCATACAGGTATGATAAACTATGCATTTATTATGAACAACAGGCGCTTTGTACCTGATAATGAATTTAAAGATACATTCATTCATAACTTCATGCTATGTCCCTTGCGCGGTTAGGCTGAGTGAATGGAGCGTCAAAAATATCTGTATTGGTATGCCTCTCTTTATAGAGAGTACGTTTATATCACAGAAATCGGCTAGTAGCGCCCTTTCGTATACACGTAAGTCTTAGCGTACAAGTTTGCCAAAGATAATTCTTGTTTATCATCAGGTACACTGTCTGCACACGAAAACCGGGTGACCTCCATTTCAGTGTCACCTAATGGCGTTGCCATGGCCAGCTGCTCCTGGGACCAGAGTGTTAGGGTTTGGGGATAAATAAAATAAATGACATTTACTCTTTTCTTTTATCACTGTTTTCTTACATCTATGCTGATATTTTACGCCATTATACACCAAATTTTATACCATCCACCAGTTCTATCATATTATACCAAATGGTGTTTAAAAATAGAAGTTTAAATAGCTAAGTATTCCATAATAAAAGCCTAACGCGCCTGCAATTGTTTTATTATTTTATTTCAACAGTTACTTACAATTTGTTTTAAGATCACAAGGGATTGTTTCATGTTATTTGCCATTGTCATTACGTTTGTTTTGGTTAAGTTAAATTACAAACTTTTATTATTTATTCTTCTTATTATTCTGTTCATTGCTACGAGTAAGAGTCTGTTCACACTGTAGATATAGTATTAATAACTTATCGTATATACCGTTTGTTCTTTCTTCAGTGCCATAATCGAATACCGTTAGTAGGTAAACCCAAACCAGTAATACAAAAGAGCTATCAAGAAGGTACCACTGGTAATAAATTTTAATCTGCGTTACGGAGATCGCTATGGAAAAATTAGGTCACATAAAATTCCGCGACTTGGTGTAGGTAAGGTACTCTATTATATTCCTGGTTGGGCTTAAGTATTTTTATACGGTTTGACATGGGTTTGACACTGAAAAAAAGAACTTATTTAAAATATAAAGACAAACCTGATGGTTCATGTACCTACCTAAGTTTTATTCTGAACAGTTAAACCTGCATAAGCTAAAGTCGGAGTTATACCCGGCTTAGCTTAAACAGGTTTAATTGCTTATAACAAAACTCAGCTACTTCACATTTCAGGTATAATACTCATAGACATGAGTACACAAAACCAGTTGACGTTGTGTTAGCATACAACTTGTAGCGATTCTTTCGTTGTACATACATCAACAATTTCAGAATATTTGTATACTTACCTAAATCTTCCGGTATTGACATTCATAACTCAAAAATTCAATTCATTTCATGTGTTTACAAATTTACTTGAACTTTCAACACAATATTTTGTGATTTTGGTGAAATGTGTTCAGTCATTCGTCCATTCAACTCAGAACTCGAGAAGTATCGCAAGGTAGAATAGCATCTAAATTAAAAATACGATGAAGAAACAAAAAGTTATGCTTGATCCAAATAACGGTTTGACACGTTACCAGTTAAATAAATTTATGTATTATTTTATGCTGATAGTTCTAATATTCGTGCTTATTTTTATTTCTAATACTCAACATCTTTATAGTTACAATTTTAAGTTTAATATCAATGTTACTAAAAATATCTTGAAAGCTCTAAATATTAGTGACCTGGTAGAAAACAATTTGTTTGAGAGTTCCACAAAAAAAATTGACCCTGGAATGAAGTATATCCTTCTGTGGACCACGGATACTGCTTCGCCTTTTGTATATTTTGGTAAAGGACGATCTGTTTTTATAGAGAAAAAATGTAAGTGGACTAACTGTTACGTAACCAGTGACCGAAATTATTTGGGATTTTATACCGAATTCGATGTGATTGCTTTTAATGGACCCCAGCTACCGAACGTGGCGAATATTCGTGACATTCCAAGTCAAAGATTTGTTCACCAAAAATATGTTTACACGAATATTGAAGCAGCCGCAAATTACCCCTTAGGTACCAATATGTGGAATGGATTCTTTAATTGGACATGGACTTATAAATTGAATTCAGATGCTATTTGGGGATATGTGGCAGTTAGGAATGCTACCAACGCTGTCATTGGGCCCAGAGAAGATATGCATTGGAAGAACTTAGACGAAATGGATCCAATCGATATTAAACTCAAAGAAAGACTAAAATCAAAAACTAAAGCCGCTGCTTGGTTTTCTTCTAACTGCCTCACGACGAGCCGTAGGGAACAATACGTCAGGAGAATTCAAGAAGAATTAAAAAAATATCATATAAACGTTGACATCTACGGAACTTGTGGGAAATTTCAGTGCCCAAGAGAAATAATGGACCGGTGTCTCAAAATATTAGAAAAACATTACTACTTTTACTTCGCCTTTGAAAACGCAATCAGTGAAGATTACGTCACAGAGAAGATAGTATATGCTCTAAATCATGACACTGTTCCGGTTGTTTTTGGTGGTGCCAATTATTCCAGGTAATGTCACACTTATTATTTATTTTACAATAGCGATTGCATGGTAAAGGAGCAACCACAACACATTAAGTATATAATATTTAATTATTTTACCAAATCTATAAAAAAGTGTAATGAATTTCCAGTCATCGCAGTCATTTCTCACTGTAAGTTACAGCTATTGCCCACTCAGATTCATGAGTATTATTTAAAGTAGAGTTAAGGTATTACGCTATTTCCACAGGTGGTAGATACTATTTCTGCCGCAAAGCAGCAATGCTTACATTGCTGTATTTTGATTAAGGGTAAGAAAGCCAGCGTAATTACTGGCACACGAGGCACACCATCGAAGTCCTCTAAGAACATTATAGTGAGGTGATATGTCTATGGGCGACGGTGACCACTTACCATCAGGTGGGCCGTTTGCTGGTCTGCTCTCCAAATGCAATTAAAAAAGTGTATTTCAAATTGCACCTATTTGTGTAAGTGACCAATATTCTTGATTTTATAGATTTATGCCAGAAGGATCATATTTGAATGCTTTGGAATTAGGGCCGGAAAGATTGGCTATGAAAATGAACGAGGCTATGCAAAATCCCGAGGTGTACCATACCTTTTTTAAATGGAAGAAATATTACTCTTTCAATTTTCGGAATGGAAATCCAGATACTGACGACTATTGTCAGTTTTGTGCTATGGTAAATAATGATACTGCAATGCGATCTACAACAACTTATGAAAATATTGCAACATGGTGGACTGGTAACTCCTCTGTGGGGTATCATTTAGATACTCATACTGAATATTTATTGCCTAATTATTAAGTGTGGTTCAAAATAACATATTTATAAATAGTATAAAACAAACCAGCTAGATAAGCTGGTTTGAAACAAGCAGTCGATTCAATTCACAAAAATAGTTTTATGTTTATAATGTGGCTATAAAAAAATCATACATTAAGGTATTGACCGCAAGCATGTTCATATAATGTAACAAATAGACGATCGATGGCGAACATGGCGCGGTACTGACAGGAGGAGCATTACATTTCACTTTACACTACACGCGACTTATTCACTTATGTAATGCTCGATTCCGACCTGTTACATTACTCGCGAGTTCACGCGAATGCTCCCGGTCAGTACCCTATTTACTGAAAAAGTGAACAGTAGAAATGTTCTACGTAAGCTATAGATTTATTAATAATATACTAGTGACCTCAAATAGAAACAATAATACGTAGAAAGCGAAAGTGCGAAATGTGGCCACTTACTAAAGCAATATTTAAAAAATCTATTACCATAGTGGAACAATTCTACTATACGTTGGGAAATGTGAGTAGAGTAACATACAAAAAGAAAAAGAGGCAATGTAGTGAGTAATCTATAGCCAAAAATTCTTATGGTACAATAAACGTTTAGGTAAAATTGTGTTCAAATTTCGATAGTGACATAATTTGAAAGTCAAATATTTTTAATTGAAATAAGTACTATTACCATCATAATTCATCAATGACCCGACGGTTACGAACATTATGCCAGAGTGGTAAGTTGCTCCAGAACCTCGAGCGAGAGGCCAAATGCTTTCGCATTTTTGTTGATTTCAGATCAATGTCCAAATATTCCATTTCTTTCCCATTCGTTGCGGGCTCCCACTTGAAGGGTAATGCTAATGGCTTATTTGGGTTTCTGAAACACATATTAACCTATTTTAATTACGTAAATACAATTTAAATTGTTAAAATACCTACGTAAAGGTATGCACTTTATATTATATTTTACGTCAGCATTTGTACTCTGTGGTAAGACATTATAACAGGTACTTTTTAATTAGGTTAAAATTAAAATATTTCAAGGATGGGATCTACAGGTTTCAACAATAACGATTACCGCATACCTTTTTTTTGTTATTAAATAGAACAATACAAATTTTCTACATTTTTTGCCTTTAGAAAATAATTTTCCATATCCAAGTGCAATGTATAAAGATGTCGAATGTGCTAGAAGTTTATTTTTCGGCCAGAAGTGAGTTTTATAACGAGTACACCTCAAATTAAAAAATACCTAGTTTACTCACCCGCTTGTTGCGAAATTGGTCCACATTGTAACAATAATTTCACTCATTTCGATATCTTGCGGAGAAATTGGTTTCTCGAGGAAATGTATCGGAAACAAATGAATTAGTTCATCTGCATGACACACATCTGAGGTGAAACCAGAATTCATCATCATTATCATTTTATTATTTTATTCTTATACTACGGTTGAATGTTCCTTCGCTTATAACTTGAGAACCGTTGAACCAAATTGGATGGGGTTTTCTGTTATTCGTAGAGTAGATTACCACAAAGGTTACTCCAGGAAAAAGGCGTGTTACTGAAGTAAATAAATAAAAAAACTCGTCCGAAACCGCCCGAAATTTTAGTCGTCCCAAATCCACTACATCTGCAACACTAACTTGGTGTGAAAAACCGCACCGTTCTTAGCGCCTGATGAATTCTTTTAGCGTTGTTCAAGATAATGTCGAAACTTTTGAATATTTTTCTTAACACTCTTTTTATCACTGTCAAACCGATATCATATTAAGGTTCGATAATTTTCATTGTCAGATCCTGGTCTGATCTTATCGTAGGATTGTAGTAGACAACATATTTTGTAACAATACTCACAATCGGCCGTATCAGGATGTCCGAAGATTTGCGAAAAGCTATTAGTCGACTTGTATGTTAATTCATACAAGAATACTGGTGATTTGGTGTAATTCAATGTTAGCTCCACCGCTTCTATAAGTGGGTATGCAAAATATGAATCCGTGTATATCTAAAATACAGAAATATTAGTATAGGAACTCCTGTAATGCAATGCTATGATTTTTTCGGTAAACACAGTCAACCACTAGCTAAAGTATTCCGTCAAATTTCTTTGAAATAAAATCTCAAACTTATGTCCGCGTAATATGGTTTATTTTAGACTGATCTGACGTTCTGAATTCATTGAACTGTGGTCGACTGTACAGTCTGTACATTATATTTATTGCTTGAAAGTTCTTACTTACATCAAGAATCCCGGAAATAATATCGTCGTAGTCACGGTTATTTAAATATTTATTCTTTATTTTCTTTGTGATAACATCAACGTATGGAGAATTTTCATAGTAAAATGTAACAGGGGCAATAGTATCAAACCCCGACAGGAATTCCTGAAATCTTGTTGTATTTGACTCTATCCCTGTAAGAAAAATCTTTTAGAAATGTTACACAGGCGACATACCTAACCTACATGTAAAAATAAATACATATGTATTATAATAACTACTCACATCCAGATTTTAAACACCCTTCGTCTCTATTCATTCCTGTCAACCAGGGAACTGCTGATACAGAAGGTATTTTACGAGGATTCCTTGTCAAGAAGGCACCAGGAAGATCCGGCTCTGTTACTGCTTTGAATGGAGTCATTGGCTCGTAATCCCACACCTAGACGACAAACAAAATTGTAGCTTAAAAGTGGGTATTTAAGTTTTACTCACTTATGTGCCTATAATCTAACTAATTACGTAATATTTGTAGCTAATTTATGCCACGAAGTGGCTAAACATTCTCTTTTTAGTATATTAAAAAGGACTTACGTAAAAGCGAAATTCTGTATTGATGATATCATAGCTATCTTTCGTCCGAAGGCAAGTGAGCATCTTGTCCGAAGGCGCCTGAGGACAATCTAGTAGCTTCGCCAATCGAAAGGCATTTTTCAATGCCTCGCCGGGAGGACTGTCAGTCCACGGCACCAGCGCCGTGCCAGACTCCGATATAGCTTTATGAAATAGTCCTGAAACAATGTAAGATAATTTTTATGCAAATAAAAAATATTACATCATTACAACTGAAATTATTAAAAAATCCCACCCCGTGGCGAACGAACCTAGCAAAAGGTTCCCATCACACTCGCTGCTAGAGTGCGAAGTAAATTCTTTGAGCCAGTTCGACCCAGAGTGAGGATCAAAACCTCTCTCCCACAAGCAGCGACCACACGCATAAAATCGTCAGAGGATGAAATTTGATCATTGTTATAGGGCATATATTGAATAATTGCCCAATTATTATTGTAACGACTTAAGATTCTTGTTCATCAAATCTGCCATCAAACTGTTTGAGTTTCCCACAACATGCATCGAAAATCTTCTAATAACATTATACTTAGTTGATGTCTATAGGCGACGAGGGACGGTGACTTACCATCAGCTGGCCCGTTTGCTGCAACCTTGTACCTATATTCAAGCACAGAGTGAATAGGCTCATAACAGGCCCATGTCCATTGTCAATCGGATGTACTTACTCGTAAACGTGGATTTAGGCGTAAAGTAAACAAAAACAATCTTATTACCGATACTGGTTTCCGAGAGCATGTGGTAGTGAACACTGGCGCCACCAGCGCTCTCTCCGAATATGGTGACGGAATTTTTATCACCACCGAAACTATGAATGACCTTCTGAATAAATCGGAGAGCCTCTTGTTGGTCCTTAAGACCATTATTACCAGGACAGTGCTCGTCTTGAGTAGATAGAAAACCCAATGGACCTGGAGGTAATACACAAAATTTAATTAATTTTTGTTTTACAGAAGTTTGCACGGTAAGATCCTAGAATAGAATCCTAAAGTAATAAAACTACGAGGACTGGAAAACATGGCCATGGCCAAACAGTGAAGGCATGTGACTAATAGTACTGAGTTTCCGCACGGTGGATCCACCAGTGCGTCCTACCAGTAATGACCTACGGAGCCGGAACGTGGACACTGACGGTGCGACTGGTTCACAAATTGAAAGTCGCTCAGCGTGCTATGGAAAGAGCTATAGGAGTATATCTGCTGGATCGAATCCGAAATGAGGAGATCCGGCATAGAACAAAAGTTATCGACATAGCTCATAAGATTAGCAAGCTGAAGTGGCAGTGGGCCGGTCACATCTGTCGCAGAACTGACAACCGCTGGGGTAGACGAGTTCTGGAGTGGAGACCGCGTTTGGGCAAACGTAGTGTGGGACGCCCCCCTGCTAGATGGAGCGACGGGCGAGCGATCTGCGCAAGGTGGCTGGTAGCGACTGGATGAGAAGAGCCGGAGATCGGGCTCAATTGCGCGCCCTGGGAGAGGCCTATGTCCAGCAGTGTACTAGAGTACGCTGCTGATGATGATCAGGATCATGACCCGTAATCCCTTGAGCAAGCAAAGGCCTGTGCCTCAACAGTGGGGATGTTAATAGACTGATAAGTGATAAACTATCTTCTAAAACTGTGTAAGATGTCGTGCTTATACCTACTCGTACATATAATATAGATAATAAGTTGTTGTCCTTACCTAGTCTATAATTAATTGTAACTAGTACAATATCTCTATCTAAAAGAAATTCTGGTCCATACATGTAAGAGCTGGAGTCTCCACACATCCATCCACCACCATGAATGAATACAATAACGGGTAAGATGCTTTTTTCGTATAAGTCCTGAAAAATAAATCAGGGAAAGCAGGCATTCAATAACTTGGTCCTAAACCCAATGAGACGTTTTTCAGGTCCAATTAAAAATTATCAAGATCAAAATGCTCTAAATCATTTTTAGCTCAAAATTGAGATGTAAAGTAAACTAAGATAAGTAAGTAATATCTTTAGTCTAATCTATATAATTATGACAGATAATGCGATAACAGTGTTGCGGTTCGGTAACAAAACAACACCTTGCTTAATAATGAGGAACGAAGGAGGATTATTTGTATATATTTTTTCATACAAGAGGTACGCAATTGATTAGGTTAGATTCTAGTTATCTTGCAGATAGGTATTCGTATGTTACATACATTACTGGGTACGGGGCTGTAAATGTTAAGATATAAACAATCTTCTTGTCCTTCGATATCTGCTTGTCGTATGTACGGATTTCTTTGAATGCACTTTGGGCTAATTCTCGTTGCATCCAAGGCCTCATTCCATTCTGTTATCGGTACAGGTGCCTGTAAAATAATGTAGATAAGTACTTTACTAATCTATTTTTATTAGTCGGTATTATATATAACCATAAGTGGCTTTGTCGTTCGTAATGCTTGAGAAAAATTCAACGGCCGCGGTTTGTAATTCTGCCATTCAAGCAAGATTGACCTATTGGAATTCTCACGGAGAACCGTAATTAATAGGTTTAACAATCGATTTGCGTCCTACTTTTTATATAAGTAGGCACCTTAGTACTATATTCAGATGCGTTTATTTAATATGCGCTAGTAAACCTAAGCACTATTCGATTTTTGTAAATTAAAAAGAATAATATAGTTTATTTTTTTAAGTGACAAGTAGCTACCAAAGCTATCACAGATCTATCAGTATGGATAATCTAAGGGTGTACCATTATATATCTTGGAATATAATCTAAGTTATAAAATATATCCTTACTCAATGGTAGCTACCTTGCTACCTACATCTAAATATACGAGTATCTATGATATTATAGAAAATGCCCATAGTGAAATATTTTTGTTTTTAATTATATTTTTGTTTACAATTAAACTAAAAAAGAAAATATTGACCCTATCAACTTGTTTGCAAAACAGTGGTACTAGTGAGAACGAACCAATTGTTTTGAGTAGCTTTTTTATTGAGAATTTTCAAATGCTGCACAGTTTTCGAAACTGAATCGCCTTGCAAGGGGTCGATATAAGTATTTAGATACATTGTGTATGATTTTACCTTAAACCTCCACACTCCAATAGGAGGCGCTGCAAAAGGAATTGATGTGAATGCGGATATCTGTCTTCCTGCACGAGTTTTCATATAAAATCCTTTAATTTCGCCCAGAGGGGTATCAACCACGGGTTGTCCTTCACCAGTCACGACACAATTTAACAAATGCAATAACATAGATGCAATATAAAATGTAATTATTTTACATAGCATTTTGTCTCGTTTATTTTGGTTTATTACTATTTGTTTATTAACTGATAAAATAATATATCGCTCTTATCAATGCGGCACAGTATCTGAGAGCTGTTTTAGGTTGAAAGTCAGAAACGAAATTGAAACAAGTGGTTTGCTGTCTGGTCTTTATAGCTTATTACCTACTACCACTCCGCTGCGAATCTAGGCAAATAAACCTAGGTATGAGTGTAAGGCGCAGAATACACTCGCCGCTTGCAATCGCAGAGACTGATGGCTGCCGAAAAAAATTTCGAACAAAACAAACTAGGTACTTACTTGTAATTGTAATGTAATGTAATGTAATTGTAACTTACTTACCTATCAGACTTCAGACCGAGATTAGTATTACGAGTTCTGCATTTATTTAGGGATTTTAAATAACTTTTTTTTAAACGACGATCCGCCTGATGGCAATGCGCCTTCGCTTATAAGTGTTTACTTATAAGCGAGGGCGCATTACCATGAGGCGGATCGGATTGGTGTTTACCAATAACACCAGTGGAGACGTTACTGACCTTGACAAGTTAGATAGGTGTTTTTTGGCGATATATTCCATGGAATGATGGTAAGTGCCGAAACAGACCCGGCCCAGGCAGCCTAAGCTCAACCGCAAGCGTTGGCGGAGCAAGTGTGACACTTGTATAGTATCAAGTATCACTCATAATCCACAGCACACCACAAAGTTGGTAACAACAATGGTAAGATAATGCATGACCTATATAAGCTATATGTGCCTTATACTCGATTGGGAACTTCCACTTCATTGAGATGAATAAAGTCAGGGTATCTTCCGCACAAAATATACCTAAGTTTAATATTGCAGACTAACACCTAAAGGATTGGTACGATATTTGTAGAAATATTGAGAATTTTTCTAGAACATATTTGTAGCTGTGTCTTCGCCCAGTGCGATTATTTCAGAAAAAGATAAAGCCTTATAATGGAATGATCTCGCGCAGAGTCGTTTGGATATTGGTGCATAGCTGAGTTCCTGTTTTAAAGGGTAAGAGACCAATGGCATCCCGGTACATGAGGCATCCCACCTAAGTACTCATCAAGGTTAGCAGCGCCTCGAAAACCGTAGATAAAGTAAGTGGACGACGATAACGACCCGTTTTCTCGTCTGAAAATTAATACTCATTTCCTTTTTTACTTAGTTATAAGTATGTATTTTTGGGTGCATTTTGGTTTCGTTCCTCGTGGTTTACATACCTGACCTTGACCCAAACCTGTCATAAATTAAGAGTTAAATCTGTAACCGCTGGAGGGGGGTAAGCTTTTTTATATCCAAAGGAGATTGGGCGCTTTTGGACCCAGGTCTTCGCTTCCAACCAAACACAGTCCGTTTGATAGATCTTACCTAGGACTACATCTTTCATTATGGAACGAACATCCTAAGTCGTGTGGACCAGAAGCTAGAGACCAAAAACCGTCTTCATTTTAACTTGCTCCGATTTTGTTTATTTGAATTTCGCCTTCAACCAAAAATGACGAACATCCTAAGTAGTGCTAGAGACCAAAAACTGTCTTCGTATTAACTTGCTCCGATTTTGTTTCGCCTGCATTTATTTCTAGGTAAAATCAATCGAATTCACTGTTTGATTGAAAGCTAAACTAAACTAAAAATATATTAGAGCAAGCCACTTAGGATGTTTGTTCCATAATTAAAGGTGTAGCTCCCGATCCACCCGATTTAGGATCTTCGTCCCATAATGAAAGATGTAGTTCTAGGTGAGATCTATTAAAAGTACTATGTTTGGTTGGAGGAGAAACAAAGAACAAGCTTGTATGGAATCGCCCAATCTTTTGCATATTGTGACAAATTAGACTTAGAATATAATTAGATAGACAAATGACAGAGATTAAAGTACCTAGATGGGTAATTATAAATTAGATAATTAATTAAGTCACACAGAAATCAAAAGTAGCGAATTCCAAAATGTCGCCCCTTGTATGTACCTAGCATAAGAAAGACAGTAAAGTATTCACAGTAAATTTTAATAATTACTATGATTTTCTTCGTGGTGATTTCCTAGTTGATTGTCTGTTTAATAAAAGAAACATTTTGTGTAAAAGATACGACCTTCGCCTCGTACGATACCGTACAGTTTTCTCCGATACAGGCAATATTGGTACCTCTTCGATTGTTTTTTTATTGGTCATTGGCGCAAGGTTCAAGTTTCTTCTACGGTAACTGTGTGATGAAACACAATTGCAGCGGCTTTTCTCGCTGTTTTTCCTTTTGTTATCAAATTCGTCCATTTTACGAAGTATGTCCTCGTTTTGTTTAGCTATGCGCTCTGTTATACATTTTATTTGCAACATCTCGTCGTTCAGTTTTGGAAGCTGGAATTTGTTTACTAGCTCGAACTTTTCCGAGATAATATTTATGACATGTAGTAAATTATTATCTCTAGTATTTCTGTTTTCCAAGGTTTGCTTGCTTGCCGAGGCATGGCACAGAGCACATTTCCACTGGTAGACGCGATCGCCCGCTTCTCGGTAGTCCTTGACAGTTTCATTCACACATTTTGCATGAAACATGGATTCGCATTCATCGCACTTGACACCTTCGTTGAGTCGTAGGGCTCGTTGACACCGCGAACAAATCATGATGCTGTAATGAATATGTAAATGAATATTTATGTAGAAGTAGAGTACGGCTTGGTCCTAAATTCGGCTGTTTCCTCGTGGACCCACTAAATTGTGTGTGCTGTCAGCTCCAGCACTGCACATGGTCATTGGCGTAGCTAGCATGGGTGACACCCGGTGCGGATATCGTGGTGTCACCCCAAGAATGAGTATTGTTAAAATTAATAAAAATCATATGAGAGTTCTGCTTCTGTCACAGATAATGGATCAGGTGAGAAGGCTAGGAGGGAGGGAGCTCGAAATTTCGGCGTAGATCTGACACAGACGATGAACAAGACACATTCTAGGTTCCGTGATATAAAACAGGTGATGGATTCGGTTAATAATTTAGACGGGAGCAAAGCGAGCTCGAAAATTTGAAGCAAATTCGACCTAAATAAAAAAATGTTAAAAGGACGGGAGCGAGTGAAGCGAGCTCGAATTTTCGAGGCAGATCAGCGCGGGGGGGTCAATTATCACAATTGATAAATTAAATTATATACTAAGGATAACTTGAATTTGGTTAAACTTCAAGCATTAGTAATTTATCGTTGAAAAACATTGTGATGGTTTGTGTAAGTTTTATTTTTTCACAGTGGGGTGTCACCCGGGTGCCATCCGTTTGGGGGTAATTTTATTACGTAGCTAACTAATATAGCTTCTTGTCTGTAAATGGAAACTTAAACAATCACAAAATAGTACCTACCTGATGTATACGTATAAATAAACTGTATTGATTTGATTTTGTTTGCTCTCATGTATAATTTTTAGCTTCGAAATAAAACTAACAACACCACAATTTTATCAATGGTAAATATTATAGAAACGCACAAGAATAAAGTTTAAACAGATGAATTAACATAATGTAATAAAAATACAAAGAAAACTAAAAATATATAGACATGTTCTGTACCGTTTCATTACAATGAAATGACATTAAATATATTTTTCAGTAGAAAACAAATAACTTTTATATGTATACCAAAAGTAATGTATACTTCTTTTGACTTGGCATGGAAGGAAATCCAACATGGAACGCCCGCTCCTTGGAGAAGGAGACTACTTTTTCTTTCACCCAAGACTAAAATTTTACGTGATTTAGAACTTAGTAATTCCATGAAATTCACATACATAAACATACACGGTGTGTGGACTGGTTACACACCACATACCAGATAATTTTTGAGCCCCTTGGCCCATTTATAATATTTTACTCGTGTTCTATACATACACCTAGCTACTTCAAAAAATTCAAACTCAATTCAGGGTCAATTTTTTTCATTATCCAAGCCGCCAAAGGAAAGGAAGAAAGAATTGCCATGGAAGAACTATGTAGGTACCAAGTGCGCAGAACAAGCATACCATTGGAACACCACCACCATTATTGCCCTTGATCTTTGAGCAAGTAACTCAACAATCATAATATCGATTGGAAGCAGATAGTTTTAGAAAATAGTAAGTAATTTAATTTTGCCTCACACATTACACAATCATTACAAACGTAGACAAAGTAGGATCAAGCTTACATAAGACATGCATAATGTGTAATGTTGTGGAGGTAAAAAAGGGCCCCAGCTCAACATGATATCGCAACCTGACTGCGACGCTGATATTTAGTTGGGGTCTGTTTTAGACAGCCTCTGATTTGGACGTGCAATAAAATGTGGAACGGCTTTGTATCATCATCATCAGATATCACACTGTATCTAAAATAAAATAAATATAGAATACACATATGAATAATTATTTATATAAATTTTAGTTATCTTTATATACGTATAAAAATGAATGTTTCTTTGTTTGTTAGTTCTGAGTATGCGTCTGCGTTCCTATACCATTCATCCGATTCGATGAAACTTTGGTAATTTGTTGTGGGCACGCCCGGGAAGGTTTTCGAGACAAAAAAAGGTCCACGCGAGCGAAGCCGTGGGCATCAGCTAGTTATAAATAAATATATTAGTATACATAAATGTCTATGGGTGATAAACGATTTCTGTACCTATACTTGCTTTCTCCACTCCTGTTGCTATTATTACTAAAACTGGAATTAATTATTATACTTTCGTCCTGTTTCTCATGAAGATAAAAGTCTATGTTTCATGGTACATTACAATACAATATGTTTATTGATAGGGCAAGGAACCCTTGATCGCCGCCGCTGGGCTGACTAATTTATGTCTGTGTAATGTAAAAACCGAATATTCTATCCCAGGCTGGCTAAAATAAAGTTTAAAAAAAAAGTCTCGAAATTATTTTAAAAATGTATTAATAACCCTTAAAGTAACTACAAAAATGTAATTCAAAAAATAAACAAAATTATATACCGATTTTCCCCTTATGATTGTTGTAAGTAATTCATATCAACTACATCCTTAACAACTAGTTATTATGAATGTTGCAGCACCCATAAGTTCAGTATTATTATGTTTACAAGTTAGCATGATACTTCTTGAAGGGCGCTAAGCCAGCAGAGATCTTACTGCCAAGATCAGGATGCACTTGAGTAAAGATCTTAACAGCTCTCTCTTGAATGAAAGCAGCAGCATCCTTGAGGTGACCGGTGATGTTGCTGGCTACGCGTGCCTTCTCCTCATCGCTGAAAACTTGTTTGTAAAGTATAGTAGCTTGAGAGAAATTGTCTTCTGTTTGGCCACTGTCGTACCTATCTATGTCACCGCTTACATTGTTCCTTGGCTGCAGACGCTGAGCTCGCGGGCATTCTTGCGGACCAGAAAATGAGTTAGGGAAATAGTTGGGGCAACCTTCTTGGTTATTAATGGATTGAGGTCCATCACGTTGATAGTTAGAAACAGTTACACGGTATGGGCAATTTACAGGAATCTGCAGGTAATTAGCTCCAAGCCTGTGGCGATGAGTGTCACTGTATGAGAACAGACGCCCCTGCAACATCTTATCTGGAGAGGGTTCAATACCAGGCACCAAATTCGCTGGGCTGAATGCGAGTTGTTCGACTTCAGCAAAATAGTTCTTTGGGTTTCTATCCAACACTAGCTTGCCCACTTGAATCAATGGGTAATCAGAATGAGGCCAAATCTTCGTCAGATCAAATGGATTAAATTTGCAATTTTCAGCTTGGGCCATTGTCATGACTTGTATGGACAAAGTCCAAGTCGGGAATTCGCCTTTAGCTATAGCATTGTACAAATCCCTAATAGAATAATCTGGATCAGTAGATGCAAGTTCTCCAGCCTTGTCAACTGACAAATTCTTGACACCTTGGTTGGTTTTGTAATGGAACTTTACCCAGTGTGCTACTCCTTGGGCATTCACCAGCTTAAATGTGTGGGAGCCATAACCATTCATGTGTCTGTGACCATCAGGAATACCTCTATCGCCAAATAAGTACAGTATCTGATGAGTTGTCTCTGGTCTTAACGTTATAAAGTCCCAAAACATATCAGGATCCTTTAAATGAGTAGCAGGATTTCTTTTCTGTGTGTGAATGAAACTTGGAAACAGAGTCGGGTCTCTAATGAAGAAAATGGGGGTATTGTTACCAACAAGATCCCAGTTGCCATCATCAGTGTAAAACTTAAGAGCGAAACCTCTAGGATCACGGACTGTATCAGCAGAGCCACTTTCGCCACCAACAGTAGAAAATCGCACAGCAATAGGTGTTCTCTTTCCAATGGATTCAAATACCTTAGCAGCACTGTACTTTGTGATGTCATGAGTTACTTCAAAATAACCAAAAGCTCCGGCTCCTTTGGCGTGGACGACACGTTCAGGAATACGCTCTCTGTCAAAAGCGGATATTTCATCAAGGAAATTGACATCTTGTAATAGAGCTGGTCCATTCTTGCCAACAGTTTGAATAGCAGTCTTCACTCCTACTGGTGCCCCAGACTTAGTAGTTATGTAGCCAGGAGAATCCTGTAAAGTAAAGATATAACAATGTTATTATAAGTATAACCAAGTCCAAATATGTAAAATATAAAACATGTGGTGTCTTCTCCAAAAAAAGTGCAGAATTCATTTGGAATTATTTATTTGTTATGTCTTATAATTTATGTATTAAGAATAATTGTAATTTCATTTATTCTGAATCTAAAATAGGTGTTCATTATAATATTATATTCTAATATACACCTATAGGCATTAATTTTCTAAAAAGAAAGTATAATGCTTACTTTCTTTTTCAATTCGCAGTGCATCAAAAACATACATAGGCCAGCAACTTACATGTGTACATACTTTAATATATAGGTATGTCAGTACTTTGTAATTCATTAGTGGGTGCGGCTGCAATTTTATCAGAACTTGTTTGATGTTTGTACATATTTAGTGCAGTACATATATAACCAAAACAATTATATCACATGACATAAAATGTTGGTAAATTAACGTGTTTCTTTAATTGTTTGTACTGGATATATGAGGGGCAGAGGGGAAGAAGGAAACTAGTTAATTTTTAATGGCAATTGTAGTAAATAAGTAAACCTTCAAAATCATAAAACTATCACGCCATAATAATGAGAGATTGCAGTTTGAAAATTTGCCATTAGTAATATGATTCAACCAATGTGAATTATATCCAAGTAGTCTTCAAATAAGAATAGTAAGAAAGCTATATAGACTACTTTTTACACATTGTAGGACAAGAAGTGCATGTACTTGTACATGTACAAAATATGGATCTAATCTAACAAAATGTAAGTAAAATATGTATAAAAATAAGTAATGCAAAACAATAAAGCACAGCGGTGATAAAATAAAATTCTTATCATGAACGTGAGAGTTATGTATGTAAACGTATGTATGTACGTTATCATGAAAGAGATAGTGAAGAGCAAAGGTTAAAAATACATTTTCTCATCCTACAAATCTAGTTATATCATACAAGTAAACGTTGGTTTTATTTATAGGGATCAAAAGGGCACCAACATTATATTACAAAGTCTAATTGCGTACCTACCTGCTAAATATGTACATAATATAATGCAGTGTAAGAATTTCAAGTAAAATTGTTTACTACTACTTATCGGCAACTAATAAAAAAACTCTCCTACCTTGACTGCTTTCTTGAAATTGACGAGTTGATCGGTGGCAGGGTCCCTTGAAGCCATCTTTCTTAATTGAAAACGGAGCGACACACTGGACGCGCACCGTGGACGCAAATACCGCCGACCGGTTTGTCTACCCTTTTATATAGCTTCCAGTTGGTTTCCAGCGATAAACAACTATCACGCCAAACGGGTATCAGCCGAGACTGGTTGGATTCAAAGTGTGAGCAACCAAAATCGATAGTGAGCGAGAGTTTGTATATAATGTGGAAGGGGCACAGATCAGCACATTGTTGAATTAATGAAAGTGATATTTATGCAAACAATTACCTACATTAAAATAATTAAAACTATAAAATAAAACATTAGACTATTGTTGTTAGGTGGGCTGTCAAGTGTCAAAGTACGCTTTTTAGTGTTGCCAGTATTATTCAAATAATTCATCACAAAAATGCACAAACCTCAAAATAGGTACCTACACTCCGTCAAAAGAAGGTAGAAATTAAATAATAGCAACTTTCCATATATTGATGTCAAATGACAATAACATTTCCATCTATTTCAGTAAATGTTGCCATTACTTAATTTCTACTCTATTTTGCTGATTGTATATTTTAGGTATTTCTTTGCAAATAAGTTTCTGAAAATAAATGTAAAGCGATAATATTGTAGTGCTGTCATACGACATTGATTATTAATGCCAATATTTAATAATCCTTGGTAATAAATAAATAAATATATATATATTCGACTATTTGTATTGTAGTAACGGACTAGTTTCCGCAACTCGACGGCTATAGCGCCTATTTTGCGTGTGATGGAAGAACAAGCCAGCCGAACCTCGCCAAAAAGTCCAGCAGTCCTTTAATGACGACATTATGTCCTACGGGAGTAGAACTTCGAGAAGTAACATAAGGAGTGCCAAGGCTTTCCGCCCGGTAGGATGCTCTTCCGTAGTTGGGCTCTACTGAGCCCCAGGAACTCGGTAGATCTCTCGTGCGCTAGCGCAGCGATGTCTTTATCTAGCAGAAGGGTAGGTGGTATGAGGGGCCCTCTACAACCATTTACATTGCATTTCTTGCCAGTGTCGGAGTAGTTTAGGACCACAGACCCACCACACACACTGGGAGGCGACTACTCTGATGTAGACTCTAAATATCACGTAAAATATCGACTGCTAAAGACCCTCGTTGCGTGTCGATCGCTAGCACTCGATAAATAAAGGTGATAATGCGAGAATAGCAAAAAACCTGTCATTTGATATCCGCCATTTTTTTCGATATTTATCTACTGTGATATTTATATCACTCCGTGAGAATTGGCCTCACCTGCTGCAATGGGAATCCGGCCGCTTTTCATGGAACTTACCTACTCTTATCGTCTACCGGAGTAGATGTACGTTATTTATCAACCGGCGCCCGCGCCGCACCGATTCTGTTCGTCAACCCAGGATTAACTACCAAAGAAATAAAATACAAATTGTTGGTTTCTCAGTAGAAGGCCATTTACCTAGATTTTCTCAGTCCTTTGACTGAGGCTTCGTTTTCACATTGTAAATAAGACGGCCTGGTCATAAATAAAATTTGATCTGTAGTCTCCACACAGACCTCTACCGAGAGGCTGTGCCCCAATCCGCTTTAAAAGGGTAGAAGCAGGCAGGTAAGATTGTTGCGTCTATTTAAGTACATAATTATGTATATAGATTCCTTTCTGTGGCTACAATATACTTTGTAGATTATTTTGTTATCATTAATATAAAGTTATCAATCGTATAAAATACAAAGTTCCCTCATAATCGTATACCTACTATATTTTTAGATAACAATATCAATATGTTTATCGACCTGCTACATAATAGGTAATTACATAACTTCAAACGATATTCCTTTCGGGGTAGGCAGAGCGAATGGAGCGCCACGAATATCTGTCTTCGCATGCCTCTCTTGCTTCCTCTACAGTCATTCGTCTGTATTACTTAGTAGCAGGTAAAATACCTAACTATACCTTGTTCATTTTGGGATGATCCTTTAGATAGATGCCATACAACGTAAATTTGTCGTGTTTTGCGAATAATGTCTAATAAGAACTTAAAATTTTGCTTCTGAAAACGGCTATAAATATATTGTATACATAAAAACACCATAAAAATGTTATTTTTGTATTCAAATTATTATCTATTTATAAATCATTTCATGTATATTGTTTTAAATAAGATTGATACTGTATTTTTTTCAATAACTGCGCAGTTACATACTTACGTCGAATCGTCTAGAGATTGACTCATTGAAAACGACAATTATTGTGAAAAAAAGTCCAATCGATTTCTTGTAATTGTCAAACTTATTTGCTTCCACACCACTTCTTACATAATGTTCTCTTGTGATTCTTGTCACAGTACCCATACCAATGCTGCAACGACTCGTTCGTTTGTGCATTACGCTTAATATTAATATAATTAATTAAAACAATTCAGAGTCAACAAAATGATGAACAACAAAAAGCAGCAAACAAAATTCGATATTCAAAATATTGTTATCTATTTTTGCATTTAAAAAAATAATAGATACTTACTCTTTTTAACAATTGTAATGTTATGCTTGCCGGCCATAAAGAATAGCACCACCCCAACTCTTCCCGTGTGTGTCCGTACGAAGCAACTAAGGGTCTTAGTGGATAACTTTTTGTACTTTTAATAAACATAGATTGCCAGAAATATTTTTCACAAGGCTGTTTCTTTAAATTTAAATTTTAGCTATTTATTTTATCTTGTATCTATTTTATTTTATTATTTGTATTGTAAATTTTTTTATATTGGGTTTTTAAGCCTTTATAATAAATTATTATTATTATTATTTAAAACTGGAAATTATCACTGCCCTACAGTCGAGTGACGTAATCAACATTGCGGACGCCCGGAGCGCACCTTCTGGTGAATTCTGTGATATTATATTGGTCGCAAATTTTGAGAATTGTACATTTTGACAATTGTCAATTTTAACCATAATTTATTGATAATTTAATGAACTTGTTAATTTTAACGAATTGTATTGATTGTACGCTGTTGCAATCGTACGTTTTGACATTCCTACGTTACGCCTAATTGTGCATTTTGACACGTTGACCGCCTAGTCCAGGAACCGGATAAGTAACTGAATGTACCGGAACCGGATAAGTAAGTAGCTACCTAAGTACCTAAGTTTATAATTTTAAACACGTTCACATAATTAATAAGTATACAGGGTGGAAAGTTTCGGCGGGGCACCCTGGGCAGCTACCAGATCCGTTGGAGCTACGAGTACAAGAAAATGGTCTTAGGAGACCTAACCTAACCTAACTTTTGGAGCTATTTAAAACTGAATTCACAGATTTTTGAAAAAAGGTACAGACAGAGAGAAAAATTCCATTTTTCATTGAAAAAAATTTGATGCCAATCGATTCTATTTTGCGTCAGGAAAAGTTAGGGAAGGTCTCCTAAGACCACTTTCTCGTAGCTCCAACGGATCTGGTAGCTGCCCTGGATGCCCCGCCGAAACTTTCTACCTGTATAAGTAGTTATTTATTATTGTTAACGGCTTATTCCTTTAATTATTCCAGATAAGTAGAAGTAGGTATATTCCAAATCCTTTATAGGCAAAAAATAAACTTACATATAACTTACCTATTAAGTTGTTTCACCTCGTTCGTGCTAATTCTAGCTAACCGGTTTGCAATGTCTCTGTGCAATGATTCTATAGATCCATCTAGCGGAGGAAAAAATTGTCAGTATAGTAAAACTCTATGATTTTAACTTTTGTTTCTTGGTAGGCACATAAGCGATGGATGATTGATTTCTTGTCACTGTCGAGGTTTCAAACTCAGTATTTATAGGTGAAAAACTTAACGAAGGGAACTCTTGCTCGTAGTAGGTAGCACATAATATATAATAGTACTACGTAGGTACGAGTAGGTAGTCTTTTTCAAATAGGAAGGCACGTTAGAAGTTTCTATAGAACGTAACCTTTCTAAACTCTATATTTATGTCACGAAAACTGATAGGTAGCTAGTAATCACAGATTACAATTTTAAAATCAGAGCCCATCTGATAATTCAGATAAATGATACAACAAACTAAAAACAAATACAATTTTGCTAATTAATAAATAAATTACATAATTAGTAGCAACAGCTATTATAAACATTTAAAAAAAACCATAATAATGTGAAGTTGCTGTTACTTTCTAGAGCACAACGTTTTCCGATCTGGACATTTTGCGATCTTGACATCTCCAAGACGTCTCTTGACATTTTACGATTTGACATTTCGCTATGAATCGATTTATTTATATAATATACAAAATAGCATAACTGCATGTTATTTTGCCTTTTAATCATCGATGATTACGTCACGGCGCTAGTGACGTGACTTATATTATTATCGGTACCTAAGTCATTGATTTTGTTTGTTGATTGATTCGTATCGATTGTTCGTTAATATAATTCGTATTAGGTACTCGGTTAATTTTTTTGTCGTTTCTCTGTTTTGTTGAATTTACGTTGTTACGTTTATACAGAATGTACCGAAAACTCATTTTTCAATCGATTGTAACAATAATATGTTTTTTTAGTCCTATATTTCTGTATCAACATTGTACATATTTTTTAATTGTAAGTTGTTAAATAATAATAATATTGGAAATATCAAAGACCTTGTATACGTATTCATAGATTATTCCATTACGCTTACGGTTTATTCGGAAAATCAAAATGTCCATTTTGCGATCTTACATTTTTCGATTTGGACGTTTTCCGATCTGGACATTTTGCGATCTTGACATCTCCAAGACGTCTCTTGACATTTTACGATTTGACATTTCGCTATGAATCGATTAATTTATATCTACAAAATAGAATAACTGCATGTTATTTTGCCTTTTTGTGACTTTTATCATAATTACCTAAATTTATAGACGCAGTGTATAGGATAGGCACATATTAAGAAAATCCACCATAACTTTAAAACACGGCAGATTTATGTTTTCGTGCCAACTTCTATAAAGAGCTAATCTAATAATTACTCATTCACAAAACAAGCATGAGTCACCGTGATTCGGAGCGTCGTCGGTGGCACTGGCACCACAATTATATAAGAGTAGGTATCTCGAGTTCTTAATAATTAGGTAAGTAAGTAGATAAGGTAGATATTTTTTATCCACGATTATAGTCACGGAATCCACAGAAATTTAGAAAACAGAAATCAGAACATGAAAAAAAAATTTTTTTTTACATATTGGCGCCGAAAAAATTGAAACCGTTTTACGAGTATGGCATGGTTTCACAAAATTTCACGTTGGATTGACTTAACAATTAATTGGCCTCGTGTATTTATGGACCATAAACGTAGATATTGAGAGAGATAGAGAGAGAGAGAGAGAGAGAAGGGGCTACGATCCCCCCTTCGGGCCATACCTGAGGATCAAAGAAATTCGTAATTCGTCCTTCGTCATGCATGCAGCATCCTCTACGAATAAGTAGGTGACGGATATTATGTACCTACCTACATTGTTAGTAAGTATTTTATAGAATAATCGAGTATAACAATTTTAGATTTGCTAACTAATCTAATCAATCACCGAGATAAACAACCGCATAACTTGTTTCAATGAAAAATTAATTTTGAATCAAAAAACTTTAAATTGTATCGAATACAACACGTACACATATGGTAAACAGTTTTTATTCTGTACTGTTTTTAACTGATATCTAAGTAGGTATAGGTACCTACTTGAAAAACTGAAAGTAGCGGTATGTGTACGAAAGACATTTTATCAAATAACTTATGCTTAGTAAACTCATTGTTCGCTTCGGCTACTGCCCTGCGGTGGACGACCTACGGTCACCGACCTTCGTTGCTTACACTTGGTCGTTCACCGAAGTCGTCCTATGTCATTCGCTCGATGACAACCTAGTGTATTGTATTGTATTGTATTTATTTATCTTATAGTAACTGAAACCGTTACAAGACACGTCATTAACAACAGTATTAAATATACTCTAACAATCATATAAATTCAAACTATATAAAATCAAAAGTTTTAGTTATAAGTGTCTGTCAAATATTTAAAATAAAACATAATAGTTAGGTACAGTCTTGTACACCGTCAGAGAATAGAAATATAAAATAAAAATAATAATCAATTATAATAGGTATAAGTATAGAATTAGTGACACAGACGTTCGCCGAATGCGTTCGACAACTGGTAATTCACATATAGGCGGTGACCGCATGCTGTGACCGCCCAGAACGGTTGGTCGATGACCAGATGTAACCGCACCTGAAGTTGTTAAATCCTAGCCACATACAATTTAATAGTATTGATAAGTAAAAAAAAAACAACCTTTTTCTGTAAACTGCATTACTAGTAGGTAGGTACTACAGGGTGGACCAAAAGTCCGTTAACATTTGAATAGGTCGCTGCGTCGGCGCGGGCGGGGTATTGGCGCGGGGGGTGTTACTACAAGCGAGAGCTACTAATAGGGATTTAGTACCATGGCGTCATTCAGCGGAGCGCAACGCGCATTTTGCGTACGCGAGTACTATCGAAACAACGATTCTACGACCGAAGCTAAACGGAAATTTTGTAATCATTACAATATACGGAACAGAAATCAAGCACCAACAATTCAAACGATTAAAAAATGGGTACAGAAGTTCGAAACAACAGGTTCAACTTTAAGTCAACCACGATCCGGCCGACCTAGGACATCGCGCGATCCAGTAAACATAGAGCGTGTACGAGCGTCTGTTCGAGAACAACCTGGTCTCTCTACTCGAAAGCGGTCTAGTGCTTTAGATGTGCCCAGAACATCTCTAAATCGCATTCTACACAAAGATTTACATTTACATCCTTACAAAATTCAAATTGTACAGGCTTTAAAGCCAAATGACCCTGCTCAGAGACTGCAGTTTGCTAACGAAGTGCTTGAGAGGTTTACGAGCTTCAATAACATCTTTTTCTCAGACGAGGCACACTTCCACCTAAATGGACATGTCAATCGACAAAATTGCAGATACTGGAGTGACACTAACCCGGACTTGAAGCACCAAAAACCTTTACACTCGCCCAAGGTTACTGTATGGGCCGCATTGTCAGCCAGCGGAATCATTGGTCCATATTTTTATGAAGATCAGAGAAACCGCGCCGTCACCGTTAATACAGAGCGATACATTGTGATGCTACAGAATTTTTTTGCTCCAACATTACAAGACTTCTCAGGCTTTAATCGAAGCTCTTGGTTCCAACAAGATGGGGCAACATGTCACACCTCCAATGACTCTATAGCAGCACTTCGTGAAATTTTTGGCCAAAAAGTCATATCCAAAAGAGGTGACATTCACTGGCCACCCCGCAGCCCGGATTTAACTCCAATGGACTTTTACCTTTGGGGATATCTCAAAAGTAAAGTTTACATCAGCAACCCAGTGTCTATTGAGGAATTAAAAGAAAATATACGCGAGGAAATGCAGAACATTTCACCAACCACTTGTCGGGCGGTCATGCAAAATTTCCGTTCCCGGTTACAGGTGTGCCAGGATGAACAAGGGTCACATTTGAATGATGTTATTTTTAAAAAGTGAAATCCTAATTTGTCTACTTTATTATTAAATAAACAGTTTTTCACTAAAGTAGCATTTGTATTTTTTATAACCATTTTAAATGTTAACGGACTTTTGGTCCACCCTGTACTATAATCTTTTACACATAGGAAGGCATGGCTGAAGTATGTCACTTGTAAGTCATAACAACAAATTAGATAGATAGATACACTTTATTGTACACAAAATCAGGAAAAGTAAAAACTACAGGAATAATAGCACGATATGTACAAAGGCGGCCTTATCGCTTAAAGCGATCTCTTCCAGGCAACCTCTGAAGTTAATTGGACATTAAAGAGATTAGCGACAGTGTAGTGTGAAGAAAGAAAAGGTTACTATTACTTAATACACAGTAAATTTAGTAAAATAAAACTAATATGATGTACATAAATAAAAATGTAGATATACAAAAATAGTTAAATGCATAGATATACATAATATAAATAAATAAACATAATTTTTTTTTTAAAGTTTTATTTATATATAATAGATAGTAAACAATAAATAGGTAAATATACATAATAATGAAAATAAATTTATATTTAGTAATATGCCACAACATGTATAGATATTCTAAGCACAACGTCATTCGGTAAAATCGTTACTGAATAACGGTCATATCTACGCACTTTATAAAATTGATACAACAACAAACCCGGTGTTTTATCTAGGTATTTATTATGTATCATATTAATTTTCAAGTTGGGCTATGATAATTTGAGAAACCAGACCACTGCAAATATTATTTTTATGATGTCACGATGTGTGCAGTGTGTCCAATGTCCCGTGTCGTCCCTGGGTCGTTCCCGTGTCGTCCCCGTGTCATCCCTGTGTCGTCCCGTGCCGTCTCCGTGTCTCTGGTGACATTGGATATATTGCACAGATTGTGACTGGACGTTTTGCGAACATGACATTTTGCGACTTAGACATTTCGCGATGTATCGAAATATTATTAGTTACTTTTGGGTGACTCTATCAGGAGGCTGATCGATCTCTTTCGACTACAAATATCAAGAAATTATCGATATTTTTCAAAAACCGTATTATATCGAAACCATAGATGAGATGTCGAAATACACGAGAAAAAACGTTCAGTTTTGTCGATTGTGTTTGAATTTAAAATCGAAATGGAACATTTTGAGGAAATCGTTCAAATATTTTGCGCTAGTAAGTATAATTATTAGCTTTGAGATTTTGAAATATTTATGCGAGTAATTTTAAAAGATTTATTTATGCTTTGATTTGTAAATACTACTCACACGCATATATATCTCAAATCTCAACAAACTCTTACTTACCTAACGTTTCAAAAAATGGCGCGACCACGATTTCTGCGTGGCCTCTAAACTAAAATTAATTCAATAACTTCAAAAACAGAAATAATCACCAACAAATAAAACAGCTGTTGCTTCTTGACAATGTTGTCCGCCATTTTTGCGACAGACATGCGTATTACACTCGATATTTTAGTGATATACCAATATCGACTGCTAAGGGCCACTCGTGGCATGTCGATCGCTAGGACTCGATAAATATCGAAGGAGATAATGCGAGAATAGCAAAAAGTCTCATCCTACGATATCCGCCATTTTTTGCGATATTTATCTACTGTGATATTTATATAACTCCGTGATAATTGGCCTCCTGATCGAATTCTATCATTACTGTATTACTACATACCTACTAGTACCTATCATGTCAAATTGTCATATCCGGTTCGCATGAGGCTACATGAAAAAATAAATGTAGTTGTCCACTGTGCTAAGTTTTTAAATATTTTAGCACATCCTCTGGTTTTGTCCAAGGCTGCATTATCAATAATATAATAAATAACTGGAAAAATAATGGACCAGATAGCAAATATTATAACACGATGACGGTCCACTTAGCGCAATGAAAAGTAGTCCTTGGATTCGGACACACACTGTAATAAATGTGTTAATGAAGTTAGAACGATTAAGTGACGTATTTGGCCTGATATTTTTATGTTGATAGATAAATCGTTGTGCAATTGGCACCGATTAACTAGGTACATATAGTACATACTGAGCTGAGCTGAGAGGTTTGCGACTGATAGTTTATTTAAACATGGAAAAGAACTATTAAAGAACTAAAACCTATGTAAAACTAAGTTAGAGAAGTCAGAGTGAGAGAGAGTTAGAAAAAAATACTTAGAAAGAGTACCGGTAAACTGGTGATACTTTGCTCCAAGTTTTGGAATTGTCTATTATTGAAAAATTGTTTTTCTCAAATATGCACGGAAATGTGGTCAATACATTCGAATTTTGAGCTAGGAAGTACATACCTCCTGTCTCGAAGCTAAATACTTTTTTTTATAATTGACGGCAATAATGAATTTTCATACGACCTTACCGGGATAAGGTCAGGAATACTCTCGTCTTTTGTTTTTTACTTTTTAAAATGCAAATTTGTAATATCAAAATGCAGTTCGTACTAAAGAGATTTCATTCGATTCCGTGCACCGGCCGCGCGTCTCTCCTCCCCGCGCAGCAATTACACGTGCACCTGCACCACCAGCACTAGCAGCTCCAGCTCCTACTGATAACGCCACTTCTTTCCTTTTATGGACGCCTAGTACTTTCGACTTGGAAGCAGAATTTGTTTTTTTTTTCGATTTCCTTGCATTATTTGAGAAAAGCACTATACGAGCATCGGCCGAAACAGCAAATTTTGGCCTTGGATCGTTAAAAGGCCTCGCCTACGGCTCGGTCCATCAATATTATCCGCGGCCAGTAATGGCTCATTACGTGGCCTCTGCACACTGACCTGTAATATCTATTCTAGAAATAGATCTATTCTAGTAATAGATATTACAGGTCAGTGCCTCTGCAGTAATGTACTATTATTCTAAGCCTTACACTTATATTGTAACTTTAACATCTCAGTTACCTTATTCCAGTGATAAAACAAACAATATAAAGACTTGCTTTAAAATTTTAAAACTATATCGGTTAGCATGTATAGTAAGCTTGCTTGCTTATCATATGGTTAGTGGCCTACCTATTGTCAGAGTTGTTCAGGCCGCCCGTAGGCCTCTGATATGGCTTAACGACTGCTGTCGTACGACAACAACCGGGACCGACTGCTTAACGTGCTCTCCGAGGCACGGTGGAGCTCAGATGAAATATGCCACTAGCGGCCACCCATCCTAGTACCCCAACGCGCCCCAACGTTGCTTAACCTGCACGATCACTTTTGGAACGTGATCGCAACTTGGCTACGAGCGATAATAAGCGACAACCCCGAAATGCCGAAGTACCGATAGAGACGGGCACTCACTCCGGGGATGTCGTGCACTATACTGACATATATATTGTCCTTACCTACTTATATAATAAAACCCATGACCTAAGAAGTTGCCGCTGAGTCATGAAACAACTTCCATTAAAATGCCAACAGGGCATTGAGATTTAGTGTGAATAATTTGACTCACCAAAATAAAAAATTCATATTAATTTTTTGCTTTCAATTTTGCGTATTGAGATCGTCTCCGTCTGTATCTGTGTGGTGCTTCTAACTCCCAGATTTAATTTTTAGGATCAAAATACCTGATATAAGTATTTTCACTGATACTTCCCTTCCATTTCATCAAAATCGTTCCTTTAGTTACCGATACATTTCTAGACAAATCCACATAGGTACACACACACGGGAGAGATTTTTAAATTAGTAAGTTAATTAAAATAACTGCACAGTCATCTTATGAGCTAAGAACGTTTATAATAATACCGTTTATTTAATAGGTAGGTATGTTGTTTAAGTAGAAAGAATTTATAAATAACTGCACAGTCATCTTATGAGCTAAGAACGTTTATAATAATACCATTTATTTAATAGGTAGGTATGTTGTTTAAGTAGAAAGAATTTATAAATAACTGCACAGTCATCTTATGAGCTAAGAACGTTTATAATAATACCATTTATTTGATAGGTAGGTATGTTGTTTAAGTAGAAAGAATTTATAAATAACTGCACAGTCATCTTATGAGCTAAGAACGTTTATAATAATACCATTTATTTGATAGGTAGGTATGTTGTTTAAGTAGAAAGAATTTATAAATAACTGCACAGTCATCTTATGAGCTAAGAACGTTTATAATAATACCATTTATTTGATAGGTAGGTATGTTGTTTAAGTAGATAGAATTTATAAATAACTGCACAGTCATCTTATGAGCTAAGAACGTTTATAATAATACCATTTATTTGATAGGTAGGTATGTTGTTTAAGTAGAAAGAATTTATAAATAAGTTTAAAACTAGTAACCAGTACAACTTGTATATATTTTTCGGCTGTTTTATTTGCATAAGTTGGTCATGTTTTTTACCTGCTGTTGAGTTCGTCTCTTAAAGTAAAAAAAAATATGTAAAGATTCCACGGGAAGAATGATTTAAGTAAGTAGGTACCTAATTTCAGAAAAGTTTACACCTACAAATTATGTTACTTTTTTCTGAAACGACTGGGCCGGGCCCGTTCTTCCTGTGAATACGTACTATGATACACATAAGGGTCAATTTTATTTATTATGCATTTCTCATGCTAGGTATACCAAAAGAAAGCCAGCAGAAAGCCGCGATAGCTCAGTTGTTTAGAGCACTGCCACGGTACGGCAAGGTCGCAGGTTCAAATCCTGCTCGCGGAACATTTTTCACCCTTCTAATTTATTTACATAAGGGTCGATACTGGTTCTTAAAGAAAACGGTTTTCGTAATTAATATCTACTTAATACGTAATAAAAAGTACAAAATAAGTAGAGGCTATGCAAAATGTGGGCTCGTCTATATAAAAACCGGTATAAAAAGAACCTATAGACACGTATAACCGGTCAAATTTATTCAAATGAATGCAAACAACTCTGCTGTGTCAATACACAGCAATACTTACTGTCTATCTTCTCTGCCTAATGAAAATATGTATCAGTAAATAATAGCGCATAATAAAAGTATGTATCAGTAAATAATAACAATAGATACCTATTTACAATACCTATATTCAGTTAGACTATATTTGCTACTTTTGAACGAAATAATTATTTCACCAAATTCTACTAAATCCCTACATACCTACAGTAGGCGATAACCTCGGAATGCAGGTTTCTAGGGATGTGACAAATTCGTTGGGTACATTGGCAAGAAATATATATTGTATGATCTATTGCATAGATCTATGATAGAAAGGAATTATCGCGTTATCAGTGTCTATCTACGCTGTGACTGCCGTTAGCAGGGTTCAATTTGCCACTCGATTCTGTAAAGAATAGAAAAAGTGCCAAAGTTGAACTTCCATTCTAACGGGCATTTTATCGCCTAGAAAGCCTGTTCACATTGTTCTACTTCAAAGATTCTATCAAATAGAACATATTCTATGTTCTATGAAGAAGAAATGAGAACGTTCCCTAAGATCCGAAGCGAAGCGAATTCCCGGACAAGTGTAGACTTTTAGTAAGTTCTTGTCAGAAATATCGTTACTTTGTGTCATATAGGAACTTGATATTTTATACTCCGCCGATAATATTATATAAATTTTGAAAACTACTGTATGTAACACGCTATAAATTTCACATTTCAACGCTTTGCTCTGAGTTCAGTTCGTGTCGGGTTCACGTTGAGTCGCTACAATGTGCGATGGCCTTATAAAGCACTCGGGATTATTTCCATTTCGGGCGCCGCAGATTTAATCCCTTCGGATTCATAGATTAATCCTTCTGAATAGCGCCCTCGGCATATACACTATTTTAGTACCTCGTGACACAATATAGGTACATACTAATAATTTAGTACCTACCTATATTGTGTCACGTAAAATAGTTTAACCATTAGGTTTTCTTTTATATGTATTTCAATGGAAATAGAGAGTTCATTAAATAACTTATTTGTGTGAAGAAATATAGAGATTGTTTTGACACCAAAACCAATCGAGGATTATCACGCATTAGAGTACTTACCTATGTAATTTTAAATACCCATAGAAAAGATTCCTATTCCTACATAATATATCCTACACAATGTATCGTACATAATTATAAGTAGGTACGTTTTGTTCTAGAATGTTAATAAATAAAGTGTTATCGATAATTGATCATACAAAACTGTACTAACATGGATGTATAATAATGATAAATGATAATGAAGGCAGATATAATAATATTCGAATTTCTAAAAGGAATTTTATCTTTCGTTGCGCTACAGATATCCTACTAACACATTTTAGAGTTAATTCCTGTATACATAAGCGGCAGTGGCCTAATCTAATGACTTGGGAACATGACTGTGTCACAAACTCATACCTACCTAAGGGAGAAGTCGCAGAGTGAAATCTTCTTCTGCCTGCTGTAGTTCTTACATAGGTACCTAATAAATATAATAATATCAACACACTCATTTACAACCTAGGTACACACTTACAACACAGAATACATACAGAAGGTCACAGATTACGCGTTCTTATGTTGACATAATATTTTGTAGATTTATTACATATACTCTTACATATCCAGAAGTTTAAAAAAAGGGTCCTTGGGGCCCTGGAGCTTGGTCACTGTTCAGAGAGCTGTCCAAGCGTCTATTTGATGCGACGAGGGACCCAAGGGCTGGCGGCTATCACGCCCAAAGGATCAGCATAGCGATCAAGCAGCGGGGCAACGCCGCCAGCATCCTTGGTACCACACGGGCCTAATTAAAGACATTTTATAAGTAACATTAAGGTTTTATTTGTGTACATTTTCTTTCGTTCTGTAATTATAATATAAATAATTTTAAGTTGTAAATATAATATATAGAAGTACAACTTAAAGAATAAAACTATCTATAAAATATCATTGGGGTAAGCGGATCTCTGATAAAATATTAATAAGTACTTAACGTATATGTAAATATAAATACTTACATATTACATGCGATTGTGTAATCGAATATACATAGGTCACCTTAGCCAAATAAACATGCCTTCCAACATATGCATATGTGTGTGTAGGTAAGTACCATTTTTTCATTGTATGCATGTCAATTAATTGTGACCTTCGTACTCGAATATGTCACATCGGAACACCTATCTTTTTAGGTGATGATGTAAGTTTAATAACAAGCACTTGTTTTTGCATTTACGATAATATAGGTATTATAAGTAATACATAATACATTCGATACATTGGATAATAATACCCTCTGATCGGAGTAGGTAGGGTTGTTTTTGGTACTTGCAAGCTGTGGTCATGATATGGATACGGCTTTCTTATAAACCATATTTGGATAATACTTTTGGTAATTCCAACCTGCGATCATCATACTATGGACTTGCCATTAAAAAAAATATGAAAAATCCCGGGATTTTCGGAATTTAAAATAATCGCAGTATGTACAGCTATTTTTGGTACAAGTGACCTGCAGTCCTATTATGGATATGCCTTATGTTAAAAAAACACTATAAATAATCCCGCAATTTCTGGGAATGAAAAATACTGAACGTTGTATTTGTATAAATATACGCTTTTATTTCTTTATTGAGAAGACAGATTTTAATTTATATTAATAAATATTTATCAGCGGCATTCGATAGGTATGGGTATTACTAATACCCATACCTATCGAATGCCGCTGATAAATATTTAAGAGATTTATGTCTTCGGTAGCTACGAATACCTATTTATTTTGTGATTGTAGGTATAATATAAGTAATCCTAAACCCAGAATTATATACTTACCTACATATTGATTTTATCGTAAGAGGTACATTTACTTGTACAGTTCGAAACTCAGTGGTATTCCGTCCAATATAAATACGAGTAGGTAAGTACTTACTATTATTACTTAACTTTTGAATTAGTATTAATTAATTATTGAATAGGTACTTAATTTTTGAACGATTTGAGATTGAGTTGGCATATAGGAATGTATTCGAGTAATCACGTCACTGTTTACCTACTTACCTGATAAAAACACAATCGGTATAAATTTAAATTCATTATCTCCTGATAGCAGTTTCGCGAGTTTATGTAGAAAAGTGCTAGAATCAAATCACATCAAACAAGAGCTCGAAGCTACCCAATACATCTACCTTCCTTCCTATATATGGTAAGGTTCCTGCCAAATTCCAAGGGATTACAGGATTTGCAGGGCATTTGATTTCTTTTAGAATAGAGTCGGGTTTTAAAGAAAGAAAGAAAAGTTAAGACTCGGTTTCCATACAATCACACATTCGTGTGGTATTAATGAAATATTTTACTGAAAGATTAGGCAATGCAGGTACACAAATATTTATTGAAACTTGATAATAAAAAAACCTAATATTAAATGTTTCTAAAGAGCAGTTATTTTTATATAGGTTTCGTTTCGTAGGTGCTGCTTTACTGCCACTATTATCCGTTTTAAGCTAGAAAACCGTATGTCACGGTTTTGAGCTAAAAGGACGAATATTGCGATATAATATACGAGTATCTACCGCCTTGCTGGTACCTAAGTGTTAGTTACAGACGTCAATGGCCTAGAGCCGTGAGTACGCGCCGTCATCGCTTGACATAAACCCGTATACTATATCTAACGTTATTATACGGTATTCAAAACACGGTCTGTATTCGAAGGGCGAACTCACCATTGCTGTCGCTCGTAATTCCGCCCGCACGTCGCCTCTGGCTCGTGAATGTTAGATACATTTGGTTCAACACATTAATATATCGTCCAATGTTTGGATTGATTGATTATGCATCTGTTCGTTCGTGATTGTTTGGGACAATGCATTGTTGATTGCGACACACGTATTAGGTACATATTCTTCAACAATGTTAATCGACCTTACTCCTTAGGTACGTTTCGACATGCGACACCCAAAGCAAAGCAACAGCATGCATTATACTGATGCATGCTTTATGCACAAAATTATCATTACAGTCATTTTGCCGTTACCTACTTGTGTGTGACGGATCGTTTGCACCTCCGTGGTGAATAGCTGCACTTTTAATGAGTTTACAGAGCTCGTAAAGTGCACTCACTCCCTCAGTTAATTGAATAATGTACGCAATTCTCTTAATTCTTGTGCCAGTGATAGTAACACCCGCTGTGCTTCAAAGCTGTTCTGAATTGTGCAAGTTACTGTAAGTCGTTGAATTAGATAACTACCTATACATATCCGCAAAATAATTATTATAAATAAATAAAGAGTTCTTGAATTAATTATTAAGGATCGTAAACTGTTCTGTAATCCTAAAGATGGATAGTAGATTTGATTTAGATATTTTGATCGTAAGTAGGTAGCTACTTCCTTATTGCTAATAAGGAACAATAAGCACTGTCTTGTTCATCGATTCATCGTGTTTTTTTGTTTCAGATCTTCTGATAAATCTACTATTTTACGGCATACGAACTGCAACTGCATTTCTGAACATAACGTTGAAGCTTTTCAACCATGGACTGAAAAGGGATCTATTGTACAATTTGATGACAGTGGCATTTACTATGAACCAGCCGAAATTTATCCCATACATAGTTTCTCCATTGAACATCCATTTTATATACTGAATCCAGCTTATAGAGTTCGTATCGGTTTAAAATCAGACGACGCTAAAAAACAATCAAAATCAACTTCTATTACAAAAGAAAAAAGTCACGTAAAACATAAACGTAAAGAAAATATGTTTAAAATAAATACAGATATTGACAAAGGTCTTCCTATGTATTTGGATATCGATGTAGAGGATTCAACAGATTTTAGGAGAGATTCTTTTAAGGAGGTTAGTAAAACCTACAATTTAAATTTAACAGAACTAGACTTGGCTGAGTGCATAGATCTTCATGTTTTTGTTTTTACGAAGAAAAGTGGTAATTTAACTGTATTAAAAAGAGTGTGGGGTGCTGCTAAATTTCAGAAATATTTCGACTTGCCGGACATAATTTCTGATATTCAAAATAAGTGTAGTCGTCCGGCGGATGTTATGAGGCGAAATCTACAGGAAGGAATTAGGAGGTCGCAGAAAAACTATGATTCGACCCATAATTCTCATGAAAAAATTATCCAGAAAATAGATTTATTGAAAAGCAATGATAAGATTATTGAAAACAATTCGACTCAATTTCAGGTCCAAACAGAAGCAGAGCCTGAAGATGGTATCACAAAAATCCAAACTAACATAAAAAATTGGAAAGATTCGAGTAAAATAAACAACGTGATCACACAGTCAGTAGATGATGGTGCTCCCGAAAATATTTGGAATGAGTATGATAGTTCAACAGAAAATTACTCAAATAAAATAATGATATTAGCAGGATCAACCCTAAATATTAATGAACGTCAAATTAACTCAAACAACAAAACTGATGTTCTAATAACCCCAAGGCTTATTATTCCTAGTAATACGATTAACAATGATGACAATAAAGATAATGAAAATTATACAACTCACACCATGTATCATAGTACAAGTACACAAATTGATCAATATTCTAAGGAGGCAAACGGAGAAAGTCAGATTAAAGAATTGATGCATGATGCACAGGTTGCAACAACGGATGACAATGAACAAAATGTGATGATGAATGAAAATCAGTTTCATACAATTCCTTATACGACACAGGTTTCTTCAAAATTAGATGGACTTAATAATCAAATTAACTTCAAAAAGAACAGTAAAGAATTGGTAACAATACAACAAATTAATAATCATGATACACCAGCAAACATTGACAACGCTTATGATATAACAGAAAGAGTACATCGAACTGAATACGTTCCTTCACAAAATAATTTCAGTATGAATCGAAGTGTGTATTTGGAAAAAGAAATCAAAATACCTCGAATATTTACTAGAGAATTCCAAAATAATTCGGTTCTGAGTGATTTAAATGGGACGGAGATTATATCTAATAATGATTTTGGAAACGATACCCCTGGTTCACAAGAATTACTAATTGTAAGCGAGGCAAACAGCATATCCATAAACTCAACAGTAACAAAACACGACATAAAAAATAATACAATACGAGTATTTCCTAATTCTTCAGAAATTATAGGAAAACTTTATTTCCTCTTTGACCATCATGACATACCTGCGCGATTTAGGCAAACACCGGATGGCCAAATACATATAGGAATTGATGGAATTTCAATGTGTGATAAACTGAAACTTTCGGGAAATGAATACATTTTACTGAGAACGCTATGCGACTGTATTCAGTCTAGAAATTGTGCTACCATCTCTGCAGATGAATCTAAAGTTTGAGTCGTCATAATGGTCATAGTCATAATTTACGAGTATTTATGTAAGTACAAAGTCTACAATCGATGTTTTTGGTTGTATTTGGTTGTAAGTTATTTATAAATAATAAGTATAGGGGAACATGGGGGGAAATCGGATGGTGGGTAAAAATAGATAGCATTAAATTTTATATTTTCTGGTACCGCTGTATCATTCTAGCAGGTTAGAAAGCATTTATAGATTGTGCTAATCTCGCGTACGAAAATTAAAAAAACGCGTAAGTATAGTAATATACTTACTTATTTTATCAAATATCAAATTAGGTATTGACTACCAATGTGAATTTGAATAATTTATATCGCAGCAACGTCTATTTGACAAGATATTTACAATTTTGTTCTACAAAGTGATGGACATATCTACCTAGTATAATGTTTTTTTGTAAAAAAGTAAATGTGGGGTGCAATCAGATGGGGTGATATCAGATATCCGATTTCATAAACCTTACCAAAAATCATTAAAGAAAATCATAATTAATGCCTTCTCTTAAAGGAGACGAAAAATGAAAACAGACCAAAAAGAATCCCAAAGGAAAAAGAAAGATATTAACGAGAAATATACAGAATGATATTATTGTGAGTAGAAATATAGCTACAGAACGTCTGCAGAGGACTGTTTGGATGCACAATTTGTTAAAAATAGGCCATTTGATCCATATACAAGAGGTAAAAGCGGATTTTCCAAATTTTAGTAATTGTTGTTTAGTTTCTAAATAAATATTATTATATTTTTTTTAAATTTGCCATAACTCACCGTCAGTGGTTGAGTGTTTTCTATGCATAATTCCAAAATAAACATTAGTCTCAATTTTTTTTCCTTAACTAACCGGTGTTACTCCACCTTCCCCTACCTCTACTCGTAAATCAAGCAATTATCTTACCTACACGAAGTAAATATACTCTTGACTCAAGTAAATAAAGTTTTAAATAGTCGTAAGAAGATATATTCTTGGGATCAGTATGAAAAATTCTTGGTTTTTCAATCTTGGTTCAAGAAAATATCATATTCTTCAATTGAGAATACTGCTGTGATTCGAGTCAAGAATATAAGAATTCATTAGGATAAATTATTTTACTTACTCAAAATAAGAACCATATATTCTTAACTGGAAGAATAATATATTTAAGAATATGTAAGGCTATGTAATGTATGTATGAATTGGTAAGCCGTAATATTTTATATTCTTGGTTGAAGAATTTGCTCTACTTTTTGTAGTACTTTACATTCTATAATTAAGATAATTTTTTTCTTATTGCTTACTAAACCCGCTTTTGACCTCGATCTCGTCTGATGGTAAGCGACGATGAGGTCGACGATGGACGATGGAGCATGCGGGTCCAGTAAATGCCTATTCACTCTGGCCTTGAAGATCCCAAGGTTATAGGTTTGGGGAAATACAGACGCCGGCAGGCTGTTCAATTCCTTAGCCTTTAGCATAATGAACGAAGAAGCAAATCGCTTTGTACGAACAGATGGGATATCAACAACATAAGGATGGAACCCCTCCCCGCGCCTGATAGTCCGAAGGCGGAATGGAGATGCTGGAATTAGGTCGTGCAATTCCGATGCGCACTCTCCGAATTGTATCCTATAAAATAACGATAGACAGCCAACCTTGCGCCGATGTTCCAGACTTTATCGTCTAGCTTCCACCAGCGATTCGTCACTTATAAGTCATATCCTAACCCCAAAAGGCTGAGGTGGTCGCTAATCGGTACGGATAAATCCCGGAAAGTGAGAGGTAGGTGGAAGGGACACCGTAACACAGGGACAGGGACTCTGTAATTTACTTGTTTCAATTCTTTATGGGTATGAAGGGCTCTGGGCCCTCTTTAACCATCTCCGATGTCCCTCTCACCAGTGGCGCAGTGACTTCTTTAACCAGCAGAAGGATAGGGGTAGGTATGTAGGGCTCTGGGCCCTCTGCAACTATTCCCGATACCCTTCTCACCAGTGGCGCAGTTGTCGCGACTGCTCGCGAAATGTGGACGTCCGGTAATAAGAAACGAAAAAACTGGGTCCTACGGTTCAACCATTGTCTGGTATACTGGATCCTGTGACATCGTCGCAGGGTGCCCGGTGTAGGGAATCACAGTAAAAAGAAATCCACAGTTTCTGCGTGAGAATCCCACTAACATAGACATCGCTCTGTTCACCACTAAGGGTATCGAACCCCACCGGTAGGGCTGCCATGACAAGTGGTCTCATGGTATGACCCTTGTACGCCGGTGACATCGCAAGCGGCGATGTCACCGTGCGTATAGTTTCCTCCAGATTCGGAAAGAAAGAAGACGAAGCAGAGGGGTAACAAAGATAGAAATCCAAGGCGAAGCAGAAACATACCCGAGACACGAGACAAATAAGTGAATAGAAACCTGGAAGAGCACCGGCAGGTGAGCACCAACCAAATCATTGTCCTTTACTAAATACTCACTATACCCCCAACTCAATTTTTTCCCGACACTAGTGCCGCCTTTATCCAGCAGAAGAGTAGGAGTATGAAGGGCTCTTGGCCCACTGCAACAATTTCCGATGCCCTTCTCGCCAGTGTCGGAATAAATAGTTCTTAGCCACGGTTAGTAAAAGATCCACAGGTCAGTAAGTAGCCTATGTATCGAATAATCGTGTAGAAACACAGTCGGTTGAAGTAGGTTTGATGTTTTTATGTGTAAGCTACGACTATGGATTATCAATTCTATTATATTATGTATAAGTCGATGTATTTTATTTAAGTATCTATTTTGAGTAATTATTACTTCAAATCTGTATCCTACTGCTGCCATCTGACTGAAGTATTATGTAAAAATTTGTAGAATGACATTACTCTAATAGTACCAAACAAGTATCAAAGATGTCGACACTTTCTGAGTATTAAGTCGGCGGTGAATCGAGATTCGAGCAGCGTTCGTAGAAATAGTCCTATCTCGTTCATTCTTATAGACACGATCGGGTGTGAGCGTTATAAAGCATTCGCAGCGCTCGACTTACTGCATGTCGAGCTTGTCAGAATCGCCAGCATGAATTTCCGGACCAAAAATCGACTGAGATCGAAGCGAATCGATATTATTAATCGACTTGATTTTTTAATTTATATAAAAGAACTATAGTAATCCATACTTGTTCCCTCATTAGTCTCGCTCCGTTCCGGAATTGAAATCTTACCTTATTATACAAAATAACCTTTAGAAATGTTCATTATCCTGTGCTAGTACTAGGATCGTGCAAACTAGCGCCGCCAATCGAAAATAAAACCGACCAAGTGCGAGTAGGACTCGCCCACCGAAGGTTCCATTCCCAAAAGAAATAATATTGGTCTTAAAATATTTTTTTCTCAAAAAACAATAAAATTTAGAATTTCGTTTTATTCTCCCGTATTATATATGTCGTAGACACATAGCGTAATGGCGCGTTTCACGAAGTGCGTAGGCATTAGGTACACGAAGCGTTATAATGACTGACGGAAAGAAAGGAAAGGTTAATAAAGGTTCCTTTTTTACCATTTTGGTACGGAATCCTAAAAACATTTGTTACAATGGTCACACAATTCCTACATGGCCATAAAACTTAAATTTAAGTTCAGTCCGTCTCTCTCTTTCGTTATCGGTAAGAAAAGGACAGAAGAAGAAGACTGTCATTTTAGGTTTAGAGCGCAGAGTAACCCCTTATAATTAGAACGTGGAACCAAAATGTGGAAACGTGGTCACCTACCTACGAATGAAACTCGCTGTAGGCATCGTTTATTTTTTTCCTAGAAACGTTTTTCTGTGATGTGCTTGGTCGGTTCTTTTGAATGTTTGTTGACTATAAAATTACAATCACAAACGTCAAATAACAAATGTCTATGAACACAATTCGTAACTGCTTGCATGGAACAGAACGTTCGATTGTAGATATACTCGATTTGCTCGATAGTTGCCCATCTCTAGTATCAGTCAATTTGTAGGTAACGATCGAGGAGCGGTGAACATCGAGGAGAGGTCGTGGAGGATTTTACCATCTAGCCACCATCGCCGTTCGCCAATTACACCATGGCTGATACCGAAAAGGCGCCGCAGCCGCAGCCCCAACAGCAGCAGCAAGACCAACAACAATCCCAGCCGCAGCAAGCTAAAGCGGCTAAACAAAAGCAGGTCATTGGTAAGTGCCGCTACGCCATCTTAGTTTTCGCATGCTCCGGCATTGTGCTATCGAAAGCACATGGCCACGAAATTCTGTAATCATGCTATGCCTGTATGTTTTAGTAACAAATTATTGTTTAATTAAACAGTAGTATGTGAAATATTCATATATTTGCAATATTATTTGGAAGTGATGCTTTACTTGACGCGTTATCGATCGTATGTTGACCCCGGCAGCATTCTATCTCACATTGCGCGAAGTAAATCAATACCTACTACGTAGTCGAAGGTTTGTGCAAGCTGTTCTACTATGCGATGTGCTCCGCAATTGTGCTATCGAAAGCACATGGCCACAAAATTCTGTAATCATGCTGTGTCTGTATGTTTTAGTAACAAATTATTGTTTAATTAAACAGTAGTATGTGAAATATTCATATATTTCCAATATTATTTGGAAGTTATGCTTACTTGACGCGTTATCGATCGTATGTTGACCCCGGCAGCATTCTATCTCGCATTGCGCGAAATAAATCAATACCTACTAGTCGACGGTTTGCAAGCTATTCTACTCTGCGATGATCATCCATATATATAGTTATTGTATGCCCAGTGCAAGTCCAATTGGATAAAATTATCCTTTTTCTCCAAATGGTGCAGCGATCCCAATCACGGTCAGATAGGTACTATGATAGTGTTGTGCTGTTACACAAACAGTTGCTTTGAACATATATTTGATAATGCGATGCGAATCTTTACATATTGTTTATATTTCTTTCATTATTTCAATAACTTCAGGCGACCATTAGCTCCATAGTGGAATAAATCTTTAATAGTTCCAACTTATACACAAATCATTTGGTTATTGGAATTTTTAAATGTTTGTCATTAAAGCCTAAACTAGTAACAATGTACATAATTTTTGGCTAATTTTTAAATTCAAGTCATGTGTCAGAGTTAGATAGGCCCCCGGGAGCATCTGACATAGCCATTTTTGGTCATTCTTATCTTTAAATTAATTTGAAAATGTATGAAAATCCTTGAGATGGATTTGAACCTGTGACACTGCCATTCCGTGGCATTGCTCTATTATTTATTGGAGCACTTGAGAGCATGGATTATTACTTTTTATTAATTTGAGAGGCAGGTAGGCATAGCCTTTATTTATTATTACGAAGATAATAGACAGGCAGCCTAATGCTGGTGTGTCTATATCATAGTGTTGAAAGTCTTTTGTAATTGGTCCATAGTTCACTATCACTAATAGTTCACACCTAATTTATTTGGACAACAGTGTTCGTTTTAATTTGTCATGACGATTTTAAAAAGAGTTCATTGATGTAGCTGATATAACATACTCGGAGATCCTGTTCCGAGTCTGAGCGACTCTGTTGCTTAGGGAATGGTAAGCAATATTGGTGTTTGAGTTTGTGCGATTAATACTCATGTGGTGTCCTCGCAACAGTCGCATGTCCTTCATTGGATAATATTGATGTAGGTTAGGTAAGTTGTATTGGTAGGTAAGTATTTTAAAAGTTTAACATCAGGTCTGCTCTCATTCTTCGTTCAATCTGTCCTCGTAAGATTTCCGTCGTAGGTTAAAAAACCACATGATGTGGTGTCCTCGCAACAATCGCATGTCCTTCATTGGATAATATTGATGTAGGTTAGGTAAGTTGTATTGGTAGGTAAGTATTTTAAAGGTTTAACATCAGGTCTGCTCTCATTCTTCGTTCAATCTGTCCTCGTAAGATTTCCGTCGTAGGTTAAAAGGGATCCTAGTAGCTATTCATTGCATGCTCTCTAGGAGGTCAATGTCCTTTATGAAGTATAGACTCCATACCAGTGTAATTATATATCTTTAATTTTGGTTAGCTAGCTTTGCGGTATTACTGATGATTTCTCAAACATATTTGTACTGATCTTGAAATAAACCTATGCACATAAATAACACTAAAGTTTGCTTTCATTTTGTCTTGAACAAAGAGTGTTCACTTATGAATAATGTGTGGATGTGCATTTCAACTGTCTGTCACTTGAACCTTTATAATATGATTACACATTTAGTTTTTTTACTTGCTTGATATATCTAAATTTTTTCTAAATTACATAATAATAATGTTTAAATTATCTTGTTTATTTTTACAGCTGAGAAAGTTTCGGGCACAGTGAAATGGTTCAACGTCAAGAGTGGATATGGTTTCATCAACAGGTATTTTTTTTAAGATTTTACTGTCTTTATTTGAAAGTTATACAAAAAAAGTACCTACAGGTCACATCAAACTTCTAAAATGCCCTGAGTATGCACATGCTCTATGTCCTTTTGCCTTCTCTCTGCGACTTCTATTATCACCACTCTTCTTGTATTGAATAACACTAGTAGATCGGTGTGATATGTTGTGTATGTATAGTATGCGACACCCCGGAATGCCAGTTTCTAGTACTGGCACTGGTACTTATGTACTATAGGTACCTATCTACAAATTGTGAAAGTCTAATTTAAAAACTGTTTACAGGAACGACACCAAGGAGGATGTATTTGTTCACCAAACAGCGATTGCCCGGAACAACCCACGCAAGGCTGTGCGCTCGGTCGGTGATGGGGAGGCGGTGGAGTTCGCCGTGGTCGCCGGGGAGAAAGGCTATGAAGCAGCTGGTGTCACCGGTCCCGGTGGTGAGCCCGTTAAAGGCTCGCCCTATGCAGCTGATAAACGCCGCGGCTTCCATCGTCAGTGAGTATACATATACATATGCAAAAACTGCTGAATCAATTTTTTAAATGCATATCCACTAATATTTTTTTTATAGCTTGTAAATCTTTTGTGTTAATTAACTTTAGAATAAAGATTATCATTATACTGTTTCAAATCATAAATCTTTATCGATTGTAATAAATTGAAATTTTAAAGACTAAGTGTATTTTGATTATTGGGGATTAGGTACTTAGAAAAGTTTTACTTAAGTAAGTTGTTGTTGAAAAGGGTTTTTTAATAATAAATCTAACCTTAGAATTTTATTTAGGTATTATCCCCGTCAAGGCGGCGGACGTGGCGGTGAGGGCGCTCCACGCAGAGGTGGCTTGGGACGTCGTGGGCCCCCATCCAACCAGGGGGGCGCACAGGGGGATGAGGGTCAGGAGGGTGGCGGAGCACCACCACAGCGTAGGTAAGTACTATTATTTTTTTATTTTTTTTCTCTTTCAGATTTTATTTACTTACATACTATTACATTTTCTATGGTAACTAGATATATCAGTGTGCCTCCGGGCAAAGGCCTCCCCCTGTCTTCTGAATTCTTCCCTTTCTGACGCCACCCTAGTCCACGTCCTACCGGCCAATTCCGCTATTTCGTCAACCCGCGACTTAATGGTCTACCTCTCTTTCTCTTCTCGTCTCTTGGATGATTTAGCTTGTGATAATTTACCTCCACTTGTCTGGACCTCTCATTGTATGTCCAGCCCATTTCCACTTGAGATATTTTATTTTGTAGGTAACATCTGCTACCCCTGTCCTATCTCTCAATACTACTATTACTATTAACTTACGTTTATATACCATTTGCCATGTGTCATTTTGTGGTGGGACATGCGTTTCTATCTTTACCTTTTTTTTTAAATAGCTACTTCCGTCGCAACTTCCGCGGTGGACGTCGCGGTGGCGGCCCAGGGCCCATGAACCGCGGCGGATACCGTCGCATGCGCCCGCGTAACTTCCAACAAGGACAGGGCCCACCACAGCCCCAGGGCGGCAACGGCAATGGCAACGGAAACCAGGCGCAGCGCCAGAATGGCCAGGAGGGCGACGCCCCCGCCACCACGTCCTCACCGCAGCCACAGCAACAACAAAAGCCCAAAACCAACACCAAACCTGCGGGCACCACCATCGAGACAACCACCAATGAGAGCCAGGCCTAAACACCGGCCGCCGCACAGTGTGGCACACGCTTATGTAGTGCATGTTAATTATAGCTGGGCCACACACCCATCACAACTAGCTGTCTTCGTCTGTCCAACTAAAGAGTGTTTCGTTTCAATGTTGTTGCAGACACTGATGCTATGAGATCTTTGTACTTTTAACAACAATAATTCTTATGCCCACTGTACACACTCGCCGAGACACCCCGATACAGGTCGAGGACGAGGCGGCGAGGTATGGCAAAAGAGCGAGGCGAGGCCAGACCCGCCACACTTGTCCTCGGTCTGTCTCGGGGTGTCTCGCCGAGTGTGTACAGTGGGCATTACATCTTCATTGAAATGTATTGCAGAGGAGTTTCTGATGGAACTGCATACTATCATGGATTTAAGATGTGATATTTTTTATTAATCTTATTATACATACCTAGTATTGTTTTAAAAAATGAATATCAGACTTTTGGTTGTATACCATTAGATTTTAGATTTGTATGGTAGTCGAAAATTTTAAAAGTGACAAATAGGAGCATGTTTTTCTATCTCACAAAATAGTTCTGATATGCAGGTTCCAATGCCCCAAAATGATAATTTATTGTTATTTTACTATATACACAAAAAATCCTTAATCATGTACACTCAAATTTTTTAATGTTAAACTAGTACTGTGACGCGTATCTTTAAAACACTCAAATAAAATAAACTTCTTTTTACCTGTGTGAAACCTATTTCATTTTATTAAACTTGCCTATTGAGGGAACTAAAATTAATCTGATGTAATTTTTGGATTCTCGGAAACCAGAGTTGAATTATTGTAAATATCACCAGATCTATCGGTATTTTCACAGAATGATTAGTAGATTTAAAATTGGACCCTTTTGGAGTCAAAGCCGCTTAAGATCAATGGATGCGAACGTAGAACAGTGAAAGTGGTCCTGCTCCGAATCATGGCACAAAATATAAGATCGTCCGCGTTACCTAAAGTCGAGGTCAACAATGTAGTCAAATTTTCTCCGTGATCTGACAGAGTAGGTAGATGATCAACCATAGTTTAATTCATGTGGAAATAACTTTTTCCGTTTCAAAACTACATTTTTTAATTATCTTACCCATCTCTAGTAAATTCCTCAAACCATCGACATCGCCAATATGCGTGACGGACCCACCTTACCACCGTCCGTACCCCTGGTAGTACCGTGGTTTTTTTTGTACATACCGTACCACCATAGTGCTGTGTGATCCATGACGGACCCACCGTACGGCAGTCACGCCAATATGGTGGTTTAATTGTTTACCTTACGTACTTCCTATTTTAAAAGAAACGGTCTTGTGAAAAATATTTATGGCAATGTATTTCATTTATTAATGCCTATCACACGATCGCGCCACAACCCGAAGATTTGCTTGTGACTAGTACAATTAAAAGTCAAGACCTCCCCATAACTCCACCACCCGATAGTAGTTCACACACAGCACCTACATACCGCTTTTGGCGCCTACACACGCTATCGGCGTATTCCAGGCCGTTTCTCCCCGACCCCTCCCTCCCCAGCGACGTCCTAAGCCGAGGTCCGTACCCACCTGTCGTAGGCAGTCGCTTCTTATAGTAGTTTTAAGTCCTCCTCCAGGCTGGAGCGCACTTAGCGCTCGCCCCAAAAACCCCGGGGACTTATCATCATCGTCATTATCGGCTAGTTATGGTTTTTTTTTTCGTACTGATAATTGCTGTTGGTCCTAATGACCTTTAAAGCTGTAAAGGTCATTAGGACCAACAGCAATTATCAGTACGAAAAAAAAACCCATAACTAGCCGATAATGACGATGATGATAAGTATTGTCATATATATATATATATATATATATATATATATATATATATATATATATATATATATATATATATATATATATATATATATATATATATATATGTAATAAGTAAAATGAACGAAAACTACTCTTCAGTTAAATAAAAAAAGATTAAAATTAAGTTACACAGCTAAGTTTAACGTGTTGCGGAGTAGGGCTTGGACACCGGTTTTCGGTATTACCGAAATACCGGACTTTTCGCAGGTATTCTAAAACATAACTACAATACAGTACCTACTAAGACAAGTAGTCAACAATGGTACTATACTCATCGTAAGCGCCAAGTGTGTGTGTGGGCCGATATCGCGCGTTTGTGCTGAGCGGACTTGCTGTATCTTTATATTTTATGATCTTGGCCCCTATCCCCTTATGCAAGGAGACGCCTGAGCTTCAATAGTGTGAACGTAGACATTTAGCTATACGAGGGGCGGTCCAAAAATTGATAGTCAACGGCTTGTTATCAACCTCATTGTTTTACTTTTATTATCCATTGGAGGCAAATGTTATTAAAAAATCCTTATCTAATGGAATATAAAAAAACATATAACTAAATTATTTTTCATAGTTTTTAGCAGTATTCTCCGTTGCAATTTACTAAACGCCGGGGTAAGTAAATGGATTTGCAGCGAAAATGTTTAAAGTAGCTACCAGAACCGTGACAGATATAGTTACATAAGTTCCTTTACTGATTTTTGAGTAAACATACCTTCGTGAAGGTATAAGATTTATGAGTAAAACTGCATTTAAACATGTATTTGTTTTCGCTTTACAACGAAATACCTTTACTGATTTTTGAGTAATCAATGATTACTATCGATACATCCAAGTACTCAAAAGCTTATATAAATCGGCGACCATGAAAGTTCAGCTCCATGAGACTACGAATTCCCGCTAATGAAGGGTGTTAGGCAAGGGGATGTAATATCCTCTAAATTGTTTACAAATGCCTTAGAGGACATCTTTAAAATCCTAGATTGGGATAACTCTGGAATATGCGTTGATGGAGAATACTTAAGTCATTTGAGATTCGCTGACGACATTGTGATCCTAGCCGATAACAAAGAAGAACTACAACAGATGCTAACAGACCTTTACGATGCATCTCTTCATGTCGATCTTGGAATGAATATGGATAAAACCAAGGTCATGGCTACGATAGACATGCGGGGTGATCCCATTAATATCGGGGGCCATACTCTAGAACAGGTCGAAGAGTATGTTTATTTAGGTCAATTGCTGACACTGGGCCGAAGTAATCTTAAAAAAGAAATAGATCGACGTATACAGTTGAGCTGGGATGCATTTGGAAAGCTAAAGAGGGTGTTAAAGTCGTCCATCCCGCAGTGCCTGAAATATAAAATTTTCGACCAGTGTGTACTCCCAATATTGACATACGCTTCGGAAAGGTGGGCCCTAACGGTTGAGGCCATCCATAAAGTCAAAGTTACCCAAAGAGCCATGGAGCGAGCAGAGCGATCCAGCAGTGGATGAATAAAGCCTGAAGAAGAAGAAGAATGATTACTAATCATACATAACGAGGGGCAAACCGAAATGATCGGGAATTAAAAAAACAACATGCAGGATGTCACTAAATTATTTTTCATTGGTTTTAGAAGTATTCTCTGTTACAATTTATGCATTCGTTCAAACCAATAATTAAAACCGTAATTTTGACGTTGACAAAATGGCCGATTTGTAAACTTCTACTACTACATCTGGGTCTTCAAACCGCTGACCACGTTATAAATCTTTCATTCTAGGGAATGTGAAGAAATCTTTAGGGCTCAGGTCAGGACTGTACGGAGGGTGGCTCATCAATTCAACGTTTTGCTGCTTCAAAAAAACGATTGTCTTCCGAGCGGTATGGGACCTCGCATTATCATGATGTAATATGATGCGACTTTTCGGGTTGCCTCTATGGAGTTTGGACATCATTTCTGGCAAACAAACCGTGGTGTACCAATCAGCGGTATCCGTTCTGCGTTCCTGTAATGGAATTGTTGCAACATGTCCTTTTTTTCGAGACAGACGAAGCGACTATTTTCTTCGACACGCTGCGGGAACGTACAACTAACTTCTCTTGGCTTGACCTCGTCTTCGAAGAACCAAACTGCCGATTGGTGTTTCCTTTCAGGCTCATATGAATAAATCCATGATTCGTCACCTGAGAATATGTTAAAAACGACATTTGACTTCCCTCCGTTGAAGCGTTGCAGACTAGACTGGCACCCATTAACACGAGCGGCCTTTTGCTCTTCGGACGAATTATGGGGTACCCAGCGAGAAACTAGCTTTCTGACACCCAATTCATTATGCAAAATAGTTTGAATTGCAGTTATTCCAATACCTATAGTTTCCCGAATATTCTCGTATGTCACATGTCGGTCATCTTGTATTAGTTTTTGCACCGCAGCGATGTTTACAGTTGATACCACTGTTTTTGGTCGACCTGTAGAAGGTACGGTGCTGAGAGGCGCGACCTCGCCGGAACTCTGCATACCAGCGATATATTGTCGTTCGTTTCTGCTTCAACATCATAAAGATAAACAAGTTCAGCGAGACATTCTTGAGATAACCCTCGGCGAAAATTGTAATAAATTATGGCAGGGAATTTTTCACGCGAGAGTTCCATTTTCTTTATATACTTGTTAACTTTAAACCGACATTTAAAAAAAATACATTTGTTTCTATAGTGTAAACGTCATTACGATTCCAAGTAGCCAGTATTCACGTAACAAAAAGGTTTTATTCTAACTAAAGAAAGAGTACGCAATTCCTGATTATTTCGGTTTGCCCCTCGTATCACTGGCTGGCAAACTTTAGTTAACTTTTGATTAATTGTTAAAAAAATATGTCTGTCAATTTACAATCACTACGATGGAGGTAACGCAGCAAGCATGTCGTGCTATGATCTATTATGATTTTAAACAAGAGTTAACATATAAGGAATCACATGAAAATTTAATCAGGCTTTTGGGGAATTGGCTCCATCATTTGCCACCATCACATATTTTTTTCGTGAGTTTAAGCTACCTAAAAGATGACCTTAGATCGGGAGGACCTTAACGGCAGTCACAAAAAAATGATTGCCGTTTTTTTCCGTCGTAATGGGCATGTAGCCGTAATTCCACTAGAAGATCGAAGAACAGTTATTAGCCAATGGTACAGCGAGGTTTGCCTGCCGCAAGCCTTCCAGGAGCTGAGTGACGATCGTCCGAGGAGCGGAACGCGTCGTATAATTTTTCACCAAGACAACGCTCCAGCTCACACGGCCGCCTTTTTTGTGACAAAAGATACGACAGAGATTATTTATTTTATTTTTATTTATTGAAAATTTACATAGTAGGTAATATTAGAATTTTACTTTTTTGGGCAGTATTCTTTGAGATTTTCCCAATCAGCACAGGACAGAAACAACAAGGAAATTCCTTTTCGCTGTACCTACTAGTTTTTTCGCCTGTTTACTAGTTTGTTTTAGTAATTTTCTACGAATGAAATTATATACAGTAACGATAACCTCCTATAGTATCGAAATATAGTGTGTCCTGTATATATCCTATAGAGTGTTCAGTATCCATAACTGAACAACTGTCACTATGGGGCCAAATCTAAAATCGCACAAAAGTCAGCTATACGGACAAAAGATACCCTACCCTACCTACACGACCGAAATGTATAAAACAGCTGATTATTTTTATCCCGATTTCTTAGTGAAAGTTATTCAGTTATGGATACTGAACACCACCACCCTTTTCGGTGTAACAAAGTCTTGTTACATCCTGTAGGTATTTAAGTATCCACAGGTTTACATAAACTTTTACAGCTATTGACTGCTTTTAAAATTACCGTGCCGTTACCGTCCAAGACATTACCGTGGACATCCACGATTTTATCGTCCACGTCCACGTTAAACACTTTTATAATTTACCTACCGGTAGGTGGAAAGCGGGGCGGGAGGCGCAACCGCGAAGGACGAGGCGCACACTCTGGCATCTTTAATATACTTATAGGTACACACTACCACTACACTTTCAACTTTGCCGTGACTTTTTGACGGAGTCTAGGTGTGCCACGGCAATAGTAAACCATTTTTGTTAACGGAAATCTTCATACAGTTCCATACATTTTGCTTCCCTATTAAATCGTGACGGTATAACGTGCTATTACCGTACAAAATTATAAAAGCAGCCATTTGTGACCGAATCGTCATGTACTATAGTATAACATAATTTTATGAAAATAAACTGCAATTTCACAAGTAACAACATAATTTAGATATCAGAGAGGCATGATCCATTGTATTACTACATTCGTATGAATGACTGCCGGTCCTTGGCAGCAGCGGGGCCGCTACCGCCGCTGCCGGACGGACCGTTCACCGTTCACACGCGATAGTGGTGGCAAGCGGTTAAACAACCAATACCTGTAGTTCCTTTACATTCGTCAGTCGCACATCAACATTGGCAAGAACAGACGAAGCTTTCTGCTAAATTATCGCACCGCGCCGCTACGAGTTCCGTATACCTGCCGTCCCAACTCCCAACCGAATTTACCTCGTATGTCGTTAGCTGGAACAAGTAAGTATCTATACATTACCTACAGTGTTGTTTCTTATATTTATTTATTACTTACCGACAACCTAGAATAGGTAAGTATAAGTTTTGTGCCGACACTGCTAATATTTCGAAACAGGTATCTAATTTGTAACTTGTTTATGCAAGTATTCTTGTGTCTATTCAAACATTGTGAAACCTCTATAAATTACATCACCTATCTATTTATGGTGCTTAAGATTTACTTAAGTTAATTCACATTTTAATTTAAATAAGGAATTGAATAATACATATTTTAACAGAGAACTCTGTTATATTTCATTGTCAGCATTTTTAAAATTATGTAGCTATAAATATCATTTGTGGTGATTTTAGTTAATATTTTATAACTTCAGTACAGTGCATAATTTTCTGTCTATAGGTAAGTATTTTGAACTTTTTCCGTAAATTATACCTACAATATGTCGATATGTCTTACTTATAGATACATTCTTACTACATTGTTACTTGATAGTAATTTGAATGTTCTGGTTCAATAAATATTTTTTTATATTTTTTATGTGTAGGTACGAGTCGAGTATGTCTGTGAGTTTGTGATGTGTTTGCCTGTGGCTTCATACCACAGGTTTTTTTATTTGAAAGAATTTGCGAAAATGTTCTTCATCATCAGCAGCCTATTCTAGTCCACTGCTGGACATAGGCCTCTCCCAGGGTGCGCCATTGAGCCCGATCTTCGGCTCTTCTCATCCAGTCGCTGCCAGCCACCTTACGCAGATCGTCGCTACCATGGCCGCCACCGTGACCAGGAATAGTGAGACGGCCGGGAACTGGGGGCCGTTTTCTTTTTGCGCTGTCCATAGGAGGTGATGCCATAATCGCCACGCTAGGCCTGCGGGTTGGCGATCGCAGTAGCCGGGTCGCTTGCCCCGATGACGCTGCTGTCCGTCATCGTGCTTCTGGTATTTTGACCCAGCCATAATTTGAGTGGTTAAACCGCCACTAGTCGGTCGCCAGGGACTCGTTCGTTAATCGGCAGGATGCACCACGTGCAGGTGAGTTTGACATTTGGAGGTCTAGATGTTGGTGACCCCCCTTACATCCCAAAATGTTCTTAGCCAATGTTGTTGCGAAAATGTTCTTAGCCATGTCATTTCCAAGATTTTTCAAGACTTCGGTAGTTAGATGGGATATCAGGGATAGTGATAGAGTGGTTACGTGGTTCGAGTTTGAGGTTAAATGTTTAGCACCATGGTTCTTTTACAACATCTGTGGAACCTTGAACAAAGTAAATGAATCTGACAATACCTACAGTCGGGGGTTTCTTAAATTAGAGTCATCCTATGATTTTGAAAATTCTAAAAAAATCGGTTCCTTTTTCGAAAACTTTGGGACGTGGACGGGTCGGTTGCTTACGATACCGCTATAGAACCCCAGATACCAAAATCGAACAAATTCAATCCACTAACATTTAAGCTAAGTACTAAATGTGTATATCTAATGTTGATGATGTGTCCTCCGTTATGAATCTGTCGGTATCGCCTTCAAGACGAGTCCATGGCTCAATATTTTGAGAGGAAGGAATCAACTGCAAGAAACCCACATTTTTTATAGATATAGGTGGCACAACGTATTTAAGGTTTTTTCTACGGAAGACAGAAGCGAGATTTGTGAGACCTATGGTATTTCTGTTTTGGCCTAAATATGTATGCCTTTCCTGACCAGGGACAAAAACTCTGTCAAGAGGGCGCCATTGGTAACTTAATAATCTGTGTTATGGAGTTCGCTATGAAATAAATAATACCATTTAATTCCGCAATATGACGAGGCTTTTTTAGTTCTTGGATAAGGTTAGGTATTGTACCTATGTAACCTATATATACATTGTACTATATTATAATGTAACTATCAACAAATAGAGTAGGAAGATAAAGCACTTCGACGTGCTTAGGTAATTGAGGATTTTTTTTCATTCAAGGTTTAGTAATAGTAACTACCTTTTTATTATTAAAACATCATGTTTATATGAATACGTAACTACGAACGAGCACTACCTACTTAGCAATAAAAACAAGCAAACGCTCCATTGCATCTGAAGGTTATGGCAATGCAATGGTGTTGTGTAAAACGTTGCTAACGCAGATTGCGTAGAGAACAGCATTATGAATAAAATATCCTGGGTAATCCTCCTAAATTATAAAAAAATATTTTTTTTTGTTTTCATACAGCCTTAGGCAAATGTAGTGTAGTAATTAATTATTTTTTCATTATTCAAGATACTGCCAGGTTTTATACGCACGTGTACCGAGGCCAATTTAAGAAAAACATGAGTTATATATGTATACCTACCTTCCAGAAAGTCTGAAAAACTTTGCATATAATCAGTTTCAATGAATCTTTACAAGAATGAGGATACAATCTAAATTTTGTTTTATTGAAGTTGTACCTACTTAAATCGTCCAATGTAGTATTATAGACATAGATATACGTATAAGTCGAAACCGAGAATCGAGATCACGCGGGCACTAGCCTAAATTCTCTCTATCCGGTCATTACGTTACATTCAATTAGGAGGGCCCTAAATTAAGATGGTCGGGTCTAACTTTTTGATTGTCTTCAAAGACTATGACAGTCAGCGGCTGTCACCTATCCGGTGCCGGGGTGCAAGCTTAACTCGACTCGAATTCAACTTCGGACTACAGTGACCGATTAGGTGCGCCCGGTCGCCGCGCGGCGCCCCCTAGGGTCTGGCTCCCGGGTGCTGTGCACCCTTGCACCCCCGGGTAGGACGACAGGTTATATATACGAGTATATACGGCTTTCATACCAATTCAAGTTTGAATCCAAGTCGAGAAACTTTGCAGTACTTACAGGTTTTACACACACGTAATTAGGCATTCGCTAAATTAAGAAACATAATTATCACTCACTCTTAACTATAATGTCATCGTTTCCGGGATGACCGGCAAATTTAACAATGATGATGATCGCAAAACGAAATACTCCGCTCACTTTAAATACAATCTAGTACTCGTATGTGTATACATACGAGTACTAGAGTGAGCGTGACGGTTTAATTTAGTTTTTTAGCTTTAGATATATATTTTTATCTTTATTTTTTGAGCTTAGTCGCCTGTGCGACTATGTCGCTCGGTACAATTTATATACATTTTATATTTACCTTACCTACCTTCTCATACATTACAATATATTTTTTAAATGTATCCCGCATAAGAGACTCGTTCCGGACACATTCCATCAGTGCACCAGGCCATGGTGGATAAAAATGGTGGGTCGTACCACCTTCTTAATTGTACGTACGCAAGTTTTCAGAACTGATGACGATACCTCTCCATTATTCTACTCCTTCAACTATGTATAGTACCTACCTAACGTTTATTTGTATTTTTATACAAGTATTATTTGTATTTTTTCTAGATGGTGTCACCGGAGAAGTGTTTATCGGGCGATGAAGTGGACGAATCATTAGACGATTATGGTTATAAAAAAGATTTTCGTACTGCCTTGCCACAATTCCTCGCAGTAAGCGTAAAGAATTTATTATTATTAGGTAAGAAGGCACACCTAAGTATTTTTTGTTTTCTTAAGGCCATTTGCATTGTGTATAATTCCGCCAATTCGTGTATTTGAAAATAATGATAATGACAGTTTAATTGGGGATGGACGGATTTACCATCACATCGCCTGAATTTATTTCCTCATTCTCAAGGTTTTTCCAGCGATATTGAGGTACCTTAGTTTAGTTGCATGGAGATGCCAATTGAAAAGTTTCCTATGAATTTGTATGTAATTAAGATGCACATTATGATGCACATCCACCCACATTTAACTATGTAGGTACCTTTAGGTTCCTACTCGGAATAATTTCACTCCGCTTCATATTTTTATTGATTTCGAGCTTTTCTAGCAAAAAATATTATACACAGATATTAAATTTGTACTTAAATAGTTTTTGAGCTTCATTATTATGTTCGAAACTGTCCAAACTGTGTCCTACAGTCTGCAACTTCGTTCGTATGGATCTTTACTTTGATTGAATTCCGGTATCCCAATATTCCATAGAAACATTACCTCAACCATGTTATTGTACTTATAATTTTTCCGAACCTTTTGGAATACTTCAACTGTTTGTTGTACTCGTATTTACGTGTATTTGCATATTATGTACGAGACTATTCCGTTATCTTTATTGCCTTTATCGAGTCTAGAGATATAATTGATTGCGGTAGACAATGACACGCGGATGAATAGAGACGGGCAAAAAGGTTATTTATCTATAAACAAATACAAAGTCTATTGCGAGTCGTGCTTCATGCAAAAGGGATCCCTATATACTGTAACAATGTAACAAACGATATGTTCAGCTTTAGTGAACAACGGAGTACATACGTATGAAAATTTGATGTCTATAACTTTTTAGCAAAGATACTATTGTTTGACTTATATTGGAAAACATCTCTAGTTATAGAAAATGTTATTTCTTCTATTGGTATGTACATATTAAGTATTAATGTTTTAACAGATAATGTTTATTACAATTACAGAAGGAAGACTAACAAAATATATAATAAAAAATGTACAAAAAGAAACTTAAATGTTACTTAAAAATGTCTTAACATTTTAAATATATTCCAGGTTATGGAATGACCCTTGGTTTTCCAACCATCCTTATACCGGCTGTGAAAGACCCTAGAGAAGGAGAAGTATTACGTTTAGAAAATTCAGAAATATCATGGCTAAGTAAGTATTTTCTTCTTTTCCAGTCGATTTGTGCTCTATGCTGGGCATAGGTCTCTTCCTTCTTAATCCGCTTCATACGGTCCTATGTGCGTGAGCCTCAACCGATTAGAGTTTGTTCAGTATCCAGGCTCTAAATTTATGAAGTTTTTAGGTCGCCACGCCGTGGTTATAAGCGCCAAGGTTTTTGAAATAAATCCTTTCCTTAGATAGGGCTTTATTACACGAATTGCGAGCGTATTTATTTCCAGCGGGGCGATTTGTTAACGTGAGCGCAACGAATTCGCCGCGTGTGCGCTACGAGATATCGCGGCTTGTGGTCCGCATTTTTGGACAAAGTTATACAATATTGAGAAAACGCTGCGTCCACGTCGTGTTATCGCGGCGAATTCGTTGCGCACACGTGTCGAGCTCATTGAGCATACGCTGCACACGTGGCGAATATGTTACGTGTACGTTGACAGATCGCTCAGCTGGAAATGCGCTCGCAATTCGCCAGTGTAATAAGGCACTTATGTGTCATTGGTCTGGAGTATTAGTCCATGTATAGTTTGCACATCTATACATTGGGTTTAAATAGATTCTCAGTGTTGTACTGGTACACTCAGCTTTCTTACGAGGAATCAAACCCATATCCCTTGCACCAAAGTCACTACAGCTAGAGACATCGTCAAAAAAACTTTTTGAATTTCGGACAAGATCCACGTTTGGCCACAATCTCACTTTCGTTCTTTTTACAGGTTCCATTAGTTACATTGTGGTGCCAGTAGGATGCACCCTGTCCGGCGTAGTGACGACTCACTTGGGACGTCGGAGGGCTATGCAGGTGGTGAACCTGCCTTTCTTCGTAGCATGGCTGGTTTTCTACTTTTCCGTGAAGACGTGGCATTTGTACTCTGCTTTCATGTTGACGGGACTGGCGGGGGGATTATTAGAAGCACCTGTGAGTTACATTTTAAATACTTATCTATTTAATTTGTCATAAGTGTTGAATAAACTAAGATGAGTAAATGATCTAAATGCAAATCTAGGTTATTGATGATGATTTTGGTTTACGAGGGATGACACTTCGAAATCTTTTTTCTCCGTGCCAGAATACAAGTAGAATACATGCCTAGGGGCCGTTCATTAATTACGTAAGGACGATTTTGGCAATTTTTGACCCCTCCTACCCACATGTACATAAGATTTCTCGGACCTTCTTATATGATTTTCCCTAGAAAGCGTTAAATAGTTAACGTTTGCGTTAACTATTTAACGCTTATGTCGTTAGAAAAGGTTCAGTTACAAAGAAACACGTTATTAATTGAAATAAATCGAAGATTAAAAAAAAAATAGTCTTTGGAAAATGCGAAAGTATTATAATTAAAGGTAAGATTTGAAACAATCTTATAGTAAGGAAACAAATCGCGCGCTCCCAGACGAAATTCGACTCGTAGTAAAATATTACGTAAGAATGGGGTTGCAAAATGTCTTAATCCGTTTTAAGATAGACTAACTATTGACTTACAAAAATCGGACACTGCTCCGTACATTCTTTAGGTGCCCTGAAACTACTGCCTTTCACAATCTGGATGTGCTCGGTAATCTTATGCGTCTACTGTTAACTACCATCCACACACATAATACCATGTAAATACACACGCACCATGCCATCACCCTCCCACACACTCAGTACCTCATATCCTCATTCATGAAAACAAACACATTCATACAACACAATATGTCACTGAGGGGCCAGCTGAAAATCAGCGCTGTGGCTTGCCTCAGCATTAAGCTGAGCTGGTGTACCCTTTTTGGCACTGTACTACACCAGATGTTCTGTGCTGCATGTAATTAAACTTTGTATACTTCTGTATTGTGTTCTATATTCTGGTGTTTACAGTGCTAAATAAACGTTTTCAATTTCAACTACACGACGACACGCCTCGGCGCTGCACGACAAAATGTCCATTGTTTCATGTCCATAAAAACGTCCCTTTTTTACGTCATATAGCCCTAGAAACAGATAAATAATTATATTACCTATGTAGCCAGAATTTTAAGGAAGCTTCTCGCAATTGATCGCCGAAAAATAAAGAATTATATGCGGACGTTCCGTTCTAAAGAAAGGTTAGGTGCGGTCAACCACTAACCGAAGGGCGTATATGAACCGATTGATGAGTGTGGTAGAAGCGAGAACGGTTTGTCTGGGTCGTTGCAGGTGGAAATCTTTAGTGTCTGCCTACCCCTGAGGGAAACAGGCGTGAGTTTATGTATGTGTGTAGTTTTGAAAAAATAACGTAATAATTTAATTTTTCCCAAAAATTATAAATATTTGGACTTTATTTAATTTTTCCCAGAATACATATAATACCTTCTACCAGTACAAATTATTTTAGATTTTTTGTCGATATAGATATTTTTTTAATATCTCTGAACTAACGGTCATTTTTTGCACATTTTTGGCCATAAGTAAAAAAACTATCCTAGCACATAAAATAAAATAAAAATATTTTTGTAATGCACGAATAAAGCTCTTGACTTGCCTCAGTTACCCTAGTTACAGATTCCATTTCGAACTTCATTTTCAAGAAAATGATTCAATTTTTTGAACCGTGATAGATGCGGACAAGCAATTTCTACAACTGTGCCTAATTCCAAGTCTATAGTTTTAGTAGTTCCTGAGATAAACAGCTGTGACATACTGACGGACAGACAGTACTTTTTTACTATTTTGGTACGGAACCCTAAAAAGCAAAACATATAATTCACAACGACATTAAAAAAAAGCTTTTTTAAAACAAACCCAGGAAGTCGTTCATGTGATTCATTCAATAATGACCTCGAATGTCATTGGTGAAGGATGTGACTTTTTTTTTCGTACTGACAATTGCTGTTGGTCCTAATGACCTTTACAGCTTCACCGGGGCTTTTGGGGCGAGCGCTAAGTGCGCTCCAGCCTGGAGGAGGACTTAAAACTACTATAAGAAGCGACTGCCTAAGGGCACCCAGGTGGGTACGGACCTTGGCTTAGGACGTCGCTGGGGAAGTATCGGGGAGAAGCGGCCTGGAATATGCCGATAGCGCGTGTAAGCGCCAGAAGCGGGTCGCCGCCCGCGCCGGCGCGGGCGGTATGTAGTGGCTTCCGCGATGGAGATCGTGATGGTGTCATCGGGGTCGTCTAGGACGTGTCTAGGCCGACGTCGTCGACGGGATGTCGGTAAACCGTTAGTGGAGTAAGCGGCGGCGCTTACTACTAGAGGGTTTGGGTGGTGGGGAACTTGCTCGAATAAGTGTCGAGACGCTAACTTCATGTATTGAGCGATCGTGGGGAGTTCCAAATCGTGATGGAGGTCTACGTTACGTAGGTACCATGGAGCACCGGTTGCTCTACGCATGAACCTATTTTGGATAACCTGAAGGCGGTGAATGTGGCAAGAGTGCGCGAATGTCACGCTTGCGTACGTGAGGATGAGAGGATGTGACTATAGCTGCCCGATTTGTATGGATGGAGTACACGTGCACTAAGCTCTCTCTATAGAAATTGGCCAGCGGCGAGCGGCGCGCGGCCGAATATAAATCGACGCTAAGAATTAAATCTAAGTATTGACTCTTTCCAGGTATTGACCTACGTGGCGGAGATTACCCAGCCACACTTGAGAGGTGCTCTATCTGCGACCAGTTCCTTATGCATCATCCTCGGTGTCTTCACGCAGTTCCTTTTCGGAATATTCCTCTATTGGAGGACGATCGCGCTTATTAACATCACATTCACGGTAAGGAATAATATACGCATTTACAGTTTGACTTAATGAGTAGAATTTAAATAATAGCAACCTTTACTGAAATCCTATTGAATATCATTACGATTTATGGAAAGTTGCCATTATTGGAATTCTACTACCTATTTAAAACCAGACTATAAGCCTGGATTTTTACTTTCTGTCTGATGGGTAGGTATTTTAGAAATATGAATGCGATCATCATCATCATCAGCCTATTAATGCCCCCACTGTAGGGGCACAGGCCTCCCCTTGCACAAGGGGGTACAGGCCATGATCCACCGAGCGGGTCCAGTGCTGATTGATGGATTTCACACGCCTTCGGAAACTTTTAATTTCCTCAGACATGCAGGTTTCCTCACGATGTTTTCCTTCACCATTAGAGCAGTCGGTAAATGTACGTGTCTTCGAAAAAATCGGAAGAGCTCATTGGTACATGACACTGCATGGTTTCGAAACCGGACCTCGCACGGGAGTCCGGCGTGCTAGCCACTAGACCACCGACCGAATGTGATCATGATCATACATTCGATAGCCATAACGAGGGTAATAAATAAGTAATAACAATGGCTGGGTGTATAAGTCCATCGGCGGGCGCCCTTGAATTTACTGGCTGCTATGTAAGTACATGATCTGGAAGGGAAGGAGTTTTCATATTTTTTCAGGTTCACAAAGCTTGAATACAAAGTGCGGTTCACGAAACCACTGTAACTTGCCGCGACATATTGGCGCCGGCGATTGTTAAGTAAGGTGTAAAAGCCTTTCAGAAATTCATTGAAGCGTAATTAAAATATACTTAGTTACCCTGCGCGACACTTCGGTTCTTGTCGTTGACGTCAATAAGGCAACCTAGATATACTTAAAGAAATTATATACCAAGTACTTATTATTATAATTACTTTTAGGTATCTCCGCTTTAACCCCGGACGCTTTGTTTTTTTGTAAGTTTGTTTGTTTTTAGTCATATGTTATGAGTATGGATTATAGGGGTAGGTATATGTGTGTGGTTTTTTTTATAATCTCATCAATCATTCATCAACCGATCAACGTTTTATTTTGTCGTGAAGGTTCTTGCCATGCTTGATGAAGTGTTCAGTGGTTTCCAAAATCATGGACTATCTACTGATAATTATCTACGATAGATGCCGCAATTTCTGGGTTTTCTTAAAAACTGTCCCATAAATCATAAATAATCATAATTCACAGTTTTTGTTTTCCATTTTGTATTAATATTTAATATGTTGCAAGGTTCAGAAGTGCAACAAAATGGAAAACAAAAACTGTGAATTGTGATTTATGGCACATTTTTTTAAAATAGGTATAGCCGTGTCGTGCCGGCCATAAGGAATAGCACAACCCCAACTCTTCCCATGGGTGTCCGTGCGACACCCATGGGAAGAGTTGGCGACTAAGGGATACTATTCTACACCTAGTAGACGGCGGTAGGCTCGCCACCTATCACGTCTATACACCAAATCTTACGAAAAGTGGGAACTACCTTTAATAGTTCCTCCGTCTACCCCCTCGGGGATTATGGACGTGAGAGTTATGCTATGCTAATATTTAATTTATATTTTAAGATATTGGCTGTTGTTACTCTTTGCTTCGTCCCTGAGTCTCCACATTGGTTGGTTTCTAGGCAGCGACTCCAAGATGCTAAGAAGGTAATAATTTATGATTCTAAGGCTGGCTTGCGCGAAATTCGAGTTAGGAGAAAACCCGAAAGTTAGTGCCTAACCCGGGTTAAAACACAAAACCGTCTTACACCAACGCAAACCCTGAAACATATTGTATGAAAACCATAGATAACTCTAACCCGATGTCAAATTTATATCATGAGATCACGTGTTGCCTCCTTTTGGCAACGTCTCGATGTGTCTCACAACGAGATTCTCCGTACGCTGAGTGGTTACCTGAACTGTCCCAACCTGAGGCACTGGTTGTCCGTACAGCGTTATGGGAATCGAAAGTAGATGTATGTAGGTATAAGTGTTGTACCTTTTATTTTATACTCTATTTTACATTATTTTATTGTATGTTCTATATTTTAATTTTAATTCTTGTATATGGATTCTTTTCCTGACTTTATTATGAAAACGATAGACAGTTCGCGAGTTAACCCAGGGTAAACTTTTCACGCAAGCGAGCCTAAGTGAAATGTAGTGACTTTAGAATTTACGTCAAAACATTTGATTATATTCGTTTTTTGTTGGTATTACAGAGCTTACAGTGGTTACGTGGATGGAAAAATTCCCCTTCAGTAGAAAAAGAAATTATTGATATTCAAGCTCTTTTTCAACAGAATAAAGGTGATAAGTACATGTAATTTTTACACGTGTAAGTATAGTCAAGGTATATACCTACTAACGTGCACAGTGTGAGAAGGTAATCGACCTTGATTGAATTGATAAATACTTTCTGACCGCAATTGTACCTACATACGGCTTTATTTTAAGGTACTGCAATTATATTTCTGTTTTTGTTTGAAGGATAAAAATCCATCGTAATTACTACTACTTTCCAAATATATAAATACTCAAGTTTTTTTTAGATTCTCCCCAGGGTTATATCCGCCCTGGCGGGAGTGTATTAATTATTAAGTATAATTATCATTCGCTACCGGTATACGTCCGACAATTATATAATGTTTATGATTATGAAATTATGAGTATGTACCTAAGGGATGGAACATGATTACAGTTAAAACTAATTACAGAACAAATAAAATAACAAGAAAAATACTAAAGGTTACCAGCGCATAAAAACCTTCCTATTTAATGACATTATAGTCAGGTGAGATATTATCTATGGCGACGATGGCCTAATCAGTTAGGAATATCAGTTAAACCACGAGGCAGTTTACCTGATGGTAAAGGGGTATTCCCTTTACCATCAGGTGGGCATTTGCTCGTCTGCTTTCTATAAAGATATTTGCTCGTCTGCTTTCTATATATCTATTGAATTAGAATATTTACAAGTATGTTGTGTATGCAAATAAATATAAATTCTATCTTTTCTTTTTTATTTATGTACCTATTTGTATATTTTTTTCTTCGCAGTATCAAACAAGGCCACACCAGAAAAGGAGTCCTTAACAGAGAACATATCGATATACTTGGACAGGAGTTTTGTGTACCCATTTCTTCTCATCTCTTACAGTTTCTTCGTGGGACATTTTAGTGGAATGACTACTCTTCAGGTATAGTGACAAATGACTACTCTTCGGTATAGTGACAAATCATTTACAAATAAGCCAACTACATTGATTATTTTGTAGGGACGTTGCTTGTTCGAAGAGCAACCCGTTAAAATTACTTTAGAGCTGTTGCATGTGACCGTTTTGTATGGTTACGAGTCTAGAATTTTTTTCCGATCTATAGCTGAAATACGAACCTGACTGAGAATCTCTGTTGAGTTTTTTCGCACAGGCAGAGACGATCTCATTATGTGCTAGATGTGGACTTCATTTGGTGTAAAAGCTTCATTAACAACAACAATATAGCATGTATAACAATATACAAACGAATAAAATAAACAAATTAATTAGAATAGGTAAAGTTTACGTCGCGAATCGCGGCACATACATTGGGACGCAAAAATGACGCGTCGTCGGTTACAAAAATCACAATTTAGGATTTTGTATGTGAGAATTTGCCTTGTATGGGGAATTTTTTTAAAAGTCGGAAATATCTGGCAAACTGCATCGTATAACCCTATCAGATCACACCACTCTCGATTTCTTAGCGCATGCGCATCAGGGCGATCAATTCAGGTCTTCGGTTCGAAAACCTCAAAACCTTGCGATTTTTGAAACCGACCTGTTATTTTTGCATCCCGGCGTATAATTGGTAGGTACTTATAGTAATTTATATTTAGGTACTTACTATAACGTAATAATTTGATCTGGACGCTGTACAGACGTACGCAGTGTCCATATTCCAGATGCTGGAAGCACCATTAGATAAGTACTACGCAACACTCATTTTGGGCCTACTGCAGATATTCGGTTCGACGCTGTGTGTTATCCTCGTACATTATACGGGAAAGCGACCCCTCACTCTAGTCTCCACGGCAGGCGCTGGCATTTGCTGTATACTGGTGGCAGGTTATGATGGCTATATAAGAAGGGTAAGATTTTTGAAGTGACTTCGGTGGATGTATGGAATTCGCCATAAACTAGTTTCTGCCACTTAATAAATATACAGTGATCAGATCATTCTGAAATTGATCATAAATAAGGCAATTCAAGACGAAAACGTCGTGAATGCACAAACAGCATTCAGACATTAACAATTAATCCAAAGGTAAAAACTGTTCCTCAGCATGTTTACCTTGTGTAAAAATATTATGATGCGATGCTCTTTATTATAATATTATGCTTCTCAAGCATTCGGTATATTAATACATTATTCTGCGCTTGCATATGTGGTTTAGGTAGGTCGGTACATATCATGTTGTATACCTAATGTTTAGCATATTATGTATTTTGAAACGTTTATTTCAGTACGATGTTTCGCAAATGACACCGGAGGTAAATGCTTCCACAAACAATAATATGTCACAAGATATTAGCTTGGTATGTTGGTTTTATATTAAGTACTTTTAATAACAACGATAGTATATTCTTACTTACATTCTCGTATAACACAATACGCTAGGGGTGAGGGGGATGTGAGCTCCCCCAAATACCGGCTACAAATAAGTTAGGTAAATAGGTACCTACAAGTATTTCGTAAAAAATCTGGAATTACACATAAGGAATACGTGTATTACTATTAAATAGTGTTATTGTATTTTTAACAATTTCTAAATAGAATTTCATTATTCACAGGAAAATCCTTACTCCTGGATTCCTACAACTCTACTTATGTTATTAGCTCTGATCACACATACGGGGATAAGATTGTTACCATGGATTTTGATTGGCGAAGTAAGTTTGTTATAAATAAATTATAACTTTTAAGCCCTCGTGGTTCTTTATGTTTTTAGAAATATCGGGTTCCTATTTTTGGGGGTTAATTTATCTACCATTGTTTGTTCTTAACGTTCACTCGAGCACCTGAATTCTATAGGTATCTTCTTGTTAGTTTTAAAATATCACGTGGAGGTAGGTACGTCTACCATGGTGGTTTTAAAAACTTGCATGCCCAGTAGGTAACACTAGAATGTGTAACATAATATCCACTGACCCACAAGTCTGATAAACCGACATAGCAAAAAGCTAGAGAGACTTGTGGCTGTTAGAACTTGGTGAATAACTAAAAATTGACCGAATTTTTTATTTAAACCGAATTTCCGTGGGTCTAATTTCAGTCGAACATTAGCGTTTTTGATATTCCTACTTCGATGGATGGTTAGGACACGTGGTTTTATAAATTGATAAGCTAACTATAGATAGGTACTAGATGACTATGTATCTAGTATATACTAAATAATTTACTTTTTTTTACAGGTTTTCAGTGCCAAAACCCGTTCTGGTGGAGCAGGCTTGGCAGGAGGCGTAGGTTACATCTTAGGATTTGCAACCAACAAAATGTACATCAACATGGTCGACAACCTGTCCCTATGGGGGACGTATGGATTTTATGGAATTGTATGGTTGGTACCTATTCTTTTAGAATAAATCAAATGGTGAGCATTCGAAAGAAACAAACTAAAAAGAAAAATCTGTTTCAGTTTATCAGGGTGCATAGTATTTTATTATATCTTGCCTGAAACCGAGGGAAAGAAACTGAACGATATAGAAAATCATTTCGCAGGCGTCAAGCGATTGAACAACGAAGTGTACCGTCCGAAGGTGGGTAGCAATAAAAATACACTATGAGTAACTAAGAAAGCTCTTTTTATCCTGAATATATTTTTGATAAGTATTTGATATACAATCCATTTCATTTTACAGAAAAAAACCACCACAGAGACGTCTAAAATGTACGAAATGAAGGGAAATATAAATCCATCCTTCGAAGGAGATTGTTCCAAGCTATAAATTTTATATTATACCTACCTACCTACCTACGTAAAGTTTATGTTATACCCATAGATATACATAGAAGAAAATGTGAGCTTTATATAGGTATTGAATAACTCCTAAAGGCTCGCGTCCCTTGCGTCGTTATCGCAGAGTACGCTGTGTACGGATTAGTTGCTTTGTATTTATTCCTATGGAACTGCCTTCACTACATCGGGAAAATCCTGGTCGGACGTCAGCATTTTGACCAAGCAATTCGTAAATACCAACACTCCGACCGCGATGGCGACGCGGACCTTAAATCTGATGCTGTGAGCCATTCATTTTTTTATCTGTGGCTGTGAGGATACTACAGCAACTGAGTGTAAAGTGGACAACACATCTAGCTATATATCAGTACTTTGCACAAAGGTCAAAACTATAAACATTTCATTGGTACTTTGTCGATTTTACTTACTTGACACATGCATACGAATGTCAAGGAATCATAACAAACTATTGCGACAGAACATGGTTCCACAGAGTATAAGCTTGATGTGTCTTCCATTGCACTCCATTACATAATTAAGACTTATTGATTTGCCATAGAATTTTTAAATTTGTATAAAATTTCGTCGTTACTTTGATTGCATAAAAAGCACAAAGCCTGCCAGACGGAAGTTATTTATTTAGACATTTATCGTTTCTCATTTATGACGGAATAACCCAAGGAATTATTCTTGTGAATATACATCCAACTTGACACAGTCGTGACTCCAGAGAGAAAGTAACCGATGACACTCTGCAACACTGTGTAAATGTTATGATGATCGAGGAAATATTTAAACAAATATGCATATACACTGTTTACGAAAATATAAATAATATTCTTACATTAAAAAATGTATATTGATTTTTGCAGTTCCTTGCAATGGACAGCAAGTTACTCTTTGTAGTTCTATTTGTGTAAATAAAGGTATTACGATGTTCTAATTCTAAATACTACAACTAGACTACAATATATTTAAGGTATCTATTGTAATATTATAATATAACATACGATATATACAAGAAAGTAGGTACCACGTTGTATTTTTATTAATTTCATATTTTTAATAAGTGTCTTAATCATGAAGGAAAGATGCGCGCAGTGACGTAATATACTGTATAAAATTATTTATTTATTTTTTATTTCACACACTCAATCAATAATCTTATCAGATATATTGTTCTATAAAATACTTACAAATTATGAAAACGTTTCACAATGACAGTGTATGGGAAAAAGCACCATTCGTAGATAGTAGGTATCTACTAAAAAAAATCTGTTTTCCAAGGGTAGCCTTGGAGAACAGATTGGTTGGTTGATCTTGGTTGCCTAGCGATTTTTTTCCCCGAATACGACCCATTATATACTTAGATTGTATGCCATAACTATGAACAACTTCTATTAAGACTTCATAAAAATCAATCGTACAGTCAATATTTTGAATGCGATCTCATCTTTTCGCTTCGCCTAAAAATACAAATATAGGTGGAGGTAAGTACAATGTGAAAAGTCTACTGCCACCTAGACAGTGTTTTTTTTAAATATCTTTTTAGTGTTGAATTTTAAAAATGTGGGTAGGTAAACATTTTTTTATCTCCACTAGATATATTGGGGATGCCTGGTTATATTGTACATTAAATTAAATCACGTCGAAACATTTTCACCTTCTCTGAATTTGCGCTAATGTGAAAAGTAATCTTTTGAGAAATAATAGCTAACTATTAAAGGCATTACAGATGACAGATCCATAGGTGTAGGCCAACAGATCGTTTATGGGCCATAGTCCTATTCACCGAATATCCAGCTAAAATCTATTCTTTCGAAATGGTAAATATCAGATTGTCTAATTTCGTGAATGTCCAAAGCTCCATGTCTACTTATTCTTGTTCCTATTAATGGAAATTTTTAATGTTTTAGTAGTTTTTAGTACCTAGCTTCTATTGTTCCAATATTAGGTCACTAGAATATTCTTAAAAAAATCTACAACATATGTGAAACAATTATACTGTCCACGTTTTAAATAAATGCAAATTAAAAAAAAAACAACTTGGAGATATTTTTTTCGGGAGTGGTGCTAGTTTCCGACGAAAGATGCACCTCTAGGCGCCTTATTATATTAATATGTATAAACACGTCTTTACGAGTATTCTACTTAAATATAGACCAGCAAAATTGACAAATTGGCTCCACTGGTATTTTATAGTCTGCGTTATGGAGATCTCTATGAACAGTTTAGTTTCATTTAATTTCGCAATATGGCAAAGGTTTTATATTTTTGTTCAAATTTTACAGCATTTTTAAATAAATGCCTTAGGTCAGAGTTTCTTAAGGTGTGGTCCATGGACCCTTAGGGGGCCCATGACACGAGTGCCGGGGGTCTGCAATTTATCTTATTTTTCTCACAAATATCCACCCTGGAAAAGTATCTCTAACAAACGTAATATTAAGTTTTTTTCGTGCGAAAAACGCAACGGTGTACTTTAGGCAAACTTTATCTAAACATGGATTAGTGATTTTCAAAATACGTTCTTTTTCTTACAATTAGAAAACCGGGTCCGTAGTCATTTTGAAATTTTGTAAGTGGTCCGTGACCATTAAAGGTTTAAGAAACCCTGCCTTAGGCCCTGTGTCCGATGTAGCTTAGCTTAACCCGAGTTTCCCCTGACGGTTTCACCCTCCATCTTTTTATTCACATGAGACGTAACAAGGCATCATGTTAGTTCACATTTTTAAAACTATAACTAATTTAATTAATTAATTAATATTATAACAATTATTACTCATAATAATCAATATAATCAAATAGTAATTTATTGTGATAATGGAATGTATTGTATTTTTAAAATTATTTTTTATCATTGTTACATCGTCAGTGTATTAGCGACATAGATGAATGGACCGATTTTTATATAAATGAACTTGTCAGCAGCAGTATTAATTATATCTTAAATATTATGAGTGAAACATATCCATGGACAGATATTAATTACCAGAGTAATGACAGCATCTTCGAATTCGAATTACGGCAGCCCTATTGGTACGAAGATTACGCAGGCTACGTAGATTACACAGTGCAATTATCAGGTCAGTAATTAAATCTAGATTTACTAACATTAATAACACATTATTGGAATTAGGCACGGACTTAAGTACTTAGCTCGACATGTTTGGGGTTGTCAAAAAAGACAACTAAATGCAACGAATTTAAGATTTTTCTAGAAATATTTTTTTTGGGTTTCATGACCTCCCCGGGACCGCCAGATCTAATTGCTAATCAAAATTTAAAACGCAATTTTTATTTTTAATTTCCCATTGCAGGCAACCTACCCTCTTGTCTATGCAAACAAACTTAAAATCTTAAAATCTATACAATTGACTTACAAAAATCGGACACTGCTCCGTACATACTTTAGGTGCCCTGCAAATTCTGCTTTTCAGAATCTGGATGTGCTCGGTAATCTTATGCGTCTATATATGCGTAAATATACACGCATCATGCCATCACCCTCTCCCACACACTCAGTACCTCACATACACACTAATATCTTCATTCATAAAAACAAACACATTCATACAACACAACACGCACACACTGATGCATTTTTCGTCCGTGCAGTCACTGAGGGGCAGCTGAAAATCAGCGCTGTGGTTTGCCTCAGCATTATGCTGGTGTACCCTTTTTAGCACTGTACCACACCAGATGTTTTGTGCTGCATGTATTAATCTTTGTATACTTCTGTATTATGTTCTATATTCTGGTGTTTACAGTGCTATATAAACGTTTTCAATTTCAATTTAACTAGGTATACCATAACCGCTAATCCGTTTAATTTCCTAACGGCACAACATTTTTAGGGAAATACTTATACTCGTATACCTATATATAAAGTAATTACCTGCTAACTTATGTTTTAGTATTAAAAAATATTGGATATATAACCTGCAAGTAATTCCAGGATAAGTGATTACTTATAAAATATATTAAAACCGGGTAGGACGGATTTATTCTTCCTAAAGGGCGTATTCGCATTAGGCCTGGACGCAGCGAACCGAACCGGGGCTGGAGCCAGACGCGTATAATGGATGGAAAGGATGAGAATTTGAATTCTAAGTTGTGTTAGACGCATGCCTTTAACGTGACGTATGCGTCTAAAGCAAGTTGAAAGAGCACCAGTGTGTTTTTTACACCTACTTGTAAGTAGGTACCTACATATACCTAAGGTATACCTACATTCAAAATGCTCCTGTTAAACTCGTCCTAATTTATTATTAACACTTTTCTAAATAAGTATCTTTAGTATATAGTATGACTGTAATTTCAATGACTTTGAAAACTATACCTTGATGACTAACAAACATTACCCACAACTTAATATGTTAATATAATATGTACTTATTAAGTATTTAAAAACACCGTTAATTAAAAAAGTGTGTATTAATGAATCTATGATAACTCGAGATAACCACACTTTTGTAAATTTCGCACTTTGAATTTAGACAATACGAATAGGTGCATAGAAGTATCTTACCTACGCAGAATTCTGAAAAGTCCTAAAATTATTAGTTATAATTATCCAAGGATGTGACGAATTCGTATCCTGAGATGTGAGCGTCGTACACGGCCCTCTCCTGAGTGTCGTCAGATTCTTCGGGCTTGCGCCTTGTAAACTGGTTAGACTTCCATGCCAAGCTTTCCGCTATTGCTTCCTGAAATATAATTGCTTACTTAAATTTTAATTTCAACCTAATGCCGCATATTCATACCTACTTTAATACCATACAAAGGACTCTCAATGAAATAAGATCCAGTACTAAGTACTTAGTTATTTTAAATGTACTTTAGGTATATCTCATATAGGTATCTTAGAATATATATATTCTAAGTCATGTACAGGGTATCCCAGGAAGTAAGGATCAAATGAAACAGGCTGATTACAGGTCAGTTAATCTATTATAACCCCACATACATATGGTTATCCGATTTTCGAATAGACAATTCAATCACAATTACAAAAAGTACATTTTGTAATAAATGATCATTTTTTCTGTAGATAAATAACAAAATGACTTTTATTTATTTGTTTTGTTTTATTTTTGTCCAATTATTAATAATTTTCTCAAAATTTGATATCAATTTGTCCCAAAAATTGGCACTAGTTCTTTTTTAAAGATTGACTTTATTTTTAGTGGTTTAAAATGATTTACAAACTCTTGAATTAAGTATAGTAAATGTTAGATTTTGTTTAATGCTTACAGAGGAAAGGCTGATTCCTGAGGAACATAATCCAAAAAACTGCTAGTTTTTTAAAATAAATTTATAGTGGGTTCACTAGGCCATTTTTGATAAAATTCAAAATAATTAAATAACTTTTTATCATGAAGAATCGAATAACTATACATGGTGTTATATAGATTGGTAGTACCTGAGGGCATCACACTGTTTCTTCTGATCCTTATCTGTATGTATAATTTGAAAGAGATTTGTTGCCAAAAAGATTGGATATTTACAATATAAGTACTTAATAATAATACCTAAGAATTAAAATTAAGTTATATTATAAGTAATGTTATTTTAATATAATCGTCATCATGTTTCAATACATTTGCAAAGTAGTCGTAATGTAATGAATAATTATGTTAGGAATAAATCCTTTTTATATGCACGTATAACTTAAAATCTATGTATTTATTACAAAATCACAGTTTTATATAAAGTGTACTCATACTTTATTTTAAATCTTAGGAACATCTATGGAACACTTCATTACGTCATACGTAACATTAATCTGTACGTCTATATGTCTAATAGTCTTACAATTAACTATACAATAACATTAAAAGTACAGAAACCTAAACTAAACTAAACCTATAGTTAATTTACTGATTTATTGATTAAATATTGAGATAGTAGAGAGTACTAACATCTTTACGCTTTTTAAATATAAAAGCACGGTATTCATCAACTTTATTGCGCTGTTCTTCGATTTCCTTTGTAGTTCTCTGGTACCTAAAAGAAGAAATAAATACCTTTAATTTAAGAAGGACGGGCCCCACCGAATACCTATAGGTCAATGATAGTTGTTGAACTATGTTTACTACTAATTATGTATATAAAGTAGGTAGATACACTTGTTCTCCGTGTCTTTGGGACATGCAATATCTATATCTATGCAATGGCCTAATCTTGAGCTAATTTTTAAATAATATACGAGTATTTCGTAGATAATTACTTTTGGGAAAGTACGTTATGAGCAAGACAATGTATAGGATTGTTAGGAAGCATTTCTCCGACATCACAAAAAGCTTTAGCTGGTAAGATACGTGCAAAACTGTTCCATAAATAGTCCACCACTTCTAGCGTCATAGTACCTGAAAACAAATAACCCCTTTTACTAATTACCCATTACTATTTTTAATAATTACTTTTCTCAAAGATGCTCTTAAGGTGCTCAAAACATTAAATAAATGGACAAGTGCGAGTAAGACTCGCGTTTTGGTTTCGTACCAATTTATCTTATTAATGCCGTAGAATTCATTAAGTACCTAGGTATTTTCAATGTGTTTGTGAAGAACCTAATTGAAAAGTCTATTATCGACGGGCTGTTATATTTTTTTGGTATCTAATCTTCCACATTCTTCTAAAAATATATACATCCTTAGAAATGAAAGGTTACACCGTCCTCTTCTATACGTATGAAAGGCATCTCCTTTTCATGTTTTCGGTACTGAGGTGCGGTATGGAGGTAACGGCAAACTTGAAGTAGACGGCTAGTAGGTAGGTACTATTTTTTACAAAACTAAAAAATATTTTATAATATTGTAACAAGACCTCAATGATACCAAAATGAGAAGTTCGGTACTGAAATGACTATCCTGGTTGCAGCTAGTTATTGTATTGTATCCATTACTTACCTAATCATACATTCAAAGTTAGTTTTAGATTGCGAAAAATATATGAGGCAATACAGACAGCACTTAAATATCATAATTCTGTAACATAATACCTAGCGGAAGTTTTTAATAAAAACATAGATAGCAAGCAATTTTAGCGTAATTTGATATTGTCTTGCTAGAAACGGTCCGATTACCTATACGTAGATAGGTGAATAAGTAAGTAGATACTTATTTATTACTTCACTCGATACGAAACGAACGTTACTCGTAAATAGATCGTTGGTTTATTGACAAAGTTTGCTTAAGTTGGTTTTAGCTAAATTCCTATGTCGATAAATTTATCTGTGCTCAAGAATTTAGGTAAGTACCTAATTTATTTGTCACTTACATTACAGCTTATAAGATAACTAACTATAGGTACTGTAACTGAGCAATCTTAGAATTTTTAAAATACTTATAATAATTATATTGCTTCAGAAATCCTTTGGTATAATTTTATAGTTTATGAACGGTTGTGTTTATGAATTTATTGTTAAGTATTGTCTGGATTAATCTAGTCTACACTACTTTAAAAAAATGCTCACTCATATACATATAGTTATGTATCTATGACTTACTTTTTACATGCACGGGGTCTACCATAGGTAATATTTCTGTGTCATTTGGATCCTTCATCTCCATTTTACATGACTTCACTACGTTTTCCGAATGACCACAGTCTTTTGTGATTTTGTATAGTAGGTCATCTTCTCCAAGTTTATAAATACTAGTGCATGGAGCACATTGATATAGTTTTTCACCGCCTTCCAACAAATATCTACCATTGTTATCATAATAGTATTTATCAAGCTCTTTGACCTGAAAATAAAGAGATTTATTTATACTATTCTAGGTACGGAGGTATATGTATTGTAGGTTCCTTTGCAGTTATGATTGATCATAAATAATCTATGTGTGATTCACCTGACCAGTGCTATTACCGACTGGCTACAGAGCCGGATCTTGATCTGAACTTTGATCAAATTTTTGCATTTTCCTTTCCTACGCAGTCTGTATTAGACTAGGGTGTACGCCATATGGTCAAGCAAATAAATAAATAAGTAGGTATGTCTATATTCAGGAAAATCAACAGAAAGTACCATTTTGTAATTGCCTTTGCAGTCCACATGATAGTGTTTCTTGCCGTGGTCAAACACGTAAATTTGATGACCAAATTCATCTATATTATAGTAGCCTATATTATCTTTGTAAAGAATACGATTTACACCTGAAAATGCAATTATTAAATTACACCTAGGATAAATGATTATTTTTTTAGACTAGAATACTAGGGGAAACACGACTATAATTTATGTATACTTGTCCGCCCACATCTATGGTCCATGCGAAAAAAACTTCCTCTCACTTAGTATTTGTCTGACTGAAAATCATTTATTATTGACTAAGTAGCAAGTTTATAACTATAATAATGGTTTGGCCTAATCGGGATTCTTTTTTTCTAGCTATTCGACTCAATTATTATATATACAATATAGGTAGGTACAAATCAATCAGCTGATCAGTATAACTACTTTGAGAATTTCCAATAACTGTCAAAATTGTTCATCTATTAATATTATTTATACCTTACCTTCATTTTATCAGACCTATAGATATTCCACTTTATCTAGGAATTTACTTTTTGATTGCCTGGTAAGGTAAAGTCAATATAAAAAACATAATTAACAGCAAGCTTGTTTCTGGACTGAAATAGCAAATATGTATGATAAATAATAATAACCTAACCTCGAATAGCAAAAAATGTCAATAATGCTCTTGCAGCATTAATGTATTTTCCATGAATGAACTCCCTTCTTTTCTTTAAATTTTCTCCTATGTTCTGCCATGCTGTTAATTTCGATCCTGGTAGTTCGGTACATCTAAAAAAAACATGATTTTTCTTATTGTATTGGTGGGTAAGTCGCAAAAGTTTTGATTTTTCTTAATGGTGGGTAAGTCGCAAAAGTTTTGAAATGTTCGCCGCTGGCGTGTCTTTGCCGCTGTCAAAGAGCTCTCAACGGTGCATCGTGCAAAGTGCACGCTAATTTCGGTGAAAATCAATCTAATTTAAAAGGAGATCTATATTCTATACTCGAAAGTTACGAACACTTGGAAATTTGTGCACTTAATGTTTGATATTGTCGTGAAATCAATGCTACTACTTACAAGTGTATTTTACTTTACTTTACGTATTTACTACTACTTGCCGTTGGATCTATGACGACGGTAAGTTAATTTTATTTATCTACTGTATAATACGAGTATAAAAAACCTATCTACCTACCGTATACCTACTGTATAGGTACTTATTTCACTGAGTATTTTTATATGAAGGAAAATTTTGGGTATTTTGAATCCCGAGTCGTGAAAATAAAAACTAATCAATTCCCAATAGCAATTTAGAATATAAGTATAACATAGCTAAGAAGCTTTGTCTAATTTAATTTGAATGATTAATTTTTATGTAATTAATAACATTTTCGCTAAGTACAGTCGGCCAATTAAATTTTTAAAAACTTACCTACCTACTACCGACCGACGTACACAAGTAGATGATCAACGTTACCGTGGCATACCTCTTACCTAATATTTCGCTGAACATGTACAGTCGCGTTCAGAAAATGTTTAAGGTCTATAATAGGCTATTTGCCATCATAAACAATAAATTATGAGAGTATGTAAATATGATAGTTCAAGTAATGGGGAACAGAAATATATTGATTTCCGATCATGTAATCACGATTTTAATTTAATAATTTGAGTTTAAAATCGCCCTTTTTAATCTGTATTTCACGTGACCTGAAACGCTATCCGCCATGGTGCTGTCAAGCGTCACTATCGCTTAAACAACACAACGAATTTAGGGCGATCAGTTTTGTTTTGTTTGTTTATTTAATCCATAGTGACGTCACAGCAAAACTATTATGGCGACCGGCGTTTTCACGGGAATTTTAAATGATTAAAATTTAAATGCTGTTTAATACTATTTAGCGACTTTAATTTGAGGAAATATAAAAACTAGTAACGAATGGCTATAATTTAAACATTTTAACATACTTTCAAAAAAAGTGTCAAATACCTACCCTATTGCCTATACACGTCAGTTTTATAAGGGCGCTGTCTAAAATTGTGACTAAACATAGATAACTATCCATTGAAAATCGAACGTTCGAAGAGGTGTCGATGATACTTTATAGTTCATAATTATCAAAAAATCGTTAATAATTTTTTTGTGATGTCAGAATTTAAAAAAAAAGACTAAATAAATAAAGTTCTTTTTTACATTCACATAATTAAATTTTAAACGCTGCATATTTTTAAAACGTAGTAAGTACATTGATTATTATGTAGATCTTATTGAGCGCGATATGAAAAAAGGAATGAAATACAAAACTGGTATAGATTCGTATAATTAATTTTCGTTACTGACTTTAAGGCGCAGTTACATATGGTCGTTGACCGCTTCGGCGACCGACCTGCGGTGGACGGGTTAGAAGCTACGACCTACGGTCACTGAGCTCCGTTGTTTAAACTTGGTCGTTGGCCGAAATCGTCGAACGTCAGTCGCTCGATGACAACCGAGTGACACTTTGACGTTCGCCGAAGCATGACAGTCGGTCGGACAACGACTATATGTAACCGCGCCTAGAGGATGACGTAGGTACTCGTACCTAGTTCACTTTTGCTACCCTATAGTTTTACTGAATTATACGTAAGCGGGAACACGGTTTACATTTAGTCAGTTACCATGTAGGATGGATTAAAATGATGCATAAAAATACATACTCATACCTACGATATAAAGTAACTTAGCAATCTATTTCAAAATGTTGTTTAATATTTACCTATAGGAGTTATAAGTTTTATTTTGTATGGCCAAGTTCTCCTTTTCCTTTTTAAGTTTCAGTAGAGTATCTTCTATTAAATTATAATCCAGCAGTCTGTATTGCCAATACTGCACCTCTCCTTCCAGGCGCAGTATTGGAGTATTCTGCTGATAATCTTCAATTTTTTCTCGTATTTTTGTTATAGCATGGTCTACCTGCGCAAGAGTATCTATTGGCGTTAAATCTAAAGTTAAAACTAAACTAAACTATGCTCGCTACGCTATTATGCTCACTCATTAGATTGTTTGTGTAAAAGTAGGGGTTTAGCGATGTTTTATTCAATGATTTATATTCCAGAACCGGTGCCACTTTAGAGATATTCCTAAAAAAACTTTTTTCGACTCCCATTTAGTAATTTGTTAAAAAAGACCATAATCACAAACGAACAAAGAGATATTGTATTTTAACACTATTTATCATTATAATATATATAGAGCTGTTTATGGAATGGGAATCTAATTAGACAGTGTACATTAAACATTGGACACTGGACATAATATGAACATTTTCACATTTGGACATTAATTTTGACATTAACGCCCTTCAGTAGGTAAAGTGTCTATTCAATGAAATTTTAAGTTAAAAGTGTTTGGACAGGGAAAATTTACTTTGTCGGTTTAGGTATATCATGGTCGTAGAGAAATTATTGTATGCAACAGCACGTAATGGTCATTTTTTGTGCTATTCACTTTTGTTAAAATGGCTATCATTACCTAGGACTTGCGTAAACTACTATAATAAGGGGGATGAAAACTGTCACAAATTTTTGCAATCAAAGGTACCTTATCGGCTTGTTAAACTACTGTATTCAGAATAGGGATGTTACGAAGGTGGTTTTACCGGAACCGGAGTCGAAACCGAAGGTTTTAAATTTGATTTATTGGAGTCGGAACGGGAGTCGGAGGCGTAGGTAGAAGAGAGATGTTCCGAAGAAGTTCAAATTTTAAACCATTTTTTGATTTTTATAGCTGAACTGGCCATTTTTATTTAATGATGTTGATGACGTTTGCGGCAATTAAACATGTTCCTTTAGAGAGTAGTGCAGGAATACATAAATGTATTCATACACTATTTAATAAAATATTGATATTTGAATATGTTTGCTCACAAATCTTCGGTATAACCTCCGATTCAAAATTATCGGAGCCGAAGTCGGAGTCGGAGGTGTAAAATCAATCGGAAGTTCCGACCTTTCGAAGTCGGAGTCGAAGCTTCGTAACATCCCTAATTCAGACAACGTTTCAGTCTACGATTTAGTCGACTAATTAGACAAGCACCTATTATTTATATGCTGTAAATCGCGGACTGACTCATTCAGTCGGACTGAATTCAGTCAAGTGTAATAAGTGCCTTATTTATTACTGTGGACCTTTACTAAATTATAAACACGTTACAAAGTCTAACTGGTAACAATTCTGGATTTCTGACGTGGAAGACAAATCTATAGCTAAACCTAAATTAATATGTCAAGTTAATTCATGAACTATTTAAATTGTGTTGTGTAAGGTAAGAGAGAATGGGGCGTTTCGTTTTTAGAAATGATTAAACATAGCGAACATTTAGCGTGTAACCGGAATCGGTACCACTGTGTAAATAACCAGGGTATGGCTGGGATAAGACTAACCTCAGCAAGATCCTGGGAACGCCTGCGATCTTGCTGTCTGGATATTATGGTTCGTTCCTTATTTCTATCATACAGTTCGTCTAGCCAACTGTTAAGCATGTCTTCGCGCTCCTCATGTCTCTCGTGCAGATTGGTGCGTACGCGAGAAAGATTTTCTTCCAGGCTGGTTCTGATCTTATGCAACTTCGAATACAAACAAATATAAAATAATAAATATTACGGCTACTGAGAGTAGGACTTACCCTTCTAATAAGTACGTAGGTAATTATATAAAGTAGGTATGTTCTGAACATCATCGCTTCGGCGTTAATGTGTTTCGACAGTAATAGTAGAGCCAGTCCTTCTTAAACGTGTTTCATCTCCAGCGTCAGGCGGTGTCAAAGCAGAAAAAAGATATTTGCACGGCGTACTTACATAAACTTCTACTTACTTATCTACTAATCACTCATTCTAGACTGGTAACATATAACTATGGGTTAGAACTACTAATAACAAAAAGTTTAGAAGTGAGAAAAATCAAAATTCGACAGTCCGTTTAAATGCTTCTTTCTACGTACATGATCTGCTAACGCCAGCGACATGTATGTGTGAGTGAATTCTAATACGGCTGTTTTCCTTTGAAGTGAAATTTCAGCATGTTCTTTTGTAAATGCATAGACTTGTTCTTGTGTATCAAATCTTTGTACTTTTGCTCTTGCTTGATTTATAGTCCCCATAAATACCACATATTTTTGTTCTATTTCCTCATATATTTCTTTTTCTTTGAGTGTTTCTGTCGGTAAATATTCTTTTCCAAAGTCTATTTGTTTTGTTTTATGAATTACTATGGATCGGTCAATTAGTTCCAATAAAATGTCCTTAGTAACTGTACAGTTCAATCTCTCTGCTTCTAAAACAACGTTGTTCATTACCTCCATCCAGTATTGAATAAAATTATTGATAGTAACTTTTATTATTCCACAGTAACTATGATAGGACCCTTCTTCAAAATTAAGATGGTCCAATGCAACTACATATCCATATAGATTCGGAACAACATTTTCACCGATTACGATGTAGTACGCACGTTCTAATTCTATTAATCGCAGATGTTTTATGAATTCTTTATAAATGAGTTTCATTTTTGGTTTATTTTTGTTCTAAAGTCTTTGGATCTGTCATTTTATTATATTATATTACAACTTGTAACTTTATTTTCCTTTTCTCATTTTGGTCAATGCATAAATTAAAAATAATGTGGCCAATGACATATTATTATTCATTATGAAGGTTGTATATGGTGTAATTTTACGAAATGCTGCTCATTATTTAATAGGTAGTTAGCACATAGCATAATGAGCATTGAATTGGCCCTAGTGGTGTAGTAGCTGGACATCGGAGTCCCCAATATTTTCTTGATTTTATGTAAATGTTGTTCGAATTCTATTTCAGGTCATGCCACGTAGTAATAATTTTTTTAACTAAGAATACGGGGCTTAATCGCGTCGGTATTTATTATTTTACTAATACAAATCGCGGAAGTTTAAAAATCTCATACACAGAAATTAATTAGGGTTCCGTGCCATGAATTATCTTCCACGGCTAAGAATTTACAGGCGTTTGTTTCGCCAATATCCAAAAAATTCCAGCGGATTTTGTTACTAGCCTAATTTAATTTTAGTGCGTACGAGGAGTCATCTTTAGGGTTTCGAACCAAAATGGTAAAAAAGAAACCCTTATGGTGAGACTTCGGTGTCCGTCCGTTCGTCCGTCTGTATGTCACAGCTGTTTTTCTCTGGAATTACTGAAGCTAGTGCTATCGTTATGTTATCGGTATCGTATTGTTATTTTTATTTTGAGGCGGGTATTTTTTAGCAGTATTAGTGGTAGTTGCGGATTGTGAATGCGGTGGCGTTTTATTATGTAATTGCGTGCAGGAGAGAGTTTTACTTTGTTCTTTGGTGAACTTTTCTAGCGAAGCGAAAGTAGGTATTTTCTCAGAGAGTGTCTTTATCCAGTTTGCTTAAAGTGATATGCGTTAAAATGTAGTCAGCTAGATTTTCAATTTCTAGTATATTTAAAGCGGAAAAAGAGGCACAATATTGGTCAATAAATGAATCTAGATTTAGGGAAGTTGCGTTCGTAAGAGGTTTGATTTTAAGCATTTTTTCAATGTAATTAGAGGCCAAATTTCGCGGGTCTTGGTAACGCTCAACTAATAGATTCCAAATTACATTGTAATTGGAAGCTACAGGTAATATTCCTACCGTAATAGATAAAACTGATCCTGACAATTTAGACACTAAATATTAAATGCGTTCTGCATCCGTTAAACAGTTGTTATCATGTATCATTTCTTAAAATTTTAATAAAACAAAGGTCATCGGCTTGGATCGCCGTTAAATGAAACAAGTTCCAAAACAGGCAAAGGGCGTCGTTTTATGAAGGGATGAACTGTTGAAAAAACCCTTAAAACCTGACAATCTTTGTCAGGTTTTGAGGGTTTTTTCAACAGTTCATCTTCAACACTTTTTACATGACAATACATCAAAAGCTTCTATTGGGAAGAATGAGGGAATGTGATTTGGTTTAAATTAATTAGGTGTAATTATTTAATTAACATTATATTTTCCTTCTGTAATTTATATATAACATAAATAATTTTAAATTGTAAATATGTAAATAAATAGTATTTGTTATATTACTGACATACTTACGATCATTTTTGGTAAATATTTTCAAAACTAGTGACATATTCGCCTAATATTTCTATAAGCACAAACTATAAGTAACTTTATGTATGTACATAGATAAATAACCTTTTTGATGGAAGATATTAAAAATCACCCTTCATGTAGGTACACATTTTTTTAAAATTTTTGACTTTGGTACTACTTTTTCCTACAGAATAATAATAAAAATGTATTTTTTGTTTATTGAGCAATTAGCCGTGCTAGGCATAATAAATTAGAAAAAGGGTAAAAAACCCGCTAGCGGGATTTGAAACTGCGACCTTGCCTTTCCGTGGCACTGCTCTAAACAACTGAGTTATCGCGGCTTATCCCGCTGACTTCAAATTAGTCAACCCTTTACGTCGCCTATACTGACGTCACACGGAGAAAGGGTTGACTAATTTGAAGCCAACGGCAGTGCCTGCCGCAGGGAGTTTTGCTACCATTTGCAAATCATTTCACGTAGTACTTCGTGAATGGTAAGCGTGAGATTAAAGATTCAAAAAGCTCCGTTTTTATCAAAACATTAAAAAATAATACCTGGCGTCGACAGGTCTAGATTGCATAAAAAAAGATATTGGTGTAAAAAGTATCTCATATTGAGTGGAAAGTTTAGCCACACAAACAATATGGCGCCCGAAATCGGCCCGATTGCGCTACACACTACACTGCTGCAGCAAGGCCGCAGGGTACAGATTAAAAATATCGGTCCTGCAAGCCTACACGTTATCCAATTTAGCAGGAGCCTGCAGGCGGGGCTTTGTGTAGGCCGCTTTAACCAACTTAATGGCGTCGATTCCGGGATAGCCGCCAAATCAAAGTAATATCATTCATTGTCCGAAGTTAAAACTGAATGCAAGTGTGGTGATTGTCTGAAGTTAAAACTAAATGCAACTTATTTTTATTCTTGCTTGCTTATCGTATGGTTAGTGGCAAACTTATTTTCAGGCCGCCCTTAGGCCTCTGACAAGGCTGAATGATTGCTGCCGAATGTCAACCGGGACCGACTACTAAACCTGCTCTCCGAGGCACGGGTAGCTCACACGAAATATGCCACAAGTGGTCCCCATCCTGGTACCGACCGCGCCCAACGTTGCTTAACCTGCACTTTCCCTTTCGAACCATGCTCGCAAGTAGGCTACGAGCTCCTAACTATCACCCTCACTCAATCATTACTGACATAGCTTAGGCCTTTGAATAATAATATTTCATAAGAAAATAAACATATATCGTCGTATGACAAGCCAAGATGTATGGTCTCAGACTCTTGCCTGTCTATATGGCGAAATGAATTAACAACAACATTAATTTATATGGGTATTGTGTCCGTTATTCTTTAAAGCGTATCTGAATATAGGCACGAGTCACATTTCAGTACATGTTTTTAGGTGTTAGCGGGGTGTAGAAGAGCGAGGGATGAGTACGGACCGCCGCCGCGCAGTGATGACAGGAGGACGGACATGCCCCGCTCTTCTACACCCCGAAAACATGTGCTGTAATGCGACTCGTGCCTAAATTCAGGTACGCCATAAAGATTGACGAGCACTCGAAACTGAAGTTAGAATAGTAGCGTATAGAAAATATTGCCTATCCATAGAGGTAGGACTTAGCCTTGGGACTTAGCATAATTAATTAGTAGGTACCTTCTTTAGCGATGTTAACCGAGTGACACCTGTGAAGAAAATCCATAGAAATGACATAGAAAAATTGAGCTATAAATTATAATAATAATGAAATGTATGTATGTATTATGTTTAATAAATGCAATAGCAATGTGCAATGTTAAATAAATGTTTTTCTTTCTTTCTTTCTTTATAATTCGCTGGATCCACAGATTAGAGATGTTGTACTAAATCAGATAAGCCAGAGATCGGTATTGGGTACCTCACCTCCGGTTTTTTTTGGAACCGGATCCGGAACACATCTGAATCCTCGGATCTGGATCCCGGATCAGTGTGGTGTTGTACGGCCCCGACGGATCTTTAGCCGAGTGTATCATCATGTGCTACGCTTTGTCCCAGCCGGACTAACACAGGTACCGCAGACACGAATTCGGAAACCTGTTCCGAGGACTCGGATCCATGGGTCCCATATATGGCTTTTCGGAAGTCATTGCTCTGTGTAGCCCAAATTTTCTATGACTAGCACTTCACGGGTCCGGTTCCACTCACGGTTTAGTTTGCTGCATGCAACCAATCACATGCGCAACGCCCTCTCCCCACTTGAAAGCAGCACTTTATGATTGGTTGCAGCGAACCGACCTGTGACTGGAACCGGACTCGTACAGTACTAGCCTATATCTAAGGTATAGCGTGTATATAGTCAACTCTACCCATCGAGTTTTCAGGTAGAGTCGGCTAACCTATTAATCTACCTACCCATATTCTTTATTACTGTGTAGATTAGATTATAATACCCATACCCATAGAGATTTCAGGTAGAGTCGGCTAACCGATTAAATTAAATAATTTAATTTAATAGGTAGAGTCGGCTAACCTATTAAATTAAATAATTTAATTTCATAGGTTAGCCGACTCTACCTGAGAACTCTATGGGTATGGGTATTATAACCTAATCTACCTACCCATAAAGAATATGGGTAGGTAGATTAGGTTATAAAATGTAAACTAAATACTGTCACCAAAAAGTAACTTCAAAGGCAAAATTATTTAATTTAATAGGTTAGACGACTCTACCTGAAATCACGATGGGTAGGTAGATTAGGTTATAATACATAGAGTTTTCAGGTAGAGTCGGCTAACCTATTAAATTAAATTATTTAATTTAATAGGTTAGCCGACTCTACCTGAAATCTCTATGGGTTTAATAGGTTAGCCGACTCTACCTATTAAATTAAATTATTTAATTTAATAGGTTAGCCGACTCTACCTGAAATCTCTATGGGTATGGGTATTATAATCTAATCTACCTACCCATAAAGAATATGGGTAGGTAGATTAGGTTATAATAGGTAAACTAAATACTGTCACCAAAAAGTAACTTCAAAGGCAAAATTATTTAATTTAATAGGTTAGGTTAGGTTAGTCAACTCTACCCATAGAGTTTTCAGGTAGAGTCGGCACTCTACCTGAAAACTCTATGGGTAGAGTTGACTACACGCTATACCATAGATAAAGGCTAGTACTGTACGAGAAGTAAGTATCCCCTTTTATAACCTGACTGACCCTGGAATATAAAAACTCTCACAATATTGCGGAATTAAATGTGCGGAAATAAACTATTTTTTAGCGAAGTCCGTAAAATACTATAAATAAAAGTACTACCAAAGAGTTTTTCGGTTTCGTAAGTAAACGGTAAAAAAGGAATACTAATGGTAATGTGTTTTCTTTTCTTTACCTCGGTGTCCGTCATTCTGTATGTCACAGCTGTTTTTCTCAGGAACTACTAATGCTATCCATTGAAATTTGGCACAATTGTAGGACTTGCTTGGCCGCATCTATCCTAGGTAAAAGAAATTTGGAAATAATTTAATTTTTATTGAAAATGAGTAGTGAAATGGGGGGTCAAAAAATATCGACGGAAGCACGATCGGGTCGTACCTCAATTTTGATCAGGAAACCCTGTTATGTTACGGAATTTTCTTTCTATTTCTTTAGTTTCTCAGTGCTACAAATAATTCTTAAAGATCCAGAGTTACAAAGAAACAAATTAAACATCTATGACGTCTTCCCTGTCGTACTAAGCTGCGGATCCAAGTTTTCGCCGCGCGCTGCAACTTCGGAGGGCTCATTGACGGGGTTCCTGTGAGATGATTGGCATAATTTTTGTCTCAGTCGATGCGTCTACACCATTTCTCTTATTTTAGCTTTATTTGTCGCAATTTATGATGCAACCCTCTTCAAATCACGAATTTTTCTGGGTGCTTTGACTAATTTCAAAACTTCATCGACGCACAACTTCTGAAGTTCTCGTTGGATTTTTAAGTTTCTTTTATGTATCGGTTCCTTATTTAATACCATTTTCAACGATACCTCATTTGAATCTGTAGCACAATTATTCACAAAGTTAATAATCTTCCTAAAAAAATTCACGGCCCAATATTTCGCCCAAAATCACTTGTTGCGATGACTCATAACTTCTGACGTCACTAACAGTCAAGAATTTTTCCTTTGCTATGTTGTGCTTTCTCTAACGATAGACACATACCGCGCGGTGTTAGGCCTGCGTGCGACTGAAGGGGAAGCGGTCGCACGTTGTTACTTATTTAGTGTCGATTGCCGCCATCCCGACCTCGTCACTGACCGAGCATGAAAGACATTGCACATTATAAAACTATTTATGCTGTGTGGTGCCGGCCCTAAAGAATAACACCACCCCGACACATCCCGTGGGTGTGGTACAAAGCGACCTATCTCGTTTGTCCACCAAATCTTACGGCGAAATATTGAAACTGAAACACTGAAATATTGAAACGGTTCCCCATTATCTCCGAAGTTTGCAAGCCGAAAAATCTGAAATAATTCAGATTAATAGATAATCATCTGTATTTTACAGAAAAATGACACGATGTTTCCAAACTTTACAATTTTTGAGAAATTAAAAATATATATAACTACGACGAAAAATCTGAAATAATTGTAACATAATGAGTGATAGAATGAATTCTATGTATTTCGGGAAAAATAAAAAATACTTTTCATCATTTATAGTTTTTGAGAATAAAATGAAACTGATATTTTTTTCTGTTCTCAAGCCAGGTCACGTAAAAATGACTTTGTAATCAGGTTTTGCACACGGAACCCTCGGTGCGCAAGTCAGACTAGCATTTGGTCGGTTTTTTATATTCTTGGTCAGGGTATCAGTGAAAAAAGTTTTTATTTATTTATTCAATTAATTTATGAAGAACTTTCATCTATTTTGCTGACCCCGAAAAATACAAATCGGTTGTTACAAAAGTCGGTATTAAAAAACCTACTACCTTATACCTAATATAATACATAAATATACAATACCTATCTTTGATTTTGAAAAGTAGAATTTAAATAATTGTAGGGGGAAGCACATTGGTACAGAAAAATTCAATCTCATATTTTAGGTTCAAAAAATTACCAATATATTATTATTTTTTGCTGTATGAATGGCATAACTTTTTTTTAATAGCCTATAACTGTCCCACCGCTGGGCATAGGTCTCCCCTCCCCTTTCCATTTTTCTCTATCCTCGGCGTCCTTATACCATCGTTTTTGGAAGTGGTCGAAATCGTCTTTCCACTTACGCCTGGGCCTGCCTAGTTGCCGCTGTCCGTCTTGTGGCACCCAGTGCATTTCGATCTTTGCCAACCTTTCCGGATGCATGCGGCATACGTGGCCTGCCCAGTCCCACTTTAATACAGATGCTTCGGTGATTGCATCAGCAATGCGTGTTTTGGAGTGCAGGGTCGTATTCCTGACGCGATCCGTCCTTTTCGCACCATAGCACGCTGGCAAACCTTGAGTTTGGCCTTTTGATATTTTGTCAGCGACTATGTCTGAGCACCGAAGATTAGGCTGGGCAAGATACACATGTCGACAAGTTTTCGCTTGAGAGACAGTGGGTAGGCTACCCTTCATTAGATCTTTCATTGACCAGTAGCTGTACCAGGCATTGTCTATACGTTTACCAATTTCCTTTTCTTGCCTATTATCGAAAGAGATTATCTGGCCAAGATGAGTGTATTCGTCGACATAATGTATTTCATGCACATCCACCTCTACCCTATATTTCGCGCTGTTGGTCAATAGCTGTGTCTTAGACATGTTCATCTTCAGTCCAAACTCAAGGCGCGCCGCGCTCAGCTCTTGTTGCATTTCCTCAAGTTTATTTGGATTGAAGGAGAATAGGACGATATCGTCTGCAAACCGAAGGTTAGTTAACCTCTTATCGTCAACTATTATGCCCTTTGAATGCCATGAGTTGGCAAGTTTTTTAAATACTTCCTAGAAGGTTGCTGTGAACAATTTTGGGGACAGCGGATCTCCCTGTTTTACTCCTCTGTCAACTTTAAAGGTGTGCCTGAATTTTGTAGTCTAATATTAGCTGTGCTGTTGAAGTAAATTGTACGAATTAGGTCCAAGTAAGTAGGCGGAATGTTCTGTTTTTATAGAGCGGTAAATATTGCGGTGTGAGTGATGCTATTGAATGCTTTGGAGTAGGTAATCTACGAACGCTAAGAAAAGAGGCTTGTTAAATTTTGTGACTTTTTCTATTATTTGGTTAAAAGTGTGATCTTGGTGTTGGTGTGTATCGAGATTAGCAGCGATTCGGTTTTGTATAGTTATGATTAAAGCTTTATATATGTGTGATATTAGACTGATCAGTCTATAATTGCCAATATCACCTTTCTTGTGCAAGAGTACTATATTAGTAACACACATTTTCTGGAAATTTACCAATGAATAAAATGTCGTTAAATAGATTTGTGAAATGAGGAAGTAAAGTTGGTTTCCCTGTTTTGAGGGCTTCGGTTGTGATACCGTCAGTACCTGGGCTTTTACTGTAGTTCATGGATTTTATGGCAACATGGACCTCGTACTCTGTTGATTCACGTCTTGCTTTTTGACATTCCTTGCTTGAATTGAAAACGTTTATTTAGCAATGTCAACGCCAGAATATAGCAAGTACACAATACAGAAGTATACAAAGATATAATACATGCAGCACAAAACATCCGGTGCGGTACAGCGCCAAAAAGGGTACACCAGTTCAGCACAATGCTGAGGCAAGCCACAGCGCTAATTTTCAGCTGGCTCCTCAGTGACTGCACGGACGAAGAAAGCAACAGTGCGTGTTGTGTTGTATGAAGGTGTTTGTTTTTATAAATGAGGGATATTAGTGTGTATGTGAAGTACTGAGTGTGTGGGAGGGTGATGGCATGGTGCGTGCACATTTACATGGTATTATGTGTGTGTATGGTAGTCATGTCAATTTGAATGCTGCGTTTAACTTCGTTATCAAGTTTTTAAAATTCTTCTTTATTGTCTTTGTAATTTAAGTTTTTCCCTTCTTCTATTAGCAAAAGTGTTTTGTCACTAAGCTTGTTGTTACTATTTTTGATTTGTTTTATTTAGCGACTAGCTGTTTGTATACTGTTATTAGTATAATTAACTGGTTGTATTGGATGCCTTCCAATACAACCAGTTAATTATACTATTATTCAAGCATATTTTTTAAAATTTGGAAATAAAAAGCCCTCGACCAAAACTATGATGTAATTTTAAATGCTTGTACAAATTACGATGAATACGTGTACTTAAATAAGTAGGTAAGTACGTGAATTTCGTTTAAATAGGTATTCGTTAACATTAATAATTTAAAAAAAATGACGATGTAAATATTTTTCCAATGTAGTTAAAGTTATGCGCCCCAATACACGCATACATTACAACAATTAAAACTAAAAAATATTAAATTAGTACCGTTTTTGTTGATTTCGATTATAATTCCAACATAATCTATTAAACGGAACGTTTTTCTACGAAGTCGAATGACATCCGTCGACATTTATGTCGATAGAGTTTGAGAATACCATTTTCAGATGACTCTACATTTTACTTTCGACTTATGTCGTAAGGTAAAGATTTGTCTAACTCTGCGAGAATTGGCTTCCAGGACAGGAAATCATACACATAACGTATGTATACGTTCCAAAGTAACGAATAAATAAAAGCTCTAACTGAACTCTACCAATAGGTAGAGTTAATAATAATCCAGCATGTCGACGATGCATGTATGTAAAAATTAGTCGATCGAGATTGAGAATACCATTTTCAGGTAACTCTACATTTTACTTTCGACTTATGTCATAAGGTAAAGATTTGTCTAACTCTGCGAGAATTGGCTTCCAGGCCAGGAAATCATACACATTGGTTAACGTATGTATCCGTTCCAAAGTAACGAATGAATAAAAGCTCTAACTGAACTCTACCAATATGTAGAGTTAATAATAATCCAGTATGGCTACGATGCATATATGTAAAAATTAGTCGATCGAGACTGAGAATACCATTTTCAGGTAACTCTACATTTTACTTTCGACTTATATCGTAAGGTAAAGATTTGTCTAACTCTGCGAGAATTGGCTTCCAGGCCAGGAAATCATACACATTGGTTAACGTATGTATCCGTTCCAAAGTAACGAATGAATAAAAGCTCTAACTGAACTCTACCAATATGTAGAGTTAATAATAATCCAGTATGGCTACGATGCATATATGTAAAAATTAGTCGATCGAGACTGAGAATACCATTTTCAGGTAACTCTACATTTTACTTTCGACTTATATCGTAAGGTAAAGATTTGTCTAACTCTGCGAGAATTGGCTTCCAGACCAGGAAATCATACAAATTGGTTAACGTATGTATCCGTTCCAAAGTAACGAATGAATAAAAGCTCTAACTGAACTCTACCAATATGTAGAGTTAATAATAATCCAGCATGGTAACGATGCATGTATGTAAAAATTAGTCGATCGAGACTGAGAATACCATTTTCAAGTAACTCTACATTTTACTTTCGACTTATGTCGTAAGGTAAAGATTTGTCTAACTCTGCGAGAATTGGCTTCCGGGCCAGGAAATCATACACATTGATTAACGTATGTATCCGTTCCAAAGTAACGAATGAATATAAGCTCTAACTGAACTCTACCAATAGGTAGAGTTAATAATAATCCAGCATGGCGACGATGCATGTATGTATTTTTTTTTCCAAAGTAACGAATGTATACCAGGTAACGACTCTACCAATGACTGAACTCTATGATCCAGCATGCGACGAGGCATTGCATGCGTGACGTGAGTAGACGTGAACGGTCGAATGACAGTTTTAAGATTTTTAAAAAATTGTTTTAAATATTATTAATGCACACGAAATATTTTTAAATTTTTTATCCATATACGAAAGAATAACTAAACTAAAACTGTAAAATTAAGTGTTTAGTAAAAAATTCGGACTCTACCATTGACAGTCACGTTTGTTTATTGGTTAACATCCGCCATTTTGTACTGTCGTTTGTTTAGTGACTGGGTCTCTTTCTAGTGATGCTATATATTTCTCGTAAAAATATATATTGTGAATTCGCGAGTGGCGTACAATGTTTTTGTTAAAAATGTTGTTTTTAAAAGGTCTAAATTAAATCGTGTGACTTGTCAATCTGACGTCGGTATATCATCTACCTATGTGCCGGATGTGTCCTACAATCGTTTAGGGCGATTTTACGTGCCACCTTGAGTGGTGTACGTGTCCCAATACCTATGCTGCCAAGAACATGAGTGGCAACGGGAATCAGGTGCCGTTGGCGCCGAATCAGCGCGGGCCCGGATCGTATCCTTTTATAAATGATAACAGTAGTTTTATCACTATATTTACGTAATATATGCCTTTTCAGCATCTTGTAGAGTCGCATTTTGCGAATACATGCAGGTATTCTTGTTTTCTTAGTTTATAAATTTTTATACTAAAATGCTTATTTAGCTGTTTCTTCTAAACACCGTAATCAGTTTGCCAGTTTTAATTAATTAAATTGTATAACTTCTGTAGGCATGAACATGAGTTTTTAAATTGCAGGAATGAAACTTGTAGTAGGTACCTAGGTAGTTATTATTGTGAGTTATTTTCTTAGTTAATAACTACTTGAGCATTTGATAATATATGATTTCTTGTGGTATAATAAAAAGCCAGTAATATAATACAAATTTTAAATGACATTACAAAGCTGATATGTTTAGCATGTGAATATATATTTTAATATTAATTTCTGTGGTATAATAGAGTAGACAGTAAGTTAAATACTAGTGTTAAATCACATTACATAGCTGTTACTGATATGTTTAGCATGTGAATAATTATTTTAATATAAATTTCTGTGGTATAATAGGGTAGACAGTAAGTTAAATACTAGTGTTAAACCACATTACATAGCTGTTACTGATATGTTTAGCATGTGAATATATATTTTAATATAAATTTCTGTGGTATAATAGGGTAGACAGTAAGTTAAATACTAGATATTTATTTTAATATAAATTTCTGTGGTATAATAGGGTAGACAGTAAGTTAAATACTAGTGTTAAATCACATTACATAGCTGTTACTGATATGTTTAGCATGTAAATATATATTTTAATATAAATTTCTGTGGTATAATAGGGTAGACAGTAAGTTAAATACTAGTGTTAAATCACATTACATAGCTGTTAAGTTTAGACATGATAGTTTTGTAATGTGAACTTTACTTTTGAGAAACTCTATTAACATCCATAAATAACGGTTTTAGAAAGCCAAAATTATAATATTATAAAGTATATATTAATATATTCTTTAAAAAAAGATATATTAATAGCTAATATAATTATTAGCAATAATTTTTTTAGGGTTCCTAAACGGTAATTAAGGAACCCTTATGGTAAGACATTGGTGCCCGTCTGTCCGTCTGTATGACACTGGTGTTTTTTTAGGAACTATTAATGCTATCTACTTGAATTTTAGCAGTTGTAGGACTTCCTTGTCCGCATCTATCCTAGGTCATTAAATATGGAAATAATTTAATTTTTACTAAAAATGGGGTCTGGTCTGTGTTATAGTTTATGACTTAAGATGACCAATAATTCATAGATAATCTCCTATATTTTACAGGGAAAAAGTTGATTAAAAAATTAAATATACTTTAGAAATAAAAAAATCATATTAAAAAATTAAAAATCGACATAATGCATATTTTTTCAGTAAAATTGTAACAACCATTATTGTACATATGTATTTTTGTTATGTATTTATTATAACCATTTTAAAATTGAGAGACCACTCCACTGCAATTTAAAAAAAATTAGATTAACATATGCATAATGGAAAATCTTTGATTACGATTGCAAACTACTTTGCAGTAGTCAGGAAAAAACAGAATCACAAATTTTTGCCCGCATACTAGTATAAATACTTAAGAAAGTATTTATACTGGTATGTGAATATGATTAATGCATACAGTCAGTATATATTTTTTAAATTTATTATAAACATTTTGTTTATTTACAACATTACAACTAAGAAAACAACGATTTAAGGTGAAACGCTACAACACGCTTTACCTACAAATGGTTTTGCACATTTGGATGTGTCCAATCCCATGGATCATGGATCAATTGGACAGATTTTTAACATATACATACCTACATATTCAATTTATTATACCAGACTGGTAATATCACAAATCACTTTTAGACTATTTTGCCAGTATAGGCTAGTTCATTTTTTTACAGCATAAGCGGTCAAAATTGGGCTATGAGAATTTGAGAGACCTAACCACTGCAAATATTTTTGTTTTATTAAAAGCCTAATGGAAAAGTCTTTGATTACGTTGGTGAGCAAGGTTCTTTGTTGTATTCAAGAAAAAAAAACAGTAACACAAAATACATACATTAGTAGTTGTAGCAACTGAAACATTTAATGGAGGCAGAAGTTTTCCCGGATTCTTAAAAATGCCAATATCTCGAAAACCACAAGGTTCTTACTGAGGTCAAGTTTAGTTACTCTGGTCAGGCAAGAGCTGGTCCAACAGCTCTTGCCGGGTTGTCGTTGATTTTTGATACATCCTGTAGTTTACATACATACAGTTTATAATAAAATTTCAAGTCTATTCTATGCACCGAAGATCGAATTTTAAATTAGCGGACTTCAAAATCGATATCTGAGGGTCCGCGTAAACTCCGAACACGAATCTGAAAAAAAAAGTGGGAAAAGTGGCAGCCATTTTGAACTTTTTTGTTACTGGGCCGATCGACTTCAAAATCGATATCTGAGGGTCCGGGTGGACTCCCAACACGAATCTGTAAAAAGTGGCCGCCATCTTGAACTTTTTGTTAATGGACTGATTGACTTCAAAATCGATATCTGAGGGTCCGCGTGGACTCCGAACACGAATCTGTAAAAAAGTGGGAAAAAGTGGCCGCCATTTTGAACTTTTTTGTTACTGGGCCGATCGACTTCAAAATCGATATCTGAGGGTCCGCGTGGACTCCAAACACGAATCTGGAAAAAAAAAATTACCACCATTTTGAACTTTTTTGTTACTGGACCGATCGCCTTCAAAATCGATATCTGAGGGTCAGGGTGGACACCGAACAAGAATCTGTAAAAAAAAGTGGATAATGTGGAAGTGTCAGGTATAAGATGTATTATATTTATTTTATATTATATTAGCGAATACTGAGCCACTCACACAGACACGAAACGCAATCGCATTATACGAAACTTGCACATACATCTTTGATAATTATTCGTACCCGCACAGAGTGGGGCTCTCTCTCAGAAGAGCAGAAAGTCCGATGTGTAGACTGGTGCCAGTTTATGCTTCACAATTATAACCTCAAAACCATACGCCGCCGCTCGCTAGCTGCCACTAGACCGAATTGCATTTTCGTTTTACGCATAGCAGCGCTGCATTTTACCGTTTTTGAGGAACACTAGCGCCTTACTCTCTGACACGGCTTACCTGCGCCCACAGGTCCTCGTGTGTGTACCGCTTGGCCATATATGACCATATTACCAAGGGTAGAGCATCTCTGATATTCTGGTTTCATATAAGGACTCTACAGTGACACTCTCAACCAGAACATCACATCTGCAAGAAACAGGTATACTTGCCAATTTCTAGAGCTCTACCTTGCCTCCGTTCAACGTTACGGTGATTACCGCAAGGTAAACATGATCAATCTTTACTAATACCACCGTGCCAATAAAATAACAAAAACACGATTTTATTTATTCCAAAATACTTTTTCTTCAATGGGCTTCATCATTCTTGAAGAAGTCCTACTCAGGTCTCAGTACTCTTGGACTATAATGTCGTCTGACCACCTCGCTGCTGGTCGTTCTACACTTCTGTAGTGTTCCCAGTCTCCACTCCATTTTGTTAGTCCACCGGTTATCGCAGCATCTCGCTACGTGTCTTGCCCAATACCACATAAAAGTCGCCATGCGCTTAGCAACATCATTCTTCACATCTCCTTTATTCTGAAGCATCTGTAGTCAAGCACCAATGACACCGCCAACAATTCACTTTGAATCCAATCGCAACAATACTCCATCGCACGCACAACACACCTGGAGAGTAAGAAAAGTTCGCACGTTAATAGTTCTTCAAACTTGGTCAACCTAACCAAGCAATAGTCAGCAACAATTTAAATCAAAGAGCACGAAGTCAAATTTAAATCCCACGTACACCTTGTTGATTAAACAACTGTGAGCAACACTCAAACAAAACTCATTAAAATAAATCAAGGTCATTGCGCAAAGCCTCACAAGCTCACAACCGCCATGTCACCTCCATCCTATCACCACAGCTCATGGACAAGCCAACGGGCGTCCGAAAACCAGTCACCTCTATCCGACAACTCTTGGACAACCTCCCTCCGGCGTCCAATAACCACCAGTCACCTCAATCCGGTAACTCTAGGACAACCTCCATCCGGCGTCCGACAACCAAACAGATTGCTTACTTGTACGCTCAATCAGCAAATCTCAAACGAAAAGTCAAAAGGCTTTACATATAATCATGGTTTTGCTTGACAACAACATCACAGCTGCACCTGGCCGATGTCAGATGGGATGTCTGGAACGCTAATAGCTAGATGGTTCGAGTTTGAGCTCAAATGTTTTGGACCATGGAGCCTTTCTCATATCTGGAACCTCAAAGACCTGATGATGACCAGGAGAATGTAAAGGGATCTACACATTGGTAAGTCGGAGATTTTTTAAATTTTCATTAAATTTGACTAAAAATGTAGGTGTCTACGAGGTGAGGTCCAAAAGTTTCTGGCCAAACATATTTCTAGATGTCTAAAAAAACAAATTATACGTCATTGTAATTGTCATTTATCCTACTAACTCGTGTTACTACAGTAACACGAGTACAGCTACAGCTGGAACTGGAATATTGTTCCGTGATTAAGTTCCTTACAAAGGAAGGTGTTAGTCCAACCGATATCAAACAAATGTTGGATAATGTGTACGGGCATTTTTCTCCATTATTTTCCATCGTCAAAGATTGGTGTAAGCAATTTCGTTTAGGCCGAGAGTCCATCGACGACGAACCTCGCTCCGGTCGACCTGTTGAGGCACTGACTCCAAACAACATCAAATTAGTGGAAGAAGTTCTGAGCGACCGATGGCAAAACTTATTTCAAGTTAGAAGCGTGCTCTAAGGAACTTTTGGAGACCTTTCAGAAAAGTGGAATCGATTGTCTAGAGTCAATTGTCACTGGAGATGAAACTATGGTTCTTTATTATGATCTCCGTTCCAAAAGAGAGTCGATGGAGTGGCGTCGTTCTGGTGAAGAACCGGCTAGAAAGGCAAAGGTGACCCAGTCCACGAAAAAGATTATAGCTACGATATTCTGGGATTGCCAAGGAATATTGCTTATAGACAAAGAAAACGCAATACTACGGTGACTGGAAGCTATTATGCTAACCTTATAGAGAAGTTACGAGAAACAATCGAGCAGAAACGTGGAAAAATAGCATAGGTGTGCGTCTTCCCCATGACAATGCGCACGTCCACGCCGCCGCCATTGCGAAAGCTGCTGTTTCAAAGTGAGGCTTCACTGAAATTCGCCACCCACCCTATGGTCCTGACTAGCCAAGTGATTACTATTTATTCTCAAAACTCTAGTCAGACTTAAGGGATCAAATATTTTCCACTGATGATATAGTGTCCGCTGAGGTTTTCGCCCATTTTGAAGACAAAACTAATCTGAATAATCTGACTATTTTTATACTGGGATAAAAATGCTAATTAAACGATCCGAAAAAAATGTTGAAATTGATGGAGACTAGTTATAATGAAAAATAAAAACTGACCTTGAGTTTCCTTTTTCTTTGTCAAGCCAGAAAGTTTCGGACCTCAATTCGTATGTTGTTCTACAGCTTAAAAGTGTTATTGCAGAACCATAGGTAGGTTAGCTTTATTCTATGTCGTTTTGCTATAGTTGTCCACATAACAATACGAAATAAAGCTATAAGTACCAATATGTCTAAAAAACTTATGAAAAGAACAATGTAAATCCCTGATTTGTTTAGAATTATCTTGTATATATAATTTTTATTATAATGGCGCCTAATTGTTTCCTGTTACCGACCCCTAAAGCCCTATGTTGAACGACGGCTATATAAATTTGACATGTCTTGTGCTATCCTTTTCTTATTCTAGAGATATGAAAAGGAGAGTGTCAGGCATGGCTACATTTTAAACCCTAAACGGACTGATGTAATGACATCATCAAGGAACGAACGCCGACTAATTTTTCTTTCGGCCAAGATTGACATACTGACCAAGTGACCTACCTATTACCATTCAATAATTTAATTATAAATTTTGCACACAAGATTGTTATATTCTTTTTTTTTGCTATTTTCTAGGTAGTATAAAGTGGAGTCCTAATTATCTATTTTGACTTCCGAATTATGTCCATATGTCGATTTAATAGCGAATTCGACATGCGTTTTATTGGAGGTTAAAAGTATCGATTCTTACATATCGTGGTTCGCTATTTTTAATCTAGCAACCCCAGCAAACCCTCGGAAAATAAAATTCACTGCCCTTGTCGTTTACAGCGTCGTTACGCCATCGAGAAATAGCATTTCAGTTTACTGTTAATATGTTCTGCTCCTCTGTTCATGGCTGTTTCAGTTCTCAATACAATGCGGCATATCAATTCTTTATACTGCTGTGTATACTGCACAAGAGATACTATCGCAACCAATAGTGTATATGTTGGGGGTAGCTAGGGGTATTAAAGAACGCCCCAAATTGTGAGAGAGAACAATGTATCTTTGTCTCTTTCTTGCGTTCTGTTCCTTTTTTCATAAAATGAAATGTTCAGTGGGGTGATCCCTCATCGGAGGCTTTTCCGACACCTTTTGACATTATTATTATTAAAATGTGTTCTTAATGAACAAATCCGTGAATAGTTTGCGCAAACTTGGTGATAACTGTTGGCGTTAACGTAAAAGTGTCGTGGTGGCATTAATTTCAGTGCGAGTGTAGAGCTATGTAGCGCGCCGTTTCCTTATCGATTTTCTGTATGCTGCATTAAATTACTATTTAAATTGTGAACGCGTACTGCTAATATTTTAGCAACATGCGTTACGCTTTTATGTTCCGTAATAGAATTCCAAATTAAATATAGAAAAATAGTAAAACACATAACCAGTGCTCAGTTATACTAAATTCGAATGTACTTTCTTATTAAGTACTTATTTATTACGCTGTTGTCTGATAACAATTCAAATGCTATACCAAAATAAATTATCATAATTTTCATAATAATACGAGACAACGTCATATTAAACATCTTATGCCGATGATTGTGTCTCCAATATTTTGGGATTGGTTCAACGTTTGGCTAATACAGTTTCTAAAAGATTTATATCATGAAATTAAAATGGTGGCTCTAAGAGGAACAAATGGTTCCATAAATTCTTTGTCACATACATGTGTCAATCATGGAAATCAGTCACAACAGAGCGGGATTGATGTGGCGCAAAGTTTACAAACATCATTGAACATGCCCCAATCAGCAGTGGCACAACACATCAATGCAAATCAAATCAATTTGCAGCCCTTAAATAATGTTTCGGTGCAGTTTATTCCGCAACAAACTAACCCAAGTAATCTTAAACATGAACAATCGTCTTCTCGATTTTCTAACTCTAACTGCATGCTGCCATCACATCATTACAGATTGTTATCACAAACCCGTAAGTGAACGAACATAATATCTAAATATTTACGTTCATGTCATTAGCTGTTTTTGTATCATTATTTATTTTCGATTATTCGTTTCCAATAGTCAAGTAATGAACGCTATGTTAAGATTTCATAATACCGAGAGTATAGATTACGCTTTATGTGCTATTGTTGCGTTAGTGATAAAGGTTCGCCTTTAAATTCTCATAGGTTGAGTTGTCCTAGTTTTCAAAGTGTATTCGTAGCATTAACTATTATTTAAGTCTTGAATTTACAATACCTACTATTTTCTTAGCAAAATTCAGTTATCCTCGGGCGTCTACACCACACAGTAAGTCGAGGAAAAGTCTCCTACCTGTCGCAGCTTAAAAATAACAGTTCACCTAAATATGTTCTTTTCGATAAGATAAAATGAATAGGACTTGTATATTTGCAGGGCCGGAATGCTACCACCCTACAGGCGCCACTGGAGCGGGTTATATGCCCAGTACGGCAGGCGGCGCGCAGTCTTCGGCACAAGCGGCGCTGAGAGGTCAACCTACGCCGCAACCGTCAGCGCCGCCGGCACCTCAACAGGACATGTCTAAAACAACCATGGTCAGTTTTTCATGTATTATTTATTAATAATTAAACATTAATATAACATTTCCTATTAGGAGATGTGGCAATGATATCGGGTTGTTTATTTCAGGCTGGCCATAACTACGTATCGCCGCCGAATCAAACGCCACAAACTCGGCCACAATATCCCAATTTCCAGTACAGAACGACACAACACGGGACGAGGCCAAACACTCATCCGAGGTAAATAAATGAATAAGGTTTATGTAAATGGCTCCAAAAAAAACCCTGCTCATTTATCTCTGCATTCGTAGGTGGGAAGGACTTTGTGATTGAAAGATACGATTTTGTCCTCGTTTTTTTGTTTATTATGATGATAAGAATGAGTTTATTGATCAGTAATGCGTACAAGTAGATTATGTTCCCCAATGCTGCGATTAATATTTCACTTGAACATTTACACAGACAACAACAGCCGTTTATTCCTGGTGCGGGCGCCACAGCCACTGCTCCTGTCATATACCATCCGACGTTCATGCTCGGTCCAACGCATATGGGCATTCCACAGTCGTATCAACAGCCTCGCTCTAGTACGCCGGGGTAAGTAAATGGACTTGCAACGAAAATGTTTAAAGCAGCTACCAGAACCATGACACATATAGTTACATAAGTTCCTTTACTGATTTTTGCGTAAACATACCTTCACGCTGTATGTCTTGCGGTATAGGAAGATTTTTGAGTAAAACTGCATTTAAATATGTATTTGTTTTCGCTTTACAACGAAATACCTTTACTGATTTTTGAGTAATCAATGATTACTAATCATATAATACATAACGAGTGGCAAACCGAAATGATCGGGAATAAAAAAAACTACATGCAGGATTTAATTAAATTATTTTTCATTGTTTTTAGAAGAATATCCGTTGCAATTTATGCATTTGTTCAAACCAATCATTAAAACCATAATTCCAGTCTGAATTTGACGTTGACAAAATGGCCGATTTGTAAACTTCTACTACTACTTCTGGGTCTTCAAACCGCTGACCACGTTATAATACTTTAATTCTGGGGAATGTGAAGAAATCGTTAGAGCTCAGGTCAGGACTGTACGGAGGATGGATCATGAATTCAACGTTTTGCTGCTCCAAAAAATCGATTGTCTTCTGAGCGCTATGGGAGCTCGCATTATCATGATGTAATATGATGCGACGTTTCGGGTTGCCTCTACGGAGTTCGACCATTATTTTTGGCAAATAAACCGTGGTGTGCCAATTAGCGGTAACCGTTCTGCGTTCCTGTAATGGAATTGTTGCAACATGTCCTTTTTTCGAGATAAACGAAGCGACCATTTTCTTCGACACGCTGCGGGAAGTTTTGTTGGCTTGACCTCGTCTTCGAAGACCCAAGTTGCCGATTGGTGTTTTCTTTCAGGCTCATATGAATAAATCCATGATTCGTCACCTGAGAATATGTTATAAACGGCATTTGACTTCCCTCCGTTGAAGCGTTGCAGACTAGACCGGCACCCATTAACACGAGCCGCCTTTTGCTCTTCGGACGAATTATGGGGTACCCAGCGAGAAACTCGCTTTCTGACACCCGTCAGTTTGAATTGCAGTCATTCCAATACCTATAGTTTCCCGAATATGCTCGTATGTCACATGTCGGTAATCTTGTATTAGTTTTTGCACCGCAGCGATGTTTACAGTTGATACCAAATTTTTGGTCGACCTGTAAGGTAAGGTACGGTGCTGAGAGAGGCGCGACCTCGCCGGAACTCTGCATACCAGCGATATATTGTCGTTTGGCTAGGTGCTTCAATATCATAAACAGAAACGAGCTCAGCGAGAAATTCTTCTTGCGAAAAATAAATTATGGCACGGAAATTTTCACGCGTGAACTCCATTTTCTTTATCGACTTGTTAACTTTAAACCAACCTATAATTTTTTAGACATTTTTTTCCTATTGTGTAAACGTCATTACGATTTCAAGTGGCCAGTATTTACGTAACAAAAAAGGTTTTATTCTAACTTAAGAAAGAGTACTCAATTCCCGGTCATTTCGGTTTGCCCCTCGTACACGCTATATCCCGTGCGGGGTATGCAGAATTAATAAAAAGCTGCATTTAAATATGTTTTTCTTTGCAACGAAATATTGCTAACTTTAATATTGTCGTTCTCAATCTGTAGCCTTTTCGGTGTACAACTACGCATTCATCCAATCAATGTGCATAAACGTATCCCAGTACGATATATGATATCACGGAATAATTCTTTCATACGCAGGTATTACCAGTATATACCACCATACTTAAGTTATAGCACTCCGCCAAGCCACTCTTCACCATGTAAGTATTGTCTTAACTATATCCATGTTATATTCTACTAGATATAATTCACTTGTCAGACGAAAGTGTCTCATTGTCGGTTTTACAGAATGTCGGCGTTTATTTCGTAGCTATTAGTATAATTGCTTCTCGAAACGCATAGATCAAATTGTAAACTAAATACCGGGCATCAAGAGCATTTTTTAAGGTAGCTTAATTCCGGAGAATTTTTTTTCGAGTGGTGCTAATCTTAGTGGGCATGAATGACTGTTCTATGTTCCTGTTACAGATTATTACACATCAAACAGTCAGCTACCTACACAAAACCTGCAAGGGAACGCGCCTGGTGGTAGAACCAATCCCACCACCCTGGTAGGGCCACAGGGTACCCCCGCCACGCCCACCGCCCCCACTGCTACCCTCCCGCAACCTCAAGCACCAACTCACATGCATCAAGCAATGCCTGGTAAGTAGAAATTCGGGAGGTTTATATGTATGACAAATTACCGGGGCAAGATCACAATGACGAAAAATAATTAAAGATAAGGCAGTTCCAGAGGCTCCAATGGGAACTTCGATCCTGTAGTTCGACTAGCTGCCTGGTTGAATCATAACAGTGCCAATACCACAAACATATTTGGGGTGCATGCCTTGTACAGCTATAATTCCTGATCTATACCAGGAAGCCAATTCTCGCAGAGTTCGACAAATCTCTATCTTCGACATAAGTCGAAAGTAAAATGTAGAGTTACCTGAAAATGGTATTCTCAATCTCGATCGACTAATTTTTACATACATGCATCGTCGCCAGCATCTCACGTCACGCATGCAATGCCTCGTCGCATGCTGGATCATAGAGTTCAGTCATTGGTAGAGTCGTTACCTGGTATACATTCGTTACTTTGGAACTATTTTTTACATACATGCATCGTCGCCATGCTGGATTATTATTAACTCTACCTATTGGTAGAGTTCATTTAGAGCTTTTATTCATTCGTTACTTTGGAACGGATACATACGTTATCCAATGTGTATGATTTCCTGGCCTGGAAGCCAATTCTCGCAGAGTTAGACAAATCTTTACCTTACGACTTAAGTCGAAAGTAAAATGTAGTGTTACCTGAAAATGGTATTCACAATCTCGATCGACATAAATGTCGACGGATGGCATTAGACTTCGTAGAAAAACGTTCCGTTTCATCCATTATGTTGGAATTATAATCGAAAGCTACGAAAACGGTACTAATTTAATATGTTTTTTAGTTTTAATTGTTGTAATGTATGCGTGTATTGAGGCGCATAACTTCAACTACATTTAAATAGTCATTTTATTTAAATTAATGATAATGAATACCTATTTTAACGAAATTCAAGTATCTACCTACTTATTTAAGTACTTATCTTAATTTTATCATAATTCGTACAAATATTTAAAATTACATCATAGTTTTAGTCGAGGGCTTTTTAAATCCAAATAAATATGCATGATCTTGAAATATTTCTTGTGTATCTCGATGTAATATAGTAGATAAATATTTTATTAATGTGATATCAACCATATTTCGATCGTATATTGGTCGAATAACACGGTTTTTACTGAGCAGAAACTACTACAGAGTTAGAAACTGAGCTAGATTACATAATCCTATACATTAAATCCGAAAATAAAATCGCAAAATTATAAACAAAGTCTAGATCTACAATGTCATATAATAAATAATAATAATAATTTTCCAATAAAAAATCTACAATTAAATATAAAAATATTTCAAAAACATTTATATAATGTAACAATGCGATTGGGTTTAAAAATATTGCCGAAGTTAGCACAATATTATTGCAATAAAATGTAAACAACGTTAAAAAAAGACCTCTATTAAAAAATCGTGTTCACTCACTTTTCAATCCATTTCGATAGACTTAGCACTCGCCATACGAGTAGCGATGTCGAGTGCCAACGACCACTCTTTGCATGTCTATTGCTAGCAGTAGACATATGTCGAACTCGACATATGGAGAATAACAAAAAGCAGTATCAATCGAAATCCGCCATTTTTTTTGCGACAAATGTCTCTTTTGAGATTAAGTCGAATGTGCGAGAATCGTCTTCCTGAGAGTTTCTATGAAAATCAATTACAAGTCTGTTTTTTTTTAAATTATTTGCTTTTACCGGATTTGAAGGTAACATGCTCATTTCAGAGTATCTTGAGTTTCTATACATCCATCAAATCTTAGAAAACCATTGATGCCAATTCCTATAAGGAAAATAGAAATCTAAATTTCGATATGTTCTAATGCTGGGAATGTTCTCTTACGCTGCTCTTAATCAGAAATCTAATTGATCTCTTAAACAAATCATACTTTAGAGCAGGCTTTTATTTTGTGTTTAATCTATATTATTATTTGTAGTAGTTTTCTTGTTCCATTACAAAGATGACTTTGGAAACCACTGTAGCGATTAGTTTAATGGTAATTAAGTCAATGATGACTAAATTACTAGTTAGTAAATGACACGCCTTATTGGCGACCGACTACTAACTAGCTACGTGCATCGAAAGTTATTTTAGATAAATTATAATTAATTACGATTTCAATATTTCTGGATCTCAGAAGCATTAAACTGTATGCCATAACCAATTTTACGAATGAGACAATTCTGTATAAAAATTGGTGACGTTTGAACTTTGATTAGGTAAGTATAAAATTGGTAAACGAATTCTAAAGTAAAGAAGTTTTTAAAGTATTTATTCAATAAAACTTCTGGTTATAATTTGTCACAATACCTAAGAAACCGAAAATGGTAGAAAGGCATTTACAGTATTATGCTTCTGAGGTCCAGATTTATTAACTTAAGATTTGTTGCTTGCTGATTCCATGAAAATCGTTTGTAGTCTTCGGTGAGGAAGCATCCAATGTCTAACATTGTATTTAGTTCATTAACGCTGTTTCGGTCAAGCCAGAGTAGTATAAACTAGTATTCCGAGGCCGGATACGTCACAAACAATCAAGATGTTATTCCGAAGTATAGTAGTATATAGAATTATCGCAACGAGAATTTTTCGTTTAAATTTTTACGGGGTACGGAACACCATAAACAGCAATGTACGTCGACATCAGATCACCCCGCGTGGACGCCTCGTACATCGTTGGTCCCAAAGGGCATTGCAGCCTCATTAGTGTAGTTATTATTTAATTTTGTTTTTGACGTTATTTTCTTCTTCAGGTATACGTCCAACTCAGCAGAAACGTCCGAGTCACAGAGTTCCAATTATTGACCCTGTTACACGTAAGTACCTTGACATGCCTATCATATTAATAATTTATCATATCTAATGATATGATCTTAACACTTGATTTCAAAAGCATATCATTAATACATAATACAATCATAGTTTTAAAAGCCTGGTCAATCTGGAGTTAATGATTCATATAAAATCAGTTTTTCCCAAAATTCGCCCACTTTATTTAAAAAAAAAACCCTTTTGTAAGTGATTGTCTTCTATTATTCACTATAACATATTTTAAGAACAGTTTGTTTTCTCGAGACACGAAACATTTGCCTTGTCGTTGGCTCACTATTACTAGGTTCCATATTTTATGTAATTTGTACGTAACGTTGTGAGACAACGCTCTTGTCGCTAGGAAACAATCTGAAAAACTTTACTGGATTCTTACCGTCGCATATAACGAGGTAATTTCTTGTTTAATTTACAGAACAAGATATATTCTCCGATTTATATTCCAATGAGCAATATGTAAGTGGTGATTCGAGTGAAAGACAAACGCCTCAACCCGTGAGTATTTAAAAATATTAACAATGGTCTCATAAATATCAATCTATCAGGGGTCTCATAAATATCAATCTATCGATTAAATTTAATTATGCGTGCAAGAATAAATCAAGACTCACAAGAATACCTCACCTTATATAAGTTATTTAAATACAACCCTTCTTGCGACACCCTGTATAACTTATTTTTATTTTTATTAGGAACCAACACACAGTATTGCTGAAGAATTCACAAGAATGGTCAATGAAGTCGCCAATCAACCAACTACATGTGAACCTGCATTGATTATCAATTATTTATCGAAGAATGTAGATTTACCTATATCTTCTACGACAGCAAGTTCCGTACAACCTCAATCAAATGCAATAATCTCTATTAATAATAATATAGTTAAATCTGAGATATTAACTGTTAACGAAAGTAATGTAACGAAATCAAAAGTGAATTTAGGACCTGATGTTGTTGTAGAAACTAATGAAACACCTGTAGTGTCAGCAATATCAGATAGTCCTGTTATAGTGCCTAAAATGCCTATGAATAATAAGCAACTCCAAAAGAATAGTGATCAGGATGTTCAGCCTTTAGTTCTAGATAAAAATGTACCATCTAATAAACAACACAAACAAAACAAAAGTAAACCAGTCGTGCCTCAAATTGAACAAGTAGAGATGCCGTCAGACGCTAACATTGATGCGATACACGGCACCCCGGCTACAAATGTAGCGCCGGTTGTGGCGGCTGCCGTCGCGCCTGTTGCGGCGTCCCCTATACCTGCAGCACCAACAAGTGCGCCGCTGCCACCTACTCCTGCTCCTCAACCACAGAGGATAAGAGAGCCTAGGGAACGGCTGAGATCAGAAGAAAAAGAGAAAAATAAAGACAAAGATGTACAGCAGGAAACGACTCCCTCTGTGTCCAGCAAACCTAACGGATCTACGTCTCCTGTCGGTAAGTACAGTTATATTTTTTTGATTGTTGACATTTAAAGTATATCCTGACCATGAAAATAGAAACCCTGTCAAGAGGGCACTATTGGTACTGTTTAGGGTTCCGTACCAAAAAGGAGAAAAAGGAACCCTTATAGTGACACTTCGATGTCCGTCCGTCCGTCCGTCTGTATGTCACAGCTATTTTTCTCAGGGATTACTGAAGCTATCGATTGAAATTTTGCACAATTTGGTGGTTTCCAAGTAACTAATATGAAATGCATTCCTTAGAAATTAAGAAATACACATAAGTTGATGGTCAAATGTAAAAAAAGAATTAAAATTCGTTGAAACATAAAATAGCTCTACATGCAATCAAAAATCAGACGATAGAAAGAAACGGCAATACAAAATTATGACGTCACTGTGCTGTAGCGCCATACAAGCAGGTCCTGACTACATATAAAGAACTGTTTTACTAAAGAGCATCTCTCCAGTACTAACAGAAGCAGAATAGGGAGTCAAAAGTTGCTGAGCAAACAGCTCAGCAACTCGGGAGAAGCCACATGACGTGTCGGTCTCGGGATGAATTTGGTTAAGACTAAGGTCACCATGTTCAATTACCTTGTCGTTCCGGGACCGACTATCGTCGATGGTACGTCCCACGAAGTTGTGCAAGTTGTCTACCTCGGGCAAACTGTAATTAGGTAGAAATAACTTCGACAAAGAAGCCGACAGAAGAATTCAGCTGGGCAGGGCAGCATTTCAGAGGTTACGTCACATCTTCTCGTCACCCATAACTCAATGTCTAAAGACAATAGTCTTTAACCAGTGCGTCCTACCAGTAATGACCTACGGAGCCGAAACATGGACACTGAGGGTGCGACTGGTTCACAAATTGAAAGTCGCTCCGCGTGCTATGGAAAGAGCTATGCTTTGGAGTATCTCTGCTGGATCAAATCCGAAATGAGGAGATAGGCATAGAACAAAAGTTATCGACATAGCTCATAAGGTTAGCAAGCTGAAGTGGCAGTGGGTCGGTCACATCTGTCGCAGAATCGACAACCGCTGGGGGAGACGAGTTCTGGAATGGAGACCGCGTTTGGGCAAACGTAGTGTGGGACGCCCCCCTGCTAGATGGAGCGACGATCTGCGCAAGGTGGCTGGTAGCGACTGGATGAGAATATCGGGCTCAATGGCGCGCCCTAGGAGAGGCCTATATCCAACAGTGAACTAGCGTGGGTTGCTGATGATGATGACGTACCTAATATTATAGTATTTTATGTTATTTTGTCTATAGTATTTTTCTGCAGATAGTAGAGCTTTGTTTCTGTATAATTGTACACCCCATTTTTTAATTTGACTTGCATTATTCTCTTTGTCATCGGAGTGCTATAGCAGCTAACATGTACTACCTTGCAACACTATTGTGTTGAATTCAATAATAATACTAGATGGACGGGCCGTCCCATCCCGTCGCCGTGCCGTCCCATCCCGTCGCCGTGCCGTCCCGTCTCACCTCGTCGCTGTTGTAATGTGGATAGGTTTTACCTCTACACTAGAGTTTTCCATTGTAATCTAGAATTTTCCCGAGTCTTGCCAACATTTTCTCTACTTTTGTTATGTTATGTTTATTAACTTCCCTTACGTTACATTACACTTTACTCAAAACTTCCCATCAAATTAATCACGCCCGCGCCGTCACCCCGCTAGTTGCATGAAATGTCCTTAATGTTAAGGCTTCCTTAATTCTCGTGTCATTTCCATCATAGAGCTATGGCGTAGAAATATTATGTATTAATAGTATGTATTTTAACGAAGACTAAGGACGTTTCGTGCAACTCGTATATTCTCACTTTTACCGATTTAGCTGTTACTCGTTAATTTTTAAATCATCGTTATATGAATCGTCCCGTTCACTTTTACACAATCTAGCATTTGAATGAGCGTGACAGTTTTAGCTTTAGTTTAAGCGGCCACGCATGATTAGACTATAATATATGATAGCATTATAAATAACATGGTGCGCTCCCTCATTATAGGCACCAGTGGTATCATTCGCAAAACTAAAACATCGCTAAACGAAACGTCGCCCTCACACGATTTACATACATACCTTCACACGCTATGCCCTTTGCGTGGTAGGGCAGAGAGAACGGAGCGCTACTATCTTGGTACGCTTCTCTTGCTTCCTCTACAGTCATTCGTCGTTTCACGCATGGTCGTCTGCTGTGTATATTAAAATCTAGAGCACACAGGATTTAGTTATCAGGAAACCGTTTAGTTTTAGGTTGGCGGCCATCTCGGAATCAACGCCATCGTGTTCGCTACTTTTATTAACGAGAAACTCCAGAATCGGTGCCAATAATTTATTTTTTCAATTATCAGCGTCACTCATTCATAAATTATCAACCATCAGTTTTTGGTTTAACAAATTATGAAAAACCAAACGTTTTTTTTAATATGGCAATATTATTTGTAAACGGAAGTTGAATCGATCGATTTAATACACTTGCGCACAACACTATGCGCCTTAGCCGACTGTCCGCATGAAACGATCCAATATGGCGGATTTTATCTCACATTCACTCGGAGCATGGCTGATTTTAACATTTTTTAAAATTTTATCTTTTTAACATAATAATTAACTTAATTTAGCATTTAATAATTTTAAAATATTATTTAAGTTTTAAAAATAGTACTGTGGTTTAAGTAAAACGAGTTGAAAGTCCGACAATCTAGATCCTTGAGTGACCTTTTCTTTCACCATATTGCTAAGTTATCGAATCGTAGTTGGTTCTGTGAAGTTTTAATGAAATTGAGTGAATTTTGTAAATTGTGATATAATTTTAGCTATTAGTGCCACATTGTAAAGTATGATGTTCAGGTAGGTACTGTGCAAGAAAACTCCCACGTGGAAATACCTCACGTCTCTATTTATAGAATCGAACATGGTTCACAAAAAGCGATAGGTGATATTATAATACGTTTCTGTGAACATGAACTCAATATGTATATTTCGAGAAATTAACTTTTCTGTGTTACATAAAAAATACATGTGTCCATTTGATTCTGGTTCTGATAATACGATACATTTATTTCGGCCACAAAGTGCCACCATATTTATGCAATGACTAATAACGTCGGCAAAATCGCATCTTTTTAGTCTTATTACCTAATAACATTTCTTTAGCATGATTACCTTGCACCTTAACTTTCATACCCAGAGTGACCTTCATTTTTTTTGTTGGTAGTTAATGGTTATTTTAATTTTGACTGATGTAGACTGTTCATAACAGCAAAGAATAAAGTTGATCGGTGGTATAGGTACATTTAGTTACTTAGGAATAAAGTAGGTCAGCAGAGTGTAGGTAAGATAAGTCACAGGAGCACCGCGAACTCTTTGCATGGTTGTTATAATGCAGCCCAACATAACCTAGTCTATCCACGTCAGTTCTGCATCCACTAGATTTCTGTGAAACTTAATTTTTTTAACAAATATAATTTTTTCCGTTTCTTTTTCCCATAGTGATCCCTTAACGACACCCCAACTCTATATTGGAACTTACTTTTTATCTATGATAATTACATATTTTTCATGATGTGGCACTTGATCAACCAAAAATCATGTAAGACCTATGATATTTTTTTCTTTACAGTGATTGATATTGATTCAGTTGATAGTTTACCACCAGAAACTATCATTCCCCCAACTAGTCAAAGTAATCAATTGTCATGTGTGGAATCAACAAAGATACAAGAATTGTCACCTGCTCCGGAGACAGAAACACCTACTACAACTGTTGATACAAAAACAGAACAAGTTAACTTTGAACCAACACTATCTTCAGCATTAGCGCCTACTGCTACACAATTATTATCAGCAAGCATCGAAAAGCTTGCCAAAGAACTGCCTGCATTATCTGAGACACCTGAAAGTAAAGAAGAATCTAGTGCAATACAAGCACAAGCCAAATTAACGCAGAGTTTAGCTAGTTGTCTTCGCACTAATCAACCTGAATCTAAAATGAAAGATATTAATCTTAATAATAAGACTACAGGTTTGTTCATTTCTCTAGTAACATTGTCATTGTTTCCATATGAACTTTTTATTGTTACCTATGTTTTTGTTCTTTCAGAAGATCCAGATACTGCCAATGGTAATACTGCTGAAATAGCTAATTCAGAACCTCCTAAGGAAGATATAAATAAAAATGAAAAAGTGAAGACTTCAAAGAGTAGTAATAAAAAATCAAGTAACATGATGGCCAATAATGAAACAAATGTGAAGGAACCAGAATCATTTGAAAATGGCAAAGAAGAGACTGATAAAATGAGTAATGTTGAGCAGGAAGAGGTTTTGTCTACAACTGAGACTGAGACACAATCTGAATCTGCTGAGATGTCTGAACCCACTGCACCACCTGTATTTGTTCCGAAATACAACTATAATCCTGGTTTGTTTTTATCAATACTTTTTGGCATGTCCTTGGGTTGGAATCTGATTGTAGACAATTATTTCATGTCTTATTTATTTTATAGGACAATGGTCTCCACTAAACACAACTGGCAAAAAGTGTTATGACATTGGGTTGCTCAAGCAAATTAAAGATGATCCTCTCTCGAAGAACAAACCTAATGCTCCTTTGCTGGAGGTTTGCAATGTTATAAGGGTAAGCATTAGAAATAATATGGTATATTTGAAATTGTAAAGTATTATTTAATTCATAATGTTTTTATATGCATTTTGTTAGATGGCGCCAATGCAAGATCCGCTACCGTTTGCTGCAATTTCTCGCCCTATGAATGATTCACTCTTCCCTCAGTTTGCTAAGAGCTCTGGTATGGGCTCTAGGAGTAATGCCCCAAGAGATCCCAAGAAAGATGGAAGGAATATGACTACTAGTGGTAAAGAAATTTATTTTTACATTAATGTACTTTTATTTCCATTGGTGTATATGTCCATTTGTCATATAAATTTTTATATCTAGGTAAAGGTAGTTCTAAACTACCGTCAGCAGCCAGCGGAAGCAGCTCACACAAACACATGATTATTGTGTCTCTCGCGCGCGGAGAGGAAATTAAGCTGAATGAGACAAAAGACCCATGGAAACCCTTGAGGTTTAAAAAGGAGTCCATAGAGGAAGGAGATTTTAAAACACAGGAGTTGTATAAGAAATTCAGGGGTATTCTAAATAAGTTGACTCCACAGAAATTTGATACATTGCTTGATAAAGTGAAGACTTTGGAGATCGACAACCAAAAACGCCTTGAAGGTGTCATTGATCTCGTCTTTGAGAAGGCTATTGATGAGCCCAACTTCTCTGAGGCATATGCTGCTATGTGTAACAAGCTATCAATGCTCAAGGTAAGACTTTGTGTGGGTATTATCATCTGCAATCTGTTTCTAGTTCTGCTTATATAACAGAAGTCTAAAACAAATTAAGTTTACTACATTTTTGCTTCTCCATCTATTTCTATCTCAGGGTTGTAAAACTGAGAACGATTAGGTTCCTAACCAGGTATATAAAATAAAATAAATCCTTCCAGTTTCACAAAACCCTTTTTGGTTACAAAATTTGTCAGCTGAAATATTTTTACAATGAGGTTTTTTTTTCAGGTACCTGCTGATAATGCAACTAGTCCTGAACAGTTTGTCAATTTTAGAGCACTAATCATCAGTAAATGCCAAAACCAATTTGTGACTGACAAGGTAGATGATCACATCTTGAAATTAGAAAAGGAACTTGCCGATTGCTCTGATTCTGTAAGTAATAATTGTTCTTGTTAATCTTTTAACAATTTGTTATCAATCAGTATTACAATTTGTAGTCAGTTGCACGAAATGTCCTTAAAGTTATATCTTCATTAAAATACATGCTATGCCATAGCTTTAGATAGAGTTGACACGCGCCCTAAGTAAACCTTTACATTAAGGATGTTTCTTGTAACTCTCTGAACTTGTAAAATAAAGGAATATATTTTGTAAAATTATTATTAATCTAATAAAATATTTAAAAAAAAAGTAAGTAAGTAATACGTTTATTTCACACAGCAATGACCGAAACAGTTATAATAAAATAATTATGTAGTCAAAGGTAAACATATCTTAATCATGTCTGTCTGTATCTGTCTAAATAATGTTATATTAATATTTTATATTAAAATATTTTAGTCCAAGAAGAAGGAACTTCATGCGCAACTAGTAGAGGAAAACCGAAGAGTAAGACAGAGATCTGTTGGAAATGTTAGATTTATTGGTAAGTCTATATTTTATACCCATTAATTTGCTCAATGTATCTAAGCGTCTTGTGATTCTCACGAGTCAAGGAAAAGTAATTAGTAAGTCAAATGATTTCTAACTAACCACCATCTTGTATGAAGTTGGCCATCCTAAAATTAAGCCAATTGATTTCCGCCATTTTGGCGCTAAGTGTACATCGTAACCATAGACGTATTTTTTTTCTACGCAACAAGACGAACTCAGCGTTGGAGCAAAACTTCCTATTTCTATAGAAAGAGAAGAAAGATGACGAGAAATTAATTGACGTATGACCGTTTTTTAAAAGTTAAGTCATCGAGGTCATGGGCTACTGTAACATCTATATTTTAATGCTTATTTTCCTTAAACACTCAGAACATTTCGGCATTTGACGTTCATTTTGGGTCTCGCTGTCGGTAACTGACGATTCATCTTGTACATTCTAAATCTATGGCCGTAACCAGTGTTGGTTGACTAGAGCTTTTGCCGTATATTAATGATATTGGCGCTGATGTCTTGCTGATGATTGGTTGACCAGAACTACATTCTCTAAGACTTAAAAAATGTTAGAACGATCAAAATTAAGTAGCTACATTTGCGTAGCTGTCATTTCATATACGAGAGGCGGTCCATTAATTTTTAGTCAAATAGAAAATAAAAGCAATATTACAACTTTTCAAAGTATTCCCCTACGGCATCAATGCACTTATGCATTCGACTGAACCAGCTTTCAAAACGTGTAAAACTTCTTGCTGTTCCAAAAAAAGCTGCCTAAAATGGTCTACTGCTTCGTCCGCAATCGAAAATTTCCTTCCCCGCAGAGATTTCTTCAACGTGGGGAACAAACAGAAATCAAGAAATCACACGGAGCCAAGTCAGGACTGTAGCAATGTTGATGTGGTAGCAATTGCACGCCCAAATGGGATAAAAAGTCCATGGTTTTGGCTTCCGTGTGAGTGGGAGCGTTGTCTTGGTGAAAAATTATACCACACGTTCCTCTCCTCGGACGATCGTCACTCAGCTCCTGGAAGGCTTGCGGCAGGCAAATCTCGCTGTACCATTGGCTATTAACTGTTCTTCGATCTTCTAGTGGAATTACGGCTACAGATCCACTACGATGGAAAAAAACGGCAACCATTTTTTTATTGACGCTTCGACCGACCGCTTCGTCGATTGCTGTTTCGTAAGCGGGTCGTAGCTGTATATCCAAGATTCATCGGAAGTCAGATGTAGGTCACCTGTTGTGAGCTACCTCGAATACCGTCGAATTTATCTAACATTAACTGGCACCAGTCTACACGTCGGACTTTCTGTTATTCTGAGAGAAAGTTGGGTATCACGATGTAACTTTCGTAACTTTAAGATGGTAATGTAAAATGGTGGAAACTGTCTGTGATCCAATCTTCAGTTCATCCTGAATCTCGCGCTTGGTAATGTTGCGACTTTCCTTTATTATCCACTCCACCCTGATGACGTAAAGTGGCTGCCGTTGGTGATCGCCCCCGGTGTAAGGTCATCTTTAAGTTCGCTTAAACTCACGAAACCAATAGGTGATGGTGGCAAGTGATGGAGAAATTCCCCAAAAGCACTGAATACATTTTCATGTGATTCCTTATATGTTAACACTCGTTTAAAATCATAATAGATCATAGCACGAAATGGTTCCCACGTTACCTCCATCGTATCGATTGAAAAGTGACAGACATGATTATTTTAACAATTAATAAAAATATAACTGAATTCGCCAGCTAGTAATATTTGGCCAAGGAGTTCGTAATAAAATTTGGCTCCAAGGGATAATAAAAGTTAAATGAATGAGGTTGATAACAAGCCGTTGACTAATGCAATAATATCCATTTTTGGACCGCCCCTCGTATTTCGCAAAACTCTAATTATTACAATCTACAGGTCTAGCTCTTAACTCAGACCACGCCTTAGGGAGCTGCGCGGTGCGGGAGGGTGCGACGCGTCTGCCCGTCGGTCTTCCCGCCGCCCCTCCCGCACTGTAGCGCTACCCCTCCCGCACCGCGCAGCTATCTAAGGCGTGGTCTGAGTTAAGAGCTAGACCTGTAGATTGTAATAATTAGAAATAAATAAAATATATCTATGGTGAAAATTGTTAACATTGAACACTAAAATTAACGATTTTCATTTACTTATTAACAATCTACAGTAATATATCAGAAATAATGGCAATCTTTACAGAAATCGTAGGGAAAAGTAATTAGGATTTGATCGATGTATGAAAACATTGCTATTATTTAAATGGCAATTCTATGAGTTACAAAAAAAAGTGTTTGTTTTTATTCACATATATTACGAAAATTACATACCCCTAGTAATAGATAACTTATCGTTGTTCTTAAGCTGTTTCTATACTGATAAAAATATGCTAAAGCAAATGTGTTCGCATTTATTTTATGGACAATTAAAATCAATGAACTTTTAAAGAGTTTCATTATAATTAAACACAGTCTATTACTGGACGAGGGGTCATATAATGTTGGTCCCAATGATATTTAAATTTTTTTCTGCGCGAGTCGAAGATTGTGGAAGAAGTCGGCTTCTGTAATCCTTTGGAACCGCGCCTCTAGGCATAAGAACTTAAAAATAATGGAATGTGTTTTCCATTTGGGAAATAAGCTCAGAAAATGCAGCAGTAGCGAACTTTTTCTATGAACCAGTATGTGTCTTCATAAAATATATTATATACGAACGGCCTGGACTGTCTGGTCCTCCGTTTTACATTCGCACATTGGCGAGTCTCTCCAGCCCCAATTTTACATTGAAATATATACATAGCATACACTTTAATGAAGTACGACTATGTGAATAATTAGGAGATGTCCAAACTTGTGAAATAGTACAAAATATTTATTTCCTTATAATTTTTCGACAGGGAAGCAAAAATGATGACTTGATTTTACAAGTGTGCAGGATGACTGGATGTACCAGATAATTAAAGATGTGAATGAGTAGGTGATATCGATCTCGAATATGTAAAAAGATATAATAACAAAAAATGTACAATACTTGTTTACTCGCTGCATGCGCCAGCGCGCGATAATGCGTAGGAAAATACCGAAGTCGACAATAGTTGTCCTTATAAAAAAGAAAAATTAGAAAAGAATAAGACTATTTTACATATGTGGGTATAAATCAGCTTTACTCATTCCCTTTAATATTTATCTCGTTCAAACTGTATAATGTTAAATTGTAGTTAACCCGATACCATCAATGGGAGTTCAATCGTCAGACGTTTTGCAATCAATAATATTTTCTCTAGAGCTTTTCGAGAGTCAGTCGATTTTTGCTTCAATGAGAAATATCTTACTCGAATAATTTTTATTTTCTTGTATTGCACTATACTATGAATGACGAAATAAGCCCCTTTGTTCGGATTTCTCACCATTATGAACCATTTTTAGGTGAATGGAGTTTGACAAATCCTGATGATTCGCGAATTTTTAAATTTCCTATTGGCTGAAAATAAGTTGTCGCTAGCGATTGCTAACACATGTTATCTGTAATTAATTACAGATAAATAATGAATCATTAAACCATGATATTATAGCAAATGAAACGATTGTAATATTTGCTTGTGCGAATTAATTGTCTTTGTGCTAACATATTTGGCATGAGCGAAATTAGACTTTAAATATTTTATGCATATTATAATTATTATTGTGTTACTTATCGGTAAAAAAACAAATTGAACATATTAATCGTTGTTACAGGTGAACTGTATAAATTAAAAATGCTAACGTCAAAAATAATGGTTTATTGTATGAATTACTTAATCGAAAAATTGGAAGAAGAGAAATTGGAATGCCTCTGCAAATTACTGACTACTATCGGTGAACAGGTTGAAAGCGAGGTGAAAGAAGCACTCGACAATGTGTTCAAGAAAATGCAAGATATTGTTGAGCGTAAATCCAACAAAATTACTAGTCGTGTCAGGTACTTTAGATTAATTGACTCGAGGTTATCACGTAGTTTATTTATTGGCATTCTGATTTAAACTTTGTCCTTTTAACAGGTTTATGCTACAGGATGTAATCGAACTGAGGAAGAGGAGATGGATTATTAAGAGCGTCGTAGACTCACAGCCTAAAATGATGGACCAAATCCAAAAGGAGGCTGAACAGCAACAACGTCATATTGAGGTTTCTAATTTGCTTATTTTTAAACAAATTGTTTCGCTTAACATAGAAGATTTCCGCAACAGAACTAATTTAACAGTTTTTGATAAATATTTATTTTCTCAGAATAATGAATTAGCGTCCATTACTTGCAACACGCAATTATTTGTGTCATCGAATGTATGCTGCTTCCAATAAATAGAAAAACATCCAATACGGGCTTGTAATTCAGTGGTAATGAATTTTTCAGCTTATGAATGCTAACCCGATGGGCGGCGGATTTCGTCGGGACGAAGGCGGACGCGGCAAACGTGGTGATGGGCGTAGGCAAAACTCCAACTCCTTTATGGACAGCAATAGCTGGAAGACGTCCTCTAGACCCAATTATACTGTAGATACGTCTAAGTTTAAAGCTGTCACCCAAAAGGTATCAGTCTTCATTAACTATTGGAATATTCTTTTAAACTCGTAAACTGCATAATTGCATTTATTACCAATTACATATTTACTAATATTTTATTTATATTTCAGAATCTTAGTAACATTAAATTAGCTCCACAAAATTCTGGATGGAACCATGGTTCGGGCACAAAGAACACGGCACAGGCGGGCAGTAATTCTATGATAAGTCTAACTAAAACTAATATGTACAGTGTTCTAGAAAATGTACAGACTGACCCAACATCTCTTAGAGGTAAATTAATGTCATGCTCGGTTATTCTGACATATTATTGGAACCAACTGATTAAATGAATAACATTTTAAATTTCTAGGAAGCAAAGATATGTCGCCCAGTTACCATTCGAAGGGTGCTTCTATTGAGCGTTCAACATTTAACTCAAGAGGTGACTTCAGTAAGTAATTTTTGTTAACATTATTTCTTGTCAGCTATTGTCTATATACACCAGCTAAACGTGTTTGTTTTGCTTTAGATAGCGGCAGTGGCGGTAGGTCTGGCTCCATGGGCGTACCTCGGTCCAACTCGGGCAGTCGCAGCACGGGCGTTGCGTCACCCGCGCCTGCTGCAGTTGTCGAGACACCCGCGACCCCCGCTGCGCCTATCCCACAGGAGCAGTTGCCGGAAGCCAAAAAGAAATCCGTTAAATCTATGATAGAGCTCTGTCTCATTAATCCTGATGATGATGAAATGGTAGCAGAAGTCAAACAACTCTTCCCGCCTCAGTATCATGCCGATGTTGTTTCGGTAATTCTTAACGTCACGCTTGAAAAGTGAGTTAAAGACACCAATACCTACCCACTCTACTTGGATTTTGTAGCATTTAAATTTTGACTGACAATTTTTTTAAACGTAACATGAATTGTTTTCAGGCCGGCAAAGGAAGTTGGAATGATAGCAAAGTCAATGCTACATTTGGTGTCTACTAATACAATTTCAGCTGACAATTTTGTAGCAGGCTTGAAAGAAATACTGGATTTAGCACTTGACCTGCATATTGATATACCCATGTTATATGAATATTTAGGAAAGTTTATTGCACCCCTAATTGAAAAGAAGGTATACTTTTATAAAAAGTTATTCCACTTAATATTGGTAATTGTTTCTGGCAAGTTAATTTTTGGTTTGCAAATTTTTTCAGCATATCACAGTTGTACAGATACATATGCTTTGTGATACTATTATCTCTTCAAATCATGGACCTCTTATCTTAAAAACTATAATAAGAGAATTGAAAGATAATATGGGGCCTTCATTTGTGAAAAGCAAGTGGCAAGAATCTGGACTTCAATTGAAAGACTGGATGAATGAAGACCAGGTCTGTGGTCTATCCCTGCTCTAAATAATTTATTGTGAGAAATAGAATTATTTTATATTATGCATTTTCTTGTGTGATTATAGGTAGAAAAGTGGATAGAAGACAATAAATTCGAATTCTTAGAAGGAGGAGTTAAAACTTGTGAAGAAACAAAGAAAATATTGACTCCTGCTGAGGCTCAAAGCAAACTGCTTCAACTTATGAATTCCGATGAAAATTGCGAGTGCATAAAAGGATGGGTACAAGTAAGTATTTTCTAAAATTAGCTTTATAAGTAAATTATAGAACCAGAACCGACTGCTTCTGTTTCTATTTATATGTATGACACATTAAAACGATGACATTTCCAGGATAACCTTGGCAACTCCTCAAACGAAGACTGGTTTATGAGATCTTTGATTCAAGCCATTTGCGAGCATGCATTGTTCGGCCCCGAAGGCCGTGATGTACCGCATTTCAACCAGGATCGCATGAATAAATACTCCAGACTTATCAATGAGTTTGGTGAAACACAACAGACAAGGGAAGCTAGCTGTTTAGTAGGCATACAACAATTAATACATAGGCTAGAACATCCGCAAGGTAATGGATTTCTAGATTGTATTTAATAATTTAACGTCCGAAGTCGATATTCGGATTTGGGTTAAGAAAATACATACAATGTGAAATTTTGAAGTATACTGTTTAAGCACTAAACCCAGCTGTGACAGACGTTATATTTAAAAAAAAACCAATAGAAATTAATACTATTTGTTTTACATACATGCTAATAACGTTTTTATTGTTGCAGGTTTAACATTAGAAATTTTCCAATACTTGCATGAACAATACTTAATTTTTCCTGAAGGATTTATTGCTTGGGAGGAATCGGAATTGGAACCGGAAGGCAAAGGTAAATATGATTTAAATAATTTTGTTGCCAATATGAAACTTTGATGTTAGCCACAATTAGTATAAGAGTATTGTTAATACCGCACTGGTATTCGCAGGCGTGATGATGAAGGCGCTCACCTCGTTCTTCACGAATATTAAGGAGGTCGACAATGAGGACTCGGGCAGCGAGGATTGACGCGGGCGGCACACCGCGGCCGCGCCGCCGCTGGCGCCGCCGCCGCCGCTACCGCAACCACATCCCGCTATCAATGTCTTCTATATTTTTATATATTAGAATCATCCTTCATCATTAATATTTTAAAAGCTTACCGTAACAGATGTATATTATTTTAAAAAGAATAAATTAAATTTTGCTTGAATTTTATATGCGTGACTACGTATCATATTATTATTATAAATGACAAGATTGAATTTATTTTTTACAACATTATTTTGAATTTTATTATTTGATTATACCATATCTGAATGTTTAACCAATGCCAATGAAATTTTTATGTCGTGTATGTCTGAATTTGCAAAGCCAATGAAATTTATATGTTATTCTACAATATTTTAAAATATAATTCAATTATGGATATTATAATTAATCGATGAAATGTATAACATTTCGTATTCTCTGTTTGCCACATTCACTTATATTGGGATTGCCTTTATATAGGCTATAACTACCGCTAGAATAATTGTAGTTAAATGAGACTAGAATTATCCTTTTTTAATTGTATTATTGGTCTTACCTTTTGTGTAATTATTGTTATATTTTCTTGTGTTGTCTAGAATTAATGTTATTTACATTGCTTGAGAAGGAAATTTATTATTCTTGGCATTTTGGAAACTGCTTCTGATCTGTTTTATTCGTTTTCACATGAATTGAGAATGTAGCGAACAGAGAGCATGAACAAGCAAGGAAACAGCAGAGCATGCAGTCTGCAATACTTCCGTGATATGTATTTTATTATTACAATAAGGCGCTTTTAATTCGTTACGAAAAACATTACAAACTAGGTAGCATGTGTGATGAGATACTCCTATGGACTTCGGCAATAGTTCTTTTGGGCTCCAAAATCACGTTATTTTAAGTAATATTTTAAAAAAACTTACAATTGTGCATGGATATACAATACAATATACAATGGTTAGATGCAGTCGAAGTTGATATCAATGATAATGAAATATAATACAAACAATACATATATCACTTTGTTTTCCTTGTTATGTAAGACAGCTAATATCGAACAGCTAAATGTAAAAAAATATCAGTTGATTTGAGTGTAAATTATTTTATGACAATTTTAAAGTTTTACGATAAAATAATTATTTAATCAACAATATTTTAAACCTAGACTGACTGCACGGTTCCATAGTATTTTATTATTTTATTGTAATTTTTTGCGATATTATATTATTTATTAAAATATGAAAATATTCAATCCGATTCAAATTATTTTAAAATCCAAATCGCATGTGTACTTCCATAGTACATTTTATTAATGAATTGTAATTTTTTTGATTTTAATAGATATTTTATTGTTTAGTTTTAATTATAGTATAATGTCTCAGTTAGCATCGATTATTATCGCAAATCTGTCGTGAAATCAGTAAGCCGGGGCTGAGCCAGACGGCACGCCGACCGCATAGTACGTCTTCTACCTTTTCTGTCCGCTACTGAGTTTATTTTTATTACTATAATAACTACTCTTATCTTGTATGTTATGTAAATAAACTTTTTATGAAAAAAACTTATGTATCTTTACACTAAGTTTCCTAAATTGAACATCTGAACTTTTAATTGCTTCACGGCGATTACAAAGGAATCTACAGCAATACCAGTCGTTTATAAAAGTAAATCCAAGGATAGAGCTTTTATATTCCAATAAAATGTATGTATTCAACGAGGAATTTAGTTAAAATAACGTTATTTATTACATATTGAATTTTATAAAAAATAATATAAAAAAAATCTCATTTCGAGATGTCTGTATATAACCGTTGTTTGATTTATATTTGCCCTACAATGTATAGACACAAGTAGGTAATTTTAGGGTGGAATTCGATTAGCACAATGATGATGCTATGGATATTATAGTGAACAGAGCAAAACCATTACTCTGACCAATGATCAAACCAATGGGAATAACCCGAATCCTTACGCAAGCTATGGTTATAGTAGGGACGTCCACGGGTAGTCCGGTGTCTGGTGATGTGACTTTGGGTATATAATCCAGGTGTTCCACTTATCCCCTATAATATATTATAGCTATTTTATGATCTGTCGCATAGATCTATGATAGAAAGGAAGGCAGTTCTATTTGCTGATCCATTCATTATAGAATAGAAAGTGCCAAAGTTCAGCTCCATTCTAAGGGGCATGTACGGATGTGGAATTGTACGGATGTGGAATTGTACGAATGTGGAATTGTACGAATGTGGAATTGTACGAACGTGGAAATTGTACGAATGTGTCCAAAGCCATTTTATCCCCCTAACGTCATAGAAAGCCTATTCACATTGATCTACTTCATAGATTCTATAAAATAGAACAGAGAGATCCTCGTGCAGATGTTGAATTCCCATCCCCTTAGGACCACTAAGGGTTTTTCAGTCATGATTAGGGCTGTTATCCGTCCTGATATATCGGGACTCACCGTTATTGTCCCGATATCTGCGCAAATCGCATATAGTCCGATGTCGGATCTGCGTCAAAATTTCGCGCTCGCTTCTTTCGCGCCTGGCGTGCTAACTCGATCCATCATCTGTTTTAGAGCATTCTGTCCACCAACTGTGTCGGATCCGTGCCGTAATTTCTAACTCGCTTCGCTCCCTACCGTACTACCCTATAACCTAATCCACCATCTATGTCTGAACTGCGCCGAAATTTTGAACTCGCTTCGCTCGTGGCTCGAAAATTTAATAACAATAATAAAATGAACAAAAAAAAGGAGCCCTAGTCGTGATCTTCCTTCATCAAATTAAACCAAATCTAGATTATGTCCATAGCTTTTTCGGAACTGAACAATGTCTCATAGTAACCAAATAAACCTTTGTTTCCGAACATGCATGTTCGATATCAAAATGAACGTAAAGATTCGTTTCTAGTCGGACACGACGGATAGCAACGCCATAAGTGGTTCGTTTGCCGTGCCCCTAATTTTCCTAGCAATGGCATTCCGAGGTTCCTACTATATAGATCGAAGACGCACATTGTATCTTCAGTATGTTTGAGTAAAAACATGACCATCATAAACATTTAGTTTAATAATTATATTTCAGGACAATTAACTTTTATAAATTTCGAGGCAAAAATTTACATCGAAGAGAACCATTACATCGCCAAATTCTTTTGTTAAAGTTGCCACTACTTTTTGCCAGTAGTCTCTCTTTGGTTCTTCATCTTGTATTTGAAGTCGAATATGTTTCAACTCTGCAATAAAAATATAATTAGGTAATTTAGGCTTGAAATTTTCAGACTTTACTATAAGCCTATAAGAGAGAGCAAGCTTAGCTTCCAGTGTATATCTATATATATATATATATATATATATATATATATATATATATATATATATATATATATATATATATATATATATATATATATATATATATATATATATATATATATATATATAATACCAGGCTTGGTTTCAAACTCACTATCACATACTCCGCATGCCAAGATCTGTAGCATCCTACGAAGATCGGCTTCGTCTTCAACTTTTCCGACGTAGAAAAATCGCACCAATCGAGGCATAAGCTCGAAAATCCGTCTCAATGGAAATTCCGCGAACCGCCATTCATGGATGCTCAATGTTACTGAAAAAAGTAAACTGACGTCGCATTTTTTTCTTCGAATAATTGTTTTGACAACAAGAAATTTGTTTTTCTCACGGTGTTTGTGTACAGATTAAATAATATTTACTAGGTACGTCTTTTTCCTTCGCTCTGTGTATGACGTAATGTCTGTGTGTCATGTAAGTAAAGTCATACCTACCTATCTAGAAGGTACGAGTTAACTTGAATTTTGACCTTGACTGGACACAGCAAATCGACACATGTGGCCGGAGCCTTACATGCCACCTTATTCCCTAGGAGTACTTCTATGGGTTCCATTCTCGTAAAACCTATTCGCTTAAATAGGCTCGGGACGGGGGGGGGGGGGGGGGGGGGGGTCCGCCCATTTTGATTAATATCTTACAAAAAATGTTTATGAAGCAACCCTTTTTTGCATAAAATTCAAGCTTAGTCGGGAAATACTGACCTAATGTATCGGCGTAACGAAAGGCAACGTGGCGAATGAAACAGCTGACATCAGAGTCCTGTCTCTGACGCAACTTGAGGTCTATACCGTACTCCAGGTGTGTTTCATGAAGCGGAATGCTAGGTGTCAGAAACCTTCTTATTTTGTCGTAGTCGCGGATGCGCCCTGTAATGTAAATATCGTAACATGATTTTGTATTAGGTAACAAACGCCCTTGGTAATTCGGTCCGTTCAGAATTGAAGTTATTAACGCTTATAAACCGCAGGAAGCTGGGGTTTGCTTGTAAGAAAGAAGAAATTGTAGGTTTCACGTTTACGACAAACCACTGGGTTCCTAGATCTGACGATCTGAGAGAAAGAAATGCACTCTTTATGACATATTTCGACCGACTCGTTTAAGGAGCGACGTAAAATAGTCTAGCAATGGCTCAGACAACAGGATAGCCTGAATTTATATTGGTACCTACTGAGAATTATTTTTTTACTACTAAACTCGCTTTTGACCTCGATCTCGCCTAATGGTTAGCGACGATGAGGTCGACGATGGAGCATGCGGGTCCAGTAAATTCCTATTCACTCTGGCCTTGAAGATCCCAAGGCTGTAGGTTTCGGGAAATACAGACGCCGCCGGCAGGCTGTTCCATTCCTTAGCAGAACGAAGAAGCAAATCGCTTCGTACGAACAGATGGGATATCAACAACATAAGGATGGAACCTCTCCGCGCGCCTAGTAGTCCGAAGTCAGAATGAAGATGCTGGCATTTAAACAGTTCAGGATCCGTCCAGTTCTGGTGTAGGGAACAGACACGCGTCCTAGAGTTCTTTCTTGCTCATTCGATTCACTTGCATATGCAAACTCAAACCTACAAATTCAAACTCACAGAACGCCATAACCAGATAGAGGTCCGGACAGGCAATGGCGACATTCCTCCAAGTTGTATCAGGAATATCGTGGCCGCCCAGTCCAACAACTGCGTCAGCTCTGCCTGGAGTTTGTTCCTCGCGGCAAATCAACTGCAATGTGGCGCACCACGTAGTTATAATTATATTGCAAGCAGGTCTATAATACTGGGGTGTACGAGTAATTGACTCTTCCAAATTATTTTAAAACACGATTTAAAATAGTGACCTGTAATCGAAAGTGTGGCCTCTTCAAAACTGGCATGAGCGAAATAAGAGCACCCCCAGTGCTATCAGCTATTTGAGAGTACTCCAGAGCGAGCACACGAAGGTTCTTAAGCTCGCCGAGACTTCGGAGGAAACACTGTCTGGTATCCGGACGCGGGATATATTGTCCGCTGCCTGAAAAATATAGGCATATTGCAAGTAAGACGATTTCTGGTTGCTATACCTACTTGCGTTGTTAACCGTGAAGGTATGAGCATACCTCCTGAGCTTATTATGTCAATATAAAATTATAATCAAAATAAATTAAAAAAAGAGAAACTCTTTATACTTGTGGGGATGTATAGATTTAAATGATTATGTATAGAGAAATATTTTTTATTATTTGGCGATTCTAAATATCCTCGTATTCGACTATAAAAATTAGTAGGTCCCTAATAATACTATGTACCTACTAACAACTTTTATCATCTTTAATCTACTGTAGGTAATATACAAGGTAACCTACATAATATTATCTAAGTAGGTACCTATTATGAAAATATTGTCATTGTCAATATACATACATACCTACAGATGATAACAAAATGACGCAACTTTTTTATGTAAGTAATTAATATTTTTACTGCATACATACACATAAAAAACGAGAAAATAATTAGATAATTAATAGAGTATGATAAACTATTGACTAGATATAATTCTGCTTTCAGTATCTATGAAATTAGAGTCTGAGGAATAGTTATATTGGTCGTCTCGTGTGCGTCAGGCAAGATCGCCGTGGCTGTTGTGTTATTAATCTTTCTGTATTGAAAATTCGGCAAGTCCCTTTTAGCAGCATCAACTGCATCTCTAAGTGTCTCCGGTGTAATAGATGGAGCATCGTGGCTTTCGTCTTCGCATTCCTTCACGAGATCCTTCATTACCCCCTCAGATAACGGAGAGATCATTTGGGACCCTTTCTCACGGTGATGTTTCAGCTCATTATTGATGCGCAGTAGTTTTTCCTTAGTAGAATGGGTACGCCACGGTCTCTTGGGGTCGGCGCCGGTCAATATTACACTATCACAAAATTCTCTCTTGATTCTGAAAATTATAATGGAAACCTCAGCGTAGGTACTTAAACTAGTAGTAGGTACTGCTGGACACAATACCTCACTTATAACTGCCGTTAAAGCAATGGTTATGGTGGGGGAAGAATATGATGTGTAGGTACATTTCTGGACTTTTGACTCTACGTTCCAAAGCTGTCATGCTAGGTGGTAGCTATGATATCAGTGACCGTAGGTACTTACCTTTTGCTTTCTGAAAGTAATTGTTTCAATTTTCTTGTGTTTTCTTCCAGTAGCGAATCGTCTACCTTGTATGGATTCTCATATATTTCTTCTACTTGTAATTCTTTGTCTTCTTCTTCCACCTCTTTATCGAACCTCATATGAAAGTTTTTCACTAGGTCTGAACAACGCTCTGTTAATTTTATATCCGGTACTTCCAATCCATCTAATAGCTTAGCTAGTTTAGATTTCTCTTCATCTGTAGCCATTGCGTATTTTTCAAAATGTTATCAATAATGTTTAAAACGTAGTGAATAATTTTCTCACTGATGTGATGGAATGATGTTCGACGAAACATTGTAACCAGGGAAACGGCGGTTGGTTTAGAATCACCATGGGCACAGTAAAAATGACAACCCGAGTGAGTACCCTTGTGCGTGCAACTTCATGAAATCCGAGGTTACGCCTTTCTTCTTGTGCCATGGAATTTAACCTATTTGTATCTGAACATTGCTTGATTTTCAGAGGGACGTCGTATTGACAATTTCGTTTGCCTTTACATAAATGTAATCCGAGTAATTTGAAACTGTTTGTTTAACGTAAACACCCAGTGTAGCCAATAAACCAAACAAGGGTAAAATAATACAGAATAGTTTTATACTAGGAAACAATAATGCAAGCGGAAGACAATTAATCAACATGTTGTTAAACTAAAATTTTAAAATTATTTATCATCTTTATCAAAATATGTCCAACATTTTTCTTTTTATCTTGTTTATCAATTTTATCATAGATAATTGATATTAATTGTTGTCTATGTTCAAAGAGAACATGGTTCGTGACCATAGATTTAATAGGAAAACCTACTTGTTATGATTACCAAAACTCTAAACTTTGATTATTTTTTTAATTAAAATGTTTTACACATTACTAATATTCTTTACTAACCACTCCAACTAGACCGAAATAGGAATGGTCCAATGGTAGATAATAACCGGCGACGCTTGCGCCGCAATCTCGTGCCCTAGCCTTGATGATGATTGAAGAGTTTATCAACACCAAATATTTTGAAATTCACGAAGCTACTAGTCCGATTTCTGTGATAAATACCTACATAAAGCTCATATAAAAACAGTCTATGAAACCATAGACAGCCCGATCCCAGCAGTTCCATCTACTTCCACTTCTACGATAGAACAGATGAGCCGTTATGTTCATCTATGATGTTACCTACATCTATAGGATTAAATCGATACTATCGACTTTCGGGAGCAACTACACGCCATAACAAACAACTTAAGAAATGTACCTTTTTTGTAGCACATTGCAGCACAGATTTTTGTATTCTTACATTGTATTCACTTACATATTATGTAATTTAGCTCTGTGTTGTTAAGCGTTGATCAAATAAATATTTTCTATTCTATTCTATTGGCTGCTTATAAAATTACCGTGCCGTTACCGTCCACGATGTTATCGTCCACGTCCACGCGTTTAATATTTAACCACCTGTTAGTGGAAAGCGGGGCGGGAGGCGCCCTCGACTCGACTTTCAACATTGCCGTGACGATTTGACATGGGAGCCTAGGTGTGCCACGGCAACAGTAATACCGTCGACGGTAACGTTTTACTATAAAAGCGTCTTCATACAGTTCCATACATTTCGCTTCCCTGTTAAATCGTGATGGTAAAAGGTGCCGTTACCGTTCAAAATTATAAAAGCAACCATTCTATTATGTTCTACTTACCAGTGATGTAGCTGTAATTAATGAGTATAGGGTTTTCGTTGGGCAGCACGAACCGCCAGAGGAACAAATATTTGAGTGTGTCAGCGTTGAAGCAAGCCAGTTGCTGGATTAATCTCACTCCCTCCAGTCGTTTGCAGCACAGATTTTCAAAAGAAACTAGTTGCAGACGGTCCTGAAAACTTTACAGTACGTAGAGTCCTTACTAAATCGTCGTTATCATTATATTAACGTAGTGTCCCATAGTTAGAGCACAGGTTTGCTTTATACTAGAGGATACGGACCATCATCCACGGATTATGTATAAGTACAATACCTACACATCTTTCGAAATTATTATTTTATTGTATAAGGAGCCACGGACCACCTAAGTGGTCACCGTCGCCCATAGAGGGTGTTTCGATGCGCTGCTAACCTTGAAGACTAAGATGGAGTACCTCATGCGCCGGTTATTACGCTGGCTCTCTTACCCTTCAAACTGAAACACAGCAATGCAAGTATTACTGCTTCACGACATAAATAATAGGTAGGTAAAAGGGTGGTAATACAGACTGACTCTGCTAGTCATATCACCTTCAAATGTTTTTTTCTTCACACGTTGGTACCATGGTTTTCTCATGTTTTCCTTAATTATTATTTACAGTTCTAAACTTAAGAACTTTTGAAAAGTGAATAAACTTAAATCATCATAACCCTTATATCCTAGTACCTAGGGGAGGTCAGCTCAAAGCGGCCATAGTAGGCAAAGCGGCCATGTTTAATTACTAAGCAATTTGATAAGGTAGGTTGGTAGCGGTGGGATTGAGCGCGTAGCTGCAGTGACGAAAATATATTTTTTGCTCATTTTGTTAAAAAAAACCAAGGTAAGTTCAACTCACTGTTTTGGTAAAATCTCTTTACATTTAGGGGCTTTAATTATGAGTTTATCGTTACTTATATATTTGGCATTGTTCGTTTAATAATTGTTCCGAAATGTGATAAATAATGTGAGTTGATTAAGTTTTACTTATATATCTCGAAGTTATTTTATTTTTTCCTACATGTGATATATTTTCGAGTACGGTACTGTATGCTCTATAAAATAAAATGCAAAGAATTTAAATAAATTGAAAAATAAATGAATCTGCTGTACTTTACAATTTCAATTCTACTTTTTGGGGGTGAATAGGTAAAACTATCATTAAATCAATATTTAATTAAAAAAATAGTATCTGTCATCAGGCCTCGGCTTGTATGGAACCTGGCCCGATCTCCTTTGGTAGAAGGTTTTTAATTGAAGTTTTTTATATATAGGCACTTATATTAAGTAAAGTTTAAGATTACTATCAAGACTGGTTATGATTAAAAAACGATAATAATAAGAAACTGTGGTCCAAATTATTAATTTACTGAGTACAAGACGTATAATTGACACCAAAATCTTTTTTTTCTATTAAAAATATGATTATTTAAAATTCTTTAGCATTTACTTTCGTCACGTACGAAAGTAAATGCCACGTTGCCCATATCCTCATGGCCGCTTTAGGCAGCTACTCGGACAAAGCGGATTTTTGACAAGGTTTCGTAATTTGCAAACTGTATGCTCATTTTTAAATATGCGCGAATTTGTCTTGCACATTACAAAAATTAAATAAATTCTCTTATCCCCATGGCCGCTTCAGGCAGCCACTCGGGCAAAGCAATTTTTTGATAAGGTTCCGTCATTTGGAAATTGTATACTTATTTTTAAATTTGGGCGAAATTGATTTGCACATTACAAAAATTAAATAAATTCTCTACCCATCGGTATAAAGTTTTCCACAAATATGTATCGTTTTGCCACTTTTTTCTTAACTCAAAGTTAATGTGTCCGCTTTGGGCTGATCTCCCCTACTGCCTGAAATCGAACGCTCACCTCCGTAATGTGTGCTTGGCATCCCAACCAATACGCCACCAATGCTGTTTACTATAACCATATTCTCTGCTTTTAGTTTTTAGCGAACTTATATACTTTTAAACATACATAATACAATAACTTTCAATTGTTTAATTACAGTCCTGAGACAGAAAAAATACCCAGAATCATGACTTCTATTGTTTGAAACAAATAGGTAAGTATAATTTTTAATCTCATACGTACAAATAAGTACTTATCTAGAGAAAATGTATTACGAACCTTATAATGTTCAACAAAGTTTTAAAAAATGTCTTCCGTTTAAAGTAATCTAAGCGATCAATGTGTATCAACTGATCTGATATAATAAGCCGATCCATTTGTGCCCGTCTCGCTTCCATTTTCTGTAAGTGAAGATAGAGTAGATCAAAGTAGGTAATATACTGTGTAGAGCGCCGGGCTAATGGTCGTGAGAGTTTATGTAACTATGTTTATGTATGTAGGTATATGTAATATGCTAAAATACGAGTGTCTAACCGTCAGTTGCACGAAAGGCCCTTAAAGTTAAAACACATGCTATCCCTTTAGTTCTATGTAGAGATGACACGAGACATAAGGAAGCCTTAACATTAAGGATGTTTCTTGCAACCCACGGTTAGTCATGGAATTAAATACGGAACTTTAAGTGTGACTTCTAATGATCTTGCAAACTCCATCTGATAAACTTTCGGGGGTAGTTTCATAGCAGTATTGGTTCTCCAGAAGTAACTTCCAAGGCGAGTGGGCATCCTCAAATTCGGGTACTGGCACGTAAACTGAATCTTTTCACAGTGTAGTTCAGTGACAAAATAGCGTTGTACGTCATGGATAGACCAGTAACGGCTGTCTGTACTTCTGTGGAATGTCATTTGTTTTATAAGTCAGCTTACTTTGAAAATACTGCTGAAGTTTCCAGTCAGCACATCTCAATCATAATATGCGAACGGTATAATCGTCTAATCATACCTGTCCAACCTTTTTAAAAGTATATATAAGTGTACATTGATAAATACCTACTTTCTAAAGATCGAAAAAAAATGTGCTTTTCAAAATCTAACCGCATGGCAGTGCGCAAGCCAAGTTCAGAAACAGCGGCCGTGCAAATGCCATGCACTATTTACACAAACCGTTTCGAGTCACTTTTCATCACTATAATGTCTATAATGTATGGCAATTTATCACCACAAAAACCTGTCAAGTACAATTTAAAAACAAATATTATATTTTTTTATGATGAAGTTTACTTACAAGTACATATTTTTCAAGATTATTCTTTCGTAAAAATGCATTTAAATCTAATCCTATGATTCATCTATTTTGGTAACTAATGGAACTTGGCCAGCCATTTTATTATTTATACTTACATTTTATCTGGTAGGTATTCATAAGTGAGACGACATTTTTTATGAATGAAACACAACTAACATTAGCACATCATCATCAGGCAGCATGCCATCTGCGCTCTCCACGTAGTGTAACCATATGTGAGGATCCTTGGTCCAATCGCCCAAAGAAAGAGGTCTTCGACTGGGCTTGTATTCTCGAGGCCATAGCAACCATTTTACGTCTTCGAGGTGACCAATGACTCTTAAACATTTGCAGTCGACTGCAAGAAATACATTGATGGAGTTAGAGAGTTATTTAATTGGGCTTAAATCTGGGGACCGATTCTACTAATACACGTAATTTCAGAACTCAATTACAGCATAGTTTTTTCGTATTCTAGGTACTAGAAACAACTTTTTGTTTCTATCCAGCAAACGATCAATCGTGCGGCTCATATCTGATATGCATGATGTTAATAGAATACGATTTATTGCAAATATTGGATCTTAATTGATACTTAATTGGAAATGAAGACAAACATAAAACAGTGGAATTGGTCTCCTGATCATAAGCGTCAGTTCGGTTCGCTGAAAGGCGGTTGTTTCAGACATTAGGTACAATCAACGAGATGAGTATATTTGTTGCTGTCTCAGAGTTAGAAGTATTACGAGTATCAAGAGGTGTTAAAAAAATCAATAGTGAATATTCGTTCTTCTCACGGACTGTAGGCATTATTTTCTTCTTTCTTAATTAATGGTTCTAGTGGCTTCCTACACTGCAGAGAGCAGACAGTCTGACATGGATAAACTAGGTATAATATAATTCAATTAGCACTTAGAAATATTATACCCAGTCAACTAGATAAAACTAATTTTTATAATTTAAAATTGCACCTTCGTTTTCCATTTCTATATCTAAAATTTAAAATAACATTTCATAAAATATTATTATTCGCCTGGTTGGTATATATTTATGTAAATTAATCAGAAACTAAAAAATACTAAAAACGACATTGTATATTGTGGGTATCAAAACAATGATCAAAATAATCTTGACAATATTTTTTTGACGTCAAAATAACGGGTAAAGCATGAACATGACGCTGGTATATATTGTATATAGAAATTCCTTTAGGTAAAAAGCAAAGAAATCTTATTATATTGGTATCTCTGTGGTAAAAACGCACTAAATTAGTAAGTATAACTCCATGGTTTATTAACAAGAAACTGAAAATCGTTTATTTTTTCTTGATTTTAAAGAGATTATGTTATTAACTAGAAACTTGCCCGGTTTCGCTTTGGTTCATTTAAGGGTAAAATAATTATTTAAAATCTGACTGAACTTGACCGAAGCAATTGAATAAGCTGATATAAAAATTAGCATTGTTTCACAAATTACCTCTAGGTATCGCATCGAAGACCTGGATGCGACTAGCACAGGATCGTATACGGTGGCACAAAAGAGAGGAGGCTTATACCCTGCAGTGGGACGACGTGGGCTGATGATGATGATGATCGCGATAAAGTCGATATCCTGCAAGGCTATTCTCGTAGTGGAATGTCGAATTCGACATTAGTCCTATCTCATTCTCTCACATTACTTGTGTGAGCATGAACAAGACGTTAGTAGCGCTCTACTTTTGTATGTCGAACGCTGCGAGAATCGCCTTCCTGTCGAGACCACTGACGATTGTTCTGATGTATCTTTTAAGTAATGAAAGACATATCTACTCGGAATTTTGTTATATTTGAAAAAATATACAAAGAATTAATATGCTTAATTTGTTCTGTACAAGTAATTATGATACCATTAAAAATACTAATAAATGCGTTACATTACAAGGAAACTAAATAAACAAATGCACAATTTATTTTAAGCTGCGTAAGTGTTGAAACGATAATCGTATAGTTTTACAGTAAACATTCAATTTGTATGTGAATACTTTACTATATAGGTACGTACATTGATTATAAGTAAGTTATAATATGATGAATAATTACACAGATTTGTATTTATATGGACCCGTACCCCGAAGGGAAACCGGTGCCCATTGCTCGTCATCTGTCTGTCCGCCTGCCCGTTTTTCGTCGGTTTAATTAGGGGGGTCTATTACCTACAGGTTTCAAAATAAAGCACTACACGTAAAGAGGGTCAATAAACGTAAAAACCCCGTCAATAAAACCGTTTAGATACCCCATCGTGCGTGATATATCGTTATTTAGAGTTCGTCAAGTATTCATTTTTTTTCATAGAGTAATAATGACGAAGTTTTAAATTTCAGACCACTTCACTTTTATAATCAGGTCTTTTCTATTTAAAAAAATATTAGATAACTTGAAAATTGGCTACAAAATCATATCCTCTATATTTTAAACAACAAATACCTATGTACTAAATAATTTAGAATTATGATCAAAACAAACAAAGGTTTTCTCCTCAAAACCTTTGATTATGGTTCCCTGTGGGTTCTCTATATTTCGAGGCGAACCTCGCGAGTTAGGACTCGCACATGGTCAATTTTTTGGACGACTTCATTTGTTTATTTGTATGATCTTCCAGAATTTGCTATTCCTTTGAGTAATTTAAAAAAAACGAAGTTTGTACATTGGATTCGTCGGTAAAAAAACATTTCAAGAAAGCTTCTCTCAGTAATCAGCTAAAATGTCATCTGGTACATTTCTTGGACGAAAGTTTATTGTCAAATATCTGGATTAATTAATTTAGGTACCTATTTCTCAGTCTTTGTAACCCAATTATTTAGTTGGATGGAATAATATCGTACAAATATAGAAAAGTACAATAATAAAGATCTTACTGTAGTTGAAAGTACCTACTCGTAATATTAAGAAGCCGTATATATCATTTACATACATTAGATACAAATCTGGTGCAAATTGTAGCACAAACATGAAATATAAAAAATTAAATAGGCGTAGAATAGGTCATGCGATGTCTTATGTAATCTCAGATTTATTTAAAATAAGTAGATGTATTATGTATTTTTAAATTATATTACGCTGAAAAATATTTAGGTATACGATAAGTATCATAATATGAAAAAAAATACAGAATTAAATTATTATACACCTATTACTACAGTAATTTTATTAAAAGTCAGCTTAAGTGCCAATTAATATCTATCATCCTGGGAAAAACGTCGTGAAATAGCATACTTCAAGGACCGCTACATTGCCAATAATTTTGTTTTACCTCAAATTGCTACTATACCTACCTAATAAAATTTCAATTATCAAAAATTTAATATACACACAATATCAATAAAATACTAAAACCTAGTCAGGCATTTGAAGCTTGTTTTGTAAATTAGCTACACATGAATTGAGAACTAGTATCGTGATGCTCTGTTCAATAACAATTTGTATTACAAAGTGCTACTGTATGTAAATCGCCACCGGAAAAAAAACCAGACGACAAAATCACAGCCCAAACATAATATAAACGCATACTGCGGGTTCAGTGAGATCACGCATCTTGGAGTTCTGTACATTTTTATTTTTATCCCTTTCACTCAGGTTTAAAATAGATAAAATTAAGGGGTCGTTTACAACAACCAAATCCAGTTTGGCTACTACTTTCTTATATAACCGACAAACTAAATATAAGGCGTAAATATTTGTTTTTTTATGTTTTCCTATCAGGTATATAATTATAAAACATCATTGCGTTAAGTATACTTAACTTATTGTGATAATAAGTCTAAACATAAGTACAGTGTAAACCCTTTATTACGACCTTCATTGTAACGAAAAACTTCCTATAATAACGTAAACTTTATTTAAGTTTGATTGGTTTACCTTAAAACCCATTATATTGTTGCACTCTTTATAATATAATATAACACCCTGTCTCTATAACGAAACAATACGTTAATATTTAGACGACAATAAATATACAAAAGGCTCCGACAAAGTCTTTAAGGTGCCGAAATTTCAATGAAATCCATCTGAGTCCGTAAACAGCTGCTTGCTTTCATTTATTGTAATTGCCTACCTTGCTTACATGTTTGCTTGTGGATGGCATCTTTAGAAAAAATTGTACCAAGATAAACATTAAAAATTATTATAGTTTGTGAAGTACGGTTATTTTTATCTGCTCTCCGCATGATGAAAATTCTCTATAAAGGGGAAAATCCTCGGTCCCTTGAGATTCGCTATAAGTACAGTGTTTACATTGCATCTTCCTCAAATTCGATATAACATAAAATGTACGATTTCGGTATAGAGTACAAAACCTAACAATGTATTTATATACTAATTCATGAAAGTAGATAACGGTCACTATCTGGAGAGCACAACTTAAAATTATTATTACTGATATACATACATACTCAATTTGTTTTGAAAAAACGGAGAGAGCGTGACAATATTATTTATAAATAATAATTTATGTAATGGAATTAGACACAGTTTATCGAGTGACATGCGCTAGTGCCGATTTCAGACCGGTGTCCACTTCCCTGAATCAAAATAATTATGGCACACATTTATATACGAATACCTACTACGCAGTACATACATACCTACACAATTTACTTCATTTACATACTCATTTTTAAGGGACACTCGCAGATTGTCATACACCGCCAACTCATATTGTAATTGTCTGATTACGTACGAGTATAGTGATTATTTGAAATATTTTGTGCATGGGTGGTACATACCAAAACACACTAAAAGATCGTAATATCATAAACTGTGACCGTACAAAACGGTCACGGGATAACAGGTAGTTCCATAATATCGAATTAAAGTAATTCGTACAATATGTAAATAAATAGGTAACTAGGAACATAATATAAAATTGACATAACTCCAACTAATTTCACAAACACTTATTTTGCCAAGTCTACTTGTAACTGAAAAGATATCACAACAATAACAATTATTAAGAGGTAAGTTTAGGTTACGTCAGTATATATCGTAGAACTAATAGTAGAACTAGATGGACTAACCCTACTCTGCGGTTTAGTTAGGTAATACTTAGTTTTAAATACTTTGATTTCGAAACTGTAAGTTAAATTTTGCGTATTTATTGGACGTTCTGTGTACGAGAATAATTCAATTTTTATATAGATACAGTGAAACAATTTTTAACGACCATGAGTAAACTTCTATAAGTTACAAGAAGACTAGCAAATACTTATCCGAACCACAAACCTTAATACTTATACCTTTTTCAAAATAGCACCACCATCAAAATTACTAAAATATTAAATCTTCAATCACCGTCAACGTTCCAAATTGGTCACACTAATGGTAGAAGCTGCACGCTTGTAAATGTAGCCTATATGCATCTCATTTTCAGCGACTTGTTGAATGTTGTATTTAAAAAAATACAATTTAAACAGACAACTTAAAAATTAGGTTATTCTAAAAGGCTTTTTCGTTATAAAACTTAAGTATCTACACTTTTATTTACACATAACAATACCTACACAGATATTAAACAGATGTTAAGTTATCTTGCGTTCAACTCAATCAATCTTTAGTTTTACACTGATTCGTTATGATCACACAACTTCGCTATATCAAACAAAATAGGCAAACTATTATTTTTTAAGGAGTACGGGACGTGTACACGATACGCTGAGTCACGTAATGCGACAATATTTCAAGCGGTAGGCTGCGCAGTAGAGGGGTGCGGATGTGGATGTGCAGAGAGATGCGTGGAGTCACTGCGCCGCGGAGGCGCCGGCGGAGGCCGCTTCTTGATCGGCTTTGGCTCCTCGCGCCGCGGAGGCTGCTCTCGGCCGAACACATTCTCATAGAACGGGTCCTCGATCCCACTGCCGTAGTGTTCCTGAACCCACATAGACACACTAGTCTCTTTATAATCCTCTGAAAGAGGGTACTCTCGGAAACCGAGCACTTCGTGAGGCGTGGTCTCCGGTTCTAACTTGCACTTCTGCGCCACCTGCCACTTTTTCCTCATTACCCTCTGTAAATCTTTTAAAAATTCTTTGGGTGGGTTGCTATTCGAGTCAGCTAGTTTTTTAGGTGATGAGAGTCGCGTGCTCTCGTTACGTTTTGGCGGAGGTGGTTTTCTCGGAGACGACGGGGGCTGATCTTTGAGGTTGAACGAGATTTTCTTATTCTTTTTATCACAAGATACAGGTAGATCTTCAGAGAAATTCACTTTCTTTAACGATCCTGTGCGTTCTTTAACCGGTTCTGTGACTTTCTTGTTAATAGAGGGACTTACATTCGTAATTTTTTTAGATTGCAATTCGACGAGGCAGGCTCCATATGCAACTGTTTGTTGACCGTAGATACTCTTATCTGAGTGAAGTGAGGACGTTCGGGAATTATCGGAGTTGACGCTATCGAGCGACGGCTGACGAGGAAAGGAACGACTCGAATCGGAATTGCGAGAACTGGTTCTCGATTGACCAGCTCGAGCTGCCTGTTCAATTTGCTGCGCCGTTAATTGGTTTACTATATCGTGCACGCGGCTTGTGTGGGCTTCCATAGTGTGTTCAGGTGGCGGTGGCGGGAGACTGAGCAGGGAGCCGCTGAGGTCCTCGATCGGATCGAGCGGTGGCGGTGGAGGCGGCAGCGAGTCTAAGCTCAGCGTGGAGCTGAACATACCGTCTGGAATATCTTCCGTGGGAGGCGGAGGTAGCGGCAATTCCTCTACGTTAGCGGCGTCAGGGGGTCTTTGCAATTTATCGTAAATTGGCGTGTAACCATAGAGGGAGGAACTCGTGTCGGTACTGTTTCTATAGATGTTGTCTCTCTGAATAGTTTCGTATAGGCCATAGGAAGGCGAAGTCGGCTCAAGTCGCACTGCATTGTTGCCGGAACTTAAAGGGCTGCTGTATGCTGGGATATCCGCGGAATCTGTAGAAATTAAATCACAGGTTTTAAATAAGTAGGTGCTTAATCTATACTAGTATAATAAAGAGAGAACGTGATTGACTGCCTGACTCATCAACGCAGAACCGAAACTACTTGAGCTAGAATAACAAAATTGGGACAGTAGATTCCTTTTATGACGTAGGCAAGCAATAGGAAAGGATTTTTGGAAATTCAGTGAATACCTGAATAATCGTCGAGACCTGCCTGATTTAGTGCGGCAGGGTTCTGGACCAAGAAGCTGTGCCAAAACGATAATAACAGAAAAGAGCAGACGAGCAAACGGGCCGCTTGATGGTAAGTGGTCACCGTCGCCCATAGATATCACACCTCACTGTATATTATTAGAGGGTTTTCAACATTGACGACAGATGGAGGTGATTACGGTAATTAAGCCTTTCAAACCGAAACACAAAAATGCAAGCATTTTTTCATTATCTACGTCAGAAATAAGTAAGAGGGTGGAATCTTCATCATAGGTAGTTTCTACTTTTCGCCGTAAGATTTGGTGGACAAACGTGATAAGTGGCGAGCCTACCACCGTCTACTAAGTGTAGAATAGTATCCACTAAGACCCTTAGTCGCCCGTACGACACCCACGGGAAGAGTTGGGGTGGTGCTTCTTTATGGGCGGCACGGCACTATGTCTGGCTTGTAGTAAATTATATATTCTTTGGTGGACCTATGTATTCTGGTACCAAAGAATTTATAATTGACTAGTACTAACCAATGGTATGGTGTCGTTTGAGCGTTGAATCGTCGGCTCGCGAGCTGCGCGAGCGCCGCGTGAGAGTGCCGCTGTCACCGCCCCCCTCGTCCTCGCCGTCTCCCTCTTCATCCCCTCCTTTCTCAACCATTTCTTTCAATTGCCGCGTCATCCACGTCAAAGGAATATTTGGTTTCATAGAAGGTTTGCGCTTTATTGTGCCTGAAACATCGGTAAATAGGACTTAATATTATAATTAAGTAAAGGGTGTCCAGCGGGAAATTTTCAAGTTTAAATTATAATTGCTCTAAACCTAGTGAGGGGTGAGGTTAGTGGGAGGGGTCCCGTTCGAAGCGCGTGATTTGCGGATTTAACAGTCGCCATGAGTCACTGGTCGCGGGCACACCGCGCGTTCGCGGTCGAGCAAAATTTGAAGTAGGTTCGTGCTCGTCGCGCTTTTTGTACTCACTTCGATATTCGAAGATTAAGGGATGGACCGAACACGCAACTTATCTGGTCGTGCAAACGTTCAGACAAGAAGGACTAATAGTCAACAGATCTTCTCCGGGACCATCAACGTCAGCAGCGACGTCAGAACGTGGCACAAAAGTTCGACTAGAAGTTTTGCGGAATCCGCGTAAATAATAAGAAAGATTGCGGCCACCACTTAACCACCACTAACTAGAATTTAAAAATCTAGAGTGCATTTTATTTTAAAGGTTTACAACAATAATCCTCGAACGATTCAGGCCCTATAAGAAAATATCCGCCAAGAAATTGCCGCCATTGCACCAACGCTTTGGTAAGGTCTGGCTGCTAGAGTGCTTTGAAAAAAAAATGGCGTCATTTAGACGATATTGTTTAAAAAAATCCGCATTATTTAACTACATTTTATAAAAATAAAAATAAACATTTTACTTTAAAAAAATAAAAATTATAACTTGACAATTTCCCGCTGGACCCTTTATTTACATTATTTACATGCATTTTTGTACATACACTTCAGCCTTATTATGGAAGTTGAAATCAGAACTGCCACTTGAGAAGGAGTCGGAGTTGTACTATCGATTTACAGGTTGCATTTTGCTTTGAAAGTCTTATAGTAAAATGCGAAAATTCTAACATTTGTGCTTCTGATGTGTTATGTTATGAATATATGATTTCAACATTTTATTGTGGACTTTGGTAGTATATGGTATTTACCAATATGAAATATACAAATTGCATTTTGTTTGGCTTTTAAAAGGATTAGCTTTGAGTCTTATAGTAAAATGCGAAAATTCTAACATTTGTGCTTCGGGTGTGGTATGAACTTAGGATTTAAAGGTTTTTATGTGGACTTTGGTAGTAGTATGATATTTACCCATAGGAAATTCGCAGTCAAAGGCGCTTTCGGAGGCGGTTCCGCCGTCCGACATGCATCCGCTTGAACTAGACGAGGATGCGCGTGAGTGCCTGTCATAACAATATATGTATATTAAGATCTCAGTAAACAAATAGTTCAATATAAGCATGAAGGAAATGATCATCTTACTTCTGTTTTGTATGTAGGACAAACCGTGAGTTAAACCAGGTTTAACTAACCCGGATTAAGAACATTTAACCCGCACTTTCGCGCAAGCCCTTAATGTCTGAATTTTTTTGTATTTAATTTTTTTCAGTTCAAATGTTTTTATATTGAACCATAAATTTTATTAAACCAAGTAGATTGACAAATTAGATTATTTCGCAATACACTTATATGTAAACAACAATCGCACAACAATATTGCATTAAAATACGCTTTGCATTTTGCAACAACAGAATAAAAACCTAGTGACCTCTTTGAATTTTTAAAATATTAATTTCAACATCAAAACACCGCAGTAGCACTAGGTACACAAGCGTCATGCAACACACTGAACAACAATGATGTTTGTAACACTGACCTGCCACTACTAATATCGGAGTTGACAACACTGGCGTTGCTGGATGTGGTCTGGGCTGGACTGCTTCCTGCCGGCGCTCCACCGTTTGTCTTCGTGGGGATGGACGTTATCTATAAGTACCAAAATACATAAATACATAAACTCACGTCTGTTTCCCTCAGGGGTAGGCATACACTAAAGATTTCCACCTGCAACGACCCAGACAAACCGTTCTCGCTTCTTCCACACTCATCAATCGCTTCATACACTCTCTTCGGTTAGTGGTTGACCGCACCTGACCTTTCTTTAGAACGTCCGCAATCTCGACGTAGGTCCTTCTAGGTCTCCCCTTTCCTACCCTTCCATTCACCTTTTCCTTATATACACCGCTTTTGTTATTCTCGTTTCATGTATTTCTACGTGTTCAAACCATCTCAACATCCCTCTTTCAATCTTACTCACTACTTCGTACCAAAATAGTGCAGTTAAAAACAAGCTATAGAGGATGAGCGTCTGTGGCCTAGTGGCTAGAATGCCGGGTTCGAAACCATGCAATTCAATGTATTTCGGAATTTTTCGGAGACTTATATACATTTACAAATCAAATCATTTTTTTTATTGTAAGTAAGTACCTTAAAGTACATTTTAACAACGTCACTTTTTTCTCTACCACCGCTTCTTCTTCTTCTAAGTAGAGCATTTCAACTAATTTGGAGAGTCGATCGAAGTTTCAATTATTCTATTCAAATCCGATATTAGACCATTTTTTTTTATTCCATCAATCAGTTTACATGGACATCCTGAAGAAGGATCTAAAATTCGTTTTTCGATATCTCATCTAACATCAGAGATACCAATGATTTAAGTTAGTACTGGAGAGATGCTCTTTCCCTTTTTAGTAAAACAGTTTTTTATACACAGTGACGACATAGTGTAATATTGCCGTTTCTTTCTATCGTCTGATTTTTGATTGCATGTAGCTATTTTATTTTTCAACGAATTTCAATTCTGTTTTACATTTGACCATCAATTTGTTTCAATTTCTTAATTTTTTTAATTATTTATTACAAAATCCACAGCACTTAAATTTAAAAACAAAAAAGTCCATTAATAAAACATACCGCCAATTACAGATTTTCTATTTTAAAATAATGCTTATAGAGAGAAATAAGTTTTGGTGTGTATGTATATAGTTTGGGTGTGTTTACTGGAAATGTGTGTGGCGTGTTTGTGTAGAAGTGAGTGAAAGGGTGAAAGGGGTGTGACATTTGTATGTGTTTGTTCGAGTCTTCACTACATGTATCCAGCTACAACGATACTGTACTAGTACCATCTAAGTATTATTGATTAGAGATGGTATTAGTACTATAGTTGTAGCTGGATACATGTAGTGAAGACTCGAACAAACACATACAAATGTACACACCCCTTTCACCCTTTCACTCACTTATACACAAACACGCTCACACACATTTCCAATAAACACATCAATACACACACAGCCAGCAAAACTTATTTTTAAGAAATACATTTATAATATTTGTTACTTGGAAACTACCGAATTAAATACTAACCGAACAAGATCGTGCATGGGCAAGATGGTCCAAGTCTTCTTGAGTAAGCTCTTCCACTAGTGACCGATAGTTCTCCAACAATTGTCTTCCATGCTGTAAAAAGGATGACTTGTTTAACCACATTTATTAACTGTACTGAATTATTGTTTCCTTGGATATTAACCTCCTCTGCCTCGATTCACACAAAAGTAGTTAACTAAGGCCGTCTTGAGCGAACCATTAACTCTCGGGTTAACACTAAACCGAGGTCAAGATTGTGCGAAGAGTATAGATAGACAATTTGCGAGTAAACCCAGTATTAAATATGAAGCCCCACTATAAATATACTATGACGGCAATTGGCCTCATTTCACAGATTTTCACCTTCTTATTATGGCGCAGTTACATATAGTCGTTGACCGCTTCGACGACCACCTACGGGCACCCACCTCCGTTGTTAACACTTGGTCGTTGGCCGAAATCGCCCAACCTCATTGCAGTCAATGCGGTCGACGACTGGTAATTTATATATAGGGGTGTCCGCATGCTGTACGGCCAAATGTAACCGCAGCTTTAATTATATTTTCTAAATCATAGGTAGATCAAGCCAGGGAAATCAAGTTTGATTACTTTAAAACACGTTACCTTGGCAATCCTCATGGCAGTGACCCATCTCTCGAGCGACCGCTGGTCGTCGGCGCACAGGAACTTTATAAACTTAACACTCTTTGGTTGCTGCAGCCTGGGATGTTTTATCGCGAAACAGTAGTCGGTCGGCGACTTGTATTTCTTCTTCCAATTAATCCCTATGTACACCTCGTTGGTGTCGAAAGTCGCCAAACAAACCAGCTCTTTCAAAGTCTTTACTTTATCCTTAGGTGAGTAGTAGAGTCCTATTTGTGGGACAAATCAAAATATACTGTTATTGTCTAGAGATGTTAAACTGAATTAATTATGTTACATTAAAGTTGTTAAGTATTGTAATTATCATATTATGCATGAAACAGAACGCACACAATGTTTAATGTATAATCTGTGGAATGCTCTATTTTCACTATGGTGAATAATAAAAATATATCCGGTGCATTTTGTAGTTTTTTGTTTACTGTTCAAATTAAATACTTTACAAAAATCGCATAGTAAATAAATTCGCTGAGCTTATATTAAAAGAAATGTGGCCACAAATCGCATAGCAATCCTTGATGATAATATCTGACACAAAATTATCACCTAGTAACAATAATTTATTATTTACTTACCAGAAGGTCGAAGAACAAAATGGTATTTCTTCCATCCCTTTTTAGCGTCACTTTTCAGATAGAGCGGCCCCTCCATAGGCGGCACCGGGTGACCTGAGACGGATGGAATAGTGCTTGTAGTACCTCCACTTTGGCCGAAGAATTCTTCTATGATAACTTGTCTGGAATGCTCGTCCTGCTCGCTAGACCAACCTGCAAATTTAAAAAATAATTAAATTTATTTCTACACGTAGTAGTAGAGATGCTGTCATTCATTAGCATAAAATTATGCGTACCTCTATCATCCTCAGAAAGTAAGAACTTTTCAGGGGTTTGAAACAATAATGTTTTATCCGACCTCTCGGCAAATAGTATTTTATTTTTCGAGTCTCTCGTCCATAGCATTAAATTATCAACTAACATTTCGTGGTCTTCGTATACGCGCTCTGTGAAAATAAAAAAGTATAAGTGAACATACTATAAAAGTAACTTGATAAGTAGACTATATTTCTACATTTATTAAAAATCCCTTACCCATATGGAGATCGGGCAAATGTTCAACAATTGCCCACTTTGGTTCCATTGTCACATGGTTTTTGTCAGCCAGTAGCCTGGTTACATATCCGCATGTCATTTTTTCGTCCACAAGTAAACTCTTAGACGAGCCATCCATGGAAAATGCCTTTATAAATAACTTTTTAATATTAGCCTCGCGCATCCGCTCCAACGCTAACTTTATCTTGTCAGCCTTCTGTTGGAACCTTGCATCCTGAAATTCGTAGATATTAATTTTGAACAGATGTCGGTACAGTTCTTAGTATTACATAACATATTCAATCATAGTATATGGATTACTTATATAGATCTAAGTAACAAGATAAAGAAATTACCTTTTGATTTTCGTGGAGATTCAATTTCAACGCTTTACATTTAGAACTGGCACTACTAGAAGCGGACGATTCACTGGAAAGCATGGATACCTGTAATCAATTTAAATGTTATCAAAACTTTAACACATAAGGCCATAAGGTTTATTAAGGTACTTCCAATAATAAACTTTTCAATAATAATACTCGTACAAGTATTATAGGAACATTATGAGTAGGGTCTTTATATAGAACCGGATTTTTCTGATTTTTTTTACGAAAGGTATGAAAATTCATAAATTTTGCGCCAACGGTTAACTCTCGGTTGACACTAATTCGAGGCCAATTGTATATGAAAATAAAATTAATTGTTACAATTCGCGAGTTAATCCAGGGTTAAATGTTAAATGTTGGCGTAAGTCTCTTAATACTAACAGTGTCACTAAAAGCAGAGTCGTTATCAGGAGAGTCGGTCCGTGTAATGTTAGACGAGCCATCGCTACACTCCTTGCTGCACTCCTGCCTCTGAGAGCAACCCTCACTGGCCTCCTCACGATCCTTGGATGCCGACGAATAACCTGAACAGATTAAATTACATGTTAACGAAATTTCAATTCTGTTTTACACATTTGACCATCAATTTTTGTTTATTTCTTAGTTATATAATTTAAAAATTAAGCGTATATTTATAATAATGTTTCTTCAAATTTAGGTATATTATACATGTTAATTATTATTATTTAAAATCTAAAACTTTGTAACTACGTGAGAAGCTTAGTCAAAAAGGCCGCCTTTTAGCGCACCCCACCCAAATGTTCCAATTATGCATGCTGCATTTCTTAGTTTGCATTTAATATTTGATACTTGGAAGCTACTTACCAGATGACACCCTCGATATCTCCTCATCATACTCGGAGTCGAGAGCGCAGAGCTCTCCTAAGATAGCGTCCAGGTCTGCATCCTGCGTCTCCTCCATGTTGGCCATCGAGAATCGGTAGGTGTCGATCCTTGGCGCCACTATTTCCAGCGGCCGCAGCGCTGCTGATGAATCATTCGAAGTATTTAACCCCTGGAATGTCAATTAAAGCAATTTTAAAACACTGAAATTGTTTCTTTGATAGTTTTACAACGAGAACATTGTTTATAAGCCATTATTCCCTTAGTTACCTACTCGTTAACCCCCTGGAACTGAACCTAGTTCCCCCCCACCCCCCACCCCTTTAACTGAGCTTAAGATTCGTTGTGTTGTTGCTTGCTTTTCGTGTGTTGTAACCCTCAGAGATAGGTATGTTATATATTGTATGTATATTGTAACTTGACTCATGTTGAATTATTGATATTCACCATTGTGGTGGCCAATTTTTAGTACAAGCTTTTAGTAGCTTATTTCCTGAATGTGCTGAAAATTACAATTGTTTAAAAAAATAGATTATTCTCGTCACTACTCATTCTCATTAAGCCGTATGCAACAAATCCTAAGCCATAAAAGTGACTGGATGAATTGAATATGAATGAGGGCCTTAAATGTTGAAGAATAATTAATAACGCACTTAATACAAGTTTAGTCAACAACGTCCCAAAACACATAGCTGGAATCCATTGTCTTTTAAACAATGAACTTTGTTGCTTTAAACATTATTCTTTACCGATGTAAATATCATATTTATTTTAAAATATTGACAAAAGGAAAATGTAAAAATATACAGGCTGTTACGCAGATTGTCAGAAAATATTTAGCCCCAATGACCGAAAACCGTGGAATTTTTTATATGTAGATTTATATCTAATCACCACGAATCTAAAATACCACGATTTTAGGTTGTTCTAAATGGCCTAATCCCTTTCCATTTGGCACACCACCTGCTACATACGTGTATATAATTTTAAGGAACATCTCGCAAAATTTATAAAGCTCCCTGTATGTTCTGTGTTATTATTTTTCAGCGGTTGTTATTGAATTAAGTTCTAATTAAACATACCGTTAACGCGTCCAAAGTTTGTTCCATCGATTTAGTTTCAATTGGCGAATTGTTAGCGCTTCTAGACTTTCCACTTGCTAAACGAAAACTTCTATTAAGGGAGGACAAGAAACCCCCTCGGTGCCACTTGCCAGGATCATTCAGTTGCACATCCATCATTTCGTTTACATCGCAACACCGTATGACTCACAAACCAGCACTCTGTTAGTAAAGTGTGCCAAAAGGCCGGTACTTCGCAGACCTCAAATCAAACCATCTCGTCTGGGGTGCCACTCAAATCAAATGTTGACAAAGGGCGGATATAGGTGATTAGCAAATAGGAACTTGCAATCTCTTTGTATAATCAAAAAGCAATTTGTTATGCCACCGCTGCGTTCGAATACGGAGTCTGCGCGCGTCTACGCCAAATAGTATTGTTGACTCGACTGACAAACAGCGACCTCGCCCAATAATTTACTGTCTGTTTCGATGTCAAACTGTAAAAACTACACAACCGTTTCAATTATTTAGACTGAACAAAGAGCGTTGGCTAAGTTAACCCACAAAACGCGTACAACGTGCGCTCTGGCTAAAACACAACTACGAGAGTACGAGTCGTATCGTAGTATTACAAAATGAACCATGGGCTCGAAGCAGTCGTTCGGTCGCACAGGGCAAAGCGTAGGGGCCGAGGGGGGTGAAGAGACACGCAGCGAGTGGCTGTGTGGACGTGTGCGGGGCCCGTTCTATTTGATCCTGTTGACGAAACGGCTGGGCGCTGTGGTGTGAGTGTCCCTAGGGTTGACACAATTTTTTCTCGACCCTTTGAGATAAAGCGCCGCCCGTGCAATGACTAAACGGATATAAGACCAATATGGCTGATAAATTATCCAAGGACAAATTATACTTTACGTCTAGAAGATCACTTCAGTTTTGGGTACCTAATAGGTATTTATATCTCGTGTGAAATTAACGTAAAGTACGTACCTACGTCATGTACGAGTACGTACCTACTTACATTTTCAACAACATATAAGATACAAATCTATACAATTGGCAAGTTGTATGTAAGTTAATAACAATATACACTATAGATGTAAACCGGTAAAATTACCCTGGTAAGTTACGGTCATTTAAAATAGAAGACGTCATTTATGAAAAATTACCATAAATGACGGTCACTTTTGGTAAAAATCTAATTTAACGTGTTAATAGACGACATTCCAAGTGTTAGTCTTTACCAATAGCTTTGCCTGATAACTAGTCATTATTCAGTAAAATTGTGTTATGATCCACACACTGGTTTCCAACATTTGTTGGTACAAAATATGTTATAATATTTATAAAAAAAAAACTGTCATCTGATAGTATAAATTATTTGCTACAAATATTGTTATTACAAGTTTTCGGCTAAGATGTACAACGAGATATACTCAATTTTCGATAAAAGTGTTTGTGTAAAATTGGCGTCTTTTTATTGCGCGTTCACAGATCACATGATGTGTTTAAGTTTATAGTAAATGAGTCGGATTATACCGTAAATTAATTAATTCGTTCATTCGATCTTTACTGCGTGGAAGATTCCACGCAGTCACACTAAAGATCGTACATAGATATGTACAAATATTTCGCATTATTTGTTTACTACGATGTTTGTTATGGACTTCATATGACAGTCAGGCGTTATTCTTCTTTTTCCATTTTATAAAACTTTTTAAACAAATGGTTGCTATGTAAATCTTGCTAATTATTCGTTAAACATTAAGAAAAACAAAAAACAAATAAATAAAAATGTCCAAAGTCGTGGGTAATTTAACCAAAAATTATTTCGAACGTCATTTTGCAACTATGCTATACATCCATTAATAGATGTTTAAGAAAATAACTCTAACGTCTGACAACCATAGTGCGACCCCTCGTCCCAAAGCGTATTGTACGAGTACCGCACCATACCGAGTCGGCACCGACCGACCGCCCGCCGGCTAGCTACGGCCCTACGGAGCTGCCGCACGCACTCTCCCGCCCCCGCAGTCACGTGGAGGGGCTACTCATCCCTAACCAGGAAGAAATTAATTATTAACAAAGAATATTGATAAACAGCAGTGTGGAACACCCTCTCACTCATGGATTTCAGTGACTGGAAGTGGAATGCGCGGGATCAAGCTTAAAGTGTGCCATGACACTTGACAGAGGCCTATGTCCAACAATGAACTAGAATAGGCTGCTATGAGTATGACGGGTAATGAATGATGGCATGAGATAACTAACAAGAGACGGTATATAAGTACAATTTACTATTCGTTTAAGGTATTCTAAATACACTTCTCATTTAAATATTGAGAAGTTAACAACATTCATAACATTTTGTAAATAAAGTAATTTTAGCGAGACTCGATTACAGAAGCATGTCGAAAAAATTAATGGCGCAATAATTGTTGCACTATTTCCAGCACGTCATGATAAGCCATTAAAATTGCGTAAGATCTCAAGGCCTAGACAGACAACATATGTTGAATTGAATCACATGCACATGTAGGCCATAAGGGACAAAATCAACAAGTAATAAAGTAGGCAGCGCAGTCGAGGCCTGAAATAAAAATCCCATCAAAAACATAAATGTAAAAAAGGTGCCAAGTTCGATGCAAGGAACTAGTAGGCCTTCGTCGTTAAAAGAATGGAGATCTATCTGGATGCCAAGTTCAATTATACACATTCCTTCAAACTTACCTACAGTAATATATTATATACTTACAGTAGATAATATTAATTCAATAAAGTCGTTCTGTAGATAGGTAGTATTTATATTTACAACTTTTTATATAAGCATATTAGTTAAAAATGATTAATTTATTTTTAGGGAAAGAACCGTCTAACTACTGCAAATATAGTCGTTCTGATAAAATTATTACAATACAGTTCATGCGTAATAGAGATAAGAGAGCCATATTTACGTTATATTTTACTTTACAGTTATCTACTTACTAGCTATCTGCCTGTGAATTTGCCCACGTCTATCCATTCCAGTCCAAGAATTAGAATTAGGCCAGGTTAAGAATTATGTACTCGTATATTACATGCACAATTTCATGCAGATCTGTTAAGCCGCTTGCCCGTGAAAAGGTGACAGAGACACATAGACGGCGTTTCACTTTTATCGAGTTATACATATAGTTAAGTTAGTTACATGCGGTACGAGTACAGTAGTAAACTATTGAAATATGCTGGAGGCGTAGAAATGAATCCATCCACAAATGTTAAGAGGTTATAGAATAAGACGCACAAAAAAGGGCAACAGGTGGCGTGCGTCGCGCACCTGCCCGTGCGCGGGCCAAGCCAATCCGCGCGGCATCGACTGCCAGATGCGGATCCACAACTGATTTCTGAATATTAATCATTTACGACAAATCCTAAAGATAAATACCTATAATATTATGTATTACTTATAAATAACTATCTACAACGCGAATTAAAACTTGACAAAATAATCGTTTTAAATTCATGTAATCCCTGCAATGCAGAAAAAAGTAAGTTCTTAAACAGGAACAAAATGTATGGACCTTAAGTTTCTCAAAAAGTTCTGGACCGATTCTGGAAAAACTTTCACTTGCATTTGTTTATGTCTACTATAATAATCAAAGTAGTGAAAGAGTTTATAAATTTGATGCAGTAGTTTTGGAGAAAATATTTTTTTTGCCTCTGTATATGCACTTCGCAATTCGACCGACGACTTTGGTAGGCGTACATTGCATTTCGGAATATAAATAGAGTAGAGTACCTACCCATCTTCCTTTGAAACAACACCATGACATTTCGTCGGATATAATTATATATATACTCGTACAGATCAGTCACAGTCTTTCAAGCGATAAATATAATAATCATACCAATAAAGCAAAATAATTATATTTAATAAGTACGCGTTGATGTCTATAATGTGGGAGAGTCATTTCATAGATTAAAAGATATCAACGCGATAGTATTTTTTTACTATTACGGAAAATATACATTCTTTGCATTAAATTTATTTTACTCGCGTATTTCATATCAAGGCGCTTTATCAGGTAAATGCAAATACTGCATGTTATTATAATAAAATAAGTAAGAAGGTATAAAAGTAAGTGGCAATCGGTACGGTACTATTGGAAGGCACCTTGCATGCAACAAGGTGCACCTGTCAAGTTTTGACTACGTAAATGTTAATTATATTCCGAAATGAAATGTACGCCGACCAAAGTCGTCGAATTGCGATCGCGCTTAACTTTTTTGTGGCGAATAACCAAACAAAAGTTTAAAAGATACATACCTATACATTAAAGTCTTTATACTTATATCCATACGAGTCTTTTGTATACGTACTCGTAGTTTTTTGTTTCGTTTTCTTAATAAATAAAATTAATAACATTTTTACCAATATTCTTCATGAACCACTCCAACAAGATTAAAATGCACGTGCTAGAAGTGGGCCAAAGGTTGATTCGATCCCGCTACGCATGCGCCGCAGTCTTGTGCCTTTGAGCCATTTCCTTATCAGTTTTCTTAATTTTTTAGTTTTTATAGCTTAGTGATTGTACTCGTATCATATCGAACCTTACCTACCTAATATAACATATACTAGCATATCCAAGAAGTTAATCCCAGAACACTACTCATGAAAACGGAATTTAAATCAGTCAAATGATAGCGGGACAACACTAACATTCTTAGACACAATTAATGGTCAAAGGAAAAAAAATATTTGGAGGAACTAGGTATAAGATTTCAAAATGGTGGAGGTGTTTATGTTTTTGGACTATGTGATGAGAGATATTATAAGTTTTTAACCATAATACTAACCAAAAGCCCGCCTTTGTACATATTTTAATGTTTTTAATTTCTGTGTATTATTTTATTCTTATGTGTGCAATAAAGAGACTACAAACAAACAAACAAACAAACAAAAGTGAAAAATCAACAAACGTGTTACTTTGAATGAAATACTAATTTCAGAGGGGTTTTGAACACTCTTAGCTATACCTACCAAACAGGCGACTGTCTTGGTCTCAGACACGATAATATACTCACACTCATATTATTCCATTTATTACATTTCATGTGTTACAATTGGTATTTAGAAAATATAATGTGGCATACCTACATGAAACCCTGAGTAAGGCACTGTAAAATAAGAAATTATATTAAATGCTAACAAGATAATACAAATTAAATTAAATTTCATTTTAATACTTATTTACTTTAATTTGGGTATTACTTTTATCATCGAAAAGCTCCTGCAGTGAATAGATACATAAATAAAGAATGCATCTGGCAAACCCAAATCAAGATGCGCAGCGCAGATTACTTTACGGATGCGGAGCGGAAAGGAGCGTGCACATGCTCGCTTCTAATATCTTTAAAATGGAGCGAGTTTTTTTTTACTAAACCGAGGTCGAAAGCAATAAGTTGCAGCTGCCGCTAGGTACCGCTTTTAGCGGTCCAAATGAAATGTAATGTCAACTTATAATTATTTGGAGATAAAATCAAAGATATTAAAACAATAACAATACTGTTAGGTACCTTAGTTTTTACTAATTCAGTTTCAGTTTCAGTATAGTAGAGTTCTTTAAGTGCGTTTTATCAAAATAAAAAACTGATTTAAAATCTAATTCTACCAAAGTCGTACTCAATTATTATTGTTATTTTCTTTAGGGTGTTTTCGATGTTTCTCGGTGGGAAGGGGGGATAAACTTCCTGTCTATGATGTAGGTTTCAACTATTGGCATTTCCTTTCCATTTGTTTCCCATAATAGCAACCTGTATGAATATATCACATAACACATTCGAGATAATAGCCCAAGCTAAGAGCCACGGGGCAGAGTGGCTGCACGAGCCCGTACGCTAAATCATGGTGAAAAGCGCATATGCGTCGCGCACCTGCCGCGTCCGCGCCGGCTGCACGCCACACGTGTTCGATTTTTAAACGCGATTCAACATCAATCTCTCCTTTTTAAACTCAATACGTTTTAAGTTTATTTATTTAATGAGGATTTCGAACGCGTTTTTAGTAAGAAGGTACTTACGCGTTTTTATTTATAATTATATGATGTAGATATATATAGGAACACCGATATAGACAAGAAATTAATTAATAATTAGTAAGTACCCAGGTTTTACATCTTACGGCGAAAAATGGGAAGTATGAGTACAGTCGGCCTCTAGTTAAGGTATACCATCTGTCAAATTTCTGAAATCTGAAATGATGCAGTCGTCATAGGCATCAAATTTGAATTGCAGAATTTTAAGAGATGGTATACTTGAGGTAGATGCCGACTATACATACCTGTGATTTAAGGTGGTTCCTCTGTCTACCCCCTCGGGGATTATGGGCTTGAGAGTTTATGTACAGGTTTTAAATATTTACGAAATGAGACGTTATGTAAGTAAGAAATTGTAACTTACAATAAAAATAAAAATTGCAGCCTCAATCTGCGTTTTATCATATGAAGCATGCAATTTTTTTTATTGTTAAAGTTGAATGCCTCTCGATCGAAGCCTAGGACATTGTGTAACTAGTGAGAAAGAGTCACATTGTCGCAACGAGTGTAATTTCGTTAGACGAGTGTTGCGAATACACGAGTGCATCAATGTGGTCTTTCCCCAAATGAAACCTACATATAATATTTTTTATTAGCAGTGCATGTCGTTGTATGGCCATGATAAGTGAGTGGAAATTTTGGGAAGTAATCATTTTGGGAAAATTAAGTGGTCATTATGGGAAAATGGTCATTTTGGGAAGTAGTCATTTGGGTAGAGTGGCCATTTTATTCTTAGGTCCATGGAAACACAATGAACAATTTTACCGACGCGTGCACTTCAGCTACTTTGAAATCGAAATAATTACAACGTCTATATATACGATATTTGAAACTGATATTTATCTTTTATTAAAATATTAATTGTAATATATCTTCTTCTTCTAAGTCGTATTCCTCATTGCTGAGGGTCGTGCTCATTCTTAGGAATTAATTATAAAGAACGACTCTCATGGCAGATTTAATGGGGTGGTTTGCCATTGCCTTCCCCACTTCACACACTGGTTATCTCAGTGTGCAGGTTTCCTCACGATATTTTCCTTCACCGTCAGAGCAGTCGGTAAATGTACGTAAGTCTTTCGAAAAAACCGAAAAACTCACACAATTGGTACATAACAGTGCATGGTATCGAACGCGGACTCTCCCGCACAGGAGTCCGACGTCCTAGCCACGAGTCCACCGACGCTCCTAAAATAAAAACTGATTTAAAATCTAATTGTACCAAAATTCTATCAATTCATCACATACTATTTAATATTTCGATTAAAATATACAGTTTGTTTGTATTCGGTGTAATAGGTAGCAACTTAAGTAATTGTTGAGTATCTCCCGATCGTGGGTAATAATGTGGCATTTCCTGCACAGTTTTTAGTCGATAAATAGGCCCATTTTTGAGCAGGTGTAACAAAAAATAAAGTGTTACATGAAATGAACTGTCCCGTTACTAGCTGCAGCTTAGGTATAAGCAGAGTCAACAGCAATGTGTGCCGTGGTGTATTGCAGAGTAATTTTATAATTAGAGTGGATTCTTACAGTGCCGGGTCGTGCCGGCAATAAAGAATAGCACTACCCCAATTCTTCCCGTGGTTGTCGTACGGGGCGCCTAAGGGATTTTGTGGATACTATTCTTCACCTAGTAGACGGCGATAGACTCGCCACCTATCACGTTTGTCCACCGAATCTTACGGTGAAAAGTGGGAACTGCCTATGATGAAGGTGGTTCCTCTGTCTTATGGACGTGATAGTTATTCTTATAGTTATTCTTACAGCTGTGAGGACTGTGAGTTCACCAAGCCACTCGTTGAGTAGAGCCTCGGGGTCGTCGGCGGCGGCGCCCGCGCCTGTCTCCTCTACCAACGCCATCTGAAAAAAAAACCTCTGTTGGAATTATGCAGGCCACGGAAAAACTGATCGCGTGTTCGAATCCCGCTCGCGGCAATTTTTTTCACATGAAGTAAAGATGTAAGTATAGGCATGCCGAAAGATATGGGTCTGAAATGTGGGTACGCGGGGAGGAGGGTGGGGTGGGCGCGATTTCAGGCTGCGTTTCTAATTACTTGAAGCGAGTGTCTCGTGTATTAACCAGCTGTAGTTCTATACGTTTTGGTGTTCCCGCCATTAGTATGGACTGTATGACTGATGCGGAGTGATGTGTATTGTGTATGACTTGTATGTCGCCTATAGAGGTAGGTGAGATTCGACCAAGGCATGGTATAAATTGGTTAAATTAGCTAATTTGGTTATTAACAAATACGTACTAATAAATATAAAATATAAAAGTACCTATACTTACGTAGGTTAGTTAGTATTAATATATGGCTATAGCCAGCTTATGACTGATGATGGGTGGCCATATCTGATTGTCCAGATTACACGGCATTAGCCTTAAAACTTCTTTATTTCCTTAGACATGTTTATTTTAATTCACCGTTAGATCATCAATTACTTAACTTAATTCTTCAAAAAAACCCGGAAATCTCAGTGGTTAAGACTGTAATATTGTATTATATACTTACAGTATGTAAGTACGTACAGTGTATCTTGAGACGTACAATCGCCAAAAAAATAGTCAATTGAAACATGGTTGAAAAGTGATGGGTATTTTTTTTTGGCAGATGTTACAATACAACGATATCTTTCCAAAGAACATTCAGGAACACAAAATAGGAGGTTATAGGTACTTTTAAAAGAAAGTTTGAAAGTCGTTTGAAGTCCGTTCAGGCATGTCGGCCCTAAACTTTTTGCTATAATACCTTCCATAACAGGAAGGAAAGTTGGATTGATGTAATATTTACGTAATTCACACAACAACAAACACATTTAAGAAGAGATTTATCTACAACTTGCGCTATAATGCTCGCTAACGTCGTCGTGGATCTAGATTCTACGTCAAGGCAACGAAACAGTGAAGGGTTTGAAATTGTTACGATAATATTACGTTATGTCATGCTCAAGTTGATCAGCTATCATCTACCTATTTTCTCAAGTTCGTATTAATAAAGTTGGAAAACTGAAATGGTATGGAATAGAATTTAATATCAGTTACCTAAACCTATGCCTATTTTGTATACGAGAACTAAGAGACTTAACATTGATACCTAAATATATTATAGCGTTCAAAAATATCGATGAAAATATACCCGTGTACGATTCACATTTACCTACCATACAACATTACAATTTAGCTATATTGTACCAAAATCAAATAGCGATATCCCAAAAACGAACAATTGCATTTACCTGAAAAGGCAGCATTTGTAGAGACACTCAGAGCTGTCAGTATGTAACAAAATATTGCTGTTCAGGCAAGTTCAAATATTGCTGCTCAGCCAATATGTACATGTGGACATCTATGGGGCTGGGCTACATCAAACGAGAGTATTCATTCATTCATTCAAACAGAGCAATATCATAATTCGGTGTAGTTTCCAAGTAACAAATTTGTTAGGAGTACTTAACTTAAATACCGAATTTTCTTAATTTAAAAAAATTAAGAAATATACTTTGATGGTCAAATGTGAAAATAGAATTAAAATTCGTTGAAAAACAAAAAAGCTACAAGAAATAAACGGCATATTACATTATGACGTCACTGTGCAGTAGCGCCATACAAGCAGATCCTAGCTACATATAAAGAATTGTTTTGCTAAAAAGGGACAGAACATCTCTAAAGTACTATACTTAAATTTATAATATCTCTGATGTTAGTTGAGATATCGAAAAACGAATTTTGGATCTTTCTTCATTGATTGATGGAATTTTTATAAAAATAGTCAAATACCGAATTCTCTAGCATTTTCAAAATAAGGTAGGTACTCAGTAGGGAAATCGCGAACGCTCCCTGATACATTTGAAATGACGACCTCACCGTAACGAACAAATAAATCAAATTTTTGAAGCTTACGAATAGACTTGTATTGTTGACTTTTATCAACATGTTAAAGTTGAGGCCGTCCAGCTCCTTGACGTCACTGATTTAGTGAGAAGACTGAAAAGGACTAAACCTTTTCAGTTAGTGTAGTGTAGTGAGGAATAATGCAGCAAATAATAGTGCTATTTATAAATGAGTACAAGAACAAAATCAGAGACACTTAGAAAGAAATTAATGTCAGTGGACAAATTCTTTCGTGGACAAAGTTTAATTTATATTACTTATTAATCATTTAGGTTAGATTGCAATACTTAGTAAAACAAAACAAAAAAATATTAAACTAATTTAAACACTAATTTTGTATTATTAAATTACTCCGAGTAGCTGACATTTTAAACATCCTATATTAATCCTTCTCCTTCTAAGTCGTGTACCTCTTTGCTGAGGGTCGTGATCATTCTAAGTAATTAATCACATAGAACGACTCTCGTGGCAGATGTAATGGGGTGGTTTGCCATTGCCTTCCCCATTTCACACACTGGTTATCTCAGTATGCAGGTTTCCTCACGATGCTTTCTTTCACCGTCAGAGCAGTCGGTAAATGTACGTAAGTCTTTCGAAAAATCCGAAAAACTCATTGGTACATGGCATTGCCTGGTTTCGAACTCGGACCTCCCGCATGGGAGCCTCGACGCCACCGACGCTCTCAATACGTAATTACAATCTCATACTGAGTAGGTACCAATAAACATGTAAGTATAACAGTTTGTAATTTCATTTCCTAGTAATTATAGCTAAGTAATAGTTATTTGCGATCTATTGCGAACTATATGTAAATCCGGATTGTAATAACATACGCATAATGCAACGGAGCAACATGTAAGCTTTCTCCACAAATAATATCCTATTTCGTTAGGGGAAAGTGTAGCGCAGTTGTGAAGATAAATTAACAGCGTCAATTTGATGTGAGCGGCCATCAATAAAGAGTCATGCGGGCCTCAACTCTACCACCAGGCAAATACACCGACATAAGTATGTACCTATGTATTACTATTTATTATGTAGGACTACGACGCTACAGAAAGTCCTGAAAGCGAAAGTATTCAACAAGTATAATTTAAAGTTCGTCCTGCCTGAGTACGGTAGGTACGGAACTACGAAGAAAGGGAAGCTGTAAAAAATTCTGGATCACTAGAGTATTTTTACGCAACACCTGCTCGAGAAACATGAATTTGAATGAATTACAGGTGTTACATACAGTATCGTGAGTATCACGTGCGCTTAGGGCCACATTGTCATACCTCGTGAATCACAACCCTCGATTACCGCTCGGATTGCGACCTAACACTCGGACGGTGCGTTAATGTGGACCCTAACGCATTTGTTACAAATCATAGATCACTAAAACAATATATTTTACTTGTTTCCTATCTTCTTTTTTCCTGTATGTAGATTTTCCTAATTTTCTCATTTACTTCGGCCAGAGGGGTACAAGGGGGTGCACTTGCACGCTCGCTGCGCTGATTCATAAATTAAAACTTCATAAAATAAATATTTGTTCAGATATGTGGAAAATCTCGAGTGTAACTACCTACTCGTATATAGTAATGTTAAAACTGTCTTCTTTGAAAGGAAATACAATTTCTTTCACGCATACTTTGGAAACATTCCAATTATCAAATATCTACTAAAAATAAAAACTCCAAGAAAGTGATGTCATTTTGTGATTCATTCATACACGGGCAATATACAAACATATCCATTGAAATAAACTGTACCAACACCTAGATATCAAAAGATACACCTACATGTGTGTTTATATTTGAGTCTGCGTGGGGCGGTCCAAAAATTGATAGTCAACGACTTGTTATCAATCTTATTGTTTTACTTTTATTATCCCTTGGAGGCAAATTTTATTACAAACTCCTTGGCCAAATAGCACTGGCTGGCGAACTTTAGTTTTTTTTTTCGCTACGATGGAGGAAACGCGGGAAGCATTTCGTGCTATGAACTATGATCTATTATGATTTTAAACGAGGGTTAACATATAAGGAATCACATGAAAATTTAATCATGGCTTTTGCGGAATTGGCTCTATCACTTGCCACCATCACCTATTGGTTTCGTAAGTTTAAGCGTGGTCGGAACAACCTGAACACGGAACAAACTGGTGCCAGTTTATGCTAGATAAATATGACGGAGATAGGTACCACAAAAGGTGACCTACATATTGACTTCCGATGAATTTTGGATTTATAGCTACGACCCGCTTACGAATTAGCAATCGACAGAATGGGTCTATGAAGAAGACGATTTAAATCCACTAAGGTTGTTCGCGGTCGAAGCGTCAAGAAAAAAATGTTACCGTTTTTTTTCCGTCGTAGTGAGCCTGTAGCCGTAATTCCACTAGAAGATCGAAGAACAGTTAATATACAATGGTATAGCGAGGTTTGCCTGCCGCAAGCTTTCCAGGAGCAGAGTGACGATCGTCCGAGGAGCGGAACGCGTGGTACAATTATTTTTCACCAAGACAACGGTCCCGCTCACACGGCCGCCAGAACCATGGACTTTTTAACCCATTGGGGCGTGCAATTGTTACCACATCCCCCCGACAGTCCTGACTTGGCTCCGTGTGATTCTTGTTCCCCACGTTGAAGAAATGTTTGCGAGGATGAATATTTATGGCTGCTGACGAAGCAGTACACCAATTTAGGCGGCTTTTTTCGACCTTCCGCAAGAACAGTTTTTCACATGTTTTGAAAGCTGGTTCAGTCGAATGCATAAGTGCATTGATGCCGCAGGGAAATTCTTTGAAAAGTTGTAAATAAACATTTGTAATATTTCTTTTATTTTCTATTTGACAAAAATTAATGGATCGCCCCAGTAGAATAGAATAATTGGAAATGAGGGATTATAAAGTAGGTATAACGTTACTTCTCTTAACTTACTTATCTTTAATTTTTGTCGAGGGATGATTATGATGAGGAGATGAAATCCACTGATTTCAATGAGGTTAGTGTTATTTCAATATAAAAAATAATTACATACTTCCGAGATTTCTATTCTCTTTTATAAATAGAAAATGTATAGGCTTCAGCAGACAGCTTGCTGGTAAAAAAACTTATAAATTATAATATTAGTGATAATTATGATAAGCACTCATAAATTACGAGCTGTTAGCCAGTGCCCGTTTTATATGGTCCCAGGCCTAGAATATAGTTATTCTGTTTTCATCTAGTTGAAATATGATCTTGACCTGAATTCGACATCTGTAAAAATTGAAAAAATCTGTTGAGCTTGAAGAAAGTAAAGTATTATATTACAAATAAGAGTAAGAAGTAATAAATACAGAGATCGATCTTATTATTACATGAATACTAGAAAGAAGAGAAAAAAGTGCTTATCACATCCGCAAGAACAACGACAAGGTACTCATCCTAATTATCCCTCAGTTATCTGTCACCTTGACCTCGAGGTCTCGCCTCTATTGCAGATATTAAGGTCGCTAAGTATTAATTAGTACAAACAGAAGCGAGTACGCAGATAATGTAGGTTCACGATGTGCTGTGATAGACATATTCAAGCAATTCTCAAATCTCGTCTCGTCCCCTTATACCTGTGCTTAATCAACACGGGTATTAACGAGTAGCTAAAAAATAGATTAAATTCGAACACAAAAAATGACGACCTGTTTCTTTATTACTGTAATGTTCCTAACTAAGGTTGATGATAGTGATGGTCTAATTTTAGTATCGCGTTAACAGTAAGTAACCAAATGAAATTGAGCATTCTGTTCGAGGTTACTCCCGGTACTACACTATACCCGTAGGTAGTCATAATAAAAACCGGTTTTTATTTTTATATGTAAATGAATTACACAAGTTACCTCGTGACATTCGAAATGTAGGTCTCCCTCGGTACGTCGTGCTGATATGCTTGCACCTAGTGATATCGAAGGAACTTCTTCAAAATGCATAGCTAACATGGTCTGTAGAGTCACCGTATGCAACCAAATACCTATAGGTATACCGTTGCAAGTCACAGTTCACTTCACAACAAATATCTCGTTTAACACAAATGCACTGCAGTTCATTTTGATCACTATCTTCACAGAATGCGTTGAAAGTCCAAAGAGCGGAATGTCAACACAAACGATATTGCATTATTAGATGTGTGCTCGTAGCGACTACTATTAAATGAATGAGCTACTATGATGTGTCAGTGACGCCAGTCAGCCTCATGATAAATATAGTAAAAACGTGAATTACGTCATATCATCGCATGTCTCATTAATGGAAAAACGAGGAATTCCATAATAGATCTGAAGATTGCTACTCTCCTTAGCTAGTCCAACTAGATGCAGAAACCAACCAGATGGTCTTTCAAGTAATAATTTCAACTTGTTGGAGGGACATAGTGTTTTTTCTCCAAGGCCGGCCGGCAGCAGACATGCCAATATTAGGTATTGCAGGTGTTTCAAGGCGGTAACTAAGTAGGTAGGTACTTACCAGCAAGCTATTTGCTGAAGCCCATTCATTTTCTATTTATAAAAGAGAATAGATATCGCGGAAGTATGAAATTATTTTTTATATTGCAATAACACTATCCTCATTGAAATTAGTGGATAGAGATTTCATCAAATTCGTAATTAAGTATTACTACTACTACTTATTACTTATTTATTTCTGTAGTAGACGTAGCGTTGGTCGAGGTGTACGTTTTCCAAATTTTGTCATAACGTACCTACGCTGTTGATGATTCTCCTTTCCCTGGAAAATCTGTTTTGTGTTGTGATTCATCTTAACATTCACTGTTTGCACGTTGCTATGATTAAGGCACTGATGGGTAATGATATGATGTATCGTAAACCATAAGTACGGTCGGTTTCCTGAATTATCTGACCACCCTTAGCTGACGTATCAGTCTATATTGAAATGGGTCAGAAAATTCAGGTAACCGACCGTACATGGTAAGCTGAAAGTAAAATAGTGTTACTTTTTTATTGCACGTTTAAAGCGTTATGATTCGATATTCTCATAACGCTTTAAACGTGCAATAATGTAAGTAACGTACTTTTTAAAAGAAAACATTGGTAATGTTTTGTGCTTATGCTGGGAGTGTCCACCACAAAAGTCCAAAGGTGGATTTGATCCGACGACGCTTGCACCGCTTTCTCGTTTTTGAGCCATTGACGCTTCATTTTGGGGAAAAAATAACGAACAATGGCTAACTGTTTAGAAATTCGAACATAATCGATCGAATATCGTTCACGCACAATGGCTTACAATGTTTTATGTAGGTAATAATATTGAAGACTAAACAATACTGACATTGGATACCTTAAAACATAGGTAAGTGTACGTATTTAATACAAAAACGTCATATAAACGTATATATAATATACGGTATAAACCGAAAACAAAATGCACCTAAGACAAGTAGCGCGGTTGCTGGTCGCAAGTAGAATTGATCACGTTAGATACAACTACAAGTAATAGGACTAAAATTGTCATTCTAGTTCAGTTCATATGCATGTCCTAAATATTCATTGTGTTCATTTTAAAGGATATATCTATAAACACAAACGTTGTGTTCCTTATCAAGTTTACATAATTTTCACGAGCTCGTCATCATTAGCTGTTGGAAAAAAGTGATTATTTTTTTAAATTTTTCTACTTTACTTCAGAAGAAGCGAGGTAACGAGGTTGACTTCTTGTTGGGGCGTCGTCGCGGTCGCGTCGTAAAGCGTCAAAGTGTAGGGATGCATAGATAAGGTACATAATTACATTTGGTAACGACATCCAGGCTCCTTTCAGCTTCCCTTCCCTCTTCACTTCCGTGTTCCAAAACATTTATAAATAAATTATTAAAATACCTATATGAAAGATCATACTAAATCTTGTATCATGCCCTGTACTCGTATAGCGGTATTTAATTATTGCTGGTCACTGAATATTAGGCATTGATTTCAAGGATTTTACTGGGCTTAACTGAATAATTTCACATCGGCAGCAAGTGGAAGGGTATAGCATTTTTCGGCATTTTATTATCATAAGTCAGGACGAAATACGATGATGACATTACTTTCTTCAAGTCTCACGCTTCCAACATCCATTATAGCGTTTTGAAATTTTTCTACGGTACTGTATGTTATAAAATAATTTTATATGACACGCAACAGTATAGAAGTAAATAAATAAGAATTATGAAATCTTTGAATATAGTTTACTAAGTAGTTACTACATTATACTAATAGTTTCAGGTTGAAGCAAGCAGAACAGAACGAGCACGTTGGTCGGCCGGTCTTGCGGTCGTTACCATGCCCAAATATAGAGCAAATTCCAGTCTGCTGAGGCGACTATTAACATCCCCCCTCTCCGCTGCCTGCATCTGACGGTGTGGCGCCGGCGCGGCGAGGACGCTGGACGCAAACCGTGTAGTAAAAATTTCGAAATTATTAAATACTTAGGTAATAAGATAAGTATCACTTTATTAACTTTAACACTCTTAAGAGTTTAGTTCAATGAAATATATAAATATTTACTCACCAGAGTCTATAATTAGAAGCGGCTGAAAACACAAGACACATAAATCCGTTTATTTATAACAAAGTACCGATATGCATGCATGGCTACTATTTTGATGTTTAGTTTTTAATTTTATTTATTATTATACCCACTATCAATATCGCTCCCACTAACATCTTGGGATAAGGGGGGAAATGAAAAACAGCGCTGCATACTTGGTACCCGAGTATGTCAGCATTTGCTGACTTTCCCCCCTTTTGCCAAATATACATTACATATACATATAAATATACATTACATTTTAAAAACCCAGCTATATAATCGACTTGTAGAAATTGAATTATAGATAATTAAACAAATAACTAGTTGCGGTCGTCCGTACAAGTAAGTATGCGTTGTTAATTTTGTAAAAGCGATAAGCTACTTGTATTTTATTGCACCATGCGCCAGCGACGTCTACCTCCATCCTCATGCAATGAGAACGGTTCAGTATACCTCTACAGCCTCTACTTAAGTTAGTATCATAAAACATGCATGCTAGCTAGGTTCTGAGTGGATTCTACTTCGGTTTATGGTACATGGTGATAATGTGTCGGACGTGGTCGCGACAGAGGCGCGTGACGCTGCATATTTTACGCACTTCAGTGACGCCTCCACGCTTAACATTAAATGGACTATACGCCTACTTGGTTGTAGACAGTGATATTGCAGAAACTAGTCGCGTCCTCCGCATTGTTTATGAGAATATATTTGGACAAATGCTTACGCAAAATAACATCTAATAGCATACTCGTATTAACATTACGTCACTATTAGTTAATATATTACGCCTTTGTTGAGATTATGATATGAAAACAAACGACGACTGTGAAAATGTAAATTATAGAAAAAATGGAAAAAAGATGTTTGCTGCCTAAGAATATAAATATATAGACTTTGCTAATAAGAATGATCAATAGATAAGTATACACAATCGCTCTCGTTATATGACTGCTTTCGATCGAAGAAATAACAAGGAATTTCATAACTAAGAGGGAGAGTGGGCTCTTAATTAAAATGAATTCCTCTTAGTGAGGAGCGAGTTGTGTCGGTAACGAGCCAGTTATAGCTATTAGCTGTGCAGGCAGAGTGGTTGGTACTGGCACGCGAGACATCGTGCGTTCGCAAGAAAGTTTACCGAAGATCAGGAAGGAAGTTGTTTATTAGCACAGTTGGAGAAAAATGTAAGCGAGGCAGTGCAATGTAAGGCACGCGGTGAATATTAAATAAAGAATATTTGGTTGGTATTTGAATATTCAATAGTAAACCAAGTTAGGCAGTAGATTATGTATTCATATTCATTTATTTCAGTAATGATCATACATTGTCAAGAAGATAGAAAATAATTAGAAATAAATATAAAAATAATCATGATCATTATAATTATTATAATACATTAATATTAATAAAATTTCTTACTTAAAGTAAGTATAATGTCAACAAGTTTTTTTTTAAAGTATTGCAGATTATACGTCTACAGTATTTCAAATAGGTACATAATTCGTCAAGGAACTCATTGACAGAGTAATAGGCCTTTTGGATCAACCATTTTTTTAATTTAATGACGAAACTGTTGTACGTTTTAGCATCTCGGGTAGGAGCTGGTATATTATTATAAATTCGCGGGCCAGAGACGTGCGTGGACTGGTGGGTCTTCAGTAGTCTACTGTCAATCAATTCGAGGTCCTGCTGCCTCATTTTTTCAGTCTCTTGCCAACCCATTTCTTAGTAGGATTCTCTTTTAGATTTTTTCTGCCATATTTATATTTCATATGCACACTTTGTTGAATTGAAAACCAGACAGCTGATGAACTAGCTACCAGTAAGTTTTGAAAATATTATATAATACAAAGTACATAAGTAGGTAGGTACAATACAACAACGTCTGCCTGCACATGCTGTAATTCCAGAATTAAAAATTGTGAAAACATATGGGACTGCATCAAACCGCACTTATTTCACTATATTCACTAGTAACATTTAATTGTTCAAACTGTACCATTTTTAAGAAGTTTTAGGACAAGTGTAATATCTGTTGCATAATGTATGTAGGTAGGTATATTAATTAGGCATTGGTGAAGCTCCAGTTAACGGCAACCAGAATGTAGATCAATTTGAGCACCCTCAGTCCGTGGTCGATCGATCAGTAACTCTCCCCTTCGTATCTACATGTATAATAATGTACATACATAAACTTTCAATGGCATGACTCATTCGCTTCAATGTCGTCAATGTCTCACTCAGCATTAGGAATTACACAGTTTTTAAATTTTTAGCACAAAAGTATTACAACAACAGTACTTTAAAAATAAAATGAACCTGTTTCCGTTACAATAAACACTATTTTTTTCAGGCACTGAAAATTTAATTCGTATGACCCCAGTCTTTTATTTATTATGCATTCATTTCTCATGATTAATTAAATTAGAAAAAGGGTGAAAAAATTCCGCGAGCAGGATTTGAACCTGCGACATTGCCGTTTTTACATTGTAAAATTGCATTCAGGTTATTCACGATTATCTTGTGAAGATAATCTTGTGGTATAATAATAGTACCTACTTCCTCCTGTGCCGTTGATTCCAAACAATAGTTTGGAAAACAATAGTTTACCACCACCGCTCCAGTCCTGAACGATAGAGTTCGATGAGGCTTTCTAAAAAACTCGGTCATACAGCGCGCACCCGGGCGGATGCCGAGAAAGGAAGGTTAAGAATTAAGTTATAACAAATAATAATTGATATCTTCGTGGCTGACTTCAACATTTCGACCTCGGGTTATGATGATGTCTGCAGCTGTGTTGAATCTATTTATTTTCAGTTGAAGCTTCAACAATATTTCGTGCTGCAAATAGGTACTTACTTATTAAATTATTAGCCGTACCCAAATTAGATTTTTAAGAATGGTAAATACGAGCTCATTGTTGACGTGAATACAGCGATTGCAGCACGCAGCGATCGGCTTGTCGGGGGAGCGGTAAGGCGAGGCAACGTATAGGGTGGGAGAGGGGCAGAGGGATATTGATCGCCGCGGGGCGGTACGGCACGCCACTGCAACGCCCGCCCGCCCGTCCGTACGTCCGCCCGCCCGCTGTTGCAACGTGGAAAGTTGTATTTTCTAGTTTCCCGACCTAACCGAATGTCATGGCATGGCTTCATTCTGTCAAATGATGAACCGATACTGTCCTAATATTTCACTAGTCGAAGATAAAATCTGCAACACTTTTAATATGTAGGCCACATAACATATTTATTGCCAACTTTATGATGTGACTATGAGGAAGTTGGGTTTTGAAAAGTATACAAAGGTAATTTGTAGAGCACATGTAGGTACAAACAAGTACACCTGAGTGGAGATAGTAGGTTATAAATAGGTATAATTAATTATCTAGGTACCTAACTTTTATTATTATGGGTAGGTGTTACCATACCAGCATAATTTAATAATAAAGCACAAGTGTATTTCTGGAAGGTAGGTGAAGAGATGAGTGAGTTTTTTATTTTATTTTAATGGCTGTTAATGGAAGTTCAATAGCTTGTTTTGGCTGTCAACTTAGAACGAACATCGGTTTACACATGTTTACAGCGAACATTGTATACATACAAGCAAGCATGGATTGGCAAGAGGGTGGGTGCCAAAGAGAGGAGAATGGGAGGAGGGCCAGAGTTCAGCGGCACGGACGGCCAAGACCTTCAACTAACGGTGCTATTGACCTGCAAATGGATGGATTTTGTAACGTGTGAGTGAGCGTAATCGAGCGTTAAAGACCGTCGGTAGTTTTGACCCGCTGTCAATTATTCTCATAATAAAAACATAAAAAATATCGGGTATCTACTGCCGTAAATATGAATAATTAATTATCATAAAAAGCATTATGTTTTGATGGAAAAGTACAGAAGTACAGAATTGAATTGAAGGTGGAGAATCGAAGATCATATTTAACGGCGAGAATTGGCACGCCCAAGGCGCTTTGTTGAATGAACGTCACGCACCACCGGCTCTCTTACTTGTACCCGTGCTAGTATGTACTATTCTTAGAGAGCCGCAGTTTGCAGTCTAAGCCACCACGCCATAACGCACCATGGACAATGTTGGACAATGGTGCAAATTGGTCCCGTCGTTCCTTCCGGCAGTGCGCACAAGGTCTGGGTTTGCCGGGTCGATGGCCTGCCCCCCGCGCACCCTCGCCACCCGCCAGCTGTCTCCGCCCGTTTATATTTAGACCGGATGGCAAGCTCTCACTGAAACAGTTTCTCCCTTCTGTTTGCATAACGCACGAAGTAGGAACCAGCCAAATTGCTTGATGGAATTAAGCTTTTATTGCACAACACCATAGGCGAGGACGTCCGGGTTGACGGAGAATCCATATTTACATACGGCGCCGTTATGTCGCAGAGCAGAGTAGAGCCTAAAAGGCTAATTGATTGCAGATGTCAATCAGTTCGTGACTCATTAATCAATGAAGCAGCGAAACGTGAAACGATTTTAATAAGGTGTAAATTCAGTTACGTGGCTACGTACGTAGGTACGTAATTTTACTATTACTCTTTAATACCTTCTATGTCACCAAGAGCGCTCGATTCCATACCAAGCCAAAAAGAGTCAATACCGTTATACGACGAATGCAGTAAGATGCAAACGAAGCTTACGTAGTGCACAGTTAAGCACACAATATGACCTGACATATCAGTGTGAATCTTGTAGTTTAAACTGGGACCACATTATAGAAAGCAAACATGACTCAACGGTAATGATGACTGACTATGATAATTTTCGGTAAACCGTTCACTGTCCGAAATAAATCATCATCATTTTCCAACTAAATACTTACCTACTTCAATTCAAACATCATATTAATTTTACACACACAACACAATTCAATTCACATATTATCATACCATGATATACTTAGAGAAATTTAGACTTTGTAATATTCCATGAGGATTGTTAATTAAAAATTCTTTATTTTCCGATTACAAATTGAATTTAACATAATTGTGACCCCTGTTTCCCACTCTAGGATTCCATGCTGTGGGAGGCATTGTCTTCCTAATGAACTTAAAGATGTATTTAGACAGACTTTTAATTCCAGATTATATTATGCGAATGGATGGCTAATGGGTACCTACTTCGTCCCTTTGAAGAGGAATGTGTAACCAGACTGTCTGTTTAACATATTTAATGGATTAAAATCGATTGAATTCCAAATAGACAAGGAACGCTAAACAGTATTGAAATGTGATACTGTTAAATCAATACTAAAAGAAATAGATTCAGAATTTAGGAAAAGGGAATAGTCATACCTAATTGCACCCTTTTGTTTGAATTGAAACTTTGTACATCGAAAAGAGACGGAACAAAATTGAACTTTAAAATCATAATTATAGAGTCGAAATTAGCATTTTTGTGCTGATTGTGCTTATTGTGCTGTTCGTGACTTTTGTGTGGTTTGTGATTTTCGCGACTTTTGTGCGGTTTGTGATTTCAGTGCTTTTCGTGACTTTTGTGCGGATTGTGAAATTTGTGATTTTTGTGCCCTTTGTGATTTTTGTGACACGATATAAGGCTTAGCGAGAAAAAGATAGGGGATTTTCGATTTTGATACGAGTGACGCAGCATCTCAGTAAAGTTTTCTAGAAGTTGTTCTACTTTATTTTGGTTTCTGAATGATTTGGATTGGTGAGTGTTTGAGACTGATAAGACAAGTTTTGGGTGTTAAGCTTCTTGAGTTGTTTATGAAGTTTTATAAAGTCTGAGTTGTTTTTGCGCGGGATTAGTTTACTTCTTACATTATTCTATGGACATTGTAGCATTCTGGTAAGCACTCTAGTAAGTCTAAAATTTGTCTTGCTTGAGTTGTGATGCTTCGCTTTTTAGAAACAGGAGTATGTAAAGGTTTTGTTATTGAATTTGTGTTCGAAATTTAAATTCTTTGTTTAATTTTCTGCTTGAAGTACTGAGATATGTGAACTTTAGCTCAAGTGAAGGGCTGACGGTTAATGGATTTTGCCAGACGGTGACAACGAAAGCAAATATCGGTTAATTGGCGTATAACTTCATAGGCAGGCCTTAAACCTTGGAACGAGCGAGGGTTCCGTTTTTCTACGATCCTGAACGGAAAAACTCCACGCTTATTGGCTGAATCCTTGTTGGTTGTATGGTTGCTTGGAGGATTCTGAGGGCGTTCTTACATCATACTCTTCGCCCGGACCTCTATTTGCAAACAAAGCCAAAACCGCAACTGAGGTCCAATACACAGGTCATAGATTTAGGTACTCGATGGGAAATGACCTATCCCAGCCTTCCCGAGCTTTGCTTTAGGATACATACATGATTAGTCAATATATATGTTTTGGTACCTAGATAAAGTCAATTTACAAAGTAGGAATTGTTAGGAATGTAGGCTGTAGAGTTATGTAAGTAACTCTACTTTAGGGTAGTATTGATAGGCAGTATTTGGTATATGGTTAGTAAATGTCCAGGTTATGGTATGCAGCCTGGAACATTATATTCTTCATTGTCTGAGGTTAACTTGTAGGGTAGAGTTTGATAGTAATGCGAACAGTAGAGTTTTGTAAGTGCTCTACTTGGATTGTAATAGGTACCGATAGACTGTAATAGGTATAGATATAGGTTATTGGTTAGTGACTGTCCAGGATTTGGAAGATTGGGACATTTTATATTTATTGTAGCGAGAAGATATCTTACAAGGTTAAACTGTTAGGTTAGTAGGCAGTAAAGTTTGGGAGTTTGGTGGAGTAGGAGTTTGCAGGAGTCTTCGCAGCTAAAGAGCTTAGGATAGGCTGAAATAGGATACAATCAAAGATTTTGAAGTTCACCTTTTTATGGCGTTAGAGAACCGGTAGTCCGTTTCCGTGGATTCTATTGCTAGTTAAAGTCAAAATTTATTTGTAGAGTTTTTAAAGTAATATTAGTGATTTTCCAAATTTGTTGGACACTAGCTAAAATCTATTACAGAGGCTGGTTTCATAGCTAAATGTAAATACTATTCTTGTACATAGTTAAAAAAATACTGTTTATTAATGAACTAAGCTGGTTTTATAGTTTAGCTACCAAAACATAGAATTGTATATAGACTAACTAAATGAATGAGATTCATTACAAGCTAGACATGTTCTGTGTCAAAACTAAATATTATTATCATTAAATTGTATAGTTTTTGATTAGATGTGCTGCTGCCTGTTTCTTGCCGCTGTTGTCTTGTATAAAAGTACCTTAATGTACTTACTTGCAACAGTTATTTTTAAAGATTGATTTATGACTTTAGAAATCAGTCCATTAAAAAATAAATATTACTCACCCGCTACGTACGAAGTTTACCGGTACTGCATGTTATATGGAATCTGAAAGAATATAATGTTTTAATAGAGCTAAAAGCTTACCAAAATTGGATTTCAGAGGAACAAGAAACTATACTATGTAGATAGGGCGTCCTTCATTATCTTGATATAAAGAGATGCAACCGTCATACGATACATTGTCATACAGAACAATATAACTGGCGATAACTATACAACTGATATTATGGTAAGACAGGTTGCCGTGCATGGATCTTAGCTTACGACCACAGCGAACGTGTGACCAGTTCTTCTTTGCAGGAAACATCTAGGTACTTACATGCCTCATGGGGGAAAAAATACCGCGACATAAACGGTTGCAGGTGGGAATTAGTCATACATATAGCAAATATGTCTAACCTACAATGATATTTTTAGACAATAATATTCTTATAGGTTGTAAGGTTAGTTTGAAAAATTGTTAGCTACAACAAAGGGTCCTACCGAAAGAGTCCACTTGCAGTGTGAAAGATTTGGTATTTTTTAATGCCTAATAAATTTATTAGACTAATTTATATGCCAAATTAAATTAACCATCTATATAATGTTGATCTTTCATCAACTTGCATCTGTCAGCAATCATTTTTTGGCACATAAAGCCGTGTTTTGTATTTATATTATTAATTATAACTATGAGTAAAGTTTAAAAACAGAGGATTTCCTTTTACTCCGCTTATCATAATGATAATGAATATCCGTACAGTTGGCTTATGAATACTGGATATAACAGTTGTCGTGATGCATAAAATTGGTATACCTACCTATCCTATGTTTCCATCACCCTAAAAGAATCAGCCCACTTTTGATTTCTATTCTAAGGTCGATCAGATATTTTGGTCGTTGGTGCTACAAACGCTAAAATTGACTGCTATGTCGTATAGTATTGGTGGTTTAGGCCCGGTATACGAGTAAACCAATAATCTTTCGAAGCAAGTTCGTATGCGCCTCGCCTGAGGCCGATTTAGTAAAACGGAAATGCCAAACGACCTACACAAATTGCGCTTGCAAAGATTTATCAATAGTTTAACGCATTGTAGTCCAATGCTCAACGTCCAATGTATTTCCTTTAGATTCAGGCCATAAACTATACATAGTTTGTTTGTGTTTTACACCTACACGTACCTATAACTGGATGAAATTTTAGTATATCTGTACCGTGGCGAAATAGTGGCGCCCTCCTCTAAAAATGCGAGCATTGACAGCCAAGAAGGAACGAACGCCCGCCCCAGACTTTTTTGTTTCATCCAAGGTTTTCAGATATCTTTCATCCAAGGTTTGGGTCCATGCTCTTGTTTCTGGACATTTGTCAAATATATTTTTTGCATTTTATTTGGGGCTAATCGGGAGATGCTCCCAGCGCAAGAGCCAACTGGCAGACGCGGTGAATGAATTTCAATGAGTAGAACCATTATATCCTAAAGATTTTGTATATCCTAAAGAACAAAAATCACGAAATAGTCAAAACCCAACGTCATTAGTGCACGCTCGTCTGTCTAACCATATTTATAGGAATCAATGTGATATTTAAAGGTGTTAATTTTTTATCGCTACAGGTATAAGTAGGTTGAAATCGACTGTACTGAAGTCGATCGACTCTTTTGTGTTACTTTTTTGGTCACCGACTTCAGTAGAGTCGACGACAGTAGACTTCAATAGTTTTTAAATTTTTACCTTTAAAAATTAGGTACATAAAATGAACATGAAAATATGGTCGAGAATTACGTGGGATGGGATACTTCTCCCGTACCTGCATAGGTAAGTATCTCTGCCCACAGTAATAGAGAGATATTTGACTGAGGCTGTGTTACTATGATAAATCATGTAGCTATAGAACATAGTTTAATGATAAGAACAAAAGCCTAGGAATCTAATATCTAGTGAGAATCAGACGTAGTGCGACTACATCAATCTATAATTTTGACCAAAAGATTGCGTATCGTAATTGAGTATTCTGGCAGATTGTGTGTTTGGCGTTATGCGTAGGTATTTGGCATTATGCATAAGTGGCATTTTGCGAAACTGTCAATATGCGTCTAAACCGACTAAACATTTTATTATACATACATCAAAACACTTTAACATGTCATGTTTAAAGAGTTGGTCGTGAAAAGGCATCTATTGTAAAAAAAAACGGAAGTCTACAAGTCACGTTCGCTGCATTATGCAGAAGTTGTCACCATATAAATTTGTATCACGTCTCTATTTGCATCGCACTACAACATTGAGATACCGCTGGTGATAAGTTTCTTACCGTTTCTTCTGTACAACCTTAGTTGAAAAGCCGAACAACAGTACCAAGTGAAGAACGGAATATGGCAACTCTAAAACACCATTATTATTATTATAGGTAAGTACTTTTGTACCTAATTTACAAGACACTGATTGCATGATAATGATAAATTTAGTGCTTAATGGTTGCCTACGTGCCTACATATAGTTTCAATGAAAGTACCTATTTGTTTCTTTAATGGTTGGGTGGCACGAAGGCCGCTGGTCGGGGCGGGCTTGTTACCATCTGACATCTTCCTAACCATCTGCAAAGTTTGTGCTGGTAGACGACTTTGGGGTGTATCATACCTAAACCGAAAGATGTTCAGTATCCAATAACTGAAGACCTAAAATTTTACGATTTTTTTGACTTTCGCCAAAAATCGATTGAATACATTTATACGTCATTTGTACGAGTATATAGTTATTTGTATGAAAAGTCATGTTATTGCGAAAATCAAAAAGTTGTATTACAAAAATTGGTAAATTATGGATGGATACTGAACACCCTTTTTGACTCTATAAGGGGTATTTCTACACCGTACTGTACACCATCGACTATTGAACATAACAGCTGTTCCATCACAAATCAAATCAATAACAGCAAAAGTCATACATGCTGTTAATTCAATTATAAATACGAGTACGTACTTACCTGTTACTTCTTGTCTTGATGGTGGATATCAAGAAAAATGGCACAGCATTTGCTTTGTCTATTGATCATGATGTTTATAAGTCATGGCGATTGCCCGACTGTGAAGTACGAGTACTCTGCTTGCGTCTTCCTATTACGTGTAACAGTCACTGTATTATGATTGAATATAAACAAATAATAAGGTAAACGCGTAAGATATTATGGTAACATATCAATAATATTAAATAACGTGAACATTCTTTCTTAACGAGGCTTTTGGATACATTTGTCCCTTACTTAGATACATATATAAACACGGCCACACCAATACAAGCGTTTGATTTTTCCGAATGTTCGAAAACAAATAAGTATTTACTCAGCAATATAAAAACTCTGGCCGTATTCCGGAATTAAATGGTACTTTTTTTTCACAGCGAAATCCATAACACAGATTATAAAACTACCAATGGCATCCTTTTGATTGACAGGGTTTTTATATTCTTGTTCGAGGCTGTCGGACATCCGAAATTCAAAACCGAAATCCAGAATTGTCGAATACCGGGAGATTTTTAAGCAAAATTCTGGAACATTGGCGGGCATCAAAACCCAATTGAGTCAAACAACCCTTTTGTTTGATTTATTCCGGTTTGGCGCGCAATTTTGGTCGAACAGAGGGGTAGTCTGTTAGAATTAGTATTTTACGCGTAAGATTGACGCGTTATCTAGGCTATGGAACGTTATGTTATGTTAGACTGTGGAACTCCCTCCCGTCGTCTATCAGGCAGGCCAAATCACTGCCTATATTTAAAAATCTCCTTCGTCAACATTACGAACTGCTGTGTGGATACACTGCCTAATTGTTAAAATGCAGTTTCACTTTAGCATATGATGTGTGTTATTTATTTATTTATTATATTTTTGATTATATATTAAGTATTATATTTCTGTATATATTATAGTATTTATGTAATATTATTACTACTGCTTGGCAGCTTGCAAAGGTTTGCATATATTTTTAAAAAAATATTTTTATTTATTTATTTGAGGGTAGTATCTATTTCATACGCCTTTTGCACCCGTATATTATATATTTTATGATTTTTCCATCACCTGAAGGTTGCCTGGAAGATATCGCTTAAAGCGATAAGGCCGCCTTCTGCACTTTGTATTGTACCTCTCTTTATGTTGTATGTTTTGTTTTTGTCCCGGGTGTGCAATAAAGTATATTTGTATTTGTATTTGTTATCTGTTTGTATGTCATCATATCTTAAATCTTAACAATCGATGAGCCAAATATGACGCGGTTTAAAAAAAAATGTATTTAACATAGATTTTTGACGAGAGTGTTCTTAACTTCTAAGCCATGTCTAATAAAAATTAGGCCAGTGATTTTCAAGATCATGGTGCATTTTTGATGTCAGATTGGGATCTCTAGAACGATAACAATTAGATGATTCGAATTCCGAGCTCAAATGTTTATGACCTTGGTGACATGGAAACCTTGAGGATATGATGATAGCCGGGAAAAATAAGGAGATCTCTGCAAGAGTATGTTAACTTTCTTAAATTTTTAATTTAGAGTAATGAAAAACTTATCTAAGATTTCATATTGTATAATGAAAGAAAAGGTCATTTATTAATCACTAGGAGAGGCGACCAATAGACATAGTACATCTGTGGCTAATCGTACATACATGTATAAATACATATAATAATATAATTTGATGTCTCGTCCTTGTAACACATACTAGCCGAGTGGATCAATTGAGTGCGGTCGCACGCGATTATTAACATGGAATAGAAGCAGATGTCGCGCCTCGCGGTACGAGCTCTCAGGCGTCGAGGGACAATGTTTATAAAAATATGTCTGCTGTTAGTCGGTCACGTATTATCATCGAAGCAAGATTTTTGGAACTCTTCTTACGTATATTCTGTATGTAACAGCTAAATAAGTAGTCAATGACTAGTTAGTTCATTTGGCTTAGCTTAGTCTATGACTACTTAGTTGTTAGCCCGTGGCCATGAGAGCGATTTTTAAATATGTTTAAACTAAGGGTACACAGTAGGCGTTCGGTAATCCGGCACCCATATTTTTCCCCTGTGGGGATTGCTGGAAATGCCGGATTAATGGATTTCTATAGAAAATAATTCTATCATAATAGGTTAATAATAAATTGTGTCGCATTCAAATCGTCCAATAAAAAAATTAATGTCGGATTATTGAACGGGAGAGCTGCTTCGAAAAAAGCCGGACTATTGGAAGTGCCGGATTGGCGACCGCCGGATTACCGAGCGCCTACTGTATTCATAAGGGTATGTTCACATACTCGTACATAAACTTCGGGATTGAATTATTGTTTCAGGAATATATACATCGCGTATGTACGATTATATTATTGGCAACTGTCATTTACTTTAATGCTATTTATTACAGTCTGAGCACGTCTTATCCGATTGTTAGGCGCCGAAACCGCCGGAAGGATGTCCCTCGGGTTGTGAGCGTGTGCTGCATTGCATCATCATTAATAACACTATTACTTGGCTCAACTCGTCCGGCCGTACTCGCCTCTGCCTAGCACATTTATATTCCTCTAAAGTAGACTAACAGGATCGTATGACATCAGGAGTACACGGAACTCTCGTAGAGTTTGGTTATAGAATTTTTTAAATGTTTAGTGCGGAATAAATTACTTGAAGGATTATAAGAAGGACACTTACCTACTCTGCTATACTATCGAATATTTATGGCCGAAATAGCACTGAACATATTATTAACAAAATACGTTTGAACTAGACTGCAGGTATTTGTACGAAAATTAGCCGGTAGTTGAACAATGTGGAATTTTCAGTAAGTACTGTAAACGGTGATGCATGAAGTGAACTGAAACAAATAAAACGTACGTATTCACGTCATACAGAGAATTAAAATAAAAGTGGGGCAAAATATGACAGCTAAACTATTTATCGGAAAAGTAAAAATGATTAAGCGATACAATCACATTTACGCTTTCTAGGGCACTATATTAAATAAAGATAAAGGGTATCTATAGTAAATAAAGACTTGCTCATGTCATAATCCTATGGGAACGTAAACAAGCGGCGTTTAAAATAAGGTTTTAAATGGAGACAGTACCGACGGCCACTGTGCGGCGACGACGTGATCACCTTATCACAGTTTTCATCGTCAAAGCGTCATAAAGCTTGACCGAGAACGGATATTGCGGCCGCATCGAATCAATTTATGTATCAAGTATAAAATATGATGCTCGTATGTACCTACATGCACATGCAGTTCGTTATATAACTCATTTCGTGGTTTATGGAACACCATGTGTAGACAGTTGTATAGTGTAGTGCGGTGCGAGACTAATTTTATTACGATTCAGGCGACCACACGCATACTTTGTAGTTCGGCGAACTACTGTCATGGGCTCGGTCACTCAGTTGTGTGATACCAATTCTTCGGGGAGACATTTCATTTAAAAAGGAATAAACGAAAGGGTACCTACCGTACCTATTCAAGCGAAAATCCACTTGACTTTCCCCAAATACCGTCTATTTACAGCCATTGAGATACTCGTACATGACAATACGCTTTATTGTTATTGTGTATTAGTAAACTAGTAGGTAATAGTCGTCCAACTTGACTTGGTTACAAATTTAAATTTAAGGCGATTGACCCTGGATAATATTGTTTGTATGAATATACATACATAGGTATAGTTTTGGAAAGTCTAAATCTTTATTGTCTAGCATAACTTTAAAGGTGCTTTTGAATTAGGGTATCTAAAAACGACGTACGACATTAATTCACAAAACAGTTTCGTTTCACAAATCATAGAATCCAATGGAATTTTTTTTTGATTACGAACGAGTAAGGAGGTGATCAGCACTTCTTATTCAAATCACCCACGTAAACCCTTGCATAAATTCCGTTCAGTCGTTTCTTTCACAGGTTTTAACAAACCATAAACATTCCTCACTTGGAATGGAAATCATTTAAACATTTGACGACACCCAGCAATGATCATTTGGTCGGAGTCGTAAGTCCCTGTCGTGTAATGCTTGCCGCCTGTGTCCCCTTCTCCCAGAGACTGGTCCTCCCACGCCAGTGAGTGCACTATACGGCTCACAGCATGGCTTTAACTCCCTTTCACATATAAAAGCGATTGGTAATGATCATCTTCTTACTTACCTATTCACAAATGTATGAAAACTAACATTTGAAATTCAACAAACCAAATTGTGCTTAAAAGAGACTGTCTTGTCTGTGAACCATTGAAAAGGACATAACTTGACATAAGATTAGCTACTTCTATGCTATAATGCGTAGGTATACTACACAAAAGGGTAAAGTACCTTCAATTAGTAATCTTAGTTACATTAAAAAAATATCGGCTGTCTGAAGGAACCACAAAGCACCCTCCTTGGAAAGAACCCTCCACTCCTTGTGTAAAACTTAATGAATATCAACAAGCAAGCATGTATACTTTCCTTACAAAAGACCCAATGATTTAAAATATATATATTATTAATTAGTAAAATACTTATACCATCAAACTCTGAAAATATTTTACTCTACATTCTTCACCACCTATACGGTGAATAAGTCTACAATCTACCTTCTAATCAAAATGTAAGTATTTTTTACTTGGAAGACCTAACAGGAAAACTAACATTGCGATAGTATAAGTAGTAAAATGACTAATTTAGAACATTCATACCTATACATTTTGGATACATCATTATCAGGTAAAATAAAATACATTTAGATAGGTACCTATGTTAGTAGAAGTGGCATTATATTTACGAAGTTACTTACATATTAGGGGATAAACTTAAGGTAAACTGGTTAATTTTAAAATAGATAAGATAATAACATTTCACATTTGAAACTCTAGTAAGTCCAATAGAACCCGACAGCTCAACTAAGAACAATCCCCAATATTCAATAGATAATAAGTGACGTAAGACGAAACCGATGTCGATGTATAGGTATTGTTTGTTGATAATCTATTTAAAAAAAACAATAATATTGTTAGGTATACTTATTGACTGTGGGTTGCGCAAGAGCCGATCACGCCTGAGACTGAGACTAGGAAATGAGAAACTGATTTGATATAATAAAGCAACCAACTTTCATAATGCAATTGTTTGATTATCACTGTTTCGTACGTCAGAAGTGCCTAGTCGTAACATACCAGCTATATTACTTTAGGTATTTGAAAGGATACAATAATTCAATACAATGAAGACAGTCGAGGTCCATTCAATGTCTGGTTGCGGATAAAAAGGTGTAAAAGGCGGTAGATAAGCAAAAATTTTTCCCAATCTATTGTGATATATGTGTGGACAACCTACGAACACGAATTAATTTAAATAGTCAAAAATGTTGATTGAAGTCCACCGCGCCAAATTTTACTGTCCTGTTATATGTATATAGTATTATTATATTCTTCAATATTTTCTTTACATATTGATTGCACAGTCAGTCACTTATATGTGTAGTCACTTATAGGTGTTATCAGGCAGGAATATCTGGCGAACCGACCTCGTTCGACGGTCGACGCCCTTGGATACCGAGGGGCGCAAACTGGCTTATCTGTTCGCTTGCTCATATATTACATAATGCATAGAAAATACATAGATGTAGATGATACAACATATGTCGGTGCTTAAAGTAAAGCTCATGACTGTAAACAGGATATGCTTGGAGGAATTTCTAATCTGTGAAGAAAAAATACCTAAGCATAAGTAAGTAAGGTGAAGCCGAAGTGTTTATCACAAATATAGACTATGAAATATCTCAGGCAAAGTCATATCATATGAATACATAATGCAATATTTTTACCGTTGTAAGTATTAATTAAAAGAGAAAACATACAATAAGAAAGAACCCTCCCAACATTAAGCTGAAGATGCACCAGACTGCGTATAAAAAGTAGGAAACTCACTTCTATTATGTTTAATGTTAATGTATTTTATTTTATTGTATTGTTTTAAAACATTCCCTTTTTTACTTATACTTTTAATTTAATTTTCTGTTTTCTGTTTATTTTCATTTCAATTCTTTTCAATTTTATTTTAATTTTATGTTTTTTGTTGTCTTTTTACAAAACTTGTAGGTACTATGGGTTTATAACCTGAGAATAAAGACATTTTATTATTTATTTATTAAACTAATTTAAACAAGCGCTAGTAAATAGTTGGCATTAAAATAGAACAACTTCACGAAATCCTATCAAAATATGTTTTTACGTGCTTGTAATAATAATTTATTCTCAACATGCTTAGGTATTATTAAACTCGTTGATAAATTAACAAGTAATTAATGATTTATTGAATAAATTAACTAACAATAAGTAAGTATAAGTTCTAAAAATATCATAACCGCTATCCAAAGGTATCTTGAAAGACAAGGAGTAAGGCTTAGGATTGACTTACTCCTCCCTTGCTAAGTTCACAAATGCCTCAAATTAACTTTAGTAATATTATACTACGTATGCCCGAAGTGAGTCATGGCACCGCGACACCTGGGTCGCGACTTGCGACAAATACGACACACTGCATTGCACGGCGCAGACAAGAGGAAGTGGTCGGTTTCCGGCGACAAACTTCGCAGCTATGACAACAACGCAAGGCAAGGAGCAACTCGTAGCAAGGAGGGTAGGGTCTCTCCCTGAAATGTCATAAGTATATACTTTGCAAGATTCAACTTACAGTACCTACCTACAGTTTCAGTTATGCCTGCGACACTGGTACATTTTTATTATCTAGACACAGGGGAGTGTGTCCGCCAAGTTCGGAACGAAAAAAGGCGACGATGCACTGACGTGTTTTATATTACAGGAATCATTTCGAGCCATTTTAGAAATCTCTAAATCTCTTTGACATACATACCTGGAATGTATGTTAAGTGTAAATGTGTATTAAGACCCGCCCAATTACTTAGAATCCAAAATTTCATAAAAATAGTTCAAGTTGTCCTGAGATATTGACCTCTAAAAGCAGCTCCAACTGAGAAGTTTGAAAACTTGTATAAAAGTAAGTATCGAGCGAGCGCTCGATTCCACTTCTATCCGTTGTCGCTCGACAATGATCTCCGTCGTCCCACTTGGGCGTATAGAGTGACTGACTATTTGGGTCTCAGGCTTGAATACGAATTGAAAAATTACATTAAAAGACACCCAGATTACGTTTTTTTATCAGGTAAGTAATTTCTTTTTATAGAAGACTTATGAGGAAAATTACAAGTACGTACGTGATAAGTGACAAGTGATAGACAAGTGACATGTGGCAAGTGATAAGTGACATAAAAATTTAAACAAAAATATCGCTTGCTTAAAACTAACTCCCTAACTTGGCAAGTTTTCACTCAAGAAGAAAATGAAGAGTTTTGTGTGAAAACTTACCAAACTAGGGATTTAATTTGAGCAAAGGATAATTTTTATGTTTACACAATGTTACCTATATACATATTTATGTAGGTAAGTTTGAAGGAACGTTAATAATAGAACTTGACATCCAGTTAGATCTCCATTCTTTTAACGGCGAAGCCGACAGGCCTGCTGGTTCCTTGCACCGAACTTGGCATCATTTTCACATTTATGTTTTTGGTGGGATTAGATATCTCGTAAGTACATATAATCTTACCTACATTGCGAAATCGGAGATAATTATCATTGATAATTATCTTTATAATTGTCGTGATATTTATGCCTTGATAATTATCCACTAATAATTATATCGAGATCGTAAAAAAGATCAAGAGACATGGTAATTTAAATGAAGCGAGAGGCTACCGTGTCTCTATGCCGCGCTAGACTTCCATTTTATGGGTTGTTTTTTATTTTGCTCAAATTCAATAATTATTTCTAGAATGAGCTTTCTGTTAATACTGTAATAAACTTATTTTGATGTTTCTTTCATGAAATAGGAAAAATATCAGTTTTCAATTTATAATTTTTGGATAATAAATTTATTTATAACATATTTGCTCGTAAAGTGGCTGTAATTACACCAATTTCAATATCGTAATGTATCTCATTACGCACTTGTGCGTTATAGTAATGTGAAACGCACGAGTTTTTTTAAATAAAGTAACATGTACGGTTTTTTAAGATGCTCCGTCTAAAAATGAACGATACTTTTTAAAATCTTAGCAAAGAGTTTTTATGTTAAAAAAGTGGTCAATATTTTATGAATAAAATTAACTTTGGGAGATAAAATATAATAAATAAAGATTTAATTCTTTAATTTAATTAATTTTGACAATAAATTACAACCATTTATCTGTAACAAAAACACAAAAATATTAATTTACTTTATTAGTAATACTGGCTGTTTTTGTACCTTTACCTAAAAAAAGTTGATGCGCGCGCATCGCTAATTTGTGGACAAGTAAAATTATTCCGCGCGCTTTTTCTTTTCGCTGTATTGTTTTTATTTGAAAATGTCGTCAAGTAGTGATGAATTTATTAATTTGACACCGCCACAAGTCTTAAACGCAGCGAAAAAGGCTACTCTAAGCCTCTTGCCTGAAAAATCGACCGATAGATACTTACAAGCGTATCAAAATTTCATCATATGGAAAACAAGCAAAGATGCAAATTCATTTTCAGAAAATGTGTTTTTAGCATATTTCATGGAACTTTCTCAAAAATATAAGTCAAGCTCATTGTGGTGCTACTATTCAATGCTAAAAAGCAACTGGCAACGTAACAATCACTTTTAAAAATTGTTCAAATTTCTATAACTGCCTTAACAAGTAATTAAAGATTTATTCGTTTAAGAAAGTCAAAGTTTTATTTATTTCCTCGTAAATATGTTATAAAACGTCGTATGACATACGTGCGCTTTGAAAATTACAGCCTCTGCTTCCTTATAGCCCTCGCCTACGGCTCGGGCTAGCAATATCGCCTCGGCTGTAATTTTCAACTTACCGCACTTATATCATAATGTACTATTACGTTACGAAGATCGTTACGAAAAAATTTGTTTACATAAAATTCCGCAACATAATTTGAACGAATTGAGTATTTGTACAAACTGAACAATTGCAATTTGCACCAACTGCTCACAATTCCAAATTGACATATGAATTCCTCAGAAATAGGTAGGTACCTACTTTCTTATGTGTTATAATTATAACACATCACTGTAATAAAACGTCGCCGCATAACATCGTTTAGGGGAAAATACCTCTACCTAAAATCATGTACTTTTCGCAGTGGTATTGTGATAACGGAAATTAACCAGCCGCATTTGGTATCTTCGGTGAATAGTGATCAATCATGCCGGAGTGACGTTTTAACTCACGTTTAATGTTCCATTTCCGGCAATCTGTGCGCAGACGCATTTGCTGCATTTGTCGATACTCGGGTCAAGGATTGACCTTTTATTGTTCGGGTATATCGATAAGCGAGGCGCCACTGTCACTCGACACATCACTAATGTATTGCTAATAGACGCTCGCCGGGAAAATGGATGATATTGATAGCCTGTTCCATTTCGCGATATGATTTCTTCTTCTTATATTTCTCATTCTGTGCGTAAACAATCACATAGAACGACTTTCTTGGGAAATGTATTAGGGTGGTATGCCATTGCCTTCCCCATTTAACATGCTGGTTATCTCAGTGTGCAGGTTTTCTCACGATGTGTCAAAGTAGTCGGTATAGTATGTAAGTCTTTCGAAAAAAAAAAAAAACTCATGGTATTGAACACGGTGTTTCAAATTTTAATGTAGAGCTACTTAATATTTAGGGTCAAACACAAGTCAAGTTCGCATTTCAGCGTAACCATACAAAACACGGTCACGGGCTAACAGTTAGTTTAAAAAAAATAGTTTCTCCGTTAAGCACTTCCTTTCAAAAGTCATTTCCAATCCAGGATAATCCAAGACGTAGACGTAAGCTCGTGTCGAGCGGAAGCATGTCGCGTGGTTCGGTGCTATACAGTCGGTCCATCGCCTAGGGTTGAACGATGTTCCTTAATTTCCGGGCGTCCCATATTTCTGGCCAAAACAGGAAAAGGAGAACTGACTTTGACAAAACGCAATTAAAATCAAAGATTGTTACACATACCTACTCGGAATTAGATTCACCAGCCCTATCATCATCATAGGCCTGTTACGTCTATTGCAAACGATTAAAGCAGGCGTCGCGAAAACATTTCAAAAATATTAATTAATATTAAAGTCATGGGTGAAAATAATTATGAGCATAAAAGTGATGACTACAAACTCTCGGGAAAAATTTGAAAATTGCAAAAAATAGATTTCTCAACAAAATTGAGAAACTCAACCGACGGATTTTTTTACCTGTTTCATTTGAGTTCAGGTTTCAAAACCAAAATCTTGCATTTTGGCCTTATTGGGTCATTGTTGCTCATAGTGGAGAAACAAACCTGGCAACCCTATCACGGCCCCACCGCTGCGGCCTCCCAGGCACTCCCTACTCCCGAAACATCTCCCTAGAGGTGAATGAACGTTTTACTACAGCAGATTCCTATTACGCGTATTAGGTATTGGGCCATAGGCACGCTTCAAATAAGTAAATATTGTAAGAAAATTATTTTATTAAAATTTGTAGAGGCGAATAAATATTAATTATATTGTGATATTTATATCGTGTTAACCTACTTTTTTATTGCATCAATCAACTTGCATGAGCATTCTGAAGAAGGAACTAAAACTAGTTTTGCGATATCCCAACTAACATTAGAGATATTAATGGTTTAAGTGAGTACTGGAGATATGCTCTGTCCCTTTTTATCCCCGACCGATCGAGGGAGGGCGTGTCATAAGTTTGACACGTTTGTCTGTGTAATCATAACTTAACAACGGTGATCTGATTTGAACCCGGTTTTTTAAAATGTAATAGAGAATTTTGTCGAGAGTCTTCTTAGCAATTTCTGACAAAATCAGTGGTTTCCAAGATCTTGGGGTATCTTTGATGTCAGATGGGATCTCTGGAATGGTAATAGTTAGATGGTTCGAGTTTTAGTTCAAACTTTTAGTATCATGGTGCCCTTCCCACATCTGGAACCTCGAGGACCTGATGATGACAAAGAAAAGGTAAGGGGATCTCCACAATGGTAAATCAGGAGTTAATTTAGAGTTATTAGCAAAACAATCCTTTATATGTATAGCCAGGACCAGCTTGTATGGCGGCGGTAGAGAACAGTGACGTCATAAGTCTGTTTTCACATTTGACCATCAATTTATGTCAATTTCTTATATTTTTTGATAAGTATGCATTTAATAGTTGATACTTTGAAAATAACCTATCACGAGACCTACTGGTCATGTATTATAAATAAATCGAAATAGTCAACTCAACTCTAAACCTACATCCTACCCCGTTTGAACTTTTCACCCTGTAGCTATAAGTTTCACTGCACAGACTAACTCTGGTTTGATTTGAGTTGGACTTATTGTTTGACAATACGTAATTAATTACTAACGAGTAAGTATTGATAGAATTGATATAAAAAATTATAAATGTGTACATTACACATCTATTAACCACGATAACGTGGAAACTAAAGTTGGTATTTTTTTTTAATACTGTACATAAACAATTTTTTTTAACATCCGCCGGCAAGTCAAGGACACTCCCTAATAGATAAAACCCGCACCGAGCTCTGAAGTGATTCATGTAAACTTATGGCACCCTATAATCTATAGGTGCTAATATATAATATAATACAGGTAAAGTATGTTCAGGGTAATCTTAAAAGCCAAAGGATCGATCATTCTAATATATTTTTTCATATGCCGTAGTCTGACTAAATTGTATGGACTTCGCTGAATGACTTAGGCTACTGTATCATGAATAATCATGATCATATTTATGACACGAGGGATCTGAGTAGTCATTTTGATTTATATAGGGAGAGACAACAGACAAAATACTATCGAGGTGTCATCATTATTATGATAAAGAAGAAAAGTAACTAAATGCATGTTCGCGCGATTTGTAAATAACGTTTTACAACGCAACGATAGAGAAACGGAAGCTGAACAAAACCTTAAAAGTCAATAAAACCAAAAAAATTAATTCAATGGTTTCTGACCGCTTTCGTTTCGTTTTCGTTGCAGTCTGCTAAAGGCGTTAGGAGAGGCCTTGGGAGAGGCCTATATCCAGCATTAGACAGATAGCTACCTATAACTGATTTTTAAATATGTATTGTAAACTAGTTATTGTAGATAATAAACTGGTGATCGCGATCTCTGTATCCCTATCACATTACGTATCGAATGTCAAACGATGATATTCACGGACACAGTCTCATTGATTCATGTACATGTAATAGAGATTCCAGTACGTATACATACCTATACTTAATATATTGTAATATACCTATAAGCGTGGCGCCAGCCAGAACTAACGTCAAGCAATCACGTTTTGGTTGGGCCTGTATAAGACATAGAAAGTCAAATTGATGAGATGAATTGTGAACTTGATATACGAGTACATTGCTTTGAAGCTGCAGATAATAAGAAAATGTACCTATGTATTCATGCTTTCCGTAGAAATAGATTTCCTAAGAGATATAAGAAGTTAGAAAACAACGAACAAAAAAGTCTGTTCTGTTATTCTATTACATCATCATCCTATGTCCATATCATCCCACTCCAGCAGTGGGATGACGGGAACTGACCACAATGTTACTACTTAGGAATTTATCTACAACTGCAACATTCAGCAATTGGCAAAAAATAAGTACTAGCTAATAGAGCCTTATAACGCTTTACATAATAGAGCGTTGGTAGCCTAGTGGCTAGGACGCCGGACTCCCATGTGCGGTACGGGTTCGAAACCATGCATACCAATGAGTTTTTCGGATTTTTAGACTTATGTACATTTACCGACCGCTCTAACGGTGAAGGAAAACATCGTGAAGAAACCAGCATATCTGAGGTAATTAAAAGGTTTCGGAAGCCGTGTGAAATCCACCAATCAACACTGGGCCCGCTTAGTGGATCATGGCCCGAACCCCCTCGTACAAGGAGAGGCCTGTGGGGACATTAATAGGCTGCTGATGATGATGAAATTAAATAATTAAGTAAGTACCTATTATTATAGTAAAAATCATGTTCGTTAACACTTTTTTATATATTATTTACACTTTATTGTACTACAATAGACTTAATAAAACAATTAAAATTAGACATTGTACAAAGGGTGAACTTATCTCTAAAAGAGATTTCTTCCAGCAAACCCGATATAATTTTACGATTACGACAATAATAATTTAGAATAATACGTATTAGAATATCATAATATCATCATACAAAGATATTTTTTTGATTTGCCCTTTTTAATGTTTGTACACCAAAGTACATAACATAATAATGTCAGTATTTGATATTGCAATAAATCGTTGGCCCACGCCTGTTGGGTGGAAGGTAGTTGTGTCACAACTAATGATGGCAATTAAAACCTCTACTCAGTTCGTAGACACCGAGCGCCAGATAACATTCTAGACAGGCCTGTAGGTGTGATTGGTATTGAAAGGCATAATATAGTAATTTACAGGTGAACTTTTTACATAAATCCACCTAAAATTACGTGCGTTAAACGAGTATAAACTCTTAAAAGGAGGATGAGCACAAAAAGTTCAAGACGGATGAAAGTCCGCAGCCAAAAATAGTTATAGAAATGCTAGAAGTAGGATTCGTATTTCGCGACTGCATAATAAAATGATTGACCCGATAGTAACAATTTTTTAGTTAAATATTGCACTAATATGACATTAATATGCGACTGTATAATAAAATGATTGACCTAATAGTAACAATTTTGTAGTAAAAATTGCAGAAATATGACATTTATATACAAAAAGTTTTGTTTGAAATCCCCTCTCAACTATTAAACTAACACTTTTGGTCCACTGATTTTAATAAGGTCGGGGCAGCGTTGTCTGCCAGAAAATCAATTTTGGCTGTTGAAATATTGGGTGGCCTGAACCTTGTGACTCCAATTACTTCTATGGACTTGTAATAGCAATAGGTCCGTCCAAACCAGGTGCCCAATTCTACTGTTTTACAACGTTTTTCTTCATTTTACAATTAAGTAGCGAACATACGTTTCTATCGATCCAACTTTAACAACACATTTTATTCTGCTAGAGCACCTATGCACCATGCAAACTCATATGAATGAACCAATCAATTGTTGGCTTGACCGAAACGTTAGTGACTAGTAGCATACAAAAAGCGTAGAGTCGCTGCAATTTACTTCCTATTCAAATTACGTTATATTAGTAGAATCGGGCCCCAGGTCGTAAGGCGTACATTTTATAAGTAAAACTGACAAAGTCTAGACGAGCTGCGATAATGTATGCTAGTGTACTCAAAGACTTAGTATTGAGTGAAATTTGAGTTTGTCTGGAAAAATTGTGGCATGTAAGTAAGGTACAACCCATATCCTAAAGATTTTGTGAAAATAAAGATTTTTACAAAAAATACTAAATATGCAGAACGGTTCTGCCAAAAACCAACGTAACATACTCTAGTAATAATAGGCTCTGACCCCATGTGACCATCACAGTGCGAACCTCGTCCGCCTTTAGCTAGCATTTTTTCTCGCAGCAGCAAGGGGTTAAAAGCTAGAAATACGTATTTTAGAGCAATATCATCTACTGCACAACATGCGATATGTTTTCCTGATAGACTAAAAATATTCCAGTACTTATTGTTATTTAAATCGATTGGTATGGGTATAGGTACTGGTAAAATGTTCGAGCTTGTTCCATGTAGTCATACATTCCGTAGGTAGTTTTCGTTTTTACTTATTTAACTCGTATTGAACTAAAATATATTATTTTTATTTATTTTATTAATAAGGTAACCATCAGTGTGTTCACTACATTATGTAGTAAGTTATCGTTACTACTTTTATACTCCTTTACAACATGATTTTTAAAATGCATTTGCCACTTGCTGACGCCAAAAATAAAGATAGAAGAAACCTAATTTAAAACTAAGCAACAACGATCGGATTCCGTAAACCCAACCCTACGGGGTTCGGATCTCTATAAAAAGCTATATAATAGTAATTATTAGAAATAGACACAAAGTGTTAATGAAGTAATCGTTTAAAGAAAGATACCATACACCCGAAACTAAATACGAGTACGTACTCGTAAGATGATGTTGTTGTAGTTGATAATTAATTAATTAATCTTGGTATTATTTGAATAATGAGGAGTAAGAAAGATACAATCTTATTTTTTTATGTACACAAAGGAATACCTGGATTGTTCTGTTTATAAAATTAATAAGCTTTATTCATACAGACTATATTTCTAATCCAGAACATCAATATCTAGTTACTTCTAATTGTATAGGTACTTCTATTGTTTTCGATAGGAAGAACCCTGAAGACGTACAATATAATTATTATCAATTTATCAAACAATTAAAAGCACTTACTTACGGCACGTCGGCTTTTGCGCTGCGATACTTCTTTTTAAAAACAATCATACAGGTCCACCTCGTTACGTACACCGTTAAATCATAACATAACGTCTTAACAAAGTCCAAACTTATTTTCTCTTAGGGAGTTAGGAAACGAATTGTCTTTGCTTCAGTTAACTATGAAGTACACTCCCTCAGTTCTGTGCTGATATCTGAAACCGGGTCCGTGCGTCCGATACGCACGTCCGTACGCCGCGTCCGCCGGCGGGCTGGTTGGTATGGTATCATAGGGCAGGGATACCTAAACTTATGTGTAGGCGGAAGCGTAAGCATGAGCACGGCAGTGCACAGAGCGTGATTAGAAAACGACTGGTAGCGTCATCTGCACGATATGGAACACACTTCTATATGTCGTAGTTAACAATAAGACTCGTTGTAGTTAACTGTGACATGTGATCGATCGGAGTTGGCAGCAAAGATGGCGTTATATCGTCAGAATGTTTTTCACTTTCAGTTTCAGGCTATTTTTTTGTAATACTAATTATATCCGTTCAGTATCAGAGTATTTTTACTAAGTAACCGATTATTATAGCAAACTATAATCACATACCATAATGTACTTTACGAGTATGTCCAACTTTATGAAGGTTGCTCGAGTTGAAACGCATAACGCCATCTACATACATAACATTGAAGATTCGGTATGGTAAATGGATACCCTAAAAGAAAATAACCATGCCGTACTTGTTATTGTAATAGTGAGTGAATCTGATTGTAGATGGCGACAGTATAAACGTTATTAGATAATGGTGTACGGATTCAGGAAGTAAAACAATGTTAAAAGAGTTTTATGAAAAGAGTTCAGACAAATACTATTTACTTAAGTGTAGGTAATTGGCGGGTAATCATATGTCGTGTTTCTTCTATGTCTATTATATTTACTTATCTGACTATTATCTTAATACACTTCCTATTTGACTTCTTGTCTGCAGAGCCTAAGATCAGACGGAGGATAGGATAGATACAATAGCTAATAGCATAGGCTCAAGGGCTAGGGCACTGCGAGCCCAAGCGACGCCCGATTGAATCCACCTCTGGACCATTGTGGTAGATCACTTCTAGCACAGACATGTTAGCTTAGTTCTAATGTTAATATGTAAAAAATACCAATTTTCTTTTAAAGATACATCATTTTAAAAAAAACACACACACGCCTTATATTAACCTTTATTATTGTTCTTATTTTTCTTTCTTCCAAATTTTGCACTATTATATTTTCCCATATTCTGTTATATGTTCATTTGCACTGGTCAAAGAAGAGATCTGTCCTCCGAGATACAGGAACTTCCTAGTTCGGAGGGCTGACCTCTAGTAGGATAACTGGTTGCTCACGAATTTTATTTAGTTTAATGTTGTTTAATGTAACATACGCTTAAGTTCCTACTACATTGTAATCTTACCGCACAAATAAACTATTCTTATTCTTTCTTCTTATTTACTGCTTAGATAAAATGCGCATATATTGATGTCTGTTAGGTATAATTAAGCACAAAGGAATTAAATCTGACATATAGGCGGACAAGAATATTCCGTGACGGACACACCGTACCACCGTCCGTACCCCTGGTGGTACAGCGGATTTAAAAAAAAACGACACCACCTTCTTTAGAGTTGTACCCTACTATGGTGTCGATTCATTCCGGAGTGGTCGCTAAAACTCAAAACTAATTTAAATTCAACGTCACACGGGGAACCACACACTCTAGCCACAGTAAAAGTATAATAAAACTCGAATAGAAGGGAGTGTCAGTTTATTATTCTAAAATAAACAGAATGTGAAAAAGTATCGCTACAAAATGGTCCCAATTGTGGGATCATAGTATAGGGTTCCGTAACAATTTTCATCTAAAAGTCTATTTCGGTATCCAAAAGTGCTGTGACATACAGATATGACGAAACTATAAGGGTTTGGACTACGGAACCCTATAAAGTTAAATATCAAAATAACAATTAAAAAGCTGAGTCAAAAAGTATGTACCTACTTTATCAATGGTTGCAGTCCCACAACATTTAGTTCTACTATATGTTGAGCAGCGTCATACCGTCTGTCATGGTGGTACGTTAGGTACAAAAAAAAACACCGTACCACCAGGGTTCGGACGGTGGCACGTCTTGTGTTCCCCCGCTCATAGTCGGATTATTCCCAGTAGTTCCGTGGTATCAGGTTTAGTAAGTAGGTATAGCAGGCGATAACCTCGAAATTCTGACAAGATTTTAAAGTTACTGATGTCATCCCTCACGACAAGAATGATCACATACCTACTACGAATATACACCCCCTCCCCAAACGTCTAGAGCTTTTATGTGTATTTATGTATATTGTATGTATAGGTACTAGAGTTAGGGGTATACCACCTAATTTCTAAGAAATTGACAACGGAGATGGTATAGAGTGTAAAAGAAAAATTGTAACAGATTATGAACATGAAAAATCAAGACATAATTTTCAGTATCATTCGTAAATCTGGAACTATGACGAACTGACGACGTCCAAGAAATAGTAAGTTAATCTCAATTACGGAATATCGAGATTATTTTTAAGTCTTGTCTTTATTTATTTATTCTTTTACTCTTTTCTATACAGGTGAGGTTAATGCCTTGCGGCATTCTTTTTATTATACAGTCCAGTTTTTTATTCTATTTTATAACAACCGAAGGCGATGGTTCTCTACCAAGTCTACCCAACGCAACAGCGGCGACGAGGCGTAGGCGTTAGTGCGGCCAATGCACTGCCTTCACCACCTACGGGCTATAGAGACGATGCAACGCATGTCACACGTGACATCAATCAATAGTAGCTATCATTAATAATTCTATGAATCTGGAAAACATAAATTATCCTTCGATTGTTTTTCTATATTTACTTGTACAGTGGAAGACACATCAAGCTATACTCTGTGGAACCCTGCCGTAAAAAGTTTTTGTTATGATTTCTTGTCATTCCTATGAAAGTGTGTAATAAGTTAAAGCGACAAAGTACTAAAAGTCTGCTCATCTATAATTTAATAATACCTAGTAGGTTTAAAATTGACATGACGTCTGAATGAATTTTTATGGCAACTTTTACTGCTATCTCGAAATGTCGTTGCGATTTGATCAATGACTAGTTAGTTTCCAGTATTTATTTTTTAATCTTTTAATTAATGGTGATGGTCAATTATCATTAACCGCTACTGTCAAAGCAGGTGATGAAATTTTTATCAAGGACTTAATTATACTTAATTTTTTCTTTGACTAAAAAACTTGTCAGGTCGACATAACTACATTTTGACTATCTAATATAAGTAGTTACATAATATTTTTCGAAAAACAACCTCCTTATAAAAGAGAAAAGTCAATTTTTAAACAAAGTAAAAATCTTTAAAACTCGTACCTGGGTACTTTCTCATAACTAGATCAAAGTCTATTGTTACAAGCTCGGTGAATAATTTCCATGGGATATTTCTCATATATTGTCAGCTACATCAACTAGACACTCTGTTATAGGACAGGATTATTTACGTATACCCATAGTAAGTTAGTCGTACTTGTATAAGTTATCAAAACACGAGTATGATACATCATTTTCCATATTATTACTCGTACCACTTTTTGTTCCTATAGACAAAGGAAGTTTGAAAAAGTAAGAATATATAGGTACTTTGAAATGTAACAGGAAAATATCGGCTTACATTTTACAACATCCGCACGACATTTTCGTACAGTGCTAGCAGTAGTATTGAAGTTTCCGATTTCCAGACGAATGTTTGCCGCTGCAGGGACACAGTGCAGGGACCCAGTGCAGGGACACAGTGCATGGACACAGTGCATGGACACAGTGCATGGACACAGTGCACACTGTACAGAAAGTATTTCAATGTCAACGGTTTTATTAAGCACGCGGCTGCGCCCGCGTTTTGTAACTAGTCGTTCCAAAGCCGTCACTATGAAAACTTGATTTTAAATTTATATTCCCGATTAACCTAATTTGTGAGTATCAATAAAGGCCCTGTAGGAAGAGTAACCTTGAACATATAAAACCCTACATTGGTGATCCCGACGTGATTACAGAGCATTGAATGCAGTTACGAAACCTGATAGATACCCTATACCACGCGTACATGATTCCTACTTACAGAGAAGAAAATATTTTCGCTTATAGATTTTAATAGAGCCTATCATCCTATTAGCGTCGCTCCCGAGGATATAGAGAAGATTACAATTATTACGTTTGGTTTATTTGAATTTATGCGCCTCAACTTCGGACTTCGAAATGCGGCCCCAAGTTTCCAAAGATTCATGAATCATGACGTGTTAAAAGGCTTAGATTAAATTTTTTCATACATCGATGACGTCATCATTGCTAGCGATAACGTAGTTCAGCATAGACAGCATCTAAGAGAACTGTTCTGACGATTTGATAAATTTGGGATTACTATAAAGCTATCTCAGTGTGAATTTGGCCAATCTAAAGTTAATTTTCTCGGTTTTGATGTTTCAACTGAAGGTATTAGGCCGTTGAAAGATTATAATAAACCAGAAACAGTAGAACAGCTTAGATGATTTCTCGGAACGGTAAACTTTTATAGGGGTCATATTCCAGAAGCAGTAAAATACCAAGTTATATTACATAAGTATTTACACAAAGTCAAGCGTAAATACAAAACAAAGCTGAATTGGAACCCAGAAGCTGAACAAGCATTTTCACAATGCAGAACAAGTTTCCAAGACGCGGCTTGTTTACCCAGTCGTTAATGCGCTGTTAGCGATTTTGGCCAACGCGGCGAATGACAGAATAGGTGGCGTGTTGCAACAGGAGGTGCAAGGTAATTGGAAACCTCTAGCATATTTTTCGAAGAAGTTAACAGCAGCGTAAGTTAAGTACAGTACTTATGATCGAGAATTACTTGCAATTTATGAAGCTATTCGTTATTTTAGAAATATGGTTAAAGGACGCGATTTAGTAATTTTTACCGATCATAAACCTTTAACTTTTGCATTTTTTAAAGTCTTTAGCGACAAAGAAACACCTAGACGAACTCGACGGCTCTTGTATATAAGTGAGTTCACTAGTGACATTCGACACGTGTGTGGGCCTGAGAACGTAGTTGCTGACGCGCAAGAAGGGAACTGTGACATGCCCCACGGTAATTGATTACGCGAAACTCGCTAGGTTTCAAGACTCGGATCAAGTTCTTGAGGAGTTGATGAGCAGGCAAACAAGTAATTTAATTTTCAAGTAAATATGTTTTCCAGATAATATGAATATTACAGTGGTTTGCAAGACATCTTCGAAAAATGTAAGACCTTATTTGACGAAATAATTTAGGAGAATTGCATTTGACAGTGTTCATAATTTTATCACTCAGTAATCCTTACCACACGAAAGTTAATGAGGGGCAGATTCTTTTGGGAAGGTATGAACAAAGACATAAATCTATGGGCTAAAACATGTACTCAATGCCAGAAGTGTAAAGTGCAACGTCATACGACTTCAGAAAAAGGACGTTTTCCGGAAGTTTCTAGATTTGATCACACACATATAGACATGGTCCTCTACCGATTTCCAAAAACGGTTATCTGATATTTAGTCACCATCGTGGATAGGCAGACTTCTAAGCCAGAAGCTTTCATGGTGAAGGAGATTACAACTGAGATCGTTGCTGAAACTATTTATACAGGGTGGATAACTAGCTTCGGTTGTCCTAGTAAGTGTAGCACCGATCAAGGTCGACAGTTCGAGAGTATCGTTTTTGCAAATATTAGCAAACTGTTAGGAATTGATAAGATAAGAACCACGCCGTACCACCCGCAGGCAAATGGCATGGTGAAAAGGTGGCATCGTTCTTTAAAAACAGCGTTAATGACTAGGCTCAATCATAGCAGTTGGGGACAGGAGTTACCAACGGTGATGTTAGGATTGCGAGCAGCCGTACGTCAGGATACTGGTGTAAGTGCAGCAGAGATGACCTATGGTCGAACTCTTAGATTGCCAGGTAATTGTTATGACGTATCGGAAGAGTCATTAGGTAATTCTAGTGAGTTTGTAGAGAAGTTTAGGAAAACTATTACTGATATGAAACCCTACATTGGTGACCTTCGACATTTGGCCATTTGGACAGTGACGCACCATCGGAGAAATTTTCATGGAGTCAGAAGTAGCAACGTCGCGGAGCAGGGTCTGGGAACGACATGCCCGTGCGTGTGCAGACGACGACGAAGGAGATCAAAATTGTTCTGAAAACGTAACGTGACGCGTTCTACAAATACGGCGCATTCTTGTAAGTGACAAGAAATCCGGCAAAAGACATTGTACATCTTTTCATCAAGCCTCAGCGATTGCTTTACAGTGTCATGTGTAATTTTGGTCGGAGCGTGGGCACTACGGCATTTTTACTGAGGAAGAGGTACCATTCGCAAGCGGACGAGGGATATAGACACCCAAAACATGGCTATAGAGAGGCTGCGCAGTGTTTTCGGAAGCGCAGGACGAGGACGAGTTCAGCCAAAGCACGCTGCCGCCATGATGGTGATGCCGCAGCTGGAGGGACTGCGGCAACAAGGGGATCTGGAGCAGCGAGAGAAGATGTAAACTGGAACGCGGCAACGACGTAAAATGAAAGTGTAATGTGTTAATTGTATAATTTTGAAAAATTGGTTTTAATGTTTCAAGGTCTAAAACTTATACGTAACCTATGGTATTGGCAACGTGCAAAGTTCGTGGAATCCATGCGACATGGCGAGGACCGTCAGCAGTAAGCGTGGCGCATCGTGTTATCGACTCAGCGGACATTGCAGCGTCAGCGGATAACTCGGCATTGCGCGCACACTATGAACTTTGTACAGGTGATTAGTTCAACTTCGTATTTGTATGTTTTCGTTAGAAAAATTGTAATTTAGGTTTCCAAAAAAAAAGAGAGATGTTGCTGTAGGGACACAGTGCTGTGCACACTGTACAGAAAGTATTTCAATGTCAACGGTTTTATTAAGCACGCGGCTGCGCCCGCGTTTTGTAACTAGTTGTTCCTAAGCCGTCACTATGTAAACTTGATTTTAAATATATATTCCCGATTAACCTAATTTGTGAGTATCAATGAAGGCCCTGTAGGAAGGGTAACCTTGAACATATAAAACCCTACATTGGTGATCCCGACTTGATTACAGAGCATTGAATGCAGTTACGAAACCTGATAGATACACTATACCACGCGTACATGATTCCTAATTACAAAGAAGAAAATATTTTCGCGTATAGATATTAATAGAGCCTACCATCCTATCAGCGTCGCTCCCGAGGATATAGAGAAGATTGCAATTATTACGTTTGGTTTATTTGAATTTATGCGCCTCAGCTTCGGACTTCGAAATGCGACCCAAAGTTTCCAAAGATTCTTCGAAACAAAAACTGTTGTTAAGTATCGTGTGGTACCGTCGTGGGATGCTACAAGGTTATATAGTATAGTGTAGTTGGATTTTGTGTCACATAATTTATTGAGTCTATTCTACAGTCGCGATCTGAAACGTTTACCACCTGCAACTTATAGAAACGCTTGACGGAAAGCTTTTTGCAATTCTGTGAAAGGTTCTTTTTCTGAAACAGGTGTTCGACTCCGACCAACTAAATCGACCAACCACTGAATATTGATTTAAATACCTATTTGCTTTACCTATATTATGAACCTCTGTGTTGTAGAGTGTTGATCAAATAAATAATTTCTACTCTATTCTATTCTTTTAATCTAAATAAGCTTACACAACCTATTTAGTTCTATCTAATGTCTAGTGAAAGCTCATTTAAATCAATTCAGTTATTTTAAAGAAATTTGCGATTGTGTAAGTTGCAAATGGTAACAACTTTCTGACCTCCTCATTGGATCTTTATGTAGATAGTCAATGTGGGCATTTCCGGTAAAGCCATCATCATCTAGATATAGCTTTAATTAATGCACGTTTTAAAAAACCTTTTAAAAGAGGATAGACTTGATAGAGGTTGGAAGTATGAATGTGCAAAATATTAACTTATAGGATCAATTCGTGTCGAAAAAACGTACAATTGGCGACTGTAGGCTTGGTGACACATAAATAACTCAATATACTGAAAGCTGGCTATTCCTATAAGATCGCTTCACAACCCGACAGTATAAGTAGCGCTCGTTTGACCTCAGTGTAAATACGGAACTGACTATACACGTACGCTTAGAGAAATAGTGGAGAGTAGAAATCAGCTCATCCTGGTTGTGGCGGACATCGCAAACTTTGAGGTCATTCTTTATACCACCTACTGCATGCCAATGAACAACACTGATGTTTCCGCAAAACATTTATGACTACACACTGTATCTAATTAAATCTAAGTTACCATTGAAAATCTTGAGAAAACCTCTAAAACTAAATTTCATACTCATAATGTGTCCAGCTTACCATCATTATTTTGATAATTAGGCTAGAGATCGCACCAAACAACTACGAAGATATGAAATATCATGCATGATAAGCTAACACAGAAATTAAGACCGAGTAATACGTGGGGAAACGTTATAAAAAGCTGAGATGGACGAGATCCGAGAACAACACGAGGTGATGAAAGATGGACGAAAGGTGACATGGAGAAAAGGGTCATCAAGCGACGTAGATCTAAGACAATTACTTGGAGCGACTAGAACAAAATGGGGAAGGGTGGCTTTGTGAGGTGTATACACTGTTGTGGAATGATGATGATTTTTTATAATGAACGGTTTGTATTATGAGCGGGATTGCTGGAAGAACCTCTTTTAGAGATAAGTTCACCCTTTGTACAATGTCTCATTTTAATTTATTTATTAAGTCTATTGTAGTACAAAAATGTTTTTTTTAAATTAATGTCGATGATTTTGTCTGAGATGAGAATGATAATTTATTTACTTATTTAGTAGGTCATTAGTCCTTTAAACGATTCAGTTGATAAAATTAAGATTCTAGAAAAAATAATTGGAGAGCAAACGGGCAAACGGCCCTCTTGATATAAATGGTCGTCGTCGCCCATAGATATCTCACCTCACTATAATGTTATTTGAGGATAGTACTCTGTGTTTGAGGGTTTTGAGGGTGTACTTAGATGGAGAGCCTCATCTCTTACCCTTCAAACCGAAACATAGCAATGCAATCATTGCTGCTTTACGGCAGAAATAGGTAAAAGGATGAAACCCCAGGCTGACTCTGCAGAGTCATACCATCTTCATCTACACAAAGTTATAACACCATCAAATACCTACACTTAAAAGTAAGCACGCCAAATCTAATCGACTTTACCCTCGAAATATTGTAAAGCAGTGTGGACCTTATGGATACAGGTATCCAAAAAACAATATAGACAAAAAATACGTTACTAAAATGCTGTCATGGAAAAACGAAAAGAATTCAGCCCAAGTATACTTTGACAGAGGTAAAACAATGTTTTATTTTATTAGTTTTACAGTTTGTATACTCCATATAGTATACAGCTGACACAAATAATCAGAAAATACTATTAGATGTAAAACTATTATTTTTATCGTACTGCGATTCATTATTTTGTTATAGTCAAACGTGACTATACCTAAGTACTAAATCGATACCTAACTAAGTACTTACTGTGTAAGTGATCGTATACATATATGGGATGCTTACTATGTTACTTAATTTTCACGCTGTGTTCCATTCAAAATAGATAACTTAAAATTAAAGAAACCCGCCAACTTTTGCAGTTATTGGATCCACCTACATTTTCTTGGTCATTATTCTAGATGCGGGAGACACCATGGCTTTAACATTTAAGCTCAAACTCGGGCCACATAACTATTACCAATATTAATATATACTTATTCTATTTACTATTATATATTGCTATTCCTGAGATCCAATCTGACAACAAAGATACTTCAAGACTTTGGAAACCTGAAGTCGCTAAGAACACACAAAACCATAACGTTGAAAAATTAAGCTGCAGACAGGCACACCGACAGATCGACAGACAAATACCTGTGCGTCAATACTATGAACAACTTGGTCAGGGCTTGAAAAAGAAACCTTAACAGCAAAACATGCATTTCGTCATTTCTTTTAGCAAACATACCTACTCATGATAGGAATTTGTGAAACGAACGTCATTCATTACAATAACCAATTCTTATTATGTAGTTTATCAGGGTTGCATTTCAGTTTATCAATATTTTTATGCTCTCTAGATAATTTAAACAAAGAATTATTTCTGCAAATTCGAAGTACCGACTATTGTTTCCGGCAAACCTCGCATATGGTCTATAGGTACTGTGCGTATTATAAGAGTCACCATATAAACGGATCGTATAGCAGTATATATAAAGTGTCTATGCCGATGTTTGTATCATTCAATTGTACTCGTACCTACTTGTACCGCTATGAATGCATTATTTACATTTGACTTTTGAGTTTGGACTAAGTAACGGTTTATGAAATGAACAATAATGTACACTATTAGCTTTAGCTCCAACATATATGAACTGGCCAAACAGCTTTTGTCGCCATTGGATAAGTTTTTTGACCTCTGTGAATTTAGGTATTCATACTTCTGACGCAAAACAGATTTAAGATTAGTTAGTTGGACCTGCCGCTGCGTTCGTTTACCCGAGTGCACTCGGCGGCGGTTTGCTTATTATATACAGGGTGTATTTAATTTTAATGGGTTTGTTTACTACCTCCAAACCGCAACTTGAAATATACATTTCTATTTGAGACATCCTGCATTTTTGGGTATTTTTATATATACGATCATTATAATCAATTTATTAGACAGTTATATGTTCAGAACAACCTTCGAAAAATACAAGATGAACGTAAGTGGCTTATAATTTATAAATTTGTTGGTTTTTATTTTAAGTAGATAGATGGGGATTTGGACGACATAATTGGGTCTGGTCAATAACATAGTTTAGTCATAAATTTGTACCTTTATATTAAATCGTCTGCAATAAACGTAACAGGCATATCATGATGATGGTGATATTCTGTGTACATTTATGTAAATCATCATCAGTAGCCCATTCTATGGCTCTCCCAGGGCGCACCATAAAGCCCGACCCTCGGCTCTCCTCATCCAGTCCCTGTCAGCTATTTTTGTAAAGAAAACTACCTGTACCTACATAAGTACGTAAAATAAATAATTCCTTTCAAATATTAGATACAATTCCACAGATATAGTAGGCGACAACTATGGAATGCCGTTACTAAAGACTTTATTTATAGTTGCTAGGCAAATTAAGGACACGGCAAACGGAGCACTTACGGCGGTGCCATCCGTCGTGTCTAACTATAGGTAAACCATTTAAGTTTGGCTACGGGTGCGGGGCGATACGACAAAGGGCGAGCGTGCGACAAGCGGGCCTGTCTCCCGCTCGCCCTCTGTCGTCTCGCCCCGCGCACCTCTTACGTCGCGGGCGTAGCCAGAGTTAAATGCTTTACCTATAGAAACGAATATTGACATTCGCTTTGATATCGCACATGCATGGTTCGTAAACAAAGGTTTATTTGGGTACTATGCGACAGTGTTCAGTTCCGAAAAAGCTATGGACGTAATCTAGATTTGGTTTATTTTGATGACATATCATGACTACAAAACGCCAGTTTGTAGTGGCCCTTAGCACAGTGATGCGAATTAAAACTATCTGTATACAGCTGCATGCCTAAACGGATGGAAACCATAAGTCCAGAGCACGGGAAGGAAACAGGCGTTATTAAATTTTCATTGAATGATTATTAAACTGTTACAATTCTTTAAAAAATTCAATCGTTTCTGCATTATAATGAAATCTAAAAAAATGCATTTTGATTTAATTTCGATTTTTTCAATAAAGGTTAATTAAGGTTTTACAAAGTTAATGTTAAAAGATGTTAATTTAATTACTGTTAAAGTAACAGTAATTAAATTAACATCTTGTCTAATAATAATTATATCTTTTTAATTTTATATACCCCCTTTTTTGTTTCGCTACATGTGCCGATATTGTATAAGATGATATTTTAGGTATTTGCCGGTTTCCATTCCCCAGGATCGCATATACAAAGGTGCCAAAAAACCTAATGTAGTAATTTCCAAATAATCTCTTTTTTATTGAAATAATAGGTACTGCTTCAAGTTTTAACCCCTTTCTGATCGAAGAAGAGGTGTTATAAGTTTGAGGCGTTTGTCTGTGGCATCATAACTCAACAACCGATGATCCGATTTGGATCTAGTTTTCTATATTGTCGAGAGAGTTCTTAGCCATGTCTGAGAAAAATTGGACCAGTGGTTTCCAAGATCTTGCGTGTAGATAAGTTTTTCTGGAAAATAATTTTCGAGAACCCTAAACCAAATAATAAAGTGTTTACAAACAAACAAAAAAGAAACAAGAGGATAAAAAAGTTACAAAATGGCCACTTTAATTTTTTTATCTTAATACTGACTCGCTCATCAAAAACCAATAGGTTGCTTCCCGTTGACCAGGAATTCTGAATGTCGTGATGGAAGTTCTTATAGCACAAATAAATAAAAAATAAAAAATGCAAGAATGTGGAAGATTACCAGAAAAACATAGCAACCCCTCAAAACTATAATTAATATATTTTTTTGAATTCCTCAGAAACTGTAAAGTTTTTATCTTAATTTTATTTTCCTGTGAAATATAAAAGATTATCTATGAGTTAGAACTATTTCAGATTTTTCGAGATGCAAACTTCGGAGATAAGGGAGATGAGGGGAAGGTCTTTTTCGCACATTTTTTGCCATAATGCATGCAAAATATACGATTACTTTACTTTTACTTTAGGTACTTCAAGCCTCTTTTACCTAGGATAGATGCGGGCAAGAAAGTTCTACAACTGTGCCAAATTTTAAGTCGCTAACAGTAATAGTTCATGACAAAAACAGATGTGACATACGGACGGACACTGAAGTCTCACAATAAGGGTTCCTTTTTTGCCGTTTAGGTACGGAACCCTAAAAACGAATACTGGCTATAATATGTATAGTCAGTATTATATTATAGTATGTATATTCGTTTTTAGGGTTCCGTGGGTATTCTTGTAGGTACTCCCATTTCGATACGACCTGGACTCCCCATTAGTCGAGACATGTTATTGTCAGAAATAATAAAGATCCGAAGCGCTCGAGAGCACCCGCAGGTCCTGCTGATCTTTTACGGGGAAAAGAAAAATGATGCCAAGCCCTCCAAGAAGGGGAAACATATAAAAGTGAATGCGGAGTGAGCGCGCGACTCAGTCGCACCGCGATAAGTCAGCACGCAGCGGCCGACTCAACACCGACCCCACGGCAACTCAGGTGAGCGCCACTCGGCGTACACGACCTCCCAAGCACTCGAACATTTCCCACCTTCCTAGTCCTCCTGCCTGCCCGCTCAGTCCCACGGCACACCACGGAGGGCACAGGGCGTTGTTAACGCCGCGACCGCGATTCCTTCGCAGTCTTTCGCCCGCGACGCCCGCGCCCGCTCCTGCGTCCACACAATTTTGCCGCCGCATGCCGCCCGCGTGAGTTAACCGCAACCACGAATACAACCCCGGATTCAATGAGGTGAGTCCTAAATGCTGTAACCTCGTGCTGTTTGCGCTAATTTATCAGGTACACAGGTTAATTTAAGTTGCTTTGCGAGGTACTTCTTCTTTACATTGGACTCATGAGATCATGATTTTAATTTAAAAAACTAATAGTTACCTATATCAATTAATCAGAAAAATATGTGGAAATACAAATGTTACTTTCTTCTTTTTATTTCGTTTACCTACATGAAGAACGTAAAGAACCTACTTAAGATTATGTTGTCAACTTGTCACAAGTTTTATTAAGGCATTATAAATCAATGTGGTCATAAAAAATGTTGATGTAATATATGATGTAATTATTTAATAAAATACGACGGACATAAAAATATACAGGCTGTTCCAAAAACCAACGTTAACCCTGCAAGAAAACGAGGGAACTACACCTCATGATCACTGTTTGCGAACTAATGGCATTTTCAAACATATGGGAACAAATGTATGTACGAGTATTATGTAGTTACTCTACAATTGAAGGTGTATTTTGTGATTCTGTTTTTTCCTGAATACTACAAAATAATCATGTTTTCAAACGTAACCAAAGATATTTCTACAAACGTATAAACAGTTCTCGTAAAAAACTTTTCAGGACTTCCTATTTACCTACGTATAGTTAAGTTAATCAAAAATCGACGTTAACGAAACAACAGCTAATATTAATAAACTCTTATCACTCAAAAAAATCCCTTACTTAGGTTAGGCCACTGCCTACTTATAACCAATAATCGTATAATTTTTTTAAAAACAAATTTAAACATTAAGAACATTACGAGCACAAAACAAAACAGCTGTGAATTAATAATAGATTTCATTAAAACAGTGAAGAGGTGTACAAATTTTGGCAATTGAATATCTTGAAACTGTCGGAAGGGATCACATGTTACTCCGAAGGATGTACATAACATAGGGAGTTATGATTACCAAGGAACGCGGAGCGTGTTAAGCCCTATCATAAAGTATTCTAGTTTGGTGTGACTTAAGGTACCTTCATGTTAAACACTATAATCAGATGTAATTTAGAATTATTTTATTTTTACACGTATTCACTTAATTATATGAAACAAATTAAATCAGGGTGTAAAATTCTCCCCTGAGTACTGGAATCTCAGACTTGAGAATGTAGTAAAACTCCAGATATCGAATAGAGCCAAATTTAAATTGTTGAAATATCCTCTAGTTAAGGCATGTAATCATAGACATTAATTTAGCACCGGTGTTTATTAATGACAAGTAGGTAATAATTTAAAGTAAATAGTGTCGGAAGGAACATAATTTTTTTCTTCGTCCAAGCATTCCTTATGCATATACATAGAATTTTGCCGGTTAGATGGTCCCACCAATTGTCTATAAAAAGTTTAACAATGATCAATAAATTAATTGATGCCCCATAAAAATCGGTATCTCGCTACGAGTAAAAGATACTGCCTTTCGTATTATTTTAAAAATGGGTATAAAATAATAAGTGTGTTCTCAAAGTCGAAATACAAGTAAAGATAAAAAAAAAATTATTCTTTTATTTTGCCACCTGACTAGCGAAATGTGCGTTTCTACGAGTACATTGCAGACAGCTCCTGGATCGTCTGCGTCATCATTGATACCTCTATCCGATCATAAAATGTCTATATTTTCTGAGAGCAATCCATCCCATCATCGTAAAATGGACGCCGGTAGTAAAAGCATCCGTGTCCTATAAAGCAGCACCTTTGCGTTGCATTATTTACATTTTTATCACAAATCACGTACATATTTAAGCAGTCAATAAGTTTCATAACTTACATAACGGAATGATTAAAATAATTTTAGCTAACAAAATAACTTCTTACTCGGTATAAATTTGTTATTCATTTTGGGGGGACGCTCTGGGCTTCGCCCTACGCGGAGCTCGGCATTCGGCCTCGCCAAGGCTATCTTAAAATTCCTAGCTCCACATCAATTACATTTATTTTTGACCGCCATCTTTAAATATTTTTTTCTCTTTATCGAATAAACATTTTCTCAGGATTCTCTACAACTTTAGTTTGAGAAGACCCCATCTAACGATTATGGTTTCAGCGGGATGATAATCTTCAAATTCTTCTAGTTTCATACTGTAAAATTGAAGTTCGTTTACTTTCCTGGTCATTATGACATCCTCATGGTTTTAGATGTCGGAAACGCACTATGAACCTGAATATTTGAGCTCAAATGCTAACAATCTAACTTGCCTCTCTAATTACCGTTCCAGAGATCCCATCTCACATCAAAGATGTTGGAAACCACTGGTCAAATTTTTATCAGACCTAGCTAAGAACACTCTCGTCAAATTTCTCAATTTTAAAAAACCGGGTCCCAATCGGACCATCCGTTCTCAAGTTATGATGCCACAGATAAACAGGCCGACAGACAAACGTGTCAAACTTATAACTCGCCCTCCCTCTATCGGTCGGGGGTTGAAAAGACCAGCTGTTTACAAATCTAATATCAAATTGTAGGATTTGAAGATTCAATAAAGGTTAGGTCGTTTGTTCTTAATTATTTCCTAGGAACTTACGAGCATAAAAGTTAGTAATGAGTTAATTGACTTTAAAATGAGGTAATTACGGTAATAAATGACACAATTTTAATGGTAATTCGATAGGAATTATACCAAACAAGTAACTCCCTTGCCTCATCATAAGCCACATGTTTATGCCTTGTGAATACGAGTACCTACATCTTAATTAATGTAACTTACCATTATTTATGATTAAAACGTAACTATAACCGGTCCTGTATTTCGCTGGATAGCCCTTGCTACGAGTATATATATACTCGTAAATTCACAATGCTTATAGATCCGAGCTCAATGCAGTTAACACCGTTATCGACCTATTATGAGTTTGTATTAGTATAGTTACCTACTTGAAAATTTCATAGGAATACTGGTAAGTATTGTAATGAATCATCATTAATCAAATAATTGTAAAGTTGTAAAATACAAAAAATATTTAACAACTCAATATTTCGTTATTCTAACTTATTGATATTTTATTAACAGCTAAAGATTAATATATAAATAGTAGGACCCTATCAATTATATATAAAAGAAAAATGCCAAAGCAAATATATTTTATCGCCGCGCATTTCATTTCCATTACAAAACAGACCTAACATGAATTTTCATGAGCCGCGACATGTATTACGAACAATACAATAATAAACCAAAATTATGAGGAATCATGTAGCAGTTTTGAAAATTTACATACAAACTTCGTAAAACCGTAAATTCCTACTTGTTGGAATACCTTGGTGGTGTTAAGTGGACCACCCAACTATCCATCAAGATCATCAAACGTTGATCTGACGGCCTGACCATTGGGTGAAATTTTAGTCCGTCTGAAATAAAATGCGATATGACAGGTAAGTAGGGTAAAACCATGGCACAAGAAGACGCTCATACTTCACAGGCATTTCGACTACGGATTGCATGACGTTTCATTCACAAGGGTAACGTCACTCAGGTTGCCATTTTTACCGAGTTGCACATTCTTGTTAAAAATTATGTTTTATTATGCTCGCAATAAGTGAACATAATTAATTTAAACATTTAATAAATTAAAAATTATGGGATATATTTTTATGGTAATTGTGCTTTGTCTAGTATCCAATAATGGTAACACTCAGTTAGTTGATGACGTACCCTGGGTAACCTAACCAAACCATGGTAAGGACGTGACCTAACCATGGAATGGAATCATGTTGCTTTAACATTTTTCTTTGAATATATTTTTTAAATACATTCGTAAGTAGGTGAACACCCTGAACAGTGGACAACACATCAGGCTAGTATCCTTTAGTACTTTGTCGTTTTAACTTATATGACACATTCATACGAAAGTCAAGGAATCCTAACCAAAAAAACGACAGGGTTCTAGAGAGTTAGCTTGATGTGTCTTCCAGTGTACAAAACCATGCGTCACTCATAATTCATAATATTAAAGCGCGAAACGCCGTCGACTGGTTCAATTGAACAGCATTGACCGGTATTTCATGCTGATTTACGCTCCTCTGGTCAGATCAACCGATCGCACCATCCGATATTGATATGAGATATTTTGCGCATCGTATTCGTATTTAGCATCAACGTTTAGACGCCGATATATTCCAATATTGCGCATTGACTATTTGTTTATGTTAGATTCTCTTAAGGTCCAACGTACGGATCGGTTTGCATACAAGCAATTTTACACATTCATATCGTATTGGTGCACTTGGTGTACTGCCGCCAATTAAATAATACTAATATTGAAAGTAAAAAAATAATCATATTAAAATTTGTAAAGTGTATTAATTTTATATTAGCGACATTAAAATAGCATGATTGAACTAACAGTAACAATATTCCACTAATATATTCAACAAGTACGGCGTGAATGAGTAAAATAATTTGTATGGAAATTGGAAACCGAGTCGTAAAATCGTAACGTTGTACCTTAATGACTCCAATGTCTGAAAATGAAAAGTAATTTTCTCTACCTACATAACAGAACACTCTCGTAATTAAGTATTGATAATTCAACGTAATTAGTTTTGGAAAGTTGATCTCGTGAGATACATATACAGTGAAATCACTAATAACTAACTGTTAGCCAGCTTGCTGCCGGTGTCATGCACCGAGTGGTATCATGCACTTTAATAACTTGCACGATTACGCGCGCGACGTGCGCTCAAGTAAAGTAGGAAACGGCTTATTTAGAATCACACTAAGTACTACTCACACACTACAGATATCAGAGAATCTCTCTGGGAACACGACGTTTCCTAATAAGTACCTTCTAGACTAACAAGACTGTAAAAGGTATTCAGAAACCTAGCTGATACGTGGCAAGGTCGGTTTCGCGGAATGAGATGCTGCCCGACTAAATCTTTGCGGCGTACACCTAAACGTTAAATGACTTTTTATAAAAACAATGTGTTTAAGTGGTTTTCCTGGCAGATTTATATTCTTTGTGGATAGAAACAGCTGTTCCAAAAACGATAATAGCGTCCACTAAACAGTTGATATTCAGCGGCGACCGCGGCGCGTGTCTAATGTGTTTCGCCCTCCCATTGTTTCCCTGACGTTATAATCAGTGGATATTGCATTCTAGTTGCAAAGCACAATGACCGAGATTCACGAATCCCTCAATGAACAACAGTTTGTACTTCCTCCTAATATCACATGTAGGCTGCAATTTCCGTAGCATGATTAAAGCGTTGTTTTTTAATACTAGTAAATTTTAAAACCAATTTACCATGTATAAGCAATCTTTGATGTTTTGCTAATTATAAGAAAGCTTTTTACAATATTTTTCTTTGTTTGCAGTGGGGACGCAGAATACTCTACCGACTTCAACATGCGAAACAACGTAAAGTAAGTGTGATTGATACTGTATTACATACATTGATTTAAAAACCATTTATACTTGCATATAAAAATTACAGCGATATTTACGACTATACGTAGAAATAATACTTACTCCATGTAACCAGTGTTGTGTTATAGGTAATTTTATATAATTTTTGCGTGCAAGACTCTTATTACGTGTGTATCACTATCTCAGATTTATATTATATCTGAGCCGGGGCCGGCGAACGGTGCGTCTAACAATATTATGACACGTTAACAACGCTAGACGTCACGTTTGCCGCATGCCTTACTCAACTAATTGCTAGTAATCACGCCTTGCATCTCTGTATTAAAGGAAACTTTGCACGCAACAAATACTGAATATTGGCAACAATAAAAATATCCAAAATGCCAAAAAATAATATACGTATAGGTAGGTACCAATATACCTACAATTTAACTTATAGTCCAACTCATTTAATGCAATTTTGCAAACGAACCCTAGAACCTGACAATAAAACTAAACTTCCTAATTTTATTCTGTTTTAATTTTATTATCACATATAAAATCACTAATAAGTATACATTTTCAAATACAAATATTGGAGTAAAGGTAAACAAATAATACGAGTACATAGCTGCTTTTTATTACAAACTTATTCCAACTCATGCTGCTCTTTTGCTTCATGTTTGAAACATTAGCACTTTTTATTCCCCGTGCTAACACAAAGGTTTATCTTTACGTCATTGTTTTTATCACAGTTTTATCACCTATTCTGACACTATACTTACCTATAAGTACCAATACAAATTCTTACGAAGATACATATAGGTAAGTACTTATTAAAAAAGCAACAACGTAATTTTTTTTGGTTAATATCTTTCGGTTGTTGGTACTTGGTGAAAGTTGTAGTACATGATTAGACTTAAAAAATATAATGTTTCACGGGTTTTTATTGTATTTTATTTAAGTATAATCATGTAATTTTTTTTAATACTCCACATGTAAATATTGATTATTATATTGCCGTGCTTCATGTTAATTGAATAAACTAACTTATACCTTATATGACTGTTAGCTACTTACATTGCCGTTCGACTTCTTAAAGGACAATCTGAGTATACGATAGTATCATCTCGACCTTGTACCCCCATACAATCAGTGAGCGGATACGATACTTTACCAGATTCGCAGGCTCCTCGGCAGTAAGTATGTTAATAAACCTTATGAGAAAACTAAACATAATATGATTACGTCACACTTCCAACGTGATGAAGACGTCTACATTTGCAGTAAGCCAGTGATTTTCCTTAACTAAATATAAAGCAACTTTATTGCAGAACACAATATCTAATGGGATAATATCAAATATCTACAAATTAAGAAAGAAGAAAGGCGTTTGTTTAAAATACATATACCTACTCGTATGCAGAAAATTAGTTATTCGATATCGAACAATATAATCAGGTAATTTAAAATTAATTAATTTTTGCATTTATTTTAAACTAGCTGCGCCCCGGAGTGGCGGCGACTACGCTCAGTTTTTTTACTCAGAAACCTTCACGGGGCATGCGCACTACAACTTACCAGAGTTTCATCGCAATCGGATGAATGGTATAAGAACGCATAAAGCACAAACAAACAAACATTTATTTTTTTATATATATATATTAATATGTATGCTCATCATAATCAGGCCACTAGCTAGAGTAGTTTGGAGTATAGGATATACTCCTATGTTTTAATTTCGAATCGAATATCAGGAAGATTCGTTCAGTATTAGAATATTTTCAGTAATTTAGTGATGCCCTAAATAAATAATAAATTTTCATTTACAGATGTATCTTACTAAATAAATAGTAAGATAAACCTGTAAATGAATCCTGTCATTATATCACAACAACATGAACGTACCACATTGAAACTAAATACTAATTCAATAACGCATTCATCCCAGAATGGAGTTGTCACCAAAATGACAATGGAGATTGATTTAAATTGGAAATTTGTATTATAATAATAATAGTGTAGGTGTTTAAAGTTTTTCAAGACTGGCTCGTTGGGGTTTTCAAGGGTCAAACCATGACAACTAAGAGGTATACCGAATTATCAGTTGAATTATCTTTTAGAAACTTGTTATGTCGGTTCCAGTGACGTCAAATTTATAAATTTGTAAAAGCGTCGGTGGTCTAGTGGCTAGGACGCCGGACTCCCCTGCGGGAGGTCCGGGTTCGAAACCATGCAATGCCATGTACCAATGAGTTTTTCGGATTTTACATACATTAGTTTTACGTACATTTACCGACTGCTCTAACGGTGAAGGAAAACATCGTGAGGAAACCCGCATGTCTGAGGAAATTAAAAGTTTCCGAAGGCGTGTGAAATCCACCAATCAGCACTGGGCCCGCTCGGTGGATCATGGCCCGTCCCCCCTTGTGCAAGGGGAGGCCTGTGCCCCAACAGTGGGGACATTGATAGGGTCAAAGAAGAGGTCTAGTCGCAGTTATAAAGGTATAATATAAATCTCAATTGTAATGCAATAAATAAAAATGAGGTAACTGTCAGAAATTGATGTACAGTGGCAGATACATCAAGCTACGTTCTATGGAACCCTGTCGCGATAAGTTTTTGTTATGATTTCTTGTCATTCGTATATGAATGGGTCATATAAGTTAAAGCGACATAGTACTAAAGGATACTACCCTGATGTGTCTTCCATTGTACAAGTATATAGGGTGAGTCATGGCGTTAAGTGACCGCTAATTCAAAAATCTAGTAATTAAGAAAAAATGTCGATACAATAAAAAATCCAAAATTATTTAAGTACCTATATAATGATCGAAGTTAGTATATATTTAGTTAGTTAGTTAGTTTATGTTTATTTAAGTTCCTTTATTGAAGAAAAAGGTAACATTTATATAGTTAGTTAGTTATTACTAAATGTAATAATTCTTATAGAAGTGACCTCGAACGAATCTACCACTATGTGTATAGACTTGTTTTTTAAAACAAAAAACAGATTCACGTTAGACCGAACTTGGCTATAGAAACATACCTAAACAAATGGATCTACACACAATAAAAAATTGATTTTCGGATTCACCTTCGTGAGTTGAACTTTGTTCCGGAATGTTCGGTCTTTAATTAAATCCATTGCTATGTTTTTAAGTTGAAAAAATTCCTGATTGTACTCTGCGGTTAGTCAGATTGATTTTCTTAATAAAATACTCATCGCTAAATTCGCCTGCGGAAACTTTTGCGGCCATAACAACAAAAAAAGAATGAGTATCTAGGTATGTGATTTTACAAATATTCGATACGACCTAGCCAGATCAAATTAAATATTTGGTGATTTTAAAACAAACACTAGTATTTTATACGCTATCGGACATAATTTTATATAAATCGTTTGCATTTATGAATACTTTATGTATACTTTGTCATCTTACCGCACAAATAAACTTATTCTTATTCATGGCGATATCTTATGTCAGTTCATTCAACTTTTATGCTATAGTTTAATCTAAATAACGGTAGGTTCATATACAATCGTCCTGCAACAAACCAGTCCTGAGCCGTTACCGTTATAGCTTTCTATAATATTACCAACAGCAACGGATTGCGATATTTTTATGAATTCCTATCACCGTTGTCACCTTTGGAAACATTCCAAATATTGAATGCAAACAAGAAAGCAGAAGAAGCCTTCAGGACGTCCGTGTATTGAATAATAATAAATGTGATGCGAAGGCGCGAAAGTCGCGATAAGTTAATTGATTACGCACATGTTTTTAGACATAGTCCATACAGAAAAGAAAAGTAAGAGCATTGATTTATTATTGCATTAAAAATCCAGATTAAGTACTTACGGTAGTATTAATAAAGTTCAATGACATTGCAAGAGACGATGAACTTGTGACAAACCGGTCCTCGTATGTCAGAAAATAAAATGTTGGACAATATCGGTGAGGTGAGCGTGAAGTAATAAGTAGGTTCTAGTTGCGTAACCACGATATCACGGGTGCTCTTGCATGACTGGCTACTGCACCGAAGATGCTATTGAAATATTTAAGACTTTTTTATTGAATTAGGTTTCTCAAAAGATTTTTTAGTTAAAAACGATGCTTCAGTAACCCTGTGACATTTTTTAACTTGATTTTCAGCAATTTAGAGAAAATAAATACTTAGTGATTGATGAGATGAACTATAGAAGGTACGAGTACCTACTCGTATGGTGAAAAACTTGAGGAAGGGAACTCCTGAATGTTGTGGTATGTGGCGAATAGTAATTCGAAATTTATCAAATGACATAACGTATGTTTTACAAACTCATTGTTTGACTACATATTACACACCTATTTAAATCTTAAATCCTATCCACTTTTATAATTGTCTTGGTAAGACAAAGTAATGGACCTATTAATGTGCAAGCACCTACACTTTTTCTTATAAATATTATAGTGATATAAATCACAAAATTTTACACGATAGGTATTTTGTTTACCTGAATATACTTACTACATACAATAATAATATTAGCTAAACCTATATTAATACTAAAAAGGACTAAATGCCATATATAAGATTGTGACTATGAGCCATTCATGACCATTGAAACTCATTGGCTATAAAAACCATAGGTAAGCGCATGGTAACTACAAGAATAAACCGGTGTTTGCTAAAAGTTGAGCTAAAATTCCCCCCGCCCCCTCCCCACCTCAACCCTCCACTCACCAAAAATTAAGTAGGTACCTACCTAATACCTAAAGTATATATACGTGGGGCGGTCCAATAATTGTTAGTCAACGGCTTGTTATCAACCTCATTGTTTTACTTTTATTATCCCTTGGAGACAAATTTTTTTTCATACTCCTTGGCCAAATATTGCCAAACTTGCCTGACGAACTTTAGTAAATTTTAATTAATTGTTTAAAAAACATATCTATCACTTTTCAATCGCTACAATAGAGGGGAGGTAACGCGGAAAGCATTTCGTGCTATGAACTATGATTTGTTATGATTTTAAACGAGGGTTACCTTATAAGGAATCATATGAAAATATAATCAGGGCTTTTGAGGAATTGGCTCGAACCAATGATAAGCAAGAGATAGATAGAGCAAGTGATAGATCACTTGCCACCATCACCTATTGATTTCGTGAGTTTAAGCGTGGTCGGAGCGATCAAAAAGATAACCTTAGACCGGGCCGATCACCAACGGCAGTCACTCAAAAAAATGTCATCAGGGTGGACTGGCTAATAAAGGAATATCACAACATTACCAAGCGCAAAATTCAGAATGAACTGAAGATTATGCTTATGCTAGTTCAGTCTCTTGTTTTACCGATTCTCGACTATGGTGACGTATGTTACTTAGATTTAAACCAAGAACTGCTTAATAAACTTGAGCGACTATTAAATAATTGTATACGATTTGTTTTCGGTCTTCGTAAATATGACCACGTTTCCCACTATCGGTCGGAGCTGAAATGGCTGACTGTACGGCAACGTAGAAATTCTCGAATTCTGTGTGTTCTGTTTTCTGTCCTTAATGACCCCCATTCCCCTCCTTATCTCAAAAATATGTTTCATTATCTGGGTTCGTCTCATGATAGGTTCCTTCGTTCCTCTGACAATCTCCGGCTTGATGTCCCAATACAACGCACCGACTTCTTCTCCCATTCGTTTACTGCTCAAGCTGTTCGTTTGTGGAATAGTCTGCCTGAGGACATCAGGGGGGCCCCCAACAAGTTCCAGTTCAAAACCCTGGTCCGAGAACATCTACGACAAGGTCCAAATCAATAAGATATTGTTGTGCTAGTTCACTGTTAAATACAATTTAATAGAGTTTACGTATTTATCTGTTCAACTATCGAGTATATATATTTATAATTATATATTTATTTGTACATCATAATATATTAGTATTTATAGGTTTATATATTATGTACAATATACTTAATATTAGTATGCATTTTTTAAAGATTAATGTATATGTATTTTTAATATGTATTATGAATAGCTATTTATATATAATATAATAAGAATTTCTATTTTTTATGCGCCTACCCAAACATTTCTGCATAACCCCATGGTTAGCTGGTAGAAAATGCCGCAAGGCATTAAGCTCGCCTAATGTACACCTTTTTATTTTGTGCATTAAAGTATAAATAAATAAAAATAAATAAATAAGATTGAATCACAGGCAGTCTCAACTATTTTACATGACCATCTTAAAATTAGGAAGGTTGCATCGCACTCGCAATGCCCCACTCTATCACAGAAGATCAGAAAGTCCGACGTGTAGAGTGGTGCCAGTTTATGCTAGATAAATTCGACGGAGGTAGCTCACAACAGGTGACCTACATCTTGAATTCCGATGAATCTTTGTTATACAGCTATGACCCGCTTACGAAACAGCAATAGACAGAATGGGTATTTGAAGAAGACGATTTATACCCACTAAGGTTGTTCACGGTCGAAGCGTCACGAAAAAATTGTTGCCGTTTTTTTCCGTCGTAGTGGGCCTGTAGCCGTAATTCCACTAGAAGATCGAAGAACAGTTAATAGACAATGGTATAGCGAGGTTAGACTGCTGTAAGCCTTCCTGGAGCTGAGTGACGATCGTCCGAGGAGCGGAGCGTGTGGTATAATTTTTCACCAAGACAAAGCTCCCGCTCACACGGCCGCCAGAATCATGGACTTTTTAACCCATTGAGGCGTGCAATTGTTACCACATCCCCCCTACAGTCCTGACTTGGCTCCGTGTGATTTGCTTCATGTGATGTGCTTGTTCTCCACGTTGAAGAAATCTCTGCGGGGAAGGAAATTTACGATTACGGACGAAGCAGTAGACCATTTTAGGCAGCTTTTTTGGACCTTCCGCATGAACAGTTTTTCACATGTTTTGAAAACCTGGTTCAGTCGAATCCATAAGTGCATTGATGCCGCAGGGGAATACTTTGAAAAGTTGTAAATTATTTTATATTTGACTAAAAAATTATGGATCGCCCTAGGTACTGGTGGCTTTTAAAAGTTGACAGGCTTAGCACGATGTATACTTAACCATTAGTAGAAAATGAAAGTCTTTTCGTTTAAAAGTAGGTATCTATCTATATACTCGTAGCTGTAAACTGAGCACAGTAGGTAATTTTGTTTCGGCATTTAATTTCCTCAAGTGACTTTTTCACCTCACCTTGAATGTTTGCTCGAGTGAACATTGTTTGCCGAATTGTCGCAATTAAGTGCCTGGATAGAATTAGTTTCGAATACATTATATGTACTAACTAAGTAATGTGCTAAGTTTTCTCAAGTTAAATACGTTATGTGGTATATAATTTAATTGATACTGTATCTAATTTTAACAAGAAAAGTAACTGCAAATTCTGAAAATTTTAAAAGTTCAGCAAAATTCAAATAATGAAGGAAATTATTAAGACACTTAACAGCGTTTAGAATAAACTGTATTTACTAAAATGCGAAGTGAATAAACGGGGTCCAGTCCGATAATTAAGGCTAATTTTTATTTCAGCTACTTCGCTATTAAATATAAAGTATTATATTTAACCATCTAAATATATAAAATCTTAGCATAGTATAACTCTCACGTCCATAATCCCGAGGTGGTAGACAGAGGAACAACCTTCATTATATAGGTAGTTCCCACTTTTCGATATAAAATCTTGAGCATTTAAATGTCAATCTTAGATGAACTAATAATACGCTTCCTTAATTACGGTATACTCGTATACGAATAGGTAGAGATACTAACGAGTATGTACAATATAGGTTTCACAGGTTTACACGCATAATGACCAGTGTAGCCTGTTTGTATAATCCGCTGTTTTACAAAACGGCTAGTCATCTTATGTATTATAACTGAACGACATTCAGCTGAATTGGCAATACGTTCGACAATATGCCGCTGTCCAATGATAAATATCCAATGATATCCCGGTATTTCCTGGTGAATCGCCTGATTTCCGGTAATTCACGCTGGTAAACCGGTAGGCCGCGTCTGTATTGTAATTTATTTACAATCGCGGTCAGAAAATGTTTACCACCCTTAGGTCTATAATTTCATGCACACGCCAGTTTTATAAGGTCGCTGTCTAAAATTGTAACTAGGCATAGATAACTCTACTTTGAAAATCAAACGTTCAAATACGTGACAAACTGTAAAGCAATCTGACGTTTCATTTCACGCTGTTTTACAAAACGGCTAAACGATGACCCGTCGTGTTGAATAACGCAAAACGTTTATACAATTGACCGTTTAGTCATATTGTAAAACGCTCAACGTCGATTAGCTGTAATAAATAAAATAGCAAAATGGCTAGCGGTTTTTTAAAACAGTGGGTTTTATATCCGGGCTGCGACATAGGTATTTATACTCATTATTCACACTTACCTACCTATTCCGCCGCCTAACCGCGAGTTGATTTTGATAAACAATCTCCAATTGTTTGCAAATTTGGCACTCGACTCAATGTTTTGACTGCTATGACAAATATTTTCAGTGTAAGTAATGTTCACACGAATATACATAATACACAAGTCTGTCAGACACTCGTGCGAATGGCTATGTTTGAGTCCTACAAACACCCAATAAAGATAATAATAGCATTCTAGACGCTACTGTTTCAATTCAATTTTCTTGAAGTTAAATAGAAAAGTGTATGAACTGTATAATGAAATAGACATAGTGAAATAATACATATTGTAGGTAATCTGACCCTGTATCTACACTGTACCCCAATTTATGTGTAAAGTAAGAGATTGGTAAAAAAGTTCGAGTCGGGGTTCCACTGTCCAGTAGGCGCTCTGTAATCCGGCGCTCGTCAATCCGACACGTCTAAAAGTCCGGCCTTTTTCGAATCTGCACTCCCGCTCAATAATCCGGCAGTTTACACATTAATCAGCCGGATTACAGATTTTATAGAAATCCAATAATCCGGCATTTCCAGTAATCAGTAATTTTCAGGCATAGAGGAAAAATATTTACGGATTACCGAGCGCCTACTGTATGGTATAAGGTATGTAATTTGTAAGTTAATTTTGCGGTTACTTTGTTAGAACCTCGTAACAAAATAACCGCACAAAAAAACTTGTTTTGCTCATAACTTAGAAACCATACACATATGTTTCAAGTCTTCGTATTTGTTGTTTAAATGGATAGAGGATATCTATCTATACATACCTACATACATTAAAAAAAAGGTTTTTGTTTGAATGCGCATCACGTAAAAACTACTGAACGGATTTGGATTGAGTTTTCACGGTCATGTTGATTGACATAATAACGAGGCTATAGACGTTTTTAAAATTCTACTTAAAATTGGTTTAAATATGTGGATTGGGTAAATGTATGGATTATTAACGTTTCTACAAGTCGCGGGCAACGCACTCAAATATTACTGACTAGAACTGCTGGCATCAAATATGATCTTGTACCAAAAGTTGTCTAAAATGTCCAACTTTAGTTTCAGCTAACGTCGTTATTTCTTTACGAAAAGAAATATATTCGTCTTCTACCTACTAATGAGCTTTATACATACATACGATGGGATACAAAAATATTAAAATATATAATTCTATTTTTTTTTTGAATCAGTGACCAATTTTGGGTCAATAGAATAACATAAACATAAAAATCAAAAATGTGAAATGTTGAAGACGCTGACGGACAGACTACAGACTCTACACTCTACAGATTGAGAATAATTGGGCTCCGTTTTACACTTCGGTGCACGGAACCCTGTAAATCGGAGACAGCCCGTTATACATAATATGAATGTAACTATGTAGTAGATAACAACTGAAAGGCACGGTTTAAATTTTTCTGTAGTTTCTCTTACTAGCATCACAATTTTTTCCTACTTTGCTAAACCACTGGTCTAAATGTTTTGAGCTGGAGAGAAAATAACTTGTAAACTGCCGTAGTGTAAGTGCGTTAGCTCATTTTCTTTGACGACTAATAGATACGTATCTATTGTTATAAACAAAGGCAAAACACGGCCATGAACTAAAATCCAAATATGAATACATAACTGTTAATTACTATACCACTATTCAAGTTTTTAAACTGAGCATTTTTGTCATTCTGTTTAGCAAATATTAACTGTTATCCGACAACCAAACCATATCTAATTATAAATATATGTTTTTCTCAGTTGAGCAGTTCTTTTTTTTACGGACAATGATTAGATTTCAATTAATGAAATCTTTAATCTTAATAAACCTTTGGGTTAGTAGTAAAGAAGAAGAATCACTTCCCCCTATGTAGGTACCTTTTCTTTTACTGTAATACATATATGTAGTAATAATACGTATAATACTGTAGATTTCAATGGTGATTACATACTTTCACATAAGTATACTCGTATATCCAAGTTGAAAAAAATGCGGATCAATATCGTTGGACAATTTCATTAAAAGTTTTCATTATGGATTCGCCCTCCACAACGGGATTTACATAAAGTACACGTACCTTACAGAAGTTAGGAGAACTTTCTATAAGGTTCAAAAAGTACATTTATTAGAGCGAAAGGAAATTTTCTGCGCTGTCTAAATAATGTTAAACAGGTTAACAACAGCGTTAAATATCTGTGCACGAATAACATTTGTCTATAATAAAATATACAGTATATTTACTAAGAAACCAACGGATCTCTTATTAATGTCCTATCTACGTACGAATATGTATTATTTCAAAATTCGGTTTCGACACTTCGGGGGATAATGGGCTTAGAAAGGGCGGAACGGAGGATGAACCCACGAAGCCCATGTTTGGTCTATGGCCATGGGGACTCGAAAAGCACGATAACGCAAACATTTTGTGTGTTGCATTTTACTTATATCGTGTCTATTCTAAATCTATTCACAGAGGCATAAGTTTCTTTTGGTATGATAGCGACGTTTAAAACTTAAAAGTTGAGCAATAGTCGACGACAACTCACACGGTTAGTAAAGTGCAACTTGATGTATGCATGTGCGATGCATCTCGTTATTGCATTGCATTAATTTTATTTTTCTTTCGATATTTTGAATCCGGATGTCGTTGACGATACCAGAAACTATAATAAGAATAACAACACCTATTATTGTATCATACGTACCAGAACACCTAGCTCATTGTTTTCAGTCAGCAGTAAAACGAAGTGATAGTCCTCTTATCGTAAAACGCAGTTGTGACACAATCGCATGCGCATGACAATCCGACATACGAAGGTATGGTATAAGGTAACGTCTACCCTAAGAAAAAGAGTTAACCAACCTATTATAATAGTTTTGTAGACACTATTTTCACGTTTCAGGTAAACAAAGCTTTGGTTCCATTAAATTAAACATTTCCCTCAATGTAGATTTGTAAATATAAATAATATCTATACTCCTTGAAGGAATCTGATTTAAAAAAAAGTTATACTGGGTAATGATTATAACTTAATTAATAAAGTGTCTATCTTATTTCCATTATCATTACCGTTTTTAGATAGAAAATAAAATACTTAAGACAGTAGTATTTTTTAAAAGGCTGCCTTTTAAAAGTTGCTGTGACATTATACAGATCACATGTCTCCGTAAACCGTGGACATTAAGTTTCCAATTAAACTGGTGCAAACTGGTGTGTAAAGTCATTAAGAACTACGGCTAGAGCAGTGATTGCCTTTCAATCGTCTATTACTCAACAAAGATGTAACTTTCGTCTTCGAAATAACTTCTCCTAGAACACGTGACATATATAGATCTACGACTCTACAAGGGCGTTCAATATATTTTCGGCATGGGTATAATCCTTTATTAAAAGGATTGTATTGTATTTTGAATGTCCTTTAAATTCACAAAATTAAAAAAAAAGATCTTCGTTGGAAGCGATTTCAATTCCCGATGATTGAATGCGGAATTGACCGATCATTTTACGGAGAAGGTTTTTTTTTCAAGGAAAGCTTAGCTGTTGTTGTAATAAATATGTTAAAAGACTTAAAAGACTATGTAGTAAATTAAAACTTCGTGCATATATTTTTTCATACCCATATCGAGTATAGCCAAAATTGAAGCCCCTCGTAAGCAAATAAGTACAAATACGGAACCCTGAAAACGACTTAAAATTTCTTTATAAACAATCCCTGCGAAAAGAAAGCACTTAACAGCAAACGTCTTTTTATTTAATTTTTAAGCCGCTTTACGCACAAACTCAAATAAGAGAGTTTTCTTTAAGATCCCATAAGAATGAAATAAGGCTCCCTCGCGTCTTCTTTTTCTTTTAGCACCAAGGAAAATTGCGGGTATAGGAAAATTGGGTTATACAAAAGAAATTGAAAATTTCGGGGCAATTTTCTCCCTCAAAGAGTAACCACTTTGATACTATTTACTTCTATGTTTTGATATGACATACGATGTAAACTTACTGGCATTTTCACTTTAGCGTCTCTCCGCATACGCATTTTTTTACGAGCAGTTAAAGTATTCTTATACAAAGTTACATTACATACGACCAATTTCATTACTTACTTTTTATCTACATTCAACACGAACAATAAATCACAATCTAAATTGTCGATAATATTGCACCCAATATGATTTTAGAGACACTTTATTGAAGGAAATAATACCCACCTACTACTATTAGAATGATTTTCTTTAACATAAGCATTTTAAAAAGTTACATGCCTAATATGTTGGTTCGCATCATCAGTTTTTACAAGAATTTAGGATCCTATTATGAGACCTTTCCCAGAAACATTTTTGTTGACTTTTCTTTATGTACCCAATATGATGTTTTTTTAGGCCATCTTTCTGGGGCCAGCGCACGAAGTTAGAAAAGCGGTTGATGCTGCTAGCTGGCATAGCTGTGGTGCTGGCAGTAGCTTTTCTCGCCGCCTTCGTGACCAGTCTGGTAATGCACACTTCCACAGACATCAACGGTGAGTGACAATTCGATAACTAAGGCACTAAATCATAATATTGCCAGCTACATTCTACTAATTAAATTGCACAATTATTTATCTATAACTAGAGCATCGTCGGTGGCACAGTGGCTAGGACACCGGACGCCTATGCGGGAAGGTCCGGGTTCGAAACCATGCAGTGCCATGTACCAATGAGTTGTTCGTATTTTTCGAAAACTTACGTACATTTACCGAATGCTCTAACGGTGAAGGAAAACAACGTGAGGAAACCTGCACACTAAGATGATTAGTGTGTAAAATGGGGTAGGCAGAAATGATCCTCAAGGGTGGGTCTAAGTGCCGCTGGGGTTATTCCCGGCCTATCATAAGATAAGATCCATAACTGTATTCAATATGACTTAACTGGTAACTTCTCAAAATATTGCAGGTGGTATTATTGATGCGTCGGGTAAAACCCGTAATAATTAAAACAGAAAACAAACCACGTGCCTACCTATCTATAACACCAAAAGTTGTGACTTACCTCCCTACTTAGATATAAAAATAAATAATAAGTCAAGAAACAAATAGATTAAAAAATCTATAGATATGTTGGTATACTTAGTAGTTTTTGTAACAGTCGTGTAATGATACTGAAAATAGCAATGGATCTGATGATATTTAATAAAATCAATTGAATAAGTTCATACAAAATTTATGCAAAAGAGCTAAGTGTGTATTTACAGGCGATTATTTTGTCATTTCAAGAGATATGTAAGAAATTCAAATTAATATTGTTTTAATTTCTCTGTTCGAAAAAGTAGTAAAATTTCATTATTTTGTGCATATTCAGGGCGAATTTTTAAGTCTAATATGTCAGTAATTTGATACATAATTTTAGTACATGTTTATTTTCAATTTATCTCTATGGAAGAGATAGAAAAAGCAAGGTTGAAATATATTTATTAAGTAGGTAATAATAGGTTTCAAATGTCGGAAATGCTTCATGAACCTGAATATTTGAGAGAGATCTCATCTAACATCAAAGATACTCCGAGATCTTGGAAACCACTGGTCCAATTTTTATCAGACCTAGCTAAGAACACTCTCGACAAAATTATCTTTTAAATAATAAAAACCGGGTCCAAATCGGACCATCCGTTGTCAAGTTATGATGCTACAGATAAACACACAAACAGACCGACAGTCAAACGTATCAAACTTATAACTCGCCCGCCCTCGATCGGTCGGGGTTTAAAAAATGATCCCTTGAACACACAAAAATTAAAAAAACTTGACTTATCATTTTATGCAGATGAGATATATTTGAAATCGACTTATCACTTTTAGCACTAGGGGACTAAGTAACAACTCAAGTTGAATGTTCCCATAACTTTAGAATCCATGAAATACTTTGTATGAACTTATTAAATCAAATGTTTGCAAAATGTTGGTATTTTCAATTAATGGTATTAAGCCTTTTATGTAGAGTTAAAACATACCTTTTGGATGGTCCCAAAAAAAAAGGCCCCTTATACGTACGAAAAATGTCAATTTTTAACTCCGCACTTTTTCCTGTTGAGAAATTAAAAACTCGGATTTTTACAAATACAAATATACCACCTTATATATTTATCACCTTTTGCACTATGTGATCTAGAAGCAATATCAGTTGAAATATTTTAAATATCTTAACCAGTGACTAAATAATCGCCTGTTAACACATAGCTGTTCCACCCTGTATATACAATTCGAATTATGTTATAACTGGCTTGATGAAAAGGAACACAATGTTGCTCTTGTTTGATTCTCTCGGTCATTTCCTCCGAATTTCCGGTATTAGATCGTCGGAAGCGACTTTCCATTGCCGTCGCTGCGGCTGCGCTGGTGCGGCAACGTAAGGTTTATCATCTAGCAAATGTTTACATTTTTCTGTCGAACACTTTAATTTTTATTAAATCATTTGTGTTCATGGGAATTTTCCAAAAGTACAGAGTATTTGCCTATAGTAGTTCCTATTGAAAAAAATCTATAAAAGGACGCATCCTTAGGGTCCTAGCCTAAGGATGCGTCCATATGATATAATGATACGAAACCCCAAGGCGCGATTTTTACACGGACTTGTCTATTCATCGGCGTGGCAGGATTCCCAGTATCCGATAGACAATCATCATTTAGTCAAAAATACATAATTCGTTACGCGAGTATCTATTATAGCTCACATAGACCCATTTAAAGATAATACACACGATTTTTGCGAAAGAATCTACATTATATAACAGTTTAGTAGGTAGATATTATGTTGTAATAAGTATATTTAAGCGGTCTCATTCTACCAAATTAGTTATCTGCGTATTTTAAAACTTTTATTTCGAAATCCGAGATGAATATTTATAGGTAGGTATACATACTTTCAAGTAAAAAGTGGTTTAAATATTGTTAAAAAAGTCCCTACGAAATCTTAAAAGTCCATAGGAAATAAAGAAATCACTTGGCCGCCTCCCATATTAAAAAAGTTACAGTTTTTTTCTGTGCTTTCAGTAGGTAGTTTTCAGGGGGAACGTGAAACATGAAGACATATTAGTTACACTGGTTTGATAATGTTATACTTACCTATATATTATTCATCCAACTCTAACGAAGCGGAAATAAGTGCGGAAGCGCACGAGGCGACGCCATGATTGAAATTTGCACATCACTGCTTTATCATCATTCCGCGGAGATTCAGAAATCAATTTAGTGAAATGAAAGTAAATAGATACACGAAAATATACCATAAATAACATTATTACAATATAACGTTGTCTGTTACAAAACATCAGATCACGTCGTGTGACGAAACGACAGTCGACGCGGACACAACACACCGGTAATAAGTAGTAAAAAAGTTATACCTACCGATATTCTTGTCCGACTGAAATTCAAATAATAAAATAATCGCGCTATAGAAAAATTTCAATTTCGCTTTTAGTTAGGCAAGCAACATTGAGAAAGATCAGTAACAATGTTTATTATTAAAATATATCACAATGAATATTTCACATAGAAAACCATTTGTTTAGTGGAGCGTAATACCAGTTTAGGTTGAAATAAAATGTAAGTTTCGCTTGACATAAAATTTAATAAAACCATCTTGTCTACTCACATGCATTACTCGTATCTACATGAAATTGGCTGATGATTCTAACAGTCAAAATATTAGATGCTGGGTGCATCAATGTAAGTATTTCAAAAGCATATAAAATTAATTAATTATACTTACTTATGAGATTTTTACAGAGTATTTTGACCAATTGTGGTATTAGTATACTACTCGTTACATACTAATATATTAGTGGAACATGTAACGAGCAATCCCCTTATTAGTTAGTAGCACGTACTTAAATGTACAATTTATTTAGGTTTAAAAGGCAATTGAGATGAAAAAAATATTGAATAGGTACACATAAGTCCCTACTTATAATATTTCGATAATTCTGTAGAAAATATTTTTAATAGGTCCTTATACATACACTATAAACCCGTAATTCAAGATAAAATTTGCAAAAAGGAAAACATATGATTAAATTGAAGATATAAGGCCAAGTTCAAAGTGTAAAACGCGGTCAATACCAACAACATCATTCAAAGAAGCAGTGTAACCCACATCGCCACTATACGTAGGTGGAGTGAATTCGAATGGACATTATGTAATAAAAAAGTCAAAACAATCAGGTCACGCATTTTTAAAATAAATTATCGCCTCCACGATTTCATTACTCGTAAATTCGAAGAGAAGAATAAATTAAACTAACAAAATCACTTACAAAGATTGTTCAATAAGTAATAATAATTAGCGAAGTCTGTAAATAAATAACCGTAAAACTAAAATCTTCCGTGAATTATATTATCATTTTCACACGATAAAATGAGGTGAAAAATTAATAATCAGTGTTGACATTATGATGTGGACGATAGTCTCAAGTTTCTGACACCGACTTGCGAATATTTAAAAACACCACCCCACTTTGTCACGTCACGGTTCCTCGCACTGTGTAAATAATTTACCTGATATCAAGCGGTGCTGTGCCGTTCGCCCGTACATGTTGTTAGTAATTTAACGACATTAAAGTTAATAAATACTTAGTAAATTAGGACATCCACATCCACCGACCGACATATAGGTAATTTTAATAAAGTAAGTGTAGGTAACACTTACTGCAACTACTTATAATAAAAGTCAGTGCATTAATAGTCCTAGTATATCTAGAATTTTTCTTAAATACCTTTTATATCCATAAAATTTCAAATTAGAAAGTGTAATTCCCTGATTACGGATATCGGTACTTTTGTAGAATTGAAACAGCTTCACTGCATACGAAAAAAGGCTCCACAAACGTTCTTGAGAAAATATTTTTGTTGCGGTTCGAATAAGAAATTCGCAAAAAAATTCGGGGTTTCCTCTGAAATTCCACACGGGCTAAGTCGCGCGTAAAAAAGCTAATGGATACTAGGTATCTATACTTTATATGATTGTAGGTACTTTACGGAGTTTCTTTTAATATTCAAAACACGATTCATTTCTTCGTAATGCATTCAGAACATCTGATACATTTTTTATATTTTCGTCAGTAAACCTACAAGCTCTAACAAAAAATACTACTCCTATTGATCGCATTTGTATGCGATTCAGACAGATTGTGACTCAGACTCAGTATCCTTAACACAATAGTAGTTTATGCAACGTCCACGTAATGATAACGATTTTAACAAGACAACTGTTTATGAAGAATGAACCCCTTTATGATGTTGGTTGTGGTCTTATTGAACAAATTACGCAATGGGAGTAGGAAAAGATATTTATAACACTAGCGAAAGCACGCAAGAAGAAGACAATATCTGTAACTTTTTTGATCAGAAATTTGTCAAAATTGTGATTCAACCTTTTTTGATTCGAAACGATTTTATTTGAACAAATTTTTTGGGTGCCATAATAAAACAAATGAATTCTGTTTTGTCAAGGGTTTTTCGTAGAAACATTATATCTTTGATCTGTGCAAGGAATTGCCTATATTAGAAATTCGCAGAAAATAAATCATTATTCTATTTTCCGTGTCCTACCACCTTTTCCTAACCTAGGTTAATTTCACCTAACCAAGTTTGATGCTGAAGTTAAACAATAATCGGTGATGTTAATCAATAGTCGTGTTACTATTTGCTTAGCGAAATAATTTCAATACTGAAATGAAAGATACAGATGAAGTCCAGTCAATGAATGACCCAAAGGGGGTATAGAGTGCGTAAGCAGGGACCTAATATATTCCTTCAGAAACTTGTTCAGGGTGCTTATTGGGAGTGAACACAGTAAAAGTTTAAACGTCTAGGAGGTGAGCGGGGAGGGGGGAGAGGAAAAACGAAAAACGCATCTCAAAAACGAAAAAAAAATCCAAAATTGTATACAACTTTCATTCTATACATTTTTCAATTTGAAGACTCCAGTGGTTTGTTACTTTAATTTCAAAATTTAAAATCCCTATTTCTCCCTATCCCGTGGGTATATTAAAAATTCCTGAATTTACTTTTTATAGAATATGATTATCAATAAGTCACGTCACGTCAGGACTTTTAGTATGTTCACTCCCTAAGCACCCTGAACAAGTTTCTGAAGGAATAGCTTAGGTCCCTGCTCACGCACTCTACAATCCATTTATTGACTGGACTAATGTTACACTCTTTATATCAACAAAATATTATTTTTACAATGGGAAATACAACTATTTTGTTTTTTTCATCGAAAACGTGGAATTTTTGACGCTAATGCACGGCCATATTTTGGCGGGTTTTGCCCGGGGCGGTCATCCGTGGCCGGTAGCCTGGGAGGCGCAAATTCAAAACAAATTTATATAATAGCCTTGTCACACACGAGACCGCTCGCCCGGCCCGGTTAGACGCCGCCGATCGGGAATCGGCCCAAACTGGCGCGGTTCGAGCGCGACCGCCCACGGGCGACAAACCCGGGCAAACCCCGCTTAATGTGGGCCCACCCAATATGACTCTCCCGAATTCCCCAAAATCCAGTGATTCGAATGAAATCAACAAAACAAAATTGTACATAATTTTCATTCATACGTGATTATTTACTTTTTAATTATAATCGCTCTACCGAATTCCGATTCTTACACCTTACATGTACTTTCCTCTAACCTAACCTTACCTTAATTCATGGTGTATCTGCATTTTAGACGTACCGCAAACTAGTGAACTGAGACTCTCTTCATCCATGCCGCCAGCCGTCGTGGCACGAGGACCGGATGACGTCAAGATATGCAACACACCGGGGTGCATCCATACCGGTAGGCAACCATACCTGTTGCATTTTATTTTTAGCGATTACTTTATAGTCGTACTTAATTATGAATTTTAAAGAATCTTTCTCGGAAAGTGAACAAGCTGCAATCTATTTTTAAATTACCTACTTATACAGTAAATTATATTGACCTGTAACTGGGTCATACTTTGCTGCAATATTAAAATGGCACCGTGTATACGTGCTTGCATATCTCACTGCAATCAGAAAACCAAGTACAGAATTAAGTTTTGATGAATGTATTACACAAAACCTATAAAGAATTAATTCGTCAAGTTATACAGTTCATATTATATTACCCACTTTACTTATGGGTATTCTGAATCTCAGTTAACAACTATTTCAAATTAGTGCACTAAAAGGGCCCCAGTTCAAGTTCATCTCAGAATACTTGGTTTTGTTCGGCCAAATTCACAGCTACATGTAAAGTGTATGTGCGAATCTGAATATACCTACATATGGTAAGGCTATTCGGTATTTAAACTACATAAGACATTTGTGAATTGAAAAAAAAACATCGAAGAAATCGGTTCTATTTTTATTTTTTGTTAATTAGTTTTATTGATAGGTATTTAGTAGTTTTACTTGCAGTGTATCATCATTTGCAGCCTGTATTCGTCCACTGCAGGGCATTAAGGCTCCTCCCTTGCGTGCTATTCGTGTCGACCCTGTTGCAGCCTCATCCACGTCTTTCCTACAACTCCGACTATGTCGTCAGCCTACCTGGCTGCAGGACGACGGACATTTCTTTACCCCAGTCTCGGACGCCATTTAGTCAGGGCTCTGCTCCACCTGCCGTCGCCGCGTCTGGTCACGTGTCCAGGTTTATACGTTTATACGTTTTATACGTTTACACGTTTATACCTGGTTAAACATGACAATTCAGGTAAACTAAGTGGAGATAACGTGATGGCGTTTCTTTTTTCAGCGTCAAAATTACTTTTAAATATGGATAAAAACAAGGATCCTTGCGATGACTTCTATGATTTTGCTTGTGGCACATTCATGAAAAACACTCGCATCCCCGACGACAAGACATCGGTGAACACCTTCTCAATCATCACGGATCAGCTGCAGGAGCAGATTCGCGCTCTGCTCGACGAGCCCATCATGCCTAATGAACCACGACCCTTTGTCCTCGCCAAGACTCTGTACCAGGCTTGCATGAACAGGAGTAAGTACCTACATATCGCTAGACACGAACATATCGCTAGAATATAACGTACCTATTTATTAGTAACATCCCGCAAGGCAACTTGTATGAGTAATACTGCTTCTTCCATGGATCTAATTAATCAAATCTGCAAACTGCTAACCGTAGATTGTACATATATTTGCTCGCTCCGAATCAGAAGGTCTATCTAGGAGAATGACTTGTTGCTACTCTAAAATCTAGAACTTTCTGTGACGTGTAGTTCCATTTATTTTCTGAATGTTTGCGAACCATATTTTCGTTTCGAAATCTGCCATGATGCTATGGCATATAGATATTATGTTGTCACTAACACAGATGACTGCACAGAGGATACCCCAGTTTAACTTTGGACCATTGAATGTGATAAGTTGTGTAACAACTGACAAAGTATTGCAGGTTGTAGGTTAACCCGAGAGTTAATGAGTTCTCACAAGATCTCACGTAAGTTGCGAGAACTCATTTAAATTACTTGTAGTATAGTTTTACGAACTCTCACAAATAAACTCCTGTTTATCAGGAAAAGCGCCAGCATAGGAGTGCCGACTAATAAACATTTCAGTGTGTTTGAATAAACCAATACAGTATGCGCCATAAACTTTCACGCAATCATATCACGACACGGGGTTGTTTGAAACTTGCCATTATAGTTTGACCTATTTAACAATCACCTATGCATGTCACAATGTACCCTACGAGTTTCGTATCATATTAAACAAAGTTATGCATTCGATAAATCGTTTTATAGTCAACTGACGACAAGTTAGGCAGTATGAATTATTTAATTACGAGAATTTAAATTGTGTTACTTAAACTTGTTACTGTTATGGCGGTAAATGCAAGTGAAAGTAACTAAATAATATCGCTTCCGCTATTTGCACAACATCAAAGTGATGTAAGTAATGGATGAACAGACACAAAGCAAATGCTTCCCCAACCGTATGGAGGTAAAAACTCTAATTATTTGAAAATGTATTATTTCACAACTGCACCGGTCAGTAACAGCAATGCGGTGTTACCCGCAGAGATAGGTAAAGGGTATTATGAGAGAAACAGTATTCAATACTTTTGTGTTGAATAAGAAACGCCGACATTAACTGATTACAGGGTTTTATATATTATATACTACGATGTTTATAGAGCATAGAAGTAGAAGCAGTCGCAAATTCATTCCTCCAAGCTTGATAATTATAGTATGTATACAGTGTGATCTGTTGTACCCTAAGGTAGTATCATAGGACTGAATATCATACCAACGGGGAATCCCCAAAATTATATTTTTCTAAGATTCTCTACTGAAATGCTATGACTTATGACGCAGCGCTTTGAAATGTGATATTTTTTTTCGATTTTCTCCCAATAAATGAGAAAAACATTATAGAGCAAGCATTTGTTGGAATTTTAGGCTTCTTCTCTATCTTATGACCAACTCGGTCAGCTATTGCTAAATTCTTGGTCTCTGCAATAATGTATCATTGTAATAACAAGGTGCGATCGAGAGCCGCGGCGTGCAGCCTCTGCTAGACATGTTGCGGCGGCTGGGCGGCTGGCCCGTACTTGACGCCGACGTATGGGACGAACGCGCCTTCTCCTGGGAACAGTCCGTCTACCGCTTCCGTACCGCCGGCTACTCCGTCGACTATCTCCTCGACTTCTCTATTAGCGTCGATGTCAAGAACTCTACCAAACGGATCATCGATGTAAGACGAGATAACTTCTTTAACTAATAATTGAAATAAAAATAGAAACATACAGTCGGCCGACCTTGCAAAAATAAATAATACTTCGTAATTATTATAGTATTGTACGTACCATGTGCTAATTTAAGCACTTTATTGTTTTTTTCTATGTTACGCTATGACGTATATAATTGCGAATTGATGAATTGGTTATTGCTCAGCGAATGTTATTGTTAATATTACAGTTACATGAAGGAAACAAGTTTATTAACTTCATGCATATAAAATTAAAATTACAGTTAAACACTAGAACGATATCGAATCTGAATGTTTTCCCACAGTTGGATCAAGCGTCGTTGGGTTTGAGCCGGGAGTACCTCAACCGTGGATTCACCGACAAACTGGTTCAAGCTTACTATGAATATATGGTAGACATTGCTACGCTATTGGGCGCGGACCGAGCCCGAGCCGAAGTCGAACTCAAGGACTCCTTGCAATTCGAAATCAAGCTTGCTAATGTAAGTTTTTGAAACTCTGACGAATTAGATAACCATTACTGTAATTGTTCTCCCACAGTAACTATATGACCACCTAAACGGCCTCTCGGTATAACAGTAACAGCTTTATGAGGCTACAAAGAAGTGAATCTTTACGAGCTTTGTTGACGTTGATGTAAAATGAATCACTCTGAAGGCTACACAACGATTTACGTAGCCTGTCTGTTGTGCATCGTAACGTGCTGTCCAAGGTTGCAATATGTGACCTAATTGCCTTGGAGCGTTGGTTGACCAGAAGTGTCAATCGAAAGGCATCGCGGGTCGTTTCTGGCGCTCCAATTGGGAACTACAATCAATCATAATTTGCGATAATGATATTCGTAATTGTTCAAGTTTAACACCGCAATTAATTATCGCCTTACAGATTTCATTGCCGCTTGAAAAACGTCGTAATGCCACAAGCCTTTACAATCCCATGACAATCGCTCAACTGCAAGAGAAGTTTCCCCAGTAAGTATTATATAAACATTGATATTATTTTATTTTTATGACTGTGATACTCAAGAATGTGTCTTCTTTTGTAGAATTCCGTGGTTAGAATACATCAATAATCTTCTAGCGCCTCACGTTAAGGTCGGCCTTGATGAAATCGCCATTGTTAATGTTCCCAAGTACATTACGGATCTTGTGGTTTGTATTTTTACTCATTCTATTTTTGTAATAAATTGTAATAATTTTACCTAGAACCTCCTTAAAGCGATATGATGTTATAGGTTCTCCTAAAGGACACACCTAAACGAGTACAAGCCAACTATGTAATGTGGCGTGTGGCCGGAGCGTCTGTGTCCTACCTGACGGACAATCTTCGTCGTCGGCAATTAGCCTACGTCACCGCCCTCTCCGGAAAGACGGAGCGCGAGAGCAGGTGGAAGGAGTGCGCCGATACCACCAGCCTCAGGTAAATTCAACATAAAAAGTTACTCATACATGTAAGTAAGTCATCAGAAGGAAGCTAAAGCCAGCTACATATAACTACTTATTGTCATTCATTTTAATATAAAATTACATAATAGACATTTGACCACATAATCGTGTTGTGTCCCGCAATCAGCGCTCCATCTAACACATTAGGCGAGACCTGAAAACCAGCGTATCGCTGAGGACTCGACCATTTCATTCGACACATAGGGCAATACGTGTAATATATTATATTTTGTTTATAAGTTAAGAATTAGAATAAAATAACAATGTTGTACCTTTTTACTTTAATGTGTGGATGAATAATTCTATTATTTTATTATTATTATTATACCCCGTACCATTGGACCCCGCTTCCATGTTACAAATAATAATCATCTTTTTTGGCATAATTTACTAGTGTTGAGTTTTATAGTTGTACTATTGACTACTGGCGTAGATTGCTGCGTGACCGCTAAATCTGAAGCTCAACCTAAATGAAAGGGCATTTCGTTCAGCGAACATCGCCAAAAGCGTGCACGCCGGAATCGATGCCAATATACGGTTAAAATCATGGAAATGATAAGAGGAAATTGTTACTTGCAAGTAAAATTTGATCTACTTCCGTTTTGTTACCTGAAATTAATTGAAATTACTGCGGCAATTTATTCATTATCAATTTAAGTAGGAGAATCTAACCGAGCACATCCTTGTTTCAGCATGTCTATCGCTGTAGGAGCGCTTTACATCAGAAAATACTTCAATGAGGATTCTAAAGAAAAGGCTCTGGAAATGGTGAACGATATCAGGTAGGTGTTAAACTAAGACATACCTATATAAATTATACTACTAGTGCGGCAACGACCAAATTGTGGTAAAACTGTATCTTTGCAAATAAATTGAGATTATGTTGTATAACTGTTGTATTAATCAAGGACATATATAAAATCTTTGTTTAGAAAAGACGGTTTGTATGTATTCGGTAAAAAAAATTAACGCATTTTCCATCAGGCACCAGTTCCGTAATACGTTAACTGAGGTAGAATGGATGGACGACAAAACTCGGAAAGAGGCATTAGAAAAAGCGGACGCGATGGCTTCCCACATCGCGTACCCAAGTGAGATGTCTGACAACGACAAATTGACGCAATTCTACTCTGGTGTAAGTAAATTACCATTCACATTAGTGGCCAAGTAGCACGATACCCGCGGTCCATATAAAAAAGGCCGGAAAAAGCCCGGCGGAAAAACGACTGCTCTCTTAAAATGGACGGTGGTCAAGCCACGCCGCTGCGACACGGCCACCAATGTGAAAGGGCTCTAGGTGTTTTGTATATTAAAATCTTTCATCATTTGACCTACCTACCTTACTTTACTTTATACTTTATTTGAACACGAGAAAATTAAAGAAAATGTTACAAGAAATAATTATAGGGTACATTAGGTAGAGCTTATCTCTAAGAATAGATATCTTCCAAACCTAAGATATGGGGAGATATAATATGATAAAATAGATAGACATACATACGTGTACCAATAATATAAAAGAAATTTAATTAATAATACATACATAAAAAACATAAACAACATACATATATACACATAAATATATATTATATTTGCATACTATTTAGGAACCAAAGAACCTACCTTCCATACCAATCTTATCTTCATTCATAACTAGTTAAAGACCTAGCATAACGATATCGTCGTTTGTTTTCCAGTTGGAAATGTCTTCAGATAAACTGATGGAATCCGTGCTCAACCTGACCCTTTTCGGCACCGAGTACCTATTCAGTAAACTGCGCGAACCCGTCAACAAGACCGACTGGGTCACCCATGGTCGCCCTGCCATCGTAAACGCTTTCTACTCTTCCATTGAAAATAGTATACGTGAGTATTCATAAATTCAATTAACACGCTGAAGCTAATACTGTTAAAAAAGCTACACGAGTCAAACACTGTACTTACTTATATTATTTTGTTACGTTATTTCTACAGAGTTCCCAGCTGGTATTCTCCAAGGTGCATTCTTCTCAGCTGAGCGACCAGCATATATGAACTATGGTGCCATTGGATTCGTCATCGGTCACGAAATTACACACGGTTTTGATGATCAGGTAATTTCTGGGAAGACCGTTATGCTTAATCATACGTTAAATGGGAACATCATCATATTTAAAGTGCCTTCTAATTTATTTGATAGCGACAATTAATTATAATGTATTTCAGTGAACTTACGGCAAATGTTTGCTTAATTATTTTTACTGTATTTATTCTAGGGTCGCCAATTCGACAAGAATGGAAACTTAGTAGATTGGTGGCAGGAGACTACCAAACAAAAGTATCTGGAGAAAGCCAAATGTATCATTGATCAGTATTCCAACTACACCGTCAAAGAAGTATCATTGAAGGTACGTACTAAATCGCCGATTTCTGATCCTAAGGTGCATCGTATTTATACCCTGACCAGAAACTAACAAACCCTCGCCATATTGCGCAATTCAATGGTACTATTTTTATCATAGCGAACTCCATAACACAGATTATAAAACTACCAATAGCGCCCTCTAGGCACGATAGTTTCTGGTCAGGTCATACATACATATACATTCTAAACGGAAGTCATATAAATAGAAGTTGTAAATGTCAAACAGGGGCATTTAAAAACATGTTAAAAGCGTGACGTCACAGGGTAATTATTTTTAAAATTGGAATTTGTCGGTCGCGCGTCACCGCCCCCTTCTCCGCGCTGCCCCGACACGTGCACCGCACCACCAGCGCGAGCAGCTCCAGCTTGTACTGACAGCGCCATTTCGTTTCTTTTGACGGCTAGTACTTTCGACTATATTTCGAGCATATATGGAATGTGATTTTTTTTCGACTTCCTCGCATTATTTGAGAAAAGTACTATACAAGCATCAGCCGAAATAGCCATTTATGGCCTTGGATCGTTAAAATTGATTGATTTCAATATGATCCGAGGCCAATAATAGCAAATTTCGTGGCCTCTGCAGTAATGTACTATTACAGTTGAACGGTGTGAACACGCAAGGAGAGAATATCGCTGATAATGGAGGTATCAAAGAGGCATACTACGCTTACCAAGCATGGACAAAGCGCCACGGAGCGGAGGCTCGCCTGCCAGGCCTAGAAAAATATACCCCTAAACAGGTACGACATCAGACATTTTTCAATTATAACTCTAAATTAAAAAATTAACTAACTAACTCCCCCGACGACGTACCATTGTGGAGATCCCATTAGGTACTTTTTCCTGGTCATCATTAAGGTCTTCAAGATTCTACGCAACGCTTTACGTTTTATGTCCTATTAAGGAATGGTTGCACCTCAACAACCAACACGATTGGTTATCTAATAATAATTTAAATTCTTACTTTCATTTTTACAGTTATTCTGGCTCAGTGCAGCAAATACATGGTGTGCAGTATACAGAAACGAAGCCATTAAGCTGCGCATTACAACAGGCTTCCACGCACCAGGCCGATTCCGTGTCATCGGACCGTTATCCAACATGGAGGAGTTCGCGTCAGATTTCAAGTGCCCTGTCGGTGCCCTGATGAATCCGAACAACAAATGCAAAGTGTGGTAGTGTCTAAAGCTTCACTCCAGCAACACTTCCCGCTCCCCGAATGTTGGCATAAGATCAGATCACTGTCTGACTTAACGAGCTGACATATGTCCGTTATCCTTTCCACATGTTCCCACTTTTGATGCACTTCATGGAATCCTGAAGAGCTATTTTACGCACTTTTGTCATTTTATATTCTAAGACACATACGTGGCTCGAGAGAGCTGCGATCTATGTACAGTTATGCAAGTTTGTGAATGTCTTGTTGGATGTTTAGATGTCATCACATCATATTTCGATGTTATTTAAATTTGTAAATAGAAAAAAAAATGTTAATACATACTTTTGTATACTTCAACCAGAAATCAATCACTTAATTACTGTATAAGTGATTTTCTCTTGGTGAGATTTTAGACTGATCACGGAAGATTGTTATTCAACGGGTATAATGTATAAGTACTTTTATAAACTTGTACATCACAAAGTACAAACGCGTTATATTGACCACTCTTTGTTGCCTACTAGATAATTTCAACGAGCCAACCGCGTGAGTTAGACCAGCCTGTAACGTAGGAGTTGGACTGTTACAATTTAGACTTTCATATTTATTGACAGTTATGTGAACAGTGTATTGCTCAAATTAACGCTCGAATTTAATAATAAAGGTTTATGATATATTGAGATTATAAATATAATTCAAGCAAGCACTGTTGACGTAACTCATATATTTATTATGTATGTATATGTGTACTGTACCTACTGTACTGTATCGAATCTCACACCACGTGAGTATGAAACGAACAGTGATAATTTAATTTTAGTATAAGTACCTAGTTAAGTATAACACTTTTGGATACAATCATATTGTTGTAAATCATTGAAACACCAATCAATACAAGTTCATTTTTATCAAACATTTGTGTTTTTAGAGTTATATCCCACTATCAAAAAAAAAAAAAAAAAACAATCTCATGTCCCTGAATTTGCAATTTTATCAATAAACCACTGAATACCGATTGCGGACATTCTAAAGGTCAGGTGCGGTCAACCACTAACCGAAGAGCGTGTATGAACCGATTGATGAGTGTGGAAGAAGCGATACCGGTTTGTCAAGATCGTTACAGTTGGAAATCTTTAGTCACTGCTAACCCCTGCGGGAAACAGCCGTGAGTTTATGTATGTATGTATGTCCTTAAGTTACCTTTACATAAGCGACAATACATATTAAATTTTTTGGTTGCTCAGTCAAACAATATGAACAGTGGGGGTCAGAAAGTGGTTACCACTGGCAACACACAATGGCAAATTTCTCTGAAACTACTAAATTGGTTTAAATATGCTTTCACCAGCTTACAGAACCTATGTAGTTCTAATAGCTAGTGAAAGCACATTTACATTATTTCAGTAGTTATTGTGTAAGTTGCCAGTAGTAACAACTTTCTGACCCCCACTGTACATGCGGTTCTTTCATACGACTATACATAAAATGAACAGGACATACACTAGCCATAGAAATGTGCCCATTTGAATAATATACATCCCGAAGATCAATTAACTACCTATGTACCTACTCGTGTTTCGATTACGAATAGCATGACAAAACTAAGAAACTAGTATGTTGAGTCGAAAGGATTTTTGAATACATTATATGCACCAGTGGATACAACGCACATTGTTTTTAAGATATATGTTGATTCCGTTTATTTGCTCCAAAAATAATACACTGAGGATAAAACTTAATATTACTACACATAACATGTACATTCATATATTTCCTTTTGCACAACTAAACTAACAATTCAAGGTAAAATCAGTCGAAAGGCTATTAAACAACTGGGCTGTAGGTACATATTATTTATAAAGCAGAAGAGTCCAAACAATTGACAATAAAACATTTTATATTTGACCATAAAAATACGTCATTAATAATGTAATTAATATGTAACCGCATTATACCAACAGGAACGACGACTTATGTATGGTGCATTAAAAAAATCTAGCATTTGCAAGTTACCTCGTAGGTACTAAACAAATAGGCGTTCACAACGGCATCGGCACTTCGGAGGCCGCCGTTCACATTGGCATATCGGAAGCCGTGAATAAAATAACATCAACCCTATACGGAAAATTATTGATAATAAATAACACGATATTACCTGTGTAGAAATCAATGGGCATTAACCTCGTTGTTAACAGGATCTGAATAATACTGGCCTAAAATACCGACATCGCTTTTAAAATATAATACAAGCATTCAATAATCTCCGTCCCACGGCCCTTTGCAGTCTGCAATCTTTTCAATTACTTTTATCACCAAATTGTTGATATGAATATAGATGTCTATATTTTATACACCATAAAAATACAGGTCTCAAACCCCAGTTACTACATTTTTGATTTAGGAAGTTTTGTTAAAATGTTGCTAATATTCACGGATTAAAAATAAGCGAGACTACATTTTGGTCATGTTGGATTCTATGTTTGAATATTATTATATTATATGCAATAAATATTTCCAAGAAAAAAGTAGCATCTTTACATAGCTTAAGAAATAGCCATCTGCGTAATAAAAGGGTTTAAGTATTTGTGCTTACTATTTTCTTCGAATGTTTTGTGAACATTGAATTTATGATGTTAGAATTCTAGGTAAGGTACTCTCCCCAAGTTTGGTACCTAAATCTGGGTCAATATTCACAAAAACATGGAACATTCAGAAATTGCGTGGCAAACCACCAATCAATAAATAATATTAAATAATTGCGTTAAAATATATTTTACAGAAATATCTACGTGACACTGATAACTACAGTGATACCAGTACATAATGCTTTCCAAGTTTTTACATTTGTAATCTGAGAAATATTTCAAGACATCGAATAAAATTTAAATACGCCTTCAAATATTATATGAACTAAACCTTACCCGCTAGTAATATCTGAGATCGCAAAATAATGTGCTTAAGAGTATTAACTAATAAAGCATAATATGTAATACAAGTGAGTATAAGTGAATCCTATTAAAGCGGCAACTTTAAAAACCAAACAGTGGCAACGCCATTTACCGGGTTTCACAAACCTTAAACGGCCACGCCTTGTAGTTAATTTTTTTAATACTTTTTAAGACAACCTTTTATGTCCTTAAATATAAAATTATTTCGCAAATATAACATTTGTATGTATATCTAGAAGTATATCTATTGAGAGTGAACATACTTGTGAGATTGAATGGACGCTACTCCTCTAAACTCGACGGGTTATCATCTATGAACACCAAATGAGATTTCAGATATATTAGGAATGCCAGTAGTCGGTCGTGTTCTGCATCTGAACCCCTGCAAAAGGTAAAATGAATATTTATACATATATTTTATTCTATTCATATAAAACGATTATTTCATATTAGGTTTAGCAAGCCGAAGATCGGGCTCAATGGCGCGCTACTGGGAGAGGCCTATGTCCAGCAGTGGAAGGCTGCTGATGAGGTTTAGCAAAATTTTCAGGTACTGTAGGTGGCGTTGAATTTGACTAGATTCGTATCGCCCCAGTCGAACACGGTGAAACTGGTACTCTCAACCATATCATATCTTTGAGGCTGAATTTCGCCGGCACTAGCGTGAGCCCGCGTCCGAAAGATACCTCTGTAAGGGCTGGTTTACACCTTTTCAAGTGGCAAGAACAGTGGACAGTAGGCCAGTGGCGAGTGGCCCAATGCCTGGACAGTGAGTGTTTACACTACAGCCAGTAAAGTGGAATTTCTTCAAAAATGGCTGTCCTACTGTTCACTGACCTTACCACTTGAAAAGGTGTAAACCAGCCCTAAAGGAGCGTGCCCACAGGAGAGACTAAGCATTCCGCGGTCTGCGTTACACTCCTGATTGGCGCATATGTTCGACCGCAGAACACTGCGCCAAACGTGCAAACGCAGCGAAACGTTTGACCGGTCCCTGTGCCAAGTTCCCTAATCTACTAGTCAGTGTACCCAAAAGTACCGAATATGAGCATACATATATACATCATTAGTATGCATCAGGAAGAGAGTTGCAGAGAGGACAGACCCCTGATGAACTCCGGCATTGATAGCGAATTGATTTGCCGAACTTCTGATGATGAAGGAGATTTAAATTATGTAACTTACTCGACATCGATTTCTATCGCTAACACAGTGTGATGAGGCTTGCCTTCTTCATCGAACCATCTGTAACGAAGCATAAAATAAATAAATTACCTGACATAATTGTAAGGTGCAAATGTCATGACGGGATTTACATTATGCATACGCGCATGGCCCTGTTTTCACATGTGGCAACTGTGTAGGTTATGGTGCTCCTCCTCAGGTCAGACTCCTGTTGACGCATCTAAACACGTCAATGGTTCCTTGCTATAGCTACTGATATGAATGGAAATCAACAATTGCATTTTAGTGCCGCGCTGACGAATGACAACGGATGATCAGATTTTGACCCGTTTTTTATTATTTAAAAGATAATTTTGTCGAAAGTGTTCTTAGCCATGTCTGATAAAAATTGGACCAGTGGTTTCTAAGATCTCGGAGTATCTTTGATGTTAGATGAGATCTCTGGAACGGTAATAGCTAGATGGTTCGAGTTTGAGCACAAATAGTACTACTAGTACCACGGAGCCCTTTCCACATTTGGAACCTCAAGGACCTGATGACCAGGAAAAAGTAAGGGGATCTCCACAATGGTAAGCAGGGCGTTTTTTTTAATTTTTTTTATTTAGAATTATTAGATATAACTTCATATGTAGAACGCACATGTCAGCGAGCGGCGGCGAGACGCAAGGAAAGGGCGTCAGCGAGCGCGGACGCTGAGCCTGGCCGGATTGCCCCTGCGCCGATCCCAGCGTATGCCGCGCAACGTGCCAAAATGCGCGGCGACATGCGCCCACGCCGTCGATGCGCTCGATACGTACCCATCCTAATACGAGCAAGTGTTATCAATAAATATATTAATATTGTAATGTCACAGTTGAGGCTTTTGAAATTCACCCTATGTACAGTCGACCACAGGTCAACCTATCAAAATGTCAATATTGTATCATATTACGCAGACATAAGGTTGAGATTTAATCGAAGATTTTTGACAGATGGTATACTATAGCTTGTGGGCGACTGTACAGTACGTGAGCTCTTAGAAAATCATCCGGGTATCGGGTAAAATCGGCCTCTGTCTGTCTTACTAAAATCGTAGTATGTCGTATCGTTAACAATAACCGAATCACACCGAAGTTTCCAAGGCCCGAATGTTTAACTAAAAGCTCACGCACTGTAAATTGTTAGCTAGAAAAGTTTTATATAACAACAACCAATGAAAAGCAATAAATGGTATGAGTATATGGAAACAGCGTCTGCCAGTTAGCGCATGCGTTGTTATAATTTTCCCATACATTAGTCGGGCATTGAAATGTCAAATGTATGAAAAGATATGGGGTAAACCCAAGGGTCGATGTCAGTGCTCACATCATTGTTCTAGAGGAGAGGGCGTTAGTAGTCCGATTACTGTGGTCACAGACGACTATTAGAAAGTAGCATTCAGAGAGGGATTGGTAGGCGAGGGTTCACAGATGCAGTGTAGGCTGAGAAAGCTAGACAGACAATATTATCCGTCGTTAAACAATATAAAATCATCGATCGATGACAATGAAATTGGTTTCCTGACAATGAACTCATGCCTAAAATATGTCGTCAAGACGATTGCTATACAAGAACTGACATTTCGTGGTTGTTGTCTAGTTTAATGTATTTGACATAGCTTTCTTATAGATATACGAATCAGTTTGGATTACGTACTCTGTGGTTTGGGCAATATTTATAAACTATAATTACCAGCTAAAGAAGGTTGCGCGTCAGGCTGGCAGTTGTTACAATAGCACCGTACCTGCCCCCAGGATACTGCTTGCCTTAGTTCCGGATAAGGCAATACGAGAAAATTCCAGTATTTCAGCACCAAATGAAGATGTTCGCACCCTTCCCCTGAAGCCTCCCACTCAGATTCTAAACTCTGACCTTCCGCCTCGTCCTGATCTAAGCATAAGATGCGGTTTAGATAATTTAAATTCTCAATAGATAAACTCTCAGACCAGAAATCGTCGCGACGCGTCGAATCGTCTATAGAGGACGATTGCTCCTCAGTAAGGTCAGGCAAGTTACCCGTCTCTAGTGTCAACGCATCCATAATTTCATTATCCAAGTTATCAACGTCATTAGCCTCAGGATAACGATCGTTATGCTGGATATTTGTATCACAAAATTGTTCGTGAATTAAAATGTCTTCAGTTTCATCTCCAACTCTAGAGCCCACGCTGTAAGAGTGCCGCAGCGATTCCTTTATTTCACCTTCGTCTATAGTATCATCAGAAGTTTGGCAAAAATTATGCGAAGAATGACTTTTCTGTATACAGTTGTTAAGCATTTCATTATTGTCTGCGCTTAGTGATGTGTTTTCCGGAAAAATCAAACTCTGATGCAAAGATAAACGATTTGGACAAATTTTTCTGCATTTAATTTCATTGTTTATAGCTTCATTGTCGGTTGAAAGAGTTTGAAGAAGCGGATCTGCAGTGCTAGGTCCGGCTTGAATTATGATAGGTTCTAATTCGTCTTCAACCAAATTGTCCTGACTGTAGGCCTTAGGTTTTCGTTTAGTCCGAACTTCATGAACATGCGACGTATCAGAACTTAAGCGTGCACTCTGGTCTTCGGCTAGTTCAAGCTCCGCAAGTGACTCTTCTCGTAGATTCTCGGCTATGATCGGTAAATCAAGAGATGCTCCGCTTAAAACAACGATGGAAGGGTATGGATGAAGCAATACTGATATCTGAAAACAGAATATTATACAATAGTAAGTTATTTATCAAAGGTTGATACATGAATAAATTAGTTTCTAACTACACCAAATATACTTACTTGATGTACTCTTCCGTACAGATCTACCATGGGAAAGACATGGCTATAAGTCCTTGGGACGGTACCAATTACACCTACAATTTTTCCGTCGATGTCAATGACTAACTCACTATTAAACCGGAAATGGATAGTTAACACAGACTGCTCAGCCAATTCATCTAATGCTGACGCCATTTGAGTCTTTTTCTGTAAAATGCAAACAAAAAATTTATATAAACTATAAGCAATGCCGTCGTTAAATAAGTTCATGTAATCTGCAGGTGGTAGGACCCTTCTGGGTCCGCCTGGCTAGTCACCACTCTTCGATATTATATGTCGCCCGCAGAATAGCACCGTGTTGGCCGTTAATATGTTCCGGAAGTGATCAGAAGAGCTAGGTCCTTTCTTAAACAGGGTCCTGCATCTTCGGCCTCGTCGTGTCTTATGGTGGTGCCCTTGCATAGGTTCATATTGATAGTTATTTCACGTAGAAATCAGATATTTAAACAAGCCTACCTTCAGGGTAATCTAAAACAAATCGCATCCAATGCGGTGCAGCAGTTCTCAAGTTACATACATTGTTTTATTTATAATAATAAATATTAACATAAGGTACTAACGAATGTGCCATTATCATGTAGGAGGTCGCTGGAGACTACCCATATGGGTGGGTCGAGGTGCATAGCGCATTGCGGAAGCGATTCGGATGGCAAAGTACCCACGGCGCCTATCGAGACACTGCCCGACCATTCGCCCGCAACCTTGTCCACGCGAAACTGAAAAAATTTAATCTTATTACAGATGTATGTGTCAATATAAACTACAGAGCGATTAACAGTTCGATGACATTGCGCTGCACTTATAAGTAAGATACATCTTCGCTTCATATTTCATAATAATATACTGAATTAATAACGTAATATCGATATCAGTTAAGCATAACAAATCTATTTTGTTGATATTAATATATGTTCATGAATATTCATTTGCTAGATGCTGAGAGAAATTCAGATTGTCTTGCATTGTTTTCAACATTTGTATAAACCACAGAAATCGGACTAGTAGCGCCCTCTCCTCGTATAAACATAAAATCCTAATTTCATTTTTTCTATTTCTGATATTTGTTTTAATTTATTATCATAAGAAAATCAGGTATTTTTGTTTAGTTCTAATCTTGCCATGAACTGTGATTGACTCTAGCATTAATAAATGGATAAGTGCGTGTAGGACTTCCCATGATGGTTTCATACCATCTTACAATACCGTAAATCAAAATTTTTGTCGGCTGCACGCGCAAATTGTATATTTTTGAATAGTACAAAATATTAATACTTTTTGTCTTGCAACATAAAAAATCGGTGTCTTGTCGCTTTACATTTAATACATTCATCAGCAGCCTTAACTAGGTAACGGCTAGAGATAGGTCTCCACTCCACCCAAGGTTGGCTATTCATTGAGACTGATCTTCGGCTCTCCGCTACAGGCCGCAACTATTTAATACATTCGCCGAAATTTAATTTACTTAGCATAATATATTTGTTGGTGTTCAATGATAAATTGCGCCGTTTTTTTATTATTGCAACATTACATTTTGAAACAGTTTATAAATTGTTATAAAATGTAATACGTAGGTAAGTACTTATTTGTAAAATAAATTGAATGAAAATGAAAAAGTTTTATTTACTTAACCCTTTATCAGTATACATACCCCGTTAGTACAGATATTAAAAAATAGAATTAAATATTATGATGTCATCCAGTAGAACAAATTTTAAAAAATGCTAAGAGTCTCTAACAAACTCAAATTATTTATGTGGTCGATAAATCGTACTATGTCTGATAAAGGGTTAAACAAGGTACAAGGTACAAGACCTCCGACTTCAAACTAGATCGAAACCTGGATCTTGGAAGTCGGGACTGCATCGTAGTTTCGAATATTGAATCTTTCAATCTTCATTCGCCATAGCCAGAAGTTTTCTGGCCAGAAACTTTCGGACCTCACTTCGCACATATAGCATTTTTTTGTGTTCGATAATATATTCGCCACAGACAGAATGGCAATAGTTACATAAGGCAATTGATTGGTGTTCAATAATATATTCGCTAAATCCAAAATGACACTAGAAGGCAATTTATTAGTGATCAATAATATATTCGCCATAGGCAGAATGACACTAGCGTGTCACTAGCAACATATAGTATTTTTTTGTGTTAAGTTCAATCAGAATGGCACTAGCTACATATGACAATATATTGGTGTTCAGTAACATATTCGCCACAGCCAGAATGGCACTAGCTACATATAATGGCAATTAAATAGTGTTCAACAATATATTCGCTACACCCAAAATGGCACTAGCTGCATATGGCAATTTACAAGTGTCGCCACAGCCATAATGTACATATGGCAATTTATTAGTGCTTAATAACATAATCGTCACAGCCAGAATAGATCGGCCACATATCGCAATTTTATGACGATATATTAATTAATGCTAAATAACATAATCGCCATAAAAGTACATAGTTATTTTTTCGTGTTCAAGAATCTATTCGCCACAGCCAGAATGGCACTAACTACATATGACAATTTAATAGTGCTCAATAAAATAATCGCCATAGCGACAATATACCAATTTAGTGATGTTCAATATTCTATTCACCGAAGGGTCAGAAGGCAATTTATTATTGCACAATAACATAATCCAGAATATAGCAATTTATTCGTGTTCAATAATATTCTATTCGCCAAAATGACACTTGCTATATAAGGCAATTTATGCTTCTTCTTCTTCTTGGTAGTATTCCTCATTGATCATTCTATAGAAATAACCACATAAACTAATTTCTTAGCAGATTTAATGGGGTGGTGTCATTGCTTTCTCCATTTCACACACTAGTCATCTCTGTGTGCAGATGTCCTCGCGATGTTTTCCTTCACCGTTAGAGCAGTCGGTAAATGTACGTTATTTCGAAAAAAAAACGAAAACCTCATTGGTACATGACATTGCATGGTTTCGAATCCGAAACTCCTGCATGGGAGTCCAACGTCCTAGCCACTATGTCACCGACGTTCTTTACGGCAAATTATCAGTGTTCAATAATCTATTCGCCAAAGCCATAATGGCACTAGCTATGTACCTATTGAAATTTATCAGTTTTCAATAACATAATCGCCATAGCGAATATATGGCAAATCTCTTTGTGGCAAATTTGCCACAACTAATAATTATTAGTTTCATAAATCGCAACTTTTTCGTAGTTTTTAAGCTCACACGTTCATCAATTGGATAATAATTACAGATTATTATTATTTCGCAATGCGTTGACTTATGTACAGTGGAAGACACATCTGTGGAACACTATCGCAATAAAAAAATTATGATTCCTTGACATTTGCAGGAACGTGTCAAATAAATTGCGACAAAGCAATAAAGTGTATAGCCTGATGTACACTAATTCACATTTAATACAATCGCAATCACGGTGTATAGAAATATGAACAGAAAAAAAATTGGATACAAAAAGATAGTTCACTGTCATAACCAAAACCTACCCTAAAATTATGTCCTCGCCTCAGAGGCTGACTGACTATTGCAATACCATCCTTATACCCCGAGGTCCTCACAGCAACAGTATCTGTAAAATTGCAAAATTACACAAACTATATTATAATAGAAAGGAACATGGTGACTGTTTAAATTTTATTTCTTTACGACAATCATAATTTTAACATGTTGACACCATCATCATCGACATCTGAAGGTGGTATGACTCTGTGCAGAGCTAGTCTGGTGAGATACCGCCCTTTTACCTATTTCTGCCGCAAAGCAGCAATGTTTGCACAGCGATCGGACCACGCGCCCCTAACCGCTGTATTTCGGTGTGAAGATTAAGAGAGACAACGTAATTACCGGAACATAAATACAGTCCATCTAAGCCCTCGAGGTGAGCTGCGCATCGAAAACCCTCTAATAATATTATAGTGAGGTTAGAGCCTATGGGCGACGGTGACCGTCAGATGTCCCGTTCGCTCGTCTTTTCTTAATAAAAAAATATCTGCAAAGTGCATTTTAAAATTGACTATGCAACTTACCTGAACTGCACAGTTTGATATTCTTTCCGTGTATGTAATGGAATGTATAAGGTAACGGGTGTCGTCGGCGTCGTGATTCTGTCGTAATAAGAGTCAAAGTAGACACGGTATTGCTCTCCGGCGGCGCCATCTCTGCCGTTTCATTACTAGCCCCCAGCGTGTCATTAACATCTATATTCGTTATCTCTGTCGTGGTCGGGGAATCTATGAATATCTCCGCAAGACCATCCATGTTACAAAAACCCGAGCCGACATTAGGAGAATTAGCAGCGCCCGATTCACCGACAATATTGCAAACATTATTGGCCATGTTATTAGATGATATTTGTAGCTTGAAATATTCGTCATTGGGAACTGTAAAGATAATTATCATAATAAGATGAAAAGGGTTATTGAGTACAAATATTACATAGGGGAGAAGGAGGCAGTTTCGTACAGGGGCAGTTTTGAAAAAAACGAGTTTACGGAGTCAGTTTTAAAATATTACTAGTTCAAACGGATATTTCGAAGTGGCAACATTGAAACCCACGGAGTCAATAACATTGCGCGCATTTAACAGGGTCAGACAGAGCTAAACACCATGTTTGTTTCTGACAGTCGAAAATAAGTGTAAAAAAAAATCAGCAAGGTCCTATAGGACGCAGTTTCAATTAAATGTTGTTCTTATTGCAATATGTGTTTCTGTAGGTTTTTGTTACAGTAAGTAAGTTAGAGAAATAAAAACTTTATTTGCTGTTAAAGTTTAAATCATCCAGTGTGTTTTATGGGAAAAACGTAGACGTTCTGTGAAAAGTATCATTAGTGCAGTTTTTAACAAAATAAATGGGACACATTTGAAAACGTTCATGCTCCAATAGAAGTTTTTATTAATTTGTATGAAAGTTAAATTATATAAAATTACTTAGGCTAGTGAGGATGTGATTAATGCTAGCTAACTAAGAACCCATTACATTTTGAAAAATTTAAGATTATTATTTTTATTTTTTTATTTCGAGTTATTGTTTTGTTTTATTTTTTATTTTATAAGACCTGTTTATGTGAACGTGTGCCCCACGGAATGAAACTTAGCATGTTGATGCGCAAATGAAATATATTTACAATATTGCGATGATGAAAGGAAGAGGAGTGACAGCGCGAGTATGAGAAAAGCGGTGGCGATTGTTTTGAGACGTCAGCAGCGCGCGCAGAATGCACAGCGTTGTGCATTACTTGGAGGATTTTACGAGGACTTTTAGAGGCCAAGTTTTATACAATTATTGAAACAAATGTGTTTAGAGATATTAAAAGGAAAATATGTTTAATTAATACCGTGGATGTTAAATTTATGTACCGAATTATATATTTTGTTAGCAGAAGTCGTATATTAATCTTCACTATGGTTTATTGTTATTTAAAACCATCATTTCAAATATGCCCCAGGGGCTTCAAAACTGCCCCGGGTGCAGGCCAGGCCTGAACATTTTGAGCCTTAGGTGTTTCTTACTAAAAGTTAAGTAATTTTGTTAACCAATAACTAATCTAACATTGTGAACAAGTATCAAATATCAAATGCATTTGTTAAAAATTAAGAAATAGACATAAATTGACGCTCAAATGTGAAAACACAGCTAAAATTCGTTGAAAAATAAAATAGCTACAGGCAACAAAAAATCTCTCTCTTTTTTTCTCTCCCCTACACATATAATTATTAAATGTATTGTAATATATATCTCCACACTATGTCCCTAATATAACTATATTAATATTACTAATAATTATTGAAATCTGATTATTGCATTGATGTATTTTATTCCACTAACACGCAAACTTGAACTACACAGAAATTATACAAAATAAACTAAAAAATATTAAATACTGTTGTTACATGGAATTACTAACGAAACAGTTACCGTAAACAACAATGGTAAATTGAAAAACGATGGCACCAATAACGACGTTATTGGTGAATGGTCATTCTGGGAAGTGAACATTAAAAACGTGCGAGATTCTAATTGTGATTTATACGCAAATATTTTAATGCCAGAAAATTACCATAAATCAAGATAAGTTTATTGATACGGTCTTATGACAGCTCTAAAACAATTAAACTTACTCGTATGCTGAGGCAGAGGCGCGCCGACGATCGTGCCTCGAGACACCGCTTGAATTTTAGTTATATTACCGAACATCTCCATTATCACGTAAACTTTCTGAAAATATCTCTAAATTAAAAATTTAAGAAAGAATGAAAGAATTTATGTTCAATAGCGCAAACATACAAACAATTAGGCACAGAAGATAAAAATAATATTAAACAAATATATTATAAAAATAAATAAAAAGTAATTAAATTTGATGAAGGTGGTGTGCAGCACCGGAAAAAGCGGACTGCCTCACGACGACGTACCATCGTGGAGATCCCCTTAATTTTTCCTGGTCATCATCAGGTCCTCAAGGTTCCAGATGTGGGAAGGTCACCATGGTCATAAACATTTGAGCTCAAACTCGAACCACCGTAACAATTAGGTTACAGAGATCCCATCATACTCCAACTTCCTAATATACTCCAGGATCTTAGAACGACTGATCCATTTTTCATCTGACATGGCTAAGAACATTCAGCAGGTTACACCTGCGGCACCTGAAGGCGGAGCTCGGCCTTCGGCGTCGCCTGACTATCTTAAAATTCCTAGCTCCACATCACTTTTAAATATTTATTTTTTAGTCGCCATTTTAAAAAGTTTTTTCTCTTATCTCACGATTTCCTACAACTTTAGTTCGAGAACACCCCATCTTACTATTATAGTTTCGCCGGGCTGATAATATTCCAATTCTTCCAGATTCATACTGTGAAATTGAAGTTCACTTACTTTTTCCTAGTAATCATCAGATCCTCAAGGTTTCAGATGTCGGAAACGCACCATGAACCTATACATTTGAGCTCAAATTCGATCCATCTAGCTATTACCGTTCCAGAGATCCCATCTGACATCACCAATACTCCGAGATCTTGGCAACCACTGGTCCAATTTTTATCACACCTAGCTAAGAATACTCTCGACAAAATTCGAGTCCAAATCGGACCATCCGCTGTGATGATCCGATTTGAATCCGATGTGGTATCGTTATGATGCCACAGACAAATACACAAACAGACAAACAACAGACATACAGACAACAAACAAATAAGTTTGACAACTTATAACCCACTCCCTCGATCGGTCGGGGGTTAAAAAAGTAGTATTAATTAATAGTTGTCAACTTTATTTAAAAAAACCTTGACATAATTTTCAAAAAAGAATTATCATTATTTTTCAAAACTCACATCAGGAACTTTCTCAATGACGGTCTCGAGCAGTTCAGAATTATAGTAAACGAGGACCTTGGAATCGTTGGTCTTCTTGAGTCCAATACGATCTCCGGGACGCACCCACTCGAGCGAGGGCACAAATGAACGCAGTTCTTGCTCCCGTGAGCCGATCTTTGAATACTTTATGTACCTTCCTGTAATCAATCAATCCACAACATTCGTTTTGGAAGGAAAGGATTAAATAATAATTGAATTTGGTAGAATAAATGGTTATTTTGTGGAAATTCATTAATATTAAAACAGGTGATGAGTGTTTAAGGTGGTGAATCATCAGTGATCGGATTTATAGGAGTGAAAATACCTGAAGTTGGCGAAGGGACACAACATGGAGTTGTTAAAACCACCAAATTTTATTATCGAGTACCGGCAATTACGGCACTATGTTTTTTAATACACGAAAAAACATAGACAGTAATTGCCGGTACTCGATAATAAAATTGGGTGGTTTTAACAACTCTATGTATGTCCCTTCGCCAACTTCAGGTATTTTCACTCCTATATTTCGATCACTGTCTGTTTGATCGCTGTGTTTTTGTTTGAAGGGTAAGAGAGCCAGCGTAATTACCGGCAAATGGGGCAGTCCACTTAAGACCTCAAAGTTAGCAGCGCAACGAAAATCACCTTGCAATATTTTAGTGAGGTGAGACGACGGTCTATGGGCGACGGTGACCACTTACCATCAAGTGGCCGGCTCGTGTGCTCTCTTTAAGTGTGATACAAATACAAAATGAGTCAATGATATTTACCGTCGATGTAGGCAGTGTAATGGGGCAAACACGATAGAGACGGTGGCAGGCTTCGGTTCACGTGAGCATTCAATATGTTGATATCCGTCACACCCATGCGGAAAGTGCCCGCGTAACTGTACTTGCACTCAATTATTTTGATCTGTGCATTGAAGTCAAACATTTGAGTCATTTAATAGTTCACACTAAATATCAATTACTAACAATAAAAGTAGTCCACTCATTAAAAAATTAATAAGAATTCTTTAGGTAAAAGATTTTTTTAAGACCTTTGTGCTCCGTTGCAGTTCGTCTGGTTCCTAGTTTGTCTGGATTTCAGAATCGTGTCAGACAAACTGACACACGTTATCGTGTCAATTGGTCTGGCCAGACAAACTAGGAACCAGACGAACTGCAACGGAGCCATTAATTACAGGTAGTTACTCTGTAGAAATAGTAAAATAAAGTATTCATACCACAGCACAAAGGTCTTAAAAAATTCTTTAGATATTTAAATACCTACATTTGGTAGTTTCAATAAATTAAAGTTGGGGTGAATAATCCCGATACCATAAAATTACCTCAAATATTTCTCCAACAGCGAGAAGCGAGGTACTAAACAGTATAGCCGCCATTGGATCCGAAGTGAGACGCCGCGCGACCGAGAAGTCGTGCAGCAAGCATACATTATCTCCGCAATACTCCGAAAAACTCCTGGTAACATTGGGATGACACAAAAATTATAATGAATAAATTAATAAAATATTTCTCGAAACAGGCAACTTACCAATATGGAGGCGGAGGAGAAGACAGCGCCCTCGAGTTACTCAACAAGGAATTATCTGAGTTCGTGCACCCATTGTAATTGAATGCTCTTTCTTCATTTTGGAGTATTGTAACCTACGACAACATTGTATTTTTTAAACAAATTATCAAGTAAACTCATCCAGTTCTTCGTGTCGCTTCAAAACAGATGTTACAAAAGCAAAGCGGTGTCAGATCCGAAGAAAGGTCAAGCCAAATCCGAATTCAGCTAAGTCCAGATTATCCTAATGTGAAACTCTAACTTGTCAGGCACATTGGTCCAAACTTGTCTGAACAACTTTTATTCTGCAAGTTTTCTGCATTATTTTTGCACGATAACAAAGTTGTTTTTTGAGAATTTTGAAGGGATTTAATGGGAATTATGGATCTGTCACCACTTTCGTTATACTGTAAATGATGGCTAGTATACCTGAGTGCATTGTCCGTAGAGATCGACAACAGCGTAAATGTTAAGGTGCGGAACATACCACGCTTTCCCCATGTCCATTCCGTCGAGATAGTAGTGTAAGCTACGGTCAGCGTGCCACATCATGCCTGTAATCAGGCATATACATATTTGACTATGGCGACCGCTCTATACCAACAATAAGACTATCGGCATTCTCTCTGTTTAACATGCTATCTCATCACTATATCAATTCATAGTTTCCATACTATATGGTTGGCATATTTCGCGTCTCCCTGAAGAAGCAAAAGGGCCTTATAAATCAGGAATCAGGTCATGTGTTATCAAACATAATACAATTTGGGAAGATGCTACAAATTCTCACCAGTGTGACAGTTATTTATATTAATGACTAGTGAAGGTGATGATAATATAATAATAATGATCTAGCTATTACCGTTCCAGAAATCCCATCTGTCATCAAAGGTACTCCAAGAACTTGGAAACCACCAATTTTTATCAGACATGGCTAAGAACACTCTCGATTAAAATCTCTATTAAATTTAAAAAATCCGGGTCCGAGTCGGTCCATTCGTTAAGTTATAATGCCACTGACATACAGACATACGGAGTAACAGACCGACAGACAAACGTATCAAACTTATAACACGCCGTCAATCGATCGATCGGGGGTTAAAAAGTAGGACCGGAATACTGCTCGAGTAGCGACCCCGAGTACAACCAACAACATTGTGGAGACGGTTGGGAGTAAACACTAAGAAGCCTATACAGCTGGCTGAAAAGGCTGAAAAAGAGCAAAGAAAAAATGAACTCCAAGCACTTACCAACTCTGCTGCCTACGGTGAGCGTGTCCAAGTCAAGGGGATAACCGCTGCGCACGCACTCGCCGTCTTTCATCATGGCCGCGCCACTCAATATGTACGTATCCCAGTTAAGGTCCGTGGCTGTGCCGGCAACCGCCCCAACCCCACCGTTGGCCTCGAGGTCATCAGGACGTATTGCCGTCACGCCTAAGTGGCACATTACATGGCGAGATTAAACAATCAATAAATAAGCTTTAATTGCACGAATGCATACAGATATTTTTATGTGAGCAAACGAGCCTCCTGATGGTAAGTAAGTGTTCGTCGTCACCCATAGATATGTCACGTAAAAGAACCAGCGCAATTACAGGTACATGAAGCACTCCATCTAAATCTTTAAGGTTAGCAGTGCATCGAAAACCCTCTAGTAAAGTTATAGCCAGTTGAGATGTTTATGAGCGACGGTAACCACTTACCCGTTTACGCCTGCTAATGGTACTTCTCGAAAGTTATAAAAGAATTAATCAAAAGATTTGTTTAAATAAAACTGACCAATCTCGAGGCTCCCTATCCAGCAGTCGACCATCTTGTCAATCCGCAGTTCAAACATATCACATTCGCGTAGGGGCCGCGAGCTAAACAGTACGGCGTCGTTAAATTCCGAGAAGACGGTAGCTCGCGACGCGGTCAGGCGGTTGCGACCGAGACGCGCGTTCCGACCATGCACTCGGTGGAAACACATCTCCCTGCAATAACAACGAAGCGAGAAATAAGCAGATTCTTTTTCTTGCGATAAAGATTTGAAGTAAACGACAATGAATTTCAAAATTTGTAACTATGGAACCACTCTATTTTCATAAGAAATCAATATAAAAGTATTCGAGACAACACATAATAACAAATCTTCGAGTGATAAGTAGAGCCCGGTTAAAAGATTTTGATATTTTTGAGAATAACAAAATAAGTGCTCAATTAAAAGAGGCGTGTCAAAAATATATAAATTATATTTAATCCTGGTTGAACAACAACAAATTAAAATAAGTATTTACTTACGGGTATATGGTGGCATTTGACTCCGTGGAAAGCGGAGATTCAGGAGAGTACAGCGGCGGAGGCATGTATGTATCTACGATAGTGACCTGCGCAACGCGACCGTACAAATCTGAAACAATAAAATATACCACTAGTCAGTCACGAACAATCGTCTGCTGGTAATTATGTAACAGCTTTATATTGTTTCAAGCATAATCGATAGTATGTTTTAAACCACAATGAATTACCACAACATTAAACCAAACTATATATAGGAATAAAGTTTAAGAAACTTACCAACGATGCCAAAGACATGTTCTGGTATATTAAAAGCTGCCGGCCCCTGATCCATCCCATTCACGAAGAAATGAAGGATGCCCATGTCTTTACGCATTACGCCTACTGTCTCGCCTTCCTACGCACATGAATATTATGATTCAGTTTGAAGGTTTTTTGTTTTGAATTATAACAATTACAAACTAAGATGAGCGATTACAGGCCAGGGTAGCTATTACCGTTCTCAAAGCTATGAAATTATGGACAGTATTTCTGAATTTCGAAGTACGAAATTGCGATTTACTATATTTCAAACGTACAGAAGTACGATTTACGAACGAATTACTTAATTTCGAATGTATACCACCGCGAAGTACGAAACTTCGACAGTATGGTATAAGGAATTACTTAATTTCGAACGTTTGCCATCGCGATGTACGTCAGTTCGAATATATACTATAAGGAATTACTTAATTTCGACTAAAAAATCTATATCATTTCATCGTTTTGAGAACGGTAAAAGATTGAATAGACATACTATTTTTTATTTTGGGTATAAGTAGGTACTTATACCCATATAAGTAGGTGCTATCCACCGTGACACCAAGTTGGTATTTTAAAACTATCAAGTAGGTTTGATAGTTTTTAAATACCAACTTGGTGTCACGGTGGATAGCACACTATGACTGTCAGTAACAACAATTAATATTCAGTCAACATTACCAATATTTAATACTAAATGATAGTCAAGTATATGCATAATAAGATACAATATTATTTTTATTATTATTTAGAAAGATAATATGCGAAAACTAAATGTTTGTCAGTGGGCTAGGCAGTAGTGTCTTATGAAAGTTAAGATACAAAAAAATTATAGATATAGGCCTGTGTTAAGATCTTACCACTAATCTGTTCAAATTCCTCACATATTGAGGGATAATAATTGTGCCATCTCGAATAACATCTTCTCCTGTCATGGCCCAAGTGCCCGATCTGAAGAAAAAATTCGGTTACATTTATATCAAGTTCAATAATTATACAGCCAAACTTGCATACAGCATGGGAAGGAGACGTCAATGTATTCAGGGCCGTCTTAGACCATGTAGAGCTGTAACCATTGTAACCAATTCGGCACACAGACTTTGGGGCCCTAAAGCCCTATAAAATATTTGTAGAAAGCAAATAAAACTAAACGTGAAAATGTACTTTCATCAAATGGTTTCTTTCGAGATTTTATGAAATGCAAAATCTTCAATAATATCCTGAAAGTAGAATTTTAATTTTTAAGCTATTTTAACGTTAGTTTACATAGATGACACCTAGATGGCATGGTGTCGCATTGTTTTGTTAACTATGGGTTGCACTAAGACTAAGAAACCAATGTTTATTTAAATAGATAAATATAATTAGATGAAAAAATGGGTTTCGGCATTTTGGGCCCCCATCAGGTCGGGTCCTGGGCTCGTGCCCCCACGTGGCCTTAGGGTAAAGACGGAACTGAATATATTTACTTAGCATTGCTCATTTTGAATGGAAACTGTATGTCGTTGGATGAATGCTGCGTGACCCCGATCTCAATGCTTCCAGCCCATTTAGGGATCACGAGGTCGAGCCGCACTTGGAACAGCTCGTTGGTCCTCAGAGTGCGATTGGTCATCACTATCCCGTTATTGAAGAATTCGAAAGCACTGCAACAAAGATTGTAGGATGAGTCTAGACTTCGACTTCACCTTAGCTCATACGTACAGTGGAGGTCAGAAAGTGGTTACCACTGGCAACTTACACAATCGCAAATTTCTCTGAAACTACAGAATTGATTTAAATGTGCTTTCACTAGCTATTAGAACTACATAGGTTCTGTGAGTAGGTGAAAGAATATTTAAATCAATTCTGTAGTTTCAGAGAAATTTGCGATTGTGTAAGTTGCCAGTGGTAACCACTTTCTGACCCCACTGTACAAGCAATAAATTATTACGACACTAGTTTCAACAATATCGAATTGTAGCTATGCACCACTGACAGTGTATTGACTTTGGTTTAATATTACTAATACATTTAATATTTAAAAAAGCAAGTCAGTATTCATATCTAATAAGGAGACGATGACAATGGAGAAATATATAATTCAACTTCGATATTCATCTACAAAAGCAATTAAAATAAGTTAACTCAGATAATACTCACTTAGGCCTATGAGCAGTCTTACCATCGTTAATAATAATAACATTCGAATCACGCAGCGTATGAAATAAAAGGCTATCTTCGTCTATTCTTGATCTAGACCTGCCTGTAAATTTGTAAAAAACATTATGAAGATGGAAATATCACCTAACCCTACGAAAATAATATGTATCATTATACTTACTAGGTGCAGGTTGTTCAGGAGTGCCTGGTAGTACAGGCACATTGTTAATGTTGCTATCTATATCCTCACATGGGTCTACTACAGAAACCTGTTTAAAAAATAAACTTGGTTCTCATACAATACTACAGATAAATTATATGAACAATGCAAAACTTTCTTATAAACACATACCTTTACAGTCATTCCATAGAGATCGACCACTCCCCAAACTTGTTGCTCCACCTTATCAGTGGCAACACCCTGGTCCACTCCATTAATGAAATAATGCAATTTTCCGCTGCTTTTCCGCATCATCCCAACAGTGTCTCCTTCCTGAAAAGTAAGTTATCTCTGGCATTAATAATGCCCGTCTAACCGGCACGACAGGCATAAAACATCTTCAATACATTATGTAACAGTGCGCCAAGGACCACATTGTTACCCGACAAGTTGTCTTGGCTCACGGGATACACACGATATTTTTAATGTAACACCTGTGAGAGAAAATAAAAAATAATTATAATAAAATCAAACCAACGAAAATGACTTTTCGCCACCCCCATCTAGGAATTAGATTTACGAGCAGGTGTTATATAAAATGCATTATCAAAAATGATAATATTCTATAATGTCACTGTTTAGAAGATCAAAAAACACAATAATAACCCAAATAAGGTAGTGTTTCACATCGTAACGAACCTGACTTGGCTGAATTTTGGTACACAGCTAGACTAGAACTCATTATTATGTACGAGGGTGGTTGAAAGGTCCTTGGTACAAGGGCACAAATTTCCATGAATGAATCCCATGATTGCACACTGGTAATGATACCTGCGCGCAAGTTCTAACCTACACTTGCATAAGGGAACGCGGCTTAAGGTTCATCACAATCAATAATACAATAACAGCAAAAAATCTATTTATAGCAAAAAGAAAAAATTGCTATTATGAAACCAATTTTATCATTGATTCCTACACACCCTAAGTTCATCCAAATTGAAGGTCCCGTACTCCATGCAAGTGCCATGGCCATTGAGCAAGACTTTGCAGCCTGACATCATAATCGTGCCGGTATCCATGTTGGTCATAGTGGATGGAAATCTTATAGTCGCAGGGTTATGAGTCGTTACACCAACCTGCAAAATAATCGTTTTTCATTACTATTATTAAAGGTCAGTGCAGCTGACTGAACTACCACATTATAAGTGCTAAACTAACATATTCTTGATTAAATAATAGATAACTAGTGCAGGAATGACCAAATAGTCGCAACGAGTGTTATTTCGCAACACGAGCCAAAGGTGAGTGTTGTGGATACATGAGTGCGACACATTGGTCTTCCGGCACATGTCAGACACGATATTTTTTGTTACACATGCGAGAAAATAATATTATTTTTTTATTAAAACAGCATCCCATGTAGTTATAATTGTGTCAATGGTAAATGAGCGGTCCATAATATTCGTACAGTTCGACGAGAATCTTTTGGCGCGTGGATGACATTGACGGGGGGGGGGGGGGGGGGGGGGGGGGTTTGGTATCACTTTTTTGTATAGCGAAATATCATGAAGTGACGTTTGTGGCGGCGTTAGTTTCGATTTTTGCCCCGCGCCTAAGTATCCTTGTCGGGTAGTAGGTTATTCGTAGGTCAATGGCTTAGATTATCTATCCCCCAAGATCTCAAAAGAATTAACAGTTTTATCGACGCGTGCCTTTAGCTGCTATTAAAAGTAATTACAACGTTATTTATTGAAATATTTGAGACTACATTAATTGAAATAAATCGAGATTATGTGTTATTTGCATATTTATCATTAAATATCATCACGGATTTATATAAAACTTTCGTTTAGTTTAGGGGGAACGGTTTGTAAGTAATTCGGTATTGTTGAGCACTTCCTATCATGCACTTCTCGCACAGTTTACAGTCGATAAAATAAGCCCATTTTTGAGCAGTCTCGAAAATATATCGTGTTCTTTATGTGTATAGAAATTGTCTAGCCCATATCTGACCTTAGCTCAGCCTTAGTGAAACACATAAAAAGTGGTTAATCAGTCTAAAATATAGCGCCTAACTGTTAGCTTACTTATTTATTATACATTATTTGTATTTGATATCATCAATGATAATTCGTTTATGTAAGCTTAGATACAGCTGGCATTAAAAGTGGGTCACGGAAAAACGCGCACCACTCTATACCTGTTTGTTAAAATACAAATTGTTCCCGCAGACGCATTTTCGCTCCCACAAAGCCTCAACTACAACCAGAGAAGGTCTTCTTTACGTCCCTCGCGGATCACGGGAACATTAAATATAAGCCCCATACAAATGATGGTGCAACAAGACGGCGCCATGTTAATTACCTCTATACTGCCACTCCACTTGTCAACCAGTCGGTCGATGCGAATCTCGAAAAGTTCATCATCATAAAGCGGTCGGTGCGTCATCACAACTCCATTATTGTAGTCATCTAGAGGTCTCGCCCTTTCTGCACTCCTACAATAGGTGTATTTTAATTTATAAATTTTAATGTACAGATATTACAGTCTTACACATTTGAAGATGAAGAAAATAAATTACTTGTTATTAGCAGATAACTTGACTAGTATTCCACATCTCGGATGAAACCGTAAACGATCCTGTGCCACTAGAACAATAACATTTATTTAATTTAAATATAAACCCAAATTCATGAATTGCATATGTATGTTATGATTATGATGTTAAAAGATAAATACCAAGAGCACACGCTCCTTCTGACATCATTGGAATATAAACATCTTGTAATTCTTTCGGCTGTGATGGTTCAGAAGAGAGACCAGCTCCTTCCATTTCACTTGAAGTAAACATATCATCGTTATTTGGATCTTCTTCGACCTAGAATTTGAAACATGTTTAAATACACGCCCTAAATAATAGAATTCCATTTGTTCCATATTCATAAGGGTGGAGCATCATATTTCAAAATAACATTTTACTTTGGGGATAATAAACAAGTATTTTTAAGTTTTAGTAAAAAAAAAACACTTATTTATAAGCGTAATTTTATAATTACATTTGCATATTCATTACTCAACCACGCTGTAACAGGCTATTTTTATCACTATATAAAATACACTGTTTCTGTGGGAATGGATTTGTTGATTTGATGTAGAAAATAAGACAAAATATTTTCGAGTAGTCAGTATAATAGTCAATATTGAACAATGGACTGACTAAATGAAGTCACCTGCTTAAGTTCTGAGGCCTTAAAACATTAACATTACACCAACAGGTGTGGCAATTATTTCTTATATATTACAAATTATTTCTTTTTTGAGATTTATATCAGGTTTTATTTATTGACGGGATTCCATACAGGTTCGATCCAGAAATTACATTCTTATTGGAATTTATGTCAATGAGGACAAAATCTAATGAATAGTTTTCCGGTATGTGTATCCGATTTAATATAAACAATTCTAATGAATAAATACTGAGAAACAAGTTAATAGCTTAATAGTGATTTTTCACAGGCTAGAAATTTTATGTCTTAATTTTGGCAATAGAATAATACTTAAATTCTGCAGAAATAGTGCTTGAAAAAGCAAACCTGATCTAAGCTGCACTCCATTATGGGTCTCATAACGTTTGCATGCACAATTGAAACTTGCACACATTGTCCATATAAATCAATCACTGCAAATAATCTTGACGGTAAATCTTTTACTGCAGCACCTAAACATCTTCCATTAACATAAAACATCAGCTCTGCCTAGAAAAGCAAGAGAAAAATCATTTTCAATTATTTTTACTTTCAAACAAACAAAACAAAAATAAGAAAAAAAAATTATAACAAATTAACAACTAGGTACTTTACATAGGACAAGAGTGACATTATGGCATATTATATATAACACGTCGGAAATATCTGTGGCGCGGCATTCTAGCAAAGTGGCCATACAAAGTTGAGTCGGCTAGGGAATGTATTATTAAGGTCACAAATATGTCCATGTCTATATGAGTAAATATGTTGTTTCTATTTTTGCCACTTAATACATGCCGTAATCACTACCACAGCTCCACGGTTATTTCTGACGGGTTATAGACACACAATTTAATAAAATCTGGTAATTGAATGAAGTGAATTATTTAACTAATATAGTACACCAGCTAGAAATGGGTGCATCAGCTATTTAATGCCTGTTCATTTAATAATAATAATGATTCAAAATGTAAATTGTGACCACTACTTACCTTGCTAGTGCGCATAACTCCTAAACAGTCACCTTCTCGTAGCGTATCCAGTTCTGGACCATATGAATTTACTAAAGTTATGCCATCTTTGACTATTGAACTTCCTGACATTATCTATGGAGAATATACATTGTTAAAATAGCAATACATACACATTCATAGAAATATAAACTACATATTGCTTTTACTTACCCATGCTGTATTCCTTAGCTTAGTGGCAGTGGCAGGCAGTTCCATATATTCAGGGTCCAAAGTTGTGGCACCAATTTCAAGACTGCCATTCCAAACATTTACCTTAACATAAAACCAATACTACACATGTAATGAGAGTAGACATGCTGTACAGTTCTATAGATTTAAGTCTGGACAATGAGAAATTATTCTACCTAGCATTCAGGACCATGAAATTGACTGTCTGTTAAATGGCTTTATTATTGTTTATCATTTCGAAATAGGAAGTCCGATCAATTCAGCTACAGGTAAGAATGCTCCAGCAGGAAAGATTTCAACTAGGTACCTAAGTATACAGTTAATTACAGTTTTTTAGTGCTAGCATACATAGCAACATAACCAGAGGTAAGGTTATCACTGTGTAAGTACGTAACCAAGACCAAGATACTGTTGACTTACCTTTCTATCAATGCACACTTCAAACATCACATCATCTTTTAAAGGTTCCGCGCTCAAAATTAAGCCATGGTTGAACTCTACGAAATTCCTTATAGCGGTGGAATTGTCGTTTAACAATGTGACTCTGTCGCCACATCTTCTATGGAACCTCATTGTAATAGCAGACACATTCAAAACATATAAATCAATCTGCAATACTTTTTAAAGTATACCTTATAATCGTACAGCTTCATATCTGCATTATTTACACAAATACATCAATAACAGTGCGATAATTTTTGTGTTCATATTTTTATTTTATTATCATTTTATTCAAAAACAAGTTTGAACAGAAAATATACTGGGCATTTTCTGTGTTTATTTACATCAGTTATTTCTATATTGAAATTACTTGCAGGAAATGAAAAAGCATAGCTTATAAAAAAACCACCGAAACCGAAAACTCATCGAAAACTCCTCGGCTTTCGGGCTGGGTCTATTTTCGGGGCAACATAGATTATAGAAAATCCTTGCAGAGACAAAGTAAAACCTAGAATTCACGACCCAACCGACACAACACGTATGCGTTGGGTTAGGTGGGTGGGATGTGACCACGGTTGGGACATGAATTGTAGGCTTTATGTGGAACGTGCTGATAGTCTTTAAAAAAGTTTTTATAGCCTACAGTCTATCAGGTACAATACTGACCAGGCAAGCTAGATCCCTGGTCTGTCTATCCTGTATACCTGTAATATCCATATATTTTTCGTACTTACAATTGCTGTTGGTCCTAATGACCTTTACAGCTTCACCGGGGTTTTTTGGGCGAGCGCTAAGTGCGCTCCATCCGGGATCCAGCCTTAGATTATCTATCCCCAGATAGGACCATGGTACGGATGACGTAACGCCAGAAAACATAGACAATATACGACTTTAACAAAAAGAAACAGAAAGCAGGAAGAACAGGAACTCTGCGAGAATTGACTTCCTGGACAAACGGTTTTATCTTTTATCCCTTAAGGTGTAACCCGTTTTTTTGTGGCACTGACGTTGTTTCATTGTCTTACAAATTGTTTTAAAGTGGTGCTTTTCCTATAAAAGTGGTGTATTTTACTTGAAGAACGTCCACATGAGACGTGATCAATGTGTGGGACAGTGAAATACGAGTAGGGTCAAATAAGACGTTGTAGCCCGCTCCGTACTTGGCTGGCTTCTTCTTTGGTTTGGAAGGAGCAAAAGCGTGGCAGATTCTCCTAGACTGCATTGAAATGTGACACACCACCACCAACATTTGAATGAAGAAAATTATTAACGTCTGACATGGCTGTATGACCTCAGATCCCTTTGTCTTTTACAAATTTGAAACAATTTTACAAAAAAAATCTAGATGCAATAATCGAAACATTTTATTTAAATTTTATTTATTTAACGCAATAATTAGAAAGTTACACGCCCTAAAACTACAGCACTGGAAGCCAATTCTCGCAGAGTTCGACATACAAAACTCGAGCGCTACGACCGTCTTGTCACGCTCACATACAATGTGAGCGAATGAGATATGACTAATGTCGAATTCGACATTCCACCTGCGAGAATCGCCGTCCCGGTTTGTCCGGGCGTTGCACATGCACATTCCACTCTGCTATACCTACATAATTATAATTAATCAATAACTGTAGGTAGCGTCACCTAACTGTAGGTACCTAGGTATCTATCACTGGGTCGCCGCCGGGTAGTGCACTATTGCGCCTGTCGGTCGACGAACCGGTAGGTAGGTATTCAATAATCAATAAAGCATCCTGCTGCATACATACAGGCTGTTCAAAGATCTTCGCGTGTTGTTATAAAAATTGCGTATTTTGTTTTTCATGTATGGAAATGTATAATTAATTGAATCTTAATTTTACTATATATTATTATTATTATTATTTATATCTACCAGCCAAATTCTGTGGAGTTCTTTTGTTAAATATTTTTTTGTCAAAATATATATTTTTATATGTTTGTATATTTTATATTTTTATGAGTTCCGTACTAGGTATGTAGTTCGTAGTTCTCTGTAGAAGTTTTCCATAGAAGAATTCATCTCATTCACTTTTATTGCTGGACTACACGCGACCGGTACCAGCCCCGGGTCGGTTTGCTGCGACCAATCTCATGCGTAGTCGTCAGCGCCGTGATTGGATGCAGCGTATCGAACCGGGGCTGGAACCGGACATGTGTAGTCCAAGCCTACTCTTGTGCTCACACCTTAGGCTCACTCACAAACATTCCACTACGAGAATCGCCGTCCTGTTCGAGTGCATCGACGACATCGTAAAGGACCCGTCGTCCATCTTGATGAGGTGAGGCAGTCTCTACATTGTGATGGCGGTGTTGGAGACGACAAACGCTCTACAGACTGTAACGCCGCCCCAACGTGCTGGAGCTGGGAACGTCTAACATCACCATCATCATCAGTCTACTCTAGTCCATTGAGTCCAATCTTCGGCTCTTCTCATGCAATCGCTACAAGCCACCTTGCGCAGATCGTCGCTCCATCTAGCAGAGGGGCGTCCCAATATGCTAACGTCACCGCCGCCATCGATCTCTCCTTCCTAGACCGCGCCGACGACGCTGCGAGCAGTTGCCCGCCGAGCGCTCTGCCTACGTGATGCTACGGACCACGCTGCTCGAGCTCATGGTGTACAACGTGTTACGCACGGCGCTCTTTTCGCATGGCAAGTGTTGGAGGCCGCACGCATTGCTAAATTGTCTAATATGCGCGAGTCAATGCGGCAGACGGCACTGGCGCCCTGTCTGGGTGTGCGCCGCCCATGCTGTCGCTAGCGCTGTACAGATCGCGGCACAAAAGTTGAACAAAAATGGCGGATGCGCAGACATGACAAATGTTCGGGGTCTCAATCGAAGTGTGGTATGAGGTGCAACGTGAGGGGCCGCGCGTAACCATAGCATGTCTACAATGTAACTGCGCCGAACGACCGCCATTTTTTTCAACTTACGAGAGCCGCGGATTATACGCGTCGCGCCCCGTGCCGCCCGCGCATCTGTCGCTGCACGACTTTCTTGCGGGGCGCTGCACGCTGGACGCCGCGTAAAATCAGTACAGGTCAGTAGCTCCCAGGGTCGACCCTGGGAGCTACTGTACTGACTTGTGTCAATCTACCCAAAACGTCAATATTTAAGAATCTTTAATGTATCATATCGAGCAGGCATAAGGTTGAGATTTAATCGAAGGTAGATAGATAGATTAGATTATATACTATAGCTTGTGGTCAACTGTACGTGCACGACGAGCCCGAGTAAGCTTGTCGCCCGTGTTCGGCACTCACGCCTCCGCTCGCAAACATAACGTTGACCGACTAATAGGTATACACGATATTCTTTCTCTCTGTGATTTATTGACGACAGTATACGTATCGTATAACAAAAACCCCTATAAATCCGAATGGTGGGTATGGTAAATATCTGAACAAGTTATGGATATGGACCATACGAGCCAGTTTCGAGTTTATGATTTTGGCAAAAGAAATGAATTTTCATACATATCGATCAGCTATCGATGGGTACAAAATGTTTAAAAAATCGAATATTTTTACGAAATTCAAAAAGTTATCATCATTAGGCTTCGATAATATTATCCTTCCATAATCCCATGTGCCCGGGACCTAATGTCTAATGCCCACTCTAGGTGTCGCGTCGCAACTACTGCGCCCGCGCCGGCAATCCGTCCCCCTGTAGAGTGCCCGCCAATCTTTATCGGAATATAGACACGAATCGCATTTCAGTACATGTTTTTAAGAATTAGCGTGATTTAGAAGAGCGAGGGATGAATACGGGCCGCCGCGCGCCGCGCGGTATGGAGGAGGACATGCCCCGCCCCGCTCTCTCGCTCTTCTACGGGGTGTAGACTTAACTATTAACTAACATCTAGAATGTCTATATTCAGATACGCCATAAAGAATGGCGGGCACTCTACCAACAATTTACAAGACACCCCTTACTTTATAGGGGATGCACATAAATCTACTAAATACACCTTAGCGTATTATTTTTAATGCACCAAGTTATTTTTTTCTTTTTAATTATTCTTGTAAATCTTCTATCAATCACAATTAATTATGAATAAATAAAATAATTACCAATCAACAATAAATTGTTCAAAATGAATAATGAATTGTGATTGATAGAAGATTTACAAGAATAATTTTCAGAGTTTAATTAATTAAAATACAAATTAAATAAATTGGTCATATTTTTATTAGCATAATAATTTTATTAGTAGCCTCGTTGTCGCTTTCTACTTTTTGTTTCAAGTATATTAGTATTATAATTAGTATTATCCATTTATCAATCCGGTTTGAGTCCAGAGATTTAAAGAAACGGCCCAACTTGTGTAGGTCAATAGACAGGGTGGTCTCCAGACAGCTGAAATCCCTATTTTGGGTCAATATACAAGTACCTACTGTTATTGTATATTGTGTATAACTCCATCTGCCATACGAATAAATAAATAAATACTAAATCATTGAAAAAAACAATTGAAACAATTCTACTGTCCACTTTAATGCGAAGATTCAGGAATATATTTTTTTGTGAGTGGCGCTAGTTTCGCTCGGGTTTCATGTTTAACTGAGAAAAATGAGTTAAACTTCATACAAAGTTATGAATGCACCGATAAAAATACCGACTCTCCGGGGGAATGGTCCGGGCTTCGCTCTACATGGAGTTCCGGCCTACGCCCTACGCTGAGCTCTGGCCTTCGGCCTCGTCAAAATTATATTACTAACATAGGGCGGCTTAATTCTTTTTATTTTACAATTAGAATATATCATACGTTAGCAGCAGTAGGTATATATAGGTACTATTTTACCTATAAGCATGTTTGAAAAAATCATTCATAAGATGAGATCAAGCTATTTACTTTCAGTAAATAACAAGTTATGTAACTTCCTACTCCTAAAACAACCTTTATTTGGAAGCGCACACGGTGTTAATTCAAGGGATGGAAAGTGCACGACTCTAACAATTATCTAAAAGGTCACAACTCGCAACAAGCGCCGCTATGGTTTTTGCAATATCTTTTATAGGACCGTGCCGTAGCTGTTAAGCCGTTTTGTATTTAGGATACAAAGTTTTCATGTAGGCGGTGTATCGATCGGCGCGCCTGGATGCGCGTACATGGGCGCTGGCGGGTCGTGGGTCGTGTCGGCCAGTAAACAGACATAACACGCGCGCTGTGGACGAGCTGCCACGGGATGCAAACGCTGGTCGCTCTGCTCGTGGCTGCGGCGGCGGCGTGCGCCATCGCTCGCCCCCCTGGTAAGTTACTCGACATAAAACATTGTATTATCCTGAAAATTGACAGGCACTTCTTCATGCTTGCACAGTTATCGTCGCTGATAAGGCGTTTCCTTCTCTACCATATTGGCGATGCGAATTTTTAGTAGCTCTATGTACTTGCTTATCTATGTGTTTGCTGTGCTTATTAAATGATTCTTTTAATTAAATTATAATAATGGATGTATTTTAAATGTTGTACGAATATAAAACCAGACATATAGGGTGTGACTGACAAAGGGACACCTGTTACACGTTTTCTTTCAGTGTTGGGACTAGTTGGGAGTAGAAATGCCAATGAAATAAAATCTAAAACACAGTCTGGAATTTCTTTCTTTGTCGTTATCTCAAAGTTATGAATGGAAATGTAACACGTCTTTGTTAAGTCTTTATCAGGTGCATCACTTCCTTTACATACTTATACCAGCAGGCATTGTTTGTGGTCTTAGCGTTCATGTCAACGGAATTCTTTGTGATAGTTAACTAGATAACTGTACCTAATAGCGTCATTGTCTCGTGTTCTTCACGAATTTTAAGTAGTATGTTGGGCAACTGTTAGGTATCTGTTTCACATTTATGACACAAAGAAAACTATTGTCTATATTAACCAATAATAATATATATTAATAATTGTGTTATTATAAAGAAAACAAAGAGAAGTAGTTTAATCAAACTAGAAGGTTATATTGAATTGCCACAGACTGCATAGCACATGTGTCAAATTGCGTTTTGTTTATTTCTACTATCACATCTATCAGTTATGAAATATTTTATACCTTTTTAAAAATGTTTTTGAAAACCTGAGATATAATTAGTCATTCGCTCACAATACATGTGTGAGCGTGACAAGACGTTCATAGCGCTCGACTTTTGTATTTCGAACGCTGAGAGAACCGCATTACAGTTACATGTAATGTGAGCGAATGAGATAGGACTAATGTCGAATTCGACATTCCACCTGCGAGAATCGCCTTCCTGGCTCAAAGATTTTGAGAAGAGGGCGCTATTAGTCCGTTTTTTGTGCACAGGCTATGTTTCCATGTTTTATAGTTTTAAGCCAGTGACATATTATAACCTAGACGAGTAACTTCCAACAAAATTCCCGTAAAAGATGGTACCAAACCTCACGCCACTGTGTGCGAATTGAAAATAATGCAACACATTTCTCACACAATGAAACTCAAATTAATATTTGAACAAAAGTAGATCTTACAAAGTCATAGATGTCACAAAGTCGAATACCCGTCTACGTAACTCTTACATAGGATCGTATGATGCACAGATCGATTTCAAAGTCAAACGCAAAGCGCGATTGACTCGCCGCTCGCACTCCGTTTTAAGCCCCGCCCACCTGAGTACACATTTTGTGGCGCCACTCGCGTGCGTCTGTTACATTTCTAGAGTGTACGAACGTATTATATACTGCCAAAGCATCTTTACCAATGATATTCAACAATCATGCGATTTTCCTCTTGTCACCGGAATCTAACCCTGCGGCCAGCAGGTATATGTTGAAACTTTGGTTGAATCGCTTCCAATTTTCACTAATGTTCCCTGTGAGGTGAGTCTTTCAGGTAGATTATAAGCACTTGCCATTGCACTTACGACTTGGCCATGTGTTATTATAAAGAAAACAACGAGAAGTAGTTTACCAAACTAGAAGGTTATATTGAACTGCTACAGACTGCATAGCACATGTGTCAAGTTGCGTTTTGTTTGTTTCTACTATCACAATAATAAGACTAAATCTGCTAGAAGAACTATCAGAAAACCCCAGTATAGCAAGAGGGAGAATCAAAAGAGAACTCTAGCTCATCTAGAAGAATCAACGATTTTTCTCAAATAACTTACCTGTTTTACGTGCAACAGATCATCACAGGCACTCCCTCACCCTATACCGCCCTCATATTTCAAGAGTCTGCCGCCTTCGCTGTCGTTATGTGATCCAGTCGTCTAGACACGAAATTATATAGTTACTTCTAGTTTTCAGTGAGTCCAAAGAGTTTATCACATCTCAATCAATAAATACCGGAAATAGATTAATAGATTCGAGGTCGAGAACGATCCAGTACCAACAATAGCTTCTGCCCTGCCCTCTCAGACAGTCTGCTTAGAACGTCCGATTCGGTTTAGTTCCACTGACCTAGTTCTATCAATAGATAACACTGTAGGACCTACGGCGTAGGTAAATGGGATACACGCTCAGGTAGAGCTAAGTCAACTAACTCTCTAAGGGGGAAGTTCTTCATAAAAGGCTAATTCATAAAAACGTAAGAAAGGCTGGAATACGATCGATCCTGGATTATACTACGCCTTCAAACTTCAAGCAATCAAAAGTTTTGTGCTCAATCTCTAAAGATGGAAGAACTTTGAAATACTGCTTTTGTTATTTTATGAAATGATAACCATGATCCATAGATTTGTTTGCTTCGAGTCTAAAATAACTTATGGCTTTTACGAGTAGATATTTCTGTGGTATAAGTGGGTAATCGAGAAGCGACTTTGTAAGTTATATCCTACTCGTATATACATATATAAAAGTACACAGTACTTACACATATATATATATATATATATATATATATATATATATATATATATATATATATATATATATATATATATATATATATATATATATATATATACTTCTTATAGGCTGTAATAGCTATCGAGTTAAGCTTAAAGTTATTTTGAGCTCCAGGAATAATTATTCCCTATCGATTGCTGCGTCTGCGATTTCCAACTTCAGCTCGGTTCTTTTACTCGCGAGTTGTAGAGATCGCTGCCCGCTCGCTGCGAAGATCTCGCTCGACTGCCTGCATGAATCCGTTGCGTTGCCTTAGTTCGTGAGATAAACTTTGTATGTTATGTATCCAGTTTAAGTACTCATATACGAGTAGACGAATAGGACTGGATGTAATTACATAGTGTTACATAGTCGCATCTCAAAGGAACAATTTTCTGTTCATGTTGTTATAGCAGTGTTAGCTGTTACTTATACTCGTAGTTGATAAAGGTACTTAGTTGCTGTCATTATGAAATAAATAGTTTTTTGTTATATTTGCTCAAAAATGGGCCTTCTTATTGACAGAAAACTCTATGCCAAGTGTCACATTACCGCACTAGTGCGGGAAAATTTTATGGAAATCCATTACTGACGATCGGAAGTACCTACTCAGCTATCAAGTCGCTAACTATTATAACGAATATAAACAAATCAGAACTTCTAATCGGAGTATTTTATAGGTACCTACGTGATGATATTTCATCACCATATTTAAATAAAACAAAATATCAATTTATAGTATAGCTTTTTTTAATTTATTTAGAAAAATACTGTTTTAAATATTTAAAGTCGTTGTAATTACTTGTAATAAAATGGTAGCCGAGGGAACTTTTTTTGACCGTCGATATGTGGCGCTATAGTTAACAATAATTTAAAAATAAACTTATAATGGCTACATATCTATTTAATTATTGTTAAAAATCATAACTATAATTTTAATTAAACCAAAGGTGAATTTAATTGAATGTACTCGTACAGTTTCAAAAATTGTATCAACACTTTTATTAACCACGGAAAATTCAACTTCATTACAACGCCATTTTGTTTTTAGTCAATTCATTCACAGTGATTCACATTGTCAATAAGTATTTTTGAAATTAGTCAAAAAATTAATACTCCACCAGATATTGTCGAAAAAGCACTAAGCGCTGCAAGCTATTTACTACCGGATTTAAAAAAATGTAGGTATCGTGCTTTAGTTATATTTTTTATTTTATTATTTTTCTCACAGATGTAATAAAACATGTCGTGTCTAACTCGTGAGGCAGGACCACTTGTCGCACTCGTCTCTCCACAACGCTCGCCTACGGCTCGCGTTGCGAACTAGACTCTTTTGACAATCTGGTCTTTCCCTCACTAGTTAGACGATCTATTATTTCTTTCTTTATTTCAATCGGCAATGAATCAAACGAAAACGAAACACAATAACTAAAGTCATATGTAGGTGTAATCCCATAAGTACCAGGCCACGCAGATAATTATGCCAAAAAAAGTTTTTATGTATGAGGCACTGGTTGGTTGTTATTAAGTCTAAAATAAAACTTTAAAAAAAATATCGAACATTCCAAATTCAAATTTCCCTCCAGTGTTTTATGATTTTAAATCCGAATCGTTTGTGAAACTTCCAATGGCATTTAAGGACAAAAGCCCTTCCAAGGCAACCGTGTGCCGCTGGTACAACGAATTTAAGCGCGGTCGATTAACTTTGGCGGACGAAGAAAGAAGTGGTCGCCCTTTGACGGCTGTTACGGAAGAAAACGTGCTAGCAATGAAAATTTTAATAGAAGAAATTAGGCGAATTACATATGAGGAGATACAGCACATATTACAGATTGGATCTGGAAGTGTGCATGAGATTCTACACGTGCATTTTCACGTTAGGAGGATAGTTTCACCGAGCGTCAGAAGCAGGCTCGTGTGGATTGGTGCCGTGATATGATGGATAAATTTGAAAGAGGCTCGTCTCGGTGCGTTTACGATATCGTTACTGGTGACGAGTCATGGATCTATCAGTATGATCCAGAAACGATGCTACAGTTGACCGTTTGGCTGTTTCAAAATGAACCGACGCCTACCAAAGTACTTAATGCGAACGAAAATTGCAGACAAGATTTTGATTACAAGTTTTTTCACTTTGACGGGGAAGCGACCAAAGGCCTCCGTGGTCTCCAGCTTCATCCCGACAACGCGCCCGCGCACTTTGCGCTCAAAACGAGAGACTTTCTGGACAGCACGCCAGTCAAACTTCCCGGTCCCGATCTGGTACCGTATGACTTCTTTATATTCTCCAGAATAAAAAATACACTCAAAGGGAAACAGTTTTCGTCGTCGGAAGATGCACTAGCTGCATTCGAGCAGGCAGTAAAAGAAGTGCGTTATTCGGATTAGAAGAAATGTTTTGAAAATTGGATTTTTTATTGTTTTGACACATGAAACTTTGTATAGTCGCTGGTGGAGAGTACTTTGAAAAGATGTAATAATAAAACTGTAAGCCGTAGAACATTTTATTTTAATTTCGCAAAACTTTCCGAGTGTCCCACATATATTATGGTTATGATATGACTTATGATTCTTGACGGTTTAAATGATCAAAAACCTACAAAAAACCAAATACTGTAACTTTAAAAAAATCGGCCAAGTGCGAGTCGGACTCGCTCACCGAGGGTTCCTTTCTCAAAAGAAATATTTTTTTCGATCTGAAAAAATATTATATATGAATTTTTTTCTCAAAAATCATAATATTTAGACTTCGTTTTATTTTTCCCAGAATACGTACATATTGATACCTTCTATCAGTACTAATTATGTTAGATTTTTTTACCGTAAAAAATTAATCGATATTATTTTTATAATCTCTCAAAAATTTAATTTGTGAAATTTCATTTTATTTTTCCTGTAAAATATAAGAGATTATCTATAATGAAGAGTGATGAGATGTACTTGGCTAGATGTAGGCAAACAAATCCTCCAACTGTGCCAAATTTCAAGTCAATAGCTTCAGTACTTCCTGAGAAACGGCTGTGATTAAAATTGGATCAGTGGTTTCTAAGATCTTGGAGTATCTTTGATGTTAGATGGGATCTCTGTAACGGTAATAGCTAGATGGTTCGAGTATGAGCATCTGCATCACATCTGGAACCTTAAGGACCTGATGATGATCAGGAAAAGTAAGGGGATCTTCACAATGGTCCGCCGGGGGTTTCTTAAATTATTAATTTAGAGTTATTTGGCTTGCGAGTCATGTTGAAGTTTTTTTAGACTTCTCAATTGATATCCACTTTACAGCAGGGCCCACAGCGGCGGCGCCAGCATCGCTCCAGGCGCCAGCGGAACCGCTGATGGTACGTGCGCCCCCGCCCCCTCCCCGTGAATATCTGGGCGATTACCTGCTGCCTAGATTCCTGCTGCCCCATTACCTGGGATATGAAGAAAGTCCTCGCTCGCCACCGTCGCCGGTCCCTGATAATGACTGGCTTAATAAGGTATGATTCGGAATAGATGTAGAGGCTCTACCTCTGTAGAGGCGCTGCTGGTCAGATTTCTGTGGTAAGGCATAGATTATTATTAATATTTATCCCGATAACTCTATTAGCATTTCGTTACAGGAAATATACCGCATTAATCAAATGGAGGAAGAGGTCGATCTGGTCAACCCTTACGAAGTTGATGTAACTCGTTGGATAGCCCAAGATACATTCATGCGTCCTGTCTTCGAAGCCCCGGGTAATATCGTTCAAGACGGTATTGATTATGCGTCGGAACCTCTAAGGACTAATTTTGAAGATATAAGACCGTTAGGTGCGATTGCACCGGTGCCACCCTTGACAGAACTCCCTCAACAGCAAACAAAAAGGGATCCAGCAGAATCACACGTCAATACAAATGAACATAAAATGTTCGCATTGACACCGTTAGATAAAGGATATTATGATCCTATCGTAAAACCGAAAAATAGATTACGTAAGTATATCTATATACCTACATATTTAACTTTTTGCTACGAAAGTAACAACCAATCTCATCCATCCACTTGTTTCGGTTACTTTATTTTATTCCTACATAATAGAACAGATCACTGACCCAACAAAACAATTATTGACTAAATACAATTTACTAATTATATTTTAGCCATGCAATCGTCGCACGGACACCACGAAGGCGGTGATCCTAGAGGAGTCGTAGTCTTGCAGCCGCCGCGACAGACTCGTCAGAATCCAAACCTAAGCAAGCAGAAAAATCTCCTGGGACCGGAACTAGGACGGCTGAAGACAGGATTGTGAGTAATCTAGAAATATATTTTTATACCCTTGACCGATCGAGCGAGGGCGTGATATAAGTTTGATACGTTTTATGATTAGACTTAAATAATATACTGTTTCACGGGTTTTAATTGTATTTTATTAATAACGACCGGTTTCGTTTACACATCTTCAGGTATTTGTTTATAATTATTTCCAAGATCTTGGAGTATCTTTAATGTCAGATGGGATCTCTGGAACGGTAATGGTTCATGATGCGGCTCCGACATCTGAAACACTAATTAAGGATCGGATGATGACTAAGAAAAAGTAAGTGAACTTCAATTTTACCATATGAAACCGGAAGAATTGGAGGATTATCAGCCCGCCGAATCTATAATAGTTAGATGAGGTCTTCTCGAACTAAAGTTGTAGGGAAACCTGAAACATTTCAAGAGAAAAAAAAAGATGAAGATGATGTAGAGTTAGCAATTTTAAGATAGCCATGGCGAGGCCGAAGACCGAGCTCCGCGTAGGGCGTAGCCCGGAGCGTTCCCCACCTTAAGGCGCCGCAGATCTAACTTTTTGAATGTTCGTAGCCATGTCAGATGAAAATTGGATCAGTGGTTCTAAGATCTTGGAGTATCTTGGCGTGTTAGAGTATGATGGGATATCTGGAACGGTAATAGTTATGTGGTTCGAGTTAGAGCTCAAATGTTAATGACCATGGTGACCTTCCTACGTCTGGAACCTTGAGGATCTGATGATGACCAGGAAAAAGTAAGGGGATCTACGAAATGGTATGTCGCGGGTTTCTTAAATTTTTAATTTAGAGTTATTTAATCGCCTATCATCAAGCCGATTGAATCATAGCACCATCTCCTATATAACCTGTTGAAAATATCTGTGGACCTGGGACAGCGATTATAGCACATATCGACATTCAAAAATCGAAACGGTCACAGCATGCGGCCACCGCCTATATGTGAATTACGTTGTCGACGACTTCGGCCAACGACCAAGTGTAAACAACAGAGGTCGGTGACCGTAGGTCGGTCGCCGAAGTGGTCTACGACTATTTGTAACTGCGCCTTCACGGACATTGTGAGAGTAGGTTATTCTGTAGCCGCTCGAGATTGCATGTCGAACTCGAACATGTCAGAAATCCCCGCACATTTCAGATATTTCCGACGAGTTATACAAGGACAATATTTACGGTACACCTAGGTAAGTCAAGAACAATTCCATTTATTTTTATAATTGTGTTAAGTTGAACGTCATTAGAACCACGTTGTCTTGTATATAAATATCAAAATAGATAAATATCGAAAAAATGGCGGATATCGAAAGATGGGACTTTTTGCTATTCTCGCATTATCACTTTCGAAATTTATCTAGTCCTAGCGATCGACATGCAACGAGTGGTCCTTAGCTATCGATATTTGACGTGATAAGTATTTATAGTCGACATGAGAGACGCGATATTTATCGAGTTTCGATATTATATCCCGTTATTAAGAATTGGCCTCCAGGTATTGCGCAGTGAAGTGGTATGAGTGGCCGAATGAAAATGAACTAAAATATGGTCCAATTCGAAGGAGATAATAATCGCTGACATAAAGATCTTTCAAATTGCAATACATTCAATCCTGTAGGACTTGTAAGTCCAGCAGTGATACATTCACTGACTATACAAGATCTATTGCTGATGTCTCTAGAAGACAAAGACCTTTTAACATCGGGTCATATAAAACTACTGCACAGTAGCCACATACATAAATATACGAGTTGATAGCCATAGCAAGTTATGGAGAGGCCATTTCAACGCTCATTAACAGTCATTAAAAATCTCGCCCATCAACTTACCAGAAGCACACCAGTGCTTTATACTCGTACATGTTGGAATGTTGGACGGGGCACAAAATTTTTAATTACTCCAAAAGTTAAGGAAAGATATCCTAAGAAAGTTATCGTGTTGGTAGCTAAAGCGGTTCTTGTAGCTGCCTTTAGGTTCGATTTATTTAGAAACGGCCAACCTCCCGCTGTGCAAATTGCACGGGTTCTTATTACTCGATTTACTTACTAGAAACCGCGCGATGACGCGGTTCGCACGCGCGGTTTAATATAAATCGAGTAATAATAACCCGTGTATTTTGGCGAAAGAACGGCGGGCGGTTGGGCGTTTCTAAATAAATCGAACCTTAGTGTCCCGTTCAAATTTTAATAGTATTATTGATCTGTATTTCAAACTGTGCTACATTTAAATTGTTGTACTATGAAAATTTACTTTTTTTGTTTTTAAACGTGAAGTGTACGCCTGCTAAAGTAGGCTTTTCCACATTTAAATGGTTACCTATACATTTCGTTCATTTACCTGATGTTACTTTCTCGTATGTGTGTATTGATAGTAACACAATAGACAGTACAATGTTACTTGCAGGGCTAATATGGACTACCGATTACCTGTCTCCTTACTGCCCACCAATCTGCGATGGTTGAAAATAAACCAACCCGTTGATGATGAGAGGTGACATTATCGAAATATATACCTACGTACCTAACACCTAGATTTTACACTCTACTTATTCCTCTTAAGGAAAACCCTTTGTTAGTTGCGCATGGGAATAAAATATTTTCACCTTTTTAGCGTTTAGTTCCTCAAAGTTATCGATCACGATCACTATGCACTGACAAATATAATATTTTGTTTATTTAGCGAAATGTAAAGTGTTTATGAAACTATTGAACACCCGAGACTGCTTTGTGATGTACCCAATCCAGTGGTACTCACATTATTTTGTAAACAACCATATTATTTGTTACCATGAGGACTTGTCATATTGGATTTTATTCAAATATTTCCCATGGTTACCAGTCGCGCCGAAGAACTTTTAATATACTGTTTCGCTATATTTACGAATCTTATGTGAAAAATCCAAATCGCAGCATAGCCATAGCCCCATTAACATTACATATTGAGCACTATACACAAACAAACTATCAATTATGTACCAATATATAAATAATACCGGCTAAGTTGGAGTCGGCCTTGCGCACTAAAGGTTCGGTACTCGATACCTTATGTGATGCGCAATGACTCATATCATCATCTATCACATAATACTAAAGTATTCGCTTTTAGGCACAGAATCGTTCTTACGTTCTTACGTGAACAACCAAAATCCCATACGAGTACATAATTATTTTTTCTCAAAATCTATAAATGTTTAGAAATTAAAACTTTGTTTTATAGCGCATTTGTAGATAAATGAAATTTGAATGAATGAGAATTAGTTTTATCGCACATTTCGGTCATAGGTGCGAGTAGGTAAGTCAAAAACGATGACACATAACATTAAAATAAATTTTGTAATGTGCAAACCAAGGATTTTGAAAAATACCCTTATGAGGAGAGGGCGCTAGAAGTTCGATTTCTGTGGTGCAAACAAGGACCTTTCATACCATAGCACACTTGTCCCACTTTCAGATATCGACACCCCTTTTCAGATCACATTTTTAAACCCCGACCGATCGAGGGAGGGCGTGTTATAAGTTTGACACGTTTGTCTATTTCTCTCTGATTGTGTTTGCTGAGGCATCATAACTTAGCAACGAATGATCCGGTTTTATTAAATCTAATAGAGACTTCATAGAGGTTCATGATGCGTCTCCGACATTTTTCAATATGAAACTGGAAGAATTTGAAGATTATCAGCCCGCCGAAACTATAATAGTTAGATGGGGTCTTCTAGAACTAAAGTTGTAGGGACTCCTGAGACATTTCAAGAGAAAAAATAATTAAAGATGGCGCCAAAAAATAAATGAAAATTATGTGGAGCTAGGCATTTTAAGATAGCCATGGCGAGGCCGAAGGCCGAGCTCCGCGTAGGGCGTAACCCGGAACATCTCTCCGCATTCAGCTAAATGCTAAATGTTCTTAGCCATGTCAGATGAAAAACGGATCGGGGTTATAAGATCTTGGAGTATCTTGGGATGTTCGAGTATGATGGGATCTCTGGAACGGTAACAGTTAGGTGGTTCGAGTTTGAGCTCAAATGTTTATGACCATGGTGACTTTCTCACATTTTGAACCTTGAAGACCTAATGATGACCAGGAAAAAGTAAGGGGATCTCCACAATGGTACATCGGGGGTTACCTAAATTTTTAATTTACAGTTATTAATAAAACTAAAATTATTTCCAAAGTACACTCGGTTAGACAGAGGAACCACCTTCAAAGGTAGTTCAACTTTTCGCCGCAAGATTTTGTGGACAAACGTTTTAGGTGGCGAGCCTACCGCCGTCTACTAGATATAAAATAGTAAAATATATGTTTTGTGTTGTAGACGTGACTTTATGTATGTATGAATATAACCTACGTACGTTATATTAGTTACTACTGAGACACTTACTCCTTGTAAGTACGAGATAGAAAATATGTTTATGCTGAAAAAAAAAACCCTGCACATATATTTTTTTTAAATTTCATTGATTTGTGTTAAGAATAAACCACAGTAAAAATATTTTAAAAAAATAGAAACATTGATGGATTGCTTTGTTTTAAATTGCGATTAATCAGGATTTCACCCCATAAATTGACTTTAGGGCAGAATATAAAAATAACGGTGGACTGGACAAAATACCTCTGTATGAAGAATAGATGGACAATATATTCCTATAGTCATTTCTGTAAACAATTAAAATGAAAATTGAAAAATAATAAAAAATAATGTATTTTTAGATAATAGGGCTATGATTTTTTTTAAAGCTTCATAATTTAGAAAGTATAGACATTGTCATTTTAGTTTCTATGGAGATATATTATAGTTTATAATTTTGGTTTCTAAAGCATATTTCTTTTTCGTTTGAAACAGGACACTTTTATTTTTTCTCCATACAATTTTGTATGAAAACTGATTTCAGGTGAATTTTCACTTATAATTTTTTTCTCAAAAACTTCCTATACATACAAAGTTTTTACTTTTGTAGTATTTTGTTATTTGCATCAATACACGTAACATATTTTTTTTTAATATTTCACTTGCATTTTTTTTCCATACTTGCTCTGCGGTGTACTTTCTTTTACTTATGATAGAAGCGGGAAAGCAAGTCTACTATAGTATACTATAGTACTATAGATGCCGTAGATCATGAAGTAACTAACGGCCCGCCCCTTGGGAAGGGACTTTTTTCTTTCATTCAAGCCGTAGATGTTAGTGTGCTCTTAATGCACTTTGCATGCATTAGCCTAATATATTTTACTTTAGTGTGATAGTAGTTGTCACGTGTAATGGGCCAATTATACTTGTAGCTAGTCACAAGCTAGCTTCCTGTAACTTATCCCTAGACACATTCCGGCATAAACCTACAATATCGATGCCCCTTATGAGCATAAACTAATAATTCTAAACATCTACATAAAATTAATTAACGAAAAAATAATCATTAATGCGACAAAAAGCGATAATGGCTCAAAGGAATCCACCTCTTGAGTCATTGTAGGGCACCACTTCATATATAGGCTTTTATTAGCTTGCTGTTTATAAACCTATCACCTGCGTCGAATCCACGCGAATTTTCAAGATCGCTTCGCTCGCTCCTAGCCTTCTCAGCTAAACTATCACCTGCGTCGAATCAACAAAAATTCGCGTTGATACGACGCAGGTGATAGGTTAACATATGACATTATTATATTAATAGAGATCATTAATGATATTTTTAAAAAATATTGAGGTATCAATTGGGCAGTTCTCACGACGGTGACGGCGGAAGCGACGCGACGGAACATCCACGACACATCCACGTGCTCGAGACAACCACCTCCGACCCAGCCGATTCTATCTACGGCGTAGCGCTCATCGCGGCTATAGGCGCCGCCCTCACTATGGCTATCTTCGGTTTTGCGTTTGGATGGTACACGTAAGTACATACCTATTTTTGTTCAAAACTATAGAGATCACTAACCATCCTGTACCTATAGGCACAGTATGTATAGTTACCTGTATAAAGGTGCCTTAAGCCCCCTTGTAAGCCGAAACCTCTACCGAACGGTCTAACGTTGATGGGAAACATACTGCAAAGTCACACAAAACTATTCGGAATATTATTGTATAATTCTATTGACATGTATTACATACTGTTATGTATGATATAGTGCGATGGGTATAAGTATGTATGTTGACTTGGGAATATTTTTATCTCGGACAGTTTATCGAGAAAGGCGAAGGCTGCTGCAGACGTGGACTACCCCGCATACGGAGTAACTGGGCCCACCATTGACACCTCTGGTGATAGAAAATTGGCCCACTCCGCTCATATGTACCACTACCAGCATCAGAAGCAACAGATTATAGCCATGGAAAGGTACCTCTTATCCTTTAAATGTTAAACACTTCAGCAGACTTCACATTTTGTTGACTTTTTTAACAGATTTTGTTTTTCGTTATGTCCTTTAAAGTTAAATTGGTATTTTCTAAGGAACGGGTTGGAACAGAGGACCGGTTCGGTATCTGACCCCGAATCTGAAGAAGAAAACGAGGAAGGTGACTATACTGTCTACGAGTGCCCTGGATTTGCAACGGTAATATTTATCATCATTTTAATATATAGGAACAGCTCAGAAAACATAACTAGTAGGGCCGCTCTCTTGCGTTTTTATGTAGGTATACGTAAGTACTTACATAAAATTCTACAGACTTTTAACAATCATTTTAAACTTCCGAGTCAATCTTTTTAACTTTGCGCTCCAATACCTAATGTTTGCCTCATCAATTTCACCACTGTTCATTGATTCTAATTTAATTACACACAGACTGGTGACATGGAGGTGAAGAATCCACTGTTCTCCGAGGAACCCACTCCGGCCACCCCTGGGAAGTGCGAGGTGGTAAAGCCGCAGCCCAAAGATTAACTTGCTCCCGAGCCACTGCCACGTGCTATGCTAGCCTGGCACACTATCTACATTATCATCTTCAAAATCATCTCATTCCTGCTCCCCATGTTTTAAATATATTTTCTGAAGAACCTTTTAAATATCGGAATGTTTACCGATAACTTTTGGCGGTGCTGTGGCTTGAGGGATGAGATGACGTCGTAATACTTATCCGTATTATTTACGTATCTATTAGTGTTCTATTAAATACTTGTAGAGTATAAACAAGCGTATATTACCTAACATTCTACTCTAGCACAAAAAATATATACATAAGTAAGTGTGTAGGTTCCCGGAAAATCCATAATTGTAAGCACAAATAGGTAGTTTGTGTCGAGTTTTTGGCACGAATTCTAATAATATACTTATAATCCAGATAAATGTCTAAATAACCGTATACGTCAGTTTTATATTTACGCACCTAGTATAACAAAACTTCGTGAGACATTGCACACATTCATATCTTTGAAAATACTTACGGTAATTAATTATTGTATATTAAGTACGAATGTTAAGTAATATAAATTAATTTATATTTGTTATTATACCTATTTATTTTGACTTTTGCTCTCATTAAAATATTTTTATTGAAACTATACAAATTCCTAGGTAAGTCTGATCATTTTATATAAATATATATACATATATATTATTTTAAAAACTAGGAAATATATTATGCTGACAACAGTAATAATATATCTAAGAACTCTACGGCAACCGCTGCCTGTATTTACGAGACTAAGTCCAAAACTAACAAAAACTGTTTTTTAAAAGTACCTATATACAGGATGTCCCAAACGAACGTTATCTAAATGAACAACTTATTACAGTAATGTGGAAACTTATTACACCGCTTAATTTCAAGTACGAGTAATCAATTTTTCGTAGAAAGAAAAGGGTTATACAAATATTTTTTGCCAATTCCTGACAATCACACACAATCACATCGCTAAAATTATTTTATGCGATGTATGAGGCAACTATTCACAAGTATTTTTTTAAATTACAAACATGAGCAAAAAAACTGACACAGGGTAGATTTATATGGAATTTTCATCAAGTTCAAATATTTAAAAACGGTCATGATTTACATGGTTCTAAAGAAACTATAAATTCGAAATAATCTGATGGGTCATTATCCAATTTATTATCGCAGTACGACGTATTAATTATGGGACATCATGTATGTTTAAATATATAATATATATTGTGATATAGGGTGGTAGCTAATATGCGACGATAATTACCACATAATGATCTCATTTTTGTGGTACCCCGTTACATTGGTACAATTCGTATTTTTACTATATTTACCTTAGATCACGTTACCTATTACGTAAACTATACATTACTGTTTTTTTATTTGCCGATGTTAATTCTAACGGCCTAAAAATTAATAAACTGCAAATCTGGTCTAGTGAATAAGCTCATTCGTTTTACCTTATGTTATGTCGTAGCCACATAGCGTAATGACGCATTCCAGCAAATGCATACCTAGTCATTTCACGAAGCGCTAATAAAGTTAGACAGATACTGTAATAGTCGAGTTTTACACTATCTGTCTAAAAAAATTAGCCACTTCGTGAAATGCAGATTTCTAATTAGCACATAGCGTAATGGTATTGTTATTCCAGTTGGACCACGGGGACCCTGAATTATACTATCTGTCTAGCCCTGAAGCGCACTTCGTGAAATGACTAACACGCGTCTTACGCGGATAGTGTAATTGAACCCCTGGTGGCGTAGTAGCTAGGACGTTCGACTCTCAAAATGTGCGAGGTCCGGATTCGCTCCCATTCTTATCTTGGAACTATTTTTTGGGTATGAGTCTTAAGTCCTAGGTCTTGGATCTGGGCCTTGGGCCCGGGTCTTGGGTCTGGGTTTCGGTCCTGGATATGGGTATTGGGTCTGAGGTATCTCTGAATCACACATTTTATTGAAATATCTTGCGACTTGCGATTATGCGACTGCGACTGCGACTTTGCGATTGCGATTCTGCTTCTTTGCAACTGCGATTTTGCGATTACTCAAGCAACTTTGCAACTGTTATTTTACGACATTGCGACTGACAGTCGCATAGTTGCAAATTCGCATAGTCGCAAAATCCAAAATCACAAAGACGCATAACCCCATAGTTGCAAAGTCGCATAGTCGCATAGCCGTAAACTGGCAAATCGCTAGGCATTTTATAAAATATGGTTCAGAGCTGCCACGTAGTGTAATTCATTACCATACGCTATGTGCTAACTGCTGAACTGCATATCACGAAGTGGCTAAAAATCTTAGTCAGATAGTGTAGAATTCGACTATTACACTATCTAACTTTTTTAGCACTTCGTGTAATGCCTACGCACTTCGTAAAACGTGCCATTACGCTGTGTCTACGACAAGTATACAACTAATAATGTGTCTTACTTCGGAATAACTCGTCGTCAGCAAACTGTATAATTCGTCCTTTCAAAAGCTCTCATAATTACAAGGTATGGTTGGAAATTATCGGCTTTTTTATCACGGCTATTGTTTTTTATTTCAAGTAACAAGATCATATAGCAAATCAGCGTAAGCAAGTAAACGCCAACCTAAAATTCAAACAAAATTATACCTACCTACCCATATATAAATTTAAAAAACAGTTTGAAAATAATAAAATATGTATATTATTATAATATTTATTTCTAAAGTACCTACAGTCCTACATATCTCCTATACATTATATCACTGTTTTTATAGATAATCTAAAATAATGGAAACAATTTTAAATTAAAATGACTATGTATTTACCTACATTAAGTTACATAGTACCTATAGGTACGAGTATATCTATTGTACTATAACTACACATATATTTTAAAATTACCTACAAATTAAGAATAATAGCGTCGATTCTGGTGTAGCCGATAAATCTAGCGCTTATTTACTTACACATGACTAAATTCAGTTTGACTGAATTTATTTGTTTGTGTAAATGCATTCAGCACGGTAAGTCTGCGATTTACTGCGTCTAGACAGAAGCCTATCTAATTAGTCGACTAAATCGTTGACGAATTAGTCAACTGAATTCAGTCAAGTGTAATAAATGCTCTTCATTTAGAGCACTTACTACACTAGACTGAATTCAGTTATCTACTACTACTACTACTACTTACTATCTCAGTCACTCTTAAGCTATATTGTGTGAATAAGGGTGACGAATCTTTTCATCATCATCGTTGACCTTTGTTTACATAATCGGTCAAGTTTACATGCATTCAGTATGGTTAGTCTGCGATTTACAGTTTCAGTCTGAACGTAATAAGCAGCAGCCTTTCATTTAGCGGTATTAAAGCGGACACCCTAGAATCGATGCCAATATGTACCTAGGATATTTAATTTTAGTCCATATGTAGGTACTTAACACGTAGGTACTTACTTAGTGCGTATGTTCTTACAGAGGAGCTAACCAAACCGAATTTATTATGTCACACTATTTTGCACATGTCTAATATTTGAAACCTTTGCCAGAAACGGTAACCCTTCCTGGCTTATACTTACTAAATCTACGGTCTATTATTACTCGCAATTTACCAACTTTTATACAATAGTTTATTAAATTCTTACATTAATTACCTATTTGGTACTTATTAATGTCTGTGCAGTAGCTAGGTAAACGAGAATTAAGTACTTAGATTTACGATAAAAAATTAGGATTGGCAAATTATCCGTTTTCGTCCGATTTACCTACTGCCCCGTAAAACTAACTACCCATCCACTGTTTCAAAATTACATTTATTGTACGTAACGTATCCTAAATATAGCTAGGTAGCTATTAAATTAATTGTAACAATTGTCTTTTCAAGTTTTTGGCGCTATCCTGTGATCAGCCCAAAATATAAATTCAAATAGGTACTTTAAAAAGTGTAATATTAGGTAGCATTATGATGCGCAAGTAAAAGCCCACAAAGCACACGAAATGCTTATATAATAATATGTCGAGTCATCTCATATTTTGAGATATTTTACCAGGTCGGCTCCTGATTTTTGTTCTGACTGCGACCCTTTTTTCGTTTTCATTCGCTCATTGAAGCAATCCCAATATATCATCAAATGAAATACTTTTAATAGATTCCTATCCTACCTGCTAGCTAGCGAAAATATATACTTAATTATTATATGTACCTATATTTAAATTATTGTTCAGGTTAAACCTGATAGTTTTTGAATAATTTACGTACATGCTTAATTATCGTTCTGTCAATTACTTATAACAAGTCTCAGTGTGCCATGATATTAGAATTTATGTATTATCTATAAATTATTCACAGTCTAGTTTAACGTAGATATTGTGGTCTAGTCCTAACCCCCAACACTATAGGTACTGCTCTTAGAATATCTAGATGTCAAAACGAATTATATACAACCTTATATACCTAGTATTAACTATCTACTTACTTATTAATTGATAATGTTCATTTCATATTGTTATTTTCGTAACTTTTACTTTTTACTTTAAATACCAGCTTACTTTTATCATAAATATCCATTCTACACTTACATATAAACATTAACTACTAGATTAATAATCATAATCAAATTACTTATACTCCACTTTTGATTCATTTGATTGAAACATGTGATTTACTTTATTTCATATTTTATTAATGCCCTCTTTTTTAATTTCTGTTGGATATTTCAACGATAAAGTGAAATATTCGATTAACCTTACAGCTTTACTTTTAAGTACTTACATATTTACAACTATACTTTTAAAAGATATTAAATTATTTGATGGCAAGTATTTTTTTCAATGTCCAACTTCTCTCTCCGCATCCGAGGTGTTGCAACTCAGGACACATGAACATTTTATATGGTACGATCTGTTGCCCCAAATATCAGACCCGCTTCTTTTGCTTACACCAGCAATTGAGGTTATCTCAAAAACGAAACGCTATTTAAAAATATTTATTTTATATTAGTGCAGATTGTAATGTAATTGCATTAAGTGTCTACCTCTGAAATAATTTTTATAATTTAACCAGTAATTTTTGAGTTAATCGCAATGGTCATTGTAAGCAAAGGGGAGGAACATTACTATACCTACTGGCAGAGTTTTTAGTTCGTCAGGACGAAAATATGGCATGGAGGGTTAAGCCGAATTTACATTACGAAATTAGTGGCATAATTAGCTTCATAATATTAATTTCGTCAACAGTTTCACGTGTAAACTTCTAATTTCATAATGCATTCATCTGCATGCTTACATACTAATTTCGTACTGTAAGTATATTCGGCTTTTGGCCAAAATACCTGTAGCACTGTCATCTACTGCACAGATGACAGTGACAGTGACAGATGACAGGTATTTCACAATTTTAATCTACCTGTAGTGACTAGTGAGAGAAAAAATATTAAATTCGATAAAAATCATATTGATCATAGAAATACGGGGAACGAACCCCGCACTGGGATAAATTGCGGTCAGAGCTTGTCATCTAATTAAATATTTTGAGAAAATATTCTAAGTTTAGGTAATTCTACTCCAAACTCTATTTTTTCCAGACGGTCCCTTCTATATCATCATTATAATAGAAAAATCCAGGTATTGTATTTGTTATTAATTAATATGAGTAATTTTGTAAGTACCTAACTACGTTTTTATTTATATTACAATGAATAAGTTATTTATTAAAAATTCGTTTTAAACCGTTACCTTATTCCATTAAAAAGTGTACTAAGTAAATGACAATCTTTAACACTAAATGAAGTTAATTATTTGATCAATGTAATACATATATGTATACAAAGCATAAAACCTTGACTGTTTACTCACCTCGATGGAATATTTAAATAAAACAATATCAACTGAGCTAAAAAATTTATTACCTACTGGCAAACGCGAACGAGAATTTCAAATGTGACAAAACTAATACAATTCTTAATTAGAAGAAAATAACAATTCTAGTAAACTGTATTATACACAACTTTATATCGTAGCTATAGGTAAAGGCGCATTTCACGAAGTGCTAAAAAAGTTCGATAGATACTGTAATAGTCGAGTGGTATGCTATCCGTCTACGATTTTTAGGCACTTCGTGAAATGTAGATAGATGGCGTCGTAGTTAGGACGTCGGGACTTACAATACCCTACTTGTAGCCCGGATTTGCAACGGACCAAGTAGGTAATTATTCTATTATTTCGAAGACTACATTTACGTATCAGTATAGAAATAGACAGATATTGGTATAAGTATCCTGTCGATGCAGGTATTGGTGTAGGTATTTATATGTTTATATGTGTAGAGGGAAGTGGAGGGAAATTATGGAGTGAGCTATACGACGTGTATAGAAAATTCATAAAATAACGATTCGAGTTGATACGCGTTGCTGCATTGCAAGTGACTAAAAAGCTTAGCTGGATATTGGCACCAATTCTTGGGTGTCACTCTCTAAACTAAAATATTGTTAAACGAAACGTCACCCGCACTCTTACACGACCTGGCATTCCTGTGCCAGATCGTGTAAGTATAAGTGAAGTGTCAGTTTTATTTAGGTTATCTTTATTAGGTTTCGCGCCCATTCTGAATCGACGCCAGTGACACTCTTGTCTAACTTTTCACGCACTTCGTGAAATGCGTCTTTAAGTAATCCGGCTACGTCTATACATACAGACTTATATCTGTTTTAAATATTCGTAATATCTTTCTCATTTATAATTTTACAATTTATGTACATTAATGAATTACCTATCGTAAGATTTAAAATTTACCTCTAGTACAAAAAATAAACTGTTTAATGTATTAAATCCCTTATGGATACAAATATCATCATCAATATCTAGGTAAAAAATAAATACTATTTTGTATCTAGCGAGCAAAATTGACTAAGGTTAGCCTGCCAGCCATATTGACGGCTTATTTATTATGCAGTGCCGTACAAAGAAACATGTAATAAATCACTAAATTCAAAAGATCAAAACATTTGAAAACATGATATTTAAAGGCACTAGTATTAATGTCATTGCAATAAAATAAAATTTTTACTTATAGGATCGACCCTATAGAGAACAAAAAAAATGTTTTTGAGTACCTATTAAAAGATATTCTTATACTCTTGATACCTTCAGATCTGTTACACATTTTGGTCGAAACAACTACCATTCTCACATTGAACTTCAGTATGTAGGTATGTATGGTTCATTACCTGAGGTTTAAATCGATGAATAGTGCAATCAATATTGGGTGGAACAGGTAGCTGTTTACAGGTGTTTACAGGCGCTTCAGACGATTGTTTTGCTGTTCCACCCCGTATACGAGACCTCACTTTGCACAGCACGCAATATTTAGTATTAAAAATACATATTTACCGACATGCAAGCAGCCTCAACTATCTTGCGCAATCACCAAGGTCTTGAAACAATGTTTATATTGTTGCTTCAGTGGCTGCAAAACATCAAGCGAAGAAAAAAGACACCATTTCCCATACAAATTTATGGATTCACCCCTAAGAAATTTTGTTTTCCTGTCGGCTTTTTATCGGCGACTGCTGTGAGACAAAATAAGCACATGTCTACTTTGTATAATAACGTAATCACGTTTTTTTGCAAAATAAAATAAATTAGTCCCCTTGCTTGCTACAAATAAATACTTAGGTTGAAACCATAACTACGCTAAATGATTTTAATATTGTCATCAAATTACTGGGACATGCTAAAAACGCTATATGCACGTTTCAAAAATCCACCCAATGAGGTTTTTTAACACTACAAATTATAAGTATCTAACCAAGCAATAACACTTTAAAACGCACGTATTGTGCTACCAATATAACTTGTTCTGCGATGCTGAAAATAATAGTTATTACACAATGGAACCTGTAAAAACAATTAATTAGGTAATTCCTAAAATCTCCATTATATTTATTTAATAATACCTAGATAAGGTAAACTATACAATGATTGGCACAATAGTATAGGTATCCTTATACGGCATTATACCCCTTTCACATTGGCTACGCGATTTAGCTGCCAATTTGAAAAGGCTGTTTGATTTCGTTACGTCTATCCGACCGAACTAAACGCATATATACAAAGTCTACAATTTCTTCTCAATTTCTGTGCCCACTAACTTCGCCATACAATTTGTACAAAACTATTTTACCTATGTACTGGATAAGTAGGTATAGGCTGCGGCCGAGTGTTGAAATGTTTTTAAAAATATCTATCGAGCGGCAAAAAGTCTTGGGAAAAATATCTATCGGCAGCACTGCTAGTAAAATCATTTAACGAGAAATCAATGCAACACCAATATTGTATTAAACAGTTATGGTTGTAACAAAAAGATCGTAGATAATACTTTAATAACGATAATAATTGACAAATGAAATGAATATGATACGTAATATATAGTAAAGCCCGACAGGAATATAATAGAGTGAATTTGATATAAACTATTTTTTTCACAGGGATCTCCTATATATTATAAGATTACCAGTGGCACTATTTTCACAGCTCTATATTTTTAGTACCTATTACACTAATATTTCAAACTGTACATGTATATAGGCAACAGCCGTCTCTGCATAGCTACTCGTATTTAACAATTTGATTAGTAGGTATTATATTAAGTAAGTAAAAATAAGATAGTGAGACATTCTGCAAGTGAACAATACAGGCATATCTTCAGGTATGCTTACGTAAGTAAGGTCCTGACTATTCTGATTAATTAAGTAGTAAATTACATTAGTAAGTTGTGACAGAAATTATGCTACTTCATTTATTCCTGCATTTTAGTTATTGTGAACTGGTGTCATAATCATTCATTACATAAACAGGTCCTTATTTATTTAGTAAGTACATTTGTTACGGTTACAGGCATTTTTAACATCACATCACCATTATCATCAATAAATAGTAAGTAGGTACTTAAATATAGGCCTATGTTTCGCATGACCTATAAATCCTATAATACATCTTATGATGTATTATATATAGGTATGTATTATATATAGGTATGTTATATTATATTATTTATAGGTCATACGAGTTTATACTCTTATTTACAATTTTATAATAGGATAAAGCAAGGATCAAGAGTGACCTAATGACATGTTCTACTTGCTATCATTTGATAAGGTCAACATTTTGTAGGCTTCATTTATCCGAACTAACCCACACTATTACAATGTATCTAGGTAATATCAGTTATTTCTCTGCTTTTATTCATAACACAAATTAAATACAAACACATTCAGATAAATTAAGGATTCTACGGAGCACAAATTAACTACTTATTCAAACTTTTAAATAATATTCTAATGTAACGCTAACAGCTACCGCTTAATTAAAAATATCGTAAGCACAGCCTTTAATTTGAGAAATAAAGTACACCGCAGAGCAAGTATGGAAAGAAATGCCGGTGTAAAATTAAATGTATATATTTTACGTATTTTGATGCATATAACAAAATACTACAATGTAAAAAAATCTATGTTTAGTTTTCGAGAAAAATAATAATAAGTGAAAATGAACTAGAAATTTTCATACAAAATTGTATGGAGAAAAAAAATAGTGTCCTGTTTCAAATGAAATAGAAATATGCTATAGAAATCAAAATTATAAACTATATCTCTATTGAAACTAAAATGACAATGTCTATAGTTTCTAAATTATAATTAATGACGCTTCAAAAAAATGCAAAACCTTGTTATCTAACAATACATTTTTTTATTATTCATCAATTTTCATTTTAATTGTTTACTGAAATGACTACAGGAATATATTGTCCATCTATTCTTCATATTTTGTCCAGTCCACAGTTATTTTTATATTCTGCCCTAAAGTCAAATTTTGAGGTAAAATCCTGATTAATCGCAATTTAAAAAAAAAGTGATTTGTCAAAGTTTCTATTTTTTTAATTTTGTTTACTGTGGTTTATTCTTAACTCAAATCAGTGAAATTAAACAAAAATCTACGTACAGATTATTATTTTTCAGCATAAAAATATTTTATAATTCAGGTGAATTTATATATTTTTTTCTCGATAACTATACATAGAAAGTTTTTACTTTTGTAGTATTTTGTTATATGCATCAATATATGTAACATATTTTTATTTTTTTTGCCGGCATTTTTCTTCCACACTTGCTCTGCAGATGTACTTTAATTGAACATTTAAATTACCTACACAGCATTCCTAAAAGCTATTACTAAGTAGTAAGTACGTCATAATCATAAGTAACCATTTTAATTAAGACTACAAATAAACTACAATTAATAAATAAAATGTGCGTAAAACTCAGCACAGAGTTTTTTAATTATAAAAGAACTAAATTAATAATCTTAAATTTTTCTGATGAGAACAACAATAAATCATAATATCAATAAATACCTATCTAGATGAATAGGTAAAGGTATAAAAAAAGAAAACTTAAAATGAACTAAGTAAATGATATACTTTTTACTGTACAGGGTGGTACAGCTATGTGTTTACATTACAGGCGTTTATTTCGTCACTAAATATATTTAAAATATTTCTACTAGTATTAATAATTTTTTTTAATATATTTGTACTAATATTTCTATTGATATCACCTAGTGAAAAAACCGGCCAAGTGCGAGTCGGCCTCGCACACGGAGAGTTCTGAGGGCTTATCCAGTAGGATTTTTTTGACAATTACGAAACGAAAATCTCTCTCGAAAAACGAGGTCTGAGACATACTGGGTATTCAAGGCTTGCCTTTGATGTCTCTTCGTCTCTATCGTCCAGCATACGGAAACCATCACAAAACCATTTACAACACATTTCCGGTCATCTCCGGAAGTTTTTCAGAGGCATTGCCATAATTCCGCAGCTCTCTCAATACCTATGAGTCCGAATTATTTCATTTTGGTACGGAACCTTAAAAATGGTAAGTTCAAATTTTTTTTCAATATGAAAATTGCTAAGTGAAATATTGTCACTTAGCTGTTCCACTCTGTAATATATTACATATTATGTAATAGGCAACCAAGTATATAACGTACCTATATAACGTTGTCTATACCTATATCTACTTAAGAAATAATTAATGGACATGTATTTTAAACAAACATCACTTTTTTAAAAATTATAGTTATCTACTCAATGAATTACACAACCAGTACGTAGGTAATTTGAAGATACCATGAATTATAATATTTACCTACAATAAAAATGGCGACTTGCAATGCGAAGAATAATCACTTTTACATTAATTTACTTACTTATAATTACTTGTTTGACGTTTATCTAAAATATATTTTGACAAAATGATATGAATATAGTATTGCATGAGTCTGCGTGTAATATTCCTCTGATATTACAGGATTATTTAGGTACTTATTACATTTTATTGTCGTAAAGTTTTGATACCTATTTAAACCTTTTTACTCGTACTTTATTATTTCATTTTATTACAGTGCGAAATATTTAGTACATAATTCCATCAATGATATCAATTACAATTCTACAGTTATTATTTGAATTGTGAATTAAAAAAACTGCATCTAACAACTAAAAATTCATAGAATGAAACTAGGTACCTACGAGTAACAAATTGATTTACATAATTTGATCCAAGATAAGTCAACATTTACAATCATTATTAACACAAATCTATCATAAGTATGAATTTCATCAAGAATATCGGCATTTAGCCACATCTAGGTACATTGGAACCAAACGGACATCAGTATATTCTTATAAATATTTAACTTTGAAAATCACCGCTTTTAAGAACAGCCCCCTCTTCGTGGAATGAGTAATGTAGTTCGTTAATTTTATTGGACGAATTTAGTACCTAGTGTATTTACGAGTTTTCTCGTGTGTAAGACCCAAATAAGCAAGTGATTTCACTCTAATTTTTGTGTCAATTTTCCATCGAAATTGTTTTTACCCTACCTAAGTCACTTTGCAGGTACATTATCTCTAACACTGTGTACATCTATCTGCTCTTATGTCCTAATGCCCACCTCATCTCATCCATTTTAGAAAAAAAAAACTAATCATTACAATAAAAAGAGTTTGGGCGAAACCCATTTGTTTTCTTTTGCCTCCAACCAAATATAGTGCATTTGATAGATCTCGCCTAGAACTACATCTTTTATTAAGGAACAAATATCCTAAGTCGTATGGAAGGAACATGGGGTTTTGTTTAGTCGCTGGTGAAACCGTTTGCCGACTACGATACAGTGCATTCAGAGGAAAAAGTTCGAGAGTCATTAAAAAACGATTCTAATTGATAAAACTTATTATAATTTAAAAGAATATTTTATGGATAATTTTTCACTAATTAAATTTTTTATTGGATCTTGGGCGTTACGTCCAATTCCCCGAAGTAAAATTGTAATGAATCGATTATTTTAATTACGTTACGTATATCTATAAGAATTTATTATTATATTATGTTATTCTACCATTGCATGCTTTAATAAATGCACTTTATTTAATGTAATGTGACCTATAATCAATTAATGAATAAATGAAATATGAAAACAAAATAATCAGAACAATTAGTATGGAGACATTTTGGTCTCTAGCTCCTATCCAGTCGTGTAACTTAGGATGTTTCTTCCATAATGAAAGATGTAGTCCTTGGTGAGATCTATGAAATGAGCCATGTTTCAGTGAGTCGTGAGTCCATAAGCACCCAATCCCCTTATCCGCGAGCTACTTCCCAAGATATCTTCAGTAACAAGATTTGTCAGGCTTAGCGAGCCTTGATCGATCACTCCTGGTCTAAATACATTTACGTGTATCTTTTATTAATCACATGAACTAGCTAAACTGTAGCTATTACTCATGCTTCGACACTCAAGTTCAGTCGTCATTGTCCATGCCGATAAGCTCGGCTTGCAAACGTCCCTTACTGCGACAACATGCAGTTAAACACAGGATCCTGAGTGCAAGCCGAAACTGAGGACTCAAGGAAATTAAAATAACAATTTTCCAAAAAGAGTTTAAAATGCCTAACCACACCACACCGAAATGCAGCATTGGAATTTTTAGCTCTTGATCAGTAAAATATTCATAGAGCCTAACACCGGCGTAGGGAGCCCAACTGAGCCAAAAGGCTGTAACGAGAATAAAACTCATCCAATGGCTAGGGTTAGCCAGGTTTTCTGCCAAGGCGGTCGCATACTCTTTGTCGTGTATGGGAGCACCGCTGTTAAGCTTACGCTTCATAGAAAATATGTAAAAGTAATTATAGACAATAGATATAACACTGGGACCGAGGACGAGGATTCCCAGAGTAGCTGTATAGGCGTATGTGGTACCCCAGTCGAGCATGCAGATGAAGGTCTCCTTGTCGAAGTTAGCTTCCTTCTTGTAGCCGAGCAGCGGCGGGCAGCACAGCATGGCCGCCGAAATCCACGTAAATACCATCCAACACTGACTGCGTGTGCGCGTTTGTACCTAGTCGTTTTGAGCAGGTGTTATTCATCATATCACAATGTTATGTCCTACACTTGGGTTTATTTACTAAATCACCGAATCAATACGTATACTTATTATTATTGATATTAGCTGACACATAGGCATTTTAAGTTTTCACTTCACAATAGCTTTGAAAAGGTAAAGCCCAAAAATAAGAATAAAGAGCTAATAGATATAATAAGTATTTCATGCCATAGTAAACTGTTTTTTTTTCTTCAAATTGGAATATAATGAAAAAGGCGACTAGAACCAAATGTATAGGTATTTCTAAAATATCTAGGTGTTTTGTCACGCAAAATTTTCAATCTAAATACCAGGGCGTTTAGAAAATGATAAGAGATGCGGTCATTTACTAAAGTGTATGTACAAAATGCACAATAGTGAGATAGATAACTAAAAAAATATAGAAAAAGATAGCTACCGTCGCACTAACCGTCTCATATCGGAGAGGCTTCCTGACGGCGAGATAACGGTCGACAGAGATCCACATGAAGGTGTATACTGAGACGGACCACAGCGTGACCTCAATGTAGCCGGCCAGCCGACACATTAGGTCCCCGAACATCCAACGGCCGGTCATGGCCGGATACACAGATAATGGAACCACCAAAAGTCCGCACAGAAGATCCGCCACCGCCAATGATAATAGGTAGTAGTTGATTACTTCGTTTGAGAGCCCTGGAAAGAAATAAGTAGATTCAATTACCAACAAAATATTAGGATTTTAATTTAAATTAAATTAGTCAATAATTATACATACTTACATACCTACATAAACTCACGTCTACAACTTAAAATATATAAATATTTCGTGTCCATAATAAGAGGGGGTAGACAGAGGACAGGTAGTTTCCACTTTTCGCCGTAAGATTTGGTGGACAAACGTGGTGGCGAGGCTATCGTCGGCTACTAGGTGTAGAATAGTATCCACAAAATCCCTTAGCCGCTTAGTACGACACCCACTGGAAGATGGAGGGTGGTGCTAATCTTTATGGCCGGCACGACACACGACACAGTCTGTTATAGGCTAAAATATTATAGAATAAGAACTAGTATATGTAAGTACTTATACCTAATGTAGTGTACCTACCTACGTAGAGTAAAATCGAAGTAGATTTTTTATTTGAAAGCGTATAAACGCTTTCCGCTTGTAAATACCTACCTTTGAAATTGAGGAAAGCTGCGATGATGAGCAGGTTGGAGACGACGATAGCGATGCCCATGACGGCGATCACAGCGGCTTGTGTCAGCGACTCGAAGGTGGCGAGGGGACTGTCGGCCACGCTCACCTCCCCCGCGCCGCCCGCCGCTCCTCGCGCGCTCATCATCCTCGCTGGCATAACTGGTAAAACAAGCAACCTTCAATATAAATAGTTTCAATATATTAGTTTCAATATATATTTAGTTTCAATATATATTCAATATAATAGTTTCCAAGTATCAAATATTATATGCATTTCTTAAAAATTAAGAAAGTCATACATTGATGGTCAAATGTGAAAACAGTATTAAAATTCGTTGAAAAATAAAATAGCTACAAGCAATCAAAAATCAGAACGGTAGAAAGAAACGGCAATAAGTATATTATGACGTCAGTGTTCCTAGCGCCATACAAGCAGATCCTGGCTGCATGTCAGTATAAAGGACTGTTTTGCTAAAAAGGGACAAACAGTCCTTTATACTGATATGCAGCCAGGATCAATTTATGAATGTTTCTTAATTTTTAAGAAATGCATATAATATTTGATCAGAGATGTTAATGGTTAAAGTTAATATTGGAGAGATGCTCTATCCCATTTTAGCATGAGCATCTCTCCAATACTAACTTTAACCATTAATATCTCTGATGTTAGTTGAGATATCGAAAAACTAATTTTATAACCTTCTTTAGGATGCCCATGTAAGTTGATTGTTACAATAAAAAAAAATTAGGTTAATACCGTATTGGCGCAAAAGCCCCAGGGATTACCCTGTTTCCAAATTGGTCATTCTGTACATACCACAGAGTGAACAAAGCTAGTATAATGACAACTTGCACAACGCGATATAATAACAAATCGACTGGATCGCGTAGTGCAAGCAATTTGGAATACACCGATTATCTGATCGATTCGTAGGGACGTAGAAAAAATAAAAAAGTTGTTTAGTTATCGATAGAAACTAGTTACTACAGGTTTTAGAGAAAAATATAACTTGAAGCATTATGTAGTAAACGTGTGGTAAGTATTTTGTTTATTGGTAATGTTCACAGCACAAATTAAAGTACATTAAGAGCGCTTTCACATTAGGCGACTTAGTCGCGCAGCTTGTGCGCGGCTGGAGAACCATACAACAATTAGCAGCACGGCTGCAGCTCGACGGCAGCGCGACCACAGAGTCACGGTGATTACGATGCGTAGCCGCGTGCATCAGTCGTTGAACCAGTGTTGCGAGCGCACTTTACTGTAGGAAGTCGCACCATAAACGTGTTCGATACCGAAAAATTCATAATTGAAATTCAATACGCATTAATTCGTACAATGATTTTTTCGACATTCGGAGATAATTAAAAAATCTTTTATTGTATTTTATTACTTTGAACACTGTTATGTCATCACTTTTTAGATATCGATTTTGAAGCAATGGGTCTATCCAGTATTGCCTCTTTCGAGTTTGTATGCGACGATGACGATGGCGTCGGAGAAGTAATAAGAGCAACAGAAACAAGTGTTTCTGCGTTGGAATCCATATTTGAAATGAAAGCATTACGCTCTCCACCCCATCTAAAACCGCGCGTTAGCAGGGCGATCAAGCCGCGCGACCGTGCCGAGCAGTCGCCTCGCGACTTAGCTGCGCTGCAACCGCGTAATGTGAAGACGTCGGCTGGTGCAGCGCTGCTGCCGCGCAGCCTAGCTGCCTAATGTGAAAGCGCTCTAAAAGAAAGAAATTACAAGTTTAAATGACCAATTACGAAATTAACAAATTACATTTGTACCTACCATTAACGTTGTACAAAAGGGGAGCAAGAAGTGTTGCCCCCTATCGCAGCCATAGTTCGTAACCTTCGAAAAACTGGAAATCTGATGGAGAAAAGCAAAGAAAATTAGTATGCAAGCAATAGTAGATACCTAGACCACTGGCATAGAATAAGTATTTAATAACCTATTACCTGGCCGTGGGCTTGCTTTATATGGTTAGAGGTTTACATACTTTAGAGGGCTAGAGTTATTTCCACGTGATGCGATCTGGCAGAGAAATACAGACAGACATGACGAAACGAAAAAGATGTTCCTAGTTGACTACAAAAATTTAAAAAGATAAAAAATCCATCATATCATTGACAAGAATTAAGAATTTTGTCCATATTGCACATATAAATAATAGCAAATGATTAAGTTTTTTTTATTACCGGATACTTCTGGCCTATCCGGTAAATTAATATCAAAATTTATTTGACAACCAACTCATAAAATCTGCCAAGAAAGTAATCCGCAACAGAGTCAGAAACGAAACGCCGCTATGTAGGTATTTCAGCACAATGCTAACTTATTTAGTCTTGTGTAGGTCCTTTATAGTATTTCTGCATCTGGGAATATATTCCGCGACGCTGCGACGGTCGTCGACTTTTAAGTCACATCACCTTTGCTGTTCTATTTTAGCCGCAATATAATAACTCGTATAGTTACTTTCTCTTCTTATACTCCAAAATATCATAATTTTACTTACTTCTGGTATTGCTACTTACTGCCTACCTAACTACTATCTACAAAATAAGATAACTACGAACAAATACACAACATCCCGTTATCTGCCTAACCCACGCATGCCTTAACCATTTTCGGTAAAACCCAGCTGACCTATTTTCCAGCACCTACCTTAGACATATTAACAAGAATAGATATTGACCTTAATTCGGGACAAAGCTAAAATAAACTATTCAGGTCGTACAAATAAACTCGTGAAATAGTAGCAGTGTTGCATTTTAGTGCAGCATATACCTACAGTATGCCCTTCTTTTATATTGCGGCATAGTTTTGCCATGCATGCCTCCTTAAACCCTGCCTGCCCCCATCCGCAAAATCCCCATGAGCAAAATCCTGGTTACGCCTTGCCTGTCCCAAACCCTGTCCGAACACATCACATCCGAGTCTTATGACTTTGGGATATTTGACGACCGGCTCCTTCCAATAAAGAAAAAAAGCTGGAGATCGAATCCACTAAATATGTACAAAGTAACTAAATAGAATCTAAACTGCATCGTTATGACGTGTTTCGTATGCTACTATCAACTAACGATCCTCTTTCAACTTAAGTTCCGATCGAGCGAACAGTAACGTATTTGTACATTTCTACTAAAACGTTAAGTTTATACTGAATCGCAGTTGAATGGTAACAAAACGCTTCAACTGTCAAATATAACCATCGAACATAAGTTCCTCCCAAGGTACTTTTGCCCGATCGATAGTAAATCGAAAGGTGGCAGTAGTAGAGTTATGCGTTATCAGAATGCGATTTGGTGTCCAAATAGAATTGAAACGAAAACTAAGTTGAAATTTTATAGATATAGAACTACAAATGTTGTAATAAAAATGGTAAAGACGCCAGCCGAACGGGTTCTGAGGGAGTTCTACCAACCGAGCCATCAGCAACGAAGACCTATGGACTTGATTTGTTTAATTGTTTATGGAGAGCAGACGAGCAAACGGGCCACCTGATGGTTAATGGTCACCGTCGCCCATAGACATCTCACCTCACTATAATGTTATTAAAGGGTTTTTAATGCATTGATATCCTTGAGGACGTAGATGGGGTGATTCATTTGCCGATATTACGCTGGCTCTCTTACTTTTCAAAACGAAGCATAGCAATGCATCGCAATGCTGCTTTGCGGCTGAAATAGTTATTATTAATACTATTATGGACGGAACTAGTTGCGGAAACGCGGCTTTAGAATAAATTGCAATACGCCAATCGCATCTTAATGTCCGTAACTAGCAAAGCAATACAATCGTAGCTTTCTTCTTACTAACCCAATAGTAAAATCCATATTTAGGCAAATTTATCTCTAGGAAAATGGATTTGTTTAATGAGCTCCACTGCGCAGGTGCAGCAATGACGAGCCTGAGGCCTGGCGGACCCAAGGTCAGGGCTACCTCACACACACTAACGCAAATACTGATATACTTACACGCGATTACATACAACACTGGATTCGATAATCGGGGCACAGTAACACAAGTACAATACGAGTATGCATAGCAATGTATGATATGAATCTTTTACTGCAGCCATTTTTTGAAAATAATTATTTACAGTACTACCTACAAACACACAAATAGCTATAATATACCAAACTATTGGAACGTAATAGGTATATCCAATAATTTCCAAGTACATTAGTACATACATAAACTCACGCCTGTGGGAACAGGGGTAGTACCTGGGCAGATACTAAATAAGAGATCAAAGTAATTTTATAATTTATTTCAAAGTTGACAATGTTTTTTATTGAAAAAAGCACTGAGCTGCGCTGCGGTTCGCCAAGTTGCTACAGTAAATGACTAAAGGATTAAGTACTTAGTTAAATTATGAAATATGTAGTTACATAATAATACCTCTTCAGTAGGTAAACACAGTTCGTGCAACACCGAATTTATTTACAACAGAACTTACCGACTGCAACACATAACGCGTGATGGTGCCTCACACGGCAATACACGGGGAAATGCGGACAATTGATATAAATATGTTTGTATCCATCACGAGAAACCTGCGGCTGGTAGTGGCACGCGTTATATATAAGTGGCACCCTAACCGGCAACGCGTTTGCCACTTCGGACGGAAGGTGTTATTGTATTGTTGGGCGGGCCGTGAAGGCATCGCGGCGCACGCGGGCTGCGGAGTGCGGTGGTACGCAGCAGTCAAGGGCGGCCTGCGAGAACTTCGCTGTTTGCGAGTGGCGCCAAGGTCGCCACTGCCGATGCGCTACCGCCCCTGGCGACTCACTAATCAATACCACAACAATGTGAAAACACATTCTTTATATTTCATTAGTCGCTACTGCTGTGATGTATATATACCTACCATCCTATCCATTAGGGGTCGTCCTAATAGAACGCGATCACGCGATTATCGCGCCAGTAAGGTTCACGCGGTGACTATTTCGCAATAGGCGCGACAACACTTCGCGCGACTGTCAATTAGGACACTTATTTGACATCAGTATGTTTGATCGCGCGTTTGTAAGAACAAAGTTCGCGCGAATCACGTAATCGCGTTCTATTAGGACGACCCCTCAATAAAATAATAGTTCCGGAACCGGCGTACCTTCCGGCAAGGGATTATGCACCATGAGGAAAGTGGATAGGTACCTACCGAATATTAAAAAACTGCCGAAAAAGTTGGATAAAAGTTTTTGGGTCTTAATCGTTAGGTACGGGAAGTCTATTAATTTTAAGAAAGGGTTCGATTAAGAAGCGGCGGCATAACCTTCGGGATTCTAACGCGCTGTAACCTGTAGAGGATGCCAGGGGTAAGGTCCAAATCACAAACCCAATAAGTACATACGCCCGTGTATTACGTAGGTAAAAAGAAGTCTTTAACTGTGATAGTACAGTTAAAGACATATCAAGCTATACTCCGTGGAGCCCTATCGCAATAAGGTTTTGTTATGATTTCTTGACATTGATATGAATGTGTCAATTAAGTTAAAACGACAAAGTAGGTAGGGTACTAATGTCTTGTCAGTGTCTTTCATTACTACCATGTTACCTACACGTGGAAGAAACAAAACCTCGGAGGACTAGTTCCTGCATTACCTACCTACCTACATAATACTGACTGCCCGTCTATGCATAAATTATGATATGACGTCATTAAGCGCTAATTTTGAACCGTAACAAACAGGTAAGTGTGAAATGGGTAGTTTTGTAAGCGCAATAGGGTTTAATAAAGAGTAAGTATAAGTAGGTAACTACGTAAATGGCTACTTAAATATCTACGTACTTATCTGCTTTGATACCTTAAATTGAATCATATAATTGTGAAATCACAATTACCTATGTAGGTACCTCTGGGACATACCGAAAAAAAACGCTTTCAAAATCTATCCAGTAGTTATTTTTTTCTACGCCCATTTGGTAATTACGAATTGTTCATTACGAAACCAGTCATTCCTAAGGGTCGTGAGGAAAGTTATAGACGTTTTCAATACGTTACTGGTCAACTCTTGGATGAAAGAAAATATTGTCTCCCACCGGATTGTTCTCAGAAGTTCCTTTAAAGGAACTACTGAGACTTAGGGGCGGGCATTCGTTCCTTCATGAGTCAATTAAATTACAAAGTAGAGTATCCACAATTCCACGAAAGTATAACTCTCTTTCGTAATTATCTTTCTTTCTTTTCTTTTTCTTCGGTTAATGGCAATATTATCGTGTGAGACGAATGTCTTCCACTGTACATAGGTAGGTACATTGTATATGTAAATGTATACGTAAAGTAGGCACAAGTACCTACTTATATATTTATATCCATATCCCGTATTCTGTCTTTCTAACTGGAGACAAATAGAGACTCGAAATCGATTCGAAATCTCATCTCATCAAAAGTCGTCCGCATGACTACGCATAGGTAGAATACGCAGTAGTTGTTTCTATGCACGTGGTGCCGTGGTAAATCATATTACCAAAAGTATTCAAATGTAGAGTCTAGCTCTAGTAGGTAGAAAAAAGCCTCCAACAAAACTAGTTACAAAGCTTAAGTTTCATGGACTGTATGCTTAAAACATTCGCATGACGGACAACATATTAAAATAGTTTTTTAAAAATAAATAATCTAGCTAATATAATAAGAGCCAGAAAAGATAAGGATCAAGTTACCCAACAAAATACAAAATGTACCAGAAACCAAATCGAGAGCAAAATATACGCCACTGTACTGGTCCAAATCATAAATAATTATAAAGGTCACTCACTGCGGAGTTTTCGCGCCCTCCGTTTGGGAAGGGCTATTAGTGCTGCATGCCGGTGGGTGGCCTGTAACGTTGACGTTTCATGAGGCCTGTGCCAGCGAACGAGCACGGCACGCGTTTTAGCGCGGAACGCGACAGCGTCCGGCGTCAGTCGACTGGCTTCAGGCCTCCTTCGCACAGCCGCCACCGGCTCGGCTCGGCTCCCCGATGCACGGCACGGACTCGCTCACTGCAGAGGCACAGAGGGGCGGCGCCGGCGCGCGCAAGCCCCGCGCGTGCTCTGACGCCCACCCCCTTACAACTTCGTCATCGATTCACGTTCAGAAAGTAAAGCTCAGTCGAACGAATTGGGTCACTCACGAGCTGCGTTTGCAGCAAGGCCGTAGCCAGAAATTGATTAGGTGGGTTTTCAGGGAGCGTAAACTGAAGGTGCGAGGAGGGAGGGGGTGGTTTAGAGTTTCAGGGGGGTTGAACTGCCGAATTTTAGGCCATGGTTTTAAATTTTAGACCTCTTTTCGAGGAACTGAAACTACTCGATTCCTATTTCGCAGGGAAATAGAGAAATTCAGTAAAATAGCCGAATACTCTAGGGATTTGGGGTTTATTGGTCGTCAGTAGTGACGGATGGTGGATTACAACTATAATGTAATAATGAGCTAAGATATTGGTTGGATGGGGGGGGGGGAAATATTCCCCCCCACATGACTACGCATAGGTAGACACAATAGCGTGTACCTACGTAAATACCGTCCTAAACCTTTTTAAAGAGTGGGTAGTATTGAAGAAAGAACCCCGGGGAACCCCCCGGAGTTGACCTATAGATGCTGAATCGGTAAGGAAATCCCTTAAAATCATAGGAAGCATTCCAAAAGTGTGAACATACCCATGTAACTTGACCATCGTAACCACAGAAATCGGACTTGTAGCGCCTCTCCTGAATTTCAAAATCTCTGATCGTAACATACTCATACGAGTATTTATCTTGAATATTATACATAAAACCTTTTGCGCATTGATCATTCTGCGTAATGAATATTATGAGTAATTGAACATTTTGCGTATCGAAATTAAATGGGGGTTGGTGGTATGGCATCCTCAAAGAACAATGATTTTTATGCAAAATGGAAATTTAAAAAAATATTGCAATACCGAATTTTATTCCCGATAAAGTTGTTCATTCATGGGAACTCCCAACTCAAAAAAGAGGGTGTGTGCTTATGACCACACGATAGAAGTGAAAACTTCCAAAAAAACACGCAAAGCACGACTTAGATAATAATAAAAATGTAACTCTTGCAACGATGCACTCCTTGTTAGACAGTAAACGGGGCTGATGACAGCTGAAGACGACTAGAGCCGAGTATACGCGATTCAGCGTCACCGACCCGAGCGCGCTTGATGTCGAATGGAGCCGAGTATACCCGATTCAGCGTCACCGACTCGAGCGTGGCGGTTGTTTGGTTCACTGTTCAGAAAGAGCGCAAAAATAAAATTTATTGTATTTGATGAATACAGTGTAATTTTATTTTGCGAATTCAATACATTTTTCAACCAGATCGGTGAAAAAATCCCGTAGTGTCATCAGCACCGTTGACTTGAGCACCTTTAGGCCCAAAATTCGAAACAATAATTCCCTACTAATTACGTACGTATCGGTGTAGGTCGAATATGAATATTTTGTAGAAATTGACCCGCTATAGCATAAATAAACAACACGTAGGTACTTTGAAATAAAATGGCAATTTATTATTTACATACTTCACAGAAATGAGAAAAATACAAATATAACACGAAACATGACGGTGAACATAGTTGAGATATACAGGGTTTTCATTATAGAATTTTCTGGTGATTCCTACTTAACTCATCTAAAAACAATATTTTCCAATCATAATATGTAGTTCTTGACGGTCAGGTATGAAGTGTATGAAGAGTCTAGTTGTAGAGCAAAAGTTATTACAGAGAAAAGTTTAACAACAGTTGGTCGTTTTAATGTTACCTGAATATTAATTCCTTTTCAATAACACACTGTAATACATATAATAAATAGGCTTCGAATTGCCAAATGTGTACAAAAGGCCTAACTTGGGCATGTTTTCCCTAGTACGAGTAGCTTATTTATTTTATTACCTATTCAGTTACCATAGGTTCAGCTTCCGCCGACATGAAACTGTGATAACTGGATCGAACGGTCTCACCTGAAGTCAAAGATATGTCTTTGGAACCAGGCGGCGACTGATTTTCCGTTTTTTTTTCATCATTATTTGTCAAGCAAGTTTGAGAACACCCACTTTTTTTATTTACCACATAGACATAAGATGCGCATTGAATTCCTCTATTCATTAAATTTGAAACAAATTTCTTGTTCATCGACGATTTGATACAAAGCACTTTTGGTTTTACTCTGGGTTTGGTGATACGGGCTCTCCCTTTCTTTTTATGTGATGAAACACCGCGCCTTTCATGCCGACGAGAACATCTGGGTTTTATATTTTTTCGCTTTAACTCTTTCAGTGTCATAAGTTTGGCACAGGCTCTGCAGCTCAGGTCGATATCGTCGCTAATTCTATTCTGATGTATTGTTGTAATCTAGAAAAATGCAAAACCAACTAATTATTATACACTTCTTAAAATTAAATGATAATTTATTGAAAAAATATTTTCTAGTTGTCCATACAGGATTCATATCACGTTCACATTCTTTTCACGAAGTTGTAGTTTGGGGGTAAAAGTGGACCCCCAAACTAAGATTCATTAATAAGACCAGCAGTTATATTCAATATTTTAACAAAATACAACACTGATCCATCATCTTCGATATTCCAGTAAAACCGTTTAATATCAGTAACAGCAGGGTGTAAACTCGCAGAAAATGAAAGTACTTACCTTAACCATGGACCTTTTTTTCTGCAACTCATCGTGTAACTTAGGGCAGGCGTTATTGTGTTGATGGACCCTTTCAATTCTATCTCCGCTGTGTTTTCCACGTTCTTCATATTCTCCATGATGACTCATATAAAATTGTTCAGCGCCGTTTTTCTAAAACAAGGTTTATTTACGATATCCACCTGAATTAATTTATGCCAACAAGTTGAAATCACGCAATTTTTTGTATCAGTAAGTAGTTACCTGCTTACTAAATAAGTATCTGTTTAGCTATGAAGTATTAACGGGACACCGCAAATAGGAACACATGGACAAAAATACACAGACTGAAATGAATACATTAACATTGATGCACTGCTTGATATTTTATTAATCCAATAAAAATACTCGTACATATATAAAAATCAAAGATTTTGTAATTCACCCCTATGTAGAATGCTCACTAGGGAGGTTTTATAAAGAAACCCCGTCTGTCAGTTCGCGCATGCGGTTTGAGCAGTTTCCCATACATTAGTCGGGCACTGAAATGTCAAATGTATAAAAGTGGCCTATGGGTCAACTCCGTGGCTCGCCGTCATTGTTCTAGAGGGGAGGGCGCTAGTAGTCAGACTTCTGTAATAAGAATATATACAAATTCAAACCTACCCACTCATTTTTTTATAGGTAGGTATATTCCTATCTACCTAAAGTTATTCTTCAGCTACTAGGAAAGTTGGAATGCGTTCTAAAAAGTAAATACTTAGCGTGTCAGGCAGTCAGGACAAGTAGCTTCTTAAATGTTAAGGGCGTTTTCAGAGTCGTGCGTATTTCGTCACGCACGCGGGTTAGTTCCGCATGCCTGCTCCACGCATCACATTGTTTTATACAACATTTCAGTATCGTGAGTGTCACCCGCATGCGGGGTGTGTTGCAAATTGACATTGACAATTTAAACGCATGCAGGGCAAACACGCGTGTGTGGTGAAATACGCACGACTCTGAAAACGCCCCAATAGTTAGTTACCCTGACGTTTCCACATGGCGCTGGTCCATCAGCATCATTCATAATACTGAGTATTGTATCCACGATATCGTTCTTTCTAACTGGTCCCATTTTGACACTACTCATTAATTCATGTACAAGTACTAGAATTGTCTGAGTACTAGGTACACTTCTGAAAAAAAGGTTCGTGATCATAATCATTATCGTCCTCCATGTTGAGGCACAGCCATGATCTACCGAGCGGGCGCAGAGCCGATTGGTGGATTTCACATCCCTTCAGAAAACTTTTCAGCCATTCAGATTTACAATGTTTTCTTTCACCGTTAGAACAGACGGTAAATTAGAAAGAAAAAAATAACTCATTGGTACATGACATGCAGTTTTGAGCCCGGACCTGAGATTGGGAGTCAGCCGTTCTAGCCACAGCTTTCTTTCCGTCTCTTAGGTACCCAAATTCAAATATTGAATCGATTTTAATTTGATCGATTCGTGGTATCCGAAGTAATCCAGGGTTCAAAGTATTCGGAGATTACTCAGATATTTTTAGCACAAATACAATCACTGGAAATGAAGTACGAAGATACGTAGTAACAAGTTTTTTCTATTCTATTCTTCTACTTACTTGTTTATCGTGTGTTTGGCGGTGCTCTTATATGAAACATTCCTCATAATATTTTTCCCTCATATCCTTGTTCAGTATAGATTTTAACACTTGAAATTTTATCACTGTAATTTTCATGACTATATAAAACAAGGAAATTCGATGACAAGTATATATTTTTAAGAGATTCTATTGTTTTATTCCTAAGTTTCCATCAATATGCCATAAACAAGGTTTTTTCCAAGGAATTTCTATATTAGTATACAATTTTTCCTAGTACAGTCAGCGCCATAAAGATGTAAGCGTTCATGGTGTTCAAAAATATCTAAAAAACACAAGATCAATTTTATGTGCGCAGTTAGAGTGACCATATTGTTGTAAACATTCAAAGTAGTCAATATATCTTAGCAGCACAGCCCCTAATATTATGTAAGCAGCCAGGGAGTTCATAATTAAGTTGGCGGACAAACCGTTCAGTGGTATCTTATCTATACATCTAGGTTTAAGACAATGATCATATTGTTGTAAATTATCTATCTTTTTCTTAAAAATGGAAACTCTTTTGAGTGAGTACTTTGAATATGCATACTATGACTGAATATAAAATTGAATTTATGTTCATGCGGAAATGCAGCATGCATAATGGGAACATTTGGGCGCGGCTAAAAAGCGGCCTTTTTGACTAAGCTTCTCACGTATTGACAAAGTCAAGGATTTAAAATAATAATAATTGACATGTATAATATTATAATAATAATAATTTACACAAAAAAAATTAAATTTATGTTTATCGGATGGCCTTGACTATCTTGAACGCACACATCTATGTGACGTTTTCTTCATCAGAGACTTTTAACTACCTTGGACGCTCACATCTATCTGACGCTGACTGTACATCAACCCGCGCACACGTATTCCAAACTTTGATACCTACTAGAACGAAGGTGGGAAAGAATAGTTTGGAATCACCATGAGCGCGGGATGACCTTCTATAAGGATTATGATTTTTCCAAGGAAACGAGTATTATGTCTTGCCATTGTCTTGCATACAAGTCAAAGATTTGGTAATTCAGAGAGGGCGCTCCTGTCCAATTTCTGTACCTTTCTGTGCATGTTGTTTGTAACCTATCACCAAAAAGGTTAAATATAGTATTCCTTTATATAATCCGATTTCTCTGCTTTTCTCCAGCGCGAAAGATCTTGCATAATGGGAACGCTCCATTATCTTATGTCGGCATACCCTGATCAAGAATATAAAAACCTTTGTGATAAAAACGCTGTCAAGAGGGCGCCATTGGTACTGGTATATTTAGTCTGTGTTATGAATTTCGCTATGAAAATAAAGTTCCATTTAATTCCGCAATAATATGGCGAGGGTTTTTTATATTCCTGGTCAGGGTATATAGATCTACAGATATACTTAGGGGGCGTCCATTAATTACGTGAGGTGTTCAAGGGGGGGAGGGGGTCAAGCTAAATCTTACTCAATCTCACCTGGGGGAGGGGGGGAGGTTTCGAAAATATCACGTAATTTTTCCATGGACTGAATTAGAATAAATCTTTTATTCATTTTTGTTAAAGTATTTATTATTTAATTTTATCACAGTGAATTTAAGTAACGGTTATAATCTCAACTACTAGTCTTTGCTAGTCTTAAATAAAGATAATAGAATAAATTGTGTTCTTGTTTTTTTATTTTTTTTATAATCCAACGCGTTCATAATCAAAACACAAATTTAAAAAATATCACGTGAGATTAGGAGAGGGGGGGAGGGAGTTGAGGAAAATCTCACAAAATCTCACCAGGGGAGAGGGGGGGTTACAAAATCCTAAAAAATGTCTCACGTAATTAATGGACGCCCCCTTACCATATCGCTGGTAGAGTCACGGAACTAGGTGGAGTTCTGTAGATATGGTTTGGCTGGCACAGTTGTGCTAACCTTCAACTCTCGGATTAACATCACTGACCCCAAATAGCCCATTTGCGCCAACATTTGCTCCTTGATTAACTCGCGAATTGTCTTTCAATTCGCGAGTTAATCAAGGTACCGATTATTGTCGTGTGTTTATGAATATATCGTAGTTATGAGTTGGGTTATCATTGAGATATGCAAAAAACACAATTTAGGTACCATTACATGCATGTCTTCAAAAATTAAACGAATGTACTAATTTGACATGACTTTTATTGAACACAAGGACACGATACGCCATAAATATACTAAAAATATAGGCAGATACAGCAGTATACAAGCAAATAATTCCCGAGGAATATTACCCCAATTAAGAATAGTCTAAACAATTTAGTAGGTACTTATCTACATCTATTCAACAACCTATTCTACGCCGGAGCTTTGACTCGAGAAGATCATTTTATTGAGTTATATTGCGTAGGTGATTATTACAACTCACACTAATCTAAGTAGGCACCCATAATAGTGGATCTCTTAGGTATAGAAAGAACATAGTGACAATATTTTTTTCATAATTATGAGAGCTGCCCCAACTAAGGCAATATAAACTAAAACTAAGGCAATATAAGCAATTATAAACTTATTACACAGAAATAAAATTAATAAACGTACATTATATATCAGTCAAAATATCATAGCCTCTAAATAACTACCAAAAATTGTTACAATCTAGATGTAGGTATAGATAAAAGGCCGTCTCAGACTTGGAGCTATAATTAAACATATTTTTCCATGTGGCCCTTGAGTCCAGTCCACACACAGCATTATAAATAATATATTCATACATTTCATTGCAGACACTGTGACGGACCCACTGTACCACCGTCCGTCTGTCCACCTGGAGTGGTGGGTTTCACCCCCCCCCCCCCCCCCCCCAAATCTTCCACTCTCATTGAAAATAATCTTAGGCGCTGGCCACATCAAGCAAGAAAGGGGCACGATCGCGACAACGTTCGAACCCGAAATGCGTGTAAACGCCTACAACGTTCATTATTGATAATTAGCATAACATATTAGCACCTCTTCCAAAATGAGTTCCAAAACGACAATTTGCTATATAAGTGAGTCAAAATGTTGTGCTTGGGCCACGCCAATTTCATTGTAAAATGGGGTAGAACAGAAATAATTTCAGGCTCCATATTAATTTTTTGGATAGGTTTTATAAGTTATAATCATATAATAATACATAAGTATATGTATATTATAGCTCTCGTTTGTGACGGCCTTTACTAGTAGTTATCATAGTGTATAGTGTGAAGTATATAATATAATATATAGTGTGAAGTGCAGTGCTGACTATTAACATAAGCAAATGAAGAAAGAAAACACCGCGTCCAAGTAGTCTATTTTCATCCAGGTTTTAAACATGGTTCGAATTGGTTTTGTCTAAATCACAAGCTTCAAACCCGTTCTAAAGTCAACTCACAATCAGGTGGTAGGTCTGATCATATCCAAGGAAGATACTTAACGTTTGATCAAATATACGTAGCAAACATGTCGATTTTGCGGGGGTCAATAAATCTAAAGCTAAAACTAAATGGAACAACAGTTCCGTTTAGTTTTAGCTTTAGATTTATTGAGGATGTAAGAACATCGCCACTCATATACTACCTACGAGTGAGGATGACGTTTCCTTTAGCGATGATAAAAATTAGCGCGTGACACTCAGGAATCGGTACCCATATTAGTCCTGCTGCACCAATAAGGATTTCCGCCAGGTCATCATCATAGCGCCTGCACTCTATACTACCGCGCCTGCACATACAAAGCTTTGGTTACCTAGTAAATTAATGTAGCTTTTTTCGCAGGTATTAACACTAGACATACCTGTAAGGTAAAGATTATCTGTGACTATATTCAGTCAAGGCTTTTTTTGCAATATCAGTCTTTATGCAATAATGCGCGCCTTTTTGTATAACATGACTTTACTGAAATGATTTCTCCTAACACGAAACCAAAATATGATGGCTGACATACAATTCTCAATACTGACTGGGTGCAAAGTAGGGAATTTTTTTTACCTACCCAGATTTGTAGATCAAAAAACAGCTAAAATTCTTTGCAGGATTAATTTATTGCAGTCAGCAAATTTCCGATTGCAGGCCAAGTATTACCTAATTAATTTTTAACAGGATTATATTTCCATACAAGAGTGTAATTTTCTTACTGTATGTGTCTAATGTTTATATCCAATGAAAAGTTATATCCAAATTTGCTCACATATGTGAACCTGTTATTATGCGCGGTCAGCAACCGACATTTTCTCCCGAGGCTTATACTTAGCACTTTCTCAAAGAATGCGAGGACATTGAAAAAAAGTTACATTACAAAGACAGCACGTGTTATTCATAATTATCATTGTTCCACTACAACGAACCCTTTATACCTATATAGCAGCAATGATGTAGACATATGTTGTCAAGCATTTATAATAGGACTTAAACATTATAGGTCATATTCAGACATAGATATTATAGGTCATACATAATACAATTATTATGAATTCAAGCCAAAATAAAGTAATTAATAGTGTATTTTTAACATTTAGCGTTTTTAGAGGTAATCATTTCTTTGAAAATACGAATCTTGTCTGTATAATAAGCAGCTATGTATATGTCAACGCTTAAAATGTAAAAAATATACCTACAATATGATATGTCATGTCCAAAAAATATTATATCTGGAGCCGAGCAGTGATATGTTATACTTATAAGCTGTACTAATGAGACCAGAGGTCAGGACCCCAAAACCCATTTATTGCAAGCGTCATTGGAAGCGTTCCAAAAACATCATTTTAAAAATTGCATCAATCAACTTACATAGACACATTAATGAAGGATCTAAAATTAGTTTTTCGATATCTCAACTAACATCAGTGATATTAATGCTTAAAGTTAGTATTGGACAGGTGTTCTGTCCCTTTCTAGCAAAACAGTCCTTTATATGCCAGGACCTGCTTGTATGGCGCTAGAGAACAGTTACGTCATAAAACTTATTGCCGCTTCTTTCTACCGTTCTGGTTTTTGATTGCCTGTAGCTATTTTATTATTCAACGAATTTTAATTCTGTTTCCACATTTGACAATTAATTTCTGACTATTTCTTAAGTTTTAAGAAATACATTTAATATTCGATACTTGGAAACTACTCTATTGGCGATCGAAAGTTAGGGAAGAGGAAGGTACATTTTATACAGCTTCAATAGTTTTTTTTCATTGTACACTAAACCCGCATTTGACCCCGATCTCACGTGATGGTAAGCGACGACGAGGTCGCCGATGGAAGTTCTGGTATTACAGACAGAACCACTATAAATTGTAAGTACTCTTATAGGATCAAAAATCACTACTCGTCTCCTGTACCTACTATATATTAAACATAACCTACGTAACAAAACATTGTTAAAAGGGTGTGACGTATTAAATAGATCCTTAGCATAGATGAAAAATGAAACGTAGAGCAAGTTGAAACTAATTTACATGAAAAATATAATATTTTCACTCACGACCAACAAAATCGAAAAGGCACCCTGACTAGATCACTAATGTCCACAGTAGAGACATTACAGAGTAACCTTTTGTATCATAGGAACTGGAATTCCAGTTGGAATTCAACCTATTCTATATAAAAATAAGTATAGAAAGCAGAAATTTTATATTTATTTTGGTCAATCAAATTATTGGCCATTATGGTCAATGTCCAGTTGGAATTTTAATGGCAATTGATTTATGTCGGTACTGTATTCTACAGTTGGTAAATCAGTTACTTATAGTCCATATGATCAGTTTGTAGTGTAGGTACCAGGTTTCATGGTTGCAGAAAAAGTATTCTATGCAACTGCACGTAATAGCCATTTTAACACTCGTACTATAAAATGGCTATTATTACGTAGGAGTTGCAAAAACTACTATACTATCACACTGAACCACTTTAAAACTTTGTTTGATATAATAACAAACGCATAGCAAATATTACACAGGATCACTATATAAGATATCATTATTTTGTTACACAAGTCCATCTACTAGGACCTTCTATCAATATGCAAACAAGTTTCAAGCGAGATGATCCCAAGCTAGTGTACTTACAATACTGAGAATATCGCGACAAACCCGATGCGCACACGCGGGGTGGATACATCGCCTCCCTTGAAACACGTTCGTTAAACGCTACAATGATACATAAGACCCATATATAAATTTCTAGAATCTATTACAAATTATAGAACAATAGCATAAAGTTTAAATTCAATAGTAAAAATATTAACCTGTGTCTATCATCAGGCATGTCGTATGTACATTTAAAATTGTACTTATAATTTACTGCTAGCTGTATATAATATAAAATCAGTGGATGTTCTAACGAACATTGTGACAAATTCAGATTCTTAAATAAGAACGACAGGAGCCGAATTTTCAGAGAGCCTTCAGGATAAAGTTTTGCGACTTCAAGTTTTTGATATAATTTTGATATATTTCTTTGTAAAGTAAACGTAATTAATTGTAATTATATGTAAACTTTTTAAAATATTACAGGATTACAGGTCACTAACATGTCATCATTTGAAATGGCACTATTATATTTACTAAATACGAAATTCAGCAGCGTTTTACCCATATGCATATTAAAATGTTATACGGTCGGACACATTAGTGTTTAGCAGACGACCCGAGAAGTCTAGGACAAACGACAGGAAATAAGAACGGTACGTTTGTACTACATATCTTGTTCTTACTAAGCAAATTAGTTTAGCTAAGTGACTTGCTAAATTGCGACTGCTGGGCAAATTTATAAAATCCATCTTAAAAGTATTTATCATGTTCGTCGCTTAATTTACTTAAAATTATTTGTCCGCTATATTTACTATCACGCATCAGTATCATTATGTACTAAATATATTATAGCATGTCATTCAACCGATATTTCTATAATCAGAACTACCACCATCACCTACCACCTCATAGGGCCGTAGTCGGTAGAACGTGATTAGGAACCAAACGAACTTGTGCCCCCCGTCCCTTCTCCTCTAATCGTTCAGAAAATCTGCTTTGTGTACGTCTTTGAATCCGCCCCGGCAATACATATTTAGATACAGTGAAGGTGGTAGAGATTGTAGAAAGTTCAGAATACCAAGACTTCGGCCGACGTCCTAATAGCACCAGGCTAAAGTCAGTTTTTTCATTCAATGTCTAACGTAACGGAATACTGATGTGACAACTCCATACGGGATGAAATTCAATGAATGGACATTGTTGCAGGTATAAAACAGCCATCACATTAGAGTTTGCAATTAATAGGTAGAATATTTGGATATTGTCCGAAATCGGTTTGGTGTTGTTCTGCTTATACTATATAGAGTTACTGATAAATCGATCAATTCCCGTTAGGCGGTTTTAGAGGAGGTTATACCAATAACTTTATGCTTTACGCAAAACTAAACCATTTCCGAGATATTAAGAGTGAAAAAAATCGCCCCGGCAAAAGGTATCTGCCGTCATACATGGAATCAATGTGCATCGATTAGCCACGATTTTCGAGATACTCATCACCAGAGTCGGAGTCATCGGATTCGTCAGGTTCATTATCAGACATCATAAAATGACGCTTAGAAGTAATTCCAGACGGCCAACAACCGGGGATGGCGAATGCTTCAAATTTCGACACGGTCCACCATCTTATGATCGGCCGCCATTTTGTGCAGAATTTAATCTTTGACTACATAAAAAAATTTAATATATTATTTGTGAAATGCACATACTTATTAATTATGTTGTCGCCGTAGACTCCTAATACCTAGGAAATGTTTCAGTTTCGCATAGGGCATTATAGGGTTAAAGTAATTGTAATGCCCTCCCCTAAACCACTTTGACGGGATTATGTCGAATTACCAGTAACTATGTATAACACATCCGCGGCAACGGATCAACTCCATATCAACAAGAGTCGTTCCGAATTCTTTATCCAATTCCATTCCATCGTTTTATCGATGATTCTGCCAATGTCCAGGTTGAAGATGACACAGTGCGATAATTTTAAGTTGAACGGCAAGATTTTAACGCGGTATGTTGAGTTCACTAACCGAATTTCTTTATAACAAGTTACATAAAGCTTATCAATTCCGCAACGTCACCGCCTCGCCTTGCAACAAGCGAGTGCCTTCTTTGTGTAGGAAAGGCGATGTCGCAACGTTATAATGTGCTTTAACATGTGTGATAATTATCACACTATTATTTATATTAGATTAAAAAGCAGACTTTACAAAACAATATCTAATTTTATTCGTTACAGTGACTTTTTTTAAATAGAATAAAAAAACTGATTTACACCACTCGTATTCCACAAATATACACTTTCTTTTCCAGTTAATGTATTGATAAATACAAACTTAACAAATGGCATGTTGCAAGATGTCCGTTTGCTTACATTCTTAAATAAAAAGGTAAAACTAAAAAAGTTGTGATATTATCACATCATCTACATCAAAAACAAATAGAACTAGTATATTTATTACGTTGTCGTATTAATTAAGACTGTTTAGTATCGGTTTGGGGAACGACGAGATTCTATCCGTCTCTATATGTATGTAGGTACTTAATTTCACCTCAGTTCCAAAATTTAATTAAATGTATTATGTAACTCACCAAACAGCTCATAGCATTGACTTCAATCAGGAACTAATAACGGTAAAAAATCCCAATATTTTGTAAATACCTATATTATGTTATAACGGTGGATATAAAAATAAATTAATAATTACATGTATAACCCAATACGCACGATAACTAACTAGTCTAAAACTAACCGATATATGTAATAACTTTACATAATAAATTACTACATAAAAAATAAACAAAGTTATTAATATCAAATAAAACAAGACCAACTATTCGAGACGTTGTATATAAAAATATCAGATCCAAAGATCCATGCATGATCGTAAAAGGAGACAATTCATTCGAAAGACATTAGATTTGCCGGTAAAGGTTTCACCATCACCATTTTGTTCGTTACTTCTTCTACTTTTGATACCCACTGTTTCGCTGCAGATTCAGATCCCGTTCTGGAATAAGGTCATTCGATATCATTAAATGGTAGGCATGCACGACTATCAACCCTGATATAATTATATCTATGAGCTGGGGTAAACCTTGCCGCTGCTTGGTCGGGGACTGCTTATTCAATATATTCGCAGTTAACAACGATATTTGATGGCCGTTCATTATCCGCCCCCCATGACCCCGTTGGTAGCCTGCAGCTCAGCCCCAATCTAATATTCCCAATAAACACCCTTTAAACCGTAGATTCCATTTAAATGTATTACAGTACTTACTTGAATTTATACAGCGTGCCAGCGTGATGGTTGATCAGTTGAAACGCGTCGTACGCGTCGCCCTCGACACGCATTGCCTGCCACCCGTCTAAGGCAAGTGCTTTGCAACGCTCGGTACGGAAATCACACCGATTTGTCCTAAAAAATAATACATAATAAACTTTTTTTTTTTTTTGCAAGCGAGGAAACGAGTCGGTCACGGTTTTTTCAGCGTTACAGTGGAACGGCAACGAAAAATTATCTGAATCTGTTATCAACAAATCTGGCCGCATCTATTTTATTTTTATATAACATGTGTATGTTAATATGTAAGGTATTTATCTATGGGCCTATGCCTAAATATTTATTATTATATTTTTTAGATAAAATGTTTGCTTGTACTCACCCTTTAAAAGATTTAGAAGCGTAAAATACCAGGATATTTCCAGACATTTCCAACCAGTATCGATGCCAAGATGAAAGTGATATTTTTCTTCCGTCTTTTAAAATTGTTTTTCTCCTAACAAATCCTTGCATATCGCACTCTATTTCTTCGGTCTTCGAAGGATCACTAAAAATGTTTTAGTATTTTTAAAATGAATACTACATGAAAAGAACATGTAGAATTCAGATCAGACGGTAGATAGCGCAGCGGGTGGAATCGGAATTCAATGCAAGAAGGGAAGCGAATGCATCTATGCTGAGTTCATATTCGCATTTCGTCCAGCTAGCCCACTTGCCGCGGAATGCGCGCGCACGCGACCGTCTTCGGCTGCGTGCGCTCGGTTTGGCTACTTCCGTCGCCTCCAGCGACTCCTGCGCACCCCTGCAGACATGCCAGTGGCCGCATTGGCCGGAGGCCGAAGCCGGAGCGCACACACTGCGCTGCGCCTCCGTGCGAGTTAAGATTTAACAAATCAAACTTCAACTAACATTTAATTTCTACCGCGTGTTCCATCCTTGGCATTATATTCGCTTAACATAAGTTGAGATAGAAAGAGGTCAAACGCTGGATTAAACGTAAAAAAAAAATTGTTCTTACCTATGTGGCAACGATTTTGACATTTTATCGCTAGGCACGGAGCTAGGTGATTCAAGCAACGTGTCGTCCAGCAAATTGACCGAGCCGGCTGGCGTCTTCTCGTCCATCTTGTCATCCGTGTGACTCTTGCCGAAGATACTGTAAATAATATATTTGGTCCATTGAAATACATTATTAAATGTGGAACTTTTAAAGGATTAATAATTTGGAAACCAACTAGCACAGTCTACTAGCATATAATGTACATGATAATAATAGAATGCGCTGAGGGCCATAATTTCATCCGAATGTCAGGTCGCTACCCGAGCCACGGGGCTTGATACACATAAGTTCACATAACATATGATCTTCGCGCACGTGATACACGTGATACTTTATGTAACACATTTGACAGAACAAATAAAATAATAATTCAGAAATAAATCAAACAAATTAAAAGCCATATAATGTATAGTGGAAGACACATCAAGCTATACTCCGTGGAACCCTGTCGCAATAACTTTTTGTTATGATTCCTTGACATTCGTATGATTGTGTCAAATAATGTAAAATGACAAGGTACGAAAGGGTATATATAGCCTGATATTTTGTCCAATGTATAGTGGAAGACACATCAAGGTATAACTTCTATATATTCTTTGGAAGCGGGAGCATTTCCATTATATGTGTAACATCTTGTTGCCCACCAGATTTTTGTAGAGCACACTTACCCGCCAATCAGGCAAAGGATTATGATTTATCAAACTGTAATTTCCACCAAAAAAGCTGTCTTATTACTGTTGTGATGTTGTAATTTGCAGATAACGCCAGTTTATCCACCCACAGTGGGCTTGCTGCATAAGAATTAGATAACCCTGGCGCTCCTCCACCATAAGAACTGCTAGTTTCACTCAGCCACTTTGGGATATGATTATACTTTGATGTATGATTTCTTATTGATTCTATTTGTTCTTTTAGTAAATCAAATGTATCTGGATTCCAAAAATCTTCCAATTTAGCTATTCTATTATTCAAGTACTGATGCCAGCTTCTCACGTTTATGTGCATGGTGGAACCCATGTCCTAACTTTTAGTTGAATGTGTCATAAGTTAAAACGACAAATACATACACATCATGTGTATGTATTGCGCATGTATTGGCCACTGTACTTACTAATGATAGTTAACAGTTAAGAAAAAGGCCACTACATAAGCTGGTATTACATATTTTTTTGTTTATAATCTAGCCTGGGCCAGAATAAAATTTAACGGGTCCTCTGTTCCTGACCTCACTAAGTTGATTGCGTAATCGATGTTGACGTTGAAATGATACATGTTGTTACTTTACCAGGAGTAGACAAGAAAATAACTAAAATAAAATAACATAAATAATGTTTGTCCATTAATATTTTATGTGTATCGGCAATGTCTGGTATGGTCTGCATATTAGTGAAAAAACCGGACAAGTGCGAGTCAGATTTAATTTTCCTCAAAAATTATAAATATGTAGACTAAGATTATGATCATAATTATTTCAGATTTCAGGCGCTTTTTTCACGTTGATATGAAGATGCAGCTGTTCTATTTATTTCTAATTCTTAATAAATATAAAGTTGTACGAGATATTATTCACACACTGTATCAAAATGGTTAAAAAGGAACCCTTATGGTGAGACTTCGGTGTCCGTCCGTCCGCCTGTCAGTCTGTATGTCACAGATGTTTTTCTCAGGAACTACTAATGCTATAGATGTAAAATTCGGCACAGTTGTGGAACTTGCTTACCCGCATCTATCTCAGGTAAAATAAATGGAAATAATTTTATTTCTATTGAAAATGGGATCCGAAATGGGGATCGAAATCTAAAAGTGGGGCAACAGGGGCAACGGGGGAAAGTGGGCTATCATATGAAAGGGCTACTAAACTATTTTTTATTTTATTTTGTGCTAGAGTTTTTTTTACTTATGGTCAAAAATGTGCAAAAAAGAGTCATAAGAGACTGATATACAAGTAATTAGTACTGATAGAAGATATTACATGTATTCCGAGAAATATAAAATAGAGTCTAAATATTCATAATTTTTGTGGAAAAAAAATTAAAACGTCGCGAGTCCGACTCGCACTTGGCGGTTTTTTTTTTTTTAATTCATCACAATTTTGTGACAATCTAAATAAATAAATGCATGCATTCGTTTCATAAATTCAAATGATTACCAGAGAGTGATGGAAGACTACTATAGCTTGAAATGTACAGAAACTAAAGCTAGTAAATGCAAGCAGAAATAGCCTGTATTTGTAATTTTGTTAGACATAATCATACTTGTACTTTTTACTTATACATTTATAAGCCTAGCGTTCCGCCCCGGCTTCGCACGGGTTCATTTAAGCGCTGTTCAGACTACGCTAGCATATATTACATAGCACAATAATATCGGCCAGCATTCATTTATATAATAATATGAACACGTTCACACTGCGCTATACTATACATTATTGGCTTGCTATACGCTTAAAAAATTCAGCGATTTTCTGTGCTATATCGCGCACCGCGCTCTGCCCACCCGTCGTCCGTCTCGTAAGCGAGACGGACACAACTCTTTGGATGGACTATGTCTTTCAAGACTATCAAATCCATTGTGTGCACACTCACGAATCGTGGTCAACTGAGATTGCTATACAGCGCAATAACTTGCGATAATATCGCATAATGTGAACGCCTTGCTATATAGTATAGCTTTATGACGTAACGCGCTATATAGCGGAATATTATAACGTAGTCTGAACAGCACTTTAGGGCCTCCGTTGCATGATGCGGACCTACGTGGGGGAAAAATATCCATTGCCCGTTATGAACTAAAAACATTAGCGAAAAAACACGATAACCAGTAATGTACATCGATATCGAAGGGGCCTACAGTCGCCAATTGTACTTTTTTTTGTCAAGCTCTAGTGACGACATGCCTCGATCCTATAACTTAATATTTTGCACATAACCACAATTGGCGACAGTATAAGTCTTAAGGGTTTTATTTTTAAATACCATACTTGGGAATCAATCCGTTGCCCGCGGATTCTTGAGTTTTCCATGGGTGGATGAAGGTGAAATCCATTAAAATCCCCAGAGTGTTAGTTTTAGCTTTAACGCCCTACTATGAAACCGCAGAATTCCATACACCGATAACCAGAATGTATGTTTACCGTGGATGGAGGAAGCATAAACTTCGAATTCAACTCGAATATAATATTCCTCATGGGTGGCTTAAGATAAAAAAGCCACTTATTCTGCTGTCGAGTAAACGATACTGAGAGACCAACTTTTATAATTGGTCAGACCAGAATAAAGCAGCCACGTCAATGGGTTTTTGATTGGCTTCAAATAAAGCAGTCCGCGTTCCGGTACACAGGCACTTGGGTACAGCAGAGAGAACAAATGCTCCAAGGTCTGTGGCTAAGACGCCACAACCACAATCACACTTGTCAGGTTGTGTTTGCAGCAGCTGACCTGGGTCCGTAGACGATTAAAACCAATTAAAATTCCTAGAATGCCTTTCCCGTTCCCCGAAACCGCGGACTTCCCATTTCCTATACCGAAAGCCCAACTCGAATGTAATTTCTAGATCGGGGAGAAAGTAAAAAATAAAAGCGATTTGAATAAACAACCAAAAAATCTTTCAATTCAGTGTAGACAGTAAATTTTGAGCCATGCACAGAAAGATGAAATCGTTTCGATAACAAGATTAACAGGCTTTTAATTTTTGGTTGTAAATAAATGCGCAAATAATAATCAAACGCTTTCTAGTCTTATCATTATAGTTAAGAAAGAAGGCACTTTGAATCATAATATTATTGATAGTATATGTGCCTATTATTACAGAGAAATATTTATTCATGCAGCACCCATTACTCGTATTTGTCTAATAAATTAATTAGTTAATTATAATAATAGAAACCTAATTTGCAGTCCAAGATGCCTTCTCATTGCCACTTTGATTATATTCACAGAATAGCGTAAAACATGCTTATATATGCTTGCCTATGTACTTATTCAAAGATCGTCTACACACCACAATGCAAGCCTTCGTGTCCAATCAACCAGAAAAATGACTCACCCAACACCAAAATTGACCTTGTGAAAATTTCTTGGCAAGCTCGCACTACGAAACCTATGTACCGATCGTAAGAGAAAAAAATTAACTGTATACAAATGAAACACATGTATATGTAAATAAAATATAAACATGATTATGTCTCAGGTAAGGGTTGCTTGTGGAGTCCCACCACCAGATTTAAGTGATCAATCATAAAGAAAGTGAAGTGTGAATTATTAAACAGCATGTAGATACAAAATATTGTAAAAAAGAGACATGTTTGAAAGTGGTATTCAATAGGACCCAATATAAAAGTAAATTCTAGAAATAACACACAAGTGTTAGTAACTAGACATTAGAGCAGCATAAAACTTATAAAGTTTGTTACATACTTGGATCCGAGTGAGCGGCATTTCCGGTGTGTTGGTATGAACTTAGATTGATGATAAGTTCCTTGGAGACGTAGAGAGCCAGAGCCGAGTCTATGCGACGGCGAAAGAGTGAAAGGGGTTGATGTGCCTTGCGGTAACACCTCTTTGACTGACTCCTTAGAACCAGCATAACTGCCCACTGGCGAAGGAGGCTCGAGCTTGAGCGATAACCTGCAACAATTTTGAAATACATTTCAATATAATTGAACATCCGAGTATTCGTATGACACGTCGAAGAGTGTTGAAGAGGAAGCAAAGTAATAATTTTTTGATTTTTTCACTCTAACAGCTAGTTCCAAGTATACCACTTCTGTCTTTGTTTAACTCTTTTTTAATGTTACGGGTGAAATAAATCATTTACTTACAGCGATTTTGAAACCGAAACGCTGCGGACTAAACCCATATAAATCTATTTTTGGAATTTAATTATTTCTGTGGATTCAGTCCGCCTTCGTCGAATTCCCTGTAGTCTGCTAAAGGCGTAAAGGGACCTTCAGTTAAGTCACACCTATATGTAGGTACTGATAAGGCCTTTCATTCAAGCGTTTTTTATATTAACATTGACATCGATTCTGGCGTGGCCACTAAATTTAAAACTAAACGAATCGTCTCACTTAATCATATGCCAGGAACCCAATTCCACTGTTTTACAACGTTTGTCGTTCTTTTCTAATTAAGTAGCGATTACGTTTTCGTATCGATCCAATTTTAAGTACACATTGTATTCTTCTAAAAAATGAGCGGACAGGACCGATGGATCGTTGGCTCGACCAAAACGTAACTGCAATTTAGTTTATATTGATATTACCTACGTTATATTAGTAGAATCGGCCTTATATTACTGGCACCGATGCCATGGTGACCACCAAAGTTAAAGCTAAACCTAAATAACACTCACGCTCACCTGTATACTAGATTGTGTACGAGTTGTTTGTTGTTTATCGTATGGCTAGTTGCTAGTTGGCTAGAAGCTTTGTCAGAGTTGTTCAGGCCGCCTATAGGCCTCTGACTTGGCTTAACGACTGCTGCAGAACGACAACAACCGGGACCGACTGCTTAACGTGCTCTCCGAGGCACGCAGGAACTCAGATTCAATATGCCACTAGCGGTCACCCATCCTGGTACCAACGCGCCCAACGTTTCTTAACCTGCATGATCGCTTTCGTACCATGCTGGCAACTAGGCTACGAGCTCCGAGTGTACGAGTGAGGGGGGCGTTTCGTTTAGCGAATATTAAAGTGTTTTTATCTATCTATCTATCACTAAATTTGGGGGCCATCCTGGTATCGGTGCCATTGAAGGTGATATTTTTCCACTCAAGTACCACTGAATTACCAAACAGGATTGACACAATCCAGCTCTATGCATTAATAGACGACATACATTAGAAAACATTAAATATATATCTTATTGACATACTTACTTATATTGGTCATCTTCAAGAAATTTTTGTAACTCTTCTATGTACCGCACGCTGTTTAAATAATTCGCGACATGAGGCAGCGGGGTTATGTCATATTCCGAGCTCTGGTACCTTTCGAGAGCTTTTAGTACAATGGCCATTTTGGCTGTTCGATGGGGAGAGCCCGCCGGGTGCGCCATGTCAATATAAACAAGATCTGTTAGAAAAATTCCTGAAAGATATATTAAGCTATATAAACGTATATGCAACACGTTAATTAAGTTCGGCTTTTTTGTAAGTGGCAGTTACAAAAGAATACAGTTTCAGGCCTACCGTTAAATTCAGTATAGTATTTGAAGATCGATGGAACAAAGATGTTATCAATAAATTAAAAAAATACCTAGATAGGGTATGCACGGCAAAGATATAGAATTCATATATTCCCTCAGGGCAATCCAGTTATCCTTCTCACCAAACAGCTCGGCCAGTTTATCAAATTGTTGTTTATCCTTTTTTGATAAACATGCCCATGTTTTGGTCAACCTGTAATGTAATTAAAGAAATGGGTTTAGTTACTAAATAACATAAAACATACAACTAAAAAACATAATGAAAAATAATGCATATTATTTTTAGCAAAATATACCATACATACCTATAAATACTCGCACTCCGTAAAGCTGAAATAACTGCAAAAAGTGAATGTAAATTGTTAACATCATGTAGCTTTTTTGCAACTTTGATGAAATGCACCATAGTTTCAGCTCTCGCTTTAGGAGATTGCCCATTTAATATCTCTTGTACAGTCCAGAAGCTAACCTAAAATATAAAATAGGTACATTAATCATTGCGCTCCTGTGTATTGCTGTATTTCCATTATAGCTGCCCAGACACACTATAAATTAAAAGTATTTAAGGGGGGTTTAAGGCCCCAACTCAGTAAAAGGGGGCGCACGGCGAGGGTGAGTGGATATTGACGTACATTCCTGGATATTAGCATGCTCATTCACTGACATTTTTAACTTCGTAATCAGCAATAAATATAGACCCGCCATATGCGCACGCGTCGCATTGTGGAGGCCTTAAGTAGCCTTAACTACTTAAGTATTAACCTTAACATAATAAAATCAACTGCTGAGAAACGCTTTGACTAACTCATAAAATCTTACTAACCCTATTGAATCTTTTCGTGAAAGCAACAACATTGGGTGCCACTGTCAATTTATTTAGTTTATTCCATCCACATGTGGTTAGTTCTTCAGGTTGTATAGATTTAAAACAAGGCAAATCCAATAAAGTGAGTTGATTTGCAATATCTTCAGGAGATATTCTTAATGCTGAGCAGACTATTTCATCCCATGTTTGGTTGATTGAAGAAGCTGCAGGTAGACTACAAGTCTTATATTGATATAAGGGGTCATTTTGTCGGTTGCTATTGCCATCACCAAGGCTAAAAAACATTCACATAATATATGTTATTTTCTAATCACAGAAAACATTTATTGTAAATATACATTTACAGCAGAGGAAGCAAGAGAGGCATGCCAAGACATAGATTCGTGTTGCTCTATTATCTCTGCCTGTCCCGCAAGGGACATAGCGTGACGTTATGTATGTATTTATTTAAGTATGTACATTTATTTACGTTATAAATTTTTAAAATTACAAAAATGTGCTAAACTGTAACATGTGCTTTTTATGTTATAGACTGTACATACATACACTAAGACAAGTTACATATAATTACGAATATTTTACTAAACACATACATCTCTTACAAAAATAATTTTAAATATTATAATAATGAATTCTTACTCACGCATAGTTATAATAACAGGCACTATCGTCTCTAACATAAGTTCCCTGACCATTTACAGGGATATTGGAAATTTTCTTATTACTGTGTTTACATGATGGTTTGTCCTCAAGGGGCCAACTCTCCTCATCTTCATGCTGCACAAAAAATATTTGACTATAAAAAAGTAGACACAACATTTAACCTGAATTTTAGGGTCTCTCACTCATCCAAAAACAAATGATGGAGTGAATTACAAACTTCTGATTGCATAGAATAGCTTTCCCAACCTTTTTTAACCACAGCCCCATAAAAGGTCAATGATGATCGTCACATATCCTTTGAATAGATAAACGAAAATTTACAGTTATTGGATGACATAACTATTTGGAAATGGTTCATGTAAAACACAACAAACTGTGTTTGTTGTGTTTCTCAGGGCTTGACATGGCAAACATGATGTACATAGAGATGTATCCACAGATCCCAGGTTGGGAAAGGATATCATTCCTGATGAAAAATAAGAGAACATAATCTTACCTCAACTATTCTTAACACAGCTAAGCTATCACTTAGAATATCTCGAGGCATTTCAGTCTTTCCTATGGCACTTTCATATTATTAGTTCAGTGCATTGATACAACCTATAAAAATATTACATCAGATTATATTAATTTCCAACAAAAGTAGGCCAGTCATGCATGGCATAGCAAAAATAATCAGTCTACTTAATTGTCTAAATATTTTATTTCTCTGTCAGCATTATTAGGACTTGCTTACCATAAAATAAAAAATGTGTTTTAGTAAGTTATTGGATCAGAGTCCAGAAATATCAAAAAAGGCTCTGCGAAAATTGGGAAATTCATAAAAGACATGTTTATATTCCATAAAAAGAAAGAATTTAGTATTAATAAATTAGAAGTCTCCGAAATGATAAATAGTTTCCGAGATATGACCATTTAAAATTCTGATATACAGGGCGTAACATTAAGAACGGTCAGTATGGGAAAGTCTGAAACTATAAGACATACGAAGATCTGTTCTTAGGAACCATGTCATCAATTTTAGTAACAAGAAACACTGTATTCATACATTTTAAAAAAAAACTGTACTCAGCCTGGGAATCGAACCCGGTGGTTTTGAAAAAAAATCCAACACTATTTCTATTTAGATATCGATTGTGTAGGTCTTAAGGAATAAATGTTAGTATGAAACGTGATGTTTAAAATTAATAAAACGCATTGTTTCCATATCTTTTAATTTATTTTAGTAGGTGTTCGAAATGACTACCATTTTGTAAAATACAACATTCAACTCGTTTAGGTAACGATCTTACTATTGAATGTTGTATCTTCAGGTGGTGAATTTGCGTTAAAATTGTCTCTATGGCTGCTTTTAGGTCTTCAATTGTGTCGTAGCTTGTTTTGTACACTTCATCCTTAACGTAATCGATATCTAAATAGAAATAGTGTTGGATTTTTTTCAATACAACCGGATTCGATTCCCAGGCTGTACTGTTTTTAAAAAAATGTATGAATACAGTTTTTCTTGTTACTAAAATTGATGACATGGTTCCTAAGAACAGATCTTCGTATGTCTTATAGTTTCAGACTTTTCCATACTGACCGTTCTTAATGTTACAGCCTGTATATAATGTTAAAAATGGAGAAATAAATGTTTCTTTTTATTTTGTCATGTCATACATAGCTCATCGCCAGCACCTCGATCAACAATTAACTCACTGAACATTACTTAAACTGGACAACATTACGAATAATTTGACTTTTACTAGAACTTGCTGAGACACTTAGTGGCAAAGTTGTTCACAACGAAAATTCCATTAAAATAAATAATTATACATTATTGCCATATTTATGGAATTTTTCTGTGAGAACGAACAACTTTGGCACACTGTTCATCCAAAATTATAGGCCCTTCAAAATCAATCAATTTTTTATTCATCATTGATTAGCTCATGTACATCATAGTTAAATTGGCTTACTTACAAATATGAAGCCAAATTTACTCATATTAGCTGAATTACTCTACTTTACTGCCACCTTTACCCATCTCCCCCACCCAGTTAAGTATCTATACCCACAACAACAACCTACACACTATATCAATACTGAAATACCTACTCTAACATCTATATGATTACCTAAAGAGCATAAGTAAATGTAAATCTTCTAAAAGAACCAAAAACTAATTGGTAAAAGGCATGACCTGATACAGAACCGGACCTCATATTGGAAGTCCTACATTCCAGTCACTGTTGCAATGGCATAATGCTTAGACAATCAACAATTTAGTTAAATAGCGCCAGACCCATCAGCACACCGTATAATACCATCTATTTCCATTGTTTCCATGTTCTATCAAATCAAGCGCGGGTAGAGAATTTACTCCAAAACAACCCTCCCTTTTGGCAGTACAGAATAGATGCATATAAAATCCATTCCCTGTATAGAAATAGCACAGGGCCTTAGACAACCTACACTAAAGACATATTTAACTTTTCTATGGTATAGATAGTCCACCAAGATTATGTTTGTATATCTGTTATCAATAAGACTACTTATAATACAAATACAATTTTTGGATGTGTATTCATTACAAAATTGGTAAAATATCATCAATATACATACCAAAGCAGGCGCTAATATCATTAAATCAATTTATTTGTTTGAAGAAACGCCTCACACAATTACAAATTATCTTTTAAGAGAGCGTTCCATAGGCAGTTGAAATAATTCACGTTGACAACTGTCAATGTTCCATTACCGCGTTAACAGCTGAAAATGTATCAAACTTGTATTCAAAACAAGCAATGAAACTTGTACATCTGACAACGTGAATAATTTCAACTGGTTTTGGAACGCACTCCTATTGATTGTTTATTTCATCGGAGGAGGAATTACCAATGTACCTATCGTGCGTGAAACGAATAAACTGATACAACTGATTGTAAACTATATATGAATCGTTTTTCGCTGCAATAAAAGTAAGAGTTAGGTAGGTGGGTACCTACCTACAAAAATCTTCCGATCCGATCAATTCTATAAATTCAATTCTTTTTTAATTAATTCATGAACATGGATTCAAGTCCTTCGGTCGTAATATTAAAAACTAGGAATCCAATTTTTTTTTAATTTACAAAAATTTAGACTAAACAAATTAAAACAATAATAACAACAAAAATTCAAATTTTTTTTCACAGTATTTAAATTAAACATTAGGTAGGAATAAAATAGACAGAATAAATCATAAACGCGGGGGGGGGGGAAGGGAACACTATGTGAAGATTTTTTAATATTTTTTTTATATATTATTCATAACCATGGATACTAGTCCTTCAGTCGAAATTTTAAATAATAAGTTTCTTCAATTCTTCAATAAAATGCTGGTGTGACAAATTTTAATGCTATCTAGGAGAATTTTCCACACTTCTGCATCGTCCGAACCAAAGAAGAAGCGTCCCGGTCGCAGTATGACTCTTCAAAAAGCAGTCAAGTTTTTTTTTTTTTTTCGTACTGATAATTGTTGTTGGTCCTAATGACCTTTACAGCTTCACCAGGGTTTTTGGGGCGAGCGCTAAGTGCGCTCCAGTCTGGAGGAGGACTTAAAAACTACTATAAGAAGCGACTGCCTACCCAGGTGGGTACGGACCTCGGCTTAGGACGTCGCTGGGGACGGAGGGGTCGGGTAGAAGCAGCCTGGAATGCGCCGATAGCGCGTGTAAGCGCCAGAAGCGGGTCGCCGCCCGCGCCGGCGCGGGCGGTATGTAGGTGCTGTGTGTGAACTACTATCGGGTGGGGGAGTGGCTTCCGCGATGGAGATCGTGATGGCGTCGTCGGGGTCGTCTAGGACGTGTCTAGGCCGACGTCGACGACGGGATGTCGGTAAACCGTTAGTGGAATAAGCGGCGACGCTTACTACTAGAGGGTTTGGGTGGTGGGGAGCTTGCTCGAAGAAGCGTCGAGACGCTAACTTCATGTATTGAGCGATCGTGGGGAGTTCCAAATCGTGATGGAGGTCTACGTTACGTAGGTACCATGGAGCACCGGTTGCTCTACGCATGAACCTATTTTGGATAACCTGAAGGCGGCGAATGTGGCAAGAGTGCGCGAATGTCACGCTTGCGTACGTGAGGATTGGACGGATGCAAGTTTTGTAAATTGTCAACTTATTTCTAAGTGACATTTTACTCCCCTTGCCTAGCATCGGGTGTAACCGGCCGAGAATGAATGCTGCGCGGTCGCGGACGCGTTTTATGTGTGGCTCGAAGGTCATACCTCTATCAAGGGTGACTCCTAGATATTTGACCTTTTTCTCCCAAGGGATAGGTCTGCCGAAAAGTGAGAGTTGCCCTATGTTATTCCGAACATGGGTGGTCGTATCAGGGGCACGACCCCTAGCGAAGAGAATGGCGGCGCTTTTGTCAGGGTTCACCTCGATTCTCCACTTCCGAAACCATTCGCCTAGGGCGGTGGCGGCGGATTGGAGAATCCGGGTGATACGAGCCCTGTTCCTATCAGAGGTGTAGAGAGCGGTGTCGTCCGCAAATAGCGCGAGTTCTACCTTTGGATGGCGAGGGATGTCGCTGGTATACAGCGAGAAGAGGAGTGGCGAGAGGACGGAGCCCTGGGGGACTCCGGCTCTGATTTGGCGATGGGAGGAGAGCGATCCCTCGACGCGGTAGCGAAAGGTTCGATTCCTGAGGAAGTCCCGTAGTATGAGTACGAGACGATCCGGCACCCCGATTTGGTATAACTTATATATCAAACCGTTGTGCCAGACTTTATCGAACGCTTTCGCCACGTCGAAGAATAGCGCCCCTGTGGGGATCGGCTTACGCGAATAATTGAGTCCCTCCAGTATGTGTTCCGTGATGATGCGGTGCACCTGCTGGACGCACGAGTGTCCGGGTCTGAAGCCAAACTGGACGTCAGGGATTAAACCTTTGGACTTGGCAATGTCATGGAGGCGATTATTGAGAAGTCGTTCGTTGACTTTCCCCATTGTCTTGAGGAGACTGATGGGGCGATAACTGGTGGGTTCGGAGCGCGGTTTACCTGGTTTGGGAATACCTATGACAACTGCTTCCTTCCAGGCGTCTGGAAAGGAGCAGTTGGCCATTGCGGTGTTGAAAATAGATGCCAATAGGCAAATCAGGGGAGCAGGGAGCAATTTGAGAACCTTGTTGGTAATTCCGTCTGAGCCGGGGGCTTTTTTCTGTTTAAGACCTTTGATAGCGGTATGAACCTCCTGAGCCGTAATCGGATCTAGCGGGGGATCGGACGGGGGCACCTGTGCCCTGGATTCGACTTCGCGGTCCACCATGTCGAGGTGGGTTGAATCGACGGGTTCGCGGGAAGGGGAGCACTGGCTTTCCAGACTGTCGGCAAGGCATTCGGCCTTTTCGATGTCGTCAAACGCGGGAGTTTGGTTCGGTCGGTTTAGTGCTCATTGTTAACAAAAATTTAATAATCGACCACTTGACTTAGAATTTTTGCGATGACAGTGTAGGAGTGACGATGTTGTTAATATCGACTGTTAAATTCCATACTTTATGATTTCAATGTTTCGCCGCAGGAAAAATAAGTAAGACATCTTTTTTGTAAATCGAACATTGGGTTCACAAAAGCTATTTCACAATTTTGTAATTATTAGTTTGTAAAAATAATCTATAGTTTATCTTCTATAAAAAATGTTACCATTATTTAATTTTACCTCTTTTTGACAGACGCGTGTTAGATAACTTTGACAAATAAATAGAAATCATTTTAATAAAGTCATATAAAATTCTATACCCCTAAACATCTTTACCATAAAAAACCCTACCTTATGGTAACTTTACTATTTTCTAACACTTCCGAAATACAACTCTACGAGAATTAAACCCAACCAGAAAACCAAACCATTATTCTAAATAGTAGGTATGTATTCGTAGAAATAAAATAGAATCTGCATTTTATTGATAGGTTTCATTTTCCTGAAACCCTTTAATATTGTATTCATAGATACATCAATTTTGCCATTTTAGTTTGAGAATCGACAACAAAGGCGCCCCGTGAAATTAACACGGCCATGGCAGCCATTTTTCTGGTACGTCAAAAAAAAAACCAACAAATCTGACCCATAGACAAACTTGTTGACGAAGTTCCGGTATGAATATATGAAAGCGCAATCGTTTTATTTCTTATTATTTTGTAAACATACTTATGAACATTTCAGCTATAACAAAAGCTAGTGAAATGGAAGGCAATTTTTAATAATTGTACTTGTTTAATTAAATATAATATTAATAACTAAAAAGAATAAAAGTTTTTAAATGTAGAGTGGTTGGATTACATACAATTAACTGCTATGGCGTTTGTGTCGTAGGATACACAACGCATATTCGTATCTCTGTTTTAAATTATACAATAAATTGGATTATTTATCTTGAATCGTAGTAAAATCATGATTTAGCATGGAAATAAGTTTTTTGACTCGTTGAGACACCCTAACTGTGAAGGCGTACAGTTTTTAGGTTATGTTTCCATCTTTTATAGGTATTTTAGGTGGGTTTCAGTGAAATGATAAACCAGTTACGTGTTTTTCTTAGACATAGTATTCAAAGTGATTCTTGAATGATTTTCTTACGATTTTTAGATATTCAATCATGGTGGGAAGTACCCAGCATCGCGTACTTTTGTTCTTTATTCAGGACTGCATTCAATCTGTTGGATTTTGACATTGAAGTAAGTATTTAGTACTATTTATAATAAAATAACCGAAGAGAAAGAAGGAATCCTATGTTAGTGAGTTCTATAAAATGAACAAGTTAGAAATCTTTTTCTTTATACAGGAACTAGAAGAAGCACTACTCACAGATGGCACTGAAGAATCCGCTAGTTCTCTCCTGACTGAGTTAATCGTGCGCCTCCTAAATGGATGTTTGGGCAACAATGACATCTCCGCCTTTAATTATCAGGTAAGCTGGAGTACCTGATAATAGTTACATAAATACAAAAGTCCCTTGTAGACTCAAGTATTGGCCCTCAACATTGCATATGGTTCCTTATTATTCCCAGGACCTTTATTCCAATGTTATTTTTTTTTCTGTGTGTGTGTAATTTTCGTAGGTATCTTATTAAAAATATGTAAGTACTAGGTTTTTCAAATAGAAATCAAGTGTTTAATCTACATGTAATAAGTAACTACCTGTATTTTAGATTCATTGTTCTAGTATTAGCTACTGTAACTACCTTCTGACTAATATTATACCAAAACTAGTGCAAAGTATAGAAAAAACTATATCAATACTATGCCCAGGTAATTAACACATACATATATTGAATTTATTATTGCAGATGTATTTGAGGCGTCTATTTCGACGAAAATGTCAAGAAACAAGACGATACAACCCTTTCGATTCTGACATTGATTTCCAATTCTTACCACTGAGAACAAAGGTTGAGATCTTGTATGCACTATGTGACTTTCGTTTAGACGCTGAAGATGTTTTTGATTTATTCAAAAACCTTGAAGCTGAGAGCTTAAGAGTAGAACCACTGGGGTAAGTAACTAATGATTTATCGCATTGATGTAATGAATATATCATTTTTCAGATTTTTAGGGGCTTGATGTAGCCGACCACAGGTCAACTTACCCAAAACGTCAAAATTTGCGTATGCCTGCGCAATCGGAGGCATAAGGTTGAGATTTAATGGAAGGTTTTTGACAGATAGCTTGTGGTCGAATGTATAACATTTTTTAAATCTTAATTTATTTAGAAATTAAAATTATAAGGCTAATTCCATAATGTTTATCCCATCATCCCTTTAGAACCAATTAGTAATTACAGGAGTATTTGAAAATTTCATTCATTAATAATAATATTTATTAATATATTCTCATAACAAGCTATTTTTCTGCAGAAGGAATGTGAGGCAAACCTAAAAAAGAGAATGAAGATTCCACTATTTGCTTCTGTATCTCCTTATCAGTTTTGTAACACAAACTAAACAAATAATATTTGCGTGTTGTCATTTGTGACGATAATTCCTAACAATAACTCCTGGGAATTAATAAAAATAAATAACATACAATTTCATCAAATATGACAAAAAAGCTTTCTGTCAAGATTGCAACAAATGTTACTTAGGTCTGTGACATTTTATTTTAACAATTTCTGGTTACAAAACTGATGACATCACTAACTATGCTATTTGTCAGTTAGCTTGAGACAAAAAGTCAGTGACTCCCGTCCACCGTGCACGTTTTTTGTATGATTCAGTCAGGAAACAATCGGGATTGAAGTATCATAGTAAAGGGTAGTACAAATAAAAAAACATTTGCAAAAACATTACCAGTTGTCACAAACATTTGGTAATGTTTTGCAAATGTTTTTTTATTTGTATATTTATATGCTACGTATATGTGCGTATTTAATGCCAAAAACACTACAACAATTTAATTAAATATAAATAAGTGTATAAACTTAATTTACACTTGGTTTTACTACAATACATATAATTTACACATAAATCAGTTGATTACATATTGGTACCAACAATTTACTAGAAAAATATATTTACATATAATAACTACTATACCTAAATAAATAAAAAACACCAAAAATAATTAATTTTCACTAAGCTCTTGTTTACTGATAATGAATATAGCATCATTATTTTTTTGTTGCTACTCTGTAAAACAACAACCAAAGACAACCAAATGTTGCGAACATCTGACTGCCATAACGAAAAAGGGTCGGGTCGCTGAGCGTTTGTCTCAAGATACCTGGCGCATAGCATAGTTAGTGTCAGGGTGAATCTAAAATTCTTTCATTTGTTTAATCTGAATAATGAAGAAAGAAAAACAAAGACATTATTTAAAAAGTCTTTCATTCATTCATTCCTATCTAACTTTTGTATCAAACCCCCTCTGTCACCTTGTAGTCAATACTGCCAGATGTACTGAAGCTCTTTGACGCTTATTTTGTTTTCCTTTACCTTTTTTCATGTCTGGATTAATATATGTAATCCTAGTAATGACCAATGGACGACATTTTTTTTGTACAAAATTGTAAAACACTACCATATTTATTTTCAGTTTCGACGACAATGACTCTGCATACTGGTACTTCTATGGTACCAGATTATATCGTGAAGACATCGTAAAGAAACCGAAAAGCAAAAGTAAAAAGAAGAAAGGGAAAGATAGTAAAAAACGTGGCTGGTTTTACGGTGATGACTGGCTTGATGACGACGAAACAGAACGGGTATGGCAAGTGGTGTGCTTCACTGAGGAGGACTGGGCTCACTTGACAGAGAAGTTTAGCAAGGCCACCAGCAAAGTCGAAAAGGAGTTATATCGCTCCCTCTCACAGAATTTCCTACCTGAAATTCCACGACTTTTTCGAGAAAAGGAAAGATTACAACGCAAAAGGTAAGAATGACCATGTACTTTTATGTACCAAGATTATGTACATATTATTAAATTAAGCATAATACAGTCTAAAGAGAGTTGCTAAATAAATACTAATACTCACTATAGCGACTATATTTTATGTAGTGTTTATGAGGACAACGAAGTGACATTCACTGTATGGGGACTTTTTTAACTTATCACCTCTCGTCCAACAGAGTGATTTCACAATGTTTTTATTGTATATGAAGAGTAGACGAGCAATCGTGCTCCCGACGGTAAGTGGTCACCGTTGCCCATAAACATCTCACCTTACTATAATCTTATTAAAAGGTTTTTAATGCACTGCTAACCTTGACTAACCTTGGACTTGAATGTCTTATGTGCCGGTAATTATTATGCTGACTCTCTTACCCTTCAATACAGAAATAGGTAAAAGGGTGGTACCACCCTGGCTGACTCTGCACTGTCTGCACATAGTCATACCACCACCTTTAAAATTATAATTATAATTCACCAATTGACCAAGTCTTAGTAAAAACGCTGAAATTTAATGTCATGTATAGTACGCGAAATTACGAAGTTGTCGTTATGCAAGGTATATTGGCAAAACTTGGAATATAATTATTAAAAATCCTTTTAGTTAAAATTAATAAAAAATATATAAATCAATAACTTAATAATTCTTAATGTTTAATTAATTACAATACTACTTTAAACTTTAAAGTGTTGTGTAAAGTGTCAGAAACATGTAACAACTGTTACATAATTGGCCTTTTACTTTTATGTTATAATAACAATAATTTTGAGGAACATGCAACTGAATTTATTTTCTGAATTATTTTATTTACCTTATTTTCTCTCACAGGTGTAACTTATGTGTGTCACATGCATTAAGGACCAAATTGTCTTAACTGTGTTTTACACCCACAGTGGTGACACAGGTCCAGTAGTTTTATAATTATTTACACAAAGTGTACATTTACTCAATGACAATATTGATATTAAGGTATAATTTACTTCCTTACATCAATTTTTTGACTTATTTCGCATAAAACCGTTCGTAATATTTCACACATTACGAATATTCTTCATTAACCACTCCAACTAGGCTCAAATTACTGTGCTTGGAGTTGGCCACCAGCCATCACGATTGTCCGAATGTGAAATCGACCCAGCGACGCTTGCGTCTCAGTGTCGCCTAGCCTTTGAGCCATTGCCATTCAAACTTTTTTTCTGATAATAGGTATTGGAGATAGACATTTTGCGATAGCGGACTTTCTGGACCTAAAGGATATTCATTTGACTAGAGTAACTTTCTCACAAAATATTTTAATCAGCAAGTCATTTACAAAATTAACATTGAGTATTTTTGCAATGCGAATTTTATTAAAACGCTCTTATAGTAAACTTAAATTATAGAATTAGGCTGAGCGTATACGTCTGATAGTTATTTTCAATCTCCCTAAACAATAGCTGTCAGTTGTATATTTCATGTTCAATATCTTCTGAATCCCGAATCCGAGTATCGGACACAAGTATCGAATGCGGTTTTTTTTAGATTTTTCCAAAACTTATACACTCGATAACACGTTTATAATACAGGATCATCCCAGAAAGTAATGATCAAATAAAACAGGTGTTGGCTTAAAAATTAATTAAGATTTTTGAAAAATGGTCTTGTGAACTAACACTAGCCGAGATTTGGGAGATTTTATTTTCTGTTTCAGTTTCAGCCTTTCCATTGAAAACATTTAAAAAAATCCAAGTATGTGCTAAATATATTTCATGATTTTGTAAATCTTTTTTAAACCACCAAAACCGAAATTTATTATTGATAAAACTGATATTGCTATTTATCATAAAATTCCAAAAATATGGACTGGTTCCATTTCATTCATACTTTCTGGGACACCCTGTATCTATTTTTTACCTACTTGTAGTGGCATTGATCAAATGTGCATCCTTGATTACTGTGACGGAGGATAGCTAGATTCAATATTATACAGTACTTTAATAGGTGATTTTAAGCAATGCGATTTTTTTAAATTTTAGATTGTTTAAAAGGAGATAGCGTGAAGATTTATGTAAATGTGACGTCTCGTCCATACATCGGTAACGATTCTGAGGCGCCCGTAGCTTTTATGGTGTTCACTTACACACTTAGTTCTTCTTTGTAATCTCTTATATTAGAATCCAGCGCGGCAAGGCGAACAGTATATTGTTTCTCTTAATAACACTTCATTTGATTTTGTTTCAATTCCGGAAAAGATTATGAAATCTATTCCTGTTCATAAACGCGCTTGTACTCTACGCCAAGATTTTTTTTATCTGAACTAAGTTAATGTCAATATTTTGTATTGCAAATAAGAACTTACAGACCATTTTTGCACTTTGCACGTAACTGGGTATCGTATGAAGTTTTTAAGCTGTAGCAACACCGAACTTAAAAATATTTTATTTTATTGAAAATGTACCTACTGCATAAATCTGTTAAATTATTTCCAAATATATCTACTGAAAATAAAATATTGAAAATAATATCTCACTAGTTCCGCTGGGACTGTTGGTGGTGTACAAGTAGGAATCATCCGATCATAGATACTGTAGATTGGTTTTATAGTTTTTGAGATTTTTTCAAAATTTTGACAAAAATGCAAGGTGACTGCAGTTAATGAATCTCATTACATTTTTGCAAGGCGATTTGTTGTACGGATAACTTTCCATAACTTCTGAACATCGGACAGAAAGTATCTGATAAACATTTTATATAGCTATGGTTCGGCTCGCTTTACAGTTTAGCGAAAGCTCGAGTTGTAACGTGCTTACTGCGAGCGAATTCCTTTGAGCGAAAACCTAAAATATATAGTTTGTCAAAGTAAACATACTAAGTATTTATTAATATTTATTAAAAACCTAACCAACCTCTTGGCTTCGTCTTCAAGGCTACTAGAACTTCCACGGCGTACATCAAGTCGTGTGCTGCAGAAAATCAAGCAGAAAGAAGAGGAGACAAAACAAAGCTCTCATACTTCAAAAGACGACGAAGACACAAAAGAAACCCCTGATCTCGCTCGCGAAAACAGAGCGAAGCGGCGAAATTTACTAAGGTACTGAATCTTTTGTTGTTTTCTGTTAGTAGTATACATACTATTGTCTAAGTTATCTGGAATTAACTGTGTCTTGTATCTTACAAGACTACAGAATAGCTTTCGCATTCATCATTTAGTTTATGAAATTTTCTTGTCGTGTAGTTAGTGGCCAATTTATTATCAGAGTTATTCAGGCTGCCCTATGAAATGAAATGACAACTTTCGACGTCTGTTAACGAATCCAGTTAATTACCATTTTTCAGAGCCGCTTACACTCTGGTCTATAATGATAATAAATTATTTCTTGACCAAAATGACCAATGTATAAATTGCGTAGTATGAGAACTATGTACCACATACACCACAGCTCGTTCATGTTAAAGGAATCAAGTAGTATATCTTAGATTCTTGGAACATAACATGATTACTTTCTCCATACTTGGTTATTTGTATTGAAATTATAATGGAAGTAAATAGTAATTGCAAAAGTACATTCTTGGGCATTTGCCGTGATTCGTTAGGTATTTCCTCCCAACTCTCCACTTCACTCTTAAAATTTTCCAAACTAAACATGAGAAGTCACTTTCATTGTCAAAAAATACATTGATTTTAGCATTGCTTAATGTTTTACAGATCTAAATCAGTTTCCTCAGATTCATCACAAAGTTCAGCGAGCGATAAAGAAGTCATGCCTCAAAAAGTTTCAAAACGGTCTAAAAGTCAAGACAAGCGATCAAAAAATTCGTCTTCTACTCATAAAGGAGAACCGCCTCCAGAACTATTAAAAACAGGAAGAAAGACGAATAACTCTCTAGCGTCAGCTACAGGACAAATTGTAATACCAGACAATGATGAGCCAGTTAACAGTACTAGGAAAAAACTGAAGACATCACAAATGTAATATTAATCTTTAATTACTACTAACATTTGAAATATGAGTAGAAATTGATGATATTTTGTTTTATTATGGAACTGTTCATTAGTGCCCTATACAGTTAATAAATTAAACACATTTTGTTGATATACTTTTCGTCTCTGATTTAACACCTTGTTTATTCTATTGAAATTTACGTTACAGATTTAGCCAGACCGAAGAGGACATTCAAACTGACATGTATAAGGTTCTTGAACAACTAACTGCACACGAAGACGCATGGCCATTTATGGATCCCGTCGAAGAGGAATATGCTCCTAATTATTATGCTGTGATTAGACGACCAATGGATTTACGCAAAATGGAAGAACGTCTTGATAATGGCCATTATACGGATTTTTCAATGTTTAAGGCAGATTTCAAGCTCATAGTTAATAACTGTCGACTATACAATGGGCAGGACAATGGTAAAATCTTTAAAAACCTGTTAAATTATTTTGCATCTTTACTTTACCAATTAAAAAATGTTGTTTGTTTTTCTATTTACAGAGTATACGATGATGGTAGATAACTTGCAAGCTGCTTTTGATCGTTTAACAGAGAAGTACATACATAGACTCTCTTCGTCAGATGAAGAGATTGCTGTTGAGTACCAGTTGCCGACACCTTCGAGGAAGCATAAATTAAAGTCTAGCGAATCTCCGAGTAGTCATAAAAGAAAGAAACGGAAATCTCATTCAGATGCTGGTATGTATCTTCAATTTGTTTAGATTTTTTAAATCAAGATAATCGGTCAATAATTAGAAGATAAGAGTTAAGGCACAGTTACATATAGTCGTTAACCGCTTCGGCGACAGACCTTCGACCGAAAGGACCCCGGGGAACCTGCCCTCCTTCATACCCTCCACCTTCCGCCAAAGGTGCTCCGGACCCTCAGAGCAACAGTTCTCCGCAGTCTTGGTCAAATGCCTAGGGTATTGTGCTATTTCCCTGCGAAACATACACAAATTTCAGCCAAGTCGGAATTAAATCCAAGTGTCGTTATCAATATATATTCCAGCTGAACTGGACGTTTTCATATACCTCAGAACAATAACTAGCATGGACTGCTAATTACTTCACCTTGAAGAACATCGAAAGCAGGTAGTGGTATGTGTTAGTTATTGTTCTGAGAACAGCTCTATCTATAATAAAATAGAGAATAGCCAAATGACTTTTGGAGAATATTTTACCGACGCGAGCCATTACCTACTTTTAAAACAACATTTTTATATTATGTATTTAGGAAATGTTGCACAGCGTGTACAGAAAAAGCCACTTCTTGAGCAGGTGTTACAAAATAATATATTTTATAATATTTACAGGTGAACCAAAATCAAGTTCATCAGACTTAATTCAAGACGAGAATCAAGAAGACGAACCACTTGCTACTGAAGTAAAAAAGTCGAAGGAATCTCATAAAAATAAAGGAAAGAAAAAGCGTAAAGGTCACCATCGCCATGGCAAGCATTCTAAAAATCATAAAAAAGATTCTCATAAATCAGATCACAATGATTCTTCTAAAACCAAACACAGTAAAAAACAAAAACATACCAAGGATAAAGACGGAAAAAAGTCAAAACAAAAAAAGAAGAAGAATAAACACCATGACCCTGATCCAGGCGAAGCTATAAAGCGAAGTGCCTCTTGTGAGTCTATAGAGAGCTCAAATAGAAGTAGGAGTGCCAGCCCTCTGCCATCCATTCATACACCTACGCCTTCGCCCACTGAGCTTGACAATCCTGATAATTCTGAGCAGCTCACCGATCCAGACTTTTATAAAGATAAATATGACAAAATAAAGGAAAGGAGAAGACATGCTGCTAAAGATGCATGGGAATCATTGTTCGATTACAAGCAAAAAACTGCTGACAAACAGAAACAGAATTTACATATACCAGAAAAGGATAAAAATCAAAAGTTAAGAGAGACCATTGAAAAGCTAAGGGCAAAAAATGAAAAGTATAAAGATAGTGCCCTTTTTAATAGTTTATTTACTTCAGGTCCCAGTAGTACTGACAAAAATTCAGATTCAAATAATACTAAAGAACTTTCAAAGAATGATGTCGATGACAATGATTTATCAAACGATGACAGTGGAGAAAATCAGAAAGAGAAGCCTAGCAGGAGAATAATTAAAAAGAATACTGCTAAGAATGAATCTGCTTCCGAAGCTTTAGAGCAAGCAGTTAAAGATATTAGCAAATGGCTTGACGACGCTCCAAAAGGGTCAGCGGGAAGTACACCCTGTGACAGCCCTGCTCAAACGATTTCTACTGAAGAGCATGATAATAGTCGCTTTGATGACGAATTCTCTCAAGGAGAAAAGGCCATGCATGTCAGAAAAGAAATATCACGTAAAAGACCTTCATCACGGGAACCAAAACTAGTAAAACGAAGAGAAATTCAGAGAACCATTGATAGATTACAACCTGGTAAGAGTAAAGGAAATTTGTTGACTAATATGAGCAACAAAAATACCGAAAAAGTTGAGGAAGTTGCACCTCTTGGGCCACTTAATAAAGTACGTGACGCTAACAAAGGAGAAGAATCGAGTCCCAAACTTAGTCTTGGATCAGTTCTACCAACTGTTGAATTCACTTTGGGCAATGATCACAACTTTGTAAATGACGAGGAGAAAAGTGAAGAACACAAAGTTAGTTCTAAAGTGTCAGAAGATGATCATGTCAATAAACAGGTAGAAACGCCGATTGAAAAGAAAATAGAAGAGACGTCTATTCCAGTCAATAAAAAGGATGCTGAAGTTGAAACAGAACCTACAACTACAACTAAATTGAGTCAAGAAAAAGCCACTCCTAATCTCAGTGCTTGGTTTAAAGCTTTTGGCGCGCCCAAAAATACAAATTCTTCAACAAATTCCAAAAAGAAAGTTGACGATGCTGATATTGATGAGAAAACAACTGATAATACAAATAATGATAAATCAACCAGTCCTAAAAACTCAACCAAGTATGATTCTCCAACAGACCCAGATACGCCTAACCCTGATGGAGGCGACAGTCCACTTCCTAACACCACTGCAACGCCGAGGCAAAGGAGGACGAGTACAGGTAGCTCCGTTTCAGAGAGATCTTCGTTCAGCCAAGATTTGGATTCTCCTCGTCATCAGATGTCCCATACATCTCCGCTCCTTCGCTCACCTGCCTCTCCAAGAACTGATGACTTCCAAAAGATTACATATCCAATTATAAATGGTACCGTAAGGGCCGGATTTTACCAAGACACTACATCCATCAAAAGCAGTCCTGAAAAAAGTTGCAGTCCTCGTGAAGCACCTCAATCACCGTATTCACCGTATTCTCAACATGTTTATGCATCCAACAGCGTTATAGGGTCGACCACCCCTAATTATTTTGTAGACCACAATAAAAGTCCATTGCCTGCTTACGGTCAAAATCCAACTGCTTACTATGATACGGCGAAAGTATCAGGGATTAATAAGCCCGCTCGGATCAATGACGATTACGCAACCCTAGGCACTGAATCTTATCAACAAGGCCAGTACAGTAGATCTTTTTCACCAGCACAATCCTCTTATCAGCAATCACACTCCACTAATTATTCTCAAGGTCACATTTCTCACACTGCTGTATCCGAGCCTACAGTGCCAGATCCAAAAAACACGATATTCCCGGTCAAAAAGCGAACTTATAATGAACCTGATGCGTCGCCTATGACGGCCAAGATACCAGAAACAAAAGAAGTTGTATCAATGGTGCAAAACAAAAATGATTATCAGAAAATAACACAATCTCTACATCCAATGTCATCACTATCTACGGCGTCAGTGGACGATATAGCTTTAGCTTTGACCGAAAAGTCAGAAATGACTAAATTGAACACTTTACGTGAAAAGGGGGGCAGTATTGATCTAATTGATCGACATTTGGTAGAAAATCGAGATAATAATGCATTTGAAAACACTGGAACTGGTGTCCATGACTCCAAAAAAGACGTTTCGAATATGGATCTGAACAAACCTGTGGGTATTATAAAAAATGACAATGTTGATATGGTAAACATGGGGTATATGAATCCAGAAATTGATAGAAGAAATTGTGGTGACGATTTTACAGTATCTAGGGATTTACATAAACAAAACTTTAATACTCAACAAAAAGGTTATGAAGTTGAAGCAATTGCTATTAATCTCGGTTTAAATAACCAACAATTGCAGAAAACAATCCCAAAATCTAATGTTAATCCAAACATTCCGATAGCACACTCGCACGACAGAGCACTTGGTGAGGGCATGAATCAGAATATAGCTCACGCACACCATAACCAATACGATGTAATGTCTAGTGGTCAATCTATAGGAAAATTTTCATTAAATGACATAGAATTAGCTAACAAAAAATTATTTGCTTGCAATACGGCCTCTTCTGCTGCTGCTATTGATTATGGAAGTTGGAAGATGACTAATCAAATGCGAAAGCAAGAAATTTTGCCTTCTGACTATTCAAATGCTTATACGACTAGTAACGCCGATAAGTTAAAAGTTGACGTTAATTCTGCAAATTCCTCTGCAATTGGTTATAATAAAAACATGCAACATCAGTTCAGTAACTATAATGTATCCAGAACAAGTATTCAAAAGTCACAAGATTTACAACAAAATATTACATCAGAATTAAGAATACCTAATCCTCGAGGGATCCTTAAGAGTGATCACATGAATGTTGCTTCATCAATCAACGATACCGAATTAGTTGCCAAAAATATTGACACTGTTGCCAAATCTCAGAAAACAGATAAACATGTACAGAATCATCCTCTTGTGAGCTCAATTCCATATAAAACACCTTACAGTACCCATTCATCGCTTCCTCTTGAAAGCTTACGAAATTTGCCCAATATTCCTCAAATGTTGGAACGATACACAAATGATGAAAGATATTTATCAAGTTTTGTCGGAAGCGCGTCGTCAATTTATCACGATAAGACCTTTCAAATGGCACAAATGTTCAATAAAAGTGTGCCATCGGATGTTCATCCTGCGAGCACGTCTGTTAGCATATACTCTCAACCATCTATTGCAATGAGCAAAGACAGTAGCGCATACAAGACTTCTACAATTCCCTCGACCCAAGCTGATCCAAAATCAAAGAACAAAAGAAAGAGAACTTCTGAAAATAAACAAATGCAAATTGTAGGGAGTCAGGGCTATCATACTTCGTCATGTGGTACCGATGTGTTGTCTTCTGTAAAGACTAGTATGATGCCAGGGAGCGCATTCAATTTTGGTACTTCTGCAAATATGACCCTTGGCAGTGGACTATATGGAGACAATGGAGGCTTTTCTATAGAAGATTTCCGAAATAGTAATCAAATAATGGCAGCAAATTATATGGCAGCTGCAGTTGCACATCAACAACGGACTAATGCTGAAGCAAATGCTGAAAAGTTGGCTAAACCAGCACATCAAAATTCCGCTCATACCAGCGGTTCTTTCCCATTTATTGGGCATTCGCAAGTGCGATCGAGCTACCCATTCGTTGGCGCAGACCCGTCCTCGCCCCTATATCAACAATATCTGCAACGCCATCAGGCTGAGGAACTGCTACGACAAACGGGCGCGCAGATCATGGGTCTTTACCCCCCCGGCTACCCACCCAGTCTCAGTGTCAGGCAACCCTATGACACCACCATCAATCGTCCTTCATGGCTATAATAACCGCTACAGTAGAATAGTCTTCACCACGTGAATCCATATTATTATAATAATAATTAATTATCATAAATGTGACAACTAATTGTTAACGAGAAATGTAATTTATATTGTTTGTAGATTTGAAATAGCATTTTGTGAAGATAGATAGATGTATGATTTGAACTATTTAATTTTTTTTACATTTATTGACTATTAGCTGTTGCCCGCATCTTCGTTGGCGTTCCATACTATCATTACCCTCACATTTGACCCATTCTTAAGTAGAATTTTCATATCGTCTATGGCCTAGATGTCAATTTAATGTAATTTAAATATATCCGTGAAAACTCCACCCAAATCCGTTCAGTAGTTTTTACGTGATGTGCGTTCTATCAGACAAAATAAATAATTACCGTTACGATTTTATTATATGTATAGATTAAGGTGAAAGTCATTGCAGTTTTCATACAAAAGTTATTAAGGCATTAAAATATTGTTTTGTTATCCAAATAGCGGAACGTACAGTTGTACATTCGTAAATGTAGTAGTTTTCGACGAGTGGCCCACGCTTTAATAAGTCATGGACGGCTACTTCACCTTCTACTTTTGAATTTTGAAAACCTACTGTCTGTTATACGTTATAAAGCTCACATTTCAATGCTTGAGTTCAGTTCTTGCCGTGTTCGCGTCGAGTTGGTATAATATGCGATGGCAATTATAGTTTCGCGTCGGGGAGCCTTTTAATGTACAAAACAAAATTATTTTGCGCAAAAACTTTTGTTTTAAAGTCGCGTCATGACTTTATGACCTCAGACTAGAAAAATAGGTTTATGACTTGCTAACCTGGTGGCTGTTTAAGGATATGATATGAACGAACAAAGATATTGTTGCTATACTTTGGAGTCTACCAAATCATTCATTTACATACTGTTGACTGACATAAATAATTCAATTTTTTTCGATAATTATTTCTAATATATTACCTATCCATATCAGATGATTGAGCCAAGATTTGCAATTTCAATAATAAATAATAATTTGTTTTACTCTAATGAATATGATTATGATTTATATTACAATATTTGCAATTTCAATAATAAATAATAATTTGTTTTTATCTAATGATTATGATTTATTTTACAAGATTTGCAATTTCAATAATAAATAATAATTTGTTTTTCTGTATATGATTTATTTTACAAATTAAGCTTTTAGTTATAATTTTTGCGAACAATATGTATTTTTATGTCGCATTTTGATTCATATTTGTTATTTAATGATTTAAAATTTTATGTTATTCTACTTAATTCAGATTGTTGTGTAAATATTTCACTATTTTGTTTACAATTACAATTTATTAGCATTTTTCTACATTTAAGTATATGTTGGATAGATTAGGTTTAAGATATTAATAAACATAGAATTTAAGATAATTGTATGTGTATGAATTATTGAAAACAACTCTTCTTGTGTAAAAATGGGAATAAAAATTTTCGAAATATTATTTTGTTATTGCGCTTATACTTCCTGGAGCGGTTAGTCCACAGCTAGTTCTACTGCTTCATACGGTTACGGTAGAACAGATTGGATTACCTCGAGCTGCCGACCGTGGTTCGCGCCATGGTCGGCAGCGAGAGAGCCTGGGAGGCGGTGCTCACATTCTGTGGCACCGTCATGTCCCAGAAGGTGGCGGCGGAGAGCGAACGCGAGGACGACGTCCTGGCGCCTCCGATCCGCCGTCGGAGACCTGGCCGCAGGCGATTGGCCTATGCCCACCGCCTGCCGCCCTAACGGGATCTTCGGGCGATGGACCGGGGGATTCACCGCCTGAAATGAGAGATCCCGAGCTGGGATCTCCACGTGTTCCGGAGCGCCTTCGACGGAGGAAGAGAGCACAACCCTCAAGAGACGGGACCACGATGTGGGCTCCCGCTGACGGGGTAACAGTCGTGTGCGAAAGCGACCCGCTACCCGTTCACGCGGCGCGATCGGAACACCCCAGGAGTTTCCCCACCCGATAGTAGTTCACACACAGCACCTACATACCGCCCGCGCCGGCGCCTGCGGCGACCCGCTTCTGGCGCTTACACGCGCTATCGGCGTATTCCAGGCCGCTTCTTCCCGACCCCTCCCTCCCCAGCGACGTCCTAAGCCGAGGTCCGTACCCACCTGGGTGCCCTTAGGCAGTCGCTTCTTATAGTAGTTTTTAAGTCCTCCTCTAGACTGGAGCGCATTTAGCCCTCGCCCTCAAAACCCCGGTGAAGCTTTAAGTAGGTAAAGGTCATTAGGACCAACAGCAGTTATCAGTACGAAAAAAGAAAATAATAATAATAAGAAGCTGCAACCCGATCCAATTAGTTCTAGTGTTAGAACTATAGAAATAGTACCGAATGAGGAAACATTAGGTAAGCTGATTTATAGGGAAAACTTTTATAGGCAAATCTGACCAGCTAGTTAGTGAGTTGGTATGAAGGGAAGTAACGAAATGGGTTTCATGATGACCACTTTCTAAAATGAGACCATAACAACCACTTATCCAAAGACTACTAACTACAGTTGTACGGCCTTGTAAATGAATTTAAACGACTGACTACAAAATATTTATAATACTGTATTATAAATTTATAATGATTAGGGTTCCGTACCAAAACGATAAAAAGGAATCCTTTAGTCTTCCATATGGTGAGACTTCGGTGTTCATCCGTCTGTATGTCAGCTATTTTTATCAGGAATTACTATAATAATGCTATTCTACTTGAAATTTGGCTCAGTTGTAAATTAATTATTTCCTTAAACCTATTTTACTCTCCTTTTAGTCCCAGTTTCAAATTCAATTCCTCAAAAAATGCAAAGTAGGTATTTGTTTTCTGCTGGTAAAAGTGTCTCGAAATTTTAATCTAACAATATAGAGGTCTTGGGTTCGATTCCCGGTCAGATAAGTGTCATTATGGGAAGTTGTTACTCCTCCACCCGATAGTAGTTCACATACAGCACCTACATACGGAGCGCACTTAGCGCTCGCCCCAAAAACCCCGGTGAAGCTGTAAAGGTCATTAGGACCAACAGCGAATATCAGTACGAAAACAAAAAAAAATTTTTTGTAGTTTAAACACACTTGAACTCCATCATTGATCCCAATCCCATTAAAACCTCCCCTTCTTCTTCAATTTAAGAGCTATGCTCTTGTCGGTGTAGTAAACGCCACTGTGTCCTGTCTAGGGCCCTTTCCTTGACCTCCTTATACGACGCAACGCCAGCCTTCTCCTTGATTTGATCAAAGTAGCTTATCCTCGGTCTTCCTCTTCCCCGCTTGCCTTCAACTTTTCCTTCTATAAGGTTTCTTATGTATTCGTCGTGTCGTATAAGGTGGCCCACCATATTTCCCCTTCTATTTTCAATAGCCTTTAAGATGTTTCTCTTTTCTTTTACTCTCGTCAGTACCTCCCCACCACTCCAATAAAACCTCAACCCCTGAAACCCCAAATCGATTTCTGGCTATCTTTGGTGTCGATCCCAGGGTGGCTGGCCATCAAAGCTAAACTTAAATGAAACTTGTCACGCTCACTCGTATACTAAATTGAGTAAGAGTGATCTACCTATCACTAACCCCGGAATCGATGTCATTATAATAGTATAGTGTCATTATTAGAGAATATCAGTATTACTATTACAGTCAGCATCAGAAGTAGACAACAAGTTCAGGTGTCCAGATAATAGAGAATGTCAGTAACTAAACAAAATGCATGGATGAAAGAAAAAAATGTCTCCCCAGGCGGGCGAAATGGTACGAAACCATCAAGGCAAAATGGCTTGAAACTTCGACAGAGTGGAGATTACATGTCTGTAGGCCCGGTATTACATTTGGTCGTTCACAGATTAGGCGACCGACAGTCACCAACAGGCTTTTCTACACTTTTTTGGTTGTTGGCCGAAGTCGTCCAACGCTCCATTATCACCTAGTCGTATTTTTAATTAGCTGGAGTAAACTGACGTAGGTAACATTAGTGATAGAGATATATATATATATATATATATATATATATATATATATATATATATATATATATATATATATATATATATATATATATATATATATATATATATATATATATATATATATATATATATATATATATATATATATATATATATATATATAATACACTAATAAGACAAAATAACTAATAATTACACTAGGTAAGACATAAGTATATATTACATTAGGTAGATATAAGTGCCATTTATTCGCAATAGACTTTGGCAAGCTACACACGTAGTTTTATTGAAGACTTCCCGTAGAAGTCCTGTGGGATATTCCTGGAAATATACATAAATTAGTATGGCGAGAAACGTCAGTTTACTCCGGCTAATTAAAAAATTGGCAATTTGTGTTCAGAGGTACAACTTAGAAGTTTAAAGTGAAATCACCAACTTGCACTCGCCACTGTTTTTACCCACTTCGCTAAACACTTGACCAAATGTAAACCATCCATAAGACAAGTTACTACAAGTAGTTTCGAAAATAATGTCTTTCTTACTTAAGTCTGGCTACGCCCGTGACGTAAGAGGGGCGCGACGACAGAGGGTGAGCGAGAGGCAGGCCCCGCCCCTCTTACGTCGCGGGCGTAGCCAGACATAAATGGTTTACCTATAGTTCCTATGTATAGGCGTTTTGACAGGGAACCTTCTTCCTATTCATGATGGGCGGAACACTATAACCGCCGAACGACACCAAATTGTAACACTTTTCGCGCGTCTCTAGTTCAGTCCGCGAAATCAAGGTTGCTCGCTCATTCTAACATAAAATACATTGGACAAATTAAAAAATAAAACCTTCACTTCAAGGGACTGGTCCTGAGTACTCATGTGACCCTGAACTTGAGGGTCTGATGACTGCCAGGAAGAATCTGGTAAATGAATCTTAGCAGGTATAGGGAGTGATGTCTTGTATAACAATAGTTAAATAGTGACACTCCAGTTATTCATTACCCAGTGTTTTAAGTTCCACATATTTAGAGAAAATTGCACCTGCTATGCACACAATAACTAGAGTTCAACTAGGTACCCACCTACTACCAATTTCACCTAGGTAATTGAAGGGGGTGGAGAAATTTAAACGATGTATATATAAAATAAGTAAAACTTTCAGTTGTGGTGTCGCTAGGGGGGCACTGAGAGAAGAGTGAAAATAAAAAATGAATTGTTTCACTGAAACCTAACCTTCCCTGTGGTCCCACTGGTGGTACATCATAGTGGGAACACTGGTAACGAACCATATGGACACAGAACAGACTCGTAATTTGGTATGACAACCATGCAGTCTGAAGTCGTTCTACTTTTCTTTGTGCCCTCCTAACGTAACCCTCTGACCATGCTTTATTCTTTTCCATGATAATGTTGTGGGTAGTTATTATTTCAAGTTACAAATTCATGATAAACATCACAAGTTACATTTTGAACAAATTAAAAATTACATTACATATCAGTTATTATACATATTCCAACTAACGACCCTTTGACTACGATTTCTTCTTTTCCATGATAATGTTAATATTTTAAAAGTTACAAATTCATGATAAATGTTACAAGTTACATCTATGAACAAACAAAAAATTACATTACATATTAGTTATTATACATATATACATTAGTTAGATTTAGGTTCAGTTTGCTCCTTCCGCTGTTGAACCATTTCTCTGATGTTGTTTCCGCTTTCTCTCAAGTTTTTCTCTAAGTATTGTTTGTTGTTCTCTAGTTCTGTTGTGCGCCCTGAGAACTGTGATTCACGATTTTTGAGGTTAGCTTTGACTTCTTCTAAATCAGTGAGAAGGAACATTCTGCCCACTGACTCGTAGGTTTTAGTGCCAGGTGGTAAGGTACTGATCTCACGCTGAGTAATATCTACATGTTTTAAAACGCGATTCAGTACACTTATTTGGGAGTCAATAACTTGAATCTTCTTACTGGTTTCCACCATTTTAACTTGTAGCTCTGTGAATGCTTTCTTTAATTCTAAATCCACAGGTTTGGCCATCTTTAAATTATAATTTTCTCCGATTCTACTAATCAGTCGAACCCAGACACCATATAAGGCAAAGCACGAGCAGTCAAACGAAATGACAGCAGTAAGCAGGAGGAGGCCAGTTTAGAAAGGTTAAACTAACGCACCGCCATCTATTTTATTACCCCAAAATGATTTTCTTCAATTCTTCATTAAAACGCAGGCGTGACACATTTCAATGTTATCTAGGAGAATCTTCCACGCTTCTGCACTGAAGGAGGTTAGTAATTATTAAGTATATTACTGGCCGGCTAAAGAATTTGTGATGATGTGATGACGCACGATGTTCCAAATTCATTTTCATTTTCTTCCAAAAACTTTTTACGATCTTCTTTGTTATAAATAAAATTGGGTGTAAGAGAAACGTCGTTATCTTCAGGTTATGGGCCCAGAACCCAATTTAATTTAGATCCTAAGTTGGGAGTGTTATAATATGGCAGACGAGGGTAACACGGGAAGTTTCGGCATTAAAAAACTGAAAGGTTCGGAAGGTTTCCCGGACTGGAAGTTCCAAGTCAGGAACTTCCTGGAGAACAAAGACTGGTGGAAGGCAATAGAGGCTGGCGCCTCTGAATTAATAACCAAAAAACTGGAAGATGTCGACAGAAAAGCCAGAATCTCTATTAATCTTCTGCTGGATCCATCATGTTTCACACATGTGTTCGGCTGTAACACGGCGAGAGAAGTGTGCGAACCTTTGTAAGGCCTATGAAGACAAAGTGTGGGGGAGACGAATAACACTACAGAGACAACTTTGGCAGTGCAAACTGGAGAATTTTGTTTCAATGGAGACGTACATCTTGCGAGTGATGCTGCTAGCAAGACAGCTAGAAGACATTAATGCGAAGATATTCGAAGATTGGATCCTGTCGAATTTGTTAAGCGGTTTGACTGCATACTGATTACTGAATACAGTCCGATGATTATGGCAATTGATAACAGTGGAAAGGAGATCACTCTAGATCAGGTGAAATCAAAACTGTTACAAGAGGCAAACAGGCAAAAGGATTGTGTAATAAGTGAGCAAGTGTTTGCGACGAGGAGTGTTACTCAACAAAGTAAGAAAGCTGGTAAACAAAGTACGAAAAGTTACAAGTGCTTTAAGTGTCACCAGGCAGGACACAAAGCCTCGGAGTGCAAAAAGAAGAAAAAGAAAGTAGATCTGACTTCGTTAGTTTGCATGAATACGGATGCACACGGGAAACTGTTTGACAAAGAGAAATGGTAACTTGATAGTTGTTGCTCAAACCATATGACCCACGACAAGAAGAAATTGTCCGATTACAAAAAGGAAAACAGCAACTGGAGTGTCAAAGTGACCAATGGAGAAGAATTGCCAGTTCAAGGTACAGGGAACGCAGCACTTAACTGCGGCACGGACGCAAGGACCACTTTGTTGATTTGAGTTATTTCAGAGTCTTTGGATGTTTAGCTTATGTATTGAAACCGAAACAAAAGAGGAAGAAACTTGATCCAAAAACTGTACCAATGATCTTCGTTGGTTATTCAATACTAACCAAAGGATACAGACTATTATACAGACTATAGAGTTATTGCTATCAATATAAACTAATTACCGCCCACTTGCATACTCACAGTGTCATAAACATTCCGATTAGCTGTTCGATTTGGCAGGATCAAGGATAGAGGTCAAATCTATGGCAAGTGGCAGGATCCTGCCAAATCGGAACATAGGAGAGTGGTCGGTATTACATATTTATTATTATTAGAGGCAGGACGTCCAACCAAATTGATATGTGTGGACGCTCTTGAAATGAGAAAACCTATAGAATATTAGGTTTTAATTAGCAAAATTTGAAGACGTATTTGACAATGACAGAATACCATAGTTTTAAACTGGAAAGGAGAGCAAGAAGGTTAATATCATTCTCCCAGACTAATTTTCTGTAACATAGTCATCTAAAAATTTTGGCGGCTTGCATAGACGGCTGGATCTCCGAAGAGTCAGTGGCTCCAGCACAGGCTCACTGGTCCCCCTAGACCGAAGAGCGTTTGGGACATCGTCCGGTATCGGTTCAGTCTCCATAAACGTTGGTGTCACCAAATGCTGGTCTTCATCTGTACAATCAGTCGATTGCGGTGGTTCATCGAACATAAGTTATTCTCCTTCTCCTCCTGATCCCATGGGTGCCAAATGCCGTTTCGAAACTGTAGTTTCACGGCTATCGAGCAGCCTAACATAAACAAAATACAAAAACTAACCTAACAAAAAACAAAATTAAACTTTATAACAAAAACGCTATTCTCTCGGAACATCCTGTATGCATGAAAAAGGTACGTAATAAAGACCGGTTTCTAGAGCAACTGTCGGCCGCCGCGCCGTGCGCTTCCGTGATAGATGCCTACCTGCCGTTATCAATTATTTTTTTACCTACCTTCATGTTTTTGATTTGTATGTGTTAAGTTGTTTTTATATTTGGTGTTTCATTTAATTGAGTGGATTGTGCAGCGCCCAGACAAACCAGTTTCTGGTTTCAGGGCGCGAAGATTAGTAAATAGTAAAACCTAATATGTACACAACAATAATAGATTAAAAAAAAATCTGGATTGCTTTGTAGAAGTTCAAATTCTTCTACAATAGGTTGATATTTATTTGAGCGATTAAATTAAAATATGTCCTGAATTAGTAAGCCAAGTTGGTATGGAGGTGCCATTAGAAGATCTACGTGGATGAGTAAAAATTCGTTCGTGTGGCGTACAATTAGTGGCTGTGCATAGTAAGGAGCGAATGGAATGCAAAGCTTGAGGGAAAATTTGCTCCCAATTCTCAACTGGAAGATTCTTTGTTTTCAGGGCCAAAAGAATTGTTCTCCAAAGAGTCGAGTTAAATTTTTCAACTTGTCCGTTACCTTGCGGATTGTATCCTGTGGTCCGACTAGTGGCTATTCCTCGAGAGTGTAGAAAATCCTGTACCTCCGCGGACAGGAAGGATGTGCCACGATCCGAGTGGACGTAGGAAGGCATGCCGAATATCATGAATAAGTTGTTAAGGTGTTTGATTACAGTTTGCGAGCTAATATCTGAACATGGAAAAGCGAACGGGAAGCGTGAATATTCATCAATCACGGTAAGCATATGCCTGTTACAAGAATTTGTTGGGACTGGACCCTTAAAGTCAATACTTAGGCGTTCAAAGGGTGCCGTCGCTTTAACAATCTTTCTCTGATCATTGCAGTTACTCCGGAAGAATCTAGGTTTGACTTCCGAGCAAGCGCGGCAAGAGTTTGTCATGCTTCTTATTTCGTCAATAGAATAAGGTAGATTTTTAGAGCGAATCCAGTGGAACATTCTCGTCAATCCTGGATGACAGAGAACTTCATGAAGTGAATAAAGTTTAGTTGTACGTGATTCTACCGTTGCACAAACGCGAGAAAGTACGTCAGCAACGTGATTCTCATTTCCAGGTCTATAGATAATTTCATATTTATAAGGAGAAAGTTCTAAGCGCCACCTCTGAATCTTTTCGTTTTTAATTTTACTGGAGTGCTTTCTGTCAAACATGAAAGATACGGAACGTTGACAGTCACCAACCGAGCCTCTTTCTCAACGGCGGAATGGTTTTGTTCGCTTGGATTCAAGGTTCTGGAAAAGAATGCCACAGGTCTAGAATCTTGAGTCAGTACTGCTGTAATGGAATGATCCGAAGCATCGGTCTCAACAGTAAGTGGGACATTGTCAGCGATTGCATGAATTAAAGACTTCGCAATGTAGTTTTTAAGTCCTTTAAAACAACTGATTTGTTCATGCGTCAATGGAAAGAGTGTATTCGTTCAGAGAAGTTAGGTATCCATTTAGAATAATGAGCGAACATGCCGAGTGCCCTTCATAGAGATGGCAAGCCGCATGCATGGTGGTGGTAAGTCGATAAGTGGCTTGAGGCGTTCGCTGTCAGGCTTAATAATATGATTCGTTATATTGTAGCCAAGAATATTGACAGAGCCCTGAGAAAATTTACATTTTTGAATACTCAGAGTAAGACCATATTTCTTAGAGGCGTTAATAAAGCGTTCCAAATTCTGATCGTGTTCTTCGATAGTGCGACCACAAATGATGATGTCATCAAGATACGCGTAGGTGTTTTGAAGCTTATCTTTTCTGATTATCCAATCGATTGTCCGTTGGAAACTGGAAACACCGTTCGTCACTCCGAAGGGAATACACCTGAACTGATACAGGTTTCCAAGTGCTTCAAAGGCGGTATACTTTTTTTCTTCAGGTAGTATCGGCACTTGATGGTAAGCATTTTTTAGATCTATTAAGCTGAAAAATGTATTCTTGGCCACTTTTGATACTAATTCTTCGATATTTGGCAGTGGATATGCGTCGAGCTTAGTGTAACGGTTTATTGTTTGTGAGTAGTCAGTCGTTTCCTGTGAGTCTCGCTCTTAGTTAGGTGCACCTGGGCCCTCCACGGCGATTTACTCTCTTCTATAACGCCCTCGGCGAGAAGCTGTTCAATTTCCTCTTTTATAAATGTATTATCCTCGTCGCTGTGTCTGCGAGACTTTACAGCTATTGGTTTGCACTCCGGAGAAATATTTGCGAACAGCGGTACAGCCGGGACGGAAGCTTCAGCTACATTGCACACGAGCAGTGGATTCTTGGGCCCGCCGAATGAGAATTCTAACGACGAATTCTCCGAGAACGTCGTGGCCGATGATTATTTCAGCACGAAGATTCTTGACAATGACAAGATTAACATTATCATATGTATGTTTCCCGATAGTGAGAGTTTGGGAAGTCAGTCCTTCTACTTGCGAAGTATGATTAAGTGAGGCCATTGAGATTGTTTTGTTACAAGGTTTCCTTTTTAATCCGCAAAGTTTGGAGAAACCGTCATTTATGAAGCTGACTGAGCTTCCGGTGTCTAGAAGAGCTTCCGCTCTGATTCCTCGAATAAATGCGGGCACCGTCGCTTTGTGTAATGAAGGAGGTGATGCTGCACTGGTGGTGGATGCTGTAAAGTCTTCTTTGCCAGTTCTTACAGAATTAGAGGGCTTAGAAGAGCTTCTGCAAATGTTGGCAGTGTGTTCTTTTTTATTGCATAACTGGCAGATTTTATCTAATGCTGGACATTTCTTGCGAGGATGTACTTGACCTCCACAAAAGAAACATTTACGTCGACGGAATTGAGTACCAGCAGCACAGTGCTCGTCTTGTAAATCTTGTTGATTTGTACTATTCTATGTAGGTTCGTTGTGAGCCGCGTTCACAGATAAATTGTTAAAACTATGAGCATTGACCTCAGCCGTTTCTAAAGAGAGCGCTTGATTATAGGCTTGGTCAAGTGTCAGCGTTAAGTTATCTAGGAGCCTTTGTCTTATTTTGTTTGACGAAATTCCAGATATAAATGCATCTCTTACGCTATCGTTCCTATTTGTCTCAGCGTCAACAGGAGAAAAATCACAACCTTTGGATAACTGCTTCAGAAGCTTGAAATAAGCGTCAATATTTTCATCAGTACGTTGCTTCCTAGTGGCGAGTGTGTGTCTTGCGAAAATGACGTTCTTTGATTTCACGTAAAGCTTGTCTAGTAAAGTGATCGCTTCGTCGTAGCTTTTAACTTCACTGATGTAAGCGTACACGTTTGGAGAAACGTGGTTGATCAAAAGTTGGTGTTTGTTCTTAGCCCATTCTGCTGCCGTCGGTACCGGCGGTGCGTCCTTTGTTTGTGAAGTCGCAGTGGTCGGTTGTTGAGCAGCGATGAAGAATTCAAATGTCTTACGCCAATGTTCCCATGCACGGGCGGCAGAACTATCAGATGGGTCGACATCAAATCTTTCGGGTCGTAAATATTTATCCATTTTTCTGAATCGTTTTGCTAATTAAATTGAAATGAGAAAACCTATAGAATATTAAGTTTTAATTAGCAAAATTTGAAGACGTATTTGACAATGACAGAATACCATAGTTTTAAACTGGAAAGGAGAGCAAGAAGGTTTATATCATTTTCCTTGGCTTCCTACCAAGCCACCAGTGTTGCCATCTAAGTTTTGTAAAAACCGCTAGGAATATTGATTGTGAAAGACGCTAGTTTAGGGAAAATTATGCCCAAATATTGCTAGTTTATGGAAAATGTATGCGACACTAGCTATAAGTAATTTTATGATACCAAAGTAAGTTTTTGTAGGTAGCTGTTTCGGTATTTTTATTTTATTTGTTCCAAGAGGCTCGCTAGATGGCGGTCTATGGAGGGGGCATTTGTTTAATGTCATAAAAGCTGGTAAGCTTTTCCTCGTAGTGGCGAACGAGAAAGGTTCAAATCCTGCTCGCGGAAATTTCCCTTTTTCACCTTTTTACTAATTTATTCAGTAATTTACTTTATTTTTATCCTATAGGTAATTATTTTATATTTTACTGTTTTACGTTTTATATTGGGGTTTTATGTCTTTTAATAAAGATTTATGACTATTATAAAAACTCGTTAGTTGATGAACACCTGTAAAACAATGTCGCTCATATAGTTAAAAAACTGCTAGACCTAGCGACAAAATCGCTAAATGTAAAAAAAAGATGCCTAGTAGGATCCTGCCAAATCGGAATGTCTGTGAATGATATCCCTTTCGTGATAAATCACGGGATATCTTGCAGTAGTGTTGTACAATCGATCGATTGCATACTGTGATAGCCATAGACAATTTCTATTTTTGTCTCTTTCGTTTACTATATTGACTCTCTTCAGTGACTGAATTGAATGTGACATGGCGTCCATCAAGATATATCACAGTCTCATGTAAAACTGTTTTAATGACAGTGGTCTCATTTTGCATTTTATTACTGAGGCCGTAATAAATCGTACATTTGCATTGATGGTAATGCATGCAAGGAAACCTCAGCGAATAAGTGATGGGTATGATATGCTTTCTGTGCTCCAAAAATCTGTAGATGGCGGTCGGCGATTGATAGTTTGATGATGTACTTATTTTAGATGAAGATAATAATATGTTTTATCTTCTTCCAGGTACTTTGAGAAGCACCAAACCCATCCGTATCAGGTAAGCACGACATAGGACGTTCGACTAGCCGTAGGCTGTACCTAATCATCGGAGTTCTTTTGAGTACAGCTAACTGCCTTTTCCATACGTAATGACCGTTCCTGGATATACTTTCCTGTTTTGTCATTTATATTATGCTGATACTAGTTAAAATTACACATAGATATATATAACATTTACATGGAATTAGTCAACTCTTTATGTTAGGTCCTAATCAAATTATATGTGAATAGATGGAATGCACAAAATCATTGCTATTAGTGTGTGTATTGTAGAAATAACACATAATTTTCACAATACAGCTTCAGCAATTTCAAGTCATATTGGACCAATGAACTACAATAGATCTTTTCTTATTTTATAAACATTTATGATAGTATCTTCTATATGTATAAAATGTATATTTTTTTCTTGTACAGAAGTATTCCAATTCAAAAAGTGAAAGAAGAACTGCCAATGAGTATGTTTCTTCTGACAATCGGTTTACACCACTCCGATCCCCCAATGGCAATGTATCAACACATGGGCACACCACTCACACAAGTCACTCTGGACATGGACACCACCACTACCACCATGTGGCTGATGACAGAGGATATGCAACATCCAGAAATTCCTATATACAGAAGGGTTCTGAAAAGGAGAGAGATAGAGACTATAAATCCTCTAGAAATAAGTACACAGGTAAGATTTATTTTAATGGTTTATTTGTCATTTTAGGACTTGCATATTTATTGAAATGAAAACATGTTAGAAGTTTTATTTTGAATTATGATTTAAACCTTCCTGACTTGAATAGAAGTAGTTAGCTGCATGAGTAGCATTGAGTAGATATAATTATAAATAAATAAATTAAGATGTGCTACAATACATTATACACTACAAACATTAAATTAAAACTACATAATAAGTAGTTTTCATAAGAAGTTTGAGTACAATTTTTCAATAGAACTTGTGGACATAGTATATATTTATTTAATTTTATTTTTTAAATAATGAGAGCAGATGAGCAAACGGACCACCTCATGTTAAGTGGTCACCGTCGCCCATAGACACCTCACCTCACTGTATTAATATTAGAGGGGTTTTGATGCGCTGCTAACCTTGAGGACTAAGATGGATTGCCTCATGTGCTCATATATAGTATTGACACATATATAATACTTAATTGTTAAAATCACAATAATAAAAATACAATTTAAATAACTTATAAGCTTGTTGACAAACTTTAAAGAACTTAGTGTGTAGAAAATGTTACATTTTTAATTTGGCTATTTTAACTGATATTAGAGGAGACAATGGGTGTAAAGCAGTATGAAATAACCTTAAAGGACTTAAATATTTTTATTGCAAATTAAGGATATTTTATTATTACACTGATTATGTACGTTTTTTAAAAAAGTTTACTAACTCAAAATAACATTAATAATCATGAAGGTAGATAACAAGATTTTTTCTGTGTGATTTATATCTAATTATTATACACGAGTTTAAAGTTTTAGTAAGCTATGGTGGGGCCATTTAGACTTCCATCAACAGCCATTAAAAATTAAACAAAAAGCTGAGCCCAACTTTGTTCGCCTTCCAGAAACACATTGTGCTTTTTATGATAGGATATGTAGGTAAAATATAGCATATCTGAGGTACCATGTTCAAGAAACCAACACTACTGAACCCTGGTGTTGCTGTTAATGGTATATTCATCAGTACTAAATATCATAATAAATCAAAACTGGTAATATCTAAAATATTGCATAAGATGATTATCCCAAATATTTATGTATCCATAGTGAGCAATGCAATGTAATAATGTAATGTATGTAATGCAATGTATATTATTGTTAGAAATCTATCACACATAGCTAACCTGATTTAAATGAATTCATTATTTTGTCTTAAGCCTTTAACTTTTATTTATACTTTTTTAATTCCTGTTTTTCACTCAATAAGTACTTGTTTATAGCAACTGTAATTGATCATTATTTGTGATTTTTTATTTTATTTTGTTGTGAAATATTGCTGTTGCTGAATTTTGAAATGTAAATATTTGTAAATATGCAAATGCGATTGTCAAGTAAATTTTGATACTTATTTATTGAATACATTACTGCCTTAGACAATGATATTAAGCGAATTAATATTTTTCAATTTTTCATGTCTGGTGGATGTATAAAACAAAATAATATGTTGATAAAAGTTTTTAACACAGTTTCAGATGGTGTCAGATCTCCAAAGGATAAACGTAGCAAGGATAGTGAAAGGGAGAGAAGCAATCATGAGCGAAGTGAATCAGAAAAAAAGAGTAGGACTAGTAGCTTGAATGTTAGTGTTAGTAGGAGTAGTAAATATGACAAGAGAAGTGTACCTCCAGCAAGTGTGCCTTCTGGCAGTGAATGGTCAGAACACATTAGTTCCTCTGGAAAGAGGTATTACTACAATTGCATCAGTGAAGTGTCACAGTGGGAGAAACCTAGAGAGTGGGATTCAAGAAGAACTTCATCCAAAGATTCAACATATTCAACGAGAAGCAGTGAGTCATTCAGTTTTAATCTTTATCTGCATCTATAAATTGATTAATTTGTGTACCACAGTTATTGCTTCTTGTTGCCAGATTATGCCTGATTATAATAATTAGGACTAAGAAAATAATATTCTCATGAAAAAAATATTCTTTCAAATACCAGGTAATTTTGAAAAGCATTTTTGATATTACCTGTTCTTTATATTTGGTTTTGGTTTTCACCAAAACTAAGGTCGAAACCGAATATCTGCATGAAGCCTAAACTAATTATTTTCTGGCACAAAATCCAGTAGGGTAGATATTAGCCTACATAACATAAGCCTTTTTCGTCATGTAGGTCTGACGTAAATTTATCGCTGACATAACCACCTGCAGATTCTGCTGTGAGGAGGATGAAACACCCATACATATCCTCTGTGAGTGCGAAGGTCTAATTCACAGAGGTGCCATTCCTTATATTCATATGATGACTCCTGAGGATTTTAAAACTCAATTTCCAAAGAGCATAATCTGGTTCTTAAAAATGTTGGCCTTAGTGAAAAAGCAACAAATTAAAAGGGGAAAGCTACAATAGAACTTTTAGGTTGCAGTGGTTTATGGGCTTCATACATCGCCCATAAACTACTGCAACCTACTCTACCCTTAGACACAAATAATAATAAAAAATGTAGATTTTATTGTGGATAGGTATTATTTGATTAGCTATCCCTTGAGGGGCTACCTGAGCGAAACTAGCGCCCCCACACGAAACATATTCATATCTATAAATTAAGGCATTTATATAAAAATAGTTTACAGGATTACTCCATGAATGAAGAGGATTTTTTAAATAATATTTAAGTATTCTCATATTGAAACAGTAACGGCTTGGGCGAAAGTGCGGGTTAAATGTTCTTAACCCTGGTTTAACTCACGGATTGTCTATGGTTTTTATACAAAATGTTCAGGGTTAGCGTTGGTGCAAGACGATTTTGTCATTTAACCCAGGTTAAGCACTAACGCTCGAGTTAATTCTCAATTCGACTCGCACAAGCCGGCCTAAGAAAAAAGCTTTTTGTTTCTTCTTCATCATGGAACAATAGGAGATAATCCTGCAATGTTAAAACATAGAAATGGATAAAAGCAGAATGGATATGTTAGTACAATGTGTTGACCAAGGAAATTGTTCCAGCACCACACTTTTCACACATTAAGTCGTTTATGGTCTGCTGGTCTTAGTGTCCTCGTCTCAGCGCCATAAGAGAAAATGGAGAACGTACAAGTTTGATCTAAGTCTTGACGTTGATGTATCTGTCTGCCGGATTCTATGTAATGGAGACATTGCATTTTTGGCCATTCCAATTCTTCTCTGCACTTTTGTTTCGCAAAATTCCAGATTTAGTGATCCAGTTACCTAACCTGCTTGTGCCTGTGGTAATGATAAATTGTAGTTCTGGCATCATATACGCAGGCCGGACTACAGTATGTCAGGCCTGAATACATATGTATTTAATAAGAAATAACAATAAACTTCAAAACCAAATCAATTTTTTTCGTGTCACCAGTGGTCAGATTACAGCATATATATTATTCTAGTTTACACATAAATATTTTTGACGAAGACTGCCAGACCAAAACATTCATCAGTCCGCTATTGGACAGGACTCTTCCAAAGTGGTCTCTTCTATGAAACCCTTCAGGTGCCATTGGTTCAACTTGCAGAATGAAACGCGCATTGGAAGTCACATGTTATGAGCATTCTTATTCTTTTATTGAGATGAGAACCCGAAACATCAATAAAAATATGTACAATATTCGACATATTGTTGATGTCGCCCTGAACGTTTTTTAGACAAGGTGTTCTTGTAATTAGATTAGTACTCTTATGGATTGCAATTACAATTTTGTGTTATGTTTTTTTGTTGTTGTAAATAGTCCTTGTTATTAAAGTAGGTGCGTTTTATAAAGAAAACTCCGTATGTAGTCAAAAGTAAACGCGATTACTTGATTGCGATTACAGAATAATAAATCGTTAATCGTAATTACATTTTCCCATGCCCAACACTGGTTACAAGTTAAGGTCAATTTACATATTTTAATCAATATAATAAGATGTAATAAGTAAAATAAAATTTGATTCTTTTGTGCACAGATCGTGATAAAAGATCCAGGTCCCGGTCAGGAAGACGAGAATCAGAAAAGACTAGTAAAAGAACGAATAGCTCATCTGATAGGTACTGGAATAACCGAGATGACGACGGGCACGATCGAACGCGGCCAAAACATTCAATGTCTGTACATGAAGGGAAAGGTGCGTAATTAATTATATTTATACTACTATACCACTATACCACATAAAACAGGTTGTGAAAAAATACGTATTAAGTTATCACTCATGCGTACGCACATTGAAGGTGGGTACGGATTAGAGGCAGCTCGGGACCGAGGTACACACTGCTCGCTTATTTGCTCAAATGTGGACGTGGCTTGACCTGAGACTGTCTCAAGCGCGCGCATGCCCGAATGTGATCCATCTGGTGTCGGTTTTTTGACAGCACTCAAATGTGCCTCGGTACTAATTCTGGACTGGATGTATTTTTGAGTTCCAATACGTACATGTGCATTGTGCGTGTTTACGTTTTGTTTCTACAGTTGGGAAAGGCAAAATATAAGATTACAGCGGTTTCACCCACCGACGTGGCGATTTTTTCTTCTTTTTAACCCCCGACCGATCGAGGGAGGGCAAACTTATAGTTTGACACGTTTGTCTGTCGATCTATTTGTCTGTGGCATCATAACTTGACAACGGATGGTCCGATTTGGACCCGGTTTTTATTATTTAATAGAGAATTTTGTGGGGAGTGTTCTTAGCTAGGTCTGATAAAAATTGGACCAGTGGTTGCCAAGATCTTGGAGTATATTTAATGTCCGATGAGATCTCTGGAACGGTAATTGCTAGATGGTTCGAATTTGAGCACAAATATGGTGCGTTTCCTTGAGGATCTGATGATGACCAAGAAAAAGTAAAGGAGTCTCCACAAATAGTACGTCGGGGTTTCTTAAGTTTTTAATTTAGAGTTATTGTTAATAAAATAACATTGTGTTATCAATAAATATATGAATATGAAAACATTTAATTTCGTCTTTCGTAATATTTATTGTTTTCTTTTTAGAAATATCAATAAAGACTTGCGTTACCTAATCAACGAAAATCTATTCCTGGTTTGGTGAAATATATTATCATAGTAAAAATTATTTTATTCTTTCTGAATTGAATTAACGAATTTAACAAATAATAATAGGATTATTAATTTTAGGATTCATAAATTCCTATTATTATTTAACTTCAGATGGCCAGTCACTACAAGATATGGATATATCTCCGGATAGGAGTACACCACTATCGGAAAATTCGTATGGAGCTAGAGAAACAAATTCTACTGTAAGAAATAACACCGAAAGCAATGCTGTACCGCCAGTTGTTGTGTTGGACAACTCAAATCAACCGGTATGTGATTATGTTAAATTGGAAACTAATTGTTTGGCAAGCGAAATATAAATACCTGCTTACTTTATTTTATTTTTACTATGTATTGAATTATTAATTTGTAAACGAGCTATATTATATATTGAAAAAACTGTACTATATATTGAATTATTAATTTTTAAACATATTATTTAGATAAATAATATATGATATTGCAGAGTGGATCCTTGCTAGCAGCGGCGTTACCGCGTATTGTAGCAGCTTCTACAGTCGCGACAAGTGTGGCGAATGTGGCGAGTGCATCTTGTGTGGTGACAACGACTGTGGTCGCTAACAATGGCGGCGCATCGCCCGGCGGCGATACTAGCGGCGCCAGCGGTGCGGGCACGCCACATCGCGACGCGGGCCCGCCCACTCCGACGCATTCTGAAAATACGGATCCGCACGCACCACCTCTGCACCTAGACCAGGCATTGCCACGAAAAAGTAGGTTTTTAGAAAAAAATAAAATAATGCCTAAGGTAGGGAATTACTACAGAAATCAGATTACTAGCGCCCTCTTCTCTAGAGCAATGACAGCGAGCCACGTAGTTGACCCATAGGTCACTTTCATACATTTGATTTCAGTGCCCGACTAATGCTCTAATGTATGGGAAAATGCTCAAATCGCATGCGCGAACTGGCAGACGGGGTTTCCTTATAAAACTTCTCTACCAAGCAAACTACATGTGGGTGAATTTCATAATCTTTGAGTATTAACTTTCATGGATAAAACAATATAAAATATATCTTTAACATACATAGCATACCCAATCTTGGCAGACCGACCGACTGTGGCCGTCGAGAATTTGACCGGCACGCTACAGACATTTTAATGAACTGATGATTTTATTTGAATCCGTGTCTGGATCCGCATATGGCAGCCATACACTGACCAGGAATATAAAAACCCTGTCAAGAGAGGATTATTGATAATTTTGTAGTGTGTTATTGAGTTCACTGAGAAAAAAATAGTTTCATTTAATTCTGCAATATGGCGAGAGTTTTTATATTACTTATCACGATACATCAGAAAGTAAGTTATAAAAGAAAAAAATTGTACAACTGCACAGTTGGGCCACAGCCCACGGGGAATAATTATTCCCCGCGGTACAACCAGTTGGTCATTACATTTGGACCACGGGGGAATAGAATACAAAGTAATAGTTTTGCCGTGAACGGTAAACAGGTAATTATTAAATCACCTAATTATTAAAGAAGTTTGTATTCTCAATATTTCTGTATACATATAATAGGTACTGTTTCTGGTGTGTCAGTTGCTCACTGGTTTATGAGTGAGCTGCCACGCTGGAATTGACACCTATTGTGTGCAAATATTGATTAAAAAACCATTGACAGTGGAGTGCCTGGGGAGCTATTCGTCAGTGGTGGGCGGTACCCTTCACCATGCACCACCGATGTTGACGCCGTCGCTGGTAAACTACGTCCGATCAGACTTGACTGCACACGTCACTGGTTGGCCGGCCGATATTCTCGAGAAACAGGTAACCGAAATAATCGTTTTAACCAGGAACCGCGGAAGTGGTAAAGTAGGATTCTTTCTGCTGTCACTTCACAAAGGGCTTCTTTTTTCTTAAATGAATGAATTTAAATGAAAGTCTTAGGGAATTCGTTTCAAATACGCCCGAGAGGCGCAAATCTTTCCAGTTGATCTTACTGTACTGTACTTGATAATGGAATGAATAAAATAACATAAATAATTAATAAAATATTTTTATTTTTGACGCATCTATCGATCTGCATTTCTATGACCACTGAAATTTGCCCTCAACCCCCGTCACGGAATACTTCCGCGGTCCCTGATTTTAACCTTTTAATAAGCTTATTTAATTTTAAAACGAGATAAATTTCTTCATTGCTTATGATTGTTTTACACATAATAAATATTATATACAACATACATACGTTACATATTCAACAGGCCAACAAGTTCACAGAGGAAGCGTATCAATTGGGATGCTTGCAGTGTACGCGCGTGTCGGCCGAACTAAAGTGTTCCCGCTCGCTTGTTCGTCACACCGAAATACAGGCAACATTACAAGAGCAGAAGTAAGTGTTTTTATTAGAAATTTTATCTATTATTTGAATCGACATTCCTAGACGAGTGTCTCTAGTTAACCATTGTAGAAATTGCATTGCAAGTTATTTTTGTATATTTATCATATCAGAACTAGAAAAAGTGATCAAAATATAAATCTTATCTTTCAAAGTTTTTCGGTTGCGTCTGTGCTACATAAACGCGTTTTGCCAACAGAATAATGTACCTAAGACAGCAGATTTCACGGCTGGAGGAGCTCAAATCGCAGAACTCATTCATGTCGGAGGACTAGGAGTCAATATCGGGGGTGGTCGTCGTCGCCCACGCGCTGCATTTCCCACCCTCTAGAGGGCAATTTCACCCATCAATGCTACACATTGTTCATTCCGTTCTTTTGCTATGTAATTTAGATGATTACTATTGTGTTGTGTGATTTGATGTTAAATTTTAAGTAACCATTCTCGTGAGATTCTGCCAGGATTGGTCAAATAGATTTCATTTATTTTCAATGTTCGGCGATAATGTTAATTTAATTTGTACGACCTCTGATTTTACGTCGACCATGATTACATTATCATAAAGTACTTTTTTTTTAAATAAAAATAAAATACTATGTTAAGTAGGTTCGAGCACGACAGGTACATACAGTGTGCAGTGAAATAGATACTTATATTAAACAACAGAGACCCGATGTGGAACTGTATTTAGGTGTTCGAGCCTAGGCTTTAACCACAAGGAGATTCGCATCGATATTCGTCAACATTTCTAATAGTTCTACTAGGTTATGTGCGCGTGTGAGCAGTACCTACTGTATCGTCACTACTATACCTGTCGTTGTCTAACAGTATAAGGCAGCGCGCGGCGACCTTTTTTGTCAGTACCTTGAGCCGGCAAGGCAATTAAAGTGTGGTTAAAGCTACGGCTGAAACCTAAATATCCGTTTTTTACCCTTCGGGGGAAAAACGGGTTCTAAATTCTAAAGTTGCATGAATACGTACAAATTGCGCTAACGCTTTATAAAAAAATATATTTTATTACACCTGTATAAAAGTAACTATAATGCATGACAGTATATGGATTATCTAAAATGATTTTACGTATTTTAGCGGTCTGATTTTTTCCCCTATATACAAATCGCCACACCATTTGTCACATAAGAATAGTTTTTCTCGGTGTCCAGTTTCTAACCTTGATAGAACTATTTTTATTTTTTCCCCTATAGACAAATCGCCACACTATTTGTCACATAAGAATAGTTTTTCTCGGTGTCCAGTTTCTAACCTTGATAGAACTATTTTTATTTTTTCCCCTATAGACAAATCGCCACACTATTTGTCACATAAGAATAGTTTTTCTCGGTGTCCAGTTTCTAACCTTGATAGAACTATTTTTATTTTTTCCCCTATAGTCAAATCGCCACACAATTTGTCACATAAGAATAGTTTTTCTCGGTGTCCAGTTTCTAACCTTGATAGAACTATTTTTATTTTTTCCCCTATAGTCAAATCGCCACACCATTTGTCACATAAGAATAGTTTTTCTCGGTGTCCAGTTTCTAACCTTGATAGAACTATTTTTATTTTTTCCCCTATAGTCAAATCGCCACACCATTTGTCACATAAGAATAGTTTTTCTCGGTGTCCAGTTTCTAACCTTGATAGAACTATTTTTATTTTTTCCCCTATAGACAAATCGCCACACCATTTGTCACATAAGAATAGTTTTTCTCGGTGTCCAGTTTCTAACCTTGATAGAACTATTTTTATTTCGCGGCTATTTTTCGTTTGCTGTTTTCGGGTTGCAGATTTCTGAAAGCAGCTAGCAGAAAATTGATATATCTTATTCCTGATGTGGCGATTAGTCTGTCCCCGTTTTATATAGGTATTTCTTTCAAGTCACTTTAAGAATAACGAAAATGTTCTTGGTCAGTTTAAGGGTAACATGATTTAAAATGTGTTTGTTATAATTTAATTATAAAATAATTCGGTTTCTTATGTTATGTAGCCAATACGCAGTGACCATTATTAGATCGTTTCATCACCTCATTTGCTCACAAATGAATAGATACAACAGGGAATACATTTTATGGCAATAGTTGTTGTTTTTTGACCAATCAGATGTATAAAGTTTGTAAAGAACCAGGTATTTTGTAATAATAATTATACTTATAACCAGAAATTCTTGTAGTTATATTAGTTGATTTTATTGGAAAATCATATAAGCTTAAAATATCTTTATTTTGCTTGCTTTGTGATTTGAGTGCAACACGAACTGACTTCTAAGGGCAACCGTATTTGTTTCAACGAGTAAAATTAGGGAATTGTTAGTTAGGTAAAAACAAACTCCGGTCTAGGTCTTTTTATTTTTCTAATAATATAGGGCTAATGTAAATTTAATTGAGCTGCTAAGTTTGGACACCAATTTGTGTAATATATGTACCTACATCAAAATTTAACAGAAGTAAGTACTGTGATATTCATACACTCTCACACGTAGTATAGTAAATAATTTTATTATGTAGTTCTGTGTGGAGATATGCCTGTAATTATTTAAGTGCACGCTGTTTATAGATCACTTAATTTATATTGTTTAGGTTAGGGCCCAAAGGAACAGGTCTATGTAGCTGATGTTGATTGATTGTGTGAATACAGAAAGTATGTTAGTATCGAGGACCTGTCAGTTTGCCCGCCGTGAAATTAGAGTAGTTATTTAAAGTGCGATTTCTGTACATGTCGCCTCCACACAGGGCTCACCTATTTCTTTCCATGGTTTACAGCATCGTGAGTTTTTTTTCCGATTTAAATAAATCCGTTTCGAATAAAACAATTAGTATCAATTATATAATATCTATTTAATATGTTTTTCATTCACCAATTTTATCATATTTGTATAATAAATATCTATATATTATGATAATAATACAAGTTCTTTTTATCATATAATTGTTACATGATGAATCTGAATCGTGTGATTTGGCGACATTTTTTACAAAATTCTTATTCGAAGTTAACTCCCTATGCCAATTTGAACATTTCCCCAAAAAATGTGTCGCACTACAAATAAGTAGTTAGGTAGGTACTAAATGAAACATGGCGTCGTAGCTATCTTATCACACGCGACACATATATCACGGTTTATTTAACTTTGCTCGTTAATAAAAAAATCTACCTCTTACTTTTGTCCCCGAATTGCCATATCAATAGCCGGGCAATAATACAAACCCTACTAATAAATGCCCTGGCCTAATATTTACCCGCCACACGGTCTGGCCAAAAAGGTTTAAATATAGTAAATTAATAACGAAAGAAATTTCTTTGGGTCTGGCGGGGCTTTTCTCTATACTCAAAGCAAGTTCTACTATATAAATACTATAATTGAATCATGTGATTGTGAATCAATACATCCGAAGTGTTAGTTTTCAGTAAATAAAAAAAACTTTCCCAGCTTTTAAGCACACACAGCACACATCTAACACAACACAAACATCTAACTTCACTGTCACATATAAGTGATTAGTGATATTCATACTCACAAAATAGTACTATATTGTTATGACTCCTATAACTGTGTCACTAGTATAACCTACCAACCTACCTCTTCCGTTGGTTGAGCCTGGTGTCATGAAATACAGGTTAACTCCTAGTTCTGACACCATACTCACACAAAGTATTTGTAACTGGCATGTATTAATGTACAATTTATGAAATGTACCTACTTTGTTGTGAGTGAATAAAGATTTATTTAATTATTTATTTTTATTATAAATATTATATTAATAAATTGAGCATAATTTTCATTATTTTTTGGCCAAAAATAAGTGATGGACATGTGCGGTTTCACAACTTCGAGGGATATATTTTAGTCAAGTTTTATTTCATGTCAAAATGTTACATAAAAGTCAACATCCTTAGTCTAATAAACCGCCCCGAGTCGCACCCGTCGGGAAGGTGCCCCTCACGCAGGCAGCGATTCCACGCTGAATAGCCAGCGAGATGCGCTGCACCAGTTACAACTCGGCGCGGGGGTCACCTGAGCGCTCTCAGTCGTCGGCCCAAACTGCGGACAAAAGCATTGGCCTCCGTGCACCATACGCCCGCGGTCTCTACAGCGAGTGGTACAAAAATATAGGCAGTTTCGAGCCCCGCGTATTTAGCATGTTTTTGTTTGGCCGCCCACACGGCAGCCGACATATATTGTATGAAGTCAGATTTGTATGGTTTTTTCCAAAACGTGTCTTGATACGTCGTGGACCTTTGATAAGATAATTCACGAAAACAAGTTTTTTTTTAAATGGCACTTGTATTGTTTCAAATTCACATGATTCAAATTCACCTCTATCCCGAAGTCAATGTATCTGTATGAAAAACAAGTCTTCGTGCGTCTTTATTGTGATGAACTGATGAACGATGATCTTTATAAACTGTATTTAAGAAAGATTATAATATTATAGAAAGGACATGCGATACTTTAAAATCACACCCAATACCTATCCATTTTTATATTTAGCGCATTCTCACATGTTTTTGGGCCAACTCTAAATAGATATATCGCTTTCCATCAAAATACCTATACACTTGTGATTCGTTTACCATGACACAAGACGTTCATCATCATAATATATCATTATCGTGATTTGGGCGTATCCACAGCCCTACAGAACGTATTTACATATGGACATCTTGTGCTATGAAATTGAAGATGTCAGCTCTAACCAAGCGGACAGCTGTGAAGCTGGAAATTCAAAATACCTAAACTGAAGGTTAATGCGTGCACGGCTTCATTTCACTGTAATATAAACGAGTTACATACGCGTCTGCTAACGCATGCTCGAGCGACATTTCCCTTTTCGACGTACACACAGGATGGTACTTGCGCAAGTATTAGTATTAAGCACATATTTTGGATCTTGTAAAGGTTTTCTGCTCAGTGAGTTCTGTCCATTCCCCGCCGCCTTCAACTCTCCTCTACCCGTCTACTCGCCTCGTGTAAAACGGCACATGCGCGAGTTCATTTATAATCAATCAAGTTGCGGGTGTGTAAATTGTCCCCACGGCAATTAAGCACTAAGCATTAGTGTTTAAAAGTGCAAGCAGATTGAATCGTATGAACGCCTGCGCAAGTACTAGTCCTTGCGTAAGCACTTCATATTGTGTGTACGTAACAGGCAGTGTCCGTCCATGCATTTTCCGCTAGGTCTGAGCTAATTCTGATGGTTTCTACTACACAAATAGTCACATTAAATTGTATAATATAAACCCGTGTCATGTATAATAAAGCTATGCTTCAGTCTGTGATCTGAGTGAGTAACGCAGTGCCGCGTATAATCCAGAAAGATGGAGGCTGATTGGCGGGAAGAAGGACCGGCAACACGAAGTTGGTACTGTGGCCCGTAGTTGATAATGTGCCTGTAAGTAAGTACACTAAATAAATACTCTAAAATTGATTTCTCATAGCTTCCCTCAGTTTTTAACCCCCGACCGATCGAGGGAGGGCGTGTTATCAGTTTGAAACGTTTGTCATAACCATCGTTTTTTAAATTAATTACAGAATTTTGTCGAGTGTTCTTATGCATAAGATAAAAATTGGATCAGTGGTTTCTTAGATCTTATAGTATCTTTCATATCAGGTGGGATCTCTGGAACAGTAATAGCTAGATGGTTCGAGTTTTGGACCATGGAGAAGGGTTCCATGGTCCAAAACATTTGAGCTCAAACTCGATTTGGAACCTCAAGGACCTGATGATGACCATGAAAAAGTAAGGGGATCTCCACAATGTTAAGTTAAGGGGGTATTTTAAGTTATCTCTTATATAGAACACCAATGTAAAAGTGCATTTAAAAAACTTGCCTGCGCGCTCTGAAGTCTTATATAGAGGAGCATCGTAGCGCGGATCCGGCTTAGGAAGCTGCATGACTGGCTTAAACCAGACCACTGGCAATGGAGGGTTCATTTGACCTGAAAAAAATGCTTACAGTGGTGATAATCTTTATACCTATATTGCTTTTACTTCATAACAATAAAATACTTTCAATTGGCGTGGCGTGAGTCTGAAGGGTAAAAAAAGATTTGGTGGAAAGGTACGTATCTAAATGTTGATATTTGGCTTTATGTGCTAATTTAAAGTTTATGAAACAAAAATCTTGTAAAATCCTCTAACATGAATCAAAATTATTGTTACTGTAAGCAATAAATTATTTTAGGTTATGTTTAGAACAAAATCATATTATTTACGTAATTGTGCTAGTGGCGCCTCTAGTGGTAAAACATTGCAGGATTATCTCCTATTGAGGTACGAGTGAGTGCCAAGCATAGCTCTAATTTAGGAACGGGCACTATTATGTATCACGACAGACCTGGCAATGGATCGACGAGTAAGTTCAGATTCATATCCCAGCGCCCGGCGTCGAGGAATAGACCGTGGATGTTGACACCGTCCTCGGGCACAACCAGACTCCCATATACATCGGGACCACTTGCGCTGCCTCCTTCGTCCTAGTCGTAATCAAAGTTCAAAGAATATTGGAACTGTTGCACTTCACAAATTCGACTACAGTACGCGACATCCCCGGAATGCGGGTTTCTATGCCACCGCATGTAAACCGCGTAACTGGTCAGAGGGGCGCGGTTACGCGGTTTACCTATAGTGATGTGACAAATACGTTGGATATATTATCTATAAATAAATATTCTGTTATCTATTGCATAGACCTATGATAGAAAGGAATTATCGCTTTATCAGTGTATTCTATATCTACGCTGTGACTGTCGTTCACAGGATTCTATTTGTCGCTCGATTCTGTATAGAATAGGAGTGCCAAAGTTGAGCTTCCATTCCAACGATTTGATCTAATATGAATTTATTATAATGATGTTATTCTGAACAGCATCATTGCAAAAACTCGATGCAAGTTCTATCACAGTTTAAGAATACGATATTTATTTTATATTAACCCTATATTAGATACCAATAGCCCTGTCAATGTCATCCACGCGCCAAAAGATCCTTGTCGAACTGTGCATTCCGATGTTAATATTTCGCTTTCACTAGGTACTGGATGGATTCATTTTTTTCGAAATTATTTTGTAGCAATAAAATCACCGTGAACAGATGTGGTTCCGCGCGTTTTTCATTTTTTTAAATATCGCGCCTTTCGACCCTAACATTTTTCATAGAATATTTTCCTTCCAATATTGGTCGCAGTGTATTAATGTTCCAAATTCAGCTCACCTTTCTTGCCTTTTCGAAAGTCTCTAACAGAAAAGACTTAATTTGCCCCCACTTTTTAAGAACCAATGAGTGTTTTTCGAATAGATGGGAAATGAAAAGTGTAATATACACTAGACAATTTAAATATAATACCTTGGGAGCATGAGCTTTCTTTTTATTCTGTTTGTAGATATCATCTTGCGATAAGAAAAAGCGGATTGGCTCGAAGTCAAACATGAGTGCGTCGATCGGAACTCGATATTTTCGCGCATACGATTGAAGCGAACCGGTGAGAAGCCCTTGCGGGAAAAACAGGCCCGACACCCAGCTGCTCGGTTGAGCGCCGTCGAATAGCCATTTCTGAAAATGTTATTTGTAAATCAGAAAGATCGCTAAACCTTCAATAATTAATAATTATTATGTGTATTTTTATATGTATTTGTGTCTGTGTATATGTAAGTATTCGTATTTATGTACTTAAAATTGTTATGTAGTAGCATACTTGTAGGTATAATTCTATATATTATACCAGTAGGTATTTTATAGTATAACAAATAATAATAATTAGTAATTCTCTTCAATTTAATTTATATGCACCTGCCTTGCAATATCTGTATGATCCAATGGTTAGCTGGTAGAAAATGCCGCATGGCATTAAGCTCGCCTCATATACTATTTTTGTGCATTAAAGTGTTAAATACATAACTGTACATTTAAAATTTAAAAAAAAACCGACTTACCATTGTGGAGATCCCCTTACTTTTTCCTGGTCATCATCAGGTCCTCAAGGTTCCAGATGTGGAAAGGCTCCATGATACTAAACATTTCAGCTCAAATTGGAACAATCTAGCTATTACCATTCCAGAGATCTGACATCAAAGAAACTCCAAGGTCTTGGAAACCACTGATCCAATTTTTATCAGACATAGCTAAGACACTTGACAAACATCTCTATTAAATAATAAACCGGGTTCAAATCAGATCACCGTTGTTAAGTTATGATTCCACAGACAAACGTGTCAAACTTATAACACGCCCTCCCTCGATCGGTCGGGGATAAAAATAATAGCTTGAGCTTACAAGAAATAGTTACCTCTACGAAATCAACTCTCAGCGTTAGATCGTGGATCCAACTGCCAAGTGATTTAAGTGAATTGTAACCTTTCTTGTGCCACATCGCTGGGACCTTATTGTTCATAAATGATTTGAACACTTCTTCGAATGCTTCAGACATCACTACTATACCCTGAAATACCAACAGATTTGCTTACGATGACAATGAGACGGGTATACCTATCTATGATAGGACAGACTATGAGGGGTTGTCCTAATAGAACGCGATTACGCGATCATTGCTAGTTCGCGCGAACTTTTTTGGTACAGGCGACCACAGGTCAACAAGGTTTTTGACAGATGGTGTACTTGTGGTCGACTGTACGAACGCGCGATCAAACGTACTGATGTCGAATAAGTGTCCTAATTGAAAGTCGCGCGATGTGTTTGAAAATGTTTGAAATAGTAATCGCACGAACCATGTCGCATCGCGTGATCGCGTTGTATTTGGACGACCCCTCCAACTTACTGTTACCACGTAATAAATATAAACTTACTTCAATAGTCGCGAGTTCGGATCTGCCTTAGGTAATTACATTTACCTGTAGTGTACAATGCTCAACATTTCGTCTATATAAAAATATATTTGGAAAGCTAAGCCCTCTGTATACGCAACATAGGCACCCAAGTGAACGCATTTCAGATGTAAATCATCTGTATAAGCAAAGCATCTGTATGTAGTTCTAATGCATCTATGTCACTGATCTAGCCTCATTTACTTCGCACTATAACGATGGTGCGTATCTTAAATGCGATAGTTAGGAGTGAGCCGAACTTTGACCTGTTCACACGTACTTTCGCGAAGTTTACAGAGGTTAGATATTAATGTATAATAATAGTGCATCTAATTATTTAACTATGACATACTTAAATGTTCTAATACAGTAGGCGTTCGGTAATCCGGCGCGTCCAATGGTCCGGCCTTTTGCGAATCACCCGCTCAATAATCCGGCAGTTTACACATTAAACTGCCGGATTATAGAGCGTGGGATCTAGCTTATTCGCCGTTTCACTTTTGCTCTGCAGTTTAGAATGTTGAACATTCACTGCAGAGCGAAAGTGAAACTAATAATGAGACAACCTATTATCAATATTAATTAGGTAATAATGTAACCAATTTTTATAACCTATAATAAAAAATACTTACTAGGTATGCAAATCTATGTTACAATTATTTCCTATTCAAATCCAATAATCCGGACAATAGGGGAAAAATGTGGGTGCCGGATTACCGATCGCATACTGTAGTTGTATTAATGTACCTTGATCGCCTTTTGCAGGTCATTAAGGGAGTAATGTATGAGTCCGAGTAACGTATTAAACCTATCCGTTTCGTGTAGCAGGACAGTGGTGAGTGAATTCAACTGGCCCATGTCATCGGGCTCCATCAGGTTGGGGTTGACCCCATGCTTGTCGATGCCGTGGGGCACGGCGGCGCGCGTCTGGTCGCACACACGCCATACGATCTGGTCGGGCGTCTCGCCGCCGCCCCCGCCACTCTCGCGCGGTTGCACATCCACTATGGTTTGAATTAACGTGCTCGACTCTTTATTCTGTAAAACATTTATAAGTTATTGTACGTTGCTTACATTGCACTATTGACCTTTTATGATCCTACATTACATGCAGACGTAGTTTTTACGAGGTTTATTCCTCCCCTCGTTTTATCCTATCCTCCCTATCTCTGGCGATCTTGTGCCATCTCTGCTGAATGAGTCTAGCTCGTCTGTACGAGAATTTAGGTAAGATTAAATTTCACAGGAAATTAAGATTAATCTACATTTTAGGGGAAAACCTTTGCAAAAGAAAACCGAAATGCGACTTCACCAGGCAACATTTGATGCACAACATGTTGTGCGACGACGCGCAACTTTTGCTTAGCAACGTTGTCTGTCCAATTCCATACAGTACGTCATGTTGCGCGCCTTCCAGCAACATTGCAGAACATGTTGATCGTCACGTGTTGCGCAACAAATGTTGCCTAGTAAATACATGGCTTTAAAGTCGCATTTTGGTTTTCTTTTGCAAAGGCTTAATAAACAGTAAAAAATAATACAGCCTTACTTCGAAAGCAATATTAGCATTTTCGTGCATGCCAAAGACATCAGGATCTTCAATGACTGGCAAGCCATCTATGTACTCCTTGAAGTCCTCCAATCGCTTCCCTCTAGGACAATAGTAAATTCCGGAACTAGAGTATGTGTAACCTTCTTCAAGTGTCGCCGGTGAAAAGAACAATTTTAGAATAGTGCTCAAGCAGCGCTGATCCCACATGTCGGTTACGCGTCCACCGTATGTGATTTGACCTGCAAAGTGTGAACTCCAGTTTTAACAAATGATTTCATGCCAAATTAAAATACATGATCCATTTTTCCCTATATGTAGCTAAGCGAAAAAACAATGTATTGAAATTTCAACAAGTATATAGTATAAGTATATATATATGAGTAGCAAGAAATGGTTGCCCAGGAAATTCCACCTCGATCCATTATTTAATCCATTATTCTTCTTCTAAGTCGTATTCCTCATTGCTGAGAGTCGTGATCATTCTAAGTAATTAATCACATTTATATTCGCCTCTCGTGGCAGATTTAATGGGGTGCTTTACCATTTGCCTTCCCCATTTCACACACTGGTTGTCTCAGTGTGCAGGTTTCCTCACGATGTTTTCCTTCACCGTCAGAGCAGACGGTAAATTTACATTATCTTATGAAAAAACCTAAATACTCAAACAGTGGACCACAAGCTATAGTACAGTAATACCCCGCTTTACGCGAGAGATACGTTCCAGAGAAAATCGCGTTAAGCTAAATTCGCGTATATCGGGGTCTGCTCAAAAACAATACATAAAGATACTAAATCAATTTAATTTATTGCAGAATACAACGTGATACATTTTGAGCGTTGGTTTTACGAAAGTCTTTTCTAAACACGTCCAATGTATTTTCTAAAAATCGTCGCCTATCTCTGTCATATCTGGAGAGCCAACATAAAGATGGTAAGTCGCAAAGGAAATCATTTTCTGAGGAATCCCCTAGTCAGAGCTAACATAGAGAAGGCAAGTAGCACCAGAAATGAATTTGTGGGGAATACCCCAGTCAGGGTTTGCAGGAAATCGCGTAAAGCGGGGCAATTTAGCGCGAAAATTGAAATTCGCGTTGTAACGTATGCGCGCAATACGGGGTCGCGTAAAGCGGGGTATTACTGTATACCATTTGTCAAAAACCTTTGATTAAATCTCAACCTTATGCCTGCGCAATATGATACATTTCAGATTCTCAATTTTTGACGTTTTGGGTAGGTTGACCTGTGATCGACTGTACATGGCATTGCATGGTTTCGAACCCGGACATCCCACATGGGAGTCCGACGGCCTAGCCACGGCGCCACCGATGCAGTTAAAAGTCCATTATTATACTAAGATAAAAACGTACTTAGTCCCCTAATGATTATGTTTTGTAAAATACAAACTGGTGATGTATTCGAGCGCGTCCCAAGGTATGTGCCCGTCTTCGCAGAACATTTGTAGGTTCAGCATGGCACACTCGCGGTCACTGTTGTTGAACTCGTACGTGATGTTCCAACCGAGTGGCCCGAACTTCTTGCGCTCCTGAATGATCGCGTGGAACATGCTGATCCCAAATAACATAGTACGCCAGTCTTGCTCCAGTACTGACAAATAATAAGCAAAATATTACCCTGAGTGTGCATGTCTTTAGCGACTAATTAATTGCGGTTTGATTGTACGGAAAAAATGTAGGTACAGTCGCGGTCAGAAAGTGATTACCACCCTATGGTCTACAATTTCATGAAAACGTCAGTTTTATAAGGTCGCTGTCTAAAATTGACACAAGGCATAGATAAAACTCTTCTTTGAAACATCAAATGTTCAAAGAGGTGACAAAGATAAAAAGATTGTTATAAAGTGATTTAAAACAATATCTGATACGATCTCCATTGACAACAACAAGAACAACAAGTCGTTAATAATCTTTTTGCAATGTCAATCCAATTTGCAATAAAAAGAGATCCAATTACAACAAGTAGGTATCAAACTTCTTGCATATGAGTTTGATTTACTTTTAAACGCTGCAGAGTTTTAAAACGTAGTAACTACATTTTATGTAGACCTTATTCCGCGCAATATGAAAAATGAATGAAATTGATAACTGATAAACACTTTCAGGCTGCCATTGTACATGTATGATGCCACAACGTCATGCATAGGTACATACGTTTCGTATATCAGTAGGTATTTATAAAAAAAGAGTGATACCGTGATCTTCAAAAAAGTCCACGTCCATTTCAATTAAGGCTCTCTTTACATTTGCTTTTAATCCTTTGGGTGGTTCATTGGTAACCTTTACGGCGTTTTGTAGTACGGATACTGGAAATTTCGGGGTAGGCATTGAGCTTAGAAATAGCCTGAAAAGTGGATCAGGCATTCCATGTTCGCTAGTTAGGTTCGCCACAATCAATTCTAGGTTTAACATCCAAGATGCAGCCAAGTGACAATTCTGCACAGAAAGAAAGTAAGTTTTACTGAAACAGGATGGCTAAGTGGACCAACGCGGTCATCAACCATGATTATTATTATTATTACATACATCAAAACAAACACATTTATACAAAACAACACGCACACACTATTGCTTTCTTTGTCCGTGCAGTCACTGAGGGGCCAGCTGAAAATCAGCGCTGTGGCTTGCCTCAGCATTATACTGAGCTGGTGTACCCTTTTTGGCACTGTACCACACCGGCTGTTTTGTGCTGCATGTATTAATCTCTGTATACTTCTGTATTGTGTACTTGCTATATTCCAGTGTTTACAGTGCTAAATAAACGTTTTCAATTATTCTGCTCTACTAATCGCACAGAAAAACGTTTAAATAAGTTCCTCTTACTTGAAGGAAAATCCAATCTCCTTTTGGTTTAGCAGTAGAGATCATCTTTTCTGCGACTGGGCCCTGGCCCTGTCCCAGAGATATAGAGTGAACCCGGTCACGCATAGACATCTCCGTGGCAAATTTTTGGAACGCCCCAAATGGATCTGATCCAGTGCTTAGTACAAATACGAGAGGAATTGTACATGATGTGTCCGCATATCTGTAAGGTAGATGTATAAAAACTTATTTAGTCATCGTTATAGAAAAAAATACCTGCTTCTTCATAGGCGTTCTAGTGTTACATAGAGGCCTAGAAATCGGCTAAAATGAAATTGTGGATTGAGTTACAAAGTTACGAGGCAGCAAAATAAAATCATCACCTTATTATGATTTCTTTTTCCTGTTAAAAGTTAAAAGTATGGACTTATCACCTTTTGCATTATGTGATTTAGTAGCAATATCATATGAAATAATTCGATTATCTTTATGATAAATAAAGAGTGGCGAAATAATCGCCTATAAACACGTAAGTAGCTGTTCAACCTGTATATTAATAGTAGGTTCTTATTTATGGCGAGGGCGCTATATGAAATTTACAGCGGAACGAATAATTCTAGAGCAGAATTATGAGCATAGCGAGGGATTCTGAAGTAGAATCTTGAGCGTAGTGGGATTTTTGCAACAGAGTGAAATACTCTGCTTTTCATACCGTTACGATGAAAAATCTGCCGACTATCCTGTCAGTACTATTTGAAAATGCTGCTTATTATTAAGTACCTAACAATATTATCAATTAACAAAAAAAATAACAATTTGTGTTAACCCAGTGCATATTCTTTTAACTAAATATTTCATTCCTATTTTTTCTGACAAGTGATTGTGAAACATATTATGAATCTGTGATCTTTTTGTAAAACACGTGTTAAATCGCGGTAGGCTAATGATTCAGTCAGCGTTAAAACTTAAAAAGTTAATAGGTATTATAGTATGTATGTCATCAAATGGAGGCAGCGGAGGTGAGATCCTTGACACGTAGGCTTACGTCAGCCTACACCGTATACAATATGGTGGCATTGGAACGTCCATCGTGGACGTTATTTTTATCAAACTGTCCGGTCCGGAATCCGAAATCGTTAAAACGTAGTAAATTAATGGTAGGTCGTGCCTATTACAAGCATGGCTGAAAAAGTTACGCTAAAAATCAATAAAATGTGGACCAAATAGCAACAAAACGTATCTGTAAAAAACTTATTAATTACTCTGGCAATACAATCTAACCACAACTGTCAGGTTTAGTCATTTCCAAATCAAATGTTAAATTAAGTTTAATAAACAAAAAATAGAATCGGAGCAGTTAGTTTCTATTGGATATTTTTCTAATAAGACAATAAAGACTCATTGTGTTTACGATTAACTATTATTGATCATCAAACGTCAATTTTTAAAGGGAATGGCGACTTTTCCAAATTTTTCTTCAAAGAAGTTCACACTAAACAATGGCACCAAAATGCCTGCTGTAGGTTGTAAGTATACAAAACATAAATTAGTAATTTATTTATAAACTAAAACTTATAAACTCAGGCGAAAGCATGAACAATCTACGAAAATGTGGTACATCTATTGGTGTCCTAGAGGAAATACCGCAATAACATTAATATTTTATGTAGTATTTTTAGATATCATTTTGTTTTATGCTTTTAGTGGGAACATATCGTATTCGTCAGGAGAGTGACATTATGAAAGTGGTTGATTATGCATTAGACGCAGGATACAGGTTGTTCGGTAAGAATTGATTATTATGAGACCCATGAATTACTTTTATATCAGCAAACTGACAATGCACGCTAACAATTATTAAACTTTTTTTTAAATAATTTCCTCTGCCCAAAGGTTGTCTGGAAGAGATCGCTCTTATCGATAAGGCCGCCTAAATTGTACTTCACTGTTTCCTTTTCTATCTTTTGTTTGTTGTTTCCTATTTGTGCAATAAAGTTTATTTCACTTTAATTTTTTTTACAAATGTTAACATTTCTGTTAAACTAGTATGCTTAGTTGCTTAAATTACCTACTTTGCTTTTTATTTTAAGAAATAGGTACACATTACGATTTAAAAAATATTTTTGACGACTATTATAGATACTGCAGCTGTTTATAGAAATGAAGGCTATTTAAAGAATGCATTTCGCACTTTACTACCAAAATATGGTCTTGAACGGGAGGACATATTCATTACTACTAAGCTTTGTAAGTATATCACAACACACTTCATGAACTAATATAGATATAACTAGTATTAGTATTTGTTCTTTAAATAGATGATATTATCAATATTCTAACCAAATAAGTTGTACAGCAGCGTTTTTAAGATATTAAAATGGCTCGGTATCATCTACTTGAGCTCTTAACAAAGTTACACCATAATTGTATTCAGTTAAATAATATTTTGAAACGTAATGAAATAGTATATTTAACAAATTAGTACAGCTTGTACACTTTTGTTCTTCATTTTTTCCATTCAATATATACAACAATGTAAGAACTTAAAATTAATTATAAATTAATAATAATAATAAAAAAAAAACATTTTCGTGCCATTGGCACTACAATCAAATCAATAGTCAGTATTGTCATGTCTTGTCTGACAGTCTTGGCATGCATCTTTGTCATTCATAATTCTTGCACAGTATAGTATGCTTTACCAGGCAGAGCTTTTATAACAGTGTTTTTAATTTTTTTGTAATTTAGCTCTTTATTTTTTCTGGTACTAAATTGTAAAATCTTACACAATTCACAAAGGATTTTGACACTTTAGTTTATGTGTAGTTGGTAATATAATTTTGTTTCTATTTCTTGTATTGTACATCACAGTTTATTTTTAATCAGTCAAGATTTTTCGGGCATATATATGTTGGCTAAAATATATTGGCATGGCAATGTTAAGATGTTTATTTGTTTAAAAAGTTATCTTAAGGACTCCCTAGATCCCATTTTATATAAACCCATTACAGCTCGTTTCTGCAAAATAAATTGACCGCTTCTACAACAAAATTCTACAAAGTTTTTATATCTTATTCCGTTTACAAGCTTGACAACCTTAACAGACGGATAGACGACGGCTCCCTAAAAAGTTAAAGTATTCTCGAGCCAGGTTTTTACTTTCTTGGGTTGGCTTAATTTTTTTTTACTTTCAGCACCATTAGATCATGGGGATTCAGAAATAACTGCAAAAGCTTATGATAAATCCCTGAATAATCTGGGACTTGAGTATGTCGATTTATATCTTGTCCATTTCCCTGGAGCTGGTAAACTGCCTTCAGAAGACGTACGGAATAAGAAGTTACGTGATATGACTTGGTCAGGCCTCGAAGAAATCTACGATAGTGGCAGAGTCAAGGCAATTGGTGTATCGAATTTTACTGTTAGACATTTGAGGGAACTTACATCCAATCACAGTACGATTCCTGCAGTCAATCAGGTACCTAAGTTATGTTTTTTTTTTAATATTTAGTGGAATGAGTAATCTGAACTGAAATTATTTGCAGGTTGAATGGCATCCTTACTGTTATCAAAAAGAACTCTTCGATTTCTGTAAGGAAAAGGATATAGTGCTGCAAGCATATAGCTCATTGGGGGGCACATCCACTTCTAATTTGAGTTTATTAGTAGATCCGGTGGTGGTGAAAATAGCACACAAATTACAAGTGACCTGCGCTCAAGTTCTGCTAGTCTGGGCTCTTCAGCAGGATATAGCCATCATACCTAAGTCCACAAATCCTAAACGTTTAAAACAAAATATATCGATGAATTTTAAAATTAACGATGATGATATTAAGTTACTAAATGCATTAGGAGAGCGTAATATTAATTATGCTTGGAATCCTAATGCAGTTGCTTGATTTCGCTTCTTTACTCATATTTAGTTTAATTATACAAGATGTTTTTTATTACATTAAATTACGTTATATACTGGTTACAACGATGATTACCCAAGAAACACTTATTTTTCTTATTAGGGAAAATCAACAAAATTGGTTTCTTACTTCGCTGTACATTAACAATTTTATTTACCTGCTCAAAATAATCTCCCTTATCAAAGCGTCAATGTAAAGCAATGTCGATATTTTGTATGGAAAATCTAGCACAATATTTGCATCTCATAAAACAGCACTCTACATTTCCATTCCAGTTAGTAATGATGTTAGTTTGGAAATTAACAATTTCGTTTTAGATTTAAGGTGTGGTTATTGCGAATACTTTATTAAAATATGTTTTTGTAATATGTTTTTTTTGATAGATTTGTAATATAAATTGTGCCTAAAGCGAATTTTTTCTGTTGTATTATTGGTATAAGTTAACATTAAAATATAACTGTATTTAATAAAAAAAACCTACCCTGACAAGAAAAATAAAGACCTTCGCCATTTTCCAAGTTAAAAATACGTAAGTAATTAAAAATATTGATTATACCCAATCAATATTTTTAATTACTCGCATATTTTTAAAATTCTGGTGAAAATAATACAAGAGCGCAGTATAAAATGTTAGACGGACGTGGCATACATAGCTTACCAGAGAAGTCGGACTAGTAGCGCCCTCTCCTCCCTTACTTTAAGGTGCGAACCTGGTCGTCCACCAACCCGTCTGGACGGTCACAGCATACGGCCACCGCCTATATGTGAAATACCAGTAATCGACCGCATTCGGCGAACGTCAAAGTGTCACGAGGTTGTCATTGAGCGAATGACGTTGGACGATTTTGGCTAACGACCAAGTGTAAATAACGGAGAGCGGTGAGCGTAGGTCGTCCACCGCAGGTCGGTCGCCGAAGCTGTCAACGTCTATATATAACTGCGCCTTTACTTTCCAAATAATAACTTCACTGGAGTTAACGTATTGCTTGCTTCAAATATTCTCAGAATAAGTTCATAGTATACTCACAGAGTATTCAGTTGAACTGTTGGGCTTTCGATAAAAACTTGCCCGAGGCTGGTACACACGTACTGCGCAATAGCAAACACCAATTTTTCTTCTTTTAGACATTTGATTAGCATGAGCTTCTGGAAAGGACTTAATTTCTCGTCCCAATTTATATCTGGTGGTGTCTTGTTTGTTTTGTCTACGTGTATATCCTGTATTTGAATACAATTTTATATTAGTTTATCATCACTATTTCAATTTTAGTAAAATCTAAACATTCTCCTGTTTTAGTTTGAACACTAAGCTTGTTAAGCGAGTGTATCTCTTATTCCATTTCCCTAAATTAGAATAATAAACTAATCGAACGATAAACAAAGAGGTCGTACCAAAGTGTAAGATCCGATAGTGACGGTTATTAATCTGAGACAGTCGTGAATCAGACCATGGAAATGTTCATCCATTTCATCTAGATGACTGACAGCTAGCCACATATGCTCGGTTAATCTCTCCACAAGCGGCTTTTTATGGGGCACCTAAACATTTATGCAATATTATGTTAATAGTATTTGTTTCCAGTAGTTCTCTTCTGTCAGTGTGAATTAAACAATTAAATATATCATATATGATATATTTAATTGTTTAATTCACACTGTTAATTCACTTTGTTCACTTGTTTTGCTCAAAAATATTAGCCGAATGTGTATAGGATATTCCATGGTGTAGGACACGTAACCCATTTTTTTAGATTTTTGCTACAGCATGATATAAATAAAACCTTGTGCTTGACCTTCGGCCTTATTGTCACATAGGGCGGTTACATACGGCGACGCAACGTCAGCGGCATCGCCGCCGCGGAGGTGCAGGTGGCTATGGCGTTGCGGCCCCGTGTGTAATCGCCCTTACCGTTAGAAAAAAAATCAAGTAGGCCGTTTTGCAGTGTTATCTATCAACATAATAGCATAACTAACCACTTTGGTGCCGGCGGCTCCGCGTAATATAAAATTCCACTGGTCCATTGCAACGAAACCCGAATTCAAGTAAATCGCCATGTTCAGCAAGAAGCTGAAAACTAGCTTGTGTCGCTCGAAGAGACCGCGGGACACGTTCCTATACACAGACAATGTGATCTCGCTGTGCAGTATCTCTAACCTTGTTTCCAGAACATCGCTTTTCTGCGCTTTCTCTATTACCTGGTTGAATACCTAAAACAAAGATAATTAAAATAAGACCAAATCACGATTATTCCCTCAAATATTGAAGAGTAGTGGTAAAGAAGAGAATCAATTATATTTAAAAATTATGTATCTATTTTCTGTGACTGTTGAGGTGGGGACTTGAGCATGCTCGGGCCGAGCAGCCTCGCCCACGCACATCGTGCTCAATGTTTGCAGTCGAGGCTGTCTCAAAGTCGGTGAGCCGCTCAGGGTGAGGCAATGCGCTCTCCGCCTCGCGGCGGTGCGGCGCACAAGATGGCGTCAAACGTCACAACAGCTGATTGAGTTTTCATTGGTCAATTTAAACAAAAAGAAGAAATAAATCGCCCCACCGGTGGATGAAACATCTGACAATATAAATCGAAATAATTTCGGGGTAATTCGCGATAAAACTATCGAATATATCATTTATTTTTATATTTTTGCTTTACCTCAATACGACGTTCGGAATTTTTTCCGTGTAATATCCGTGTGTTACCTACTTAAATAAATTAAGTACAAAAATACCTATATACTTAATTAAATTATTTTAGTACTTAGGCATAATGCCTTTAGTGTGCCTACAGTTACCTATTGCCACTGTTCAGAGGTTCAAAATTAAAAAGTTAAAATCCTATCCTATATATTGTATTTCCGAAAGTAGAAACCGTGTAGTGCACACGCGGCCTTAGAAGGTAAAAGTGTTTTTTTTTCTTCAATTGAGAACTCAGATGTTAATAGTAGGTTTATTTTTTAAACTTGCCTGATTGAAGTATTTTAACGAAAACTGGTACATGGGATCAATATCGGCCAGTTGCGCAACGGCAAAATACAAAACTGCGCCGCGTGTCGCCACTGTGCGGTACTTCTCTCGTGCTGCTGATATACTGATTTCTGTTGCCTCGGTTTCTTCCAAGCGTGCGTTGATGATTTCGGACGTTTCCTGGATAAATAATTATCTTCATTTTTACATTCATTCTACTTCCTCAGGGATTATGGACGTGAGCGTTATTCTATATTATGCTACATCTACATCCATTATCGTATTTGTTGCTACTCTTTAAAATCAAACTACCTATCTATCTATCTAACTGTACATGCAAGAATTCGATTCGATGCTAGAGGCATCGAATCGAATTCGGATTCCTTTGCACAGCAAACAGCTATCGACTATGTTGGAGCTTATCTATCTCTTTAGGAACAACTATGAATATTATTATTTAATCGCTTTTTAATTATGAATTTAAATGAATAAAAGCGGGGAAAATGTGAGAGAAATTCAAAATAGCAAAACGCAACGCTATTGGTTAGACCGAAACGTGACACAAGCGTCCATGTTGGAGTGTCAACAAACAATTTGCTTTGGCTAAACATTCTACAGCACACAAAATGTCAAAGCTAATAATATTCATATTTATTTAAATGATATATTTTTTACGATAATGTACCAACGTAAACCTTAAAAATAATACATGCATATACGCTATTACGCTGGCTCTCTTACCCTTCAAACCGAAACACAGCAATACAAATATTGCTGCTTTGCGGTAGAAATAGGTAAGAAAGTGGTACCAACCCAGGCGATCCTACACATTAGGATATACCACCAATAAAATAGTCCCTTATCTTTTCCTAGGCCATAGTCACCTAAAATTACTATCGACCCGACTCACCTTGCTCTCGTTGAGGGTCTCTATGAGCTCCTCGTCATCGAGGATATTCCCGGACGAAGCGTACAACAGCCGAAGGATCTTGTCCTCTATTTCGAGCAGCGTCGCCTTGTCCGCGTTGATCCGCACGATCAATTCCGTGCGGATCTGCTCCAGGTCCGGTCGCTCCAGCCGCACTACGTCACTGTTTAGAAGCGGTAGTAAGGCAACAACTAGAGCCACTCTCATGAATGACTCTAAATTAATAATTTAATTATAAACCCTTGACTTATTCAACTTACAGTAAGTTGATATTAACTAGAGTAAAGTTAGGGGTTATAATTAAATTTCTAAGTTATCTTTCTGGTCATCACCAGATCCTGAAGAAGTATTGTTGTTTCGAATTATTTTTGTATTCCTACTGTCAGGAAATGCGGTCATAATAATAATCGTTGCCTAGCAACCAAATAACATTAATCGTGTAATTATTTGTAGTATTGTCCGGAGAACCATCGTTGTAAATCTTTCGAGATTCCCGTCCTAACGAAAATGGTTCAGATCTTGAAAATGACGGAATCAATTGTAACATTTTTTTTATTCTGAACGAAAGTTATTGTACTGTAAAAGTAACGTAGTAACTAACGCGAGTAGCTGATCCTCCAGACCAGAAAGTGTGACCGTAAAGTTGACCAGCGTGACCTGGATGCAGATCTCCGGCAGATAGTGCGGGTTAGCCAGCTTGGTGGTGAGGTACAGGCGGAAGTTAGTGTCATACTCGATGTCGCTGTCGCCCAAATGTATCAAAAGTCGCCCCGCCTGCGGAGAATGAAATAATTCCATAAATCCATACTTGACTGCAATAACAACAATAGGGTATTTTCCAAGTATCAAATATTAAATGCATTTCATTAAAAAAAGAAATAGGCATAAAATGATGGTCAAATTTGAAAACAGAATTAAAAATCAGACGATAGAAAGAAACGGCAATAGAGAATTATGACATCACTGTTCCCTAGCGCCATACAAGCAGGCTCTCGCTACATATAAAAGGACAGTTTTGCTAAAAAGAGACAGAGCATCTCTCCGGTACTAACTTAAACAATTAATATATTTGATGTTAGTTGAAATAGCGAAAAACTAATTTTAGATCCTTCTTCAGGATGTCCATGTAGGTTGATTGATGCAATAAAGAAAAATTAGGTTAATACCCTATTGTAAATTAGTGATACATGGACAGAACGCAGAATGCCACTTACCAAAATAAAATTCATTCATTTCAACCATTTTCCAAAAAGTGGACAAGACTATGTCGTAATCTACACCAGGTTTCTGCCACATATTACAGACAACCCCACGTAGATACAAATATATAAATCTAACTAATATTCATTAGATACAAATATAGAAATCTAACTAATAGCGCCCTAGAATAATTTTCAAAATTAATTTATAATTTAATTTTTGGATAATACAAAGGATATAAATAAACGAATATTTTAATTCGTAATTGCATCGATCAAATCACAACATTGTCTTTGAGGTCATTGTGTGACCGCCATTAAAAGTTTCCTAATGTTCTATAATACCTGCAAGAAGGTTTGTTTCAGTAAAACTGGTGCTAGCGTTGCTTCCAGTGTCTCTCCGAGGTCCTCGATCAACATCGGCCAACCGAGACGAATACAATTCTCCAGTATACGCAAGTAAGAGTGTTCAGATAGTTTCGTGATCTGAAGGCCGTTGTCGTGTTCCATATTCTTGACCCATCTGTTCGCCTAAACACACGTAGCACTTTAAACTCATTCAAATAAGTAGGTAAAGATTATGCGGCAAAATCGTAACTAGCGCCCTTTAAATGACTTGGCGCGGGTAGAAAACCAGAAAACCTACGTATAAGAATCATGGAGAAGTATTTAGCTTTATTTATTTAGAATAGCATATGTCACGTCACGTCCATAATCCCGTAGATAGACAGAGGAACAACCTTCATTTAAGAAAGATTTGGTGGACAAAGTTTATCGCCGTCTACTAGGTGTAGAATAGTATCCACAAAATTAGTCGCTCCGTACGACACCCACAGGAAGAGTTGGGGTGGTGCTATTCTTTACGGCCGGCACGACACGGTTTATAATATAAAGTTTCAAAAATTATTATATATTACTCAGCCATATCTAATGTTACTCTACTGAGTCCGATTTTCGTGGTCTATGGAAGTCCTGTCCTTTTATGGAAGGCTACTTTCAACTTGGAAACAGTATTTGAAATTGTTTTTTCTATTTTATCACAATTTTAGAGAAAATAACCCGTTGGCCTCGTATGTTTTTCCTCCGCCAACAAAATAATGGCTAATTTCCTGGCCTCTGCCATATTATTATAATGTACCTGTTCTTGAGGGTCGATAGTGAGGGGCCAACGGCCAGCTCGCGTAACCAGAATGCCATTCTCCGTGGAGACAGAGTCACGCGGCAGGCCCTGCGAGTTCCACGTGCGAACCGTGTACGAATCGGCCATTATCGATATCAAACTGCACGATAAAATTAAGAGCTTAATTATAAGGCCTAACGCACACCGCTGGAGTGACGGCGCGGCGTCTTTCTTCGATAACAATTGAACTAAACCTTAACGACATTGAAATACGGTTTAAAATGGAATGATAATAGCAAGCGAATTGGAGTGGCGAAGCGGCTCGGAGCGCGGCGGCTCTAGGCAGCGCGGATGTATGGTAACGCGGCGTCTCCAGCCGCGGTTGCGCTACCGTAAGAGCGGGATCCGCGCCGCGCCTCCACTTCGCCGGTGTGTGTTGGGTCTAAAGAGCGGACGAGCGAACGCCGACAAATACTCTTTGGCATTAATTCTCGGGGTTGCAACGAGATAAAAGATCCGAAACGTTGGTTGTCGATCGGTAATATACATATAGTACTTACTCTGTGGTATGGACGACATACCACAGAGTAAGTACTATATGAATTTATTTACACGAGTTGCTAATTGAACTTTAGAGATATTAATATAAATGGTCAAACTTTATAATACAGAACGATTACTTATTATATAAGGCGTACTATACAAAATCAGGAGCACCGAATACAGCATTCAGGTGTAATGTATAAACTGTAGCATTGCATACTTCTTACTCCCCGACCTCCTCAACAAAAAGGTTCCACACCATAGACATTAGCAGAAAATAAAAAAACATATATCAACGTTTGTCAACAAAAAATCTGACGACAATATTGTATTTGACAATTATTCACCGCGTGCCATGACTTATGTCAGAATTTATAATATAGAACATTTACTATTATATAAGGCGTACTATAAAAAAATCAGGAGTACCAATTACATATTCAGGTGTTATTGGTAGTCCTGATTTTTATAGTTCTTGTTTTATATTATGTAAGTTAAAATACTAACTCGAACGAATCAGAAGCAGGTATCTCCAACTCGTTGCAAAGCTTCACCCATTTGACCTCAAGTTCGCGGCGGTAGTGCGACGGAAAGGCGCCGAAGTACGCGATGCAGCCACTCGCAATTATTACATCACCCGTTGTGCAATAGAGCTTATGTGTAGCAGCCTATTCAAAATAAAATAAGAAAGAATTAGAAATATGCACGACTGTTACTTGTTATTGTATGAAAAGTGAGTGAACTGCCCTTGTCTTTCAAACTGCCCAACCACAAAGTTACTCATATGTACTATGCATTAAAACTTTTGTTATTATAAATCGGTAGCTTCAGTAAGAGAAAAAGCGAAGTAATATGTCTATGGGGCAGTTTGTCGCATGTAAATGCGAGTACGTGTAAATGCCAAAATGTGCAATGTGCGTGATTGTCCCATTGCCCCCACCGGCTGCTCTTTGCCGAGCGTCTACGTCAGCTAGACGGCGCGCACGAGCCGTGCCGCCGTCAGCTTCACGTCCGCCTGCGGGTTCTCCCTCTCCTCGTCCACCAACTGACAGTCACAATGTACTCCTCACCTTGACGCTGTCCTCCCAGCGCGTCTGCTCGTCGGCGAGCGCCTGCGTCAGCTTGCTGGCGCGCACGAGCCGCGCCGCCGCCAAGTCCACGTCCGCCTGCAGCCTCTCCCGCTCCTCTTCCACCACCTGAAAGTCACAATAGACCATTTACAATAGTTTTCCTTTGTTATATTTATATACGGTTTTGGCAGCAATGGCCATTAGCCTAAATACGATACGTTATGTTATCAGTATTTTATGGCATCAAAATGCAGATGTAGACACATTTCAACACTTTCTAGTTGTTTTAACAAAAAATTGGTCCAGGTGAGGTAGCTGCTGAATACTCGTGGCCCGTTGTGGAAGTTACAACAAACCACGAGAATTCAACCTGAAGTGTTCCACATACAGTTCATCTATACCGAGACTTGATAATTATACAAAACGTAAAAATCCCACATAGGCCAGGAGGATTTATTTCACCCTGTTTTTAAAAAAATAGGTAAGTAACAGTTTTACCCGTAATTCATCCATCATTTTCGCAAGTTGAGCCTCGATTGCCTCGACCTCCTTCTGCTTGGCTCTCAGCACTGCCATCACATGCTTCAATATAGCCGCAGCTTCTTTGTGTCTGTATACATATATATTTTATAAAATAACACATTTCTGTCAACATAATAATAAGTAATGGTGTTCGAACCAATCACGTTCGTTTATACATCCAATCTTAGGGCAAAAAGTGGGAAATACCTGTGATTGACGATGGTTTCTCTATTTACCCCTCAGAAATTATACTTAGTTGTAAGAGTTTATGTATGTATTTGAACCAAAGGATAGAGTAGAGTAGAGGCTCGCAAAGGCCCTTTGCGAGCGAATCCTTTGCGAGCCTCTACTCTCTCCACGCATCTCTGTCCATCGACTCAAGATTTTTTTTAATGTGAATTAATCAAGTTAAATTATGATCATTTTTATCTTCTATACCTAATTGTTTGTATGTGTGCGTTTTTGGACATAAATTCATTATTTCTTTTTTTCTTAATCCAGTTCGTTTCTTGTTAAATCAGTAATCTTGTTTTACAGTACAGTAATTAAAGGAAAGAAGCCATCAAAACTTACTTGATTATCTTTGGTTCGACGACTCTAAACACTTTGGCGTACATATCAATAGCTTGCACCCACAACACCATAGAGCGGCACACCTTAAAAAACCGGCCGAGTGTGAGTTGGACTCGCGCACCGAGTTCTGTACTCAAGAACTTATGGAAACATAAAATATTGAACTATCCCAGAGTCGTTTTACGTAAGCAGCTTGAGTACAGAACATTAAAAAATTATATAATTTTTTTAGATTTCTTTAAACGTAAAGTTTTAAACTTCGTTTTATTTTCGACCCCCCCATTTCAGACCCCATTTTCAATTAAAATAAAATAATTTCCAAACTTCTTTTACCTAGGATAGATAGTAGTCGATAGCATTAGTAATTACTGAGAAAAACAGCCATGACATACAGACTGATGGACAGAAGGACACCGAAGTCTCACCGTAAGGGTTCCGTTTATACCGTTTAAGTACAGAACTATAAAGCCATGTATTTACTAGACAACATTTAATGCGTATGCGTAATACACATGGCGCTCAACATGTTCGGCAACGTTGCTGGATGGCGCGCAACATGACGTATGCGTAATACACATGGCGCTCAACATGTTCGGCAACGTTGCTGGATGGCGCGCAACATGACGTATGCGTAATACACATGGCGCTCAACATGTTCGGCAACGTTGCTGGATGGCGCGCAACATGACGTATGCGAATACACATGGCGCTCAACATGTTCGGCAACGTTGCTGGATGGCGCGCAACATGACGTATGCGTAATACACATGGCGCTCAACATGTTCTGCAACGTTGCTGGATGGCGCGCACATGACGTATGCGTAATACACATGGCGCTCAACATGTTCTGCAACGTTGCTGGATGGCGCGCACATGACGTATGCGTAATACACATGGCGCTCAACATGTTCTGCAACGTTGCTGGATGGCGCGCACATGACGTATGCGTAATACACATGGCGCTCAACATGTTCTGCAACGTTGCTGGATGGCGCGCAACATGACGTACTGCATGAAATTGGACAGACAACGTTGCTAAACAAAAGTTACGCGTCGTTGCTCAACATGTTGCGCATCAAATGTTTCCTTGTGAATACATGGCTTAAAAGTAAATGGTAAGTTAAAAAACTATTTTAATGCGGTTCAAAAGTTCATCCAGAAGCACTTTTTGTACAGAGAGGTTTCAGTACTTACCTTGGAAACTTTAACTACTGTATCCGGATTAAAATCTTTATGAGTTAGGTACACTTTGATTTTCTTAAGCGTGGCGTCGGGTATGTGATCCTTGTCATATTCTTCTAAGTTACGAATGAAGTTTACGTCCCCTAGTAACTTTTTAGTGCTATCCCAATCGGGTCTGTAAAATAATAAATTGGTTGGTTTTTAATTAGACTAAGCCCGTGTTTAAGACTAAATCTGATGCTAAGTAACGATGAGGCCGAAGATGGTGCACACTAATTGAGAACTCAAACCATCTAAATACTGCTGACGAGGCTCCGAACAACGCAGCAGTAAAGATATTTGGCGAGCCTTTATTCAAATAGAAAAGGGTTAATAAGCCAGTTAGACCCGTATGTTACTCGGGTTAGTCGCCCAATACGACACGTTTACCGTTACCTAAATAGTGACGTTATTATTATATTACTAAACCTTCTAAGATGGTATTAAAACCCCAATTTATCCATTCCAATCATCATTCCAGACACCAGCACATTACATTATTAATAGATTTATTTACTAACTTAACGTTAAAAAGAATGCAGATAGGTTCCATGACGAATCGCACTAGAGCTGGTGGTTTCTGGAAAGCCTTAAGTTCATTGATGTCGGCCTTATTGAGCGCCTTCAACGCATTCTGAGCCGCGTCCATCGCCGGCATAGCCAGAGCAAGGTCTGCTTTCGCTTCGTCAGCTATTTCCTTCACCTCTTCCGCTTTCACCTGTGTATAGTCAACAGAAATATTTAAGTAAACTATAATGATGGCATGTCCGTTTGTAACTTAAATAAATAACTGTAGGGATCGGAATAGAGCTTTACCTGAAGTTACTTAATAAGTCACTTAAAAAAAAATGCGTTAACGGGCAGTTCACCCACCGCGGTAAACGCCCATAGCGCCCTAACCCTTAGGTTGTCTAATGAAGGGCAAAAATTTTATAAGATTTTTATTTTGCGATTAAATTACTGGCACACAGAGAATTTAAATTGATTAATATTTTATATACATTTTTTGCTAACCTATTATAAGAAATAACTTCGGCCTCGTCCTTCCTGTAAGATGACGATTCGTGGCGCTCATATCTCAGCGCTCTTACACATGAAGGCGCCGCGGCGGTGGCGTTATCTACCGCAGCGGCGCCGCGAGTGCTGCGCAGCACACACGGCCCCGCTCGGAGCGATCATACTTGTCTTTGGAAATACGGCGCCGCGCGCCACCGCCGCGGTATAACGTCACGCCGGCGCCGTGTGTGTAAGACGCCCATACAAATAAAAGGAATTCTACAGCCTGCGGCGCCGCGGTGGTAGCGGTATCGCTCTGCCGCCGGCGTATGTGTAAAGGTCGTCACTGCCTCGCCAATGACACAGCGTGAAAATATGTAATAAGCACTTAGAACTTTTTGTAACACGAACGAAAATTTGGTAGTGATTTGTTATCGATAAATGACAATTGTCGATAGTTTTATACTCACTTCTTGAGTAGTTCTTGAAAAACACAATTATAATATTCTTATCTATTACCGTAATATAAGAGAATAGAAAATACATGTCAATAATTTGATGTCAAAAATATAAAAATAAAATAATAAAATCAATGTCATACTATAACTAGGTAAAAATTATATAATATAACTTCAGTCAAACAGCCCCCCGCGAAGTGCCCCCTGGCCGAAAATACCCAGGATACTCGCGGCGTTCCCTCGTTGAATGGCGAGGGAAATGCGCTGTACTAAAAAGTGGCCGGCTCGCGGATCACCTCCTCTCTCCTTAATTCGCCTCCCCACAGCGGGAATCAGATCCTTGGCCTCTATTACCGTTTACTAAATACATTTTCTACAAATTGCTTTTAGCCAAAATAATAACATCGCATTTAGAGGAAAATAAACGCATTTCCGCGGCTCTGGATGTCTGGTGATTCACGATCCACGAATATATCAAATCGTCTCGAGAGATTTTTCTAGGAGGCATTTTCTATACACTGATCAACAATATTTAATTTAATTTATATGGTGTCAGCGGTCAATTACAATCACTGTCATTGATAGATAATTATATTGTTCTTACGTATGACATCTTTTTAATTACATTATCTAAAGAGATTATTATCAGAGTAATGAATAGTCTTATTACCTATTGAGCAAAGTAACTATCGACAATTGTCATTTATCGATAACTAATCACTACCAAATTTTCGTTCGTGCTACAAAAACTTATCTGTTTGGCAATAAATAATAAATTACCTTGGCCTCGGCCTCATCCTTCAAGACGGCTCGCTTCACCTCGTCGGCCGCCTGCTGCTCCACCTTCAGCCTATTGACAAGAGCCACACCCTCCTCCGCCTTCCGCGCCAGGACCGGCTCCATATCGCGGACTTGTTGCTCCATCACGCCCACCACGTCGTACGTTTCATACAGCTTCTATGGAAGATCATTTGAAAACATTTAGCACACAGAACCGTAGCGTCTTTTAAATAATGAGGGTAATGACAAAGAGCCAGTGCTCAAGTAAAGGCTGGTTTACACTTGGTCAAGTGTATAGCGAAGTGGGTAAGTGCAGTGAGTTAGGACAGCGGTGTAAACCAGTGGACTGGCGAATCAAGTTGGCTTGCAAGCTGCCTTGCCACTGGATCCAAATTTTGTTTAACTTTATGTCACTGGCCATGCAGTTGCCACTCGCCATTGTTCTTGTAACTTGCACTCGCTACTGTCCTTACCCACTTCGATAAACACTTGACCAAACCAGCCATAATGAGAAGTTTTATTAGCGAGCTAGGGTAGAAAGTGAGAGAATGAATGAAAGGAGAATTGGTAGATATTACAACTAAAATGGTGGATTGGTTGATGTTATTTACACTTTTTACAATCACTTCTAAATAAGTGATTTATCATCAATCAATTTTATTATCAATCTATTGAAGACAAAGATTAACGGCTATTCTCTCTGCCTACATATAGCGTGAAGTTTTGTATGTATGTATGTAAAACTACTAGATGGACAGTTTGTTAGTTAACCTGTAACCCGCAAGATATCCTGTCCCTGCCTCGGATGATTTCCTGTTGCTTCTTATCTAGTAGTGACAAGTACAGCTTCAGCAGATCAAGATAACTGCTTGGCGTAGTGTAGAAGTAACGACGCATTTCCTGGTACAATCTGTCCGTCATAACGTCTACGTCCTGTAAATGTAGAATAAGGAAATCCTGTAAATGTAGGTTAACCGCTAATAAATGCAGATTATGGAATAATTTTCTTGGAAATACTGAGTAGGTTTCTCACGACTGCATATTTTCTGTTATGGAGTAGGACAGATGAGTTATCGACTTATGGATCACTTATAACCCCCGACCGATCGAGTGAGGGCGTGTTATAAGTTTGACACGTTTGTGTGTTTGTCTGTGGCATCATAACTTAAGAACGGATGGTCCGATTTTCAAATTTAAATATAGCCGAGAATATTGTTTCAGATTCTATTAGAATTTAAAGTGATCAATAAAGGCGGCATTCTAAAAATATGGTATTCAACGTAGATATTCAACATAATGCGAAGAGCCGAAAAACAGGACCAGTAGCACACCTTTGGAAAAAAATATGTCCCGCATGGGGACTAAGGTACTCTCCGCCCGTGAGTTATTATTAATATACTTTATTGGAGAACGAACAGATATAGACAAAATGAAGCCGAAGCAACCCACGGGGCAACAGCAAGTTGATGAATGAAGATGATAACGCTATTCAAGACAAATGAACTGAATATTTAAAATTAAATATACATGTTACCTCATGCATGCCAACGCAGAGTGTTGATATTTTTTCGATGACGGACTGATTCCCGAGTGGTTGTAGGCACTGCTCGGCCACCGAAAGCAGCGCCTCTGGCGGCCACTTCGTGAACCAATCGATGGTGCAGCAGTTGACTAGCGATGGGAACATGCGGCAACGACGCCTGTCAAACAAGACGATAAAAAACTTCCACATCTCTTTTGTCATAAATTCAAATGAATGTCTGACGTTAGGTTAAGGGGGGGTCATCCAAGAAAAATTGTGTAACGTAAAATATGTACTTTCGAGAGCTTCGTGTAACGAAAGTTTAAGAGTTAAAAAAGTAATAGTTATACCATCGTAAAGATCGGTCTGATGACATGAAATAAATATATGCTCGACCCCCCTCGGTGGCGTCATAGGCCACGCAAGTTAACACTGCGCACAAAATGAGGAGTTGCTCAGTTAGCGTTCAGTTTAAAGTGACCTAGCGTCGAAATTACTCGACAGATTTAAACCACATAAACTGTATTTTAAAGAATAGAGTATATACGCTACGGTTTGACGTTAAAAAATACGTTTGACGTTGATTACTAGTCCGACCCGACCGACCGACCAAAATCACTTTCGGGAGCGGAGAGGATACGTCTTCATCGTTTAAGAAAGAAAGAAGCCCAGAAATATGGCACCGGCTCGAACCAGGTTGACCAAGATGGTGAGCGCCGAGGAGGAAATTTGAATTTATAAAATAATATAACCATCAGTAGTAGCACCTTTTTTAAAGTGATTATTTGGGTATATGTAGCCAAGGGTCTGCTTGTATGACGCTACTTAAGAGGGACGTCACTCTATAGTAGCGCATCTCTTTCTTCCGTCTGATTTTTGATTGCATGTAGCCTTTTCATTTTTCAACGAATATTAAATTTTGTTTTCACATTTGACAATCAAATTATGTTTATTTTTAATTTTTAAGAAATGCATTTAATATTTGTTACTTGGAAACTACCGAATTAATTTAAGAATATCAGATGTAGAGCTTACCTGAATGCCTCGCCAACGGGGCTCATACATATGCAGAGATGAAGTTTTCCGCGCACTCGATTGATGAAGAAATAGTATACTGCGTCTCGGTCCGAGGGGTTCAGGCCAGCCTTGGCTGCATCCGGGCGGGTTCCAGTCTGCACTTGTTCATACGTGTCGCCCTCGAACAAGTTCGGCACTTCGCCTATATGGCATTATGAGACAAGTCAAATAACTCATCACATTCAGTTCGGTTATGGTTTGTCGGGCGTACAAAAAGAACGGGTAGGTTTATAAACTTTGTTGATTCTAAGTCGTGTTCTTAATTGCTGAGGGTCGTGATCATTCTAAGGATTAATCACATAGAACGATTCTCTTGGCAGATTTAATGGGGTGGTTTGCCATTGCCTACCCCATTTTACACACTGGTTAACTCAGTGTGCAGGTTTCCTCACGATGTTTTCCTTCACCGTCAGAGCAGTCGGTAAATGTAAGTAAATCTTTCGAAAAAACAGTAAAACTCATTGGAACCTACATGACAATGCATGGTTTCGAACCCGGACCTGGGAGTCCGACGTCCTAGTAAATTCATCAAACCATCGACAACGCCAATGTGGTAGTTTGTTTATCTTTTTAGCAAGTTCAAATGACCTAGACTTCACATGTCAATATCTTTCATGCTCACCGGAATTAAGCATGTTGTTGATGTCCTCTAAAAACTCCTCCTTAGTGATCTGCGTGTCGGTGAATAGGAACACGGTGTCCTCGTTGTGGACGCCGGCACGCATGTACATTTTGCGCAGGTCCTCGTGGAACTCGGGCGTGTCGTAGTTGCGTTTCAGTTCCATGCCCATGCATCTGAACATAAATATTATTATATTCGCCTATTTTTCCGATTTCTGTACATGGGCGTATGTACTCAGGGGTGGGGGGAAGGGGAAGGGTAACTATCCTCATTGTTTCCTACAAAAATATTTTTTGTTACATGTGTTCAAAAATAAAAATACCAAGTCTAACACGTGCGGCAAGACCAATGTGTCGCACTCGTTACCAGGAGCGAGGAGCGAGTGAATACAACGGAGTGCTCACTTGCACTCGTTGACGTGTCCGGCGAGCGTGGCGACGCTCCTACGCCCAGAGCCGCCGGGGCCCACCATGAGTGAGTGCCCGCGCTCGGCCCGCAGTACGCGCGCCACGCGCACCACGTGCTCCACCGCATCCTGGAACAGCACAAGGTGCATCTCCGCGCGCGCCGTCGAGTTATACTCCTCCAGGTATTCCTGAAACAGTCCCATCACAACTTATCAATACTACATGGGCAAAAGTAACGAAACTTATCGTATGATGTACTTTGGAAAGGAACGTTACCTTCAACACAATCATAAGTTTGTGTAAATCTGGTATCTCTGTGTAGATCCTATTCTCCTTGGGGACCGCAGAGTTGATGAAGTCCCCGAATAGCAGCACGGGTGGGTGGTGGATGATCGTGTCCTCGGGAATCTCCAGTATTGGCTGTTGGAAGTTCTTCATACACACGGAGCTCATCAAATGGAAGAAATAGCTCTTATCTTCGATGTTGATCAATCGATCGTGGAAAACTCGCATACATTCGTGGTAGAACAACCTTAAATCAAAATATAAACTCTAAAAATAAAAGCCGAGGAAGACAAGTCCCAAAAATATTAAATAATAATGTAATATTAATTAATTATATTATTTAATTTATAAAAGTGATATGATAAAGATTCGTATTACCTAAGCATTGCTTGTGGCATCCGCATATATCCAGCATCTGCTTGCAGTACTCCTTGCATTGACTTGGACAAGTCTCGCAGGTTGAACACATAGTGAGATTTAGCAGGCGTCGGCAATAGTTCCGAGCAAATCTTTAAGTATAGCTCTACGGCCGAATTCACTATGGGCTCTCCGAGAACTGACACTTCGGTTACGAAATCTTCCAAATGACCTTTGAGGATTGCCTGTTATAAGTACGAGATTAAATCAGATATTTTTTTAATTTATTAATTTTTAATTGAGGTCTGAGGAATCGGCTGGATTACTGCTCCGTACCGACAATTCCACAAACAAAACGTAGGTAAAGCCTTAGCATTATTCAGTCATTCGTAATATCCCTACATTTTTATAAGTAAAGAAGATATTGATCAAAGCCGGTCTTACTTTGCCAAATTTCAGTAAAAGGTTACCTTGAATATGGTTTTCATAGCCTCAGAATTAGGCGCAGATATAAAGAACATCCCGAAGTGCCTCACGAAACGCGCAGTCAGCGGGTTGCGGCCGCCGCCTGGAGGAGCGCACGCGCATGACAGTACCACATCCTGAATCTCCTTCCAGTAAAGTTTATCGCGATCGTACAGACCGCCAAAGTCCAGGAACTGCCTGTTAGTATATTAAAAACCAAATTCCATATCAGCTGTCATATCGGTGTTTACATACATACGTACATAAACTTACGTTTACACAAAATATATAAATGTCCATAATCCTCGAGGGGGTAGACAGAGGAACCACCGACAGGTAGTTCCAACTTTTCGCCGGAAGAATTGGTGGACAAACGTGTTAGGTGGCGAAGCTATCGCCGTCTACTAGGTGTAGAATAGTATCCATAACCACAAACCGAAAGTTAAACGCTTCGAGGCGCTTTTCAATCTTATTTTAGCCATAGCCAGATATGATTTATCGTCATTTGGTCTGCCCCCACCAAATTGATGTAATTTGAATTTGAAAAATTAGTAAATTCGAACTTTATCCTGTTTTCAATTCGTCATTCTGTCAAATTGAGATTACATTTTTTGTGATTCTTCTGGCGCTGGTATGCAATTCGTAATTGAAAACCGAATAAACCGCGAACTAGACCAATTTAGATCACTAAATAATTTCCTTTACCTGAGCAGTTCGATGGTCGGCTGTGCACCGTACACGTCAAGTCGCGGCATATTCACATCGTCGATAAAAATGATCACCTTCTTGCCAACCGGAGCGCCTATAGCTTTTCGGGGCCGCTTATCTAGTCGAAGTTCAATTACTTCCTACGGTAATTTGGAAATTAGATATTATTCATTTTAATTTCTACGTAAGCAGGTACTTAATATAAATGACCCAACTAGTTTCGTATTAATTAGTAAAATATAACACCTGTGTCCGTGGACTGCTAGTTTGAGCAGAGAAGTTTAGTATTACTGGTATGTAAACGCCCAACTTCGCCAATTTGTTGAGGACCTCAGCCGCCACAACTGTTTTGCCAACACCTGAAGTAATAAAAAATATTGTTGGTAGTTTGCTCCTGCTACCGGTATAAATTGATAATCAATGTGTTATTTTCATCATACCTGTATTTCCAGTAAACATGACTGGCTTATTAACACCAAGTAGCTTTTCAAACAAATAGCCATATCGTACGGTGTCTATGGTGGGTACCAGTGTCTCAAAAAAGGGCCGGTTGCAGTCGTACACAAACTCCGGAATTATTTCGGCCCAAACTTTCAGCCTCCTTTGTTTTGTGTCCATGTACATGTCAAAGAAGTTGAAGCCTTGAGGAAAACTGCAAGAAATGTACCGATTACGTACATAACAATGAGACTGAGCGTATTAGCTTCAATCGAGAAGAAAATAGTAAAATTTACCAACCATAATCCACTTGACATGTGAAATATCTAGACTAATTCTACCTTCGAATTTCAAGCTTTTATGACAATCAAAACTTACTATTCAGCTTCTTCGTATTCTTCAAATTGTCGTTTAATGACTTCCTCTAGTCCACGTCTATTGGATTCGTAGATGTTCCCACCAACGGCCCACACGTAGCAGAATATGAAGCAGTGTGCGATGTATACTTTGATAGCAGCCTTATCAGGAAAACGCTCACCTGGCTCCGAAAGTAATGCACCCAGAAGAGAGCACAGTGTGGCAATTTTACTTACATCCACCTACGATAGAAGATACAAATGTAAAGATTGTACATAATACGCATAAATATTCTGTCACTGGGTATACTCTAACGAATAATAGAGTCATGACAACGTATTATTTCAATTCGTGGAAGCTTGGTTTTAACAGTACACAGCATTGTACTGTACGGTACTGCCGTGGCACATTGTTTATTTTGATTGATAAGCCCTGTACCGCTGAGGTAAATTGTTCCTACTAGACGGATTAAAGGATCAATAGGTACGTATGCATGACATGTTTCACACTAATTGCTTACTTGTTTAATGCCAACACTGCAGTATTCATTGACGTGACCCAGTGCAACTTCAACCATCATGAATATCTCGTAAAGAAATTCGGAGTTTTCCTGGTTGAAGAGATTCTTCTCGACATTTTCTTCAAGCCAGGAGCGCACATACGGCAAGTAACCAAGTTCATCGGGATCGATGTACACCATACCACATCGCGATACGGTAGCCGGAGAGGCTTGCGCCAAGTCTGCAACCTATGACACGAAACTCTTTTACGACTAGCGTAACAATTTTTTTAAAATATTGTATATACCCTGACCAGAACAATAAATACTCAATATGGAATATTACGGAATTAAATGGGACTATTTTTTTCTCAGCGAACTTCCTGACACTATAAGAATACCAAAAGTACTTTGTATACTTCTGTATTCTGGTGTTTACAGCGCTAAATAAACGATTTCAATTTGAATTTTAAAAGCGAACTCTTGACAGGGTTTTTATTTTCCTGGTCAGGGTATAATTAAGTCATATTCCTCTTTAATGAGGGTCGTGATCATTGTATGGGAAATCGGTAAATGTATGTAAGTTTTTCGAAAAAACCGAAACACTAATTGGTAAATACATGACATTCCATGGTTACGAAGCCGGACCTCCGGCATGGGATTCCGGCTTCCTAGCCACGCCACAGACGCCCATATTTATTAAATATCCACTCGAAATTATTTCTTCTACAAAACTACACGAGATAATTCTCAGTCTGGGCTTGAAGTTCCATCTTTTCCTGTCGCAGATGGTACTCAATTCACATTAGGCGAAAACTGAAAATAATGCAATGATTAACATCTTGATTCCCCTTCACCTACCTCGAACACCATATGCACATATGGAGTGAGTTTGATTCGCTCAGAGTTTGAGAGGCACAGCATCTTGTTATCGTCGAGTACTGTATTCATGTTCTCTATCCACACCGCATCCACCGGCCCGTCGCAAATCAGCCACTGGTGATCCATTTTTTCGCTCTATTGCAATAATAATAGAAAATAGATCAATTTCGCGTATACACACTTCTCTTACAATAACACTACACATGTATTACTTACTTGCACAGCAGTCCTCAAACACAATGGTAGTATGCCGTCGTGCCACTCAAGGGTTTGAAGGTTGACCTCGCCATATAACTCGCCAATAGTGAGACTCTTGGGGTTCATTATAAATTTATGAACAATTTGGTTTTGAAGGCTTTCTACACCGTTCTCGCATAGTTGAGTATATGTATCGGCCAATACCTGCAAATATTGAGAATAGCGTCAAATATTAGAAAAGTACCGAGTAAGTTAAGTGTTTTTTGTGGGTGAGTAGAAGGTATAATCTGACCAGGAATATAAAAACCCTGTCAAAAGGGCGTCAATGGTACATTTATAGTCTCTGTTATGAAGTTAGCTTTGAAAAAATTGTTCCATTTAATTCTGCAATGTGGCGAGGGTTGTTATATTCCTGTTTTTATGGTCATCCATATGGTTTCCAAGTATCAAAAATTATGCAATTCTTAAAAACTAAGAAATAGACATAAATTGATGGTCAAATGTGAAAACATAATTGAAATTCGTCGAACAATAAAATAGCTACAAGCAATCAGAAATTAGACGGTAGAAAAGATGGCAACAAAGAGGAGTGACGTCACTGCTCAGTAGCGCGGTACAAGCAGATCGTTGGCGACATATTAAGGACTGTTTTGCTAATAAGCGACAGGGCATCTCCCCACTACTATAGGTAAACCGTTTAAATCAGGCTATGCCCGCGACGTAAGAGGGGGCGGAGTGTGACGAATGAGGGTGGGCGTGCGGCGAGCGGGGGGTGGGGCCTGCCTCCCGCTCGCTCCCAGCTCACCCTCTGTCGTCGCCCCCGCGCCCCTCTTACATCGCGGGCATAGCCGGATTAAAATGGTTACACCTATAACTTTAACCATTAATATATTTGATGTAATTTGAGATATCGCAAAACGAATTTTACTGTAGATCCTTGTAAGTTTATTGATGGAACAAAAAAATATTAGTCACCCTATTGTATAAATTATTGAACGGGAGCGTGTATGAAAAAGAATAGATGTACTTACGTGCAAGACTACAGTTTTCCCGCCGCCTGTGGGGCCTACCAGCATGACACCCCATCGCACAATCATGGTCTCGTGGAGTTGAATCACTTTGCGAATCTGACAATCTTCAATCTGAAGTTTCCTCCTCAGGAGAATTTGTTCTGCGTAAAATAATAGATAAGTAGTTTACAAGTAAACTACGGAAGTGTCGATAACGGGGACATTTTTTTTAAATAACTCACTGATAACATCCACCATAACGCCATAATCTCGTTCTGGGAGATGCACTCCAGGGAACAAATCTGATAATATTCCAGCAAATAGAATGGCATCTGCTGCCAAAAACTTCGGTAAGTTGCTGTCATTAAGGGCGCATAATAGAGTCATTTCTTCGTGTTGGTCCGGGCTTGCGCGTTTCAAGGCACCAGCCATAACCTAAATCGAAGAAGAACAAAGTTTAGAGTAATTTTAAGTTTGTAATCATAAATTGTCTTATAATGAATTGATCACTATTCTACTTCAAATGAAAGCGAATATGTGCAATGAACAATACAATTTTGTGCATATTTGACACAGCATTTACCAAAACGCTTTTGACGGCTCTCATGCCGAAATCGTAGTGATCTTGCTTAGACAATTGTTCGCTCGACAATTTATACATCTGAACCATCTTCTTCGCTAAACCTTTTGAAGACTCGAACCCTTCTGAATACAGAATCACCTCCGCGATGAGAGCTTTATTCAAATAAAATATAAAAAGTCAGCAATATAAAGCGAAAGTAACCTATTAATTAATGTATTTAGGATTGGGAGTAGAATCCCTCGCCCCCTTATTAGTTTGAATGAGAACACGTTTATATTAAATATGTACTTATTTTTCAAATTTGTAAAAATTTACCATAGTCGGGTACCATCATGGATATGGGTCGAAACAGAGCCTTCAAGTTATCCGGTAGCTCAGTTCTGCCTGCGTAGCCGGGGTTCATCGTGATAAAAGCGGCACAAGTGCGCACTAACTTTATTTCTCGCCCTTCGAACATGAACCTTTCAATAAACAACATTGCCTAAATTATATGTTCTACAGACAGTATAATTTACAAACGTCTTATTTTAAGAAATTAAATTACCTCGCTTGTTTTGCGACTTTCGCATTTCTGATGGTGATGAGCTGTTGAGCAATGACGGATAATACTTCTATATCGATTCGATTAAACTCGTCAAAGCAACACCATGCGCCAGACGTGGCCAACCCCGAAAAGAAACGACCCATCATTTTGTAGTCGAGACCTAAAAAAAGAGTTAAAACATACCTCTTTAGTGAGTAGTTCCTACTAAAAACTCCACAACCTCACTATATTTCGTCGCCTTGGTTACCTTCAGAGCAATTAAAGACGACGCACTGAATAGCGAGGGATTTGGCTAAGTCCTTGGTGGTCTCGGTTTTTCCCGTACCCGCAGGCCCCGCGGGTGCACCTCCGAGGTCCAGTTGTAGAGCACCCATGAGACACAAGTAGCAACGGTCAGTGAGAGGCGTTATTACTAACACACCTGCAATCGTTGACAATATTTGAGGATACGATAACGAAGAGCAGCAAACAGAAGAGGGTCCATTAATTAGCGCAAAATCGGAAATCTTTCGCCTTAACTTTCATTTTCGATGACGATAATAATTAAGATCTTTAAAATATTTGCTATTATTGTTATACCTCCTGCACCCAAATACTCATGGCCGTAGATGTACATCGCACTAGACATTCGTGCCACACAGTTGTCTATATCCTCCTCCCAATAGTAACGGATCATTTTCAACCACTCGAAGTCATTTCTAAAACACGATAAATGCCCATTAAAATAACATACTGCTAGACAATAATAATGTTATTTTCATAAAGTAATGTTCATAGACGAAATTATTTTTAATGCAGGGCTTTCGTCGAGCTTTAGGATATCTACGCTCCCTACGCTTATCACCGAAATATTACCCCCACGTGCGCCCCCTGATGGGTACCCGCTCTCGACACTTGAATCCGGCGCAGTATTTTTACAGCACTATTTTTTTCTGTAACAGGTTAAGTACAGAAGTTGCAAAAAGTTACACTGCGTATCAATTTCCAACATTATGTCAGATTTTAGCCATTTATGAAAGTTATCGTGATATAGTCCTCTCCCAAAATATGCTAGTCTTCAGCGGATTTCCATTACTTGCAATTTTCCACTGAGGTCGGGCCTGGTAACTAGGGTTACCTCAAGGCACGAAGCCAATCGCCCTAAACCTCTAGAATAGTGACTAATAATTAGAACTTACGAGCGTTGCACGTGCTTCTCCACCATATGCGATATGGTATCCCTGGCGTGCACATCCACTGTGATCAGCGCACACAACACCTTCCGAAACAGTCCGCTGAGGTCCTGACGAGTCAGCGCCGCCAAGTCGTTTAGATCTAGTATGGATTTTTTCTCGAAGTTTATGAGTCCGACATCGATTCGGATAGGTACGTCTAAATCAAATATTTGATGGACGCCTTTAGCCCACATTATTTGCGAAACAGTTAGCACCACCTGAAAGATCATACTTTTATTTCATGTTCCATTCAAATCAATTGTGCACAAAGATGATGACGTTATTTGTTTTCGTCATCAGTTGGTTAAGTAGTCAACCTGATTAGGATGATATTTGACCCACTCAACGCGTGGGTTCACCATGTAATCCTTGAGAGCGTATTTCATACATCGCTTGACGGAGGCAAACATTGCTTCCTCCACCTTGCCCAGCCAGTCTTCTACGTTACCTCGCGCTTTCAGGCCCTACAATAAAATAAACAATCTTTAAAATGGTGAGTATACTATACTCACTCAAATAATAAATGTAGTATTTTAATTTTTTATTTGCAAAGTAATAAATAACTCAAAATAATATGTAACCTTTCCCAGGTTAACCCTCTCGCCTTCAGGCGAAAGCATTGCTATAATGTCTGTAGTCAAATCCTCTTGTCTAGCATTTTTAGCTAATCTAGCTTGAAGCTGATCCCTGGTATTGAAGGACATCTCTCGTTCGACCAGTGAGCCGTCTTCTGTGACTACCATTTCGGTATCTGGAAGTTTCACTCCAAATTCTAGTTTAGCTATCGCGTCGAAACATTTGCGGAGGTGAGGCTGCACGGCGTGTGGATTCCGCGTCTAGAGATATAATTGTATGAATATGTAAATTAACTACAGAATTGTCTATTACAATATAATTTTATAACTAACACGGCACATCGGCACTCTCAATAGTTTTCTGACCCACGTTACTAGAATATTGTACGAGAGCGAAGGTTAATAAAAGTCCTACCTGGGCCAATATTTCCAATAATTCGTCATTGGATAAGAAAAAGAACCTCGGGAAAGCTACTCGCTTTGTCTCTAAGTAGGCCTCAAGGCATTTCATGATTTGATCCAAATTCTCATTGTTTCGAACAAATTCTTCGTACAATTTTGGCTGAGTTGCTGCCGGCATAGCCAATGGAACCTGTCAAACAAGTAAATGTTCTGTAATACTTGCATGAGTTGTTATTCTATTGTAAACTAATAACGTAATTAGCAGAACATACTTTGTGAACTTTGCGCATGATATCTTTCCAAGATTTATCCACGACTGTGAAAAGTCGGGTTTCATTTGGCAATTGTCTTTGAATATCAGGAGCCGAAAATATAACTTCTAAATATATCCAAGTTTGCTGGCACGTAAACCACTGGTCCTGAAAATGTGGTCCGTCATAGTATAATGAACGAGTATTTTGAATTGGAAAAATACAGTTAGCAAACAGAAATGTCAGTAAATTGTTACCAGCGTCTTGTTGAACAAATCTAAATTTTTCGCCCATTCTTCAACGCGACTCCTAATGGGCCCGCAATTACGTGAGCTCAGTATGGTGCTGACGTGTATATTACTTTCATCTACAGCCGCTTGAACCTCGTCTAGTCCGCCAAGCACGTAAACGTCTCGAGTGTCCTTGTGAAGAAGCACTGGGAATTCTAAGGCAGCCCATATCTCTTCGACCTATGAAAAAACCTTGACATTAACTTTTATTGTTTGAGTATTTATAAAATATTGTCCTCAAACTTTCAAAGTCAGCTGATCACTTAAGGACCGCTTACCTATATTTTCCGGTGACTAAGTAAAAACTGACCTGACCTGTTACACCCGTAATGAGTCTTCTTATTTCCTTCCGTCTAATACGAATTTTTGCTATGAATTTCTAGAATCTAATCTCCACAATTTAATTAAGTTACCTTCTTAAGGAGTGCTTCCAGTCCGGCTTCAGAGCTAGCCTGACCAGCCACTTCCATCAGTTCTTCTGCGTGCTGGAAGGCTTTAAGATCCTCAAACATTTTAAGCGTCATCGTCACTTCTGGCGAGAATCTCGTTTTAAGGATCTCTTCTATCTTCACCCAGTGTCGCGATTTTAATGACGGGTTTCGTAAATATGACATAACTGGAAGCTATTACGAAAAGGTAATAAAGATTATTACTTTCATAATAATAATTGAGGAATAAAAACGCTTAAGTATCTTACCTTCTCTTTAACTATATCTATAGTTGCTTTACATTTAGGTACAATCTTGTTAGGTGGCAAGCCTTTGTCCAGTTGATTAAATATCTTTCCGAAGTTTATTGTTGTTGTTTGTATCTCATCTACGTCAAGGGTGTTAAAGGGTACATCGTACCTATAGGAATACAAATTATTATTATTTTTGTTAATATTTGCTGTTGTTATTATATACTTTCTATCTACATTTTACTTGTTTTCAATTGTTTGAATCTTGGTGTATTTTTTTAAGTTATCAATGCTTCAAAGATCAAGGACATATTTTAAAACGAATATGCAGCTGCCGAGATAAAACATAATCGTCGATCAAGAGATCATATTACCAAGTAAAACTGTATCTGTTATCCAGTATAACGTTACACAGTGAGCCCAGTATTATAGTACTCTGTGATATTACTTACCAAGAGAGATATAAGTCGATCCATTCTTTTGATGATTTCCAAAGCATTTGCCTGAGTTTGACGTCGTTAATAGCTTCATCTAGTTGTTCAAACCTTGCGGGTGGTATCTATAAAAATGAGGACATATTTTTAAAGAAAGGTGTAGAATTATGTACGCAATATAATAAATAACACAGAAACCCTATATATATAAATACGTCTAGGTAATAATCAGCAACCTAAGCGACGAACCTTAAATATCTTCTGCCACTCACGTATCTGCTTATCTCTGGCAGCACAGGCTTGTAGTTTCTCCATCAACTCTTCCAGCACTTCCAATACTTTTTCCATATCAGACTTCTCATCGTATAACCAGGGTTGCTAAAAATAAAAATAAACATTACATTATAATTATAGTCGAATATCGATCTTTGTGAAACTGATGACCTCAAGTATAGTAACGATAGATGATTTTATTACCGAAACTTCTTCTCTAAGCTTATTCACATCCACCATGAGCTCCATTATGTCTTTTCCGATCTGACTAGCGAACAGTCCCGCTAACTTGCTACGGGTTTCAAGACGAGCATCCACGTTCGTCCTTAGTGTGCCCAGAGCCACACTTAAGCCTTAATTACAAAGTTATTATAAGAATTGATAATACCAACATGAAGTTTCTGTTACATAAATATTATAATAACGATATCTTATATGAGTATTAAAATTATACCTAAATACTCAGTCATGTCATCAGGAGGAATGGGACAGTTGAATTCTCCCATGAGATCATACAACTCGCGAAGGTATTCGAGCCTCTCCTCTAGGTAAGCAACGCGCGCCTCCAGTCCATCGAGCATGAAGTTGAATGCCACAAGTTCCCCGGCAGTCTCTGGCTCCTTACTTATGTCCTCTGTTATGTTGTCGATTCCATTCAGAATTTCCTCTATACACTCATGCCCAATGCTGAAATTTCACGCCGTATATATTACAGCTTCGAAAAGTACTAATACCAAATTCAAAGATTTAATTATACTCACTCTGGTGTGACATTAACAATAACATCGAATAATCGTCTCGGCTGTGGCCTGAACAATTCTTGGAATGGACATAGATTTAAGAAAAATATGCCTAATGGTTGGTAACTCACAACTTCTTCAATTGTTTCCATTTGTTTCATAAACTTGTCACAAAGTTTTTTGAATTCGTTTACATCCCTCTCTTGTTTGATTGTCTCTATATCAGTCTCATAAGCTTCCCTAACATTGTCCATAAAACCCTGCATGCGCTCTAGGAAAAGCCATACGCATTCAAATCCGTTTTGTGTAGAGTAAGGTATGAAAGCAATGTCATCTATCATTTTCTTATCCTGATTCATAAGGAAGTAGAGATTTGGCGACTCGCCCGCCGACCACTCCACCTGCTTGCCCATTATCGTGGGCTGTATAAATATTTGCAGCGAGTCTTCATTTAAATAGTTATGGAACGTTCGCACATACTGGTCCCAATAATTAGTAATCTTTTCCATGTATGTTGAAATTATTTCTTCACTTGGATTAAGTTCTACTTCACCATTTGGTAAAATATAAATATCTAACTGGAAAAGGGCCCACTAAAAACGAGAAAAACGTAAAAATAACATTTATGTCTCCATTAATAATTTGATTAAAAATATAGTAAAGTAAAATACACTAAATATCTATTACTCCCTACCTTACATGTCTCAGTTTGTCTCGGAATGTGTTCAAGCACTTCATCCACCTCATGACCAATCAAGTTCTTATGTTCTGGAGTAAAATTAACATGTATTTTAAGCATGTCTGACATCATACTGTTGGATCTTTTCGTCAATCGATATAACATATAATTGGTCATGTAGTCTGTGACTTTGATAAAGCTGTAAATGACACATTAAACGCATATGTTAGGTCAGAAGGCAACCGAGTAGTACATGTAGAAATATTTTAAAAAATACAACATTCAATAAATATAAGCTCCGCATGGCTTTTCTAGCAATAACCCATCCTTGCAAGAACATTAGGAAAAATAAATACCAAGCCAATCTTTCGCAGTATTTTCGCTTATTTGCCTTTTCTGTGTAAGACATGCCTCCTGTTGGTTTTCCTCGGATGATTTGGAACGGTGGTATATTTCTATCATCGTAAACAAACCCTTGCTGGTACAAAGCCGCATGGCATGCTTGGGTGATTATATCTAGTACCACAACTCTGTACTCTATCAATTTCTCTCTTATGTATTCTATACGCATCATCTACAAATGAATATGAAAATCACGTGATTATATTATAAGATTTTATTTTCGAATGTTTGTGTCATCTGCAAGAAAACTTCACGTTACCAGTGATAACTAGGGGTTGATTGTCAGTGCAGGTCTAAAGATGCTTAGAAATATTTTCCCGTGTCAACTAAATTTGTGGTGTCTATTTATCTGATCTTAAGAAATTAACTCGTAATAAATATATTTTTGACAGGGCCTTTTAGAATATTATAACTGAAACAAACCTGTACTTCAATGAAATAGAAGAATGCCGTATCCATGTCTCTAGATAAATCCGCAAAACTTTTCATATACATTTCACAGCACATGGCCTGTATGCTAAGTAAAGCTTTACCTAGAATTGGCGTCAGGATAAACAGATTTTTGTGCAGTTTTTGGCGCAATTTACTGTACTTTCTAAACAATATAGATTTCCGCCATACATAAAATGCTTTCCAATACCTGTATACTCTGAAAAATTTGATCTGGAATAAATAGAATACAATAAACATTCACATGACGCGAAACGATATCATAGTTACCAAATATACGTATGAAGAATTTACTTATTTCTTGCATGCAGTAGATAGGTGTGGAATTATATTATAGTTAATTAAATATGCAAGCATTACGAAACTTACATCAGTGAGTTTCACAAATATAGTATACTCCTGTTCCCAATCTGGTAGTTTAGTAAACACCATTTCATTTGTATAGTGTGTAACACCACACGGACTAATGGTTAGGTAATTTTTCTTGTCAATCTGGTCATATGGGACAACTCTGCACAACAAATTTTATTTATTAATATTATTTACGTTAAATCTTTGAAGTGGTCAAAGAAATTGAAACTTGGGTTGAGGGGTGAGAATATGATGAGGGTAGGTGCCCTTTTCAAATAGGATAATAATTATAGTGTAAGTCACATGCATGTTGAGTCGAAGTCTCATTTTGGCTATTCCTTATGCTAGTCACCCTTCATAATAGAGAAATTATGTTTCACTTACTTAAGGTAATAAGGAGTGAAGTAAACATTTTGAGGTTGGACAGCGTAAATCATGTAAAGGAATCCACAAGATGGGTTCTTTCTCACATAGTCGATAACTTCTTTTTGTGATGCTACAACAGGTTTCACTTTTAAAGGGTCAGCACTTTGTTCTTCATAATTTACCTGTGCATCACTTACTGATTCACGGATCTGAATTCTCCTCTTTTTGGCTTTAACAAAAAAAAAGTATTTTCAGTAACTCTGATGTTATGTCCAACTAGACTCAGTAGATATAGTGTGCTGAATCATTCACTTAAATGTTAAAATACTGGAACAGCTTTTCAGTTTACCACATCACCAGTCACCAAGCATAGGGGAATGATAGTTTTCTAAGTACTTACGTTGATCAGCTCCTTCATCTAACTTCAAGGGTTCTAAAAGTATTTTAGATGGCTTTTTCTCTCTCCTGTATCTTTCCTCTTGAGCTTCACTAAATCCCGTCTGCAAGTCAGTTAATCTAATAAATTAGATAACCAAGCCTAACCCTTTATCGAGTTGAAACTAGCAATAGCAAGTAGCATGCCTACACTCTTTGCCACGTAGCATGGTAACAGTCATCCGTAATTGAGCCTATAAGGTTTTTTTAAGCCCTGACCAAAAGGAAGGGGTGTATTAACTTTGTATACTTCTGTATTCTGTATTCTGGTGTTTACAGCGCTAAATAAATGATTTCAATTATAATTTTTAAAAAGTTTCATGCATGTCTGTTTGTCTGTGATATAGTATCTCAACAACGGATGATGCAATTTGGATGCGGTTTTTCTATTTATTAGTGATTTTTGTCAAGAGTGTTCTTAGCCATTACTGATAAAAATTTGACCCGTGGTTTCCAAGGTCTTGGAGTATCTTTGATGGCAATTGGGATATCTGGAATGGTAATAGGAGATTCGTGTTTGAGGTAAAATGTTTAAGACCATGATACCATTCCTACCTACCTACGATTGAATCATTTATTGAATTTTTTTCTTAATTGGACATTATAATCATTTTTATTATTTTTTATTGTATTGAATTGAATTGAATTATTGTATTGACCTGTAACTTATTGTTATCAATAAAGGATTGTATTGTATTGTATGGGACCTTGAAGACCTGACGATGACCAGGAAAACTCTTAAATTTTTCATTTAGAGTTAAGCTTAAATCAATCTTAGTAGAAATAGAAATTACATTGTAAACTACACTAAATTAAATAAAAGGGTCTAAAGATTAAGGTTATCAATTATCATACCAAGGGTTCAGGTTCCTTCTTAACATATTCAATTTTATCCAGCAATTTCCTATGTGGTAAATGAAAAGGAATATCCCGAGCTTTTCTGTAAGTGGAAATTCATTAATCAATTTTATTTACCATAAACATCCAATAAAATAAATAAAAGAACATAAATGATAAAGTGCAGTATAATCCTGATTTTAAGGGCATGGTCAGTGTCCAGGTTTTGGTTGTTGATGGAAAGCTACGGAATTTACAATGAGCTCGTTTATTTAAATGAGTTCTATGCAGGAATAGTACAATTCTTTCAAGTTGTATTTTAGTGGTGTACAAGGATGTACAAGTGTAAAGCACGCAAAGTGCAGATTAACATTCATTTTAGGAAAAAATCGCACTAGGGTAATCAATAAGTTTCTCAATAGTGAATGTAATAAATTATGCTCAGTGCCTGAAATTTACCTGACGAAAGGTGTTGGAACTTTTCGAATATTCCTCTGCAAAGTTTCGATTGCTGGTAAAGTTGAACTATATTTCCGTCGCACATTGTCACCATTACTATTCATGACTCCGATATAAACAGAAATTGTTTCCTATTTATTTGCGTTTTTGAGCTCCTTAAGCAAATATTTTTAAGGTTTCCAAGGAAACTGTCTTTCGTGAACGTTGCTCTGACGACGCTGACAGTAACAAGTGTAAAAATTGAAACACGATGACCTTTCAGTTTCTCGATTTAATTTAGTTTAATAAAATATATTATGGTACTCTGTGTTGTTAAATTCCATCTATAAAAGGTTATGAGAAGCCCTAAACGTGAGTATAACACTGAAAAGTAAAAATGAGTACAGTTCATGTCGCACCACTGAAAAGCCCAAGCTCTATTGACAAAATGTGGACTGTGGGACTATGTTTCGCAAAAAAATACCAAACTTGATAAACCTGGTGATGATCTCAACAAATATTAAGAAAAAGACAAATTAGCCTTGTCCGTGCTACTTCTGATCATCGCCCCGAGCGAGCTAAAACAAGTCAAGAAATGCAAAACAAGTAAAGACCTTTGGGACACACTTGAAAGTATTAATCAAAGTAAAGGTCTTGCACGTAAGGCAAGTTTACAGAAAGAGTTAATTCTGAGGAAAATGAAAAACAGTGATGATGCAGTAGATCACGTAAACAAGTTCATGCATAAAGTAGACAAACTAACAGACATGGACATTACAATTAACCAAGATCTCCTGAGTATAATGTTGTTGTACAGCCTGCTCCAATCGTTTGAAAATTTCCGCATTGCCATTAAATCCAGAGACGATTTACCAGCCCCAGAAAACTTAAAAATTAAAATTCTAGAACAAGTTGAAGCAAGGAAAAATATAGCTAGTACAAGCGAAGAAAATACAGAACAAGAGGCGTTATACAGTAAAGAACTCGGAAATCGGATTTAAGAATGCTACAGCAGACCCTTGCCTATACATACTAGAGAAAGGGAGAGAAAAGTTGCTGACAACATTTACGTTGATGGTTTAATAAAATTATTGCTTATCATTCTGAATAACTATTAAAGGAAAATAAATCAAAACTGGAAGAAGCATTTCAATTGAGAGACATGGGTGCCCTCCACCATTGCCTCGGTTTACGGTTCACCCATGTAGGGAGAGTGATATATTATAAACAACATACGTAAAGAACCTAATTAAAAAAATTAATATGACCGATTGCAAGTCGGTATCAACTCCTAAGGAACTTGGCCTGAAACTAAATAAGAATGAAAATAGCGAAGAAATTGCCTTACATCCATATCAGAAACTAATCGGTTCATTAATGCATTTAACAGTAGCGACAAGACCAGAAATTATGTACCCCGTCAGCTACCTCAGCCAGTATAATACATGTTGTGGTAGTGAACACTGGCAAGCAGCAAAAAGAGTAATATGTTACTTGAAAGGAACGAAGGATAGTTGTGTTAAATATAAGAAAACCGGAGAAGGTATAGCATGGTACTAGCATGGCTGATGCAGATTGGGCAGCATGCACCGTTGACCGACGATCATACATCGGATATATATTTAAATATGGTGGTGGCCTTATAAGCTACGAGACGAAGAAGCAAAGAGTTGTTGCAATATCAACAGCTGAAGCAGAATATATGGCTTTAACAGAGGCGGCCAAGGCGGAAGGGTTACACCTCAAGCATCTTTTAGAAGATATCGGTTATCCACAACTGCCAGTGACAATATTTAATGATAATTTGGCGGCACAAAAGTTGGCTAATAATTTGATGACCGGTAAAAGATAGAAACACATAAGCATCAAAGAGCATTTCATAAGGGACTGCATAAAGGAAAAATATTTGACTGTAAAGTACAGAGAGACCGAAAATATGGATGCCAACTTCCTTACGAAAGCTCTACCGATGCCAAGACTATCGAAGCTGTTGAAATTTTTTGGAGTAACCCAAGGTCCTCGTGAGGAGGAGCTTCTTACGTGAACGTTGCTCTGACGGCGCTGACAGTAACAAGTGTAAAAAATTGAAACACGATTACCTTTCAGTTACTCGATTTTATTTAGTTTAATAAAATATATTACCCCACTCTGTGTTGTTAAATTCCATCTATAAAAGAAACCAATAAAGAGCGTACTTACCTACATACTTAGATTCTACATACGAAATTGCTACGAAACCAACCGAAACCAAAACAAACAATATTAGGGGTACGTTCCGCAACCATTTTCTCTATTTCCGACAATTATTGTCGGGCAAAGTGAACGCACACAAATTAAATATTATTAGTATTATTACCTATGTGAACGTTATGGAACCTAGAGTTCGTTCCAAAACCAAGTGAAATTATTCACGTTGACAATTGTACACGTTCCATTGCTTTTGTCAAATATAAGTTTGATCAATTTTCAGCAGTTAACGCAGTAATGGAATATGGACAATTATCAATGTGAATTATGGAACGTATTATATATATTATAAGAGTAGTTAAACAAAATAGTTATGGAACGGCCACAAGCTCAGCAATATGAATAAATCAAATGTCAACATATACCTACATAACGGAATTTTGCATTCTCCTTTTTCCCCAAAATTGCAAAAAAAAACGAGCAGGTAACCCTGGGATTTCTGATGAGAGAATTCTGATGACGTCAGTCGCACAGCGCGCCGGCTGCCATTCCACACCGTGCGCGCCGAATTTGATTACATCATCGGATTTCGTCGGGGATGGGGCTACCTGCCGAATCTTTCCAGAAATTCGTCGCGTTCGGCGCGGATAGGTTACCGAGGTTTCATATGATTTCATACAAATAATTCTAAAATTCTTTCGGCTCGTCCAAGAGTGTATTCATCTTTAGAAATAAAAAAATAATACACAATGAAAAACTTATTTATTTAAAAGGTACAATACAATCAATCCGCTTTCAATTACGCTCGTAATTCCGCTCCTAATGCCGCTGTCAAATCCGCTCCCAATTCCGCTCTCAATTCCGTTCCGTTAGATGGTGTCATTTTAGGTTTAGAGCTATAAATATTTAGATAGGATACAATTACATGCCGGGAGGTTATGTTGAACGTTCTTGCTGTCATGGCGCGTTCGGCCTATTTTATTGTTTATAAACGGTTTACAGTGGTAATTTTTTCGTAAAATAATTTTTTTACCTAATATTCGTCCGTGAAAAAAGAACGTTATATAAGACAGTGAAATGGGAGTGAAAAACTACAGATGGTGTGAATTCGGCAACCTAACCTTCAATTACAGTTTAAATTCAAGGCACTAGGCATTCCTGATGCATACGACTCTCCCATGATCTCGAAGTTGGTAAACTGTTATTTCAAAAAAGACACCAATACGTTCGGATGATTTTTAAGACTCTAACACGGTCATTGGCTAAATTGCAGTATGTAAACCAGCAGGGGCCATAATTTAAGAAAAAAAATACATGCCGTCTAAAATTGTAGGACGTCGATTAATTTGACAGCTCTAAACCAAAAATGACACCTTCTGTCCTTTTCTTACTGATAACGAAAGAGACGGGCGGCCTGAACTTAAGTTTGGATGAATCGTGTTAATGCAAATGCAATGTGCGAATGCAGGAGGACATGTCCCGCTGCCTCGCTCTTCTACACCCTGTTGACACCTAAACCATGTGCTGGAATGGGACTCGTGCCTTAATTCAGATACGCCTTAATTATTGACGGGCATTTCACTGAACATACAATCATTAGGTACGTTTTAGCACTCTATACAAACCACCATATTGGCGATGTTGATGGTTTGATGAATAATCCATGTTTTATTAATATTTCATCATTTAATGTAGTTTAATTAAGTTTTCTACGAAGAAAGTGAATTCCACGTAAATTAAACTATGGTTGATCATCTAATGTGATAAATCAAGATAGGTTAGTTTACATTATGAACAAGTTCAATTGAAGCCGACTTTAGGTACCTAGGTACGATATACCACGGTCCACCATGGATTGGTCCTAAGGGCGCCCCGTGTCATAGTTACATTCATCATTCTGTCTAATTATAGTTATGCATAAAGGAACCAACCCACATAATGTTACTTTTGAGATAATTGATGTTTTTGTTAAAGACTATGTAGAAACTTACATACTACTTATTTTGATATAATTTGTGAATAATATTGTAAAGTACATTGTACATGACAAGGAGAAACTTAATCACCATAGATTCTCTTTGTGGAAGTGACTTTTTGGGGCAAAACATCGCTGGTTCTTTTTTGCAAAATAGTGTTTTTTTCAAGTCATGTCAGTTGTATCCCTTCTTCAAAATAACAATCTATGTAATTCTGTACTTCTGTATTAAAAACACTTTAACACCTACGACACGCGTTGTAAGCAAACACAAAATCCTGACGAAATTAAAATAACACTTACATGGTGTTCGTATGAAGACACCATATTATTATATTTGGACTATAATCAATAGCATCAAAAGAACACCTTTTACATAAAAAAAGCAATAAAAAGTCCTCTAAAGCTAATATGTGACAGTTTCATCGATATCTTGGACCTCTATCTCAAAGTCAGGCACACCAGAAAATCCATCAATATCGTCTTCTGTGTTCTCATCTCCAGTGAGATTTTTATAAAACCCTTGTGCATCCTTTGGTAAAATACGCATAAAGTTTTTAAATCCTTTAATTTTGCTTCCAGAATAGGCTTACCATTAGGCCAAAGCGGCTCCATTATATCTTTTGTTTTTGACAAACACCTATGTGTTTGTCTGCTTCGAATGCCCTTTTTTAAATTCACTTCTGCATATTCGTCATCTAGATGAGTTCTCATAAAAATTGAAAAGAGATTATTTTTCTTCAGCATAATCTCTTTGGTGTATAACCATGAAATTTTGGAACCGTCAACTGTCTTTTTTCTGTTGGTTATATTCTTTTCCAGCTTTGCAGATGACAAAAAGTCTTCCCTTTTCATCTTGTAAACCTACATTGGTTTGCTTTTTTATAGGATTTCATAATTTGTATATAATCTTCAGGTGTATAAATTCTTTAGTTGTATTTGAATGCACGCTCAATCAAAGTCGTTATCATTTGGAAGAAAACTACGCCCGACTTTAGGAACCGAATAGAGATTTTTTGGAGAGTTGGGTAGTCGTACCTTAAGCATCAACGTCAAAGTCATTTTTCAAACAGTTTGTAAAGACTCTGCTTTTTCAAGGTGGGCGTTATGAGTCATAACTTATGACTTTGTTCAATATATTTTATCCTCGTATATGACATTTTATTAAAGAAAAAGGGTACCATGTGACTTGGATCTTTTTAGCATACTTATTCTGCACAATATATTTTATAATCATACAGCATGGTTCCTTTTGTCAGACAAAAAGTTTGCGTTTAATGGGTTGGTAACTTTGATAACATTTCATTTCTCATAGATAAAGTCGCCGAGCGGCCTGGGTCTTTTTATCATAAATATGAAACACGTTTTTGAGTCGTTCTGCATACTTAACACAATTTGGCCATAGTTGTGGGTTGGTTCCTTTTTGCATAACTAGGTCCAATTCATAATATATTTTTATATTTAATTCACTCGCATGATTATATATGTGAGTGTGACAATTGAGCGCTTTGGTGGTACAGTGGCTAGGTCACCAGACTCTCATGCCATGGTCCGGGTTCGAAACCGTGCAGCGCATGTATCAATGAGATTTTCGTATTTTTCGAAGACTTATGTACATTTACCGACTGCTCTAACGGTGAAGGAAAACATCGTGAGAAAACCTGCACACTGAGGTGACCTGTGTGTAAAAAATAATAGAGTAGATACAAAAGATCCTCAAGGGTCCAAGTTCCGCTGGGTTATTCCCAGCCGGCAGAAGATAATATAAAAAAAGATTTTTTAATTTAAGTTTACCTGTAGATTTATTTGAGTGATACCGAATCAAGCGGAATCGACACCATTATATTGATCGCCGTAGCGTAGTCACGTGACATATTATAATTGATGTGTGGCAACACAAAAACGAAAAATTAAAAAAGAAATAGGGTAGGTAGCTATTGGTAGCTAGCTATTGGCGCTATTTATTTTCTACATCTAAATGTAATAATTATATTATAAACTGAAAATTGTTTTTAACTAGGTAAATGTTTGTTTAGTTTTTCTGTGTTCTTTTTGAATAATTTAGTATCTACAAACCTGAGACAGAAAAGGTATGTTATCCACCCAACCCAATAGAAAATCTGTTTGAGACAACTTTCACCTTTCGCTTTTCTACTGTCCGTGAAAACCTGTCTTGTTGATTCGCTTGATATAGGTACATAAATACCTTCGTCAATTTTAGTTTTCAGCTTTACGATTTCAATAATTACATACTTTAGTAAAGTGATGGTGTAATTGAATCTGATTAGGCATACGCATAGAAAATGTATGCAGACCCATTGATTTAGGCGTTAGGATAAACTACGCGAATCTGTTATTGAATCTTCGGTGGAATTAATTTTGCAGATCTGAAATGGAGTTTTTAACCTAAGATTGGCTAGTGAGCTTAACACAAAGCCATTAACTTTATTGTATAGAGGAATTGAATGGCTATGTATTACTACGCAAGTAAATTGAATGAAGCATCATGTAGTGGGTGCAACATGAAGGTTCCTGCAGCACCAACAGAGCCAGCACCTGTTCCTCCGCCGCCCACTGACCACGCACCTCTACCTCCAGACCCAGCTCTCTTGCATGGCACCGGGCTCTCCTATTATGATGTAAGATTACATTTAACTTTTCAAATCTCATTATGTTTTATATTATAAAACAGGTTTAATTTGACAAAGTAGGTATTTTTTATAAATCTTGTTCAAATTACTGGGCTTATAAAAAATTGGGATTTAAGAAAAAGTACTTTTGCCAAAACAGGAACAGAAAAGGAAAAGAGGCTTAGAATACATAAAGCATTTGAAAAAAAGCATTTCTTTGCAGGTGACCACAGCATACCAGCCTACTGTTTTTGTAACCACACCTGAATATAATTGTTATGCTGTGTTATTGTTATGCTTGTTATGCATAACAATTATATTCAGATGTGTGTACACAAACACAACTTGGTGGAATAAGTATATTAGGAGCATTTACTGATGTTTTCTGTTTGTGTACCTAATAAATAAAAATTAAATAAAGAATTTAAAAATATATGTGACACAGAATACTCTATTTATCTAACAATAAAAGTCAATATTAAGAAAAAATTATAATAGTTGTCTTACACCAGTAAATAAATAATAGTGAACAGTTAATTTAAATTCATTTTAGAATGATGACTACTACTCAATGGTGAGAGGGAACAAATTCATGTCGGAGACCACCTGCAAGCATATTGTAATGAATGGTGCCATCAATTTTGTTGCCACTCAAAAAGTAGAGGCACCTCAGGTATACTACCTTTATTGTTTTATGGACCATTTACACAAGGCCAATTCCGGGGCCAATCCACTTAGCCATTGGTTTGGCTTAGTGGATTGACCCCGGAATTGGCCTCATGTAAATGGCCCATTATTGTTAGTAAATAATGTATTTGTGTTTCTTAATACCCAATGTAATTTTTAATGATTTTAGCTGTCTGCAGTGCTTACACCAGGAGTTAAGGCTCTAACTTCATTGCCATATGTCAACTGTCCTGCAGATAAATCAGATATAGAGTATAAAGATGGCCAAATAGCTAGTGCCACACTAGATACATTAATAGATATGCTCCGGCCTGGAGTAAGCAAATCGTTCACTTTCACTTTTCTGCTGTGCTCACGTCTATTCGTTAAACCACATGAATTACTGAGCAAGATCTGCAAGCGTTACTTCAAAAATTATGATAAAATTGTAAGTAACTATTTGATATGCTAATGTGTTAATCAAATTGTTTTCACTAATAGATTATAATATTAATAGAACTTCAAGTTATGCCATAATTAATTAAACTATTACTAATTAAATTATAGGGAAAAATTGAAGTAAAAAACTTAGTTGAGAAAGAGTTAACTGATATGATAGCACTAGTAAGAGTGTTGAATCAATGGACCAGCATGTTCCCTTACGATTTTCGTGACGATCGAGTAATGGCGTTGGTCCGGAGTATAACGCAGAGGTAAGGTATTATCGAGCTCAGTATTTGTGTGGTGGGTCTTTTAAAAGTTTTATGGCTGTATTTGAAATTTGATATCTGACGGCTAGATTTTATTTCGTAAATCCAAACAATATTTTTATATTATTACCGACTTTATTGAATTGAAGAGTATATCAAAGTATGAATACCACCATAGACTGTGGTTGTACCTATGACTTTATAGTCTTTATCTACAATTGTACAGTGACATATTTATATTAGATGTTTCAGAAGTTACTAAGGATTTGTTAGGACGCAAGTTTAAGCTACATTTTTTTGTTTAACAAAAGGACAAGTATTATAGTTAAATGTCTTCTACAGATGCGCAGCAGAACATATGGCTTCAGTGAGAGTGGAAGTATCTACTATGTTAGAAAAACTCCTTGATAAACTTACTGCTCTGGAGCAATACGAAGAAACTTTGGTAGAAATACCACAAGTATCATCTGTGGATCAATTACCGCAGGTTAAAAGTTATGAGTTTTTTGTCCCTAGATGTGGTTCATATTTCAGTCCAAGGTTTAATTTATCACTGTTTTTAGGGAGATATATTGACGCTCGGTTTAACACCTGTCGAACTGGCAAATCAGTTGACCTTGGTGGAGCTGCATAAATTGTCATTTGTTGGTCCTGAAGAGTTTGTTCAAACATTTGCACCAACGCAACCACCACAGCAGACATCTTCTTGTCCTAAAAGTGCTATCAATTTACATCACAATGAGACAAAAAGCACAAGAAACTTGGAAGCTTACGCAGATTGGTTTAACAGACTCAGTTATCTTGTTGCAACAGACATATTAAAAGTATGTATCTACCAAGTTTTTATTTGGATGGAATAAGATTGTATAATTTTTTACTTTCATGTTTGTTCTTTACAGGCAGTAAAAAGTAAATACAGAGCACGAGTAATAGAGCAATGGGTAATGACTGCAAGAGAGTGCTTCAATCTTGGAAATTTCAATTCACTCATGGCAATCATCAGTGCACTGAATATGTCACCAATAGCAAGGCTTAAGAAAACGGTACTTACTTTTATAATTGTTATTAAACTTAAACGTAAAATATGCTGATGGAATTTTCACTTTAATTTATAGATAGATAAATAAATTATTAGTTCATAAAATTACTTATTTGCATAATATATATTTCAGTGGAGTCGCACTTCCGCAGTATGTGGTCAACAACTTCGGCAGTTAGAACTCTGTGTGGAACCCAGTGGCAATCATGCAAGGTAGGTATACAAGTATTTTAGTACTATGAAAATACACTGTTGTGTTTTGCATTGTGTAGTATATTAATGGTGATTTTATGTCGACAGGTATCGTGCAGCACTGACGGCCGCACCCACCGAAACAGCTGTCCCGTTGTTATCCGTTACATGCAGGGACTTGCATTTCGCTAATCAAGGCTCTCCTTCGAAGTTAGTATCTATTGGACACAAATTCTACCAATATATAAAAGCGAAACAATGTTTGTACCATACAATGCCACACACTCCACTCTCCATAGAAAATATCCGTTTTTCTACTCCCATTTGGTAATTTGTTTAAAGTGAAACCACAAACAGCAATATCTTCTGTACCGAATTGTTTGTATGTATGGGCTCTTGGAAATACATTCAAAAACTACTTCATTCCTAAGGGTCGTACGTACGATACCGTCAACTCATTAAGTACAAAGTAAATTTATTAATAGTTTCATGAAATTTGATATAAAATTAGTAGTTTAGATATTTTTTTGTCACGGATAAAAATACTGATATTTAATGCTGTCTCGAAGACCCGCGACGACAACTTGGACCACGCACTGTTGTTACTGTCTTGACAAACTATTATTATTATTATTTTGTTTTAAAACTATTGTTTATCTCCCATTTATTATTATTATTAGTTTATATTTTCAGTAATTTAGGTATTTCATGGTCGTAGAAAAAGTATTGTATGCAACTCCACGTAATTAGCCATTGTAAAACTCGTTTTTTCTATTTATACTCGCTACGCCCAGATCAAAAACTAAAAACTCATTTTAGAATGGCTGTAATTACGTGTCAGTTGAAAATACTATTGTATCAGGTAGTTTAAATTAAGTATTCTGGAAGCATGCAATCTATAAATGGATATTTTTATTTATTTTTTATTTACTGCTAAACCCACATTGACCCCGATCTCGCCTGATTTAATAAATGCCTATTCACTCTGCCCTTGAAGATCCCAAGAATTTTGATTCGGTAAGCACGAACTACTTTACATGTGTAATTTATTGTACGCAGACTACCGGGGAACCGTGTGAACTTCGAGAAATGTTCACTGCTAGCCCGCCACGTTAGCATGCAACTGGCAGCGCGGCGGCTGACCTGCGATGACACTTCTGCGTCTGCAATCACCACAGCAGCTCTCTTCCCCGCGCGTCGCTTATTCGCTGACAGGCCTGCACTAGCTGAGAACGGTAATTTTTTACTTCCACGAGTATCTGTTAGGTTCGTTTTTCAGGATACAATTCGAGTATAAAATAATGTACATTGGTGATTTCGAATCTGCTGTGTAACACAATAACTGTGCGACAATGCGGCCATAGAAAAAGCAGGAGGTGAAAACGAATAATATGATTCTAAACTAATAAGTTTCTAACAGACATAAATGAATATCTGCTATACTATATCTATCTTCTATAAATAAAGAGAACCAGATTGACTGACTGACTCATCAACGCAAAGCCGAAACTACTGAAGCTAAAATCACGACATTGGGACAGTAGATTCATTTTATGAGCTAGGCAAGCAATAGGAAAGGATTTTTAGAAAAACAGCTACTAAGAGTGAAAATTTGGGGGTGTAAGTTTGTATGGGAAACATTTTGTTTTCAGTTGATTTACTTGAAACTTAGTATATGTGCTCTATAATTAAAGAGACACTTGTTTCAGGTTTTCTAAAAATCATCCCTTAGAGCCTAGCACACCGCATATACGAGCTTCAAACGAGGTTCAGACGCAGCCAGTAAACCTTTGCACGCGTTCACAAAAGATCCGCGTCTGTATCGCATTTACGCGCGTTTTCATCGATACAAACGCAAACAATTTGCTTTTTTGATTTCTATGGCGCCGTAAACGCGCGTCGTCTGCGCGTATAAAATACGCGATGTGCATAGTAAGGGTGTAAAAAAGGGGTTGAACGTTTGTATGTCCCTTATGCCTATCTCATTTTATATAATTCATGTACAACAGGTACATAAATTGCATAAAATGCGATAACTTGTTTGTTTGGTTTTACTGGCACTAATTGATAGTCTATACTTTGTATTCTAAACATTGTCCACCCGGAAACCGAAACGGGCCGCTAGTATAAAATAAAATACAAAATAATTTTCTCCAAAAGAGTGCCTTTTTTTTCCAGTTCTGGAGCTGATATCATTCGAACGCGAGCCTCCCGTAGATCATATGGAAAAAGAACGCTTGAAGCGTCTTCGTGGAGCGACATAAAAGGTGAATCTTGACAAGTACTTTATAATTTCTTATTATTTTTTCGTGGCCATGTGTAATCCTGAATCGTACTTAGTGTCAGCAAAGAATAAGCTGCTGGTTCTACAGCAGCTAAAGTTAACTGATTCCCAGTATATTAGCTGCCAGTACCACAATGGCATAGAAAGAAAATGTAAGTTCAATAGCTATTTATAATTTTGCGGCTTACTTTTAAGTGTAAGAGTTCAAGCCCTTATCAATTTTTGTAGCTTAAATCCCTTCGGCCGTTACCTAAATTATGTAGCTGCCAAAAGCAGCTTGGGATTTATCTATAGCCTATAGCCCAACCTGAAAATATGGATTTTTTTATACCAAGCTTCAACATTAGACAGGAACTTATGCTCGGAACAAAAAATTGTTCGTATAGTTTTTAGTAATGACCAACTTTTGACTTAGCTGACATATTTTTCTTGATAAATTAAGGATTGTATTAAAATGTTCGGCGAACACTATGTCCTGTAACTTTATATTTTGTCGTAATTATAATTATGAGCTATTGCAAAAAGAAACAACATTTTATTTTTTAAGTGGTAGTAATTTAAAAAAAAATCGTTTTTCCCACAGTATAATATTAATAGATAGTAATAGATATGGAATTTTTTTTCTAGACGGATAAATAGTTTCGGTTTTTTAGTTGGAAGATCGTAATTTTGTAGATGTGTAGCCGAGGTAATTCAACTGCGTATCAGTATTTCAATAAATTATTACTTTACTACGCTATTTTGATGAATCTCGTATTATGTACTTAATATTTATATTTAAAAATTAATTATTTGTCGCAGTGACAATTGATCTCATTATAACGGTTTAATTTATATTTCAATGTGTATTTATATTTGTAATACGTGTTTAATGTATGTACGTGTTTAATTTGTGTGCGTGAAAGTAATTATAGTTTTGGTCTCAGGTTTGTGTGGTTTGTGTTGTTTGCTTAAGACAATCATAGATTTAGATTATATTATTTTAAACCTACTTTGAGGCAAATATAAGAATAACATTTTGGCTTATTAATATTATAAAAGTGGTTGGTATTAGTATATCAGTCTAATTACTCTAATGAGAGTATCATGCATTCCGTTCCTACATAAATAATGATAGGTATAATTTTCAGTGATGGGATATACATTACCGGTTTTTAGTAAGGAAAAAATATGGCGTATAGGATAGTGCAGTAGGTATTTCATACATGTTGCAATATATAATATCCAATTTTAAACTACAAGTAGCGGGAAACAATATAACAAAATTGGTAAAATTTCAGGGTCAGAGCTTATTACACAGGTATTATTACTAGTATGTATTACGTTGGGTTCATGATTTTCGTCACAGATTAAATAATTAAAACATTCGTTATTTTGACAAAATCTTTAGGATATTGTTCTACTGCACTTATCTATTGTGCCACATTTTTTCAAGGAAGACTTAAATGTAGAATTTTATTTAGGGTGATTTAAAATTCTTTTTCAAATTATGTACCTACTATTTTTAAAAGTAAAAATAAAACCCATGAACTCTTCTAATGTTAGGTACAAACTTGTGTTGCCATTTTAATGTAAGTTTATGTTTAACTAACTCTGGTTATGTTTTAGTTTAATGTATGTACTTAAATAACATTGCCAATTGTATAGATATATAAATAAGTATGGACACCTTGATTTGTAAAACTCTAATAAAATATCATCTTTTTACACATCTATTTGGACATTTAAAATAATACTCGTTAATGAATAATTTTAATAATGACCCCATATTATATTTTATTAAATGTACATAAGTGTTATTTGTAAGTACGTGTATTGTATCATGTTACCTACCTAAATACATTCCATGACATCAGACTGAAATTTAAATATTCATTATGTTTATTATACTATGTATAATTGTTGGTCGTGATTCCCAATGTTTTATAGGAACCATAAACAAACAGTATTGGCTTTTCGCTTTAATTTTATACTTAATTAGTTAATTACTATTATAAAAGATTCTAAAATAATATACTCAAATACTCTAAATATGATATTATGATAGTGAAAGTACGTATTATTTATTTTTGTAATATTATGGTTTGTGTATTTTGTCCTGTGATATCATTATGTCGTACGTGTATTAATTTGCAGAATAAAATACAAAATTGTATCTACATAATAGTTACTTATACAGATTTGCTTTCTGCGAATTGGATTTTCTGCGTATTGAAGGTATACATAAAAATATGAATTAAATGTACCCAAATTTTCAAGAGAATCTTTAAGAAAAACTTGTTATTTTTTAAAACAAATATGTAGTATTAAATTTCTCGTATAAAAATGTCGTAATTCCACAGAGCTTACAATTTTATTACAATGTGTTTGTGAATGTACACGTACAACAACATTATCAAGAAAGACAGACAGACATGACGAAACTATAAGGGTTCCTAGTTGGCTATGGAATCCTAAACTATGTAACGTTATTAAGTTCACTTAAAATACTCCGGTATTTAACTATAAGTTCTCCAATACTTATGATGTATATTATAACCTTATTCCTGTACGGAGGTCATGGGATAATTATGGTACCTTCCACATGTGAAGGCAATACAGAGGGAAGTATCATACAAACAAAATACGAATAAATAAATAATTATTATAAATATTTTTCAATGAGGCATATAAATTACATTTTAGTGTTCAATTTACGACTTAAGTGCAATGTTGTTGCAAAAAGAAAACTTGTTCGTATGATGGGGTTCGAAAGGGAAATAGTCTAAATAATATTTTAAAACGGCGGCGCACGATGGGGATTACATATTATATCAACGAATGTGTATGTGAACTGAAAATGTTATATGATATACTGTTCTAAAGTGCCATAGAGCGATCTTTATTTCAGATAATTTAGGTAACGTGATACTTTAGGACATTATTTTTTTGTTCACAATGTGTCATGTATATTGATAGATGTATCAGTATAATTATTAATTATGTAGGTCACATCGTGCGCAGCTGATTCAAATTACGGCGATTTGGGACTATCTATGCCACAAAGGTTCAAACTCTTTTTTTAAATTATCTGCATTGCATTGGATATAGGTATATGTACTATGGATATACGAGTTAATGGTGAAAGCCTAGAAAAAGTGAAAGAAATCGTATACCTAGGTAGTATGTTTACCCGAGATATAAAATGTGACATGGATGTAGAAAGGCGAATAGTTGCCGGAAATAGTAAATTGTGTTCAGGTTGACACAAAACCAGGATGTGTCGAAAAAGGCACGACTGGCGGTGCACAACGCGGTGTTGGTGCCGACGCTACTGTACGGAAGTGAAACCTGGGTATGCCCGAAGACTTATGAAAGTAAGATGAGTGCAGAAGAAATGTGCGGCGTAATCCTGTCTGATCGAATACGCAACGAAGAGATACGTAGAATGGCTGATCGGAATGAATGCATAATCAAAAAGATGAAAAAAAGCATTCTCTCTTGGTTCGGGCATGTGGAAAGAATGAGTGTTGAACGAATGACGAAACAGGTATACGAAGCAAAAGTGAGTGGAAGGAAAAGCCGGGGCCGTCCTAGACTGACCTTTAAAGATCAGATTGATAGAGTGCTCATATATTTTAATATACAGAGCTGAAGACCCCAACGGCGAGCATGCGTGAAACGACGAATGACTAGAGGAAGCAAGAGAGGCATGCCAAGACAGATATTCGTGGCGCTCCATTCTCTCTGCCTACCCCGAAAGGGATATAGCGTGAAGTTATGTATGTACTAATTTGAAAAGGGTGATTATCGTTTTATCTTTGACTTTGATTTGATAATATCTACACATTCAATAAGCGTGTTTTGATCTTTACCATGATTCAACGATTATGTTACTGTAAAATTATTACTGTACTCGCCTACCTAAATCATGTCAATAAATTTTATTGAATTCCAGAAGGGGTTTTACTATTTATCGATCCTTGAAACTAATAACAACTGCCAATATATATTATGTCTTTTCAGATTAGGTTACGTAAATCAGATAAATTTATCAGCTATATTATTTATTTCCTTAAAAAATATTTAACACGTTTTTATATATCACATAAAATATCTTAATACAGACGTGAATAATATTGTTATCATGTATTTAAAATATTTAAAGTTAAAACCTTAACTTAGTCGGTACCACTAGTATTGTATTTAATTCGTTTATCTGGAGGCTTATCGGAATTAATGAATAAATATTGTAACCTATTAGCATAATTCATCTCTGGCAATAATATTTTCAATTTGTTTTTTCTAACTGCAAAAGATGTCGTAAATACAAGAATTCAAGAAAAAAAATCGCCATTTTCCGAGGGTACCCCTGAGTATGAACAACTTTGCATCGATAATATCAGAATTCCAAAAAAAAAAATAACCACTTTAAAATGAAATATTTTATCCCAATGAATAAAAAGTTATTTTTATTCATTGGGATAAAACATTTCATTTTAAAAAGTAATTTTTATTCATGGATATTGTATTTAAAATTGGCATAACATATACTAGTGCTATTATTTTCACAGATTTCATGCCAGGAGTGGTGCGTGTGATTTGCATAGAAATTATATTTGTCAAACGGTGGGTCTAACACAGTAATCTAGAATGTATTAAGTTATCTTTAACTACTATTAAACTAGACTAACTGAATGCAAAAACGCGAATTAAAAAGATTTACAATTAATTAAAATACTATAAATCAAGTAAACATTAACATTTCATAGGGGTGCCATCGGGATTTGTAGGAATTTTGGGCTTGCAAACCTTTTTCCTACCATCTGCGCCACTTACCATGGTGCAAGTAAACGTGAAATAACCACAAGATGACGACTTAGTATAATATGTATGCGAATATTGTTTCCGAACATTATTTTCACTGTCCAAATCACGTGTTACTGATTTAGATACTGATACATATCGGTTATTGTCATCAGCTTTGGAATTATATAGTGATCTTAAATTATTTGGATTAACATTTTTACTATGTGTGGCAGGAGACACGTATTTCACTTTGCCGCTTCCTGGCAAAAGAGACACTGTTTGAGCTTGTGATGGGGAATTCTTAGATCCCACTACATAAGTCTTCTCTTTAGAAGCCACAGATTTAATGCTACCTGTGAAACCTATTGGGATGGTGTATCCACCTGTTCCGGGTACCCGTTCTCCGGGCTGATAAATTCTATTTTCATCAGGGCGTTCCGAATTTCTTTGAGTTATTTCTGCATCTTGACCATTTAGTGACCCAAGTACTATATGTTGTGTGTTTCCTCCTGTTGTTTGTTTTACTTCAACCCCTTTTCTTCTTGGACTATGTAGTGACTGATGTGTTGACTCGCCACCGTCTTTAGTGTATTCTTCGTAATTTGTATATTCATTTTGATCAACTGCTGCACCATCTGGACCGAATCCGCCATCCGGATAATAGTCTTCGGCATTATTATCATCTCTACCTGTTGTGTATTCGTAGTCAGCACCATTGTTCCCGTAATTCGTTGAAAAGGCACGTCTACTTCCTATGGTACCGCCAATTGCGGTAGGTTCGGCATTATTATCATTTCTGCCTGTTGTGTATTCGTAGTCCGCACCACTGTTACCGTAATTAGTTGAAAAGGCACGTCTACTTCCTACGGAACCGCCAACTGCGGTAGGTGAATATAAAGGAGTATCTGATCTGTGATGATCAGAATGTGTGTGGCTCAAATATCTACTTTCAGAATTATTCATCGTTTCAGTTTCAACTTTTTCCGTAGCAAGATTGTCTGGTACTGGGGTTACATTAAGTGGGACTTCTGTATCAACGTTGATATTTTTCTCTCTTTCGTCAAATACATCTATGCTATTAAATGATAACCGATTAGGGAATACTGCATCTTTGTCTATACTGGCCCCAGATTGAGCGGCTCCATTATACGTAATACCATATTTGAAAGTGCCTTGAAGGTTTGACTGTGATTGTCCAGACCGACCGCTAGATTGAGCGGAAGCTGTGCCTTTGCCAACAAATGGAGTTGATTGAGTTTCGTGTAATTTATCTCCCTCTTTGTAAGGAGTAAATCCAATTTGAGCTTGTGAAGAAGTACTGCCAGGGCCACGAGCTTGTGCGTCTGCCATCCCTCCTTTAATACTTCCTTGTACTTGTGAATTTGATGAATGCATTGTACCTTTACTTTCAGCAGTTGTCTGTAAAGAACCAGTCTCCGAACCAAGCTGAACAGCAGCTTGTGATAAGTTGTTTCGGCCTCTGCCTTGTGCACTGCTTTTCGATCCTTTTTTCCCTCCTTCTACTTCACTGTGTGCACCTTTGTTCTCGTCACTAATATCAGCCTGAGCTGAAAACGATCCACTGCCAGTATACGTTCCTTGAACATTAGTTTGAGCATGACCTTTATCGTTACCACCTCTAGAAGTTGCACTAGCTGTAGTCCCGTTATTAATTTGAGCGACACTTGCTTCGGCTTCAGAGTCGTACCCATCTATTGAAGCCGCTATCGAATTAGGATCTACTACGTTCTGTGGTATATCTGAAACAAAGGATTTTTTTACTTTTGTATGAAGGTTATATTATATTATCAATGTTTTTGTATAGCTGATTGATGAATTGCCTGTCCTGTTAGTGTTATCTTTTCTTTAGAAGCTAAATACTAGACTCGACAAGGTAATCGAATTTGAGATTTTTACACTTCATGCACTACTAAATGGGTACATCCAGGTACATGTAAATATATAAAGTATTTAGTAGTGTATCTTGATAACATTTGAATATTGAACTATTTTTACCAAGCGACAATATTTTATTTGCGAATTTCCTTTAAGATGTTTTCGAAATATGGCTGCAGCGGGTTATTAAAGCTATCTACAATCACACCTTGCGAGTAGGAACAGAGCTATGTTTGTGGGTCTCAGATTGACATCAGATTGGAAATTACAAACTGTCGCGATAATATTGCTTTCTATATGAACCTACCTACCTACCTAATGTACCCTATAATTATTTCTTGTAACATGTTCTTTATTTTTCTCGTGTACAAATAAAGTATAAAGTTTGTACAACTTATCATGCCCCCACCAAGTCTAGCAGAAAGCACTACCACTACCGCCCATTTCTGGAAGTAATACGGCTTGTTTTGATTTGCCTATAACTTTGTGTTAGAGATGACCAGAAGGGTGAAACTTTCGCTTGTACAAGCTAAAGTAAACCCCTAAGTGCAAAGTTAAGCTATTGTGACACTCACTGACTCACTGAACATCAAAAACCTAAGGTACTTCCGTTAAAGCTGGAACACTGTAACGTGGCATAAAAATAGGGTTGTGCACACAAATAAAGGAAAAATTGAAAAAAATATCCCCTTTTTAGGGTTCCGTTCACATAGGGTCAAAAATCTAAGATCGAGTCAAGTCAAGTCTGTTTGTTTACTCTGCCACTGATTTTTAAGGTGCGGCGCAAGAAACAATCAGCAGCACATCTTTTGAACATTTTTACAATTAATAACAATTTTTAATTTACAATATGTAAAATCATATAGTTTGCACCATGTGCAGAGTTGGAGCTCACTGGCTTGTCTAATAACTTTGAATAATTATGAGTGAAGTATCATCGGCAAACAATACGATATTTGATACATGTTCTCCATTACATAATACGGCGAAACAAAGGTGGACCTAGAATTTATCAGTACTTTTGTTAGTCCTAGAAATCTGGGCATAAACATAGGGTTGTACAGTTGTGCACACAAAGGAAAAAAAATATTTAATTATTTTAATTTTCTTTTCTTTATTTTAATTTTTTTAGGATAAAATAGTGGTAATTAATTTACTAATACTATACAGTGTGTAATCGTTAAGTGTGGCCAGGTGATTAATTCGTGAATATGAGCGATGTCAAAAAACTTTAAACTGATATCGGAATGAGTAAAATAACAACAAAAACTTTTTTTTAAATAAAACGAGTACGTACCCTGTATATACGATATAGTACTTTGTGCTAATACATTCAGGAATTAACATCGGTGAAATCTACAGTTGAAATAATAGAGCATAATATATGCACAGATAACAATATCCAGTATGTGTGTACTTTCCTTAACCTTAAGGTGAACGCACACTGGCACGCGCCGTCAACGAATTTTAGAATTCTTTGTATGAAATTCTATACAACGGCGCACGCACACTATCCGCGCCGCACGCGCCGCAATACCGAAAGTAACCGAATACCCCAGTCGCATTCTGATGACGTCACCAGATACGTCTACCGTATACGAGTACGTCTACACCAGATAAAATAAAGAAAATACGCTAAAGCAATGACATTCGTTAAGCGCGTACGGTGTAACGGAAGCGGATAACACAGTGTGCTAGGCTGTTAGCAAAATGCAATGCGTAAAGCGCGTGCCAGTAGTTCACCTTTAAACAGAATCTTTAAAAGGAATTGTGGATTTTTAACCGACGACAAGAATGCTCTCAATTTCGACACGTATTCGTATAAGTGCGATTTTAATGTAGACACTGTTACAATTTTTTATTTAATTTTTTTTTTCTTACATGTACCATGTAGTATACTAGTAGGTACTTATTTTCTACAATAAAGTGTATGAGAAAAGCAAAACTTACCATAGCCACTTTGTCCACCAGGAGTTTGTGAACTTGTTCCACCTACAGTCCCAGTACCATATTGTCCGCCAGGGGTTTGAACATTGGTTCCTCCGTTAGTTCCAGTACCATATTGTCCACCAGGGGTTTGAACATTGGTTCCTCCGTTATTTCCAGTACCATATTGTCCACCAGGGGTTTGAACATTGGTTCCTCCGTTAGTTCCAGTACCATATTGTCCACCAGGGGTTTGAACATTGGTTCCTCCGTTAGTTCCAGTACCATATTGTCCACCAGGGGTTTGAACATTGGTTCCTCCGTTAGTTCCAGTACCATATTGTCCACCAGGAGATTGATAATTAGGATCGCCGCTGTTCCCACTACCGTATTGTCCACCAGGAGTTTGATAAATAGGTCCGCCGCTAGTTCCGGTACCATATTGTCCTCCAGGAGGTTGATAAATAGATTCGCCGTTGTTTCCAGTACCGTATTGTCCACCAGGAGATTGATAATTTGGTCCGCCACTGGTTCCGGTACCATATTGTCCTCCAGGGGATTGATTATTAGATTCGTCGTTGTTTCCAGTACCGTATTGTCCACCAGGGGATTGATAATTAGGTCCGCCACTGGTTCCAGTATCGTGTTGTCCACCAGTAGATTGATAATTTGGTCCGCCGCTGGTACCGGTACCGTGTTGTCCACCAGGAGTTTGATAAATAGGTCCGCCGCTGGTTCCGGTACCATATTGTCCTCCAGGGGGTTGATAAATAGATTCGCCGTTGTTTCCAGTACCGTATTGTCCACCAGGAGATTGATAATTTGGTCCGCTACTGGTTCCGGTACCATATTGTCCTCCAGGGGATTGATTATTAGATTCGCCGTTGTTTCCAGTACCGTATTGTCCACCAGGGGATTGATAATTAGGTCCGCCACTGGTTCCAGTACCGTGTTGTCCACCAGGAGATTGATAATTTGGTCCGCCGCTGGTACCGGTACCGTGTTGTCCACCAGGAGTTTGATAAATAGGTCCGCCGCTGGTTCCGGTACCATATTGTCCACCAGGAAATTGATAATTTGGTCCGCCGCTGGTTCCGGTACCAAGTTGTCCACCAGGAGATGGATAAATTGGACCGCCGCTGGTTCCGGTACCGTATTGTCCACCAGGAGATTGATAATTTGGTCCGCCGCTCGTGCCGGTACCGTATTGTCCACCAGGAGATTGATAATTTGGTCCGCCGCTGGTGCCGGTACCGTGTTGTCCACCAGGAGACTGATAATTTGGTCCGCCGCTGGTTCCGGTACCAAATTGTCCACCAGGAGATTGATAATTTGGTCCGCTGCTGGTTCCGGTACCGTGTTGTCCACCAGGAGATTGATAATTCGGTCCGCCGCTGTTTCCGGTACCGTATTGTCCACCAGGAGATTGATAATTTGGTTCGCCACTGGTTCCAGTATCGTATTGTCCACCAGGAGATTGATAATTTGGTCTACCGCTGGTTCCGGTACCATATTGTCCACCAGGAGATTGATAGTTCGGTCCGCCACTGGTTCCGGTACCGTGTTGTCCACCAGGAGATTGATAATTTGGTCCGCCGCTGGTTCCCATACCGTGTTGTCCACCAGGAGATTGATAATTTGGTCCGCCGCTGGTTCCGGTACCGTATTGTCCACCAGGAGATTGATAATTTGGTCCGCTGCTGGTTCCGGTACCGTGTTGTCCACCAGGAGATTGATAATTAGGTCCGCTGCTGGTTCCGGTACCGTGTTGTCCACCAGGAGATTGATAATTAGGTCCGCCGTTGGTACCGGCATCGTGTGGTCCACCAGGAGTTTGGAAATTTGGTCCAGTACTAGTTCCAGTACCATATTGGCCATCAGGTAAGTTATTATATCCAGGGCTATATGGTGAAGCAATGTTTCCATTTATTCCTAGATACTGAGGATTACTGTTGGGAGCGACCACGCAACAAAAGTAAGTAGCACCATTGACACCCGTAAAAGAGCCTGGGAAAAATGGCCAGTTACTCCCAAAAGGTAAATTTGCATTTGGAAAAATGGCTTTATTATTGTCACCCGGAGATGCTGTCTGACTGGGAGTGAAAGGTGTATTTCCACCTAGAGGGCTACCCTGATTGCCACCTGGGAGGCCTCCCTGATTGGGTGCAAGAGGTTTACCTGGAGAGCCGCCTTGATTAGGGACCACAGGACGATTAAAGTCTGGTATGCCGCCACCTGGGAGGCCGCCCTGATTGGGAGCAAGAGGTTTACCTGGAGAGCCGCCTTGGTTAGGGCCCACAGGACGATTAAAGTCTGGTATGCCCTGATTCGGACCTAAAGGTGTATTAACGCCTGGAACGCCGCTCTGACTGGGGCCTATGGGTAAATTACCTCCTGGAATACCTCCCTGACTAGGCCCTAAAGGTACATTACTTTGACTGGGTCCTCCTGGTACATTACCTTGATTGTGACCTGAGGGAAAATTAATCCCTGGTGCGGTTCCCTGATGACTACCTGGGGTACCACCCTGATTAGGGTCGAAGGGTCTATTACCTGGGAAGCTACCTTGATTGGGACTTAAAGGTAAAATACCCCCTGGTGTGCCACCTTGACTAGGGTTGAATGGTGTATTACCACCTGGAGTGCCAATCTGGTTGGGACCGATAGGTACACTACCACCTGGAATGCCAACTTGACTAGGACCTAATGGCACATTACCGCCTGGGGTGCCGGCTTGACTAGGGCTGAACGGTGAATTATCACCCGGCGTGCCACTTAGATTAGGGCCGAAAGGTACACTACCACCACCACCACCACCACCTGGAATGCCAACTTGACTAGGACCTGGTGTCAAATAACCCCCAGGGGTGCCTCCTTGACTAGGATTAAAAGGTGCATTACCACCTGGAATGCCAACTTGACTAGGACCTGGTGTCAAATAACCCCCAGGGGTGCCTCCTTGGCTAGGACTAAAAGGTGCATTACCACCTGGGATGCCACCTTGATTACCCTGATTAGAGCCGAAAGGTTTATTACCACCTGGTGTACCGCCCTGATTAAGGTCTTGTGGCACATATCCTTGTTGCCACACATTATTATTTCCTCCTGCTCCTTGTGGTGGAATTCCCTGGTTTGGTATTGGATAACCGTTTCTGTCATATGTTTGTGAAGGTCCGTTAGGTTTACGTTTTAAATTTCCTACGTCTAAATAGGATCCCCCATAGCATTCATCACAACTGGGGTCATACGTCGATTGACTTTGCGCTTGACCCATACCACTGCTGCCACCTAAAATAGCAAAATCACTTTAAGCGTAAGCAAAACAAAATAACGAAAAAATATTAGACTAAAAAGATATTATCATTATTATTATATGCGTGAGCTCCGGGCGCCTTACTGGCTCGAGACTGCACGAGAGAGAGCGATGGCGCTCTTTGGTATCGGAGGCCAAGATCCACTTCGGGTCGCTGTGCCAGCGGAGTAAGTAAGTAAAAAGATATTACTTACTAACGATGGCCCGTGATGAATCGGCATCAGAATGCGCTTCGGCTTTGCCGTCATCTTTTCCGTTGCCATGTTCTATCGCGAGGTACTGGGATTGAGTCTGTCCTCTATAGCGCCCCCTGGGCGTATAAGGAACTTGTCGGCGTATTCGGTGTACTCCAATTATTTGTTCAGCAGTCGTCGTGTCAAAATCTTCGTTCACTATGAGCTTTATTGCGCAAATTACTCTTCTCGTAATAGCATCGTCGTTCAAGGGTTTCACCTGTTGCAACATGATAATAAAACAATAGTTTAACTTCAGTTATGTACTGAAGCGCCTTGACACAAAAAATTTATACTGATTGCCCCATTTACTCAAGATAGTTTTAATTGTGCAACTTAATAGGCCAAGGAAACAAGATCAGGGTTGATCAAAAACAAGTTATCGTCTAAATTCACGTGCATTTGATAAAAATGTCTTTGCAGCTTAGAAATAAATAACATACGAGTAACGATGACATGGCTCTGAGACAACTGACAACTGTCAACTCCTTTTTTAAATCTAATACCTATCCATAAGAATTTCAAAATTTTGATCCTAGTGAAAAAAAGGTAGTCATTTTAAGTAAATAAACTGAAATTCACCAAAACTAAACTCGTTTTCAATACCGTACTATTTATCCTAGATAAATTTCATACCGAAGCAAAAAAAATTAGACCATACACAAGTGTCGCAGGTACTTACCTATTTATAAATCCTTTTAAAGCCTATTAATAAAATAGCGTATCTAAGTTGCGATAATTCATATTGTAATTGCTCATCTAAACTAGGTCACAAAAGGGTCACAAGCCAAACTCGTCAATTATGTATTCGGAGAGATAGTAATAATATGTTTATTAAAATTAGAAATTACATTCGGGAAGTATTAAGCATATTATCGCAGTGCTGTGTAATTCGCATGGCAATATTGATGTTGATAATAATGATCGTTATATTTTGAATGCTTAATATTTGTAGGTAGAGGCTGATTGATACTGTGCTATTATTTACTAATGATTATTTAATTTATTGAATAATTAATTGAGAACATTTATTTGTTAAACATTTAATTAATTGTTAATTCATTAATTGTTCTCCTGTCACACGGACACCACTAAAATTGTTACCTACTGCAGGATAAAGACATTTTATTCATCAAAATCATTGTAAATATCGTAACCATTTTTCATTGGAATCCTTAATTTGATTGCTGTTTTGTGATAAAATATTTAGCTAATTTAAATTGTCCTAAATATTCTGCGCGTGTTAAAGAAAAAAAAATTGCAAATAGACCTATATTTTCCCGTCTTTCAAGTTAATTTTTTATCACATTATGTATAGGAATATCTTGTTGACTACAAGTATAAAGTATACTAATAAAAGAATACAATGTACTATAATAATATTATATCCGGATACATATCAAGTATCGTTTCAGGAAAATAGTAGTGTGGTTCTAAATATTTGTTTTAATTTTTAGTTTTGTTTTACTATAATCATATTGTGCCGTATGCTGTATGATGTTGCGCTATACGGTATGGGAATATTTTTGACAATTAAAAAATATATTTCTTCCTTACCACCACTTCCTTATCCACTTTCTTGATTGTGGTAAAACTACTTTCAAATACGTTAAATAAATCACTTTCTTTTAAGTTAATTTTTTGTTCTTTAAATCATTAGGTAGGTACTATAACAATATTTTATTGACTTACCTGAATTAATTGATGACGTGAAGTGATTGATTTTAAATTGCTGAAACCACAGTAACGGTCTAGTTGTGTATTTCGGGATATACTGGGAGTATTCAAAGTATCCCCAGGCTTGACTAACCAAGCTATGCACGTCGGCGAATTTAATTTCTGGCACACAACATACAACTGAAAAATAATTTAACCCATTATTTTTAAATATCATTCGATTTGTATTCCATCATTATTCGTTAGGTATTAAAATAAATTAACTTCAAACTTCTATGCTTTATATCTCTTCATGTGTACAGTGGAAGACACATCAAGCTATACCTTGTGGAACTCTGTCGCAATAATTTTTTGTTATGATTTCTTGATATTAGTATGTGTTAAATAACTTAAAGCGACAAATCACTAAAGGGTAGCATGCTGTGTTGTCCGCTGTACAGTCACTAGAACTAAAAGTTTTATTAATAAAAACCACATCAAGTTAAATACAATAAAACACATATTTTTTTGCAAATAATTTTGCAATAATTAGACATAGGTAGGTGCAGTAGACGTCTTACTTGCGTTGTCGGTTGTGCGTGGGCGCATGTGAGCGCGAGTAGCGTGAGCACTAGAGATCGGCGCAGGGATGCCGCGAGCCGCGGCGGGCTGGGCGGCGTGGCTAGACCCATGCCGATGTGGAGCTCGTGGTGCTCGGCAACGCTCTGGCGCTCTGGCTGCGTCGCAGGCGCACTGTTCGCCATTTGACCCTCGCAACCCAAGATGAACCCGCTTTAGATATAAGTTCACCCACCCAATTTCAGTGATACGGTACGATTTTGCCACAGCCTGATTATATGTGTGATGAGGAAGTATGAGTATCTACAGTCTATCAGATCTAGATAGTGCGAAACTTCTTACATTATCATTTATTACCAATTTGTCGTCTTAATTTCCATATTGACTTGTTGTTTTGTATTTCCACGATTACATAAACCTTTTTATTAAACTTGTAAATATACTGATCGTACTGAACTTTTCGATATCAGTAATACACTTACTAATCTTACTTTTGACAAGTTAATCTTTTATTAATTCCCTAAATCTTCTGGACCAAATGAGTCAAAGGCAGGTTTACTCGTACCCGATGTTTGAGTAGGTAGGTAACTACAAAATAAATGAAAAGCCTGTATGAAATGTTACTTATATATTTAATTTATAGCGTTGAATTAAACCATAAACCAATTAGCTATGGGTCTTAAAAGCATTTACTAAGTACATATATTTATAGAAAAATCTAAAACGTTATACATTAATTAAGCAACTATACAAAAGTCGAGGTTACTTTCGCCAAATAACATTTTAAAGAAATCAGTATTCTTTTAATAGAAACAAATTAGAACTAGAAGAAGAAGGGGTGAGTGGATATCCGCAGCAGACTTTAGAATTTTGACGTATACTCTAATGTCAAATTAATCGCTGGCCCTAGTGTGATTTTTAGTAGTACTAAAAACTACCGAACTGGATCACTGTCTAATCTGGACGAATTTTCTATAAATCCTACCATAGCCGTAGTCAGAAAATGTCGAGGTTCCGTAGGTTTCTGAGGGGAAGATCAGGAATCCAACTGACACAATTTTTGTTTTATCTTATTATAATATTAGACCTTATTTTTGGGGTATGATGAATCAATTATAACCTTGTCATTTCTGAGCTGACATTGGAGTCTTTTTTCTTATACGAATGAGTAGGATATACAAAATGTTGAGAATAATAATTGTTGGGATGATTATCGCCTGGACTCTTAGTACTGATTCTGCGGTAATATTCTATAGATTCTGCACAGTCACATGCGAGACGACTTTCTGAACCACTGCTTTCAAGTGGATACTTCGGGATTACGATTAGACTTTCAGTGGACTTAATAGGTGCACAATGACTGTGACTTCTTCCATACACTGAATGATGATGAGGAGTGGCGCTCTGGCGGTGAGAATGTTTCTCTTGAGCGTGGTGTTGGTACTCGTGATGACTCTGCGTGCTGCGCCCGCTGTGATTCCGACCATGGCTTTTGGATCGATTAGACTGTTTCGTAGCCGTATCTAAGTAACCATATCCAAACCCATAACCACCGATAGCTTTTGTTGTCAAATTATCCCAAGACTTTGGCTTGACATGTTGGTTATGAGAACTCTGATATTGAATTTTGGGAGATGATTTGGCTTCAGAGCGATCGTTGTCCCAAAATAAAGTGTCACTACTTAGCGACGTGCTGTAACTAGATGCCGAGTTGTCACATGGTACTGTAGCGTTACTTGTAGCATAGGATTGTAGACTGCATTGACTAGTTTGCGTCGACTCCGTTGTTAAATAACGATAACGATTTGAGCAATGGCCTGTAGAACAAACTTTTTTCGTACGGGAATGAGGACAATTATCTGGTTTTTGTGTCGCTTTATCAACCTGTTGACACTTTTCTTTTCTTTTATGTTCTTTAGAACATTCCTTTTTTCGTCTTACTTTCTTTCTAGAATTAGGCACGCAATGCGGGTCACAACAAGGACTTGCCAAATCATAAGCTTCCAAACTGTTAGCGTCTTGATTGTTGTAACCGGGCATGCATGGTGTGCACCCGTGAATGTGACTGTTTCTGTGAACCTTTGCGTGTTTTCCATTATTGAGCTTGTGTACTTCGGATGCTCGGTGGCTTTCACCGGGGCCTTTGACTACGTAATGATGGCAATCTCTCCTATTTCTTGGAGAGCCTACTGTAATTACAAAACTGCCTGTGCGTATATTCGGTTGTATGACGCATGTTCCATACCGAGGGTCCAGATATTGATACATGAATACGTTAGCGTGCGGTGGTTTTGCAGCAGTAACATTTTCACTGGATAACGTAGACCTGCAGTAGGAATTATTCATATTGTCACCGGTGTTATTTTCCTCCGTGTCTGAGATAACATCTGCTGGCGAATTTTTCTTCTTTTGCGATGGCAAGCTATGAGTTTTCCAGTTGGTGTCAAAGAGTTGTCTTTCGCGTACATTTAACTGTTCAAGTTCCCGCATTTTAGATTGCAAAGCTCTTTGGAGGTTTATGTATTTAAGATGTAGTTCTACTTTGCGCACGCAATCTTCGAAAATGACGACCATACGCATGCGAGCGTCACAGGCGTTGATAGCGTCGACGACTGCAGCGTGGTCGGCTCGTTCCACGTCGGCGCCATTGATGGACAGAATGACGTCTCCTTCGCGCATGCCGGCTGCCGCTGCCGGACCTTCCACTTCCACGTAATCCACGTACGTAATCACCTCTATCTCTTGTTCCTGTATACAAATTTTAGCATGTCACATTGAGACTTGGTTGCAAAGAATTTGGAATTTTTTAATTCTAAGCGGAAAGTGTATAGTAGTTAATAATCACCAAACGATATTATTTTTTGAGACAAATGTGTTCTGAGCCATTGATGATTAAATAGTTTATTGCAAACCGATTAATTACCTTTCTATAGTGAATCCCATAGCTCTGGAGCGTAAAACCATAGCTCCCATTTTTCTTCTCAACGATAATTGTACGTCTGCGCCAGTCTTCTTCACTCTTCCCTCCTCCTGGCCTCTCGGATTTTATTATCTTAAAAATCAATCATTATGGAAATGTAATTCATAATCAATTTTTTTTACGATAATAATTACCCGAAACTTGATAGGAGCTGGTTTACATTCCTTTAGTTGGTTTACATGTTCCAGACGAGATATAAGAATATTGATAACGACATCTAAATAATATCGTTTAAGCTGAATTTTGGTACACAACTAACTCGTTATTTACAAGGTCATAAAAACCCAATGCATCTCCAATACGCATAACTTTTTACAGATCGTTAAAGGGTTAAAATAATAATCGAATCTATTTTGTATTCCATTGTCACGTAATCGACATTCAATTACCCATTACAATGCCCCAATCTGGTCCAATAAGTATTACCTACTTCTTGTAAGAAATTGTAGGTTGTCTCCATAACTTACAGAATTATCCAGAGAATCTTCTTTGCAATCGTTACTAAGGTGTTTCTTGCTCATGCTGCTAATACATCTATCATTGAATTTGGGCGAACTCATCCCTCGTGCACGCTGACTCTGCCCTTATCCACAACGAAGTATTAAAACGTATCTATGGCCCATAAGCTTTGACACTTTTTTCTCTCACTGTACAGAGTGAAGTGTGATACTATATTGAAAATAAGCTACTGTGCATAAACCTATCGCTTTACGTGAGGGTGGGACAAATCATTAACCCTAAGACGCGCATGCGCCAATGCAGCACATGCGTGTTGTTGGAACGAAATAAAATTGTAAAATAATACGAACGTTAGGTAATTATTACTGCCCCATGGCAGTTACTGCTACAATAATGGACAACTATGGAGTTGACCACTGTTATGACATCGTACTTTTTGGGTAATTGTCCGTAATCAATAACTATAGTTACTATGGTGATTAATCTCTCATATTTTTAAATTATTTTCTTACAATAGTAGTTTATGCAACTCCTACGTAATTAATGATAATGATAACACAAGCTATTGTTTGTAAAAAGTGTTAAAACTGCCATTAAGTGCAGTTGCATACACTACTTTTTCTACGACCATGAAATACATAAATAAATAAGAATACATTGAGACACTATTTTACACAAGTTCATTCAAGAGGCGCTTATCTTATCTTATGATAGGGGGCCGGGAATAACCCCAGCGGCACTTCGACGCTTGAGGATCTTCTGTGCCTACCCCATTTTACACACTCTCAGTGTGCAGGTTTTCTCACGATGTTCTCCTTCACCGTTAGAGCAGTCGGTAAATGTACGTAAGTCTTCGAAAAATACGAAAAACTCATTGGTATATGGCACTGTACGTCGAACTCGGACCTCCCGCATTGGAGTCCGGTGCCCTAGCCACAATGCCACCAACACTCTTCAAGGGGCGCCTACCGAATGGCGCTATTGTCCAATATATTGGATATCCAAATGTGACCAATTTCAAAATGTCCCAATGTCCAAAAATACAATGTCTAAATGGTAAATGCCCAATGTCCATCGTATGTCTAATGACATACTCGTATGTTCAATGTCAAACTCCATAGCTTATATTTATGGAATTGGAATCTAATTAGATCCAATACAGATAGATACAGCAGCTGTACTATAATAATAATAATAAGAATAGTTAATAATGTAATGATGATCCGTGTTAAAATACGAGGTATTTCCAGGGATTTCATATTAAAATGACCGTGAAGATGAGTTATTGATTGTAAATAAATCACGAAATAGTACCTAAAATTATATAAGTTTATTTTATTGATATGGAATGGGGAGACAAGTGATCAATGCACGTAAATATGTGTTAGAACCTTTACTAAAATAAGATTACTATACATACACACACAAACTAATTATGGCGACTATACTAAAGCCATACGATTACGGAGTTGTCCTTCAATGACTCCAGAGGTGGGTGGGAATATCCATCAGTCGTATCAATGTCCTTCAATTCAGGGCATGTGGACGAGTGTATTAATTTTAGCGTAATGTACAACTGATGTGTTAGGTATGGGCACTGGTATCTCGCTAAAATTATTATTAAGTGTGAGTAGTGGAGGAATGGCGATAGATTGTACTCCTGCTTCTTCTGGTATTACTGATGTGCCTTTTACTATTTTGACGGGAACTTCCTTATGACTCATAAGATTTTCTTTAAAATTTTCTGACTTATCCAAGAATTTTTTATACAAAGTATCGGAATTAGGAATATTAAATTCAGATTTTCCATGGATTGTAGAACTGTTTGAAATTTGAAAAGCTTCTTCAGAATCTGCATTTCGTGGAATTCTTATCTGTTCTTTAACATGTTTCTGCAAAGGCTTTAGATTTTCCAAGGTAGACCAAGGCAAATGCGATTTATTAATTGAGTCGTCGTCTGTTGAACGAGCGATGCCCACTAATCTTTGAGCTGTCACGTTTGTCAACAGTGGCTTCGGTATGTTACTCAGATCTATACTGGAGCCGTTAATGTGATAGAAAGTAACTGCTTCTTGATTTCCTCTGTAAAATTTACAACAAAACCTTTATCTCAGATATGCATACTGAATTAAATGTGATGTTAACTAAAGGGTCTTTCAAATAGAGCGGGTCGATGTTAATAATATGTGGCGGCCATTTTGTTTTGGCGACATCTGTCAAATCTGTTGTTTCTTATTCAGTCACTGATGCCAAATCACCATGGCAAGTTACACGGTTCAGCAGCATGTGCAAATGATAAAACTTTATTATCAATATGAGTGTTCGTTAGTGCAAACGTTGCGCGCATTGCGCCCATTTTACGGCAGACGCGGTGGCCCTTCAAAGTCTACTCTCCAACGATTGGTGACCAAATTTGAGACGACCGGTTCGGTAAACAACCAACCAACACCTTTACGTCAAAGGAACTCCAGATCGGCCGAGAACATCGCCGCTGTACGTGAGAGTGTTCAGGAGACTCCGAGGCAGTCGATTTCTCGCCGTGCACAAGAACTCGGCCTTTCGCAGACTTCAACTTGGAGAATTTTTCGTCGGGACTTGGGCCTGCATCCGTACAAGATCCAACTGACCCAAGAGCTCAAAGTTAATGACCATAGATAACGCCGTATGTTCGCTGAATGGGCTTCGGAACGCTTGGAAGAGGACCCCGATTTTGGCCGAAAAATAATCTTTAGCGACGAGGCACATTTTTGGATGAATGGTTTTGTTAATAAGCAAAATTGTCGTATATGGGATGACCACAACCAACATGAGGTTCACCAGGTGGCAATGCATCCACAAAAAGTTACTGTTTGGTGCGGATTTTGGTCTGGCGGCGTCATTGGTCCGTACTTCTTCGAAAACGACGTTGGCGAGGCCATCACCGTCAACGGCGAGCGCTACAGATCAATGATTAACAATTTCTTTTGGCTTGAATTGAACAATATGGACGTGGACGACATGTGATTCCAACAAAACGGCGCTACGTGCCACACAGCGAACGTCACAATGGACATTCTGCATGAACGGTTTGAGGGTAGGGTTATCTCTCGCAGAGGTGACGTGAATTGGCCACCAAGATCGTGTGATTTGACTCCGCTAGACTTTTTCTTGTGGGGTTTTCTGAAGTCGCAGGTCTATGCCAATAAGCCACAATCGACCGTTGCCCTGAAAGCCAACATAACACAGGCCGTCGCTCAGATTCATTCAAAATTCTGTCATTGAAAATTGGACCTCTCGGATTCGTGCCACCATTCGAAGCCGCGACGGACATTTGAACGATGTTATATTCCATTCATAATGGCATAAAAGGGCCTTTCAAATAAAAAAAAATATTTCGTTAATATCTCACACACACCTTGTTTTATTCAATTTTAACATCGACCCGTCCTTGTTGAAAGACCCTTTATTATAATTACGAGTATATACTTACGATATGCTGGCGTTAGTTGCTTCATCGTCTGTTTGGTTAGTTAAAATACCGACTTGATACACCATGGCATTTATTACATACCTGTAAAGGAATAGTTTCTGTTTAAAATGTTCTTTTTAGTTATTGGTTGTCGCGTATTATCATGATCAGCATATTACTTGCGTACTTGTCGCAGAACTACCTTCGTATGGTCAATTTTGGACCTGATTATCCATGCATCGAGTATAACATTTATTGTTTGTTTTCGAAACATTTTGTTTGCAGTTTACCTGTTTATCTTTAGAGCAGTCAGTACAAAAGTTCAAAAAGACATTGTAACATGGCATGACCTGGGAATCATAAGAATTTTCTCTCCTTTTCGAGTACGTTCTTCGTATTGAATAATTAATTACAGACATTACCATATTCGTACTCTAGAGGTTTTAGAAAGTACTCGTTAACTACTTACATATCTTTATTAGCATCCGAAGAATTGGCCAAAGATTCGGGATCCAAATTGTTGTTGTCACCTGTTGTCCACGGTGCGAGACAGAACAGCAGAATCTGATCAAAACTATTTGGTTTATTTCTTCTTCTTTTTTGATAGGTTTTGAGATTTTACCTAATTTCTAATATATCTAATGTTAGTATCAAACTAGTACATACATTAAGGTATCTAGTGCTTTTTACACTAGACTGTATTCAGTCGACGTCTACGATTTTTTGTACTAATTAGACAGGCTTTTTTACGGCTCTAAGGCCCAGCGTTCATTGTAAGAGTGGATAACATTTAAAACTAAGCCTACTCTTTAAAATACGGATCCCGCGCTTCACGCCGCTTGTCACGCCATTTTGAATCGTAATTAAAAAAGTTTAGGTTTAGTTTACATTCTTACTGAAGTAAGTCGCTGCACCTCCACTCCGATAGTGTGCGTTGGCTGGGATTAAATCACAGGGCGTAGTGGCTAGGACGCCGCCGCGGCCGGACTCCTATGCGGGGTCCGGGTTTGAAATCATGCAATGTCATGTATCAATAAGGTTTTCGGTTTTTTAAGACTTACGTACATTTACGAAGGAAAACATCGTGACGAGACCTACACACTGAGATAACCAGTGTATTATATGGGGAAGGCTATGGTAAAACACTTCCTTAAATCTGTCAAGAAAGTGGAACACTTAGAATGATGACGACCCTGAACAATGAAAAATACAACTATGAAAAATTCAGTAGGGTAACAAAAAAAATTTGTAGGCCCATGAATATCTACATAGGTATACATTATCATTTATCAGTGACTCTAGCCTCTGTCTGCCATTTTGTTGTTGGAACAGAAATACATATTACAATTTTGAGATAACTTTTATAGTAGGTACTACCTAGTACCTAGTGATTTTAGATTTAGTTAATAAATAAGTATTTAAGAATATTGTAGGCAAGTACCCATGTGCTTTGAAGCTGCCCTTTGTGACTAGTTTATTATCGAATAATGGCCATCGCATGAACTTAGCTCAAAGCAAAGCATTCTTCTTCTTTCGTGTTGATGATCCGAATTAAATTTTTCCCGACCAGAAGGCAGCCACATCACAGCAAAGCATTGAAATGTGAGCTTTATATCATATTGCATACAGTAGATTTTCAATATTCCAAAGTGGAACGTGAAGTAGTCGTCGATGAGTTATCAACGCGTGGGCCACTAGTCGACACTTGAATTTTGAAAACTTAACCTAAATACAGCGTTTTAAGATTATTTGTAAAACTTACTTGTAACTGTGCTAGTAATTCCATATTGTTGGCTCAGGAAATGTAAAAATTAAATGTGGGTGACTAAAGCATCGCATCCTATTTAAATGTTCCTGATGTTAATTAATATCGGCATGTTATTACGATAATTTAACTAATTAGTATCAACAGTGCGTTACTTTTATCTGTGAATGAAATTAACGGGACCGTGTTATAAACAAAATGTAAGTATTTATTTAATAACAAAAAGATAAGTCATTAAAAACTTACAAACTTACAACAACTTACATAAATACTTAATTACCTAAATAATAAATCTGCCATATTTGTTATACCGAGTGGGGTGAACCGTTCGTTCATATTTTATTCAACCAACGTTGTTTGATCTGTATTCGGTGACGTATAGTAACAGAAACAAGTACCTATAGCCTATCGAACCTGCATACTATTTGAGATTATCAAGAAGATTTGATGACGCGTGGCGTATATATTATCTTTGACGAGTCTCTGTATCTTTTAAAGTGTAATTCAGATGTGTTAGTGAGAAGCTGGACCGCGCCGACTTTGCTTGTTGCAGACTGCAGCGAACTTCACGTGCGGCCGTTTATGATTAGCAGTACACGTAGGGAAACTATCGCTCACTACTCGATTGTAAAGAATCCCTGTCTATGGGGCATTTCTGGCGCATTCACTCTCACTGTTGTAGTTAACTAGGCAAACGAACGACTACGAAATGGTTGCTGCAATGAATAGAATCATGGTTTTTGTTGGAGTCACCACACTGGTAAGTGATATTATTTTTTATTACTTTTATACTTATAATGATCATACTGTGATTAGATATTTCTTAATACTTATTATCTTTATTTTAAGTATTTGTTACCTACTCACATTCTTACCTACTCGTACATTACCCAGTTTACTTACTATAAATAATTCTACTTATATCAAAAGTAATCATCATCAAACCGATGGTGCTGGTTAGAAAAGTGGAATAAAAAGTAAGCAATAAAAGCTATTTTATTTACTCGATAACTATGCTTTGTTAGGTTAGTTATGTGTATTTGCTTGTTAGAATTTATCTTTATTTATTCATATTTTTAATACATCTATGTATGTATTTATTCGCTTGTAGTTATGTAGTTATTCGCTTGCGGTAAATAGTTTGTGCATAACCTTTCTTTTAAAAAAACAAGTAAGATTTGGAAATCAAAGTGTGACATAAACCCTGCAGGTATTTTACATTGTACTGCATCTATTACATTGTAGTTTTCTAATATTGCGAAGCGAATATATTTCGACATTTACATGAATAATTTGATTTACATACTTGATAACTTTTATATTATTTACGTAACTACATAATTTAAATGTAGATAGGAATGTGCCCACCGTACCGTATCATATTTTGTAGTCTAACAGACTTCTTAGCAGTGACCTGGATTTTTACATTCTCATGAGGATAAGGAATGAATGGGATGGGATAGTTGTCATTTCGTCAGTAAGTATCTGTCGAGAGTTTACTGATGATAACAATGTATTACCGAACATAAAATAACGCTATGCTTGGAGACCGTTAGCGTCTTACTTGATCAGTTAGTTTTGATTTCATTTTGAAATTTCACATCGTATTAAAATTAGTGATAATACGCGTAATACTACTTCCGATGAATGACCTAAAGTAAAGATAACTTTGACATCGGAACCGATTACAAATTCTAAGCAATACTTACTTAGAAATTCAAAGAATGTTTTATATTATCTGTGTTAAATTTGTTTGAGAGTAGGTGGGTGGCCATTAGAAAAATAAAAAAATCGAAATAATGGATGCATGCAATGCCATGTGAGTAAAGACTAGCTTGTTCCCTGGGAGTATAATTGCAAATCGATCAGAGTCAGAGATCAGAAAGAGCAAACTCAGCACATGCTGTTGTACAAGAGGGTAGGTATAATTCTATTTCCAAGTGGGACAACTAAGCTCATCGAGTTGTTAAAACCACCTACCTACTCGTAACTAATTTTAGTTTGAAAGACGTATTAGTATATTATCGGAGAAGGCAGGAAATTAGCCAATAATATATTTTCTCAAAGAAAGCGAGGAATATTTTTTTTATCACATAACCAATACTTCTTCCAAGCTGAAAGTACAAGGCGTGTATAAAAGGAAAGAATTAGCGTTATTTAAGAGCTATGTTGGAGCTGCTACTGTGTTGGAGGTTGGAGGAGGGCGGCACCGATGGGGCAGCCGCAGGATAGTAATGGATTTTCATACAACTCCGGGCCTGCATTGTTTCAAAATCCACTACTGTCCTGTAGTGTTGCTAGCTTGGAGCCAGCTAGCTACAAACAGCTTTGTAATGAGCACAGTACATCTTAAGAATTAAAAGGAATTATTCATTACATTAGTTTAAAATAACATAAGATTAGTTTTATATCTAAGTATATCTACGTTGACCGATTGCTAGATACCTACTTTCATTTATCTTATCAATCACATTCTCGTCATATTTGTAGAGTGAATTTTGTCAAATAGGTACTTTCTAGCTTAAAAAACTAAATAGGTACTTATTACATGTTACGAAATTTATTATCAAGATGATAAGTTACGTTTACGACATTCCTCTCGTTTTATAAACGACACAAAATACATCTTCAATACAGAATAACTAACGGCATTGTTGTGAGATGATGTAGGTACGAGTATACTTAGTAATTAATTTGCTCGAAGGAATCTATTATTTATAGATATATGTACTTATTGAAATCTATTAATTTTTTGTGCACTTATTTATGCTTAAATGTATATAATATTTTAATTTAAGCTTTATTTTTCCTTCAGTTCCAAGCAGTAGGTCAGATGATCTTGACCTCACTGGCTCTATTTCAATATTTTTGCATAATTGATTTTCTCGTCGAGCTGCCACTTTTTGTTTTCATCAGAATATTATATTTTCATAGTAAGTATTTTAAATCCGTAAAGGGTGACCTTGAATTCCTGTAAAAGTAAGACAAGTATCTTTCTATGATATACCTATCTCTTATGATTATACGTAACGGAGAATGTCGAATCTATAATAGGGAAGTAAATGTAAAATAAGTGCTTACCTCTTTCTTCTTTGATCTTTGGTTGAAACGCTTAATTTTTCCTTACCCTTCAGTTTATTACTAATAATTATGATATGAAATCACATGTTAAGGGATTTTACTTAATTCAAGGTTATCCCAATTTCTTTCAATTACATGAAAAAGACAAAACTACACTAAGTATGTAATAAATTAACACATTTGTTCTAGATCCAAGTACTTGTGGGTTTCGAATAAACATTGGCGAGTCGATAAACGGCATGGCTGATCAGGCATTTGTTCTGCTTACTAGGGAGCCGTTCACCGTAACACGTACTTTTATAATTAATTCTATAAGTCTTGGTTTAAGCGTGGTCTGGCTTTTATCCTGCGTAGGTCTTATGCGTAAGTTGTCAATCTTTTCTTCGTCTTGTCACATTTTAATCGATTTTCAAAAATATGTAATTCTTGTTGTTTGTCTTCTAACAAGGGGGCGGAGTCAATAATAAACAGACTAAGCCAGTACGATGGCCCTGGATCATTGTCACGATAGCCGTATGTGGATTAGACACAGTTGCTACCGTCACCTATGCTAATGACACATTTCACACTAGAGTACGTATAATAATTATCTAAGTCGTATTCCTCATTGCTGAGGGTCGTGATCATTCTAAGGAATTAATCACAAAGAATGACTCTCATGGCAGTTTAATGGGCTGGTTTGCCCTTGCCTTCCCCATTTCACACACTGGTTATCTGTGTGCAGGTTTCCTCACGATGTTTTTTCCTTCACAGTCAGAGCAGTCGGTAAATGTTCATAAGTCTTAGAAAAAACCGAAAAACTCGTTGATACATGAAATTGCATGGTTTCGAACTCGGACCTTGCATGGGAGTCCGACGTCCTAGCACGACACCACCGACGCTAATTATAAACAATACAATATTGGTACGGTTTGTACAGACTTTAAAATGCCTGTTGTTCCACAGACGCTGTCGGACATGATGGATTTTATCGGTGGAATAACCAGCGGGACTGGCAACCAGGAAGTGGACACCAGCTGGGCTGCGTGGCTCATGGTCATCTTCTATTCGCGATTTGTCATTTTATTTATTCTCAATTTGATTTTTATCGTATTAGTAGTTATTGACGGCAGTAAACGCTTATCTGAAAGTACCGCAGTTGTAAGTAGCCGCAGATGAATTACATCTCATTTTAAATAAAACTAATAATACTTATGGAATATACATAATTAATTATTTATTGTCTAGGATTGTTGAATGAGATGGTTTTTAGCAGGTGGAGGCCCCGACATTTACAATCATGGATATGTATAGTGATAAAGATGCAGAAGATGAAGTCCGTCTTTCAAGGCAAGCGGTAGCAACAATACTACCGCGTCCAGGATTACGCGAGTCATTTCGTCGTATAAAATCGCGACTCCTCAGGGAGCCTTATATTGCCCGATGTGCGACATTGCCGAATTCCTTGGATCCTTCCCCTGAGAGGTCAGAATAGAATAATGCTTTTAGAAGAATACTTACAGTTTTATCTTTGAACTCTAATATAGTTTTTATCTTTTTAGGGTTCCGTACCAAAAAGGTAAAAAGGAACCCTTATGATGAGACTTCGGTGTCCGTCCATATCTGTCTGTGTTTTTCTCAGGAACTAGTAATGTTAACGGCTTGAAATTTGGCATAGTTATAGAATTTGCTTGTTCGCATGTCTCCTTGGTAAAAGAAATTTGGAAATAATTTTATTTTTATTGAAAATGGGGTCTAATAGTGGGATAACTGGGGCAAGTGGGGTGTCATAAAAGGGCTTTATTTGGACATTGTAAAACTATTTTTTTATTTTTTTATGTCATAGTTTTTGACTTGTGGCACGCTTATGGCCAAAAATGTACGAAAAAAGACCGTTATCAAGTTTGCAAGCCGAAAAATCTGAATTTAAAACTTTATACTTATTGAGAATTAAAAAATATATAAGCTTTATTAGTTTTAATTAATAAAGAGATTTTCTAAACAAGTAGTATTTTAGAAAAAATATATTAGGTAAACTGATACTCTTTTAATGTCAGATATTTCTTTTGATTACGGAACCACGGTAAGCAAATCCACTCACACTTAGCCGGTTTTTTATTAGTTTGTCTGTTATATTTTTATTCGATACAATTAATTAGTCGGTGTTGGTGAGTAATATTTTTTTAAGAAATTAGTCGTGACATTGATTGGTATATTAATCCTAATTGGACATTTTCCATTAATCCTGACTATATTCCAAATTTCAAGTTCCTAGGTACACTGGAAGTAACCTAGAGTTTTTATGGTCAGCGTAATCAGTCCAAAACACTTATGCGTTTTTAATCCCCAATCCACGGTAGCGGTTATAAATGACACATGTACGTTTGTGAGTTTGTTAGATTACATATTTGTAGCCTGTGTCTTTTGAATGCGTGCCCAGATTTGCATGCGGTTTTTGTAAAATATGGCGAATTTTGGCGAGATGGTTCTTAGATACAATTTATCACCTTGAAATGTGAGGAACCGGCGCAGCAGCAGTTAATGTGGAAGATATTAATTGGAACCTGCCGGACCCTAGCAACGGTTATAGCTGGGAAACTCGAATTTGAACTTAAATATTTAGATTGCTGCTTCCACATCTGGACCCTTGAGGGTCTGATGACGACTTGAAAGTCGGGGGTTTGTCTTAATTTTTAATTTTCCTTGAGTTAATCAATTATATGTATCTAATCTGTTGGTGTTGCTTAAACCTGCCTTGGCGTACTCCCATACGTTATGATTCCAGATCGCCTCGGACTCAGCATGTCGGAATAGATAAAAAACGAACAGTAAACTTTCCGAAAAATTTGCTCTCCCTTCCACAACGATTAGAAAATCTAATTGCGGAGCAACAACGGCGGCTAGACAAGGCACTGGTGGACACCGCGGGGCGTCATAGTCCGCCTCGTGCATCCCAATCCTTGCCGCAGCTCACCTCTACGTCCAACCAAGATATTACTCGCGGGTAACCCTACAACCCTATCTCAAGCCAATGTGTGTTGTACGCTGTGAGCAGAGCATGTCCTCGTTTTAATAAATAAACAAATATAACAGTTTCAGTCGCAAAGATTCGAGTGTCTCGGTCCAAGACTCGCTGGGTATGGATATAGGTAAATTATACTTTGTTTTCGTCGTGTTAATTGCATGCATTGCATATGGAGTTGTGGACCGCTATTGCCAATTTATAGTGCCGTGTGGGTATGCCTATTACGCTGTTTTGTTTTGCATGCTTCTGGTATCATGTGTGATCGATAATTTAGCAATGATAAATGTGGTCATTCCGTCATGAGCTTACTAATATTCTTATCATATCATGGGCCTAATCATTGTGCTTTTGTACTTCATTGAGTATAGTTAAATATTCAGACGCAGAGGCACGGCAGCACAGCTTCAGGGCCAGCTACCCTGGGCCTACATCCCTGCGTCAGGTCACCTTATGCGCGACCAACCTGATGAGGATCTCCCACCTATTCCGCTCCCGGATTACACCGCCATATCGTCATTTAGAAAAGCCTGTAAGTACCTATTAGTTACAAATTCATGTCAATTACTGCTTGCCAAAAGTCTAAAGTATCAACCAGCGGAATCTAAGTCATGGCCACACAAGTATAAAATGGGTTCATAACAACATTGAGCTACTGAGATACACTTATGTGTATTTATCTTAGGAATGAAAACGGATTTTTCTCATTAGTTGCTTTGAAGTAACTACTGAAACTTTTTTGTCCCTTAGCTAGAAGAAGCCTGTGAAAGAACTTATAGCTTGGGATACCCTTGTTTTAAGTCATATAAGATCGTGAATAACTGTGCTTTGCATACCTATATTTACCTTTTATATTTGATCTCAAAGACGATATTATTATAAAAAGTAGGTACCTAGTCCTCACTCATAAATCAAATATAATTCTATAAGTTGGAAGTAAAACGAGTAAATTTTTTTGCAGCCGTCCACAGAGCCACTTCAAGCTTAAGCTCCTTTACTCAGAAGAATTACAGGCCCATGGTACCACTTCGTAAGTACAAATGTAGGCACAATTCAGTAACTATTTAATTTTATAGTATTTTTTCCTCGAGTACATTATAGCTACAGCCGATCTGTATATTTATTTCAGCACCACTGACTCAATCGGACGTGCTATACTAACATCGACGCATTAAAAAAAATACAAGGAACTCCAGTTTTTTTAAGTTTCCTAGGTTAGGTAAGGCCTAGGGTTATATCCGCCCTGGGGTATCCGCACAGTCTGATATCATCCTTAACCATAGAATGTAATTTGTTCATCACAATTTAATTATGTTTGTTTATGATGGTGAATGCGATACTTGGTTGCCAATCTTAATATAGATAGCATAGAAATCGACGGCATGCAAACAATGACAGAGTTGACTTGTTTGCATAGGAAAGTAAGCCATCGAAATAATATATTTTTGTGTCGACTTAGGTTAACTTTATTTGTCTGATATGATAATTGAATTGGTTGTATGTTTATCTTTATACGAGGGGCGGTCCAATAATTTTTAGTCGTAATATATTTACAACTTTTCAAAGTATTCCCCTGCGGCATCAATGCACTTATGTATTCGACTGAATCATCTTTCAAAACATGTAAATCTGTTCTTGCGGAAGGTCGAAAAAAGACGACTAAATTGGTCTACTGCTTCATCCGCAGTCGTAAACACTGGCACCAGCCTACACGTCGGACTTTTTGCTCTTCAGTGAGAGAGTGTGGTATCCATCGCTGTGCAACCTTCCTAACTTTAAGATGGTCATGTAAAATGGTGGAAACTACCTGTGATCCAATCTTCAGTTCACCCTGAATCTCGCGCTTGGTAATGTTGCGACATTCCTTTATTAGTCACTCCACCCTAATGACGTTTTCTTAAGTGACTGCCGTTGGTGGTCGCCCGGTCTAAGGTCATCTTTTAGGTCACTCCGATCACGCTTAAACTCACGAAAGGCCAAGAACTTTGTAATAAAATTTGCCTCCAAGGGATAATAAAAGTAAAACAATGAGGTTGATAACAAGCCGTTGATTCAGAATTTTTGGACCGCCCCTCGTATTAGGGATATATTGTAAGTGAAGTCGACGATAAATTGTTTTATACAACATCTTTTCGAGAAATGAAGAAAATAAATTATTTATCTGAATTAAATTCTCACAGGCACTGGTTAAACAAAAAAGAATCGTGTGTATCACGTGCCCGAAGAGAACATGTCCCATTCCTGAACTCACTTGTGCGATAAAGTGCGCCTTATGTTCAACCTAGTCATTGACTAAAATAACAATAGGTAGATATTGTTAAATACACGATAATAATTAAGTAAGAAACTTGGTAAGTTAGTCATGATCTTTCATCAAAATAAACCAAATCTAGATTATGTCCATAGCATTTTCGGAACTTAACACTGTCGCATAGTACCCAAATAAATTTGTTTACGAACCACTATAAATAAAGTCCTTTGCAACGATACTCCCAAGTTATCGCGATCTATAGAAAAACATCTTAACATTTGGGCGAAATGTGGTCTTCGCGTACGCGATACGCACGATACTTTATACCTATTGCTACACCTTTTAGAGAAAATAAATAATACTTAAGTTAGAAAAAAGTGAAACATATCCCTTACTTATCCAATATGCGTTTGAAATAAAACATCTATACTTATTTACTTATTCTATGCGACACTTAGCATAATTAGTTTTAGTAGTGGTTTAAAAATGTCAAGTAGTAGTTAAAAATAAGTAGTAGTTTAAAAATTTCTTGATGTGATGTCATAATTTATAACATCCGTGAACTCTTGTATCATAATCTTTTTCTTTCTTTCTTTCTTTCTTTCTTTCTTTCTTTCTTACTTACTTTCTTTCTTTCATAAGTCTAACAAATTAGTTATAAAATTTAACTTTCAATGTACAGTACAAATACGATGGATGGGTGACAGACAATACGAAGTGAATATTTTTTTATTTGGGTTTAGGTGGTGTATTTGTAATATTATTTATTGATCTGGTAATAATAATAAGCTTTCCGATCTCATCCTGCTATGAGATTCTGATAAGTTGAATTTGGTTGCGTCATTATGAATTCTCCTCGTTAGCATCCATCCATTTTCATTTCATTGCCTACGCAATTTCAGAATCCGATTTTATTTTATAAAGTCAAATGTGAGAATAATTACCTAATTTACTTATTACAGAATTGTAATAATGGATAAATTAAAACAATTTTTCAATAATAATGTATAAGATATTTTATTGTATCTACCCTAATTATGTATGCTGCGTTTGAGATCCACAATAATCTTGTATACTGTATCTACAATGGTAATTAATGATATCACATAAACAATGACAGTGATTTTTTCATTACCTATGTTAGGTTGTACATATTTATGGAGAAAATACATAGAGTATATTTGGGACGGTAAATCGAGGATCCTGCTGACGAGGCTCAGACGGGGGAACAGAGAGGTTGGCACGAATTGTAGGAGCAGGCAGGTACATATGAAGACCATCATTATTGTGTTCCGCGTAGCAGGCCCAGCACTGTTGGGCGTCACTGCGTCAGTTAACGCGTAGGTGGAATATAAGAAACAACCCACTCGCCATATCGTGAACCCGTAAAACACTGTAGTCAAAAGTAGTCCTATCATGATTCCATGTCATTGAATTCAGGTGTACCTTAGAAACGTCACAACGAACGTTTATCACAATCACTTCTACACTTAACTGATTTATATCAGACAAAATCAGACACTAGGTAAATATATTTAGATCCGTGATTGATTAATCACAAAAATATATATGAGACAAAATAAGCAGACTTGAAATTAGAGTTATTTGCAATGTCCATGTCCACGCTTTAGGTCGCTATGTTCGCTGACTTCCGCCATTATTTAATTTGACAATTTCTTTAAATGTTATGTAGTATGAAGATTATAATGTTTTTTGTACGTACCTATAGTAAAGAGATTATGCTATTGTCCGGATAGCATCGTGGTGATTATCTTCTCTCTGGTGACGATATCTTAGGGTAATAAATATAGGGGTGATAACATGCAGTGCAACTCGGTATCGATATGTGAATTATTTAAAAAAATAATGTTTCCCCAAATACCTATTATAAAGGGTGTCAAGCGGAAAATTTTCTACTTTAAATTGTAACTGCTCGAATACTAGCGGGGTAAGGTTAGTGGGAGGGGTACCGTTCGATGCGCGGGGCGTGCGGATTCGTCAGTCACCATGAGTCACTGGTGGGGGTCACACCGTGCGTTCGCAGTCGAACAATATCTGAAGAGCGACGAATCACTGATTCGAGCGCGTCGCGCTTTTTGCACTCATTTTAATATCCGACGAGTAAGTGATGGGCCAAGTACGCAACTTATCTGGTCGTGGGTGCAGAGGTTTAGACAAGAAGGGACAATGGTCAACAGAATTGCTCCAGGACCATCAACGTCAGCAGCGACGCCAGAACATGTGTCTCAAGTTCGACACGAAATTATGTGGAATCCGCGTAAATCAATAAGGAAGATTGCGGCCTCCACGGGAATTAAAAAATCTACAGTGCACGTTATTTTGAAAAAAAAGTTAAAATTACATCCATACAAAATGCAAATCGTGCAGGCTCTCCACGAAAATGACTATATTTTGCGAGACACCTACGCAAGAACAATGCTCGAACGTTTCCGAACAGCACGGACTCTTGGAAACATATTGTTTAGTGACGAAGCACATTTTCATGTTGATGGCTACGTCAACAAACAGAACATGCGTTACTGGTGTCCTAACAATCCAAGAGAACGCCACCAAAAACGCTTACATAGCCCAAAAACGACGGTGTGGTGTGCAATTTCTGCCCAAGGAATAATTGGTCCTTATTTTTTTAACCAAGGAGAGACGGTTACTGCTGAGGTGTATTGCCGAATGATAGACAAGTTTCTGGTGCCGCAATTGCAATTGTTACCCGGATACAACAACAGAACGCTATTTCAGCAAGACGGCGCCACGCCTCACACGGCTAGAGCCTCTATGGAGAAGTTGAGGGCAATTTTTCCGAGTAAAGTTATCAGTAAGTATGGAGATATTCCTTGGCCACCTCGCTCGCCGGATCTCACACCATGCGACTTTTTTTATGGGGATTCCTCAAGTCGAAGATTTACAACAATAATCCTCGAACAATTCAGGCCCTACAAGACAACATCCGCCGAGAAATTGCCGCTATTGCACCAACGCTTTGCTCCCGCGTATTTGCAAGTGTACGGGTCCGGCTGCAAGAGTGTCTCACCAGGAACGGGCGTCATTTAGACGATATTGCTTTTAAAAAGTAAAATCCGCATTGTCACACTACATTTTGTTAAAATAATTTTTTTTTCAAAACTCTTTACTTGTTTTTTAAATCAATGTTAAACATGTAAATTTCCCGCTGGACACCCTTTATTACCAACCTATATTAAAAGTTATTCTGAGAATCCTCGTAGAAAGCGATTATTGAAAATTGTATGGAAATTGAGAAACGAATATTTCTCAATTTCCATACAATTTTCAATAAAATTATACCGAGTCACGCTACAAGGTATTACTACAGGATCATTTATAATTTGTTTTAATTTTAAGGTAGAGGTTCTAATGATACCGTACTCATCTCTTCGGGGCCCGGGCTGGAACATTGCTACATCGACATGACTTTTGAGCTTGTTAACTCGGTGAGTTTAAGCATGGTCAAGAAGGCGTATAAATCGTGGTATAATTGAGTCGTGGTAATAAATAATGCCTTCTTTTATCTATTAACTTACATATTTTATTATATGGATTATTATGGACAGCGCTACTATTACAAAAGGTACTCGTATAGTTCTTATGGAATATATTATTGACAATGACATTACGTAGGTAAACTTTTCAATTTATTGTTAATGATAAGATTGATAAGACATGCCGTGTCTAAAACTATTTTATTTACCTATTTCCGCACGTCACATATTTTTAGTATGAATGTTTAAACTATGGAATGTTGCACTGTAAAAAGGAAATCATATCGTATCCAAGTTTTGCATATCTGGTAAGCAGTAGGTAAACAACAAAAAATTAAAATGTTTTATTGCTTGAGCTGAGTCCATTACATCTTTATACTAATAGAGGTACAAATCAGATCGAATGCCTTTTTTTATAACTACTTATGTAAGGTACTACATAAGAAAATATTTAGAAACCGATATCTATGTCGAAACCGAAACATTCTGCATTGAAGACAGACCCGATAGGTGCCTGTCTGCCGTCTGTGCCGTCATAGATTTTCATGATTTTGAAAGCTAACAGAACCAAGCAAGGCCCAAAGGCTCGAAAAACTCAACGTGTCTACGAATAATGATTACTTATAAGTGATGTAGATAGGTATCAATATATTATAGATAGATAGTGTGAGCATTAATACCGATAACAATTATCGTGATGTGATTAATGCGTCAATACCTTGTTCAGTCCCTTCATAAATGATCGGTATACCGAAATGACGTGTTTGTATTTTTAATTTACCTGAAATTAATAAAGTTACAATGAAAAGTAACGAAGAAGTCAAAGTTCCTACACACCTGGTTGTCACAGTGCTGTTTTCCAGTATTCTGACCGCAGTAAGTACCTATTATCTAGCTATTTACTAACCTACATATTTATCTATCATTTTTTATGCGTCAATTATTATGATTCATAGTGAACTTTATGACCTGCCATAACTTCTAGAAATACAAACAACATACGTATACGTTTACGTTATACGGTATACGTTTTATAGTTCTATCAATTTCTATCGCAAAATTGGACGCTAGACGCACGTTGTAGAATTGTTGTAATGTTACTTTTATGTGTTATGTTATGATGTTGTTTCACCATGGTTACCAGTAAAATAAGTTACAGCTGTATCTATCAAAATACATCAATCAACAACGATGTGTGAAAAATTCAATTGGGTTTTTGGTTAATGTTAAGGGGTTTCCTTAACATTAACCAAAGACCCAATTGAATTTTTGACCATTGTGTCTAGAGGTAGCTTGTTTCTTGTGACTTGATTAGCGTTGCGTAGGTTATCCCTACATAATTATCGATTTAAGTATTGAAAATCGTTGCATAATAGCGAATTTATAAATATACTTACAATAATAAAGATTTTATTTTGTGTACGTGTGGCGGACACCCTCGACGCTCCACTGCGATTAATCCACTCAACTCTCCAACAGATGTCGCTATACAACGCGCTATCGGAGTTTTCATATCACTTCGCATATTAGGAAGATTGGCCAGATTACAGAGATGACATACTCGTTAGGTATCCTCTTCGCTACACCACCTAACGACTGTCATCTCTGTACCTACCAAACACTTCGACAACTAGCCACCTTTAGGCATCCAAAGCCACTGGCCAATCCTTCCTTATATGCGAGGTGCTAGGAAAACTTCCATAGCGCGTTGTCCAGCGACAATGTTGGCGAGTTGAGTGAACTAATCGTAGTGGAGCGTCGAGTGTCGCCACATACGTTGGGTATACTTTGCGAATGTTGTAACTTTTAGGTATAAATTCGTAGTATTTTTTGTTATCAATAAATGTCGATTAGTATACTTCTATTGTTATAAAAGTTATATTAATCAATTTCAAGTCAATATTGCGACAAGATTATTAATTGTATAATTTTCCAGGTTGTATCGTTAATCTACGTAGCGTTGAGCTCAGTTGCATTAGCTTTGCGACTACAATGCAATTTCATGAACCCTGAGAACTTGACTGGGTCAGATTTCTTTATCAGTATCATCTACCGTGTTTATATTCTGCGTAAGTTTTCTGTATATTTTATTCGGTATTATGATAATTGACCAGTACTTATAAACTTTTGATTTTAGAGTTATTTAATATATAGGTACCTACATAGGTATGCTACAGGGGCATTGTCTGTGGTTTTTTTTTGTTTATGGACGCCTACCTATCTATGTAGCATAGCTCATAGCGTAGATAGTACGAGTATATAATAATACAGTCATAGTACAGAGATGAAACAAAGGTCCTATCTCGGTTCTTAAAAATCGATGGCATGGTGTAATATTGACGATCGACATCGATAATGAAAGAACAGTGTTAGGGGCAAATCACAGAAATGGACTAGTAGGCACTGTCCCCTGAATTTCTAAATCTTTGCAGCAAATATACCTTTTTAATCTATAATGTACCTACAATTTATTGTTGTGATTAGGTAGGTACCTACTTGATTTGTTTTTATTTGTTGTTGGATCTACCCTAATGTAATATATTTGAGAATTATATTTTTTATTTAGTAGTGGCGATCTAGTATTTTTCATTTACTAGCTCGATTCTACTAATACAACGTAATCTCAAATTGCAACCGTTCGATCAACGTTAACGTAAATCGAACGGTTCGTGACTAAGGGCATATGAAAAACGTCAAGTCGCTTCAATTTAGTTTATTTAATTAATTAATTGTTGTTTATTTAATTTAGTTTATTTGAGATTACGCTACACTAGTAGAATCGGGCTACTAATGTAACTAACAAACTGTGTACGTTTTGCCAATACCATTTTTCCCAAAAACTATAATGAAATCTGTTTCAGATGATGATGATTGTGATAACAAGATTACACACGCAGGGTTGACAGAGTCAGACACAGTTTTTATACTGATGGTGTTCACCTTAGTGGTCTCACTTTTGACTCTGGTAGCGGCGATAGCTCTCCTAATAGGTATATTACTATTATTCAACTAAATTAATATTACTTTATAACCTAGATACTTAAAGTAGTTTGTGTTGTTGTTTTAAACTAATAATTTTATGGATTGGTGTAGTGTACCTACAAAAATAATCCATACCATAGTTCTATAGAAATACGGTATTAACCTATTTTTTTATTGCATAAATCAACTTACATGGACATACTAAAGAAGGATCTAAAATTAGTTTTTCAATATCTCAACTAAACTAACATCAGAGCTATTAAAGTTAGTATTGGACATATGCTCTGTCCCTTTCTAGCAAAACAGTCCTTTATATGCAGCCAGGACCTGCTTGTATGGCGCTAGAGAACAGTTACGTCATAAAACTTATTGCCGTTTCTTTCTACCGTTTTGATTTCTGATTGCCTGTAGCTATTTTATTTTTCAACGAATTCTAATTCTATTTTCACATTTGACCATGAATTTATGAATATTTCATAATTTTTAAGAAATACATTTAGTATTTGATACTTGGAACTACTAAGAACAAAAACAATAGACGCTCTTAAACATGCACAAAAATTAAAGTGGAAATGGGCCGGCCATGTTGCACGACTCAAAGTCAAAAGATGGACCAAGACGGTTACAATGTGGAAAGGTCCATCAGGAAAGCGCAACAGAGGAAGACCCTTTACACGCTGGGAAGACGACATCAAAAAAATTGCGGGACCACAATGGCATCAAATAGCTCAAGATCGTGACAAATGGCAATCCTTGGAGGAGGCCTTCACCTGAGAGGGGTTCCTGCCATACATAAAATAAATAAATTTCATAGTTAAATATATTATACTTAAAAGTTAAATTATGTACATAGTAGGAAATAAAAGGCTTTTTTATTTTTATTTATTTATTAACCTAGTACCAACCAATATTAATTTTTTTTTTATATTACAGTGATCACAGATGAAGGCTTGGTTGCGAAATATATTAATATATTCGTTTACACGTATCTTGGAACGTATGTCGCTTCTTTTATAGTGGAACTAACTTTCGCCATATATTTAGGATCGGATTATGGATTTTTAAGTGAACAATTGGTGAGTGCCTTTCCTATATAAGTATTGTATGTACGAGGATATAATAACCAGTCTATCTGAACTGAATATCACTTGCAGACATTTACTTTCTGCAAGAGTCGATTCCTGTATAAGTAGAACAAAATATTTGGTAGGTACGTAGTAGGTGTACGTATAGGTGGGTACTTATTGTTTTTCCTGTAGATATATTACAGGACAATTAACATTTTTAGGGATCCGTACCCCGAAGGGGAAAACGGAGTCCGTCCGTCCGTCTTTCTGTCACGCCATGCTGGTCTTAACGTAAGATACATACTTCAAACTTTCACAAAGGATAATAATTATGTATTTCCGTGACCCAAATTCGAATATAGACTTTAGAACTTTGTAACATACATCTGTACTTAGTACATTGTTTGAGCAAAACAAACATTTTTTTTCCGCAATATTTAAAAGATCGGGGCCAGGTCTTTTACTTGTAAAATAGTTAGGTATTTTGTAATTTTAGCTTATGTATTTTAGTATAACATTATTTTATTAAAATAATAAACAAAGATCACATATTATCATAAAGAAACAGAACTATATTAAAAAATGTACAAGTTGTAACAAAAACCGAAGAGCCGAAACTCGGTAAAAAATCGGCTGTTTCTTTAATTCGGTCGTGTAGGTATTGAACTTTTGTATGGAACACCTGTTTTTCTTTCACGATTTCAGAGTTACTGAAAGTTGTTTAGTTATGGATGCTGAACATCCCCCTTTCGGCTCTATAGTGACTTTTATAACACCTTGTATGTAAGTAATTATTAATTATTTACGAAGGTTTAAAAAATAAAGTTTTTCCTATTATTGCAGGACCGGTCCTCCGTTGGACTCAATATGAATTACTTGACGGATACGATAAGGCTTGGTGCGTTTTTCCTCATGACTCTTTCACTGAAAGGTTTCCTTTATCCGGTTGTCAACATAACACTGCTTGTTTTGATGGTCAAATACACAGTGGATTATCAAAATTTGTTACAAAAGAATGAGGTAACTAAAAATGTTCATTCAGTAGGTATTAAAAACTCATTAATTGACAGTACTAATTTTTAACATACCTATTTTTATTTCAGCATCCCATTCACAAAATGGGAGCATTGGATGCATATGAGTAAGTATTATAAATGAATAGATTCAGGTATTTTTCACTCAAAGTAGACAGAACAATCCGTAATTAGGTATTGTATAGTATAGGAAAGCGATATAGTGGTTTTGCGTATTTATTTGGGTAGTTGGGTATATTGGGTGTTTGTTAGGTACCTCCTAACAATTAATATAATTTAGGAACTTATTCCGCTAGCTCAAGGATTTAGAACTTACGTAATTTCTTTTACTAAATTAATTTGTACCTCAACCATACCTCAATGTCTAAAGACAAGAGTCTTTAACCAGTGCGTCCTACCAGTAATGACCTACGGAGCCGAAACGTGGACACTGACGGTGCGACTGGTTCACAAATTGAAAGTCGCTCAGCGTGCTATGGAAAGAGCTATGCTCGGAGTATCTCTGCTGGATCGAATCCGAAATGAGGAGATCCGGCATAGAACAAAAGTTATCGACATAGCTCATAAGATTAGCGAGCTGAAGTGGCAGTGGGCCGGTCACATCAGTCGCAGAACCGACAACCGCTGGGGTAGACGAGTTCTGGAGTGGAGCCCGCGTTTGGGCAAACGTAGTGTGGGACGGGCGTCCCTGCTAGATGGAGCGACGATCTGCGTAAGGTGGCTGGCAGCGACTGGATGAGAAGAGCCGAAGATCGGGCTCAATGGCGCGCCCTGGGAGAGGCCTATGTCCAGCAGTAGACTAGAATAGGCTGCTGATGATGATGATGATGAAATTAATTTGAAATTAATCTTACAGGCAACAAAGAAGACAAGAAGACCCCTGGCAACCGCAACCTGATATGTTCTTAGGTTTATCTAGAACTAGAAGGTAAACTATACTTATATTAATCAAACTGACAATCATCCAGATCCCAGACATTACCTAATGTCTAAATGCTTACTAGACATTAGGTAAAATAACGATTGGTACAGAGGGTAGGTATACGAGTACTATATAATAATAGAAGTCAATTTTTGACCCTAAAGGGTACTATTTATGCCGGTCCCGGTAAAAGATTACATTGTTTTATTACAAATGTTATTAGGTATTATACCTATGCATTTTCCATAAAGAATATAACTTGCACATAACCGTCATACTAGGAAAATGAAGCGATGTGGTGGCCAGTCTGTTTCCAATGTATGTGTATTGAAAACAAATTGAACGAGAAAAGTAGGTAGATTCTGAGAAGTACTACCTAAGTACTGAGATGTAATCACAGAAATCGGACTAGTGGCGCCCTCTCATCTAGAATGATGGCGTTAGTGTTGATAGCGAAGTTGACATAGGTCATATATTTTCATACATTTGACATTTCAGTGCGCGACTAATAGATGTGATCTCCTTATAAACTTCTCTAACGAACAATCTATAATACATAGGGGTGAATTTCAAAATCTTTGGATGTAATATAAAGGTTTGTTTGTGCAGTCATCACTCAAACCACGGGTTTATTCACGACGACGACCTGTCTCCGCTGCCGCCTCCACCTCGCAGTCCAATGCGTGAGCCATCGATCTCCGATTACTCCAACAAGTACGTAATACAAATATTCAACGTCTCATACCTGTAGGATTAAAAAGGCATTTTCCTATTTATCAAGTCTATTATATCAAGTGCTGCATGTAGTTTTTATCAACTGGTAATTCTTAACTATTGTACCTACAACTAGGTACGTATATGTGCAGTCACGGTTTGAGCTCTGGGCGAAATAGACGAAGTACTCCCGCGCACTTGTGCACGGGTTCACGCAGTCTCTTTTTACCCAGTTCGCTTTAACCGTGGCGGTATCTATATGTTGCAGGAAAATAGCAGAATCCTCTAGGGATTTGGGGTTTATTGGTCGTCAGTAGTGACGGATGGTGGATTAATACAGTATAACACGTAATAATGACTTATGGGATTGGTTGGAAGGGGAAGGGGAGTTGTAAATATTGCGTGTACGTAAGTACCGTCCTTTTCATTTTTAAAGAGTAAGTAGTTTAAAGGAAAGAACCCCGGGGAACCCTTTCCTTCACCTTTCTTCATACACTCCACCTTCCGCCAAAGGTGCTCCGGACCCTCAGAGCAACAGTTCTCCCCAGTCTTGGCCAAATCCCTAGGGGATTCGGCTATTTCCCTGCGACATACTCGTATACATACATGGCAATTTAATAATATATTGCCTTTATCTTTTTAACAGCCGCTTCTTCGACCGCCCGGAGTCTTGGCAAGCTAGATCAGCGCAGTCTGGTTCACGTCCCTTCTCGTACCTGGGCGATACAAACCGTCCTATGGCCTCGAAACCCCCGCCAGTGCCTGCTCCAGATTACAGCCCGCCCACTGCAAGGCGGCTCAAGTCTGCACTGAAACCAGCCTACATGTAGTTTGAAATTGTCCATTATAAAGTAATACCAGAAACACTGTACCAATAATTCGACTACACAGCACCTAACAATATTGATAATTATTTTGTTATCTTTGTGTCGTTTCTTTTACGTTATTGTACATTTGTATCATGATAGAGGTTTATGGTTATCATTAAAGGATACAACACATTTGCGTTTTAAATGTCTTATTAATCCAGTAAAATAATATATCTCTTAGATGAAACCATTTTGTAGATTGTGACGTAGGTACATTTTAGTCAAAGAAAACATGTTTTTTATAATTATCAGTATCGTACATAATTTGTTCCCGCAATCTCAAATATGCGCATGCGCTAATTATATTATAATTGTACCTATCTACACGCATTAGATAATAAACATTACACTGGTGTTTTGAATATTGAAATGGACGTGACGGACCCACGGCTCAACTACGATGCTCAACTGGTTGTGTCGTGGGTAATTTTTATTCCCTTCGGCACAACTGAGGTACCAACGACTCAACCAATTCCCCACGGCTCAATTACTGATAGTATGAAATCCAACTTATTGAGCTGTAGGGAACTTCGATTCCCCACAGCACAATTACCACTTTATAATTTTAAGTACCAAACCTCTTTGTTCAAGTGCTTTCTTCAACGGTGACATAGGCGTCGGCCATGCATTAGATAAATTTCTTAATTTATCCAAATGCAAGTAGTCAACGATGACATCTGCGTCAGCCATATTTTTAAATTTAAAATAAAAATAAGCATAATGTGTTACGTTGTGCCGTGGGTCCGGCACTTTTAAGTTGTATTACGGTCATATCTGCGTCGGACATAGTTTTAAAATAAAAATAAGCATAAAATGTTTTAAGAGCATTAAATAACGAAAAGCTTTAATTGTTTCTTAATATTTTTCCACTAGACCATTTGAGAATTCTATGATTTAGTACACATCCGTCAGATGATGCTCAATTGTGCCGTAGCTAATTCCGAGTTACCCAAGATTCAACTTTTTTGTCAGTTGTGCCGTAGGTACATTTGTTTTCCCGTTGTATCAATTAGTTGTGCCGAAGGGAATAAAAATTACCCACGACACAACCAGTTGAGCATCGTAGTTGAGCCGTGGGTCCGTCACGGAAATGGAAATAAACCGTCAAAATAAATATCTCATTTAATTAATCAAAATTATAATATTTTTCTTAATTTATTTAAAGTCAAATTAAATATAAAATTACCTAATGTAAGTATATAAAATTATCAAATTCAATGTCAACGCCATGGGGAAATATAATACACTAAAATAGGCTCAACTAAATATTAAAATCTGTTGATCGAGGCAACAAGTAGGTAGTTTTGAATTGATCCGACAGAAAGAATAATTTTTAATATCAGAGGTACGTTTGTTCAAGACATCGGATAATATTTTTGCCGAAGAAAAGAGCACGAACGTGCATTAGTATTTTATCAGTATTTATGTCGAACAATTGTCAACTGGTGTTTAACATTCGGTTGATCGAAAATGGATCGAAACTGTCTTTAAATTTAATATCAGTTTGCAAAATTAACGTCCATAACGGACGTTAGAAACGTAATAAAATAAACCAATGTTAATTGAATATAAATACAAATTTAGCATCAACCAATCACAGCCCGGCCGAGCGAAATTATCTCGAGGTTGAGATTTTTTGTTCCTTTTTCTGTGTTCCTGAGGTTAAAAATAGGAGAGTTAAAATTATTTCTTCTGACAGGTGCGTACGAACGGCGTATTTGTCAAACATCAGATGGAAATCCTTATCCCGTATTGCACAAACGCACCCCAGATCAAAAACTATATCAAAAATGTAAACAAAGTAAATGTCATTGTCAAACTGCCATTTCAGAGGTTATTAAGGGTGCCTTTCCACCAAAGCAGTAGACCTGGAGGCCAATTATCACGGAGTGATATATCACAGTTGATAAATATTTTAAAAAATGGCGGATATCGAAGGACGGGACTTTTTGCTATTCTCGCATCATCACCTTCGATATTTATCGAGTCCTAGCGATCGACATGCATCCAGTGGTCAAAAACTTTACAAAAACAGAAAAATTCACCAACAAATAAAACAGTTATTGCTTTTTGATGACAATGACAAGTCCTTGACAATCAAAGTGATATTTTGTCCGCAGGACATGAAAAAGCAATAACTGTTTTATTTGTTGGTGAATTTTTCTGGTTTTGAAATTTTTTTGATTTAATTTTAGTTTAGCGGCTATGCAGGGATCGTGGCCAAAAATCATCTTTGGTTATTTCTAATCTGTGGTACATATTTGGCACTATTTTTGTAGCTTTATTTGTTTAAATATTAGCCTTGAGATTTTGAGATATTTTATGCATGTGACTAGTATTTACAATAGGTACTTACAAAGCTTAAATAGATCTAAAGATACATACTCACTCGCATTGTAAGCGAGTGAGTATGTATCTTTAGATCTATTTAAGCTTTGTAAGCGAGCGATACAATACAAAGCTTAAATAAATCTAAATCTACTTACTCGCATAAATATCTCGAAATCTCAATGCTGTACCTACAAACTAACGTTTCAATAAATAGCGCCAAATATGTAGCATAGATTAGAAATAAGCAAAGAGGATTTGAAATAAATTGTATTTTAACGACATTTAATAGTTACATTACATTACGTGCAAAACGCGTAACGTTTTTTTCTCTCATACTTCGATATCTCGTCTATGGTTTCGATAAAGATCTCTACCGCTCGCGAGAATACGGTTTTTATATCGATCGATTTGGAATATCGATATTTTCGTGATATTTGTAATCGACATTTGAGACGGGATATTTATCGAGTTTAGATATTATATCCCAGTATTGAGAATTAGCCTCCAGGCCTAAATCAGGGGCGAATAAAGTAATATCGGTAATTAAAACCCTTCGGTGTTCGTTCCTTATCGAACAATTGTGAAGTGTAACATCGCCTGAAAAAGTATACTGGCCATTTTTGAACGCTATTCACTAGTAAAAGTCTGGAAATGTGGTCAGATGCTTTTTCGTCGATTAAAGTATTGTATCATTTCGAGATACTGAACAATTTAGAAAATAGTGAACTATTTTAGGTCAGCAATGGCACTTCTAGTCGAGTCTGTTATTTAGTTAGAAATATTACCTTTTGTAGGATCAAAAGCAAAACTAAAACTTTACTCGCCACTTAATCGCATCTCAAAAGGCACAAACATTCATCATTTTACTTAGTTCTTTACAACTATTATGTACATTTATACATTTCATTTTGTTATTTCGTTTTAAAATTTATTTACAGTTTTTACATAGCAGAATGGGTGATGTCAAACATTGTCCGGCTTGTTTTTGTCAAAGTCTATAGTTTGAGTTTCATCTCTAGATGAGTCCACTGGACCTTTTGGTTGACTTTTCAGCGAACAAGACTTTCTAATTTCACTTTTGTGAATGTCATCATTTAGGAATTTCTCTTTTGATATATATACGTCATCAACTTTCTCTTCTTTGCACGTTTTTTGTAACACTACATCTTCATTAGAAAGAGACAGTTCAAATTGTGCAACTAACTGACTGAGCACCTTTTTAAGGTGGTCAAATGTTTCCTTATCTTCCGTCACAACAGGAGTTTCGAGAGTAGTTTCACAGTTCCCTTCCTCGCAGACGTTTTCGTCCTGACTTTTGAGGGATTTTAATTCACCCACCGTTACGGTAAGATGTGGGTCTGCTTTCACTGCTTCGGTCAAGTAACGACCTTCCCGTGAAAACAAAAATACGGCCGGTATCTCAATATCGTCTTTACCATCGCCAGACATCGCGAACAGAGAAGTGCTTTCGTGCGTGGAATCTGGCATATTATCCATGATTATCGCTAGTTTGGCTCCAGCGCGTTGCATATTGCGTACTTTTTGAGCAAAAGTACACTGACCACGTGTGGCCACGCCAAACTTGCCTCTGACATCGTTGTGTATCTCAGTGCAGGCGTCTAACGGTGCCACGACGACGGCGGCGCCGGTATGCCGGGATCCACCCATGATCTCTTTACCGAAATGTCCTGGCCCTGCAGGAAACACCTTATCCGCCACCTCGACGCCAGCGGGCACCACGCCGTTATCAGCGTCGCCCAAGGAGTTCCACTTGGACATCTCTCGCATAAAAGTGAGGCCCTCTGCCGCATCCTTCGCTGACTTCGCCTGAAAATATATTTTTTTATTAAATAAGGAGAGCAGACGAGCAAACGGGTCACCTGATGGTAAGTGGTCACCGTCGCCCATAGACATCTCACCTCACTGTCTTTGTATTTACAGAATTATTTAAAAAAGAAAGTTTGATATTTTTTTCAAAAATAAATACTTTAAATCTCATTTCCCAAAACCTCCATTTTGGCGCTTTAGCATTTTTTCCTTTCCACTGACGACATATATATTTTGACTAGGGCACCGGGTCAAAATACCAAACCTGTAACGCCGCGAACTGAAAAATTTGGGAACCCAGAGTATAAAAATAAAGCATTGCTTATCTTATCTTATCTTATGACAGGGGGCCAGGGATAACCCTAGCGGCACTTCGACCCTCAGGGATCTTTTGTGCTCACCCCTAACCTTAGTCTCATTCCTTTTCCTTAAAGATGCTTTGCATCAAGGACGCTGTACAGCTTACAGGAAGGAGCCTATAGTCCTCTGGTTTCGGGTAGGCTACCCCCAGAAGACTCATACGCTTTCCAGCCAACGAGTCACATTCGCACAGCAAGTGTTCCATTGACTCAACGGTGTCACCACAGGCTCTACAGATGGGGTTGTCTGCCAACCTCATCTTGTGTAGGAGGCTCTTAGTGCCAAAATGGCCTGTGAGCGCCCCTACAATAAGACGAATGAGACTCCTGTTATAGTTGTAAATTTTCCTGCACCCAGCCGTGCCACCATTTCCAATGAACCTTTAGAGTGTTTTAAGTTGGTCGTTTTTGACCACTCCACCATATGCAGGTCCCTGGCTTTAGCCTTAATGGCTGTTTTGATGGTACTCATTGAGAGACTAACAAAAGGCTCAGGCCCCGCAAAAACGGTTTTTGAGCACTTTTTAGCCAGCTCATCAGGACACTCATTTCCCTGCACCCCTACATGGCCTGGTACCCAGACTAACCGCACCTTGTTGTGTCGACACAGTTTGTTTAGGGATCGAACGCAATTCAGTACCAGTCCCGAGTCGATCCTGAAGGAGTCCAAGGCCCTGAGCGCCGCCTGGCTATCACTGAGTATATATAAACAGTTTTGTCCCTAACATTCCTGTCTAAGTTCTCCTGTGCACAGGCAATTATTGCATACACCTCAGCCTGAAAGACTGTGCCATGCTTACCCATGCTTTGACTAATATTGCCTCCTATATAATAAGGCTCCTTCTAAATCAAGGAACGCTCCAATACATACCTCTTTGCTGGCTAGTGCATTCTCAGCTCTGGTTACCACATAATGGAGCGCTGTCTCCGTGGATTTGCCAGGCTGATATGCACACTGCAGCCTATGTAAGGGTAGCTTCTTCAGCGGCCCCTCCCTTATGTGTTTATCTACTATCTTTTCCAAAGACTTCAAAAAGAAAGAAGAAAGGCTGATTGGCCTATAGGATTTGGCCTCCTCATAGTTTGACCTCCCCGGTTTTGGAATGTAGATTACTTTCATACGCCTCCCTATTTTCGGAATATATCCAAAGGCCACGCATGCTTTGAAGGGCCTGCATAGATGCGAATTTAAAAGTGCTGCACCTTTTTGTAGTAGGATTGGGTAGATACCGTCGGGTCCCGGTGACTTAAAAGGTTGAAAACTAGTGAGTGCCCATTTTAATTTCCTTTCATTTACTACCTTTTTAGCAGTGTCCCAGTCAGCCTTAGTTGTACGGGCTGACTGCTCGTCCATGCTAACTAGATCATCGTCCTCTTCTTCAATGACCCTGCAGTCTGGGAAGTGAGTCTTAAACATAGTGGATAGTGTATCCCTCCCAGACTCCGTATGCTTACCAGTATCTTCCACAATCGTCGACAGTGGATTAGCCTTTGTCATTGACATTGCCTTGGAGAGTTTCATCCCTTCTGGAATTGTCTCAATGCTTTTGCAATGGTTTCTCCAGGCCTTTCTCTTTGCTTTGCGAACAGCCTTGTTGTAATTGGTGTGAGTGCGCGAGTATTCGGTAAAGTCCTTCTTTGCCTTAGCAACATTGAAGGCCCGTCGTGCCTCTCGACGCAATTCAACAAACTCAGGTTCCAAACCAAGGCTCCTTTTTCCCCAGAGAACTTTTCTCTGGACAGTTTTTTGTCCAAGCGTTAGATACAGTATGAACGAGTTTGTCCGCTTCAAATTCTATGTCTAATACAGCCTCAAACAGTTAGTTAGTTAGCAAGCTAAGCGGGTTAATCATTCTAGGGAAGAAAACTTCAGAGCGTTAGACTACATCAACACCCACCCAAGCATTGCTTACCGTGGATGTGGTATATAAGAGCTGCACGCGGCCGTCGGGCAGCGTGAGTACGGATATGCCCATATCGGCGAGGGCGTGCAGTTGCCGCGGGTCGTTCAGCGGCCGCAGTCGTGCGGGAGGCCGCGCCGCCCTCGAGCCCAGTAACTGCCGCATCGGCTGCCTCACTTTTTCAGCTATCAGCGACGCAGTGCTCGGACAAGTCCTACAGAAGATGAATTTTTTATTTATTAAGGAGAGCAAATGGGCACCTGATGGTAAGTGGTCATCGTCGCCCGCAGACATCACACCTAGAGGGTTTCTGATGCACTGCTAACCTTGAGGACTAAGATGAAATGTGCCGAAAATTACGCTGGCTCTCTTACCCTTCAGACCGGAATAGAGAAAAGTAAGCATTTGTGCTTTACGGCAGAAATAGATAAGAGGGTGGTACCAACCCAGGCGATTCTTCACATCAGGATCTATCACCTTTAAAATGTTATGTTATTGATGAAGCGACTATGACTCAAAAGCTAGGATATGAGACTGCGGCGCAAGCGTCGACGGATGTATCCACCTCTGGACCATTCTGGTGGACCACTCCTAGCGCATGAATTTTAGCCTAGTTAGAGTGGTAATGAAGAATATTGGTAAATGTGTAAAACATTACCAATAATTTAAATCTATAATTTTACCACATTTCCAAATTCACAAAAGAATCCACTTTTCAAATCAATCTGTTTGTGTTTGAGATGTCTACTCAGTCTACTTAAAACCCGAGGCATTAGTCGATAAAATACTTCGAGCGAGTGGACTTTCAAAAAGAATTTAAAGAAATGGCTTGTCAAGCAATCCTACTATTCTTTCAATGAGTTTTTAGAGGTTAAGTGTAACAATGAATAATTTAATTGGCATAATAATATTATAATTGACATTGATAAATAATGTATTATTTTCCTGTGTATTATGTTCCTCCGGGAGTTTGTGTGTTGTATTTGGCTAAGTGTATACCTTGGTATATGATGCATATTGTATGAGTGTATATGTTGTAGTGTATGTACTTTTTGACTTGTAATGAATATTATTAATAAAATATGTCTATGTCTATGTCGATATAACTGTAAACATGATCACAAAATAATTTAATGTCCATATATTATAAAAATCCACCAATTCGTAATTAACCCATTGTATCTAATCTCGTCACACTCCACTCAAACATCTCGTAGTAACCGTGAGATTATTGCCTCAATAGCGAAGACAAAAGTTGCTAAAGGAACTATTACCATAACTTACTTTCTATACTTATCTTCGTCATCGTCATCGATTTTGAAATATGATATATTCGTTGCTGTGGTACCCAACGATAGAGGGAGAAAATGCGCTTCCGTGGTCATTACGTAGTCTTCTAACTGAACAGGTAAGTCTTTGTCCTCTCCAAATAGTATGTAAAGGTACTTGAAAGTTTCGGCGAGCACAAATGAATCCATCCTGTCCTCGTGTACTCGTGTTCTGACATCATTTACAGCCGCATACCCACAAGGAACTCTAGTGTATTGCTGTAAAGCTTTCAAGACTGTTTTTCCAACATACAAATAGTGATCATCCTCTGTAGCTCGATGTAGGAAATAAGTAGATTCGAGGAATTCTGGTCGTAAAGGATGTTGACCCCAGTGGACCTGAAACATACCAGTGTGAATTTTAGAATATTGTTCTTATACAAAATATACATGTTGTTGTACATAAAATATGCAATACCTACTACTAATATGTTTTTGATGTGAAAACATCTTATAACTCGTGAAGTATGGGAGCCGGTTCGGACATCGAGTGTCACACTTTTGTCTTCTTTCAAAATCTAATAACTTCGTTAATTTTAAAGATATGATATAAACTAATAGCATCGTTGAAAACATCGATAAACAAAGCTCATTTTGGAGTCAAATGTATTTGGCTAAAATAATCAGGTGAGATGAGGAAGGTGGTCAAAGTTAACCACACATAAAGTTTGCGGCACAGCGTCCCTGTGCCTCTCCCATTTTTTAATGAATAGATAGATAGGGGTTAGAGCTCAAGTGATTTGAAGTTTATTTTTAGCAGATTCTTGAATTGCAAGGTCAAAACAATTTCACCACCGGACTTTTAGAGCATTTTCATATATATTTCATTATGCACATGAAAATAATGCTAAAAGGTTAAAAAATAGAAGATAAGTGCATATTGTACCTCAGGACCAGCGCTCACCTTCCGTAGTGCAGAGGACCGGATTTTTGGCTAATAATTAACTTTATTGACATTTGCATACAGTGTAAAATTCGAAACGGTTTCTGCAAAAAGTCCTATGGTTTCTGCGTCGAATTTTTAAATATATATTATTTCTAATAATTGATTAATATAAACCACTGTGCTGCGTATCAGAAATTGGCCACTGGGCCTAAGGACCATATCACACTAGCGATTACCCAACGTATTTCAAACTTGCCGCGTGTACGCAACGAGTTCACCACGGGTTTGCTGCGTGATGCAAGCGAGTGTACGGTGGACAACACATCAGACATTTATCGATTTAACTTAATTGACTATTACAAATTTGACGAAATCATAACAAAAACATATTGCGACAGAAAATCGAGGCGAAATCGTTTTGCAAACACAAGTTCGTTGCGCAAGCACGTTAACGGTCGCCTCGCCTCCGAGACACGTTCGCAAATCGCTAGTGTGAAAATTATAAGGGCCTTAGGTAGGCCCAGTTTACAACACAACGGATAAGCAAAGCAGCCCAACTAGCACAATTAGTTGTATAACTGTCGTAACGAGAATTTGCGAAGACTAATAAGTCGTGTAAGCGTTTTATATTATATAAAAGTATGATACGCCAGGTACTTGAGCGCAACTTATACGACTTTTTGGTGTGTGTTATGGTTGTATAAACGACATATACAGTTACACGACTGAATAGTCGAATCAAATACTGTTACAGGACTTTATAGAAAGACAAATACTTTTATGACATTTATATAAGCGATCTACAAAAAGTCATACTCAATTACTCTTATACGACATTTGCTAGTTGGGAGGCCAAGTTTATGAGAGAGGGGAATGTTACCTGGAAATCGGAAGTGAACGCTTCTGGTATGAAGGTGTGCCTCTGCATGACTTGGTAGAGCATCTCGTGCGTCTCTACGGCGGGCCGCACGTCGCCGAGCAACACTTGCAGGCCCGGCCAGAACGCGAGCAGCGCGTCCATGAAGTTACGTGACTGTAGGTGCGGCCTGCACAACCAAACACAGTCTGCATTTCTATCTTTAATACACTTGCCATCGAAAAAATCGAGCCACCATTTGCAATTTCGTTTAGATTTGACGAATACAGAAAAACTATACATCTGATCAGAATCAAATTATGGTGGTTCCTCTGTCTACTGTTCAATCCTTAGAGTCAAATAACTACTCGAATCTCTTACCTGTACCTACTTATATAAGTTTAAATAAATAATAATAATAAAAACAGGATGGAAAAAACCATTCCAAAATGTCACGGACTTACAACTATTATAGTTACATAATACCACAGAGCACTAAAATATACTGACGTAAATAATACTTATGTACTTGTAAATACATTTTTCCTTCCACTACTGGATAAGTAGTGCGAAGGGGCTAACTTATGGAACCATGCTAGCGACCATTCATCTACAGGGTGTACCATAGACCAACGTCAAGCTTGACTTGACTAAGCAGAATAAATAGCATAGTAAAATAACAAAGAATAAGTCAATGGTTTCGTTACTAACCTGTGCATGTGAACAGCCAACATAACTGGACCCCGACTTATGTACTTCATAACTGCATTGTAATGTCTATTGAATCTAGCTAGGTACTTCTCATCACCGAGGAGGATGTATGCTTTTAAGCAGTATTCGTAATAGGAGTCGATACCGGCTCCTACACTAGCGTCCTTGCGCACCCAATCTCCTGAATGTATATTTATAACTGTGCCCATCAGGTCCGATGTCCTGGAGTGCAATTTTTAGGTATAAGTAAAAGTATCAAATATTTTATATTAATAAATAATTAAACCACAAATTGGTACACATGGAAATAATGAGTGAGCTGACGAACGAATGACGAAACAGGTATATGAGACGAAAACAAGTGGAATGAAGGCCGGGATTGACTAAGCATACAACCCAAAAGGCGAGCATGCGGGAGGAGACGAATGACTGTAGTGGAAGCAAAAAAAGTGTGCCAAGAAAGAAATGATTGGCGCTCCATTCTTTCTGTCTACCCCCAAGGGATACAGCGTTAATATATGTATGTAAATAATAAAATCGCCCTAATAAAATAACATAACCCACAGGTTTGTAGACGGCCCTCCGAAATCCCGGAAGTTCATAGAAAAATATGAGTCACTTGATGAGGCACTCAAATTTCTTTGGTACTGAATATAACTACTAGTAGTACAGAATGGGGGTGGCCTAAAAATTAGGCAGGGGGAGTGGTTCTGCCTACGGTTCTAAAGAAAACACACAACACTCATTCAGGGCAAAGGTGAGCGATAATAAAATGGTAATACCAAGCCGACCTTGACAGCGATATCACGTGCTGTCTTTAACTCAACCTAGGATTGCTTCTATCTAGAAAATATACAAGGTGTTTGGAAGATCAATGGGGTTGAGGGGTTGACAGAATATGGCATTTAGAACATTTTAAGCCAAACTTGCCTCAGTCCAAAGTATCGAGTTATTGCTACTTTTTATTTATTTATCGTTCTATCGTCAGCATCACACAATCACGCTATTTTTACAAAGGCAAAATATTCTTCAGCAATGCTATGGCTACGTTGTCCAGCAAGTGTAATCTGTCGATTCCTCCTGGTATGGTCCATAGTTCGCAGTCCTCCGTTAGGTGGCTCATTGTTTGCACGGGGTCGCAGGCGCACGCGGGGTCAGCTCTGAAGTCCCATTTGTGCATAAGTTCACCACAACGTCCCTGTCCGACTCTCAGGCGGTTCAGTTTCGACCACAATGATCTGGACAGGTGGAAATCGTTCACTATGCTGTTTGGGTTCTGGATCAAGTGTCGATTAGGGACCGCCGAGGTGTTCCATCTTTCCGTCCATTTCTCCTCAACAGTTTTACCCTCAGAAACAAGCCCATGCGCATAGCGGCCGAAAGGGTTGCGCGACTTTAGTCAGAGGTCAAATGAGAGACCAGAGAGATCCTCGGTTATGGGAAGATGTTGGGAGTGACGCACTCTTTCATATTGCCTTCTTACAGCAGTTTATCTGCGCAGGTCGGATGGAAGTATGTGGCTGAGAACCGGTAGCCATTCCGTATGTGTAGGTTTCACAGTTCCGGATATTAGTCTGAGCGCGGAGTTCAGCTCAAAGTCCACCAAACCCGTATGGCGGCTGCCTGCCCATAGTGGACAGCAATATTCTGCGGTGCTGAATATGAGCGCTAAGGCCGATGGCCGAAGAGTCGGAGCTCGACATCCCCACGTCGTGGAAACCAGTTTCATCAGGAGGTTGCCTCTGGTGGCTAGCTTCATTTTCAGCTATCTCAGGTGTTCTTATAGGTGAGGATTCTGTCTAACGTAACACCGAGATAGACAGGGAATTGGTCGTGTTAACGATCTCGTTGCAAAACTTGACCTCTATCTCATCATTGGCTTGCATGTTGTTAAGATGGAAGGCGCTGCTGAGTTTTGTCGGGATTTGGCTTTAAGCCCCAATATTTAAAGTAATCCTCGAGTCTTGCAACATCCTGCTGCAGTTGAAGTTCTGTGGCTTTCAAGGAGGGCAAGCCGAGTGCCCGCCAGATTTAGGGATGTCGCTGAGATATATATTAAATAGGGTGGGCGCCAGGACCGATCCGATGATTTGGCAATAAATATATTTCTATTCTATTCTATTCTTGTCGTCCCAACCTGGTATGTACTCAGCTCTGCAGGCGCGAGGTATAGCCTTCTGGGCCGATTTGATAATTAGCTTTGTGAACCTGTCGTAAATCCGATGGTGTTATCGACGTGATCGGTGAAAACTTTCCAGTTTGCTTTGCGAGGATTCCAGCGCAGCGCTGGGAAGCTGCGTATGATCGGGGTCGTTGTGCCTATGGTGATCAAGGAGGGCCTGTGCTGGTTTTTGGGAACGATCCCAGGCCAGTTCACCTTTGGAGGTTTATAGATGTTGTAAATGGTCAGGCCTCCCACGAACATTGCTGTGCAGTGGTCGCCGGTTGCAGGCAGATCCTTTGTTGCGTGGGCGATCCTAGAATGGGCGTATGAAGCGAGTCCGTATTTGCTGTGGAGTTTGAGAGAGATCAACTCGTAGTCTGGAATACGAAATTTCTGCGCCTTGTTCTCCGCAACCCTATTTTCTGCAGGAGGAGGATATCGACGTTGTATCTGGCACTAAAGTTAGTGAGAATTTCTAATTTTGCCTTTGATAGTCCTTCTGCGTTCACTTGCAGTATGCTCAGCGTTTTCCCAACATGTCGTTGGTCGTTCGGGCCCTTAAAAGGACCGTTTGGAGCGCTTAGCGTATTCATTTTCTATAAGTGATTATGATTTAGGTCGGCTGTGTATGAACCGAGAGACTCCAATAAGTATTTACATGGGCGTTCGGTGACCGATACTGTTGTTCATTTGGCACTTTATCCTGGCTATAATTTTTTAAGAAAAAAATCCCAAGAGTCACCTAAATACCCTGTTAATATGCAAATGAAGGGTAATGTGTCGGTTGCATAGATCTTCCCTGTATATTCAAAGATCTGATTCGGCGTGCACCAAAATACTCGAATTAATCATTTGCTGGTAACAGAACTTTTTTTATAGAAAATATTTTACAAATTAATAACGTAACGGTGGACGAGATAAATACAAGTAATTTCCCAGAAGCACGTTCGTTTCTATCGCTACTTAAATGTCAAGCTACCTATGTCTGATCTTCCAAAGCCTGTCCATGGACTTGTGCGCCTTTTGCTCATAGATAGGGTTGCCGGTGAGGCGGGAGAGCGCAGCCATCTCAAGGATCATAGTGCCGGCGCACGCCGTGCATGTCTCTCGTGACTCCGACATGCCTCGAATGCCGTGCCGCAAGTTAATCTGGATGAAGATATGGATGCATTGAGCAAGGTACACATCGCGGCAATTAACTTGAACAAAAATAGCGGATGCGCAATGACAAACGGGTCTCAATCGAGTGCGGTATTAGGTGCGACGCGAGGGGCCGTTGTAACCATACAGAATTTGTGTTGTACCTACGCAGAACGACCGCCATTTTTGTTCAAGTTAATAGTCGCGGATTGTACATACTTTTTAAAGTAAAGAAGCATATCTACTTCTCAATATTTATAGCTAGTCGGGGTGGGCAGATGTAAGTGGGGTCACCAACATCTAGATACCTCCAAATGTCAAACTCACCTGCACGTGGTGCATCCTGCCGATTAGCGAACGAGTACCTGGCGACCGACTAGTGGCGGTATAACCACTCAAATTCTGGCTAGGTTAAAATACCACAAGCACGATGATAAGCAGCAGCGTCATCAGGGCAAGCGACCCGGCTACTGCGATCGCCAACCCGCAGGCCTAGTGCAGCGATTATGGTATTACCTCCTATGGATAGCGTACAAAGAAAATTGCCCCCAATTCCCGGCCGCCCCACTATTCCTGGTCACGGTGGCGGCCATGGTGCGCAGGGTGCGTGGTAGGCAGGGGGTGCGAAGAATCCCCGGACTACGGTAGGCTACCAAAACAAATTGCCACTGGCGACGTATAACGGACGAAGTAGAGTTGGATAAGATACGATGGCACGTTCTAGGGTTATATGAAGTCCGAAGAGAGGGGGAGGACAAATTAACCCTTGACGCGGGACATCTACTCTACTTCCGAGAGGGAGACGAACTTTCCTAGGGGGGTGTCGGGTTTCTTGTCAATAAGTCTCTCATAGACAATGTTGTTGAGATCCCCAGTGTGTCGACAAGGGTAGCGTGTCTTGTCCTTAAGTTAACCGAGACACAAATACAGGAAAAGTAAAACTACAGGGACCGTAGTAAGGTTGTACAAGCTTACGCACCGACCTCGACACACTGATGATGAAGTGGAGGCTATGTATGAAGACATAGCCAAAGCCCTAAACAACACCAGTAAGGCACACTTGAATGTTGTCATGGCGGACTTCAACGCGAAAGTGGGAGTACGGACTTGCAGCGCATCGAGGTTTGGGCCATACGGCTTTGGAGACAGAAACCACTGGGATAGACGAGTTCTGGAATGGAGACCGCATTTGGGCAAACGTAGTGTGTGACGCCCCCTGCTAGATGGAGCGACGATCTGCGCAAGGTGGCAGCGACTGGATGAGAAGAGTCGAAGATCGGGCTCAATGGCGCGCCCTGGGAGAGGCCTATGTCCAGCAGTGGACTAGAGTAGGCTGCTGATGGGATGGGCAGATCAATTATAAATAACCTGTTATTCACCTCTACATTACATCACAACAGATAATATTATTATAATATGTATTATAATATGTATGTAGTGCATGTTCATAAACCAATAGCAGGAAAATTGAATTCAAAACAAAAACAAATACCTTGGCGATTGGAAAATCAATATACATTTCATTGCCACAAATTTTTAACTAATGTAATAAAATAAGGTTGAGTATGTGGTATAGATAATAATAATGCTATTCTCAGTAGTTAAGCGTCCAAAAGGCTAGCTATTATCTTGAAAATTGGCTACAATATTGGTCATTCATCTGTCTAAATAATAGATACTAAAACTTGTTCCGTAACGTACCGTACCGTACGTGTCTCACCAGCCAGCAGTTCTGCTGCAAGAACTCAAAAGTTCAGGTTTACAATAGGATGGCGAGAGGTAGAGGAACTCTGATGCGAGGCTCATGACTTCGCTCTAGAGTGTTGCATATATAGCAGATTGAGTGGCTTATGCGGTAGTCACCACCTCTCACCCTGATACCGTCTACAACACCCAGACAAGGATGCATGAACTGTCTACTTTAGTTCATGAGATGATCCACCGCCGGTCACCTAGATGTAAATGCCGATCCTCTGCCCGAGCTACCGGTAATCCACGTAGATATAGGACGGAAGTGTAGGGGGTGCAGCTGGTATTGTAGGAATGGAAGGAGGTTGCAGCCAACCCGTACACTAGCAACGTAGTCAGCGTGGGGAAAATAGATATTATACTTGATTACTTGGGGTGTAATATATTATAGAAGGATAGACTGGCTGTGTGTGTCTCCACTGTCGATTGTTTGTCCTAGGTTTAACCCCGATGTACTATAGTTTACTTCTGGAAGAGCTGCCTACTATTATTTCTCTGGTTTGGTTTCGGTGGCTAGTCTTCGTTTTCCAGTTCTGATTCGGTGTCGGTTTACGGGAATTTGTAGATTTTATCTGAGGTTTTCTTAATTCGATCTCGATTCTCGGCAATATATTTCCAGTAGGATTTATTTCTCCTTGTGTAATTGTATATGTCGTTTTTAAGGAAGTCTTCCCAGTTGTATATTCATTCGTGTATTCATTGTATTCATGTAGTATAAACGTATTCATTCATGTAAAGCGGTCTGCCAACTTTACGGGTTGTTTCTTTATACCTGCGGGCTGCATGTAGGAGGTGAGGTGCCTTGCCTCGCATCTTAGTATATGTCCGAAATAGGTGATCTGACGAACTTTTATTATTTTTCTTATCGTTTTTCCTTCTAAACTGTCATGGATTTTCTGTTTTTGATGCACCTTAGTATGTGTCGTTCCTAGTGGTGTAAGCGTTCTGTATGAATGGAATAACAATTTTGGAATTTCTGACTGCCTTCTCGCATCTGGTCTTAATGGTTGTTCTTCTGTTGTGCGTGGCTATGATGTAGGTTCCCAGGTAATTAATTAACAATATATACTAAAACTTGTTACATAATTGTCATTTATAATTTGTAATTGTAAGTTGTGATCAAAATAAGTAACGTTTTTTTTACAAATTATAGACCTGAGAACACAGATCGATTCCTATAACGCGAGTTATAAATGTATAATTTATTCAGAAAAAATATATTATTCATAGGAAAATAATATTACCCTTCCGTGTGGAATTCCAGTGGAGGTATTGAAAGCTGGTAACAGCCTTCTCCCGATGTCCTCAGCTATCACGAGTAGTTCCCCATTATACCATTGAAGCACAGTCACCTCGGGCTTTAAGGCCACAGCCAGGACATGAGCTGATAGTAGTCCCCTGCATAAATAACGATATCCTCGTTCAAATAATTTTACATTTGTGTGACTTCAATTTTCGTGATACTACAAAATCTTAAATTGGAATTACTACTTACCCAAGTATTCGAATATTTGTTTCAAATACTGAAACAATAATGTCGTGATCGAACGTGACATCCTGGACAACCAGTTTAATGGCCCTGCTGAACTCCGAAAAATCACCCATCACAGCCAAAGTGTCTAAGCTATCCACGAGAGTTAGGGAAAAACTGGAACAAATATTATATTTTTAGGGTAACAAACATCATACTTAATACATCATAATAAGAATAGTTTGAGCAATTATTGTCCTCAAGACCTGATACGAAATGAATTGTTCGCAAAAAAATATATCTGAGAGGTGATTAAAGTTCTTCATTTATTTTTTTTTTAGATGCGCTATTATATATGTATGTATAGGTATGCTATTTTAATATACATAGTGGATTTTGTGTTCCGCTTTCTTTAGTTACATACAATTCGAAAACATAACTGGCCTTGGTTGCAATTATTGTTATCGCAATTTTCTTCAGGCAATTATTTGTAAGAAAAATGTGATAAAGCATTAAGCAGAGGTATTGCATTTTTAGTAAATAGCAAAAATCATAGCCTGTTTTTTTATAAAATAACATTCATTTGTAGTAAATAGTATGGATGTTCATACGTATGCAGTAATTATTAATTAAGCCATTGTCCAATCCTTAAATGCTCTGTTACAATACCGTAGCTAGTCATAATATCTCAGATGGTTTGAAGATTAAAGAGATCTCGTTAGAATTGATTGATTCACTTTTATACAATGCTACTTCTCGAATAACTGAGCTGTAATTTGTAAGCTGTAATTTTACATACTTAATCAGATTCTATTATTTCAGATTTTTGGAATTACTATTTAAAAAAAAACTAAAAAACTGTGAAGTTTAGTAACTTATTTTAACTGTGTTTTATTGTTCCTGTAAAATATACCTGGAAAATCATCTACTAGTCAGATTTTACAGCTTATAATTGTCGGGGGTTTGCGAGCAGTTGTGCACTCACACTGAATCAAAATATAAAGCAATTTATTCTCCAGATATATTTTAAGTTAATTTTTTTATTAGCAGTAGATACGAGTAAACACATTTTATTGATGAAAATTTATCAAAATAATTCAAATTCAAAAGAACATTCTCGTCTAAGCACTCAATTAAATATAAAAACCCGGGTACAAATCAGACCATCCGTTCTCAAGTTATAATGCCACACAAATGTGTCAAATTATAACACGCCCTCACTCGATCGGGCTGGGGTTAAAAATGGACTATAGTAAGTATTAATCCTAAACACTGATCATTTAAGCTTTCTATAACTGACTGGGCTGTAACTTGCAGTGGGCAACAACTGCATTGAATGGGAATCACTCTGCATTATTAACCCCTGACCGATCGAGGCAGTGTGTGTTATAAGTTTGACATGTTTGTCTGTCTGTTTGTGTTTTGTCTGTGGCCTCATAACTTGACAATGGATGAATTTGGTCAATCTGATACGAAAGGATCCGATTTGGACCCAGTTTTTTTAATATAATAGAGAATTATGACGAGTGTTCTTAGTCATGTCTGATAAAAATTTGATCAGATCAAGGACCTGATGATAACCAGGAAAAAGTAAGCGGATCTCCACAATGGTAATTCAGGGCTTTTTAAAATTTTTATTTAGAGTTATAAAGGTTGTACTGTTTTCAATGAGGTACTATAATAGCATACACTTACTTTCCCAACACATCATCCATGTCCCCTCGACTCGGCGTTACTCCTCTCCACCTCCCCTTACAACTTAGTGGCATGAGCTCATCGGCAGGATATGCATTGTCCATATATGCATTATATGCATGGTAAAACATTTTCCTAGCCTCTTCTCTGAAGACATGTAAAAAAAACATTTACAAGATACATCAAATGCATTTGTTAGTATTACATTGTTTAATTACTATTACATTGTTTGATTACTATTACAAATAATGGGCTTGATTTAGTTTCTATTTCTAAGCTATTTAATTATCACGACAAATGTTGGTTTTAATTTGAATGATCTTTCATGTAGGGTAAAATAACAAGGCTCTAAAGCAACAGAATGGTAGCCAGTTCTGAAAATAACAAATGAAATCTTGGTAAAATTCTAAAAATCTTCATCTTGATTAACTTCTCTTTTTACCTGAGTTCCAGTCTTTCGGTTCTGGACATTCGTGATGTGATATCCTCTTCCTCAGTCTTCACACAAATTATTGCTAAAATAAAAACTAACAGAATACGATAAGCCATGATAACGTATCACAATATTTTCGAATGACTAGTTACACACGTAACGAAGGAAAGTTATTATATCAATTTTGATCAGAACGAAAACTTGAGGCAATAAAAACGTTTATAATTAATTAAATAATAACAAAACAGTTCTAGCTGTTCTTATATAAAGTAAAATAAAAAAACATCTTCCGAGACCCATCTACTTCAGCGAGTTATTCTTTACAAGACTTTACCTATTCCTATACAGTGTTCCCAAACCAAAACTCGTTAGAAAAGTGATAAAAAAACAAGAGAAATCGGGAAATTTTTAGAGTAATACAAAAGAAAGTATTTCTATATAGAATTGTACTAAAATTTTATAAATTACTTTTATTACAAAATTTTTAGTAATTTCGTCAAAATACCTACCATAATAGGGTAGTTGACAGTAAGACGAAACTTGATATATTTTTGTGTTTTATAGTTAGTCAAGGTATAAAGATATCAAAAATCAATTAAAATAATACAATTAAAATAAACAGGATTATTTAATATTTTTTATTATTTAATATTGTCTCGTGACACTAAACACCAAACAGAGCGCATGACGTTACGCCTAACAATTTTTTTGTTTTGTTATAGCTGTTTATTGGTGTTTGAACGAGTGGTCTTCAGTTGCAAGTACTTGCAAGTCATTATTGTGCGGGGTTCTGTATATAGTGTTTATATTGAAGAGTCTAGGCAAGTCCGGGCAGTTATACTTATTGGATAAGCTCTTGTATGCTTCGATTAGTTCACCTCGGGTACGCCGTGCCTGTAGCGTAATGGTTTCGTAGCGTTTCTAATAATAAACAACAAATCTTTGCACTGGACTCAGGTTTTAGAAAAGCGTATTTTGCAAGGCGTGACGTCATTCGAGACGCCATGACAGTTGGAGTGTTTTGGTAGGAAAATTTAAATTGGTTTATGAAAATGCAGAATACACCATGTAAATGTTGAATTTCGTCGAAATAATCATATTTTGAGTAAAATACACCGTAAGATGGAATGTTAACCTGTTTCTAAAAAAATGTCAACTTGTCTTTTCGGCTTCAAATTTTTTTTGCGTGACTAAATACCTATATAAAAGCGAAACATTATAATAGTCTCATATTCATTAACACTGTTTATTATTTTGTTTATTGAATAAAGAAGGGATACTAAAATACCTTAGCACTTTGAACTCAGTCATAAAATCAGTTAGTTCGAAGATTTTGTGCATGTACAACCAACATGCAAAAATATTCATGAGGAGTTCCAGTTTTGTGACCTTGTACACAGATGAGGTTTTTTTTTTTTTTTTTATTTACTTCTAAACCCGCATTTGACCTCGATCTCGCCTGATGGTAAGCGACGATGAGGTCGACGATGGTGCATGCGGGTCCAGTAAATGCCTATTCACTCTGGCCTTGAAGATCCCAAGGTTGTAGGTTTCGGGAAATACAGACGCCGGCAGGCTGTTCCATTCCTTAGCCGTTCGCATAATGAACGAAGAAGCAAATCGCTTCGTGCGAGCAGATGGGATATCAACAACATAAGGATGGAACCCCTCCCCGCGCCTGGTAGTCCGAAGGCGGAATGGAGATGCTGGAATTAGGTCGTGCAATTCCGATGCGCACTCTCCGAAATGTATCCTATAAAATACCGATAGACAGGCGACCTTGCGCCGATGTTCCAGACTTTGCAGTCTAGCTTCCACCAGCGATTCGTCACCTATAAGGCGCTTAGCGCGTTTCTCCACTGAGTCAAGAGCAGCCAGTTGGTACTTAGCTGAGCCATCCCACAGGTGGCAGCAGTACTCCATGCACGACCGGACTTGAGCTTGGTAAAGGTTTAAGAGCTGTCCCGGCGTGAAGTACCGCCTAACCTTACTCAGGATGCGCAATTTTTTGGTTTAGTTGTTGTGCTATTGTATCCATTCATATTTAACATATTTTAAAGAAAGTTGGTTGGTTGATGGTCCGAGTTGAAAATGAGTGAAATCTGTAGATTTCCCGTAAAATCGGTAGATTCGGGAACACTGTTCCTACCCCATGGCCATGGCACTAGAAGACGGCTCATTCTTCACCAGGCATATCGACAACGGATTGCACTACGTTTCACCGCACAAGGGTACGTCATCAACCAACCATTATTGGGAGGACGTTCCTTTCTTAACCAGTTGAAATAATTCACGTTGACAATTGTCCATATTCCATTGCGGTGTTTACAGCTAAAAATTTATTAATCTTTAATTTGACACAAGCTATGGAACGGGTATAGCTATTAATGTGAATAATTTCAACTGGTTTTGGAACGCACTCCATATACATCTTTGTCTTTGGTTTCTTTCTATTTTTTACGGCACTAAATTAAAGCACTTTTGAGCTCTGTAATAATTAAAAAAAAACAAGTATTGCCGTTCGGCAAACTCGAAAATACCCGAAAACAGTGTTCATATTTTTACGGAAACAAAAATTTAAGCAGACAAACAAAATATATAAAACTTCTATGCTAGAAATGCTCGAACTGTAGAATAAACCATACCTTCTACGGCGCGAACACTGGAGCCTGGAAGCCAATTCTCGCAGAATTCGACGTACAAAAGTCGAGCACTACCAACGTCTTGTCACGCTCAATGTAATGTGAGCGAATGAGATAGGACTAAAGTCGAATTCGATATTCCACCTGCGAGAATCGCCTTCCTGGTCGTGTGGGTCTTTGAAGCCGGTTCTACACTCATGGCAAATATTTTCGTTGAAACGCGCGAACTCGTGAATGTGAACGGCCGCCTTCTCAGTTCTTGGCCTTTGTGGCGGACTGTTTGCAGGCACATTCTTAACACCGTTTGGGGAATGAAGGGCGATTACGGCTGCCAATGCCGCGAACGTGCCCCTAGGACAATGGACCACATTCCCATTGGATGATTTTATAATTATGCACGGTATAATAGTCACGGCAAAGTTGAGAGTGTAGTGGTAGTGTGTTCATACCACTTTACAATGTGTTCCTGAGGATATGAATTAAGTTCGACAAACACTTCTGTAGCTTTTACAAAATATATTTAATTTTGACAATGTAAGTGATTCTCATAAACGCTTCGTTTCCGAGATACTTGCTAGTTATTTATACATGTCATTTTTATCTTCTGTACCTAATTGTTTGCATGTGTGCGCTATTGGAAATAAACTCTTTCTTTCTTTCTTGATAACTTATATCATGATTGTCAAGTTCAAATTAATCAAAATGCGGCGTCGCGCGCAAAGAGTATGGCATTCTAGGAAATTTAAGACAAGGCATTTAGTTAGTAAGAAAATCTGTTTTTTAATTTAAAATATAAAAATGTGACATTATGGAAAATAAGTACTTCGATGTTCTGAGTACAGTGTCAAAGTTAATGCATAACCAAAGGAAAACCTTGTATTAAAGATTTGTGAGTTAGGTCGGCCTTGCGCCTCCCGTCCATTTCCCACCTACCGATAGGTAAAATATAAAAGCGTTAATCGTGGACGTGGACGGTAACGGCACGGTAATCTTAAAAGCACTCATTTGCTGCTGAGGTTTTCGCCTGTCCGCAGCACGAATGTGGAACCAGCTTTAATTAGTCACGTGACTTCGTTGTTCATACGCCCGCCATATTGCTGCGTTTGTGCGGTGTGAGTGGTTATCCGTATCGTAGCCCATTTTGTAATTTTTTATATGATTTGATTAAACTAAGATCCTGTAGATTCAGATACTGTATTATTTTCGTGTTTGCTACTACCTTTGCACTTTAATTCTTTTCAATATTATCAATGTATTTTTGTGTGGAAGAAAAACGTTTTGGGATCCTCCATTAAAATAACCAAGTAGCGGACAGGTTCAGAAAAAGTTCAGCGCCAGCAGTGCAGACTAGATTGGGTGAGATGTTTTATTACTGTAATTATCTTATTTTATTGTGTCTAAATCGTTTTAAAGCGTTTTATATACTTTGCCGGCATTTGTTGTTTACATGTTGATAAAATATAAAATTGATTCTAAGTTTTTGTGCGAGATCGTTGTTACTATAACAAAAGTGGGTACCTACCTAAGTACATACTGCTATTAAAACCATATTAGTATATTTTATCAATTCATAAGTGTAAACAAATTCAGTAACAATTGAAGAAAATGGAGCGAAAGTTTTGTAGTTTTCTGACGAAGTTAATCTTGGAAGGATTCATGTTATATCGTAATTATACTATTGCTGAACCTGAAATTCCTTCTAAATTCGTAGTATAAATGTTTTTCTCGTTTGACCTATATGTAGTAGGTACCATTATGTACACGTAGGTACAGCTCTAGAGACTTGTACCATAGAACCGCCATTTTGATTGCTAGCGCCTTGCCAAGGGGGGACGGGGCGGCGGGGAGGGGGCGGTATTCACTATAAAAAATGTGACGCTCTTTCTTGGTATTACCTCTCATGATTATCCCAACTAGAAACATAACCTAATTGTTATATTTTGTTTTGACAGCACCTCTCACATGGGATAGTCAACATGAATGGAGGAGTGAATGGAGCCATGGAAGAGCCTATGGAAATATCTCTTCCCAGCTCTCCTGTCCCCCTTAAGATAGTATCCTCTAAAGACTATGGATCAGCAGAAAACCACTGTGAAAATAGCAGTAATACAGAGAATAGTAATCACCTAGACAGTGAATCCAGTCAAGGTCCTACTGGTAACAGTAATCATGAGGACTCCGCACATGACCTTAGTAATGATAGTGCTGACCATCAAGCTGATAATAACAGTAATACTGAATCTTCAATGAGAACATCTGCAATGGAACACAGCAATAATGATTCTATCAACTGTAACATAAGCAATAGTCATGTGTTTTATCCAGAGTCTACTAAAAGCCATGAAACAAAATTGGAAACAGCTGTGCAGCATAAAATACAAACAGTTGAGAAAACCAAAGATGTTGATTCTGAGATGAATGATAATAGTATTTTAAATGCTATTGATGTAAGTATAAAAAAACCATGTAGTTATTGCAATTAGGTAGATAATTATTTCACTATTACTGATTTACTAATTTTCAGTACATAGTTAATTTTTTTTAGTTGAAAAAAAATAATTGTACTACAACAGGCTATATCATAACTTTTCTGATAGATTAGCTGTCTGTAACATTGCAGACATGAAGTTTCTCAAACAATTTATTGTGACATTTGTTGCTGGTATATTTATCTATTGGATGGTCTTAGTCCTTTGGTGGCAACCTCTGTTGAGTTGATTAGGTTAGTGGGATTATCTTGATAGGCTTGTATCATAGGATGTGGTCCACTGTTTGCTTGTTGATACTCCCATTCTCGGAAGACAAAAGCCTTTAAATTTTTCACTAGTCTATTTGCTGGTATCATACATTATAAAATAGATTGAAATCAACTTAAAACTTTCAAAGATTTGTACTTATAAAGCAAGAATTTTTCAACTGTGTTCATGTTGGTATTGTCTTTAGAGCAATAGTACTGGGAAATTAGGAGTTTTTATATTTTTTTATATTTAAGTTTTTAATGACTACTAAACCCGCATTTGACAGTCCTGTAAATGCCTATCCACTCTGGCCTTGAAGATCCCAAGGTTGTAGGTTTCGGGAAATACAGACACCGGCAGGCTGTTCCATTCCTTAGCCGTTCGCATAATGACGAAGAAGTAAATCGTTTCGTACAGATGGGATATCAACAACATAAAGATGGAACCCCTCCCCGCGCCTGGTAGTCTGAAAACGGAATGGAGATGCTGGAATTAGGTCGTGCAATTCCGATGCGCACTCTCCGAAATGTATCCTATAAAATACCGATAGACAGGCAACCTTGCGCCGATGATCCAGACTTTGAAGTCTAGCTTCCACCAGTGATTCGTCACCTATAAGGCGCTTAGCGCGTTTCTCCACTGAGTCAGCCCTTGCCTCACCTGTGGGACGCAAAGTACCAACTAGCTGCCCAGCTAGTTGGTACTTTACTGAGCCGTCCGACAGGTGGCAGCAGTACTCCATGCTTGACTGGACTTGAGCTTGGTAAAGTTTTAAAAGCTGTCCCAGTGTGAAGTACCACCTAACCTTACTCAGGATGCCCAGTTTTTTGGCTGCGGTCTGAGCTTTTGACTCAATGGGAGCACCTAAAGTTAAGGTTGGAAGTCAGATCTAACCCCCAAAAGGCTGAGGTGGTCGGTAATCGGTACGGATATATCCCAGAAAGTCGGACTCCGGTGGAAGGGATTCCGTTTAGTGGTGAATAGACACGCCTGCGTTTTAGTGGCGTTAAACTTGACCAAATTGGCATCGCCCCAATCGGACACGCGCCTTAAGTTCAAGTCGATACGCTCAACCATGGCCTCTCTTTGAGTCGGGATCTCACAAAGCACCAGCGCGCGCAAAAGGAAGGTTGTTGACTTGGATAATGTTTAAAAAAAATAGATTTCTGATATAGAGCTGTTTTACAAAAAATAATTTGTACACTTAGAATTCTTACATTAATCTACAAAATAAAACAAATCCAGCATTGAACAACAAAAACAATAAACTTTTTGAATGTTTTTAGATTAAGTATTTCTTAATATTAATTAGATATTTAGATTTTGTGGAGTATTTAACGATGTCTTGAGTGCGTGAAACACCTTTTTATCTAGACTTGAAAAATGGCTAATTGAACAACAATTACTAAAACTTGATACATCTGTAATACTTTGTAAATTGTGAGCAAAAATGGTAAAAGTTTTTTCCCGCAATACTAACAAATAGTCCTTATAATACGGATCCCTATCGATATGGCGAGACCCGACTTACACATAGTCGGTTTTATTTTTACTTGCATTACCCATTTATGACACCACATTTTAGTTCATAGAAACTATGATTTTACCTGTCTCTCATAACAACATAATTCATATTGAACATCAACATGAAGCAAGTATAGATATATATTTTAGAAGTCTCATTCATTTTATTTTTCATTTTTAGGATATAGATGAGCTTGATTCAGAAGAGGATTCATCATGTGATGATGGTTCAGTAGTATCAATGGGTCCAAAAGCTGATGACACAGTCAGCGTCAATTCTGATTCAGAGCCTGAAGACGGGGATGAAACTTCACAAGAAAGTGAATCAAAAAATAAGGATACAGATATAATTATTGTTGAAAATGATAATAGACCAGATAGTGAAATAGGAAATTCTCATGATTCTGCAAGTCCAGAGGTTCATGAGATTCCAAGTGACAATGATGATTGTATGTCAGCAAATAAACCTAGTGTCAGTACTGAAAAAGTTCAATTGCGGCGTAGTAGTCGGGCAACAAATAAGAAAATGATTGTAGAGGAGGATGATAATGGCGATTATGAGTCTGACATAGAAGAAATAGAAATGGAAGACCCTCTTGGCTGTAAATCTAAACCAATTGTTATCAATGATACAAAGGATTTAGTTGAGATGGCAGCAAAACAAATGAAATCAAACCTAAATAATCAAAAGAAAGAGCCCACTGTAGTTATTATTGACACAAAATCTGGAAAGGGCTCATCAGGATTTTCCAAAAATTCAGTGTCTACAGCAAGTTCTAATCTGAGTGCTCAGAATTTATATCAAAGCATTGTCGCTCGTGGTACAACTGTGACACCAGTAAGCACCAAGACATCTTTGTCTAATCAAAGCTCTCCACAGAATTCACAATCCTCAATATTGCCCTCCTTAACTGATGATATGTTTGTTGTCGAGGCACCCTCATTCATAGTGCCCTATGTGTATGAGAAACCATCAGTTAAGCCATTTAGAGAATTCGTAGACATATTGGGTAAGGAACTGGAGGAGCAAAGAGCTAAAGAAGAAAAAGAACGATTAGAAAAAGAGAAGGCAATAAAGGAGAAACGGGAGATGGAGAAAAGGGAAAAAAGAGAAAAGGGTGAGATTGTATCGGAATCGGAGGATGAAGTACAGAAGGTTGATAAGACTGACGAAATTGAAGGGAGCGAAAAGAAAAAGAAAAAAGCAGAAAAAAGAGGTTTGTCTATTGTATATGTATTAAATTGTAAATAAATTTTATTTATATATTTATAGTTAGCTACTATAAAAATAATGTAAAATGAACTAACATGCCACACAATATTTCTTTTTAGAACGCCGAAGACGTCGGAATGATGATGATGATGCTTCTTGGGATGGTGAGTCTTCTTCGGATTCTGAAGACGAGACATTAAGTGATGATGAGACTGTTGTCTTCAAAGACAAGGCTGATTCAATTGAGGAGATCAAAGATGTCACTGATTTGACAGCAGACAAAGTTTGCTCTGGCAAGTCTGATAACTACTTTGATTGCTCCCTTGGGAAATTTTTCATAAATATTGGGGTAAATATGGTACAAGAATATGTACAAAGTGACTTGTTAAAACAGCAAAATCGTAAACTCTACAGAGAGAAAAAGTCTGGCAATAGTACTAAAGCAACTGAGTCATCAATTGCATCACTTAAGAAAAATTTGGAATTTAGTAAAGAAAATAATGCACCTTATTCATTTACTCAGATAAAATGCGAGTTTTGTAGTTTTAAAACAGAATCAGCACTTCTCATGAATCACCACTTGGAGACACCTCATATGAAAAACAATGTTTATAAGTGCAACTTCTGCTCATTTGAAATTCGAAGTCCACATGATATCTTGTATCACATGGAAGCTGAACATAACATTAGAGGAAAATTAGAGAGAGCACCAGCATATCACCAGTGCCCTAACTGTCCTTTTGAAGACAATGGCAAAGGCAAGTTAGCTCGTCATCAAATAGCCTGTGCAAAGAAACATAAGCCTGAAATGAATTTAGCACCACCAATTGAATGGGAACCTCCAGCAAAAATACCAAAGGTACTTTTACTTTCATAATATCTTTGACTGGAGCTAGTTGAATTATGTTGTAACTATTAAAATAAATGAAAGCGAAAAACTGAAAAAAGAAAACTATTAAAAAATATAATTACTTTTTTAGATAGCGAGAGCCAGGAACAACATGATGAGCTCATACCAGGATGTGTTTAACCGTCAAGTTGCTAATAATATGAGCAGGACTCCAATAGCTATTACTAGCTTGATGCCACCGACGAGCGGTGGGTTCAGAGCACGCGGGCGTTCGCCGCTCGCGGTCCCACCGCGTTCCGCGCCCGTACATGGTGCTCCAATATTCCGTGGAGGCGTAATGGTTCGGCACAATGCACCATCCATGTCTTCTAACTATCCAGTTGCAGTAAGTTACTCAATACTATTATTGTAATAATGACAATACATTTTGCCTGTATATGATAAGAATATAATGGACTTATTTTACATTTATGCAACATGATATCGATAATCATTTTGCTACATTTTAAAATATCTATGATGGTTTTATTTATTCCAGAACAATGGGAAGTCCAGGTCGCTGCACCAGCCTTCCATTTCCATAACACCTCTACCTCGACAGCCGCAACCGGCGCCACAACCCATCCAGCAGGCTAAAAGCACATTTGTTATTTGTGAAATCTGTGATGGGTACATAAAGGACCTGGAACAACTCAGAAATCATATGCAGTGGATACATAAAGTTAAAATACACCCGAAAATGATCTACAATAGACCACCACTCAATTGTCAAAAATGTCAATTTAGGTAATTGTTTAATACACATTTTATCCTATTGCATTACCCTTACTATATTACTGCTGGGTAAACGTGTTGTACGACGCGACTAACCAGAGCAATCCTAGTGGCAGGACCCCTTCCGGGTCTGCCTGGGTTACGACCACCCTTTAATATAAAGTATATCGCCAAATATATTTGCCTCGGCGTTGATGTGTACTGGGGGTGTTTATAGATGAGTATGTACTTACTAGGCGCATCTGCACTACGAGTATATTCGGTCTCATCATCACAATCAGGTGAGTTTGAGGCCAAACGCGGATTTAGTCGTAAACCAGTATTTTTGTGTATTTATATTATAATATTTAAACAAGGGTAATGCAATTCTTAATATTGACTTTATACCTACAATAATAATATTGAAGTTATTAGCACAAAACCTTATAAAGTTAGAGATTATGTGTTTTACACATGTAATAAATGTTGTCCTTTGCAGATTCTTCACAGATCAGGGATTAGAGCGACATCTATTGGGTTCGCATGGCCTTGTTACCAGCTCTATGCAAGAGGCTGCAAACAAAGGGAAGGATGCTGGCAGGTGTCCAGTTTGTGGCAGAGTGAGTTTCGAATCATAATAATTTTTTAGGCATCCCCCAAAGGTTAAAACGGACCTATATTGCTGTCGCTCGGTCTTCCGTCTATCCGGTCCTCCGTCCGTCATAGTCGTCTAGCTCGTAAACGGAAAAAGATACAAATACCGGCATCCTACCTACCTACCAGCTACCTGCTGAAGGCTCAATTGGCTCGGTTTCAGTCAAAATACGGTTTAAAGATTTGTTCATCTGACACAAAGTAGGAAGATACAATATAGTACAATACATTACTATACTGATTTTAATATCTCTCCTGTGTTAAAAACTCACAAGTCAAATGTATAGGAACTACCATTTGCCTCTATTATGTAAAATAAATTAAATAAATAAAAAAATATGTATTTAATACATGACAAAAGCTGTCAATTGGCTGTCAAATGGTCTTTCGTCCGCTCGCCTTTTGTTGTAAAGATCGTAATTTTTATAATGTATTTTTTACTGCTTCATTTTGCCGTTTTATCTACAAAATAGCCCTTGCGACCAATCGTCCATTATACACTGAACTAAAGAGTTAACTTTTATTGCCTTGGTGTCATGATAGCTTCAGCGGTACGCCGGTTTTTAGGGTTCACCTAATGAGCTAGATGGAGCACAACTGAGCGATGACAGTTTGCGCAGTAAACGATTTTGGATCTCTTTGGCGGTGTCGAAGGGGGCATGTCATGCTCCCTTCATTGGAATCACGCGGTTGGTTCGTTTGAGGTACACGGGAGAACTATGTGTTTGGCGCTCAATATCATCAATTTTCAAGTAGTCTTCAAATTTTTACACAATGAGATTATCCTTGACCTTGACAATATAAGTTTCCAGACAAGAGCGCCGAAACAATTTTTTAGCTCAGCATATGATCAAATAGTTGACGAATTCACTTTACAATTTTTTTATTAAAGTTTACATGGTCGGCCATGGCGTTTTTAGAACACTTTTGTTTACCAGGTAATTGCTTAGAATATTTATAAATCCTCTACCTCATACTTCTGTTATGGTGGCTTTCCATCAAAGCTGTGCGAGGAAGCGAGGCGGTGAGGGAGGAAAAAATCCGCCAATAGGATCACCCCATTTTAATCGTGACGTAATAATATTGAGGAGATCCTATTGTTGATTTTTTCCCTAGTTCACCGCTCCGCTTCCTCACACAGCTTTGGTGGAAAGCTACCCTAGTTTTAAGTTACGTCCAAAACATACAAAAAGAAATATAAGTTTACGAATCCTCAAGAGCGAGGTCCGAATCGCAATTAGCCAAAAAAAACCAAGCTTTTTACCTATAAAGCGGTTGTATTACATTCTGAGGTTCATAAATAATATTTTGTTTTTATAATTCCAGGTTTATCAATGGAAACTGCTCAACCACGTGGCGAAAGATCATAACCTTACATTGAAGCCTGCACATCTCTCCTATAAGTGCACTGTCTGTACTGCAACTTTTGGCATGTATAAACAATTCGAAAATCACGTGTATTCGGCACACAGTGTGGTCGCGAAACGCGTGATGGATAAAAGCAAGACGAGCACTTCGTCCGCCAAGACCGCCAACGACACGCTGTTGAAGCCCCTCAAGATCAACGACGAGATTACTATTATCCCGCAACCAGTAAAGCCGGCCACTTCGTCCAAAGATAAATAAGGTACTACTCATTTAAATAATAAAAGATGGTTTTTTTCTGACAGCAATAAGTGTGGGATAACAGATTTAGGTTGTTAACAATTTTTAATAGACCAATTTTTTACAAAAATGACGAATATATCAACATGAATAGAATTGATCGTGATATATCCTAGTGATAATACCTAGGTATGTAACGAAGATCCACATGATCATTATCACAGAGTACTATATATACTGACGTCATTATGATGTCAAACACCTGCAAATGACAACACATGCCATTGATACATCAGCACAGTAGCATCCATCCGCGCGCAAGTCGTTGACCGCATCTTAGGGCTGGTTTTTCTCAAGTGCTTAGTCAAGTGGACAGTAGGACAGCGGCGAGTGCCTGGCCAGTGTCAAAAAGTCGAACAAAATTTGGATCTACTGGCAAGGCAGCTTGCAAGCCAACTTGATTCGCCACTGTCCCACCGGTTTACACTACTGTCCTTGCCACTTGACGAACGCATTTTCCTTGCCACTTGAAAAGGTATAAACCAGCCCTCATATGCGGGCAAGAAGGAAGGGCACGAGAGCCGAAAGGCAGATGGGAGCGACCCGCCGCTCGCCGCTGCCTATGCCTATGCCTGACGCCCCACGCGGACAACGATTTGCGCACGGATTATAGCGTCAATTTTATATAAACCCAGTGCGCTTCTAAGGAGTCGACCTAATACAACGCGACCACGCGATTATCGCACGCGTAAGCGAGGCGACATGGTTCGCGCTAATCGCGCGAATTTTCAAACATTTTCAAACATATCGCGCGACTGTCAATTTGGACACTTATTCGACATCAGTACGTTTGATCGCGCGTTCTAAAAACTAGCGATGATTAATAATCGTAATCGCGTTCTATTGGATGACCCGTAACGCAATCTGTAGTTGGGTAAAACCTACGCGTATGGCAAAAAAAAAAGAAATGTACTCTGTCATTTTGTGTCATCTGGTTGTCAGAGTTCAATTTAATGTTGCTTACTGTCGATTTTTGTATCCCATTACCCAACGAAGGCGGCGACTCTAGTACATATTAGAATGACTTTAGTTAATAGTCTTCTTTGTTTATTATCTACTTTGTTTGGTAACAATAATTTATCTTCCTTCTGGGCCACCTGAGTTTGAGCGGGTGCCTCGAAACGACTATCGACACGATATTATGTTGAGTGAAATTGTATGTAGGAATTATACAGTTACACAGTTACAGGAAGTACACAGTTAGGTTGCATTCGTTCTCTGGAATCTGATGCCCTAGCCAGGAGTATCAATAATTTGTATTCATTCAGCATATTGCATCTCAGGTGGAGTTGCGAAGCCACCTAAATTAGAATAGATGTGCTATGCCTTCTCTGATGTTATTACTAAATTGATGTAAAAGATTGTTAATAATTTCATTTGTGAATTCTGCTGTTCAAGCGAAGTCAAATTAAAGCGAAAATAATTTGATGTGTTATAAAACTTGCATAGGCGAATGTTTCAGGATCCGTGAAATACTTACATGAAAATATAAAAAGGCTCATGGCCAATACATATTTTCTTTGTTACTGACAGTTTAGTGCCTCGTTGTTTGTCAAGAGTTATTTTTATTTAAATACTACGCTTTTTTGTAAAAGGTCCAAAAGGTCTCACCAAGAGAAATCACACGATGGGTCTGCTATTAGCCCTTAAGGAGTTCCATTGACCACCTTACGATTCCATCTTCACACCTTAGCCATCATCTCACCAAAGGACTCATAAAGACTAGCCAAACAAGCCTAAACATCATCGTACTGCAGTTTACGGCGAAGAGTTCCTATGGGTCAAATATAGTTTTTAAACGCTTTCATCTGCGCCGATAAATATCTTAAGACCGCGTACGAAAACGAATAGGAAAAACTAGCGCCACACTAATAAAAAAAATCGATTTTTTCCAATTAAAAGTTTATATAAAATAAATACATGAACTATTGGTATACAATGACGACACTACTGTAGTACTGAAAAAATAGTTTTTTTCTGTAGAACAACCTAAAGATCTGAGTTTTTGAAAATTACCTTAATAGAAGAAATCGATTTTTTTAGAGTTTAATATTCATACCTCTAATAAAAAATAGTGCGAAAATTTAACGAGAAGTTACCACATTGGCGAATGCGCTGCGAATATGCCTGTTTGCGAAAGACTTCCGAACTGCAGGCGTGCATTACGTAGTGCGATCTGTTCGCGTGCCGTTCCTGCACCGAACGCACGAACGAACGTGTGAACTGTGCCAGCGCTGCAGGTTTGCGTTAGGGATATTTCAAGAAGCGAACTGATCTGCAAGCGCGCAGATCGCGCGCATTTTGGAGCCTTGCGTGGTTTGCCCTAATGAGGCACACTAAACTTTCTTCCCGCATTTACAATAACAGTTGCAGTATACATAACGACAACCTCGGAAAGTCATTGCTATGGACATTATTTATTGTTGCTAGGCAAATTAAGGGTAGCAGACGTAGCGCTTACGGCGTTGCCATTCGTCGTCTCTGACTAATAGAAACGAAATCTTGACGTTCGCTTTGATATCGAACATGCATGGTTCATAAACAAAGGTTTATTTGGTTACTATGAGACAGTGTTCAGTTCCGAAAAAGTAATGGACATAATCTAGATATTTGGTTTATTTTTAGATCATGACTATAAATAACTCTAAATTAAAAAATTAAGAAACCCCCGACGTACCATTGTGGAGACCCCCTTATTTTTTCCTGGTCATCATTCCTGATCCTCAAGGTTCCAGATGTGGGAAGGTCACCATGGTCACATCAGAATCTACCACCTGTAATTTGTTTCATCGATGATATCTCAGAGGCTAAAAACTTTTTAAACTGAAACTGGTATAAATAACTGGTTTCATAATGAGTCGTACTACATGTCGGTATTAGTGACCTCAGCCCCCGCTATCATCTCCATTCCGCGAACTTTTTGAACTCCCCTCGTATTAAGCGAGTAATACAACAAAAATAGTATTTTTTGCACCACCTAGTAAATCTACAATAAAGGTGATATCATTTTAAAATAGGATGTTACAAACAGTAGTGTCAGGTTCAAGTATTATTGAATGATCATTGCATACACAATATAATATCAATAATGTGCTCTTAGCGGATGATTTTGTGTGGGATTTTTTTTGTTATAATATCAATAGTTACCGATTCGCTTTCCGATTTAATATCACTTTTGTCCTAAAATTGTGCGTTGCTCTGCGTTTGCTTTGCTGCTGAGGTATCTGTAGTTTTCGGCGAAATGTTTCTCTTTTGTTTTTGACTAATGTTTATTTTTCCCAAAATGGTTTTTTGTGTTTGTGTCATATATCTCTCACTCCTAATTCTTGAATAGCTCGATATTGACATAATGAAATATTGTTACAGATTTATTGTGGAATGCCGCGGGGACTAATGAATATCTCCAGGCTGCATGCTTGCCGTTGTCTATATACTCCTCCCTAGAGATGATTTTGGAGAGTGGGTGGTGCCTCAGCTCTTACTCTATATTAGTGTACATTCCAATAGAGTGTTACATTACATATTGGAAAAAGTTAATGTTGTAGATTTTAAACTTTTATTGATGTTTAAAGATAGAACACCACCCATATTTCCCAAATTTAGTAATTCATAGTTGTACTTCAGAATTTCTAATTCGAATTAAGTATAATTAATGATAACTCGTGTCACTGCCTAGGCTTTGAAGCCAGTGATCATACCGTAATATTTCACGATAATACATTCGAAAAATAAGGCAGTGATATGCTGGGATCATGGTAGATGGTGTAATAACACAGTTATTATGTTACAGTTGATATTATCATTATATTAATTTAACTTCATTAAATTGGAATGTATACTAATAGTTGAAGGAAGGACTGTTGTTACTCACAAGCAAACATTAGATAATACCTCAAGGAATCTTGTTAATTATCAAAGTAGTGTTGAGATATTTTCTTGTAAGTGTTACAATTTCGTGCCCTGGACTGATTTGAATAGCACATAAATCTATATTTTGCATGTACTGTGTATGCGTGTAATAGTGCCGATTGATTTAATTAATCAATACTGTGTTTGGGAGATTGCGATTGTTTAATGATGATCATATTCAATAAAAGTATGTATAAGTATAATTTTCAGGTGTGCGAGAGTTGCAAATTTTGACAATAGTACAAAATTGGGGGACATGCTATCGGCATTTGTATTCTAAATTGAACTTCAAGTTCAAAGTTATGAAATAGTTCATGTCAATGTAAGTCTCTGTTATATACCTACGTTATTCGCATCGATTTTTCTAGATGCACATTGCCATCAAAGTGAAAGCCAAATCAAACGTATCGTTCAGTCAATGCCAGATAATGCCAGATTTAGTGACGTCGTTGAATATTGTACATTAATGTGTGTGTGTGGTGTAGGGTGTCAGGGAGAATGCAACATTCCTTTTAGGGTGTGAAAGTACCGATAAACAAACAGGACAGGTAACTTACAAAAGAAACCTTTGAAAGATTAGTAGGGTAAAAATATTTTTTAGTACTTATGGCGAATTTTTTTGCAATACGTATAATTTGTTTTTATTCTCTACTTACGGTACTTTTACCCCCTAAAAATAATGGTGAGTTATCCATGACAAGGTCTCACGGAAAACGCAGTAGTTAATTATTTTTTAAACTGACATTTTCGAAAAATCTGAATCGGTGCAGTTACTAACAATTAGTGAAGACTCCTTATCTTCACGAAGTTTTAACGATTCTAGCGCTTTGGCCTTACCTTTTTAATTTACACTGTATAAACAAAAAACAATATGTTATAAAAAGAATAGTCCTTCCTCTTAGAAAATGTACTGACAGTATCCTACAGTACGGGAGAACGTAATACATAAGTGTAGTAATTGTTTAAAACTATGCGGGTTAACTAAGGTTAACCCGCATAGTTTTAAACAATTCCGAGACGGGAACTGCCATGATACTGTTTATTTGAATCCAAATGTATGCACGAGGAGCTCAATGGAACCGTTCCAAAATCTGTCGTAGTTCTGAACAAGTCCTGCGTTTCAAAACATTGATAAGACTGGCGAGAAGTTCTTTCTTTACGAATTGACACTTCGAAAAGAAATGGAATGTGGAGAAATCGGTGTGTATACGGTATACGTCACAGGTTTATCTTGCTTTTCTAATGCATAGACAGACTGTACATTCCTGCTGTAGCCTGCAGGTGGTGTATGCATGTAAGTATTGCATGTTCTTTATATTATCGGATGTTTCACGCGGTCCTAATTAGGTTTTTTATTTCGCGGTCAAACATTCCTGTTAAACTGTCTTTGCTTTTGTGAATATGAGCAATTAAAGTACTTATTTCTATTGGTCATATACATTCAGAATACATGTGCGATATTATTGTTGTAGTATATAGTTGTACATTATTTTTGCATAATTTATTTATTTTATTCAAGTTAAATATACAATTTACATATTTATTTCCGCCTAACCCGAAGTCATAATACGTATCTTAAATCATAAATAATCCCACACCCATGAACGCATATCGGTGACCACTTTTACCATCAGACGGACCGTCTGTCTGTCCGCCGAACTGAAGAAAAACCAACTTCAAATACACAGGTTCGTGAATACTTTCCTCCGCGATTAAAATTAAATTTTACTTCTAGATCTCCTTAAGAGCGACTGATTTGTATGAAAAGTCGAAAGGTTTTTTTGCATTTCATCAAGTTAGGTTACTAGTAAAATTCTTCATGTATTCACGTGCACTTCCCCTTAAAGAGAATGGTCAGTTTCACAGCATATGCTAGGATCCTACGCCTATTATAGGTAATGAGATAATTATTTTACGAATTTTCATATATCGTAGAACATCAAGCAATGTGAGTTTAGTGGCGTGGGTTTATTTATGTTACCTACCTATTTCCGTGTTCTGTTTACTCCGTTTTATATTAAGTTTCATAAATTCATTATTTCCAGACACCTAAACTTTGTTGATCAAGGTCGAATGAAGGTCAAATCTGAGATTTTATTCATAAAGTGATTTTAGGTTATTGGGAAATAATAAATTTATCAGCGTGTTTATCTTAATTTGAGCTATCGTATTATGAATATTTTATTTTCATCTGCATGTCGTGATTGTTTTTTATGTAAATTAAAAAGTTAAATCTCTGGGTATCTCTTTGTATGGGTGCGAATCCATCTTATTTGACAATAAGTTGGTAAAGTTAGTTTTAAAATCTTAAATACCAAGCTGAGGTGTAACTGTCGAATGTTGAAAATAATCTTGTCAGCTCCTGCTATATAGTGTTGTGTAAGATTTTTTAAACAAACTTGTAAATCTTCATTATGTCCAATAAATTGAAAATACAAGAATTTTAAAAATTCCCATTCCCATATTTGATGTTATCTCCAAATAAGTACTTCACGCGAAAGAAGTCGCGGATAAAAACTATCTCAATTTAGAAAAAGCACCAGTCACTAGTCTAATCAAAGCAGTCGATTGATTGATCGTCGATTGATCAAAACAATGTTCCCTTTGTAATAGCAAAATTAAACATATAGGAGAAATGCCGAATAGTTACGGAATAAATCGCCCCTGAGGGTTGAAAACCTTGTGAGAGAAAACTTGTGTAACTTTAATAGTATACCTACTTGAGATGAAATACGTGTTATGTTGCCATTGTCTCACTAGCTTCTTGATCCAAAATAATAATTATTCCGTAATTATTACGAACAGTCATACTCCATTATGTAACTAAAAATATATGTTGATCGACTTTGTTGCTACTAGTTTATGGGTCTGTTTTCACTTGTAATATGGGTTTTGCTTTTATCTTTGTTTGATTGTAAAATAAATTATTTTGTGTTCGATTTAACCTCGGTGGACCGGTCGGTAGTATCGGTCCATTGGGATTTTTAATTTATTTTATTTGGTTAGATTTGCTCATGAATAAACATTTTACAACACCTGAATACTATTTTAATACTTTGCGAGAATAGTTACCAGAAAAAAATTTAGTTATGATTACAAATATAAAGCTGAAAATGTAAATTCTTATGATTTCTATAAGCCTTATTATTAGGCCGTATAGAACTCTGCGTACCGTCAGTACTGTCCCTGCGCCCCGACTACACGGCCGGTACGTTGCTCCCCGTTAGAGCTCCGTTACGAGCTCCGGTGAAATACGCACGGTGCCTACGGTATTGTCGTGCATAGAATATGTATCCGATAATAAATCTGTAATATGTGCAGTTCTAAAGGCTGGTTTACACTTAGTCAAATGGGTAAGGATCACTGAAATTGGACTAGTGGCGCCCTCTCCTCTAGAATGATGGCGTCAACGTTGACAGCGAGCCACGAAGTTGACCCATAAGTCATATATTTTCATACATTTGACATTTCAGTGCCCGACTAATGTATGGAAAATGTTCAAATCGCATGCGCGAACTGGCAGATGCGGTCTCCTTATAAAATTTATCTAGCGGGCAATCTTCATAGGGGTGAATTTCAAAATACACAGTAAGGACAGTGGAGAGTGCAAGTTGCAAGGACAGTGGCGAGTAGGATGGCGAGTGCCTGGCCAGTGACTGTTTACACTACAGCCAGTCATACAATATTTGGATCCACTGGCAAGGCAGCTTGCAAGCCAACTTGATTCGCCACTGTCCACCGGTTTACACCACTACTTACCCACTTCGCTAAACACTTGACCAGCCTTAACGCGCCGATACACCCGTACGTTGCCTGGCGTGTCTGCTACCTGACGCAATATATACGCGCGTGACCTACGACGATGTTTCTCGTCAGTGCTGTGTACAGCCACGCTCGTGGCATTCGTCAGTACGGCTCTATACGCTATTGTTGGATTCCGTACATTTCAATAGCGCTAGCTACCGACGAACGACGCCAGGACCAACTGTCAGATTTAAAACCGCGCAATGACGCGGTTTGCACGCGTTGTTTAAATAAAAACGAGTAATAAGAACCCGTGTATTTTGACGAAGCGCGGCGCGCGGTTGTGCTTTTTCATATAAATCGAACCTAATAGCCATTTTTTGTCTCTTGAAACAAACTAAAAATTTGTTACAGAAGTATATACTTTCATACAGTCAGTTTGTGTTTTCGAGACTTTTTTTTATTGCGCGTGTAGCTTGCGCCCTTTCACACTGTTTTCTTTTACAGATGTCTAAACGAAAACAGCGATTTGACCGTTTTTTTTAATACAAATCGTGCGTTTTTTTTATATTAAGCGGTCGAAGCGCCGCCGTGCGGAAAATACATGGTTTCATATACAACGATTCATATTCTACCGCTCGTGTACTTCACATAAGCCGCGTATAGCGGCGCCACCGTCGCGGCGATTTGACGGTTGAATATAATCGAACCTAAAATACCCAGCCTTATTAGAACAAGCATGCAAGGTTCTTTTTCATTTCATTACTCTACGATTCTATTGCTACAGTTGTAACACTGATGATATACTTCAAACAAAATTACCTATATTTGAAAAATCATGGCTGTTGCCATGTTAGATTACCACTAATTAGTAATCTGCAATGGCAGTAATGTAATTACGTGATTAATAATTATATAAATTCTTGGAATAGCTCTTCTAATTCATCCTTATGTAAATTAGTTATGTGACCGATCATAGATTAAAGGTCTTTGCACATCTTGTCAAATGGTATCCTTTTGTCACTTAATGCCCTGGTGTCAATTCCCGGACTATTCATTAGCTAACATTTTATGCGTTATTGAAATAGTGCCTAAACGAACCTAAACCTATCCTATCGTAATCCTAAACAACCGGTAAAAAATGCAGTTTTGCGTTGGTTACACTACATGAACCGTATTTGACGACGCATTCCTAGTGATGATTTAGATTATACTTCTCTAGTAATATTGAAGGTGCGTGGTAAATATTTATTATTTAAATTAAGAATGTTTAATTAGCGATTAGTTAAAATTAAAAATTTAGTTGTTGTCTAATATCTACATACTGTGTTTAACTTCGAATGTGCGTTGCATGTATAGTTCTGAATTGATTGTTCGCTGAACTTGAATGTCGTCTTCATGCCTAGTTTATACGCTTTCAGTGTATAAGTGCAGTAATGGACAAGTAGTGTAGAAGATAAGTACACATTTGTAATTGATAAGTACCAGATACTTGAGAGCTGTGGGGCGCTTTTTGTTATCTATTCGGTACGAGTTCGAAATATTGAGATAAAAAGTTGCAGCACTAAGTGCTGGTAGCGTGTAAACAAGCCAATTAGAGATGGTGTGATTTCGTACACAGAAACAATTGAAAGTTTGTTTTGTTATTTTGTAAATATTGTATCCCGTAGTATTTGTAATAAAGATACCTTATACTTATGATGGGTGTTTTAATTTGTCGCTGCCGATATTTTATCCCATACTGGTTAATAATCCAGAATATGTCCTGTCAGAATGCTATTTACAAAGGAAAATCTGGCAGGCAAGCAGTACCTAGAGATCAGATTACTTTTCCCTGGTAGGGTCCTAAATGTTTGAGCTGTGTCAGTGGATATAACGCACGCACGTGACGTGACGCATAAGAATTATCACGCACAATAGATTTGAAAAAAAAATGTAAGGAAGGACCTGACTACTGTAGGATTTATCACGCACTAGTGATTTGAAAAAATGTGTAAGGACCTGACTACAATACGACATTCCGTACAACAGACTAACAACCGCGGGATGGACAGTATAAGTACACGGATAACACTAGAGTACCCTAAGGTCACTTTTGGGTAAAGGTAGGTCGTGTGCCCACAATCCTGACCACCGCAGGTACCGCACACAAGTGTGGAGTCCTCCAATCCTACCTAGTGACTCCCACAGCCCCAGCTGCCCCGATGTCCATTAAATTGAGATGTCATTATACGACTGCCCGCCCGTTCCCATTGTTATTAGTATCTACAAATGTTTTAAAATCAATAAAGAAACAAACCACATGGTCCAACTGAAATGACCAACTGGTTGTATCTACTGCTCACGCTATTCTTTTAAGGAAGGAACTGTAATGTGATATAAATCGACTCGTAAGCGAGTAAAAGTATACGCGAATAGTATTTCCCTGCCGTTGCAATGGCGGCAAATGGAGGTGGTGAAGAACATTTGTGTGTAGAGAGAGCATTCAGTAGTGACAAGATGTGGCGGTGGGCGGTGTTGTGGCAGGCCTCGACGTTGCTCATCGTAGGAGGGACGCTTGACTTCAGGTTCTTCAATCAGAGGCGTCAATATGCGCCTTCTTCACAGGTATTTAGCTGTTTTGTTTTAATTTACTACTAAACCCGCGTTTGACCTCAATATTATTTTTAGTGCGTGTTATTGTGCAGGATTTTATGATGCGAGAATTCCGAATATCAATGGGACCAAGTTACGCAGAAATGATCCAACCCACAAACTGAAAATATCTCAAAACTACACATACATATTTTATACATATTTTAACGTGGCAAAATGCTTATTTCTCTCTGTCAACCGTTTGTGGGTTGGATCATTTCTGCATAACTTGGTCCCATTGATATTCGGAATTGATCTACCTACTTATTTTAAGTCCCTGTATTATACTCATGCTATGAGTATGTTTGTACCTCCTATTTTAATTTTTTATTAGGTAATCTGTTTTTATATTAAGAAGGTATGTCTTATTTAATGTATAGTACACACTGCCTGTATGCACCGACTGCCTACTTTTGAACTGCTTTAATTTAACTACCAACTTTGGAACTGTAGTTTTCGTCCTTATTCGAATTGCATTCAAAACTTATTAGCTAAACGAAAACTACTCATATTTTTGAGTATAATTATTAATTATTATAATGGTTGTTATTTGTGTTTTTGTGGCATATAGGTAAATTGTTAGAAATTGTCTAGTTTAGGGACTGTGCATGCAGTCTAATTTAATATTCGATAGTTAAAGCCGACCTTATTTTTATTTTCGAGTAGGTAAGTATTATAATCGTCATCGTTTGTTACATCAAGGTTTTTTATTGATTATGACAGTATCACTAAAACGAGAGCGTCGTCGGTGACCTAGTCGCTAGGACGCCGGACTCCCATATGGGATGTCCGGGTTCGAAACCATGCAATGCCATGCAATGCCATTTACCAATGAGTTTTTCGGATTTTTTCGAAGACTTACGTACACTTACCGACTGCTCTAATGGTGAAGGATAACATGGTGAGGAAATCTACATGTCTGAGGAAATTAAAAGTTTCCGAATGCACCTATAAGCACTGGGACCGTTCGGTGGATCATGGCCCGTACCCCCCTTTTTCAAGGGGAGGCCTGTGCCCCAATAGTGGGGACGTTAATAGGCTGATGATCTCTAAAATGCAGTGAATACCTTTGCTCTGAGTATTACTTACCTGTATCTTACGAGAATGTCGCTGACCCAAGTCCCGAAAGATGATTAACTAAGTAAAACTTAGTTAAATGTTTTGATTTAATTATAATTAATTAATGCTTATTTAAACGCTTTATTTAATAATTTATAATTAATTAATGCTTATTTAAACGCATTATTTAATAATTTATAATTAATTAATGCTTATTTAAACGCTTTATTCAATAATTAATAATTAATTAATGCTTATTTAATTTTATTTTATTATTAATTAATTATAATGATAGGTATATGTGTTATAACAAATATTTAATTAAATACTTTCTAACATGTAAATTTATATTTATCAATAAATTAGTGTATTGAATTGTAAATCACTTTTTAGAAAGGTGGTTGGTAGTGTACCATACACTACCAACCACCTTTCTAAAAAGTGATTTAGAAAAAATATGTCTAAAAAGGTCAAGATTTTTACAACATAGTCGGGTTCTTGCCCTAGTCCACATAGTATTAATAGGTCCTTCAGTGTGTGAAAAGTAAATATAAAGATTTTTTTGTTAGAACATAATTTCGGTTGAAAATTACAAATACTTAAAATTCCTCGTTAGCATGAAAACTCAGCCTGGAAAAGGAATTTATCAGTATTGATATCTTCTATGAATATAAAAACTTGTTTCTTTATATTTATTACAACATGAATCTATTATACAGGGTGTAACATTAAGAACGGTCAGTATGGGAAAGTCTGAAACTATAAGACATACGAAGATCTGTTCTTAGGAACCATGTCATCAATTTTAGTAACAAGAAACACTGTATTCATACATTTTTAAAAAAAACCTGTACTCAGCCTGGGAATCGAACCCGGTTGTTTTGAAAAAAAAAACCAACACTATTTCTATTTAGATATCGGTCTTAAGGAACAAATGTTAGTATGAAACGTGATGTTTAAAATTAATAAAACGCATTGTTTCCATATCTTTTAATTTATTTTAGTAGGTGTTCGAAATGACTACCATTTTGTAAAATACAACATTCAACTCGTTTAGGTAACGATCTTACTATTGAATGTTGTATCTTCAGGTGGTGAATTTGCATTAAAATTGTCTCTATGGCTGCTGGTCTCTAGGTCTTCAATTGTGTCGTAGCTTGTTTTGTGCACTTCATCCTTAACGTAATCGATATCTAAATAGAAATAGTGTTGGATTTTTTTCAAAACAACCGGGTTCTATTCCCAGGCTGAGTACAGTTTTTTTTTAAATGTATGAATACAGTTTTTCTTGTTACTAAAATTGATGACATGGTTCCTAAGAACAGATCTTCGTATGTCTTATAGTTTCAGACTTTCCCATACTGACCGTTCTTAATGTTACACCCTGTATATACATACTATCCTTCCTGTTTAGTACACCCTAGATTGCAATCAATGAACCAACCTTGCGTGCTGAAAGGTGCATTTTACTCGTGGGCAAGTGCACTTGCGGCTAGTATAGTACGATAACGAGAGTCATTATTAACATTCTTTAATTAAAGTAACAGCAACTGACAACTTCACGATGTTTCCATGATTGGTGTGATTAATAACAAAATTGATAGGTAATTGAATGTATAATAGTACATTATGATATAAGTGCGGTAAGTTGAAAATTACAGCCGAGGCGATATTGCTAGCCCGAGCCGTAGGCGAGGGCTATAAGGAAGCAGAGGCTGTAATTTTCAAAGCGCACGTATGTCATACGACGTTTTATAACATATTTACGAGGAAATAAATAAAACTTTGACTTTCTTAAACGAATAAATCTTTAATTACTTGTTAAAGCAGTTATAGAAATTTGAACAATTTTTAAAAGTGATTGTTACGTTGCCAGTTGCTTTTTAGCATTGAATAGTAGCACCACAATGAGCTTGACTTATATTTTTGAGAAAGTTCCATGAAATATGCTAAAAACACATTTTCTGAAAATGAATTTGCATCTTTGCTTGTTTTCCATATGATGAAATTTTGATACGCTTGTAAGTATCTATCGGTCGATTTTTCAGGCAAGAGGCTTAGAGTAGCCTTTTTCGCTGCGTTTAAGACTTGTGGCGGTGTCAAATTAATAAATTCATCACTACTTGACGACATTTTCAAATAAAAACAATACAGCGAAAAGAAAAAGCGCGCGGAATAATTTTACTTGTCCACAAATTAGCGATGCGCGCGCATCAACTTTTTTTAGGTAAAGGTACAAAAACAGCCAGTATTACTAATAAAGTAAATTAATATTTTTGTGTTTTTGTTACAGATAAATGGTTGTAATTTATTGTCAAAATTAATTAAATTAAAGAATTAAATCTTTATTTATTATATTTTATCTCCCAAAGTTAATTTTATTCATAAAATATTGACCACTTTTTTAACATAAAAACTCTTTGCTAAGATTTTAAAAAGTATCGTTCATTTTTAGACGGAGCATCTTAAAAAACCGTACATGTTACTTTATTTAAAAAAACTCGTGCGTTTCACATTACTATAACGCACAAGTGCGTAATGAGATACATTACGATATTGAAATTGGTGTAATTACAGCCACTTTACGAGCAAATATGTTATAAATAAAGTTATCTAATGAACTTGATGGGAAAAAAAGAATTGAGAATTGGCTAATTTCACTAATACCTATAATACATTTATTATTAAACCAAATGCATGTATTTGGCTTAATAATTTGAAGTAGCTATCTAACTCTCCTCTTTCGAAAAGTTAGAATTTGGTGCGATCTAAATAATTTTCTCTCACGCTTTGTTGTTTACTGATTTCGAACAAAGCTTTATCAATTTCATAATGGAAAGTAGATCATATTATAATTTGCTTATCAGCCTTTGTCGATAGGGAATGATCACGTTCCGCGTTGTAAAGAGATATAACAGCGATAACTTTGTAAACAAAGAGGACTTTGTTTAATAACATTGGATGTGTTATTTTAAATAAATACGTGTACCTATATCGGTTTTATTACATATTTTGATGAAATAGTGATAAAATTGAATTTTTTCTTAACGTACATAAAAATTCTTGAAGGTATTGATCACTTTCAGTGACCCAATTTTGCGATTTGTCAAAGGTTTACTCATAGGTACTGACTCGCCCTGCAAGCACCTAAGTAGTAGTAATTAACATATGGTTTGTAATATGAAGGTAGCCAGTAAAGAGGTCACGGTCACTGATGTGTTAAGTTCACTTCATTGACAAATTCTTAACGTAAAACCCACTAATGTCTGACCCGATATTATTCATTAACGATATAATTATAATGAGATATGTGGTACATATTGCTAGCTACGCAGTTTCAAAGATAAGAAAGTACATAAACTAATCATATGGGTGTTTGCAAACAATTTTAGCAGTTAGATTGTCTTGGTGGATCGTATTAAGGAAATATAGAATGATAGTGAGAATCTGGGGTAAAATATAGAGTTTAATGAACTTTTTGTTTACGAATGACTTGGCTGGTTACCGTTAGTTAAACAAGTATAGTTAGAGCGTGACTGAAGTAATTACCCGGTTACAGAAGTTAGTGACATGGAAATTTGTTTTAGTATTAGTCATAGAATAGTACATTATGATATAAGTGCGGTAAGTTGAAAATTACAGCCGAGGCGATATTGCTAGCCCGAGCCGTAGGCGAGGGCTATAAGGAAGCAGAGGCTGTAATTTTCAAAGCGCACGTATGTCATACGACGTTTTATAACATATTTACGAGGAAATAAATAAAACTTTGACTTTCTTAAACGAATAAATCTTTAATTACTTGTTAAAGCAGTTATAGAAATTTGAACAATTTTTAAAAGTGATTGTTACGTTGCCAGTTGCTTTTTAGCATTGAATAGTAGCACCACAATGAGCTTGACTTATATTTTTGAGAAAGTTCCATGAAATATGCTAAAAACACATTTTCTGAAAATGAATTTGCATCTTTGCTTGTTTTCCATATGATGAAATTTTGATACGCTTGTAAGTATCTATCGGTCGATTTTTCAGGCAAGAGGCTTAGAGTAGCCTTTTTCGCTGCGTTTAAGACTTGTGGCGGTGTCAAATTAATAAATTCATCACTACTTGACGACATTTTCAAATAAAAACAATACAGCGAAAAGAAAAAGCGCGCGGAATAATTTTACTTGTCCACAAATTAGCGATGCGCGCGCATCAACTTTTTTTAGGTAAAGGTACAAAAACAGCCAGTATTACTAATAAAGTAAATTAATATTTTTGTGTTTTTGTTACAGATAAATGGTTGTAATTTATTGTCAAAATTAATTAAATTAAAGAATTAAATCTTTATTTATTATATTTTATCTCCCAAAGTTAATTTTATTCATAAAATATTGACCACTTTTTTAACATAAAAACTCTTTGCTAAGATTTTAAAAAGTATCGTTCATTTTTAGACGGAGCATCTTAAAAAACCGTACATGTTACTTTATTTAAAAAAACTCGTGCGTTTCACATTACTATAACGCACAAGTGCGTAATGAGATACATTACGATATTGAAATTGGTGTAATTACAGCCACTTTACGAGCAAATATGTTATAAAAAAAATTACGGTACAGTCGATTAGTTTTATAACATGTTCTTTTCAATTGCAATTATAAGGTAAATGACTTATGAAAACACGGAGCGGTAAAGGAAATTGAGGGGAAACTTGCGTGTTTATTCGATGGACCTATCACCATCCTAGATAGATTTTATTTATGAGTTTCTGTTGGAAGTGAGACCCACGCAGTTGTTATAAACGCCTCAGTCTTCCAGTTAAGAAAAAATAAATAGTCTGTAGGATTTTTTAATACAAAATATTCTCACTTATTTAACATTACCTACCTATATAGTATTAACGTTTATAATATGGCTATTGGAATTTGGTTGAATTATTAGCCAAATTCTAAACGAAAAGATAATTAAGTCATCATCATCATCATCAGCAGCCTACTCTAGTCCACTGCTGGACATAGGCCTCTCCCAGGGCGCGCCATTGAGCCCGATCTTCGGCTCTTCTCATCCAGTCGCTGCCAGCCACCTTGCGCAGATCGTCGCTCCATCTAGCAGGGGGGCGTCCCACACTACGTTTGCCCAAACGCGGTCTCCACTCCAGAACTCGTCTCCCCCAGCGGTTGTCGGTTCTGCGACAGATGTGACCGGCCCACTGCCACTTCAGCTTGCTAATCTTATGAGCTATGTCGATGACTTTTGTTCTATGCCGGATCTCCTCATTTCGGATTCGATCCAGCAGTGATACTCCGAGCATAGCTCTTTCCATAGCACGCTGAGCAACTTTCAATTTGTGAACCAGTCGCACCGTCAGTGTCCACGTTTCGGCTCCGTAGGTCATTACTGGTAGGACGCACTGGTTAAAGACTCTAATAATAATAATTAAGTAAAAAGTATTAATTCTATGAAACTTGGTCTTAATGTATACAAACCCATTAATCAAAATATCTCCGTGATCTATCACATCAGACAATCAACAATAGTTTAATCCACCTGTAATTCACTTTTATCATGTCCTAAACTACATTATACATAAGTTGAAATGTTAATAAAACATGGATAATTCATTAACATATAAAATTCCATTTCAGGTTGAGTCAATGTGTTAACTTGGTTGTCAATTTTTGTCTCATCGTAACTCTACATTGACTTTGAAAGTCGTTGATGTTCACATATAAATCAATTGCTTAATTAATATTATTATGGTACTGTTTATGAAAGTCGGTGCCAGGTGGTAGGTGGTGGCTAGGAACCCATACTCCGATGTGTGAAGTCCGGATTCAAAACCATGCAATGTCCTGTACCAATGAGTTTGTGAAAAAACAGCCTAAAATCATACGTACGAGTATCGTTGCGAACTGAATCGATACGAACTGATATAGGCACAAATTAAGGGTTATATTGGGCGGAATAACAAAACCTACAAAATGGCTAAATTAAGGGTTTTGTAAATACAAAAAAATCACTTGCACATACGAGTACATTTATTTTTATTTTTATTATGTCATTTATTTAACAATATTTTTTATTGCACTAGATACACAAAGAGGAAAATATTTATACTATCACACACAAAATAATATAATTAATATATATATTATTTTTAAATTATCTTACCCAACACTAGTAAATTCAATAATATGGTGGTTTTTTCAATAGAATTAACTATTACTTTTATACATATAAACACTGACATGAAACGTGAGATGACATACGAGTAGGTATAAGAAAATGGATAGCATATTTTTCGTAATAATGATAACAAATAAAATAGGCAACTATACTTAAAATGTAGATAATTTTCCAGTTGTCATCTTCTAAGCGGATAGCGAACTTGATATGAGCAGCGAGAATGTATTGTTTACGTGCTTCAAGCGAGTTAATGAACTTACGTTGCATTGTCTATTGTTGCTAATCTAAGTACCTCGGTGTAATTATTATTTACAGAGCGTAAAAAACTTCATTTATTTTGTTTCAGGTCAACTGCTTCGAATATACATTTCCCATAGATAGATTTGGCAAAGCGCTCGATAAAGGTAAATTAAATATTCCTTCACCTTTCTAAATAATTTATCTAATATTGGCATACTTAGGTAACTTTGTTCAATATTTCGTTCAGGATGGCGTGCCGAGAAAACAACAATGAGAAATGTATTCCCTGCTGCCACTACTCCGACATACCCAAGTGCCCAGTTGTTGAATTTCAATAAAATATCTCGGAGGATTGACCATTTACTTCCTAGCGGTAACGATATAGTGAAGGAGCACGCCAAGCTGGTGCAAGACATAAATAGCCTCCGTCAAGTTTTATTTGTCGCGCCTTTGGCCGACGATAATAGAGACTACGATGACTCTATATTACATGAAATAATTGAAACTTCCACTACTACAACACCGAGGCCGACCACAACTAAAGCAGTGAGGTCTACAAAACCTAGTTCAATACCAGTTTTTTTACTAGGTGGTGCAAGTCAGCGGCAAATTGTGAAGAGTCCAGTAATTACATTTTCAAAGCCTACAATCAGTCTGGTGGGTACTTCGGTGTCACCGTTAATGAAACACCCGTATCCGTTCGTCGTACAATCAGCTACTCGAAAGCCGATCAAAGTTTGTATGACAGCCATGCCTGCGATGTACACGACTACCCGGCGACCGTCTCTCTGGCAAAGGCTACTCAATTCACTCATACCGAGATAGTGTTAAGTCCTAACAAAATATTGTGATATATCTAAGCTCTGCAAATTGTTTCTTTTCTTACAAAAGTCATCAATTTAAATTATTATGTCGCAAACTGTTACGTTAGGTTGATGTAACATCATGTAATATTCGTAATGTAAATAGTGCTCTCACTGTTTTGTTATGATGCGGAAAACGATAGATTTTCCGTATTTTTTCTCGCACACTCACTGTATCAGTCTACTGTGTAGTGTGTCGGGAGCCTCACTCGTTGCAATACTCTATGTGACAATATGCGTGCATAGACATCGTCGCTCGCGTGTGCCACCTCTAATTATAGACGTCGATTATGTATTGTCTACTTTTTTACATTTAACGCTTCGGAATGGAAAAGTTGAACGCCTTATGTGTTATGATGAAATTATTTTTCAAATAATGGTTTATGTCATTAGCACTTCTCCTGGCATTCTTGTGTTGAAGTTATTTTATAAGAGTTAGTAGTGTAGCGTTATGTCAAGAATAGTTTACTTGCTTATACAGTCGTCATTGACCTTGAGGTTCGACCTTCACGTCTACAACTTTATGGCTTTGGACTCTTGCCGAAGACAAACTTGGCAAAATCCTGCAGATATAATCTCCATACCTATATACAAGCTTCTTTTTCTTCTTGTTCTGTTTGTCATCCTTAATATAGTAGGCTAGATTATATTAGTATATATTTAAGTACTTTAACTCTCAGTGATAACTATTAATTCGTTCGCGCATTATTCATCTTTTGGTGTAAACCGTAATATATGTATAGATATTTTAATTTTTTTAATATTGTTTTATACCATAAAACAATAAACCAATGTAAATCAACTGGATTGAATTATTTTACTTACACTAGCTATACGAGTAGGTATACATATTAATATTTATATCGAACTACGAGTTAATCTGTAATTGAAGCAGCTTATTTTACAGATTACAGATGATTTTGACAATGAGTTCAATGCTTACAGCCTTAAAGTTTGTCTCAAAATGCTCGTGGCTTTTAAAACATCTGAAAAAATAATTCTTCAGAGAGTTTAAAAATGTATCCGCCCACGAATCGTGGTCATACAACATAGTTTGAGGATAGTGTAGAGGACTTTTATATACCCCCCAAAAACCAGACCGGAAAAAAAACTTTAGTTTAACTCTAAAAATACTAACTTTGATCCAGCATCCGCCCGGGTGCGCGCTGTATGACCGAGTTTTTCACAAAGCCCTCATCGAACTTTATCATTCTAGACTGGAGTGGTAGTGGGAAACAAAAGTTTGGAATCGACGGCACGGGATGAAGGAGAACTAATAGTAGAACTACATGGACTAACCCATACAGTCAACATCAAATAAACTGATATGAAATAACGTTTCAAAAAAGTTGCACATTAGTAAATATATAGGTAAGTACGTTATTTAAAAAAGTTTAAGAGCTCTACGACCTAATTCCGACGTCGGTCATTCATAATAGGTTATATTCGTAACTACAATGGAAAAGTGCTGCGGCCAGTCGCGGCCATCAATCAGGTAATCTGCTTTTTATTAAAAATATTTTTTTTAAAACAATGATGACAGTGATAGTGACATCTTTAACACACTAAGTTACATTTGATAGCCACATCAAGTTTAAATTTGATAGCCACATCAAGTTACATTTGATTTGATAATACAAGGTGTTCCTTTGGTTATGGATTAACTTCCACACTGTACCCAGAACATTGAAGTAGTCATTTTCCATATTGTCACATTTTTAAATTTTATTTTTATTTTCATACAAACTAAATGCCTTGCTTTAAATTACCTAGTATGCCATACTCTTTATTCGAGCTGGCAACGTCGCATTTAGATTAATTTAAACTTGACAATCATGACATCATTTATTAATGTCATTACAACACATGTTTAATAAACAAATGTGCAAACGAAATGCAAATAGTTTGTTATTGTTTTGTTTCAGGTTTTCTTATATGGGCTCTTCTTATAAATAAAGACCCTTATTCATTGTATAACTCAATTAAATTTAGTAAAATAAAATAGCAAGTAACTCCAAAACGAGGAGTTTTTGAGGATCAATGATGCATTGTCAAATATATTATGTAAACGCTACAGTAGTGTTTGGCGAAGTTAATGCATATCCTCAGGAACACCTTGTATATACCTATATCAGTTGATCAGTTACATTAAAAGTATCAAATCCACATCGTAATACATTATGTATGTGATATACATAGTGTAACACATACATTGTACAATAATTATATACCCACACATATTTTACATATTTAAAAAAATATCTTAATCATAGACGTTACGTTGACTGTACCTCCCATGTACCTAGTATTACGGGCGTTGATGGTGAAAGTAGCTTTTTGCCTTCATCTGTCTGTCGGGGGACTCTGGGTGAAACTTCGACATACTGATGATTATAAATTTTGTAAATAGCTAGGGGTGAAGAAGTAAAACTTAGAGACCAGGTAGATACATTATAGAGTCGTTTAATAGTCTTAAGTACATTATTTAGGTATCTACTAAAATAATTTTATGATATACTTACATTACATAAACTTATTGTTATTTTGTAAAAAGGAACGTTGAATTGCTACGTTACTACGTTGTATTGTCCAGACATATAATCTAGAATCTGTTATTGCTGCTTTATTCGATTTTCTTCATACAGATTTGACACGATTTTAAATTTCCCCCGTTGCTCGTTCGTTCGTAAATCCATATACGAGTAAATCGAACTGACGGCATTTATTTTTGCAACCGAGCACAATCCTGTACTTACTGAAAACGCGTTACTATGCGTTTCTCTAATGTGGACATATTGGTAAGTTGACTACGAAGAGTATATTGAGTTCAATCAGTGCTGCCAATACGAGGAATCCCGCGTACACTATGATACAAGTAATGCCAATTTTCCAATCCAATTGGAATTTGTTTAAAGCCAAAGAACCGTATAATGCAAACAGCGTTGACAGAAGTGAGATAGCACTATATGATAGACCACTGGAGTTAATTGACACCTGAAATGAAATGAAATATAAGTAGTTAATGTGCAAAAATGATAGGTAGAAAGGTAATCGTTATTAGACGTGGTTTAAAAGAATATCTAATATCGCATATCTTTTGTCACGAGTACATACATTTCACGTCTCTTAATTAACTAAGTATTGCATACATCAAAAAATGATAATAAATTCATAAAAAGTTTTTATATAGGTGTGACTTATTGGACAAACAATCTAAGGCTGTAAGGTCTCTACATCGACACCTTAAAGCCTTAGCCATGAAAATAATCATGTTTCACTGAAAACGAAAAAATATCAAGTTGGTTTTGTAATGGGTACTTACCCAATTATTTCCTGGCGTAGAAGGGTACCATAACGATTTTATAAGCCAGGGTAATCCCAGACAGAGCAAGATATCAAAAGTGTTGGACCCGATAGAGTTACTAATCCCCATTGTACCTTGACCTGGAAGAAATTATTCATAGTGAATTATTCACGCCATAATTAGAATTTCAAATTTTTATGAGAACTATGATTGATTAGGTACTTAAATTCGGACTCGTGATAGATATATGTTTTAAACACACGTGAACTCTTCTCATCGATTGAAAACTGACGTTGCACATTCTCAGGATGCGCTTAAATCAATGTTCAATGTTGTTCAACACGAATGGCATACTATAATTGCTGATTTTATAATCGGTAGAAGTCCGAAGAACTAAGAAAGATGTCTATTTTGAAGAAATATTAGTTGCGTTCAATATGCAGAATGTCAACAAAAGTAAATGCTTACCATTATTGGTAACCAATACACTGGATACAGCCTCTGGGAGGCTAGTGCCGGCTGCCAGTATCGTTAACCCTGTTATGCTATCTGGCACGTTCAAGGTGTCGCCTTCATTAAACAAAGTAAAAGAAAGCTTATATACAAGAAAAAATTATTAATAATAAACAATGTTTATCATTGTAGACGTTATTAGTCGCCAATATATGGTGTCTCCTTTTAGGGGTTGGTCCAGATACATACAGACCCTAACCTAACTGACTATTGACACGGTAATGTATGTCGGGGTCGGGTGGGCAGCGCATCAGGGATATCTCTGTTTAACAAGCGCCACTGGACCATTTACCGTCGGTTAGACCGTTTGTCAGCTTTATGAAAAATAACTATTATAAGTAGTTCGACGACATTTTACATCAGTACCTTCTTTTGAAACCCTAAAATTGGTACCGGCTTACTTAGTAACTTACCAAGTATAGTTATGATCCAGGCCACAATATATGATACTCCGCCTATCCATATGATGCACATAATAAAGGTGAGGGGGTAGAGGCGCGGGTAGCGACGACAGTCCGGCACACTAGCCCATAGAAGCAGTCTGATCGGCCATGTTAGTATCCATAGGAGTTTCTTTGCTCCTGACTTCTTCTCCCCTGGCCAGGACCAAACGGAACTGACACTGTCTTCTATAATATTGAAGATACGATTTCAGCTTTACAGTTAATGTAGGTACAGTGGACAACACATCAGGATGATGTAGGTACCCTTTAGTACTTTGTCGATTTACGACTGTCAAGGAAATATAACAAAAACTTATTGCGACAGGGTTCCATAGGTTGCTTGATGTGTCTTCCAATGTATAGGTACAAAGTATTTCAGCTTATAGAGTTTTACGTGTTACGTGATTGCTTTACTAATTAACTCACATTACTAAATATCTATAACTTTGTATGAAAGCTACGAGACGTGTAGTTGTTTGGTAATTCCGTGTATTATACAATAAGATGGATGATTGATGAAAATTAATAACACTTTTTAGAAACTTTGATGTTCATACAAGCAATTGTCACTTGTTGGGAATTACATAAGTTCCTTATAGCAAACCTGCGTAGACAACCAAATTAACGTTTAGTTACCTATGCCTATTGTAATATTCTTTGAAATTTGAAAAGAAAATTAACAATCCAACTACTTAACGCTATTTTCAATGAGATACGAGTGAGTACCTAATAGTCACATAGGTAGATACTTTTTGGGATTGTATAAATATTTCCTTTTACCTGACCCTGTGGAATCGTGCCTCCTTGTCAATTCTATGCCTTGCTCCTCGTCGTTAAGTCGCACTTGACGATTCTTGTTAAGATTTACATTCAGTGAATTGTTTTTTGTTTGTTTTTCTGTCAAAAAGAAAATGAAAGAGGCAATCAATCAAATAAGTATTTATCGACAAAATGATTAATTCTAAATTGTCGTTCTTGGATAAAATGTAACAGAAATACCACTAATAAACCTCTTCGATATATTTTTCGTTGTCTGACCTTTGATTAATAGTGGTGTAATTTCTGTATACAACTTCGGTTTCCGTGAAACACAACATCCACTCTTGACAAAGGAGCCCAAGCGACCGTTGAAGACCATTGCTGAAACAATGGAAAACTTAAGTGTTATATAAATTAGGTATAAACATTAATTTGCCTTTTCTACATTTGAAATACCTAGGCACTAACTAAGTAAATAAATGAAAAAATTGCACAAACTCTATACGCATTAAGTATTTTTTTATTTATATGTAGGTTACCCCTAGGAAACCTACATATAAATAAGAGAATGAATTCATCTGTTGATAAAGTATAGGTATTTTATCAACAGATGAATTAAGTAAGTGGAAGGGTTTCTTCATGGTAGTATGATGTATTACCTAGTATGTAAAGCGTGTACATAAGCACGAGCAGTAGAGCTTCGTGCCAGTAGATCTTATCGTCGAGCAGCGTGAGAACAAGCGCCACCACCGCCACGGCGTACATCAGGCAGTCGCGGGACACCGACCACCAGTCCAGCTCTATTACCTGGTATAAAAACATATTTTTATTATCAGTTTCAAACACTTGGAAGCCAAAAGGTATAATCAATTGCAAAGTAGGTAAATGTAGATAGTGATTTTATTTGTGACGTCATGTCTTTTTTATCAGTCGGTACTCGGTTGTAATTGTCCGGGTAAATAAAATGACCCTTTATTTTGAAAAGTATGCCAAATAATTTGATTAAATCCAATAGGAATCGCTTTCAGTTGAAGTTCAGTTTCAGTTTTCGTCTTGTGGTATTTATTTAGATAACAGAAGTCGAGTTTGCACAGGTTCAAGGTTACCGGTCGACCGTTTCGTCCTTAATAAGGTCTAACCACAAATATGTGACAACACACAAATATGTGTTCACAACTGTGTGATATATTAGTAACATACTCGTGGTTTAGACAGCCCTATCTGCCTAAGGCGTTATATACCTACACTAGCCAAGCATGCCTAGAGGTGTCCTTGTTCAGCGCTGCATAGCTCGGTCAATACGGTTGAACTCACGTATGCACATGTATGTACAGTAGGTACAGTAACAAAACCGATGTCAGATCCGAAAAGGGATTGTTCCCAGTTGTAGCTGAACAACATTTGCTCTACAATTTTCCGAATATCGAAATATTTTGTTCTCCATACATTACACAGATTCAGTTATCAAATGACACTAGATATTGGTAACTGGGTTCATTTTAAAAACTTTGCACATTTTCACAAACGAAAACGTAGAGAGTTGTTACTTTTTAATGTAAATATAAATTACCCACGGTCCATATTAAAACCTGTGGTCCATATTGAACTAACTATTTTAGAAAGTCTGAATTTGTAATATTTTGTAAAAAATCGAACCGTTGTTAGAGATTTTGTTTCATTATGACACTTTTAATAATGGTTTCTGTAACTAAATAGTTTGTCGACTGATTGGAGTTAAAATGTCTTCTTCAGCTTCAAAAGTTTGAGTTTTATTCTATGAAATCGATATGGTAAATATGGACTATTTAGGGAACTTACTATAATTTTTTTTTATTCTACCGATTTTGCCCTCACATTTGATCACCTGTAGCTACATTCTGTACAGATCGATATATGAAGCATAGGTCACTAACCCTACCAGCGACGAGAGCACAGCAGGCCGGCACGGCGAGCACGTTGAACACCGCTGAGCCGACGACTGCACCGACCCCCAAGTCGCCTTCAGTCACGAAAGTACCCACGCAGTTGATAAACAGCTCGGGGCTCGAGCTGGCGGCCGCCATGAACGTGGCTCCGGCGACGTCTGCTGCCATGTTCAGACCTACAAGAGAGGATGCTTCTTGAACTGGATGGATGCTTCACTAATCGTTTTCTTGTAAAGCCCGCAGCACCTCGGTCACGATTCAGCTTCGATCAAAATTTTAAACAAAAGCATTTCTTTTTACCGATGGCTAAACTGGCTTTGAAACTACCGAATTTGGGCACGTTATTTTATATTTCGTAGTACTAATATACATAATGAATTTTAAATTACTTATAATGTGTACAAGTTTGAATACAATGGCACGGCACTACTATGGATCGGCAATATAGACACTCGTATACTGGGTGAAACAACCCCCACCCCCCATAGCCGCGTAAGGGGGGGGGGGGGGGTTCAATATCCATAACTGAACAATTTTCACTATGGGGCTAACTCTGAAATCGCGAAAAAAAACAGCTGTTTCATACATTTCGGTCTAGTAGGTATATGAGCTTTTGAATGGAACAGACAACAGCTGTTACCATATTATGTACCTAGTTACCATATTATGTTACCTATTTTTGTATTTCACGTTATATTGACAAACTCACGTTCGCATATTAACTCAATGGCAGGCACGAAATATTCCTCACAAACGGTGCCCAGTAACAGAAAGCAGTACACCGCAAGTACACAGTGCAAAATGATGAAACCCTGAAACGAATAAGTAGATAGATGGTAATAATTTTAGAGCTATCGTATCAAACAAACAATCTAGAGTTTGTATCGCAAATACCTATTTCGTATTCGCATGGCTTAGTGGATAATAGATGAAAATACAAGCGCCGTGCGAATAATAATAATCTATCAAAACATTCAAGTAAGATATGGAATTGTTTATTGTAATGAACAGATAAGTAGGTATTTACCTACTTCCAATTAGATATTTAGGAGTAGGTAAGTTATTACTTATTAGGAATAGGCAGTACAGTTATTAAACTATCGCAACAACAGCCGTATACCATTATATAACGCACAAGTCAAGCTTTTTTAAAATGTAACAGATTTTCTGCTTTAATAGGGGTTGCTGCAATTTCCCAATTTGTGGTGTTGCTGATTATAATTTACTAGCAGTTTCGCGGCGGTTTCGCTCGCGTGGACTTTTTGACTTAGAAACATTCGCGACAACAACTTACCAAAGTTTCATCGCAATCGGATGAATAGTATAGAAACGCATAGGAGACAAACAAACCAAGAACCATTTATTTTTATCTAGACCTATAGAAAAGATAATTGAAAAATAAGTAGGCACCGCAATGTTAGTTTATCTTAATCTTTATTAAAAAGGAATTAGGTAAGTACCTAATATACATATAGGTGTATTCAAATACTCGTGACACCAAACTACGGAATATGTAAGAAGGTATGTGTAAATACTTATACTTACATGTTGTCTCTGGGAGCGAGTGAGCCCGTCTGGAGGGAACTCTAAAATTGCTGGCGGCGTGCAATTCTTGCCGTCTTTCTCTACCAATGCTAGCAAGTGGCGAGACATGAACTTTTCTGTGTTATCTGTGACAATACAGTTCATTAATAAACTGGCGTAACTAAGTACATACAAGTGCGAGGAAAATTTTTAATGTTAAAACAAACAGAAAAACAATTTTATTTATGTACCTAAATATAACTACAAAGTATTTAAAGCGTAAGAAAAAGATTGGAAGGTATCCAATAAATTCAACCTTTTGCATAAATTACGATCTAGGATAGTGATCCTAAATCACCAAAAAAAGAATAGGATAGGTACTGTAATTAGAACTAAGTATATATAGTATATATATTTACCACGGAAGCTTAAGAAATTAGATTAGGACGTCTTTCCGTATCCTAGATTTAGGTAAAAATCTACTACTACCTAAGTAGGTATTAGTAGCAGTTTGTTTGATGTTTAAGATATCATTAAAAATTACCTGGATCAATTTTGTGAAATTCAGATTTAAAATCTGTAATTTCATTTTCACGCAAAAATAAAAAATAGAACGATGGTATTCCAAAAAACAAGATCACTCTTATAATAACTGCAATTCTAGTTTTACACTTGTACTGTTTAGTCCTTATCAACATATTATTTGCCATTAAAACAATCAATTAGGTACGTAAAATTTAATGACTAGAATTTATTTTACTGTAGAATATGTTAACTTATTTTAATATTTTTAACTTTTGTCAAATGAAGAACTCGAATATTTCGCTGTACATACAGCTCATTTGCATTGGCACAGAAGTGGTTAATGTAAGTAAATGAATTAACATAGACGTGCGCTAATACCAGAAGCCGAGGTGTGACTACTTTCAATGACTCCTTACGGCCCTTGAGGTGAGTAAATATTTATCAGTAAATGTTATTTTTATTAGAAAGGGGACGATCATATCACGCTTATCGACTGCAAGGTACTCCTATGTAAACAGATTTTTACACTGGTAGCCGGTTGCTCCATACATAATTTGTATTAGGTAGGTCAACCTAATTTTTAGTCAGTATACCTACCTACTTACTTAACATATCTGCGACGTATAATGACAGACCTACTGCAATGTAATGTCATGAACAAACTTTATGAAGAGTTAATAGATTTTTAGAATATCCTTAATACAAAAAGAGTCTAATAAGAATAAGATGGAAAGTGCGAGTAGATTGCTTGTAAGTAGGTTTTACCTACCTACACCACAGAGTTACCAATATAATGTATAATTATATAAATAAATTTTATTTCTATGACAAAAGTATATCTAAAGCCACAGATCTAAAGCACAATATATTTTATTTCTGTGACCCACACGCTTAGATTAGTCATACTACTAGATCTGACCATGAATAATCTAAGCCTACACGCAATCAAAACGCGTCTAGAGTCTCATTTTTTCTTCATTCAAGCACTTCTTCCACGTTAAAGAGAGTTATATATGAAACCTTATTAGTATACTAAAGATTCATAGGATTCTCTTTGACGTGGAAAAAGTGCTTGAATTAAGAAAAAATGAGATTCTAGACGCGTTTTGATTGCGTGTAGGCTTAGATTATTCATGGTCCGATCTAGTAGTGTGACTAATCTAAGCGTGTGGGTCACATAAATAAAATATATTGTGCTTTAGATCTGTGGCTTTAGATCTGTGGCTTTAGATATACACGTATCGTATGTAACTACATCTGAACCGAATACGAAATCATTACACTGAAATATTATATATAATCCCCCACACGCAAAATAGGCGCTGAAGACGTCTAGTTGCGGAAACCAGCCCGTTATTACATTACAATATATAATCCTATGTCCTGCCACGGTAGAGCGTCGGCAGGACGTCGGCGAATAGGTAGATACATGAAAAAAGAAACGCTGCGGGATACTAAATTTTTGTTCATCCATGGGTAGATAGTTATTCTCTACAGATGCTGGTAGGTTTACCTTAGGGCTAGCGCGCACAATGATTTTATTTTTTGCGACACGATTTTAGAATTGCTCTGTAAAATATCACAGAAAATTCAGTGCGCGCACTGCGTTGATGAAAATAGGTGGATTGCTCATTCTCAACATGGATTTCGTACATATTGCTTGTCTTAGCTTACTACCTACCTACTACTTGGGAAAAGTAGGATAAAGAAAAAAAGAATTAATCAATACTTGACTCATCCTTTCAGAGGTGAAAGATTTATTAAAGGTATCGTTTAACAGAAACACAATTATCTTTGGCAATGTTCCAAAAATATTTGGCTATTGCATTTTGTTCTTAAACATTTGACAGATCACTGAGGATCGTTGGACCTAAAATTGATAATAATAATACTAGATGGATAGAAATGCAATTTCACAACGATTACTATACTTTTTGGAGTGTTCTACAAAGGTGGTCTTGAAACCCCACTAGGTGATACAGGCGGTGACATGATCGCTCTATGAAAAACGGAATGCGAATGAGGGCCGTGCGCGCGATTTAATTATCGCAATGCGCGCGATACAACTCCTTAAGCTACAATTTACATTTGCGACAATCGCATCGCGATCAGGCGCAACATAACGTGACAGTTCAGTTGACTCAAGACTTTTAAAAATAGTATTTAGTAATCCTATACTAGGTTACCTATCAAAAATAATCTAGGCGCCTTCTGTATTTAGTCATATATACGAGTATTTATTTGTGCTAGATGTAGTGAGATAAGAAATCTATAAATTAATACCCTATCAAGGTTATGACAGGGTGGCGGAATAACAATAAATTAGTACAATTCGATTTCAGATAAAAATATTCCATTAAAAACATGGTTAATCTGAAGATTAGGTATAGGGTGCTTAAGGAACTTTCCGTTGTTTGAAGAGGTGGATAACCAGGCAGTAGATAGTTGGGTACGTAACGTAACATCAAGCATTACTCAGTCAATATTATTCAATAGATAGGTACAATGTGCATCGATAAATATGTATAGGTATGTATGGGATGAGACTGAAACTAATTATACTTATTGCAAATTTTATTTTATTTTCTTCACGATTTTGTGGCGCTTGTAATGGACCATCATCGGCCCGTGGTCTACGCACAAAAAATATATGTCCATGAGCTCTCCATCCGTTTTCGTCTCAGCTGATCTCAGGGCTGGCGCGTACCTCGCCAAATGCAATGGCTTAGCTTTGCGATCCAGCTGCATTACTAGGGACCATGCAGCTCTTTAGCTCTTGCGATCCTAGAAGACTTGTTTGTGCTTTAGTTTTATTTTGCATGTGTGTTTTCGTAAATGTTTTATATTTGTTTGTAAATAGAGTACTTAGTGTATCGGTGGCACAGTGGCTAGGACGCCGGACTCCCATGCGGGAGGTCCGGGTTCGAAACCGTGCAGTGCCATGTACCAATGAGTTTTTCCGTATTTTTCGAAGACTTACGTACATTTACTGACTGCTCTAACGGTGAAGGAAAACATCGTGAGGAAACCTGTACATTGAGATGACCGTGTGTAAAATGGGGTTGGCAGAAAAGATCCTCAAGGGTCGGAGTGCCGCTCGGTTATTCCCGACCCCCTATCATAAAATAAGATAAATAGATTACTTAATTGTTATGAAAAAATGAAAATACGTTACAACAATAAATTAAAGATATTTTTAAAATATTTTATCTATTAATTATTTTAGGACCTATTGGTACTTATAGTAGATTTTCTAGTCAAAGATTTTACCTATATAATTCATAGCGCTATTTGAGTAGAGTCTATTAATCTATGTCATATAGGTACTTACTTAGCCAAACTCACAAATCCTTTTGTAAATATTTTGTTCCATGAATTAATCAACTCTACAAATGAACTGTAATTGTAAAAGACGCGTGCCGCCGACGCGACGGCGAGGCGCGGCGCTCGCGCCGCTACGCACAGTGTATCAAGGTGTATGGAGAGCTTCGTCATAATTTTAATTTTTTTAATTTTATCTATATATATTAATTATCTACGACAAACAGGCAGACGGGCCACCTGAAACCCGACTACTAAACCCGCATTTGACCTCGATCTCGCCTGATGGTAACCGATGATGAGGTCGACGTTGGGGCATGAGGGTCCAGTAAATGCCTATTCACTCTGGCCTTGAAGATCCCAAGGTTGTAATTAAAATTACAAAGTTAACAATCGCAATTTAAATTATAGGCACATAGTCAATCTATTTAAATTTAAGCAGTTTGTACCCTGATTTAAAAGGTATAATAAGACGATCGCTTTATGACAAATTGACGATTTGATGCATTTTGAGGCTACATGCATTTAATTTTGTGAATTTATTTACAAAGTGTACTTACATTGGAAAGTTTTTACAAAACACGGATATTATTACTGAACGTATGTACTAACTTACAAGAATTACATAAATTGTGTCACAATTGTTGGTATGTATAATTATATTCACTTAAAATATAGTGTTCCTTTTTTACACTAAACATAGATTTCGTAATAGTTTTGATTGGGTTCTGTACATTTCTGTGATATAATATGTTCAGCAATTTTATAGCCCAAAATGTGTTTCTTCAAGATATAAAATAAAATCTTCCGCAAATTTCCGGCGTCCATACTGTTGTATCAACCCTGTATACTTTAAAGTGTATATCAATAACCTAGAGACTGTTCAAAATTGAATAATACTTAAGCTAAGTCTTTTGCAGCAATTCTCTACGCCTTACCGTTTTGGAGTTATAAAAAGCTTTCTGCTGTTATCCACAGCCGTAATAAATAAATGAAAAAACCCGCCCATCCCCTGGTCCGCTTTCCAGAAACACACATAACGTTTATATAATAAGATATCAAACGAGTTAATGATAAAAATAATATTGACCAGCACTGCCATATACCGTGGAACAGTGTCCGACGGCTATTTAGGGGTGCGGGCAGCGGCGGGGAAGGGCCGATAAATTGGCGTTTGCTCCGACCGACCAGTGGCTCCGACGCATGCAATGCAAGACCTAAATTATCCGCCTACTCTATGATCAAGATATTTCTCATTCATCTTGTACTTATTGAGAATTTAAATAGGAAGTTATTCATAACGGTATTTCGTAAAAGTTAATGGATGATAAAGAATCTACAGTTTTGTATGCTTTAGTTCAATTATAGTACGTACACATAATTCATACCTATTTATTTATTTTTGGTTGCAGATACTTTGTATACCTAAAGAAACGTTAAAGATGCAAGAGTTTTTAAGATGTTAGGCTATTGTATGATCTATTCTCATTGCTGCGAGAGAGAGCAGTGAGACTGGAGCGCGATGCGCGCTCTGAGAGTTACTCCCGCACTGCGCCCGAGCGCCACCGACCTACGGGTATTGTATGGAAATAAATAATTGGCCTCCGTATTCTTCTTTTGACGAGCTCTCCGACGGGTCCATTATGTCCGTTTGAGCGCGAACGGCGGCATTCGGACGCCAGTGGCGACGCCCTCGGTCGCCTGCGTCGCGCTCCACACGACATCACGTCAAAAATATGAATACCTCCGATCGAGGTACGAGTCACTGTCTTATATTTTATCGAAGGAACGAATGGAGAGCCTCACATTTGTAACCTGCCGAGGATCCCGGCGTCACCCAGCCGAGCGTGGTGCAGTGTGCGCATACTCGTACATAATAAGGTTACATCGAAGGAGGTCGGAAGTGCGTCCAATTCCCGGTGAATGGCTAGGTCACTCACTACAGCGAAGTGAATCGAATGGAGCTGGAGCTGAAGATTATATCAATGGTCCTGTGCCTGTAGTTGAAAGTGAATCTAGTGAGGTAGTAGGGCGCGCGCGGCCGCTGTCGGGGTGACCGGCCGGCACCCTCTACGTAAGTATGGAAGACTGAAAGTGTGGCAAGATGCTTTACAACGGATCAGGTATGGATGTTTTTCTGGGTGTTCCAAATGCATTTAGAATTAACACATGTGTCTATTTAGTACCAATATTATGGTGATATTTTGAAGGTGAATAAAATTTATAAAAAACATCCTGTAGATACAACTAAATATCTTTGATCCATTTACCTAGTAGTAATTTATGTAGGCGTTTTATTGATATCTAAATATTTGGACAGGATTACGATTATTATCGATAATGCATAGATATAACATTTATAGTAACTAATCCATAGTACATTATACTTCCATGAACTAATCAGACAATGTACGCATCAGAATGTTTGTTACAACTTGTGTAACATACAAAATAACCGGGCGTGGTTAATGATTCCTCGACAATAGCCGCTGACCTAACTGTTCGGTGAACGATTCATTCCGTGTTGATTAATAGCAAATAAGATACAGGTAGGTATTTAAACCACACCTTGAATAACCGATCGGTACTGCAAGACAACTTCACACGTCCAACTAATTTAAATCTATTGTTATGTGACCCAACAAAGGAGGCATGGACTCCTTGGATAGGCACTTGGGGTCCCCAGCATGGATGCACTGGACTGTGAATGTGTTAATTGGGACTTGGATCAGTAAATAATAAGCAATTACTATGTACTATAAACAAATTGACTTCAGAATAACGTACTTTGTAGGATGTGATCCGTTATGATATTTTTCATAATTGTGATTCAGGTATATGTTTTTAATTATTAATAATTTTTTATCAGTTTTTAATGAAATTGCTGGTGCATAAATTTTGTATTCCCTAAACTAAGCAAAATAATAAAAAAATATTTAGTTACTGTCGTATGAATCATTGTGGGAGTGAAATGAACAATTTGTTGCATTGTTCATTTCCTCAGAACTAAATTAACAAGTAACAGTTTCGGCGATGATATGATTAGGTAAATTCAGTATAACCATTTGCTGTGTTAGGCCGCCGTTCCTAAAGTCATAAGGGGGAGGCATGAGCTCCGACTCGGCGCCTCATCCGGTCGCTCCTCGCGCAAATTGTCAATTGACCGTCGTCCTCACCTCAGGGCTGTCAGCGAACAAGGTTGGACGCTGTCGATCTTATCATTACTTGACAGAATTATTACCCTAAACACGCCCAAATTCACCAGAAACGATATTTACGTGTCTCAAATAAGCTAACTGTCAATTCCTAATTTGACACAAAAAATCTCATACATACATGGTCGGTCGTGCAAATTATTACCACGCCCGTAAACGTATATCTGTACATCACTTAGATTGGACATGTATCACAATCAAACCTAATTTGATATCACTTGTTCCGTCCCTTTAATACCATGTACGCTACGAGCTCTAAATCCCTATTCAAAAAGGACAAAGGCAAAAATATAATATTATCACACTAAGTTTATAAATAAAAATACCACATAAAGATCTGCTTTTAAAATTACATGTCAAGAAAAATAAACGTATTCTACTCTCATGCTCTTACTTATCCAATAGAGAGAGCAACGGATCGAAAGACGACATATGCGACGTTAATGCGGACTTCCTGTCTTCTTTGATCCGTCAATTTCCTTCATAGTGCACTCGGAGATGTGCGAGTGTCTAAATGAGACATGACACGCACAATTTGGCACATATCTAGACAAGGAGCACGTACCAGAGTGGCGCTACTGACGACACGACTTATTTCTGAAATCAGTTAAATCCGGTTAAACACGTTAGAGTGTTAGAGCAATGATCATTTGTGGCAATTTGTACACGATTGGCCTGTTTACTTTGTTATTTGTTAATACTGTTTCAGTTACTGTTTCTGTTTTTGTGAGGTATTTTGTAGGAATGTCTTATTTAACATTATAGAAACTATCAATTACATATGTCTTACAACGTAAGACATTGTTACAATATTCCAAGCTCAACTTCTCGAATAAAGTGTGCTTTTGGTTTTAGCTTATTTCAGTAGTCAAAGATTTTGAAATTCACCCTATGTAGATTGCTCGTTTGCCCAAATTCTTTGGCTCGCTGTCAGTGCTCACATCATCAAGTAGTAAAAGTTGTACAGTTGACCAACACATTTTAAGGAGGGTACTGACCAAGAGCATTCGCGTGTAATGTAACAACTCGGAATCGAGCATTACATCAGTGAACACGTCTCGTGTAAGGTAACCGCGCCATGCTCGCCATCGAGCGCATATTTGTTACATTACACCAACATGCTCCCGGTCAGTACCGTCCTTAGATCTAGGTTTAGGACATATTTAGAGTGGCGCCTTTCGACGATGAAGTGTAATAACCTCCTAACTGACATTTTGGTATTATTGAGATATACAAAGAGAATACTATACCCAGTTACAAACTATTTTTCAGATTTATTTTACGCACAACATTATAATATTACACTTAAGTAACCAAATTGTATGTAGAATGTACTGTAAGTAGTATGTAATATAAATTAAAATATAAAATAAAGAAAACTTGTATAAACCGGTAACAAACACGGAAAATAAAGGGCTGATTTTTTTCCCCAAAACGCCTTCTTTTATATACATAAACACCTTGATTTAAGAATCAACTTTACTCAGTTATACTGTGTGTGCCTACAACTTATGCGTTCCATACCTATATGGTTTCGTAATGGAAGTAACGGATTCATAAACAGAAATATTAAAATCGAAATATTATTATATTATCGACAAAATTAGATGAATAGAATGATTTTATGAAAGAATATGCTTCAAGGATGTAGTATTTTTAATGGACTTAATATTCGATTTACTTTACAAATCATGGTCGCGGACATAGGAATTTTAAAAGGCATCACAGACGAACTTGACCTTTCTAACGTAATATCCCGCTGAAAGAATTTGCAAAATTGAGTTTGGATGATGTTTTAAAGGGCTTCTAGAATAATGAAATGTGATAAACAGGTATATTTTATTTCAGCGTAAGACTAAAATTGCGGTAACGGTGTGTGGAATTCCACCTTTGCCAATTTTCTACAAAACGATTTAAAACACCTTTCTTCCATAATTTAGTTCTAAAAGTGTGTAAAAAGGGTTAATCTACTAAAACTTTAGATCCTTGGTAACGTAGTACTGTTTGAATTTCATGAGTATAAAAATTCTCCAGTCAGTTATCGCAACTAATTTTATGACACCCGGTCATGGGACATGTGTAAAATCGTTACTTTCTTGTAAAGAAATAATTGTAAGACTAAATGATTTTTAAATTGTCATCAAAGTCGTGGAACATGCTAAAAACGTGTGAAACTTAACTAAACTATGTGCACGTTTCAAAAAATCCACCCAAAAACCAACGTAGAAATATAATATATATATATAATAAAAATATAATAAATAATATAATATATAATAAGGTAATAAGACCAGGCCCCAACTGTCCCTACTGCGACGCTCTTATGCCGACCTGTATTTATGGCGCTGGATTAAATATGAGATTTAACAAATTATGAAATCCCTGTGGAAGACCCAGGGCCATATGGAAACGTAGTCTTCAAAAAGACTTGGAAGCGGCTAAAGTATCCTGGGAAACCATAAAGTTTACGGCAACGGTCAGTGCGCGGTGGAACATTGTCTCAGCCCTATGCACCACTAGGTGCTCCAGGACATGAAGAAAAAGAAGAAGATGAAATACCTATAGTAATATCATCTACTCCATGTCATATTTTTCTTGATAGACTAAAAAGTATTCCATTATGTAATAATTTAACATAGAATACATAATCTCCTTTATCGTCACACTCTCACATTGTGAACTGAAAGATTATGAGGAAATACTTCAGTGCAATATATTTAAAACTATGAATGTAAATAGCAAGTAAATATATTATCTAGATAGTAGCGATTTCACGATAACCATTATCTTATGCTACCTGTGACCTTTTAAGTTAGAGAGGATATCTAGCTACTGTTATGAAAATAACTTATTAGGTACTGTAAGCAAAACCATATTTTTTAGGGAGAATGTGAAACACAAGTTCTTCTAAAACATCTCCAAGTTATAAAAAGAAGTCATGCTCGAAGCATGAACGCGGGCCCATCACTAGAGGAGGGAGACTATTTTTCTTTCATTAAAGGCTCCATGTCTCTTGGACTATAAAATAAATGACTTTAAGAAGTGTTGGTTGCCTGTAAACCGATAACTACCACTATCTCGACAATATTATGCTTAAATTTAAAAAAAATCATAATTATATAAATATATTTAAGTATATATTTTGTTAGTTTTCGTTCCGTAATTGTATTATAAAAATATTTAAGTTCTAAAAAAATATTTAAATTATTTATTATTAGAATTATGAGGCTGTCGACATTATCAAACTGGCTTTAGTTCGTAAATTAACAAGCAGCATTTGTGAAAATCAGCAGTCGGATTATTCGAGATTCAAACCCTCCTCCCGAAACCACACTCAAAACGCCACCCATGCTCTCTACTTTACCTCAACCTTTAGGAAGTTGACTCGGGAATTCTAGAATTTCGCCCCCCTCACTATAAGATCCGCACCCCGAGAAACTACAAAATCAATCCTAAAATCAAATTTCTCCAGTCTTTAATAAAAACAAAACTATCTGTCCATCACTTTATCTCATAAGACCTTTTTGTAGGTGCTACTTAAAAATCAACATCTTGTACCAAGCAGTAAGGTAGGATAACTTACAATACAAAACACCTAGAGCTTGTTCGTATTTAATCGGTAAAATTTTCAAAAATGCTTCGACGGGGCTACAATGCTACGGTGCTACGACGCTACAATGCTACGGTGTGTTACTCGTATCTTGTATTTTTATTCATTTACTGAGTACGAGGATTTTAATTTGTTTATATTGTTTACATTTATCTCAATTTAAATCATATACTTAGGATATACTTATAGTTGACTATATTCGTAACTTATTCTTATGAATCCAAATTAATATTCTTGCAGCTTCCTCAAAATGACCCAAAGTGGTGCAGAGCTGATCGGACTTTCCCGTACCTTTATGCCTTTAGCACACTACAACGATTTTGAAACAGAAACGGACCGAACTCATAGAAATCTAGAAAACCGAATAATGTTCGTTCCGTTTATAATATGGCTAAGGGCGTTAGATCTCGCACCTTAAGTTTACAGTGTACTCAGTCTCAGTGGGTAAATAAGGACCAATACTGATAGATGAATAGTAATGTGGTAGTTGCTTCGGTTCCAGAAGGCAATTGTACGCCACCGGCGATCGATGACTTCCCGGCGGGCCTATTCACCGAGCTGCAGCGGCAGCATGGCGCAATCGTACTGCACGCCTTCATATCGCTCTACCTCTTTATCGCCCTCGCTGTCGTGTGCGAGAAATTCTTCGTCCCCGCCGTCGATAGGATATGTCATGGTGGGTGCCTACTTGTTTTGATTACTAAAACAAACTTGTTTTGTACATTCTGGAAAATTTATATTTCAGCACAATAACAAATAGAAACGAGGTCGTTACTCAGTTGTACAGAAAATCCTTTGTCAACAATTGTATTAATGGTTCTACATTATTGTTGTCTGTACTTAACTATTCTATGAATAAAGGCATGTTTGCTGTCATGTATATTATCTGAATACAAATCCCAGAAATTACCTGTCTATATAGATATAAGATGGCATACGTACCTATTTAATTTACTATGTAATTTTTATCACAAGAAATGTGTGATTTCCATTGGAAACTTGTAAAAACCCTCGGCTAATAGTTAGCTTTATAAATGATCATATATTTGATTTACAGCATTAAATATGACCAACGATGTGGCTGGGGCGACGTTTATGGCAGCGGCCACGTCGGCGCCGGAGTTGTTCGTAAACGTGATTGGAACCTTCATCACTGAGGGAGACATCGGCGTCGGCACCATTGTAGGCTCCGCCGTATTCAATATTCTCGCCGTAGCGGCCTGCTGCGGTATAGGTGCCGGAATGGTACGCCATTTATTTATCTGAGCTATATTTAAAATACATGAAAGAACATAGTTTTTTATTCCCCAGCTGTTTCAAAATGTTGAGAATATCTTTTATTTAAAGTAAATAAACTCGGTTTTCATACAAATGATTTTACATATTCATGTTAGTATTCGCCCAATATAATTTACTAAAATATTATTACCATTTGGCTGTTGTACTGTCGCGAATATAATTTTTTTTTTAATTGTCTGATAGACTACATAACAATATTCCAATAAAATACTTCACAAGTACTATATAAATGTGTAAAATAATTTGAATGGAAACAGAGCATCTTAACACATTTTCTAGGTTGTGCCTCTCGATTGGTGGCCTTTGACGAGGGACTGCCTAGCTTACGGCATAACGGTCTCCATACTTATCTGCATCATGCACGACGAGTACGTGCAGTGGTATGAAGCATTTCTACTTGTCCTACTCTACGGAGTTTACATTTGTATAATGTATTATGACAAATCTATTCAAAATTTTGCCAGAGGTAAGATAATAACACATTCGCGCCAGGTAAAACGTTTAATGTGTCTCAGAATTAGTATCTTAATTTAAATTATATTATTGCAGCAAGCTGGAGATGCATATCAAATATTTTAAAGAAAAAGGATGAAAAGCAAGAAAGTATAGAAAACGGTCCGTATCAAACGATTGTTTTGCATATTTATTTGTGACATACTTAGGCCAGGAGGTTACGTGTTGATTGATACTCACTATGTACGACTTTGTGTGATGCTATGGTAGTTCTAGCTTGGATGAGAGAAAAAAATACTATCCCTCCATTCGTTACTTCTTGACATCTAGCATTTTGAAATTGGGAACGAAAATATATTTATATCTCAAAATCTTCATGAAAGGTTACGTTATGAATTCCAACTTCGATTTTCAGAAATTAAAGAGGCTTCGTCAACGAATAAAATAGAATTGCCTTTGGAGCGTTATCAACATAATGGAAATATAAAAAGTATATTAGCACCTCACGCCGATGTAAACGAGAAAAGCGGAATAGAAGGTGGCAATACAGGGAGTGATAATGATGAGAATAAAATAAACATTGAAATTGAGTCTAAAATCAATGAAATTGAAATATCTAACCCTGATGAACATATCAATCAAACAAACACTGAAGCCGCAAATATAAGTGCGATTGATGAATATGAGCATTCGCTTTGGAAATGGCCGTCTGGAAGGAGCTGCCTCACTCAAGTAAGCAAAAAACTAAATTCTTGTACTTACCTATTTAGGTACCTAACAATTATATTGCTTCTGACAAATTGTTTTTAACCTTTTTCATTTTAGACTACATGGATTGTAACGTGGCCTATCCATTTGGTGTTCTTATTTACAATCCCAGATTGCGAAAAACCACGGTTCAAGAGTTGGTTCCCGTTGACATTTATAATGTGTATAGTGTGGATAGGATCACTATCGTACATTGTTGCATGGATGATCACTATTATTGGTGAGTATCTGCTGGCGTGTTTAATTTCTTACAGAAATACACTATGTTATATGTTTTGTATTTGGTTTTAGGCGACACATTGATGATACCAGATTCTGTTATGGGAATAACGTTCCTCGCTGCAGGAACATCAGTACCTGAAGCAGTATCTAGTGTAATTGTAGCCAAACAAGGTAAACAATAGTCATTTTATTATGCCTATACAGAGCCTAATGATATGGCGATTAATTGCAAAATGAATGATTTTTATTTTATTCTAGGCCATGGATCAATGGGAATCAGCAATTCAATTGGATCAAACACTTTCGACATATTACTATGCCTCGGTCTCCCATGGCTCATCAAAGCCTCTCTAACTCCAGCTGAACCAGGAAATTACTGGGTTAGCACTAAACTCATTATTTTATATTCATCTTGGTATTTACTGACGTAGTTCCATAACATTAAAGTTATTTTGCAAACGAATTGTGTAGCGTAAAAGCTCAGCGAATATTTAAATGGCAATGCGAATTTAATTAATTTTCTTAAAACTCAAGATAGTATAGTATTTTATTCAAGATAGTTTTCCATGAACATGATGTATTTGTGTATCTGTCGATGTTTATGGATTTTTGCATAGGTTTTTATATTTGTTTGACATTGCATTGCACATATGCCTATTACAAAGACAAATGTGGTGTGCACATAATTTTAATGAAATGTTTATTTTGCTTTCTTACCAATAGATATCGATGTTTGGTACTTACTTGTATGTCTATTTGTCTATTATATTTGCAAGATATTTCAAATTTCAAATTTTAATTAATGTCAACAGGTGAAAATAAACTCGATGGGGTTGGAGTACTCGGCGATATCACTTTTGTCGACGCTGTTAATGCTGTACATGACGTTTTGGTTCAACAAGTTCAAGCTGGACGCAGCGGTGGGGCGAGCGTGCCTTGCCATGTATGCTGTGTTTCTGGTCCTAGCAACGCTTATCGAGCTTAACGTTTTCTTCCCGGTCAACATGCATACGTGCAAGAGAACGGAACTAAAATCTTAGGCTAGTGTCTGGACTAAACTTGATAAAGTGTTGAATTACAATAGCGGAAGTGGTGCATTTCGTAAACTGTTTCTCCATGTGTGCTGAAACAAATGTGTGTCTTAAACGGAATACGATAGACTAGGTAATTTAAAATATTATCTTAACATATCGTACAGATCTGTAGTGTGGTGGGTGGGAAATTGTTTAGTTTGAGTAAATGTTAGCTAATACGGGTTTAAAAATTATTATGTAGAACACAATTTTTTTTTTCTAAAACCTTGTCTGAAAATTACTTTCATTAAAACAGTAGTTACCTATTAATTTATGTTATTCTCGAATAAATTATTTACTATGTTTTTATAAATAACGTTCCTACAAAAGATATTATAAAAGTTATGTATAATTTATAAATTAATAGTTAAAAGTTACGAGTATGTACGTTTTTCTTCAATATCTCGAAATTTTATTGTCACTATAACTTTTCTGTGAACAGTATTATTGTTCGCAAAAATCTGGATAGAAATGCTTGAATTGTACTTAGTCCTTCTATTTAATGAATTCAATGCTTTCTTAGTTCTAATTTAAGAAAATTTATGCATAATAAGTATGTAAGTACATACTTAGGTACACTAGATTATGAATTGGGGAAAGCCCAAAATATACAGCTGTGCGTTTTGTAATGCTTTTTTTACTTGAATAAATGAAGTTCATACAGTTATCCCCAGTAACTTTTAATATTGATTTATTTATATTTTTATTATTCTTGATTTCGAGATATTATGGAAAAATAGGTTTGTAAATCGAAAAAAATCAGTTTGTGTCCTAAGAAGTTTTAAACTAAGTATTAATAAATAGATCATTTACTAAACAATTTCCCTTTACTAAAAATTACTCACTACATTGCTTTCACATGCTTTTCATACCAATAAAAGATCAGAAAAGGTAAACAACCAATATAATATTGAATTCGCTGATTGATTATCGTTTCTTCTTATTTTTCTCTTGTTTCTAGATTACCTGGGATTAGCTATCCTTATTTATTACACCCAATGTTTAAGAACCCAATTAGAAATTAATACAGGTCTAATACATAATTATACTTATAATAATGTTGTCTTTTTGGTCGTCTTGTGTCGTCAATACATGTTTATACTTGAATCTTATTTATATTTTCTCGTTGGTCGTTATGTGATACTGTTTTTTACCTTTACTGTCGTTTATTTAAAGGAATTTTCCCTGCTATCTTCCGATGATATTAAAGTAAAATTATTTAAAATCAGATTTCTTATTTTAGTGAGTTATTTTTAGTTTTTATATCTTTAAGTAACTAATAAATTAAGAGCATGAATGCTGGCACATAGAGTGGTATAGATTAATCAGGCAATGGTTTAATTAGGAAATCTCAATTAGAATCTCACAGTGTTGTATTTTACCAATAAAATTGTTACTTACCTACTAGTTGACCAAATTTGTACCAAGAGCTGTTTTGAGTTTGAGTTTTATTAGCAAGATACGATACAATAGATAGAAGAATGTTTGTAAATACATTTTTACAATGAAATGTGACAAAGTTTAAGAGTACCTAATTAAATATACCTACAATTATATGTAATTCTCTAATTTGTTTTATTCCATAAAATGTTTTGGCTCGTCGGACATTAGCAGCCTTTTATTTTTAGGGTTCTGTTCCAAAATGGTAAAAAAGGAACCCTTACACTCGTAGTAAGACCTCGGTTTCTGTCCGTCTGTTTGTCATAGCTGTTTTTCTCTAGAACTACTAAAGCTATCTGGCTTGCAAATATAAGCTGTTTGCAAGCCGAAATTCTGAAATAATTCAAACTCATATATAATCGTTACAGGAAAATTAAAACGAAGTCTCAAAACTTTACAGTTTTTGAGAAATTATACAAAAATATATATATATTTTTACGACTAAAATCTGAAATAATTAGTATTGATATGGTGTTACGAGATAAGTATATTACTGGAAAAATAAAACTAATTTTTAAACGTTTATATTTTTTGATTATTATGGACGCGAGTGTTATGCAATATATAATATATTTTGAGAAAAATATAAACTGTTTTTTTTATATATTTCTTTTAGAGAACTCGGTGGGCGAGTCCGACCGCACTTAGCTGGTTATTTATATTTCAATTTATCTAATTGCAAGTATAAAGAATAGAAAATATACATTAACAAAACAAAGTCGCTTTGTTGAATGAACGTAGTTAACAAATGGTACCTACGTTATGAGGTCGGCCGTCGATCCTTTATTATTCATAACTAATAATTAGGGACTTAGGTGCCTACCTACATATTTTTGACAATAATTAAAAGCCAAACTTAAAAGGTTAAAGTATAAACACTTCTGTACTTTCTTACAAAAACTTGAAACGATGATTAGACACATCAATGATCAGCTATAAAATATCTAAATTATCTCACAACTTATACGAGTAGTTTGTAAGTCATAATACCTACTCATTCATTACAGATCATAAATTATTGTTGTTTCTTCGAACCACGCTATCATCTTCCTGACTGCTTCCATCTTTCTGAAATTAAACAACAAAATATAGAGCACAACACCTGTACTCTGATGTTTATTTACCAGGGGTGCAGGCGCCTTTGCGCACCAGAGGGACGCAGATATATAAAGAAGGCTAGAACAATGAAAACTACATTCTAATACGTTTATTGGAGTGGATCCATCAGGCACACAATGTGTTTGCATACAATTTTTTTTACTACTAATTTGTCGGAATTCACCTTTAGGCTAGGACTTCACGAGATAGGTTCCTTTTCGCTTGGCGCTGATTTCAAAATGAAAGGCATGTTGGTGCATGTTGGTTGTAGCGAAGCGAACGGGAATGGCTGGCCTCGTGGCATCCATTAAGGATAGTTCCATCCATAAAGGAGCAGGTTTTTACGCCTAAAATCGCCTAGAGACTCGCGTAGAGGCTTTCGTATATTAGGTACTGACAGCGTAAGCAGCGGTGCGTGCGCGCAAGTGTTCGAGCTCTCGCGCGTGCAACTCAATGTTGTGCTGAGTGAGGCGCGGGCGGCGGCAGCTAGGGCTCTGCGCCGGCAGCCAGCGGTGGATCATCGGCGTCAGCAGGTCTCGATGAACCTGTGAATCAGTTTTAAATTTAAAAAAATTCTACGTCAATTTCTCAACTTTTTTACCCATTCGGCCCTTAGCTGCGTATTACGTTACCTATAAGTATTTATCTATAGTGGAAAAAAATATCATACATTAATTCTCACCATAGCAGGATCATTTGGTTGTGTGAAGTATGAAACGACTGATCCAATTATGATGCACACTATCATGCCAACGAATGTGTAGTACAAATAACTTAGTCTGTATAGGACGAATGTGCCCGATCTGTAAAAACGAAACAACGTAATTAAATAATTTTAAGTCTGTGCGCAGAACTGAAAATGAAGACTCAGGAAAAGTCATCATACATTAAGCATATTTAAAAGACAGTTAGGATATTACCGATCGAATTCCACAATGTTGTCAGTGGAAGGTACTGGTGTAGTCGGCAGAGTGAAGTTTCCAGAACAACCAGTCACTGACACCGGTTTTGGTACAATCACTATGTCGCCTCGCAACATGGCAGCTTGAGTTCCGAGAGATATCCAGCCGACTAGAAGAGTTGACGTAACTCCCCCCACTAAAGCACCCTATGAATCAAAATAAACCAGAAAATTGGGCTATTAGATCTGTTCCCCGAAATCGGAAATCTACCAGTAGTACCACCGGCAGTGCCACGGGTAAGTCGCCAATTAGGGAGTGACATATTATGCAGTTAGCCAGAATTTGCTTTAGAAATTGAATGGAGCGGTTCGAATTATCTATACGACTCATCCACTCTTATTCATACATTGTGTATTTAATAAGTGCGCTAATGTGGTTCACAAAATCTTCCTAGTGATAAGTCGCAACCAGAGTCTTCGCGCACGATATTTTATGTAACACCTTTGAGAGAAAATAAAAAATTCGAAAATTCGAAAAAACAATCAAATTGAAATCTCTTATTGTATAAAGTAAAAACACTTTCGAACAGGTGTTACATAAAATTAAATTGCTCAGTTGAATACAATAAGCTCGGAGACAAACAAGTGAAGGAAATATTTATAAAAGGAATTTAGGTAGAATGTACACGTATGACTGGACAGCGCTGATTACTACAATTTATGGAGTTATCGTGAAGATTCTTACAGTGGCGTTTATCCAAGGCAGGAAGAGTCCCATAGAAAACAGACCGAGAAGACTTCCAGCTGTAATCCCTGATAGACTTTTACCAGCTTGTATGAGAGCGCCCATATGTTCCACTAAGAACACCAACGCCACGCATGTTGCTCCTGGTAAATAAGACGTCAACAATGGACTCAGAACAATAAATAACAAATATTCTGTGGTCCATAATTAAAAAAGGATAATAGTGTTCATAAGTTTATGATTATTAATAATAGGAGAGTTCATAAGTGTAATGAATTGAAATACCATATCTATTTCCACGTACGAGTACCTACCTATGACAACAACAATAATCTTCATGATAAAGCTGGCAGTCTTCTCAGAAATAGGTTTGTTATATGCAGGTCTGATGAGATCCTCGAAAATGACTCCACACATAGAATTTAAACCAGTGGACATAGAGCTGAAACAATTTGGAATAGTTATAATAACAAGGGCTCAGTAATACGCATTGAGTGTTGATTTTAGCGTATATATCTCACCGGGATTATACCTCAATGCGGCACTGAAGACACCGCTCATGAAGATTCCTGGGAGCGCTGGTATAGATCCGGTTATAGTCATCACGAAGTACGGCAGCAATTGATCACTCTTTCTAATAGCACCAATAGTAAGGGGATCGCAATTCGCAAATGTCGCGTATATGACTAATCCAGTATAACAGCACAGAGATACAATAATAAAAATGCCTGCAGCCATGATAAAGATTGTTCTGAAAATATAATATATGTACATATCAATTCTAAGAGATCAAAGATAAGAAATTAAAATCATAAGTGTTTTAAGGGTACGTACATTCGAGCTCTCTTCAAAGAAGACAAAGCAAGACACCGCTGCACCATCGCTTGGTTGACGGAACATGCAGCTAACCAACTGAAGTAATTACCAAATACTGTTGACCAAAATGTGTGCCGAATAGTTGGATCTGGATCCATACTGCAAAAATATATATAAGTAAGGTTACATTGAAATACCGCAATAAGGTACTTGTGTACTTACTTGAAAAAGTCAAGTCGATCTCCCTTTTCATTTATGCTGATGACCTCGTCTATACCACCAAGGCGCCAAGTGCCATAAACCAGAACGAATACCACACCAAAGTACATAAGTACTGTTTGTAGAGTATCCGTCCATACAACAGCCTTTAGTCCTCCCTAAAAATGAGTGTACCTTTTATGCAAAAAATCGACATCGCTTTACATTGACGCTTTGTTATGGAAGAAAGGAAGATTATTTTCAGTAGGTAAATAAAACGTAAAAAATTTACAATTACAATTGTATAAAGCGCGCGCGGGAGCGTCCTAGACGGCGCGTTCGCTTCGCTTTGTAAATATAGGTAAGGTATATAGATAGTTGAATATTGTAAATAGCTAATTATCTTTATATTTTTTAACTTAAGTACTTCACTTACAGTAAAATAAGAAAACAATTTACAATTTGTAATAGTTTTTCTCGAAAATGTAATAAGAAAAAAAATTCGATTTATCAGATATGGCTATAAGAGCACACTCAACAAAATTTACTATTATACAAAAAATCAACGTATAATCCGCGTCCTAGTCGGATCATCGATTGTCGAGTTATGATGCTGCAGACAAACTGACACACTTATAACACCCCTTCCTTCTGGTCGGGGATTAAAAAGGAAGTTATATAAAAATAAAATGTGTTCGACATGCCATATTGGGACTTGCTTACGTGACTTCAATCTGAAGCAAAAATATACTAGAGGGCGGTTTATTTCTTGTTTTGAATAAAGAACATGGCACAGATTTTAGGTGTAGATACTTACTAAAGTTGTGTAAAAAATACACACAATACACACGATTGGTGTGATCAAATGTAAATTTATACCCGTAACTGCAATGATAAAAATGAAATATTTATGATACTAATTATTTTTTAAATAATAAAGTATTTAAAAGTAAGTTTGAATTAATTGATGACAATTAAATATACCTTGACTAAAAGCTAAAGCTGGAACGTAGATGACTATTGGTATATAAAGCATCATTTTAATAATAAATATAATGGATCCTAGTAGTCGCACATTTTGGTTAAACCTAAGCCGCAAATACTGAAAAAAAAACTTGTTTGTTAAAAGTTGTAAGGTTAATATAGATCTTTCTATTTCTATGTAAACAATTACAATACAATTAATTAATTAAGACGTTCAAATATGGATAAACTTGAACTGTTAAATAGATTAGATAGATGGAATTTGGACGGTTTCTCCGGGTTAGTTACTTATTTCTACCTTTGTAAAATTTGCTCTGACATGTACCTGCAGGCTCTTCGTCAGCCTTTATCATCAAGTAGTTAGAAAACGTACTTTACTAGGTACTTAGAAAAGCCGTAAAACTTATATGTACATCGCAAGGCCTAGGATACCTTTCCAAACCTTCCATTTAGGTGTCTGGGGCTCTAGCTAAGCTTCGCCATCGATGGTTAATTATATTTGAATTACCTCATACGTTGAAGTGATTTGCAAGTTGTAGAATACAGGCAGGTAAATAATAGCAATAGTCAGTGAGACTGCCCATTCTGATAGAACTATGGTCCAAAGTTGAGTTCCATAGGTGTACATTTCGGCCGGCAGCCCAAGTAACGATATCCCCGAAATGTAACTGTAAGAAATACGTATTAGTTTTCCTGCACATTAACTACATGCATATATAGTATTTCTTGCGAGCCTTTTTCCCGTATAGATAGTATGGGGTATGAATTAAACATCGATTTATCACAGGATATGCCAGTTCATATATTTATCACCAATTTTATTTTTGAAATCGAGGCGAATCTAGAAATTATATTCGTGATTGAAGTCTAATGTTGAAATTTTGACTGTTTTCCGATCAAAACGTGTCACAGATTTGCAGTACTATTGTCATGTCCTTCCTTACACTAGTAATATAAATCAATAAAGGATAAGTACCTGGCTATCAAGGACATTGATATCGGAAACATTCCCATCGTCTTCCCGCCCATGAGGTATTCAGAAGTAGTGTTCTGTTTCTTGCTTGCGAAGAAGGCAAAGTATACCCCAATGAAGGCCGAAAGCACCAGCATGGTCCCGAAGACGAGGTAGTCGAGCCAGTCGAAATACACCAAAGTCATGTTTGGTTGCGAGTGTCGAGCGCAATGTGAGGTCGCGCGTCCGTCCTGTGGGACACTTAAACTCCATCTCGGTGTACAATAGGCATTTACTGAGCGGAACTGGCAGCTGGGACGATGCTATATTTATTCTTGCAAGGATCTCGGACAGGTCCATTGGAGGGATGAGGATGACTAATTTACTAGTTACCGGTGTCGCCGCGACCGGTATATACTTACGTAAACTTATAACGGTTTAACTAATAAGTTCTAATAGGTGACCTAATACTCATTCTAGGTATTCTATAAAATTATACAATAATGAAATTTATTTTAAAAGATGTGTTGCAATTGTTTCTTGCTTTCTTCTTCTTCTTTGATTTCAGAAATAATTAGCACGGAAGCGGCAGTACAAAAACGAAAAATTTAATTATGTTTTTTTGGTAGAACTTAAATGTATATTGAAAGCTTAAGTAGATATTAACAAATATGCTGGAAGAGCTTTTATTTTCGCATACTTCAAATAATTTCTATGCTGCTGGGATACATACTCGTACGTTACTGCGTACGTTAATGTCGTTAGGCCGACAACGTTTGATTGAACCTCGTATACTTTGTGCTGAAGTGCCGATTTTACCTACTCCACTTCATTCGTTTATGTTTATGTTGTTTTATGATGAGTAAAATAAAACTAGAAAACAGATATTTTTTCTTCATTTGTATTTTTATACATGTTTCTGGCTTAAACATTACCTATTGTACAGTAGAAGACACATCATGCTATACCGTATGTCGTTTCGCGACGAATCCGTCGCAATAAGTTATTGTTATTGACATTCGTATGAATGTATCAAATAAGTTAAAGCGACAGGGTACTAAAGGCCTTCTGGTACTTTAGGGTTTTATGCTGGCTGTACGTACACATTCGCTTTAGGCCTCTCGCCAAGGATCTCGGACGAGAGCACACCGCCATCGTGTACACAGTACAGTGGAAGACACATCAAGCTTTACTCTGTGGAACTCTGTCGCAATAAGTTTATGTCATGATTATTTGACATTCGTATGAATGTGTTACATAAGTTAAAGCGACAAAGTACTAAAGGTATAGCCTGATATCTTGTCCACGTACACACTCGGTTATCATCAGAAGTTTAGATGCTCGCCAAGATATACGTGTTACACAGTCATCCTCGGTCTGCATCGAGGTGTCTCGGCGAGTGTGTAGGTATAGCGGGCATTATGATACCACTGTACTATAAATATCTTATTTAAGCAGCTAAACGTCAATAATTTTTACGGCAAGTGATATAATGACATGGACATCAAAAACTATTTCAATTAATCAAATACAATTTTATACAGCTAGATACATTATGTAAAAGGTATAAGTAGCACTTGCTCTGGGATAGCAAACAACTAAGAACAATAATCGGCACGCTATGCACATCTTGCGGTTAACTTCATAGCAGTTAGTGCCGATATTTGTACCTCCTTGAAAGCTACCCTCGTCATCATGACAAATTTACACTATTAGTGAGATTAAAACTACGCGTCAACTGCTTAGTCATCGTAGCGTATGTTGCGAACGGATTAGTTGTATTATATTGATTCCTATGGAACTGCGTTCACTGGGATCGGCAAATCAGAGCCGGACGTCAGCATTTGGACCTTACTAATTCGTAAATACCGACACTCCGTTCGCAGCGTACGCTGCGATGATGACGCAATGGACGCGTAGCTTTAGGGTGTTATGCCGGCTGTACACATTCGCTGTCGGGCTCTCGCCAAGGATCTCGGGCGAGAACACACCATGTATATCGGTTATCATTAGAAGTGTAGATGCTTGCCAAGATGGAAGTGTTACACACTCGTTAACGGTCAGTATCGGCGTATCTCGGCGAGTGTGTACAGCGGGAATTATAATAATATCCTGATGGCCACTGTGCTATAAATATCTAAGCTAAACAGCTAAACATCAATATTTTTTACGGCAAGTGATATAATGACATGGACATCAAAAACTATTTCAATTAATCAAATACAATTGTATACAGCTAGATAAATTATGTAAAAGGTATAAGTAGCACTTGTTCTGGGATAGCAAACAACTAAGAACAAGCATCGGCATGCTATGAACATCTTGCGGTTAACTTCACAGCATTTAGTGCCGATATTTGTACTTCCTTGAAAGCTACCCTCGTCACCATGACAAGTTCACACTATTACTGACATTCAAGCTACGCGTCCACTGCGTCGTCATCGCAGGGTACGTTGCGAAAGGATTAGTTTCTTTGTATTGATTCATAGGGAACTGCGTTAACTAGGATCGGTAAATCCGGGCCGGACGTCAGCATTTTGACCTTACTAATTCGTAAATACCGACACTCCGTTCGCAACGTACGCTGCGATGACGACGCAATGGACGCGCAGCTTTACGGTGTTATGCCAGCTGTACACATTCGCTGTCGGGCTCTCGCCAAGGATCTCGGGCGAGAGCACACCATGTATATCGGTTATCATCAAAAGTGTAGATGCTCGCCAAAAGGGACACACTCGTCCTCGGTCTGTCTCGTCGTGTCTCGGCGAGAGTGTACAGGGGGCATTATAATTATATCCTGATGGCTACAGTACTATAAATATCTAAGCTAAACAGCTAAACATCAATAAAATTTACTGCAAGTGATATAATGACATAGACATCAAAAACTATTTCAATTAATCAAATACAATTTTATACAGCTAGATACATTATGTAAAAGGTATAAGTAGCACTTATTCTGGGATAGCAAAGAACTAAGAACAAGAATCGGTACGCTATGCACATCTTGCGGTTAACTTCACAACAGTTAGTGCAGATATTTGTTCCTCCTTGGTGTTACCCTCGTTATCATGACAAATTCACACTATTAGTGAGATTAACTTGAATTGTATCGGTATCGGCAGGAATAGAATCTATCGATTAAAAAAACTGTATTTATAGTACTATACATATTACATTACATTGTACCTATGTGATAAACACAAGAAAACATAAAAAAATATAATACGAACATGTAACAAGCCTTTCTATAATATAATGCATCTGATATTATCTACTTAGGTACTCGTTTAATACTACATAAGTACTTGTATAGCGTATTACGCATTGAACTAAATAAAATTTCACTTCATTAAAACAGGTACTTGCTAAACCTTGGTTTATTGACTTACCTATTGCTTCTCAATCTCAAGTTTTTATTATAACACAGTATTACTTGGTGTTATCGCTATTTTTGTATTTTGTATCATTAATCTAAGTACCTACTAATCTTTCTTTGTACTTTCGCAAGAAACCAGAATTTAACAATATAATAATAATATATTTGAATAGAGTAATGTATTCATTGTTTAACATTTACTAAAACAATTGATAAGGCTTTACTTATAATTGAGTATTGAATTATATGCTAAGGAAAAAGCTGGAAATCAATCCGATTTTTAGGCAACGTCTGGCCACTAATTCTAAGTAGTTACAACATGTACGCATCTATATTTTGTGCAATATACGGTGGTCAATTCGAGTAATGCAATTTGATGACAAAAGGATTACAATAGGCGCCAGTTACCATATGTCGAAACCAGGTCATTGTGATTGTGACCCTACATCCCGATCTAATACATAATATATTATCAAATATCTCTTATAAAAATATGTTTCTCTATCAATAAAAAAAATATAACAGTTTAATAAACTTCAAAGTTTATAACGAATAATGCAACAACGGTGTTCTTAATATGCGAGTAGGTGCAAAAAATTTGATAAAGATTATGTTTAAGCCAGACGAATAAAATTTAGAAGAAAAAGCGAACCTGGAAAAGCGTGGATATTCACATCGGAAAACCCGTTTGAAATGTATTTTATTTTATATTAAAAAACTCGACTTCTTAGCTTAGTATATCGAAAGGAATCATTTTCTTAAACCATAGTTGGGTATCTCGTCAGAATGATATGATTTCTAAAAAGTATAGGTATAAGTATAGGTTGTCATAAATATTGACACTCGAGGAAAATGTAAGTACTACCTACTTCTAAAAAATCGATTTAAAAGTTCGAATGTTGTCTATCTACATTGAGTCCATCCAGTTATTAAGGATTTTATATAACTAGCTTTATTTCACTACGAAAAATAGGATTAGACCATAATCTTCTATCTCAGATATTTGGATGGCTTCAATGCACTTATTTTGGAGTTGTTGCGGATAGGTTTAACCTATAAGGATTTTTATTTGCATAGGTAAGATGAAATCCTATTTTTTCTTACACTAACATCAAGAGTATAATTCTACAACAGATATTTTACTTTCTTTTATTGAGATAATTGATTAATATCTAATCCATCTTTACATAACATTTTAACACTTTAAAACAATCACAGGTTTTGTAATTAACTTCTCTTCTACGGATCACGACGTTACAGTCGGTAACATTTACGGGTGACTCGTGAGTTTAAAAAAATGTAATATGAAAAAATTAACTAATTGAATTAAGAGCTATAACTCAAAAGTCGTAAAATACATAAATAATTTTGGGCAATAACTGAAAACGTAACGCGATCAAGGAGCATGTGTATCTACATCGTTGTAGCAAGACGAGCGAGAAGTCCAAATCCGTACATTTTATTTCTTACCTACTATAAATACCACAGTTACCATTTTGGAGAGAAAATCCGGCATTTTCCGGACGGAATCTTTATATCTGAGGGCTTATTCCGTAGGATTTTTTTGACAATCACAAAACGAAAATCTTTCTTGAAAAACGAGGTCCGAGTCATACTGGGTATTCAAGGCTTGCCTTCCTTATCGCTTCGTCTCTATCGTCTAGAATATGGAAACCATCACAATACTATTTACCACACATTTCCGGTCATCTCCGGAAGTTTTTGAGGAGCGCAATGCCACTCTAAAACCAATAATACCACAGCTCTCTCATTAATGTGTAAAAAAAAGGGAACGATAGATTTATTCGAAATTTTCCTATTGCCCACGGAGTTGTGTGGTATTTTTGCCGAGCTCGTACGGAAACTATCACGAAACCGTTTACCAGACATCGCCGGTCAGTCAGTCTTAGTCAGTCGGCCGGCAGTTTTTCGAGATGCATCGTCCTTGCTTCCTTGTTTCGCATTTTCATGAGTCGATTTTAAGTAGTAAAGAAATGAACGAAAACGAGAACTTCCCTAACTATTGGAGTTATTTACAACTGCATTCACAGATTTTGAAAAAATGTTATCTGTAGTCTGCGAGAAAATGGGCAGTTCTCACATTTTCTTTTTACGGTGGCAATCAATCCTGTTTCGTATAAGGATGAAAAAACTCCTTCCTACAAAATGATTATTGTGTAAATATTAAATTAGGCCCAAATTGTTACTTTATTTGAAAACTTGCTTGACCATTCATTGTGTGCGTCTGCCTGTCTCTACCCCCAGCCTACTAGCCTGAAAGTCTATTGGTGGCGCTATTGTATATGGAGCTTGGTTTACAAGACCCGCTGTCAAAATTTTCGTTTCGTGACTGTCAAACTGAAATCTACGGTTAAGCCCTCAGATTGGTAAATATTATCTTTCTCATTATTCAGGTGGATGAACTCCGTCCAGCAAATGAATCGGACGCAGCACCCATGGACTGTTAAATTAAATATAATTTTTATATAGAGACTCTTCTGATCTTTTATCTGCTACGACACTTCTGAAGTAAGTCATAAAATCGTGTCAAGTATGTACCTACATTAATAAAGACAATGAATATATGCTACTTGTAAAGCTATTTCATCCAGTTTTGGGACGATACATGTCAATAGTAGATTCTCCGAAATAACAAGAACACGGCAGGGCGCAGGAAAAGTTCGGAAATACATTGCCGTGCGCATGCCGTGCACTGTTTACTCGAATCGTTTCAAGCCACTTTTCACCAACCTGTAGCTCAGTGCCTATTGCAGATACAAAGACAACATTTTATCCACATAATAACATCCCCGACCTCACGCAGTATGCCCATTTTTTTAAACATAACTAAAAAGATTTTGTGATTCTGTACCTGAGAAAATAGCAGGTTTTGTCACTGACTGACTGACTAAACAAATCCTCTAGGCCACATCTGAACCTAGCATGATGAAACTCGGCATGTAGGTAGTCTTTTACATGTAGATCAACAAAAAATTAAACAATCAGTGAAGCGTGAGTTGACTTAGTTACATATCGTCGGCAAAACTTATTACTGTGGGCCATTCATACTGTTTGCAGCCGGGTGCATGAATAACTTTGTTTTACAATTAAATTATCCATCACAGCCGTTACTGATCCGCCTTCGGATATAGGCCTTCTTCAACTTCTTCCACTTCCGACGGTCGCAGGCGTAACCAGTTGTGGCGTAACCCGAAGACAGTCGGGGACTTGCGAGATGAGATGAGATGACATGAGATGGGTGGGATGGTCGTCCCACCCATCTCATAGATGAGCGACTTTGTCCCCGCGTATTTCTGTATATGTCTACCACGTTTCTATGTTTCGTTCTTATCTTATCCATTCGTTTCGTTTGTGTTATATCAATTAATATAAATCAAGGTTTTCTTCCTCGTTACCAAAATATTGAAATCCCACCAAAACATAAATAATTTGCCTACCAAAAGTAATGTAATCCATCCGATGCCAAGAACAAATTAAAAATGTTTGAATGTTTGCTCCATATGCAATGCATATGGAGCAAACATTTTTTCATTGCATCTCAATGGAACAAAGAAGGACATTTTTTAACATTTATGTTTTTGATGGGATACTGTACTTATACGTAAAATTAAGGCATCGTCCTCGCGTCGATTTCTGAAGGTACAATTGTTACAATTAATATTGGTTTTCATTCATTTACACTACAAAGTGTAACAAAACAGCTGTATTGATTCTTGGAGCGTAACTCTCTTTTGTACTAAAAAAAAGTCGAAAAAAGCGACAAATGCTCAAAAGAGGCTAATCTATGGCTAAGGTAAGAAATTCTGGGGCAAGCGTCGCCGGATCTAATTTAGTACCTCTGAACCGATGGTGGACAACTTCTAGCTTAATGAAGTTAATAAATCAGTTAATAAAGCATTGGTATCATTTTTAAATACATTACCAATATTAACTTTATTTCAAGTTAGCACTTAAAAAGTAGTTGTGACCTGTAAGTAGGTAAGTACTACTACTTATTGAATATTTATGGTACAGAAATCGATTTCGTCTCCAAGTGATCACAAAGGTGTTTTGTTACACCTATATATTTCCTGTGATCTTTTCCGTATTGTTTCAGTATTAATGAGCATACCTATACTGCATGTCAACCTTTTGTAGTACCACAACCACGTATCAGTGAAATCGGAGTATTTAGATCCGTATAATAACCGCTTCGTCTGACTAATAGGATATTGCAGCCATCGCCTATACACAGATAACGTGGTCTAAATTTACCTATACCTGTTAATTTTAGATATCAGCCGGAGATGCGAGGTCTAATCGCGATCGCCTGCGATCCGCCCTGGCGATGGACAGTTGTCCTGACGAAGATCTTTGCAAAGACGCGGACCTCGGGCGTGCGGGTTCAGACTTGGATTTCTTCACTTTGCTTCCGCCGCTCGCAGGCTGTTTTCCTTTCAGTGACGATACGGACACAACAACATCGGTGGACACTCCGTCTTGTTCTAAAAATGGTAAAGACGATGACGTATACCGTGAATACTTCAACTGCAGTTATGAATAAATATGGGTACGTACCTATGATCAAAACTTACCGGTACGTTTGATGACTTCTCCGGCGTTGTTCAAAAAGAATTTCGGTTTTGATTCCTTCAGTGATTCCTGCAAGAAAATATGTGGTGACGTTGAATGCATTTGATCGATTTAAGGATTAACTACCTAGATAATGGCAGCATATCTAGGTGGGTAGTTAATCTTGGCGAATCCGGCAGTGTTACCTTTTGTGCAAGGGGTTCAAAGCTCGAATTCCGATCGAGGAGGTGTTATTATCGCCCAAGAAAGTATTTGGCAACTTATGAATTAATTTCAAATGTGGTTTGATTATGAAGATAGTAACTCCCTCGATATTTGATATTTTCTTGGTCAACGACAACTTATTATTTGTTTGCATTTGTATGTTATGCAAGGATTCTAAGTTTATTGCTTATTGTATTTTGGTCTCTTTTTATTGCTTTTTAATTTCTGACATCGCAAAAGAGTATTAAAGACTTTTTGATAATTATGATGAACAAATTTCACAACAGTCAACATCAAAGTCGAGGTATTAATCAATAATGTAGACACATGCTGTCAATGGAGACTACGAGATAATAAAAATATATCACAATAATAACATTTCAGAATATTTTTATCTATGCTACCTTAGACTTATAGACCTTATTAGAGTTCTACCTATGCTATCTAAAACTGACGTGTTCATGCAACTGAAGATTTTAAGGTGGTAAACACTTTCTGACCGCGACTCTACATGTTAAATTAGGTTTGGAACCATGACATTACACTATTTAAAGCATTGTATTATTGATAGATTCGCTGACTCTGATTTACATACTGTAGTTACTCAAAGCATGAGTCTTTGTGTGTGTGCGTTATAAAAGGAGCGTACCTACCAAAGATTTTGAAATTGAGGAAATTGAGGAGATCCGATTTCTGTGGAGCGTACCTTTGATTTACTAGATCTGGAAGCAGAGTTTCTGTGGAGCTTACCTTTGATTTACTAGATCTGGAAGCAGAGTTTCTGTGGAGGGTACCTTTGATTTACTATATCTGGAAGCAGAGTTTCTGTGGAGCGTACCTTTGATTTACTAGATCTGGAAGCAGAGTTTTTGTGGAGCGTGCCTTTGATTTACTAGATCTGGAAGCACAGTTTCTGTGGAGCGTACCTTTGATTTACTAGATCTGGAAGCAGAGTCAGTGCTTCCGCGCCACCACGGTCACTGAATCTCGCAGAAGGCTCGCCCGGACTCCTTTCCGGGGGTGGAGGCTTCGCCCTCACCGGCGCCTTCGCCTTCGGGCTTCGGAGATCCAGTTCCCGATGTAGTAGCACCCCTAGACAAACAACAATATCAATTAGACTTTGGGTATTTAATCACGTTACCTACTAGAATTTTTTTAAGGAAAAAACTGGAATTTGAGGGACCCGCGGTGACACTTTTAACGACCGTTGAGGAATTTGAGGGACCCGGAGGCACTGCCATGACCCTGGATGTGATACTAACGTCATATCAACTCGAACGGTGTTGTTCTGCTGGTTACGCATGGCCAGAGTAGAGACCATTGGCGGCCGCTGCGGCTTGTTAGAGAGCAGTCGCTCGATCTCAGCCATCACTGATGGTGTCAGTTGTGGAACGATCTGTTTACAAAGATTCGCTTAATTTTTAATAAAATAAGTACATATGATACATGGATGGATCCCAGCAGTTAGGGAAGTCAGAACCAAGAGAACAATGTAAGTAAGTAGGTAGGTTCTTGTATAATAATAAGGTTCAGGATACTATTGTAATGACACCCTAGCAGGACGGTGTAGTTTTGTGTCTATAGAACGAGTGAGAATATGAGAGTATGAGTTTACATGGTTCAGTCCGAAGGACGAATTAGGCTATCAAAGATAAACGTTTGATCTTATACAGTTGCTACTTTTAACAACTAAAACTAATAGAATATCCGAGATTAAGAATACGCTCCTAATTATTCCATCGTACCTGTAAAGCATGAATGTTTTCTTTAAACTGTTCGACACTGCTGGCGCCTAACAGTAGGCAGTTCACTGACTCATTCTTCAGGCACCATGCTACAGCCAGTTGACTCATGGAACAATCTATGAGGGTAAACACAAATGTATGTAGGTAACTACATAATTAAAAAGTACAAAAGTGACAAAACACTGAAAATTCGCGAATTTTCAATGTACGTAGTGCAGTACAAAAGCTGTCATTTATCAACCCTGCTCAACATCATTTCGAGTTTGATTGGTCTTACTTTTGTTATAGGTATCCAGAGGTATCCTAACAGATTATAAAGTTTAGGTAAAAGATACGTACTAAGGGAATTGGCAAGAGTTGCAAGGTCTCGAAGCTTGTCCCCGTAGGTGCGAGGCTCCTCGCCGGTAACTTGCTCCTTACTACCAGAGCTCCGCATCTGCTAAAAATCTCTTATGTTCAAATTTACACTATAAAGTTATACTTACTAACTCGATTGTCGATGGCAGTTATGTCAGCCCAGAAACTTTCGTAGTAACTAGAAGTTTTTGTGTAACCCTAATATACAAAATTGAGTAGAGTGGTAAAAACCTAGCGGGCAGTCCCAACTAGTGGGAACAATTTACGATAACGAATACGAGTAGGCCACTTTCGCCAAAATTGTATTATAAGAACTTTTTTTAAGCAGACCAAAGTTGAAATTGAAATATTTCCCCGCTTTCCCCAGGTCCACCTATTTATTTCCGCCATTCGAAATTTTGTAAAAAGAACTCAATGTTCTTCATAATGAGACTTTCTAGTCTATTTTCACGTAGAATGTTACTCGTATGTAGGTATTTACTTCAGGAACGGCCAAATCTTCCTCACACCAGCTGAAGGTGCTATATTTTCTATTGAAGCGCGACTTGGCGAAGAGGCCCGTGATCTCCTCACGACCTAGCCCCTTTCCCGTAGTGATGGCGGACCACACCATCATACCTGATTCCAAGGAGAGAAGAGTGATCAATTTAACGTTGATTATGTATAATAAGTACTAAGAAGATGTTTCACTGGCTTTCACTCACCAACTCCGATTTTGTGGTACAATTCTGGCATGTACAACTCTGGTTTCTCTCTGCAGAACATGTGATACTCTGTTTGTTCTACTATTGGCGTAATACAGTTGAACTGTCTACAGTTTGTGTATGCGTCCATTACCTAAAACATCAAGTACAGCCTTTATATCAAATAATTACTTACTTTAAATATTGTAGAGATAGATGGGCCGCCTGCCTATCTACTAGCCAGGTTCATCTTCTTAGGGGACATCTTCAGTCAGAACACTGACTCAACTTGCAAACCAATATTTATTCCAATTATGGACGTGAGAACATAACTCTAATCGTAATCGAGGAACGACTGAAGTTAATACGCGCGTGCCATTTAAAATTATTGACTATGGGGTTCCTGCGGAACACAGTGTATAGATACGGTGAACACTTGTGTCCCTACAGTATACCCCCTCTACCAAAAATTTATACACAATATTTTTTTAAACTAAACTGAACAACCTGTACAAAGCTCGTAGAGTATGCGTGCTTTGCCGAGGTAACCGCTGACATAGCTAACGTTGCTGAGTCGGTACACTAATGCGTCGCGCTTATGGCTCACGGCCCTCGCCATGCCGTGTTGAATTCTACGAATTCTGCACGTGGTCAATATAATCTAAACTGCACTGATGAAATAATGTAACAAACTAAGAAATGCACACATTTTGAAATTCACTCGTACACGCACTAGTATTTCACTCGTATATGTAAAGGTAGGCTTCTGCTGTGCCTGCCATGCCATGCAGTGTGCTGAGTGGGCTGCCATGCCATGCAACGTTCTATCCAGCCTGCGCCGTGCCGAAACCATCGAGTTGCCAATTTTGTCTTCTATGGGTCGCTTATACAGGTTGATGTCTCACGTCGCTCGCTCCATATGCTCCGTTACCCCGTCGTCCACTTCGCACGGGGGAGTCGTCCCTTCACATGTCTGCCACGTTGCCTCACTTGTTCTTCGTCACCATTGTAGAGGTAAATGGGCCGCTACCTCTTGGCTGGCCTAAGAGTTCGGCATGGTAACTGCCTACCTCCCAGCCAGGTTCATTTTCTTAGGGTCGTCTTCAATGATAACACTGACTCAACTTGCAAAGCAAACTAGTATTTATTCAAATTATGTATGTACAGAAGTTTACAGAACCGTAGTGGAGGAACGACTGAAGTTAATTAATATACGGGGGCGCAGCCGCGTGCACTATAAAATTGCTGACCAGGGAAGTCCTGCGGAACACTGTGTACACGGTGAACACTGTATCCCTACAATATTACATACATATTGCACAATATTATTCTACAATATTACATACATATTGTAGGGACACAGTGTTTATAAGCAAATAAATAAATAAAATATATTACAATTAGTATTACTTACCTCTGTAGGTGACCAGCGAGCTGTGCCCCAATACATAACCCATCCTTGATTTATGACGAAATTCATTGCGCGCACTAACTCTGTGATTATACAATAATTGTCATTTTAATTCAAAATCTATGATAACATACCTACATATTGAGTAATAACTATAATTAGTAACATACTACATATAATTAGTAACATACTACTAAAGAGTATAAGTACTTACATCAAAAGTACAATCAGCTTTTCGCTTGGTGGTACACCTCTAATGTTATTATAGGCATTTCGAATTTTACGAGGGATTGCCCTCGGATAAGGATATTGATCCTTTGTTTGTAGAAACGACTTTACAAAAATAAAAGGAGGTAGCGCTAGATAGAGCGTGACTAACCTTCCATAGGGCAGACAGGATCGACCTTGTGTAACAACACTACGTCGATATATTCCACCTGGAGTCTGACCAGGGACGCTTTCACACTTTCGACAATGTGCTTACGAGAGAGGCCTCTTTCATCCGACCTGTTATTAGCATTAGCAAACCTAATAAATGGAGTTCAATACATTAGGAACTAATCAGCAAGAAGCGGTAAAGCGAAAGCGAAAGGTGTAAATATAGTGACTTCAGCAAGATTTAAGAGCAATAGCTATTTTCACTCAACTATACCGATTAAGTTATCATATTCCGTGGGTTAGAGGTACCTATTTTAAAAATGTAATGAGACTTGTTAATTAGAAATCTAGTTTTAGAAATGACAATTTTATTATACATAGTACGTATAACATATACGTCATTTTTACACATCGCAAGGTAAAATACATCTTTAGATATTTAATAGAAACTCTGGAAACTCTAATAGAAATACGTATAACGTATACTCTATTCTATTCCGTGTTTTAAGTTAGATCAATTTGACTTTTATTGAAAAGGTATTTCATAAATACATATCTTGTAACCATTATCATACATAATACATAAATCAGTAGTTTAGTACTTATATAATTATTGTACAAAATTATTGTGACACAAACTCAACATTTTTTGCAGGTAGATAGAGTAGTAGGATTATTATTATTATAAATCCGGTTAATTAACTTACTTGGTACTCCAGTATATTTTGGTTGTAATAATAATACTTGTTCTCCTCACATTCCTTTTCTTTAAAATTCTCCCCAGTTCTGCTTCACCTTTAGCTGTTTTGCATAAAATCATATATTACTTGGTGTGTCCATTTTTATTGAAAAAAGTTTAAGTAGTAGGTAAAGTTATAACTTTTCACCACCGCTCTCGTTTTCAAGTTATGCGCAATCATCCGTGATCGTTATTTACAGACGATTTGGGATAATACTAACCGCAATGAGCTTCCGACAAATCGAAGAGATTTATCCCATTCTCCAATGCAGTCATTACTATGTCTTCGGCACAGTCCTCGTTAAGCATAATCCATACGCCCAGCCCAATATTGGGCACCCTGAGACCTGACTTGCCGAGATTTTTGTATCGTAGACCAGGCGTCACAACTGAAGGCATAGTGGTGTGATTTCCCATATAAGTCGACATGTGCCTCGAAACTGTCACCTCACCGGCTGTGGGCAAATGTTTCGGACTGTAGTTTTCACAAAGTATAAAATGCGGTCAGGATTTTATTTCCTTTCGAATTAAGGACGTAAGAACCTACATTATCATTATTAGTTTCTTAATTCCATCTGACAAGTGTAACGCATTGGAATCTGTCATGTTGCATTATTGACTAATAAATAAATAAAATTAAATTATCATGTGCACTCGCTGAAGCGTACTGTACGTACAGTTGACCGCAGGTCAACCTACCCAAAACGGCAAAATGTAAGAATCTGAAATGTATAAAGCGGAGGCATAAGGTTGAGATTTAATCGAAGGTTTTTGACAGATGGTATAATATCGCTTGTGGTCGACTGTACCCGCCGTGTAACCAGAAATGGATATTGAACCGCCGCGTATGCGCACGCGTTTCATAGCGGCGACCCTTCTATGTTTTAATACCTGCTTAAATTACATTCATATAAGAGTGCGTTTTTTGGCGTTCTGCGTCGAAAGGTTCCAAAACCAGTTAAAATAATTCACGTTGACAACTGTCCCATGTTCCATTACCGCGTTAACAGCTGTCAACATGAATAATTTCAACTGGTTTTGAAACGCACTCTAATTAAAGAAAGCAACAATTTCATAAGGCTCAGTTATAATTAATCTTATTTCAAAGCCTAGAATATCACTACAGGTTAAAACAGGAATGAATGAAATATTTTGAAAAGTCGGACGCGCGACACGGTGCATAGAACGTCGTGTCAAGGGCAGCACGTACCCCTGACCTATTTCAACACTGCTGCACAGGTTGTAAAGCAAGTAAGTAAATCAATAACCACCTAGGTAACTATAAATGCATCCCTCTGACCCAGATACGAACTCCGTCACATAAAACTAGGCTAAGGGCACAGATGCAGTGCAGTGGGTTAAGAGCAAGCGGGAGTAGGTTGCGTTGTTTGCATTTACATTTACAATATACACATGATACAATGTACACAGAGATTTTGTAGACCTGGTATAGAACACCTATCCTATTATTGAAGTGTTTTCGAGTGGAACCAAAATTTGACCCCTAACGTCCAAAACTCGTAGTATAAAGTCTACAGTCATTAAATCAAAATAAACGTTAACTAGAATACTACATTGTTTAGGAGGACGTCAGGAGTATCAGAATTTGAAGTTGTCAAGTGCAGTAAATAACCAAGTCAGCGCAGTCGTTATCCCATCTACAAGTTACAGCTACAGGGAGTTAAACAATACATGAATTTAATTTAATTTTATGAAAAGAGTTCAGACAAGCAAGAGAAAAGGGAGGTTTTAGTTCCTTTTTCGCGTGGGCAGTTGGCGCGTAATTAGTACAGTCGACAGGTCAACCTACACAAAACGTCAAAATTTGAGAATCTGGAATGTATCATAATATGCAGGTATATGGTTGAGATTTAATCGATAGTTTTTGACAGATGGTATAGCTTGTGGTCGAGTGTACTTAAATACATTCCCCATCCTTCTGCCACACATACTCGTGCGTTTCGTACATTATCTTGTTCACTTGCCTTGATCCAACATTTGTTGCGAGTTGGCACTAAAGTCGTCCATACAATCCAGGGAGGCGATTGGAGCGCGACATCTGGACAACAAAATAATTTGTCGTTTCAGCAAAATTGGGAAAGAATTATTCATAATGGTGTCTGCTTCTTCGACTTTTATTTAATACAAAAGATATACCTTGGTTGAAACCAAGAGATAGGTATTTTCTATTTTTATAATTTCGGCTGGGAAATCACAAAAATTTATAATCTAACATATTAATCACAACTACATAGATATATATTAAATACATATCATAGTTCTACCTATATACCTACAAGCAATTGAAATTAGTACCTAAGTACCCAAACTAGTGTTATTTTATAAACAATTGAAAGCCTTTTACGAAAATTAAACACTTTTAAATAATATACGCAATACGTATACAACCCGACCTCACATACAGAACGAGAAACCTTCGTGGGCTACACAGACTGTTGAATTTTCATTAAATTATCGTGGGGTAAGTATAAAATGAACTATGTATTTTTTTTAAAAGACAACTTTAGTATATTAAGAATTTTTCTAACTACGAATTCGATCAAGTAGTCCGTCCTTGTACTTCCTTGTTCCTTGTACTAGCTAATATAATATTTTTTCTCAAAGGTGCTCTGAAAAATGTGCTTATTACATTCCAGAGCTTGGAAAGTAGGTATGTTCTTTCTGTATCAAAGCCAAATAAAATTATTTAAAAGAAATTGACGACAGTAATTTATTTTCATACAAACTTTCGGGCTTAGGCCAAGACGTCATTCACGTCACGTCATTTGTTTTTCTTTTTAAAATTCGAGTTTGAAACTTTCAAACGCAGTGCGGACTCTATAGTCCGTTTGAACCGAACCAATTGAAATGGAATCGAAATGAAATCTCTTTAGATGTCATTAAATTCCGCGCTAGAAAATTAAAATATTTTTCTCTAGTCTTGAATTTTAATAATATTATTTTTAATAAAAATTAGTATATTTAGTAATAGAAAGTAATAAAGACGTTTTTATACGCCACCAGATACCCTGAATGAAGCAAAAATAGTGATTTGATAACTTGTAGTACCTACTTTCAGGTTGAAATCAGTATGTATTTGAAATGTACAAATAATTATGTACAAGACTCGACGGAAATAGCCATTTTCGGCCTGAGAGCTTTAAAATGCCTTGCTTTCGTTCGGCCTTTCAAACTGCTCCACGGCCGGTAATGGCTAATTTCCTGGCCTCTGCAGTAAAATGTACCGTACCTATAATCATTTTGTTATGTCATTTTGTTTTGTAGGTACTCATACGTAAGTAAAACACCTATAAGTAGGTACGTATGTCGTACTTTGACTTTATCCCGAATAAATATTTTTCGAATTTAAAACAATAATAATTAATTACCCTCCTACGTCTGATAGTAACCTATTTGGTTAGAGTAATTTATAAATCATAGGAACGCATACACGTACAGGGTGTAACAAATTATAAATATATATTTTAGAAATCCTTAAAAAAGTGAGTTTTTCACACAAAATTATAAACGTTGTTGGAGATTTGGAATGCATCACGTCCATTTTTTTTTACATCCAGCCATAAAGACTATAGAAATAAATTAAAACTCTACTGAAACACCGTCATTAAACGTATCGATTTTAAAAATATACTAGGTGCTTAATTAGATTTTCATGAATTGTTGTTCAATAGCATCTAATTTTCACTTAAGTACATAATTTAGAATGATCTTGCTAATCAACACTAAAAGCTTGTAATATTGATATCAAGGAAATTAGGCATGAAACACTGATAAAGCGAGAGTGTGAGACAGAATTATTATAGGACATTACCGTACCTGTGCTTCGCGGGTCGGCCATTGTTCCCCGGTGACCCAGCATGAGGTAAGCCAAGCGGTCGAAAGTACCGGCCAGTATCATAAGCTTTTGTGAAGTGACCAACCTTGTTTCATCAAGATTTGAAACATGTTATTTGTGTTGTTCAAAATACATACTTGAGTGGTATGTATGTACTTGTTTCGTGAGTGACTAAACAATCTGCCTACAGATACGGCTCTTCTGTTGTACCTACTCGCATGCGACGATCGCGGTGCGCGGTGCGGCGAAGTGCGCTCTCGGCTTTACTTGCCCTCGGGGAGAAGACATAACTGACTGCTACTGAAAGCTACCGCATTTGCGTCTTTACACTCAGCTTGGTGCCAATTTCAGGTAGAGATTCGTGTTTTGCGCAATGGTTTGTCCAACATGTATTTCGAGGTACTCAGAGCTTTGTATATGACGATACGTCTTCTCCCTGGACGGTGATCCTCAAGGGTCCAGTTACCGATATATGGTGGGCATGGGGTTGGAGTCGACGCTGGCGCTGTCAGGGGGGCCGAGTGGGGTGTGCGGCGTGCAGCGGCTGATGGTGGACTCGCTGCGAGACATCTGCGAGCCCTCCTTGCCGCCGCCCTCCGCCCCCTTGCATTGCATCTCGTGCCGCCTCATTCCGCTCCTACGCTTAGCAACGGCATCTTATCTCCCTACAAACATCTTACAATGAAACGTTCGTACGTCTCCACACGCCGGCCCGTGCCAACCCCGTTGGAAAGGAGAAGAGCAGGTTTAGATTCACACTCAAGGACAGTAAGGTAAACAAAGAGAAGCATGCATGCCCTAACGCTAACATCTAGTCAGCTAACGGTATACGAAGTCACGTGATCCAAACTGGAATTAACGTCTAAACACTGGACTAGTCACGATTAAAGTCAAGAAATAGTACGAGTAAGTATATCAAATGGTTTGTGTAGACACGGCAAAGTAGATACATCGCTGGGACCATGGACGTCCACGTGCACTCACCGGTCGGTGCAGAGGTCTACGTACTGAACATTGGAGCGCTGCGGGGCCGGTGCGACGCCGGACGCGACGCCGACGGCAAGAACACTGCGAAGTTTGTAGACTGTACTGCGGTTGGGGAGACGGGGTAGGCTCGGGGAGGCCGGCTGCGTGGTGAGTTCTGCGCATTACGCAGAACACCACCCTCCCCGCGCACATGCGCTATGCTTACATACGGATCTGACCTATATTTTCTAAATTCTGTCTAATATCTATGCACTTGCCTACCTCTCCTAAATCAAATAGTAACTAAGGGCGGTTGTGCACACTACTCCGTGTTTCCCCGGTTCGGATCGGATCTTTCACTCATATATTACGCTAATGATTGAAAAAGCCGATCTGATCCGGCGAAACACGCCGTAGTGCATCGTCCAAACCGTCGTCGCTAATTCTGCCTTTATAATGTAGTAATTTGATCAAAAAAATAATTACTGGCCGTCCCCTACGCGGCGTTGCCCAGGAATTTGTGAGTTGTCAGTTTATAATATTCTAGAGCATGCATTAATATAAGACCTCAGTGTCATTTAAATTAGTATATCCTAAGCATTTAGAAGACTCAGAAGAATTAACGTTTTTGTAGTCACATATGGTTACCAGCAAAAAATATGTATCACAACTTTAGGAATTATTAAATTGTTCGTTGCACGAATACTTTATAACTTCGTTCGAAAGGTAATAAAGGCACGACGACGATATTTTTTTGTATTTTCTATCTTAGGCAAAGTACCTACTGGTGAGATTTTTTTAAATCGTGTTGTTTTCGAGTTTAACTCGAACAGAAAACACACAAAAGATATGATAATATTAATTTACTAATTTATTCATTAATTAATAAGTGTAATTAAATAAATTATTTACCTATTACAATGCAGGTAAATGCACGCCAATGGCCGACTGTAGTCATTTCAAACTAGTATTTTGTTACACCCTGTAACGGTAAGGATGATTGTGCACTACTCAGTGTTTCGCCGGATCGGAATTTTCGCTCATACATTACGCTAATGAGCGAAATATCCGATCCGATCCGGCGAAACAGGGAGTAGTGCACAACCGCCCTAAGTGATGTATAAAATAGTAGCGTCTTGCATCTAATTTTTCCACAGATATTAAAAAGACAGGTGACGGACATTTTAATTTCCTGATATAAGTATATACCTAGATAGTTACTAGCTGATCGTTATACTAAACTCGGGCTAGAGCTGCGACTGAAAACCAGCGCCGGATTTTCATTACGCTGAGAGCCTTTTTACTGCTGGCATATACATGCAATGTCTAAGTATATTAATTATAAGAGCGTCGGTGGCGTAGTAGCTAGGACGCCGGACTCCCATGCGGGAGGTCCGGGTTGAAACCATGCAATGTTATGTAACAATGAGGTTTACGGTTTTTTCGAAAATGTACATGATGGTCTGTAAATGTACGTACAATTTACAGACCGCTCTGACGGTGAAGGAAAACATCGTGAGGACACTTGCACACTTATAGATAACCAGTACGTGAAATTGAGATGGCAATGGCAAACTACCTCTCCCATGCCAAGAGAGTCGTTCTATGTGGTTATTTTCATAGAATGATGATGACGACGAAAAACATTTATTTTCTTACTAGTGGTCTAACTAGACATTTATTGGATTTGAAGGTAATCTTGAAGAGGACTTACGTCCATGTTAGTAGCAATTTCTTACCCAGGACAAGAAGGGGCTCGCACAAGCTCCATTCTAGAGTGTGGACTGACGTCATTAGCGGAAGCTCGCCAGCCCTGAGTGCCCGTGGGGATGGCAGGAGTCTCGCAGCATACATCGCTATCCACCGACTCATCTGCAGCCAAACATAGTTTCTTTATAGCGGTTTATGGATGAATTGGTATTTTGAGGCTTTGAATTTCTTGATCCAAATATACATAGAATGGAGTACTTAGATTTTTATCTATTTTTATTTCATCACCATCATCATCAGCCTAATTTTATTTATAATTATTTTTTTGGTTTCACTATATTAATAATAAATAGACTAGGGTCCTGGAGCCCTGCAGAGTTCCTCCTAGAAACGCTGCGAAACTCCTACCGAACTCAGAGTTTAAATAAAAAACAAATTGACAGGTAAATCATCATCATCAGCCTATTTATTAATGGCCCCGCTGTTGGGGCAAAGACCTCTCCTTGCAAAAATAAGTACCTATACGCGACTGAGAAATCTGTATTTAGAGCAAACTATGGTCCAACCGCCGTTTATAATTTCTATCTCTACAATAGATAGGTATTGACTAAAATACTTTCGATTAAGATCAACAAAGTATATTTTTTTATGGCGACGACAACTTGGACCACGCACTGTTTGTCGACGGAGTTTTGACGAGCTGCCATGGCGTGTTGGACGCTTCACAATAGTTTATATTTATTTTCAATTCTTTAGGTTTTCATGGTCGTAGAAAAAGTATTATATGCAACTGCACGTAATAATTAGCCATTGTAAAACTCGTTTTATCTATTTTGATACTCGCTAAAAACTCATTTTACAATGGCTGTAATTACGTGTCCGTTGCGTAAACTATCTTACCTCTGCATGATCCGAGTCGAGAAAGGTTTATGAAAATACCGTCGCTTTCGCTCATGCTCTGACTTGAATGGGGTTTGGTCAGTTGAGCACTGCAGGCTTTTTTCAGGACACTCTGAAAATAAGTATAAGTTCCTTTATTGTAGTTCGTAAAACTACGTCATAATAATATGATATAATTGTTCTGCCAGTAGTTTTAACTACATACGAGTTGTACCTAGTTTGTTAGTTTGTTTGGTATGTAGTTGAAACTACTCGTAGTTTAGTTCGGTTCGGTTTAGTTTAGTTATCAAGTTTAGTTATCGGTAAGCACAGTCACGAACTTTAATTTGGGACCAACTTTTACACAATTAACAACTTTGTCACAATAAAACGTAGACGGCAATCAAAAGAGATCTAATACTAGCGTTAATCTAGTATTGACTATGACAAGGTGTTCAATGTGTCAAAGTGGATCCTAAATTTAAGTGTTAATAACTATAGGTAAACAAAACATTTGAAATTCACCTATATAGAGATATATGAGTAAATAGATACACTCAGATTGCTCGCTTGAGAAGTTTTAAAAAGAAACCGCGACTGCCAGTTGGCGCATGCGCTGTGAACATCTTCCCATACATTCAGTCGGCCATAGAAATATCATATGAAACATAAGCGCATATTCCCAAACCCTTAGGCTCGTTGTTAGTGCTCACATTATCATTCTAGAGGAGAAGATGCTACTAGTCCGATTTCTGTGGTATTTGTTTACTTTCCTCATGCTCTAGCATGGCTAGAGCTAGAGCAGGCATAGAGGTATATAAAGTCAAGAGAATGCCCACCCTGTAATGCTTAGTGGTGTCAGGTATTGAAGGCCTGCTGTGTCGCCACCTAGCGGCCTGTCTCTGCAAGTCGCACAGACGATGATGTGACCATGACGTGTTCATGCCACGCAACTCTTCCACGGCCTCTGCTATCTGGTACAGAATATTCTGATTTCAATTGGTATAAGTAGTTTTTTTTAAGTCAAATGAAAATATAAAACATAAAGACATTTAGGTACATTGTAAAAAATATACAGTCATACTACTCCCGACCCTGAATCGCCCCCCGTTCAAAGGTACCCATTACGCTGCCAGCGTTGCCACGTTGGACAGACAGCGAGATCCTTTGGACGAGGTACGATCCAGAGCGAGAGTCATCCATCTCTCTTAATCGAATACCCAAGTCCCCTGACAAACGCCCCCGCTTCGCAACCCCACGTAATATAATATAATTTGTTTGAATCATGTCAATGTCTACAAAAGAATACCTTTTAGGTTAATGCTGAAGCTGATATTGTTCCATCGAACCAATACGATTGAAATACCTAAGTATCATAGACCTAACGTCGCATTGCGGTCCAGTGATGTCAAGTCAGAGCTTGGTACGCACGACTATGTCACTTTGTATGAAAAAAAATCACCCCTATGTAGATTGCCCGCTAGAGAAGTTTGGAAACCGAGACTGCCAGTTGGCGCATGCGATTTAAGTTTTTACTATACATTAGTCGGGCAAAAAAAAATCTGTGTCTCGCTGTCAGTGCTCACGTCATTGTTCTAGAGGAGAGGGCTAGTAGCCCGATTTCAGTGGTTGTGAGCGAATGCGACAGCGGGTACTGCTTCAACTTTATACAAACAATGCGATGATAAAATCGAACCTCCGTCAAGCCGCTCCGACAAGCGCCACCATGGTGTTGACTACATACCTAGGTACTTCATGTTTTTTTTCTATTCTTATTCTTATCGCGCGTTCGTTAAATAAAAAAGTTGTAATTTGAACAAATGTTTCTTGATATAGATTCTAGTCCACTATTGCATTAATTATTCCAAGTTGACTAAACTTCCCACGACTGCAACCTTGAGGACCTGATGATGGCCAGTAAAAAGTAAGGGGATCTCCACAATTCATACCTACTGCGTGCTCTATTTTACTTTTATTTATGGCTTCGAGTCAGGAACGTTTCGGTCTTCGAATTCGAATGTATTGAGCATCATTTCGAGCATCTTTGAAAAATATTAATTAATCCAACGTACCTCTCTTTTCTGCTCCTCTTCAGCTTCAATAGCACGTTGATGGAGAAGCTCGATGTCGAGCTGTCTGACTTCCTCGGCTTCCCTTGCTTGACATTGTTTCTCCTAGAAACAAAGGGAACTTATAGGACCATATTACCCGGCCACTCTAGGCTAAAAGTTAGTATAATTATGGACGGCGATTTCGTCTGGTATAAGAGGTTGTCCTAATACAACGCGACCACGCGAATATCGCGCGATGACTATTTCGCTATAGTCGCGCAAACACATCGCGCGACTGTCAGTTAACACTCATTTGACATCAGTATGTTTAATCGCGCGTTCATCCGAACAAAGTTCGTGCGAATCGCGTAATCGCGTTCTACTTGGAAGTCCTCTAAGGACAGGGTCCAGTCCAGTAAACTGCATGATCAAAATAGATAATATTTTCCGCGAGCATGATTTGAACCCGCGACCTTGCCGTTCCTTGGTAGTGCTTTAACCAACTGAACTACCGCGGCTATCATTTTTAAACCGTTTTTGACATGGAATGTATTTCATGTCTTACACACTCGCTTTGTATGTGAATGAACTTGTGTCGAGTAACCGTAACGAAAATGTGTACTTTCAGAATACCACTAACTCTTGAACTATTTAACCTATCAGAATGGATTATACCATTGGATAGAGTCATTCCGCGCCGTTCTAACGATACCTAACAATAACTGAAACATTGTTTTGACGCTTCGCTACAGCTTGCCGAAGTGGGTACCTTTTTAGTCCAAATAAATTTGCGGACTTATATTAAATTCTCTATAACTTTGGAACTATTATTAGATATCGAAACACTTGAAACTGCGTTGTAATGACCTTGAACTACGCTACATAAAACCAGGTCTCATTTCGCATCTGGTCAAACAGTTGAAAATAATTGACAAGTTTCATCGGTTGTGATCTCATGCCTCGCATAACATACCGTGATACAAAAAGGAAGCGCAGCCGAATTCCACATAGACCTATGTCTAACGCAGAGCGACAGAACATCTATCGTTTGCGTCAAAAATCGCAACAATCAGACAACGAGCAAACTACTAACGAATGGCGATGCTATGAACGAAACGTCAACAAATGTCAAACATTAAACACGACCAATGACGGCGGACATTGGTGTACCCCCGGGGGTACGGCGAACATATCGCGCATATGAAAATAGTGTACACACGAGAAAAAACACTTGTCGGGTTAAATATGGCACTCCTTGTACGTTCTAACGAATTTGTAATATTGATTGGTAAGTAACATAACATACGTAGGTAGGTATAAAAAACAGTCCCGAAAGTGGGTGTTCAGTATCTATAACTGACCAACTTTCCCTATGAAATTGCGAAAAAACATCTGATGTTTCATAAATTTCGGTTGTGCATTTGTATGGAACAGACAGATAGACACTTTATCGCACACAAGATACATAAATAGTAGGAAACTACACAAATAGGAACCGCTGTTTTGTTTCGTGATTACAGAATTGGCCCCGACCGGCAGTCAAAGTTGTTCAGTTATGAATACTGAAACACCACTTTCGGGACTGAAGGGGGTTTTGCTACACTCTGTATAGTCTGGTTAGTGCTTTGCATGAGTCTCATTTTAAACTGAACTTGACAATCTACCTAATTCTCGAGAAAATTATCTTCCATCATATATCACGTTCGTACCAACACCGCGCGATTGGGCGCTTTTAAAATTTACCGTGCTGTGGACCGATAATATCGTCGACGTCCACGGTATATAGTGCCGACTGCCGAACGCTTTTCTAATTTACCTATCGTAGCGTAAACACCATTATGTGTGGTTTATTGGCAGAGATAGGACGTTAATAATGACTGTTATAATTATTTTCATCAGTATTCTCTTCTAGAAAATGGAATATTTCATACCATTCTTTGTTTGTTTATTAAAATCGATTGACAGAGAGCAAAATAGCAAATATACCTGTCTTATTACCTCAAAGCTAGCCGATTCGCGTATTTGCCTTTAAGTTAATGATTTTTCTAACTCTACCCGATATCATTTCAATGTGGTTACGAAACGTCAGTTTCTGATCCACCAGGACACCCAGGTATCTAGTGACTTCAACCCTATTTATGCTTTCGCAGTCGCATGTTCCTGCCGTTGAATCACAGGTAAGTATCCTCAGAGTTGGTAAAAATTTCGGCGGAGCAGACGCACTTGTTTTGTGAAAACATACGTACTGCGTCTTTTTGGTGTTGAGTGTAAGTAGATTGGATTGCAGCCACTATGACATTGAGATCATTCCCCGTTCCGCAACGGAGAGGGCACTGCTCCAGGTTTCTCCATGGTATAAAATGACAGTATCATCTGCATAGCATATGAGTTCAGCATTCGTCAAGGGAAGGCAGTGTATATCGTTCATATATAAAATGAAGAGAGTTGGGCCATGTATACTACCTTGAGGTACTCCGAAATTGTTATACACAAAAACACAAAAATCTCTCAAAACAAACAGCGAGCTCGCAACGTGACTATTGTTTAGAAGTGGTAAGTGGGGCGCGAGGCTAGCGGAGACTCACTCCACATCTTTAATATTCTTGTAAGGTACACACTATACTCTTAACACTCTACACTCTCAACATTGCCGTGAAGATTTAATATGTGGAGCATATGTGTGCAACGGCACGTTACGCCATGGACGTCGACGGCATAATGTTACCATCGACGGAAAATTAAAAGCGTCTTCCTACAGTCCCATACATTTTGCTTTCCTATTAAATCGTGACGGTAAAAAATACCGTACCGTGTCACGGCACGGCAAAATTATAAAAGTGACCATTGGGTACTTACCTTTTGCATTTGACGCTCATGTTCAATTTTTTGTTGTTCAAGTTCCTCCTCCGGTATAGGAGGCGTTTCATCCCCACTGGAAGTATGCTTTGCTCCTGTTTAGAAAGTAATCATAGAAATAGGTTTAAGGAAAATGGGCTAAAATCCATACAAAACGAGGCCAGGTGACACATACTGTTTTTATTAAATAAAGTTATCTATATTAATGCCACTTTTTAAAATATATTCTAATATTGGTTAAATAATTAATTAATATATTAAAATGAATGTAAATATTGATTTAACGCTAGTTTTACCTATTCACCCCAAAAAAATTAAATCAATATTGTAAAATACCGAACTCTAAAATATATCACATGTAGAAAAAAAAAACTTCGAGATATATTAAATAAAACTGAATCAACTTAGCTTCTGGAGACGGTTTACAATCGTCCCGTACACTAAAAACTCTTTTTTTTTTGCATTTATCAGATTCGGTAAAAAAAAATTAATCAAGAAATATGCGTTAATTACATTGTTGCATATTATTTTTATCTTGACTTGGTATATAAAATAAAATTTTGATCAAGATTTCATATTTTTTGGCGGGATAAAAATGCTTAGGTACTTATTGTATCATTAAAATTACAATCTTCAGTTATCCACCGTCCTAACGCAACAACTTAAACAGATACCTATTGTTATAACACTCAAATCTTGCAATAACTATTTTTTTAAACGAATCTATGTTATATTTTAATATGATAGACAGATCCATAACATAATAAATAACACAGACAAGGGTCTGGTAACTGTGATTTTCAATAACACTTACCAGTGGGTGGATGATAAGACGGTATCCAAAATTGATGAGCCAGTTTTACAATTCAAGTTCCTGTAATCTACGAAATGAACGATAGGTATCTTTCGATCAAAATATGATCCCGTTCCTCACTGGATTCCCGTATAGTATAAACGTAAGAATTTATTCATAGAAGTTTATTTTCATGGCCACATATGCATGAACACTGTAGTTATGTTGGGTACTAATTGGCAACCGGCCAACAGTTAGTTCTTGCTCCTATGAGAACGCTTTAGATATTGACATAAAATTATGGCCCTGCGCAGACGCACCGCAATTCGAGTCGAACATGTTATTAAACAGTCTAAACTATAAATAAAATTAGTGAAACCACTGATTGTAGGTTCTAGCCTTGGATGAAAGAAAAAATAGTCTCCCGGACGTTCGTTTCTTCGTGATTATTTATACTCATATTCCAGTTTTCACGTGATTGTTTGGCGTTGTTGTCGCCGTATCTCATTTTATGCCTAGATCAATAGTTATCAATTAATATTAGTAAAAACCTCATCAACATTCGTTTAGCAATTTATTGTGTTACTAGTGCAAAAAAAATATATCAAATAACTAATTTTCAAAATATTAATAGTAGATTGTCTCAAATAACGAAGATACATAAATGTTTTGTGGCTTATTTCAGAAAAAGCTACTAACTAACCGTCGATGACATCAAAAATTACTGGTAAATGGGTTCATTAAAAAGTATTTTTAAAGTGCCTCAGCATCCTGGATTCTAAAACCTTAACTAACAAAAAATCAAGCGCGAATTCAAGAAATCAAGAAGAAATTTCTCCATAGACGTAGGTTCTGAGGTGTCGTCATTTTTAAATTTAAGAATGTGACAGTGAAAACTTGGTTTTGACCCACCTTTGACTTGGTTTTGAACACCCTGGAATCGAAGCCAGTATCAACATGATTAGGTCAAGCAACATTTGTAGGTTTTAATATATTGTTCACGTTATTGACATTCAATAAACAAAATCCCACTGTTTTTTGGATAATAACGTCGCTATTTAACAATTTGAAACAATTAATACGCAACCATTGAAATTCCCGCCTAAACTCCATTGTCTGATATTTTGTAGGATATACTTTATCCCCACGAGTAAGGCAAAGGGAGATAATATAAACATTTGCCATTTGACGTGCACTGGCATCGATTCTGGGGTTAAAGAAAAGTCAGATTCACTGGTACAGTCTGGTCTGTGAGCGGTTGGTTGGTTATACAAACAATTCAATTTAATTCTTTTATTGTAGGCACAATTATACAAACAAGAAATTTATTATGACCATTCATAAAGTGTCACGTTCTCAATATTTTAATATTTTTTTTTATTTAGGTAGTTTACAGCCTCATTTACAAATTACATATTAAATAATTTATAAGCTTCCACAGTTTACGCTAGAATAACAAAGTTGTAATGGTCATACAAGAGAGAGAGATAGAGACTTTCTAAAGTCGGGCCAACGAAACGAGACAAAAATCGTAAACAAGTCGACCCTGTACTGAGTTTCGTTACGATTGTGAATGATTAATATCTCTGTCCTTTTCTTTTGCATGCAATAACGATAAAAGTGGCTGTCGCCGAGTGATTTATAGTACGGGAAAGTGGTCAGTGCTTGAATTGTTAACATTTGGGCCGCACATTTTGTGAATTCATGATCAGCGAATTTGACCGAAAGCTTTTTTTCTTACAAATCGTGCGGGGTCCTTTCTCGTGTCAAAATGTGATAGAGTTCAAATTGCAATCAAAGAGATTATAACGTTTATCTGTGAGGAGTTTCAACCAAAGAGATTGTTTAACCTCTGAGGAGACACCAGTTTCACGTTATGATCTTTCACCACTTCTTTCATCACCCATGATTTGCTGTTAAAGCTAAACTACCAACAATAAAATAGTGCTCCAATCCGACAAAATAACTACCAAATTTCAAAATAACTACATTAAAACAAAGTTAAACATTAGAAATATAAGTATATTAAAGTAATGAAACAATGCTTTGACCAACAGAGATGACATTATACTCTGGCATAGAAATTAATTTTCTAAGTGGTTCCGAATGTTATGAACCCCTGAAAGTTTGTTTACGTTCTTTACCTCGTCTCGCTGGCCTTACTTTATGTGATTAGATTAATTCCTAAGGTCCAGTTTTCATTAGGTAGCTGCAGATACCCGTCACAAATAACTCTCAAATTTGAAGATAATTTGGAGGAAACACCTATTTTATTGATGAAAATTTATCAAAATAATGTATAGTTTTGAATTTTAATGCCGAAATTTAATCACTTTTTGTACAAAAAATGTATTTCATTTAGATAAGTAACATTTTAGGTGCTGTCAGTGTGACGGGTGTCTGCAGTTAATGAAAAAAATAACTTTCAAATGATCACGACCCTCATATTAGGTATATGAGGCATACGTAGTCGTATTCCTTATATTCCTCTGTCCCTAGTGGGACAGAGGGCGCAACGGTCAAGCCCTTTCCTGTCAGCTTACTAACTCGTCGTCCTCCGGTAATATCCCACATGGAGAAGTCACTGGACGTCGACCCGAAACCACAATCACAATCAATATCACAAATCCATTTTGACTATTAAACAAATGTGTTTGCTTGTTGCCCATGCAGCTACGCACAGTACCGCGCCGTGTCAGGGTCGGTGCGTTCAGAAATGCCGCTGGTGCCGCTGCAGTGCAGTTGCAGTTACGCGGAGCGCCGTGTTTCGCAGCGAAAGTGTGTTTAGATCTTTATGCTATGAAATAAAAATAATTGAATGTAAGATATGGCTGGAAGAGCTTAGATCCCTTTGCCGTTACCTATGGAAACAATTTGAGAAAGATCTTAAAAAATAGGTCTATGGTTGACGCCTTGACGCTTGTGTAGATTTATGCTTATTCTTAAAAAATCATTTGATTTACAATAAATGTGTATAAATATAATTAAATAAAGGACATTTAATCATAAGTTTGCTAAATATTTCAATTTGAAACCAATTGATATAACGTGAATTGGTATAAGTTGCTTAGATTATGCGTCTTTTCCATTTTGCATGTGCGTGAAAGAAATGTCAGAAAATTGTAGATAGATACGTAATTTGTAGCTGTTTTGACAATGTGATGCCGAACGAGGGTGCACAGTATTTTTGTTATTACGTATACAGTGAAACAGTTGATCAATTTCGTTGTAATGATACGAACAAAAGTGTAGTGGCGGTAGGTTTGTAGTTTTTGACAGCCGGCAGGCTCGTCGTGTGACTTACGGTTGGCTTCCCATAAAAATGAACAGTCGCAGTAGTGTAAATGAAACGAATTTGGTGAATTTCTCAGCGGATCTATCAACACTAAACCAATTGGATACAAAAGACGCCTTGCTGAGTTTCCCGTTTGATCACATATACGCATGTCATTCCGAAAGTTCTGACCGTAGACAAACATTGCAACTCGACAAAGAGGTGGAAATATCTACTCACTGTGTGGTGACTGAAGACAAGGAACTAGTAGTCAGCAGTAGTTCAGAGATCAGTCGGCTCACTGAGCGACTGGTCTCTACAGAGAACCAGAACAAGAAGCTGAAAGATCTCCTTGTTTATCACCTTGACTTGATTCAGCAACAAAACGAACTTATTACTAAAAGAGACAAGCTATATCATGCTTTAAAACAGGAAAATGACTCTGTAAGTAACTATTCAATACTATTATCAAATCAACATAATCTAAGTACATTGTTGTTTGATATATATTGTTTTCAAACCATGAGTGAATTAAAATCATATAACAACACAATTGCTTGTCACTTGAGCATTGCATTACATAGTATTCCATGTTTAGTGTCATGATTCCATGTTTAAAGATTAACAATGATTGTGAAATATTTGAGTTAATGTTTTTAATTAATATACATTATAGAAATGTACATAAAATATAGCTTGTGCTAATAAGGACAGATTTTTGAATAACATAGTAATTTTCGTATAATGGTTCAAAATAAAATAGAAAATTTAAAAGCAATGCGAAATCAATATGAATTTATTTTTTAGAGTACAATTGAATGTGTTTTACTGTGCAAGTGAATGTTATAACTATATCGGTTATTGGCAATGCCAACCGACCCACTGTTCCTTGTACCGAACTTGGTCCCTTTTTTCACATTTATGTTTTTAAATGAACAATAAATAACTTCTGAATCACTATAACTCATGTGAAGTCTATTCTTGTTAATTCCTTGATATGGCCTAGGTTAGTTTATGTTGTGGGATCACATTTCTGTATTTAGATCTGTAAGCAGTCATTTACATGTAATGTGGTCTAAAATGAATGCTGTTTTATGGCTAGTTTGTCTTAAATATTTTATTCTTCAGTGGGGGTGTTTGATAGAACAAGATAAAGATAGCATTTGTGTTTTAATTAAGAAAAATATAAAATAAAAACTTTCAAAATTCAATACAACTGATGATTTAAATCTTCATTATTTAGTGATTGAGTAAACATAGTTCTATAACATAGGTAGGTGGGTATTTGTGTTACAAAATTGGCTTATAAAGATAGCACACGAACAAATGGGCCACTTGTTAGTTGGTAAGTGATCACCATCACCCATATACATCTCACCTCACTATAATGTTAATAGAGGGTTATAGTAATTATGCTGGCTTGTTTACCCTTCAAACAGAAATACAGTTAAAAGGGTGGTACTGTCCTAGGCTGACTAGGCACCCATTTATACCCACCTTCGAAGTTATGTAATATTGTATTGGTCAGTCTAGTGACTTATGAATTTGTGTTAAATTCATAGCTATTAGGGCATCCTAATGAATTGAATACAGATTTGTTTATGTACGTCTGCTGGACCCAATACCATTAGATAAATACCTTAGGTAACAAGAATATACATATAATAAAAATAGTATTTCATACAATAGTTTAGTAAATCAACCATTATAGTGAAAGAGTCCATACGTTTATTGTATGACGGGCATACAACTATTACTATACGGAGATAAGGACATACAATTGTTGTATAATGGTTGATTTATTAAACTATTGTATAAAATACTAATTTTGTTATATGTATATATTCTTGTTACCTAATGTATTTTGTAAGTCACTTTTAATCTCAAAAATCAATAAAACATTCTGATACTTAGTGCACCAGTAATCTGGGTACACTCTGAAGGGTTTAATTCCCGGTCAAGAAGGTACTTGCACCAGAAGTGTAGACACTTTTTTCGAGTTTCATTCATGTATGTCTTTGAACCTATATCACAAAGATTCCTAATATAGGCCGTTGAATGTTTTGAATGTTGTTTCTTTATATCTTTAGATAGTTATACTTTAGGATTTTGATAGTGAATTATGATTCTGTATAGATGATCAATTTTTATTTGCCTTACAAATACTTATTATAAATCTAACTACACTGTTTTAATTATTAATATGCTGAATACTTATTATTGTATGAGCGTTTCCATTTCGTGAAATATACATAATAATATATATAAATATATATAATCCAAACATCGAATAATGCACAAAACTTATGCGAACTTCTGAAATGGGATCATGTTTCTGATTGGTTGCATAAAGTTGGTTAGTAGCTTCAGAACTATTTGACTTGGTGCCGTCGTCTACTTTCTTGAATCGCACCACTCGTCGACGGCTCAATGTTCACCCGCACTTTCTAAAGCCTTGGGTGTCTACCACGACCCGTTTTACACGAACGTTTCTGCCACGTACCTGTAAAATGTGGAATTCTCTTCGACCCGACGTTTTTCCACAGCGCTACCACATGGGATGCTTCAAAAAGAAAGTTAAAAAAGTCCTTTCCCTCTACGGCCGGCAACACACAAGCAATACCCCTGGTATTGCACATGTCTCTAGGCGACGGTGACTACTCACCACCAGGTGGCCAGTCTGCCTGTTTGTCATAGCTAATTTATATTAAAAAAATAATAGCATAAATTTGCTGGCTTAGAACAGTGCATTTACCATTTGTATAAGAATTTAGATGCAATTTTTGTATCATTTTTAAAAACTTAAATGTTTTATTATGTTTAAAGAATACGGAGCTAGCCTAGCTGCAACGTTTACTTGTATATTTTTGGTGTCAAATTCAATATTTTAATATTTTCCTTGATTAATATTTTCAGCTTAAGTCTAGGCTGAATCGCATGGACCGAAAAATTACCGTGAGTCAGAGACATAGTTTAAATCCTCCACCACTGGTACATGTGCCAGCATCTACTGTTACATCAACAGTTGTTAAAAGTGAACCCAACGCTGCTTCGCAGGTAATCCTTTATATATGTCGTAGACACATAGCGTAATGGCGCGTTTCACGAAGTGCGAAGACATTACACGAAGTGCTGAATAAGTTAGACAGATACTGTAATAATCAAATTTTACACTATCTTTGAACCACACTTCATGAGAACAGGTTTTCAGTTTTGAATCTATACTAACGCCATCATTTTATTGCCCCCTAAAATTAGCTTGATTTGTTTTAAGTGTACATATATAACGTTATATTAGATAATATTATTGTTAAATATAGTTAATATTAAGTAAGTAACCAGTCGTGATGAATTTATTTGAATATAAAATCAAATCAAATATTTTTTGTAGAACTAAGTGCTATAAATTCATTTAATATTAAGTTTAATAAAGTTCTACCAAGTAGCGACACAAAGTATCAATAATATACAACATATGAATAGCATTTAAAATAAAACAGGGCCAAACTACCAGATGGCGCTCGTTTCATAGAAGAGTGATTAAATCACTCTTCTATGAAACGAGCGCCATCTACATGAGATTCAATACCAAAACTCTTTAATTTTATTATTATTTATTTTATGTGCTAATTAATGATTCGCACTTCACGAAGTGGCTAAAAATCTTAGGCAGATAATGTAGAACTCAACCATTACAGTATGTATCTGTCTAAGATTATTAGCACTTCGTGAAATGCCTACGCACTTCGTGAAACGCGCCATTACGCTATCTCTGACATATATAACTTAATACACACTGATATTACTTTTATGTTTAAAATTTGTTTCTTTGAATACCTACACCTAAACTTAGAGATGTTGATTTTTTTGTTTTTCAGATCATGCTAAATAGTTTTACGGAGCTTATCTTGCCAGATAACAGGACAAATTCATTTATTTTTGATAACAACCCTAGTAAAACCAAGCCATTTGGTCAGGATTCATTTGAATTGGCCAAAACTTCAGAAACAGGTAAGTTACATGTTCCTTTATGTTTAATAATTAATATAAGGACTATATAGGTACTTATTTGTATTGTAACTATTAATAAAATCATGGTTTCAGATGTGACTAACTACTTGTCAGGTGATTTGAGTGTTTCGTCGATTTTGGATGGTAATTTAAACTGTGACGATTTCACAATGATTGAAAGTAAACGTTCTTTTGTCAAAAAAGAAATGAAGACTGAAAACCGTTCCGATGCTTTATATACAGTGACATCAAATAGGTAAAGGAATATTATATTTCTAATTGAAAATCATAATATTAGATAAGATTTTGTTTTTGAAATTAATTTATCATTGTGTTTTAGTGGTAATACTGTAATCCAAAGAATACAGAGAAGTAGAAGAAGAACCTCTTCTGGTATAGGCAGTTTAAGTCGAATGACTAAAAATACAGGAACTAAGGTCGAACTTCCGGTCGAAAGTAATAGAGTATATGAAGATGTTAAGGGGTTTGATCGTACTTTCAGTGTAAATAAGAAATCAAAAATGATAAATACTTATGGCAAGTCTAGGAATACCACTTTAAAAAGAACGAGTCGATTCACGGGATCTCTCTCAGATAGGCTTCAGTTGATAGACACGACACCCACCGGAGAAGATCCTTATCAACTAGGTGAGGCAGATATGAGAGAGCAGTCGCCTATTCCCAAACTTATGTTGCAAAAAACTAACCACGGACGAATGAAAATATGCACAGAACCTTCTCCAGAAGCTACAACAAACTCTAGGCGTATGTGTAACGCTAATATAACAGAAGAAAATACTAAAACGTCTAACAAAGTAAAATTGGAAAGATATACCTTGTCCGGCACATACATACACCCTGCGGAAGTCAAGACAGAATCTCTGAAGACTGTGATTGTTGAAGATCCAGATATGGATATGATAAAAACAGAACCTGAAATTGACTGGCGACTGTATAATCTGAATAAGGCAGGAAACGAAACAAGCTTATGCGATTTTTCATATGGTGAAACACCCAATAATTTGGCGTCTCATATTTTACCTTCTCTAAATACTTTAGAGTTTCAAAATTTATTCACAGTAGAATCTCCCCTACATTTGGAAAATTTAAATCCAGAAGAATACAATGCCGAGAAAAGTGCCACAGACAAGTCTAAAAGACGAGCTGCGCGCACAATTAGTCTAATGGGGCCTAATTTTTTGGGAGTAAGTATGATTTTAAGACATTTTCTTTGGTTGAAACTACTGCAGGTCTACAAGCTCTGCGAACTTGTTCCTGTTTCTCGCCAAGCGAAACAAATTGTTCTTTATTAGGGCCACACCGGGGCGAGCTGCCTCGCGAGACTGCTCGCCTGGTTTGGACCCGGCTATTGGAAATCCCATTGGGCGTGATGTGTTTTTTAGATTCATGCTACAATGCGTGTGTTTGTTCTAGTTGATTACATTTAATAGACTGTCTTTCAAATTTACATGTAAGTTATAAACGCAGATTAACAACAGCAGTGTCCATTATATTTTAGGATGAATCTATGGAAAGTAAACGCGCGACTGTTAGTAAGCGAGGCAGAAAACGTGCGCGATCCACCACTACCGGATTGAATCCTATAAAACGAGAAAATTCTCAGAAGGAAATTGGAAACACACAGAAACCAAAGTTAATTAAGAGAAAAGGTCAGACAAAAAATTTTTTCATTTAAAATTAAGTAATAATAGTAGATTGTATAACAAGTGTGCTAGGGGCTATATTGTCGCCCGCCGTGTTGTCGCAACCTGAGCTTAGGGTAGGATTGTGATGCACGAGTGACGCGTGGTCTTCGACACTCGATACCTACTTTATGGTTACATATTTTTATTTTCTATTTTATTTAAAAATTTTAAAAATATTTCCAAAAAAATATAAATAAATTTTTAATTCACGTTATTGTATATGACACTTATTGTATTTTGTAAAATTGTGTGTGAAGGAGTCTGCTTGTTTGCACGTTAAATTGAAATTAGATATAGAATTACAGCTTCTATTTTATTTTTATATTACCGAATTATTATTTTTACCTTGCAGCAGTATGTCGTGGTAAGAAAGCACCGATGCCAGGAATGGTAACTGTAAAACCATACCATACTTTAGTAGGCGATCCAGATCTTTCGTGGTACCTAGGTTTGGACCCAGATGTTAAGTTAGAAGATGTCGACAATTCGGAGAATAGCAAAGTCTCAACTGTCGAGGTAATAACGTGTTTGGTTTTTTTTAAACTATAATTTCTAACTAACAATTATTATTAAACTATAATATAATAGTTATTATATATTAAGCGATGTTTGTGGTAATTATATTTCAGGTACCACGATGGCGAGAAAAGCCGTACACAAGTATATACACACTGGAGGGAACGGAAAACTTGGATGATAAAGTTTTTGAAAAGCGTCATCAAAAATTAGAAGCAGAAGAAAGGCGACAACTTAGGTAAGAAAATACTGATTTTCATCTGCGTAATTACTTAGCAGTACCAAGGATCACAGCAATAATGGGTCGAATGTTTAAAATAAGTGTTTTTCTCAAAGATGCTCGGAAATGTGCTCAATACATTTCAATTTAATTTAAATTGAATTGAAAATATTTATTTAGAAGCACAAAACATAGTCTTCTAATACACACACACACATTACAAATACAATTTAAGCCAGGGAAGTACATACTTCCTATCTCGAAGCCAAATACTTATTTAAAAAATATATTATAGTAATGGATTTTCATACAACCTTACCGGGCTAATTCCAGGAATCTTCTCGCCTTTAGATTTTTACTTTTTGTAATTCGTTACATCAATAAAGAGATTTCATTCGATTCCGTGCACCGGTTACGCGTCTCCGGCTCCTCTTCACGCTGCCCCGACACGTGCACCTGCACTACCAGCGTGAGCAGCTCAAGCCCCTACTGTATAACGCAACGTCTTTCCTTTTATGAACACCTAGACGAAAGTATCGTTCGACTTGGAAGCAATATTTTTTCGATTTCCTCGCATTATTTGAGAAAAGCACTATACAAGCATCGGCCGAAATATCCATTTTTGGCCTTGGATCGTTAAATCAGTATGGTCAATAATGGCTAATTTCGTGGCCTCTCGGATCTTGGCCTAAGCTATCAAAAGACGCCACTGTGCCTGCGCATATCTTGACATTTTTTGACTGACAGCTCGCACACCATGTCTCCAGTGAATAAATCGGATATTTTATATAATCTTAGGTGGCATATGAGACGAATTCGTGAGCAGAGGCACGTGGAGCGATTGCGGCAGCGGCAGCGGGATTCTTGGTGTGCGGGCGGCGCTTCACCCGCGCACGTACGCCCCACGCCTTCCATGTACACGGTGTGGCCGCAGCCGCAGCGTGACGTGCGCTTCATTGAGATCACGGATTCGTTGCCGGTAATGGCATTTGGCGACATTCTGCCGGCTCTCCCAGAGTCGTAAGTATTATTGCAATATGTTCACTTTCAGACCAATTTCCACAAGTTAAATGAATATGTTTGTATGCTAGTGTAAAAGGTTCGTTTCCACGTCCAAAATTTTGATATCTATTATTGAAGTACAATTGTATAACTTGATTAAATATTAATTATAAATACACCAAACGAACCGCGGCCAATAATGGCTACAATTAGTATAAGCACCGCACCCATATAATTAAGCCTTACTTTTGATAAAAATAGAAACACAATACTGATCCAAGAGCCATCTTTGAGTATGTTTTCTTTTCTACTCAATAATATGTTTTATGTAAACCGAATTCTCCCGTAAACTTACCGCCAGTTGTTTGAAGAAAATAAAGAAAATGTTTAAAATTTTCAGGGACTTTATGCTGCCTTGGGTACGAACTTCAAAAGCTTTGAAGAGGTCTAAAAGATCCAAAACGTTGCATTGAAGTAATCTAAATAGACTGGATTGTGACTTTGTTGTTTTCTAATAACGGAGTAAAGATGTAAGTACTAAATGTATATTAAACTTGAAAAGTGTCACAAAGATTTAGTAAGAGCTCATCATTTAAGTACATGACGATAGATTGTTTGGAAGGAACAGCTGGTTAATGTTACATTACAATACTACAACACAGCTGGACCTTTAAAAACTATTTTACCCAGGTAGGAGTTGTACAAATAAACGATGTCTTGCTATATCTCTTACTTGTTCCCAAAACTTAAAATTGCAATATCCGCGTAGTGACAGAGCGAAGAGCCTCACGAGGCAGAATTTTGTATTCGTCAAAAAAGTAAAAGACAAGTCTGTCTTGCGAGGCGGCTCGCTCAGTCAGTCCTCGGCTGATGAAGAATTTGAGAGTTAACTTAAAAGAAACTTTGTGCATTAAGTTGATTAAAGGCAGATCTTTTTCGTACTGGCAAGTGGGCCAGTATTGGACCCTGCGTGTTATTCCAACTTGCTAAAACATCAAACTATAATGTTGTATGACGTCGTACCTTTTGAGCTCTCTAAATCTGTCGATATGTGATGAAAGCCTATTTATTGTAAATACGCTTTAATTATAATTACTTGGACTGAAAATTGTAAACGTTGAAGGTATGTGATATGTTTTTGTATTGTTAGAGTTTGATCGACTGCGAGTATGAATAAAATTATTGTATTATTGTTATCTTATTCACGTTAGACTTTACTTTGACGAGTGACTGATTTCCATCTAGATGTAATTTTCTTCAGCAATTTTTTTTATATCTATAACTACATTTTTTTATATGCCACCTTAACCCGAATGCTTGTTATTTAGTGGAGTCACATTTATCGGAAGTGCACTTTGGGAAATGGGAGACAAGTATGAAATGGATAAGTACTAATTATATAAGTAATTTCGATCGCGAGATTTCATCGTGTTTCATTGGATCACTATAAAAATGCAGTTGTTTTGTTACATCTTGGTGTTACTGTTACTGTGTGTAAAAATTCCAAACAGAATTTCATACATTGGATCTGCAAAGCAGTTACACTTTGTGATAAGATTCCTTTCAAACTATTGAGACAATTAAAAAATTTAAAAGAACCTACGAAATATGAATAGGTGAGAGTGGAGATATTTGCATACATCATTTTTTAAATGCTTCATCTGATTTACCTATTTATCTTACGAAAGGCCGGGAATAACCCCAGTGGCACTTCGACACTTGAGGATCTTTTGTGCCTACCCCATTCACACACTGGTCATATCAGTGTGCAGGTTTCCTCACGATGTTTTCCTTCACCGTTAGAGCAGTCGGTAACTGTACGTAAGTCTTGGAAAAATATCAAAAACTCATTGGTACACGGCACTGCGCAGTTTCGAACCCGGACCTCCCGCATGGGAGTCCGGTGTCCTAGCCACTGCCACCGACGCTCCTAATTTTAACCTTCGTGTAGGTACTAATGATAAAGCACACAATTAACATCCAAACTTCCCCAATAATTTATAATTTTGTCAGTATTTATTTATCACATTCCAACTAACTTATAGAATGGCGGTAAAATTATACCCAAGTACAAATATGGAGGATTGCGCTACGTTGCGCGGTTTTTGTTTCCTAGTTAGCAAGAATATGGTGTATAATTATGTAAATAAAACTTTTTTATATATGATTTATTATATTTCTTATGCCCGTGACTTAAAAATAAAACAGGAATGTTATATTTTCTTGAATAATTAACATCACGAGAAATTGAAACCAGACCCAGATATTACTTAGCTTCTAGATCACGTCTACAAAGTTTAATTGAGTTTGATTAGTTAATATCCAAAATAGTATCAACCTTCGTTTGTATATAGCGCCCTCGCGGGTGTTTTCTGACTATAATTTGTATAACTCCGGTTCCTATGAAATATGGCAAAATGATGATGATGAAAAAGGTTATGTCTACTGATTAACTTTGTTGTTATTATTTTATATGTATGTACGAGCACTTATACAGTTAGTGTTTTCAAATTGATTATTTTGGTTAAATATAAGATAAGATTAAATTGAGAGTAGAGAAGCGAACTTATCGTTTGTAAATAATTATTTTCATACGGCCTTATTGGTCGTTCCTATGTAATATTTTTTGTTTAGGTAATAAGTGGTAACGAAATATTGATCTTTTTGATTTCGTTTTAATTGATGAAAAACTTAATTATGTTGTTATTACTAGTATAATGATATAACATGTTGTTTGCATTTTTTACTTATTTAAGGCTAGCGTAACTAGCTCCACTACCGATTTTTTACTTAAATTAAAGTACACCGCAGAATTATTATATATCCATAATATTTCAGAAAATTTCAAGCAAGTCTAGGCGATGGTGACTACTTACCATCAGGTGGCCCGTCTGCTTGTTTGTCATAAATTATTTATAAAAAATAAAAATAAAATAAAAAAAGTTTAAAATAAATTTTAAAAAAATAAAAATAAATAAATAAAAAAAATATATAAAATAAAAAAAATAAAAATAAAAATGTTGCCATTATTTACCTGTACCTACTATGTGAATTACTGTAAGCATACCTCACTTACAGACACCAATGGTACCTTATACCATGCCAAGCATCACTCTACATTTTTTGAATATTTCTCTTTAATATTTATTCAATAAAATGTTCTAGGATTTCCTAGGCTATCAGTAGAATACTTATTGACTTCGCGAGTCTATGAGTAGTTTGTGTATGTTCTTGCATGACACAGGTAATATGGGACAATGTGTGTGCGGGCTCTGAAGAAAAGAATAAGGATCTTTAGTGGATACTATTTTACATCTTGTAGTATTTTGTTATATGCATCAAAACACGTAACATATTATTTTTTTGTACCGGCATTATTTTCCATACTTGCTCTGCGGTGTACTTTAACAAAAAAGTGGACTGTAGAATTGTTTCACGGAGGTAATAGTATTTTTTAACAATATTTCAGTATCCACATAGTGAAACAATAAGAATTAGAGAGCGAATGTGCCACATAACATAAGTAACCACCTTTAGTACTTCGCTTTCTCTTCTTTTTGTTTCACTATGAGAATTCAATAACAGTATTAAAAATTCTTCTTCATCCATGGAACAATAAATTCTACTGTCCAGTTTTTTTAATAAATACCTTAATTAAGAAGAAACTATTGATTTCGGGAGTGGCGGGGTTTCGCTAGGGGTTAAGCCTTAACAGCCACAAGGTGTGATACCACCTGCATATAAATTAACATGCCAAGTCGGTTTGAGCTTTTTTGTCTCGAGTTATTTCAATTACATCATCTCGTGGAATATTTTAAATACTGAATGTTGGCTCATGTTGATATGAACCACACATGTAGTGAAAGTTAAAGGATTTAACTCGAATTGGCTAATGAAAACACAATGTAAGATGATATTATAGTCTGGGCTTTAAGATCGTACACACTCTATTTGGACAGGCTTGATTTGCAAAATATTTTAACAGATGCGCGATTATGTCCGACAAATACCATGACATTGTAGCGCGCGCGTGATGTTTTCGTAGCCTACTGCGTACTATCTAATATCAATCATAATTAATAAGAAATGAAATTCGGCGGTAGTTCGATCAAATGAAATCATATCATCACATGTACAGTTTTTCGATTTTAAATTATTTTCTAATTTCCAATTTTTCGATGTGAATCAAATAATTCTCAATTGAATAGCCTAGTTGATTTCTAATGATCCTGTTGAATTTGCTGAATCTTTCGGGTATAAAATTAAATCGCCTATTTCTGTATCAAAGTAGGTAGTTATTGTGAGTCGCGTATCATCATCATGTATTGACAGTACCTAAGCACATCATAAATTCATTCCATAATCTTAAAACTGTGATATTTATCACACATTGTTGTAAAAAAGGAATTACGATTTTTGGAAATTACACAAAAGATTTCGATTTCTCATATAAATTGCAAAAATTACAATTTTACAGGCTACAATAGAAATAGAAAATCCTTTATTAATAGACCATATAGGTACATATGACAAAAATTATGTAAGAAATATCACAAAATGAGTAAGATAGTAGATTGTCTAAGTGAGGGGCCGACCAAATGTCGCATCGAGTTCGGCTCGTGTTGCAAATACACGAGTGCGACACGTTGGTGCTTCCCGCATGTGTTTGATACAATATTTTTTGTTACATCTGCGAGAAAATAAAGTAAAGTAAAATACACTTTATTGCACAAATAGAAAACAACAAACAAGAGATAGTAAAAGGAAATAGTGAAGTACAATAAAAAAATAGTAAATATTAAAATAATAATTAAAACTGCGGTCCATGACATTATATGTCAATGGTAAGTGAGCGGTCAATAATATTCTTAGGTCGATGGTCTCAAATTAATGAACTGTTTTATCGATTATAAATAGAAGTAATTTTTTACGTCTTTTAATAATTGACACCGTATTTTTTCAAATAAATTAAGATTATGGCACTTCCCGTTTTTAGTCGATCAATAGGCCCATTTTTGAGCAGATGTAACAAAAATATATTAATCTGTATTTAGCGTTTGCAGGGTCTTAGAATGGACAATCGAAACACATTTTTTGTTTCGTTTTTCTAAATCTTTTTCTGATTCTAACCTTCAAATACCTACCTATTATAGTTGTTATTTCTATGTTGTAGTTTTATGTAGTAGATTATTTATTCTGTGGTGGTAATAAAGTAACATGCATATATGTATGACGTCAGTATATATGTAGGTTTTCTGTGGTAATATGAAAGGCATTCGACCTTTAAAATTTTCATCTTTTCATCATTCAAATATCCTATAATAACGTTGACAGAGCATATTGTGTTCAAATTGTTTAATTAACACTATTTAAAATTTAAACATCGGTTTGAGTCATTGTTTACGGCTCAGTGCGGATTTTAACAGAAAACTAGCGCCCACTGCGCACACTAAATTGTCGTGTTTGGAAGAAATAGTATTTGTTAAATACTATTTCTTCCAAACAAGACAATTTTGAAAAATGCAGGTCTTAACGTTGTTCTTCTGATGATAAGTGATTTTTTTAGATCTTTTAGTAGTTTTCGCATATAGATGTCAAGACTGAAAAAATAGCCACTTTATTGCGTCTATAGCTACTTTAAACCATTTAGGTATAGAGATTTTTTTTTTCCAAAGGCGCTAAGACATGGTATGCCGCTGAGTGTAGACTCACAGTTGTTTCCTGTTAATTTTAGTACGCAACCTCATAAAGATATTCTTAGAACATAAAATAACATGTCAATTTAAATTTCAATCATACAAATCATCTCATAAGTATACATTATACAGAAAAATAAAAATAAATTAAGGTGCCACTTTTTATTAAAAGAACAACGTAAAGACCTGCATTTTTAAATAGTATTTATTTAGAAGAAATTGATTTTTTTACTATAGTGGCTCTATTTGTTTCCTGTTAGTTTTCGTACGCAGCCTTAACAATTATTAGGTTGAACTACCCAATACACCTTGTTCAACACGTTAAGCAGATTATCGGTGTCAAACCGTCAAATCTCGCCTATGCTCCCAATACAAGGTGTGGTTTTTCCCCACAACTTTAACAATAAACGCTAGTTCCTCTTTAAAGGCCCACCGATGGTTATATTTTGCGGCCTATATTATTAGGGAATCAATAAACAATGGTTTAGCCCCTTAAACAGTGTTTAGCTAAACCACTGTTTACGCACCTGATTAGACAGGTGTTTTTATTAAGATCCTTAATAATTTAAACGTCATTTAAACCTAGGAAAAACAATACAACTGCATAAGTCCAGAATACGTCACTCTGAATGGGTTCATATTATCAATCAATTCCTTAAAAATATACCTAATGTCTAACCACAGAGTTTTATTTGTGGCACTTTATTTTTCGGATAATTATTTTTTCCAAGTTATCTATACTTGTTTGTGTAAAAATGTAGCTGTAGTATAAAAATTATGAACTTTACGTTAAGTATTATATGGATTAAAATTGTTGTCGATCCAGCGATAAATTATTATAAAATATACTTACTGCGTCTTAAAGAAGTAGAAATTAAATAATGGAAACCTTCACTGAAATCGTGTCAAAATATCATTGCGATTTGAAATTGGTGCATAAAAATATGCTATTTTTTAAATTCTCGTCTTTTAAGACGGAGTGTAGCATGTGATGTGATCGGCCCAGGCTTGATTGTATACCTAGTTAATTTTACAGGTGCTTTGCATCTTGTGACGAACGAGAGGTACCCATATATGTAAGTGTAGTATTATAGATTGTGTATTTTGACCTTACAATATTTATTACAATATTTATTTATTTGATCTTACAATATTTATCATTTCCATTAGTCTACAGATATAGATACAGTTAGTTCGATCACCGGTTTAGTGTAACTGAGCCATAACTTTATGTGTAAAAATTAATGCTACAATCTGTCAGCCACGTACGCAGACAGCCTGTTCAGTTCTCGTCAAATAAAGTGTATAAATACATATAGTTTAGATCTATAATGCAGATAAGTATATAAAAATGATAGGAACTAACGTTATTTGTGGGTTGTATAATTGTGCTGCTCACTGGACATATAATACCATGATCTCATTAAAATAATATTAATAAGGGAATATACCTAAATGAAATAAACATATTACAGTAATAGTCATATTTCAAGCTCCGTAACGTAACATAGTTGCAGTTTATTATTCTTTATGTAAAACCTGATCGAGAAGTGGCTTTTTCTTAACTGTTAGGTAAGTGCCACGTACAAGAAGTGATTTTGTTTGTTTTTTTTATAATTTTTTAAATTTATCTCACAGGTCTTACATAAAGTATCGTATGTATCAAGTGCGTAAGATCACGTGTCGTACTTCGAGTATTACAACTTTCGCCTTGGCTTGAGTTGCGACCAAACACTCGAGCTGCATGTGGGCCTTAGCGCACTTGTTTCACAATGTATAATTTAACGATACCGTCGATATAAACTGCAGAATATTGCATATCATGCTCTTAGGCAAAATTAAATGATAGCGTATGTTGTGTCTTTAACAGCTTGAAAAGTCTTTAACAGTTGAAGTGTCTGTGTTTTCTGTAAATTAGTTTCATTTGTGAATATTTCGGAGAAGTTGTAAATTAACCTAGTGTAGGTATTATGTGGCATTTATTAAATAATCTCAAAAATGTTTCAGTGTACATGTACAAGCTAGTAGTGTGTTTATAAAACTGTTATATTTAGGTAGCTTAATATTTATCTTCCCTTAATCTATAAGAATCTTATTTCGGTTTAATTACGAATTCATGTGATACTTCAGACTAAGTTGTATAAGTACATGGAAATAAAAAACTTTTGATTCTAGAACAATGATATTTTAGTTTTTTTTAATTGTCATAGTTTATGTATTATTATTTATTATAAATGAAGAAAATTATATCGAAAGATCTAAGTGAAGTGGTTTAAGTTTTTTTTTACGATTTGTCACAGAGCGCAGGCTACAGGCTGCGGGCCGGGCCGAATTGCATTGCATTCATTTGTATTACCTTTGTATGAGAGAACGATTTATGGGCTTGCACGGCCTGTGTGACAAATCCCTCATAGTCCTACTCCACCGATGAGGGGCGCGACCGTTCTATGGCGGTAATCACGTAGAACGATTTCCTGGGCACTAAACAAAAACCGGCCAAGAAGTTCCAAAGTTCTTGTGTCCACTAGAAACAGCTCTTGTTGCTTCTCATGTAGCTGCTTTGCCGCAAAAATCATGGCGACTGTACCTTTTGTTGGTCTGAATCAAGCTTATTGATTTTGGAAGGAAATAATCAGGTACCATATGGTTCAGGATTATGCGCGCCACAGCAGGATACGATTATTACTGCAGGGCATACTGATTTGAGGAGAAGACTGGTAAAGTCCATTCACTTAAAGAAGCTCGCTCTTTGAAAGTGCCGCTCGCGCTCGCGCCGCTGTCTTGTCGCCACTTTTGCCTGGTGGGGGTTAGTAGCTCTGACGACAAGAGTGATACAGGCATTAGTCATCGGCGTTGCATTCCACGAGTATGAGAAAGCCATGACATTCGTGACCCTTCTCATCGGCGTTGTACGTTACGCCACGGACCCTCTGTAGGAGGGGTCCTTCATGGGGTCCCCCCCCACCCCTTACAATCTGCCTCAGCCTCCTAATTGCGACGGGTGCCAAACTCCCAGGCCGTGGGAGAGCGTATCACAAACCCACGACAGAATGTCTAAGGGTCCAGAGACCCTCGACCGTTGGTGGACCACACTCTCGACGCGCGCCTACTCAAGCTCACGGAAGAACGTGTCTTCTCGCGACGGGAAGACTCCGTAGGCCCTTGAAGTCAGTGGGTCACACACCACACATGGAGGGCCCGCGCCCGCGGCTTGAATGCAACATACTACTTTGCCCCTCATGGGCCAAAGTCAAATACGGTCGCGGTCAGTACCGCTGCATCAGGTCACAAATGTGTATGTGTCAACGTGTGCGAGTGCCTATCACCAACATGTGATCCCGTTACCAACACATGAGAATGGCTCACCGAGTACCTTACCCGTACCGGTAACCTTTACCGTATCCTCATCGCTCACGTGTAGATCTCGCACGCGACACTCAGTGCTTACAGTACCGAGATTCCTCAGCGAAGCTCCAAACCCTTTCAGCGCGGAAACGGCGCGCTCCCCGTGGGACAAACCTTACACCGCACGGGAACGGCCATGCGAGTCACACCCGTCCGTTGACGAATGACATTCGAATCAGTGTTGGCAACATTAAACAGAATTGTACGTTCCATTTCACTCACCGGTAAACAGAGCTCGCGACAGCCCCCGGTCGTCAAAGGATGCCGCCACAACAACACAGAACGCAGACTGCTTGCTTCCATTTGTGTATTATTTAATTTCCTATTTTATATTTTAAACACCCGCAGTCCGGCAATCAAACTGGCCAGGCAGTCGCCATACTCGCCACTGTCCTTTGCCTGAATATCTCTATGGCCACTCTGTAGGTTAAACATTTTTAAATCCATGAAATAAAACAATAAAAATAGTAGATTGTATAAATGAAGGTATGGTACTATGTATATAGAAATTCCTTGATTGTATCACTAGGGACTAAAGTAGTAACTGCGAGGGCGCTATATTGAATCCAGAGCGTAGCGAGAGATTCAATATACCTACGTCGCCAGAGATGGAAATAATTTTAGTGCCAAGAGATACACTCTGCTTTTCATTTCACCTGTGAGGAAAACAAATAATAGGCGCTTTTAAATACAACTCAAGAATATATTTATAGTACAGCATAACGCGCCCGCCTAACTCACCGTCCAGAATTTTTTTCATATAATATTATCGTTCGATCTCTTTGGATGCGGCGTTGTTATAAACACTAGAAACAATATTCATTTTCCTAATACAAACCAATTTTAATCCCGAGCATTAAAAGTAAGTGTGACTAAAAGATCTATATTTAAAGGCACGGTTACACAAAGTCGTTGACCACTACGGTCACCGACCTCCATTGTTTACACTTGGTTGTTAGCCGAAGTCGTCCAACGCCATACGCTCGATGACAATATTCGCGATTGCGGTCGACGACTGGTAATTCACATATAGTCGGTGGCCGCCTGCTGTGACCGCCCTGACGGCGGCGGTTACCGCGGCTTTAGGCGTACTTTTTGGGGAACAAATGAGTGTTTTTTGAATAGGTGGGATGAAGCCCGTCATGAAAACGACGAGACGGGGCGGAGGGCCTTGCCATCTATCAACTGGTGGTTCCTCTGTCTACCCCCGTCGGGGATTATAGACGTGAGAGTTTATGTATACTTATATTATATGTTTGTAATTTTTTCTCGCTATGAACTTTTAACTCCACTCATATTATAAAAGTACCAAAGGCATCCACTTGACAGTAATAAAAAATAAATAAAGGGTAGGTATACCGCCAAGTATGCGATATTCGACCGTATTAATTTGGCACTTTAATTTGATTAAAACTAAAATACCGTTGTTTAACGGCTCCGCCCGAATCGACACCAATATGAGTTTAAAAAACACTGTCCCGCCTTCAATTGTGTATATTGTTTTTTGTAATGCTAGCGAATCCTTATAATTACTTAAGTCCTAAAGTATATAATTTTCCATTGATTTTAATAAAATAGAGGTAGCTTTATTTGGGTTGGTAAGGTCAAGGGGCGAAGAGAATCATACTTTATTTCAAGATGCATAGACAAGACAAAGTATTGATTAGTTAGACGGTTACATATATAGATAACGATATAACTAAGTTTGTCCCTCTTATCCCATTGACCTCATTATCTACTTAGAATAACTAACAATAAAATATATGTAATTAAAAATATTGCACAATTCGATTATTATGTTTTACTTTTATGTATTTTATTACTATTCAAAATATTCATAATTTATAGTTAGTGATGAAGATGATCCAGATCAGTATTTGTCACTTACAGACTGACTCAGTATTCGTGCCTGAACATAGAACAACTGTGCGGTTTATCGTCAAAGAAATGCTTCTAATTCCCATATAAATTGTGTCAAATAGTCGGTCCTTTGCCACAATTTGTATTATTACTACGAAAAGCAGACAAATCGGACTAGTAGCGACCCCTCTCCTCTCATATGGTAATTTCAACTTATGTACGCAGGAATGAACGAACGCCCATTAAGGGAGGGTGACTATTTATACTTTTATCCAAGATGGCACGTGATCCAATATCGATATTGAGGCATATATATACAAAATTGGTGTATAAAACATCTCTTACAAAAATAAAAATAAATTTCAATAATTTTATAAAATATTTGGTATTGTAATAGATATGGCTGAATGATATTATATAATTTTTCAGCCATACAGTTTAACTTCAGCCTCAACACACTTTTTCATTAATTCGTCGAGGTCACTGAGTGCTGTTTGTCCAGCTTCATATTTATGTAGTAACTCTGCAATCTGTGATAAACATCCTTCCTCCATGTCACGTAACACTTTAAATATTTTCTCGTTGTTTGCCTTCACATGTTTAGCATGTAATCTGTATAAATGGTGTTCTCTCTTTGCCTGTAAAAATAAAGCCAAATTTAATTTTATACAATGCCAAAATGGAGACATGTATAAGTTAATAGACAAAATAAAGATATCACCATAATACAAATAATATTACCTCGTTAGGACTCTCTGTGTAAAGCGAAACTTTTGCATTTGGAGTAAATATGAAGGGTTTAAAATATGACACACTGGGGTCGGATGTTGCAGTGAACCAATGAACACTAATACCTTCAGATGATACACTAGAAACCTGAAAATAATGTATTGTAAAAAATAATTTATAAGTAAATAATCGCGATAGAATATTTTAATGTAAAGGCCTTTATATTCCGTTTAATTACCTGGCTCCCTTGTGTAGGAAACGTGTCGTCACAGCCACGGCAGATGCGACTCTCTTTATGTCGCAATATGTTAAACATGTCTCTAACGTCAAAAGCTGAATGAGCACATGCTTCTTTTAGTAGACATTCTCCTTCTGTCTGCCTGAACTCGTCACCACCCGATGAAAAACATTTAGTGAAATTGAATTCACTCTGTAAAGATACAATGGATTTGATTGTCACTGCAAGCAAAATACTATTGTCATTTCAATACGAATAATGTAACAAAAATTACACACACCTGTCCATCCCAAAGTCCCATTTCAATAGCTTTTTCTTGCAAACCTTCAGAATGTCTGTCTATTTTTGTGGTTATCGTTAAACCGTTGGATATATTTCTATAGCCAGTTTCAATCTTTTCAGCTACCCAAAGTTTTCCGCTAGTCTCCAGTACCCAAGCCTCCTTCGCATCAGCAATAAGGAAAGAATTGTGATAAAAATGACTATCATCTAATTCTGAACACGGGCCTCCTTGTCCATATTTTTCTAAAAGTGTTGTTATTACATTTAAAGCCTCTTCTGCTGTGTCGCCTCTCTCCAGGCCTAACCTGTAATAAAATAATAGTTATTTCAATTACAAACTTCCTTGATGTTTCAGACAATTAAGATTTTCCAAAAGATAGCTACCGAACTAAATCCATGCCTAAAAGCCGCCGCTGCCTAGCATCACCCTCTCCTTCATTGTTATTTGTCCAGACGGCTTCATTGCCAATGACAACATTCTTGTCATTGGCCCCCATTTCCGCACCCCACATCCATGCTGGTTTACTCAGAATTACAGTGTTCAATGGTTTGCAACTCTCATCAATTGTTATATATGTACACTGAAAATATAAGAATTTCTTTTCAATTATAGGTGAATAGTTAATTATTAAACTTATTTCTTACTATCCCCTGACCTACCGAGGAAAGGGTGTTATTAAGTTTGACGTGTTTGTCAAACTTAAAGTGACGATTTATACCTGGTTTTTTCTTTTATTAAACAATTTTGTCGAGTGTTGTTAGCCATGTCTAATAAAAATTGTACCAGTGGTTTCCAAGATCGTGAAGTATCTTTAGTGTCAAATGGGATCTCTGGAACGGTAATAGCCAGCTGGTTCGAATTTGAGCTCAAATGTTTAGGACCATGATGCCCTTTCCACATCAGAAATCTTGAGAACTTGAAATTGGCTGGGAAAAAATAAGGATCTTCAAAATGCTAAGTTGGGATTTTCTTAAATTTTTAATTTAGTGTTATGTATTGAACCTATAACTGACCTTTAGTTTAGGATCTTGAAAATCACCTTTGACCAGAATGACTTCTTGTACTTCATTCTGTGGTCGGTCAGAATTCTTGCCGAAAATCACCATGCCATTGTTGGTCAGTGGAGGAAGAACCACAAAAGTGTCACAGGATTGGAACATTGCCATCTGAAATTATAGAAAGTATCAAACTAGTTTACAGCATTCTTTAAGGATCGGTATCTAAGGCTAATTGCTTACAATCTGCAACCCAATTATACTAATGATAGACATGATAACTATTCTACTGGAGATGACACTATTATTTCTGCTGGACACCCCAGTAATAAAATACAGTAGGTAAAATGTCTGTGATAAAATGATAATTTAATTAACTTAAATACCACTGGACAGACTACACTCTCGATATCAATATAGCATAGCCTTTATTAGTCACCGATTCAGTTTTGTAAGTAAGGAGGTTTCTCTGTTGTAAGTTTTATCTAATAACCAGGATTTTAGCCACTGTAAATTTTGTTTGAATAAACATTTGATTTTAATTACTTCTATTTAACGTTGAATGGAGGATATGGATATCCACAATACAGTAGCACAATCATGTCTTACATATCCTTTGTTTATACTGTGATAAGACCACCTAACATGAGAGAGCGGTGGGGTGGACTTGATTAGCAGTTGTATTTAATAATTTATTCTTATTAAATAATCGACACTACCAAATTAAATTAATTATAAATAACGATACCCACTAGTATTTTCAAAATAAACACCTTTAATTTAATTACAATTTCTTTATATTAGTAGGTAATTCGTAAACTGGATTGGTGGATCAAAGTAAACGTACCTAGCCTCTTTGGATCAAAGCACGCACGGCACAAGAAGAGAAAGAAAAACACAAACACAATTCTGTGACGAAGACATTATGGCTTCTTTTATAATTCTGCATGGTAACGGCACGTTTTACCGTCACGGTTTAACAGGGAAGCAAAATGTATGGAAATGTATGAAGTCGCTTTTAAATTTCCATCGACGGTCAAGTTTTGCCATCGAGCGTATTACCGTTGCCGTGGCACACCTAAGCTCCCTGTCAAATCGTTACGGCAAAATTGAGAGTGTAATGGTAGCGTATACCTACAAGAATATTAAATATGTGTGAGTGAGATCGCCCTCGCGCCTCCCGCCCCTCTTCCCGATAGGTAAATAATAATTATAAAAGCGTTAACCGTGGACGTGGACGATAAAACGTGAACGGTAACGGCATGGTAATCTTAAAAGAGCCCATTAGTTCTACCTACGGATCGCATGACGTTTCACGCACAAGGGTACGTCACTCCGGTTGCCATTAAGCTCGTACCTATAAGAAAATTTAATACAATACTTCGATGTGCAAATGCATGTACATAATTAATTTAATCATTTAAAAATCTATTGGACTATTTTTTATTTACGGCAAAGTTTGTGCAATGAGGGATTTTTCGACAGCTTGCAATTAACTCAACAGCACAGAATTAAAGTAGGTATATGTCCAGCTCTATAGATGGCGCTGATTGTATAATGGAACACATAAAATTTGAATTTAAATAACACTTTGTTTTTTATCAATCGTCGATATTAATTCTTTGTTATTTCTTTCTTGTTTTATCATTGAGAAATGATGAATTCAAGAAGTATGAGCGTCTTCTTGTGCCATCCATGACTGGCCATGAGTTTGCCGACGCTGTGGCTGGCGGGCTGCCTGAGCATGTCTCAGTTCCAAAAGTAAAAGTATCAGATGGCGCTACTTTACAGTTGCATCCTTTCTGTACCTACCTTGTTCCTTTTGTTTTGAATTTCACCATATGAGCGGATAGAGGGCGCTACTAGTCCGATTTCGTGCCTAAACCCAACGGATGTAAAATTCGGTTCGCTGCAACCAATCACATGGGCTCCGTCCTCTCATTTGAAATCAGCGCTTGGTTAGGATTTCACGTGGCCGGTTCTCTTTCGATTCGGATAGAAACGGGTCTTTACGCGGTGTTTACACAGGGGTGGGTATGTACCCAAATCAAATCAAACTTTTTTATTGTAAAAATGTACATTTTTACAACGTCATGTTTTACTCTATCACTGCTTCGTAAGGTGCTGTTAGCTGTATTAGTGTGATTGATTCACCCATTTCTAGGTCCAAATCAGCGCAGTTCGAGCGCGACCGGCCACGGTCGACATTTCGAACTTCGATTTCCGGTTCCTTATCCGCATGATTATAATTATAAAATAATTATTAGAAGCATATAGGTATAATTGGGGTTCATTTTGAATTTATTCAAAATGGAGACGGAATGAAATCTGAAAGCGGGACAACCGGGGTACGTGGGGGGTCTTATGAAAGGGCTTTATTTGAACATTACTAAACTATTTTTTATTTCCTTTTACGTGCTATTTTGACTTATAGGTAAAAGATTGTGCCAGACTCATAAATAATCACCTATATTTTACAGGAAAAATGAAACAAAGTCTACGCTATGTGGCTACGATACTTTAAACATATGAGTACCTACTATAAAATATATGAATAACTTTATTTTACAACAACCCAAATCAGGCGTAATTTGGGTTGTAGTAAAATAAAATTACTAACTACTAAAGTCCAACTTTTGAACTCGGAAAAACTTCACCGACTCTTAAAAAATTAAACAGGTGTACCTATAAGAGGGTGCCGCGGTGTGGAGTGTTCCTCATCAAATAATGTATTCGTGACGCCGAAAGAATGTACAGAGATGGCCATAAATCATTTATGTAAATAACAAATAACAATGAACCAAAACATAGAGTGTTCTGTAGAGCCCCACACAGGATGTAAGCGACTTCCCGCCGCTTTCTGACGGTTTTACCTCCCGTTTCCGCTCGTTGTGTAGGGGGCCGTTCATTAATTACGTAAGGGTCCCGAAGGAGGGGGGGGGAGTATTTAAAAAATCTCTACATGACCTTACCTCGGGGGGAGGGGGGTTTAAAATAAGCATTTTCCGAAGACTAAATAATTATTAAATAAAAATAATAATCCGTGATTTATTTGTCAAATAATAATATAATTTAGTGTAACTGAACCTTTTCTAACGACATTTACTATTTAAGGCTTTTTAGGGAAACTCTAGGTAAAATCTTATGTAAGAAGGGGGAGCAGGGTCCGAGAAATCTTATGTGTCCTTACATGGGGGTGGCGCGGGTAAAAATGACCAAAATCGTCCTTAAGTAATTAATGAACGGCCCCTAGGTTCGCTGGGCGGTACTCCGCTACCGGCCCGGCACTCCCGGCAGGCCAGCCTAGCTTCATCTTGCGTCTCTTTAGGATTTTTTTTTAAATCATGCAGATAATGTCTTTCACATTTTCTCAGATTTCCTTGGTTCCCACACTAGGATACCATCCGTTACGTAGAAACTTTGAAGTAGTTACAAGGGACAAATATTATGTGGGAGTCGTACATATTCATACCTATTTCTGGAAATCGCGAAGTCTATCTTCGTCATGATAATAATTTCCATTACAAAATTCAAACGCGTCGACCGATTCGTCTTGTCTGGTAAACTTTTACCAATAATGGACTTTTTAGTGGCGCTGATTACATCATCTATCATCGCCAAAGTTTGGATTGAAGATATGACATTCTTGACAGGCATCATTAAATCTTCTTTAAGTATCTGGATACACGCTCTACTGAGCTTAATAACAGAACAATGAGCTGTTATTAAATGGTTCGGTTTATAAACGGTTTTAAGGTATCTAAAGACTTGCATAAAATGTTACATGTGTAGGTATACTTCAGACAGCCCTGTAGTCTCGGGCGAAGAATAGAGCCACGGTATATCCTGCCTGTCGTAAAAGGCGACTAAAAGGAGGGATCAGGGTCGCGGGCGGTCAAAGTGGGGGCTTTTGCCGTCTATTGGCGGGTGACCCTGGGGAAGGCAGCAACGTGCTATGGCAGCACGCTGCTGTGACGGGAGGAACCGGGAGGTGGAATGTACACCTCCCAGGAGGAGCCCTAGGCAAATGCTAGGAGGGCACCGGTGCGTTCCACTGGAGATCCCGGAGCCCTCCGATAAGCACGAGGCCGGCCATCGGGGGTTTTAGTGAGTAGAAATCTCACATAACCCAGTTTCCCCCTCAGGAGGCTGGGTATCTTTCGAAGATTTCCCCCCCGTTACCAAAAAAAAGGTATACTTCAGAGGTTGCCTGGAAGTGATCGCTCTAAGTGACAAGGCCGCCTTTATACATATTGCTACTATACTTGTAATTTGTACTTTCCCTCTATTTGTGTAAAATAAAGTGTTTCAATCTATCTACTTTAATTTTTAGATAAGAACGATAATTAATTATGCATGGGTGCGCCAATTCTACACCTAAGTACTTATTTATTTACACGTTAGAGTTTCCTATTTGTTTAGGCATTGTTAAGTTCACACCACGGGTCACGGGTGTAGTGTAAATGCTAAAACCCGTCCCCAACGGATAAAAACGAGATTTATAGGTTACTTTTAATACTTTTAAAAAGATTAGGTTTCGTGCTATGAAACCTAATCTTTTGTTTCTCTGTCACTCTCAGATGAAGAAGGATTCGCCACACGCCAGAAAAATGGTCACTGTTCAGTTTACGGGTGTCATGACAAGAGACCATGCTCGGGAATCAATCTCAATGAAAACCAGAACAAAATCCGTTTAGCTCATTCCAAAATCTGGCACTGACAGTCCTACGTTGTACTATCCACCCACCCCACCTTTCAAGCTTTTTTACTTTCCCGATTTGCTTCAAGTGGATTAAAACAGTTTTATCATTCACACCGAAGCCTGCAGCTAACTCTGAAGTGGTTTGCGATGGATCCGCTTCCACAATAGCCTTTAATTCTTTATTATCCACTTTGGTATCCGGTCGTCCACGGGGCTTGTTCTGAAGGTTGAAAATTCCAGAACGAAAACTTTGGAACCAAAAACGTACCGTTTTTTCTTTTGCTACACCAGCGCCATACTCGCCATTAATCCTTCGAGCTGTTTCTGCAGCACTGGTGCCACGGTAGAACTCGTACTCGTAAATATAGCGATATTTCATATTTTCCATTGTGCGATATGAGCGACGCCAAAGAAAAAACTAGTCAGGAAAAAACAAATAAATGACTGTTTTAGAAACTCAAATGTACCAGCTATATGGATTTATAAATTTGAATTTGGAATTCTTAACCAAAGAGGAGATATTTCAGATCAAAGTGGCCAATACGACAAAACGCCAATTTCATATGTAAGGACCTAACATTATAGTAAGATGATATCATGGCATCATATGGCCATTTCAAAATAGCAAACCTAATAAATCTGTTAAAACAGCGTGGCGCGCGTCTGAAGGAATTTGGTGGAAAGGTACGTATCTGCATGTTGATATTTGGCTGTGGATATAAGCAAATATACTTATTTAAAGTGTATTAAACAGAAATCTTGTAAAATCATCCAATATTAATCAAAATAATCATTATTTATTTTTCAAATTATTGTCATTGGAAGCAATAAATTTAGGTTGTTATATTTAGAACAAAATCATCTTTAAGTCTCTTAATTCTACTCCCAATTCCGCTCCCAACTCAGCTCTCAATTTCGCTCATAATTTCGCTCTTAAATTCTCTCCCAATTCCGCTCTCAAACCCACTCTCAATTCTGCTCTCAAACCAGATCCCATTTCCGCTCTCAAATCCGCTCTTAATTCCGCTCCCACTACCGCTTTCAATTCCGCTCCCAATTCCGCTCACAAATCCGCTTTAAATTCCGCTTTCAGTTTCGCTCGCAGTTGTGCTCATGGTCTCGATCACAATTCCGTTATCAATTCCGCTCTCAAACCCGCTTGCAATTCCGGTAGATACTTGGACTTAGCGGTTTGATTCATTTTTGACATTTTGGTCGAGTCGATTTGTAGTAGTCAACTTGCACATGGGCAAATAGCAACTGGTGCGAAAGTTCGACATAGGTGGCAACTGTCGAGTGCGAGTGGCAACCAAAGCCTTCGGCATTAAAATAACTATAACTGTATTCTAGTAGAAAACATGATTTCTTTTTCTAACCCTAGATCTGCATTAAACGTAGAACTTTTTGTGATAATGGGCACCAAAGTCGTGGTATTTTTTTTTACACCACAGGCCTTCAAACTTGGATGAAAATCGTTATCAGGTCGGAAATTGAAAGTTTGATACTCGTATTTTAACCTAGAAAACCTGTTAATGTTTCTGAAAAACTGTGATACACATCTCATAGCGCAACTAATCAGAAATACAATTCAATTTCTTTTTTAATAATTCCATTATTTAAAGACATGACATGAAAAAAACTGACATTTTTTTTTAAAATTCCTATACCTTCGAATATCTCGAAAACCGGGACACTTTTACTAAACCTATGTTGGGTTATTCTAATAGGGCACGGTCTTGTTTATCGACAGTTTTAGTCTGGACCACTATTAACGGGACACTGTATATCATAGGGGCCTACTGCCTATATAAAGATGTACGATTGCTTATTTTTATCTATGTCAACAGTATCAGCAGATTTGGTCTCACTGGACATATACAGGGTGTCTCAGAAAGTATGGATCAAACGAAACAGGATGATGCCTGAGGTCATTACCAGTCCATGTAATCACACCATATGTGGTCATCAGATTCTTGACGGTTTAAAAGTTCTTTAATGATTAACTAGCAGAGCATACTTATAGTTATTTATTTACAGAAAAAATGATAATTTGTCACAAAATGTATTTTTTTGACATGGAATCATATGACATGTCTTAAACACGCCTTGTACTAGTGGATACTTAGGCTGAGGCCGGCTGAGCACCCCGTAACGAAATTCACAACTTTGAGCATACCATTAACTTGGCAACCGATCGACCTATCAGGTTGCTCGAAATATCGAATGACAGCGTCACTCGTCCCCCTTCTACCAATGGTGATCACAATTCTCGATATTAACATCAGTCGCCTCCAGGCGTTGCTTGCGTGAGGGTGTTTTATCGCCAAAAAATACCGCTCCGCAATAAAATTATAATAACTTTGTCAAAAATTGACAAATTCGAAACATTCAAATATTAATGAGTTGCCAGTGAACCCAGCAATCTTAAAAAACTGGTTGTGATCCAGTAGAACCCACCAAATAATAATAATATTTTTTTCAAAAATCACTATTCCGCAGACAAAATGTCGAGACAAATCAAGAAAACGAAAACTGAGCGTGAAAACCGTCAAAATTAACAAAATCCGACGAGTTTGCACAAAATGGCGGCCGATCAAAAGATGGTGGACCGAGTCGAAATTTGAAGCGTTCGCTAACCCAGGTTGTTAGGCCGTCTGGAATGACTTCTACGCGTCGTATCATGGTGTCCGATAATGAACCTGACGAATCCGGTGACTCCGACGCTGGTGATGAGTGTCTCGACAACCGTGGCCCATAGATGCACATTGATTCGTCTGACGGCAGATATCTTCTGCCGGGGTGGGTTTTTTTACTCTCCTATCATCATCCAGTGTTCGGAGTTTGATACTTTAATACGGTTTTCTTTATTTGATAGGCAGTGGCTTGTAATGAAGGTTCTTAGCTATATTTTATCAAAATTGGTTTAGTAACTAATTCTTTTATGTTTTCTCTTTGTGGGAGTTTACTTTTTCTCTAGGAAATAAATTTAAATCGACATTCAAGTAGCATGTCTGTATTAACAGTATTATAGCCACCTGCTAATAGAACAAACCTGCCACCAACCCATGGTCCTGTCAACCTAATAGGACAGTGCAGGCCGCAAGTACCTACGGGGTCCGAATCATAATGGTTGGTTACAGTCCACCGCGCGGTGGGCACCGATTCGTGGCGTTCGGCCACCTACCTCGTTAAAAGGCGCTTCGCTCATCTGACAGTAACGATGATCGATGGCTTCGGGACTTCCCTGTAATATCCGCCCCCTCCCCTTCTCTGTACCTAAACAAGCATCCCCTTAAACCACCGCACAAACTGTATTGAGATCCTAATATAAAAATATGACAACCAACTTAAAATAAACAAAAACAAATGAAATTTACAAGTAGTGTCATGGACGTGCTGCTTAAAAAGATCTTACTTTCAGATTTATATAGCGTAATATACCTAAGAACTTACCTAAGTAGCTAGCAATACTCACTGTACTTACAAGGAAAGTACGCCAAGTGTCCGGTTCTGATTTGATTCATTTTAAAATATATTGCAGAGCATTGAAAAATATCCGACCCATATTTTTTTAATCGGCCCAAATTCATATTTTGTGGGAGAAATCGCCCTTCAAAGTTTTTGATTGTATGGGACATAGTGAAATCGGTTTGGCACATGTTGCAGAATTAACTCCTCAATATATAATATATCTTAAAATGAATCAAATCGTAGCCGTACACTTGGGGTACTTTCCTTGTTAGCACAGATGCACAATATCATCTGAGGCTGTAGTAGTGAACTGTAGTAGTAACACAATAAAAAGTCATAAACCTATCACATGAAATATGCGTACTGCTGATGTATCAAACGGAACCCCGACTCTTGTACTTGGCTCTTCGTTTACCAAACTTAATGGAGCTAGTCCTAAAATAGCAAACGATGTTTACACGCCTATGCCCTTATGTTGGGAGCACATATATACGCAATAAATATTCTGCATCTCGACCTATATTAAATACATTATACCTTGAACCCCGAGCCTACTGTGCTGACCCACATACATACTCGTATATACAATGCAACCACCAATGCACTACAAAAGCATAGATACTTGTACTTTAGTTAAGAAATTGGAATAGTAGCGCTCTCGTCTCAACGTAAGGTTACAAAATCTTTTATTGCCAGGTAAGTACTCTTTCTTGCCAGTTTCCTTTCAAGGTAATCTCATCATTACCATAGTAGGAGTTAATTTTACATCTACACTATTCTAGGTAGGTAAATTATAAATCAAGCCACCGGAATTTTATTTGACGACATAAAGTAATATCCTATTTAATGTGTGAGCGACGAGAAAATAATAACGCTTCTAATAAACTTATGCTTCATATTACTTATAAAACAAACTGATAATTACGAATAAACCATCATGTAAAGAACAACAATTATTTTGATTCCGCGTTTCAATTAATAAATTAGCCGCTTAATTACATTAAATTAGTCTACCTTGATTTGCAGCGACCGATTTGTAATAACTAATAACCCAGAAAAAACTGCTTGCACATTCTTGCCTGCGAGCTATCTTACATGTCGGAGCGAAACCGACACGGATTGGGTTAGGTTGAAGCCCTAGCCTTCAATAGGTTATTTTTTTTAACAACCCACAAAAAACTGTTTGCTTATGCTTGCCTGGGGCCAGGGGGTAGGGATGAGGGGGAAAGGTAAATGACAATGGGGGGAGGGGGGCAATAACTCGGGTCGAAAATTTCAGAGGCTATAATATAAATTACTATGCTGAGGTTATAATTAATAAATTAAATCTCTTGTTTTTGCAATATGTAGTCGCTGATATAGTATTTTAGATGTTCATAGTTGGTCGCAAATCTAGTAATTCAGAGGACAACTTAGTTTTACATTAGACAAAAATGCTATATAATAGAAGTTTCGTTAATTTCCATCCGATAATAAACACATCTAAATCATAATTAATTAATTTACGGTTTTCCGATTCCGACTCATTTTTGGACGCCTGTTTCTGATTCTACTCTTTGTATTACACTGTGGTAAGTAATAATATTGGTACTATATAGAAAATCCTTGGTATTCGTTATTAATTACAACAAAAAGTACCTAGTTTAAATATTTTGTAGTCCCCTTTTTCGAGTCATCAAATTACTTATTTATATGTATGTACATCTACATAGATAGGTAGTTATTTAGGTACCTAAAATTTTCATGATTCTATTTAATGAATCTATAATTTCTGACAAAAAAATTACATTCTACATATGAGTAGGTAGTATATGAGAAAAATTGACAACAAATATTACTACATACTACTCGTACATACGTAAAATACCTACCTATCTACGAGAATTAACCTAGGTACTTATTGCGGATTAATTTTCAGTCTACGAGTAGGTTTACTTCTTTTATTGATGTAAGTATTTAGTTTCTAAAATAGAGCTGGTTTTCAATTATTGTGTTATTTTAATTAAGTAAATTACTGAGACAGTTACAACAAGCCACTAAAACGAGTTAAGTCAATCAAAACATTTAACTTCGCGAGAATTAAATCATTTGTCGTAGTGTTAGTTTTGGGTCGATCCAATTAAAGGATCAGAGTCATTTGACTGTAACATTTCAAAATATATAGGTATTTGTAGCTAGCAAATTTTTAACATTACCATCCATGTAAAATGACTACCTAGCTCTATTTAGCAATAGGTCTACGTTTGGGTAAAATATTATTATCAGCTGTTAGCTGTACCATTCAAAAGCTCAATACCTTCTTGACCGAAATGTATGAAACAGCTGATTTTTTTATCGATTTCAGATAATGATCCTAGTCAAATTCTTCATTTATGTACTGAACACTCCCCTACTGGCTCTATTTTTTGTTAAATCCTGTAAGTACATTGTCGTAAAGAAGCAGGATGATTTTGCAAATGAGGAATGTTTTAATCTTTGAAGGTTAAGTTTATTTATTCGAGTATAGGTCTTATCTAATCTTATGATGGGGGCCGGGAATAACCCAGCGGCACTTCGACCCTTGAGGATCTTTTGTGCCAACTTCATTTTACACACTGGTCATGTCAGTGTGCAGGTTTCCTCGCGATGTTTTCCTTTACCGTTAGAGCAGTCGGTAAATGTACGTAATTCTTTGAGAAGTACGAACAACTCATTGGTACATGGCACTGCACGGTTTCGAACCCGGACCTCCTGCATGGGAGTGCGGTGTCCTAGCTACTGTGCCACCGACGCTCTTACGAGTATAGGTACTCATATATCCGCATCCGCTTGGGTCAGTTCGTAGAGTATGACCGAGTCTTTTGGAAAACCCTCATCCAGATCTTATCACTATAAAGGTGCGGTTACAGGTGGTCGCAGAACGACCGCCTGGGCGGTCACAGCATGCGGCCATCGCATATATTTTTATTTTATTTATTTTCGCAAACTTCACAGCTTTATGCTTATAACCACGCATAAATTACAAACAAGTATAGCGAATTAAGAAGTTTAACTTATTGCAATTTTTGAATAATCGAGGAAAGATCTATCGAGAAAAATTATAAAAGTAGAAGAAATGTCTAAATTACATCGGGATTATTTCGGCCAACGACCTAGTGTAAACAACGGAGGTCGCTTACCGTAGGTCGTCCACCGCCGGGCGGTCGCCGAAGCGGTCAACGACTGTATGTAACTGCGCCTTAAGAGAGAGCGAAGGTGGTAAACGATTGGCACGGAATGAGGGACTAATTATATTTGTTGATAGGTATACAATTACAATACATGTAGGACCTTTCAGCTCGCCTCATCGAGGCTTCTGGTGACCGGAAGGCAGAGGGGAGGGCTGGCAGTTACTAGTTAGTTATTTTACCTATAATTAACTTGTAGAACCAAGCACTTACAAGATCCGGTATATCATACCCTTCGAGGAAACAAACCCTCATGCGCCGATGCCTGTAGCGCCGGACACTTTTTACCTTCATTATTACAGCTATCAATATAATCTGAAGTTCACTTCACTCAGTTTACATTGATACTACTCATCGTCAGTGGATCGATGTGGCGTGGGTGGATGCATAAGTCACACACAGTATAAGATTTAACACAGTACGGAAAAAGTAGAAACATAAACAGAAAGGTACTGTGATATTGTGGTACTTAGATACTGTGGTAGGTACTGATGCGTGGACAATTGGACATATTTTTCTTGATTTTTATTTCTGCAATGTACATAACAAGGGTTTGCACACGTCGATTCGCGGTGCGATGTTTGATGCTGATCACGCTGCGCAGGGGCATCGTGATCATTTATTCAATAATTAAATAGGTCAAACTTATTTGTATACGACTAGATTTAATTGAACTTTCTGCCGACTTTCAGGGTACATATCGTATTAAGACTCGATAAAGGTACAGCGGTTAATTTAGAGTCTTTATCTGTACGACATGTCGTATTTTCATCAAAGAGGTACCTACAAAATTAAAATTATAAGGCGTATCGTAACAAAAATGAACCACAAAATGACGATTACAAATTACTTATTATTTATTGTACTCCATACCTTTACCCACTATAAAAGTAGTCTAAACTCTCAAAGGTTGGTTGAAAGATATCCCTATGGGATAACCTCGCCTTTGTATATATTTTAATGTTTTTTATTTTCCGTGTATTTTTTTGTGTACAATAAAGAGAGTACAAAAAAGAGAGACTATAAACTATTCTTATTCTTACAAACAACCAAACAAACGAGTGTGAGTAATATCTAAATACAGATTTTTACCCAACTAACTGTGACTACCATACGAGTACATCATTTACTGCAGTGAAGCATAGTCGGCTTAGAATGCTCACAGCAATAATCAACGCTCACTGCATCCCGTTTCAATTATTAGCTAGTCATTTGCCTGTTATTATGTTGGAATTTCTACTGCCAACCCTTCTCGACTCTATGATTCTCGAGTTGCAAGCTGTGCAATAATATTGTTGACAGGACAGGTAGCTAGTCTCTCTTGGAGAATAATTGCATTGTTACGAGTGTCTCTAGCAGTACGGTCCTCGTCTCGTAAATAAGCAGCGTGCTCGTAAATATTAAAGAGAAAATTATAAATTGTAGCTTTGTCGATCAAGATAGAGATATATTTGTCGCGATACAAAAACAAGTCAATCTAATAAACCTATAGGTAACCGAGTGAAAATGACAGGGACAATGATTAATTAGCCTTAGCATTTCAGTTCCGAAGAAATCACAATGAAAATTTCTATAAAATCAATAATAGTTCTTTGGAAAGTACCTAATTTGATTTTTGTTACACCAGCTCAAAGAAACCTATTTAACGACTGAACACTGTCCGAGAAGTGCCGCATTCCTGCTCTGAACGTGGGATAGATTACCCATATCGGAAATACTACCAATCAAGTCGCTACCAAAACCTAACTATAATTTCTAATCGAAATATTTCATTTTCTTACGTTATCTATCACGTACAATGATATCATAAAGTCACACTGGTGTGATAAGCTGGCGTGGTCACGAGTCGGTGATTAAAAACAATCTCCATATAATAAAACAATGCCGTATCAAATAATATAAGACGTCGATAGAACAGTTCATAGATTGGAGCCCATATGAACGTATGAATAATATGGAATGCTCATTCTTCATGGACACCTAAGGACTGATAACTGCTTTAGTTATGATTTTTTTTAGCTGTTGTAATAAAAAATATCGTTTCTACCACGTGCGGAAAGGCAACGTGTCACACTAGAGTATCCAACACTCGTCTACGGCTCGTATTGTGAAATAAAGGTTATCCTAGCAACAATTTGGTCCTTCCAGCACTAGTTAGACAATCTATTGATTCAGTTTATTTATGTTCCATTTTAATAAAAAGTTTATTTTAGAGAATGGTAAGGATTTTATCCCTCACTCCCTGGAGTAATCTAAATTTAATACGATTATTTGGGCTGACTGTTGAAAGGTTTTTGGGACATTACCTATATCCACAGAAAACGGGCTAGCAGCGCCATTTCAAAATGCCTATACATGACCTAATAAATACCTACTTTTATTTATTATTAAACCATTGTAATTATTCTAAATAGTAATACTTACTTATATTTATATTTAGCCCATATGAACTTATGAATAAAAATAGAATGCTTATTTTCCATGTAATAAAGCAATACCTATTTTTTCGTCTGTCTAGTCGAAATTAGTATTGTAACAGAATCGAAAAGTAAAATTAATTTGACTAAATCCAAAGGAAAATGAGTGGTCGAATTTGAGCAGGTACACCTATGTTTAAAGTCGATTTTGTACTTCGAGAAGAAAAGCGCCAGCGACTCGGCGGGGGTGGATATGACGCGGCATGACATGACAAGATAGATGTTGACCGTCGTCGTTAACCATACCAGTATTTCCTGGGATCTTCGATATATTTGACTTTAATTACGAAATATAAAGAAAACAATGATAGACAAGACATTATAAACCATTCACTCAAAAAAGCTCGTTCTTTGAAAATACCTCCCGCGCTAGCGCTGCTACTACTAAGTAGTAAAGGATGCCGCCGCGAGAAAGAAGGACGGCTGCTCCCGCGTACATTTTCCCATTTTATGATACAATTCCCTATTTTACGATATTTAAACACCCGCAGTTCCGCATTTCGATTGGGAGTAACGAGATTATTTGAATGAATGGACTTTACACGATGAAGGAAGACATCGTCAGGAAACATGCATGCAGTAGTTTCATTCAACAATCCTATATTGATCGATCCGCATTATGGTTGCACCAGTCCGGTACTCCGGTAATGAGGCTCAAGCCCTCTAATGGCAGGCCGGAAGGCCGACCTTTGTCTGTAGGTAGAAACAAAACAAGAACAACAACAATAACAATAATTTTATTGACGGATCTTTAGCACAGAAATGAATTTAATTGCCCTGTAGTAATTCGAGTATGTATGTACAGTTGTCACTCTATCTCTATAACGAGTCTTACGTTTTAGTCGATTAAGTACCACTGGATGGACATACCAAGCAACAGTGTAACGACGAGGAAAACTCATTTAAATAATAGATATTAGTTAGTTATTTATTACTTAGATAATCTTTTAATCTGTTCGATATAATTTATTTTGGTGTGCGTAATTAGTATTTTTAAGGACTCTGGTATAATATGTTCTAAAAAACGCCGATTATTTGTGTATTGATGTTGGATTAAATACTACCCACAAAAATATTGGTGGTATCATCAGTGGTATAAGTGTAACCACGAGTCTGTCGCCAACAAAATATAAATTTATTTATCACCTCCATAATACTTATCCCCGAAACGAAATTGCTGTGCTGCAATTTTTATTTGTTTTAGCAGCGAAAGCGTTATAATCACCGTCGTTAATTTTGAGCCAAATTTCAGCGATTTTGTTGGATCTCGCCTTTTATTACGTTTATACGCATTTAATGCGGAAACCAATGTTCTTTTTCAATAATTTTCATTATTTATTTGTAAATTGTTTCTGGGAAAGAAATTAAATGGAACATATGTATGTATTGCTAAGATTATAAAATTAAAATTATCTTGTATCACATAACCTCTTGTTTCTATTTTAGTGGTATGTTTGAGGGCCGTGGGTATTCGCACCCTCAATGTTTCTGAAGTGCAACTCGGAACTAGTATTACGATTGCGTTTGACAGAAAGCTCCGACCAAAGCCAGCGCTGTGTTTTATCTTAGTGATCCTTTTGTGTTCTAGTCTTAACCAAGATTAAAGTCCTTTTTGTAATGGAAAGCTTTCAAAGTATCAATAGATTTTAATATGAAATGAAATGTTATTTAGATAAAGTATAAATATAGAAACAAAACAGATGATAACAGCATAAAAGAGTACAAAAGACTAACAAATAGAATTACACTCAAATGTCGGGAGAGCCAAGATAAAGATATGGAGAATGACGGTGAAAAAATTAATTACTACATGAAAAAAAGGAAAAACAGATACAACAAACAACATATCATCAAATGCAATAGTTCTCTTAGTTAGTCCCCAATAGTTCCCTGCTAGAAACCTTAGCGGCGCAAGTATTCACAGCTCAGCGTACACTATGAATTCGTGGTGCTGGCTGTAGAAACTCTGGGTCCGTGGTTGTGAGAACGCCCTAGATGGCGTGTTCACTTTGTAAATTTAATAAAATTAAAAAAGATATAGCATACAATTTAATTAGACATTTAAATACACAGCGAAAATCAAAATCTACAACTATTTTAAATGAAGACGGACAAATACTCATAGACAATAAACACACACCTAGCAGAAAGATGGAAAAGATACTTAGAAGATTTGTATAAGGGTGAAGATCTAAATGACACATCACACTATCTTTGAATATTCACTAGAAGTTAGCCCTGACGACCTAGGTCCAGAAATCACTAGAGAAGAATTTGATGCAGCACTAAACTCAATAAGAAATGGAAAAGCTGCTGGAGACGGTGGTATATTCATTGAATAAATAAATTATTGCAACACTAATCTACTACTAGATGAGATTTTATAATTAAGGCTTATACAGTCGCCAATGACCTTGAGGGTTTGATCTTCAACGTCTAGAGGTTACGTTACTAAATCAGGGTATAATTTAGTAACGTAAGTATATAAGGCGCAATATAATAATATTATCGACCTTATGAGGAAGTAAGCATGCCTAAAAATCACCGGGTGACTCATTGTCACGGTAGAAAAATTGTATAACGTACCGGTTACTGGAAGTTACGGCTTACGGCTAGCTGGAAGTCTGGGTTCAAGTCCCACAGGTAGTGTTTTATTTGTATCGCTTATTTTCTGGTAATTGTAACTTACGTTACTAGTTATCTAGATATCTTCATACTCTAGTGATAACAGGTATATCTTTGTGATTATCATCTCAGACCTTGTTGTCCCACTGCAGGGTATAAGCCGCCTCTTTTCCGGAAAATCGCATCCAGGTCTTCGATGCGACTTTGGTGATATCGTTCGCCCACCTGGCTGCAAATCACTCTGCAACCACTCTGTGAGGGCTCTGGGTCCTGTTTATCGCCATTTTAGCATCGCATCCGCTGTCTCAGGCTTTGGTCATGAAGCGGGTGCTTCATGGCCCTTAGTGCAACCCTTCTCTTTTGCACAGATTTCTTTGTGGATGTCAATGTTTCGGCACTGGAAGTCATGGTGGGCAGAACATACTTGTTAAACAGTTTAGTCTTCAAGGCATTGTGGCATTTTTCTGTCCCTCAAGATGTTATCGAGCATGGGGAATACTGCCCATCCTAACAGTATTATCTTGGAGATCGCTTTCGCTTGGTGTTCCTTCCATACCTTAAAAGATAATGTAAAATATCTAATTTAAGGATTTGAAGTGGCCACTAGTACTCCGATTACTATTAATTATACACTTCTATGGTAGGCTCTATCTATATTATACTTACTCCAGGAATAAATAGGAATATTTTCTTTCTGTCTCTCGCTACATGAAACATGAAATCTAATTATAAATTCATAAACATTTTTTTCATTATGTAAGTAAGTGACATTATATTTTTTTATCAGTCGTGAATTAAACAATTTTTGTATCTTTATAAGTTTTATGTTTTCTTTTTAAGAGTATCTAGAATTTATCGTATGGTACCTACCAAGAACCACTAAGACATTACCATAAATATGTGACGCGCGTGTGTGTGTATGTGACTATATAAAAAGATTGTTTCAAGGACCTTTTACCCTAACTTACCTTTTCCACTGGTTGGTGTTGACATTTTTTTTACTGGAACGCAGAGGAGGGACACTTTGACCCACTCCCCCTCGCAGAGGAGCGGAGATCTGCGAGGGCTCTAATCTTCAAAACGATCCTTTGGGTGTCCCAAATACGTGTGCAAATTTTCACATTCTTTGCTCGCAGTGCTTGGTTTTTTCAACAATCTGCCCAGCTATATACGAATATAAACTTACCTTTACCTTTTCAGGGTACCTGTATGTACCTGGTTACTTACAAATTGATAGTTCGATAAATCTTGTGACGTCAATAAATAAGCGTCATGTCAGCGCGACGTCATTGTCGTTACATCACGTCATGTGTCACGCACGTCATGCAGCGTCATCTGCTCCGCTACACGCGTTGTTGACTTACCAAAATTGCCATGTTGTGATGAGCCGGTGCCTTTTCAATGTTAGCCAATATTCTTCTCTTAGAAACCTTTTTTCCTTTAACTTATTTTATTTGACACCTATCTTGAGAAACAAGATTTCTGAAAAATGCTTATAGATATAGTAGGCGATAACCTCGGAATGGTTAGGCGCACGGCAAACAGAGCACTTACGGCGTTGCAATCCGTCGTGTCTGACTAGAAACGAATCTTAACGTTCGCTTTGATATCGAACATGCATGGTTCATAAACAAAGGTTTATTTGGGTACTATGAGACAGTGTTCAGTTTAGAAAAAGCAATGGACATAATCTAGATATTTGGTTTATTTTGATGACAGATCATGATTAAAACGCCTAGTTTGTTGTGGCGAATATTCGATATCAGTAAATTACAATTGCAAGGTACGGGGATCTTAGGGAACGTTCTCACTTTTTCTAATTTGTGTTCTATTTTATAGAATATATGAAGTAGATCAATGTGAATAGGCTTTCTTTGCGATAAAATGGCCGTTAGAATGGAAGCTCAACTTTGGCACTCTTTCTATTCTATACAGAATCGAGCGGCAAATAGAACCCTGTGAACGGCAGTCACAGCGTAGATAGAATAGACACTGATAACGAGACAATTCCTTCCCATCATAGATCTACGAGATAGATCATAGAATATATATTTATCGATAATACTAGTAATACCCAACGTATTTGTCACATCACTAGAAACCGGAATTCCGGAGATGTCGCCTACCTACTACAGGTACATATTACAGGTAGGTACTTAATTCAAAGTGTTGTATATAAGTATTTATAATGTAATAAAGATAATCTTATATGCATAATATGAAATAACTGCCGAGTTTATTGGATTTTAACAAGAACTTCGTTGAAGTTCAGCTACGAGTAAGATACTCATAGTTCCGATCACAAGATAAAGTTATCTAAACTTTAAAAAATACGTAGGTCGGTACTCTATATAAATGAATTTATCTTCAGTAATACTTTGTAGTTTGTACTCGCTTAACGACTGCAATCCATATATCGCTATGAGTACAAAAATAATGAAGATGGATGCAAGTAACAATCAAATGCTTTTGAAATTAATATATATATATATATATATATATATATATATATATATATATATATATATATATATATATATATATATATATATATATATATATATATATATATATATATATATATATATATATATATACACTAATTAACAATTTAATAGCTTGAATACAATTTTGTACATAGGTACACAACGTGCAGAGTTAATTCCTAACTCCCTTAATTCCTTAATGAATGTAAGTATTTATTGTCTACTTTTGGAAATACTAAATAGGTACGTACGACCGATTCTTTACTGGCGCACAAGCTGAGGCTTATGCCAGTATTATGTTTTAAGACATGTAATTAGTTTTATTTATATAAAGGAAAAAAAAAGTTGAAGTTGAATTTAGGACCAAGATTTTAAGCCCATTGCCTTTGTCATTTATTATTATTAAAAATCCTTTTTATATACAGACAGTATGTCTTACGTGGGTTTTAATTTTTTTCTTTGTTATATTTATTCCAGTATCAGTAAGTATCTTATTTTAAAAATGCACAGTGAACCATGATTTGATAATTTCAATGCTAGCATTAAAATCACGATTACAACAATTTTGAATTTTGATAAGTACCTATTAGTTCTGGAATATCTTGCCCGGTTTGTCAGACACAACTAAAAACCTGCGCTATAAGTTCCTAGGTATTAGATGGTATTAGCCACACACTGAGCTAAAATGTAATTTACACTTACACTCTGATTACATGACACCACAACGACGACGCGACGGCGCGCTGTTTTAATTCGAGTTAGCAGATGTGAAACATATGCAATGCACCTTATTTGCATAGCGTTAGCATGCATGTTCTTTAATCATGTTTATGTTAGTTTAGACCGAAGATGTACAGGAAACAAAGACAGAGTGATTCTTCACATCGTACATTCTTTCGTAATTTCCATAACACATTTTTTGTATTCGAAAGTAAAATAAAGGCTACATTTTTAAATTACAAAATATTTGTGCACCAAAACAATGTGCATAAGAATGAGCGAGTTGGATAATCACTCGAAAAGGTTTTTTAAAATGGATAAGGAAAGGAGGTATAATCTATTTGCATTTTACTATCATTAATAATTTATTAAACAGGTCTTTCAACGACTTATTGTCGTTTGTAGGATTAACATTATATTATATTCCTACCAGTATGATACTTTAATATTGGTTAACCGATAATAGGTACTTATCGATAATAGGTAATAGGTACCGAAACTGTTCACGAACGCATTGGAGGATGTCTTTAAGACCCTGGATTGGTAAGTACACGGCATCAATATAAACGGCGAGTTCATCTCACACCTACGTATTGCCGATAATATAGTCGTAATGGCGGAGTCGCTGCAGGAACTTCCAGAAATGCTGGACAATCTCAATGCGGCTTCACGACGTGTCGGTCTCGGGATGAACTTGGACAACACTAAGGTCATGTTCAATGACCATGTCGTTCCGGGAGCGATTATCGTCGATGGTACAGCCCTCGAAGTTGTGTAACAATACGTCTACCTCGGGCAGGCTGTGCAATTAGGTAGAAACAACTTCGTAAAGAAGCCGACAGAAGAATTCAGCTGGGTTGGGCAGCATTTCGGAAGTTACGTCACATCTTCTCGTCGCCCATACCTCAATGTCTAAATACAAGAGTCTTTAAGCAGTTCGTCCTACCAGTAATGACCTACGGAGCCGAAACGTGGACACTGACGGTGCGACTGGTTCACAAATTGAAAGTCGCTCAACGTGCTATGGAAAGAGCTATAGGAGTATCTCTGCTGGATCGAATCCGAAATGAGGAGATCCGGCATAGAACAAAAGTTATCGACATTGCTCATAAGATTAGCAAGCTGAAGTGGCAGTGGGCCAGTCACAGCTGTCGCAGAACCGACAACCGCTGGGGTTGACGAGTTCTGGAGTTGAGACCGCGTTTGGGCAAACGTAGTGTGGGACGAGCGTCCCTGCTAGACGGAGCGACAATCTGCGCAAGGTGGCTGGCAGCGACTGGATGAGAAGAGCCGAAGATCGGGCTCATTGGCGCGCCCTGGGAGAGGCCTATGTCCAGCAGTGGACTAGAGTAGGCTGCTGATGATGATAATTAGGTACTTACAAAGAAAAGCTGATCTACTCGAAAACAATACTTTCGTCCTGACCATCGAAGATGTTGTTGAAGATATTTAGTTCAATTTAAAAAAAAATTGTGATGTAATGCAGCCGCTCTTTATGTAGGCACGTACAATATTGAATGTTGAAAATTTTAATTAACTCTCAAATGAGTTAAGCACCTATTTCTCGAAAAGGTAGATTTCTTGTTAATTCAAAAGTCTTTCAACAGCAACATCAAACAAAATTAATAATCAAGATAATAACTTATTTTCTACGACTCACGAGTAGGTATAAATGACTAAATCTATCTGTTTATGAGTTTATTGTTACAATAATATAAAGGTTGCAATATAAATATGTTACTTTTACCACAATGTATAGATAAATTATTATGTACCTATGTATTATTACCGCGATCCTATTTCTATTCTAAAGATAGAATAAAATATGTGGTGACAATGTTCCAAAATGAGCATTACATTTAAATTTTTCAATACATTTTAATTTTTTTTTTACTCTTGCTCAATAATGGGCCTATTTATTGACTGTAAACTGCGCGGGAAGTGCCACATTCCCACACTGAGTGCCGGAATTATTAACCACGATCGGAAGTAAGTATTTTGCAACAATTAAGTTGCTACCTATTATACTGAATACAAACAAACGGTGGTTTTTAATCGAAAGATTTTATGTAAATAACGTGATGGTATTTTACAAGAAATATTTTAATAAAATAAAATCTCATAGGTAGTTGGAAAAGTTATAGTTTCAAATAAGTAGGTAATTAAAAAAGTTGAAATTACTTAGATTTTAAACTAACTATAAACTAAAACTAAATTACTTCGATTTTAACTTAAACTAAATTACTTAGATTTTATAGTAACTAAAGTGAACGCGTCGATAAAATTGTTCATTCTTTTTCCATGGAACTAAGAATCCATAATAGGACCGCTCACTTACCATTGACATACCTAATATAAAATTGTAGCAAATTAACACCCGTTGGGACAAGTTAGTTGTCCGCACTAGTTAGACAATCTACTAATAGAATTGGATCGCACTGAATCTGCCTATTCTAGTCAACTGATAAATATTCTACCAAGGCATCTTAGAGTACAGTTACAAATAGCAACTCGTATATAGGCAAAGATCGTCGTTCCGTTTGAAACAGTCAGGCGTTCCACAGTTGGTATTATTTCCCAAACTTGGTCATTTTAATTAAAATACTGAAATCCCTATAATGGGCTTACCTTTTATCAATAATTGATAAAAAGTAAGCCCATTATAGGTATTATAGCATTTAATTATTAAATAAGTATTATTTTTGCGCTCAGCGTTAATAGAGTTCATTTATATTCACAAAACGAATGGTTAATCTGTGACGACAACCGTCGTTTCATATTCCGTGTCCATAAATATTAAACAAAAGTGAACGCTTTTTGTGAATTGGTTATGTTTAAAATTTGGAACTTTTGTTGTTATGAGCGTTACTGACTGAGATGACAAACTGCGCACCTAGCACGAAACACGACTAGAGTCTCTAGGGGTTAGAAACTATCTTGAAGTAAGTAAAGTACATAAACTACCTACAGTTTGATTTTAGAGTATAAGGGAAACTTTACTGAAATCGTATGGAAATGTCATTGCGATTTGACATCGATGTTGTCCCGTACACTTTCCTATACATCGATGTCAAATCGCAATATTTTATGATTAATATTTTAATAATAATAAATCTACATGTAATTGAAAAAATAAATTTCAAATATTTAAGGACAATGTATGAAAATCATAGATTTTGTGCATGAGGGTATAAATAGTGTCGTTGAAATAAAAATCTTAGTTCAACTTAATTTTTTGTCTCACTCTTTCTCAAGTTTATTTCACTATTGCTTTCACCTAATAACTTACCTACTGAGAGCTCATGGTTTTGTCAATCATTCTAAATTATAGATTATTCCGGATTGGTCCCAAAAAATCATAACTAATTCTACCATGAAGGAATGAACAGGAGGGAGGGGAGAGACTATTTTTTCTTTCATTAAAATATCTACTTTATTAAGTATTGAAAGCAAACTAAAATGTTGACTGGACAGAAGCGAAATATTTAAGAGACAAGTCGACAATCATTTTTTTACCTACATACTCGTACATACGAGTACTTACCTAATACAAAGCACTAACAATATCACAAAAAGTGCCTACAAAGTTACGAATTTTCTTTGTTTTTGGCGCGGACGGTTTCTTAATGGGCGTCATTAATTTGAGCGTCGCCAATCCTGAACGCTTTCGGCGGATCCTCGCATTCTTATTCGGGTTCCTTCGAGCGCGCGGCATTCTAAGAAAATAACTGAGTAGGTATTGCCGAAAATTACTACGTATTTTAAGGTTACTAAGCAAAGATTTTGAATTTCACTAGGGGGCGATACTAGTCCGATTTCTGTGGTAGGTACCTACAAACACCTGTACCTGTATATATATACGGGAAACACGTCTGTGAAGTGGCGCAGCGTGGATTTCTTCCGCACAGGGCGAGACTTGAATTCTCCAAAAACAGATTAAACTGTCCTATGTCCTATACTGGGCCTGAAACATACCCAACAAGAAATGTTACTGAGAAAGGCGTATATTTTCTTCATAATGGTATTCTACTTAATTTATAATGAGCTGTGATAATTTTATTACCTATTACGCCAATAACATTTGACATCATAAAACTTTCATTCAAATTTCAGATACAACTTTGCAAAATATGGTTTTATCATAATATCAAATAGATTGAAATTCAAATGCAGTTTAACTTGGGATCCACGGCGCGTACCTACAGCTTTCCGTATTAAAATGTGCATGCATCTGAATAAATTTGGCTACTCGGTCAGAGGTGGGCAGAGCAGAGGCAACGCACAGGTAGATTGTAAAGAAGATAGATAGATAGATAGAAACACTTTATTGTACACAAAAACAGGAAAAGTAAAAACTACAGGAATAATAACACGATATGTACAAAGGCGGCCTTATCGCTTAAAGCGATCTCTTCCAGGCAACCTCTGAAGTTAATTGGACATTAAAGAGATTAGCGACAGTGTAGTGTGAGGATATGAAAATGGTTATTATTACTTAATATACAGTAAATATAGTAAAATAAAAGTAATATGATATACATAAATAAATATGTAGGTATACTAAAATAGTTAAATGCATAGATATACATAATATAAATAAATAAACATATATAATAGATAGTAAACAATACATAGGTAAATATACATAATAATGAAAATAAAATGCACAACTACAACGACAAATAATAATGAGTGAGACCCGCTTTAAACGAAGCCAGGGATTCCGAATGACGAATTAGACGAGGAAGTGAGTTCCATAGGTGTGCTGCCTTGACAGCAAAGGAGTCAGTGTAGTATCTGGTACGACACAGTGGAGACTTTAGGATATTATCATTGCTGGATCTGAGAGCGACACCATGATCAGAGCCTAGGAATGTGAACATGGATTTCAGGTACGCGGGAGTGATAGGACTGTACAGGACATTATAAAGGAGGGAGAGGAGATGAAAGTTGCGACGGAGCCGAATTGGTAGCCATTTAAGCTGAACGCGGAATTGTGTAATGTGATCAAATTTACGCACACCAAAAATAAATCTGATGCACATGTTTTGTAGACGTTCAAGCTTATTGAGTTGCTCTACCGTGAGGTCCAGGAAACAGGAGTCGGCGTAGTCAAGGATGGGAAGGAGAAGGGATTGCGCGAGCTCGGTTTTCGTTTTGATTGGAAGCAAATTTTTCCACCGCCTCAATGATCCCATTGCAGCAAAGATCTTACGGCTAATCGATTCCACGTGAGGCTGCCAAGACAATCGACCATCGATCAAGACCCCCAAATTCTTTACGACATCACTGAATGGTACCAGTGTGCCATTGAAAGTGACAGCCGGTAAATCGTCGAGTGAGATCCGAGACAGTTGTAAGTAGAACGAGAAGATTGTAAGTAGAACGTAAACTGCGATTACGAATCCTAGGGATTTGTTCAGTGTCTCCAGCATACCTGGACAAAATTCACAGTTCCCTTACATACATCCGCCCGCACCCATGTTGGTGAGTGTGGTTTATTTTTTTGTCTTTTGATAGAATTACGGGTTACTGGTTAAAATATAAATTGAAAGGGTTAGTCCATCTAGTTCTACTATTAGTTCTACGATAGCATACTCGTAGTTATGCGAGAGTTTTAATTAATCATTTTACGGATACAAGTTAAAATCTTTATAGTACTTACGATAAAAAGTATATGTCATCAACTCTTAACTCAGCGTTTTTGTATAGACGATAACGATATCATCGGTCGTCGAATGTCATACATTGAGCATGTACTAGCTTTGATAGGTAGGTACTATTGTCGTCCACGGCATAATACAATATCGGTGTCATGTCGGTGTCATTATAAACGCCCATTGCTATTTCTGATCCCTCTCTCTCTCTCTTCTGAATCCCAAGAGTACCCATTTTTTTTTAATTTGATTTTATTACGATACATCACAGAACAAACACATTAAACAATATACTTATACAGGGTGGGCCAAGAATTCGTTAACATTTAAACCTAACACCCCGCGCTAATACAAGCCGCGCGGGGAGCGGGGAGGGGCGTTACCACTAGCTCGCTTCTCGGAAATTTAGTCGCAATGTATCGCTTCACGGGGCCGCAGCGCGCTTATTGTGTGAAACAATTTTATTTAAACAACAGTTCGCTCATTACAGTGAGACGCTTATTTCGCGTTGAATACGACTTACACGATTTAAATCAGTGTCCGAGTGCTCCATTAATAAAGAAATGGGTTAAGAAGTTCGAAGAGACGGGATCTACACTAAACGTGAAGCAAACCGGCGGCCCACGGACTTCTCGGAGCGAAGAGAACGTGCAGCGAGTTTCCGCATCAGTTCGACGTGATCCAAATTTATCGACGCGCAAACGTTCGGCTGAATTAGGACTATCCCGAACATCATTGCGCCGTATTTTGAAATTAGACATGAAATTACATCCATATAAGATCCAGTTAGTGCAGGAATTAAAACCTAATGATTTAAATTTGCGCAAGTCGTATGCCGAAACAATGTTAGATCGATTCAATAATTTTGATAACCTCTTATTTTCCGACGAAGCCCATTTCCACCTCAACGGACACGTAAACAAACAGAATTGCAGGTATTGGAGCAGCGAAAATCCCAAATCTAAACACGCGAGGCCACTTCATTCTCCCAAGGTAACGGTATGGGCTGCAATTTCAGCAAAAGGAATTATTGGGCCCTACTTTTTCGAAGATTCTCGCGGCCGTTCGGTTACTGTGAATTCTGCTGAGTATGTGAAAATGTTACGGGAGTTCCTGGCACCGAAGCTACTGGAATTTGCTGGCTACAACCGTAACACATGGTTTCAGCAAGATGGAGCCACTTGTCACACATCCAACGAGTCCCTGCCGGTAGTAAAAGAAATGTTTCCGGAAAAGCTGATTTCCAGACGAGGCGACATCCCATGGCCACCCAGGAGTCCAGATTTAACGCCAGCAGACTTCTTTTTATGGGGTTATTTGAAGAGTCGTGTTTACACCCATAAACCAAAAACACTACGTGAACTAAAGGAAAAAATTAGTGAAGAAATGTCAGCGATCTCGCGGTCTCTTTGTCGACGAGTATTCGAAAATTTCGGTGTTCGCTTAGAAGAGTGCAAAAATCGAAACGGTGGTCATTTAGATGATGTTATTTTTAAAAAATAAATTCCAAATAACTAACTTTCTTGTAAATAAACAATTTTAAAAATATGTCAAATGGTTTTCTTTATATGATTTTTTCAATTGTTAACTAATTCATGGCCCACCCTGTATTAAAAGAGAGTAAGGCCAATTAAGATGTACAACAGAAAAATATATATGATTAAATAGAGAGAAAACGGCAAAGGGCACGTATTTATCTAACAACAAGTACCAGTATGTATCTATACCTATTAATATATTGTATAGGTACATATTTACCAAAAGCCATGCAGCACCAGTAGATAAATCTATTTTTGCTTGCCTATTCCCTGTTCATTTGGGATCGGGTTTCCTTACTTTCTTGCGCCAGGACTGTCTGTCCTGGGTTGTGGTATCATTTAGTTGGGCCTTCACTAAATCCTTGGACACGGTAGACGCGCGACACGAGGTCGCGAGTGGCTTGCCTCTGGTTTTCAGAGCTCTGGGAATGCGAGAGCTCTGCGCGTTGTGTGAAGCACAAGTAGGTAAATAACCACTAAAATACCTAAGCAGGTACTATGAAAAGATGCAGTTAGTAACAGTTGGTCCAATAAGCGTTAAAGAAACTATAAATCCCGTGTGCTCCATCTTCGGCCTCTTCGTCACTTAAATTACCATCAGGCGGATTGAGATCGAACGAGGTTTAGCCGTAAATAGTAAAAAAGTAAATACTTACTTACCCAAGTATACCTACATATATTACTTATTTTTTATTTACGACTAAACCCGCTTTTTGCGAGGCCTAAACGCTGGACTTATTTATTATTGTTTTATATCCTTTAATATTATCATGGTAAGTTGGTAAGTGATGTAAAAAGTGACTGTTGAAATTCTGACAAGGGTGATAGATAATCAGCATCGGGATATCGTTCGCGATTCATTCTGACAGCTGCCATTCTAGCCAGTACCCGCATCGCTGCTGAATAGGGTGACTTTTATTTTGGACTTACTCAGGATAGGTCCGAAGCGTATTTAAGTTTTACAACGTTTTACTTCATGGGTTAAGCTGTGCTTCTCAGCATTTCTCTCTCCTAAACGAAAGAGAAGTCCTTCGGAAAAATTCAGATCTTCACGGACTAGTTTTCATAAAAAAGTGTATGCTCATTAAAGTGCAATATATTACTGAAATATTGTTACTGGTCAATCATGTTATTGTAATGTCGCGAAATAAAAAATAATATAAGTACTTATTTTGGAATCTTTAAAATCATTAATTATTAACTTTCAATTTTTATATGAAACCTTTAATATTTGAGTAACATATTGCACAAACACGATATGTAAGTGCATATACTTTAGAATGATTGTAAGTAGAACGAAGAACCAGTTGGTGACGTTAATCCTTATAATCAAATATTTTGTGGCTCTACTAGTCACTTTTTTTTAAATATTATTTTTTCAGGACGTCCAACAATTCATTCATTGGTCTGAGCATGCTTATATGATTAGTTAATCTGTTGCGAAATCCTAACAAATAAAATGATAAAACACACCAAATGGGATCGCAAGATTGAGCTGCGTTTCGCAGCGACACATTGCTATGTGTAATTTTTTCAGGGTATTAGCTATAGTACAACTGGAATGTCCAACTGGTTGTAACCACGATGTACCACGATGTATTGATATTGCAGAGCATTTTATTTGGCCATAACCTAGGAACATACTTTATTAAAAAGGAACACCCGTGTTCGTTTTCATTTATATTTATATTTATTTAACAAATAATTATACATAGTAATAAGTGGAAATCGATGGATTAGACGCAGCACTATACGCCTCGCTACATCTTTGAGAGCTCGATTTACCGATACGATTCCGATTATAAGTAGTTTCATTATAATTATTGTATTTATTGAAATTTCCCTCTATCTGATCGTATAGGATAATCCACGAAATGGACCTATTTGAATATGGGCTGATTGACGCTTACACTACTATTTAGATAATAATAAATATTCTCCAATATTATATTACTTATACCATTGTTTCGTATAGCTAAGACTAATAGGAAGGAAATGTACCTACTTGCAGATTTACTAAAGTTCCCAAAATGAATTACTGTAATAAAGCAGAAACGCTAACGTCCATCAAAAAGAAGAACGAATGGCTACCGTAAGAAGGCTGGCCATTTATCAAGTTTATCTAGATTTCACGCTGGACCGCGTCATTTAACACGCAGAAAAATCTATAACGGATACAATTCAAACACGATTTTTGTAATAGGTTTGAACAATAACAATGAAACAGAAAATTGTACTGCCGCATAAAGGTAAATATAAAAAGATATTTATTAAAATTACACCTACTGAGTAAGTATGTAATTACTTATTACATACTTACCATTAACAATTTCGTAAGTATTTAACTTCATTGTGAAAAATTATGTAGATATTCTAATTACGTGTAGGTATGTATTATACTAACCTACCTATTTATATACAAAAATTGCTTTAACTATCAAAAAGAACAAAATAAACTATCCTATAAATTGTATAATTGTTTCAAAATACAAAAAGAATCAAGGCACTGGCAGGGATATTAAAAGTTTCCCCATAACCTGTTTTATAGGTAGGCAAGGCACTCATTCGGTTATTTCGTTGGAGTTTTCCGTGGTCGTAGCACAATGAGTTATAGCATAATTTGTTCTGTTAGCTCCAACACAATAAGGATACGAGACGAGGTGCGAACCGTGAGGATGTATTCTGTATGTAGAATGAAAATTGATGATTGGACATTTGTCGCTCCACTTGACTGAAGCTCTGCTGCGAGTTAGTCAGGTCAGATTGCCGGCAAAAGAGCGACGTCGAGGAGATTTTGAGACATGAGAAACATATAATATAAATTAGTTTAGTAGTTAAATATGTGACATGTAATTACAATTTAAATATGTGACCTAATATAATGACATGTAATTTATGACCAATAAATAAATGAAATGAAATGAAATATGAAACTAATAAATAAAATAATAAATACATATTCAAAAAACATTTGCACTATTTAGCTAGGAGATATACATAAGTACTTATACGTACTCGTAAATGCTTAAGTAATTTTGAAATGAATGTATCATAGGTACCTACTTTATTTGTGTTGAATATAGGTATTGGACTTTATTAAAAATGTCAAGGTTTATCAATGCAATACATGATATTAAGAGGGATCTATCTAGTTAGTTCATGTGAAATGGACACCAGTTGTTGAACACTGTTCCAAACTATAGCTTTCATCGCATCCGTAGGATGGAACATGCCAACCTATCTACGAAGTTCAGAGAATAGGAGCAAATTAGTGGAGTACTGAGCCGGCACCTATATAGGTAGGAAAGTAAGTACTAAACAGTACCAACTCGACGGAGGAATTTACACTCAGAAAAATTTAACGTTGAAACACATGGATTCCTCGTACGTAATTCTAAATAAAATGGTAGCTAGAAAAAATCTACGGAAGTATGCGATAGCATTACGTGTAACGACTATGCTGTAAAGACCGTGCAACATTACGGATTCAATGCAACAATTACACACACATGCAAACCATGTACATTAATTTGATAGTTCCGGTAAAAATTACAAGTATGGATCATATGTTGTTGCAGTATGTCGTATCTTTACCATCCTTACCAAACCACCTTACCGAATGGATAGACCTAAAAAGTAAGAATGCTACATTGTATCACGTCATATCGTACGTAGTGAAAGAATGGAGCGTACATATTTTAAAGAAGTTGCATATTTATTTCAGGACCTAACATACTTAAAGCACCGACTTTAAGTATGTTAGGTCATGTTTAGCTACTTCATGACCTAACATACGCAAAATAGGGATGTTGAAAACTTACGGTAGGATCTGACATACGTACAGTAAGGATGTTGCATACTTCCGTCAGGACCTGGCATACTTATAGTAGGATAGTAGGTATGTTGTACCTGACGTCAGGATCTGACATATAATATGTATATTAAGGATGTTGAATACTACCGTCAGGACCTGGCATACTTATAGTATGTATGTTGTATACTTACCTCACCTCTACCTCGTAAATATGTGGTCGGAACTGTATATGCAAAGTCCAGAGATTTTTTCAATAGCGCGTTTCAGATTTGTATGGCGAAATCTAATTTGTTCGAGCGGCTGTTCAGTTCCAACTGTTGACGAGTAGAGTGTAGTAGTCGTGGCGTCGCTTGTTGAGATGTCTTATAATATATTATTAACACTTTAATGCACTAAATGGTGTACATAGTGCGAGCTTAATGCCTTGCGGCTTTTTCTACCAGCTAACCAGTGAGTTTGCTGACCATGTACAATCTGGTATAAACAACATTATAAATGCAGCAGAATATGTACAATGTACACATATAACGTTTCAGAGACAGTATAATGTAATTGCCGCATTTCATACTGTTGTCCAATTTTAATGCTGTAGAATCTGTAGAACGTACCGGTTACATTATATTGATCCGGAAACAGTATAATGTAATGTTCGCATTACATTCTAGTTATCTAATCCTTTCGTTATGTATTGGTTACATTATGCATTAAAATATAGTTAAAGTTAAAATATACAACGTACCGGTTAAGTTATAATGATTCGGAAACAGTATAATGTAATGGCTGCATTTCATTCAGTTGTCTAATGCTTTACATTACCGTAATGCATAAAACGGCTCCGAATTTTTCTCAGTGTAGAAGCAGCAAGAAAAACTTTCCTTAGACGGTTTTGGCAAACAAGACGTGTGGCAGAAAGTGGGCCACAGCCCCCGAACGCCGCGCCACAGCTTCTGGAATTATTACACTGCATCTGCAACTAAATTGTTTTAAACTTGATTGCAATCTCTGACGTTGTTTGGCAGTATTGTCGTTGCATAATTACAGCTAACACTGTTCAAAATGGAAACTATATTGGCACTCTAATATTTCGCGACCCAAATGTAATCCAAGAAAACGTTGGAAGTCGGTACGTTTTGCCAAAATAAAATAACAAAATGTAAAATAAATGAAAATTTTAATTATTGTAACATTTACATGAGTCATCTATGTGCATAAAATATGATGGGAGAGAAGTTTGTCATTCCTCCTTAATTCGGCGGTACTCCTTTTAAGATTTGCCGAGTGACTGGTTACAGTAATAGCTGGGCGAAGCGATGTAATCAATCATCAATGACTATCGACTAAAGGGGAGGCGGGCCGAAGTCGTTTTGCCATTACCGAAAAATGAGGAAAATATAAGTATGCCGTCGGAATCGATCATACTGAGGAAATCTAGGTGTTTTCCTATCTCGGTATAGGTACTAATAACCCATGGATCTCCGTTACTTTTAACTGTAAAATAAATATCGAAAATTAATATTTGCTTTAAAATGGCAGTGGCTTTCGTATTTCACAAGCGAGGACAAAATATGATAAGTCGTTTATTAAAATTATGTTAATTTATAGTAGCACACTGCTTTTATGTCTTCTGGACAATATTCGTATGTACCTACGAGTATATTAGGTATACTAGGTGCACGTAGGTTAAATCATAAAATGTTTGTTTAGCTTTATGTGGGGCGGTGGGGCTCGAAAAACTTTTTGGGTTCCGTACGTACTTCAAAAGGTAAAATCTATAAGATACCAATAGGCACTTGCCTATAGGATCACTTTATTGTCCATCTATCCGTCAAGACGGGTTTTCTCAAGAATGGTTAAAGGTATGGAAAATTGTTTGTAACTTTTTTTTTTCTATACTTTTTTTAATGCCATAAAGTGGCTGAATACTACTACTATAAAATATAAAAAAAAACCATAAAAAGATCTTTTGTTATATAGTATTCTAAGCAAATAAACAAGTATAAGGTCTGTGGCCCTATAGTGGCCATTATCCTAAAATTGAATAATGTGGAAGATAACCAGAAAATATTAACAGCTTCCCAAAACTATATAATTATATGAATCCTAAACCATTATCAGAGGAAAAAAACAGGTTGGCGGCTTTGAAATGTTTATTTTCATACTAACTCGTTCATCAAAAACCTATGGTACTTCCCGTTATCCAAGAATCTTGAAATTGTATAAAAGATTGATGGGTTCTTCACAATACACATTGTAAAATACCCAGGTAAATAAGGACTTACTGGATTTTACGGTAATAATAATGGTACAAAACCCTCCGACGCGGGTTTTACCTATTGCCAATTTATTAAATATCATAATACCTACCGTTACATAAAATGTTTCCTTAGAGGTATAAAATGTAACCGTTATAGTTTGTTATTTCTGAAATAACTGAAGTAGATTGGTTTAATCTCTTTTTCTCAGATAAGTACTTGGAGGAATATAACCTTAATGCTAAATATGTATTTTACATTGTAGGTAGGTACCTTTAGCTGCGAAAAGCGCAGATACCATCGTCATAGAATTCATAGAGTGCATTCCGTGGGCCGGAAATGCAGGGGCCAGGGCTCCGGGGGAGATAAAAGCCTTCCCGCTTCACAGGTGCCGTTTATCAGAGAACCACTTAAAGCTGCGAGATACTGCTGTTAAACTATTTTCACTACACTTTTATACTATTTTTTGGTGTAAAAAACACTGCGCTCTGTGCAAGCGAGGAACTATTAGCAAGTAATTACAGCGTGAAATTAAAAGTTTCAATGCGAAATGTTTTTGTTATTATCCAAGAACCCAATTCCACTGTTTTACAAAGTTAGTCGTTCTTTTTCAATTAAGTAGCGATTACGTTTTCAATTCCGATTCAATTTTACAAATGATATTCTGCCAACACCTTGCTAACATATGACCGTTCTTTTGTTGGCTTGACCGAAATGTAACGTTAATCGAATGGTTCGTGGCATACAAAAAACGTCAAGTCGCTGCAATTTAGTTTATATTGAGTTACGTTTTATTAGTAGAATCGGGCTCCTAAACTAGCAAACCTGGTGCGCAAACTACGCTAGATATTTACCATAACTGGATTAGCACCTATGAATATGTTGTACACTATTTGTTTGTTTTGTTTAGTGTCCTCCCTATTTTCAGTTGTTCAGGCCGCCCGTAGGCCTCTGACATGGCTTAACAAATGCTGTCAACCGACAACAACCGGGACCGAGTGTTTAACGTGAACTCCGAGGCACGGAGGGGCTAAGATGGAATGTGCCAATAGCTAATACTTAAGAGTTAGAGATTAAGAGGTAAGTTAATCAACCATTTTCTAACTAACTCTTTTTTACATTTAAATGATTGTTTTCCCGGTCATAATTTCTCTATAAAAAGATACAGTTAGCATTTCATTGTTCTATGTAGATATATACGCATATATATGCATATCTACTTATCAGACAGGACCTATACATATCGATGGTGATATTGGTTATACATATGTGTTGTAGGATTTCTCGCAGGTAATTACTTACTTTATCAAAATGAATATAAATACATATACAGGGTGGACCAAAAGTCCGTTAACATTTAAAATGGTTATAAAAAATACAAATGCTACTTTAGTGAAAAACTGTTTATTTAATAATAAAGTAGACAAATTAGGATTTCACTTTTTAAAAATAACATCATTCAAATGTGACCCTTGTCCATCCTGGCACACCTGTAACCGGGAACGGAAATTTTGCATGACCGCCCGACAAGTGGTTGGTGAAATGTTCTGCATTTCCTCGCGTATATTTTCTTTTAATTCCTCAATAGACACTGGGTTGCTGATGTAAACTTTACTTTTGAGATATCCCCAAAGGTAAAAGTCTATTGGTGTTAAATCCGGGCTGCGGGGTGGCCAGTGAATGTCACCTCTTTTGGATATGACTTTTTGGCCAAAAATTTCACGAAGTGCTGCTATAGAGTCATTGGAGGTGTGACATGTTGCACCATCTTGTTGGAACCAAGAGCTTCGATTAAAGCCTGAGAAGTCCTGTAATGCTGGAGCGACTTAGAGATGTTCTGGGCACATCTAAAGCACTAGACCGCTTTCGAGTAGAGAGACCAGGTTGTTCTCGAACAGACGCTCGTACACGCTCTATGTTTACTGGATCGCGCGATGTCCTAGGTCGGCCGGATCGTGGTTGACTTAAAGTTGAACCTGTTGTTTCGAACTTCTGTACCCATTTTTTAATCGTTTGAATTGTTGGTGCTTGATTTCTGTTCCGTATATTGTAATGATTACAAAATTTCCGTTTAGCTTCGGTCGTAGAATCGTTGTTTCGATAGTACTCGCGTACGCAAAATGCGCGTTGCGCTCCGCTGAATGACGCCATGGTACTAAATCCCTATTAGTAGCTCTCGCTTGTAGTAACACCCCCCGCGCCAATACCCCGTCCGCGCCGACGCAGCGACCTATTCAAATGTTAACGGACTTTTGGTCCACCCTGTATATAAATACTAACAGTTTCCCAGTAACTAATTACTGATGGAACTTTTTTCCTAATTAATGAGTGCAGAAACTAGTAAGTAAATACCTCTTCACTTTTGATGCCACTTTCAAAGGGCATTTCCTTCTTGTCAATAAAATGCTTTATACTTACTTACTTATATAGGGTGTTTTGCCAGGCAACTGGGAACGTATACCTATTAATTAATGTGGTAACTTTTTATAAGCTGGAATTTTAGGCTGGACCGTGAGAGTGACAAATGAAGTGGTATTGGCAATAGTAAAACAGAAACATGTTTTTTTTTATTAATTACTAAACCCACATTTGACCTCGATCTCGCCTGATGGTAAGCGACGATGAGGTCGGCGATGGAGCATGCGAGTCCAGTAAATGCCTATTCACTCTGGCCTTGAAGACATCCTGAACACAATTGAAAATAGAAGAGGAAATATGGTGGGCCACCTTATACGACACGACGATTACATCAGGAATCTAATAGAAGGAAAGGTTGAAGGCAAGCGAGAACGAGGCAGACAGAAGATAAGTTATTTCGAGCAAATCAAAGAAATCGCTGGGGTTGCGTCGTATAAAGAGGTTAAACAAAAGGCTTTGGACAGGACACAATGGCGTGTAATACACCGACAAGAGCCTGGCTCTTAAATTCAAGAAGCAGAACTTTTTATACCTAGTTATTAATAAAAGTTTTGTGTTTCCTTCCAATTTCCATTTTAAAATACGAAACCTTATACTCGATACCGTAACAACCTGACCACGAAGCATAAAAAATTTGGCCGAACTCAATTAATTTTTACTCCACATTTCTGTATAGTAATATACGGTGCTTTCAGTAAAATTTTAACAAGTTTAAAATGTCCAGTAACAAAGCTACGTTATTATTTGCAATTAAATTCTAAATTGAACGGAAAACGGAAAAAGAAGATTTGATCGAGGTTTTCAGAGATTACCTACTCTAATCTAACTAATTGTAAGACGATTACCACCTATACTAATCGTAATCATTACCAAATAACTTTTTGAGTGTTAGTATATCAAAAATTTATCAAGGTACTTTACCTATACTTACCACAGAAAAACTAAATAGGTATGAAGTAAGAGTAAAACCCCCAAAAGTACCTACGTCCTACAACAAATCTTTCGGAAATAGCAATCAGTGTTACTGCGTATTTTTTTTCTCATTTGTAATACCATATGTGATACAAAAATTCATAGCGCGTTTCTCTGTTCACCGTACAGCGCTGGCGCCGCCGCCGCCGCCGCCCCAGGCTGTTTCGGATAACGACGTTATCATACCGCGTGTGTGAAGCTGGGCGCGGACTGTGGCTGAAGTTTTAATCCGGACTTCTCAATGGAATGTTAAAATCGTACCGTATTGCTTTTGAATGCAATATTTTTTAAACTCCTTTAACTTTTCATAATCAAGTGTGTATAGTTAAATGGTCTTTATATTGTTTATTTTATTAATAATTAGTGCCTACTTAATATGTTTCTTGAGTAGGCACTAATAATAAAATTTTAAAGAAACATGTTTGTGTTCATTTCTTTTCTTCAAATTAAGCATGGATATTATTCAAATGTATAGGTAACTGAAAAAGTCTATCCTCGTAAAAAATTGCAACGGCTCCCGTACCGCAATATAGGCGAACAGTTTCTTCAGAATATAATAATTATAGAGCTAGTTATCCACTCCGCCGCTTTGTCCGCTTTGTAATGTTACCTATACCTTATCTACCGTCATCAATCGAAAAAAATAGATCTTCTATTATATGTTAGACCATCTTTGAGTCTTGATAATTTGTATTTTAAGACTTAAACAATATACTATTTCACGGGTTTTACTGTATTTTATGTATTACGACCGGTTTCGTTTACACATCTTTTTCTCAACTACATGTACGAGTAGGTATTTAAGTCTAATCATGTACTACAAGTTTCACCAAGTACTAACAACTGCAAGTATTAACCATTTTATTTATTACCCATATTTAAAACAATAATAAATACCAATAACAACGGATGCAACTTCTAATAAAACATAAGTTATTCAGGACAATAGACATGTTTTTTCCTATTGGCGGCGCTTCTTATAATTTATGAGTAATTGAGGCCTAAGTACTTTTTTTAAATATATAAATTGGTATTTATTAACGCTATTAAGCACTATATAGTACCCATACTCGTGTACCTACTTATATACAGAATAATGATGGTACAGAGTAATGTGAATAATGATATCTATCTCTGATACTTCTAACTTACTTCAAACTCAACAGAAATTCTTAAAATTTTGCAGGATGAATCCTTAGAGTTTACCTGCCAGATATCAATGAAAAATTGAAATCGGTCTAGATTTTAAAATAGTCACGAACTAAAAGCTAGTAAATAAATAAAACCATCTATAAAAAATACTGTAGCATGTAAACGTACTTACATAAATAGGTAAATAGTTGTAATTTTCACAATAGTGGCCAGCGCTGCGAATCGGGGTTCGCTTACCTGGCGGTCGCGTCAGCATTCATCCGGACATCCCAGTAATGGGCACATTTTGTTATATTTTTCGACGCGCCTTGAAAAAATTTGTCCTCGTCTGTCATCTTATGTAAGTAAGTATAATATAGATAACACTTTATAAAGGTAAGCCGGTAAAGGTGCTCGTATAAAAGGTCATCTATCAGATTTCAGGACGAACTTATTTTATTTGTGTTTCTTAGGCAAGTCATATATAAAATCTTCAACTCTCATAGAATAAATATTGTAAGTTACGACTTCGTCTAACCAAAATATCGAATTCCTGTAATTGACCCCAACATGTAGCTATAGGACCGAACCTGGTGTATTAAAAAAGTTCTGTTACAGATCCTGGCTGACCAAGTCACTTTTATATACTTTTTTCATATACTCGAACTGTATTTTTTTCGAATACATACGAGCAGTATTTTCGTACTTGTTTTCAGAGGTATTGTTATACGTACTTATATCAGTGCAGTGTAGGTATATCGAGTAGTACTGCCTGCTCAGTGCGGCTGACCTGGCACTTTACCCAGCTGTGCGCAACCACTACTAATGGAGTTACTATACTTCCAACTGTTGTAAACTTTGCTAACTTTCTTGCCTCATATACAGGATCCGGACAAGATTCATGGAAAATATTTTTTTTAATTAGATTTTGAATGCGCTATAAACTAAACTTTCTGCAGATCTTAAAACTCTTGTCTTTCCAATGTTGTGATCTAATAAGTCAATAAAGTATCTAGTGATTACGAAACGAATTACGAAAGCCTGGAATATACTCTCTTGTAAGTACTTTTAAAAACAAAATCCAAATACATAAGTATAGGTATTACAAACACTTCAAAAATAACACACTTAATACCTAATTTTCATTTCATTAACGTTCATTTTATTAATTCAGAAATTTGTAGATATTTACTGTTTCCGTAGATATAAAATCGTCTGTCAATTTTCATTAGAGGTTGGTCGTAGTCAGTGGCATCAATTCCTATCATTTGTTTCCCTTTACATGACATAATTTTTGTTTTGTGTTCCTTTGGTTGTAAATCGAATAATAACAGAATACGCTCATTAGGCAACAAACTTGAGTTACACCGACCACTAGGGTAAGTGCGCCAGTGAATAAACACTCACCAGTGAATGAACAAAACGCGGAGTTTTCCTAAAAATAAGCTTCCTATTTTTCTTAACCAAATCTTGTAAGTGATTTTTTTTCCGATAGACAATTACTTAATTTCTGGCAAAACTTTATTTGATTGTCAACTTCAGTTTCGAAATAACAGTCGAGTGAAGTTGGCTTGTTAGGCTCAACGCACACCGGCAGAGTGGAGTGCAATGGAGGCGCGGCGCATCCCGCTCTTACGGTAGCGGGGCTGCGCATGGAGGATCCGCGCGACTCGTTACCATACGGATGTATGGCGGCCGCGCCGCCGTGCTCCGCCGCTCTCCGAACTGCGAAGCGCTTTGCCGCGCCGATTAGCTTGCTACTGTCATTCCATTTTAAAACGTCATCCCAGCGGTGTGCGTTAGACCTTTGGCGTGTGCTCCCATCTATATGGCCGAGTATTAAGGAACCAAGAGAGACATAAACTATGTCGTAGCAATGTAATCACATTAGCAGCCTCAATTATAAATAATTGAGTTATTTGAATTAAGTATGTTTTGATTGTCGTGTTTTAGCCGATTCACTTTGATTCACATCAACGTGGCGTTCTTTCACTGGAAAAGGTAGTAATCTGATTTTTATGAAAAAAAATTCTTGTAGTTAAATTAATAAGTTCGTATTTTTAGGAAAATGCACTGCAAGAAAGCTTGTTTGATTTAAAGCATGTAAAGCACTTTTTATTCATTTGAACAAATTACTTGATAGGTACGACTAAGATCTTGGTTAAAAAGAACAATTTCCTGGTTGAAGTTAACAAGCCGACTTTATATGCTTGTATTGAAACAAGTTTTTCTTTCAGCGTGAATAAAAATATTTCTGATTTTGTGGCCAGTATTGCAACTAGGATATTCAAACATTGGTTTACTATTCTCTCACTATTCAGTCAAGTTCATTTACTGTTGTTTACTGTACTAGTGAATGCACGTAGACATCTTTGTACAGTTCATACAAGAACTTTCGAACTGATAAATGATTATTTGATGTATTTTTTTATTGATCAGTATTTAATTTAATGACAATTTACTTATTTTAGGCAAAATGAACTCGACGCAAAAGAAGTAGGTACGTAAGGTTTCATTATAGTCAAGAAGATCTACTAAAACCTTTAAGAGCGATTAATTATGGTGAAATAATAATTTACAATAATTTTTAAAAACATTACATAATCAATTACATCACAATATAAGTAATTTAATATAATATATAAATAGTTTCTTTTAGAAAGAAAAGTTTTTCCGTAACAAACCTGAAATACTAGTTTATTTACTGGGTTTAATTCCGTTCATTTACTGGAAAGTGATGTTCATTTACTTGTGTTTAAGGTTATATTTAAAAAAAATAGTAGCTATTTCGGAAATTAGACTAGTTATATCATAAAACAATACATCAATTTCATCTTGAATAATTACAGATGATTTTAAAATATCTGAAAACATTCTTGAATAATAAAGAAACACATTCTCTTTTTTTATTTTGGAAAATCCTTAAGGTTTCATTCACTGGCGCGCTTACTCTAGCTAAATTATACCATCTGTCAAATTTCATCGATTAAGTTTCAACCGTATGTCCAAGTAATATGGTTTATTTCAGTGGTTTATACCTGTGGTCAACTGTACCAGTGGTGATAACACAAAAGAACTTTTATAGGTAACACCAGTATTTTTTTTCCTTAGTGTGTTCAGTAGTAATAATCATCTAAAACTTGACTTGTCGTGACATTAGTGCAGAATGGAGATGGTCATCTACTTCCGTTGATTTCCCTCGACTTTCCGTTCGTTGCCTTCTGTCGCCGCTCATTCATTGGCGTTTTCAGACTAATCGTAAATAGGTAAAGTACCTAATACTAACCTTATTATGTGCCTACTTACTCGTAGATGTAAATAATAAGACTTACATTATTGGTGTTCTCAACAACGAATTAATTCCTAACACTACCACTAATTTATCTAAAGATTAAAGCAATATCTTACTTCTGTCAAACGCCATAGAGCTGCAGTTTGTTTGCATACGGCAAACTTATTAATTGGTAAGCGTCCATTAACGTGCTCAGTATCAATTTGTACAGATTACTCTGCTGTACACTGCTTTACAATTATTCAGGGCATCACAAAATACTTATGAACATTAACGAGCAATTATACCAAAACTGAACAGAGGTTTAAATGCAAACACTTCATGATTAATTAGGTACTTACCACATCCCTGCACTTTATAGAACAACTGATGTTCTACGAGTTCTGGGATATCACGAAAACTTTTTTGAGTGATTCTTCAATGCAATTTGCAGTAGGTAGAACATATTTGAAACAAGAAAGTTGTTTTGTACGTTCTATGATTCCCTGGCGCCGGCTTCGTTAAGTTATATCCTGTAGGAATACATCCTTTACTCGCCCGCTTTATATATGTACTAAATTCCATACACAGCGCTCGCGAGGCATTCAAAATTTGATATCAATCAATAGGTAACTGAACAACTTCGCTACTGACTTTCATAAATATCAGTCCAGCGACTAGACATACATACAATTATGAATACAGACATACTTTATATAACAATTTTATTTTTTAGTTACCTATAAGAATACCCTATTACCTATATAGTAAACTGAATATTGGCAAAAACCGAATTAAAGTTAAATACAAACTAACTGGTTACTTTTACTAATACTAATAGGATATCTTTATTATACACACATACAAAATAAAAAAAAACAACATAATTAACGATATTTTTTTAACAAATATACATATATTGTTCTATAGATATGTCGTACGGTACGGCGAAGAACTCTATATAGGTTTATTACCTATATAGAGTTTTTCACAGCTCTCGGAACTATAGTTCCTTAAAACTAAATTCCTTGTTCTTCATCTGACAAAAACGAAAGTAAGATGAAACCTTGTCATACCAACACTGTTTAATTTGGTGTTGTACCGTCGTAGGGCACGAGTGGTACCCCGTGTATGCCAGATGAAGAACAAGGAATTTGTATATCTAAGATATTGTCTGAAGGATTTTGCGTAAGTTTGCCTTCGGCAAGAATCAAAACTATATAAACCTTCAACTTCGTTATTGGCGAAAAGCCACAACCAGCACCAACCTAAAATAAATAAAAAATTGTTTGCAAAGATAGCGTTGCTTATAAAGCCATAAGCAGAGCAATGAGTGGCAGGACCCGCGGATTAGAGCCGGAGAACTCAAGAAGTTTTGACAAGTTTCATCAACTGTCAAAAGGGCGCCACGGGTTCCAAGTGAACTTGACGCCGAGTTAAACGTCTTCATGCATATATGGTGGGTTTTTTTCGGTATTTTGTCACGCCTTGTATCTTCTGGATACGGCTAATGCGTGTAGTGTACGAGTATGTGCAAAAACAACCGTGCACCGGCGACAGCTGGCAGGCGCTCGGCAAACTTCATTAAGGCCACAACCCCGAGTTATTCCCGACAACTTTTGTACCAACTATAGTGGCGTGATTCGGAACTGATTTCAATCCCACGAGAGTTCTACAGAATTGGCATCAATGTCCTTAAAATCCTTCCTATTTTGAAGCAACAACAATATAGTCGTTATGATAGTTTGATTGTTGACTGTGGTTAAAATAATTACTTATTTGGTTTGATTGGGGATTACAAACAGTTATAAATTAAAGTTCACATAAGTAATACAAATATTGAATAAATTTATAACCAACTTGGTACTTACACATAATCCACAACTGTTGAGCGCGATGCGAGCGCGAAATGAGCGCTATGTCTAAACCGCAAAATGACTACGTAGCAAAACGCATAATCTCTACTACGCAGAATCCCTAAAACGCATTTTGCATTTGCATTTTGCGTTTTAGACATAGCGCTCATAACCCGACTGAAATGCCTTGATTTCAATTACGTAGATGAAATCCCGAAATCAATAATGTTATGGTTATTGTTCCATTACCTATTTATAGTATTATTGTATGAGTTTAATATGATAATGTGTAGTGTGGATAAAAGATACCTACGAGGGCAGGTATGCATAAGTAGGTATTGCGGTAATTCCATCAGGCCGGACTCCGGAAGCTTGCATAATGCATCCATACACGGGTATGAAATCTATGTATATATGATACAATCGGATATACAAGCTATGTATATATGATACAAGCAATGTACTCTACTTAAGTATCGTCTCGTAGGTTATCTCTATTCCTAACTAAAGTTTGGGAGGTAGTAAGAGTAAGCCTATAAAGTATGTCGTAGCGCCCGCCCTACTAAATTTTCCTTGCGTCCGACAAACTTCACTATTGAAATATTTTTTATAAATCGGAAACCGAATAGAACAGATTTGGGTCCAGTTAAATTCTGTACTGCATAACTTACCTATCAATTAGTATAATTGAAAACTCAAAAGCCCCTGGACTAATCTGTCATTGATCTGGCATCAGTCCGATCGGACTTGGCTTGGCCCCTCTGTGCGACGACCGCACTCCATCGTCCGATAGAAACGTCCAGTTTCAGAGTTTGAACTGAAGTAATGGATAATGTACTCGTATGTCATGTAGATATACTTAGTTAAATTAATTAGGCACTGTTCACAAGAGTTCACTCTAACTGGTACATAGTCCTAGATTATTTTAATAAGTGACATTGAAAAGAAATACAACATATTTTCCTTAAATTTATTTTGGAGAAGGACAAAACGAAATTAAAACCTTGAACAGGCTAAATATTACTTACCTTCAGAAAAAAAAATGTAAATGACAACAACACTTGAGAAATTTATTTAAAAACAAGGAAACGAAATCTACTTTTATATCTTTGAATTTTATTTTATCATGATAAAAGAACAACTTCGAAGCAAAACCTACGATTCTTCGTCTTCTTTGGTGAAAAGTAAAAAATGTATCCCATATATATTTTTATATTTAGAGACGAGAATTTGGCGTCAATTTTTTTCGTAAAATTGTATACCAACCTATCTAAGCTAATGCAGTAGAAACATTTTCTTAATGCGCTTAAAAATATCTTAGTAATTATATTGAAAATCTTCAAGGAGATTCCCTCTCGGTCATGCCTGAGGGAAGCGCGGCGTCTTCAGGATAATCGTCTCCACATTATACGGGGCTCAAAATATCTAGCTGAAAGCTTGGTGCAGTCAAGAAATGCAGCGAAGGTAAGCAAAGTGAATAATAGGCACTTATTGTAAATAATTCCGTATATTTTTATGGATCCGTACCCCGACGGGGAAAACGGAACCTTATTACTATCGCTCGTTCGTCCGTCCGTCACGTGCTTAAGAGTTATACATTGTTTAGAGAGGATCTCATATAAGTAAAGGGGTCGATAAAAATAAATAATATATTTTTTTACCAACCCATTTACTTTCATCGGATCTTGTGTAAAGTAGGTACCTATAACTACTATATATTTTAAAATCGATGTTTAGCTGTGGGTAAAGGGAATCTTAAATATTTTGAAAACTGTGTCTTATTTCATTTAGAAGTAAGACGGCCATTACAGATACACGTATGGACGGGCAGACGTACAACGTTGTGATGCCAATAGGGCTCCGTTTTGCCCTTTTGGGTACGGAACCCCAAAAATAAATACAGCAGACGGTCGAAGCTTATGCAGTTCTTATGTAAATGATTCTTATCAAAAAATTCATACATATACATAACTCTCACGTCCATAATCCCCGGGCAGACAGAGGAACCACCTTCATCACAAGTAGTTCCCACTTTTCGCCGTAAGATTTGGTGGAAAAACGTGATAGGTGGCTAGCCTATGGCCGTCCACCAGGTGTAGAATAGTATCCACCAAAATCCTTAGTCGCCTCGTACAACTCCCACGGGAAGAGTTGGGGTGGTGATACTCTTTATGGCTGGCACGACAGGGCACAAAAAAAATCCGAAGTTTAATTTCGATTTCGAAAGAAATTGGTTCTATTTCAGAATATCTGCAAAAAATAACAAGTGTTTTTCTACGCTATATCTTAGAAACAAAAATAAAAGCCAACAGCAAATTACCTGCCTTTGTGTAAAAAACGATATTCTTATACGAAGGTATGTCGTTCATAACCATATTTATCTATCTCGTGGCATTTTCATTCAAATTCCTTGCAGCAAAATGTATAAGTATGAATCTTTATGCCAGGTAGCTATGTAAACGTGTACAGTACACTCACTGTAATTTTAATAACCTTAAAGCCACGGCAAGGACTTGTGAACAATGTGCATAAAGAAATATGAGAAGATTATGACTTTTCTCCGTCGTCGTGCTTATCTGACTGTGTGTAGGATTTTTTATTAGGACTTCCTTGGCAGATTATCATTGTCGGTGCAGCTAAGAAATGAAAAGCCATCTAAAAACAAAAATAAAAATCGGCAGCGTTCTATTTTATTTTGCAGCGCATAATAGATCTTAAACGTCAAGCTTCAAAAAGTTCCGAAACGGCATTATCACTTAAGTAACAAATATACCTAATATCAAGTAATTGTAAATTGTAGACGGGCAGCTAATATAATGACTTGGCAACAAATATTATGCGAGGTCAGCATTACCAAATTGGTGTTGTATTAAGTTAGATTCGGCGCAGAATAAAATCGGATAGTTAGATTATGTTGGGTTGACGATAACCACGCCAGAACTGAAGTCAAGTTACAGTCGATTAACAAATTCAGATATCAAAAAAAAATCTTGACGCCAGCATTGATGTTATAAAGTTATCAAATTTGTCTTTTTCAGCTGCTCTACATTTCTTTTTTCAGTGTCTAAATATCGGTAATACTCTTTTCTATGAAATACAGTTTAATTTGTTCCAAAAGACATGTAGTTTGTTCGCTAGATCGCTTCTAAGCGGCGACCGCGCCTTGATAAATTTTCAGAGCAATCTTCCGGAGGGTATGACGTCATTGGTTATTAATATTATTCATTGAATCACATATTTTTGTGTTGTCGCCGAACAGATATTTTAGGCGGTATAAGTATTATTTTTCTATCTGCTGTAGTTTACCTTTACGAAGATGACGAAAGTACATCTTTTTCGTTAGACGTATTTTTCGTACAACCAAACAAAACGTTACATTCTCAATAACACAGATAAAATACGGCCAAACCACTGCCAAAACATCATCTCCTTTTCAACCACAGTCATCCCGTGGAACGGCATACTTTAGCAAGGTTGTAAATACTGAAGTAAATACGGACAGCCGCTTACGAAACCTGATGGAATAGGCTAAAGGTTAACTGTAGATCATCGCGGTCGATGCGTCTGTCGCGCATGACTGTCAACAAGACAAGACAACACGTCATTGCCCTGTCATATGTCACTGTGTTGACATCTCTCCGCGCGGCATGCGACTTTTCGAGACACGGTCGCGCGCGGCTTACGACAGTCACGGCGATCGCACGCGTCTGATGCATCGACCGCGATGATCGACAGTTTAACCAGCATTCGCTGCCTGCCTGATAACCCAATGGTAATAATAGCTAACAAAATAGCGTATAATTTATTGTGGTAGCTCCTTTTAGGCGGGAAATTATATTTTACCCTGTGTTTGAAAAATATCGCAGAGTAGAAGAAAATGTCAAGCTCGTACAATGTAATTATGAAACTAAATAAAGGAAGAAATAAATATCATGTTTCGTAAAAATTCAATAAATAAGTATTTAAAATCAGTAAATATCAAATCTATGCAAAATTTGCTTTGGTTGTTGTGAGTTTAGAACGTATTTTTCAATATAAATATCGATTTGTATTTTATATCGTGATTTATTATCATGGGAATACTAAAACACTACACTTTTTCCGTCAACATCCCATATAAAGGAAGCGATCTGTTCAATTTATTAAATGCCTTCGCAAAAACGCATTATTTTGAGAAAAAGTACGACGATCAAGTTTTCCACAGTTTTCTTACGCACATACGGCAAAAAGTTTCTTGTTCGTGATATTGCCGCAGAGCAAGTTGTAGGTTCGCGCGTAGGCGGGGTGCGGGCGGCGGCGGCGCGTCGTTGTTGACAGCAGAAAAGTAGACGCTCTTGCGGTCATTATTCGCAGCTGTTCTCTGTTTGGTCACTTATATTATTGTAGGCAGCGAAATATGTCGCTGATTGTAGATGACAGATTACGCACTAGTCACAAACATAATAATGTTCAACGTGCAGCAGTCGTGCATGGTATGACAACTTAAACAATCACAGTGATCTATCTCTGACTGTGTTTATTTTTCTAAGAATATAAACCGTAACATATTCAATAGCATTACAATATTAGATTCGAATAAATAAATTACTAGATGACTATCGTTATAAAATACTATTAAAACATATTTGGTTTGGACCAATGTCTCGACGTGCCATCAGCCATAGCAAAATGTCTCCACGAAATGCGAGCAGTAAAAGGATCTGAAAATTAAAATATTTTACGATAATAGAACTGTACCCTAGAGAAATGGTCAGAGGTTCACACAGCGCGCCTTTAGCTTTTTACGATTCGTGGTTATTCGTAGGAGAGCCGATGTCGCGATGGATAATCTGATGCGGGATTTGCGGCTTACATCGAATTAAGAGAGATTTCTACTACCAAATGAAGGACGGTCTGAGGAAGGAAATGGGGAGTGAGTGAGGCTTTGGGGGAGGGATTGGAGTACCTACTTCTACCGTTCAACAAACACAATTACGTTTTAAACGTGATCTCGTCGAGTATCGGACAAAAGCCTCGTTTAAATGTCTTGGCCATTTTTATTTTTTGCTTCTAAATGATTGCTTACTTTTTGTTGTATACTTATAATTTTTCCTATCTTATAATTTTAGTTAGGTACTTATAAAGTATGATACTTTATTTAGTTTCTTATTATTGTTAAATTAGTTCAGTATGAAAATGTATATTTTACGTCCTCCTCGAGGGAAATCTGTCGGTAAAATTTGGGTCGAACTAATTTACTATAGTAATTTGTTAAAGTTTTAAAACAGATAAATATAATAATAATTTTAAGTAAATACTGAAAGTATTAAAAAACAAGTAAGTACTTAACCTATATAAGTAATCGGAATTCAATATTCTCGATCACTTTTATCACTTTAACTTTCACATAAGCTATTTTATTCATTTTTCTCGATTTACACTTACACATAAACATAACCATTGAAATAACCATTACGGTCGACGGTTATGGGCACATGAAACCCCTTAATTTCATTTTTATTAAACCATTTGCCGCAAACCAATTGAGTGAACTGATCCGTATATGTGCGTTGAATAAATAAGGTAACATTTATTTAGTTTCTTAAATTGATCATTTAATGGCAATTAAAATAAAATCAGTTAATTACATACGAAGTAAAATCTGCCTAGTATTTGAAATATTTTCCTGCAATAATATTGTAAGTATTACGATTTAGATTAAGGTATTCGGTTTTTACTTATACTTTAATAAGATAGGTAAGGTACGTAAGATTTATTTACTGACATTAATATAAATATTTCAGAATCTAAGGTTTTTACCAATACAAGACGTTTCATAACTCAGGTATTGAATGTGGAGTCACGTAAATGACCCCAATTTTCCAGTTCGTGCCCACAAGCCTCCTTCAGGACAATATACCTTTTACACCCAAAAACTCGGACGTTTTTGAATTTTATTATACGAATGTTATCTTTAATATGATGGATAGCTTCACATGCTTGTTGTGATAAATTATGTCCATAAATATTACCCATAATCCTCGTGTAGAGCGTTGTACTGTTGGTATCGGTACAGAATAAAATGAAATAAATAATAGCAGTCATTCATGTCGATATAAAAGTAAATGTATGTAAATAAATATTATCCATTTCAATACAATTTACCTACTTTAACTTGAAAATAATGTCCATGAAAATAAAAATACTGTAAGTATAACATTCGTCATTTCGTTCTGATCGTGGTACAGTGGTACAACAATAATAAATAAATAACTACGTACATACAATATCTATATTATGTAGATTGAATACGATGTAGTAAATATGTGATACTTTACATTGGAAAAAAAAATCTTAGTATAAATCCAAATGTCTAAAATCAACATTTCGCTCTGTGGCTGGCTATGCTAAAGTTACCTACTGAAAGTATGATCTGGTTATTAGTCTACCTATTACTAACAAGAATCTAATTTAGTATTATTTTTGCATTAATTAAGAAATCTTGAAAACAGACATAATATATTAACGAGTTCTTATAGGATTACGTTTTTGTTGTAGCGTTGAAATGGGAATTCGCGGTCGGTGTCAAAGGGACTTTGCGAAAGGTACTGGGAGGTCTCAGCTGTTGGCAATTCCACAAAGGTTCAACTGGATCCCGCAGCAACGGCTATTCCGCAAAACATTGGGAGTTTGAGGGCCCCTGTAATCCCGCTAATACCCAACAAACCGCACGTACACAACCTTTAAATCTTGCCAGTAACAATGCATGTTTGTTTCTCAACGTCTTAGCTGTCGCGGAGCTCAAACTATTATTTGTGAGTCTTCTGTAAATGCATAATGTGTAATAGGTTTTTGTTTGACCTATTATTTTATAAGCAATGTGCCACTGGGCATGCGGATGGGTCAAATTTAAAAAAAAAATTATAGCCGTGGATGATGCCAGTTGATTGTTCGGCTTTAAATTCGTCTTATTAAGGCTTATCGAAAGATTAAATATTACAGATGGATGACTTAAGCTTGATTTAAAAGGTACATCTTGGATGAAAGAAAAAAATAACGTTCGTTCCTTCATGAGGTACATACGAGTACTAATCATGGCGGAAATAGGACTAAAGCAGCGCCCACTTTAATTTCAAATCTTTGCTAATTATAGATTTGAAATGCAATTCACAGCAATCCAAAAATTAAAAGCTGTGCGAGTTAATATCAGCAGTTTGTCTTACAATTAGTATTGTTATATTTATAGAGCCTTAGCCTTACCTTTACAGCCCGTCACCATTTTGTATGGTTTTTTGATGATATTTTTATTCTCGTGGCCCTCTTGCTGAAATACGAACTTGACCTCAATTTGACCTTAGGGTCATGTTTTCTTAGGGTTTAGATCCACACATAAAACATTTTTTGAGTTTAAAGGGAGTTAGAAATATTAAAATCGATATGGCCTACATTTTTTACTTCATTAACATAGAATCGAATCAAAAAATCCCAATCGACACTTGATGTCCAATGTGTATTTTAAGATGAAGAAAAAAGTTTTTTTCACAGTTTTCCGATCAAAAGTTTTACAGATTTAAGGTACCTACGTGCTTACGCTAGAAACTTAAAGGCAAATAAGACTTTGAATTTTGTACTATACGAAAAAATAGGGATTTCAGAACCTTACCACAAAGTTGTATGATAGTGATTAGATTGATAGTGGGATTTTTTACAATTTCCAGGCCACCCTGTACACGGGTGTCCCAAAGACAAACATCATCTAGCCAGGCGACGGGTGACATCAATAGCAACACCATACAAAACTAATATATTACACGTCACCTGTGTGTGCCATCATATATTGGTTCAAACACGTATGCTAGACGTAGATTTTATCGAATTTACCTACGAAAAGTAAAAATATCACTACTAATAACATACTAGGTGTTACCTACATTAAAATTTATTCTTTCTACTCCCATTTCGTAATTTGTTCAATAAGAAACAACAATTAGTAACATAAAGAGGTTCGTCATTGGTCGTGTGAAAATAGTGTTTAAATAAAATATTTTTGTTTTATGGCACTGCATACAAGAACTCTTCCGTATTAAATGCACTAGATTTCACTAGTCAACTACTTGGTACTATAGCCTTAAAAAAATTTAAATCTCGACATCCGCGCCTGCGCGATGTCGACATATCTCAAACATGTCTACGGTTTACCAATAACATGTCAGGGACACACGCGGAATACGCGCCGTTTTAATTTGCTTCTCTGAATGAGTGATAACTTAATTAATAACAGTGATCGACGAAAATTGATAAAAATACATTATTGACGGAAGTTTAATACCATCTGAAATAACTGAGGTGGCCAGGAGACGAGAAATCGGACGGACCTCGCACTGTTTTGTCGACGGAGCTTTGACGAGCTGTCATGACGTCTGTTGAACGCTCCGTAATTAATGTTTATTTTTATTTTTGAGGTATTTCATGGTCGTAGAAAAAGTATTGTATGCAGCAACCCACGTAATGGCGATTTTAACACTCGAACGATCTTTTGTGAAACTCAACTTCGCTTCCTTTTACAAACAATTCTCGTGTAAAAATCGTCATCATTGTGTGGCCGTTGCATAAACTACTATAGTATCAACATGTTAAATCTTTTTATTACGTTTTAAATTTTGGTGAAAAACAAAAAAAAATTGTCACTTCGCTGTACGAGTACATTGACAATTTTCAATATTTTATTTACCTATTGAAAATAATCTTGAAATTTGTATAAGTCTATGTCAATAACAATGTAAAGCTTATCGATTTTTTGTATTGTACATATAAGTTAAAAGGTTATTTGGTGAAAAGTTATATTTATAATCAGCTTATGTGTAATGTTTAAATTGTCATAAGAAGATAATAAATATATAACAAAACAAGTGTCGGTAATGTTAGTCTTTGTTTTTGCTAACATTTTTATTCGCTTTGTGATACGTGTTTCGTGTCATCGTTTGTACTCGTACGCGACGATGAAGGTATTTTCTCGTAGACTTTTTCGTAGCAGAGCACGTTCTAATAGTAGCTTCTACGCAGCGCCGCGTAGAGGCAGGCAATCTCAATATTATAAAATTTTAGGTCTATTTGTGTTATTTTTTTCTTTTTAATTACGTTATTTTCATAGTGAAGATGCCATTTTTTAAAACCATTTTAGAGAAGAAAACTTTATGTTTTAAAATGTTAAGTAAGAAAATTAACAAATATCACTGTCGTAACCAAGCTCTACAAAGTTCCAAACCGTCCGGCGTTCCAAAGAGCCCGTCATAAATCGTTTAGTTCCGACAAAAGTCCAGTTTCGATTTTTGGTCGATGGTTGAAACGTTTTAGTTGGTAACTTTGCCTTAATTCCCGGCGTTAATTTAGGACTACAAAGTTAAATGCACATAGACCATTAATGTCGACATCCCAACGTTATATGAGAAAACTTTCAGAGACTTCGCGAGACAAGAAGCCACATGGAATTTATTACATGTCCATTCCGTGTCCTAGATTTAGATAACTGGTTTTCTGATTGTTGGCCGGTCAACTTTACGTATACAGTACTATACTCGTAACTATAACATAGCTAACGCAATATCATTCATTGATGTTCGATTGCTACTTATTTTCAAATATAAATATTAACGATTGTATGCGAATCTTTGTAGAACAATTATTTATTTAATTTTATGGGTAAGATTACGTATAATTTTCTTTCTAATTTTAATCAAAACTGACGGTACCATTTAGTGTTAAGATATTTGTAAGATAAATGATTGTGAAGTTGTAGCTATATAGGAGAACATAAAAAGTTACGCTGTGTTCTTAGACAAGATTTATACCCTAAAATGAACCTAATTTAAAACGACAGTCACACGTCGTTTCTTAAAGATAATACTTACGCGTGAGACAAATGTTCGTGGCGTGGACTTGACATGAGGCTGTAAAAATAAATAAAGGGACCGCACGATGCTTCCCATCCTAAGCCTTATACACACGATAAAATGTGATAGCGTCGAATACAACACGGCGGCGAACTAACAGTCAACAATGTGCCAGGAGAAGCACGCGTCTCAGAATTTTTTTTGCTCAATTATATTACAGAAACCTGTGCTGTTTTCACAAAACGGTATTTATTAAATGTACGTAACAACTCACACATTGTTTAGTACTTAACGAACTCTTTTTTTATTATTTATTTATCACGCACGCTTATAAAGTATTTCATGTAGGTTGTGATTATAATAAGAATGAAATCTGTTTATCTAAATTTCCCCCTAAAAATTAATTCCGTAGTAAATGCCAGATAATTACCCGAGATTTTTTCAACTTATTAAATGAAATCAAATTCACTGGTCAAATTAAATTATTGTTACACAATTTATATTAATTTACACTGAAAACAATAATAATTACTTAATTTAAACTGAAATGAACAACAAAATATTGACCATATAATGCTTTTATTCTAAAAAATCCTAAAAAATATTGATTGCCATTAAAAATAAATTTAGGCCGTTTGCTTTTATTTTTCTGCATCTAATTTCAGAGACGAACTAAGTATATTTTTTATTCATAGAATATTTCAAAATCGAATAAATGAAAATATTCTAATAAATTATGTGCTTCCTTTTATTGGTTGGATCATTTCTGAATAACTTGGTCCAATGGTAATGGTAATGGCTAGGGTACAAAACTGGCGCCAACGTCGCTGGATAGTTTCCACCTCTTAGGTCTGAAGGTGGATAACTCCAAGTACAACATTTGGGTTAGTTGAAGTGGATAATAGGAATAAAACTTGTCCAAATCATATAAAAATTGTGTTGAATACGTAATTAAGTTAGTATAACACCGCAAAATGTACCTACCTACATAATTTATTTTTAACCGCTTATTATGTGCATATTCAGAACAGTGCCCTATGTTTAAATTTGCCATCACAGCAACGTGATTACATCAAATTTACGATGATCATATCAACGGCCCAAATGGACGTTCGGCAATTGTATGTTAACAACTCAATTACCTGTTCAACATATCACAGCACTGTTACTATCGATGGACCCGTATAAATTTAACTAAAATACCAACAATATGGCCCAGTGCATACTACAAATGCAGTAGTGAGACTATATGAAAGTACAAAGGATATGGAACAATCACTATACAGTTTCCGAAAATTGTCTAAATAATTTGAATTCGTAAGTAAGTATACAATGTACAATATATAAATCACTTGGTCATCGAAAATCGCTTTATGCGAATTACCTTTAGCCGTAAAACAAGTTTACAAGTATTTTTTATTTAAAACAAAAGTTTACGAATACACATTACACTTACCTACATTACTTTTTCCTAGTAAAGATACACGAGACTTGGCTACTTTTACATGGAATATTTTTATGCGATTACACTTACCTAAAAAGGCTATTAACAATTTATTCCTTCTAGATGGTGGTGAAATAAGTGGAAAAATAAATTTAACATATTGCTACTGTAACAGCCTTATAAAAACAACAATGCGTGTACCACGTGTGTATCAGGGTTTATGTAAATTATTATACAGTCAGAGTTTGCCACGCTCCATCGCCATAGAGTGGCGCGTGTCGCGTCGTATATAGGTATGCTGCGATCGTTTTAGGCCATCTCAAGAAACTCACGTCTATATTTCGTCGTGAAAGTGATGTCTCAAAACCTAACAGAGAATGTAGTGTCCAAGCTGCGGTCGTATTTGTTCGTTATTTGTCTTCTTGTACTCAGTCTGGTGCACTGCCTTGCTTAATAGTAGTAGTAAGTAAGACAAGGGTGGTAGATCCTTCACCGACTCTATGAACTTGGAGTTACGTGCAATCCCCCCCGAGCCAACAGCCCAGCCAACCTTAATTTCTTAGAATTTGTACAAAATGTCAATGATTTTTGAGAATTTATAAGTACTCGTAACAGTTGTTTTGTTCGATTTGAGTAAGTATTTATAAAGGAAGGAATATAATAGAGTGCCCATATATTGCGGAATATTATGTAATAGTACATTACTGCATAGGTCAGGAAATTCGCTATTATTGGCCACGGATCATATTTCAAATTCAAGGACAAAACTGGATATTTCCGCCGATGCTTGTATAGTACTTTTCTCAAACAATGCGATGAAATCGAAAAAAAATCACATTCCAAATTCTGCTTCCAAGCTGAAAGTAAGTACTAGACGCACATTTCCGAGCATCTTTGAGATAACGCAGATTATAAAAGTAAGCTCTACATAATATGCTATGTGATATTTATGGTCGGGGTTTAACCTTAAAGATACCAAAACCTGCTGAGCTGTGTTGCATGTCGACAGCATTATGGAGATTCAATTACTCCGGCTAATGGTGTTAGGCGTAGGCGATTTGGGAGCCATAAAATATTTTTATCGATATTTACATTAGTACTCAGGTAATTCAATTTTTATTGAACCAAGAATAGTACACATATATAATAATCTAGAACTAGGTTTTTCAAATTGGACTTTCATACAATATCTAAGTCTTAAATCCTCCGTAACTCATAATCTAATTATAAAATAACTATAAAGTAATACTTATCCAGCTATAAGTACAGTATTACATTAACAATAAGAAGTAGAAAGCGAAAGTGCTAAAAGTGGCCACTTTTGACACATTCGTTTCAATTCTTTCTGTTTGACAATTCTTATTGTTCCAATATGAGAATACAAAACCATTATTAATAAATTCTTCTTCATCTGTGGAACAATTCTGATGACCACTATTTTGATATCTTAATTCAACAGAAATGTTTTTTTCTGGAGTGGCGCCACTTTCGCTATATAGAGGTGTCCCCTTAATGTACCTATATAATGATTTATCAGTTACCAAACTTCGTTACCTACGAGGAAATCACGTTATTTCGTATCTACTGAAGGGGTGACCCTTAGAGCTTAGATGTGAACATATGATCAAGAAACGATAGAGCAACGTGCGATATTTCTCATCTGAGCCCCTCTGGAGCACGCCCCGGCTGTGTCGTTCGACAGCTATCTTTGCTTTAGCCTACGGGGCCACGGAACATATACGAGTACATAGGTAGAGAGCACGTCAATCTTTATGGCGGATGTGAATATAGGCGCGAGCCGCGTTTCAGTACATGTTTTAGGTGTCAGCGGGACGTAAAGAGCGAGGGTTGAGTACTGGCCGCTGCGCGGTAAGGAGGAGGACATGCCCCACTCCCTCGCTATTATACACTCCGGTAATATCTACCTAAAAACATGTACTGATACGCGACTCGTGTCGATATTCAGATCCGCCATAAAGATTGACGCGCACTCTATACTCCGACCGGGAAGTCTGACCCTCTTTGAAAATATATTTTGCCACTAACCACACGACAAAAAGGAAAAAAATTCGTCCTTGCAATATTTAATTACTTAATGCGTGCGAATAATGCAGACATTTATTCGAACTTCTGGTGCTAATAATCTTGTGTTTGTGAGAACGAAGACCGACGTCGCCTACCTACCTACTCCCTTTTTAGAATGAAGGAACGGTCGAGTTTTTCCCGCCTAAAAGTTTACGAATACATTATTGGAGTAGGATTGAATTAATGTTCTTCCCTCTTCCAACATCTAATGGTACACGCCACCTCACCTGCCCTCTCAAACTCATTATTTTAAGAAAGACTCGAACGAGTGATTTTCGCAGAGGAATATTTGCTCCTTTTCATTTCGCCGTTTTCCCGTTCACCAAATGTCCTAGATCCAATAAGGTGAATAATATTTTAATAGCGACACTTTTGTCGTCCATTACAATTTACGGACAAGAAAATTTTTAAATGATTCCTTTACACAAGACGCTGACAACGTACATACAAAGTATGTACGAATATTTTATCTACATAGAAAAAGAGGTAATTTAGAATTTATTATAAAAACACTTACAACAATAACTATAGATTAAAAATTAAAAAACCCCCAACGTGTACCATTGTGAAGATCCCCTTACTTTTTTCTGGTCATCATCAGGTCCTCAAGATTCTAGATGTGGGAAGGTCACCATGGCCATAAACATTTGAGCTCAAACTCGAACCACCTAATTGTTACCGTTCCAGAGATCCCATCATGCTCTAACATCCCAAGATACTCTAAGATCTTAGAACATGTAATTTTATTCCAATTCATTAATAAAAGCTAACCAATTTTCTCATCTATCGCAAAGAAAAAAAAAGAAAAGAATAATTTGGATGATCCCCTACAAGATTGATTCAAATTAATGAGGGGCAATCGATTTGTCTTATATTAATCACGCTATGAAGGGCAAAAAGAATTAAAATTCAATTTGCCGACAAACATAACGATAATTAGGCAGTGAGTAACTTTCCCTGCAATCAAAACGTAATATTCCTTGGAAATATTGTATTGCCCTAGAGGCTCAGTCACAGGATATTGCTCAATTTTAACTTTGTTTTTTTAGGGCGCTAGAAATGATAATGCTTAGAAAAAACAAATATCGTTAATCACGAAATCTAAACAAAGTAACAAAATTTAATTTGGGGCCGTGTTTGGCTCATTTACATTGCTTATTATAAACATGTTATTTTTGTTTCGTATAGATAGATAGGTTGCAATTATAATTTTGTGATTAAATTTGTTAGGGCTTCCAGATACCTTTTAATTTCCCCCGGGACTATTTGAGCTTTGGTGCTCAGTTAATATATGACAGTACAGTGATGCTGGTGTCGAGGATGGTTCACGTCATAAATAACTATTGGGTACCTTCAAATTCTTCAACTTACGTAATGCGATAAACTTGACTACCACTTTGGGTTTGTTCCTAAGGTATAAGACTTTTGTATAAAATGTCACCAGCTTTATACATAGTCCGTCATTCCATGCCGTTGATTCTAAACTATCGATTCTATAATATCAAAAGAAAGAGCTCTTTGTATATTAATCCTCAATGTTTCATAAAAATACGATTTTCAATATCATTCTGCTTCGTTGCCACCATTAATTTCAGGTAATTTTTTGCATGGCTTGAGAGACCATGTATAACCCTTTAAAACGTATTTTATATGACCGTAACTAAAGGGCGGGTTTGATTTTATGACTGTTGAAAATTGGTACACTTTGGCGATTTTTTCGGAATATTGACTACCAGACTAAAAGTACCACAACATATAAATATTTTTTTGGGTGATACCTAAATCGCTAATTGTGACAGATTTTATTAAGCGGTTTAATTTAAAATTTTAATCGGTCATATATCATACATAACTGTTACTGATATTTTTATTTAAAATAGTGAATTCGTAAACTAGGGTCTTTCTTACCTGTATTAAAATAATGTTGATCGGTGATTATTTAGGTACATAAAAGAAAAAAATAATTTCTCGGATGCCCGGGTCCTGTATGACCCAGTTTTTCGGAAAGCCCTCATCGAACTCTATCGTTCTAGACTATAGATCGGTGGTGGTAAAGAATAGTTTGGAATACACATGAGCACCGGATGACGTTCGTACGTAAGTACTAAAATAATAAATTGTCAACTTGATTGTCTTTGGAACCTCTGCTTAGCAACGTTCTAGAATAGCCTACACGATCAATTACTTAGGTATTCTTATGGATATGCATATTAATAGTATTAATAATAACAGTGCAAAGGTTATCAAAGTGGCTCAAAAAAGTTTAAAGTTCTACACATTTACGAATATCATTTATTTTTTAAATAAGCTAGGCCTATACAATTAATAAAATAGTAAAAATGGAAATTAAACAGGTAACACAACAACCATAAGTGGTGTAAGTAAGTTTGTAAACCTCGTATTACCTATATGAAGAATAAGTAGGTACTTAACTTACTACGGCAAGGACTACGTTTTTTCGTGAACACTAGGCTAAGTAAATAGGTATAGATATACCTAAGTGCAATAACAATAAATTTATTGCGACCCGGAGCCTGGTCCCAGGACAGGCTACTCTTCCGTTTAACTTCGAGATGATTTATATTTGCATGCCTATTCGTAATAAACTTGCTAACTTATAAAATCCTCATAAATCACTTCCTTGACCAAATAACTAATGCAAAGCTGTTTGTAAAGAATCATTGAATTTGAACCTAAGTCATCTTGGAAGCTCTCAATGGAGATAGTACATTTATACATACATTTATATGTCATGGTTACATAAATAGGCAAGAAGCAGAGTAAAAACTTATTACCTTACGGAAATTGAAAACTGGTGAGCTTATATTTTCTTTAATTAAACCACAGATCGAGTTTTTAGACTGAAAGCGGCATTATGATTTGTCCAACTTAAATAGACAATCAAACTTCTTGACTGCGTATGGCATGTTCTAAAACTTGACACCTATATAATGAAGCCAAACTTTGGAATTTTAATTTATAACGGATGAAGAGTACCTAATTATATATCAAAAACAGTTGTTTGCTAACACCTAATAATATATCAGTATAAACCTGAATAAAGGTTCCATTGTTTTAGGAACACTGATTTAATTAACCTAATGTGGATCCACTATTTAAGCCTAAAAAAATAAAAAAGTAAAAAAATATTGTTTCTCTACTCCTATTTGATAATTTGTTCAATAAGAAACCACAATCAATAACATAAAGAGGTTCATTCGTCATGATCGTGTGAAAATAGTGTTTTAATGAAATATTAAATAACAGTTTTCGATTGTAATATGTAAATTTTTCATTGTTGTATGGCACTGCATACAAGAACTCTTTCGTATTAAATGCACTACATTTCACTGGCCAACTACTTGGTACTATAACTATTAAAAAAAACTCGACACCGGCGCCTGCGCGATGTCGACAATTCGTCAAACATGTCTACAGTATCCATAGTTACCAATACAATGTAAAGCTGTCATGGCGTCTGTTAAATGTTCCGTAATGGTTTTTATATTACATGGTCGTACAAAAATTATTATATGCAACGCACGTAATAGCGATTTTAACACTCGAACGATCTATTTTGAAACTCAGCTTCCCTTCGTTTCATACACAGTTCTCATGTTAAAATCGCTATCATTACGTGGCCTTTGCATACATTCAGACAAAATTGCCTACTTATTACTTTTAGTTTTATAATTATAATATATTAATTATTGGTATATGCAAGCACATATAATATATTATATAACAAAGCAAGCAATTATATCAGTACCTATAAACCTGAATAAAGGTCCTATTGTTTTAGGAGCTCTGATTTAATTTACCTAATGTAGATCCACTGACTTAGTCTAAAAATACCTAATTTCATAGGTACCCTTTACGAATGTCCATACTTAATATGGGCGGCACTCAACCGTGTCTCATAATTGGATAGTTCACGGCCATACTGTCCGCTACGACGCGCCAAGGATTTATTTTTTCGTTAGACAAGTATCTAAAAAAATCATCATAAACAATCACTCTAGAACATTCCATAATAATGGCATATCTCATTTTTAGAAAAACTACACCGGATCAAAGTAAGAACGAGCCAAGTCAAGTCAGCGATCAGATTTATAGACAGCTTCTGGTATCTCACAAAATGCACTTCGTTGACTGTTACGGGCAGAGATAGAGTCGCAGGTTACCGGCAGTCTGGCACAATGCCATATACTTATCTCGCGTTTCTTCGCAGCGAAGACGCATTCACCATTTGGTTACAAACTTAAGTATATCTATATTTTCCATGCAACATAAATCTACGGAGTTTAAGAACATCTGCTAGTGACGTGGAGCAGGTTTTTCGTACAGTGATAAAAATGTAAAAAACTCTTTTATTATGATAATGATAGTTAACCCATTATTTAAATATCTAACAGCTCAATATTATTATTCGCCTAAGGATATTATTATTTACCTAAATAAAAAAGCAAACAATGGTATAAGTATATAAAAACAGAAAAATTTAGGTATTTATATTTTACTGCTGTCACGTATTCACAAATTGAACGAAAATATGCCTGATAGAATTATAGAAAAATAATTCCAGCTTCGGAGTTATTCAAAGGTTTTTTACCGTTATGCAAATGGTTTCGTTACAGGGAGTTACATTTATACATGTATAAATGTTTCTGAAGCGTTACCCAGCACTGAAATAAACTTCTAGATGTTAATTACGTCGAAAATATATTGAAACACTTAGTCTAAAGGTACAATTAATTACTCATCCTACTATATAAAATACAACCGTGTTTCTGGTAGGTGGGCAGGCGAGTGAAGTTAACGAGCATTTTTTAATTTTTAACGGCCGTTAACGGAATGAAATGGTCAAAAATTTCAAAAGTATCTTTTTATTGCAAGTAACCTATCTTAAAGTACAATTTTACAAAATATTTAATTTACTCTACCCCCGCTTCGTAAGGTCCTACTCGTACATAGCTTGCTATTGCTTTCAACACGTCCAATATAGTACTTGATGTGTAGTTTTAATAGGTACTTACGTCTAACTCCCTTCAAATTCAACAGAAATTCTTCTAATTTTGCAAAGCTTAGGGTCAAATAGAGGTCAACAAATTCCTACCTATGTCAGACAGATCGGTTTAAAAATATATTTATTCATTCTAGATCATCCAAGATATTTGTTAAACATTATAGTCGGAGTTGCTTCACTGTGAAGTCAAATATTGTATTTACACTCACGTGAATCGATCCTAAAAGGTAAATATGCGAGTAAAATATGTATACGACGATAGAACGGAAAAGTTGCTTTCAATTCGTCCCTCACGGGAAATAACGCGGCAACACGATCTTGCAAAATTATCTTTGGCAGCCACGCAACAGCAAAATGAGCGTGTTATAGCAACAATGCTCACGAGATTGCCACCATGCGAGTATTCTAAGAAAATCATGTATGTTACAAATTTTAATATGGACCGATAGTAATCTTGTCTAACATAAACTGAAAACGGGCCCACGTTCTTTCATTTTCATTCAGGCAATGATAGAAGGGATTTTTAATTTGAAGGTGACGATTCTCATCGTATCTTCTACTTAATCATAGATATCTATACTTAGCGTAGGTAATAAGTACGAGTATGTACTAATGTTACGTCAAACCAATTCCAAGGTTAGTTTACTCGATCATATATTTCGGTTTGGACCCAAAAAAAATCGCCTGACTCAAACCATGAAAGTAAAAGGTCAACTGACAAGCTTAAGCAACTCCGCCAATAATTACTAATACATTATTTCGAACAGTTATTCATCAAATATATTTATATTTATAAGTAAAGTGCAATGATTGTCTAGTCTATCAACACTGAGATTCAGAAAGCTAATCAATTATAGAGATTAACTATTGCCAAGTATCACATCAGTGGAAAACTCAATTGACATTTGGCATTCTAAAAGCCTGTACTTACCTGCAGTGCACTTAAATTTCCTTATTTAAGTAAGATTCATCCAGTAAGGCACTGGTACTACCAAATTAGCATAAAGCCTTTCTGGATAATCGCCAAATCTAAGAACTTGTGAACCAGCTTAAGATTTCGAAATTAGAATGGCTGGATTAAAAACAAGCAATTAAAATAGGATCCAAAAAGCAAAAAAAGGAAGGCCGTTTGTAATCGCATTACACTTATTATAGATACGTACCATTATCGTACTATTATCCACCATTTTACGTTGTACATTATAAATTCTTTGCCATTATTGACTAGGTATTTGCTGTAGTATTAGCCCGTGACGGTTTTGAAATTCGAACTTGAGGTATTTGACCCTAAAGGATTAGTCCTGAGAAAAATTGAAAGGATTTCTGTTGCATTTTAAGGGAGTTACGAGTAGAAATATTAAAATTAGGTAGACAGAGAACGATTGCATTATAGGGTATACTTTTGTTTATGCATATTACGAATAGATGAGTTTAGTTATAGTTATAACTAGTAAAGGTTTTGGTAGATGAAATAGTCTCTCTGATCTATGCTTTCGTAGGGTGAATTTGGTAGTAATAAATTCATATTTAACTGAGATTGAAGATGAACGTCCTTCATGGACAAGTTACGAGTAGATATTCGTACCTTCTAGCTAATTAAATTAGCACAATCATAATAATATAATTTCAATGTTGCTTAGTATCTTAGATAACACAGTAATTTTCTAAAATGTATTTATATTAGCGATCTTGACGAGATTAATTTACTAAATTATAGTATACCAAATCAACTAATACAACACGCCTGGATAAATTAGGTTAGTAACGATTATACGTTAATCACAATTAACGTTTTCGCTTACGTATGAGTACTTATTCTCGTACAGTCCGTGAGCTCTTAGAAAACCATTCGGCTCTTAAAGGAGACTTCGGTCACATTCGGTTGTTGACGGCGATACGTGAATTTATGAAAGAGGCAGAGACCGATTCTACTCAAGCGCTCATAGACTGTATAACTGGCAGGAATGGTCATCAATTGCCAATAAAAAAGAAGAGAGATGACTCGGCTTGATGCATTTATTAATTAAAAACAAATGTACATTCACTTTAATAAGGTGCATATCTTCTGAACATCGTCTATGTGGCTCGTTCATCCGCAAACTGGTTTAATGTTTGCGGATTGCACAGGGTTAATTAAATGGTGTACAATAATTGCAGTTAAATCTCTTTGGAAAGTTCTAACTGCGTGATTTCCTCGCACCATTTGCGTTGTGAATAATGATTAATGAACCTGATATGACATGACTTGTCGTGTTTTAAGTAGCTGAGTAGCTAATTATAATTGTTTAACGATGCTTTAATTGTTTTATGTATATACTTATTAACAATAATAGTATCTTGTCAATAATAAGTATTTTGGCTCGGTTTCGACTGATGTTTTGTGGGAATGAAGATGGCGCTCACAATCTGATAGCCAATTTATTTCCTTCAAGATATATGTACTTATAGAATAAGAAGTCTTCTTATTCTTTTCGCAAGATGACAGCGACTGAATGACCGAAAATCGATGACCGGGCCGAAAAACCTGGCTCAATGGACTGGAGTCCAGGAGTGGACAAGAGCAGGCTGCTGCTGCTGATGATGATTCTTTTGGACTTTAGTACCTACTAGGGCCTCTATCCGATTTCGCATGTGTAAAAATAATAACCATTCTCAGGAATTAGTCTATAAGTATAATAAATCTTGAAGGAAATAAATTGGCTAACAGATCGCGAGCGCCATCTTCATTCCCCCAAGACATCAGTGAAAACCGAAACAAAAGGCCCTGCTGTTTCTAATAATTATTAATGTACATCCATGTAGCAGTTGAGCATGTCGTAGCAGTTGAGTAGACCTATATTTCGTACCGAAAATCCTATATAATAATTGCAAAATAAATTTATTTGTATTTGTATATCAATTTGTACACTACATACCTTGTGCCCTTGACTTTTGTAGATTGAGCAGAATATTATGATGAGATCTTGAACTTCTGCGTAACGGCTAAGTCACATAGTATTTTAGTTGAGATATGAATACCTAATGAAATTGATACATCAACTGTATTTAGTTTTCTATGATTAAAATTAAATTGCCAAATTCGATCGATTAATACGAACGAATACCGAAGACTTGGTTATACATGAGATCTCACTACTTTTTATGGCCAAACGGCCAACACGAGACTTGGCCTCTTGTTACAGAAATATTTTTGATGGGATTACTGTTATTTTTGTAAAGAAAATATATCCTTTCTCTTCTCTTGTGGTCAAACCTACGTAGCGCTATCTAGTGTTGGCAGTAATCGACAAAATTTTCAATCGATTGATTAGTCGACTAACGAATTCAATCATGATTGATTTCCCCCTTGCTTCGCCCCACTTACCCCATTCCGCCCTTGCTTCGTCCCACTTCCCCCCAATTTCCCCCACTTTCCCCCACTTATAGGGTGTTTCCCGTTGATCTGGAATCTTGAAATTTGGAATGATTTGGCACGAAGGATGTCTCAGCACAAGTAAAGGAGAAATATCTGAAAATCATGAATTTATAATCAATGCGTACGAAACCCTAAAAACGACGAAAATGTCTTTTTTAGTTTTCCGTTTCTTTTGTGTGCTATGTCTATCCCAAATTTCAGCTTCTTAGGACTAACGGAAGTACCTTAGATTTTTGATGATCATTGAGTGTGAGCGTGAATCGGTGAGTGTCAAAATATCCTAACTTTGCATTTGATTTACTAAGAAACTAGTAGAGATAGGAACATGAAAATTATGAGTTTACTTTAGGTTGTGAACTTCTCCTGATTTCGAAAGTTTCAGCCTTCTAGTATAAATCTCTGATACAAAATAATAGGCAGATTAAAACAGGCTTCCAGAAAAGGGTAGTATGCCCCTTTTTTCTGCTCGACTTCGCGGGAACACTACCGTGCCCCCAGGTACCTGAGGTTGATGTTAATTGTACACGGTTACCCACACATACAGACGACTCCTTTTGTATATCTATCCTATACGTGAGTAACTCAGTGAATGAGATACGAACTTCCAATGCGCAAAGTTCGGGCATGTAAAATAAAAAGGTAGACAAGTCTTCTTAAGTTTTAATTTTTGAATTTATGTTTCACAAAGTCAATCGCCTTTTTATTGTACTTATTTTTGGTCATATGTACCTACATACTGTATATATAATTTATTGTATTATTAGTATTATATAGATATCTTTCCAGAACCGTGAATTCGGAATAAATCCAATATCCCAGACTTCTTTACCTTAGAGTATTACTAGTGGGCTTGGTTCATCATTATACAAAAATTCCACTTATACGTTCGGTTATCCCACAGAATACTATATTATATACGTTACACGATAAGGAACTGACAAGTGTATTACCTGCCACGATAACTACCTCTCAACAAAACAGAGGGCCACCAAAAGCCGGGAATAAACTGGGTAAAAGGACGGTACTCACCGGGAGCATTCATTATGCGAAGTTTAGTTAGCGAGCATTCGGTGTGCGAGCGTTCACTACGCGAGCAAATTCTTTCGCAACCCAAACATTTTTTTGCAAGCAACTTCTAGCATTTGTTTCACCCAATATTCGTTTCATGGTACTCACCAAATGTTTGGTTCGCGAAAGAATGTTTTTAGGTGAGCAACCGCTTGCGCAATAAACACTCGTTCGCGAATCGAATGCTCCCGGCGGTGAGTAGTATAGTGTTTTATTAGGTAACGAAAGAGTCGAAAGACTTGATCTACGTTAGTGACTTTCTATAAGTACTTAATCTGAGAATAGTAAAAAATGCTTAACTTAACAAGTATATTTCAAGTTATTTAGCACCAAAATGAAAAATATATATTTAAATCAACATATTGAACACAAGTTTAAGGCAATTAATTAATTTCGGGAGAAATAAACCAAATGTTTCAGGAAATAGACGAAGTATTCTCCCTCTGGTATTTAGGTTTCTTTGTTTTTGACGTGAATTCGAATTTACGTCTTACGTTAGGATGAGGTCATTCAAGAAAACTTTGTGTAACGTAAAATGTTTATTTTCGAGAGCTTAGTGTACCTAAAGTTTATAAGTTAGAAAAGTAAGAATTATAGCATCGTAAATATCGATTCGGCGACTACAAAAAACATATGCTCGACCCCTCCTCGGCTCGCTCTGATCACGTCATAGGCCGCGCAACTGGGCACTGAAAATGAGGTTTTGCTTACTGCTCAGTTTGAAGTGAGCTAACGTCGAAACTACACGACGGATTTAAGAAACTGTATTTTAAAGAATAGAATAATAGACTCTACGCTATGGTTTGACGTTAAAAAACAGTTTGCGATATTAATAAATTACTGACGTTGATTGCAAGTGAAAATGGCAAGGCCGAAACCAATAGAGACTAAAATTAAAAGACTAAATCCCTTTTGCGACCGACCAAAACCACTTTGGGAAGCGGAGAGGGTATGTCTCCATCTTGTAAGAAAGAAAGAAGTCCAGAAAAATGGCACCGGCTCGAACCAAGTTGACCTAGATGATGAGCGTCGACGACGGAATTCAAATTCAAGAAATAATAAAATCTGTAGTAGTAGCTTTGTCCCCTCGATTTTTGTTTTAGTCACATTTTATAGTGTTAATATTTTGTTGGATTGTAAATTAATTATATTTACAGGTGACGGATAAAAAAAATCATGTGTTAAGTATTTATAAAACTCGTAATATCAACTAACAAACTCGGTACTTAGGATTACTAACCCATTTACAGTCAGAAATAAATTCCTATTTCTCAAAGCAAAACATCTAAAAACACGCGATACTTCGATAATAACGCCTACACAAGAATCAGGCTGCTCAAGAGAGATACGATATGACATCGGACAAACTCGTTTGAAGCTTCCGAACTAAGTTTTTCACTGAACGTAATAACTCGATAGCCCTACAAATAAAACTTACAAGCTCAGCAATTATTTTGTAAGTACATACAAGTTCAAGTTTTCGTATTATGCCATTCTGAACAACAAATTTCGATCTACTTAATAATTTTCATAGAAGTTGATCCAAGTCGTAGCCTTACTCTTTACAAATTCGCAAGAAAGTTACGTAACTCATTTAAAAGGACATACGAAATTAATAATTCAGACTCTTTAGAATAATAAATTAAACATAAAGCCAGTCCTAGAGCCCTGAATACCCCGCCATCTCTGAGAGTGTCAAGTCTACAGTGAGCACATAAATGAGAGTTATTATTTCGATACTGAATGCTCTCTTGTATATGTTGCAGTTCAAGACAAGATCGCTTTGGTAAATTATATCTATTGCCATTCAGAAACGTTGTTAAGTTTTTGCGTATTTCCATCACACCTAGTGACTCGTGGATTCTTATTAAAGTTCTTAGATACCTACTGGTACTTGTTTGCACGAGTCAACAATTGAATACCAAGAACTTCTAGTAGTGAGACTTCCTAACTCACACCAAAGTTGGATGTGATTATGTCCGTTAAGAATAAGTAATAACTCTTAACGAGAAACTACGTACCTAACAACTCGAAACTTGGTCTGTTGTCGCTTCGTGAAGAGGCAAAGCAATTGGAACCAGCCAGTCTAATACTTACGCAGTGACTTATATTAATCTGTGCTAATACGTCTTTATTAACAATGTGGGACTCCAATGAATAAGGGAAGAGATTTAGACTTGCTCCTTTAGTCTGACGTAGTAGTCGGTCGAGTATAGCTGTGTTGTATATCTATCTAATTCTGTGCCATGTTTTTCTTCTAGCTAAGCATGAAATTTGCGAAAAACGCTATCGTATAGAGATTAAATGTCCGAAATTATGCTGTCTATTGATTTCTCAGTATTCAGTGAGGATTGTGAACACAAACAGGAAACGTCACTACATACTACGTAACCTACAGATGTTATTTATTACACCTACACGTTACACATTAAGAATAGATACCTACATTAGCAAGTGAGTATATAGATCATACGAATTAGACCAAACACATTTGCCCAGCTGCTAACGAATCAAATAAAAGCTATTATATCGGCAGCTTCCAGAATAGACATACTCACGTACTACTAAGACTCTCTCTACAACTGTCGTTAACGCGTAGCAGTGGCGAAAGGTGAAAGTAGAACGAGGAAACTACGGCGGGCGACGTGACTGCCGTAATGGGCGAAATCAATTTTGTCCTTCGACGACGATGCAGAGCCCATACGCGATAGCCTGATAATCCAGACGTGTCAACCTGAACATGTAGTCTTAATGAATATAGAGCCCAATGGGCAAGCGTAATATTATTTTTTATGAGCAACTAAACCTTTATATTCGATTTCTGTGATTTAGTGGTACGTTAAGTGAACGTTGCATAATGCTGAAACGAATTAGAGAGATCACATATTAATCTGCTGAGTTATATTCAATTATTTCACCAAAGTAAAGCGCAGTGTTTGCCCAGTCGATACAGTCGTTGCCCACACAAGTTACAGATATTGCCTACTTTTTAGAAATCAAAACAATAATAATAGCAGTTTATGCAACGCCCACGTAATAATAGCGATTTTAACATGAGATTTGTTTTTGAAATGAAGCGTAACTGAGTGTCATAAAAGATCGTTCGAGTGTTAAAATCGCCATTACGTGCATTGCAAACAATACATTTTTTACGACCATGAAATATATTAACAGAAAATACAAACCATTACGGAGCGTTCAACAGACGGCCGCGACAGTTCGTCAAAGTTCAGTCGACAAAACAGTGCGAGATCAATCCGATGTCTCGTCAGTTATTTCATATAGTATTAAACTTTCGTCAATGTTTATTCGATCACTGTTAATTATTATTATCACCAATTCAGATGCAAACCCAGATCAAAGCTAAAAATATTACGCGTCTGCATGACATGCTATTGGTAACTATAGAAACTGGTTGTATAGTGGCTGGTTGGTTGGCGGGTGTCGAGTATTTTTTATGGCTATAATACCAAGTAGTTGGTCAGAGAAGTGTAGTGCATTTAATATGAAAGAGTTCTTGTATGCAGTGCCATAAAACAATGAAAAATTTACATAAACCAATCGAAAACTTATATTTAATATTTCATTAAAACACTATTTTGACACGACCATGATGAATGAACGTCTTTATTTTATTGATTGTGGTTTCTTTATGAACAAATTACGAAATGGAAGTAGAATAATGATATATTTCTAAAGAGATTTCAAACAAATAATAAGTGAGAGACAGTTTTTGCGCGGACAATGACCGTCGGACAACCCTAGTTTACCCTAGTTAGCCAACAACTAGAGTAAACTAACGTCTATCACAGCCAGTTTCCGAGATGTTGGGCTATGTACATACGAGTATAGTCCTCAAACTCAATATTTGGTACCTATATTCCTTGATGGACAATATGGAGAGTTTTAGAGTGCGAGACCGTTCTAGGAAATGCAATTATCGGCTCAACTTTCATGTACATTCGGGATCAAACAACACGAACAGACAAGTCGTTAACTCGCTTTGATAGTTTAACCCGATATTTTGGAAGACAGACAATAGTAGGAATTTGAGTATTATGACTAAAAACCGGGAACCTAGTTAATGGTAATGGTCCTGTGAACAAATTACCTTAAAATGTACTTACTGAACAACCATCATATTCTGAATATTAGAACTGCGAAAGATTTATCTTCATTGTGGATTAGAAGTTTGGTACGATATTCTTCAAATTCTACATTCATGAAATTATGAGTATAGTCAAATTCTTTATTTCGATTTTTAGGGGATTCTGGTGGATCGCCTCAAGTCTAGTAGTTCAATCAATTCCATTTAATTAAACTGATCTTATACTGCAACTGTATCGATGGGAAAGCATTGTGTGTGTTTGTATTCTACTTAAAATGTTTTTGTTGTATCATATGTGAGGACTTGTGTCCTGACAGTATAGGTATAAATTACAGGTTTTTAATTTCCATTTCAAATACTTCTGGTTAAATTGTAGTAGGTAATCGAGGTCATTAAATGCGGACGTCATGGAGGCGATGTCGCTGCCCCTAACGACCTTTTACGGACACATTTACCTAACGAATGACCTAGGCAGCCGCGCCCCCTCTCTGAAATCTCTGCACAAGCACATTTTACAACCAAATAATAGCCTCTGGAGCAAGAGAATTATTTTAAGACGATAAATAAAATGGGCGCAACCGAGTGGAAGAAGTCGGAGTATATCTAGAGTCTAGACCGACGTTTATTTTATAGAAGTACCTACTTGATTTTAACATGCAAAGCTGTAAAGTACGAATTACAGTTAATGAACCGAAAGAGATAGGTACAAAGGTAAAAAGTACCATAATTAGGCGTTTGGGTTCAAATGGTCCATTTTCCATAACGTCTATTTCCCATTAGGTCCGTTTCCCAAATCGTCCGGTCCCAAATAGTCCAGTTTCAAAACGTCCATTTCCCAAAACACGGGACGGCGACACGGGGATGACACGGTGACGACACGGGGATGACTGGTCGTTTAGGAACTGGACATTTTGGCAAATCATCATCATCATCTCATCACTGGCAGCCTCTGCGCGTCCAGTATTGGACATTTTTTAAAATATCGATGAAATAATTCATTGATAGTTTTTAAAATAATCATTTGTTTAAATATCAATTCTTTTTTGAAAATCGAAGTAATTTACCTTTACCACATATTAATTAACATTTCACATTAAACTATAACCTCCACACTAGGCGTTGCCTGTGTCGTGGAGATCACATAGGTACACACCACCACTTTACAATGGTATGTGTCAATCAAATATTGCATTGCAATTGCAAGGTTATTTGCGAATATTGTTATAGTACAGAATATTATCGTTGAAAGATATATCAAACTATGACGGGACCATTGCAACTTCCATTAAAAATTAAAAAACAAACGGGGAGCAATGGTAGGTGGGTGGATCCACCTACCATTGCCCGCCCAACCACCATAAACACACTTAATTGTGCTTTATAGAATTGTAGTGATTGGATTTTGAGAGAAATTATTGTTACCTCACATCTCAGTACTTATTGGGTTTTTTATAAACTGGTATGAGTTGTTGAGACTTTCAATTGTTCTTCGACGTACCTCATAATGAATTATAATTATGTAATTTTGTACTTGAGTATGCAAGGATAATTTTCTAAGGAGCACCACAGATCCTGGTGAGGTCTACGCGTGGTGTACGTCATTGTATCTGACTCGTAGAATTTGTCTACGAATTCTTCTTGTATTTAATATTATATTTTCTGATGAGTCTAATTTATAGGTACTTATCCGTTCAGTGTCAATTTAGTGTGTATCCTTACTGACCTACAGACCAACTCCTAGACTTAGTTACTGAGACGCCAAAAATGTTAAAATTAATCATATAATATGTTAAATAATTGCTCTGAGATAATATGTATCGTAACGTCCGGTCATATTAAAATAAATTTAATATGACCGGATGAGCATCGCTAAGGCGGTAGGAGAGAGGGGTCAGAGCTGGGTACATACCTACATAGGCATTATTACTACGGTTTATTGCGTTGTATTCTGCGAATATGATTTATGTTGCACATTAATTTGTAAACCTTCTAAACTTAGGCTTAAATTTAGTACAGTATTCTATGATTTAGCTTTTCGTCAATCTAAACTCTGTGGCATTATATACCTACCACGTTAGATCAATTATTTTTTTCTAAAATATAATCAGGTGAATTCGTGATTATAAACGCGTGATTAGCCGTAGAAACGCCCAACAGAACCGCAATCATCAAATGATTCGGGAAAGGGATACCGCCCTCAAAGTTATCTATACAAATTAATTAGATACTCCCGAACAGGCTTCAATAGATATCAGATTTACACAGCTACGGTTATTACTAATAACTTATTAGATATAGAATAGATACAGTACTGTTAATTTCTTACAAGAAAAATTATCGCACTTAGCTATGACTTCATGTTTGACTTCGGAAACATCGTGTGATTTATTCAAGTTACTGTTTTCGAAATCGCTTACCTTTAGTACGAATTAGTGCCAAAGCACAGATTGTGCTTTACCTAATTTTAGTAAAAAATAATGGATATGATCTAGAAGTACATATTAATTAAATCAAGAAATTTCACATTGAGAGTTAGATAAATCAATCAATCAAATCAAAATGTTTTTTATTGTAAGTACCTTATAGTACTTTTTTTTACTCTACCGCCGCTTCGTAAGGTGCTATAGCTAGAAGGAAAGAAGAATAGCAGAAGATAAGCTAAGCAACGGCTGCTGTCTTTAAAATAGGTAGGTAACTACGATAGAACCTTTACAGCTTTGTCTAACCTTGGCTGATGCAGATAGGCAGATTTAAAATACAGTACAATTAAAAAATATATAGCCATTTCCAACTCATTTAATTTCATAAACTTGAAATCCAATTAACAAACGTCTAAAGTAATTGAGGCAACGGCAACTAAAAACCTATCTATATAAATGGTTATCTCTAATATTGCTTGCAAGTTCAGGCTCCCAACGATCGCCATTGCCGAGTAGTTTCTCTTTATTGTATAACAGCTCTTCGTGTGTTTCGACGCTGTATTCGAAGTTTGGGCCTTCGACGATGGCATCGACGGGGCACGCGTCTTGGCAATAACCGCAAAAGATGCATTTCGTGAGATCGATGTCGTAGCGCGAGGCGCGGCGCGAACCGTCTAAGCGCTCCTCCGCATCGATGGTGATCGCCTGCGCCGGGCATATGGCTTCGCACAGCTTGCACGCTATGCATCGCTCCTCCCCAGAAGGATACCTCCGTAGAGCATGTTCCCCCCTAAACCGAGGAGAGAGTGGACCCTTCTCGAACGGATAATTTATTGTAGCTGGTTCTTTGAAGATATGTCCAAGAGTCACGGCGAACCCTAAAAACAACATAAAAATGTAGCAACTAGTGCAAGCTATCAGCGCGATTCGGCTATAAATCACAATAAACTAAACAATAGTGAAAACGCTTCGTGATTAAAGTTGTGTTGTAAAGTTAAATGCCATCCATAAGTACCTACAATTTACAAAGTTTTGGATAGGTCAAGAGATAAAAGATATACGGTCTATCGCAGAAATATATTTGTATTTATGTATGTAGAAGTATATTTGTACTTCTTTCTTTTAATTAGTCAGATGCACTCAGACAGTTCTCTACCCAACGAAGAACACGAATCTCAGTAGATGTATCGAAAACAAATAAATAAACTATTTCTATAACCTCAGGCCATCTTGCGCGAACGGTTAACTCTAACCGGAAGTCAATTTTGTATGAAAAGCATAGACAATTCGCGAGTTTATCCACGGTTAAATGTTCGTGCAAGTGCTGTAAATACCTAAGTAACAACGAACCTCTCATTAGTTCTGTCCAGAACACAGTCTGCGCGGCTCTCTCTACGAAACCATTCAGCGTCGTCGAGGGAGGCTCGTCGTTTACGTAAATAAACTTCACGTCATAGATTGTTCTCGGGCAACAGTAGTAAGCAGGATACTTTTGAGATGGTGAAGAACATCCAGGAGGCATAGGGCAGGGAGAATCCGGCGGACAAGGATGCTGATACGGAGGACACTCATCGCCGTACGTACGAACCAACCGTTTTAGAATATCCCTTGTTATTTTATTTTTAAAATATTCTAAAGTGATACGTTTATTCAACATTTCGTAAATATCAAAATTCAACAACACAAATAAGTCAAATAAGGACGTTCAATTGTTATTGTGGTTTTTATGCCAAACATTCTGTAAGGAGATTACAATACAATATAAAAGAGACTCTATATCGTACTTACTATCCTTCCACATTTTGATTTGAGATCAGATTAATTACCTAAACATAGCCATATTATTTCACTATCATGTCAACGCAAGTCCATTTTATCATTAGCTGCAGATACCCGTCACTGCAGATACCCCCGATACAACTTTTTAGTATGAAATTGACACATTACCCCAATTCTAAGCTTGTTCTCGCATGAGCGGGGACGGGCAATGATCCACTGTTGTGGTAATTAACATTTCTTAGCTATTTCAAATTATTATTTTATGAATTTTCTCAGACAGGACGATTTACTAAGAGTGTGAGCTGTTTTGCTTCGAAAATCGATCTACTGTACATATCTTAGCTCGCGCCTGTGTCCTAAAATTTGAGCTCTATGTTGTACCAATAGGGGTGTCCCAGCAACGCAACTACGAAATCCATAGTAGTCATAGTGCCGGTGAAAAATCGCGATTCGATACGGATAGACTTCGTAGGTACGTTTGAAAGTAATACGCTCCACTCGTTACAGTGACCGATATGCGGCCGCACAAGCGACCATTATAATTATACAAAGTGTAGGTACGCAGTCCTGATACAACCTCGCACGTGCTCCGTGTGGTCGTTAGCTCGTCGTTACGCTAATAGCTCCCTGACAACGTGTCTCATCGCAACACATTACCCGCTCCAACCGCGAACGCATCGATTTAGAAATCTGTGTAAACATTTTGCAAACAAAAATAATTGTATGCCTGAACAAGGTGGGGTCATGAAACAATTAAGTACTACGCGGGTGATGGGGTAGGCCTACACTGACATATATCATGTAGACCATAGACGTATTTTTAGATGTAGACCGAATCCCAGAAAAACTACTGTATAAGGCCGCCTTGCGCGAAAGTCGAGTTAAGAGAAAACCTGAGAGTTAGTGTCTAACCCATGTTAAATCACAAAAACGACTTGACCCAAGGCAAGCCATGACATTTTTTGGAAAAAAAAATCTGAAATATTTTAGGTTTATCTAACCCAGGTTACGAACATTTTACCCGCACTTTCGCGCAAGCGGCCCTAAGTAGGTTTGACAACACTGAGTACTCACAGATTGTAACATGCAGCTATTTCCTGTGTCATGTCATATGATTGTATGCGGTGGACTATATTTGAGTTTGTGGTCTGCTGGGATAGCCTGAATTCGATGATTTCACTTTATTAATGTTTGTAACAATGACAGTATATAAAATATAACATCCAGGCATGGGAAAATTGCTTGCACACTTTGGATACACTCTCCTAAAACGTATTCCACAGATATTTGCCTTTGAAATAAATAATTACATCAAGCAGTTTATAGTCATACACTCCACAAGAATAGTGGTCAATTCACGAGATTCTGTGAATATTATAGTCACTTACGTTTATTAAATTAACAAAGTAACGACTTAATACGTCGTATTATAATAAAGCTGTTAATATAAAGACATTACATGGAACTGCAAAATGTAAATAATATGGTAATCTTTGCAATTGCTACCGTATAAGTCCGGCTTAAAGTGGATATGGTATACCGTATACAGGTATAACGATTGAAATGCTGCGAACAAATTGGTCGCGGTTGAAATGTCATCGGCAATTTCTAGTACACACAGTCTAGTTTACAAATGGATAGATAATTATAGTACATTGTGTAACTAGTGTGGTGAAGGCTAAATCATCTCAACACAAGAGTAAAACACGAATCGAGACTATTTAGCCCTGGCCACACGTTATATACACGACACTCTAAGTACCGTGCTGTGCTGTGTCTGAAAGGAAATAAAATATAAAAATAAATTCAGTATCATGTTCCTCAACTTAACAGACAAGTCCAATTATCGAGAAGCATAATTTTTTTGCTGATTAAACTCGTTTAAAGGTATTACAATTGAAACCTATTATTCATTGTTGACATGATTCTATGAATTTTAAGTACCTTTCTTACCTACCAATGCATTGTTAAATTCACTTTCCAAAATTGGACTTGAATGCTGGTGAAGTGTACTACTATTACTAATTACTACTGTTGACCATCAGTCGTTGTTCATTTTCATTTAGCTATTAAGAGTCGATTAACGAGGAACGATGTCGGGGTATTAAGATATTTATTACAACAATGCCAGCGAGTGTCTTTATTAATCTATTAACGTACGAATTACCTACTTACATCCATTTTGGTACATACATTGTTACATTAAGGTTTTTACACAAATAAAGAATTATTAAATAAACAAGCCAAAAGAAAACAAAATATTTGCACAAAAATCCTTTAATTTGTTGGTAGAGACTAACTGATGCAATTACGGAGTAAATGGAGACGATTCTGATATAATGCTTAAGGGTCTGATTTTTAATTAATCATATTTATCCATTTCGTATATTAAGTTTAAAAGATAAATAATAAAGAAAGGTGCATATAAAATAAAATAAAAGATGAATAAAATTACAGTAAGTAGTTAAAATAAAAGATATTATCAACATGAGATTTTGTAAGTACACCTTATTTTAAATCTAATGTTTGACGACAAAAATGCATTTTTTTGATTAAACATCAGCAAAATAGATATGTAATTTTATCACACGATTCAATAATTAAATGCTTCATAAACTCAGTAATGGTTCATATCAAACTAAATAGTTTTATACTTATAACGTTGTATGTACATTTTACATTATAATATGTTATGTTAGTAACAAACATAACATACGAGTATCTATTATAGCACAAACAATTGTTGTATAATCCTTTGTAATTTTAATTTATACATATAGGTACAGTCGACCACAGGGTAACCTACTGAAAACGTCAATATTTGAGAATCTGAGCTTCATCATATTGTGAAGGCATAAGTTTGAGATTTAATTGAAGGTTTTTGACAGATGGTATACTTTAGCTAGTGATCGACTGTACTTAACCTACCTACATACTTTAATATTTGAAACAGTTAATAAATACTATAGGTATTAGATTTACATGCTCATGTGAGTAATAAGTGCTTAATCACCTGATATCAGAATCAAGGTCTGCCACTAAACACTTTCTTAAAAAATAAACAATAAAGTAATATTAGTACCGAAGTACGCATTAACACACAGTGTAAACTAGTTTTATCTAAGTACAGACATTCAGCAATGAAATAGGACATAATTGATTTCGGGTCTTAAAACCGTAAGAAATATACTTATTTGCAATATTTACTAGGTTTATTATACCGACGTTCATTCAGATGATTTAAACAATAATTTGCGATACTTACTGTATTATGTGTAAGTTAGAACTACTTATTATTGTTATTGTACAAAATAATGCTTCATGGAGAAAGTACTGTTAATCACTTTATTGCATGATACTTTCCACAAGTCGGCCACGAGAGATAGGTGTGTAGGATATTTATTTATTTTTGTTCGACGATGAAAGTGTTATATACATGTTTATGTAGGTAGGTAGTGTAGTGTAGTGACAACTGTGCGTACAGTACAAAATAGATTATAATAATATCATTCTTTAACCAGTAATGAATGACCTACGAAGCCGAAACGTGATCACTGGCGGTGCGACTTGTCCACAAATTTAAAGTCGCTCAGCGTGCAATGGAAAGAGCTATGCTCGGAGTATCTCTGCTGCATCGAATCTATGGCGCGCTCTAGGCCTACGAGTGTGTCCAGCAGTGGACTAGAGTGTAGAATAAAATTATATCAATAATTTTTGTAGTGGTATCATGAATTAATTTGTATCCGACAAAAGTCAGAATAGGATGGAACCTTGTCGTTCCAAGGATCGTGAATCTTGTGCAGTAAAATACGATAGACATTATACTGCGAAATGCTATTTTATAAAAAAATTGGTCAATACATACGTACTTCTTTGGCGGTACAGAGTCAATAAACTTACCTACTATTGATATCATTTTGAAAACGTTTGGCATCAATATTAATTTCTTAAAATAACTAATTTTAATTTTACTTAATAATAATAAGTATGGATGTTATGCACCTACAGAGCATAGGTGTTGAAGGATATAAATTAAATGACATATTAAATGTACTTATTTATGCAACAAAATATTACCTGCATATAATATTTCTGGGCAAATTACAAAAGGACAATGTACTCGTGTTCAATGTTGTTTAATTGATTGGAACAATGTAAGCTATTTTCAGTGATGGATAGTTTATGCCTACTTAGATTTATAATGTGTGAGTGTAGATCATACTAGAATATCTATTACATATAGTCCTGACTGACTGAAATTAATATTATCTTAAAAAAAAAACCTTAAACCCTAAATTACTTAAATTATAGCTCCACGTGTATTTCATTCATTATTAATATTTAGAGTAAGCATAGGTAGGGTACTTAATTTATAAAAATTTAATAGTACAAAAATATATATCTTCATATACTAGAAATTTTGAGTAATATCTAAACTAAAGTACAATATGAATTTTTTATAGTCTTTTTAAATTTTTATCAAGTCGTTTTTATAAAACTTATAAATTATAGGTGGTAAGTATAAGTATAAGTAGATAATTATAACACAATTTATTAACTGGTACGAGTAAGTGTACATACTCGTAATATACACCTATATTTATTCATCAATATAGTTTCTTTGGCTTTACACTAAGTCGTCTTCAATTTCGTATCACATATTTTTCGAGTCTAGTAAAGGTGGGGGCACGGTTGGTGGGGGGATATAGTGCAGTGTAGCAGTATCGAGCGCTGGCGTAGACATCGACGCTAGGGCGGGGTCGAGTGCGATGCGCACCGCTCTAGGCGGCGCCGGCGCACGCACGAGAGCGCATGCTGTCGAGGCGGGCTGTTAGCTGCCTTTCGTCACCAGGTGGTAAGGCGCGTGGATGGTAGCCACGCTGCCCAGCTCCGTGCGCCCCAGCAGCTCCTCGGGGTGCTCGTGCTCGTGCTCGCGCCGCTTCTCCTCGTTCGTATAGTAGTGAGCAGCGCGCCGCCGCGTGCAGCACAACGCAGCTGCGACTGCTGCCAGGACTGCTACGCATAGCAACATCAGTCCAGCTATCACACTCATTTGAGCTTCATGCGTACTAGGACAGGGTTCAAGTCGATCAAAAGACAAATCTCCGAAATTCACACCGTGCAGCCTTAACGGTGAATAACATTTGAAATGGCGGATAGTACTGTTGAGCACCGTGGTAGCCATATAGGTGAGCATGATCCCCGTTGAGCATTGGTCGCAACGCCAGTTGTTTTTTGATAAATTTATATGCGCTATGGCTTCTAGCCTGTCCAGGTCGTGTTCATTCAATCTTTGTAACTTATTACGTGATAAATCAAGTCTTTGCAAAAACTTTGTCTTTAGAAGAAGTTTGTACGGAAATTTGGTTAACTTGTTCCAAGATATGTCTAATGCTATAAGATGTTCATTATAAATGAAGAAATTAGGCGGAATCTCCTGTAAAGATAAGTTTGCAAGTCCAACACCGCTGATTTCTGGTAAAATCTGAAGTACAATTGCAATTTCATTAAGAGGTAAATTATTACCACTAAAATTAATGGTTCTCAAAGAATCGACAACGGGAGCGAAAGTTTGCAAATGAAATCTGTCAATTTTGTTATGACTTATGTCCAAATGCGCGAGTGTAGTTAAATTGGTGAGGGCCGCCGGCGCCAGCAGGGCGAGACGGTTGCGTGCCAGCGACAAGGCGCGCAACTCGCGGTTCCGCCCGAACATGTTGTCTACTATTACTGACAATTGGTTTCCATCCAGTTTTAACTTCTTTAGCTTTTTAAGACTTATAAATTCGTCAGAAGTTAGATATTTAAACTGATTCTCCCCTAAATCTAACTCTTCTAAGTGAGGTACCAAGTGATATATCTGTGTGTTAACTCTCCGTAGCAGACAACGCCGGCATTTGAATTCTCTTAAATGTTGAATATCTTTAAATACTTCTGGGTTTAAATCGTCTAGAGGATTATAGCTCAGATCCAAATAGGAGAGTTTCGCCAACATTCGAAAGAGTCGAGGCTCTAGTGATGCTATTTTATTATTTGACAAAATTAAGGTTCTTAATGAAGTCAAATGTCTGAACGTTTCACTAGGCATTTGCTCTATTTTATTATGGTCGAGATTTAGTTCTGTGAGATTTATGAGTCCTCGGAAGTTGTCGGCTCCTATTCCAGTTAGGTTGTTGTATGTCAAGTTAATTAATCTTAAATTTTGGAGACCCCAAAAGGAGTATTGTCCGATAGAAGGAACATTGGAGTTGATGATGTGCAGTTCGCGCAGATTAGCGAAGGGGGTAGGTTGCGTGAATATGGGACCAATAGTGAGAAAATTTTGACGATCTGGAGGGGCGGAGATAACGATGACATCAGCGCTTCTATCCAAGAAGTCGATCGGCACAGTATGCATGTCACCACGCGTGCAGGTCACGCGCAGTGCGTTGCCATCCTTGGGGTCGAATGTCATTCGGCAGTCGCACTCGTCCGGGCAAGCGATGGGAGAACTCTCGCTTAGCACCGATAACGACATTGCTATCCATCCCAGTAGTAAAATGGGACGGTTGGTAATCCTGCAACAAATGAAAACATTATTTGCAAAAATGTGGGTGTAATGCATTATGATTTAGGTATTTAATAATTAAATATTATTAGTATTTTATATTTAAATAACAAAAACACGTAATATTTCGCAGGAAACGCAGTAACGAATGAAGGTGGGAATTGTTGCTAAACAGTCGCTAAACGATTTGCGGAGCGCGACGGAATAAATCAAGGAGAATTAACGAGCTAACTGTAAAAACTTGCCTAAATCCTGTGAACTAGGAACGAGATTACAGTCTTGTGAAATATGCGGCTCGCTTTGTCCGGGGAATCCAAACCCCCTGAAAAATAACGCGCAGATAACAAAAGGCTTTTTGACGCAACGACTAAGCGCCATCCATTTGGTGAAATTCCAGAATATTCATTCCCACCTTAATGAAAAAAAAAACCTCCTGTTAGGTAGTGCGACAAAATGGTTTACGGATCCTGTAGGTTGTTATGATAAAAATGCCTTATACTAGGTACTAAAAGTTTTTGGGAATTATTTTTCGTTTTCATTACACGTGAACATTTGCTGTCATTTTAGTAACTTCCTAAAAGGGTTTCCTTGTTTGCTGACTAATTTAATGAGGCGTCTTTTTCATCCCAACGTAAAAATATGCAATATAAAATGTTAGGGCTATTTCGAATAGAGATCTCTATTCGAATATAATAAAATAGACACCATGTTCATGAAAGTACCTGTATATGCTTCTTATGCTTCTGTATGCTTATATATTGCTTATATATGCTTAAATATTATATACTGTATGCTTCTGTATTCTTATGCTTTCTGTATGCTTATATGAAAGTAAGCCTGTGACCTTTTACAAAATAAAATAGCACCTTCAGGCGCATACTACTTTCACGTGTATAAGAACATCAGAAACAACTACAGAGTTTATTGATAGTAATTTTCTGCGTAGAATAGCTTATTCTATAATTTTGGGGAAAAATTCGGGATGTCGCATAAATTCGGATTCCGCGTAAAGACAGCTACTCGTAGCTCTCTATAGACAAGGAAGACCTCTCCCGAGCTCTGGACTGGACTAATTAATAGGGATATTATTTATAATTTTATAGCGATATTAATTGGGCGCCAGTCCTTCAGCTCGGGAGAGGTATCTATGTGGAGTGGGACCACCACTGCTTGTAGAGAGACCATCTCCACGCGATATTCCGAAATTTTGAGAAATCCCGCAAATGTTCGCGAAATTACAGATTAAGTCTGTATTTAGGGAATATCTCTACATGATATTCCGAATTTTCGAGAAATCCCGTAAATTTTTGCTAAATTACAGATTACGCGATCCTATCAATAGTAAACGTATTTGTACGTAAGTACCTACTTATTTTGTTTAAGGTTTTGGTTTTCGTAACAATTTTATTAATATAATATAATATAACACTAAAATAATACTAAAGCTAAAACTAAACTAAGGCTAAGAAAGCTAAAGATAAAAAAATTGGGTTGATTATTTTTATTAATATTGATATTGACATAAAAAAATTGTTTTGTAAAAGGCTAAACAGAACTCATAATGAATTGCAATAAAGACTGTGCTTTCGACATATTTACTTTCCCGTATTTGTTTATGTTTTAATATGCAACCACTCGGATTTTCCGGTTTCAAGTTTCATTCATCTTTAGATGGTTTTTTTACACATTCGTATGAGTAAGGTATAAAGTATATTATTGGCACTTAATATCTAATCTGGCTATGGAAAGAGCTATGCTCGGAGTATCTCTGCTGGATCGAATCCGAAATGAGGAGATCCGGCATAGAACAAAAGTTATCGACATATCTCATAAGATTAGCAAGCTGAAGTGGCAGTGGGCCGATCACGTCTGTCGCAGAACTGACAACCGCTGGGGTAGACGAGTTCTGGAGTGGAGACCGCGTTTGGGCAAACGTAGTGTGGGACGCCCCCCTGCTAGATGGAGGGACGATCTGCGCAAGGTGGCTGGCAGCGACTGGATGAGAAGAGCCGAAGATCTCAAGCCGAAAGGCTCAATGGCGCGCCCTGGGAGAGGCCTATGTCCAGCAGTGGACTAGAATAGGCTGCTGATGATGATCTAATCTGAGTATTTTTTAATAATAGCTGAGTATTAACTACCAATTTCTGCATTTTATTTCAGCATTGACAAGGTATTTTCCTGCGGTTGACTTCATTTTCGTTGCATTGTCCTCTATACATAGTTACCCCTTGTTATCAAAGAACAAAAAAAAGGAACAGAAAATTATTAAACAACAGTCCACGGATACTGATTAGATTGTCTTATCTCTAACAACGTGTTTGAAATTATTCCAAGTAAGTATGTGAAGACATTTAAAGAGTTACTTAAGTAGTTCCTTAACTAATAAGATTCATTACTAAAAGTGCTTCTATAAAGAATTAAGTTCAGCCGTTGGTAGTGAATAGAAGATAATAAGATTAAAAGGTTATTCACAGGCTCGTCGACATGTACTTAAAGCATTTTCTTGGAAGTATATAGGTACATACTTACCACAGTATCACGGTAGGTACACTAGAGAACGCCAGATAAGTTCAAGTGACTGTATTATTTGAATAAGCTTTATGTCTATACTTCCTTGTATTATATTTAGGTAAGTACATGTTATTTTCAAAAATAGAGGTTTCTCGCATACGAGTAAGACGCGTTCTTTTAAATGAATAGTTTACGTTTTTACTTGGTATAGTTACTATCCGTATACTTACCTACCTATTTACCAGAATATTTTGTCAAGGACTATATAATCCTTCGTTTTATTGTCCATGAGACTAACTAGGTACCTTGAATTCTTTTGTAGAAGGGCGTCATTAAATAAGAGTAAGCCTGAGCAGTAACCACTCATCTACATTTGTATATGTCTACTCTACACACAACGAATACTTGAACATCTTGTTTTCGAACTCTGTAAAATTGGAGAGGCACTTCGGTATAATTTTGTAGAGGAAATAAACAGTTTCCGATAAATTGTACGAGACTCCGACGGGAACGTCTTGGTGAATAGAATATGGAACAGGTATTTAATAGACCAATAACGCTGAGCAAGCGCTTCAGGTTAAACGATGTTACCAGTATCAATTGAGTAAAGGAGACTACAATTGTCATAATAAATAACACCAACAGTCCTACAATTTGGTTCAAGAGCGTTAGTGTAAAATAATCCAACAAAAAACCGCGTCGTCCCAAAGTGCTCACCCTATAAAAACATTTTCCGAGATTTTAAAGGTAAAATAAACAGGATTTCACAATTTTATCCATGAACAAGCTATGGCGTTACGCCGGTTACTGAGAAAAACAATAGGTACCTAATGCTTATACTCTACAAACACCTGCTAAATTGCAACAACTTTCCACGTCTATAGACAGAACTGTAATTTGGGTTAACACTGATAACAGCACCTTTCCATGATTGTACATAATTGTAATTAAGAGTCTTGTTAATAGGTATTGTTAATGGGTACGAATGGTGTAAGAAACCAAGGTGTCTATATAATTGTACAACAAGTTAAAAGAATAGCCCACAATAAAGGGAAATCATGTCATGTGATATGATTAAAAAGAAATAAATAAATAAATAAGGTAGGTCTAAACTCTAAAATACTCGCTGAAAGTATATTACCTATGTATCTTTCTTCTTGTGCAATAACGTAAAATATGTAGGTAATACTACCTATATAGATGTAGCATATCACGCACACCCTGTATAAAAAGACCTCATATAAACCGAAACTAGTGAGACGAACAAAATACTAGCGAAAATTTCTACACTTTTTGTAGGCCTCCGCACAAATTGAAATAAATGGAACTCTAATGGAATCAGTCGTGTTGCGCCCGCCTCAACCTCATACGTCTCTGAGAATAGGTATGTGTCTACTATTTATTTTCCACCTGCTATAGTTTCCACAAAAAGTTCATTTGTCTAAGGGAAAATCTTTACAACAATATTTAAAAAGTTCGCTTGATTTCAAAACATACAGAGATGATATGTTGAATTATATTATTATGTAATTAATTAATTAGAATGGTGTAAGTAATGAATGTTTTAGTAGTGGTAGATCCTAAAGTGAAGGATCGCCTGGGGTGGTACCACCCTCTTATCTATTTCTGCCGTGAAGCAGAAATGCTTGCAATTCTGTGTTTTGGTTTGAAGGGTAAGAGAGCCAGCGTAATTTCCGGCACATGAGGCATTCCATCTTAGTCCTCAAGGTTAGCAGCGCATCAAAAACCCTCTAATATTAATAAAGTGAGGTGAGATGTCTATGGGCGATGGTGACCACTTACCATCAGGTGGCCCGTTTGCTCGTCTGCTCCCCTAATTTAATAAAAAAAAAGTAAAGCACATACAAATGTACAGGGTATGATACCCGAGCTAAATGTATCGTTTGTTAACAACGATAGCAAGGGTTAAACAACGTTCCTACATAACATGTAGGTAAGTAATTAGGAGCCATTACAAGTTCGGCCATAATCAATAAACACAACGGTATCAGGGTAGATCTCTGTTCGGGTCCGCAGTGTATTCACAGGCCGGAGGATTCGAATCAATTGCCTAATAAACTCCCTTATCATTGAGGGTTCCTTGATCCTCTCCTATTTTGCAGATACGAGTACACTAGCAACTATGCTTCACCGATTCCGATAAGTGGGTATTTTACATATTCTAAAGAGGAGATTAGGGTGCGAATCAATTAAGATATTCATATATGCAAATAATTATTGTATCATTGTACCAACAACCAATTTCCGGTAAGTAAGTACTTACTTATTAGCGAATAATTAGTTGTACATATTCATCCAAAAATGTGCTTATATATGATAATAACAGTAAGAAATAAACGTATAACCACTTCTAACAATAACTGAAACTATACTAGACATCAAACTCTATTCGTTTTACGTTATCAAACATCTGAAAAAATATTATGTCCCTACAGTGGACAACTCATCGGGGCCAATTTTCAATAACGGGATATAATATCTAAACTCTATAAATATCCCGACTCAAATGTCGAATACAAATATCACGAAAATATCGATAATTTTCAAAAACCGTATTCTCGCGAGCTGTAGAGATATATCGAAGCCATAGACGAGATGACGAAGGAATTGCGAAAAAAAGTTCCGTTTTCTCGATTGTGTTTGAATTTAAAATCGAAATGGAACATTTGAGGAAATCGTCCAAATATTTTGCGCGTAATAATGTAACTATTATTAATACAAAATCCTCTTTGCTTATTTCTAATCTATGCTACATATTTAGCGCTATTTATTGAAACGTTAGGTTGTAGGTATTTGAGATTTTGAGATATATGCGAGTGAGTATCTTTAGATTTATTTAAGCTTTATATTGTATTTACAGTGCGTGTGAGTATCTTTAGATCTACAGTATTTAAGCATTGTATTGTAAATACTACTCACATGCAAAAAATGTCTCAAAATCTCAAAGCTAATAATTAAACAAACTAAAGCTTCAATAAATAGCGCCAAATGTGGCCACAGATTATAAATAAGTACATAAAGGTTATTTTGGCCACGATTGCTGCATAGCCGCTAAACTGAAATAATTTTTTTATAAATGGGCTACGACAAACAGGCAAACGGGCCAAGTAAGTAGGTTGTTTGTGTGTTGCCGGCCATGGAGTGAGAGGACTTTTTTGACGTTTTTTCTGACTTTTTGACGGACTTTCTTGAAGCATCTCTTGTCGTAATGCTGCGGGAAAACATCGGTTGGAAGAGAGTTCCACATTTTACACGTGCGTGGTGTAAACGCTCGTGTAAAACAGGTTGCGGTAGAAACCCAAGGCCCAAAAAAGTGCGGGTGAAAATTGAGCTGCCGACTAGTGGTGCGATTCTGCAAAGTGGATGACCAACCACCAAGTCAAAAAGTTCCGCAGAGCACTTCCCATTATATACACGATAGAAGACGCAGAGAAGCTAATGTCTCTCCTTAAACTGAGAGGCTCTAAACTGCTCGTGAGCACGGAATCGTCGACAATTCGAATAGCAAGTACGGTAAGTAGTAGTACGGAGTCAAGTGGATGAAGCTGATATTCGGGTGCGCCGGCCCAGAGATGGGAGCAGTATGCATCATCACTTGCGCTTTGTAAAACGTTAGTCTCTGGCCAGACGTGAAATACCGTTTAGCTTTATTCAGCACATCGAGCTTTTTGACCAATTTAGCCTTGCTTTTCAAGTGACTCCGGAACTGCACGTCACTCGAAATGTCGATACCGAGAATTCCTATGCTATTGGGTTGAATGGATTACCTAACTTAAAAATTTAAAAACCTCTTCAAAAATAGAATAAAATTACTAACAAACATAACAGTTGTTGCTTTTAGATGACAATAACAAGTCCTTGACAATCAAAGTGACGTTTTGTCCGCCATATTTGCGGCAGACATGCGTATTACACTCGATATTTCAGTGATATACCAATATCGACTGCTAAGGACTACTCGTTGCATGTCGATTGCTAGGACTCGATAAATATCGAAGGAGATAATGCGAGAATAGCAAAAAGTCCCGTCCTTGATATCCGCCATTTTTTTTTAATATTTACCTACTGTGATATTTATATTACTCCGTGAGAATTGGCCTCAGTGAGGCCTTTACCAAGGCCAAATACCCTTTAGCGCATTGTCGCTTTAACTTATTTGACACATTCATATGAATGACAAGGAATCGTGACAAAAACTTATTGCGATAGGGTTCTATAGAACTTATTGCGATAGGGTTCTATAGTCTTTCACTGTACCTAGTTTTTCGACTTTTATAAGTCGAACTTTTATAAGTTAACGAAAACAAAATTCATTTTTGAATATTTTTTTAATATTTTTAATATTTCGGAAGTACCAATAGAAAAATAGTGTAGTGGTAAAGTCTGCCTTCTTGAAAACTATTTTCCACAAAATTGCGAGTTTTAAAAGAAGGTAACAGAAATCAAACTAATCAAATGTTAAGATTTCTTACAAATTGGAAACAACAGTCATTATCTCAAAAAACGGATTAAATTGATAATATCTTCTAAACTTTTCTCATTACAAACTCGTCATGAAGGTTGTGTTTTATTCAAAAGATAAACTTTTTTATATAAGCGAGAATGTGATGTAATAATGACATAGATATTTGAAACCTATGTTTAATAAATGATATCCCAAACCTTTGTGTTACTCGTAGAAGGTTGAACAAATGGGCATTTTCACCCCTAAGGCCTTGCACCCACTATTAACTCTGGGATTAACACTAATCCGAGGTCAATTTTTATTATATGAGAAGCATAGCCAATTGAGAGTTAATACATGATTATGTTGGCACAAGTCACCTAACAGTTTCACCTTTTTACCAACGCCATAGAAAACAGCTCTGTCTGTCAAAGGCTCTATGCCACAATACGAGTATGTATATTTTCTATACAAGGTGTTCTTTGGTTATGCATTAACTTCGATACTGTACTCAGAACATCGAAGTAGTCATTTTCCGTATAAAAAGATTTATTTTTATTTTCATACAAACTAAATGCTTTGCTTTAAATTACCTAGTATGCCATACTCTTTATCAAAGTTGGCAACGTCGTAATTTGCTTAATTTAAACTTGACAATCATGACATAAGTTATTAATGACATGTGCAAACGAAAGACAAACAGTTTGTTAGAGTATTGTTTCAGGTTTTTTACGGGCATAAATAAAGACCATTATTCATTGTATAAGTCAATTAATAGTAATATAAAATAGCAAGTAACTCGAAAAACAAAGGTTTTTGAGGATCACTTCCATTGTCAAATAAATTACGAATAAGCTAGAAGTATTTGGCGAATTATCCTCTGGAACACCTTGTACGTTTTCAAAGATACTGATTTTTCAGAAGAAAAGATAAGTACTTACTTATTTGAATAAATATGTATGGTTTACTATTTGTATGGTTTATTCATTGCCTAAAAGTGACTTTTACTGCTTTATTTACGTTCGCGTGTTAAAGTTTATTACCTCACTCATACGGTTTTAACTTTAGCAATTATTTCGTAGATGTTTTATGAAAAGAAATGCTGTTATTTTCTGTAAATAAAAAAGTATTTATCCGATGCAAATAATTAGGTACAAATAAAAGTCCTAAAGTAAAAACTTTGTGACCTCAAATGATTTAGGCTACAATAATGTTGAAGTAGGAACTCTCGTTATTGAAATTAACTAAATGTCTTTTATCCTACATATTTACAGTAAATGGTGAGTATTGTGTGTACGTTCACACATAGTGATGGGGTCACGTATCACGCACGCAACCCGCGCCCGCGCCGTCCTAGCTCTGCGCCATCTTCACTGCCGTCACGTAGCGTCCAGGATTCAGTGACCATAAAGTCGAAGATCGCTACCCAAGTCTCCAATCATTCTCACTTTTATGAGAGGTCTATCGACTACAGGAAACACAATTATTGGTAGTTTTATTTTATTGGTATTTGATGGACTAGATATAATCCAGATTTCATTCAATTGTGTCCTTTCAATGCAAATATTATAGTGGGTTTTCTATTACAGGCTGTAGAATTGGGTGATTATGACTTGCGACTGCATACAAACGATAATCCTGTAAGTGTAACAAATACGATGTTACTAATTTACAATATTGGTAGGTACAAAAGCTGTAGTAATTGGTTTCTTAATATCTTGTGTCTGAATATCAAGTTTCAAACAAGGTTTAGGTATGTGCAGTAGTTCACTGGAACAGAAAATAATATTATTATTTTATGCAGCCGCTATGTCATCTAGTATAATAATATGGAATAGAGCCACAAGTAGGGAAGAACAATGAACGGTACTTCATACGGATATCGTATCACCTATTGAGCACCGACGCACATAAATAATGCATAATTCATACGCATCACCGTTATTTCTGTTCCTTCTTGAGCGACAAACAAAATAATTAAGTATTCGTTTGTAGAGAAAGCGAGAATATACAGCGTGTTTCTGAGGATATGAATTAACTTCGCCAAACACTTTTGTAGCTTTTACATAATATATTTGTCAAAGGAAGTGATCCTCAAAAATGCTTCGTTTTCGGGTTACTTGCTATTTTATTTTACTAAATTTAATTGATTTATACAATGAGTAATGGTATTTACTTATGTCCGTAAGAAAACCTGAAACAAAACTCTAACAAACAATTTGCCTTTCGTTTGCACATGTCATTAATAACTTATGTCATGATTGCGTAATCAAAATGCGTCGTTGCCAGTTCGGATAAAGAGTATGGCATACTAGGTAACTTAAGGCAAGGTGTTTCGTTTGTATGAAAATTAAAAATTAAAATTAAAAAATTGTGATTATAGCAAATGGTAGTCATCAAGGAGTTCTGAGTACAGTGTCGAAAATAACACATGACCAAAAAAACACGATGTGTACCTACATAAACATTTCCCACTTTCTACAAGTTAAGTATACTTAACTATTTAAAAGGACAATAGGGTATTTGACACTTTATGATAAAAAGAGCGGGTAGGTTTTTTCTTATGCAGTATTTAGTATTCCATATGTATTAGAACATAATGTTGATTAAAAAAATAAAAAAATCCAATCTCTAAATGGGTATCTTGTAAGTACGAGTATGTACCTACACTTTTCTTTTTACAAGCTTGACCGGGCACGAAAAATGCATCATAAGATTTATGACTATTTTATGCTCAGATTCCCGGACACCCCAACAAAAATGTAATTTGTCTATGCTTCCCCGGATTCCAGAAACGATTTCTGCAAAGTAAAGGAAAGGAAGATAAAAACAGATAAAAGCAAAAACATCACGCACCTGTCTTTTTATATATTACGCTATTGTCACTACAGTGATCCGTTTTTACGCTTTTCTTTCGTTGCGACAACGCGAACAATCTATCGAATCTATCTAACCACTAACCAACTTGCTACCCATACATATGTCTACATAGCGTGACAATGTGTTTAGCTGTAATGCCCAAAATGTCTGAGGTTATTACCCAAATCTGCAATTTGTTACATAACTGAAGTTTCCATCGGCGAGGCGATACTCATACAGGACCGTCATGTTCGATATCTACCAAGGAACAAAAGGCTTGGGCAATGGCCTTTTTGTGTGGAGCTCGACACAATGAGATAATATAAAGAATCTTCAGCGTGGGTCAAATCGAGGGGTTTTATCGTTATTATTTATCTTCGAAACACATTTGTAGGCGCTTCTCTTTATATCCCTTTACTTTACATTATGTCGACGGTGGTACAAATTGATTTCTCAAGGCTCTCCTGGGATAGGGTTCGACAGAATAAAGACAGTTGTCGGCGGTTTGCCGTTCTTGTTAGTGTGCTTTCAGAACAATTTCAACTATTCCAATTCCGACTTATTGCGGCTCAGCCGCACCGTTAGCGATGATCCTGGTAATGCCGATATAATTTCAACCACGGTTTCAAATTTAAAAGCATCTAAAATGAGATAGGTATAGGTGTCAATTTTTACTTTAAAAATAAACCTATTAAATGCAGAGCCATAGTAGACAAAGACGATATTTTGGGGATTCCGTCTTAAGCACTCTTATAGGAATTATTAAAGCTGCACTCGTATAAATATAGTAGGTATAACAGAATAAAAAGAAGTGGACGTGGACGAGCCATATTTGCCGTAGAGGTCGATGAGGTAAGAAAGTCATGGTATGGAAACCAAGAACAGGGACTAGGAACGTGAGTTGATTACCTGCGAGATGCGTAGATGACATAGGAAAGTCTGTTGAAAAAAATTGGATTAGAAAAGCTCAAGACCGTAGAGAAATCCGTGGTACAAAACTAATTGATTAAAAGTGCGAGTTTTACAAGTTCATAATAATAAAAATAACATACAGAATTATAATAGAATCCAATATTTCGGGCAAGCTGGTGCACTAACGACTTGTTAGAACTTTTAAAGATCGGTTTGATATGTTTTAATAACCGAGACTACATGACTGTCAAATATGTAATTAACTACGGATTACTCACTGATGAAAGTAGGAAATCTTCCTATGTATTTGCATTTTGACTGATGATTGATTCAGGCAGCGTTGTGTCAGCGTAGGTACCACTCGTGATTCACTGTATGCTTTATAAATGTAGGTATGTTATGCGGTTCTTTAGTCACTAATCTGTAGCTAAAATTGCTCTTTCAAATCCGTTTGAATCTAAATAACAGCGCTAGATGACGTCAGCTATTGCGTCGTTTTATTAATGTTTACAAAGCGCAGTACAGACGAGAAACAACGTATCTCTTTTGTGTACTGGGACCCCTCATCATGTTGACCCCATCAGACGCGGGCAATCTTCACAGCTGCCCCATGAGCAAAGAGACTACAGTGTTGTTCACAACTATACCCTTGGCTTGATTTTGTCATTTTATTTAACCGGTTTTTAAAGTCCATAATATTTTATTACAACTACACGTAGGTTTTGAATTAATATGACCATTGTTGAAGACAATATAAGTATACAGTCGTAGGTACGTAAGTAGTTTGTACGTGTAAGTACACGTGCAACCTACTTCTTTATAAAATCCCTACGACTACTTGACTGTATTATATTTAAAAATAAAGATTATATGTAAGTAAGAATTAAGTACAGGGTACAGATCACAGAAATCCGACTAATAGTGCCCTCTCCTCTAGAACAATGACGTGTTTATTTTTTATTTTTCTCGAAAACCGTAATGTAGGAGAAAACTGTCAATGGTGGAAATATTTAAGGGGGATGGGGGATGCACGCACTCTAGCAGTGGGGACTTTCGAGAATATACTCTTGGGGGCCTAAGGAACACTTGTGGAAAAAATTAGATTTACTTATTTTTTTTGAGATTGATATCTAAAGTTCCCGTACTATTATAAAACTTATCTAGAGAGTAATCTGCAGAGGGGTGAATTTCAAAGTCTTTGGCACAGATTACCTAATAGTTACTAACAAGGATGTGTTAACAAGGTGATTGTGCATGTAGATTTTAAATTCTTATTCAACTGGGTCTGTTATCGTTTTATAAAGTTCAGTTACAATAAACTTTGCGTAGGTAACACGACACAGCTCTAGTGGTATTAAAAGCGACGGTGGCTACTTGTACTTACCAAGGGATGCTTGTTAGATCTCGACCCGTGTTAACCCGGGCTAACACCAGGCGTTCAAAACCTTCGACTGTAGCGACCAACGACGTCGGTACCTACATACATTGGTGTTTACATTGTTCATTCTTAAACAAAGAGGATACTGACTTTCTACCGAATCAATATTGCAAAATATTGCATAATATGCCTGTTTTACAGGATATTGACATGAAAAGCTGTTTAGGTACTTATTGATTTTGAATCGATCAATATATTCCATATATTGATACTTTCATATACCCTAATACATGTAAGAGTAGGTAACCTCGTTTTCATACAAGCTTTAAAATGGTATAAAATCACCGACGGTACCCATCTACATAAATGTGGGCGCGAATGAATAAGAATTTAATGTAATTTGAGTAACGCGCCGACAGCCGACCGTTTTGTATGAGCCCTATTGATATTCAGAAGGAGATTTTAAATGGAATTAAAGTTGGTATTGATGCGTGTGTGTCGGGCCGTCGCGGTCGCCAGCGCGGCGGCGGCGGCGGGTGGGCTCTGCGACAGAGGGGTGCGGAGCGGAGGTCCAGGCTCCCCCTAATAAGAACACCGTTGTCGGTAATAAGGTAGGATTTGGTTCACGGAAAAAGATTACGCATTAAGACCTTTTCACTAGCCTTTATCAACTCCAGCTACTAGTGTCTCTACCAACTTTACCGTCTTCGGGAAATCAGAAACAGGAAACGGATTAGGAGAGTAAAAAAATAAAATGGTAGGTGTTCAGATGTAGACAATTAAGCACACTATATCTTAGTGTCAAAACTTGGTACTAAATAATCACAACCAGATTTTTTTTAAATGAGTTCAAATGTTGGTTGTCTGGGGATTCTATTTATGAAAATAGTTTTTTAGTTGTCGTGTCTTGTGAAAGGAATTGTGAAAGGTTATTAAATTATGTAGGTACCTAAGTAAAATGTTATTAACCTTCGATCCAAAATTCAAGGAAAATTTAATACGAGTAGAATCCATATACAGACAAAACTTCAACAGAATTTTCAATAAGTAAATATTAAGTTTCGAAACAGTAATTTACTAAGCAAACATTACATAATACCGTTTATCAGCACATTATGGCTGTTTTTATTATCAAAACACAATAACAAAGTGCTAACGAGATTGGATCCCAAACAATCAAATAAAACACCCTTGAGAAAAACGAGTTGGGATAAAAAATCGAACACATCAAAATAAACCGAAGCACAGGAATTGCTTTTGGGTAGAATTAATTGTTATCGGCATGTATTGATACAATTAAATATGTACTTTTTATCACTTGATTGATTTCGTTAATTAAATAATATAATTAAGTATATTTTTATTAAGCGGATCTTCTTATTATTTCGTTACTCCTGAAATACTCAGACATAGATTGGTATAACTATAATAATAAAATTGTGGGTAACTATTTCATGAAGAAAATGGGATTAGGTACTATACGATTCCAGTCCAGCATATAGGCGAGCCGTTGCACCAAAGGAGTTCTATTAAAATGGATACCGCACACCGACACCCGTTTTACAAAACTAGCCAAAGCTGTTCCAGTTTTTACCTAGTTTGGTGTGTTTCTATTTCAAAAGAGACGGTAAGTAGATTGGATTTTGGTATGTATTTATTCCAGACAATACCATATACCTAGTGGTTGCTCGTTTTCCCTAATGAACTATAATTATTCATCGACTACCGTCGATACATCGATGAAATCGATTCATCTTATTATCAAGCTTGTTTATAGTAAACTTTTTTTAAATATATACAGTAGTCCAGTTTACAGTCAAGTGGTATTCTATTTGTTTGGAATCTAAGTAAGATATTAACTGATCGTTTTTCCTTTTTCTATCCTCATCGGCCCACTTTTCTTCTTTTAGTGCAAATCATTTTGGACGAGATAAGCTATTAACTGTTATTGACAACTCAAGACTCCAATTTCAACACTCACTACTGTTTGCAAAGAGAATGACATTCCCATTCCATATAACGTTTCTTTTTGTTACACTTGAGACATTTAACTCTTTGGAGGGATCATTGCGAAATTTTATCTCAAAATTAAATTCTTGTGTTGCCTTCATGCCAAGAAAGAACTCATACGGATAATGTTTCTTGAATAGCCATCAACCAAAAAAATAATAGACTTGTTTGGGTGGTAGCATGTTTTGATGTGGCTGCTCCTACAAATTGCAAAATTTATAATCAGTAGAATTAAAGCTAGATAAGTTAGGTACCTACCATGTTTTACTTAATTATCACACCGCGAAAAGTTTTTTTATTAAATTGAAGAGGCACAGAGACTCTGCTGTGGCGCCAAACAAAAAAGAGTTTAAGGACCTCCAAGTCTTCACTGTCTCAGAGCAAACAAGGATAAGTGAGAGATATAGGTTCCACATAATTGGTACCGCCTGGCCTACTGCCAACCGAAACTACCCTATGTGTCTACGACACATATAACCGTACGCGCTGTCCTGAAACCTCTGTTTGTATTCATGAATGAAACGTAAATGCACCGATAATAGACAAGCACCCAGTCATCGACTCGACTCGAGTCGTGAATCGACTCGCTTTGCACATCGCGGGTTATTACGTCATTCAGTTACTGAACCTGCATGCAGCCTTTTTCTTTGAGTAGGCCTGACAAATTGATACCACGCAGGGGCTGCATAAGTATACCAGGACGTGTTAGCTTGTGCATGATGCGTGGTTTTGATGGATACTTCAATTAAATCCATTTAGATACAACCCTGAGCGTCGGTAGTTCGCCCTTGTCCAACGATCGGTAGCAGTTTCGGCATGCGAACATATCGGCGAGAGGTACTGGCTGTTCTTCAAGCGCAACAGCCAATATTGGCAAATATTCACTTTTGCATCGTCTCAAATCGTTTTTAAACCACAAACGATCACATAATAGCATTAGTAATGCGAGAATTTGCGCACAGGCGGCACGGGATGTGTTGACATGAATGGATATTTTCTAAAATTATGGACCTAGACACCAGTTGATGCATATTGTTGGACTCGTCGACGTATACACAAACAAGTGTAACATAGTTTGTCTCTTGGGACGTGTACCAGAGCTGCCCGGAGCGGGTGACACCGCGCGTTTGAAATTATCTCGCCGCGCGCTCGAACTCGGGCCAGACTATGGTTTCCGTCAGACTTGTCCAATTGATGTAATTTCTTCTACAAACGATAGATACAACACCTCTCCGCATAACTACTTAGTAACCCACTTGGGTTTGCTCGATTTTGGCGTAGGTTTTGTGATGGATCTTTCGACATTTTCCTCAGCATGTCGGGTAATTCACTCTTCTGACGGCTGCTGTTCCACAAATTGTTACTTCAATGCGATAGTGATCGCAGCGCTAGATATCCCATTTCATTCCGATGAAAACAGTATACAATTGTTATTGTATCTTTTGTAGTTATAGAAATATTTCACTTTTGTCCGAACAAGTCACGATAAATTTATGGCTAATTTTGATTGTTTATCTCTCCTGATTATTTTAGCAAAATACATTTTACTCTAAAATGAGCTTTGTTTATTTCAACTTTTTTGATTTCAGCGATACATATTTTTAAAATTGACGAAGTTATTAGCTTTTGAAAGACGAGCAAAAAGTGTGACACACTTTTTCCTAACATGCATCCAGACTGCCATATTTCACGAGTTATAAGATATTTTCATATCAAAACGTATGCTTTTGGTATAGTAACTCTGACTGTAGAGTTGTATTTGTATTCCATAACCACAAATTCAACCGCAATAGACTTTTGCAACTTGATCCGAAAGACGAAGTGGACTAAGGTATGTTTTCTATTTCTGTGCTTGGTGGGCCTTGATAGCTGTAGGCATATCTACTCTAGTGACCACTTGAAACATTATTGGTTCCTCTATTAGTTATTTTTAAAGATCAAAGGGCATGCTCTCAATAATTAACCTCGATCTATAATGGTATCAATTGTAAGCGAGTTGCCGAGCACATGTTAAAGTCAGTGTTATCTTCAGACTACAAAGGTTAGACAAAGATAACCACTATTTGTGAGGTCTTTGTCAGGTAGTGTAATGCCAGTAATGCGAAGTCAACAATCAACTTGCAGACAATGTAGAATAGTTCAGGTACTTCATTAAATTTGTAATTAAACACCACAATGTTTGACGAGTTTAAACTTCTACAAAATGGAGGCGTTTTGTTCACTGATAGTATTAGTTGAACAATGAGGGTCGAGGTATAAATAGTATTATTAGACTATTGAAATTTTAAGTACTCTTATCGAATTAAAATAATAAGCTACGTAGATAGGAACAATAAAATGAATCCCCTACAATTGTTCTGTTATAAATAGTAGGTATACTCGTAGTAGTTAGTACTCGCATTCTACGAAATTTAGTATCTTCATTTCATTCTAAATATCCAATAAGATAAAAACATTCGCAAAAAATGAATTTCCGGGCATACGAGATTGTGTCGGACGTCAGTGGTTCTTCAATTTCAGTGTGTTTGCGGACGTGACTCCGTAAACTAATTATTATTTCAGAACACTGAGCCCTTTATGCCTCGCGTTACTTTATCATGACAACATGTTTTCCGGTTGTAATGTAAGCGGATTGAGAAAGGCCTCCGAGCCAAAATCTCGAGGGGCTTTGAAGGACAACTCACCGCAGTACGCATTTATTTACTGTTTTATGGTCATACAAAAAGCATCCTAACTAAACAACGTACCTACTCGCAAAAATAATGCGACCGCAAAAGATTAAACTTTAAAAAAATAAACGGATGTAAAGAAGGACGGCGACACAGGCCCAGTTATTATAAAATAAACGAAGACCTCTTTATAAATGATATAGGTATAATTTTAAATGACTTTCGGAGAGCGACTAAATGCGCTCAAATCTCTCTATACCTCGCTTACCTATTCGTTAGAAGATCATTAGGTACTTCTAATTTTAATGGAAATACATACGAGGTAAGAAGAACAGTAGTACGAACATCTGTATGGACACCTACGGAATGATAGTGGTTTATTTATTATTACCTACTAGCAATCCTGTGCACAAACTGGGCGTTATTTTCTAAACACATGGAAGAGATCAAAACATAAAAATAGCGCAGATTCTTGAATGTTTATTTGACTATTTATTACTCAGTCAACCAGAATTCAAAAGTAAAGAGAACGATACTAACGACTCGAACAGTATCATCAGGTGGCAGAAAAGCAATTTGCCCTGTCTACTCGATTATCCAACCATTTTCATCACGAAACAAACCACTTAAGAACGACATAAACGTAATTCTCAGAACATTTCCTAGTATATCATTTTGTATACATACACGTAACCTACGTGCCTACTCTTTGTGTACTTGGCCGCATGACCGACATTAACACAGTGCGGAATACGAAACGATTCTTTTTATTCCCCCGTCCTCTTTACAAATGGGAAACCGTACCGGCATTATTACCTATATGTCTAGTGAATGAGCATTTACTTCCACTTTGAACAAAGATTTATCATCACGACTGAAAATGAAATGCGTTTTAAACGACTCAAGTTTAAATAAATATAAGTACCTACCTGTTTCTCAGAGTTCGAAAAGAAATTAGCCAACAGAACAAAAAGAAGCCAGTTCCTCAAAGGCTTCTTTAATATCTTCAGAAATTATTTATTAATACAGGCAGTCATTATTTATTAATACTTTTGTTTTATTGTTGGTACGGTAAAGTTTGTGAGATTGCAGATGTGCACAGAGATTTATCCCCCCTCTCCTACTAGTTCCCGGTGAGTCTGAATGAGCTCTAACAAGCTACTGCTGACAGGCGAATGCGTCATCATGGAAGCTGCTTGTGATTACAACATTGTAGATACTTACCTACCTACTCTATATGTTTCTTGTAGACGGAAACTCATCTATCGCAATTTGAAATGAAGTAGGTATAAGTTTGTATCGACACAGATGTTTGACTTTCATACCACAATTTTAGAACTAGTTACAAATGCTGGCTGTCATAGGTAAATAAAAAACCTGCCAAGTGCTAGACGGGCCTCTCGCTATAGGGACCCGTTCAGTAAAGTATATTATGTCTATTCCATTATGTAATATTAATTTTAAATATCGATGTTCGGTTTTGGATCAAGGGAATAAATAATTGAAGTCTATCTTATTTAAATTATTAGTTACGTGGCCGTGACAGACGGACAGACGAACGGACAACGATACCATAGCAATGTTCCCGTTGTCCGTTCGTCAGTTTTAGAGTAAGTTTTAGAGTTTTCGTATGAACGATGTATGTACATCAAAGACTAGGTAAATTTGATTATGTTACAAATTAATTTTAGGGATTTTTTTGCAAATGTCAGACCATAGCAATGTTCCGACATTTGCAAAAAAATCCCAAAAAATAATTTGTAACATAATCAAATTTACCTAGTCTTTGATGTACATACATCGTTCATACGAAAACTCTAATTTACAAAATACTAGAAACCATTGCCACAGTCAAAGTTACACTGTTCGAAATATCTGTTGATGCATGACTGCATGAGTATTAACTAGAACCCAAAACGCTAACAGATACTGCATAGTATAGGTTAAGAAGTGAGTGGTGTAAGCCTGAAATGTTGGTGCAAAGACATGGCATTTGTTAGGGTAGGTTGGTACGTCGTTTAATTTTTGTGCCAATCCAAACACCACTAGGTCAGATTTTCTATTCATTCGGTTACTGTAGCACCACAAAAAAACTGAACAATCGGAATATATCAATGCTTTAACTTTAACAACAACATTATTCGGGTTAATTACCTCGTATGACACGCTCACCCATTGCGGCAGAATCCCAACATGGACAAATAATTGAAATTCGTCCCCAAATTCATCAAAGTAACAGACCTGTATCTTCATTTATGAAGTTGGAGATAGCCCTTTAGTTTCATACCGGTAAGCGATGAATCATACCTTTTTGACGAAAATCGTCTCGCATCTTTTTAACGGGTTTAGGGATCCGTACCGGAAATACATGCGACTTTCTAAAAGACCGTACCCCCAAGGAAGAAAAAGAAACCCATTGCTGTCGCTACATCGTCCATCTCGTCGTCAGTCCGTCGGTCACAAATATCCTATATAGCGCCTAAACGGAACAAAGAATCCCGACGTAAGCGCCCGTCGAAGACTACAATTTTACTACCACATTTTTTTATTAATTAATTAAATTTTGGATCACTTTTGCAACCAGTGTCTATCTCATGTATTTGTTGTTATTTTAACAACAAATATTTAAACTTGTTACTGCTGTAACGGTTTGTAAGTTTGATGTTTTCTGCTCAAATCTTTGATTACGGATTCTCATAGCGCTACTTATTAGCGCGTCCACTCGCAGTACTTGGCCGGATTTTTTCAAAATGGGGTATATTTTGAAATAGTTAGGTATGACTATGTATAAACTTAATGAAACTGTTGAAACTTAATGAAACTTACAGATTTCACGCGCCGATGAGTACCATACTTAGTACACAGAAATCCGATTATATTATATCCGATTACCATTGAACCTTTTTGACTTAAGTTTTGACTGAGAAGTTTTAGCCTATACATATAATGCCCGCTGTACACACTCGCCGAGACATACCGAGGACGAGTGTGTAAATGGTGGCTCTCGCCTCGCCTCGCTCTTTTTCGCCATACCTCGCCGCCTCGTCCTCGGCCTGTCTCGGGGTGTCTCGGCGAGTGTGTACAGCGGTCATAACAGCTTATACTAAACATTAAAAGCTAGTTTATAATAATCTACTTATAGAAACGTACCTATCTTACTACTGTAAATAAATAAATACAATAATACGTTAGAAATAACTACAACAGGATTTTCAATGTTAACGATAACATAATAATAAAATTATAGTTTGTAAGTATGTCTAGATCTTAGAATATAGAAGAGGTAAGTATTCAACACATACAACTCCATGTTTGTAACAAAAATATCACAATAAAGTCCCAGAATTTGCTTTGACTGCGCCATTGGAGGTGTTTAAATCCTGTTTTGCCTACATTTTATTGATTTCGTGAGCGATTTTACCTTACCGGTAAAATTCAATGCTAAATGTTTTTTCAAGCGAAAAGTCATCATAACTCAATCTTCTGGGCATTTATAAAAGCTTTTGATTAGTCGTAACAGGAGGCCAAGCATGAAAGCTCGTCTGTTTCGAGTACTGTGCAAGCTAAAATAAAATAAATAAACGTCGTAAAAATACTTCATTCATCTAACGATCATGGGTAGGTATACAGTACAGTCAGCCAAAGTCGATGTTTTTATTTTTTTATTATTATTATTTTTATTTATTTTATTCAAAACAAGACACCACAGACATTTGTGGAAAACACAGTAATATTATTCAAATGTGATCGACCGTTCAAGGAAAAAAAAACTAAACATTAAAACTGTGTCAGAAACGAGTGACTGTATAATAAAAAAGTGCGTAATATTTTACAGAGAATGCAACCCTCATGTGAATCTATGCCGTGACCCCTCCAAATGTGATAGGTATTTAGGGTGCGAATACCAAAGGGTGGCACCCACTGTCACAGTACAAAAGTCCTACCTATCCTATGTATATAGTATTATTATAAGGGTTTCGGTAGGACAACACTTTTATAGTATGCTTTCTCGCTTCGAAAATAAATTCGCCTTTTCATTTTCTATTTATTTTAATAATTTGATTTTGCAGCACACTTCCTAGAAACTTCTTCATTTCTTTAACGGGCAACTCTGCTCTAGTTCTGATATTTATGAGTAAATTCTGTAACAGCTCTACTATAGGTAAAAAAAATACTGTTTCGCAGAAATACCGTCTAATAATTTTAATACCGGACAACAAAAGGAAGTGTTTAGCCTCGAATTACGTAAGGTATCTAAATTAAATAATCTAATGTAACATTGTACTGTACGATACTCAATTGGTCATGCTTTTAATATATTTCTAAATAAGTACCTAGTTACATACATGCTTGCAGGTACCATACCCACATTTACTAATTGTTTTCCTTCTATCCCAAGCTTGTCCAGATAGCCGGAGTATAGCCTTAATTCTGGGTTAAATGCTTATGTTAATTATTTTGTTCCTATGAATCTATGCCACTTTTGAGTATAATCGTCAGTTGAACGAAATGTCTTCATTTAAAATACATGCTATCCCTTTCTACTATACATAAGCCTAGACAGAGATGACACGAGACTTAAGGAAGCCTTAACTTAAAGGGTGTTACTTGCAACTCACTGTAAATGAAACCAAAATCTACCCAAAAATAATGAGATCGTCTCTGTCTCTTTGTGTGGTTTTAAAACTTCTACGAGTAACTCCCTTCAAAGTTTCAAACTAAATGTACAGATTAGCTAGCTACGGTACCTAACTACTTACTTCACTAGCAAGTACAAGCAACCAAGAGACAGGTAGCGTCCAAATTGAATTCTGACCATCGATATTATAGAGCGCCATCGTCAATGATGGATTATAAAAAGTAGTTATAAAGTCCGCTTGACGGCCCGCTAGCCTTTTTAGGGTTCCGTGTCAAAATTATAAAAAAGGAGCCCTTATGGTGAGGATACTTCTTTGTCCGTCCGTCTGTCCGTCCGTCCGTCAGTCTGTATGTCCGTGACATCTGTGCCTACTAAATGATATCGACTTGAAATTTGGCACAGTAATAGGACTTACTGGCTCGCATCTATCCCAGGTAAAAGGAATTTGGAAATAATTTCACTTTAATGGACAATGGGGTCCGAAATAGGGGGGGGGGGGTCGAAATAACATTACAAGGCTACATTTTATATTTTTTTACGATAAAAAGTCAAATAATTGGTACTAATAGAAGACAATGTATTCTGAGGAAAATAAAATCAAGTCTAAATATTTATGATCTTTGAGAATAAATAATAAGTAGGCCTATATCTTTTTCGTTTTGATTAAAAAATTCTTTTGAGAACGGAACCCTCGGTGCGCGAGTTCGACTCGCACTTGGCCGGTTTTTTGTATATACAAGTAGGCGACGAAAGGATCCAGCTTGATCTGCGGGACTTCAGAAAGCAGATAAACCTAAGAAACCATATTACTATCGTGAAGTACCTACTCATCCAGCGCTTTCTTTTGATAAGTCAGTTGAAAAAATTGGTTCCATGACCCCGAAGTTGATCTTCGGATCTTGTCAAGAGCCAAGAGTTTTGAGGTCTTAAACCCTTTATTTTGGTACTTTGGTACCACTCTGGGGCGGGATCCTCAGACCTTCGATGAAGGAGACGATGCGGGACATCTTATCTTATGACAGGGGGCCAGGGTCAACCCCAGTGGCACTTCGACCCTCAGGGATCTTTTGTGCTCACCCCTTACCTTAGTCTCCTTCCTGTTCCTTAAAGATGCTTTGCATCAAGGACGCTATACAGCTTACAGGTAGGAGCCTATAGTCCTCTGGTTTCGGGTAGGCGACCCCCAGAAGACTCACACGCTTTCTTACCAATGAGTCATATTCGCACAGCAAGTGTTCCATTGACTCAACGGTGTCACCACAGGCTCTACAGGTGGGATTGTCTGCCAGTCTCATCTTGTGTAGGAGGCTCTTAGTGCCAAAATGGCCTGTGAACTACAATGAGACGGGTGAGACTCCTGCTATGGTTGTAAATTTTTCTACACCCAGTTGTGTCACCATTTCCAATGAACCTCTTAGAATGTTTAAGTTGGTTTTTGACCACTCCACCATATGCAGGTCCTTGGCTTTAGCCTTAATGGCTGTTTTGATGGTACTTATTGAGAGTCCAACAAAATGCTCAGGCCCCGTAAAAGTGGTTTTTGAGCCCTTTTTAGCCAGCTCATCAGCACACTCATTTCCCCGCACCCCTACATTTCCTGGTACCCAGACTAACCGCACCTTGTTGTGTCGACACAATTTATTAAGGGATCGAACACAATTTAGTACCCATCCTGAGTCCACCCTGCAGGAGTCCAAGGCCCTGAGCGCTGCTTGGCTGTCACTGAGGATGTAAACAGTTTTGTCCCTGACATTTCTGTCTAAGTTCTCCTGTGCACAGGCAATTATTGCACACACCTCAGCCTGAAAGATCGTGCCATGCTTACATAAATTCCTGCACCTCTACCAGACTCCATTTTGGAACCATCTGTGTACCATACCATACCATCTGTTTTCATCTTGTGGTTTCAGACCACGGCTCCATTCTTCCCTTGTAGGAACATGTATTTTATACCTTTTATTGAATATGAACTGGGGCTGAACCCTATCGCAGCCCATGCTCATTATTCCCTCAAGGTCTGCACCGACCCTCAAATCAGTGTGTTCAGTCTTAGGCATGTTAATTTTCCAGATGTTACTCACAGATAATCTGTGGAGAGCCTTAACTGCCTCCATCTGTATCACTATATGCAGTGGTGGGAGGTCCAACAGGATCTCCAACGCTGGCGTGGGTGTCGTCCTATGCGGGACATACGCACACGCAGGCAAGCACATTGTCTGATTATACTCGTAAAGCGGACGACGCACGTTCTAGCTAATTATTATAAGGAATATTTAGTATATACTAGTAGGTATATTACATTTCATTTATAACGTAATAGCAATAAGCACCAAACCCTAACTAATGCTCCAGTTGCATAACACGTCACGTAAGCCTGCATACATGCAGTACCAACACAAATCTAAAACAATGGTTGCAATTTTGTGAACCAAATAACGGACTTACTTACTTGACATGGAAATCTCAGGGTAGCTTGTGTTGTTTACACATAAAAGGGTTGTATTGTTTAAGTATACTTTGAATTTTGGGGTAGGGACAAGGAACTGTGTTATAGTTTCCTTTAAACATTTTCAATTGCGCATTACCCTTTTAACTGTATCTCAGTTTCAGTCTCAAAAATATGAATTGAATTGCGGTATTTACATTTTAGTTTTACAAACCTATTACGTTCATCCCCGTTCTTGACTGTACTCGTATATAAGAGTAGGTAGTAGTCGTTTGAATTGAAATCTTACAAGAGCAAAATGGAAACCTAGCTTTGAAATGAAAACGTCTCTAATCTATCGTTAGTCAAAACCTCTAGAGTATTGAGATGCCGATGAACTAATTACCTATGTGTTAGTTATTTGTTGATCTAATCTTGGACAGTCAATCAATACCTTTATGCTTGGTCTATTGGTAGAACATATGAGATTTTTTTTCCTATTTGTTCTAATGGTAGAACAGATGGGACTAAACGGACGGAACGGAACGGTACGGAAACTAAACTACTCACCTACCTTGCCATATAAATTATCTGTATTTCACAGATTTATTATTTTTAACCCCCGACCGATCGAGGTTTGTTATAAGTTTGACACGTTTGTCTGTCGGTCTATTTGTCTGTGGCATCATAACTTGAGAACAGGTGGTCCGATTTGGACCCGATTTTTTTAAAACTATACGCCTGATATAAATTGACCCAGTGGTTTCCAAGATCTTCGATGTCAGATGGGATCTCTGGAACGGTAATAGCTAGATGGTTCGAATTTGAGCTCAAATATTCAGGTTAAAAATATTTAAAAATGGCGGTCATAAAATAAATGTAAATTATGTGGAGCTAGGAATTTTAAGAGCCATGGCGAGGCCGAAGGCCGAGCTCCACGTAGGGCGTAGCCCGGAGCGTTCCCCGCCTTAAGGCGCCGCAGGTCTAACTTTTTGAATGTTCTTAGCCATGTCAGATGAAAATTGGATTAGTGGTTCTAAGATCTTGGAGTATCTTAGCGTGTTGGAGTATGATGGGATCTCAGAAACGGTAACAGTTAGGTGGTTCGAGTTTGAGCTCAAATGTTTATGGCCATGGTGACCTTCCCACAACTGGAATCTTGAGGATCTGATGATGATCAGGGTAAAATTGAGGGTCTCCAAAATGCTACTTAGAGGGATTTTTAAATTGTTAATGTAGAGTTATTATTGTTTGTTTGTTAATTTGCTTGTAACTAAAGGTAATCTTGTAAACAGGTGTAAATTGTGTTTAGTTAATTCTATATAAATTGATCATGGTATATGTTTATATATTGTACATATTTTATATACAATAATTAAATTAATTACAATAATTATATACAAATATTAACTAAGCTATACAGCTTTATTATACATAGGTAAGTATAATTAGTAGGGTACAACATTTAGACAATACGTCTAAAAGGTATAGGTCTGTACATTATTGCGATCCATCGGGACATATCAAAATCGTAAAATGTGAAGATTCCAAATTACGGCCAAGTCGCGAAATGTCCAAGTCGTAAAATGTCCAGATCGGAAAATGTCAAGATCGCAAAACGACCACGGGGACGAAATGGGGACCTATTGCACGTTGGACATTGCATAACACACACTGACACACTAGACACATTGCACATATTGACACAATTTCGTCCCCGTGTCGTTTCCGTTCCGTCCTGTGTCGTCCGCGTGTCGTCCCTGTGTCGTCCCCGTGTCGACCCAGTGTTGTTCCCGTGTTGTTTCTGTGTCATCCCCATGGCTTTACTATGTCGTCCGGTGTCGTCCCCGTGCCGTCCCTGTGTCGTCCCAGTGTCGTCCCCGTGTCGTCCTGTATAGTCCCTGTGTCGTCCCCGTGTCGCCTGTGATATTGGACACATCACACTTTGTGATTGGACGTTTCACGAGATTGACTTTTCCGATCAGGACGTTTTTTGAACTTGACATTTTCGATATGGAAATATTTCGACCTTGATATTCTCCGAGTTGAACGTCTTGACATTTTACGATCTTGACATTTCCCGACATATTATATTCCCGTTATTGTATTCGTAAATCACGATACAAAATTGTATAGGGTAGGACATCAAAAACGAGTCGAGGTAGATATTTATGTAGATATTTTTATTTGAATTAAACTCTCCGATGATTACCTACATGTAACGTAAATTCGGAAGCTCATTATCTTAAATATCATACAACTTAACTTATTCATTTACTTTACATAACATGGAGCGTTCTTGCATACTGTATGATTGTATTGTTACGAGTATATACTGGGTCGGTTTATATATGTTACAGCCAAAGTCATTAGTCATTATACTAAATTGTGTAGTTAATGTGATAAATTAATTACTTTATCCAGTCATTATACATAATAGCTAGTTAGAATTAGTTAAAGTAATATTCACACCGTTACATGGTCCTACTCGCTTCTAGCTAGCAAAAGTATAGGTCGCGCAGTCAGAGTTCAGGCGAACACAATACTCACACAGGTGTTTTTTTCCATACAGAATGTTTAAAAATTAACTTCTAAAATCACATAATTTGCTTTGACTACTTTGCATGGCTCCGCATGCTTCGCACGACTCCCCAGGCCTTGCGGAGTCTTACGGAGCCATGCGGAGTCATGGAAAGTCATGCGGAGTCGTGATGAGCATGTGGAGTCATCGGAGTCTTGCGGAGCCATGCGGAGTCATCGATGACCCCCCAAACCCAAGACCCAAACCCGTGGAATATAAAATAAACTAAAATTTATTGTGTTTTATTATTTTATCCAAGTCTTATTAGATATTATGTAAAATAGCAAGATAATTTGATTAAATCTGCCTCGATAATCACTATGACTAAATCGGGTCGATATTACATAATGGCTGCATAGTATAAATAATAGCTCGGTTAAACACTTTGGCTGTAACATATATACGAGTATGAAGTTTATTCAATATTACCATTAAACCTTGCTCAGGATACTATAGTGTTTTATGATGAATATTTGATGACATGCAAATTTTTGGATCATTAAAGTGTGATTTTCTATAATCTACATACTCAAAGGGGTTTATCTAAGTATCTATCTTTATATTCTACACAATTATAGAATCGATATTCCATTTTTGTAAGAGAACTAGGTAGGTACTACAACATTTTATATGGCGGCAAACATTTCTGAACAAAACGAATATATTTTTTACGTGCAGAAATATCCCTGAAATTATGATTTATTCCGGATTGTGATTATATATGATATTGTATCCCTCTTGGGGATTATGGACGTAATAGTTAGGTTATGTTATGTGCCTACACTAGTATAATTCTTTTTTATGCATTTTATACAGCAAAAAAAGCGTCTGCATTGTACAGTTGCTGTCACCCACCGGTTACCGACTGGCTAGAAAACTGTAAGATTTTTCGAAATTTGAGGTTTCTTGACGACACGATATTCCGTCTATTAGAAAGTCAATGCTTAGAATAGGTACTTAATACTAAATGACTGTTTATTTTGAAAGCGTACGAGTAATTACCGTTACAGTGTTTTCCTCTCAGAAATTTAATTTCCTCACCATTTACTTCATAAATGTTAATCTCAGATTTTCTTCTTAAAGTAACATTTTGATTACGAGTAGAATACCTACATCAAAGTTAAAATTGAATAGGCTTGCTGCCTATTTTCTAGTGTCATTAATTAGTAATTAGTAGGTGAAGTTGTAGTGAAATTGATCAAATAAATAGTTATATTTATATCTATACGCAACATGTATTTTGGTGGTTATTTTCCATATTTATTTTATTTAATTATTTATTTTCCTTATATACTCGAACATTAATAGTATTTAGGGAAACATCTCACTAGATCTCTCTAAACTCATTGTGTTATTTTATTATTCCTTCTTTATTAAATAATAACCCCATTAGAATGTACATATAAGTAAATGTATTTATTATTCTTTAAAATATAAAATATTGAGTGTAAACGACTTCTGCATAAATAATCAAAGGTTATAATATTCCTAAAGAATATCAAGTTTAAATCCTTCTGGTTAGAACCCAACCCTCCTTTCCTTCTTTATTGAATAAATACCCCATTACTAGGTGGATATAAGTAAATGTATTTATTATTCTTTAAAATATAAAACATTGAGTGTAAATGACGATTGGGTTTTACTGCATAATCAAAGGTTATAATATTTCTAACTAGCAGGGTATCCAGTTTAATTCCTCCTGGTTAGTACCCAAACCTCTTACAGAGGTAGATTTTCATCTTCCGTTTGAAATCATCGGCCAAACAACAAAAAGTAAAAGTAGGTAAATATATATCCTTCATTTTATAATATGAATTACCAATTTTTGTGTACAATAAAGTGTTTCTATCTATCTATCTATCTATCTAGTTTGTTTGATACAAAGTTAAACTGTTATAATAATATGGTTTATTGGTATTTACTACATAATATTCTGTAAAATATATCTAGAGTATGAAGAGAGGTTGGGGAGACTGAATTTGCCGACACTGAAACAGCGACGAGATAGAGGCGACTTTATAGAGACTTACAAAATTCTAAACAATCACTATAACACAGATGAAATGAAGAATTTCTTTATATTGAACTTGAAGGAGCACTCAAGAAGACACTGCACACAACTAGTGCGGAACACGGCCAAAACACTGTCAAAACATCATCTCCTATTCGACCGGGTAGTCATCCCGTGGAACGGACTACCTGACCAAGTTGTGAATGCTGAAACTATAAACCAGTTTAAGAACAGATTAGACAGCCACTTACGAAATTTGAAGAAACAGGCTAACCAGCATTAGCTGCCTGCCTGCTAATCCAATAATAATAATAATAATATTTTATTTATGTATAATATATACCTCATAATACGAGTATATACCTTATAATCAATTCTATTCACATGTCAGGCGAGAAAATATTTTTATTAGGAACAATCAGCAGGCTGTGATTGGATTCATTCGCGGCAGGGAAATTGATTTATTTCCCAATTGGAATTGTTGTGTACCCTATCCTTCATTTACGCATTCCTCAGACAACGAAAGAAGATCAATACCGACATTTAAATTAAATATTACGCTATTATTATGTAAGTATGTCGGCAGGAACTTATAACGTCTAATTTAAATACAGTTTGCGCCCACAACCTGGAATTTATAGTCCCAGTAGCTTTATAGCTAGATGAACGCGATAAGTAGGCTGCTAGTTCGAGGGTTAACTCATAAAAAGAAACTTTTTGTTGTAAATAGTTGGTGTATATTTAGATCCCGAATATAAAAGTACCTACATATAGTTTTGTATTGGTTTACGTAGGCAATTTCACTAATGTATAAGTTTGGTTTAGGTAGGCCTGTAGGTGGTTGGTTCAATTTAATGGTTTCACGCAGTAATCTATTTCCCTTGGTTAGATACGCACAGCCGAAGAAATAACAATCGCAGTGCTGTAAACAACATTTCGCAAAAAGCGGAGAATAGAAATGCGAAGCCAACTTATACATATGTTAATTTAGTGCCCAAAATATTGGAAAAAACTATACGAACCTCCATAATCGGTTAGAAGACCTCCACACACGCCAAATGTCTCGTAACATTTTTCACTGACGGTTAGAATGTAGCGGAATAAACTTTGAGCGGGCACATGGTAGGTAAGCTCTATTCGTCGCGAGCGAGGAGCGAACAATACGTGGTTGTGACGCGAGGGTCGCGGTCGTGACTGAGGGCCATAGCGTAGCGAACAGCGGCTCGACGGCGGCGGAAAGGGTGGCTGGCTCTCTTGGCAGCCCTCGTCCCGCGCTACGCCGCCGCCCTCGGCGTCTCGACTACTGACTCCCCGGCTCTAAAGGCTTTGCCCCACGGCGACGCTGGACACTAAGCTCTAAAAACTTTTAAATAAAATAGTCGTTTCCGCGCTTCGTTTGGTGCGGCTCTATTTTCTAACATTTGACCTTCCAGCTTGCCCGTTACGTCATATTGAAATCGATCAGTTGACATATATATTTAAAATTCCGATACCCGATCACTGTCAAAATCATTCATTAGGTACCAACTAAATCTCGATAAGGATAGGTGTACATTAAAATTTAATAATCGTGTCCGCGTGAACATTTGTACACTTAGCAACTAGTCTAATCTTGCTTGCTGAAGCAGTTTCAACTCTTCGGAGAATCGAAAGCACTCCAATTTTCTAATTTTAGCGTTGGATCGAAGATTGAAAAGAAAGTAACAGTATGGCTCAATGCAGGTTATATAGGTAGGTGGAATAGGTATGTGCTCTCAAATTTTGACGTTTGTGGGTTGCTCTCAATATTTTGAAACCGTATATAATATTTTGATTTATGTGGAAACCGTGGAAACGATCTTACTCTTGTTCATCTATTTTTTCCGCTTCTCATGTTTCACATCTGTATACATATAGATCATATAGATACTTTGCCTGCAAAAGAAAGGAAGGTAACTTTTTAACTTAAGGTAAAAGCTCACGGGCGTCAGAAGTTCTTTCGCCAAAGGATGTCGCCATCACCGAGCGCGATATCAGATTTTAACCTTTTTTGGAATTTACGTAGTGACGACCTTAAGTTCTTCCACGAGTTCATTTCATAACAGAAACATTTTGCGATCGTCCTACAATTTCTACGACTGTACCTATGGCATACAATGCGGTCTGGGCAACGAGGCCTGGCCCTAAGCCTGGTCTGTCAGTTCGAAATGTATGTGAGGCAACCGCAGAATTTCCCGACGTATCGGAATAGTGAAACGATTAAGAATATAATAGAGTAATTATTTATTGTTATTATGAGGTTTTCTACCATTGATTACTGATGGATACATTATCCTTATCTTTATGGCTTCTAATAATTCTTTATATCAAATTCATGTAAACATTTCAATAGTGGCATTATTTCCTTCTACTCGTAGTTTAAAATGGAACCTAATTGATACTTCTACATACTTTCCTATTCGAGTACCTTCACTTTTTTCACATCGTTTATTAGTACTAATTGGGTACTTGAATCGCCGCCAGTGAAATGGGCACTTACGGGTTGGGTTTACGTAGGTCGAACTCTTTGTTAGCTCCTCCTCTCATTCATTTCCTTTTTAATTTATTATTTTGCATTTAAAATCCATATAGCGGTTGACATAATGTGTGCTATTTTTAGTTGCAAAAGAGCGTCTGTAGTGGCTAGAATTCCGAACTCCCCAGCGGGAGGCCAATTTTTCGATGACTTACTTACTCTAACGGCTCTAGCTCTAACAGTGAAGGAACAAATCGTAAGGAAACCTGCAATGTGAAATGGGAAAGGCACAAAAGATTCCAATGGGTCGAAGTGCCGCCAGGGTTAACGCAGGTTAACGCGCTATTATCATAAGAATGTTAGATGCAAATATTTTGAGGGAGGTATGACTTCAGACCAAAAATAACAGTCTAACTAATGTAAATTTTCCATAAAAAACATAGACATCGTTTCACATTAACGCTTTAATAACATAAGGAAGAATATTGAGATATTTGATAAGGAAGAGTACTGTAAAATACCTACTTAATTAACTTATTAACCTTTACGGTATTAATTGTAAGAAACCCTTAGGACGCAAGTTATACTAGCATTTGTCCGTTTATTTTTTAATGATTTTTATACACGGCTTGTGCGAAGGTCGGGTTAAGAGATAATCCGAGATTAGTGCCTAATCCGGGATAAATCACAAAAACGACGTCTTTCACCAACGCAAACCCTGTTAAAATTTGTGGGAAACCATAGAAAATTCGCGATCTAACCCAGGGTTATCTAACCCGGGTTATTTCGCGAAATGAGTATGGATTTAATGTCATTCCTCTGTGCTGCGTGATTAGGAAAATTATAAACAGCCAGTATTATTATTTTATTTCGTCGCAGTCTAAATGAAAAGCAGAGTGTGTCACTAGGGACCAAAATTATTTCCATCTCGTGTGACGCAGATTGAAAGCCTCGCTATACTCGTAGTTACTTTAGAATGCATAGCTATACGCTCATAATAATACGTGAGGCTGTCCAAAAATTGTTAGTCAACGGTTTGTTATCAACCTCATTGTTTTACTTGTATTATCCCTTGGAGGCAAATTGTATTACAAACTCCTTGGCCAAACATCACTGGCTGGCGAACTTTAGTTATTTTTTAATTAATTGTTTAAAAAAACATGTCTGTCACTTTTCAATCGCTACGGTGGAGGTAACGCGGGAAGCATTTCGTGTTATGATCTATTATGATTTTAAACGAGGGTTAACATATAAGGAAATCACTTGAAAATTTAATCAGTGATTTTGGGAAATTGGCTCCATTGGTTTCGTGAGTTTAAGCGTGGTCGGTGCTACCTAAAAGATGACCTTAGACCGGGGCGACCACCAACGGCAGTCACTCAAGAAAACGTCATCAGGCTGTAGTAGCTAATAAAGGAATGTCGCAACATTGCCAAACGCAAGATTCAGGGTGAACTGAAGATTGGATCACAGGCAGTTTCCACCATTTTACATGACCATCTTAAAGTTAGGATGGTTGCATCGCGATGGATACCCCACTCTCTCACAGAAGAGAAGAATGTCCGACGTGTAGACTGTTGCCAGTTTATGCTAGATAAATTCGATAGAGGTAGCTCACAATAGGTGACCTACATCTTGACTTCCCATGAATCTTGGATATATACAGTAATCGACAGAATGGGTCTTTGAAGAAGACGATTTACCCACTAAGGTTGTTCGCGGTCGAAGCGTCAACAAAAAAATTGTTGCCGTATTTTTTTCCGTCGTAGTGGGCCTGTAGCCTTAAATTCCACTAAAAGATCGAAGAACAGATAATAGCCAATGGTATAGCGAGGTTTTCCTGTCGCAAGCCTTCCAGAACTAAGTGACGATCGTCCGAGGAGCAGTACGCGTGGTATAACTTTTCACCAAGACAACGCTCCCGCCAAGACCAAGACACGGTCGCCAAAACCATGGACTTTTTAACACATTCGGGCATGCAATTGCTACCACATACCCCCGTATGTGGTAGCAATTGCATGCCCGAATGTGTTAAAAAGTTAAAAAGGATACAATTGGAGTACAAAAGAAATCACACGGAGCCAAGTCAGGACTGTAGGGGTACAGTCCTGACTTGGCTCCGTGTGATTTCTTTTGTACTCCACGTTGAAGAAATCTCTGCGGGGAAGGATATTTACGACTGCGGACGAATCAGTAAGCAATTTAGGCGGCTTTTTTTCGACCTTCCGTAAGAACAGTTTTTCACATGTTTTGAAAGCTGGTTCAGTCGAATGCGTAAGTGCATTGATGACGCAGGGGAATACTTTGTAAAGTTGTAAATAAACATTTGTAATATTTCTTTTATTATTTATTTGACTAAAAATTTACGGATCGCCCTATAGGTACTGTAGAATCTAGAATCAAGAGCGAATCGATTATTTCATTACAGCGCCCTTGCAGTAAATATACTATTTTAGTCCCTCGTACGTAACACAATTCGTTTAACCACAAGATCATACTATGAAGTTTTCGATTAGACCCTTTCCTACGCATTTGATGTTTACTCGTAATTATTAGGGTACCGAACTATTGATTTATAGCTTCAGCCGACCTTACAGTCTACGTAGCCCTTTTGAAACCTACATCAACATAAAGATTTTACGAAATTGTGTGATTGAATAGCATCAATAGTGAATCAAATAGACAAGCTGACATTTCCTATACTTTTTACCATCCAGATGAGACAGCATCTATTAAGGTGATCCTTAAGGGAGAATGCAAAACTTGATACAGCTAATGTTTTGGTTTTAGATACTTCCAAGTGTAAGATTTTAATCTTGCCCATACAAAATCTTGCGTTCTTCATTCCCAGGTAAAATTTAAAGAACTGATATGTTCAGTTACAGCAAACAAACTAAAAATATTTTTGTCTTATGTTTAGATTTTTAGATGACTATAATAAGCATTGTTACTATATTTACCTACTAACATAATCTGTTCAATGAAACAGCTAATAGAATTCCCATTATAAGCCCTTACATGCTCCTCTCGCCTATAGATAAGCCCCCGATCCCACCTCTCCAAACATCTATTAACACTGTAGATACACACTTGTGCTATTAGAATGTTGATCGTTCCAATTAATAGCTCGCAAGACTTGTTATTGTCTACACTACACAACTTAGTCTTTAATAACCAATATGCAATCTTGTGTAAGTACCACAATCTATCAAGGATAATAAGGTTTTTGAAGGGTAATGAAGTTCGCATATAATGAAAATTAATTAGGGATATTGTTATTACGAAATATACAGTCTTAAGTGCTTGAATGGTTCCTTTCAAAGTTAAAGATGGCTAAAAGACAATATACTGTGCCATCGGTATACGAGTAAATAGAGATGCAGTTGTTTCAAATTTTGATCGCGACAGCGGATCGTGATCGAGGTGTTGTTTGGTGTTGCTGGCGTTTATAAGCGACGACAGCGACCAAGTGATATATTGCTTGTTTGCCAAGCTTATGTTTTTATATGGAACATTTGATCGACACTAAAATCCTACATGGAACTTAAAGTGGCTTGCATTATCCACTGAACCAACGAAGTCTTAGGTAGGTAAGTTTTGGTGTCGCCACCCGACCAAAGCTCTTTGAATACCAGTGGCACACTTATGTAATCTAGGCGAATAACTCATATACATACAAGTATAATACTTACCTCTCGTCATTGTCGCGCGGTTCGAACACGCACTTGTGTGGAGAAGCTATTGTTGGGTAGAGGCGTAAAACATTACCTATATGTACCTACTAAGTACCTTTTCTCATTCACTCCTGTATTATTTCAGAACATAAGCTGTCCGGTCTAACTATTAATAGTATATAGTAAGAATAAATAAAGAGCTATGCTTATTCTTAGGTTTTTTAAATAACGGCTGCAGCATATTGCAGTCTGCTCTGAAATGTAAGAGATGATGCCGAGTTGTAGATGTAGCGGCGGTGGATGTAACTTTGTTTAGTGCATATTTAGTCTGGCCTTATGAACTTAGGCATCAATTCTGGAGTGTCGCTCGCTAAATTAAGTCATCGCTAAACGAAACGTCACTCTCTCGTCGTCGTCTCTTACGCAATCTAGCATATGAGTGAGCAAGATAGTGTCATTAGCTTTAGATTTAGCGGCCACACCAACATTAACGCCTTATAGCCCTATAAATAAATTCATAAATTTAGTTTAAATGTAGATCAAAATTAAGGATTGTTTTCTTTAGTTCCTTTGAACTAATGAGAACCATATTCCTTTGAACTAACCAGAACCATAATGACACTTACCTGTGAATCGAACCCGAGACCTCTAGATTGTTTGATCAAAATTACGAGAAACTTGTAGCCGCATTAGCAGAAAACAAACCACATCACTTTGGCATTTGTCAATTGCATTTAAACATTTTCAGTTCGTGACTGTATTATGAGAATGTTGAGTACAAAGGGTTTAGGAACATAAATAAAGGAACTTTATAGTCTCAGTAGTTCCTTCAGCTGTTGTGAAGGAACTATTGGAACAAAAAAGTCAAAGTAGTTCCTTTAAAGGAACTTCCAAAGGAACTACTGAGAACAATCCCAAAATCAACTACTTAGGTAGATAGTAAAAATGTCTGTACATAAAGATCCGTAGCTTTATATTGTATAAGGTACATAAATGTTCACATTTCACACAAATACGCAATACAGGTGCCTATTTGGTCGCAACCTGTATACGCATTTAAATAACTGGCGTACCTATTTCTTGTCTTGCCAAGATTTACAACAGAATAAAACCAAGATATTTTTCACAGAAATACTGGAGAAGCAACCACTGGCACTACTTTAAAATAAAAGCAGAAAGAGAACAAAGTTTAAAATGAATTTCGTTGAAGCGGGAGCGAAAGATAAAATCCTTCGATATTGTAATGTAATGTCAAATGTGATACAGGACTATATATGTACCATTATTTACCTTGAAATAATATTAATACTAAAAACTCCATACTTAAATCAAAATATTATTAAATAAAATTACATAAATCTATTTTATTTGTTTATTTTCTTTATTCCAGGAAATATTACAGTTTAACAAAATAGTAGTGTATGCAAATGACCATGAAATACCGAAATAACTAAAAATACAAACTATTGTGAAGCGTCCATGTCATGATTTAATAATTTAGCGATATCTTACTATTTTTGCGGGCTGAGCACAAAATATATCCACCAAGGACTCGAAAGTTGACAAGCTTATTTATTTCAGACAGATGAACTTCAAAGCTGCAATTTTAATGGAAAGAAAACTTATTTTACATAAAGTCCGTAGTCGCTTGCTTGCTTATCGTAGTACTTTGTAGACAAATAAGTGTTACTTGCTCTTCTATAGTTAATCGCTCTTTACTTAAATGTAAATAAAATATAGATAGCAATGAGTAAGAATTATTATATATTTATATGTATGTGACAATACACCTATTTAATCATTCTTAACCACTTGTTAAAAAGATAAACCACTACTTAATACCCAATTATCTTTAAGCCCTGTATAAAAATAAATTGAATAATACTCGTAAGGAAGTTGATATTGATAGTTCTACTAAGGGGTTCAGGTAGGTACCAAGTTCGCACGTTAAAAACGGTAAAATCATATCGTGTACGGATAGTTATTTTAACACATCCATTTCATGCGAAACAGCAATAAATGAAAGTACTAAAAGCACACGAATAGTCGATATGTGGTTTTAGTGGGTTTAAATAAACAGGCAAAATAATATAAGTACTCGTATAGGTATAAAATTATCCAATATTGTTTGATTACCTATCAATGAATGTGTTTGCTCAATATACATAATATTGAGCAAACACATATCTTACTCTACCTTCTTGAGAATGTAGATAATCCTGTTTGACCCAGAAACTAATTCTTATCTACTTAGAACCTGATGTAGCCTAGGCCGTATATATGTATATACAATCTGTTACAGAGCGGGGGAAGGTTCAAACGGGTTATGCTTCAATACGGCCCAAAACAAATCAAGTAAATACATACAATCTTCATACAAACTCCATACAAGCTTCATATTAAGTCCATACAACCTACATACAACTTATAATAACTCCATTCAACTCATACAACCTCCATACAACTCATACAATCTTCATACAAACTCCATACAAGCTTCATATTAAGTCCATACAACCTCCATACAACTCATAATAACTCCATTCAACTCATACAACCTCCATACAATTCATACAACCTCCATATAATTCATACAACCTTCACACGAACGCCATAATACAACTCATACTATTTCCAAATACCTTTTAGATATAGTACTCGTATATAGTTACAAATGTAATATTATAAATTATCATATGCTTGCACAGAAAATACGACGGAGTCCCGACTTCCAAGATACATGTTTCGACCTAGTTTGTAAGTCGAATGTCCTATTATTGTGCCTTGTAATAAGTAAATAAACTTTAGGTTTTTTTTTCCTTTTTTTCATACTAACTCCATACAATTCATACTAACTCCATACAACTCATACAACCTTCATACAATACACACAACCTCCATATAATTCATACAACCTTCACACGAACTTCATACAACTCATTTAGTTTCATTCTATGGTCTTCTTAGGAACATTTTGGCTTTGCAAGGAACAGACCCTAGGAAGGCCGATTTAGTGTTTTTTGAAAGTTTATTGTTTCATTAGAAATGTTTGTATCTTATCTTATTTCGGTATAATACTCGCCAAAACGTTCTTTTAAACATTTGCACGAATACATTCTTAGCTTTACTATCGCGTTCTAGGAATGTTCGCTGTGTTCAGTGAATAATTTTTACGAGAAAATATTATCAAAGATATTTGTTGTTTTGTTTTAATAACAGATTTATATATGTAGTTTAAGTATAAGCACAGTGTTTGATTGTTATAACGTCAGTTTTATTGAAATGACATCGGCCCTATATGGAGCCCTGTTCCTTGCAAGGCCGTTTGGAAGGGTTTAGTAAAACTCAAATTTAATTAATATTGGCTCCATAATAAATGTTTTTGTTTCTTATGTTAAATACTGAAACAAAATGTTTCTTAATACTTAGTTTGTTTTATTTGTCCTGTAAATAAAGGAATAATACTGTTTAGTCGTTATGGTGGCCTTCCATGGTGCACCCACCTTCCTAACTAAGTTGCTCAACATATCCACTAAATTCCCACGGGTTGAGGCTATCACCTGTAGTCAAAAGTGTAAAATTATAAATATTAAGAAATTAATAAATTTTATTAGGTACTTTCTATACTTAAACTAAACTTCTCACAAAATTATATTAATAATATATATGACTTGGACTATCGACTGTTGTCGGACGACAGTTTAACGTGCTCTCCAAGGCACGGAAGGATTCAGATGAAGAGTTGCCGCTAGCGGTCACCCATCCTGGTTCTGACCACTTGCACCATCACTTTCGGACTATGCTTGCGCAACTAAGCTACGCTACGAGCCCCCTTCAATAATAAATTATTTTACATATAGTTATTTTTATTTTTTTAAGTTATTAGTGGACTGACTCATGTAAGGAAATTATAAAAAAATCTGAATAATATCAGCTATAGGTAGATTAAAATACTTTAATGGACAAATAATTTTAAAGAACTCGTAGAATAATTTTTCTCCGACCTTTGAACTTCCTAAACCATCCGTTGAAATTTAATCTCAAAATTTAATGGCTATTGTAACTTTTAATGAGGACGTTTTTGTACAATATGCACCTACCCATATAAGTACTATAGCTGGAAATAATTGTGCAGGAAAAAAACAGAAAGTATTATTTAACCAGTCTCGTTGTTTACTAGTCGGAATATATCCATTTTTTATATACATGCAGTATACATTATTATTATTGATGAAAGCAAAGTATAGTAGTAGTAGTATAGTTTTTGTATATTAAGAAAGTACACAGGGTATCCCAGAAAGTATGGATCAAACGAAACTAGTGTGTGATATAACGTAAACGTGAAAGTTTTTTTATTAATTTTTTACGCCAACTAGTACCAATTTTGGGGACAAATTGATTCGAAATTTTAACAATTGAACAAAAATAAAACATAATAAATAAATGTCATTTAGTTATTATTATCAGAAAAAATTATAACAAATTACAAAATGAACTTTTTTCTGTGATGGAATTTAGGCTCATATCTCATCAACCAGTGATCGGATTTTGATGCGGTTTTCTTTGTATATATATTCATATGGGGTTATATTATATATTCGTAGATAGATAATCTCCTCAGGCATTACCCTGTTTCATTTGATCCTTACTTCCTGGCACATCGTGTATATACTATAGCTATTTGTTCTATTGTCAATATTTTACTATAATTTCGTACAAAAATAGCGGGAGAAAAAATATAAATGCTTAAAAATAAATATTGACTGTTTGACCGACTTCCGGGTTGGTTGTGATTTATATATCTCAGAAATATCGTGAACGTTATTGATTCTTTGATTGCACTTCAAAATCTGACAAAAATATAATTTGTCTTACTGAGTTATGAACTTATGAATTATGATGAATGCAGCTCCAATGGAAGAAAACCAGCACAGAGAAGGTAATACTAGAATCCAGTGACTTTGATGTAAACTGTCGCATTATTTTTTGTAAATATTCATTTCAAGTGTATGCGGTAACGTAACAGTGGAAAATTGCCAGAAGAGGGTGTCATTTGTCAACGCCACTTGCTGACGTTTTGCGCCTTGGTTGAATGGAATAGACACCGGAGCGAGGCTATCTATAAACTAAGCATCTACCTCAAAGTGTCACGAATCTGGAATACACGGAGTTTCCATCAATGCTGAAATTGTCATCTCGTCGCCGTTTTAGGCAACTAACCGAAATACTTTTTCGGACGAATCCGGAATGTTGAATTCGGACGAATTTCTTAGGACCAATGCGGAATGAATCAATTAATTACTACCTTAGCCTGCTCTTAGCGATAAGGCCGCCTAAATTGTATTTCACTATTTCCTTTTCAATCTCATGTTTGTTATTTTATATTTGTGCAATACAAAGTAAAGTAAAATACACTTTGTATTTTACTTTACTTTTACTTAGTAAGGCAAAACTTTTATTTGTTACATTATAAATATATACAACACCTCACCTTGTCGTGTACCAAAGCCTCTAAAAGACATAAAATACAACACTTACACTACGAAATAAAATCTTTGTAACTAATATAATCAAAAGAAAACGAAATGTATGCATATAAGTATAGGTTAAGTTTTTGTACAAAAATGCGTACCTAAAGGTCAAATAGTGGTCATTCCATTCCAGTTTTCATATCCTTGTCAGTGAACACACTGGGATTTCTCCGAAGTATTTCAGGAGCCCTGTCACGTCTTGCTGTCACAAGTAGTAAAATAAAGTGAAGACTTGAACCATTTTCACTTGAATATGAATTATCGACTTAAGCATGCAACCCGGTTATGGATGTATCTACGAGTCGACATTTAATTCTTAGTAGACAACAATATTTTACTAAGTACTCAAGGAAAATTAAATTTTTTGACAAATCTCCGACTATCTTTTTGGTTTTCATCAGACTCTCGAGTGTCCAGATGTGGAAGCGGCACCTTCAACCTATCAATTTTGGATTCTTAGCTGTATAACCGTTCCTCAGTTAATTCCGGAAAGTATCGATTACCGTATTCTACTTTAACAGCAGTATCGACGGTTCCTCTCTCTCGACGGTAATTAATTGTATCTAAGAACTATCTCAATAAAATTCCCTAACCTATACAGAAATTGCATGCAAATCCGTGCACGCATTGTAAAAATATAGAGGAACGTACAAACAACCTAACAAACGTACGCGTGAAAAACTAGCTTAACCCGATTCCGTATTCCTACCATACGGAAGCGGTTTAAAAATTAAATGAGAAGGTAGGTAGATCTATGGGGTTTTATTTTTCGGGCACAGTCTACGATTGAAACTGATGAAACTAATGCTTTATAGACTACTCCATTCAAAAAATACTTTTATTCGACCTTAAATTTCATTTGCATTCTGAAAAGCTTTTCACGAAATTTGACGTCACGTTACGTACGAGATGCTTGAATAGGGGAAAAAGTAAAAATCTGCACCTGCTGGCGATGCGCAAAACGGTGTTGCCTAGCTTTTATTTAAAGTGTTCTTTTCTGCATTCAACTCAAACTTTTACTTCAAAGTATATTTTAGAAAATGTTACCTACGAATTGTACAGTTACGACGTGACTTGTTCTTCAATTTCTGTCAGTAAACAGTTGCCTCCGTTATTGGTTATGTTAATGAAACTATTTGCATTGACACTGGGGCTAATAGAGCCACAGAATAGGCGGAAACCGTCGTGGTTACACGCATACCCAATAAGACGGCACACCGTCACTCGGCACCGTTCACTTAACTATCGAACGTAAATGATATAAGCGTTAGCGGTTCTTAGATCTTTATAAATCCAAACTCATATAATAATAATAAAATAAATGTTAATTTGCTTAAAGTATGTACGACTTCTAGGTTGCTCTGTGTTATAATAATTATAAGAGTCAGTGTCCTCGCAGTTAACAATTTATTTCTAAGGTATAAGAAAAACAAGGATTAAAAACAAATTAAAATTAGAATTATTACACAAAAAAATTAAAAACCACAGAAACTTTCTGTTTTCAATTTTTAGGCGATTAACTAACCTTATAAGGAGGTCAAGGAAAAGTCCCTAGACAGGACACAGTGGCGTTTACTACACCGACAAGAGCATAGCTCTTAAATTGAAGAAGAAGAACTAACCTTAGGTTTTTCCGAATCAAAAAGACGCATAAGACTAATGTTGCAGGGTTTCCGTACTGTCAAGCCGAAAATATCCAGGATCATAGCCAAGGTGAGGGTGCTCCCTGGCCTGGTAATCAACTGATTAAACCTGTAACTTATTTAACCGCCCCCGCGTCATTTTTTCTGACTACCAAACCCACAGTGCTTCTAGGTCGTCTAGTCCATCAAGCTTAACCAATATAAAAATGGAAATGTGTTGATTTGCATTGTAATTCAATTATTTTGCGATGTTTATCGTTCCTTTATTTACGAACTAATAATGTACTGGTCTTATCGCTATTCTATTCGTTCTCAGGTTGTAATCCTACGAATAAGGATGTCCTCGACACGGTGCGGTTACGCAGTCTGTCGAAAGATTTGTCCTGCCTGATGTGGTATGTGCACAAGTTTAGAATTGTTCATATGAATATATTAATTAATGATTAATTAACATACGACTAACTGTACATAATGCAAGGGTAACGTAACGGTATTGCTTCGTAGCAATGCTTCAGGCCGGGTAATAAACGGCTCATTCGTGGGAGGACGAATACCTACCTGCATGCTGCTTTCTACAGTTTTTACATGATTAGCTTGATTAGTGATCGCGTAAACTATTATCTGGATTTTGATAAACATCATTAGGGCGGGGCTGCCTTAGAGAGGTTTCGAGGCAGTAGGATAACATTTTGAACGATTCATTCAGTAAACAAAATTTTATGTAATTCTTAAAACTTGGTCTTTTAATACTTATATTTGAGTACCAATCTAACATTATAAATAAAGACTTAAAAGTATTATGATGACTTAGCAAAATTATGTCTGATTTTATGCACTGGTTTAAATCTGAATCTGATATCAAATTATGCGGTACGAGTCACCTATAATGAATTATTGAATACGTTTTCAACTGGGTTTCGTTATCAACAATTAATTTGTGTGTGCTACAAATTCTACGAATAGTATATTTTTTTTATTAATTAAGGAGAGCAGACGAGCAAACGGGCCACCTGATGTTAAGTGGTCACCGTCGCCCATAGACATCTCACCTCACTGTATTAATATTAGATGTTTTTTGATGCGCTGCTAACCTTGAGGACTAAGATGGATTGCCTCATGTGCCGGAAATTACGCTGGCTCTCTTACCCTTCAAACTGAAACACAGAAATGCAAGCATTTCTGCTTCACGGCAGAAATAGATAAGAGTGTGGTACCACCCCAGGCGATCCTTCACATTAGGATCTACCACTACCAAAATATTTCTAAAGGGTAGGTTAATACGGCGCATTAATAAATACTTAAGAATGAATTTCTATTTCCATTCAACTTTAGAGATCATGTCAGAAAATATTTGTCACATTTTGAAATACAGCCTACAGTGTGTTTACATATTCTTACAGTGGGTCGTAATCGTAAGCCATAATCCGTCTCCGCGACGAAGGCGTATTGCGCTAGGGTGACCAAAGAATCAAAGTAGCGACAAGGGAACACTTCGATTCCCATATAAAGTGGATGTCATGGTGTCAGCGGTTTATCTGACCTTTACTCGATATTGATTTACGATTAAATACTGTGTATTTTTAACTTTGCATCTCTGATTGATTATATAATAATAAAAACATATTTATTGTATGAGAGTGAGTATAGGTATATGTATACTAGATGGTAAGTAATCTATTGAAAATAGTTTTCTCGATCAAGTTCTATAGTATTATTTTAGTGTTATATTATATTATATTTTCTATTCGTGCATAATAAAAACCAGTTCTATTGATAGATTATTTTTTATGACACACGAGAAATTTAGTAAGGAAACAATATATATTTATACACTTACCTATTCATACTATATACTCATAGTGCTAAGGTTTCAAGAAGGTACCTACTTCAAACCTTAGTTCAAATAATCTATTTACAAAATAAGCTTTTACCTATAGAGATAGTAACGAATTCAACTCATTTCATGTTGTAAAAGACGTCTTAGTGCCGGATTTGATTAAGAGTTGCTTTGAATGTCAAAGGATCTTGCATACCAATTAAATACTTGTACCTCTATTTTCCTTTCTTATTTTAAACAGTATTCACTAAAGGCCTAGCTTTGTAACATTGTCTTGTAGACAAGATAAAGGTATTACTGTGTTGCGAAGACGGTAAGTGGTATATCTATACATCACTTACCGTCACAACTTTACATTTTTATATCTAGATTATCTTTGCTTGGTTTCCGCCTCCGACCTCGACAGGCTGAAGCAGAATATCAGCGCCATGCTCTAGACTACTCTAGAGTATGGCATTATGATGAGCTGAGGCCTATTTGGTGCTGCAGCATGTACGCCGTCCATTATTATTAATTTAATTTAAGATTGTATTGTATAATATATTATAGGTATGTACACTTATATATTGTTGTATAATACTTAAATGGAATTGCATGTGTGCTGCAGACAACAAATAAACGTTTTTCTATTCTATTCTATAAGAAGCGGTGGTAGAGTAAAATATGACGTTGTAAAAATGTACTTTAAGGTACTTTTTCTTCTTCTAAGTCGTATTCCTCATTGCTGAGGGTCGTGATCATTCTAAGGAATTAATCACATAGAACGACTCTCGTGGCAAATTTAATGGGGTGGTTTGACATTGCGTTCCCCAAGGTACTTACGTACTATAAAAAAGTTTGATTTGATTTGATTTGTAGAAAACCTAAGGAGATACATCTGTTTACAGGGAATATGTATGTCGCAGCCCGATTGTATAATTCGCCGATTTACATGAAGGCTAGCCTTTATGCAAAACGGCGCAGTTTTGTATTACCGCTTAACGATGCTCAGCCCTTTTATATAAGGACTGAACGTTAACATGCCCGATTTTATAAACGTTTTGCGTTCAACGTTTAGCCTTTACGTATAATGGCGAAATAGGAGACGGCGGATTGTAAAATTTAGTACTACTTTTTGCCGCTCGTGGTTCTGCTGAATCATAATAACCAAAATGGCGTCGAGTACAGACAGAGATTAGTTAAAATTATTAAATAAAACTGATAAAATGAGTGCAAGTAATCCAAACACAATTGAAAAGTTTGATTTAAAGGACACCTTCAACAAAAAATTGTTTAATTATTTTGAATCTCAATTCCAGAGCTTGAAAAAGCCGTGGTCCAAGCAACGCGTGTTAGAGGTTATAACACAAATAACAATCGGTAAGGTGGCCATCGATTCTGGTATACGCCGGGCAGCTGGCGAATATTCGGTCATTCTCAGGCGCGTAGAGCCTAATTTCGGTCACGTCATATTACTATCAATTTTATCTCTACGCGCCTGAAAATGATCGTATTATTGAATTACTAAATAGGATATAATCTCGCACCATTATCTTTGCCTACCCAGCTAAGTATATAGTGAAGATGCCCCGGATAGGGGTTTGGCCGGACGAATGGAAGGCGCTACATACAAATGATGTAATCGCATGCACTCACGCGCTCACATGTGCGTTTACTTATAATTGTTTGTTAATGTTGATTTTACAATATTTTTCTTAAAAAAGTAATCAAAGACGGTTTAGGCATAGGTAGATAGATAAAAATTGTTTAGTTTTAATGTTTTTTATCATCCTAAAATTACGAATATTATTGTAACTTAATGAGACGTTAAATAAACAAACATATTGTCTCATATTCATAACTCTTACTTGATTTTTTGTTCAATTTTTTGTCGGAATGAAATATCCGGCGCGGCCGGATAGTATCACTATCCGGTAACCGGCAGGATAGCAAAACTCGGCCGGATAGCGGATACCGGATACAAACCGGATATCTGGTGTATCTCTAGTATATAGCGTGAAGTTACGTTTTAATTGGTTTTTAATTTATGCTAAACCTTAGTTAATAATAAATACCTAATGTGCCATAACCTGTAAACACCTTGCAACCTGTAAACAACAAACCTTGCTCAAACTTCTCACTTCTAAAATATTATTGTCCGTACAATTTTATAATATAATTTTACCACTACTACTCCTCAAATTACGCTAATAATAATTAAAATATTATTATAATATAATATATTTTGAGACATTTCTATAATGGTGATTACTAGAGCTAGAAGTTGTCGGGGCACGATCTAAAATTTGTTAGGAATTGAATGCTGTTTTAATCTACTTTTCTAGATATCGATGTTGTAGCACTGCTATTTAATGGGTAGGTACATATCACAATGTCCAAAATCAAAATGTCGTAATTTAAAATGTCTTAGCCCAAAATATTCGTATTTAAAATAATAAAAAATGCCGACTATTCAAAATATTAAAAACTATTTAAAACCGAACAGTTGAATTTCTCAACCCCAAAATTCCGTATCACAAAATACTTATCCCCAAATAATGTTAATTTAAAGTCATAAGAGTTGTTGTTATAAGAGTCACGTTGTTGCAATATGGAACATTGTAATTATCGATAAGTATGCATTTATCGTAAATTCTGCCCCGACAACTTCTAGCTCTAGTAATTACTTACTTGATAAATGTTTTGTAATCATTTTTTGCTTTTATTTCTTCAAACATGGTTACCCTACACTGAAGCTTAAATTCTGCAATATGGCTGCATTTCAGCCATTTTACATTAGGACTAAACTTTGGCAGCCGTATTGTAGAACGTAATACGGTGCCAATCCGGCTGAACGTCATTTAGCCGTAATAAAAATCTCCGTCGTTTTGTAAAATGGCTAGACTTTATGTAAAACAGCGGATTATACAATCGGGCTGCGACATGTACACCTGGAGGCCTATAAAAAAATGATTTATTCGCAGAAATATATTCCTGATCAGATTGGTTAGAGCAACATTCAAACAATGTTTTTGATTGCAATCACGAGTATTCGATATCACGAGTATAGAATTTGGTGAAAGTCAAACCCAGTACCGGTAACAGAAACATATTTTCGATAGTATTGCGATATAAACTAGAATTTAAGAACCCTGCAGGACGATTCGCGCAGTATTCGACATACAATTTGTAAGGCTCAGACACATTATTTGTATGTGTAAACAAGATAGGAGTGGACTATTGTCGAAATCGTCCGCGACAAGCAAGAGTATACCATATGTTCTGAGTATGTGTGCTGCGAGGAACCCCACCAAATACTGAATGTATATGAAAGTCATGACATTTTATAATAAGAGCATATCAAGTGAAAACCTTGAATACAAAAATCTTTACATTATAACTGCGGCGTCTGCTTTCAACTGCACCGAAGATTGAAGCTACACGAAGGGATACTTTCTATGATAATATGAATAAATCCTGCTCTTCTTACATCCAGCTAAAAAACCTAATATATAAAAAATTAAAGTTATTAATGTATTGGTCCAAAGCTTATAGCCAAATTCCTAGAAGGACAACCTAAAACCGAGCTTATATGTACATTTCCAAAATCCATTGCTACTAACCCGCTTTATTCCCATTTTTTCTGTAGGTACTTCAATGAAAAAAACAAATGTGTTTTTTATTTCATTCGCTAGTCTAGGGTACAACTTCTGAAGCGCACAAAAAGTACGGCAAGTTGGGCGCGTGGAAAATAAATGTCTCTTTTGTGGCGTTACTGCCCTAACTACCTAATTAGAGTCACATAATGTGACTATGAAACTTTGGGTAGTAATCCCTTCCTATCTAAACCTACCTACATACATGTGGTACAAATACCTACATAATAAATATAAAAGTAAAAAGCATTCTAGGTAGGTAGGTATCTATAACAAGTTAGTACTATTACTTTAACGACTTCTAGTGCCGTACCCAATATACGAGGAGAGGTCCAAAAGTCCGCGGAATGGAGGGGTTGTAAATAATAAAAAAATGATATTATTTCTGACATGTTTCCTTTTCTATATAAATCCCCTTTAGCTCAATACATTTTTAGATCTCGATATTAACTTTTCTGTACCATCAAAAAAATACGATTTCTCTTCACCATCAAAATTAGTCGAAATCACCTCCTTCTTCATCGGCATTAAATTTTACCCCTAAACTCCTTTTTCAAATTTGTGAATAAATAATAATCGCTAGGGGCCAGGTCGGGACTGTATTGTGGATGGGCAAGCGATTCGAAGTCACACATGTGTAGAGCAGTCATCGAAACATTATTCTTGTGAAGCGTTGTCTTGCAAGAGCAACACACCCTTTGTCAGTTTTCCCGTTTTCCCTGTCCTTATTTTCCTTGATGACTTCCTTCTGTTTTTCTAGTAATCTTGCATAATAATCTCCGGTATTGTTAAACAACTGTCCTTTGTAGGTAGTCCACTAGCAAAATTCCTACAGTGACAAAAAAAAACGTAGCCATCAACTTTCCTGCCAATTCTGACACCTGAAACTCCTTAGGGAGTAGTGTAGCCTTCTTATGCCATTGAATCGACTCCTGTTTAGACTCAGGTTCAAAATGATGAACCCAAGTTTCATCCCCAGTAACAATTCGATCCAAAACGGGGATAGCGTCGTCACAGCACAGCCTAAAAGGTGCTTTAACGCTTCAATTCGTTGTTGCTTTTGGGGCGGCGTGAGCATTCTTCCATCTTGCACTGACTTTTGTCATGCGAAGATGATCTTGTAGGATCCTTAAAACGTTGCTTTCAGACGGGCATCTTTCAATATACATTTTTCGACTTTACAATATCCTGCGTCGGGGCTTTAACAAGCAGCCCTGGGCGGGGCTCGTCTTCTATCGACTCTCTGCCTTGTTTGAAGAGACCATGCCATTTGTTTAACCAGAACATAGATCCCCATAATTTTTTGTTTTTGTTTATATTTATTTCTATCTATTTGTAAACTGTTTGCGTTCCTTAATAAATAAAATATAAATATAAACTGCCCCCATCTCACTCATTATGGTTTGAGTAGGTTTTCCCTGCTTGGTAAGGAACTTGATTACGGCACGATGTTCAATTTGCTCCATAGTTGCAGTTTTCTTCCGGATTTAGTTGTTTGCAAGGCAATATCTCGTAAATGAAAAATGTCATAAGACTGACACTTGACATATATACCTCTAATGAGTTCCCAATTAATAAGATACTAAACGAGTGAAACCACCCTCCTCCCTTCCCCTCCATTCCGCGGACTTTTGGACCTCCCCTAGTAGCATGACCCGTAATTATTCTATGGACTCCTATGGGATTCCTAAATCCCTTAGGAGGCGATATTTATTAGACTCGTAGAGTTTTTAATTTTGTGGATAATACACGGAATTTAGATGTTTACAGACCTACACACACAAAAAATAGATACACATTACCAATCAGATAAGCTTTTTCAATACCTACACTACAGAATGCTCAATTAATTATTGGAAAAAAGATGTTTCATGTTTATATGTGTGTGTATTCATATATTCCATATAAATTAATCTGTGGCTTTTGTTGGCGTTGGCAGCATGGGCCTCACGCGCCCCGGCACACCAATTCAAATGCAAATTGAAAATCGACCTCCCACCTCCATCATTCCTCCTCAAACCCCTCTTTCCCTCCCTTCTTAATTACCGACTTCACGCTGGTGACAGGAGCCGGCCAGTGTCTAATTTACTCCAACTTTTATACTTTTTTATCATCAGTTAAACACAAAACATGAAAGCTTCTATTCTCAATGACCTTCGTACATACCACAGAAATCAAATATTATATTACATTTTATTGGTACCCCTGTGGTACATACAAATACCTAACACTGATTCATTGACTGGCAATAATGGGGATGCGGGTTTCGCCCAATATTATCAGATGGTACGATTTCAATGTACCTACTAACCTACCTACAATATATTTAAATAAACCTTTGTATTGTATGTGTTATACGCACTAGTAGGTAATAATTAAAAAGCTAGATATACGCACTTACTCTAAAGAATACGTAATTTATTAAGTATAGGGTTGTTGTTTTTGTACTTAATTAGATTTAGATTTTATGAAAAGAAGGAATGAATTTATTTCCAATACACACATGCAAACACAGAATATAAAAATAAAAATGAAAAAATAACACAAAATAAACACATCACTAGAAATCCACATAAATCGACGCCGTGATTTTGTCACTAAATGCCCGTAATTAAAGGTTAAGCTACTACACAGTGACAAAGCTACTAGATTACGGCCTCGGTCGAGTTGACTATCTGTCACTCTTCAAACTGATTACGGATCGGATGGTCTTCGAAGCAAAATGTCCAAAGTTGACCAAACGACCGCAATGTAAAAAAGGAGGCAAAATAATAACGTACATTGCCTAACTTTGTTAATCACTTACTGATAAGTATTAAATATTTTATTCTAACTAATAAATTAGGTACCAATAAATTGCCTTAATAATATTTTGTTACAGATAAATAATATTATTATAGAATATATTGTAGATTAAATAGTTTATGTAAAAAAAAAATATTTTTCGGTCTTTGTAAAACTAGGTATTCTTAGTATATAGATCTTTATAATAGAATAAAATTAAAATAAAATAAAAAAATCTTTATAGAAATCTGGACCTGTTCTATTGAACAGGTAGTGTGGCGGTGAGACGTCTACTGAGTCAAATGTTTTTGTATTAATTCCTATTCTCTCTCTCTGGTTGTTACGTAAGTTATTTCTATTAGTGAAGACCTGTTATTGGCCTTTTATTGTTAGTTTTGTTTATATTTTATTTAAAGTGCTGTTGGTTTTTCAATAAAATAAAAATAAAATATAGTATAATTATGTAATACCTACATCTTTTTCTACTTCCAATTGGTAATTTGTTCAATATGAAACCACAATCAGTAACTCAAACTACTTAATTCCTAAGGGTCGTTCGTTACGTAATGAGTATTTATTACGACGACACTGTGAACCACACGATACCATCAACTCGATTAAGTACAAAGGTTTCATGGAATTTGGTACAAAATTTGATTAGTAGTTTATGAAACTTGTCACGTAAATAAATATCAAAAAAATTATGCCATCTGTAATAACTGACATGGGCACGAAGATGAAAACTTGGACCACGCACTCTCACTGTTATCGACGGAGTTTTGACTGACAGCTGGCGTGTGTTGGACACTTCACAATAGTTTGTATTTTCAGTTAGTTAGGTATTTCATGGTCTTAGAAAAAGTATTGTATGCAACTGCACATAACTACTAGCCATTGTAAAATTCGTTTTTTTATCTATTTTAATACTCGCCCCCCTCGTATTAAAAACTCATTTTACAATGGCTGTAATTACGTGTCAGTTGCAGAATGTAGGTACTATTTAGATATATTTTTTCTCATTTTTTTTTGTGTGACTATGTCACTAGATACATTTTATACATATTTTATACTTCTTTCTCGAAATCATTTCCTCTGCCCCAAGGTTGCCTGGAAGAGATCGCTCTTAGCGATAAGGCCGCCTAAATTGTACTTCAATATTTCCTTTTCTATCTCATGTTTGTTGTTTTATATTTGTGCAACTAAGTGTATTTTACTTTTACTTTACTTTACTTATCGTTACTTTAACTAATAACCTTCTCGTTACTTTAACTAATTTCTACAGTGTACTAATAAGATAATACTCGAAAATGCTTGTTTACCGCGCACACCGACGTACCTAGCCTCTCTTCTTCTTCAATTTAAGAGCTATGCTCTTGTCGGTGTAGTAAACGCCACTGTGTCCTGTCTAGGGCCTTTTCCTTGACCTCCTTATAGTTTAATTTGCGATACGGTTATTAATACGGATATAAGTACTTATATAGTATATATGCAATATTAATATATACGAGTGTTTTATGGTATATAAGGCTATCCATTTACTTTTACTCAAATAGAAAATAAAAGAAATATTACAAATGTTTATTTACAACTTTTCAAAGTAATCCCCTGCGGTATCATGCACTTATGCATTCGACTGAACCAGCTTTCAAAACATGTGAATAACTGTTCTTGCGGAAGGTCGAAAAAAAGACGCCTAAATTGCTCTACACTCTACTGCTTCGTTCGCAGTTGTAAATTTCCTTCCCCGCAGAGATTTCTTCAACGTGGGGAACAAAAAGAAATCACACGGAGCCAAGTCAGGACTGTAGGGGGGATGTGGTAGCAATTGCACGCCCGAGTGGGTTAAAAAGTCCATGGTATCTGGCGAGCGTGTGAGCAGGAGCGTTGTCTTGGTGAAAAATTATACCACGCGTTCCGCTCCTCGGACGATTGTCACTCAGCTCCTGGAAGGCTTACGGCAGGCAAACCTCGCTATACCATTGGCTATTAACTGTTCTTAGATCTTCTGGTGGAATTACGGCTACAGCACTACGACGGAAAAAAACGCCAACCATTTTTTTGTTGACGCTACGACCGCGAACAACCTTAGTGGGTTAATCGTCTTCTTCAAAGACCCATTCTGTCGATTGCTGTTTCGTAAGCGGGTCGTAGCTGTATATATCCAAGATTCATCGGAAGTCAAGATGTTGTGAGCTACCTCCGTCGAATTTATCTAGCATAGGCACCAGTCTATACACGTCGAACTTTCCGCTCTTCTGTGAGAGAGTGGGGTATCCATCGCGTTGCAACATTCCTAACTTTAAGATAGTCATGTAAAATGGTGGAAACTGTCTGTGATCCAATATTCAGTTCATCCTGAATCTCGCGCTTGGTAATGTTGCGACTTTCCTTTATTTGCCACTCCACCCTAATGACGTTTTCTGGAGTGTCTGCCGTTGGTGGTCGCCCCGGTCTAAGGTCATCTTTTAGGTAGCTTAAACTCACGAAACTAATAGGTAATGGTGGCAAGTAATGGAGCCAATTCCGCAAAAGCACTAAATTAAATTTTCATGTGATTCCTGATAAGTTAACCCTTGTCTAAAATCATAATAGATCATAGCACGACATGCTTCCTGCGTTACCTCTATCGTAGCGATTGAAAAGTGACAGACATGTTTTTTTAAACAATTAGTTAAAAAATAACTAAAGTTTGCCAGCCAGTGCTATTTGGCCAAAGAGTTTGTAATAAAATTTGTCTCCAAGGGATAATAAAAGTAAAACAATGATATTGATAACAAGCCGTTAACTAAAAATTATTGGACCGCCCCACATATAAGAACCCAGTTGACTGTCATTAGCAGTTTCTATAGTGAAATCTAATACAAAGTTTCCGACAATCCAGAAGCGTCGGCAGCACAGACAGTTTAAACCGTATCGCAAATTAAACTAGGCTACGTCGTCGGTGTGCGCTAAACAAGCATTTTCGAGTATTATCTGCGAATTTAACTTCTGTATCTGCATTCGTTGCGACGGATTTGGGAATAGGTGTGCGATCCCAAATCCTCTAGATTCAATCGTGAGTAACGAAACGGAATGACTTGAAATTCAAATTTATGATAAATACGTACCTACTCGTAGTTGCCTACTCAAACATATTTCGAGGGTTTGTTGATGGTTTATTTTCAAATCATCATCAGCCTATTAATGTCCCCACTGTTGGGTCACAGGCCTCCCCTCGCACAAGGGAGTACGGGCCATGATACACTGGGCCCCAGTGCTGATTGGTGGATTTCACACGCCTTCGGAATTTTTTAATTTCCTCAGACATGCAGGTTTCCTTGCGATGTTTTCCTTCACCGTTATAACAGTCGGTAAATGTACGTAAGCCTTCGAAGAAAACCGAAAAACTCATTGGTACATGGCATTGCATGGTTTCAAACCCGGACGTCCCACGTCCGGCGTCCTAGCCATTAGACCACCGACGCTATTTTCAAATACTTCAGATAATATCACTCACAATAAACGATCTTACATAGCAAGGAAATTTAAAGTACTAGTACCAAGTACACCTTATATTATTAGCTTCATGGTACATAGCGATTTTCACAAGCTGTCTGCCAATAGTTGTTGTTGTTCGATAATGAGTCGCCCATGTTTCGGCGCTTCACAATGACTTTAATCCTACTCAGTCTCAGACTGATTACGAAATCGTTTTCGTCGAAGTCGAGGAAGTAGGTACCTCTAGGAAAGTCATCAACAAGAACTAAGTACTTCTCTACTTACTTACTCGTACATCTTGGATTGAAAATCTTAGTGAAAACTTCGAGTACGATAAGAAAATGAACGAGTGTTTTTCTACATAGACCGTATGAATTTATTTAGTCGACAAATTATAATAAAAACTAGTGAAATCTGCCATGGATTAAAATGAGTTTTTTGTGAGGAGCAGCAGAATATTTAGGGTTTTAACATAGGCTTCCATCTCCATTAGAAATGTAAGAATCCGGGAAACGAATACCTGGTACCTCTACAAAATACATCAGTGACGACTTCTCGCCACAGACAGAGCTTGAATTATATAGAAAAGACATCTACGATATCAACGTATTAAGATTTACACACATGGTTATCATTTCACACCATTTTCTTTCAGGAATGTTTATACCACATCCGAAGAAAGAACTTACGAGTAGCGAGCGACCTTATACGACCAATTTCCATGATTCGATTTCTATGATGAAATTCCGTTTCTATAGAAACTGGTGAAATTTAAGTTACATTTAAAAACATTTTGAAATGTTTCACTGTTCTATGGAACAAATAATGGGATTTAAAAAACACTAGTTCCATTATGGAACATTGAACTACTGATGGGACCAAATGATTTACTTTAATAAGGAGCGTCGGTGGCACAGTGGATAGGGCACCGGTCTCCCAAGCGGGAGATGTACCAATGAGTTTTTCGCATTTTTAGAAGACTTACGTACATTTACCGACTGCTCTAACGGTGAAGGAAAACATCGTGAGGAAACCTGCACACTGAGATGACCAGTGTGTAACATGGGGAAGGCACAAAAGATCCTCAAGGGTCCAAGTGCCGCTGGGGTTATTCCCGGCCCCCTATCATAAGATGAGATACTTTAATAACGACCATATGATTACATTACTTACTTCCAAATACTTCCAATTCTCATATCCTCACCGATGACGATCGGCTCATCCTACTGGGATTATTACACTTGACTGAATTCATAGTCAAGTGTAATTGCGTTAAGTACGGTACAGTGCAATATATCTGTGATTTACTCCACACAAACACAAACCTGTCTAGTCTAATTAGTCGACTGACTCGTTCACTGAATTCAGTCAAGTGTAATAGGCCAATATGGACAAGCAATCACGTAGAACGACTTCCTGCGTGGTCCTGGGGCATACATAGACCTTCCCCATTTCACACATGGTCATAATAGGTAAGTGTGTAGGTTTCCTCACGATGTTTTCCTTTACCGTTAGAGCAGTCGGTTTTATGTAAGTCTTCGTAAAAACGGAACTCATTGATCTTATAGGTACATGGTTTCGAACCCGTGAAAAATTATGCAAATAACATTAGGTAGATATTTGGCCCGTTTAGATTAACTCTGTAATTTACACGTTAACTTGGGAGGTGATTAAGTTTACTAGGCGACTATCGGGCAGTAGGGGTTTAACTAGTCGCAAACTTGTAGAAATTAATAGCTGTTAAGTGAATATTAAGTGCTGCTTCACCACTCATGGTCCATTTTGAATTTAAAATATTTGACCTAGGGTCCAATTTCAAGATCTTTGGAGATTTTGAAATTCATCGCTCCACTAGACTTATTTCTGTGGTCGTATCTGAGATCCCTTAAGTTTCTAAAAAACTATGAATAAAGAGGTTTTTTTCCGTTTAGTTAAAGATCTATCACTAGATCCACCTATGTATAGGTAAATACATAGATAGTGTTAAAAACAAGGGAGTGCCGCCGATTTGGTTACAAATTGGACTAGATGTGGCTCGCTCACACACAATGTCTTCCTCCTCATCTCTCCTGATTATTTTAGCCAAATACATTTTACTCCAAAATAAGCTTTGTTTATATGATTTCAACGATACTATTTGTTTTTACATATCTTTAAAATTGACGAAGTTATTAGCTTTACGAGCAAAAAGTGTGACACACCTTTTCCCAACATGCGTCCAGCCCAGACTATCGTACTTCACGAGTTATAAGATATTTTCATACGTCCTAGTATTACCTATACTATATTATTTGTTGTGAATGTTACAAGTTACAAGATGTTGAGTGTATGTAATGCTGTAGGTAGTAATGCTGGAAATATAAATAATGAACGTGACAGTTTCATTTATTTCATTTAGAAGGTTTTATCAGAACCTGAATCTATGCTTAAATCGGTCGGTGTCACCTGTCACCTCTCTTCTCTTTCTTTTGTTAGGTATACTGTTTGCTTTTGTGTGCTGTCGTCAGTTGTATCAGTTTTCTCTATGATCAAATTTTTAACAAGAATAGTTATTTCACACCTTAACTTTAGACAAGTTTGGTTGGAAACTCGGAATCGACGCCAAAAGAGCTTGCGGATATTATTTATAGGCATTTTTATACTATATTGGTTTATTATAATATAATCTTTTTGTTTAAACCATTATTTAATTTATTCAAAGAAATTTTATATTACCTACCTTTATGTATTGATGTAAATACTAAAAAAGTTCTTTGTTGCATTGTTAACGGTAGCGCCATCTGATGGGAATCATAGAAATTTGAGGTTTCATAAAAGCAACAGGCAGGACACATACAAGCTTTCGACACGTTGCGTTTTTTCAACGCTCGACGCTGGCGTTGATTGAAATATCGCTCGTTTGAATAGACTGACGGGCATTGCGTTCGGTTTACCGAACTCCAAAGAACGCTCAAATGTTTCTTTTGATTTGTTTGATGTTACATATTCATATTCATATATTGATAATTTATATTACAAGTCAAATTGATTTAAATACAGTTAATCTTATTATCTATGATAAATAACATTTTTGTACCTAAATGTATAATGTAATTTAATGTGAAGTAGGTACCTAGATTACATAAAATTACATTTTATAATATAGATATCGGCACGTAACTATAAAATGCTGTGAAGTTGTTCAGGTGCGTTCGTGCAATCCATCAGAATTATCTAATGAAATTTTATACTGGGCTCCCGCTAACAGCCATCGCATAATTAATGTCAAACTCCTATCATATGAGTTTGACATTAACTCATATGACAGGAGTTTAACATTCGTTTTGTCGAATGTTCTATTGCCTTTAAATAGTACAAAACTAGACATTTATTATTTAACTTTGTTAATGGACGTTATGAGACGTAAGAAATCAAGTTTAATTATTCTCAATTTTTATTTATTTAGAAAACATGACAGGCTATATTATGAACCAAGTCGTTTGCCTTTCTTTCTTTTGCTTTTGATTTTAGAAACAAATCCGGAATCAACCAATCACAGCCCGGTGGATAATTTTTCTCGAGGTCTAGAGCCCGAAAATATTTATACTTCTCAGTTAAAACATTATACTAACCGGCGTCCACGAACGCACAAGATATTTTTTCTCCGGATAATTTGTATACTGACAGGCGTGCTCGAACGGCATATTTTGACAAACGTCAGTATAAATTTTACACGGAGAAATTTTATCGACGTTGCACGAACGCACCCCTGAGTCGGTACGCAACTGCGCAGTAGGTACCAACAAAATTTGACAGGTCCAGTCAATAAAATTTATCTTCCGCAGGGTGGATCCAGAAAAGGATCGGCATAGTTTACTGAAATCGGAAAGTAGTACTTACTAAAAATGTTCAAGTCGAGTCGAGCCTCACGCCCATTAGTGATCTTATATGTTTTGCAATCTGGCAATCTGGCAATTCAATACAAACTTGTTGCCTTGTCACAAAACAGAAAGTTTGCCCGGTTCGGTTAGACGGCGATCTGGACATGAGAAGGACGCGCGGACTGCGGGTAAAGAACCGGCGGATATTTATGCAATAAATAACCATTGTTACTAGCTCTCAGATGGATTCTTGATATTTTGGATATACAACAAATAAAAGTATGGCTTTTCGTTGGGTTTCTTTTATTGAAGCGCCTTAAATTGGATGAATGACGTTGCAATGACCGATGCAGATGGCCAATACTTGTAGTGGCCAATAACACGAACATCCATTTCCAACATCATCAGTAGCTGACAAAAACATGCTTGGTTGAACGCTTGCAGGGCGACTGAATCATTCAATATGTAGATTACCCAGAAAGTCCTAAATGAATTTGAAAAATACTTTTCTCGAATTTGACCCAAAATGTCGAAAATGTACAATATAATTATTTAATTTTTATCGATTTTTTTAACCGCCGTAATTGATATTTACCGGGTATTTACTCGAGTAAATAATACCCGTCTCTAGACCCAAACCCCACAACCGACGCGGTTCGAGCACGGGGGCCCTGACCGGGGACAACCTAATAGTATGTGGCCACCCTTACATTCTGAACGGAACTCTAATACGTACCAGCCAGGCCATAAAATTATTGAGGAAAAAAATACGTACATAATTTAGTTATATGCTTTAATCTGTGCTAAATAAAATTTTGCCAGCTGGGCGGTTTCGATATTTATTTTCATATTTCTAACTCAAAATATTGTGTATTCATTTCGTTCAAGCCAAAACCAGGCATTACTCTTGCCGTTGTGAAACTGGAACCACAAAATGTAAGTATTTTTATTAGAAACTTTGTTGTAATATGTTATAGTGGCAATTAGAATCAATACTGTTGGTACCTATGTCTTTGTACTTAATTTGCGAAAGTAACAGGTATGAATATTAAACAAATCTATCGTAATACTTGTCTCAGCGATATCTGGTATTAGCAAAATCTTTACTGCCTAATAATTCACAAATAAAACTTGAGTCACCAATATTTTTGTGGAAACAACTTTAGACAAAGCTGTAAAAAGAGCTGTGATATTTATTTTACATAAATATTTTACTTTCTCTATGCTGTAATATCTCGTACTGAATCCCTTACAAATCCAGAAGGAACACGGTTGGGGTGTCGCTAAGGGGGCACTGAGGGAAAAAGTGTTAGAAAAATTCTGAGTTGTTAAAAAATGATCTGTGTCACAGAAATCTAGTGGATCCGAAACCGACTCAGTTATAAAGTAGATTATATTAGGTTGCATTATGACAACCACACAAATAGCCCTGCGACTTCTCTTTACGCCCCTTTATCACTTTGAACAGGAACACTGCCATGATTATCACCTTATATACTTCATCTCAGTTTACCGGTGTCCACAGGAATACATGTAAACTTTCTAATATAAGTCAGTCCTCAGTTAAGCCTTCAATGTGTTTCTGGGTCTAGATTTTTTATGCTAGCACGGTCTACGGCTAGACCTTTACCAACAGAAGCACCCGTTTGTGCGATCAAATAAGATGAATTACTGAATCTATCTAAGTATGACTTTTCATACTCATGTCACATAATTTCAATGCATAATTATCATGCAATAAAAATAATAACTGGAACCATGTTATGTATCACCAATCAGTCAAAATACTCAGAATATATATTGAGGGTAGTGATAGTGATACTGACACAAACAAGTGGCCCCGAAAATACATTATGTAAATATTTTGTGGCAAATCAATTTTCTTCGATTTGTATGAATCATGCAGTTTGAGCAATGAATGTGAAAATTATCACACGTATTTAGGACACTGAAAGGACCATTTTGAAGATTAGAGCCCAGCAGATCTGTGAGGGGGAGGGGGTCAAAGTGTCCCACCTCCACTATCCAGTAAAAAATTATAACGACATTGTTACACCTTCCGTATCATCCTAGTAGGTATAACAAATACGTCATAAGTGTTTGACTGAAGTGTGATAAAAATTCCTTTGAACCCCCTGATGCCCAGGAGTACGATCTGCGAGCGAGGCAACCGGGTTAACTCAGCTTAGATTGACCCAAAGAATAATTGTGCGAAGCGGCGGCTTCGGCTTCTTATGTCGGGTTTTTTAGTATGGAGCATTCCACAAGGCTCTTACTATGGAAAAGATCTTCCGCGCGACATTTTATATTTTTTTAACGTACTTATTGTACTTAACGTACTATATTTAAAGTGCATCTTTTTAAAAACTAGAATAATATGGCTTTCTAAAAGTATTTTTTATGTAATTAAATTTACGTTACTTTTAACGTTTTCGACGATAACAAATCTAAATGCTTTAAGTTTTACATTGTTTTAATTTTCTCGCATTTCTTCAATGGAATAGTGAAAATGTTGTTCCAATAATGAATTAGTCAACGTTTATTTATACGAAAACGATTCCAAAAATGCCCTAATAGGTTTAACGATATGGTTATAATTTTTTTACTGAAGCGCAGAGAGGGGCACTTTGACCCCCTCCCCCTCGCAGAGAAGCGTTGATCTGCGTGGGCTCTAATCTTCAAAATGATCGTTTGGGTGTCCTAAATATGTGTGCTAATTTTCACACTTTTTGCTCGCAGTGCATGGTTTTTCAACAATCTGCCCAGCTATAGGCGAGCGTTATATTTCAACATGCCTGTTAAATGTTATGTATTTGCAATAGGAAAGATAATAGAAATATACCACTTCGTACATTCTGTTCCATAAACCTAACTTAGCATGTAAAATAATGCTACATAATTTGTGCAAATATGGTTTACATAAATGGTTTACATATCTTCTTACCTTCTTAATGTAAGGAGCCCTTTTATTATTAATCTGATTGCTTAGTACATTTATTATTAGGGTCTTTGTGTAAATAAAATAATTCAATAATTTAAACAATGTATTTAGGTACATATGAAACAATATTCAAATAATATTCATACATGAATATATGAGCGTCGGTGGCATAGAGGCTAGGACGCATGCGGGAGGGAGGTCTAGGTTCGAAACGTTCGCAATGCCATGTATCAATTAGTTTTTAGGAAATTTTAAAAGCCTTACGTACGTATTTACCGACTGCTCTAACAGTAAATAAATCATCGTGAGGAAACCTGCATGTCTAAGGGGAAAAAATCCGTTTCAGCACTGGGCCTGCTGGATCATGACCAATTTGCAATTGTGCAAGGGGAGCCCTGATGATATATAAGTAAATTTCTTAGTAAGAGGGTAGTGCAATGCGAATGGTTTTTGTTGCTTTTGCGAATGGTTAATTTATTAGAAGCAAAGTAATGCAATTAAAATCAAAATTCAACAGAGTAAACTTTTAGGTGGAAGGTAATAATTTATTAACTAATTGCTGTTATTATGTTGTATGGAGCGTGATATATTATCGTTTTTATTTAATACTTTGTTTAATGGGTACTAGCATAACTGATTATAAACACGACATTATTAAAATCTAAAAAGCCACAATAACTCAGGTTATTGGTTCCTCTGTCTACCCCCTTGGGGAATATGGACGTGAGAGGTATGTAAGTATGTACAATATCTCAGCCTGGGGCACTAACTGCCGCAAGCATCGCCAGATCGAATGCATATCGAATGCATCTCTTGGGTCAGGCCACACTATTCCTAGCACAAGATTTTAATAGATTAGAATGTTAAAAAACTACAATTAACAAGACATTATTTTTTGTTAAGATATTAGAAAAATATATAGGGTAGAACAGCTAAGTGTTTACAGGAAATTATTTCGTCACTGAATACCTATTTATATTCAAAAGATACAATTAGTATGAACTTATTAAATCGATTTTTGTAAATACATATCTCCAATACATTGATATTTTCACTAATTGGTACCTAAACTTTTAAGTAAAGTTAAAGTAGACCTTTTGGATGCTAGCAAAAATTTGGACTACCTTTTGCTCTATGTGATCTAGTAGAAATATCAATTCAAACATTTTTAATATCTTTATCAATGACGAAATTATCACCTGTGTTACAGGTGTTCTACCTGTATAATTATATTTTATTTTATATTATAACAGAACCTTCAGTCAGGTTCGCAATATCCGCTCTTATTTTATATTTCTCCTGACAGTCTACCACAGGTAAACCTACCCAAAACCTCAAAATTTTACTATTTTTCAGATAATCTAGTATAATAATTTTATTTACAATAATTATGTGGTTAGTTTGAATTCAATGTTTAGATTCTAGTGTGAACTAATAACTGTTATTTCTGTAACATAATTATTATATAAATGTATAAGGAATATTTGTACGTCTTATCAAGGCAAAAGATAGCGAATATCATGACATAACCTAAGATCTCTGTAACCTACCTTAACAAATAAATTATTTTATTTTATTTGATATAAGGTCAACCCTACTTCTAGCAGTTGAAAATAACAGAAATACGAAAATTACTTATTTTAATTTTAAGTTAACTAGACTTGTGATTTAAATCAAAACCAATGTAAAGTAGTAGGTCCACAGTATAAAATCACATTTAACACGTTGTCATGTCATACACCCTCATGAAATCATGACTCATGGCCGCTCGTGACAGATAGCAATTCGGCCGTGGTCAAAGAGTCGTTGGTTGCGTGCACAAAAGGAGCACGGCAGCGGTATCACGAGCGTTCGGAAATACGGTGTTATCCCAGTCGCCACCACCTGCATCGCCATCACTGGTGGCAAATGAGAATTTTTATCCCAGAATTTTAATTCACTCCCTATTGCCAGCACCTGGGCAGAATGGGTGCAATATCAAATGTTTCACTTCATAATCAGACTTAGGTATATAATTTTTTTATCTTGCTTATGGGAACGTTGGTAACTTTTATTTTGTACTCGGCTTTGTATCAAGGTAGTTGGGTACTTACAAACAAAAATATTTCACCACCCATTCTCCCGGATTATTCACCAACTGATCCCGTGGACTGGTAACACGCGGGACGAGAAATAAACGATATTTTGTTTTCGTCAACTGGTCCCGTAACGTTTTTCATTAAAAGTATGAGTGACGAGATCGTGAATCTTAAAATAAATACGGTCTTTTTCGGTCATTTTTGGCATTAAGTCGAAAACTATGACACACAACATAAAAATAAAATGTTTTACAAAGTGCATATGAAGTCCTTTCATATGATACCCCACTTGCCTCGATAGTCCCCCTTTCGTATTTTGATCCCCCGATTTCAGACCCCATTTATTATAAATAACAATGAAATTATTTCTATATTTCTTTTTACTAATATCTAATAACTTCCACAACTGTGCCAAATTTCAAGTCAATGGTATTTGTATATGCTGAGAAAAACAGTTGTGACATACAGACAGACGGACAGACAGACATCGAAGTCTCACTGTAAGGGTTCCTTTTTTACCGGTTAGGTTCGGAACCCTAAAAATTAACATCAACATTATATTTTTTGTTATTTTTTTAAACTTTTTATTTAGTTTTATAAATATTAAAAAGATTTCGTAATTCATTAATTCTACATCATCTAATAAGCATCTGATCTCATATAATGACTCACTAACACCGCACAACACCGGAACGCACGCGAACTCACCGACCTCATACGAACACTTATAAATCAAAAAGTTATTAATGTAAATTCAAAAATCATCCCGAGATATTACCCTCCTCTACATTTCAACACAATTAAAATTAAATAACAAAACAAAATGGAGACTTGTTAGACCTAAGACGCATCTAAAAAACGACCATTTTTAACGATATTTTCTTGGAATTTAAATAAATTTCTACGAATTTAAAAAATATAAAATTTACCGTATCGTGGCCCTTGTCAATACGCACATTTGGACACCCCAACCATCCTTGTAACCTCAAAACTCTTCAATATATAGCCATGTCGCACTATCTCTGTAAAGGGCCCCCTTACAGTAGCGATCGTTTTTGTTTTATAAATGTTAAAAATGTTATGGGACTAGTTGACGAAAACAAAGTGTGGCTTATTTCAAGTTTCACCATCTTGTCCAACGTGTGACCAGTTCCACGGGACCAGTTGGTGAACAATCCTTCTCCCCAGACAGTCGGGGATTAAAAGTAGTTCCCATTTGCCACCAATTGCGATGCAGGTGGTAGCAATGCAATTGGGAATACACTGAAATTACGTATCTACAGAGAAAAAGCAATAGATACACGAAAAAATTTAATTGAACATGTACGTTACAAGATGAGACTATTGGTCGCTAGCGAATCGAAACGGGACAGCAAATAGGTCGATGTACTCAACAGCAACGCGCTATGATGGCTCCGAGCTATCAGCGCCAGATGTAGGTACGTAGTGTACTTGGATTACGCGAAGCGAAGCTACGTGAAATCATATTAATGAAACGTTGTCAGTAGAAGGTAGAAGCTTGCCGTAGTCGCCTTGACTCTTCAGTGTTCACTTTGTAGGCGATCAAATAATACTCCGTTTGCATTGATATAAAATAGAGCATGTAGAAATAAGTTGCCTGAAAATTTAAACCATAATCTTCACTTCGCATCCCATTTTGCCTTAGAGGAAAGAACTTCGCCAAGATGTTGGATGAATAGATTTAATTAGAATTTTAAATTTGATCAACATGATATGTTCACAGAAACATTGGGTACACTATTTCTAGTATGTCAAACGCATAATTTGTTTAAACTTGTAAATTAAGATTCTGATATGAATATTACGTAATGATAGAATCAACTAGTTATTAATGTAGCAACGCAGTTAGCTGTGGTGAGTAGGAGAATGGGAAACGTGTGTCACTGGACCATGAGTCACGGTTGCCTACCCACGTGGAGAGGCTGTCCTCGCTGTGTGTTTTTTACAAAGGCAAAAACATGCACTGTAGACTCAAAGTGAACGGTGCCACTTTTATATAAATGTTCGGTTATAATATGTATGTCTAGCTAGCTCTAGCTAGAATCTCTGTAGAACGCTTCTACATGAAAAGAAGAATAAAAGAAACAATATATGTGTATGAAAATCACCGGATTAGTGCGTACAAGAAGATACATACGATGGCCAGTCATAGGAATTACTTAATCATAGTTGTACCTACTCTTAGATTATAAACATACTACGAAAAAGGTGTCGGTTCTGGCATGGTCGATTAGCGTGTGACATCCCGGAATCGGTACAATTGCCTGTTTTTTGGCAATCACAAATGTAGTTTTAGTACCAACTAAATATCTCATTAATGAACTCGTTGAGGGATTTCCGAAAAATTCGGTCATACAGCGCTTACTATAATTTTAACAAAAGCTTGCGAAAACCTGCTATAGAATTTGTCAGATACTATTTACAGAACATTTACCGCTACGCTGTCGTACTCAGAAATCACAATTTTCAAAGTAAGCTTTTATTCATTGAGAAATGGATTTATGTTTCACGCAGACTGGGGCGTAGTTTAATTCCCGCCAAACCCATCAATTAGTTATACTTTATAAGAAATCAACAAAGCGCAGATATCTATTATCCAAAAATTTCCTTTGCTTTGTTAATGGTAGTCATTTATACGCGAAAATATCTGCTTATTAATTAATTACGTAATATTGAGTGAAAACCCCCATTTATGTGAGTAATAGGTACTGCCAGATTCTTATATAATAAATATATATTCGTATATATATTAACAACCATTCAAGGTAATACATGGTAAAACTATGAGATGTTCATGATCATGACAAATTGCCGAAAAATTATGAAACTTTTTTCGCCTATTTCAGTTAATGATTGAACCAGCGCCCGTTGTGACGTGTACATCGGCTTTTACTCTAATTAAAGGTATGTAATCTTTTTTAAGTTATGGTCTGTTATATTCCCTGTTTTATTGTATTAGACCTGCACGCCGTTGTAATTGTAACAAAAAATGTATTAATTTATAGGTTTATAAAAGCAAACTACGTTTTATTAATTTTATTATTTACCATTTTTTGCTATTATCCTGTGACCAAAAATATCTAAATAAATAAAAGCAATCCAAATAAATTAATGACTTACCATCCTTGTATTTGGTAAGTATAATATAATGCCACTTTTACCACTACATTCACTTACAACTACCTACTTATTTTAATTACACAAACGTAAAAGTAACATTTTCATCTAGATATCTTAGAAGTAATACAAAGGTAGAGTCATACTATTTTTTCAGCTTTTAATGTAGATTTCTTTACTTTTATTCATAGAATTATGAGGTACACAGTATGGAGTTTGTTAGCTATTTCTGGACCTTATAATTCTATGCTTTTTATTAGTAAGCCAAAAAATAAAAATTAGGACTTGGTACTTTTCTCCGTTATTAATATTACCTTTGCTTCTTCAAAAGTGGTTAATTAATATTTGGACGTTATCTACACAAAAAACATAAAATAAGTGTCGTCAGATTCGAAAGGTAACTGAATACCTTTTGCTCTTCGACTTTTGGAATATCGCAAAACGATTATTTTGTCAGTGGCCTGGCGTGGGAGAGGGGCGAAGTGGGAGACGGGGAGGCAAGGGGAGGGGCTGACGTGATCCCGTGCAGCAGATTTCTAGGAGCGGTATTGGGAAAGGTGGTGGTCTATTTAGTGCTGGAAAGGCCAAATTGTCGCTACGAGTGCTATTTCGCAACACGAGGCGTAAACGAGTGTTGGGATTACGCGTCTGCAACATGTGATCTTCATGGACATGATATACACAGTTAGCAGTCTATGTTATATCTGGAGAGTGAGCTGTTCATTTTATCCATATATTTAATGAGCTCAAATGAATGAACTGTTTTATTGATGCGTGCTTCTAGTATTTATTAGAAGTAAAATTACAACATCTTTAAATTTTTAGAACTGTAATTTTTTCAATTATATGGAGATTTTCTTTCATTAAAATATTAATCATAAAATATTATCACGTACTTGTAAAATGCGCCTCGTGTTCACAAACTAGCACCTCGTGTTACAGTGGGGTACATTACTTGGCAATGGCATAAACTACTATTAATATACAACCACATTGAGATTAATAATTCTGATTATCTTGCTTGACCATCGAACCGAAATATTTTGTCAATATTGATAATAAGAATACATTTATTGTAAATGACATTACGTTGAAGAAATCTGCAGACTAAAAAAATAAATTTTAATTATGAAAGAGGATTTATTTTTATTGAAATAATAAGCAATATTTTGGTAAAAAGTTTGCGCTTTTTGTTGAATTGCAAAAATAGTTGACGAGTGCCGGTAAAACCAGATGGACTTGTCCCGGGCGGCAGAAATTCACGCTACGCGACTGAATATTTTTCCTCGTTAGATCACTATTTTATTGAGTGCCGCCGCCCGCCCTGTCAGTTACGAATGAACTGTAACCGGATTTGTTTGTTGTCGCCTAAATCAATATCATATAGAATAGAAAATGGCGGCATTATCGTCACTCTTTGAGCTTTTACTCTTTTGTAAACAAAATTAGCATGCATATTATCAAATTAAGCCACGTCTGTTAAACACTTCCTACTGTTGTTATTATTTTCATGGACATTTCTTAGATGCCTATAGTGTTGCTAGTCGTTTTAATGTATTTTATTATTTCTAATTTCAATTTCTAAATGGTCTTGATTTATTTCATCATTTAAGGAATATTTTATCTTTAATATTTCCAAACTTATTGGTACAAATTATATTTTAATAAGTTTGTAATAAAGTTTATCCAAATATGATTTTCACCTTCAATTCAATTTAATTCATTTATTGTAGAGTTGTAGCTTACATAATGATTTCGTATGGCACTAATAAGTGAGTATCGCTACAACCTGTTTCATATAGGCGTACAATAACCTTAAATGTATGTTGAATAAGTAAATGTATTATATTCGCAATTATCGCAAGTCATTACAAATATTCTATCAAACATTATATTACAATCATTATATTATTTTTCGTTCATTACATTCTATTACAATTATTGTCATATATTTATTTATATTTCCAAAATATTTATGTCATTTAATTCATTTTGTTATATCAAACTTTTATCTTCTAAGGATTATTTTACACTATAATAACATTTATTTAATAATAAAGTACATAATTTTTTCATAATGATTGATATTTTTATCTTGATCTGTCTTGACTCTAGTCAGGCAATTGGTAGAATAATATAGGACCCATCTTTGAAATTTCCGGTGACATAACCTTAATGTTCTTTTTTTGTTTAACGTGGATATTTTGTCTCAGATTTTGAATTTGTGTAAATTTTGTTGGACATACATGATAGGCTTCACAGATATACATTGAGGGTAACGTCAAAATCTGTAGTTCCTTAAACAGGGGTATGTACAGCCAAATATTATACCCTAGAAATGTAATAGACGCACGCGAGTGGCACCATAAAATGTGTACTCAGGTGGGCGGGGCTTAAAACGGTGTTCGAGTGGTGAGATCTATTTTTGTTCATATATTAATTTGAGTTTCATTGTGCAAGAAATGTGTTGCATTATTTTCAATTCGCACACAGTGGCGTGAGGTTTGGCACCGTCTTTTATGGAAATTTTGTTGGAAGTTACTCATCTAGGGTATAATATGTCGCTGGGTACGCATGTCTCTCTTTGATTTACTCCATATATAGCTCTTACAGATTTCTTTTGCATTCGGAATACTGAAAGTGCATATACTGAATTTCCCCATTGCAACAGACCATAACGTAAACTGGAGGCCACGTATCCATGGTTGGCAAGTAAGGCGGTTTTTTAGAGGTAGTTTGGGCTAATTTTCTTAAGACAAAAACAAATCTACTTAACATATTGCATAGGTTATTCGTTTGTGCCTTCCCGTGACAGCCCAACAATAATCCAAGAAATATAATCTCTATGACCACTTCAATTTCAGTTTTGCTACATTTTATGTTTAAGACATTAGGTTGGACCTGTGCATGATAAAACTGCATATATTTAGTTTTGTCTAAATTCACAATGAGGTTGTTATCCTTGAATTTTTTATTAGTAACATAGAGTCATCTGCAAATAGCACCATTCGGTGCTCAACGCTACTAAGCAGATCATTTACATATAACAAGAACAGCAATGGTCAAGGATACTCCCCTGAGGAACGCATCGCCTAATAAACGTAACTTGTAAACAAGGAAGGCCAGCATTAACGAAATGGCACACAAAAGTCCTTGATGACAACTAATAAATTTAAAATTTAAGAAACGTGACGTTCCATTGTTGAAATCCCCTTACTTCTGATCTGATATCAAAGATACTCCAAGATCTTGGAAACCACTGATCCAATTTTTATCAGATCTAGCTAAGAACACTCGACAAAATTCTTTTTAAATTAAAAAAAACGGGCTCTAATCCGATCATCCGTTGTTAAGTTATGATGCCACAGACAAACAAACAAACAGACACACAAACGTGTCAAACTTACAACACGCCCTCCCTCGATCGGTCGGGGGTTAAAAATAAACGTGACTATGAATATTTTAGCCACAGCACAGGCCGACTGCAACGAGGATGCAAACATCACCTGACATGTTTATTCAGAGTTGCAGCACTAGTTGTGTACCTAGGTTTTAAAAGTTATGTGCAGAACTCGTATAACTTTTATGACCCGTTATTGCGTAATAGAAAAAGTTATTAATGTGTTGAAATTGAAAAACTATCTAAAACAATAATGCTAGTCTTTCGCGTCTGTTTTATTGCAATTATCTATCACTTCGTCATTGTGTGATTTTGCATCAATATTAAGCTATTAATATAATTACCTATACAATATAATAAATTCCTATGAAAATCCCCTTTTTATTGACAATACAGTAAAATTTTATCGCCTTGCACTATTTTAGTGTCATTAAAATCATAATAACCTATAAATATTTAAATAGGGTCAATCAATAGGTAACAATCATTGTTCTTTAATAAAAGGTATGAAATATCCATGCTTGTAATAACATTAGTAAATTACATTGTTTGGCCTAGAACCATCTATCGCTGTAAAGTAGGTATAATTTAGTTAGTGGATAATAGTAGATATCCGCCCTATGCATGAAATTAATACTTTGTAATTTCCAGAGCATGATATACTTACTTAAAGGCCGTTTTGTGCCATCCGTTAATCCTCGAGTTAACACTATAACCGAGGTCAATTTGAAAGCTAGACAATTCGCGAGTTAATCTAGGGTTAAATGTTGGCGCAAGTATGTTAAATTTTTTGGGAATTAGCGTTCATCAAATACTGATACCCGATTGCTTTGGGTCTGGCTAGGGAGTGGCGAATATGCTGGTAAAATATAGGTAAGTAGGTATTTAACCTCTACACCCAGACGTCTACTATTGTAACGAGTACACGCGCCCTCGGGATGTCACCCTTAACCTTATACCTATTTATTATAGGTTCATTGTTTCATGTTTCATATTTAATTACTACTCGTATTATAAATGAACGTGACTTAATGGTATTCGTAACAAATCACAACATTAAATCTGAATAGGTTTAAAATGTATTACGATTTATGATCATTAAATTCTTAATTTGTTAGAAAAATGCGTTAAAGAGTTAATATATTTTATAAAATAATTGGAAGTAATATTATTTTTTTGTGCTCCATTATTTCTGCATGCATTGCGTCGTAAGATATTTACATTCATTCGGTCGTATACATATAATATTCCTCATATTATAATAGTTATTTACTTACCTAACAAAAACTTTGTGTTTAAAAAGAGAGCCAAGCCACAACGAGTTCAAATTCAAAAAGTTGCCACGTTCCAATTTATACCCATCTCAGAAGTTCATTTAATAAACTACATAGGTACCTACCAACCTATCTTATCCTAAAGTATTTATTCCTGCATACCTCATTTTAAATACAAGCAATTATTTATTTATTTAAAATAAAATCCCCGAATAGAAGTCTACGTACGTACGTCCATACGTTAGTTATCATAAGTTACGAATTACGAAACAATACAGGAGTCCTGTAAAAGTGTTTGTTATCAATTTAACGGCAGCGTTGTTTGAACTTGGTTTGGTGTACAATCGTACCCGCGTTAGCCGCTCGTCTAGGCGCGCTCTGACGAATACAGTGCGACGGCCTTCATGCTTAGTGGGCGGATGACCGCGGAGCGTGCGTATCATTCCTCCACCGCCGACGGCACCAACTTTCACCTACGATCGCGGTTTCATCAAAACAAAAACTAAAATAGACATTCCTATGTAATTTAATTATCATTTAACCACACAACATACGTTCTAATTTTATATTTTCATAAAACGGAAATTAAAGTGAATTATGTTACACAAAATATCTGCCCACATTTTTATCAATCACTCATTCATTGTTTGTGCATGTATGGTGGAGTGAATCTGTATTGTAATACCTATTGTATTCCCAAGCAACCTACCTCAAACGTCCGGGTGTCTCAAATAATCATACCTACTACCTATTCTTAAACTGTAATTTGGGTATTATACAAAGGGACTATTATATCAACGCAAATTGTGTCTGAACTTTTCAATAGCTACAAATTGATCGGTGATTGAAATAACTCCTACGAACAAAAAAATCTATTTAGTAGCAATCACAAATTCACAATGAATCTAATACCGATCGGTTAGAAAAACGGGCTCCAATGTGACCGTGGGTACAAAGAGCCCGTAGTTCGATATGAGCGTGGAGCTGATGGCGTGACTGCGCGTGTCTGGTGCAGAGAGGAGCACGCGGTGAGGAGGGGCGAAGGGAGGCAGGGCTCTATATGGCAGATCCCGAGTCACCATGAAGGTGGACGCCGACGTGAGAGACGCGCCCGCCGCGCCTGCCGGCAGCCCGGTCGCTAGTAATACAGAATCTCCTGTGTCATCCCTGGACGGTTTGTTGGTTCAACACTAACGCACATGTAAATATCGTGCTAGCATTATTACACACAGTCATCTGTATCCTAACATCATTAACTGTGGAGTGGTGACATTAAAGTGACAACTCCCTCCGACCTGCTGCTTATTCACTTCAAATGGTACATACTAACAAATTACTTCCTGTTTTAGGTAGAAGAGATGTTTAATATTTAGCCCGCCACTTCGTCCGCGTGAATATTGTTTAAATGCTAGTTAGCCTATATGTTCAGTGAAGCTGTAAGCCATCTTTCAGTGAAAGTCCCATTCAAACGGTTGCAGTATTTTTCAGTAAATAAGCAGACAAATTAACCTCTTATCATATATCTATAATAAATTAAATAACTCTCTACAATATTAACTTGAATCTATCCTTTGTAAATTGATGCCACAGGTGTTAGAAATCGTTAACGTTTCATCTGGGACGTATAATCATAATTTGTAACTAAGTGTAGAGAAAAAAACCTAATCATGAAATGTGTTAGTTTTGTATAAGTACTACTAAAATAATAATAGAATATAACTAGCCCAAAATGCTAATATTTCAAAAGTCGATTAACAGAAGTTGTACAGTTATTTATCATCACCCTTTTGACTATGATATGATAACTTTTGCTACAAAGTGTATTGTCACGGGTGTTGTTATTTATTAATACATATAGAGGAAATAAAATAGTCTAATACGAGTATTATACACACGTATAGTACAATGGTAGCTAATGGTGATGGAGATCTGGAAATACAGCACATTCTCATATTTTCTTAGAGCACATTATCACGATTTCTACCTTGCTTAGCCAATATCGATTTAGAAATATTTGTTATTGTTAAAACCCTCATGACGAAAATACCATGAACGTAATTTTCAATAATATGTAGTTCACAGCACTCATTGTGTGTTTTATATAAACAATTGAATAGGACCTGTAAGTTTTAATTGTATTATTATTTTATAATTATTCTGTGGTAGTACTAACAAAAGAGGGTGAATAGTCTAATAAGGGTTCAGGTACGGTCTCAAGTGGATTCCGGATTAAAATTAACTACGCCGTACGAGTATGTCAGTTGTATTGATATTGAAGTAAGTAACTCAATTCATTGACCTCGGTTTGTAGAGTTTTAATATTCATCACACGGTTTATACACTGATCTAGAGCTTCCTACCCCAAGTTAGGTTTTATGATCATGATACATCTTCGAGCACCTCACCTCTGCAGTTTTTTTTTACTTACAGTGATTTATTAAAATGTTTTGTCATATTTTCTCCCCAAATTAATTGCGATGTGGAACCATTGCCACAAACCAAATAATTCAGAATGGTACGATAAATTACAAAGTTGTTGTAAAATTTGTGTGCTCGTTGTAATACAATACACTGTGTATGCAGATTGTCCCGTGCCAGATAAAGACGTGATCCCGACGCCCGCACGGGCGCTGCTCGCCAAGCTGGAGGAGGAGAACCGGCGCATAGAGGCGGACGCGAAGTGCCCCTCTCTCATCACCGTGCACAGCAGGAAGAGCTCGGACACGTCACTGATATCGCTCGCCTCTGGTAAGTAGCTCTTCATTCAAATTAATAACTCTAGATTAATAAATCTAAAATAAAAATTTAAAAAACCTCCGATAAAATTCTCTATAAAATAAAAAACCGGATTCAAATCGGATCGGATTCATCCGTTGTCAAGTTATGTGGCCTTAGACAAACAGACAGACAAACGTGTCAAACTTATAACACGCCCACCCTCGATCGGTCGGTGGTCAAAAATAAACCCCCAGCTCAGCTTATGGGCTACTCTACCCTTAGATACAAACGTAATAAAAACCCCGCCTTATACCATAGTGGAGATCCATTTACTTTTTCCTGGTCATAATCAAGACCTCAATGTTCCAGATGTGAAAATGGCATCATGGTCATAAAAATTTGAGCTCAGTCTCGAACTATCTAGCAAGGAATCCACTATCGGACATGGCTAAGAACGCTCTCAAAAAAAATTCTCTGTTAGAGAAAAAAATCGCATCCAAAACGAATCATTGTTGTTAAGTTATGATGCCACAGACAAAGACAAAGCGACAGACATACATCAAACTTATAATACCCCTTCATTTTGGTCAGGGGTTAAAAAAACAAACTGTATCTACTGCAAATTAGGTGCTTTCTACATTTTTATAGTAGCTCTACAAAATTATTGTTGCGTAGATAGTTTCTTTCGTATAAGAGCATACAAGATTTAATCTGCAATTAACAGACACATTTCATCAATGGTTGAATTAGAATTCTATTGTAAACTCATAATCATCAATATATGTAATGTAAAGATAAGGTTTGGTCATAATCTTAAATGCCCATGCATCTATTCAACTTTAACATGATTCTCCTTGAAATCATGTTTTTGAGGCACTGAAATTACTGTTATCTACTGATACTTATCAGTGACTCAATGCGATCTACTAGTTAGTTTTAAAACCAACGTTGCAGAGAGTCATCGTTTTCGACATAATTTATGAAAATAAATAGATTAGATAGATTTTTATCCCTAAAATCAGATTGTACCGGTAGTCACGCTTCACGGTTTTCTATTTAGAAAATGTCATGGAAAAAGTTGAACGCGGTTTATCTCTTATCCATCTCTTATCTTATACGTAACACTTAAAGTGTGAGTAACATTATAATCATTGTGGTTGAAGACATACGAAATGGATGAGAAAAGTGATGTGTTCTATACGCAAAACGTGCTAGAGTTTTATCTTTCAAGCGTTTTGGAAAATTTTTCATTAGGTTTGTATTTAGATAATATAGTATTTAGTACTAATTCACATGATAGTCCTTAATATGTAGTTATTTTACAAATGTTATTTTTTTCCTAGTGATTATAAATGTTTACTTACATAAAATAGTGGACCACAATAGCTCTGTTCAAATGGAATATGTCCCGGAAAGGCTAGTCGCGGTTTCGAATTCCGGCGCGACATTATTTTTTACTTTTTTCTGAAAAGTACTTACATGAAATAATAATTCATGCTCAGCAACAAGTTCGAGCCATGAGGAAGCCCGTATCAGCGGTACCGGCAGCAATGGCGAGGAGGACCTATGGAGCCTCTGGGGCCGCATCGTCAGCAACTGGGAGACCGAGTGGAAGAGGCGCAATCAATTCGTGCGCGACCTGGTACGCCAGGGCGTGCCACACCACTTCCGAGGCATTGTTTGGCAGCTATTAGCAGGCGTCGATTCTTCGCCCGAGAAAAAGTTGTACGCATCTTACATCAAGGTAAATAAACAACATGCTAACTAATGCATTTGCACAGGAATTGATTGAACATTACCAACTGAGCCCACTTTTTACAAAGCCGTGCCAAATCAATTAATACCACTTGACTGTACTAATAATAAATCATTATAGGGACAACTAATGTTACTATTTACTCTATACTCAAAGCAGAGTAATCTCTGCATTTACCCTACTGTTACCATTCATAACTAAGGTCATTATTATTTCGTTTATATCTCAGGCTAAATCAGCATGCGAAAAGGTAATTCGTCGTGACATCGCGCGTACATACCCTGATCATGAATTCTTTAAAGAGAAAGATGGACTTGGTCAAGAGTCGCTGTTCAACGTAATGAAGGCCTATTCTTTGCACGACCGCGAGGTCGGCTACTGTCAAGGCTCTGGATTTATTGTTGGGCTGCTACTTATGCAGGTAAGGCAGCTTAGAGCTACACTGTATTCAACGTCCTTTAAAAATCTGATGCCAAAATTCTTAAATGCCAAATCAGTTATATGATTGGACAGAATTTTATCGAAAACTAAAACATCCGTAATTGTTACCATTACCAAAGAATTTGCAGTTATGTAATTCTGTGAGAAGGTGCTTTCATATAATTTGTAACAATATTACTTATGATTTTATTCAGATTGTATTCGTTAAAAATTTAATATTTATACATTTAAATCCATCAGAAGAGTGCCCTTAGTAGCTAGTAGTTTTAGCCGATAGCATCCCTTTGCCAGCTCGTAACAGAGTTATTAATGATTTAAGTTAGTACTGGAGAGATGCTCTCCCTTTTTTATCAAAACAGTTCTTAATATGTAGCCAGGATCAGCTTGTATGGCGGCTATTACAGTGACGTCATGACGTAATATTGCAGTCTCTTTCTATCGTCTGATTTTTGATTGCATGTAGCTATTTTATTTATCATCGAATTTTAATTCTGTTTTCACGTTTGACAATCAATTTATGTCTATTTCTTAATTTTTAAGAAATTCATTTAATATTTGATACTTGGAAACTACCCTAATAATTGCTTTTGCCAGCTAGTAACAATTACATTATACAGATTACCTTTACATTATACAGATGCCTGAAGAAGAAGCCTTCGCTGTTCTCATAAAGATAATGCAACAGCATCGAATGCGCGACATGTTCAAGCCCAGCATGGCAGAGTTGGGGCTCTGCATGTTCCAATTGGAAAACTTAGTACAAGAATTGCTACCGAATTTGCACGTGCATTTTCAATCTCAGGTTAGATTATTTCTGGTGACTAGGTATTTTGAAAAGAACTTGTGCATTGGATTGTCAGAATTCGCCCCATGATACGCCACCATGTCGTGCCGGCCATAAAGAAGCACCATCCCTACTCTTCCCGTAGCGTAGGTGTCGTATGAGGCGACTAAGGGTCTTAGTGGATACTATTCTGCACCTAGTAGACGGCGATAGGCTCGCAACCTATCACGTTTGTCCACCAAATCTTACGGCGAAAAGTGGGAACTACCTATGATGAAGGTGGTTCCTCTGTCTACACCCTCGGGGATTATGGGCGTGATAGTTACGTATGTTTTCTTATAACTGGTCCCCAGTAATCTTAGAACAGACAAATTTGCGCGGAACAAGGCACTCCCGCGCTTTAGCAAAACGGGCCAGCAAGGCTGTCTAAAGCAGCATAGCAGAATATAAATTATAGTCGTGCATGTTTATGTGTTACAGAGTTTCAGTACATCTATATACGCCAGTAGTTGGTTCCTAACACTATTCACTACGGCCCTTTCTTTGCCGCTTGCTTGCCGTATTATGGACGTGTTCCTATCGGAGGGAATCGAAATAGTTTTTAAAGTGGCTCTAGCAATGCTTTCTCATGGCAAAAATGATCTTTTATCTTTGGACATGGAAAATATTCTCAAGGTAAGAAAGAATGCATATATTAATTTGATAATTAGATTGTAGTATTTTAGGTAACTGTTACTGTTGTATTTTACATTATTAATTCAATTTTACAGTATATTCAAAAAGAATTGCCAGCAAAAGCGGAAGCTGACCAAGACGCATTCATGAATTTAGCTTATTCAATCAAAGTTAATCCCAAGAAAATGAAGAAGCTGGAAAAAGAATATACAGTAATCAAAACTAAGGAACAAGGAGATATTGCTGTACTTAGAGTAAGTGAGGTAGTAAGCTTTTTAGTTAATACCTTAAATTTTAGGAATCATTTTCAAAAATGTGTACGTATTTTTGACTACCTACTTCTTGGTTGGCTATATTTTCTACTATCTTAAGTAGGCTGTCAAAAACGAGTTGCAAATTAAAATTAAGATTCACAAATACTTTCTAAAATCCGCTCTTTTCCTGTAGAACACTGAAGAATGATCTTTTATTTATCTAAAATTATGCTATATTTGGAACAAATTTTGATTTTTAAGAGGATGACGGCAATCATTATGTATAATTTTAAGGGGCTTATTACACCTGACTGAATTCATTATACGATTTAGTCGACGGTTTAGACAGGCTTCTGTTATATGATGTAAATCAGAGACTAACCGTTCTGAATGCTATTACACTTGACTGAAACAGTCGACTGAAGGCGCAGTTGCATATAGTCGTTGACCGCTTCGGCGATCAACCTGCGGTGGTCGACCTACGGTCACCGACCTCCGTTGTTTACACTTGGTCGTTGGCCGAAGTCGTCCAACGTCGTTCGCTTGGTGACAAGTGACACTGACATTGGACGAATGCGGTCGACGATTGGTAATTCACATACATCCGGTGACCGCCCAGACGGTCGGTCGGCGACTAGGTGTAACGCACCTTTATTCATTCCGTGAAGTGTAATAAAAAATAAGCCCATAAATCTTTACGCGAAGACTAATCAAACAATAATTCATCAGTGTCTACGGCAAGAGAATCGTCTGTTGAAACAACGTGTGGAACTACTGGAGAAAGAGAGCTCTGCTTTGGCGGAGCGACTGGTGCGCGGCCAAGTGGACCGTGCAGAGGGGGAGGAGGAGACGTTCGCGCTGGCGCGGGAGGTGCAGGCCCTGCGACGGTCTCATGTCGACGCGCAACAGCGGCTCGCCGTCGCCCAGGATGAGATCCGCTCCCTGGAAATGACTATCGCTGAAGTCAGTTTTTTTTAAATAATTATAACTCTAAAATAAAAACTTACCCCCGACGTAGCATTGTGGAGATCCCCTTACTTTTTCCTGGTCATCATCAGGTCGTCAAGGTTCCAGGTGTGGTCACCATGGTCATAAACATTTGAGCACAAATTCGAACCACCTAACTGTTACCGTTCCAGAGATCTCATCATACTTCAACATCCCAAGGTGCTTTGCCAGTGGATCCAAATTTTGTTTGACTTTGTCACTGGCCAGGCACTCGCCACTGGCCTTGCCACTTCACTAACGCACTTGACCAAGTGTAAACCAGACCTTAAAGACTGCTCGAGTAGCGACCCCGAGTGGGACGCAGAAGTGTCGGGAGACAGCCCGCGAGGTAGACCGACCACATTGTGAAGACGGCGGGGAGGATGTGGATCAAATGGCTAGAGATTGAGGAAAATGGCGTGCACATTAAGAAGCCTATATATACTCAACAATGAGTTACAATAGGCTTAAAAAAGAAGGAACCCGCGTTTGACCTCAATCTTGCCTGGTGATTACTGATAAGTGACGATGAGGCCTAAGATGGCGCACACGGGCTTAGTAAAGACAACTCTCAACTCTCTATTTCTTACACTCAATTACATAGGAGCGAATTAAAAAAAAGTGGCGCAAGGCAAGGGTGTGGAGAGATCTCGTGTAGGCACTCAGTATCTCCGGGGTACCATAGGACACCCTGATCAGGGATCGAACCTGAAACTATTTACACCAAAGGCCAGTGGTACAGTGGACCTATTTAAAATATAAGTATACATGGAACCTAGTCATATTCTTATGTGTTACGATTTGTATATTGAATGAATTACAGAAACTCACTGTATCGTATAATGGAACTGATAGATAGATAGATAGATAGAAACACTTTATTGTACACAAAAACAGGAAAAGTAAAAACTACAGGAATAATACTGATCTACAGTATGACAAAGATTAAAGTGTTTAACGTTTTCATGGACCGCCCGTTCTACCTAATTATGTCAGGAGGTCATCATCCAAATTGTCTATTTATATTCGTTGTAGTCTGTGTCGATATTGTTCGATTTGGACAACAGCCATTGGCCTTTGATTGTTACATCATAATAAATCACTTACCGACTAAATGTTATGTCCAGTCAAGATATTTAAATACACGCCAGATCAAATAGAGTTTGATCTCGGTATCTGCCCATTTTACAATAAAAATATTTGTATTGGCACAGAATAACTCGAGACAATCCTCCCTGGAGGGAACGGAGGGTGGCAGCGGGGCGAAGGGCGAGGAACTGGCGCGATGTCTGCAGAGGGAGTTGGTTCGCGCGCGCTTGCACGCTGCCGAGCGTGAGGCAGCCGAGCGCGAACTGACCGCGCGCATCACCGAGCTGGAGAACGAGAACAAGAGCCTCCGCAGGCAGCGGGTTGACAACAACGTAGCTCACCTACAGGTAAGAACATCCTCACTATTGAAGTAGGGTTTAACTGCACGCCGCCAAGTGAGAGCTCACCACTCGCATCACCGAGAACGAGACAAAAGACTCCGCCGGCAGCGGTTCGACAAAAACGTAGGTCACCTGCAGGTACACAACGATTTACCGATTTTTTAAACTACAAACCGAATACCGATTTTTACGTAACAGTAGGTAGGTACGTACGTCAATATGAATTTGTGATAAAGTTGCAACCGTAGCGGCGCTGTGTCCCACCTAATTAGTTTCGTACGTTACTCCAGAACCGCCGACGCATTTAACAGATATCTTGTGTTAAAGCAAGGAACTACGAGTTATATAACTCTTGAACTGTTTTTTCCTTCTTTCCACATAGATATTGTAATTTTCAGGATGAACTCATCGCCGTAAAACTCCGAGAGGCTGAGGCTAACCTATCGCTGAAGGATCTGCGTCAACGAGTTACAGAGCTTTCTGAGGCTTGGCAAAGGCACCTTCAAGTAAGTCAACCTTGGGATAAAGACTAATAAGGGCGCGTGTGCACTCCACGGTATTTTACCGGATCCGTTATTTGCCCGTCCGGCAAATATCGATGTACCTGATTGCTTAAAATAATTAAAAAGAAAGAAATTACCTGATAGAAGTATTCCGTCCGGCAAATGACGGATCCGGTAAAATACCGTGTAGTGCACACGACTAAATAAAAAAGAGTTCCGTTTCTTCAGGCTTCCCAAAATGCTAGCTTTCCATATTTCTATATTTTTAATACAATCCTTGTTGTATTATAATGTATAGGAACACAGGCAAGAGGCGACACCACCGCCTGTACAATCGACCGTGGTTTCCGACATCATGGCGACACCGAAAAAGCTGCTGCGGGCTTGGGAAGGGCGCTCCGCAGACATGCAGAAACTGGACGAAGAGCTCATGACTACCAGGATTAGGGAGGTCGAAGCGCTCACTGAACTTAAAGAGTTGAGACTGAAGGTTTGTTTTCTGAATTAAGTTGAAACGTCACGCTCATCTCGCATATACGTCATACGTTCAACGATGATACGACTGGTAGCTGTCAAACTGATACTGAAAACCAAATAAACGATAAGAATGTTGCGTAATTTAATTATAAGCTACGTTATAGCTACGTTGAATAGTTTGTATTTTTTTCCATTTGATTATAAGTTAGCAATATAATTTGCATTCCCGCGTTAAGTACACATTTACAATGACGTTCAGGTTCCGTCCTACCGAATGTGCCAGCCGTATGACGTATAAATGTGTCGCCAAACAATATTTTCGGAATCGGACTTCAGGTTTTTGTACAAAATGCTAAAATTAGATACCGCGCTCGGTGGCGGCATCTTTTGGCGTAAGAGAACGACGCGAGTGGGACGTTTAACCTTATCCGGACCGTCGAATGCATTTTCTGATGTTTACAATAAAGTGACGTATGAGAAAAGATGAATCACGTGTGATTTGAACGAGAAGTTGGCTGTGGGAAGAAACTAGAAGTCATAACTTACAAGACAAAGCTTGAAAATAAACTTGTAATTGTAAAGGGGGTGTAAGGGGAACTTATGTGAAAGTACCCATAACTACGTACGGTCAAATGTGAAGACTCAATCAAAAATCAGACGGTACAAAGAAACGGCAATAGAGAATTATGACGTTCCCTAGCGTCATGCAAGCAGGTCCTGGCTACATATAAAATATAGGACTATTTTGCTTAAAAAAGACACAGCATCTCTCCACTAACTTCAACCATCAATATTTCTGATATTGAGATATCGAAAAACGAATTTTAGATCCATCTTCAGGATGTCCATGTTAGTTGATTGATGGAATATATTTTTTTGTCAAATACCTAATTGCAGGTGATGGAATTAGAGACCCAAGTGCAGGTGTCGACGAATCAGCTGCGGCGGCAGGACGAGGAGGCCCGGCAGCTGCGCGAGAGTCTTGACGCGGCGCTGCAGCGCGAGCGGGCGCTGCAGGCGCGACAACGAGAGTTCCAACATAAATACACAGATCTTGAGAGCAAGGTTAGTGCGGCCGCTCCTCAAATATAACCCACTTAGCCTCGGAGCTTTGCAGGTTAGGTTAGGTTGAAGGGCTCCTGTTTCCGCGCTTAGACGCATAGGTAGTCCTCTATGTGTGTTCAGACAAGATTTCTAGCTAACCCAGCTCCGCCCAGAAGCTCAGGGCGTTCACAGGATTCGCGAAGCGTCCTGGGTTCACCAAGGAATAGTGCCCGTTGATCTGCCACTGCCGAACTGAGTAATACTGCATGAGCGACCGTTTCCTCATCCTCCATGCAACCGCGGCATGGAGGACTGTCGGTAATCTCCAGTTTATGTAAGCGGTAGTTAAGTGGGAAATGACCAGTTAGGGTTCCTACTACTATGCGTAGGTCCCCTCTTGTGAGGACTAGCAGCTTTCGCGATAATCGCGGGACGGGTAGTGGTAGTGCTACCCGAGACTGCCTGCAGTCATTGGCGCTTGTCTATCGGTCTGGTACGTCTGCAGTGCGAGCGGGCGCTACAGACGCGCCAGCGAGACTTCCAACAAATATACCGATCTTGAGAGCAAGGTCAGTGCGGCCGCTCCTCATATATAACCAACTTTTTACACTTGGTTAAGTACAGTGGCAAATGCATACTGCCAGGCACTCGACACTGTCCATTTTACTTATTTTACACGCACTCGCAACTGGACTGGACCAAGTGTAAACCAGCCCTTGAATTAAATGGCTTTAGCGAAAGTGGCGCCACTCCAGAAAAAAAATTTCTCCCGAATTAAGGCATTAATCATATAAGTGGACAGTAGAATTGTTCCACGAATGAAGATTTTTTTAGTAATGGTTTTGTATTCTCAAAGTGAAACAATAAGAAGTAGTGAGCGAATGTGTCAAAAGTGGCCACTTTTAGCACTTTCGCTTTCTACTTATTTCTGTTTCAATACAAAGGTGCTAAAACATTATCCAAAAAAATCTTCATTCATGAAACAATTCTACTTCTACTGTCCACTTTTTTGATAAATGCCTTAATTTAGGAGAATATTTTTTTCGGGAGAGGCGCTAGTTTCGCTAGGGGTTAAGCCTTAAGATCAGAATGCCGCGCCGGTTCCATTCCGATTCAATCGTTTCATCAAATCACAAAGAGCTGATTTCAAGTGGGGGAGGGCGGAAAGTTGGGAATGGAGTTGCAGCGAAACGAACTGTGGCTAAGTCCGAGGTTAATAAGGGTTATGAGCGCTATGGTAAAACGCAAAATGCCTAAAATCAATGTCTAAAAAGCAATTTGCCTGAATAGTTAAATGCCTAAAACTCAGATTGCTTAAGCTGCACAACGTCTAAAAAGCAAGTTGTCTAAGTAGGGAACGACACAAAGTATGGAGATCAGGACCGGGATTTTACGTAGTAGAAATTATGAGTTTTAGGCATTTTACCACTTAGCAATGGCTAAATCTAAATGATTATGCGTTTTAGATATAGCGCTCATAACCGGCTAATAATACCATAGCTGAATGAGATAGTCTTAGGTTTCTCGTGCGGGTGTAATTTAATTTACTGGGAGAGAGTGTCTTTTCCTGCCATAGTTTTTTGCGTTTATGTGTTCCCACTATAGGAATGAGCCACAGAAATCCGACTGGTAGTAAATATATCAAAATCATTGGCATAGGTGATGCCCCACTGTGTTATAGTAAATATTTGTATATTGTTGTAGTAATGAAATTAAAATGAATGCATATTTTACAGGCGAAATACGATTCCATGCAGGCGAACATTCGAAACATGGAAGACGCACAAAGAATAGCTGAGCTGGAAACAGAAGTCTCTGAGTATAAATTGAAGGTAAGACATCGTAATACTAATACATAAATACAATCGGAACACAAACTATTACAAAGTATTTCAGTCATCTTATCGTTTTGAGCAATAACCATGCATAATAAATAATATGTTTTCCTCACAGAAAAACATATTTAACATTGCATGCAATTGTATTTCATTTAAAAAAAATTATATTGGTTTTTTTTTTCAGAATGAAGTGATGGCAACAGAGGGTGAACTACGGAACAACATGGATGACTCGGACAGGGTACGAGAAATACAAGAGCAGGTTGCCGAGCTTAAAGCTGAGGTAAGTTCGCAGCAATCAATCAATGTTGCCCTGTAATAAAATAACTTCGCAAATCTACTTTACCATTTTTATACATATGCTAAAAATAAACTCTCTAATAATTAACTAACATTTCGCGCCTACAAGACGCTTAGCTTCTAATATCACAAATCTGCGAAAAAAGATGTCTCATTTCTGCTTACTTTAATAAATGTCACGATGAAAATGTAAATAACATCAAACTATTAAATAACCACGTTTTAAATTGCACCGTAATGTGTTCTCAGTCACTGACCACTGCGCTTCACAACATAATTTGACGCTTTGTGTTTTGGAGGTACATTAACAATCAAAAGACGACGTAATATGAGAACCTAAATGATTCTAAATAGTATACTGTAAGTAACGACGTTCTATCGAACCAAACTGTTTGGTTGGACAAAGAATCAGTCGTGTTGTTGGGCACTAAGTCGACTTCGTGTTGATTTAGTTGTTTTTATACGCAGCAATATAAATATTCAAATGTAGTTCACTGTCCAATAAGCAAGAATAATAATGATATTATAATTACTCCTTTCGTTACGCACCATTCTCCGAATTTAACCTGCACGGGACATAGCGAGAAGATATGTATGTATGTAATATTATACTCAATAAAGTTTAATACCATACGCTTATTCATCTGATACATTCTGTTTGGCACTGCACAGTATCCAACACCCATCACCTCTCCGGAAACTGAGCCCTGGAAATGGCTCGAGTAAGTCAATATATTAATCTCACATTGGATTCATGTGATAAACCTGCTAACCAACGTGTTAACTTGCTAACTATAGTTAAATACTCTTACATATATATATATAAGTTCTGTTAACCTGCTTCTAATGTATGTATAGACGTTTTACTAGTTAGACTTTCTGATCATGATGGGTTTTTTTTACTATTGAAGGAGGATTTAATTTCGCTTGATGTGCAAAAATCTACCTCACTACAGTATATACCTCGATTATAGAATTGAGCCTTGCTCTGCGTTTCTGTTTTTAATCATATTTTGTTTGATTTCTACGAAATCTGACCTAGATTAGGTCCGAGTATGTCATATTATTGTTTATTTTTATGTGTGCAACAAGTCTGCCGTGTGAGCGTAACGAGGTCGCGGAGTGATGTATTCCTCGACGCTCACACGCGCTCATAAGGCTATATTAAAATAATTCTTTCATAACATACATGATCGATGTCATCGACGAGTCATTGTGGTCTTGGAACCAGCGCTTGGAAATTTTTACCAGCTCTCCCATGTTTACCTACAGTTGGCGAGTTAACCCGTATACATTGTTTGTTTGCATGTGCGTTTGATGTCTGGCTGTGATTTGTCTTGTGTTTGCAAGTTGACAATTATCTTATACCACAGAATAATATTCTAACCCAATGAGCACTCTTCAAAGTTGTTTAAAACGACGACCTAGACCAAATGCAGACGTGTGGTGACAGAATTTAATTTAGCAGTAGAAATTATTTTTACTATAAAGTGTTGTTACAATATGTATAAAATGATGCTAAGAGGTCTTGTAAACGACGGTGCGATCAATTTAGTTTTTTTTGGCTATCGGTTTGCCTTTATTGCTACACTTATTATGTACATACGTCTCCATTCGGCGTATAGTACAGGGGCCCAATTCTACTCGAACTAGGTAATAGAATAGAAACTAAATTACAGCAACTTGGACGTTTTTCACAGTCACGAACCTTTCAATTTTATGTGTTAGTAGCGTGGTGGTAGTAGAATAATATTATAGTTAATGTTTTGTCGATACAAATATGTAATCGCTACTTAATTGGAAAAGAATCATAAACGTAAAACAGTGGAATTGGGCTCCTGTTCACACGCTAGTAATGCCGCATTTACTTCTGCTTGCATTCTATCGTTCATTATTTACATGGATCCATTATACTAACATTAGTTTAGCGCGAAACCTGAATATTGATATTCTCATTTCATTTTTCTCATCTTTACTTATTTTTGCTCATTGTCTATTATTCTTATTGTGATATTATTTGTAGCGCTCTTTAAGGATTGCCGTTCTTACAATAAGTACTTTTTATAAACTTGTGCTTAATTATGTAGTCTAAGTCCCAATTATTTTGTGTTCATTGCAGAAGCCAGGAAATTTCTAATTGCTCGCCGCATAGTTTTAATATGCTAGACCAGCAATTTGATATTTCTGCTGAGGCGTACATAGTGCTTTTTCTCAATAACTCTAAATTAAAAATTTACGAAACCTCCTTGCTGTTTGAAGATCCCCTTACTTTTTTCTGGTCATCATCTAGTCCTCAAGGTTTTAGATGTGGGAAGGGCACCATGGTCCTTAACATTTGATTGATCGAACCACCTAACTTTTACCGTTCCAGAGATACCATCAGAGACCAAAGATACACCAAGATCTTGCAAACACCTGATCCAATTTTTGTTAGTCACAAGAACACTCTCAACAAAAAATCTGTCAATAAAAAAAATCCGCGTCTAAATCGGATCATCGGTTGTTATGATGCCACAGACAAACAGACATACAGTTCATAATACCCCTACCTCGGGAGGTCGGGGTTTTTTTTTTTTGTGACCACACAATTGTCTCCTCTGACACAGGTCAGAGACGTTGTTATTGCGGTATTTGCTCGTATAAGCAGATTTCACATGCAATTAGTTACATGGAATACACAAATAATGCACAAATGATGATGCGGACAGGAGATAGGTATGGGAGTGTAGGGCCAAAATAAATAAAGAATGTAATATGTAATAATACTATAATATATAAATGGCACCTTTCCATTACTTTTCCTTTTTATTTTTTTCATTTATATTTTCTTTAGTGTATTCCATAGTACAATTTTTTTTTTGGAAGTTGTATTTATGTTCTTTTTATGCCATATTTTTTTTTAATCTTTTTTCGAGGTCTTTTTTTTTGAGGTCGGGGGTTAAAATGCTGTGAAATGTGCACATTGCAGTTACAATTCGAATCTCGAAAGTACGACATTCCTAACTCGATAGACCAGTCAAGGGATAGAAAATAAAAAATTGTGTTGGCCATGCAAAGTCCTGATAAATATTTTTTTTAAATGAAGTAATAAGTACTTATTTAAAATAATATCAAAATTTAAAAGTGAAAATTAAAAGACGAGCTTATGGCCTGGCCCAGGAGATTCCATTACTGTCTTGTTTATTTTATTTGTATGTTTGGAGCCAGTGATATACTTTATTACTTCGACTTTTGAATGTAATAAGCACTTTTCATAAAATCTTTGAGTAAAATAACATTTCACATTACATTCATAGGTCATGAGGCTAGAAGCGTGGAGAGCACGTGCACTGGGTCGCACCGAACTCAGTCGCGCTATCTCACTGGAGGATGACCTTGAGGAAGACGAAAAACTGAAACTGATCCTTCGCCGCGAGTCATCCACGTCCTTTGAACTCCCCGCGCCGCGCAAACCCACGTAGCAAATATTCACACAAACTTCACACTTTCCCAAACACTTAATTTGGTTGATTAAAGAAGATGGATTCGCGTCCATACAAAGTGAGGCTCAGCGATTTAATTTTTTAATTTACAAAAATAAAACAATCACGACATTGCTGAAGAAACTAAAATATTTATAATACGATAGCCCAAATTAAGATAAACACGCTGATATCTTTATTGTTTCCCGATAACCTAAAATCATTTTGTAATTAATAAAATCTCAGATGTGACTTTGACTTCTCGATTTGACTTTTGATATCATGACAATCAGAAACATAATTCATCTTCACAGTAGTTAGAAGTACACTTCGTTATTATTTTATATAAAAAATCGAATTAATATAGACGACTTTCGGTCATTATAAATGACGGATTTTATGACGATAGTGTAGTTAAAGTTCAATTGACATATGACATTTTTACACAGGTAGTTAAGCCTGTTTTACGTCGAGGCAACATCGTGTGACATTGTGGCATGCTACAAGCCGTTTTGCTGTACAATGACGCACGTTATCGCAAAAATTATGTGACATGGCGACTTTTGCGATAACGTGCGTCATTGTATAGCAAAACGGCTTTACTCCGGCGTAAAACTCGCTTTACGTTCTTAAATATTAAAACACATTATGAATGTCTGTTACTGCACAATGACGTGGGGTAAATACATGATCAATTTTGTAGAAGAGCAGCTAAGTCTATGAATACACATTTATGATTAAAATTAGTCAGTAATGTTAATCGGTATTGTTAAAAGTCTTCAAATTGTCATATATGTCGTAGCGCTCTACGTAAATAATATAGCTAGTAGAAATAAAAGTTGGGCTGATTACGACTGTTGAAATTAGTCTCCGCTCGGTGTTCGGCAGTCTGGCGTGGCTTGTATTGCAGCTTCCAAATTTAGTATAATAGTCCGAATATTAACGATACATTTACATGCACTAAAAATCCTCCCTTTGTATTCGATAAAATATAGACTCGTGATGCCAACTACATCGATACACTGTAGAATTAGTGTTTTATAAAATTGTAGTTTAATTAAACAGGTAGAATAGTTCGGCATTTTAGACTATTAATCAATGAGTAGACTATTTCAGTAGAAATAGTGACGTACAGCCGAAGCCCATGTTATTTTCCTTATAGATCTCAACATTTATACCGCGTCGCTCATATAGCGAATTTTTGGTCGGTCTATATTGATATTCACCAATTACAATCTATTCTTCAATGACGGTAACAGTATTAAGTGAAGTTGTAATTTTAAATATTGTTGTTTCTTTAACACATTGAGGGGCGATAACGGCGGTTGTAATTATTTAGAATCCTATCATTCTTTACTATCTGCATTGTCTTTTAATTACTACTCTCAGCGATTTCTACTACCGTTATCAATAGACACACATCAACGTGATAATAACCATAACCAATGTATTAAATTGCAATAAAATCCACTCCACTCTCTCACAGTATGACATTATTTTTAGAAAAACATTCCATTTTGTATAGTACTATCTATTTTAAGTAGGTATTATTATTTATTAGATGTAGGTATATGCAGTGCAGGTGAGTCGCCCACTGTACGACAGAAGAATTGTATTAGCAGAGCTTTTTATTTGTAACGACGACGGTTGTAACTGGATTTTTTTTAAATGGGTAATAGACGATTTTGGAAAACAGGTGCCGTCATTCTAACTGCTCCTACTCACCTGCTCAAGAAACAGCTTAAGGTGAACATTCAATAGTTTAAATATTTAGTTATTGTTATGTCTAATATTATTTTAATTTTATTATGCAGGGTAGCGGTCCCTATAATATGGCAATATAAAGCGTACTTATTTAATTAGACCTTGTATTTTAGTAGATTTTAAGATTCAAGTATTTTCTCATGTTATTCTTGATTTACATGTGTATAAAATACTCATGTTATAATTCTTATATTTTCATTATATATGACGCAAGAAATGAGTAGAATTGGTTTATTTTTACATTATTTTTCTAATATTGTAAAAATCTGTTGTACAATATCCAGCAGCTTATAGATACACTAACATAGTATTAAATAAATCAGACTACATGATTTTGACATTTTTAAAGGGTGATTTAATTTGGGTCATTCTGTAGCACTGTTAGTTCAACTAGTAGAACATATTGTCACCGAGACTTCTGTTTTTAATTATTAATAATTTTAACCAAAATTATTTTTATTCCTTATTTATCAATAATCATCTAATAATTTATAAAATACCTTAGTTGTTTACAATAAATATTGTAACTAATAATATACTACATTGAATTCACAATACCAAATTATATAAATAAAACTATTTATTATTATTATGTACACTTCAGCTATTTCTACGAAATAACAAAAGTACTGATTTTCTGGTAGCTATCCTCTTATATCTTGATTGGTAAAGGTTCCAATTTCAGAGAAGTTTCAAGAAGAATATCTTGTCTTTTCTATTATTATAGGTATCGTTGATATATTTTGATTGATGATATATATTTTTTTGTATTTTTTTAAACTTTGGTAATATCTAAAAGAGTAGGCTTCAGTAAATTGATTGAAGGAAAAACTCTAATAACATATTGGCATCGATTCCTACCTAGGTGGCCGGCCGGTTCCTACCTAGGAGAATCGCTAAACAAACGAAACGTCACACTTACTCGTACACAATCTAGTAGATAACGTGTCAGTTTACTTTTAGTTTAGCTTTAGATTTGTGGCCACCCTGGAATTGAAGCAAGCAATCTTTTGTGTGAAAATGTAGAGCTATAAATTATAAGAGCTTTTATAGAAAATTCACCATTTTATCAAATTGAAACACAACCTGTTTTTAATAAATTATTCTCTAAATAAATTATTTACATAATATTATTACTTTTTATTTAATGTGATATTTGAGATTAACCAATGAATTAATTTGAAGTCTGATTTGTATTTTCCCTCAGTGCACTGTCCAAAATAATAGTATTTATACCAAACCCACAATGAAAAAACTAAGTAGGTACTCTTTAATCCTACTGTTTTATATTATATTAAATATTGCTGTCCGATAGTGAAAGTATTTTGTGCAATAGCAGAATTTTTATTTTAGATATTATACTTTCACTTTAAAAGAGATCCGTATTTGTATGTTTAAATCATCTTTTACTATAAAAACCATTCTCTCTATAAATATCGTAAAGGGTGTAAGGGAAGTACGACGGGAAAAAATTAACTTTTGAGCGTTTTATTTTATTTGTGCATATTTATCACAGACTTAATAGGTATCGTTTTCGTCAGTATATACTATAGCACTCTGTGGTATGGTACAGTTGTAGGAGCAGATTAATGTGTAATCCGAAAACGCACATATAGGTGAGAAAATAAGACAATTCGTATGGTGGATTGTCTGAAATTTGTGTTACGAAGTGTATAATAATAACACGTTGAGAATACATATTCTAATGTATAAATAATGAGTGTGAGTGAAATGTTTATACGAGTAAATGTAAGCAGTGTGTGAAATAAATATAGGTTGTAAAGTATGCATAAATATCACAGATCAAGCGTAACATCGTAATTTACGCTTGACCAGTGATATTTATGGATACTTTTGGAAGGAATACATCTCTTACATCCTGTACATATTTACAGTTATCTGTTTTTAAAGACACCCGAAAAGTTGTGTATTTTATGTATCTTTAGTTGTAAGATAACGATGCACCAAGCCTCAATTTTTCTCACATCAATTACCGAATGTCAATACCAAATAACCAGTCTAAACATAATATAAAAAATAATATGAAATTAATTAATTCATGTATTTTATAATGTGATGTATTGGTTAATGTTTAAACTCATTTTATTACCGTGTATTTTAGTAAATAAACAACTCAATCCATTATATGTATTTTCTTCTAACATTCATACACCCGTAACTAACATAATACAGGTCTTTACTGACATATGAAGTAGCAGTTTTTAGAGTTAAGTACCAAAATGATAAACAAGGAACCTTTATGATGAGACTTCGGTATCCGTCCTTCCGTCTGTATGTCCAAAGCTGTTTTTCTCAGGAACTATTGAAGCTATCGAAATTGAAAAAAATTAAACTTGAAATTTAGCACAGTTATAGAACTTGCTTTCCCGCATCTAATCTAGGTAAAATAAACTTGAAAATAATTTTATTTTTATTGAAAATGGAGTCGAAATCTGAAAGTGGAGTAAATGGAGTGTCATATGAAAGGGCTTTGTTTGCACATTGCAAAACTATTTTTATTTTATTATATATGGTATCGTTTTTGTTTTATGACCAAAAATGTGCGAAAAATGACCGTTTCCCCCTTATCTCTGAAGTTTGCGAGCCGTAAAATCTGAAATAAATCTGACTCATAGATAATCTCCTATATTTAACAGAAAAAATAAAATGTAGTTTCATAAAACGCCTGTTCCACATATCCCTACTGATCTATCCCTACTGGTAGCGAAGAACGGAATTTTTTTCCACTTTTTACTACTAGGGGAGATAAATGGAAATTCTACTTCCACCTATTTCTACTAAGTTAAAGAACAGGCACGTACGTAAGTGGGTGAAGCTGGTGGGTGTACAGGTCATTCCTGAGAAAATCCTGTATTGTAACAATAATAATTAGTCTTCTTTGAAATCAGTAAAAAATAACTTTATTTATCTTAACATATCTAAAAAATGTCCAACCGTTATATCACCTGTGACCAATTGCATTTGTGCATTTTGAATCACGCAATCACGGATCACATACACTTGGTCTCTCTTTTTCGGCGGTTTCATTTTCAAATGGTTCGTGATAGATTTGATGCGATTTTCTTGAACAATTGATTGATTGGACAATAATTTCAACAATGCGTATAAACTCGTTTTTCTGTTGCTCTTATTATTGATTTTGTAATGCCAGGCTTCTGCGAAATTATTAGTTCTGTGCCTTTTTCCAAACACGCACCACTGTTTCGAATCATTGTAATAAACAAAACACTTAAAGAAGCACTTAAACATTTTCAATGTGACGATACCGATTTCCTGGCTTATTAGAGTGAGTGGAGATAAGTGGAAAAGTATCTCCCTTAGTAGTAAAAAGTGGAAAAAAATTCCGTTCTTCGCTACCAGTAGGGATAGATCAGTAGGGATATGTGGAACAGGCGTCATAAAATTATATTTTTGACAAATAAGAAACAATTATATTTGAGTATCTTTACGAGAAAAAAATCTGAAATAATTAGTATTAATAGACAGTATGGTATGTATGCCGAAAAAAATAAGTCTATACATTTGTTAATTTTTCAAAACGATTTTTTTTCTTTTCTTGGATTTGGTTTATTAATACCTGGTGCGCGAGGAACCCTCGGTGCGCGAGTTCAACTGGCACTTGACTGGTTTTTTATCTAGAGACGAATTGAAAGCAAAATAGACGCATGCTATATTATTATACAAAATAAATGGACAAATTCGAGCAGGACTCGCGCCCTGAGCGTTTCGTACCATTATATACATATTTAATTTAAATACCGTAAATCAGAACTTTTTTTAATGTTTGACACTTCTTTCCTTGTACGTTCATTAATTAATCTACAAGGAATAAATTAAACAATTGACAATATAGTTAGTTACATTTTATTTAGTAATATTTAGTTACATTTTGTTAATATATATCATTTCTTAGAATATTCTCATCTCAATAAGGCACCATTAATATATTAAATCTCATCATAATTATTGTGTCAATAAAATTGTTGAAAACATTATCTTTAATTGATTAGGTATAACATTATTTTTATATCATCATTTAATTATTAATTTATGAACACATTATTTTTAGGCTCAGTGCCTAATTCCAAGGTGAGCGAAACTAGCGCTACTCTCCCGAAAAAAATCTAGATTTCTTCTAAATTATAGCATTTCATAAAAATATGTCAAATAAATCAAACCTAAAAATTGTTCATCCAATCCATAAAAATTTTGAGCCACACTTTTCTTAAAATGCTCTAACCAACTGAGCTATCGCGGCACATCCTGCCGGCATCTAATTAAATTAATTCTGCTTGCGGAAAAAAAAATCAACCAATATTCAGGTGTAACAAACCGATGTAACCTCGAGGCCATCACAATTTGGTAGGTAAGCTGAGCGAGTAGATGGGCGAACTTATATTTTTTAATGGCTGTGGATGACAGTTGAATTAATCCCGCCATTGCTCGCTATGGCCTTGAACTTTTTTTTTAATAAAAATGTATTATCTTTGTGGAACAATTTCCAATATATGGATTTTTATCTAGGATCGCTAGGGGAAGCGCCAAGACTGGATTCTTTTATTAGTTATCACGCTTACGAAACTAAACTACAAGTTACAAATACTATTAGTATTATTTCCATCTTAGTATCTAATTTTTAAGACAGCATCTGCTCAGGCATGTTCTTGTATTTTGTAAACAAATTGTACAACACACGCAGAGTCGATTTCAGATCCAGATTTACGATATCTGCAAACAACATTTATTTTTATTATAATAGTTAAAATTAATATACAAACACATTGGTATCGATACCTGGGTGGCCGCCAAATTCAGCGGTGATCGCTAAACAAGACATCCCACTCACTCATACACAATCTAGTATATGAGTGAGTGTGTCAGTTTAATATAGGTTTAGCTCTAGATTTGGCGGCCATCCCGGAATCGACACCACTGTCTTTTTGAATAAGAGATAAAAGCTAATATATAAAAAAACAGCTGAGTGTGAGTGGAACTAGCGCAGTCGAGGATTCAGTTCTCGAAATAAATATTTTTCGTCTTGAATATCCATTCTTTTTATTTTCTCAAAAACTACTAAAGTTTAGAACTTTATAACAAAGTTCTAAAAAAACGATATTATTTCAAAATTAAAAATACTTATTTCTATAGAGAATGGAATCCTCGGTGCACGACTCCGACTCGTACTTGGCGTACTCGTAATCCGTAGTTTTTTCCCCTTTAGGTACATAACCCTAAAAACTATACACTATGTAAGTATTGTAAGTACACCCTTCCAAATATATCTTTATTACACAAATTAAAATGAATGAATTACCTTCAGGTCTTGCCTTTGGTTTAGCAAGGCCAACATCCTGCATTAATTCAAACGCAAATGATACATTATGAACTTTTTGATCAAAATCTTGAGGAGTCAGGTGGAAATCATACAGAGGTACAAAAAATCCTTCCAGTAGACCCATCAACAAGCAGAGATACACACCATCATGGAACTGAGTATCTAAGTCCATTACTTCGAGATTCACTTTACTCAAATGCTTGTTCACAAATGTGATGAGTGACTGTAAAAAACATTAATGTAAATCATGTAAAGCTCATTATCAATCTATGTGATTAATTCCTTAGAATGATCACTCAGCAATGAGAAATACGACTTAGAAGAAGAAAGCTCATTAAAACTATTTAGTACCTTTTTGACTACTTGCAGCTTGTCTGGGGCATGGTCAAATAAAGCATCAAAAGCATCTCGTTCACATTTCATGCCAAGATCATCATAGGTTTTTGTAATATCTTCAATATAGGTTCTGGAAAAATATGTCTAATTAGACTGATAGGCCTTAAAATAATTCGACTTATTATTTTATAAGGTGATAACATACCTATGTGAAAGAAGGTTGGGAGCATCTTTTTTTACCACAACTACATTCACGCTCACATTTTCGGGAAGACGGACTGGAGCGCGGAAGTGCCGCGCTAACGCAACCAACAAGTGCAGTATAGATACAACATTCTTGGAATGTACAGAATCAACACTCCATTTCTGAACAGATTTTATAGAGCCATACAGAACCTAAAATAAAGTAATAGTATGTATTGTATTATTTTTATCAAATGATTATAATTCTATTGCCTAAACTTTTTAGGCTGTGGAACACTCAACAAATCTCTTTTATTTTATGGAACCCCACATCAAATGATAACAAATAAAAGACACTGCAATTTAAAATAAGAGTATGAAACCTTTAGAAATATTTCAAACAAAATTAATGTGAAGAACTTTTTTTTATCCTATTTTTATTTAGATCATTCATCAACACAGACTCAAATGTGTGGTTTAATGGGGATGAACTCTGAAGATCTAATGAGTGATTCGTCGTATTCCAGGATAGTTGACACACACACACATCACAGGTTGACTTCTAAAGATAAATGGATTTTGTCCCACTCGAAGCAGCCAAAATAAGCAAGTCAAAAATAAGCAGCCAATAATAATTCAATGAAAAATGTTACTGATTCGCAGAACCCTGATGACTTTTCCACGGAACCCTTGGGAACCCAGTTAAAGGATTGCTGCTTTAGACAGTCCTAGTATTTTGAAAGCATTTTTGTGTGCTGATGTGCCAAGTGTTATTTCTCTATTACTCACCCTATTAACTGCTCTTAATACAACAGCCAGTTTCTGACGTTGTCCTTCTTCAGACTGTGTGACCTCTGGTACATCTAGTTTAGTTTCTGTTAACTTTTCTAGAAGCTTCTGTAAGACCTGCCCATCATAGAGGTCCTCACTGATATCCTTGACAATAATCCTTTGCATGGCAAGCTCATCATTTATCCAGTCAATGAGAACTTGAATCAATTCCTTTACTCTGGGATCCTCAAGAGATCTAGGTTCAATTATAGCTCTCTCTTCATTATCATCTTGAAACAGAACAGAAAACAGTTTGGTAACATTAATTTGTAAAAGGAATATCCCTATACATGTATGTATGTATCTGGCCTATGTCCAAGGACAACCTGCCGATGGTAAACCTAGTTGATAAGTTAATTCATTGGCAGTGAATAAAGGCTTTTATTTATTATATTTTTATGTATGTACTTACGTAAACTATATTCTTCAGGTGGTATTTCTGGTGCAGTTGGACTGCCTGGAGAATCTATCGCATATTTTCCTTCAGCTTGGACATCTTGTACTAAACAAAAAATGATATTATGTGTTATGTACAGAAGTGCAAAATCTACATCCAAGAGAACAACGAATATCCAGATAATTCGAAAATAGGTCATGCATGGCAGATGAAATAAGATCGAAAGTTCACGGCTTATTCCACCCACACAAACAAGCACACAAATGTTCACTATTTTACAATTATTTATAGTACAAACCTTCCTTTATACGCTTCTTGCGTCCTATAGTTCCAATTTTATCCCAAAATGATTCTTCCTTGTCTTCCTTTTTTGGTAAAACAGGAGTCCGTGGCGATTTCGGGCGTGGCGAAGACATTTCGTTTACTTACTGGTCGGTGAGTAAGTGCAGGCGTGCAGGACTGAGGAAATAAATCTAATGAGTCACCATATTTCTATTCTATATTCACTACAAATTATGGAAAATATGTTATACCTATCGTTTACCAAGTAGACAAGACACAAGTTTTCTTGTTAAAGTAGTCAATCAACGTAAATAAAATTAACCACCCAAAAAAATTAACAGATACGTTCAGAAAAGTTTGTCGTTGTCGATCGCAGTGTTGGCAACTACAATTTTGGAATTCCGGTAAATGTCCAGAATTCCGTAAAATTAACAGATTTTTCTCTCAGATATAGAACATATTTTTTTGTTATTATAATTTAATTTTAAATATCGATTCCTGGGTGGCCGCCAAATCTAAAGCTAAACTTAAATGTAACAGTCATGCTCACTCATATACCCGCTGGATTTCTATAACAAGACGGCGATTGCTGTGTAGTTCTGAAGAAATGCGATATTTACTCTTTTTTGTATGGTTTTACATACGGTTCTGGGATCAGACAATTATGTACGTTCTTTGTACATGATAATTTTATGAATATTTTTTAAATAAAATTGGGAACATAATTTTACATTAAAAATTTAGACAAGTTTTCCAGTTTTCCAACTCGTTAAGCGGCATCTAGTGACGTTCTTTCTAGATTCTCTCATTCCATTAGAAAATCTGTTAGCCGTTATTTTTCCGTTTCCACCTCATCCCAATCCGCTAGATTTGACTGGAAATACATCAAGTTGACAACACTGGTCGGTAAAAAAGTGACAGACTAAATATTTTTTATATTTTATGGCCTGGAATTAAATTTTTTAGGCCAAGGTGACAAAGAGCAGAGAAGGTAAAGTCAAGGAAAGAACTAGGTCATCACATCATATTAAATCACTACGGTAGATGATCGGATCGATCTTGACTTCCTGAGGATCTATCGTTCGGACTGTCAGATTTCGCCCGACTACCCCTAGCAACACTTACCGCTGGCAAAAAATAAAAAATAAGTCGATCGAAAAGAAATAAAAAAGGGGTACATTCCAAAATCACTTTCGCTTTCAAGCCCCTATTAAGGAGCTGTCTTAATTGCACAGCTCTAAAGCAAATTTAATGTTGGTTCTTTCTTAGCGGCTATACAGGAATCGTGGTAGTGTCACTCTCTTCGGACAATAATGCCCCGTTCCGAAACACATTTTTAACTCGACAAAGCCATAATGGTTTTAGAACGTAGCCTAGCCTATTTTTTTTTTTCGTACTGATAATTGCTGTTGGTCCTTATGACCTTTACAGCTTCACCGGGGTTTTTGGGGCGAGCGCTAAGTGCGCTCCAGCCTGGAGGAATAGCCTAGCCTAGTGTGAATGCCAATTGTCTATTACCGCGTTAACAGCTGAAAATTTATAAAACTTTTATTTGACACAAGCAATAGAACGTGTACAGCTGTCAACGTGAATTATTTCAACTGGTTTTGGAACGCACTCTAAGTATACCAAAAGGATAGTTACAAAACAGTGTAGTACAGTACAGTACATACCATACGGTAAACAAATAGAACATAAACACCTAAGTACTATTAATAAGTAAGTAGGTATCTAATTTGTATAACTACCTGTGAAGGAACCCCAACTAACAACGCTACCATTTTCTTGTTGCCACCTATTTTATTTTACTACAGACAAAGCTTGCTGGCCTTGCACTAACGCACAAACTATCGGCGATTCGGCAGTTCAACATTCATTATGTGCGTTTTCGTGAACTATTTCTATACCTAGGTACTTTACCTGTGATTTATTTGGGATTACCACTGATTCTTTAACTACACCTGAATCCAAAACTAACTAGGTATGGAATTACGGTCACCCTTTACAAACTACACGACACCATCTGGCATTTGCGATTGGTTGGTGGAATGGAATCACGTCTAAAAATAGCTCCAAGAAGATTGTATTGCATCACACATACGAACGAATAAACAGCAGGATACTGTGACGATTTTGTTTACTTGATACTCTTTTGTTTTTATAGATAAAATAATGGAAAAGAGTGGTGGAAATCCTCCTCCATATGGGTGGAACAATGGCCATACACTTCAACCTCCTCCAGCAGCTCCTCCAAGCTACTCTCAAGCAGTGGGAGGAGTTGGTCCTTCAAGTCCCTATACTCCTCAGTATCATCCATGTAAGTATAAGTACTTATAATGTCAGCTGAGATGTATAAACTTTGTTCAAATAACCCTGAAATCATACAAAATATTACAAGATGCCCAATAAATTCTAGTAAAATGACCTTGTAACAGTTTTTGTTATTCATCAAGAATACATTATCCCTGTAGACTGGGACGTAGTTGGCACTAAATGTTATATGAAAATATATCAATTTTGAGAATAGACTGTGTTATTATTAATACAAACACAAAAAAAAAGAAATGCTTTGCTTTATTTCGGGATTGGGGGAAAAGGGTTGTCAGCTGACAGGGAATTTTTCGGATATCAAGACATCCACATCATTAATTCAATTTTATCAAAATTTTCAAACTTGCCATCTTTCTTAACAGGGTAGATATGCAAAATAGTGATTCAATACTTTGTTCTATTTATTTAAGTTATTATTTCTTCACAGCGGCAGGTCCTGCTATTGTAACAACTGTTGTGCCTGTTGGTCCGCACCCAACACATATGATTTGTCCCAGTTGTCATGCCGAGATTGATACTGCCACCCAAACTAAGCCAGGAATAATAGCTTACTTATCAGGAACAATTATATTCCTATTGGGGTGAGTAAAGACATATGATGATCCCACCATAACATAAATGTGAAAAACTAATCGAATACTAAATCTAAACTTGGCAATGTCATTGACAGTTTTATAATATTATCAATATTATAAATGATAACTATTGATAACTCTGTGTGTAAACTTCCCAAAAATTAGTAGTAAGCAATCAATGTTTTTTAAACAATTAAACCCCTGTTATATTCCATTTTGTATTTTGAAATTAAAATCCACCTACTTCTTAGAGGCTTTTTTTTTCAGGTGTGCTAAAATAATAAAATGCAAACCGTTTTTATGAATGTAAAATATAAATCTACAGGGTGACTCATTCCAGATTTTAAACTTAAAAAAATATTAAACATCACTGATTGGTTGTACAAAATATTATGAATACTAAAATATAAAACGCAAATGCGGATTTTAATTATGATAAATAACATCGTCCTTCTCGGATTGAATGTTCCTACCAGTGATGGCACATATTTACCATCGCACGCTGACAATTCTGGTGAAATCATGTTCACGTTGTCGTCGTGGATTCATCAAATCGTGTTCATGCCGTGGATTACTGGGGGACCCAATAACGGTATTTCTGCCGATTTACGTACTCTTCAAGATGAAAATGTGCCTCATCGCAAATGATAACCTCTTCCATACCATTATCCGGTCCAAAATTTTTCCGTTCAATAAAGTCGTCAGGTTTAATTTTTTTAATACATTTTTTCTTATAAGGGTTGACCTTGATGTACAAATTCAAAATTTGATAATAACTGGAACGATGACTGTTCAGTGACGCCGCAACGTTTTCTGAGAACAGCAACAGCGACGCGGTCTATGTTTTCGGCCGATTTGACGCGTTGGTTTTGTCGGTGATGTGTCCTGTTATTCATTGAACCTTCTAGTCGGAACCTTGGGTTGTAGACCCAATCAAGTTAATGGTTGGTGCAATGATTAAAAGACGGATATCAACCGATTACGAAACTCTCGCCTAGCGAAGAGCCCTATTCGAAGAGCCCGGAAGAGCCGAATCTAAAGTAGGCCTCTACCGCGAACGGGCAGTGCGCCCCTGACCTCTGAGCTATAGCAACAAAAAAACCGAAATACTACCAGTATCCTCTCCCTAAACCTACCACGTGCGGACTTATTTATTATTATAGTTTAAAAAAAACTCGTGTGTCACCTGTATAAAATGCTGTATATCGGCGGGCAACCATAGTATAATTATAATATAATGTATAATATAAAATGACTTGGGTCACATGCTCTGAGGTACAGTACAGATATTTATAGTAAAACTTAATACTGTCATAGATGATGGTGCTAAAAGCTAAACATGACCATGAAGCTGTTTGTTTGGTGTCGAACAAATCATGAAATTGAAATCATTACAAAACTGTCAGTTAGGATGTTGTCATGTCAGTGTATTACAGAATATTGTTGCTGTATGTAAAACAAAATATAAATGTATACAACTTTTTCAATAATTATTTTATTTTATTTCAGATTCTTTTGTGGATGTTGTCTCATTCCTTGTTGCATCGATAGCTGCATGGACGTGCATCACAAGTGCCCTAATTGCGACGCTTATCTTGGACGCTATCGACGATGAATATCTTCGTATTCACGTACTTGCAATTTTGTATACATTAAGGTGAAACCTCAAGGTCCTAATTTCATTAAAAAATTCCATTAATTTACATTGTAACAGTGACTAGCCTTATATCTAGCTCAATCTCAAAGTTATACTTGACCAAATAAAGTATGTAATTGATATTTATATAAAAGTAAAACTCAAGTTTATATTATTAAGTGTAAGAGATTTATTTATGAGGACCATAACTTGAAATTTCACCTTAATAGAAATTTTAAAACCACAATGCAACTTTCCAAAATCACGAAACATGATATAATATAGTTAAATATTTTTTTAATACTCTACAATATTTGGATAAGAATGAGTATCGGTATTAAATACCATGTACAAATGGATCTGAAATCACAATCTTTCAATCAAATCATATATTTCTGTCTTTTTAGTTATCATAATATTTTATTTATTCATGAAGCCGTAATTCTATTCTAATAATGTAGTACAGGCACATATTTTAGGAAATGGTATGTACAGGGCAAACATGTGTGACTTTTCAAAAACTACTGGCGATCCTAAAATTATTTTACTATAATGTAGTATTAATTTCCATCTTTGTGATAGAATTTAGGAATCGGTCCAGTTTTCGTGAATGTCTCGATTATGTTTTTGTTCCTGTATAGCTTTATCTATATGTGAATGTACTTACCACTATTTATTTTTACATGTAAACTAGATATTTGTAATAATTCCGTACTTGTACGAGAATACAGGTGGAACAGTTAAGTGTTTACAGCCGATTATTTCGTCACTGATAAAGATATTTTAAATATTTCTACTACATCTCCTAGTGTAATAGGTGGTAAGTACATATTTTTAAATTCTCAACTGGAATGTGCTAAGTCAAAAATTGTATTTTTTTCGTACAAGGCCAGGGGGCCACACTGGCGGGTTTTGGGCGCGCCCGGGCTCAAAGCGCGCCAAATTGGAGCCCGGGCACCGGTTTATCGCCACAGACACGCCGGTAGGTCGCGTTTTCCTCAGCCTGTCCTACTTCGGCGGTCGCCGCGTTCGGTCCTCTTACAGGGGTGGTGGTGGAAGATTATTTTATTTATTTATTTATTATTTCATGCAGTTTTCACACTATTCACACCAATTTCTTTAGAAACAAGCACCATTATAATAACATTTTATTAACCGACTTCAAAAATATGATGTTTTTGTACCGAATTCGATTATTCTTTCATCTTCATATTACTGGGAAGGATTTTTGTCCGTCACCCACCATCATTGATGATTATTATCACTCGGAAATTAAAATGAAGTGCCTCTTTCGTACTACTACATAACTTCACGCTATTCCAACACTTAGCTGTTCCACCTGTATATTAGTTTTACTGTTGCTTTATTCCTCGTGGTAGGATAGTACTTTCCTATCCTACGTCTTTATGTATTTGTTTAATTTCTGTTGTTGGTCTGTTGCATGGACTTTAATTAGGTACGAGTATATGCCGAGCATATAATTTACTTTGGCGAAATGGCAATTCGCATTGTGTTACCAGTTTTTTGTTCGCGTACTGTTTATTTTCCTCATAGGTATAATACGCTTTTGGTTGTTTAATATTATAAACTCGAATAAACAAATTCATCTAATCGCATTTATTCTGTATGATACTGTGCTGTAATAGTGATGAAAACCAGTATCTACTCATGCATTTCATCGTTACTTAACATTGTGCTAATATTTAGATTATAGTTCGCCTCTGGCTCTGGTATACTTATTTTATTAGTTTACAAAATGCTGTCTTTAGTTAATTTAATAGAATACTGTATAATTTGAAGGCCATATCGAGTAGATTAATATTTTCATCGATGTAAAGCCTGTAAAGGCGAATGTTCTCTAATACATAACTACTAAAAGGTCAAACCGTAATAGCTAACTGACATCCCCGGAAGTGTCTTAGGCCCGGTTGCGCGAATATTCCCGGGGTTAACTTGCGAATTGACTATGGTTTTTATACAAAATTAACTCTAACCCGATGTCGGGTGGTGCAAGACGACCTTAGTGGATATAGATAGGTGATCAGATCACGTAGCCGTTTTTGTATACAGAATTCTCGTTTGTATCAAGTGGTACGATGATGATGAATGATGATATACTGTATCGAAACATTGTATACCTATGCTAATCAACACCAACATTCAAGATGATTAATTTTGGCACATGATATCTTGATATATTATGTTTATAAATATGTGACTACCTACTTTTTGGAATTCTAATATTATTGATTTATTTTATTGATCACCAATCACTACACTGAATTAAGGACGACGATTCTCGCAGGTAAAATGTCGAATTCGACATCAGTCCTATCTCATTCGCTCACATTGCATGTGAGCGTGACAAGACGGTCGTAGCGCTCGACTTTTGTATGTCGAACTCTGCGATAATTGGCTTCCAGGATTCTGTTTAGAAACCGAATTAGAGTGTCCTTCCTTGTGCCAATCCGGAATTTTAAAACTTGGTTTACGATCAGAATGTCTAAAACGCAAAACGTCTATTGGATGTCTAAAATACAAAATGCCTATTGTAATGAATGCCTAAAATATATAGTTCTAAGAAGCAAATTTGTGTGTAGGTAAAATTTACACAATACAATGTATCAGCACGTAACTATACGTCTGTGAAATTGCGCAGAGTGAGTCGGTGTGCAGTAGCAAAAAATTAAACGGGTACAATCAATCAAGTTTATTTTCCGACTGTAATGCCGCGATTGCCACCGACACGAGCCGCGCTTGCGAACAGCCACGAGCGGCGAACTTACGCGAGCACACCGTTTACACCCTCGTCTCGCGCAGGCTCGTGAAAGCCTGCGCGAGCTTGTAATCGCGGCATTACATGTACGAAGAGGTGTGGCCTACGAGTACATTAGCAGCAACAGCATTGGCAGTATCAGCCCATACAAATACAACATTTGTAGGTACTGATAAATGTATCATAAGATTTCTGGTGTCAAACAGCATAGTAAAAGGAAGCCCTCGTTTAGTTTTAAAAACATATCATGATAAACATGGTGTAAATTCTTCATATCTGAAACAAGGTAGTATCATAGAACAAATTGTAGCATTTATGCAATAAAGCATAGAAATTATGAATTATTTTCATAATGTCCTGTGCTGTAAGATGTTATGTTTTTGTAATGATCAATAGTTAATTTAACTTTATTACAGAATATATGGAAGTGTCTACGATTATACTTAAGTTTAATTTATTTTTGTTTTTATAATTTAAGATGATTGATCGACCAATAGTTTCACACTGTATTAAAAATCACGCCATAATTGTGAAATGCGAAATGGAAAACATAAACATGTCAACCAATGGCTTCCCCATTGGTACTTTTATAAATGTGTCTATGAGAAAACGTTTTACATTTTCCTGGTCAAGGTTCCTTTACAGAAAAGGATTTTCACCTTATCACACCCAGGAAGTACAATAATAGGGGTTTTCAAGGTATAACTGATGTTGTGAGTGCCTACAGTTATACAAGGATTATTTATTTTATTACCTACGATTCTATTATATACCGATTTTTACTATTATGCCTGCACGCACACTTTGTTTTATTCTAAGAACCTAACTGTATTGGATTAACATTTTATAAAATACATTTTCAATGTCTATATTTTTGTTTATTTTCATTGTCTCTATGACTAGGAATGTAGGTACGAAGGTCCGGATTCGATTCCCTCCTTGAGAGCCTAAACCATTTTTCTTGTGGGCCCTCCCTGGAAAGCAAAGGGGTGGCAGGTGAGTGTTCAGGCACCTGACCTCTTGTCATCCCTACTATTGGGGATACAGGCCTCTCTTTGCATAAGGGGTACTTAATAATCCACTAAGCCTAGAACCTAAGCCACCGACGCTCTTTCTAACCATAATTTCATACAAATAAGAGTTCTATTATTGTGAAGATTAGATGTATTCGAGTGAAGATTAATATTTAACTGCACATCAAAAAACTTTACACACACCAAACATCAATGAAATTAGAAATACCTACAATTAAAATTACCTAGGTACCTATTATTGTGATTTTTTAGAATTGAAACAGACATTTTAAATTATAATTAATTACGGATTACTCACTGATGAAAGTCGGAAATCCTCCGACTAGTTTCGGGATATTTCGAAGGTCTTGATCACGGAGAGTGCGAAACACCCGATGTCGACTCAACGACGTTCCGTCTCGCACTCGATCAGTGAGTAATCCGTAATTAATTATAATTTATTATTGTGATGTGAGGTTGCTCGTGGGTGGGCACGGACTCCAAATAATAAATGAATGAATACTCTTTATTGCACAAAATTAGTATGATACAATGCGTACAAAACGATTAATACAATACATACATTATAAATTATAATTATAGGTAAGTAGGTACTTAGCTAAGTTTTCTTTTATTTTGTGACTTTTTAATGATTTGAGGCCAGTTTTTATTTTTTTATTAAAATTCCTAAATGAATAGGACATTGGCTAAATGCAAAAGCCAAAAAATCGTTCGGCCGAACGACAGCAACTGATAGTACAAAGTATTTTAAAGTTATTTTGTTCAAGATATTTTACCGAGTGTCTAAATTCATCTCCGCTGCCCTTCCTCACCCCCTCTAGAAGTTTACGTAACAGTTTCCCATAGTTTTGCTGCTTGTCAATATAGGTTGACATTTCTGTTTTCCCAAATACAGACGAACAAAATTGTGACGATTTTCAGTGGTGGCGCTAGTAGCTAGGAAAATCCTGTTACTATACTTCAATTATAACGGTTGATCCAATTCGAGTTTCCTATCTTTTATTTAAGTAAAAATACATAAAATGTAACATTATCTTATATATTTGTTTAATAATCGTATATTTGGTACTATTGATTAAGTGTGAATAATTATGTCAGGCAAGTGATCTGGACGTTCTGCAGCAGTTGATTCGTTCGAGGTAATTTTCGATGTCTTTTCTGCAAGTTTCGGGGGTTATTTCGGCTATAACTTGGCGAATGAAAATTGTAATGCTGCAACGTTTCAGAATTGTTGGCGTAGACGTGACTCTTAAGAAAACCCCACAAAAAATATCCAACAGGGTTAAATCCCATTCCTCATCAGAGAAGAAAATTTTCTTTGAAAAATCAGCATTAACTGCTGCTCTAACACGCAATCTGCGTAAATTCTTCGCTGTTAATGGTCCCTAGACTTCAATTCTTGGGTTAATTGAATTGTATACGGGTGTAGTAGCAAGTCCTTATGCAAAATACGCCAAAGGGACCCATAAGAAAGGCTCAAACTCGCAAACGGTGACGAATCAATAATCCCGGGTCTTTGGCCACACTATCACTCACTGCAGCAATGTTCTCGGCTGAACGTGCTCTACGTTGATGCATATAGCTTACCCTGTCTTGAATGCTCCCAGTTTCCTCAAATTTCTTCACTACGTTGCGAATTGTTCGCTCAGAAGGACGATTAAATTGACCATAATCTTCCCATAAATGTTGATAAACAGTTCGTACATAATTGTTATTTCTATAGAACAATTTTAACGCGTTGAGCCACTGGTTAAACAACCAATTTCGTAAATGTAGGTAGCGTAAATGAGTTGTTTCAAAGTAACATTTGACATTTGAAACGCGCGCCATTATTGACAGCTGTCTAATTTACAATGTTGCCAATATAGGAAACTCGAATTGGATCACCTTTATCTATCTCTAGTCGCGGTGTACACTAGGAACAATATTCATGTTCCAAATTCAAATAACTTTTCTTCCCTGTTTGAAAGTCTCTTTTACAGAAAAGACCTATTTTGATCCCACTTTTTGAAGAACTAATGAGCGTTTTTCGAATAGGTGGGATGAAATAAATATTTTAAACCGAAATCGGGGAAATTCAACCATATCTATTTTGACGTTCGTGAATAGAACATGAAACCCAAAGCGTTGCGTAGATAGAGCCACTAGCACACTCCTTAAACAGAAAAGCAAAACGAAATGTTATTTTTGAAGAAAGTACACCGCAGAGCAAGTACGGAAGAAATGCCGGTGAAAATAAAAAATAATTATATGTTACGTGTCTAGATGCATATAAAAAAATACTACAATTAATGTAAACACTTTCTATGTTTAGTTTTCGAGGAAAAAAATTCTAAGTGAAAATTCACCTGAAATCAGTTTTCATACAAAAATGGAAATAATGTGTGTGCCGGTTCTGAATAATAGCACCACCCCAACTCTTTCCGTGGGTGTGGTACGAGGCAACTAAGAATCTTTAGTGGATACTATTTTACATCTAGTGGACGGCGCGGCGCGGCGGTCGCCTAAAACGTTTGGCCACAAAATCTTGCGGCTAAAAGTTGGAACTAACTTTGAAGGTGGTTCCTTGTCTACCCCCTAGGGGATTATGGATACAAAATATCTATATAATTTGTGTTGTAGACGTGAGTTTATTTATGTATGTATGAATATTACCCACGTACGTTATATTAGTTACTACTAAGATACTCCCTGTAAGTACGAGTTAGAAAATATGTTTATGTTGAAAAAAAAACGACAGATATTTTTTTAAAATTAGAAACAGCAAACCTAAAAAATCCGATAAGAGAGCGTGGCGCGAGTCTGTAGGATAAAAAACAATTTGGTGGAAAGGAACGTATCTACATGTTGATTGGCTACGTACCGTTGTGCTAGTGGCGCCTCTAGTGATGAAACATTGCAGGATTATTTCCTATTGTGAATCGACCCAATTTTTTCCAAAAATAGTTTTTAATATTGACATTGGTAACACAGTACTATCATAGTCTCCAAAGAGTATTCTGATTTCTGTCTCTATTGGTTGGTTGTCTGTCTCTCTCTGTCTTGAATCGTTTGTTTGAGGAATTGAATCGGGACTTTTTTTTGAAATAAAGTTTATTTCAGCTAATTTCCACTGTTCCATGAATTAAGATATTAGTTGCCATGTCTTGGTTATTCGGATACAGCACTAAGCCCCCACAACCGCCCTCTGATGACCCGCCTCCTGGGGGAGATGGGGCAACTGCACCCCCGGTTAATTTGACCAAAGCTGAAAAGAAGGCTATGGAGGCTTATCGGTTTGACTCCAGTGCCCTCGAGAGAGCTGCACAAGCTGCTAAGGAGTTGGAAAGATCAAGTAAGTCTACTGAGGTTATCAGTCACATTTCACGATATTGCATAATGTGACCGCATAACCTATACATTGCACATTGCGACTTGATGTTCTCTATAAAAGTAGATGTTCCTCATCACTAATGTAGACAATCTCCTAAATTTCTCCAATTTGAATTACTCTACAAGTGATCGATCAGTGTAGAAAATTTGATAAAGGTTATTTATCAGCAGACTCATGCTACTTAGAACATCGCTTTTGAATGGCATGATCTGTAGCTTGCATGCTACATTCTTATGAAATTGATTTGAACTGAGGATGTTTTCTTAGCTCTATACATACATGCACTATTCTTATTTGAATCTTAATAAATATCTATGTTGCTACAGAACATGCAAAAGAAGCATTGGAGCTTAGTAAGTTGCAAGAGAGCACAAGGCAGCATGAGCATATGGCGAAGATTAAAGAGTATGAGGCCGCCATAGAACAATCTAAAGTTGAGCAAAAGAAAGTTGATTATGAAGAAAGACGCAAAACACTGCAGGTATGTTAATGAGTTGCAGTAGACATTGAGATCTAGATCAATTTTGTGCACTGGGTGATTGAGTCGATATCAACATATTTCTGATAATTTTGTTAATTCAGTCCTTTTAATGGCATAACTAATTATTCACCGATAATGAGCTTGCCTCGCATAATGTTGGCACTAAGTCATTAAACATACTAACATAAAAAGCCGAAAAGGTAACTAGAACTTAATACAGTGGTCAGTTGAAAAGGTAACTAGAACTTAATACAGTGGTCAGATATAAATCGAACAGAAGTGGTTGATTTATAACATTTGAATCCCTGTGTAGACTGTAATCTTTCATAACCTGCATTACAAAGAACTGAACATGAATGACTATTGTTTCATGTAGGAGGAAACAAAACAACATCAAATGCGGGCTCAGTACCAGGACCAGTTAGCCAAGAAGCGGTATGAAGAGCAGTTAGTTCAGCAGCAAAGGTCTCAGGAGGAAATATTGAGAAAGTAAGTTGTGTTGTCAGTTAAAAGTTAGTAATCTTAGTAGTTAAATGACTTTGATACTACATAATCTTGTAGCACCAAATTGTGTAGAATTCATGAGGTCTGAGTTCGAAACCATGCAGTGCCATGTACCAATGAGTTTTTTGTATTTTTCGAAGACTTACCTACATTTATCGACAGCTCTAACGGTGAAGGAAAACATCTTGAGGAAAACTACACACTGAGATGACCAGTGTGTTAAATGAGGCAGGCACAAAAGATCCCCAAGGGTCGAAGTGCCGCGGGGTTATTTCCGGCCCCCTATCATAAGATAAGATGTGTATTATTTGTAATAATAAAAAATATATTTGTATTTAAGACAAGAGGAAAGTGTTGCTAAACAAGAAGCTTTACGACGAGCTACTATTGAACATGAAATGGAACTACGGGAAAAAAACAAGCTGAAAACAATAGAAGCAGAGGCGAGAGCTCGAGCTAAAGCAGAACGTGAAAACCGTGACATCACTCTGGAACAAATAAAGTTGAAAGCTGCTGAGAACAGGACCACGATTTTGGAAAGTATAAAGTAAGTGAAGAGATAAAAGTAAATAAAGTTCACTACAAATACAAAATCTAGGTATCCTGTAGTAGACCTTCACCTTGATTCTTCTTAAAATACGAAATATCATACTCAGACTATATTGGGTTGTTGAAAATATCTTCTATTCTCAATATATTTATTGCAACTATAATTCTTTTTTTCACAGGACAGCAGGAAGCGTTCTTGGTACTGGGTTGAATGCCCTTGTTACTGATTGGGACAAGACATTGGCTGCTGCAGGTGGCTTGTCTCTTCTTGCTCTGGGTGTCTACACTGCTAAAGGCGCCACATCAGTGACTGCAAGATTTATTGAAGCGCGAATTGGTACAACAGCTAACCTAAGAACTTTCTTTTTAAAATTTATTAGCATAGTGTAACCTGTGTCTACTTCGTTTATAGGGAAACCTACCCTGGTCAATGAAACTTCAAGATTCTCATTGTTAGAAGCTGCGAAACATCCAATATTGACAGTATCAAAGGCCATTACAAGCTTCAGGAAACCGTCAGATGCGTTGGCTGGTGTAGTGCTAGCACCAACTCTAGAGAAAAGGCTCAGAGATATAGCCATAGCTACGAAGAATACCCGTATGAATAGAGGCTTCTATAGAAACTTACTTATGTATGGACCACCTGGGACTGGTAAAACACTTTTTTCTAAGGTAAGTACAGATCACGTCAAACTTCTATATCTCTATTCCCCATCTTCTGCTCTCTCACCACGATATTCAGCTGCTAAGCACCACTCGCAATATCTTCAGAACATTCTAGAATAAATTATATTCTGATTAAAAACAAAAAATGTTTTTTTAGAAAAACATTCAATACATACACAACTGAAGTATGTATTGAGGTTTGGTTCTTTGAATGTTTGGATTTTTTCACGCTTTTTATAGGTTCTTTTTTGTCAAGTCTACCTCTTACAAATATAATTTGGGATATTATCGTGTAAGGTATTATGAATAAGGTAGCCAAGATTTACTTTTATCATTCATTTTCATACAAAACTTTCAGAAATTGGCTAAGCATTCGGGTATGGATTATGCAATACTGACGGGAGGTGATGTGGCCCCTATGGGTAAAGACGCGGTTGCTGCTATTCATAAAGTGTTTGATTGGGCAAATACTAGCAAAAAAGGTAAGCCAGGTTTCTAAGTGTTTGTTAAAGTATGTGTGGTAGCAAGCAGTACCCTATTAATTTACTTTTCATGTTTAGGTGTACTCCTGTTCATTGATGAGGCAGATGCTTTCCTAAGAAAACGTTCTTCGGAGAAGATAAGTGAAGATTTGAGAGCCGCCCTCAATGCATTCCTCTACCGCACTTCTGACCAAAGCAATCGTATCATGATGGTGCTGGCTTCCAACACGCCGCAACAATTCGACTCTGCTATCAACGATCGCCTTGACAAGATGATTGAATTTGGTTTGCCGGGACTTGAAGAACGCGAACGCTTGATTCGCCTGTACTTTGACAAGTTTGTGCTTCAACCAGCTTCAGAAGGAAAACGGTAATGTATAGAATTATCGTCATTTTTGAGTTACTTAAAATGCCCGTGATGGAAACGACATGACAATTTTGTTTCCAGGCGTCTAAGTGTCGATCAATTCGACTATGGGGCTCTGTGCTCAAACTTAGCAACACGGACAGCTGGCATGTCTGGACGAGCGCTGTCGAAACTGGGCGTGGCGTGGCAGGCCGCCGCGTATGCCTCTGACGACGGCCGCCTCACCGAGCTGATGTGTATTGACATCTGCGATGATGCTGTCAAGGATCACCGACAGAAGGTGACATTTTACTTTTTCACTTCACTTTCTGGTAGTTCAAACGGATTCTGCCAGGGTATATTATATACATACATCTGAGAAGGCATTATTTATTATCATAAATATTAGTAATAATAGGACTTGGGCCTTGAGAAGTATTATGACCAAAACAAGGACATCACAAAGTATTATAAGTTATCTACTACCCTGACTAGAAACTAAAAAACCCTCGCCATATTGCGGAATTAAATGGTACTATTTTTTTCATAGTCAACTCTGTAACACAGATTATAAAACTACCAGTGGGGGCGCCACTTGACAGGGTTTTTTAGTTTCTGGTCAGGGTATACATTCCATATTGTACGTGGGGCGGCCCAAAAATTGTTAGTCAACAACTTGTTATCGACCTCATTATTTTACTTTTATTATCCCTTGGAGGCAAATTTTATTACAAATTAATTAGCCAAATATCACTTGTGTGCGTACTTTAGTTATTTTTTAATTAATTGTTAAAAAAAACATGTCTGTCACTTTTCAATCGCTACGATGGAACCGCGGGAAGCATTTCGTGCTATGCTATCTATTATGATTTTAAACGAGGGTTAACATATAAGGAATCACATGAAAATTTAATCAATGCTTTTGGGGAATTGGCTCCATCACCTATTGGTTTTCGTGAGTTTAAGCGTGGCTGGAGCGACCTTAAAGATGATCTTTGACCGGGGCGACCACCAACGGGAGTCACACAAGAAAACGTCATCAGGGTGGAGTGGCTAATAAAAAATGTCGCAACATTACCAAGCGCGAGATTCAGGATGAACTGACGATTGGATTGACCATCTTAAAGTTAGGAAGGTTGCATCGCTATGGATACCCCACTCTCTCACAGAAAAGCAAAAAGTCCGACGAGTAGGCTGGTGCCAGTTTATGCGAGATAAATTCGACGGAGGTAGCTCACAACAGGTGACAGGTATATCTTGACTTCCGATGAATCTTGGATATACAGCTATGGCCCGCTTACGAAACAGCAGTCGACAGAATGGGTCTTTAAAGAAGACGATTTACCCACTAAGGTTGTTCACGGTCGAAGCGTCAACAATAAAATGGTTGCCGTTTTTTCCGTCGTAGTGGGCCTGTAGCCGTAATTCCACTACTCGTAGAAGATCGAAGAACAGTTAATAGCCAATGATATAGCGAGGTTTGCCTGCCGCTAACCTTCCAGGAGCTGAGTGACGATCGTCCGAGGATTGTCACGCGGGGTATAATTTTTCACCAAGACAGCGCTGCTGCTCACACAGCCGCCGGAACCATAGACTGTTTAACCCATTCGGGCGTGCAATTGCTATCACATCCCCCCCTACAGTCTTGAATTGGTTGCGTGTGATTTCTTTTTGTTCCCCATTAAAAAATAATGGATGGTACATAGAGAATTAAATAGTAAAATCTATGTATAATTAATGGTAGATTTGTTTTATTCTAAACAACTCATGTATTTTATCCAATATCAACATTATACAAATCCTGTGAAATTTCATAATAAATTGCAAACAAACCATTAAAACCAGTTTTCATTTACAGATGGAATGGTTATCAGCTGAAGAGAAGACGCGAAGTATGATGCCGTATCTCCTTGATTTACCACCATTGGACAGCATCGATGACAAAGTAGGTAAAACCACTGTTACTGAAATTGTTACCAAAGACAATGTTACTATTAAAACAAAGTCATCAGCAGAGAAGAAGGCAACAATGAAGGATGTTGAAACAGAGAAGTGACACTGCCTCTTAGAAATTGGTACATTAGCAAAAGAAACAGATCTATCACAAATATTTTCCAGTTATTACACAAATAAAAAGAACTGTGATACAAATCATAAATTCATGTATGATTTTAAAAACCGCTATAAGAAATTCATTACATTGACTGATGGTGATATGGAAAGATTGCGTCGATTATCCCAGAAAGTAAAGAAAAAGATAATTTTATAAATAAATGTGCAGTGGCAGCTTTAGATTTAGATTCCAGGTATCTTATATTTTATGAGGGAAAATGTACTGATTCATATAATGATTGAAAAGTTACAATTATAAAGCCCAATCAAGAATATATTAAAGCTGCCAACAGAGCACCACTAATACTTTTATAATCTATTATTCTGTCTTTTATGATTGCTATGAAAAAATAGTGTACATATGATTCCGCAACATGCTGCAGTCTACTATATTTCTGGTCGGGCCTTATGTGATTTATGTAACTTTATAACTTAGGGTAATAACTAGATTATCATCCCATTCGGCGGTGGCAATTGTCAGCCCTGAAAAAACTTGGAATTCTTTATTATTGATATTACACAAACGCATTGGATAAAATAATTGAAACTTCAATTGATATATCCATTACCTGCATTCCTAGAAAACTATGGATGAATAATATTAATGCTTAGAATAAGATAAATGGTGTTTATAATTGTGCATTTTCAGTATATTTGAATCAATACCATATCTAAACCTAAAATATGTCCACTGTATCATTTTCTCATATCTAAAGCATGCAGATTTGTTTATTTTTTGTTGGAATAAAAATTAAAGTTTAATCAGCCAATTAGAGTATATACTGGATAAATTTTAGCTTTTCACTGTCACAACCGTCGGCTTATGGTTCCACCTAAAAGAAGGCTATTTTACTATGGTAGATAAGTTGTTCGGTTTTTATTACCTATGTCTAAGTAGACATGATTATATATTTAGATTATGAATTCAAATGCTCGAATACAGGTGAGCGTGGCTACATTTATTTACTTATTTAAAGACTGCTATCTGAATTTACAAAATAAAACCACCAAAGGAAACGAAATGTGTGTATGGAATATATGTATCTACTCAGTGATTTATTGGTGATTCACTTTATGTATTGAAGTAAAATAATAATTACGAATTGTTTTCAATAGGTTTGGCCATAAAAAATATTCTTATTGATAAGAAAGAATCAGGGAAGCAGTGAAATATATGCTCTATCCTCCACATTAAATGCTCCACTGTACATTGTATGCAAGCAGAATCACTATAGAGTTGTTTTTTTTACAAGCAACGCAGTAAACACTGCAAATACATGTTATAAAAGCATTTATTTTATTTTTTTCAATGTATTTGTATAAAACTTATTTACATGTAGTTGTTTAATATTAGAAAATTGTTAACAGATAAATAACATTGTTTCATTTGAAATTTAGCCTTCGATTATGAAATGATAAGTTGCTTCTCTTATCATCTTGTAATAAAACAAATAGCGTCACCATTGTACTGCACTTAACCAGGTATGCGCTAAAATCCTAACGAAATCGGATTGTTGGTATATTACCCATGGTCTAACTGCTTGGCACTACCATAGTGCCATGACTCACTTCACTCTACTGAAATTGCCATGGTTAAAAAAAAATATGAACTTTTGGATCCATCGCGTCAGTGGCTTACCTATAGATCCAAGGCACGAATTAGCATACAATATAGGCTTGTATCGATGCCTCTGGTCCATCAACCAAGGCGTAAACTAATTATTTCCAGTCGGTAGTCTGTAAATCACGGTCTAATTTACCTATAGGCACAGAATATTATAATAATATTGCCATAGGTTTATATGGTAATTTGAGGTAAGATAAAAAAAACATGATTTTGCAAAACGCCTTATATATTTCTTAGTTATAAACATACGGTTTAACTGATAACCTTTTAGTAACATGTTCACATATGTAATAATAAATATTAAAGCATATAACTTGTTCACCAACTACTACTAGAATTGCATAACAAACGTGCGGCTTAGGAACCTCGTGCATATTCCGTCAGTATTTTAAGATGCTTCAGAAAACTTAAATTAGTTATCCAAGGCTAGCAATGCATCAACTAATATTATTAATTCTGTACCTAGTGTGGATTACTATGGATAACTAAGGTGATATGATGGTATTACCAGAATTATCATCAATGTTAGCATGCCTTGATTTGATAGACGAAAATTAGTCTGAACCACTCGATAAGAAAATAACATTGCGTGTTATAGTAAATACGTATTGTAGTTATACATAGTGTAGCATATACCGTGACTAGGAATTTATAATGCTTCCCGTACGTGTATCTAAGTAGTATTAGGGGACAAGTAAAACGATCAATCTACCTATATTTTTCTAGCGTGGAAATCATTCACGTAGCATATTTATGCGACAATGAAGCAAAACAGCGACAAGAGATAATATTTTATTAATATTTGAGCATGAATTATTGTATACAAATATACATGGGCGGGTATAGGACATTAATTATTATATTGATAATAATAGGTACTTTACAGTATTCAAAGTATGACGACGAATCCTCGATCGATGCGAAATACAACAATATGTAACTAATGAAAATTAATGTGGAATTATGGACTGTAGGTAATTGAGACAGAACGAGGAGTTTTTAATGCCACTGGCCAAGGACAGCGAGTCCTATAAAGCAACTTGTACTTTATTGATGAAATTTATTGGTATTATAGTAGCTACTTTCTGGTCTGGCAGAATATAGAAGCTCAACTCGTGATGCCATTGACTCGACAGAGGGAGTTTGGTATTATTTACTGTGCGTAGTCTGTAACGGGCAAGCTGCACGGCTGCTAATGTCTGATGAACAGCCTGAATGCGTGCTAAATCATTTTAGATTCATAGTATAGGCTAAATATAGAGGACCTATATCCTTTAGTCCATAATAGACGTGGTGGGCAGAAGTGAGAAAGAAATAAAGACAAGTTTAGTGATTGAACAATATAATATAGTTAGATCAAGTTAAAGATCAGGAAACAATAAAAACGCACATATGGAGCATTGCATTATATGAAAATGAGAGCTGGAATATAACAATGAAGGAGCAGAAATATCTAGAAGCGTTCGAAATGTGGTGCTGGAGAAGAATGATAAAAGTTAGCTGGATGGAGAAACCGACGAATGTGGAAGTACTGGATATGGTGAAAGAAAAAGGAATATAATGCAAACCATATATCAATAATAGAGGGCCCAATCGAAGGAAAGAGACAGAGGGGTCGACCCAGAATAGGATAGATACACGAAACAGATTGTCGTACCAGGAGTGTAAGGAGAAGGCGTAGGACAGGAATGTCTGGAAGCTGTTGCAGGGACTTAGTAGAAAAAGAGAAATTCTTTAGTATGTACTTTCTTAATGGTTCGGGAGATGGCGCGGCACCCAAGGAAGTTACATATCGGAAAAATAAGACGGATAAATATACACTGAGCAAAGGCGCTAACTGGTGCTATAGCCAGACTTGAAAGATAAAAAAAGTATAGAAATAAGTTACTTATAAGTTAATTTATTTGGTACGTTAACCAAATCATCATATCACCCTACATTTCCAACAATTAATTTGAATAACTTCCGAAACAAATATTAAAACCAGTCAATAGATGCATAAGGGACTAGTGGGAAACATGAACGTTGTTTCATGATCATGAACGCGTGAATACGACATTCATGACAAATCAATAACTCTACTTAAGACTTCTGTATAAAAATAGTTTTTTGTAGTTATTAATTATTACAATATTAATTTTACAATTTAATTACTTAATCTCATCCATAGGCTGCTTGTCGTTATCATATTACTAACATGTTATTTACACTAATATTATAAAGAGTAAAAGTTTATGTTAAACTAGAAAATTGATTGTATATTTCATTGAAGCCAAGCCAATTAATACCTTTTTTAAATTATCCGTCTACTTTTTAGGGATCCGTACCCCGAAGGGGAAAACGGAGCCCTATTGCTGTCGCTCGGTCCATCTGTCACGCGGGTCTAACGCTTAAACGGAATAAAGTAGTCTTCAAAATTTTACATAATTGTATTCCCTTGACCCAAATACGAATGTAAATTTTAAAATTTTGTAAAATTATTTTTAGAAGGGATCCCATATACGAGTATAAGCAAAAACATTTTTTGTATCCTATCATGTGGGGTATCATTTCTTAGAGCTCGTATGTAGTGTACATAAAGTACGAATATATTTTAATTAGGCTTTTTTTTCGTAGACTTATGACAAAGTAAGGCCGGTCTAAGTTTTGTTACTATCTCATGAACGATAAATATTACCTATCTCGTAACTTGACTAAAGTATTGGTCATATCCTCTATTTGAAAAACAATACTTAAACTTGATACATAATATATTATAGTTTGTAAGTGGTGAGCATACCTACTCACGTCTACAAAAGCAAACACGGTAAAATATTTTTTTCACTCATATCTAAAGACCTTATAGTACATCTATACTATAAGGACTCTCCCTGCACTTGGCGGGTTATTTTATCGTATCTTTCACAACAGAGATCTCAAGTAATCGGGAACAATTTCATAAGATCCTTATGTAAACAGAGTAGAATGTTTATCATTATTGTTATTATTTTATTTAACAAGGCTTTGGCAACACAGGCCATCAGCCTTAACATAAGCGCTTTAAAACAGTTTATAGTTATTCAAAATGAAAATGTTGTGGTGTAGACACATTTTAACACTCCTAGTAGTTATGACGGAAATTTCAACCGGTCTAGTCTCTGGCGAATTCTCATCGCCCGCCGCAGAATCACAGATTGGAATCTACACAACGAACCACTAACGAGAAGTTTATTTTAAGAGTTCAACACCTGAATTTTACTAGACAAAACTACAGCGATTTTAGCTATCAAAATCACCAGCAAACAATTTTTGAGCAACAAAATAAACACCGTAGAACCTTTTCCAACGACTTTCCCCGAATGTTTATCACTGCATTTGCAGTTTGCCTAAATAGCAACATGCACTAATTATAATAATGTAGCTAGGTAGAAAATATTTCTACTTTTATTATAGTACCTAATATAGTACCATAGCAGTGTCTAGTACCAGCTAGTAATTCTAAAAAATAACGTGTATTGGTATTTTCTATATGGGTATTAACCTGCTGCATTACTTGTAGCGAGTTCGAGATAGCTTGATCCCCGAACTTATAAAGAACAAGCCTTTCTCTTTATGTACAATTCCTAGTTTAGCTAAATAAAAAATAAGAAAGTTTAAGCTGTCATTGAAATTATAACTTAGAGAATAACATCTATGTATGCATTTGTAATTCATTTGGTTATATAATTTTAGTTACTCCTTGAACCCGAACAGCATGAAGCCTGTGCTGGAGTTTCATCATCTACAACCAACACTCGTGTTGTCTTGTTTACATCAGCCTGAGATGTCTGTTCAAAACGTTCAACCATCTCACGAGTTAATTCTAGAAATAATTCTTCAACACCTTGATTCAATTTTGCTGAAGTGTAGAAATGTTTTGCACCCACCACATTTGCATAACTGAAAATTAAAGTTGTAATTTAAAATCTGTCAAATGAGTTGCCTACTGTAAATATTAAAACAACTGTATGTAAGCCAATGTTCATGTACATACCTCTCGGCCTCTTCAATGGGCACTGTCCTTTCATGTTCCAAATCTATCTTGTTTCCTGCTATCATGAGAACAATCTCGGGACCCAACATTTTCTTAAGTTCTTTCACCCAATTTTTCACCTACAATTTAACATTTATAACAATATACTAGTGATTATTACCTTAATGAGTCTTAAAAGAGTGATTAGATTACATAACCATTAACATCAAATAGTTAACATCAAGTAGTAGTTAATAAAATTATTCATATTTACTACTACATTCCTATAATTAATCATAGTTAATGTACTTTTTCATTAAAAAAGACGAAGGTTCATAGATACAATAGAATTTAATTCAATGTGGTGGGGTTGTTATTGAAAGTTAATGTAACATATAATTTTACCTTCCCAAAAGAATCTTCATCAGTGATATCATAAACGAGGATGGCTCCATTTGAATTTCGGTAATAAATTGGACCTAATGCGTGAAACTTTTCTTGACCAGCTGTATCCCAAATGGAGAGGTTGATCCGTTTTCCATTTAAATTGATTTTTTTATTCAAAAATGTAGCCTGGAAATATAAAAACCAAAATGATGATGAAATTTTTAAAGTACCTATACTAAAAAAAGGTGATCAGTGTCAATTTCTTAATCATACCTATAAACAATTTAAAATGAACATATAGACCTCTAACATGATGGAGAATGGATATAACATGTCTCCTACATGTTATATCCATAAACATATAAATGGAAGATAATGTTGAAGTACAGACCGTATGCATGGTTTAATAATGCTTGTAGACTTGTTGATTTGCATGGTTATGACTGGCAGAACACTGGGATAATAATTAATGGGCAGATGTAAAATGAAGAATTAATAGTGTGGTGTTGATTCAGTGTTTAGTTTTTTGCATTATCGATTTCACTTACCTGTAGTGTAGTAAGGTGTTTATCATTGAACTTGTCTTCGATATAACGGAGCAGAAGCGATGTTTTCCCCACACAACCTTCTCCCAACAACACGACTTTAAAATTATACGTCCCCCCGGCAGTAGCAGTCATTTTTCTAATAATATCCTAACGAAATTAGGTATACTAAAATTCTGAATACACATTCAAGCCATACAAGAAACAAAACAGCTGACGGAATTGAGCACACTAAACGTACGGTGTGGCTGTAAGTTTTGAAAACGAATGTAATTTAAAGAAATTACAGTGTCTAGTGTAAAACAAAATACGTAGGTGGTACTCAAGATTATCAACAAGGGAACACCACAATGCAAAGTAAGCAAATTGAATGAACAACGACAAAATTAAATGCCATGATTTGACCATAGCATGGCACAAGAAGAAAGGCAAAACGATTACAGATTGCATGACGTTTCCCGCACAAGGGTACGTCACTCGGGTTGCCATTTTTAACGAATTGCACATTCTTAAGCCCGCTGTACACACCCGCCGAGACATACCGAGGTGAGTCTCGCCTCGCGTCGTTCGTTTTCGCCATATCTCGCTGCCTCGTCCTCGGACTGTCTCAGCGAGTGTGTACAGCAGCATTACATTACTGTTATGAATTATGTTTTATTGAGCTCGCAATAAAAAATAATATATCGATATGCAAACAGAGTTGTAAAACTTCCAATTTTCCTATACTTTGCAGAAAAAATGGTTTTTTATCCGGAAATATACCAGACTCTTTAAATTTCTAGATGGGAAAAATAGAGAAAATATAATGTTTCTTTTACTTTTCGAATTGTTTCTTGGTCCATTCTATAAATACCTATATCATTTCACACGATCCAACCGTGAAATCGTGAAATAACCAAAATTTCCTACCGTTCTTTTCATTGAGTGTCTAAGATGGAAGAAAATATATGTAATGTATATTATTTGATCTCCTTTTAAAATGGTTTTTTCGGTTTATTTCAAAATGTTTTTTCGGTGTTTTTCGCGCTTCACATCTTTGTGTGCAAATAAACATGAATTTACTTAATTAATTTAAAAAAAACATGGAATTATTTTTATGGTAAACTTTCTGCATCGTTTAGCATCCAATAATGGCAACACCGTTTGCCGATGACGTACCCTTGTGCGGTGAAACGTCATGTAATCCGTAGCCGTTAAGCCTTGTGAAGAATGAGCAGTCTTGTGCCATAGACTTGACTAGGTATGATTTGACACATAAATCATCATGTAATGTTGCCATTGTAAATATATTATTGAATACTTTTTTAATATAGGTACTGGATACAGGCATAGACCTAAAATATTCTTGAGTGAGTACCTTTAAAAAACCTTGTCAAGAGGGCGCCTTCGCGACGCTGCTGAAATCGTCTGCAATAGACGTATCAGGCCTATGATGATGATGATAAGGAGTTCGCTATGAAAAATGAGTAGGTATGGTAACCATTCCGCAATATGGCGAGGGATTTTAGGGTTCTGTACTAAAATGGTTATCGAAGCTATAGACTTGAAATTTGGCACAGTTGTAGAACTTGCTTGCCCGCATCTATTCCAAAAGGAAATTATTTTATTTTTTTGGAAAAATTGGCCTAAAATAAACGATGTTTCAAAAACTTCACGGTTTTTGAGAAATTAAAAAAAAAGTTTTTTATTTCCAGCTCAGGCTTAGCTCAGGGTAAACCACAGAAATTAATTATTATATACACAATTATATACAATTATATTGGTGCCTTTGTGGGATAAACCTACTAAACTACGTAGGTACCTAATTACCAATACCTACTCCTCGCGTGGAAAAAAATATGGTCAACATAAAATCTATGTGGTGCCATTGTGATGCATGGAAACTTGTAATACCTTTATGTACACATACACACTAAATTGCAATTTATTATCAATAAAACACCAAAGTTAGATCAAAAGTGTTTATTGTATTATATCTATCCTATAGGTAGGTACCTACTCCAGCCAGGAAAAATATGTTATAAGTTCAGAGCGTGCGACATGCCTGCCGCTGGCGCCTTTATAAGTATTGGCACATAGAGTGAGCCTAGTGCACTCCATAAAAAAATCCGCAGCGGCCCCGCTCTAAATAAATCCACGCTAAGTGAGACCCTCGAATATACTTATTTTATTTGTATGTATATTCAACGTAATCACTCCTGGATTACCTGACTTCGTTGCCTGCATTTTACTCCAATCACTTGCTGCGAAAATAGTGTGAACAGAGATATACAATTTATAGGTACATCAATATTATAGGGAGGTCCTAACCTGAGGTTAGGTACCTACCTATAATATTTCTGTGAAGTTTGCTAATAAAATAAATAATAAATAATTCCTTACTACTCTACTTAACCTATAGTAGGTAGGTAAGGTACTCACAATCAGTTGGTATAAAGGTAGGGTACAGTACTAACTTTAACAACTAAGTTAATGCACTTTATATGTAGTGTTTATACGTTTATTCTATTTTATGTATATTTTTGGCTTAGGTACTCGTAGCAGAGAGACTAAATCAAGAAGGAACGAACGAACCTATGGAGACTAGGGAGACTATTTTTTCTTTAATCCAAGGGCTATATAGGCTAAAGCCTATAGGGCGTGCAATCTCAGGGCGCGACATTTTGGACTCTAATCTTTGAATTTCGAATACGGTAGGTATTCTTCGTAAAATACCGGTAAACTCTCCGGGCTTCGCCTTACGTTACGCGGAGCTCGGCCTTCGGCCTTTAAACTGACACGCGAGCAGACGCGAGAGCACCAAAATTTCACAGAAATCAAAAAATTATATTAAACATAATTTTATAAATAACCTTTTTGACCAAAATCATATGTATTAGCCTAGGACGCCTGGAACCGTAAATCAAACCCTAACCTCATATTAACAGTTTTGCATTTGGTTTAGTGCATGGATCCCTAATCTTTCTCACCTGCTGACAATTGTACCATCCTACATTACGTATATTCGAGAATCCCAGCTGGAATATATTTTTTCTTTGTGAATCTATTATTTTACAACATTAATGGTAAGTTTTAGTACTTATTTAAGGTAAGTACCTATTATAAGGTATAATCCGAAATATCCCTTCAAACGTAGATTATGAAAGCATGAGTTGTAGAAAACTATTATATAGGATCGGATTTCAGTACCTACAGTACAGAGCAACGAAAGACCATAGAATTTTATGTTAGGTCGACGAAAGGAGAAGATGGATCATACCTATTGACAGTAGTTTCACGTTCTGTAGTGAGCACAAGGATCGATGGAGCATTTTTCAACTTACTTCGGACGTATTTGTTAAACCATTCCATGGCGTTAGTGGCCAACACTTCTGGGTCTTCCATATTCAAATTTAACTTACTTTTGCTAGTCATCCTAGTGTAATCTAAGTCATTATAGCTCACGGTAAGATTATCTTCCTCTAAAACAATTAGTCCCTCAGTTGACGTAGTAGTTAGTGTCGTTGTAGTTGTTGCTGCTGTTGTGGTAGAACTCGGTTTTACAGTAGTTGTAGTCGTCTTTTCTGTTGATGTTGATGTCGTTATTTCTATAGGTGTTAGTTTTTTTATGGTAACATTTTGTATGGTGGTGTCGTTCTGGACTGTGGTGACATTCAGCGTAGTTGACATCGCTGTTGTTGGTGTTGTTGTTGTTATTATTTTCGTTGGCGTTGTTGTTGGTATTGTTGTTGTTGTTGACGTGGTTGATTTTGATGATTTAGTTGTACAATTAGGGGGCGTCATCCTTACGTCCGTTGTCAAATTTAATTTTTCTGTATAACCCATTTCAGTCATGATAGGTGACATAGTAGTAGTTGATGGTTTGGTAATAGACGTAGTTGTTATTGCCATGGAAGTTATATCAAATATGGTTGCTGGCTCACCAACTGTTATTGGCGTTGTCGTGTTTACTGCACTGTTTGATGCACTGATATTAAAATCATCTCTTTGACGCGCAATGCGTTTATTATCATTGATATGTTGATGCAACCGTAACATATGTGATATTGGCAGTCCTGCTACCCATTCTGCGAATGATTGGTTAGTGATACTGCGCGTTGAGTAGGTATTTTCTGATTTTTGCCAATGCCGATTACTATCAAACATTTGTTTTTCTTCCAGCCGGCCTTTGAATGCAAATTCCTTTTTCGAAATAATATCAAGCGTTGTTTTAATCCATGATAGCGCTGGGCCTATTGCTGTAAATATATTTTGTGAAGATTGACACATTTTGGTATCAATAACACTTCTAACACCTAAAATTTTTCCATCTAAAAACAGCGGTGTTCCTTGCTCTAGTTGGCAATATTTTAATATTTTTTTTCTATAACTAAAAACACTCTTTTTATTAGTAGAGCATACATAGTATCCGTATGATTGTGGTGCATTCTTGTTACAGCGTTCTATTATAGTGACTTGCAGTTTAGGCGTAGTATCATTTAATACAGGAATTAAAGCTTTTAGGCCAGTAGCAGAAATAACTTCAACTGCGCTTAGTTTCACGTAACTTCTTTCATTCCTAAAATCGGATTCTAAATGAACTAATCCAATGTTATTGCGCATAATCAGGTTGTTTCCTCGGACGAAGTTTTTGTAATGTGGATGCGTGAATGACTTGATGATTTGAATCTTCTTCTCATTTAACTCCACGTATTCACATGATTGAGCACAAAAAGAGGCAGTGAGTACAACACTAGGTAATACAAAAGTACCAACACAACATTTATTCGCTTCAGGCATGCATTTGTTGCAACTAAAACGTACAACGGTGTCTTTCGAAAAACTTTGCACTGTATAAACTATGTGCACGAGAAATATTCCGAACATACGAGTATCTATTTTAGAAGTCATTTTGCTGAATATTTTGAAAAGGCGAAAACCTATTATCCCTGCTGCTATAAGTAGGTGTTTATAGTTATTTTATCAGGTCAATTTCGCATGTCGTAAATTTTTTATTTTCTGTTGGAGAGTGTGTTAAAAAACGTGGCTGCGTTATTTGGTTTTATTTATTTTGGCTGCTATATTGAATTAAAAAATTCTATTTATGTTACGATAACGTACAGTTTTGATATCTTGTTTCGAATTACGAAGTAGATATACAGGGTGTCCCGTAAATAGTAACTAAGCCGTCAGGTGGGGATCGGCCTATCTATGGACTACAAGAATACAAAAAAAAGTTTTAGTGAAAGTCGTTTGGTTTTCGAGTTATTCGTTTTTTTTGTTTTTTAATATTTTGGGCACCTAGTTCACAAAATTGAGTGTCATTCCTGTGAATGTCGGAATTTTTGGATTCTGTTTATTCCATAATAATCTAGGATGATTGCGTAAGCGATCCCATGTCGAAATTATTGAGTAATAATCGTAGTTTTGTCACAACTTACAGTTTTTAATACATTAAGTCTCCACTCTACCGCTCATCAGCAACTTTAGACCCCTGTGGTGTAAAAAAAATGTATGGGGCTAGAACTGCCCATTATTTTAAAAACTTGCCTACTATTTGCAGTTTTCAATTTGGTATTAACATTACAATTCGGCCCATTAAAAAAAAAGTTATTGCTGTTTTTATACAAAAGGGTGCAATTTCTCAATTTAGAATTTTCTAGTATAAACAAGAAAATTGTTCAAAATGGAAGTTAAAACTAATAAACAACACTAAAAAATAATGCCGAAGCACTAAATCTACCTGCTTTAGGTCGGTTTCTTGGAACCTGCAACAACAACAGCGACAAGATCATAAAAATCGCCTAATGTGAGCCAAGACAATAGAACTAGCGCATATTGGTTTCGAATGTGGAAAGGAGATAGATAATGACTTTCTATTTCCATTTCGCCAAAGGATAACGTTATCAGTACCTCCGTAGTGCGACTTCCGATTTCACATGCGACGCATCTCTGCTCCTAATTTTATCTAACGTTGCTTGATTTGTGCTACGAACTCTTGACTTGTTTTGCTTAGTGATTTGGACTGTTTCTTTCTGAGATTATCTACGACGACTTGGCATTCCCCTGGACTATTTGTGCTGTGATAATATGGCAACGGCCCATCGTGAACGTGGCGTGTATACGTTTAGATACCTTTTTCCGTTTAAAGTTTCAGGCAACTCAAAGGGCCCAATCACTTGGCCGTTAAGTATCCCGGTCCAGAGGTTTATTTTAAATCTAACTTGAGATCTGTCTTCTCTTATTGAGTGTGGATTTACGTAATTCCAGCAATGCAAATTATGCAAATTAATAAATCCGTCTTTTTGACACGAGGACTCGTAGCTCCACCACTAAGCAAAACAAGTCAAGAGTTCGTAGCACAAATCAAGCAACGTTAGATAAAATTAGGAGCAGAGATGCGTCGCATGTGAAATCGGAAGTCGCACTACGGAGGTACTGATAACGTTATCCTTTGGCGAAATGGAAATAGAAAGTCATTATCTATCTCCTTTCCACATTCGAAACCAATATGCGCTAGTTCTATTGTCTTGTCTCACATCAGGCGATTTTTATGATCTTGTCGCTGTTGTTGTTGCAGGTTCCAAGAAACCGACCTAAAGCAGGTAGATTTAGTGCTTCGGCATTATTTTTTAGTGTTGTTTATTAGTTTTAACTTCCATTTTGAACAATTTTCTTGTTTATACTAGAAAATTCTAAATTGAGAAATTGCACCCTTTTGTATTAAAATAGCAATAACTTTTTTTTTAATGGGCCGAATTGTAATGTTAATACCAAATTGAAAACTGCAAATAGTAGGCAAGTTTTTAAAATAATGGGCAGTTCTAGCCCCATACATTTTTTTTACACCACAGGGGTCTAAAGTTGCTGATGAGCGGTAGAGTGGAGACTTAATGTATTAAAAACTGTAAGTTGTGACAAAACTACGATTATTACTCAATAATTTCGACATGGGATCGCTTACGCAATCATCCTAGATTATTATGGAATAAACAGAATCCGAAAATTCCGACATTCACAGGAATGGCACTCAATTTTGTGAACTAGGTGCCCAAAATATTAAAAAACAAAAAAAAACGAATAACTCGAAAACCAAACGACTTTCACTAAAACGATTTTTTGTATTCTTGTAGTCCATAGATAGGCCGATCCCCACCTGACGGGTTAGTTACTATTTACGGGACACCCTGTATACGAAATGTATGTTCGCAGTAGTAGTTATCTATCTAGGTATATAGTTGTATCTATTACTTCAAATTTATTGCTCAATGACTTGAATGCCATAGATAGCTATGGCGTGACCATTTCAATTCCCATCCACAGCCATCAAAAATTAATATGTCGCCCACCCACCCTTTTGTTGTGTTGATTTTGACCTATTAGTATTGGCATAGCCCATCAGCACAGCAGAGGGATACTTCGGGCTTTTAGTTTTTGATCTCCATCTTGAATTTTTTTTCACCTAAGCCTAAGCTCAGGGTTCTCTTCTCACAACTTTTGTTCGAAAAGGCCCTGTCAATCTATACTGTAGTTTTCGCAGGCTGATGATTTTATCTGGTTATTTTCCATTTTCTAGTCCTCTGTATGAATTCAGTTTTCAGCTCATGAAGAGCTACGCATACTTCCAGTACCTATAAGTAATAAGTATATGAAACACTTATTACTTATACTGGAAGTATGCGTTCTAAGCAGTATAATTATGTCAGTGAGTACGAATAACCTTATATTATACCTATCGACAGTAGGGTACCTAAATCTGTTTGATGATGGTGCATGCCGATTTGATGGGCGGACTTGGCGCCGCATTTGGCGCCGCCGCCGCCGGGCGCCGTCGACTCCGGCGCCGGTCGAGCGATGCGCGCATTCCACACGAGCCCGAGGAAAGTGCATTCGTGAATGAATACCCATTCAATCAACGTGGTCTCGTAACGCTCGATATTAAGCTATCACGCGCCACTACCCCGCAATAGAGGATTCTATTCATAAACAATGCACATCGTGAATGAAATTCTATCGGCCCACATTACCAACTAACTAAATTAACCACTCCTAAAATGTGATATTCTGGTTCGCACAACTGAAAGCACGTAACGCGATAAATCAAGATAACGTCATGGAGTTATGCGGATGGGGCTGTATTAAAATACCAATAATATGCCAACTTCAAATTGCAATGGGGCAATTCCGATACTAAATAATCAGTTGGAAGTTGTTTGTGCGTAACTCGTTAACGTCACTAGGTATGTACCTACATTTCCTGTGAAAAGTGTAGGTACTACTAACACTACTACTACGACATAATATTGTATACGACAATGTCGTATACACATAGCGTAATGGCGTATTTTACGAAGTGCGTAGGCATTTCACGAACTGCTAATAATCTTAGACAAATATCTGTAATGGTCGACTTCTACACTATCTGTCTAAGATTTTAGTCACTTTGTGAAGTGCGGATCATTAATTCGCACGTAGCGTATTGGTATTGAATCTCATGTGGCACGTGGATCTTAATCACACTTCTATGAAACTAGCGGCATCTGGTAGTTTGTATAATGACATTCAAAGCAAATCAAGCTAATGTTTTGGGGGTAGTAAAAGAGATGGCGCTAGTATAGATTTAAAATTTAAAACTTGGCATCATGAAGTGCGGTTCATGTCAGATCAATACAATTACGCTATGTGCTAACTAGGGATCTACATTTCACGAAGTGGCTAAAACTCTTAGACAGCTCGTGTAGAAATCGACGAAAACAGTATCTGTCTAATTTTTTTAGCACTTCGTGAAATGTCTACGCACTTCGTGAAACGCGCCAATAGGTACGCTATGTGTCTACGACATATAGACTATAATTTATAGTATAGCGATACATTAGTAGCTTTATGTAGTGATTTCGACTCATTTTTAGTAGTAGGTACCTATTCTTAACGTACCTACCTAACCTAAATGTAAATAAGTTTAGTATATTCGATATCCATATAATTATCTACCTATATGTTACCTAAAGATTTTACGAGCCATTTCTGTGATTCGTATTTGGTAAAAACATATGTCTCTTAATAATAAATTTAATAAGTAGGTAGTATAGACTAAGAGATTGGGTAGGTAGGTACCATTTGTTAACGTATCTATGTGCTATCTCTGAACCCTTTACCTACACAGTAACTTTGTTTATAGCTATCTCATAAAAATAATAAAAATATAGAGTTTTAGTTCTTTATTGGATATATACATATTATAACTAATTAAATCCAGAAACAATCAGATCAATTTATTTTTAGTAAGTAATAATTTTTGAGACACTATATTAAATTAATTCTCTAAACATAGGAGGTCCGTAGGTTTCATGCGGAAGACCTTGACTACTAGCAATTGGATTCTCGTAGTTACCTAAACCCGAGCTGATGACGCCCGCTGAAGAAAAATCGTTTGATTCACCACTGACGGCGGCCGATTCAGCAGTGGCCTGGCCCCCTGTTGTCTGGGGTCCAAATGTAACAGCCGAGGCTTCGCTTCCTTGAGTTTGAACTCCTTGCTGGCCACCGAATGAGCTACCTGTAGTTTGCGTATATTGCCCAGATGCAACTGGCTGTGTGAAATGCCCAGATATAGAAGACGGCGAAGTGTACTGGCTAGATCCAGTAGTCTGAATGAATTGAGCAGGCGCGCCAGATTGTGTGTATTGGCCAGAACTACCAGTTTGTGTGCCTAAATATTGGCCAGAACCATCAGAACCACCGGAAAAGCTTACAGAATCGACTTTATTGTAATCGTTTACAATGTTATTGATCACGGCCTGAGATTCACCTTTATTATTGTATTTAATAAAGAAGACCTCGGGTTTTGCTGGAGGTTTCGGTTCTATTTTAGGTATTTCAATTGCTTGGGCCTCTTCAGGTTTTTTTACAAGAACATATACAATGGTCTTTTCTTCATTTTGCTGAGGTACTGGTATGTACTGAGGAGCATATACGGTCTGGGTTGGAGCTTTGATAAAAATAACTTTATAATGTTTCTGAGGTGGAGGCAAGCTTACAGGTTGTCGGTATTTAGGCGGTTCAGGCTCTTCCGGGGCGGCATGGACATAGAAATGTTTAAACACTTGAGGTGGTTGCTGTTGCAATTGGTTGTAATATTCTTGATATTTATGTACAGCTGAAGACTGATATTGGTTGGATGTCTGGTATTGATTGAATGTCTGGTATTGGCTTTGCGCAGAACCTCCGCCAAACTGATAGCTCGGCTGGACGACACCGACACCACTGCCGCCGAAGCCGTTAATTAAGCCACCAGTTTGATAGTATTGGCCACCACTTCCAGTTTGATATCCGCTTCCGGGTTGATAATCGACTCCATTATATAATCCGGAGTTTGTGGTTTGGAATTGAGTTTGGTATCCAGAGTTCTGTTGGTCCAAATTAGTTGCCTGACCTCTGTTATTATTATACCCAGCATCATTTCCACCAGTATATCCAGTGTTATATTCTCCAGAATTTCCACCAAATTGGTAGGCGGGAACTCCGTAAGACGTGTGGGGTACTTTATAATTATAACCAATACCGACGTCTGCCGACACAAAACCCGCCGCAAGTGCGATTATCTGTAAAAGACAAATAAATTCGTTTAACAAAAAAATATAAATATACTCGTAGATAGAGGAGACAGAGGTTCCGGATATAGATACATATTCATTTTTATTGTTATGTATCAAACTCCACAACAACATGTTTTGCTGATACCTACTCAAAATATGTTCCTGGAGCTAAATGACAGCCAAAAAAGGGTTGTTATGTACCTATTGTTAGACCTAGCAGAGACGGTCGGTCGCCCACTGCGGCCATCCCAGGCCTTGGGACCGGTTGGATCGTTGACCGTCAATACCACGAAATGTTGCAATACCCTAGCACGTTCCGGTGAAATTAGATCTAGTATGAGACGAAGTATGATGTAACGCCATGCTGCCGAGTAGCTCTGATAACATGTGTCTCACATCACATTCCATTTTTGAGACAAACATAATAATGAGATAAGTATTAAAATTCTTGAAAAATTTCATTCAAATATTTGTACAGAATTGTTAAAGGCATGTTTGCCTTTAGCGGATTTAAGTTCCGTGTTCGTGAAAATCGTGTTTGTACTACGTATACGTATTCAGAAAACTGAAAATTCCATAGTCTGTGCTGTTAAGTGTGGTGTTATGCTTATGTATTATAATAATTAATTATTCTGTGACTATTTATCAAAATTACCACAGAAAATAGGAGAATAATAAGTACCTACCTACAAGGGCAAGGTCGTGTGAAGTCGACGCGCCTACGAGTGCCTCCGGGCAGGGTCCGGACGATTTGTGGTTTCCCAAGAGTGTTGCGCAAGCGCAGACTCCGGGTCTGCTTGTTTGAGTGCGATGAACTTGAATTATGTCTCCATATTTCATACATTTCTTTTCCACAGTTATTTAAGAACAGTGACCTTGTACGAGTATATTCATCGATTGACTTAATTTTACAATTAACAGTCTTTGTGGACTTTCTTTAGTGTCTAACTGCCTTCCATTACGAGGGATTTTGTTCAAATAAAGGAGTTACGTAACCGTATAACGAGTGGAGTAACCCGCTTAAGGCTTTCATATACGATTCAAGGCCATCTTGTTTAAAATTTAGGACACCCTACCCATCCCATGTCGAAATAATGTCGTGGAATAAAGTATATTTCGTGTGGCATATTTGCAAAATAATACTACCTACCTATCTTCCAAATAAAAATATTATTATGTCATTTATTAAAATATATTAGCGTGTATTATTTTTTAAAATGTCAAGTTCGATTACGTACCTGCAGACAAATCTAGAAACCTCCGAATAATCGTTATCATTTTACTTATTCCTGGTATCCATCAGATCATCAAATTTGCGGATATGTAGGAAAAGGGACAAAATCCCAACGATTCAAAATCCTGAACACTAACTTGTTCCTGACTGTGTAGATCCGTCCGATACCTAGTCAGATCTCTGTTCTGAAACCGATAATACAAGTAAATAGTGGGACGAACACCACGTATTTATTTGATTTATAAATCAATTTGAAAGTATGTATTATGAATAAACTTACGAATAGATGTAGTTACTTAATTGATTCGTATAAATCGTCTAGTTTCATTTGGTCCAAATATTTGCTCACAAAATAAGGGAAGTAGTTTGCTATACTTATTGGGGAATTTGTTTATCAACAGTGAGATCCCCGGTTGAAACTAATACAGCTAATTGAAAAAAATAAGCAAATAATAATAATTCTATTAACTAATAAGTTCTTAATACAGGGAGTTTAAAAAAATACTTAATTACCTACATTGTTATCTGATTCTGATAGGCACGGTACACACATCGAATTTTGGATTTATAGTCGCAAAAGTAGCCTACTATGATCGCTAAACTTACAATGCCGGAGTTTCGTTAGATTCGACTGTCTTTTGTATTTTTTAATGTCACACTCGGTCTGCCACGCTGAAGATTGTGATTTTGGATTTTTACATCTATGTCCACAGACCAAATAAAAATGACATCGTTGAAATTAATAATGACAATGGTTAGGTTATGGTTATATACACAGTTTAAAAAAAATGTACGATTGATCTGATTATTTTCCGAATAATTCAGATATCGATTTTTGCTTCTATAGAAAGTGAGTGCATTCCCAAGTGGCTCGATTGGCCTCCATTTTTCCCAAAAATCCCCAGTAGTTTCTGAATTAAAATGAAAAAAAAATATCTAGAGATATTCGCTAATGTCCCCAATTTGACCCCGAAAGGCCCAACAGGAAAGGCTGGACCCGCGCTACTGTCATACACGCACACACATTTTTTTCTAGAACTTAGGTAATTTGTTCTACTCAATAGGTATATTTGACAGACTTATTTTAAGACAGTATAGTCTGATGATGTAACCATGTGGTCACAAGATGAATAGTTGTGCATTTTTAGGGTCTTTGTCTTGCTCATGGTTTAACATGTGCTTATTTATTATAATAATAAAGTAATGAACACTATTGTAATTAAAGGTCGATGGAAAACCAAAAAAGTATTATTTTGCTGTTTCACCATTTCGTATATTTCCTAGATAGGTATAATTCTTAGTAATAAAATGTAAATTGCTTCATTAATGTAAATTAATAAGCTTTCGATAGACTTTAAATATTCACAATATTTTTAAATTAATTCTGTCCAACTGCTGGAATATACCTACATATTATACGAGTATACCTACTTATTAGGGGATTTTTTTCCATGGGTATGACGATAAACTTTTGCGAGATAATAAAAAAACTTATATTTACATTGTATATCGTATAAAACCTCCATAAGGGTGCTCGTGCATTTATCCGATCCGTTAATTTGCCGGACGGATAAATCATAAATCCACCTATTCTAGCACCTATATCAGCCCTCACTTTGAGAGCTAACTTAGCAAACAACAGTAAGTGTTTCATATTATCAGATTGGGACTTACACAAAATACCTATAATTTTATTACGTAAAATTCTAAGCAACAAATTTAAGTATTTTTAAAATAGTTGAATACTAGGCATATTAGCGGCCAGCATCGGTTTCTAAAAATCCTTCTTTATTTCTTGCCTCGGCCATATAAAGAATCTACTGTCCAAATTTCAGTATTCTAGCTTCAGTAGTTTTGGCTCTACGTTGATGAGTCTGTCAGTCAATCATGTTCTCTCTTTATTATATTAATATAGTAATAGATATGTACCTATACGCATTTTTATATCTAGTCCTGATGACGTCATCAGTTACTTATTGACTTTAGGTTGTTGGTTAGGTTGGTTGGCTCCTGTTCCCGCATTTAGATATCCTGGTCCTTTAGCGTGCGGCAAGCACGCACACATTTAACTTTTTTTTTACATTTAACATATTTTTCTATGGTATAAGATCGTTGATCTATTGAAAGTGTATTGATATCAAATATTATTGTTAGTAAAGTATGAATTTGATGGACCGGTTATGGCCATGAGTGTTTTTATTAAGGAACGAATTATAATTAGGTATTATACAACAAGCTAAAAATATTTTCTTAAAATCATTTAACTGGCTCGTTTGATTACAATAAAAAAAAATTATTTTAAATTACATCCGTAATCTTACATAAATCTAAGATTCTGTAATAAATTATAGATTTGATTAAGGTTTTGATTAAGAAATCTGCCTTATAATATATCAAAAATAAACAATTAAACTTTAACTTGAGAAATCGAAAAACAAAAGATGGTGCTTTATCTGTCGCTTATCTAAAACGGCCACAAATCGTAAAAAATCCTAGTGCGATTTAATTATAATTATTATGAATCGTAGAGTTCTGTCAAAGTCGACAAAAAGGGTGCTCTTACCTAATACCAGTTATTTTTTCTCCCGACCGCCCGATGATGGGGTGTAAAAAGTTTGACGTCTGTTTGTCTGTGGCATCATAACTCAACAACCAATGATCCGATATGGACCCGGTTTTTTTCAATTTAACACAGAATTTTTCGAGAGTGTTTTATCAATGCCTGATAAAAATTTGAACAGTGATTTCTAAGATCTTTTAGTATCTTTGAGATAAGATGGGATATCTGGAACGGTAATAGCTTGAGCAGAAATGTTTAGGACCAGGAGCCTTTCCTACATCAGGAGCCTGATGATGACCAGGAAAAAGTAAGGGGATCTCCACAATGGTAAGTGTGGGGTTTTAAAATTTAGATTTATTTCTTTTATGCACAGGCATAACAGTCTCAATGTCATGGACGAAAGCATTAAAAGAGTAAATTAAGGTCAATTATACTTTTTCCATTATTTTTATGATCATGTACTTATTTTTATTTTTGTCTAGATAAAATTCCTTATTATTAATAAATTATACCTCGAAATAATTTTACAATTAGACCGGTCTCTAGACAATGGACAATCCTCGTTGGGTTAAATAAAATAAAAAATGTTGACCAATCAAATGGATTCCTTCCGGCAAAATGACGGATAGGTCAAGTGCACAATATAACCTTCATATTGTAACTTCTATAAGTCCTAAAATGTTAACACGAAAATTCAAAAATTTTAATGGAGATTTGCATGCGATTAGTTAGGAAACCTTTTCAAATAAATTTTAATAAATATGTTAGTGAACCATTTCCCAAAAACGTGAGCATCGAAAAATGGTCTGAATTCAGACCGATATATCAATACATACATTTTTATAGAATTAATTTAATTTACAATCGCCGAGCTTAAGTTACTTACACAAACATATTCTTTGCAAAAGTATTTAATCACTACCTAGGTAATGAAACTGAAACCTTAATATAACTGGGAACTTATACGATTATTGGCCCGTAAGTAGATTGTATATAGAATTGGTTTGGTTTCCATATACTTGTATTCGGAGCAAAATGCCAGTAAACCGAGATGTCTCCTTTATAATATTGCATAAATTTAAAATAACTTTTATAATATTGCAATCTAAAGATTGTGTTGATTTTACTTTAACACAAGGATAATTAATTATCAATTAAATATTCTTAAACATCTTACCCCTATGTAATTTTTTTTACCCCACAACAAAAGTTTCTGATCCTGGATAAAGTAGGCACATTTAATTAACACTGGACTCGAACCCGAATTCGTTATCAAAGTTTCCGCATGAAGTCGGTGCGGTTTGAATACGCTTACATAATTTAAAGTTTAGAGCTTTAGGTACGTACCGTAAGCGTATTCATTGTGAGGCGGCGTCGTTCCATCAGCCTCGGAAACAAGTGATATGGCAAGTGTCGCGGCGGCTCAGGGACTCATGCTTATATAGGTACCGTACCGACACCACCAGACTGGGATGACCAGCCTCTGCGCCGCCATCAGTCGCTTTGCCTACCGAAGGGAACATCAATTTTTACTTTTGAAGCGCATTCCTCAAAAACTGATCATTCATTACGGACACTAGTGCATACTATAAAAATCAAGTGCACATGCAATCATGTTCGCATTTGTGTTACATCAGATTATAAGAATTACCTAATTAATAAAGTACGTACGTTTTATACATAAAATATCAGACAATTGATAAAACATTCTTAAAAATTTATACGCAACAGTGGTTTGAAGTATAAGTAATTACATACACAAAGCATATAAAAACCGGTACTTAAGTATAAATAGAATAATGCAATAATTATTAAAAAATAAAAATAGATACTTAGGTAAAAAGCAATAAAATGTGAGCTAAAAGTATGAAATAAGTAGGTAAACCCTGCCCAGGAATATAAAAACCCTGTCAAGAGGGCGCGCTATTGGTACTTTTATAGTCTGTTCTTAACTTAGAGTCTGTGTTATGGAGTTCGCAATGAAAAAATGTTCAATTCAATAAGAGTTTTTTTTTTAATTTTCCTATTCATGGTAAAAGTGCCTGGCTATTTGTCTGAAGTACTTTCATAAAATTGACGTATTATGTTTAGATTTCAAAATTTGATCTAGAAATAGCTTTATGTTGCAATGGGTAATTACTGCGTTGAGGGAGGGACTTTAAAAATATTATAATTTAATTTAATTATATAAGGCATTAAAAATATAAATATTATGTAATGTAATTAAACAACTACTCATTCATACGGCGAAAAGTGGGAACCACCTATGATGAAGGTGGTTCCTCTGTATACCCCCTCGGGAATTATGGACGTGAAAATTATGTTATGTAACTAAACAAAATAATTTAAAAATTATCGCTATGTCCACCAAAATCCACTGTAAGATAGATTGTATCCTTTTTTGTACTATTATGAACACTTTAATCCTTCTTTGAAATACCTAGTATACATACTAGACTATACGAAAGGGTTTTTAAGGACACGAGCGGGTGGGTGGGTGTCTTTAATAAAAATTCATTATAAAATTAATTAAATTGTTGTCATGCATAATATGGTTGAAATAAAAGTGTCTAGGTACAGTGGAAGTTTTTGTAATAATTTCTTGACATTCGTATGTGTCAAACGGTGCTAAAGGATGTGTTGCCCACTGTACATGCGCAAGTTAATAAGATTTTTTCAACTAAGTTCAGGTTTTTTAATTTTTATTCAATTAAATAACAATAGCCAACCCTTGTGTTGAATAGGTAATTAATTAATTAGTAGGTAATTTTGAACAAAACTAAATAAATAATGAAAAAGTAAAGAATTATAACGATTAGACGTCATTACCTAGATGACAGCTGACAATAACGAAAATATAATTAGGTATGACACGAGCTGACCTAAACATAAGCGAGCGTTAATAAAATTCGCGTTTGGCCGATGAGATAACTGACCGGTTCTTTGTATTTAAAGCATCTATTTGACGTCTATTGAAAAATGTAGCAAGTAATAGGTAAAAATGGAAATTGTCACTATTATTACAGATTACTACTAGATTATTATTACTATATTTAAAAAAAAGTCAAATTAAGACTACTATTATAGCTGCATGTAAGTAAATCTATTTGACAAATCTAACCTACCCTAAAAGATCTTCATGAAACTAGTGCGGAAAGTAATAAGTATATTATAATGAGATGACGAGTTTGAATCGTAAGCCGACAGGCGAGTAAACTCTTTATTGTTAATTATTATAATGAAAAGTAACAAATGAAGAATGTTAATAAAACTGATACCTTTGACCGCATTCGTTTTTTTGGTGGCCTTAAGTTATCTGAGCTTGTGTCACATTAATTTTGTAAAACGAGCTTTAAAGGCATTAGTATGAACCATCGGCTCATGCCCGAAATGATAGGTACTATTTATATTCTCAGTCAGGCAGAACATGTTAAGTTCAAGAGCAAACAAAAGTTGAAGTAAGTAGGTAGATGATGCGCTCAAGAGATCGTTATTTTATTTAAAATTATATTTTTATATTTCATCTAAGTCAGTAATTAATTGATTATTTATGGTCTTTGTCCAATTTATTTTGATGTTCTATAAAAGTATTTTATTTTGTGGACAGTAGACAACATAGAATAAACCCATGTGTTAATTTTATATTAAACTGGTTATTAACCAACACCCATTTTAACGACAGAGACTAAACTACTAATAATAAAACCAAGCCAAGTGAGGATTCGGAGGTTAGAGCCGGTGTTTGAATCCCGATAGAATTTGGTGTAGTTTTGATTGGTATAGGTTTTAAGGTATAGGAGCTATAGGTAAAAAGGCATTGATTGTTATGTATATGTAAAAGCGTAGTTCCATATAGTCGTTGACAGATTCGGCGACCGACCCTGCGGTGGACGATCTACGGTTACCGACCTCCATTGTTTACACTTGGTCGTTAGCCGAAGTTGTCCAACGTCATTACTCATTCGCTGTGAATAGTAAATGCGGTCGACCACTGGTAATTCACATATAGCCTGCGGCGACCGATCAGACGGTCGGTCAACGACCATATGTAATCGCCATATGCTCTTGACTTTACATGTACGCTACTGTATACTGTATATAAGTACCTATTAGCATGTATATGCTAATACTTATACATATTTAATTTACAGACGATATTGTCAGTAAAGCTACCCGTATATCGGCTTTATAATTTAATTCAGATCGAGAGATGTAGGTTTCGTACCAGTAAACTTGCCATCATCATCAGCCTGTTGATGTCCCCACTGTTAAGGCACAGGCCTACCCTTATGAACTTAAAAAAAGGAACGGTTATGATGAGACTTGGTGTCCGTCCGTCCGTCTGTATGTCACAGCTGTTTTTCTCAGGCACTATTGAAGCTATCGATTTGAAATTCGGTACAGTTGTAGAACTTGCTTGCCCGCATCTATTCTAGGTGATCTTTCACCTTGATAATATTTATTTATTGAAAATGGGGTCCGAAATGGGGGGGTCGAAATCTGATAGTGGGTTGTCATATGGAAGGGCTTTGTTTGCACATTACAAAACTATTTTGTATTTTATGCTCTAGTTTTTGATTTATGTCCTAAAATGTGCGAAAAATGATCGTTTGCGAGCCGAAAAATCAGAAATCATCCATTTACATCTTACAGGAAAAATAAAATGAAGTTTCAAAAGTTTATTAGTATTAAGAAATTAAAAAAATGATATTTTAATTTTTTAACGACAAAAATTCTGAAATAATGAGTAATGAACTAATGATAGACGGTATTGTATGTTTGCCGGGAAAAAGCAAATTTGGTTAAAAAAATATTAAAATATTGTTTTTCAAAACACAATTTTTCTTATGAGAATGGAACTCTCGGTGCACGAGTCCGACTCGCACTTGGCCGGTTTAAAATAATAATAAGTATAGCAGCTTCAAAATTACGAGATTTTACTTCGTACATAATGTATCAACATTAGTAAAATATTTTCGCCGTTTTGCTATATGTTTATGATGTTAAATTGTACTCGCACAATATTTTACAAAGAATTAATAGATACAGAGATAGGTACAATATAGGTATATTTATATCTAATAATAATAATAATAATAATTTTATAAATATTAATATTATAATACGAGATGATAGCCATAACCATTTTAGGGAGGGACATACAGGGGACTACATAGGGACAATAAATTAAAATTATTTAAAATAATTTCCAATAGTAATATTTTCTCGAATGGTACTAGTCAATGGTACTACTGATCTTAAGCCAAGTTTATTAACCCCCGACCGATCGAGGAAAGGGTGTTATAAGTTTGTCTGTCTGTTTATAAAATATTTGTTTGTTACGTATATCTGTTTGTTTATTACGTATGCGGCATCATAACTCAATTGCCAGTGGTCCGATTTGGATGCGATTTCTTTCATTTGAAAGAGTATTTTGCCGAGATGGTTCTTAGTCAATATGATCAAAATTGGTTTCGTAGTTTCCAACATCTGAGCCATTTTTGATGTTTGGGGCTAATCTTTGATCTGTGTGGCTCTCTAGAACATTTACGAAGGCTATTATTTGTGGTTGCTATCCAGCTAGCACAGGGTCGTCAGATTCACGTCCTGAGCACGTCATATTAGTAACGTCTTACGGACGTCCGTTTTGGTCAGTGGCCGTCATCATCCTGAAATAACCTAATTTCGACGTCATTTTGACGTCTCTGTACTAGCTGGGTATATGCAACGATTTCTAATATGACCGCCTTTCCTAACGATATAATTATGGTACTCAGTGTTATTATAGTAGCACAGAGTACTATATACTGAGTAGGTGATGGTACCTACCTTATGTTAAACTCTTTGGAAATTACAACAATACGTTTAGAATCTTGAGGATCTCATGATGGCTAGAAATATATTGTAAGTGGTTAGAAGTCGGCGATATAATTAAATTTTTAATTTAGAGTTATTTATTATCAAATTCTCCGTTAATTATACAACATTGTATATGACGATGTCCTGTCACAGACGGTTGTGTACTCGTACGAGTGGACAAGGTGAGAAAAGGTTACCAACCGAGTTCAATTCTTTGTTTTGATCGTACTTACTTGTATTGTAACCAAACTGCGTATATACTTTTCGTAGTCTAGTCTTTATGTCATTTCTGTGAATTATCTCTGGATTTCGTTGTTCCAACTATTAACTAATGATCAATATAAGACAGTGATATGGCAGTGAAAAACTACAGATGGTGTGAATTCGGCAACCAAATCTCCAATTGACCTTGGAATGCACTTCAAGAATGCCTTTCTTGATGCATACGACTCTCCCATAATATCGACGTTGGTAAACTGTTTTTTTTTTCAAAACAGACGCCAAAACGTTCGGAGTGATTTTTAAGATTCTAACACGGTAATTGGCCAAATTGCAGTCTGTACACTAGCAGGGGCCATAATTAAAGAAAAAAAAACTAAAGATCAATAGAAAAAAAAACTGCATGCTTACTTAAGAACCGGGTTACGTTGCACATTGTGTATATGATTGTATTAATAAATTATTGTTAATAATCGTAAGTACTTAAATTTCAAAAGATGCGGCACGTTACGAAGCTGTGATAGAGTAAAAAAATGGTAAATTGGTAATAGTATGGTTTGACTTTTTAAAAATTGTTTAAAAAATATTGTTAAAGCCAGTTATAGTGTGTAATAACAACCTAATAATTAGTCTAAGGATCAGGACCTTTACGAGTATATTATTGTAGAGATCCTGATAATTTATGCAAAGCTTGGACATTCCTATTATTTAATTTTCGAAACTAGTTTGGTATCCGGGTGCTCAGTAAATGTGACTCAATCTCTATATTTTAGTATATGGGGGAGTCCATTGAGCGGAATAAGACTATCTGTGGGTACCTACCGGACAGAATGGTCCAAATGGGGCCTTAAAAAATCTAAACTCCTCGTATCTAGACCTACTACTATCCCCCCATGTACCTACTTATAAGAGTATGTCCCGCGATTATTGATATAATTTAGATATTTTTTTATTTATTGTCTAATTCCCACTTCGACGGGAAATTTTTCGATGATATGAATAACTTGAGTAATAAAAAGTCTTGAGTTTTTCTTTCAGTCAACCTAACTAATGGTCAAATCCAGTGCAATAACATTTACATACCTTCATTTCTCAGGTCTTCGCGTGGCACATACATTGGTGGTGTCTCGAGTAGGTCTAGATATGAGGGATGTATGAGTCTAGATTTTCTTTTTGATGTCACTATTTGGGTCACCCTGTATAATATACGATGAGAAAAGTGTACAATTTGGAAAATGTACCATTTCATAACCATGATTCATAATAAGCACTTTCCGCGGAAATTAAAAATATAACATTTGGAAATTCACAGAAATATTTGTCCTTTTGGGGGACAATTTCTCTTTATGAGCGTAGGTAAGTACTCTGTTTTCAGTCGAGGTTAAGGTGGTTTCAGTATGTGTCACTTACACCCATCGTCGCTGCCAAGGTCGCCACCCTTCCCTACAGCATTGGATCCACCCATGATATATACATAACTATATAGAAACTCTAAAATAACTATAACAATAAATATAATTAATATTAGGTAGGTATTAATAATGACGTCGTCGAGTCGGGTCGTTGGTTTTCCCTAAAAGTTATTTTGCGATAATCGTATTCATTATCGATTGTTATACTTATTTTACTTGAACTTTTACGTGATCTAATGAGAGTGGGGAATTCGAGGATATAAATATTTCTATCAACAAACAAATTACTTACCTGTGTATTCATCATTCTATTTATATTTAATCTAAATTGACCAATAAAACAAAATAATAAAAGTCATGTATGTAGGTATATTGTAAACAAACATAATATAACATAACCACAGAATATGTGTCCAATAATTAAATTAAAGGTATAACTTTAAACGCATAGGTATTGCTTATTTCGCAAAATGCCAATTACGCATAATGCCAAGATTTCGGGGGGGAAAAATGTTCTTACGCTAAGTACCAATTAGGTACGCTAAGTGCCAATTAGGTACGCATAATGTCAAAAACGCAAATTGCCATATAACAATTCTAGCAATGTACGTATTACAAACGTAATAAATTATTACAGAAAACACTACACACAACAATATTACAGGTCCTATTACTGGAATGTCCAGCCGGTCTGTTAGGTCCATTTCTCCGAATGTCCACTTCCTCGAACGCCCACTTCCCCGAATGTCCATTCGCCGAACGGAAGTGACAAATGTCAGTAATAAATGTCAAAATGTTAAATCGTTTGAGGTTGTATGAGTTGTATGGAGTTTGTAGGAATTATATGGAGGTTGTTTGAGTTAGTATGAGCTGTATGGAGGTTGTATGAATTGTATGGAGGTTGTATGAGTTGTATGGAGGTTGTATGGAGTTTGTGTGAATTGTATAGAGTTTGTATGAGGGCTCGTTGACGGGGTGGAGTTCCCGTGGGACAATTGGCATATTTTTTTCTCAATCGACGCCTCTGCATCTTTTGCACTATTGTAGCTTTATTTGCCCCATTTTTTGATGCAGTCCACTTCAAAATACGACTTTTTCTGGGTATCATGACTAATTTCAAATCGGAATTGACGCACAACTTCTAAAGTTCTTGTTGGATTTTTAAGTTTATTGAATGTATCGATTTCCTATTTAATACCATTTACAACGGTATCTCATTTGTTCCTGTAGCATAATTATTCACAAAGCTAATAATCATCTAAAAAAAATCACGGCCCAATATTTTAGACAAAATCACGTGTTCGCGAGGACTCATTAAGTCTCATCATAACTTTAGAGTTTACAAACTTTTAATATTTGTTTTCTTTGTTATGTTGTTTAGGCGTTTTTTCTCTAGCCATAGAGACCTCCCGCGCGATCCTACGGATGTCTGAAGGAGAAGCGAACGTAGTAAGTTGCTAATTTAGTGTTACGCAACCTCACGGACCGTGTAGGGTAGACAAAAAAAAACCTATTAAAAACATTGGTGCAGCAGAGTAAAAACTTTACGAGTAAACACAATTTGTTTTTACAACAGATAGTGCTTAATTAGAATTACCTGATACCTTATTTATTTATATTGTATTGGAAAACCAACAGTACATCAAGTTACAAACATAAAATACAAATTATACTATAAAAGGCCAGTTAAATATAGGTCTTCACTAATAATAGCTAGTTGGAGCATTATAAGGAGCATTTCTTTATTTACATATTACGTAATTAATTGCCTACTTATGTTCAGGGAGCTCCATGACATATGCCTACGGTATAATCCAGGGCCATATTAGATAGGTAAGGTAACATATTAGTTCTTGATTGTGAGGGGGTTCAATTCAAGGTAACAATTATAACATGTGAGTAAAATCCTAGACCACTACTCTGGTCTATGGTTTTTAATATTAGAGAACAGTATCTTACACCGTTAACTTCTTTCACGCACGGATCATCACGTGTGACGTACAATAACTGAACTTCATATAGCCCAAGGTCTAGGATCTAACTCTCGGATTATAATAAGTTATTACCCAACTCTTACCCTCATATTCTCATAGGCCCTGATTATCACGTGAGAATAGTTCATGGAGGAAGGACTTCACTCCTACTGACTTTACGAACTTACGAAAACTACCGAGTTCGTAGTCTAAAGATCGAACTACGGTAAATGTTAAGATTTTCCAGTAAAATTTCCAGATGTTCAGGTTTCGCTCCGACATGTAAGTTAGCTTGATTTATAATTCCCCCTTTTTAATTATAATATTTTGTTTTTATTCCCTAAAAAAACTTTTACAGATCGTTATTGGTTAATCCTAGCATGTGCCAAACTATCGTGGTAAAAGTCCGAAAAATTTGCTACTTTTATATCAATCCTTTTAATTGTAAATCTTAAGATTTACAAGTAAGACCTAAGATTTACCGCTATTCGGGGTTTTACAGTACATTACTGTATAGTAAGAATTTGTACCGACAGACAGAGAGACGATTTCATTAAGTAATGTAACATTAAGCGATATAGAAATAAAATATTCAAATAAAAAGTTCGTAAATGGGGAATGTGCGTAACAGTAGTAAAATAGGTACTTATAAAGTATAAAATGAAATAGAAAAATGCAGATGCATATGGGTGGCGTAAAAGCGCGCGCGGCCGCCGCCGCGGGGTGGGCCGTGTCGCGCTACTGGGAGTTCCGTGGCGCGCCCGTGCCCCGAGCCAGTAACGCGATCAGCCCCGAACGACACACACGATGATTGCGCACACGCATGCGCTTGCCGCCGCGCTGCTGTGTGCGTTGGCTGGCCAGCTCGGTGCTGGCGCCAGTCTTCACTGTGCTATGAGGAGAGAAATCTCACCATGCACCTGTCGTCGCGAAGAAACTGGCACCGGAGCCATCTTAGTGGTCTGTCAGAGAATCAACGCCTATGAAGATATTGCACGAGCTCTCACCAATAAGTTTAGCCCCGAAACCAAGATCGGTTTGGACATCTCCTATTCGCAGCTGCCGGACTTTGCGGACCACAGTTTTCGTGAACTCGGTCTTTCTATCACGAGGCTCAAACTGAATTTTGATAATTTAAGGCAAGTCGATTATACTAAGTCGATAGATGTCCCATAATGTCCATGTAGCTCGTATTCTTTTCAATTTAGACCGACTTTGGACTTTTTGTGTTCTCCGTCGATTAGAATATCCTATAGTGTGTCAATGCAATATGAAGCTATCTGCCTTGCAGGAAAATTATTTAAGTATTTTGTTGTGTTACATGAATGGAACATTAAAATTGTGATCGAGTTACATCAAAACAATGTGTAAGTTTAATGAGAAAACAACAGGTCTGTGATAAGAGGAGCGCAACAGCGATGAGGATCGGTTCGTTATCAAAAGAGTGGGCGGCGCTCGCTGGACTGGCAGCGGCCGAGTGCGAGCGCATAGTCGCCGCAGAACTATATGCACCAGCTCGTCGCGCTGCGCCGCACCACTGGCCATAAAAGAAGTAAAACAAGCTCATAGTGTTGTCCTTATTGGCACCACAAAAGTACTTGATAATGCAAAGTTTATCACACGGCACGATCATAACCGTCTCCCAGTAAATTTCCCTTCGACGTGGGTTTATTATTGAAACTACATATGCTTATCAGCGTTGTACAATTTATTATAAACGCAAACATGAGAAAGATGAACGGCAAAGCTGAGTAACAGACATATTATATGACATTTTTTGGTGATTTCGGCTCTCAGGAGCCAACAATTAAGTTGTCCCTGACCCGGGAGCCCGACCCTTATTGACCACAATTGATCTCCTGAGACTTTATTATTATGTCTTTATAATTGCACGTATGAAAATGTTTGGTTTGAGCTCAACTACTACGAAAGATACTTACCTACTATACTCGTACTCGTACATGCATACCTACAAAAGATGAGCATTCATAAAAATATTGTTTGTGTGAAAAAACGTGGCCTTTGTATTGAAACAGTCTTTTTTGTCTGAATCAGATAAAAAAGTTGGTAATATATTCGTGATAGTCGAGAGGAAGTAATTTTTTAGTAGGCGGGTAAGTCGTCTTGGTGTTTTTAATTGAATGTTTATGTATTTATTGAGGCAGGTTTAGTCTCTAATCTTGTAAAAACCCCTTTGTCAGCTAACTCTACATGTTGCGGGGATGGCATCTAGGAGATGTCGCTCGATAGTTTGCCCGGGTTATCAAGGGTCGCTTCTAAAGCAGTAAAATTGAATGATATCATGTCGGTCGTGCCGTATTCACTATATTTACCCGTTAACGATGTACTAACAAATGACAGTGGCCGTTGTTTGTCATATTTGGTATTGGTAAACACCTTCCTGTTACTAATAGCTAGCTGATCTTATTAATTTACTTTTTATAATATATTATACATATTATAATAATAATATGTTTTCATTAACTACCTTTGAAGTCATTTTAAAATGTGTTTTACTATTTAATAGAATGAGACAAATGTATCTACTTTTCAAGACTTTTGACTTGACTTTTCTATCGAAATCTCATTTATTTTCAGCTTTTATTTTCGTTCGTTCATTTTAGGCTGATTACGTTCAGTTCGTTTTAGGTACATGCCTATATACGAGTACATACTTATTTTAGAGCACCCATGCTTTGACTACCAAGCCTAACGCTCTTCGTTTAATTGTATTCGCTGGTCCCGTTTTGTAATTTAATTACCCTTTGGCCTAAGCGAGAACGTCAATTAAATATGAATCGTTGGAGTGTACGAGTGGCAATCCTCGACAGAAATATTACGATAGGTACTTGTATAGTAACAATCTTACGGATATTACTTATTTCTAACTACGAGTATACCTATCTGCAGGTTAGGTCTGTTTTATTTTATGTAACAATGATAGTGTTCATTTATAGGAAGCAAAGTTAGTCGTACCTCGAATATCTCACATCAACCCCGAAGACGGGGGTTGCCGAGATAGCCAATGAGCTCATACTTATATGCACTCGTTAGCTGTCTAAAATAAAAATCTACAAAGATAGGTAATTTAATAGCAAAAACTATAGAAAGGATTTCCCTTTTCAATAGCGTAATGTTTTAATGAAATTCCATGTATTATTACGACACTAAGTACGAATTGGTTAAGATTCTTTATTAAAAGGTCAACAGCAAAAAATAGGCAAACAAATAATATCCGCTTACGCCTGAAGTGACGAATTCTCGTTACTGACAAACTGACAAGTTGTGTTGTGATGTAACTGATCAATGATTAAATTAAGTGTTACAGTAAACTTAAATTCCTGTACAAAAACAATTTTCCGAACTGCAAATAACTGCTTATTGATTAACACTTGTGTATTTGTAGTCTGAAAGTCGCATTACTGAATAAGGTCCACTTGCAGCAATCAAATCAAATCATTATTTTTTTATTATTTTAAGTACCTTATAGTACATTTTTACAACGTCATTTTTTACTCTACCACCGCTTGGTAAGGTGCTGTAGCTGAAAGGAAAGAAGCAGCGCAAGAAACTTTCAGCAGCACAGTTTTTGAAATAAATAAATCATACAATAATTAATTTGAATACAATCATATACACAATGTGCAGAGCTGGAACTGAATTTAGGACCAAGCCTCTTTATCATTTAAGTAGTCTTTTATTTATTTATAAAATTTATGTAAAATCAGTTCTTTCATACATTTCTGTCATTTTAGGTATTGAGCTTTTGTACGGAACAGCTGTTGTTTTTCGCAATTTCAGAGTGACCACAGAGAAAGTAGTTAAGTTATTGATATTGAACACTCCCTTTTTGGTCTGCTCTATGGCGGTTTTGTTACACATGTTTACATCCCGCGTTGTACAATTATACCTAAGTAATATGCGGCATCATTTCGTGTCCGTTAATTAGAAACCGAGGTCAAGAAAAGGGAAGAAAACTACGCCTCGTACTTACAAAAAGGAGTGATATCTCCCAAAAACATTTCATGTAAAAAGTAGCCAAGTCTCGTGTATCTTTACTCGGAAAAAATAATGAGATCCAATATAGAGCCAAGTCCAAGGATCTTTCTATTACTTACCTCTATTACATTCATTAACTAGTCGCTCCAAGTCGCTATGTCTTAAGTTTAAGAACATTCTGTGACTTGGCAATTACGCAACAAGAGCCGAATTTATGCCGCAAAGCAGCAATACAATGCATTGATTTGTTTCGGGTTGAAAAGTAGCCAGCGTAATTATCTGCACATGATGAACTTTCGTCAGGTTCTTCAGCCAGTTTTTTTCCACAACTTGTTAGTTATCAATGACAAAGATTATATTCTCACTAAAAAAGTTACTCATTAGTTTCTACAATAGTCAATTTAAACAATGATCAGTTACAGGAATTCACTACTTCAGGCGTATTCGCGGATATTTTTTGTGTAGGTATATATAATTGTTGCTTTTGGCCTATTCCGTTGGGAAACTTATCCGTGGAACTTTGTTACCCGTAATAATACAAAGCATCAAGTCACACGCCTTAAGATGAACATCCTCTTAACTTTGTAAAAATTCACACGATACTTGTTCAGACTTTTTTTTAACTGCCTGGAATTTCAATAAAACTAGAATCTGACTTGCAGTTGGTCAATATAGGTTCCAGTGCAAAAATAAAAGACTAACAATACATATTAGTTTAGTCATGAAGGCACGAACGCCTGCCCCTTGGGGAGGGAGGCTAATTATTCTTTTATTAATGGGTTTAGTAGGTACTACAATTTTCTTTGTCAGTTATTGCGGGGTCTACGAAAAGTATCATGACTGTGCAGATTATTTTTACCCAAATATTTCTGCTGCATTTATGTGTTTCGGACCGGTTTGAAGCATAATGTCAGTGTATTACCAGTACAAACTCTAGTAATTTTAGTGAGATGTGGACAAAGGTTGATAGACAAGCGAACGGGCCACATGATCGGTCATGTGGCCTGTTTGCACTATATTGTAGGTATGTACTGTATTGTAGGTACTGTATGTATTGTAGGTATTGTAGGTATACGAGTACCTACAGTACTGTATGTATTGTAGGTATACGAGTATGCTTATTTATTACATGATTGTTAGAAACTGTAATATAATGAGGTTCCGGTGCATCATGCATGATGGTCTACCCGCTAGGAGAAGTGCGCCTGCGGCGAGCATCCGCGCCCGCGCCGACGACCATGCGACCGTTTGGCGCCGCCCCTGCACTGATAACCCCGGAACGTTGACCCCTTCACATTAGTGTTTACTAAACTCGCGTCACACGTTTTCCACTGGACCTAATGCATATCTAACCGTCAGTTGCACGAAACTCCCTTAAAGTTAAGTCTTCATTATAATACACGCAATTCCTTTCTACATTATATCTATAGATAGAGATGATACTTGACTTACGTGTAAGCCTTAACTTTAAGGACGTTCTTGCAACTCACGGTAATACTATAAAACAACTAAGAGGCTTAACAAAACTACCTAACAGATTTTCCTTTACGTATTTATCGTCTTGTTTTCAATTTACAACAAGTGCTTTCTAGAATAATCATTGCTTAGCCGGTTTAAAACCGTAGATACCTACATACGACTTATACACATAATGGCAGTATATTTTAGCTTAGGTAGGTACGAATATCTATAATATTTATTCACAGACAAACACAAAATTACTATCTAATACTAAGTATTAGTAACTTAGTATTTAAGGTATTTATTACCTACTTACTCGTATTTGACATCCAAATACTGTAAAGTCGTATTTCAGTACGTTTAACTACAATTAAGTAGTTATATTTATCGCGACTCTACAATGAATGGGAAGAATTCAGTTATATCTATGGAGTATTCAGTGTCTTAGCGCCAGAAGATCGTCTGACTTGCTCTTAGCCCCTAAGAAAGATTTGGCTCCCAATTTTTCGCTGAGCATATTCTACCTTACCTGTCCAACCCTAACAACTCTATTGGCAAACATTTTATATGTATTTAAAACGACGGGGAATTGGACGTAACACCATGATCTGACTGTTTGATTACTTGACGAAGCAAAATAAGTGTGCTAGATTTTGGTACCTCATTAATACGGATATGGGTACCAGATACCTCGATTTACCAAATTAAAAAAAATTTAAATGGAGCTTACTAGCAAAATGTTATCTAATTCTTCTTTATTTTTAAATTTATCTAAACTATGAGTTAAATCTCTAGCTACGACCCTGTTTCATTAAACAGGATTTCTGCCACCGCATTCCGTATTACATAAATAGCCTTATTTTATACTACGGCAAAACAATGTGAGGAAAAATTGTGACAACTACTAGTGACGGGCAAGGATGGAAAGATACCACGAGAAGAGACTAGGGCTGCGTTACCCTAAAATGCATGGCCCGATCAGACCTACACCCACACTTGACATCGTCCGAAAGAAAACGATGATAATAAGAGCAGTAGTAAAAAAAGGAAGAAGAGAAATAAATCCTACGTATACTTGCACATAAGTTGCATATAAGTCATTACTGCAGAAGAAATTGGATTAAAATAATTATACTTGTATTACGTCGTCGTGAACGATAAAAGTTATATTTGTCATGAGAATTTTATTTTTACACTTAACTAACTGCAGTCGGTGTCATCAACTGATATCTATACTCGTATGTACACTGAACAATTTGTGATTACACTTTTAGGTATCAACAACAATGAACAATTTTTGACGACACTACACTTTCCTTCTATCCTATAAATAGAGAAGTATTGGACATTTTAGACTTTTTTGCTAAAATAACCAGAGTTGGACATTTTGGGTATTGGACATTTTGCGTATGTATTGGACGTTCTGTGTATAATTCGATATGAATTGGTGATATTTAATCCTAACGAATATTTTTGTTAATTTGTATAACTACTGCGAAAATTTGTTGCGCAACAAACACGATAAGTCCTATTTGGTGGTAACTTCCTTAACTTTCTTTTATACTCGTATAATGAATGATGACGTATTCGTAATTTCCTGTGTAACAGAGTTTAGTCAGTTCCTCCTCGATCCTCGATCGATCCCTCCTCCCCCTCGATGTGGATGCTCGTCGTCAACAACTACCTACTTTACTGCCCGCGTCACCGTCAGCTAGTCTGTTCAAAATTACCATTAAGTAGGACTTTTCGTGTTCGTGCCTAACTAACAAGGTTTTCCGGTAGTTTCATGGAATTGTATTTTGAAGTCACGACCCAAAAAAAATATGTATTGTATTGTATCCAAATCTTAGCAATTTACCTCTTGGAAAATCTTGAGATGTCGCGAATTTCTTAGCTGCTTAAATTAATTAGGTAAAATTTAATTATGATTTTGTTTAACCTAAATTGTTAAAACTGGATAAAATTCTTACTTTACGTATCGAATACTCTATACAGAAGTATATTTATGCTGTAGTAAACAAAGCTGATAGTGATATTGAATTTTTTTCTCATTTCAGTGAGTTGAGAGAAAGCATTTTCACGAAACTGGATCTGGTAGACTACTTCAGTTTGGCAGACAACTCGTTACCAGAGATGCCTCGACATGTCCTTCGTCATCTACCGCATGTGAAGACCCTGGATCTGTGCCGGAACAAAATCACTAAACTCACTGAAGACGACTTCAAGGTAAAGAAGGCTTGTCTCTAAAGAATATTTACTATCGATCCAGCGTCGTAACTAGTAAAAAATCTGAGGGCTTATCCCGTAGGATTCAGTCTGACAGTTACGAAACGAATTGTCAAACTGAATCCTACGGGATAAGCCCTCTGGTTACAAATAAATATGTTTTTTTAATTACACCTTACATTGAGTAAATAAGATATAATTATAATAACAAAGTCTTTATTGCAGGCAAAGTACCCACATACATGAATAAATAAAATAAAATTGAACATATAAGGTCGGGGAAAAAGTCTTTTTGCATATTGTATGTTCAAACTTGTAATAAAATTTCTTTGGTTGTACTATTTGTATCTGGGTGGTTTTGATGACTTTAAAAAGGTAACATTAAACAAAACAAAAAACAAGTTAGTAAAATGTTGTTTCCAGCAATTTTTCATTTGTTTTTCTTTCTGTCAAAATGAGTGAATCTAATGAAGAAATTCGATACATTTTGAAATTGTATTACAAAAAAGGAAAAAATGCAACGTAAACGCGAAAAAAATTTGTGACGTTTATGGATCTAATGCAGTGTCAGTAAGAGTAGCACAAAGTTGGTTTAAGCGTTTTCAATCCGGGAATCTTGATGTCAAAGATGCACCTCGCTCTGGTCGCCCTGTTACGGAAAAATGGACGCCGTTTTTGAAAAAGTGAAGCAAGATCGGTATATCAGTAGTTACGACGTTGCTGAAGAACTGGAAATTGACCACAAAACAGTTTTGACCCATTTGAAAAAAGCTGGGTACACAATAAAAACTCGATATTTGGGTGCCACACGAGCTCACTGAAAGAAACCTAATGAACCGTGTACTCATTTGCGATTCTTTATTGAGACGTAATGAAACCGAACCGTTTTTGAAGAGATTGATAACTGGTGATGAAAAGTGGATCACGTACTACAAGAACGTACGAAAAAGATCGTGGTCAAAGGTCGGTCAGGCTTTACAGACTGGCAAAGCCCGGGTTAACTCGCAATAAGGTGATGCTGTGTATATAGTGGGATTGGAAGGGCATTGTTCTTATGAGCTTTTACCGCCGGGCAGAACCATCGATTCGGATGTCTACTGCCAACAACTGATGAGATTAAAGCAAGAAGTTGAAAGAAAGTGGCCGGGATTGATCAATAGAGAGGGATCTTTCATCACGATAACACTAGATCACACACATATTTAGCCACTCAGCAAAAATTAAGAGATTTTGTCTGGGAGGTGTTAATGCATCCGCCATATAGCCCTGACCTTGCACCTTCAGATTTCCACCTGCTTCGGTCTCTTCAGAATTCTTTAGCCAGTGTCAGGTTAACATCAAGAGAGGACTGCCAAAACTATTTGTTGCGTTTTTATGATCAGAAGTCCCAAAATTTCTACAGCAACGGGATCATGTCACTACCTACAAGATGGCAAAAAGTCATCGAACAAAATGGCACATATATACTATAATTAAATGTAAATAAACTTTGAAAAAAAAATGTTCCTATTTTTCATATAAAATGCGAACAAACTTTTTCCCCGACCTTATACATAAGAAAAAGTCGTTGAATTTTTTCGCGAGCAGGATCTGAATCTGCATTTTTCTGTTCCGTGATGACAGTGCTCTAACCAACAATATCGCGGTTCGCGGCTCATCCTTATATTATATGCAATATAACTTTTGTTTCTTTTACAGGAGATACAAGAAGTAGAGCATTTGGTGGTGGCAGACAATCAGATATCTAAAATAGAGAGAAACGCTTTACCTAGAGCTCTGAAGCACGTTCACCTTGGAATCAACAAATTGAGTTCTTTGAACGGGGCGTTAAGGGATCTAGATGATTTGGAATGGATATTTATCAATGCCAATAATTTGAAATCTATTGACAATGAATTACCAATTGTGAGTACCACTGTATTAATTTTTAATAGAGCCTACATCGATAACTTTTTACACTGAATCCATACATGGGAAAAGTACCTATATTTATGTTTGATTAAGAACAAAGACAAAAAAATATTTTGAAGCTTTACGACTCATTCAAAACCGGCCAAGAGCTAGTCGGACTCCCGCACCGAGAGTTCCGTTCGCAAAACAAACAAAAATCGGTTCGAAATATTTTCTATAATATTTATATATATATATATATATATATATATATATATATATATATATATATATATATATATATATATATATATATATATATATATATATATATCAGGAAAATTAAAACAAAGTCTAAATATTATATATCTATATATATATATATATACACAACAAAAATTATAATTTTTCGAAATTTTTTTTACCATGAGTCAAAAACTATAGCACATACAATAAAATAAAAATAGTTTTGTAAAGTGCAAATAAAGCCATCTCATACGATACCCCTCATTTCCCATTTTCCCCACTTTAAAATTTCGACCCCTCATTTCTGACCCATTTTCAATAAAAATAAAATTATTTCCAAATTTATTTTACCTGAAAAAGATGCGGACAGGCAAGTTCTAAAATTGTGCCAAATTTCCTGCGAAAAACACCTGTGAAATACAGACGGACGGATGGACGGACACATAAGTCTCACCATAAGGGTTCCTTTTTTAACATTTTGGTACGGAAAATAACAACTGGATTAAGATTGATAAAAAAATATATTGTAATACTAGCGCGGAAAGTGAGTAATTGTATCTACACAACTTGTCGAGTTCGGTTTCTTCGGCCCGAGTTTACAATGGCATTTCCGCTAGTGTATCACACAACTTTTATTAATTACTATAATGAATGTAGCTAGTTAAGTTACAAAAATACAATCTTTCTAAAACATTTTAATAACATGCCTTCGGGCCGCACTGGGGTTTTTTGGTAGCGTTAAAATATATCAGTCGGAGTTACTTGAATTATAAGTAAAACGAGTTGTTCTATGGACAATCGATTTCAATCGACTACGCATGCACGAAAATATGCTTTTTATGAGCAGGTGTGATGAAAGCAATCATGAAGGTACGAACACCCGCCTCTAGGGGGAGATAATTTTTTTCATCCATGAAAGCAATACTCAACGTGATGTGCTTGTACATACTTAATCACATGCTTGATGCCCACCATAAAATCAGAAAGACAGGCTTATAAAACGTGTCAGGTTTTGGTCTATAAACCTCCTTGTATTTCTAGTAAATACTTAGGTACTTATTTTTTTCCAGAAAGCCAAGAGAATAGTGCTGATACATGCTGCTAGAAATGAATTTGAAAATTTGCCCAAAGATTTACGACAAATGCCATCATTAGAGTCGCTCTATTTCTACGACAATCATATCAAATCACTTGACGGAGCTTTACAAAAGTCAAGAAAGCTTATGAGGATAGGTCTTTCGTTCAATAAAATCGATACTGTAAGTAATTGTATTTTTTAAACTATCTATTTCGGCAAAGAAAATCAAAAGGCACTCTAATAGAGTGGTCAAGCAGCCGTGGTCTAAAAGGGATTGATTCAGTGACGAATTTCATAACATTTACTTGATACGTATGATTGATACGACGATTACGAGAAGCTGAAAAATAAAGTTAAAACTCCAAATGTCGCCTAAAGTATGGAATTTATGGAACCTATCCAAATAATTGATAATAAAATTATGTTGCACAATATTTGGTACGAAAATAAACATGATAACTATTACTGACATGATTGTTTACAGCTTGCCGAGGATGAATTCGCCGAAGCAGACGCACTGGCTGATTTGGATATCGCCTACAATCAAGTCAAGTCATTAAATGGTTCCCTAAAGAGTTTAAAATCTCTACGATACCTTAATTTAACCCATAATCTTCTACCTGAGTTTTCCTTGCAAGAAATCAAAGGATTGAAAAGATTGTCCGTGATTGATCTTTCACACAACAAAATAAGTCATGTAACGGGAAACATGGAGGTAATTTATCCCTAACTTCTTGAAAGCATAATATTTTAATTTATTTGTTACCTATACCCTATCAATAATTTTACAGAACCTGGTTGATGTGGAGACGCGTGTACTGGAATTAAGGCTAGATAATAATCGTCTACATACCTTAGGAGGCGCCCTGATGGGCTTACATGGCCTCTTGAGGCTGAACTTGAGCAATAACCAGCTGCAACAGATATCCCCGGACGACCTCATCGGCTTGGAAGATTTAAGACTGCTTGACATCTCCCACAATCACATTACATCCTTAGAAGAAACTTCAAAGGTTTGTTTCATATATGCCTAATATGAATTAAATGAAATCTGCGAGCGATTGCGAATATTTTCCAATACTATTTTTGGCGATGAGCGAAGCGAGGAATGTGAAAGAACGTATTATACAGTGTACATTATCGGAATTAAAAAAAAAATTGAAATCTTATTCTATGTCGTTATCTTATCACTTACCGAAAAATAAAACAATCCGTTTTTGTTAGCTTGAAATTATGAATGAAATTTTACGAAGGACTTTCATGGCTTCTCTGAAAATTGAAATTGCATTTATGCCAAAAACAATTGGTATCCGTATTATTGTTCAATTTACGCATTTTGTATGTCACGAGCCACCACATAAAACGACTATATTATTTAAAATAGATTAGGGTTTGTTGCTATATACGCGAAGATATACATTTGCATTTGTAATTTCTTTTCATAACATGCAATTTCTTTTCATGCATGCACTTTTTGTCATAAATAAAATAACTGTCCATTTAAAATTTATGCACACATAGTCTATACAAGCACTTTCTAATTAATTCATGAGTAAGTACTTTATAATATGCAATCAAGTTTGCTCTCTGTATGCGTAAGTTCAGGAGATAATCACATTGTAATTGGTATTGGTAGGTAATTAATTGACTCACGCAATTTATATTTTAATCATATATGACAGATAAATAAAGGTTATTTTTTAAAAATTTCAGACATTTTTACCATCGCTGGAGGAACTGATCGCCCACCATAACAATATCACTGCACTAGACAAGGATTTTCATGGATTGCCGTCTCTGTGTCTGGCAGATCTCTCTAACAACCAGATTCAATCAATGAATTACGATCTGGTGTCAAAATCACGTTGCACAATTAATGGAATTCCTAGTATATTGAAGATATATCTTCAAGGTTTGTACCTTTCTACTTACCTACTTATTCCGCTGGCGACACATAGTGGATCTCGCACTACTGTAATTAATAAAGAGCGCAAAGGCACCATCCTGCTTGAAGTAGACCACCTTTAATATCCGCAGAGTTTTAATAACTTTTAGTGTATGGGACTATGGGAGGTAAAACCAAAGACGCGAACTGCGCGATTATAATCAAGTTTAGCTTTAACTCATTATAATTAGGCTCGCAGGTAGAAAGGTGTTGAGAAGATACCACCTCTTTTCTTCGAGTCTACTTTAACCCAATGTAAAGACTTAAATAAAAATGTACTACCTTAATTTTTTATGTAAGTATTAACAATATATATTATAGCCAAGATGCGAATAATCAAGCCTAGCGATGTTTGTCCTACCGCATAGCGAAATCTTGTTTGAATAATATTTTATCTGTAAATAAGGTTGAGAGCGTCATCGGTGGCCTATTAGTGGCTAAGATGCCGGGCGCCCATGCTGGGAGGTGCGGGTTCAAAATCATGCAATGCCATGTTCCACTGAGTCTTTATTTTTTCAAAGACTTGAGTACTTACATTTACCGACAGCTCAAACGGTGAAGGAAACTTGCATGTCTGAGGAAAAACGTTTACGAAGGTGTGTGAAATCCGCCGCACAGCACTGGTGGCTCATGGATCCACTCGGTGGATCATGGCCCGTTACGCCCTTGTGCAAGGGGAGGCTTGAGCTCCAACAGTGGGGACGTTAATAGGCTGAGAACGTTTATAGGCATCAACATGATGATGGATACATAAGTTTATATTGTTAAATCATTCTCTAGGAGTTACGTCAAACAGGTATGCGAAATTAATTAATTAAAAAAGTAAAGAAGAAGCCTATACTTGTACCCAGCAGTCAACGGAAGTCGGCTGAATGAATGAAAATTAATTAATTTATCAGTTGACTTTAGCTCTGCGACTTTTATCCCTAGTTTATATGTACCTATAGATTCGCGGATTGCTATAAAAACATTTAGGTAATAGGTATGTTTAGAGTCGCTTCAAGGAATATTTATATAAGATGCGTGTTCTATTCCAGATAACCCTGTGTTATGCGACGATCGTCTATACGAGCTGATGACAGTGCTGGAGAGTCTGAACGCTCGCGTGAGCGGAGTGTCAACTTGCGAGGGCACACAGACCACGGCGCCGGTTCTGATGCGGGCCTTGAACGATATCGTGCCTCAGGACGATACCCCCGTTATTGTGATCGCTCACATGGGCTCTGGCGTGCGAGTACTGGAGGGAGTAGATCGTGACACAATGCCGCCAGCGCCGCAACTCGCGTACCGACGAGTCGGTGCCCTCATCGGACATCTGATGCCAGAACGCGAAGGCGGGCTACCCGTCCTGGTGGAGCCGCCTGTCACGCTCCCACCCGCCAGTACCAACGTAGTCGTGAAATGGCCCGACGAGCGAAGAGTAGAGGAGCACGCACACCCCCTCGCCGACCACCTCCGGCTGCGTGACCTGAACGCGTCTCCGCAGTGAGGACGTGTGAGTGTACCCTAGGCGCACGCCGACGCCATCGAACTGAGTGCTTCGCCTTAGGAAATATACTGCCTCTATAGACTAGGGCAGAGTGTCTTATGATTCGGTCGGTTGCATGGAAAAAATTCATATAAGATACTCGTACTTTCCTATTTTGTTTAGGTCTGTGATGTAAATAGGAGACCGTAATATATAAAACATTAAATTCATCCATGTCATTCACGCGATTTATAGCGAATATACCACCTACATCATGACCATCCAAGAATTACTGTTTATTGTTGTAATGATTAAACGGTTGGATTTACTGGGTCATACTAATAAGTGTCGTTCGTGACTAGTGCGTGATTTCGTATTGTGTAAGTAAATTCTAATTGATAGTCTGATTTTTGATTTATTTAATTGAAGGCAAAAATCTAATAAGTCATTAAATTAGCAATAGCAATCTTTGTAAGTATAGAGTTCTAAGATTTCAGGAGGTAGGGCCTCAGGCAGGTTTATCTACAAGAATCCGGCTACGACCTTGGTTGAGCTTTTAATGGTTTTGGATGAAATGTATGAAATACCTAACACCTATATACCTATAATATACTCCCTCAAACTATTTATTACGTGTAAATTGTGAGGGTTAGACAGTACCAAAGAATGTTAAGTACCTACCTATATGTAACGAAACAAGGTTTCAGTACCATTCGTACGTGTTCGTTACAGAGTATTTATAATGTAGACTTTATGTAGATTAACATGACTAATAGAAAATTGCGAGTAACGCTACCTAAACCTATTTGTTTTCATTGAGTGTCGTAAGATTGGTTATAATTTTAAGTAACGTAGGTTCTTTTCTCCCCGTGTATTCGATCGACCGATTAGATCGTTGTGTTTGTAGCTTTAGTGTTAGTGCCAATGTATGGAGATGCAAATATGATAATAGTTGTTGTTTCGAATAAATATTACTTTACAAAATTATACAATTTTCGGTTTTTTTAAATCCAAACTGGACTGGACTTGGCAGGCATCCTGGAAACGACGCAAAGGCTATGTTCCAAATTGCTTTTCTCTTTGTCCGACAACAATTGTCAGAATAGCTAGCTATATTCCGAGAATAATTATTATTCGCTCACCGTCGTCGTACTTTAGTGTAGGTACGAGTACCTACACTAAAGTACGACGTGCACATCCGACGACGACGGTGAGCGAATAATAATTATTCTCGGAATATAGCTAGGTATTCTGACAATTGTTGTCGGACAAAGAGAAAAGCAATTTGGAACATAGCCTTTGCGTCGTTTCCAGGATGCCTGCCAAATCTAAAGCTAAACCTAAATGAAACTGTCACGTTCACTCTTTTACTAGATTGTGTACGCGAGAGCGGGACGTTTCGTTTAAAGATAACCTATTTACCTACCTACCTACATGCCTATTCGCTAAATTTGGCGACCTCGAATCTCTCTCTCTCATTCGTCGTTTCACACTTGCTCATCGTCGGGGGGTCGTCTGCTCCGTATATATTAAAATCTATGACTACTCTGTCAGTCTGATCAGGTCGGTCTAGGACGCCCCCGGCTTTTCCTTCCACTATTTACTACCTATTATGGTTCTTAAAAATCACTTTTCATCTGTAGAACAACGTAAATAGCTACTTTACCGGCGTTTTTTTTAAATTAACCTGTTTATGATAAAGGTTTTTTTATTCGAGTGGCGCTAGTTGATTCCTGTTACTTTAATACAGTCGGCCTAATGTATACCATCTGTTAATATTTTAATATCTTCATCATCATCCACCTGTCAATAATGTATAAGATCTGTCAAATTTCTGCAATCTGAAATAAACCTTAATATGGTATGGACACTAATATCGATTTCTGAACGTGTGACGACATCTAACTCTAGTTCCCGCCAAAAACGGTCCTGCTGGTTAATCGAAGAGAAAGAAGAAGTCTGAAACTCTGAATATGTTTATGTATGCAGCTATAGGTTCATTGCATGTAGTTTTCAAAGTGACGAGCAAGATACAGGACCGTAGCCAGGATCAGCGGACGGGGAGGGTTCAAGGGAGTTGATGAGTTTTAGTTAGTAGATAGTCGCATGCGGTCACTCATCACAAAAGCGCCTAATGGCTGTGGAAGGTTGGTAGAAGGTCGCTGCGTCGTTGAGTTCAACCCCAAACCTACCCCATTGTCTACGGGTCTGGCAAGATAATCGTTGTTAACTCAAGTAACAGTGTGGATCGGAGCAGCTATGGGGCATTAGGGAGGCTGCTAAAGAAGATCGCCACATTATCGTCACATTGTCGTCACATTGTCGTCACCTTGTCGCCACTCTGTCGCCACGTTGTCGCCACATTGTCGTCACGTTGTAAGTAAGTAAGTAATACGTTTATTTCACATACAGCAATAACTAAAACAATTATAATAAAATAATTATATTATAAAAGGTAAAAATTTCAAAATCATATATTATGGTCTGCTGTAGTTGTGAAAAGGGTATCAACTCAGCTCAATGCTGCAGACAAGAATGCCTACAGCGCTGGTACATACTCTGTTGGGCCATGATCAATGGTTGGCCAAAATCTGTCCAAGATGACAATAATACTTATAATACAGGTAAATTTAATTGTAGATAAGTAGCATTAATAGATGGAAAATTTATGTATTATTAGGATAATTGTATATATTGTAAATAAAACTAGGTAGGGCTCGAGCTATTGATCGTCAGGCCCAGTAGGCTAGATTGGAACTATTGCTCACCTAACCTACAATAGACGCTCACTTCGCCTCTTATGAGGCAGTCCAGGACAAGAGTGTAGTTGCACCCTGAGATTCCGCCCGGAAAGGGGGTTCGCCCCACACCCCGTACTTGGCCTATAAGGTCTGGATGACCCAAGTACACTACATGATATCTTGCGCGCCTGTAATTGCCCATAATATAGAGGAGCCTTCAGATTTGATCCGGTATGGTCGTCTATAACGCGTTTTAGGGTAAAATATTTTTTCCGGTTTGCAACTCTAATAAAAAAATTGAATATTAAAAAAAAAGAATCTTAAAATGTCTCTCTCTTTGCATTTTAGAGTGAGTGCGTCGTGCGAAATATTTTCTTCCGTATTTCGTGCCTCGTTTTGTGCGTTAATTTGTTATAATGATTAATATGGCCTAGGCAAAAGACTCGTTATAAATAACATCATTATAGTGATAACCAAGGAATGATGTGAAGACCCGAAAACTCGAGAAATGTTATTGCGAGTGTTTAATTTCTCAATGTTCTGAATAACTTCGTCTCGGACAAAAATTGCATTGTTCATAATGTTGTCCGATCAGGAAGTATTCTCTTTGTACGACAGTTCGCCAGACTCATTATTTAACATATGTATGGATTATATTGTCAATAATCTAAACACTATTACGAAATTAGATCCCCTCACTCGTTGGCGTAAACTCAAAGATGATGTTATACTACCTGCAGAAATATGTGAAAAATTTCTACAAGCCTATCAAAGGAATAACCGTGTTAATGATAACATTGCTAATTTGTTCCGCGATCGACTTCGCACAAGATTGGACACTGTAAAGCTACGAAATTCCCGCATAACAGATGAGGGTCTGCGATGTCTTTTGGAGCATAAACCTTATGAAGTAGAACTAGTGCAGTGCGAGTACCTTTCTCAAACATCTTTAGATGTAATCAACAGCAATAGCCAAAATCTAATTTCCCTTAAATTTGGACCTCTAACATACGTCCTGTCACAAGATGAGAACCTGTTTAGGCAGAGGGGCTACATAATTGATGCACCAAATTTGAGAAGGCTCACTATACAACGACGAGGCCTAGCCATATTCCCACTGCTGCTGCTGAAGCCTTTGACTCATCTGACACATTTAGATCTGTCTGAATGCACATCTGCTGGATATATATCAGCACTTAATGAGTTGAAAAAATTAAAATCTCTAGTGCTGCACAGTGTACATTGGTCAAAAGATGTCATAGATTGGATAACAACTCTGCATTCTTTGAGACATTTGGACATATCACAGTCTAATGAAAGACATGGCAAATATTTCAATCCTAATGAAGTACTCACGAAAATTATAACAAATTTGCCACTTTTAGAGTCATTAGACATATCTGGAACCAATTTAGCAGGCTCTGGCGCTGCTGCTGTATCAACTGTGAAAGACAGAGCCACAACAAGTGATATGGAAACTCTAGTACGCTGTGATATACCAGGTCTTATCAGCCGTGTTAACCAACCATTAGAATTCCTTGGTCTGTATGGGACTCATCACGGTGCTTGTAAGAGGCATGATATCCCGGCAAATGTGGTAAGATTCTTCTTCTTTTGTCATTGCTGCCCTTGAGGTGTTCTAGCATCTATGATTAGAGTAGGTAATGCTAAGGTGTGTTATTGTATTTATGTTTATTATCCTCTTTGTTTATATAGAAGAAGATAGATATTACTCAGTACTGTAAAGTCGCAAGTTGTTTTTGTAAACAATTTATGATAACAATTAACTAAAAGTGAAGGTGAGCAATGAGAGTGATGCATGCATATGAGAGTGAACTATAAGTGGTTAGAAATATTTCAACCTAATCAGAGAATGCTTGCTTCTGATATGCATATAAATGGGTAACATAGCAGGTGCATGTATAATTATCAAAAAAAAAAGGATTTTAAGGATCAACACATAAGTGAATAAATCTGTTGCAATTTATACTATTACAAAGAACTTATTATCAAACCCCTTTTATTATTAAATCTATCAGATAATAATAGTGACGCATTATTTTAATTAAAATCTGTGATGTGGTTTTTAATGTTTAAACATTGAATGTTATTGTATTTATCTGTTATACTTTTTCCAGATTTCTGGAGATGCAAACGAAGAACAAATTTTGACAGCAGCTGTAGCATACATGGAAAGACCTGCAATGCTGACACGGGTTCTTAATGATCTGTACTATTTATTTCGTTATGAAAATAATGTTTATGTTGGCCGAGCTCTCTGTATTGTGCTTGATGCCATGGATCAACATGTATCTGAAAAACACATTCAGATATCTGGAAGGTAACAAACAACTACAGATTAGTTCTTCTAAGTCGTATCCTCATTGATAAGGGTCATGATCTTTCTATGGAATTAACCACATAGAACAACTCTCTTGGCAGATTTAGACTGCCTTTCCACCAAAGCTGTGCGAGGAAGTGAGGCAATGAGCAAGGAAAAATCTGCCAATAGGATCGCTTCATTTTAATTGTGACGTGATAATGAGACGATCCTCTGCTCCGCTTCTTCGCACAGCTTTGATGGAAATAGGTTGATGATTTACAGTGGCATTTCTTTCACACCCTGGTTATATTACTGTGCAGGTCTCCTCAGGAGGTTTTTCTTCACCGTTAGAGGTAGAAAAATGTAAAAAGAACCTAAAAAACTCATTGGTAGACCCTGCATCGTTTCGAACCCAGACCTCCTGCATGGGAGTCCTCCACCAATGCTCATGGATTAGTTAGAAACTTTCAAGTTTGATTTAATTACTTGTGAAATCACATTTTGAGAACTTTCTAGATTTTGGGCTAAATATATTGAGCACATACTGCCTGCAATATTTATAGCTTTAATAGTAACATGCTGATACTTATACTAAATCTATTTTTGTACTGTGCACAACACATCAGGCTCCACTCTTTAGTACTTTGTCACTTTAACATAACTGACATATTCATATGAATGTCAAGGAATTATAACAAAAACTTATTGTTACAGAGTTCCACAGATTATAGCTTGATGTGTCTTCCACTGTATAAATAAAGAGATGGCATATGAAACTTATACTTATTGTCTTCTGCACCCTTTAAATTTTAGTATAATAAGTTTTAATTTTTGTGGTTGAAGTATTAGTTATGAAGACCTAGGAGTAGATAGTTATTTATTCATTAGTCTCTGAAATTATGGTTTTACCTAATATGTTACATATTTTTTTGGACCAGTGCGACATTGTTCTACATTGTGAAAGGAAAAGAGAAAGCTCGTATTGGCAACAAATTGAAGAAGCGCATTATCACTGCTCTCTTGGATGGCATGGATGCTCACCTTGGGGACGACACAATGATGCGGAATGGATGTCTCACTCTGTGCCAGTTCAAAATACCAACAGATGTGGTGAGTTCCCCCTTAAGGCAGTCGCACAGATATCAATCCTGCATCGGATCGCCTCCGTATCGCCTCGCGGTCAACCAGGTGTCAATCTGGCGCATGCACGTAACACATTCGACACGGGCGACATTCCATACAATGCAGCGACTATAATCACCTATTACTCGCACAAGACCACTAAAACAATTGTAGATTACAGGGCCACATTGTCGCATCGATGAAACGCAATTGTGTATACACGAATGCGACACGTGGTATTTCCCCACATGATACGATATTTTTGTTACCCCTGCGAAAAGTATGTTATTAAAACAGCAGCCCATGTCATTATATGTCCATAATATCATTCTTAGGTCCATGGAAAAACAATGAATTATTTTACCAACGCGTGCACTTTAACTACTTACTCGTATATAGAGATTTTCTTTTGTTAAAAATATTAATTGTGAAATATAATCATGTATTTACATAAAAATCTTTAGATTAAAAGGTACAGTTTGTTTGTATTCAGTATAATAGATATTAATTTGATTTTTGAGTACTTCCAATCGTGGTGCGGGAATGTGGCACTTCCCGCACAGTTTTCAGTGGATAAATAGGCTTATTTTGAGCAGGTGTAACAAAAACGTTATATTTGGCACAGATTTTACATATTTTTTTAAATTATACCAAATTCAAGGAATTTATGATTACTAAGTTACTTGTTTTGAGCTGCTCTAATGATATGAATTAATTTTTCAGTTGTTCGAGTATGAACGCGTAGTCCAAATTCTGTTGAATGGAGTTGCAGATGTAAATCAAGAGGGATTTGTGCAACGCATTGCTATCTACTTGCTGAATTCCTTAGCATGTCAAGTTGATGGCAAACAGAAGCGTTTCCTCGGAAATCATGGCGCTATTGGAGTAAGTTACAGTTATTTGTCACAACTTATTGTTGGATCTATGATTCACAGATTTAACTTGTATCTTCATGTTCATTTATAATAATTTCTAACGTGGCATTCAAATGCACTTGAGACTCCAGTATATCTTGCAGAAAATTGCCAACAAATGGAGGCAATAGTTTAGCTCAAGTCTAGCTAGTCTAATGAATCATTAGTGAAAGGTATCATTAGTAATGATACTTTTCACCCTGTCTTCCTATGCTGTTGCATGGTGCATTTATAAGCGTTACGTTACATTACTACGAGAGGGCGCTCTATTAGCTCGATTTCTGTGATTATGAATACTTTTAGTACCTATATAAATTATTATCGTAACATTCATGTGTTGAACCGAAATCTAGAATATTTTTTGGCGAATGTGTTTAAATTGTTCTTTTTATCAATAAAACCACCAACTTACTGAATTTGCAATTACAACTTGTTAGAAGTTTGTAATTTTTAACATCATATACTTTATTTAGTCTGACGACAGCGAATGTATTTTCCGTTTTTTCTTTTATTACTTATTAATATTTGACACAATTTTGCATGTGAATTAATGATGTGTTATTTATTTGTTATTTTACTAATATTGAACAAAATAAGTTTGGACACTGATTCTCATGACTTACAAAAGGAAGGAAAAATAATTTTCGCTCGGCGTTGTGCTCACTATGCCAGGCCTGGGGCGTTCGTGCACCTTTAGAGAAAATAAATTTTCTACTGACGTTTGTCAAAATGTTCCGTTACGGGCGCCTACACATGGCGCCGCGGCGGCGGTGGCGTTATCTGCCGCAGCGGCACCGCGTGGTACCGCCGCGGTGTGAAGCACGGCGCGCACCGGGCCGGCGGCGGCGTTAGTGTAAGCCGGCCATATAAATCGACGGAATTCTCCAGTCTGCGGCGCCGCGGCGGCAGCGGTGCCTTTAGTGCGCGCCTGTCAGGAGAAAAAATATCCAGATATAAATTATCTGACCTGTTTGTGGTCGTTTGTCTATATAAATTTTTGCCTGACAGGTCTAATGTGCCCGTTCGTAAGAGGGGAACACTAGTATAATTTCGTCGATGAAAAATTATACGAAGGGTTACACAGACACCTGGACATACAAGTTGTATTGTTTGTATATAATATATATTCTCCACGTTATGTAGAATTCTCTAGTTTGAGTATCTAGTCTCATCAGTTATTTCCACCAAACTGAAGCCAGCCTATTATCGCCCTCACTGAGGTCAGGCTCAGGCGTCTTCTCGGAAGAGGGGGTACAAGTCATAATCATAATCCACCGTTACATCCCCCAAAATCTAGTCCTCAAAACTATGAAATAATATCATAAAATAACGTGCAAAACAGGCAACGCTGTATTAAGTCAGTCGTACATTGCATTTCATTTTGTCACTTTATTCATAATATCAGTTTCAGAATCCTAATACACTTGGTGGATTTCAAATGCCATAAAAACTTGTTTAGTTTTGACATGCAGTTTTCCTCAGAATGTGTTCCTTCGCCGAGAGCAAGTCGATAAATATAATTTATAAACCTTCTCTTCTTAGTCGTATCCTTATTTATCTTACCCTCATGGTAAGAGAAATAACCACATACAATGAGAATCTTGGCAGATTTAATATTGTGGTTTGCCATTGCCTTCCCCATTCTACACAGGTTTCTTCAAGACCTGTTCCTCCACCGTTAGAACAGTAGGTTAGGTTAGGTAGTACGTCTTTCAAAAAAATACCCCGTAAAATTCATTGGTACTTGGACATTGCATGGTTTCGGAGCCCGTCTTCCCGAATTGGAGTCCGGCGCCCTTATACACCACACCACAGACGCTGTATTCTGAGCGCAAATGTTATAATGCTAATTAAATTAAAAGCGAATTTATCAATATGTTACTTTGCGATTTCTTAATACCTGTATATTGAATTCAAGTAAAGAATTGATAAATATAAGGACAACATCATATGCATTTCAATTTATATGATAATGATAATATGTGATTAGTTGATTACTGAATGAATGTTGCTTATGTACAAAAACCATAAATTATCCATCTATGACACAAACAGTCCATACAGCTCTTTTAATATTCATAGTTGTAAATAAGATATACAATAGCGTTTGTAATATTTCATGGCTGTACAACATGAATTTATTTCTACTTTACACGCCTATAGATGTGACAAGAGCAATATAATGTTGTAGGATAAGTGTCTGACTTATCCTACAACATTATATTGCTCATAGCCCTATGAGCGAGGTACAGCAGAGGTACCGTAACTCTAGCCTATGCAACCTTAAGTGACGTGTCACTATTAATTCTACAAGAGACATCACTAGACCTTTTTTTACGGGGGAAACGCTCATGCTTACCTCTTCGCCGCAAGGGGGAGACGAAGAGGTTATGCCGGACTTTTACCGGCCAAAACCCCCCCGGTGTTCCTGCGCACCGCCTGACGGCGAAGCCACAGGAACGCTTGCGCATAACTTCCGCGACTCCGCCAGCGGGTGTCCGCATTACGGACCCAACTCAGGGAACTCGCGTCCCCATTCGGCTTATGGTGGCGTGCCGGAACACGGGCACGCCAGACCAACTCGAGGACCTGTTATCAGGCAATGGACTCCCCTTGTCCATTGCCCGGAGGCCCTCATTAAGGGGGAAGGTGGCGAGCGTGAGCCAGCCGCCTTCGCCCGGTTCTCCTACGGCGGATCGGGTCGGACGTAGGGTCGTCCTCCCTGATCCGGTCCTCGCTTTCCTTCTGCGCCATTACGTGTTCGCAGAAGGCCACCATTACGTCCCACGCTCTCTCGCTGCCGACCATGGCCTTGACTATGTTCGGCAGCGACAGGTTGGACCCTACTGCCGCGGCTAGGTCTGCCCGCGGCTCCGCCCATGCAGGACACTCCGCTACGGTGTGCAGCGCCGTGTCCTCCGGACAGCCACACCGATGGCACGCCATCGTCGGTTCCCAACCCGCAATCCTGCACAGGTACCTCCCGAAACAACCGTGTCCCGAGAGGACCTGCACAAGGTGGAAGGTCAGGACCCCGTGCCGCCTGTCGACCCATTGCGAATGGCCTCGATGGTGAGACGGCCGGCGCTCGGCTCCTCTAGTCTCTCCTTCCACTTCCGGAGGAGAGTCCTGCGAGAGTTAATTCTCCATCGCAGGATCAGACATCACTAGATCTATAAGTTCTTCAATGGCATTTTACAACTCTGTTATAACTACTTATAAGGTTAGCAATACAATATAGCCAATAGCCCTTATATAGGTCAATATTAGAAATTTTTGACACTTTTTCAAATAATTTTAAGCTTTACGTGGCGTACGTCGCTATTATATCCATACTAATTTTAACAAACAATATTAGGGACGTAGAGAAACATTTGATTGCGTTAAATGTAGGTTAATAAAATTACAATTTATAAATAACTCATGAATAAATAAACAGTGGGTACTCTAAGTTCTACAAGAGTAATTGCTAGATCTGTTCGTTCTAGAATGGCCTAACACAACTCTGTTATAATATATACTAGTAGTACAATATTTCATTATGACTACTCTTGTGTAACCCGAGATTATTTAATAGCTACATTAAATACTTCAATAGAACTAATAGCGCTTCAGATATTTTATGACAGTTGTTGAATGGCTCGTAGTTTTTTATAATAGGAATTTTGTATACTTTTTATAACTAGCACGCTAGAATAGATAACAAAGTGAGTGTACAAAATGATATACTTACTTACTTACTCCGCTGGCGCAGCGACCCGAAGTGGATCTTGGCCTCCGATACCAAAGAGCGCCATCGCTCTCTCTCCTGCGCATTCTCGAGCCAGTCAGGCGCCCGGAGCTCCCGCAGATCCTTCTCCACTTCATCGCGCCAGCGGTATCTGGTACGTCCGACCGGACGTCGTCCGTTAGGGCGTCCCACATACGCTCGTTTAACTGCCCGATCCTCCCCCATCCTAGTGATGTGTCCGAGCCATCGGAGTCGAGCCGCTTTCGTCTCTCCTATGATGTTCGGCTCGTTCCATCTCCATCTCTTCCATCTCCCTATTCTTTCTCATCCTCCACCCTCCATCTTCCCTCTTGCCTGGTCCCAGAATCTTCCTCAATATCCTCCTCTCGGAAGAAAACGATATAGCAGTATTATTATCGAACACAATTATTATATTGTTAACGAATAAATAAATTGAATTGAATTGAGGCTAGAAAATGTAACTCTGAGTAAACTTTATCTGCGCAAGAGTTGTTTTATCCTTGCTTTATTACTCTAAGTCAAATGAGTGCATCCTGTACCTACCATTATTAAAAAAATCGAAGGAATCGTCAAGGATGGTAGTGTGCGAAAGGCAATCAAGAGTATGGCGTCGTATCGTAGAAAAGAAGAAAAAGGGGATCAAAGTTAAATAATCGAAGCTAAACAAAGCGCGAATCAAGCTTACCTATTATGTATTAGTGAATGGTCACGGCGATTTATATACAGGAAAGATTGTTGCATAAGCCACCCTCAATCGACCACTGTGGGCAGTCATGACATATATTTTCTTTTCCCGTTCCAGCTATTAAACGCCGTACGATTAAATAAATTGGTTTATTATTGTATTTTTTTATAGAAAAGGTTTTTATCATTTCTTTGCGAAGCCCTAAAATGGTCTGTTTCTCCGATATGTAGTTTCACAGTAAACTACTCTACTACTACTCTATCGAGTGCTAGTAGTACTAGTATTCACACTCGATATCCATTGATATTTATGTGTAAATGCCTTATAAAATTAAATTTCAACTTAACTACTGGGCTTCTGTCAGTTATACGTCATACGTATCACTCATTGTTGCACTTCCATTGGAAAAATACTTAAGTTAGATAAAATGTTTACTTTCGTGGTGTGTCAGAATATCCTTGAGCAATAAAATAAGAAATTTGATTCAGAAATTGTCTCCGGAAGAGTTTCATAAGTTTACACATGCGCCTTTGTATAACTGTAATAGATATAAGTTTACACTTACGCGACCTTGTAGAGCTATAAGAGCTATAAGTCTACACTCTAATGCTATTGTAGAGCTGTGAGAGCTACAAGGTTACGCTCATGCGTCCTTGTGGAGCTACTAGCTGCGCTCAGCTGAGCACCTATAGAGCAACATAAAATCCGCAAATTTAGCTGTATATTGCCTGTTATTTGTACCCAAACGGTGTTGTATAGAACGCTATAGAGCTAATAATAAGCTGCATATATATAGATTCAATTTGATCCATGATCTGATATAGAGCTTCTTATAGAGCTTGTGTGTTAGTTGGGAACAACGTACTTAAAAACCTCTATGCAATGCAGTATTTTACCAAGGTCTTGAGATGCTCCACGGCGAACGTGACAATCATAGCAAATAACCTACAGTTATTTATGTATTCATTTGGCGCATTCATTGTTAATTGTGTAACGTGCATTGCATCCCTTGTTGTGTTATTTTACATCTTGAATTACCATAATATGTTACATCTTATGATCTTTTTTTATTCACGACTAGACCCGCGTTTGAATCATTCTCACCTGATTCCCCTGATGGTAATGGTAAGGTACCTAGAATATTGGAAAAGAGTTAAGTGTTATTTAAGCTGTATATATGCATCCCTTTTTATTGCACATGTCTTTCATGCGTCATCATCCTCAAAGCATCAGAGGCGTGCCAAGACAGATATTCGTGGCGCTCCATTCTCTCTGCCTACCCCGCAAGTAACAGCGTGAAGTTATGTATGGATGTGTGTCTGATCAAAACAATTTAATCAGAATCCTATCAATATGGGGTCGAACTCTGACCACTCACATTGGAAAGCGTTTGTTATTGTTTGAGCTGCGTGCATTGCTTTACATTGCATATACGAGTAGGTGTAATATAAATGTGGCTATTAGACGTAGAGGTATCGTATACAAGTTGTTGTTCATTTTGTACAAGAGTATTTTTTTGCGAATTTCTTTAATTGTTCATACATGTATCCTGCAAGTGATTTGTCATAATGAAAATAATTATTTTTGTATATTTCTTAAGCCCTAGTGATAATACTTATATTCTTTTTATTGATTTTTGCTCTTGGATGTTCATTGTTGTCTGATGTAATGAATCCTTGTTTGTATTCAGTTTTTTCCAATTTCGTTTACATGACACAATAGAATCAGACAATGTTTTGTAGATATGCGTCCACAAAACTTGCATTTAAAAATATTTTGTTTGCAAAACATTCTTCGTAATAAATAATAACTGATTATCTCTTTTTCTTTTACATATACCCCGAATATTAAAAAAAGTGATGTTGTTACAGAAAATGCTAAATCTGATTTCTGATCGCTTGGAACGTCGCTTATGTGACGACGTTCTTGAGGTCGCATGGTCCACCATGTGGAACGTGACTGATGAGACTCCACAGAACTGTCACAGGTTCCTTATAAACCGTGGTATGGAATACTTCCTCGGTTGCCTGAAGGTAATATTAACTGCTTAAGTGCATTTTTTTATTTGCTATTTCTATAGTTGAAGTTATTGACATTTTTATTCCTTTACCACAGAGTACTATATACTGACATACTTTACAAAAAAATACACGGCACGTATATTGCTTGTTTCACAAAGAACTTAATGTTTGAAATTAAAGTCCGAAAATATAACTTACACTGCTAAGTATTATAACGCCCGCGACGAATATTTTGGGTCATGATATTTTCTTGATAAGAATTACCTACTTACGTGGGTAACAAGTCATCATTAATCGAAATTCTCGGTGTTGTCACAGTTAATATTTTCGTGTAAGTAGAAGATTAACAATTTCATGAGTACACTGGAAGTGGTCATCACATCACCACATGTTACATATTAGGATTTCCTGTATCATGGTTCATACACTATTAATAAACAGACTCGCCCGTCGGGAGATGGGACGATGGGTGGCAGATTTCCAGGTACGGTAGTGCACATGTCTTGCCCAATCATGCCAGTAATTACCTGCCAGTAATTGTATTAAATTCTTGTCATGTCATTAAATCTGAACGGCTTACCGTCACCATAAATATCTACACGCTTTTAAGGGTATTATAACATGGACGCAATCGACATAAAGGGTCTTTCAACAAGGACGGGTCGATGTTAAAATTGAATAAAACAAGATGTGTGTGAGATATTAACGAAACAAAACAAAACAAAATAGCCGCCACAAATTATTAACATCGACCCGCTCTATTTAAAAGACCCTATAGATCGGTGGATTTATTAGAGATCGTTGAACGTCGATTATTGGTTATTTCTTTGTCCGATCTGTTATCGATTGAAAATTGATACGACGTCGATGCGACATTGATCGCATCCATGTAATGGGTATTATTACATGGATGCGATCGATGTCGCATCGACGTCGGATTTATTAACTCACTTTGGATTGCGTGTTTACGAAACTTCGATATACTTTACAGACTTTCCCTGATAAGGACGAATTACTTCGTAACATGATGGGCCTATTGGGAAACGTGGCAGAGGTAGCAGAGCTTCGGTCGCAACTCATGAACAAATTGTTTCTCACTGTATTCTACGACCTGCTGGACTCTTCTAGTGATGGAATTGAGGTAATACGGCCGATTGTAATACCTTCGCGGACGTCGTTAGGGGTATCCGAAGGGCAGTTTCTCTGTCGCTACTCTATCTGTTACTTGATCGTAAACGGAATAAATGAGTTACTGTCATAAAAACCCGACACCAAATGTCGATTTAATGTTCCGTACATGGATGAAAGAAAAATTAGTCTCCCGGGCGTTCGTACCTTCATGGTTCCGTACAAATAAAGTTAGTTAATCCTTTGGACGTGGCAAGTACATCCGTGTGTACATAAGGCTATTGTTATGCAAGTAAAAGATAAACCTGCAAAGTTTTACCACTAGAGGCGCTACTAGCAAAATGGTACATAGCAAATCAACGTGTAGATACGTTCCTTTCCGCAAAACTTATTTTTACCCTTCAGACACGCGGCACAAATTTTTTAGGTCTGCTATTTTTAAATGGTCATATGATGCCATGATATCGTCACAATTTTACTATAGCTTTGAGAAATTAAATTAAACTCTGGGTGAGTTTCACGAGAGATTTGTGACATCTTCAAAAATGAGGTTTTTCTTTGCTTTTCTGTTTACGGAGTGTGCTAGTCGCTACCATCTACGCAACGCTTTGCGTTTTGTGCTTTGCCGTAGTTTGGTGAAAATTAGAATATTGCAAATGATAGTATTAGATGATGATATTATTATTCTAGATATAAAGAATAGCACCACCCCAACTCTTCCCGTGGGTGTCGTACGAGGCGACTGAGGGTCTTAGTGGACACATACACCTAGTAGACGGCGATAGGCTCGCCACCTATCACGTTTGTCCACCAAATCTTACGGCGAAATGTGGGAACTACCTATTATGAAGGTGGTTCCTCTGTCTACCCCCTCGGGGATTATGGACGTGATAGTTAGGCTAGGTGCAAAAACACTGACAAATTGTGATGTATATTACGCCGTAAACTCCATACGTTTACGGAGTTTTTGAACGCCGTGGTGTTACAAGGGTCGAGTTTATGATCCCGCATATCAGTAAACTAAGCTGTGCCATCTTTTCACTATGATGAATCCGAATTTTTTTACAGGTGAGCTATAATGCAGCCGGCGTCTTAGCGCACATGGCGTCAGACGGTCCCGAGTCGTGGACGGTGGACGAGCCGGCGCGCGAAGCCGTGCTGCAGCGTGTGGCGGCCGCCGTCGGGCGCTGGGACCTGCAAGCCGAGCGCAACATTAACTACCGCTCCTTCGAGCCCATTTTGAGCCTGTTGCATGCGCATCACACGCCGCAGTGCCAGCACTGGGCTGTCTGGGCACTCGCCAATCTCACTACCGTCTACCGTAAGTAATAGGGTAGTTGCTGAGTATCAAATATAAAATGCATTACTTAACAATTAAGAAATAGTCGTAAATTGATGGTCAAATGTGAAATCATCAGAATTAAAATTCGTTGAAAAATAAAATTGCTACAGGCAATCAAAAATCAGAACGGTAGAAAGAAACGGCAATAAGTTTTATGACGTAACCGTGCTCTAGCGCCATACAAGCAGGTCCTGACTGCATATAATAGCCTGTTTTGCTAGAAAGAGACCGAACATCTGTCCAGCACTAACTTTAACCATTAATATATCTGATGTTAGTAAGATATAGAAAACTAATTTTAGATCCTTTAGTATGTCTGGCTTCACGCCACAATGACGGCGCATGCGCGCTGTGCATTCTGCGCGCGCTGCTGACGTCTCAAAACAATCACCACCGCTTTTCTCATACTCGCGCTGTCACTCCTCTTCCTTTCATCATCGCAATATTGTAAATAAAATTTCATCTTCGCATCTTGCTGAGTTTCATTCCGTAGGGCACACGGCCCCATATGTCCATGTACGAGGTGAGGTCCAAAAGTTTCTGGCGAGACATATTTATAGATGTCTAAAAAAACAAATTCTAATTATAAAAACACTTTTAGATTTCAACATTTGTTAGTCTTGATTCTTCGATTTTTTGAACAACAGGAAGTCGAACAATCTTTTAAATGTTTAAACTGGAATATCGTTCCGTGATTAGGTTCCTTACAAAGGAAGGTGTTAGTCCAACCGATATCAAACAAAGGTTGGATAATGTGTACAGGCATTCTTCTCCATCATTTTCACCGTCAAAAACTGGTGTAAGCAATTTCGTTTAGGTCGAGAGTCCATCGACAACGAAACTCGCTCCGGTCGACCTGTTGAGGCACTGACTCCAAACAACATCAAATTAGTGGAAAAAGAAGTTCTGAGCGACCGACGGCTAAAGACGAAAGAAATAGCAGCAAGGACCTTCCAAAACTACAGTCCTTAAAATTCTTCATGAACATCTTCATATGAATAAAATTAGTGCGAGGTGGGTGCCAAAACTTATTTTAAGTGTGCAGCGAAATGAACAAGTAGCGCGCTCTAAGAAATTTTTGGAGGCATTTCAGAAAAATGGAAACGATTTTCTAGAGTCAATTGTTACTGGAGATGAAACTATGGTTCTTTATTATAATCCCCATTCCAAAAGAGAGTCAATGAAGTGGCGTCGTTCTGGTGAAGCACCGCCTAGAAAGGCAAAGGTGACCCAGACCACTAAAAAGATTATGGCTACGATATTCTGGGATTACCAAGGAGTATAGCTTATAGACATTAAAAAAACGCAATACTACTGTGACTGGAAGCTATTATGCTAACCTTATAGAGAAGTTAGGAGAAGCAATCAAGCAGAAACGTCGTGGAAAAATAAGCATAGGTGTGCGGCTTCCCCATGACAATGCGCCCGTCCACGCCGCCGCCATTGCGAAAGCTGCTGTTTCAAAGTGAGGCTTCACTGAAATTCGCCACCCACCCTATGGTCCTGACTTGACTCCCAGTGATTACTATTTATTCTCAAAACTCAAGTCAGACTTAAGGGGTCAAAGATTTTCCATTGATGATGAAGTGTCAGCTGCGGTTTTCGCCCATTTTGACGACAAAACTTCTGACTATTTTTATACTGGGATAGAAATTCTAATTAAACGATCCGAAAAGTGTGTTGAAATAGATGGAGACTATATTGAAAAATAAAATAGTTTCATGGCCTTGAGTGTCCTTTTTCTTTGTCAGACCGGAAACTTTCGGACCTCACCTCGTAAGTTAATAGATGCAATATTTTTTTTAATTTAGATTTAAACCGTTTTACTTCTGTACATGTCTGTGCTTCTGTAATAGTTTGACACTAGGCACTATCATGCTGAATTGTGATCATAATAGTCCAACGCAATATGCGCTGCCGCAGCCACAAAAAAATCACAGTGGTATACCGATCAGAGCGGCAGCACGGATTGAATTTACTTCTATTTTTATGTGAGGTGCAATTGTCTCACAATTAATAAAACTATATTTTGCAATTTTTTCCTTAGTTACATGAATAATCATTCATCTTTTATTTCTCAGCTGACAAGTACTGCGGCTTGGTTGAAGCAGAAGGCGGTCTCAAACTGCTAAAGGAGCTTATATTGCACCCAGCTCCTTACGATCTGATAAAAGACCTCGCGATTGTGGTTATCGGTAACTGCGCCAAATATGCAACCCAGGAATGCCCCACTCCGCCACTGCCAACTTCTCCGGACAATTAACTAATGGAGTACTTTGAGGAGATCAATCCTCAACTGCGAGAATAGCTGCTGATATGAGGAACCCGTAGGTCTGCTCTGTTTACTAATCATGGGCTCGTCATCTCCTCAAGTACGACATTTGTGCAAGTAACGCCGAAAGTGATAAACTCTATTCACGCATATAGACTATGAAGTGAGAAAACTTTAAAATAATGAATTTTAACTGAATTTTAATTGATCTTTGATGTAGAAATCACCGTGTTAGTACAGTAAGTATAATATACGGATACCTTGTGCTAGTGTTTTAAAGTAATGTATAAAATTGGGGCTAGACCCCGCATATATACTGTACACGATGATATAACGAGCTTACATTTCCGATTAAAAAAACAATGGCGAATGTACGAGTATGTACTTCAATGATTTTCTCGTCGATAATACAATATAAAAAAAATAATACTTTGTTTCGTGTACATGCTAGAGTTTTTGGAAAAGTTAGTGTCCTATTTGAAGTAAATAATATAGTATACTAATATATAACTTTAAATGTAAATGAGTATAGATATACTGTTTAATCGCTTTAGCAAATATTTGCTTTTGAATTTTAATGAAATAGGATCTGCATAACTTATCATATGTATATTTTTTTGTAATTATTATTTTTTCGTTATTCATATTACTTTATTTATTTATCAAATACAAAGTCAAATTTTATTAAAACAAAATTTCGTCAATAAGTGACTTCGTGTAAGACGACCTTAGTCAGAAATTCCGTCCCGTGTCGACCCTGGCGCAAAGATCCCCATGACGCTCGCGGCATTGCCACGCTGAATCGCCACGGGTAACCTCTGCACCAAGGACGACCCGGAGCGGGGGTCACAGCTCTCTTAGGCGACGGTCGACCTCCTGACAAAATCCTTTGCCTCCGCCCCCCCCCCCCCCCCCCCCCCCCCCCCAACAACCTGTCGTTTCAACCGCAAATGGGGAAAAACGTAGTTTTGTTCCAGAGCGGCGTACTTCTCCCGTTTCTCTGAGCCGCTGATTCGGCGGCTTTTTTTCTAATTACATTTTATTTATACATAAAGTTTGAAATGTTGCTTGGTATTAAAAATACCTATTTATGAAAAGCCTATTCCGTTCCTACTCTAGAAATAGACCACTGGTTTATGGTCGAATACCCTGCATGAAGGGTAGAAATCTTGCTCTGCTCTTGTCTTGTTGTTATGTTTTTAATTTAGAAATTAATTCAATAATGTCTGTTTTAGCATACCCTTTTTATGTCTGGAAATGTTGCTTGGTATTAAAAATACCTATTTATGAAAAGCGTATTCCGTTCCTACTCTAGAAATAGACCACTGGTTTATGGTCGAATACCCTGCATGAAGGGTAGAAATCTTGCTCTGCTCTTGTCTTGTTGTTATGTTTTTTATTTAGAAAATTAACTCAATGTGTCTGTTTTAGCATACCCTTTTTAAATGTCTGGTTTAAGTAGTGCGCATATAAACATAAAAGTTTGATTAACCTTTTAATACGCTGACATAATTATTTACTTTAATACGCTTGACTACCCTGCATGAAATGCAGAAATATTGCTCTGCTCTTGTCTTGTTGTGATGTTTTTTATTTAGAAAATTAACTCAATGTGTCTGTTTTAGCATACCCTTTTTAAATGTCTGGTTTAAGTAGTGCGCATATAAACATAAAAGTTTGATTAACCTTTTAATACGCTGACACATAAAGCGTTTAGAATCGAATAACTCTGTACCTATTTTGTAGCATACGCTATAAAACATTTTCGCCTTAGGTTCTTGTTGATTCAAGTTCCTTGTACACATTTATTTGGTGTCTCGTTTTAGGTACAATAAATGTATAATATAATAATAATGAAATAATAATATAATATATTTGGCAAATGCTTGTGATGTTATTTTAAGAATACTTTGCGATTAGCAAAAATCTTTGGTTTATAATTATAACTTTTACAATTATTTCTGCGAATTTTATTTTATTTATTCCATGTGTATAAGTATTGATTTACATAATTGAATGTGTATACTGCATGTATGTTTTGTGAATAAGCCTCGAACCATATGTCAGTATAAAATTATTCATACATCATGGTAGCGGAAACTAAAACGATCAGGAATGTCATTTGACAATTGAATTTTTACTTGATTGTTATACTCTTTAATTAAAAATTCTAGTTTTAATTTTGTTATTCATAACCTATACAGGCTGAGTTTTTTCAGGGGCTAAACAGGGTAACTTTTTAACTATAAGCTGTGGGATAATGTTCAAAAAGAAAGTGTGGTTATTTACATAGAATTATCACGACCCTCATTAATGAGGAATACGACTATGAAGAAAATCGATCACGTGGCTGATTTGAACATTTATTCCCGTAACTACGGTTACGGTTGCCCTGGATAGCCCCTAAAAACTCAGTCTGCATAGAAAATTTTATGATTCATGTAAAGATGTCAACTTAATTTACTGTGATAAAACTAGCATCGCTAAAAGAAAAATGCTTTTGTTCAAGCCAGGGATTGAAATCGTTATTACTGTTTAGTTATTGTAAAAGAAATATTTACTTTTTCTTTGAGCGGTGCTAATTTCATTATACAGCTCTTCTATAGTAATGTATAAGGTCAGGGAAAAAGTATTTTCGCATATTGTATGTATAAACTTGTAATAAAATTTCTTTGGCTGTACTATTTGTATCTGGCTGGTTTTGATGACATTAAAAAAACAAATTAGTAAAATGTTGTTTCCAGAAATTTTTCATTTGTTTTCCTTTTTGTTAAAATGAAGAAATTCGATACATTTTGAAATTTTATTACAAAAAGGTCAAAATGCAACGCAAGCCGAAAAAAATGTGTGCCGTTTATGGACCTAATGCAGTGTCAGTAAGAGTAGCACAAAGTTGGTTTAAGCATTTCCAATCCGGGAATTTTGATGTCAAAGATGCACCTCGCTCTGGTCGCCCTGTTACGGATAAAATGGACGCCATTTTTGAAAAAGTGAAGCAAGATCGGCATATCAGTAGTTACGACGTAGCTGAAGAACTGGAAATTGACCACAAAACAGTTTTGACCCATTTGAAAAAAGCTGGGTACACAAAAAAACTAGATATTTGGGTGTCACACGAGCTCACTGAAAGAATCCATTTGCGGTTCAATTGGATTCTTTCTGAGCTCGCTTTTGTACTCATTTGCGATTCTTTATTGAGACGTAATGAAACTGAACCGTTTTTGAAGAGATTGATAACGTGTTGAAAAGTGGATCACGTACGACAGAAACGTGCGAAAAAGGTCGTGGTCAAAGGTCGGTCAGGCTTTACAGACTGTGGCAAAGCCCGGGTTAACTCGCAATAAGGTGATGCTGTGTATATGGTGGGATTGGAAGGGCATTGTTCATTATGAGCTTTTACCGCCGGGCATAACCATCGATTCGGATCTCTACTGCCAACAACTGATGAGATTAAAGCAAGAAGTTGAGAGAAAGCGGCCGGGATTGATCAATAGAAAGGGTGTGGTCTTTCATCACGATAACGCTAGACCACACACATCTTTAGTCACTCAGTAAAAATTAAGAAAGTATGGCTGAGAGGTGTTAATGCATCCGCCATATAGCCCTGACCTTGCACCTTCAGATTTCCACCTGTTTCGGTCTCTTCAGAATTCTTTAGGCAGTGTCAGGTTAACATCAAGAGAGGACTTCCAAAACTACTTGTTGCGTTTTTTTGATCATAAGTCGCAAAGTTTCTACAGCAACGGGATCATGTCACTACCTACAAGATGGCAAAAAGTCATCGAACAAAATGGCACATATAAACTATAATTAAATGTAAATAAACTTTAAAAAAAAATGTCTTGAGTTTTCGTATAAAATGCGAAGAAACTTTTTCCCCGACTTTATATATTAGGTGTGGAGCGTAACTTAAGCATCGTTACATTACAGGAGCTGTATTAAAATGTCATTGTTTAATAGGTTTGTGGAACTGAAATCTAATTAGACAGTGGATATTGGACATTCATCAATGTCCGGTCATTTGATTTGTATGACTTCTTGCATAAAATAGAGTGTGAACAGTGCATATTAGTTTGTAGATATCTAGGAGGCACGAAGGTGGAAACTATATTTTTTTCATCCAAGGTAGATATATATTTATATAGGTATTTCATAGTCATAAAAAAGTATTGCATTGAAGAATTGAACCGAATGAACTACTTGCTTAAAACAGTGTGTAAACAGTGCAAATTAGTTTGTAGGTATTTATATAAGTATTTCGTTAACCGAGAGATATTCTTTCAAGGTTGTACAAGCTTTCGCACTGACCTCGACACACTCGGATGTTGAAGTGGAGTCTATGTATGAAGACATAGCCAAAGCCCCAAACAACACCAGTAAGGCACACTTGAATGTTGTCAAGGCGTCTCGACAAGCGACTAATTTCGCGCGCCCCGCGCGTCTCCCTCATCGCTCCTACACCACGGTCTGGCGTCGCAGCCATCTACGTCATTCACTACGCCTACCGCCGAACGAATAGCACGCTCTCATTACTTTGTCAAATCGCTAAAGTATTTTTCATTATTTCAATTTATTTATCTTTTGTTTTATTCTCATTTAGTTTGTTTCTATTTAATTTGTAAATCTATGTAACTCTAAATTCGCGTAAATAAAATCTAGTTTAAATTGTGTTGCTGAGTTTTCGTCAAAGACCTTCGCGACCTACTGCCTGCACTCACACAAGCTTTCCTGCTTTGCTTACTGAATCGGGTTCGATTTCCGGATACAACTGTTAGTGAGGACACTCAACCGGGGCCCTCCTACATTGTCATGGCGGACTTCAACGCGAAAGTGGGAGTACGAACTTGCAGCTAATCGAGGGTTGGGCCATACGGCTTTGGAGACAGAAATCACAGGGGGCAAATGCTTGTTAACTTCCTGGAGATGGAGGGCATTCTTAATGAATTCTTTCTTTAAGAAGGGACCCGTTTTTTCCCATGGGTAGTGGACTTGGCAAACCCCCGATGCTGTGACGAAAAATGAGATCGACTTCATTATGACGGATAAGAAGCATATATTCAGAGATGCTGTTAAAAAATATAAGAAAAGAGTATCTCCAGCGGCTCCCCTTTCCACACTTCGAGTAGACATGTGTAATATCAGGGGATTGCATTCCAACCTTAACGCCGTCCATCGCCACCTTGAGACGGCAAAGCCTGCCATACTCTTTTTAACGGAGACACAAATATCCTCCCCGGTCGATACATCTTACCTCCACTACCCCGGTTACAAACTTGAGCATGTATTCGTGTGGCGTGCCGGGGTATGCATGTTCGTTCGGGAGGATATTTGTTGTCGACGGCTTAACAGCCTTGAAGCAGCTGACCTGTCAATTTTATGGACCCACATTGACTACGGTGGTCAAACTCGTATCAATGCGGTCCTATACAGGTCTCATAGCGGTAACGCCGAAACGGACAGGCTCTTTGAGTGCATCCGGGGGGCGACCGATAGAATTCTCGAGCTGTATCCCTCCGCTGAAGTCGTCATTCTTGGCGACTTTAATGCCCATCATGCTGAGTGGCTGAAATCCCGCAGCACCGACCATGCGGGCCTTACTGCTCATAACTTTGCTCTGGCCTATGGCTTCTCTCAGCTGGTTTCCACTCTAACTAGGGTACCAGATATTGAGGATCATACTGCATCCATTTTAGACCTCCTGCTTACTACAGACCCAGACAACTACCAAATCTCTGTTGATGCCCCGTTGGGATCTTCTGATCATTCTCTGGGAAGTTCTGTGGTGCCACTAACGCGTCCCGAATATGCACGACCTGTCGGGAATCGTGTGTGGCACTATAAGTCAGCAGATTGGGTTGGGCTGCGGGAGTTCTTTGCAGCCTACCCATGGGGGCGGCTTTGCTTCAATTAGGCAGATCCTGATGCCTGCGCAAACTCCGTAGCCGATGTGGTGCTGCAGGGTATGGACTGTTTCATTCCAAACTCTGTGGTACCCATAGGTGGGCGGAATCAACCCTGGTTCGATAGTCTAGTGCTGAATCCTCTGGGATCAAGCAAACGGCCTATCGGGCTTGGACCAAAAGCGCGGGCGTCTAAAGATCCAAACACCTCCGAATTGAAGAAAACGTATAATGCTGCCTGCAGGTCCTCAAAGAAGCTAATTGCCAGAGCGAAGTTTAATTTTATCGGCAGAATTGGGGAGCGGCTAGCGAGCTATCCTTCCGGGAGTAGAGCTTTTTGATCGCTCGCCAAAGCTGTTCAGGGCAATTTCTGTCGGTCGTCTTTTCCGGCCTTGCGCAGGGCGGATGATTCGTTGGCCTATACTGCAAATGAGAAAGCCGAACTTCTGACTAATCTCTTTGCGTCGAACTCGACTCTTGACGACAGAAGGGCCACACCGCCTACCATCCCACGATGTGACAGCTCCATGTCGGAAGTCTGCTTCAGTCAAAAAGCAGTCCGACGAGCTCTACTGTCCCTCGATGTCAGGAAGTCGAGTGGGCCCGACGGCATCCCTGCCATTGTGATTAGGACATGCGCTCCCGAGCTATCTCCTGTCCTGGCAAGGCTTTTCTCACTATCCTACTCCACCGGTAAAGTCCCGTCTTCCTGGAAGGTAGCCCTCGTCCACCCGATACCCAAAAAGAGTGACCGCACTGACCCGACTAACTATAGACCGATAGCGATTACCTCCCTGCTCTCTAAGGTGATGGAGCGAGTGATTAATACCAAGCTCCTCGGGTATCTGGAGGATCATCTGCTGATTAACAACCGACAAAACGGCTTCCGTCATGGTCGGTCAGCGGGTGATCTTCTAGTATATCTTACCGCTGGGCCGAAGCTATAGAGAGCAAGGGAGAGGCTTTGGCTGTCAGCCTAGATATCGATAAGGCCTTCGATCGGGTCTGGCACAGGGCACTTCTGGAGAAGTTACCATCCTACGGGCTACCCGAGGGTTTGTGTGACTGGGTGACCAGTTTTCTGTCCGGGCGAAGCATTAAGGTCGCTGTCGACGGTTGCTGCTCGGGCACTAAGCCCATTAACGCTGGCTTACCTCAAGATTCCGTGCTATCGCCCACGCTGTTCCTCCTGTATATCAATGATATGCTGCAAATTGACGGCATTCATTGCTATGCGGACGACAGCACGGGTGATGCTCACTACAAGGGCCATACCACATTCCCTCGGTCACTTGTGGAGGAGGGTAGAACCAGACTTGTGTCCGAAATCGAGAACTCTTTAGAGCAGATCTCTGATTGGGGTAGACTAAATCTAGTCCAATTCAACCCCACAAAGACACAAGTCTGCGTCTTCACTGCGAATAAAACCCCATTTGTCATGGAGCCTCAATTTCAGGGCACTCCCTTGACTACCTATCTCCAATAGCATAGGAATCCTCGGCGTCGACATTTCGAGTGACGTGCAGTTCCGGAGTCACTTGGTAAGCAAGGCTAAATTGGCCTCCAAAAAGCTCGGTGTGCTGAATAAAGCAAAGCGGTACTTCACGCTTGGCCAGAGGCTAACGCTTTTTAAAGCGCAAGTAGCACATGAAGTACTGCTGCCATCTCTGGGCCGGTGCAGCCGAATGCCAGCTTCATCCACTTGACTCCGTGCAAAGGACCGCTACTCGAATTGTGGACGATTCCATGCTCACGAGCGATTTAGAGCCTCTCAGTTTAAGGAGAGACATTGCCTCTCTCTGCGTCTTCAATCGCGTATATAATGGGGAGTGCTCTTTAGACCTATTTGACTTGGTGCCGTCGTCTACTTTCTTGAATCGCACCACTCGTCGGCGGCTCAATTTTCACCGATTCGTCCGAGGCACTCTGAATATTGACTTCCAGCTGGAGAGACCGTCTAATGAAGACCACGCTCCGACCTACTCTGCATCAGGCCGTGGCTGGCTCCGACCGGTTTCAGCTAGAACTGAAAAACCGATTCAATGCCTTGGAAATCACAAATAATGTTGACGAGAATCTCTAAAACGTGGTGCGGACTATCATACAGACAAGAGCAGAGCAAGATTTCTACACTTTCACATTTCAAAATAAAACAACAAAAGAAGTTGACAGACGAATAACACGAACATGGAGTCGATACTGGAGTCTGAAAGATGTATTGAAAAATAAAAGCGTCCCAATAAAACTAAAAAGAAAAGTAGTAGACTCGGTTTTATTGCTAAACATGGCCGAACACAAAGAACCAAATCCAAAAAAAAATATGTCTGTCAAAGAAATATAGAAAGAAGCATACTAAACTTAAAAAGAATAGACAAAGTAAGAAACGATGAAATATGAAAGAAAACAAAAGTAATAGATGCTATAGAATACATACATAAACAAAAGTGGAGATGGGCAGGACACATAATGAGAAGTAGTGCCAATAGATGGACAAAAAGAACAACATAATGGTATCCGAGAGAAAACAAAAGAAAACGAGGACGACCAAAGAAAAGATAGATAGACGAAATAAAAGAGGAAGCGAGAATAACGTGGAGTCAGAAAACAGAAAATAGGAAGGAGTGGGAAAAATTGGTGCAGGCCTTTTCCCAAAAAAAGGGCATGCGATAATCTAGATAAATAAGTGAATGTTAAATAATATATTGAAATGATATATTGGAAATATATATATTGGAAATATATAGAATTTAAATTGTAATAATTTAAAAATCGCAAAATAAAGGCTATTTTTATTTTATTTTATTTTAATGGTCATTTATTGTGAAACGAGTTGCAATTCGTGTTAAAATTGCTACCATTACGTGACAATTGCATAAACATTTAAAAATAATAATTGTAAAATGATTGAATTTGCACTGTTGTGCGTAATTTATTTATTTTTGGCTCTGAAAACAAAAATGACATATTTAGCGTAATATTCGTACGGATAATGCTCTCCTGTAGCCCCACACTCAGCATATGCTTGTTTTTTTGCTTTTGTCTGCTTGATTCATTTATCAAATTTTCCTCATTGTAAATTTGGATAGAAAGTGTCAGGGAACTGTCATCTGGGTAAAACCAAGTATAGTTGTGATCAATATCGTCAATATTTACTGTTATCAATATTTTTACTTATTCATTAGGAAACCAGAATTTCGTATTGATTATCACTACTGAATCATGCACTCTAAAAATATACTTTTAAAATCAAATTAAAATGAAAGACAGGTGTCCCTTTGTAACAAATTATCGCCTAACTCTCGTTTTATTGTGTCCACTTCATTCGGCTCAATGCGGACTTCCAATACCTTGGCGGATGCAATTGATTACCAGATTGACTTGTAGGCATTGGTTGAGAATGATGATAATAAACCTCTATCATGTTTGTCGTTATTTAACGCGTTAATTTTATTTTATTAACACTTATACAAACTCGTGACTTAAGACATATATACGTCCAATAATTTTGACTATCTATCTTATTTAATGCCTGTAATATAAGCTGACTGACACTCTTATGTGTTTAAATAATACATAGGTGTTTTTGTTATACGAAATTTCAATAATTTACAATACAATGTTGAACTGTAATTCTAGTAGCCTTACCTCTTTTGAAAATGTCGTTTTAGATATATGTTATCAATAAAGAAATAAAATGTAATAAATTATTTTATTATGTTCAAGTAGATTAGACGCCATTCATTAATTTTGTTTGTATTTAAGGAAGATAGAGATTTATGTCGCTCTATTCTCTCTGCCCACATAGCGTGAAGATACTAGGTATATATTATATGTTGGTATTTGGGCCCCCTGACCTAAACGCAAAAATAATATACAGAGTTGAATAACTAAGTATTGACAGGCGATTAATTCGCCACTGATATAGATATTGTTTGCAAAATGCAAAAAATGACCGTTCACCCCTTATCTCCGAAGTTTGCAAGCCGAAATTACTGAAATAATTCAAATTATCAGATAATTTCCTATATTTTACATGCAAAATTCATAATTTTTGTGTAAATTAAAAAAAAAAATTTTTTACTTTATTACGATAAGAAATCTGAAATAATTAGTACTGATTACTGATAGAAGGTATTTTACGTATTCTTGGAAAAATATAACGAAGTCTAAATATTTATTATTTTTGAGAAAAAAGGTTTTTTTTCCAAAACTAAACAGTTTCTGTTTAGAACGGAACCCTTGGTGCGCGAGTCCGACTCGCCCTTGGTCGGTTTTTTATATTATTCTGTAGTACTTGTGAACCTGAAGAAAATGAGACGCACAGTTCTTTTGTCTGCAGAAGAACAATGGTAAACAAAGGATAAACATTAAGTATAATGTTATAGTTTCAAAGTTACTATTAATTTGTATTTCTGATTGTCTTTTGTTTTCTGATTGTTAACTGTTTAAAAAAAAACCTATGGTTGCTCAATTTGGCTCCTGGTGGACCACGGGTTACAAATATTTCCCATGGTACACCTAGATTCAGTAGTAGTCGGTCCAATATTTGTTTCGTCTATCCACAGTTGGTCTAAGCCGCGTTTTGTCTAAGTTTGAAGAACTTTGTAGAGTTAGCATCATATATTTCGAAGCGGTTCAGGTGTTCAAATATTCTCAACACCTAAATGATCAATAAAAAAATTAACAATTGAAAAATTGAAAAAATATCAAGGGGGAAGGGCGAATCGGGCATATGGCGCGACAAAGCATAAGGGGGATAGTAATGGCAACTACGCCCGCATCGCACAAGATCAAGATGGCGGGACTCGGGTGTGTACAAATAAACCTACACCACTGTAAAGCAGCGATGGCAATCTTGGGACGTCAGCTGAAGGCGAATAAATTCGACATTGCCTTAATACAAGAACCTTACTCATACTAGGTGTCCAAAAAGGGTATTCGCAATTTTAAAGTTCCATAAATTGTAATTATGGGGTAGATATGAAAAAAAAAATGTCGTTATGCGTAGTATTTCTTATAAATTTAGTTGCAATGGAGTCATATACCGGAGCACAGCGTGCATTTAGTGTACGAGCTTACTATCAAAACAATAATTAAATAATAACTGCGCGTCGGTTATATCGCGCGGAGTTCAATTTGCGAGGCGTTAATTTATCTCCCAGTGCAAAGGTTATTAGAAAATGGGTTCAGACATTTGAGGCTACGGGATCGACAGTAAAAAATCCTGGTTCCGGTCGTCCACGAGAAATAAGAGTGCCTGAAGTCATTCAAGAAGTGCACGAGTCGACAAGACAAGATCCCACACTTTCACTACGTAAGCGTAGTCAAGCCCTAAACATCCAAACATCTTTACAAGAGTTTAGAGGTTACAATTCGGATACATTTTTCCAGCAGGACGGTGCCAGATCTCACACGACTGACAGGTCAATTAGAGGCCTGAATGAGTTGTTCCCAGGCAAGCTGATTACAATAAAGGGTAACATTAAATGGCCCCCCTGGAGTCCGGACTTGAGTCCAATGGATTATTTTTTATGGGGTTACCTCAAAAGTTAAGTTTACAAAAATAAGCCGACAACCTTAACTCAGTTGAAGGACAATATTGTAAGTGAAATAAGGATACTCACTAATGGTTTATGTGAACGTGTAATAGGTAATTTACGGTCACGACTTGAAGAGTGCCAAAATCGGAATGGACGTCATTTAGACAACATAATTTTTGGTTACTAATTTTTCCAAATCGTGTACTTTTAGATAGTAATAAACCAATTACAGAATAGAACCATTTTCATTTATGATTTTAACATCTAAACTGGGAATACCCTTTTTGTTCACCCTGTATAAAGGTTATGTTAACGGCTTGGGTGGGACGGGAGGCGTATTGTTATATCACTGACCCACTAATGATGCGAGGACTTGCATGGCATAAATGCAATGCCCTTGCACAATTTCTGTTCTAGAGATCTTACCATCAAGATCCAAACAGGTTTGGGAGACGGACGAAGGACAACTTTTGTAGCCTCTTCCATACGAGGACGAGGAACCTGTGACGAAGCCGCTGAGAGACCTCGTGAGATCTATGTAGATCTACTTTCTGCGTTGCTAAGTTGCTGCGGCCACCACCCACTATAGTGTGTGCAGATGGTGGCCGCAGCAACTACACCATTCAGGGTTGAGGCGAACACCATGCGTGTCATCTTTTCGTCTCAGGATTATACTTTGGTAATTAAAAGTAAAATGCATACAACAAAGTTTCCTTTATTTTTTGATAACATCACGTATAACATATTAATAATATATATATTTTTCATTTCATTCACCTTCAGACTCATGCAATCAAACTAAAGTATTACATTCTTATATGAAGTAAACATATTACAAATTAATATTCAAACTTGATTATTTTGTGCTTTATATGTAGTACTCTGGTGATTAGATTATTAAATAAGTGCTAGTAATTCAAATCTATTTTACTTTGCGGTAACATACATTTGTTAGACAATATTTCGTTATAATATGTAATATGTTCTAGATCGGTACTTAATACTATTAATTAACTAAGGTAGGTACATTATATATTTTGTGACAATTTCGTACTTAATATAAAAATTATGCTCAACTCAGATAAACTTAATATGAAACTCGGTACCTACTATGTTCGTGGAATATCTGTTTTAGGATCATGATCTTTAATATTTACTTACCTAATTTTCATGTATTACAATGAAATAGTTAGAAATAATGATATGTGATTACTTGTATACAAACAAAGATTTAACATCAAAGTAACTATTAATTTTAAATATCACATAATATTCGTAAAAATATTTTCTATTCTATGTTGTAATATCTTATATGGTCCTTTATAATAGCATTAATAGCACATTACCTCTATCACGTGTCTGGCTTTTAAATATTATATTTTTATTCTAAAGCCAGATAATGTAAGCTACCTATATGTACCTATATCAAATTGTGGCTGGATTTAATGGAATCTTTCTATTTTATCGATCTATCGTCTATGTACCTTTTTAAAATCTAGTTAATCATTGGTACGTTTAGGTATGGACTGACGAACAGAGTAGTCATGGAATATAGGCATAGGTGGGCGTCGGTGTTCTTGTGGTTAGCTGACACGGGAGGTGCTTGCTGCATGGATTCCTTGGCCCCGCTGTTATTCGTTCAAGATGCAGGTACGCATTAGGGCGTTAGTCACAGCGTATGGATCGCAGTTGGAAGCCGGCCGACGATCCTCGAGGTAGCCCTTCTTATCCTCTGCGACTGTGCGTGGTATTCTTATACTGCTGCCACGATTTGCTACACCTGTTAAAAATTTCAAGGTATCATAAAATCAATGTGATAACTAGAAAAATCTGAGGTCTTTCTTTGTAGTGTAGAAATTAAACAATGGCAACTATTTCGCCAATTGACCAATCAAATTTCAGTAAATCTTGTCATTAATTTATCTTTAGATTATAAGATTTAGGTATACCTGTACATACCTAATGAAGAAAACGATTGAATGGGATCTTACCTGCGCTGAAGTCATTAATACTGGCTGTTTCGTGGAGACCGGTCAACCTTCTCTCGTTGTCCTTTCCACCGCGAGGATCGTACACTTTGATATGTTTCATGTGCACTTTAGACAACTTGTCGATTGCCTTCTCAATTTCACTGTAAAAAGATTATTCATTAGGGATGTATTCTCTACCAATAACAAAGCCGTCCCGCACACACCATAACCTCCTCGGTGGTAATCGCGGCAGCGATCAGCGGCGCGGATAGCGTTAGTTCACATTACAGTGCACGCATAAAGGACCATTTAAGTGAGTGTAATTACTTTCATGCAAGTTCGCCATCGTTGATTGCCACCGTACTCGCAGGAGTTCATGTGTGCTAGATTACTAAACGCATTAAGATAGAGAGATTGGAGAATACTCACATAATACCGTTTTCATCCCGCATTTTCTTGGTCGAGAAGTTAGTATGCGCTCCAGATCCGTTCCAGTCCTGAACAGGCTTGGGATCAAACGTAACAATGACGCCGTATTCTTCAGCGAGTCTGTGGAGGATGTAGCGAGACATCCAGAGATCATCAGCAGCAGTAACGCCTACAGAGGGCCCCACCTGGTACTCCCACTGTGAGGGCATAACCTCCGCATTGGTGCCTGAGAGAGGTACGCCAGAAAATAGACAGCATCTGTAATTACAGAAAAAAAAGATTTTCCATCTATTTAATTAACCTTTCCAGTTTCTTATTATATAATAAGTAATTTAACTTCCTTCATTATACTCTGGGTCCGAGATATATTTCTCAGACATGTGTTCTGTATGGAGAACGAATGTTATTTTAATGAACAAAAATTATTTGTGTCGCTTAGAAATTCGCCGCTCCTACATTCCTTCTGGCATCAGCACCGGAGTGTGCCGTGTAACTGTCTGGCGTAAATGCTTGAGGTACTGTGATATTATGGAATATAGCCAATCGAATGTCCTAATATAATCTCTTTTTGTATCTATTAGCATAATTATATACCTGTAATGAGCCTCGACGAGATCTCTGGCGAAAACCTTGTTCGCACCAACACCACAGTAGTAGGGGCCCTGCGGTGGGGGGAAACCGCCTGGAGGCCAGCCGAAGGGTCGGAGATCGGCATCTAAGAGGATGTACTCCTGTTCGATACCAAACCACGGCTCTTCGTCTTTACATTTGTCGTATGCTTCTTGACATTTTACACGATGGTTGCTTTCTGTGAGAATGAATAAAATATTGTTTTTTTTGTGATATGATTACATTAGGATTATAGTCACTGAGATAAGCCTGAGTGAGAAAAGTTAGGTCATGTGACTCGAAATATTTTTATAGGCTGTTAGGATTTGGAGCCCCATGACCCCTCTCTGTTAAGGTAGTGTGAAGTTAGGCCAGGACTAACGCCTTTAGCATACTACAGCGATTTTGAAACAGAATCGGCCGGAATCAATAGAAAGAAATCTACACTAACACTGAAAAATAGATTTCTATGGGTTACCCTGGTCTACGCCATGATTGTTATGTTATACCAACCTGTGGGTTCCATGTTGTACTTGTAAGTATCACACATAACAAGTATGTGGTTTCCACGGCGGAATGGATCTTTGTAAATGGCACGTGGCACGAGGAAAGTGTCTGAGTTATGTCCATTGGCTTGAGAGGTGGAACTGCCGTCGAAGTTCCATATTGGCAGATCTGGAAAATAATTTTAAAATTAAAAATAGCACATTGCCTAAAATTGTGCAATAACTAATTGGAAAACTACATAATAAGTATGAGTATAATACGACCATAATATAACTAGTATATTCATGAATTATTTATAAATACGACTAGTCCTACCAACTTATTTTACGAGCGTAGGTATCTATTAACTATGCATAAAAATACCTATAGGATGAATGAAATCTACTACGTTCAACATTTGTATGACTGCAGAGGACAATATTGGTGTGAAACCTTTGAAATTTTCATCAAAGCTATCCCTATTCGGTTCATCTCTCAGATGGCAACGAACGTCGTAGACGCTATCTAGATCCACTGGGCAGAAATAAGGCGGCAAATACCGATACATTTGGCTCCATTTCAAATTACGTTTTGCCCTCGCCATTACTCTTCTATTAATCACTTCCAATAATCGAGTGAGTTTGTCCACTATAAATTTAAGAATTATTTACATTAGTAAACAAGGATAATAAATGTATACATGTTTCCATCCTGCCACGTAAATTATTAACGGTGATATCTTGTTTATCATCTCGTTATGGTGGTTGAAGGTCGAGCAATTTACAGAAACTGTGCTAATTACAATTGTTAATGAGGATGTAATAAAACCAGGCTAGACTCAATGGATGTATCATAGTAGGCTCATGATTAATTCCATAAAGTGACGGAGGCAATAATTAGCTGTTTTTCAAAAGGTTCCAATTGTACAAATGTAACCTACCTTTTGGTGATTTCGGTATGAAGTTCAAAGTACGGTCTTTGCATCGGAGGTGTTCACCAGTGCCGTCTACCCAAACGTATGTAGCCAGAATTTTATCCGCTGGCAGAGGCAAATCATTATATCTGCCGAGCAAACTCTTGGACAACACAGCATTTGGAGAGTTGGTTAGCACTTGCCCAGAGAGTATCTTCGGGTTATCTGTTGTAAAATTATAAATATAGTAATGATCATGATTTCGTATTATAATTACAATTTACAAGTATACCTATTTCAAAATAAATATAAAATAAAGTCACACGTCTATAAAGAACAAACTTCTCTTTTGTAAACGTTGTTTTGTAACTCGTCGATCATCAACAGTATCAGAGTTAAACAAATCATTCATTTTAGATGGTTTGAAAAGCAAGCAAGAATTCAATGAGAAACGTGCACTTGTGTTCAGTTTAGAAATTAATAAAAAGAATATTAACAAAGCGATTTGTTGTTGCTGTAGTAGGTAGATACTTAATATAAACAAAAGATTTCGTTAATTTTAATCCGGCTTATTGAATTGTATATTAATTATCTATCAAATCAATCACAATAATTTTCAACTGTGACAGTAAAATTGGCATATTGACATAGCGTGATGATATTAATTTTAAATAGTGACATTTGTCATTGGCACTTAAGTACTTCTTTGATAAAAGCCTTCTGTAAATGTACTTAGTGATTCCATGATAATGGGGTTTGCTGGAAGAGATGTCTCTTAGAGATAAGTCATGCCCTTTGTGTTTCATATATTTTTATATAAGTTTGTATTATATTGTGTGTGGACAATAATGAGTTAATAATAATAAAAATATATTTATTATAAAAAATATTTGATATAAGCAAGCCTTTACTCCAAGCCATCAAAATAAAAAGTGCCCGCTACCGCCGCCAGCGCCGTTCCTTCCAAGCTCCAAGCCCATTTGACTCCCATAGGCCAAAATAAAACTGAAAAGATAGTTACCTGTTGGTAATTTACCTTCTACTTTCGTGTGTGTACCGTCAGACATGTTTATATCTTGTTATTTGATTCTGAAACAAAACAAAAAGTTTATTGGTAAAATTATGTTAAAAACCTATTTCATTTCCGAGAAAATAAGGTAGGCTAGACTCTAATATAGGTCATGGAAATAATAAGTAGGTACCGAGGATTTAAATGTAAATATACTTATTTGATTATAAAAATTCTTTCACTGGTAGATAGACTACAGTTTACACTAATTTACCAATAAAGATTTGACAATGTGAATTTTCTACTTCATGGTCGAACTCGAAATATATTCAAGAAATTCCAGCGGATATTGATATTGGTTATTCGCAACGCAAAAGTGTACCCAAGTCCAAATTTTAAACTCACTAGGAAGAAATAAGAAATTTAAAATTGTTATTTATTGCTGTGATTTAAATTATGATACTGACAAAGTTAGTTACGTATAAATTAAATATCTGTATTGTTTTATACCGATACAGAATTAATAAGTTTTGATCCATAACACTAACAAGTTTTGGTATTTGAACCTCGGTAGGTTCAAATATTAAATGCGGGCTTCTCTATACTAATTTGTTTTTCTGTGGGTGTATTCTACCGCCAGATTCTCAGATCGATATCGGGAAATTGTTGTCGAGTTAAATATCGCGATCTTTCTATTCAATTTTTGTAGCTGCTTAATGCTTTGTTTTTCTATTTATTTTACTACTTTCACTGATATAAATTACATACATGTGCTTTTAAGTGTACAAGGTAGAGAGAGCCTTTTGGTATACTTATATTACTGTTTGGAGAGATCGGACCAACTTGACCATTCAAGATTCGGGAGTAGTGGCGTCCTCTCATCTAGAATGATGACGTGAGCATTGACAGCGAGCCACGAAGTTGACCCAAAGGTCACTTACTTTCATACATTTGACATTTTAGTGCCCGACTAATGTATGGGAAAATGCTCAAAACGCATGCGCGAACTGGCAGACGCGGGTTCCTTAAAAAACTTCTCTAGCGAGTAATCTACATAGGGGTGAATTTCAAAATCTTTGGTTGTGGACAAAGCTTTGACACCAAAAAGATAGATAGATAGAAACACTTTATTGTACACAAAAATCAGGATAAGTAAAAACTACAGGAATAATAACACGATATGTACAAAGGTACTAGAAGTGACGGTGCGAATATAGAAGATGAAGTTAGTCACACACCGAGAGTGCATAGTTGCTCACGGAAGAGCTCCACGTTCCACGTATATGTCTAGCAGTAAAACAATGCAAAATAATAAATTATACTGGTGTGATTTAAATTATAACACTGGTCCATCCTGGTCCCTACTCAGCACCACGTATTCTACGTAACTACTTCGCGCGTATAATATAAACAGACCCTTGACACAAAACGGCGACGATAATTTCACGAAATCGATTGGCGTTCTGCCCAACCTTATGACGACGACCGCCACCTCAGCTGCTATATACTTATACTTAAATCTAATATAGCATATAATAGATAGTAGTTAACAACACGCAACAAGTCAATTAATTACAAGTATTGTCTTCAGTGTGTAAGCATAGTGACTCAAGAGAAGAATACTATAGAGCGAGACAGTCCCATAATGTTTTCGTAAATAATGTTTATACAGTGATAATGATAATTTTGCGTATGCTAGCAGTGATCTCAATTCGTTCCGAGTCAATGATCTCCCAACGTCATACGCTGTGTGTAGGTAGGTATATAATGCAATGCACCACATATATTACTAAGTTGCTTACTACCTACGAGATTTTTGGATGAATATTAAATAGATTACGAGAACATATCCATTACTTATATTACATTATTTTATTGGTAAAACGTTTTGTTAAAGCAATAAAGAATGATAAATTCACCCCCAGTTTCCCCAACGTTTAGCAAAATGTACTGAGTAAAGACTAAGATGTAGATAGAGTTAATGGATGATTCGACCGCCTGGGGCGCTGGGTATTGAAAAAAAAACTAACTTATTCTACATTCGTGTTAGCTTACCGTTAATGAGGTTGATTGGTACCTGTGATTTCGTCAGTCGAGAGGTCTCAAAGTAGCGTCTTTGTTATTTTCCAACGTATTCCTATTACATCATTATACGAGTAGTACTTATTATGTTGAAGCTATTGTGAATAGTAGGTACTTTTATAATCACTTTTAAATATTATACATAAACATGTATATTTGAAGTAAAATATGGGGGATTGACCGTGTAATATTTTATTGTTCTGGTATTCTAAAAATCGATTACGAATTTCGCAAGGCAAATAAATCTGTTATCGTACCTAGTAGCTAAATTGTAAAATAATGCCAATATCAAACATATGGTCCACTTCAGACGGCAGAAATCGCGCCCAGACTTCGGAATTAAGAAAGGTCCAAAACTATATATTTTTCGAACACCGATTGATGAATACTTTGAATACTCGTGTATTTATGAGTCTGAACTTCGTAGAGTCTACGCTGAGATGCATATACATTTGTCAGTTAATTTTTAAGTATATCTAGGAATCTAAGAACTTCTTTGCAAATGTGAGATTCTTCTTATACTTAGTTGATACATTTACTTTCCTACAAAGGGAGCATGTCCCTGAGAACAAGACGTATGTTACATTACCTATATTCATAATCACTGTATTCATAGTCTAAAAATAAATTATGTATACTTATGTATTAAATGTTGTAAAATTAGTACCTATACCTACGTATTATCGGTTCACACCAGAACCACTCACTAATAAAAGACCGAGCAAAAACAAGAGGCGAGTAGAAACCATATTACGATCTATAGGAATAGGTACATAATAAGTGTTATAAATGTAAGTAAACCCAGACGTTAATAACCTATACACAAGAGTAAAGTCCTCTGTTTGACCGATATCGGGAAAAACTTTGGTAAACACCACTTTCATTGTGACGAAGACGTGTTCACTGATACACACTTCACAATAATAACCGTATAGGTAGGCTGAGTGGCAACTTACCAAGTAGGTACTTTGTAGGACAAGGCAATCGTTCGATAAACCGATAAAAGAACAATACTAATTTAAAAAATCCAATACCTTAATAAAAAGAAAATTGTGATAATTTTCATAAAATTACTCATAACTTTATCTAACCTATCTAGGTAACATTATCTATTTTCAATTTTTATAAATGTGTATAAATAATAACCATTTTATAATTTAGGTAAATACTTGCGTATTTTAATGTCATTTTTATTGTATAAGGAAAGCTTATATATGCTTTCCTATAGGTATGCTCTCTTTTTAATTTTAAATTAGAATTCAGTTTATATACTAGTCTATATTATCTTGCGTTTCAAGTTTATAAGAACGTGTTTTGTGGACATTTTAGGAAAGTTGACCAAATAAACCCAACCGATATGAAAGATTATAAAAGTATCAGTGGCGCCCTCGTGACAGGGTTTTTATTTTCCTGGTCAGGGATAAGTAACATTTTAATTTTCGAATAAGAACATGTAAATGTTGCTAATGACTTTTACGTATTGTTACCCACTTGGCTAGACTAGGTCTTTTGATCTTAATATATACATAAAAATATACATAACAATGGATCACGAGAACAGACGTGATGTATGACTGATTAGTTATTGGCACATCATTAGCATTGTTTTCATGCCCATGTTCATGAATGCTTGACTTCGCTTTTCGAAGCATATTCATGTTGATGTTCGCACATAAATACAGTAGATTATGTGCTGGTTACTTATTTTATTTGTGACAGGCAGTGACCAACACTTTAAGAAAATACATTTCTCCTCTAACCGTCTCCTTTATTAGTAGTGAACAAAGCACAAACCTCGTTTTAATCATCTTGGTAACAGAAATGTGTGAAGCGCGCGTAACGTACGTATGGTAATGAACACGAAGGTTATTTCGGTCACACCTACAGCATGAAATATATTTATTTAGATACGTTCAGATGAACATGCATTTTTGTTTTGGGACTGCCTATGGTGGTAGGTAAATAATGCATTCGAATAAAAACTACACCAAACAAGGAGATAATAACTGCATCGTACAAACAATAGCCGTTAATTATAATTGGAAAATAAGTCATGCATTAAATTACGCATTACGATAGGTTCTTGGTAAATTCTCAAAAGCAGGGAAATTACTTATAAATAGTTAGGTAAGTAAATACCTATATAGTGTAATCGCTAATATAAAAACGTGATGAACTCTGACGCAGACGTGATGATAAATAATGACAACTATGTACGTACAAGTTCAATATTATTTTGTCTTTAATTTTTGTTTATGTAAATGAAAACTATCGCGAGGTCAATTAACTTTATTTCGTCAGTATTATGCAACACTAGAACTATCTGGGTTTCTGACTCAAGACAAAACGGTCTTGACCTAAAGAATACCGAACAGCATCACTCCCGGTTTTATTTTCCAATAAATATTTCAGCATTAATTTTGTTGCGCGGTCAACTTTTGCCACAAACTGTGATTAATGCAAGATGTATATGTGCTTACTAAATGGTAAACTTTTCTGCTGATAGAAAAAAAGAACTCCAAAATTGTGACGTACGTATATACCTACCTACTTACCAGTAGGTATATACTAACAAGTAGGTATATATTTACCAGTAGGTATATACGTACGTCACAATTTTGAAGTTCTTGTTTTCTTCTTTTCTTTTGTTCTTTTGTTCAGTAGAACTGGCCTACATTTCTACTAATTTCAAGACGAGAAAAGATTTTAATATTTGTAACGAACGACAAATTAATCTAACCAATCAATATCTTCTTACCCTTTGCTTTAATCAATTCCGCCACAGATAAGAGAATAATAAAATTTTGTTTACATTTCAAACAGATTCAGATGAACAAATATCTAAGCCTAACCTAGATCAAAAGGAAACCACGTGACGTACCTATGTTGTTTTTAAGAATTGCTTTAAGTAGGCTATGAAGACCCGGATAGTATTCTTTAATTATATAAGGCTAGGACTTCACGGGTCTGGTTCCAGACACGGTTCGGTTCGCTGCAACCAATCATATGCGTCCCGCCATTCGCCCACTTGAGATCAGCGCTTTGTGATCGGTTACAGATAACCAATCCGTGACTGGAACCGGACCCGTAAAGTCCGAGACTTATAGTTACAAAGAAAAGCGTGAACGTATCATTTTCTTTGAAAATCTTTTCTTGATTGTGCATTCTTAGACAATTTATTGATTGTAATTTGTAATTCAATCAAATCCAAACCCAATAAAATCTGTGATAGAGTCATAAAGTAGCTGTTAAAGTTATCAATTTAGTGTCGCCTTGTTACGCTGCATACTGTCGATAAATCTAAAATGTACCTACAGCTATTTATGGTATCACTAGGTTTTTCAGGAAATTTCATTATATGTATGTAGGTATGTATTATGAAGTAGAGTCTAAACTCTACTTCATAATACATAATACATACCTACATACATAATGTCTAAACCCTGCCGTTTTGTAGTCACGGGACAAAAAAAATTTTTTTCACCTAAAACCTGTATTTTGATTTGTAAATTTTGTAAATTTGAAAAATTTCTGTTATGTTTGAAGAGAGTTAGAAGTATTACCTACGTAAAGACAGATTAAAGAGTTGTGTACCTTATGTAAGTTATGTGTGTACATCAATGTGATATATTTTTTTACAGCCATATGTGAATAATAAATGAAGAAAGATTCTAATAAAATAATTTCATACAAACCAAAATAATAATAAGTGGAGTGTTTCGAAACTAATGATTTGTTATTAGGTCAGCGAGTATCGTTGCGCACGCTCTACGCGTGATCGATAAACTTCCTAATAAACCAACCGGTTCTGACCAAATTTAACAAAGATCGTTACATAATTAATTAAATTCAAAAACTTTACGACTTAGTGATTTGTCATTCAATAAATGCTAGAAGTTACCTAAGAAGTTTTACGAGTGTCAAAAGTAGTAGGTACGAGTGAGTAGCAATGAAAAGGTATAAATACCAATATTAATTTATAAGTAAACAAGACTAAAAATAGGTAAACTACTTTTAGTTAATGAACTAATTAAGTGATTTTTGATTGTCAATTGTTGATAATCAATACGATTACAAATGACCTCGTATTAATGTTGATGCGATAGATAGAGCTAAAGCAATCAACAGATATGCCTACTTTACAGTTACTTTATTTTATTACCATGCACTTTGAACAGACATCTAGATAAAAACTAACCTATCGTTAATAAGTACATATTGTATTTGTTTACATTAGATAAAAGTTGATAGTGATAAAATAGTAGAACGTGTAACGAGGGACTAAAATAGCGTAATGAAACAAAGCTGAGTAATATAAAAGGACTAGCTAAAGCAGTTACACGGGCGGTTCTTGGAATAATTTTGGTCCAGAGTAACACATTTTGGCACCTGGCATTTATTTCAAACATTGTTCTTCTTTCGGTCTTTTTGGTTGAGCTGTGTTGAGATTCGGTTCAAAAATATTAATTCATGTTTGAAATTCAAATGTCTCCCAAGAAATAAAAATCCGCAATGATGTATGTATATCCTTTTTTATGATGCACTGGAGACAACAAATATAAAGTTTTTGGGTCACTCCGGATCCCTAAAAATGATCATTTTTACTTCATATAAAAGCGCAAACTCAATACCTAATTTATTGAGATAGGTCTTTTAGCCGGACTGTGAAGTGTGCATTTAATTTGTGTTTTTATTTGAATAATTTCCTTCAGCTTCATTTTATATTCTTTTGCATTAGCAAAACTAGATACGGATAGAATACCTATCACTGATTTGTTTGAAAAGTCGATTTTTTGGCTGATATGTATTATTATTGTTGATAGGCGACTTCTGTTACTAACTGCTTTAAATACAATTATTTAAATCCACTTAATAGGTAGTATACTTGTTTTATACTAATTCTTGATATATTTTGACCTTGACTTTTTGTTCAACCCATTTGTATATATTTGTTATACATGTCGACGCCGCATTTACAATTTCCATTTCTATAATTTTCATGGGTATGTTCTCCCACGTATTGGCTGTAATGCAATTAAATGGGCAGTGTGCATAATTATTTAATGGTTAAAAACGAGTACGTACACAAATCATTTATTGAAATCATCAAAATTACATATAATATCTAATTCTATAAACAGCTCCAGCTCTCTGAACTTTTACAGTGTATTACAGTGTGTAGTTTTTACAGTGTATTAAAATATTCTGAGTATCAAAATATGTATTAAGTATATCAAACTTAGGACCTGACGCCCTTGAGGGTTATTAAAAGCATGACCTACATAATGAATATGTTGAGGTTTGAGTTTTCTACTTTCGCAAAGAGAATAATTTCCAAATAAGTATCTCCCAAAGTATTTTGGTTAATCGGACGTTTACGTAACTATTTAATAGATGTTGACCTTCAAGAGTTATTATTCCTTATTCTTATTTTTTGATATCCTTGACAACTAGTCCGTAATTTTTGCTATTTTATTACTTATTAACTAGTAGGTAGGTATAGGTATATTCATCATTTCCCATTTTTACTTATGCTTACAATACCTAATCTAATAGTAAATGGTAACTCATATACCTTTACTTAACAAAAAAAAAGATACTAATTTTATTTTACAAGTGTGATATATGATCATTAGTTTCATTACTGAAATAAATAAATATGAATATGTAATAAATTAATTTAGTTGTGACAGAGTTAGGTGTGAATATTTTGCAGGTACTTACGGTAAGTACCGTTTATGTAAAAAATAATGATAAGATAGGTAGAGGTACCCATCTATAAATTACGTGTTGCTACCTATGTGTTCCTACCCATAAATATGTTAAGCCTTTTAATAAAACCATAGATTTTATGGAAAAGTATACACTTTAAAAGTGGACTGAACCATTTTAGAACACGCTTATAAATAGATCACAAACATTTGATTGAGAAAGTCTACGCGCACGAATATCGGTCGTGTGCGCCCGCGTCGTATAGGTTAAACAGTACAGAAACTCTAATTTTAAGCTAACAAAGTTAGCCACCGTTGAAAATCTCAATAGGTCTAACGCTTTAGCTAGGGGACCTATTAACTGTGGGAAGGAAGATTGTTTTCTCTACTTACAGCGTTTTTATTTTCATACTCTACTCGATGAACTCTAAAAAAGCAATACCCCAAATACACGATAGGGTATTAAAATATATTTAATTTTATTAGTATAGGACCCCCTATAAAAACATTTTTACAAATTTTTAAAGGTGATATTCGGATTCGGGTCAAGGGTATCTTATTTCGTTTAGGCGCTACACCCACGTGACAGACGAACGGACGGCGATGTGGGGACAGTAATAGGGCTCCGTTTTCCCCTTCAGGGTTACAGATACCTAAAAAGCATTATATTATAAGCATCAGAGGGAATAGGCATCGTTATAAAACTATAGCTACTGGTAATTCCCGATCTCTGATTTAATGTAGGTACTATTCATCTTTACTGGACAAAGTATTGCACTATGCCTGAGGTGAGTTGAGTCATGTTTATACTTATCATCTTAGTTTATTTTTACGCACAACTTTACATTAAAGCGATTGACCTCAAAGGCCGTGACCGCGGGATGGTCGGAAAATATTCCACACATTTACCCCCCGCCCTACATAAATTAACCTTCGTAAAAATACATATATTTCAGTCTAATCAATGCGTTGAATTAACATTAACTAAAAAAAAACTTTGTTGAAAACATCACAAAACTTGTAAATCGAACAATACCCTGACTCCCAAACTAGGCGAACCTGTATCTTGGGAGACAGTGCTAACAAACAAAAAAACAACACGTTGTGTAAAGAACAACACATTGTTGAAAATACCCTCATACGTCGGTGGCGTAGGGATTAAGACGCTGGACTCCCGTGCGGAAGGTGCCGTGGGTTTGAAACCGTGCAATACTTACCGTGTAATAGAGTTTACTGACTAAGATTTACCGACTGTTCTAACGGTGAATGGATATATCGTGAGGAAACCTGCATACTGAGATACTTAACCAATAATTGGAATTTGCACAGTAATTCGTTCTATATTTATAGTTTCATTGAATGACTCACGAAGTCACGACCCTCGTAGGTGAGGATGCGACTAAAGAAGTTACGAAAGTAAATAAGAGGTGTTTTTTTTCACGGCCTGGAGTGCGATTTTGAGCTAGATTTTATATCTATATACAGTATTTAACTATAATAAAATGATCTAATATGAAAAACAATAAACTTTGCGCAAACAAATTGCGTTGGTTTGCTGTATCTATAAAATTGTTTATCTCATATATTATTATAAATGAATATGCAGTACGCTGTATAAACAGAACATAGACTATAAATTCTATCTCGACGACCTACGTCAACTAGTCTCATTAATCGTAAAACGTCAATTTTCCTACTTAGGGCTGAGGAAGGAGAACGAGTTTCCTCAAGGTGTTTTCCTTGGCAATAGGTGTGTGGCTTATTTAATTTTATTTCAAATAGTGATAAATAATCGAGAGTTTTTAACGGAGCAATACTGCTGCTATTCTTGAGCACTTTGTCTCAACGCGATTCGACGTTTACTCTACGTTTTTAGTTCCTTTGTTTTTGTCATGTCCTCACACAATTGATTATAATTACCTAATTTCTGACGTTATTTAAATGTACCTAATAGTAATAAAAATAAATGTAAGTACTACTTACTTGTTTTAAAGTAATTCGTAAGTAAATAATACCCTTTCTTTGCCATGGATGACAATGGATCGTGGATAAGTATGTGCCTACTGTTTTTTTTTGTTTATGACTGAATCCCTAATTTTTGATACTGGTCGAGTATCGGTAAATAATTGTGTGTGACGAGTAAGGAGATGAGCCAACACTACAGACGAACCGAACGACATTGTTGCTCTCTATAGCTATAAGTTGGAAAGGGTCAAGTTGAAAACCAGCATCGCTAGATGTATAGGTATCTATGCATCTGGCGACACTCAGCTGAACTTGGCCCTTTTAATAGATCATATCATATGATTATATCACATGTCAGAATGTAAAATATGGTCAATTTATAATCCGACTCATTTTGTCATATTTTGTACATATTTTTTATATTTTTTAATTATAGTCTATTAATAAAGGTTTTTCTATTCTATTCTATTCTATACTACATAATAATAATAACCGATACATAGCGAAATGTCAAAGTTGTAAAATTAATATTTAGTAATTTATTCTAAATAAATATTGCAATTTTATGCTAAATATACCAAATAATTATCCCAACAATGACAAATACAAATAAAATAAATCTTTGATCTGTGTAAACAAGTTACTGCAACAATCAATAGGTTGACCAACATTATAACCACACGATAAGAAGATTATATTGTTGTGACCTCACAAAGATTGCAGAATGAATTAAAAATAGTCTATTATATTATTAATAATTTATAACAGTGCTCTATTTCGACGATCCACTTACCAGAAGATAAATTAGGTTTGACGTTCGAGATTACAAAATGGAATTGTTATATTTCAACTTATCAGTTGTTTTAGTGTCAGTTTAGACGAAAATACTTAGTTGACAAAACAATCCGATTTCCTGTTAATAATGTTGTGTTGGATTATAACGTAATACAGTTTATTATATAAACAGCCACTTTATTATATTATTGTTAACAAGGTAATCTATATCGCTTTTATTTGAATGGGATAAAACACAAAGGAGGTAGGTAACCTCCTTTGTGTTTTATCCTAAGAATCTCAAAACACATTGCCGAGTTCTCAAAATACAGTCATAGCTAGGCACCTATTTTTTAACCCCTACCGATCGAGGGAGGGCGTGTTATAAGTTTGACACCTTTGTCTGTCTGTTTGTTTGTGTGTTTGTCTGTGGCATCATAACTTGACAACGGATGATCCGATTTGGACCCGGTTTTTTAAAATTTAATAGGGAATTTTGTCGAGAGTGTTCTTTTCCAGGTCTGATAAAAATTGGACCAGTGGTTTCCAAGATCTTGGAGTATCTTTGATGTCAGGTGGGATCTCTGGATAGGTTCGAATTTGAGTTCAAATATTTAGGTTCATGGTGCGTTTACGACATCTGAAACCTTGAGGATCTGATGATGACAAGGAAAAAGTTGAATTTCACAATATGAAACTCGAAGAATTGTAAAATTATTAGCCCGCCGAAACTATAATAGTTAGACGGGGTCTTATCGAACTAAAGTTGTAGGGAATCCTGAGCCATTACAAAAGAAAAAATATTAAAGATGGCAGACAAAAAATAAATGAAAATGGAACTAGGAATTTTAAGATAGCCATGACGAGGCTGAAGGCCAAACTCCGCGTAGGGCGAAGACCAGAGCGTCCCCCGACTCCAGGCGCCGCTGGTCTAACCTGCTGAATGTTCTTAGCCATGTCAGATGAAACATGGATCTGTGGTTCAGTGGTAACAGTTAGGTGTTTCGAGTTAGAGCTCAAATGTTTATGACCATGGTACCTTCCCATATCTGTAATCTTAAGTAAAAAGTAAGGGGATCTCCACAATGGTACGTCAGGGGTTTCTTAAATTTTTAATTTAGAGTTATAAATAGTTTATTTTACAGTCACCTAACAACTTACGCGATTTCGAATTAACCATAATACAAATTTTCCATAAATTCCGTACCTACCTAACTAAGAGGTACTGCTAATTTTTAGGCACCAATCCGGAATAAATCGTATTAAAACGCTTATAGACCAATAGGATGGGTACTACTTCCATCCACCAGACACCATAGTGTCTGCACAAAAGATATACAAAGTTGAACTTTAGTATACATTTCAACGAAATCATTCTGGATATGGTCTCAAAAGTCCCCATGAATCCATGTGCGCGTAACTTTTTATTGTCCGATAAAGGATTAAAATGCGAGTTTTTGCGAATGTACGTTTTTTATCCATTTAGCAGCCTAAAGAAAGTTACGCGGAATCTGGGTATTTTTGACACCAGAGAATAATCTCGTTTAACACTATTCCAAAATTCAACTTTGTTGGAATTAGGCCGCAGACAAAGTAAAGTAAAATACACTTTATTGCACAAATAAAAAACAACAAACAAAAGATTGAAAATGAAATTGTGAAGTTCAATTCAGGCGGCCTTATCGCTAAGAGCGATCTCTTCCAGGCAAAGTGTATTTCGATTCTCGATCGGTATAATAATAAAAATACATACATACTTACATGTATTTTTCAGATGAAAGTATTGTTAAATACGTAGTAAATATTGTATTTAGAGACTTGCACACAGTATTAAATGTATTGTATTTTTCATATGTTGCTCCGAGATCGGAACGCGATAAGTTATTTCATGGGGTTTTAAATGGGGCTTTTACTTTTTGGGGTTCCGTAAACGGTAAAAAGGAGAGACTTCGGTGTCCGTCCGTCTGTTTTTCTCAGCAACTACTAATGCTATCGACTCGGAATGTAGTTAAAAGAAATTTGGAAATAATTTTATTTTGATTGAAAATATGATCTAAAATGGTAGCCGAAATCTGATAGTGGAGCAAGTGGGATATCATATGATTGTTCATAGATGGATTTCAAAAAGTTTTTATTTTATTTTACGTGCATTTTTCGCATATTTTCAGCCATAACTAGGTCAACTACGACCTAGTTATGGCTGAAAATATGCGAAAAATGACTGTTCCCTGGTCTCCGAAGTTTGCAAGACGAAAAATCCTAAATAACTTAGATTTAATTATTTTTTAATATAACATTGTTTTAAAACTTTACAGTTTTTGAATTAAAACTAATTATATTTTTTTAAACACGAAAGTCTCAATTATTTGTTACTGTTTAACAAAGTTCTAAACCTTTATGGTCTGTGAAATAATAATTATACAACTGGGACGTAATTACAGCCGTTGTAAAATGAGTTTTTAGTTTTTGATACGAGTACCTAAATAAATGATCACTCTGAATTAAAAATTTGAGAAACCCCCGTCGTACGATTCTGGTACGACTTCCCCTTCCTTTTCCCATCCCCTTACTTTTTTCTGGTCATCATCATGTCCTGAAGGTTCCAGATGGGGCCATAAACATTTGAACTCAAATTCGTACCATCTAGCTATTGCCGTTCCAGAGATGCCATCTGACATCAAAGATTCTCCAAGATCCTGGAAACCACGGGCCCAATTTTATCAGACTTCTCTCTCACCCTTAGCCAAATTCTCTATTAAATAAAAAAACGGGTCCAAATCGGACCATCCGTTCTCAAGTTATGATGCCACAGACAAACAAACCGCCAGACAAACGTGTCAAACTTATAAAATAACACGCCTATAGTCGATCGGTCGGGGATATTGTGAAGCGTCCAACACGCCATGACAGCTCGTCAAAACTCCGTCGACAACAATGCGTGGTCCAAGTTGTCGTCTCATGTCGTCCATTAATTTTTTTTTATTTATTTACATGACATATTTTTTTCATAAACTTCTAATTTTGTATAAAATTATATGAAACTATTAATAATTTTATTAGTATTTAATCTATTTAATGTAAGTTCACCGGTGCGTTAATGAATATTAAACACGGCGGTCGGCGACGTTCATTACGTAACGACCGACCCTTAGGAATGAAGTAGTTTGTGTTGCATATTGTGGTTTCATGTTGAACAAATTACCGAATGGGAGTAGAAATAAGAATTAAACTGGTTTTGAGCTCAAGCCTTTCACATAAGAACGATTCCAAAATTGGATACTTCAATATTCTATGATGGTTAATGATTGTCATCATTATATATCGACGACGACGATATATCATATAAGGTCGCGCGCGAGTACGACTCGCACTTGGCCGGTTTTTGTCTCTTCTGATACAAACAAAATGCATGATACCCGTCACAAATAACAGTCAAATTTGAGGAAACACATTGATGAAAATTTATCAAAATGTATAGTTTTGCATTTTAATGCCGAAATTTGATCACTTTTTGTACAAAAATATGTATTTGATATAAATAAATCTCATTTTAGGTGCTGTCAGTGTGACGCGTTGGTATCTGCAGCTAATGAAAAAATGGACTTTAGATAAAAGATTATAAAAACAAACTCGGGAATCACCTCGTATTATTTTATACCTATAGATTTGGACAATTTTCAGATTTTTCTATAGTTTTAGTATTATTTTAACATGGATCAGCATAGCGATCCAGCGGGGCAGCGCCGTCAGCATCCGTGGTACCTTACCACACGGGCCTAATTTAAGACATTTTATAAGTAACATTAATTTTTTATTTGTGTACATTTTCTTTCCTTCTGTAATTCTAACATAAATAATTTTAAGTTGTAAATATATAGAAGTTATATATTGAAAAAAGAAAAAGTACATATCTAACAATCCTAATTACTTTCAGAGTATGGTTTCGTCATAAAACCATTTTGCATGGGTGTTGTTATAGTAGCCGTGTTTGTGTTGTGTGAAACAGCGGGTACTTGTATCTTGTAGCACTGCATTGCATTGTGCGACCGGCCCGGAATACTGATAGTGATTCTCAGGACAAAGAGATAAGTGCAGCTACGGTTTACCCTATTTGTTCATTTTCATAACATCGCATTCTAAATCATACCTGTTGCCAACAATAATTGCTTATGAAATTAAGGGAATCGAATACTTTCGGGAACTTCAGAGTTGTTTTAAAAATGAACATTTATATCTACATCTGTATCTGCTTAAGATTCATTTTTGCAACAAAGAAGTCGAAAAGGAATGGACTATAGTTTGAATATTTATATTGGATAAAAATAATACCTTATACCACTTATTCGTTAAAATAATACTTTTTTAATTTTATAAGTTAGCATACGAGATTACGAGAAAAACGATGTCTTAACAATATGCCCAGTAGTAACCACTTGACAAAACACCAAAAAAGTGGCAAAATTATTGTTATTTTTCTTATTTTCTATTAGTGGTTTTGATTACATGTGAAAATACCATAATAAAATTATGTTGATCAATTTCGATTTTATGGGTTTGTCCGTAGATCGTAACTATTATTGTCATTCGTTTTCAATGTTATCAGCATTAAAGTTTTTATAATTCTTGGAATTTTAATGCGTTTATACGCAATTCTATAGAGAAAGACTGTAATGTTGTTTACCATTAGCTACTGGTTAAGTATGTAATTTCCTGTAATCGAATATACCTATTTACAGTACCTACCTATCGAGAACCCAGATTAGCCGAGTTTACAAAAGGAAGTTAGGCAACTACGAGTAGCTACACTTGGATTTATATCTCAAATATAGACTCACAAAGTAAGTAATAGACTGTATTGTGTGAAAGTCGGAATTCTAACGAAACATTTCAATAATTCATTTCATTAATTGCCAGACTGAAATAAATAAAGACTGACTGTTACCATTTTAGCGTGAAGAATACCTACCTATAGGAAAGTAACTTACAAAGTTAGTAATAAGTATTTTGTAAGACGTTATATTTCTATCGAAATATTTCAATGATTCCTTAATTTACACTGTTATCATTTTATTGTAGGTATAGAAGAATACAGGAAAAATATTTCGTAATTCTCATTAAATAATGGAGAGTTCGCATAGCAGAAGTTTATGAAGATACAAGCAGAAAAAGTGGAGCACGAGCGTATTTGTTTTCAATGAAATATGCACAAGACGGCCGGAGCTGATGCAATTCGCGGTGCAACGGGCTGCATTCGGGCGAGGCGTGCTCCCGGCTTGCACGTGTAAGGTCGGTCGCCGGGAAGTTTCCACACCCGACGCATGCCACACGGAGAAAGACCCAAGACAACGCCGCGCTCCGATGCCAGTGATCCCTTGCCCTACTTACATCCCCATATATCCTAATAATATTTTCATAATTGTTTACAGTACCTTGGTGTGAATCCCTCGAAGATCGCGCAGAATGACGCGCGGAAAACTAGCGTATGTTTAGTGACCGACAGTACAGTACTATCGCACGTTCTCGATTCGATCGCTACGCTAAAGTGTCTAGAGATTGACTGGTGGTCGGGCGAAGCGCCGGTGAATATATGCGCGCGCATCTCCCCGCGCCTGCGCCGTGGTGGGAGCACCTCGTTACGTAGGTAGGTACTTGGTCACACTTGGTTCTTCATACTGGCTGGTAGGTACTTGCCGAGCCGTCAAACAAACACACAGTTTCATTCACAGGACACTTAGTGCTTAGCGTATCTAAGTGGGGAGCTGCATCAACCGATTGGTCTCATCCCCCCATCTGCCTATATTGTTGACTCTTAACAACAGATTGTTAGGTGGTGTGGTGTAGTGGGATATAGATCTATCTAGTTGTAAATAATAAGATCGTCTCTGCCTACACCTATGTATGTGTGGTTTTAATATTTCTAACTTAAAATCAGAATTTCTTTAAATGCCATATAGTCCTAAGTCCTATAGTCGTATTGCAGCTAGAACGGGTCACGTGAAAAAATATTCTAGACGTCTCTACACAAAACGGTCATGATCTACCTAAACAAAAAAGGTATTCCTTATATAAAAGGTAAAATAAATTAAACACACATTGCCACACTCCGGAGACGACGACGTGTTCGTCTTATAGTTTAGGTAGATGTAGATTCCTAGAATAACTATCAAATTATTTACCTACATAAAGTTAAAAAATAACTAAGTAAATGTTTCCTGCAAAGATTTAATCTCACTATCAGAAACAAATAAATATAGTAAAAGTACTAAACAAGTGGTACCTTTTGGTATCTATTTACTAAAGTTAACTGAAATTGGCATGAGTAATTGTTTATATTTACATTGTTTATTGATGTCGGCTTGGTAATTCCCCCCGAAAGGAAAACTACATACATATCACAGATATTTTTTTCCCTTAACCAAATAATTTAATTAATGTTATTGAATTTTGCAGGGTAAGGTGTAATAGCTAGTAATACCGTACACGTCAAAATTCCAGACTATTCAATCCCAAAATGTTTTCTTAGATGTTCGAGTACAACTACAGGTATATACAGATATATATCTACCTCTGGGTAGGTATAATTTTTCTGTATTTCTTTGTTGTCGACGTACCAGGCAGGTTCGCTGCGGCGGGCATGCGGTCGAACTGAAGATATCGGATTCAATCATGTGTCAATTCATTATTGCGTGTCAATGACTTTTCCTGTAAAAACCGCTTTTGACTTGATATACCTACTTATGTGTTAGATAACATTTAAGTAGGTATATCAAGTCAAAAGCGGTTTTTACTGATATCAGAACTACAAATTAAATTATTACGCTACACAGTTGCTCATGAAAATAAAAGGGCCTTGTCATTATTAACGACAGTTTAAAAATAAAGAGAAATAAAAATATTCTGGTTAAATGAACTAGGTACTTAATTACTTACTCACCTACTAATTGCGTTTCATCCGGACCGGTCCATAATTGTTTCGTCCTGTTTTTTATATTCAAATGACGTATGTACTGAATATTATTATTACGTATATACTCGTACCTCCATGATCCACATCATATTCCTACATTACATTACTCATTAACGTCCCCAATGTTAGGGCACAAGCATTTAAAAACATGATCCAGATATGGAGGTTTCCTCAAGATGTTTTCGTTTACCAGTAGAGTTTTTTATCAAGGGTTACTTTAAACTATTTTGATAGTCAAACTTTTTTGTCTCCTAAACGAAAGTGCTAAAAAACAATACATATTCGTATAATCTTAATTAAGTAGGTATAAAGAAATAAGTAAATAAATACTAAATATAAAGGTAAATTCTGGCGCTTATATAGGTATCTATGGATTAGGGATGTTACGGAGGTGGTTTTACCGGAACCGAAAGTTAAAATTTGATTTATCGGAGTCGGAACCGGAGTTGGAACCGGAGTCGGAGGCGAAGGTAGAAGAGAGATGTTATAAACCGTTTTTTAATTTTTATAGCTGAATGGCCAATATTTTTTATGTTGACTTTTGCGTCAATAATACATGTTCCTTTAAGTAGTCCTACACTATTAAAATAAATATTGATATTTGAATATGTTTGCTCACAAATCTTCGGTATAACCGCCGATTCAAAATTTTCGGAGCCGAAGTCGGAGTTTGGGGTGTAAAATCAATTCCGACCTTTCGGAGTCGGAGTCGAAACTCCGTAACATGTATAACATTTAACCATGGATGGTGATGAACGAACTGTCTATGATTTTCAAATTTTACCTCGTATTATATGCCAACTGTTAACTCAATAGGTTGTATTAACTATACAACCATAATGAGTTAGGAGATAATTAGTCACTTATGCCAACTGGGCATAAGTGACTAATTATCTCCTAAATGGATACAATATGTACTCGTATTATACATAACATAATTATACCTATAGTATGTGTAATTTGTGTAAATTTAAGAGCAACTAAACGAAGTACCCGTACCTGTCTATAGGTTTTTGTATGTATACAATTACCCGTATTTTATTTGTGTATATACAATAGGTTACAATTACCCTATGATGCAAGTATCGTATGTTACCTTGTAACGATGTCGACTTCATCGTCCATATCAACCTCCTTACCATCAATTTCAACCTCATTGTTAGCGTTTATCTCATCTCATTTCGTGTTGGCATCTTCATTTCTTCATTTAAATTCAAATCATATTCCCATTCCATTTCTAAATTTCATTATTCCATTAATTTCATTGTTTTCCTCTGTATTTTGTCTTGAACGGACGTTTCTCCGTTTATTTTTGTCTCCTACTACTACCTATTTTCTACATTTACTATTTTCTGTGTTCTGTTCCTTAAAAATATAATATTTATTACCAAGTTCTTCTATTACTTCATCTGCACACTCTCCTAGAACCCTGCTAGCCGGCACCTAGAGGACAGACTGTAGTAACCTTAGTACGTTTTGAGGTAGGTACGTCCTTATAACTAAAGTACTTACTCCCTATTTAAAGACAACCATGTAAAACAATTTTATTATATTTATAAACATTAAAGAAAACCATTGTCATATTACTCTGCTATTGACACATACTCGTAGATATGAATTTATCATTTTAGTTAACGATATTATGTCTACATCACAGTAAATTACTGTATTTTTAAACATTAAACTGGTGATGAGTAGTTCTAATTATAATTACCAACAAAATGTTAAATAAACGGCACGGTTGATTATATAAGTAGGTAGTTACCTAAACCTTTGGGGAGGTGGACTATTTTTCTGCTATTATTTTTAAAGAATTGAAAGCCTTATTTCACTTCTATTCCGCGCTATAAATATTATTTGCCAATTTTTGTAAAATTATCCATTTGATACATATCTGTGGCAACATTGTTGTCGATTCAGAATTAATATTTTCTGCGAACTTCGTCCTGTGTTGCATTAATGTTCATATTATTGAAAGTGATTTGACACATAACTGAATTGTTGCTGAAGACTGGCCTAACTGAGGTAGGTACGCCCTGTCTAACATTTTTTATAATTATACAGTAACTGAACAAATTTCGACATTTTCACTCATACCTTAATTCAAACAATACCAAGCCTAACGCATTACATTTCATCAATATCGGCCCTCTAGTTACCAAAAAATTTCGAGACAATTCCACTTACATACGAGTACATACGCTTCGAATTGAGTACCTCTTTTTTTGTCGTTGGTTAAAAAATGATAGGTATCATAATTTTTAACGACGAAATTATATATAACTATACCACGTAGGTAGGTAGGTATATTGTATGAATTCCAGGACAAATAAAACTAAGTTCTAAAAATTTACGATATTTGAGAATAAAAATTACAATTCACAGGTCGGTTACATTTTATTTTAATTATTTTTTTTCACGCTTTGTCATCGTAGAGTGCATTAATTATTTTAATGGCGACCAAAAGAAAACATCCTACATTCTGAAATTCTTCCTTTGAGTATCAAGATACCGTTGCAGGTAAGACAATTTTAAACTACATAATGTACTCTACTTACAATCTCTTTGGTAACTTTGTATTAATAATACAAACTACTAAATAAATAAATATTTGTTTTATTTCTATTTAAATAAAAGAAAAACTATTATATTTTGGTAATGTTTCGGATACTGTAGCTTAATTTAAAAAAGTTTTTAATGTGGTTATAAAGAAAGCCCTATTTTAGCCCTATTTCATAAAAAATGAAATTATTTACTTATATATACTCGTATATTTACCGATCGAGGAAGTCTTTTATCTATGCCAAATTTCAATTCGATAGCATTTTTCCAAACGTTTATTTGCCTTCAATACAATAATAATACAATAAAATTAAAGCATGAAAGCAAATGGGTCCATGTCTCAGCATAATGGCTGACGACGGGGTGTCGTCAGCCGCTGGTATTCCGGCATGGCCCGACATAACACAATAGTGAAACACACAAAATAACAAAATTAACAAAAACAGAACAAACATGCTTGTATTCCACTTGAATGTTTTATGGATTCTCGTAAACAATAGGGTTCAGTTTCCCCTTCGGGGTACGGATCCTTAAAAACTGATAATGTATCAAAATGATATATATGACACGAATTCAATGTACGTTTTAATTGATAAAGGTACAAGAAACAGACTTTAACCGGATTCAATGTGCAAGTGTAGGTACATATTTCTACAATATTACTAAACTAAAAAAATCCAATTTAATTTGGTGTGAATTAAGTTGAATGAATGTCACGCAGCGCCGGCGTGCAAGTGCGTTTACCGGTTACCATCGGATTGTTTCAATCACTTTAGGTATGATTTATCAATCAGTTCATCATTAGCAACGTTCTCATTGTCCTCGCTAGTCGAATCAGATAATACTCGTTCATGATAACAAAAGATCATACACAGCGATAGACTGATACAGATAGTACTTACCTATTACTAAACTAGATCTGAAAGTAAGTACCTCTATGTCGACAGGCCTTCTCTACAAGTTCTGAGGAAGGAATACCTCAAAATTGCGTGACAGCTCCGGGTGGACTTCATATTCTTTTTTATTTTTACGAAATTAGTTAGGTACGTCGATCTTTTGCATAAGATTATCTGCAGTCAACTAGTAAATTGATAACATTGCCAATTAGCCGCACGCACCAATAGTACCACATCATATCTTCATTTTTATCCCCTGACACTAAGAGGAGTAAGTATTAAAAGTTTGATGGCATGTGTCTGAATGTTAGTTAATAAGCCATAAGAAGCTACACTCAAATATTCTACTTATACAAAACAGCCACAGGTGACGTCTAAATCATCGTACCAACGAGGAATCGAAACCGGATTTCCTTGCATACTGTATCAGGTGATCGTCCAAATTATTTAATTGCGAAATCAATATAAATACCTACAGAAAAAATGCTGCAGATAAATATAGATTACGACTCTTTATTTAGTAGGTTAAGCATTTATCTATCTCCTACTCAATTCTCTCGTCTTTGTCTAAACGGCCTCAACCCATTACGTACCTATCACAAACCGATAACGCACTTTATACATGCATTCACCGGATGCTTATCGATCTAAATGAACAGAGACTCACAACAATAGATAGATTTCATTTGTTATTTATACAGAATATCAGAGGGTTTTTATCACTAAGGGTGACTGAGGTCCCGAGTGTTTATTAAAACTTACACCTACGTACATATATACAAATTACAATGCATATGAAATGCATTACTTTTCGGATGTAGGTAGGTACCTAGGTATGATATAAGAAGGGTTGCATTTGTAAAGAAAAAATACTCGTATACCTACCTACATACCTACCTATCGAAAGCACGGTCTTAGATTAATTTTATTAATCTCATTGTAGAACCCGTTTGGGTTATCCAGGTATGTCGCTAAATTAGGTGTCTTAAATTCGGCATTAATGTATTCCAACAGAAGAAATGGCACCTTTTCTTAGTTTTTACTGTAAAGAGTCATTTTCTAATAAACCGGGTGCATAATCGACGATCACGTTGTCACTTACCACCCGTGTCAGTTAATAAGCTTTATAGTATTAAATAGAAAAGATGACGAAATTTTATAGCTACCTATTCTAAAGATCTTGTTCTTAATAAATAATACTACCAATAAATTGCAAAATACTCCACTAATAAACGGGAGCATGTATAAATAGTGCCACTAGTTAGCAACTTTCCGTACACTGATGTTTATGTTAGATATTACGCCAACTTTGATAATGACACTTTTCACGCAAACTATGCGTGATCTGATGATAACGGTTGTTTCCGTCGCTATTCTTGAAAGCTTTTTCGTTAGTATCCATGAAGTTATTTAAATAGGAGGTTCTATTTCTTTACCTTTATACATTATACACACATGTCTAGGCAGTATTCAATAAGGTAGGTTTATGCTAGACAGTAAACGCGCGTGATGTAGAAATCTTTTATGATTTTAACAATAGCAATGAAATGTCTCATCCGATAATTTTAATGACGTACATAATATCTATCACGCCACAAAAGGCTGCAGATAGGAATTTTCCGTTTACAAACAGAGTGTTTCCATTATTTTGTTGTTGTTTTTTATTGTCATGCATACCATTCAAATTTATTGTTTTGACCAAGTCAGCCTTATGGGTAAATAATCATATAAGTACAGGCAGCAACTAAGTTTCCTGGGTCTCCAATAATCAAATTCTAGATAGTAAGGTGTTAAAGTGTAGTAATCTCGTATATATAGCTACCTATATCTACCTACCTAACATAGTTTTTTGTTTTATTCTTATATATTCACCACGGTTGTGCTTTCACTATAAATTAGCTAGCAAAGCTAAGTATAATATTTTTTGGACCCAGTTCTAAATAATGGCGTTTTCAGAGTCGTGCGTATTTCGTCACGCACGCGGGTTTGCCTCACATGCGTGAAAATTCACGCTGCGTGATCCACGCATTGCCTACCGCTTGTCAGTGTCAGTATCGTGCGTGACGCGGGTTGGTACAGTTGTGTACAATGTTTCATCACAAAGGCAAAGTGAAAACAATATCTCAGAATATCGACCCTTCCGCCTACAAAGGTCGTAAAAGCCAAACTAGTACTTTGGAAATATTAATAAATATAAAATTATTGTGTAATTGTTTTTAATTTCAACAGTTATAAAATTATGATCTATTAACGAAGTACTTTAAATTTGATGACCTTTCGCCTTGTCCTAATATGCATTATGCCAAAGTCATATTTTAGAAACTTTTACTTTAGATTTTTGAACTTACACCCCAAAAAAAGTTGGTGTTTACGACCACAGATAAACTGGATTTTCGCCAAAATAGCTTTTACGACTTTTGTAGCCGGAAACGTTTACAACATAACGGATGATTTTTTTAATAACACTATAGTGGCCGTAGCTCACAGTTATCACAACTCATTTGTAATTTGGTTTTACGCTGTTTTTCTATAACAATGAAATATAATTTTTTTGAGTTTTGACCTGAGGGCTTATCCCGTAGAATTCAGTTTGAAAGTCACGAAACGAAAACTTTGACAACGGGTCTCGAAAACCAAGCGAAATAATACACATAACTATGATTCAAACGACGTTTGTTATTTAATACCTATTCTTAAGAAAGTATGGATCAAACGGAACAGAGTGCTTGTCGCGTAGGATTCAGTTTGACAGTCACGATACAAAAACTGACAATCGGTCTCGTAAACCATAGCTCCATATACAATAGCGCCACAAATAGTCTGACTATAACAGAATCTCAGGCTACGAGTCTGGGCAGAGCACATGCACACAATGGATGGATGATTGGATATGCAAGTTTTCAAATTAAATAATTGTACATAACAATTAGTAAATTTTTTTTCACAATAAACATTTTATAGCGACAAAGTATGGGACAAGTTTTTTTTTGCGATTTCTGACTTTTCTAGTACTCTATAACCTAGAGATGAAGCGACAAGAAAGGCAAGCCTTCAATACACAGTATGTCTCAGATCTCGTTTTTCGAGAGATGTTCGTTTCGTAATTGTCAAAAAAGTCTTACGGGATAAGCCCTCTCTGTACGATTAATCGGCCAAAACCACAAGAATTATACAGCTGTCTTTGCAAAAAAAATTGATTAGCCTTATAAAAATATTAGGTCGTAAAAGGATTTTTTTCAACATATCGTAAATTTACATATACAGGATGGACAGTTTCGGCGGGGCACCCAGGAGAGCTACCAGATCTGTTGGAGCTACGAGAAAATGGTCAAAGGAGACCTTCTCTAACTTTTGGAGCTATTTAAAATAGCATTCACAGATATATGTTTTTAATGCAGTCAGCGAGAAAATGACATTTTTCACAAAAAATATTTTGAGGCTAATATATTAATCGATTCTATTTCGTGCCAGGAACAAAATACTCTATGGGGTCAACCGAGGTTCGAGTACTAGAAATCTCAGAAATAGCAATAATCTATTCCAATACTTTTAGTATGAGTTATGATTTAAAGGTTACTGTGGAACAATGAATTCCGAAAAATTCTGGCCACTACATCGCCAAACATTTTGAAAATTGAACTAATTGCGATTGTTCAAAAAGTTTTGCAATAATTTCATCACTTCGTAAAAATAAAGCGGGAAAAATGTTTTCTAATTTTCTTCTTCTTCTATTTTCTAAATAACAAGAACCCAACAGCTTACACTGAAAGACACACCAGATAAGTTATTCAAACCATGTTGACAAACCATGTGTTCTTATTTCTTAATTTAATAAAACTTTCTAATCTGGGGCCGAATCATAGCAGTACCATAGATAAAGAAATAATATCTATTGCAGACATGCAGTATAGCGGCTTAGTGAACCCTTGTTCTACATTATGTTAGGGGTTCGTACTAAATGTATGGGAATAGTTTTTTGCTATTTTCGAGATTTCTTGTACTCGAACCTCGATTGACCCCATAGTCTTTTGTTCCTGACACGAAATAGAATCGATTGGCATCAAATTTTTTATTGTGAAAAAGGCATTTTTCTCGCTGACTGTACTTTTTTCAAAAATCTGTGAACGCAGTTTTAAATAGCTCCAAAAGTTAGGGAAGGTCTCCTAAGACCAATTTCTCGTAGCTTCGACGAATCTGGTAGCTGCCCTGAGTACCCCGCCGAAAATTTCCACCTGTATACTCGTACATCGAAACAGCGCTAAAAATTATGTAGGATTGCATTAAAAATGGATTAACACCAAAATGGCTTTTACGACCTTTGTAGCCGGAAGGATCGATATGCTACAAGAGATTTGTTTGCCGATGATGTCTCCACTCCACGCACCCTGCATGCGGGTAGCACGCATAATACTGAAATGTTGTATGAAACAATTTGATGCGTGGAGCACGCATGCGGGGCGAAATCCGCGCGACTCTGAATACGCCCTAAGAATACTTAATTGTAACTAGGTCTCCCTGTAGCCCTGTGCTTGGCAACGGTCACATATCAAAGTATCTATTATAGGAATTATTAGTATTATAAATGAAAATAAAAGATAATCAATTTTATCGCATCCTTTGACGGTAGGATCAATCAACAAATGGATGGAATCATCACTATTATAATATTAGATTACCGTGTAAGTGATACCTATAATTATGTACGTATCTATTTACCGATATACAGGCTACCCAGAAAGTATAGATCAAATGAAACAGAATGATGGCTGAAAAACTTCAGCCATCATACTTTTCATTTGATCCAGTACCAGTCACTACTATGTATAGGGTGACTCAGAAAGTACCCATGTTTAGTAATAATTGATCATGTTTTCTGTAAATAAATAACTAAGTGACTTTTATTTATTTATTTTATTTTATTTTTGTTCACTTGTTAATAATTAGAATTCCTGTCGGTGATCCTTTGTCTCCCCTCGGAGATTATGGACACAAAATATCAATATATATCGCGTTGTACACGTGAGTTTATGTATTTATTTCTTTATATGCTCTAAATCAAACAATTTGTTTTTTCATCATGTGGTTAGTGTTTAACCTACTGTCACTGTGAGGGTAGTTCAGGCCGCCCGTAGACCTCTCACAAGTCCTAACGATTGCTGCTGCGACCTTGCTGGCAAAGCTGAGTTCATTATCAATGGAAAGATACAATGTTCATTTAAGATTTTATTTGCCGTTGCTCGTTTGCTTAGAATCTATTATTTTCATTTCAGCTCTATTTATACATATTATTCGCAAAAAAATAATATTACGGATTGTTCTGTATATAATTATATATTTGGAAAACTTGCGTTTCCAATTCTCCATCCATTGTATGCGTGTGCTCAGTTCTGCCCTCAGCCTACTAGCCTCAAATTCTGTTACAGTCAGACTACTGGTGGCGCTATTGTATATGGAGCTTTGGTTTACGAGACCGATTGTCAAAGTTTTTGTTTCGTGACTGTCAAACTGAATCCTACGCGACAAACCCTCCGTTCCGTTTGATCCATACTTTCTGGGATAAGAATAGGTATTAAATAACAAACGTTGTTTGAATCATAGTTATGTGTATTATTTCTGGTAGGCGGACTGGTCAGTACATGGGCAAGCTCTTTTTAATTTCTAACGGTTATTATTGGGAGTTGAAATGGCCCCGCCATAGCTTGCTATGGCTTTCGCTCGTCTAGTAATTAAAACCTACCTGGTACCAGTACCGACCTGGATATAATAGGTAAATTTATCTCAATTTTCATAGTGGGTAGGATATAACAATTAAGTATATGTTTAGAAAATCGACTTTTTCAGAAATAAAACCTAGGCGGCAGGCTCTTAATAATATTTACAGTAGGTATGAAATATTTTAGTATATACTTTATTTGTAGAACATATACCTACTAATAGCTTATAGGTATGTCAACATCGCGTAACATCCTTTTAGACTGTGGTCCCAGTACGAAAACCTATCGTCACATGATACACAAACGAAACGAACTTACCGCGAAAGTAGGTACTCACCATGAAACACTAAAACCCATAGGATTGCCATTCCCAACCCTAAAAGTTCCTTGACGTATACCTATATCGTAAAATTATGTCATAACATAACATAAGATACTCGAATAGAACTTCGATCGATTTAACGAAATAGACCCTACGGAGAAGAGACCACTAAGGGTTGCCACCTTCTTCCTGTGGCGCGGTTGTCAGTCCTGAAGTTACGGTATGCATTTCCGCTAAAAATGCCGTTTTGGCGTAAATACGTACCTACGTATAGTAACTTAGATAATACATTCAAACAGGATTAGTAATGCTACCTTAAAAATACTACTTAACCTGTGTAACACGTATAGATACTTAATGTAATAATTTTTCTTTTTTCGATTGGGGGATTGTGTGCGCGATCATATCCCCAACGAGTACGGATACTTTTAAATAGAGCGAGGACCGCAATTGGCCGGTTTTTCTTATCAAACTTTCGTTCTATATGAATACTTACTAGACTAGGCAACACTAGAGTGGTAAATAACTAGTGACTTACATCCTGCTGCATTGGCTAGATCCAATTTTGTTGTTACTATCAATCAACAGAAGCTAGAGGAAGCTAGAGCAGTGCTATTGTTAACCGGAGTTGGTTGTAAAAACTACAAATAACTTATTATTACAAAGATTAGATAGACTTTGAGATAAAAGTCCTAAAATATAGTCATATACTTGTACATTGGCGGCGACACACTGTCTGCTATTTATTACTCACCTATCTTTATAATCTCTTCTCCTTGTATAGAAGTCTTTCTGTTTTTTTATGGTCTAAACTAAATAGGTTCGTCCTTAATACTAATAATAATTGATGGATATGTCTAAAGTCGGGCCAACGAGACGAGATAAAAATCGTAAACAAGCCGACCCTCTACTGACTTTCGTTACGATCGTGAGCGATTAGTATCTCTGTCCTTTTCTCTCGCATGCAATAACGACAAAAGTGACTGTCGCTGAAGTATTCATAGTACAGGAAAGTGGTCAGTGTGTGAATTGTCAACATTTGGGCCGCACATTTTGTGAATTCATGTTAAAGCGTTATCATAATGTGAAACTGGTGTCTCCTGAGAGGTTAAACGTTATAATCACTTTGGTTGCAACTCCTTACAGATAAACGTTACAATATCTTTGATTGCAATTTTGAACTCTATCACACTTTGACACGAGAAAATTTAATTTCACTGTAAGATCTTTTAATCTACCCCTGATTTGCTGTTAAGGTACCAACAATTAAAAAAATGCTGCAAGTCGTCAATGAAAACAAAGAACTAGTTACCCCAAATGAACAACATTTCAAAAAAAAATTTAAATCTCAGTAATTTAAGTATATAAAACGATAATGAAACAACATCAACAGAGATGACATTATACTATGGCGTAGGAATTATTTTTCTAAGTGGTTCCGAAAGTTATGAACGCCTGATAGTTTGTTTACATTATTTATCTCGTCTCGCTGGCATTACATTAGATGACGTCCACTTGGTAAACTTACTCGTAACAAATGCATCGCGTGCAGTAACTAGTTGCGGTAAACCATGCGTGTAATAGATATACCTAGGTATTTCATATTACACGCACGCATAGTATCTAGTTACTATGTCCTTTATGTGATGATTAGGTAGGTACCTAGGTAGCGTGCGTTTCTCTAGCTGCACATTGATGTTTTAGCTAATATAAATTTACTCAGCATTTAGAGCTCAGTATATAAATCAACATACCTACTGAGTCATCAGAATTGGTTCACATACCGATCCAAACGAAACGGTAGGAAGCTGGGGAAATGCTGAGCAGCATGAATTATGAGCAGTTGGTGCACTTTCTCAATACCCTCCTAAGGCTCATTGGCCTATATGTTGGACTAAGTTGTTATAGTCATTTAGACCCAAACCCAAAAAATACAATCTATCAATTGAAGCCCATAGTATACTTTGTATAGTGATATTTGTCTAATGAATACCTTTGGCGGTCTTAGGAATTAGTACTATGTATAGGACCTTGAGCGTTTACTCCCTTCCAAGATGAAAAGTTCTGGACCTTACGAGGATACAGATACTGTATACAGCTACAACTATTTTCCTCCTTGTTATTTTAGTATTATTTTATTTTGAATAAACCCACATTTACCTACTATAACAAAATTTGTACATTGTCAAGTATCGGAGTATCTTTAAGTAAAATAATAATTGCACATTTGTGATAAAATATAATATTAAATTAAAATTATTTATTAAATCAGACAAAAGTGTCCATAATTATTTGTAACTTAAAAATTACATTGATTTTATAATAAGATGACAAAAATAAAAAATAAAAATGTAAAAGTACAATGAATACCTAAGTAAATTTTGAATTTTGACTAAACTGAAATAAATTTTACAGCAATTTATTCCAAAATTTAAATATATCGAAACAGTGCTGGTGATATAGCAGCAATCCGGCTAATTTTACTTCTTTAGACCCTATCTCTAAACCTAGCTGCACGGTGTCTAACAGCGCGTCAAGCCCCGCCACACGGGCCTCCACGAACATTTCAGAAGCACAGAACCTAGGCAGCCTAAATAATATTCTAAAAGCGTCATTATATTCCACTTTCAGCCTTCTGTAGTCCTCCTGAATATATTTAGTCCACAACTGTGGCGTATATAGCGGTTGGCAATAGGCCCTAAACAATGCTAGCTTGGCCTTGTCAATATATTGACAACTTAAAAAAAAGGGAAAAGTATCCAAAGTACAACATGTACGACGATGTACCTTGGACAGGCCCTATTGTACCTCGGTCACATCTGTTTTAAATGAAGGAAATGTTATGAATAGTTATGATGTATCATCGTCATCATCAGCAGCCTACTGTAGTCCACTGCTGGACATAGGCCTCATTATGTATAAAATTATTTATTTCATTTGATAGTTAACGGCATAAATCAAATATTACCCTCAAAATAAGAAATAAAACTTCACAATTTAAAACACCAAGTTAAATTACAAATTCATTATTAATTAACTTTCACAAATAAAACTTACACTCGAAAACCAAACTAAACTATACAGACGGTACCCGGAGAAAGGGTTGACTAATTTGAAATCGGCAGGATGAGCCGCGATAGCTCAGTTGGTTAGAGAACTGCCACGGCAAGGTCGCAGGTTCAAATCCTGCTCGCGGAAATTTATTCACCCCTTTTCTAATTTATTTAAGTATACCTAGCATGAGATTTATGCATAAAAAATTAAAAACTTACTGTCCAAGTACAACACAGCACCAACTTTGGATCATATCAAAAATAAAAATACTAAAACTACTGAAAATAAATTTACTGTGTAGTAACTAGTAGTGTAAGTAATAGTAACCTTTTTCATATCTTCACACTGCACTGTCGCTAATCTCTTTAATGTCTAATTAACTTCAGAGGTTGCTTGGAAGAGATCGCTTTAAGCGATAAGGCCGCCTTGGTACATATCGTGCTACTATTCCTGTAGTTTTTACTTTTCCTGTATTTGTGTACAATAAAGTGTTTCTATCTATCTATGTATCTATCTAAAAACTTTGCGGTTGTGTAATTTAAAGCTGTTTTTGCAGTTTAATACTTCTATAACATAGTAATCAATTGCATTAAATAGTTTGATAATAACTAAATACCCAGTGAATTGATAGGTTGCAAACAAAATGCTGATTGGCCACGAACGTTTACTTTCCACATCAATTGCAAGTCATAAATATGTATTCTGACTTGTATACTCTATCAACAAAGAGTAGAAATTGAATCGGTATCACTACTGTTGCTTAAATTCGATGGATTGGCCTCACCACGCCAACGGCAACCCCAGGACCCACCCGTAGCTACGGGTGGCGATTGACATCGCTGCAAGAGGGCATAGTCCTGAAGCAGCTTCCCCCCTTTCAAGGTCTTCTAGGCGTTTGATTTCAATTGGAGGGCGGAGCGCATGTAATTCGTTGCAGCGAACCGAACCGTGACTGGAACCAGACTCGTGAAGTCCTAGACTAATTGGATATAACGCTTCGAATACCATATACAAAAGTATCAAAGAGCAGGAACATTTTAAAACATGCGATGGTCCGAGGTACAAAGGGGTCCAAGGTACAACAGGTTCCCCTACCTAGCAGTAAATTAGTCGTGATTTTTTTTTATTTGGAGGAAAACGTCCGTTTAATGTGGCGACGAGCGCACCTTACATTTTATTAGTAGCATTGCATGCAGTTGATAATTTATCTTTGTGATGTGAGTAGACTTTGTAAAATGCAAGTAAACAGAATCTCAATGTCAACAATGTACCCATATTATAATGTACAGTAGATACTTTACTGTATATGTACCTACCTAAATATTTTACTGAGGGGTAGAAAGGTTTCGACGCATACCTACTACCAAAATCGCAAATGACCAAATCAGTAAAATACATAGGAATATAATCAAAACTGGATTTACGGGGAACGCTAAGGAGGGGAAAAGTATTGTCAGGATAATAATTATTACATCAGTAATTAGGCATATTATGAGAGGAAATATACTTAGGTACGTAAATATGAGTAAATAACTATTTAGAATTGTACTGTACAAAAATCTTTATATTAGACCAAATTCCTAATATAGACCAGCATATTATGAACATATTGCGTTTTGGACCAACTGGTACTAAATTATACTTTTCTGTCAGCTAATCACTACTGTAGCGACTAAGTATGTATATTTATAAATTAAAAATGACTAGGTATGTATTTGTGACCAGATACAAGAATTTTAATTGGTCGTAAACAAGTGTTTATGAAAATTAAGCGTTCTGTTCAGTTAAATCAATAAAATAATTTACATGTACGTAAGCTTCACATCGAATTAGATTATCTGGAGGTTGAATATAATCTTAGTAGACAAGTTTGCTGTAGGCGTTGTATATTATTGCTTATTTTATAATATATAAATACCTATAATACAATTATAATACTCGGCGATTTAATTACTGCTGTATAAATTAAATACTATAGTAACTTCCAAGTAAATAAACAGTATTTTAAGTCATATTATAAGGTACCAGCGAATACCTAGTATATATACCTAGTATCTTAGTAGTATGTTTCTTCTGTGAGTGTGATGCACCACCCTCATTCATTTTTTTGTCACTAAAAGTTTACACGTTCCCTATATAAGGGATATAATAGATTTTGAAATTCAGAGGACGGGGCGCTACAATCCGATTTCTGTAGATATTATTTTATTTATTTTCAATTTTTGATATACAAAATTATTAGATACCCTACCATCTAAAGGTGCAATTTGTTGAAATTATTTACGGATTCTATAAAATATTAGAGAGCAAAGTATTAGTTCCGTCATCTCTACACTATTATATAACACATTGTACTTATATCATACCAGAACTGAAATTGAATGTTTTAAATTGAAGCCAATATAGAGTCATTGGATAGAGCCTGTAGAAACAGACGAGGGTCCATGGAGAAGGATGTTGTTGAGATAATGGATGCTAGCCTCGACGTCGACTGTTAGGTCCCCTCGACCTACAATCATCTAGTTATCACATGATTCGATCTCATCACTTCCCAATGACGTCAAATAGAAAACAATCCTGTTTTTCTTGTTGATCTACAATTACATTTGATATTTCGTGTGCAATTGGTCAATGTACTTACTCGTAGTTTATTATGTACCCCTATTACGAGGAGTGAACAAAAAGTTCAGTTCATTCTCACTGAATGGAAAGGAAAATCTATAGTTTTCAATCGGTTTTTAATATTTTTTCAACCTTCTCTCTCTATGCAATTAGTCCAGTTTATCCAAGCTTACCAAGCCTTTTAAAAAATACCCCAAAAATCACTCTACGGCTTCCATCACTTCATTGTCACCCTTCACTTCATATCTGTTTCCCCTTAGGTAAACAGATAAAAATCTCTTGACTTTTCGTTCACCCTCTTGTATGGCACCTCAATGTATTCCGTTGACTTCTTGGATAAAACTTAAAAGAAATTATAGTCTCACTCGCGGACGTTCATTCCTTCATGGCCTACCGAATACCTACAAACTTTAAAATTTTGTAGAATTGTATTTTAGAGGGGCCCCCAGACAATACAAGTATAGGGAGTCGATAATAAAATATATCTCTACCCTCTCGGATGGAGTACCCATTGTTGTTGCGACTATAGCTCGCTCATCAATAGACACCTTTGCCCCGTCCCACCTTTCAATCACAACGACGAAGGCCGGGCCAGCAGTGACTCCAGTGGTGTACCTCAAGTGTCACAAGTATGCTGGTGACCCTGGGGGCCTGGAGCCCACTGCCTCTACCGGGAAATAGCCAAGCGCTTTGTAATCTTCCCGGGACCAGAAGGCTGGTCTCTACTTTACCCAGCGTACATATGTCGTAACCACATAACGTAATGGCGTTTTTCACGAAGTGCGTAGTCATTTCATAAATAAGCATCGCCATACAGCGGGACAACGCCGCCAGTCTCCTCTGGACACTCCCTGCGTAATGCTCCATCCCCATAGTAACACGCGATTTTACGAGAAAATGAACTGACCCAGTAGAATATAATTTAGTATAATATAATTTATTTACATAGGTATTTTGTAATTTTAACTTTGGTACGCAGGTATTTTAATGTTATTTTACTCTTATTAATTACAGGAAGAATATTTTTTTCGTAGAAAAGTAAGGACGTAAGCACCAGTCCAAGTTGTCGTAACCAGTTTAAGTTTGTCGCTCGTTTCCAATTAAATAGCGAATAAGTTTTCGTATCGATTCCAACTTTTACAACAAATTGTATTCTGCTAACAGCTCTCAGACCGATCGATCGTTGGCTTGATCGGACCGTAACGTTTAATTGAACGGTTCGTGACTAGTGACATAAGACAAGCGTCAAGTCTTGTTTATATTTAAATTACGGTGTATTAGTAGAATCAGGTTCCAGGTCTAATGGCGGGTTTTGCCTGGGCCGGTCGCCTGGCGGATCAAATTTAATACAAATATATGGCCTTGTGATAATAGGTAACAGACGATTCGCCCATCCCGGCCCGGTTAGACGCCGATCGGTATTAGAGATGGGGTCGGCGGGTATTTACGCGGTAAATACACATTTCGGACATCATGGGTTATCACACTTGTAAATCGTCTTAATAATTAATTATTGATTTCTCAAAAGGTACTAAAACATTGTCAAAATTGGATAAAATCGAATAAATTTGACCAAAAAAATGATCAATTCGAATTTACCAAAAATGTAAGGGTATGGTTTGGATATTTACGCCGTATTTACTCAGCTGTGGGTTATTATTTACCCTAGGCCACAGGACGACCGGCCTGGACAAACCCGCCAATGTGGACCCGACCTAAACGCCCCAACATGAAAATCAAATAACATTAGTCATAGGATCAAGTCGCGTCGTCCCTATCGCTAGCGAAAAAACATTACCCTGAACAATAAATACTAAAATCCTAATGCATATAAGAATGCATGTATGGAGCTGTGACTGAGGATTGTTATTGTTATTATTTTGGTCACAAAATAATAACAATATTATATATGTGGTTAATCCATAATGCTGCATTGTGGATTAAAACAGTCGGTATTTACACACCCTTTCACACACACATACACATACTCACATACACAACACACCCTCAAACTCTCACGCCGCCACATATTAATCTTAGTCACTTAGCCAGCACTTGATTAACAAGTACTTAAAAATTACATTTAATACTCGTGGTAAATATGTATGACATATTCATGTTAATTCTACATTATTAGTCTTAAAATTAACCGCGTTCTGTAGGTATACAAGTCATATATAAACGAGGAAATCTGTAATTGGCCTTCTTTAAGTTTAATACATAAGTGATTTTATAATTGTTAATGCTGTAGATTACCCTTATAAATAAAATAAAATATATAAAGAAATCGGACTACTAGCGCCGGTGAATTTCAAAATCTTTAGTAATAGAAGTATTGTGTTTGTCATGTAATGAGTGTGTTGAGGTTTTAAGGAAATAATTTATAAAAAATGTAAATACAATGTAATCCCGTTTTACAGGGCAGGGTGGGCGCTCCATACTTATGTGGTGGGTTGTAACACTCAGGCGACAATCTGGTTCTTCTCGCACTTGTTACACAATGTACTATTAATATTTAAATAGGATAAAACAAAAAGAATTGAAGTTTTAAAAGTAGACATATATTGATAATTAGGTACTTACTAACATTAACTTTTCAACAAGGTAAGAGTAAAAAATTTACAATGGAATGTAATTTCTAAATTAAAATGGTTATGTAGTCTTTGTATACTCATAGTTCAATAAATAGTAGAATACACATTACACCTAAAGCTCTCTTACACTTACCTCAAAAAGTGAAAAATATTATCATCAATCAACAACACGCAATAGCATCATGCACATAATATGGTTTGTTGTGGTTTTTTAAAATAATTTTAGTATTGAATTCATTGGTCTATACAAATATCACTGAATAAAACTTTTTAATTTTTTTTATTACATAGGTACTGAGAATAATAAATATTACGAAAAGATTTCGCTCTCAGTTAAAAACATCTTATGTAAAGTAATAATAATAATTACAGATTCAAATATAAGATTTGCAATGCATAACTAATGCAGCATACTTATGTAAGTAGATAGATTAAAAAAACATATTTTGCTGTTACAATGGAAGTAAAGTACAATTTTTTCATTGATTATTTATTCATCATTGACTATTTCAAAATGAAGTAACATGCAACTACAAAACTTTGAAATATCAAAAGCTTTAGGCAGTTCGCAAAATGATGTGAACCCCAGAATCAGTTTCAACAAATCGGCTTAACTGACCAATCTTTAAAGAGAAAGCTACTTCTTCAAATGGTTTCTGCATTTGACCCTTTTTAAAGCGGCCCAGGTCACCATTATGTTTGGCTGAAGAACAGTCGGAATAACTACTGGCTAATTCTTCAAATGAGGCTTCCTTGTCCACGATCTTTTTACGAAATTCTGGAAATTAAAAGAGTTTTACAATGAATTTCATTTCAATATGTACTTTTAAGATATACATATTTTAGATATCATAGAAAATAGGCCAGACTATATTCGCATATTACAAGTAGTTACGACACATAAATAAATAAGCTAAATCAATTAAAATCTTGTGTTTTAAATACTTGTTATTTGGAGTACATTCATAGGCATTTGATTTCCTTTTTAATGTGTAATATTAAGGATACTTAACAACAGTTGCAATTAAAAGAATTAGGAAGACTATTAGTTGGCAGTTTAGTTACCTAAACAGGAACAAAATAAATAAATAGTAGAGAAATTAAAAATTAATAAATTAAAATTAATTTTAAAAATCAAGTACATTCCTTCGTTTTCTAATATTATACTTCTGTTTATTAATATTCTTTAATGGTATTTATAACAACTATTCAATCTATAATTACTAATATGAGTTTGTGATCCGGTAGTGTATCATTAGGCCTGAAAATGCAGTGCTAAAGGTGCTACGGCAACAGGCTCAGGCAGTCCCCATTTGCTGGTGCTGCACACCACCTTCATCAAACTTAATTACCTTTGGTTTATTTATTTTTATCTTATATTTGTTTAATATTATTTTTATCTTCTGTGCCTAATTGTTTGTATGTGTGCACTTTTGGAAATAATTTCTTTCTAAATCAACAGCATTAATTAAATATTAAAGCAATCAATGTGTCGAGGTTGTGTAGTGAACCAACATCAATCTCAGTCCTTATCATCCCTTTGCTAGGCATAAGCCACACCTCTGCAAAAACGGAAGAAGGTCGCCAAGTGCAAAACATGATTTACGAGAAAATGGCAAATAAACACATCAAATTGGCTTTCTAATGTTTCTGGAATTTCTAGTCTGAAATTTTTTTCAAAGAATCACAGAAAACAAATTTGGCGGGGTATTAGCGTGGTCGCCTTCCAGTGTGTGGTGAATCTGTGGTCCTGGCGGACGTGACAACCCTGAAAGAAGACAAATCCACTGCACCAGCATACCCCGATAACTTGGTTAGCAACTGATACAAGGCCTCGTGTGTGGATTTCTTGCTAGCTGTAGCTAAGAACTACTTAACTCCACCACAGACGAGAAGGGCATCGGAATTGGATGCTGAGGGCCTCTCATATCCTTCTGCTGGATAAAGACGTCGACAATGTGCTGTTAGAATGTAGTAAGGTCACCACCTACAGGGCAGAAAGCCTCGGCACCCTGAGATCACTTCCCGAAGTCCTACAGAATATTAAAGGACTGCTGGACTTTTTGGCTTGTTTTTCCATTACAGGCAAAATACGCACTGTAGACGTCGAGTTGAGGAAATCAGGCCATTACTACAATACAATACTCGACATCTTACTAAACCAATTTGGCACGTTTTTTGACATTTTTTGGAAAATAACGTTTTGCACTTAGCAGCCTTCTTCCGTATCTCTTTTGCGTCATCCTTCATAGTCTTGTGGCAGTCACATCCAGGTCGTTGATGCAACTTTGGTAATATTCAATAATATTGTCCATCCACCTGGTGCGGGAGTATGTAGTAAATACTTACCCAATATCAATTAGAATCTATTAAAGAGAGTTTACCATAATTCCTATCTTTAATAGATAGGGCAACTTAACTCTATATAAATATTATTTAAATTCAACAAGAAATAACCTTTAAGAATATCTAGAGCTTCATCTTTAGACCGAGTGATATTTTCTTCACGCCATGAAGAGGGACGACGACTGCCAGTATGCTTGATCAATAAATGGCTACATTGCACTGATTTAAGTGCACCAGTATCATCTTCCTCTTCATCTTCAAAAGGAGCTGGGCCTTCTGGCTTTTCCCACTGAGATTTTTTTGTATGCTTATTCAGATAGTATATTGATCCTGAAAAAAATAATTAATTTAACTGCTAATCTATGTAGCTAAAATTATACTATAGGCACCTACAATATTACATAAAATTACAATACAGTTTACTGGTCTAGGCTAGGGCTTTTGTGCGCCGCAGATGGGTAGGTACATGTGACAATTTAAAATAGATAGGATACTATTAGCACTAATCTGGCAGAAAAGTATAAATGATTATGTAGCTGGGAATATTTACCAGTGCTCCGGCTTTTGCGCGCCTCCCACCCTTCAGGCAGGCTGTCTTCTTGGCTGGACATACTTGCTTGCTAATCGTATGGTTAGTGGCCAGCCGATCAGGAGAAAACGATATGTAGGTAGCCTGACCTACTGTCGATTAATATACCTGTTGTGGACCAATAAATAGCTGCAACTGATATTGATTATTTACTATTATCACACTTTACAATCTTAAAAAATTCATAAGATTGTGCATACGCTTCCGTGAGACTAACGAACGCCATCTTCATTTTTTACGACCAATCATCGCTGCGCATTAGAGATGTCCAGCGTCCATTCAAATACTTTTTTAATTAGAGTTGGACACAGTTACTCAACGGAAAATAATAGTAACATAAATTATGAATATTATTAAAGGTTTCATATTAGTGTTTGCTAACACTACAAACGAATTTACCCCGGCTATTGAAATTAAAAGTGGAATATTATTTACAAGAAGAAGGTACGCGTAAACGTCTTGTAAAAACCCACTACCACTAAATGGCGCTTGAGGGTCGCGCAAATAGTTTTATTACCGCGATATGCTAATTTGTCATGTCGTATGGATGAGGGTTAATGTATGGCGGCGTCGTCTCCTTAGTTATTAATTCTCTAAAGCAAATAATAAATAATTAATATCGACGATCGAATAAAAAAAAGTTATTTTATTTCAAATTTTATGGCATAGGTACATGCTAGGTACCCATATTTTGGGACATTTTGACATTCCAGTATACAATTATTGTCATTTGTTAAATTGATGGCAGCTGCCGGAAAATCCATCATTGCCTTTTTTTTATTAATCCGAAACAAAACAGAAATGATTGTCTATGGCAGGAATAAATGACTTCGGAAGGCAATTCTCGCAGATGAAATGTCGACTTCGACATTAGTTTTTTTTTCGTACTGACAATTGCTGTTGGTCCTAATGACTTTTACAGTTTCACCGGGGTTTTTGGGGCGAACGTTAAGTGCGCTCCAGCCTGGAGGAGGACTTAAAAACTACTATAAGAAGCGACTGCCTAAGCACCCAGGTGGGTACGGATCTCGACTTAGAACGTCGCTAGGGAGGGAGAGATCGGGGAGAAGCGGCCTGGAATATTCCGATAGCGCGTGTAAGCGCCAGAAGCGGGTCGCCGCCCGCGCCGGCGCCGGCAGTATGTAGGTGCTGTGTGTGAACTACTATCGGGTGGGGGAGTTGTCGGGGGAAATAAAGATGGGGGGTTTGTATGTACTGAGAGAGGGGCAATGATATGGTTAGTTGCTCACCTGCCGGTGCTCTTCCAGGCTATTTCCTTCTATTCACTGATTTGTCTCGTGTCTCGGGTATGTTTCTGCTTCGCCTTGGATTTATATCTTTGTTACCCCTCTGCTTCGTCTTCTTTCTTCCCGAATCTGGAGGAAACTGTACGCACAAGAAATCCACAATTTCAGCGTGAGGTCGAAATCCCGTTTCATATACTAAGTTCTAAAACTAAAACTGGGTTCGACGTCTCAACCCTGAGCGTGAGGATGTTTTTCGATAATTTGATGATTTTTCGTACTGATAATTGCTGTTGGTCCTAATGACCTTTACAGCTTCACCGGGTTTTTTGGGGCGAGCGCTAAATGCGCTCCAGCCTAGAGGAGGACTTAAAAACTACTATAAGAAGCGACTGCCTAAGGGCACCCAGGTGGGTACGGACCACGACTTAGGACGTCGCTGGGGAGGGAGGGGTCGGGGAGAAGCGGCCTGGAATACGCCGATAGCGCGTGTAAGCGCCAGAAGCGGGTCGCCGCCCGGTATGTAGGTGCTGTGTGTGAACTACTATCGGGTCCAACTCTACCTCGAGCTGCGCAATGTGCTCGTCCAGCCGTAAACTTTGTCCGTTATATGTCGCCAGTGTCAGTTTGTTTTGTTAGCCTACCGTAGGTGAGTTTGGCATTGGGAGGTATTTAGATGTTGATGACCCCCCTTACATCCCGGCACAATGTATATTGTGTATAATCTCGTGGTGTGTATACACGAAAGAAAAAAAAACAGAAAAAGAAAAAAAAATATACAGAAAAAAAGTGTTTTTTTTAACAGAAAATTATACGATAAAAGTACAAACTTCCACACACCACGAATTAAATTCTTGTTAAGAAAACGGAGGAGCATAGGCTCAACTCAATGGTGGGGACAAGAAAATCACAATGAATTTTTGAAATAACACTGGTTTCTTTTATAAAATTGAGTAAATTCCGAAAAATGTGACAAACAAAAGCATAAAATTGGTGCGGAAGGAATCGTCAGACATTTTCTTGTAGTGTTGCCACACATACACATATTTTCGTTTTACGTGTGAAATGAGAAAACCTATAGAATATTAGGTTTTAATTAGCAAAATTTGAAGACGTATTTGACAATGACAGAATACCATAGTTTTAAACTTGAAAGGAGAGTAAGAAGATTTATATCATCATGTTTAAATATGGAATTACAGCTAATTTACTTATGTTTTAGATTTTTAACATACTAAATATTGTAAATGTTTCTTTAAATTACTGCCATAAATGATAAGAAAATTACTTCAAATCGTACGATATAGAATTTTTTCTTTTAGTTTGTCAAACCTCATGTGATTGAATAAGATGGGAAGAAATTCAATACAATTTTTTTCTCAATTGACTTACTAAGTGTGGGCGTGCACTTGACGTTTGACTGTGACACTTTGGACGGACACACAGATTAGAGTATATGTCTAACGGACATATACTGATATAGGTACTCTAATCTGTGCTGTGACTGCCGCATGGTCAATTGATGATTATTTTCTTTGGGTTTGCGTTGCGGGTCATAAATTCACGAAAAGAAAAAGTATATCAGTTATTATTTATTCCTAATTATAAGTGTAACATTACCAAAATGCCAAGTCAAATGATAACACTGCAACTCGGCCAATGCGGCAATCAGAGTGAGTACATTTTAAAAAAAATCGGTTATTTTCATATCGAGTATTAACTGCTTTTATTTATTTTGTAGTAGGCTTCGAGTTCTGGAAGCAGTTATGCGTAGAGCACGGCATATCTCCCGATGGTATACTCGAGGAGTTTGCCTCTGCCGGCTCCGACCGCAAGGATGTGTTCTTTTACCAGGCGGATGATGATCACTACATACCGAGGGCGGTTCTGTTGGACTTAGAACCTCGTGTTATTCATTCTATTATGAACTCACAGTATGCTAAGGTGTGATAAGCTAGTAATTTTTACTTTTGGAACCTTTTTCACCAGAGAAATATGGAATACATTGTTAATATTGATAATTTTAGCTGTACAATCCAGAAAATGTGTATCTGTCGAAGCACGGGGGAGGTGCCGGTAACAACTGGGCGTCAGGGTATGCGCAGGGGGAGAAGCTGCAAGAGGAAGTGTTTGATATCATCAACAGAGAGGCTGATGGTAGTGACAACTTGGAGGTAAAGCGCTTCAAAAACTATTTTTTTTAGTAATTTGTTAGTTATGATTATGAATATTGCCACCAGTTAAAAATAATTGAATTAGTTTTCTAAATGAATTTTCAAAGAGCGAGCTGTTTCGAGTAAACCTACTTTACTATACTTACTCTTTTAATTCTACATATGTGTAATTAATAATTGAAACGGAATAGCATTTGCTCCTTTAGTAAATTTAAAATTATAGAATCATAATAATCTCTTTTCGTGCAGGGCTTTGTGCTGTGCCACTCGATAGCAGGAGGCACTGGGTCTGGCATGGGTTCCTACATCCTGGAGCACCTTTCAGACAACTTCCCTAAGAAACTGGTTCAGACCTACAGCGTCTTCCCCAATCTGGATGAGATAAGGTCAGTTTCTGCACAGTACATCCTAACGACAGATCAATGTCATCATGTCTATCAATCTATATTATTACTAAAGTTATATCTAAAATCTTTGTATACTTGCGTTTATGTGGTATGGTAATGAGAGTTTCTCTCGCACACTAATTCACCCGCACCAATGAATATGAAACCCATTGGAGCGCAACCAATATTAGAATTAATCTCTAGGAGATATGTTCAGAGTAACGCGGCGTTATGCATCGCTGCCTTGTGTTTAACCACGGCCAGGTTTGGTACGCCGCATGAAGGAATGAATGCGCGGCTGAAGGGGAGACTATTTTCCCGGGGCCCTCTTCCCGGCGAAATCCCGAAAGTTGAAATTCCAATCGCCAATTTGGCACCAGTTTAGCTGCAAAAGTAGACGCCGTGCTTACATATAATCTTGCGGTCTTTTCTTCTTCTGCCTTGCGATGTCCCAGCGCCTAGGGCCGGTTTCGTAGATAGTCTTCTCCACTTTGGTCTATACTATAGATTTTGGTCTATATATACTATTTGGTCCACATATCAATTGGCACTCATTTGTCGCGCGTTAATATGTGATGGGCGGACGACATTCGGGGACATGCAGCTCACAAATTTGTCAAACTCAATTTTGTCAACAGTGATGTAGTGGTCCAGCCATACAACTCTCTGTTGACCCTCAAAAGACTGACAGAGAATGCAGACTGCGTGATGGTGCTCGACAACACGGCGCTCAACCGCATCGCGAGCGACCGCATGCACATACAGAACCCCTCGTGCGCGCAGATTAACACGCTCGTGTCCACTATCATGAGTGCTAGTACCGCCACGCTGAGGTAAGACGGCCGATGTAAGACGACTGGCTGAATTAAGATGATTGGATAAGGTAGACTTCTGTATGACGTAAGATGACTTTTTCAAGTAAGACGATTGGCCGACTATTACCTTATGACTAGCTGAGGTAGACAACTGTGTGAGTTAAGACGACTGTTACCATACGACTAGCTGAGGTAAGACGACTTATCATACGACTAGCTGAGGTAAGACGACTGGCTAAGGTAAGATGACTGGCTAAGGTAAGACAACTGGCCGAAGTAAGATGACTGTCTGAGATAAGACGACTGGCTGAGGTAAGACAATAAAAGAAAACGCTGGCTGAGGTAAGAAGATTCTCCAAGGCAAGACTACCGACTGTGGTAGGTAAGTCAACAGACTGAGGTAAAATGACTGGCTGAGGTATGATGATTGATGACACAAATCTTAGACCATTACAAAGCAGGAGAATTATGTCATAGCAAACAAATTATGTTATAATTATAATTCTTAGCTCTCGCAATTTCTTGTGGGGAAAGTGTGTGCAGTTATTGGACTCGATTGGCGCAATCAAGGCGCATCGCATACATTAGAGCAAAATGCAAATTGATCTTAAACGGAATGAAGCGAAACGTGAAAAGATAAAACCCTATGAATACAAGCTTCTTGTCGTGTTGTGAGTCTCCAACCTATTGTTAGTTCTTCAGGCCGCGCGTAGACCTCTGACATGGTCTTCGAGACCGACAGTTTAACTTGCTCTTCGAGGCTCTTTTACATATACCCTTACAATATCTTTTTACTTATACCCTGAGTCCCTGACCAAAAAAATAAAAATCCTCGCCATATTGCTGAATTAAATGGTTATTTTTTCTAGGTGAACTATTTCATAACACAGTTTATAAAAGAACCAATGGCGCCCTCTTGCGAGGGATTATTTCTACCAAGGACGCTCCGCGAAGTCTGAATGTCTTAAGAAATTTCATAGGTGCACTGCAACCCTCTTGACAGGGTTTTTATTTCCCTGTCAGGGTAATTGAGCACATTTAGAAATTGAACCAACCGACATTTATCCTTCCCACCATCAATTCCTGGCAACAACCACGTATTGTATCCCAGGGTGATATCCCGCAGATACCCGTCGTACATGAACAACGACCTGATCAGTCTGGTGGCGCCGCTGATTCCGACGCCGCGGCTGCACTTCCTCATGACTGGCTACACGCCGCTCACTGCCGACCACAAGCTGAATACTGTAAGTTTGTGTGTTATGCTGGTGCAGTAGTACTGTTGAGTTGAATGCTGTGAGTTTGTATACTGGAGCAGTATTTAAGTTCATCGAAGATTTTTGACAGTTGGCTTCAGCTAGTTGGTTGACTGTATAAACCCAAACCCGATACAATCGTTCGAACACAATTTTAATAAACCGGTTATATTACTAAGACGTCGGTTTGGTGTAGTGTTCTCACAGTCCACACCCCCTTGGCATCTCTCCCTTTGTGGAACACACTTTACGCAGACAAAATGTTTGCAGGCACCAACGATCCGCAAGACAACAGTTCTAGACGTGATGCAGCGCCTCCTGCAGCCCAAGAACATGATGGTGTCGCTCAGCCCGGACCGGACCAACAAGCACTGCTACATATCCATACTGAACATTATACAGGCAAGTATTTATATTATAAAAGTTCGGCAGTGGCGTAACGTAGATTTCTGCTGCCCGGGAACGAGGTGTGAATTCGCCGCTCTTTCCCTATTTTCGCAATCCGGAAAAAATGATAAAAAGTCTGGGATACTGTCACCATTTTTTAAAATTTTATTTTACTAAATTCACAATCTGTACTAGACATAATTTTACGACACGACACGCCGCGCATAGCGTCTGAAAATGATTATGATAAACAATGTCATTTTTTTACTCTAAAAAGAATGCAGATATTGGTTTCTTATATGTGACAACGATCTATGTGTCAAACAAAAACCAGTTTCTTCCTGTTTTTCCAAAAATTGTTTTTTTTTTCACCCAGGGTGAAGTAGACCCTTCACAAGTACACAAGTCTCTACAACGCATCCGCGAGAGGAAACTGGCATCCTTCATCCCTTGGGGTCCGGCGTCCATCCAGGTATTGTATAGTTATTTTTATTTATTATACCTACATGTAGTTTTAACATTTGATATATTCATATACCTTATAGTATTTACGTAGTATTAGATTACAGTTTGCACAGTTTTGCATGCTTTATTATTATTTATTTATTTGTGGGTAGTACCTAATTCATACGCCATCTGCAATTCTGCATTACATTATGTATCCCTATGATTTATCCATCACCTGAAGGTTTCCTGGAAGATATCGCTTAAAGCGATAAGGCCGCCTTCTGCACATTGTATTGTATCTCTCTTTATGTTGTATGTTTTCTTTTAGTCCTGGGAGTGTAATAAAGTATATTTGTATTGTATTCTGTGTAAAAATTTTATTTTTAAAAATTTTAGGTAGCCCTCTCGCGGCGCTCGCCATACGTGCACGCCTCGCACAAAGTGTCTGGCCTGCTACTGGCCAACCACACCAACATCTCCTCGGTGAGTGTGAGACCCTTCAGCTAATAGTTCTTCTGAATCATCAGTGAAAAACAGTGCAACAGTTTAATATGATATTCGGTAGTGTAGAAACCGTTTTAATAACTGCCCTAACAGTGAAAAAAAGAAAACATCGTCCATGATGGGAACCTGCTAGTAATAGAACCTTTTTCATATTTCACACTACACTGTCGCTAATATCTTTAATGTCCAATTAACTTCACAGGTTGCCTGGAAGAGATCGCTTTAAGCGATAAGGCCGCCTTTGTACATTTCGTACTATTATTCCTGTAGTTTTCCTTTTCCTGTATTTGTGTACAATAAAATGTTTCTATCTATCTGCTAAAAGTTTCCAAGGGTATGTGAAATCCACAAACCAACACACAATCTACCAGCCTTTCCCAAAGTGGGCGATAACGCCCCCTTGTGGGCGCTGCAGGCCTAAAGTAAGAGACCCAGAAAAAAAATGGGGGCGTTGTGTAGAGGCTTGGGGGGTGATTTGTAATTTCATTTAGCTAAGAGGCCTCTTAGACACCGACTGCATGAGCTCTCGACTCTCAACTACAACTTGTGAACATCAACTAATATTAAGTTAAGAGATTGCTCAAACTCGGTTCGCTATTTCTCTCCGCGTAGTTCATATATCTGTCCCGTTTTATTGAATATATGAAATAAAAATCATGTCAATCGGTCGCTTCGTTTCGAAATGAAAGTAGACACAAACAAACAAATAAATAGGTAACAGACATACTTTCGCATTTTAATAGTTTAATTAGTACTCCTAGATAGGTATATATAGTAATATAGCTCACAATAATTAATTAATTTAATTTGAAGTTATAGTCGTTTTTAAGTAGGGGAAAAAATGGGGGCGCTAAAAAATAATTTATTCTCAAAGTGGGCGGTAGACAAAATAAGTTTGGGAACCCCTGATCTACAGTCTAGGGACTGTAGATAATGACCACATCTTAGTAGTCGATGGCGCCATCCCAAAATATTTTCTGGATCGACCTCTGCTGACGACAAAAACTCACGCTTAATTTCGTCTCCACAGCTATTCGACAGATGCCTCCAGCAGTACGACAAACTGCGCAAACGCGAGGCCTTCATTGAAGTGTTCCGCAAGGAGTCCATGTTCAAGGAATCACTCCAGGAGTTCGACGAGTCACGCGGCGTGGTCGACGACCTCGTACAGGAGTACCGGGCGGCAGCCACGCCCGACTACGTGCACTGGAACCCAGGTACTGAACTTAGCACTAGAACCCAGGTACTGCACTGAGCACTAGAACCCAGGTACTCTACTGAACACTAGAACCCAGGTACTAAACTGAGCACTAGAACCCAGGTACTGAACTGAGCACTAGAACCCAGGGCACTGCATGCTAGAACTCAGATATTGTACACTCAAACCCAAGTACTTCACACTGGAACCGAGCCAACGTACACTACTTTAGAAACCCATGTGCTGTACACAATAAAAAATAAACAAATACTGTACATTTTTTTAATTCTGTTCTGTTCAGTACTGGAACTGAGGTAATGTACACAATAACTCAGGTACTGTACACTGAAACCTAGGTACTGTACACTGAAACCTAGGTACTGTACACAGGAAGTGTACTACACACTAGAACACAGGTACTGAGCACTAGATCCAGGCACTACACTACAGCATTATGCATTGGAACCCAAAACCTGTTAATTGTAACCAAGGTATTTTACCACTTTAACGTCAAAGATTGATTAGATTTTAATTATAATATTCACTCATGAATTTCTATTAAAAAGTAGTAGTGATCTAGACACACGGGAGTGTGTCCGCCAAGTTCGGAAAGAAAAAGGGCGACGACGTTGCACTCACGTGTGTTATTTTATTACTTCTACTGGATCAAAAAAAAGTGCACATTCGTGGTTGAGCTTAAAATTTTTGTTCCAGTGAGCAGTCAAATATAACGAACCAATGACTAACCAGCATTGGAGCATTCATTCGCGTGGCGAACGGAAAGGATCCCGGGAGTGGGAGGCGAGAGCATTCATCCATGATATTTAAGAAGTATTACTCAGTCGTTTATTTAGTTTTTGTTTAATTAACCTATTGCCATTGTTTTGTAATCTTGTTTGTACCATTTGTTTGTGCCATTGTTTTGTAACCGTTCTCGAATAATGCATGTCTTGCCATCACTAGTGTGGCCAAGTTTTAATATCTTAATGGTATTTAAAAGGTGTGAATCGTGTTGGGTAAAATATTTGTTAAAATTGTAAATATTTGTTACGGATCTGGAGCGTTGTTGTTGATTGTGGTTTATATATTATAAAGATTAATAAGTTTTTACATTATAGTCCTTTATACCCTGACCAATAATATAAAAACCCTGTCAATTGAGCGCCATTGACAGTTCTATAATCTGTGTAATGGAGTTTATGGGTGATGCTTGCTTCAGAAGGTTGTTGCGTGTTCAATGTTGAGGGTCACCACTTATGGGGCTGTGTGCCCTACTGATTGAAAGTCAGTATGTTGATGCGAAGATGAATTATATTTACAATATTGCGATGATGAAAGGAAGAGGAGTGACAGCGCGAGTATAAGAAAAGCGGTGGCGATTGTTTTGAGACGTCAGCAGCGCGCGCAGAATGCACAGCGCGCATGCGCCGTCATTGTGGCGTGAAGCCGCCACAAGTTCACTATGAAAAAAAGTACCATTTAATTCCGAAATATGGTGAGAGTTTTTTATATTCCTGGTCATGTACATGTATAATACATTATTGAAATTTTTATTATACATATTTACTTTTTGTCAATAAAAGTACCAAAAAATATGTATGATATACTCGAACCCTGTCTTATCTGGTCACGCTATAAATAAGTGTGCACTCAGAAGAGTGAAAAAAAACTATTTTTTACCAAGTATATTTTATTCAATAATTGCTAACGCTCAACAGTCCCTTACATTACACAAATCTTGCTCCAGTGCTGAACTACACGGGTTTTTACGTCCATACGTATGCTAAGCGCTATACCAATATCTTCGTAATACGAAAACTCGACCTCTGAAACCCCGTCAAGTTAGGCCAATCTAGTTAGAGACAAAACATTTCGAAATCTTCAGTATCTTGGCACATGTTGTATAACAGCAATCGAACGTTCGTATTATGGTTTTATTAAAGGATTCACAGGTGTTATGATAAAAAAAGGTATCAGGATAGTCTTGTCTGTCTCTTTTTAGGTTCCTTGAGGAGATTCAGATACACAGTTGTATTATAATAACGAAAAGAATAGACATTTAGACAGGGTGTGCTACTAACAAGCGAATCTTCTGAATATTCATGAAAAATACGTGCTCTGAACATTAACAAGCATACATTTATATCAAATTGGATCATGTATTTATCTTAACCAAATCTTTACGTAAATGATACGTATGAGATGCACAACAACGAATCACAGTATACGAGTAAGTTACTACAATTGGCAATTTTATCTGCAATATTTTATTATAAAAAAATTTCATATCCACGTATAACGTATGATGTATGTACCCCATAGTTGTGCACTAGAGAGCAGACTTTACTAGTCATTTGTCTTATTTATAAGATCACTTTTTTATTCAACACTAATTATGGCAATATTTACACTAACTGCCGATGAATGGAACAAATACAACTTACTACAAGCCTAGTTTACATTATTCCAGTAAACACTCAGGTTCCGCAATCCAGTAGTTACTTCATCTTTCATCAATCCTGGAAAAAGATACATTCCTAGACATACAAAGAAAATGTTCTATTTTTCATTCAGCTGGAAGTAGCTACTGGATTGCGGGGCTGGAATGCTTTTAGGAATAATGTAAAGGAAATTGAAAGTCATAGATTATTGGAGTCCATAGTATCATGCATATAGGGCAAGTGAAAGTTTACTAACACAAAACTTCTCATGGCTAAGATAGCTTACAACAAATGATTTTAGGAGAGCCTAAAAACATGTTTAAGGAGAGTTTCCATGGAACGACTTTCAGGTGCAGTTTATCTAAAGTATCTTGATAAATAAAGTAAAGTATTTGATGATTAAGCATTGTAGTCTTATGGATAGCTGAATGCTCCGACCAGCCAAATACATGGTCAAAGAAAAAGTATTGTATGCCATTGTAACAATTGGGGATCTCTGTTGTAACCCTCGGCTCTAGCACCTAGTGTCACAACAGTGGCTTAAACTACTATCTCAATAGAACGAAAATTGTGAAAAATAAATTATTCCTGCTTCGTTCCATTTGAATTAACTGCATCATGGTGAACGATATACATTACATACTAACATTAAATACACACATCATCAGTATGTGATGATGATAGATAACACACTAATTTTTGTACACAAATAAATACAAGATTAATCAAAGAGTCACAAGAGCAATCAAACTTCGTATGCACTATTCTTGAAAGAGAAGTTGTTCAGAATTACTATTTGATTGATTAAATATGCCTTTTGACTCTCCACTAATAGTATAACAGTTTTCATTAAAAAGTTTAAAATTTCAACACATACCACTAACTAATTACGATAATGTGATAAGAAACTAAACTAACGCAAATGTAACTACCGCCTTAGTAATGAAGTTTCACCAACCCACTTTATAAGCAATTGTTAGTTGTATTTTACGGTTAATTCTAAGATTCTGATGTTATAATTCTTAAGACATATCTTATAGTGCTTTAACTTTAAGAATACTTCATTTAACTGACCGTATTAGCTAGAAAATGGGAGGGAAATTAAGATTTGCCTTGTAGTCGAAGAGTTAAGACTCTTCGACTACAAGGCCAATACTAAAATAGTGTAATCATAAAAAATAAAAGCAATGCCATAGTGCTACACGGAATTATAACATGGAATTAATGGCATGGCCTAATGCCGAGGGCGGGAGGCTAGGCTAGGAGGTCTGGCTCGGCGTCTGGAACTTTGGCTGGATGATGGACGTCTTCCGGACAGGGACCGTCTCCGGTGTTGGGATGGCATCTCCGGTTGGCAGCTTGACGGGCACGGCTGGAGTTTTGAATGGTGCTGTGAGGTTGCTGGGCCGCTGCTTCGCCATTTGATAGTCACCAGAGTCAAAGAATTTTTGCTGGAAATTAGATGGTGTTAATATAATAAATTAACATTTAATGGCTCTTCTTCACGATTGGTCATGATGGGCGATTACAGGCACGCACGATCGTGTGTAATCGGCCATGATAGCCATTAATTGGCGACAATCGGATAGCCGTCGGTTTTTCATACACACATCAAAGGAATGAGTGAACCAAAGTATGATCGTGAAGAGGAGCTTTTAGTCAATCTACTCAAAGAATGTAGTATGTGGTCTGTGGAGTATTCCCATCCTCATCATGGATAGGAATTATAATTCCCATCTTCCCCCACTTTTTTGCGTCGCTATGTCAAGAATTAATTCGAATTTTTAAAATTAATTTGATAAAATTTAATAAATTAAACAAAAATTGGAAAAACTGAAAAATTTGGGTAATTTCGAAGAAATTCGACAAAATCCCCATCATAATTCTCATCTGCCTCCACTTTTTGCGTCGCTATGTCAAGAAATAGTTTTGATCCGAATTTATTTTTTCGAATTTACTCGATTTTATCTTAATTTTTGATTTTTTTAACTTTTATTATATTTACCGATTTTATTCAAATTAATCCCCATTTTTCAATTTTTATCCAATTTATTCTATTTTATCAAATGGAAGGTGTTTATTTGAATAAAGAAGGGATACTAATGTAATGTAATGTAATAACGGGCTGATTTCCGCAACTTGACGTCTTAAGCGCCTATTTTGCGTGTGGTGGAAACTACTACTAATCGAGCCACCCCAACTTCGCCAGGAAGTCCAGCAGTCCTCTGATGTCCTGAAGGACTTCGGGAAGTGATCCTGGGGTGCCAAGGCTTCCCGCCCGGTAGGTGGTCACCTCTCTGCACTCCAAGAGCACGTGGGCAACCGTCTCCTCCGCCTCCATGCAAGCTCTGCACAAGGGGCTGTCTGTGATGCCTATATTGAAGAGGTGTCTGTTAAGTGGACTGTGTCCGGTTATTATCCCGGTTACTTTCCGTAAATTGACTCTGCTGAGCCGCAGGAGCTGTCTGGTGAGTCTCGGATCAGCCTTCGGCAAGGCTTCTCGAGACTGCCTGCAGTCCACGACCTTGGCCCAGCTAGAGCTCTGTATATCCTTCGTGCGTTGGCGCAGCGACGTCTTTATCCAGCAGAATGGCAGGGGTATGAGGGGCTCTGGGCCCTCTGCAACCATCTCCGATGCCCTTCTCGCCAGTTCGTCCGCCGCGTCATTGCCACGAGAATTACTATGTCCCTTGATCCACTGAAGGGTGACCTTGATACACTGAAGGGATACTAAAATACATAAACTAAAATTATTTTGTAAAAGATCGTTTTACCTAACTCATGTTTGTACCAAAACTTTTTATACGATTGTCTTACGATTGTTATCCAAGTGAGTGGTTTTTTATTCTACTTCTTTGCTTTTTGGGTAGTGGAATATACATAAAACAAAATAAGTTAAATTAAGGTATACGTGATGTGCGTTAGCACTTTCGCGCCGTGCCATCTCGCCAGCCACAGGCCAGAGGAATACCTAAAGTATTCCAACCTGGAATCGATGTACGACTTTGTGCCTTTTGCAGTTGAAACCACTGGACATAGGGTTCCGAGGCCAAGGATCTGATTAACACAATGGGGAGACATATAAAGGAGAGAGGAGGTGATCCGCGTGCCGGCCCCTTTTTAGCAATTCCCTCTATTCCCCCTATTCAGCACCACATACTACATTCTTTTAGTAAACTAAAATTGTTAGCAAGAACAGGAATAAAATTCTATTATCCAAATAACAAGTTTCACAATAGTATTTTAATGAGACATTCATTAGGGTTAATGCCAATAAGTACAAACAAATGTGGCCTAAGTAGGACTTTATCTTCAATAGATACAAAGAGTTTATTCACTTACTCCTTTGGCTAGCCTTTTCTGAAGGAAGGCAGAGTGACCTCCGGGCCCTCTACCCAGCATTGCATTTGGGAACTTGGCCTTCAACTTGGCTTCTTCTAGCTTTTCTAGTTCTTTTGGCTGAAAATGTCATAGTACAAAATAAATTAAAAACAGAGTCAAATCAATTTTATCTTAATATAACCTGTGATGTGGATCAGTAGTACAAAAATATTATATTATGAGCATAGGAAAATGTAACATAGCATGATATGCAGCCGATTAATCGTTTTATATGATTTTAGTTGAATAACAGCTAAAATTCAACAGCTATGGAATTAGAGTTACGCTCTGACACATGGGATACCAGAGTTTATTATATTGGTTTTTACATTGACTGATTTAATAATTATCTCCTTGAAGAAGGTATGTACTTACATCTTTTGGGCGTTCATTTTGATCAGCTGAATCACTCATTTTGTATCACTGAAAACAAAACAGATTGCAAATAAAATAAAAGGACAATGAGCTCATGTGGTGGTACATCAACAAACTAAGCTAAGCTTTTGTTTACCCTCACTGACACTGCACAGTACATTTCGTTGTAGGGTAGAAAACATTCATCTGAACCGTTTATTTACGGGGTACATTCAATTCTAATATCACAGATATAATTCACCAAAAGTCTCCCGGATGAACGGAACTACGCACATGATTTAAAAATGAGAATAAGAAAAAGAAATGTAATTCAATAACGTTCGGCAAGTCCGAAAGTTGTTTGTTTACCTTGATATCGCTCTTCTCTACTAACAGTATTTCGATGATTCTCTATACGGTATCAATAATAAACGTAACTGGAAGCAAGAAACAATGACTGTATTGGTGAAATAGATCGAAATTCATCAACAAACAGCAAAAATTCTTGTAAACGTTCCACTTCCGTCAATCAAAAAATGGCGTTTAAAAAATAGTGTTACCAGTTTAGAATTTCAATTTCCTTACTTTATGGCGAGGGCCCCACGAGCAGAGCCGACACCGACCCGTGCGGACACCGGTGAGTAGTGACGAACGGCACTGGAGTTCACTAGTGGTGTGACGCGCCACCGCGCGGCGCTAGTGTTAAGGGCGCGGGACCACGCCCGCCACGCTGCTGAGCTGCGGGGTCGCCGAGTGGCGTCACGAGCAGAACCAACACAGGCCCGTGCGGGAAAGCGGTGAGTAGTCACATGACGTCACTGGAGTTCACTAGTAGTGTGACGTCACCGCGCGGCGCTAGTGCAGAGGGCGCGGGACCACGCCTCCACGCTGCTGAGCGGCAAAGGCACCACGAACAGAGCCGGCACCGGCCCGTGCGGGAAACCAGTGTGTTGTGATGTGACGTGACGTCACTGGAGTTCACTAGTAGTGTAACGACACCGCGCGGCCTAGCGCCGCGCGGTGTCGTTAGAGGGCGCGGAACCACGCCGCCACGCTGCTGAGCGGTGAGGGCGACTGGGGGCGCCACGAGCAGAGCTGGCACCGGCCCATGCGGGACACAAGTCTTTCAATTTTACCCGAAATTGCTAGTTCTTTCGGTCTGATGCTGCAGAAAAGATCCTGATCGCCCCCACGAGGAAACGTTCCCCGCGCGGTTATCAACAGATCGAATCAATACACGTTAAGGAGTATTTGGGAGTTAGGACGTAGTTGACCGACCGTGTCAGTTTGCACTCGTATACAAAAATAACAGCAATATCAAACTATGCAAGAAAATAATAAGATCTGTATAAATCTAAAGCACCATACGATTTCCTAATGAAACTAAAAATTAAGACAAAAATAACAGTAATATCAAACTATGCAAGAAAAAATGAAAACTGTTTAAATCTATAGACCCCATACGGCTTCCTAAAGAAACTTAAAATAAAAACAAAAATAAAAGCAATATCAAACTATTAAAGAAAAAAAATTGAACTAACTATTTAAATCTATAGCCCCCACCCCATACGGCTTTGTATAGAAACTTAAAAGCAAAAATGACTGCAATATCAAACTATGCAAGAAAAAAATGAGAACTGTATAAATTATAAAATTTTCTAATTTCTAATTTCAACAATATAAGACTTAACATTCAAACAATTGAAGTTGTGTGTAGAAAATAATGGTAACACTCTTTCCGAACTCTATGGTCAGCATTGTTTAATCTGTGTTTTTGTCTTTGGAAAATATACAAATACAGGTACACGGTAAATTGCATTTTATTTAAAATCTCTGCTGTAGAATAATGAAAAGCCTAACATCATCACAACAGTCTGTCATACATTGCAAATATTGTAATCTATGACAGACAGTTGTTAAAATGTAGGTACCGTAAAACGGGGAGAAGCGGGATCGTGGGTTGAATACGGAAAACATTTCAACTTTTAAACATCTCATTGTTTCTATACCGTTGATCAAATGTGAAGCAAAATTTCTACCAATATAGTAGATTATATATTTTATTTATTGTGGTATCACCAATCCAATCGAAGCCGTACCCATTTCGTGTCTTATAAAAACCCTTTAAAATTTGAAATTACCGCCTTTTCTTAGGCATAACTAATGATTTTATAGTAAGTGGACAATATGCACAGAAGAAAATAATGATTTGACACATTTACATTTTAAATAGGTAGCACTGTAATTGATTACATTTTAAACGTACGTTTATATTAAAAAACGTACTTTTTAGATTCGTACCATCCATGTTGAAAATTCATACTGGCAACACTCTCTCTGCTCTTTCTGTTTCTCGTCAGCGAATGCATGATTCAATAAAATATACATATTGAAAATTGATTTCGCCAACTAGTCACTAAAATTCTTTGTAATATTCGTGAGTATTGTCTTCATTTTCAGTGTCTGTTCAAGTAAAATTCTTTTTATTTTGTAATCAATATAAAATACGCATCACATTGTCTACTTTGCAGAGGCGTTCATGTTTTCACGTAAAAAATGATCGAATTCACGATTAAAACATTGGATTCTAACAATCACCACTTTTCTGTGGATGATGAGGTAAGTAATAAGTATTTGTTTGACATTTGCTATATCACATTTGGTTAAAGATAGGTATAGTATATCAAATTCTAGGTATATCAAATTTGGTTAAAGATTGCTATATCACATTTGGTTAAAAATAGGTATGGTATATCAAATTCTAGGTATTCTAGGTATATCAAATTCTTTCTAGCTAGCATTATCTACACTGTAAGCATTTTTCACAATGTAATGTGTTGTGTTAGTATTGGTAGTAAATGATTCATATAAGTTTAAGCGAATGTATGCAATAAATGGGCCTACCTACTATGGTAGGTAGGTATATACGGCATCATGTCCTGCCATTTGGCCTACAGGTCTTCTAAAATTAAATGTACACCACATGCACATAAAATACTACAATAAAAATCTTTTTCTATATCAATTGGGTCCGGATTACAATAGGGATATGCTTGAAAACTTTCAGGTGAATGTACTCGATAGCGGTCCGAAAACCGCATGAGTTAATTAAATGAGTAATTACCTATTATCGAACATACTCTAGTTAGGTTTATATCTACATAGATAAAAAAAAGAATATTGACAGTAAAAATTAAGATGACAATATTTAATCCTGGTTTAGCTCGTGATTTGTTTAAGCTTTTTAAACACAATTGACATCAGGTTAGTGTTAATATAGTTAATGGTTGGCTCAAGCGTCAGTATAGGAACTTGTTTTCATTAGAAAAACCTTTTTAGGACTGTAAAGTTGCTGTAATGGATTTTTAGCCTTCCACAGTTGATATTCTCTTATGAACTTGCTGCATTCTTCTTCTTCTTCAATTTAAGAGCTATGCTCTTGTCGGTGTAGTAAACGCCACTGTGTCCTGTCTAGGGCCTTTTCCTTGACCTCCTTATACGACGCAACGCCAGCCTTCTCTTTGATTTGATCGAAGTAGCTTATCCTAGGTCTTCCTCTTCCCCGCTTGCCTTCAACTTTTCCTTCTATAAGGTTTCTTATGTATTCGTCGTGTCGTATAAGGTGGCCCACCATATTTCCCCTTCTATTTTCAATAGCCTTTAAGATGTTTCTCTTTTCTTTTACCCTTGTCAGTACCTCTTCATTTGTCACTCTCTCTGTCCAGCTTATCCTTTCCATCCTCCTCCAACACCACATCTCAAACGCTGCATTAGAGAATTAAAAATTATAAATGGATTTAAGTGAATATTTTATTGCGGTATGCTGGATTTCTATGTAAAAAACATGTCTGTTTCAATATTTCATTGTAAGTTATTTCAATTGGTGTGAGTTAGTAGGTACTAAAATACCACCCAATCCTGATTCACATTCATATGGTAGAGTAGAAAAAATAATGGTTTACCAAGATGTTTCAATTATATAAAGAGGAGTTAATGACTGTCCTAATATTGAGTATAAACATGTCAAGTTAATGTACCCATGACAAAAATGAACAACATTTTTATAGTATGAAATAAGAACTAGCAGTTGTGTACATTTAAAGTTATTTGTGAATTAATATTGATAATAAAAAAGGTGGAGTACTTTCTAATGGGTGGAAATTTTCCAAACTTCTATTAAATAGCATTTTTGTCTATTGTAAAACTAAGTTGTCCTCTGAATTACTTGTTTAGCGATCAACTATGAGCATCTAAAAATACCATTTCAGCGTCTAAATATTGTCAAAACAGGAAAGATTTTGTTTGTTGAAACAGGAAAGTATTGGTTGAACCAATTTACATTATAGCCACTGAATTTTTAAACCGAGTCATTGACCCCCAAGGTCATTGACCTTCCCCCCTCACCCCCAGGCTTGCATATGCAAACCATTTTTACTGAGTTGTTATAAAAAATAATCTAACGTAATGTAAGTTAGCTTGCAGGCAAGAATGTGCAAGCAGTTACTTATAGGTTATTATAAATCCATCGCTGAAAATGAGTCACTAGAGGTTAATTAGAAAAATGGTTGTTCTTTGATGGTTTATTCCTAATAATTAGTTGGTTTATAAAGAATAAGAATTAGTTTATTAGAAGCGTTATTATTTTCATTATTATTGCTCACGCATGAAATACGGTTTTTGTTATCAAATAAAATTCCAGTTGCTTGATTTATAATTCCCCATTTCTATTAAATATCCTTGAATATTTCATGTTTTTGGATTTTGTCTAATATTTATGTTGCTATGCGATTTCTACTGCTATACTGCTGCTTTATTTTGGAGATCGTGTACCTAGCATTGTCAGTGGATAATATAGGATAAACAATAGTATGCATAAAGTGTGAAATAACCGAATTTTACAATTTGAGAAAACAAAAAAGATATGAAAGACTTTATTTACTCTTACGTATTATAATGATCGTTTAAAGAGTTTTAAATGGAATAAGTGCATGCACTGTGAACATATGTCCATATATTTAGTTGCATGTCTATCCTCACATGAGGCCTGTCTTTCGTATTTTATTTTGTCAGTTTATTAATTTTTATTAGTTAAATTTTTGTAATTGTAATAATGCTATGCAGGAATTTCTGGCACAATCATTAGTGTGTTCAGAATTAATATAAATTTGTGTGAACTCTGTGTTCCATATAGGATCAACCTGTGGTACCTGGTTCTTAAGTTCTATTAGAATTCCAATCAAACCAATGAAAATGTTGACCCTTATCTAATATGCAAAAAATTAAATGAAAATGGTTCTTTATTTTATATAAATAAATGCAGGTATTTATATTTTACATTTTAATTTTGCTGGGGAGCAATAAAGAATGAAAAAAATAAAATAATAATACTAAATAATATAAAATCTGAAAATGTACTTTATTTATTTAAGCAGCTTGTTCAGGGTACTATAGATAGCTACTATAGTAGCTAGTATCCACCCTTTCTTCATTCAATGTCTATATTAATAGTACAATCAATTCGATATTTGACTAAATTTTTATTCAATCAATTTACATGAACATCCTGAATCTTAAATACTTTTTTCGATATCTCAACTAACACCAGAGATATTAATGATTTAAGTTAGTACTGGAGAGATACTCTGTCCCTTTATAGCAAAACAGTTCTTTATATGTAGTGAGGATCTGCTTGTATGGCGCTACTGCACAGTGACGTCATAATGTATTATTGCCATTTTTTTTCTTTCCTCTGATTTTTTTATTGCATGTAGCCATTTTATTTTTCAACGAATTTTAATTCCATTTTCATATTTGACCATTAATTTATGTCTATTTCTTAATTTTTAGGAAATGCATTTACTATTTGTTGCTTGGAAACTACCGAATTATATCTATAATAGTTCATTGTACCTGTTTGCATTGCACATAAAGACTGAATACCTAGTGCCTACTAGTGTTTATGATCTGTCTACTTATAAAATATTGTAACTGTGTTGATTTCTCTGTAGATTAAACATTTTACGTGTTTTTCATTCCGCAGATGACTGTACAACAACTGAAGGAGAAAGTCAGGGAAACAATGGGGATAGAGATAAATTTACAACGGCTTATATTTTGTGGAAGAGTCCTACAAGATGATAAGAAATTGTCTGAATATGGTATGTATAACTACTATAAAGGATTGATTTGGTGATAATATAATGTAAAAAGAAATATAAAGAGACACATGCCACGAGATGTTTGTACAATGTGGTTTCAATGAAGACTCATTGGTTATTAACTAGGGAATACAGTGCTAACGTTTAACTGACATACAGGTAAGGTAAGAAATTTTGATATACTCCACTTCAAGAGTGAGTTATTAAGGTATTGAACTGATGTTGCAGATGTGAACGGTAAGGTGGTGCACTTGGTGCAGCGGGCGCCGCCCAGCCCTGAGTCGCGCCACACAGTGCACTCCCCAACAAACAACCCCAACGCCAATGCAGATGGGAACAACGCTACGCAGCAACAGATTAGGAGACTTATGGCGAGTTTCTCCTAACAAACCCGTACTACAGTTAAATTTTATTTAAAAACTATTTATTCTTTCTCCTAGTGGATCTCCTCGTAAGGTGACGATGAGGAGGTAACAGCGTCTTTAAAACATTCTCACACATATCAATGCAAAAATTAGCAAAACAAAGTTTTTGAGTGGTTGATGCTCTAGCATGGTCTTAATTATAGTTTAAGAAAAAAAAATGTCCATGGTCTTACCACTAGACTACATGTGAAGTTACTCCGGTTAGCGTATCGTACATCGCGATTTTGCAGTACAATCCCTATATGATTCATTATGTTTATATACTCTATAAACTTGTAATCTTTCTCTAGGCGCTTGCGGGGCCTCCCAGTTTCATGATGGAGGAACAACAGGCATTGTCTTTGTCGCCTACCACGGGTCGCTTGGAGTTCATACGACGAATGATAACGGAAATCAAGACATCTCTAACTACCCTCAGGGCACACGTCGAAGGCGAGGTACTTTAAACGTTTTTTTATGGGCGAAATAATTATCAAAATCAATACTGTGCAGATGAAGTATCTAATATGTATTAAAAATATGAATAACTGATATTTATCTTTTGATTCTTTTATGACGAAGCGCTAACAACATAACTAAAGCTCCTTATTTCGTGTGAACATTTTTTTCGCCCATGTACAGAGAAATGAGCGGAACTCAACATATGCATATTGTGTGTGCATTTAATTACATATGAATACATAAGAGTGCATGTGTGACAAGATTTGGGTTAAAAGATAGTTGCAGTTTTATAAAATTAAATCAATCATTTAAATATTTCAACTAGGTACTTACTTACTATTTGAAATGTTCAGCTATTGGGATTGAAAATTACTTTTGGTACTGCATGCACGTTGCGTTCATTCCGCTCTGTTCTCTATCGGTTGCTTATTTGAAATGAATTACTAATAGATGCGATTATCTTGGTCATGATAATATTTGCATGCATGGAGTTTGATTTTGTTAATTTATTTGTTGTGTATGTTTCTATGGCAGATTGGTTCATGTGACTAGCAATTGGGTGGTTATTCTAGAATAATAAATAGTCTCCACTTTTAATGAGCATGTTAGCGCGTTTGCAAGTAGCTTTATTTTTACAAAGATTTACTACACAAGTATAAGTAGTTTTTTATGTTGTTGTGCTTACTGTAGGAAAATTCTGGTGCACCAGCTAGCAGCGAAGCCCAAGTAGACCCTGTGGATAACGATACCACATCGGGCGCGACTCTTGACGAGGTAAAGTACCTAGTCGATGTCTTCCATTTTCCCGATCACAGCATAACAAAATATCCGCTGCGTTCTATTGTGAATAATTTTGTCCATATAGGATTCAGCATCACAACTATGAATATTATTTGTGAGTGGATTCCATAACTTGCTAGATTCATATATAAATACATTATGTATTAAGGATAACCCAGCCGTTATTCCGATGTATTTTGCTGCCGGATTGAAATATTGATTTTTAAAAATTCGAGTCGAGATTTAATAAAATTAAGCATTAGGGACTGGTTTTACATCCGTTTTGATGCGCTGTCCGCTCAATTTATTCAAATGTGTAAGTAAATACACATCGCAGTGTCGCGTGAAACATTTACTTTATCGGTTTATTAATACAGATATTTTAACAATATTAGGTGTCGTAGAGCAGTTAATGTAAGAATTTTGGACTTGGAAAAGTCCTTACAATATTTTTACTCACTCAAATAGGTAGTCTAACTAAATGGAGAAGTATGTGTACTTAGAGGCTAAGTATAAGGGGTATAAGTTTTCTGAGACCTAAGATTGTACTAGCGTAAGAATTATAACTCCTTATAATATAGCGCATGTCAATTGTTGATCAAGTTTTGTCACTACTAATTTGGTGCGATCATTATTCTTAGAAGCTAATAACTAATATAAAGGGTGTCCAGCGGGAAATTTACATGTTTAACATTGATTTAAAAAACAAGTAAAGAGTTTTTTTTAAAATTTATTTTAACAAAATGTAGTGTGACAATGCGGATTTTACTTTTTAAAAACAACATCGTCTAAATGACGCCCGGTCCTGGTGAGACACTCTTGCAGCCGGACCCGTACACTTGCAAATACGCGGGAGCAAAACGTTAGTGCAATAGCGGCAATTTCTCGGCGGAAGTTGTCTTGTAGGGCCTGAATTGTTCGAGGATTATTGTTGTAAACCTTCGACTTGAGAAATCCCCATAAAAAAAAGTCGGATGGTGTGAGATCCGGCGAGCGAGGTGGCCAAGGAATATCTCCATACTTACTGATAACTTTCCTCGGAAAAATTGCCCTCAACTTCTCCATAGAGGCTCTAGCCGTGTGAGACGTGGCGCCGTCTTGCTGAAATAGCGTTCTGTTGTTGTATCCGGGTAACAATTGCAATTGCGGCACCAGAAACTCGTCTATCATTCGGCAATACACCTCAGCAGTAACCGTCTCTCCTTGGTTAAAAAAATAAGGACCAATTATTCCTTGGGCAGAAATTGCACACCACACCGTCGTTTTTGGGCTATGTAAGCGTTTTTGGTGGCGTTCTCTTGAAATGTTAGGACACCAGTAACGCATGTTCTGTTTGTTGACGTAGCCATCAACATGAAAATGTGCTTCGTCACTAAACAATATGTTTCCAAGAGTCCGTGCTGTTCGGAAACGTTCGAGCATTGTTCTTGCGTAGGTTTCTCGCAAAAGATAGTCATTTTCGTGGAGAGCCTGCACGATTTGCATTTTGTATGGATGTAATTTTAACTTTTTTTTCAAAATAACGTGCACTGTAGATTTTTTAATTCCCGTGGAGGCCGCAATCTTCCTTATTGATTTACGCGGATTCCGCATAATTTCGTGTCGAACTTGAGACACATGTTCTGGCGTCGCTGCTGACGTTGATGGTCCTGGAGCAATTCTGTTGACCATTGTCCCTTCTTGTCTAAACCTCTGCACCCACGACCAGATAAGTTGCGTACTTGGCCCATCACTTACTCGTCGGATATTAAAATGAGTACAAAAAGCGCGACGCGCACGAATCAGTGATTCGTCGCTCTTCAGATATTGTTCGACTGCGAACGCACGGTGTGCCCCCGACCAGTGACTCATGGTGACTGACGAATCCGCACGCCCCGCGCATTGAACGGTACCCCTCCCACTAACCTTACCCCGCAAGTATTCGAGCAGTTACAATTTAAAGTAGAAAATTTTCCGCTGGACACCCTTTATAACATACACAGTATAAATGTTATGGACCAAGTGATTAATAAGACATTATTCATAATGCCTGGGCAGTATGAATAATGCCCAAAATGAGGCGGCAATATGATAACAACTATGACTCGTTAAGGGGGCTGGGCGCAAAGAGAAATCGAAAGAAATCTTTGCATGGTTGTCAACATGGTTTCGCATCCACTAGGTTTCTGTCACAGTTCATTTTCTAACAAATCATATTGCCCAATTCGGTTTGTCATTATTCATTTATACTACCCGTGTATTATAGTCCCTCATTAATCACTTGGTCCATGACATATATAACATCTAAAAATATATCACTACATGTTGAATGCGAGTTTGAAAGTACATATATTGTGGCGTCCTTATTTACTGACTTTCAAATTTAGATTTACAAACCATGAATAAGTATGTTATAATAAACAGTATTATGGTGATGCGCTAACATAGACGCACTATTTCGTCCATCTCCCATTACACAAATCTGGATAGATTAATTAGACATTACTTTCTAAAGTAATTAATAATAATAATAATAAACGTCCGGACAGGAGGGAAAGGAATTGACAGATAACACTCGTCCTGACAGTTGGCATTTCATCACTTCAGTGCCAGTGCGTCCACTGTTGACTGTAGTGGCGCTGAGGTGGTGACATAGGGTTGGAATTTCTTTAAAGTAAGCATGAGAATGAGAGGGAGGAGTAAAAAAAAAAAAAAACATGGAGAGACAAAATTCGAAGTATAATCTACGGCCGCTTCCCGGGGGTAATCGCCGGGGCACACCTGGAGCCGACGCTGGGTGTTTCAGTATGCGAACCGTCGGTGGCGAGGAGCTGAGCAGGCGGGCCCTCGCTGGGAATGAACCCGAAGATGCCACAGCCGATATCATTCATCCGTCATCACCAATATCATCGACCCATAGCCTATTCCAATCACCCAGCTCATCACCTCATCCATTCAGCCAACCCGTTTCACGATCACCCAGTTCTTCACCAATGTCAGTAGATGTTGTGCAGGAGGCAGATGCCGTTAACCTTGCACCCGCTACTGGCACCACCCGTGCGCGTAAGAAATGGACAGACGAAATGAACGTTTACATTTTGCGCACTTATTTCATTGTTACAAAATTAGAAACAGATACCCATTCATACTTAACACCGTTACATGAAAGATTCACAAAACAATTTCCGGAAATGCAGATTAGTAGACAACGAATCGGAGACCAACGTAGAGCCATTTCAAATAAACTATTCACAGCAGACAGGATCAAACAGATAAAGGAAGAAGTTGAAGCCTATTTACTCCAACAAAATAATATGGTAGTACCAACAACCCAAAACACACAAAATTTGAGTCAAAGAATGAGATGGAGCAGTGGAATAAACGAATCCATAATGCGTAACTACTACATAATTACTAACTTGGAAACAAACAAAACAGCATACAGACAATCGTTACACCAAGCAGTAATCGCAGAACATCCGCATCTTTCTCATATATCAGAACAGAGAATAGCTGACCAGCGCAGAGTTATAATCAAGAACAGAATGTTAGATGATGTAAAGCTACAGCAGATACGCGATGAAGTTGAAAGGATTTTACACACCCAGAGAGAACATATACAACAGGCAGAGACAACACATGAAATAGACCAAGAGAACCTCAGCCAAACCACAACCATAGATACAAATAGCCAAATTACAATAGGACCCGATGAAATAGGTAGAGATAGTAACGAAAGTCGAACAGACCCACCAGAATCAACCATAAACAAGTACACCATTTCGCCAGAAAAATGTGAGGATATTAGAGAAGCATTTATGAAAGCTATTGATGAGTTTAATACAACAGATCCTACACAAAGACCTAATATTCCTAAACAAAAACCAACCAAAAAACTAGCAGCAATAGTACACTTTATAGACTCCGAAATATTACAAAATTATCTGACCCCAGAAAGCGACTTCCTAACAACCCAGTCCGCCTTATATTGTGCAGCTTACACGGCTGCAACTCAAAATGGTTCAAAAATCAACATTACACAAAGCAGTTCACCACATATCAACCACAAACCAAAATGGCAAAAAAGGCTAGAAAATAAAATTAACGATTTAAGAATAAAAATTGGTAGACTCACAGAATATATCAAGGGAAATAATAGTCAGACACTAAAAAAACACATAGAGGCAATAAAAATAGAATACAAAATACACTCACAACATGAGACCGAAAACACAGAACTCTCACATTTCTTAGACACACTAAAGCAGAAACTAAGCGCACTTGCAAGTCGACTCCGAAGGTATAAATTAACAACACAGAGGAAATCGCAAAACAGACAATTTAATAGCAACGAAAAGATTTTCTATAGAAAACTAGGAGAAGATACATCGAATAATAACACCAATAATAATGGGGAAGTGCCAACACCGGAGCAACTACAAGAATTTTGGTCTAACATATGGGCCAATCCCGTAGAACATAAAGAAAACGATTGGGCCAAAAATGATAAAGAATTATACGCAGAGTTAACAGACATGACATTTGAAGACATCACAGTAGATTTGGTAAAACTGATAATAGCAAAGACACACAACTGGAAAGCTACAGGTTCAGATAAAATACATAATTTCTGGTACAAAAAGTTTAGGAGCACACACACATTATTAGCTAAACATATTAATCAGTTTATACAATCACCAGAGACCATGCCAGCTTATATAACACAAGGAACTACATATATGTTAGTAAAAGACCCCACAGATACAAAAAACCCAGCCAAATACAGACCAATAACATGCTTACAAAATTTTTATAAAATAATGACTTCATGCGTTAGTGAACTTATTTACAGACATATAGACACCAATGGAATTTTAGCTGAACAGCAAAAAGGGTGCCGTAGATTCAGTCAAGGTTGTAAGGAGCAATTAATCATAGATTCAGTTGTGTCGAAACAAGCACTATCCAAAAAACGCAATATCTACACTATGTACATCGATTATAAAAAGGCATACGATTCAGTACCACACTCCTGGCTTATACAAATTCTTCAGCACTACAAAATACACAACGTTCTTATAGAATTTTTGCAAAGCGCAATGCTTAATTGGACTACAGTTTTAAAATTGCACAACAAAAATTCGACTATAGAAACTGACCCTATCAAGATACGAAGGGGAATTTTCCAAGGAGATTCCCTTAGTCCTTTATGGTTTTGCCTAGCCCTCAACCCATTGTCAAATTTACTCAACGACAGCAGCACAGGATTCAAAATCAAACACGATAATACACAACACATCATATCCCACTTAATGTATATGGACGATATCAAACTGTACGGCAGCAACCTTAACGAAATTCATAAATTGGCAGATATTACACAATCATTCTCGACTGATATTTGCATGGAATTTGGAATAGACAAATGTAAAATACAATCAGTACATCGAGGGAAAATAGAACAAAATACTTACATTTTAGACGACGCACAGCAAGTAGGCCCTGTAGACAATTTAATCGGATACAAGTACCTAGGATATCAACAGACGAGACAGATCCATCAAAAAGAAACAAAAGCCAGTATTACCCAAAAGTTCAAAACCAGATTGCACAAAATACTAAACACACACCTAAATGCAAAAAATACCACAAAAGCCATAAATACATATGCCATCCCTATACTAACCTACTCCTTTGGAATCATTAATTGGTCAAAGACAGACTTAACAAAACTCCAACGTACAATCAACACGCTCATGACAAAATACAGAAAACACCATCCAAGATCCTGCACACAAAGACTTACTTTACCTAAACACGAAGGAGGCAGAGGATTGATTGACATCCAAAACCTACATAACAAACAAATTGCCACACTTAGATCATTCCTTCACAGAAGCACACACAGGTCACCACTCCATCACGCCATTACACAAGCAGACCACAAACTCACACCACTGAATCTGAAGGATTACGCCACTCAAACAAATGAAACAATTACACAGATACCTCATAAACTAGATACATGGTTACAAAAATCACTCCACGGCAGACATCGTCGTGATTTAATCAACCCAAACATCGATAAGATTGCGTCGAATGCTTGGTTGAAACAAGGCGAACTCTTCCCGGAAACAGAAGGATTTATGGTAGCCATACAAGACCAAATAATAGATACAAGAAATTATAGGAAACATATAATACACGATAACACACTCCAATCTGATCTATGCCGACACTGTCACAGTGCGTCAGAAACCATACAGCACATCACGGGGGCCTGCAGATCTATTACTCAAACAGATTACAAACACCGACACGACCAAGTAGCTGCCATAATACACCAAAATCTTGCAATTAAATACAAGTTAATTACAGAAAAAACCGCGTACTACAAATACACACCCCAAGTGATAATAGATTCAGAAGACTACAAACTATATTGGGACAGAACTATCTTAACCGACAAAACCATCCACCACAACCGACCAGACATCACACTCCATGATAAGATGAATAAAATAGTTTACCTTATAGACATAGCCATACCCAATACACATAACGTTACATCAACACACACAGATAAGATTTCCAAATATACCGATTTATCAATTGAACTAAAGACTCAATGGAAAGTGCAAACAGTCAAAACTATACCAATCATTTTGTCATCCACAGGAGTAATTCCAAACTCACTTCACACCGGCCTCAAAACACTTGGCATGCACGCCCTCACATACAGACTCCTACAAAAAGCAGTTATAATAAATACATGCAGAATAGTTCGTAAATTCTTATCAATAGAAGAATAATCTTAAATTACTATAAAATACTTACATATTTATCATTTTCATATATATCTTTTTATTTTTTCGTCCCCACTCTCGTTTGGCCAAAAGCCCGCGATTGTGGTAGAATACCCCAGAAATGGGAGATAAACAGAAATTTAAACAAAATATAATAATAATAAAACTAATAAATGAACATGTTAACTTATTCTGAACATGCATTACGATCATAACCAATCTAAATAGTATACTATTACTGTTTTAGTATCTCACACAATTTTTCTTTGATAGTTACTTACTGAAGTTTTATCAAGTCTTAACCTTATTGGATGGTTCGCCAACTACTTGCTTTCTCTGTGAAGTATTTTTTTGTAGAATGGAGTGATTCAAAAGTGTTATTTTCTCAGAGCGAACCTCAGTTGGACGAGAACGGCGATGAAACTCCCGACGCCACGACCAGAGCCCAGAATGCTCGTCGCAGGTGAGTTAAAAAGATTACAAAAGTATATAATACTCGTGTAACACGACACTAATCAGAATAGGATCCTTTTAGAACTGAGATGAAATTACATACAAATCAAACGTCGCCGTAGCATAAGATGAGCGTAGATGGTTTATTATCTGCGACGCCGGTCTCTCAGGTGGAAGGCCCGTGTTCGAATCCATGTAATGTAATGTTACCAGTGTTATGGTTTTTTTTCGAAAGACGGTTCAACGAACGAGGGTCATCCTCTCTAACCCGCGGGGGGAGAGAGGGGAGGAGAGATAATGGGGGAGGGAATAGAGCTTGTACGTCGCATTCACCGTGCGTCGTCACGTCGCTCCTCCCTGGCGCCCTCAGGCGTCGGAGACAACAACAGCTCACGCGGGAGCGGGTACCGTGCATCCGGGTAGGGCGGGCGCGCGTGCAGCGGGGCAATATTTCTCAAGTGTTCGTGGTGACCGTTATCAGCGCGGTCATACATCGACCGCGCTAACCTCACCACGAACTGTTGAATGGATTCTATTTGCACATCGCGAGCGATTACGTCATTTCTGACGTAACGGCCTGCGCCTGTGCAAATACGCAGAGCAATAATAATACGCAGTGCAATTACACCTGCATGATCGATGTCGCATCGATGCCTTAATCAACGTCGGCCGCGTATGTGTAAGGATGATTAATGATTGCGGCTTGTTAAACACGTCGAACGACAATCGATCAACCTTGTAGTTGTTGCGATCAATCAACCAAAGCCGAATATTTTCATCGATCAATTGACAATCGCACGATCGACGTCGGATCGATCTCATAGAAAATGTTCAATCGATCGACGTTGAACGGTCTATAATTGATGTTGTTCAATAACCACCAATCTATGTCGAACGTATGAGTGTAATAACACTCTACATTAACGACTGCTCTAACAGTGAAGCAAAATATATGAAGAAGTCTGCACGCTGAGATAACCAACGAAATGTCATTTGATAATTTCAACGAGTCAGTCTTACCGCAAATGTTCCAGTGGTAACATCAACAGAAAATAGTCATTTGCGCGTAAATTTGTGTAGAATTGGGGAGGGCGACTAATTTTTCTTTCATCTATGTTTATTTCCATAGAATGATCTCGACCCTCATTAATAAGGTATACTACTAAGAAAAAGAATCCCAAGATAAGTTCTAATACGACAAGGTTCCATCTATTCTGTTTTTTATACATACACGACAACGGAACAGAAAGAACAGTAATACCTCTGAACTTTTATTTAGCTGTTCAATTCTGGTTCCTATCCTTACTGCGCAGTTCACGGTGGCAGAATGCATATTAACTAATATATTCTTATCGAAGGTTAGCACTTAACTAACATTTTACGTGTGATATGTGGTCTTTATTCATTTAAAATAATATTAATAATACATCAATCAGTCTTAAGCTTGCATAACATGAATATGTTCATAAATCCTAGAACACAGGTCACTTAGCACAATCTGTCCAAGATATATTTTTGCCCACATGAAAGGAGTTACAGGGCAATACGTGCGTTACGCGCACGCCATTCCCGCCCGCGTGACTTGGGCCAGCTCATTGAAGAACTGGATACACTACAGGAACAGTTCATGCCCTATAGGGCCAACTATATCAGGATGCTGAGAGCTGCTAATAATCCAGAGGTAAGATTTTTTTTGGAAGTCTTAATTTTTGTTATATTTTAGTAAGCGACAATGAGGCCGAAGATGGAACACAGCTCAGTAGGAAATTAAGAGGTTATTCAATGTCTTATTGACAGATTAACATTCGATGAATGTATGTAAAATAAATGAAAGGTGATAAATCATCGTTCATTTCTCCCTAAAGGTAGCATCAAATCAGGCATTACTGTAATAAGTAACTGTAAAATACAAATTTATGAAACTCTCGACTTACTATTGTGTTCTTACTTTTCTGGTCATCATCAGATCCTCAAGGTCCTAAACATTGAGCTCGTACTCGAACCACCTATTACCGTTCCAGAGATTCCATTTGGCATCAAAGATACTTCAAGCTCTTGGCAACCACTGGGCCAATATTTATCAGACATGGCTAAGAACTCTCTACAAAATTTTCAATCCACGTTCAAATCGGATCATCGGTTGTTAAGATATGATGCCATAGACATATGTGTCAAACTTATAAACATCTCTCTTCTGATCGGACTTAAAAATAAAGCGATTTTAAATTGGATTGATTGTGAATTTACTTCCATAGCCCCCACAATTTTCTGACGAAGAGAGGCAGAGGGAGCAACGCACGGTGGATATGGTATCCGATATAATGCATAGCTTCGCGCATGCGTTTCACGCCGTCAGCGATATCAATTTCCAAGTGGGGCAACGCAATCCGCGCCTCACATCGGAAGCAACTATTATGCGTCATCCTATACCAATGCAGGTAATATGCAAAACTTAAAGAAATAATATATTAAATAGGTATTATTATGTGGAAAGTGAGAGTTGTTATGCTATGCTCTTACTAATAAAATTCTGCGTGTTTATGTTACATGATAATGTTTTATTACCAGGCTCATATAAACGTGGTACAGTCGAACCGCCGGCCGCAGCAGCAGTCGGGAAATGCTACAGCAACTGCTACATCTACTACTACGGGAAATATAAACGCAGGGAACGCACACTCGACCCAGAGCAGCGCCCAAGCCTCTGCTCCTGCTGATGTTCCAACCAATCAGGACACCCAAGGGGCTCCTGGCAATGCTCAAACTAGCAGGAATACTACGCAACCGACTGTCAATATAAACATTCAGCCCGATCCTATTACTTATCAAGTAGAGATAGAGACGAGAATGCCCATAGCATTCGCTTTAGAGAATGCTTTGATAAACGGATTGACAAATGCCAATGCTCCGAATAATCCACAACAGCCGCAACCCGAGCCAAACCAACCGCAGCCGAACCAAACGAATCAGCAGGGTCAAAATGCCCAGCAGAACCAGGCTGGTCAACAGGGACAAGCCAATCGCCGCCAAGTATTGTTTGGTAAGTATCAATCTAAATAATGGTGGAACGCGTACTTCAACAAGAATACCTTCTGTAAATGTTTGGTTGTGTCTATCTTAACTATTATTTGATAAACTGTGCTTGCCGTGTATACTGCATAAGTTCTGCTTCCCTAAAAATTGGAATTAAAAGTTTAGAAAGTTGGATAGAAGTCCGCCGATAAGTTAATTACTTAATTTTTGGTGTTATTATAGTTCATTCAATTTCAATATAGTCAATAGAATTTTACATAATAGTATATTATATATGATACAAGTGAGCTAAGTTGATAATGAGCAACTTAGATCGCTTGTATCATAATATACTATTACGAGCCGAAGGCGAGGGTGTAATAGAGCCGAGAGTGTAATGACCAATGCTCACGCGTTTCATACGACGTTTTTCAACATACTTTCGAGAAAAAATATATATTTCTTAAACATATTTTTATACATAAAACACTGCTGGGATTTAAAAAAAATGTAAAGTAATAAGCACGCGTGTTTTATAAGCTGCATTATGAACCTAAATGCGGTGCTATTAGAGCCACTTTACGGGCAAGTGTGCTGAAAAATATTTTGTTTGTTGAGACGTAAATAGGCTAATTCTGATGATTTTGTTTCTTATAGATTTCGAGAACCTGTTCAGAGGGTTGGGTCAGGCTGGTGGTCTGGGTGGAGTAGAGGTTGTAATGAGTATGGAGGAGATCCCACAAGGGGCATCGCTGGGCGTTCCCGGCGCGGGCGCAGGCCCCGGTGCGGGTAACAACACTAACGCGGCCCCAGGAGCGCAGCCCGCGGGCGCGCCAACGAACGACGCTGGAGGTAATGCTCCCCAGCCTCTCCTAGGAGCAGCCAGTTAGTTTCCCTTATCTTATGTTATCTTTCTTATAACATACTCTTTCTTTCTTTCTCATATCCTTTTCTTTCGGAGGCCGGGAATAACCACAGCGGCACTTCGACCCTTGAGGTACTTTTGTACCTACCCCTGTTCTGGTAGGCACACACTGAGATTTTACACAGTAGAAATCTCAGTGTGAATGTTTCCTAACGATATTTTCCTTCACCGTTAGAGCAGTAGCTAAATGTACGTAAGTCTTCGAAAATACGAAAAACTAATTGGTACATGGCACTCAAGGATCTTTTAACCACTGGACCCGAAATGTACTTTATAATGTATGAAAACTCGTTCAACTGGTTTTTGGTGGGAGGGTTGTATGTATTTTATGTCAGAATGAGCGAGCAACCTTGCTCTGGCGATAGACGCTTACGGAATTGAGCTCGATTTAATAGTGACTTAAGCTTGAGACGCGCGAAAAGTGTTACATTTTGGTGTAGCTCGCGGTGTCGGACGGCGGTCTTAGCGTTCCGTCCGTCCTGAATAGGAAGACAGGGTTCCCTGTCAAAAACTTCGGCAGTATAAACTATAATTTTTCATTGCAGTTTACCTAGGCGCGATGCCGTGGGGCGGTCTACCGAGTGCCGATATTCTGCAGAACATCGTGTCGTCAGTGATTCGTCAAGGTCTCGTGCCTGGCGTGGAAGGAGTCGCCTTGCACGCACAAGTTCCTGGACAAGCCCAAGGCCCGATCCACGTGCAGGCTCAGCCGCAGCCGCAACCGCCAATGCAGAACGGTGCTCCTGGTAACCAGGAACAGCCTAATCAGAATGGTCAGCAACCGAGGCAACGTAAGTTCTTTTATATTGTGATTTTGATTCATACTATTGGCGTTCTTTAAAATGTGTTTTACATGATCCGTTTTTCGCCACAATTCTTGTGGAAATTTAGCGAAATAAAGCCTAGAATATTTTTGCAAACCAAATAAATCGTAACAAAAGTTTAGTTATCGACACCACGGTAAAATTTATTTTGCTCCCTATGGAGATGATTTATGTTCGTACAGTCATCGAAGTAGTATGTCGATTAGTAGTAGTACTACTTCGATGCGTACAGTGTGAATTGAACACCGCGGGATCAAAAACGTCAAAGATGATTAATTGATTAAGAACTGGCCGGCTAGCCAGGCAGCGCAAATGCGTTATGGTCCGTACTAAAAGCAGATTGTTTCTTTATTTCAATCTCGGGCGACGCATATTGATTTTTTCGCTACGCTTAGGATTCTACTCAAGAATTCTTCACTCTGCTCTGGATTCAATCTAGCGCTCTCACTTAGTAAAATTCACTATTTACACTATTTTGTTCCCTTGTAACACAATCCTATAATAGGCTACTTGCCATTATAAACAATAAATTATGAGAGTATGTAAATATGATAGTTATGAGTAGATAGTAATGAGAAACAGAAATATATTGATTTCCGATCATGAAATCACGATTTTAATTTAATAATTTAAGTTTAATATCGCCCTTTTTATTATATATATCACATGACCTGAAACGCAGTGAAACGCTATCCGCCATGACGCCGTCAAGTCTGACTTGATAGTGATCAAGTAAACAACACAACGAATGTAGGGCGATCAGTTCTGTTTTATTTGTTTATTTAATCGATAGTGACGTCACAGTAAAACTATTACGGCGACCAGCGTTTTCGCGGGAAATTTAAATGCTGTAGACAGTCTACAGCATTTAAATTTCCCGCGACTTTATTTTGAGGAAATAAAAAACTAGTAAAGTATGAGTATGATTTAAACATTTTAACATACTTTTCAAAAAAGTGTCATATACTATATTATTATTAAATATTGATACGTACGTGATATTATTAAATATTGATAGAGCGTCGGTGGCCTAGTGGTCAGGACGGCGGACTCCCATGCGGGAAGTCCGGGTTCGAAACCATGCCGTGTACCAATGAGTTTATCGGATTTTTTCCAAGACGTACGCACATTGACCGACTGCTCTAATGGTGAAGGAAAACATTGTGAGGAAACCTGCATGTCTGAGAAAATGAAAAGTTTCCGAAGGTTTTGTGAAATCCACCAATCAGCAATGGGCCCGCTCTCGATGGATCATGGCCCGTACGTACCCCTCTCGTGCAAGAGGAGGCCTGCGCCCCAACAGTGGGGACATTAATAGGCTGATGATGATGAATTGATACGTGAGTATATAGAGTATTTATTGTTCCAGCGAGTTTGCACCTTCGTCGCGCGACTACTACCACTCGCGCGCAGGCCGTGTCGCTCGCTAATCTGATATACGACAGATTTCTTCAGTGCGAGAGTCATCACGCGCGTCGCCGTTTACAAAGGCGCAGGTACGATTATTGTTAGTGCTGGACTATACGCGTCCGGTTCCAGCCCTGGTTCGGTTCGCTGTAGCCAATCACAAGCATTCCGCCCTCCCCCTATTTGAAGTCAGCGCCTCGTGATTGGCTGCAGCGAACCGAACCGGGGCTGGGACCGGCGCATGTAATCCAGGTCTTAGGCAGTCCAAGTTGCCGTCACGTGCTGTAGGCATTAAACAATATTTTTTACGCTACTAGACGACACTGCGCAGATTTACTGTATGTACATATTAGTATGAGCTGTCATTTCACTGACTATTTTATACTTTCCAAGATTTTAAAACATACGTCTGGGTTCTGCAATGCTGTGACTAAATTACGCTTGACTGAGATGACACCTAAGCTGCAAGGTGCGGGAGAGGCCCGGCGGAAGGTTCCCTTCCTGCACCGCATAGTTTGCTACCCTACCGCTAGACTATCTAAACTTAACTGATTCAATATTTCATCTGTAGGGAACAACACCAGCAGCAAGTGGCTGCGCAAGAGCGACTGAGGGCGGAGAGAACTGCCGCTCAAAACATTGAGATGTTAAGGGAGCGCAATGCTAATATTACCCAGGTATATTTAAATTATTTTCTATTATGATCATGAGTGCTAATTAAAATTAACCAAAAATACATTTCTATTTGGTTTTTATTTAGAGTTACAGGTATTTCCACAGAAATAAATCAAGATAGAACGGTGAAGTGGGCGGGGCGGAATCCGTGTCTCAATCTTGCAATATACTGTAAGATTTCATTCATTCAGCGTTTAGTTTTCGACGCGGACCGATCAGAGCGGCTGTGCTAAAATGTCTTATTGTGCGATTTGTAACTGTAAGAACAACAGGTACGACAGTGATACGATCAAAAGGAGGCATTTCGTTCGTAATCGCGTCACGTTGGGGGCATGGATTATGAAAAATGTTGACACGCGCGATTCATATAGCAGCTCGCCGGCGTTACCGTTTTATCTTGATTTATTTCTGTGGGTATTTCGGACTTATAAAGAGGCACCGGTATTGTGCCTCTATATGTCTGTATTCAGATCTTAAGACTAGAAACTGAAATAAATATTTATTTTATTTTATTATTTTAATGCCGACTATTACTAATGAACAAATATTTTAGAGCCACATTCAAACAATGGTGCAGTTGCTTAACAGCACGCCTTCTCAGGAGACTTATTTAAATGCTGTGCTGGTGACTATTGTGAGTATATTTTTTTTCTTCAAGTACGAAGTGTACAATCGCGGTCAAAAAATGTTTACCACCCTTAAGTCTATAATTACATGCACACGTCAGTTTTATAAGGTCGCTGTCTAAAATTTTGCTTACGCATAGATACTTTGAATATCGAACATTTAATGAGGTGACATACTGTAAAAGACTGCCGGATTTTGTATTTAATTGGATTTTGTACTTGTACAAGGGCGGCCTGAAAATTTACCAGTTTTCAATTTCATTCGTTTTTCATATCTAGCGCAATAAGGTCTACGTAAAATCAATGTACTAACTACGTTTTAAAAATATGCAACGTTTAATAATAAATTACCTAAATGAATATGCAAGAAGTTTATTTACTTTCTTAATTTGGTCTCTTTATGTTGCTTTTGAAATTCTGACATCAAAAAATTATTAACGATTTTTTGATAATTATGAACAAAAAACATTGCCTGAAAGTGGCGTCTTTTTAACACCTTTTTTGTCGCGCGGCCATCATCGCATCCTGGTTATTTGTAGCTCAGAATAATGCAACAAACAAGACTTGTTTTGGCATGTTTATTCCTAAACTCAGTCTGAACCGAGTTATAAAGGCTAGCAGTATATAAATGTGATGTGAAGTACAATCAACAGGTTAGCTTGATGGCCGCGCGAAAAAAAAAGGTGTTAAAAAGACGCCACTTTCAGGCAATGTTTTTTGTTCATAATTATCAAAAAATCGTTAATAATTTTTTAATGTCAGAATTTCAAAAGCAACATAAAGAGACCAAATTACGAAAGTAAATAAACTTCTTGCATATTCATTTAGGTAATTTATTATTAAACGTTGCATATTTTTAAAACGTAGTTAGTACATTGATTTTATGTAGACCTTATTGCGCTAGATATGAAAAACGAATGAAATTGAAAACTGGTAAATACTTTCAGGCCGTCCTTGTGCAAGTACAGTAGTACAGGATATATACTAATCGCAAAATTGTTTTCATGGCCCAGGCTCGTCACCTGTTCCTCTCTGAATTGATGCAATCTATGCCCGGCGAACCAGCTCTGGTGCCCAACGAGTTCCGACCACTGCGTCTCTTGCTTCGCAACTACATACAGAACCTGCTGCCGCGTTCAGTGAACACTAATGGCGATAACGCTGTCGTGGCGGTTTCTGACTACATGATAGACCAGAACTCGACATTCATCAACAGAATGGTAAGCACATTCATTGAGGTAGAGTCCGTTAAGTGGATCTCGCCGCCTGCGCAGTGTAAAACCGGGTGGTATCCCTACCAGGATATCCCTGCGTAGCGCGTATGGCTACAAAAAAAAAAGAAATGCCATCTGTCATTTTGTGTCTTTATGGGCCGCTTGCGCGAAAGTGCGGGATAAATGTTCGTAACCTAGTTTAGCTAACCCCTGCGTTAACTCGTGAATTGTCTATGGTTTCTTACAAAATTTCTCAAGGTTTGCGTTGGTACAAAAGAAAGAAAATAAGAATTTATTTTCAATACACACATACAAACAATTAGACGTTTTCGTGACTTAACCCGGGTGTTCGGTCTAGACTCAGCTCAGTAGTGGACTGTATAACCAACACTCCGTTTGGTATACACTTCTATTTATTTACTTTACATGAAACATTACAAACAAGGGTAGAAAATTAAGTGAACATTTTTACAAAAGCTTAGCCTACTTATATCCTATAGTCGTGGAGAAATATTCCGTTGGACGTCGCATCTTATTGTTAATAGTAAATAGGCCACGCCTTTTTATTTTCTTACATTATTTTCACATGTTTCACCGGGTTAGGCACTAACTCTCGGGTTTTCTCTTAACTACTTTTGCGCAAGCCGGACTTAGTGTTGCTTACTGTTGATTTTTGATTCCCATTACTCAACGCAGGCGGCGAGATCCGCTTGACGAATTTTCTTTATTGGCTTAATTATTTCTGTTGTTATTGTTCAACCTTTGTGGATGAACATTTTGCTACTCTCTGAATTTGTGAGTGTCAAAGTGACATTGACAATTAGGCTGTATTGTTAAAATTAGAAATGTTTTTCTGCATCGAATTTCGTAATTTCGGCTCAAGGAAACGAAAAAATATATTCATGAGTTGTAGAACAACGATTGTGACATCACCTTGTAAAACTACCTCAGTGACTTGAACGCACATATTTATATATATGCATATTTCTTCTTTATAATGTTAATGTTAAGCTGTTCGTTTCCTAATCGTTTTGTTCGATAACACAGAACACTATCGCCCCAATCCGCCCTGACGTGGATTTGCACGCGACGTTTCGGGCATTAATGCGCTCGCGTCTGCCAATCATCATAGCGTCCGTGATGTCTGATTCGTCTGGTGACACGTTTGCCGCGCGGTTCTATGCGGTCTTCACGCATCTTTTCACCGATATGTGCTCTGTCGTGACATATTGCTGCCAGGATGGTATCGATGGATTATGCGCTATATACGTAGCGTATTTGGTGAGTTTATTGATATCTAACCAGCGAAATATTATACCCTAGAAATGTAATAGACGCACGCGAGTGGCGCCACAAAATGTGTACTCAGGTGAGCGGGGCTTAAATCGGTGTGCGAGCGGCGAGTCAATCGGGCCTTGCGATTGACTTCGAATTCTAAAATCGATCTGTGCATCATACGATACTATGTAAGAGTTACGTAGACCGATATTCGCCTTTGTGACATCGCCGTAAGATCTATTTTTGTTCAAATATTAATTTGAGTTTCATTGTGTGATAAATGTGTTGCATTATTTTCAATTCGCACACAGTGGCGTGAGGTTTGGTGCCGGCTTTTACGGGAATTTTGTTGGAAGTTACTCGTCTAGGGTGTAATATGTCGCTGAATCTAACATGTACAGTGACGGGGGTCAGAAAGTGGTTACCACTGGCAACTTACAATTTAATTTTCATATTTTTTTCAAATAATATTGCAAATTTCTCTAAAACGACTGAATTAATTTGAATGTGCTTTCACTAGCTTTTAGAACTACGTAGATTCTGTAAGCTGGTGAAAGCATATTTAAATCAATTTAGTAGTTTCAGAGAAATTTGCGACCCCACTGTACAGTGGAAGACACATCAAGCTATACACTGTGGAATCCTGTCGTAATAAGTTTTTGTTTTGTTTCCTTGAAAGGGGACGGCGACCCAGGGCTCAGTTATTATAAAATAAACCAAGACCTCTTCATAAATTGTATAGGTATAGTTTTAAATATAATTAAGTTATTTAATACAAGTCGTACATTTTAATCAGTCGGGAATTAATAATTTGTAGAATGTTTTTCTGGAATAAATGAAATAACAAAACGCAATTGATTCGGTCCGACCCAAGGACCTTTACCCTAACTGGATCACTCACTATCTGACCCGTTTTCCTATTTGGGTTGTCAAAGCAATAAAAACCTTGTGCGTGTGAGAATAAGATTTAATCTCCTTTTTACTTTTAATGACAGTTATCTATCTACTCAGGGTAGAAATCTATGGTCCGACCACAGCCAGAGATAAAGAAACCTGGCTGCCAATAAACTGTCAAAAACACTGGGCCACAAAATGTATGGAAATTTGCCATCTTTCTTTGTATGAGTTTGTCATGTAAGTTAAAGCGACATAGAATTACCTCGATGTGTTGTCCGCTGTACATTTCATTATCAGAAATGTTCGCAGAGCTAGAACTGTATGCAACGTATGTTAAACAGGAGGAGCTCGTCCAAGGTTTCGACGAGAGTATTCGTCATATGTTGCTGACACTGGCTACGGAGAACCTTGACGTCATTACAAATAATCTGGTTTCACATATCGAGTCCATTCAGCAGTTTATTCGACGCAGGGAGGTCGATACTAATGTAGTAAGTATTTTGATAGCGTTTTTGACGTCATCTAGTTTACATAAGATGTTCTAATACAACGTGACAACGCGATTATCTTATCTTATGACAGGGGGCCAGGGGTAACAGTGCCCAGCGGCACTTCGCCCCTCAGGGATCTTTTGTGCTCACCCCTAACCTTAGTCTCCTTCCTGTTCCTTTAAGATGCTTTGCATCAAGGGCGCTATACAGCTTACAGGAAGGAGCCTATAGTCCTCTGGTTTCGGGTAGGCTACCCCCAGAAGACTCATACGCTTTCCAGCCAACGAGTCACATTCGCACAGTATCGTGCGAGTGAGGTTTGCGCGATGACTATTTCGCTATAGTCGCGGAAACACATCGCGCGATTGTCAATTAGGACACTTATTTGACTTAAGTATGTTTGATCGTGCGTTCGTACGAACAAAGTTCGCACGACTCGCGTAATTGCGTTATATTAGGACGACCCCAAGAGGGTACAATACGGTATTAACCGTTTTTTTACTGCAACAATTAACTTACATGGACATACTAAAGAAGGATCTAAAATTAGTTTTTCGATATCTCAACTAACATCAGAGATATTAAGGGTTATGACAGATGCTCTGTCCCTTTGTAGTAAAACAGTCCTTTATATGCAGCCAGGACCTGCTTATATGGCGCTAGAGAACAGTTACGTCATAAAACGTATTGCCGTTTTTTTCTACCGTTCTGATTTTTGATTAACTGTAGCTATTTTTTTTTCTTTAATTGTTTTCACATTTGACCATCAATTTATAACTATTTCTTAATTTTTAAGAAAAGCATTTAATATATACTACTTGGTAAAATTATTGCTCTTGGCCACGTGGTTCGACCGCATGGTTCGATCAATCGGACTACGTGAACTTTTTTTTCCAGTTGGTTCGATTAATCGAACCACGTGTTCTTGAGATTCCTGATAGTTCGATCAATCGGACTATGTGAACTTTTCTCAATATTTTAGTTTGATTAATAAATTTAATTAATAATAATTCGATGAATCGAACCAGGTGAACTGGTCCTCGTGGTTCGACTATGGAGTCGAACTACGTGGTCCTGGCGTTTAGTAGTTCACCTAGTAATATTCTAAAATCGAATCAACTGGAAAAAAAAGTTCACGTAGTCCGATTGATCGAACCATGCGGTCGAACCACGTGGCCTGGAGCAAATTATTTGGTAAAATCTTTGTTCCTTGCCAGGGATCTCAGCAACCGACCCCTATGGAAGTTTCTCCTCCAACTCTGCCAGTGCGAGAAGAGCCTATGCAAACCACACCACCTGCTACTCCTATTGTCAACCAAGAAACTTCTGCGACAATCAGCTGTGACTCATCGCCTGTAGACATGATACCAGAGGTGGCCACCTGCCCGGTACACGCTTCCACATCGACTCACAGGACTGCAACGGCTACATTTGTTGGTGCTGGACCGACTAACGCTACACCTATGTTGTTCCCAAATCGCTCTGTGCCGAGGTAAATTAAGTTATGGTTTTAATAGGACATAAAACGCAAAGTGTTGCGTCGATGGAGCCACTAGCACATTCCATAAACAGAAAAGCAAAACGAAACGTCATTTTTTAACATTACACAAATTTCTCGTTATTTGGGTTAGTTTAATTTAATTTCTCATTATGGTAAAATTGTGATGATATCATGGCAGCATTTCTTAATAACAAAACTAAAAAATCTGTTAAGACAGGCGTGGCGCGAGTCTGAAGGGTAAAAAAAAGAAAAAAGATCTAAAAAATAATAAAAAATCTTTTTTTTTATTATATTGTTATGTTGATATAATGCTTTATGTGCTAATTTAATGTTTATTATCCAAAAATCTTGTGAAATCATCTGATATTAATCAAAATTATTGTTATTGAAAGCAATAAATTATTTTAGGGTATATTTAAAACAAAATCATATTATTTACGTAATTGTGCTAGCGGCGCCTCTAGTGGTAAAACATTGCAGGGTTATCTCTTATTGCACCCACAAATATTCCCTGGAAACTATGTTCAATATTGGTTTTCTTTTCAGAGCTCCAAAAACGGAAAAATCGGAAACTCCAGCTCAAAACGTATCTGATGGTCAAGCTAATATGCGGGTGGTATGGTCATACATAACTCTAATACAGTATGTACGGAATGCCAAGAAAGTGGTTGACCAGTTTTGGTTAAATCTTCAATAGAATGAAAAGATCATTAATGTTCACTCTTGGCGCAAATGACATTCAACCTTAGGGTGGTAAACCAATTATTTGGCCGGCCGTACAAGCACAACAGTTATAATATGCGCCTGATACTTTTGTAACCCAAGTGCGGGAGGTCCGGTTTCGAAACCATGCAATTCCATGTACAGGACCACAGGTCAACCTACCCAAAACGTCAAATTCTGAGAATCTAAAATATACCATGCGCGGCATAAGGTTGAGATTTAATAGAAGGTTTTTGACAGATGGTATACTATAGCTTGTGTACGACTTTACCAATGAGTTTTTCGAATTTTTACGAAGACTTACGTACATTTACCGACTGCTCTAACGATGAAGGAAAAACTTTAATATCTGAGGAAATTAGGTAAAAAAGTTTACGAAGGCGTGTGAAATCCACCGCACAGCACTGGTCCCGCTCGGTGGATCATGGCCCGCACCCCCTTAAGCGAGGGGGTGGGGGCTGAAACGCAAAATAGGCGCTCTAGACGTCGAGTTGCGGAAAAAAGGCAGTTACATTAGCATTTTTTAGTAGAGCGATTTTAAATTTATTTCATTTGACAGGTGCCTCCGATACTACTTCTGCAGCACTGGGGAGAGGAGTGGGTTCCGGTGTTTATTCGCGACCAGGAGCCACAGAGGGCCGAGCCTCAGGAGCCTTACAGCGACGCTTACCTGTCAGGCATGCCATCGAGGAAGCGGCGTTGCGTCCGCCAGGCGAGGCCATCCACGACCCTCGACTCTTTCATGAACGGTTAGTTATTGCAAGATTTATGCATATGTCTTTTGTGGGGAACAGAGATATTAGCGAACAGAATTTGTTCTATAGCTTGACCACATGCTGTACCGCTCCATAAGCTACGTCCGCATTACGCGCGGCTGCCGCGCGAGCATTGTTCGACCGCGGCAAACCTGTATTTTCGTTCGCGAGCCATTGTTAGCTCCACCTATTAATACAGCGCGGTAGGCGATCCATCAGTGCAAGATATTCTTTGGAATAGCCACGGTCTACATCAACACGATGCCGAAAGACGCACCGCCAGGAAAACAGAAGCGCCAAACCCCTTACTCAGCTAAGGGACCGAAGGTCGCGCTGGAGACCAAGGAGATGAGAAGTTCGATGAAGAAGATGGAGAACACGAAGAGACGGACACGTCAGAGTCGGGAGGGGGAGAGGGGTGTTTTACCCCCTGCGCGGAGCATCAGATGCATCACCACAACTGGTGCTACCGTTCCCCAACCTGAACCCGCGAAAACAGAGCCCCCTATCGGCACGTGACTCCCGCGCACATCGCATAACGCCGTTCCCGAAATAGTTTGCCATCGACTTCGGGTCATTGAATTTTTATCTGTAACAGTTTAAGTACAGAAGTTGCAAAAAGTTACACTGCGTATCAATTTCCAACATTAGTTAATAGGTAGGCCACTAACCACACGACAAGAAGAGGACATGAAATTGGAGCTGATTTAATTAATAAAAAGGGAATTTTACGGAAGTTACAAGCAAAAATCTGATTATCATACATTATAAAAATCTAATTATAAAAAGTTATTGTTTGAAGTGATTACCGATTTAGATTGGTGCTAACAAGGCACTTGCCATAGCATAATTGTCTAAGATCTCCACACATACGCGCGTGATTAGTGTACTCGCATGTATATGCATGGGAGTGGTGAGCGGTTTAATGTATTCCGAATACAATTAGGCTACAGTTAATAACTTGAATAGAGACGTGGAATCGTGTTTGTCTGCCGTGATAGAGTGCCTTTACTAGTGTGCGGTTTGGTAACGTCATTAATGAACGTTGTTCTCGGAAAAGCATTCTTGGATGGAAATTCAATTAATTTGGCAAACAATAATGTATTCCCTTTGGACTTGATGTATTGATAACTACTAAATACACTGGACCGCAGGAATATTTAAACGAATTTCTCGTAGCAAGTGAATGAAAACTTACAGGTATGAATCATTATATAAAATATTTTTGTTACATCTGCTCAAAAATGGGCCTATTTTTCCACCGAAAACGGCGTAAAGTATTCACGCCCTAGGGCGGGAATCTATTACGATCGGAAGTCTCGACAATAAGTGAAGTAGCATTTTTATACCAATCACTAACAAACATCTTGTAATCGAAAGATTGAGTAGTGAATTTAATTTGCTACCGGATAACTGAAAACAAAATCTATTTGTTTTTTATTAATTTTCTCGCAGATGTAACTAAACATATCGTGTTTATCGGTTTGCTCGTGTTGCGAGTAGACTCGTGCCGACAATCTGGTCCCTCTCGCCCAACGTAAGGCGCAGCTTCCTAAGGCGCAGTACAGCATCTGTGGTCAAGCTATACCAATGGCGCCCTCTTGACAAGGTTTGACAAGGTATTATGGAGTGAGAGTTATGGATTATGGATACGGCTTACTTTTTACAGAGAGCGTCCGTGAAGCCGCAGAGCGCGCCCCTGCGGCCGACAACAGCTCCATTCGTAGCGCGTTCCGCGAACATATGCGCAACATGGCTCGCAACCGCGCTGCCTCCTCCGAGGACTACGACCCGCTGCGTTACACCTCGGCGGAGCGCTTCCTCAACGCGCCCAAGTAAGTTATCATTTTAAGTCACATTTTTTATGGTCATTATCAGGGCCTTGATGTTCCAGATGTGGGAAGGGCTCCATGATCCTAAACATTTGAGCTCAAACTAGAATCATCTAGCTATTACCGTTCCAGAGGTCCCACCTGACATCAAAGATACTCTAAGATCTTGGAAACCACTGATCAAATTTTATCAGATTTTAAAAAAAATCGGGTCCAAACAGGATTATCCGTTGTTAAGTTATGAAGTCACAGACAAGCAGACAGACAAACTTGTTAAACTTATAACGCCCTCCCTCGAACGGTCAGGGGCTAAAAGTGGCACCTGGTGCAACTCAGCACGGAAACGCGGCCAGTGCCGTGATGGGCACCTTCCCGCGGGGGCGACTCGGGGCGAAGTATCAGATAAGGTTGAAGCTGTATTATTTTTAGTACTTTTTACTTTTTATTTACGGCTAAGCCCGCATTTGCCCTCAATCTCGCCTGGTGGTTAGTGAGTGACGATGAGACCGAATATGGAGCACGCGGGTATAGTGTCAATTTTTAAATATTGTTTTATTGTTTCAGGACAAGCAAGCAGGAGCAGCCAGAAGGAAGTAGTGCTCCTAAATAGATAGTTTGAATTAATCAAGTATGCACATTTATTAGATGTCGTTATGACTATGCTAATGTTTGACTTGTTAATTTATCAAGCTCATGATTCTTATTGCAGATTTACTTTTATATCTCTTATATTTTAAGTTTTAAGTAAATGTTAATGTTGATATTCGTCACAAAGCTTTATTGATCCACATGTTACGCTGTGTGTTTGTACGCTGTGTTAACTTTACAGGCTTTTATTTTCCTGTAATTTTAAAATATAGTTACAGATAAATTAATTTGACGAAATATACATTTACTCAGGACTAAATGGTCGAACTAAATAGCTATTGTAGGCCTCCAATCCTGTCCAATTTTATTAATTTTCATAATTTTTGTTTTTGACTAAGTTACATTATTTTATATTAAAATTACATCCATTATTATTTATTCACACACAATCACACTATTATTTTACAAAGTCAAAATATTCTTCAGCCATGCTATGGCTACGTCGTCCAGCAAGTGTAATCTGTCGATTCCTCCTGGTATGGCCCATATTTCGCAGTCCTCCGTTAGGTGGCTCATTGTTTGCAAGGCCCCGCAGGAGCACGCGGGGTCAGCTCTAAAGCCCCATTTGTGCATGAGTTCACCACATCGTCCCTGTCCGACCCTCAGGCGGTTCAGTTTCGACCACAGTGATCTGGGCAGGTGAAAACCGTTCACTATGCTGTTTGGGTTCTGGATCAAGTGTCGATTAGGGACCGCCGAGATGTTCCATCTTTCCGTCCATTTATCCTCGACAGTTTTACCCTCAGTAATCCATTATTAATTTACAATTAATTAATTAAATGTCAATAGTATGTCCCAAATCTACTCATTTTATTAATTGGACTTTTATTTTGTATTTTAAGATTGGAATTGAGGCTTGATTTTATGGCGCGTAGCTTCACATTTATCATTGATAATGTTTTAAGGGTTAAAATATCTTTAATTATTTCAATTATTTCCAATGTAATGTGCAGAAAATAATTAAGTTTTCCTATTATGTAGGTATTACTTACATTAATTTCCCCATCTCTAATAATGAATCGTTTTTTATATTATTTAGGTGACATCATGAAAAAATATTCAAATGAAATGTAAAATAATTTTAATAATATGCATGAGAATATTCAATTTTATTATTATGTTTCTATTTACCAACTTTATGGATTAGTGAAATATTATTGTGAATATATTAATTTGTGAAATAATCATAAAATAATGTATTTGATGGTAGCAATCATAAGTAGTTGAGATGTACTGTAGCTGTTAATGAAATCCTTCGAAAACATTGATTTATGTAAATTAATAAAATAAATGAATAATAATAAATAAAATAATCTTTATTGAAAACATCACAAATTAGTAAATCGAACAATACCCTGACTCCCAAACTAGCCGAACCTGTATCTTGGGAGACAGTGCTTTCACAAAAAGAAGGTATTCAATACACAACACCAAGCTATAATAGTCACAAATTACAATTTATTATTATTATTATTATTTATTTATATTGCTGTTTTTCTCCCATTATTGGGGTGAGTTTATTATTATTATTTATTTATATTACTGTTTTTCTCCCATTATTGGGGTGAGTTTACCATACTGTCGCGAGCTTTTGGCCAAACGACAGTATGAGTGAAAGACGCATTACAAGTAGAGTTAATTAGAAGAAATAAAGTGAGTTGATCGGTGTATGAGAGTGTAGTGTAGTGTAGTGTATTATTATTATGTTTACCTGTTAGGTTTTCTCCCATTTCTGGGGTCAGTTTAGAGCGAAGCTCACGGGTCCAGGACCAAGTGAGCTTCACCTCCTAAAATTGTTTCACCTGACGGTTCATCCTGTAAAAATTTTCGTACGATCCGACAAGTGTTCAGGATTGCGGCTTTCTGCATTGTGATATATGTATTTTTGGGGAGATCTATTAGTTGCAAACTGTGATGTAAATGTTTGGGTATTACGCCTGTACTAGAAAGCACCAGTGGTACAATGTATACTTTATCAAGGTTCCATATTCTTAGTACTTCTTCTTTTAATTCTGTGTATTTATGTATTTTTTCAGATATTGTTTTTTGTAAGTTATGAGTATTGGGGACGGCAATATCAATCAGATACGCTTGTTTTTGAGGCTTGTCTACGAGGGTTATGTCAGGTCTATTGTAGTGGATGGTTTTGTCTGTTAGTATTGCTCGATCAAAGTACATCTTGTGCCCCGTACTCTCTAGTACAGGTTTTGGAGTGTATTCATAGTAGGGTTTAGGTTCACCTGATAGTAACTTATATTTAATGGCTAGTTTCTGATGTATTACGTGTGCAATTTGGTTATGGCGATGGGTATAATCAGTTTGAGCTAAATTTGGACATGCGCTAGTGATATGCTGAATGGTTTCAGACTGTCGATGGCACTTCCTGCATTTGTCATTTTGAGCATTAGAGTCCTTAAGAATGTGCTTTTTATAGTTTCTGGTATTGATGACTTGGTCTTGGATTGCAACCATAAATCCTTCGGTTTCGGGAAAAAGAGAACCTATCTTTAACCATTTATTTGATGCTTCCAGGTCTATATGCGTTTGCTCGAGATCTTTCAGGTGTCTTCCGTGTAATTCCTTAGAACGCCATGCTACCATTTTCTCATTTTCGTGGTCTTCAGTTGATTTGTATTGTTTGTTCTTGTCTTTTAAGTTTAGTGGTGTAAAGTTTGAATCTGATTCCATTGTAGCTAAATGTATTTGACTTGTGTTTGCTTTGTAGTAAAAGAAGTTTCTGATGTTTTTCACCTGTCCTTCCCATAGCATTTTTAGGTCTATTAAGCCCCTCCCTCCTTTCTGTCTTTTCACTGTCATTCTCTGTACTGCAGATTTTGGGTGTAAGTAATTGTGTTTTGTGAGTGTAGTTCTAGTTTTTGTTTCTAGTTTATTAATATCAGTTTGTGACCATTTTATTACCCCGAAAGAATACGTCAAAATAGGAATTGCATAGGTATTGATGGCCTTAATAAGGTTCTTTGAATAAAGTTGTCTTTTGCATATCAAGTTAACTCTTCTGACATATTCTTCCGAGAGATCTTTTTTAATTTGCGTATGGTTAACCGATTTTGCTTGTTGAATTCCCAGATATTTGTAGGTTTCATTAGCTTCCATTGCTGTTATATTAATCTCTTCGTTGATGTTGTAATTACCTGCTGCTATTTTGCCTTTCCGTAAATGGAGAGTTTTACACTTATCTAATCCAAATGTCATATTTATATCTTTACTGAACTGTGCTGTGATTTCAATTAGTTCCTTCATATCATTTTCAGATTTTGAATAAATTTTAATGTCGTCCATATACATGAGATGACTTACGACGTTGTTTTTGGTGAGTTTGTAACCTTTCTTGGACTGTGTGAGGAGGTTTGAGAGGGGGTTTAAAGCCATACAGAACCACAAAGGGCTTAGCGAATCTCCCTGGAAAATACCATTTTCAATCTGAATCTCATCCGTGCTAATATTAGTGGTCTTGTTAAATAGAAGTAGTGTAGTTTTCCATTTGGTCATGGTGTTCTCCAGGAAGGTTATGATAGTTGGATTGATTTTGTAAATTTGTAGGATTCGAATCAACCATGAGTGAGGAACGCTGTCAAAAGCTTTTTTATAATCAATATATGTTAAATGTATGTTTCTATTGTTGACGTTCGCGTGTTTTAGAATCGTGGAATCAATAATTAACTGCTCTTTGCATCCTCTGTGGTTCTGTCTGCAGCCTTTTTGCTCTTCTGCTAAAATGTTATTACGCTCTAAATGACTGTTGATTCTATTCGTTATGCAGGATGTAATCATTTTATATATAGTAGGCAGGCAAGTTATAGGTCTATATTTAGATGGATCATCTGTATTATTATCTTTAGGTAGCATATACGTCATTCCTTTTGTTATGAAATTTGGTAATTCTTCTGTTCCTATTATTAGATTTGTTATTATTTTAGCTAGTGTTTCATGTATTGTAAAAAACCTTTTATACCAGAAATTATGTATACCATCAACTCCTGCTGCTTTCCAATTTTTCATTTTTCGCGTTACTGTCTGTATATCTTCTCGCGATATGTCTGTAAATCCCATCTCATCTATATCTTCCCATCTATTTTCTTCTGATTTTATCCAATGAGCTTGTTCGTTGTGTTCTTCACTTTTTTCCCATATATTTGACCAATATTCCCTTAACGCCTGTGCTGTTGGAGGTTCCGTATTATCGTCATTACTGTATTTATTATTCAGTGTCCTATAAAATCCTTTCTCATTAGTTGTAAACATTTTATTGTCTTCTTTCCTTTGTAGAGCTTTCTTGTAACGTGCCAACCTGTGTGCTTTAAGAGCCAATTTCTGCTTTAATGTGTCCAAAAATTCTTCAGGTCTACGGTTGTCTTTCTCATGAGACGAGTGAACTTTCATTCTTTGGAATATCAGTTCTACTTTTGTTACTACTTTCTTTGATCTGTTATTGTTGATGTATTGTGTAAGTCGTCCTATGTCAGCTCTCAGATTTTTGATATCCTCTTCTAGTCTTATTTGCCAAGGCGGCTTTTTAGGTTTATCCCTTTTGTTTTGCTGATTCTGATCTGTTCCAATTTTGAAACCTAACTTTTTTGATATTACGTATGCACTGCAGTAGACGAGAGTATGTATATCTAATATGTTCGAATCGTTTGAGTAAAATTTTGCTAGTACTTCCTTATTGAAAATATCTATCAAATTGCGTAGTTTATTATTTTCTGTTAGTTTGGGTAGTTTAGGTCGCGTTGTTGGATCCATGTCAGCAAATTGTGTGATCGCAGATTCTACTTGCTCTATTAACTCTTCTGAAAATGTACTAGAAGTTGGCTCATCATGCCGTGGTATGTTGTCGTTTAAATCTTGCTCTTGTGAAATAATATGTAATGAGGTTAATGTATGAGACTCATGTCTCGGTTGCAATCGTGTACAATCAGTATTTTGTGTGTCTGGTACGAAGGCAATCTGGGAGCTGTGACTTTGTGATGGGTGTTCCAATAGTTGTTCGGCTGGTGTTGCATTATTTAATTCTCTATTAAGTTGTTCAGTTACTTCACGCTTTAGTTTATGAATCGTATCGTCTGATAAAAGTTTATTACGAAGAATCACTCTTCTCTGATATTATTATTATTATTATTATTAATTAATGGAAAAAAATTATAATAAACGGAATATATATATATATATATATATATATATATATATATATATATATATATATAAGGGTGTGTATGTTTATGTGTGAGAGGGTGAGGTGTGAAAGTATGTATGTGTGCATGCTGTAGATGAGTGAAGTATTATTGTTGTGGACGTAATAGTTTCTCGGTTTGATCGTAGCTAAATTCATTCAGGTGGATTTTAAGAATTTGTTTTAAAGAGTGCCTACTAAATTTAGTAATATCATGGACATCGTTGAAATATCTATAAAAAAATGGGCCTAAGAAACCGTACTGGTGTTGGGCAAAGCTTGTTCTGACCGGTGGTACGCGGGTACGTTGTCGTCTTTTAGTTTGACGGGTAGTGATTGGAGGGTCGACCTGTGGTATCTCAGAACAGTGTTCTGTACATATAGTTGTCTTACAGTCAGCAGTTTTGTTTCATTGTATAACCTGTCAGTGGGATATCTGCGCGGTTTGCGAGTCATCACCTTGATTACGGTTCGTTGTGCTCTCTCAAGTGGCATAAGGTGGGTGGTAGCTGCGCCTCCCCAAACAGGTACACAGTACGTCAATAGCGATTGGCACAATGCCGTGTAGACGGTCACAAGAAGTTTGTCATCAGCTACGTCTCGCAGATTTCTGAGTACTGAAGTAAGTCGCCTGATTCTATTAGTAACTGCTGCTATTTGGGGTTGCCAATTCCCCTTCGGCCGTCTACAGAACCGGAGTTTCGGAACTGGTTCCGTACGAGGCTTTTAAATTACTTGTATGGAACTGGTTCCCTACGAGGCTTTTTTTTTACCTGTATGGAACTGGTTCCGTACAAGTAATTATTATATTTCATCAGCCTCTCTATCATTACCCCTAGGTATTTTATTACTGCCGTTTGCGAAAGGTGTTCACAGGTGCAATTGACTTGAATAGCCTCTTTCCTGTTGCATGGGTATGTATGAATAGATACTGCAAAATCTTTGGAGGTCTATTTGCCCTAGTGATACCAAAACAAACATACTTTGTTTTAGGTATATTTATAGTTAGTAGGTTTTCCTCAAGCCAATGTGTTATAATTTTTAGTCCTTTCTCCGTAAAGGCTTGGAGTTGATTCCAAGAGGAGCCATGAAACACAAGGGCCGTGTCATCTGCAAAAGCCAAGATGTGACAATTTTCAATTTTTAATTTGCAAAGGTTGTTGGCATATATTAAAAACAGGGTTGGACCCAACGTACTACCTTGTGGAATGCCGTAGGTCACTCTTGCACTGTTACTTTTATGGTCGGACACTCTTACTGTTTGTTGTTTTTCAGTTAGGAAACCCGCGTGCTCCATCTCGGCCTCATCTTCAATTATCGTCAGTTGTAGGCACAGAAATAAATCAAGATAGAACGGTGACGCGGGCGAGGTGCTATAGGAATCGCGCGTCAACATTTTCATAAGCCACGCTCAAAAAGTGAATTGATTACGAACGAAATACCTCCTTACTGTCTACACTATACTGTCGTACCTGTTGTTCTTACAGTTAAAAATCGCGCAATAAGGCATTTTAGCACAGCCGCTCTGATCGGCCCGATCTACGGTCGGAGATCTAGAAAACTAGGCGCTGAATGAATAAAATCTTGCAGTATATTGTAAGATTGAGACACGGGTGCCCACTTCTCCGTTCTATCTTGATTTATTTCTGTGGTTGTAGGTAAGGTAAGCATAAGCAAAGCACCGGACATTACTGGCTACAACTCTAAATTAAAAATTCAAGAAACCCTCGACTCACTCATCATCTTACATTTTCCTGGTCATCCTCAGGTGCTTTAAGCTCCAGACGTGAGAATGACATCATGGTCCTAAACATTTTTAAGCTCAAACTCGAACCACCAAACTGTTATCGTTGCTGAAACACATCGGATATCAAAGATAGGTACTCAAAGATCTAGAACCACTGATCCATTTTTATCACACATGGCTAATATAATAAATAACATTCTCGAAAAAAATCTACCCTAAATTAAATGAAGTCACCATACAAACTCTGGTTCGGTATAACCGATCGCTGCTATATGCTTCTGTTACTACTGTTTCTGTAATCTTGAGTCCTGAGGGTCTTAGAGATTGATTGATTCAATGTGATATAGTGGTACTTTGAGACTTCAATGAATCAAATGTAGAGGTTCCCAGCATTACCGTTATTGTGAACTTACTATCTTATTCGTCATCATCAGACAATGGTAAAGTTTCAGATGTCGGAATTATTTTACTGGGGGCGCAGGTTAGGCCTGCAGCGCCTGAAGGCGACAAGGGACGCTCCGGACTTCGCTCTACGCGGAGCTCGGTCTTCGGTCTCGACATAGCTATCTTTAAACCCTATGCATACACGTAATTTTCATATTATTTTTAGCCGGCATCTTTTATTTTTATTATTTATCTCTTGTTTTCTTAGGATTCCCTACAACTTTAGTTCGAGAAGACTTGTATTGACTTGACTTGATTGTTGTTTCTGTGATCTGATAATCTTCCACATTCTTCCAGTTTCATATTATGAATCTGAAATTCACTTACCTTTCCTGGTCATCATCAGACCCTCAAGGTTTTAGGTAGATAATATCAAAAACGCACCATTAATCTAATCACCATGATGAATATTTGAGTTCAATTTCGAACTATCTAACTATTACCGTTCCAGAGATCTCATCTGACATCAAATATACTCCAAGATCTTGGAAACCACTGGTCTAATTTTTATCAAACATGGCTAAGAACACTTCCGACTAAATTCTCTATTAAACGGAAAAGTTCCTGAGGAAACGCGTCTTGACAGACGGACAGACAGATAGACGTACAACAAAGTGATCCTATTAGGGTTTCGTTTTCTCCTTTTGTGGTACGGAACCCTAAAAACAAAAAAAAACAAAAAGGTTAGATAAAAGTTCCTTGGAAAAAAGCTCAGGAAAAAATACTCTTTCAACGAAAAATCCAATGGGGGGGATCTAGTGGACCATCCCATTTTTCACAGAAATCATAGATTTACAGTTGTAACCAAAGAACTTTTATATTATCTATGAACGTTTTTGGTTGTAACAAGTTTTAGTATTGGTATCGTTTCTGGCTAACCGCTTTTAGCGAACGTCGCGCTCACTCGTACCTACACAATGTACGAGTAGTTAAATAACTTTACCAGGAACTAAAAAACCCTCGCCCCATATTGCGATAGGATAGAGGTGGGAAATGATGGGTAAATGAAAAAATAAATTATTATTTGTTTATTCATCTATTATATTAAATTACTACATGAGCCACGTATACATAAATGGAACGACAAAGAACAATATATGTTACAACATAATTTAAACAGCTGATAGTCTTAGTAAATCTTAATAAAAACTTAATAAAAGAATGGCTCGGGCCCTGAATTATTACTTATTTCCATATTTCACTTAAAATCATCACTAAGACGATTTTTTATAATGCGTGGTTATGCCATTCATGGTTCCGAGAAAACCTACTTTGACGCATGGAATAAAAGTTAAGAAATGCCCCTTGCCTGATTCTTTCCAAAACTTTGTAAATCCTCTGCGCATGAAAACGGTCAAGTTTGAGTCGAACCTTGCACGATTATAATTTTCCGTACCTACTCGAGTTATATGTAAAATGATAATGACCTTTATCTGTTTTAGAAGTCGTTTAAATACATAATACCATGTTAAAAACTGATTTAATTTTCCTGATTATTATCGTTTTTCAGATAAATCTTATCCAACATCAGTCATCCTAGGGCTCTAAGTAGAGATACATAAAGACAACCAACTCAGTTTACTTTTTTTACACACTTTACAAGTAGAGTATAATAGTAGTAATTATGTACCTAATATTATACTTCTGAAATATGTAAGTATGGTTTTGTTAGGTTTCGGATCAACGCCATATGTGAGAAGCTTTATTTTAACTAACTATAAATACCTAACACAGTACCTAACCTGGACTGTGACAACAAGCGAACGGTCTTATATTGTAGCAATGGATAGGGCAGAAGGCCTCTAATAACAAAGATCTATGGATATGAAACCAAAACCCTGTAAACTACAGAGTTGGAGTCAATGTTTTATACTAACAACAGCCATTTAACCGTGCAAGGATTGATAGACCTACATAGGTATGTAGTAGTAGGTATGATCTTTGACGCAGAGTAGGTACTCTGCGTCAAAGATACATACAAAAAAAACTTGGTTGACTCAAGCAAAATAGTCTTATTTGAACAGAGACAGACAAAATATGCGCCAGGTTTTACTTGATCCCTACATAGGGTGAACTATTTGCTAATTCATTTATTACATTGAATATTGGCACAAATAAGTAATAAATATATGGCAAATAACAATAATTGAATTTTCAAATAATTATTAAGTTTTCCCAAGAAGTCTTTTATGTGGTTAATTGATGCTAATAACTTAAGGAGAAGATCCAATGCACCATAAGTCAAAGTAGGCAGAATTTTTAGGGGCAATATAAATAATAACGCATTTGAGGAAACCACTCGTCTCAATGATTTGTTCATCTTTGCAGAGCTGTTGGTCTTGGAATTGAAACCTTATTATGTAGGAAAAATCACAGTACCTACTTACTTAAAATTTTATGTTATCGCCAATGTAATGAGTTTCATTACACAATGATTACATGAGCAAAAAAAGCGATCAGCTGTTAATAAAATGATACTTGTTTATGAATTATAATTAAAGAATTGACAAATTCTGTATAAAATTACAACAATGCTCACGTAAGCGTATAAGGGGGGGGGGGGGGGGGGGGCTTACTTGATTACTTTCGCTGATAAGGGAGGGGGACGGGGGGGTTATGCTGTGGGCTATGCTGTGTCACATGTCACAGCACATTATCCAAAGGGATTTTCTGATACAAAATGGTACATTTTCCCTACATAATTAGATTTAGGTAAGTTCTGCGACGACGGTGCCTCTGCCGAGACGATGTAAATCTGAGTGAAACCTTATTTCTTATCATAACATACAAGCGACATGAAGAGATACGTGTAGGATTGAAACGACATTTCAGTTTACACAATTTGAACCTACAGACATAATCATAAACCGTAATGTTTATTATTTGTTTATTATAAGGTAATAATTGGAATTCACTTTAAATAGAATGACATTCACATGCAGATTACGATAGTACATTGTTTTATTTGACACATTTTTGATATACGTATATTGTACGGTGCTTTGTCCTACACTTATATTATTATAATTTAACTTGACATCAAGTGAAAAGGACTTTAGACAGGTAGGTATAATGTGAACGTGAGGATTAAGGGAAAATATCAAAAGCTGAATATAGAAGTAATGGAAGTATAGTTATAATCAGTCTAATTTTATAGCTAAGAAATTCGAAAAAACTAAGTTAAGGCAACATTTTCCTCTATTATAAATAACAGGAAATAGAATGAGTAAAATCTGATATTATTTAACTATAAAATTCAATCAGATAAGCTCAATCACGACAATATCTTTATCCATCTTAAAGTAGTGAAAATTTTAATATCGAGAGGAATATGAAAGAGCTTACAAAAGTATTGTCGAATATTATTTTTTGCCTTAGAGAAGTTAGCAGTCAAGAGAAGTTTATTCACAGAATGAGATCACAAGATAGCACAATATTTAAGATATAATATAAAGTACATCTAATTATTTATCATCTGTTCTAGGTACACTTTGTATTAATATCTATAGGTACCTTAAAAATCACATCGATTACTTTAAAAAGTGAGTTTTCAATTTTAGGGCACACATATAAAACTTATCACGAACTTCTAACACTGAGCAAACACCACAACCCTTAGAAGAGTGAATACAAACAGTCAATGTAAAAATAAACAGATAAACACAAAAAAAGACGTGTGTTAAACGTATGCAACGTATACTTAGATACGTACTTATTGTAATAATCCTAGCCCCACAAATTAATGAACGGATTTAATTTATAATACAATTACAGCGTAGCAGTTACGCAGCAGTAGTCAATTACATTACATAAATATAGGTGGGTAGGCACACAATGTTACATACATTAGGAAAACGCATTCTTTGAAGTTAACGTATATTGAATATGAACAACTTTCACTGTATACTGGCGTAAAATTAGGTCCATATAAGTTAGGCATATAAATATGGTATGTATACTCGTAGGATTCTCTTTCTGGATTAGGAAAAAGTACTTGCACTTTATTATAACATCTTTTCCACCAGGAATCGATCCCGGAATCTCTTGCACAATAAGCAAAAAAAAAACGTAATATTTTTATCCTCTTTAGTGCACGGTATTGTACGTAAATATTTACGCATGGTAGGGAATCGACTATGCCAGAAGGTCGTATTTCTGAATTCAATTTTAATTTGAGAAAGTTGTTCATATTATTAGCTTAAAATCTCATTTTTCCTACATCACGATATAAAAAGAAAGATTATTTATGTTATCGTGGAATGTCACTATTCATACTCGTATTTTTTATTGCAAGACCACATTCCTTATTTTCTTCAATCTTCTATCCTAGATCACATTTACATATGACATAAGTACGATGAATATGAAGTAGATATACATTTATTTTATATGTGCTTATCGTAATAGATATGTAATAAATAATAAAGCCATTTAATTAAAACGTATTTAAGTAAGTGTTAGTGACTATAATTTACGTAGGTACGTACATAAATAAACCCACAAATGTCATCAACTCATCACCTACAATTCATTCGAGTTATTGTGTATGGAAAGGACATAACTAACATTTATTGAGACAAGATATGAAGAAGAATGTAAGTTTTTTTTTTGTTTTTACTTAATAAATTTTTCAGTTCACAAGTTCAAGTTCACTAATTTAATTTGATGTAGAAGTGGGTTAGTTACCTTTATCGCTTATAATAAAATATGTGTATAATGTAAATACGATGTATACATACAGGAAATTATTATAAAATATTCTATATACAAGAATAAAATATCAATAACTAACAATAAAGGCAAAGGTTTCAGGATAGGTTCACAACATCAATATAATGTCTAATAGATTTATTATGTAGACATAGTGATAAAATCTTATATCAAGCTACAACTTATGTCTATTTCTCACTTTCTGGACATTCTTAATAGGTAACCAATAAACACTATGCCTCCTTCCACATTTATAATAATATGTACTTTCAATGCTTCTTCATTATTTGACATTCGGTGAACAGATACTTACTTATCGTGCAATGAGTTATTTATTATTATCATGTACAAAAATATTTTGTTTTAAAATAGATTTTATTAAAATTTCCTTTTTCTCAGAATAAATAGCGATATAAAATATCCGGAAACGTATTGCTCTTGCTAGAGGCTTTAGGTGTAGGTACAAATTCAAAGTATGTAAGTACAAAAATATACTTGCAGATATGTATTTATTATTATTATTATTGTTGATATGACAGGTAGGTATTTTAAGTAGGAGTATTAGGTTAGTATTGCCCTATTGTACGTTGTACGTTACGTTAGCATAAAGACAAATTCTTGTACTAATGTTTTTAAAATTTAAATGTACGCAAAAGTCAGATTTATGACAACTTCTATCTACATCTAAACATGTTCGATTATTAATAGACTCACAAGGAGTGTAAAATTTCCTACATCTACAGTATCATAATTTCTTCGTCATGATTAGACCATGTTTCTGTTTCTGTTATATTACAGTACACCTGATCATGTGCTTTTCTATAGGAAATAGAGATATTGAACACTGTTCATGAAAATGTGTTCACAAAATCACAGATGGACGGTGTACATTAATCAATAGATATTTTCTTTAGGTCCACTAGCAGGAAATATGTCACATGTTTTGACGGAAATAGATCATGGTACACCTTCATATCTCGATATTATTCCGAACCAATGTTGTAGGTATAGATACTGTAGATATTGGTGGTGCCAATAAACATTTTCTGGTGGCATCGATCGTCGTATTAATAAAACTTGATTTAATGACACTTATTTTTCCCAAATGTTAATTTTGTACATTAATACGCGACAAAATTCTACTTCAATAGAGCTATACCTATGTATTTTATTAGATATAAAAATAATCTATCATTAGTTAATCTTTTCCTGACTTTAATTAAAATGTGAGAATGTTTACGGAAAGGGCTGCTGTAAATTCACAGGGAATCGTAAACGTCAAGCTACTAATATTTACTCTTTTGGCACCCTTCTCACTGTTTTGGACCGATGCAATGTCTTCACATCGAAATCCTATCACATTTCATATTAAAACACATATTTATTTATACTTTAAACTAATTTTTAAATATTCCCTATGCTAATTAATTCTTCTTTGATTTGTTGTATTGTACATGAAAATAAACGTGTTATCTCGTAACATGATTCTACACTGATTTTCGCTGATTGGTGTCACGTTGCTGTTTTATAACTTAGATATACGGTGTGTGATGTGGAAGGTATTCCCATGAAGATCATTCAGGTACCCAAGTACACCAAATGTACACCGACTGTACTAGTCTACGGCTGCGTATTAAAATTAACAGGAGTCAAGTAGCGCCAGTCTGATAAAAAATATTACTTTTATTGAAAAGAAATATTTTACTTGTATTGACAAGTTAATTACTAAAAATGTTGTTCTACAGATGTAAGTGATTTTTCAGAACCATAGCAGTGTCTAGATATACTTATTCTAAGTATTTTTCCTATAGTTGGCTAGACTGAAAAAAGTGGTTATTCCGTCTAGATAACTATACGAACTAACGACGAGTTTCAATAAAGTTTAATGTCTAAAAAAAATAGTTATCATCAGAAGAACAACGTAAATCCCGGATTTTACCAGAATTCCCTTATATATGAAACAAATAGTTTTTATTTTATAAATGTGGCTCTAGTTGTTTCCTGTTAAAATTCGCACCGACCCTTAAGGTTCAATTCCTAGCGAAACATACTCCCGTAAAAAAGATTTCTTCTGAATTAAGGGTTTTATCAAAAAAGTGGACAGTAAACATTGTTCTTTATTGAAGAATATTCAGTAAACAATTTCTATTCATTCGTGAAACGAATCCACTTTTTTGATAAATGCCTTAATTCAAGAGAACTGATTCTTTTTCGGGAGTGGCGCCAGTTTCGTTACAGATACGAGTATCATCAAAATTATACAGCAAAATAAAACAAGTTTAAAACCTCAAAGTAATAAAGTAATGCCTAAGTAAATAATGAGCCTAACTACAATACCTTGTATTTTTCTAAGTTTAATTTTGTGAAGTTTATCAAACTTCAGTCGTATTTCAATTTTAGACATACTTTTTACATTTTCTAATCTGATGACAACGTTTACATTTCAATCAAATACCCAGCAAATTAATGTATTAATTTAAGTACCTATTTTAGGTAATGAATAAAAATTAATAATTAATACGTAATAATTTTGTATCTCTTTACTATACATACGTATATTTCAAAATATATGTATTTATTTGTTTAATATATTTTTTATTAGTAGAGGCTATTAAAATTGTACCATCGTATATGTAATAGGTGTAGCGCAAGAATAGAATAGAATTATATAACACATATACCTACTAGGCGTAACAGTTAAGTTGAACCATCACTTTACACCGCCGTTGCCGGTCCCAAGCCCGGATGCAAAAGGAGGAGGGTTGGCCTTGAAGAATCCCATGATGACAGTAAAATCCCAATTGCTAAGACAGCAGAAGAAGGCTACCAGGACCCTTTGGGAACCCTCTCTGGAAAGACTGGCTCTGCGGGCACGACCGCAGCAGATGGCAGCCCCATCATCGTGATCGAAGTACTGTGGGCTAATCTCCTACACACCTTTAAATATAGAACTGATTATGAAACCTAAAACGAGAAATCACCGGACCCCTTTAACGAAGACCTTTGGCGCTAAACTACGGACATGGATTGGGTGCTGGAATGTTAGAATCATGAACCAGACCAAAGAATATGGTGTCGGTCTACTGCTAAGTCGCAGCGCAAAGAAAAGCATATTACACTGGAAACCTGTGTCCGACCGCATTATCACTGCTCGATTCTCTTCAGGCATTAGAAAGATCAGCGTGGTACAATGTTACGCACATACGAACTCAGCCTCATTGGAGATAAAGACCCAATTTTATGAACAACTTGAGTCAACACTGAAAGGCATCAAGAAGCAGGATATCGTGATACTCATGGACGACCAAAATGGGTAGCGACAGTGAAGACCGTAAACACTACATGGTCCTCATGGAGCAGCCGAAGAAATAAACGAGAACGGAGAACTTTTTGGTGTGCTGTGTTCATCCCACAACTTGGTTATTGGCGGCACCTTATTTAAACACAAAAAAATGTGTCACAAAGAAATCAGAATTTTCCTGACGGACTGACACGTAACTAGATCGACCACATCGCAATCAGTCGTGGCTGGAGATCATCACTTCTTGATGTCAGAAACAGACGCGGAGCCGATGTCGACAGCGATCACCGTCAGTCGATCAGTCGTGGCGGGAAATAAGTCTCAAGATAGCAGCCGTTCAGCGAAAGTTGGATAGGACCTCTAATAAGTTTAACATGCCAAAACTTAGAAACCCTGACAGCAAAGCGGCCTTGTTATGTCTGCAAAACCAGTTTGACCTTTTGGGGAACACGAAGACGAACATATGGACGAAACTTGGGAATGTATCCGAACTGCCTACACCAAAGCTGGAGAGTAAGTACTCGGCTCGGCTGTGCCAGCACAAAGCGAGGTTCATGGATGTGCTATGGCAAGCGATTGCAAGTAGACAACTCGTCAAGGCCCAAATAGTCGCATCAAACAATAGTGTCTCCGCGACTGGATTGCAGGAGGAATACGCCGCTCTTTCTGCTTTGATCCGGAAACTTGCAAGACGCGACAAACGACGAGCCGCAGACGAACTGGCGGAACGTGCTAACACTGCAATACAAAGCATGCAACTCATCCCGCACATCTAAAAAACCACTAAAGGGCAATGATAGAAAATTGCTCTGACTACAGATGAACGAAAAAATTAAAAGCTACGACGATGGACTGATCACTTCACTGAACTGTTGACCAGGTATCACTGCCAAGTACCAGTTGCGCCAGAATACCCGAGCACGCCTGTTGACATATATATTGCCCCACCTACCCTGCGTGAAGTTGTTGCAGTGATAAAGCAATTGAACTGAGGAAAGGCTCCGGGCATACACAACATAAATGTCGAAATGCTAAAGGCGGACGCAATAAGATCGGCGGAACTCAGTCACACTGTTCTCGTACCTGGGAAGCACCATAAAAAACCAGGGCGGCTCAGATGCCGATGTCGATGTCAGAATAAAGAAGGCAATGGGAGCTTTTGCACAGCTGAGACATATCTGGGCATCAAATATCTTCACTCAGCGCATAAAACTTTCTCTCTTCGAATCTGTCGTAAAGTCCGTGCTGCTGTTTGGCTGTGAGTCTTGAAGAGTGACGAAGGGACTGACTAACAAACTTCAAGTTTTCATTAACAAGTCCCTTAGATCCATACTCCGTATTTACTGGCCGAACATCATCAGCAACGATGACCTGGGGACTCGATGTCGTCAAACACCTATAAAATAGGAGATTGCCCGACGTAAATGGTGCTGGACATACGCTACGAAGAGGGGAGACAAATTCCGCAAGGATCGCGTTCGAGTGCCAGCCACGCGGGAAGAGAAAACCTGACCGTCCTGTACAAGTGTACACACGTGGAGGCGAACTGTCGACCGTGAACTTTAGTTCAACCCTGCTGCGGATTACGGTCGCACGGTGAGCTGGAGTTAAGCTAAGAAGGTGGTACAAGACTGAGCGGCGTGGACAGATCACGTGGAGGCCCTCAGTACCTCCGGGGTACCATAGGACGACAACAACAACAACATCTCTCTATACGCTATTTTCTTCACTCATGTATTCGAGCACTTGAGTGAATAAAATATTTGTAAAATAATCGTATTTGGACTCAAAAAGTATAGGTACCTTACAAACAGGACATCAGATCACAGACTACTCGTAATCAACGAGCATATGTATTCGCTAGGGTCATGGCTACTAATACCTATGGTTAAAAATGTTATGAAGATTGATAGATATTGTGTTTGTCTTAATATCATATATCTAAAATGTAAATTTTAAAAAAAACCGGCTTACCATTGTGATAATCCCTTACTTTTTCCTGGTCATCATCAGGTCCTTGAGGTTCCAGATGTGGGATGGGTTCTATGTTCCAAAACATCAAACTCGAACTATCTAGCTATTACCGTAGTATCAAAGATATTCCAAGATCTTGGAAACCACTGATCCAAATTTATCAGACATTACTAAGAACACTCTCAACGAACAAAATGAAAAAATCCGGGTCCAAATCGAATCTTCCGTTGTCAAGTTATGAGGCCACAAACAAACAGTCAGACAGACAAACGTGTCAAACTCATAACACGCCCACTCTCGATCGGTCGGGGATTAAAAAGTCAGGTACCTACTAAGCGCTGTGATAACTATCAATTTAGTTCACTATACTAGGAGAGTTAGATACTTTGGATTTTTTATTTCATTTTATGACAAGTACTAAATTAACTATCTACTTATTTTTTGTCCTAGAGATACCTCGGACAAGATAAATGATAAGAACATTCCACACTTAGATATTCGGACTGTCTGTTACTCAGAACTCACAAGTGACTACGACAAAGTACATTTGGGTACGTGAAACATAATAGTGCGAAGAGAAGCTATAGGTACCTATTGTACCTATTGGTACGTGAGTGTGTACCAAATATGTGCTAACCTCTTAACTACTTGAGAGGCCATTCAGTGCTTTCAGAGGACTTCTTACATTAGGAGGCAGCAGTAGCGAAGGGTCCATATTACACGTTTCCTTGCGGTTTCCCTTGTGAATCTTAAATCATTAAGTATCCACACCTTCCTCACTTACACAGTTACACCAGAGTTCACAACCAACTTTAAAAACAACATTCAATAAATTAAAAAAAAATGCAATGCCTGAACAAAATTGTATAGCAAGTCTATGATAGCAAGCAAGAAATGCCGCTTTTAATCCGGCTTACTGCCTAGTACAGATGTGTCAAACCCTTCTCTTTCGTACACACGAAATCTATTCGCTCGCTATCTCAGTCCTACACGCGCGGAATACGGGCAATATAACCCGCCTCAGGCCGGCTTGCTACAATCCCATTTTGAGACGGTGTCGCTGTGTTCAAACACAAACTATGGATGCGAATGCGATTTAATTTGGTCCGATTACTATTAATTACGATTTTTATGACGATGTCAACAATGCTTAAAGCAACTAAAAACAATGCAATAAGCAACAATGTCAATTTGTTTAGAGGTTTGGTTTTAGTGGTTTTGTTATACAGGAGGTTATTTTGTATTATGTTACAGTTTTCGTGATTAATGTGTTGTTTTTAATCAGTTTGTTTGTGTTTGTTGAACTCTGTTGTTATCTATACCATTCTATACGGTGAGAAATGGCTACATTAGTGAATATTGAATGTTGTCTCACGGATTATTTGCTCGGAGATAAAACGTCTTTTACCAGACAAAGTTTTGGGTAAGTAAGTTTTTTGATCCCTTGCGAAACTATTCACCCTTCGCCACTGGGAGGCAGGTACATATAGTAACATTGTTACTGTCAGCGTGCGCCCTAGCTACCACACTCGGGATCACTAATTAATATATTCATAAACTTGTTTAAGTATACTTTTTGGTGCGAATATTACTAACGGTCCTCTGACTATAGGACGATATTGAAGTACGAGTACCTATCTACTATTGTATTAAAAGTTTGACAATAACTTCGAATATTTTGAATTTCACTAGATGTATAAGAATGTTGTTAACTTTCATTAAACATTTGTAAGAAGCTCATGGTTCAGTTCAAATAAATCGCGTGCAGCGGGGGCCGCGAAGCGTCGGCGAGGACGACGGGTGGTGAGCGACAGGTGCAGGCGATGCGTGCGCTGCATTCGCCAACCCGCTCTCGGTTTACGCTACGCGGCTCTAACATTAATCATATTCTCTTTACGTACGCCCCGAAAACAGCTGGTACTGCAAGCAACCATAATAAAAAGTGATTAAAATCAAAGCGCGTGCCAGGCTGAAGTTGCGGCGGCTCTACGCCGCCCTAGCCGGCCACGCGGCCCCCGCCCGCCCGCTCCGTTACCGGTACACCAAGCTCTACTCTATGGCTACTCTCCTGGTACATCACTCATACTAAAGGTAACTAGTGCTACCTAGTCTTCTAGTGCTAGCAAACAACTTAATTGCACAGCCCAATAGACACTATCAAGCCGAAAAAGCAAACTAAACATAGGTAGTCTAAGCTAGGAAAACTATATCTAAAATTGTGTGGAATAAATCCTTAATTTTTTCTAATTCTATTTACAGATGCATGTGTAAAATTAATAAAATATATCAAGACTACTAACTCTACTATTTGAAAACTGTTTCACTATGTAGACACTATAATTTATTAAAGTAGGTACAATTAATATCTTTAAATCTTCTTCGATAGTAGGTATCTTGAAACGTTATTCACCACTTTTTGTAGGTACGTTAGTAAAAGATTACAACATACTTGGAATCTTAATTTAACCTTGAAGGAACCTTTTTAACTCTAATACGTATTGTATTCGACAAGTAGACACATATAAACTGCCAGTCGATGGATGGCATAGAAAATACACTGCCTACCTGTCTGGCAGAAAAATATATGTTTAACATATGAAGCTTACAAGAACGAAATATTATTAACGAAAATTAGACTTTGAACATAATTGAAAAGTTTAAAAATAGTTAAGGGTATACATACAAAATACACATTCTCTAATAAGTAAAATATCTTGGTCATTTGATTTCGAGATTTATTACAATAATCTGGTCTGATAGTTCAACATTTCCTCATTACACAATTTTATTTTATTAAGTTCAATTATAATATTTAGTCTCATCCGACTAAATTTTTAAAATCTAGTTAAGATGTTTTGAAAGGTTGTGATTTCGTAAATAGTTAGATATATTTGGCACGTTTACCTTTAATAGCCAAATACATATTCATTGAACGATCTGATAAATTACTTTAACGCGTTATTATCATTCATTAACAAAGGAAGTTATATTCTACTTTAAAGTTGTCTAATATAACAATACCATATCACAGCACCATTATACAACATCTTGCTGTATACTAACATGTTTGGTAACGTTTCTTTACTGCTATTCATAATTTCGAATTTATAATTTCTTACTTTACAATGGACATATTTTCAATAATAGTTTTTTATTATGATCGACGACGAAATGATATGTCCACGTTATACCAATTAAAGCTTTACAGTTTTTACCTTTCTTTCTTTTATATCACTTTATTCGAAGGGAATGAATAGTTTGTTAAGCAATCGTACAAAAATCTATTTTAAACGACAACATAGAAAAACAAGGATAACTATATAATCGCAAATCAATTTAATTGGTGATTAAATACAACATCAATATAATAAAACTACTGAACATGGAGGGATCGGACGGGGACCGCGTACAAATGTACAGGTTAAAGTTCGTACGAAATCAAAGTAATAAATAAACGCGAGGAAAAATCGGCCACAGGGCGACGGTGGGCGGCCGGTGGCTGTAACGCCAGTCCGCCATGCCGGATGTCACAACGCGGGGACTGAAGTACATGTACGATACGGTTACACAGGTAGGTGCCTTCTCCGGTCAGATTAGCGTACCGCCAAAGAAGCTGTTTAACGTGTGAGGGTAATATTAAGTGAGGGACATTTTCTGACTGCCATCGCAGTATGATGTAGAGCATTGTAACCGGCGGAGGAGGCGCCATGCAACGGGCCCCACTGCTGAGGCGGATGGGCGTGCATATTGCCAGAAGAACCGACGGGCAGATGTCTTACCATGCCGCTACTGAGCTGTTGGAGTAGGCCCGAGCCCTGCGAGTTGCTGAGGCACGCAGACGGCCGCCGGGACCGGATGGACTGCATCGATGACGACAGCAGAAACGGCACACTCGATGACGTATTTGGCATTGAACCACCCTGAACATGGTAGAATACATTAAGTAATTAATTACTTGTAACTATAAGATGTAAAAAATAAATTAATGTGGAAAGTAAAAATAATAAAAATAATGTAGTACATGTACCTGTAAATGGTAGTTCGTTTTACTCATGGTCTTGAAGTAGACAAGGATCTAGCTTGTCTGTAGGTTATAATACCTACATTACGGGAATAAAATTTCATTTATGAATATTGAACAAGAATAAAAAAAAATCGAATGGAGCGCTTTCCATATCTGAACATACCTAATGCTATTTATAATTTTACATTATAAGTTTCTTTAGAACTTGTCGCCCGTTAACTGAAACGAATTCCAAACAAAAAACGGGCCCTATTCGGAAAAATAATATCACAGATGATAATAACGTAGTCGTGAATTCAAGCTGTTGTGTGATATATTCACAACTGTAAAATATATTTTTTTAATTATTTACAGCTTAACTTCACAACTATTGCATAATCGATTAAATATTTTATTCTTTTAAACAGTAGCATGGACTGATAATGACTAATTTATAACTGCAAAGATTTTTTTACATAGCAGACATGGTAAGTTGTCGCCATCTCCCATAGAGGGTTTTCGATGCTCTGCTAACCTCAAGGTATGTACTTATAGATTCAAATTGGTATCTCGATTATATAAATTTATTGAGAAAATACTAAAGTGTATACTTATAATTAAAGATACCCTTAAAATAAGGTGAAAAGAAAATGTAAAAAAGAACTTAGGTATCAGTTTGAAGACAGGCACTTAAAAACAGTAGGTATAAGTAGAGAGATAAACGTAAAATTACATATTTTTTAATATCAAACTAGATACGAACACTATAATATGTTATGTATCTATTGCAATGAGTAGGATTGAACTACTGCATGCCTTTAGGCAAGGTCGGTTGTTTCAAGGCGGAGCGAAATATTTAAGTAATACTTAAGTAGTTTTAGACGAATACACGGCACTAACTTTCCAATGTTAATGTTTTTTCCAATATTTAGCTCTGTACCAGGTAGAATATATTCATCTCATGTACGGGATGTTTTATCATTCGGTATTTTACTGGCAGCTATGGCCAAAATATTATAATAGGTATCAAGGTTCTTACTCGTATGTATGTTGTCGTTTCGCTCCACCCTAAATCCAGCCCCGATGAAACAACGTATTTAATTTCAACGTTTGAAAGCGTGTGGGCCGAAGAAATTTCTCGTGATTCAAATTACTCACACAAACTTAGCTAAACTACAAAGTATCACGGAGATGTTGCTGATGTAGGTATAATAAATTTTAAATTTCATTTTACTTGTATTTTTCGGCAAACACCTATACTCTACTGGATCGAATTGTGTTACATACAAATGTTGTGTGAATAGTATGGCAACATCTTAGTGCAACATTTCTAAAGGCGATGATATTCATGATTGATTACAGATTGAACGGAAGTAAGTCGAGTCTGCGCGTTCTGCAACGACAAACATGTAAGAGAGGAATCATACTCACGATCATGCTCCGTGCAAGCTGCGTAGAAGAACAAATAGCAACAGTGAATGAGACAGCGTTATAAATGTACGGCTTGCAGCTTTGTAGATGAAGATATGAACAAGACGAATAATTTCCTCTCACATTTAAACAAACATGTACCTACTTATTTTAACCTGTGGAGCTTAAATTCGTGCTTACTTACACTAAGTATGTCTTTACTGTATCTGAAGCTTTAAATAAAGAGAAGTTAACCTACTTATATGTCAGTAACTCACCAACGACATTGTGATCAAACATTAACATTTTTGTCCTGTTAGTTTTATAGCCAATGGGGTTTTTGTAATGATTTGGAAAATAAGGAGCCAAAGTACCCGCTGGTGGCGCACTCTTCATTTAGTTCATACAGCACGTTAATTTTCAGCAGATGAGGGTGGGAAAGGACATTCAAAGTCAGATTTATTTTTGAAAATGGATCTATCAAGATACTTTTTCAAGTAATTAAATACATACATTTTTACAATTATTAAAATAAAAAATATTAATAACCATAAATAGAACATAAATAAATTCGAAAGACTAAATAAAATTAAAACAATAAAATTACATAATACAAAAAAACAAATGTTTGAGATGGTTACACACACCATGCTTTTTTGTCATTCATGTAATCCTCAATATTATAATATAATAAGCTTTTTTCATCAGTGTTTCTTTTATTATACATTTAAATTTAGTTTCTGGGAGGCACAGATAAAAATTAAAAAAATTCTGGAATTTTATTATAAAAACCTGAGAAAAGAATTACTGACTTTAAACAAGCGGAAACGAGGAAATATCAGCTTATTCTTATTTCTAGTACCGTAATTATGATTATCAGCATTTGTACGATATAAGTGGATATTCTTACGGATATTCATTATACTAAGATAGATATATTGTGAAGCTACAGTAAGGATTCCAATTTGCATCTCCTAGTCGACTTTATTGTAGGTACGGACACATTCAACGCGGTTAGGCGTTCATGCATCGCGATTCATCACAAGACAATGCCGTTAACGATCATGCACCACTTTACACTCTTGAGGGTAATTGCCTGTATCGGTCGTCTCGCAGGATTGGAAGTAATAAATAGCGTTGATAATGTGATGTGATGATGGATCTAATGATCGAACAGAGAAAGTTCAACGTGATACGCCAACCAGGTTCGTGCAGATGTATATTTACGTATGTGGTGATGATATTATGAACAGAATGACACTATCTCTCCCTGTCGGTGTGGGAAGAATACGCGACCGCAGAAGAGAACAGACCACATCAATTTATTAAGCCGTTCCAAGTCGACATTCAATAGAGGTTTCAGGGAGTTCACGCAGCCAGGCAGGCTTACGTGGTGCACAGCACTTACGACGCATTGTGATGCAGACGGCACGGACAGGCTCGAGCCTGACCCGCCTCGACCCCTGAACTGGTAGCCCTGCCAAAACAACCACCGTCACTTCACCATGATCACCGCTCATACCGTATCCTCTCTTCCGCCATCTATGTCACTAGGTATAGGTAGCACTAATCACTTTCCTCTTGATATCACGTCAGTTTATTTCTGCATCTGTTTTCTATTTCTGATTAAGTACTGAATATAATACATATAAGTATATTATGTTCAATAGGTATATTATACAAATACATGTCTGTTAATGGTCAAGCTATTAATCGGGCATTATGCATAGGTAATTACCTAAACGATAATTGATAGATATTACCTATTGATTAATTTATTCACCGCATTGTCTGATGAGGATTATATATGCATAAATGGCCTAAAGCCTATTTATTGGAAGAAGTTGAAGTATTTTTCTTTAGAGTAAAGGCGATGAAACGTGTGTGAGGATAAGGTCGAATCGAAGGAGAACGAGAAACGGGGGGGGGGGGGGGGACGAGTGAAGTGGTGACTGTACCCCCCGTCACCCACTTGTTCATCTTTCCCACGCATAACGCCCGGATAATCACTTGGCACGTAACATACCAATGTTCATAGTTATCGTGCAATGATAAGGGTAGAGTAGAGATAATGACTTACTGTAGGCGGTGATAGGTTGACCGCTGACCCACGACGCTCTTGAGGGCCAATGCTGGAGTGACGACGCGTAGGTAGTCCCGAGTTACCTCCCGGGGTCCCGCCTGGGGACGAGGCGCACGACGGAGCGATCCGTATTTTTGGTGTCATTAGAGTGTTGTCAGAAAGGCGACGGTTCGGAAAGGCGTTTGCTACGCGCAGGAAGTTGCCATCGTTGTTTGTAGAGTTACTCGAGCCGAAGAACCATTGTCCGATTCCGGTGCCTGAGTAATGTACAAGTGTACAATAGCAATATTTTGTCAGGAAGACAATAAATAAAAACATGCAATTAAACTCACTTTTGAAGCCGCCTACACTGCCTGTTCCGCTGGGACCACTGATAGAGTTTTTACGAGCCATGTCCTCGGCACTGGAAGTTTTGCGTTGCTCCACGCGTAAGTTGGGGATATTAAAAGGTGGCACGTTCATATTGTCTGTGCTCATCTGGTGCCGTAGGGGGCGGTGTCGCTCTGGGCTTGGCAGGGTTAAGCTGTCCAACTTTAACTTGTAGCGCTGATTTTTATCTATGTTGTCCAGCATGTCATAAAGAATCTGATAGAAAACAAATAACAAAGACATTTAAGGAAATTAGGTATCTTTTTCGTTCTAGTAGAGGTATTTTTTTGCAGTGCTTATTAAAAAGCCGTTGGTAAACTAATAGCAATAATAAAGTTAAATTATTGTAGAAATTATCTATTAGCAATATACCTCCATTAGATTAGTGAACTGGTCTACGTTCAATGCTGGATTTACTGTCTGTGGAGCCAGAGAAGGTATCATCTTCGTAGCCATCACGTTAGTCGTCAAACCAAATTTCCTTTCCAAGAGCATGGATTTGTAAAGTTCTGTAATGAGCACCATATTACGTAATAACCTATTACTATAAAGCGGAAATGAAGACAATATGTGTACAGAAATTTACATTCGCAGTGAAATTCGCTTCGGCATAAGTATATAAGTTTACAAGCTGTCGACAAAGTTCGCAATAGCATTCACAGTTCCTCCGAACCACGAGTTAGCACATCCGGATGCCGCAAATTAATGGAATCCCATTAAATCTAACTAAGCACATCTTATGTATTTAGCCACTTCGGATCTGTACGTACGAGTTCACAAAGCCCCGGAATTTATTTCAAACTATTAAACCTCGTAAATAGTGATCCGAACTGAGCGTTTGTAGGTATTTACACTTTTGAAATATCACCAAATGTACTTACTGACAACCCGATTTATAATATCTGGGTCACTTAGCCTCATGCTGAGGAGAGTTGGAATCACCTGCTCCAAAATATGCGTTCTATCAAGTCTAAGAAGTATTTTCTCATAAAAGCCTAGAATGAGGCTAATTATTTTTACATCGCTTTGATTCTTCTCCAGTAACACTCTAACCTTTGCTAGAACTATACCATGTAGCGCTCTGTCTTCTATATAATCGGACACATTTTGAATTGCGATTAAGGAAGCGGTCTGTAACAGAAAGAACATTGAAATTTCGTAATTATGCTTAATACTTCACAACTAATAAGAATATATCAGATAGCTGTAAGAAAATATATGCAACATAGATAGTTCTATCTAAGGGTGCCCGCCCACGTCCGACAAACGGTGACCGACTTTTTGTAGGAGGAAAATAGAACGTACTGATTGCAATTGTATAATGCACACGTCCTACAAAAAGTCGGTCAGAAATAAAACACAAAGTTTCCTCTGTATATCCAACTTCCTCTTAAGATTCATGACATGGTGTACGTTATCACTCTCCATGACGTGCTACTCCCTCGAAGCTACAGACAAAGTGACGGCCGTGTGCGTTGAGTCGGTCACAAAATCGGTCATAAGAATCGGAGGAAAAATCTGCCCGATTATCGGTCCTACAAAAAGTATGACGTGGGCGGGCACCCTAACAATCAACAAACCTGTATTTGGTTGGTGTTATTATCCAAAGCGTTGAAAAGCAACGGCATGATTTCCGTATTAACTTCATCCTTTTGGCACTTTTTTAGTATGACGTGCAAATTTTCTAATATTGTTACAGAAGCCTGAATGCTTTTCGGTGAGTTCATTAAATTTCTGAAAAATTAATTGTATAACATAATAGTATAACTCTCACGTCGACAATCCCCGAGGGAGAGACCAGAGGAACCACCTTCATCATAGGTAGTTCCCACTTTTCGTTGTAAGATTTGGTGGACAAACGTGATAGGTGGCGAGCCTATCGCCGTCTACGTCTACTAGGTGTAGAATATGTAGTGACCACAATGACCCTTATAGTCGCCTCGTACTGCTACAACCTGCCCCACGTTAGGCGCCACTGCTACAATCTGCCCTCTAGGTGCCGGCTAGCAGGGTTCTAGGACAGTGTGCAGATGAAGTAATAGAAAAAACTTGGTAATAGTAGATATTATATTTATCAGAAACAGAACAACACAATAGTAGGAAATAGGTAGTGGTAGGAGACAATTTTATAAAACGGACATATGTCCGTTCAGGACAAAAATACAGAAGGAATAAGTAAAAACAATGAAAATAATGGAATAATGGAATTTAGAAATGGAATGGGAATATGAATGGAATTATGAAAATATAGATGAAGAAATGAAAATGCCAACACGAAATGAGGTGAGATAAACGCTAACAATGAGGTTGAAATTGTTGGTAAGGAGGTTGATGTGGACGATGAAGTCGACATCGTTACAGTACGACATACACGGGAACAGTTGGGGTGGTGCTATTCTTTATGGACGACACGACACTGCAAAATTTATTATAATTTATAATATTTATGTAATAAGATGCTTATCCCTCATGAGCATCTAATATAAACATAAGTAAAGAATTTCTGATATCATACAAGAAAATAAACTATGAATAAGTAAAAATCAGAGTAACTTACTTTAATGTGGGTAAAACGTAGTGTGAAAATTCATCAGGCGTTGCTTCGTTTGTAAGCCAAATGATGGGTTGTAGGACGGCTGCAAGTACTTCAGCAGTTCGTACTTCTAGTTGTAAAGCTGGCCAAACATGCTGCCAGCGAAGTTTCTAAAACATGTCGATCATTTACAATCTTGAAGCTGGAACTTTACATTTTGTTTCTGCTATGACTCTTTATTATTATAAGTAAGTACTTACACACTAACGAGTAAAAAAACCCTCGTCATGAAATAGAACTACATTTTCATAGAAAATTCCATAACATGCAGACTATAAAAGTACCAACAGCTGCCTCTTGACAGGGTTATTATTTTTCCTGGAGAGGGTATTACGCGTACTACTCTATACTTATATTTGTTATGTCTCATATCGTTGTTGGCCATTTTCACCTACTATAATATATATCATAATACTAAAGATAAAGAAGACAGAATCGCTGAAAATAATATTATTTCGCTCGTTTTTTCGCTAAAGCCGCCACATATATACCTACTATTGAGCTTCGGTTGCGTTAAAAAATAATGTTACAAAATCTCAGTTGATCTTTAATTTTGTTTTTAAATACATATACCTACTTATCTGCCAAAATGTTAATTCTACTTTATTAGAAGAAAAAAAATTGTAGCAAAGTTTGTGCAGATCTCGTGACAATTTATAATAATCAAAACTTTTGCCCTGCCCGCCCTGGCGACACGGTTCCTGTGTACCTACTTGAATGTAATATGTCGCTGGGAAGAGGCCTTTAGTTCTTTTATGTACCAAGTTATAGAACAGACCAAAATGTACATACGGAAAAGTTTTCGAGTGGTTGTAATATTGCGATGCGACACTGGTGACCACTGGTGAAGCTATAATAGTATTTTATGCAACTGACACGTAATTACAGCCATTGTAAAATAGAAAATACGAGTTTTACAATGGCTAATTACGTGTCAGTTGAATATAATACTTTTTCTAAGACCATGAAATACCTAAATAATTGAAATACAGAGTATTCTGAAGCGTCTAACACGCCATGACATCTTGTCAAAATTCCGTCGACAACAGTGCGTGGTCTAAGGTGTCGTATAGTGTCATCAGCATTTTAAAAAAACCCGATATAATAATAAAAAGTTACTTCTTATACTTATTTACCTTTGGTATATACGGCAAGGCATCGATGAGTGTGCCACGATAAAAATTTGTCTTCTGGTTCGGATCTTTCATGGTGATCACATCTAAAAACTGCATGGCCTGTATCGCTGGTTCGCTCTGGCATCTATTAAAATGGTATCGAAACAGTTTACGTGCGATTAAAAGCTCACGCTATTAGTCACGTGATTAGTTTGAACTGAGGAGATCTGAATATCAGCAATAAATATACCCTCTCCCTCTTATAAAACACAGATTCACTCCGTTCCTCTTTAGTAAAGCAGACACGTACTGGGTAAGGAGTTACGCAAATCTATCATAGATAATATCATCCAATAACTGGATTGGACGTCTACAGGGAGGGGTACAAAGTCCCGGACAAAAGCTTAATTAATACTAGGACCAACCAACCACCTCGATAGGTAGTATATCAAGTATTTACGTACGAGTACTTAGGTATCAAGATCTCATCAGATAGAGATTAAACTCTTATGAACAAAGTTTGGACACTTCGTATTACTAAATTTGACTAATCGTCGTTTAATAGTCTTCGTTATCTTAAATAGAAATATTAAACTATGTACCTACTCTAGAAATTAAACTACACTGGGACGCAAAAATAACGGGCCGCACTTAAAAAAACTATAATATTTCCTTAATTATATGCAGTGATCGTAAATTGGATTCAGTAACAGGGCCGTAGTTGGATAAAAGTAATCACTCGTAAGCTAGTTTCACTTCTTTTTTCGAGAAATGAATCGGCATAATATTGTGAAAAAGATTTAACATCTATTGAAGTTAGCTTGTGCTGGCAGAATATGGAAAAGAAGAAATATTTGAATAAGGAACCATTGGTCTTAGAGAATGAAAAAATGGCCCATTGTCATTTTTGTGTCATTGAAGATTTCAGTTTCGAACGAAATTATTCTACTCGTACCTAACTGATTTTCATTCAAATGGCGTGCAAAAGTAAGTTAATTACTCATTTATGTTTTGATTCATAGAAATCAGACCATAGGTCTCGTTTATGTATTAAACATAAATAAAACTCAGAGCCCATTGCTGCTAAAGTAGCTTACAAGTGGTTTCTTATCTAATTCCGGCTCTGTTACTGAATGCTGATAACGATAACTGATTATATGAGATTAATTCCTGAAATTGTAGTATGTTGAAGATGACTTATTAATACATTAAAAAGTACACAAACCTTATGTACACTAATCAAATTGATGTTTATAATACTCACTACTGATCTATTTATAACATACTATTTATACGAACGATCTATCTCTACAACTTTGGGATATATCACGGTTTTTCTAAGTGACTCGTTATTTTTGCGTCCCAGTGTATTTAACTAAGGCTCCGTTGAAACAAAACCCACGCCTTCCAACTTCAGATTCCTACCTACTCGTATTATTTGATAGCAAACATTCTCTTAGAGTAATATAGACTTGGAATTTCTTATTACATGGAACTACTTACCGTCATAATATAATCTGAAGTTATCTATCTACCACAGATAGACAAGCTAGGATAATTACGTTCAATACTTGGAAGTTTAAGTAGCTGATATATTTTCTTGGATACCATTTAAAATTATGCTTAAATCAAAACCTAAAATAGAACACTCTCGCGCTCGCTTTATTACTTAATACTATAATTGAAACAACCGTCAACGAACTTTACATTTAAATTTAAACATGTAATTGAAATCGATTTGAGGGAATAAATAGCTTACTTGAAGTATTTGATGAGTGGCAGAAGTTGTGTGGTGGGTCTCGGGTGTGGGTCCCGGGACAGTAGTCTTTGCACCGCCTCCTGGAGGGCCGCTGGTACTCGAGGTAAGACCGCCGTCACTTGCTGGTCCAACTACGAATTAAATCTGCATTTTGGCGGCCGTTGACTTCACAAGAAATAATAAGTTGGATGAAATTTATAGCTATTGGAAGAAGCCACGGAAAGCTGATTATGTTTGTTTTCCAAATGTTTATAAACAAGCTATTTTAAATATCTGTAAATCGTTAGATTTCATCGCCCCACTAAATCAGTAGGTAAGTACTTATAATTATAAAAGTTTCCTTGAATTCACGAATTACGCGATCCCGCGCTGACATAATTATGCACGAGCGAGCTTGGATAAAAAGTTTTAGTAGAGTGGTAGAAACTAGTTTTGTTTAACTAGTAAACAGTTTCTACCAAAACTAGTTTTTTGATAAAAAGTTGGTAGGTAGTCGGTAAATTGTACATTGTTTAGTTGTAGTTGAAGGTTCCGTAGAAAAAAATAGATCTTTTGGTGAAAAACAAAGAAAAAAATTGATCGTTGGGTCTGTTTGTTACAGCACAAAAATTAAAATAGATAGGGACTTAAAAAAAGATCTATAAAGAAAATAAAGTTATAAGTTAAAACGTTAAAATATCTTTAGGGTGCAGAATGTCCACAACTGTCCACAAAATTTTCAAACAATATTTTTAATTGCAGAACCAGAATCACAGAATTGTAGTCGACAGCAGCGAGACGAGATAAATAATGTAAACAAACTTTCGAACCCCTGGGTTCCTAACATTTTTATTTGGGAATTTTTTATTTAATAAAAATATCTACAAATTTAAAACTAATCGTCGTCTGTATAAAATAAATAATTATCTTCAGAAGAGTCCGAATATTTACACATGTAAAAAAAGGATAACAAAGAGTAAACTGTCATATAAGTTAAAAAAAAATGGCAATAACATTAAAAATTGACAACAAAAATCCAAAACACGGAACCGAATGCAACACATAAAACTAACACTTCAAATGCATTTCGAGCAGGAATAAACATGAATTCACAAAATGTTCGGCCCAAATGTTGGCAATTCACTTTCCCGTACTATGAATCCCTCAGCGACAGCCACTTTTGTCGTTATTGCATGCGAGAGAAAAGGACAGAGATACTACGCTCACAATCGTAACGCAAGTCGGTAAAGATCGACGTGTTTACGATTTTTATCTTGTCTCGTATAATTGGCCTGAGTTATATAGTTTTTCTGTGACAGAATTATATCTTTACACCATACATAGATACATATAAACCTATATACTATATTATTATACATATATACCTATAAGCATAGACTTTTGTATTCACAAAAGTAACCTTTAAAAACAATCGATTTTTTTAATAACACTTATTACTTATTCGCATTTAATTAAGCTATCGATGACAGTACAGAGTTTGCGGATGCGTTGCGGTGTAACGACCTTACTACATACTCGTACATTAATTTTAATTACCATTGCAGAGCCGATTTGACCGACGCGACGAGCACAGAGGAAATTCAAATTAGACATTAAAATTTACGTCGGATTTTGAAATCAAATACCGACTCTGGTCGTAGGTTCAAAGTACAAGTAAACTTATTTCATAATGAAATCTCAGTAGCACTAAGTAAGCAAATAACTACTCGTACCTAGACTGCGTTGTTGATTTATACAATATTTTATCAGCTTGCAACAGGATTTCATTTTCATTATCGGATTTCACGCTCGATGCCATAAAGGAAATGATTGTGAAATAGCGATTTTCCGGCTTTTCAAAAGCTTTCCATTTTATTCTATTTCTATTCATATTGATACCCAAACATAGAAAAAAAGCCCGCTCTTGTAAGTTTTGCAGGTTACGAGTACCTATTTGTTTACAAATTTCGGTTCTACTTTTGTTACCTGATAATTTCTTTGAGATACTTAGATAAGATAATTAAAAGTTAAACATTGAAACTCGGGCATCGCCGGGCCACGCAACTGCCTACTTATATTTTATCCTAAATCTATGAAAGTTGGTAAAAGTTGTAAAACTTACAAACTCGATCTGTTTCATGTAAAGCATCGGGTTGTTGTTGGTTTGTAAGAGCGGCTTGCCGTTGTTGAACACTGCGCAAATCACCAAACCCAGCGAGAACATGTCCGATAATATGTTGCAGTGCCCGTTGGTTTGCACTTCGGGGGCTGTAACATAATGATCATCACACCACAAAGTCATATCTATTCGAAAGGTAATTAACTTGTACCGGTCGGGGTAAAATAGGGTAATGAAACTTTGGACATGATTTAGGGTCAGTGTCTGTGAAATCTAATTTCGTTATAATTTAGATTTCTGTGAACCGATCTGAAAATGATATTCCCGTCGACACGGGGTGTTTGGAGGTTCAAACGCCCCCCCAAAATAGATCTCCCCTCCCGTCGAAACTTCAACACGGCCCCTTCCCTCGGTTTCATGGTTTCGTTTTCCTTCTCCAAAATCACTCCTAAACTAAATCGATTTCTGGCTGCAGCCCTGAATTTATCCAGTATTATGACAAAACCAGAAAGAAAGTGAAATGAACGGAAAATGCTCAATTCCTAATTAATTAATTTGATATTTTTGGGAGAAATACAAAAATTGTAACTTAAAAGCATATATTTAATATAATTAATCCGATACTATCGTTGGGCATTTTCCTTTATTTTAGAAATTTAATTCTACGACCCATTTATTAAATGTACATTTCGCAAAAATTGATGTAGGTAGGTAACCGACATCAATTTTTAACTAAAGTTATGGAAAAAAACTTATTATTTATGAAATAAATTATTACCTTACCTAAAAAATCGAGATTAGGTTGCGCAATCTTAGCCACTTTGATTGACCACGGTGGCACAGACATCATTTCGGTGGGATCGTGACCAATTATGTTTTCTGCGTGAAAATAATTAAGTATACTGATTAGTGATTATTGATTAATTACAAACGAGTCATTGATAATATACAAAGGCCTTCAACGACTCATGATTGTGGTGAGTGCATTGAGCGGAGGGCGGCTGCGTGACCTCAAACTCAATACTTACAGGTACAAAATGTTGGGCGAGAGTCCTAAGTGGAGCCTCAAACAAATATAGGTATAATATTCCATGAAGTGCGGTGCAGATATGGCGGAAGTAAACAATATAAAATAGTAAACATCATATCATATTAATATAAAATAACCAATTGAATAAATAGGTAGGTAGTAAACAAATAAGTAAATGAAATATGTAATAATTACCTGTTATCTTATGGATCTTGAAATTTTACATAAATACTTTTGAATTTAATTATACCTACTAAACCTAAATTTTCTAGAGAATTCCACATACTTCGAAACTCTGGTATTTTGATCATCGGTTAATTTTACATAACTACAATAATAAAGAAAAATATATTTAAAACAACTTCTGTCTAACGGAAACTTACCTACCTTTTGCAAAATATGTGTTTAAACTTTAAATACTATGTAAATAAATAAAATAATTGATAAGAAAATAATATGTCTGTTAAATCTGTGAAATTTAAGTTCATTTGATTAGAGTTTGTAGGGCAACTTCCGCGATGACTGTGAAAAAGAAACTAGGTAATATATTGGTACCTAGCAAAAAAATAATTAGGTACACTCTTATCCGCTTCTCTTCACTTTGTATATAAACCCTAATAAAATACCTAATCAAAACCCATCACAAATTTCACAATCTGCTTACTCTCAATCCTACTGGATTGAAATGTAATTTTGTTAATGTGCATTAGCTAAAATATGCTACGAGTAATAATACCACAGTCTGCTTCGAATTACCATTTTCATAGAATTTGATAAACCGATACTTATATGTAGTTAGGTTACTCTTTTAATTTCATGTTAATACTCGACACACGAAAAGAATGTTCGACCCTTACATAATGACGATATCAAAGGATTGAATTATTTTAGGTTCCTACCTAAGTACATAATTTTTATAAATAATCAATAGATTAATTTAGATAATATAACTAAGCATAAGATTTTTTGTCAAACGTGACGGTCTAAATGTAACGTATTTGTTACTTGGAATAAACTTTTTTGAACTTTGCCTGAACTTTGAACACTTTCATTTAATTTCATTGTGTCGTTTTAATTAGAAACATGAGGAATCTCAAATTGGGAGAAGTACCTACTTATTTAAAGAATTTTGGAATGTTGTAAATTCAAGTTCAGACACTCACTTCAGGAGCTAATCAATACTACAATTAGGATTTTATTGAAGTGCATGAAGAGAGCTTTCGTTTGAACTGGGTTCCGCGTACTGTAGTCTATAAGTGATTTTTGGCACGTGGCAAAAATCGGAACTAACGCCGCCATCCTTGTACAAACGTCACATCATGACAGTTCGCTATACAAACAAGTGATACCAATGTCCTGTCAATGTCATCCACGCGCCAAAATAATCCTTGTCGCACTGTACGTTTGTTTGACGTTTATAATAGTAATACCAATGAAATACCAATATTATAAGAAGGAAGGAAGGAAATCCAAGAACTTCCATTATGATCTTAATGCAAAGCACTAGGCATCCAGATCCATACGACTCTCCCATGAATACTCGACGTTTCAAGTGTATATTTCTAGTAGTGGTTGATCCTAAAGAGAAGGATCGCCTGGGGTGGTACCACCCTCTTATCTATTTCTGCCGTGAAGCAGAAATGCTTGCAATTCTGTGTTTCGGTTTGAAGGGTAAGAGAGCCAGCGTAATTTCCGGCACATGAGGCATTCCATCTTAGTCCTCAAGGTTTGTAGCGCATCAAAAACCCTCCAACATTAATACAGAGAGGTGAGATGTCTATGGGTGACGGTGACCACTTACAATCAGGTGGCCCGTTTGCTCGTCTGCTCTCCATATTTAATAAAAAAAAGTGACATTGGCGAATTGCAAACTGCAGGAGGCCATTTTTAAAAGAAGAAGAAAAAATATTATATAAAATTACATTGGCAATAGTAGTTCCATGACGTTTATAGGTAACTATACGAGTAGACTATACGAGAGAGTTGTCGATTCAGAATTAATATTTTTCTGTAAACTTCATCATGTGTTGCATGCATTGATGTTCATTATTGAAACTGATTTGACACAATAACTGAATTGTTGCTATAAAGTTTGTTCCGACCAAGGTACCTTGTCTAATATTTTATAATAATACAGAAATTGAACAAATTTAGAAGTTTTCACTCAAACTCTTCCCTAATTTAAACAATACCAAGCCAAACGCAATACATTTCATCAAAATTGGTCCTCTAGTTACCGAGAAACTTCGAGACAAATCCACATACATACAAATAATCATACATACATACGGGTCGAATTGTGAACCTTTTGATTTTTTGTCGTCGGTTAAAAAAATAATAATTTATTAATTATCATTGGAGAATATTATTTAATGTAAGTGTCTAAAGATTAATGTTACGGTAAACTTATGTCTCGTTTTATCATATTGAACATCAGACGGATAACGATTTTAATATAAATAGGTACCTTATGCTGTTAATAATTGTTACGAGCCGTTAATTTTTTTAATAATTAATTGTACGACAAAATACCCATGGTATTATACAACTGAAATGTACATAGAGAATTCTCAAGAAAATCTATACATTGCGTTTGTAGAGTCATAAGATCTACTTACTACCCGAACATAGTTCCCGTTATCCACGTCTTGAATCCCAGACAAAGTTTGCCGGATATTAGTGGCACAACTACCTACTGTGTTTAGACAAACTTTGGGACAGTAGTTCTAAAAATCGATAGTTGATGCATTGTGAGTTCTGAAGCAGCTGCGGTTGGTTTGATACATTCATCTGTTTTTATTATATAAGGAGAGCAGACTAGCAAAAGACATCTGTCTGACAAAAGACGTCTACTACAGTCTGAGTTCACTACGTATATAATTTTATTAGAGTGCCTCAAGTGCCGGTAATTATGCCTGGCCCTTCAAACAGGAAAACAGCAATGCTTTGCGATAAAAATAGATCAAATGGTGTGGGTGGCAACACTGACTGACTCTATACAGAGTTTTAATCTCATTATTCATCATTGGGATAATTAACTCTCATATGTATCGGAAATAGAGTTTAGATCTGATTTTGTAGTAGGTATATAAACATTTTATACCTACAGGAGGATATCGCAAACGTAGAAGACCCAGGGCTACATGGAAACGTAGTCTTCAAAAAGACCTGGAAGCTACTAAAGAATCCTGGGAAACTATGGAGTCTGCGGCATCAGACAGAGCGCGGTGGAAGATAATTGCCTCAGCCCTATGCACTACTAGGTGCTCTAGGACTTGAAGAAGAAGATATATACATTTTATCCAAGGTTATTTTCATAAATGTACCTAAGTACCAATTTCACAATAATATTTGTGAATTATTATACAAATCTACGAATGACCATAATAAGCATGGCTTCACCTAATCGGTTAGAATACCTATAATACAAAGATATTGGTGTTTATATCTGTACAAATTGATTTATATTAGATACCTTTGCCTATTAACACAGTAAGATTAATATTTCATCGTTCTCGGCTAGCCAAGATCTCGACTGATCTAGATCAGTTGAATGCTCATCGTACGATGCATCGATACAAAGAAACCAACTGACTAGATTTAGACTCGTTAATCTGAAAACAAAACACCAATCTTACTGAATGAATGACCGATTTAGTAATCTTTCCGCAGATAAATGACTTTATGAAATGCGTGTCCGAATAATACATTTACCCTACTCAGTGATCGCTCTCTCTGTCTCTCTACTAAAGGTAATTGGATAAGTTCTACAAGAATTAAAGCTGAATTTTCGATGCCAAATTAATGGCCTACAATATTTTGAGTAACTTTTCTTAGTTATACCTATTCTGATAAAACCATTTTGTCAACAAATTTCCTAGAAACGGCCCTTAAGATACACTATGCTAATTCTGAATATTTGCAGATATGCTTCTCTAGTCTAGAATCAACATAATATATAAGTTAGAGTAATCAAATGGAAATAAGGGCGAGAGTTTTACAAGTAGTTCGATAGACCTTGCGATAATTTATGCAATTGAACAGACTACTGAGTGCTCACTCGCTCGTTAGTTAGTTATCTAGCACGAGAACCGGGAGCAGTGGGACCTTGGATGGGGATGACATTGGAACTACATATCTACTAGAAATAGTACCTACACTCTGTTACACTTTATCTGGACGAATGACGATAGTTCTTGTAACGTTCAATACTAGAGTTGCTCGTTCTTTAATATTGTTGTTCTTTTTTATTCAAACTGCTAGTTGACAAGACATTTTATTCAGTAAATGATTTTTTAAGTGACAAAGATGTTTAATCAGTGTTTGCCCCATTTTTATTAACCTTATGACCGATCTATGTGTATGTCCATAATCAGTGTTTAGTGATTAATACTACGACTACTATTACTTACTATTAATACTACTACTACTAGTCAACTGTTTAATTTAATTTAAATAATTTATATAATATTGACCTTTAACCATTTATTGAAAATATTTGTATGTCAAACGACGGAGCATAGTTATACCAACTCATTTAAACTATATACTTACTTAATTTTACCTATGTTCACGAATAAATGATTGATTGATTGAAATATAAGTGAACTGAAATGAATAGGATGCCTATCTATTAGTACTTATTTATTTCTCCTTAAAGAGATATTTGCATGTAATTCTTAGAGCGAATGGTGCTATAAATTTGAACTTATAGATGTTAACTTCTTGTTTAGTGTAAATAAATACTCATTAAACAAAGTACTTAGACATCATACGACTAGTATACCACAGACTATACTCATAAATATAACTGTGATTCATTTTAATGGTCAAACGACTTATTATGATTAAATCTCCTACTTATTGTAACTTAAAAATTGAATAAAATTATTCAAAGATCAATTTAATGTCAGTAAACATCTACTTAGTTAAAGCAAATAGTCTTTGAATCTTACCCGGAGGAAAATTCAGATTAGCATATAAATCACTTTATAAGGATTTATTTATGGTGTTCTGAACATTATGAATGGATTATTTCTTTGAATTTTCATTGCGACTGTTCCGAAAACAATCAGCGTGGGAGTGGAACTGATGTGTATGGAATGGGTATTTACTTATTTAAGGTTAGTATTTAAATGCTAATAAGTTAACCTATTGTTAGATTTAAAATTAAAATATTTTTTCAACACACTTGCTCGTAAAGTGGTTCTTATTACACCGCTTTTAGCTTATAAAACACGCTTGTTTTTTTATTTTACTATCCCATGTTCCCCTACCATTATCGTTATTTTATTTCAGTTTATAGATTGATCAGTTCCACAAGTTTGTACTTTTTTAAAATTTTTCCGCGACCGGTTTCGACAATTCGTCATTTTCCAGCAGACAATATTTAGTTCAATTGTCAATTGTGATTTTAATTTTCTTTCATTACCTTGTCTTTAAATATTTTTATTTGTCGCGCTCGTTTCCATTTTGAGTATCGATTCTGGGATATTTTGAGAGGTAGCGGCCTTTTTAACCCCCGACCGATCAAGGGAGGGCGTGCTATAAGTTTGACACGTTTGTATGTTTGTGTGTTTGTCAGTGGCATCATAACTTGACAACGGATGATCTGATTTGGATCCGGTTTTTAAAATTGAATAGAGATTTTTGTCGAGAGTGTTCTTAGCTGTCTACCTTAGTCTGATAAAAATAGGACGAGTGGTTTCCTAGATCTTGGAAAATCTTTAATGTCAGATGGGATCTCTAGAACGGTAACAGCTCGATGGTTCGAATTTGAGCTCAAATGTTCAGGTTTATGGTGCGTTTCCGACATTTGAAACCTTGAGTATCTGATGATGACCAGGAAAAAGTAAGTGAACTTCAATTTCACAATATGGAACTGGAAGAATTGTAAGATTATCAGCCCGCCGAAATTATAATAGTTAGATGGGGTCTCGAACTAAAGTTGTAGGGAATTCTGAGACATTACAAGAGAAAAAAAATTAAAGATGGCGGCCAATAAATAAATGAAAATGATGTGGAGCTAGGAATATTAAGATAGCCATGGCAAGGCCGAAGGCCGAGCTTCGCGTAGGGCGTATCCCGGAGCGTCCCCCCGCCTTCAGGCGCCGCAGGTCTAACCTGCTGAATGTTCTTAGCCATGTCAGATGAAAACTGGATCAGTGATTCTAATATATTGGAGTATCTTGGGATGTTGGAGTATTATGGGATCTCGGGTGGTTCGAGTTTGAGCTCAAATGTTTATGACCATGGTGACCTTCCCACATCTGGAATCTTGAGGACCTGATGATGACCAGGAAAAAGTAAGGGATTTCCATAATGGTGCGTCGGGGATTTCTTAAATTTTTAATTTAGAGTTATAACCTATTCATTTCCACATACCAATGTCATAACTGTTGCTGATGTATGAATGACATACATAACATGTATTAGTTCAATATTTAGGTAAGTAAGTAGGTACGTATATTTGTGGTAACAAATAGGTAAGTTACAATGTAGCATTAGAAAGTCAAAAGTCTTAAATGAATTAATATTTTTATCACAACTTACCGAATAGCTTTTGTGTATGCTAGTAAGTAGTTATGACGATGTATGATTAATATGAAATAAATTGAATTGAATAGATATATTATTATACATTGTAAAAAAAGTGTGCTTAGGGCCAGATAGCGCAAGAGTATTCGCAATATAGGAGGTGTAACACGTGGTCTTCGCGCACGTGATAAAAACGATATTTTAAGTGAAATCACTTTTATACGCTAATTATTCAAGGCCACTTTTCGACCAAGTGATGCCTACATTAATTTCTTTATAGGTAAGAAAACATAATAAGTTAATTTACAAATCGTTACAGTGATGCAAAATCGTTACCTGGTTTGGTAGACACTCACCGACAAACTCAAGACCGAACAGCTTCCAAGTGCCTCGCTTTGTGACTATGATCACCTGTGGACATACGTTGCGGTGAATCTGCCTCGCCGTATAGTGCAGGTAATGTAATGCCTCGATTATCTGCACAAACAAAGCAGCATGTAAATTTACTTTGAAATATTCCTTTAGCTGCAGCTTTTCGCCTCATAAAACTAAATGGATTTTAATAAAGTTTTATTTGAAAATGCTCCGCAAAGAGGTAAGCTCGACACGGCGCGCTGCAGGGAAGCTCTTTAGGGTTTGAAATTCTAAAGCAATAAAGAAGAGATGGAAAATAATATTTGTCATTTAAATGTTACTGAACCATTCATAATATCCTAGAATTTAATTTCATTATTTGTATCCTTTGAAGAATTATATTGTTTGTTTCATTTATCTCATATATATATGTATCTCGTATTGTTATTGAAAATTTTAAGATATAGGTAAGTATGAGGATTACATAATCTTCAATAAGTTATTCAATTTGGGAGCAAAATTCCCGGACGTCGGAGGATAAAAATAACAAAATAATTTAGGAAACTCGGACTAAACTTTCGGCTTAAAACAAGTAAGTAAGTACAATATTGGTTTTACAAAACTTCGTAGTCTTAATTTTGGGAAAAGGTACAGTCGCTTTGGCATAATAGGGCCTTTAATAGAGACAAATTAGGTCCGCTGCACGAAGTCTAAAATTTTTATCTTGTTTAAATTTTTATGACAGCTAACACAACGTTTAATCTAAGAAAACAAAAAACATTTAATTATATCTTACGTGACACGCTTCAATAGTGTGATTAATAATTATAATAGGTAAAAACGAAGTATTTGAATGTTGGTTAATATTTACTAGACGAATGTGTCAAAATTGAATGAAAATAGATGAAATGATGCGTAGTAGAAAATTATTTACAAAATGTTGAGTAATCGCGCAACTTATACTGTACGTACACGAAGCACGCAAATTAAATGAAAAGTTCCCCATAAGTAGGCAAATAACGTTTGAAAGCAGCATAAAATGTATGTTATCTATATGACTCCCTTCAAGGAATTTTGTAGGTTCAATTTCTGTGATATTATTTTATACCAGTGAATAAGGTTTGACATGAATGAGTAAACATGGCGTTATTATAGAGCGTTTCGTCTTGTCGACTCCACGATCACTGAATATTTTGTTGTGTTCCTTCTGTATTATTAGTGAGTGACTCGTAAAAAGGTGAAAAACATGTTAGTACAGTTATATTTTGTTATATGTTCCGCTAATACCATTTTTTTAATTCAATGTATATTTTATTTTAAAGTAAGGCTTTATTTGTTGCATTGTAGTCGAATGAAACTGATAGAGATGGAATAGATTCAGGAAAGTATAACTAAGTAATACTTACCTACCTATAAAAAGAGTTGTACTAACCTACTCATGTATTTAAATTTTAACTAGAAATTTTAATCTTCCAATACTTCCACGACCTAATATTAATTTCAGCAGAAAAAGAATAAAACAATATTTACTCCCGTTTATATAAGTTTCTAAAGAAATAGTTTTATTAAATATAGGTAAGCAAGTGAAAATTCTGGTTATTCTGGTAATTTCTGGTTAAAATTGATCTCGGGTTACGAGATCAATTTTGTAGATTTAGCATTAGACAATTCGCAAACTAATCCAGGTTTAAATGTTGGCGGAACTCCACCTAAAGGTACATTCAAACAAAGTAAAGCCTGACCAAGAATAAGTACTATAGAGTGCGTCATGTTGCGGAATTTTAAGTAAAGCCCTTTTTTTACATAACGATCTTCATAATACATAAGTAATATATAAGTACCTTCGGCACTAGGGTTACCACCTTTTTTAGGGGACATAATATAGTAATTTGAGTTCAAACATACCAAAAATATAGAAGTTTGTAAAAAACGCACAATAAATATATAGTATTTTGGATTGTTTTTAACAATTTTAAAAATTATTTTAAGTTACTTTTTATAGTTTCACGTTACTTTTATGCAAGTTTTTTAAACGCTCTCTAACGTCTCATTCCACTCTTCTTTTTGGTTTCAGTCATAGATTAAGTTAGAAGGCTAGAACAGTAGCGAGCGAAGCGAGCTCGAAACTTCGGCTCAGTTCGGACAAGGATGATTGATGGAGTTAGAAGTATAGGACGTGAGCGAGCGAAACGAGCCTGAAAGTCCGACAACTTGAAAGATGCAGATCCGACACAGACGGATTACGTTAGAAATCTAGGGCGGAGACGAGCGAAGCGAGCTCGAAATTTCGGTGCAGTTTTAACCCCCTTAACCTGGTCCCTATGCGACCCCCCCGGATCCGCCACAGTCCCTAAATATATAGTAGTTTTGCCTACTATATATTTTTTCAAAGATATAGTAGGTACGCCCTCAATATAGTAGGATACTATATAATATAGTAGGGGTGGCAACCCTAAGTGGCACCCTCTTGACAATTCTAAAAAAGTATACCTATTCAAAGTTTATCTAAAAGAATTTTAAGGTAACTAATGAAGCTACCTGGCTAATTGCTGTCAATCAATGAAGATGAAGACTTCAACTTTACTGAAAAAACAGTTCGAAAGCAGAAAATACTAAAAAACTATTTATTATGGATGTTAATCCTTATGTTGTTAATGCATATAATGTTACAGATCAGATGATCTTCAAAGCAAAATGTTCTTTTTGACTAAAATCTACTACAAGGAACGAATAAAAACATAAGACGGCTGATTTTTTAGCACTACGCACGAGTGCTCATAAAAGAGTTCTGTCTTACGTACAATCTGAATCGTCTTACCTGAAGCAATCCATATCGAAGTTCAATGTCCAAAAAGAAGTATTCCTTAGCGAACGGCGGCCGGGCTGTCGGTGCGTTAAGTTGTTGTTGCTGCGCGCTGGAGGGGCCCAAGGAGATTGGGTGCGGCATCACGGGAGGCTGCGCCCCGGATACCACCACCGACGACTCCTATATTCGTATTCATATATACCTGTATCTCTTGCAAGCGGACTCAGTATGGGTAACTAAACAACTTTTACCAAGCTTCTTCTTCTGGCACTTCGTAATTTTTAATAGGCATTCGTACCCGAAGAGGGAAACAGAAACCGTCCGCCTGTCTCTGTGTTGTTTGGAAAAGTTTCTTGGCAAAACTTGCTCAGTTATCTAAACTGAACTACCCTGCATGTCAGTATATGCATGTGCGTTTTCGCGGTACTGGATACCTGTATAATTCATAACGTTAGCGCACAACTAAGAAGATAATACTATAGTACTAGCAGGGTCGTAGGTAGGGGGTAGGTATTATTCATCTCATAATAAATTTGACGCTTTTTGGACCAGAATCTTCATTTCTGAGTAGGTATTTGAAATAAAAAATGCCTAAAAGTGCACCGAAAGTTTAGGATTTAAAATTTTTTAAGCTACGGCCATAGGTGTCGAATATAGTCGGAATCCGACCACAGGGATACCGTAATGTAACCGGATTATGTCACTTACTAAAATATAATGTTTTACGACTAGCTTTGATTTTATACTTCGATATAAGTACTTGTTCGCATCTCTATGATTCGTATTAAATCTTTCCTAAAAATTACGTATAAAACGAAAAAAATAACATATATTTTTCAAGATGGCGGCCGAGTGCAAGTGGTGCCACCGTGGCAACACTTCTTAAAAGTAAGCTATGGGTGTGTACAACAACTATCGTGCCAAATTGCAACCCAGTATGCCAATCTGCAAGGTCAGGCTATAATAAGGTCACTAACCGCCAGACGAGTATATATATATTTTGTTTTGTGTCCTGAGTTTCTCCTAACGTTTTTTATTACAGACATTATAGAGGCAACGTCGAGAGAAGCTCACGTCGTCGGAAAAGGTGCTACGTTGCGCGAGGCTCATTTATCAATTGTACGAGGTAGCTCACGACCTGGGCGGTCCGTCAATGGAGACAGTATTGAAGATTGAGGGATGGGCCATTTCGATTCCTAATACTAGAGATTAATTGCCATTGGGAATAAGGCAGTGTCTGATTAGTCAGGTATAGTTTTTCTAATTGGTAGTCCTCCAACGCTCCAACGTTATTACAACGCCATTACACCGTCTCTCTCTTTAATCTTTTTTTGTTTTCTCTTTTTAGGGATCCTTATCCCGAAAGGGAATACGAAGCCAAATTGCTGCCGTTCGTCCGTCCGCCCGTCCGTCGGACACGCGAGAGCGCCTAAACGGAATAAGATAGTCTTCAAAATTTTACATTATGTATTACTTTAACCCAAATGCGAACATAAAATTTAAATTTTGAAAAATGGTTTTTTCGAAGGTGTCCATAAAAAAGGAGTAAAGGGAGTCAATGAAAAATATATTTTTGTACCCTACCGTGTGGTGTATCAAATTAGGTACATATTATAGACCTCATTTTCATAGTTTGAATAAATTTCTTATTTTTGTTGTTGTTGTAGATATTAATGACGTAGATAGCGCACGTCAAAGTTGTCAATTTTGTTACAGAGCTATGACGTATTTTTTTCGAAGACTTTGACAGACATGCGCGACAGACGCTGACATCGGAAGCAGGGTGTATCGTCGGTCGTACACAACTGACGCGCGCGATAATACTGAAACTGTACTGAAACTTGATACATCTGTTTGTAAGGCGTTAATTTTTCACTCAATACTTACAAATCCTTATTTATAGTATTGATCGCTATAGATATGACTCGACTCGACTCGCACTTGGCCGTTTTTTAACCCCCGGCCAATCGAGGGAGGGCGTGTTATAAGTTTAACATGTTTGTCTGACGGTCTGTTTGTCTGTGGCATCATAACTTCAGAACGGATGGTCCGATTTGGAACCGGTTTTTTATTTATTTAATAGATAATTTTATTGAGAGTTTTCTTAGCTATAGGTCTGGTGAAATTTGGACCAGTGGTTTCCAAGATCTTGGAGTATAATATAATATTTTTTTTAAATATGACGGTCAAAAAATAAATGTAAATGATGTGGAGCTAGAAATTTTGAAATAGCCATGGCGAGCCCGAAGGTCGAGCTCCGCTTAGGGCGTAGCTGCAGATCTTTTTTGAATGTTCTTAGCCATGTCAGATGAAAATTGGATCAGTGATTCTAAGATCTTGGAGTATCTTGGCATGTTGGAGTATGATGGGATCTCTGGAACGGTAACAGTTAGGTGGTTCGAGTTTGAGCTCAAATGTTTATGATCATGGTGACCTTCCCACATCTGGAACATTGAAGATCTGATGATAACCAGGAAAAAGTAAGCGGGTCTCCACAATGGTACATCGGAAGTTTCTTAAATTTTTAATTTAGATATATTTCTGTTGTGGAGGACTATAATGCATTAAATGTATTTTAGTTAAAACATTTTTTATATGTCCGCGATATATACTGTATACTCATAGGCATTATACATAAATAGCACTCAGTAGGTCACTGAGTGCTATTTATGTATAACGCCGTACGTAGTACTAGAGTATGGCATAATGCTGAGCTGAGGCCTATTTGGTGCTGCAGCATACGCCGTGCATTATTATTAATTTAGTTTAAGATTATATTGTATAGTATATATGTATATGTATACACTTGTATATTATTGTATAATGTATAAGTGGAATTGTGTGTGTGCTACAGACAGCAAATAAACGTTTTTCTATTCTATTCTATTCTAGTACGAGTACTATATTAACATTATTCTTTACAAAGTACTTTCAATTTATTTATTATTAGAGAAGTCTACAATTATCGGAATCATTCACAATCAAACGGTGGAAACGAAGTATGTACTTAAAATAAAGTTTCATTTAAAGCTTTACCTGAAAACGAATTAAGTATTATTGAGAGAGCTGTTCAAAACATGAACTTTTCCAGGAAACCGAATGAATAAAAGTCAAATAAATTAACTACGTTTGTAGAGAAATAAATATTTATCAATTTGAGTCTTGTAATAGTACTAATTGGCCATTAGTGAGTGTTTAATTAATTCTTTTGTCGTAATTATGACAGGTTATTACAAAGCTTTACCGTAACCTTTGGTGTAGTGTAGACCCTGTTAAAGCACCGTTTTTACAACAACAAAAAGTAATCAACTTTGTCCTTTGTCGACGTAGAACTATAAGTGCCTATGTTCGAAAATTACTATTATAGAGTTATCCGCCTTGGTGCGATCGAAGGCTCCTATGTATTATGTGCCTTCGTGCTTTCCAATTAATTTTAGAGCTTGTCACAACGTGAACCAAATTGATTAGTTTTTATAATTGAATTGTAAAATACATTGCGCTGTCTTTCGACAGATAAGTACTCATATAGGTACCCTAAAAGTGCTCTTAAGTCCTAGTGCGATTAATATTGTGAGTCGCAACCCCAGAGGATTTTTAAAATATTGTAACCGTTTTCCTCCTTTTAACAATCAATCATATAATTTTTCATCAGGTATTACGTATTCAAATTCAATTTTTTTTTATTATGTTTGTTATTTTATATTTGTGCAATAAAGTGTATTTTACTTTTACTTTACTTTACCTTAAAGTACAGTTTTACAAAGTATTTTTTTTACTCTCTCACAGCTTTGTAAAGTGCTATAGCTGAAAGATAAGAAGCGGCGCTAGAAACAATCAGCAGCACATCTTTTGAAATAAATATTATTATACCTACAATAATTATGAATACAATCATATACAAATAATTATGTGCAGAGCTGGAGCTCAATTTAGGACCAAGCCTCTTTATCATTTAAATAGTCATTTATTTTATAATAACCCTTTTTACATAAGGTCTGTATTATGTGGGTCTTAAATTTTTTCTCTGTCAGATTTATTACAGTACACGTTTCTTATCATAAAATCGTACACAGTGACCAATAAATTATGTGTTTACTTTACTACTAGTTTGTTTTGGTATGGTATTGAAATTATGATTATAACAATTTTTCGGAAACAACCGTTTTTACGTACATACGTGATATTTTCATAAATATATTGACCCGCGACAGTCAGTATATTTAATTCTTTGAACAGTTCTCTTAGGGAGTCCCTGCAATGCAGATTATATATTGCACGAATTGCCCTCTTCTGCAGAATGAAGACAGTTTCAATATCAGCCGCTCGGCCCCACAGAAGAATGCCATAACACAATGCTGTGGAAATAACTGAAATATACTAGCCGTGCGGTTGCTACATCTGCCAGTTGTTTTATCCTTCTAACGGCATAAGCGGCGAAACTTAATCTTCCGGCCAATGAATTTATATGAGACCCCACTGAAGCGTTGAGTCTACTTGGTAGTGTCATCATCAGGTCTTCAAGATTCCAGATTTGGGAAGTTCACCATGGTAATAAATATTTGAGTTCAAACTCGAACCATCTAACTGTTACCGTTCCAGAGATCCCATCATACTTCAACATCCCAAGATACTGCAAGATCTTAGAAGAAGTGATCCACTCAGAAAATACGACCTAAGGCGCCTGAAGACCCCGGGACGGTCCGGGCTTCGCCCTACGCGGAGTTCGGCCTATGGCCTCGCCATGACTATCTTAATATTCCTAGCTCCACATCACTTACATTTATGTTTTGACCGCCATCTTTAAATGTTTTTTTCTCTTCTTCGCGTAAACATTGTTTTAGGATACAACTTATAACTTTAGTTCGCTTTTCTCATCTGACTATTATAGTTTCGATGGGCTGATAATTTTCCAATTCTTCCAGTTTCATATTGTGAATTGAAGTTCACTTACTTTTTCCTGGTCATCATCAGATCGTCAAGGTTTCAGATGTCAAAACGCACCATGAACCTGAATATGTAAGCTCAAATTCTAACCATCTAGCTATTACCGTTCCAGAGATCCCATCTGACATCAAAGATACTTTAAGATCTTGGAAAACACTGGTCCAATTTTTATCAGACCTAGCTAAGAACACTCTCGACAAAAATCTGTATTGAATGAAAAAAAAGTCCAAATCGGATCATCCGTTCTTAAGTTATGATGCCACAGACAAACAGACAGACAGATAAACGTGTCAAACTTATAACACGCCCTCCCTCGATCGGTCGGGGGTAAAAACCATAGTCTCTGACAATGATGTCAAGATAAAAACTGCAGAATCCGATCGGTTCTTTGCGGTCAACAGCATCGAACATGTCACCTCGCCCATAATATCACCCGGCTAGTAATGGCCAGCCGGTGAATTCAGTTCGAACTTGCAAAAAAATGTTAAAATGTGTTTTGTGTTGTTCCACTTTTAATAATAACAAAGAGTTACCTACTAGAATATTTATTCCAGTACAGGAATATTCATTGTTCGATAGGCTGAACTCCGGCGAAACTGATGTATGGACGAGAGTTTCGGTGCCGGCTGAATTTAGTGCTGCCGACCAAACGGGCTGGCCACTGGACATCGAAGGATGAATCGAAACCTAAATGCCGTTCGTTTCAGTTAGGACAAAAAATTTAGCTTCACGTGAACGTCCTTAGGAAACCAGTTTGGACGGCTAGCACTATGTATGCTTGTTAGGCAATAGATTTACGATACTAAGTAACAATGAATATGTAAGAGACATGTTGTCCAACTGGTCAACATGTCTCTTACACATTCATTGTTACTTAGTATCGTTAAGATACACTGGTGACGAGAGCGGCTGCGCGGCGGGCACGAGCGTGCGGGCAATGCGCGCGCGCCGCTACCCGCGCCCGCCCTCACCACCACCGGCCCTATTCGCCACCTACTCTATTCACTTCCGCCTCTGCTGGCCCAACAGAAACAGTACATCTTTCCGTTGCTGCTGACTATGGTAATGAGAATTAAAAAGTTGAGAGAGGAGATGGGGATGAGATTGAGGTCGAGCGTTCGGCTCCGCTAGCGGTGCCAGGCACTGTCGACCCTGATACAACAGAAACCGAAAGGCAAGCCTCGGGGTTCTCCAGGTGCCGCGCAAACTCTGAAACCCATTGCCTCGAGGCCTAGACGTAAGAAAATAATATATAAAAAATAAAAAGAATTGTTGTCAGGTTCCCAAAATAAGACGTAAGGAGTGATATGTATATCTGTATTATAATAGGTAATAAAATATATGAGGACTTGAGAGCATTAGTGGTGTAAAACCTACTCGAATATTTAAAAAAGCATTGTGAAAAAATTTAAGTTAATTAACAACTGGGAAAACCGAAGTGGGAAAGTTTAATTAAACTTTAGTGAGAAAAAAATCTCACTTACATGACAACAAGAACTTGGGAAATGCCTCTTCCATTTGTTTTGTGGGAAGAAGCGGCAGAACTAGTGAGATAAAAATTCCCACTTGTTCGGTCAACTGTACTGTGTAACAAAACTTCTGGGATATAGCTAATTTTTATACTTATTTAAGAAAGTATGTAAAGCCTGACCGAATTTATTTTGAGTGCGCCATATTGCGGAATTTTGAACTTTTAATAGCGATTTCTTTATCGCAGATTATTTAAAAGTACCAGTGCCATTCACTTGTCAACTTTATTAATAGCTTGGTCGGCGTTTACCTACTTATATTTTGCATATAGGGGTCCTAAAGAACCCAAAAGCAAAATTTTATTCAAATCCGTTTATTCCCAAACGTTCGCTACCCGCGTCAGGAAGAGAGAATTTCGTTATTGCGTTTGAAATTCGCAATTTCATACGCTAGGACACCTTGACAGCTATCACCAGCAGCACACCAAGCTTCACTCTATACATTTCCATTTCATGGACCAAATGACTGACACAACTAGAAATGCAAACCGGGGATGCTACGATAGAATACTGGGAATACTATAAGTTAAATTCGATATAATTCCGGACCTTTTCAATAGCTTACAGTAGCATACCTACAGTCCTACCTATCTACACTACCGTCACTATTTAATTATAGGTTCAAATGATATTGAAGTGGTTGAGGTCTACTTTCTAGAAATACCTACTGACAAGGACTAGACTATACCAAACCTATCAGTAAAACATTTTAATCAGTCCGTCCCGTAGCTTATCGCTTACAGTTTGATTTTAAATAGTAGAATTTAAATTATTTTTCTATGTAAGCATAACTATGACCTTTTATTTACTTTTATTGTACTTTTAGGTATTGTTTTCGGTTTTTAAAAGGAAAGTAGGTATTACTGACTGCTATAATGATGAAGGAAATATAGCGTGTCAACAGGAAATAAAACTACGTAGGCATTATTGAAATTATGAAAATTACACAGTGGAAACGTTAATAATGAATGTATAACGAGTAATTCTCCTGGTATTGCAAGCTATAATAAACTGGCCAAGTGCAAGTAATATGTATATAGCCGTGTTTCATATTACCCTGCTCCGTACTCTCTCGTCATTAATTTCCTGTGAAAGAGGAAGGAGGAGTTTTTGAGTAGAAAATGAAATTATAGGTACATACATGCCACGCTAAGATGTTATGCAGACTGGCGAGCACAGGCTCCGATGCGAAGGCGATGGTGTTGTGACCCTCCTCCAGAGAATGGATGATCTGCAGCATCTTAGGGTGCCGCATCTTCTCCAGTTGCGATACGCAAGCCCTGAGCCGGTCCAACATACTCTCTTTTCGTTTAGGCTTGTATAGCTTGTCTGCTATGCGTTTGTCAAACACGAACACAGAACATTCCTGCGAACAAAGATACTTACAATGTACTCTTATTTGCGTGATTAGATAAAAATCAAATAGAATGTCAGAACCTGTCTGTTACAGGCAAATATCGGAAATGAACATTGCAATATAAGCACTATTCAGATAATTACACTTTTGTGAAAAATTCAAGTTCCCCGTAACATGTTTTATTGAAATTGATTTTAATAAAACAACTGCGATAAAAGCTTCCGTAGCGAGAATACCAGTGAGTAAATAACAGTTTTTTTACTGAAAAAGAAGAATAAAAATCCTATCCATTTTGCGGAATTGTATAAATGGAATAAAATTTCCATAACACAGATATCATAAAAGTAACGAATTTACTGTACACGAAGGCGCTCTCTTGACAGGTTTTTTATTATCCTAATCTGATTTTAAGTTCCTATATACAGAATATAATGGTAGGTAGATTATTACAAAGGACAGGAAATTAGCCATTGTTTACAGATGATGGCAAAGAATTTAAAAGATACGAGACTAACGATGGCTACTCTTATTTCCAATAACGGGTGTTTTTCTCAAAGAGTATGAGGAAATAATTTAAAAAAAATCTACCAAGTGCGAGGGTTTCGTTCTCAAAAGAATAACATAGGCTAAGTTCTCGTACATACGAGAATTGGAATATTGGACATCCAATAACGAGTGTTTTTTTCAAAGAGTATGAGGAAATAATTTAAAAAAAATCTACCAAGTGCGAGTCGGACTCTGCGCACCGAGGGTTCCGTTCTCAAAAGAATAACATTAGCTAAGTTCTCGTATGTCCAATAACGAGTGTTTTTTTCAAAGAGTACAAGGAAATAATTTTAAAAAAAGGACCAAGTACGAGTCGGACTCGCGCACCGAGGGTTCCGTTCTAAAAAGAATAAGAATAACATTTTAAGTTTAACTGAACTCTACTTTACTCGTGATAAATTTATTTTTTGTTATATCTGCTCAAAAATTTGCGTATTTTTCTACCAAAACTCTGCACCAAGTGCCGCATTGCCACACTACTGCGCCAATATTGTATGGAAATCCATTAACAACGAACGGAAATACTGACAATCAAGTCCCTAACTATTATAACGAATATAAACAAACCAGACCAGAAGGTCTGGTTTTATTAACATTTTTATTGACCGTGGAAACTTCTAAAGAGTGCCATTTTGTTTTTAATAATTCATTCACAGTGATTCACATTGACATTTTGTATTGTTGTTTATATATACGAGCGTGAAAAACACATTAGATAAGAAATTAATACTCCACTAAATTGTACTTCACTATTTCCTTTTCTATCTCATGTTTGTTGTTTTCTATTTGTGCAATAAAGTGTACTTTACTTTACTTTACTCCACCAGACATTGTCTAAGAAGCACTATGCGCTGCAAGCAATTTACTACCGCATGAAAAAATGTATCGTGCTTCAGTTATATTTTTATATTTTATTATATTTCTCGCACATGTAACAAAAAATGTCGTGTCTAACTCGTGAGGGAGGACCACTTGTTGCACTGTGGTCCGCTTGCCGACGGCGCGCGTTTTGATCAAGGCTCGTTCGCCAATATGGTCTATCCCTCACCAGTTAGACGATCTACTTACTATTTATAATTCTAAATGACAAGCTTTTTACTACTAAGTACCTACATTTAATTTATTAATACGTACGTACTCGTACTACAATTATATTTTGCTTTAAACTTCACGAAACATGTTTTGTGATATTGCCTGCCCTATTACAAAAAGGGAAATAAATGATTTATTTATTATTTATTTAACTGCAAATTATAGCTATTGGCAGTTTTTATAATTACCGTGCCGTTATCATCCACGATATTTTCGTAGACAACGGTATTACCGTCGACGCAAATATAAAAGCGTCTTCATACAGTTCCGTACATTTCGCTTCCTTGTTAAATCGTGACGGTAAAACGTGCAGTTACCGTTCAAAATTATAAAAGCAGCGATTGCCCCCTCAGAAGAACGAGGAAGAAGAAGTTAATATTATTATTCATATGTTAATATTATGAAAAAAGTTCAGACAAATACTTACTTACTAAGTGAGTGGCATATGGCAGTGTTTTCGCGTGCGAAATAGCTGTCGGCGGGCAATCATTGTCATGTTTCCTCTAACTTAATCCAGAATTCGGGACTACAAAACCAGAAACAAAACCAAGTAACAAACTGTTCATATGGCATTCGTATGTTTCGCTCACACATGTACATACGAGTACATCGATATCAAATTGCAATGACATGATTTCAGTAATTTAAAATGTACCTTATGTTAAATATATGCAAAAGATTAGGGCATATTACAATCAGGAACCTTTATACTACTTATAGGTATTGCAAGATATGTTATTATAAGTAATACCATTTTCACTTGGTATTTAAACGATAATGATCATTGAAAATCTCGTTCCAATGATACAGAAGAATAATAACAGAAATTATATCTCGGTCCAATACACAAGAATAATAACAGAAATTATTTCTATCTGTCATCATTTGTGCCATTCGTGTTGTGGGTTGTTTGCTAGAATAGCAATTAAGGAACCTATAAAAATAACTTAATTGGTTTTAATTTTTTTTACAAAAAACCGTTAGTGTCTATGTAAATGTCGCAGGGATATTTCCCTGCGACATTTACATTATTGCCGAATTCAGGGAAATAGCCGAACTCCCTAGTGATTTTGGAGTTTATTGGTCGTCAGTAGTGACGAATGGTGGATTAAAATTGTATAACATACTCGTACAACGTAATAATTATTGTACTGTAAATATTTTGTCTACGTAAGTACCGTACTTTACCTTTTTAAAGAGTAGGTAGTATTGAGTAAGGACCCTGGTGAACCCGCCTGCCCTCCCGTCATACTCTCCGGACCCTCAGAGCAACAGGTTCTCCTTTTTCTTGGCTAAATCTCTAGGAGATTCGGCTATTTCCCTGCGACATATACACTATATGTATGCGTATTTTCGACTCATTTATATACAGAGTGTAATTGAACCAAAAAGCCTACCGAGTATAAATACATAAAAGTAATAACTTAAATTTACATAGGTACCTACAAATAAACTGTAAATACGAGTAGTCCCGCGGTTTTAAACCGAACTGCAGTTATAATAACGCAAATTGATTTGGTTACCAGTTTATCGGATGTAAACGTTTGTGGTAGACCACTCGCATACACAGCTTTACGAATTCTGGAATAACATTTCTACCGTACCTTTTAAACATTGACCTTTCAACATCCTGAATAATATATAAGAACGTAATACGTTTATCAGATATTATTAGTTCAAAGTCAGGAAAACTTTAAAGTCCCTACACGCGTTCCTATTCATAAACCATGACAGATTGTACCTATTCTACTCACCTATAAGCCGCTTACTGTAGCAGAAATGCGAGTCGGAGTAGGTAAGTACTTAGGTCACAATGTGAGGGGCTTTAAATGGCATTGTATCATTTTTCCAGCCTTACACAAAGCAGATTTCACAATAATATAATGAATATAATTCCCTTCTACAATATTATTCTAGTAATAGAAAATAAGTACCTACCTAACCTTCAAGGTACCAGGTAAAATAAATATTTAATACTGTTTTGTTTTGTGCTTCACTGAAATATGAAGTTTCTGTTAAATTGATAGAAATTTTGATATATCCTCCTGATTAAAAGTTTGTACAATCATAAAATTGATTAGTTTCAGAGTAAGGATAGAGTTAAAAGTTTAAATGGGCATTGGGCAGTGACGAAAATGTGTTTTGGAGACTCTCCCTAACTTTTGGAGTTTTTCAGAACATCTCTATTTAAAAAAAAGTACTTATGCCAATAAAAAAATAAAAATCTATATGCCAGCAATAAAACCGGCAATAAAAATGACAATATACAATGTTTTGTTTTTTGATACCAGAGTCGATTTTTTGAAACGTGCACTAAAATTCCTAAATTTGGAATTAAATTTATATTTTTTTCAAATTTTAGATTTTTCAAATTTTTCTGAATTGTTATAGTATTTACTTACTAGAATTTGTAATAAATAGTACGTTCATATAAACTAAATTTACAGGAAATTTTTGAACACCGGGACTATATTTTTTTCCATTCCGTGACCAACAAATAAAGCCAGTATAAAAAAGTACGGATTTAAAAAAAAAATCCATTAAATAGGTGTGCAAAACTACAAAATAAAAATATTACAGATTGCCGATAACAACATTAAATTTGAAACCTTTGGTATATTCATATATTTTCTTTAGTAGCAAATGTAGTAAGTAGTCTAATGTTTCACAACATTTTTTTAATGTATATTAAAATAAACAATTTGATTTAAGAATCAACTTTACTCAGAGTCACACTGTGTGTGCCTACAACTTTCTGCGTTCCATTCCGATATGGTTTCGAAATGGAAGTAACGGATTCATTAACAGAAATATTAAATTCGAAATATTTCTGAATTTTGACGATTATATAAGAATAAAACATATAGAATGATTTTGTGAAAGTATATGCATCAAGGACGTAGTATTTTTAATGGACTTAATATTTGATTTACCTTACAAATCTTGGTCACGGACATAGGAATCTCAAAAGGCATCACAGATGACCTCGACCTTTCTAACGTAATTAATCGATTTCCCGCTGAAATAATTTGCAAAATTGAGTTTGGATGATGTTTTAAAGGGTATCTAGAATAATAATATATAATGAACAGGTAGATTTTATTTCAGCATAAGACTAAAATTGCGGTAACGGTGTGTGGAATTCCACCTTTGCCAATTTTCTACAAAACGATTTAAACCCTTTTCTTCCATAATTTAGTTCTAAAACTGTGTAAAAAGGTTAATCTACTAAAACTATAGATCTTTGGCAGCGTAGTACAGTTTGTATTTCATTATTAATATAAAATTTCTCCAGACAGTTATCGCAATTATATTTAACTTGAAGAAGCACTCAAGAAGACACTGCACACAACTAGTACGGAACACGACCAAAACACTGCCAAAACATCATCTCCTATTCGACCGGGTAGTCATCCCGTGGAACGGCCTACCTGACCAAGTTGTGAATGCTGAAACTATAAACCAATTTAAGAACAGATTAGACAGCCACTTACGAAATTTGAAGAAACAGGCTAACCAGCTTTAGCTTCCTGCCTGCTAATCCAATAATAATAATTTTATGACACCCGGGCACGGCACATGTGACAAATCGTTACTTTCTGGTAAAGAAATAATTGTAAAACTAAATCTTTCAGTGATATCTATATTTTTTTTGCAAAATAAAATAAATTGGTCCCATTGCTGGCTAAAAAATGTGAAACCTACGCTAAATGATTTTAATATTGTAATAAAAGTCGTGGGACATGCTAACAACGATATGTGCACGTTTAAAAATTCATCCACCAATTGTTTTCAGTTCGGACAATAAAATTGACCGCTTTGACGGACGTTTACGTGTGGGATAGCCACACGATGAGGTATGTATGTATGGTTCAACATTTTATTAATCCTCTTTATTTTTATGATTGAGACCTATATAATTGTAGGAAAATTTAAATTCGACATTTAAAATTGTATCAAGATAAGATGTGACATTTTGAAGTCTACCTATATCTTATTCCGTTTACGAGCTAGAAGCGCGTGACAGGCAGACGGATGACAACGAAGCGATATCAATAGGGTACCCCTCGGGGTACGGACTACGGATCCCTAAAAAGGTAAGACAACCGCACAAACCGCTTAACGGTATCAAAAAGAACGCTATTTATTTTGCTGACTGTAAAATTTTTCAAAAATCTTCAATTGTTAGGGAAGGTCTCCTGAACATTATCTTGTAGCTATAATAAATAGTTCTTGTAGCTGGCTTCATAGTACTAATCTAAACTTTCCACCCTGTATACTATAATCCTAAAACTACTTAATCACTTATTGATTGTGTCTATAAACTTTTTAGGAGGTCCAAGTCTACGATATATCAAAATGTTAGCCAATTTAACTGAAACCACATGTTCCAATCAGCGAGGAACTTTCAGAAAAGCACGAACAAAAGTTAGGTACATATCACACAATCTAAAGTTTCATCGCATAATTTTATAATAACTACGAACGAAACACCTCAATTCAAAATCACTAACGGTTTTGATGGATCACTATACGGACTTAGCTCCACACGTAGCTTGGTTTGATGGCCTTGATACCTTGATGACCAGGTGTGTGCTATTTGGTTGGATGGTCGGCATCTTGAAAACGTATTTTTTTTATTCAAAGGTACGAAAATGTTGAACAAAATGTAAAATATAATATTACACGGGAAACTGCAACCTTTTTGTTCTCATGCCGAATTTCGACTTTCAGGGTCTACTTTTGTACGAAAACCGCACCTTGCTAATTAAAAATTTGTTATATAATAATAATATACCTACCCTAACTGAAGGGGAAGCGTATCGTAGACCACGACATTCTCCAATCTCCAATATAGATTTATTGGACAGGGGAACAAAGCACGGACATTGGATGCAGATGGATCAAGTGAGCTTAAACCGAAATGGAGACACATAAAATAGCACATACCCTCGTAACAATATAACTGGTACCTAGTTATAACCAGGTTCCTTGAATCTCAGAATAATTTTGTATTCGTTCAAACGAATATTGTATTGACCGAACTCTTAGTGGTATCCTTTTAGGCGACGTAGGTACTTACTTTTCTGGTAAACGATTGGTAGGTTTATTTTTAGTATCTATTGTTAACGGAATTAAAGTGGACGTTCCTAGAAATTTTATTTTGTCTAAGTAAATACATTTTAGTATTCGCTGTAGGTATAGTATAAAAGGGGTATCTTCCATTTACAAAGAAGTAGATACCTATGTGTTTGTAAATGGACGATGGCTCTTACAGCGAATACTAAAATGTATTTAAGTGTTTTATATTTTTTTTCAGTAAGTGCTGAATTTGTTTTCAAGTATAACCTAAGTATTGTTGGCGATTGTTAGATGTTGACATTATACTGAATTTGTGGGTTCATGAAGTTGTAGTTGTTGTTGTTGTTGTACATAATAGGTATAATATAAACTTCTAAAAAGGAAAAAGTAACGAGGCTACCTACGGTCTCCATGGGAACAAATAAAACGTCCATCATATGTAGTTTTAGGTAGACCTACCTAAAATTACATTTATGATCGAGAACAAGCTTCAAAGGCTCTAAAAATATATTACCTTTATTGTGTTATATGAAAATGAAGTTACAACAGTAGCGTTATTTGTATCATTGAATACATTTTATTTAAAAAAATCAGTTTTGTCATGTATTCAAAGGAAAACTCATCAGGATTTTTAGAAACCAACGATCGCGTATTTATAGATTAATAGACTGGAATTGAGTAAATTATGCGCCAGTTGCCCCATACCTGTTGGTAAATAGAAATTGAATTAATTCTTTTTTGTGAATCCACAGAAATCAGACTAGAAGCATCTTCTTCTCAAATTCGAAATCTTTGAATGAATCAATAAAACATTTGTGGGTCGAAGTCGAAGCTTTTAGTTCTATCTCTATTAACGAGTCAGTTATTTTAAAAGATGTTGAATGAGACTGGAACTACAAATGATATGTACAGACGGCGACCCACATCTGGCGTAGGATAGACTACCTAACCTACCTACTCGTTTGACCCTTCCAATTTCACCGAGGACGAGGGACTGAGGGTCTCGGCACAGCAGACTGGAAAAACAGAAACTCAAGTCGGAGGTTTTAAGCAACTCCGATATGCAGCTGCGCGAATTTCAAATAGGCTTTATTTAATTTACTAGTCTACTTTATTCTGGAGCTGTGATGTTACGCGAGGTTACGTATAAGCTACCTTGTGTCGGGCACGAGTTAGGTACTGTTTATAAAAATTGAGTGTAGGTACTGGCGTGATGTGTGGGGAAAAAGCCCGACGGCGGGGTGTGGCTCGCCGGTTCCAACTTCCAGGGAAGGATCGGTCGGTCGCAGCGCCCGCCGGCGAAGTCGCCCCGCCGCGCGCCGACACTTGTAGCTTCTGATTTATGTAAACCGTACGTACGCCGTCATTCAATTTTATCTTCAATAGAACACGGTGGATGGGTTCGAGTATCATCATTACTATACCGTTACAGAGAACTTAGTGGCTTTTAACCCTCGGTTAACGATTGTACTAAATCTATCTGATAGCTTATGGCTTCTAAATTTTGAACCGTTTAACAACAAAGGCGGTGATAGAAGAGAAGCCATTTTATGAACCTATTTACTCGGCGATAAGAGCCTTTATGCTGTTTATAGGATAATTTAGTTGAATAACGTTAATCATTGGAAGTATTAAGCGGCTTTTTCACTTTACATTACGAGCGATTGGCAATTGTTGCTTGTGAACCCTTAACTTGGTCTTGGGTTTAACACTTGAATTCAGGTCTTGAATATTCCGAACCGATTTCAAGCCCTGTTTTGTGTTTGTATGTTACCTGTGTGTGCATACCTACTTACCACTTTCCTAACGTATGTCGCGGTAACGTACGTCGCGGTTCCGCTCTGTCGCGCTTACGTAGGAGGAGATGATAGTCGCGAGAATAAAATAAAGTCGTGTTGTTATTCACATTCTCATCAGCCTATTAATTTATTAATTTTTATTTTTTAATATTCCAATAAATTACAGTAAGAATGCTGACAAGATAACTGGTAACTGTTTTGTTATAAAAGTATTCATTAAAAAAAACCGGCCAAGTGCGAGTCGGACTCGTGCACCGAGGGTTCCGTTCTCAAAAGAAATAAGAATGTAGTTTTAGTCTTGAAAAATAACGTTATAATGTATTTTTCCAACATAAATATTTACACTTTATTTTATTTTTCCCCAAATTAATATGATACATTCTATCAGTACTAAATCTCAAAAATTATAAATTTTGGATACTCATTTTATTTTTCCTGTAATATATAGGGGATTATCTAATAGTTAGAATTATTTCAGATTTTTTGGCTTCTAATAAGTGGATCTTTTTTGGGATGTATGGGAAAATATTCAAATCGCATACGCGAATTGGTAGACGGGGTTTCCATATAAAACTTCTCTAGCGAGCAATCTACATAGGAGTGAATTTCAAAATCTTTGCACTTCACTCTCCTCATCTAGAATTACCTTTTGTTTTCTATTCATTAGATAGCTCTCAAACCAATGATATGTCAGACCACGTGTGCCTTTGAAGATGTTTAAGCAAGATCTTTTGAGAGACTGTATGAAATGCTTTACAGTCAACGTCGCCACTGTTGCGCAAAAGCCCCTTCTTGTGCGCAACAGTGGCATTGCATGGTCCATTATGTAAATGATTACAATTTTTAGGTGCGTGTTAGGGCAATGAATTTATTTACATGACATGTTCGTACGATTACTTACTTACTCCGCTGGCGCAGCGACCCGAAGTCACCAAAGAAACCTCCGAAACCAAAGAGCGCCATCGCTCTCTCTCATGCACATTCTCGAGCCAGTCAGGCGCCCGGAGCTCACGCAGATCTTTCTCCACTTCATCGCGCTAGCGGTATCTGGGACGTCCGACCGGACGTGATCTTCTAGTGGTTAGGACCCCTCATATTATTCTGACATCATTTTCACAATGTAAGTATACCTACATACGTATTCCCATCCACCACACTTACCTTGTCTACAAGTTAAACTGAATTCTCGTTTAATTAAAAGAGGATTACCAAATAATGCTTCAGCAAATCATAAGCCTTTCATTTAGTATTCAGGTAGAGCTTAGTACATACCAAGTTGTGCTAGCAGTTTTCTTGTAATGACTTGTTAAAATATAACTCTAAATTAAAAAATTTAGAAACCCCCGGCGTTCAATTATAACGTGGAGCTAGGAATTTTAAGATAGATGGCTAGGGCGAAGTCCGGAGCGTCCCCCGCCTTCAGGCACAGCAGGTCTAACATGCGGAATGTTCTTAGATTTAAGATATTGGAGTATCTTGGGATGTTTGAGTATGATGGGATCTCTGGAACTATGACTATGGTGACCTTCCCACATCTGGAATCTTGACAACCTGATGATGACCAGGAAAAAGTAACGGGATCTCCACAATTGTACGTCGGGGGTTTTTAATTTTTTTAATTTAGAGTTGTACTTTACTAAGTATACAGGAAAATATTACTTTAAACTGACACAAGTTTTACATAAACGTTTTTTCTCTGGTATATGCCTAATACGAATATAAATATAATATAAGCCTATACGATAAAATCTAAATTCTAAATAGAAATACAAAAAAAAACCGAATAGTTTTAGGTAAGTACAAGACTTACAATACAAATAAAGAGAACGGTTTGTCAAGCCTTCAAGAAGCTAAATTGAAGTTTATTTTGCCTTATCCATTCAAAGTCAACACCAGTCACGTTAACGTGAAATAAATGGAACGTAACATGAGATTCCTAATCCGATACTTAGAAAGCTCCAGTAAAGGACTAATGACATGTCAAGTTTATAAATTGTCTTTTTCTTTATAAAATCGAATCAATACCAATCGTATTGATATTGTAATAATAAACAAAGGCATAAGGCGGTAAGTCCGCCTTTTTTATTTCTCAAGTCTAAAATTAGTGCTAAGTCAAAAATTGACATTTTTTGTGCGTATAAGGGGCCATTTTTTTGGGACCATCCCAAAGGTCTATGTTAACTCTACATAAATTGTTTATTACCAATAGTGAAATAAATACCAATGGATCTGGAGATATTTGCAAAAATTTTACACGAAAGTGCTGGCGATTATTTCATGATTTTTTTATGAACCATGTTCAACTGGTGTTGTAACTTGGTTACCTAGCCCAAAAAGTGGTAAGTCGATTAAAATTCTGCCAGGCAGAAGTGATCTGCTGAAACATGAAATCTATTCTGAAATATTTTAGATTCCATGACAAAACAATCTCATCTACAATAATTGATGAGTCAAAAATTCAACTGAGAAACTATTCTAAATTCAACTAAGAAAACGTTCAACTGGTGTTGTTACTTAGTCACTTAGCCCTAAAAGTGTTAAATCGATTTAAAAAAATCATCTACTAAAGAGATAAACCAAAAATTTGCATTTTTGTGCGTACAAGGGGTCATTTTTTATACATACATACATATCACAACTAGCCCAAAAAGTGAAGGTCGATTAAAAATATCTCATCTACAAATAGTGATAATTATAAGTCTAAAATTTGCATTTTGGTGCTTACAAGGGATCATTTTCTTATACATTCCTCATGTCCACAATTCCCGAGGGTGTAGACAGAGGAACCACCTTCATCATAGGTAGTGCCCAGTTTTCGCCGTAAGATTTAGACAAACGTGGTAGGTAGGTGGCGAACACAGAAATCGGATTACAAGCGCCCTCACCTCTAGAACAATGACGTGAGCAATGACAGCGAGCCACGGAGTTGACAAATCGGTCACTTACTTTCATACATTTGACATTTCAGTGCCCGACTAATGTATGGGAAATGCTCAAATATGTATGGGAAAATGCTCCAATATGTATGGGAATATGCTAAAACGCATGCGCGACCTGGGAGACGAGGTTTCATTAAAAAACTTCTCTAGCGAGCAATCTACATAGAAGTGAATTTCAAAATCTTTGGTGGCGAGCCTATCGCCGTCTACTACGTGGAGAATAGTATTCACTAAGATCCTTAGTCGCCATGTACGACACCCACGGGAAAAGTTGGGGTGGTGCTATTTTTTAAGGCCGGCACGACACGACATTCTTTATAGCCGGCACGACACGGCACGTTCTTTATGGCTGTGTGCCAGCCATAAAGAACGTGCCGTGTCGTGCCGGCTATATACGTATATTTTGTTATATTTCTTTGATATTCGTGTAAATTAAGGTGACAAGGACTTAAAGGGTTGTGTTGTCCACTGTACCTGTTTTGAAAATAACACACGTCGTTGTCATGGGTACACTATACGAGATGACGTGCAATGCAATCGTAATACAGGCTGGCCAAATAAGAACGATACCACTTAAAATTAAAATTATTTTTATACCAAATCAAAAATACAAGATATTTTTCCATGAATACTTTATTTAGGCCTGGCAATTACGTATAGAATATAACATCTGAAAAATGTCCACCGCTCGAAACATTGGGTAGGAAGTTTCCAGGTCGATTAATCTCAAGAAATGGTGATATCTATTGGCCCCCAAGATCAGCGGATTTGACAGCCCCTGACTATTTTCTATGGGCCTATCTAAAATGACGTGTCTATGCTAACAGGCCGATGAATCTAGAATACTTAAAGCAAAATATTCGAGACGCTGTTAGAGGAATACCGCCGGAAGTACTTATGCGAAAATGAGATGAATAACGCAATTAAAAAGCTCGCATTTGTTATGCAGCGAGATATGGACATTTGGCAGATGTTATATTCCATACGTAATTGCCGGGCCTAAATAGTATTATGAAAAAATATCTTTTATTTTTGATTTGGTTTAAAAATAATTTTAATTTCAAGTTGTATCGTTCTTATTTGGCCACCCTGTATATGTTAATTATTCGGGAAGCGTTCCAAATTAGGTTATAATTACCCAACAAAGGGTACTCATTGCCTGACAGTTAAAATAGTGCCAGTACCAAAACAGATCCGGGCAATGAGTGCCCTTTGTCGAGTAATAATTACCGGTTCCGAACTAACTAACTTTACTCGGCAATTATTATCTGACAAAGCGAAAGTAGTTTTGGAACCTACGCCAAGTACTACGTACTATACAATTACCCTGTGTCCTATAAAGCGTTATTGTTGTTTTAGAAAAGGTACTGATGTTGTGCACTGGTAAACCTCGACAACCATATTCTGTTATGTTTTACAAGCTTCTGAATGTTCAAAAATGTTAATTAAAATATTTTTATATGTACTTATAGTAGATTCATTAATTAAAATATGTTAGATTAACAAATAAGGTTGCAAAAATGTTCTGTAAGTTCTTATTTGTAATAAAAAATATTCATATTATAAAATATCATCACGTACATAATAATTAAGTAAGTAGGTACATATTTACTTTAAATGTCGCGACAGAACAACAAATTGATCTAAATAAAAAATAGGAAACATAAAAAAAAATGTTGCTTTCTTACAAAAGTATGAAAACCAGTCCGTGACGTTAAAAGTTAAAAAAAAACCGACGAAGTGCGAATATATTTCATTTTAAATTATAAATTTTTGAAACTCCGTTTTATTTTTCCTGTAAAATATAGGGGATTATCTAATAGTTTTAATTATTTCAGATTATTGGGCTTGCAATCTTCGGATATAAGGGGGTATTTTTGGCACATTTTTGGGATGATGGGGTCTTATGTATCGCCAGATTTGAAAAACGGTATTACTTTTTTGTATTTCATTAGGCCGGGAAAAACACCTTGCTCAATCTCATATCTATAAAATAATATAAAAGCTAGATAAGCGCTATAAGCTGATTGGACCAAGTACGGAAAGTAATTTATTGGGAACTATTTGACTGACGAGTAAAAATCCCGAGTTGTAAATATACGGCGGGAGATAATTAAATTTGATCGGCATGCACAAAATGATACCTACTCTTTATGGGAATGTGTGATTAAATTTTATTTTTTCCAAACTTTGCAATTTTTATTCCTTAATGACTGTAGTCACCGAAAAGTATAAATAACTAATGTATAAGTACTTACTTATAATATGTAAGTATATTATGAGTAAGATATATGCAAGTTCATTACAAGTAACTGAATCCCATCGATTGTTTGAGGTAGGAAACGAACGGCAAGCCTTTGTAAACATTGAATTACGGGAGCTTGAGTTTCTCTCCGTTTAATGTTTGTTTTCGGAGCAACTAAGCCAGTATACCCACCCATCATCAAAGGTAACTAGAAGCCAATATATAAGCAATTGGAAGGTATTTTTTACTCTTCCTATTGTTATATTATAGTCTTTGTCATAGTCCTCTTGTAAGCATCTATCACTTAAAAATATTACTATTTCCACTAAGTCTACCAGTCTTTAAATCAGTCCATTCTCTCCCTCGTCTATATTTGGTCTTGTATACTCTATACTCTCATATACTCATTGCTCTCAAGACCAATTTCCTCCCTATTTGCATTACATATCAGGTATATATCAGACCTAGATTAGACCTATAGGTCCATATTTGTTACAGTATACCTTCCGTCCATCATTATAATAACCGTTATTTCTTTGGCTCCTCAGAACCTACTATACACTTTATAATTTAAACGTCCATCATTTTATTTTATAGACCACAACACTAAGTACCTATCAAATAAAATAAATAAATAAACAATAAATTAAATTGGTACCTAAATAAGGGCCCAGAAAAGAACGCTTTTAGTTCCAAAATAAATATACGTGAATTGGAATAACTAAGTGTTTTGGACAAAAAATCGTGAAAGATAGGTTTCATCCTTTTAGTTCCTAAAATGGACAAATCTCCATCAAATATGGTTATTCCTAAAATGTAAACAATTAACACTACACCACACCAGGAAGCAAGGTTTTGACCGGTTCCGATCGGTATGACCGATTCTGCCGGTTCTGACTGATTCTGACAGGTTTTGAGCGGTTCTGTCGGGTTTTGACCGGTTCTGAACGGTTTTGACCGGTTCTGATAGAAACAAATTAAATCAAAAAATCTGCCAAATCTCTGATAGTTTAATAAAAAAATTAATATTTAGTGCGTTCAATAGGCCTTTTTGATAAATATCCAAAAAAATAAAAATCTTTTTTATCATGATGAATCGGATAACCATGTGGGGTTATATTGATTCATAATGACCTCAGTTCATGTTTCATTTGTTCCTTGGGCACCCTGTATTCGGTAAGTGATAGTCGATATCAAAGATACGAGTAAATATTAGAAAAGTATGTTGACCCTTATTACCACAAATACGCCATTTTAAAGTAGTAGGTACGTTAAATAAAAGCCTTTGCCCTTAAGTTCATGTATTGGTAATCGATATTTAGTGAACCGTAAAACCAAAACGGCAGGAGACGCGCTTCATACTGCAAGAAGGGTCCTCCAAAACCATTTCGGCCTCGCCTGTGAATAGAATAACAACGGTCGAGTTCGGAGGAAAAATGAAAACAATTTAAATTGAAAACAAGCAGTAAATTCGAAATACCAACAAGTATACACAATAAAAAACGACGCCTACAAACCACTTACGAGTAGGTTCAATTCGTACGTAGGTTTAGCGTGACTACGTCCGTCTAGTCACATTGGACAATTGGTTTTTATGGACATTTTGGTTATTTTGGACATAAAAACAACTTTCAAATGACATCTGGATGTTGATTATGGGGCGAATTGCCTATACCAGTACTACTTTCCATATCTGTCTATTTTGCAAATTTTGTGTTTAGAAATATTCAATTTTCAAATTTAAACGTGAAAAATTATATTTATTTTGAGAACGGAACCCTCGATGCGCGAGTCCGACTCGCATTGGGTTGATTTTTAAAATTATATCTTTTATATTTTAACTCTATATAACGCAATACATTCCATAGATACAAAACATACATTATGGTACATAGGTTCTTAATTTAATGCGTTACGTATACGAAACCTCTCCTTTTTCTATCGTCGGTTAAAAACAATTTCATATTCCACCCATTTCTACCACAAATCAAAACCACTAACTTAAGCACTTAAAAATGTCTACACTACACTGGTTTATGTACATAGTACATACAATGTTGTAAGCAAATATGCAATATGCAATTCGCAGCAACTTTTGTAGCAAAAGTTTGAAATTGTTTACACATGGACATATTCAGTGTACATTGTAAACACTGGGCACGAGTGAGTTCTAGGTCAACGAGTGCGACTAGTGGTCTTCCCTTACGAGTTAGACACGATTTTTGTTACAACTGCGAGAAAAAATAAAATATAAATATTTTACATAGGTACCTTCATATGGGCAGAATGTCTTTGAACTCCTACCTTTGCCTGACAGAGGTCCAATTAAAACAACTATGATCATCAACCTCAGGTACAAAACTAGGGATTCATCATGCCTACTTATACCTGCGTTTTTATTTGGAAATGTCGTATTTTAGCCGAATTTAAAATTTAAAAATATGTATTTTTTAAAACGCGCGGGAATTTGAGTGAAATGAAAGTATCGAATGAATAAACATAATAGTCGACGCGACGTGACTTTGGATGAGCGAGATTTTTATAATTTGTAAGAATTTGACGCAAGTCATATTATATATACAAAATAATCAACATTACAAAGTTAACTCGCATTGAAAATGGAATTAAGTACGGTTGAAGACCCAAATAAAATTTACTGGCCGAATATAAATAAGTTAAATTGGGTCTTGCAGGGTATTGCATATAAAGGAATATTTCCGGAATGTAAGAATTGGGTGGGATTAAGTTTTTCTTTAAACATTTAAAGCTATAGATTTTTAATTATAATGGTGATTTTGTTTTATTAAAATATTTATTTATTTTATTTTATTTATTTTAACGAACTTAACAGCTTTCTACTATCAATCATGAAATATCATCACGTACAGTCGACCACAGGTCAACCTACCCAAAACGTCAAAATTTGAAAATCTGAAATGTATCATATCGCGCAGGCATAAGGTTGAGATTTAATCGAAGGTTTTTGACAGATGGTATACTATAGCTTTTGGTCGACTTGTATTGGTACAATTTTTTTCGATAAAAGGCACAGTTTGTTTGTATTTGGTATATAATTATCGACTTTTTATCGAGACAATTTGACCCTTATCAAACTAGTTACTCAATGTATTATTAAACTATTATTGTACTATTAAATTATTTGTTATTGGCTTCGAGTCAGGAACGTCGTACTATCGAGGTAGGAAAATGTAATTCGCATATTTCTGAGTATCTTTGAGAAAAATTCATAAAATGGAAGCCACAAATAGCTTAATTAATTACTGATCAGCGATTTTACTACAAAATTGGTAATTTAAGCAAACATTAGCGGCCGGTAATTGAATGTATTAATTACTCAATTTACGTAGATATTATTTCAGAGCCTGCCTATAAGCATCACACTAGTAGTATTACGTTTGAAGTGAATTATTATCAATTTGTTTTATGCTCGGACCACAAAAGGTAATTGAAAAGATCCCATCAACGATGATTAAATTTTGATTGACCTAGGTACCTAGGTAATTTAATAAAATGTACAGTATCTACTTTAGATTTTTGTGATACCGTGAAATAGGGACTTTCAATTTACGGGATTAAAATACAGTATCAAAGGCACTTGACAGGTTTCTATATAGAAAATTAAATCTATGACCTATCTATATAGATAGGTCATCAACATAGTATCTTATCTATCAATAATGTCCTTTACGACGGTTCATACTTGCTACAGTCTGCCCTCTAGGTGCCGGCTAGCAGGGTTCTAGGACAGTGTGCAGATGAAGTAATAGAGGAAACTTGGTAATAGTACATATTATATTTATCAGGAACAGAACAACACAATAGTAAAAAATAGGTAGTAGTAAGAGACAATTTTATAAAACGGACATACGTCCGTTCAGGACAAAAATACAGAGAGAATAATTAAAAACAATGAAATTAATGGAATAATAGAATTTAAAAATGGAATGGGAATATGATTTGAATTTTGAAGAAAATATAGATGAAGAAATGAAAATGCCAACACGAAATGAGGTGAGATAAACGCTAACAATGAGGTTGACATTGATGGCAAGGAGGTTGATATGGACGATGAAGTCGACATCGTTACATACTCAAGTTTACGTAAATCGTAGAGGATAAGTGGAACAGCCGAAAAAATCCTCATCTGAATACTTATCTATTAAAACAAGTATCCTCATTCATATCCTTTTAATGACATCTTCATTACTCCAAATTTTGCCATGGTGTTTTAAAAAAACCCGTAGACATAGTAAATAGTATGTATGGATGAATATTGTACCGAATTACCGATATTGTATGGACAGTAAAGCAAATAGTTATACCTAGAGTACAATTTTGGTCGCAGCCAGGAGAAGGATAGATAGATTCTGACGTCTACCAACCCACAACAACAACTCGCAGCCTACGTCAGTCTACCCGTGACAATGGCGCATGCGACTGTTGAAACATCGGGAGCTCAAAACAACCGTGGTAAGAATCCCTTTACTTCGGGTATAGTATTGGCAATAACCACGAAAGCTTAAAAGGCAATCTAGGAATACGATTGCCCTGTCTACCTTTCTATTTATACATGGTGTCCGAGTTAGGGAGTAGATCCCCAACTTGCTAGCAGGACTTAGATAACAATTATCCGAAAATTAACGGTTTCTGAGTAATTTACGTGTTTAGAAAAAATAAATCGTTACCTTTGCTCGATCCCCTTTGGACGTCGCATGACCGTATTTGTTCCGAAGGGAAAAAGGCAAAATAAGATTTTGTTTTAGAAAGTCGCTGCCTCACTACAACAAACCAAGCATTTCTTTTCTCAAATTGTAATATCACCAAAAGCTGATTAGGAGTGTAACAAAAATCTCCTATAAAGCCGAAAGGGATTCAGTATCGATAACTAAACAACTTTTGTACTACGACTTTATGAATTTCACAAAACAAATCGCCTTTGTAGGTATGGGGTTTTATAACAGCCAGTATAGGCAGTTAATTAAATTACGCTCAACCTTTCAAAGGGTAAATTAATTAATATGTGACAAAAATGACGCAACAGCACAACCCAACATGCACAATTAAACACTCTTCGCCTACATGAATCAGGCGTGTGCCATGTATGTGACGTGACGCTCGTCCATCGGATATTACCTATGGATCGTTTTGTTTCTATAGTTTAAAAATAAAAGTAATTGAGTACCTTACCACATTATTGTGAGTGTGAGTAACTTACCAAATGGTTACCAAATCTTAATTTCTGACAGATTTAAAAACATTCCGATACACGAGTGTGATGGTAAAGTATTAATAAGTTGACTTACCTTGCCGTCGCTCTTTCTGTAAGCATCGTGTACTCGCCACACCAGTCCTGGCCCGGCAGAACTGCTTTCTTTGCCCACCTCGAAGTACTGCATGATGGGGTTGCTCTCAATGGGTGGCGGGGTGTTGTTCGTAACCCCGCTCTTTAGTTTTGTTAGTATACCGGCCATTCTAAAACTTATTCTTCTGGCCAGTGGAGCGGGGTCCGTCTTTCCGGATTCGGGTTCGTGGGCTGATTCACCTGATGAAGATAATAATAAATACATTATTAGTCTAATAAATTATTATATATCATTTAAAATATCTCACTTCAGTTCTGAGAATGAGCTACTATTGAAGCTCATTCTCAGAATACTAATTTTAGCTAAATATCGATACCAAAATAGAAATTTGTATCTATTTCTGGCCATTTCGTCATTAGCATGAGCCGCAAGCTTATACCCCTTACGAATGTAAAGCCCTCGTGTCAGTTAGTTACAGCCAGCATGAGCAGAAAGTGATTGTGCTAGTTAGACAACATTGGACGCGGTCAGCACCAGGATGAGCGACCGCTTAGGCTTTGCTAAAGGCCTCCTGGCCTTAACAACTCTGAATAACTGAAGACCCATCATCGAAAAAAATCTCCATCTACTTAATTGAAAAAAAAAACACAGCCAAGTGCGAGTCGGATTCGCGCACCGAGGGTTCCGTTCTCAACAGAAATAAATTTTTTTAATACTATTTTTTCTCATAAATCATAATTGTTTAGACTTCGTTTTAACTTTCCCGAATACATAAAACCGTTTTTTATCGTTAAAAATTAATAATATAGGTAGGTACTTAACGTTATTCAATTCCTCAAAAATTATAAATTTTTGAAACTGATTTATTTTTACTGTAAAATATAGGTGAAAACTACAAGTCTGAATTATTTCCAATTTTTCGGCTCGCAAACTTCGGGGAGAGACGGTCATTTTTGGCACATTTTATTGTCCTTAAGTAAAAAACTATGACTAAGAGAATGTAGTTTTATAATGTGCAAACAAATCCCTTTCATATGATACCCCACTTGCCGCAGTTGCAGATTTCGACCATTCATTTCGGACCCTATTTTCAATAACTCTAAATTAAAAATTTTAAAAACCCCCAACGTAACATTTTGGAGACCCCCTTACATTTCCCTGGTCATCATCAGATCTTCAAGGTTCCAGATGTGGGAAGGTCACCATGGTCATAAACATTTGAGCTCAAACTCGAACCACCCAACGGTTACCGTTTCAGAGATCCCATCATACTCCAACACGCTAAGATACTCCAGGATCTTACAACTACTGATCCAATTTTCATCTGACATGGCTAAGAACAATCAAAAAGTACGGCGCTTTAAGGCAAGGGACGGGCTCCGGGCTACGCCCTACGCGGACCTTGGCCTTCGGCCTCACCATGACTAGCTTAAAATTCCTAGCTCCACATAATTTACATTTATTTTTTGACTAATTTTTTTTTGTCTTCATCGCGTAAATATTGTCTCTGGATCGCCAACAACTTTAGTTCGAGAAGACCCCATCTAACTATTATAGTTTCGGTGGGCTGATAATCTTCAAATTCTTCCAGTTTTATATTGTAAAATTGAAGTTCGCTTACTTTTTCAAGATTTCAGATGTCGAAAACGCACCCTGAACCTGAATATTTGAGCGCAAATTCGAACCATCTAGCTATTACCCTATATTAGTGATCCTATCTGACATCAAAGGTACTCCAAGATCTTGGAAACCACTGGTCCAATTTTTATCAGACCTAGCTAAGAACATTGTCGACAAATTTCTCATTTTTTTTAATAACCGGGTCCAAATCGGACCATCCGTTCTTAAGTTATGATGCCACAGACAAACAGACCGACAGACAAGTGTTTGTAAAAATAAAATAATTTCTAAATTTCATTTGCCTAGGTTAGATGCGGCAGGCAAGCAAGTCCTAAAACTGTACCAAATTTCAAGTCGATAGCATTAGTAGTTCCTGAGAAAAACAGCTGTAACATACAGAAGAACGGACGGACACCGAAGTCTCACCATAAATAATCTATTTTTACCATTTTGGTACGGAACCCTAAAGAATACAGCTACAAATATTTAAAGACATTGTAATTATTTCTAACAAATAGTCAATAAATATAGCACGCGTCGGTAAAACAGTTCATTCGTTTGAGCTCACGGCCATAATAATAATAATTATGGATCGTTCATTCTCCATGGACAAACATGGACGGCAAGGTTCAAGTTTCAAGTTTTTTATTTATAATATTAGTTACATGTCAAAGTAGTCATAATTTTTAGCTCCTCAATCTTACTTTTACCTAAGAAAATGTTGCAGTCTATATTGAACTGAAGGAAGTACCTACATAAACAGTGGAGGAAAGTGGAGGAGGAGCAACTTCTAACGAAGTTGTTTCATGATATAAAGCAGGTTCAATCTTGTAGGTAACTAGGTAGGTATTATAGTTGAGTCTGCTTTACTACTAAGTTGTAACATGTATGTACTCGTATATGTAGAGAAGATACATTAAAATAAGTTTTGGAACTTTATAAGCATAATAATGATTAATATCAGTGTCGCACTCACCATAATAAAAAGATAAATCCTTACCTTATTTTGTACTTACTACATTAACTACTCGTATAAGTAGTTTGTAATATTTTTGTTTATATTGAAGTAGTATAAATCGAAACAATATTGTCTTTTTTGGTAATTAATTCTATACGCCACTGATTATATTATAGGTACAGGCGAGTAAAAAGTGTCCAGCAGAAGCAGAGAGGTAGGAGAATTTTTAATTTGTAATTTCAATATTTATATTGATCAATATAATAATATATCACTAAACAAATATGGGTATAGGTATGTAAGAACTTACGTAGAAAAATCATTATTATAATTTTTCTTTTTTACTTTTAATTTAATTTTCTGTTTATTTTCATTTCTTTTCAATTTTATTTTAATTTTATTCTACTTTTACTTGTCTTTTTAAAAGACTTGTAGGTACTATGGAAGTATTACCTGAGAATAAAGATATTTTTTTTAAATTATTAATTCCAAATTTACCGTAAAATATAAAAACGATGCTAAACACCACAGTTACAAGAAGTGTTAATAGAGAAATATTTAAAAATTAGTATTAATAAAGACGCAAAGAACCGGTTGTAAAATATTCACCTCGTATACTTTAATGGGTTATTTACGAGGGTGTTATATTTTCCGAGCTTCATAAGTAAGATATGTAGTATAGTATATAAGTAGATAGTACTTATAAGAGGGCAAGTCTATTTCCTTCGTATCAATTACGCTAGAACTACCATTTTGGACAAATATCAAGATATATATGATGATAATACCGCAATAACCTTAACCTGATGCTTCAGCAAGGATAGCCGACTAACTACGAAACTATGTCTTGTTAGACCATTAGACATATCGTGTGTGGTGAAACTGATTTTGATGTTTCTCAGCTCAATGCGGTCTTGATATTTGTTTAAGAAAATACAAGGTATCAAAAGTAAAATAAACTACTAAGAGTTAGGAGTAAGAGAGTATTTTCTTGTTAGTTTGTACACTTTTTTGTTTCCTTTGTTGAGAAACATGTACGTACATAATAAATAATAATAAAATATATCTTACCATAACTAATAATGTGGTGTTAATTTTATTTTGTACAATCAGACCGAAAATTTAAGGCCGACCAGCCAACCGCGTCACCTCCTCGCCACGTCAGTATTATGAATTTTATCAATGGACCATCGTGGACAGTTATTGGTGATGGGGATCATGCTTTGGATCTTCCGCATGAAAAAAGTACAAGTCAGCGCATTTACCCTGCGAAGTCCGGAACCTATTTGATCAGAGTTCATATCTTTTTGGCAGGGGAATCCCAACCCTATGGACAAATTTAGGTCGGAGGTAAGATAGTGGTTTGGAGGTCGTGCCGCATTACATTTAATATACTATTTTTCCTATGCCCGTCTGCCGTTCTCTAGGATATCACGCGCTGTAAGTACGAACAGTAGCGCATTAAGCCATTTTACCGCCCGAGGCTATCTCCTTCGAGCCGCCCGCGCCCCCTCGTCCTTGACCCAATACCCCATATACAAATTCGCAAAAACTTAGATTAGGTACAATTTTTCAATACGTATTTTTAATGAAAGTAGAAATTTCGGCGCGGATTCGGCACAGATAAGGGATTACGATAGAATGTGAGGGAGAGAGCAAGCGAAGCGAGGACGAAAATTTGACGCAGATCCAACACAGTTAATGGATTGTGTTAGAAGGCTAGGACGGGAGCGAGCGAAGCGAGCTTGAATTTTCGGGACTGATCACACAAAATAATGGATTAGGTGAGAAGGCTAGGGCGCAAGCGAGCGATGTGAGCTTGAAATTTCGGCGTAAATCCGACACAGATGATGGATTAGGTTAGAATGCTAGGGTGGGAGCGAGCGAAGCGAGCTTAAAAATTCGGTTCGGGGCAATTTCGTCACAGATGATGATGGATTGCGTTAGAAGGCTAGAACGTGAGCGAGCCTTTGGATTAGATCCGACACAGATGATGGATTAGGTTAAAAGGATTATTGGATTCAAATATTTGGGGGAGGGTTTCTCCCTTGGACCGCGCCTGGCGTGCGGCGCGCTCTCTGGGGCGCACTGGCGGTGTAGGATAAGTTAAAAAATGATTACAATTTATTGAAAATTATGTACCTATATATTATAAGGTTAAGGTTCTATCCAGCATTAACCCAGGTACACCGGATGTGTACCTATCGTACTTATACTTGTCAGGCTCCCCATCGAAAACTAAGCCGGCGGTCTCATTGCTAGTTTAATATTTAGTTGGAAGCAGCAACAGTTTTCTGTGACTTCGGCTTCAATCTCCAGCACTCAAAACTACTTAAGAATTAATTTAAGACGTCACGGCAACGTCTTCGGCGTAGGTACATGAAATCATCAGAAATATTTAGGAAATAAGTATTTAATCAGAAGAAAATCTTTTCAAAAGTGGCATATAGAATAATGCTGCCGGATTTAACAGATACAAACAGATGGACGTAAATAAAAACGTGTAATAAAATGACAAGGGTGTTCCAAATATATTTATATTCCGAAAATAGTTGACATCATTGTCACTAGGGATATGTCCTTTGCGACGAAAGCAAATCTTATTTCCTGATTTGTTGTACATATTGTAGGTACCGCTAAAATATGTTACGTAGGTTATAAGAATGTGTAAATTTCCTGGACATTGCCGAATCAAATTATCTCTTGCCGAATTTCAAAAATAGACGAAACACAGACTACAAATTACTATAAATAAAGTGTCCAAGTAGCGCATTAAAAAGTAGAAACAATTTATTTCTTACACAATAATTACCAATTTTCTGGATATTCTAGTCATGACTAAGTACGAATTCTATAAATAAAATAATCGCAACCCACAGGTTAAGATTATTTTAGATAAACCCTGCCCACACCCATTTTCCTAAAACAGAAAATTAAAAAAAAATCTTTTTTAAAATTAGATAGGAACAATATCTCGTGACTTATGTAGGTAGGAAGGTACGAGTATGTAGTTAACCGCTAGCTAAAGTATACCTGTCAAATTTCATCGATTAATTCTTAGCCTTATGTGCACGTAATATGGCTTATTTCAGTTTCATTTTTGACATTTTTGGTAAGATAACCTATGGTTGACTGCACGGCTAAGTGGGATCCTTATGGATCCATACTTTATTCACTACTTGTAAGTATTAAGCGTTTTTTTTTAATTTTTGCTCTTCACTAGAAATATACTAGTTAATTTTCAAGTTCCTAGATAATACCGTTCAAGAAACCTGATAACATAAGTGGTCTAAAATTGACAACATTGACGGGCGCTCACATGTAGGTAGTTATTTCTCTACGTAAAATAAAATAAAATAAATATTCGTACTCTACTCGATGAGCTCTATCTAAATAAAATTTTAAAGTTGATATTCGAATTTGAGGTAAGGGAATACATACACGTATGTGAAATGAACACTATATCTTATTGCGTTTAGACGCTAGACCCACGTGACAGAAGGATGGACGAACAGGCGGACGAAGGAGCGACAATAGGTAAAAGGTCTCCGTTCTCCGTTAGTTAGGACTGATCCCTAAAAGTCCAACTGTTGTTTCGTTATTTGTGAAAGTTTTCACACAACTAGAGCTACAAAACTTGTGAGAAATCCAAGTGAAAGCTTCGAAAACGCAAAAAATATTTTATGTGTACATAACAATAAAACCTATCTACCAATTCGAAGCAGCTTTTCATAAATTCCATGCGATTGAATACTAATGCGTATTATGAGGAATATAAATACTTATACAAGTAGTACGAGTAGGTACTTTTCCTTCTGGTCACGTACAAGGTACGTATATTGTGGTCACGTGGGGGACTTATAGCATAGTCTCTTCTAATGATGTTTGCCGTTCCTAATTGAATCAGATTTCTAAGGCGCAAAACATATACAAGAGGCGTGTTGGCAGCGCGCTGCCGGCGCAACGTGTCGGCGCGCCACCTGTCTGTTTTGCACCCGTCGCTTACATTTTGTGTGCAAAATAGACAGTGATTTAGGCGATGTGAGGTAACAGACTAACATACATACATATAGACTGCTAAAATCATAACCCTCCTTTTAACTTCGCGTAGTCGGGTAAAAAAGGAACACTATGGTGAGACTTCGGTGTGCGTCCGTCAGTCTGTATGTCAGAGGTGTTTTTCTCAGGTAAAAGGCACAGTTATAGGACTTGCTTGCCCACATCTATCCGATGTAAAAGAAATTTGGAAATAATTTTACTTTTAAAATGGGGTTCGAAATGGGAGGTCGAAATCTGAAAGTTACACTTTCAGTCACCTGGGGTAAGTGGAGTATCATAACATGAAAGGGTTTTGTTTGCATTTTACAAAACTATTTTTTAATTAATTTTATGTGTCGATTTATAGTAAAATATGTAAAAAGAAAAAAAAGAAGTTTGCAAGCCGACAAATTTGAAACAATTCGGACTCATATATAATCTGTTATATTTTACAAAAAAATAAAACGATTTGATTTATTCCGAAATACAAAAAATATTAATGTATTTCGGAATAAATAAAACCAAGTTTAAACATGTATGATTTTGGATCCCGTTGAACTCTCGGTTCGTGAGTCCGACTCTCACTTGGCCGTTTTTATAAAATGTTTAAAGCCATTGTTACTGAAAGTTACATAAAATGCAAGAACTTCTTAGAGTTTATTATCCAAATAATGGATATTATGATTAATATATGGCTTAAAATATTTAATAGGTAGGTATCAATTTTATTTATAAACACCATTAAAGGACTAAAACCTAAGTAAAACAAAATCTAAATATATACATAAGCAGTATAAATAACAAAACAAGGTTTTTATTATTATTTATTATATTTTTATGGACACTTTATGCATTTTGTATCTGTACTTACGTAGGTAATAAAAAAGGGCTTATCGTCCTTTTTACCCGCGAGTTCCACTTCGTCACTTATCGTCAAATGAAATTGAGGTCGAACGTGTAGGATTAGACATTTAAAAAAAAAGACTCTTGATTGAATGCAGGTACAGAATTCACGATCAAAGTATTCGATTTGATTGGATAGAAAAGCTGAGCTTTGATGTCCACATATTGCGTTTGAACAGAAACAGGATTCTAATTTACGAAGTATGCTCAAAGCTAAATTGGACGCTTCTATACTACGTGTTTTTATGGTTATGCATTAACTTTGACACTGTACTCAGAACACCGAAGTAGTCATTTGCTATATTATCACATATATTTTTTTTATACAAACTAAATATCTTGCCCTAAGTTACCAAGTATGGCATACTCTTTATCCGAACTGGCAACGTCGCATTTTGATTAATTTAAACTTGACAATCATGACATAAGTTATTCATGACATGTGCAAATAGTTTGTTAAAGTGTTATTTCAGGTTTTCTTACGGGTATATTGTATATTGTAAAACTCAATTAAATTTAGTTAAAGAAAATAGCTAATAACTCGAAAACGAAGCGGTTTTGAGGATCACTTCCATTGTCAAATATATTACGTAAAAGCTACAGAAGTGTTTGGCGAAGTTAATGCATATCTTCAAAAACTCGGTGTATATTTTGTACCTATATCCTGACTGCAGCCTGCTGATAAAAGTTTGTATGCAGCTTGAGGGCTTAAAGTGGCTTAAACTCACTATCGTTGCAATTGGTTACTGGTGACAAAGGTACTCGTATATCCGATTTAACAAATTAACAAATACGACACGAATTTGTCAGGTATAAAACTCATATAAATATACCTACCTACTAATTGTACAATACAATACAAATATTCTGTATTGCACGGACAGGACAAGAATACAGAACAGAAGAAAAGATACAAAAAACTATTAAGATTGTTAGTAATTTCGTTGCATGGTAGATTCCCAACAGTACATTTTCTCAACCTACGTGTGCGTTTTGGCCTGTTTCAAGTACCAATTTTGACGTCTGGGAAAATGTACTTTATAGTAACCGCATGAACTATACGAAGGAAGACTATTTTTGACTAACAACACAAACTTCTTCTTTCGAATCAATGGTTTGATCGAGTCTAGTATACCTACTTAAATTTTCCTTGGGTTTGATACTCAGGTCAAATACTAAATCCTGTAACCACAGAAATCGGACTAGTAGCGCCCTCTACTCTAAATTTTTTTTTTACGATAAAAACTCTGAAATAATTAATGCTGATAAAAGATATTATATGTATTCTGAGAAAGATAAAACGAAGTCAAAAAAAACTTTTGAGAAAGGAACACTCGGTGCGCGAGTCCGATTCGCACTTAGCCGGTTTTTTAAAATGTGGTGTGATAATGTTTAGTATTTGTATGTACGTGTGTGATTTATTCTAGTACTTATCCATTCTTAGGGTTTCGCACCAAAATGAATACACGTTTGCATGCTACTGATATTAAGTACCTATAATTTTTTCTTGTATTGAATTTAATTAAATTTTAATTTAATTGAAAATTAATCTAATTGAAATTTAATTTAATTGAAATTTAATTTAATTGAAATTTAATTTATTTGAAATTAATTGTTGCGACCAAAATATTTACTCAATTCAAATATACTCGTATGTATAAATGCATTTACTTAAATTAGCATTCTTTATTTTCAGTGTAGTATACTTTGCCATTAGTGTCGATTCTTGTTCCGTCAGTGTATTTTTTCCGTGATTGGCCGTCCCTAAATCTGGCCGCCCTAGGCCCGGCCCTAGTTGACCTTAAGGGAAATTCGCCACTGTCTCTATCTATCCCTTCTGGAGGGGTTGTTTGACTAAACCGGTGGCTACTGCTCGTTTTCCTTTTGTTACTGCTCAATGGTTTATAAACAAAAAACGGGCCAAGAGCGTGTCGGGCATGCACATGATTGGGTTCCGTAGCCGATATATCACAAAAAAACATTTTGCGGTGGTTTTCGGTGTGTGTGTGTGTGTGTGTGGTGTGTGTGTGTGTGTGTGTGTGTGTGTGTGTGTGTGTGTGTGTGTGTGTGTGTGTGTGTGTGTGTGTGTGTGTGTGTGAAGAATCGGTCAGTCTCGCTACTGTAACATTTATCTTTAAAATCTTATTTCCCTTTAATAGTTAGAAAATTACGTCATTTGACGTTAATTTTTGGCTGTCAATAACTGATTGTTCGTCTTATGGTGACCATACACGGTTAAGCCTGTCATCAAATTTTCTAATTCTATGCGTGGGACTGTTTTTTTACAAGTGCAGGTCAATCTTGGTCATGGGCTACTGTAACGTCTGTAGGTACCTATATATCAAAGCTTTTAAAAAAAAATACCTATTTGAAATTCATCTGATTAACTGTATAATTGTGGCCATAAAAGTAAATGTGATACAAGTGCGGAAAGTTACCTTTCTCACACTCATACTCATTTATTAAAACCATCGGGACACCAGGTACTCTTGGTAACGTCACGCTTTTTACAAATTTAAAATTCAAATACAATTCATATTAAATATAAACATAACTGGAAAGGAGCGAACAGACCAGCCGATTTATGTACATGTGTAGGTTACGTGTAGGTTACATTTGAATAATTTAACAAAATAAGTCCAATTATATCAACATTATCTAATTAAATTTTAAAAATAAGATCGTAACAGCTGTAAAGGAGCTTTGTCATTTATCTAAATTAATAAATAATAAAATTAATATATCTGCTATAAAGGGACATTATCGTACAAATAATAATAATAATTAATTTCTTCAAGCATTTTTCACGTTTTTCATCGCACCGGGCGAGTAAATGCACAACATGTGGCCAACATGACTCTTGAAACTATAATTTTTTTTAGTAAACTCAGTACAAGTTTCGTATTCGAAACTGATACATCCGACTCGAAATTAAAATATTTTATATTCCAAGTCGTACTCCGTTCCGTTTCAGTTCCAGAAAACAAAAACGCACTAGTGCATAATAGTCAACTTTTGATCGGCTGCACTGAAATATGCGCTTTTTATTGTGAGCAAGTGTGATGAAAATAATGTTCCAGATACTCACCTACCTGTCTATTCTTTTCGACGTCCGTAGAATTAGTATGTACACTGCTTACTCACCTACGGCATTTCGCCTATAAACATACACGTGCGGGTTTAATTTTATAAACATTGTAAATTTCTGAACGCAGTGTACTCAAAAACCGCATACTTCTCTCATTAAGTGTTGTTACTAATTAATAAATTACACGACCCGACGCCGCCGTGAAGCTAGTGTAATAATAACAACACGGAAATCCTTGCTCGTAATAGCTTATATAGGTATATCAGTGACTTTATATGTATGTTTTACATTAAAGGTTATGCGCAGAAATACACGCTCATGTAAACAATAAACGACTCAACTGTTAATTTACACCTTGTTAGATATACTTACCTAAGTTTTACAATAACTTTTCTAACAAGGTTTTCAATAAAATAAGAACTTATTTTTCTTCCGATATGGATTATAATTGTTGGCCTCGGAGGGATTTTACAGTTTCACTGAGCGAGGGGGCGACCGAGCGCATAGTGCGCGCACTCAGCTAGATAATATAGGATTTAGGGGAGGCAATAGGCCTGAGGGCGTCCGCGCCCATAGGGCTCGCGTACTTCGGGTTATACCATTGCTGTAGGACCGTAAAGTCACAGATAATCAGCCAGGAACATGCTGATAGCATGATTATTAAGGGATCTCCGTTCTCGCCGGGGAGGACATTCTATTGGTGCAGTAAATTCCAAACAACCTTAATTCAATAGTTATAAATAGAATGGATAGTATTATGTTACAGCCAAAATAATTAATCTGGCTATTATTTATATTATCCAGCCATTATATACATATAATATAATCCCATGGCTAAATAGCCAAAGTTTTTTTGAGGCGGAATTAATCAAATAATATAGCTATTTTACATAATTTCTAGTAGGTAATACTGGAATAAAGTAATAAAACACAATAAATTTTATTTTATTTTATATTGCACGGGTAAGTACGTAAAGTTAATACTAGTAAATACAGGGTGGGCCATGAATTAGTTAACAATTGAAAAAATCATATAAAGAAAACCATTTGACATATTTTTAAAATTGTTTATTTACAAGAAAGTTAGTTATTTGGAATTTATTTTTTAAAAATAACATCATCTAAATGACCACCGTTTCGATTTTTGCACTCTTCTAAGCGAACACCGAAATTTTCGAATACTCGTCGACAAAGAGACCGCGAGATCGCTGACATTTCTTCACTAATTTTTTCCTTTAGTTCACGTAGTGTTTTTGGTTTATGGGTGTAAACACGACTCTTCAAATAACCCCATAAAAAGAAGTCTGCTGGCGTTAAATCTGGACTCCTGGGTGGCCATGGGATGTCGCCTCGTCTGGAAATCAGCTTTTCCGGAAACATTTCTTTTACTACCGGCAGGGACTCGTTGGATGTGTGACAAGTGGCTCCATCTTGCTGAAACCATGTGTTACGGTTGTAGCCAGCAAATTCCAGTAGCTTCCGTGCCAGGAACTCCCGTAACATTTTCACATACTCAGCAGAATTCACAGTAACCGAACGGCCGCGAGAATCTTCGAAAAAGTAGGGCCCAATAATTCCTTTTGCTGAAATTGCAGCCCATACCGTTACCTTGGGAGAATGAAGTGGCCTCGCGTGTTTAGATTTGGGATTTTCGCTGCTCCAATACCTGCAATTCTGTTTGTTTACGTGTCCGTTGAGGTGGAAATGGGCTTCGTCGGAAAATAAGAGGTTATCAAAATTATTGAATCGATCTAACATTGTTTCGGCATACGACTTGCGCAAATTTAAATCATTAGGTTTTAATTCCTGCACTAACTGGATCTTATATGGATGTAATTTCATGTCTAATTTCAAAATACGGCGCAATGATGTTCGGGATAGTCCTAATTCAGCCGAACGTTTGCGCGTCGATAAATTTGGATCACGTCGAACTGATGCGGAAACTCGCTGCACGTTCTCTTCGCTCCGAGAAGTCCGTGGGCCGCCGGTTTGCTTCACGTTTAGTGTAGATCCCGTCTCTTCGAACTTCTTAACCCATTTCTTTATTAATGGAGCACTCGGACACTGATTTAAATCGTGTAAGTCGTATTCAACGCGAAATAAGCGTCTCACTGTAATGAGCGAACTGTTGTTTAAATAAAATTGTTTCACACAATAAGCGCGCTGCGGCCCCGTGAAGCGATACATTGCGACTAAATTTCCGAGAAGCGAGCTAGTGGTAACGCCCCTCCCCGCTCCCCGCGCGGCTTGTATTAGCGCGGGGTGTTAGGTTTAAATGTTAACGAATTCTTGGCCCACCCTGTATATGTTAAGTTATGTGGATATTATTATAAAGTTATACCTCAAGCTACCTATGCTAATAATAAAGTGACTTTTTAAAATAAACGTTTTAAATAATTATTTTAATTAAATATAATTAATGTTTATATTTTCTATATGCGCCGGAATGGTGAGAGGGAGGGGAAACTAGAGGACAGTAGGTATAACTGTGTGTCAATTCCAACTATGTATTATGAATAATGACTAGATAAAGTAATTAATTTATCAAGTTAACTATACAATTTAGTTAATACACATTATGTTTGTCTGTAATATATCATATAAAGTCATTAGGTAAATACTTCAATTTAATAATTTCAATTAACAAGGGTGTCCTCTTCAATATTCCATTTAAGATTATTATATCCTCGATGATATTGCCTTAAATTCCCTCACTCAAGCTAAAATCTACGTCATGGAAGCGTGTACGAATCAATAAACATTTCATTTCGCCCGACCGTTCCATCCAGCTAGCTAGAGGGTTCCATCACATGATCCCTCCTTCGTTTATACGGTTTAGATAAACCAGTATACTAATATATCTAATAAGTACCTACTTTATTAGCTTTACGACTTGACTTTGAAAACTATTTACAGGGATACATGAAATTGACTTGTAACACTTTTGGAATTACTTATAACAATAGTTGAATATAAATAGCTATAACCAGTACTAAATAGCTACGACTTTTCGATTCGATTTCATTATAGGTTGCCATTATGTATTTAATGGCGTTAAGTATGGGGGAGCTGCTAAATCTAAATGAGACTGTCACGCTCACTCATAAGTATAAATAAGCAATAGATTGTGTATGAGTGACCGGAATGTTTCGTTTCGGAAGATCATCGCAAAATTTGTCGGTCATCCAGAATTCGGTAATGCTAATATCTACTCTTTAAAATTAAACTGTATTACTGATAGGCATTCGTACATAATAAAAATCTTTGTTTTTATAATCATTGATTTATTTGCAAACGATTTATAGAACTATTTATAAAAATATCTGACGTGGGTGGCATCGTTAGCTAGCACTAGTGACACGAACATAATAAGCACATAATAAACAAGAGCGGAATTGTACTTATTCTTTTTTTTATCTCAGTTTAGAGACTTTGGTACACGACAAGGTGACCATATCAGCCTCGTTAGGGTCACTAAGTAAAGGGAAAGGGAAGCTCAAGTATTATTAGAGTCAGCCCTCACTTTGAGAGCCATAAAGTACTTTAACATCTAAAAGAGATTGAAGAGTTATAAGATGATTAGAACTTATCACATATACGAAGCCATTGTACCGTACAGTGGTATGTGTAGGTGGGCATAATAGCCATGTTGGGCCAACGTATTTGAGCCAATGGCAGAGATTCTGAGGAGGTCAAGTAGATGACGCTTGTTTAGTTGGAGGTCTGTCAAATTGTTTTAGGCCTATGTTTTGTTTGATATTCGACGAGGAAACGTGTTCGAGAAAATTAATAAATTATGACTGACAACTGTGCTGAGCCAAAGTGATTATCAAGAACATTCGATAAAAGGTTCCCGACAGACAAACCAGCTTATGCTGCAATGGCTGGTGTCTATGGAAATACCAAATACAAGCCGATGTTGTTGGCTTGTATTTGGTATTTTCATAGCCTCGACATTTCCATAAAAATAAGTATCGTCACCATTTGACCTCCAAAAACACTAGCGCCGCAGCAGGAGAAATTGGCGAACGTTGACTGCCGTTGTAGCACATATAACACATATGCTTGTACTGGCTGAAATAATATACGAGTAATAAGCAGAGTTGCCGCGTAATCGCGTGACAAAGCGAGATAGTACGGTAATCCCCTAACGTATACGAGTACCTACAATAGTCCTTCATATTTATAATACACCATATACCTAACACCTGCCCGGGTCAATCACTACATTACTGTTGTAGGTAATGTATACGATCATAGGTATTTGCTAAGCTTCAGCGTAAACAATATTTTCTAGCAAGAAAAAATTGTTTACTTTAAACAAGAACTTGTATCAATATGAGCATATAAAGTAACGAGCACTTCAATCAAGATCGTAGTCGAATCCGTCAAGAAGTGTGTTCAACTGAATAAAATTTCTTTAAATGATCTTAATCAAACAAACCGTTTTTTCAGTGTAAGCTGTTGAACGTCATGCCCGGTTTACACTTGTTCAAGTACTGTGGCTAGTAGAATAGCGAATGCCTGGCCAGTCAATCAATATTTGGATCCACTGGCAAAGCAGCTTGAAAGCCCATTTGACTGGCCACTGTACCTACTTAACCGTAACCGGCCGTTTGACTAAATCTCTTTGCATGTAACAAAATTGACAGAATACTTACAAAAAAAGTAATTAGAGATCTTTGTGTACGTCAGTTAAGACTCAGATATATAATTGATGTATGTAATACCTAGGTGCAATATTTAGCAATGTATTATAATCTGCAAAACCCTGTTACTAGGGTAGACACTCGTAGACAGATTGCCTGCCTATGTGCAGCCCCCAATATCCGCCGCCTATTCACCGGGAAGTTCAACAAGTAGCAGCAGAGTCATGGGGAAAATTGAATTTATTCTTACTATGTCGACGTAGTTTACATATTCTAACCTCTCTCTTGGACCGTTACCTAGGTTATCCTACTTGAAATCACAAAAGTAAGTAGGATTTAAAAGACATTATTCGAGTCACAGAAAATACATGATTTTCTTTCAATATTATGCATAAAAATAATTTGAACAATGGACGATTTTGAGAAATGTAATCATTCAGAATTTGTGGTAATTTAAAGTGTCGATTTTTCGAAGACACCGATACGTGTTACTACTAGATAACTTAATCAATTCCGGTAAGTGTTAAAAATGGCAATACTGGACAGGTTAACAGGTGACTAGACTATACAGGTAAGGAATTTAGTCAAAATACCATTTTTATTAATTTTTTGTTTCGGATCAAAAGTGTATATTCTATAACTAAAATAGCTAGGTACCTATTTCATGGGTTATAAAATATTATAATAATTATCATATCAAATATCAATTCGCATGTTTGCCCTCTTGTATATCCCACTCGGCCTCCGAAAATCATTATTGTATCTATTTCCAATAACTTATTAGTTAGAAAAGTAATTAAAATGCACACATCATGCGGTTGATAACGAGATGCTAGTATACTGTGTAGAATATCCTTTCTATTTTAGAATATCTAGATTTATTGTACGCGTAAGTTATACTATCGACAATTCCGCGCAACCTACTGAAGCATCATAATTGGTCATATTCATAAATATATAACATAGGTATTTATACACATAATATTATACAATTTTTTTACTATAGATATCGCTGCCCTTCTTAAAAAAATATTTGACTATCATACTAATCATAATAATCTAGATAAAATCGATTTTAAATTTTATTAAGCGATGTGTGATCCAACTTGTTTCGATGCGCGATGTTTCACTTTCATCATTTTATAATTTTCCAATATTGTTTCGTTGCGTACAATTTTAATATTAGTCCAATTCTAGTTAGGTATTTGGCCAATATTAAAATAAATTGTAGACAAGGAAACAAAATTGGTTTGGAATTAGTAAGTGGAATGGAATCATAGCGACATTTACAAACTAAAACGTGTGACAAAAACTTATAGACAACCAACCTGCTTTATGATAATAAGCTCTGCTCTGCTCTGCTGCCCACTCTTGTCGCCCGTGCGACGCACGTCTGGCCATTGGGAATCAATACATATTTTGATCAATATATATTTTTTCTTGCTACAGACGCGATAAAATTGTAAAACATTTAAAGCAATATCAACTAACTACTGCAATAAACCTAAATGCTATATTTTCAGCGCGCCTGTATGGAAATAAAAAGTGAAGTAAGTTTTATAGCTTACTGTGACAAAATGGTAATAGTTACAGACACAGGAGCGGTTTGTTATATCATTCAATAGGGCGGTTCAGTATTTAGAATCCAAAAATATGTCGGACCCAAATTTTTCTATTAGATTTGCTTTAAACAAATTATGTAAGACAAATCTTTATATTAGATTCGCTCTAAACAAATTAGATGAGAGGGGGAGGGAACGGCGCGAGGCATGTTTTCGGGACTCCTTGTCGTTGCTTTAGGCCGTATTGTAAGTTAGGGGTTGTTCTATCGGAGTGACCTTGGTATCACAAGAAGCTCAGTTAGTACCGTGATCGTATGTGTGCGAGATACATTGAATGTGTGTTTGTATTGTACTTCTTTTGCACGACTAAAGTTTAAAAGTTAATCATTTCGAAATACAAAACTTGCAAAGCTTCCTGTGTTTATAATAGTATAGGTGCATTATGATATAAGTGACCAATGCTCCCGCGTTTCATGATAACTTTTTTATCATGAAGAATCGGATAACCTTATGTGGGTCGGGTTATATTAATTGGTAATTACCTCAGCCATCACCCTGTTTCATTTGATACTTACATCCTGGGACACCTGTGTATATATACCGTGTAATAATAATAATGTACATACCTACATACTATGTGCTGTACGTACCGTATATAGCAGCGAGCGATACCACCAGTGTCTGGCAAGTTACATACTTATTAAACTTTACGGAATTTAATTAATAATGGTACGATACCCTCAGGGCGCGGGTCCAACTCGCACTTGTCTATTTATTTTTCTTCGTTTGGTTATCAGAGGGTTCTGAGCCCTCTTTACATGTTTACTAAGGCGCTTGGTTAATGATATTATTTTTAGTAGCTGTGTTATAATTATAAGTTTATAACACCCTTTTTGACAGTTAATGGGGGTCGAAAATAACCCAAATATCTTAAATTGATTACAATTCTATTCTAAGAGAAATATTGGTAGATATTTAGTCATATAATATATTAATTAGTAAAAATAGTATATTATTATAAGTATCATCATCATCACCATTCTATCATCCTCAGTCTATCATCACTGCAGCCCCCTCTTTCAAGTGTCACCCTTGTAGACACACACCTATATTAAGTAGTTTATTTATGTTCAGATATCACACTTATTTAATTAGATATATACAATACAAATGTACTTTATTGCACACCCGGGACAAAAACAAAACATACAACATAAAGAGAGGTACAATACAATGTGCAGAAGGCGGCCATATCGTTTTAAGCGATATCTTCCAGGCAAATTTCAGGTGATGGAAATATCATATGATACATAATATACGGGTGCAAAAGGCGTATGAAATAGATACTACTCTCAAATAAATAAATAACAATAAAAAAAATTCAAACCTTTGCAAACTGCAATGCAGTAGTAAACTGGTTAACTTCATTTCATTCAGAGCAAGTTATGAGAAGGTTGCTGTAGTGGCTCGTACGTAACATTACAAAACGAAGCCTCAAAAACAAATAGATTAAAAACACAACGGTACGTAATATAAACAGGACTGTATTCTGGTATATTTGCTTTGACTGCACGTCTTTGGTATACTATCCTACGCTTTGAAATACCGTTTCACGAGCGTTTCTGTCACGCACTTGTAAAATGTGGAACTCTCTTCCACCCGACGTTTTCCTTCAGCGCTACGACATGGGATGCTTCAAAAGAACAGTTAAAAAAGTCCTCTCCTTCCACGGCCGGCAACACACAAGCACTAATTAATATTGCACGTTTCTCTAGGCGACGGTGACTACTTACCATCAGGGGGCCCGTCTGCCTGTTTGTCGTAGCCAATTTATAAAAAAATTTACTACGTACTGAATTATCCAGAATTTATTAAAAATAAGTAATTATTGTTTTAATGGCTAAAATTAGTTTCAGGTGGTAACTGCATCCTTATTTTGGATTCGGTTTAAAGTTATTTATTTAAATTGTTAATGTTATTTCTTATAATGTTTGTATTCTTTTAAGGCTTCACGGTTTTTAAGATGTCGGTCCTCTGAAAGACTTGCGTACATGTATCCATAACACGTAGTTTCTACGGTTTCCATGTTTTAATATATTGGTATTGTACCTACTATTGCAATACTCGTATAGTATCTGCTATCGAGATTCACAGAAATGTATTTAAATTAATATATTGTATTTTGTGTACTTATGACGCCTCTTCCTCTTGTGACAATTATAATAAATTTGGGAGTAAAGTACCTAATTGACAATATACAATCAAATGCAAATGATATGCAATTTGCATATAATTTGCAAGAATGCCAATATTGATGTTGTTTCACCGGTTTGCTGTTTTCATTGTAACTTCGTACTACATGTCAAAATGAAATATTGGTATCCGGGAAAGCAATTCTGTCCTCGCCCAATTCCTCCGGACAAAGTTCTAAGATGACGGAAAGGGGACAATAAGGACAGGTCCCGCAACTTTAATTATTCTCTTATCCGATTTCAGAGTTTGCAAGTTATTAATTAGAGGGTCTGAAAAATATCGGTAATATTGTAACCCATAGAAGATCGGTAACATAAAAAAGTTACTCGCAAATAGGTAATTCTTTCACGAAGGAAGAGGATTTTTTAAATAATATTTTAGTTACCTCGTAGTGAAATAATACAGTTTTAAAAGAATTAATTCAGGACAAATGTTTTTGTTCGGGAGTGGCGCTAGTTTCGCTTTCTTAAGGAAAAAAAATTAATATAATATTTGTGGCAAATATTTGCTTGGAAATTAACGCATAGATAACACTATTTCTTGAGTAGTACAGCCAATGCTACCTTCATGGATCAGTTTTGAACAATCTGTGCATCTAAAAAATAAAGAGAAAAGAGAATAACGAACAAAATGCACATTTTTTTAATAATAGTTACAGAATGTCGATGTTTTTTTTGTCGTCGTCGACGTCTGTCGACGCATCACAAATAAAAAATTCTGCATCTTTATCGTTTTTTCTCTTTATTTTTTCTTTGGGACTCTCTTTGGTCAGTATTCCTTTCCTTTAAAGGAAGGTATTATTAATTATGGTTATCTTTTATGAAATAAGGCTTATGAAACTGGATATCCAATATCACCCTATCCAGTTGTAGGTACCCCACATGTACTTTTTTACAAATAAACAATGTAATGTAACAATGTACCTAATATATGTCATATATTATATATTAGGCAGGTAGATGTATCGATCAATTTGTGGAACAATAGCGTTCTTGTCAAGTAAAAGCTGCTGCGATATAATTTTTTCACATTCACATTGGTAGTCAATAGCTGATTTAATATTTGATGAAATATGTAAGAATATTACTTCAATTACGTGTTTTTTTTAATTTTCTCAAACTCCGAGCAATAGGTACCAAACCGATCTCCTTTGTACGTAGGATAAGCACCATTCTACAAATGCTTTCTAGCCTACTAGATTGATACATCGGTAGCTGGAAAAATAAAATATAATTCTGTCTGATTTTACCCTCTATCCGGTTTTCTCCCACGTTCCCTTATTTTATTTGTAGGCTGTCTAAATTTTATATTAAACAAAAACACCGGTCTCATAATCAGACTGATGGCATAAAGTAAATCAAAGTTACAATTTTTTATTATTGTATACCTACTCGTGTTGTAGTTTCATACGTCGGCAAACAATATAGTAGCTGTCCAACCAAATAGCGAACCCTCGTATCACAGGTGAGCGGTTTGATTAAACAAAGCGGCTTGTTCTCTTCACTGTTTATAGTTTTTCACATTCTTTGGAAGTTTAAACTAGTTTTTCACATTATGTTCTATGGCTGCACATTGGTCTTTAAAGTTTCACCTATACGTACTCAATTTTTTTTAATGAATAGTTTAAGAGAAACAGGCAAACGGGCCACCTGAGGGTAAGTAATTTACCGGTATCTTCTAATTTTGAAAGGTCTCCACCACTAGTTCCGGTACTAGTTAAGAACGATATTAAATGCATTCAGTACCTACCAGTTTTAGAATAAATATCTACTATGTAACTTAAACTAACATACGATAACCTTTTCGAAAATAAGTTACGTATTAGGGCATATTTTTGTTTGGTAAGTATTGTACTTTAAATGGATCATTTGGTGACCCACTGAATTACAAAAAAACGGCCAAGTGCGAGTCGGGTCTTGCCATATCTATAGGGATCTGCACTATAAGGGCTAAGTACCTACTGCGTAAAAAAAGTATACCGTTTTTGCTCACAACTTACAAACTATTAGAGATGTATCAAGTTTTAGTATTCGTTGTTCAAATAGAGGATATGACCGATACCCTAACCAGTTTTCAACATATTCGTGAAAATTTAACGAAGGGAACTGTGTGTACCAATTCGATATTTGAAATTTATCTAGTAACGTATGGTTTGCAAACTCATTGTTGACTCAGGCCGTCTTGCACGAACCATTTTCTCTCGGATTAACTCTAACCCGATGCCATTTTAGTATGAAAACCATAGACAACTCGCGATTTAACACAGTGTTAAATGTAAATACCTATAACCACAAACAATTTAATTTTCTCTCTAAAATAACTTTTTAAGGTGATATACTTATTATGTGAAATTTTGAAGATAGTATCGGGCTAGACAGGCATGTCGGTCGGGATGACGACGGATCGACACCAACAGGGGACTCCGTTTTCCCCTCGGGCTACGGATCCCAAAAAAATACAACAATTGACAGTTATGGACGGTACCACCTACCTACTCACTCCTAAAGTTCTTACGTTCATTTTGCGCATTCAGTATACTATAGATATAGGTCACGGAAATAACAACCTTGACACGATTTCAAATTTTCGCTTTACTCCTATTTTTTTTTAATTTAATTTTTTTTTTAAATATTACATTGACAACACATCAGGCTCTTTAGAACTTTGTGGCTTTAACTTATTTGACACACTCATACGAATGTCAAGGAATCATAACAAAAATCTTTTTGCGACATGGTTCCACGGAGTATAGTTTGATGTCTTCCACTGTTCCACTGTACTTATAAGAAAGTATACTTATTTCTTTAAAATCAAGACAGAATCCTGTTATGTTGTGCTTTAGCACAAGTGTATTTCTGGAGGGTAGGCGAGCGAGAGGAAGGGCGAGCTGGTTGCCTTAATTTTTAATGGCTGTTAATGAGAGTTGAAATGGGCCCGCTATGGCATGCTACTGCTTTCAACTCATAAATACTTATTAACTATAACTAAAATCAAAATCAATTTTTATGCAAGTTGAAATACTTATTTTTGATATAGAATTTTATTATGGTTTATAATGAATTATGAATAAATAATTATAAACCATAATAACATTCTATATTTCTTCATGTATTCACACTGTTATAAGTTAGTACTATACGAGTATGTAACTATCTATATTCCGCAGATGTCAATACTAATATTGCTGAACACCTGAGCTGAACAGACCTAACAGACCTGTCAGTTTCAGAATGCTCAACCAATCGTGAAGGTGTTCTAACCATGATCTAACCATTCGAGTAAATCTGAAAGGCTAATCCGTTTCGATCTAGCAAATCTCAATCTGAGATTCCTTCTGATATCGTTGTAATCTCTGACCTGGTTTCTTATTTCCGCTTCATTTCTTAGTACAGAAATGAAAAATGAAATGAATTTTTAATAACGCTGTAAATCCTTTGGTTTGATTTTTTCTTATTCGATCAGAAATTCCATCTCATTCCATTATTATACGAATAGGAAAATAAAGGAATGGAATTTCATTATAACTTCACACATAGAATTATTTTATATGCTTATAATAATGCTTATGCTATTCTATTATAATTATAATGCAGTGATATGTAACATTTTTATCATTGAGTAATATAACTTTACTCTTAGCTTAAAATCCATAACAATGTGTCAACTTTAACAAACAAGCCAAGTACAAATCGCACATCTATATTTATAGGGATCCGCTCCGCACTATAAGCAATATTTGTAAGTTTTTAGCGAAAAACGTTTTGACTATTTTTGCTCACAACTTACAAACTATTGCAGATGTGTCAGATTTTAGAGTTTGTTGTTCAAATAGAGAATATAACCATTGACCAATATTCTAGGCAGTTTTCAAGTTCCTAGATAATACCGTTCATGAGGTAAAAGTGGTATAAAATTAGGGTGTTTCGTCGTTAATTTCTTCAATGAAAAAAATTATAAAAAATATATTCGTATTCTCTACTTGAGTATGATGATACTGATGTGATGATACTCCACATAATGGAGTACAAAAATATTTTTAACGACACCCTTTAATAGTATGAGACCCCCTCTAAAATATAACTGTTAGACGGCGTTCAAGGTTCCCAATAAAAGCCGCGCCTCAGTACCCCACGGACCCGCGGTCTCAACAGCAAAAGGCACGAAGTGGTACGCCCGCCGGTCATGTATAGGTTCGAGTATTTTCCGTGCTTTAGTCGAGCTGCGCTTTCCGCAGCCGAGTTCGTTAAATTAATAGGAGAACCAATGTGCAGCATAGATTCACAGATGGCATCTCTCCCATTGCTCCAGAGTAAGGCCAACCGATCCTCTGCCGTCCGCCCGACATAGGCCCAGCGGCTCTAGGATACACGGCACACTGGTTTGCACCAATGCCCTTCGAATGATATTGTCGAGGGCATGTACACCGGTGAGGCTCACGAACACCGCATTCCAGCCAGAAAGCTGCTGCCACTCCAGGTGTAATTGTCAAGCAATGTACCCAAGTGCGGCAAGGGTATATAGAGCGTGGAGCCAAGCTCCTGATTTCTGTTTAAAGACTGCTTTAAAACGAGAAACATGAAATCCTGTGGCATCGACCGGCAACTCGGATAATTATTTCCACGATCTTCAGGCAGAGAATTTCATCCCACGCTCTTCAGGCAGATCGGTATCGGGGCACAAGGCTCTCCACGCCACCATTTCGTTAGTCTCGTATGGAATGTGGAGCTCATCGCCATTACTTTGGATAATACGAGCGCAGCAGATCTGTTATGTCGTGAGAGGAGCCCAGAAAAGCAATAAGTATTTATAGAAGTTAGTTTAAAACATCTTGTTAATCATAATGTTATAAAGTCAACGACTTGCTTGTAGATAAACTACCTAAAATGTTTTTACAGAATGTTTACCTTCCGATATAATTTAGCCAACGGTTCATGGTTCAAAAGTAGAAAAATATTCTGTGAATTAATTGTTTAACTTGAATAAAAACAATTTAATATTTGTGTTTTCTTAAAAAATAAAGTAAAGTAAAATAGAATGTCTTTCCACAGTTTCAGCAACGCAACTTTTCGAGAATTGAGAAAATATGTAAGTACACTGCACTGAGAGTACTAATAGGTACAACCCTATCACCGTAATATTTGCAAATATGATGATGGAATAATAATGTGAAGTGGCTGCAACCTCAAATTCTGTTCATTTAGAAGCAAGCAAGAGCGTGAATAATTTAAAAGGCAGCCCGTGGCTGCATTATTACGGCGTTTACTCACCGGGAGGTAGGTATATAAAATGTTACGACCGAAACGTTATGGTGCACCCATACTAAACTAAGAAATGAAATCCGAGATCAAAAATGTAAACAAACAAATGTCAAATGACATTTCAGGGGTGTAAAACATTTTCTTAAATATACATAATTTAACATAGTCTTAAAATTATTCGATATAATTTTATTAGTGAATTGAGGTTTCAAAAGTTGCGAGTATTTGTATTATTATTGAAAGGCAATATATTATATATTAATATCTAATCAATGTATCTTGTTTTAACATTGACTTTATTTCGACAGGAAAAAATATGGGAAGTACAAAAATAAACGAAATATATTGTATTTGTAATTTATTCACTATTAGATGAATCAGATGAACTTACTGATGAGTCACAATCAATAACATTTATACCATAAGCTTTTCAGAAACAGACATATAAGTGCGCGGTCTTTTTCCTGCGGTGACAGAATGTCTTTGTTGGTGGAAGGACCTGGTTCGGCATCCAGGTCTGTTTACTTACGCGAATACCAGAAAACTTAACGACAAAATAAAACAATTAGTGAATAAGCAAAAAATCAACAGCGCAGCGTCACTTACGATGAAACACAGAATGGAGCACATTAAATCACGACAAGCGTCAGGAACCGAATGAATAAAATGGCGGTGTCGCACATCATAGCGACGTAATCGTAATTGGGGAATAACCATAGACTAAAAGCATTTTGGTTAGGAGGAGCAGTAAATGTTACTTATAGATGGCGCCACCTTCGACTGTTCCTTGTATTTTTAAAACCTCCTGACGTGTATTTTTAAATGATTAGAAAGATACAAACTTACCGATAAAAAAGTTTGTATAAAAGATTAAAATGTTATGTTATGTTGTGCCTTATTGCCTGCAGCATAAAATATTTTCGTACCATTTTTATTTCATATTTTTTTAACTACCGAATTGTACTTTACGTAAATTTCATACCAAAGAATTTTTGTTCGGCTTTGTTTTACATATTTAATAGGTACGAAAAAATTTAACCTACTATTTTAATGGTTGTCAACAAACTACTAACGATAATTTATTTTATTGTTGTGGTATCCGGTTATATTTTTGATCTCTAATTTCATTTCTTAGTTTACTGTTCTAAGCATGGAAGATAGCTATGGATTAGACTATTTGTGCTTGTTTTATTTCGGATTTGGAAAAAAGTTTTTGTGTAAGCCTAGTAAAACTAATATAATAATGCGAATGTTTGGATGTTTGTTACTCAAGCACGCCTAAACGGTTCAACCGATGTATAGCTTGACCACGGATGCTGCGCCACGCCTTGGGCGGCGATAGACGTGCGGAGGGAAAGAAGCGGGCGAGCGCGGAGGGGAAGCGGGCGGGCGCGGGCGGGCCTGACAGTTTGTAGCCAATGGAGCGGGCCACTCCGCTCTCGCTGCACGGCTGCCTAAGGCGCGGCGCAGCATCTGTGGTGAAGCTATACCAAAAATCTGCACTACGATTTTCGAAAGGAGAGGGTTATGTCAACGCGGGCGACGCAGCAGGCAAAAGTAATCTACCTAGAGTCTGCCTGAAATCCTTTTATATTTATAATGTCCACTTCCCGATAATAAATTTAAAAAAAATTATTATAAAATTAGATTATGAAATTACAGGATCGAACCGAGTGTTTTCCCATGATAAAAAGTACCCTATGTATGAACCGGGGTTCTAAGTTAGGTAGGCGTGTGCCCAATCTTGTGCAGATCGTTTGAGCCATTTATGTATTAAGTATTAAGTAATATTCATCCTCGCATTTAAAATATTAGTATGATGTGATATCTGATTGTCAATTACGAATTGATACGTTACTTCCCGGTTAAACCTGTTAAAGCCTGTGTCTCTAAAATTGCAATGCAAAAATATAAAAATATTCGCATTTTTATTGGACTTTCAAAAGTATAGCTAAGTTTATCATGATTCTATTTTGGTAGATACTCCAAGATAGAGCTTCCAATATTGTTTGGAGTAAATTGAGTCTTTTACCTACACCGCGCTACGGGAAAACTGTTAAAAATTGTATTCTTTTTGAAACAATATTCGCTCGGCACAAAATTAAGTTAACGCCACTGAGCTGATCTGCAGTAATATATTTAGTGTTCAGTGGTTAAAAGGTAGCACAAAAATCTTTATAGGAGCTTCAGTATATGTCGCTATGTCGCGCCTATTTTTCCCTGCAACTATTGCTATTAAAATAAGTGTATATGTTTGAATTGACTTTGAAAGACACGATCTGTGTCCGCGTCGTCTTACAATTTGACACTCTAGTCAATGAAGCCCTGAGCCGTTGAAAGTATGTTGGATTTATTTTTACAGAAAGTGAGATTTCGAATTTTCAGTAAAAATAAATAATGTAACGGAATTAATGAAGTCCTTTCAAGCTGACCCCGACTTCCCGAGATGTATTCGTACCAATCACTGACTGACATATTGGACATTTTGTTCAAGGTTATGTAGTTTTCACACCTAGATGGCTTTTAAATCTGTATCAAGCTTTAGTCCGATCATACATATGAAATACTGTTGCCACCTCGGGCTCAGGAAAATATCAACTGGTTGCACTTGATTCAGTGGAAAAACATGCTAAACAGCTTATAGACGACGAATCACTAGTCGAGGCGAGAATACAATGCCTAGAGTATCGGCGCAAGTTTGCTTGTCTTTTGACATTCTATAAGATACATTTCAGCGAATAGCTACGGAATGAAAAAAACCTGCTTGCGTCTACATTTCCCCGAAACAACCTTGGGATCTTCAAGATGATAATTAATAATAAGATATGCAGACAAAAAGATTGACCATCTTATGGTAAGACCACAGTCCAAACATGCGTGTGCTGCCGATTAGTTATATCGGTAAGTTATAGATATTTGGTAAATGTAGATACCGACGTAACCTAATTGCGTCACTTACAAGAAAGTGTCATTCATTATATGGTGCAGATACGAGAACTAATTTTTCAAGTAGGTCTTTCTGACTATTTACGTAGGTTCGAGTACCTGTGACTTGTGAGTAATGGTCGAATGGCTACGACATGGCTATGACGCACCCACGTGGAAAATATAGGATGTAAAAGATCTCACCTATGCGGGTGACATATATAAGAATCCGCCAGGTCGCAGTACGAGTAGTAATTGCATTGAATATATTTCTTTAATAAATTGTATCTAACAGATAACTCAATAAGTTCGTAGGATGACTAATAAAATAACAACTTTTAGGCAAAATTGTACTTTATTCATCAACATAGTCTCCTTCAAGAGTAATACATTCATTCCAACGCTTCTGTAACATTTCTATGCCTTTCTTATAGAACTTTCTTATAGATTTATCCAACCCTTCAAAATAAGTTTCAGTTTCAGTGATCACCTCCTCATTGGAGCCATCTTTTCCAGCGAGCATTTTTTTGTGATAGATAGAAACACTTTATTGTACACAAATACAGGAAAAGTAAAAACTACAGAAATAGTAGTTGAGATTTGCGAACAGGTAATAGTTCGCTGGAGGCTAAGTCTGGAGAATACGGTGGATGCGGAAGCAATTCGAAATGCAATTTTGCCATTGTTGCGATCGACTTGTGACACGATGAATTGTCTTGGTGAAAGAGCACTATTTATTTTTCATTTGGGGCCGTTTTTACGCGATTTCGTCCTACAAATGCACTAATAATGTAATATAGTGAATATTACTATTGATTCTTTTTCCCTTTTCAAGATCGTCGAAGAATATTATACCATGCGCATCCCAAAATACGGACGCCATAACCTTCCCAGCCAACTATTGCGTTTTTGGTCGCTTATGACGGTTTTCGCCGATTGCTGTCCACTCAGCTGACTACCGATTTGACTCAGAAGTGTAATGATGGATCCATGTTTCATCCATTGTCACATGCATCGCTAGAGAAAATCATTTATATTTCGCGTAAACAGCTCCAAACAGCGCTCTGAATGATCAACACGTTGTTATTTTTGGTCAACATGAGCAAACGCGATACCTACTTTGAACAGAGCTTTCTCATGGACTAATGTTTATGCTATATTTAGCAGTGTATCCACTATTGTGGTTACACTGCCGTCTGATATCTTTAAGGTGTCAGCTATCTCATACCACTTTATTTTACGTCTTTCCAATTTAGAGCAGTTATTTATGTTTTCTGGAACTACTGCCGAAATTGGGCGACCAGAGCGTTCAGTATCATCGGTGTTTGTAAGGCCGCGTTTCATATCTGCAAACCACTTCTCTACCATTTTTTTTGATGGAGGAGAGTCAAATAACACTTGTCAAGCCATTGGTTTTAGTTGAACGATATGTTTTCCCATTAAAAAGCAATGCGAAATTCAGTTTTTTCCATTATTTTGAAAATTATAAAAGTAGCGTCACTAAAACCACTGTAACTTGTAAACTAATAGTCGGAATGTCATGAAATTTTGACACATATCGTTTGAAGGTTGGTACTATCTAAAAATCATATGGATTTGTCAATAGTGGCGCCATGTTATTCTACGAACTATCTCAATAAGTTATCACTCATGATGGATATTTGTAAAAAAATATTTTGTAATATCTATGCTTATTAGAGAACGCGCCTTTAAGGATTTGAAAAGTGACAAAAGTTTTACACCGTGCTGAGTCAAAACGGTAATTATGATTTATTAATAAGTACTTTTTTATAAGTACTTACAATATTATTATTATTATTATTATTTGGAAACATGACGTGCTTGATGTAACGTACCCTGTTACAAGAATAAATAATTTTGATTTTGAATTTGGGCAAGGCCCCGGGAGAGGTCGGCGCGAGACATGTTTTCGGCAATCGTATGGTATGAGGTACCTACCTAGCATTATCCTTTCAGAATATTCTTGATATCAAAAAAATCCCAGCGAGTGTAGTGATTGTAAGTATTATGTGTACGAGATACATAGGATAGGTGTTCATACTTCTTATGCACGTCTAAAGTTGAAAGATTTATTTATATATTCTTTTACATTTTTGTGTACAGGTGAGCTTAATGCCTTTCTGCATTCTCTGCCAGCTGGCCTTTGGGCATGCAGATAATTATGTTTTGGCGGCGCAGTGGCAATAAAAAAAATCACAAAGAAACTTACTTAATAATATGTGAATTTTATATATTAAAATAACACTACATTAAAATAATAATATACTAATATGATCATCTCAAAACACAAAATAAATATTACATGTGAAAACAGGTAGGTAAAAATGGTACATTCAGCAAAAGTTGCCTACTTTTTTCAATTATAATTGTTTGTTTTTAATCTCTGTGTTTCATTTCAATAAACGCTACCACCATAAAAATGCCATACGTTAAGCCTTACGGCCGTAACGTATACCTAGACAGTTACAGCTTAGCTCCTTTTTTCCTGTATTTTCTCATTAATCATTTTATTTATGTAAGTTAGTCTTACTCGCGTTATTAAAAATAAGAGAAAAAATTCTCCTTTGTGCGCTAATCAACACCTTTTCCTGGTGTAAGCCGAGAAATATATTATTATTTAATAGCCGCTGCAGATTATTATTGTAAGAGCGAAACTTTATAAAGACAAACATAATGAGTGTCATGAGTGAAAGTTCGCAGTAGAGATAAATATAATTGTATATGGCAATTGTTGGACTCATATATCTATTTAAATATTTATTTGAACTTAATACACAATTGTATAGAGGTTTTAAGGGTACATTTAAAATGAAATATGTCGTTTTCTTTATAAAGGTACTTAGTAAAAAAAGATCTATACAGAAGCAAAATATATAGGTACGTTTCGTTTCGTTCACTGGTATATTACATACTAGTTAAGTAATAAATAAGAATGTTTAGAATCGGTCCACTCCTTCCTCTTAAACAAACCTAAATTTGTCCTTTGACTTGCCCCTGTATACTTTTCTCTGCAGAGAGATTTGGTTTTCGGTACATTTTTAGTGTTCATTCTTCGCATAAATACATTTTAAAGCTTTGACTTTCAATACCTCGAAAATAATTGAATCCCCGTTTCCTTGTAAAGCAATTTCGCTAGGTCCACTAAAATCCATTGCAAAGTTCCATCAATGGATCAATTTATGGCCACTTATTTCATCTGGGAATTGAAATTTTCCATCATGCATTCTCCGCTACTATGCGGATTAGAGTGCAGGTGGATACTTATAGTGCATTTATAAAAGTACATTTTGCGGACGCACGTACGATGCATTTGAAAGGCATACGAGCACAATCGACATGGCCTCCATTATAACATGAAATGCTACGCTAATCAAGGTTACGCTGGTTTAGTCTCACTTGTTATCGTTGGAGAATTTAAAATATACTTGATTTCAGGACTGCAAGTAACATTATGAAAATATCAAGTCAATATTAGATACGGTTTTTTAATAGACACTACTTAGGCTTTTACTTATTTCAATAAGCAAAAAACCATAAAAATTTGATTACGAGTATTTTTTGTGTGCGTTGTGACAATCGTACGTCAAATTAGAAAATGCGCAATTAAGTAATATATTTACAGAATGAAAATAATTGTCCTCCCCGAGCACTAAAACAATCTAGAGTTACATATTATTACCCTTAAATGCAACTTAGAGTTTTAAATATTTTTCCATGCTAATACAATTTAACACCTTTTTCTTTATTATTTAGTTACTGAAACCAAATAATAAAGGAAAATGTTTACAATGAGTGAAAGTTATTTTAAGATAAATGGAAAAACGTAGGGCAGAGAGCAGAGCATAGAGAGAGCGATAGCATTAGGGCGGGCGGGCGGTGCGTGAGGCGAGGCGAGGCCGCGCGGCGGCGGCGGTGGGCCCGCGCGCCGCGCGGCGGCCGCGGTAAGATGGCGTTCGTAGGACGGGCCAGGATTACGACCGCTTAAAAGTAAAAGTGAGCCGAGAACGTATCGTTCGCTCGATACACCCTACCTGTTGCGGCGCCGCGTCGTTTCGCGCCCGCGCCGCTCCCGACGTCGCTGTCGTCGCCGTGATCTCCCGCCGTACTCAAAGTTTTACGCGCCTTCCATTCACGCTTCGCCAAGGAGCCACGCGTCTGAATACTTTTACTCACCTGAAGTTCCCGCTTGTGGTGACTCAGCCGCCAAACCCGAATATTTTTTAACAACTTTTGTGACAGTTGAAATCAGTTTGAGGCTTGTTATTTACTGTTAATTGAAACTACATGGCGCTTCGTGCCCGAAGATTCGCGAGCGTAGCGTTCGACGGCGGGCGTGTGGCCGCGAAGCCGTGCAGAAAGACAGTGAGCGAAGTGCTCGCCGTCGTCGCCTCGTCGCCTCCCGCGCGCGCCGCCGTGCCCTCTGCGTGCCCAACCTGTCAGCGATCACCGAACCACCCCCTGACCGTAGCCCAATGACACCACGGCCGGCTGCCACTACCGACAGAGACACGACCACGCTACGCTCGCGCATTCTTCATCAGAACACTAGAAGTTAACTACAATATTTTTGACGTCAAAGTCAACTTGTAGAGAAAAATCCGCAAGGCGATACGTTTACTTTTACATAAATTAAGTTTAAGTAAACAAACTATTTACTTCCATTTTCCGCGCAGTTTTCACCAACTTGAAACTTATTTGAATACTTCGGCACTTCGGAAAACTTACGGGTGCGCAATATATACATATAATAACAGCATCATAAATCATAGCATCAGTGCCGAAATTTTTTGTCGTTAGTACTCAATTTTTTTGGAGATGTACTCTTCGATATATAGAGAGAATATAAAACCGTAAACCTGTCTGTTCTAGTACAGACTTTAGATCTTGATAAAACTTTCTCGTAAAAGTAAGAGGTTACGACGAATCTTGAAACGATAAACAGCAGAACGGTTGAAACTAAGTTTATGGGCTGTTGAGTATTTGGCTTCCTCATAGTTCTACAACTTTTATTCTGATCCGAGAATGCCTTTGCTGATAACTCTGTGAATGACGTAGGTTGGTAAATATTAAAACTTAACGGGGTTTTCGCCAAAACTGTCAATTTTTAGCGGAAATGCGTAAGTATATCTATGTAGTTACTTCAGGAATTCATACCATGTTATTAATGCAAGCCTAATGAGTATTTTAAATAAAACTTAAATGATGTACAAATATTTTTTTCTCGATTAGCTAGATCCCTTTTAATTTCAAAGCGTCAATCGAACAACCTTATTCTTACTGTATTTATAAATTTTTGTACAGGGACATTTTCGAATCCGAACATGAAAGCAGTGGTTTCGATTTTGGATCATATAAATCTAAATCCCCGACTCACTGTTGTGGAGGTCCACATACCTTTTTCGGATCATCATTAGGTCCTCAAAGTTCCAGATTTGGGAATAGCATCATGGTCCTAATTATTTGAGCTCAAACAAACCACCATTACCTACAGTTCTAGAGATCCCATCTGATATTAAAGATTCTCCAAGATAATGGAAGTCAAGAACAAAAGACGAAATTCTCAAAATAAAAAATTGCGATCAAATCAGAGAGGTACCAATGTAATCCTTTATATAAATATGTTTTATTTCTGTGGATCAAATCGAATAATCAGCATCTTATAGCTGATTATTATGCCAAAGACAAACAGACTTCCAAACATACAAAAACTATATGGTCAAACTTACAAAACCCTTTAGTCGGGGATTAACAACAGTTTCGGTTGCATACCTACTAGATACTAAATAAAACTAGTTTGGTATCTTTACCTGTACCTAATTAGTAGTATTGATAACATTTCGTCGATATGCTACAGCATCTCGCTAAACCTATTCAATAAAATTTAATGCTATTTCTGATTCAATTAAAAGGCGATTCAATTCACCTTCACTTATTTTACTACCTACACAAATAAATGCAGGAGGTATCAATTCAAAAGTTGTAGCGATTCTTCTACCTTTTCTTGTAAGAATTAATCATTTATTGACGTCGGGCCTTCGAGAAGTTGATGATATGTGTTTTAAAGATAGTAAGAAATAAGAAATTTTGTGTTGGGTATAACAAACCGATTATAACGGATTGTTCTGACGTATCTTATGTTATCAAATTAATGAAAATGAATAATGACACCTAAATTCAGCAAAAAGGAACGTGGGGCATGTCCTAAAATTTATTCATATAGAGATTAAACCTATAAGACAGTTTCATAAGCCACACTCAAAATAGGAAGATGATCTTCAGAGCACCGCGGCTACGAATCCGTAGACGAGCGCCTATGACGGGCGACGTACGTCTCATTTCGAACGACTAAGTAATAATATAAATAAATACAAGAGGCATTCGTTCAAAAGGTGTAGTCTCAGTAGGTGTAAGGTATAGGTTTAAGGTGTATTATTATCTCTATTCTTTCATCAAGTGGACGGAAGGTCATATTATCTTTTTCTTAAAAATACAAATTCCGAAATTCAAAATCCCTATGTAAAACTTGTAACGTCTAGAACCTAACAAACATGTGATGGAATAATGTTATTTAAGTCTACGGCATCTATATTATGTAAATCTAACTTGTGATCTTCGTAGCACCATGGCTACGAATCCGTAGAAGTGGTCTACGACGAAAATAAAGTAAAAAACTCTCGCATAAAAGTGTGATTTATTAAACTGTTCCATTTCTCTCTCGAGGATCGTTATATTCACTCGTATACGACTGGGACTGAGAACAAGGTATTTCATTACACAATTCAAGTCAAACTGTTGCAGTTTCAATTAGCGGAGTCAGGTGTACTGCTAACTGGTTTAAAGTTTCGCAGAACGTAAGGCAAACATTGCTTTATTGTAACTTACCCGAAAAACAATTAGAATATACCTGGAGTTTTAATTAACAAACTTTGAACTGAATTTCATAGAAAACAGAGTATCTGCTTTGGTTGGCAGATCATTGTGTAAAAAAAGTCACGTCAATCGGTAAGGGTGGCCACCTTAAAATAAAGATAAGTATAAGGGCGGACATTCCTTCCCTCATGTGGCTACCAAAGATTTTTAAAACGGGCTGCTGCTATTTCTGTGGTGGCCACACTTAATTTTTTAACCACTAACCTTTCCTTCCGTAGCGTTTCCCGCGGATGCTAGAGATTCCCGTGGCGAGCTGTAGCTGAAACCTGAATAAATCCTCAAAATATTCATTTTAGCATGAAAGCCGAGCTTTAATGTAATTTTAGAGTCTAGAAATTTCTTCAGATTTATATTGGCTAGTCCCGTCCGTGCAGTACCCGTGTATTTTTAATTCCTGATGGGTGAGTGTAGCCCATAGATGTTGAATTAAAACCCCTAAAATTCTGCCCCCGAAATAACATAATATGCATTTTAGACTTAACTTCTCCTTAATTTAATTATAGATTCCCATTCAGGTTCATAACCACTAGGTATCCACAATTACTTACTACCCGATATTTTCTCAAAAAAGTGAAAACCGACTAATCATACCTAAGTATAAAGTCTCATATTATGATAAATTGTTAAAATTCGTTTATAACGTTTAAGTATTTAATATCGGCGTGGGGACCACCCGTAACACATTTAAGTACTTAATATCGGTATTCGCATTTTCAGATTTTCATAATTCATTTTCCACTACAAAAAGGATGTCGGATTGCCGATATTAATTAATATGTTAACGAAATTACTCGCCAACATTTTATCAGCAGTTTCGCTCATGAAATGAATATTACCTACCTCAGAGGGATCATATTAATTACCAACCCTGCTTCACACAAAAAATAAATCAAATAGCGTAAAACAAATTTTGACTTTTAGAGCCAACCAAAAATAGATTTTATATGCGCTGTTAACCTATATGATAAGTGGAATTTCATTCAGCAGGACATCAAGCCAAGTCAAGTCAAAATATTACATTATTAAAATGCAAGAGAATTTTTAATATCTTTGTAGACGGTCAAAAACGTATCTTACACAAATATGTCTCGTCTCCGAGTTATAAAATTTTATCTCAATTTAATTAGCGACTCTGTTCTCTCGGCACCGTTACCATACCCAACATTCCCAACAAAATTAAATTCCATTGTAGTTTAAAAGCTAAAATAATACTTAACCCGTTTAATATAGATCTAGGACTCGATTCTACTAATACAACGTAATTTCAATATGGACTAAAATGCAGTGACTTGACGTTTTTCGTATGCCACTCGAACTGTCCGATTAACTTTACGTTTCGGTCAAGTCAATAATGATCGATCAGTCCGCTCAAAATTACGTGTTAGCGTGTTGTTAGCAGAATACGATTTGTAGTTAAAATTGGATCGATACGCAATCGTAATTTGTAATCTCTACTAATTCTATTTATATTATATTCTAATTGGAAAATAACGAGAAACATTGTAAAATAGTGGAATTGCGCTCCTGGTACAACGTAGGTATAATAATACCAAGCGAATGCAATCATAATGCAATAAATAAACATAAACAAATTAATAACTCTCACGTCCATAATCCCCGAGGGGGTAGACAGAGGAACCACCTTCATCATAGGTCCTTCTTCTTCTCACTTTTGGCCGTAAGATTTGATGGACAAACGTGATAAGTGGCGAGCCTATCGCCGTCTACTAGGCGTAATAAATTCTTATTCCAGGCATGGTCGTAGAGTGTCATCAACTAATTATTTTAATGTCATCTGATGATCTGAATCTCGTTTTTTTATGACCATGTTCTATAACGCGCAGTGTAAGGACTGTAAAAGTGACGTCTGAGCCAAAACGGTAACAGGATGCTAGTACAAAAGCTGTTGTTGTATCATTAGATAGAGTCTATCAAGTCGATCTCGCCGCTTGGTGCTTTATTTTTGACGTGACAAGGTAATATTCCAGGACAAAAAAAATACCTTCGAACGAAAATTCCTTTCCGAATCAATACTTGCGTCCACGTCAAAGTAACCCATCGGCTGAATGATGCAAAAGTTGTAGCACGTCACAAGACTAATCCCTGGCGCACTTATACATCCTTGCGTTATTCAGTTACCGAAATATTGTCAATGTTACTATTGCCCCGTGTTACAATTGCCATGCCATGGTTATACATATTTTTACATTCTAAAATTTCTTATAAATGTATTTATTTTCTGAATTACAAAGTTGACATGAGATTTTCACTCACTCAACCCTCCCCCTAAATGAGATTTGCCGGGATCCGGCAAATTTGATTCCCCCCCATTTTGAGCTCACGTAATTAATGGACTGTCGATTTTTGTTTTCCTTTACAGAAATAGGATGCCTGAACATATTTGTTAAACTCTATCTCTAATTCAAATTCGCCTCCCTAACAGTGCATTGTGTTAGGTCACAGCGGATTACATAGGTACAGTCAGCGTTAGATAGATGTTAGCGTCCAAGGTAATCAAAACCATCTAAAGAACACAAGTTCAATTTTATCTGCGCAGTCAGAATTATCATATTGTTGTAGGCACCCAAAGTGGTCAATATATCTGAGCAACACAATCTCCAATATTATGTATGCAGCCAGGGTGTTCATTATGTTGGCGGGCAAATCGTTCAAAGGTTCATATACCTATAAGATCATATATATGATCTTACCCATCTACCTATCTTTTTAATTTTGTGTTTGACGTCATTGCGGCATTACAATTCAATCTTTTTAAAATTGGAAATATATAAAAGAGATATGTATTAATATAAAATACAAAAAATATAATTATAAAATACAATATTTCATTTGCAATGATGACAGATAAGATCATAGACAATCTGTTATTACTTGTACCTACTTATATGGCGATTCAAGTACCCACTCAAAAGAGTTTGCATGTAAGTACTTACAATACTCCTTTCTTTCGTTCGGCTCGTGTCTTAAACTTAGAAGCATACACAACGCATAGATACCTTTGAACGATTTGCCCGCCAACATAATAATGAACACCCTGGCTGCGTACATAATATTGGAGATTTTGTTGCTCAGATATATTGACCACTTTGGGTGCTTACAACAATATGATAATTCTGACCGCGCTGATAAAATTGAACTTGTGTTCTTTATATGGTTCTGATTACCTTGGACGCTAACATCTATCTGGACGCTGACTGTACCTACTATTCTGTAAAGATCTGTACTACTAGTTCGAACGCTTCACCGCTCACCGCGGCGGTGCGCGGTGAAATGGGAGATTCACCTTCGATTCGTTTTAAACAGATTGGGTGAGGCGGAAGTAGGGACTACCGTCCAGCGTGTTTTCAGCTTTTGGTTAACCCCACATCATTGGGTTGTTCTATAGGAGTGATCTTGGAGGTGCATCTATTTATATCTGTATAAACCAATGATTTTGAAAATTGGAGAGTGCGCTAATAGTCCTATCTCTATGGTATATTTACATAGACACAGTAGAACTTCACATTTCCATCAGTAGTTTGCAAACAATCAGCGATCTAAAGCTACGCGTCCACTGCGTCGTCAACGGATTAGTTGCTTTGTATTGATTCCTATGTAACCGCGTTCTCTAAGATCGGTAAATCCGGGCTGGAGGTCAGCATTTAGACCTTACTAATTCGTAAATACTGACACTCCGCTCGTAGCTTATGCTGCGATGACGACGCAATGGACGCGGCCTTAAGTACTTAGTTATCTATTATCTATACCAATGCTCTAAACAGTAACTATTCCTTTACAAATATTATTTTGATCAACTAATACTGATTAGTTGAGCAAAATCATACAGACACGCATAAAACTACGAAAAAACTAACGTTTGACCTCAATTTTCCTCACTTGATGGTAAGTGGTGATGAGGTCGAAGATGGAGCACGGCTGGTTGTAAATCTTGTCCGCCTGATTCACGACATTTTGGTCGCACGCTATGCAAAGTTGTTCATTAGGTCATATTTTGTGACGCCATACTTTTCCAAGCGTAAGGTGTAACCGACCGGTTTTTTCCGTGATAGTTATGCTTAATCCAGAACGTAGTCTTCATATGTCGAGGAAAACATGTTTATACTTTAATATTTTAATTTTCTTTCAATAAAATCTTAAAATCGCCTGGTTGAAATATTGCCTTTCTCTACATATCGTACATAAGTAGGCATCATAGTAGAAATTCTATTGTAAGAAAATAAACAATCCCTCAGGAGCGTTAGGTCCTATTACCGGGACGTCCAGTCCAGTTAGGTCTTATGAAAAATACATAAATCAAAATTCAACTAACACATAAACTCAGTTTTTATGATGGTTTGGTTTATATCAAAATGTACCTAGCAGTTATGTTAAACCTACTGCGGTAAAAATATAGTAAAAAAACTTTTCGAAATAATTAGATAACAAACTATTCTTAGGGTAAAGCTTATAAAAATGAAAAATATGAGACAACAAACACTTTCTAACAATTTTTCATAATAAAGATCTAGTTATAGTTCCAATATTTACGGCACTTATTTTAGAACTTGACAATTTGAAACATAATGCAATAGCTTACAGTAAGCAATCACTACATAGACTATGTTCACATAATTTTCAGAACAGTTTTGATCCACTGCACTACATATATAACTTCATTAATTTTATCTTAAAATAGTTTTGTTTACATCTTGCCCCAGTTTGGGCACCACGTGGCCAGAAACGCGTAAACAGCAGGTCGCTCCGGAAGGCAATACCCCAGACTTTCTAGTAGAGATGGGGTTTTCTCAACCGACTCGTGGAAGTCTTTGAAATTAATCACTCCATCAAGGTCCACATCCATCCGTTTCAGCATGATATCCACTAGTTCCTGTCAACAATAGTGATTATAATGAGTATTGTGTAGGTTGTATTCGAAACAACTTAATTACGTAAGTAATCAGATGAAGTATATTTTGGCGTTTCCTCATGGCCTCTTCCAAATATAGGTACGATTTAATACTCCCAATCATGGCTTCTTAATTATTAAGTAGTAGTTACCTACCATTGATTATTTTTCGCTACACATGTCGTGAAATGTATTTTAATTACTATATCTACCACAAATAAATACATAATTAAAATTGGTTAATAATGTCTACCATAGTTTATTACCTAAACTAAATAGCTACACTAAATCTGTAAGGGTTATCGTATACATATCACCCCGGCGCCTGATCAGTGTCGCCTCAACTCGGGCCGTTCAGTATTCTTTGTATGAAACTCCATACTGCAACGCACACTAATCAACTTCGTAACGGCATCGCCTCGCCTCGGGACAAGCTAGTGAACCGCTCGTGGTTCGTGGACAACTCGCAGTCACCGCGCTTACGTCGTCGGGGCGTCGCCGCGCTTACGTCTCGCTGTCGGCGTGGGGATGGCGCAAAGGCCGCCTGTTGTTTTATAGTCGTTGACGGCTGGTTGACGGCGAGGCGGAGGCGATCCGGTGCAGAGTTTATATCTGTGCGATATACCAAGACAAAAAATCCGACAAGACAAAAATTCGAGCGTATCATTGTTAAAATAGCTAGGTAGGTATATTTCATTATGTACGCCTTAGACGAAAAAAAAATAGCACGCATTCGTTCTTTCATGCTATACGTTATTTCATTTAGAACGTCTATGACGAGAAAATAAAATTAGAGAAGAAGAGAATTATTTATTTCATACAATACAATTTGAAATATGCATGTCAAAATATGTCTTATTTGTATAATGATGGTCAAAAAACTCTAAATTAAAAATTAAGAAAACCCCGACGTACCATTGGTGAGATCCCTTTAGTTTTTCTTGGTCTTCAACAGATCCTCAAGCTTGTCTCTAAAAATCTCCAATATTATTATTTTATTTAGAAAGAAACGATACCTATCTAACAATTATCATTTTACAGTGCCAACTTTCGCATAACGCCAATTTATTGAGTTCTTCATATAACAGTTCGCAATTCGCCTACTTTCGGACCACTTCAAATCCTGTACACTTTATACTGTAACTTTACCATTTGCATTTAATTGTCATCATCATCAGCAGCCTATTCTAGTCCACTGCTGGACATAGGCCTCTCCCAGGGCGCGCCATTGAGCCCGATCTTCGGCTCTTCTCATCCAGTCGCTGCCAGCCACCTTGCGCAGATCGTCGCTCCATCTAGCAGGGGGGCGTCCCACACTACGTTTGCCCAAACGCGGTCTCCACTCCAGAACTCGTCTACCCCAGCGGTTGTCGGTTCTGCGACAGACGTGACCGGCCCACTGCCACTTCAGCTTGCTAATCTTATGAGCTATGTCGATAACTTTTGTTCTATGCCGGATCTCCTCATTTCGGATTCGATCCAGCAGAGATACTCCGAGCATAGCTCTTTCCATAGCACGCTGAGCGACTTTCAATTTGTGAACCAGTCGCACCGTCAGTGTCCACGTTTCGGCTCCGTAGGTCATTACTGGTAGGACGCACTGGTTAAAGACTCTTGTCTTTAGACATTGAGGTATGGGCGACGAGAAGATGTGACGTAACTTCCGAAATGCTGCCCAACCCAGCTGAATTCTTCTGTCGGCTTCTTTCTCGAAGTTGTTTCTACCTAATTGCACAGTCTGCCCGAGGTAGACGTATTGTTGCACAACTTCGAGGGCCGTACCGTCGACGATAATCGGTCCCGGAACGACATGGTCATTGAACATGACCTTAGTCTTGTCCAAGTTCATCCCGAGACCGACACGTCGTGAAGCAGCATTGAGATTGTCCAGCATTTCTTGAAGGTCCTGCAGCGACTCCGCCATTACGACTATATCATCGGCAAAACGTAGGTGTGAGATGTACTCGCCGTTTATATTGATGCCGTGTCCTTTCCAGTCCAGGGTCTTAAAGACATCCTCCAATGCGTTCGTGAACAGTTTCGGAGATATAACATCTCCCTGTCTTACTCCTCTGCGCAATTGGATGGGTCCTGTTTGCTGGTTCTGTACTTGGACAGACATCGTCGCGGCGTCATACAGACATCTCAACACTTCGATGTATCGCCAGTCGACTTGGCAACGCTGCAAGGACTCCAGAACAGCCCAGGTTTCGACGGAGTCAAAGGCTTTCTCATAGTCCACAAATGCAAGACACAGGGGCTGATTATATTCTTCACTTTTTGTATAATCTGCCGCACAGTGTGGATGTGGTCTATGGTGCCAAAGCCTCCCCGAAATCCGGCCTGTTCCGGAGGTTGGAAGTCGTCTAATCTCCGCGCAAGACGATTCGTGATGACTCTCGAAAACAGCTTATATACGTGGCTCAGGAGCGAGATGGGTCTGTAGTTTTTGAGCAGAGTTTTGTCTCCTTTTTTGAAGAACAAAACTACAATGCTCCTGTTCCACGCCTCCGGAGTTCTCCCACTGTGTAGGACGGAGTTGAAGAGCTTCTGAAGTTCCCTCAGTACAGGGATTCCTCCTGCCTTAAGGAGCTCCGAAGTGACACCGTCCTCACCAGGGGCTTTTCCATTCTTAAGCTGTTTGAGAGCCAGCTCGAGCTCGTCTAGGCTAAAATCTGGCAGTTCATCGGTATAGTGCCGGGTTAACGTGGCTCTAGGATCTTCGATTGTCGGATCAGGGCGCGGAGCATGAGCAGCATACAGTCGGCCATAGAAGTCTTCGATCTCGGCGAGTATCTCTGGCTTGGAGGTGACGGTTCTGCCACTAGAAATTTTGAGCTTCGTCAGGTGGCTTCTCCCGAGTTGCTGAACGAACACTTTTGACCCCCTATTCTTCTCGATCGCCTCTTTTATGAGACGTGTATTGAAGCTTCGGAGGTCGCGTCGTGTCAGCTTCCTTATTCTCTTATTGAGTGCTCGTTGTTCTGACGATGTGGCTTTTGTGCTTTCGCGTCTTTCCCTCATAAGTGCCAGAGTCCCGTCCGAGAGTTTCGACTTCGTGCCTGTGCGCTGCAACCGACAAAACCTTACTCCTTCATCCCTAATAGTCCTCACCACGTTTTGGAAATTCTCGTCAACGTTATTTGTGGTTTCCAAGGCATCGAATCGGTTTTTCAGTTCTAGCTGAAACCGGTCGGAGCCTGCCACGGCCTGGTGCAGAGTAGGTCGGAGCGTGGGCTTCATTAGACGGCGTCTCTCCAGCTGGAAGTCAATATTCAGAGTGCCTCGGACCAGTCGGTGATCACTACCGGTTTTGAACCTGTTGATCACTGAGACATCTCTGAATATGTGCTTCTTATCCGTCATAATGAAGTCGATCTCATTTTTCGTCACAGTATCGGGGCTTTGCCAAGTCCACTTCCTATGGGGTCCCTTCTTAAAGAAAGAATTCATTAAGAAAAGGCCCTCCATCTCCAGGAAGTTAACAAGCATTTGCCCCCTGTGGTTTCTGCCGCCAAAGCCGTATGGCCCAACCCTCGATTCGCTGCAAGTCCGTACTCCCACTTTCGCGTTGAAGTCCCCCATGACAACATTGAAGTGTGCCTTACTGGTGTTGTTTAGGGCTTTGGCTATGTCTTCATACATAGCCTCCACTTCATCATCCGAGTGTGTCGAGGTCGGTGCGTAAACTTGTACAACTTTGAGAGAATATCTCTCGGTTAACTTAAGGACAAGATACGCTACCCTTGTCGACACACTGGAGACCTCAACAACATTGTCTATGAGGGACCTATTGACGAGAAACCCGACACCCCCCTGGGAAAGTTGGTCTCCCTCTCGGAAGTAGAGTAGATGGCCCGATTCAAGGGTTAATGTGTCCTCCCCCTCTCTTCGGACCTCACATAACCCCAGAACGTGCCATCGTATCTTCTCCAACTCTACTTCGAGCTGCGCAATGTGCTCGTCCAGCCGTAGACTTCGTCCGTTATACGTCGCCAGTGCCAGTTTGTTTTGGTAGCCTACCGTAGCCCGGGGATTCTTCGCACCCCCTACCCCACCGTTACCATGGCCGCTACCGTGACCAGGAATAGTGGGGCGGCCGGGAACTGGGGGCCGTTTTCTTTTTGCGCTATTCATAAAGGAGGAAATGCCATAATCGCCACGCTAGGCCTGCGGGTTGGCGATCGCAGTAGCCGGGTCGCTTGCCCCGATGACGCTGCTGCCCGTCATCGTGCTTATGGTATTTTAACCCAGCCAGAGTTTGAGTGGTTATACCGCCACTAGTCGGTCGCCAGGGACTCGTTCGTTAATCGGCAGGATGCACCACGTGCAGGTGAGTTTGACATTTGGAGGTCTAGATGTTGGTGACCCCCCTTACATCCGCATTTAATTGTACTGTATTCTAACTTGTAACGCCATCTATGAAACCTTGCAGCAATGTTCAGGTGAAGCGAAACGCTCTCTGGAAACGGGAGCCGAGAGACTCATACGATTTTTACGACAAAACTGAAAAGTTAACCCTGAATCCGGTAGAGATAGCTAGTAGCGCGACCTTCCCTAATGTTTATATTAAACATGTCTTTGTGAAAGTGTATTAATAGTAGGTAGGTACCTACACATATGTATAGATATATCTTGCACCAGTTGACAACACATCAGGCTGTTACACTTTAATACGTTGTCGCCTTAACTTATTTGACACAGTAATTCATATGTGACTGTCTTCTTTCTCTTGGACGTAAAACTCGTAGTAAACTAAACCCAGATCTCAATAAGGAACGACCTATAAATTTTGGAAAAATAACTCCGCGGTAGGAACGTTCTTTATCTCAAAAGTTACGACGATTTCTGATTTCTGAGACGTGTTTGTCAAAAACACCTAATTTCGACCTATTTTACTATTTATTTATTTTTATTTTTTATTAAATAAGGAGAGCAGACGAGCAAACGGGCCACGTGATGGTAAGTGGTCACCGTCGCCCATAGACATCTCACCTCACTGTATTAATATTAGAGGGTTTTTGATGCGCTGCTAATCTTGAGGACTAAGATGGAATGCCTCATGTGCCGGAAATTACGCTGACTCTCATACCCTTCAAACCGAAACACAGAAATGCAATCATTTCTGATTCACGGCAGAAATAGATAAGAGAGTGGTATAACAGGCGATCCTTCACTTTAGGATCTACCACTACCAAAGACTACTAAACCCAGATCAGCTTAAAGTAATAAAGAAATAACAAAATAGATCGTCAACATTAAAGTTACGTCGAGATAATGAAGTCTTCAATTCAGAAAACAAATTATTTAAATTTTTGATGGAATAGTTCATTGTATTTTCATACAAATTATCCAATTTGAAGTCATCCAATTACGTCAGTTGGGTTTCAGCCCTCGTCGGAAGCAGTCATGTACTCGTATGTCTTTTTTCAAATTTTAATATTTTTTCAATTTTATGAGGTTGTCAAGGGTAACTAAAATAATAATTTATTTTATTATATTACGCATTTCTCATGCTAGATATACTCAAAAAAATACGGTCTGTGTCATCATAATTTGACCACAGATGATCCGATTTGGACCCGGTTTTTTTAAATTTAATAGAATTTTTTGTTGAGTGTTCATAGTCATGTCTGATAAAAATTGGATTAGTGGTTTCCAAGATCTTGGAGTATCTTTGATATAAGATGGGATCTCTGGAACGGTGTTAGCTAGATGGTTCAAGTTTGAGCTCAAATTAGGACAATTGAGCCCTTCGCACATCTGGAACCTCAAGGACTTGATGATGACCAGGAAAAAGTAAGGGGATCTCCACAGTGGTAACTTAGGGGTTTTTAAATTATAGATTAATGAAACTTGCCTTTACTGCTTCTTCGACGTCATCGTCTCGAGAGGCCTTCGCCAAGCTTTTCTTCATGAGTTGGTACATCGTTTCTCTTCTTAACTGACCCTCACCAAGTAAATCATAGCACTGCATAAATACTTTATCCATTAATTCTAAGATGTTGTCTTCAGATAAATACTATCGAATATTTTTTCAGGCCTATAATAACACTTAAGTACTTCGACTGTGCATAGTGGGTGAATATCAATTGCTGATTATGAACTTAAAACGGCAGCTAATTAACACGATAACCAGCAACGTACGTTGAAATCGACTCGCCATGCGCATTCCTGGGCATTAAGGAAAACAAGAGTATTGTTTCCCGTCGATACCTAGCTTTGCTCAGCACGCGAAAGCTATTAACTTAGTAAGTATTTACTATTGTTTAACAAGTAGGCTATTACAGTAGCTTGCAATAGGTAATTGTGTCGACGGGCATGGCATGACTGTACTTTTTTGTGAAATAATTAAATAACCAAAAGGAATAATAGCACAACATAACACTCACGTCCATAATCCCCGAGGGAGTAGACAAGGAACCACATTCATTATTGGTAGTTCCCACTTATCGCCGTAAGATTTAGTGAACAGCCGTAATAGGGGGCGAGCCTATCGCCGTCGACTAGGTGTAGTATTGTATCCACCAAGTCCCTTAGTCGCTTCGTACGACACCCACGTGAAGAGTTGGGGTGGTGCTAATCTTTATGGCCGGCACGACATAATAGTTCCATAACCGTACAACTCTGTGCGTGAGCTTTTAGTTAAACATTCGGGTCTTGAAAACTTCGATGTGATTCGGTTATTGGTAACGATATGCGAATGTACTACGACTGTAGTAAGACAGAGAGAGTAGACCGAGGCCGATCTTACCCGATACCCGAATGTTTTTCTAAGAGCTCATGCACTGTACTTACTTAGTTAAAATATTAATTTAGACTAAATAAGCGCCAGTGATATTGAAATAGCTAAGTCAATGTTGTCATAAAATTTGGAGCTACGAGTACAAACCGTGAATGCATACGTAATGCGCTCCTCTAAGTCCCCTCGAAGATAAAGTGAGAGTGCTTTGGCGAACGTGGCCATAGTGACGTAGGGCGATGTGCCCCGGTCCAGGGCCACCATTACCCGCTCCATCATGTACGCGTCCGTCATCCCGAGGCCAGTGTGGAGCACATCCCTGAAGTGCGCCCTGCGACCCAACAAAGTGAAACAAGGTCAATTCTTCATGAGAAAAACAAATACTACATCAGAGAGGGAAAAGACCCTGGCAACGTTACGATTTATTAGTTTCGTACACATATAAACAGCTTCAATTAGATCGAGCAAAGCTGCCTTCTTATTTTAGTTATTACGCAATATATAATCTTGATTTAGGTATGTAAAGTGTAATAAAATGAACGCGCAGCCCGCTTATTATAAGTCTGATTTAACATTTTGTAAATAAGATTCATCAATCATCACCAATGATAAAAAATAAGGTAGTGCTTATGACTTCACAGTACTCGTAAGAATTAAACAAAGTCTGTCTGTCCACTCGGAAATGGCTGAACGGATTTTATTCCGGTTTTCATTTATGTATAGATTGATTCCTGTGTATAGTATTTTTATACCCGTGCGATGCGAAGCCAGAGCGCATCGAGTCTAAAATAAAATTCACGGAGGCTAACTACACATTTAAAAAGTATTTCTAAGATAATGCTTTCTACATGGCGACTCTCGCCCGTGACGTTGTTTCTACACTTAAGGTAGGTAAATTTTCTTGTATGCGCGATATGGTACAGCAAAATTTTGTTAAAATCCGATATAGGCATAATGTTAAAGCCTATAATAATTTCACATCCTATGCCTACTAAGCAAATTATATTATAATATACAATACTAATAATAGGGTAACCCCTACACTATAATATAATGTGACGTTTGTGAAATTACCTTGATTATGTAAGTAACATAATATTGAAGTATAAGTACATAAGGTATGAAAACATACCTGGATATTAAATCTGACGCAGCAGGCTTCTCGTCACGCTTTTGTATTTTAAAAAATATTACCATTATTTCTGAAACAAATATTAAGGTTTTATTTAGTAAACATTCTGGCCAAACCAATAAAGTTAACTAAAGTCGTCAAGTTCATATCGCGCCACACAACTTTCATACTCTCGTCCTCGAGGACGAATCTCGACTATTTCATCAATTTGTAGTAATTGAGGCATTGTGTTTAAATTTCTCATTGAAGTGCATTTGATGAGAAATTTGAATTTTTTTGTCAACAAGACATGTGAATAATTGCTTATTGTATCGTATTTACCTATACTTGAAATATGAACCATGGGAACACGCAATGGTTCGTTTATCTTTAGACAGAATATTGAAATGGATAATATAAATCTTATGCTACGTAAGTTATTTCATACAAGTAGTACATTTTTACAAGTCGGGAATAAAGAATTTGTAGAACATGTTTTTTTGGAATAAATGCACTGGGCCTCAAACTGTATGGGACGTCGTCGTCATTGTTCTTTCATGAAATTTGTTCTTAATGTAAACAAACCTATTAATCAATATTTCTCCGTGATCTATCACATCAGACGATCAACCATGTTTAATTCACGTGGAACCATTGATTTACATTTAACATGCTTCTAAATCATTTCTGGCTAGGGCGTAATCACATTAGAAAATAACGACAACGTTAAGGATATCGTCGGTTGTAGAATCTCATACATTTAGTACTGACGCTTTCACGTATGTAGTCCACGACACCATACATATCGGTTTCGCGTCGATGTGGTTATCGTCGAATGTGAAAACGCACGATCTTCTTTGAGAGCTGTAGTTGTTTATCTTGCAAGAAAATAGCGAAAATCGAAAGAAGGATGGCAACACAGGGCCCAGCTACAACAGGGCCCTGTGTCGCCAACTATATAATATAAACGAAGACCTGTTCATAAATGATATGTGTCAATTTAAATATAATTCTTTGCTAAGTAAGTACATGCAAGTCGTACATTTGTAGAAGTCTGGAATGAAAAATGTGTAGAGCAAGTTTTTTGGAATAAATGCACTGGGCCTCAAAATGTATGAAACGTCGCCATTGTTCACACGCACGCACACACGCACACGCACACACGCACACACGCACGCACACACAAATTGTGTTTGTGTGTGCGTGCGTGTGTGCGTGTGTACACACACACAGTACTCACTCATTCCGTCGCACTCCATCCTACCCTACTCATCCGACTTTATTATTACAACTAAATTTTAAAGGAATTTGCACAAGAATATTCTTCAAAAGTTATATTCGATTTTCGTTGTCTTTTTGCGACACATACAACTACAGTTCTCAAAGGAATTTACCAGAAAATATTTAGTAGATGTGCTAAAGATAGGTATAATTGCGTCGGTTTACAGTAAATAGGACTACTCTAGCAAGAGTGGAATAAAAGTAAAGGACGGGAATATAGCTGTGATAGATATACTATGAAGAACTTACGTTCTAATTCATGGAAGGTAAAGTGTGTCATCTTTTGAATGTCCATCCATACCGCGCTGTGTTTCTTACGGAAGCGAATTTCCTCCATAGGATCTAGTGCTGAATCTAGTGACGCTGACATTTTGAATTGTTATTATTTGCTTTATTTACCACTGAAAATAAGAAAGAACTTGAGAATTCAAGTTTTGTTTAGATAGGTAACATATTTTGGACGTGAATGAGTGACATGACGATTTTTTTCATTGGGTCGTGTTGGTCAAGAGCACAAACATCAAAATAGGTATATAATTTCTTTAGTCAAGAGGTACTAATATAAAGTCCTTTACATAAATCACAGAGGTAGGTACCAATGTAATGTAGCAGAGGGAACATGCAAGCTATATATAGTACCTACCTAAATAAAAGTAAAAAAGTTATTCATCATTTACAAAGGAAGGTGAGTTTTACTTTACGCCGCCGTCGAATATTTCTCACCCCAAGTTCGGCCCATGTATTGTATTTCTCGCATGTGTGCGTTTTGCCACGCATAATTTATTCTCAGGTTCGTTCTGCTTCTAAGAATACGAGTATATTTTATTTCTGTGATATAAATATATTTTATTTCTGTGAGATATCTTCAGATTTTAGGACAACCTATTTAAAATTTTAAACTCATTGGTCAACAATACTAAACAAACTTTTTGGATTATAGATATGACGCATATAGTCAAAAAGGTTAGAAATTGTAAATTTTTCATTTCTACTTTAGTACATACTACCCATACCCTAGTGCTTAATATGTAATGTTGATTGTATTATATTATATGGGACTTCTCCCATAGTACCTTCGCGTACTATATAAAGTCCGATTTCTATGATATTACTTATGTTTGTTTTGAAAATTGCTACAATTCAATTTATTTATAATTTCTCTACAACAAGTCTAGGTCTAATCTAGTTAGGTAATTGAGACTTTGATCTGAGGATTACGCTTCTAGACATTAACATACAGATTATACTTACTGCAGTAACAGGGCTGCTGCGATAAGCCAATTTAGTATTCGGGAGCTTGACCAAAATACATCCTTAACATACTGCGTTCAGTGCGTATATAGTAATCTAATCATAATATAATATTGCAGACTTGTAAGTACAGTAATATCACATATCACAATGAATGACTAGTCGTAATCGTAAATAGTGATGGGGAGCAATGATTACTTTACTTTAATTCGAATAATAAACGCAATTATATGTAATTCGATAAAAAGTAAGTAATTCGAGTATAAGATTACTTATACTAGCGTTACTTTTGTGGATTGCGATTACATAATTTTATGTTATAACTTTTTTAGGGTTCCGTTCCAAAATGGTAAAAAGATACTCTTATGGTTTTCAATCATACTAGTTTAAAAAAAATATGTAATAAAATTTCTAACGAAAATTTACATTTTTGTTCTATAAGACGAAAGTAATAGAATAAAATAGATTATCGCGATTACTTATTTGCGATTACAGATTAAAAATCGTTAATCATGTAATCGTAATTTGTAATCGTTAATCGAGTTGTATTTTTCCCAACACTAATCGTAAACGGTGACGCAGGACGCCAGGGTAAGTTAATATGAACAGTATCTTTGCGTCAATCACGGTTAAACGTCCTCGGCGATGGCTATTGCTAAGGGTTATTGAAACAACCATCCTCCATAGCATAGACGGGACACAAATAGACATGCATGAAAGGACAAAGGACCTTTCTTTCATCCACTTACCTACGTAGTACTTACTTTAGTCATAGTGTCATGTTTAAGGGTAGGTAGGTATAAAACAGTAAGGCCCGAGGGAGAATACTTTTTCTTTCATTCTTTCATTTCATTATGTAAGTACTTAATATTAATATGGAGGGGAAATTACAACAGAGCCAGTACAAGTTATCGCGTTAGAATTCTTTAAAAAAATATACTTAAATGTCAGTTTGTGAATTGTCACGACTCGATTTTCATACATGAAGTCATTATATACACATTCATGTCAATTTATTTTAATAAAAGGTTAATTTATGAATAGGAAGGTTTCTTTATTTACATAAACTTATATTGGTTCTGAAAAAATAATTCTATAAGTATCTACATAATAAATAATTGATTGCATTTTTTTTAACAGTAAGTATTATTAAATCATGTTTTTTAACCCGTCAAATGTGAACCGTTACCGGGGTTTGAGATTTTGGGACAATTTCGGCCTAGGATTTCGATACGCGGGTCGGGTTAAACAGTTATGCGATCCACTTTACGTACGCCGTGAAATCGAATATACATATGTTAACATAATCATAGCCGGAGTTGAATAGCATCAACATTTTTGCGGAACACTGTTCATTTGGAAAGACCGCTGTTATCTGCTCACTTAGTTCACATCCAACCGCCCTAGCGCGCAGCGGCCGCCCCGAGCGCGCACGCCCTACGCGACACGCTAAATACGCGAAAAACTTTGTGCCAAATATCCACTAGCGAAATACATATTAGGAGTATGATGTATAATCTGTTTCAGATAATTTCAGTACTCAAAATACGATCTACAAATGGTATTTAGGTATAATATGCTTTAAAAGTAATATATGTTACAGTTTGATTTTAAAGAGTTGAATTTAAATAATACCAAGCTTTGCTGAGAACATATGGATCAAAGACATTCTAAGTACTAGTAACTGATAATTATTCTACCTTGTCAAATTGATATGTTATTGCGAATTGACATCGATATATGGAAAGTTGACATTATTTAAATTAATTCTACTCTTAAAATCAGAATGTAATGACGCTAATTAAAACATTTAGTACTCTAATATGTAGAATATACTTCAAAGGGATATTATCAAACGTTTTATTTTGTTACTACGCGGAGGCTCCTAATATTAATTAATAATTTTAAGTGATCAATTAGTACATGCGCTAGTGTTAAATTTACGCCTAATTTATTACACTCGGTGTCTTATTTCATTAAAAGTAAATAAGTACCTACTCATAAAGTCTTTAGGTCCGGCAGCACCTATTATATATGTATGGTGCTTTCTAAAGCACATATTTCTTATTTTGAAAAATGGGTAATATGGGAGTTGAAATGTCTCCTGGATGGAACTTGTGTTTTATGCAACATTTTATTTTATAGTAATTTCTAATAAACGTAAAATAAAGGAATAAAGACCATATCTGTTTCACATAATATCTATCAGGTATTACCATTTTACCAGGTACTTACCTACTTATTTAAAATTGTTGAAATCATAACTAAATTACTTAACTAAAATTAGGTAAGTACCTACTGAGTTATTTTAAAACAACTCTTACAATTGTACTTGTATAGTACGATCGCTGAGGTCTTAAAATCATCCACATACTTATATATCTACTTGCATCCATCACAAGTTAGTCTAAAAGCATCTCTGTGTAAACCCTTACGTTCTTATGAAGTATTTTTAATGCACATTGTAGTGAAGGAGCCATAAATTTACTTACTCATTCTTTGTTTACCAAATGCGTTTAGGCAGCTGACTTTTATGAAACTAAATGGCTCGCATTTAGGTTTAGAAGACAGAGTGTTTATTTGTAAATGCACGTAAAACAATTTGAGAAATTCCACAAAGGCCTCTCCTGTACGGAAACATAACTAAACCTATCTTCGATTTAAAAGAAATCGCGTTTTGCAACTGATTTATACAGAATGTATCAAAATAGATTTGGCAGTAAAAATACTTACCTATATAAGAAATACGTGACGTTATCCACTTGATTTTGGTATAAACTTGTATTTCCATTTCAAAATACTAGGATCTTTTCCTATAAACTCAAATTAAAAGTCACAACAGGTAGCAAAAACTGAAGTGAACGTAAATTTTGTCATCTAATTATTACATCGTAAACGCTATCTACGAGAACAAGCCGAATAAATGGGTCAATAGAATTAGGAAGATTCACAGAGGTTTCATTATTCGCAGGAGAGAGCACGCGACTTGACGGCTCGAGTAAATATAATTCTGTAAAAAGAGGTCAAGTCTCGTGTTGGCCGTTTGACCATAAAAAGTAGTGAGATCTCATGTATAGCCAAGTCTGCGGTATTCGTATAACTCAATTAAAATACTTTGTGACTTGGCCGTTACTCCTAGTAATCTCTGATACAAAGTTATAGGCCTGATTTAAACAGGCCGAAATGTTTCCAGAAAAGGGTGGTTAGTGCCCCTTTCTGTTGGACTTGGCGGGGGCACTACCGTGCCCCCAGAATAGCTAATTTAGGCGCAAGCACGATTTGATTAGAATGCACTTATTTGGGCTTTAAATAGGTATAATATTTATAATCCGAAACAGTTTCTGATTTAACTACCTTCAGTCAGTCTAAACTATTGGCACGTTTATGACAACCAAACGGTGTTACATCTTCTTATCTGTAGTCTATTCGTCTCCAGCGGAATTTCCTCGCAATTTGCTTTCACCGGTGGTTATAGTAAAATGCATAATAATATCTAACCTGCCAAAACGTAATGGAACCCATGAAAGACTTAGGAAGCATGTAAAGAAGTTTAAATTTTTCCATTCTACAATTGCTCAAAGACAACTGTATACACTTTTGACCTATGTTTGACCCCGTGAAGTTTGACCGATTGATCAGTTTTACTATACAGGATTGATCTCACAATGAGTGACCAATAGTGACAATGATCCTTGAAATAGGCCATGGGTTTAATTTAATACGCACAAGTTCATACGGGCGAGTGGTCCATGAAGATAAGAAGACACTCTATTTATTTCTAACGTAGTAAAAAATATTTTCTGTTTTGTCCACAGTTTCTATTTGCCAGAATAAATAAAATCATGCTACACACAATGGGTATTGACTTGGAGTCGTTTGGGCCCGAACGACTGGTGTCGATTCGGCCCGCTCTTATTTTTCCTATAAAGTACAGTCACGTAAAAAAATACTTTCAGTCTATGCTACCTAATGTATTTGTCGAATAGGTTCTTTGAATAAAATAAGGTATTATTCAGACTTGCTTATAGTTTTTTGAAAAGTATATCTTCATGGAAAATACTTTCATTCTCAATTTATATAATTATAACAATAAACAATATAACGAACAACCCATGAATAAATATTAACTTAACCCAAAAAGTGAACTCCTGAGCCAATGATGTATTTATTTATGTTAACTGGATAATAATTTCGTTTCTCGGACCATATATCTAGCATTTTATTATTAGTGTTTTGGAGTGGGCCCAATCGGTTCAAAGAAAATTAAATATTTTAACCAATAAATAGTAACACGACAAAAACCTTTTTGTCTGATGCGAAAATCCTCTAGAAATCTCATTGCCGTAAAATTAATTTCAGAGAGCATTGATGTAGGTAATCAATTCGCATACCTTTTTAATTCTAAAACAAAGTTTCAACTCATTTATTTACAAGGCTTAAAATGAGTTTTTTTAACTTATTTATATGAATACATAGGACTTTCAAGAGAAAGAATACAAAACTATTCGGAGGTATATATGTACATATGCATATGTCGTAGGGAAATATCCGAAAGTAGGGATTTGGTCAAATCACTAGATTAGTCTGCGCTGGCTGCGCTCGCTACGCCTATTTGCCGCCCTCGCCTTCAACCATCCGTGTCGGTTTCGCTCCGACATGTTTCCATGACTGCGGCTTGTTTCCTCCATTCTACGTATATACGTATATACCTTCAGAAGAAAGAATCACTATACTCACCGATGAATCGACCATTCACTATTTCACTAGGCTAATCTAGTGATTTGGCCAAATCCCTCTTTTTAGACATATATATGTATATCGTAATCGGTCCTATCCTAAACACATATATGATAATTAAATAAGCAAGTACTTTAAAAACAGAAGGACACAGAGAAGGCGTCCAAACAATACTTGGACTCATAAATCAAAATCTTGTGGCATTCATTATCCACTTCAATCATTTTTCAGGGTTGCTTTAATATACCGATGAATGATTGATTTGTTCCTGATGGACACTCTCGGTTGAATTTCTTGCATTAAGAAATGTTTAAGTAGAAAAAAGTTTTAAACAGCTATAGATACCTATCTCCATAGAAATCGGATTAGTGGCGCCCTCGCTTCTAGATTGATGATGTCAGCATTGTCAGCGAGGCACGGAGTTGACCTATATACTTTCATACATTTGACATTTCAGTGCCCGACTAATGTATGGGAAAATGCTCAATTCGCATGCGCGAACTGGCAGGCACGGTTTCCTTAAAAAACTTCTCTAGCGAGCAATCTACATAGGGGTGAATTTCAAAATCTTTGCCTATATCAGTTGTAATTATTAGCTTTCCTGGAACCCTCAGTTAGTGACTATTCAAGCTACCAGATGAGCGTAGTTGATGTGAATCTGTCACATCATCATCTAGTATTTAATGTTCGAAATCCAAATATCATAGACATTTAAATAATGTACCTAATGTATGAATAGGTTGTCAGCAAATGTACTCGTACAGCGGCTGATAACCACAAAAATGATAACATAAAAATACCGAATACTGAATTTTTTAATCCGCTGCAACTTGATGGAAGCAAAAAATGAATAATTTCTGCTCAATTCTGTTCTGGCGTGGTTATCGTCAACGATAACCACGCCAGAACAGAATTGAGTAACCGTATCATTCGATTCGGTTCTGCGACGAATCTAACTTAACGCCTACCATTCGGTTCTTGCAATGCTGCCTCCGCATAAATATTTATAATATCAGCTGTCCATATACGTTTACAATTTACAATGACTTGACATTATATTTGTTGCAAGTGTTACTGCCGTTTCAGAACTTTTTGAAGCTCGACGTTTAAAGCCTATCTAATTTATGCGCTGGAAAAAAATTAAAACGCCGCGCCGCCGCCATGCTAATTTTGGTCAGTGCCAACTGTTAGAAGCCGTTTCATTTCATATTATCCAATAAGTATAAGTTAACTTTCCCGCTATCATGGTGATATACTTTTTTTAAATTTGCTTACTATGGTACCTCTATTTTTTCGATTAGCAATGGATTTTTAGTTTAAAGGAATACTACTCCCATTATTCCTTTTCCCTGACACCATATACATATTAACAAACAAAGCACGACCAACAAAAGGAAGAAAACTAATTTTATCTCCCAAATTGAAGCCATATACGTTGTGCAATACCTATTTACTGTACTGTGACCACGAGCACCGAGTACCCATAAATATTATACTCGTGTAAGCATATATAGCATATTGGCATATTGTCTGTGGAAACTAATCCCCGTTGAAGTTTCAGCAGTCTCGCTCGACAGGTCGGGTCATAAATTATATTTGTTCTCGACAAATCTCGTATCTTTCAAGGGTAGTAAAAGTCCACTCTACACCCATGGCACACATACGGTTAAAACAACAAGTACGCCCGTTGCGCCATACATTTCACTCAACAAAAACAAACTCTGAGATTAGTGGCACATTTGCTTCTAATACTAAAAATACTCGCTCGATGGAGTTTCACCGATATGATTGAATTTCAGTTTATAAAATATGCTTCATGCATGATAGACATGCATTATATTATACCGGTCGGTAATATTTTATATCCTATTTTACAACTCTTTTTACACCATCTACTTTCGAATCAGCTTCATATTTTACAATACCAGTTTACGAGACCGAAGTTGCCACGTCAATGGCTGGCCTTCTGGTTGGCTTCAAATAGATCACCTACGAGCATCTCGTATGTGCCAGGTGGACGGCTACGCAGGACAGTGAAGGTACTTAGGATAGTAACGTAGGTCTGTTAAAGTACTCAATGTTAGCACGGTAGTTGACATCGGCAACAGATTTTCAGCATGAGCAGCCAGAAGCTGATCTGGTGGTAAACATTCAATATTAAGTCACATCTCGCTCTAGATGAATTCCGCTCAATATGAAGTTTACAATCAGCCCTTTTGCGTAATACAGGCTGCATGTAAAAGGAACACAGACTGATCAGAAAAATGTGGCGCAGAAATCGATTTGGACAGGAAATGAAATATTTCGTAAACATCTTGTATGATGTAGACAGACATAATACAAGATGTGAGAAAATGCCTATAATAACGACCGACCTCATGAATGGTGAACTGCAGTGCTCTTAGATTTCATTTGAAATCTCATTTTATTAACTTCACAGTAAGTATAAGTACCAAACCAAAAAGCAACTGCTAATAAACACACGATCAAACATAATATTTACTTACCTACATTCACGCACTTCTAATAGTCACATACAAGTAACTATTTTAAATTGATACGTACATACATATACATGCATAGGTTTTTCTTATTAAAAATAGTTTATTTATTGTATATAGGTACCTACGTTGTTCAGTCTGAGTTTTATTTTATTCAAACCTCGTGAGAAAAGTTATTTTCAATGATAGTCATCGAAATTTTTGACTAATGTACATAATGAAACTTGAAACAAAAACTACAAAATAAGTACCTAAATACAAAATTAGCACAGAAGACTAAATAAAAGTTCACTTGTATATCTAATAAAACTTTCGTTAAAAGCGTATAACAGTGAAGCATACAAATATACAGAGTTTCCATTTATTATTTAACTTATCTTGTTTCGCCATAATTCTCGCTTCCACCGCCTGGCTGGGATGAATCACTCGTCTAAATCCTGCTGGCTAATTCAAAGTAAACTGTGCGCAAATAAATTTCTAACTAGGTAGGTACTTTGTGCATAGGGTATTCATAATATATAGGGTATTCATACATACCTACTAGGGATGTTATGGAGGTGGTTTTACCGGAACCAGAGTCGAAACCGAAGGTTTAAAATTTGATTTATCGGAACCGGAGTCGGAACCGGAGTCGGAACCGGATTCGGAACCGGAGTTGGAAGCGGAATAGAAACCGGACTCGGACCCGGAACCGGAGTCGGAGGTAGAAGATAGATATTCAAAAGTTAAAATTTTGACCGTTTTTTTTAATTTTTATAGGTGAACTGGTCAATATTTTTTATGATGACGTTTACGGCAATAAAACATATCCCTTTATGTACTCCTACACTATTTAATAAAATGTTGATATTTGAATGTTTGCTCACAAATCTTCAGTATAACCTCCTTCAGTATAACGTCGGAGTCAAAGCTCCGTAACATCCCTAATACCTACTACTTGTACATTCAAATAGCTAGCCAGCATTGGTTCTAATTGGATGTTACAATTTTTCCAAATGTCAAGGCTGTAACATTCATATCTCTTTCAATTATGGCGGCATTACAAGGCACATAAACTCATTCATTCAAAGATAAAAATCGTGATAAAGTTTTTCAGATGTCGGCCAAGAATCATATAAAGTGTAATCCATTGTTATCAGTGATAAAAATGCGTAGTAAAATGTGTTAACTTACATGTCTGAAATGCAAAATTCAAGTCGTACCATCGACATTTCAGACAATCCTAAGTTACAGTTGTTAGATAGTTTAATAAAACAGTGTTACATGCAAAATGTGAACAACAGCAAAGTGCTTTCTGTTTCACTTCATATGAACCAGAACCAAGGTAAGCAAAACAAGTGTAAGTAGGTAGGAACTCGTAGCCTCTATTTTTTCCACCAAAATCTAAATAACTTGAGTACATCCTTGTCTACTTGATGGTATATTATTATTAGGAACCAAACATTGTATTTAAAAATGTAACATTTATTTCTCTACCATAACCATCCAAAGTAACCTAATCAAGTATGTACAATTGGCCTCTAGCTGTTCCAGCGGTCCGACTTACCTATATGCGTTCATTGTCTACTTTATTTAGGTAATTTATCAATGCAATAAGTGGGCATTACCTAAATGCACATATTTAATTAATTCTTGTGATGCGATGTATATTGTTATGTTAATCATGTCATGTATAAACATATCCAACACCATATTTTGTAATGTTTTACCAGTGGCCATCGCAGCCTATAAAACAACTTAACTTTTGTTATACATAATTGGATTAAGATCTAGTATTAATGTGTTACTGTGACTTAATGATTTAATAAAAAAAATCTAAATAAAAAAATAGACTTCAAATCTGAATTGTACAATTTTCACAGATTGTATGATTTAGACAGAGGCCAACTGGACTATTGATTAAGCTTCAAAATTTAACTAATCAGAAATCCGATACCAATGACAATTCGAGTTATGCACAAACAATAGGCGTAAATAAACCCTACCTAGTCAGCTAACTCGAATCGTCATTGGTATCGGATTTCTGATTAGTTAAATTGTGCATAACACCTTGTGTATAATAATATAACACCTATGTAACACCTTGTCTATAATATTGCAAGCATAATCATTATCTAGGCAATAATTATCATTCAGGTCACTAAACATAGTACTCTGAGACTGTGATATAGACTAAGAAAGATATAAAACTGGTTAAAATACTTTTGTAGTTTTAATCAATCTGAGATAACTCTTGCAATTAATTAATTAAAGTTGAAGAACATAATTAATTAATTTTTAATTCTGCAGACCAAACGCATATTATATAAATCTATTGTCGGGTTTTTTAGATTTCTATGGGTTCGGTCCGATTCCGTTTAAAAATGGCTGCGGTGTGCTTAAGTAAAGGCGTTACATTTATAGTTATATTTTTCACATATTCCCAAAGAAATTCATATATTAATGCGCAGAATATTTTTGCTCCTAAGTAAGCACACGTTGACACTTTACATCAACAGACAGCCGACGGTGTCCGCGGACATTCGATGGTTTTTCTTGCTGGGACGAGACGCCGGCCGCCGCGACCGCCGTCCAGACCTGTCCCGAGTTTGTCGTCGGATTTGACCCTCGCCGCTTCGTCTACAAAACGTAATTTCAAATTTTCTATACCTTAATTTATTATGTAAATGCCTCAACTTTTCGGAGCTCATTTGCCGTATTTAAATTATGATAGACAATATTTAAATGTTCTGTTGTTTACGTAACATTGAGAGTTCAATAAGTTTCATTACTCAAACAGCTCGTTTACTAATAATTAGTAATTAATAGGTACTACTAAAGTATCGATTGCTTCAGTTAAGTTCACAGTATTACGTTATCATAGAACATATTTGTATGTAAGTGTAGGTATACTTACTTATTTTTAAGATTTTTTTTACTGTCAAAGACAATTTTTATTAAAAGAGATTTATTTGACTTGAAACCGTAAGTAATCATGTTCAGAAATATTTTCAAGGCTTACATACAACATATCTAACATATCGACGATTATAATTTCAAATGTCGTAAGGGACATACTTTTAAATATCCCTTACGATATTGGAAATTATAACCGTCGATAAATGTAAGTAAATAGGTAATGGTATATAAACCTATCGACTTTTTTTAAAAATCTCAGTTTAGAGGCTTTGGTAAACCTATCGTCTTGTGAATCACTTTGCAATCAGTCGATTAATCTATTCTTAGAGAGATTTATTTAGCCGAGTCCTTCATTTCCTTCAGGAGATTTTCTGTCGGTACCGATGTATTTTTAAATTACGTTTACTTTGGTATACCTACCAGCTATTAATAAATAATAAACCTTTATTTTAGGCTGCATAGGCCCAAAATATTTTTAATTACAAACGAATATACACGTGAATATGAAATATTAAAAGTACAAAGATTAGAATAAAAAAATATGATAGAGATTTCTTCAGTATATAATATTCTAAAATATATACAGGGTGGACCAAAAGTCCGTTAACATTTAAAATGGTTATAAAAAATACAAATGCTACTTTAGTGAAAAACTGTTTATTTAATAATAAAGTAGACAAATTAGGATTTCACTTTTTAAAAATAACATCATTCAAATGTGACCCTTGTTCATCCTGGCACACCTGTAACCGGGAACGGAAATTTTGCATGACCGCCCGACAAGTGGTTGGTGAAATGTTCTGCATTTCCTCGCGTATATTTTCTTTTAATTCCTCAATAGACACTGGGTTGCTGATGTAAACTTTACTTTTGAGATATCCCCAAAGGTAAAAGTCCATTGGAGTTAAATCCGGGCTGCGGGGTGGCCAGTGAATGTCACCTCTTTTCGATATGACTTTTTGGCCAAAAATTTCACGAAGTGCTGCTATAGAGTCATTGGAGGTGTGACATGTTGCCCCATCTTGTTGGAACCAAGAGCTTCGATTAAAGCCTGAGAAGTCCTGTAATGCTGGAGCAAAAAAATTCTGTAGCATCACAATGTATCGCTCTGTATTAACGGTGACGGCGCGGTTTCTCTAATCTTCATAAAAATATGGACCAATGATTCCGCTGGCTGACAAGGCGAGTGTAAAGGTTTTTGGTGCTTCAAGTCCGGGTTAGTGTCACTCCAGTATCTGCAATTTTGTCGATTGACATGTCCATTTAGGTGGAAGTGTGCCTCGTCTGAGAAAAAGATGTTATTGAAGCTCGTAAACCTCTCAAGCACTTCGTTAGCAAACTGCAGTCTCTGAGCAGGGTCATTTGGCTTTAAAGCCTGTACAATTTGAATTTTGTAAGGATGTAAATGTAAATCTTTGTGTAGAATGCGATTTAGAGATGTTCTGGGCACATCTAAAGCACTAGACCGCTTTCGAGTAGAGAGACCAGGTTGTTCTGGAACAGACGCTCGTACACGCTCTATGTTTACTGGATCGCGCGATGTCCTAGGTCGGCCGGATCGTGGTTGACTTAAAGTTGAACCTGTTGTTTCGAACTTCTGTACCCATTTTTTAATCGTTTGAATTGTTGGTGCTTGATTTCTGTTCCGTATATTGTAATGATTACAAAATTTCCGTTTAGCTTCGGTCGTAGAATCGTTGTTTCGATAGTACTCGCGTACGCAAAATGCGCGTTGCGCTCCGCTGAATGACGCCATGGTACTAAATCCCTATTAGTAGCTCTCGCTTGTAGTAACACCCCCCGCGCCAATACCCCGCCCGCGCCGACGCAGCGCCCTATTCAAATGTTAACGGACTTTTGGTCCACCCGTTATATTTCGTAAATATATTAATATCTGTTATGTTACACTTTTGACTAATAAATAAATATTATATTAATAATATATATTATTATTACACGAATATCTAATTATTTACTTACTTCACGTTATAGGCACATTCAACGCCTATTGAAACAACGAAATAAATCTATCTATATATTTAGGTACTTGCCTACTTTGTAAGCGAAGTTGGTACTCAAAGCTTGAAAGAGAAAACAAAAACAATTTCAAGTGCGAACAAAACTCGAAGTACATAATTAGCTTAACAGCTTGTTGTAAATACTTCACCAGACTGACTAGTAATAACACAAATCTATATTGTTGATGAAGTGTTGCTCACAACACAATCAGAATTATTATTCGATAGATTGGATATACTTAGCTATAACAACTTTTGTTCGAAAAGATCCCGACTATCTATTATAATTGTTACCGCAGGCAGGTAGTTATCTTACGCCAACCTTTCTCTTCTACCTTTTTATAGCCAATGACATAGCCCATAAAAAGAGGATCCATTTATTCAAATCGGTTGAGCGTACATATGCTAAATATATTTATTATGTTTGTATGTTACCACATGGTAACATACAAATATAATATATACCCACGCGTTAACTTCTCATTCGCTTCTTCTTAATCAGGTAAAAAAGGAACTGTCCATTTCCATTCCTAATGGCTAATATTAAGTAAGTGTAGGTACTTGAAGCTAGGTCATGGCTGAGATCAAAAAAATCAGTATAATAATACAAATTACATAGTAATACGTAAACAAGTAAGTAAACAGTTTGTAAAGGTGCAATTTAGTCTGACAGGTATATTTGGAAGATGAACAAAAAAGGCAGAATGGATGATCTAACAAACCAAGACAAAGACAAACCTGTAGAAACATAAAAGAGGGGTGAAGAAACTACACTTCAGCAAAGAGCATAAAATTGACACAGACAATAATTATAACCGTAACTTTATTTTGCCTATTTACGAGTATCATGTGTATAATCTACTTATATAAAACACAAAAACAAGAACGAGACGCACCGACGAGTTAGCTCTACAGAAACTCGCTCGCTTTGTTGACCCGAAGCTTCGCGTATGCGAACATTTACTCACGGAAATAGTTGTAATTCGATACTACAAACACGTCCACAGAACAAGAGATAAAAATCAGCGCCTTTCTACGTGTTATCTGTGAATAACCACGATAGCAAAATTGCATGGAAAAGTCTTGCAGTTATTATGTCAAATCGGTATCAATAATATTATTATGAACTTTAACGCAACTGATGACAAAGCTCGATGAAAAATATTAATTCTGAATCGAAAATATGTTGCCGGAAATGCGTATTGTTTGGATAATTTCACAAAAATAGGGAAATAATATTTATTATAACAAATCCGTTTACTAAGGGTTACCTCAAATATTATGGCAGATTACTTAGTCTTAAAATTGATGATGAAGAAACTCATTGGTTTCAATAAACGTAGTGACTACCAACAGAATTTCTAAAAAAGTATATGTACTTATTAAAGATAGATAGTATATGAATAGATCTGTATGGAACAGCAGATTTTTTGTATGGAAATCAAAGTTTTATAAGTCAACAAAACAAAATAAGGAAAGGAAAGACTTTAATTTTACCACAGGCGGAGCCGCGGGTGTTGCTCGTATGGTATATAAAATTGCCTTGATTGAACTAATAGTACAATTAATCCGAGTTTCAATAAATTCGTCAACCGTCAATGTGTTGGACCACTAGTTCAAGGCAACACCAGATATTAATTAATTTACAAATATCTAGTGAATTGGTGTGATCTGTTAAATCACAACTCATTCAAATTGATGAAAAATATGTACTTTCGAAAGCTTCGTGCAACGAAGGTTTAAGAGTTAGAAAAGCAATAGTTATACCATCGTAAAGATCGGTCTGACAACTAGACGAAAAAAAATATGCCCCCACTCTGCTCCCTCTGGTGGCGTCATAGGGTCGCAAGTGAACACTGAAAATGAGGTTTCAGAGTTTGAAGTAAGCTGGCGTCGAAACTACTCGACCAACTTGGACCAAAAAAACTGTATTTTAAAGAATTGAGTATACTCTACGGTTTGACGTTAAGAAAATACAGTCTGCGATATTAATACAGTTCTGAAAATGGCAAAGTCGAAAGAAAAAAGGCCAAAATTACAGATTAAATCCCGTTTGCGACCAAAACTATTTTCGGGAGCGGAAAGGATACGTTTTCATCGTTTAAAAAAGAAAGAAGCCCAGAAATATGACACCGGCTCGAACCAGGTTGACCAAGATGATGAGCGCCGAGGACGAAATTTGAATTAATGAAATAATAAAACAATCAGTAGTAGCCACGACTTATACCCACCCCTTTTTTCTATGCTATGGTTATAAACTTTTATACAGAATAAAAGATATTGGCATTGGGAAAAAGGTAGTCTAATAGTGGCAGGAAACATTACCCTGTTTCTTTTATTATTATTTTAACTGTTGTAAGCAAGTGATAAGACAGGATTGTATAATTCTCCCGGGATGCGAATTCCACTTGGTGGAAATCGTGGGCGTAAGTAAGCTACATAGTAGGTATCTTGTAATATTAAACGATCAATTCTTGTACTGGTACAAAGTACTTTCGCTTCTCGAAACCTTTTATTACAACGAAATAGAATAAAGGAACGGATCACAATACCTACCTAAATAATAATTGAACCGAACTAATTCGGATTATAATTTTTCTTAGAAAAAAATGTTTGAAGGTGTATTAATACCCCCTAGAAATATAAATCCTGTGGGCTAGGCTCGTAGGATTTTTTTGACAATTACGAAATTAAAATCTCTCTCGAAAAACGATGTCTGAGACATACTTGGTATTCAAGGCTTGGCTTTCATGTCGCTTCGTCTCTATCGTCAAGCATATTACGACAAAAAGAAAAAGACAGTCGCCGATCTCTTATGGAAACCATCACAAAACCAATTACCACACATTTCCGGTCATCTCCGGAAGTTTTTGAGAGGCATTGTCATAATTCCGCAGCTCTCTCATTAATCTGACACCTGTGTAAAATAAACTTTACATATATTATTCGCAATTAAAATAGAATTACTAATTGTTTGATGAATTTGATTTGATTGAAAATGATACTTACTGGAAACTCAGTCGAAATTTGTTCATATACTTACCCATATAAGGTTTGACCAGGGATCCAACCATTTTTCTTTTTCTTCTTATTTTTCAGTAATTTCTTCCTACTGCTGTGTATGGGCCTTTTCTGAAAGTAAATCCGTTAACCTCAGAGAATATGAAAGTAAATAAATATCTACTGCGTACAGTGTGTACGTAGTTACTACGTACGACGTAAGTTGAGTTTTTGTAGTAGGTATACCTTCTTTGTTTGTTGCTTGAATCTGACTGAATACGAATACCCATGCCAAAACAGACAAAAATGAAATGTCTTCAAAACTACAAAAAAGTCTAATGCCATTATTATTTTTTTCTAAATCCGATCCCGTGGTTTCTTAGCCCACATTTCCTTCAATTGCCTCTGACAAAACTCATCTCTATATATCAAACTTAGGTGTTTCAGTACCTACACATATTTTTTGGTTTTTACATGTTAGGACATACTCGTACATGATACATTCTTTTATCCGTAATTTTTAATTAATAAATATGAAAAAATATTGTGAAGCGGTTATGAGCGCTATCTCAAAAACGAAATAAGTTGAGTTTTAGGCATAGCTCTCATAACCCATTTAGGTAGTTTATTGTTACCAAGTAACAAATATAAAATGAATTTCTTAAAAATTAAGAAATAGACATAAATTGATGGTCTAATGTGAAAACAGAATTAAAATTCGTTGAAAAATAAAATAGCTACATGCAATAAATAAAAAAAATCAGACGATAGAAAGAAACGGCAATGTTACATTATGACGTCACTGTGTAGTAGCCCCATACAAGCAGATCCTGGCTACATATAAATAACTGTTTTGCTAAAAAGCGACAGAGCATCTCTCCAGTACTCACTTAAATCATTAATATCTTTGATGATAGTTGAGATATCGAAAAACGAATTTTAGATCCTTCTTCAGGATGACCAAGTTGATTGATGGAATATATGTTTTTAGTCAAATACCATTTAATTGCATTATTGCATTACCTAATATTCCACGTATTGTTCTAACTGTATGCAAGATGAGAGAGAAATGGCATGAAAGACAAAAAGGAGGCTTACCATAGGTAGGCTGTTGGCGGGTATGAACCATTTGATGATGATAAGAAATTTGTTCCATATTACAGATGCACGGAGAACGGAACTTGGTTCATGCACCCAGAAGCAAACAAGCCGTGGACAAATTATACCACTTGCGTCGATGTTGAAGACTTAGATGTAAGTATTACGATTTGGGTATTTAGTTAGTCTAATTACTTTTTTGCCTGTCTTATTATAATATATATTTTTTGCAAAATTCTTTAGAATTTTTTCTTAAGTCAATTACTTACTTTAAATTTCTTTAGACTTCTTTCTTTAGTTAATTAATTTTAATTCTAAAAGATGTCAAGCCTTAAGTCTTGTACCGTCACCTACTTACTGAATAATGTGAAAAACTGGTGTATATTACTGAAAACATACTGAAAAGAAGTAGTTGCGCGTGACGAGAACGTGGCACGAGGGACCACATTAGTGTCACTTGCACTCACACCGTATTTGTTCACTCTGTCGTGTTCGTGTCAGGGTAATCAATCACTGCGAATAGGTACCTCTCTAAATATTGCACAGCACATGACAAAATACCATGTATTGATCGCTTCGGTGGCTTAGGATTTTTCTGCGGAAACAAATGCGGAAGTTCTTGCAGATCTGATGCAGATCCATATCTACTTCTTTATCATATTAGATACACTGCAAGAATTATTCCTTCAACAACTTTTAGAGGCGCTATCAAGACATAATACCTATAGAAAAAATGGTGAAACTGACATTTATTTATTCTATTGTCACAACCAAAAAATTTGAATACGAGTAATATAACATATTTTATCTAGTCTGTTTATCTGTATGTAAGCCTGTTTGTTTGTAGCATCATATCTCAACAACCGATAATCCCATTTGGACGCGGTTTTTTTGTTTAACGGAGAACTTTGTCGAAAGTATAAACATTTCTTAAGACCTATCTTTGATGACACTGGGGATCTTTGGATTTTATTTTTTATTTACTTCTAAACCCGCATTTGACCTCGATCTCGCCTGATGGTAAGCGACGATGAGGTCGACGATGGAGCATCCGGGTCCAGTAAATGCCTATTCACTCTGGCCTTGAAGATCCCAAGGTTGTAGGTTTCGGGAAATACAGACGCCGGCAGGCTGTTCCATTCCTTAGCCGTTCGCATAATGAATGAAGAAGCAAATCGCTTCGTACGAGCAGATGGTATATCAACAACATAAGGATGGAACCCCTCCCCGCGCCTGGTAGTCCGAAGGCGGAATGGAGATGCTGGAATTAGGTCGTGCAATTCCGATGCGCACTCTCCGAAATGTATCCTATAAAATACCGATAGACAGGCAACCTTGCGCCGATGTTCCAGACTTTGCAGTCTAGTTTCCACCAGCGATTCGTCACCTATAAGGCGCTTAGCGCGTTTCTCCACTGAGTCAAGGGCAGCCAGTTGGTATTTAGCTGAGCCGTCCCACAGGTGGCAGCAGTACTCCATGCACGACCGGACTTGAGCTTGGTAAAGGTTTAAAAGCTGTCCCGGCGTGAAGTACCGCCTAACCTTACTCAGGACGCCCAATTTTTTGGCTGCGGTCTGAGCTTTTGACTCAATGGAGCGCCCAAAGTTGAGATTGGAAGTCAGATCCAACCCCAAAAGGCTGAGGTGGTCGGTAATCGAAACGATACGTAATAGATAGTTCGAGTTTTAGCTCAAATATTTAAGTCTATGGTGATATTCCCACATCTGAAACCTTGAGGAACATAAGAAAGTAAGGCTCTCTCCATAACGGGAACTTAGGTAAATGTTTAATTTAGAGTTATACATATAATTAGGTAATATATAATTACCAGTTTTTCTTTTATTTCAGTTCCGGAACATCGTGAACAATATTTATGTTGGAGGATACTCAATTTCAGTAGCCGCTTTACTACTCTCTCTAGTCATCTTTTTATATTTCCGGTGAGATTTTTAATAATATGACTGTATCTTATGTACTGTATAAATGAATGTTTCTCTGTTTGTGCTCTATGCGTTTCTATACTATTCATCCGATTGTGATGAAATATTGGTAAGTTGTTGTGCGCATGCCCGGAAAGGATTCTGAGTTTTAAAAAACAAGGCGAGCGAATACGTCGCCGCCGCCTACTACTTAATAAATTATAGAATTATTTTATTATACTTATCTAATTTCTAGCAAAAGCAGTTTCACTGAAATTCAATAATTTACATACACACACACTTATGTAGTATTTTGATACTACATAAGTGTGTGTGCGTGTGTATGTAAGTATTCACTGCATATACAGAAAAAATATACTTATACTAGAGTTTTTTTCTTCATCTTCCTCGTTAATCTTTATATTAGGTATATGATATGTATTTTACTTATCATATCTGTTTGATTCGATAATTTTATACGTTATTAGTTACTTATCTTGACAATACCAACACGCTATTGTTTGATTTTGATAAATAACGAACTCGAAATAACGAATAAATAAATATAATGTGGTTAATATTACGGTACGATAGGTACTAACTCGTATAGAAAATAACTGCGTTTGGTGAACATACGAGTATTAATAAAAGAATTGTGGGTTATATTATAGGTACCTACTTAATTAAAAATGAAACGATGGAACAAAATAAATTAATAGTAAAATATGATTTATTTTGCTAGGTCGCTGCAGTGCACACGGATCCGTATTCACATGCATCTGTTTTCATCGTTCGCACTCAACAACATCCTGTGGATAGTGTGGTATAGGACGGTGGTGAACACTGTCAATGTAGTCCAAGACAATAAGGTATATTTATGTTTACTTGCTATTGGTAGGTATATTTTTGTTTTGCTATTAATTTGCGGCACATGAGGCAATCCATCTTTGTCCTTAAGGTAAGCAGCGCATCAAAAACCCTCCTATAATAATACAGTGAGGTGAGATGTCTATTAGGGGGAGAGGGAGAAGCAAATTTTAGAATATCACATTGTAAGACCACTCAAAAGTTTTTTATGTTATAACTTTTAGCCCTCTGCCAGAGTTTGTCAGTCAGTTTTATATAGTTTATAAGTATTCTTTGAAGGTAAGATTCAGTGAGACTTATACTATATTAATAACTGCAAATGTAACCTGAAATCTATATACAATAAAGATATTCTATTCTATTCATTTTATTGCATTATCATACATTTCAACTTTTATTTACTATTTCACCACTTTGAAATAAGAGCCGATTATTAACAGAGTTAAAACAAAGTGTGCCTCCATATCACTCGCTCGGTAAAATCGCTCTTCAGAACTCGCAGTCTACTCGTATACCGAGCTTCATATTCGAAAGTCTAAGTTATCTTATCCGGAGAAAGTCCTTAGCATTTTTTCTATATTATAGTAACTTATAAATAAACAATTACTAACAAATACGAGCTCAGAACCACGACGAAGATAGCCAGTTTTGAAATTGGTAAATTTATATTTTGACGACCGGTGGAGGGCTCCAGATAGTAATTTTTAATAAATCTGAATATACGATTATAATCTAAATATCAAACCGCAACTTTTGACACCTATTCCGTAAAGAAATTAGAATAAAAATATTTCTCCATACAAAATCGGCACACCCTAATGTCTTTGGGCGACGGTGACTACTTACCATCAGGTGGCCCGTTTGTTCGTATGCTCTCCTGATTTAATAAAAAAAAAGAAGACCCACACTTTCTAAGCCCGTGTGATCCATCTTTGGCCTCATAATGGTTTAGGTTAATAAAATCTTGAGTGTTTGGATATTTCCCACGAATGAACCACAAATCAATAAATTAATGAGTCAGGTTATTTTCAGGGTTGGTGTCAAATTCTGCATATCATCACGAACTATTTCATGGTGACCAGTTACATTTGGATGTTCTGCGAAGGGCTACACCTGCATATCGCTCTTGTTGTAGTGAGTATAAAAAATTGGTGACTTTGCGAAACGAAACGTTGCTATATATATATATATATATATATATATATATATATATATATATATATATATATATATATATATATATATATATATATATATATATATATATATATAGGCCTTATTATGTCCTTATATGCCATCTATGTATGTTATTACCTAACCAACTCTGTTTAATCATCTTCTCTTTGAAAACAAAATTCAGAGTTTCCCCGCGACATGCCACGTATACACAAAGTCTCGAGGGGTTTCGCAAATAAGGGAAATAATATTACTCCAGTGATATTTCCAGACTAGGTATATTTGGGTTACGGGGTCAAATCTCATGATCTATTCATTCAAACCCTATGATCTATTATAGTAAGTAACAAATGACCTCATAACCAAAATTAAAATAAATATTGATCAAAAAAACTTAGCACTTGGCATATTCATTGATCTAAAAAAGGCTTTTGATACAGTCAGTCATTCGCTTCTACTTAAGAAATTGAGCAGCATTGGAGTGGTAGGTAATGCGCATAAAATTTTCGAGTCTTACCTTACTAACAGATTCCAAATAGTCAAAATTAACGAACATCAGAGTGGACCACAGTTGATCACATGCGGAGTCCCACAAGGTTCCATTCTGGGACCACTGTTGTTCTTAATCTACATAAACAACATCAGTGACATATTGCTGCATAGTCAAGTTACACTCTACGCTGATGACACGTGTCTTTTTTACTTTGGTCACTCAATTGATGAAATCACTGTGCAGGCGCAGGAAGACTTATGTATCTTACACAAATGGTTTCAGTATAACCTACTAACAGTCAACACGTCAAAAACAAGCTACATAATTTTCAAAGCTAAAAATAAAAAAATATCAAATGTACACCCTTTGACCATTAATAATGAAGTGCTAAAAGAATCTAAAGAAGAAAAATATCTTGGCTTGATGCTGGACAGTGGTTTGACGTGGAAGGCGCATATTGAACATGTTCGCTCCAAAATGTCATCCCTCTCGGGATTACTGCGTGGCATTGTGCGATGTCTCCCGCGTCAAATTCGCTTTACTATCTACAATTCACTAGTCAAATCTCACCTAGACTACCTTATAGAAATATGGGGCACTGCTGCTAAAACAAACCTAAAAGACCTCCAAATTTCTCAAAATAAAATAATTAAAAGACTATTTAACTATGATTTCCTCACACCAACACAAAAAATATATAAAGATACAAAAATAATGAATATTAAACAGTTGTATAGATTCAAAACATGTTTGCTTATTCGTAAAATTTTAACTAAATCCATACATACAGAAATAGAATTTAAAACTGGTGAGATGGGAAGATACCGCACTCGCAGAGCAAACTACCTATGCACGCGCCCACCAAGAACAAATTATGGTAAAAGAAATATAAGATTTGAAGGAGCACAACTATATAACAATCTACCGGCAGATATCAAAAATACAAAATCTTTCGATTTATTTAAAAGACAAGTGAAAGACCATTTTATCACTGACTTGTCTTTGATATAGTACTTTTTGCAACTACCCACATATCAACATTTATTTAAGTTTTAAGTTTCTCTTTTAAGTGAAATGTAATTTCTTGGAGAAATTAAAATGATCTTTAACCACAGATTGCAATATTACAGTCCCGTAAATGAATTCCTGATCAGAACCGGATATTGTGCACAATATCTTACGCGTTAATCGGCATGAAAAAATAAAAGTAAGTATGTTTACCTGTGTAAAAAGGTACATATTACTCTTCTATACAGGTATATTTATATAAGAAAAACAAAGATTATTTAATTTTATACAATCAAATCCCACATATACCCCTCAGTTTTGTACTCTTTGAAGGTTTATGATTGCTCCAAACGAAAATTGTGAACACTTATCTTTATCGCAGGTGTTCGTGAAGGATGAAGTGGCTATGCGCTGGTTCGTGGCTCTTGGCTGGGGATTGTCGTTTCTAATTGTAGTGGTGTACGCACTAGTGCGATACAACACGCACGGCGCTACTGAACGGTCAGTACCTCTTGTAGTTTTACTAAAATAATAGTATTAAAAGTAGTTACTTTAATGTCATAGTATAATTTATTTAGATAGGTAATTTGTTATTTTAGCTTAGGTATTTTAGTGTTATTTTAATATCCCACCAAAACATAAATGTGAAAAAAGTAACCATGTTCTGGTACAGGGAGTCTAACGGCTTCGCCGATATATAATATAATTGAGATCTAAGCAAGTGCCAAGTTCAGTTAACTTTCAAAATTACCTACAGCAATATAAAACATTATTTAAATTGTTTAAAAAGAAAAATTACTGCTTCTTAAAACTAATCCCAAACTTGGCAAGTTTTTACACAAAATTCGTACAATAAAAGGAAAGAGTTCAAGAGTCCTGTGTGAACTTGCCGAGTTAGGGATTTAGTTTTAAGAAGCAGTAAGTCTTTTTAATAGCAAAAATAGCACGCTATAGCAAACGAGTAACTTTAGCTAATGAAATATTTATAATACATATATAATAATATATGATCGCTATACATGTAATGTAATACATATTTGTTAGATATATCATACTCATTGTTTTATGACAAAAGCTAAGCGACTGATAGTACCTACGTTGTGTAACATATGCGCTCAGGGAAACATTCTCGCCCTAGTGTTAGTTAGATTTCAACCTGATCCTATGCGAGGGTTGTGATACCTGAGGTGCGACGCGTGGTTTTCACGCTCGTGGTATACACGATACTTTACTAAACCTGCGACAGAAAATAAAAAATAATTAAAATAAAATCAAACAAATAGAAAGCACTTAAATGCATGAAGGAACAATCGTCCGCCCGTGGAGATTATTTTTCCTTCATCCAAGACTTAATGTATGTGACACTTTATCGATCTTATCGTACAGAAAAAGTCCATTTCTCAAGCAGATGTCTTTGTCTATTTTCTGTGCTCTTCTGTGTCTTCTACTCTTCTACATAAAATAAGCAACACTGCGAATACTTAATACCGTTTTTGAATTCTCTCTGTATGCTCTTGCGAATAAACAAAATTGTATTTATTTATACGTAGGTACATATATTCCCTACAACTTCAAGCGGAAAGCAAATGTCTTATTAAAATATTCAAGAGACGACAAAGCTAAAGTACGTTAATAAATATTTTATGACGCTCTCTCGCCATATTAAATCCTATAAAGGTATAACTGTGTTTTTCCTTACTTTTCAAATATTTACTCACTAACTTACCTACAGGTGTTAAACTTACACACAAACATGAAATATACCTATGAAGCAGAAGTTACATAACATATGCGTACTCTGGGTACCTACAATTAACCATCTCACTCTCACTCATTATATGCAATGAGGATATCCTTTTTCTTGACGTGTAGATTTACTTTACAACTAGGTACTTACATTGACAGAATATCGAAGCGTGGCAAAAATGTCTGACAATGACCATCCGCCATACTAAATTACTAAATTACAAATATATTACTTTCTCTATACTGTTTCTTTCACGATTGTTGTGTGTTTTTGCCACGCATTATTTACGCTAATGTCTGCTCCTATATACGAGTAAGTACTGTTGAATGTTTGAGTTTTTAAATTACAAATTACATTATGACAATATGCTATTAACCTTTTTTTTAATGCATCATTTAACTTACATAGACAAACTAAAGAAGGATCTAAAATTAGTTTTTCGATATCTCCACTAACATCAGAGATATTAATGGTTAAAGTTAGTATTGGACAGATTCTCTGTCCCTTTCTAGTAAAACAGTCCTTTATATGCAGTCAGGACCTGCTGTGTGGTGCTAGAGAACAATTACGTCATAAAATTTATTGCCGTTTCTTTCTACCGTTCTGATTTTAGATTGGCTGTAGCTATTTTATTTTTCAACGAATTTTAATTATTTTTTCATATTTGATTCTCAATTTATGACTATTTCTTAATTTTTTAAGAAATGTATTAATTATTTAATACTTGGAAACTACCCTATTGCGTGAAAGCGATTCTATAGCTGCATCGACTAAAAATGTTAATAACTGGAGTGTGATCCTACGTATAAGAGGAAAGATCCGCATCTACAGAACACTAGACAGGAGAATAATTTGACAATTATCATTTTAGGAACCATTTCTCGATTTTTTTATTCCACGGTTTTATTACTGTTTTCCCCGTTCCCGTTCCCTTTCCATAGTAAATAATAATATATAGGTAGGTAGGTACTTACATAGATGATCCCCTACTTATGGAAATACCTAGGTACTTATATTTAAGGTATTTATACTACTTTCTGGAAAGATGAAATGTATAAAAGATACCGAAATTAATTTGTATGCACTATAAAATTTACATACAAATGTGCACCTAAAAGTTTGAGAATTCCAGTCGATAAGAAAGATGCCAAAAAGGAAATGTTATTAGTGATATTTTATTATATTTTAATTATTTGACAATGCCCCTTTACAGCAGCTATTACTGTTTAAGTATTATTATTTTTAATTATTAGATAGCTACTTATAGGATTAGTTTTATTCTGACTGTGGTACCTCTGGTGCATTGTGCTAACGAGCCAGATATTTGTTTGTATACCTACACTATAAATTTTATGTACTGTATGTTTGAGTGTGCTGTAAGTACCAAAAAACATAAAATAAATGAAATGAAATGTTTTCGTTCCCCGTTTTTAATCTTTATAATGACAATAATAAATAGTTGCAAACAAGTCAATTACTTACTAATTACAAACTAATCAATTATTTATACCAGTTTTTCCAAATTATATACTCGTACAATAGGTAGGTCACTACGAACGTTTTGAGATTTAATAGCTTAGATTTACAATTTTTCAAAATATTTTCGAAATCTTCAAACACCCATAACTTATTTTTCGATTTAGATTTCACATCAAAGTGATATAGCCAGGATTCATCACCTGTTAATATTGAATTAATGTAAGACGATTAGCCGCTATCGAACATTTCGAACATTTCCAGCATTTTTTTACACCATTTAACGTGACACTCCCTTTGTGGGGGCACCCAGAGCGCACAAACTTTTCTTACTCGAAGATGGTCGTGTAAAATGCAGTGAACTGCAGGTGCACCAATCTTGAGAGTCTCCTCAACCTGTCTATAAGTGAATCGCCTGTCTATTTCCAGTAGCTTTCGAATCGCTGCGACATTTCAAGTGCCCGTCCAAGACGAGGATCGTCATATAAGGCAAAGCGTCCTCTTTCGATTTGATTGTACCATCAATAAACACTGCGACGGGTTGGTGCTTTCTCGTGGAATACAGATTTCATAACACAATCATCGGCACTTAAACCTCGCTTGAAATTATAGAAAATAATTGCACAAAATCACGACGCATTAATTCCGCCATATTACTTACTGGATTCTAAACTTAATGAAAAATAACTGAGGGTAAATAGTGCTCTTAACGGGTAAAAATATAATAATAATTTACGTAGGTACAGAGTATCAAATGCACGAATCTCAAAACTTTCGTAGTGACCTAGTATTTTTATACTTATTATTATTACAAAGGTTATTTTCTGAAACGCAAAGTATAATATTATGAGAATAATTGCAATTTGTTGAGGTAATCCTCTCGGGATCCAGGAGAACTTTTATTATCTTAACGCCCACAACTACCTTTTGCGTTAAAATACTCAATAACGAATTTTCCATAGGTGCTGGATGGATCAAAGTGACACATTTTGGATCATCGTTGTGCCTGTGATGGTATCTCTGCTTGCTTCATTTGGTAAGTTTTTAATTAAGTTCAACCGGTTCAAGATGGATTATCGACGTGAGTTTGAATTCTAGCTTCTCTTTCTAAACAATACTTAATTACAAGTAATTTCTTGTAATGGAAATTACAAAGTTTCGCGAATTATTAGGTTTGTATGTTTGTATCTTTATTAAGCTTACATAAAATACGCAAAATTAAGAAACATATTCCATACAACCTTCGATTTAGGAGAGTAACAATAAATCAACATTTATTCACATGGATAATTATTAGCTCTTTAATACCTAGTTACTACCAACTTTTATTTCAAACAAATTGATACAACAACGAGACATTACTCGTAAGAAAAAAGGTCGTATTCGCAATTTGTAGAGGAGACGATAAGGAGGCTAAATTATGGTGGCATCCGAAACTAAAATTAGGAGACATGCCTCGACCTCTTTACTTACTTATCAGGGTTGCCAATCTCACCTAATACATATAGGTTACACACCACAATTATGTTTATACTGTACAGACGAGCATAGTAGTATGTACTCGTAATGCTCGTCACACTGAAAGTGGAATTCAGTACACTGAATATTACAATATATATTTATCTACATTATTCTGGAATCTGAAACTGAAATATTGCCCGGTTATTGATATCGCGAGGTAGTAGTCCAAAATATATATTGTATTTGCTCCAAATTAATTTCAATTTTCAAATAGCGTTAATCTCAAGATTAAAGAATATATTACTTTAGGGTTACTGTAATGTTCAAGGTACTCTTTTGCAGGGTTTTCAATGATACTCACAAATTAGATTAATCGGAAATATATATTTAAAATCAAGTTTACATAGTGACGGCTTAGGAACTACTAGTGACAAAACGCGGGCGCATTATAAAACCGCCGACATTGAAATACTTTCTATACAATGTGCACTGTGTCCCTACAGCAATCTCTCCCCCCCCCCCCCTTTTTGGAAATCAAAATTACAATTTTTCTAACGAAAACAAACAAATACAAAGTTAATCTAATCCACCTCTACGAAGTTAATCTAATCACCTGTACAAAGTTCATGTGTGCGCGCAATGCCGAGTTATTCGCTGACGCCGCAATCTTCGCTGAGTCGGTAACATGATGCGCCACGACACGCTTATTGCTGACAGCCCTCGGCATGCCACATGGATTCCACGAACTTTGCACTTTGCCCATACCATTAGCTTTTTCAAAACTGCACATTTACCACTTTACACTTTTATTTTACATCGTCCCCGCGTTCCAGTTAACGTCTTCTCCCGCTGATCCAGAACCCCTAGTTGCCGTAGTTCCTCAAGCTCCCGCTGCAGCGGAAACTCCCATGAAGGGGGGACCCTCTCGACCGGCACCGGGGAGTGGACCAAACTCCTGCCTGCCATGCCCGGCGGGATTGCCTCTACCTTCTTCGTGGTGGAAACAGATGTCGACGTTGTCCGAACTCGTCCTCGTCCTTTGCTTCTGCAAACTCTGAGCAGCCTCTCTTTAGCCTTGTTCTTGGTGTCCGTACCTCGTCACCTTGCGAATGGTACCTCTTCCTCAGTAAAAATATCGTAGTGGCCACGCTCCGACCAGGCTCCGTCCTCCTTGATCGCCGCTTAATCCGCTTAAATGACAAGGTAGGTAAAATTACACGTGGCACTGTAAAGCAATCGCTGAGGCCATTGTACTTGCATATTTTCGGCGGATTTCTTGTCACTTCCAAGAACAGGCTGTTATAGAACGCGTCGCATTATGATTCCAAAACTATTTTGATCACCTTCACTGTCGTCTTCACGTTACCACGCCGCCTGAACACGCACGGGGGAGACGTTCCCAGACCCTGCTCCCGTCACGTTTCTTCTGAATCCATGAAAATTTTGCCGGTAGTGCGTCACTGTCCAAATGTTCAGGATTACCAATTTAGGGTTTCAATTTTGGGTTAACCAAATGTTTGTGTATCAATGAAGACCCTGAAGAAAGAGTTGAACATCTTAAAACTCTACAATTATACTACTTACTACATCGCGATCGGTAAATGGAGGTGAGCATGGGCGTACCCAGCTTTTGACCTAAGGGGGGGTTAATCAGGAATTTTGACCTAAGTCCCTAAGACTTGACTTATGTATGAATGGACTTGACTTTAGAGTCAAGCCCAATCAACTATTTTTCATCAGCCCTACAATTTATTTTGAAAAGAATGACTTAACACGACCCAGGTTCCAATACTAATTAGCCACTGGCGCGGATAATCTCTTATGTATTATAAATAGATATTAAGTTGAATTGAAATTGCATTGAATGAATCACACCTGTTAACTCCTACAAATGAGAGCAACCCTAAGCGCTCCACGGACATGCAACTAACCTCTAGGTAGCCTTATTCTAGGAATTAAAACATATGTCAACCGTATAATTATAAGTAATTACACCTGGAATGCATTCGCAAAACGAGTCGAGCCAGAGCTTTTTCAGTCACTGCTTTGTCCCTTTCAAACAACGGCGACCATATTAAAGTTTTGATGAGGTTTACACTAGGTTTCACGTAGTAACATGATTGGTGTAGATTCTATAATTTCCTTTGTGTTAACATGTACCTACTTAATAGCTACTTCTAATAGGCGGCCCAGAGAGAAGGTAAAGGCGGCCATACATGCCAGTAGCATGTATGTTGCACAACTGTGCAGCTTTCAGGCGGCCTGCAAGATATGAATTTTGATATTTGTTGCTTATGCAATTGAAAATGTAGACATAATTAAGCGTGTGTGGCAGTTGCCTGCGCAAGCGTCCAGTATGAAGGCTTTCTTTTTAATAACCATATGCTTCACGCCACTTTTCACGGTTTCTTCGTTTAGATTTATTTTTCTTCATAAACTATAAACCTATAATACCTACCGCTGCTGCGTCGACATAAAGCGCCCCGTCGTCGTCGGGGCCATGTTTTCAACTGAAAGTTCGTACAGGTTAACTGCTACGTATATGTCCTCTACCCAGCTCGAGCTTGCATGACTGTGTCTGACTTTACGAGTATAACGGTGCAGGTAAACACCCTAACGTATATGGCCGCTTTAGCGCTATCTGAGCGAAACTAGCGTTGCCAATCGAATAATAATCATGTCAATTAATTAAGGCATTTAACAAAAATTGTTTACAGGATTATTCCACGAATAAAGACGAAATTTTAAAAAAATGTTTTGTATTCTCATATTGAAACAATAAAAACGAAAAGCGAATCTAGCAAATGTGGTCACGTTGTTATTGTTTCACTACGAGGATACTAAAATATTACTAGAAAATCCTCTTCTATCATAGGATTATTCCTGTAAAATTTTTTTTTATATGCTTTAATTAATTGATATGATTTTCAATCGATTGGCGGGTGCTAGTTTCGCTCATGCAGCCCCTTAACCTTCAATATTACCACTGGGTATTTAAGCGAGAAATAAATTAAGTAGTAATAATTTGCTCCTTTATTTAACGTTACAATGAACAAATTACCAATGCGAGACATCATGGCAATTTTTACCAAACAATAAGTTTGTTTACTCAATTTACCTACCGATTATTTTATATGTGTCCGTTTAGTAGCATTAAAAATAATTTTGAAACGGAATCGGCTCGAACCCATAGAAATTATAGAATAATGAATAAATGTTTACTATGAGTTCGGTCTAATTCCCTTTTGAAATCTAGCTTTAAATAAAATCATGTACCCGTATATACCAAAACACTTATTTCAAATTTCTTTTAAAAAAAATACCACTTGATATTACACAAGCATTACACGTTGCCTATGTGCCCTGAGGGATATCGAATCAAATGATCAGGAAACTGTTTGAGAGTATTCTATAGATATACTAAGACTGTAATGAACGCGATGTAACATCCTTAGAATATTAAAGTGGGTCGCCATTTTTCACGGAAATTTACATTCAAATCGGCGTGGTATAGTTCTTGAGAATAAGTTATAAAGCACTTATATATTTTATGTTAAAATTAAAAGATATACTCACACAGTGATGATATTTATGAGCCTCGAATGAATTAATTTAATTTATATATTTTGCAGTGTTTCTAATAAATGTGGTTCGTGTGCTTCTCACGAAGTTGCATCCGGCTCCCAGTCAACATGCCTCCTTAGCTGCTAAAAAAGCTGCTCGAGCAGCACTTATACTGGTAAGTGATGAGAAAATAGCCACAATATAGTATAGGTTTTTGTCCATCTACGTCTTTACTTCTTTTGATCTTCGGTCACTTACCAAAAAACGGTTTTTTTTTTTTTTAATAGAGTCACTCGCCGTGTGATGTTAATATATAGGGTACCGCCACATCGATTCGTTGTTTATCAACACTGCTTATATGTTAATGTTGCAATTTGTACCGCTTAATCATCCCTTATTTCTATGTTCATAAACGTCTATGAACGCTTTTATATTAACGACAATTTTATATTTTTATCGTCTTTATAATCTATATAGGAATCATTTAACTTGGTAGAAATAACAAATGCTTAAGTGATCAATACGTAATATAGATTAGAATACGTAATCATCTCAGTAATTCATTCGTATGAAACCAAATCCAATGTCACTAATACTTATCATCAAGTTGTTTTCATACAAGCACAAGTTACAAGTTTTTACACTTTTTTTCTTCTTTTTCTATCAAGTCGTTTATCTATATGTTGTCGGCAAATTGTATAATTCGTCCTTTCACAAACGACGTCAGTTTATAAACGCTCGCTGTTTTGTAAAATGCCGAAGGCAAATTAAAAAAATACCTCGGCATATGCAAACAGTTTTTCTGGGTTTTTATAAAAAAATTACCTAACGAAGGCTAGGGCGCAGCGTTTGCCGCCCTAGCCTTCAACCTAACTCATCTGTGTCGGTTTCGCTCCGACATGTGGTGGTGGTTTTAGTGGCGTAACAATATTTAAGTAAAAAATTAATGTGTAAAAACTTTTACCTATATGTGAAAATCAATTGGTGAAATTACTTTGTTGCAGATCCCTCTGTTTGGATTGCACTTTATACTGATACCACTACAGCCGCTTCCCGATTCTCCTGTCGAGAAACTGTACCAGGTTGTCTCTGCTCTTCTCACCAGTTTGCAGGTGACCTTTGCGACACACTTCGACAGTTATCAACCCTGACAATCACCTACTTCCTTTTCACCTACTCTACAATAATGCTTTTGGATCTACCATTTGCGATAACCTTACCTTGAAGGGAAACCGGAGCGGAAAACGGATCCCCTTTGTTTATAGTATAGTCAACCCAAAACGTCAAAATTTGTGAAACTTGATTAAATTATATTACACGGACATAATAGGTTAAGATTTAATCGATGATATTTGTCAGATGGTATAAGTACTCGTACTTTAGCTGTGGTCGACTTTACCTACTGAGTAGCAGGATTATATTTCTCTTGTCATAATGGTTAACAAAAATATTCATAATTTAATCAGGAGTGGATTATGAATAACTTTCTCCAGAAACAGAATACCTAATTCGAAAAACCGACCCCATTTTATGCAAGGTATGTAATCAATTTCAATTATTTTCAAAAAAGTTTTCCGTCTAATTTGAACGATCGCAAGCTTTGTTTTGGTTTTGTATTTAGGTAGGTAATTACGTTACTTTATATCTATCTTGATAGATTTGTGAATATTTCTTAACAATTCCACAAATATGACAGAATCGAATTTATTCTGACTTGAAGTGATACTTCTTGAAAGTGGCATAATAGATATTGTTCTACTGCGTGTTTCTATCACATATATATGCTACTATTTTCATAGAAAATACGTAGATTTCTCGGGGGACACTCAACAAACCGTCTATGTAGAGAAAACTTTACCCTAAAATGTTTTTTTCTGTTCTGCAGGGTTTATGTTTGGCGATTTTGTTTTGTTTCACAAACCATGACGTCATGGTGGCTACGAGAACCCAAATGGCAAGGATCTTCAGGCCCAACGACCCTATACCCATGACAGGTAAACTATTTCATATTATCTGCCTTCTAAACTTTTTAAGTGCACCGCTCCAACTAAAGAGATATTTTGAAAAAAAAACAGGAAACAAAAAATATTTTGCCAAGTACCCAGTACAGTTGAAACATATAAAAGGTAATTAAGCAAGAAAAAAGGTACCTTAGGCCGTCTGCGGGAGTTTTCAAGGTCGTGCGTATTTCGTTACGCACGAGGGTTTTTATCAACAGTTTCATACAACAATGCGATGCGTGATGCGTGATACCCGCATGCGGGGTGCGTGGAGACCTTGCTAATTGATATTGAGAATTTACACGCATGCGGGCCAAACCCGCGTGTGTGACGAAATACGCACGACTCGCGGAATCCGCCCACGGACAAATCTATGTCGATGTACATTGCTGGCTAGGTATCGTGTTCTTTGTTTGACGTTTTGACTTCATAACGAACAATGTATTTTTATCCGCCGTGGACGTCCGCGTCACGTAGCGGACGGTCTTACGATTGTCGTTGGTTAACTTTACGACAAGTGAAGCTTAGAAATTGTACGATCTGCAGTAGCTGGTAATTAGGATTGCCAGATGTCCGGTATATTTCCCAGGACGTCTGGTACAAATTAGTTAACCTAACCACTTAAAGTTGTTTCTAGTCGAGTCGACGATAGCTCGAATCACGGAAGTGCGACACAACCGAAGTGCGACTCACTGAAGAGCGACAGCACTGAATAGCGACTTTTTGCTGTGATAGAATTTGACGATATCCACGGACGAGCACGTATCACGTTATGTTGCAATATCGAAGGTCCAGGTTCGTTCCAGGGTTAGCATGGCCGGGAGGAGGTGAGGGGGTGTTTGGGTTTGGAAAAGAGGAAAGGGGGAAGGAAGAGGGAGGGGGGAAGCAAAGGAGGAGGGGGAAGCAAGGTGGAATGGGGGGGAACAAAGGGTAGGGAGGAAGCAAGGCGGGAGGGGGAGGGGGCAGCAATGGGGAGGTGGGGTAGCAAGGGGGAGGTGGGGAAGCAAGGGGGAAATCAATGGGCAGAACCATAGCGTAACTGAGAGCGGGTTTATAAACGGAATTTGAACTCCTTGCTTCCCCATCTCCTTGCATTCCTCCACTCCGCTGCCCTCTCTCCTTTGCGCCCCCCTCCGCACTTCCTTGATTCGAGCTTTCGTGAGTCGACTTTAAGTGGTTAGGGGGAAAAACAGCAGGCCGTAATATTGAGCGAATTTAAAAAAGCCCCCGCCCTAAAATAGTATGAGAAATCGATAATTTATTAATAATCAATCAGTCTATTCCGATCTGGGTCCCCGTAGTGAATCATGTCAAGCATATTATGTTAAATGTAGGTTAAGTACTTATTTATTATTTTTCGTAGAAACTACTAATGTCACTTTGTAATATTTCAGGTATTACAGCTGGTGAAAGTTTGGTAAACACTCGAGAAAATGTTGTATAAAACAATAAGTACTTTTATTGGGATTGGATTGAGAACATTACCTATCCACCACCTGACACGCGACTATCAGGCAGTAATTTGTCAGTCAGATTAAAGATCATCCTATGATAATGTAGTCAATTTACGACGATAAAAGTAATAGGTGCTAAAAAATTCCAAATCACCTACCAATTGCAATCGTTATTCAATATAATCATTATTACATACCAGATAATAAAGAAGAGTAGATAAACAATATCTTGTAGAGGTATATTATTTCTGTGTCTAATAAACCTTACATACACTATAAAAAATGGAATAGGTAAAATGGAAATATAAAATTTATTATAAAAATATTAATGTTTTCTCATTCCACTTAGTATAAAGTATAAATTAATTTTCCTTGATACTGACCAAGGATTTTCTACAGACCCTTAAGCCAAGGATACATTAGGGGACAAATGTCCTGCGACACGTGTCGCCAGGGACGTCGGGTGAAGTAGCGCGACGTTGCCGGACTTCGCGCGACATGTCTGGCAACATCGCGCGACACGGGTCGCCAGTGATGTCGGGTGAAGTAGCGCGACGTTGCCGGACTTCGCGCGACATGTCTGGCAACATCGCGCGATACGGGTCGGTTATCCTGTGTTGCAGCGTAGCTTTCAGTTGTGGGAGTCGCACCACTTCGCCTGACGTCGCTACGGACATAAGTCGCGCGATGTCGCCAGATATATCAAGCGAAGTTTCGCGAAGTCGCACGACTTCGCCTGACGTCGCTACGGACATAAGTCGCGCGATGTCGCCAGATATGTCAGGCGAAATCGGCCGGCTTCGCTTGACATGTCGCCGATACATGTCGTAGGACATTTGTCCCCTAGTGTATCATTAGCTTTAAAGTCAATATTTGACACATTATTTTTTACATTATTATCATTATTAATATCTAAATAATACCTACGTACGTAACTCACAACATATTTCATGCCCACTACAATAATTCAACTCACTCGCTTGAAAAGGGAAATTACTTCAATCGTAATTGCCTTTGCTCAAAACATTACATTTCCGAAAAAGTAAAGACTCAACGAACTAAAACTTTAATAGGTCTGGCGTGTTTATTTGACATTTACGTTAGGTACTTACTGTGAGTATGTACCTTACCTACCTATTACAACAATATAGGGGTAAGAATTCATACCATATACGAGTAATTCAACTCAATAATCAGATCTAATAATCTAATATGTATATTCAAAAAATTCAATACTCGTATCGTTAGGGGCCGTTCATTAATTACGTAAGGGGTCCTAGTGGGAGGGGGGTTTATAAAAATCTCTACATGACTTTACAGGGGGAGGGGGGGGAAGCTATTCTACGTAATATTTTACTACGAGTCGTAATTCGCCTGGGAGCGCGCGATTTGGTTTCCTTACTTTAAGATTGTTTCAGGTAAAATCTTATGTAAGACGGAGGAGTGAGCGTCCGAGAAATCTTATGTGTCCTTACATGGTGATAGGGGGGGGGGGGGGGGGTCAAAACTGGCCATAATCGTCCTTACGTAATTAATGAACGACCCCTTATCTATTCAATAATAAAGATTATATAACTGAATCCACTCTAGTGAACCTGTAATAGTACCACTATCTACTAAATAAGTTGGTAACTGACCACTTTTCAATTTTAATCAAGCTAGAGTAAGTCAGATACTTTATGTAGATTGTACTGTTGAAATAAAACAACATTAAAGAGTTCAAATAATGTCTTGTCCTTCAATGTACCTAAATTGTATGATATTTTTTTTAATAATCCATAATTATCGTTTAAACAGGTTCACGGATATGGGCTTAGTTATAATACACCCTGTTTCGCCGGTACTTATACAAGTATGCCAGTTTTTAAGGTAGGTACTATTTTCATCACAGTCAAAAAATTGAGTATGAATCACAAAACGACTAACTCACTAATTTATCAGGATACCGACGGTAACAAATAAGAAACAACAACATTATTATTATTAATTATCAACGAGTAAATGATAAAACATTGTTAAATTTTGAACTTTCCGAATTTGTTGAAATTTAATTTCAAAAATATACAAAACTAAATAGTCAGTACTTACCTACTGCCTTTTTAAAAATCGGTATCCACATCTAGTCTCAACATCCTAACACACTTCTGTCCAAAATGATACCAGTCTCTACGAGAACAGCAAACGTGATGAAGATGAGGTAAAGCACCAACAACACGATGCCGACGCTTTTCCTCAGCACGAATTTGGCGAGGAACAGGATTATCCACAAGCAAACGACGGCGATCAGCAGCGACCCGACCACAAAGTCGATACCAGCTGAGTTTATGTGCACCACAGTCTCCTCTGCGCCTTGACTCACGAGGGCTAAAGTCTTGATCAGCCACGGCACTCCGAGAGCAAAGAGAATTGCCAAGGAGTTAGCGCCCAGGGCATTTGATACACCAATACCGCCTTCCCCTGAAAAAGATAATATCTAGTAAATACAAATTCCGAAATCAAATCATGTTGATGAATCTATCAATTACACCATGAAACAATAAAATTCAATCAGTTTACACTAGTGGCCTAAAATTAAACTAAGGTTGTCTTACGCCAACCATAAACATCTAGTTAGGAGTCAAGTTTGTGTAAAAAACATTTAAAAAATACGAGATGTCCAGGTTTCAGTGTTGGCGCAAACATTAGGGACTCAGGGCCGATTGTTATCAAAGTCAATAGTTTAGTCGTTGGTCAAAAGGTATCGACTCCACTACGACTACAGCGCAGGCCAACGACTACATATTATAACCACCCACTCCCTCGAAGTCCGTTGATTTCCCCCCGAAGCCTCAATACCACCCTAAGCTTTTATGAAACTTCAACCTTCACACCTTGAAATCACAAACGTCCTCGGCTCTCGTAATATTAAAATCATTTCGCTTGCGACATTCATAATTACATATTAATCACATAGATCAGTCTGACATAATACCAGTTATATAGGTATAATTTTAAATACACGATTGCCTATTTATAGACTGATCTGATTTTAAATAGTACAATTTTAATAAAGGCAACCTTACTGAAATCCTAGCGAAATGTCAGTCTAAAAATGTCGAATACCTTTGGAGGAACACTATTTTTTTCTTTCATCCAGGATTGGAAATTCACCCTAGAAGATATCAGATAATTTATATCTATTAATATATTTTTACCTACTTATCATGTATCTATTCTTTCGTCATCACAAAAGTATTAGATTAGAGCCACGGATTGAATTAATGTAGGTATGATAACAATTAAACAGTAGGCTAGAGTTGGTTGGACGTTTCCAAAAGAAATTTTAACAATATTAGTACGCATTTTTTTATCTGCAGCTTATTAAAGATATAAATCTAATTCTTTTAATTACATGGACAATGGAAATAAAGACGCCTCCACAGAAATAAATCAAGATAGAAAGGTGATATGAATCGCGCGTGTCAAAATTTTCATAAGTCACGCCCGCCCCCAATGTGACGTGATTACGAACGAAATACCTCCTTTTGATCGATTCACTGTAGTACCTGTTGTTTTTACAGTTAGTTACAAACCGCACAATAAGGCATTTTAACACAGCCGCTCTGATGGGTCCGCATCGAAAACTAGGCGCTGAATGAATGAAATCTTGCAGTATATTGCAAGATTGAATCAAGTCATCTTGATTTATTTTTGTGGACGCCTCCGATAATGAACTCCTAAGCCGCAAAACAGACAGAGGCGTTGACGGCACGCTGGTCTATGTATATGTTTTGCGTCGCTTCACTTTCATATATTTTATGAAAATAGTTTTGAAGGAAGCAGAACGCGGCCTCAACGGCTAGCACGCCGCACGGCGCGCCGCCTAGTGGACTGAAAATCGAGCTTTTATGGATATTAGATTTCCAAACGTTACTAATTGATCTAGGACTTTGCACATGTAATCCATTACGGTAACTCATACCACCCCTTTCGGGACTATATCCTATTTTATTGCACTTTTATCTATTTATGGAGAAATAGAGTTTATAATTTTGATTTCTAAAATCTTTTTTTTTGTTCGGATACGATACATAATTTTTCTCCATACAATGTTTTTGCGACCTGATTAACGTGAATTTTCACTTGTTTTTTTCTCGAAAACTATACGTAGAAAGTTTTTGCCTCTGGAATATTTTATTATATGCATCAAGATACATACCTAACATATTATATATTTGTTAGAAAAAAAAACTCCGTCATTTTTGTTTTCCATACATTGTCCGCGGTGTACGGGTAAACGGCCCAACGTGAGGCGTTCCGCCGGCGCACAACGGTTGAGGAGCGTGGCTCGCCTGTCGGTGAACCTGTCGTTGCAACGACAGGCGCGCCACGCCCCCTGTGTGTTTTACGCCTAAGCAAGCCAAAAGATATCAATCGGCTAGGTCAAATATCAGTCACGAAATCGTCATTCATATTCGTTACAAATATTTAAAGTATAATTAATACAGAAGGAAGCAAGAAAAATTTCGCTTAGCGACTGTGCTTAAAAACTTACATTAAAATATAAATTATGTAATATGGGTAAATGAAGGACCTGTTACTAACTATCGGAATTTACTGTCCGCAAACACACCAAATTGCTTATGATAATTATATATTACCTACTTAATCCAAAAGGATATTTACAATCGCAGAAACATTTTGAATCATTAGATGAGCCAATGAGTAAAGAGGGAACGCAGGTACAATCGCAAGCTCAACATATTTCAATTGAATATAAACTAGTTATAGAAAAGACTTACCTCTTCTGGACATAATAAATATTGAGCAAGCTTCGGGTAAACATCCACCGAATGCCAAAAACGTCATTCCCATCACAGACTCAGGAATTCCGAAAGTGTGTCCTGGAAAGGTTATGTTTTATTATATGTCTACACATTTGTAGTGGTAGAACCTAATGTGAAGGATCGCCTGGGGTGGTACCACCCTCTTATCTATTTCTGCCGTGAAGCAGAAATGCTTGCATTTCTGTGTTTCGGTTTGAAGCTAGCGTAATTACCAGCACATGGGGCAATCCATTTTAGTCCTTAAGGTTAGCAGCGCAACAAAAACCCTCTGATATTAATACAGTGAGGTGAGATGACTATGGGCGACGGTGACCACTTAACATCAGGTGATCCGATTGCTTGTCTGCTCTCCTTAATCAATAAAAAAATGGCACACTAGCGAAACAAAAATTATTTAAATAATATACATACATAACAGATAGCATGACTCTGTGCAGAGTCAGTCTGGGTTGATACCACCCGTTTACCTATTTCTGCCGTAAAGTAGCAATGCTTTGAAGGGTAAGAGAGCCAGCTTAATTACCGGCACATGAGGCACTCCATCTTAGTCCTCAAGGTTATCAGCGTATCAAAAATTATCTAATAACATTATGATGAGATGTTTATGGGCGACTATAACCACTTACCGTCAGGTGGTATACAATAAAATAATAAAAATAACTAACCTATTACTGTCATGCTCCAAGAGACACAGTAAGAGTTTGCTCCTATCCAAACAATACACATGATGAAAGACAATGGATAAAACTTCCGGCAAGTCACTGGCGATGGAATGGTAATCCTAAGCATGAACCGTAAGGGCCAAGAGTACAACCACCATATTTGGTAAGATACTGATTTCCCTTTTGGATATCTAAAGATGCTTTTTTTCTTGGGTTCTTCATCGATATCTTCAACTGAAAAAAGGTTAAACTCATTACTTAGACAGAGACGTTACTGCTTTGATTATTATTTTGAGCTAGAATCATTACAGGACATAATTAACTAAAACAAATCAGAGACTCTAGCTTTTTAAGTTTATCGTAAATTCGCAGAGTTTTTCTTATTTACTTCAAAATGTAATTTTTGTAATTATTATTTTTATGATTTTTATATTAAAACATTACTTATGCTAAATTCTATAACAGTCACGTCAAAGCAATCTACCCCCAGAATGATTTACAAAATGACAAGTTGTCATTATCGTCAACCTATTCAATGTCCTCATTACCGAGGCACAGGCCTCCTAGATTAATAAATTATTCTTACGACATCTCTCGCAGACATCATTATTTTGAAATTCACTACACGTAATGAATTTATTCTAATAATATCTCAGATATATCTGTACTTTTCAAGAAATTAATTAATCTAATCAGCCTCCTTTGACGGATAATTATTGATGACCAGGCAGGTGTAAGTATAAATAGGTATCAATCAGCTAATCCTTATCCATATAACAACCTTTGATATCGTTTATTTCAAGATTCTGATTTCTGTTGTTCTCTTTAAAAATACCTCAACATCCTGATTGATAACATGATTTATAAAAACACACCGTTCAACACACTACAAATTGTCAAACAATTTTGTACTTAACCATTTAGCAATGCCGGGCATACTCGTACTTAAATAAATTAGAAAAAATTGTTGAAAAATGTTTCCGCGGGCAGTATTAGAATCTGCGATCTTGCCTTTCCGTGACAGTGCTCTAACCAACTGAGCTATCTTGGCTCATCCTGTCGGCTTCAAAACTTTTAAACCACTTTTTCTTATTTATGTAATTTTGTACTGCAAGTCATCGGGAGAACTTTGTAATTCCAAATGCCACAATTGCTTGCTATGTTGCAACAAATAAATTGCAACATTATATTATTCCTATTAAAGATTAACAAATGGTTAAAACGTTATAATCAATGTCTTGTTTTTATGATCAATGACTAGCTAAGCCAGATTGTTTAATTTTGATCTCATTATCTTTTACTTCATTTATCTAATAAACACTTTTTAATTATAATACCTTGTTTTAATTCCCTAAAACAACTTTTACCAATCGTTATTGGTTAATCCTAGCATGTGCCAAACTCTCGTGCTAAAATCCTTATATTTACCAACTCACGTTGGTAAATCTTAAGATTTACCACTATTCGGGGTTTTATAGTAACATATTTTATTTTTATTTAGGTATATAATAAAAATATTAAAGGAACTAATGACGAAAAGGTATGTGAAGCGAAAGTGAGTGGAAAGTAAATTCGGGTTCGTCCTGCGTGCCAAGGCAGAGATTCGTGGCGCTCCGTTCTCTCTGGCTTCCCCGAAAGACGCAATAGCGTAAAGGTAAGTATATATGTAACATTATAGGTAATATAGATGCAGAATTGTGGATAAATAAGGACTTAATTTGAGTCTAAATAAGATGATGATGAGTATGAGAGAGAGAGACTAAATAAGATTTAGAAAATTTATTAGTTTGATTTGTAAGCTAGCTACATTTTGGTACCTACCTGTATCAACATCACGTTTTTTTTCAGAGACAGAAATGTCTTCAAAAGCTTTGTTGTCTACGCCATCCTCAACAGGTTTTCCGTTTTCCTTCGCTGAACTTTCTGTATCTGTGAACAAAATTTACCATAATATTGTGCTAACGTGAAAAGTATCTGTGATACAATCACCAGAACCGTTAGTGCAAATTGTAACCTATATGTATATTATATTACTCACTTGTTATGTTATTCTTATTGCACCACTTCGCAACCAATTTATCGTAGAGGCCGAACAACCTCATGCTGTTGAACATGAAAATGAAGTAGACTATGTAAAGGCATGCAAGAATGACAGCTTCGTACCACTCGACTTGCCCGTCCCACACAATGGCTACTAGTACACTAACATTCACCATGTAGATAAATACGTCTCTTGTGACTGGACGCATCTCAATTGAAATAGGCTGGAAATATTAAACAATATTAATGTTATTGCCTAATTTATGCGGTAAGTTTCGTGGGAATAAAACTTCGATTTGAAAACTGGACATTTTACAACTTTGACATTTTTCGACGAATCGTAAAAATTAACGTTCAAATATTTCATGTTTTAATAACTAACTGGTGTATGGAGGCATACTGGTATAAGGTCTGTTGGATGTATTATAACATAACATCATGTACCTACCTAATATAACAGTTAAAAGTAAATTTATTTCGATAGCACGAACATAGAATTAAATGATACGAAATTATTTTTAGGTGTACGCAAAAAATATTTACAGTTGTAACTATAAATAAGCATTCCCAGCTATACATATATTATACATACAACTAAGCATCATATATGACTTACGACTATAGCAGCTAGACCTCCAATGGCAGCGACACCGAGCGCGTTGAAAATAGCAGAACCGACGATAGTTCCGATGCCCATGTCGGACTCGGTGATGAACGTGGATATCATGTTGACGAAGAATTCAGGGCATGACGTAGCCACTGCCATGAACGTGGCTGCTGCCACATTCTACAAAGATATGAGTACAAATTAAAAATGTAACGTGTTAGTGATACTGTCTGCGAATATGCACAGCCTTACAATAGACAGGGGAAGGTATATCTACGATTGTTGTTACAGCTTTGATTACTATTTTAAACTAGACATAATTAACTAAAACCAATTAGAGACGGTAGCTTTTTAAGTTTATTGAGACATTAAGCCATAAATAACGCAGAACTTTTCAAATTTACTTTCAAACTTAATTTTTATAACTACATTAAAACATGACTTAGGTATCTAAGTCATAATAAATACTAGTATATAGATACTTAAAAATTCCTTGATTACAAGTCTGTTCGTTGACAGACTTATAAATGTTAAACGATTCTATAACAATCACAACAAAGCAATCATCTCCTATAATAATTTACGAAATGATAATTGATTTCAATTATTAGTAATTATTAGTATTTACTAAAAAAAACTAACCTGTGGTATATTTAAGTCTTCACATATCATTTCTACGCATGGAATGAAATAGTCATTGCAAACAACGGCCAGCAACGTAAACGAGTATATCCCAAACAAGGCGTATAAAAGAAAGGCGCCTCTCTGTAATTGATCCTCTGCAAATAAATTGAAATATCATCATCATCAGCCTATTTAAGTCCCCACTGGTGGGGAAGGGCCTCCACTTACACAAGAGCTCCAACGCGCAGTTCAAATGCTGGTTGGTGGATTTCACATGCCATCGAAAATTTCCTTGGATTGCACGTTATAGAGTTGTACATATGACTAAACCCGTGTTTGACCTCAATCTCACTTAAACACAACGGGCTTAGTACTAACAGCTCTTCTATACACAGCCGGAACACATCAACGCCGCCGAAGCAAAGATATTTTGCGACAGAGTTTACATAAATGGGTGGTTAGAGGCGGACCCTGAAGGGGTCCTGACTTCCAGCAAGCTTACTCGTTAGCTTCGTACGTATATAGCGGTATTCGCGGGTATTCTTATAGGTCCCTTTGACGGATACATGTACTTTACACTGTGATAGGATAAACTATCTAAATAAAATGCCAAAGATTTACTGACCTGTGAATAAAGAGTCAGGAAAACTCTCTACGGAATCTGAAAACGGACAAGTCACTTCTTGCACCACATTTTCGTCCACCTTGGTTCTGGTCCGTAACCATGGAGTCCAATGCCAGGTACGCATCTCTTCATCCAGCTTCCTCATTAGTTCTTCTGACATGTACACCGTTTTACCATTTTTATTAACAGACAAATACTTTAAGTCGTCTGTTTTATCTGTAAAAGAAACACCGTAAATTTAATTGCAAGCCCACCATTTCTTCCGATTTTTAAATCTGCTTAAATGTACCTAAGGAACGGGTTATGTGTCCATAAACACAAAAAAAAACTATTCTTCGACTGACTTTCTATTGAATGTCCATGCAGTCTCATTCAGTCCGTTGCTGATTGCTCGACTGACAAACATCATAGTTGGATTTTTTATACATCGGTAACACATACTGATAGAGGTAAATGAATAAATTACAAGCATGTAAGTAGTCCGTAATTCATGTGTTTAATAGAACATTGTTCCTACCACATGCAGTTGCATTATTGTCTTACTTCTACGTTCTGAACACATACCATGTATGTAAAGACGTAATTGAAAAAAGATAATTTGTTCACTTTAAAAATCCGCACACATAATATTACATTTTTCTTCAGAGATAACTCTCAAAACACAATGACACCCAAACTCAGAAAGAGTACTTGGTTTTGGTACTAGAGCCTTCAGCAGGAATCGAACCCTTGCAAGAGCCAATACCAGTTTGTCACTTTATTCTTCTCATTATGAGACTGTAATTGTCGTTCAGGATTATACCTTGCAATAAACAAGTAAAGTGTAAAAGTGTTAAGTGCTTACTGTATTAAAAAAATATTACCTGTTAGTAAACAGTAATACGCTTTAAGGAAAACAGTTAACGCCGTAATATGCTTCAATGATATCGAAAATAAACATGATTACGTGTGATTAAATGTATTGAATCAAAATAGAAATAGCCCTTTTACCTATTTACCTACATTGTGATACCTATGGTTTAGACGCATACCTATTGCTAATTTCGCAATATGCCAATGATATATAATAATATATCTTACAAAGTAAACTATAGCTGTCTATTTAAGTAAAATAATATGTGTATATCTACAAGCAAAGGGATTAATTCTATACCTACAATCTGATTCTATACAAATTTTGAGAAATATACAAATTGATTCGGTTATTTAATTAAACTCATAAACTGTACTATATTGTATTAATTCTGTAAATATTATTGTATAAATTGGTATCTAACCCCAATAAAGTGAGATCAATAAGATCGATTACCAAGTCAACGGACAATGGTGGTGGTAGATAACACTTCCGGAGGTGATTACATTCGTAGGTATTTGCTCGAACAATTGATGTGTTTTGATGGGCTTTACTTTCGATTTCTAAGATTTCTCATAATTGTGATAAATTAAATGAAAAATTAACCTATTTCGACAACAACAAATTATTGTGACTTTGAAACTTTCTTTGTTGTTTTTTATTATTTACACGCTATTTATTTACATATTTACCTACTAAAGAAGGAGTCCTAATTCATCTAACTATTTCAGTATATTTACTAACCAAAATTAAAGCATTACAGAATTTCCAATGCGCTATAAATTCGAACAAACAAGTTATATATATATATATATATATATTATCTATATTATATTAGTATATATTATCATATTTACATACGTACACAAGCACATACATACATCATATATTTTTATTCACTCGCCTCTTCTATTCATCACATTCTAATATCTTTTTATACTCCGCCATTATAGTCTTTTTCACATAGGAAGGCACGTCAAACTTTTATACAAACCTAAATAAAGTATGGATTCTCACTTATGAAAGTTGGAAGTCTTCCGATTAGTATTTTTTCTTTCTTTCTAGTACCCCCTGAATCACAGAGAGTATATAGAGGAGGACATACGATTTTCATCAGTGAGAATCCATATTTTATTTAGGTTTTTGTAAAAGTTCGATGTGCCTTATTATGTGAAATACTATAGCGATATAGGGAATACAAAGTATGTATGTACAAGTACCTACCTATGTTGGAACACGTAAGTCAGGTTAAGAATCCCGTTTGTATTTTATTAACGAATTTAAGGATAATTACTACATTCTCAATGTGAATGTATGTCTAGTCCCTTAATCCATTTGTTAAGCGCCAGAGATAAAGTGTCGTTACGCAAAAAAAATAGATTATCAAAAAATCCTAATGGATTTTAATAAACTCAATTTCTAATGTCATGTTGCGGAATTATATGGAAACTATTCTTTATAGCGATCTCCATAACCATGCAACCCTATAAAATAAATAAATAAAATTTCTTTATTTCAGGCATTACACCCATAGTAAAGTAATAAGTAGGTAGTTAATAAAAGTAGGAACAAACGAAACTTATATAAAATGAATTTAAATTACAACTTAAACAATTAACCAACCTAAACGAACAAAATAAAACAGTGTTCTACTTTTTGTTCGCACCAGACTGCGAACAGAACAAAACCTTTAGCCAGTTTCCATACAGTCTATTCCTATGAATATCCTTGCTTATAATATAACGTTTAAAAGTCCGTTATTTGAGTCACAAACCCTCTGCCAGGACATGGCGACCCGGCTCCTAATGATAGCGAAATAGTCCGAGACCCTGGCGTCCACGAACATGCTCGACGCGCTGCAGTATAAGGTAAATTCATTATGATACGAAAGGCGTTGTTATATTAGGCCGCCTAAATTGTATTTCACTATTTCCTTTTCTATCTCTTATTTGTTATTTTATATTTGTGCAATAAAGTGTATTTTACTTTTACTTTACTTTTACATTCGAAGGATGCTGAAGACTTTCCTTGTTTACTTGGTCCATAGCTGGCAAGAACATTGACAGAATGCCTTAAACAAGGTAACCTTAACATCCTTCGAGCAGTTTGCAAACCTGCGCGCGAGCATATTGGACGTCATCAAAAACTCATGGCTAAGCTAATAACTATAAAACTGTTGATTTATATCTACCTACTCTATTCGCACATCAGTATAGAAATCCGTGCCAATGCTATTGTTTTTAAAATAGTCAATATATCGCGTGATTACTTGCTTCATATAATTATTAATAAATCATGTTTAGCGGTGCAACACAAACACATCTAATAATTTATTCTTCTCTATTGCTTACAGGACAAATTTTTTGTGTACGAAATTCCGAATACCAAAACCTCAACCAAAAAATATCACTGGTCACCGAAACAATAGAATACTATAACATTGTTACTTTGTGTATAAGATTATGTTATGAACTTATGACTCTTGACACATACATTACATACATTGCAGTATTGCATATTATTTTCTTTTACATTAAACAGAATATTAATGTTAAATGATATACCTACTTAAATATTATTTAATTATATATGACTTGTGAATGATATCACCAATAAATAATAGAATAAGTAATCTTAAATAATCTTACTAAAGTCCTCCAGGGCGACGATGTGTGAAGAAAACCAACATATTGTTAGAGTGATTAACAGTAATTTCTCTCCAGGCAACATTTTTAATCTCTCGCTCCAATTTCACTTATTTATTACCAAGTCCTTTTACATAACTGAAACAAAACCACACATTAGAAACTGGAGTACATTTCATGCTTACGTGAGTATAACAGGTCGAGGGATACAAACATAATTAAAAATACTAAACTGGTAAAACCACAAAAACCTAAATTGTAATTTACGTCACAACTCTTATAGATGTTTATGATTTTGAAAAAATATAAAACGATATAAAAATGCGAGTGAATGTGTTTATTTACATAACATATTCTTGTATACTTTACTTAAAAACAAAACAAGATAGTTAACATAAAATTGTTCATAATTTAACTGTGAAGTATCAAATAAGTTAGAACACTAATATTCGTAACTTTGTAATTATTATTTACTTATTAGCAATCGACAAGTAAGTATTATTATAGTCCAAGTGTACGCTTGGTCACCGTCCAAATAATAAGTAGGTACGTTGTTGTTATGTATAGTATAAGTACTAATAAAATAGGAACGAGTAAGTATAAATGCAATTTGTAAAAACCAAGTGAAATAAGGTTATAAACTTAATCCTAGCTTATTTAAGTGCTGTATTCAGTATTTATGTGATTGTGTCGATTTAGATAAAGAGTATCTATAAATCATTATGACAAGTAATTACGTACAATTTAAAGATTAATTAGTATGAACTTTAATTTATAGATCATAAACCGGATGTTCTATTTTTGGAAAGAATTCTGGAAGATCGTTCTGGAAAAAATGTGGCATGCATGAGAAGAAACTGGAGTAGGCACAAACCTAAATCCGGAATATTTTTGTTAATATAACAAAAATTAATTAATTAATTAATTGGGACAAAAATTACGAAATACACATTGCAGAACCCAACATGATACAACCTAGTAATATTGTTTAGGTAATCAAATAATAAACTATGACCCCAATAGAGCCAAGTCTGATCATCGTGCGACCCGTTTGGGTTCAATTCGTCCATTTCCCAAATGGGACTGGGCGATTTAGGAATTGGACCTATTGGGAAATGGACGAATTGAACCCAAACGGTGCGATCGTATTTATAGTATAATCTAGTACTCGTATATTAATTTTAACCGTTCTGTATTTTTTCTCGTTTTAAGTACGAATAGGTTAAAATCAGGAACTACCTGAATGTAAGAATTATTTACATCCCCTGGAAAAAATAATCCGCGAGGAAATATTTTTTCTCAGTTCCTGCAGTATATCCTATACAGGTGTTAGGCAGAGGTTCGCCAAACGGAAAGGTTAGGCCATTTAGAACATACCTACATATTAACTAGATAGTTTTTAACAAAGTTTTTTTTAACTTAATGTCTTGTTTTACCTATTTGTTAAGAAAATTATTGGAGCTGTTAAAGTAAACATTTCGGTCTGTTAAAGTAAACTGTATTTGTGCTTGTTGGTACGAGTACTAATATAAATTCCAATCCTGACATAAATTTCTGTATTTTACTGGCTTTGAAATATAAGTACGTACCAAATATAAGCAATAGTGACAAAGTTACGCGACTTACAATTGGTAACTTTCTACTACCTTATAATTCCATTTCTGTGAGTTCAACAACATGATTTTGACTTTGTTCAAACTTCATTAATGTCTACTTTGTCTACATGTGCAATAATTATTGCCGAGCTTATCTTTAAAAGAGATTTATTGCAGCAAGATCTAATTGCAAAAATCATTTTTATTACACCTGCTCAAAAATGTGCCAATTTATCGACTGAAAACTGGGCCTATACATCTATTACCGCCATGTGGCGGGAATAAATTACCCACGATCGGAAGTAGTCGACTTTTATACCAATTACAAACAAACGGTAACTTGTAATCGAAGAATTTTATATGAGAAGTGAAGATACTACATGATTAATATTTTAATAATATTAAATCTCGGTTTATTTGGAAAAATACAGTTTTAAATATTTAGAGTCGCTCTAAATGTTATCAATTGGCGCGTGTTATCAATTATTTAAAAATAAACTTAAAATGGGTGCATACCCATGTAATTATTGTTAAAAATCATAATTGTAATTTTAATGAATCATAAGGTGAATTTAATTGAGAATACAGTTTCATAAAAATTATTAAATTATTTTTTTGACCATAGAAGCTTCTAACAAACACAATTCTGGTATTTATTCAATCGCAGTGATTTACATGTACAATAATGTAGGTATTGTTGTTTATATTTAGTGAAGAAATTAATCCTCCACCGCAAATTGTCAAAGAAGTACTAAGGCGCTGCAAGCAATATCCTACCAGACAAGTTAAAAAATATGTTAGTATTGTGCTTTAGTTAAATATTTTTAATTTTATTCTATTTCTTGCAGATGTAACAAAAAATGTCGTGTCTAACACGTGCGGTAGGACCAATTGTCGCACTCGTCTGTCCGCAACACGAGCCGTAGGCGAGGGTTGCGAAGCAGACTCGTGACGCCAATCTGGCCCCTTCCGCCAGACAATCTACAATTGATACCTATGTTAAAATAAATATTGTTGTATGTTAATTGAGTAAGGGTATCATTAATACTGTGTTAGTAAACACATCACCTTTGACATTTTTGCCAACTAAGAAATAGGTATCCTACCGCGAGCACGGAAGAAGTTACGGACAAATGTAAGTATACAAAATACTTGGTTGATGGCAGGGCGATTCGAATTCGAATTCGAAAAGTACTAAAAACATTGAAAACATTTGGCATAATTAAATAAACTTGACAAAAAAATTGAAAATGTTCGAAGAAATTTTTCACAATTTAATAAATATATAAAAAAAAGTAAATTCGAAAAAAATTATCGGATAACAAACATAGCTACCTATAGAGAACTATTTTGGAAAGCCAAGCCAACCCGTCGAAATTAGTGTTTACTATTTACTGGTTAGAAATGGGAATTTTAACTTTTGCCAGGGAGCTAGCCCAAACCGGCGCGGTTCGAGCGCGACCGGCCACGGGCGTCCGACCGGACAAAACCCGCCATTATGAGCTCGGCCTTATGGTTTTAAAGACTTTGAAATCAATTATAATGGATAAAATATAGATGTAGAATTCGAATCATTAAGAGGATGGTCTGCGAGTGAAAATGGGTGAAATGTTATCCCGCCATAAAATCAATATATTAAGAAATGAAATTTTATTTTCCTTATCGGATAGTCAATATTAATGTTTGCATAAAATTACTTACAAAAATTTATAGATATGAAGAAATTAACAATCGAAATTTTACGATTTTTCACACACAGACCACCTTCTTAAGTACAGTATCGAATGATTCTAATTATCCAGTATTTCGGGATATTGAAATCTGTAGCACCATAGTTAGGTTCTGGCATAGGAAATTCTTACCTATGAAAATTTTGGAATTTAGGAATTAATAGAAATTTAGAAAATGTGCCATTTGCGATGATTGGAGATTACAAACATGTTAGCTGAATTTTTCGTGCAATGCGAGTAGTAAGTATGTAGGTAGGTACCTACCTATCAATATTTGATGCCTGAAATTGTAAGAGTTAGGAGATCTGAGCAACTCCTTATCGGTGTTTGGCATCAAAAATCTTGTAAGTAGGTAAGTACAAATTTTGGATGTTAAACACACCTTCACTTCCATTACACTTTCTCGAAATCGCAGAGCTTGCTAATTGTTTCCGTAGTCAGACGTGACACATTTTCCGCCGCTTACGATTCTTGTAAAAGTCAGATTCCAGTAGCCTGAGCACCCCTATCTGTACCGAAACGTCGACACTAGCTTAATTGGCCTGTCGTCAGCAGAATTTTACGTTGACCATTGTCTGTGTACTGTAGTGATTTGTAACTTCACTAGATTGTCCCGTAGTTTAAAAACTCTGTTACGTTATGAAACGCGGTCTTTCATTTAAGAATTGTAAAATTATTTCATCTAAATAGGTCTATGGTAGAATAACATAAACTATTCTTCGTATATAGTTATAGGTTTAATCTAGATATAGATATCGAGGCCCTTCATACATATACATATAAATGGAAGGGTGCCTGCGGCTGGCCAAGTTTGACGGTACGAAGCGGCATTTAGTGTTTAGAATCGCATTAAGAATTAACTATCACATACTACACTGAGATACCCGAGGTACATGGTATATCGAATATTGCTCCCCAGTTGTAATTACCTACAGTTATTAACAAACAAACACGTTGAACGATTACGATAAGCGACGCAATCACGTCTGCGACGCAACACAAATATAAGGAAGGTAATTCACTGACCTATATTACAATTTCTTCCACCCATTTGAACCACTGCTACTGACAATATCACTTATTTTCGTATCTAAGTACCAGCGACTTACTTATACAAAGTTACGGGACACGAATGGATTACATGCAAATTATGATTCATTTAATCATTAATCAAATCACTGAATAGCATTTAATTCAAGCAAGAATTCTACGGATTAAGATTTTATATGTATCAATTTCAATTAATCAAGATTTTAGAACCGTATTTGACTACTTTATTTATATGTATACAAAAGTAATAAAATATGAATATTTTAACTAACGATTTTAGGAAATCTATAGTTAATTGCCTAGTTAACGAAAAGAAATGCCTTCGCGACGCTACTTAAATCGTCTGCAATAGACGTAACAGGCCTATGATGATGATGATGATGATGATAGTTAATTGCATAGGTTAGATACTTACATGTTTATACTGCTGTACAAATTCTTACTTAATTCATTAACCTACGGATTCAACATTTTAACTTTAATTAATTAAATCGTTATCACTATAGTAGCTGCCACGCCAACCGTAAGGGACTGAAAACCGACACTGAAATAAACATAATGAACATCAGAGGTTTTTAAGCAGATTATCTTCTGTGATAAGACAGTCGTAGCGATTAGTTGATTCAATTATTTTATTGCACGTCAGTGGCATTAATCATTTTTTTCTTGCATAAGTTTACTATCCCACCAAAAACATAAGTGTGTAAAAAGGTTTTAAAGTTCTGTGCAAGGAACCAGTAGGCCGTCGGCTTCGCCGTTAAAAGAATGGAGATCTAACTGGATGCCAAGTTCAATTATTAACGTTCCTTCAAACTTTTCTACAGAAATATATAGGTAACAATTGTTTAAACATAAAAATTATCGCTTGCTCAAAACTAAATCCCTAACTTGGCAAGTTTTCACACAAAACTCATGGACTCTTCACTTTTCTTGAATGATTCTTGATCTTTCTGGTAGGATATCAATACTTTTTGTAAAGTTATATTTACTTAAATAGTGACGATAATGCTTACCTATTCCGCGTTTACACGGTATTCATTTCTTTTCATTATCATGATTGAAATCAAATTTAATGCGTAACGTCGCCGATACATAGTTGTATGTGATCTTTTACAAGTATTTTTCATTTTTACCGCTGAGCATTGGCGTAACCTAAGGCGCATAACATATACAAGAGGCGTGCCGACAGCGCGCTGCCACAGTAACGTCAGCACGCCGCCTGTCTGATTTGCACCCGCCGCCTTCATACATTTTGTATGCAAGAAGATGAAGAGACGCGCGCTGGCCCTTTTGCCCGCCCCCTTCAATCTCTTTTCATACAAAATATATGAAAGTGAAGCGACGCAAAACATACACAAGAGTGTGCCGATCGGCGTGCCGTCAGCGCACCGCCAATGTTTGTTATGCGCTTTTTAGCCGTTCTTGAGAAAAAGTCGGACAATAAAGTGGTCCTTTACCTATAGGTTTCGTTTTTAGGGATCCGTACCCCGAATATGAAAACGGAGCCGTATTGCTGTCGCTACTCTGTCACGTGGGTCTAACTCCTAAACGGAATAGGATAAAGATTTCAAATCACATAATAATATGTATTCCTTTGATTCAAATCTGAACATCGACAATTAAATTTTTAGTTTTTTTAGAGGCACTAGTTTTATGTTTTAGTACAGGGATTAAAAAAAATCTAGTTCGTGTGTGCGCAGCCGGCAGGCGGGCGAGCGGGAGGCGCGGCCGGCTTGTCTAACCTAACCTAAGCATGCGGGGTGTCTTTTAGTGTAATTTTTCAATTGGTAAACAAGCCTGAGATCCAAATAGGCAGTCACTCGATACGCCCAAGAGGGATGACGGAGATCATTGTCGAGCGACAAGATAGGAGTGGAATCGAGCGCTCGCTCGATACTTACTTTATTACATGTTTTCAATCTTCTCAGCTGGAGTTGCTTTCGGTACGGAAAAGGTACTCTATTTACTATTCTGTGCTTTCGGTAGATCGCCCTCGCGCCCCGCTCCCATGCACCGAAACGACGATGACGGCCGAGTCCTAAAGAAGCGACACAACTAGTCTGGTTGTTGCAAAGTTATATTTGCACCCGCCACGACACGTGCCGGTGCTGTACTTCATTTGTATGAAATGAACATAGACTTTCGGGACAGCAAAATTAACTTTGTCTTCTATTTCGACTCACACTTGGCTGATTTCTGATTTATATTATATACATATATATTATTGTAAACGGTGCACAACCTACCTTTTTCCACCAAGATTACTCCACCATAAGGTTGTCTGGAAGAGACCGCTTTTAGTGATAAGACCGCCTAGATTGTATTAATCGTTTTGTACGCATTGTATCACACTAATTTTGTGCAATAAAGAGTATTCATTCATTCATTATTCCTTTATGTGTGAGAGTGGGGTATCCATCGCGAAGCAACCTTCCTAGATGATCATGTAAAATGGTGGAAACTGCCTGTAATAGGGTAAGAGCTCCAGTGAATGAACGACCCCCAGTGAATGAACAAAATTGTCGTTATTAGCTTAAACTAAGAATTCAGCGGTGTTCTACCAAACGATTATTTTTTTTTTTGCTTGGCAACCCCTTTACCTAATTTTTGGCAACATCCATGAGGTCTCCAGAGCGTCAATCACAAAATGGCGAACGTGTAAAGTGAACCAGTCTCGCGCGACCTTCGACTTGTATGGCGGAATAATAAGGATTCAGGTTAGTACTGCCACATTTAACTTGATTTATTAGATTATCCTAAGGTTTCTGCCTTTTGTACTCGTATCTTTCAGTAGTTTAAAGGATTGATAGTGTAATTTACATGCGATCCAACGTGATTTTGTTTCATTTTAACCAAAAATCTGGATGTTCCATTATTAACGTGTATCCCCCGTTCATTCCAAGGGGACAGGCGTTAAATAATTTTTTGTAATATTTTGTTTTGCCGATCTTGAAATAAATTTTTGTTTTCTACAATGTACTTACTAATACATAGACGAGATTATGTCCAGTATTGGAACAACTTTTTAAACATTAGTATTCATTATTGGTTCGTTAATTCCAGTGAATAAACTTTATTTACTGAGCCTAGTTCATTTACTGGATTTTAGGATCTAGTGTTTAAACAATGTACAAAACATAAGTTTATGTACACGCGTAGAAAAGATATTATGGCTGATACAGGTACAGAGACTGAAAGAGAACATAAAGATGACCTGCAAAGTACTATGAAAATAGTTGAATCAGACATTGGACGGGAGAAACGGAAAGAAATTATCGAATTCTACCAAAGAAAAATAGTACATGATCATCCTTACTTTTCCTTGTTGATGAAATGCAAACAAGGCATCGAAAACGCAAATCCACCCATCACAAAAGAAATTTCAAATGCCGAGACTCCGCTAGACTTGTCAAATACATCGTCTAATGGAGTTGCAGAAACAGAAACTTCAGGTGCCGATCAGAACCATTTTCCATCTACCCAAAAGAAAAAGACCGACGAAAGTACCCAAAATGATAACTCTGAAAGTCAGGCCACTTCTTTGGTAGTAGTTTCAGAAATCAATGCTGTTCAAGATGAAGAAACAGTCAGGCAGAAGAAAAATACAATTAACCGAAGTAATTTAGATGAATTACCGTGTTCCATAGATATTTCAATGGAGTCTGGTAGTTTGGTACTTGAAGACATTGATGATATATTTGACAGCGTAACAAGACGAAAATTTAACGATACAGGTGAGATTTGTGAATTCTGCCTGGACTGGATATTCTAGTTCCTGACACATCGATCACTGGTGTTCGTGATATGGAGGCTGTCATCCCAGATTCAATCACAACGAGTACAGCTGCTATCACTGCACATTCTGTACCTACAACTACTACCAACGCATGTTCAACACCCACAGACCCTGCCACTATGTGATGCTCAAGTAAGACAGCTTCGGCAGGTGCAAGTACTGCTATCGCTAGTACGAGTTTGTCAAATATAAAAATTGGAACAATTTTTGACTTATCCTTCAATATCTGGAAAAAAGACAAAGAATATAAAGAAAAAAGAACCGATGCCATATGCATTAACTGGACAAAAATATAAATAATATGTGAGAAAATTGGAAGATGAAAAAAAAAAGGAAGAGGAAATAGAAGAACGAAAAAGAAAGAGATTGGAATCGAAAAAAGTGAAAGATATAAAGAAACGTCATGCACCAGAAAAGGATGAAGGGCCGAAAAAGAAGACAAAAAGTGGTACGAATGAGGAGGAAAAAAATCAACAAAAGAAGAGAGTGACTTCTATAGATGCTATTAAAATGATTGGGAAATACGTTGTCGCACAATTTAAGACCCCAAAACGGATACGACACTTTATCGGAAAAGTGCTCTTAGTAGACTTAGAAGAAAACAAGTACAAAATTGACTTTCTGAGAAAGAAATCTTCTGTTAATGATAAAATCAATTTTGTAAAACCACAAACTGCAGACATCGCGGAAGTTGCTTTTGAGGATATTGTACGTACATTACCTGAGCCTAACAGTTCTAGGCGTGGATTGATCTCTTTTGAGAATATTGTACGTACATTACCTGAGCCTAACAGTTCTAGGCGTGGATTGATCTCTTTTGAGGATATTGTACGTACATTACCTGAGCCTAACAGTTCTAGGCGTGGATTGATCTCTATTGAGGATATTGTACGTACATTACCTGAGCCTAACAGTTCTAGGCGTGGATTGATTTATTTTGAGGATATTGTACATACATTACCTGAGCCTAACAGTTCTAGGCGTGGATTGATTTCTTTTGAGGATATTGTACGTACATTACCTGAGCCTAACAGTTCTAGGCGTGGATTGATTTCTTTTGAGGATATTGTACGTACATTACCTGAGCCTAACAGTTCTAGGCGTGGATTGATTTCTTTTGAGGATATTGTACGTACATTACCTGAGCCTAACAGTTCTAGGCGTGGATTGATTTCTTTTGAGGATATTGTACGTATATTACCTGAGCCTAACAGTTCTAGGCGTGGATTGATTTCTTTTGCTGATTTAAGTTTCACGGACGTTGAATAAGGTGGAAGTTTTTAATTTGAATAATTGAACTTTCCTCGTGAATTAATACACATTAGATTACGTTATCTGTTAATTATACATTTTATTATGTTTGTTGTTAAATATCCCGGTAAGAAGAAACCTTTATTAGTACCTAAATATTTTTAAGGATTTTGTGAAGTCTGAAGAAACTGATGACTGTGATACCATAAATGTAGATTACATAGGTAGGTAACTAGATTGCTATCTAAGTATTGGTCATTATTAATACGTGTGTAAAACTCTTGGATCTCTCAAAATGTGATTTTAGTGCCATAAGTGTCAGAATAATATTATGTTCCTAAGAAAACTGTGGAGACTGTATGCCATGAAACATTTTCAGTTAGTGTTGGTTTTTTGATAATTGACCTTGTTGATTATTTCATTTAGGTTAAAATAATATATATTTGTAAGAAAACTATGAAGACTGTTAGTCAAGAAACGCTTTCAGTGAAGTGTTGATTGTTTGATAAGTTTACCTCATAGATTACTTCAGTTATGTTAAAAATAATATATTTTCGTAAGGAATCTGTGGAGACTGTTAGTATGTCATGAAACATTTTTCAGTGAAGTGTTAATTTTTTGATAATTTACATTGTTGATTACTTCAATTATGTTAAAAATAATATATTTTTCTAAGAAAACTATGAAGACTGTTCGTTCGTCTTGTACCATTTTTAGTGAAGTGTTGATTTTGTGATAATATTACTTGTTGATTAATTCAATTATGATAAAAATAATTATGATAATAATAGAAAAGTCGTTAACGACCATTTAATTAAACGAAACTTTACATAAACGTTGTTATCTTTCAATTATTTCTTACAGTTTATTCACTGGGTTACCCGCTGTTCATTCACTAAAAACTACCGTTCATTCCAAGGGGATTTGCCGATTTCTGAGTTTTATTTGCTTTTAAGTCGAACATGGAAATAGAATATTTGAAAGAAAAGAGATTAATTACAAACTTGAATAAATTCTAATGTCATTGAAACCATATGTATCACACTCAGATAGTAATTTCTAATAGAAATTTATTTTCAAAGTCGACAATGTTCCTTAATCGTCTATTCACTGGAGCTCTTACCCTACAATCTTCAGTTCATCCTGAAACACTCACTTCAATTTTTAGTTATACTCGTAAAATTGCGCCAACTTCTTTAACAAGAGAAATTCAATTCCTACGCTCCAAACATCAAATCCAATATTTATTATCAATTCAATGTGTCTGTTGTATCAGCAACAGATTCAGCAAATGTGACTCATATATTTTGAGTTGTTTTGTTACAAGATTCGGGTCACAAGACTGACTAAATAGCAGGATTATCTTAGCGGATTATCTAGTACTAAAACTTGTAACGTGGCGCGGATAATGAACGTTTCAGACACAAAATTATACTGAAACCATTATACCTTTTAATTGATCTACGATTTTCATTGTTAACGGTTTGGCCATCAAAACCTTAATATAATAAATATTTACGGTATATTAATTGTATCTAGTACCTACCAATCGTTGAAAACTGGAATTTTAGTATGTTTACTAAAAAAATGTTATCTTCACACTTAGACAATTGTATCTATCTACAATACTAATCAGTGTAATCAATAAAAACCAAGAATGATTCGTAAACATATTTATTTTCATTGTGTATGTTCATTAAATTAATACCTATACCTTACCTATTCTTTTATAGGCGAAAATAAAATCTATATTAATAATTTTAACAAATTCAATTCAATTTGTTTCAAATACTATAAGCTAAGTACTATAGGTACTTATTGCAAACAACGTAAGTAGGTAGGAAAATGAGCAAGGTGCATGTAAGTTATTCAGCTATACGAGTACGTAGGTAGATGTACAGTGGACTAGGCTATAATACATTATCGCTTTGACTTATTTGACCTAAGAATATTCATAAGAATGTCGAGGAATAATTACAAAAACTTATTGCGACCTGGTTCCACAGAGAGCTTGATGTGTCCTTCCACTGTACATATAGTTCAAACTAGGTACTTGTATAATTACCTATGTATAATTTAGTTAGGTACCTATATTTTTTCAAATGGTTATTCTGTGGTATGTATTTCTATTACTACAGTTTACAATTTCAAAAGATCTTGTTTTTGAATAATCAGAGCAAAAAGAAACCCATAATAATAAATCATAAATTCTATCAAACCATTTACAGTACATTTATTATTATTACATACATATTTTAATTTATTATTATTATATTATGTATTTCTTATGACTAGGATGAGCTTGAATAAAATTAAAATAAAAGTAGTCTCCTTAGGGGCTGAGCGCGCGTTCGTTCCTTCATGAAAATAAAATTAAGGTTGTATATACCTACCTACCTAAGTGTCCGGGGTACCTAAAATTTTAAACATTATGTCTGCTGCCTTCAATCTAAACAAGTTAAGTAGGTAGGTGCTATAATCTACAGATAACACAGATGTAATAAAAGTGTGTAAAAAACTAGCAGACACAATATTTTTCTATCAGTCACAAACTCGTGTATGATTCATGAAAATTCTTGGAATACTTGTGTACTTGCTTGTCTTTTGTTTTGACACGGTTTTAAGGAATATCCCTTTAGTAGGTATCTACGCTATACTTTGACCAAGCCTATAAAAACCCTGAAATGAGGGTGCCACTGGTACTTTTATAATCTGTGTTATGGAGATCGCAATGAAAAACATAGTTGCATTTAATTAATTCTACAGTAAGGCGAGGGTTTTTATAATTATGTTCAAATTTTAATAGGTATAAGTATGTACTAAGTGAGATCGCCAAAATATTACAATGTAAGGGGCACCGAGGGTACTTCCTTCGGATGATCAGATTTAGACCCGGTTTTTTTTAATTTAATAGAGAATGTTGTCGACAATGATCTTTACTAGAGCTGATAAAAATTGGACCAGTGGTTTCCAAGATCTTGGACTATCTTCGAGGTGGTCAGACAGTCAGGTGGAATCTCTGAAGCGGTAATAGCTAGATGGTTCGAATTTGAGCTCAAATGTTCAGGTTCATGGTGCGTTTGCGACACCTTATACCTTGAGGATCTGATGATGACCAGGAAAAATTTAGTGAACTTCAATTTCACAATATGAAACTGGAACTAATAAATAATTTGAATTTGAATTTGGAAGAATTGTAAGATTATCAGGCCACCAAAACTATAATACTTAGTTAGATGGGGTCTCTAAAGTTGTAGGGAATCGTGACACATTTACAAGAGAAAAAAAATTAAAGATGGTAGCCAAAAAATAAATGAAAATGTTGTGGAGCTAGGAATTTTAAGATAGCCATGGCGAGGCCGAAGGCCGAGCTCCGCGTGGAGCGAAGCCCGGAGCTGACGATCTCTGGAACGGTAACAGTTTGGTAGTTCGAGTTTGAGCTCAAATGTTTATGACCATGGTGACCTTCTCACATCTGGAATATTAAGGACCTGATGATGACCAGGAAAAAGTAAGGGGATCTCCACAATCGTATGTCAGGGGTTTATTAAATTTTTAATTTAGAATTATTGGTATTTTGCTGTAGGATTGGTAATTCGATTAAAAAACCTTTTAATACTTACATTGCCAAAATTGTTGTACCTACTGGTAATTTGCGTTATTGGTATTATGCGTCTAACTAACCTATCGACAAATATTCAAACTGTACATCTGTAGATTTAAAAGACGTTGCATTTATGTGCAATGTAGAGAGTAAAGTACGCGACAGCCCGGGAGTGCGGGTCTGAATATAGGTATGTATCGCATTTCAGTACATGTTTTAGGTGTCAGCGGGGCGTAGAAGAGCGAGGCATGAGTACGGACCGGCGCGCGTTCTGGAGGAGGACATTCCCCGCTCCCTCGCTCTTCTGCAACCAGCTAACACCTAAAAACATGTACCGAATCGCGACTCGTGCCTATATTCAGATACTATAGGTGAATTTTGTTTCTGAAGATTATTATTTATTCTTTCTCGCAACTTTAGTCTACCGCATTATGTATGTATAATGAGCGGTTTATTTATCTGTAAACTCTCTTAAAAAATTTAACGTTTGTGGAATTCCCGAACATAGAAAATATTGGTGCCTTTAAATCCTTTTGCAGTGAAATTGTTGCTTTTAGTTTCCTGATTCGGGGTCGTCGTAAATGAACCGCAAGCCACACCAAAGGTGAAAAAGATTATTAAGTCTACGCCGGCGATGAGTGTGAACCCTAGCATGAGGCTGAGCAGCCCTCCGAACGAAGCTGAAACAAATTGAAGTTTTTATAGAACCCCGTCACAATAACCAGTATATCGGATTTTTTTTATTATAAATAGACATTTTTATTATAATAAGACAACAGTCAAATCATCACCTGATAGAATAATGAAATTATTGCTAAAACAATGCCAGCATGAGTGACAGGCTCTTCTAAACCTTTACTCATTATCTTGAGTGAGAACCCCTAACTCACGACGTTTTTTGTTTTTAATCGTGAGGAAACCTGCATGAATGATTGAATAAAGATTTCAAATCCACTAATCCGCACTGGCTAAAATTTTACAGAAGAAAATGTGAAATGCATATGTATACCCACACACGTAGCACGTAGGTATGTCTAATACCAACATCATATCTGTCATCATCTCATCTTTAGAAAAAAGTACAAACCTAGGAGATTTTGCCAATTCAAATAAACATCGCGCCGATATCTAGTGGAAACTAAATCGTTGAAGAATACATTCACTATAGAACGGTTTTCCAAATTGATATCGTCACTGTAAAGGAAATACCATAGACTGTTAATTGACATGGAAATGTAATAAATAAGTCGTATATTTACTCAAATGTAGTTATTGATGTTTTACATGTACAAATAATTCTTAGTTCAGCGAACAAAAACTTCATAAAACAGCTTATCTGTCGCTGTAAATAATATTACGTTAAGTACTTATTTCACGATTATAAGGCTGTAAAGAAAAAAGAACGAATACTATAAAAAATCATTTGGATTCCTATAAAATATGGGTGGACGTGTGTCGCACTGAGCTAAATTGATATGAGAGCTTATTACGTATTAACATTCAATAACACCGGATTCTGCCAGTTTCGTAAATTTAGCCACCCATCAATTTTGTCATAAAATCTTCAGGGTACAAGGTCTACTCTAGGTCTACTTTAATTACCTAACTGTCATTCCAGATTATTTCCAGACAGACTGAAATGTCAACCAGTTACAATTTGCCTAATTTTGTCACTTCAACTTGGTGTTCATCTGCTCTTTGCTACTTAACTCTGATGGGTACGCTACAAGGTGTTAATAAAATAATGCGAAACCTTTTAAGGGGTAATATAGTATATCTACTCATCAGTCCTTTTATCACAGCCGTAGACAGGGGACGGAATTTAGTGGTGCAAACGGTATGGAGGGGGGGGGGGGCGTTACCATACACAATTAACTTGGTTTTTCATAAGGTACTTATACCGGAGAAATGAAAAAGTATAATGCAAAACTATGATAAAGCTTTTGACCCGTCTAGAAGTTGCAGTAGCAGGTTCCGAAGCTCATCATAAGGACAGTATTCTAAGTAAAATCAAGTCAATTCAATCAACGAGTTCAGTAGATCACTACAAACAATTAAGAGTCCAAATACGACATACGTACCTATAACTAAAATGGATCAGCAAATATTATACTAATAATACAGAATAAAAGCATCGATTTAAAAAAAAAATAGATCTAAAAAAACACCAGCATCCGGTCAGTTTTGGTTCTGGCTTTCACGATGAGCCTAGGGCCACTCATTTCATAAAGTTCTAACTGAGTACACGACTTATTGTTAGTACTTACAAGAATGGCAGTCCGTGTAATTTCGCGTTTAGGGCCAATTTCCCTAATGCTACTTCCAAAGGGTAGTCGTAATGCTCACATTCAGGCAGACATTGGAACAAGGTGTCCTCTATATTAGAGCTCAGGTTTACCTCCTTGATGGCATTTGATTGAGTTCCGCCTTTGTTATGCAAAACAAAGTCACAACTAGATAATATATAATTAATACCAGTGACTTAGGTATATTATTATTAAATGATTAATACTTACCAAGAAGGGTTTCCAAACAATCTATGTCGTTGAAATTACATGTCCGATGATAATCTGAAATATTCACATCTGATTACTTATTGCTTACGTAAGTCTAGTGTCTTATTATTATGTATAAGTAATAATAACAAGTATTAAATATCAATATTAAGATCGCGATACAATATTGTATACTAGCGCCAGCCCTTACAAAAATAAAGATTTCTTCCAAACACTGTTTATTTCAAAAATATTTCTATATATTCAAATGTAGTATACTGATATAAGCTGATAACAGGATAATAACATACGTCAGTTATACTCGTACGTCAGTATCCCATGATATGTCTGTCACTAGAGTTTCCGTAACAAAAAACGTATATTACCTAATGATTTTCAAACTTAACTAATTTCTAGACAAAATAAAACTGACTGATGCTTATAAATAAAATAATCTGTTTATGTCAACATGTGTATAACATACACGTAGGTGTGTTTATACCTACATATTTAATCGACTCCCAGGTGAATATAAGTGAATTGGTAAATACGAATAGTATAGCCATAAATAAAATAAGTATAATAAGAAATTGTAACTGAAGTCGGCGACAAACATAATAACACAAAAGGGCACGACTTCAATAGTCGGTTAAATTTTTTTATTATAATTTCGTTTATATTTTTAAGCTCAGTTAATTATTTTAGGATGACCGAAAGAAAACATGTATAGGTACCAAATAACTTTTATATTTAACCTATATGGCGGATGTTGCACGCTCCTCCGGTGTTCTTATTTTAATAGATCAGAAACTAAAAGTTATATCTTCACATTCAGTTTGAATGTGAAGATATAACTTTTAGTATAACATCCGACCACAACAAAGTATATCCTGACCAGGATAAAAACCCTCACCATATTGCGGAATTAAATATTTTTCACAGCGAACACCATAGCACAGATTATAAAGCTTCCATGGCGCCCTCTTGACAGGGTTTTTAAATCCCTGGTTAGGGTGTAATTATTATAAGCTTCAAGTCTTGATCATACATTACATGGTAAGTTAGGACTTAGGACCGATATTTAGATTAAATTTAGAGGCATAGAGTAGTATCTGTAGCTGCGCGTGTCATTTGAAACAATATATTGGGGCATAAAATCTGATATTCTGATATCAATTCCATCAAAAAAACGTAAGAATCTAAGTAAAAATAAAGCTTCCTGGGTCACAAGAAATTCACAAAGTCGTCACTTCCGTCTTACGTATCGATCTCAACATGTATCTCATGTCGAGATAATTTATACTAAATAATATCCTCAGATTTCCCCTGAGTATCCTACACGGATATATAAAATTTATTTGAAGGAAATAAACTAAGTACAGTGCGTGAGTTTTTAGATTCGATTCGATTTTTTATACATTCGGGTCTTGACAACTTCGGTGATTGTTAACGTTACGCGAATGTACTACGGCTTTAGTAAGACAGAGGCCGATCTGATACCCGAATGTTTTTCTAAGAGCTCACGCACTGTACCTACTTACAATTAACCTGAGTTAAATGTGTCATGGCTAAGAGTGAGTGGGAAATCACCAAGGAATTTTATACAATAAGTACTTAATTCAATTTTCATTCATGGAAATCACTCATAGATTTACACTAACCAATAAGATTTTCAATAATGTGAAGTAGATTTTAAGACTGATTGTCAAAACATTTTAGGTAATTCTAAATTATATAAGGTCGGGGAAATAGTCTTTTCGCATATTGTATGTATAAACTTGTAATAAAATTTCTTTGGCTGTACTATTTGTATCTGGGTGGTTTTGATGACATTAAAAAGGTTACATTAAAATTAAAATAAACAAATTAGTAAAATGTTGTTTCCAGCTATTTCTCATTTGTTTTTCTTTCTGTCAAAATGAGTGAATCTAATGAATTAATTCGATACATTTTGAAAATTCGTGACGTTTATGGAACTAATGCAGTGTCAGTAAGAGTAGCATAAAGTTGGTTTAAGCGTTTTCAATCCGGGAATTTTGATGTCAAAGATGCACCTCGCTCTGGTCGCCCTGTTACGGATAAAATGGACGCACTTTTTGAAAAAGTGAAGAAAGATCGGCATATCAGTAGTTACGACGTAGCTTAAGAACTGGAAATTGACCACAAAACAGTTTTGACCCATTTGAAAAGAGCTGGGTACACAAAAAAACTCGATATTTGGGTGCCACACGAGCTCACTGAAAGAATCCTATTGAACCGTGTACTCATTTGCGATTCTTTATTGAGACGTAATGAAACCGAACCGTTTTTGAATATATTGGTAACTGGTGATGAAAAGTGGATCATGTACGACAAGAACGTGCAAAAAAGATCGTGGTCAAAGGTCGGTCAGGCTTTACAGACTGTGGCAAAGCCCGGGTTAACTCGCAATAAGGTGATGCTGTGTATATGGTGGGATTGGAAGGGCATTGTTCATTATGAGCTTTTACCGCCGGGCAGGACCATCGATTCGGATCTCTACTGCCAACAACTGATGAGATTAAAGCAAGAAGTTGAGAGAAAGCGGCCGGGATTGATCAATAGAAAGGGTGTGGTCTTTCATCACGATAACGCTAAACCACGGTGTTAATGCATCCGCCATATAGCCCTGACCTTGCACCTTCAGATTTCCACCTGTTTCGGTCTCTTCAGAATTCTTTAGACAGTGTCAGGTTAACATCAAGAGAGGACTGCCAAAACTACTTGTTGCGTTTTTATGATCAGAAGTCCCAAAATTTCTACAGCAACGGGATCATGTCACTACCTACAAGATGGCAAAAAGTGATCGAACAAATGGCACATATATACTATAATTAAATGTACATAAACATTGAAAAAAAAATGTCTTGAGTTTTCATATAAAATGCGAAGAAACTTTTTCCCCGACCTTATATATTCGTTGCTCCAGTTAAACAATAGTGATTACCTTCTCTCTGATCTAGGTTACCATAACTGTTAGGTCCGTGCGATAAGTATTATTTACCATTTTTCGTTAAATTTTCCAAATGATACCTACTATAATTTACGGCAACATGTGGTCCATTCATACCTTACCTGATAATTCAAATGACGTCTTCTGAATTAGCAAAGAACCCCAAAACAGACTAAGTATTTACGTAAAGCGCTTAGTATTTGAGTATTGTCTCTTTTAATCAAAATCATTTTTATTCAGCGTGATCGATCTTTTTCATGATAGTACCTATAACGTATGATAAAATAGCATAGCCTTTTTCTTGAAGGTCACATTTTACGTCATCAAATTGAACATCAAAATGTTTTTAATAAAATAGCCCATTACTATAAAAAAACAGGACAGTGCAAGTAGACTCGCGCCCTGGGGGTTCCGCACAAACTTAATTATGTAGATAGGTTTAGGTTTTATTATGGTTTAGGTACCTACCTACATATGATACAATATTTGAATATTTTAAAAAATAACATTACCGAAAAACTTAGTAGGTACTTGTTACAGGTACTTGGTACCACTTGCTCCATCTTAGGGCTCATCTTCACTTATAGTTAGTTGTAGAGTGGTTGTAGGTAAAGTTAGCATAAGCAAAGCATCTTACATTACTCTAGCGATAACTCTTAATTAAAATTATACGCTGATAACCAAGTCTTAGTAGCGTCGTCGGCGGAGCATCTTCAGAGCATGGTAACTCTAATGGTTGGGGAACTTAAGAGGAAAGGAATTAAAGTGAATGTGAGCAAGACACAAGTTATGCTTCTGGAAAGGGAAGATAGTGTGTCTGACTGTAATATTATGACAGATGGTGAAAGGGTTGAAATAATTAGTATATTTAGGGAGTTTGTTCACGGATGGTAAATGTGAGGGTGAGATAGAAAAGAGGGTAAAAGCGGAAAATTCAGTTAATGGAGCCTTACATGCCATTGCGAGCAGCCGATTTGTATCGAAGGATGCGAGAGTGGTACTTCACAATTACGTGTTACTGTATATGTATGGCAGCGAATGTTGGATATGACAAAAGAAGAATGAGAGCCGAATTAATGCTGTGGAAATACGTTCCCTGCGTAGTACGAGTATGTGTAGTGTAACAGTGTGTGACAGAATAAGGAATAGTGTTATAAGGGAAAGGTGTGGTGTGCACGACGATGTAGTAAGTAAGATTGAAAGACGAATGTTGAGATGGTTTGGACACGTAGAAAGAATGAATGGAACGAAAATAACGAAAGCGGTGTATAAGGAAAAGGTAAATGGAAGGGTAGGGAAATGGAGACCTAGAAGGACCTACGTCGACCAGATTACGGACGTTCTAAAGATAGGTCAGGTGTCACCGAAGAGCGTGTATAAAGCGATTGATAATCGTGGAAGTAGCGAGAACGGTTTGTCAGGATCGTTACATGTGGAAATCTTTAGTCTCTGCTTACCTCTGAGGGAAACAGGCGTGAGTTTATGTATGTATGTAAAAATTTAAGATACTCTCTACTTACCATTGTGAATATCTTACTTTTTTCTGGTTATCAACAGGGCCTTAAAGCTCTAGACGTGAAAATGGCATAATGGTCTTAAACATTTTTGAGCTCAAACTCGAACCACCTAACCTAAACTATTATCGTTGCTGAAATCACATGGGACATCAAAGAAACTCCAAGATCTTTAGAACCACTGATACATTTTTTATCTCACATTGCTTAATAACACTCTCGAATTTTTTTAATTCTAAATTGAATGTAGTCACCGAGATACTGCTATATGCTTCTGTTACTGTTAGTATGTTCTGGTAATCATGAGTCCTGAAGGTCTGTTAAAGATTCAATGTGATTAGCGGTACTTTGAGACTTTTCAATTAATCAAATTTGGAGGTTCCCAGCATTACCGTTATTGAGATCTACTTACTATCTTACTCGTCATCATCGGATGTCGGCATTATTTTACGGGGGGCGCAAGTTAGGCCTGTGGCGCCAGGGAGGCTCCGGGCTTCGTCGTACACAGAGCTCGGCCTTCGGCCTCGCCATAGCTATCTTAAAACCCGTACCCTACACATTTTATTTATCTTTGTAAAATATTTTATTTTTTATCTCTTGTTATGTCTCAGGATTCTCTACAACTTTAAAGACTCCAGCTAACTGTTGTAGTTTGTGTGGACTTTTAATCTTCCACATTCTTGAAATTCACTTACTTTTCTGATCGTCTTCAGACCCTCAAGATTTTCGGTAGATGTCAGAAACGCACATGAACCTAAATATTTGAGCTCAATTTCCAAATATTTAGCTAATACCATTCTAGAGATCTCATCTGACATCAAAGATACTCCAAGATCTTGGAAACCACTGGTCTAATTTTCATCAGACATGACTAAGAACACTTCCGACAAAATTCTCTAATAAATGAAAAGCCCGATCCAAATCGCATCATCCGTTATAAATGTAATAATATCCGTTATAATGTAAATGTAGGATTAATGACAAGCTTAGCTTTGTAGTGCAAAAAATTATTTTGTTATACTCGGTCTATACCGCGGTCGCAGTATGCACCTACAAAAGTAAGTTTAAAAACGTAAAATTACGTTATTTTTATGTAATATAATTACAAATTAACGATTTTCAGATATATTCCGTTAGTTGTGCTTACCTTGCTACGTGCCAAATTTCATAATTCTCAATCAACTAGAAGTAAGTACCCTAAAGGTTTTGACACGTGAGTCTGTCAGTATCAAAATATATGACATATGTATATGGCCGTATCTTTTGATTGCATTCAGTTTGAAACTTGAATTTTTTACAGCACCAAGGGACCATAGACCTTAGTATTTGAAATTAATTTCAATTTGATTCTCTACCCCAGAGAAAAAGCGTCTTGACAGATGGGCAGACAGACAGACAGTCGAACAACAAAGTGATCCTATAGGGTTCTGTTTTTTCCTTATGAGGTACGGAACCCTAAAAACAACAAAAATGTAGAATTTTTACATTTGTGCTGTTGCAAAAACAATTTTTTTGATGTAAAAACTACAGAAATGTAGAATTTTAACATTTTTGTTTTACTAAATAGAGTATCAAATAATTTATTAATAAGTAAAGGTATTTATACATATTTATAAAACGATGATAAGTTCGTGGAGAAATATGGATTTGCTTGCTTATCGTATGTTTACTGGCCAACCTATTTATCAGAGTGGTTCAGGCCGCCCGTAGGCATCTGACATGGCTTAATATGGACTAAAAGGTTTGTTTACATTGTACACAAGATCTATTGAAAATTAGTTTACGTAGGTACTTACCATTTAGCGAGAAATAAAATGGAATACATTCACAAGCATTCCTGGTTGCTTCGATCCTTTGGAATGCGAGACAATTATGATAAGTATATTGGCGAAAATTACCAATTGAGATCTACAAATTTAAAAAAATCGAAATTAATATAAACTATAAGGAATATTTTTGTGCTATAAGGAATATTAGTTACATTTACAGGGGCGGCCTGAAAGTGTTTATCAGTTTTCAAGTTTTTAGTACTTTGTGCTTTACCTTATGTTACACATTCATACGAATGTCAAATAATCATAACAAAACTTATTGCGTCAAGGTTCCACAGGGTATAGCTTGATGTGTCTTCCACTGTACTTACGTTTTAAAACGGTGCAGCGTTTAAAAGTGAATCAAATGCATATGCAAGAAGTTTCTTACTTCCGTTATTTGATCTCTTTTGAATTTCAAATATTACAAAAAGATTAATAACGACATTTTTATAATTTCATAAGTCGGGAGGCTACACGTGTTATCTATGACTAGTCACAATTTTAGACAGCGCCTGACGTTTGCATGCAATTGTATACCTTAGGATGGTAAACATTTTTTGACCGCGACTGTACATTATATTCACCTCATCGTTATAGTAGCACTGCCTGTCTTGAGGTTTGAACGCTCTGATGCCTGATGTGGTGTAAGTCCTTTCCGGGGAGAGAGCTATCATTACCTCGGTACTTGGGCTCACCATCCGTACTGGAGTATCAATATTTGGTACGTTATACGCATTATCAATGAAAACCTGTTAAAAGGAACCACAGCTTTTACAAGAGTCGGGCATTATCGCACAAGTGGTATGACGTAAAGACTCGGTGTACCCTGGGCTTACGGATAACATTACGGCTGATAATAGATTTTAAAGTCTATAGTCATTCAATGACGTCCATTCAAATACACATCAAATTCGAATAATCCTCGCTCGATTACTGTACCGTATTCGAACGACTATCTGAAGTATGTTTATAACATGTCTAAATCTGTGTATATCATTATTTTCAATGTTGTCTCAGCACCAACGACATTAACAGTGAGTTGCAAGAAACGTTCTTAATGTTAAGGCTACCTTAACTCTCATGACATCTCTATCTAGATTAGGGATGTTACGGAGGTGGTTTTACAGGAATCGGAGTCGAAATCGAAGGTTTTAAATTTGATTTATCGGAGTTGGAGTCGGAATCGGATTCGGAAACGGAGTCGGATGCGGAAGTAGAAGAGAGATGTTCAGAAGAAGTTCAAATTTTAAACCGTTTTTTAATTGTTGTAGCTTAACTGGCGAATATTTTTTATGATGACGTTTGCGGCAATAAAACATATTCCTTTATGTAGTCCTACACTATTTAATAAAATATTGATATTTGAATATATTTGCTCACAAATATTCAGTATAACCTCCGATTCAAAATTATCGGAGCCGAAGTCGGAGTCGGAGGTGTAAAATCAATCGGAAGTTCCGACCTTTCGGAGTCGGAGTCGAAGCTCCGTAACATCCCTAATCTGAAGTCTGTCTATAACATGTCTAAATCTATTCAATATTTTCAATGTTGTCTCAGCACTAACGACACTAACCGTGAGTTGCAAGAAACGTTCTTAATGTTAAGGCTTCCTTAACTCTCATGTCATCTCTATCTAGAGTTATGATAGAATGGGATAGCATGTATTTTAATGAAGTCGTAACTTTAAGGACGTTGCGATCAACTGACGGAATTAATGTTGAGAATGTTGCATTTATGCCCTACCATGTAGTACAACCCTTTTATCTATTTTTGCCGCACAGCAGTAATGCTTGCATTGCTGTAATTCGGTTTGAAGGATAAGAGAGCCAGCGAATTACCGGCACATGAGACACTCCATTTAAGTCCTCGTGTCCTTCATTTAAGAAGCGCATCGAAAACCCTCTAATAAAATTACAGTGAGGTGAGTGTCTATGGGCATCTGGTGGCCCGTTTGCTCGTATGCTATCTTTATACAATAAAAACCGGCCAAGTGCGAGACGGACTCGCGCGCCGAGGGTTCCGTTCTCAAAAGAAATTTTTTTTTGGTCTGTAAAAATATTTTCTCTAGAATACATATAACACCTTCTATTTAAATTTTTATCATAAATAATAATAATATCATTTTTTTAATATATAAATAAGTTTTGAAACTTCATTTTATTTTTCCTGTAAAATATAGGAGGATTATGTATGAGTCCAAATTATTTTAGATTTTTCGACTTCGTAGACAAGTTGGCACTTTTCGATCATTTTTGGTCATAAGTAATAAACTATAACACATAAAATATATTAAAAAGTAGTTTTATAATGTGCAAATAAATCCCTTTCATATAATACCCCACTTGCCCCACTTTGAGATTTCAACCCCTCATTTCGGTCCCAGCATGAGACGCAGCATAGGATCGCAAGCGATTTTGCCTACTGACCTCCAAACTTCAATGATAATGATTTTGGACCCCATTTTCAATAAAAATAAAATTGTTTCCAAATTTCTTTTACTTGGGATAGATGCGGGCAAGCACTTCCTATAACTGTGCCAAATTTCTAGTCGATAGCTTCAGTAATTCCTGAGAAAAACAGTTGTGACATACAGACGGACGGACGGACGGAAGGACAGGCGGACAGACGGACACTGAAGTCTCAACATAAGGGTTCCTTTTTTACCATTTTGGTTGGTACGGAACCCTTAAAAGGTGCTTCATACACCAAGTCCGTAATTGAAATCAAATTCACATAATCAATTAATAACATCTATTCTAGAAGTATTAAAATTAATCACCAAAGCTCCTCGTGAGGCGTAAGTGGCACTGTAGTAATCGTCAGTATTTATGTCGATAAGAACAGACAGCGCCGTCTGATAGCCACAAGAAGCCACACGCCGTGGCCAATCGACATTTCTGTAAATTCAAATAAACACGCTGAATACCTATAATAATGCTTGTTGTTGTTCAGGGCGCCCGTAGGCATCTGACATGGCTTAACGACTGCTGTCAAACGACAACAACCGGGACCGACTGCTTAACGTGCTTTCCGAGGCACGGAGGAGCTCAGATGAAATATGCCACTAGCGGTCACCCATCCAGATACCGACCGCGCCAACGTCGCTTAACCTGCACAATCACTTTCGGACCGTGTTTGCAACTAGGTTACGAGCTCCTCCCTATAATAATATAAATCATACATTACCTATTTACGCGCTAACTAAAAAATCATCTCATACAAAAAATATTAAGTAAAAACAAGGATATCAAACAAATTATGTTGTTTAGGGGCAGACAATGTTAATTCAGGCTGAGCAAAGGTGTATCCTATACACCTATAATAAAGAATAATGTACTTGGGACAGGCAGACGAGCGTATGGACGTGATTTTTATTATATTTTAACGGTGGCTGTGGATGGGAGTTAAAATGGACCCACCATCTATGTTGGAATGGATTATGAGAGACGATTTTACATATCTACCTGTGTTTTGACTTTTTGTGCGAGTCATGAAAAAGTGAAAATCGCTTTTATTCGGGGCACTTATCCAATACTATCATTGCATTATCATCACCACCAACCAACTCTATTCCACTGCTGAATATAAGCCTCTCCAATCCTAAGGTACGCCATTGGGTCTAACCTTCGGACCTTTGAACAGAAATAGTACAGAAAAGTAGCCAAGGAAATTAGCCATTTCAGATCGTGGATGGAGCTTGTAGAAAATGGCTATATTTCCGCCGAGACATGAATATGATATTTTTTTTAAATAATGCGAGGAAATAGAATTTCAAATATTGTTCATTTCAAATACTTACTGATTCCAACCTGAAAGTACTACGAGTACTGGAAGCAAGATATCAAATCACTATTTTGCTACATTCAGTATGGTGGCGTATAAACAACGTATTTATCACTTTTATCATTAGTTCTACTAAATTTTAATAGAAATAATAATAATAAATGTCAAAAGTAGGAAAAAAAAATGCGAAAGTACGCGCTCTAAGCTACGCGCCCACTGCTTCGTCAATCGCATCGTACTCGTACGCTGTGAATGGATTAGTTGCTTTGTATTGATTCCTATGGAACTGCATTCTCTACTTCGGGAAAATCCGGGACGGATGTCAGCATTTTTAACTAGGGATGTTACGGAGGTGATTTTACTGGAACCGAAGGTTTTAAATTTGATTTATCGGAGTCGGAACTGGAGTCGGAAGCGGAGATGGTCAGAAGAAGTTCAAACTTTAAACCGTTTTTTTAATTTTTATAGCTGAACTAAAATATTGGCCAATATTTTTTATGATGACATTTGCGGCAATAAAACATATTCCTTTATGTAGTCCTACACTATTTAATTAAATATTGATATTTGAATATGTTTGCTCACAAATCTTCGGTATAACCTCCGATTCAAAATTATCGGAGTCGAAGTCGGAGTCGGAAGTGTTGATTTTACACCTCCGACTCCGACTTCGGCTCGGAAGTCCGGGAGCGGAAGTTCCGACCTTTCGGAGTCGGAGTTGAAGCTCCGTAACATCCCTACTTTTAACAAGCATTTGACACTCCGTTCGCAGCGTATGCAATCTAATGCAATAGACGCCTTTTAACATCCTTTTAGTCTCGCGCATTTTTGTTTTTAACTTTCTGGCACGGAATCGAAAGAAATCTTTTTAGACCGCACTGCGTGTTGAATGTTGAACTTGACGTTATTTCAAGGTCTTACTTGTATACTAGTGACTCCAATTTTAAATAGTAAAAACAAAAGACGAGAGGATGAATGTATGCAAAACAAACAAAAACAATTAAATACTTTATTATTTGGATCTGAGCTAGTACATACTACGTCCTTCCCTCGCTCAGAATTCGATATTGAACACATTTCCGAGCATGTCTGAGAAAATATATTATTAAAATACTAGCAAAGTCGCTGGAATGGTGTGAAAGGTCGATAAAATAAATTATTCCTTATTTTTTCCACTAACCTGTCTCGCAGGATAATGAATACTTACGGCTTATATTTGTCTAACTTAACGGCGTAGTAATTGAAAATGCAACAGAGACTGAAATGAGTAAGGACTGGCTGGAAGATGGCGTCGCAGCGATAAACCGTGTTTTTCCACATGCACCGTTGCACCAACTGGTTGCAAGAAGATGCCGGAGATATCTGTAAGAGCATAGATAATATTCTATGATATAGTCGCTGAAATCCCAGCCGGCAATTGTTTTTGACGACAGTCTATGCTATTTTTATATAATTGATCTGAGATGCTAATTTATATTGGTACTTTTATAGTCTGTGTCTTGGATGAAAGAAAAAGTCGTTTTTGGTCGTTCGTTCCTTCATAGTCGTGCGTGTCATATGGAGTTCGCTATGAAAAAAATAGTTCAATTTAGGTAATTCCGCAATATGGCACGAGTTTTTATTTTTCTAGTATACTTTTGCATAGTAACAAACTGGCATCATTCTTTTTTAGAAGCGAAAATTTTCTGGACGTTTCTTAAAAAATTGAGCTTTATTTAAGGGTTTCTTCTAAATTAGAAGTTTCTTGGGACCCTATAATTCATTCTATAGAGGTCATTATATAAGAGTTACAGATTGAGTGAAATTCCGGCTCTGCCGGTCGTCAGGTTTTCGTGGTTTTGAAGTACGAGAAGTTGCCGCTTGTGAATATAGTATCTTGGCATTAGTGTTTTGTGTAGCTGTATTCTGGATGCTGTGGCTGTCCTTATGTTGATGGAATACCGAGGACTGTGTATTCTCGCCTGATGATTCGTTGATCATGCCGGGTGGACCACTGTCCGAGAGACAGCCGACGACGCGGTTAGCTCCCGTATTCATAATTGAAGGTATGTAGGTATAATCCCCAGCATCTTACAGTTGAGCTCTAACTGCATCCAATTCTTCTTTAGTGGCGGCATACGTGTAGTGTATACTATAGAGTTTAGGTCACTTTTTAAAGCAATTATATCTTTGAGTATTTTCGTCACATCGATATGGTCAAAAGTAATTGGGGGTAGTTTTCCGAGATTTTGGGCTACGAAAATAGGCAAGTCCTTGGGTTCCGTATTCTTGAAGATGAAGATGATGTCCTCTATGTCCCTCTGTTCTTTTCCATCTCCTCTTCGTTGTTTAAGTTTCCCCGCATGCACAGTGTCAGCAATTGCTTCACTTAGTATCAGCTTCGCGCGATCAATGTCTTGTGACTTGAATCCATCCTTGCAAACCCGTAATAGGTTTACTTCGTCCGCAACTTTCACTTTATTTTGAATAAAACATAATATCTCGTCGATTACGACGTTACTGCTACACTTTGATGTGTCTTTACTCATATTTTTAATCGCAAGTACACGCTAACGCAACTATACGCGCTAGTGCTGCGACGCGACTGGAGTATATGATCAGTAAATGTTACTTGCTAACTTAGAATGTTAAAAGTAAATGCAGTATATTATTATTATTTTGCATAGTCACTGACATTTCCATTGCAGTTACATTTAATCAATAGTACATTGGTAGTGCTTGGTAATATTAACTACACATGACTTATTAAACCAAATGTAGGTACTTCATTAATTACGTAGGTAATTCACTAAACCTGAGGTTACTATTACCTACTATGAATAACCAGTACCAAACATATCACGTAGGTAGTTCTTATTATAGTTATTATAACAGCTATTGTGAGAAGGTTAGTAACTAGACTGACGTTAGTCGATTTGCCTTTCTGAGATTATCCAATTATAACATGAAACTATCGTGTAGCTATGTGTAGTGTAACTATGGTGGAATTATAATTAAAATTAGTAGTGTCTATACAATAGTGTAGTATCATGTCGTCTTGACAATAATTTACGATTCAAATATTATTTTATTATTGCTCTACATCATACGTGATGTTTTAAATCTAACACGCGCAATATGGTCTACATAATAATCAACGTACTTACTACGTTTTAAAAATGTGCAGCGTATAAAATATAAGTTAGGTACATGAATATACTAAAAGTTTATTAACTTTCGTAATTTGGTCTCTTTTTATTGCTTTTTAAATTCTGACATCACATCACAAAAAGATTATCTAAAGATTTTTTGACAATTATGAACAAATTTAAAGTAGGTATTTCACCTCTTTGTATGTTCGATTTTCAAAGTAGAGTAATCTATGACTAGTCAATTTTAGACAGCGACCTTATAAATGACGTTTACATGCAATTATAGACCTTAAACATATGGTATGGTATGGTGCCAATGTTCATGTCAGTTAGGTATCACAGCTTCGGTTTGTAAATATTACAAAATCGTGACTAGGTATAGGTACACCGTGTTTTTTTGGGGTTATGCATTAATTTCGACACTGTACTCAGAACACCGAAGTAGATAGTCATTTGCTATATTATTACACTAACTTTGCCCACTTCTTCCCCACATATACACGTATATATACGCTCACGGTTATTGTATAATAAGAGCAGAAGAGCAAACTGGGCCAGCCAACTAATGCTACTTAAGTGGTGACATCTAACCTCGCTGTAATATTATTAGAGGGGTTTTGATGCGCTTCTAGGAGGTAGAGTGCCTCATGTCATGTGCCCGTAATTACGCTGGCTCTCTTACCATTTAAACCGGAACGCAACATTGCAAGAATTGCAGCTTTGCGGCAGAAAAAAGGAAGAAAGGGAGAAGGTGCCTTCATATCTAGGATTTTCATTCAAAAGAAAAGGTCTAATGAATACTCACTTGTCTGAATAAATTTTCAATACTGATGTGATTCAAATCCAACACAGTCTGAAGTTTGTGTAATGCTAGCTTCTGTTCAGACTCCATAAAGAACGAGGAATGCAACAAGGGCGTCAGCCGAAATGTCTCAAAAATATCATCAGCTGTAACATTTTCGGGAAGAGTCCTATAAAGGAAATCGTATCAAGAAAATGATCATCATAATAACTTTGGACAAATAGACAAATATTCACGCTTTGTTGATAGTTGAGTGTTGCACCTGTTAAACAATTATGGTTTCACCTTAGTTGGAAGTCATCGACCTTAGTTTCACTCAAATATAAACGAGATTAATGTGCAATATTCACTTAATCAGTGTTACTCTAGGTTATTTCCCTTGGTACCACGGGGAAAACCCTTGGTGATTTGGAGTTTTAGGTCAGTCGTAGAAGTAGATTAGAGATGGGGTATGTACCGCAGACATTCTGATATTTCAAAATCTTTGAGAGGTAGGTACCTACCCAACCTACTTACCAATATACTAAAAAAAATGTTGCTGGAAATAGAATTATTAAAATTGTTCGGTTTTAGTTCGGTTAGGATCATTTCTCTGTAGATTCATTGCCCATATCCATAATCCAAGGGCACAGTTCTAGTTACGTAGATATGTTTCGGGTAACGCAGGTATACTCTTTTTAAATTTTCTGCAATCCACAAATCTAATAAATTTCGAGTCTGATACCTACCCAACTATTTATATACTCGTACCGTGCCCTAAAAGTCTGCCCCCATCCCTATATTTTCTGATCACGACACTGGAGTCACGCAGTTGGTCTGAAATCGCTGTTTGCAAAAGGGAGGTACTAACAAATTATCGGCAAGCGCACGAGCAGCTTTTCGGGACACGATGTTTAGATCGCAAATAGTCACCGCAGGAAATGGAATATCCCATATAGCGCCTTGGGTGCTCTCTATTACCTACAAAACAAAAATTCAGTAGATAATACAAGGCGATTTCGACCGAAATAGAAATAATAAACGCTATATCACAATCAGGTCTACGATACCTAAGTACCTATTGCTTCTGGAGAAGTTATAGTAGAATTTAGGTCAGTGGCTTATATCTACATTGGGGGTAAAGTGAGTCGGTGCCCCGAGACCTTCAAGCTCGGGAGCCCTTGGCCTCCAATACCAAAATCCCCATTTTTCAAATTCCGAAATAAATATCACAGGTTGCAACACGAAAAGTTTTAGGGGATTGTGAGTTAAACTGTAGACGAGTTCTTTGTTTTTGTTGAATGGTGTATTAATCATCATATGAGACCAATTAATAAACGAACATAAACTCTATTGCAATTGTATTGGTATAATACTTTTTATAAATATTACGGGTGCCATTTCAATTTCGAATTAACTAGTTGATACTTTCCTCACGTTTATAGGTAAATAACTACATTACTGATATTATAGTTAATTAATAATATAACTCACAGTGACAATGGGATTTCTAGCGTACCACTTATACGCTGTGATTACGAAGTTCACGGCAAATGCGCTGCTTAACACCAATGCTATCGCCCAGAAAGTCCTGAAGTACAAAGAAAGTACATACTCGTATATTAAAATTCCTACCTGATTCCCTAGCGACCAACTATTGAAACCATGAAAACTATTGTCAGCCACAATTTTTAGAATAAGAGTAGTAAGTACAACAAACCTTTCGAAAACATTAAGTTCTTCCATCACGACGTACTTGTAACCATGTAAATCCGTTCGTTTACAAAACTCCTCAAACTTTGTAACACAGAGCCCTCTATTTACTTGCGTTCTCTTCCAATTATTTTCATTTACATAATCTTTATCAGCTTTTGCCTCTAAAGATTTATCCAACCTATGATTTACCATTCTGGTGGAAAATATTATAAACCAATACGATTTTAACGTAAACCAGTAAAGTACTGTCTACTCAGAGTGAACAATAGACGTGATTTATCGCCCGCACACGAGCCAGTAATTATAAAGCTTAGATCTAAGAGATATGTGACATGCATATGTGATATGTGTAAAACTAGGTTGAGACTATAGCCAAATCATTGGTACTTTGTTGATTTAACAATTCTGACAAATTCATATGAAAGTAAAGAAATCATAAAAACTTAACAGAAAATTTAACTCATGAGAGATTCAGGTACATATTATTAGGTGCCTATTACTCGTATTGGAGCTCAAAGTGGCACCTCCATGTATACAATCTTTCGCAAATATCCTAGAAAAGAAAGAAAGAAACCAAGAGTCCGTTACCGAAAAAAATAAAGAGTGTGGTGAATTGGAAATCAAATCAATAAATTAATCAAGTACACCTACACGTTAATACTTTTTTAGGGATCCGTACCTCGAAAGATAAAAGGGAGTCCTATTGTGAAATAGCTGCGTTTTCTTGCGTTTTTTTACGGTAGCACATAAACGGAATAATAAACAGACTTCATGTATTCCCGTACCATGTGTGGGGGCCTACACGTTCTTGGCCATGCTATTGAATATATCCCCCGCTTTCCCCAGGTCCACCTATTTAGTTCACCTGGTGGACCACGGGCAAAAATATTCTTCCGTGGTCCACCTGCTTATCTACTAACATGCCTTATTATACCTCTATTCAATTTTGATTCGTCTAAGTCAAATAGATGTATTTTAATTCTCCAACCAATAAAAACCTAATGTCAGATTTCTTTATGATTCCGGTATTGTCAGAAATTACGACAAACTCTTTGACCCCAAGGACTTAGTTATTTACCCAAAAAAGAAATGCTTTACTCGATAATAGTCATATTTTATTCACATAATGTACAATTATACATAGGTATACAGTTCATAAAATGATTGTAAAGGGTACTATAATAAACCACAGAATACTATACAGGTTGTCCCAAAAACAGTTTCGGATGCTACAGCTACGAATGTAAGTATATTGTCATTCAGTTTTCTTCTTCAATACCAGAAAGAACGATACTTGCAAACGTATCAAGATATTTTTTTTCTATTAAATAAAAAATATTCGTAGTGGTTAGGTCTCTTAAATTCTCATAGAACTTTAACCGACTATGTATGCTGTAAAAAATGTACAAACCTGAACTACCTACATTTATAGCTGTACCATCCGAAACAGTTACTGTAGGCAAAAAATTTACCCAATTTTGAAAAATTCCAACAGGTTGAAAACCACGAGGTTTTTACTAAAGTCAAGTTTAGTAAATCTGATTGGGCATGAGCTGACCCATCAGGTCTTGCCGGGCTGACGTTGGTTTTTGGGCTACCCTGTATAATATTGACGTATGTATATAATTACTATATGACTAAACTATGTGAGTCATACGCACCACACACAATATGCTCTAAATGCACATATTTGGTTAACCACCATGAGGTGAAGACAAAGATTTTGTAAGGAGGACAATATTTAGTTGCAATTTCTAGACCCGCATAATCCGTTTGATGAGAGTTAATAATTAAGTACTTATTATGAAAACGCCGTATAGTTGCGCTAATCGCTTCGCCTTCGCGTTTTATGGAACAGGAATCGGAGTCAGCAGGGTGTTCACACGGGTCGGGCTGCACGGGCGCCGAGTGAATCATAAAATTAATACACTAGGTACCTATAGTTATTGTTATTATGTAAAAAATATCGTGTCTAACACGTGCGGGAAGACAAGTGCCGCATTCGTGTATCGTGTGATACACGAATACGTCAGACACGATATTTTTTGTTACATCTGCGGAAAATAAAAAATATATAATTATAACAAATAACTAATAACTTGAAATTATTTTAATTAAAATATTAAGCATGAAATATCATCACAAATATAAAAATAATATAATAATAATATCATCATAATTTCAAATAACTAATAATTTGAAATTATGTTTAATTAAAATATTAAGCATGAAATATCATCACGGACTTTTTACATAAAATATTTCCTTCAGAAGAGACGGATTTAGAGCGAATTGATTGTCGAGTATTTCCGATCGTGGGTTAGTACCCAAGGAGCCTATTTATCGACTGAAAACTGTGCGGGAATGTGGCAGCAGTCGCTGTTGAGCAGATAGATGTACTTAACAAAAAATATTTTATTATTATTTTTACATTTACAACTGAGTTAAGCACTTCGGCAAATTTTGTGACTACTAAATACTTCAGCACACATATTTCGCTTGCAGATAATTCTAACCTGATTGTTTTATTTGTTAAAATGGGTACCTACGTAATAACTATGGCTACCCAGTATGAGTTTTGCTTCCTCCACAAACTTTTATAAGTAATTAAATAATAAGTTTAGAAGTCCTGTTGACTTATTTTATCAATTCACGTCAAACCGACTACAGACGTTTTATTGTCTATTCTATGATAGTCAAATCAAATATATGTACCAAAATCAATACATGAGATTAATACATGATTCGCTACAAACATGAAATTTTAATTTATGATAGAGTAAACATACATACAGCACGGTGTGTTATTAACAGAAAGGTTTTTTTATTCAACACCCTATTTGGTTGTAGATATCATTTATGTCCTCTTTCCAATGGTAATATGTCACGGCATTACGTTTTGTGATAAGAAATCCGTCGAGTTTGTCAATTTCTTACGGTTACGAGTATTATATTTACATTAATATTGTTAAATTACTGTCTGATCTATGAACAAAATATTCTATTTAATATCACAGTTCAGTAGAAATGCCAAATATCTACATTTTCAAGCGTTTGTTTGATTGGTAACATTGATAATTTTCACAGGGGAAAATTGCTCGCCATGAGATTCAAATTTTTTCACCTAAATAAATGTTCAATCATATGTATTTTTGAATTCCATTACCTACGCTTCAAATAAAATTACTTATAGTTAAATATAGAGTCGTGCTATTATAGACAATTTATCGATATGTAAATAATAATAAAATTTCCAATAAAAAAATACTGTTCCCTTTCTTCGCGATTCATAGCAACTGCACATACAAAATAAAAATTAAAAATATTTGAAAACATTAAAAGAAATTGTAGCTTAATAATTAGGAATCAAGTCATCAGTATAATTCGTAACGAAGTGTGGCCACCTCTTAACTATATCATAAACCTTGTCTCCAGGACTCAGAGTGGACATCAGTTGTCGATGAGTAAATAATTTGTAGTGTTTGTCAAGTTTACCTTCCTCTACACCAAGCTTAATTAACTTTTTGCATGCTTCCACTTGCTGTTTTGTTGGCTCTTCTTTATTAAATGTGCCAATAAAGGCTATGCTTATGCTGTACTTGTTGTAACCCTTCGTATGGGCTCCGACGTAGTCCCATCCACGTCCATAGTACGCTGAACTATCTCCACCGACTAAAAAATTGTAGCCAATATCTGACCAACCTCTTGATTCTATGTGAAATGTCTGCATCAGGCGAACAGCAAGCACACAGGCACTCTATAATAAGAAAATATACATAAAAAATAAGGAAACCTAAAGAACTTGATGTGTAGTATATTAGCCTGGACCCAGATTTAGGGAATCCTAATACGAGTAAGTTGCGTAAATTAGTATCGTTATATCTTATTTTAGAATCGACTATATTATAGTACAACAAATTAGCAGAATATATGGAAAGGGAATCAGATTCAGTGCTAAAGGAAAAAATCCTTTCCATCTCTGAAGGTAACAAATTATTTAAATCCTACCTGAGTGTGGCAGCTCTCTGTAGCCGTGTGTGTGATTATAACCCACGGAATCGGTTGCCTGATCTTATCAAGCGTCCCCTCCACAGGTTGAGCGAGCCAATCTGTTCTTGATACTATCCTGAGATGATGCGGTGAAATCAGTAATTCATCCCCTAAAACATATTTGTATTATACAACAATAGCAATATTTTTGATAGGTGTAATATATGCATATGTAATTTATTAGCATGCTTTTAGACAGACAACAGCGCCATTACCAGGTGTGATACAAAAAGATAACTCTCACGTCCATAATCCCCGAGGGGGTAGACAGAGAAACACATCAATATTACACCCATACACCAAGTTAAGCTCGGTAGCTTAACATTAACAATAACAACATCCCCATGTTAAATAATATGCAGTGAATTCCAAACTATGTTTTTTAGCTTTGAATTTCATATAAAGTGTAAAACTTAAAAATGTATCAAAAGAATTTAACAGCAGGTACATTCTCACCCACCAAGATAGATGCCATTTTCATTGCAGATATGTTTTAAATCATTCTCCTCATTTACGGCAACTCTACTTTCATTGCTAGTTAACAATGCTTTGTTTATAAAAATGAGTAGTACATTAACAGGAAAGTCACTGGTACCAGAATTATTAAAACCATAATTATTTGAAAATTGGCATAGCATATCCCCACCACCTTTGCATGGTTTGCTGAAATAACAGTAAAGTATTATTAGTACAGAAGTCTTCATGATATTCTAAAGACACAAAAACTAAGAACGATAGAACTAACAGAAGAGAATATTGCTTGTAGTAACATAAAATGTTGAGAAATAGATCCTAATAGTAACTAAAAGTTTCATTATTTAAAAACCTATTATAACACAATAGTTAACCATATAATATTTATTCTTATCCTAACTTTATTCACAGAAGACAAGATATCCTTTACAAAAGCTTTAAATTAAACATATTATAATATTATTATTAGTTATAATTTTGTACGTAGGATCTTCAATCTTAGCAGCTTGTTAGTAATATGCAAGTCAAGAATTTGATGAAAATGATCACAATCACCAGTGACCACCACCTTAAAGAATAAAATCTTTAGAAAATTTGGCAAAACAACTTACTCGAAGCCGAATCGGAACCATTAAAGCCTGTTTCACTTTCACTTATAATATCATCTTGACTATTTGTATTTTGTGTGACAAGAAAAATTGCACAAATACCACCAATTAGAATAACTCCAACTGCAGAAAATGTCAATTTGTGCCACATCTGTATTTTAAGTTTCTGAAGACCTGTAACAGAATATGTTAATATTATCAAAAGAAAAATATTGACTCACAAATCCTTAATCCGAAATTTTTAAAACATAAATACATGGATATAGGGTCAAATGGGGCAAATGTGAGTGCCATAACTAAAATTACATTTCTACACTATGCCACTACTTCTTCTTCTTCTTCAGGTCCTAGAACACCTAGTGGTGCATAGGGCTGAGACAATATTCTTCCACAATAAATACCAATTCAAATTGGTATTTATTGTAAATATTAAGCATAATAATAATTATATTAGACTAATGTTCCAAATTAGATATCAAAATCACTGTCAACTTGATGAAATGGAAACAAAGAACCTTGACAAACTATTACATTTGAACGTTGACAAACTATTACATTTGCCCCCGGGTAAAAAGGGCAAATGTAGTATTATTGTGTTATTTCTTAGCAGTGTTCATAGACTCAAATGTGGGATAAAAGTTAAAAAAATACGCAAAATTATTTTATCTTTCTTTCTTTTGTCATTCATTTGTTTGTCAGTAAAGCAGCTTTGATAGGTAGTTTCCTCGTTGTTTAAAACGTACATAAAACATATCAGACATGGCAGCACTAGTTTTCTCAAAGACATATCAGCAACACACATTATTACTTTTATTGAAATTTTAATTTTAATAAAAGTAAAATGCAATTGCTATTGCAATTACCCAACTTAACCCTACCTAATTAAAAATAACCAAAACTTATTTCAACATAAGTTGTAGCACTTTATGCTAATGTGATCTTGTGAAGTGCAGAACCACTAGGTACTAGTACTTAAAAATTCCTTGGGAGGATCATTAATTCTAGAAAAAGAAATGGGCCCAGTAGACCCAATTATACTTTATAATTATATTGGAGATTTATGTTTAGACGGACATGAATTTTTTTGGACATTCGTTTAAATAATTTGGGGATGCCGAACAAAAGAACCAATTTTACTTCCTTTAATACCATTTCAGTATTTTTCTCATTGTGTATTGTGCTCTACATAGGCACATTATCCATTTATATAACAAATGTAACAAAAAGTGCTTATAATTAATACTTCATTTCGCTGATTCTAACTAATAAAAATATGTAGAACCTCAGATCAATAAAGTACTGTAGAACAGACAATAATAAACGTGAATAGAAAATACTCACAAGAGTTTTCAGTTGCCTGATATTTTTTATTTTTTGAAATATCTTCATCATCTTCCGTTTTGATGTAGGATTCATTATCAATGCCAGAACTGGACTGAACTATTTGTTTGATATTTACAGGGCCATTAAATATTCTAATATATTTATCTCCAAAGTGAACATTATCTGAGTTAGTGACTGCAACACTTCCAAACACTGGTGAAGTTGTAGATGGTATCAGGTCTTTGGGAATATATGATGAAAGCTCCGCCCTTCCGCCCAAAGAAGTAGGATAACCTAATTCTTTGCTTCCGTCTTGTTGTTTTTCTTCCTCGCTATCACTAGCTTCTTCAATAATTTGTAAGTCACTCAGATCTCCGTCAACTTTTATACCAAGACTATTTTGTTCCACAGATTCGGTCTTCATGGCCATCATTAAATTACATCATAAACGAATTTAAAGTTGGGGAAACTGATGAGCAGATCTGCATGCAAAGGATATTTCTATGTTTGTACAAATTTACAAGAATATTATACTTACATTCAACTCTATTTTTTTAATCAGAAATCAACGAACAAAGTAGGTACTATTATTAGGCTGGCCTTACACAGTCTGAATACCCAATCTGAATTCATAATCTGAATTCCGGCACATTTCCTCACATAACCGGAATACCACTCTGAATTCATAATCTGAATTCCAAATTGATCAGTAATCTCGTGTTTCTTGCTTCGTTCTAGGCACAATATTAATTTTCCGTATCTCTAGATCACAAAGCAATTCACAATAAGTCGCAACACGTCTTTTCGCTTCTATTTTCCAGTGTCAACCAGCCTTAGAAAAGCTTTAAGAAAAAAAAATTGAATTTCTTCCCATGTTATTCAATTACATGAGATTTGCCAAACTAAAAACAAATTTCTATATCGTAATATTCGTATGTAATTTTCTTATTCTAACTATTTATGGCAGTAATTTAAAAAGTATTTACGATATTTACTATTTTCAAAATCTAAAACATAAGTAAACTGCTATTTCATATTAATTAACGCAAAATGAAAATAGCTGGAATTAGGTATAACACTGATAGTACGTGTGTCAACACCACAAGAAAATGTCTGTGGATTTCTTTCGCATCAATTTTGCGCTTTTGTTTGTCTCATTTTTCGAAATTTATGTTACTACTCAATTTTATGCAAGAAATCAGTGTACTTAAATTCATTGTGATTTTCTTGTACCCAATGTTCAGTTGAGCCTATCATCATCAGCAGCCTACTCTAGTCCACTAGTTGAGCCTATGCTACTCCGTTTTCCTAACAAAAACATAATTCGTGGTTTGTGGAGGTTATGTACTTTTTTCGTATAATTTTCTGTATTTCGAGACAATTGTCTCCTTATTTATTTAACCTCGTGGTATTTATTAACTCCTGACCGATCGAGGGACGGCGTGTTATAAGTTTGACACGTTTCCGTCGGTCTGTTTGTTTGTCTGTTTGTCCGTGGCATCATAACTTAACAACGGATGGTTTGATTTGGACACGTTTATTTTTTATTTAATAGAGAATTTTGTATAGTGTTCTTAGCTAGGTCTGATAAAAATTGAAGTGGTTTCCAGGATCTTGGAGCATATTTGATGTCAGATGGAAACTCTGTAACGGTAATATATAGATGGTTCGAATTTGAACTCAAATATTCCGGGTCACGGTGCATTTCTGACATATGAAACCTTAAGTATATGATGATGACCGAGAAAAAGTAAGTGAACTTCAATATCACAATATGAAGCTGAAGAATTGGAAGATTATCGCCTAAACTATAATAGTTAGATGGGGTCCTCTCGATCTAAAGTTGTAGGGAATCCTTAGACATTACAAAAGATATTTTTTTTAAAGATGTCAGCAAAATAATAGAATGTGAAGCCCGGAGTGTTCCCCCGCCTTCAGGAGCCGCAGGTCTAACCTGTTGAATGTTCTTAGCCATATCAGATGAAAATTGGATCAGTAATTCTAAGATCTTGGAGTATTTTGGGATGTTGGAGTATTTTGGGATGTTGGAGTATGATGGGATCTCTGGAACGGTAACAGTGAGGTGGTTCGGGTTTGAGCTCAAATGTTTATGACCATGGTGACCTTCCCACATCTGGAACTTTGAGGATTTGATGAAGATGGAGAAATCTCCACCGTGGTACATCGGGAGTTTCTTAAATTTTTAATTTAGAGTATTTTGTATATGTATGTATTAAGTCAGAAGGAGATTCAATATTTCATAGCAAAATGAGCCCCGGTACCTAGCCATAGAACTTGTGAAATTTGTTGTAATTGATGCCAAATTGTAAACGAAAATAACAACAGAAAATTATAATAAAACAACTCGATCAATATTTTGTTTTATTTATTACATACATATTGCCTTGAAGAAATCTGGCGACCAGTGACCCCAATCGTGGTGGCTCTGAATTTATCGATATCGATTATGTAATAATCGATAACTTTACACCACTAAACATCGATATAGATACCATCTTCACTATTTGACAGCTGTAATCTGTCGTTATTATTATTGTCAGGCTGTCGATAGATGGGAAGAAATTCTATAGAAAATCATTTAAAAAAATACTAGGAAGTTCCGCTACTTATAATGTAATGAAAATTATTGGTGCCAACTGAGATAATTCATAATCTGATTTTCTTGTCGTTTGTGCTCGCTCGAACAAAATGTATGGAAAGACACGCGTTATAAATTCATAATCTTAAATTTTCCGATTCGGAATTCATAACGCTCGTTAATATCATTCTTGACAGATCGATCTAAAAAAATCATTATCTGAAAAAATCATAATGTTTGTGGACTAGTACCAAATTGTATGCAAATCAGTGCTTTCTGAATTAATATTATGAAACCCACATAGGTCCCAATATAATTGATTTCTGTGATGAAAACAGATTATGATTCAGACTGTGTAGTGTAAGGCCGACCTTAGATGATCGTTGTTTTTTTTTTTAAGGCAAAGGGAACTGAGCCCATACAGCCATGTCTGATGTAAACAACTCTTTCAAGTCTTCATTAAAATGCTGGTGTGACACATTTCAATGCTATCTGGGAGAATCTTCCACGCTTCTGCGCCATCCGAACCAAATAAGAAGGCGTCCCGGACGCAGTGTGGCTCTTCAAAATCCAGCCAAGTACGGATCGGGCTGCAGCGTCTTATTTGACTTTACTTCACTGTCCCACACATTATTCACATCTTGTCGAAGTTTTTCGAGCAAGAAACACCATTCTTACTAGAAAAGCACTACTGTAAAACAATTTGCAAGACAAATCGAAACAAAGCTGACGTGGACGCCACAAAAGCGCGGGAGAAACTCCCTTACAACTTGTAGATGATCGACTTGCCTGACTTTGACTTTCATTTTTTATAAAATTATATCCTTTCAGAAGAAGCAAAGGGATCTGACCCCATACAGCCATATATGACGTTTTATTTTTCAGCGCTCTCCACACGATTCTACAGTTGGGTTTAAGTAAATAAAAACATAATTTAAATAATGCTCACCTTAATTTACAAAAATACAAAATTGTACACAAAGAACGAAAAACTTTAAAAAAATATATGCATGGCTGTGATTGGTTAATATCGGATTTGTTTCTAAAATAATTGGAAAAGAGAAAGGCAAATGACTTTGTCCATACAGTGTGTTATGTTTTCTAAATAAATAAAAAGCTAAAATAATTAAATTTGATTTATTATGTCTCTTAACGTAATGTCCAGTAATGGACAATTAATTGACATTAAGGAGGCACACAAAAAAGACAAAATATTTTATTTTTTTCTAGTAATTCAGAGTTTAACAAAAAAGATGTTTAATAGAAGTTTGGTTAATTAACCGGTTCCGGTAAAGCCACCTCTTATCATCATCCCTTTCTTACTACTTGTAATAAACAGGTTATTACAAGTAGTAAGAAAGGGATGATTATAAGAGGTGGCTTTACCGGAACCGGTGTCGAAACCGAAGGGTTTAAATTTGATATATCGGAGTCGGAGGTAGAAGAGAGATGTTCAGAAATTCAAATTTTAAACCATTTTTTAATTTTTATAGCTGAACTTTTAATGATGACGTTTGCGGCAATCAAACATTCCTTTATTTAGTCCTACACTATTTAATAAAATATTGATATTTGAATACGTTTGCATACAAATCTTCTTCTTAAGATTAGCAAGCTGAAGTGGCAGTGGGCCGGTCACATCTGTCGCAGAATCGACAACCGCTGGGGTAGACGAGTTCTGGAGTGGAGACCGCGTTTGGGCCGAAGATCGGGCTCGTCATTGAGCTCGATCTTCGGCTCTTGGAGAGACTCTCCCGCCCTGGGAGAGGCCTATGTCCAGCAGTGGACTAGAGTAGGCTGCTGATGATGCTTACAAATCTTCGGAATAACCTCCACTGATTCAAATTTTTTGGAATCGAATCGGAGTCGGTGGTGTAAAATCAATCGGAAGTACCTTAGTCGGAGTCGAAGCTCCGTAACATCCCTACTAAGAACAAAACAGTACTTATAAATAAAACAATTCAATACGAAATTATAACTTTTATTGTACTTATTTAGTTTAATTTTATTGTAATACTTAAAATCTAAACATAATATATTATATCTAATTTAAGGCGCTACCTGAGCGAAACTAACGCCGCCAATCGAAAAAAAGATCATATCAATTACAAAATTGTTTACAGGTTATTCATCAAATAAAGATTTTTTTTTCAATAGTATAGTATTCTCATATTGAAACAATAAGAAACGAAAAGCGAATCTGTAAAAAGAGGATACTAAAATATTACTAAAAATTTCTTATTCATTCTAATAAACCATTTTTTTAATGTCTTACTTAATTGATGTTTTTTTCTATTGGCGGCGCTAGTGTCACTCATGTAGCCCATTTAAAGATAAATTTCAGTCAATAACGGATAAAACACATTATTTAAAATCAGAAAAGCTAAATAAAGGACTTTCTATTCCTTCACAATTTCCTAACATATTTTTTAAATAACGAGATCAAGTTTTTGTTAAAGTAATTTATATTACTTTAAACAGAAATAACTAAAATACACAGGACACAAGATTCTTTAAAAGTATATTCGACGTGGCGAAGGCGTTCGATAAAGTCTGGCACAACGGTTTGATATACAAGTTATAACAAATCGGCGTGCCGGATCGTCTCGTACTCATACTACGGGACTTCCTCAGGAATCGAACCTTTCGCTACCACGTCGAGGGATCGCTCTCCTCCCCTCGCCCAATCAGAGCCGGAGTCCCCCAGGGTTCCGTCCTCTCGCCACTCCTCTTCTCGCTGTATACCAGCGACATGCCTCGCCATCCAAAGGTAGAACTCGCGCTATTTGCGGACGACACCGGTCTCTACACCTCTGATAGGAACAGGGCTCGTATAACCCGGATTCTCCAAGCCGCCGCCACCGCCCTAGGCGAATGGTTTCGGAAGTGGAGAGTCGAGGTGAACGGCAGACCTATCCCTTGGGAGAAAAAGGTCAAATATCTAGGAGTCACCCTGGATAGAGGTATGACCTTCGAGCCACACGTAAAACGCGTACGCGACCGCGCAGCATGCATTCTCGGCCGGTTACACCCGATGCTACGCAAAGGGAGTAAAATGTCACTTAGAAATAAGTTGACAATTTACAATACTTGCATCCGTCCAATCCTCACGTACGCAAGCGTGACATTCGCGCACTCTTGCCACATTCGCCGCCTTCAGGTTATCCAAAATAGGTTCATGCGTAGAGCAACCGGTGCTCCATGGTACCTACGTAACGTAGACCTCCATCACGATTTGGAACTCCCCACGATCGCTAAATACATGAAGCTTCTTCGAGCAAGCTCCCCACCACCCAAACCCTCTAGTAGTAAGCGCCGCCGCTTATTCCACTAACGGTTTACCGACATCCCGTCGACGACGTCGGCCTAGACACGTCCTAGACGACCCCAACGACGCCATCACCATTTTTAAGTCCTCCTCTAGGCTGGAGCGAACTTAACGCTCGCCCCAAAAACCCCGGTGAAGCTGTAAAGGTCATTAGGATCAACAGCAATTACTAGTACGAAAAAAAAAACCAACAGCAACTATCAGTAAAAAAAAAAAATGACAGTTTCAGTCAAGTTACTAACAGAACGTTGTGTACCTACATAAATACAATGTATATTATTCATGAAGGGGAAATAGTGTTAAAAGAAAAGTATGGATCTAGTTCTCTGCAGCAGAGGATTTATGTGAAACCGGCAGGTAACTATGTTCACGTCATCACTTTTTCACCGGTTTTAGAGCATTTTATAGTGTCTCAATTTTGTAGAGATTTACACTCGTCTCGCTTTGCTGTCACACGAAAACAACAGAAACCTGTATTTTGTGCACCTGTTTGCTCGTCCAATGAATTCTTCACGTCAGAACACACCTTCCGGTTAAGGTTGTAGTTAAGGGGGCGTAAAGAGAAGTCGAAGTTTGCGTGGTTGCCATAATGCAACCTAACATAACCTACTATATAAGAGGTGGCTTCGCATCCACTGGGTTTGTGACAGTTAATTTTTTTGCAAGTCAGAAGTTTTCTAACACTTCTCTCAGTGTCCACTTAGTGACACCCCAACCCACTTAACTCACACCAGAATATATGGCCATTCAAAATATGATTGTTTCTTCTAGGTCAGAACTGTCCACATTACATACTCTTTGTATTTTTGCTTGTGATCACAGGAAATGTAAAAGTAGCAACAAAGATATTATCCCAAAAATGACTCTCCCAATAAGAACAATATTTCAGAAGAATCTAAACAACACGAATCAAATCAGTATATTATTTTTGGAACAAATCTAAAACAGATAGAACCTTGTTTTTTACTAAATCATTTTTGCCTGGCTGCTGAACACATGACCTCCTGTAAGCATGGGCCCTTAGTTCGACAAATTAATATACTGGTCTGATATATACTCAACAATTTAAAAAAATGAAGTTTTCCTCATGGCCAAACAATTTTTTGTTCCTTTATACTTTGCAGGGGATTATACTAGAGTAAAGTTTGTAATATTAATTACTTCTTGACTTCTCTTTATTTACAGAGCAAACCAATATAGTAATAATAGATGATAAGACATCCTCAGCTGATATTGTTGACTGGTTTGCAAGAATATTTCTACCCCAAGGCTACCCAGATAGCGTAAGCAAAGACTATGTACCTTACCAATTATGGGACACAGCACAGGCTTTTTGCAGTACTATTGCAGGTATTTTATTAAACCCTCATGTCTCATACATGTTCAAACCAGCTCAATGAACCAGTAACATTAAAACGACTTAGCCAGTGATATAATAGAACTATTTAAATAGTTGTATGTCACACCTTGAGAGAAAGAGCTATCCAGATGTTATAATATAGATATTTTTGTAAACTATATGTCGTGGGTATTACTGCAATACGTTCTATGTTAATCCAGACTTATTTAAATATATCAACGAAAACTCCATCCAAATCAGTTCAGTTTGTTTTTGCATGATGCACGTTCAAACATACAGATGAACAAAAATTTCACTTACAATTTTAGGTTCCTGTAAAGTCTGATTTTTGTGACATAGGACATATTGCAGTATCACCGACGATGTGTCCTCTAAATGCTTGGATATAAATTATTTTTTTATAGAATCGTTGAATTGAATAGTTGTGAGAGAAAGATATTTTTATAAACAATATGTGTCCATTAAATGCTTGAATATAATTTTTTTTTATTCAATGTACTGTTATAGGCATATTAGCAACTCAAGAGGTATTACGAGGTGTGGGAGTAGGAGATACAAGTGCAACTCCTTTGGCAGCCACTGTTACTTGGGTTATCAAGGATGGTTGTGGGCACCTTGGAAAGATATTGTTTGCATATACTCATGGGTAAGTGTGCGCAAGAAAGACATGTTTCTAATCATTCATACATTTTATATCTTTAAAAAAGGCATGCCTTGTGTTGTTTCCTAATACATATCTCTGTAAAAGTTCAAATATTACTATTACTCAATTCAAACTGACAAGCCTGATCAGTTATCCTATTTCCGGAATGCCTGTGTATGTCTAACCCAATGTTTTCTTGTATTTCTTTTATAGAACCTATCTGGATGCATACAGTAAAAAATGGCGGTTATATGCCGACACACTAAATGATGCAGCCATGTGTATTGAGATAGCATTACCGCTGTTCAAGAATTACGTAGTATTTGCTTTATGTGTCAGTACTATGATGAAAGCTATTGTTGGAGTAGCAGGTACATACATTGAATTCGGCCCAGCATTTGCTGAGCCAAGTGCTCATTTATTGCCTGATTGTGAAATATTAAGGGTGGTAATTAACCAAACTTATATTAAATAGCATTTTTGTCTATTGTAAAACTAATTTATCCTCTGAATTACTACTAGTTTTGCGACTTAATATTCTCAAAACGGAAATATAACCTCACAATATAACCCCAGCATGGTAATTTACATTATATCCTTTGAATTTTCGACCCGAGTTATTGACCTCCCCAAGGTTATTGACCTTACCCTCCTCACCCCCAGGCAAGCATATGCAAACAGTTTTTTCTGGGTTGTTATAAATAAAACCTAACGAAGGCCAGGGCGGCAATAAGGCGTAGCGACTGCAGCTCGCTGCGCCTATTTGGCGCCCTAGGCTTCAACCTAACCCATCCGTGTCGGTTTCACTCCGACATGTAAGTTAGCTTGCAGGCAAGAATGTGCAAGCAGTTTTTTGTGGGTTATTACAAATCGGTCGCTGCAAATCAGTCGGTAGACTAGTAGTTAATTTATTAATCAAAACGCTGAATCAAAATAATTGTTGTTCTTTACTTGATGGTTTATTCGTAATAATCAGTTAGTTTTATGAAGAATTTGAATTAATTTATTAGAAGCGTTATTATTTTCTCGTCGCTTACACATTAAATAGAATGTTTTGTCGTCATATAAAATTGTGGTCGCTTGCTTTATAAAATATTAATTGAAATATGAATTGAAAATGTATTTTTTTGTTGACAATAGTGTATTTTTCTTTCTTTTATCTTAATTACAATATGTGTATTTGTATTCAAGGTGGTGCCACTAGAGTGGCCATGACGCAACATCACGCCTTACGAGGTAATATGGCTGATGTATCAGCAAAGGATGCTGCCCAGGAAACAGCGGTGAATCTTATTGCTTCATTTGCAGCACTAGCAATAATTTCTGCTTTTGGGTATTTATCACCTTATGTTTATTAATTGTTTGTAATTCAGGGCCCTAAACAAAGGGTAGGTTTTGGGGGTTTAATAGAATATCCATCACACCACTCAGAATACTTGTTTTACATTTAATTCAAGTTACTCGGACTCTGATAATTTAACGCCACGAGAAATCATAAACGTCGCACAAAGGTACCAGGCTTCTTTATTTTTTTAAATATTAATATTTTTTAACGTTCTTAATTAGTTACTTTTTATTATAATAAATAATTATAAATGTATGATTTTACTCGCCATGTGTAATGAAAAATGTATGGATCACAAGGCAATTGTAAACTCGGGCCGTAGAATCACGTTTATATACATAGGATTTTTTTTAAAGCCTTTATTCTCTGCCAATTATGAATTAACTTATCAATTAGGTTTGACATCGGCTGGTTGTCCCTGGACATATATAGGTGGACCTGGGGAAAGCCCCGATATAATAATATAGAATATAAGATAATGGTGGTTTGTAAAAGAACAATTGGCTATATAAAAAGAGTGGTAAATACGTTCTTAAATTACCTGGTTAAAATTAAAAAATACATAATAGTTTTGATTTTGTAATTTAAAACAACTCCGAAAATTAGAATAATGGCTGTAATGATTCTTATAACTGCACTTACTCCATTAAAAATGTTGTCCCAATAGACAAGGTATGTATGTATTATGTATGACGTACTACGTACCTATCTTATCTTAATATAGGGGGCCGGGAATAACCCCAGCGGCACTTCGACCCTTGAGGATCTTTTGTGTCTACCCCATTTTACACACTGGTCATCTCAGTGTACTGGTTTCCTCACGATGTTTTCCTTCACCGTAGAGCAGTCTGTACGTAAGGCTTCGAAAAATACGAAATTACATGGCACTGCACGGTTTCGAACCCGGACCTCCCGCATGAGAGTCCGGTGTCCTACTCACAAGGTCACCGACGCTCTTAATCTACGTATTTGTACATGTATTACAACCTACATACATGTACTAATTGTTCCAGGAATTCTCTTCTCATTTTCTTATTAATGGTAGTGCTTCACATTGTTTGTAATTATTTCGCTGTGCGGGCTGTGTGCTTGAAAACATTAAACGAAACCCGATTTCTGCAACTGATCGACACCTATGTGAGGAACGAAGTGATAGCGGCCCCATGTGACATCAATCGAAGTGAACCAATCATATTCTACCATTTGGGATCAAATTTACTGGGTACTAATTCTTATTTAAACAGAGTGAAACAGGATAATTTTATATTAGCCATTAATAAGCAACCAATATCAAGTCATCACTTTTATATTTTTCAGATTTGAAGCTGTGTGGATTTCAAATTAAATTAGGATATTCATTAAAAAAAATAATTAGAAATAATCTAACGGCTGCACACCTGAATACAATAAAAGATATTTATGATGCGCGAGGCTATATCTTGTATCCAAATACCAGTAGCAGAGAAATGTATGTTTTAATCAAAGATGAAGCAACCACAAATGACATTTTATGTGCATACTTTCATGCTGTTCTTTTCTCTATCGTCATCTGCGCCATAAACGATGTTCCTTTGGTAACTATTGTTATTATTACTATACATAGTCTTAAGGCTTAACCCCAAGCGAAACATTTCTCCTGAATTAAGGCATTTTTTTATCAAAAATAGTGGACAGTAGAATTGTTCCACGGATGAAGAAGAATTTTTTTATAATTTCTTAGTACCCTCATATTGAAAGAATAAGAAGTGAATATGTCAAAAATTGCTACTTTTATCACTTTCGCTTTCTACTTATTGCTTGTGCTGGTTATATATGTACCACTTCACACCAAAAACAACCGTCTAATTTTCAATACAAATAATCGACATCATCTTACATTGACTCTTTAAAAAATATATTATTTTTTGAGTAAATAAAACATTTTTCTCGAACAGTTCTAGAGAAAAAAAATCGGTTTTTATGTAATTGTTGTAACTGTAGATGTTCTTGAAATATTTTAATCTAATTAAAAATACCTTATATTGAGGATATATGGCTTAATTTATACTTTGCGTTTACATTATCCGGCGGAGTCCGAACTGTATTAGGTATACAAGTCTGAATGAGCCATCAAAGAAGTAAAACTGTTTTCAGACTGTTTACAGCAATTCTTCTGAATATATACGACCGTTCTCAGAAGTGTGCTACACATTGCAAACTGCAGATTGGACGAGAGAAGCGAAAGATATGGTCGGTTTAAGTGGACTCCAGTACAATCCCTCGTACGATCTTATGAAATATGTCGATGAAATCGTTAACAAGGAATGGTGCAGAATTATTCATCTTGGATTAAAAGAAACCGGTAAGTCATGATGCACAATTAAGTTAGTAATTTACATAGTTCACAATGTTGTGAGTGACCAGTTTCCTTAAAATAAAAAGAATGTGGACAGTAGGTACAATAAGTAAGAAACAGTATTTTCATCGAGTATATTTCCAATATATTGCAAATACCATATTGCAAATAAAATTGTAATAGTTCATTAATACTTCATAATCTTACAAATTTCAGGTTGGGATATTAACAAACACCTTCTGATGGTTGATGAATGGCGTGTTTGTGGTCATAAGATTGAGACTAAACCGATTAAGAGTCAATCTGAGTCAGGAAAGGCTTCATCGTTTTTACCTTCAACCGCCAGATTCATGTCCATTGACAAATCGATCATTGAAATATTGAAAGACAAAGCAGAATCAGAGGTTAAATCCTATACTATTGAACCAGATACCTCGCCTTCGGAAACAACATTATGTGAGGAGGGAAGTCAAAAAACAACTACAGGCATAGTACAAACAGCAAATGATAAAGAGAGTGCGAGTAAAAAACCTATAACAATTAGTTAGACTCCCATAGAAAAAAAACTTGTTGAGCTAGGACCGCGCCTGTCAACCAGTTTAATGCCTAGTCCTAAGCCGAAGCTAAAACCCCCAGAAAGTTAATTTTAGCGTTAACCCCGGCCTTTCACAGCCGCAGACTTCCATTTCTTTCACCGAAAGTCGAACCCGAATGTAAATTTTATCTAGAACCAGATGGAATGCCTATCTCAGAAACGCAAGGCAAGTGGCACAAACCATTGTTGACCGCAGATTAGAGTATGTAATGGGTGACTGAAGACTATGTTGAAACCCCCAATTACTCACAAAATATTGATTATAAACTTAACCTCTCCCCCCAAATGTATTTTTTGCCTATGGCCAAGAATACTCTTTCCTGTTAAAAATAATAAAAAAAGAAAAGAAAAATAAGAAAGAAACAACAGAGAATCAAACCCTAGGATCTCACTCTCTCGAGCGATCACAAACCTCGCTACCTTCAGCCACTTCGAAATTTGCTATCACATAGTACCTCTGATCTTGTCTCTCCATTATAACCCAAACCAAAAATTAAAAAAAACTCTAATTCAATTTTTATCCAACATGGTGCATGGCTAAGAACACTTGACAAAATTCTGTTAACTAAAAAAACCGCGCCCAAATCAGGTAATCGGTTATTGAGTTATGAAGCCACAGAAAGACATACGCTTCAAACTTATAACACTCCTCTTTTGGCAGGAGGTCTACGAACTATACCAAATCTAAAATATATAGATTTTACAGTCTAAACTGTCTACCTGTTTCATCTTATATATATCGTGGTCTGATAACAGTAATATTATTTGTCATTGTAAAATAAAATACATCATTCCAACTTTTTAGTTTATTGTAGCTACGTAATTCTAGTTATACGATAAGGAGAACGTCTCTGTATGTGCGTGGTTTAAATATTATGTACGTATCGGCACGCAACATGTTAAATACAGTCAGAAAATGCACTGTATTGACTGTGTACAGTGGACAAATCAGGCTATACCTTTTAGTACTTTGTCGCTTTAAATTATTTGACACATTTGAAATATCAAGGAATCATAAAAACTTATTGCGACAGGGTTCCACAAAGTACAGCTTGATGTACCTGTCTAATTATTTGCTACTGTGCACCAACTGTTCGCAACTTCATAGCATTAGTTACGTGCCGATCCTTCCTTCAAACTCCAACATATTTTTTTAAAATTTTGCACATTTTATGCCATCGCACATTGTAGCGACTCGACGCGAGCCCGACACGAACTCAACTCAGACCAAAGCATTGAAATGTGAGCTGTATATCGTATTTCATACAGTAGGTTTTCAAAATTCAAGCGAAATAGTTGTCGACGAGTGGCCCACGCGTTGACAACTCATCAACGTCTACTTCGCCTTCTACTTTTGAAAACTTACGTAATACGATATAAAGCTCACATTTCAATGCTCTGCTTCGAGTTGAATTCGTGCCGGGTTCGCGTCGAGTTGGTATAGATGCCATGTTGCGATGGCCATTAATCACAGATCTATTTTCATTTATAGTTCTACCTTTATGGATTTACTCAGGACCAAATACAAGTCTAGTTCGTATTTCAGTGAAATCGGATAAGGTTACATACCTACATGAAAAATAGATTCGTGAGTGCAGATGACACTACGGGAAAACGGTCACGGGCTTATCTATAGTTAATGAATAATAAATACATAACGCAGAAAAAATGAAAGGATGTCTATCATTTTCGTCTCTACGAACTAAGTATCTACCATTAGTATAAGGCTACGTTTTTACCTCTCCTATTCTATTTGATAGAACCAGCGACATTATACCCTAGACGAGTAACTTCCAACAAAATTCACGCTACTGTGGCGATTTGAAAATAATGCAACCTTAGATTAGGAATAGATAATCTAAGAATGCAACATATTTCTCACCCAATGAATTGAACAAAAATAGACCCTACGGCGATGTCACAAAGGCGAATATCCGTCTACGTAACTCTACATACGATCGTATTTCATAGATTCTACCAAATAGAACATAGAACTGAACAGGTAAACTAGAACAGAACTAGTGGGAACGAACAAAACTGTCTCCTCCAATGACATTGCAGCACGCACGCCTAACATGATATGTCTCAGGTTATTTCGAGTATACGATGTTATATGTTACCCACTCTAGTGGCACACACATTCATGAAGTTAGTAAGTACCACGTACATAATACGTAAGTACCACGTACGTAATTTCATGGATACATCATCATCAGCCCAGCGCACACTATCGCAGTGGTGGCGCGACGCTGATTCCTGTGAAACCGCTCCTACGCTAGCACAGCCGCGCGACTCGAAAAAGCTACCGAGAGGTGACGAGAGTCGCAGAGCCGGCCAATGCGCGACTAGAGTCGTCGAGCGAGACCTTCGAGAGCCGTCGTGAACAACCGCGACTCTGAGAGCCTAACGGCTGTGCCTGGAGTCGCCGCGCGACTTGGCTACCTTGACCCTAATTCCGAATATAAACTAGAAAATTTTGTAATATTGTTTTTTAAAAGGTAGAAGGGGGACGATAAAAAATATTTTTGTACCCCACATGGCGAATATATTTTTATATTTTTTTCGTAGATAAATAACGACGTATTTTAGATAAATAACGCCCATCCAGGTATTTTAGGTCGCTACTAGTCCGATTTCTGTGATTAAACCAGTTTTGTTACCAACTCGCTTGCCATTAGCATGCCATTTATTGGTTAAGTTATTATCGAAGTCGCCTTCACTCCGCTGTGTGCGCTGGGCCTTTAACTTTTATTTGACACAATCGTACGAATACGATATGAATCTTCGAAGAAAAGAAGACCAGTATTTAAGGGGATGTTAAAATAAACAAAATTAAAACTACACCATACCATTTATTTTAAGTATTGTCAAATTATTGAATCGCGCATGACATTGCACCAATCCATGCAATACTATATTAGCTATCCACACCGTGATCAGAAAGTTCTTAAAACACATCGGCAACATAATATAGAATAAATTTAGTATATTGTTATACAATTGATCATGATAATTCAAATAAATAATAATGATAGTTGATGTGGTGGTAATAAACACTAATTTTTAATTACGAGCGTATTTGACAATAAATTAGGCTTATTGTTGAACTACATTGCTACGCATAATTTATGTATATGGCTTATCCATAACTCTTTCACAAATAAACAATAATGCTTGTATCTTTGTATAAATTATGTAAATACTTTGGTAACTCGAAATTAAAATTACGTACAGCTATGAGCACTTTCAATAAAGAATATAAATAAATTAACGACATGAAAAAGTGCTACAAGGAAAGTATAACGAAGTATGACCACAACAGGCTTCGAAAAATTATAATTACACTTCTAAGTACATGCCTACTCACTTGTGGATAAACAAACTATTTATTTACTGGTACAATAAAATATTAATCGAGCTACTAATTGATGCTAAGTACAATCCAAGAGTAGTGTTATGTACTGTGGTTAATAAGACAGTATGCACAGCATACTGTCTACTATTGGTTTCATTTTACAGTCTCAACTATTACTAATTGTTACGGATAACTTTTATAATTGTTAGTTTACGGCAACTAAGATGCTTTTGCAGTTGAATCACACCATCACACTAGTTTTATTGATATTATTAGAATTTATTGTCGTGATCCCTTTAAAACTTTCAAATAAAATGCCTACAAAACCCTTTAGATTACAATTTACAATAATAAAAATATAATAAAACATTAAATAATATTATAATCACAGAAATAAGTACACAGTGGTGTAATGATAATAAACACAATTCAATCAAAAATGCATCACATAGGCTTACAAAATGGCTTATAGTTACTAATATAAAATGGACATAAAAAGTCAATAAATTTTGATTAAAAATCAATATAAATAAGGCATTATTATTGACTACTAGTGTTTCGTGTGAATCAAACTGTAATCCGCTGAACGCTTATATGCATCCGTGCGGGGATTTTGAACAGTAGCGCGACGACGGATTACTTGCCGACTTGTTTTATGAGGAGCTCGCTGCTGAGCGACTTGGGCCGCTCGATGGGCAGGCCGAGCGCGCGCGACCAGATGAGCTGCGCCAGCACGCCCAGTGCGCGCGACACCCCGAACATCACCGTGTAGTAATTCATCTCCTTCAGCCCGTAATACTGCAAGCAAGAACGTAATAATCCGTCAGTTTACTCCAGGGTTTCTCATATTGGGGTTCGATCACGTGAGGGGTTCGCGACAAGATTTGGGTTTTCACACCTGCTCATGATAAAGGATACAGGAATTCGCCTGAATGCTGAATCTGAATTAAGATTGAAATTAAGCAAAATTGCTCCTAAAATCGACTCGAGTTGCGACAAGAAACAAGCCCATCCATCACATTAATTAATAACATGTTGCTCTTTCTTGAATAAAATCATTATTTAAAAAAAATAAGCCAGTTTATTAAGGGGGTTCGCCATTGTCTGGGAAATATAATAGGGGTACGTGGAGCTATAAGTTTGAGAAACTTACCCGAATAGGCCGAAGACGGCGCACACCGATTTAGAAAATACTAGGTTTTCTATTTCACTATCGGAACATAACAACATCAAGTAGTTACTCAAATTAGTCGCCTCGTATAGATCGCGGCACATAAGTTGACCAATAATGGCGTATGCGCATAGTCAAATTTTCGGGTCTCAATCGAAGTGCGGTATGAGATGCGACGCGAGAGGCCGCGCGTAAACATAGCATTTGCACAATGTACATGCGTGTAAAGACCGCCATTTTTGTTCAACTTATGTGCCGCAGATTGTACACGCCTCGCCTTGTACGACACGTTTACCAAGTAGAAGTGAGAAAATATACAGATCCCTTCACACATTGTTACTTATTGTTTCTGGTCAGACGATCGTAAAATAGGTAATAAAAAAGTTACCTGCAAGAGGACACCAGAGTGCGAGTCTACATTCGGCCAGGGGTTCTTGACCTTGCCGAGCTCTGTGAGGATTGGTGGCACCACTTTGTACACCGCGGCGACAAGTTTGAATAGAGGGTCGTTCGGCAGATGTTTCAAAGCAAACTCGCGCTGGCATGTGTACCTGTAATAAATAACATAACACGACACATTGATAAGAGTTCCAATCTTCGCCCGGGAACAACTATTAACGGTGAAAATTAAAGATTCGATAAAAGACTGCATTTGGTTACAAGAATGTTTCTTCCAGTTAGGATCGAATTCAGTACTAAGCTATCCTAAGAGGTCATCGGAGCGAAAGATGAATTAATTATGGGATTACTATCGTATTGACGAATTTTGAACTGATAAGTTGGCAGATATGTAAAATCTGCCAATCAAGATGTGTACCTATTAATAGATTTTTGCCAGCTTCTGTTTAGTGGACAGACACGGTAATCTTAAGATAAACAAAATAGCGAAAAACAATCTTACCTAGGGTCAGTCTTCCGTAACACAGCGTGTCCATATCCAGGCACGACTTGTCCAGATTTTAGTGTCTTCCAGATGAATTCTTTCAACTGTTCTTCGGTGAAATTATCACCCACTAGTTTACGTAGTCTCTCCAACCAAATTAGCACCTAGATAACAAACAGTGTTAATTTAGTTTATACTTTACTTGACATTGAACACAAGCAACATGACTAAAATTGGTAGCGTAAGCCTTTACAAAATCTTTAGTCACGTTACCAGGTAATATTGTTTTAATAATAACAAACAAAGTGTATTCTCTTTTTAAAAAATATATCTGGCTATACAAGTCCAAAGTATGCTCTACCTCCATTTATCAGTTGAGAACGTCGATGGCACAGTGACTAAGACCTCCCGCACGGGAGGTCCGGGTTCGAAACCGTGCAGTACATGACACCAATGAGTTTTTCGTATTTTTCTTAGACTTAACGTACATTTACCGACTGCTTTAACGGTGAAGAAAGACATCGTGAGGAAACCTGCACACTGAGTTGACCAGTGTCTAAAATGGGGTAGGCACAAAAGATCCTCAAGGGCAGAAAGCGTCCCTGGGGTTATTCCCGGCCCCTATCATAAGATAAGATACATTTATCAGTTACGTACTGTTATGTCTGCACAATTATATTGAGTTAATAATGCTTTGATAAAAAAAAATAGATACGAAGCTAATACTATTTTTATGAGTGTTGAGATACTTTACCTCCTGGTTAGCAAGGCCGTGTAGGGGACCGGCGAGACCATTGAGGCCAGCGGCGAAAGATAGGTAGGGGTCGCTGAGGGCAGATCCCACCAGATGGGTAGTATGCGCAGACACGTTGCCGCCCTCATGGTCACTGCATCACAAGAACACCTTTATACATGCATATCTCCACGATGTCTCTTGCCCAAGGGTTACTAATAGGCAGAGACAGTGGAGCGTCACGAAGCGATAAATAATATTAATTGAGATGTGTATTTATTTATTATATATAAACATTAAAACTAAGGAACAACTATTAAAACCTAACTAACACTAATAAATAAGTAAATTTCTTTATAATTATAGTGTAACGATTCCTTTCCTATTAAGGAAAAAAACTTGGTGACTCTAAAACTAAATGTGGTTGAACGGACTAATATTACCAAATAATATCGCTTATGCAGTAGCATATGGTAATTCGCAATCAATTCATCACGCGACAAAATATAGCTTAGATGTATTTCTGAATTCTACTTCAGCGGTCTGGACGTCGGAAATGTTTACGCCAGTTATGTAGCTTATAATGAGTTTTTAAGAGTTATTGACATCTTACGTATTATTTATTTATCGACTGCACTAATTATGAAGGAAACTTTGTATCTAGACGAAGGCATGTGTAATCCAACAATCCACACTGAGTTATGTGCAAGACTTGTGTAAGGTGAAGCCTGTATCGTAACAGGAGCGACACATCTTCTTAATTCGATTTGCTTGCTTTATATTCTATTACACAGGTATAAATATGTAACGTACGCAAATCACATGACAACATAAGTACTGATAGTGATTTTATCCAGATAACACTAGACAAAATCATATCTGATGGTTATATACAAAATATTATTTTACGGTATCTGCATTTAATATTATTATTAATTATGTAAGTTTATTTTCTAACAAGAAAGGAATAAATATTTAAATGTACCTAGTCATCGGTATTGATTCTAGGCAGCATTACTTAACTACGAAATAATTTTGTGTATAAATCTCCATTCCTTTCGTTGTGCCTAAAGGTGTTATTAGTAACATCTGCACGATCGACATAGATCGGTGGTATTGATCAATATCGATTATAGACCGTTCAAAATCGATCATCGTATGCTAGTACACTGAACCGATCTGCCATCGATTAAGCATTGATCGATAAAAATATTCGGTTTTGGTTGATTGATCGCAACAACTAGCACAAGGTTGATCAATTGTCGTTCGACGTGTTATACAAGCCTCAACCATTGGTCACCCTGAGCTATTACAGCTACGCGGCCGAGGTTGATTAAGACATGGATGCGACATCGATCGTGCAGGTGTAATAACACCCTAACTAACACAATACTATGAAGCTCAGTTAGTTTCAGATTAAAAAAATATATTTAATAATAGCATAACTTCGCAATGCAAAATAATGTTAGCATAGTGGAAATTCACAAACTTAAATAAATGTAATGGTTATTTCTGATAATAAAAAGGCAAATTCTGCAATATTCACGTAACGATAATACAACATGCACGATTTTCATTAGCACAAGGTTATTGTGGCAAATAAACTGTTATTATTTATTATGTAATTTTATATAAACCAAATTAGAGTTTATGTATGGCGGACTATACATGACATGATACGAACCATATTCATAAAAGATATATGACACAAAGACTTCATACATATCTCTGTATATATGTTCTGTAGACATGCCAAGTGTTCATTTTACAATGAATCGTTAATGTCATCCTCGGTGCATAGGTACGCATATTATGCACTGAAGGTGACACTGATAGCTTGCAGTGTGATATTGAATATGCTACTAAAAGTATGTTGATAATCTCTAGGTTACACAATGCAAATACTCTAACGTAACATTGAGTTTAATGGGTTCTCAATTATTGCTGAAGCATATACAAACGTTTCACCATCAGCATCATTTCAGGAGTATTGTGTTGAAATACTTATGCCTACCGTAATACCTGTTAATCTATACAATATTTAAATTTCATATGCAAATACTTTGAACCAAACTGACCATTAAACATTCAATATACCTGCTATCTAATTTGGACCCTCTGTCTGTCTAGTTTGACCACCCTTTAGCTACTAACCTGTGAATGGTAAGGTATAGCCGCATAAGCTCCGTGAACTGCGGATCATCGAAGCCCAGCATTGTGCAGTAGTTAGAGGACCAGTCCTTGTTGTCGTCAATGGCACCGATACCCTTGCCATCACGGTACGTATTGCGATATATGGTGGCAGCGATCACAGGCAGCTTGGCGATAAGGTTCATCGAGTCCTCGTACACATACTGTTAACGAGGAATAAAAGAATTAATAATTTTGAAATATCTCAGCAACACAGCAATTAAAAAGACTTACTAACCTCCCAGTATTTAGATTTGTGTACACCCTCGGAGTAAGCTTTCGCAAACTTTGATTCACTGTTGAGAGCAGTTACTGCGGCGGAAAACTGAGACATTGGATGCAACTTGCTTGGCATGTTGTTCAACATCGTCACGACGTGGGCTGGCAACTCGGCCCTGCATCGTAGGAAAGGTGTGTTATTTTATTACAGACAATATTTAACTTCATATCGCTTAACTCTATAAAATTCTATAATAGCAAGGTTTTTCTTCATTTCAGAACTGAAACTATAGTGAGATATTTTCAAACATGTAATTATCTACGGATTAATTATATAGTAATTACGTAATTAATGGTTACGTAGTTAATTACATATTTTTCTCAATTGGTTTGTTTCTAAACGTAAATGCATTCTGTAATTTTATTTTCCAATGGATAAATAAAATAGTGTGTTTACTTAACAGTAAAAAACAAACCTTTGCGCCCATTCCTGGGAAATGGCTTTGGCTTGAGCCTCGGTGGGTACGTCTCCCGTGGCAAGGAGCCAGAATAGGCCCTCGGGCAGGGGTTCCTCTCCACCCGGCGCCCTGGGTAATTGCTGCTGGCATTCAGGGATGGACAGACCACGGAACCGAATACCTTCATCAGGGTCTAACACTGAAGTCTCCCAGACCAGACCTTTGATACCTCGCATACCTCCATACATCTGAAAAAAATTAAGTATATATAAGGTTCAGATTCAAGTCTATTCCGTAGTGTTAATATCTAACTACTCATTTCAATAATACATATCACAGTAGGTTTCAATAATATTTAGATATATCTGCTTTACAACGAAAAAAAATTTTAAACAGATAATAGTGACTCAAGAATCAACAACTCACCATGTCTACAGTGACTTCACCAACTTTTGTGGCACCATATTTCTTACGGAAATCACGGATCTTCTCTTGTTCCTTTGGTATTTTTTCCTGAAGCACACTTTTGAGGTTTGTTTGCTCGGCGCTTAGCCATCTTTGCAGAACTGTTGTCGAGGGGCATGTTTTCTGAAACAAAATTATATTATTTTACTGCTTACTTTCATACAAAATTTTAAATGGGGATGTGATCTTATTTCTTTTTCAGTAATTAAGTGAAATAGTTATTCCGATGCCTTAATTAAATAAGGGTGCTAAAGTATATTGAGATGAGAAGTGTGCGATTACCAGAATTTTGAAAAGATCCATACAAAATGAACTGTACAAAAACGAACTTTACAAAACAAGCTTACTATTCAGCATCAATTCGCGTCTTTCTCATATTAAGAGCGTGTTTTGAATGAGACATTGTCTGCATCGATGTGCGGTCGATGCTGACGATGTCCCCTGTAAAACAAGCTTTTAGGAAGTATGAGAAAGGTGTGAATCGATGCATAGTTCAATCCCTAAGGAAGAAGCCAAATGTTGCTGCGTGCTCTGAATTAGCCAGAGATAAAGTGATGCCATGACACAATTCACATTTCTCTTCAGTTAATCGAATTTAGTCAAATGCATGGAATTGTACGTTCAATCTTTTACTTTTTGAAAATATTTTGACGTCTGGGCATGCCTGTGGTACAAATGCCAGAATTTATTAAAGAACTTCCTTGTTTTGCGTTTGACTGGACAAGAAGTTTTTCATCGTAATATACCTTTACGTAGGTTATAATTATAAATTATTGGATATAACGAACTCACAGAGATTTGATGTCTACCCGGTCAATCTCGACTCGTATAAAATGATCTATATTTTCATCAAAATATAGATTATTATTTATTAACTACTAAAAAATAGTATTGATAATATAAAAGTTATTTACACAAGAGAATATACCATAATTGAAGCATAACACGTTGACCTCCGTCCTCCGTACGGACAGAGGACAAAGGTTAACGTGGTATGCTATATTCTCTGTTTATGAAAATAAGGACAATTTTATATTGAACTCGAAATCCGTTCATGCATGACCCGTCGTAATATGGATAAACCTTAATATGGATAATGTAGGATCTGAAGCTTGTACATACAATCTCCTTGGATCCTACTACTACTACTAGATCAGTTGTAGTGAAGGAATTTTTTCTACAGTACTCGTATGTTGACAAAGGGTTCTATGGTGCCGGTCATAAAAAATAGCACCACCCCAACTCTTCCCGTGGGGGGTCGTACAAAGCGACTAAGGGTCTTAATGGATACTATTCTACACCTAGTAGACGGCGATAGGCTCGCTACCTATCACGTTTGTCCACCAAATCTTACGGCGAAAAGTGGGAACTATACCTACGATGAAGGTGGTTCCTCTGTCTACTCCCTCGGGGATTATCGACGTGACGTGACCTATGCTATGCTATACCTATGTTGTTGTAATTTTACCCAAATAATTATCATACTATACCTATATTGTTATTTTACCATAAGTGGTTTTGGTAAAAACTTTTGTTATCCTATAGCTATTCGCATAATTATAAATTTTCAATTTTACGTTATTCGTAGCTCCATATAAGATCGACAGGACAGGAGATCGATCGTGCCTACTTCACTCACAAATCTTTAATATTCTTGTAGGTACATACTACCACTACACTCTCAACCTTGCCGTGACGATTTTTCAGGGGAGCCTAGGTGTGTCCTGGTCAATCAGCCCTGTAGTCTCGGGCGAAGAATAGAGCTACGGGAACTCCTGTCTGTCGTAAGAGGCGACTAAAAGGCGTCAACAGGGTCGCGGTCGGTTAAAGTGGGGGCTTTGGCCGTCCATTGGCTGGCGACCCTGGGGAGGGCAGCAGCATGCCATGGCCGTGCGCTGCTGTTACGGGAGGAACCGGGAGGTGGAATATACACACCTCCCAGGGAGAGCCCAAAGCAAGTGCTAGGAAGGCACCGGTGCATTTCTCTGAAGATCCTGGAGTCCATCGATATGCATGAGATCTGCCATCGAGGGGGTTTGAGTGAGTAAAAATCTCAAATAACTCGGTCTCTTTCCCAGGAGGCTGGGTATCTTTGGAAGATTTGCTCCCGTTACAAAAAAAAGGTGTGCCATGGTAACGGCAAAACGTTACCGTGGACGGAAATTTAAGAGTCTTCATACATTTCCATACATTTTGCTTCCCTGTTAAATCGTGACGGTAAAACGTGCCGTAACCGTGCAAAATTATTAAAAGCAGCCATTGGATTTCTATTAGCAACGGCTAAACACGAGTCAATCACGAGCTTGCTGTGAAGTTAGCCCGAACGACTATAATTTCCTTTCGGGCTCGGGTTCCATCTTTCTGCGTGACAAAACTTCCAATGCATATTTCTCGAGAACAGTAATTCTCGAGAAATATGCAGTAGCATATTTGCAAAGTTGATTAAAATCTGTTTTTTGTACGACATAAACGGATATTTAATTATTGAACTTTGTTAACATCCCTAAAAACCTATAAACAAAACTTACAATTACAAAAGTTAGGTGCTCTAGGTAAATCTTAAGGTTATAAAGCATAAATCTACCTAATATAAATTCAATAGTATTAGGTTCAAACTATGGCTTATGTAATAGGTACATGGTACATGTGTGAGCGTAGATACTATTTCGAATGATCTATTTGCATAGGTACTAATATTAGGCGCAGCGCAGCGTCTCAATATCGCAAGACAATTTAAGCAAATGAGTGATTGAATGAAACGTAATACAGGGATTATTGAAAAACTTACTTTGATTAACATGTTTTATATCACAGGATAATACGATTAAAATCAAAAAGTAAGTTCCTACCAAGGTATATACCTACTTAATCTACGAAGGAATCCAAAACAGAACAATATAATATCTATTATATAATGGAATACTACGAAAAAGTTTAAATTATTGACTACCACCACCTACGTAATTACTCAATATCGTAGAAGCATAAAATTATACAAAAACATACATTTGTGATGTTACCAACTTAATTTTCATTAGAAATACGGCAAGTCGGCCAGAAGTCGTCGTCAAACGAGGACGTGGCGCTTACAACTCAGTGAGGTCAGTGGCAGGTACTGAGGTCGAACTCATCAAGTAAAAACCCGTATTTCTTAGAGGTTTTCCTTAAAGTGATCGCCTATTTTAAGTACACGTTTTATTGTAAGGAAAATTAGAAGAAACCGTTTGGCTTTCCGACAGTAAGGTATTTGACAAGTATCAAATATAAAATACATTTCATAAAAATAAGAAAACGGACATAAATTGATGGTCAAATGTGTAAACAGAATTAAAAATCCGTTGAAATATAAAATAGCTACAGGCAATCAAAAATCAGACGGTAGAAAGAGACGGCAATAGATACATGTGACGTCACTGTTATGTAGCGCCACAAGCAGGTCCTAATAAGGACATAATGACTGTTTTGCTAGAAAAGGACAGCGAATCCCCCACTACTAACTTTAACCATTAATATAGTTAAACCATTAATTAGTTGAGATATCGATAAACGGATTTCAGATCCATCTTCAGGATGTCCATGTAAGTTGATTAATGCCATAATTTTTTTTAGTCCTATTTGACTAATTCGTATTCCCTATACGAGTTTTCAACTGCTAGTTGGTGAATTGATCGTAAGTGGTGCGTAGATCGAGAAGACCCCATCTAACTATTATGGTTTTGGCAGGCTGATAATCTACAAATTCTTCAAGTTTCATACTATGAAATTGAAGTTCGCTCACTTTTCCTGGTCATCAACCAGATCCTTAGCGTTACAGACGTCGGAAACGCACCATGAACCTTAATATTTGAGCTCAAATTCGAACAAACTAGCTAATACCGTTCCAGAGATCCCATCTGACATCAAAGATACTCCAAGATTTTGGAAACAACTGGTCCAATTTTTATCAGACCTAGCTAAGAACACTGTCGACAAAATTCCGTATTAAATTAAAAAACCGGGTTCAAATCGGACCATCCGTTGTTAACTTATGATGCTACAGACAAACAGACATACAAACCGACAGACAAACTTGTCCCTCGATCGGTCGGGGGTTAAAAACGCAATTCATGTACAAGGTGTGTCATTTGTACTACCAGTTGTACTTCTTGGTAGTACTACCGGCACGGAGGGCATTCATTCAACATATCTCACTATAAATAAGTTCAAAATGAAGTTCGATCATCATTATGATTACTTCGAAGTAGGAATAACCTTCAGCAGTATTACGTAACGGACGGAAAAGTAAATCATGAAAAATGATCGCATATTCACAAGTGTTTATTACACACTGGCTTGTTTGCTTACTTATATTATAATTCAAAGCCCGGACTCGAATGTCATTGTTCACATAACAAAATGGAAATGCCAGATTATTCGTAATAAAACGACCAACATACATTTTTTTTGTTACTTATACCTAAGTACCTAGAAGGTTAGGTACTATTAGGTTGGGTTATGCCTATTTTAATATATTGTTTTGCATGAAACGAGACTAATTATTGGAAATGTTCAAGACATTGATGAGTAAGGTAATTGAATACAATTATTAACAAGAACAAGTAAAGCGCAAGTAAGGCCGCACATGGAGTACTGCTCCCATCTCTGGGCCGGTGCAGCCGAATACCAGCTTCATCCACTTGACTCCGTGCAAAGGCGCGCTACTCGAATTGTCGACGATTCCGTGCTCACGAGCGATTTAGAGCCTCTCAGTTTAAGGAGAGACATTGGCTCTCTCTGCGTCTTCTATCGCGTTTATAATGGGGAGTGCTCTTCAGAACTATTTGACTTGGTGCCGTCGTCTACTTTCTTGAATCGCACCACTCGTCGGCGGCTCAATTTTCACCCGCACTTTCTAAAGCCCTGGGTGTCTACCACGACCCGTTTTACACGAACGTTTCTGCCACGCACCTGCAAAATGTGGAACTCTCTTCCACCCGACGTTTTTCCACAGCGCTATGACATGGGATGCTTCAAAAAGAACGTTAAAAAAGTCCTCTCCCTCCATGGCCGGCAACACACAAGCAATACCCCTGGTACTGCACGTGTCTCTAGGCGACGGTGACTACTTATCCATCAGGTGGCCCGTCTGCCTGTTTGTCGTAGCTAATTTATATAAAAAAATAAAATAAAAAAAAACAACGATAATAAAATGTCATCTACCGCTCATGTTTTCTATCATATATCATTTTAAGGCTAGTTAGAGATCTGTGTTGAACCCTATGTTATGTTATTTGGTAAGTATTATATATATATTATATTTAGTACTTGGTAAGTTTATAATAACTTTATTTTTTAACACAATTCATGAACGTGATATAGTTGGACCAGAGCAACAAAAAGCCTGATACCGTTTCTAGACAGTACGAAAATAATTACATTACAAGAAAAACAGTAAAACAAATCAATCTTATGCATTAATTTACATACAGGGGCATTGCGCCATTGCTATTCATTACATACTCGTACATAATAAGTCAAACTAAGACCAGCTTTAGAATGTCACTAATAAAATGCCACCAGTACCTATACGCTAAATAATTAAAATAATAATATAATTAAATAGCTGTTACAAAGCAATAAAAAGTGGAAAGACTAGAAATCAAAATCAATAAACAATCTTTATTTTGTTGTTCGCTGAATTTAATAGTCGGTTTCCATTTTTTTTCTCGCCTTTTAATTATTACTTATCATTATCAATCAAAATTTATCACACTTATCAATCAGACTATAGAAACTAAACGCTAAAAAATTAAATGAAATACATATCGTAGGTATATCTTATACCTACCTACTTTATGGAATCCTGTCGTAGGTAATAAATTTTTGTCGTTCTCTTGACAGTCGTATGTCAAATGATTTAAAGCGACAAAGTCCCAAAGGCTATATCGCCCGTTCATAACAAATTCAAACAATACCAAGCCCAACATAATACATTTCATCAACATCAGTTACCGAAAATTTCGAGACAAATCCACACAGACACAACCTCGCCTTTGGCTCTCCCTTTGAAAAATCTCCGCGGCCAGCAATGGCTAAATTCCTGTCCTCGGCAGCAATGTACTATTTATAATTATAGCTGCTCCATAGAGGCGATTGTCACATAACCTAAAGATTTTATATGCAATAGTATCACTTAAATCTTCCATAATATAGATCTATAGATTTCACGATTCGAAGATGTTTGATATTGGATGTAATTTATTGTATGTAGGAGCTCGTAGCCTGTAAGCCTATAAGCGTAGTTGCGAGCACGGTCCGAAAGTGATCGTGCAAGTTAAGCAACGTTGGGCGCGGTCGGTACAAGGATGGGTGACCGCTAGTGGCTTATTTCATCTGAGCTCCTACGGGCCTCGGTGAGCACGTTAAGCACGGTTGTTGTCTTTCGACAGCAGTCGTTAAGCCATGTCAGAGGCCTACGGGCGGCCTTAACAACTCTGACAAATAGGTTGCTTATCGTTTATTTTATGTAAAATCGGATGCCATTGCATATATCGGCTCTTAGATTTGTTAAGTGCCATTTTATTCAACCGTTCATTTTATATGGCAAATTAGTTAAAAGTTAACAGATTTATGAAAATAGAGACGATGTGATCTGACTGATGTACATACATTATAGACTAAGGATCAACGGACGGCGTTCTAGAAATTTCAGATTAGATAGGGAGTATGTAGGTGAAGATAAGTCATCGTTAAGTGACGTCAATGCCATATACTTGTAACAGCAAATACCAGTATGTACAGTATTGTGCCCGTCAATCTTTATGGCGTATCTGAATATAGGCACAAGGCGGATGAGTACGGGCCGCCGCTCGGTATGCACTTCCAAACCCTGTTAACACCTAAAACGTGTGCTGGAATGCGACTCGTGCCTAAATTTAGATACGCCATAAAGATGGGCGACGACGACGGGCACTGTATAGTCATTACTTCGTTTTCATTACTTACATTTAAAAAATTACTGTATTATACTGCCTTTGTATGTACACCTCAATTTAAAACTGTATTTCGTGTTTCCTGTATGCAAAATGTAAAGCCGCGTTTTACTTATGCAGCTCTTGAGTACAGTGCACACAACTTGAGTAGTAGAAAGATAAAGTAAGTGAGATCCCATTAAAACATATCTGTAAAGAGGGTCAAGAGGGCCAAGTCTCGTGTAAGCTTGTTTGACCATAAAAAGTAGTGAGAGCCAAGTCGGTATTCGTTAGAATTATGAATTCGGCACTTTAATTTTAATCATAGAAAAATACCATAATACCATGCAGGAATGAACGAGGGATACTATTTTTCTTTCTTCGTTGATGCTTCTATTTTATAAAGTACTCGTATTCACTATGTGAATTGGCCGTTACGCAAGAGCGGAAGACAAAAGTGCAGCGTAAAGAGTGCATCGGAATAGCATAAAGTCGCGTGATTTGTGAACCCCATTCCTGCATCTGCGGCTCTATGGTCGACGCGAACGGAAACCAAGTGCTGAGCTGCATAAGAATACGATGCATGGGTCAGTAGCCCCTTCACAGTGTGATCAAAAAAATCATCAGACGGGCTATGGGTTTAGGCTGAAGTACTTTGTGTTTTTGAACCGTACGGACGGCGAGAGGCCAGATGGTCTTACATTGGTTCCATGACACAGAGGGCACTGTCATTGGGACGCCCCGTGCGTCAGCACTTTCGTGTCCTGCCACCTCTCCGGCACTCAGCAGATTGCAGAGGCGCAGCCGCCGAGGCCCCGGCCCAGAGGAAGAACCTGAAATACTCGGACCTGGAACCGATGTATGACTTTTTGCTATTTGCCGTAGGTTTGGTTCTCGCAATAGGGAGACGAACAAGGGAGCGAGGAGGCGATCCTCGCGCTGGCCGATTTTTAGCCCAACTCATATCTTTCGGACAGACAGGGGTCACTTCGCGGGAGTCTTTTTGAGTGAAATTATGTTATATATTTTTACTTACTACCTACCCGTTATTCGATTATTGATTCATTTTGTGACATGTATTATAAAGAAATCATGTTAATATAATTTTAATTATTTATTGTGAAACAATCATCTTTAAAAATATATGTTTTTTTCCACTTAGTAATATTCGTTAACTCTTGATAAACAGACTATATTACCGCTTCCGCAACAACAACTTCCGCATCGATACTGACTTGGTTTTTAGCGGTCTAACGCAATTCAACATATATCTCACATATATACGTGAAGTTAGGCATAGATACTATTAAAATTATCTCATCTAAAAAAATCTGAACACTGGGTGATTTGTTTTTTACATAATTTATTACATTATAAGCAATTACATACAATAATAAAAAATTAATAACCGTTTGTTATATCCGTATTCTTCTGCAAGAGTCACTTCCGGAAAATCCGATACGACAACTGCTATAGTCCCTCCCCAACTTTACATCCCTGTACCCATCATTCCATAGGTCATGATGATGAGTCATGAACTAATTTTGTACGGTGTATTGCGCCGTCGCCCATGTACACACTTTTTCCCGTGGTAAACCACTATTTTCCCGCCAATTATATGAATACGTGTAGTGTATGCATGTGACGCAATTATTACAATAAAACAATTTGATTTGATATGATTACTGTAGGATTCTATCAATAGTTTTGAGATTACTTGAAACAAACCCTCAAAGCTAATTATTGGAATAACGATTGAACCGAAACGCCAGATATTAATTTATATCCTTGATCATGACCATGAACTAGTGCGTCATATTATCTTCGTTCATTTTTTATACCTGTTTCTATCCGTGATTCGCTCGATTTTTGATTAGCAAAACATGTTAATGCTCATTGTATTTCAATAGAAGCTGTATTATAATGTATTACAGTCTTATATGACAAAAAACAAATGATCGGTTCTTTACTTTAAATAGAAACCTAAATGAAGCAACTACAAAGGTGTTGTTAACGCTATGGCAACAGTCACTTTAAAGAGCAAGTACCAACTAAGTGGCATTTGGGCGCGTGCCCGAAGTCAGTGCGGGGTTGACCTGTGTGGTTATCTTTAGCGCAAGGGTCGTAGCAGAGGACACGCATAGCAAGTGAATGTCATTGCGGGGATTAATTGTGTTACGTTGGTCACTGATAAGATCCCATCTATCCCTCAATGCGTGCCACATAATAACGTGAGCAAGATTTATTATCCCCAACAGCAAGCAGTACGATACAGTAGTATTAACTTTTTTTTAAACTAAATAAAATAGATTATTAAAAATAGATTCGCTCAATTGACGTCACTAAATTGCGCTAACTCTGCTATCTATACTAGCGATAGCACACACCCATCACATTTTTAAACGCGCTTTCATTCTCGAGCATTTCGTATAAATTATATCAATACAGGTGTATCTAATTTTATTTTACTGAACTAGACTCGTACATAGGATAGTACTCATATGTATGTAAATAATTTGATTAACTATCATAATTAACTTTCCTAAATACTTAACTACTATTAGTTGACTGTGAATATTCTTTTTAAATTGACCCAATCCCCATAAAGATCGCACATATCGGAATGAGAAAAGCGTCCAAAAGTTATTCACATTAGGATAGTAAAATTGAAATACCTTACTTAAGTGTAATTCATATTGGGTAGGTAGATAAGCAGGTAGGCCCACGATGCGTTTGGTGCCGTTTTTTTACAAAACTTTTCACCTATGTCCGTCACGCATTTTAAAAATCCCTATCTTTGGGGTGTCACGGGACGCCGCTAAACATCTGCAATTCACGTGACTATTAGCTCCAAATGACATACTGGTTATCACGCCACAAGCGCCACCGTGCGTGACTATGACACACTTTGACCACGCAAGGTCATTGCTAGTAAAACGGATTAGTCTTATTGAAGTAAAGGCTTCCATTCTATAAACGAGATCGACTCCCTTTACTTTAACATTAATTAATTGTGTGAGGTGAATCGATGTGTCTCTCTTTTTTAGCACATAAGTGTATCCAACTATGATGATTGAATTGATAAAATTTTTATCAACAGTAAAGCTGCTTTATTAATCTTTATAATATTATTTATTAAAGTTTATAATATTATATTGAAACTGTAATGTAACCTTGTAGTAACTTTAATAAATAAAATAATTAATACACTGTTTCTATGTAATAAATCAGAGACACACTATAACACATCAATCATATTATGTATTTTTGCATCTGAAGCTAATAAAGATAAAGAAGTTTTGTCATGTGATTTACAGATATGTAGTTACTATAAAAATACATAAAATTCCTATATATGTAGCGATTGTAACAATGTAGGAACCCAGCTTCTGAATAATAAAAAACTTAATAGACTTGAATATCAGTTTGGCCTCCATCAAATATTTAACAAGCTATATAAACCTTGGATAAATAAATATTTTGTACCTACAATAAACAAGGGAATGGTGGTTGTTTTTTACTTCTAGTGATGTGATGAGATATATCTTATCTGTTAAATCTACAAATTATTTATTTAAATTAATAAATAAGTGGCTACACATCTCTTTACTCTTTCAACAGCATGACATTGAAACTTTCATATTAAGGCCCATTTGCACCAATATTTAACCCTGGAGTATGAGAATTGTCTAAATTTTACATTTATTTTTATTTTACAAGATGGCTGGTAGGTGGCATGGGGTAATGGGTGAGCTTATATTATTATTAATTATAGTTTTTCAATAATGGCTGTAGATGAGAGTTGAAATTGCCTTGCTATGGCCATCAACTCATCTATAATAAAGCTGTTGCACATCTAACACATCTTTTCAACAATTTCTCTACCAAAAGGTTGTATGGCAAAGAAAAGACCTCCTATAAATTATTGATCAGGTGTTAACTCGAGAGTTAACAGTTGGCGCAAGTGGATCTTACTATGAAATTTATTGTCATATGCTGTTCAAAAAACAAACAGATAATGTGATACATGCTGCCTGAATCCAAAGTATATATACTTTAAAATCACAATGGACAGATACTATAAAATATCTAGAGTTAGGAATTCAATTTAAAGTTGACCATTTCACAGTACTACTACTGCACTTTTACCTTTATTTTAATTACGACTAAACCCATGTTTAACCTCAATCTCACCTGGTGGTAAGTGACGATGAGGTTGAAGATAGAGCACACGGGCTTAGTAAGTACTGGTTCCTCTCTAAACACTGCCGAAACACATCTACGCCAGAGCAAAGATATTTCAAGATGGGCTTTAGATAGAAGGGTGGTCGCTAGCCAGGAGGACCCTGAAGGAATCCTATCACCAGCAAGTTACTCGGGTTAGTCGCCTCGTACAACACACTTGACCAGTGGCGGTAGGGATATTTATTGTAATCCATTCCATACACTGATAAAAGCATTTTTACCTAGTTGCTACGAAACCAATTTTTTAAAAATTAATTTGTCTAAAACCAAATCTCAATCTTATATGATTTATTTCAGGTTAACAAATTTTGACAATTTAGATAGGTTCGATTCACTTGTAGTAAGTAGACTAGGTACTAATTGAACAAGGGTAGCACTAACAAGGTAAGCAGTGCTGTAGCCTCTATTAAAGGGCTATTAAAAAGTTACTTTAATATAAATATAATCAAGTGCCTGCATATTTTACTCTTACAGGACAGAGTCCATTTATTATACAATTATATACTTGATTTATCAGAGTAAATTTTGTATTATTGTTGCATCTGCGTAGTATAAATCTTAAAACCTTGTAATATACCCATTTTTGTAAGTTAAACGATTTAGCGCCAAAAACGTATAACCTAAATTTTTTAAGTAACTAGGAACACATAAATTCATAGCGCGAAACGGCTCAGAACGCATACTGAGTAACGAATACCCATATTAAAGTTTAAACTAGTATAACGCACAAGTACAATACATGGAATTTATTCCCAAAATAGTTTTCATTCTCATTACATAACTTCGAATTCAAAATGTGATAAGGTTATAAAATGATACTGCATTGGTTTTACATAAAAACGGAAAAAACAAATTATGAAACTTGTGAATCAAATCACTCACCTGGAATTCTATTAATTTTGTGTGTGTAATCCTGAAAAGAGCCATTTTTTAAACCACCGAGGGCTAACTACCACACACAACTAGGTAATCTACTTTCCTTGCGCGCTATCGATCACATTCACATCGCACAATCGCAACGCAAACGCATATCGCAAGGCAAGCACAAAATGTTGGCGACACGTTGACGGCCAGTGTTGGCGGTGGTTTAACATCTCGAAAATACTTACCTGGAAATAATAATAAAATTCCCTATTTTTAGAAACTTCTGGGAAAAAATAAAACATGCAATTTCGATTTAACTATTTATTTGTTACACTTATTTAACATTAAATTAAAACATTTGTATACCCTGATCGCAAATAAGGACTTCGCTATGAAAACAATAGGGCTACAATTTCAACGAGAATTGAACCTATTATACCATTAGAATCCAAATCGGATAAATTGACACCAAATTATGTCGACAAAGTATCCTATAATTATATTTTTATTTTTATTTCGACCTATAAATAACTAATTCTGTGCCTCCTGTGAAAAAGGATTCAATTCGAGCTGAGCCCTGTTTAAATTGAACCCCTTTACACAGCAGGCACAGAATTAGTACCCGGAAAACTTAATTCCAAATCAAATTATTTTACATTACTCCTTACTAAATAAATATCTACAATATTTTTATGATTCTCAATTATATAAATAATTTATCGACACAGTATAAATTTATTCAGGCAAAAATATTATTTCATTTCCAAACACGTCATGTTCATCATTATTGCTTCATGAATTAGGTAGGTACCCTAATAATGATTACCTACAATGGCAAACTAAATAATCTTCCCTATAATAAATAATTACTACCCGGAAATCTTAAATTCCAAATCAAATATTTTGTATTATTATTAGTGGTCGGAGTCTTTTAGTCGTCTCAGGCCCAACTCAGATATTGATGATAATAGTCTTATTATAATATAAGTTAGATTAAATAAGTTATTAAATAGCAGAATAAGAATAAATTATTTTGGCATGATTTTTATTATACTAGTGTGAAACGTGTCGACTTTTTGAATTATTTTGTTTTCGAATTGTCTTAGAATTATGTTCGAAAATAAGAACATAGAATTCAACATGTGTGCAAAAAATATTAAAGATTAAACAATATTATTATTAATAAAAACTTTCTTAATGCTGTCGCACAATATATTAAATTAAAAACTACGAAATTTTATATTAATCAATGGCACCACAAACAAGACCATTCACATTCTCAGTGACAGCCAGGCGGCTATAAAAGCCCTGACCTCGTGCAGGGTGGAATCCAGACTTGTTATGAACTGTGTCACATCTCTCAACAGTTTAGGCAAGTCTAACAAAGTTCGCCTGGTTTGGGTTCCGGGACATGAGGAATATTAGGAAATGAATCAGCAGACAAGTTGGCCAGACAGGGATCACAGCAATCGCTTGTTGGTCCAGAACCTTTTGTTGGCCTCTCGTCGGGTACTATCAAAACAGTATTAAAGAAGTACAGTACCGATAGGCACAAACATGAGTGAGTAAGCCTAACGGGGTTAGAACACTCTAAGAAATTCATTGGGGACGAAGTCACAGGCTGGAACAACAAGATCTGGGGGCTGAATAGACGTCAAGTGCGTCTACTGGTCGGTGCCTTCACCTGTCACTTTAGCACCAATGCCCACCTACACAAGATGAAGCTGACTGACAGCACATCTTGCAGAGCCTGTGGTGAACAACTGGAGACCGTTTCACATCACCTATGTGAATGTGACGCTTTCTCGGCAAAAAGGATGGGTCTGCTAGGCTCTGCCTATCCGGACCCAAGAGAATTCAAATCCCTCCCACTAAGACGCATAGTCTTGCTCATGTACGACATATTCGGTGATGTGGTCAAGGGATAGGTACAAGGGGTTGAACACAAAAGATCCCCATGGGTCGAAGTGTCGCTGGGATCCCCGGCCCCCATCCAAAGATAAGATAAGATATATTAATCAACAATAAATAAGTTTATTTACGGATATAAATAAGTTTCTCCAATTCGGACCTACCAAAAGTCCGATCCCTGATTGTTACTAATCAGCTATTAACAATATTTTTTAATGATTCTCAATTAATTAACTACGAATAATTATGGACATAGGTATTATAATTTTATTTAGACCAAAGACATTATTTCATTTCCAAACACGTCATGTTCCTCATGAATTGCCTTATTACAATGACAAACAAAATAATCTTTTTCTACTCCCGATTGAGCGCGAACAAACGCGAATGAACGTGAACGATCGCGAATGCGGGCGAAAGAACGCGATCGAACGAACATATTATACCGATCCCGATCTCGAAAGCCATCTCGATCCCGATCCCAATAAGAAAACAGTACCCATAGCCTATGAGCTATCATCCAAATGACAAAGTTCAAAACGCATTTTAAATAAAATCCCGTGTATAATATAATTTCAAGGTCGTTTGTATTAAACACGCACTTTTCGTTTTATACATGTTTAATACGAATAGTTTTTGTTTATTACGATACTTTTGCAACGCTGCTATATACACGTACATACAGTCCGTGAATTCTTAGAAAACCATTCGGGTATCAGGTAAAGTCGGCATCTGGCTCTGTCTCACTACAGTCGTAGTACATTCGCGTATCGTTAACGATAACCCAAGCACACCGAAGTTTTCTAGACCCGAATGTTTTTCTAAAAACTCACGCACCGTAGTGTCATGTAGTGATTCTTCAGACGTGTTCTAATATATTTTTGTGTTCTATTCTGACAGATCGACAGATATTCCTTCTCCTTCTTCTTAGCATTGTCGATCTGTCAAAAGACAATAATATAACATAATATAGAACACAGATAAAATAAGTGTAACACGTGTGATTTTTATATCCTTTACAAAAATAGGGTGCCGTAACTCATTTGATTAGCTCATGTTTTACAACTTTCTGTCAAAAACTTTCGATTAAATCTTAAACTTATATGGTATATTTCAGCAAATTCTCAAATTTTGACGTTTTGAATAATCTGAACAGTGGTCGACTGTACCTATGACTAAAAAACCATGAAGCTCTTTCCAAATAAACCCGCATCAATATATCCCGACTTTAGGGAAAATTTCGCAAAACGGCAACATTGTTGGCGGAATGTTGACGGTCTCCATCCATAGCTTGGCTGCTCGAGTCATCTCCAGTGCTTGCTCTATGCTTTCTGTCAAAGAGTAGCATGCGTGACGTGCAGTGTTGCCAACATAGCATATAATTTGGCCTATTTATATTAAAAAGCATATTTCTCTGATAGCACTTTTTTCATCACTACCGCATTGAAATACAGAAATTGATCGTTTTTTCATTCAGACAAACTTGGTATAACCATAGAAATAAAATACATTTATCTGATTGGTAAACGAACGGCCATCGGATAATTAATGTCAAATTCATATGACAGGAGTTTGACATTCGTTTCGTCGAATGTTCTATTGCCTTTAAGTGGTACAAAACGATAGAAATTTACAAATTAACTTTGTTATTGGACGTTATGAGACGTAAGAAATCAAATTTCATTATTTTCGCTTTTTATTTATTTAGAAAATATGACAGGCTGTATGGACCATGTCATTTCTCTTTTGCTATCGATTTTAGAAACAAATCCGCCATCATCATCACAGCCCGGCAGATATTTTTTCTCGAGGTCAGAATATTTATACTTGTCAGTTTAAAATTTATACTAACCGGCGTGCACGAACGCACGAGATAATTATTATTATTCTCCGGAGAATTTTTATAGTGACAGGCGTGCACGAACAGCATATTTTGACAAAGATGAGTGTAAAATTTATGCGGAGAAATTTTATCTATGTTGCACGAACGCACCCTACGAACGAAAACGATGTAGATACGAATTTGGACATATACTCTAATCTGTGATACGAACGACAGTAAAGTAGATTTTTTTATAAGACGGACTAAACTGACAGGTGCTAATGTCACTTTGTAAAATAATGTTGCCAAGTTTAATGTATAGTGATGCGTTCAGTTCAATTGTGAATTAGTTTCCTTAGAAGAAAATAAAATATACTTTGATTGGTGAACTATTGGTCAGTGATTGTACTCGATCTTTGGTTACAACACTATTTTTATTTCATCAAAAACTGGCAATACAGGAAACGTCAGTTTAGCCCGTCTCCGTCTAATAAAAAAACTACAACACTATTTTTGCGCGGAATTATTGTGCCAAATACCAAAGGCCATTATTTTTTTTTAAAAATACACTATTTTTATTTCATCAAAAACTGGCAACACAGGAAACGTCAGTTAAGTCCTAATAAAAAAAAACTACCAACCTACCTATTTACCTACTTTATTGAAGGAAGGAAGGTGGAGTGGAGTGTCGTGTCGTAAAACAGAAATACAATGCGTTTGCTAATTTTAGTAATATCCTTATTTCATTTAGCAATTTTAGTAGGTGTTGCATATGGAGCAAAACAATTTAGATTAGGGCGAAGCAAAGGTGGTAACTTGGGGGCCCCCGCTGGTTATGGAAGCGAGAAGTTGCCTCCGGCACGGTGGTTCGACCAGAAGCTAGATCATTCGAGCCCCTCCGATTTGAGAACTTGGAAACAGGTTTGAATTCAATGTGGCCTCAACTTACTGTATTTAGGTACTTTACATGCAGATTTCATGGAAATTTTATTTACAAATCTAAAGTAATTTAGCATTATTAGAGCATCAACTTCATCATCACTCAACTGCTACTTCTGGGATTATAAATACATGGTCGATGTTTGTGTTGTTAACATGGCAAGCAGTCTTCCAAACCCCATCGAAGTAATATTACTTTGATGCTAAACTCTTATACTGCAAGTGTCACTTATATTTGAGTATTATAGCAAGAAAATACATGTGGCTACTTTTGGGATTTTGCTGTTAGGTAGAGTGCTTTACAATCTTTATCGCGTATCTGAATTTAGGCACGAGTCTCAGTCTAGCAGATGTTTTTAGGTGTAGAAGAGCGAGGCAACGGGGCATGTCCTCCTCCATACCGCATGGCCGCCCATACTCATCCTTCGTTCTTCTACACTCCGCTAACACCTATAAACATGTACTGAAATGAGACTTGTACCTATACCCCATAAAGATCTGTATGCTGTATGTGCCCATCTAGGGCACAATATGACCCTAGTTCTTCTACATCAGCATACAGACGCCCATTGTCGGACATACGACCTTACTATGTTTTATTTTGTTCTGATTATAAATAATATTTCTTTTCCAGCGGTATTTTGTTAATGACAGTTTCTATGACTTCAACAACCCTGGCCCAGTTTTCTTAATGATTGGTGGGGAAGGTCCAGCCAATGCAAGATGGATGGTGAAAGGTGCCTGGATTGAATATGCCAAGAAATTTAATGCTCTTTGCATTAATTTAGAACACAGATATTATGGAGAAAGTCACCCAACTATGTATGTATAATGTCCTATCTAATTGATTTTACTGGATCCAAATTTGTAAATGCATGGGAATATAATGTAAACATTCTTTGAATGCATTTTACTTAAATGCTTCCACCAATTTTAAACTTAGCCCTTTGCTCTTACTGCAGTTTGTTTTAGACACAAGAAGAGTAAACAAATTTGAAAACCATATATATAAAATTGTATGAGTATGTACTTCCATAAAAGAAATAAAGATGATTACTAAAAATTCTACTAATTCAGGAGCCAGGATTACTTTATCTAGGACTCCAATGTTATAGCCTTCGTCACTTTAAAAAACTCATTCTGATATCACATCCTTTTATTACATAATCATCACCTCGCACACACTGCTAATGGAAAACTATGAATATCGTGAAGGGTAAAAGGGATAACCTTCCAATTGGTGGTAGCTTTTTCCTAAAATTCCTCATGTATTAAAAAATAATCTTTTGGGGTGACCCCGATTGATTGCTCCTGAGTGTGTTTGGGCCTGATTAAATAGCATACAAAGATTCTTGTTACATTTACATATCAGTATAATGTGCTTTATCAGTGTCAACAACTGACCTTTGACAAAAGATGTTCAAAGGTATTTTATTTAATAAATTATAACTTATAATTGTAATATTATAAATCACAAACCATATTTTGCTTGTGCTTGTCTTTTAGACAGTAATTTTTTTTGGGTTTTGTACCCCAAAGGAAACGGCACCCCATTGCTCTCATTAAATTACTTTTTATTACGTATAATGGACTGGACACATTTATTTACTTGCAGAGATCTCAGTGTCAAAAACTTACAATTCTTGTCATCATACCAAGCATTAGCTGATTTGGCCAACTTCATAAATGGAATGAATGATAAATACAAGTTTAACAGACAAGTAAAATGGATAGCATTTGGTGGTTCATATCCAGGGTCACTGGCTGCTTGGCTGAGGCTCAAATATCCTCATTTAGTGTATGCAGCTGTGTCTTCCAGTGGACCCTTGCTCGCTAAAGTCAATTTTATGGGTAATTCTTATGTATATTAAAAGGCTGAGTTCGTAATTGTGATCATAGAATTCACAATTTATTTCAGTGGAGCTTGTCTCAAGTGCAATCTTTTTATGATGTCTACCTTATCAAACAAGTACTTGTTGTCACAGTTACAGTACATAGATGCTAGTCCATGAACATGTAGAATTATTTTTCACTGACTGACTGAAACTTGACCTGCATTTGACCCTAAATAGTAATATTATATGTGTATATTCTATGCTAAGAATTAGTTCTACAAAGTTTGAAGATTTTCTGTTAAGTTTTAAGAGGATTAGAAGTATTACACCACATACAGAGACAATCTCATTATGATGACTAAAAAATTACATTCCAGTACCTATCTTTTCACGGCTTATTTGATCAGTGTAATATGTAATGTCATTTCAGAATATTTTCAAGTTGTGGTCAAAGCTTTACGCGAAAAGACTAGCAGTGAAGAATGTGTAATGCAACTCAAATTGGCTCATGAGCAAATTGTTATGATGATGAAAATACACCCTGAAGTTATCGAAAAAGAATTTAGGTAGGTATTTTATATCATATCAAGTTTAAATAAATACGACTTATTAAAGTTAAGTATGTACTTATTAAAATGTTTTAATTTTAAATTTGCAGGGTATGCAAACCTTTTGCTAATGCTACCGATAGTGACATAAAAAATTTCTTTAGTGAAATAGCAGATGACTTCGCTGATTTGGTTCAGTACAATGAAGATAATCGTATTAGTTCTGATGACAGGTACAGGAACCTGACAATAAATACTGTAAGTATTTGCTAATACAACCTGTATATTAAAAACTCAGTTGTAAATAACTTTTTGACTTATTGCTATACTATACAGAAATTATCCTATTTATATAGCGCAAGTGACTCGAGTAAGTAGGCGGGCGAGTGAATGTGTAAGGTTATACATGTATAACTTTTAACGACTGCAGATGGGCATTGAACTGGCCCTGCCACAGCCTGCTATGCTGTGATTTTCTTCTTTATAGAAAAAAGAAAGTCTCATATTTATATTTAAAAAATTAAAAAAAATATTATTGTATACTTTTAGGTATGCGACATATTGACTGGATCAGAAAACAGCCCTGCCTACAAAAAACTAGCAGCTTTCAACTCAATTATGTTAGAAAAGTCCAATCAAACATGCATGGACTACAGTTATTTAAATATGATAGATGAACTAAGAAATGTGACTTGGGGATCTGAAGGGGGTAAGTAAATTTTTTATTATTATCACAAGTATTTTAGAAACGGTATGACTACGATTCAGCTGTAACATAATAAACTCTTATTATATTACACTTGAATGTACTTAGTTTACTAATTAGACAGGCTTCTGTTTATATAATGACTAACCGTACTGAATGCATTTACGTATATTTTTCAGGACGTCAGTGGATGTACCAAACATGTACAGAGTTCGGATTCTATCAGACATCTTCAGCGGAGGTGGAGGTTTTTGGTAACCATTTCACTTTGGATTTTTTTGTACAACAATGTCAAGATGTATTTGGGAAAAAGTAAGTATTTTGAAAGCTAATTTTATTATTCGCCGACTTTTGGTTGGGTATTAGCAGTAGATATGTATTCTCCATCATTATTTGTGATTGCAGATTGTTGACTGAATTCAGTGAAGTGTAATAAGCTCTTTATTAATCAATATTTTTGAATGTATTGGTTAATAATTCAGAATTGGTTTTAAAAAAAATATATCATATTTTTATCGCGTATATAAAACGACTTATCAACCTTTAAAAGTTTATCGGTGATAAAGAAAACTCATCAGCCTCTGTAAAATTGCCGACATCTTGAATCTTAAAAAGGATAAAAATATTACTGCTTTGGACGTGATTGTTCATTTTAAACGAACAACAACTGTGCAAAATGCCTTGCTTGTATCATCAAGTGCCATACTAATACCATAAAATATAAACAATTAATATTGCATAGTTACTAGTACTATAAGGAAAACTGCAGTTTTACCTGCAGAGCGTGTTCTTATTGGACCTTCTCATGCTGTTTTTAGGTTTAATCAAGACTTCATAAACACGGCCGCTGACTGGACCAACGGCGACTATGGTGGCTTAGGCATATCAGTGAGCCGGGTCATATTCGTGCACGGCTCGATCGACCCTTGGCACGCTCTTGGAATCACGAGTACAGAGGATAATGATGCGCCTGCTATTTACATTCATGGTAAGTCCTAAGCTAAATCTGACAATTTCTACTAATGCTATCCTACTTTTGCTATCTGTGGGCCACAGCTGTATATGGATATCTGTCCCTTTTGCGGACATAGCTTTTACTTTTATTGAATAAATAAGAAGAGCAGACAAGTAAACGGGCCACCTGGTGGTAAATGGTATTAGAGGGTTTTAGATGAGCTGCTATCCCTGAGGGCTTAGATTAAGTACTTCATGTGCCGGTAATTACGCTGGTTCTCTTACCCTTCAAACCGAAACAAAGCAATGCGAGTTTAGCAGTAGAAATAGGTAAAAGGGTGGTACCAAACCAGGCTGACTGCACAGAGTTATACCTACGTCATATTTACTAACTAAATATGGGATACAATGTAGCCACTTGATTTTGACAGTTCGAATTGTATTTTTGTGCCTGAGAGAATATAGTCAAACAACACTGCGTACGGCAACATCAGCGCTAACACGGCGAAAATCAATTGGTTGCATTCTTGGGTAGGTATCACTAGTTCTGACTGGCTATTATTATAGAAGTCAGTGCTTGTAGGGTAGTACAATTAAAATACACTGTCTTGTTCCAGGAACTGCTCACTGTGCGAATATGTACCCTCCCAGTGAAAATGATTCGAGTGAATTAATGGAAGCTCGCGTGGAGATTGAGCAGTATCTTACAGCTTGGCTCGGGTTACCCTAATGTATGAGGTATCTTAAGTAGCTTAGAGGGTTCTATAAAATTCTAAATTTCAAGAAATAACAAGAAGAATAGAAGAAAAGTAACATGAAATCCGACTTTTGCATGTTGAACGTGCCAGAATCGCCTGCTTCGTACTTATGTTAATGTTCTTATTCTAAATCTATACTACTTATACAAAAAACATGTATACAAATGTTACTTAAGCCTATTATCGCAATAATAATAGAAAGAGGTAAATAATAATTAGCAGATTATCATCATCAGAACATATTATCATAGGACTAGAGGTAGAAACCTAATCTGTGTCTTAGCTGTACTGTAGAAATGGTAACACAAATATTTACACCTATACGATAACTTATTTATTTTTATTTATTTATTTATTCTTTTACATTTTTGTGTACAGGTGAGCTTAATGCCTTGCGGCATTCTCTGCCAGCTGACCTTTGGGCATGCAGATACGTTATGGCGGTGCAGTGGCAATAAAAATGACAAATGTCAAAGAAACTTAATAAAATATATATATACAGAGTGTAACATTAAGAACGGTCAGTATGGGAAAGTCTGAAACTATAAGACATACGAAGATCTGTTCTTAGGAACCATGTCATCAATTTTAGTAACAAGAAAAACTGTATACTTACATTTAAAAAAACCTGTACTCCGCCTGGGAATCGAACCCGGTTGTTTTGAAAAAAAATCCAACACTATTTCTATTTAGATATCGATTGTGTAGGTCTTAAGGAATAAATGTTAGTATGAAACGTGATGTTTAAAATTAATAAAACGCATTGTTTCCATATCTTTTAATTTATTTTAGTAGGTGTTCGAAATGACTACCATTTTGTAAAATACAACATTCAACTCGTTTAGGTAACGATCTTGCTATTGAATTTTGTATCTTCAGGTGGTGAATTTGCGTTAAAATTGTCTCTATGGCTGCTTCACATCACGTTTCATACTAACATTTATTCCTTAAAACCTACACAATCGATATCTAAATAGAAATAGTGTTGGATATTATTTTTTTCAAAACAACCTGGTTCGATTCCCAGGCTGAGTACAGGTTTTTTTTAAATGTATGTATACAGTTTTTCTTGTTACTAAAATTGATGACATGGTTCCTAAGAACAGATCTTCGTATGTCTTATAGTTTCAGACTTTCCCATACTGACCGTTCTTAATGTTACACCCTGTATATGAAATTATATGTGAAATTTATATAATAAAATAACACTATATTAAAATAACAATATTCTTACATAGTATACTAATATACAATACTAATACAAATATACAATATAATTTACTTATATATATATAAATACAATATAATTAAATACATACGAAAAATAATAAAATATAATAACTTCGTGATGTTGATGAATTGTTTGTATGTACGGATACAATTTTTAAAATTTTGCTCCAACAGTTATTTGTTTTGGTGAAAGTAATGATTCAAATGATGATGATAAGCAGAGATATTAAAAGTTACGTGTATTGATTTACTCAAAAACAATATTTGACGAAAATTCGTGCCAGTCAGCGAAATATTATACCCTAGAAATGTAATAAACGCACGCGAGTGGTGCCACAAAATGTGTACTCAGGCGGGCGGGGCTTAACCCTTTGACTGGTAGAGGAAACTAATCATGCGATTGAAGTGAAACTTATATATGTTAATCATGACATTTAATAAAAAATAATTACACAAATTTTTTATTTTTTTTTGTGAAAAAAATTATGATGGCAATATGCTTGCCACTACTGGTATAGCTTATTGTTGAATATGAAAATTTTTAAAACATGGTGCGGCGCACAGCGGTACTCTGCATGTGTCGCACTGTAGGTTTGAGCGTTTATTGTTTGCAGCACTACTACAAAGTCGGCAGCGTCTATAAGTTTCTATTGGTTCTGGAAAATGATTTCCAAGATTTGTGAAGCGGATTTCGTCAGGAACACCAAACGCTTTCTTCTGACGAGTGTTACTTTCGTCGCTGTTTTTAGGTTTTTTAGAATTTCTTCTCTACGACTGTCTTCTTTCTCTTTTTCATCTATTTCGTCTTCGCTCTCATGTTCGTCGTCTTCTTCCCATTCATCTGTGGCCTGTTCTGGCCCATGTTTTCCACGTCTTCTCCTAGAACGACGTTCCAATAACATGTCTGCAAAGTCAGGTTCCAACGGGAAAGAAGACTCATCGTCTCGGCCTGTCAGTATGTTTTCTAAGTTTTCTTCGGTATCGGAAACTTCCAAGCCGTCTTCCGATTCTGAACCATGAAAATCAGGTATCCCATACAAGAGTTCCAATTCTTTTTCGATTTCCGCATCGGTAAGAGGCCGATTACGTTTCATGTTTGTATGTCTGAAATGAAAAGAGGTTAGGTAAATTACACTAAAATTGTTTTTTTTTTCTTCAAATAGTTTGAAATCCATACATGGAACTTGATAAAGAGCATGCAGATACATCTGTGCCTTCAAATTACTTATATCAAGCTGGCAGTTTATTTGCCACTACTAGTTTCCACTTACGAGTTTTGTAAAGTCACAGTTACTAACTGGTAGTGGCAAATATATTGCCGTCTTGTTTTTTTCCGAATTCCAAGTAACTACAAATTATTTGAAGAAAATTGCAATATATTCTGCATGTATGTATTCAAATCTAATAATCATAGAAGAAGACTTACCAGAATATAAGGTATTTTTCAAGATTTAACTGGATTTCACAGACGTACAAAAAAAAGCAGTAATTTCAAGCCACTTTATGTTACCTGACAAGACTTCAGATGAATGTTGCCAATTTATATTTTTTTTTCTACTAGTTAGTTTGTTTTCATTGTGCCAAGACGCTATAACCGTTAAAAATAACTGTTATTATTTTTTTGGAGCAACGAGAACATGATGGCAAATAATCTGCCACCACCAGTCAAAGGGTTAAATCGGTGTGCGAGCGGCGAGTCAATCAAATTTTGAAATCGATCTGAGCATCATACTATCCTATTTAAGAGTTACGTAGACGAATATTCGCCTTTGTAACATCGCCGTAAGATCTATTTTGTTCAAATATTAATTTGAGATTCATTGTGTGAGAAATGTGTTGCATTATTTTCAATTCGCACACAGTGGCGTGAGGTTTGGTGCCGGCTTTTACGGGTACTATATAAAATCATATGACAAAGTCTGAATGAATCTCCCAGTCCTTATATAAATAAGGACTCCTTATTAAAAAGTCCTTATATAAAAAATATAATACAGTAGGTATGTATAGTTATTTTGTTACGTTACGCCGTCTACTTATGAATTAGACAAACATTATGAAAATTATGATCTGAAGGGTTGCATTTAATTTCATATGAAGACGACAGGGTTTTACATGGTCGTTAATTTTTTTCATATGCTATGATAGACTTTTAAGTAATTTGAGATAAAATACTGATGTTAGACGTAGATTTGTAGTTTACTGATGTTAGATTAGTAACGTAAATATTTAATTATGTAATGCTCTTATGAAAAATATTAATCATTACAGGCCAATTGCCTTTACCTATTATCAATTGTCATGTACAATCGACCACAGGGAAACCTACCCAAAACGTCAAAATTTGTGAAACTGAAATAAACCATATCACTCTGATATAAGGTTGTAATTTACTGATGTTTGACACATGGTATAGGTACTTTGCTAGTGGTCGACTGTACGTATATAATAAAACTGTATTAACACAAAGGCTTCCTAATAATGTCTCAAATTTATAATGTTACAATTCATATAAGTTGAGCTCTCTTTGTAGTTTTAGTTTTTTATTTAGTAAAAATAAAACAAAATTTTAACAATAACAATAGTGGAGTTTATTATCAATTTATCACATTACTAATACGTGCCAATGGTAATCCCTTGGCACGAGTATATTCAAATAATAATTACATAAAATTAAGTTAACATCTTCCATAGTACCTATGGAAACTACAACAAGTTGGCATTGCCACCGAATGTAAATTACCTAAAACATTAATCTTACACAGCCAAGTAATATTATACAGGTTAAGTACCATCGTTATTTTATTACTAAGTAAACATTATTAAAATAAAGTATAGGAATACGAAGGTTTTCAAATAAATGCAATGTTGATTTGTTGTTGCTATATCATGAAATTTCCGATATCTTCTTTTCGTCCTGCTCGACAATCGCTTCCAGTCTTCGACCTTTAAGAAGGATCTCCATAGAACTGAAAAAGTTGAATATTGTTGTATTTATAATGAATTATAACGGGTGGTGTATTAACAAAATAGAACACTTGAAACTTGATACTTGATATTGCCAGAAATATATTTTGCAAGGCTTTTTGTTTTCAATTGGGAATTATAACTGCCTTAACGCTACGGTCGAGTGACGTAATCAAAATTCAAAACGGGCGGACGCCCGGAGTGGACCCGTGTATATTCTGTGATTATACTTATCATTTTAATTTCACTTTTCCTAGACTAAGGCGCTACTAGGCCAGCGCTAAAATCGGTAGCGGGGCGAGATAATAGGAATTGTGACCTTTCTATATGAAGTATTCTTAATTATGCATTATATTCTATTTTATTTATTCACAATAAACCAGCGAAATTACTTACCATGCACATAGAAACACCACGGCTTGAGTGCCCAGAGTGAGGTAGAAAATTGCGTTCAAGTAGTTTGTGCCCAATGTAGCCTTGTAGATTTGCGAATATAAAATGGATGCAGATATCGCCACAACATTTTCCATTACAGACAAGAAAGCGATTGCAACACCTAGTGGAAATAAAAACAAATATATATAAAATATATTATTTTACATGCATCATAAGTAAAATAATTCATAATGTGCAAAATGTGACTGTAGGTACGAAATTGTGCAATCGAGATTGACGTGCTGTACAGAACGGAACTGTTGATAGAAACATTAATGTAGGTACTTACCTCTTTCAGAAGGTGGTAGTACTTTCGATGCCATAGAACGAATAAGCGGCGCCACACATGGGCCCAGTGCTGCCGCTGTTGCGCCCACATAAAACATATTTGCTGAAGTAGCGTGGGCGTAGATGAAGTGACCAATCATATGAGATGATGCCCCCAACATTACTATAACCTGCCATTCAAATTAATTCATTATGATTATTACTCGTATGATGTTAGAGTCTATCGATGGGTTTGACAAAGGATAGGCGATATCAATTATAATGGGTACTTAAATATTGAATCGTGTTTTAGCGTGTTTCACCAACCCTTACCAGCCATACTCTCTGATAGGAAAAAGTGAAATAATACTAATTTAAGAATCCCCCGGCTCAAGAGTTGTTGAGATAGAGGTACTCTTACTTCTTAGAATTGAAACTATAGTGAGACATTTTTCAGTGAATTATCGGTAGTTAATTACTCCAACTTTTACCTGGTCATCATCGTACATTTAGATTCCAGATGTGGGAATGGTAACATGACCCCTAAACATTTGAGCTTAACTCGAACAATCCAACTATTACCGTCCCAGAGATTCCATCTCACATCAATGCTCCGCGTGATCTTAGAAACATAGCATAACTCTCACGTCCATAATCTCCGAGGGGGCAGACAGAGGAACGACCTTCATCATAGGTATTCCCACTTTTCGCCGTAAGGTGTGGTGGACACACGTGATAAGTGGCGAGTCTAACGCCGTCTACTAGGTGTACCTAGAATAGTGTCCACTAAGAGCTTTAGTCGCCTCGTACGACATCCGCAGGAAGAGTTGGGGTGGTGCTATTCTCTATAGCCGACACGACACGGCATCTTAGAAACCTTTAATCCAGTTTTCAACTGTAATGGCTAAGAACAGTATCAACAAAATTCTCTTACGAATAAAAAACCGCGTTCAAATTGCATTATCGGTTTTTTGTTTGATACAGACAACTAACAGACTCACATATATATACAAAGTCAAACTTATAAATACACCCTTATCTTGGTTGGGGGTAAAAAACCCACTCTTTCTCCACCAAATAGGAATGGGTGGAACAGGTGGATTTATGTCTATATCTCTATCTTATAACTAAAAATATGAAAATTAAAATAGTCTGTACTCACAGTATCTTTCCAATTGAAAATTTTCGTCATCAGAGGGATACCAAACAGCATGACTATTACATATGCACTGTTTAAATAAGTGCGGAAATAACTATATTCAGTCGCACCCCATTTGAACACAGTCATTGTGTACAAGTACGTAACCGATCGTTCATCTGAATAATACAAATACAATATCTAATCAACATAAGCTTAGGCTGAAATTACAAATTGAGGGCGAAAGTTTATTTGCAAAACTTAACTGAAACCATTGATACCAAAATATACTTGCACATAGACTTAGTAGTATTCATAACTATAATCATAAGATCAATTTACTAATTTGGAATGTTATTTTTTATTACTGTAATTTAATTTAAACCAGAACACAACTTCTAAAATCTTCAATACAACCTACCTCTTTGAAAAGTATAAAAGGCCATGGAAATTAGTAAAATCCATAAGAGAACTCTTCGATGATCTGGTCTTTTCTTCGATAACGTTGTTAATGTTTGTTTAATGTTGTTCAGGTCGAAAAAGTCAGCTATAGGGTTCTTCACGCCGGCTTGCCTCCAGGATTTTTGTTCAGGTTTTGTTTGCCATTTCAGGAAAAATACAGAATATAATGTCGCCAATGACATCAAAGAAGTGTTGATTATAAACATTGCAGTGAATGACTTGTTCAGCACTTTGTTGTATAACACATTTCCTGTAAGTGATTGTTCATGAAATAATAAAAGAGCTCAGTAAGTTTAAATGCACTGAGTTGAGTAAGTTAGTTGAGTTGACTAAAACTCTCGTGTCGCATACGAATAATGCCATTTATGCATTATTCGATGTGACACGAGAGTTTTAGTTTTATTGGAAAGGCCTCATTAAACTAGCAAACCACTTGCACCGAGCAACTTCGCATATACTTCTTACAACAATTATTTCATTTTCTATTTTCATGCCAACATTATTATTTTGTTAAATGCATGGTATGTTTAGTTGTGTATAGAAGTTGTGTGTGTAATAGAAGTTGTTAACGAAAACATTCGCCGGACTTACCAGATGATCATGAACAACTTTATCAAAAAGTTTAAACAATGGAATACATGCTGACTTTTAATAAAAAAATTACTTAAAAAAAATTGTCAATGTGACCTTGTAACGGAGAGTCTGAAAATTTTTATGGGCAAACTCAAAATGTTTGAAAACATTCATAAGTGGATTTTTTGATAAAATCCGGCGAATATAATTATACGTACTTAAGGTAATATTTATGCCTACACTTAATATTTTTTTTATTGTCTATTTAATTAAAATAATCCTTACCTATAGCCAATCCAGTGGGCATAGTAATTAAGTATGTTACATCCAATATGCCGACCCTGAGGGTTCTGTTCCTCAGAGATGACACATCAGCAATATATGTAAAGCAGCCAGCGAAAATCGCCAAGTCTGTGCCCGTCAGCGCGCTTGGAAACCACGCCAGGTATATCGTGTATTCTAGAGGCAAAGCTGTAATTATTTGTTAAGAGTTATATATAAAAGGGGCGAAGCACTTAGTGTTTAGTGTGTAAACAACAAATAAACCATTTCGACCAATTAGGGATAACTGGACCCTACATATTTTACAGAATCCCAAATTTTATAAAAGAAACTAAAAAAGCTCCCGAGATATTGATGTATTAACTTAACACTCATTTAAAACCTAGACGACTTTCAATTAGAAATGATAGAAACTTGAAAGCCATAGACAGCAATCATACAGTTATCATCTCGATAACATAAATGTTACTTGGACTTATAGGTTGAATTGTATTAAATTTAGTTCTGTATTTATTCTACAATTTTATGCACCTCTTCTTGAGCGACTTGTTAAAACCTATGAAAAAATATAGTATTTGAATAATTTGTTGATTACTTACATGTCATAGTTATTAATGTGATTACAAAGGAGAAATAAAGTTTCCCAATGAGTCCAGCCAATATTACAATTTTGCGGCCTCGTTTATCACTATATGCGCCAAGGAAAAAGGCAAGAATGCATGGAACCACATGCCCTGCTATGCCAGACCACTGCAGGAATGAAGACATAGTCACCTGTAATCACATTAAAAATAATTATGTAGATTTTGCATTCATATTCAAGTATTGGTTTGGAAGAATTACTTTTCGATTTCATGAAACATTTGCTGATCATTCTAATGGTGAATGCAAGGAGAAATAAAAAGATTTCGAAATCATGTTCAACTTGTTCTAGAAAACTACTCAAGGTTGGAGTTGTACCATTGGGTAATAAATACCTGAAAAAATAGGTATTATCTTATTTAATTAAAATCATTATGTTTTGTTTGAATATTATAATAATTATATATAATAATAATTAAGAATGGAGCTTGGATTACTGAATCCCTAACGTAAGTTAGGGAAAAACAACAACAACAGTAATGTTGTGGAGATCCCCTTGTTTTTTCCTGGTCATCGTCAGGTCTTCAAAATTCCAAATGTGAGAATGGCATCATGGTCCTATACATTTATGAGCTCAAACTCCAATCACCTTTTTTATACCTGTGATTCTTTCCAATTTCATCTCATTTAATATTGATGTGTTATATACTTTTCTTTGGTAATGTTCAATTTATAATATTGTTATAAATATCAAGCCAGATGCTCTATATTTGGCGTTGGCTAACAGACCTATATAATTTTTCTACGATTTGGTTAAATTAGTGGCGGAACCAGGGGAGGCAATGGCCCCCTTCCCCTCTCATCAAAATTTGTAAGATCCCTATAGGGCTCGACTCGACAGTGGCCATTTTAGTAGGTACTATTTTATTTTTCTGAATTCAGCTACCGATGGACCCAAAATTGTATTTTCATGATCGGACCCAGGGCCAAACTAATAGCACTTAACACTCTACCTACAATGAATTCAGTCTTCTTGAATTATTTAGTCTGAAGTTAGGAAGGTGTAATATAATATAATAGTTGTTTGAGTGTTGTTTGTTTAATATGGATGTTTACTGTACCTGAACTTCTTTATTTATATCTTCATAATTGGAAATGTTATAGCAAATCTCCTCGCTATAACCATGATTGACAGTACAAGCTTGGAATATGTAAAATGTCTGTTCTACAACATTGGTGACCATAAATGCCATCATGTAGAAGAACATTGTAGGTTCTACTGTGATATATTTGTACCATGGTGTTTTAATTTTAAACTGAAAAAAACGAGACAAATATATTAATAGTATGTATGCCGTCATACTGCAATAGATAAGATTTCAATATACTCATCGCAGTGAAAAGATTAATAATATGTTAAGTCATATTCATCAAAGGTCAGTCAATCATTCATTACATTAGATAGGTAAGTATTTAGATAAGTTTGTCATAAATATGCCTGTTCTGAAGCACTTCTTGATTCAATAGGATGCTTATCAGGCAGTAAAGTGGATCAATTGGATAAGAAATAGGTATGTCTTTTCATATGTAATGATGTTACAAAGTTGCCACATCACAAGTTGCTACAACATGAATGATGTTATTTAGTATGCAATCAACATGACTGTTGATTGTCATAATACATTACAAAAATAATATATTACAACATGTAAAGCACCTAATTTTCGACAAAAACATTAACAAACAGGATGGTTTAATGTTATTGTTAAAATTATAAGTAAACTTAACCTCTTCAATAAAAACGTGATTCTATTTACTCTTGGCCAGAGTACATATGTGCCGTGCTCTTGGGCTGAATATATGTATATTTTTTATTTATAAAACCTAGTAATATCCGGGTAGACAAAAAATATTTCAAAATATAACTAAATATGTATGCTGATGAAGAAGACTAAATGAGACTTCACTCTGATTAGTGCTTGCGCACATAACTTTCCTTTGCTTATTAAATCATAGTAAACATAGGAATCTTACTATTTAATTCAAAAACGGTAAGAAAATACAATTTGATATGAATAAATACATACCTCATGGTAGGGTTCTCCTGTTCTTTTCGTGAACATTTTGGTTAACTTTTGTTTAGACAAGTTGTTAACATAAAGGTAAAACCACTATAAAACCTATACCGACAACTGGTGAATCGAACTTGGTAAAAAATAAAAAATAGCTATCAGTTAGTTTATTTGATAAAATTTTAGCAATAAAAATTTATCCAACTATAAAAATTGTTCAGACTCGATTTTTCAATTTATGTTGCCGCCAATTTTGCTTCCCGGCGAGCAAATGACAATTTGTTTGACTTTTGAGACGAGATGACGCACGGAATCATCATTGAGATATCGCTGCGTTCACAGATAGCAAGTTTTTATGGCTGCGCTGCCACAGAATAAAGACTTACCGTGAGTTGCAAGAAACTTCCTTAATATTAAGCCTTTGTTAAGTCTTGTGTCATCTCTATCTAGATATATGGCATAGAAAGGGATATCATGTATTTTAATGAAGACTTAACTTTAAGAACGTTTTGTGCAACTGATGGTGGCGTTGTAGTTCAAATCTTTTTCAAATCGATTTCCGTTAAACTAGGGTAACAAGCGTCTAAACGTCGGGTAGCGTGGCGTGGTACACATTTCAATAATGTGTACCACGCCATGACTCATGACGCCACCCGACATCCTACGTACGAGTCTAGTTCGCAATCGCAATGCGAGCCGTAGGCGAGCGTTGTGGACTATGCGACGCGACAGCGACTTACCCGTTGTACTACCAACCTGTGGAAAGGTTTATTGTATGAACATAACGGAGGAAACAATAAGTATAGATTAGACCGTAGACTAGAGACCTCGAGTGAGCATGTGACAGCTGCTCGTGGTATGCTCTAGCAGCACATGAAATAGAAATAAGGCTCTCAAGGAAATTTTAAACCAATATTGACACCGATTCCGGGATGAGCGCCAAATTTAGCGATAAACGATATGTCACTCGTACACAATCTAGTATAATAGTATACCTATGGCTCCTGTGAGCGAGCATGGCAGTTTGATATAAGTTTAACTTTACAGTATCGCCAGACGTAGTGATTTGGTTGGATCCTACAAGCCATAGATGGGTACCTCCGGAATTACATCCGAATCGTCGGATCTGTGTAGCTCCGATCAGCAATTCGGCAGGGACGGATCTTTAGTCGAGTGTATCATGCCGCATGCGATACGCATTCCCAGATCGGTCCCATTTGACTTGTAAGATCCAGCCAAATCGCTACGTCTGGCTGGCTGGCTTTTTTGCTATTTTTGAGATTTCTAGTACTCGAACCTCGGTTAACCCCATAGAGTTTTTTGTTCCTGACACTAAATAGAAACGATTGGCATCAAAAAAATGTTTGTGTAAAAAATGGCATATTACTCGCTGACTACAGTAAGCTTTCTTTTTTCAAATATCTGTGAATGCAGTTTTAAATTGCTCCAAAAGTTAGGGAAGGTCTCCTTAGACCTTTTTTTCGTAGCTCCAACGGATCTGGTAGCTGCCCTGGGTGCCCCGCCGAAACTTTCCACCCTGTATACCTCAAGATACTTAGATTGATTATGAAAGATTACTTACTACCTATTTTAATATTATCTTATTTAGAGCGTCGGTGGCGTCGCGTCGTGGCTAGGATGTCGGACTCCTATCCGAAGCATAGGAGTCCGACATCCTAGCCACGACGCGACGTGGTTCGAAGCCAGGCAATGCGATGTACCAATGAGTTTTTCGGTTTTTTCGAAAGACTTACGTACATTTACCGACTGCTCTGACGGTGAAGGAAAACATCGTGAGGAAACCTGCACACTGATATAACCAGTGTGTGAAATGGGGAAGCCAATGGCAAACCACCCCTATAACCTGCCACGAGAGTCGTTCTACGACCCTCAGCAATGAGGAACACGACTTAGAAGAAGAATCTTAATATAGTAACTACTACACACCAAGCTTATACCCAACTTATACCGCTTAGGTTCCGCTTCCACAGATATTGTAACCTTATCATCATCATCAACCTATTACCTAATGTCTATTTGAGACAAATCACGGAAATATTTTGCAGAGAGAAGGAGAGAAGGTAATTTACGGTTCTTTGAGTATACACGAGACCATGAAGTTAGTAAGTACCTACTACGTACCTACATTGTAGAGACCGTTTCACTATGGTTTCACTGTTGCTACTTGACAATGACGCTGTCGCGGAGACAAATTTCGTAGAAACATTTTATAATATAATATCTTTGATCTATGCTCTGCACTGTGCTGTACATACAATGGCTTCTCTTGACTCTACCATCTGTAAACACTCATTTTAGACCAGTCTATTTTTTCGCAGCTCTGCATATTTATATAACAGTAAATCCCTAGGAAAATAAAAGTTAGGTATATGTATTTCATTGCAATTTCGAATTATGAAGATAAATTTTGACAAAATATATTATCAATTCATAAGTTGCGCTGTCAATAAGCTTTACCATCATACTCTTTGTATTTTTAAATTGGGACATACAAGTGATAAGAATCACTAGAACTAAACTTGGGGTGAGTACGAGGAAGGGTCTGAATAAATTCGAGGATAACCTATTAATTCTATTGTCTTTATATAGCCCGCGTGCAGTCTCACTACTGGGCAATCCGATATTTCAGTACTTACCTACAGGCACGTATAAACGTTTGTGGATTAGAATAGACCACACACTATGTTCCTTCCCGATCAGCAATCGAACTCGAAGGGTAACCTCGCATAGAAAAAAGCAAGATGCTTACTGCTGACTAAGCCAGGACAGAAACTCACCGTAAAGTAAAAGTAAAATACACTTTATTGTACAAATAGAAAACAACTAACAAAAGATAGAAAAGGAAATAGTGAAGTACAATTTAGGGAGCCTTATCGCTAAGAGCGATCTCTTGCAGGCAACCTTATCACCTTACCTTTCATCGTACTTAGAACTTTTCATTAAAAGTTTGTAGATATAGGTACATTGAATAATAATAATATATACCTACGAGCTTTAAATCGCATTCCCGGAGCTCGACACAGATGCAAACCACAAAATATAAAGATATTTCACACTGTTATTCATTTCAGATACCTACTGAAAACTGATGCAAAATGGGTCAAAGCATCTTAAATTACTATTGTCCAATTTCACGGAGCTGCTGTTATAGTATACCTCTTAAAATTGGTACGATTATCATAGCGTTGTTGGGACTACTGCCGAGTACATTTTATATGCTTCTGATAGAAGTAGGACAAGAGTTCCTGGTTCGGCACGGTTTAAGTAGTGCCACTGCGGAATTTATAGTTCACATTTATGGAATTTTGGGCATACTCATGTGCGCGGTACACGTGATATTGCTCGTAGCAGCAATTACTTATAACGAGAATTTGATTTTGATGTATTTATGGTTTGCCATAGTGTACTTTACATTTGACTCCATTTTTGTAATGATCATAAGCATTTCGGCAATACTCAAAGGTAGTGTCGGCTTAGGCATTTCATTAATGTTTGGTGACGTGTGTTATTGGATGATTTTGTGTTATTTTGTGTTTCCTGTCATTAATGGATTTAGAAGAAATATACATACAGTCGTTATATTTTTGGCTTAAATTAAGAATATAAGTTACTTAAATGATATGATCTTTTTATAATAAACAAAAGGTGGAAAATAGATAATTAAAATATAATTCTCAATTGATAAACCATTTTATTTTAACCTAATAACAAAGAAGATGTAGATTTCTAACTCGCTTAAGCAATATAATTACATTTTACATTCCAAAAAGAAAATTAGAGGTATCTTATAAAACACGGTTTTGTTATTTAGTTCGTGATAAGTTCTTTATCACATCGACGGCATATCGCAAGAAGTCATTAACTAACATTGATCAAAATAACAGACAAAAACATTTACTTATTAGCTTAATGCCGAAACGCTCGACGAGACCGAGTAGGTACACGGTGTACGGTGTGACGGTGTACGGCAGTGACTTGCTTGCAATTAGCCGATACGTTATGCTCTTAGCTGCGATTTATTACTAAGGTTCCTATCTAGGTACTAATAATAACAGCATAGTACACTGTTAGGAATTAAAACACTATATCGCCAGAAATATGTACTACGCCTGTAGTCTTTTATCTTATCTTAGAACCTGTTCTGAGGCCCAAGAAGTACTTACTTATAATGTTTACTCACTACAGACAATGACTAGATAAAACTGAACAATTTTAAAGCCTTCATTCCAACTAAACTACTTATTAGACGCACTGCTTTAACTGTAGCTATATAGGTATGTAATATTTACATTAATTAATCGGTTAATAAATATACCTACTTATAAAGAATTAAACAGCCAATCTACATGCATGTTTTTATCAGTCAGATATTACCTACAGATAAAGAGACTTGAAAAAATATTTTTTTTAACATAACAGGTTTTGGTAACAATCGATCTATTAGTGTAACTACACATATATATGTCGTAGACGCATAGCGTAATGGCGCATTTCACGAAGTGCGTAGGCATTTCACAAAGTGCTAATAATCTTAGACAGATACTGTAATGGTCGAGTTCTTCACTATTTAGGCTATTTAAGATTTTTAGGCTGGGGCTACATGGGCCGGTTACGGCGTCGGTTCGGTTCGCTGCAGCCAATCACAAGCGTTTCCGCCCTCCCCTCTTGATGTCAGCGCCTTGTGATGTGATTAGCTGCAGCGAACCGAACCGGCGCTGGAACCGGCACATGTAGTTCAGGCCTTAGTCACTTCGTGAAGTGTGGATAGTTAATTCGCAAATAGCGGTAATGGTATTGAATCTCATGTGGATCTAAAAAACAAAATTTATTTTCTTTGTATTTATTTTCAAAATAATTAACAGCGACCGATTACTTAATAAATATTAACTATATTAAACAATATTGTCTAATATTAAAAAAATTGTCTAATATAACGTTTGTTTAATGACAATTAAAACAAATCAAGATAATGTTTTGAATGGCCCTAGTAGTAGTTCAGATCAATACAATTACGTTATGTGCTAACTAGGGACCTGCATTTCACTAAGTGTCTAAAAATCTTAGGCAAGTAGTGTAAAATTCGACGATTACAGTATCTGTCTAACTTTTTTAGCACATCGTGAAATGCCTACGCATTTCGTGAAACGCGCCATTACGCTATGTGTCTACGACATATATAAGCTTGAGAAGAGCCTTTACAATTCACAAAATTTGCGTGCAATTAATCAGTTCTTAATTACATAGAAGTATACATTAATATGCGAGAGAGCGTCGTTTGTATGTCATCTTGGGAGGTGGATGGGAATAGCAAGTGTTCTAGGAGTCCCTGGTTGGCGAAGCAGCACACTGCGGGCAACATAAGCATGATCCGGCCAAGTCGCGCTGAATCTTTTGCCATGCAATGCTTTTGCAAGAGTATTAATGTCTGTTCTTGAAATAACTCTATGTGGGATGATGTTGGAGAATTCGTGCTATCTGTAAAGATTTAAATTTAAATTCGAGTACCTACCTAGTATTATACTATAGAGCAAGGCCGCCCAAACCCAGGCCCGCCAACGCATTTGATCTAACCTACCTATAAGTATATATGTCAAATTCGCGCCGATCGAGCTCGCTTCGCTTGCTCCCATCCTAGTCTTCTAACTTAACCTATCACCTGCGTATATTCAACGTGAATTTTCAAGCCAGCTTCGCTCGCTCCCACCCCTAGCCTTCTAACCTAACCTATCACCTACGTCAAATCCACGAGAATTTTCGAGCTCGCTACGCTCGCTTATTTTTTTAAACTCCATTATCCGGAGCGTCCCGGTGCGACTTTAGCGAAATAAGGCAGCCCTAATCATGCATGACTGTAAGAAAATATTATTCACTAGGTGGCCCGCCGGCTCCTCCTCCTCCAAAATGAATTGGGCAGCCTTGCTATAGCGGAACATGAATATGTATGATCCTACTATCAAAATCTAAGCAGACACCATTGTGGACCGTAGAAAAAAAATTAACAAAGAAAGTTGCAAACAGTTTAAAACGTTTCTACCTATGACTTTAAATAAACAGAATAACAGAAGCTCTGCTCTATTGATGGAAATCACAGCACTGCATCCACAATTCCAACGTCTTTGATTCTATGAAAATCATCGAGAGCGTATTTCTTACCTGTACGAAATAGTAGAGTCGTTTTCAGCCAGTCGTACTCATTTTTATCCAATCTATATTGTGATATCCTATTGAGAACCGCAGATAATTTTCGTAGTTCTCCTTTGATATTAGGATATTTTGAAGACACATGATCTGAGAAGAGACATATGAAATCTAATAAATTACACCTACTTAATATCTACTCAAATTACAATTTAAAATCACTATGATCATAAAACAGTACACGAGAAATACAATGATTGATTTCAATGAGGCCAAAGAGAAGAGCATATTCATAAAAAATCCACACGGACGGAATCCCGGGTTAATGTTAGTTTCAATAGGTTAGTGATTAGTAGTTAAATTAACTATTTTGCAAAATAGAATTGAATTTAAATACATACCTCAAATTCAATAATAAATTCAATGGAAACCGAACTCTCGGCACAGATGTCGAAATCTCCATTTCTAATCGATGTGCACAAGTTAGGCCCTGTCCTAATTGATGTAAGTACGTACCTAACTTTTTACGAAATAACAAGGTATATAGAGTTAAACTCACCTTCGTCAAAATAAAAAGAATATTGCGCAGCAGTAAGTACGAATAATTCCTTCCAGTTGCAATGCAAAAGGTGTGCTTGTTCTGTATTCTTCAGTTGGACAAAAGCACCTATACTTTGCAGCCACTTTATAGATACCACCAGCAACTTCGCCGCCGGATCGTACATATCCTCTCCCGAAATCACCCAAAGACTATGAACCTTTTTTGTATCTGTTGTATCAATTTTTAAGTTCTCTGTATGCCGAAAAGTCTTTTCACGCTCTTTTACGTATTGTACAAAAATAACGTCATTGTGTTCAGTGTCTGAAGTTTGCGCATGTTTTTTGGAATGATTTGATTCATTTTTCATATGTTGACGCGGCTCACAGTTGCCCGATGAATGCAGTTTCGTTGTCCTTGAATCTATTTTGCATAATAATGATATTGAGTGACGAGTATGGAAGTTCATATTTATACCAGGTGTAACAAAAGACCAGTATTGACCTCTTGTAGTGTAGTGTGTATGTCCATGTAAATACAAGCGGCTTTCAAAAAACTATAGAGCACTGCAAATGGGAAATAACAGAAAACTAAATTTAAAAAAATTGCTTGGCTAAAGTTGTTCCGTGATCAATAATGAGTCTTCTTGTTAGAGGTTAATATGGTATGGGTTATTTTGTTACACCCTGATTCACATCAAGTTGAACAGACATAAAAATACATGTGAAAATTTAGAGTTAACTTAATATATAACTGGTAATGATGATGATGAAGTACACGTTCAGGATGATTTGAAACATATCAGAATGAAAATAAATTGTAAAGTGACTAAGGTAGGTTATATAGATTTCAAGTAGGAATGTTAAAAATAATCTTGTTCAAATATGCTATACCTATTTACTCCTACTCTATCTAAACAAGGAAATGTCGACATACATCAAATAAAGATAATAAGAACAGAGACATTCGCTAAGCATCACTCGTACAATTGCTGTCGCTTAGCGACAATAAGATCCTTTCAGACTATCTATTACAGGTACATAAAAATAAATACCCACGAATTTATTTGTCCACTTAATACTTATCGGAATGAGTACCTTAACATTATATCGATCACGACTAAACATGAAAGTAATAAGCACGTAAAAGACTGAACCATTAAATAGATATTTTTCCCTATCATAACAAAGACTTTGTTTTCATTTTTAATAAGTAGGTACAAAATATAAACATTATAGCACAGATTTGTATTTAGGTACTAAACAATAGCATTAACTGCATATAATAATCAAGCAACGCAATGCAATAATGGTAAATAATTATAATTTACCTTCTTTATTGTCATCTTCCGTATTATAATCAGTTTTGAATGCTTCCTCGGAACTAGATACCTCGTCTTCTTTTATCTTATCTGGGTGCTGGGAGTCTGGTTTTTCCGACGAATGACTGCTTAGCGACGAATGAAATTTAGCAGTGCTCAATCCGTTTTCCATTGATTCTGAATAAAAAATAGTTACTATGTATATAATTATTCTAAATGAAATCGAAACTTTATATGCTTGTCAGTGCTCTACGTACTCCTAGTGTAGTGACTTGAGTAATTTTGTGGCATCAAAAAGTACTTACTGTTACCTGTTTGTTCTGCAGTTGATGGTGAAGTATCAGTTGATATGATGGGGGGATAGAAAATATTTGTTGGAAAATATCCAGGATGTGCTACGGGGTAGTGCAGTGGGCTTGAGAACAGCGGTATCTTGAATGGATTCAATGAACTCAGTGAGCCAACTTGAGGACATAGGAGAGGTGTTATTTGGGGAATATCCGCCGGCATCGTTTCAGGAAGTCTCGATGCCGAGAAGTCTTGAAATGAACGTTCCAAGAATGAGTTGTGTACATTGGCGAGGGTGTCGGTCGGGTCGGAGCTGTATGTGTGCAAAGGGGGAAATGTTGAGAAGGTGAGAGGGGTTGGGGTCGGGAAGAACGTCGGTTGTCGACTGAAGTTATAGCCGAGCTTTTGTAGCGTTAAGTGGTGTTGGACAGCGACGGCCGGCCGAGGCGCCCTTTCGTGTTGAACAGCTGCCGACAATGATATTAAAATCAATAATGGACATTTGATGTACTGAATCAGATCTCAGCTCATATATACAAATTAATACCACGGCGCCCACGACACAGGATTACCTAGTGTGGGTGCTAATCGTAGGCTTGGTATTAGGAAATATGTATGTTTTTTATTTAATTTTTTGTAGTATTCATTGTACCTTTCCGTTGTATAGTATTGTCGTTAAATAAAATTATTTATTTATTTATTTTATTATTATTTAATGGTTGTCTTTTATTTGTCGTAGGTTCTATTTATAAGACTATATTTGTAATAGAAATCTTACGCGGGTAAAATTATAAGAGCTTGGCAAACCACATTTTGTATTAGGGTAGCAAAGTAAACATTCTACGACAGAGGCATTGGCAAGTCAGGCACGGATGGGACTGATCGGGGCGGGCTCAAATGCGTAATCAATTTAGTATGTAAATATCGGTGTGAATGGCGACTGCAGGCGACAGCGCTCTCACTTAATTCGTGTGCCGGCTGACACCCCTTGATTCTTCTTGGTTATTCAAAGATTTCATATCCACAAATATTTTCATGAGGTTGGTATACTTACAATTAGATGTAACAAAATACCTGGAGTGCCCTGATTTCTTTCAGTGCGACTCAGAACGTTTCGCGGGTGGTTTTTGAAATTAGCAAAATAATTTCGCAAACAACTTATTCATTTATATATATATATACGAAGAGGAGAACATTGTTTTTACGAATTTCACATTTATTGTCAACAGTTCAGCTATAACCATACTGAGTCGCATAGAAAGGTATTTATTTTGTTATAAATTTACTCTGGGAATATTTTATCAACTAGGCACGTAGATAGCATTTGAGTACCTACTCAATTGCTTACGAATTCCAGGCAAGTACCCTATCATGTAACTTATAAGTAGGTATAAATTTCGCACACCCATATAAATCTGTTATTCGAGAATAGAGTATTTACCTGTACCTATTATTTAAAGTTTTTTGTATATTTTAATCCAAAGCTAGCAATTGCCGCCGCAAACCCTATACCCACTTAAAATATGAATTGACTCCGTGTGAACGCAAGTCTGTTTTGGCCCCCGCGATTTTTCTCGCCTACCACTTACTAACACTCGTGTACCGCAAATACTCGAAATGTTTCCTAATGGAAAAGACATGCTTCAGAGAGGAGGCCTGGATAAATACTTTATTGGGACAAGTGCTTGGCCGTGTTCACTATTGATTGCCGCTCAATTACATACCTACCTACATCCACTGTAGTCTAGATCTATAATTATTTATGATAATTTAAAAACGGAAATGTCACTGCAGAGAAATTTCCAGTGTGTGTCCAGTTCAACAAAATTATATCTACGTAGTAATTTTATCATATATATTATATCATTTAATCCACCAAAGACGAGTGAAGCTAAATTGTAATTTCATTAGGTACCCTGCCCTATACTATGCCCCTTTACAGTAGTTTCATTTATTTTGTTATTTTATTTTTACTCGTAATTGCCAGTTTCAAATATTTTTAACCCCCGACCGATCGAGGGAGGGCGTGTTATAAGTTTGACACGTTTGCTTGTTTGTCTGTCTGTTTGTGTGTTAACAACGGATTGTCCGATTTGGACCCGGTTTTTTTATTTAATACAGAATTTTGTCGAGAGTGTTCTTAGCTAGGTCTGATAAAAAATGGACCAGTTGTTTCCAAAATCTTGGAGTATCTTTGATGTCAGATGGGCTCTCTGGAACGGTAACAGTTAGGTGGTTCGAGTTTGACCTCAAATGATTATGATCATGGGACCTTCCCACATCTGGAATTTTGAGAACCTGATGATGACTAGGAAAAAGTAAGGGGATCTCCACAATGTTACGTCGGGGTTTCTTAAATTTTTAATTTAGATTTATTGTAAACTTTGTGTGTTAAAGACCTAATGTTCTGAAAGTTCCTTCTGGTTAAATATATGAGGAAGAGTATGAGCAGGGTCATCTTCGATCGCGAAGCCCGACAAGAAGAGAAGAATACATACTACGATTTATAACAGTTTTGAGATATTCTGATGGCAAATGGAAAAATAGAGTTTCGCTCACAGAGTTTCGGGTTTCGGACTTCTTATTCCTTATCAACGTTATTCCATGTTTAGAGAACTTACCATCTTTTTTCATGTTGACTCGAAGACATTTGGAGAATCGGCAGGCTTGGCACTGGTTCCGTCTGGTTACATCCACCACGCATCGCCCATTCTCCTTACAGACATAGTCTAAATTTCTGTAACAAAGACGGTATATGTTATGTATGGACCTATAGATTGTTACCTATAAGTACCTACCTACTATAAAATATTTTTGTATGGAATAATATTTAATTTTAAAAAAAAATATTCAAGCCATGTGATCGTACCCAGTTTTCTTAGGCGAACCTTTTTTGTCTTAGGGCTGGTTTACACTTGGTACAAGTACAGTGATGGCGAGTGCATGTAAAATAAGTAAAATGGACAGTGGCGAGTGTCTGACAGTATGCATTCGCCATTGTATTTGACAAAGTGTAAACCAGCCTTATTTGGTCGTGTTATGTACAGTGGAAGACATATCAAGCTATACTCCATTGAACCATGTCACAATAAGTTTCTGTTATGATTCCTTATCTTTCGACGAGGTAGGTCCATAACCTGATGTATCGTCCACTGTACACTTTGCATTACCGCAAAATACCGTAATAAAATACAACAATCAAAATTCAAATTTACTATGACGAAGAATAAAATTAGTCGGATGCTTTTTCCTTCCTTGATGCAAGTTTAGATCTCAATGTCATAGAATTTGTATAAAGTGATCTAAAACTGACCACTTTGACGGGCGCTTACGTCGATATGTCTCCATAAAAATATATTCGTATTTTTTTCCTAGTTGGTCAATTTTCTGCAGTAAATTTTTTTCGCTGATAGTCATTTAAATATGGCGTTAAATATTGATGATTTTAAAGATTACAAAATCATGAACTAAATTTAGTAAGTTCATAGTGCGTCTCCGACATCTGAAACCTTGAGGATGTGATGATAACCACAAAAAATTAAGCGAACTTCAATTTCACAATATGAAACCGGAAGAATTGGAAGATTATTAGCCTGCCGAAATTATAATAGTTAGGTGGGGCCTTCTCGAACTAAATCTGTAAGGAATCCTGAAACTTTTCAAGAGAAACTTTTTTTAAAGGTGGCGGCCAAAAGAAAATTTGATCAGAGAGGGATTTTAAGGCAGCCATGGCATGACACGGCGAGGTTGAAGGCCGAGATCCGCGTAGGGCGAAGTCCGGAGCGTCCCCCTGCCTTCAGTATTCTCAGCAATGATCAGTAGTTCTAAGATCTTGGAGTATCTTGGGATAATGCAGCATGATGGGATCTCTGCAACGGTAACAGTTAGGTGGTTCGAGGTCAAATGTTTACGACCATAATGACCCACGTCTGGAATCTTGAATACCTTGATGATGACCAGGAAAAAGTAAGGAAATCTCCACAATGGTACGTCGTTGGGGGTTAGTTAAATTTTTAATTTAGAGTTATTATATATTCGTGGAGGTTGCATCAACTATATCCTTCGGTAATTTTTAAAACCCTATCTATACATATGTATGGTATACATGGCACAGTTAGTATCCGCAGTTTTGACAAAATTCGGTTTGAGTGTGTGCTGTGCGCGTGCGCCATCTTTAGTAGGTATAGTTTTTATTAGAGATTTTATGTGCGTACACAAGGATTTTGAAATTCTCTATATTCTGTCTTTCAATGACTTGTCAAGTAATTAATATTACCGTCGTATGCTCCTCTTGAAGAATCCTCGGCAACCGTCGCACGACGGCACACCGTAGTGCTTACCCGAGGCTTTGTCGCCGCACACTCGACAAAGAGATTCTGGCTTACTTCCTTGGCTCTCCATCACCACCTTTTGTAAAATATTGAATTAATTCACACGAAGTACGTGGCTAACATAAAACTATCATAATAATTAATGACTCTTTTATCATTAAACTTCATTAAAGGTTAATATAATAAAGTCCTAATTTTTTTAAGGTTAAATAACTAAATGTAGGGAGGATACGGAATCCTTTACTTTTAGGGCTTCGCTAGGAAATAAATGTGCAGAGTAAAAACTCAATACTTTCATTTGTTCCGTTTTGTCACTGTTGCTTAAAATATGTGCATATTTTTTTCACAATAGCTTAATCAAACTTTCTGTAAAATGTGTGGTTTAACTGACACACCCTTGAAAGAATAAAGAGAAATTGAAAGGATATTGCCGCGTCATCCGCGAAGGGTATTAATAATCGATTGATTATTCAAATAAGCGGGTCCCAGTGCGACGTCACAGTATAATATAATAAAAATAACTCTTTGACGTATCCAGAAATAATGAGATTTTGATGGAAGTCTTGGAAGTTGAACCCTCCTGAGGCATAGTCAAATTTTTAGCATTTTCAGCATTTTTACCTACCTACTTAACCATGATGGATGATGTTTCAACATACAATCATTGCACATAAAACTGAAAAAGAAACAGCTGATTTCAGCAAGAGCAACAGATAATAATACTAAAACGCATCAATTTGGAATTGGATAAAATAAAGTATGTAAAATACAAACTTGTAGGCAAGGCAAGGCATTATTGGTCACCTAAATTACTTTTCAAGGTAGAAAAATCACAAAGCTTTCAATCAATTCGACTATGATTCATACGTAGGAACACAAATAAATCGGTAGATACCGATGGAGTGCTCTGACTTTTATGGCAGTTTATGTTGTAACGGAGGTGCTCGGTAATTTGTGCTGGAACGTGTGGCTTGGTTCCCACGCACGGGGCACGTGCCAAAGGGGAGCTGAATTGTTTGCTACCTTAAAATTATGATCCGTATGGCTCTGTAGTGACAGTTAATGACGTGAGTTAGAAGTCATATCTTCATCGTTTATCAATATACTATGAAAATACCGACTCATTTTACACAATGTTATGTGTGTGAACTCTACAGGGTGTCCCAGAAAGTATGTATCAAAAGAAACAGGGTGATATCTGAGGTCATTACCTATCTATGTAACACCATATACGGTTATCTGTATCTTCACCAAAAAATAGTTATTAAAATTTATGGAACTTTATCAAAAATGGTCTAGTACACATAACTTTTTTTTTAAATGTAGGAGGTATTTGGCAGATTTTCTTTTTGTATTATGCTCTTCAGGGATCAGCCTTTCCTCAGTAAGTATTATAAAAAAGTCATGTACAGTATATACTACATTTACACAATTCATGTTTTTGTAAATCTTTATTAAACCACCAAAAAATTAACGCCATATTTAAGTAACTGTCACTGAAAAAATTTAGTACAGAAAGTTGATCAACTGTAGGAAAAAGTACTACATTTTATCCTGATTTCGAAAAAAAATACTACATTTTATCCTTCCTAACAAGTTACTCTTTCAAATAAAGAAAACCGCATCAAAATCCGATCACTGGTTGATGAGATACGAGACTAAATTCAATCACTTAGAAAAAGTTCATTTTGTAATTTATAATCATTTTTTCTGTAAATAAATAACTAAATGACTTTTATTTATTTCTATCGTTTTATTATTGTTAAATTTTTAACAATTTTCCCAAAATTTGATAAAATTTATTCGAATCAATTTGTCCCTAAGATTGGTACTAGTTGTAGTTGTTGTCGTAAACCATTAATTTAAAATATCTATTTACAAGAATTTCATGTGTCATACTTTTTCGAAATTAGGATAAAATGTAGGATTTTTTCCGACAGTTGATCAACTTTCTTTAGTAATTTTTTTCCGTGACAGTAATTTAAATATGACGTTCATTTTTTGGTGGTTTAATGAAGATTTACAAAAATATGGATTACATTTAGTACATACTGTACACGATTTTTTAATACTTACAGAGGAAAGGATGATCTCTGAGGAGCATAATAGAAAACGAAAATCTACCAAATATCTATTAGTTTTTTTATATAAATTATTGTGGGTTCATTATTGTGGTTATTTTATACAATATTTTTGATAAAGTTCCAAAAATTAATTTTTTTTTCTTGAAGAATCGGATAACCATATCTAGTGTTATATAGATAGGTAATGACCTCAGGCATCACACTGTTTAGTTTGATCCATAGTTTCTGGGACACCTGTATAGTAATTTATGGAGCATAATATTATATACATAGGAGTACGTATTTACCAAGGAATTTCTATATAGTACCTATATTTACTACCGATAACTTATTGTAACATATTTTATATGTTAAGTACCTATGAATCAACTGTAACAATTTTCACCGAATTGTACCTATACCTACATACTTACTTTCCCGAATAATGGGAATAGATGCTTGCTGTAAACAACTTCCTATAAACACTATCCTTTATAAGAATAATTAGATATAGATTAGATTATTATTATTATCTAATAATAATAATCTAAGGTATCCCTTACGTAATAATCTTATTACGCAAGGGATACCTATAGCGAGAAGTTATGTATGTATTGCGCGAATCGTTAACTGTCTGGTTAACTAATAAAGTTGAGGTAAATTTTGAATGAAAAGCATTGACAATTCGCGAGTTGATTGAGGATTATATGTTCGCGAAAGTGGGCCCAACTGATAATAATTAAATAAGAATTAAATCTATGAATCAGAAAAAAACAACACTATTATTAATATATTTTGTATGAGGTAACTTCAAAAACGACTGAGCCGGTTCTACGGATTTTAAGGGGTTTCATCTTCAGTCAACCACGGAATATTATCTGCGGGAAATGCTGCGGAGGGAAAGGTACAACTGTGTGGCCTACCACATCTTACTACTAAAAGTTCTCCCAATCTCTTTAGTCTTCCCCAGTAACAAGATAAAAAAAAACAATAACGTAACGTAACTAACTTGAGAAAAACTATACACTGACAAGGAACTAAAAACCCTGTCAAGAGGGCGCCATTGGTAGTTTTATAATCTGTGTAATTGAGTTCGCTATGAAAAAATAGTACCATTTAATTCCGTAATACGGCGAGGGATTATTGTTCCTGATCAGAGATATGTAATGCTACTCTAAGATTTTCCGAGCAGTTGGTTCCAATAAATTTTCCAAGTAGCTGGTTTTCCAAGCAGCGAGAATGATACGGTTTTCTGTGAACTATTTTACTGCCTACAAAACATGGAGACGACGCCATATACCTGCCTACCTGTATCATTAGGTACCTATAGAAGGACCCATAATACTGACATGTTTTCATAATCGTGGCGTGACGTACAATGCATGGGTCACAATTACGCCGTATGCGACAACAGCGGCTTGTTTGGGGGCTTCGGCTCACTAATTATGTAGGCATTAATGATAAATGTTACAAGTTTTGACTGCTGCGTATCTGATATAATTGTATATTATGCGGTAAGCGGTAACATATTTTACAGTCATTACCCCACATAAGTTATTTTCATTAATTTTTCGTAGATGAAAATAAAATGGATGATATCAATCAAAGGAAAGTATTGAGATGAAATGTGCAGTCATAAAATGCATCTTGAACGTCTTATTTCTCTTTAACAGTGGTATGTAACGTACATAAAATAATTAGCGGTTAAAAGTAATTCATAAACAAAGAAGATATTATTATACGATGCTTCTAACAGCAGTAATTATCAATTAATTATAAATTGAAAATGTAATTGAATAAATCATCATAGATCATGTGTAGGAACTATTAGGTATGTCTGAGGATCGGTATGGAAATAGCCGAGCATATCTTTCATCTCTTATGAAATCCTAAAAACAAGATTTCTCGATGAAATTAACCCACTGATGTAATGATTTTTTTTAAAATTTTGGAAGTTCATTGTTTTAGGCTTATAACTTAAAACACATAATTATTATTCGTGCTAACAATATAAGGTAGAAAAACAAACTAAAATATTAACGAGGTTACATATCCTATAAAACATACACAATTAATAATTATTAGACATTTTTAAACATAAGTACCTACTACTTATAACACATTTTAACTACTTAGACCGGAAATCAAACCAATAATCAGAAAGATTTGACTTCAATTTGTTAGGGTTGTTATTCAAGCACGGCTCGTGCGGTGCGGCTGCAGCGAGACGGAAACCATATTGTCGGTATCACAATGTTACAATTATAAACCCACCACGATTTACTCGTCATGCGTGTGTTATGTCTAAGCAAAGGGTGCCGTATGTCGACATTTGAACTATAGCCCCAGAGAGAAGGCAATCGAAGGTATTTTATGCATTATCGTAATGTATATGCAGCTTAGTCTAAATTAATGGTGAAGTATCCAGGTTTTTAATAACGTTGGAACATATAAACGCATTGATATGTTGCAACAATATCAATAATGTATTTACTGAAAAGTACGTAAATGTATACCATGTTCTAACAACGATGTTTTATCCTTACAACAATATTCAGAAACATTACAGTACCTAAGTATAAAGCATTTAGTGACGTCAAGTGTAATAACATTACTAATGTTATGTAATCATTAGACATAAGATACAACAATAAATAGGTGTTATGTATATTGTAAATGACGAAAGGATTAGACAATAAACTTCCGACTACATATTCACGAGGTAGATGTGAGGTAAGTATAGAACATACATACTATAAGTATGCCAGGTCCTGACGGAAGTATTCAACATCATCACGCCTTACGGTGCTCAGATGAGGTGCTTCCTTTCCAAAAGCATTTTGAAGACGAGCAGTGCAATCTTGCGGAGAAAGGGAACTTAAAAAATCATAAAAAATCATCGCCCTAGAATCTTTTCGCGTTAATTCCATTTTTGCTACGGACGATGAACTTCGACTCAAAAAATTAGTAAAAAAAATATTAGTTTTTGTTAAAAAATATATAAGTAACATTCGAAATTCAAACGCAAATCTTTCAGTGTACCCTATGTATACTATGAAAGTAAATTATTTTATTTTTTAAGTTACAATACTATTTTTATTTTATTTTATGTGCCATGGTTTTTGTCAAAAACTATGTCACATAATGATGAAAAAATTGCTTGCAGGCCTTGCAGCGCCTAATGCTTCTTCGATAATATCTGGTGGAGTCTTAATTTCTAGACTTAATTAAAAATAAGTGTTTTACATGGTCGTAAAAAGCAACAATACCTACATATTACATAATGTCAGTGTTAGAGGTGTGCGCCGATTCGGTTTTGATCGGCAGCGGCGGCGTCAAGGTAAAATTTGGGCGGTGACGTAGCCGGCGTGAGGTCATGGCATATTTGAGCGTAAAATAATGAAGTTATTGATAAAAATATCAATAATTTTAACTGGTTTATACACATAAAGTGATCACAGGAACTGACTATAAATGTCACCATGAACAAAATTCCCGTTATAAGTAGACGGAACCGCATCTCCAAATTTTTTTTAAATCAATTGTATTTCTAACAATATTAGTACAATTTCGAAAACAATGAAAAAAGTGACATATTTGTCAAGATGGCGGCCGAGTGCAAGTGGTCCATGCCACCGTGGCAACACTTCTAAGCTATGGGTGTGCACAACAGTTGTATCTTAGTATACCAAATTGCAACCCAGTAGGTATGCCAATCTGCAGGGTCAGGCTGAAATGGGACCACTAACCGCCGTACCTACTAAATCCATTGCCCATGAAATCCTGGGAAATACCTATATTTGAAAACCTATACCAATTTCATCTTATGGAAAAATATGTAGGTACTTTTAGAAAAGTGATGTTTTTATAAATTGTATTTTTAGTTATATTACTACACAAAGTAGATACAAGTAATCTACTTTGTCCAATAATTACATTATACTCGTATGTAGGTAATACCATTGTATATAAATATATTCACGAGTTGTATTTACAACTGTCTCTTATTTGTTTTCATAGGTGGAATGAAAAGCAGTGTATATCACTCGGGACTAAAATTCGCTTCGCTCTGGATTCAATATAAAACCCTACCGGACCAAATATAAGTAAAGGGTTAAGTATAACCTGATGTGTCGTCCACTGTACAGTATTGTACCTATTATTATATTTTATTTTAATTATTTGATTGACTCTATAATTAAAACTTGTAATAAGTACTTGTAACTTTATATAGTTTAACTTCATATGTTACATTAAACTTAATAAAATTAGTGAGCAACCAGTTATCCTACTATAGGCGCTGACCTCCGAACTAGGAAGTTCCTGTATCTCGGAGGACAGATCTCTTCGAATACATCTTCTCTCTTCTATTTGTTCGAATATATTATAAAATTAATTTATTATTTGATAGAGTTATTGACGTATTTCGAACGGTTTATTACTTTAATATAAATAAATACAATACAATAAATTGTAAGTTTGGTTAAATTTTACTTCTCCTGACTTGTTTGATGGCTTTAAAATATTTAATATCTATATATTTTAAATTTGAACTTTGGATTAGTCTTCGGATAAAACACTCAGGTGTCGGTAAAGATGAAAAGGAATGCGTGGGATGTGTTGTTGATATGTCAGAGTAAATAAATCTCAGTTCATTACTAATTCCACAAATGTAGAATATTAGAAATAAATGAAACACACTTACCTATCAATCAAAATGGATTCACCAGACCTACGTCGATCGGCCCACTACAGAATGACTTGATAGTCGCCGCCATGGTAGCAATTCTGGGGGCGGTTTTATTCAATGGGCGGGCAGACGGGGCGTTATTTCATTCCCTTTTCAACACGCTTTCATTGGTGGTCCATGGAAAAGGGGCGGCGTTAGTTTCATTTCTTGAACAGTCGAGTGCCTCATTCATTTTTACTTATTTTTCTATAGAGCACCAAGTAACACTGCTTACCCACCAGAAATATAAGTAAATACACAAAATATTCTGTTCTATATTCATATTATACCAAATAATATTTATTACTCGTATTGATCGACGATAATGATGCTCATAAGCACTGATCGGAGTAGGTAGGGCTCTTTCGGGTCAATGTCCTCAAAGGTTATATTAATATGGATATGATTTCGGGATCCCGTTTTAAGTTATCGAGCAAATGTTGTATATTACTTTTATAAACCTCGCCCTTACTCGGCGGATTACGATTTTTAAAAAATTGTAAACTTACGAAGAAGTTAAAACACTACCATAGGTACACTAGCGCCATGAATCTTAAAAAAAAATATTTCGCCACCAATCTTAAATGTGTATATCAAAACAAATATAACGTTAAAAATCTAAATAATATATTTATTCAATCCCGGAAATCCCGGGATTATTGGGCATACTTATCCTTATTATGACCGTATGTGGCAAGTACCAAAAACAGCCCTACCTACTCCGATCATAGATCATAAGTTATATTGTTTAGTGAAGGTTTAGTACCTAATTAGAAAAAAAAATTAGTAACATTACATACAGGAAGTCTTAATTGAAACTACTTCGTCGGTCGGAACGTCGAATTTATTCCAGAATCACATTTTTAAAAACAAAACGATCTAACTTAAGTTAGCATTATGTTATGAGCTTATGAGTTATACCAATGTGCATTATATGCTTTGTGATGTTTTTATAGTGACTTATAAGAATGTAATTAACAAATAATTATTACTTTAACATTAGTAATAAATAGGTACGATTAAAATACAATAATTTATTTTATAACTAATTTATGCTTTGGAAATTAATCTAATAAAATCAACAGGGAAACAGTTAAATATCATAATTCTTATTAAAACTAACAAACGGCTGCATCAAACATACATAATATACTGAAAACAGTCTGGCAGAGTTTGTTGCCCGCTGTTTGTGCCACTCGTAACAGGCAGTGTTAGTTATTCTATGATTTCGATGTAGGGAAAAGTAATTTTATATAAATTATGTTAGTGGACAATTAAACTACAGTAAGTATTTATAGGAAAGTTAGAAGTTAGGACCACTTTTATATAAGAAGGTATTTATGGGTTAATTTAACAGATAGATAATACAATTATTAGTAAATTTTTGAAATCAGTAATGAAAATACGTAATAAAACCACTATAAATTGATTCTTCTTCTTTTTCTAAGCTGTGTTCCTCATTGCTGAGGGCCGTGATCATTCTAAGGTATTAATCCCATAGAACGACTCTCGTGCCAGATTAAATGGTGTGGTTTGCCATTTGATTGCCTTCCCCATAAATATAAATTGATTAGACAAGGTCCTATTTGTGTCTTTCATGGATCGATCGAAATATGCCCCTTCAAATATTTCATTCTATGCCTCTTTATCAAATCATCAAAATAGTAAATAAAATATAAATTTTATTATTATTATTTATTATACGTGGTAGGTATAGTTTGAAACAAAATACATGAGTTGATCAAGTACATGGCGACATGGCGACCCAGTATCAACAATCAAACAACTTTTGTGTTACGTTACGACTTTGGGAAATATTACCAAAAAACCAAGTCTCCATACAAACTGCATTCCCATTCTCAATACGACCGACAACTCGTAGATTTTTGAGATTGCGATGAATCCCCACAACCATCGTGTAAGTAAATTCAGGCTAGCGGCTAGGGCCTAACAGTTCCACAGATTTCCACTATTATGCGATAAAAATCATAATAATAGGGGCGATCACAAACCACACCAATATTGCATTCAGTCAGCTCGCTCGAAATTAGCTTACAATTGTGACCTCTAGTCATTTGTTCCTGTCCACTAAAACCAAAACCAAAAAGGAAGACCTCTGTAAACCGCAGGAAAAATGGTCATTGCTCTGGTCCTTGGATTATCTATACTATAGATAGATATAAACAGTCCCTGGTATAAACGGGCAAAAAAGACCATCCTCGGGAAACTATCTACACTTCAGTGAAAACCGGAAAAAAATCGTTCAGCCGTTTTCGCATTTTTCCTTTACACAGACAGACGGACGTTTCGAATGACTTCGTTTTATACATACTATGTAAGTAAACACTCATATTGTGGTGGTTTTTCATCCCTATATTTTGTTGTAGTAAAGTCAATAGTATTGGAGATATTTACAGAAACAATTTTTTTAATCCTGTATCAGTCCATACAAGTTACGCGCTCTTAAGGCCGGTTTACATTGGTCAAGTGTTTAGCGAAGTGGCCAGTACGAGTACAGTGACGATTACAGTACTCTCCACCGTCCGATCGGTTTACACCACTGCCCTTACTCAGTATAAGTACTCACTATACTTACCACTTCTCTAAACACTTGACCAATGTAAATCGGCCATTATAAAGAAAGAGGAGCTGGTTAATATATTTTTTAAATAGGGCAAGTCTCTGAGCATAGTGAACAATGCGAGTGCGTGCAAGGTGCGCCCACAATACCACATGTGGCATATAATTGGAAAATATTGTTCAGCGACACAGTACGGAAGTGCAAGCGTGATAGTCATACATGTCATAATATCATAAGTTCATAACCACAGACAATATATAACCACAGAAAATATACGACTATTAACAACATTATTATACAATTGTTGAAGATATTATAAATATTATTAACTTGTCAGAGCCATATTCACTGTCCAGATATATTTCTATTCAGTCGTCGTGTGATCAGTACATTTTCTCAACATTGATGAATTATGATTATGAATTACGTTATTAACATTTACTGGTTACGTGTAAGTATCTATTTATCTGAAATATTCTACAATCACACTTAAATCGACCAAATAACGTTTAGTCTTGGGTAATCGAACATTTGATTTCAATAAAATTGATATCTAGTACAAAATACCTATACAAATATAACGTATGTATTTTATATTTTGGACAATATAATTTATCATGCAATAACATTTGACGTAATTATTACGAAATGTAAACATTAATCCTATTAGATAATTTCTATTGGCTTCATGTGACTTCATGTACCACACGGCTAAAGGTTTATTTTATTTACATAAATCAATTGTAAGCAAAGCAAGTGTCTTTGTAATTTACCCATAATGCAAAATTAAACAGAGTGATGAATTTCACGTTTGACAGAAAATTTAATCAAGTGTCGTAATACGACAGTTTAGAACTCGAGGGTTTGTAATCCTTACTTACAAGGAATGGTCCCCAAGTGTCAGGCTCCGATTTGATTCATTTTAAGATATATTGCAGAGCATCGAAAAATAACCGACCCATATTATTTTATCGACCCAAATTCATATTTAGTGGTGGAAATCGCCCGTCATATTTTTCGAATATAGGTACGGACATAGTGAAATCGGTTTGGTACATGTTACAGAATTGACTCATCCGATTGGATTCGTTTTAAAATACTTATATTGCAGATCATTGAAAATAATCCGACCCGTATTTTTTTTGTCTGCCCTAATTCATATTGGTTTAATTTCAGTTCATGGGCACAACTATGCCAACCCGACTATACTATTTCGAATGGCGATTTCCCCCACTAAATGTGAATATGGGCTGATAAAAAAAACGGGGGTGTCAATTCTGCAAGATGTACAAATCCGATTTCACGATGTTCATATTTTTCAAAATGTTTAAGGCCGTTTTCCACCACAGCATGAATGATATGAGATATGAATATAGGCCGTTATAAAAATACGGGTCGGTTATTTTTCAATGTTCTGCAATATTATATCTTAAAATGAATGCAATCGGAGCTGGACACTCGGGGATCTTTCCTACAGTCAATTATTGATCGGTATACGTTACGTAAACTCGACTTGGTTAGATTATTTTAGGTCGTCTTCTGATAATATTTAAATACCCTTTTCCTGTTCTGCGTTTGCTTTCTGTAATATATGGGATTTTCGCATGCGTGCTTTCAACAGATGTATTTTTTGCTGCGTCCCGGCTGCGGATACCATGCAAGACAGGATAAGCTTGAATAAAAATATACCAAATGATATCAATTACATGAATTATGTAAAGCTCATTATGAAGTTGTTAAAATGAGCTGACTCTGTATTCTTGTTTAATATTTAACTACAAGTCGCAAGTTATCACCGAGTATACGTCAGTCACAAATGTTTAACTTAAGATACTTGTTAACAAAGTACCAGAATACCATTTCTGGACACATTTGCATTGTTTCCAGATAAATAATTAGCGTAACATACTTGTAAAACCTACAGGATGTCCAGTAGGTAAGTCACGTACAGTACGCGAGGTCTTAGTTCGGGTATCAGGTAAAATCGATTTCTGTTTTACATTCGCGTGATACCGTCAATAACCGAAGCCTCCTCTAAAACCCGAAAGTTTTTCTAAGAGCTCGCGGAGTGTACGCTTGCTGATTAATGGTCATGTGCTACAAGAATAATAAACCTTATAGAGTATAGACAGTTCGAGATCTGCGGGCTAATTCCAAGAAAGCTGAATTTTGATATCTCAAAATATGCGTGTTACTTTTAATGGGCTGTCAAAGGGTAAAAAAATTGTATATTCGCAAATATCACCAATACTTTAGATTTTATGATTTGGAGCTGTTGTAAGAAAGAAAGAACCGTTACGAACCATGCCTAAGTGGAACTGCTTAACAAATCAAATGTGTAGGAAATTGTGTTAGAATAAGCCATCCATAACTCGGGATGTAACAAAACATAATTTCGGTTAACTTCAAACAAAATGACCGATATAACTTATTGCACGTACGAGTACCTATATAGAACAGAATAGAATATACTTTATTGCACAAAACTTAACAATAAGACATTGCGTATGTAATGGTGGAATACAATATAGGCGGTCTTATCGCTAAAAGCGATCTCTTCCAGGCAACCTTTATATGTGCCTGACACATTTCAGGAAGTTCGTAGTCAAATTTACGAAGTACTAATAAAGTTAGACAGATACTGTACTATCACAGTTATTATCGACTATTCGAGTTTTACACTATCTGTCTGAAATTCCAATTGTATTTCTTGTTATAACACCCATAGAAATGCCACACACATTTGATGTCAGCAGTTGCACTTTGAAAATTTCATGTCAAAATGCATGGAATTTTCTGGAAACGTATTGCAGATAGAGAAATATATAATAATAGCAGTAAGTATGTCGTAAATTCAATAGTATTGGAGTGGAGATATTTGTGAAAACTCATTTGCATTAAGTACCCTTTTGATTATCACGTTGAACTATATGCCAAAATTCAGCTTTATTGCATTATTAGAATAATAATAGTAAATACGACTTTAGTGATATTTAGTAAAATTTCTTCCCTTTGTCAGTTTTTTGTATGCAATTTCTACAAATGAACACTTTTCGACAATATTTTGTAATATTTACATGAAAATGTAAAACAGTCAAAGCGATTGACTTATTTAATTCACTATGCTAAGCTGGCAAGAATTGTATTTGTACTCATGATCTTTGTAATGCATTCAACTGTATTTAGCTGTCGATCAAATTCTTTGAATGAAAGAAATCAATTCCAGCAAATTACAATGAAAAAATCTTATAATTCTTATTATAACAAGCTGATATGTTGATAATTTTATTGTATCTACATCACACGCATAGTATTGCTTGTACGTTATTCTCTATCAAGAATGTAAGCGTGTATTGTATCTAAAGCCGTCAGAGGTATAGGAATGTATAGGTACCTACAGGATATAGCTGTAAAACATGCTAAGTTATAATATAAATAAATCCATAGTTAAAAACAATGTATTTTTATAAGAAACGCATTTTAACATCAGTGTATGTACATTTTAAAAGATTGTTAATTTCCATGTAGGGTTATTATAGACATACAGGTATTTTAATATACGGTATATTGTATTACACATGATTTTCAACTGCTACTCTAGGCTTGCCTGTATCGCGGCGGTCGCTCACTAAGGATATAGGAGTAGAAACGGAGATGGAGAGGAGGGATCAAAGTGGATGCACAATTAAAAGGTATTTATTTTACGCTTGACTGTATATACACGCCCATACACGATATCTAGGATTTTTTCGTTTACAGTTAAGGTAGTTTAGAAATAATAATTTTTACTTTCTCCCCAAACGACGACCAAAGCGAGTAGTGGGAAAATAAAGTATTGTAGGTAGATAGTTTTTTTTTTTTTCGTTTATTTCTTTTTTTTTTCTTTAATTAATGGCCCTTGCTAGTGATTTACACTATGCAATTTGGCCAATGACCATGTCAGAATCTTGAAAATCACACGAACGTTTTGGCGTCAGTTTTGAAAAAAAAAACAGTTTACTAACGTCGAGATTAAGGCAGAGTCGTGTGCACTAGGAATGCCTAGTGTCTTGCATTTCAAGTGCAACTGGAGGTTAGGTTGCCTGATCCACAACATCTGTAGTATTTCACTCCCATTTCACTGTCTTATATAACGTTCACTTAACACGGACGATTTTTAGGTAAAATACACTAGTTTTACGAAAAAATAACAGCTGTAAACCGTTTTTAAACAATAAAATAGGACGAACACGCCATGACAGCATGAACGGAACAAAATAACACACGTTTTTACGTTATACATCATTCACGATTTGAATGACATCAGATACAGAATCAGTAAATTTTGTACCATTTTCAAACGTGGCCAAAAGCTTATGACCGGAAGTCAGATCATATATAACTATAATAAACCCTAAAAACTGGTAACAAGTCAGAGCGACGCGCCGTAATGCATAATAAATATGGTATAGCTCTAAGAGACGCCTATAATTATACGAGTAACTATAATTATTTATTAGTAAAGAGAAGTAATTTTCGAATTTGGGAAAAAATCTTTTTACATGCAATTCTAATAGCACAGAAAACTTATTCAACATTGGCCTGTATATATGGACCTTAATTATTTTTGTATGATTATATAACGTTTTTTTGAAGAGTATGGTGTAGTTGATAGTAGATATATCCATTAGTTGTGAAGACAATTATTCAAGAAATGATAATACAGAACTTATTTTGTATGTATGTACATTTGCTAGAACACCATTTATATTTACAGAAACACGGAATTTATCAATCATATGTGATCAGCGATTAAATGTTACGAATAATTTATTACTTTTTACACTTACATAAACATTAAAAAAGACTTTCTTTAAACTCATTCTAAACAAAGTGTAAAGAGAAGTGTTAAGTCAACACTTAATATAATTACACACATCCATATTTGCAACACACCCACAAATGGTACACAGCCTTTTAAACACTTAGCTTAGCACTTTTTAAAAGTTTCGTGATGAAATACCACATAGCGAGCATAAATTGTTATTACACAGTATTATAAATAGTTGTACAAGCTAACCTATCAGGCGAGAAATATCTATATTTCTGCAAGAAGCTCAGAGTAGTAGTGCGTTGCACTCAAGTAATCCAAGAGCCGTCGCGGTAATGGCAGGGTGCTGATAAGGTCTCGGCGTACATACTTTAATATCACAAATCTGAAATTAAGAAAAATAAATATACATATAATTAATTACATTCGCATTGCATTCGGTTTTGCTTTTGGGAAGGGTCGCTTCAAAAATATTTTTTTTAGTTTTGTTACTTGTACTTTTACATGATAATTACAGTATAATACCATTGTATCTAAATATATTGTATTTAAAAGCGCCTCTTATTTGTTTTCCTGATAGATAGAATGAAAAGCAGAGTGTATCAGCTTCGCTAGCTCTGGATTCAATATAACGCCCTCGCCGTAAATATACTAGTTTGGTCCCTTACGAGTATTTATGATGCGCCAAAACTTTGAATTTTTGTGTGTTTGGTGAGCAAATTTTAATATGATCAAAAATATTTATTTTATAAATATATAAACAAATTACCTGCACATGTGCTGTAGACTCTGAACCCGCTTGAACCTCGAAACGGGATAAAGCAACTGTACACGTACAGGGCCCAACGCCGGTCTCAGGTTGAGGAAAAAGAGGTACCGCCCGCTCCGCGACGTCTCAACTGCATTCTCAATAAACTCTACTATTGTCTGTGCCTTGAACATCGTGCACCCACCGAAACAAAAGTTACCTGAAAAATAATGAACACTTTATAATTGTTGATACAATATAATCTTTATGAATTTCCAATGGATATCACCCATCACAGTCTATATTCATTCATCAGAAACCCTAAATGAAATAATTCAAATCAAAGAAGAACCTTGCAGCTGATTCTGGGTTATACTCCTTCTGAATCTAGGTGTTCGTCATTCTGTTTGTTACAATGTATTGTTAATTTGAATGTTGCTGTGTAACCTATATAATAGTAGATTGTGTATCTAGGATGGAAAGAACCAGATTGTTGAACAAGTCTAGTTCGCAGACGACAGGACAGACAAGTGCGACTAGTGGTATTTTCGCTTCAGGCTCACAATGACTAGTGTATCAAAATGTCCAGTGTGTCAATACGTCCAGTACCTCAAATCGTTCAGTTTCAAAATATCTAGCAACTCAAAATGATTAGTCTCAAATTGACTAGTGTCGTAACGTCCAGTCAATCCAGTGTATGTAAAAGTCGGAATACACAGACTACGGAACCCAATAATTTCCGTGTTCGACACGCTCTGGGTCGTACATAGAAGTATGTATACATGAGTAATTGATAAAGAAAATATTTAAAAAACTATTTAATTTTTTTATTTACTTAGGTAATATACATTTTTATGTTTTGTTAATTAATAGAAAATTTAATTGTTCTTTGATAGAAAACTCCTTGTCAGGAGCGTTGGTGGCATAGTCGCTAGGACGCTGGACTCCCGTGCGAGTGGTCCGTGTTCGAAACCATGCAATGTCACCAATGAGTTTTTCGGTTTTTTCGAGAGACGTATATTTACCGACTGCTCTGTCAATGAATGAAAACGTCGTGAAGAAACCTGCACACTGAGATAACCAGTGTAAAAATGGGGAAGGCAATGGGCAAACCACGCCATTAAATCTGCCAAGAAAGTCGTTCTATGTAGTTATTTCCATAGAATGATCTCTCATCAATGAGGAATACAACTTAGAAGAAAAAGAAAACTGTTAGTCACCGTCATTTTGACACTAGACATTTTGGTAAACTGTTCATTTGGTCACACTGGTCATTTTGACATACTAGTCATTTCGGAAATAGGTCTGTAGATACTGTGGACGATTTGAGACACTGGACGTATTGACGCACTGGATATTTTGATACACTAGTCATTGTGAACCTGAACAGTCTTTTAGCACGTGTTGGACACGATATTTTTTGTTACATTTGCGAGAAAAAATAAAATAAAAATATTTCACATACTTATCTTCATATCGGCAGAATGTATTTGAAGTACCTACCTTTGCCTAACGAAGTCCAATTAATACAACTATCATCATCAGACACAAAGCTAAGGATTCTTCATGGCTACATAAAACTACGTTTATATTTGTAAATCCCGTATTTTATTCGAATTTAAATTTAACATTATGTTTTTTTGTCAAAATTACACGGGATTTTGAGAGAAATGAAAGTATTAAATGAATGAACTGTTCTAATTTAATATACCAGTCGACGTGATTTTGGATGAGCGTGGTTGTTTTAATAATGTGTATGAATATGACGCAAGTCATATTACAAAATAGAATTAAGTATGGTTGAAGACTAAATAAAATGTTACTGGCCGAATAGGAAAGATGTTTAAATTGGGTCTTGTAACGTACTGCATAGAAAGGAATATTTCCGGAATGTGAGAATTGGGTGGGAATTAAACTTTTCTTTAAATATTTAAAACTGTAGTTTTTAAATTATAATGGTGACTTTGTTTTTATTAAAATAGGCCCATTTTAGAGCATAATTAACAAAAAAAATATTTCAACTCACCTTGATTATGTTCTATTCTCACATGCCTCATTCCATTCAACTTAAACGTCAATGTAAAAATATAATGGTCATCACTGCTATCACGGACAATAAATGAACCATCAGGTTCATTGGAGAGGATTTTCTCGGCAGCTTCTACTGATATGTTACCCCAATACCAGGCATACTGAAGGAAGCATAAATGAAATTAATGAAAAAATGCCCCTTTGGCTAATTAAATAATGGGTAAGTATATAGGTAAATGTCTTACATCTTTGACTTTTTGTATAGAACTGGCAAAGTCCATAACATTGTCATCTTCATTGGCAGTACGGCGCGTGGTGTGCGATGTTTGTGCAGCCTGGGGCAAGGGCGGCAGCGCACGGCGCACGGCCGGCGGCGGCGATCCGCTCTTACTGCAGCTCACTCTCTCCACCTCCGTCACAGTGTCCACCACTGGGTGTTTTCGCCAGCGGAATAAATTACAAAAGCTCTGCTTCAGATTTATCGACAAAACTCTCACCGGGGATAATTTGGGTTTCTGATTTTGGTTTGAAGAATTTTTCTTTACAATCTTATCCTTCTTATCAATTTCTACTATATCCTTGGACAACTCTTTGTGTTTCTTATTTTTAGAATTTATTCCGAACGAGTTTTTGTTGGGCTTCTTGTGATTGTTATTTGTCTCTACAGATTTGGAAATCTCATTACTGTCTGTTATAAACACTGTGCCAGCTTCTTTTATAGCGGTCGTTTGCTTATTATGGATATTAACATTCGCGATAATTGTATTGTTTTTCTTATTGATAGTATTTCTACATTCCGAGTCACTTGAACTAGAATAGAGAGTGTGTAGGTATTTTCTCATTTCCCGCAAGGTCAAATGAAGCGAGTCAGTGTCGGAATCAGTAAAGCTTTTTTTATAAGATGAACTCGGCAAGCTATGTCGTTTTGATTTTACGTCTTTGTGTCTATTGATTTCCTTTGGTTTATGATTTCTTTCAGGTGGCACTTGACTGGAGCCTATATTTTGTGGTGTGCTTTTGCCACGTTTCTTGTTGTTTTTCAGGGGTTTCTTTACTTTGCTTCGGATGTTACTATGGCTGGGCCGTACCATGTCTATCGGAACTGCGTAGATGTCGCTGTCGAATGGGACATTGTACATATCCGTTATATCACACGTTTTTGCCGTCAACGTATCATGTGATATAGCCTGTGTAATAAAATTGGAGTCATCGACTTGGAACTGAGTAACAAGTGAATTATGACTACTTGACAGGCGGGATGAAAGGGAGCTTCGTGACGACGGTCTGTTAGTGCGACACGGACTTAAATGTAACAATCCTGGACTCGCAAACCTGTTACTTAAACATTGCCGGCGTTCGTATAACGGATCAGGTTTCAACTTCATCTGGTACATTGGCGACACATGTTTAAGGCTCATCGGAATATCTAAATTCGAGGATTCTGTTTTTTTCTTCAAATCTCTAGTGTAGACATCTGAAGGCAAATACGCAGCTGTGCAGTTATCTAAATCATATTGTGTCGGATTATCCTGTAAAAATAATAGATATATTTACTTAGGCAATAATAAGTATTCATATTTTAGGACTGTTTTTGCAGCATTTACAAAACATTTTTCTTATTTAATATGGTACTCCCTCATACATTAATTACCTGAAATTCTGGTGGTGGTTCAATAGTGGGGATGATAACTTTAGCAGGTCCCTTTTTCACAGTGTTAAAGAAATCACCACACATTCGTTCAGAAGTTTCCGTAGATTCACAGAATGACAAGGACTTCTCATCAAAATCACTTTCTTGTAACTGTACACAAAGTAGTTATTTAATCAATATTTCATATCATATCAATCACTCTTATTTAAAAAAACATTTCTTGCATTGCAAGCCTTCATAGAAAGTGTTCGAAAATATTCTAAAGGAACCTGTCATAACTTTTGTATTATAGCTGTTCAAAACTGCATCCATAGTTTTTTAAATGGTACAGACAGCAACAAAAACGCCAATTACAATTGAAGGGATGTTAACAAAAATAACAAAACTGCATTTGCTAGAAATAGAAAAAACTTAAAGTATATTTTACGGAAACTATACCGAAAATAGACAATATAGATAAATAACCACTAAGTTAGATCTATATCTTAATATAGATCATTAATTTAAGAGAAAGTGATTTAATTAGCATCCGCACTTATGTACTTTTTGTAAAAATTTGCTGGTTATGTTGTTTTTTGCGAAAAATAAAACATGTACAATTCAAAATTATTCTATTATTGCCTTTCTGCCTTCAAATATTTTTCGAGGCAAATTCCTGACTAACGGGTCTTTATTTTACAATATCTTATTGGATCATCTGATAGCCCTTTCGAAATCGGTAAAAATGTTAGTTATGTTGTTTTTGTAAACATCCCTTCAATTGAGGTGTGGAATATGCAAATGGGCTAAGTGCCAAAATTTTGGCACTTACATCCAACGCCATCTATGATAAAGTCACAAAATTAGAATAAATTTTAGTAGGCACTTTGGACCTTTGAAATAGAATAGATAGCTGCCCAATGTAGCACCTTTGACACAGAAAATTTTGACTTCGCTTTTCTTGGGGCATTTAGACCATATGTAAACTCCACACCTCAATTTTCAAAATTCTGTATTTTTGGATTGCATCCTATGAGGCTTGAGGAGATTCTGTATCGACCTATTAATGCGTACACTGATTGTTGGACAAAAACCGCCAAAGCAACTGAGTTTCGATGCCAGCTACGAAAGAGGAATTTTTATTCTTGATTAGCCACCAGTTGCGAACTAAGCAGAGCAATCTGTTCTGTTTTGGTTTTAGATACTTATTACTTCACTTACTTATTTTCTTGCTGACTAGTGTTGAAAGTATCTTTAAATGGCTCCAAAAATCAGCAAAGGTTCACTATGAACATTTTCATGTAGCTTTAACTATTCTGATAGCTGCTCTACTAGGTCTTTTTATTTTACACCCTGAATCAGTGAGGCTAATGTTTTGGTTTTAGATACTTCCAAGCGTAATATAGAAAAGAAAAAAAAAATAAAGACAAGAAATTCCTCTAAGTAGCCAGTTGTGAAATTTATTGAACTCTTGTTAAGATGGCGAAAAAACTATCTTAATTTGGTTGTGAAATAAGAATAAAATTGATCTTTTGCATATTAGGCTCTGAAACTCAGTTGAAATGGTGACCGGAAGGATAAATCGCTACTCGCTCTTGGACTAATAGCAAAAAATTCGCCTTGCCAAAATAATGAATATTCAGTCAAATTCATAATAGTACAGTATCTAGTGTTTAATTCATATATTAAAAAGTGACAGAGGTTCTTATACAAATATAGATTTTTCTTTTAGTCAGCTAAATATTTATTCATATTTATTACTTTAATAACGCCTGACAAAATTTATTAAATATTTGTTTTCAGTGTTCCCTACTAAAAATGGAAGAATGGATCCCCTATGTAAAGATCAGTGTCTGTTTAGCTATCTGTCTTTCTTATTTAAACTCTCTGATAGCTATCTATCTATCTATATAAAAATAACATAAAAAGTTTTTAGGGTTCCCTACTAAAAATGGAAGAATGGATCCCTTATGTAAAGATCAGTGTCTGTTTATCTGTCTTTCTTATTTAAACTCTCTGATAACTATCTATCAGAGAGTTTAAATAAGAAAGACAGACAGAAAGATAAAAAGACACTAATCTTTCCATAAGGGATCCATGGTTCCATTTTTAGTAAGGTCTTCATGTATATGAAAATAAATGGCTAGAGATAAACTAGAGCAGTGATAAGAAAACAAGAATGTCATTATCAATATACTGTCATAATTGAAATTAATTCAATTAATATTAATATTAAAATTAATGTAGTCCATTATATAAATAGGTTGGGGTGTCACTAAGGGGGCACTGTGGGAAAAAGTCTTAGAAAGATTCTAACTTGTTAAAAAAAGAACTGTGTCACAGAAACCTAGTGGATGCAAAAGCTACTCGGATATAGTACATTATGTTAAGTTGCATTATGATAACCATGCAAATAACCCTGCAAAGCCCCTTGCCTACACTTTGACCGAGCGTAGGCAAGGGGTCACCAAGATAGCTTTGTGTGGTTGTCATATTGCAACCTAACATAACCTAATCTATCAGAGTTGGTTCTGCGCCCACTAAATTTCTGTGAAACCATCAATTCTTTAACAAATACAAATGTTTCTTTTCCATCAGTGCCCCCTTATCGACATCCGAACCGAAAATCCTCTAATACTACAGAAATATGTACTGTTCGAGATCGAATCACTATTGCATGAAGTCGGTAAGTCAAATTGACATTCGCTGAAGCCACTTTTTTACTGAAAGAAGTACTACAGGTAATTTAGTCACATCAAAGTGTGGTGGCAGTCAAAATGTTATGGGGGTGCAAAGAGAAGTTTAAAACGAATTATTTATTGTACCGCATATTATAATAAACAGAAATACGTTTAGTATTTGCTATAGATACCTACATAATATTATTATGTAAATACCTCAGAAACTACGTGATGCCATCCGCTCGCGGAATCGCTAGAAAACGAACCACTCGTAATCAGCAGACCACTATCTTCGCTCAATGGAGGTACTTCAGACTGTGTAGAGAAGGAAGGCGGTGACTCCATCACCCCAAGAACAACAAAGTAGTAAAATGTATTGATTTTATCATAAGATGGACGTATGCTTAAATCGTAATAAAAATTAAAAATAATCTTATGTGACAGCAAAAATGTACAGTTTTTTTTTTTCTAATAATTTCAACGTTTATGCGTTTACTTTTAAAATTTTTGGCTTAGCTTCCACCAAACCTTCTGAACCAGCCTGTTCGGAGCCGAGCCGGCCTCGTGAAGTCCGAGCTTAATATTTTTCCAAGGGTGCGTTCTCTTGAAGGCAATTCTCGCACATTCGACTTAATCTCGTAAGAGACATTTGTCGAAAAAAAAATGGCGGATGTCGATTGATAATAAAAGTGTCGGTACAAAGTATCGGGGTATGCACAAGGCTTAGCACAAGGGTACGTCATCAAACCATATAATGATGTACCCTTGGGAAAACGTGAACATCGTGCAATGTGCGTATCCGATATGCCTGTGAAGTGTGAGCGTATTCTTGTGCCATGGGTATTTATATAAAGGATATACTTATATATTCATATACTATATTCAACCTCATTGGTTCGTACGATGCAGTCACTGACATGTAATATCTATTTTATAGACAGGTCAGTGGGTGCAGTGCATTATACATAATTTGAGTTATTTTATCCAGGAATCGACGCCAGTGTTCCTCATTGGTAAAGCCTCAGTTATGCCGCGTTAACAATCGTACGCGAGCTTCCACGAGCCTACGCGAGATAGGAAGAGTACGAGTGTGTAAACGGTGCGCTCGCGTAAGCTCGCCTTTCGTGGTCGCTCGCGAGTGCCGCTCGAGTCGACAGCTGATTTTTAGACGTGAGTCAAAGGGATTCGCGGCGAAAACAAATGAGCTGTTTAACAGTCGCTCGCGTCGATTCCGTTGCTTACTAACCACTGGACATACAATCACACAATCACTACATTTTATTACTAGCCATTGAAGGAGCGTGACGTGATTTTTCGCTATTATCAACCATCTTCTCTTACGACATCTTTTTCCTACTTAAAATGACCAAATAACTTTGTAGACTTAGCAAAAACAATGCTGATGCCGCAACGATTTCCATATTATCCATGTTGTTAGCTTGAACACACACTGATTGAATGCCGAATGCTCTCGAACGAGAATGTAAACAGCAGCGCTCGTGCAGGAGCATCCATTGAACCTGCATGTAAATCCGGCATGACACATGTTCTATATGATATAATGCTTTCAATTCCATGATCTTATCTCCTTCCTCATAGTATTCTATCGCATAAAAAGGCTGTCGTATGCTGCTGTATGCATGGTACAAGAAGACGCTCGTACTTCATAAGTCATAACTTCACAGGCATATCGACTACGGATTGCATGCGTTTCATTCACAAGGGTACGTCACTTGGGTTGCCATTTCTACCGAATTGCACATTCTTACATTCTTATTAAAAAAAATTGTTTTATTATTAAAAAAATATTTAATAAAATATTTCGATGTGCAAATGCGTGAACATAATTAATTTAATCATTTAAAATTTTAAAAGTCATGGAATATATTTTTATGGTATCTTTGTGCTTTGTCAGGTATCCAATAATGGTAACACTCAGTTAGTTGATGACGTACCCTTGTGAAGTGAAACGTCATGCAATCCGTATTCGTTTTGCCTTTCTTCTTGTACCATGGCTGTATGTGTATATGGGCATTGGCCAGGGCACAGATTCCCTTTGCCTGAGTTTGCCTTTTTCGAATAGAAAAAAAAATCTTCGTATTTATTTCAATTTTCAATTCATTCGTTAAGATTTTTCTATAATAATTAATTTAGGTATTTTGCATGGTTTATAATATTAACAAAACCACTATGTGGTGGAAGACATTCCAATACGTTCAGTGCTTAGAGTAATTAGGCGCTTATACTTATGGTTTTGTGAATTATTTTATGGCGTTGCTTGCTGAAAGTTGTGGATGTGTGTGATCTGAGGACTGAGGAACGATTGAATAATTTATTATATTCAATTTTATTATATATAAAAGTTAATCAGTTTAAAAGTACATCACAAAAATGTCTGATTCACAAGTGGCAAATATTGTCAATGAGATTTTGGTATGTATTTGTTCCATGATACTCTTCCTCTAGATTTGTTCTTTTCACTCTGTCTGATTTGATATTAGATTTCTTTGAAACAACATAATCATTGTTAATGTTGTGGTTACTGTTTCCAGCGTGTTGAGGCTGTTGAGGAAGCTTTCAGTTGTTTTCTTGTACACAAACCAGATCAAGAAAATGAGAGGTTATCCATATATCAAAAAAAATTATGTACCGTCATGACTACACTGAGTGCTGACTTACAGGAGTCTGCTGTTCGTCAGTACCTAACTTTGACTGCTGTTCTAACTAACAGATATAAAATGAAACAGTTACTTACACTCATGGAGAATTTGGTCAATACTAATATTCTTCAAGCAAGGTTGGTAATTAGTTTTAACGATATCAATTGAAATCATCTTCACTAGACATAACCAGGTACTGAAAGCTGTTATTGTGTAGCACATGCCAAACTAAAAACAAAATGCATGCTATAGCAAATCATTTTGTCAAATACTGGTATTTATACTAATATAGGTAACAAAAAATAAAAGTCATTGTAGATACTCCTCTATAGCTTGAATTTTGCATATGCTACTAAATACGATTCCGGTGATCACTTTTGGTCCCTAGACGTAACAGGCCTATGATGTTGATGAAGTTTGCCAAATAGTGCTAATACATTCTGAATAATAAAAGGTGTAATGATTACACATCGTCATCATCAGCAGCCTACTCTAGTCCACTGCTGGACATAGGCCTCTCCCAGGGCGCGCTATTGAACCCGATCTTCGGCTACATGATTACACCTTTTATTATAAAAAAAATATATTTTTATGTTATTATTAAAAACCTTTTATTATTCAGAAATAATTACATCTTATTATTAACAGTATTATTTGGCAGGAGAATACTTCTAATTATTAGTCAGACTTCAGCTCACATTGTTCTATTTTGAGACATAGACACAAAGAGCAATGTGCTTTTTTTCTCTGATGGTTTGTGGTTAGTTGAAGCTCTAATTTGTACTCGAAAATTATTGTATTAAGTACAGTCGACTACAATCTATAATATACCATCTGTCAAAAACCTTTAATTAAATCTCAATCTTATGCCTGCACAATATGATACATTTCAGATTCTCAAATTTTGACGTTTTGGGTAGGTTTTGTACCTGTGGTCGACTGTACTATTTTATTTATATTTCAGAATGCTGTGTGATTGCATATTAACGAGTGAAAAACTTGTTTATCAAAATGCAGACTACTGGATTGAGTGTTTTAATTTGATCAGAAGAATTATTGGAGGTGTAGACTACAAGGGTGTCAGAGAAATAATGAAGGGTTGTCGAGAAAAAGCACATACATTGCCAGTCAGATTAAACTCAAGTACAATGCCACAATTGAAAGCACTGTACAATGTTATAGAGTATATTTTTGATCGCAATGCTTCCTTATTGCCAGCATACTTCATAGTCACTGAAATTCAGAAAGATTATCCAGACAACAATCACTGGCCACACTGGGTAAGTTACTGTACATACTGCTGCTACTTATCCCAATATAGAATAAGAGGGTCCAATTTCAACAGTTGTGATGTTTGTATCATTTCGGTGGACTATGTTATTTTAGGGTTTTTCTTTGCTTTTTTAACGTCAAAGTATACATAGACTTCATACTTTGTTCAAAGTATACTTTATACTTTGACATTAAAAAAGCAAAGACAAACCATAAAATAGTCCACCGAAATGATACAAACATCATTACTGTTGTAATTTACCAAAGAAGTAATTAAGTAGAGGTAAGAATCTCGTTTTTAATAGTGATTTCAAATAAAACTTGCATTGTTTTCATAAAATAACTGTTTATTTTTCAGCAATTAGCAAAACTGTTGACAAGTTTTGTGGAGAGTTTTAAACCTTGTGCTCAAATGGTTTCAATTATTGGTCACTCACACATGTTGCCTGTAGTTGAGTTTTCTGGCTATGCTGATCATTTGGTGAATCCATGGCGCCTAGATCCTACAACTTTAAAATTTTCCCTCAAAGGAAATTTACCTTATGATGACGAACTTTTAAAGCCCCAGATCGCTTTACTGAGATATGTTCTGCAGCAACCTTATTCCAGAGATATGATGTTCTCCATGTTGGGTCTCCAAAAGCAGCACAAGCAGCGTTGCATTGCATTAGAGGATCAGTTAGTAGAATTGATGATATTGCCTATTGAAAGGAGTGACCAAGAAAGCGAAGATGACGAAATGTCATCAACACATTGGTGCTGGCTACACTTATCATCACAGGTCATATATCTAATTTTAACTGGTTTTGCATCATTTCCTAATATAGTAATGGGACTTCACAATAAACTGATAGGACGGGACATGAAGAAAGGCCGAGATCATTTCATGTGGGTTCTACTTCAGTTTATATCAGGCAGTATACAACGAAATCCACTGTCTAATTTTTTGCCTATAATTAAGCTACATGAATTATTATACCCTGAAAAAGAACCCTTGCCTGTACCTGATTGTACAAGACCACATTGCACACATCAGATGGCCGTTGTATGCATTTGGATGCATTTGTTGAAAAAAGCAGAGACAGAGCATAAAACGATGTCTATGCCACAAAATTTGAAAGTACAATATGAGTAAGTATTTTATGAAAGAAAAACGTATTTTTTACTTACGAGCGACTTAGGAGTAAGAAAATATTGTAGACGTCATTTTAGAGATTTTGGTGGATTATCTTATGTATGACTCAGTATCACTGAGTCTAAAAGAATTATCTAGACAAAATATCTATGTTTGTGTTTTAGGACATGAACAAATCACGGTCGAATGAAGTCAAACGAAAGTCAGACTTGCTATAGTTTTGGAAATCAAGTACTTATACTCCCGTTACACTAACTCCAGTTACAATTTATTTATGCTCCTATTTGGCATCTTTTATAATATAATTAATTATGTAGTTTGTGTACATACATCATGTTCAAGTGTCAGTTTAATAATTCTAAATCAGACGGCGCTAGCTGTCGATTAAAGATACCTAGTAATCTACACTTAGATATTGATACCTATGAGGAGGTAAGCGATGCTGAAAATCGCCGGCTATGGTGTTTTCTTAGTATTGCTCATTTCTGATATTTGTATCTTTCTGAATCTGATTGTGATTTGTACGTGTAAAGTCACTTGTCGGATATATAGCTGCACTTACAGATTGTAGACGTTATTTACTTGTAAAAATATATCACTATGTTTTTTTGGTTATGCATTATATTAACTTTGTCACTCTACTCAAAACACCGAAGTAGTCATTTTCCCTGTCACATTTGTTAAATATATTATCTAAAAGCTACAGAAGTGTTTATCAAAGTTAATGCATATCCTCAGAAATACCTTGTATAACTAAAATAAATTAACGTTCAACTTCGCAGGTTTCTGCAGCATCTTGTAAATTCAAACAATACTCCAACACTGATGGGGTCAGACTACCGAATAGCTTTGCTATGCAATGCCTACTCAACTAACCAAGAATATTTTGCTAGGCCAATGGGTATCATCATAGAGACTCTTTTTGGTAGTCAGAAAGCCTTGCCCAATGGTAATCCTGCGGCACCATTGCCTACGGTTCCACTGTCAATGTGTATTTTGGATAGTTTGACATTGCATTGTAAAATGTCTTTGATACATTCTATCGTGACACACGTCGCTAAGCTGGCTCAAAACAAGACCAGTATACCCGGAAGTAGTATGATGGCACCGGCTCTGGTGGAAACATACAGTCGCTTGCTGGTTTACAATGAGATTGAAGCTTTGGGAATAAAAGGATTTATAAGTAAGTATTATTCATTTTGTAAAATAATTTCTTCATAAGCCAGACTCTTGTCGATGTAGTAGATAATTTATTAACCAATATTATACTGTGATGAATATAAACTCAATTATGGGGTACTTTGTGTTGTGCATTACATTTATTTCTATGTGCTAAAATATACCTAAATAATTATATTATATATACGTTACAGATCAGTTGTTGCCGAACGTGTTTAAATCACATGCTTGGGGGATTTTACATAATCTACTGGATATGTTCTCTTATCGTATACACCACATCCAGCCGCACTACCGGGTGACTCTTCTGTCCAACATACATTCTCTTACGACATATCCCCAAGCAAATCAAACCCAACTGCAGCTGTGGTATGTCATCAATACTTTTCTCTAGTTTATTTATGACAAGGCTGAAATAGATAGTTCCAATTGTACTATGCAATATTTGGAGACTAATGTAATGATTTTGAATTGAATCGGTTACTAAAACATAATGTAAAAAGGGTTATTATAAAATAAATGACTATTTAAATGTTGAAGAGGCTTGGTCATAAATTCAGATCCAGCTCTGCAGATTGTGTATATGATTGTATTCTTAATTATTGTAAGATAAGTATATATTTATTTTAAAAGATGTGCTGCTGATTGTTTCTTGCGCCGCTTCTTTTCTTTAAGTTATAGCACCTTACGAAGCGGTGGTAGAGTAAAAAATGACACTAAAGTACTGAGTAAAGATGTACTTTAAGGTACAGTCGACCACAAGCTATAGTATACCATCTAGCAAAAGCCTTCGATTAAATTAAATCTCAACCTTGTACCTGCGCAATATGATACATTTCAGATTCTCAATATTTGACGTTTTGGGTAGGTTGACATGTCCTCGACTTTACTTACTTAAAATATATAAAAAATACGTCTGACTTTTGACTTTATTGACATTCCTAACTAATTTATATTATGTGGTCTTTAATTTTTTTAAATTGCAATTCATAATTTCAGTTTTGAAAGTACGGCACTTCGTCTAATAACGAGTCTTGGCAGCGCTGGTGTCCAGCTTCAAATGTCGAGAGTTGTTTCGGAACCAAAATCGCTTGTGTCGTCCGAAAGCGAGGAGTTAAATAGAGTTTTGGTCCTCACTTTAGCACGCGGCATATACATGACAGGAGCAGGTGACTATGTTCTTATTTTTTTGCATATCCAGTCAGGGTTTAAGAATTACAATAGATATTCGGTAGGATACGGCACCGAAAGCTTTATTCGTTTGCGTTGCCATAAAGCTGTAATCTTGTAGATTTTTCCATTTTCAAACAAAAACTACTGGACCGTTTTGAATCACGTCTTCACTGTTTGCGGATTATAATAATTCTACCTAATTACGCAATTATTTTTTTGTAATAGGTACTATTAGGTAGTAACAGTTGCTCGCGACATAATCCTTAATCGCGAGTAAGATATTAGTATCTTACTCTAAAAGAAAACTTACAAGTGGAAAAAAGAGTAAAAGTCCTCGTGGATTAAGTCGCGAGCAACTGTTAGTACCTAATAGTACCTATTACAAAAAAGTAATTGCGAAATTAGGTAGAATTGTGTAATCAGATAGTGTTGTGTGTATCTGGTCACTGATCATTTTTAACCCTCGAATCGCGAATCTGCGAAAGCGAATCCTGAGACATTTCAAGAGAAAAAATAATTTAAGATGGCGACCAAAATGAAATGAAATTGACATTGAGCTAGGCATTTTAAGATAGCAATGGCGAGGCCAAAGGCCGAGGTCCTCGTAGGGTGAAGCCCGGAGCGTCCCGGCCTTCAGGCGTCCCAGGTCTAATCTGTTGAATGTTCTTAGCCATGTCTGATGAAAAATGGATAAGTGGTTATAAGATTTTGAATATCTTGGGATGTTGGAGTATGATGGGATCTCTGGAACGGTAACAGTTAGGTGGTTCGAGTTTGACTTCAAATGTTTATGACCATGCTGACCTTCCCACATCTGGAACCTTGAGGCCCAGATGATGACCAGGAAAAAGTAAGGGGATATCCACAAGGATGGATGAAGGAGGCTTAAATTTTTAATTTAGAGTTATCTAAGCTACATTATGTACGCAGGCAGTGACGGCGCGGCGGTTAAGGAACTGCTCACCACAATAATGACGAATACGGCGCATATGTGGTCACAGCACACGCTACAGTGTTTCCCACCGGTGCTCGTCGAGTTTTTCGCACAGGTACGCTTTGAAATTTAATATACTATTTCACTTTTTATAGTATATTTTTATTTACGAACGGTTTTGTTTACACGTCTTTAGGCATTATTTACGGTCGTAAATAAAAATATCGAATAAGAACGTGAAATATCCATCATGTATAAGGTTCACCAAGAACCAACAACCGCACCTATAAACATTAATTAGTAAAAATGTTTAGTATATAATGTTTTTCATCCTAACAATCAGTTAACACCGTCCTGACACCGACATCTCTGAGGTGGCTCAGGGCTACAATGACTAAAGTGTCAAATTGTCTACTGTATCAATCAGACCAGCTTCCCAAACCGTCCAGTCTCAAAATGTGCCCAATGCCCACAATAACGTCCGTCTAAAAATTCCTAAAGTACCAAATGGACAAGTTTCCCACATCATCTAGTCTCAAAATGTCCAGTGTCCTATATGAACTTTTTAGTTATACCTTTTCTCTGTAGATACCTGCTTAGTTGTAATGGCCGTTCTAATATTCTAACCTTATCTATCATCTCACAATTTGACACTATACCTTAGTACCTTATCTATAAATAAATAGTTTCAATATAAAAATAGCATTTTTATGAAAAAAAAAATTTTATACCCGTATTCCGTAGCAAATTTTTAAGTTTTGTATTTGACATTATTCGCAAAACGCGACACATTTACGTTGTATGGCATCTATCTAAAGGATCATCCCAAATTGTATAAATTATAGTAAATGTAGCTCTGAGCCTCGTGAGGTGTTAGTTGCTTTCCAAACGAAGATAGACTGACTAGGCTAGACTGCAAAGTCTGGAACATCGGCGCAAGGTTGCCTGTCTATCGGTATTTTATAGGATACATTTCGGAGAGTGCGCATCGGAATTGCACGACCTAATTCCAGCATCTCCATTCCGCCTTCGGACTACCAGGCGCGGGGAGGGGTTCCATCCTTATGTTGTTGATATCCCATCTGCTCGTACGAAGCGATTTGCTTCTTCGTTCATTATGCGAACGGCTAAGGAATGGAACAGCCTGCCGGCGTCTGTATTTCCCGAAACCTACAACCTTGGGATCTTCAAGGCCAGAGTGAATAGGCATTTACTGGACCCGCATGCCCCATCGTCGACCTCATCGTCGCTTACCATCAGGCGAGATCGAGGTCAAATGCGGGTTTAGTTATACATAAAAAAAAACGAAGATTTTTAGTTCTAGATCCAAATATTGTTGTCTTACATATTATCACTGTTGTTTACAGAACCCAGCCCCTAAAGAGAATAAGCAACTGCTAAAGAAGTCTGTGGAAGAAGAATACCGCAAATGGACGTCTATGGCCAATGACAACGACATCATATCTCACTTTTCGGTCCCCGGGACGCCGCTTTTCCTCTGCCTTTTATGGAAGATGATCTTCGAAACCAATAGAATCAACCCTATTGCGTTCAAGTGAGAAAATTCTTGTCTTAAATTTTTAAATTCTTCTCAAGTCTTATATTTCCGACTTTCCAAATAATTTGCACGGCTCCGCTGACTCTTGTATGTGTTCAAGTCAAATTATGTTCGTTGTATAATTGGTTCATTGTCTTTTCTCTGATAGGATATTGGAGCGAATTGGTGCCCGAGCGCTTTCGGCTCACTTGCGCAAATTCTGTGACTACCTGGTCTTTGAAGTTACGACTCCAGCCGGTGGGCCACACGTCAACAAGTGCGTGGATGCTATCAACGACATCATTTGGAAGTACAATATTGTCACTATCGACCGCCTCGTCCTGTGCTTGGTGAGTAAATACTAGCTTTCCTAATAAACAAGGTTTTTTACTGATGGGATGATGCCCTATTAAGTACTAAAAAAATTGAGTAAACACTAAGAAGTATTTACTAAGAAAAACACATTATTGCCACAAAAAAAATAGATATTTAGTTCACTCGATAATACTATTGGCACCTGGCTCAGCCAAAGCTTGAGTGAATACACTTGCGTGTAAACACAGTGCTAATATTATTTTTCAACGAATTTCAATTTCACGTTAGACCATCAATTTATATCTAATTCTTAGGTTTTGAGAAATTCATTTAATATTTGATACGTGGAAACTACCCTATTCTGTGAGATAAGAAATCTAGTCCCGGATCTCGGTTTATTTACTCTTCATAATGTTTTTAGGTATTGCGGCCCAATCCGGATGGAAATGAGAGTCAAGTTTGCCTCTATATTATTCAGCTGTTGCTGCTGAAGGGATCTGAATTGAGGAACAGAGCTCAAGACTTTGTAAAGGAAAACTCTCCGGAGCACTGGAAACAAAATAATTGGTACCTGCTTAATTTATTTCCTCGTTTTATAATTAAATCCAGGCATAATTAAAATTCTTGTTTGCCGTAGCCTTTCGCTGTCATGATTATTTGGTTATTTGTTGTGTATACTTTTTTGTAATTATTGAAGTCACATAGCGTCATTGTCATCAGCCCCTTACGCCCATATCTTAGGGCATAGGACTCCCCTTGCACGTCAGAAAGGGGTCAGGTGGACTTTGGACCACCGAGTGGCTCAGTGTGAACTTGTGGATTACTTACGTATCTTCTGTAAAACTTTTTTCCTCAGACAAGCGAGTTTCCTTGCGATACTGAACTTACATGCTCCATCGTCGGCCTCATCGTCGCTTACTTCACGTCGCTTGCTTACGCAGGTGACTTCAATGTCACCTGAAATTAACTTTTCGGCGGTTAAAGATAAAGTGACGATAACGCTGACGATAGAGCACTCGGGCTTAAAGCCCATGTCCATAGGAGTCAATCCAAACGTCCGCGGTAAACTTTTCACTTTTGATTGGCGCATATGCTCGGCATACGTGAAATCCACCAATCAGCACTGGCCGCACTCGGTGGATCATGGCCCATAACCCCCTTGTGCAAGGAGAGGCCTATGCCCCAACAGTGGGGACATTAATAGGCTGCTGCTGATGATGATGATATGCTCGGCGACCGCGAAACACTGCGCCAATCAGAGTGCGAACGCTGACCAACCGTGGAACTCTAGACCGCCTCCTCGACACGGGATATTAGAAACTACTTGCCCTTCAGTAAACACTGCTTGAACACAAACCCGAAGCGAAGGTTTTTGTCGACAGAATTTATATAGAATGGTGGGCTTTAGCCAGGCGGACCTTGAGGGGTCTTACCACACCAGCAAAGTTGCTCGGATTGGTTGCTTCGTACGACACGTTTACTCAGTGGTGGTAGGGAAACTATATGGAGAAAACTTTTTTCAGGTATGACAAGCATCTTGGATTTCATCGGAAATATCCCGAGAAGTTTGCTCCAGAGGAAGCGAGTAACGCTTACGGCGGGCCAATACCAGTGTATTTAAGCAATGTGTGCTTGCGTTTCATTCCTGTGCTGGATATAGTGGTGCACAGGCATCTAGAGATACCGCAGGTCAGCAAAAACTTGGAACAGCTGTTGGAACATCTTGGATATTTATATAAGTTCCATGGTAAGTCTCATTCACTGTAGGTTCTAAGAAAAAACCCGAATATAAAATGAGTTATAGTATGCCATCCGGCGTTTAGGATACCTATTCCAAATTATTCAAAATATAATTTTTCTTTTATATATCTAAAACAATCACTAATCAAGATCATTTTAATACAGTTAAGAAAGACTAAAAAGAAGCATAACCGTTTCTGATTTTTTAAATATTTCTTAACTGCATGGTACTTATCTAGAAATAATTAAATAATAAAAATTATGATATACGAGTCGGTCGTGCGTGATAAACTCACGCCTGTTTCGTTGATGTTGTTGCCTGTTGATGTCCACTTGTTCATATAATTGCTGAAATATAACCAATTTTCAGATCGGCCAGTGACTTTCTTATACAACACACTACACTACTATGAAACCAAGCTACGGAATAACACTCTCCTGAAGAGGAAGCTTGTGAGCGCTGTGTTGGGTTCCCTAAAGGACGTGCGACCTGCCGGCTGGGCCACTACGGACACCTTCCAAGCCTATCTTGCCAAGTCTGACGTTGACGCCACTGGTTGGACGCCTGATCTCAACTACTACTTGAGCCTTGTTAACAGAATGGTGGACAGTATCCTTTTTATTGCTAACTTTATTTTATCTCGTCCTTAGGTTGTTGATTAACCCGTCCAAAATTACCCCAGCTGTGTAGCGTTTCCAGGTCACAGAACGTTTTTGGTAGGTCGTTTAGTTTTTTAGTTTTAGTCCAATAGGAAGTAAGCAAGAACGTAAGTAAGTTTATACTAGCCTATCGTGCGATGAATGTAAAGTGTCAAAAGAGTTCCCGAACCCCGGGGGTAACGGCTCACATTTGACAGGTGAAATAAGTACATAGAATCGAAGTTAGCCAGTAGGAAAGATTAGCATTCACCCCAACAGAATAGTTCATAAACCTACCCTTACAATGAGGAGATGGGAGACCTCTCGTAATGCTGGTGTTTATGAGAGACTGTGACCACTTTCCATCAGGTGACCTCTACTTGTATAAGGTTAATAATAATTTCCTTAACAGTACACTAGCAATGACAGGTAACTCGCACTTCCCCAATACTGACTGGCGATTCAACGAATATCCAAATCCGTCCGCACACTCTCTCTACGTCACCTGCGTGGAACTCATGTCGCTGCCGTTGGCGCCGAATTTCGTCGGGAACAGCCTGCTCGACGTGGTCACCAAGGGTTTTGTCGTCATTCCTGCGACCAAAATTCAACTTTGGGTCAACGCTATTGGGCTCATAATGGCAGCACTTCCCGATCCTTACTGGACTGTACTGCATGACCGAATCTTGGAGTTAATCACTAACAATGAGATGATCGAGTGGCCGTATTCGCACACGCCGTTTCAACTGTTCAACCTGACGACGACGAACGACGCTATGCTGGAAAATAAATATAGCCTGACATTGGCTTTGGCTCATGCCATTTGGTATCACGCAGGCGCAGGGCAAATCATGCAAGTTCCTCAGTAAGTTCACATGCATTATTCTGACCTATACTCACTATACTCTTTCCAGTTTACTTTAAATTACATAATACAATTTGATAGATCAAAAATTTTGTTGCCATAAAGATTTTTGGTCCTTTCATTTAATTTTTAAAGAATGTTAAGGACGCCTATGTTGATTATAATCATTTGTTCAGCGAAATATTATACCCTAGAAACGTAATAGACGTACGCGAATGGCGCCACAAAATGTATACTCAGGTGGGCGGGGCTTAAAACGGCGAGTCAATCCCGCCTTGCGTTTGACTTCGAATTTTGAAATCGATCTGTGCATCATACGATCCTATGTAAGAGTTACGTAGACGGATATTCGGCTTTGTGACATCGCCGTAAGATCTATTTTGTTCAAATATTAATTTGAGTTTCATTGTGTGATAAAAGTGTTGCATTATTTTCAATTCGCACACAATGGCGTGAGGTTTGGTGCCGGCTTTTACGGGAATTTTGTTGGAAGTTACTCGCCCAGGGTGTAATATGTCGCTGCATTTGTTATTTCAGATTTGTCAAAGAAAAACTGTCAACGGAGATCCGAACCGAGACGCAGCTACTTTTCCTGTGCCACCTGGTGGGCCCATTTCTGCAGCGTTTCAACTCGGACCTGTCCCGAGCTGTAATGGACATCACAATCACCCTTTACGAGCTTCTTGCCCACATAGACAAGGCCCAGCCACATTTGCAGTATATCGATCCGATATGCGACCTGCTGTATCCTTTTTTTAAATATGGTTATTGATCGTCATACATGTTAGTAGGAGATAATACAGTAATGTTTTACCACTAGAGGCGCCACTAGCACAGTTACAAAAATTCATTTAAAAAAAACGTACGGGCCATAAATATGATTTTGTTCTAAACATAACATAACATAATTTTATTGCTTTCAATGACAATAATCTGATAAATAATTAATGATTATTTTGATTAATATTGGGTGATTTTTGTTTAATAAACTTTAAATTAGCACATAAAGCTTGCATTAGGCCAAATAACAACATGTAGTACGTACCTTTCCACCAAATTCCTTCAGACTCGCGCCACGATGTTTTAACAGATTTTTAGGTCTGTTATTTTGAAATGGTCATAAACTACCGTCACAATTTTACTATAGCTTTGAGAAATTAAATTAAATTAATCCAAATAACGAGAAAATGTGATATCTTCAATAATGACGCTTCGTTTTGCTTTTCTGTTTACGGAGTGTGCTAGTGGCTCCATCTACGCAACACTTTGCGTTTTATGTCCTGTGTGTAGAATGTTACATAATAATTTATGTGTACATAATAATCTGAATTGTATTGTAACATAAATAATTAATTATCACTCGTCGTTATGTCATATGTTGTCCATGAACTATGGGGGAGTTTTCAGTCGAGAATGAAATATATTATTATGGATTTCCACACAATGTAAATACGAAACATGTTGACAAGCATTCAATTTCTTTAACATAATGTTCAGTTACCACATAAAATATATGTTCGTCGGAGATACAATGAAGAACGAAGTGGAGAGTGTGATCCGGAAGCTCCGTCCGGCGTTGCAGATGCGCCTGCGTTTCATCACACACCTAAACGTGGAGCAGATTAATACTGCCTAGCAGAACGACTACTACAGTTACACGCCATCTAGCTCGAGCTCTAGCTCGGAGTGATGGCGGGGCTGTAGTGCGTGCATCGCTAGGGTCCATACAATATCACAAAACTCTTGCAGTCAGCGCTGCGCAGTGTCAGAGTTACAACTGTTTTTTTCTTTTTTATATTATATCGACCATGTGTTTTCTGATTATTACTGTGTTTTATGACATACTGTGTTTTAGGACGAACTGTTTATTTGAATATGATAATGTCTACTGGTGCATACACCAGTATGTCATGTATTACTTAACCTATAATTAGGTTTTTATGTTCTTTACTCATTTTTACTTTACAATCACAGTATATTATTATTGTAAATTATTTGTGATATAGTTCTAAAGTCTCCAAACAAGACAGCGGCACAAAATTCGTGTATTTTCTAATAGTAGTTCAATTATCAGTGACACTCCATCAAAATCTTGATGTCTAATTTTTCAAATTTGGCTGACAATTACAATATTTTAGACTTAAAAATAATAAACAATCTATAACTCATATAAAAGTGGAACGCGTCCGTGTGTGTCTGTTGCCTTTTCAGGTGCAAAACGCTTAAATGTCTTATTTTGTGTACGGACCCTAATAGATTTTTATATAATTCTAAACATACAGAAGGTCAGGGAAACTCTCAATTCAATTTAAGGGTTTCGATTATTTACATATTTGCAACGCAGATGGTTCCGTACAATTGGTGGCCTTTAACGATAAATTTGTTTGAAGTCTATTTATTTATAATCTTTCATATCCATGGGTACTTTTCGCCCTAGGGGATAGTTTCGAAAGTGCATTTTCCCTTGCATTCTGTATGCATGACTGAAATTATATAAGATAATACGGTAAAGGTATTATTATTTCTTGTAACTACTATACAACGCCTTATTTGCTGTAATAAGTAGTAATAGGTACATAATACATTATACCAGAATTTATATCAAACAATGCAATAAATATTATCACAATTTATATTTGTAACGTCAGTTTAGTGTTTAAAATAAGGCAATTACTTAGTTTTTTAAGTACAGATTTGATAATTAGTATGCAATAAAGTCAGTCAAAATATTGAACCCTGCGTGCGGTCTGTTCGTGTACTAGGAAGTATAAGCTAATGCCGTTACTATTAATCATGATAGTGCAGAGAATATAATGGCTATTTACCTACAATTTATTTATGAAAAGCAATACATGTGTTGCTTTGTATGTATATGTTACCGGCCAAACCCGATTTCAGGACGAACTAGTTTTGCCTAAGCCAAATTAATTCTACCTATATGCGATAGGATACGATTAACCGATATAGCCTAGGCCGAAGTAGGTCGTCCTGAAATCGGGTATGGCCGGTAACATTACACATGATAACGAAAATTAAGATAAAACGTAATTAAGTACTTACTTTGAGTAATAAAGTGACCTCAGCAGTTGTATAAGCTACATATTGTAAATACTTGTTTAATGCGAGTTGATTTCTTTGATTATCGAGATACCCACTTGTTTTCTGAAACAGAAAAGTTGGCTCGTGCCGTGCGTAAATGTTACTTTTAAGCACAATTGTCCATGTCGCTAAGTATTTTATATTCTATAGCATGTGTCTATTTTGAAATAAAATAAGTGTCATTTAATTTGTGAGTTAGAATTTTTGTGTTCATTGGATCAAATTTTATTGTTAGATCTTTTTTCTATAAGATTGCTTTTTATATTGTCTAGGAAATTGGGATAAGGTTATATATAAATAATGAAACGTAAGTGTTTTTATGAATACCTATATAGTTATGTAGGTAATGAAATATGATGATTTGATATGCATCTAAATATGATGATTTTCTAACCGACTAGTGTATTTATTGGTCGCTAGGATTTTTTTATTGTCCTGATTGATAGCAAAGCAACGTTGATAATGGTGACTAATTTATTAATTAATGTTATTATAATTTTATGGTTGTGTTAATCTCTACCGACAGTTTTCTGTTTTGCTAGCATTTAAGAATTAGGCAAGGATAATAATAGTAGATTGTCTAAATAGTCCGAGAACGACCAAATTGTCGTAAATTTCGACATTATTTTGCAACACTAGCCGAAGGTGAGTGTTGTGGGTACACAAGTGTGACACGTTGGTCTTCCTGCACGTGATATACACTTATTATTTGTGTTACATCTGCGACAAAATAATGATTAAAACAGTTAGCAGTCCATGTAGGTTAAGGAACCATAATATTCTAAGATCCACGGTCTAAACACTCTCACATGAATGAACTGTTTTACCGACGCGACCTACTATTATTTAAATGTAGGTTCTTAATTAACACATCTTTTAATTTTGATACGGTTTTTTCAAATAAATTGAAATTATGTTTTATTAAAATATGAATCATGAAATATAATCATACACAGCGCGGATTTACATAATTCTTTCGTTTAAATTCGGACGGTTTAAATGAATTCGGTATAATAGAATAACGACTTGGTTGTTGAGTAGGTACTTCCGATCGTGGGCAATAATTCCCTCATTCAGTGCGGGAATGTGGCACTTCTCGCATGGTTGTCAGTCGATAAATAGGCCTATAATTTGGGCAGATGTAACAAAAATATAATAATAAGTAAGGCAAAAGTTACGCAATCTATAAAGACGTAGGCATGGTGATCAATTGGAGTGTAGTCATTCTAGCTTTGAATACTTAGTTGTGCTGGCATGACATTCAGATCATTTTGTCGAATCGTGTGCTGCAATGTATGTACGCATGTACGGTACACATACATATATGGTAGTAAGCATGCTACTTTGTACTATGCATATTAATTTTAACATCACATTTACAACTTTTTTTATTTAACCGTTAAGGCCTTTACTAGTTCAAAACTCAAAAGTTTTTTTTGTTTACCTAATATTTATTATATAATTCCTAGATAGCTAATTGTTTCATCGCTGTACAGGAGAAATCTCCAGATCAGATACGGTGGTTTCTTTTAGTGCTAGACTATGCACTGGTTCCAGTCCCGGTTCATAACCGAACCGGCGGCGATGCATGTAGTCCCAGCCTTATTAGTCAGTGTGATGTATTCAGACATTATTGCATTGAAATAATTGATTCAAATAAAAGTAGCCTATGATTTTATATGGGCCACTATTTCAATTATAGAAGTGTACGAATACACCTGTAGGCTGTAAACAATGGGTACCCGTATTATATTTTGTGATTTTTAATACTTTTCATTGATAGTGAAATATAATACATCAAATACCAATTTATTGGTATTTGATGTATTATAATAATTATTTTATGTATTGCATATTGATGAAATAAATTATATTTGCCCTCATGACTATATTTTTATTTTTTACCCACGACGGAACGGAGAAGATATATGCGTTTGATATAAGAGGATGTTTGTTTGTTTATGTGTGCATGTGTCTGTTCCCATCTAGCTCCGAAACGGCTGAACCAATTTCGATGCGGTTTTTTGCTATAGCTTTGGAGTTTAACAGAGCAGGTTCTTAGCTGGATTTTATTGTGCTAATCCACCAGGGCGCCGCTATAGATATGGTAAAGCTTAATACGAATGCGATTCTCGCAGCGTTCGACATACAAAAGTCGAAGTAGGAACTTGTCACGCTCACACATGCAATGTGAGCGAATGAGATAGGACTGATGTCGAATTCGACATTCATTGCGAGAATTGCATACCTGAATCCGAATTTGGCAATATTTTTTGTGCCAATCCACTAGGGGGCGCTGCAGTACATATGGCAATGCTTAATATTTCTTCCTATCGGACTGAAAATTAGCATTCGGGGGTTTTCATGCATGCATGCTCCAACGTCGCCTACCATCAGGCGAGATCGAGGTCAAATGCGGGTTTAGTAGTCAATAAAAAATATAAATGTAAAATAAGTACAGTTTTGTACATAAGCTAAGTCATAGAGTTTAAATTTTTCATCTAGGTACTTATTCTATAATTTAACCTCTCGCCCCGCGCCCCTGTTGCCGCGCAGGTGACCCCACCACAGATTAGAGTATAGACCCCACAGTTAAGCGGTTTACCTATAATAAATGTAATAGTTTATTTCTAATCTGATAGTCATTTGTTATTCATTAATTAATATTGCAATTGCTCGTATCTGCTGCGTGCTCGTGGTCCTATGACTACGGTTCAAACTGTGTGTTATTTTTCTTGTTTGCTGATTCTGTCTGATCCACAATCGATGTATTTGTTGCAAGGTCTTTGATTTGTTGTTAATATTACGTGCTAATGAAATTACTATATAAAACTTCCGCTGTTTGTATTCATTAAAAAGATTAGAGGTTGCTGAATTATATTAATTATGGTTAAATAATTAAAAAATAGATGTAATATTTTACAATTAGTGAAAATTGTGTGCGAGTCTGACAGTGTGCAATTAAAGTTAACGAGTGCGTCAATCCACGGCATCGCCGGATAGAGACGCCATTTTGTAGTCGCGCGCGAGACAGCGTTGCTTGGCAACCAGTTACCCAGTTGAATGAATGCGTTGCGTTGATAGGCCGTGAGGTAAAGTAGTCGGTCGGTCGGTGCTACGTTAGTCGGTCGATTTGAGTGTTTCGACTGCGTCCCTATCTCTTGTTCAGGCTGCGGCAAATTAAGTACAGCAAAGCTTTCTATTTTGTGTGACTGTGCGTGGTTGTAAAATACTGTGTTAAAATCATTTAGCATGGCTACAGAAGTTACAAATAACGTTCCCGAACCAGAAAAGGAATTGAAGGATGATGCACCGGTAGACAATGGCCAAACTAAAGAGGAGACACCGGCGTCAGGCGATGAAAAAGCAGAAGAGAAAAAGCCTGAAACATCTCCGCCAAAACCGATAGTTCACAAGGCGAATTTTGAGAAAGATGTTGTTTATTTGTATCAGTTTTCGCGAACTCCTTTGTTGCCATCTACTTCACCGTATTGCTTGAAAGTTGAAACATGGCTTCGTCTAGCTGGCATCAAATACGAGGTAAGCTAAGCTGTTTGATGACCATTTGTTACTTGCTGGCGTTTTAAAATGTCAAAATTAATTGTCTTGAAATTCTTTGTTTTATTTGCTCTCGTGTGTATGTGTACACAACTATCTAGCAACATTATTTTTTCGTAATTACTCCCGCGTGGGTGCCTTTGTTCAAAATACAAAATAAAGTTGATGCCTAATTAAAAAAATATGAAGAATTAAGTAATATGTTTTATGCTACGACAGTCATGTTCAGCTAACGCGAATTTGCATTAATGCGAATGTTTAGTATTGTATTTATTATTTTCATTATATATATTGTAACAAAATAATCTATTTTTATCATCAAGAGAAAGACGACCAGACGAAAAGAAAAGTTTGTGTTTGTAATGAATGAGTTAATGACCAATATTAATTTTGTTTAAAACACCTACATACACATATATAGTCCTCCTCGTCGAAACCGACGACGGCGACCTCCTTCAGTTCCTAGAATGTGGCTGGCGAATCCGAACTTGCTCTTGAAGACCCGGTCACAGCGATCGCAGTAGAGTTGTCCGGCACTGTTGTATGTGCAGTGGTAGGAAGGCTTTGGGCGGGTTTTCCTTATATGGCGTTTGGTATCAAGATTAGCTAGATGGGCCTAAAACACTAACTTTACTCAACAATTATTACCCGACAAAGCGACATTTGTTTCGGAACATGCCAAAGTTGTTTTCGATCAGCTAAAACTACCGTTGTCAAAAATATGAATCGTTTCCATTATCGCTAACAAATACAACTACAAACAACGGTGCCTTTGCGGTGCATACTAGTATGTGATGATATTTCATTATTGATATTTTTATAAAACAAAATCACAATTATAATTAAAAAAAACTACAGTTTTAAATATTTAAAGAAAAGCTTATCTTATCTTATGATAGGAATAACCCCCCAGTGGCACTTCGACCCTTCAGGATCTTTTGTGTCTACCCCATTTTACACACTGTTCATCTCGGTGTGCAGGTTTCCTCACGAAGTTTTCCTGCACCGTTAGAGCAGTCATAGTAAAATACGAAAAACTCATTGGTATATGGCACTGCATGGTTCCCTCCCGCATGGGAGTCTGGTATCCTAGCCACTGTGCCACCAACACTCTTAAAGAAAAGCTTAATACTTACCTATTTCTCACATTCTGGAAATATTCCTTTCTATGCAGTACGCTGCAAGACTCAATTTAACTTTTTTTCTATTCGGCCAGTCACCATTTATTTGGGTCTTCAACCGTATGTACCTACTTAATGCATTCAGTTCATTCACTCAATAGTTTCGTTTCACATTCCTGTGTGATTAACGAAAATTGAGAAATAATAAAAAAGAATGTATTTTTAGATAACAGGGTTTTTCATCTTTTTAAAGTTTCATAATTTAGAAACAATAGACATTGTCATTTTAGTTTCTATGTAGATATAGTTTATAATTTTGGTTTCTAAATATTTCTTTTTCGTTTGAAACAGGACACTTTTATTTTTTTCTTCATTCTATTTTGTATGAAAACTGATTTCAGGTGAATTTTCACTTATCATTTTTTTTCTCAAGATCTATACATAGAAAGTTTTTACTTTTGTAATATTTTGTTATATGCATCAATACACGTAACGTATTTTTGTAATATTTTTTCACCTGATTTTATTTCCATACTTGCTCTGCGGTGTACTTTAAACGGTGTAAATTTTTTTATCAAAAATAATATTTTCATAATTAAAAATTGGGGGCTGACCAACCGTCACACCAGCCTGTTTTTAGTGTCACTTTTTAGGGTTCAGTATCAAAAACGAAAGGGTAAAAAGGAACCCTTACGATGAGATTTCTTGTCCATCCGTCCCTCTGTCTGTCCGTCTGTATGTCACAGATGTTTTTCTCGGGAACTATTAGCTGTTCCCGAGACCTGCTAGATAGATAGATATAAGACTATAACACTAATGTTATATAAGACTATAACATTAGTGGTACAGTTTGCACGTAATATTTTCAAAATTAAAATTAAATCAGACCATACAACATATAATATTCATAACACTATAACAATTATCGACAGGCCAGTCAATAAACGGCACAGACGTACTTATTATTACTTACTCTACTTCGCCATATCAGTCCTATCCTTCTGTTTATTGCTACGTATAGGTACATTACATATTTATGCATTTAAGCTGCGGAGTTCAAAAATTTAATGAGCAAGGAGGCTTAAAGATTTCGCCTTAACTTAATTTTTGTAATGGAAATTAAAAATCGTCAGAGATCTTAAATATCTCCATAAATTAAACGTTTTATGAAAACTTATTTTGTCACTTTCTTGTTTTAACTTTCCATTCTGAAATGTTTCAACAGAACTTGACAAAGGTTTTGGGACATTTTATTATGGTGGTTAAATAGCATAACTATGTTCAGTATTTTGAAATCTTTTCAAGTAAGTTATATATGTATTTATTATTATTGTATATCTTACAAGCCTAAGATACATAACAGTAAGTAATCAAATTGAAAGTGACGTTATGATGCGGGTCGGTTACACGAGTGCCTGCCGACATTGGGTTATTGTTGAACAGTTAATAGCATGTAATGTGCACAAGGTTAATAAAAAGGGCAACGGCCGCGAGCGGATACGGCACGTCCTACACCCTCCCACCGACTGAACTGAGCTGATGTGAGCAGAGACCGGGAGTAAGATAGAATTCTTATCTCACTAAAATTAGAGTTAGTCGCCTATCGTCACATACTCGTATTATATATTAGTAGCTGTGCTTTCTACTATGGCTTATGAATACCAATCCGCAAGTGTCCTCGAATCTTCTCATAGATGATAGATACGTCGGTTTTCTTCAATTAGCCGCCTGACAGTATCCACATTTTCCTCTGTGATCGCAGTTGAGGGCCGGCCTTCACGAATCTCATCATGGAGAGAAACTCGGCCACCCACGATCAAATTCAACGTACCAACAACGTACCCTGCATTTTGAAGACGAGCAGTGCAATCTTGCGGAGAAAGGGAACTTTTCAAATCATAAAAAATCCTAAAATCTTTTCGCGTTAATTCCATTTTTGCTACGGACGACGACCTTCGACTTCTGATAAAAAATAATTGACAAGCGATATTCCGTCAAAAATTATTTCAATCAATAAATGAGTTTTTATGTTTTAAAAATATAACATTCGAATCTCAAACATTAGGATTAGGCCAGGAGCGCAAAACTTTTAGAGTATATCACGTACCCTCATCAGCCTGCGGAAACCATGTACATAGATCTTCCACATACATAGTTGTTGAATTGCTTGCCCGCTTATCTCAGGTAAGAAAAATTGGAAATAAGTTAATTTTTATTGATAATGGGCTTATCAATAAACAATTATAAATAATCATGAAAGGGCTTTATCTGTGCATTACATACAATACTATATTATTTTTTTGACTTAATCTTATTGCCAAAAATATGCAAAAAATGATCATTCGCCCATCCTCTTATCTTCGAAGTTTGCAAAAAAGATTTAATAAAATAAATCAACAAAAGAATCTGAAAAAAAATTAAAACTTTATTTTTTCAAAACTTAATCTACTTCTTTCTTTTGAGAACGGAACCCTTGAAATAGAACGGAGTCCGAGTCGTACTTGGCCGTTTTTTTTTTTCATAATTTGGCCAATACAATACTGCCGAGGTCGAAGGCTGACGTTGCCTTCCGCAAGGCAGACGCAGGTCTGGGTCTGAAGCCAAACTGAACGCCAGGGATCAGGTCTTTGGACCTGGCAATGTCCTGGAGGCGATTATTGAGAAGCCTTACGTAGACTTTCCCCATTCTTTTGAGGACTGATGGGGCGATAACTGGTGGGTTCAGAGCGTGGTTTTCCTGTTTTGGGGATACCTATGACAGACAACTGCTTCTTTCCAGGCGTCTGGGAAGGAGCAGTTGGTCATTGCGTTAATGAAGATAGATGCCGTTAGGCAAATCTGGGAGTAATTTGAGAACCTTGTTGGTGAATCCGTCTGAGCCGGGGGCTTTTTCTGTATGTTCTGTATAGCGGTATGAACCTCTTGAGCCGTGATCGGTTCGGTTGGACGGGGGCAGGTGGCCATTGGTTATACATAATAATGAACACAAACACTACACCAAAGATATGGAAGCTTGTAAGAGCACAAGCCCAGCCAGACCATCAAGAGAGTAAAGAAGCTTCGTATTCTTTGCAATGTACAAACAAAAGATTAATCGGTGGTAAAGGAGCTTATCGATGATTCAAAATAACTCATCACAACTTTTGTAGAGTTGCAAATAACTCTAGATTAAAAATTTATGAAACCCCGACTTGCTGTTGTGTACTTACTTACTTTATCCCCTTACTTTTCCTGGTCGTCATCTGATCCTCAAGGTTCCTGATTTGTGAATGTCACCATGGTCCTAAACATTTGAGCTTAAATTTAAACCATCTAGCTATTGCCGTTCCAGAGATGCCTTCTTACATCAAAGATACTCCGATTCTCCAAAAATACTTTGAAACCGCTGGTCAATTTTTAATCAGACATGGTTATGAACACTCGACAAATTATTCTGCTAAATAAAAAAGCCCGGGCCCAAATCGGCTCATCGGTTGTTGGGTTATGATGATACAGACAAACAGACATTCGCGTCAAACTTATAACACCCTTCCTCTAGTCTAGAGATCGGTGTTTAAATACACTGGCAGGCATTATCGGGCACTAGCGGGCACCGGCGGGCAGTAGGGGACAATGGAGGAAACTAAGAAATAAATGAAACAGTTTCTATGACGTAATCCCGCTCGTACTAGGCTGCTGCTCCAATTTTCATGTTTTTTGTGTTATTTTGTTTGCGCGTCTTTCCTCTAACGATTAACACATTCCGCGCGGTGCTAAGCCTGCGGGAGACTGAAGGAGAAGCGATCGCTGGTGGTTACATTTGGTGTTACGCGACCTCACGGACCGAGCAGGGTAGACAAGGTTTCCTGTCAAAAAGGTACTGATTTTTCGGCTGCTTTCAACAAAGTAAGCCAACTGAGTATACGAGTACGTGTAATTTCATTGCTTATTTATTATTCAATTTCGTTTTGGTATATAACAATCGGTGCGCTCTTTCACTCATGTTATAGAAACAGATACGTTTTGTGTATGTAGGTTAGGTTTAATATTGCATATTGTCTCGTACCTATAAACTAAGTGTGATCAATTGAATCTCCATCCTGCCGTGTTACGTCGTCAGTCAGAGCTCTCAGGGTAATCTCGTCACAACCCGTGTTATGAAGATTTTGTGTAAAATATTTCATATCTAACTGGATATTTTAAATTATTAAGTAATAAGTACTTCGATAGAATACACCTTACATGCCATGCTGAATTACCAACATGCATCACAACACAACACATTCGGACATCGAATGAAATCGAAGTATTCAAGTTATCGGTAACAATGCGTTTATTATTCCAACTGGGAGTCATGTTTCGCGACATATTTGGCGGTGGAATGCAGGCCAAGCGTGCGCCAACCCTCGAAGCGAGCTACACTCGACGGAAGAACGCCTTGAGTTGCTTAACTGCCACTTGATTCGTATTCGGCGCAGGCAGCTCTTTATAATATAACTAGCACTTGCGCCGTTATTGGTTGTGTTAAGCTATCGCAATACTACCCCGATTCGTTGTGTTACGTGCCTACTTTTTGACGTTGCCCTAATTTCTATTCGGTGATTGCTTGCTTGTAAACACACTAAGCATAACAAACACCTAGTACTTGCACTACTATTACTTCATCCCTAATCCCATATTTATTTTAGAAGGTCTGATCTACGTAAACATTATGCATCTTTTAAAAACTACCAGTTTTAGGTACCTATTTACGTAGGTGATTAAATTTACAATAGAAACGCAATTGTTTATTATATGTGCCATTGGTACCTACATCAAGTGACTACGTAACTGAAGCCGGTAAAAATAAACAGTTATACTTACGCACATTGGTATTATATATGTTGCATGCAATCAGATTGAGAAACCGCAGCAGCGAGTTAGTCACTGAGCTATGAAATCATGCGGCCACGGTATGCCGACTGCACTTTCTCAAAGTGGCAATTGCGACCGAGCCAAAGAAGAGCTAAATAATTATGGATTAATAAAATTAAAGGTAGTTGGTACCCCCATCGCAAGGACATCCAGTTTTAGCAATTTATTTTAACTTTCATTGTAATTTATTGGTTAAATACACCGGCTAGGTGCGAGTGCGAGTGCTCTATCTGAAGGGTTCCGTACTCTATTTGTAAATTTCAAGCATAAAACTTTTTCTAGTTCTGCTCACAACTTACAAATTAATTTCAGAGATCCGAACCCCGAAGGGGCAAAACGGAATCCTATTGCTGTCGCTACTCCGTTCTTTCGTCTAGCGCCTAAACGGAATAAGACGAAGACTTTAAAATTTTAGCGATAGGATTAACCTGTATAGCCTAGGCCGAACTAGTTCGTCCTAAGCCCGATAGGATCAACCAGTTTATACTAGTCAACTAGTATGACCTAATATGAATGAATACTCGAACGAACGAATGGAAACTAGTCATAAAAAGCAAAAAATCTATTGTTGTTTGTGGTGACTTCAATGTAAATTTATTAGAAAGTAACTATACTTGGTAGCAGAGATTACGCTGATTACTTTATTCAAGTCATTTAACCTAAGTAATGTTTTCTTGGAACCAACTCGGATTACTGAAACTACAGCTACTTGTATAGATATTTTTTATTGTAACTGCGATTTTACAGAAAAATCTGTAATAAACTGTCTAAAATCGGACCATCGTCCAAAACGTAGAGATCCTGACGAGACCAATTACTGCAGATCGAATAGAAAGATACAAAGATGCATTAATTAATAAATTGCTCATCCCCAATTCTGATAACGTCGGTGTAAACGATTTTTACGGAGATTTTTTCAAAGTTATGTCTCAATAATTTGAGGTCATTTTTGAAGTTAAGAAAATTGACATCAGCAATAAATTTAATTTTTGTTAATGGGCCACTATAGGCATACGAAAAAGTCGAGATAAATTATTAGAGTTATATGATAAAAGGACTTAAACACACGATCAAAACTTTTATGACTAAAGGATCTAAAATTAGTTTTCCGATATCTCAACTAACATCAGAGATATTCATGGTTCTAGTTAGTATTGGAGAGATGCTCTGTCCCTTTTTAGCAAAACAGTCCTTTATATGCAGCCAGGACCTGCTTGTATGGCGCTAGGGAACACTGACGTCGTAATAGTTATTACTCTTTCTACCGTTCTGATTTTTGATTGCCTGTAGCTATTTTATTTTTCAATGAAATTTTATTCTGTTTTCACATTTGACGATCAATGTATGACTATTTCTTAATTTTTAAGACATGCATTTCATATTTGATAGTTGGAAATACCCTATTAAACGAGGCGAATTAAATATACTTTTCTTATATCTATGATATACCAGGTTTAGGTAGGTAGATGTTTCTTGCGCCGCTTCTTTGATTACAGCAATATATAGCACCTATTGATTCGTGGGCCATGCTTTAGGTTTCCTTTTTTGCGGTTAATTTATTAGAGCTTCAAAACTTTTTTTGTTAATAACTTTAAAACTAAGTGTCTTAGTCCAATTTGTTGTTTAAATAGTAGACTAAAGATTGCCATATCATACCATTATCACGTCATACTCAGCGCTTATGTTAGCCCATTGGATGCGGGTTACCTAATGAAGTATTATAGTCTGAGAGTCAGATCATAGACCGGAGGCTTTTACGAAGTATAATGTTCGTCCCGTCCTAAGTCCGTATAGTAAAGAGGTTCCAAACATTGTTTACATATACCTATATGTATTAGGTCCTTACATATGAAATTGGCGTTTTGTCGTACTGGCCACTTTGATCTGAAATATCTCTTTGGTTAAGAATTCCAAATTCAAATTTATAAATCCATATAGCTGGTACATTTGAGTTTCTAAAACAGTCATTCATTTGTTTTTTCCTGATTAGTTTTTTCTTTGGCGTCGCTCATATCGCACAATGGAAAACATGAAATATCGCTATATTTACGAGTACGAGTTCTACCGTGACACCAGTGCTGCAGAAACAGCTCGAAGGATTAATGATGTGTATGGCGCTGCGCTGGTGTCGCAAAAGAAAACACGGTACGTTTTTGGTTCCTACGTTTTCGTTCTGGTAATTTCAACGTTCAGAACAAGCCCCGTGGACGACCGGAGACCAAAGTGGATAATAAAGAATTAAAGGCTATTGTGGAAGCGGATCCATCGCAAACCACTTCAGAGTTAGCTGCAGGCTTCGGTGTGAGTGATAAAACTATTTTAATCCACTTGAAGCAAATCGGGAAAGAAAAAAAGCTTGAAAGGTGGGTACCTCATGAATTGAGTGAATCAAACCGGCAAACACGCGGCGACTGCTGCGTTACATTGCTCAACCGACACAATAATGAAGGGATTTTAAATCGGATCATTACATGTGATGAAAAGTTGATCCTGTACGACAATCGAAAGCGCTCGTCGCAATGGCTGAACCTTGGAGAATCAGCCAAATCCTGCCCCAAGCGAAAATTGACTCAGAAAAAATTACTTGTGAGTGTTTGGTGGACTAGTGTCGGTGTCGTTTACTACAGTTTTCTAAAACCTGGCCAAACGATTACGATGCAGATATCTATTGTCAGCAACTGCAAACCATGATGGAAGAACTAGCTGCTAAACAACCGAGCCTGGTCAATCGATCTAGGCCACTGTTGCTCCAGGACAACGCTAGACCACACACTGCACAACAGACGGCCGCTAAACTAGAGGAGCTGCAATTGGAATGTCTGCGACATCCACCGTACTCCCCGGACCTTGATCCAACAGATTACCATTTTTTCCGGAATTTGGATAACTTATTACAAGGAAAAAAATTCAACTCCGATGTGGCAGTCCAAACCGCCTTTAGAGAGTTTATTGATTCTCGCCCCCATGGTTTTTTTAGTAAAGAGATCAATGAACTACCTATGAGATGGCAAAAGTGCATAGATAACAATGGTGCATACTTTGATTATTTAAATATATTTTACAACAAAAATCGACTTTATATTCCTCCCATACAAAACGCCAATTTCATATGTAAGAATACATACCTACCTAGATATGTATGCGGGTTAATTCCTGTCTGCTCTCAGAGCTGACATTGTATACATATATAACGTTTTATTATACACGTAAATAGTGGACATTGTCTCATTGCATGTGATAAGAAGTATCGACAAACAAAACTGTATTTATAAAATATTGGCGATGGGTTTATTTTATACTGACTACCCAATTACACATGCTTGCCTACTTTGAAACTTTGATTTCACCTGGAAATTATGTTTGTCGAACCTATCTTTACAAATAACATGAAGTAGGTAAGTACATACTTACTAAAATAGCAACAAACAATGGTAAAGTGTTTCCTTGAATTCTACTGTTTAAGTAACGGTAAGACATTGTGTGTGTTGCCTTGTTTACACTTATAACACGATACTTAACAGTAACATAGGTACGTCATTGTTAAAATTAACTTCAATTCGATGAATGTTATAATTTGCTCTTCGTGTTTTGGTATTTAGCGCTTATTGGTTAAACAGTTAGAACAAAAGCTTTGTGTTGAAATGTACATAGATACAGCCCATGTCTAAGATAGGTTAATTGGGTTCGAAATTTCTGGAATGCGAGGTCAAGTCATCAGGCTCGTGCTCCTTTTTTCATGACTACTAAAGTACAAGTACTTAACGTTATGATAGGTACCCGTACGCATGATAGATAGGTTCATTCATAATGTTGGTATTTTTACCTATATATGTTTTAGTGGTTTTATTAATTTAGGATTATCAATCGTTGTACCTAGTCTGCCCGGGGAGAACCTGCCATAATTATATGAGTGGGTGCCTAGACGGGGGTCGGCAACCGCGAGGGCTTCGACCTGCGGTGGCGGCGCCTGCGCGACCCCACCCAGTGGCCCGTCCTGCCATCGACCAACCCCGCGCCTCAGGCTTCTGGTAGCTCACGCGGCCCAGGGTGCGCCCGCCTGGGCCCACTGAACGATTTTAGCTCAAATAATGTTTTACTTGGTGGCAATTGGATCCAAGTTCACCTTATAATTATATGCGTGCAAATAAATTTTAATTCATTCATTCATTCATTCCTTATAACCTTACGCAGGCGGCCAAAATCGAAATGTCCTGATTTGTCAGATGTCCATGAATTTTTCGAATCTTCTCGTCGCAGCGGCCAAATATTATTTGCAGGATGTTCTGAATAAAATCATTTATTATTCTGAATTGCGCACGTAATTCTTGCCTTCCGACTATGAATACGTAATTATAGCCTTAATTTCAGATTATTAATTTGGAGTTCTACATTGATTAAAAACTCTTGGCAAGCCCTGTTTAACAATCAACAACCAAACTGTATTTTCCCTGCAATACTTTGCATCATTTAAATTATATTTATATATTATTTACAATTAGTTTTTATTTATTTAAGTATCGACTATGAAAACATTTCATAATGCATTTAACATTGCTCAAACGGGATTCCATAGCTTGTTGTTATCTTTTGCTTAAACGAGATTCTAAGGCTAGTTTTTCTCTTTTTAGTTTTTCGGCTCAGTCGGGTTTTTTGCTTTTTTATAATAATTATTTTTTGTCTGTTGCATCATAATTCAATAACCGATGATTGGATTTGGACGCGAATTTCTTATTTCGTGACAGACGGATGGTTGGACAATGAAGCGACATCAGTAGGATCCTTTTTTCCCTTCGGGGTAATCTTCAGTAGACATAATTCTCATCAAAAACATTACTGTAAAAAGAGGCCAAGTCTCGTGTTGGCCATTTGGCCATAAAAGGTTGTGAAATCTCATGTATAGTCAAGTCTGCGGTATTCGTTCGTATTATAAATTTGGCACTTTAATTTTAATCATAGAAAACTAATACCGTTGATGTATCAATTTCGTTCGGTATTCATATCTAAATTAAAATACTGTGACTTGGCCGTTACGCAGGAGTGCAAAACCACAGTGCAGCAATCCAGAAAAGGGTGGTGTACCCCTTTTTTCTGCTCGACTTGGCGTGGGCTCTGCCGTGCCCCCAGATTAGGGGCTGACAATATTTACACTTTTTTTTCCGAAATATTATAACAGACACGGCAAAGTTTGTAAAATAAAATATTAAAAATATATTTTTCTACTCCCTTTGCGTAATTTGTTCAATACCAAAAGGAGGTTCGTTCTTCATGGTATTATTTTTAAATTTAATTTTATTTAGGTATTCATGGTCGTAGAAAAAGTATCGTTTGCAAATACACGTAATGGCAATTTTAACACTCGTGCTATCTATTATGAAATTCGGCTATCACTCGTGTTAAAATGGCTATATTTCGTAGGAACTATTATATATTTTACTCTTCAACAAGCTAGATGCAAAATAAATGATTAGTTGCGATAAACCGGTGAACATATCATAATAAGTACCTATAGTCTATTCGGTACTTATTACTTAATAATATTTACTGGGTGAAGTTTTGATTATTTCTAGGATTCTTGTTAGTGATCTATTATTAGATATCACACACGATCGGGTAGAAGGCTAAGTGACGGGAAGTGGGGTGAGGGCGGGACGGCCGGACGCTGAACCTCGCTAGTCGAAATCAATACAGCTGCTCTCTTGCTAGCGCTCGTCTGGAGCTCGTTGTCATGGTAACCGGGCAGATAAACCACGCCGCCAGGACGCCGCCCCACCCCGGTCGCCACGCGCCTGCCTCCTACCTCACACCACGTCGGAACGAACCGGGCACCCAGTACCCAGCCCATGATAAACTCAACCTACCGTGTCGTGTCGCCCCCTTATTTACACTATAGCAGCTCATTTTGTTACTGACATTTTGAGATTTTGTTTTAACAATATGCTGTTGGCACATGGAAAAACTCGGGTCAATGCTTTGTTATGATTTTGCAGTTAGAACTATATATGTAATATAAATCCCACCAAAGCATAAATGTGAAAAAGGTGCCAAGTTCGGTACTAGGTACAGTGAGTCTATCGGCTTCGCTGATAAAATAATTGAGATCTAAGTGCCAAGTTCAGTAAACCTTCAAAATTATCTACAGAAATATATAACATTCTTTAAACTTTTGAAACAATTTGAAGAATGTTATTTTATCGGCGTAGCCGACAGACTCACTGTACTTGGTAACGACCTTGGCACCTTTTTCACATTTATGTTTTTGGTGGGATATCAAATTTATTTGTAAAGTTCAAGTAACTTTAAATTTATTCGGCGTTTACACGGTATTCTTTTCTTTTCATTATCAAGATTGAAAACTAATGTTACTCCATAAGTTAAATCATGGTCAGATCCCAACAACCAATACCACTGTAGAAATTGCCTTACAGAAATTAGAAATCGGTTTTTTTTATTGTATGTAAGTTAAGTACTTACATACAATAAAAAATCCGATCTTATCCGAGTCTTACTTCACTTTTTTCACTCTACCACCGCTTCGAAAGGTGTTATGGCTGAAAGGAAAGAAGCAGCGCATGAAACTTTCAGCAGCACATCTTTTGTAATAAATGTATCTTACAATAATTATGAATACAATCAGTGCAGAGCTGGAGCTGAATTTAGGACCAAGCCTAGTATAATTTAAATAGTCATTTATTTTATAATAACCCTTTTTACATACGGTCTGTCTGATGTGGGTCTTAAATTTTTTCTCTGTCATATGTATTACATTCAGGTATCTTATTATAAAATCGTACACAGTGACCCATAAATGGTGTATTTACTTTACTAAGTCTAAAGCGTGGGACTGCAAGTTTTGTTTCTGATGTTGAAATCATGATTATCACAATTTTTCGGAAACAGCTGTAAGTTTTTACGTACATACGTGATATTTTCATAAATATATTGACTCGCGACAGTCTGTATATTTATTTCTTTGAACATTTCCCTTAAAGAGTCCCGGCAACGTAGATTATAATTATTGCACGAATTGTTCTCTTCTGTAGAATGAAGATGGTTTCATTGATATTCTATACATTACTTCTGTAATGAGGCCTGGGATGTTAACCGTTGAGGAGCTCTGTGGGCTACCTTCTAAATCCATGGCCAGATCCCGGCAATCGGCGTCAATATCACTCTAGAAGTTGACTATAACCTTCTACACATCAACTCTATCACAGGGCCTGGGCTGTTTACCGTTGAGAAGTTCTGTCCGCTACCATCGAAATCCTTAGTCAGATCCTAGGAGTTAATATCACTAGAAGTTGACTATGATCTTCTATACACTAACTATCACGAGGCCTGGGCTGTTTACCGTTGAGGAGTTCTGTCCGCTACCTTCGAAATCCCCAGAGCCTAACAAACAATATGTTTTCTTTATACATTCTCAATGACATAACATCATACCAAATTTCAAGTTACTGAGTCAACTGGAAGTGGTTTAGGTTTTTGATGAGCGAATGTTAAAAATGGCGATATTCAGAGGTCAATATCTCAGGAACTATTTGAGATACTATTATGAAATTTAAGATTCCGGGGGCCTTAATAGACATACAAAACTACAAGTAACTGTATTTATAGGGGGTTGAAAATCGCTTGAAATGGTTCCTGTAATAATACACAAGTCGTGGGTCGTCGCCGTTTTCTTCCGAACTTGGCGGACCCACTCCAGTGTGTCTAGATATACTGAGTTGAGTTGCACATTTCAGTATCACGAGTAATACTTGGCTTAATCGCTTCTCTACCCGGCGCTCTACAGAATCATGTAAGTTTACTCAGAACTTGGTCCGCGGTATCACGGCGTTTACTCAAATCTTTGTTCTCGGAGCTTTATATGAAAAGCTCGGCGAAGACCACGGTAATAAGTAAGTTAGATTACTACTCCTATTTACAAGAACGCGAATTGGTCAGCCTCTTCTCTTCACATATGTAATGTGTGTGACTCGCTTATTGGTATAATTGCAGGTTGTGGAACACACGGCAATTAGATAGTTACCATACCGTTTTTAGAGTTGTTGTTTTATTACCTTTCAATATATATCTTTTCAATCTGACACCATGACCTGACTAGGTTGTTCACCAACTGGTCCCATGGCAGTCGCGAGATCAGACGCGGGATGACGTTTAAACTCGAAATAAGCAAAAATTTTAACTTCAAAAAAAAGGAGGAGGTTCTTAATTTGACTTTGTGAACCGATTTTGATGATTCTTTTTTGAATGACAAGGGTATACCTCCAGGGTGGTCCCATAAAAGCGTCATCCTCAGCGGATGACAGCAAGTCACTTGTAATTAGACAATTGTGACAATTATGAAGTCCCGCCGATTAGGGCGAAACCATCGTTCCCTTTCACCAACACCAGATCCGCCATCATTAATACTAAAAATTGAGAAATAAATAAATTTTCTCATAAATGCTCGGAAGTGTGCTCAATACAGTCAAAAATACCGGCCGGAAAATTGCTTGCTGCAGGCGCCTCGGGTCACGGGGCGGGGGCGGTGGCGCGGGGCGGGGCCAACGCAACGGACAGTAATATAAAAAGTATGCATGTGATGTCTATATTACTACCGCGTTAGGTGCATTTGCACTGGTCGCCGCCCCCACCCACTTACACCCGCACCACCAGCTCGAGCAGGTCCAGCTTCAACTGTACAACGCCTCTTCTTTCCTTTTATGGACGCCTAGTACTTTCAGCTTGGAAGCATAATTTGGAAAGTAACATTTTTTTTCGATTTCCTCGCATTATTTGAGAAAAGCATTATATATATAAATATATATGTGTTACTCTGTGTACAATAATGTATAAAATGTATGCTTTGTAAGGTTTAGATAGATAGAATCACTTTATTGTACACAAAGGTTTAGTGTATTTTGTACATACACAGGTATTATGTACGATTATTACAATTTTATTCTTAGGTAAGAATAATCATATTTTTGGTAGGGATGCATCGATACGATACGCGTTTTGGCGGGTACGATACGCGTTTTGGCGGGTACGATACGCGTTTTGGCGGGTACGATACGCGTTTTGGCGGGTACGATACGCGTTTTGGCGGGTACGATACCGATATCTATATTAATGGAAATATATCGGCGATACCGATGGTAAATTTACCTGAAGGAGTGATATGACACAAACGAAGGTGTTTAACCGACAAACACAAAAGTAAAGTTGATAATTAAAATTAAGAGTAATAATTTGTGTCTAACGTTCGGTTCAAGGAAAATTGTGTAACGAAAAATGTAAGAGTTAGAAAAGTAATAGTTAAACCATTGTAAAGGATGATTGACGACAAGAAAAAACAGTGCGATATTAATAAAGTTCTGATGTTGATTGCAAGTGAAAATGGCAAGGTCGAAAGAAAAAAGGCTAAAATTTACATATTAAACCCCGTTTGCGAAACCACCAAAAAGTTGTTTTATTCTTTCTTTCTTAAGAAAGACAGAAGGCCAGATTTCTTTGGGCTGTGGCTGTGTCATTTTTGACACCGGCTCGAACCAGGTTGACCAAGATGGTGAGCGCCGAGGACGAAATTTGAATTCATGAAATAATAAAACCATCAATAGTAGCCCCGACTTCTAACCAACCCGATTTTTTATTTAGGAAACGTGTGATGCACTAACCCCTTTATAGGACTGAAAAACACAGAACCCTCTTTTCGTGCAAAGTCGGTTAAGGTACCAAAGACCTTCAAATATATCATTGAAATAATATATATTAATACAAAGTTTTACCATTACTATAAATGAACAGCCAAGTTCCTTCTCGTTTGCACCGGAGAACAATAACATCGAAACGTATTGGTGTGTGGGCAAATAAATATCGCCGATACCGATGTATCGGAAAAAACCAAAATATCGCCGATATGTCGGTATCGGATGCATCGCTATTTTTAAGCACATAGGAATGGTTCTACACAGTATACAGTAAATAACCAAAAATTGATTTTTTTTTCTTCAGAATGTCGACCACAAGGCCAAATTCCGGTCCAAAAAAGGACAACTGCCGTTTGTAGAGCTGAATGGAGAAGAGATTGCTGACAGTACTTTCATCATAAAAGAGCTCTCTGAAAAGTATAATAAGGACCTAGAGGCTGGTGAGTCTTGTTATTAAGCTATCCGTGTCAAGTCGAGAGTCGAGACACACTGCAATCTTGTCGCAGGCATCCCATTACATACATTGTAATTTGATAACTAATAATTTAATCACTATAATACTGCACTGTCTATACAGGGTGTAACAGCTAAGTGTTAACAGGCAATTATTTCGTCACTGATAAAGATATTCAAAATATTTGAACTGATATTGCTACTAGATCACATGGTGCATGCATACATACATACATACACCCGAAAAACATTACCCTCCTCCTTCGGCACTCGGGCAAAAAACATTCAACTGGTGTCGTAACTTGGTCACCTAGCGCAATAAGTACCAACTCTATTTAAAAAAATCTCATTTGCAAAAAGTTATAAGTAATATTTTTTAAATTTTAGTTAGTATTAGGGGTCATATTTTTATTACCATCAAAAAGATTTATTTCAACTCTTCATAAATGGTTTAGTACTAGTTAGTCAAAATCTCTTACATTTCCGAGATAAATTGAAAATAAATATCTACTAAAATTATTATAAAATTACTGACATATTCGCTTATCAGCATTATAAATTTTATACAGATAAAACAAACCGTTTTGATAGTATTAAAAATTCGCTCTGCATATGCATTAAAAAAATAAAAATAATGACGTACTACTTTTTCTTACAGTGACATTAAAAATTTGGAGTTACCGCCTTTTGTATTAGAAAAAAAATTAACAGTATCAATTGGAATATCCTGGTTATCTCTTTAATTGCCATAATAACCCCTTGTAAATACATAGCCCTTTTGTATAAAATTAGTATGAACTTTTCAATATATTTTTTAAAATAATGCCAGATCCATTGGTATTTTCAATAATTGGTACTAATCCTTTTATGTAGAGTTAAAATAGACTTTTGGATGGTCTCAAAAAATGACAATTTTAGACTTACTACATTTTCCTGTTAAAAATTCGGACTTACCACCTATTGCACTATGTGATCTAGTAGCAATATTAGTTGAGAGATTTTGAATATCTCTATCAGTGACGAAATATTAGTTGAGAGATTTTGAATATCTCTATCAGTGACGAAATAATCGCATAAATAAACATAAATAAAAATAAACACTTAGCTGATCCACTCTGTATATACTCGTATTATGCCTGCATTCAGCCTTTTACTGACCTATTTTATTTTTAACTGGCTATAATCAATAAACACAGATAATCTGATTTAAAAGTGTAGAATAGAAAATCGTTATTATCGTACCTTGGTTGAAAATGTATGCCCCTGATTATACATACCTGTATTTATATTATGTGTGTCAAGAGTATTTTTTAATTTTGCCCTGCACAAAGACAAATCGAGCAAATTGTATGAAATACAAAATTTCATACAATGTTCTTTGTAAAGTCTGGTTATATATACCCTACCTACATGGAAGAAACGACAAGTCTTAATCGTATGTACACTAATATTTTTCAGCTCTGACTTCGGAGCAGCGAGTGGTGTCGCACGCGATGATTTCCATGATTGAAAATCATCTGTCGTGGGTGATCCTGTGGTGGCGTGCTAAGTACCCGGAGAGCGTCATCAAGGGCTACCAAGTGAATCTGCAGAACGCGCTCAATACCCGCCTCCCCAATCCAATACTCAATTTCTGCTACAAACTAACTTCTGGACGCAAGGTACAAAATTATTGATTGCAACCAACAGTAGTTTATGCAACTGGCACCTAATTACAGCCATTGTTAAATGAGTTTCAGTTTTTGATACGAGCGAAGCAATCTGAGTTCAAAACAAATTCGGACCCCCGAAATGTAGAATTTTGAGCAATAATGGTTATGAACCTTCTCGACAGCAGACTAGTTGCGAATGACGTTAGACGACTCCGGCCGACGGCCAAGTGTGAACGACGGAGGTCGGTGGCCGTAGGTCGTCCGCCGCAGGGCGGTTGCCGAAGCGGTCAACGAGTATGTGTGTCTTCGGAAAAGCCGATAATTCTTTGGTACATGACATTACATGTTTTCAAACTCGGATCTCCTGCATGGGAGTCCGGCGTCCTAGCCACAATATACTAGCAATTATAAGTGGGGCGGTCAAAATGTTATCAACCTAATTGTTTTACTTTTATTACAAACTCCTTGGCCAAATATCACTGGCTGGCGAACTTTAGTTAATTGTTAAAAAAAACATGGCTGTGCTTTTCAATCGCTACGATGGAGGTAACGCGGGTAGCATTTCATGATATAATCTATTATGATTTTAAACGAGGGTTAACATATATAAGGAATCACATGAAAATACTTTTGGGGAATTGGCTCCATCACTTGCCACCATCGCCTATTGGTTTCGTAAGTTTAAGCGTGGTCGGAGCGACCTAAAAGATGACCTTAGACCGGGGCGATTACCAACGGCAGTCATTAGGATGGAGTGGCTAATAACGGAATGTTACCAAGCGCAAGGTTCAGGTTGAACTGAAGATTGGATCACAGGCAGTTTCCACCATTTTTCATGACTATTTTAAAGTTACGAAGGTTGCATCGCGATGGATACCCCACTCTCTCAGAAGAGTAGAAAGTCCGACGTGAAGACCAGTTTATGAAGGTAATTCGGCGGAGGTAGAGCTCACAACAGGTGACCTACATCTTGACTTCCGATGAATCTTGGATATACAGCTACGACCCGCTTACGAATCATCAATCGACAGAATGGGTCTTTGAAGAAGACGATTTACTCGCTAAGGTTGTTCGCAGTCGAAGCGTCAACAAAAAAAGGTCTGTCGTAGTGGGCCTGTAGCCGTAATTCCAGTAGAAGATCGAAGGACAGTTAATAGCCAATGGTATAGCGAGGTTTGATTGCCGCAAGCCTTCCAGGAGCTGAGTGACTATCGTCCGAGGAGCACAACGCGTGGTATAATTTTTCACCAAGATAATGATCCCGCTCACACGGCCGCCAGAACCATGGACTTTTTAACCCAATCGGGCGTGCAATTGCTACTACATCCTACAGTCCTGACTTCGCTCCATGTGATTTCTTTTTCTTCCCCACGTTGATGAAATCTCTGCGGGGAAGGAAATTTACGACTGCGGACGAAGTAGTAGACCAATTTAGGAGACTTTTTTTCGATCTTCCGCAAGAACAGTTTTTCACATGTTTTGAAAGCTGGTTCAGTCGAATGCATAAGTGCATTGATGACGCAGGGGAATACTTTGAAAAGTTGAAAATAAACATTTGTAATATTTCTTTTATTTTCTATTTGACTAAAAATTAATAGATCGCCCTAGGTATTCTTTAAAATCAGTCTAGTTGCTTACCCTCGTGTTCGTTTCATGATTGTGTATCGTGTATAGGTTACGTTCCACAGACAAGTTCGGACTCCGGCGTGCCTCTCCTTTGTGAAAAAATCCTATTTTTTCTTCGTAATATATAAATGGTACTTAACATTAATTTCAGGGAATGAAAAAAGCCAAAGCTCATGGCATTGGTGTCCACTCTCAAGATGAGATAATCGAGTTTGGGAAAAATGATTTACGGGTGCTGTCTGATCTGCTCTCCGACAGGCCATTTTTCTTCGGCGATGAACCGACGCTTGTAAGTATATTTGACTACGTATATATCTATCTATCAGCTCGTGCCTGTCCACTGCAGGATAATAGGCCTCTCCCAGGGCGCGCTATGTCACTCGGTCCTCAATTTGACTACCTAACCCTTGCATTATAGTACCAAGTGTAGATAAAAAGAAAGCTTTATTGCGGCGTTATGATAAACTACTTGTTCAATATGTACATTTCAATTTCGATTCAATTAACGAGTTTATGGCTCCACCGTGGTTTTGGTAATATTTCCAATAATATGTTTCCATTTCTTGCTGTATTCTAGTCTATAATTATTAGTCTGAGCACTTTACCTATGTATGTAGGTCTTAGGTATATGAATTGTACTATATTTAGGCACCTACTATATATAACAGATAATATAAGTCTTCAACTGTTTATTGTTCAAATGCAACTGTAATCTGTGAACAGCTGGATGTGGTGGCGTTCTCGAATCTCGCTCAGCTGCGCTTCATCGACGAGGAAGTGGTGCACCCGCTGAGAGATGCTATGAACGAACTGTTTCCGAATCTCGTGGGATTAGTATCCCGTATCAAACAGCGCGCATTCCAAGATTGGGATGACATCTGCACAACTCTCGATCTCAACGCGCATCTGCCCAAGCCACCGAAGGAAGTTAAAGAGACCAAGGAGGGCACTGGGCCCGCTGAGAAGCAGCCACTACCCGAAGAAACTGAGAAGGACAAGGTCAGTTATGCTAATTTATATTAGCAATATGCATTTGTTTTTTTAATATTTGTAGTTTATATTGCCATACAAAATCTATATGACATATCTTCTATAATAAGCATTGTATTCTTTTGAGACGTGGCGGCCATAAAGAATAGCACCACCCCAACTATTCCCGTGAGTGTCGTACGAGGCGACTAAGGGACTTGGTGGATACTATTCTACACCTAGTAGACGGCGATAGGCTCGCAACCTATCACGTTTGTTTACCAAATCTTACGGTGAGGAGTGGGAACTGCCTATAATGAAAGTGGTTCCTCTGTCTTCCCCCTACGGGATTATGGACGTGGGTGTTATGCTATTCTATTAAGATACATGCACTTTTTGCCGCTCGATGATTAAAATTTTTTAACTAACGGATGCCACTTGGCGCATGTGCTATGAGCTTATCCCCCATCATTAATTAGTACGCTGTGAAAAAAATAGTTCTATTTTATTCCGCAATATGGCGAGGGTTTTTATATTTATATATCGATCGACCATTCGACAGTCGTACATAGGTATGTTTGTCAAAATATTTTGAGCAGCGTCCTGAGCCTCTGCCTCTAATCCGCGGTTAACTGTCAGTACGCGGGGCCCTAGTTACCGAGTTAATTCTGTACAGTGGAAGACACATCAGGCCTTCCCCTTTGTACTTTGCCGCTTTGACACATTCATACGAACGTCAAGGAAGCATAACAAAAACTTATTGCGACACGGTTCTACAGGGTATAAGCTTGATGTGTCTTCCACTGTACCTTGGGAAGGTATTTCGTCCCCATTTAGTATTTTAGTTTTGATGATAATGAGTATGACTATTTCTAAAGATGTACTAAAAAGTTTTAAATATATTTTACAGGGCGAAGAACTGGAAAAGGAACCAGAAGAAAAGAAAGAAAAAGAAAACGAAAATGAGAAGTAAACTGATACGGCACCTGAATCGACAACATGCTAACATACAAGTTGAATTATACACTTAAGAGTCAGACTCGTAATTGATTCTGTAAATTGTAAGCGTGTAAATCCATTTGTCTTTCCCGTTCGTTTCATTTGACGTGGAAGCACGCGTCTTTATATATTTGTGCTTTTGATTTATCATATTGTCATATTATATAGATTATGCTCGATGTCGTGTCGTGATTAAATGATGATATCGTTGTATTATAATAAGTAACAAGATGAGAACACCTGTCTATGTTTAAAGTAGGGACTCTGTTTATGATCCATTAGTTTCAACAATTATTAGTGCATAATTACATGTGTTTTTGGCTTCATATAGGTATGATTTTATTAAATATTTATTTATCTAATTTCTTCAAGTAATTAAAAATACGTATATATCATATAAGAAATTTGGTTGTTAAGATTCGTGATTAATAATTTATTCAATAAATTGCATAATTTATATTGTAATAGAAATGGAGTATGTAATATAATATAATAAATAACATTAAATTATGTAGTTAGTGTCTGATCGAAACTTGATGTTAGGAACGAAATTGAAACAGAAATCTTCAAATAACGTACGTCCTATGTATGAAATCTATCTATATGAGCAGTTTAATTAAACAAACTAGTAACTGTAGGTACGAATTCGATGACGACAGCAGACATTGTATGAAAATATCGGCAGTCTGCGATCGCTTTCGGAAACATACCTTAATATATCAAAGCACAATACAGTATTTTAAATCTTTATGCAAATGGTGTAGTCAGCTGATGGCACTAAAAAGTGTGGGGAGTGATATGAATCAAGTTGACAAAACCAAGGAGCTTCTTGTAGGAAATACTTTTATTTGGCTGGTTCATCAGATAATTTTACTCACATTAATCAGTCAATACCTGGAACGGGGTTACAATTCCCGATCATCTACGAATTAGCTATGTTTGTCCCCATTCATTATGTTGTATACAGGCTGAATTATTAACAATACGTATAATCGGGGATCCCTATTTATATAAGTGTATGTACCACTTTGCGAACGTCTAATGGTTATGGAAATAATTTTACATTCCTACAAACGGACAGAAGTAAAAAGTTAAGTCTTATGGGATAGTTTTATGTCTTCGATCGGACACTACACCCAGGTTTACGTGGCCCTTAAATATAGAAGAGGGTTATGTTGTTGCGTTCCGCTGTCATGACATGTTCGTCCTATTTTATTGTTTAAAAACGGTTTACAGTGGTTATTTTTTCGTAAAACTAGTGTATTTTACCTAAAAATCGTCCATATTAAGTGAACGTTATATAAAACAGTGAAATGGGAGTGAAATACTACAGATGTTGTGGATCAGGCAACCTAACCTCCAGTTGCGCTTAGAATGCAAGACACTAAGCATTCCTTGTGCACACGACTCTCCCTTAATCTCGACGTTTATAAACCGTTTTTTTTTTCAAAACACCTAAAACGTTCGAGTTATTTTCAAGATTCTAACACGGTCATTGGTCAAATTGCAGAGTGTAAATCACCAGCAGGGGCCAAAAATTAAGGAAAAAAAGTATAGAAGAATTTCTGTTTTTGGTTGAACATTTTGTTATTTATATTTTATATTAGGGAGCTTCACATGACTACTTTGTATCTGTTTTTCAAGTAGAATAATTGGACATGTAAGGTTTATGAATACTGTTTTTTTATGAAAGATAATACTCGTTCCAGCTGTAAGTATATTAAAACAGATAATAGGGCTTGTCTATTATACTTTAAAACTAAATGTGAAATAATATTATAATGATACCAAAAATTGGCTCATATTTAGTAATTAATTGATAATTGGGAAGTAAGTATGTATTTCGCATTATCAAAAGTGAAAAATATAATAATAATATGGAAAGTACTGTTGTGTATGTTTAGAGTGTTTTGAGATTCTTGTACCTAATTTATTGGTTTATACAAACGAAATTTTACAATTTACAAGTTTTTGATAAACGAAAAAGCCTGGAAGACTGTTTTTTCATGTTATTATGTAATTCATAGTCCATAAAATTTTGATATTGTATTAAATGTTAAGTAAGATTTAGGAGCGAACGTACTCAAAATTCATAGGTTGTAAGTTTTATTAAATGCACATTGGTGTGATTGGTTACTCTACTAAAATTCGAGTGAAATTCGTTCGTATAAATCTCTGATAATTGAAAACGAACCATTTTATAAGGTGAAATCATTCACTAATATGAATAACAGCAAATATAAAGAAACTCGAGAAGTCAACAATGACAGTGACAATGAGAAAGAAGTTTAAACTTTTCAAGTTTATTTTTTTGTAAATCTGGATTTGTTTCCTTAAATTTGGGTAAAATTGATTGTCTGAAACATTCCATGAACATGATTCGTTTTCAATTACTCCCAGATTATAAACAACTGCATTTCAAATTTAAAATGTGATGACGTGTTATAAGACTTATTCAGATTTGTTCAATATTCACTTATTTGTTTTAACCCGTGAAAAGCTAAAGCTGAGACTTTCAATATTATTATGGATCAGATAAACACTATGGCGTAGTTGTGTTATATCAGTGCAAGTTGTGTAATAGAAATTTAAAAAAGAGTCGTATAATCTCACGGAAATGACAAAAGTCGGATTGTGTCTAAAGAAGGTGTTACCAAAAAAAAACACCAGAGCCTCCTTAAGTTCTAACAATAATATATAAATTAGAGGATACTAACAAGCCATTGGTATCCGAAGGTAAATGTCGCCTTACACTGATGCTGAAATGTAAACGCCGACGGTTACAGACAGTAAACCAAATCGCGAAACAAAAAAATCAAAACAAAAGCAAAATAAATAAATAATGCCTGTAAGTAACTTGTAAGTAAGCTTGACGATAAATCCAGCAGTAGGAATGGTAGTCACTCCTAGAGAACTTCCAACTTTCACCCCCTTCAACAAAATTCAACACTTGTATCTGTTCAATTCCCTACAATGCTTGAATTACCTACATAATGATAGACCGAATACATTTACATTGGTTAAAGAACAATCTCCTCATCAAAACAGTTACTAGTTATAATATTTATGTGAATTTCCTTTTTAATGTAGACGGGTATAATACATCACTCATAAATGGTAATCTAAGGTTATATGGAAGAAAATTGTGTATCAAAAATGTCATTTTTATATGTACTCTGTATGTATATTGTTATACTTTATGTAACATACCCATGTATGAATGTGGAGTCAACCAGTATTTATTCGTAGTTATTGATGTTACACGACTGAACTATTGAAGTAAGTGACAAGTTGAGAATCTCAATAGCATGGAAGTAAATAGTTGTACGTAGTACTTTTCGGGAAATTGACATTCTGCAACCAAACGCTTATTACTTCCATGTGTAATAAATAGTAATATTATGTCAAAGTGTCAGTCACTGAAACAGGCTTCATGTCACATTAGCTGTTAATTATTATACATTCATGCCAGTTTATTTTCATGTGGTTGAATTAAGAATCTGCTTTTTTAATTTATCTATCGCAAATATTGTTTTTTTCAAAAGAGCTTATCGTGACCTTGTTGAGAATTAGGTAGTCATAGGGTAATGTGCAAAATAGCAGATTTTTGTTTATTTTAAGAGTTTAAAAAATAAATACATGTTGATGTAACCCAATCAGTGGAAAAACTGCCTTAAATATATTTTCAGGCGCACTTTCCATGATCCAGTCCACGAAATATTCCAAAATCTTAGTAGACACCAGTGGCTGTTTCCATGTGTCATTAAACAGGCTCAGATTGATTGCTCATACCTATATTTTAAAATACAGAGCCGACGATCTCGACGACGAGCATGCATGAAACGACGAATGACTAGAGGAAGAGGCGTGCTAAGATTTGTGACGCTCCATTATCTCTGCCTACCCTGCAAGGGACATAGCGTGAAGTTATGTATGTAATTACAATATAAAACCATCTTATTTTGTATTATGTTATACTAATACTTCTTAATTCTTTATGATGACATATAATATTACATTTCATATTTTACTCAGATTTTGCTAAATGTATTTGCGCCTGAAAGAATAATCAAGCCAGTTTTTTCTGTTAGCCACTGATTGGGGAGATCAGATATATTTATTTTTTAATACACTTAAAATTTACGAATATCTGAGATAGGTTCCTTTTGCACCGAGGGTGGGTAATTTTGTATGAAGTTTGCGCATTGTCCTTTAGTTGGTATTTCACTTAACAACACGCAGGTCTAACGTGCTGAGATGTAAACATTTGCATTGCGCTGGCTTGCGAACTTATCGCTTACACCGAGTACGTTACCAAAATAACAGGTGTAACCAGAGCCCAGTCAATGTTGTCATGTTTGGCACGCTCTAGGCCTACCCTACAGTTCATAGTATTTACATCTAAAACAGTCACATCTTTGTACGATTAAAATTAGAATAATATACTTAAATGTAAGTTTATAGGTCTCAAATTTTACATATAAATATCAGTAAGGTAATAAGATAAGCGTAACGGAATTCGACGTTACGTTAGATGATAAGACAAGATAGAACGATGCGGTCGAGATATTGGGTCGTTCCGCTCGTAGTATATAGTAAAACCAGTAATTAATCGGTATACTTATAAAAGATTTTATTTGATGTATGAATTTCATTTGACATTTTTGGGGTAAGGTCGACATCATGTCCCTCCCGACAACTGCTGACCATCACTGCCATTAGTCTCACGTGTAAGGAATTAAGAATAAGAGAGAAAATAGTTTAGGAAACGAGATGGTACATCATAAAGTTGTGTATTCATTCACTGTTGTTTCTTTTGGAAACTAAAGTGAATAAACACATAAATACACATTAACCATACTGATAATATAATGTCAGTAGTGCGAGGCTGATATCCTGGCCGATCATCCCATCTTAAAGCCTGTTTCAGTGTGGTGCAACATCTCGGCAGAGTTCGCTATGGCTGTCATTCACATACATCGATGTGTTACCGACAAACTACTACAAACACAGCTTTGATTGGCAAAAGCCTTTCTATGATAGGTATCTCAGTTACTGTCATCTAACATTGAGCACATCTACTTTTTGTATGAACGTATGGAGAATGATTGATTGATACAGGCTGTAACTATTAAGTACGGTTATACTTTAGATGTAAGATTTAAATGTTTAAGTCGATAATTAGACCATCGCTTTTGGCTTACATGTATTAGCTTTCATTTATTTTGGGGCAATAAAGGAAATGCAAGTATTTTATTATTCTCAAAATTTTAGTGAAATTTTCATATAATATTAAAACTCGTATAAATACGGTAGGTAAATAATTATATGAAATGTAGACGTGCATTTCTTTATTGTCCCTCTTCAATAGAAGACATTTAATCGATTTATTGCGTGACATATTCTGACTCAACTTGTATTGTTGTAAGGTAGTGCTATTATACAAATTAAACTTAATACCATTACGGTTACTTATAGATATCTCAAGTATGTTTATATTAATATAGTATCATAGAGGACAATTATAAGGGAAAATAAGTTATAGTTACGTTTTCATTTTCTAATTATTATTATAATCATTAACTCATATAGTAATTGTGGTTTTCAATTATCGTGTCAATATGTTAACGTAAGACGGTATAATTCAATTAGCTAGTAGGTAATGGTTCGCCATAAACGTACCGATTAAATATACGTTACTGAGATTTCAGTGGCCACAATGTTTCTCATAAGGATTCAGTGTAATTGTTCTGTCGCAATTAAAGTATATATCTACTACAACTCTAATACTGCTCTTTGTTTAGACGTGACGTGGTGATCCAAGATTTGTGGTCTTCACCCACGGGGATGAGATCACACGTCACGTCGAAACATGACGCAGGATTTGTTTTCTTTCATTGTAGGTTTACTAACTTTTACTAATCTGGAATTTGGTACCGCTGATTAGTCCAATTTTTCTGGTTGCTCTATACTTACTCGTAGTAAGGGGTCATTCCTCATGCTGCAACTGGGTTCTCTCAGTTTCGATTGATCAATTAATTTTTGATTCGTATTACAGAACAAAGCAAAAACAATTTACCAACCAACCTTAGACTAAATTCCAGTAGGTACTTAGTTGATAATTGTTCTAAATTGAAATAGTGAAAATAGTATTTTTAATATTATTTTAAACATCAGGTCAGTTTACCAACTCTTGTTACTCCCTTGACCTGACTTGTCACTGGCGAAATTCGTATATTCGCAAATGCCATTAACCGAAGAGGAAGAAGAACGATTAAAGCAGTTCCTCCATGGCGTTCAGGAAGCAAGCAGGCATATGTGTACTCTAAGCCTCGATTTATATTCGGCCGCTGGCCAATTTATATGTATTGAGTGCACGTGCACTAAGCTCTCTCTATAGAAATTAGCCAGCAGCGAGCGGCTGAATATAAATCGAGGCTAAAAGAGGTAGAAGGAAAGCTTGGGCTAATGTGACTAATTTCAAAGGGTAAGAAATTATAGAGACGTTTGGAGAGACTGAAAAGAATAGTTAAGTCTGACCAACAATCTAACCAATGGCTTCTCTAAAGGAATAACCGACCTTCCGGCGACTTTATTATGTGGCTAGCCCACGACAGATTGCAGTTAAAAATGATACCAAAGGTTTTAGCGCTATTGGTGTATGCCATAGGTACTGTGTCGAATATTACCGATTGAAGAGTAGACTGAGCATTATGATCAAAGCTTATGACTTGGGGGATTTACCAAGAGTCTAAAAGATTTTGCTTCGAGAGCCGATGTAAACCCTGTTATTTCCGAAGATCCAATGTTTTTTAAAAGGCTAGTTATTTATGATAGCCTGAGCTTGATCCTGTACGCCGTCAGCGAGTTGCATCATGTAGTTATTTTAGTTAATCTACCTAAATCCTTATCTATAATTAAAAGAGGTCGCTAACCTGATTATCTTATCATTGCCACATTGAGTTTGATTGGCTTTGTATATTCTACGGTAAGATGCTGTTTTAAAATTTATTTTTTAGTGTTCCGTACTCCGGCCCCGCAGGGGAAATGGAGCCCAAATGTCACTCCATCGTCAGTCTGTCCATCCGTCCCAGACTTACACATTTCACCGGAAAAAATGTTCATGATCCTACTCCACGCGGTTAGACCACGGGCTATAAGCGGTCTATCCATTATGTACGAGCACTTTATTATAATTTGCTTTTATGAACTTTTGGTATTTTACGGTGTTTTGGCTTTTGAAAACTTTTTACGGCCTCGTATTAACTGGTCATCGGCCAACAATTAATACATTATGTCCACGTATATATATACAATACAACAGTGGTTTCTGAGAAGAATATCTCCGCTCGTTCGCTCCCGTCCGCCTCCGCGTTTCAGTGTCCACAAGGCACCAGCCGGCCGGTTCCCCACTCGCCCGTCAGTCGACTCTGGCAGTTGGCCGCATGCAGTTCGTTTCCTTACTGCAGCGGCGCCAATTCATCCACTACTCTGCATAACTCCGCATTTCGTATAATCTACCACCTTTAACAGCTTAATGGCGTTCTCACAACTTTACAAGATTTTATTATTTTTCAACTTTTTATGTTTTGCTCTCACTGAAATTTGCCCGCCGAAATGCCTGTGCGTTCGAAGTTCGGTGCGATGCTTACACCAAGAGTTGGTGACCATCCCGAAAACACCGAGCGACGCTCAAACTCTGTGAGTATGATTTTAATGTTAGTTTCACAATGTGTATTATGTTTAATCTATTTGTAGGCAGTTGTTAGCATATGAGTTTTATAAATAGGTAATTGTGGAATTTTGAGATAGGCCGAGGTAAGCGAGCGAACGCGTATTGTTGCGAAAGCATCTGGTTTGGTGTTGGCAGAAATAAATTTATGGCGCATTGATCCTACTTACGCGTAGGATGTAGGTATACATTAAAGTTTATTGAACAAAAGCAAAGCGAAATATGCCGTGTAAACTACTTATAGGGGTACCGACGAAATGCTCGTCGGTTTGAAAATAGAAATGTTCGTAGAGAACAGTTTATGCAGTTTAACAACAGATTTGTAGGGATTTTTTCCTGTTCTGTGTGTTTGCCCCAAACACGTTAGGTTAGGTACAGATTACAATAGGCTCAGCGCGCTCCCATAGAGAGGATACCTACGGACCATGGTCTTCCGTTCGGGCCCAGTGCTAATTGGATGGATTACACATGCCTTTGAAAACTATTTCTAAACTTTTTTTTACTTTTAGTACGCGACATCCCCGGAATGCCGGTTGCTAGTGATGTGACAAATGCGTTGGGTATATTATCTATAATCATCATCATCTATGAGTTCCGAAGTTGAACTTCCATTCTAACGGGCATTTTATCGCATAGAAAGCCTATTCACATTGATCTAATTCATACATTCTATCAAATAGAACGTAGAATAGAAGAAAGTGAGACCGTTCCCTGAGATACTCGTGCCTTGTAATTGTAATCTACCGATATCGAATATTCGGTGCAATTCCCATCCCCGTGCTTAGGGCCACAACAAACTAGGCGTTTTAAAGATGACTGTATTATGATGACTTGAATGATGAAGTTGAGATCTATCATCAAAATAAATCAAATCTAGATTAAGTATATCAATAGCTTTTTCGGAACTGAACACTTTCGCATCGTACCCAAATAAACCTTTGTTTACGAACCATGCATGTTCGATATCAAAGCGAACGTCAAGATTCGTTTCTAGTCAGACACGACAGATAGGAACACCGTAAGCGCTCCGTTTGGCTTGCGCCTAATTTGCCTAGCAATTATAAACAAAGTCCTTAGCAACGGCATTCCGAGTTTGTCGCCTATTTATATATAAGTACCTACCTCAGACCTTAAACGTTTCCTCGCAATGCATGTTTCCATTTACCTATGTAGCTTGGTAGAGGCATTCGGAAATATTTTCTACTCGTACTACGGAATTACTTACTGGGAGTAACCAAATAAAACACAAAAATAACTCAAAATAGTGACTAAAACCTAATGGACGCGGACTCTTTTATTAGGTTATGTTAGGTTGCATCATGAGTCATGATATGACATATGACAACAACACAAAGAGCGCCGCGAAGCGGGGCTCCTTCGACTTGGCCCACCGCTGGTTCAACCCTTCGTTACCCGTGTTACTACCAGTCTTACTATCTGTAGTAACAAGGGCATTTTTTTACCCGTATCACTACTAACAACTCCAGTTGAAGACGGGATCATTTTATTTTCCTTGTTACTACTACCTGCTAAACCTAACAATACTATTTTGAAAAAGAATATACCTTTAATAAAGCTTTTATGCATCTCTCAAGGAGATTTAAAAAAGAGTAATTAATTGCTCGTGTTACTACTGGTAGTAACATGGGTAACAGTGTTGACAGTGCCCGGACACAGCCTGCTAATAATCAATATTTCTTAACTTTGCCCAGCCAGAAGCTCCATGCAAAGTGGATACAGCCCGGGCAGTGCTAACTCTGCACATCCTGCGAACTTCGCCCGTAACAAATAGATATATAATATATTGCATTACCAATATAATACTGCATAATTTTACTGGGTGTATAACTTAGGTTCCTACAGTCCATTTCAAAGATTTTGATATTCACGAGGGCGCTACTATAATATTATAGTAGGTACTAGATTTCTGTGGTATATTTAAAATGAATATACCACATCATGTCCTATATATACATACCTAATAGGTCGATGTGAAATCGTAATATTTCCATAAGATTTCAGTTTTCTATCTATAAATTCATACTGTAATAACCCACTTAATGTAGGTAGGTAAGTAGTAAAATAAACTAACCCATTTTAGAATTGCTTACATTTATAATTAATTGTAATTAATTAGGTACATATTTACAAACTAACCCGTCAGCCGAAACATTACAATTCACTAGTCAACGCCAGACACCATGAAGTGGCGGTACTACTCGTATTTAACAGAAAGAGTGTGAGATGAATTAATCGTTTAGGTAATAACCGTAGGTAATGACCACCGTAGTACCTAATGAAATAGAGAATAGATAGCTACTTCCCTACTGTTGATTAAGCGGGTAATTTAATAAAACATCTATCAACTCATTTTGATCATAATTATTCTGATTAAATAATCAGAATAATTATGATCAAAATGAGTTAGCTTAAATTTTCATATATATTAAAATTCCATTTTGTTCAATTAATAACAAGTACACCAACAGCCGTTAGTAGCATATTATGTAGAGTTGTATGTATGTATGTATCGCACATACCTAGGGATGTGCGATATCTACTCTACATTGGGATGACAAGACTCCATTAACCTTGATTAGTTTTGTGTGTATTTCAATGATGTGCATTGGCAAAGAACATAATCTGTTATTGTATTGTAATACATTTCCTGGGTATCTATTGTACAGAACGTGGATAGCATTAGTACTTTTGTATACCTACGTATTCTATGGCATCGGTCTACATATAGGACACCACGCGGTATTCTGATATTTCCCGAAATACGTTCGCCTAAGAAAAGCCATATGATGCACGGAATACCTTAGTGGGAGCAAAGATTATAGTAGGTAAGCATCAGCGCCAATAAAGTTTAATTATTATTGGAAAAAATATCGGTACTTATTCATTGATGCGTTGCGTTGGTACTTGTTTGTAAGTAGTTATAGAGCAGACCCTATAGTATTATAAATATTAGAGATTCTTTGAAAAATTAAACTATGAGATCCGCGTACTAAGGAATATAAGCACGATCTAGGCCCAGAATAATTCCATGGTAAATAAACTCTAGGACTCTAGGGTAAATAATCTAATTAACAATTGCAACTCTATCAGGAACAATCATGAAGGAACGAACGCCAGGGAGATTAATTTTTCTTTCATCCATGGGAACAATGCTTTCTTTCGGAAAGTTTCTCCAATGATCCTAACATCTCACATTAATAAAATTGTACATAGTATATTTATGCGAGATTTTGACAGAACAAAAGTTTTGGAAACATAGATAGATCAGTGCATCAACCAATACAATGTCGCCCAACTAAAGATTCCGGGTATAAAAATCTATTTTCGGTCTGTACCTAATTAATGAGCATAAAATATTTTAGCATACATCTACGACTTCCATTGCTACGAGTATAAACCTTCGCACCTACTTAAAAGTAGGTATCTTATATTTGTTATACCGACATATACAAAATGATAGGTTTGATAATGTGTCCTGTGTGCATTGTTCGCATTTATTAGCATGACTATATGGATGACCATTTAAATGTTCAATATGACCTTGTAATAAAGCGGCGCCGGCGCCATCGGGGTTATGGACCATAACCTAGGAGCGCCTGGCGTACCTGCGACCTTGTTGTCAAGCACGAACACTGATATCAGAGTAATCTCTGAGGTCAGTGAGCACGGGCAAGGTACCTATAGTACGCGACATCCCCGGAATGCCGGTTTGTAGTGACGTGACAAATACGTTGGGTATCTCTAAATATATATTCTATACTCATATAACATATATTTATATATACCCAACGTATTCCTTAGACTCCTATAGCATAGATTTATGATAGAAAGGATTTATCGCATTATTAGTGTCTATATCTTCTATATCTACGCTGTGACTGCCGTTCACAGGATTCTATTTGCCGCTCGATTCTGTATAGAATAGAAAGATTGCCAAAGTTGAACTTCCATTCTAACGAGCATTTTATCGTATTGAAAGCCTATTCACCTTGATCTACTTTATAGATATACCTAATCAAATAGAACATACAATAGAAGAAATGAGAACGTTCCCTAAGATCCTCGTGCCTTGCAATTGTAATTTACCGATATCGAATTCTATTATATTCGCATCACCGTTCTAAGGGCCACTACAAACTGGCGTTTGTAGTCATGATCTGTCATCACTCATCATAATAAACCAAATCTAAATTATGTCCATAGCTTTTTCGGAACTGAACACAGACGCTCAGTACCTAGATAAACCTGTGTTTACGAATCATGCATGTTCGATATCAAAGTGAACGTCAAGATTAGTTTCTAGTCAGACACGACGGATGGCAAATAAGCGTTCCCCTGCCGTGACTCATTTAGAAAACCAACTGCAAATTATCAAAACTTAAGCAACTAGACATATGCCAATTATAGGTTTTCCTGAAGTAACATGAAGTATAAATAATTTACTAGAAATCATCATAATACGAGTAGGATAAAAATTTAAAAACTTATGACGTTTTCTTAGACAAAATTTTGTTTTTTGGCTCTACTGAAAAGTAGAGGTTTGTCCCTTACCACATTTGAAATTATAGTCCTCGTAGGTATATATCACAATTGAATTGTTTTATTTTTTAGGGATCTTCGCTTCAACAAGATCTACGAAGTAGCTCCGGGCGTGTTCAGTCACCTCCACCGGTTGCGCTCGTTGTTACTTAATGACAACCAGCTGCGGGCATTGCGTTACGGCGCCTTCCACGGCCTGCGCCGCCTCAAGTACCTCTATCTCTACCGCAACCGTATCCAACACATCGATGCCGATGTCTTCAAGGGAATGCAACATTTGGAACAGCTGTACGTACCTACCTATCAAATTAGCAAGCGCTCCAACGAAATACTCGTACATAATTTGATTGAACCCCCGACCGGGCAGATCCGAGGCCCAAATTAATAACTTGTAGTTTACATAATATGGGTAGGTACCTACATCCTATATCCTTAAGTAAATGCTCAGGTGCATTAAAAACTTTAAATAAACTCAGTAAGTAGCACTTATGCCTTAAAATTGATTATCATCATACCTTATTATTGTCTAAAATATGTTATATGTATATTTTTTACATGTGTTAGTGAACAAAACACAGCCATTAATTGGATTCTGTTTTATTAATTATATATAATCGACCAAACCGATATTCGTTACCGCAGTTGAGTATGACCGTTGCCGACCCGAAGATGTGTTATGGTATGGCTCTTTTACACTGCTCCGCCCGCCGTATATGGCAGCTGAACATTCAGGATCACCCATGGATGATTAAGAAGTATATGGGAGCAGCGTCACTTCGCAAACACTTTGGTCGCTCAGGTCATCAGGTGTGAGCAATGCTTTAAACGTCAGCCAGTGAACATGATAACCAGCAATGTATCTCGATATCAACTCGACCGCGCCGTGCGCACTCCTCGTATAGTGCATGAGTTTGGGGCTTCGGGTCTTGAGACTTCGGTTATTGATACCGATACACGAATACTTATACTAAGATTGTAGTAAGACACAGAAACAGATTTTACCCGATACCCGAATTCCTTTCTAAGAGCTCACGGACGTACAGCGTTTGCCTTCAAAAGTTGCCACCATGTTGCTTCGGAATGACATTTTGATTGTTTGTGACGTAGGTATATGGCAGCCTAACGTATAGGTACTAGTTTAAGTAGGTACTAGTCCGGCATGGCGATATAGCATAAACATATACGGCGGCGGCCGGAGCAGTGTAAATGAGGCATTACTTAGAAAATGATGTCATAGTTATATTATGCGTCAGGCGTTAGGCGACGAGATGTGCAGCCAAATAAACTTATGATATTATAGGACACTTAATGCGTAAGATGTCTCTTTATCCTAAACCAAGCATTCCGTAAACCTTTTTTCACCACGGAACCTTCGAAAATAAATAGGTAACAAAAGTTTAAAGTTTTGGAGGTGGAAAACATTAACACAATATGTTAAGAAACACAATGTGGCGAGTTCCTGTTTTTCTCTGAACTTGGACGGGCACACGCCGTGTATCTAGATACAATTTAATCTAAATTAAAGCCAGCACACTGCAGCTATTTAGAGTTCGGTCCGATTCAATTTCAAAATCGCTGCAGTGTGCTAAGGCGTTAGGGGCTTTAAATTGAGGTGTCAGTAAATCCCTTGGGACATGCTCACGGAACCCAGATTGGGAAACGATATGTAAAATATAAATATTCTCACAATTCAACTCAACTCTCGCAAATTGGAGCAGTTTTACCTCGATTTCATGTTCCTCGATAAGTGTATGATAATATTGTTATCTAACAATAATAATAGGTTGACCTACTCCCAGAATTGGTACCTATTAATTACTAAACTATCAAAATCAATAATAGAGACGAAATAAACAGTAAAAAATCAAAACAAGTTGCCGAGGATTATATAATATATTCTGTAACTTAAACTTACAATTGTAAATTAAAAATAGTTTAATTTTCCATTACAGATATTTGCACGTTAACGAGATACACCAAATAGAGCCCGAAACTTTCGCGAATATGCCTCGAATGGAGAGACTGTAAGTACTTAATATGTGTTTTAAAATGATGCATAAGAAATCTTGCATTTATTGATACACAAAACATGAATTTACTCAAACAATAGGTAAGTAAAATTGGATGCTCGGTTATTGTATAATAATTATGCTGATTTTAGATACCTACATAACAACCTACTGAGGAGTATTCCTCAGGGCTCGTTCAAGGGAATGCCCAGACTCCGAAAGTTACGTCTGGATAGCAACGCTCTCATTTGTGATTGCTCCATGCTATGGTTCGTACGAATGCTGGCAGAACACAGCGATATGAAAATTGCGGCTACTTGCCATGGGCCGGCTCCTCTTACCGGAACCTCACTTGGAGCCATGAAAGAATATAATCTCCATTGTAGTGAGTTTATAAAATGTTATAGTTTAATTTTACCTGTGAAATATTACACCTTAAAGAATTTTTGATAATAACGGTATCAATTTTAGAACAACCTGAAATAGAAAGAGAGCCTCAAGACGCAATTGTCAGTTTCGGAGAGGACGCTATGTTTACATGTGTGGCAACGGGAGAACCTGCTCCAGAAATTGTGTGGTTACGCGATTCTACAAAAATACCCTTGGACGCGACACATTATCAAATTATGGACAATGGCACCCTCATGGTGCATGATGCAGATGAAAATGATGTAGGAATTTTTGAATGCATGGCTAAGAATCCTGCTGGAGAAGTACGCTCTAAGCCAGCAAAAATGATCATACAAAACAAAGCTGAAGAAAATGGTACGTTTGATAACGTTGAATTTTTTACTTACTATTTCTGATTTTAGATTACCCTGTGTTCACTGTCTAAGTTTGTAGTCGTATATATTTTTTAACTAATTCTTACTACTTCTGTTTTTAGATTACCCTGTGTTCACTGTCTTGCCTCGCCAACAAGTAGCCAAATCAAATCAACCACATATTAGTTTCGATTGTATGGCTAAGGGAAATCCAAAGCCTCACATTGTTTGGCTGTACAATGAAGAAAGAATTTTATTAAATGATCGAATTTCATTGCGTCATAATGGATCTATTTTCGTCGAAAATGTACAAGAGTCAGACGCTGGAGTATATACTTGCCAGGCTGAAAGTATAACCGGAATAATTAAGGCGTCTGCTGCACTTGAAGTCATGGGTATTTATTTATTTTAGAATTTACGATGAAGTATTGATACAAAAATTATACCCTGATCAGGAAAATTAAAACACTGTCACGTACCCACCAGTATATATAATACCAGTGGCACCCGCCACTGGTATTTTTATAATCGGTGTTAGAGATCACAATGATAAAGTTTTATTTAATTCCGCAATATGGCGAGGGTTAGTATATTTCTGGTCAAGCTTTAAGAAAACACATTGATTATACCCAAAATAACCGATCAACATTCGTTATAAACTATTACTCAAACAAATACATGTTTAAGATTTTTTTTGTAGATATCATTTTTTGAAGGCGAACCCAAAATGTGTAGACATTTTAAAATAAAATTCTATCTGTTTTATTTCAGTTGCACCAGTGTTTACATCAGTGCCGACGGATAAATCTGTTGCTATCGGAGATATGGTAAACTTTACATGCAGAGTGAGAGGATCGCCGAAGCCAACTATTTCGTGGTACAAGGATACATTTGCTTTACCGGTTAGCAATAACATTATTCTAAATAATGACAATCAGAATTTAACTATACTGGAAGCAACAAAAGACGATGATGGAATCTACCGCTGCCGCGCTAAGAATACTGAAGGAGTTAGAGAAAGTTCTGTTGTTTTAAATGTTGAAGAAATTCCAAATATTCGCCCGAAAATAGTATTAAAACCTGAGGACACTGATGCATTTAAAGAAACATCAGTTCAATTGCCTTGTGAAGTGGAAAGCGAGCCAGCCGCGAAAATAGAATGGAGAAAAGACGGATCTCTGATTGAACCCAATGAAAGAATTTCAATTTCTGAGATCGGTAGTCTAATTATAAATAATGTGACTGCTAGAGACGCCGGTCGGTACGAATGTCTAGCATTTAATGAGTATGGCCGAGATGCTGCGTCTCTCTTCTTATCTGTAAAAAATCATAATTTACCTAGTGATGAGTACGTTAATATAGCCTTAACAGAGGCAACCAGAGACATTGATCAAGCAATTACTAGAACGATGGAACAATTATTTAACAATAGAAGTGCAAGAACAGACATACATTATCTATTTAAAATCGTAAGGTTTCCAAATGCACCAGCGAGAGAAATTGCTCGTGCAGCCGAAATTTATGAAAGAACATTAGATAAAGTTAAAAATTACATTCAGTCTGGACTAACAGTAACATCAGCAGAACCATTCAATTATCACGATGTATTATCAGCTGAACATTTAGATGTGATCGCACGACTTTCAGGTTGCGTTGCGCATAGAGAAGATAAAAATTGTACCGATATGTGTTATCACAGTAAATATCGCACTATTGATGGTAGTTGTAATAATTTCGCACATCCTACATGGGGAACATCTTTATCCGGATTCAGGAGAATTCTTTACCCTGTATACGAAAACGGATTTAGTCAGCCTATCGGATGGAACAAAGATTTAAAATATAATGGATTCACGCTACCAAGTGCTCGATTAATATCCACCACCATTATTTCTACTACAGAAATATCGGAAGATGTTGAGATAACTCACATGGCCATGCAATGGGGACAGTGGCTAGATCACGACTTAGACCATTCATTGCCACCTGTTAGTTCTCAGAGCTGGGATGGCGTGGACTGCAAAAAGACGTGTGATTACGCAGCTCCTTGTTTCCCAATGGATGTGCCTGCTAACGACCCCCGAATTAACAATCGCAGATGTATAGACTTTGTCAGAACTAGTGCGGTTTGTGGATCTGGAATGACGTCTGTGCTTTTTGGAACTTTACAGCCAAGAGAACAGATAAATCAACTTACTTCCTATCTTGATGCGTCGCAAGTATATGGTTTCGAAAAACTCGTGGCAGAAGATCTACGTGATTTAACAAATGAGAATGGGTTCTTACGAGTAGGTGCTACATTCACAGGTAGAAAAGCTTCACTGCCTACGGTAGGGTTGAATGGAATGGACTGTAGACGTAATCTTGAAGAAAGCAACCGCAACTGTTTCGTTGCAGGTGATATCAGAGCGAACGAACAGATCGGTCTAGCAGCAATGCACACCATTTGGATGAGAGAACATAACAGAATCGCTGGTCAACTGAAAGCTTTAAATCCTTTCTGGGATGGTAACAAAGTTTATCAAGAAGCAAGGAAAATAGTAGGAGCTGAAATACAGGTAATAACATACGAACATTGGTTGCCTGCTGTTCTAGGCTCAAACGTACACCAGCATTTAGGGATGTACAAAGGTTACAATGCTAATATAAACCCTTCGATTTCTAATGTTTTCGCTACTGCTGCTTTGAGATTTGGACACTCAATGATTAATCCTATATTACATCGTTATGATGAAAATTTTGAAACGATACCAGAAGGTCACTTGCCGTTGCGCCATGCATTTTTCTCTCCCTGGAGATTAGTTGATGAAGGCGGTGTCGATCCTCTGCTAAGAGGAATGTTTACAACACCAGCAAAACTGAAGACTCCAACCCAAAATCTTAATTCAGAATTGACTGAACATCTTTTCTATAGCGCCCATGCGGTGGCTCTGGATTTGGCTGCCATTAATATTCAAAGGGGTCGTGATCATGCGATTCCCCCATATACGAAATGGAGGAAATTCTGCAATATGAGCGTAGTAAATAATTTTGACGACTTGGAAAACGAAATTTCGAATAAAGAAGTTAGAGATAAGCTTAAAGAATTGTATGGGTCTGTTAATAATATTGATGTTTGGGTCGGTGGAATATTAGAAGATCAAATTGAGGGTGGAAAAGTGGGACCACTATTTAGATGTTTACTATTAGAGCAGTTTAAACGATTGCGAGATGGAGATCGTTTTTGGTATGAAAATCCGACTACGTTTAAACCTGAACAATTACAGCAAGTTAGAGAAACAAGCTTAGCTCGTGTGTTGTGTGATAACGGTGATAATATTGACACTATCGGAGAAAATGTATTTTTATTACCAGAAGTTCAAGACGGGTTAGCGTCATGTGAAGATTTGCCTTCCATGGATCTTCGATTTTGGGCAGACTGCGAATCGTGTGGCGAGGACAATGTGAGCGGGTCAACGGGGCGTACACGTAGAGAGGCGAGCTTAAGTAATGATCGATTGTCTGAAACCGATGAACGGTTACGTAAATTGGAAAAGGCGGTGGAACTACTTAGAAAACAGATTCAATCACTTGAAGAAAACTGTAATAAGAAATAATAATAATGCGGTATTCACGGAAATAGAAAAGGCTACGACGAAAGGTATGCCGCCTGAAAAAAGTAACTAACATATAGTAGGTATCAAGATGGGAATTCGTCTATGTATTTGAAAGTGATTCTACATGATAACATTGGACCTGTTCTGTTTAGAAATATCCAGTTTAATTAAACGTAAGCTGGTCTATACTAATACTTACTGAAATAAATTATATGTATAGTAATCTAATTTTACAGATATCCATCTATTCAATTCGTACAGTCGACCACAGGTCAACCTACCCAAAACGTCAATATTTGAGAATCTGAAATGTATTATATTGTGCAGGCATAAGGTTGAGATTAAATCGAAGGTTTTTGACAGATGGTATACTATAGCTTGTGGTCAACTGTAAACTGTTGCTAAAACTGTTTCGTCAAAGCGTTATTATTCTGCTTTACTATATTACCTACTTTTTATTATTTAATAATACTACATCATTAAAATGATGTTGATATTGTATGTATTTTTGCAGAATAATATCGTCATAGCAAAAAAATAAAAAATTGATCTAGTCTATAAAAGTTTAAATGATATTATTAGCTTACTCGTATTATAGGATTTAATACAAATAGGTATTTTATGTTATGCATTCTTTTATGGAGTAAGTACTTATTATTCTAGTTAGATACGAAGTGCTTCTATTTAAAGGGATATATTTCATTCCTTTACATATTACAGATATTATTTTATTCAAATACAATTTTCATTTAGCGTCAAAATGACTACAAGAGTGCTAGACAGTGAGAACCGTGGGTTCGTAATCCTCAACTAATAATTGAAAAATTACAAATTATCACAAACCTGCTACTATATTATTTTTTTGGTCATCATCAGAGCCTCAATCGTCATAACGAACATCTAAGAAAGCCGAAGATCTTAATAATAAAATAACCAATTTTGATCAGACCTTGTCAAAATCGAACTAATAAGGTGTTCATAATTAGACTTAAATAATATACTGTTTCACAGGTTTTTACTGTATTTTATTAATTACGACCGGTTTCGTTTACACATCTTCAGGTATTTGTAAACGAAACCGGTCGTAATTAATAAAATACAGTAAAAACCTGTGAAACAGTATATTATTTAAGTCTAATCATGTACTACAAGTTTCACCAAGTACCAACAACCGCAAGTATTAACCATAATGTGTTTCTTACTTACCTTCATTACAGAAAAATTATAAAGGTGTGACGGCTCTTCATACGGAACTAACCACGACAGATAAATATTCTTCATGCAAAAAACCTGCATTGAAATAGAACAGACAAACATACAAAATAACGAATATACCTGTCGGGGACAGATGATAGGCAGATAGCCTAGGCTATCTGCCTTGCCCATGCCTTCCGCGACTCAGCTTTTGTAAGCTTATCTGGGGGTTGATGCTTCACCGCATCGAAAACCTAAAAATACAGTGAGGTGAGATGTCTATGGGCGATGGTGACCACTTAACATTGGATGGCCGTTTGCTTGTATGCTCTCCTTACATAAAAAAATCCAAATTGTTGAGAACAATAGTTCTCTACGTGTGTCGGAATCTAAACAAATTACATCTTTAATAAAATAATTTTTATTAATAATTCTTATGAGTGATTTTCCTAAATTCAATCTAAACATAAATAAATAACCATGTTGTTTGAACTACTTATATGTATTTAGATTCCTATATACTTAGTGTGCCTACCCGTTGCTAAAACTTTATTAGTACTTTTATTTCTTATTTCCACTTCAAGAAATGCTATTTTTTTTCCAGTCTTTCTAGTTACCGCCTCCACTTCGATATTATCACCTTCTCTAGCTGCACTCATATAACTGAAAATAAGAAAACATTTTTTTTAAAATTAGTATGCCATCATATACTTCTCTAAATAACTATCTAAAACAAAATATGTCATTTAAGTGGAATGTACAACATACATAATCTAAAAATAAAGCTTATCTTATAAAGTGACAGTCAAATATTTACATTAATCATATACATACATAAACTCACGCCTGTTTCCTGCAGGGGTAGGCAGAGACTAAAGATTTCCACCTGCAATGATTCTGACGAACCGCTTTTGCTTCTTGCACTCATCAATTGCTTCATATACACTCTTTGGTTAGTGGTTGACCGCACCTGACCTTTCTTTAGAACGTCCGCAATCTGGTCGATGTAGGTCCTTCTAGGTCTCTCCTTCCATTTACCTTTTCCTTATACATCGCTTTCGTTATTCTCATTTCATTCTAAATATACATAATATATAATTATATCCACTTTTTGTTATCTTACTAAGTTAATTGCTTTTAATTGTAAAATGTAAGTACCAAACCTGTTTCATAGTAAGATTAAATGGAGTGAGACTATATGGAGTCAGTTTTAATTTTATTACACACTAAAACAAAACATGTTAGTTATTACTACCTATGTATTATGTCATTATTAACATTTATAAAATTTGTGTAGGAATTACAATTCCACATACTCACGTTACACTAAGATCAATGGATACTCCTCTAGTGTCCACATTATCATTTGCAGTGAGAGCGTATGTAGAAACAGCATCAACTAAGTGTGCTATAAACCCTCCGTGCAGAGTGCCTCTTTGGTTAAGGTGCTCAGGACCCACCTGGAACTCTGTCAGCATACGTCCTTTGTCACAGCATACTACTTTTACCTTTGGAATAGACATACAGTGTGTTAGAAGGCATGTTACACTAAATTATAGCATGAATTAATATAGATGTTTTTGTCAAGGTTTCAAAATGTATAAAAGCAATAATGAATATCCAATTGAAACTACCCTAAATTGGCAATATGCCTGAACACAAATTGCGGTATTAAATGGAACTATTTTTTTCCATTACACATACTATAAAAATACCAATGGCAACCTCTTGACAGGTTTTTTTTAAATTTCTGGTCAGGGTACATAGCAGTGCACTGCTGGAAAAAAAGAAACCTAATGGATGTGGAACTGACTCGGACATAATTATTAGTCAAAGGAAAACTGGGCTCTTTGTGTGTTTGTCAAACACACAAAGAGCCTAGTTTTCCTTTGACTTTTCTTCGCGCCCCCGTAACGATACTGACCGGATTCTTGATAAACTGGAACCACGAAAAATTAAAGAACGTAGGTAATTTGCATTTTCCTACGGACACTCGGCAAATTTCGCAACGCCAAATATTATTTATTTAGACATTTTATAGAAATAATAAACATTCGGTTTTAAAAAAAAGAAATTATTAGGTATTTAAATAGCTGCTCACCTTACGAAGGTTTTGATCGAAACATTTTGTTGTTGCAATAACCTTTGTAAACAGTTCAGCCACTTTAGATCCTTTACTGCACATTGTCTATATTTTCTTCATTCGTTTTATAACTTAATTTAAAGGTAGGTATTTTTCAGTATTATTATTTATTTTTTTTTTTTTTTTTTTTTTTTTTTTTTCTTCAATGGCAACTGTAATTCCTCTTGTGGGTCGTGAGGAACAATACTGCCAGCGTCAAGTGATTGATTCATGCATGTATTAGAAGAAAATATAATTTGGAACCTGATTGAAACATCTGATACCTGAAAAACATACAATAGGGTTAGGATATAATAAACATATAAATAAACAATGATAAAATAAGTAAATAGGTAAACTTTATAATTTAATTTCATGAACATTTAAAAAGAGGAGAAGAGCCCTGATGCTTTTTTTATCTTGCATATTAAGCACTGATGAGAGATTCGTAGGTAGAGGCGCCTTGTATAAAGCTAACAAACGATAAAAGGAGGGAGAGTCATATCTGGGACAATTAAAAAGAAGGTGAAGCAAGGATCCTTCATCAAGTCCACATTCGCATAGAGAGGAGTCTCTAATACGAATTTTGTTGAGGTGGACTTGAGAACAGCAATGACCTATTCTCATTCGACTAATAGTGGAAGAACATTTCTTTTCCAGACGAACCCTAGAGAACCAAGGTTTGAGGGTAACATGGTCCTGAATCTTAAAGAGATGTAGTCCCGTTTTTCGACTAGAGGAGACCCAAGAGAAATTCCACGCCATTACAAGGTGACGACTGGGCAGAGCCACCAGGTCATGAGCATATGTGACGAAATTATCCATGTTACCCCGGAGAATAGCAGTTTTAGCGAGCTCATCTGCTCTTTCATTGCCAACTATGCCAGTATGGCCTGGAATCCAGGCTAAGTCAATTTGTAGGTGGGATTCTGAAGCCAAGCGCAGGTGATGCTTTATTTCCAAAGAGATAGGGTTGAGAGAGTTTTTGGAGAAGGGATTAGAAATTAGGGATTGGAGGCAACTACTCGAGTCAGATAAAATAAGGGACTTAGGGATGTTATTGAGTTTAATAAATTTCACACATTCCAGGACCGCATTACATTCACCAGAGAAAACAGAATTTAGATAAGGGTATTTAAACATTTGTGAGGAGTCTGAATTGGCCCACCAAAAAGCGGAACCGACAGAACCTTCAGTTGATAGTTTAGAGGCATCCGTGTAGAAAATATTCCAACCAGACCATCCATGTCCTATCACTGATTGAAGCTTGGAGTTGGCATCTACCGAATTTTTAATGATCCCAAGGGATAAGTAAATATTAGGGGAAAATATTAATGACTCATAGGGAAAGTAAAACAGGGGGTGACAAGGGAATTTTCGGATTTCAAAATCGATCTGGTGAAGTTTCCTAATGCTCTTGATCAGACATGGTTCTTGTTTATTATACCAGTAAGATTTGGTTCGAGTATAACTGAGAAGCAGACAAAGTTTAGGAAGGAGAGGATGTTTAGAGAATTGACATATTCTAAACAAATATCGGTCCGAGAGATACTGTCTTCGAATATTTAGGGGAGGATCAGCTGATTCTACCTGAAGCGCATTCTTTGGAGAACTCTTCATAGCGCCCAGTATTATTCTGAGACACCTGGCCTGGATCAGATCCAGTTTCTTCAGGGCTCCTTTATTACATGGAGTAAGTAGAAAGGAACCGAAATCCAGGTGGCTCCTAATCATACCATTGTAGAGTAACCGCAGAGAAAAGGGGTGAGCCCCCCACCATACCCCACTAAGACATCTAAGAATATTAATATTCCCTTCACTTTTTTTAATTATACTATCTACATGATTCACTCCCTTCATTTTGGCATCGAAGATTTTACCCAGGAAGCGAGCTTCACTTCTAATGGGGATCGGGCGTTCGTTGTAACAAATTGTTACAGCAGGAGGTTGACGTCTTCTCGTGAAGATAACGACGCTACTTTTAGGGGCTGAAAGTGATAAGGCATGATTGCTAAGCCATGACGAAAGAATATCTAATCCCGTGTTAACATCATTCGCAGCCTCTACAATGGACGAGCATGAGGAGTATAGCAGAAGGTCGTCTGCATACTGCAGAACTCTACAGACGAATGTAAGCGACCTTTCCAAATCCGCCGTATAAATGTCGTATAGCAGAGGACTGAGCACTGATCCTTGTGGTAAACCCCTCCAAATGACTCTAGTTGCACCTTGAATACCCGGATGTCTTAGCGACACTGTTCTATCGGTGAGGATATTGAACAGGAAATCTGTGATCTTAGTAGGAATCTTTAGCGCGAGTAATTTCTTTCTAAGGACTAAAAGATCAACACTATCATATGCCGCAGATATATCCAAAAAGGCAGCTACAACCGAATCATCCCGACTGAAGGCTAAGTGAAGGTCGGTTGTAAAAATGCTGTGGTTATCGGTAATGCTTCGACCTTTGCGGAACCCATATTGAGTAGAGGCTAGCATAGAATGGTGTTCCAAATACCATTCAATTCTGTTTTTAATTAAATGTTCTACAATTTTAGGGAACACAGATGATAACGCAATTGGTCTGTAAGAGGAAGGATCTGAAGGATCTTTCTGGGGTTTTAAAATAGGAATAACGACCTGATGTTTCCATGAAGATGGGATATTTCCAGAATGGAGAACTAAATTAATAATTTTGAGTAAGTATTCCAAAGAATTTGATTTTAAATTGCTCAAAAAGGAGTAAGGGATGCCATCAGGACCAGGGGCAGAGTCCTTGACTCGATTTAAGACTAATTTAAGTTCGACTAGGTTAAACGGGCATGCTAAAGGACTAGTGGAGTAATATGTATAGGACATGTTATGATGATTTGGGACAAAGGGGGGAGCTAGCTTGTCTAAAAAGCCTTCTACCCAAGACATTGAATTGGAAGATGACGTTTGTCTCCTAGAAGATCTAAAACGCCTTATATTATTCCAGACTAAAGATTGTGGGGACTGAGGAGAAATGGATGCACAGAAGTTACGCCATCCCTGGAACTTCTTTTTACGAAGTAATCGTTTTGTGGCCGCCGCGATATTTTTATATAAAAGATAATTTTGAAGATTTAGTTCGGAATTACACTTATCCTCAGCTTTTTTCCTTTTATTTATAGCTTCAGTACACTCCGAATCCCACCATGGAGGGGAGGGAATAATTCCTTTGGAGGAATTCTTCCTTTTAAAGCATAAATTGGCCGCATTAAGGATATATTCTTTGAACGCCTCGAAACACTCAACCACACTGGTTGAAGATGGATCAGGGAGATCACTCATCTGAGTTTCTAGAAAGTGGCTGTATTTTTCCCAATTACTATTTTTATTTAAAATGTAAGGGAGTAAAGGCGGTAGGGAAGGAACCGAGCTTATTCGGTCTGGGAAAGAAATTTTGATAGGGAAGTGATCTGAGCCTAGAGTATAAGTAAGCCGAGCCCACGATAGTAAACTAGCAAGGGAAGAAGAACAAAGAGAAAGATCGACAAAACTTGGGTTTTGTCCAGGGGGGGTACGCCTTGTAGGGGAACCATCATTTAACAAACACAGGTCAAATTCTTCCATTAATTCTATTATTTTATTAGCCAATGGATGATTATTGGGAGCTCCCCATAGATGATGATGGCAATTAAAGTCACCCATTATGACCAGGGGTGATGGGATTGAGAGAAGGATGTTTCTCAATATGGGGATTATAGAATTATCTCGACGAGGGGTATAAACAGAAAGATAAGTGACATTGTTAAATTGAAGAGCAACTGCATTAATATAGGCGTTAGGAATAGAAGGGAGGTTTAGAGGGGAAAACGATAGGTTTCTCTTGATGAACAAGGCAGTACCACCCCAACCATCACCTCTGTCATCTCTGAGACACTCATATCCAGGAATTCTAAAAATCGAACCTGGTTTGAGCCAAGTCTCAGTGACGGAGCATATAACAGGTTTACAATCATTCAATAAATTAATTAATTCAGATCTTTTATTTGAGATGCTTCTAACGTTCCACTGAAGAACTTGGTCCATGAATAAGTTTATATAAAGCAAAAGTAACAGATTCAATTATGCATAAGGCAGCGTTGTACGGTAGATTGGAATTAAAAATTATGTTAACCAGAGAGGCTAAAAGATTTTGGACCGACTCAGTAGTAAGTTCCGAGTCGGAGGATTCAGGGCGATCAGAAATCAAGGCGCCGCCATTTGAAGGCGAGGGAATATTGAAATCTTTTAGAATATTATTGTGGGCCTTCTGATCATAGCCCTTTGAAAGAGGGGCATGCGTCTTGGGTTTGGAAAAAACTGACTTCCGATAGGAGATGGGTTGGGGCAGAGAGCGTGAAGATTGGGATGATTGACCAGGAGGAGAGGGAGGAGCTAAGTGTTTTGAAAGAGGGGGAAACTGAGATTCAGTTAATAGGAGGTTGGAGGAGGTTGGAGGTGGGGCCTGGTACGGTGGGGGTGCTTGGGACAAAATAGTGGCATAAGATTTCTTAGCCTGTGGAAATTCTCTTAGGGCTTCATGATATGACACATTATGACAAGACATGTAGGCTTTAATGTTAGCTTGTCGAACTTGTTCTGGGCAAGATTTGTCTGTAGCAAAGTGATTAGCAGAGCAGAACACACAGGTGGCCTCACACTCCTCAATAGAGCAAGAGGCGCCTGCATGCTCCTCACCACACTTAAAGCATCTAGGTTTAGATCTGCACTGTGAGCGAGTATGTCCAAACCTACAGCAGCTATAACACTGGACAGTAGGGTAGACATACCGCTCGACAGGCATTACTGTGAAACAGCAGATGATTCTATCAGGAAGAAACTGACCATCAAAAGTTAGGAGGACAGTTTCAGAAGCCACCCATTTATTGCCATCGGTGTGATTTTTGTTTTTCCTGTTTAGCCTGCGAGATTTAATAATTTGCCCTGTTCCATGAGGTAGTTGAGCCGATGCAACTATGTCTTCATGAGCCCATTCTGTGGGAATCCCTTTCACTATGCCTAATCGGCATATGTTGTGTGTGGGTATGTATACTTTATATCCATTCTTATTAAAAAGGTCATTGGCTAGAAAAGAATTGGCATCACTAGCTGAATTGAATGTCACCGAGAGGCGATTTCTACCAATTTTCTTAATACCATCAGCGAGGACATTTTTAAGGTTATTACGGTAAAGGAAGGCTCCAAACTTCAAAGGATGAAGAGTGTCTAATGCCCTAGTAGTAGTTTATGTTAATTTGCCGACAGGTGTCGCTATGCATCGTTACCTGGCGGCATCGTTTTGTGATCTTGGTTTTATATAGCATTTTTTTGGATTTCTAATAAATTGTACTCTTCGAAAGTTCATGGCTTTCTATTCTTTTTGATATAGGCGCCCTCTGCGCAACCATAGTGGTCCTTCGAGCCGGATTTAGTTGTTCGGTGTCGGGGGGCAGTAGGTAGTAGTGTAAATAGTAGTGTACAGTATTAGTCAGTGAAAGTGAAATAGGCAGTTACAGTGATGTGAAAAAGTATCAGTGAATTAGGCAGTGTACAGTGAAATGCAAAAGTGCAGTGGCCAACCTATGGATTGAATTGTGTTGCGTCTGGTTGGTTAGTCCAAAAACACTTGTAATAATTTTCGGATTTAATTCTAAAAACTTGTAAAATTTTCGGAATTTTATTCTATAGACTTAGAAATATTTTCACATAATTTTAACATAGTGTAAATTTGATTGGTTTTTGGACTTAGAAAATTAATATTCAATTGAAGATGGAATTTATCCCTCAGCAAATTGAGCTTAGCTCTCAAATAGAAAAAAGAATGGCTGATTTCCAGAAACTGCCTAAAACTTATCTAAAGAGAAGTTATTTGGAGTCTATGCTGAATGATCTTGGAACTCTTTGGACTAAATTCAAAAGAACTCACTTTTTTATAATAGTAGCGGAAAAATCGAGAACAAATTCATACTTCACGGACGACCTATACGACTTGACACAAGAAACATACTTCGAATACATGAGTGAGTTGCAAGAAGTTTGTGATGAATTGAACCCTTCTGAAGAATCTGCTGCCCAATGTGTCGACGTTGTCAGTCAAGAAGATGCGATGTCTCTCCCAGTTCCTACTGATAGACTTATTTGTCTCTACTGTTCTCAAAACCACGTAATGACAGACTGCTCGGACTTTGTTGAACTGACAACTTTAGAAAGAATACTGTATGTACAAGAGAAGAAATTATGTAAATACTGCCTACTGTCTAAACACCCGGCATATAATTGTAATAAAATTCAACAAAAATGTAAAGAATGCCAAGGGCGCCATCATTCACTTCTTCATATGATTGGGTCTCATTTTTCTACCATGAAAAGTGAAGAAAAGGAAGAAGTGAAAATTGAAACAGAATTGAAACAAACAGTGAACGGAGGGTACCACACAATGGAAGTACTGTCTCAGTTTTTCAAAGACAACAAACCTGACCCTGATACCCGGAAACAGACGGTGTCGTTGCCTGCTGCAATTGGAGATGTAGTAGATGAATTTGAACAATCCGTTCTGCTCTGGGCATTTGAAGAACAGGGATCTCAGGTCTCAGTTGTAAATGAAGCTGCAGTACAAGAATTAGACCTAACGAAGACATCTATTAATGGGATGGTGGCAGGATGGAAAGTCACGAAGCCAAAGATAGATCTCTTAAGAACAGATATATACGTTTGCACAGAACTAAAATACAAAGACAGTCTTAGAAATACTAGTGACGATTACTCGAAGATCAAAGGAAAAGTCGTATCCACTCAAGAAAGACGTGAATGTAGACAAGATGTGAATAATAAGGAAAGATACAAAATTTCTGCCGTTGATGCCAGTATGGTAACGAATACGTTGTTATCCTGGTTGGCTGGCCGTTGCGTCCGCTGGAAAGAATATTTAATTTGCACGGATTGATTCAGATAATACGACCAAACATGATCGTGTTTATTATGTCAAATTTGAAGACAATCCTGCCGATTGTGCTTCCCGAGGGGTGAAATTATGATGGCGGGGCCTATTGAGATATTTTGTATTTAATTAATTATTAGTCTTCTGTATCACATCGTCTCTTTCTATAAATTTTTCATTTGTATAATTGTAAATGTGTATTGGTGTTTCAATTATTAAGATATGATAATTAGCTTCATGTTAGCTATCTTTATACGAATTGTGTTATGTTTAATCTGAACTTTACTCCTTTGATTGTTGTTTTTTAGTTTAAGGTTTAGGTTAGCATTGTACATAAATGAACATTCAAGAATGGATTTCTTTTCTAGTTTCTTTTCTATAATTAATTTAGTTATAATAACTCAGCCCAGGTTATGTTAATTTATGTACATATATTCAATTGTTTTTTAGTAGAAGCTTTGATATGTGTTTAGTTGATATTATTGTGGTGTATAGGTGTTGAGCTTGCATCAACCAATGACTTAAGTCCTTTTCTGTCAGTGTGATCAAACTTTGTAATGTATTTCATTGGAATGGATTCAGGGCTATGTTTTTAGGTTTCTCTTTTCATTTTTTGTTTTAAATTCTAACTTCCACATTTCGGAGCATTTGAATATAGGCAAACTTTGAATTTGTTAAAGAGTTAACATTCCAAGTACTTTGTTAAGATGTATAGATATTAGTTAAACTATTTTGATTGTTGCAGTTGGGTTTCAGTTTCTTGTTTTATACTAATTTTAAGGACAGCTGAAACAGTTGTCCTTGGTGGGCGGTATGTCTAATGCCCTAGTAGTAGTTTATGTTAATTTGCCGACAGGTGTCGCTATGCATCGTTACCTGGCGGCATCGTTTTGTGATCTTGGTTTTATATAGCATTTTTTTGGATTTCTAATAAATTGTACTCTTCGAAAGTTCATGGCTTTCTATTCTTTTTGATATAGGCGCCCTCTGCGCAACCAAAGAGTATCTCCCTCTGCCGATGGATTATCCCTTTCGATAAAAACTCGGAATGGGCCCCTGTCTGTGTTACAGTACTGCTGTCTTACTCCATCAAACTGCGGTTGCAATGTAGTGGATGGGATTTGCGAATGTGGAGCTGAATTTAGAGGGACTTGGTTGGAGGGGGCCCCGACAGGAGGGGTTTTAGAGTTGGCTGGATCAACAGTCATAGGAACTGATAAATTGGGTTTAAAATTGACATTAGAAATTGACGTTGAGTTAGCCAATTCCTTTAATAAATTGGGAGAAGAAAGCGCTTTATACAAGGTGCCTGACGGAGGGGGGGAAGAGTGTTTAAGTTTTTTTAATGATTTCTTTATTTTAGCAGACTTAGATTTGCGCGATCGGACCGTAACATAGGATGCTACATCAACAATTCCCTCTTTTTCAATCTGTTCATTCGTCGCCGCGTCCTGATTGAATGGAATCGAGTCTGGATCATGGTCATGTGGGGTCCCCTCCTCCATGCCACAAAATGCACATTTAATAGGTACTTACACAAAACAAATATGGACAAACACAGTTAGTATTCACAGACACAAATATATAAACACTTTAGGAGATCAGATTATTTCTTTACAATTAAAATAACCAAATCCGAATAAAACACACGAATCTCACACAAGATGACAACCGGAAGTCTTATTTATTTTTAATGATTTTAGGTTACGTTACGTAGAGGTAGGTACTTACACTTTTTTTATTAGTAAAATTATTTGGAAAGGGCAAAGGGATCTGTGCCGATATAGCCATGTCAGACAGGAATTATATTTTCCTTATTTTATATTTTTGCGATTTTTCATTTAGAGCGACCCAGGAATCGATGCCACTAATTCGTTCCCCCAATAAACACCTGCAAGACATCTAAAGTCCCTGAATTTATGGAAATTCCCGTTGTGATACTGATATGATATGTCATATTATGACACTCAAAAATAATTGAACTCAGAGCCGTAAAAATAAAATAATACAATACGGCCAAGTGCGAGTCGGACTTGCGCACCGAGGGATAATTATTTTTTCTCAAATATAATAAATGTATACATGTATGACTTTGTTTTATTTTTCCTGGCATACATACAATACATACCATCTATCAATACCAATTTTTCAGATTTTTTATCTCGTTACATAATAAAAAAAAAAGTAAGAGTTTTCTGGTTTTCAAAAATTATTTATTTTTCCTGTTAAATAGAGGAGGTTATCTAAAAGTCAGAAATATTTAAGATTTTTCGGCTCTGCAAACTTCGGAGATAAGGGGGAACACTCATTTTTTGCAATTTTTTAGTCATAAATAGAAAACTATAACATAAAAAACAAAATCAAAATATTTTTATAATGTACACAAAAAGCCCTTTCATATGACACCCCACTAGCCCCAGTTGCCTCACTTTCACATTTCGACCCCCATTTTGGACCACATTTTTAATAAAAATTAAATATTTTTCAAGTTAGAGTAAAGAGAAACAAAACTACAAAACGAACCTACTTACGTGTTTGACTCTACGCTAAGCTGCTACGAAATGCGAATTATTTGATTATTTGACTACAGCCAAAGAGTAGTTTATGTATACCAAAAGTACCTAGTCCAAAAATTGCTAATAATTGCAAGTCTACCACCGCGCCGCCCGCCGACGCGAGATTCGATTTCGGTGGAGATAAGATGCACGCCATAAACGCCAGCGGATGCGGACATATAATACAGGGGGTGTGAGGGAAGATACATCAAGTTAAGCTCTTGCTGCTAACCTATAACAATTTGATTTAATTGTTGCTTTTACGGTGGCTCTAGTTTCAGTAACAGGAGCGCGCCACCGCCGCGTCGCGTTTCATTTGAAATTCTATGTGAAACAATATATTTTTCGAAAAATTAATAAGCAAATAATTTGCAGGAGCACTAGACAAAAATAAAGAACCAAAACAACAACAATAATTAATTAAATTTAAATTGATATAGGTAGGTACATATGTATAATAATGGCCTACTATACTACAATACCTTTTATGTTCAGTTACGCAATAACATCCGTGAATTCCCATGTGTAGTGGGCGTAGACTAGAGTTTAAAGGTAAAATTATATAATGTTTACGCGGTCGTATCTCCATATAATACGGGTATAATTAAAATACAAGTGAGAAAGAATGGTACTAACTACACGTAACACACAATGTTGAACTTGATTTGTACTTCTTTTGCAGAGTAACCACACATGAAGCTGGAAAATCAAAATTACTGGTCTGATAATGGAAATAAGGATTAATTTGATTGGACTTTAGATCGAAAAAACTGTTATATACCTATAAACTCTAAAAAACTGTTATGTATATAAATAAAGGTTTGGTGAGGTTAGTAACTAAAATCAGTCGGTAGGTAGGTATAACCGTGGACCAAAGCAGGAGATAATAAAATGTATCGTTCAACTTAAAATATAGTCACCTGAGTAGAAACTACACTTCACGGAGAGCGTATTCGTATGATGTAAAGTAATCCGGCATCCACATTTTTTCCGCTATGCCGGATTATTGGATTTCTATAGGAAATAATTCTATCATAGTAAAAATATTTATTATTATAGGTTACACATAAACATTAGTAACATTATTAATTAATATTGATAATAGCTTGTGACCAATATCAAGTTCAACATTTTTTAAAAACGGCTAACAATCTGCGTATTCGCTCCCCCACGCAGTTTAATGTATAAACTGCCGGATTATTGAGCGAGACAGTTGATTCGAAATAGGTCGGATTACTGGACGTGCCGGATTGGCGAGCGTCGGATTACCGAGCGCCTGCTGTACATACATACGCACTACAACGTATCTAGAGCTTTCTGCCGCATGTCAAGCATTTTACTCAGGACCAGTTCCTAGCCGGATTGCTTATGTAACGTTAAATATTTACTTCTGCTATAAAAATATTTCTAGGTACCTGACATGACCTCAACTTTTATCTACCTACTATAAACTACGTAATTAATCTTTAATTACGTTAGTTATACTTTATGTTATCTTGATTAGGTAAGTACCTACTACTTTGTCTGTTATAGTACCTAGTAATTATATAAGGTAATATCTTTTGACTTAGCTACCTACATACATGTTCACCGAAACTTCAAAACAAGTAAAGTAAGCGATCGCTCTCTAATGTGTCAGGAAGGAAATACCCACGCATTGACTCAGCATCTTTAAATTGCGGTGCTATGTCCACTATGGTTGTTCAGTCTAATCAACATCTTTTTTCGTGAAACATGGTCTTCGAGTCTCAATTATACCCACATACCTATACCTACGACAGAAACCTTTCCTTTTTTGTAAAAACGACTCCCTACCCTACGTATTCTTGTTTTGTATGTTTCGTGTCCATATCTTGTTACACCTGCAATATTGGGTTTCAGGTCAGACGGCCGTTGGTCACGAAAAGTGTGTCATTACAGCAAGCAGGCAGAATGTGCCGCTGTTATATAAATCCTACATAATCGTACGCGTGACATGTTCAATGACATTGGGCATATTGCGGTATTGCGTCGATCGTATAGGGCCACGAAGCAGCCTATGGCTCTATTTTATAACCTGATTATAAGTAAGAATGAAATGACCCAAGTGTCCGACTCCGATTTGATTCATTATAAGATATATTGCAGAACATCGAAAAATATCTCAGCCCGAATTCATATTTAGTGGGGGAAAATCGCCCTTCAAAGTTTTCGAATTTATGGACGTAGTGAAATCAGTGATTTCCCCACTAAATATGAATTTGAGCCTATAAAAAAAAACGGGTCGGTTGAGTGACTAGAAAACGTAAACGTAGAGTCGCCCTTTTTATCGTGTGAAATATAATACTCGTAAATCAAAGCTGACACAACAAAAGAAAATTAAAATTTACCCGTCATCAATGTTGGTTACCTGTTTTTCTATTTTATATTATAATTCCCCTTTTCTATTCTAATCTATTACATCTGTCATTTCCCCGTACACCGCCACTGTAATAGTTATCTATCAATAAATAATGTTTTTTGCAGGTTCTGACTGAACTGTCAAAACTTGAGCGACAAGCAATCACATGCGTTCCGCCGCGGAGCGAACCGGGGCTGGAACCGAATTCGCGAAGTCTGGACCTTATATCCTACCCTCGCCTAATTGCAGAATTAAATGGAACTATGTTTTCATAGCTAACTCCATAACATAGATTATAAAGCTACCAATGGCGCCCTCTTGACATGGCTTTTATATTCCTTGTCGGGGTTAATATATTTCAGGTCGCGGACTCTGGTAACAATGCTGGTTCTGATTATATATTATAAAATAGAAAACAGGTAAGCGACATAGATTACAGGTAAATTTGAATTTTCTTTAGTTTTGTTAGCTTTGATTTATTACGAGTATTATATTTCACACCGTTGAAAACAATCTATAGAGTTGCCATTTCAACTCCCATCCACCCACACCCACCCACCCACAACTGGTAAAGCCAAAAAATAAATAAGGATAAAGCTCGTCTATGTGCTCGCCTTTCCGTCTGCCTCACTCATTTTCCTTATAAATAATACAATGGACCAAGTTGTTCGCGAATATACATTTTTTTCACGAGATACCTAGGATTTTCTTTTTATGATGTAATAATTAACTTAAAATTTATTACGTTAGTCTTCATTAAGTATTTCTCCCACGTTTTCTGAGATAGACAGGTTATACTTTATTTTTATTTAGGTATATATAGTTACATACGAATATAGTAGCAATGCTACTCTACCGCTTATGTCGTGGCCCCATAAATTGCAGCTATCTATGCGACACCATGTGAGCAAATGATGTGACAAAGACGTGACAACTGACGCTGTATTCAACCAATGCCTTCTACCACCACCGTCATTTTCATTCACCAAGCCTAAGATATCGTAATATCTAAGCATAATATATGCAATATGGTTAGCAACCTTCGATTAATTCCGGGAAAGGGTAGGTTCCTACCTAATTTAATATATTAATTTCATGATAAAAGAACAGGATTTATACTCGTACATACCTATATGTATATGTCAACCGAAAGCAGGGATTTGGCCAAATCACTAGATTAGTCTAGTGATTTGCACTGGTCAAAGAAGAGAGCTGTCCTCCGAGATACAGGAACTTCCTAGTTCGGAGGTCAGCGTTTATTGTAAACTAACTTGTTGCTCACTAATTTTATTTAGTTTAATATAACATATGCTTAAGTTCCTACTGGTGTATGGATTATGAATCCATTGTAATCTTACCGCACAAATAAACTATTCTTATTCTATTCTTATATAGTGAATGGTCGATTCATCGGTCCTAAGTAGTGATTTGTTTATGTCTGGAATCACTACTCAGGACCGATGAATCGACCATTAGCTATTTCACTAGATTAATCTAGTGCCAAATCCCTGCTTTCAGTTATTTTCCTGCGATATATAGATGGCTTAACAAAACATTCAAAACTCAAATTCAAAAATTTATTTATTTCCTCCCACAAAAAAATAATGTAATATGACATTTTTATCTATTTAGGTACAATAGGGTAATGTTTGCGGGAGACTGGTGCCCGGTCTAGGTATTAAAACAGGTCATCAGACCCCGCCCTATGGCGAAGGGGTATTCAGTAAGATGTAGGTAGGTAAATGTAATGATGTTAAATATTTAATAATATAGAACAAGGATATTACTTGGAAATAAATAAATAAGTGAGTAATACACGTTAAATCTAAAAATAATTAATAAATCCTTTAACGATAACTTTATCAGCGTCTTGCATGCGGAAATATGTCGTATAATAGCAGGTGTCTATTACACAGAATCCACAGGTAGCTCAATACTTTCACAGTAGGTTAGGTAGTTACTTATATTCAACAAAAGACAATGGAAACACGCATACAACGCACTACTTTTGTCTTCGTTATCTGGGATTACATAACAGTTCGCTAAACTGCAGACGCATGGTGTAGGACCCGATTGCTCTGAGAAAGTTTTCGATCCACACTGTGAGGACCTACTTCCGCATATAAAGGGCGCGCTACGTGCAGACTAAACCGTTTCAGATTTTTGGGTAACCTTGATAGATCGTGAAAATCAATATAAGTACCTATTATACCTAGTAATAAAAAAATAAGATGGCGTTTTTACACACATTTTTATTACATTTACAACTGCAATGGAACTGGAACATTTTAAATCAAAACTTGAAGTTGTTATAAAGGTGTATAAAAGTAGTAGTGCCCGTGCCCTATCCATTTTCTCCCAAAGCCAAAGCTAGACGGTTTCCTGTACACAGCAGTCATGCACTTCCTGATGCCTGCTCGCGCAGACCCTGTCACATTTACAAATAGGAAATTGCGACAATGTTGCTAACTCACTATACCTACCTACCTATGTAATGTATGTAATTCTCGAGTTAAATTTGCTTTTAGTCATTTCTTCGTAATATTCTTGTAGACAGTAGAAAATGTCAAAAGAATTCAGAATTTGCAGCAAACTAATTAGCTCTCTGATAATTTGGTTTGTTCCCATCTCTTCCCCCTGCCATAAATCTGTCAATGGTACAGTCACAGACGAAATAAAAGTCAAATTTAAATGATTATTTATTTATTATTAAAAATATGGCACGTTTTGGAATTACAAAAGTGATAATTGATTCTGCGCTTTTGAATCACTGCTTCAAACTCTGCCCTAAAATACGAGTCCTCGAATAAATAAAAAATATAGCTCGTTGAAATCTTTTATTTGACACACCGTCGCGTCGTTAGACCTACAAAAGACATCAACGAACAACAAGGTAAAAATATATTAATATTGTTTTTATAAATCTCATAAAGTCATCATAACCGAAGGGCAAACAGAGCTCTATATTTAGGAGGATACGTCGGGAAATGTCATATTGTTGCCCTCTGGCCGTTAGTTTGCCACAGGTCTCCCGTAAGTTTCGGTACACTTTTAGTACATTCAGTTTTTTTGTGAATTTCCAATGTATCCTTAATTAATTATTTTAATACATATTACTTGTCTAACGTTCTATATTACTACTCTTCTAAAGCTCTACTTATTAATACTTACTTATTAATAGGTAAGTACTCACTTATTTTCTCTTCTCACATACTATTTTTTGCTCTTAGAAAAGGATGAAAGAGAAAATATATTTTATGGTGCTCAATTATTTTAAACTTAAAGATAAGATATAATATAAATTTTGGACATTTAGCAAGCAAATATAAGAATGGTGAAACTTCCTGCTACCATTTAGCATAAACTCATAATTTGTTAGTTACACCACGTGGTTAGCTAGCACATGTACACAAATGAATATTATATAATTGCGAAACATAGCGCTACCAGACCGCTACAGAATGAATATTACTTCCAAACGCTTTTGAGACTCATGTTGAAAACGTAATTTGATTATAAAGTTACCTTTATGTACTCTGTGTCTTTATACAAAATTATATCTAATCATCTTTCATAGTGTGGCAGCCCAATGATTCTTCTAGTATAACTATAGATAGGTGTAGTATGCTAAGAACTAAGAACGCTACGAACTTTTATCTAGTTTTATCTAGAGCAAAAATAATAAATTGTGAACGTTAGTCTGATAAAATCCGTAGTCTAATAAAAATTCAGTCTCAAAGTTACGTTAAAAATTCATTACCTCTTCCGGGAGGAGCATATTTTAGAAATCATGGCATAGTTACTATACTAGGGGACTAGGGGTCAAAAGAGCAAGCTTTCACGAGAACTCACCTTTAGCGCTTGTAAACTTCCTGAGTACCTACTGATGAACCCACAGCGTGCATGCACTTTTGCCGTGCAAGCATGAAACCATATCCGTGTAAGAAGCGCGTACTCTTAGTTTAAAGCAATTGAAATTAAAAAAGGTTTGTATCTTTTTTTGGGTTTGGATTTAGATGAAGGACGGTGTTGATTAATTAAATGCCGTCTCAGCAACTTCCCCACTAAAACGTAGGTAGTCAAAAGTATACAAGTGATTGTATACTTTTGACTACCTACCATAAAACAGATTGGATTGGTTACAGCCTATCTTCGATGACAACTACGGGCTGGATGACTAAACTTTCCAGAAGATCATTCAGCAACAGATGCATTAGCAATCGTTGCTGCTGCTGCCTTTCGGCAGGTCAGATCTCTCGCGGGGTCCATTGTAGGGACTCCAAGAGGATTACTAACTAAATGGAAGACAATTAGTACTACAGCTAAATTATCTAGGGACATGGACGAGTATATATGGTGTTAAGTACTAAAGCTTTCTGTCAAATTCCCTAAAAATATATGTTGTCTAGGACGATAAGTTGACCAAAACCTGTAGAAAAAAAAACCTAAAGGGGTTAAAGTGAAAATTCGACTTTCATTCAAAATGTATGGAGAAATAAATAATAGTCTCTACCAATTCAAACCAAAAAATATATGTTCTAGAACTCGCGTAAATATGTAAGTTCTTGTCATTGGATCGGCTAAAAAAAGTAGCAGTACTTTATGAGTTATTCAACTTTAACGTATTAGTATGTTCTGACTGCCGAATAGCAGCAGCAGCTGAGGTTGCTGGGTGTGGACTATGTAACGCATTATATATCTCATACGAGTATAATAATAGTCGGTTAGGAAATTAAATTAAATAATTAGCCAACGCGGTGGATCTTGCAAGGGGAGGCCTGTGCCCCAACAGTGGGGACGTTAATATACAGGCTGATGATGATAGGTGAGTATCGGTTGCCTAGAATGCAGTGAGATCCGGGTTCGTTTCCGGGCTTTGATAATGAAATGTTTGGACCCTGCATACAAGTTATATCTTTCAGAATTTGAAATTAGAGTCATTCTTGAAGAGATGATTAAAATACATGTAGGCATTAAGTTACACTGTGGATACAGCAATTTTACGATAATTGTTTCTTTTGCGTCTTTAGAAAGGGTTTTTCGTTCGATTACTATGTTGGGCAAGCTGGGGGAAGCCCGAAGCTGAGAAATAAACGCCCACACATGAGAGTTTCCGACGAAAGAATAAAGAGTGACAATTATACTATAATATTAACATTGTCATTTTATATTCCGTTTGTCGGATAATGTCCACCTAACAATGGCTAGTAGGTAAGTAGATATCATACATGTTAATAATAACAATCAGTGTATCATACATAACATTAGGTAACTTATTTTTTAAATTATTTAGGTACTTATCGTAAATTGAGAATTCCTAACAGCTGAAAAAGGTACTGTGGTAGGTACTTAATGAAATAATAATAGCGTGTCTATAAATTCTTCATATTTATATAAACGAAGAGTCATTAGTGAACTGGTGTAGGTTACCTACATAACCTAAACCGGATCACGAATGACTTCTATCCTTCCTCAGGCGAAGGCTTCCCACGCTTCCTGAGAACCTTACGAGGCTCGAACTCGGACCGGCGGGGTGCGTAGCCAGCGAAAGTGAATGCCATGGCGCGCCCCACCGGCCGCTACATGGGGTGGGCCCGCTCATATATAAAGTCACACTCAAGGTAAGCTAATAGAGTAAAAACAGTTCCGGCGTCACAGCTAGAGGAACGGCTGTTCCCTGCCCCATCATGCGAGGGATCTGGAGCCCAGTGGTCAGTGTTCTAACGTCATACAAACGTTCATTATCGGAATTGAACCATCGGATATTACGGTTTAATAAACGAATTAGATTTCCGATCTGAATATTGCGTGAAGCGTGAGGTTCCCAGTTGACGGTAAGATAAGAAGTGATAAGTTAGGATTATGCGAATGTGTTTATTTATTGTTGTTATCAAAAAATAAGAAATTGCCTTTTCAAATATCATTACAAGTAGGTACGGGTAATTCGTTAAATATACACATACTTACCTACTTTATTTTGTGCCTTCTTATAGTTGTCATATAGTTAATAAACAACAACAATGTGCGTATATAATCTAAAATCGTGGATTGCTTGATTTTCGGACTTCAATTGCAATTTCAAAAGTGAATAAAGTACTAATATATTTTTTGTTATGATGTATCTATTGTAAATGAGCATCTGTCTATTTTACCATGAGTTAAAAAATCTAATATGTTTAGACCGGTGTATAGGGTCAATTCGCGTTACAAATTACAACTTATTTGTTCACGCAACAGGATACTGCTATTCTTATGATAGAATAGAATCTCTGATTGTGCGTGGTTTTAAAATTTTCAACACCATTTAAACTCAATATTTAATCAATAAATGTTTAACATTGTTATAAACTTTTTCCGCGTACAGAATTTATTTAAGTACGCCTAACATGGCTAAATGCATAATGAATGAAAATTGTTCAACAAAAATTCTTAAAAAAATCAAGTTCTTATTTCATCTAATAAGATCAGTGAAAAAAAACCTTGTTCCGTGACCATACGAAATGCTGCAAGATGCTGCATAATATATAGAAACACACCCTGACAGAGTATACAAAATACTAGATGACACATCGCAGGGGAATTTTAATATGCAATAAGCCAATAAATAACTTAGCAATAACTTTAGTCGACAGTATTCGATACAATTTCAATTCATTTCAATAAATAAAAAAGAAACAAATAAATCTACAATAAATGTCGTTTATAAATATCTATTGTCGTAGTAAATAGTGTTATTCCATTACTGACCTACAGACCAACTCATAGACCAACTAATATAAATAGATGTTCAAATGTGAAAACAGAATTAAAATTCGTTGAAAAATAAAATAGCTACAGGCAATCAAAAACCAGAACGGTAGAAAAAAACGGCAATAAGTATTATGGCGTCACTGTTCCCTTGCGCCGCATATAAGCAAGTCCTGGCTGCATATAAAGGACAGTTTTGCCAAAAAGGGACGGAGAATCTCTCCAATACTAACTTTAACCATTAATATCTTAGATGTTAGTCGAGATATCGAAGAACTAATTTTAGATCGTTTTTAAGGAAGTTAATTCTGCAATAAAAAAAATTAGGTTAATATGATAAACTTTATATTATTTGAATGAGTGAAGACATTCTTAATTTGGATCATTGCATCCGCTTTAGAAAATCTGTCGCGTAATTCACAATTTGAATAGAGAGCTCGTTCCAATAATGGTCCCGTTGTTAGTACAGACAATGGTTCGTTTTTCGTCAGTCTCTAACAAAACATATATCTACCTAATTCGTATTTTCTCTCGGTTTCTCATCATTGTTACCATCTAAGACTTAAATGACTAATTTGTCGACGTAATGATGATCTCAACTGTTACATAATGTTGAAACGGATCTTACTTTTCCGTTTTGTGGGTTATTTTAGGGTCACGAACTCACGATCTTAACTTGGGGATCATTTTATAAACAAACGCTTATAAATTATGTTATGCTTGTTAGGCACGTTCGATATACGAGAAGGCAATAAATTTACATTTCGCAATTTTGCATGTTGAACCGGATATCCCTGTCTGAAGTGTCTGAGCATTTTTAAAAGGCAGAAAATAAATTTATATTCATAAATGACATTCCTTTATTAATCTACGAATTAAAAATCATGACAGTGATCGGGATAAGTAGGGCTAATTTACTTAACCTTGAATACGAGACATACTACCCATAGAAGTGATAATATCGTCTAGTTTTTAAATAATGGATTAATTGTAATTTTTTTTGGAATCTTTACCTAAAATAGGCCTAGGTATCTATTCCGATCAATGATATTGAAAAAAGGAAATTCAGGATACCTTTCAAATTAATATACGAGTATGTAATTTTATAATACAGGTTGCAACATAATAATAAATCCTATTGATGTTTTGTACAGAAACTCAGTATTTATTTATTTTCGCAAACTTCAAAGCTTCATACTACACATAAACCCACCTATCACAATATAGCCAATTAAGAATTTCGACCTATTACATTTTTTAATTAATTGAGGAAAGATTTAAATATATCGAAATAACGACAATTTTAAACTAACTTCAAAGTCGTCAATTTTAGACTAGGTTCTTTTGTTACTGTTGTTTGTCTATATCATGAACGGGATTATCTAGGAAGTTGAAAATTGCCTCAAGTAATAAATGTTTTTTTTTCACTCAATACTTAGGTACAAAGAGTCCTTATAGTACGGATCCCTATAGTTATGGCGAAATCCGATTCGCATTTGGCCGGTTTTTCTACTTCCTCAATTGAGGATTTCTTCTACTTCCGTACGTATCGTCCGTACGTAGTTTATGGACTAGGTATTTGTAAGTATTGAGTGCAAAAAAAACTATTATTACTTAAGCAAATTTTCAAGTTTCTGGATAATGGGATTATCTAGGAACTTGAAAATTGGCTTAAGTAATAAAAGTTTTTTCTTGACCCGGTAACAAAGGTAGTCTAAAAAATTTGGCAACTTTGACGGGCGGGCGTTTACCTCGTTATTTTTCTACGAAAGTGGCCCTGCAAGTGACGTTGCAAATAGGATGGGTGTTATACTACTCTCTTTATTTCTTTATACTGTGTTGATATTTCCCTATTATTTGTCAGTAAGTTGGTACAGTCGGTCACAGGTCAACCTACCCAAAACGTCAAAATTTGTGTAACTGAAATAAACCATTTAATTGACGTAAACGTTAAGTTTGAGATTTAATCCAAACTTTTTGACAGAAGGTATTCTTTAGCTAGTGATCGACTGTACATATTATTAAGAAGTAAGTTAAGGGACGTCACAAAAATGGTGTCACATCTTAAGGCTGGGACTACATGCGCCGGTTCGGTTCGCTGCAGACAATCACAAGCGTTCCGCTCTCCCCCACTTGAAGTCAGCGTCTCGTGATTGGCTGCAGCTAACCGAACCAGCGCAAGAAGTCCAGGCCTGATAGGGGTCGATCAGACGTGTTTACTGAAAAAAGTCCAAAAGTCTGAGAATTTTTTGTTCTTTTTACAAAATGGTAAGTAGGTTAGGTACGTACTTACGAGTGTAATCGGCACATTTTGTATGGAAATATTTTATTTGGTAATTTCGATACCTAAGTTGAAGTATACAAGGTGATTATAGTTAGGTACCAATTCTATGACACCGCTTTTGTTACACCTTGTATCCTACCCAATGCTATGTATAGGTACCTCCTCGGCAGTGTTCTTATAAGGAAGGGTGATTTATAAACCAATCACTGTTGTCACTGCGCACTCAGTTTGGCTCCGATAAGTTTCATAACGATTGCATAACACCGTCGTGCGTATCACATTATTAGCCCCATGTGCGAACTACGCTAAAAACCAGGTGCACTTTCACGTGGGTTTTTCACTGTTTAAATAAGTACAGTCGACCAAGTACGTGTACCATCTGTCAAAAATCTTCGATTAAATGTCAACCTTATGTCTGCGCAATATGATACATATCAGATTCACAAATTATGACGTTTTGGGTAGGTTGATCTGTGGTGACTGTACCTGCTTTGCATAAGGCCGACATGAATTCGTAGAACGCGGTTACAGCATATCCTTAAAACGCAATACGATTTGTCACACACAGTTATGACTTTCAGCTCTTCATAGTTCTGGCTATCATTTGAGACACCCATTATTAAATCCAGATGAGTTCCCTGAAATATTATCACTAACTAAGTATGAAAAAGCTCTAATTATGAACTCACACAGGATCGTTTTGAAAATATAAGTAGATACTTACATTAAACTTCGCGTAGTACCTAATGCTAGTACTAAGCTATTAGTAGCTTTTATAGGTAGTACCTTAAATAATAATTAGGTGCTGTCCACATTCAAGCTAAGTAAGAGCATTATGCTTATACCTCAAATTATTATGTAGTATAAAATTACGTCAATGTATTCGTAGGTACCTCTGTTAATTATTTAAACTGAAAGAGTTGTGATTAGATATAGGTAATCCGGTATAAAGGATATTAGTACTCTGTGATGAAGGTTTACGATGACTCTAACATATTTAATTATGTCACCGTAAATTATCATATCTTAGCTTTAAATGTTTAGGAAAACTACTGCTAACACTGCTGTATGCAGTTGCAATAATTTCACTAATTTGGTACGAGTAGCTTTTCCAGTGAAATGCTACTGCCTGAACAGGTACAAGTGTTACGACGTCGATAAATTTCTTCCCGAATCACTTCCTATGGTTACTTGTCGCTTAAGGCGGTAAACCAGATAGACCGACCGGGCAGGCCTCCGCATAACTAGACAACTGGTCATGAGCACTTTCCTTTTGTGCTTCACTTAAAACCATCTTATGTAACAGATTAAGATACGACTGGTTTAATTTAGTACAAGTACATACTACTTACATAGTATATCTTATTCGTAACGAGTGCTCGGGTGAAATTCTTGTTATTATAGATGCTGACCACGATATTATGACCGGCATCCGTTTATGCAATGTTTTGTATACTAGATGTTCTCAGTAATTGGAAGAAATTTTTTGACAATTATAATATCAAGTAGGTAGTCATTGTTTTATCCAAGCAAATCACCGCACAGTTTTGACTCTACGAATTTATGAGATCAATTGATCATTTACATAGGAATTTATGGCTGTGCGCATATAGTTACTTATTTGGCTTTGCGTATCAAATATCGTTCCAAAATATGTTTTACTAATTGGAGATTTAATTTGTTTCAGATTATCCTAGCGGTAACACTTCAAATAGCTCTAGTGTCGGGAAAGGCATTAATACAACAAAATCAACAAGCACAGCAGCAGCAGTTGGAACAGAATGATCAGAAAGCGCAGAAACGTGTCGGCTATGACTACCCTGCACCGGCGCACGATCTCGTCAACCCGTTCCAGGACCATGACGATGTGCACGCGCACGGGGACCACCACGACGACGTGATCGATCATCATCATCACGAAGTGCACGACCATCACGATTACCACGACCATCACGATCACCACGATCATCACGAACATCATGTTGAAGAGCATCATGAAGATCACCATGACCATCATGATCCTGGATACTGGAAGAAGAAATTGATTTGGAAACCAGGCTGGAAAAAAATTTGGAAGCAAGCCAAGAAACAAATATGGAAACCCTCTTGGAAAAAAATTTGGAAACCGATCTGGGTTCCCACTAAAATTCCTGTTTGGAAGGAGATTAAAATACCAGACTGGAAGAAAATTTGGAAACCCGAATGGAAACCAATAAAAGTACCTGCATGGAAGGAAGTGAAAGTACCTGATTGGAAAAAAATTACAGTTCCGGTATACAAAGACATAGTTGTTCCAGGTTGGAAAGAAATACAAGTTCCTGCATGGAAGAAACTCTGGGTACCAGAATGGGTAAAGGTCGGTGTTCCTGGTGAAAAGTACTTAGGCAAAGATCATGATGGTTGGGAATACACATCTCACGATTTATGGAAGAAAAAGTTAATTTGGAAACCTATTTGGAAGAAATATTGGAAACCAGCTAAGAAACAAATCTGGATTCCAGACAAGAAATTAGTATGGAAAGATGAATATAAGCAAATCTGGAGAACCGAAAAGAAGAAAATTTGGGTCGATGATAAAAAATTAATATGGAAAGAAGCCTGGCAGCAAGTTTGGAAGCCATCAAAAAAACTCATTTGGGTACCCGATAAAAAACTCGAATGGAAAGAAGCCTGGAAACAAATATGGATTCCCGGTTGGAAGGAAATATGGGTACCAGGCGTAAAAAAGATCTGGAGACCTGTGTGGATTTCAGAATGGTTCCCTTCGCCTGATCATCATGAACATGTACATGAATCCCATGGATGGGACCGAAGCGATAAAAATACAGCCGCCAGTCAGAGATCAGAAACGGTGAAAGAACCTTCAAAGCAATCAGCGCCTCAGCAGATGCAACAGACGTGGCAGTTCCCAAAATAATTTATATTAATCATAACATTAAATGAATAATCGGTGTAAATATGAGTCAAACTCGTTATCGAGTCGTTGTAAATGCTATTGGCTTTTGATGAGAAAAATATTTTCTGCCATACTACATCGAGATTAATAGCTGAGGTAATAATATGAGAGAAGTCCAAATGAACAATCGCATCATGGTAATTTAAAATTTATATCTTTTTGATTAGATTGGTTGCTGTAATTTTATGATATGCGTAAGCGAAAATTTATGAGTCAGCGTTGCGATTGTTTCTTTGAAGTACCCAAGTACTCGTATCAACGAAATAAATCTCCGTAAAATGATTCTTTCTCAAATTATCTTTACCGCGGTGCCTAATTGGCCCACCGACCATATTTTTGCATATTAAAATCTGTGATTAAAATATAATTAGAAAATAACATCAACTAATAATAATGCTGAAACAGACAATAAGTAGTATACAGATTTTTGTCCAAATAAAGTGGTCGGTTGGAAAATTAAGCACTGAGACGAAATAATGTACTCGTATAGGTATTTCTGAAAAGCTTTAAAAAGAGTCATGTTAATTGTAGTTACCATACCCTAGAAGTCTGAATAGTGCGTAAAAGCTGTATGGAGTGGTGCTGTTTATAGTAAGTAACATATTCCTATGTCACAATGTGGCACGAAGACACCCACTGATGCTGTTGTTTTGTTGTTATTGTAGCTTATTGTTAAGTTTTTTAAATATAGCGGAACCAATGAAATAAAATATATTAAGTAATGTTTTGTTTTAAATAAAGTTTTATTTTAGGTAAGTACTTACTAGTTACTTACGAATATGGTACACTGTTGATATAGTAGTAAAAGTAAAATTGCAACGGCATAATTTTTATGGATAATTCTGTAATCGAAATTCATTACGATTGGATACAATTTTCTAAACAATAATAACAAATATTTGTCGTGAAGTCACAGTTAAGATATCAACTGAGTTTATACATAATGCATTATGTTGTTTATAAATCCGAAAAAAACCGTCTTCTGTTACTCTAAATTATTTGTTTGTCTTTGTCTGTCTCTAAATTATTTGTAAAATTCAGTAAATACGTCGTCTTCAAGAACGATGCATATACGACGCAGTAGTATTTTTTTTAGAATGAAATTCCTTTAACAGTAGTTAAGTAGTTCGCTGACATAGCATGGCTTGAAGCAGCACTCGTCGACCAGTCCCGGCGTGCGCTTGTAGCGCAAAGAAGAAAGCACCAAAGCGTCCTCCTGCGGCCGGCGGCTGGCATACCACAACCATGTCGCGTCTTCATTGTTGTACGGGTGTAAAGTCCCTGTATTATAATTTCAACTGTCACTAGGAAACAAAACACTAAGCTTAAAAAATAAACATGTAAGTACCTACCAGCGCCTACCATACCCCTGTGAAAATCTGGGAAAATCTCGGGTACATAAAAAAGCAAACGTTTATTGGTCAAAACCTTTGAGTACCTGACCTACGGATCCCTGTAGTACGAGGTCCAACTCGCACTCGTCCGGTTTTGTAGTTAAATATACGACTTCTCATAATAGAGGAATGTAGGTATCTGCGCTTAGTTAAAATCGAAACTAATACATAATAATTTTCCATCTATCACCGAACAGCAGCCCATAATAGCTCTGTTGTCTTGTGGATAGCTGGAGCATAGTTCTTATATAGACAAGTATTTAGCTACGATAGCGCTGAGCTAGAGAAAAGAGAACTCACAAATCATCGGCAGATCAAGAGATTTCTTCTGAACAGTCTCGGTGCTAAAACAATACAGCATACGGGCGTCTGCGAGGGTACGTCCGCAAAACACGCGTGGGCGCTCCTCGGGCTTTTCTTTGTTCTGCGCATCGACGCCAGCGTATGCCACCACCAGCAGGAGTAGTCCGCACATCACCATCATCTATAGGCACAGTATTTTTCAAGTTAGGTTATATTTCATTAGCGGTCTACTGAATATAGGTCTGCCCAATTAGGTATGACATAACCGAACATAATAGGAACATTAAAGACATTATTTTTTTACAATACGTACTTAAATAGAGTTGGAATTAAAGTTTTTCTTACCCAGAATGGAAGTGTTGAAAAGAATTACAATAAAGCTTCTAGCTGCAATAGGTCTTAAACACTTTTTACACCTAGAACAACGTAAAATATGTTTTTATATGAGAATTGCGCTGGAATAGACCGAGACTTCAAAGAGTATCAAAATCATTGACCAAATGTATGATCATATCACTAATAAACTCACCTTCATCCTACCGTCTCAGTACCTATCTGTGCAATGCACAGGAACGGAGTAAACTGGCTTTTATACTCTCCACAAAGGGTTGTTTTGACGTCATAATAATTAATATGTATACAAAAGTAGTTGTTAGGTATCCATAATCTGGAATAGACAGACAATCGGCGACCTGGCTGGAAATTCTATTAGAACGCTAGACTTATAAATATAAGATACGACGCCGTATTTGCTCACTTTACCACAAAATAAGAGTGAGCGTAACAGAAGAACCGTAGTGAACGATTTATCTATCGAAGGACTCGAATTACTTACCTTGCTTCAGGTTTCAGTGTTGTCTGAGATGTTCGTGTTCATAAAGTTAAAGTTAAAGTTTTGTATGGTTGGTTATATTGCTGTTAAAAAGGTATTTATTTTAAAGGAGATAAATTTCTCAGAATCAAATTGCTGGGGACAAAAATCAAGTTAAAGTTTTATCAAACTTAGCAAGTAGCCATACTTTAAAGGGTTCACCCCTTTAAAGCACCGTTCTATAAAATGATGAAATGTTGCGTTTTCCCTGTATAATAAATAACTGAAATCATTTGAGAACATGGGTACTAGATAGATAGAGGTAGTTCTTGTAAATAAATCGTGTATAAAGAAGGTACAAGTCCCACCATGCGCTAGTACGAGTATTTGCATACAGTTCAAAATTAGAACAGATAAGTAACTACTTAATCTAATCCATTTCTTGTTATATTTTATTTATGTAAGTATTTGATATTTTCATTGTAACGTTTAGACTCAGTTGTCTGAATAATAAACAATTTAATTTAATCTCTGGTTTCTGCGTTCGAATTTTGACATTAAATAGTTTTTTTAAAATTTGAAACTGTAGGTATGCGAAAAATATATAAAGTATACACCCTGACCATAACCTAAAAAGCCCTTTCAAGATAGCGCCATTGGTAGTTTTATAATCTGTGTTATGGAGTTCGCTATGAAAAAATAGTACATTTAATTGCGCAATATGGGTAGGGTTTTTAAACTCTTGGTCAGGGTATAATACATTTGTGTTTCAGTTATGAATAGACCCCGTATAGGTAAAAATTCGCTCTGCTGCGTTGCGCTTGGTGGGGCTTTAGCATAATACGGTTCAAGAAGTCTGTCTCGATAGAGAGAGAGTTCATTTCAGCGACTCAGACAAGCGCCTCCGCAACTCATTGCTCAGCCAGGCAGCAATGATTTATAAACGTTACTTAAAGGTGATTAGACTCAAATAATATACTATTTCACATGTTTTTACTGTATTTTATTAATTACGACCGGTTTCGTTTACACATATTAAGGTATTTGTTTATAAACAATACCTGAAGACCTCAAGATGTGTAAACGAAACCGGTCGTAATTAATAAAATACAGTAAAAATATGTGAAACAGTATATTATTTGAGTCTAATCATGTACTATAAGTTTCACCAAGTACCAACAACCGCAAGTATTAACCATTACTTAAAGGGTTGCCTATCTTTTTGTTGGCATAAGTGTCTGAAACATTCGCGAGTTGGTACCTAGGTAATTTTAAAACTTTATATGGTTATGTAAATCTAAGAATATGGTTAAAATTAACTTACAATATCTACATAGATTTAACAATTAACTTTTTTATAGTCTTTTTCGCTGGGGTTTTTTATAGTCTTTACAACTTTTCATGACATGAGTATAGCAACGTTAACTTTAAAACGGTTCATGCAAGATGTGTACAGCAGAAAGTACTTTAGAGGTGTAGTACTTTTGTCGTCGGGATATGTATTTCGTTTGAATTTGGCGTAGGTAGGTACCTACTGAGGTTTGTAGGATTTAGTTACTCAAAAGAAGTCGTCTAAATTTCAAGATAAGACTAAAACCCTAAAATGATCACAAGCCTATTTCCAAGTAAAACCTAGAAAGCATTCAATCAATTCATATATCAGACTGAATGCTTTCTAGGTTTTATTTGGAAATACTCTTGTGCAACATTTGAACAACCTTTAATACCTACAAGATGGATTGTAAGTATAGGTACAGAGTTTTTCTTGATTTTATTCCTACCTACATAATGCTTGAAACATGAATTGAACACTTGCCCACGAGTATAATCTTAATTTAGATTTAGACTATACGTACCTGAATACGTAGTTAGGTAGTTACTTTTGAGTTTTCAAAATTGATAATTGTAGATACTTACGTGAATATTATATTCAGGTTTTCGAGGAAGATGAAAATACTATATGTGGTTTACACTTTATTCAAATTAGAAAATAGTTGTAACCTTTATATCTACGTACCTAATGTAATAAATAAATAATAAATTATAGTAGGTAACTTAAAATTATTTATACACAAAACTATTACAAAAGGAAGTAATAAAAACGAAATGTGCAAAAAGAAGCTTAAATATTATACAAATAATGCTTTAAAATAGGCCCGTGTGGCAGGGTACTTAGCATGCTGGCAGCATTACCCCGCTGGATAGCTATGCTGATCCTTTGAGCGAGATAGCTACTAGCCGTTGGGTCCCCCGATACTTTCGAAAGACGCTTGGACAGCTCTCTGAACAGTGACCATGCTCCAGGACCCCAAGGTCCAAAAGTCTGGACACCGAATGCAACAAAGTTGTACTTTTTGCCGATATCCCTGTATTTGTGGACCTTGAGGCTCTCAGGCGCTTCGGCCGCCGCACCGACCTTCCTGCTCGTTCGTACTCTGGAGATGGGACGGAGCCAGCGTGTCTACGCAGGTGGCGTCCCACACGAGGGCGCGCCCCATTTTCCAGGGAATCAACGACATTCCGTCCGGTCTCTTGCCGTCATCACGTAAGATACCGTTCGGCTCTAAGATGGCTGGTACATTGATGGTGGCAAGAGAGCGGCGCAGAATGTCGTTTAAGGCAGCATGACGGGATAGTACTTCGCTCACAATAAGCACTAAACTAAATTAGGTAAAAGTTAAAAATGAATGACATAAAAATTCGTAATGGTATTTTTTTAGGTAGGTATGTAAATAGTGTTTAAATTTTAAATCGACAAGTAACATTAGACTCCCATATGTAAGTATTTAGTATTCGCTCGCTAATCTATGTTCTACTCGTAGTTGGTACTTATGTTACTTAGTATGGGTATTTTTTAAAGACGGATGCTCTACTTTTGTGCTTTATCCATCCGGGGGGCGGTTTGGGGACGGGGACCCATTCCTTCATCACCACTGGGCCCCACATGCGTTTCCAAAGAGCCATGTAGATTTTTTTCTCTTGCCAGGTCTTCACCCAGCGTGGGCGCCACGAAAACTTTTTTCGCCAGAACCCTTTGACGGTGGACTCCAGGTGGTGTACATGAGACGAACGCTCTCTGTTAATTTAAAAATAAATAGTTTTAAAAATTACGACCTGATGTTCTTCAAAAGTTTGATTATGAAATCAAAAACTGCAGACATATTGTTTGCGCAGAGGGCGCCTATATAAAAAAGAAAAGGAATTCAGAGAGTACAATTTATTTCAAAACTTAATAAGCTATATACGAGTATATATCCCAAAGTATACCGCGAAGCATTTACTATACAACGACACCAGGAGCCAACTTCAACAAATACAGGGCATTCAACACATATGCTGATCGAAGAGATGTTACTGGAGTACTACCCTTTGAAGTCGGTATCAGCGGGTTGTATACAGTGGAGGGTGCTGATACTGATGCTTTTGGATATTTTTTATGCATGTATAAATGTAAAATTGAAACCTATAATTTTTTTATCTGCTTAGGACACTGCTTTACCCACGAGCTGCACTATTATCTATCATCTAACTAAATACAAACCCCCGAAAAGACGATTATCAGGCTTTTTGCAATTTTTCCCAATTCCCATAATTTATTTATTTATCCCACTGTAGCTAGATATATTAATTTGTTGCCGACAATTTATATACAATTTTTGGTATGTTTGTTAAATTGGTTGGTTGTATCTACCAATAGGGGAATGTGTAACAAATTGAAATTCTATTTTCAGGTCCTTGTTTCACGGACGTGGTTCCGAAATATCATGGATAAATCTAACACAGCAACCTGAGAGTTAACTAACCAATTAAATTCCCGATTCAACTACCAGTTGATGAACCGCGGTAGATGAAACGAGAACCAGGGTCGCAAGACGACTTGTTTTAATGATAAGCAACTTACATCACTGCATTTGTTAAATTTTGAACAGCTGCCGTTGTTTCTTCTTCTTGAGTTTGACTTAGCCTTGACATTAACAAAATTCCGGTTACAATCTGAAATCAAAGTTATACATTCTTATGTAGATATAGGTACTTATGTACAGTCGACCACTACCTAAAGTATACTATCTGTCAAATTTCTTCGATCAAATCTCAACCTTATATAGGATATATAGATAAAAACTCTATTTGTTGTTACAATAAGAAAGCTTAAAACTTGAAAACATTATGTATGCATGAATTTAACAATACTATATCGGCAACAACAAAAAGGCGCTGACTCAGCATTTGTTGCTGCGGGCGCACGATGGCGCTAGCAGCACTGATCTTCCGTCAGCGTTACGTGGTTTATTTCAGATTTACTAATTTTGACGTTTTGGGTAGTTTGACCTGTGTTGACTGTGCCTGTATTTTTGTACTGAAATGTAGGGTTAAATTAAAATATAATTTTTGGAAGTCACAGTTTTTTTAGGCTAATTAAAGAATATAGGTACCTAGGTAGGTACTCGTAATATATTCTTGTCTAGACAACATAGGTAGGTACAACATAATTATGTTGTATAGACTTTAGATAGTTTTGTTTGTACCAAATGTTCAGATATTTGTAAGTAATTGGTAAATTGTACTAACCAAAATTCCAGAATTCATGATAAATAGGCAGATTTAGATACCTTTATTACACAACAATGTACCAAAAGTTAAATTTTAAAGGTTCGCAAGTCAAACGATTACCTACTGATGACACATGTGGTCAATAAAGCCTTTTATAGGCAAATCAAATTTGCAACTTGACCAGGGCTGCTAAATTTCCCATGCATTTCTCCAAATTTTCGTACCTATTTACATTTAAGCAGAGGTAGGTAGTGTTTGTTGCCTTGAATAGTAGAAGGTGAGATATATTTGAACTTTGTTATCTGACGATAAAAAGGAGAGGATTTAAGATTTTTATATAATCAAGAAAATATTTTCACATCACATAAAAGTAAGACCTACCCACAAACTTACTTTGTAACGAGCTGTACCTATCTAACCTCAATCTGTGATTCAACTAAGCTTTAAGAAAAAAGTTTATACCTAATGTAATGTTTGAATAACGAAGGATTGAGGAATACTAGTGCATACCTACTGTTTACATAATACCTAAATATGTAGGTACTACCAGACGTAAGGAAGAATCATACGAAGAATATACAGGCTCTAGACAGCGGGTTAAGTGACTCACTGACGTTCTTCCCCAATCGAAATCCTAATCATATACAAGTAAGTATATACAATTTTTTTAGGTTTTATTTGTGTATCTTTGATTTTGAGTTAGTTTAACATAATATGGGATGATATGAAGAAATAAACTTGTTACGGCCCTACCAGTAATTCAATGTAGGTACTTTTAGCTTAAGTATGTATTTTAGTGTTATTTTAGTATTACTTTATTTTGAATAAACTTTACTATGTAGGTCATCATCAGCAGCCTATTCTAGTCCACTGCTGGACATAGACCTCTCCCAGGGCGCGCCATTGAGCCCGATCTTCGGCTCTTCTCATCCAGTCGCTGCCAGCCACCTTGCGCAGATCGTCGCTCCATCTAGCAGGGGGGCGTCCCACACTACGTTTGCCCAAACGCGGTCTCCACTCCAGAACTCGTCTACCCCAGCGGTTGTCGGTTCTGCGACAGACGTGACCGGCCCACTGCCACTTCAGCTTGCTAATCTTATGAGCTATGTCGATAACTTTTGTTCTATGCCGGATCTCCTCATTTCGGATTCGATCCAGCAGAGATACTCCGAGCATAGCTCTTTCCATAGCACGCTGAGCGACTTTCAATTTGTGAACCAATCGCACCGTCAGTGTCCACGTTTCGGCTCCGTAGGTCATTACTGGTAGGACGCACTGGTTAAAGACTCTTGTCTTTAGACATTGAGGTATGGGCGACGAGAAGATGTGACGTAACTTCCGAAATGCTGCCCAACCCAGCTGAATTCTTCTGTCGGCTTCTTTCTCGAAGTTGTTTCTACCTAATTGCACAGTCTGCCCGAGGTAGACGTATTGTTGCACAACTTCGAGGGCCGTACCGTCGACGATAATCGGTCCCGGAACGACATGGTCATTGAACATGACCTTAGTCTTGTCCAAGTTCATCCCGAGACCGACACGTCGTGAAGCAGCATTGAGATTGTCCAGCATTTCTTGAAGGTCCTGCAGCGACTCCGCCATTACGACTATATCATCGGCAAAACGTAGGTGTGAGATGTACTCGCCGTTTATATTGATGCCGTGTCCTTTCCAGTCCAGTGTCTTAAAGACATCCTCCAATGCGTTCGTGAACAGTTTCGGAGAAATAACATCTCCCTGTCTTACTCCTCTGCGCAATTGGATGGGTCCTGTTTGCTGGTTCTGTACTTGGACAGACATCGTCGCGGCGTCATACAGACATCTCAACACTTCGATGTATCGCCAGTCGACTTGGCAACGCTGCAAGGACTCTAGAACAGCCCAGGTTTCGACGGAATCAAAGGCTTTCTCATAGTCCACAAATGCAAGACACAGGGGCTGATTATATTCTTCAGTTTTCTGTATAATCTGCCGCACAGTGTGGATGTGGTCTATGGTGCCAAAGCCTCCCCGAAATCCGGCCTGTTCCGGAGGTTGGAAGTCGTCCGCGCAAGACGATTCGTGATGACTCTCGAAAACAGCTTATATACATGGCTCAGGAGCGAGATGGGTCTGTAGTTTTTGAGCAGAGTTTTGTCTCCTTTTTTGAAGAACAAAACTACAATGCTCCTGTTCCACGCCTCCGGAGTTCTCCCAGAGTGTAGGACGGAGTTGAAGAGCTTCCGAAGTTCCCTCAGTACAGGGATTCCTCCTGCCTTAAGGAGCTCAGAAGAGACACCGTCCTCACCAGGGGCTTTTCCATTCTTAAGCTGTTTGAGAGCCAGCCCGAGCTCGTCTAGGCTAAAATCTGGCAGTTCATCGGTATAGTGTCGGGTTAACGTGGCTCTAGGATCTTCGATTGTCGGTTCAGGCCGCGGAGCATGAGCAGCGTACAGTCGGCCATAAAAGTCTTCGATCTCGGCGAGTATCTCTGGCTTGGAGGTGACGGTCCTGCCACTAGAAGTTTTGAGCTTCGTCAGGTGGCTCCTCCCTAGTTGCTGAACGAACACTTTTGACCCCCTATTCTGCTCTATCGCCTCTTTTATGAGTCGTGTATTGAAGCTTCGGAGGTCGCGTCGTATCAGCTTCCTTATTTTCTTATTGAGTGCCCGTTGTTCTGACGATGTAGCTTGTGTGTTTTCGCGTCTTTCCCTCATAAGTGCCAGAGTCCCGTCCGAGAGCTTCGACTTCGTGCCTGTGCGCTGCAACCGACAAAACCTTACTCCTTCATCCCTAATAGTCCTCACCACGTTTTGGAGATTCTCGTCAATATTATTTGTGGTTTCCAAGGCATCGAATCGGTTTTTAAGTTCTAACTGAAACCGGTCGGAGCCTGCCACGGCCTGGTGCAGAGTAGGTCGGAGCGTGGGCTTCATTAGACGGCGTCTCTCCAGCTGAAAGTCAATATTCAGAGTGCCTCGGACCAGTCGGTGATCACTACCGGTTTTGAACCTGTTGATCACTGAGACATCTCTGAATATGTGCTTCTTATCCGTCATAATGAAGTCGATCTCATTTTTCGTCACAGTATCGGGGCTTTGCCAAGTCCACTTCCTATGGGGTCCCTTCTTAAAGAAAGAATTCATTAAGAAAAGGCCCTCCATCTCCAGGAAGTTAACAAGCATTTGCCCCCTGTGGTTTCTGCCGCCAAAGCCGTATGGCCCAACCCTCGATTCGCTGCAAGTCCGTACTCCCACTTTCGCGTTGAAGTCCCCCATGACAACATTGAAGTGTGCCTTACTGGTGTTGTTTAGGGCTTTGGCTATGTCTTCATACATAGCCTCCACTTCATCATCCGAGTGTGTCGAGGTCGGTGCGTAAACTTGTACAACCTTGAGAGAATATCTCTCGGTTAACTTAAGGACAAGATACGCTACCCTTGTCGACACACTGGAGACCTCAACAACATTGTCTATGAGGGACCTATTGACGAGAAACCCGACACCCCCCTGGGAAAGTTGGTCTCCCTCTCGGAAGTAGAGTAGATGGCCCGATTCAAGGGTTAATGTGTCCTCCCCCTCTCTTCGGACCTCACATAACCCTAGAACGTGCCATCGTATCTTCTCCAACTCTACTTCGAGCTGCGCAATGTGCTCGTCCAGCCGTAGACTTCGTCCGTTATACGTCGCCAGTGCCAGTTTGTTTTGGTAGCCTACCGTAGCCCGGGGATTCTTCGCACCCCCTACCCCACCGTTACCATGGCCGCTACCGTGACCAGGAATAGTGGGGCGACCGGGAACTGGGGGCCGTTTTCTTTTTGCGCTATTCATGAAGGAGGAAATGCCATAATCGCCACGCTAGGCCTGCGGGTTGGCGATCGCAGTAGCCGGGTCGCTTGCCCCGATGACGCTGCTGCCCGTCATCGTGCTTATGGTATTTTAACCCAGCCAGAGTTTGAGTGGTTATACCGCCACTAGTCGGTCGCCAGGGACTCGTTCGTTAATCGGCAGGATGCACCACGTGCAGGTGAGTTTGACATTTGGAGGTCTAGATGTTGGTGACCCCCCTTACATCCCATACTTACTATGTAGGTACTTAATAAGAAATAGGAATCAAAGTACAAGTTGCGACCCGTATTTGATTACCAAGGTGCATTATGATGAATTGAAATTACGATGCACATTGCAGCGCGAGGGTATGCTGTGTCCCATAACAATTAATTGTAGGTACTTGTTTCCAGATTCAGATCAGGAGTGTAAATACGTAACGTTATGTCCGTCCGTGGCAGGAACAATATTTTGTATCACACATCGCATTTTACGTAATATAGAAAGTATGGAATGGAAGTAGGTAGCTAGCGCCTACTTAAATCACGTAAAATTGCGCGCAATGAGCGCGTAGTAGGCAAGTAAATGTAGGTATCTACTTATTATACAGGATAAATTACTGTTTTATTAAATTTACAAAAGAAAAAATCGTACTAGCAATAAGTATCTAGGTAAGTCAACACTCAGCGCAGCGAGATCCATGTCCTACCTACGGGAACAGATATGTTACAAAGTTCTATTTGTTCTATTCTATCCATGTTCTATCTATCGAAATTGACAGTCATAATTTGGAAGTTTTTTCGTTAGAATTTAAAAAAAATAGACTTATTAAATGATTTTTAATTGTAATTTTTATTAACATTTAATTTATTTTTGACTTGTAATTTGATTATTAATATAATGTATATATATAATATTTATATATAACAATATCCTCTATACATATAATATTTCATTTCTGTGTATTGTACAAAAATACTTCATTGGTTCGCCAAAAGTAGGTTTTTTAATCGCATTTTTACTTTTATTTATTACTTTTGAGATTTGGATTACCCGAATTGAAGCGACTCATGAAGATAGTGTAAGATATACTCGTGAAGCTAAGTACCTACTAGTATATTTTCATTGGATACAAATTTCTTGAAGCTATTGTATGAGTGCATTTAGTTAACTACCTTTGCCTTAACGGAAGATATAAACTTGACAAAGAAACAACGATGTAATTAATGACTGGTATGAATTTTGACAGATTGACATCTTTTGAGAGTTGACGAATGTTGCCAACTTAGCATATTTCTTCGTCGTTTAGCTTATGTACCGTGCGTGAGCTTTTAGTTAAACATTCGGGCCTTGAAAACTTCGGTGTGCTTCGGTTATTGTTAACGATACGCGAATGAACTACGACTGTAGTAAGACCGAGACAGGCCGATTATACCCGATAGGTACCTACCTACCCGAATGTTTTTCTAAGTTTTTAGCATATTGGCTTTTCTATCTCTGCCGCAGTCAAATGCAGTTAATGATCGTGTTTTCAGTTTTTAGTCTGATAACTTTTATAAAACTAAATTTTGCAAAAAATTGTCGCTGAAAATCTTGATTTCTAGTTTGAATGTACAATGACAGTAGACATCAGAATGGAACTGAAGTGGACCGGACCGGACGACATTCTTTGCTATAAAGAAACAAAGTTTAAGTTAGTTACCTACAGTTAAAATGATTTTTGATCACATTGCTTCTGTAGAAATAATAAATAAAACAAGGACTAATAAATTTTCCTTCCTCTTTTCATACAAACATTATTTCAGTTTATAATAAAAGATAAAAATAGTTCAGCAAATTTTTTAAATTGGTTTTTTGACATATTTTAAACAGTTTTTGGCATTTATCGGGCCGACTTAGTTGGCAACACCGCAGTTGACAGTTCATTGTTCTTTGCGTTTCTTTGGTTGTTTGTTGGAAATGGAAGAGCAAAATAGAACTTTTCTTTGTTTAATTTTATTTCTGATCTGAGTTCCAAGTGATTCTAATTAAATAATGTTATTGATCTTCATTTATAACACGTGTTAGATGTGAAAAATATGTATATTTTGTTTATAAAATGCAACCATTGATTTCACCTGTTGGTAAGTTGTTTTCAACGATATTAACGTTTAAAATGCTATTTTATATAATGTTATATTGATGTAATTATATCCTGTTTACTTGTTTGCTGTATATGCAGCAATCGCTCACTCAACAAAGTATTAAGTAGCCACAAAGGAAACAATTACTGCTGTGGTGAACAAGACCCTGTTTATAAAATAATTAGTAAAAATTGGGTCGAGGGTGTAGGTAAGGCGCAAGGGGGCACCAATATAAGTCGCTTCACGGGCCTCTGTGTGGTTGTTATACTATGTCATAATTTATCCGAGTAAGTACTGCATCCACTAGGTTTCTGTGAAACTTCATGTTTTGACAAATCCGAATTATTTAACTATTTTGCCCTCTTAACAAGACCCCAACCGAGTGACGCAGTCAAGTTGCCTCCTAGAGAATATTTGAAAAAAATAACTTGTTTCTTGCTACCTGCAGATATTTATGATTTGGATAACTTTGTGTGAGTTCCGGTCACAGTGTGCTCTAGTGCATTTTGAGGCATAAATTTTCCATTGTTTTATGACTCATTTCAATTTCAAAGCCTTTTATTGCTAACACAGAAAGGTGTACAAAATTATATATAACTTAACTAATATAAACTATAAATAAATTAAATTTTAAACTTACCCATCGCCACCCTCTCGGTCGGCGTGTCCTGTCGACACAAAGGCCCCTCCTCCAGTTATTTCATTCTCTTGCTAGTCTTAGCCATAGTGGACCCGTCACCTTTTAATATTGTCGGCCCATCTTTTCAGTGTTCTGCCTTTTTTCCTTTTTGTGTTGAGGTGAGGGGTCCATTCAGTCATAACCTTGGTCCATTTGTCACTCTTTTCTCGTAACATGTGGCCTGTCCATTTCCATTTTTGTTTCTTAGTCTTCGTTTCGGGATGACGGTTGGTATCAACATAGACAGCTCATGGTTAAACCACCTAAGATTTGCCCACGACCTAGTGCTCATAGATAAGCCTGAAACCCTGCAACATATAATTCAAGATCTTGCTGATAAGAGCAAAAAAGATGACTTAACAATGAACAAAACAAAAACCATGCTAAATAGAACAGACACAAAAATCAAGTAGAGGAAATCGAATACATAAATTCATATATATCTCATTCAGTGACCAAATGGATCAAGAAATCCAGAGAACAGTTACCATTTCTTGGAAAAGATACTGGTCCATAAAGGACATAATGAAAAACAAACATTACACCATAGCCACGAAACGGAAAGTGTTCAATTTATGCATCCTCCCAATTCTAATATATGGAAGCCAAGCTTGGGCTCTGACAAAAAAGAATCTCCAAAATATAGTCACCTGCCAGAGAAGCATGGAGAGAATTATCCTGGGGTATAGAAAAGAGCCACAGAGCTAATAAAAATAATTAAATTGGTTGGTGCTGAAACTTTATGACTCATAAAACAGTGGAAATATTAGGACCACATGGAAAGACCCATGTAAGTCAGCTTTATGTAAAATTGACGTTATTTTGAAGTGACGTATCACTGCATGATAAATGAAAATGAAATGTAATTTCATTTGATATTTCTTAGCTTAAAATATAAATTAGTCACTAAGCAATTGAAAAATGTATGTAGGGAACAAAATGTACGAGGCCATAAACATTAAATTTGCATATGACAATCAAGTGACTTACATCAGGTGAGATCCAGACTCAAAGAGAGGCCATGGTTGAGCGTATCAACTTGACCTTAAAGGCCGTGGCCGATTGGGGCGATGCCAATTTGGTCAATTTTAACGCCACTAAAACGCAGGCGTGTCTATTCACCGCTAAGCGGAGTCCCTTCCACCTGACTCCGACTTTCCGGGATGTATCCGTACCGATTACCGACCACCTTAGCCTTTTGGGGTTGGATCTGACTTCCAATCTTAACTTTGGACGCTCCATTGAGTCAAAAGCTAAGACCGCAGCCAAAAAATTGGGCATCCTGAGTAAGGTTAGGCGGTACTTCACGCCGGGACAGCTCTTAAACCTTTACCAAGCCCAAGTCCGGTCGTGCATGGAGTACTGCTGCCACCTGTGGGACGGCTCAGCTAAGTACCAACTGGCTGCCCTTGACTCAGTGGAGAAACGCGCTAAGCGCCTTATAGGTAACGAATTGCTGGTGGAGGCTAGACTGCAAAGGCTGGAACATCGGCGCAAGGTTGCCTGTCTATCGGTATTTTATAGGATACATTTCGGAGAGTGCGCATCGGAATTGCACGACCTAATTACAGCATCTCCATTCCGCCTTCGGACTACCAGGCGCGGGGAGGGGTTCCATCCTTATGTTGTTGATATCCCATCTGCTCGTACGAAGCGATTTGCTTCTTCGTTCATTATGCGAACGGGTAAGGAATGGAACAGCCTGCCGGCGTCTGTATTTCCCGAAACCTACAACCTTGGGATCTTCAAGGCCAGAGTGAATAGGCATTTACTGGACCCGCATGCTCCATCGTCGACCTCATCGTCGCTTACCATCAGGCGAGATCTAGGTCAAATGCGGGTTTAGTTATACATAAAAAAAAATAAAAAAAAATGGTAATAAGGCGATAAGGCCGCCTTCTGCACATTGTATTGTACCTCTCTTTATGTTGTATGTTTTTGTTTATGTCCTGGGTGTGCAATAAAGTATATTTGTATTTGTATTTGTATGGTCTTTCCATGTGATCTTCATATTTGACATTTTGTGTCGCATTGCGGTAATTTGGTTTGACCTTAAAGGTGTATTTATGGGAAACCTCTTCAAATTGTTTGGTAACTACAATACAAAACATTATATGAAAACCAGAAAACTGATCTTTGCCTATGCCGTTTCAGTATATATTTAAATAAGTAAAAATTAAATACCTCACTATTCTTGGATTAGGTAGGCATTTCCCCTATAATTATTTTTTAACTATTATGCTGAGCTGTTGATTTGGATTCGGAAGTTTATCTTATTAGAAACTGTTTTTATACCTAGGTATATGACTTGATTGTCAAATTAGAGTTACATTTGATTTAAGTAGTTGGTTTGATTCTATTCGATTGGACATAAAAGAAAATGATCCTGATTGTTTTTCTTTAAAAAAAAAAAGGAATACAGGGTTTGTTGGTATTTATTAATGTATTCCATGTACATGTTGCACAATCCATTCATTTTACAAACCTGAGTGTGAGTCTGTCAATATAGTTTTAAACCAAATTTACCTATCTTATCTATTACATGTATTCATGCACGTACAGACTCATATCAATTTACTGATCATACGTGACTCTGGTGGGCACTGTTTGTAGCATTAGTTTATTCATGAACCTGTGTCCAGTTAGTCTTATCTCATTAAAATGTTCATATCTCATAAAAACTATGTTATGAAGTTGTGACAACATTTTATCATGGTGGAGATACAACTGAATAGTTTATCTTGTAATTATCTTTTAAATTGTTTCTTTATTGCTTTAACTTTTTAGTCTCTACTATGATATACATGTGTTTTTGCACCAGATTTTTATTTATCTATTAAATCAAAACAACATGACAAAATTATTGAAACTCTTACAAACTATAACTAAACTTATGTGGGTATTTTATTGAAGGATTTAGTTTATAATGGTGAATTTTTAACACTATATTGTTTCAAATTAAATTGTTCCTTAGTTCTTTTTTGGGAATATGTAAGTCTGTTACCTTTTAATAAACTTGTGGGTACTATGACAGCAATATTTAATACTTCACTTAAAAACTATTACTTCTGTGTACATTGAAAGATAATAATTTATATAATCTAAATGCGAAACTTTATACTAACATAAAATCCTTTTGCTATGTGAGTAAAGACAATTATTGAGCTATGAAAGTAATTAAAGTCGTAAATAGAAACATGTTAATAAGTACAAAATAAATTGTACTCAAAGTGAAATTATCTAAGAAGTCAAGTATCATACAAGTCAATAATATGGTGGTACAAGATGTTAATGAAACCAACAATGCATACTACAACCTTATGTTAATTATATAAATTTTTAACTATAATTATTGGCTTATGAATGACTTTTAAAGTATTCTATTAAATTATTTTTTAATAAAAATATAAATAAAAAAATATAATTTTAAATATTACATTACACTTTGTGAGTAAAGTTTGCAATTCATACCTCATCTACAGTACCTACACTACAGACGTTTCAGTCGATTGAAATATTATTATCCTTTCAGCCACTTAAAACAGCATGAAAAAATCATAATACATACTTGTAACCATGCTGTGTCTCTACGAAATAAAAACCTGCATAGAATTGTATAACAAATGTGGCTTATAATGTGTATATTTGAAATACTTACAAGTATTTCATATGAAATTAAATTAGTACCACTTGGTCAGGGTTTCTCTACAAATTGTTCTCATATATCCCAAGTGTAATGTGGTCAATATTGAAAATATTTTCTTTTCATTTTCAGATCATGAATCGCGTCATAACACTTACCAGGTTGAAGATGAGCGGATACCTGCTGAAGACACGCCGCTACTTCAGCGATTTCCTCAAAATGACATAACTGCAGAACGAAATACATTTACCACAGCGATAGTTAGCTTGCTGCTATTAATGTTGATAAGTGGAGTAGTTATTGGAATATACCTTCTAGTGATACAGAGTAATTCTGGTAATTATCTAATTAATATTTATTCTAAAATAATATTGATATGCTGTAAATGTAACATAATATCTGTAATGACTTTTCGCAGACTAATACATATCGATAAGTGCACAACTTTTGATAATGATTGCCCATGGACAAGACAGGGGGTTTCACGAAACAACAAACCTTGTAATTACAAGTCTAAATGGCAACATTGACACTATTTTCTATGGGAATTTTTAGGGATGTCACAGCTGTTTTTCTCACAAATTTGGCACAGTAGTAGTAGCCCTTATTAGTGTCAGCGGTTACAATTGAACTGCAATTAAATGATGATATTTATCAGAGTGGCGCTAGTTGTTTTCTGTTAATTTTAGTACGCAGCGTTAATTCAGAAGAAGTTATGTTTTATCGGATGTGTCGCATTAACCAATTATTATTATTTCCAGAAAATATATTGCCGCCCATTGAAATGCCTTTACAGCTGGTCAGTCGGATGCAGTGGGATACTAGTGATAGGTTACCGTCTCTGGTAACATTATCACCGATGAAGACTAGTCAAATGATAGTAGTGCAGACAGATACGGAGCAATGCTACAGTTTGCACATGTGCGCCTTGCTTTTAAATGAAATGAAGGTATAATTTTTATTAACTTCTGTTAAAGATTGAATTCAATTGTTATGTCAGTAATATAGCTGTGCTGTGAAGTATGAGGCTCAACCTACACGATGTGCCCCGAACACTCTGTCTGGGCCACTATTTATAGTGGCCACGATTCCTGGACGGCCTCTAATCAAGACAGCTCCATAGAAATAGCGACGACATTTTGAGGCCCAGTGCATTTATTCCAAAAAACGTGTTCTACAAATTTTTCATTCCCGACTTCTAAAATTGTACGACTTGTATGAAATAACTTAGCATACAATTATATTTAAAATGACACATATATAATTAATGTAGAGGACTTCGTTTATTTTATATAGGATGGCGACACAGGGCCCTGTTATAGATGGGCGCTGTGTCCTTTAGATTGGATACAAATACATGCCGTCTATAATTGTTGACCGTCGATTTATTTGACAGATCTAAACCTAAAAGACACCTTCTGTCCTTTTCTTACCGATAACGAAATAAACAGACGAACTGCACTTAAATTTAAGTTTAGCGGCCATGCAAAGATCGTGGCCAGTATGTGAGTAATTACATTTTGCCACTCGCGCCGCGTCGTTATGACCTATGGGTCATAACGACGACTATCAGGGAAAATACTTTTATAGACAGAGTTTTTATCAGCAATTGAATTTATTATTATACTATGTATTTGTTCGAAAAAAAAATACATCTAAATATTAGCACATGTGGACGATAGCAGTCAACTGCAATTTTTTTCATACTGTCCTGTAGGGTACACCAATTTATAGCAATGGTTTCTTATTGTAAAGTATACTTAGTAGTTATAGAAAAATACTACTTATCACCCGTGTCACGACTTGTGAATGTTCCATTGGAGTGAATGAGTAGATCTAAACGCTACTCATTATTGTTATAGCCTTCTCTATATTAGAGATGCCGCGATTAACTGCTATTATACGATATTCCACATTTTTCATTATTCTTCGAATAGCGAATAATAGTGCCTATTATTCGACATTGGCGAATAATTGTCTGGCTTACGTTTTCAACACCTAATCATCAACAAAAAAACCACAACAGATGTGTTTCTTTGTACGAAAAGGGTTGCCAACTGTTGAAATGTATTCTTAGAAATCGTGCGGAAAAATCGTTGAAATCGTTTGTTTTTGTTACATCAGCTCAAAAATGTACTTATTAGGCGCTAGGCGCTGTAAGTGATTTACTACCGGATAAAAAAATATGTGCAGGGATCGTGCTTTATGTTTTTTTATTTTATTATTTTGCTCACAGATTTAACAAAAAATGACGTGTCTAACTCGTGAGTGAGGACCACTTGACGCACTCGTCTGTCCACAACGCTCGCCTACGGCTCGCGTTGCGAACTAGGCTCGTTCGCCAATGTGGTTTATCCCTCATTCTATCTACTTTTTTGTTGAAAATTCGGTAGAGTCGAGACAACTCGAGGCCTGGTATTGTTATTTATTACAGATTGTAGTTTTGTTTTTGATGTCGAATAATTATGGCGGATAACTCGACTATTCGTCATAGAGAATGCCGAGTAATCGCTAATCGATTATTAGCTATAACCACAATTCGCGGCATCTCTACTCTATATGTCGTGTAGTGATTTAGTTCATCCCTATATAATTACAATAACCCAAGATTCTAAGCGCTAAATGATGTCATTAACAAACAAAGGATCAACTTTCGTGTACTCTATGATCGCGGTCGTTATGAGCGGTCGATAGTGTTACACCACTAACCTAGATCTTCACGCAGTGTGGTCTCGCGCTATGGTTCAATTGTTGTAGCCTTTAATGTTTACTTTGTTGTAAACCATTCAAGTCTAGTTGCCCAACGAAATAATAGTCCTGTTCCACGATGTATTTGTGGATTATAGTTTAATCAAAGGCGAGATATGTATCCAAGTATTGGTACATAATTTATCAACATATACCAAACCATTGCAATCTGCGCCGTGTAACCATAATGTTAATGCCCCTTAGTGTACCTAAAGCGTTGGTGGTGTAGTGGCTAGGACGCCGGTTTTCCATACGGAGTGGTCGCGTTCGAAACCAGTCAAAAATCATGTACCAATTAGTTTTTTCGATTTTACGTAATAAATGTACTACCAACTGCAATAACGATGAAAAAAAACATTATAAGGAAACATGCTCACTGAGATAACTAGTGTGTGATTTGTGTGAAATGAGGAACGCAATGGCAAACCACCCCATTAAATATGCCAAGAAAGTAGTTTGATTTGGTTAATTCTATAGAATGACCACAATCCTCATCAATGCGACTAAGAAGAAGACCTAACTTGAAGCTATAATTTGTTGTCTTTATCTGCAGTCCTTCGTCCATGATTCCTTAGATAATGGGGTCCAAAGATAACATTAGATATTAATAGTAACAAATACTAATGTATCTACAATTGATCTAAACGGGACCGTAATGAGGATGGTGATAGTGACGTAAATAGGTGGTGATGATAATGAATGGTGTATTTTGTTAATGTCCGTAATATTTTCATTACAGATGAAACTAAACAGAACATCTTCGGGAAACTCTTTGCCTTACAACTTCCTAGTATCGTCGAACGGGCAGACATTTGAGGCGCTTGGATGGCATCGGCCTTCGCCCTTGTTTCCGGAATACTCGCAATCGGCTTTAGTCTTAGCTTTTATAGGTAAAATACCACTTTTCCCAACTAAAAATTTCCCAGGAAGAAGATATAACACAGTATAACAATCCCGCTAAATTGTGCAAACATAATTAGTAGCAAAGTAATGATATTTTTATCTATTAGACCTTGTTGTCTATTATTCGATTAAATCTATCAATTGGTTATTCTTGCTTCGTATTTCGACCAATACGAAGGGGTGTTTATTAATTTGACGCGTATGTCTATTTGTTTATCTATGATATCTTAACAACCGATGATACGATTTGGTTTTTTTTTATATGGCTGATAAAAACTGCATTAAGGGTTCTAAAATCTTAAAGTATCCTTGATATCAGATGGGATCTCTGAAACGGTAACAGTTAGGTGGTTCGAGTTTGACCTCAAATATTTTGGACCATGCATGGTGCCCTTCCCACATCTGGATCCTTAAGAACCTGATGATGCCCTGGAAAAAGTGAGAGGATCTCTATAAAGGTAAGTCGGGAGGATCTTTTTTAAATTTAGAGTTATGCTACCATATGTTTTTGAACTTTATTTTGTCTTTCAGGTAATTTCACTGAAGTTCCACCGACTCCCACACAACTAGATGAAGCCAAAAAATTTTTCGCCGAATCGGTGAGCTTTCAACACTTAGAAACATCATATGTTATTATTGGTAAAAGCACAAAATATGTACCAAAGTATCTTTTCCAAAGTTTGAATATCTTACCGCAATGGGATAATAAACTATCGGATATGTAAAATAAATATTGAATCATTTTATACAGTAGGTAAATACTTTAGAATGCCGGATTTTGTGCGTAGTTGTATCCACATACAATAATTTGATTAACTTACATGCACGTATATTATGAATCATAATTATGAATTTTATGATGTTTGCATTGCATATAAAATTAACACGGTTACAGCTTTATGCGTAGCCCGCTTTTAAGTTTTTTTTATGCATTTGTATAATATACTATGGTACCATAAGATAGGTACGTACTATTAAAATATGATGTCAGTGTTTGCATAAATAACACATGATTGTGAACTAATATCGTTATATAAGTGTTGTAAATATTGTGATAGGTATAATAGCTAAAGGATTCTAAGTTTGATTCTGTGAAAGTGATTTAGAGTTATAATATAAAGATGATTTTTATATCAGATGTTTTGTTTTGAAGTAAAGTAGCATTGCTTCATGCTAGCATTGCCGTAATATAGGCCTTTATAGAACATAGCCGCGCCACTTTATATTTATGACCTAAAATATTGTCCGGTATATATATATATATATATTTTATTGTATTGGTAGGTAACCTGTTGGTAAACAAATTCCTGATGGAGAAATCCTGAATTCAAGATTTTATTTCCTAATTTAGTAACCTTATACTAGTTAGGAAGATTATCCATGCAGTGGCATTTTATTGAATGCTATTACACCTTTTTAAATTCAAAGACTAACTTATTTAGGAAGACCGAATTCATTCAGTGTGGCAGGTACTGTATAGATGGGATGATTATGAAAGGTAGAATAATAAAATAATAATATATTGTAAGTAAGGCAATGTGATATAAATTTAACGAAAACTTGAATATCTCTAATATTAAATATGTTAATAAAAGTACCTATGTACCGAAAATACATATCTTTTTTATTTTGCTGATCAGAATAATGAGATTATTGACTACAAAATAAACTACATCGTTCTGGTTCGAAACGTCTAGTGTCCTAAAACGACCAGTGTTCTATTATGCCTTTAGCACACTACAGTAAAAGCAAAACGGAAGCGGAACGAAACCATAGAAATCTGGTTTTCTTTTCGATCCTCTCCCGTTTCGCTTTCGAACCGATCTAGATGCTTACCAAAGTTCCATGTGTTGAAAAATAAACTACAATTATGCATGAAATATTTATGATCTTAATTTAAATCTTACATTTTTAAACTTAAAACTATAAAATGTTGCTTATACAAGTAAAGTTACAATAGCTCTTACAATCTAGTCAATCTCGAGTTTTCTGAAACTGCCTTGAACTGATACAAGGTCTCCATTGCCTTTACTTCTAGAAGATACTATTCCTCTTGTGCTGAGAATTTCCATGTCGTCGAGGCCAAGGATTTTCTTCCTCTGATCGCTTAGTAGCTGTGTTGTGTAGTTAACCATGTCTTGCAATGGTATGGGTCCACCGTAGATTGTCGGCAGACATGAGGGATCTATATGCTTGTGAAGATGTTTCAGATTTGTGTGAATCTGCAACGTTAATTTAGTTATTTATAGAATTGCACAAAATTAATCAAACACTACAAATAGAAATGAACAAGTACAAACTCGCAATATAAAAACATCGATTTGCCTTACATGAAGTCTTTCTGCCATTTTCGGTGTAACTTTGCTGATTGCGAAGTCTATGATGTATTTGAAAGCGGCAGCAGTATTCACAATGTGGAACTCCTTGTGACGCATCGGCAACGATTGCTGAAAGGAGTGAATGATAATATCAAGTTCTTGTAGAGTGCGCGTCAATCTTTATGGCCGATCTGAATATAGGCACGAGTCGCATTTCAGTACATGTTTTTAGGTGTCAGTGGAGCGTATAAGAGCGGGGTATGAGTATGGGCTGCCGCGCGGTGTGGGGAAGTCATGCCCCGGTCCCTCGTTCTTCTACACCCCGCTGACACCTAGAAAAATGTGCTGGAACGCGGCTCGTGCCTATATTCAGATCGGCCATAAAGATTGACTTGCCCTATATGTATCGTTTTAAACGATAATGTGATAAAATCGACCATCAAACACCGTAACGAAGACAATAATTTTCTGAAGCTTGTCTTATTAACTTATTGCTGTGTAGTTGTTATTTATCAGAAAAATTTCAATTGAAACTAAGGAATCACAATAAATTATAAATTTTCCAAGTATTAAATATTTAACGCATTTCATAAAAAATAAGAAATAGAATTAAATTGTTGGTCAAATGGCTACAGGGCAATCAAAAATCAGACGGTAAAAAGAAACGGCAATAAGAATTATGGCGTCACTGTTCCGTAGCGCTATACAAGCATGTTCTGGCTACATATAAAGGACTGTTTTGCTAAAAAGGGACACAGCATCTCTCCAGTACTAACATAAACCATTAATATCTCTGATGTTAGTTGAGTTATCGAAAAACTAATTTTAGATCCTTCTTCAGGATGTCCATGTAAGTTGGTTGATGCAATAAAAAAAATGAGGTTAATACCCTATTATTAGAATAGGTGCTCCCCAGTTTGTTCTCACCTCGCCCCATTTCATGAGCCTGGCGAAGTCGGAAGGGTTCCAGGTGGTAACGTGCGCGGCGGTCAGGCCACACCCGTCGCCGACGTGCGTGTACCCGCACACCTGGTCCGTGGGGTCGTCCAGCAGCGACTCGTACACCACCATGTGCACCCGGCACATATCCCAGCAGTTGAACTTGCTTGTGTTAAACTTATCTGTTTCAAATCAAAACTATTTGAATTCGGAACCGATAAAAGTTTTTTTTTATTAAGTAAGGAGAGCAGACGAGCAAACGGGCCACCTGATGTTAAATGGTCACCGTCGCCCATAGACATCTTACCTCACTGTATTAATATTAGAGGGTTTTTGATGCGCCGCTAACCTTGAGGACTAAGATGGAGTGCCTCATGTGCTGGAAATTACGCATACTCTCTTACCTTTCAAACCGAAACACAGAAAAGCAAGCATCTGATTCACGGCAGAAATAGATAAGAGGGTGGTACCACCCCAGGCGATCCTTCACATGAGGATCTACCACTACTAAAACTACTATTCTGACCAGAAAAGTAAAAATCATTGACATATTGCGGAATTACTATGAAACTTTTGACAGGGAACCCTGTCTTCCTATTCAGGACGGACGGAACGCTGACGGCCCGAGCGAGACGAAAACGTAACACTTTTCGCGCGTCTTTAGCTCAGTCACTATTAAGCCGAGCTCAGTTCCATAACTGTCTATCGCAAGAGCAAGGTTGCTCGCTCATTCTGACATAAAATACATACAGGGTCCCCCGTCCAAAACTGTAGGCACGATCAGAATCGTGTTTCGTTTTTTTTTTTCATAGCGAATACAGCACCAATGGCGCCCTATTGACAAGGTTATTATTTTACAGGTCAGGGTATAGATTGATAGAAACTCACATACCAAACATAACAGGAAAAATTAAAGTCCAGTTTATAACTGGATGGAGTAATGAGTGCTAATGACGTTTGACTGGTTTCCAGCTCTTGCTTTAATAATGATAATAATTACACAGGTACCTACTGAGTTAGTAGTGACTATACAGAACGTAAAATAATAATTCTTACTCATGTTATAAACGATGACCCGTCGACCGTTGGCATCACGAACTGGAGAAACTGCTATGTACCTTGAAATGAGACAAATTCAAGTTCAAGGGAACATAACTGGACTGTATAAAGATGTCGCCCAGCGAATACTTTGGGCAAAATAAAGAATACTTTGGAAAAAAACAACTAAGTAATATACAATCTTATCTGTGACAAAGTTCAAGGCTGCAGTTATGGCGTGGGAAGTTTCACGTTGCATATTATGATCATTGCATAACCATACATACACGTCTCTTCATGTCTGACAATGTATGTTAGTAGGTTAACAATATATTTAACCATTTTTTAAACTGGGTTTTTTACCCACTAGGTAAAAAATCGTCCAGTTTAAAGGTCAATTGCAATTTCTCATAGGTAACAATTGAAACCTACCCTTAAATGGCCAGGGCCTGGTCACAGCATCAAACCAGTATACGCGTAGGATGGTGAAACTGAATACATCGCCATTGAGGCATTACATAAATAATTTTGTTATTGAAGACACGTACTCATTCAAAATGATTTCATTGTGTAAAACTTTTTGAGAATGTAACTGTACTCGTAATTATGTTAACAAATATATATACTGTCCCCGGGACTCCACTGCTGTGCTGTGTCTAGGTCGCTGGGTAAAGGCGGAGGCTTGACAGAAATCTATAAATAGGTACCTATTTATAGGCTTGACTAATTATTTGTGATATTGTAACCGTATATGAAGGTTCAACGTGAAACTATCGAAACTTGATAAGTGTCTGCTTATCATTAAAATAAACTTTTAATTAGACATGAACATGAACAATAACTAAATTACAATACAATGATTGCTGAGATAATTACCCGTTACTGAGGATTTCCTCTAATTTAGGATCTTCGCAGTCGAGGTTAGAGAAATATTCCAAGTAATATTTCTTCAAGCTCAAATATTTCAGTAGAGTCTGTTGGGCCATAGGTATGCTGAATTTTTTCTGTCGAAGAAATCGCAGTAGGAATGCTTCGTCTGAAATGTGTAATGGTAAATTATTAAAATTTGTAAAGTAGGTAAATTTGTAAGCATAAGTTAACAAATCACTTATTAATAGAGTCATTGTTTTCGCATTAGACACTTACCCTACAAGACTAGTTTAAAAAATACTTAGAACCACTATTGAACATTAATGTTATTACCTATTGAGCCATTAAAATCAGTCAGTTATTAGTAAATTATTACAAGTGAAAAGGTATTAATTGTTTACAATTTCCTAATATACCTTGGCGCACGTTTCTGATATCGTTGTTTTTCTGGATCCACTCTCTCATGATGCTTAATGCTTGCTCTCTCGTAGCGGGTGTTTCCCGGAGTTCTTTGGCAGCCACATCAGCTAGGTTTCTTATACGTCCCTTATCCCTATCGAGTTTGTCGCTGATAGAACCCCATGTTGTGGCCACGGTGAGTAAAATGCTTGCGGTAGTCATTGTGTGTTATATGCTGCACAAAAATGTAAATGAAACGCTTATTAGATGCGATCGTGTAGGTACCTACGGCAAGAAAAACTATTAACAATAATTGCTCTTCAATTTTAGTTAACTACCTAGTTAGACAGAATATTTGAATAGAAAACGGGCGTCTGTTCGATTAACTCTGGTACCTCTAAATTTTTACTATGCAATTTTTTTTCACATTTGCTGTGAAATGGCGACTGGATGGTCGACTTTAATCGGTACCGAAACAGCTTGTGACAGATTAATACTGGAACTCGGCACCGGTACGTTTCGTTGCCCTTTTCACAGTACAGGCCAGTATAGTTACGGCCTCTATTGGGGGATTTACATGGTGGATTTTCGCCATGCGGCTTTGTGAGGCGATTTTGTAAGCGACCAGCCGCACGGCGAAAATCGACCCATGTAAATCCCCCATAAATAATTGTATACAAAGAAGTATTAGGTAAGCAATTTCGTGTAAAAAAGGACATTAGCTAATCACCACGATTCTAGTAAATAGTTGCCTTTTAAGTTATTTATAACACCATAATGCGGGCTGCCTCAGTTGATAGTGTCCATCAGTTAAGTACGTAGTTACTTATCTTATCACACTAACTTATCAATTTGAAATAGGTTCATAAATGCGTTTTTTTTTCCAAACGATTTATTGATGGCTTTATAAGAAATCATCAAACATAATGGATAGCCATGATTAAAATAAAAGACAGCGCGTACAGAGTGTCACACACCTGTATTTAAAATTCTACAGGACAACACACGAGTATAATACCTATCCGTAAGTTATTACAATACTATAACATTATACTAACCTTTCTAAAGCAAAATTTCAAAATACGGAAAAAAGAATCCACATTACAAATAGGTGCAAATGTATGAAAAATCTAGAAAATTTATTAATAAACTGTTGTTAAAAGTTGTTCAGTTATCGTTGCTGCGTCACGTTTTAAGTATAGTATTTGAGCTAGCAAAGCAGATCATCCTGGATGTGTATGCTTTGTTGTACTTTGTCTTAATTCACACTTGGATGCGCATTATCATTAATTTGCGGATGTAGTAGATAATTATCTGTTATTTTAATTTGTGTGTTATTTCCTACCAAGGTACAAGTTGAAGTTGAGCAAATAGCATCTAAAAGAAATGAAAGAAAATATATCTGAAAAAGATATCTGAAATATAAATCATATCAAAAATATATATCTAAATAATTTTTAATTCATATGTTAATATTCCAAATACATTATGTATGTTTGGTACCTTGTTTGGTAACGTAGATAACACCACAGAAGTTTGAACTGTATGCAAACGTCTATAAAGTTCATTTTTGGCTATCAGTCAAAAGCAGCGCCCCTACCGCATCGCTTCTAAATGTTTTGGGAAAATCAATAGTGAACTTTATAGGCACACTTGCATATTACAAGATAGATCAAAATTCGAACGTCTTGTCAGTACCCCGTCTGCGTAACGTGGCTTGTGTGTGGCTTGCGTAATTTAATGTGTGGAGAATACAAGAACTAACTATTCTATAAACTAACGTGGCAGGTGGGTAGGTATACTTAATTGTTTACGGTCACAAAAAGGTAAATTAAACAAGTACCTACTCTATGTTAAATAAAAATTGTAAACAACTTAAGCATTAGTTTTTAATGTTAACGACAAAGCAATTGAAAAAAACCCGTAAAATCTTGAGAAAAAATCGTTACTATAAGTAGGATTTAAAGAATAATTGCACGTTTTAAGATATTTAACACGTAAGAAATAAGATATTTTATTTAGCTTGTAATAATTTCTTGATAGGTAGATAATCAGCAACGACGCCGAGAATTTCTATGATGGATTTCGGCCAAACTTCAGGAGACCCAAACGCGCTTTTGTGTATTGCCAAAGTTGCGAAACCTATCAAGACATCAGGATTGCACTGTTCAAGCTTCCCAATAATAAGAGCCGCTTCCCTGTACGTTTTGGGGTTGATTCGTTCTATTTCGCTCCTATTAAATGCGCACAATATTTGTCTCAGAGCAGTCAGATCGTAGTATGTATAGTCTTCAGGCTCTTTGCCAGCAAAATCTTCACGAACGCGATCCGCAATAGCAGAGAGTTGCTCCTTATTCAAATTGTAGTTTAATCCAAAATTTTGTATAACGTCGATGCTGCTTAAAGTCATGTTTCCGTATTCTTCTGGTGCAACCGCTGGAGTCACCCAGTGAAGTTGCATGAGCACCTGTTCTGGAATATTCATAATACCATCATATAGTTTTATGATCGTCCGCCAAATAAAATCTGCTTCATTTACTTCCAACTTCTCCTTGCCTAAGTGTGCCAGGCATTGTACAATTTCCTTAGGAGGTGTAGATTCAAGTTCTTTTAAAGATAGTTTCCTGCTGGCTGGTATCTCCAAGATTTCATCACATGTGAGAGTGTATGTCACCGTAATTTTACAGATTATTATCAAAGCTATACAGTGCATTGCAATGTTGTCGCTCGTCACGTACACAGGAAACGCGTGTGTAATGTTTAGTACAAAAGTAACTTGTCTGCTCTCTATAGGAGAGTACCTAGGTACTGAAATAGAAAGAACCGGGTCTCATTTATGTTTCAATACTCATTTAGACTGCATTGTTGATTGGTGTTCGTATATTATTAGGATTCGTAGGTAGCCGAGGGTGGCAATCAATAAAATGGACATTGAGGTTTAGGTAGGTAAAGAGGAACAATGGGTACCTACCCATACATGGCTAATCTTTTTTTCACCATTGATTGTACCATCGCCTAAGTAAGTAGTTTTAGAGAAATTTGCGCTCGTGTAAGTTGCAGGTGGTAACCACTTTCTGACCTGCACTGTCCATAAAAGTACGTTAAAGACTGCAAAGAAAAAGCTAACGATTACAGACCCATGGGGACCCCGGAAGATATGAGGCGAACACGTTTACGAGAATGTAAGTTTGAATACCTACTATTTGATAACTAACAAATCATGCTATTTGCTCAACCTATGACTTAAGTGTGACGGCAAGTGGGTAAATATGCAAATAGTAATAGGTACCTATAAATATGTTAAATAGGTACATACTAATGGGAGTGACAAAATCGACAATAGGTACTAAAACATGAAGACGATTTATATCTAACCAAATCTACAAACGCTTACCTAAACTACCTACCAAATAAAACGACCAATTTATTTATTGGACCAACTGCTGCTGGTTAAAAATGTAGTTGACATGTTTGCATATAAATCCGTCGAAGCCCTGTCCATGTAGGTAAATACACTATTAATTGTCCCTACATACACCATTAAACCTTGTCCCTGTAGATACATACCTAACTTACATCATCAATTTTACTATGTAAGTTTGATTTCAGAATAGTTCAGTTATCTAACTTCAACAATCCCTTTACTTTCGGCTGTAATATGTAAGTATTGTACAAATACTGCTTATATAATACTTAAACGTTTCAGGGTTTACGTTATAATGGAATGTAGGTACACATATGTCTAGTTACGTGATATTCCTTTATCGTATGCATTCAAATATTTAATTCAAACAGACACCGCGAATGCTGAAAAGTTGTATCTACACATTTTCTGTTTATTATACATTGGGTCAATACACTCATTACATTAGTACTGACTATTACCATGATAATAGCGTGGTTGCTGTAGGTACCCATCGATATGATTTAGATTCATATCCGCTGGATTCAACTTATGTGACATTATTTCTTTTTTACACGTAAACCTCGGAAATATGGGATATCGATTATGGCACGTTCGACATGCAAAAGTCGAAATCGACATTTTATTTCATATCGTTCACTCAAATAAACATGAACATACTCGTACGTGTGAGCGTATACAAAATATTGCGTAGCACTTCGACTTTGCATGTCATTTTTGTTTTTGTCTCGTTTGTTTGAGGTCCACAGATAATTCCGACGGATAATACACACTACAGTTTGGGAATATTGTATTTCACATCCATTAAGGGATAGTATTGATAATAAATAAATATCTACACTTCGGCGCATACTGGACGCCTGGAAAGAAGCATTTAGGTACATATACCTTAATCAGGAATATGAAAACACTCGCCATAGTGCTGAATTAAATGGTAGAGACTATATTTTTAATAGCGAACTCCTTAACACATATTATAAAACTTATCAAAAGCAGGGTTGATAGGGTTTTTATGGTTTTTTTTCCTGGTCGGGATATATATCGACAAAACGTAGGTAGGTATATACGACACTTCGGCAGTTTACATTGATTATGTCATACTGTTGTTAAGTTAGATATTTCAAAAATTAGACAACGTCATAGTGCAAATAGACACATGTGGGTCTTGTTTGAGATCGTTCAATAAACAAAGCCAAATGTTGCATGGTGTCCAACATTTCCGAAGAAAAATTTCAAGATATGTACACCTACTAGCGCAAAAGTTTGTCAATCTACCTAGGTACGTAATATATTACTTGTTAAATAAGTAGTACTAATTTAATATTATAGAAGGGCATTTTAGGATAATAAAGTAATACTTATCTACCTAAGTGACCGTGAGTTCTATGATAAATCCTGTCTCTAACTACCTCCTATTAAATCTCGTAATGTAACAGCTTACTGTTAATATGCTGCGTGCGTACAAATTGGTCCCAGATAGTGCTACTAAAGTTTAGGCTAAAAAAATTCCTGATAAAGACGAAGCGTGCGTTTACAAAATACTTCAGGAAACATCGCAAAATTAAATATAGGTATTGAAGGGGAAATATGCGTCAAGTTTTTCCGACCTTTACTTGTTGGTTATTTCCTAGCGTGCAGCACTTACTTAACTGCACTCCCGACGGTCGCTTTATTGCATTGTTTATTACAGTCATGAACTGTCGCATGATTGGACCTTGCAGACGTTATTCTCCGCCTAGAGCAACCTTGCATTTATAAATAAGGATAATCAAATGTAATTATGATAAACTAAGTAAATCATGGATATTATTACTTACCTACATATGAAGGTGATAAGGTTCATATCAACCGTATAATTTTAAAAAGTACATAATTTTAAAATTACGGTAATAGATTTTAATGTCACAACTATAATTTGATCTTCGACAGTCAGGATGCACGCGGGGTTGTATACATTTTGTCCGCGACCGACTGTACAATAATATCGTCAGGTGTAGCACTAGGTAGGGCAAATAATTCAGGTGGATAGTACACGAGGAAGGTAGGTAGTTAGGTACTATTAATAAATAAATAGATATAAGGAAGTGCAGAAGTAGAATTCGCAAAATGCTTTAAATTACTAAGTGTAAGCCTGGGAAAATTAAAAGATACATAATATTCTAGATACCTCTTAACAATCATTTGACAGTAGGTATAGATTAGTATAAATGTATCATTATAAAACAGTAGGTACCTACAATTTTACGTGTACAATCTTTATGTAATTGCGACTAAATATGGAGGAGTCTAGTACGAGCTGACGACCTCAGACTTTAAGGCAAGATTTCTTAAAGGTTGACATGGTTGGCCTAGTTTTTGGCACAGGTCAGACACAGTGAAGGAAAGATTCGATGGAACGACCAGAGGGACACCGGTCGAATCGAATATCAATGACCCTGAGGATGAAAAACCCAGACACAGTAAATTCTAATAATTAATTACGCAAAAGCGTAATACAGGGAGAACCTTGGATGAAGAAAAAAGTTATTTTATGGGGCAGTCGCGTTCCTTCCTTCATTGGGAGAACGATATCGCGTGATCGGTGAACATGAATAAATAATTTCGAAAATGTAGGTAACTGAAATGTTGAGTATAACTGTTGGTATAACGAACTTATTAATAAGATATTCCTATAAAGGACAAGTATATTTCGGGAGGGTTGGTGAGCGTTTTTTTTAACGCCTGTGGGACTTTAAGTGGCCTCGCTATAGCTTTCAACTCGTAATCATAATGTATAGTTTGTTCACAATTTGTCAATAATTTTTATAATTAAAGTAGGTGCCTACTTAAAATTCGATTTACTTATGTGACCAAACCTTATCATGATCAAATCAAAATGGTTTGGTTGGAATTTTGGAAGATTTAGCTACAGGGGCTTATCTAGGATATGCGTAACTAACTACATCTTATTTAAACAATTTTAAACAAAATTAGCAAGCACAAAGGCGCTACTTGTACCCAAAGAGAGCAATGCAATCACCTTATCCTGGTCATTTGAGTTTCATTTCTTCGACTTCCAGAAAAACCAAAAAACTGTGGATTTACAGACAGTTGGACTTTCTACCTTATATTAAACTATTCCTAAAACATAAAACAATCGTTACGCATCATTAGTTAACCACGCCAATTTACTTCATGCAATGGTCCTAACTCATTCTCAGACCTGAGGAAAAGAACTGTCTTGCCATCCTTCCCACAACTCAATCTTTTTTCTTTTTAAGTTCTCAGACCTGTGCACCTGGGTTCAATTTTGAAGGCACGATGCTATAAGCCTCATTTCGAGTGATGTAACAGCATCATATACGTAGGTACGTAGGTAATCTAAACGCATTTTTGTAATGAAAGGGTAGGCCAAAATTGCGCCATTTTAATTTCAGCATTGCAGCACTGAGTATATGAATATAACACATTACTTGTGGTTGCAGACGAACTTTTATTTGTAGGTATTATGTCACATTTTATGTTATGTCTGTCTGCCTAATGGACACGTCACTGCCATTGTCGTGCTGCAGCAGCTGCTGCAGCAATCTCAAAAGTTTGGCAATAGGCAGGTACTTATGTAGGTAGGTATCTAGGTAGGTAGTATTCTAGCTAGCTGGTAACAAAAAAGAAAATTCTCGAAAATGTCCACTGCCTTCCAGTAAGTATAAAATAAAATAACCACTGGAATTTTCTAGTTGGTATACCTAATAGAGCAATTAGTTTAATTATATATTTAACAAAAGCAACAAAGATTTCAATGTAGTCTAGTTTTCTCTATCTTACGTAGGAGCTTCACCTAAGTAAGTAGTAGGTACTATTGCAATTTATAGAAAGATTGTTACCTACCACCTTAGGTAGTTACCACCAGAAATCGGCCTAGTAGCGCCCTTGAATTTCAATATCAATCAAAGAAATTAATAAAATAAAATAATTCTAAGTCGAAATTTTTGTTTCAAGTCGGGAATAAAATATATACTTTTATAATAATTACTAAGTATATTATACACGATACACCAGCGCCTGTTATTACCTTCATTCATATCTACAATAACCTCCTTTATGTTAAAAAAAACTTCACAATCTCCCATCACTTGGAGATAACCATAGCTACCAGACCAGGCGTGCTAAGGACATTCGGCTGCCAATACATAGACTAAGCAAAATGTCAAATAGTCATGTATGTAATTCTATTCGACTATTTAATAAACTAAATCCTGAAATTAGAAACTTATCATTAAATAAATATAAAGCCTGTTTAAAAAAAATCTGATAAATAAAACCTATTATACGATAAAAGAAGCTTTACTAGACAATGAAATTACATACATGTAAAAAAAACATTAAAAAAATATTACTTACCTGAATGTATACTTATATTTGTTGACATTGTATACTATTATTTGTGCACATACTACTATTTTTTAGTAGATGTTGACCTTCAAATGTAATTATTTAATGCATTAACCTTGACATTCAATTTAATTTTAATACGATATGACAACGCCTCTATACAGCAGCTATTTTATTATGTAGGTATATTAATTGTTTAAAATGTTGACATTTGCAAATAATAATGGTCTTTGACATATATTTTTATGTTTTGACAATGCCTCTATACAGCAGCTAATTACTGTAATTTTATTATTATTATTATTATTTTCTGACAATGCCCATTTACAGCAGCTATAAGTTATAATTATGTTAATATTATTTTCGTCTTATTATGATGTTATTGGATGTAATGACCTATTCTTCGCTTAAAAGCGCTAGTAAAAAAAAAGTCAAACCAAGCAAATTTTCAATTTAACGCTTGTGTAATACGTATCATATTATGTTGACGCAACCGCAGTGCTCTAATATGTTCCAAATGGTTGAAAATTAATAAATATACAAATTAATATACAAAGTAGGATATAATATGTGTAACTGCTACTTCAACCAAGTCCGTAACCATTTATCTATTTTCAGAGGGATTTTCGAATTTTGAAAAAAACCCTCCAAGATTTAACTCCAAGAGACGGCAAATTATAAAGCATTTATAAAGTAAGTGATACTTATAAAAGTTTGCAATATGTATATAGGTATAGAGTTATGTTTTAATATTATCTACGAGTATGTACCTACAGATAAAGTCCCCGAAACCTGATGAAAAGTTGTTGTAAAACTGCCATTTAAGGGTGTAATAGAAATTATTTATTTGCAGAAATACAGTTATAAAGATCTTAAATTAATTATAGTAAGTATTATTATTATTGCGGAAAAATGTAAAGGAAGAGGCCTCGAGGGCGTAGTCCGACCAAATTCGCACCACCCTTAACTCTACAGTTCACGATGCTCTCCACACCGCCGAGGACAGAAATAAATGGAGGAAGATCATCAGTCAGAAGGTGATACCTAAAGGTGATCACGACCTTCAGCATTGAGGATTACGATGCGAGGAAGATTATTATTGCAGGAATAATCCGAAGGAGTTTATTTTTATTGCTTTTAACACACGGCTGTTTAGTACCTACTTAAGTACTTAAATTATATGGGCATATAAATCTGTGATGGCCACCGTCCACGGTATCATATTATAAATCTACAAGTTTTCGTAGTTTAAAAAAGAATTTATCGTGTAATTTAGCATAGCATAGCATATAGCATAACTCTCACGTCCATAATCCCCGAGGGGGCAGATAGAGGTACCATTTTCATCATAGGTAGGTAGTTCCCACTTTTCGCCGTAACATTTAGTGGAGAAACGTGATACGTGGCGAACTATATAGGTGTAAAACAGTATCCACAAAATCCCTTAGTTACCTCGTACGACACCCACGGGAAGAGTTGGGGTGGTGCTATTCTTTATGGCCGGCACGATACGGCTCTTATGGCCGGCACGACACTAGGTTTCAGGCTAGGTGCGTACTGCGTATGTATCAACATACCTAACGAGGTCCAAAGACAAACTAAATTTATCAAGATAACGAGTATATGATTCTGCAAAAGTTACAGCGGTGACAGATACATTTGTCCCTGTAGTAGGCAGTAGTTCGGTCGAAAAAGAAATGGGTATAAGTAAAAATTGTAAAGGGCAAAAAATACCTTAACTTCTTACCTTACTGTGGTATAGATAACTTTTATAAGATTCTAAATAAAAGGTTTTGTTTTCGCTTTACTCGAATGGTTGTAGGTATAATTAAGTACGAAACTAAAGCAATATAAGTAATAAAAAATGAGATTAGCGTAAAAATATAATTATTGTAGGCCGGACAAAACTTAGCTAATACCTATATGTCGCCTTAATTACACGTATTGGAATTTAATTAGCTTTTTTTTTTGTAAATGAACCAAAACATGCTAAGTGGAAAAGCCCTAACGCAGTCGCGCAAATCGAAAAAATATCCATTATTCTTTTTTAAAACACAAGTAGAGTAGGTAGTAGCTATATTGTAATTATTAAAAAAAAATATAAACACAAATAATTTTATAGCTTTCGCAAGCAAATTAATAAAATACTCACAAAAAGAATAGCGGTGGGTATCGTGACCAGTCGCGATACCGCTGCAGCGCACTCGACAACGCGCAAACGTGTAATGTTGGATCCAACACCGGCGCCCGCGACTTCTATCCGTTTTTCAACGCAATGCAATCTCAATTAGCGCGAAAACCATTATGAGAAGTGAGTAAAGCTAAGGTATGTACCAAAACAGAATTTCTTATTTGTTAAGAAAGGCTATCTGTTAATTTTAACCATCTTGCACCTTCTGGCTCTATAAAAGTTTTAGCTAGCATCAAATCTTGTTTTTTGGTAATAAAAAGTCACATGGTGCAAAAGCATTGGTGACGTAGTGTTCAGGACGTCGAAGACCAATGCGAGAGGTCCGGGTTCGAAACTCAGGTCACAGTTTTATAACCACATTTCCCGCGTCTATTTATATATACAAAAATATTTACACAAAACATGTTCCTATTTCTCACTCTCACCTGGAGAAGAAAACATGTTTTATTTATTTTTATATATTGTGGAGAACAAAACCACGCGCGAAATTATGGTCTTATTTTATAACGGAAAAATGCCGCGCGTTCCACTTGAATCCCCCAGGGGATCCAAAAACACTCGTTATTCCACCACGATCCCTCAGGGGATTCTTAAATACTCTGTATTCCTTTTAAATCCCTTTAAAAATACGAGCGAGTTTAGAAAAGTCGTAGAATAAAATTTGTAGCTTTTAAGTTGAACTAAAACCCGGTTTTGGGTTTTACACGAATTTCTTAAAATCTTGTATTGTATACCCTGACCAAGAATATAAAAACGCTGTCAAGAAGGCACCATTTTTTATGATTAGAGACCGGATTATATACAACATAAAAAGCTTGAAATTTGCATGAAAAGTGTCAACAACATTAAGAAAATAGTCTTTTTTTATTTATTTTAAAATCAGCATACAATTAGTAAGTAGTTGAATAACATATCGATATAAACGTAAACAATCTGGTACTGTTCTAAATGTTCGGTAAGTCTTCGTTTACTCAAAATATTTTTATAAGTGAAAAGGACCGTTCCACATCCACCAAGGTAACTGGGCAGTATTTGAACAACATAAGATTTCATTAATTAACTACTCTACCGAAAAATATTTTAAATATAGCAAAAATATGCATCATTACTAGAGTTAGAAGTTGTCGGGGCAGAATTGTCATATTTATAGTGATAGCATTATCGATAAATGCATACTTATCGATAATTACAATGTTCCATATTGCAGCAACGTGACTCTTATAACAGTTAGTAGTTCAAGTTCAAGACTCATTCGTGGATAAACCAATACCTCAGGTATCACGTGTTTTGGGGTTGAGTGATTCAACTGTTCGGTTTTAAATATTTTTGGTATTTTGAATAGTCGGCATTTTTTATTATTTTAAATACAGATAATTTGGGCTAAGACATTTTAAATTACGATATTTTGATTTTGGACATTGTGATATGTATCTACCCATTAAATAGCAGTGCTACAACATCGATATCTAGAAAAGTCGATAAAAACAGCATTCAATCCCTAACAAATTTTAGATCGTGCCCCGACAACTTCTAGCTCTAATCATTACTAGATTTTAGATAAAATACACAATAACCGGTGAGAATGGTCTAAATATGCTAATGCATATAATCCGGTCTCTATTTATAATTATCGAGTTAGCAATATATAAAAAAAGTACCATGTAATCCCCAGGGATAGGGTTGTATATTCTTGGTCAGGGTTCAAATATTATTAGCCCCACCGCACCCAATTTTAGTAAAGGAAAGTAATCAGGGAGCTCTCCCGCCAAATCGATCAGAAATCACTAGGGGCACTACCACCCTTTTTCTGGAAGCAATTAGGTAAGCTTGTTTTAATCTGCCTATAACTTAATATTGACTAGAAGATTGAAATTTCGACTACAGGAGAGGTCTACAAGCTAAAGGAAACTCCTGACTTTCATGTTACTCTCTCCTAATTTCTTAGTAAAGTACCTAAAGTTATTTTGACACTCACTGACTAACTGGTTATCAAAATCTAAGGTAGGTACTTCCGTTAGTCCTCTAAGACTAGCACAACCCTATGTTAATGGCAACCAGTTTGTTTTTTTCATACTGTTAATTGCTGTTTACAGCTTCACCGGGGTTTTTGGGGCGAGCGCTAAATGCGCTCCAGCCTAGAGGAGGACTTAAGAACTACTATAAGAAGCGACTGCCTAAGTGCGCCCAGGTGGGTACGGACCTCGGCTTAGGACGGCGCTTGGGAGGGAGGGGTCGGGGAGAATCGGCCTGGAATACGCCGATAGCGCGTGTAAGCGCCAGAAGCGAGTCGCCACTCGCGCCGGCGCGGGCGGTATGTAGGTGCTGTGTGTGAACTACTGTCGGGTGGGGGAGTGGCTTCCGCAATGGAGATCGTGATGGCGTCGTCGGGGTCGTCTAAGACGTGTCTAGGCCGACGTCGTCGACGGGATGTCGGTAAACCGTTAGTGGAATAAGCGGCGGCGCTTACTACTAGAGGGTTTGGGTGGTGGGGAGCTTGCTCGAAGAAGCGTCGAGACGCTAACTTCATGTATTGAGCGATCGTGGGGAGTTCCAAATCCTGATGGAGGTCTACGTTACGTAGGTACCATGGAGCACCGGTTGCTCTACGCATGAACCTAGTTTGGATAACCTGAAGGCGCCGAATGTGGCAAGAGTGCGCTAATGTCACGCTTGCGTACGTGAGGATTGGACGGATGCAAGTTTTGTAAATTGTCATGGTCACCAATTGCCACTAAAAAAAATTTTACTCCCCTTGCCTAGCATCGGGTGTAACCGGCCGAGAATGAATGCTCCGCGGTCGCGGACGCGTTTTACGTGTGGCTCGGAGGTCATACCTGTATCAAGGGTGACTCCTAGATGTTTGACCTTGTTCTCCCAAGGTATAGGTCTGCCGAAAAGTGAGAGTTGCCCTATATTGTTCTGAACATGGGTGGTCGTATTAGGGGCACGACCCCTAGCGAAGATAATGGCGGCGCTTTTGTCAGGGTTCACCTCGATTCTCCACTTCCGAAACAATTCGCCTAGGGCGGTGGCGGCGGATTGGAGAATCCGGGTGATACGAGCCCTGTTCCTATCAGAGGTGTAGAGAGCGGTGTCGTCCGCGAATAGCGCGAGTTCTACCTTTGGATGGCGACGGATGTCGCTGGTATACAGCGAGAAGTGGAGTGGCGAGAGGACGGAGCCCTGGACTCCGGCTCTGATTGGGCGAGGGGAGGAGAGCGATCCCTCGACGCGGTAGCGAAAGGTTTGATTCCTGAGGAAGTCCCGTAGTATGAGTACGAGACGATCCGGTACCCCGATTTGATATAACTTGTATATCAAACCGTTGTGCCAGACTTTATCGAACGCCTTCGCCACGTCGAAGAATAGCGCCCCTGTGGGGATCGGCTTACGCGAATAATTGAGTCCCTCCAGTATGTGTTCCGTGATGCGGTGCACCTGCTGGACGCACGAGTGTCCGGGTCTGAATCCAAACTGGATGTCAGGGATTAGCCTAGAAAGCCTTTGGACCTGGCAATGTCATGGAGGCGATTATTGAGGTCTTGCGTAGACTTTCCCCATTGTCTTGAGGAGACTGATGGGGCGATAACTGGTGGGTTCGGAGCGCGGTTTACCTAGTTTGGGAATACCTATGACAACTGCTTCCTTCCAGGCGTTTGGAAAGTAGCAGTTGGCCATTGCGGTATTGAAGATAGATGCCAATAGGCAAATCACCTTGGATTTTTTGGGACCCATTGTGTAGTTACGGAACACTAAAAGAGGGAAAAAAAAAGATTTTCCCTCTATTTGTTTATTCCAAATAGATAAATTCATCTGATAGAGTCGTGAAGGTTCTTAGCCATGTTTCATCAAAATTGATATTCTGGTACCTGAGGTGGCGTCAGTAATATCATATTGGTACCTCTGTGGTAATATCGAAGATAGTTTAAAATCTTGGAAACCACTGAACCAATTTTGATCAACCGTAACTAAAAAGTGTCTTATGCTTTTACTCTTTTAAATAAAGAAAACAGTAATACTGGTCGCTGAGATATGCAAAAATAAATGATATTTTTTTCTGTAAAATATAACTAAATGGCTTTCATTTATTTATTTTGTTTTATTTCTGTTTTATTGTTACTATTTTTCACAAGAATTCCATGTGTCATACCCACAGAAATCGGAATTGTACTTGGCACCGTTTCCTCTGAATTTCAAAATAATATTTGGTCAAGGTTTTGAAATTCAGAGCTAGCCACTAGTCCGATTTCTGTTTTGTACAATTTTGTCCAACAGTTTTAGGGTGGGTTAAAAAAGATTTTCAAAACCATGACATGCTATGAGACTTTTTAATGCTTACAAAGGAAAGGCGGATTGATCTGTGGAGAAAAACTGCCTAAGAAAATTTAATAATTATTTTTTTGTGGGTTAATAGATAATTTTGTATAATATTCCAAAAATTTTAATAACATTTGTACTATTAGGTATAGACCCAACGCAGACGAGAAACTGTCCGCGGCGTACTATTCATTCCGTGAAAATAGACAGTACAGAACTCTATGACAAAACGCATACGTCATATTATTTTGTCCGCGGACAAAAAGTACCCCGGACAATGAAGGGTACTCGCGCATCTCACGGACCGGACAGGACAAACTGTTCGCGGTTGTCCTTCGAAATAATACAAGCAACTTGTCTGTTTAGGCGCATCAACGCAGACGACAGACTTTTTAGTCCGCGTTGAGCACTCGCTCATCCGTTGCAAGATGAATATCGATATCGATGTAGAGATTTTGATAGCGGAGGTGCAAAAACGAAGTTCATTGTATGAAACGTTAAGAAATGGGTATCATAAACGCATCTTGAAAAAAAAATTGTGGAATGAAGTATGCCTATAACTCTGTTCCACTACTGTTTGGGATTCGATGTCGGCTGTAGACAAAATAAAATATAGTAAGCTTGTTTTTATTTACATATATAGGTATACATAAGGGTAACATATGCGTGGTGGTAAGTGGTGGTGGAAAGTAATGGAACTTGCCCCTACTTACCCGCATTTACTAGTTCATCCCCTCACTTACCACCACGTTAGTCATTAGTTTTCAATCATTAGTCAGATAGATTTTTTAGATAGAATTTTACCCAACACTGGTAGATAATAACACAACGTAATCTCAGAATGTGCGCGTCCATAGCTACATCACGAGTTTCGCGGACAAACTGTGCGTTGTCTGCGTTGAGTCCGCGTACTATCCCTCGCGCACTGGTACAGTACACGGCGGACAGTCTCTCTCTGCGTTGGCTCATAGGATGACCATATGTGGAGGTATATGGATTGGTAATGTAATGACATCATGCATTATCCTGTATCATTTGATCCATACTTTCTGGGACACCTATATATGTCAGGTTTCATTTCTGAAAAAAGTTTTTCTCGCGAAATAGAAATAAATAAGAAGGGCACAAGGGAAGAACAAGCTATGTCACAAAGACAATGAATTTAGAAAATGGTACCTAAAGATTTCAGTCCTCCTGAAAAGGCATTTTGATCTACGAATTAAAATGAAAATGCATATATATAATAAGAAAATGTATCTATTTTGTTGTAAAACACTAAAAAACTTTAGCTCCATATAGTTACAAAGAAATTGACAAAAATCTAAACTAAGTCTGCAAATACAGGCAAAAAATATGCAATGTCCACACAAAAACATGCAAAAATAAGCAATGTCCAATGGTTTTTGTTTCTTAATTATCATTATATTTAATGAGAGAAAATATCGCTGCGCTTTAGGACCACCCAGAGCCTGGATATCTGTGAATATTGCCTTTGAGATTGGAAGTCTCTCCATATGTTCTGGCAGTATACATTCTGAGGCACTAACAATATTATTAGTAGTATTTTGTTTGTTTTTCTAAAAAAACAAGGCAACTATAAATATTAAACTAAACACACACGAAATCAATCACAATCGAACATTAAACATTACTAACAAAACGCACGCTGTAAAGTGTTAACCGTGAAACTAACCAACATGGACAATGCATATTTTTATTCCTTGCTTGTTATTGTTTTAAATCGATATTTTTTATTGGTGATTATTCAATGACTATGAACGATCTTGTAAATTAAGTTTTGGCAGTTCTATTATCATAATTCATAAGAGTACAAAATGCCATTGCCAGTTTAAAAAATGTAACAATGCTTTTTCTTCCCCTGTGCCCTTCATATGAGAAATTCAACTGCATTCGAATTTATTAAAACTTAATAATTGTACAGTAATTTTAATTATTCACTTCATTCATTTGCTAGTCTAAATTAACAGGAAAAGTACAAAAATGCAAAGTTCCTAAAACTAATATAAATACAATATTGTCTGGTTCATTATTATAGGTACTTTTATAACATCAGATATTGTATATTCTATAAAGTAATAAATAAATGTAACTTGTCCTTCAAGCATAAATACAACTCACTTCGTAACAGTTAAATATGTTATTATATTATTTACAGAACATTATTATTTTGATCAATCATTTTGAGGTAACCCACAGCCCTAGTTTGTTTTAAAGTTCATTAATTAATAATAAGGCCTTCCAAAGGACTGGATCTTAGGACCCCCGAAGAGATACATATAATAATAATAGATTTTTTCTTTTACGCATTAACAATGTGCACATAAATTATGATATCTGAGTTTGTCTTTTCTGTACTTATTCCTAAATTAGGTTGGTGTTTTTTATGGAACTTATTGCTGATACCGTTTCATTTTTCTTTCCATTTTCTTTCTTTTCTTTTCATCCTGTTCTGTATCCTGAGGAGCTTCTTGGAAGAACCATGGTCCTAGTATATTTGACCAAAGCAACCAGAATGCTCTTAGTGGCAGAAGTAAGAGCAGCAGCCAAAAGTAATTAGACACGACTGCGAGGACGTGAGTGATTGAAGTCAATATTACAATATCTTTCACATGCCTGAAACAAAATTGTCATGTTATGGTCGAGGTTCCAAATCGTCATACATACATACGTATCTCTCACGTATATAATCCCTGTGGGGTTAGACAGAGGAACCACCGTCATTATAGGTAGTTCCCACTTTTCGCCATAGGATTTGGTAGACAAACGTGATAGGTGGCGAGCCTATCGTCGTCTACTTGGTGTAAAATAATATCTACTACTATAACTACTAGGTGTAAAATAAGAGCCTTAGTCTCCTCGTGCGGCACCCACGGAAAGAGTTGGGGTGGTGTTATTCTTTATGGCCAGCACGACTAGGCAAATCCAATCCAATCGGCTCAAATCGTCATGCCATTTTTATTCATAGTTTATTTATTTTTCTAATACTCACTCTCCCATCCCACCTTCCATGTTTAAATCAAGCCCAGGGTCCAGCAACTGACTATCATCAGAATAGCGCGGTCGACTGATATATCTCATCATTTGATAGCATCCTGTATAAATTGAAATTACTAAGATGTTGAGAACCTGGCAAAGGAAACAAAATAGATTTATACCACATTTTATTATGGGTCATTCTTTAGTGTATTAGCTACGATTTGGACTCTGAATATGAGAGATACACATTTCCTGGCATGAAATGATTGAAGACATTTGCAAAAGAGTGAAAATAAAAAGTGAGAAAGCCTGTATATTTAAAAAGGTTTATTTTCTCAATAAATATAAACCTTTAAAAATTCGTTTTATTTTTGCCGTAATATAAACAATACCTATATCAATACTTTTTATTTCTTATTTTTCGTGGTAATAAAATGAATTTGTTTTTAAATTTCTTATTACTGTAAAGTTTTGAAACTTCATTCCTGTAAAATATAGAAGATTAATTTTCAATATGCAGGCAAGTTCTAAAATTGTGCCAAATTTCAAGTCGATAGCTTCAGTTGTTCCTGAGAAACACAGCTGTGATATACAGATGGACGGACACCTAAGTCTCACCATAAGGGTTTCTTTTTTACCATTTTGGTATGAAACCCTTAAAAGGGATTACAATGAAAATAATGGATCGGCAGAATATTAATACTATACATCCTCTCAATGTAATGTATTTTATAATTAAATAAAAAAGGTAATAAATACATACAATAATCCATGTTGTCAGGCTCTCATAGTATAAAGTGGCAGTGAGAAGACTGTACAAGGAGACTGCACCTAATGCCATATTACGATAGAAATTTACTGTAGCTGTATTCTCTACCAATATTTGTTTTGCACCTTTTGTTGGGGCTTTTCCTTTGGGTGGCTGTAAATGAAAAAGATTTTATGTTTTTACATAGTCAGTTCATCTAAAAAGCCTGCTGTAGACATGTATATATGTATTCAGTATAGGGTGACTTTAAATTTTGATTTCCAGACCTATACACTTTATGGAAGTAGGGAATTATCATTTTTATAGCTTTCTCATTATGCCCCAAATACTAACATTTTTATGACACAACACACCCATTTTATAGCCCATATTAGGATTCCCTGTACCATGCATCCAGAGAAAGTATACACGAGACCCTGAAAATGTAGGAATCATACTCATTTCATTAGATCCCTTGTGCGGAAGGTAGGTGCACTACAGGCTTTGTCAGGAGGTTGTTGCTATAAAATTTAACAGTCTTTATCTTGTCGTGTAGTTAATTGCCAACCTACAGTCTGAGTTATACAGGCCGTTTGTAGACCTCTAACAAGGCATAAAATACATATTTGGGACTGACAGTATAACGTAATCTTCGAGGCATCCTTCGAGGAGACCCTCCGGTCTCCAAAAAAAAAAACGTGCCGCAAACGAAGGATTCGTTTATTAATAAGTGTACAGTACCATTAAGTACAAATAATAAATCTGAAAATTCACTTACAGGCGGCATATTGAGCAGGTTTCAGAATATTTATTGTAGATAATACACGTGACATGAACAGGTACCTATGAACTTAGTGTCAACCAGTTAGTAATTGAAGAAAGATTTCTTCATATTTTCCTTTGAAAATATCGATGATTTTCACCTTCGTCCCATCAATACCATGGATCATTAATACGTCAACGTCATCAAACGTCACGTCACGTCACGTCACGCCATAGATAAACGTAGTCATTTATATGGTATTTATGGTTTATATCCTCTCTGCCATAGATATTTCCCACTGCACAAGAACATTAGACCGATTAACTTGAAAAAGCGTTCCATAACGTATAATAATTACCCGACAAAGAGTAACAATTACTCTACCCGGTTCCTAAACACAACGTTGATAATACATTTGACAGTTCAAGTTGTGTCATGGAACCGGACCATCGAGTAATATTTGTAATGCCGGGGTAGCCCCAGCATTATAAATATTACTCGATGGTCCGGTTACTTATGAGCAGATGCGAAAGGGCCCAAGCGTTAATTTTTTCTAATGGCGTTAGGCCCTTTCGCATCTACGCTTAATATCAAAAAACGAGTTAAAACATATCAAATAATCTTGCAATGTTTTATCACTAGAGGCGCCACTAGCACAGTTACAATAAAACATTCAAAAATACGAAGTACGAGTAACAAAATCATCGTACACGATGATTTTGTTACTTAAAGATGATTTTGTTCTAAACATAACATAATCTAAATTTATTGTTTTTAATGATAATAATTTGATAAATAAATAATGATTATTTTAATTACTATTGGATAATTTTACAACATTTTTTTTTAATAAACTTTAACACAAAGGCTACCTTTGTAGCCAATAATGTGTTTCACGATACATAGTGCAAAACGGCATTATATTTTCAGGATTGCAACTACAAGAATTGCAGCTTCGTGAAATAGGGCTGCTGAAGCCAGTCACGCACGAGGCGCTGACTTGCGGTACGTTTGTGATTGGCTGCAGCGAACCGAACCGGCGCATGTAGTCCAGGCCTAATGTGGAGAAACACTGCGGCACTGCACGCAGGGCCCTGCAGGCAGGACTTAGAGTAGGTCGCTACATTAAGTTACGTTGTGTTTGGAGCAATAATAAGGTAGGTACCCTTTTGAAGCATTTGTCCAGGAAATTATTCCTAGTATGCGTTCCAAAACCACTTTCGTTAATTTATAAGAAATGACTGCAAACTGCAGAGGCTATTAATTATAAGAAGGAACAAGGACATTAAAATAGTTTGGCATATTTTTATAGCTTATTTTTGGCATATTTTACCAAGGAATATTTAGCATTTTAGGTAGCGTTCCATAACGTTTATTTAGCCGACAATAATTACTCTACTCGGTTCCAAAACACAACGTGAATTTTTATTTGACAGTTGTCAAGTTTTTTTTAATTAATGGCCTTTTGTTTTGTGTTTAAGGCACAATAATTCCGCCAATTCACGTTGTAAGGGAGACACATCGTGAAAGTGACCGGTTATGAAATTGGTTTAACGAAATTTAGAATTTTGCACATTTTGTCAAGATTGTCCGGAAACTCCACCTACAACATACACAAAACGGCACATAGGTACATATGGACGGACGAAATAATATTAAACAGGGGAAAATTTGGGGAACTTATAGATGTTGTTTTATGGAATCGAGTAATATTTCAAGTGTCAGATGAAAGTTTTTACCCTAGAGAAATCCGAATTAATTTTTACTCCTGTCAAACTGACAGATAGCTATGCGTTGACATTTGATTTATTCACGTTAACAATTTTGTGGCCGTTCCACGACTTTTGTAAAACTAGGCATATACCTGGTTCCAAAACGTTTACTTTACCTGAGAATAATTGTCGGATAAAGCGAAAAGAGAATTAAAACGTAGCCTTACACAGTTTCGTCAGCATTTTTTGGGTAGCAACACTGGCGGTGGTGCTGTGCTATGTTAACCTTTCATTGTATTGTAATTTATTGATTTTGATGTCTGAAACCAAAAACCGTAAAAACTCTTGTCGTTAAAGTTTTATATAAGTTTTTGAGAAAGATACTGTCGTACTAAAACAATGAAATTCCTTGAAAGCCTTCATTCAGTTAAACCCAGACCATGACGCTCAAATTGGACCAGTGATATATTTTGCGATACTCAATGCATCCCTATTTAAATGTAATGAATACAGTACATGCGTAGATCAGTGTCAATACAATATTAAGTTGTATTGGGTTTTGGAGAAATATGTAAGTATTTCCGTATGTTTTTACATAACCTAATGCATTCTAAAAATCATCCAATAATGAACCATTAATATGAGTTAGCAATGCGAATTTAGACAATAAAACGGATTTTGTTAGTTAGATTTGCCACCACAAATTTTCAATTTGTTCTAATTCTAAGAAATGGCAGTAATGCGAATATATTAAAGAACTTCTTTATTAATAGATATTCTTTAGTAATAGTTAAGTAGGTATGTAGGCAGTAAGTACCGTAAAGGTACAGTGTGTTTAACCCCCAAAAGCCCCTGACTAGTATAGAGACATATTATGACCAGTCTTAATTTTTCAATTCACTTGTAAATTTATTATATTGTTGTGGAGAACAGACAAGCAAATGGGCCACCTGATGGTAAGTGGTCACCATCGCCCATAGACATTTTACCTTGTTATTAGGGAGATTTCGATGTGCCGGTAACCTTGAGGATTTCGCTGGAGTGCCTCATGATGTACCAATAATTATGATGGCTCTCTTACTCTTCAAACGGAAACACAGCAATGCAAGCATCACAGCAATGCAAATAATAAAAAAATCTGCTGCCATGCAGCAGAAATAGGTAAAATGGTGGTACCACCCTAGGCTGACTCTTCAGAGTCATACCACCTAATAAGAGATGATGAGTTATGAAGCAAATGCAAAGTTATAAGTTGTTATAAGAATCTACACTAGCCTTCATTAGTTTATAAAACTCACTTGGTGGAGCATCATGTTACTTGATAGGAACTTGGATTTTAGCAATCAGTTCTAAAAAATTACCTATCAAGTAAAAATAGTTGATAAAATAATTCAGTTAGATAGTTAATAAGTGCAATAAACGATTTAATTTCAATGTGCGCAAGTGATTTCATTGTAATATTTCTTAGCAAGTGATTTCATAGTAATATTTCTTAGCAAGTGATTGCATTGTAATATTTCTTATGCTTAGTAAACAGTTTGCTTTCAAGTGCAGATGTTTTATTGGAAAATTTATTCCATTAATTTTCAAGCCCAGATGTCTCACTGAGACTTCTTAAGATTTAAATATTGATATGTGTAATCTGCTAAAATATTAGGTAATTACTATTGTATGAAGCTATATAGCTTAGGTAGATACATTTGTTTGAAATTACAAATGTAATAAATAATTTAACAATAATATTTTATGTTGATCGAAGTTTATTTTGTGCCAATATGTATATTGCGAGTAAAAGAAAAAGGTAAATATTAATATTATGATCTTAATATGTATTATATAATTAAATTGTGTGTATGAACTTAGGTACAGATTTAGCTACATAAGCAAAAAGCGAATTGAGATCTGATTCTTGATTTCAAAGCTCTCTTCTTCATTTTGGACATTATGAAATAAGGATCTGAGTGTAAAGCATATGAAAATATGAATATAGGTAGATATGAGTGTGAGTGCCTCCTCACACGAATTTCACACCGTAAATCATGCCCAACTATCAGCATAGTTGCTATATTTTATTGCTGTTTGGCTTGTGACTGTTTGGACCCTAAAATCAGATTTACTTTCAGTTTTAGCTTTAACAATCTTTATATTAATCTAGGATTGTCAATTGATTGGTTTAGCAAAAGGTAAAATATAGAAATTCAGAAAAAATAATAATTTCGAGGGATGTATATGAAATCAAGAACTTTCATTTATAGATCCCTCAAAATTATAAAGTGGATGGGACCTCTTACTCCCTAGCTAGAATATAAACGAATCCTAGGACTTCAGGAGTCCAAATAATGCCTAAATATTACATTATCAATTTAAGGATGCAGGTCATGCAGGCCTTTAGAGGTTATAGCCGAACCTCAATTCAGGTCTAATTCGGATTGCCTTAGTCTACCTAACGACAAGTAGATTAAGTCACTAGCACTACCACCCACTGTTCTGCTTTCAAAGAGGATAAGATATTATGAGTTTTGTGACTTTCAGATATAAAAAAGAGGTCTCAATGATACGCGAATTTTACGATAGTTCTGATGAAGATGATATGGAAAGTCAGTATCCGATAGATCCAGAATGCGCAGTACTTACTCGTTCCGACCGCGATATGCATAATAGATGTTGTGGAGGGAAAGCATGGTGTATCAAGGTGAGTTAATTTAAGGTACTCATTGTCTCTGAATTTACCTTGTTAAGATTGATATCAAATCCTATTATGGAGTTAGTTATTAAAGCTGCAACTGCATTATCTCTAAACTTACCCATGGTAATATTGAGATAAAATTCTATTAGGCAGTAATTATAGCTGCAATCCCTTTAGTTGAGATTTCCACATTACTGAATTCTTAAGTTCTTAATGTAAACAAACTTATTAATCAATATTTCTCCGTGATATAACACATCAGACAATCAACCATAGTTTAATTCACTTGCAATTAATTTTTATTGTGTCCTAAACGATATCCTATTGTGTTTATATGATGCAGTATTAATAAAAACATGGATAATTTATTAAAATATAAAATTCAATTTCAGTTTGAGTCAATGTGTCAACTTGGTTGTCAATTTTTGTCTTATCCAAACTTTACATTGACTGTGATGAGTTTTATATTAATTAATACATGAGATAGAATATATTTTGTATTTCACAAACTTATTTCGTGAACCCAATCGAACGGATATGGGTACAAGACAAGGACTATTTAATTTAAAGTTTATCCCATAAAACATAAAAGAATATTTTAATAACTAAATAGATTAATATAATTTACACATACATTAATTAATAAGATATTAACTTATTTAATTATTTTACCCATCACTAGTAAAATCAAACCATCGATAATGCCAATATGGTGGTTTGTTTACATTATTAACAAGTTTAATTGAATCCATACGAGCAATTACATAGGATGAATTACAAAGAGTTATGAATATGATCTAGGGTGTTATAAAATGTAGACCAGCAATATTAATATATACCTTATAATTATAATATACCTTAGGTAAAGTAGCGACTTTACCTTATAATTATAATATACCTTAGGTAAAGTAGAGACTAATATTGTATATATTAATATTGCTGGTCTACATTTTATAACACCCTGATCATATTCATAACTCCTTGTAATTCATCCTATGTAATTGCTCGTATGGAAATCACAGGTTCCTAAGATCGCTGTGCGATAATTCAGTTGAAAAGGCAGATTGATCACATAAAAATTTTGGTTGTAGGAAAAAATCACATATTGTATGTACATTTTCGCTTTACATGGCTGATGCTAAATATTCAATTAATACAGGTGCCATTTAGCGAAACGCATTTGGCGTATGCGTTGACAATTTAATGCATGTAATATAATATGTCGAAACAATTCGCTATCTTGATTTAAACCGTGGTTCACAGTCGATTGAAGTGATCAGTCAATAACACAAATTCTTACGATTTTTATTTTTGAACATAATTAAATAAATGTGATTTCAGGATATTTGCGGCATCATATGCGCAGTGCTGACATGGTTTCTAATTCTGTATGCAGAGTTTGTAGTAATGATGGTGATGCTACTGCCTGGCTTATCTACTTATCCCTTCTACAGCTACATCAACATATTCATATTCCAAAGCCTGGCGTTTCTTGCATTCGCCTCTCATATAAGGACCATGTTCACTGATCCTGTAAGCATTATCTATCATATTCTTAATAAAAAAAGTACGTATGAGTAAAGTTCAATTAATTGACTCACGTAACCTCAGCAGTTCGTGAGTTCAAACATACAAGTGTCGTCTCCGCGAGTAACTGATTAATGAATGAATCAATTTGATCGTAGTATGCTAAAACAATGTATTGATACCACTATATCTTATGGCAAGGCAGTTAAAGTGGCGTCATGGTTAACAATTTTTTCATACTATAAACCATTGACATGAGGTGACTTATGAAGATATATTTTCATTTCATGTAATACATATACAATTATGGTGTGTGCAATCTCTGCCCATTTTTGCATCCATGGTCATTTTGAATAATTAAAATTATCTTTGTTCTAGATTGGTGATAAAACATTGACGAATACTTTTTTTAATTTCAGGGTGCTGTACCAAAAGGCAATGCGACAAAAGAGATGATAAAGCAAATGAGTTTCCGCGAGGGCCAAGTGATCTTCAAATGCACCAAGTGCTGCAGCATTAAGCCTGAACGTGCGCACCACTGTTCCGTCTGCCAGCGTTGCATCAGGAAGATGGACCACCACTGTCCCTGGGTGAACAATTGTGTCGGCGAAAATAATCAGAAATACTTTGTGTTGTTTACTGTGAGTAATTTCATCATAATCAGCCTATTAAAGTCCCCACTGTTCCATCAGTATTTCAGTTGCTTGAAAAAATAACCACATTTAATTTTTAATGAACTACCGTCTTATATTATCACACTTCAAATCATTTATAAATGAACAGAAATTTTATTTCCTGCGATGATTCGAAATAATTCGAATACATTTATTTCTAATACTATTGGCAAGTGACGACTCTATTCTATACCTGGGTACTATATACTGACGTAATGCCTATTCCTATAGAAGAAGTGTACTTTAGCCGCAAATATTCAATTCAGGTACATCAGATCTTAAAGTAAACATACATGCATCTCATACAGACCCCGTAAGGGCACCGCAAAATCTCTTGGTTTTTTACAATACAATAATTGTAACATTACAACAATTGTAATGTTAATTTGAAAAAATATAAATACTTAATTAAAATAAAGTGTCTAAGGGAATATCAAAGTTTAAGTATAAAAAATCTTGTAAGTTATAGTAATATTTTTGGGTCAGGTAATTTTTTAGTTTTTTGTTAAAGGATGTATCTTTTTCTAGACTTTAGGTATTTTATTAACATGGTGTGTGGGCCAGATCTACATATTTCTATTTTTGTGAAGGGGATTCTTAGTTTGTATTTATTTCGTTTAATTTCTGTTAGTGGAGAATCGAAATACATATTTTTCCTTACTAATTTGCATGCTTCTGATATGTATATCGATGTCAGTGTGATATACATATTATGTTTAACGAAATGAGGTTTACAGGAATCGATTTGGCTTATATTTACGAGTTTTCTAATGCATCTCTTTTATAAGACGAATACGTCCTGTACGTCTGTGGAGTTACCCCACAGTATCACGCCGTATCGTAGCCACGAATATGATTACGCGTAATATGCTGATAACGCTGTTTTAAGTAAGTCACCCACTTCAACTAATTTTAAAACAAGTTATTTATTTTCAGCTTTACATAGCCGCAATATCGATTCACTCGCTGACGCTATCGGTGTACCAGTTCGTGACGTGCATTCGGCACGAGTGGCGCGACTGCAGTGCTTACTCTCCACCAGCTACTGTCGTTTTGCTCTTATTCCTCATCGCGGAAGCTCTACTCTTCGCTATCTTTACTGCAGTCATGCTTGGGACACAGCTACATGCCATATGGAACGATGAAACCGTAAGTTGCAAGTTCATGTTTTTTATTATTTACGACTAAACCCGCGTTTGACCTCGATCTGTAACTAACACAGAAAGTATAAAAAGTAAAAAATAATAATTAAAAACGGATAATTTCTTTAAATCGCGATTAACTAGGTTTTTACCCCAAAAATTGAGTTTAGAGTTGAATATTTTAAAAAATGTGGCCTTGACAAAAACTCGTGTATGAAGAATGTATAAAATATTCTTGTAATCATTTTAGTAAACAATTAAAATGAAAATAAAATAAAAAATAGTCATTTTGGTTTAGGTCTTTGCTTTTTTTAAGCTGTATAATTTAAAAACTATAAATCGTTTTTGTTTCTATGGAGAAATAATAGTTTATAATTTTGTTTTTGTTTCAAGTGAATTTTCACTGAATTTTTTTTTCTCGAAAATTATACATAGAAAGTTTTTGTCTTTGGGATATTTTGTTATATGCATCAAAATACATAACATATATTTTGTAGGAAAAAAATCACCGGCATTTTTACATACACTTTATGCGGCGTACTTTACAGTAAATCTTTTCTATCTCTTCTCTCTTCAGTTCACTACATGTAGCCAATTTTTGTCAGGCTCACAATACCTGTTATGTCCACAACAAATTCCACGAAAGATTTTAACGGAATATGATCCAATCCTTGGGATTTTTTCAATAACATATATTCACAATATTGTACAATAGTTTTCTTTTACTCCTATGAATTGTCTTCGGATTTTAATGCGATTGGTGGATCCAAAGAATATATAATTTACTACGTAAAACAGAAGGACAATCCCATACAAAATTTTAGCAATACTCTAATTCTAACTTGATGACTAACTATTTTCTTTCTATCAAAAATCCGCTTGGAGCGCTAGTGGGTCAAAGAGATTGCTTAACGCGTCATTCCATCTAGAAGTGTTTGAAGTACTACGTACAACAACAGAAAAAATCCTAACAAGTAATTTATTTGTCATTTGAAAGACTTAAATTGAAAAACAAAAACGTTTTACTTATGAACCATATATTTTAAGCTTGTTTATAAGATGTTAAGTACATATAAAAAGCATATACATTTCAAATGTGGTTCGTAACGCCATCTAGTGTAATGTTAGCTTTATTTACTAAAAGTAAAATGTATGGGGTGGACCCCCGTTGTGGAACACAAAATATTTGAAAACACTGCGAACTAACGAACACGACACTTTAAAAGCAAGCGATAGATGACACTAAACGTCGGTGATGCCTTTAAAATAAATTAGTTTCGAAAATTTTCGTAAAATGGCGAGGTTTTTTTAGTTCCCGGTCAGGGTTTAAAATAATTTCCTTTATGGCGACCACTTACCATCAGATGGCCTGTTTGCTCGTCTTCTCTCCTTATTTAATAAAAAATATACTGTAATTCATATCTATGTAGAATTAAGGGACAGGAATACCATTTTTGATGAGATTGTTTATGTATGTTCAATGTAATGTTTGATTGAGTAATTTTTAATGCATGTATGGTATGTATAGAATGAAATTAACACGACGAGGGTAAGTTCAGTTAGATATAATGTAAATTTTATTGTTTCAGGGCATCGAACAACTAAAGAAGGAGCAAGCGCGCTGGGTGCGCAAGTCTCGATGGAAAAGTATTCAGTCTGTGTTCGGAAGGTTCTCCATACTTTGGTTCTCTCCTTTTACCCAGCCCTCACCCAAAACTAAGCTAGAAAGCTATTTGTACAGTGTTTAAGCTGTCAAACTGCGACTCGCAGCCAGGACTTAATGTGTACAGAAATGTGGCAGGCTCGCTTATTGTTAGTGTTAGGTGCATCTATCCTACGAACGATGTTTTAGCTTCGGCTAGGAATTACGAGTTATAATTATTCATAAAATTCTCATTAACGTTTGAGCCTCTGGGCTAGATTGCAAATTATTTCAATTGAAGCAATATTATGGTTTATTTAATGCATGTATAATTTATAGTCTGTTTATTAGTTGAGTAATTGTTTAAGTTATTCTTCGAAAATATTCTTAGTTCTTTATGTAGGATTTAATTTATTGCCCTACTCTCATCAGGGGTTAATTCTATGAATAAATTATGACTGAAATTGGAATAAACATTATTACATGTGTAAGCGCTAAATAAGCGGTCCACTTTGGTACACGAAAGGTTATGGTTTTGGTATTGTTGCATTTATTTTTATATGAAATAGTAGTTTTATGCAACTGTTACGTAATTACAGTCATTGTAACATGAGTGTTAGTTTGTGATACAAACATAAAAATATATTGTAAAACATGGATTTTACAATGGCTAATTACGTGAATTTGCATATCATATTTTTTCTACGACCATGAAATACCTAAATAACAGAAAATACGAAACATGATTATATTTTCACGTCTTTAAAATCCTCTCATTTTTGAACAGGTATTTTAATAGTAAAGTATTTAACCCACGTTAATTTGCTTAATAATATTCACTTGAGTGAGGGAACAGTTCTTACTTCTTCAACAGGAAATAACTCAGGTATCTTATGATCGGGATATAATGCAAAGCAACATATTATTTACAACAATAACTTATCATATTAACCTATGTGAACTATCTTAGAATCACAATTGCATTTAACTACATTATTGTTACAAATATCGATCACAAATTGTTTTAATTGTTTAAAATACTTATTATAGGGTGTACGACACTTCAAGCTATACTCGATGGAACCCTGTCGCAATAATGTTTTGTTATGATTCCTTGACATTTGTATGAATGTGTCAAATAAGTTAAAAGCGACAAAGTACTAAAGGGTATAGCCTGATGTGTTGTCCGCTGTACACCACTACACTAAAGTGTTATATGTACAGTGATTCTGATTATGTATGATCATGAAAGTTTATGAATAAGAATGGAACCTCGAGTCGAAAAAAAATGTATATTTTTTGCCAGAGGTTCCATTGATCTTCTTCATTCAGCATATTACTGAATGTCAAGTGAATTTAACTACACGCATGAAGGGAATTATAGATTTTTTATTTGCAAATGTGTTACACAATTTATAAAATGATAGCGGAATCTAACCTGATACACGAAATAAGTGCCAGGAGCGAAGAATCGATATAAAATAACTTGTATAACATTTCCCCCTGGCAGATAGAAAATCGTTCAATATTGATAGTTGATAATATACTTAGACCATTGATAACGTTCAAATCACAAAATATAAAACTAATTTTACGTATTGGTTTGTTAACTATTAAATGTCTTAGTCTTCAGATTTTTTTTAAATATATAGTAGTGGAATTGTATTGTGTATAGTTATAGGTCTAAAGTAGGACCAAATTAAATGATATGATCTCTTTGTGTGATTTTAAAAATATTTATTAATACATTTAGCTCCGTTTTATAAAGACGAAATTTTGTGCCTCCTTACAAAAAATACGCAACATTCATTTGATCCTCCATTGAAGTAATTTTAAGTAGGTAAGTTATTTTTCGTCTCCATCACTTTAATTAAAATACTTCTTTAAAACCGCTGTAATGCTATTATAAGTTATACGTGAAGCGTCTTTGCAATTCTTTTATAATTTATTTATTGCTCTTTGTTAGATTAATTTGTGACTATGATACTATTCAAATAGTAATGTATGTACACATATTTACTGATATAAAATTATAAAATAATATTTGATATTAGTGGGAATGTTGTGTTGTGTTAACTAAAGTGAAAATAGATATAAATAAATATAACTCTACCCAATATTTATTGCATTTAAAGTTTATTAGACCAGGTCTTAAGAATAACATTCAATATATCAGTGTCTTTAGATAATAAGACAAAAGTTTAACTTATTTTTAAAGACAAACGCAAATTAGATGATTGTCAAGACAAGAGTAACTGTTATGTCGGGAGAATGATTATGAATCTGATTTTTTATTCCTAGCCTTTCTGCGCAAATGCGAACAAGATAGGAATGAGTTAGCGTAATGGAAGAAGCAAAGGTTTTCTTCATGGTATTTTTAACGTTTATTATTTAGACAACACGAGTGAAACTATAGGGAATATGTACCTACTGGCTATAACAAAAAACCCCTACAGTCCCGAAAGGGTGGTGTTCAGTATCCATAACTGAACAACTTTCACTATGGGGCCAACTCTGAAATCGCGAAAATACGTTCCATACAAAAACTCGATACTTACACGACCGAAATGTATGAAACTTTTTCTGATATTTTTTCGCGATTTCGGACCTGGTTTTGCCTTCCAGGACTATAGGGTTTTTTGTTGTTCTAAAAACGCTATTATTTCCACTGGTTTAATGATAACTGACATTACACAGGGAAAGCAAATTGAGATGGGATTGGATTGTGAAAGTAAATACAAATTACGATAAGAAATAAAATATCGCTTAACAACTCTATTTAATGTGCTGCCAGGCGAAAACAAACAACTTTTGTTATAGAAATTTAGGAGATTATCAGAAATGGTCAAATCGATGTCCATAAGTATGCGTAATCCAATTTATTAATTATGATGAGTTATATGAATAATTCTTCGTGATTTATTAGTGAGTTAAACCTAACTACCTTAAAATTGTGCGTTACTTTATTTTAACCTTTTGTAAATAGATGAAATACACTTATACAATTTATATGATTTATATTAAACTATTGGGAATTCAGATTTGAATCAGGCAGCTATGAAAAAACTAGACAAGAGTAATGTTATAATATATTTGTGGTCACTTCTGAATGTTTATTATTATTTTGGACTATTATAATATTAATAATCATTAATCATGTGCGTAGGGCGCCGTTCGAGCGGCGTGCGTAGTCCGATTTCTGTGGTTTAAACTACTTTAAACCTATGTAAAATCTGTTAGCCATGAGAGTATTCTCATTTAGAAAAACTGTGATTGTTTTACTATTTGGAAATGGGTCGTCAGTTCAACTTTTCCATTAATTTGTTTTTCAGTATTTTACCCTATTTAAACCCTTGTGTAATTCATTAGTAGATTCTAACAAAAACATAAAATTGTTATTGTCAACTAATTCATTAGTAAAAAATATATGTATATAAAGGTATTGTGAATCCGTAACATAGAAAATATAACTATTTTAAAACTAAGGCGATACTTGACGTTAGAAGGCTTCTGGAGTAATGAATTGGTAATGAACAAAATAGGCTAGTTGTAAATACATATCTTCATTTCATATTTGGTATATCATTCACTAGGAATATGTATATTTTGTTTAATTAGAAATTGGCCTAATTTGGCCTTTTGGCTACTATTATCATGATGACAATTAGTTTTATGTAACACCTGCTCGAACAGTGGAATTTTACTTGTCAGATAAGTGTGCGGTTAGTGCCACATTAACGCACCGAATGCGTTAATATTATTTACACATGATCGGAGATATTTAACAATTAACTCGTTTCCCTATATACCGAATGAATACAAACTGTACCTTCTAATTTAAAGATTTTATATATGTAGGTGATGATTAATTATTTGTACCTTATAATAAATTTTGTCATCAGTGATGATAATATCATCATCACCGATGACAAAATTTATATACAAAAACAAAATCTCCATTTATTTCAGATAATACAGCTAAGACTTATTGATTATATACGTCATATTGCTGTTTTAATGATATATTTTTTCGCACAGGTGTTACATAAATTACAGAAAAAATATTTGAAATGAAAGATGTTAACCGATTATAGAGCCGTTTATAGTCAGTGTGTGCCTAATATTTTACATATAAAATGAATTATTTTGAATAAGTAAGTAGATATTTGTGAAGAAAGTAAAACAATTAAGAAAAATCTTTAAAGCAACATGTCTGTTCTGGAAGTAGTTCTATTTTTCAGGCATATGTACCTAAATTAATGGTTCTTAAAATGCCAAGTATTCGTGTAGATCTTAAAACACCCTCACATACCAGTTTAGCTTCAATGTAATGTAGGTATAATTTATATACATAGTTTCATGTTAGCTTGTCAAGCATTTTTTTAACTAATTTTCGGGATCCAGTTTTCCGCTTAAACTTATCATATTATCAAAATCTTACGTCACGCAAGGCCTTGTTGAGTCTCGATTTCCAGCTGAGCTTTCTATTTTGGTGATTTTCTATATTCGTGAAGAAGTAAAAATTTACAACTTTACATAATGCCTAATATTGTCTTATAATTATTATTTTGTATGGGGGGGTTATGAAATTATTTAAATTCTTATGAATTTTTGTTATCGAGACCCAATATGACACCATTTTAATGTGGAAGTAGATGTATATTGTACATATTTGTAGGTACTCCATGCCTAGATAGGTACTTAGTCTACTTCTCTTGCGGCGGAGAGATAGGAACGCCACGAATTTCTTGTCTTGCATGACTTCGCTACTGTAGTTTTTCGTCGTTTGTGCATTCAAGCTAAATAAACATAGTTTATATAGGTCGACATCGACTTTTCTATTGACTTTTATTCAATATTCTGTCATTACTATTTATTCTTGATAATTTAGGATCGGCGCTATACAGGCCTAAACAAAATCTGCTAGAATTTGAGAACACTAAATATCTTTAATTCACCACTTGCTGGGTGACTTGGTGTCGTTATTGAACAATAAAACTGGCAAAATCTCTAAGATGCGTCAATAAAATCACACAAAACTTGGATAGGTCTACTTCCCATTCAAAGTGGTTTCAAAATGGCCTACGAAATAATAATTCTTGTAATTACCAGCTTATAATGGTAATTTTCATAGCAATCCCCATACAAAATATCGTCAATGTTGCCATTTTTGGATTGTTGTTTCGTGAAATAAGACGCTGGAGTCGATAACATTATTAGCATTTTATTGCAAATGAATTTTATATGTATAATGTGCTTGCTTGCTATCAAAGTAAACTTATATAAGTTTACATAGGATTTGATTCTGGGGTGGCCGCCAAATCTAAAGCTAAACCTAAATGAAACTGTCACGCTCACTCATATAGTAGATTGTGTACGAGGGAGCGGGACGATTCGTTTAGCGATCATCGCTATGGCGGCCACTCGATGCCATAACTTAACTATTGGAAAATGAAACGAACATTGAAGTGGATAGTTATGAAAAGAAAGAAGGTAGAAGGTGCGTGAGCAAAAAGCGTTGAGATGAATATATTATGTGTGTAATTTTAAACTTCTATCTATTTACAAAATGTATGTACCTACCTACAAAATGTTTAGTATAGTGCCCTTTTAGCAGTCACCGTTGAGTGACCTAATATACCTTTGTAAAATATCCTACACGCCCTTGTCTATCATCATAAATTATAATAAGTTTTCGGAGGGATTTATTTTCATTAAAAATGATATATTACATGATCATTGTTGGTTTAATTTTAGATACTCGTACTTCTTAAAGTCACTTATCCTCACCGAATAGGGTCGTGGTCGTTCTGTGGAAATAACAACATTAAACGACTTTAATGGGGTGGTTTGCCATTGCCTTCCCCATTTCACACAGTGGTTATCTCAGTGTGCAGGTTTCTTGTAGGTTTCCTCATATAATTTAATTATAATTTCCATAATATTATAATTAAATTTCCATAATAAATAATTTTCATAACCGCCAGGGCAGCAGTCTGTAAATGTACGTCTATAAAAAAACGACATAAGTAGTTTAGGTACATACTTTTACATAATTCTTTGTACATACTTGGATACCCAAGTATGTTCCGAAACGTATGTCGTGTCAAAGGGTACCTACCTACTCCTATTTCCTAATTATTCGAGAGAAGTTATTACATGTTTGGTTACTTAAATGTGCAAGTATTCTGTATTGCCACAACGAGATCCTAAATCGTTATGCGTTAGCAAAATGTACAAACGCAAGTCAACACGCAAAGGGAAAGTGGGCATTATGTTTCGGAACAGCAGACGCGGACGGTGTCGGATCGTACGGATTTTAGCATGAGGTGTTCGGGCTCAAGGTGACCGACAGAGTGCACGGAGCCACGGACTTTTTACTAGAATACCAGTTTACGAGTACCTGTCACATTCCTTTACGTAATTTGTCCCATCGTGATACGCACTTGTACCACTGCTCACCGACATAGTATGTAATATTTATATTTAATACTTATATTTATTTTTGATATTTCATACTTAATGTGAAAGGCTTGTGTTTATTTCAGATGCAGACTATGATCCGCACGTTGTGTTTGTTGGCGATGGTAATGCCATCTTTGTGCCGTCCGTATGACCCTGAAGACGACGACTTGAAGAGTGTGCTGCCATCTGGCGGCAAGTTTGAGGCATTCTATCCCCGAGAAGCACACGGCATTCCGAACGGCTCCTCACGACCGGCGCACGGGCATGGAAGTTTCTACAAACACCGTAACCCTGCGCTAGTGGACGTGAAAAATGCTGCAGCATACGGTTTCCGATTTGACGGCATGAGGAGGTTTAACTTTGATGACGAGTAAAATTTTTGTTTCAGAAAAAGTAGGTACCTAGTGAACATTTCTAAACTCTTACTTGATGTAATTTTTCTTTGGTTTCAATTTGTACAATATATTGGTGTTGCTTGAACTTGTCTTTTGTCTACCCGAACGCCCGCGCCCGCACCGCTCCGTCGTCGCCGTGATTAGGTAATTAATTACATTGGAACTCATTGAAATACATGCTATCCTTTCTACGCCATCCTTTCTACGCCATAACTCTATTTAAAGTATCGAAAGTTGATTTTCTTTTAAAAATAACCAAGACTCCAAGAGCAGTAAATCATTAGAGCTCTGAGAGATGTTGTCATATTTATGCTAAGTTGTACAGCTCCTGACAGTTCCATATTAAAAAAACCAGGCATGTGCGAGTCGGACACGCGCTCCGAGGGTTCAAATAAATTTATTTTTTTTACTCATTACTTTACAACTAATAATTTCAGATTTTTCGTCGTTAAAAATTTAATTCTCTTTTTTTTAATTTTTCAAAATCTGTACAGTTCTGAAACATAATTTTATTTTTCTGTAAAGTATAGAAGATTATCTAAGAGTGTTTCTGTTTCGCCATTAGCAGTTTCTGAGAAAAACAGCTGTGACATTCAGGCTGCCGGACACCTAAGCCTCAGCATAGTCTCATGGTTCCTTTTTTACCTTTTTGGTGCGGAACCCTAAAAAGTAAGGGGTCCTTACTTAAGTAAATAAGTTTTTGAATGTGGTGCTGTATAACTTAGCTTATGAAAATATCTCTCGTTGCTCTAATGGTTTACTTACTGCTCTTGGAGTCTTGGTTATTTCGAGCACCCTCAACCATCTCGAGTAAACTCGAGTTATCAGAACTCAATTGTGACTCTATGAAGGACCATTCCATTCATAAATACTTTTCCTTTATTTATATTTTCATTATACATAACCATTACGTCACGGACTTCGTATTTATACTACGACTTTTCCGAAGTACAGTCATACATCATAATTCATAACATAAGTGACTCATACCTACATAACATCAAAATTTTTACTAAAAGTTTGTTTGGCAGAACTTGTTTGGCGATTAAGGTAATATAAACCGTCAATAAATTGACATCTACATCTTTCGTTAGTAATGTATGATTTGATACGTTACACATACTCTTATAGAGGAGATATCGCAGTACACTAGCGCCGCCAAATAAAAAAAAACATAATTGTTACCTTTTTATTTAAAAAAAACCTCGATGAGTCTGTCTCCGACAGTATAAGTAAATAGTATTTTTAGGCTAGCAATTGTTAAATGCGTACCGTACCTACTTTTTTTATTTTTTTTATTTAAATAAAACTAATTTCATGTCTTAAAACATAATACTGGCATAAGCCTCAGGGCTAAAGATATCGCTAAATATAATTAGCGCCATATCTTTTGATTCTGTGTTTTCTTTCTAAGTCGTGTTCCTCATTGCTGAGGGTCGTGATCATTCTAAGGAATTAATGAATGAATGAATGAATGAATGAATACTCTTTATTGCACAAAATTATTGTGATACAATGCGTACAAAACTATTAATACAATCTAGGCGGTCTTATCGCTAAAAGCGATCTCTTCCAGACAACCTTCTGGTGGAGTAATTTTGGTGGAAAAAGGTAGGTTGTGCACCGTTTACAATAATATGTATATAATATACCCATACAAATAAATATATTTATATATACTTATATATAAAATATCTACATATACACACACACATACATATATACATACATACATAATATTAAAATATAACTAGAAACCAAAGTTGTGGAAAAGTAAGGAAGGAAGAAGGAGTCATTGGGATAGATAGTGGGCCTTAACCTGTGCCTTGAAAATATCTAAGGATTTGGCTTGTCTTATGGATACGGGTAAAGAATTCCAGAGACGGATAGCATGGACAGTGAAGGATTGGTCATAAAATTTAGAAGTGTGGATAGGGGAATATAGAAGGAGGTTTTCAGAAGAACGAAGAATGCGGTCATGTGTGGAAGATATAAATTGGAATCGCTCCTTGAGATAAGGCGGGGTGGGGGGGTAGAACAGTACGGAATAAAGAAGTGAGAGAATGTGAGTGTCCCTGCGACGATGAACAGGTAGCCACTTGAGTTGATCCCGAAATTCGGAGACATGGTCATACTTGCGCAGGCCAAATATGAACCTAATGCAAAGATTTTGGAGACGCTCAAGTTTATTGAGCTGCTCTACGGTGAGACTGGAATAGCAGGCGTCAGCATAGTCGAGAATGGGGAGAAGGAGGGACTGTGCTAGCGCAAGTTTGGTGGACGTCGGTAGAAAATTGCGCAACCTTTTCAGTGAACCAGTCGCAGCAAACATCTTTCTACTGACCTCGGCGATCTGTGCGTTCCAGGACAGGGTTCTGTCAAAGAAAATACCCAAATCTTTAACCGTCTCGCTGAACGGTATGTGCACATCATCAAACATGATGGGAGGTAATTGGTCAAAGTCAACCCTAGAAATAAATGAGGAACTGCCTATGACAATAGTTTGAGTTTTACTAGGGTTGACCCTGAGACCGAAGGCCTTACTCCAATCCAGAATGGCAGCCAAATCAGTATTCGCTACTTGAATTGCAGCATCAATATGGCTCAGGGAAGCTTGAGTGTAAATCTGCAAATCGTCTGCGTACAGATGGTAGGCAGAAGAAAGCCGGTGAGTTATAGAATTTATGAAGATAGCAAAAAGGAGAGGAGACAGCACGCCACCTTGAGGAACGCCAGCATATGTAGTGCACCAGGATGAAAACGTATCATCAACCCGAATGCGTTGCCGGCGACCATGCAGGTAACTGTGAAACCAGTCAATCACCATTGGAGATATGTTAAGAGTGTGAAGCAGCCCCAGTAACACATCAAAGTCTACAGTGTTGAAAGCGTTGCTGAAGTCCAGCAATGTTAGAACTGTGAGCTGCTGATTCTCCATACCAAGTCTAATGTCGTCGGATATTTTGACCAATGCAGTGACTGTACTATGACCAGGACGAAAACCGGATTGGAAAGGATTGAGCAGATTGTGTTTTGATAGGAAAAGGCTTAGCTGTCGGTGGACTAGACGCTCAAGGACTTTAGACAGGAAAGGTAATATGGAAATGGGTCGGTAATCGGAAAAGGATGATGGATTTGACTTTTTTGGTAAGGGGATAACTTGTGCATCTTTCCATGAACTAGGAAATCTGCTGGAGTCGATGGAACAGTTAAGGATTTTGGTAATAATTGGAGTAAGGAGATCGATTAAAGGAGTAATCATATTACGGCTGATGCAGTCACTTCCAACGGCATTAGAAGTGATAGAAAGAATACTTCTCTTCACATCACAATTAGTAAATTGATTGAAGACAAAAGGAGAAAATTAATCACATATAACGACTCTCGTGGCAAATTTAATGGGGTGGTTTGCCATTGCCTTCCCCATTTCACACACTGGTTATCTCAGGTTTCTGCTGGTTTTCTCGCGATGTTTTCCTTCACCGTCAGAGCAGTCGGTAAATGTACGTAAGTCTTTGGAAAAAACCGAAAAACTCATTGGTACATGGCATTGCCTGGTTTCGAACTCGGACCTCCCGCATGGGAGTCCGACGCCCTAGCCACGACGCCACCGACGCTCTTCTGTGTTAGGTAAGCTTAATTTTGATTTTTTATCAGTTTTTCCTTCGAGTTTATGGATTATAATAACATAGATACGGTTTTATGCGACAAGGTGGGGTTCAGTTTCTTGAAACACAGCCGACATTTTGAACCTAAAGGCTTGTTGCGTGCGCTCTATTTAGGATTTCACGCACCGAAAAGCAAAGCAAGTCATTGTCGGTGGAGGAAGGAGAGCGGTCGATAATAAGCACGTCTCGGTGATTTGACACGAGTGTCAGGCGCATCCTTCCTCTAGTATCAGGTGTGTAATAATCAGAGGGGCCTGAGTGGGTGCATCGATCCGGAGACTTCAATTGTTGTTAACCCTTAATTGAAAAATGTTACGAAATATCTATTAAAGAAAGTTGACATTTGCTTCTGCAAGCTCCTCTAAACAAAGCTTTAGAGTCCACTATAACAGGCAGCCGGCCGCAAACGTCATTTAGTCAGTAAAACTGACCTACCTGTTAACTGTTAAATACTTAGCGGCCTTCTTAAGAAATAAATGGACAAGTGCGAGTAGGACTCGTGCCCTGAGGGTTTCGTACAATTATGTAATTAATTCAATACCGTAAAGTTTAATAAGTAGATAAAGTAGTATTTTACAATAGCACATTATACTGCTACACCAAGAGCGTCGGTGGCACAGTGGCTAGGATACCGGACTCCCATGCGGGAGGTCCGGGTTCGAAACCGTGCAGTGCCATGTACCAATAAGTATTACTTATTTTTCTTAGACTTACGTACATTTACCGACTGCTCTAACGGTGAAGGAAAACATTGTGAGGAAACCTGCACACTGAGATGACCAGTGTGTAAAATGAGGTTGGCCTATAAAGCCTTCATGCCTATAAATGATCCTCAAGAGTCGAAGTGCCGCTGGGGTTCTTCCTAAGATAAGATCTTGCCAGACCAACCATAACTGGTGGTATAGCTCAGTGGTATGGCACATTTACCTATGTACATTATTATTATTATGTTGTTACTCTTTTCAGGGTTATTATTATACGGTATGTGCAATATCGTCACGGTTACATATCACAAAATCTAAAAATCCATGGCCTAATTTTATAATCTACGTATGAAATACCTAAATTCAAAATCACTAATGGGTTTTTGGCCTAAGCTCAATATCTCTAATGTATGTGTGCTCTAATGAACGAGTGGCCTAAAATTGATAGATATAAGTTACAAATGCTTAAAGATTTAAAACCTAATATTTAAATCACTAATTTAATGGTTTATTGTGAGATTTTAATAATGTCAAACGTTGTAAGAAAATTAACTCTTCAATGGATGAAGGCTCAGGGCTACATTGACTTGAGTGTCAAATTGTCTAGGCAATCACTAGGCAATGATGCCGCCGACAAATTGGCCAGGAGGGGCCTGATACGGTACTGGCTGGGTCGGCTTCCATTCTGCCACTCCCGTTTAATCAATTACGCTCGTGGAAGCGCATACATACCAGACAACAACACGGAGACCGATGGACAAGAGTCAGTGACTGCAGGCAGTCTCGGGAAGCACTGCCACTGCCTGACTGCCACTGCCTCTAGGCTGTGGCAGCATGGAGGATGAGGAAACGACCGCTCATGCAGTTATTACACTGTTCGGCAGGTCAGACCAAGGACGCTTCGTTATACTGTGGAAGTTCTAAAAGACTTCTGAGCTTTTGGGCGGAGCCGGGTTGGCTAGAAATCTAGTCAATCCAACACACCTGCACGTTTAAAGCTTATCTTGTATAGTCTCGAGACACGTCTTTTTTCGTCACAGATTTCATTAATGTGATGGTGAAATGTTTCATGCGTGTACTTGGTATTCTTGAGTTATACACAATAATGACTTCAAAAGCTTGAGTTATAATGGGGTGGCTGATTATTCGTACCATTGATATACTTTACGCCAAACCATTAGTGTTTTCAAATTTAGATTTTTCAAATTCCGATATTTCAACCATTGGTCAGTCGTCTATTAGGCGTTTAAACAATTGTTTAAACCAAAGGTTGAAATATTGGAATTTGAAAAATCTAAATTTATCTAATTAGATCTAGAGTTTATTACGTTTAGACTTACCAAATTTATGATATGTAGGCAGGTAACCGTTAGTGATCTTGAATTTAGGTATTTCGTACGTAGTTACTATAAAATTAGGCCATGGAACTTTAGATTTTGTGATATGTAACCACCGTCATTATGAGAGAAAATATCTTGTAATGTTTGAGACCTCTACAACTTCTGATCGGGAAGAACCCCTAGATATATTAGGAATCTGTACCTAATATATAGGTATATATATTAGAATGTTTCCATGTAATGGTTTAGGGTTCTCTAAAATTATGTTCAAAAAGAACTCTTCTGTTCTACCTACCTGCTATACCTACGTAGTTTCAGCGGGTTGTTAGGATTTTCTTGTACTCTTCCAAATTCGTCCATTTTAAGATTTAGGCGACTATGGGTCCCACAGACCTTAGTATTTGATATTAATTTCAACTTCATACCAATCATACCTTTAGTCGTTCCCGAGAAAAACGATCTTGACGGAGAAATGGACAACAAAGTGAATCTATAAAGGTTTCGTTTTACCTTTTGAGGTACGAAACCCTAAAAAGTGTGAAATTATCTTAAGTGGCCGGTGTCTACGAAACTCCCTTTTAAATTTGGGCTAATATAACGGTACGTTCTAAGTAAAGATAGAATTGTAGATAAGTTAATAAGATTATTATTATACATCATGTTGGGGTCGGAGACCGGCTTTTAAGGCAGGAATGTATCTGAAACGGTGTATAAAAAACGACTGGTCTCCTAGGATCGGTCATTCCGTGGTTGGTGTGGGTGCGCGCATCTTCGTTCCAAGTAGCAAGACATTTTTGTGTAAAGGCCCTCCCTAATCTTTCACCTGACCACTAGCAGTAGTATTGAACCAGGTCTCGGAAAGGGTGAACGTTTTCCTAGTTAGTCTATAGTTTTCATTAACTTTGTGCAATGTATCCGGATACCAAGAGACTGGTAAGATTACAGTTATTTTTTTATGTTTGTGATTCATACGTTTCTTCATTTAGTAACGTTATTTGAATTTTGAAATGATTGATTCATTTATGAGGATTTCATACATTCGGGATCTATAATAATTCGTGTAATTTAATTTCACTGTACTATAACATTGCGAAAAATATATTTTCCTGCATCTATTCTTACTTTATACCTTCTGAAAAGATAACATTATTGTAATATTTAATGTATGTAAGTAAAGAGTGAACTTAATTTATTGAAAGAAAATACAGTTACTTCGCAAATTTAAAAACTTTGCATAATTCAAGTGATAATCTAAATATTTAGTAGAAAACTTAGCCATTCAAGGGGCTTAATGTTTATACGCCTGCAGATATTGTAGATAGCAACGTAGCGTGCGTAGCATTTTCAGTTTACATAATCCAAACCCACCCATAAAGAGCTTAGATGCCAATATTTCAAGAATATCATCTACACTACAGGTTACAAACAGCAACAACGGTTACCTAAAACCTAAGATATTTTTTCTCAAGTCATGACGATTTGAGGACATTGACGATTTTGTTGGTTTTATTTACCTAAGGACTTAAATTATGTTAATTTTTGGTGAGAAATGGTATTTTTGAGCAGTGTCCCCTCAGAATTTTGAATTTAGTATAAATTAAATGCATTTAAGACTTTAGAGACTGGATATGAACAATCCATCTGCTTGAGTCAGTTAAGAACTTGAATTGGCGGCATTAACATAGGATATAAGATCTAAAGCCAGTAGATAGATTGGCGGTGAGCAAAGCAAGTGGATGCGTTTCTTCTTTTTGATGTGAGTTTATGGTTTCCGATAAAATAAAGTATGACTTTTTGGTACAAATTCTCGGAATGTCCTGTTGAGGGCCACCCATCGCAGACAAAGGTATTATTAGGCGACTCAACATTTTTGTATGGATTTCTAAAATGAGCTATTCTGGATACCCAGCATACCTGGCATTTCCTGGCATACCCGGACCCTGTTATATACAAAACATATTCTACTGGTTCAATGTAGTGTGAACAGGGGCCTTCATAAATAGTATCTTATTTAGAATCCTGAATTCAGGATAAGCACTTTAAGACCAATTGATAAATTACTATAATACGAGTATTATATTTTATCACCTAACGCGTTTATTGCCGGTGTTCAATGATTAATCCATTGTTGGGTGGAATTTCAATTTAAATGACGGCATTGAAGTCTCAATGGATGGATGAAAGAGCAGTGTATGCATTAGGGCGGTGCAAGTCATGCTTCGGTGTAAGTTTGAGTTTAGTTAATCGTTATTGTGACAGCTGCCGACGTATTGGATGAGTTAATAATAATGTAGATATCAAAAACTGTAATTTGATGGTAATTTGTTAAATATCCTTGGGTGAGGAGCTTTCATGAAAAGATCTTTTTGAATGTGTTTGAAGTAGGTATTTTTTAAATAAAAAATAACAGTTTGATTATTAAGTATTCAGGAAATTGTATGAAATGCTTATGGACGCAAGTTTAGGAAATTCTTATTAATTACTAATATGAGCTAGATGTATATACTAGAATACCATTGTATGCAGTACAACATTATGTGGTAGTATCTACTTGTTATAGTCGTAACATGAACGTGATTAGGGTATTTTACTGAATTTTTTAGGTTTTCTATGTTGAAAGAGATAATGTTAAATGCGGTATGAAATAAATAATTTAGATTTAAATATTATTATTGAATTATACTCAACTCTTTTATTGGGAATAAACAAACATACAATATTTAGAAGAACACACAAACTAATTACACAAAAATAAAATGTAATCATTCTTATATATAATTAGTAGTAAACAGATGAGTTCTCAAAACAAAACCTTGAGTCAATGACCTATGAGAATTGAAAACGTTAAAATTAAATGAAATAGGGTCTAGCGTGGGCCATTTATCGATTATCCACGCACCACCTCAAATCTCTTTATAATGTTCTATTCCGTCGGCCTAGCGAATTAATAGAATAGGCGGTCGGAAATCAAAGTGTTTCTGAAATCAAAGTCACGATGGGTGGCTATATAGACGATATTGTGACGGCAGAAGTTATAGCAAAATTTAGGGCACGACGACCATCTTTGTCTGTTTATAAAAAAATCGTAAAGAGTGAATATAAAATGATTTGATAAACATAATTTGTTATTGATCTGCAAATTAATAAATTTTATTTCATTAATTGATAGGGTCAATAGTAATCAATAATGACCTAAGTCTACAAAATGGGATTTAGCTGAAGTTGGGAATGTTGATCAGTAGATATGAAATTCAGCTACATTTTTCAGGAGCATAATTACTCCTGAAAAGTGCCTATCTGTGCTGTAAATACCTATTGATTTTTTAACTCATTTTTCAATTGATCTCTATAACATTTCTTAGGTTTCTTAGAGTGCAAACTTTGTCTTATTTTACTAACGCCAATTTTATTGAGGTTCGGTCAATGTTACTGATATTTATTTTGCTAAAAGCCCGTACTTATTGGTAAAATACTCGTACTTAACGTCACTTTAAAATATATTGAAAAAGTCTTCATCTCATATTTTATGTCTATTAGTTTTTTGCCTTTCGGTTCCAGGCGTAATTGTCTGAGCTTGAGTCTAACGATCTAGTGATTGACATATATGTTTATGTCTATAATTAGAGAATACATCATCAAGTAGTTAGAATTTTACCATATAACTGGCATGATCATTAATCTTGTGGGTTATGGAAGAGTAGAGCCTGTAGTTGGGGTAATCGACCTGCTCCTGTAGCCTTTGGTGGTGTGCTTACGAAATAAACTCTCGAGTAATTAAAATAGCAGTTTTAATGTACCAAATTATAACATACAAATGAGTTATAAATTTATTTTATTTTATTTTAAATGTTAAGCTATTTGCGAATGTGTTTTTTTAGTATATTTTGCTCTGCGATTTATTGTTATTTAATAGCTAATATTAATAGCTCCCAAGGCCAAAGCTTTAATAGTACATTACTGCAGAGGCCAGGAAATAAGCCATTATTGGCCGAGGATCATATTGAAAGCATTGCGGGGAGGGGGCGCCGACGCGCGACCAGTGCACTTGCACCAACGCGACAGTAATATACATTACATACATCCTTTTTACATTACTGTCCATGAGGACCTCGGCGCCTGTAACATGTAGTTACATGTTACTTCCCGGCCGATATTTATGAATGTATTGAGCACATTTCCGAGCGTCTTTGAGAAAAAATACATAATTAATTTCCATCAATATTACCTACAAATACTTCTATATTCTAAGAATATTACCTATCCGAATAACAATATGTTTCCATAATGGATTTATTTCAAATACGAGTAGGTATATAGTTAGTGGATATGTGACCAATTCACCCAAGAATTTAAACAAAATTACCTCAATTTAATAATTAGAATAGAATATATATACATATGGCAACATTTGGGCGGGGCGCGCTAAAAGGCGGCCTTTTTGACTAAGCTCTTCTCACGTAGTGATAAAGTTTAAGCTTTAAAAAAAAATTGTCAATAAAAAGATTTTTAAATATACATAAGTTTATTGTTATACTTAGCAATCACTTATAAACGAGGTGACAAGTTTGAATTCCAATTATTATTTTTAATACTAAAAGTAACTGCAAAAAGTTTATGAAAATGGCAGTATTTTAAAAATATAAAGAATCATCTTTGCCTAGTGTTTTTGTCGCATTGGTAATTTCTAGTGGCTTTAAATTATTTGATTCCGGATAAAACCTATAAGAAATTTGTGTACTAATTTATCAAATAAAAAATAGACTGAATGAATTTAGACCTAAAACGATTAATTCTTTACTTTATTATTTTTATTTTACAAATAATACTAGGTAAAAATGTCAACTTAATTAATTACAATATGATAATAAAAAAACTAATTAGTAAAATGTCATACTATAACTAAGCAAAAATTATACAATATAACTTCAGTCAAACAGCCCCCCGCGAAGTGCCCCCTGGCCAAAAGTACCCAGAATACTCGCGGCGTTCGATTAATTTGATTATTACGTCCTCATCGTATGACCAAGTAATAATATTACACAACACAACACAGTGCTTAGATATACTTTCATTTTCTTTACCTGTCGTCTGTGACGATAGGTCTTTCTTTTTTTTATTTGAGACTGCCTAATGTTACGTATTGAGCGACGGTGGAGTAGTGGCTAGGACACTGAACTCCCATTCGGGAGTGTACCATTAAGTTTTGCGGTTTTTTCGAAAGACTTATGTACATTTATGACTGCTTTAACGGTGAAGGAAAACATCGTGAGGAAACTTGCACACTGAGACAAAAAGTGTGTGAAATGGGGAAGGCAATGGCAAACCACCCCATTAAATCTGCCGAGAAAGTAGTTCTAAGTGGTTATTTCACGACCCTCATCAATGAGGAATACGACAAAGAAGAATGTTACGTATACCTACACTAAACTAAATTAAATGTAACAATTTTTATTTTGGTGCTATCTGTGGAGTTACAGAGTGTACTATGTATCTAGAAAGAGACACTAGGTAATAAAAGTGGAAATTAAAGAAAATGTTTTCCGTTTGAACTGCAATATACTTTTTATTTTTCTATTTTCCAGACGCGTTTCCTGCTGAGTCTGGCGCTGGTCGCGGCTTCAGATGCCTTCTTTTTGAAATGGGGATCAGAATCGACGTAGGTATAATTAAAAACTAGTATACTGGAAATATTATATATAACATTTTTCATCTATTAACTTTCTGTACGCTAATTGCTGTAAACAAGTTATTTCAATATATTTTATTTCTTTGAATTATTTTTAATTTTCTCTCACAGGTGTTACATAAAGTACTGCGTGCATCAAGTGCGCAAAGACCACGTGTGACGTGTCCCAACTCAACTTTCGCCTGGGCTCGGGTTACGATTTAACTCTCGAGCGACAATGTGGCCCTTAGCGCACTTGTTACACAATGTACTTACAATCCTTACTCAGTTGCATAGCGAAATTATTGCTGTATGTAATATTACGCGATTGTCTAGTTAATTTATTTATGATAACTATAGAGGCAGCATAATTAAATAGCCTGGAATTATGGCAATGACGTTTACGACTGCGTTATTTGTCGTCCATTCTGATCGCATTTTGATCTATTTCTTTCCTTTTTTTATTTTTGTTATTATTATCGCATATTAAATTAAAACGTTTATTTTTATATTACAGCAGGCCGGTGCTGGCATCACAGAAGACTTGGGTCCAGCCATTTGCATCAAATGTGTCCCCGTACCGTTATCAGTACTCGTACTCGCCGTATGACCCCCGCAAGATATATCAGATGCAGCCCTCGCAGTACTCTCAGCCTGAGCTGCCGATTCAGCAGAGCATGGCGCCCATCCCTATCAGCGTACCGGCGGGAGCAAGCCTCACGCCTGTCTCGCTGCAGCACGTCCAACTCGTCCCATGCATGTGCCCCGTGGCCCCAGAGGAAGCTGAAAAACTACAAGAGCAAGTGGGACCCGGCCCTTACCTCGCCCAAACATACACCCAACCTTCATATTCGGTCCCACAGCAGATCGCAGTGGCTGCCGACAACACCAAACCCAACACTAAACAATAGTTTGTCTCTCATAGATAGTCAAATAAACTTAATAATCGCATTTAATTAACGAAATCCCACCAATGAATCGTTCTTTTGAAGTATAATTTGTTTCTATTATTATTTATGCCTTACAGAACCCTATTTAAGACTGATACTTTTAAGTTAAATATGTACGTTTGTTCTTAATAAAATTATCTAGATATCATAATACGTTTTTTATTTAAAATTCATACCTGTCCATTAATCACGTTCGGTAGACTGGGAGGGTAATTACAAATATAAAGTGCATCACTTCGAGGAATAATTTTGACACAAAAAGTGGTCACAGAACTTTTTGTACTTTGTTGCACCACAGCACATGCAGACGACCAAGAAAAAGAGTAGGTACGTCTAAAGGGTATACGTTTAGTATATGACGTAAACTTAGTAAACCGAACCAATAGTATTTTAGTGCCTATTTCTAAAAACTTTTAAATACCGAATTATATATCCTAATAGATATTATATATCCCTAATTATATAGCCAAAAAGAGTAGAAATTAAATAATGGCAACTTTCCATACATTGATGTAAACTCAGAATGACATTTCCGTACTATTTCAGTAAGTGTTGGCATTATTTAATTTCTACCCTTTTTTGGCCAGACTATAACAATAAACTTATACTTAGTAAGTACGAGTATAACATTTTTTCTTCATAAAAACCAATCGCTCTCTTAATTTCGCTGTTTTGTTTTATTTTAAGGGTTTTCATCATACCTGCTCTTATGAGCTACACTATGTGCATGTGTAGTCGATCGAAAATAAGATACCAGACAAAGATAGATTAGTATACCTACTTTCATAATAATTAGTAACATTTTACTAAAAACAATAATAAGACAAATTATTACTCGCTAGGTGTGATAAAACCATTGTATGATATTGGAACTAGCAGAAAGATAAAGAGAAACTCGGGCTGTAGAATCCATACTTTTCAAGTCGTCTCCTCGTTTCCAATTATTCACTTTCCGCACTAGTATTTTTACTCATTTAAACTGTATACTTATATCTACTTATTGTTACCTATATGTTCACGAATTGATTGATTGATTTAGTATCACAATATACTATTACGTAATCATCTAGCAATAATTACATCCACTTTATCCGGGATTCCCTCGCATATTGATCTGTTATAAAATGAAATAAATCGAATTGACCGTACTATTTTCACGCAACTTAATTGAGAGGCTGATTTGATCGCAACCTATTTAATGAAATGTTACGAAACTGCAACAATGAGGTACGTAACGAATTGTAGGTGTACGGTATATGTCGTAATCGTGGTTGGTTTACGGTTGTGTGTTTAGGCAGGCGAAGACACGCTCCTCTTTTTGCACGAGCTTGGCCTGGCTCGTCGGAAGCAGCCGGGAAGTAATGTTACGTAAACACTTTCCATGTGTGGTCGATATCACTGCGGCTATACTAACATTAGTCATTCATTGTATTTTTACGACAATAAACGTGATTTACGTACTGTTCTGTGATTTGACAGACTTAAGAATTTTAAAAAAACCCTGTCAAGAGGGTGCCATTGGTAGTTTTATAATCTGTGTTATGGAGTTCGCTATGAAAAAAATAGTACCATTTAATTCCGCAATATGGCGACGGTTCGTTTCTGTTCAGGAGGTCAATTCATACAAAGTGATACAAATAAATAGTTAATTTCGAAAAAAACGGCGGATACCGAAGGACGGTACTATTTGCTATTCTCCCATTATCACCTTCGAAATTTATCGAGTCCCACCGATCGACATGCAACGATCGTGGTCCGTAGCAGTCGATATTTTCGTGATATTTATGGTCGACATGTGAGACGGGATATTTATCGAGTTTCGATAATACATCCCGTTTTCGAGAATTGGTCTCCAGGACATTGGGTGAGAATATCCTTACCTAATCTAAGGGTCAGGGTATAATAATCATCAATTCATCACTATTCATTACCATAGATATACTTAAATAAAATGTAAGCTCTATGATCACAAATCAAAACCAAGGAGTTTCTGTAGACTATCTATAAACCTAAAAGCACCCTACCTTCCATTAACCCTTAAACTACTGGCCGCGCCTTTAAAACAATATTATTAAGCCTGTTGTCGAGTTTAAAAAAATAAACGGAGTATCTGTCAGTGTAATTTACTCTGCTGAGGTAATTTACATATTTTTATAGATAAAATTAATTAAAGAATAAAAGTAGAGAACAGAAAATAAAAAAAACACACGAATGGTGTTCTTAAAACGCAAAACTAAAGTCCTTTCGGGCAGCTTGCTACAAGAAAAAATAAATCTACTACATCATATTTATATGCCCATGGATTTGAATTCTGCATTCTACCAAAATAAAGTCGTTGCTATAAAAAAATTAAATTATATACTAAAACATACGACACGAAAAAATTTACAGGAATCAGATTTTGGAGACTTCCTTGTGTGTGCGTTGACCACTATATATTACTTCGGGATGCGCCTTAAACTGAATGGACTTACCTCGAAGTATTGGCAGTGGTGCGGCAATCGACAGTTTCTTAAAGCAGAGGCGGCCTTCCAAAAAACTATGGACTATTTGCAGCCGGAACACAGCGAAGTTACAATAAAAATTACTCTAAATTTTTTTACGGATGTCTCGTTATGGCCGTTTGAAAGTTTTGTGGGACAAATACTGGAAGTCATTCTTTATTTTAATGGTGGGAAAATGACTCTCTTTAATTTAATGCTTACTGATATACACTGCGTCCTTTTCTCAGATGTGAAATCTGCCAGGCATCGTATGCGGGTTCTGTATGAACTACTTAAAAGCGATAATTGGATAATCGACAAGCAAAAGTTACTTCCGTTTGTAACGCGACTTCTGGACTTTTTTGCTTACAGTATCGACAAACGTGACAATAAAAGATCTGCTTATAGATATTTGCGAAAAGGGTTTGAGGTCTGTCTCCGACGTATTTTCGAGAGGGCTGAGAATCAGCACCGGCTTACTATTATTACTACAATGTTGAATTGGTTTTCCATGGTGTACATGAACGATGAAGATGTTTTGGAGTTTTCGTTGTTGCTCGATCGCGCCGCAGAATTTTACAAAGTTCGCTCATATACTGACAGCTTCAGCGAAGGGTTGTTCGATCATGTGTTAAGACAACTGGTCGGCTCTTCGAATTCGCTGTACAGTCTTGTTGGATGTCGCCTCTTACAAAGATTCATGGACCGATTAAATAATGCTCATGAATTAGTTATGCCTACGATATATTACGAATTTACTCAGGTAACTTATGTAGTTATATCGAGCTGTAGATATGAAAGATTCTATAGTACTTAGCTGATTTATATTTCCTTATTTTAGCAGAATTTAATTTATACAGCCTCAATATTACTCGTACAGGTTCGTCTGGTAACAGGAAGCTATGACAGTGGTGATAAAATATTTTTACGGCAGCACAGAGAGAAAATTCATGAGTATTTTGTACGGGCGTTTAAGAAACATTGCCATAGCACTGTAAATCTCAATGCTTTATTTGTCGTATTATGCTGTATAATACTAGAGGTTCCATGTGGACTGACGGCCGCCGCCTCCGCTTGTATGATGATGTCAATCCAGGACTATGCTCTTAACGGGGAGAATCTTTCGGCAACAAGTCGTTATTGGTTGCATGCCATTGTAATATCGGTAATGTCACTTATCTGTTGGGTTCACAAAGCACCAGATCTATATAACTATGTGCACCAGATAATATCGCGCCGCGCGAAGGAGGCTCCCCAGTTGAATCCGCCGCTAATGCCGACCTACAATATTGGGCTTCGTCATGTCACATGGAATAAGCCCACCCTTTTCTTCGAAGATTGGGAATTGCGCTATGGCCTTTGGAAGCACTTTCAAGATAATCAGGTTAATTTATTAATATTTTATTTTTAAGTTAAATTATCATTTTGAGTTAAGTAGGTACAGATTCGTAGGCATGAGTGCAGCCAGCCCTACCTCGAAATCCTATAATGAATTGCTAATCGAAACAAAACAGTTAATTCCTCGTTATCAGCCTAAATGGATTAATATTTTGTGCTAAACTGTATGATATGTGACCTCTATAGTGGAAAGAAACTTAAAATAATTTTAGTATCAATAAAAACAAGACAACTTGAATTGTTTATCGTTATACCTATTATTTCTTCTCTAATTTGTTTAGGTAAAGCACAAATGCCCGCAACCTGTGCGCAAATTGAGTAAGAAAATTCCTTCGTTGGATTTAAACACATGAAGAACACCATATCTGTATGTTACTTACTTGTGAGTATATCTTTGATAGTTATAATTATTATCCATGACAGCTCAATGTAGATCTCTGACATAGCTTAACGACTGCTGTCGGACGACAGCAGCCCGCACCGACAGTTTAACGTCCTCTCCGAGGCACGGAGGGGCCCGGATTAAAATCTGCCAATAGCGGTCACTAGAACCGGACCCGTGAAATTCTAGCCTAATTGTCCATGTGAAAAAGAAACTGCACCTGATTTTAATGTTTTTGTCTGAACTTTTTTAGTAAAACTCATGTATAATGGTTTAACTTCCTGAATCTCAATAACTATATCTTGCAGTGAGCAGTGTGCAGTGCAGTGACTTGGCAACCACTGCACTTGTCAATTTTTTTATCGATTTGGTAAATTAGTTTAAATTAGTTGTCGTTGTTTTGACAATTATTAATTATACTGTATGTGATTTACCCTATTTGTTATAACTATACTCGTAAATGTGTGTATACATTTCTTGCTTTCAATTTCCAATAAAGTTCATTGAGTTCACATATCAAGAGCTAATTACATAGTTAGGTACTTATAGAAAATAACAATAAAGCCGAGTTCTGCGACACTCTCATCAGTTTCACTGTTTACTTGTCTAGACTATATATATAAAAGTTCTTTGTTTAGGGCAGAATAATTGATTTTCTTTGTATTTGCATTGAAGTACCTAATATTAGGTAGACCTAGATCATAAAAAATAATGAAAAAAAGATGTAAACTTAGATAAAATAGCTAAAGCCTCCATGATTAATTTATAGAATAGTCTCACTGCTACAAACTATTGCACTACTTACTTACTAACCTTCAGATTTTAGGCTGAGGTTAATTCTTATGTTCTAAATTCTAATGTTCTACATTTTGGAGTGGGCGCGTAACTATAATAAAATTTATATTGCGAATGGGTGTCTGAATGTACTATGTACTGAATGCTACATAGACGACTAAAATTATAATCCACAATTTGCACAAGTCAGTAAAAATCGAGGAACTGTTGTGGCAAGAGCACATAATTTTGCAATTGCAGCTTATTATTCCCAATAAGTTTTGACAAATGGCAACTACCGGTAGAGTCAGTAAGTCCATAGATTTTTTAACCATGGCTACTTGTAGTGCCAAGTAGCTAGTTCACCGTTATGACAGTTATGTATTTAATATTTTATTATATTTATATTTAGGTGAATCTGACTCTGACACTATTTTGGTCTGTAACTCTTTTACAAGCAAGCGGCATCAGTCTCAACGATTTAATAATTTGAAACAGTTGTTTACGCAGCTCACCTACTTTATGCCAATTTTCTGATACAGTGAGCAAAATTAGCAATTTGTTTAGCGATATTTTAAGCTTTGCGTAATAATGGGTCAAGACAGTAAGTACAAGAACTTTAGTGTGATGAAACCACTATTGGTATATCGATTCTTTAATAACTTCTGTACTCGTAATTCAAGTTCGAATTTTGTATATTTTGTTGAGATATCTTTGTTATGTAGATACTTCTAGTTGCAACCTCTCTTTTGATATAGGTAGGTAATTACCAGGCAAGTTCCGATGACGTGACATGTTTCTCGTGGAAAAACGACTAATCAATATAAGATTTAATTTCCTGGGTTATCTAGTATCATCTAGAAAAATCTAACCCCTCTTATGTTTAATGTGAAAGAGATAGTGCATAGCAATATTTGGTGCCTGGAACAAGATGGATGTAAACAATAGAGGCTCTGGATTCGCAAAGTGCATTCATGTAGGTATGGCATATATAAGTATTGACAGCCGCATCGGCTTTCATTGTTGGTTGGTTGTTAGACACGAGCGCATCATTTTCGCGCAGGCGTGGGATAGTGCAACGATTTTCCGCGGTCGCGCGCTAAAACGTCGCACGCGCAGCTTTTTTGTACGGGTGTGTCTTATTCGCACGCTTCTACCCGCCCGCTTTTTGTCTCCCAATACTTACACATGTTAAGTCGTGCTTTTCACTGCATTGTTTAATTGACAATAGATACACGATTATGGATTGCCGAGCTGTGGTAAGTTTTTGTTCGTGTTTAGATGAGAATCTATTATTGTTAATTTGTAAGTGTCGACTTATTAATGGTAATTAGTGTATGCAATTACGCTCTATCGGTTTTATATTATCTTTAGCATGCTGAGTTGCGTTGATTAAGTTATGTTTTCATTGCAAACTTGTACTATTAAGCGTTCTCATTCATACGATATAATGATACCCCATTGATACCTATCTAACTGTAGCGATGATGACAAACAACTGGCATTGGCAACGATACGTGATGATTAATTTGTGCGTTGTTCCTGGTGTCCATTACGTTTTAAATTACCTTTTCGTGAAATGTCCAAAATGTATCATTAGGTAAATAAGAAATTTTGTTAATTTACAGTTGCTGTTCGGTCTGGCAGCCCTACTTGTGCTGGTTGTTATACACGCAGAAGGGTAAGTGTGAAGTAGTTATACGAGTAACTACATGATCGATAATATTATACGATAAATACACTTAGCATGACTCTAGTACAAAAAATTGAATTCCTGGAAAATATTTTTCAACATTTTGTCTAATTTACATAAATTAAAATACTCTACTATGTAATAAATTTTTAGTTCAGCTATTTCCCAGTGTTGCAGAGTTATGTTTAGTACTTAATTTAAATTTCATGTACAAAATAAAAATGTACATAACTGTGCAATGTAAATTAATGAATGCCCCTCCGTCCCGCGCGCCGATCAGCTATCCGGAAACTGCACTCAAGCGGAACGCACGAGGAAGCTTCCGAAATTACTGGTCTGCACCGGAAACGCATACTTTTACTCTACCTTCAATATCTAGTTGTATTTGAGTTACGCTGTTGTTACGTTGGCACATAATTGGAATAAGTAGATGTAATGGTTTATAGCGCTGTCAACTAATAACGCAATGTTATTTAATACGTTTATCTTTTATTGTATTGAAATTGATCTCTAGTGCAGTACAAGTCAAGAAATAACTTAGAAGCAAATGTACTTGCCAAAGAAGTTAAAAGTTTCACATTATTATTATTAACGGATAGTTAGTGCATCGATGTATTATTCATTTTTTCCTCAATAAATTTCTAACTGTCCAATACATAAATAACATTATTAAATTTCAGGCGCAACAAGAAAGTAGTGATCCACGTACCCTACAAAGTGAAAAAGATAAAACACACTCACACGGTGTACAAGACGGTACACCACCACCATATCGATCACACACCTATGGAAGAGCACGAACACTTCCATCACATGCACATTCATGAGGAGCCGCCGGTGGGACAGCATAGTCAGCCAGTTCCCGGAATTGGAATCCCAGAATTTCTGCCTGATGTCCCGAATGTTCAGCTTGAAATTCCAGACATACCCCATGACATCCCCGGTCTCCCAAATCGACATATCATTCCACTGTACAGACGAAATTAGGTGAGTCAAATGCATTTTGTTTTTATCAAATAAATAAATTCTTAAATCCAGTCCATACTAAATTTATGAAGATACGAGTAAGTGATATTGAAGTCATTCCGGTTTATTTAGAATTACAATGCCGTTAACATGCCGGTATAATGATACAATGTTGCTTTTTTTAACGCGACAGTCACATAATGAAATACGAGTAGTTTTTTTATAATTAAAGAGGGGTGGGAGTGCCTTTTCAGTCTATAAATATTTGATTGTGTTGATTCGTGTTTACAAAATGTACAGGTGAGTGGTATTGCATTAAACATGATTACATTTTGTTACAGGAAAATGAAGACTATTGAGAAGTGACAGGGATTTAAAAAAGCCATATAAAGTCTAGCGTATGTGTATAGGTGGATTATTTAAAATATGAGATATTTTAGAAAACAACTTAGATATTTCTAGGTTTATTTAGAAATTGGTGTAAACATTAAGATTTCTTTTAGATTCCAATTTATTTAGGAATATTCCTACTTAAGTAATTTAATATGTACCTGAAAAATTAGACAAGTAGGAAAGACTGCTTTTAAGTATTGTACAAAAAAAATAATGTTTATTTAATTATAATATTTTTATTATGTTTCGTTTTGCTGCCAAATTCTACAGAATGCCAAAGAATTCAACGCTGCACTTGCTATGTTTTTTAAATAGGTATCAATCTAGCGCTAATTACGTTTTCTGTATTTATTTAGAGTTTACTCTATAAATAAGATGTTAATTCGTTTATTTCAATAAGTATGAGTAGGTACCTTTAGTTGCCCACGCGCGTCAAGCTGACTAATTTACATATTGATATGAACTATTGATTGTGATACGATCCAGTAAGACGATGTAAGGTGTACCTTACTGAACTTTAACCGGGGGATTATTGTAGGTACATTGATTGATATACTTTAATTATTCTATTATATGCGAATTCTTTCAAGTAAGTATTTATATATTTATTTAATTTAATAATAATAATATAGTCTTTATTTCAGGCAAGGTACCCACATACAAGAATTAATATAAAACATACAATAAAATAATGTAAAATAAAATATAAAATTTCGAATTTAACACTTTACGGCACAAATATATATCGACGATCAGTATCTTGACGTGATGGAGTATGATGGGATCTCTGGAACGGTAACAGTTAAGTGGTTCGAGTTTGAGCTCAAATGTTATGACCATGGTGACCTTCCCACATCTGGAACCTTGAGGATCTTATGATAGCCAGGAAAAAGTAAGGGGGTCTCCAAAATGGTACGTCGGGGGTTTCTTAAAATTTTAATTTAGAGTTATTTAGATGTAGGTATATATAAACGCTCGTAAATTTATAGTATTTTCATTAAAGTAGGAAATGTGAAATCATTGTAATAAAATAATAATACTTATTTAATAAATTTATTTAGTTAAATAATTACATTTTTTGTGTGTCTTTTATTATTTTGTAAGGACTTGAAAGCAACACAATCCGATAGATTGAAAAAAATACATTTAATGGAACTAATAAATCTCGAGATCCGATTTGTTTGATAAGACGTAATATGAAGGTAGTGGTCTTTCCGACATAAAATACAATGTAGTAAATCAGACACTCACAAATTTATCTATCCAGAGAGAAATCAATAAATGGGAATGGAGCAGATAATTAAAATTTAATGGGCTTCGTTTACACTTGGAAATATTTATGACCACAATCTGACGCCTACAAGCTTTATTTATTAGACACCACACTCATACAATTCTACATATTAGTTTCCTTAAATGTCTTGTTTTTTTTTGGTTAGATTTTTATCTTCGCTGAAACTATTACAAAGCGAACTTGTTTTATTTCGAAAGCAATTTGTATTGTTATAGCGGAAATATTTCATATTGCTTCTATGTGGAGTATGCGTGTGACAATTGACGTGCTAGAGTACTTCTAAGTCCGAGTCGTCAACGCAATTTATAAGTCGGTTACGACATCCACCCTAATCGAATGCGTTGTTTTGGAACGGTAGCGAAATAGTTATTTGACACAGTACCCGCAAAAAACGAATGTAACATTATGTTTCCTCGTCTACAAACAGACTCTCCTGCGAAAGAAATTAGAGCTACAATCGCGCCGATAATTTGGTACGGTGCGCCTTTGGCATGCTTCGCTGACAATGGCAATTGTTGTCTTTTTGTTGATATTACGGGTTTATTTAAGTGAAATTGGATAAATGGTCATCTCACGATATTTCGCTATTCAATCTAGTGCGGTGTGGCGGCGGTGCGGTGCTCGGACTTGTAATGCTCGCCGCTCGTGTACTCTAAAATAAAACCAAAAATCAGGGAGAAACGAAAGTATAGATTGTGTTCTAAAACAAAATGTGAACGTTGATACGGCTGGTTGGTGTTAAGTTCTGTCGATTTTGGGATACAGCGCGCTGCGGACAAATTGTGGTGTTGTCTCCTGGTTGGACCAGAGATGGATTTGGCCAAATACCTGGCAGTGTTGGTGATATTTTTCTTCGACGGAGGCGAGACGGGCGGGCACGGGGAGAAACATCAGTAAGAGAACTTTTCCAATATTATTAGTGCTTTTAAGAGTGCCCACCTATTAGCGATATTTGTTTGGCGTTGCGAAGTTTTCGTAAGGATTTGTTATTATATTAAAATGCTTATTTTACAGTTACTATACCGAACATCTAAATAATAAAAATTAAATTAAAAGAAGAAAGAATATTGTTATTATCATGATGAAATAAAGTAGGGGAGAATTCTTCAAGGTTACTAAGTACTCGTATAATTATTTGATATAGGGAACAAACTAATCTGTTAGGGACCGCTGCTCTAAAGAAATGGCTCCATCCTCCTATCAATTGCCTTCAAGATTAGTTTTGTTTAGGTTTTTATTTTATTTAACTCTCGTATGTATTCCGATCATATATAAATAGAGTGGCCATATTGTGATTGTAGATTTAAAGATGCTGTATGCGAATTAATTCTCGAATTCTGTAATGTTCGAACACAATTCTATATTAACCATTCCATCAATTAAATAGTGTACTTACTTATACTTATATTGCTACGCATTATACCAATAATAATAGTTAATGTATTATTTTGCAGTGATCACGTCAAAGTGCACATTCCGGAGTTCATACATCACGACCATCACACGAAAGTGATTACTATACATCATCATCATCATAAACCAAAGAAGGAGCATCATCATCATCACCATCACCATCACAAGCCACACATTCCTCACGGTCATCATTATCACCACCACCATAAGAAGAGTCACAAAAAACATCATCATGCAGTGAGCAAGGGTCATCACGGACATCATGGGCATCACGGTCATCACGGTCCTCACGGCCATCATGGACATCATGGACATCACGGTCATGGTCATGGACATCACGGACATGAACATCATGGACATAAACATCACGGGCACGGTCATCATCACCATGATGCGCCATCCGTCAGCTACGAGCCAACTTCTGTTTCCTTCGAAGACGATTTCGGATCCTCATATAGCCCACCAGTGCCTTCCTATGGCTTGAGTGCTGTTCCTCAAGCTCATATACCACAAGTGCCGCAGGTTCACGGTATACAACATACGGTGAAGCAAGTCAAGGTGTATGATTCTTTACCTGGTGTGTTACCTAATACTGGTGGTGATCACGTTTATGAAGTTACGGAACAGGGCGACGATGATGAGGATGTGTTTACTTCTGTCAACGGTATACAGCAGGCTTTCCCGGCCACGTATGGCTATCTCCGAGGGGCTGCTCCCCAACCTGCGCCGCACGATCCGTTTGCAGAAGGCCCTCAAACTACTGTAAAAACGCATGACCCGTTCGCCACTGCCCCTCAACCCACTTCAGGATTAGCAGGCATAGAAACCTTTACCGGGACCACTCAGAATGATCCATTTGCTTCTTCAGCACCAACCCTAGGTATACTTCCGAGCGTCCATTCCTCTCCAGAACTTCCGGTTAACTTCCAAGGTGACACAGGTTTCGACGATCCAGCAAACTCTTTTACTGCTACAGATGGCAACGGTATAGTTTTACTTTCAAACGATGAGAAAACTGTCAACGAAGATACACCTGTAACTTTTACTCGAGAAGCTGGTATACAACAGACAATCAAGTCTGGCGGGGTTGAAACTCTTGTTTATTAGTTTTTAAAACATTAATTCTCCAAAATACCAAATAATATGTGATAGTTTTAATGATTCAAATGCAGTTGGTCCAATAATAAAAGCTTTCAATGGCGTAGTACTTTAGATTTACTGTTGTTAGATCAATTAACATAATTTAAATGCATTTAGAATGAGCGCTACATAGGACACATTCCTTTTAATAATTTCTGCATTGGACGGACAGGCTAACCTAGATACAGAGTTGAGTGATTTGTCAATTGTAAGTAAGGTGCTATAGGAGTATGACCTCATTAATTAATTGGATTTTTAAATTAGAACGTGGTTAATCTGAAATGTAATAAATAGGTCTAGTTAATTTGTTCCTTTGTATAAACCTAATAAATTATAGTTATATGTTACAATTGTTACAATATTGTATGTTGTTGTTATTAATGTTACATTAATTTGTAAGTTAATATTTATACTACATAGCTGCTTGTGCTCTCCCAGATTTTGAAAACCTTAGTTACAATCTGTTTTTACGTCATCACAAATAAACTATAATGTTAGATGCCATTTAGGTACCGCCCCATGACAGGAAAAATAAACCGATCACAAATTCGACTCGCCCTACTTCTTATAGATTGGTATTATGCAAACGGTAAAAAACCGTCTCAGAAGTCAACGTAACTTGAAATATTGCGTAATCACCTACTTAGGAATTATTTAATGAGCCACTATGCTATACACTGAATTATTTAAATTTTTCAGCTCTACTAATCATCAATTGAGTGAAAATTAACGAAACGAACTGAATTATTATTTACAAATGTATATGTACTTATTAACACATTTATTTACTTAGTATATTTTCATTAAATTAAGAATTTGATATCTTTGTTATGATTTACTGAAAATGGCATAGGCCGGGCCATATTTAGAGACTGCTCTCAGTAGTGTTCTAAAAAAGGATTAAAGCCAAATTTTACAGAGCCTAAATGAGTAATCGAAGATCCATAAACCGTCAAAATGATGAGGATTTTTCTCTTAATATCTCTCAACACAATACTCAATCTCAATACGATTTTAGTCTCACTACCAGTACACAAGTGTTCCACTTACCACGTAATGTAGAGATTTCTGAATTCGTTCAAGAGAACTTACGAGCTTACCAAGAGGTAAGCTTAACCCTTGTGATAAAAATTTAATAAACAATATAAATGCAAATTATTACGAGTCGAGTCATGACCTCAATATGACATGAGCAAAAACATTTGTTATTTTGATTACAACTTACAAACTATTGAAGTTGTATGTGACAGGTTTCAAAATTTTGATATTTAAATAAAGGATATGATGAATAAGTTAGAGTATAGATTTTATTAGGCAGCTTCGTTGGCGCTAGCAGCCGATTGGGAACTGCATAGTAATCTATAGTTAGATATAGATATGCCTATAAGGAAGCAAGCGATGCTAAAATATGCCGGTTGACTTGGCCACCACTGTGGCGAAATTCGACAATGCCGGTTACGGTTAAGCCGGAGGTGTGGGTTCAAGTTCCACCGGTGGTGTTTTCTTTGTATGGCTTGTTTCTGATATAATAAATAATTTTATTTTCTTATTAAATACAAAATGTTTTATTATCTACCTATTTATCTTTATAAAATGTAAAATATTTCACTATTTAGGTATCTGTGCAACATTTGTTACTCAAAACATGTCTATTAGGTTCACTTGCTACGAGTAAAAAAAATCATAACCTAATCTTGTGAGTCGATAGGTTTAAGAATCAGCCACTTAAAATCTCAAAAATCTATGGATATGGAACGAGTCACATGTTTAGTTCCCTTTTATTAAAATCCGCTATTTTTATCATATTTAGGTACTTTCATAGGTATACGAAGAAAATATAAATCAAGTTAATATGTTCACCAATCATTCTTATTATTACAAAGTAAGTTCAGTAAAGTTCTTGCGTGTTGTCAAAGACAAACGCTTCTCACGTTTGTGTTGATGGGAAACGGAAACCTGCCGACAGAGAAATTAATAGCAAAAAACAGATTCAATTTCCAGTAACAGAGTTGATTTTACTTTTCGTATTTTGTAACATTGCAACCATTTAAAAAAATATGTTTATATTATTTCATTATCAAAATATGACATTGTTATGCAGTTCCTGGGAAAAGGCCTCTTTCCGATCTTTCCAAATGTCGTTTTCCAGTTATCTGGCCAGTTAGGTAGTCTCGCCATCTTCGCTTTGATCTGGCGCACGTCGATTTTGTTTTGTAAGTACCTGTCTTTATACCGCAAGATTTTATGGAAATGTTTTACAAAACATAATGTTAAAAGCTGGGTTTTATTATCTTTCAGCGAAAGTTTGCAATATCGGTGCAGTAGTTAATAATAATAGGCTGACCAACAGTCCCTGTTTTTTTACTAAACTAGGTAGAATTATAAAACTAGAAATAGTACTAAGTATTTACATTATTATTAAATAGTACTTAAAAAATTAGTTTTATTTCTGATGTAATGCTAATATTCCTGAAGTAAAGAATAAAATCCATGAGCGGAAAATATAATGAGTGGTCAAGTCTTTGTAGAGGATAAGGCAAATTGACCACCTGGTGGCAAATAGGCCTCAGCTCAGAATAATGCCATACTTTAGAGTAGTCTAGAGCATGGCACTGATAATTCTGCTTTAGCCGTTAAAAGTCGGAGGCTGAAATCAAGCGACGATAATCTACATGTAGATATATTACTAAGTCTCCATAATTTTACTTGGACAGTATTAAGGATTCACGGAGTCGTATGCGCAATCTTATATAAAACTTTTAGACGGAAGAAACAGCTTTGCGCAAGACCCAGCACATGATTCTCGAAACGTAGTGCACTATCAAAGAGAATGCCGAAATTCCTAGCTTCGTCAACTTGGTCCACTTTTTGTCCTAGAATACTTATGTCCAGGATGTGCGTAGAAATATCATGTACCCGTTTCTTTGAGCCCAGGACCATAAACTTGAACTTTGTGGGATTGAGAACCGAGACATTCTTTTCAGATCACAGCTATACGGTCAAGATGTTAATTTAACTTTGCGAGTGCATCATCAACTTCATTAGGCAACAGAGATATATAAATTTGGACATATTAATATTTAGACTGATATCTGCACTATATATGATAAACAGGAGTGGTCTCAAAATAGATTCTTATGGGACTCCCCTGTCCACAGGTTTAGCTACAAAAAATATACTAGATCCATTTTCTTTATTGATCTTTACCATTTGTGTACGGTCTGAAAGGTAACTATTAAACCATGCAATGGAAGACCGGTCGATCCCATAATAAGACAATTTTGATAAGAGCAAAAGAATACTTAATGAATCGAAAGCACGCGAAAAATCCAATAATGCAAGAATAGTACACTTTCTCTCATCCTGTTCGACAAGAATATTATCCACCACATCCAGAAGCGCAGTAGTGGTGCTTATACCCTTACGAAAGCCTGATTGAACCTCTGGAATAAAGCCATTTATTTCAATGTACTTGCTGAGCTGCGCATAGTGGTCTATGCGCTCAATATTTTTTGAAAGAAATGGGAGGATACTGATCGGTCTGAGATCCTTCATCACACTAGGATTGGTAACTTTAGGAATAGGATTTACAAGAGCAATTTTGCAATCACCTCTCGAGCTTATATGTGTAGCTCATTTAAAAAGTCTTCAATAAAAGGTAACTTCTTTTGCAATGTTATTAATTTGGAGTAAGTTATTTTACACACGATAGAGTGGTGCGTCCATAGTTTCGCGGTTGTATTTGGACAACCGCGAATCCTGGTAAATAAAAAAGTCGATTTAGCCACCCAGGGGTGGCGTTGGCTAAAGCTAAACCTAAATGAAATTGTCACGCTCACTCAAATGATAAATTGTGTACGAGTGAGCTGGAAGTTTCGTTTAGCGATTATAGCATTTGGCGGCTACCCGGGAAATTTACAGTCTGATTTTAAAATCTTTTATATATTGGCAAGTTTCCATTTATCGATGTCAAATCGTAATGCCATTGTCAAAGTTGCTATTACAAATTTAAATGCGACCTTATTTTTAAAGATTTTTCAAACTCTGTATATTATGTATTCAAAAATTACAACACAATAAAAAATCACAAGACAACGTGGCATGAAGGAAGGAACGCCCGGGGGAGTTTTTTTCATCAATGAATGGTGTCATTGCGAATTTAAGAAAATACACAGATATGCCTTAGGGTCTTCATGTATTATAGACCTCCGCATCACATTATTTTCTTCGGGATCCTGTATGAATAATAAAAAATACAAAAGACTCTCTCGTAACTCTGACAAAGCTCGGACACACTATCTCGCTATCTGCTCGAGTTTTGTGATATTATTTTCTTTTATTAGTCATTATAATATTTCCTCAACCTGACTTATGTACCTAATTGGTACGATTATTATCGTTTGTGTTACAACGACCAGAAAAAGCCCGTCTTTGGTTTAGTAAAAGTTTAGAGAGGCTACGATAACCGCAAAATTATATCTGTGAAATACAATGTAGTGAGTACCTACTTAATGAGGTATAATAGAAACATAATAGATAAGCAAACAAAAAGTATTTCTATAGAGAAATGAAAAACAATTATTAAGAAATACTAGTGATATTTAACTTATCAACAAAATAACAATATTATTAATAATGTCTCGTTTTAATTGAGATATAACAGCAGTCTCTTAAAACTATTATAACAATAACAGGTAGATTCTATTTGGCGACCGTTTAATTTAATGGTAGTTAAAGCATTTTCTCAAAGATGCTCGGAAATGTGCTAAATACATTCGAATTTTGAGCCAGGGAAGTACATACTTCCTGTCTCGAAGCCAAATATATATATTTTTAAATTGACGACAGTAATGGAATTTCATACATCCTTACCGGGCTTAGGCCAGCAATCCGACTTTTGGTTTTTATTTTTTTAAATTCGTAATGTAACATCTAAACGCAGTGCGGTGCGGACTAAAGAGATTTCATTCGATTACGTGCACCGGTCGCGCGTCACCACCAGCGCAAGCAGCTCCAGCTCCTACTGATAATGCCACTTATTTCCTTTTATGGACGCCTAGTACTTTCGACTTCGAATGAGTATTTGGAATGTGATATTTTTTAATTTCCTCGCATTATTTGAGAAAAGCACTATACAAGCATCGGCCGAAATAGTAATGGCTAATTTCGTAGCCTCTGCAGTAATGTACATAAAAAATGTTACATAAAAAATGTTGACAAACCTTCACAGCACTGGGGCGATTGAGATAAGCGTATACAAATTGCAATAACACTAAAACTTTTCAGAAAGTTAATTATAAGTCATTATTTGAAATCTGGAATAAAATCCAGATAAAGGTACCTCCGTTTAAACACTTACTCGCATTATAGACAATATTTATAAATGTATTACGTAAGTACAAAAAAATTACTCCATTTTTCTTGATATATCTACAGAAATAGTTGTCTGACTGAAATAGTAATAGGTGTACAAAAAAATGTTGCAGAGAAATAAATTATTCCAACAAATAAGATAATTGTACTATCATTCTTTTACGATTCAAATAATCTAACAATAAGTCGAGCTTGATAAGCTCTAACTCTAATGGCGGGTGTGTCGTTATTGAACATTACACTTTGTTGTGTCCGGCAACAATGTAGAGTAACACTTGTAATTATTGTAAGTATGTTACTGGGATGTCATAGTTCAGTATCCGTGACCCTGACCGTCGTCGGAGCCGTAGTCGCCGCCCGCGCCGGAGAGGTCGTGGCTGCCGTGGTCGCCTTCGAAGCTCACAGGAGACCCGCCGTCATGACCCTCGTCGGCTGCACCCCAACCTTTTCCTGTGAAGTCAGTCATAATTTTAATGTCTCTTAAAAATATATTAACCAAACATTATAAAAAATTACGTAACCGTAAGCAGATATGTAGTCGTATATGTAAGTCACGCTATTTAATCTACTATTCAGAATTATCCTTATACTCGTACCTTCGAACTAATGCGTAAAGCAAGACATTTTTTTATATATTGCTCGTTTCTAACCATGTAGCTAATAACATGTTCCTGCTTACTGTACTTAACGGTACGTCCTGGGTGGTCATCCTTGATGACCCAATTAAGAAACTCAAGTTTAGGGGTCTACTTTTACTTTACTGGACCAACCTTCTTCAAATATTATTTGGTTTTACAAAAAGGGACAAATGTCTGTTAATATATAGTTAATATCGTAGTTAAGTTTACGGATTTTCATAAAAAAATTGCAAAGTAAAGGAAAATATCACGAGGAAGCTTTTTGAAGCAATGTGTAATTCTCCAATTAGTACTGGAGCCACCGTTTGAATATCTTTCTTGCCCCCTTATAAGATAATTTTAATGATTATTAAAAAACAGCAATTAAATACCTCCGCCAAAGTGTGGAGCAGATTTAGGTTCGCCGTAGGTGTAACCGAGGACTTCGTAATGATCATCACCGCCACCACCAGCAGCCTTGTGGTGCACATGCTTGACGATGGTGTGTTTGTGGTGATGATGCTTCACGTACATCGGGACGTGGATGATCACTTTTTTGTGGCCGCCGCCATGTCCGCCCGCCAGTATCAGTGTGGAGAGCTCAGCCACACACACCAGTGTTATCTGGAAAAACAAAGGAAAATTGAAAATAAGAAAACTTGTCTGACCAGTGCGTAATGTAGACGAAGGGGTCGAAACTCCACCGAAATCCTTACATACAAAAAAATTAAACTGAACTTTTCAATTTTAATTTTCGCTTTTGCCTAAACGTTTTATTTAATACATGGTGGGTATACGGAGGCGACACATTTGAATAAAGTTTACATTATGTATCGAAATAAATTTACTAAATCGCATAAGCCTTATTACTCGTATTTCAATACAATACAATTTCGCTAGGGCAATAAACAAAGCTCACACCGTAAAAACAATACAATTTTAAGCAAGTATTTGCTAAGAGTGGAAGATACTGTATGTATCGTACCTGTGAAATATTATGTGATTGCCTAAGTTGTCATTGTTTTTACATGTTTGTACCCATGGCATAAATTCAATATGGCATGAAGACAATTTTCTATATTGTATTATGTTGTACATAATAGCTCTGTAAAGAACTTCCGACTCGCAACTTTCTAATAACCACAAGTAACAATGAAAAGTCCCCTGTAATACATTTAATTTTGCGTGTCCGAAATTGTACCTAGTGTTGTAACAGCGAAATGATTCACTTTCGAGTCTCAAAAGCCGAATCACGCCTCTCACTCTGCACTTTTTTATCTTGTTTGTAAATAAATAGAGAGACCCGCTGTTCCTTAGCACCAGCCGGTAAGCTAATATGACCAGTTCTGGCATGATTAGTAAAATTAAATATATTCCGTAAACAAATACAGTAACGATATCAACGTTTCTAATTATTGATAACGGAAAATTATCTGTTTTTCCTCTGTGTTGTAAACCGAACAATGTCAGCTCGCAGTCAACCGCGGTTCATCACAAAGTTTTTAGTCGCTGCAAATTGACGAGTTGTCGCAATATTGTTCAAGGTGGCTTTCCGCGTGATATTCACGCACTGAAATGGAAATCGACACTACTACTCAACAGATCCTTCTACAAATGCACACAATAGATGATTTATATAACTATAACTGTAACTCTGGATTGAAGTGACTTTTATAGTTATTACATAAGAGTAAGGTAGGGTACTAAATAGTTTTGTTCTTATTAACAAGTTCCTACTTACATATTTGTTAGTTAAAATGTTAATGAATACTCTCTAAATACTTTTATTTATCCCGGTCAATACTCATCAGTCCTCCGAAATTATATTGACCTACTCTATTTATATTATTGTTATAATAGATGTTTAAATTTATCTAATAATTTCACACTCTTAAATTGGCTATTTAAATATAATTTACACAAGTGTCACATATTTTAATAATTTTGATTGATACACATTTTTTCAGAACAAGGTCCTAGTAGGTACTTAATAAATTCCTATGTAGATTATGTAAGTACTTATGTTATTAAGATATTAATTAATTGAATTTGTGAAGGCTTACCAGTAAACGGGCAGACATCGTTTAAATGATGAAAGAACGCTGAGGAACCGAGCGCGGATGCAGACAGCCGGTATGTGATAAAGAAATTTAAACAAAACTTCCTTTTATATCGCAACGTGGTAGCGTTTCGCGACACTGCTCTCAGTAGCTTCTGTCTAATCCAGCTCTCTCAATCAACAAGCGAATGTCGTTGCAATAACAACTGCACAAAGCTTAAAATGCGTAATCAATATCAAGTTTATAAAATATATAATGATACAAATAAATTCCAACCAGAAAACTTCTAGCAGCAAGGTATATTATTGATGGAACATTATTTCGCGAAGGCAAATTTAAACCTCTGTTATTATAGTGAAAATGTGGTCTACATTGCGGACGTAGAGTGGAAATTCGATCGCGATAGAGGAGACGGAGTCATTGAAGATCTTTATCGTCAGTTGCCCTAATGGTCATGCACATTTTAGATAGGAGACATGTTAATTAAAATATGTTTTGTTTCTTCAAAAAAATGTAAAAGTCGTATTTCGAAACGCTCATCAATCCAAAAATAGTAACATTGTCAGTTCTTCTTCTGTCTGTCAGTTGAACCTATTTATAATTTTTCTACATTTATATTCAATAACATAAAAATACAAAAACATCGCCTTGATTTTTCTTCGAGTTTATTTTTTGTACCTAATAAATAACAAGTGATAACTATCATAACGTTAATGCATTTGTCTATTTATGACTGGAAAATCATCTTTGGTTAATTCTAGTAGGAACCACATAAAGTTTCGCGTATAGGTTCAATTGCCAAGTTTAAGCATTGAACTAATGTGATTTATTATATCTCTAGACAATATAATTTCTTTCAACAAGAACTTGTAAGTTTATTTTCGGATTCATCATAGTCAAAGGATTGGACGACAATACTCGTAGGTATAGCTACTACTTAAGATAATCAGGGTTTACGATCGAGATAGAATGCTCATGTTAAATTCGACCTAGAGTCTTCTTGTTACACTCTCCTTTTATGATTAATTGTAAGTTATAGGATGCAATGTATAGGTGACTTACTACATATCTACCTTTCTTGTATTGTATAAACTTCCTTTTTTGGATTTCAAGTAAGTTTCGCGTAGACCCTGACCTATGTTCGACAGACGCTATATAGCTCGACGTTGCAACGATTTTCAGTATGCGCAGACAGATGAAGACACTCTCACTTTTATCATTATTATAACGAGACGGAAGCTGATGAGCTTATAATGGCTCATGTGGTCTCGTAATTATTTCAAGAATTGTCAGTGTAAAATTATGTACTATCATACGTCTGGGGCACTTCGACCCCGTGGGATTTTTAATAAACTTACATTGAACTTTGTTAATGCAACTATTATATTGTACCACAAATTTTTTTTACTTAGACGAATGCTTCATACAACGATGCAACGATAATATATATTTAATTTTTCTAAAGTTATATCTACTTTATAAGTACAAAATATATAAGTAAAATACTGCACGTAAGTTTATTATACGCCGTGATTGATAAAAAATATTACGAATTATGAATTAAATGCAAAGTTCAAACATTTTCTTCCCAGTTACCTTTTTTATGTTATGAATATTAACTCACTCATTTATAAACCTAGGCTTCTACAACGGTACACATAGCAACACCTGACAATAAATACGAAGTGCAACCCGTGATACGGAGTACTCTACTAGTAAGTTATTAACAATGTAATAGTGCTTTTCTTTCTTCTTCTTCTTGCTTATCTTTTGTATAATATTTATTTAGATTGATATATAGTTATAATAGTTAAGTAATTAGCATAACTGTCACTTAATTAACTCCTAAGTAAATCTACATACCTACTTATTATATGAATTTAGGCAAGCAATATTTTGCGAAATGAATGTTGTAAGTTTATGAATAGACAATTTTTTTAATTCTTTCAATTAAAAAAAATACTTGTTGAGTTATCGATAACCTATGTTTTGGCTAATAAGGGAGTTTTGTTATAACCTGTGTAGAGTTAACAATATTGACACAAAGAAGGAAAAGTGATGCTCACACTTTGGCTACAAAGATCACCTTGTTATTAGGAAGTGAAAATAGAACCCCTTGTGCTTATAAGGTCAAGTGCAATACCGATTATGCCAAGAGGTCGTCTAAAAAGATATAGGCTTGGATGAAACTGAAAGCTGTTACTGGAGCTAACATATCTCGTGTCTGTTGAGGCGTAACCAGAGAGCCATTCAACTTTAGACACCAAGTTTTCTGCCTTTACGCAGAAGGTCACAAGAGGAAATCTTGGAACGGATATTTCTTAATGTTTTATACACAAAAAATGGCATCATTTGTTATGTGGACTGCAGCAGACGGTAACGGAACTCCGGTAGGTCCGTCCGTACCGAATTGTAAGACGTCCCATCATGCACGTTAAAATAACAGGTGATTATTCCGTCAGATAAAATTATAACGGAGCAGAACCCACGTACGTTTTGAATGTTTTGATAAAACGACATAAAAACAATTAACGTGTGACAAAAAAATAACCTAACGTGATACATACTACCTAATAAAAATGCCTACTCAATCATATGACGAGTTCTGAACCCACGACTTCAATGCGAGGCGGGTCCGAACATTTCTAGACACACGAGAGTGTCCGTCAAGTTTCGGAATTATAATTACTAGGTGAATAGATAATTTATATACCTGTATTTCCGCAAGACGTGTTAGGTTTCGATGACATCCTGAAACGCACACTCGAGGGCATACTTAACGTGCACCTCAACGACACGCAGTGGGTCCAGGCCAGTCTGCCGGTTAGACATGGCGGACTGGGCGTGTGTCGTCTGCAGGAGACGGGTCCCATAGCGTTCTTGGCGTCGGCGCATGGGGTTTCGGGGCTGGTTGCTCGTATTTTATCCATCGAAGGTGACAAGCTACGCATACCCTATGCAGCGGAGGCCTTGGACGCATGGTCGACAGTCTGTCCAAATAGCGACCCACCGGACAGTCCTGCGAGTCAGAGAGGTTGGGATGATGTCACCTCCAAGCGGTTCCTCTCCAGACTCACGGAGGAGGCCACCGGTGCGGATGAGGCTCGACTTCGAGCGGTGTCCAGGCCGGAGTCAGGTGTCTGGCTGCATGCCTTGCCGTCGCCGCATATGGGCACACTGCTGGATGATGACTCCTTGAGGGTGGCGACGGCTCTGAGACTTGGCAGTGATATCTGTGAGCCTCATCAGTGCGTCTGCGGAGCTATGGTGGAGGCTAATGGGCACCACGGTCTGGCCTGTTCGCGCTGCGTCGGTAGGGTCCCCCGCCATCAAGCGATTAATGGGATTGTTCGGCGAGCGATAGTGTCTGCTGGTGTGCCCTGTGTTTTGGAGCCCCCTGGGCTGTGCCGTACGGACGGCAAAAGGCCGGATGGTCTAACACTGATTCCTTGGCAAAAAGGTCGCTGCCTCGTGTGGGACGCCACTTGCGTTTGCACGTATGCGGCGTCGCACTTGAGGAGCACCCAACGCGCTGCTGGCTCAGCAGCTGAAACAGCTGCTGGGCTGAAGCACGCCAAATACGCCAATTTGGAGTCAGCATACGACTTTGTGCCAATCGCCGTTGAGACGGCGGGCACGTGGGGCTCCGAAGCAAGGAATTTCATCTGCGAATTGGGGAGACGACTGAGGGAGAAGGGGTGCGACCCCCGGTCCGGACACTTCCTCGCCCAACACATCTCCATCGCAATCCAGCGGGGCAATGCGGCTAGCATTATGGGCACTTTTGGGAGGGACACGGTGAGAGGGGGCTTGTTTGACTGAACTGTCGATTGGATGGTTATACCTGTTTATTGACTATTTATATGACACTGAAATATTTTTAGATTTTTAGTTTTATTTATCTAACATTTGACATGTATTGTTATTAATATAATATTATAAAATATACCTGTATTTAGATAATTTTAATCAATATTTTATCGTCCCACACTACGATTGTGAACTACCTAACGCAACGTTATTTATTCATTTTATAGAAACCGTATTTATAGATTAAAATCTAGGTCATAATTATGGTTTCTTAACAGAATAAAAAGATCGATATGCCTAAAAACCTCCTTCACATTCTTAGATCTTCTCAAATGCAGGTAATCGTAAATGTAGAGCGCTTCTCAGTCAGGAAGTATGGAGATCGAACAAACCTACATTGAAACAAAAATAATACAAAAATTGCTCTAGAAATGCATTACATAAGAACTTAATATACGAGTATTACTTTTGCAAAGCACATGTCTATAACACTATTTAATTAGCAATAGTTAGTATTCGTTATTTCTGCTGTAGCTGCTACGTTGTACGTATTAGGCGCTGTGTTTTTAACAATAAATTACAACTGGTACTAACTAGTACCCTAAAACCTAGGTATCTTGTGAAAATGTCCTTAAAGAAATAAAATCATTTGACTTTGTGGTGTTGTCTTTTAGGAAATTACTAGTCATTTTTTAAGCATCTTATGAAATCCAATATATAAGGTCGGGGAAAAAGTTTCTTCGCATTTTATATGAAAACTCAAGACATTTTTTTTCAAAGTTTATTTACATTAAATTATAGTATATATGTGCCATTTTGTTCGATGACTTTTTGCCATCTTGTAGGTAGTGACATGATCCCGTTGCTGTAGAAATTTTGGGACTTATGATCAAAAAAACGCAGTCCTCTCTTGATGTCATGCCTCAAAAATGCCTCTCTTTAACCTAAGTTAAAGATATTTTACGCTGAATCCTTTTTCAGGCAAACGGGCCACCTGATGGTATAAGTGGTAATCGCTGCCTAGAGACACGTGTAGTACCAGGGGTATAGCTTGTGTGTTGCCAGACATGGAGGGAGAAAACTTTTAAAGTTATTTTTGAAGCACCCCATGTCGATGCAGAAAAACGTCGGATGGAAGAGTGTTCCACATTTTACAAGCGGGTGGCAGAAACTAACCTAGGTACCTACTTTCAAAAATAGACAGAGGGCTTATCCCGTAGGATTTTTTTGACAATTATGAAACAAAAATATCTCTCGAAAACGAGATCTGAGACATACTGGGTATTCAAGACTTGTCTTTCTTGTCGCTTCGTCTCTTTCGTCTAGCATACGTAAACCATCACGAAACCGTTTACTAGACTTCTCCGCCGGTCTTCGATAGTCAGTCGGCAGTTTTTGAGATGCATCGTGGTTGCTTCCTTGTTTCGCACTTTCATGAGTCGATTTTAAATGGTAACGAAACGAACGAAAACGAGAACTTCCCTAACTTTTGGAATTATCTACAACTGCATTCGGATATTTTAAAAAAAGATTTGACAGCGAGAAAATGGGCAGTTCTCGCATTTTCTTTTTATGGTTGCAATCAATCTTGTTTCGAGAATTTAACCGCCGATTTAATTAGTCACATTTTAAGTAGAACACCAGTAGGTACCTTCACTACAATTCTACATTCTGATATAGTAGGATATAAAGCTATAATGACACATTAAGTAATAAATTCCCCGTAAATAAATTTATGAAACTTGATCCTCCAAAAAGTATCAATTATCCGTGACTCGAGAAGCGCATTATTTTGAATAAGTACTTTAAAACATGTGTGTGGAGTGTGGACCACCCTGCATTCCGATCTAATCAATAGATAGGATGCACCGAAACTAAAAACAGTGTTCGTTTGACTGCTTTCAAAAGAGTCTCTCCTCTAGATAACTGTAAAATGTAAATAATTTAAATACATTTAAAATATTCAGTAAATTTCAAATATCCTAAAATGGACTGAAAAAATATATATGAGAAATACTCCTAGATTTTAATTGCGTGGTTCACAACATGTAACAAGTAATAATAGAAAAAAAATCTATGACTTTAGGAACGATGTTACTGGATGAATAGTTATCAAAATCAATACCAAAGAAATAGGACTAGGTGTATCCCACTTCTGTGGTAAAAGTGCTAGTCTACATCTACCCATAGTATGGAAGTAAATCAAGTCACAGAGGTAGACATAACGCCTTATTTTAAAGAATGCTACATTTTTTTCTACTAATTCAACATGCACTTCTAGGTGGGTGGTATAGAGTGCCTCTACCGCGCCCCCCACCACACACATCCAATGACAGTTTATTTAAAAAAACGTACTCCCATCGCCCGTAACTACTTCAATTAATTAAGTCCCGCTCGGGCGGTGCACCTAGCACCGCTTGACGGTAGTCATTTGTTGAATGATATTGACGTTTTATTTTTCTACTTAATGTTTTAATAAGGTACGATCTCGGATTAAGAGACGAGATGACTGTGATTCGTTTTAAAATTACCTTACGATAAGAAATATTTAGTCATAATCATTTATTTGTACGAGTATGAACATAGGGAGGTAAGTCGATGTATTTATATCGATAAATTGATTTTCTTTTAGAAACTCGACCTAAAGAGGGGTGCTGTAAGTTTGACACGTGTGTCTGTCTGTAAGGCTGTTCGTCTGTCTGTAAGTCTGTGGCATCGATGATCCGATTTGGATGCGGTTTTTTGATTAACAGAGAATTTTGTTGAGTGTACTTTATTTGAAGCCAGATGAGATCTTTGAAACGGAAACAGTTCGAGTTTGGGCTTAGGTGTCATTCCCACATATAAACTTTAAGGACCTGATGATGACTAGAGAAAGTACCTAAGGAGATTTTCACAATGGTAAGTCGTAAGTTAAAATTAATTTCTTAATCTTTTAATTTTGAGTTATTAACAAATTAGTCAAATTATTAATATTAACTTGAAACCGAATTTGTTAATCGATTGACATTGTCAGTCTTAAAATCTAAGAGTACTTAAAATACAAGGTTTTTAAATAATTTGTTAGCAACGATAGAAGAGCCTATAAGAGATTATTATCGTAACAGCACCATCTAGAAAAACAACAGTGCAATAAGCTGTTTGCCAATGTGCTGTTTTCTATAGCAATATTTAGCCAAAGGAAAATCTGCAGCATTCTATCTGTATACTTGCTTACTGCGTTGCTACATTAACTTTGCAATAACTTAGGTACAATGAATATATTGTAGATGGCGTTACTATGCAAAATCTAAAACATCATCTTCAGGTAAAATCGAAATACTAGTATTGTACAAGTATGGCTAAATTACTAGGATACATACATTAAAAAAAACCTATATCTACATTTAACAAAATCAACAAAGCTTAATTTGAGTACTGACTACTACCGACTCGTATTTAATATAGTAATATAAGTATCTAAGTAGTAGGAAAAGTACATGCTTTTTTACCTCCGACCGATCGAGGAGGGCGTGTTATAAGTTTGACACGTTTGTCTGTCTGTCTGTCTGTCTGTTTGTGGTTTGTCTGTGGCATCATAACTGAAATATGTTATTATTAAGAAATATATAAATAAATAGTAACTTAACAATTAAATTTAATCTAATAGAGAATTTGTCGAGAGTGTTCTTAGCTAGGTCTGATAAAAATCAAGTTTTTAAGTTCATGGTGCTTCCACGACATCTGAAACCTTGAGGATCTGACGATGACTAGGAAAAAGTAAGTGAAATACAATTTCACAATATGAATCTGGAAGAATTGGAAGATTATCAGCTCGCCACAACTATAGTAGTATAATGGGTTCTTCTCGAACTAAAGTTGTAAGGAATCCTGAGACATATCAAGGCAAAGAAAAATTAAGATGGCTGCCAAAACATAAATGAAAATGATGTGGAGCTAGGCATTTTAAGATAGACATGGCGAGGCCATAGGACGAGCTCCGAGCGCTCCAGAGCGCCTTCAGACATCGCAGACATCGCAGGTCTAACCTGCTGAATGTTCTTAGCCATGTCAGATGAAAAATGGATCAGTGGTTCTAATATCTTGGGATGTTGGAATATGATGGTATCTCTGGAACGGTAACAGTTAGGTGGTTCGGGTTTGAGCTCAAAGGTGTATGACCTTGGTGACCTTCCCACACCTGGAATCTTGAGGACATAATTATGACCAGGAAAAAGTAAGGAGATCTCTACAATGGTAAGTCGGAGGTTTCTTAAATTTTTAATTAAGAGTTATCTATGTTACATTTCGGTAATATGGATATCGTGAGAGCGATCACGTGGCTTGACCACTATGCCAGAGGCTATCGCTAGTTATCAACGGCAGTCGGCCTATCGGCTTTCGGCCGACACACCCCGGGGAAGCGGGTCCGATTTACCGTAACACAAAAAATGTTCAGATAAGCCGACTTTCTAATAAAGCTCGCTAGACGTCCGAGCCTTTTCCTGGTACATAATAAATCTTAAAGAGTCCCCCTCATCCTCAAGCGGACAGTGGCTCTCAATCTTTCATTAATTAGTCAGTATTCTTAAACGATATATTTTTTAACCCTCGATCATCATCCTCATCACAGGACCTATTTCTCTAGGATGATAAATTTAAATTTGATACACCGCAAAGCGCATGGCTTCATATATCTTCATAATAATGTCCTTTTCATATCTCTAAAATAAGAAAAGGATAACATGTATTTTATATCTGTCTAAAGTACGTTGCAATCCTTCAGAACTGGGAACACTGTCTACTTTTTCTTCTTCTTCTTCAGGCTTTATTCATCCACTACTGGATATAGCAGTGTGGCAGATCCTAATGTGAAGGATCGCCTGGGATGGCTCTTATCTATTTCTACCGTGAAGCAGAAATGCTTGCATTTCTGTGTTTCGATTTGTAGGGTAAGAGAGCCAGCGAGGGCCGCTTGCCATCGACACGGCTCAGACAGGGTACATGGCACGCCGGCGGACACAAGGGCCCGACGGATTATGTCATTGAGCGTGTGGTGCCACGGAAACCTTCCTGCACATTTTCTACAGCTTAAACCGTGACGACCCCTGACATCTACCGGCGCGTCACATCTGCATTTATGTGGCTCACAGACGTTGCACCCAAGTCTAAGGATCGCAGCCACCCTCAGTTAACTAAATTGGTACTTAAAGAACCACTTCAGCTTCATGATAATGACATAACATTTTTGTTATAAGTTTACTAGAAAGTTTAATATTCACTGACTGACATTTTAATGTAGCCTAATAAACAGAAATAAGAAAACAAAAAACATAGATGTGCACCGGTGGGCTTTAGCTCGCACGGCTGTAGATTGATGCCTCGCTCCAAGGTACTGGTTGCAGAGGACTCGTATCGAGCTTTTTACCCTTTTTATCTTTATTTTGAATATTGCCTCTCGTAATAAGGGTCTCGAACCGTTAAAAGCTTGGGAATGCGCGACCCAGTGAATGAACTCTTAAATCCACGTATACCGATGATAGGATCGTTTTTTAAACATTTGTTTGTTTCTTATTATCTTTAAACGGAGTTTTAAAGTTTCCGCTATTTACAAATTACATCAATAATCAGAGACCCTTTCATAACAATATTATGAATCCAAGCTTATTTATTATTTGGCAAGATATTTAAAATTTAATTAATATTTAATTAATAAATATTAAAAATAATTAATTTACAAAGTAGGGTTGGAGCGATCTTGGCCATTGGATCTTGTAAAATCGTAACACGCGATTTTACGAGTAAATTTACCTGACACAGTAGAATATTCTTTTTAGTATAATTTGTTTAGATATGTAATTTGTAATTTTAGTTTAGTAGGTATTTTAGTGTTATTATCGTGTATGTTAAGTCATTAATAAAATAAAAAGTTTATGTAAGATAAAAATAATAATAGGTGTTAATTAATATTAAATTCTATAATATTATATAAAACATATTAAAATAAAAATTAATAAAGTAGCTAGGTATATACTTTTATGCATGTTTTAACATACAATATGCAATATTATCACTGTAAGTAGTTGCATGTAGGTATATTTGAAAAGGCATTATTTTAATGACTACATGTCATTGCGTGGGTGTTGCACCATTAAACTCTAATCGTCAGACAGGTATATACTTGATTCTTTCAGCATTACACGTTACACCTACCAATATCCTGTACCAATAAATTGACATGCATTCATATTTTGATCGATAGATAGTAATTATCACCTATTTACGTGTGTATAAAAACAGGTACACATTACATTATGTTTGTGTTTGTGAGTGGTATATATGTGTATGTTATAACGAAAGAACTAAAAGCGATTTTTCACATGGACACAAGATGAGAATATTTAGTCAAATAATTGAAGGTTTGATATTTCCATTAACTTGGCATAATCAGTTTTATGTACGTCACTGTTAAAATCTACCAATGTAGACAATTTTAAATTATTGATTTCTTGTCAAAAATATATCTGTAGGATTAATCCTAGCGCATTAACTTGGAATATTAATATTACATTATTATCGCTATTTAAACAAGGTTATTAAATTATTATGTACTATTGAGCCTGTACGCACTATATAAGTTTGTAGTTTAGACGACGGACCGTTGCGTGCGCACTCATCATATTTCCTGCACTTACGCTGCGCTGGCGGCGGTGAAATCATGAAAATGCGACGGCGATCAGGGAAGCAGTACCGCGAAAGTGATTTATTAATTCAACCAAAAATTGCTATAAGTATGTTACATTCTTCTTATTTGTATTTATAAATATGTATTTACCTATTTATTTTATTATTTATTATGTGTTTATCAAATCACAAACGTTTCTCGTTAAAATATTACCAAAGAGATCTTAAAATTGTAGCTGATAATAACTAACGAGGTTCTTGTAAGATACACACTCTACATTTATAATCACAAGATTTTTGGGAGGTAGACTAATTTTAATTGTCAAGTTTAATTGACAGTATAATTTAATTTAGTTTATTTGTCAATCAATACGATTCTTTATTAGTCTATTTTTATAATTATTCGAAGCTTTTTATTCTGATAACCTTTAACCTAAGTTCAAAGATAACCGAGTATTCGAGATAGTAAAATTGGTTCGAAAAATGTTAAAATAGTTTAGAAGTGGAAGAGTACAGAGATTTTAAAAACATAATATAATTAGTAGGTAATGTAATATATATTCCTACTATTACTTACTCGTATGTTAATAATTAAGCTTATAAATACTATACTGCAAAGAGTTATTGAAATTGATGAAATAAAAAGCAAAACTTGCTTAGTCGTCGACACTGAGTCATCAATTGGTATATTTTGTTACTATGTTATTCGTGTTGGCTACGTCGAACGTTTTTTATGGTAAGTGGCATCACTGAAGCGTGGCACCGATCTTAACAGGCTAAGATAACAATTTGATAGTTGCAGGGGTAATAAAAAGGTTCGAAAATTGGTCACAATTACCCTGCTTACTGCTCGTAACATTTTAATAGCGCGTTCCCATTTAGTGTGGGAATCGAGTTGAGTAGACGTGAGACGGCCAGTGAGAGGATTTTTAGATAATACAATAAATACAGGGTGTTATAAAACATCTGTATTAATTGGAAATTGTAACAGTTCGACGGCTCCTTTTCAAAAGTAATATCAAAAATCTTAAGGTTTCATCATTATCATCATAAAGTATTTTAATCTTGCATGAATTTTCTCCCTCACTAGCAAAATCCTTTGGTTTACACGCGTATAATTGGAAACACATGTTATTCAAGTAACTGGCATAATTTTACGTACATATTTGCACTGGTTAGGTAAGCATTGCGGATGTTAAAAGGAGGAATATGCGTTTTTATTAAGCTACGTTTAATACCTTGACGGTGGCTGACTGACGGCCAGCAAGGTTTAGAGTTAGAAAGCGGGAAACATGTGCTTATGCAATCCATCGAAGTAAATAAACTCTTACGATTGATATCACCTTCATAACAACGAGTATACAATGTACTATTGGAACTCGTAAGTAGAATAACGACCATGTACTCGTATGTTCCGATTCTACCTGGGCTCAGTCAAGTTTATTTTATTCTTCTGCTATAACAACGTGATATAAAATATCATTCGCAGCTGTACAATTTAGGCAAGATAAGATTTCCTGCTGTCACTTTTATATGTAATCATAGATTTTACAGTAATTTAATTGTATCGAAAAAATAAATTATAACGATTGATGATTTTGTAAGTTAACATATGCATTACCTGTCTGTAATAAACACGACGCTTGATTCACATTGCAATTATACGCACTGCGTGTGCATCATAAATATTTATATGTTTAGGTAAATACGGTTTAATCGAATACCTATTTATTAGACAAATAGCTCCTCCAATCCAATTTATTACTGTTCTAGTTATTTTGTTTCTTTTTTGGTGTAGTTTTTGCTAGTTTATATTTCAATTTAAATTGTGATTTTTATTTTATTTTATTTATCTGATTCTAGTCGCATTTCTCATCGACGAGGGTTACGATCTTTCTATGGAATTAACGACTTTCTGGGAAATAATGGGGTGGTTGGCCTTTACCCATTTCACACACAGTTATTTTAGTGTGCAGGTTTCCTCACTGTTGAGGTGTCAGTAAATGTAAGGCTAGTATGCGAAATATTAGTACACGGGACTTTGACGTAAAAAGTTGTAGGTAGTTGTTTTAGTACAACTTTAGTTGTAGATGTAATTTTCATTGTAACAGGTGCTACAATTAAGTAAATACTTAGGTACTTACGTCTCAATTCTGTTCTCAAACAGTTCAGTTAAGATTAGGACAGTTTAAGGCGTGCATAATCATGATTTCATGTGACACTAAATGGGCCGAAAACAAGAATAAAGTTTTTTGAGTTAATGGTTTTTAGTAGATAAGAATTAAATGAGCCATCACTTTCGAGAGGCGGGCCTGGCGGTATCATCGGCGTGTGCAGCGAAGCATGCGCCCGCCGGCGCGGGCGCGGCGCGAAGCCCGACCAACAAGTGCAAGGCTCCCGACCTGGCATTGGTCGCGTTATTTAGAATCCAGCTCTATCTTGTCTAATATACATGTAACTATATGATTTTCGTTCAAAAGTTTTTACATATTTATGTCGCATTTGTGTAATATTTGATTAGATTGGACATACTCGTATTGTTACTTAATAGTAACAATATGTCTAATCTAGTAAAAAAGCGTTTTATACTGACTAAGAATGTTAGAATCTTTAATTATATTATTAATTTTTTAATTAAATTATTGTATGAAACCGCCTAAAACCTAAATTCGAGTGTAAACGTTTTAATAAGTTTAACTGTAAATTATTTTTAGGTTATCGATGTTCAACAGCATGAACGACCGAATAAAAATCATAACTCATTACTTACTTGCAAAACTGTAACACTTAATTTACAGAAACATTGTAACTGCTAGGTCAATTATCAATACCATACGAGATGAATATTGTATAATTCTACAAAATGTTTACGTCGATATCGGATTTGGGTCAAGAAAATACGTGATATATAAATTTTTGAAGTCTGTATCTTGTTCCGTTTACGAGCTAGAAGCACAGACGGACGGCGACGACGGAGCGACAGCGACTTCGGCGTACGAATTCCCCTAGTCACCCTCGCTGCATATCACGCTTTCTTATCACTAACTTTTGAAATTTGCGCGATATAGATCGAGTCACATTTTAATCACTAGTGATAAGATACAAACCAACCGGTGAAAAATTGCTCCACATTAATAATCTCACTTTCCTTTAAAGTTATTAGAGTGTTTTCGATGCGCTACTAAACTTGAGGACTGATGGAGTGACTCATGAGCACCTACAGGAGTTTTCTTCTTTCAAGGAAATTATTTTTACAACTAAAAATTTATAATTTTTCAAGTTTTCGACTCCAAACCATATTATCTCTTCTGGCCTTGTTTCTGGCCTACTCGTATAACTAAGGACGTTGAAAGCGTTCGAAAATCGAAATGAAAATTTCTAGCCAGAGGCGAATTAGTAGTCTTGGCCGCCCTGGGCCGTGTAGTTCAGCTCCATCATTTACTGAGCTAAGATATAGGAATTTACTAACTGTTGCCAGCGACTTCGTCCGTGTGGAATTTTAAAGCTATTTAGGTTTAAATGTTAAATTGAATATTAAATTAATTGTTCTGACCAAAATATTTACTCATTTCTAATAATCCCACAAATGAAATGCATTTACTTGTATTTGCACATTTTCTCCCTCTCCATACTTTGCCATTGTTCACGCCATTGTATTTTTCGGCGATTAGCCGCCCCTAATATTTGGACGCTCTAGGCGCGGGCTTAGTCAGCCTAAAGGAAAGTCCGCCTCTGCTTCTATACCGCACCTACACTACAGATAGAATCAGAGTCATGGATAGTTGCTGTACTTAATTGACTAATGCCACGTAATAGTTCCCCTCAACGTGGTGGTTTAATGCGTCCAAATAACATGAAAACTCCGTTGTAACAAAAACATTGAATCACCGTTGTAACAAATACATAACATAACATTCATGAAGACGAGTAGGTTAAGCTACTATAAACTTTATGTATTCGATTTACATCTTTTTCAAATGTGAAATAAAAGATTTCAATAGTAAAAAATTAATATAAATATTATGAAATAAAATCATGCTGTTAAAAAAATATACATACTTACCTATAATTTTTACTTTATTATTTTTATTTTAAAATTATTTGTAATCATTACATTCATTAGTATTTTTTGCTTTCCCAACTCAATTTGTACAACAACAAATTTTCTACTTCTAACCATGCTGTGTTTACAACACAGCATGGTTACGAAGTAGAAAATTTGTTTTTTAAGGATTACGACTTAGCTCATAACTTTATATTGATTTTTCTGTAATTTCTCTGGTTGCAATCTGTTGTGTTTACCTAATAAATAAATTAAATTATAACATATTTCATACCTGCTTTAGTAATAAGAGATTTAATTATGTACGCTCATAAGGCAAGTTGTAGTGGAACAAAACTTTTTGTCACATCTGAATCATGTATATACCTACAACTAAACAATAAATACGTATTTTCTGATTCTGATTCTACCTAAGAAATATATTTATTTTAATTAAGTAAGTACAGGGTGGACCAAAAGTCCGTTAACATTTAAAATGGTTATAATAAATACAAATGCTACTTTAGTGAAAAACTGTTTATTTAATAATAAAGTAGACAAATTAGGATTTCACTTTTTAAAAATAACATCATTCAAATGTGACCCTTGTTCATCCTGGCACACCTGTAACCGGGAACGGAAATTTTGCATGACCGCCCGACAAGTGGTTGGTGAAATGTTCTGCATTTCCTCGCGTATATTTTCTTTTAATTCCTCAATAGACACTGGGTTGCTGATGTAAACTTTACTTTTGAGATATCCCCAAAGGTAAAAGTCCATTGGAGTTAAATCCGGGCTGCGGGGTGGCCAGTGAATGTCACCTCTTTTGGATATGACTTTTTGGCCAAAAATTTCACGAAGTGCTGCTATAGAGTCATTGGAGGTGTGACATGTTGCCCCATCTTGTTGGAACCAAGAGCTTCGATTAAAGCCTGAGAAGTCCTGTAATGCTGGAGCAAAAAAATTCTGTAGCATCACAATGTATCGCTCTGTATTAACGGTGACGGCGCGGTTTCTCTGATCTTCATAAAAATATGGACCAATGATTCCGCTGCCTGACAATGCGGCCCATACAGTAACCTTGGGCGAGTGTAAAGGTTTTTGGTGCTTCAAGTCCGGGTTAGTGTCACTCCAGTATCTGCAATTTTGTCGATTGACATGTCCATTTAGGTGGAAGTGTGCCTCGTCTGAGAAAAAGATGTTATTGAAGCTCGTAAACCTCTCAAGCACTTCGTTAGCAAACTGCAGTCTCTGAGCAGGGTCATTTGGCTTTAAAGCCTGTACAATTTGAATTTTGTAAGGATGTAAATGTAAATCTTTGCGTAGAATGCGATTTAGAGATGTTCTGGGCACATCTAAAGCACTAGACCGCTTTCGAGTAGAGAGACCAGGTTGTTCTCGAACAGACGCTCGTACACGCTCTATGTTTACTGGATCGCGCGATGTCCTAGGTCGGCCGGATCGTGGTTGACTTAAAGTTGAACCTGTTGTTTCGAACTTCTGTACCCATTTTTTAATCGTTTGAATTGTTGGTGCTTGATTTCTGTTCCGTATATTGTAATGATTACAAAATTTCCGTTTAGCTTCGGTCGTAGAATCGTTGTTTCGATAGTACTCGCGTACGCAAAATGCGCGTTGCGCTCCGCTGAATGACGCCATGGTACTAAATCCCTATTAGTAGCTCTCGCTTGTAGTAACACCCCCCGCGCCAATACCCCGCCCGCGCCGACGCAGCGACCTATTCAAATGTTAACGGACTTTTGGTCCACCCTGTATTATAACATGTCACATTAAATTACATTAAAAATAATTACATACAAATTGTATACTGTCTAGTGTGCCGCCATCAAATGACAGTCAAGTATTTTTATTTTATTTATTCTTTCATTTATGTCTAAAAATTATTATAGACATTGATGAAAAAAAATATGAAAATATTACTACTCTAACCTCAGTTGGTCCTATAGAGATTTTTCACCATTACCTATAAGAAACAGGGATCGATTAACACCATAAAAAGAAAACTTGAGACCTGCCCTCCCCTTTTTCTCGCTGACAGTACCAGTTTTTCAAAATCTGTGAATGCAGTTGTTAATAACTCTAAAAGTTAGGAAATGTCTTTTAAAAACGTGTTTCTGTAGCTACAACGGTTAAGGTAGCTGCCTTTTATGCACCGTCTCAAATTTCCACCATGTACGTACGAGTATGTTCCATACAAAAGACATCAACGAGTGGTATTGTGTGTATTCATGAATTTCGTAGAACTGAATTTGCTAATTTTTTACTACCTAGTTTCAATTTCTGTGATTACTACGTTATTGCCTACATAATTCAGCTATAGATTATGTGATGCATGATTTAAATTTATTGTTGTAATTTAAGGCCACGTTCTTCCAAAGCATGTGTCAAAATTCAGCTCGGCTGCCCTTCCTCACCCCTCTAGAAGTGTACGTAACAGTTTCCCAGTTGTCAAAAAAGTTTTACCAGGAAATAGATTGCAATATAAAAATATATTATTTTCAATGAAATCTCTTTTAATTAGACCTCTTTCTTATCAAACGTTAATCCAATCCTCGTGGCCGCGATAGATCGCGTTTGACCTGGGGGCACTACCGTGCCCCCGCCAAGTTGAATAAAAACTATATACATGGAAAACGGAAATAATCGGAGCCTAGGTATATTATTATTACCCCGCGATTAACTCGTACTGAAGAGGATCGCGCGCGCCGCTTTGTTAATATTTTATCTTAAAAACTTTCTTGTGTAAAATTAACCATTAAATATTCTTTTAAACGTCATTTTTAAACATATTTTTTGTGACAAAGGGTTTGATAAACTTCAAGTCCGACCAAAAAACAATTAAACATGTACTTGTCTCGTAATTTTTTTAATCAAGTGAAGTTAAATGTACGTATATTGCTTTGAATCATAAAATAATCAAAAACGCTTATGGAAACTACAACACATATTTTTAGAATATTTGATTGATTATCGTTGAATCAAAAATAGGTTAATTTCAAAGAACGTGGATGAACGTGGCCTTAAATGATTGAATGGCGTATCGCTATGCCTACACTATTTCCTCAACGGCAAATACCTAGCGCCTAGTTTGTTGTTGTTATGTGAGTGTAGCAGCGTCGACGCAGGCGCTGGTATAATGCGGATGCGTATCGCTAGCGTGCCGGCCGCGACGGCCGGCGCTAGCGCACGCGATATGTTCCCAAATAATTTCTTTGTCTTTTACATTAATCTCAGCACAATGCGTAGTAATTCGTCACTGTGCATACCTTTGTTTACATTTCCTCACCTAGTACAAAATAAATAATCTATATTCCTATAGCAACTATACGTAAATGAAACCAAACTCAAACGAATAAAAAATATTGTAGTATGTAACACTTGATCTATTTAGCGGCACATTTTATGCTAACGATAATTATTTTATGAAAAATTATAGTCCTCCGACTAATCCTTAGTTAATCGCATATTTAAAATTACAACATACTTTCAATTAATTATGTTTTTTTGGTAATAAAATGTTGTTTCTTTCTTTCAATTCTAAAATTGACAAGCTTGTAAGAAATGTGGACTAGTCGATGAAGTCTACAGTATCAGTTTTTAGTCGAGTTTTATTTGTATAATAATGTAAACCATTTTATAATTATTTGTAATTATTATATAGACATTATTATACCTATTGTAGATTAGGTAATTAGAGGGGAGAAAGTTTAACCGATACCTGCTATGAGTTGTGAATCAAAAGGCAGGTATAATTATTAAACATATAATATGTATATACTTTTTGAATCTAATGCCAAGAAATTCCTCTTTTTTCCATTACACAATAAGGAAAATGTATTGTTGACTTATAACTCAATCAATGGATATTAAAATAATTTTAGTTTCTATATTTTTTATTTTTGTGTACTTACTTAATCTTGTATGCATACTTGTAGTAGATTATGGCAATATTTTTAGTAAATATATCGGTCGGTAGGTTAATATAATTAGAAGGTTAAGGAGAGCGATTTTTTTCCTCTGTCTACCCTCTCGGGGATTATGGACGTGAGAGTTATACTATACTATAAAAGTAGAAGCATTTTTGGTAGATTATCAAATAAATTAGTACAAGTAATGTACCTTATAATAATACCTTAATATTACCTTATAGTAATAATTAATTATCGAAAAATTGTTGTAGCAGAGGAGTACAGTGGACTAACATGTGCAAGTGCATTGTGCAATATGAATGCACTTGTGCTTCGCTCTATGCACACACATGTGCAGTGAAATTCTTTCAGGCGTGAAAATGAATGTTATAAATAATCAAGCGCACCGCGCGTAATTATCATACGAGCTTCAAGTCTAGTGCAGTTTCGACCGGTGCAAATTTTCATGAAAAACGAATAAAGTGAAATAAGTTTCGTCCCTCACCCGTCAGCAGCAGAAGGCGACAATGGATTGGCTGAAATTGGTCGGTATCATTTTACTGCCAACATCCTAAAATGTGATTTTTAAGTGACAGTGAATTTTGTGTAAAACAAGGACTGTGCGATGAGTAGTGCATAAAGAGAATAAATCAGTGCAAATACACAAAATATAGGACAATTCAAATGAAAAGGTGTTGTGTATAAAAATACTAAACCAAAGTTATTAAGTTGTGGAAACCACTTCAAATAAGGTTATTGCGATGTTGTTAATATTAATAGGTCTCATATACAGATACAACTTATGTATGTGTTCATGAGGTTACGACCTGTATAAAAACGAAAAAAAAAACCGAATTTTTTATGTAATTATGATAAAAAGTATATCTTCTCGTGTTTCGTTATCTTTTTGATTTAAGTATAACGATTATGTTTGGTTCTAATTAGTCCTATTAAAAAATATCTTAGAAGACACTAAATTAATAAGAAGTTACGCAGGTACATCTTAAAATTATTATTTTTAACCTGAAATGTGATTGAGACTTTGATATAATATGCTTATAATCTAGTGGGCAATAGCTGTACATATCAGTGGACAACTACTGCGATTACTGGGCGGTCACTAACTGGATTTTTTCAATAAATTTAATAAAATAATTAAATACTTATAAATAATTTAGTAAATAAATAAAATAAAAAGGCTTATTCATCAACAAAAAAGGTACAACAATTATTTCCAATTATGGAGGCCTACTTTTAAGTGTGACAACACCTGTGTCAGAGGGCCACGCTAACTCTTTATTTATGTAAATAAATACTTAACAGAATGGAATAATGTATAATTATCGTTGTTGATCCTTTAACGGGCAATCACTATAAATTAAACGAGTATTATTACTCGAAATTAAATATGGCTTACCCTCTCTTTAATGAAATAAGTAGGTGTAATGTACTACATTTCACTTTTACCATTTCATGGGATTTAAAACAATTTTAGCAAAAAATTCTGGGATATTTTTTTCTTTGTTGGTATTTATGTCTACCAACCTATACATAATATCAGATATATATATAATACGGTTAGGTATCAATATACAGAACAATAATCCTTTGAACAGGTAAAATTAACAATAGGCACCCAAGTAAATAATAGTAACGTTAAAGTAGGATCCTAATCTAAATTACCCAATTAATTTATTTTTTAAATTCTCCCGAAATCTTCAAATAGTTGTTCAGAGGTAATAATAATAATATAATTCAGCTGTAGTGTGTAAATTGTGTATACGTTCTGTAGTTTAGATGTGTAATGTGAGTAACGTGTGACGGTTAGTGTAATGTATTTTGTTTTCATTACAGTGCGCTCTTCTGGTTGCTGTTGCTTCAATCCAGGTGATGGCAGAAGGACCTAAGTAAGTTTGTTGTTTTATATATTAACACTATAAAATATTGTTGATTCATTAAAATCGTTGATGGGAAAAGTGTTAATAGGAGTTTCGTAATTCTCATTACGTTTTTAAGAGTACAGGAGAAGGGGAAATTTCAATTTGAAAAAATATTTAAAACCAGACTAATACTACCCCGTACCTACCATACCTAATTTCCTGTATCCCAAACTATTATACCCTTTATTTCGGTTTGAGAGTTTTATCATTTTGGAGTTTTGTTTACTTACCGACTATTTCGATTTTTATGTAATGACTCGCCACCTCTTACCCTGTACCCTTTATTTTTTAATTCAAGTAAATAGATAATAGGTAAATAAGTTATTTTACAATAAGTCTCTTTAGTCTAAGGTCAGAAAATCGAATGTCACACACCTTTGAGACAAATTTACGTTAAGTATTTTATGTAACACATGCTTTTCTTAACTCTTAATTGTGCAAAAATTTTGAGTAACATATTATGAACCTAATTTTATTTTCCTTTCACAGGTGTTACATAAAGTACGGTGTATAGCGTGCGCTAAGGGTCACATTGTAGTATCTCGTGCGTCACAAACTCACAACACTCCGTGATACAAAGTCACCTTTAGCGCACTGGTTACATTCGTTAAATAATTGTATATAGATTTCAGTAGCTTCGTCGCTATTCGTTAAAATCAATCCATTATTTTACAATATAAAAAGCTATATGTTTTGGTGTATTGTCTACACAGAAAGCGAATTTTGCTGGCGTTTATATTTTATGTAGGTACCTATATAATTAAATTTAAATATTGATGGGGTGCTATACTCATATTCGGGTCGGAATTAATCTACACAGTCGGGTAGGCAGAATTGAATTAATGTAGAATTATTCTAGAAAAAAATCCAACCATATCGGCATTAATCGACAGTCACCAGGTCGGTTGTGCCCCGAATATGAATAATCTTGGGTGGGTTTATCGGCACGAACCGACCCAAAAGGCGATAATATGTATCTAGTAGTTTCTTCGGATCGGATTTGACAATTATTGTCGAACCGTATGCGCCGGCAATATGCGTATAGTACTCCGGTACATTATAATCTTATAATTAAAAAACTAAATAGTAGGCAATACTATATAAAGACATTATTTAAATTCAATATTTAATATACTTTACAAGGAGGTTCTGACTAAGTAACAACTAAGAGTGATTTTAGTGAGTTGAGCACTCTTTTAGCTAAATTGATTAGACATGGCATATTAGTCAACTCTCATATGCGAAAGCGATTTAATTATTAATTCCGTAAGCTACGCGATGAAAATGAAACCATTGTCAATGTCACTGTGCCGGCGATTGCTACATAATTGTTATTTCCCTGCTAAGCTGTAATCGATTGAACATTGAACTAAGCCAACCAGGCGAGTAATGAGGCCCCGGTTGGCTATAGGTAGAAAGTGTGAGTTACTGAAGAACAAATTGTATAGACCAACATAAAACACAAATGACTTTATAAGCCGGTATTGGGTCGTATATCATGTGTGACGGATAGTAGAGTGCTACGTTACGACGGCCCGGCAACGACGCCGAGAGGGAAAGCCGCTACCGTACACACGCTATGCCATTGACACTTGACGGAACCGCAACACTTGCAAAAAATCGCCCGTGTGATTGACTGCCCCACGCTTGACTACCGCACTGTAATTTTCTTTTGTTGCAGGAAAAAGATCCGCATACATCTACCGCAAAAGGTGAAGCATATACATCATCATAAGAAGATTTACATAACGAACCACCCTGCACCCTCACAATATGCACCAGCCTACTTACCAGGAGTGAAGGGTGCGGTGGCTCTACCATCAAACGTCGCGAGGCCGGCCGTGGCTAGCATCGTACCCCTCAACTCGGTGGAGTTGTTTGAAGAGTCGCGTTCACGATTGCCAGGGGTGTCGCCTGCCGCTTCGAAGCTGTTGCCACTGTATCGCGCACGCGGACACTACGGGCCTAATCACTCTGAGTGGGACGAACAGGAGTACGATCTGTCTCCTCCACCTGAATCCACAGATATCTACTCCCCGCACGGGTACACGGCCTTGTCTGGCGCAACGGCCTCCTCACCCAATCGTCCTTCTAAAAGAGTAAAATTTGTAAAAGTTAATGAACTACCTCGTAAAAAGGCTATTCGAAAAGTTAAACCGAAACGTGTGTATGTTCGAGGGAGACCTCAGCCCCAACCACAACCGTCAACAGAGGACGAACATCCTGTGTCGTCTTTTCATGAGCAGTTTTATTCAGACTTGGAAGAATCTGGCACCATAAGAAAAATAAAGAAACCACCACGAATTGAAAAAATTATTGATGGTGACACCGAACACATTCACACATACAGTGAAGAGCATATTCATAAAGTCGTGTTTGCTGATGATTCTAAACTCACGGGTGTGGTTGGTGTCGACCCTATCGGCAGCATGTCTGCGCTCAGCGCTTCACATCCTCTAATTCCTCTCAAAAATTCTCAAACATTAGTAGCTATTCCCACAGACTCCATTGCCAACTTGGCTGTAGTGGGATCAATGGGAACACCATCTCACTTAGAATATGCAGCTTATAATCCTCGAGAAGTTACTCATGATCACATATTCCATGATCACGGCGAAATTCCTTCCGGAGTAGAAGTAACCAAGGAAACGTTAAGATTACCTCCCAAAGTTTCATACAACAGTCACGGATTAAGAATAACTGGAGATACGTCTAAACGGCATCAAGCTAAATTCCCCAAAGTATATAGCAAACCGACCAACCCTACCTCGGACTTTGCCTATTATGAAAGTATATATGCGCCCAAGTATAGGCCAAAAAAAGTGACAAAGCCTACAATTCCTACGCCTAGTTATGACTCTTCGCCAGAGACCAATTTGAATGACTTTAGACCCATTCCAGCGTTTCATTTTAAGGACAAGAGAAAACAAAGGAATCGGAACCCTGTGGGTATGCCTAATTATAGTGGGAAACAATTGATACCTAATTTTCAACTCCAACAAGCAAGTGTTCCAGCCCCATTCTCTGTATCCACAACCGTTGTTCATGATTACGATCACAAACATTACGGGGGAGGTGCATCAGCCCCAGCAGGATTTTCTAAATTCAGAGATCCTCTAATTGATTTTAAAGACAGCTTTTCGAATGATTTCGATTACGATACATTTGCTTCTTCATCGAATTTATATACTTCTGAAGACAAAAACGACTCAGACATGTCTCATCAAGGGAAAACGGGCAAGAAATCTGTATCAACTCAGAATATAAGCTTTGGAGGACAGGATCACCAGACTTTTGTGGATCATGTTGGAGCATCTAGTAATTCCGAAGTGTCAATAAGCGAAGTGTCGCCATCAGGCTCGGATCAGGTAAATGAATTTGTTGAAACAACTGACTTAGCTACACCTACACCATATACGATAAAAGAAACATCTCCAGCGCATCCGTACTACACTGCAATGGCCCTAAAAGCACTTCACGGAGATCAGCCAGAGGCTTCTAATGACAACTTACAGTATGCTGAACCTCCTACCCAGCCAACACAGCCTTTTGAGTCGCCTCTAACTACAACTACTAGTCAGCCTGTATATTATAAGTTACAGAGTACAGATGCCATCACACCTGAACAGGGCTTTGTTTCTGAAATGAGAACAGGGAAAAAACGTAGAGAAAAACATGTTCGTCCTAAAGGGGAGTCTAGGCAGAGGTACAATGCAGTATTCAAAGATTTATTGTCATCAGGGGGTGTAGAAAAATCAGGGTTACGGCATCCTGAAAATAAATACTCATACATTCACGCAACCGATGCCTCCAACGTCAGAGTGAACCTCAAATATGGTGATAAAATTTAAATTACGTGAACTTAAATAATATTAGTGATAAACTATTAAAGATAGTTGTAAATAACCGTGATCAGTTCAATTTTCGTGAGTGAGATGGTGTCTAAATTCTATTTCTAAGAACATTTTTATTTAACGCTGTGTATAGCTGTCATAATCTAACTGGATTATCACGAGCTATACATAGAAAGCGGCGATAATGGTAGGTAATCATGCATTTTATACGAACCCTAGACGAAGTGTAGACGAAATCTTAAATAAATTAATTTAAAAAAATGTGTTCTCTATGTTATGTTCGTTTTGGTTTTTCACGTACAGTAATGTTTTTAGAATTTACTATTATTACTTATGTTTTTTTAGAGCGTCGGTGGCCTAGTGGCTAGGACACCGGACCAGCATGCGGGAGTCCGGGTTCGAAACCATGATATGTTTACTTACATTTGCCGACTGCTCCAACGGTGAAGGAAAACATTGTGAGGAAACCTGCATGTCTGAGGAAATGAAGTTTCCGAAGGTGTGTGAATTCCACCAATCAGCACTGGGCCCGCTCGGTGGATCAGGGCCCGTACCCCCAAGGGTAGGCATGTGCCGCAACAGTGGGGACATTAAAAGGCTGATGATGATGACTTATGTTTTAGAAATGATTATTTATAATAAGTCGATAGAAATTAAAAACGGAAATGAGGAACGAAGAAGGGGAGGAATCTGAAGGGGGAAGTAATTTTTCCTTTCATTTCACTCGAATCCCAGCTATGACATACAAAAGAAACTTCTATAATCTTGGATAAAATAAAAAATAGTCTCTCTCCATGCGTTAGTTCCTTCATGTCAATCAGTCTATAAAGGTATATAAGTACAAAGGAGGTTCGTTCAAATAAACAACGCCTTTCTATGTTTGTATTTTAATCTTATATTTGTATACAGATTCTTTCTTGCCATGCAAAAGCAGCAGGCGAAATCTATGATAATCATTAATTCGCCGTTCATTTTTCATTTTTTATTGCAATCAGTAAACTATAATAAGCTAAACTAACAAAGATATATATAAGTACATGTATATAGCTCGCCCACTCGTCATCCGCTTGCATGAGGCACATTGTGCTTTATATTATAAGATTGTAACGCTTCAGCCTTTTGTCTAGCTCATTCGTAGGATATGAGTAATTTCGGAGATCTTACCGCAATTCTACAAACTCCTATGAATTCCTGCAATTCTATCTCACTAAGATTTTTGGAACCAATCAGGAGTCTGAGTAGGAATGATGTCACTTTAGGCACGAATTTTGCGGACTAATCCGGAATAAAACGATAAACCTGTAGCCCAGACGGGAGTCTGTCTGAGTCCCAGCACCCATCTCATTAGTCACAAAGTAAGTCTATTTAGAAACAAGATAATGAAAAGCTCGCTAACTTACGCAATGGCGGAAAGAACGAGGGAGCTTATCGCGGAAGGCGAGTGAAGGGCGTCTTACAAGTTCTTACATAACAGGTAGGTTATATTCCTAAGGCGCAAAACATATACAAGAGGAGTGCCAGCCCACCGCCCGTTATGCTCGATATCCACCCCTTTCAAACTATTTTCATACAAAATATATGAAAGTGAAGCGGCGCAAATATACACAAGAGGTGTGCCGATCATCCGTCGTGCCGTCAGAGCACCGCCTGTGTTTGTTTTACACTTAACAATAATTCCATCATAAGATATAAAATTAAATAAATTTTTAAATGTCAGCAATCTTATCTCATATCTACCTCATAAAAAGGTACACGTACTACCTACTTAACTAGATTGCACACTGAGAATTGATTAGAAGTTATTTATGAGAATTGATTAGTGCGTATTTAGTTAAGTACTTACTTGTGTATTAAAGGTAGGTAAAGGCAAAGTGTACATACACTTAGCATTTACCTACATTTAATACAAAAATACAATAAAAGAATTGAGCAACAGCTTACGTGTTATACAACATAACGCATTATGGACTATATCAAGAGAAGTGCGAGTAATAAATGACCCTATAATGCCGTAGCTTCCTCTATGAATTATGAACGCGTTGCGTCGTTAAGATTTGACCTAAAGCTCCATTGTGTTAGCGATGTAACTATGTATTATATAAAACTTATCTATTATCACTAAATCTAAATTTTACTATACATGCACACACGCAATGAAACAAATAATTCACATATTGCGTAAGTACTCGTATTGGCACGTATTAGTATTAATAATTGTCATTATGCTGATTAACTGGAGGAGTCTGAATGTAGCTTTACCAAGCAACAATAGTGTGTATTACAAAACCCTTTTTCATAGTAATTTGAAAGGTAATCAATTAACTAAAATCTTGCTAGTTTATTTTTTGATCATATTCGTAACGAACGAGTGCCTACAACGTGTTTTAATATCAATTCCAAAAAACAAAATATTGACTTGAAAATCAACTATTTGGTTCATAACTAAGTATCTTACTAAGTAATAGTGCAAGTGAAAATGTTTTAGAATGATTATCGTATCGTATCTTCGCAGTCTAGACGTTTTGATACAAAAAGGTACTTAATTTCCAAGGACCGCATTCAATGCAAAATTATTTCACTAACTTGTTGTAATTTGCAAATGAGATATTTTTTAACAATACTGTGAAACTTGATGGCTACGTATTGTTGTTACACTATTAATTATGAATGTTATTTTTACATCTGGGTAGGGGGGAGTTAATTAAACTGCAATGTATTAATATATTTTTTAATAAAAACAAACATAACAATAACTTAACCTACAATCTATGTATGTACAGCAACAAATTTTGTACGTTAATTGTACTATTAATACTGGATACCTAGATATAAATACTTTTAATTCTGAAGACTATGACTTAGTTGATTTCATAAAGGAGAATGCTCCCTATATGAAGTGCTTTTCACTTTCTGTGATAGGGACCGCCACCGTGGCCAGCGCTTAAGGCGTTTGTATAACTGTCTCCACCAAACCCATGGCCATGACCACCTCCACTATCTCCTAGACTAAAACCACCATGACCTCCTCCGTGGCCGCCGTGACCACCTCCGTGGCCACCATCGTGACCACCTCCGAAACCTCCGCCGGATCCGTGGCTAATGCCAACACTGTAACTATCTCCTCCATGGCTTCCGAAACCGCCTCCGTGGCCTCCGCCGCCCCCACCACCATGGCCATGACCACCTCCTAAGCTGTAACTGTCTCCTCCATGTCCACCACTGGAAACGTCGTAGCTGCTCAACCCTGAGTAACTATCGTGACCTCCTCCACCTCCCCCTCCATGACCCCCAATACTGTAACTGTCTCCGCCGCCACCACCAAAACTACCAAGACCTGACCCATGACTGCTATGTCCACCTACACTGTAACTATCGTGTCCACCGCCGCTATAGCTGTCGTGACCGCCAGAGGAGAATCCACCCCCCAAGCCACCTCCGCCATGATGATCATGGTCATCATGTCCGCCTCCAATGCCTCCTCCGAAACCACCTCCAAATCCTCCGCCGATATCATGACCTCCTCCATGATCATGTCCACTTCCGTGATGATCGTGTCCATCGCCGAAACCACCTCCGAGTCCTCCTCCATGTCCACCACCTAGATCGAATCCACCTCCGTGACCTCCTCCGTGTCCACCGCCAAAATCGAAACCACCTCCGTGACCACCACCTCCGCCGATGTCATGACCACCGTGACCACCTAAATCATAACCACCGCCGCCGCCTCCATGGCCTCCACCGAAATCGTGCCCTCCATGACCACCTCCAATATCAAGTCCACCGCCGTGTCCACCTCCTATATCATGTCCTCCGTGACCTCCTCCATGGCCTCCACCGAAATCGTGCCCTCCATGACCACCTCCAATATCAAATCCACCGCCGTGTCCACCTCCTATATCAAGTCCTCCGTGACCTCCTCCATGACCACCTCCGAAATCATGTCCACCGTGCCCACCTCCATGGCCACCTCCAAAGTCAAATCCGCCGTGACCACCTCCATGCCCACCCCCAAAGTCGTGACCTCCGTGATCGCCACCACCTCCTAGGTCGAAACCTCCGTGTCCGTGGTCATCGCCACCGTGACCTCCTCCGAAACCGCCGCCTCCTCCATGACCTCCGTGACCTCCATGGCCTTTCAGGTGTTCGACAAATCCTCCGTGTAAATGTTCTGCAAATCCACCACCTCCGTGGCCGCCGCCGTGACCGCCACCGTGACCGCCGCCATGCCCTCCGCCTCCACCGCCGTAGCCGCCTCCACCGCCGCCGTGTCCATGGTCGTCGTGGATTATGACTTCTTTATGTGAATGGTGTTCAGGTTCAGGTATGTGGACCCGAATGTGAACACTGCAATAAAGAAAATAATTTCTTATGTTAGTTGTGTCCAAGTGGGCAGGTATGTTATAGGTAATATTCGCTTCAATAACAAAGGCAGCTATAGTTGAATGATTGAAAATCAATCAACACAGTATATAAACAATAACATCGCAATGCCAAAGGTCAAATGAGACACGAGTGAAAACAAACTAAGGGTAAAATATCGTTTAACACAATAGGTCGATTTTCACCATTTACCGCAAAGAAAAGGCGTGTGAGAATCGCTTATAGAAATCCAAATTACTCCAGCGTCAGTTTTTGCGGTTCCGCTAACAACATAGTAGCGTAGCATAGCTAATGGCTGCTTTATGCTCACTAAAAACGACAACGTAAGCGAAATGAAGACAATAGGACAACCGCCAGGGACTGAGGATGGAGAAAATGGCATTATGTGGGAACATGAAAATACTAACTGTTCATGTCCAAAAGTCGCGAAGCAGACGCCAATGCTAGCCAGCAGAAAGCAGCTCAGCTGAAATGACAATAAGTACTCAGTTTAGTTTGAAACAATAAGAGTGCCTATTAACGTAGATAAGTTAGAAAGTGTTTAGCAAATCAGTTGCTTATTTTTTAGTGAATTTTACATCAATACTAAGCTAAAACTAGTATGTAAAGTGGTGTCAGATCAAATCCTAACGATCAGGGTCTGTTGTTTAGTTGCCATTCCTGAACAATAACCTTTTAGAGTTGACATCACTTTATTCGCGATTGCGACTTGTACAACGGGTAACGGCGTCCTCATTTTTTAAAATTATAATGTTAGTCTCAAAATTTGCTGTCACGTACATATACGAGTAGTTACAGTTTGGGTTCATTAAAATACATATTTATTATAATGGTAATTATTCAACTGGATTGCGCATGTTTTATGTAGACATATTACTAGCTAGATTCCTAGTATGAGTCGGTAAGAAATCGAAAGTGGTCAGTGCTACATTAATACATAGGTAGGTAGATAGTATCTCCTGTTCACGAGTGTTCCAAATGACGTAAGCCCATTGGAGTCAAATGCGAACAACGTTTCTGTTATATGAACGGACTTCCCACGGATTAACTTCGCCCCAACTGATGTATCACTACGTAACACTATAAAAGTATTAATGATATTAAAAAAATTGCATTGATCTAAATTTATTTTATGAGTTTATGACATAAACCATGGTATTTTTATAACAGGATCTCATAGTCCTTCAATAATTTTGTTAACGGGAGATTGTCCTGCAATGTTTTACCACTAAAGGCGCCACTAGCACAGTTACAAAAAACATTCAAAAATACGACGTACGTGTACGAATTAAAGATGATTTTGTTCTAAACATAACATAACCTAAATATATTGCTTTCAATGACAATAATTGGATAAATAAATAATGATTATTTTGATTAATATTAGATAATTATACAAGATTTTTTTTAAATTAGCACATAAAGCCAAATATCAACATGTAGATACGAACCTTTCCACCAAATTCCTTCAGTATCGCGCCACGCTATTTTAACAGATTTTTTAGTTTCAATAAATTTTGAAATGACACTTTGATGCCATGATATATCACAATAATACTTTAGCTTTGAGAAATTAAAATAAATTAATCCAAATGACGAGAAATTTGTGATATCTTCAAAAATGACGTTTCGTTTTGCTTTTCTGTTTAAGGAGTGTGCTCGTGGCTCCATCAACCCAACGCTTTGCGTTTTATGTCCTATTGATAGGTACGCGTATCGTTAGTATACTCTTTCGATATCCTGATTCTGTCTTCATTAATCACATTCATGATGCTTATGATTATTTTTAATACTTTTATGTCTTCACCGCAACCTCAAGTAATTGACGGCGCTTTCACGATTTATAAAATACCTACATAAAACAAACATAGTGCGTAAACAAACAGGGTGTTTTGACAGCTCTTTATAGAAAAACATTCCTAAATCTCCAAACCTAAATCTCTACCACATTAGACAAGAACCTATTTTGGTCTTATACTGAATCTTCTGAGTCTGTTAAAGTCACTAGGTATGTATGGATTGTAATAAGAGTCGTCCATAACATTAATTCAGAGGTAGGATCGAACCAGCGAATCGACCCTAAGTCACTGAGCCGTTGTCACATGCTTGTATGTTGACTGTAATAATTAAAAAGGGCAGATGAAACGATTTTTCCATATTTTTTTAAATTCGTATGCCTTTTAAGAAGAGTAACTTTTTAGGACTGGGATAATTCTGCGAAACACTGTAACTTTTTTGAAGTAGTTTTGCTTTAATCTATTTATTTACCAAAACTCCTAAAAATGACTTGAACTGTTTTTTCATTATGTCGCCAAGTTCTGGGAAACATCTTCATTGCAATCCAGGAAATCACAGTCACTCGATCTTCGTACAGATCTGAACACAATTCGCTTTGTCGCGTAACGTATTGAGGTACTCACGGCTAAGCGGGAAGCCATGATGCGTGGGGAGAGAACGTGCTACCTCGACCCTCTTGTTACCACCTGCACTGCTGATGACACGAACGGTAAGACTCTCGTGGCTCTCCGACCATCGCAATGCCTTTTATATGACAGTGAATGCGCGGCACCCCTACTCTGACTGCAAAAATATATCGATAGAAGTAAATTTTTAGTAAGTAATCAAAATACTAATATTTATAAGCCTACTTCCAAAATCTCAATTTCTGCATGTTCATATACAATAATATACTTCCGTGTAACGGCTTACTCAATGCGATTGTTTTGTCATGAACGGAGCACGCCATCTAGATCAAATTAGTTGGTCTGTTTTTACTCTAGTAATTACAATTCTTTCCTAGCTTTACTAGGAATAACTTAGGTATTGTGATGTGAGTAGTAATAGGTCTTTACCTGATTTAGGTAATTTCTTTAAACATATAGGTACTTACATATTGAAAAATTAGCGCTTTAGACCCAAGCATATTATATCATACATACAATATGAATAGAAGATGTTTTGGTTGGTTCATCCCGATGTAAAAAGAAATATATACCTTATATAAGTAGGTTAATACCGTAACGCTTGTTAGGTCTTCTAAATAAATACTGAAGGACCAATATAACAAAATATACTCGTAATATTATTTTTATCTTCTGTACCTAATTGTTTGTATGTGTGCGCTTTTGGATATAAATTATTTCGTTCTTTATATATATAAATATATATAAAGGCAAGGTGTAAGGGCCGCTGCGCTGGTTCGTTTGACGTCATGGTCTGCTAGTAGTGATCCATTATACAATAAGCGAAAAGTAAGCGAAGTCTGTACGTGATACATAAATATTAGGTAAATAAAATTTAAAAAAATCCCAGGATTATCCTTACAAGAAGCAAATATAAAATAGGTACATACCTACGTTAGACCAATTTGCCTGTACGTGGTATACTTAGTTTACATAAATTAAAAAAATATGCCCTGGATAATCCTTACAATAAACAATTAAATAAAAAATATGTACGTACGCTAAACCAATCTGCGTTCCTGGCGCACGCTCAAGACTTACTCGTACTTTTGCCAGTAATTAGATTTGTATAGATTAATTCAACATGCTTTCTTAAGTAATACATGCTACTTAAAATACCTTGTAGTTGTTGCATGCTCACATAGGATATAATTTCTTAAATTAGTCTAAATTAATGTATTTTTCTTCATTTAAAACAATATAAAATAATAAAACTCGAGAGCTAGAAACAAAAAATCTGCTTGCTATTGATATCAAGCCCGTCATTAAGCTGTAGATACAAGGTGTGGATATCTGCACCAAATTGTAAGGATGTGAATAGATTATTAGTAAATTAAATAAATAATTAAAAAAATATCCATAGATCTAGGTATAGCACTAATGAACCCGTTTTTTTCTACACAGTAAAAGTGTATAAGAAGTTCATGATATGAGGATACTAGTATAAGATACTTGTATGATAAACCGGCAAGTCGTCCACTTATTACGCAAATACTTGTAGCTCATGACATGACTTGAATCTCTACGTATAAGTCTGGCTACTAGTTAATATTTCCTGGTACAGATACATTTTTAATTCATTATAGGAACAGCCAGTGGGTCATATACATATTATATGTATGTAATGGAGACAGAGATGTATCGACGTCTCGAAGATGATAAAGCTCAGGATTCACCAGATCGAGGGTAATAAATTATGAAAAATAGAATAGTTTTAATCGCATTCGAATCTGTTTAGATAAATAGACCTCGAAACACAACTGAATAGGCAAACAGATATTGCTGAACGAGTTTTTATTGAAATACATAATGTTATCTACTGAGTTTTATGGTGTAGTAATGTAAACTGTTGTTATATTATGTATGAGCATAATACCTTGGAAATGAATATTCCTTTCAAATTCAACTTTCGGTCAAATCGGTTGCGTGATCTTCTAAAATGAATGCTAAATATTTTGTCCTATATCAGTGTCTATTTGCATTTAGAATATAGCGATTAGCGATCGATGTTTTGCCGAAAATGAGATATGTTAGAAAAAAATTGTAATTTTGGTATAATTTAAGAACATACAGGACTCTAGCTGTGCCTTAATATCGCTAGTGAAAATGCATCACCTTCCCTACGGACACTTATGCAAGTGTGAATCAAGAAGGTTTTTAAGCGCATCAATATTTTAAGATCATGTATCAATCGAGTCAATGTTACTATTATTTTTTAACCGACTTAAAGAGGAGGAGGTTCTTAATTCAATTGTATGTTTTTTTAAATGTTTGTTACCTGATATTGATATGATAATACTTTTTTAAACCCACGATCGATCGAGTGACATCGAGTTTTATAAGTTTGACACGTTTGTCTGTCGGTCTGTGGCATCATAACTTGAGAACGGATGGTCCGATTTGGACCCGGTTTTTTTAATTTAATAGTTAATTTTAACGAGAGTATTCTTAGCTAGGTCTGATAAAAATTTGACCAGTGTTTACCAAGATCTTGTAGTATCTTTGATGTCAGATGGGATCTCTGGAACGGTAATAGCTAGATGGTCTGAGTTTAAGCTCAAATGTTTATGACCATGGTGACCTTCCCACATCTGGAACCTTAAGGATCTAATGATAACCAGGAAAAAGTAAGGGGGTCTCCATAATGGTACGTCGGGGGTTTCTTACATTTTTAATTTAGAGTTATTATTCAATAAATTATACCGCGTAGTTATTATTCAATATATATAGAAATAATTGAAAAATAAATAAAAAATAATAAAAAAAGTTTCCAAATAACTAAAAAGTTACAAATAATTGTAATACAAATGAAAAGCTACTTAATACCTAGGTGTATCTACCTACAGGGTGTCCCAGGAAGTAAGGATCAAACGAGACAGGTCATCAATCTATATAACCCCAAATATGATTATACGATTCTTCATGTTAAAAAAAATTTTTTCTTTTTGTATTTCATCGAAAATGGCCTTACACAAGAATTATTAAAAAAACTAGCAGAGATTTGGCAGATTTTCTTTTTGTATTATGCTCCTCAGGGATAAGCCTTTCCCCTGTAAGCATTAAAAATATCTCCTAGCATGTACTAAATTTAATTCATGATTATGATAATCTTTTTTAAACCACCATAAATTGAATGCCATATTTAAACGACTGTCACCGAAAAAAAATTACTGTAGAAAATTGACCAACTGTTGGAAAAATACTCAATTAGGAGTCGGTGCCAACCACGTGCAACATGTTGCACTGCTAGATTTGACTTGTCACGCGGGCCGTCGTGCGCCGTGCAGTGCAACGTGTTGCTTGTGGTTGGCACCGACTCCATTGTATGTATTATTACTAGGTTTTCATTAGTATTACAATTATTTGTAACTTTTTAGCGATTTGAAGGCGGTTTTGGGTTTTTTATTATGTTCTGGCAGACTCCATTGACATATATAGCCACAAATATAATAATACTGCTATATATGCATGAAGGTACGAACGCCCTTCGGGAGGGAGACTATTTTTACTTCATCAATGCATATATGTTACCTATAGGCTATTGAGGAGCTCGTAGCCTAGTTACGAGCACGGTCCAAAAGTGATCGTGCAGGTTAAGTAATTTTGGGCGTGGTCGGTACCAGGATGGGTGACCGCTATTTCGTCTGAGCTCATCTCGGAGAGCACGTTAAGCAGTCGGTCCCGGTTGTTGTCGTTCGACAGCAATCGTTAAGCCATGACAGAGGCCTACGGGTGGTCTGTACAACTCTGACAAATAGGTTGGCCACTAACCACTACTAACCACTAACCTAACCATAGGCTATTAAATTTAGAAGAATGAACGTTCACGTCCACATGATGTTACAAAATCATTGTAACTTAGATAATGTACAACTGAATTCAATATTACTTAAAATTACAGACTTAAAACATTTTGGTTTTCTGCTAACGAAATAACAACTGCTAATTCAATTATGGCTGTAGTAACCGTCGCAGCTTTTACGGCATCGAATGAATATCGGTCAAGCGGTCATCATCGAGTGCCATCGAGTAGACGTGTTTTAATACAATGTTGAATAACTTTTACGTTAAAATGGTCGCTGAATTGAAGGGAAGTTATAAATATGAACTCCAATGTAATCTACGAACTCCCCTTATGTGATAATTCTACCTACCGTTATAGCTGATCCGGAAGTCCTTCGTATTTTAGCTTAAAATAAATATTATAATAATAATATATTTTTTTTATTTCATATATTGACGTAAAGATTGAATTGCATAACATTTTTATAGAGCGATTTACAATAAATCAAATAAATAATTACATATCGTAGCGTAATAGACCTTTATCTATAAACACTGAATTAGTATGTGGGTAATAAAAATCAGAAAACGGGCTTGCTGGTTAGTGAATATTTATGGTTCCCTGCCTTCTGCTATTAAGGTAAAGGTAAGAAGTATAGTACGCGACATCCCTGGAATGTCGGTTTCTAGTATGGGCACTGGTACTAAAAACCGGCATTCCGGGGTGTCGCGTACTATAGGTATCTACTTCTATATAACTCTTTAAGGTTTCGTTGTTATTGACAATCTTATGGGTAGATACGGAATATGTACCTGTTCAGTGGTGTAGTGTTATAGTTGGGTACCTACCTCTGTATGTGGCTTCTCGTTAGAATTCTCATCATCAATTCATCAGGTTGTCAGTTAAAAATAAGAAGAAAAAGTAAATTCAAAATCAACCACTGCAGGAGTGTGACCATTTTTTTATCAGTCTTTTAGAGGTTATTGGTACATGACAAGGTCACCATATCAGCCTCGTTAGGGTCACTAAGGAAAGGAATAGAAAGCTCAAGTATTGTTAGAGTCAGTTTTCAGAGCTAATAGAGTTAAAGTAACGTTGAACTTCCCATTTTGGAGCCTATTGAGCTCAAATCTTATGAGTGTAACTTAAATCTTAGTGTAATCATACTGTACTACTAAAACATCTCTACTAAAACGTCAAAGAAACATTCCAAAATTTATGTAATCAAATTACTATAGTTGGCACCCCAGGCTCGCCCATTTCTGAATATCAACGGCGACAACCGCATTCGGTTCATTGTCATTGAACTAACATTAAATGGCAAAAACAGCCACAATCGAGGTGCACGACCTATCATCTTCACTACTCGACTTGGCTGCATGTTAAACGATTTTCACTCTTACTACCACACCATCCTATAAGCAATAATACTTCACATCTCTGCGAAACATTAAAGATGTTTTCTGGTTGTGTTATAAACGCAAACAATAATTATATGTCTTGATTACGTGAGTACGTTCACTTTTATTTTTTGAGAGGAAGTTTCCGGTGCAGTTGTTATGTAATGAATAATTCCCTGTACGAGACCAACACTGTATGGCCTGCTTTGGCGTGTGACCTCCATTATGCATGTTATCGAGAGTAAGTACCACACCCATCTACATGCTGATCTACTTATTGTTATAAATGTCTGTTCTAGAATGTCAGCACAAAAGTTAGTATGAATGAATAAATGAATGAATGAATACTCTTTATTGCACAAAATTAGTTGGACTTAGTTCCTTTCTCCTCCAATAGTAGCAGAGTTTGTGGCTTCTCAAAATCTCTCCCTAGTTAACAATGTTGATATATAAGATAGGTAAATAATACGGATCACCGGATAACAGTGAAAGTCTGAAGGTTGGGGGCAGACACATAGTTAGCTACAGACAGGTAGTAAGGAAATGCCGATAAATGGCTATAACTAAGCCTGAACAGTGTAGTAGAAGACATATTTAGTTCTAAACCTGTTTCTAAGACCACTACCAGCAACGAGTCAAGCAAGCGCATATCTTATAACGCATTTACATACCTACTTAGAAACATTTTAGCTAGACGTAGGTATAGTATAGACGTGGTAATTAACGTGGATTATAATTATATACATACTTTTTTCATATAAATCGATGTAGGTACACAATACAAGATCACTTTTCGATTTTATTTACCTTGAATAGAATTCAAGTGGCAATGGTCATTGTCAATTTTCTACTGCAAACGATAAATAAGTATGAAAACTTTACATGTCATCATCTATCTTTCTTGGAATTAAATAATGAATGTATAAAAAATAATTCAAACATGAAACATTTTTTTACGTACCATGAAAACAAATTCTAGCCACTGCGTTATAGGTATTTCTCGATCACTACTAAACTTACCTTTATGTAAGTATAGTTGTCTATCCGAATGACAAGGATTAAGTACTTGCAACCATTAGTTCCACATCGTACAGTTTTGTGGTAGGTACTACTGGGAGCGAAAGAGCAGGGTGAGAGTAGAATATTACACTTAGTAGTACTGATTATAGACTAGACACGTATACATTTTTTGATTATAATAGTAAGTCATATATCTTGATAGCTAAAGAGGACAACAGCGTAAGAATACCTATAAATTGCAGCAGGCTCGGCTTCGTATACCTACCTATGAGTACCTAAATTACAATTCAATTCAAGCTCGTATAAATTGTACACTTTTGTTCGTCATTCATTGCAATACATCATGAAGTTAGTGAGTACATCGAAAAAATCGAAAAAGTGTCCCTGCCCTAGAGTCCGTCGCGCGTTCGTACCTTCTTTATAAGGGTAGCACCCTTATGATGAAAATCATTGTGTTTAATATCCTGACTATTAAAACGTGATTGCCTGGCTGGATAGCTTACCATTCCCTGTCTGACATATTTTATAACCGCCGGGACCATACGCTGCATAATAATAATACCCGTGGTCAAACTACATTTTTCCCTGAGATTTTTCCTCTATTTTTTGACAAATTAAAACCTCTAGTTACAAAGGATTTGTAGCATAGCATATCTCTCACGTTCATGATCCCCGAGGGGGGACAGAGGAACAACCTTCATCACAGGTAGTTCCCAATTGTCGCCTATATATAGGTGGCGAGCATATCGCCAAAGGAAATTGTAAGCAGTTTAAAATTTTCTAACTGTTATTTTAATTAACTCTTAGAGTACTACACTAGTACTTAATATTTCCTTGATTTAACTGATCGGCACTCTATTATGGCAAGGCGAGAAAAAAAATTAAAATAAAAAAATATAACCGACTCTACTGAAGTTGTCGATCAACAAAATAACACAAAAGAGTGTAGCAGTTTTATTGTACATATTTCGACTATACGTATCAATTTTCATGGTGGATGAAAACGTTTTGGCGTGAATTCGAAAGAGGTCATCCAAGACCTTGATCCAAGATTTTACTGACGAACAAATGAATGACAAAATAAAGAAAGATAAAGTAAATTTGCGTATTTTTTACTTTTACCCCACATTTGAGTCTATCGACACTGCTGAGAAATAATACGATAATATTTGCTCCTTTTAACCATTTGTCAAGGTAGATACTTGGTTTCAGATTTCATCAAGTTGATGTAGTGATTTTGTTATATGTAATTACTTGGAACAATAGTCTTAGATATGCTTAAAATAAATACCAATCCTGAATTGTTAAAGAGTAAGTAGTGGTGTATTGTAGAATATATAATTTTAGTTATGGCACTCGCATTTGCCCCACTTGACCCTACGCTATGGTTTGATGTTTAAAAAAAACCCTAAAGCACGATTCTGATCTGTTTGGTCGATGCATAGGTAACTTTGTTTCATGAATAGTAAGTACCTACTTCAATTTTTTTTGCTTTATATCTACTTTATTTTTATTTATATCTTCATTGTATGTATTAGTTTTTGGTTAATCCTGTGACTGTGACAGATTCATGACGACATTATGACAACATGATGACAACACTCAATAACTGATCAGTTCATCACAAAGCTTTTAAAAATAACAATCGAAAATAAATGCATAAATTCAAAGTCTAAGCTAATGGATCTCTAAATTACTTTTGCATATAAGTTATGTGGTCGAGAACAAGGAACTTATGGACACCAATACCTGAATTACTACCAGAACTAGCAGTAAGAGTGTTGCTTCTGCTCGCTGTGTATGTGATGATGACATGTTTTAAGCCTCATATGTACTACGTTACCGAAGCGGAACTCCTGACCAGCTACAAACGACCTCGTCGAGATTCTTTAGTACCAGCATGGGCCGTGGTACTAGTGGTTATAATAATACCTTTGATATTAATAATTCTACCTTTACTAGTGTCGAGAAATCATGTGGAGACTACCCAAGCCTTCCTGGCTTGGACTCTTGCTTTGTCAATAAACGCCGCGGTCACAGAAATGCTTAAGCTGATAGTAGGCCGACCGCGTCCCGATTACTTCTATCGTTGTTTTCCAAACGGTGAGATTACGAAAGGTTTTCATTGTACCGGAGAAGTAAGAGATGTCATCGAAGGCAGGAAATCATTTCCAAGTGGGCACAGCAGCTTTACTTTTTGTTCTATGGGATTTATATGTTGTTGGCTCTGCGGAAGGCTTGGTGTACTGTCAAGAAATCGGGGGCAAGGTTTGCGAATAATCGCCTGTCTAATTCCGCTGTTAGTAGGATCACTAGTGGCTGTAAGCCGCTGCTGTGACAATCATCACCACTGGGAAGATGTTGTCGTCGGGTCTATTCTAGGATTAGTTACCTCTTACTTATGTTACAATCAATATTATAATGCGCTATATTCAGATCTATCAGGCTATCCCTATGTGTTAACTGAAAATTTACAGCATATCTCTTCTCAGACAGAGTGTTGTACTAGCAGAGATATTAATATTAGACGTCTGTATAACAATATTAACCAGGGTCATTTAGGTGGTAAGGAAAAAAATTAATATATTTATTATATCTACCATGTTTATTTTTATTATAGCTCCCTATAGCACTAATAGTTTATTTCTATTGATTGTGTAATTTGTTCAATACAAAACCACAATCAATACAACAAAGAGGTTCATTCTTCATGGTAGTGTTTTAATAAAATCCCTTGTTATATTTCGGTCCGAGAGGACAACAAGTCGTCGACGAGTAGCCAACGCGCCGCCGTCCTCGCTACAGACTACATCTCGTTACAGAGTTGGTAACTCGTTGACGACTCGTTTGTCCGGTGTTGAGTTCGCGTCGAGTTGGTATAATATGCGTTGGCCTTTACTAACATAATTGACGTTCGGAGAATAGTCATTCAGGGAATGGATTTACAAGACTAGACATTCGGGGAATTAGACCTATCAGACAGACTAGACATTCCGGGAATTAGATGCAACCAACCGGACCGTTATATTTTAACACGGTTTTTCTTTAAAGTAAGATAAGTACAGCTGCTGTATATGGAATAAGAATCTTACTAGACAGGGGCATTAAACATTGCCCTATTTGGTCGTAGAAAAAGTATTGTATGCAACTGCATATATTGGCCATTTTAAAATAGTTGCATTAATTACTATTGTGACAATACTTGGCTTGAAATGTTGATAACATCGCGAGTCAACGCCAAGCTGGGCCTATCTTCAGTCTGTTGGTTACTACAACAACTGTACTACTACTACAATTACTACTACAATTGTAGATACACGAGTTATCGTGTATCTACAATTTAAGGGTGGGAAATAATAAAAAAACATTAATTAATGAGAAAATTTATTAACTGTTAAATAAAATATTACTTTTATTTTAATACCTTAAACTGCGGAATCAACAAGGCATATTCTAATTTTCTGGAGACTATTCTAATTACTGTGGTTATAAATATATTATCTTCTTATTCAAATCTGAAAGCAATGGAATGTTTTAGATTACATCATAAAAGCTTAGGGCTTTTTACACCATTCCGGTTTCGAATAGACCCATCATTTATAGGTACAATTTTTGATTATTTTAAAAATTGCGTTGCTTGTTTGGTCGTCAATAGATCGGAATGTTATAAAGTACTGCGGCCATAATGAATGAAATTGGGATCATGTATCCATGTATAGCATATCATTTAAAGTGGTTATATCGTGGCTCAAAAGGGCGGTCAGAAGTAACTCTAGCACCCTCGTTTGATATAAAAAAATATTTGCAACCTACCTTATGTCTAAAATATAAAAAAAAAGAAATCGAATTGACTGGCCTGTTACTTAAGTATCATTGGGTGGTTTAATAATCCTTGCATTGATATAAATAGTGCATGATTAATTTTATATTAGTGGAAGCCCATGTTAAGTACTTAGACACAACAGTGTACTTCATTACTTATAAGTTCAAGAGTAAGAGGTCAATACATTCATGCAGGAACACAATTAATAAAAATAAGTTTCGTAGGTAATTATAACGCTCATCATTCTCGTGAGATTACTGTTTTGTTTATAGTGCGATCAACATATAAAGACATCAAAATAAATAATAATACAGATCTTACCAATGGAATAAATCTGTCATAGAGCCACGAAAGATAAATTATTTCTGAAAATTATTATTTCAATTAATAAGTAATATCTTACTATTACTACCTACCCCTGTAAATACTCGTGCATAACTTTATAACAAAATAAAGGAACGAAATAAGTAAAGGAGAGGTTTTGTTCAAATTGGGGTACAGGCGTCATGCATGTCATGACTAATATCTAGGTAGATATAATTGTACAAAAGCAATTCGAACAAATTGTACGTTGAGTGGCGTGTACCAAAAGAAAGCTTTAGCAAAATTATATCAGGCTTTTCACTCTACACTAGACCAACAGAGATAGAAGACATTTCTAATTAGAGACAAGCCAACAAACAAACATGTTGTAACATTGTTACAACAGCGCGATAATCCATACTAACTAAATTGCCTAATAAATAACTATCTTAGAAAATCCGTAGCGAATTCCAGTTTGATTTTTCTGTTAGGGTAAAAAAATGAGGTATTTCCTTAGATACTAATATCAATATGCACTGCTTGACAATTTAGGTCCCGATAAATAGCTAATATACATATAATTTTTAGTTAAATTCAGTCACACCAAATTTTTGTTGAGCCACGTATCTTTATTCTTTATTTAGCCATTACGTAAAATCGTATTCGTGTAAAGGTTCAGGTGCGGTCAAGCACTAACCGAAAAGCGATTGCTGAAACAGGTGTGCGTTTCTTCTCCACAGTTTATTCATTTCTATCTTTGTCTTTTTGTGCATTAATTGATGATACTGATACTTTGCACAAGTTGCAAAGTACATACATAACACGACCACGACCAAATAAGGAATAAAGGCTCAACAATCATGAGGTGTGACTGTACCTACGTACCTACAGCATATCATTATTAGTTACATTTTTAATTACCAAGAATGTATAGGTACAGTTTTCATGTTTATTGAATTACCACACTATAACAAAAAATATTCGCCATTTCACGTTCGCTCAGATTCATAATAAGCGAAAAAAAAAATGCTCCTTCTAGAAGAATAATGTTAATTTAATTTATAATTTCAAATTCCTAATCAATTCGGCGCGTTTCACACCCTGCACAGTAAGTACCTATTATTTTATAATTTTTGCGATGAATTCTGATAAATATTTAGTTAATCTGTCGAAATAATAATAATTAATCTCAATCTAACAGATCTACAGTTACATTATAACTTATAAGGCCCTAAATTACAAAATATTGTACAAATACTTCCTTGTAAGTTCTAGCAAGACTAATTCAGTTGCAAAATTGTTACAGCCATTTACTATAACATTATATCTAATGTTTATATATACGTTACGGTTAAAACCCGAGGTAATAACAAAATATTTAGGTAAGTACTCTTTTTCAAATAAAGTTAAATTGTAAATATTTTTTTTAAATTTCGATTGCAATATCAATATATGGATTTCAGGTTTTAACTATTACGTAAACTGACAATAATACAAGCGCAAAGTCAAATCAGACTAATATGATAAAAATATACATATCCAAGCATGCTACCTATTAAATGCATTACAAAAATTAAACAACTTTTCATACACCAATACAATAAATAATACATGATTGTGATGATTAGAAATAAAAAAAATACATTGCAACCAATTACAATAACTATCAAAACACTGTTAGGATCACAATTCGTCTTTCACCTTGGCATGTGTTTTACAGAAATTATGCATGTCCTCAAAAGAACGGTCTCCGACGTAATCAGCTACTAATTGTCCACCAGCGAATATTTTTAAGGTTGGAAGCGTTTGTATGCCAGCGAAGTCGGCCACTTTTGGGTTTTCTGATGCGTCCACTGCAATTATTTTCACTGGCGAGTTGCCCTCTTTCATTGTCGTGGCAAGTTTGCTGAATGCTGGCTTTGCTGTCACACAATGGCTACACCCTGAAAATAATAAATTTTCCCGTGAAAGAAGTGCTAGTTAGTAAAATAACGATTGCCTTATTTGGGATAGGTATCAGTTCTCTAAACTGAGTATAATCAGAATTACAGATTTATGAATTATAAATGGTATTTAAGAATGATTCGGTTCCAGCTTGTTTTTAACCCCCGACCGATCGAGGGAAGGCGTATAAGTTTGACACGTTTGTCTGTCGGTCTGTTTGTCTGTGGCATCATAACTTAACAACGGATGATCCGATTAGACCCGGTTTTTTAAATATTAACAATCTTAGCTAGGGCTGATAAAAATTGGACTAGTGCTTTCCAGGATCGAGCAGGATCTTTGTTTGTTTGTGGTCTCTTTGATTTGTTAGTAGATTCGAATTTGAGCTCAAATATTCAGGTTCATGGTGCATTTACGACATATTAAACCTTGGATATGATAGTTACCAGGAAAAAATAAGTGAACTTTAATTTCACAATATGATACTGGAAGAATTGGAAGATTATCAGCCCGCCGAAACTATAATAGTTAGATGGGGTCTTCCCGAACTAAAGTTGTAGGGGGAAAATAGCATTACAAGAGAAAAAAATATTTAAAGATGGCGACAAACAAAAATGAAATGGATAGGCCGAAGGCCGAGATCCGTGTAGGGCGAAGCGGGGGCCTTGTTGTTGTTCTGAACTTGTTGAATGTTCTAAGCCATATCATCAGATCAAAATTGGATCAGTGGTTCTAAGATCTTGGGAGTAATTAGGGATTTTGGAGTATGATGGGATTTCTATAACGGTAACGGTTGGGTGGTTCTTGAGCTCAAATGTTTATGACCATGGTGACCTTCTCACATCTGGAACCTAGATGATCTGATGATGAAAAAAATTAGTAAGGGGATCTCCACAATGTAACGTCGGGGTTTCTTAAATTTCTAATTTTGAGTTATACATGCATGAGATATATAGAAGCAATCACAATAAATACTTATTATACACTCACATGACGCATAAAACATTACAAACGTAGGCACGGAGTCGTTTATAATAGTTTCGAAGTTATCATCGAAAGCGAGTTGCACATTAACGCCAAAGCCTGCTTCCTGGTTAGTTTTAACAGCCTTCTGTAACGTTTGGTGGCCATCCATCTGACTGTGAATGAAAGAAATGAAGTCTGCTTCCTGCGGAATAAACATATAATTTGTAAACAAAAACAATTTCTTAAACTAGCCAGTTATATCCAGCATCAGAAATCGCACGCGACATGGAAACTGACGATAAATTATATTTAGCGTTCTTAACAAAAATAATACAGCATCAGAAATCGTATGCGATAGGTAAATTGACGATAATATTCTATTTTACATTCTCAACAAAAATAATAAAGGTAACCATTGACATATTACATATTTTGCACTTAAGAATTCATGTCAGATAAAATGTGTGTTCAATTTAAATATTTAATGATACAGAACATACAGAACATCAAGCTATACTTGCTTCGTCTTACTCCCTAAATAACAATAAAAAGAATAGTAAAGTATATTTTATTTTTACCGTAGAATCTGTTAATTAAACTGAACAGTGCTGGAAGATAGTGTATTTAGATAAGATAAACCGTTTCAAACTTCCAGTCGCTTGCTGTCAATTTTGTACAAATGAATGGTAGTTACCTTTCTCCCTCCGCTGTAATCCTTGACAAGTTTATCAAAGTAGCTGAAATACTTTATGGTAGGGTACCCCTTCACATCGTAGTTTCCACACAGTTCCTGGTCGACAGTGCAGTCTACTGCGCCGAAAAGTACCATCAGCTCATCGGCAAAACGTTCTGCTGCGTTTACAAACTCTGGTTTTGTGCTTTTGCAGTGACCGCACCCTTGAAATTATAATTTAAAAAAATGTATGATAGCTATGAGAGTTTTGAGTGATGTCTAGATTAGTGGTAATCAAATTAGAGTTTGATTTATTTGGTGGCAGTGCTTTCATCAGTGCAATGGTGATGATTATTAAAAAAAACCACGTATGGTGGTTCAGGGTTCTTTTGACATGAAAAGTTAGTAGAGAATCACAATAATATATTCTTATGGATCAGTGTTGTTATTACAGTTATCGAAATATATATACAGCATAATTAACGACACATGAGGCATTCCATCTAAGAGTAAGACCTCAAAGTTAGCAGCGCATCGACAACCCTCTAATAACGTTATAGTGAAGTGAGATGTCCATTTGCACCTATGACCACTTACCATCTGGTGGCCCGTTTGCTCGTCTACTCTCATTATCATCATCAGTCTATTAATGTCCCCTCTGTTAGGACACCGGCCTCCCCTTGCACAAGGGACTACGGGCCCTGATCCACCGAGCGGGCCCACTGCTGATAGGTGGATTTCACATGACTTCGAAATATTTTTAATTTACAATGCTCTCCTTATACAATAAAAAAACATTACATGGTGCGTAGAACATGACGATTGAGTGTCTGATCTTGCGCAGTGTGTTTTTGATGGTCGCGGAGTGGAGGTGGCGCACGGCAGAAACTTCTTCAGCCCAGGGCTTTTCTGGCGGCGGGGGCGGGGGCGGTTCTTGTGGGTTCTGAATTAATAAAAAATAAAATAAAGTAAAATTAAAATACACTTTATGTCGCAAATAGAACACAACAAACAAAAGGCAGTAAAGGAAATATTCATTATTTCCTTTACTGCCTTTTGTTTGTTGTGTTGTACAATTTAGACGGTCTTATCGCTAAGAGCGGTCTAATAAACTGTAGGGAGCCAGATTATATTATAGCAATGATTTCCACTGACGATTAGATTATTAGGCAAAGTGCTTAATTTCATTCTTATACAATTCGTTGATTATGCCGGAAAAATAAAGTCGTCTTTAACAGTGTTTATCCAACACATTCTAGACTGGTCCCACCAGCTTACTCATCATATTTAGCTATTGTAGGATAGTGATTTTAGTTAAAAGTCGAAGGATTTGGCATTTGGGCACATAGCTTCGCCTCCACACCAAACATATTGCATTTGATAGATCTCATACAGAACTACATTATGGAATCGACAACTTAGGGGTGGAACAGAAGCTAAAACCAATCTTACAATGATTTTGGTGGTAGCAAAGGATGTTAATTAAAAAATGATCTTACTTTAATGAAGCTAACAATCTGATCTTCTTGCCTAACATGACCAGCGTCGTATTTGTACTCTCCTTTGTGGAAATATTTCAAGGTTGGGTATCCTTTTACACCAAAACGTGACGCTAAATCCGGTTCCTTCGTCGCATCTACCGCTGCCAGCACACCATTTATCTGAAACAGAATTGTTTTAGCTAGTAAAGCACAACAAGTCACCCAGTGTACTTCGGTCATCCGACACAAGGTACAAGAATTTCTTCAGGCACATTTAGGTTCTTTTTAGTTCACGCAGAACCAAATGGAATTATTGTATTTAAATAAGTAGATCAATAGGACATAAAACGCAAAGCGTTGCGTAGGAGTTAGAAAAGAAAACGAAACGTCATTTTTGAAGATATAATAAATTTCTCGTTATTTGGATTAATTTAATTTCTCAAAAATATAGTAAAATTGTGATGATATCATGGCATCATCAAAATAGCAGACCTAAAAAATCTGTTAAAACAGCGTGGCGCGAATCTGAAGGAATTTGGTGGAAAGGTCTGTATAATAGACCTGTATAATAGATATAATAACTGTAGTAATGGAAAGTATCTGCTTGTTGATATTTGGCTTTATGTGCTAATTTAAAGTTTCTCTTCTTCTTCTAAGTCGTGTTCCTAATTGCTGAGGGTCGTGATCATTCTTAGGATTAATCACATAGAACGACTGTCTTGGCAGATTTAATGGGGTGGTTTGCCATTGCCTTCCCCATAATTTAAAGTTTATTAAACAAAAATCTTGTAAAATCATCCAATATTAATCAAAGTAATAATTTTTCAAGTAATATTATTGTCATTGAAAGCAATAAATTTAGGTTATGTTATGTTTAGAACAAAATCATCGTTAAGTCGTACAACAATACATTCAAAAATAAGACGTAGGTACCTGACCTACGTCTTATTTTTGAATGTATTGTTGTAACTGTGCTAGTGGCGCCTCTAGTGGTAAAACATTGCAGAATTATCTCCTATTGGCGTCAGACATTAGAGAGCATGGCGTGGCGTTCAGTAGTAAGTTCTACCTTCATTCTTCACTCCATCAGGCAGTGTTCCCAAACCAATAAATTATATTTCGTGAGATTTTGAGAAAAATACAAAATAAAGCATTTTTGTATAGAATTGTACTGAAATTATTAAAAATAAGTACAGGTACGTCGTATTTTTGAATGTTTTTTTAACTATGCTAGTGGCGTCTCTTTTCGTAAAACATTGCACGATTATCTCCTATTGACGATTATCTTTTCAGCTTCAACTAAAAATATGAAAAAAGTACTGGAAATATTACCTTTTCTGCCTTTATGTTAGCTGCCGCCTTTTCAAATTCTGGTTTTATTCTTTTGCAGTGACCACACCAAGGAGCGTAGAAAACTACTAGAGCGTGTTCAGCCTTAGATAATATCGCATCGAAATTTTCTGCTGGAAATATAAACATACACTGTAAAACACCCACAATTTTCTTGGTGATAGGTAATTGTATAAATAAATATTGGGTGTAAGATCACATCAAACTTTCACACATCAGATATTTTAAGTAAAGTAAGTATACAACAATATTTCATGTCATGACAATACTTTTAACATACAGGAAGAACACCTAATTTGCTAGATCGTTAATGTTTTTAAGTTGTTTAATTACAAAATCAAACGTAAAAATGGGAAATATGCTTACTGATTATTTTAATACTGCCCAGTAGCCGAACCAAGAGCATAATGTTGTATTACAATTTACATATATATTATTAACAATGTTTTCTAATAATGGGAAGATAAGTACTTTTATAATTTTCCTCTATTTTGCTTACAAGACGAAAAACTCAATCGAAAGTTGACATAAACATAAATATTTATGTCTGAAAAGTGAAATATGGAAGAGTGAATAGCAAATTTGCATGCCAGGCTTAATAAAGATTTACACAAAGAAGTATAATATAGAAAAAGTTCCTTGGGTTTACAAGCAGATTCAAACTGTGTACTTCTTTATATTGGCAATCTCGATGTAAAGTGAATAATGACAGAAATATCCTTAAGATAATGTCGTTGTAATTGACCGGTTTAAAATCAGTTTATGTTCATTGTAGATGAAGAGGACAATAAGCAGAACCCTGTCGCAATAAGTTTTTGTTATGATTCCTTGACATTCGTATGAATATGTGAAATAACTTAAAGCGACAAAGTACTAAAGTACAATTAAAGGGTAAAGCGCCTCGTAGAGACATCCCGGGACCAGAAGGCTGGCCTCTACTTCGCTCAGCGTATAAGCCTCGCCATACATCGGGGCAACGACGCCAGCCTCCTCGGGACACTCCCCGCAGGGAACGACCTAGGTCAGGTATTTTATTTGTAAAATAGATAGGTATTTTGTAATTTTAGCTTAAGCATTTATTTTATTGTTATAAGTATTAGTTTTATTTTATTTTGAATAAACTCAATTAAAAGTTTAGAAAAAAAATAAAAAATTAAAAGGTATAGCAAGATGTGCCTTAAATTTTTGAGTTCTATAATATATATTTTTTTGGGGAGATTCGGGTACTTCTGTTTTTTTCTCCATACACTTAGTATGGAAACTGAATTTTCACTTAGATCCATTTTTCTCGGAAACTTACCATAGAACGTTTACTTATTTTTCTTGTTTTAGTCTACATTCAGAAATATATGAAATTATTTTTTTCCAGAATTTTTGACCGAAAGCTTTTTTGAAACAAATCCTGCGGGGTTCTTTTTGATGTTATATTGTGTCCCACCCGTGACAAACCCGGTAGTAACAGGTGGTTTAGTTACATGGGGGGCCTTGTAACTAAAAATTTAAGATACCGATTTACCCTCGTGGAGATCCCCTTATTTTTTCATCAGGTCCTCAAGGTTCAAGAAGTAAGAAAGGCGCCATGGCCATAAACATATAGCTTAAACTCGAACTACCTAACTATTGCTGTTCCAGAGATCCCGTCTGACATCAAAAATACTCTAAGATCTTGAAAACTACTGGTCCACTTTTTATCAGACATGGCTAAGAATCACTGTTAAATAAAACAAATGCGTTCAAATTGGTTTTACTATAGATACTAATCCTTGTTAAACGAAACTCGTTTCGCAGTGTTTAGCTCAGTCAGGATTTTTATAGGGCAAAATTATTTATCAACTAATTAACCAATCGTCTCACCTGTTAAGTGAATAACATCTGTATCATCAGACCAGCTCTCATCAACAACTTCTTTTTTCTTCTGCTGCATATGGGCCATCGGATCCCTCATGAAGTCTATGATTGCTTGTTTTTTGTTCTCGCCATTATATGGGAAACGAAAGTTGCCTTTCCTAAAAAGTATTTAATAATTTTTAAGGTTATTTATTAACTTGGATGAAAGAAAAAATAGTCTAAATTCCTTCATAGTTCCTCCTCCATCAAAGAATCCTTCCAACCAAACCAACATATAAAAGTGACACGATTAATGTTTTACACCAACGGACTATGTCACACACGCATACATTCGAATCCAGGGTCAAACGTAGGCTACTTTTTGCAATGGGAAATTTTAAAAAAAATGATGTCAACGGGTAACGCAGCAAACAAAAGATGTCAATATGTATAGAAAATAATTTGAATTAGATATAACACTTTTGTAAAGTTTTGAAATATATTATTTTTATTTTCAGCTTATATTTTGACATAGTAACAGTTGCTGCGCCAAACTGTAATAACAGTTTTCTGGCGGATTAATTATGTATACTAGGACACTCCACTACGTGGAGGGAGCGACCTAGGCCAGGTGTATTTTACTTGTAAATTAATATCAAGCGATATTACGAAAATATTAACAGACCAGCATTTTTTTAAATTAGTATGGTCAAAATGCTGACGTACGATCCGATTTACCGATCCTAGTGATCGCAGTTCTATAGGAATCAATACAAAGCAACTAATCCGTTCGGATGATGACGCAATGGACTTGTAGCTTAAAACATTTTGAATAAAGGTTCGAGTATACTAACTCATAATATAACAGTGTTGGGAATCCTGTGATGTTGTAAATTTGTCTAATTTTAGAATTGCCTGGCTTCGCCACGTCGATTGCAGCTAACAATGATTCACCCTGGAAATTAAACAATGTTATTGTTAATTAAGCGTTGGAGCGTCCCATACGGGAGGTCCGGGTTCGAAACCATGCAATGTCATGTACCAAAGAGTTTTTCGGTTTTTTCTAAAGACTTATGTTCATTTACCGACTGATCTAACGGTGAAAGAAAACATCGTGAGGAAACCTGCACACTAAGATAACCAGTGTGTGAAATGGAGAAGGCAATGGCAAACCACCCCATTAAATCTGCCAAGAGAGTCGTTCTATGTGGCTATTTCCATAGAATGATCACGACCCTCATCAATGAGGATTACAACTAAGAAGAAGATTGTTAATTGAAGACAAGATTGATGAACGGTAGATGCTACAGGCTGAAAGTTTTTTCAATACACATTCTTTTTTTACATTTTTGGTTACCTATGTTGAATTTCGTTTATTCGATTTAAAAAACAAATTAATTTCTATTAAACCAATTAATAAACCAAAATTAATAGTCGAGATCAGGGACATGGTTGAATGCAATGATGGTAATGGTATTTTACCTTCAAATCAGCTGCAGCTGCTACATACTCTGGCTTCAAAGTCTTACAGTAACCACACCATGGAGCATAGAACATTATCATAGATTTCTTGTAAGCTGCTGCACCTTTCTTCAGAAATTTCATCAAGGCCTAAAACATAAAAGAAGTTACAATTATTTTATAATAAGATTTATAAGATCTCCAATTATATGTGGGACACCCGAACGGACGTCCCAGATACTACAGGTGGGACGAAGCTTCAGGCAGACTGGCGCGAAGAAGAAAAGAGCGGTAGTGCTATTTGGTGTCAAAGACTCTTGAGCCACTGTTTTTTTACAGCTGTTAAAAAATTTCGCCTATTAACCCTGTCGTCCTCCTGCCCAAAGCACATTATGCTTTTATGATAAATAATTTGGAATGAGGATCGACCCTACAATACCTCTTGTCATTCAATCATAATAAGTTGGTGGTCATAATGATTTATAAAAATTTATTCAGTCATAATTAATGAATTTTATGATATCATATTATTAGCATTATGTAAACAATTGAAATCGATTTGCAATGTTTGATAATATGCTAATCAATTCAACATGGTCTATTAAAAGTTCAATGTTGAATAATTTTGTAAGCCAAATCTTTACGCTTATTATGTATGTGAATACTAACAATTAAAAAATAGTAATACCTCTCCATCTTGCAAATGGAATATATCCGCAGCGTCAGGATCTTCTTCCCATGGCAAGTCACCAGTAGGATCCCGAAGAAAATTTGTCATTGAATTAAGTGTTTCACTTCTGTCATAGTCCTTGTGATATTCCCCATCTTTATAATGCTTTATATAGTATGGTTTATCAGTAGCAATCTTGAGTTTCTTACAAAGCTTTTTACCTTCACTGAAATGGCAGAAATTTCATAACATAGTGAACAACATACATACTATACAACAGCCATCACGTCTCAACCATTTTGTGTGTGTTGACACACATTTGGGTTGGGCATTCAGTATAGGGACATTATAGTTATAGTATACAGTTTTGGGGAGGGTATTAAGATTTAAAATTGACATTCTGGAGATTTTATGGTCACTTCAGCCATCCATCTAGAAACCCAAGAATCAGCAGGCAACCAATTGATTCCTGAGATTGTTTTTTTTATCCTTAAATTGTTATCGCTGAAACATAATGTAACTACACATAACTTAAAATCCTGAGACATATTCATGCTATGCAATGTGACAATATCACATTCCATGTGCCCAAACTAGCTAAAATTATCAGACCTGTGATTATGTATTCATCTCACCTGTTACTACAGTCGATAATAACAAGAGTTGCTTGTCCTTTCATAACATCTGCGGTTTCTTTAAACACATCTGTCATTGACTGGGATGCCTTAGGTAGATTGAGCAGTAGTATTAAAACATTTGTTTTCGCTTTTAATAACTTTTTAAACTCTTTTATATCATCAATATCAGTTACCACTGAGGTTTTTTGCTTCTTTGCTTGATTAGAAATTTCTACTAACATTAGTAATAAAAGCACCATAATCTGAAATGACAAACCTAAGTTTATTTTTTCTGCTTACAATTATATAATTTTATTTTTTATAAATTGGATCCGCTGACAAGCTGTAAAACACACACAGCATGTTACAAGCTGTTATAAAAACATGAAGAATAAAGGTCGTTACGTGACTTATCTAAGAGAGATCTCTTTCAGTAAATCCTGTCTGGCAATAGACTCCATTGAAGGGTGGTATATGACCAGGCCCACACAGAGTGGGTCTTACACCTTAAGCAAACTAGGTTCTCATAGGTCAAACGAGAACACTGAATTCCTAACTTTTACAACACCCATGGACAGAGATGGTGCGCCTATAGACGACCGGGAACAAAACCTCACCTAAGTACTTAGTGTCATTGCTCTAAGAGGCGTGCGCACGCGGCAGGTGAATATCCATTGCTGGTTATGACGTTTTAACAAACGTCTGCGGAAGAACACGATAACCGGCAATCGTCAATATTCTAAGCGTAAAATCGCCCGTGCTGTGCGCACGCCTAGTACAGCGTGGAAGCCCTAAAGATAGGTTAGAAGTGAAAATCGCGTAGGGTACCTACATATTCTGCGTATTACTAGTAGTAGCTGAATTCCAATGAATGAAACTAATTAATTATATTTTAAATCTTTTAGCACTAACAATCATCAAACGTTCACAATAATCTTCATCAGATATTATAGGTAGGTACCTACCGGCTTATATTGGCAAAGATAGTAAGTTATGATAGGTTGTAGTTAGGTACTCACCTCCCAAAACAGCTTGAGACGCATGATTAATAACTATCAATATCTTTAATTTTATGTATGTATTTACTTAAATCACACTTTCACCAATATTCAATAAGGATATTACTTGAGATAGTGTATAACTTATACCTGCCTATAAATTAGAGAGCGTTCCATAACCAGTTGAAACAATTCACGTTGACAATGCCATTTTCCGTTACCGCGTTAGCGGCTAAAATTTTATCAAACTTTTATTTGACACAAGCAATGGAACATTTATAGCTGTCAACGTGAATGATTTCAGCTGGTTTTGGAACGCACTCTGAAGACGACGTAAATGGAGTTTTGGCGGGAAAGTAGCTGGAGAAGGTGCTACGGTGTTTATTTTATTGCTCAAAAATTGTTTTCTGGTGATTTTGATGGCTAAAATCGGTGTAGTTTTGTCTAGCAAACTTCAGTGACAGTAGCAATGTGTTGAACTCTTAAAATAAATTTCTCGTTAGTGGTTCGGTGTTTACCTAGTTTATAGCTGTGATGCTGCGGCGGGCCATGAGAATTCGCCAGAGACTAGACCGGTTGAAATTTCCGTCATAACTCCTAGTAGTATTAAAATGTGTCTACACCTAAACATTTTTATGCTGAAAAACTAAAAACTGTTTTAAATCGCTTAATGTTTAGGCTGATGGCCTGTGTTGCCAATGCCTTTTTAAATTTTTAAAAAAGACGGCTTAAAGGTAGAAACATAATACTGAAACGCCACGCCACCGAATGTGAATATTGATTGAGCATCGCGTCGCGTCGGGTGATGCTTAGTGTAATACTGGTCATACAGAATGTATAGATTTGATTCGACTCAACCAACACGCGTCACGTCGGGTGGTATGGCGTCAATAGGACATGAAACACAAAACGTTGCGTAGATGGAGTCACGAGCACACTTCGTAAACAGAAAGAAAACAAATAGAAAAGCAATACGAAACTCTATTTTTGAAGATAACACAAATTTCTCGTTATTTGGGTTAATTTAATTTAATTTCTCAATGCTATAGTAAAATTGTGATGATATCATGGCATCATATGACCATTTCAAATTAGCACACTTAAAAAATCTGTTAAAACAGCGTGGCACGAGTCTGAAAGAATTTGGGGGAAAGGTACGTATCTACATGTTGATATTTGTTTTTATGTGCTAATTTAAAGTTTATTAAACAAAAATCTTGTAAAATCATCCAATATTAATCAAAGTAATAATTAATTTTTTATCAAATTATTGTCATTAAAAGCAATAAATTTAGGTTATGTTATGTTTAGAACAAAATCATCTTTAAGTCGTACAGGTACCTACGTCTTATTTTTAAATGTATTTTTGTAACAGTGCTAGTGGCGCCTCTAGTGGTAAAACATTGCAGAACTATCTTCTAATGGCGTCAGAGATTAGAGTGCATGGCGTGGCGTTCAGTAGTATGTTCTACCTTCATTCTTCGCTCACCACTCCACCTGGCAGTGTTCCCAAACCAATAAATTATGTTTCGTGAGAAATGTGGCCAAAAATTCGTGAGAATTCGTGAGATTTTGAGAACAATACAAAATAAAGCTTTTGTGTATAGAATTGTATTGAAATTATTAAAAATAAGTAAATTACTTTTATTATAAATGAACAAAAAATGGCGAAGTGTTTTGTCATTTCGTCAAGATACCTCCTACCTTAACAGGTACCTACGGCTTAAAGAAAATATTTTTTTGTGTGACAAAAATTAAAAAGGCAAACCTTTTAATGACATCAAGGTCATTAGCAATTTGAACTCAGTTATAAAATCAATTAGTTAGAAGATTTTGTACATGCAACAAGAAACAAGACTCATGGGAAGTTTTCTGATGAGTTTTAGTTGTTGTGTGCCAAAATTAATCCAAGTCCTATTGTATGCACTCATTTTTAACATTTCCTAAAGAAATTTGTTTGGTTGATGGTATAATCAACTAAGTAATTTGTAACAGTAATGTAAGAATGTGCAATTAGTTAAAAATGACAACCCGAGTGACATACCCGCGGAAATGTCATGCAATCTGTAATCATTTTGCCTTTTTTCTTGTGACATGATATTGGCCGGTTCTCACAAAGGTAGATGACAGCTTACCTACTACATCTGCTGATTCTTATTGACAAAGATCTTATGCCCTTCCTATTCTTTGTGGCCAGCTTCACTCAGTATAAAATGCGTAATAATTTTTAGCAGTGACTGACCAAAAAGTTTTTGTCGTAATGTTACTGCCTGGTTACTACTAAACTGATATTAGGTAGCGGTTTTAAGCGTGAGTCTGATGTGACATCACTAAAGCCCCGGTCTCAGCGACCCCGTGGTTTTGCACTTGTAAGCGTTTTATTAATTGACGACTTTGAAAACATGTTTCAAGGGAACTACTCCAAAGTTTGGAAAATAATTTGAAAGAAATTAGTTTCTTATCGGCGGGCCTGGCAAGCCCCTATTGAAATTTTGCCATACAATTTTCAATTCTATCGCAACGCATCGTATCCTAACCGGTGGACACGCAGCTTGAAGAATCAATCTTGATAGAAAAAGTATGCCTGCAAGAGAATATTCTGCAAACCTTACAATACATTTTTACAACAATCTGCTCATATTAAAGTATTCCACTATAGGTATCTGGCGGTTTTACTTTATGGGGCAACACTCTCAATGTCACGGAAGGTCATTGTAGCTACAGTTTGTTCTCTTTGAGAAATGTTACAATATTAGATGAAAATTCTTCGTTTTGATTGGTCAAAAAGTGTAAATTTAATTTTTTTCACCAATTAAAAAGTAGAATTGCATTTCATCAAAGTTTCTGAGCAACATTTTTGAAATATAAGATCAAATTTAATTTCCTTCCTTCCTTCATTCATCATTATTCTGGTTTCCCGCTGAATTGCTTTGCCGAGTTGCGTTTGCAGGAAGAACAGAAGTAAGTTTTAGCTAAATTTTTAGTTAATCTAATGCGTTTTATGTTCGCATTTCCAAGTTGCGGTTTTCAGTACCTACCACAAAAATCGAACTTTGAATTTCAAAATCTTTGGGTACCTAGGTACCTACCTAAATACCTGCAGGTACTTACCTCCTGAATCCTACCTACCTCCTTAATCAATCACTGTTAGCGGGCTTTGATCTTGATCCTTTGATATCTTTTAATACCTAATGAAGTAAGAAAAGTATTAGTTTAAAAGAACCTATAATTAATTACCTGTAAGGACCCTGAACCTACTTGCCAAATAACTGTTTCCTATCTGTGTATAGATCTTATCGAAAATGTCCCGCAAATTCGTTGTTGGTGGTAACTGGAAGATGAACGGTGACAAGAATCAGATCAATGAGATTATTAATAATCTGAAGAAAGGACCCTTAGACCCCAATGTTGAGGTATGTAAATGTTATTTGAACTACCTAAGTCCATTTTGTATTGTCTAATCTGAATCTTAAACATTGCAGCATCAGTGAAAATAACATTTCAAGAAGCTTCGGTGGCACAGTGGCTAGGTCACACGACTCCCGTGCGGGATGTCCGGGTTCAAAACCGTGCAGTATTTGTAGTTTTTGTAATTTTCGAAGACTAACGTACATTTATTGACTGCTCTAATGGTGAAGGAAAACATCGTGAGATGACCAGTGAAAAATGGGGTAGGCACAAAAGATCATCAATGGTCGAAGTGCCGCTGGGGTTATTCCCGGCCCCTATGGTAAGATAAGATAAACGACATTTCATGCATGTCATCTGTCTAGAAAAATAACATGGGGAGTGTAGTGACTCCTGTACATACTTGCATTAATTAATTGTGTAAAATAGATTGTCTGTATAGTAGACAAATATCGTAATGGCGCCTTTCACGAACAGCATAGGCATTTCACGAACTGCTATTAATCTTAGACTGATAATAACTAATAATCATATAATTCTTAACCTAGGTAATTTGACCTTGTTCTGTAAAAGTGATAAAAAATTATAATTTTTAATATACATTTTATTTATCTATTAGGTAGGTGGTCATTTCGGAGTTGATTGTCATTGGTTTTTGAAACTGGTTTCTCTTGTTAAGGTTGTGATTGGAGTACCACCTATCTACCTAGCTTATGTGAAGAGCATAGTACCAGACACAATTAGTGTGGCTGCGCAGAACTGCTGGAAAGTTTCCAAGGGAGCATTCACAGGTACCATTTTGATATGTTGGGGTTTGTTCCCAAAATCGTCACAAGAATACCCACTGTTGAGAATGATGCTCAAAAAAATCCTCAATATTTTAATTTTACCTTTTCTTTTCTAATACATTACACCACATACCACACACTTTCCATCTGTTCTTCAAAATCACACCTTTTCGCATCTCTACATTGGACTTTAGCTTTGTTATACATATTACATAATGTAGCATGTAGTAATCTAGACCATAAATAATAATTACTTTATTAATTTTAGGTGAAATTTCTCCCGCTATGATCAAGGATGTTGGCGTCGATTGGGTTATTATTGGACATTCTGAAAGGAGGATCATATTCGGTGAAAAAGATGATCTAATTGCTGAAAAGGTACTTAAAGACTGAAGCTTCGAGTTTCAAGTGCAGTCAATGTAGTCTTAGTATACTCAATGTATACCTAGTACCAATTTCACGGGGCGAGGGGCTTTAAATTAAATGGGACAGGATCGGAGATTGTAGACAATCTAAAATGTTCCTGAAACGAAAAGATAAAAGAAGGACTAAGTATATTATGTGTCTATGTAGGTGCAATGTAAGTACTCTGGTAGGTATAATTACAGGTCCCTGTAAATTAAACAGACACCTGGCATTGCTAGGGCTTAGTACTGAAGCATCTTATCCTGAATGCGGTGAAGATGATGTTCCCACCCCACCCTATCTTTATCTCTTTGTGTAGTTTGGTTATCACAAACTACGGTTTTTGGCTTTGAGGTAAGTTCTCCTCACATTAACATTATGAACGGTATAAACTAAACATTAACGTCTTTAAAATATAGTTTTAATGGCTTGCCTCGGGCCCGTATTTTAGAGACTTCTAAGGTTTAGTTTCAATTGTTATTAAAAAAAAGTCGCTGCGCCTCGTCTAATGAACGCTAAGCTTATGATTCGAATTATATGCACTCATCACCGCGGGGAGGGTAATTAGTAACATAACTATAATTTAAGCGCACGCGCTACCCGCGGTTATTCCGCGAGCCACCCACATGTACTAATTACGTTCAGAATTCTGTCTTGATCCGCTGCGCTCATACCTACAATACCAGGTTCTCCGATATAGACCAATTTTTCACTTAATGCCGGGCTCTTTTTTTTAGTTACCAAGTATATGTATTATATATTATCCTATTATTATTCTCCTTTCTGTCCTTCTTTCCCTAACTATGCTGTTATTTAAGAAAATGTTATAATGTGATTAGTGGAATCTTGTATTGTCATACAAATACTTATTATGTAAAATTTTATAAGCTGTTAGATTTCCTACAATAAAGAAAAGAAAATAACAATTATTTTGGGATGGTATTGCCTCCCATCTACAATTATATACGAGGTTTTAATACACTTCAAAGGATTTTCCGCACTCTGGCATGCGAGTACCTCGCGACGCTTGCAAGCCTGGGGAGGGAGATTCCGAATATGGCATAGCCTGACTCGAGCCCCCGAGTGATGTACCCCCGGATACTTGTATGCCCAGCAGAGCATAAGTCTTTGTTTCAGACGAGTACGCTAGTAAATATATAAGAGATAGCTGTACTCAACAGCCCCAACAATCCTGTCACGGTTGCTATCGCGAGGCAACCAGACCGATCCCACTCACACGCAACGTAACATTCACCGATATGACTAAATCTCCTAATCATCCGCTATCGGGGTTTTTTCATCACCATATAGATATTTATTTACCTACATGTGTTATAGTGTGTGATATACAAGTAACCTACTTACTGATTTAGTCCCAATACTTACATTTATTTTGTCTATTTAGGTTGCACATGCTCTGGAATCTGGATTAAAAGTAATCGCATGCATTGGTGAAACACTTGAGGAGAGGGAAGGTGGAATAACTAATGATATTATCATCAAGCAAACAAAATCACTTGTGTCAGCAATCGGCAACAATTGGACGAATGTAGTACTTGCTTATGAGCCTGTCTGGGCCATTGGTACTGGAAAAACTGCTTCTCCACAACAGGTAATATAATCTTAATCATTTGAAGTTTTTATGTCATAGTTTCCTATACTTTTAAACCCCGACCGATCGATGAAGTTATCGGTTTGACGCGTTTGTCTGTATGTCTGTTTGTCTGAAGCATTATAACTCAAAAACCGATTTTCCAATTTGGACCCAGTTTTTTTTTAAACGGAGTATTTTGTTGACGGTGTTCTTTGCCACGTATGATAAAAATGGGACCAATGGTTTTCAAGATTTTGGAGTATCTTTGATGTTAAATGGGATTTCTTAATCAGTAATAGTTAAATGGTTCCAGTTTGAGCTCAAATGTTTAGGACCATAGTGCCCTTGGGGAACTTGAGGTCCATCGTATCTTGAGGATAAATCGGGGGTTTGTTATATTTTATGAGTTATTCCGTTTGTGGTCTAGTAGTGTTACACCGAGCATCACACTTTCCATCTCTCTTTGTGTCACTCTAAGCATCTCAGAGGACTTTGTCAACATGGTAGTTTCCATTCCGTACATAAAAACCGGCGAAACACACTGCTCGAATACTTTGCTCTTCAGATGTTGGGGGATGGTTTTTGAGCGCATAATGTTGGCATTGGTTCCAAAAGCGGACCATGACTGTGCTATTCTGCGGTCGACTTCAGCTGTTTGGTTGTCAAGACCCAGTGTTATTTTGTGGACTAAGTATATGTAATGGTCGACGACTTCAACACACTGTAACAATACTAGACTACAAACAGAACGAGTGGACTATACAAAGGACACTAAGCGGAGCAGTAAAGGCTGATATAGATAGATGAGTTAATCATTATCTAGAAATTATTCCATTTAAGTATAGTTCACTTTAGTTTTCGTGTCTGTAGCGGTAAAGGATTTCAAAGCTTTTCTTTATTAGTATTTAAAAGTGTCACTGTGTGATATTGATAAATAATATATTGTGATATTTATTTTAGGCTCAAGAAGTCCATGCAGATCTCCGGAATTGGTTGACCACGAACGTGTCACCGGTTGTGGCAAAGGAGGTTCGCATTCAATACGGAGGCTCTGTAACTGCTGGTAACGCTAAGGAGTTGGCAGCTTGTCCCGACATCGACGGCTTTCTGGTAGGCGGAGCGAGTCTTAAACCGGAATTCGTTGACATCGTTAATGCTACTCAGTAAAAGATACAGCACCATATATACATGTAGCTTATCCGTTTGATATAGCTTGCAAAAATTATTGTACGTTGTATAGACACATACAAAATTCTTATAGAAGTGTAATATTGTACTATTTCCATGTGCGTCATGTTTTTGGAAGGATATCATGAGCACAATGGGCAAAATTAACCTTCCAATCGTAGATCATACGTAAAAGATTCAAGTTTACTGCCAAGAGTGTTTTTATCGCCTTTTTTATTTTTATTATTATATTGTAAGTAGCATATATAAATTGTGGGTAGAGTTGTATAGCGGGAACAAGGGTTTTTAACGTGTTTTCTTGTGCGTCTCTTCAAGATTATACAAAACTATAGAACATTTATTTTGCAAGTAGTACCCTCCACATAGAAGTTTTTTCAAAGATATAATAGCATTTTATGCGAACCTCATTATGCACCATTGTTGAATATTCGTTATATTAGTGTCTATATTATTAAGAATAATTTATAACTAGTAAAGTGTTAATCAAGCTTTTATTTTAAGATTATGTCAATCAATGTCAAAATCTAATAGGATTATCTGTATTTTCACGTGTATACTTACCTTTATATAATTGTTTTATTCTTTATATAGGTACAATGTTGAAATAATATACCATAATATTATAAAAACGATTTTAATTTAAAAACAAAGGATAATACATTCATATTACTAATACACCATGCAAAAGCATATAAGAGTAGTCTAACTAAATAGGTACCATTAAATCCCACCATTATGTGTTATCCAAAATACTAATATCTATGAACTACTAAAGTGTCTTTTGTTTTAGGCCTTGATTTCAAATTATCTTTATAATTAAATCGGACCAATCCAGTTGCAACAACTAAAAGATTTTTAGGTAGATACAATAATTTTATTCCGGGTTTAGCATAATGGACTAAATTTCTAAAGTATATTTTTTTATACGAGTAAACAGTACACCACAATACAAAATATAATTTCTATATCCAACTAAAGTACCTACTAATTTGTATTATTTAGTTGAGTTATATTCTATTTTGTCATATTGTAGAGTAACTTCCAAATAATAAAATAAAACATACACATCCAGAACCAGATAGTTTTCATCAGGCAACAAAATATCATTTCCAGGCTTCGTTTATTTTGGTCCCAATTCGGTGCGATTAAGTTTTATTCACCTAGGTTAGGGGAAACCGATGTCTTGGTGGAATTTAGAGACATCTCTCAAATCTCAATACCTATTACTTTGCCGTGCCTGGTTGCCGTCAAGATTGATTTAACATAATCTTTAAAATTATAAAATGTTTATACTTATATGATATATGCTACGGTGATCGATCACTCCAGTGACATAAAACAATTCGGTATTTGATTAAATTCAACTTACATGGACATCCTGAAGAAGGATCTAAAATTCGTTTTTCGATATCTCAACAGAGATATCAATGATTTAAGACTGTAACTGTACTTGTGTAAATTATACATGCATGTGTACTAGTATAAAGATTAACATTGACTGTTAATGAACGACAATCCTTAACTAAATAAATGACGACATCAACAACTACTATTTGAAACTATATTTGGAGCGACCAGAGAAACCATATTACACAGTTCTTCATACATTTGTTGCTCCTGCAAATCTTCACACATTTGTCGCTCCCGCGGGAGAGTAGCAGCTCCCGCGGGAGAGTAGCAGCTCCCGCTCGATTTAATTTTTTTTAGTATTAATTCATCAACATGGTCATCAGCTTTATTAACGTCCCCACTGTTGGAGCACAGGCCTCCCATTGTACAAGGGGGAACGGGCCCAGTGTTTATCGATGGATTTCACATGCCTTTAGAATACTTTTTTCCTCAGACGTTCTGGTTTCCTAAAGATGTTTCCCTTCACCGTTAGAGCAGGCGGAAAATGTATTTAAATCTTCGAAAAAATCCGAATAACTTATTGGTAGGCAATGCATGGTGTCGAACCCGGACCACCACCACCCCAAATCTTTCCGTTAGGCGACTAAGGGATTTTGTGGACACTATTCTACACCTAGTGAACCGCGATAGTCTCGCCATCTGTCACGTTTGTACACCAAATCTTACGGAGAAAAGTGGGAACTTCCTGTCGGTGGTTCCCCTGTCTACCCCCTCGGGGATTATGGACACAAAATATCTATATATTTTGTGTTGCAGACGTGAGTTTATGTATGTATATATGTAAAGCCTTTAACACACTGCGATTTTGAAACAGATTCGGACCTAACCCATAGAAATCTATCCCATTATCTATGGGTTCTGTTCAATTTTCAAAATCGCTGCAGTTGAATGAATGAATGAATACTCTTTATTGCACAAAATGAATCATTACAATCTGAAAAGGTAAAAAAACATTTCACTAGGTTCGTGAAGTTTCAGTATACTTAGTGGGGCGACCCTGAACAAAGGCATCAAAAGGCGAAGATCAATAGAATTTTTTGTTAAAAAATCGCCAAAACATAGCCTTAGAAAATTATAATCCTTTTATTTCCATCTAATGTCGTTCTCTCTCTTTTCAAAATGACATCCAGATGCTCACTCGCCACATATTAACTTTTATTGTGGTCTTGAGTTCTGCATTATGTGACTTCTACGAAAGAGGTAACGTGGTCTTGACTAGGGATAATCATATTTATACACTGATATACTATATGTAAAAGGTTTCACTTATTTTGTTACACCAATACCAATGGATAACTGTTCATAGTTATAATTAACCTAATTATATATATTTATATTCTATGTTACCCAGATACATTTTTTATGATTACTATACCCGCTAAAATCATATAAATAAGTAGAGAATAGAGAAAATTATTGAATAGAATTTTGCTACAGCAATGCTGTGTACCTACTTCATGTATACAGGTAATCTGTGTTTTAATGTTAGCCTTGTGAGCTCAGCGATATTATAAAGACTATTTCTAGCCATAATGTTCTCATAACATCGATATAATGTCTTATAACAAGCATGCATTTTCAGGTTCACAGTGACGGTCGTGCCGATTAATTTATTTAAAAAGCATTACACTCAGCTACTATTTGCTGACATAACTTTGGCAAGAATTTAGCTGTTAATATTATTTTTTTGACCGCACGTCACATATTATTTAGAATTAATGAAAAAAAAACCAGACGTTTAAAACCTGTAGGTACGAGTATTATCCAGTTCTTTCAATGTATACAGCCCATTTTACTCGTGACTTAATATATAGGTATACCTATACAATTGATCTAGGACATAATCAGAACGTCCATTACTCTTCAAAGCACCAACTTAAGTCATCACTGTATTGTGTTAATTCGTGGTTAGTGAGTTCAAAGTGCTGGCTGTTGGAAGGTCGAAAGGAATGGCTATTATAATTGTCACTGCTATGGTTATTATATTGTAATTCTAACCGACTTTACCATCGAACACTGCCGCCCCCAGGAACGGCAAATGTTTCACTACTGGCTCGCCGTACGAGAACATCACTTTAATGGGCTTGAACCACGAAGCTAGAAATGAAAATATCAGCAGCCAGAAGAATATCTTAGCGACCCAGTCCAGGCAATAAAGGCTGAAAAAAATTAGAATAATCAAATAAAATTGAGTGCTAATATTAAAGTATTGAAGAATTTTAAGCAGATAAATAAATAACTCTAAATAAAAAAATTAAGAAACCCCCGACATACCATTGTGGAGATCCCCTTACTTTTTACTGGTCATCATCAGGTCCTCAAGATTCCAGATGTGGGCATGCCTCCACGGTCATAAACATTTGAGCTCAAATTCGAACCACCTACTGTTACCGTTCCAGAGATCCCATCATACTTCAACATCCCAAGATACTCCAATTTCTTAGAACCACTTATCCATTTTTCATCTGACATGGACTAAGAACGTTCAGCAGGTTAAACTTGCGGCGCCTGAAGACTCCGGGAGTCGCCCTTCGCGGAGATCGGCTTTCGGCCTCGCCATGGCTATCTTAAAATTCTTAACTCCACATCATTTTCATTTATTTTTTGGCCGCCATCTTTAATTTTTTTTTCACTTGTAATGTCTCAGGATCCCCTTCAGTTTTAGTTCGAGAAGACCCCATCTAACTATTATAGTTGCTGCGGGCTGGTAATCTTACAAATTTTCCAGTTTCATATTGTGAAACTTTCCTGGTCATCATCAGACCCTCAAGGTTTCAGATGTCGGAAACGCACCGATGAACCTGAACATTTGAGCTCAAATTCGAAGAATCTGGCTATTACCGTTCCTGAGATCCTATCTGACATCAAAGATACTCCAAGATCTTGGAAACCACTGGTCCAATTTTTATCAAACCTAGCTAAGAACACTCGACAAAATTCTCCATTAAATTAAAAAAACCTGGTCCAAATCAGATCATCCGTTGTGAAATTATGATGCCACAGATAAACAGACAGACATACAAACAGACAAAACGTGTCAAACCGATAGGTTCGGGGGTTAAAAAGGGATTATTATTTGCCAAGGTAAAATTGTAAATTTAAGAATATCGTGCGGAGTTTCGTACTTGACCAAACTTACAATTTGTGATAAGATCTGTTAATGGATATTTTGTTTGGATCTTCTTTTAGACAGTACACACGACCTCCTTCCACGCATAATTCCATGTATTTGTCACGATTTGCGGTTGTAATATCCGTGTTGTAGGTCACTTTCTCCTCATCATTCAGTTTGGAATTAATCGCGTCGAAATTAGGGCAAGTGAAAGACCATGGACGCATAGTGAAATATTGCAGCACTTCCAAACCCTGGCTAATCCTGTCTTGAATCCTGACCATACTGTAAATTAAAACATTTTATTTGGTATTATTAAGATAATAAAGGCAATTGATGTTAAGTAATACAATTATTACGGATCATGGCCCGTACCCCCTTGTGCAAGGGGATGCATGTGCTCCAACAGTGGGGACATTAATAGGCTGATGATGATGATGAATACATTTAATAAAATAATAATAATGTAATGGTTTCAACCTAACACGCATGGCATTACGTGAGTATAAGTATTAAATTAAGATGACAAGTATCACTTACAATCTTTTCTGTCCCATGAGCAGCAGCAGCAAGTCAATGAAGTATGCAGGTAACAGGTGATAGATGACACGACGTAATTCGTGCAAGGTCTCATTCGTAGTAATATCACCGTTAGGGTACCACAGAGGCCACGCAAGTGGATACTTTCGGCCGTATTCCTTAGCTACATTGAGAACATCGCCCCAAGTCGTAGGTTTTTGGTGTCCAATGTTGACGTTGTAAATCGGTACCACTTCTTGTCTGTAAATGAAGTGTTCGAATCGATTAGTTTAATTCCGAACTGCAAACTGGTTAATCCTTAAATATCGTTTCGTTTTACTAATCCCGAATGTTATACCGCGCGTGCAATTTTACGGAATTGTTTCCGAGGCGATTTTCAATAAATTATAGTGACGAGTGACAACAATAACATGTCAATTCGTCGAATGATTTCATGCAGAATGAAATTGTAAATTACTAACTCTGGCATATCTTATCTTATGACAGGGGGCCAGGGATAACCCCAGCGGCACTTCAACCCTCAGCGATCTTTTGTGCTCACCCCTTACCTTAGTCTCCTTCCTGTGACGCTATACAGCTTCCAGGAAGGAGCCTATAGTCCTCTGGTTTCGGGTAGGCTGCCCCCCAGAAGACTAACTCTGACATAAGATAAGATAGTAGTAACTCTGGTACCTATAAGATGTTTTCTATAATTTGTAGAAAAGGGCACTAACTTTTCTTGTTTCGTGCCTTCGATCATGGCGATAGCGATGACGGCGTTGATGGCGATGTCGACCGGAATGACTTGGGCCGTCAGTCGACCGTCGCAAAGCATAGTGCGAATTACACCTTTGCCAGCACCCAGCATCAATCCCACTGGTCCGTTTAGGCTGTCCACCCACCCTGGCACTGGCTCCATATAAGAGGGGCACACTGGAAAAATACGGAATATACAGTTAGACTAATTAGAAAAACAAACGTATAATTCTCGAAATACTCTAAATTAAAAATTTAACTAACCCCCGACTTACCATTGTGGAGACCCCCTTACTTTTTGCTGGTCATCATCAGGTCTTTAAGGTTCCAGACGTGGGAAGGGCACCATGGTCATCACTAGATAGTGATGACCAGGAAAAATTTAATAGTTTTGGTTTTATGGTTACCCAATATAGGTAAAATACATGTAAAATAATGATTATACTTGGAAAACTATAATACAATCAATACTTTTGGAATATTTTTAACCCCCGACCGATCGAGGGAGGGCGTGTTATAAGTTTGACACGTTTGTCTGTCGGTCTGTTTGTCTGTGGCATCATAAACAACGGATGGTCCGATTTGGATTCGGTTTTTTCATTTAATAGAGAATTTTGTCGAGAGTGTTCATAGCTAGGTCTGATAAAAATTGGACCAGTGGTTTTCAAGATCTTGGAGTATCTTTGATGTCAGATCTCTGGAACGGTAATATCTAGATGGTTCGAATTTGTGCTCAAATATTCAGGTTCTTGCTGCGTTTCCGACGTCTGAACCCTTAAGGATCCGGTGATGACCAGGAAAAGTGAGCGAACTTCAATTTCACAGTATGAAACTTGAAGAATTTGAAGATTATCAGCCTGCCGACACCATAATAGTTATATGGGGTCTTCTCCAACTAAAATTGTAGGGAATCCTGGGTACTTTCAAGAGATATTTTTTAAAGATGTCCGCCAAAAGAAATGCGCATAGAGGGACTTTAAGACAGCCCTGGCATGAAACGGCGAGGCCGAAGGCCGAGCACCCCGTAGGGCGAAGCCCGGAGCCTCCCCCCCCCCCCCCCCCCCCCTAAGTATTCTTAGCAATGCTAGATGAAAACTGGATCAGTATAGTTAGTAATAGTCAGATAATGCAGCATGATGGGATCTTTGAAACGGTAACAGTTAGGTGGTTCGAGTTTGACCTCAAATGTTTACGACCAAGATGCCCTAGAACCTTGAAGACCTTGATGATCATCGTCGCTTACTATCAGGTGAGATCGAGGTCAAATGTGGGTTTAGTAGTAAATTAAAAAAAATTATGACCAGGAAAAAGTAAAGGGATCTCCGCAATGGTACGTCGTCGGGGGCTATTCACTCCTCTGTAGATTGCTCGCTAGAGAAATTTTTTAAGGAAACCGCGTCTACCAGTTCGCGCATGGGATTTGGGCATTTTTCCATACATTAGGCGGGCACTGAAATGTTCAATGTATGAAAATATATGACCAGACATAGAACTACTTGTAGCACGAACGAAAATTTGGTAGTGATTTGTTATCGATAAATGACAATTCTTGAAAAACAAAAATAATATTCTCATCTACGAGGGTCGGCTGATAAGTCCCGGGCCCAACACAGAGATGGCGCCACTAGGGCAGTTATACTCAAGCATTGCATAGTATTATCCCTGACTAGCTTATGCCTAAAGTTTCAGGTCAGTAGCTTGGTTAGTGTTTGATTGACAGCATTTTAATCAAGACGATTTTAGAGTATTAAAAAGTGGAAGATTTGGAAAAACGAACAGTAATCAAATACTTCAATTTGAAGGGTTTAACGCCTAAAGAAATCAAGTAGGAAATGGACAGCACACTGAGTGACTCTGCCCCGTCGTATTTAATGGTTAAAAGGTGAGTTGCAGAGTTTAAAATGGGACGGACGAGCACGAGTGATGAGCCTCGCTCTGGACGCCCTGTGGAAATGACAACTCCTGAAATCGTTGAAAAAATACATACATACACATACATATATTGGAAGACCGCAGATTGAAGTTGTTCGAGATAGCAGAGGCTGTAAATATATCAAAAGAACGTGCAGATAATATTTTATCTAATATTTTGGGCTTCTACAAGGTCTGTGCGAGGTGGGTGCCACGTTTGTTGACACCTGACCAAATGATGCATCGGAAAACTATTTCAATTAGAATTTGGAGCTGTACCGTAAAAATCCTAAAGCATTTTTGAGACGGCTTGTAACTATGGATGAAACATGGATTCACCACTACACTCCAGAAAGCAAAGTAGCCCCAAAAAAAGCAAAGTTAACTTTGTCAGCTAACAAGGTTATGGCGAGTGTTTTCTGGGATGCAAAGGGAATTATTTTTATTGATTATCTGGAAAAGGGTAAAAGTATTACTGGTGAGTACTACGTAAGTTTACTGCAACGTTTGAGCGATGAGGTAAAGAAAAAACGACCTCATTTGGCGAAAAAATGAAAATACTTGTTTTTTGGAAGATAAATATACTTCAACTGAAAATAATAAGGTTGTATTGGGTTTTAAATAAATCGATTCATTGTTAAAACTAAATATGACGGAAATATCACCTTTTCTCGAATATTACCTATTGAGCAAAGTAACTATCGACAATTATCATTTATCGATAACAAATCACTACCTAAATTTTCGTTCGTGCTACAAAAAATTCTATGTCTGCATATGATCTATGGGTCAATTCCGTGGCTCGCTGTCATTGCTCACGTCATTGTTCTAGAGGAGAGGGCGCGAGTAGTCCGATTTCTGTGGTTCTAACTTTTAATACCTGTCGACGTGAGTATGGATGAGTGAGGTTGTAATAATAATTTGTATTAGTATGACGTGTCATATTGTATGTAAAAATAATCAACATTTCAAGGTTAACTCGCCTTGAAAATGGAATTAAGAAATATTTTCTTTAAATATTTAAATCTGTATTTTTTTAATTATATAAAATAAAATCACTATTTTATAATAGTGATTTTATTTTATAAAAATATGAATCATGAAATGGGTTGGTATCATAACGACTAGATCGCGGAATGACCAGGGGCCCAATTCGCCTAAATTACAACGTTTGTAGTTCTATTCAATTTCAATTCAATTACTAAAACTGAATTGAAACTAATTCAATTCTATTTGGACACCAAATCGCATTCTACTGACGTAACTCTACCTCCACCTTTCGATTTACTGTCGATCGGGCAAAAATACCTTGGGAGAAACTTATGTTCGATAGTTATATTTGACAGTTGAAGCGTTTTGTTACCGTTCAACTGTGATTCAGTATAAACTAAATGTTTTAGTAGAATGCACAAATACGTTACTGTTCGATCGATCGTTGACTCGATCGGAACTTAACTAAAATTGGAACGATGCACTTTAGATTCTATTTAGTTACGTTGTATTTAATGGAATCGATCTCCTGGTAGCGTAATCACTAGATCGCAAAATAACTTACTTACGTACTAGTATAAAACTTTTCGATAAAAGGCATAGTTTGTTTGTATTTGGTATATAAATAGTTAGCAACTTGATTGTTCAGTACTTCCGATACACTATTCCCGCACTAGTGCGGCAATGTGGCACTTGACACAGAGTTTTCTGTCAATAAATAAGTACATTTTTGAGCATGTAACCAAAGATCTTTGGTGGATCTTACAGCCACATCAAGTCATCAATAAGTTAAAAGTTCAAATCTAGACGTTTAAAAAAATCTGTCAAATCTTTAGCCAAATAGGTAGTAAATACGTCAATTATGTAGTATTGTGTATTACATCTGTAGTACCTATCAACATCGTACTTTAGAGTTAGCTACTCTTCAATTTTTCTGTCTTATGATAAACTAATCTCTCAATATTTTCATACCTATGCTGGGACGCGCAATGACTACAGGTAACTCAGCATAGGCATCCGCTACTATGCTCTCGGCGAGACGCTTGGAGTACGTGTAACTGTTGGGGTGAGGGCCCAGAAGAGATGGAGTGAGTACAGCCAATTGTTTGTCATCCAGCCATTCCACCAGTCGCATCACATCCTCGGGGTTCGCTGGAGGCGCGTGAATCTACAATCAGTGATGAAAACAATCTGTTATGCGGATCAAAGTAAGTACGTACCTCAAAAGTGTTTGATTTTTGTTTGCTTCGGTTGTTGTTCTTAGTCGTATTCCTCATTGAGATGAGGGTCGTAAACGTAATAATTCTATGTGGTTATTTTGCCAGTTTCCTTCCCCATTTGAGACACTGGTTATTTCAGTGTGCAGGTTTTCTCACGATGTTTCCCTTCACCGTTAGAGCCGTGGGTAAATGTACGTAAGTCTATCGAAAATAAACCGAAAAGCTCATTAGTACTTGACATTGTATGGTTTCGAACCCGCACGGAGTTCGGCGTACAGTAACCCACTATATACGCAGTATAAGTGGTCACCGTCGCCCATTGACATCTCACCTCACTGTATTAATATTATCATAAAATAATTCAATAGTAATAGCATACAAGTATATGTACTTTCGGTTATGGGCGCTATGTATAGTACTCTGTGGTAATAGGTATTATACAATATGATTTAGAGACGATAAGTGAAATTAAAAATATTAATAAAAAAACGAATTATAATAACACTTTCATGCCAATAAATTACTGACTACAGTTTTTACCTTTTCTCCCAGTACTTCATAATCAGGATAGCAGAATGCGGTAGAGAGGTGTACAAGAATGGTCAGATTTTTCAATCGTCTTGCAACACTTAGTGTACGCAAAGTGCCAGCCGTGTTCATGTTTACATTGTCCTTTAGTGGAGCCTCTAATCTTAATGTTGCAGCAAAATGAAATACCACGGATATTGTATCCGACAAAGATTCTATATCGGCATTAGACAATCCGAAATTTTCGAATAGCACGTCTCCTTGTATGATTTTAATTTTCTTTAGCACGCTGGGTCGTTCATTTCTAATGCGGTCGAATAACTGAAACAAAATAAAATATTTTGATAAAACAACATGATAATATTCTGCACATTATAACTAGGTAAGTAACTTTTTTTTTCGTATTGCTAAACTTTGAAGTAGGTAATCCCTGATCAGGTATATAAAACCGTCGCCATAGTGTGGAACTAATTTTACAAAAAAAATCATAGCGAACTCTTTACTCCTCCTCCAAAATGGTGCCCTCTTGCCAAGGTCTTTATATTCCTGGCCAGGTTATACCAACTTTATGTACAGTACACCCCGATGAAAAAACCGCACCAATGACAAGATCCAAAGAAATAAAACTAATTATACTAATTACTAACTGTAAACTGAATCAAATCTTGATTTCTGACGTTCGCTACAGCGGAACTCAAAATGGACTGCACCGTTTAATTAACTATTGGTTTTTCGTGGATATTATAAGCGGGAATATACCTACCATCTTTAATAATAGGAATTTATTTACCGTTAAACGCTGCATATCCTCCAGCCGCTGATTCACTGACTTCCCTCTTTTAGGCCTCATAAGAATGTAGATATTACCGAGGTCAGGTATGGTGTAGAGCAACTTTTCCACAAGAACTTTTCCCATGAAACCAGTGCCTCCAGTCACAAGGATGTTCCTGCCTTTGTAAAATTCTTTTACTGAACTCGACGCCATCTGTGAACAAAATTTGTTTTAAGTATAAGTAAATTAAAAATTTAAGAAACCCCCGACGTACCATTGTGGAGACCCCCATACTTTTTCCTGGTCATCATCAGATCATCAAGGTTCCAGACGTGGGAAGGTCACCATGATAAATGTTTGAGCTCAAACTCGAACGACCTAACTGTTACAGTTTCAAGATCCCATCATACTTCAACATGCCAAGATACTCCAAGATCTTAGAACCACTGATCCAATTTTCATCTGACATGGCTACGAATATTCAAAAAGTAAGACTTGCGGCGCCTTAAGTTTCGGGCTACGCCCTACGCGGAATTCGGTCTTCAGCCTCGCCATGTCTATCTTAATATTCCTAGTTCCACATCGTTTACATTTATTTTTTGATCGCCATCTTTAAATATTTTTTTCTCTTTATCGCATAAACATTGTCTCAGGATTCCCTACAACTTTAGTTTGAGAAGACCCCATCTAACTTTTATGGTTTCGGTGGGCTTATAATAATCTTCAAATTCTTTAAGTTTCATATTGTAAAATTGAAGTTAGCTTACATTTTCATGTTCATCATCACATCCTCAAGGTTTCAGATGTCGGAAACGCACCATGAACCTGAATATTTGAGCTCAAACTATTATCTTCCCAGAGATCCCATCTGACATCAAACATACTCCAAGATCTTGGAAACCACTAGTCTAATTTTTATCAGACCTAGCTCGACAAAATTATCTATTTAATTAAAAAACCGGGTCTAATTCATACCATCCGTTCTCAGACTGACAGACAAACGTGTCAAACTTATACCTCCCTCGAGCGGTCGCGGGTTAAAAAAAATAAAACGTTTTTGTGTGTATATGTAGATAAGTACCAACTGGCTGCCCTTGACTCAGTGGAGAAACGCGCTAAGCGCCTTATAGGTGACGAATCGCTGGTGGAAGCTAGACTGCAAAGTCTGGAACATCGGCGCAAGGTTGCCTGTCTATCGGTATTTTATAGGATACATTTCGGAGAGTGCGCATCGGAATTGCACGACCTAATTCCAGCATCTCCATTCCGCCTTCGGACTACCAGGTGCGGGGAGGGGTTCCATCCTTATGTTGTTGATATACCATCTGCTAGCACGAAGCGATTTGCTTCTTCGTTCATTATGCGAACGGCTAAGGAATGGAACAGCCTGCCGGCGTCTGTATTTCACGAAACCTACAACCTTGGGATCTTCAAGGCCAGAGTGAATAGGCATTTACTGGACCCGCATGCTCCATCGTCGACCTCATCGTCGCTTACCATCAGGCGAGATCGAGGTCAAATGCGGGTTTAGTTATACATAAAAAAAAAGTATTTTTTTAGGTTTATTTTTAAGTAGTTAGAAAAATGTTTTAAGATAATCATTGATAACAAAAAATCGATTAATTATTAATTTTAGTAATTAAATTTAGAATGTATGGATTAAAATAATGAATGGGTCGTCGGTGTGTCCACTACACTATACCAACTGTAGTCGTCGGTGTGTAGTGGCTAGGACGTCTAGATGCGGGAGGGATTCGAAACGAAACTATGCAATGTCATTATAAATAATATCCTATTAATCACTTGGTCCATAACATAACCAACCATACATAACCAATGAGTTTTTCGGTTCTTTTTCGAAAGACTATTACGTACATTCACCGACTGCTCCTTCACCGAGTGAAGGAAAACATCGTGAGGAAACCTGTGCACTGAGATAACTAGTGTGTGAAATGGGGAAGGTAATGGGCAAACCACCCCATTAAATCCGCCTAATTTCCATAGACTGTTTGTTGTAATTTTAATGTTGTTTTTCATTTTTGACTAATAATCGATCGTGAGAAATACGGCTAACAAAAAGAAAATTAATATTCAAAATGTCCGTTTGTTTGTATGCTAAATAGTTGACTGGCTTTAGTAAAATGTATTATTTTACAAATAATAAGGAATACAATGATTTACTAATACATACCATACCACATAATTTTACTTATGTGTTTTTTTTACAAATAATAAGGATACCCTGATTTACTAATACATACCATACCACAGAAATCGGACTACTAGCGAATTTCAAAATAGTTAGGCCATACCTATCTCGCAATGACGGCTGCCCCAAGTGCAGCCGTCATTGCGAGATAGGGATATTGTGTGAAAGTAAAAAATAAAAACAATTAATTAAATTAATAGATTAATACCCATAGTGTCTTCCACAGCTATTCTTCTCGGCAGATAATCGTACAGCTACATAACCTATTTAAATTAAAGAGCTGAGAGAGGAAGGGCCTCCTGAGCCCTTCAATCTTGAGTTACCATTGTTGCGTTGTGGGAACCATGGAAAAATTGACTTTATGGTAGAAAGCGAAGTCGTTGACCTCGGCTACAATGTTACATTCGTAATTTTAGTGATATTACGCAACGCGTGGTACGCGGGTAGGACACAACAACAACGGCCCGTATAATCGCCCAAAAACTCTATTTCTATTAACACATTGCATTTTAAATTTAAATAAGAATGTTATGGCAGCACATTCGAAAGCTTTCATTCAAAATCCATTTGAAGAATCTAAGAAATATGGAAATGTTATTTACTATTCTTTCCAATATCTGAACGGTACAACACTGTTAAATCAGTAAACATGTACTATGGGTTTAGTTAGAATGTCTCGTGGATAATTTAAATCGTTGATAATAATTACTTACTTAAGAAAGATAGGAATTACCAACAACGACTTGTCTCTAAGAAATTAATACAGATACGAAGCAATTAAATGGCAAATAAAAGAATAAGTAAGTTAGTAAATATGTTTATTTCACATAATAAAATAGGCACTTATACGAAACTAAGCCATCTTAGCAAGGCTCAAGATATCGAATGCTGGAACTCTCCGAACGAGGTTAAATAAACTTTTTAAGATCATTTTTGGGAACCATCAACAGCCTAATCTTAGTCAATTGGAAATTTAAAAACCCGTTTTCTTGTAAAGCTGTCAACGAATTTTATATTGTATTTCCTGAGTGGGTCATTCATCGAATAATTTACAGATGTCAAAGACATGTCGATATTATTGATATAACACTATTTAAATACAACATATCTAGCTTATACATATGTAGGTATCAAATAAATGTTATGTCTACCACTACCTATATACTTTATTGAAATAATCAAAATTGGGTTGATATTGATTTTGATATAAGTATCATTGATAAACTTTAGGCATATGGCCTAAACAATTTACTGACTATAATAATAGCATTTTTTCTAGAAGAGTCTAAAATCTATTGTTTTGATTTATGTTTACATACAACCTACTGTTTTGTTACCCTCTTGAACTCTGTAGTGACGTAAGGCATGTATGTTGCTAAAAACTTTAGTTTACGTTAGTTCCAATAGTTGTGTCAGGACGACCCTGTAACTCAAGGCTATCAAGTTTTTAATGATCATTCAAACACGTTGCTTGAAACATATGTGCATTTATGTAAACCTACAATTTCTTAATATATCATAATTTGCTATTCATTAGGTATATTATTACGAGGTCCCTAATAATCAGAGCAATGAGCCCTGACCCACTGGGTAGACCCAAATTTACAGATAGATAAAATGTGTCTATTAATTTTTTTAGTTGCGAAGCAGTAAATCTATGTTTCTGTGTACGTATAAGTACTATTCACCCACAACAACCTTGATGACATCAATGAATCGCCAACTCATAGTCAAAGCTCTATGACCAACTTACACATTCAGTAGCCATAATACACAATGGATGAATGACGCTCATTATGTTCGACAATGAACTTGTCCACCATAAACATTTCTATTGACAATGCAGCGAACACATAAGTGCTTACTACTGACTGTCCACAGAGAAGTGTCATAGCAAAGGTTGTTTGTTGTGTACACAAACCCAACTTTACGAATTAAGGCAAGTCCACACGCATAAATCTTTAAAAAAAATTAAATTGCTGTTGCGCTATAAGAGCATTGCTTAAGTTGTTGTTGTTTACGAATAAAATGGGAATCGATTAAAATAACTTTATAATGGCATTTTGTAAGTCAATGCATGACCAAATAGGCACTGGAAAATTTTGAATAATACTTATTGCATCATAGAGGTTAGTTTTGCCGCATACTAACGAAAAACTTGCATCAATATTACCTTTATTTTATGTACTGAACGATTACCGATTTCAAAAATCATAGATAAACGTACCAAATATTGTTTTGTATAGAATTTCGAGTATTTCGAACATAACTCAGAATTTAAACCAATATGGATATTATTTAAAAAAAATCAATTAAAACACATCTAATCAGAATTTTTGATTCATAATTAACATAATTTAGATTTTGAACTTGTCCTATTGATTTAATTGAAAGGATAGGTACATTTACCATTGCTTAATTTGAAAGAGATTTAAAATTAAATGTGCAGTACGCCTACTTAGTTCTAACAAAAAATTATGAACTTGTTATGGTTACGAGTTACGACACACTATTTGCCGCCATTGCCGTGGCCTAGAGGATGAACAAACCATTTGACAGATTATGAAAATATGTATTTCTTGTATTTATTTATAACTTGTTTATGCATGTACGAGTATTACCATTTTAGACTATTTTTAACTGTGGTTTCGTGAGAAAGTTGATTACATCACGCGCATCACGGTCTATTTTTAGAATGAATTTTTATATTTCGTTTTATGTAACGGTTATACGAGTAGATAGTTGTTATATCTAACGCGACAGCGATGATAGCTACACAATGAGGACGCGGTGAACTGCATGGCTATTTTTAGATTTTGGTATCGATTTAGCAATACTAAATGAGATATTAGTTAACTTGCGGTGTTTGTATGCTTTCACTTTTTCGGCGAACAGTTTCGTGGGGGAGCTAGGTCGTGGCCTCATGGTCGTCCACGTGCGACTGCCCCGCTGTTGCTAGAGCCTACACCTCGATTAAACCTCGTACCTACGTAAGACTTGTGACATTGTGAAATGTCACAGAATTCCTATAGGTATAGACCTATTTTACAGTCAAGGCTACTGTTTACATCAGATAGTAGTCTATCTGATGTTACCTATAACATTTATCTCAAGGTGCTCATTGGAATTCCCAAATCTTGTGTCTACTTTCAATCAGTTGATGGGTTGATGTCGATGAATGGTTAATATTGTATGATTAGACTTAAATAATATACTGTTTCACTGGTTTTTACTGTTTTGTAAGAGTAAAAACCTGTGAAACAGTATATTATTTAAGTCTAATCATACAGTACAAGTTTCACCAAGTACCAACAACCGCAAGTATTAACCGGTTAATATTGTGACAATGATAAAATAAAGCGAGATTTTTCTAATGTTGTTTGAATAACTAAAACAATTTGAACCACGATACCTATACCTATAGATACTAGAGGTACTAGAGATACTTAGGTGTGTCATTTGTACTACCAGTTGTACTTCTTGGTAGTACTACCGGCACGGAGGGGAAATAAATGTACGAATTGTAGGTATACTAGTATTTTTCCTTTCTAGGTGTAGCTTAATAGGTGGATAGACCTATAGTAACATACCTATAACTTGTCACTTTTTTCTGTGTCACCAGTGCCAGGATAAAAATATTTGTTTTTAAATATTAACATCCTCTTATTACTGATCTTATCTTATCTTTGGATGGGGGCTGGGAAACCCAGCGACACTTCGACCCATTGGGATCTTCTGTGTTCAACACCTTGTACCTATCCCTTGACCACTTCACCGAATATGTAATGCATGAGCAAGACAATGCGTCTTAGTGGGAGGGATTTGAATTCCCTTGGGTTTGGATAGGCATAGCCTAGCAGACCCATCCTTTTTCCCGCGAAAGCGTCACACACACAAGATTACTGGTCGGAAGATCTGAGAAACGGAAGTTCCGTTTGTATATTATTAAATTTCCTATTTTATATTTAAACACCCGCAGTACCGAGATTGTTACCCCCCCTATTATATCTTTTATTTTATATTCCTTGATTTCTCATAATAATGACGACGTATATAAAATGACGTAAGTACATACCCATGGATCGTAGTGGTCAAAGGACACTAGCAAAACCAGCTGGGGCAATTGAAGAACCTACCTGTTTTGCAACATTTGCATAACTACCTATAAGTCTACTAGAAGATTTTTAGTATTGTCCGGAAATATGTCATGTAAGTACTCGTAGTTAGTAGTTCGTGTAGTGAAGGTTTTTTACCCGAACAGTTTTTACCCGAACTGCGCGACAGCAGGGTTATGTTTATCGCGCGTATCTATGTTTGTTTGTGGAGTATTCTTTATTCCCTCGTAGCGCCTAATCGGCTGGATGGATTTTAATGAATGAGGTATCATTATTTTCCTGTTAATCCCGAGAGTGACATAGGATACATAAAGTGTCAAGAAATCCAATATGGCGGCAAATTTGTTAGGACTGTAGGAAATGGGTTATCTAGGTAAGTTATTAGAAACTTTCTATCTAAGCTTTGATTAGATACTTATTATTCTACGTCATATAAAAGCATGCGTAAAGAAATTTAACCACAGAAAGGGCGATAACGTAAATATGATTTCACAAAATCACTGACCATTAGAGCCGCTCGTTTCTGATTTACGTTTCTCTTTACGGTTACATGTCGTTTGTCACTCTAATGTTAAAAAAATTAAGTAAAAATATTAGAATTTTAATATCGGCGTTCTTTTAGTGACTGAACAAGTAAATACAAAAATTATAATTAGTCAAGTCAAGAAGTGTGATTTGTAAGATTAACTATAAACTTCCACAATAAATATAGCGAATAAAGATCAAATCATAGAAAGGTGTGCGAATTAATAATAAGTAAAAGAAGAAAGCAAAAGTAAGCGGAACTCGTAAGTGGACCACTCGATGTAATTTGAAGTGAACCACAGATTAATCGCTCTACGTATCTACAAAAAATATAAAGATACCGAAGGTCCGCTCATTACACACGTGCGATATTGGCCCACGTACTAGCGGGCTCTACGTACTAGCAATCTCAAATCGAATCAGACGAATTCAATAGCGAAATGCAAGCGTTGTTGCGCGATCGAGTGGTAGGCATTATTTTTAATTTTAGTTATGTTGTTTGTAGCCGTGGCAGGATTAGAGGAAGAGAGGTAAGATTTTTACGGAAGAGAGGTGAGGTTATTTCTTAAATTTTTGTATCGTAACTGCATGCGCAGTTAGACCTATCTAGTGTTAAATCGACTAGAAAATACGCGGTGTGCATAGGCCCTTTTAAATAATATTCATATGTGTAAGTAGGTACTTGGCATTATGTGTAATTGGTATTTTGCGAAATTGGCAATATTCGTCTAAACTAATAAAATAATATAGCACTCTTATTAACAATACCATATGTATACCCTTATCTGCCGAATATTTTCGATGACATATTTCATCACATCATTATTGGGGCAAGTACTTACCTCTTTTAATCTCAGCTCTTCAAAAATTTCACACATCGAAATGATTTGGCAATTATTATTATTTATTGTATAGAGTTAGACGGGCTTCGTATTTGAGTGTTTGGTTTAATTCTATCGAGTATAGAGGCGTTTTTCAAATAACTTTCAACACCTTACAATTAAATAAAAATACAGTCTCGATATGACAGGTAAGAGGAATATATAGGTACAATCTCGTCATCTTGTAAGTTTATTATATGTCGCATTCCGATTGTATATTAGCCCGTTTTACATAATGACTAGCTGTTTTATAAAACGGCGCCGTTATGTATGGCTGCCCATGTTTAGCCGGAATATAAAATGGTTATATTGCAGCCGTATTGTACAATTAGTTAATGATTTCCGGTGATTCGCGCTGATATGTTATTTGATAATTTCAACATTTTCTACACTCGACACCGCACGAGCGATAAAAATTGGAACTAAAATTTAAAATCCGCCATCTCATTTCACGCCGCTTTGCAAAAAGGCTGAACGTTGGCCCGTCGACTTGAAGAAAACGTTTATACATCGGACGTGTTGAGGTTCACCCTTAAGTAAAACGGCTGAACGTCGTTTAGCCATAATACAAAACGGCGCTGATTTGCAAAATGGCTAGCCATTATGAAATACGGCGGATTATACAATCGAGCAACGACATATATAACATGTTGAAAATACTTACCTCGTTATTAGTAAAAGAGAAAATCACACAGGTATTTTTATTTGAAATATTATAAGTAGGTACTTACATAATAAGGATTTGGTTAAAATTATAAAGGAAGATAAATAGATTAAGTAGTGCCGATTTATTTATAAAGTGTATGAAACTGTTGGTTAGCAAATCCTGAAACATAGAGTAAGTAATATGAAACTTCTCGTAATAACAGTGCGTAAATGACTTGTGACCGTGTCATTATGATTTCTGACCATATTTTTGCAGCATTATATCTCGTAAATCGTATACATATTTTTTATTTATTTACAGGTAGATCCTGATATGCAGTATCGCCTGTATTGGCACCTCTCTGTTATCTATTTCTGCCGCATAGCAGAAATGCTTGCGTTTCTGTTTCGGTTGAGTCAGCGTAATTACCGGCACATGAGGCACTCCATCTTAGTCCTCAAGATCAGCAGCGTATCGAAAACCCTCTAATAATAATACAGTGGGGTGAGATGTCTATGAGTTACGGTGACCACTTACCATCAGGTGGCCTGTTTGCTCGTCTGCTCTACTTATTTAAAAAAAAACTTGTTCGCTATAAAACAACTTTGAAACTTTGGTGAATGTAACAGAAGTGTATTTTCAATAGTGAACCTATAGTAAAACCAGGTTAGAACATTAAGACTCAAAAATTAAATAGGTGTTTTTATTATTATATTATGTTAATTTGTATTAATACAATTAATTAGCGAACAATAGTAGATTGTATCATAAGGGACCAAAATAGTATATTTACGGGGACGGCCGTTATATTGAATCCATTGCAGAGCTAGCGAAGGATTCTAAAGTAGAATCCTAATTAAAGTGTTAATTACACTATAACTTTGTCTTTTCACTAAGTAACTTTTGGTACAGAATTTGTTATTTATTTTAATTTTCCTTTCGCCGTAAAGGAAATAAATTTCAAAACTGGATATTTTTTTATTTTTAGTTCGTCCCCCAACGATGGAAATAATTTTATGTCGAGTTAATTTTAATTTAATTTTGACTTCACTTTTCATTCCACTTGCGAGGAAAACAAATAAGAGGCGCTTTTAAATACAATATATTTATATACAACGGTTTATAATGTAATTATCGGACAAAGTACAAAACTAAAAAATATATCTGAAAAACTCTTCACCTTTGTATACACATTTTTCCATAAGTACGACGAAATTGGTACAGGTTTTCAAATATATTTCCCGGAATTTCATGGGCAATAGATTATGTATCACATTTTTCGCATCAGTTTTAATACATTCCAGTGTTAATAGTTCGCTTTCACTACTGGATGAACTTATTTTTATTTAGATATTATTTAGTAAAAATAAAAATCGCACCGTGAACAGAAGACGGTTCGCGCGTTCCTCATTTTTTTTTAATACAGCCGCCGCGTCGCGTCTACTGGCCAGAAATATTTTTTATACAATATAGTATACCTAGTATTTATAACAATTTTAATCCATAGGGATTAAAAGTAAAAGCGGAATTAAAAGTGAATACGACAAAATACCTTCTCATATTATAGCAACTCGACGCGAATCCGGCATCAACTCAATTCGCTTTTCTCGGAGTTGAGTTGGTGCCGGGGTGCCCTTTGAGATCTTTCGGCGTACTTTTTGGGGAACAAATTTTTGATTTTTGAATAGGTGGGATGAAAAGTTAATTTTAGATTTCTATAGGTATATGTATTTGTATTTATATATGTATTTAAATCGCGTCTATGTCTGCTCACATAACTGATCTTTCTTTTCTTTTCTAATTCCTACAAACACCCATCTTATCTACCTACTATAGATTGTTGGTAGGAAACTACAAGCAGGTACGAATTAAGCAAGTTTACCCTACCTACTATTTACTGACTGATTGACTGATTTCTTCTGTAATTAGTTTTAACTGAAATCATGTTCCATCCCTTACTCATAAATTCATAATCATTAAACATTATATCATTGTCGAACGTATACCGGTAGCGAACGGTAATTATACTTAATTATTAATACACTCCCTCCAGGGCGGATATAACCCTGGGGAGAAACTAAAAAAAGACTGACATAATGCTTCAAAATCGTAAGTACCTGTAGTGTTTCTCTTAATCATACACTATAATAGTTTTACACCTATAGTAGGTACAAGTAGGTACACGACTGTAGGCTCGCCACCTTTTTTATTATTAAATAAGGATAGCAGACGAGCACACAGGCCACCTTATGGTAAATGGTCACCGTTGCCCATAGACATAACACCTTACAGTATTATTATTAAATTTTTAATGCGCTGCTAACCCGGAGGACTAAGGTGGATTGCCTCATGTGCCGGAAATTACACTGGTTCTCTTACACTTCAAACCAAAACAATAATAGATAAGAGGGCGGTACCGCCCCACCTTCACATCAGGATCTACCACCAGTCACGTTTGTCCACTAAACCTTACGGCGAAAAGTGGGAACTACTCGTACTTACTTGTGGTTCAATAAATATATGTGACTTATATTCATACGTTGACATGGCACATTAACAATTATTTTGTTAATCGAATACTTTTGGTAGCTTATAATTACGAGTAGCCCTCATCCTACTTAAATTGATTCTAGATTTTTTACCACCTCAAAGTCGTACACCTTGGTCTGTACTTAGGTATTACTATACTTTAGTTACAGGCACTTAATTTAAAACTAGTTCGTTGTACGTATGTATAGTGTAGGTAATGTAAATAGTGGCTTCTAGCTATGTATAAAAAGCGGATTTTCGAGTAACTACCTCTAATCTAATCTTTTTTAGGATGTATTTTGGTGGAAGATGATAACAGTAGGTTCCTAGATATTTTTGGCATAAGGTATACACACTCATCATATGTTTAAAAGCTTGTTATTTTTTTTAGATACACCCTCTAATTTTGATCATCTTCAAAATCAGAGGTGTATCTAAATAAAAAATGTGCAGGACTTGAAATTGAAATTCGCAGACACGCCAATATAAAGCTTTCGCTATGCATTACATATTTATTACTAAGAGTCAAGCAAGGCTTTACCTTTGCAAATGAGGAAAAACGGTCTTGATGTGCAGACGGACAACAAAGTGATCTTAAAAGGGTTTCGCACCTACTAAGGTAAAGGTTAAAAGCATAAATAAAATCATACTTAATAGAATAATATAGAGATTCAGTCGAATAATTGAATAATTTATTAGGTATAGTACCTACTTTATAAGCCTGATGCTGACCTTGTAATCAGTTACTAGGACGGCATTGATCATCTGCCCTCAAACAGACCTTTGGAATTAAAAAAGAACACTTGAAATGTAGTTATAGTCATAATATAGTACCTACTTTATAAGTTTGATGTTGACTTTGTAATCAGTTGCTAGGACATTATCTATTGGCCATCTGCCCTCAAAAAGTCCTTTGGAATTAAAAAAGAACATTTGAAATGTCGTTATAGTCATAATATAGTACCTACTTTATAAGTTTGATGTTGACTTTGTAATCAGTTGCTAGGACATTATCTATTGGCCATCTGCCCTCACAAAGTCCTTTGGAATTAAAAAAAGATCATTTGAAATGTAGTTATAGTTATAATATAGTGCCTACTTTAGAAGCTTGATGTTGACTTTGTAATCAGTTGCTAGGACATTATCTTTGGCCATCTGCCCTCTAAAAGACCGTTGGAATTAAAAAGAACATTTGAAATGTAGTTATAGTATAATATATCTGAGAGCAATATTACAAGTGTCTGGCCCATACATGTTTGGCAAGAATGCTCTCTAGTCAATGTGGGCTTTTGCCGGCAAGAAATGCAAATCTTCTTTTTACCATTTTTATTACCTACCTTTTTTAAACATCTTTGCTATAACCAGTTCCACATTGTCATCATCGATAATTTAGGTAGAGATTGTAATGTGGTTCTTAATGGTGTTTAAAAGTTACATGTTAAACATTAAATGGTGATCTATATTCATGTAAGTACTTATACAGATACTGCAAAAGATGGTAATTTCAAATTTTTAATTCCTCATCAATAATTTAAAAAAAAATCAAAGATGAGAAATTAAATATTTCAGGACAACTTTTTTCTGTTGTGAAATTAAAATGTTTACGCTATGTGATCTAGTAGCAATATCAGTTGAAAGATTCTGAATATCTTTCTCAGTGACAAAATAATCGCCTGTTAACACTTAGTTGTTCCATCCTGTATAGCCATACCGGTATTTATATATCGGTTCCACACAATACATCCGGGTGAAGTAAATTTCGTACTTTATACATACTCGTACATCCTTAAAATCAAATATCAGTAAAATTGGTTTTGCAAAAACTAAACTTTTGGGCACTTACTAAAAAGACAACACAAATCACAATGCAGCTCGTAGTGGCCACGTGGTAACTCCTCTAACTATGGTTGGCGATTCTTGCACATTCGACATGGAAAAGTCGATCTCTACGGAGGTCTTGTTACGCACATATGTTCGTGTTTATGTCAGCAAACGTAACAATAATAATGTAGAATTCGACATTTACACGTTGAACGTTCTGACAGGATAAATCGTATTATAATATAAATGAAGACCGTCTATCGGATACCCTATTTTTCATTACTACAATTATCCCACTGTTTTGGTAGTCTCTATTTTTCATTTGACTGCAATATGATGATAACGTATAAATAAATGATAAAATAAGTCGTAGATTATTATTTACTTAAAGAAGAGTTTCAGGTCATATTCGTACATGCTTATTTACATAATCTATCACCTTGAAAAGGTCGGAATTTTTTTGAGTTTCAGCCCCTACCTGTAGTAAGTAATTACTAATTAATTTATGAACCAATTGTATTTTTTTGTGTAATTCAACAATAATTATGTATGGAAAAATAAATATAAAACAAAATAAAGTGACAGTAAAATTACTTACAGCAGAACTTTATTACGAAATTGTATTATTGTTTTCGGAGACAATCTCGAAAACTACTCAACCGGTTTGGTTTGTAAGAGTAAAATTATTATGTGGACCATGTCGTGGAGGCGAAATTTTTATCTACAGAACTTTTATAAGTAAGTACATAATTCACTTAACCGTATAGGTACGACATTGGAAGGTAAAATTGATTACCTAATAAAAATGTGTAAATTACGATCCAGTACCTACTGAATAAGGCCGTGTCCTCCGGCCTCATCGTTACTTACCACCAGGTGACATTGAGGTCAAACGCGGGTTTAGGTGCAAATTTAAATAAAAATTACTTACCTTTGCGAATTATGTAGGTTACAAAATCATATTAATTGATCCTATACTAAATATAACGTGGTTAATATAAGTGGTAAACTCCTAATATCCGCCCTGCGTTGCCACATTGCGAAGGCTAGCTGCAATGTGAACACCGGTCATCACACCGTTATGTAAAAATTGGGGCTTGTAAAAAAACTTACTGTTTGTTACTCAGGTGCGATGTAGAGCGGTGATGGTCGCGGACGGCGAGCGGAGCGGCCCTCGAGCTACCTTTCGCGGACACTTTCCGGAATATACTGAGCGCGCGCAGCCTCAACCTCAGATAAAATAAAGTCGCTTCCCAAGCACGTTACGTACATACAAGTTAATTAAAAGCGTCCAAACTTTGTCCGCTACATCAACGATACCAACATCTTCACATCGTCTGTGTGTGGTGTTAAAATAATCCTTTCTTGGCGGCCATGTCTTAATAACATACTAATGTATAGAAAGTTTTTGTCACGTATTGTTTTGTTACGCATGCATGGTTCTTACAGTAAACTTATTTAGTGGACGGAATGATATTTTGTGGATTCTATTAAACATAGTATTCGTCAAACGTAACAAATAACATCATAAAAATCATCATACACTCAGGGAGATGTTTTAAAATTTCTCTGAGTCCCATAATTTCAAATTATTGTCGCCCTTATAGCTATAAGTTAAAAAAATTAAAATGGAGTTAAAGATAAACCATACTTATAGTAAGGATAGGAAATAAATAAAGGTAGGTAGTTATTAATTATCTAAATAGGTACCATTGTTCCTTGGTAATTAATGAAGTTGTAACAGGGCAAATGGACAATTGAGTGGATAATCAATGTTATTTAATTAGCTCCACCTTGCATCACACGTTGCGCTAATATGTAGGTATGTATTTTACAGTGTGATTCATCTACATTATCCCACCATTACAATAGAGCGTAGATCGGTAAAGGGGTTACCGATCTACGCTCTATTAAATTCGTTAGTTATATCGCCTAGTTAATTAATTCGTAATATTATTATGTATACTTACCTGCCAAGTTCGTTAATATTGTTTTCCGTATGTGTCGTCGACGGGAATCGCTGACTGATGATGGTGATATACTAGGATTTGTTAGAACCACTGGGCAAGAACCACTAACAATCAATCAGCGCCAAAAAAAATTTTTTTGTTCACAAGTACTTACAGGACAATAAGTTCAATCAGTGATTGTCTAAAATATTTAGTGAAGCCGGAATTACTTATAATAATATATTATATCATCCCATTGGAAGAAAATCGTTACAAATGCATAAAATACGAAAGTGAGATTATTGTACCGTCGCATTAGTCATTGTCATATATTTATAATAATAGTCCCACTTTTAGTTTTCGAGATATGTTTGGTGCATAAAATAATGCGCCATATAATAATGACTAAAGTGTTAAGTACGAGATATCGTTTGTTGTCAGAATAATATGAAATTGAAATTGAAGATAAAGATTTTTTTTAGTTTAATTTTTCTTGTAATCACATGACGTTGATATTTCATAAAAAGTGCCTCATATGCAGATCTGTTGTTGTTGGCCTTGTACATCTTGACAGATGATTTACACAGCGTCGTGTCGGCATCTACGCTCGTGGCTGAATAATCAGATGCGAGAGCGGCAAGTTCTGCCGCACGTGAATTGCGAATCTGTTGGAGCAGGAGTTGCGAGGTGTCTGTGCCGGTTAGCTCGTTTGTCAGCTAAGTTTTGGAACCACTCGATGTCATTTTAAGTGCGGCCCTCGATCAGCAGACGCCTCCATGTGTCTCTATCCACGGCGAGATTCTCCCAGTGACTGGTATCAATCCCAAATGCAGCTAAGTCACGCTTCGTGCAGTCCTTGTAGCGCAGAGTGGGTCTTCCCACTGGTCTCTTGGCGTGCGCAACCTGGCTCAACAAGATTTCTCTGGGCAAACGAGTGCTGTCCATGCGGTGCCCCAGCCACTGTAGACGCCTCTATTTGAGAGTAGCAGAAACGCTGGGACAATTCAGCGTAACATTCGTCATTTTGCAAACATGTATTGGGTAGAATTTTGCAAAAGTTTCCAAGCCTGCGCCAAATACAGGAAACCTAAGTGGCCTGTACACCGGGATTAAGACTGCTCTCGGACCTTTGCCGAAGAAATAAACACTTCTGAAAGAGGCCGATGGCTCGATAATATCGGACAGCAGCTGTCAACTGAACCGGTCGGTTGAAAATTATTCTGGGCTATATTCACGTCCAGTATACATCAGCCCAGTGACCGAGGACCAAATTCCAGAACTGGCGGTGTGAAGGGAGCTTGACGAGGCATCCACAGTAGAAGAGCTATACAAAGCCGCACAACAACTTAAAGGCGGAAAGAGTCCCGGAAACGACTGTATCCCAGCTGAATTACTGAAGTTACAGTGTCTTTTGCCTATTCTGCACAACTTTCTTTCAAAGCGCTGGAAGCTGGAGTTCGTTCCTCAGGATATGCGGGATGCAAACATCTTCACCTTATACAAGGGAAAAGGCGACCGCGGTGCTTGCAACTGTTACCGCGGTATATCCCTTCTCAGCATCGTAGGCAAGTTTTCGCCAGGTTTGTCTTAACTAAACTGCAAAAGCTTGCCGAACGTGTGTACCCTGAGGCTCAATGTGGCTTCTGCGGTCAGCGCTCCACAACGGACATGATTTTCACCTCGCGCCAACTACAAGAGAAATGTCGGGAGCAGAGGACTCCCTTGTTGGTAACGTTCGTTGACCTAAACATGGTTTTCGACACTGTGAGTAGGGAGGGCCTCTACACCGCTCTCCAAAAGATCAGATGCTCACCAAAGCTTCTGGGACTAATCAAGTCGCTGCCCTTTGTGTCCTCGTGGAAAGCCACGAGGACACAAAGGGTAGCGTCATCTTCGATGGAAATGAATCTGAACCTTTTGACGTGCGCAGTGACGTGACGTTCGGCAAGGCTGTGCACTCGCTCCCTCCTCCTTGTTCGATATTTTCTTTTCCCTACTCCTCAAAGTCGCCTTCGGCGAAGAGAAACGTGGTATACACTTGCACACCAGGTCTGACGGGAAACTTTTTAACATCTCGCTCCTAAGACCTAAGCGAAATCGCGATGACTTGTACATTGACAGACTTATTTTAGCCGACGACGCAGCTTTTGGTGGAAAGACCCCGCACAAGTTCCAAGTTTTACTGGTCAAATTTGCCGAAGCGTGCTCTTTGCTCTCCATGGCCATAAATGCGAAGAAGACGGTAGTTATGGCTCAACGCTGCGATTTAACTCCGGTGATCTTACTGGATGGCATGCCTCTGACGGTAGGTTCTTCTACCTGGGGCCAATGTATCGAACAATCTCTCGCTCGAAACAGAGATCGTTATTCGCATTGGCAAAGCGGCCACGATGTTCGGGAAGCTCGGTGTTTTTCAAGATGCATCGTCCTTGCTTCCTTGTTTCGCACTTTCATGAGTCGACATTAAGTGGTAACGAAACGAACGAAAACGAGAACTTCCCTAACTTTTGGAGTTGTGTACAACTACATAAACAGATTTTGAAAAAATGTTACAGACTGCGAGGAAATGGGCGGTTCTCACATTTTCTTTTTCATTTATCCTGTTCTTATAAGGATGAAAAGACTATGGGACCAACTGAGGTTAGAGTACTAGAAAAGTCAGAGATCGCAAATAAACTTTTTTTTCACAAAATCTTTATTGTGAAAAAGTAAAATAGCTAATTGTTATGTACAATCATTTAATTTGAAAACTTGCTTGTCCAATCCTCCATCCATTGTGTGCGTCTACTCTGCCCCCAGCCTACAAGTCTGAAATTCTGTTACAATTAGTGGCGCTATTGTATATGGAGCTTGGTCTTCGAGACACGTTGTCAAAATTTTCGTTTCGTGACTGTCAAACTGAATTCTATGGGATACGCCCTCAGGATAATTCCTTTTGAGATTTAGACACTTTCAGAATTTGCTATCACACATCGTGTAACTTAACTAAAAATATGCGGACTGTCAGATCAGTGACTGCTTTCTACCAGTTTTATACAGATATTTTATGAAAGGTTAGCGAAAGAAAACATAATAACGTTATAATTCTAGGTAATTTATGATATAAAAAATAGATATAAGTATTTCCGGTTAGGTCGTCCGTCTTTTAGCGAAGAAAGGTATTTATATACTTCAAACGTGCAGTGTCATATCGCCGAGTCGATGTACAGGCCACATACAGTCGCAGCCACCTGGAATCTGTATGCTCCTGGTCTCCCAACAGTCACTGAAATAAAAATTAAAACAACTGAAAGCTTTATATAATATTAGAGATGTAACTTAGCTCATTAGAAGCAAACTATCCCTATACACAGAAATCGGAATAGTAGGAACGACCTCGCCTCTGAATTTCAAAATTTTTGATATTATACCTATACACGGAAAGAAAAACCTCGTAATAATAACGAGAAATCAGTACAATTGTTCATTTAGTATCCATTACATTACAATATTTTAAGCATCCATTACAAAAAAACTCGTAATATGTCGTAATGGCGAGAAATCTTGTATAGCGGGGGACAATGGATCCATTATAATGTAAAGAAAGAATAAAAGAATGTATTTCCAAGAGCGCAGACATACAAACAATTAAGTATAGAAGATTTAAATGATCATATTTTCAAACAAATATAAGATAAATAACCAAAAGTAATTAATTAATTATTTCTCGTTACTATTACGAGATTTTTTGTAATGGATGCTATAAGATATTGTAATGGATACTACATGAACAAAACGGTATTAACCTAAATTTTTTTAATGCATCAATCAACTTACATGGACATAATAAAGAAGGATCTAAAATTAGTTTTTCGATATCTCAACTAACATCAGAGATATTAACGCTTAAAGTTAGTATTGGACAGATGCTCTATCCCTTTCCAGTAAAATAAATACCATCGTGTAAGACGGCGTTAGTCAAAAATTCCGCCCCGTGTCGACCCTGGCGCAAAGGTAAAAAAAAACAAATTTGAATTCTGTTTTCACATTTGACAATCAATTTATGATTATTTCTTAATTTTTAAGATATGCTTTTCATATTTGGTACTTACTACCCCTATTGTCCGATTTCTCGTTACTATTACGAGATTTTTCTTTCCGTGTACATATAATAATGTATATATAATATCACATAATAAGAATATATAATATCCGTGTGTATATATAATATCACATAATAAGAATAAGTTTATTTGTGCGGTTTATTTGTATAATATTCTATATCATTCTATACCTCAACTAAGTATGTACTAAGTATAGGTATCATTAAATTTTTCTTTTCTCTTTCATCTTTAATTTATTTTATTTTGTCCTGTAAAATCAAATACTAAAAATTATACTCTTAACTGAATTCTACTCTCCTCTACCACCCTGTGTATTTTTTCTGTGACTTTGACTGTCTTAGGTACATACTCTAAACTATACTGCCTACATTTGCAAGTTAGTACATAGTAGAACTTCTATTGAGAAGTTCTACTATGTACTAACTAGCAATAGTGACACACTCAATAGTGTGTCTCAGGAAGTAATTCATTACCTGGAGTATCGTCTTCTTGTTAAATGGATAGTTTTATTCCACTGGACACACGATAATCCCAGGCTTGAACAAATCTAAAAAGAAAAAAAATATTTATTGTTGGAAGTATCTTTTAGGACTTAAGTGTAGGGCCTGATGCGCCGGTAAATGCTAGTTTTCTTACTCTTCAAATTGAAACAGCAATGCAAGCAATTGATGCTTGGTGGCAGAAATAGCTAAAATGGCGGGACCACTCTAGGCTGATTCTGCCTAGAGTCATAATTCTGCCTAGAGTCATAATTCTGCCTAGAGTAATAATTCTGCCTAGAGTAGTAAATTGACTACAATATTGATCATATACTGATTGCGACACGTACCTAATAGGCTATGGTGAGGTTAAGTGATGCGGTCCTGTAATGTTACATATTGTATATGTACCTTATGTACTAGAAAAGTAGACTGTAATTTAATTTAATGAAAAATAAAAAAATAATTAAAGACTTCAAGTTAGTATAGCAGTAGTATTATATTAATAACGTGTTCTTATATTTGTCCATCTACGACCAAAAAATGTGCTAAGTAATGAGGTAAAAATATTTCAAACATACAATAATATGTATATGAACGGGTAAATAAAGTTGAGGTACAGGTCAAAATCTTGCGTCGACATATTGTTTGCGAATCCTCTAGTGACCGTGATAAATCCTTTCCATTGAGAATAATAAAACATATTTAATTATTTAAATTTAAATATCGGATAGAAGTAAAGTTACCTACCTATCGTAAGTGGCAGACTTGAAGGAACGAATACCCGCCCCTTGGGGAGGGAAACTAGTTTGATGGCATTTCATTCGCACTTAAATAGGGATGCCACGCCAATTATAAGGATTTTTATGTAAAAAGTAAGTAAGGTTCTGGGACTCCACTTGGTTGCGAAGCAGCTATTCAGGCAACCCGGACATTCGCAACGACGGAGAGCAGCGACATTGTAATTGTGTAGCTGGATATCCATGAAGCGGTAATCTCGAGTAGTTGTGCACCTTGGCCTGCCATTTCCTGGTCTTCTGATGTTCATGCCGGTCTCTTGAAATCGCTGGAGTACTCTTTGGACTGTAGATAGATAACGATACTCCCACTGTTCTAGCAGTTCTACGCTGACTTCTTCCTTCTTGTACCATGTTTCGTGTACATTCTTCAGGTGATAGTGACATGATGCTGCACTGAGTAGTGAGATTTTGGTCAAGGAATTGTTTATAATGGCAACTCGGTTTGACATAGTAAAAATAAGAATAAACAAACATGTTTTTGTTCTTACTACCCAATTTGTTATTTTTCAAAATTCTAATATTATTATTTTTTAAACTGAAATTTTTACAAATGAAACTTCATTTGAGGTTTATCATACTCAATACTGATCTACTTATATCATACTATTTATACGAATGATCAATCTCTACAACTTTGGGAGATATCACGGTTTTTCTAAGTGACCCGTTATTTTTGCGTCTCAGTGTATATTGAATTACTTGTTAAGTTAAATAATAATTAATGTTAAATTTATTGTTAGACAAACATACTTGTCAAGTTTTTCGGCTGCGTCCTTCATTTTTGCGTTTGAAATAAATAAGAAGGAATAATATTTAATACATAATACCTACCTAGAATTAACTTACCTATATTTTTTTACTGAGTCATACATGAATTATAATTAATACTTACCTATGTGAAGGAATGAAATACACTCAATGAAAACTTAGGTAGGTACTTACTAACATATATAATTAAGAGCTTGGGTGAAAGAAAAAATGTCTCTCTTCTCCATAAGAGTTTTAGGAGTTGTGCTATATATATCAACCCTATTTAGCTGTAGGCCATGCGAAGGGTAAATTCAGAAAAATGAAAAGTTTTGTAGCGACAGATAGGCTAGTGAGCCGTCCGAGCCCCGGAAAGGCGGGATTTTCCAACTGAGCTATCGCCGCCCGAAGACTCACCTTTTTTTTTCCAAAATATTGGTTATACCTTGCCTAAAGTTTAAGATCGATTGATCGTTAGGGAGATTAGAAGAATTAAAAGCGAGCTCAAAATTTAGGCGAATCCGATACAGATGCACCAGGGTAAAAGGTTAGCGCAGGATCGAGTGAATTGAGTTCTAAATTTTGGCGTGTGTTCTATAGAACTCCATCACGGATTGAGTAAGCTAGATGGATAGTGCAGGAGCTAGCGAAGCGATCTCTATATTCCGGCGCGAATCTAACATCGACAGATTGATATAGGCTAGCGCAGGAACGAGCGAAGCGAGCTCGAAATTTAGTGTGGCTTCGATACGGATGGGTTAGATTTTGACGCTGTTATAACACGGTTGGGTCAGGTTTTCTTGGTTGCGTTTGGGCCGCCGTAGCTGGAACCGCCTGTGAGCCTTTGCATGGAAAATAGCTCATTTTTTCCTATTTTTTGATTATTTATATATAAAATTAATAAATAAATAAATTAAAATTTCGGGGGGAGGGGTGAACCTCCTTAGAAAGAAATCAATTACTTTAAAAAAATAAAAATATCTGAAAATACTGACAAACCTCATTTGTGACTACGATATCGTCAACAGAGTTGCTAGTACATCGTACTTCTTCGTAAAATGCCGGTTTGTATTCATATTCGTCAGTGTTAAGTTGTCTAATCTTCCTCTCCAAGTGACAAATGGGGTAGTGTTTCTGTAAAATAAGTAAGTATGGTGAAAAATGAATGAAGGGAACTCTTGAATGTAGTGGTAATATGTTCGAATATACATTCGATATTTATATAAGTCAGAAGTTAGATTTTATATTAATTGTAAAATAAAGCTTGTATGAGGCAAAGTACTCGTCTCATACTCGTATAGCCAAGTTTTTTGGCTGCGTGCTTTTCTCTGTTTCCCTTTAATCTTGGCTTGTCAAAGGCCTGGACTAAAGGTGCCGGTTTCAGGGCCGCCGGTTCCGTTCACTGCAGCCAATCACGAGGATCAAGTGGGAGAGGACGGAACGCTTGTGATTGGCTGCAGCGAACCGAACCGGCGCTGGAACCTGCGCGTATAGTCCAGGTCTAATTGTCTATAGGTGTACTAGAGCTTACATGCTTACTTACATAATATCTATCGAGTGAATTATGTTTATTACGCTGCTACGATGTTATGTATTACCTGTGCACCCAACTGTCTTAGTCCTCTTTCACGAGAAGCTTGGATCCCCTCTGGTAGCAACTGTAACAATAAAATTTCGTTGACCAAATTTCAACAATGCGGTCAGACGAGACGATAAACATTAGCTCTGGGCGTTCCTACCTTAATCACCAAACGTATTTAAATTCAATCACATATAAAATAAAGTACATTTTGTAAAAAATAGATCCGTTTTTCTGTAAATAAATAACCAAATGACGTTTATTTATTTATTTTCTTTTATATCTGTTCAAATGTTTCCAATTTTCATAAGATAAAATTTATTCGAATTAGTTTTCTCCATAATTGGTACTAGTAATCGTAAAAAATGTATTTTAAAAAATATTCACAAGAATTTCATGTGTCATAGGTACCTTTCGAAATCAGGATAAAATGCAGTATTTTTTCCAATAGTTGGTGAACTTTCGGTAGTAATTTTTTTTTCAGTGACAGGCATTTAATATGGCGTTCAATTTTTTGTGGTTAATTAAGATTTACAAAATCATGAATTAAATTTAGTGCATGGTAGGAGATGAATTAAATTTAGACCATTCTAGCCGGTTCAGGGCTACATTGACTCTAGAGTGTCAAATTGTCTACTGTCTAGCCTATCATGTGAAAAGCGGAAAGCATAGTATATATTTTAAGATGGGATTTTTTGAATAAAATTTGTAGAGCACCCTGAGACATTAGTTGAGATTTTTGTTCTTCAAAATGTGCTATATATAATATTAATGACCCAGCCGAAAGCCTAACTTACCCCGCCTTCAGGCATCGCAGGCCTTTAATACTATCCGAAAACGACAAATGAGATTTACGGAAGACGCATACCTTCCTAATACCTTAGGCAAATAAGAAACCCTAATAAAGAAGATCCTACCTCTGATGGTTCCTCGCAGTCACTGTCTTCTAAAATACGTTCTCTAACCGTCAAGTCTCGGTGTCTGGTTCTCTGAAGACTACCAAGCACTGAGTTCAGTACTTTATCCGGATTAGGTATCCGTAGGATGTGCTCGATGAAGTCTCGAGCTGCTTCTTCGCTTGTGTCCGAGAGAGACGAGGCAAAGCACAGTGATGTACATAGTGCCTGGAAGAAAACAATTGTTATTAATACATTAAAATTAAACTAATCTATTAGGTTGGTATGATCCTAGTAGGCTATAGTATTCGGCGGCTATTCTTTTTCTTTTGTACTGACAACATGAAGGTACGAACGGCGGTAGACTAATTTTTTTTTCATCCATGACTGTAAGGTTAATTAGTTATTTGGTGATAGGAAAACTTACGTAAGTAGTTGTCAAGTACTATCTGCCTAAGAACCCGTATAACTATCCAATTCAATTAATTAGCTATTAATAAAAATCAATGTTATAAATTATAAAACGTTAAAATATATAAATGGCTGAGGTAGCAACATGACAAGCGACGCATTGTCATCAAGTATAACCCCACGAGATTCATTCAGCTGATTTAGTCGAGACGAGGCTGGCTGATTGGTGGTCATTACAGTACTCTCCGTAGGATATCAGTTGCTGCAAACCATGCGCTTCATTTCATTTTTATTGATTTGTTAATATTTTCATAAATAAAGAAGTCGATTATATTTTTCAAAAGCTGTCATAAATTTTGTACATGACATGAACGTTTGGGTGCAGAATGTTCATTTCCCAAAATACTAGTTCCGGAATATATATTGGCAACAATTTATACTGTCACCGAATTTTTTTAGGGCCTTTACACTAAGTGCCAAATAAAATAAATTGATTCTTGATAAATTAAATTGATACCCCATAAAAGAACGCATTAAGTTCCAAAATAAATAAACGAAAACCGGAATAATTATATGTTTTGACCAAAAAATCGTTTTGGGACCTAAAACGAATAAATGGTCACAAAATATTGGTGTACTAAAATACTAAACAATGACCCCAAAAGCTTTGTTCTAATTAGCTTATGTGTAATCAAATTATATAATTGAGTTAAAAAAAATTAATGGCTAAAACAATAAAAGTCAAACTAACTTGCATGTCGGAGCGAAACCGACACGGATGGGTTAGATTGAAGGCTAGGGCGGCAAATAGGCGTAGCTCGCTGCGCTTTATTGTCTTCGTTAGGTTATTTTTTTATAAAAACCCAAAAAAAAACAGTTTACGTTACTAATATATTATGTCAACGCAATTTGGAGACCATTTATCAATTTTAGTGACCATTTATCCGTTCTGGCAACCAAATAAAAATAGTTACCATAATAAGATATTTTGTCAACTTAATTAATTTGGAGGTAATTTTACTGTTTTGGAAACTATTTGGATTATTTTGGTGATATAATAGGTACAATTCTGGTACCCATTTAAACACACGCCTACCATTTATACTATAGTGGAAGTTATCAGGGTGGAAATGATAAACTTGTGGACACACAACTTTAAACTGCAAAACTTTAAAGTGATATAGAATCTGCGCCTACTAATGCAGAAAATGACATTAACAAACATTTAAGAAATTAACGCGTTCAGAATTTGTACTTTTCCGGCTACCATACATTGCAATATCTTTTAATTTAACGAAATAATGGACTAGCTGGACACACTTATCGTTTCCAGCCTGTGTAATAAGGAGTACGTGTAGGGATGGATTAGAATTTATCTAGCGTCATTGAGAAAGGGTGCTGTATTAGGTGACTAACATGGGAAACCATGTGGTAGAATCTTTCATGTTTCTGTCTTGCGACCCCAGTATACCTACAAACAAAGTCTGAATATACTTATAATAAAAGGGATTGATAACCTCTGATGAAGACCCCATATGTCTCTCTGCAGTTTAGTAGGAGCTTCAATAGCATCGTCGTTGTACTTGTTGCACTAATAAAATACCATATTTGCATTTTTACTTTGTATATATGGTAACAACGCCGTGAAATACAATTTATGTCTACCAGTGTTTATACATCTTAAATTTTGTGTTTTATCAAAACATGCGAAGACAATTTGATATGAATATACCAGAGGAAAACTGTAAATTTCCCGTCATTTCAAAAGGGTAAGGGTAGTTCACGAGTTGTGTGATTTAGTTTTCGACGTGTGGAAATGATGCTTTATTATACCTATGTGGTATACCTAATTGATGTCAATAATTAATATATATTTTATTGTTTAACAGGCCGCAAGGAATAGAAATTAGGCGTAAACATCGCGGCACATTTAGACTGCAGCCGGTACCAGAGAATGGAGGCATTTTAGAAAACTTTGATGTCGGAAGTAGGTTAGTACCAGAGGTATTTTGATTAGTTGGTTGGTATGAACTGTGCAATAAACCATAAATTCACCTATGATTCACTTAAGTACCACATAAAGGTAATGAATGAATGAATGAATGAATACTCTTTATTGCACAAAATTAGTGTGATACAATGCGTACAAAACGATTAATACAATCTAGGCGGTCTTATCGCTAAAAGCGATCTCTTCTCTTTATCGAAGAAAATTACGAGATGCATATTTAGAATATTATACGTACACTATTCTTCTTCTATTTAAATTAAATTTAAGAAGAGTTGTTACTCATCTACATAGTGCAGTTACCGTACGTTAGCTAATGTAATTCAATTATTACTATACGTACCTACATATAGTAATAATTGAAATACATTACATTACCCCCTCGGGGATTATGGACGTGAGAGTTATGCTATGTTAAGTAATAGGTATGTATGAGTACCTATACCTAAATTACTTAGTATTTTTTATTATCCATAGTAAGTATAAATATCATATTAAACTTGGATACATCACATCCCATTTGCCCCGTTAAGTAACCTAACAGCAGCTAGTAATATTTGTTCTAAAAACTAAACTATTTATCTAAAACTGAAAGTAGAAACGAAAGCGCCACACCTACTTCGTGCATCATCGTAATAAATATGTAAATAAGTACATATAAATTAATACCTATTACATTTCTTTTAAGTTTGGTACTTATATACGTGTTATAAGTACACAGTGTGATAAAAATATATAAAAAAGCCGGCCAAGCGCGAGTCGAGGCTCGCCATATCTATAGAGTTCTAATATTTATAACTATTGATTGAGTAAAAAAAACTTTTCGTTAAATTATAATTAATTACGGATTATTCACTGAATTCTATTTTTCGTTTTTACTCACAACTTACAAACTATTACAGATGTAGGTATCAAGTTTTGTAAGGGATATGACCAATATTTTACCCAATTTTCAAGTTCCTAGTTAGTACTGTTCATGATATAGACCTGGTAACAAAAGTGGTCATAACATAAGCTATGCGTCAACTGCGTCGTCAACGCAGCGTACGCTGCGAACGGGTAGTTACATAGCTTTGTAATGATTCCTATTAACAATGATCCCCACACGTTAGGGTATACACTGAAAAAACGACTTGTTTGATTTAGAGCATAGCAATTTAAACAAATTTTATTCAGTTGAACACACTACTTGACATATTCGGCTAAGATCTTGATTGAAGTGAACAATCCCCCTCTAAAATATAATTCAACGAAATTTCAAAGTCCATAAACGGATTTGGGTTAAGGCAATATTGTGTGAAATTTTTAAGTCCGTATCCTATTCCGGAGATAATTACATGAGGGACGGATAGACGGACGAACGGACAGACGACGGAGCTACAGCACGGATAGCTGAAAAGAATATAAGTACCTACTTAATTATCATAGTACAATTGTAAAAGAAAACATCACATCTGCTCATATTTTCATGCATGTGTAGCCCGAAAATTGCTCATAGAACACTGTTTCATTCACTTCGATTCAGTAATTTAACGCCACCAAAAATCATTAATGCATCACAAAGGTACTCGACTCGTAGTAACAGGCAAAAATGTTTCATTGTGTTTAAAATAATGATTTATTTATCTATTTTAATGTTACTTTTTAACTGACGATTAAAAGGGAGAGGTTCTCAATTCAACGCATTTGTATGCATGCGCTATGTATATAAAGTAAGTTTCGTCTCGGTAACTAGTGGGCTGATTTTGATGGAATTAGGCGTGGTCCTGTTTAAATTAGGGAAAATTATGAGTAAATACATCTAAATCTGTTCAGTTTCTGTGTATAAAAAATGGTAGTAACTCGGCCTTCCTCTACTAACAATATTAAGGGTGACATTTTCACATTACCTATGAACTGAACCTTAACTGATCCAAAACTTGCTATGGTAACCAAATACCTAACACGTTTTTTCCACAAACGCTATATATGGAGATTTGATTTGATTTGTTAGCGTTTCGTTTCTATAGGCTGATTAATAAGATGATGAAATATTAAAAATTGAAAATAAAAAATATATTATAAGTTTTTATTTTAATATAATGTATAAATTAATACGGTTTTCACAGGTGTGATGAAAAACGGAACATGATACACATTACACGTGCGGAGAGGCAATTGTACTTACGGGCCGTAGAACCCCTAACCCCGTTTACAATTGCTCACTTTCCGCACTAGCATGACGATAATATAACTATACTATTTTAACTCTACCAAAAAATAATGTCGTTGGTGAAGGCATTTACGAGTAGAAATAGAAACGCGTCTGCCGATGGAACTTCTCACTCCGATATTGCGAAATTTGTTTTCGGCAAGAGTCTAAAGTGTAAACTTCTAGACGCTGAAGGTCAAACCCTCAAGTTCATTGGAGCCTGTATGAGCCTTTTTTGTGCTGAATGTATTATATCCTGGTATACTTTTGTATTGTTTATTTTCTGTATTCTGGTGTATACAGTGCTAAATAAACGTTTTTCAATTTCAATTTCTTTTTACTATTAATTTTGATCATGATTTTAGGACTAGGATTTGTCGTACACGTAAGAATGGCACTTTTGCCACAAAGGAGAACGGGCTTTTTAGGCCTGGCCATATCCACTTTCCAGTCACCAAAATTGGCAGAAACCAAAAAAACACAATAAATTAAAATAAATAAAAAAAATCATAAATTAATCATTTTATAGTGTAAAATCTGAACTGTGATTTCGATACGCGACGTTGTTGAGAGCTACCGGCTGTCTAACTCTACACTCATGGCAAGAATTCCCATCGAGATTCCTCGCCGCGAATTCCCCGCGAAAATGAACACTGCACGGTTTCTCATTAACATTCTGGTGCTAGAACGATATTGAAGTCGAAGTAGCAGCTGCCGCTGTTTTTGCATTTGAAATTACTAAAACCATGGCCGCCTTTACACGTTAAAAAGCATTAAAAAATGGACACCGACTCTACAGAAATCGGCTCTTTGGTGTTATTTTGTTCTTTTGAAATCTTTATGGCAATATGTACTAATATTAGTTCATGAAGCTATATCCTACTTACTAGTAGGATATAGCTGCATTAACTGGCAACGCTAAAAAAAACTTGTATCCGGCGAGTCGAGCCAATATGAGTTTTGTGGTGATTTTTCATAAATTACAGTAACAGTAAGAAAGTGAGTACTTTTAACTTCCAGCTTGTAAGAACAACTTATAGAATGGATTTCCGTTTTTTTGTAAATATCTTCTCCTAACCTAACTTTATATAAGTCTGTAAGTAAGTCCAAATACTTGGCAGGGGAGCAATCATTAAAATAATGTAGTTTGATGTAAGTGCTCTGTAAACCATTATCAAATATGGAAATATAAAATCTTAATAGCATTCCTTGTAAATCTTGGCAGTGCCAATAACTGTAGGTACTTATACTCGATTCTCAGAATCCCAGAGAAAAACAATATGAAGATCATCTTTCAATATTAATTCAATTCTCGGAAATACATAAAATCAAAGTTGCATATTGGCTTAGCGGCCCAATAATTATACTGTTATATTGACACTTCTGACATTTCATAACTTTTTCTGTTTTTGTATCTAATGGCATTTAGACAATGAAGTAAAATTATAAAAAGAGAATAATTAAACAAATAGATAATAACGTATTCTAATATAATGGTGGATATTCTGGTTCAGTAATCGTGGTTACTGTTCAAATATCTCGAAACTACTGCTGATTTCGATAATATAATGTAAATCTCGTTATATGCTTATTCCAACAGTAATAAATATATAATGGGAAAGATTAAAAAAAGGGAGTATTTGCCTCTCTGGAAATTGCATGACTTTCATTATTGATGGTAGGTCATCGGTCAGGTTTCCGTTCTAATAGGTAGTCACCTCCGCTGCATTTGATATCATGTTATATAACATAATAAACAGAATTTCATTCTTAACATTCTGGATATAAATCATTTCATTATCATTATCATCCTACGAGACGGTTGTAAACCGTCTCCGGAAGCTAAGTTGAATCTGTTATATTTAATATATCTCGAAATTATTATTTTTCTACATGTAATATATTTTTGAGATTGGTATTTTATGCTCAATAAAATATAATGCAAAGGTATTTTAAATAAATTAAAAAATAAATGAATCTGCGGTATTTTACAATTTTGATTCCATTTTTTGGGGTGAATAGGTAAAACTATCATTAAATCAATATTTACATACATTTTAATATATTATTTTATTAATTATTTAACTAATATTATACTATATTTTAAAAAGTGGCTTTAATATAAATAACTTTATTTAATAAAAATATAATAAAAATAGTATCTGTCATCAGGCCTCGTTTTGTATGAAGGCCGCTCGATTTCCGGACCAATTCAAACAAATCAAGACAAGGGATGGTATAGTAAAGTAAAGAGCTATTTGCTTTGGTACATACAAACTTTAACATAAAATAAAATAAATAAATAATAAATAGCAATTAGCAACAATTGTGGTTCTTATAACTTTAATGTCACACAATTTTGGTTACACCCTGTACTATGACACGTCTTTGTTGTATGGTCTATGAATAAAATTAGCATTGATTTGAAACAACATTGGAATTTCTACAAATAAATTGTGTATAATTACAATATATAGGTACCTATCTCTACTTCAAACTTATTTCGATTCAAATATGATTTATGTTAAAGTTAAGTTCTGCTTTAATATTATAATCATACAGACCTAGTAACTAGAAAAAAAAATCGCGGAATTACATGGTGCATATAAACCGTGTCTCGAAAATTTTCTATGGACTATTTGATTACGTTACCAACGACCAACCTTACTGTGAAATGGGTAAGTTAGTACAATAAACTAAGAGCTAATACAACAAACTCGTCCCACTACATAATATAAAACGTATTCCCTCGGCAAGTCCACCTATTTGTCTGAGAAGGCTAAACTTAACATCTGAATAGATTTTGTTCAGGTTTTCACTGATGTAGGTATAGATGTTGATTTTGAGAGAGAGTTGATAATAAGTACTTACCTATTATAAGATTGTTGAATAATGAGTCCTGGTCGTGCCCCAAAAAGTGCCCCAAAAAAGTCGAAAATGATTAAAAGCTCATAAAATTAATGAAAAATAAAACTCACCATCAATACTACCTCTTTAATGGGCATGATGTCTATAGTTAGGTATACTGTTAGTTCCTTTATTTTAGCGCTGCCCGAACCTGAATTTCAGTTTTAGTGAATTATTTTTCAGGTTGGCTCTCCTTTTATACAGTAAAATAACGTCACAATCCGTTACAATTTATCGAAGTGTTTTTCATAATAAAAACAAAAGTTAATCTATGCCGTAAAAATAGTATGGAATTGTTAATTTTTGGGTTTGGTTTCACTTACTCGTAGGGAATAGTAAAAATCAAAATAGTTAATAAAATATATATTTGTGTAGGTAGGTAGGTTAAAGTATGACAGTCGTAAAAAATAATCATCACTGTACCCAACCTTTTTCTATTTTTTCTTATTATTTTATTTACGTATGAAACTCGTTTCATTTACAAGATTTACACTCGTGTAACGTACAAGAAAATCAACTGGCAATCCGGGGTATCACTTCGCCTTACACGTAAAACACACAAGAATTATAATAATTAATTATTATTAATAAATAATATATTATATTATTAATTAATATAATTAATTATTTGTTATTAATAATTGAAACACAAAATACTTAAATAATTATGAAAATATAATATGCATATTTGAAACATAAAGAAACTTTGCCTGGTACGGTGGTGATTTCTGGTGTTGTTAAATTATTGCACTTACTGGATTACTTTTATGTAAAACGAGTAGGTATAGAGCAATTTTCAATCGGCTACGCATGCACGAAAAGAAATGTTTTTTTAAAAAGCAGATGTGAGGTTTAGCTTGACCTAGTGTCAAGTCAATTTCGTGTTACAATTTTAAGTACATAATACAATATTTGATGCACTGCATATTTAGTACAATATGTTGCAAGGAATAGGGAACCAGGTACCTGCTGTTCCCTGTTTCTTGCCTTATTGTAAGGTTTCGCATGATTAGTAGATATCTCCCTTTAAACGTTTAAAAACTGTAAATTAATATCAAGGAAAAGGCATATCCATGTTACAATAGCGTCAAAAAGTTTTAATTTTCTATATTTGCCTGACAATTTTAACAACACTGAGATTAGCTTTTTATCTTATCTCTACAGCGGTACTCTCTCTGATTGTACTAGCCAATATTACTTACAATGAATGTCAAAGTATAAATAGACTAATCCGTGCGATGATTGGCTAAATCACGCCAAATTAAAATGTATAATAAGTAGATGGTGTTCTGAAAAGTGAAGGTAGGCGTTTACGTAGGTGAGTTTGTTGTTTGTAGAGTTGATTTGAAGTCCTTATGCGGATACAGACATACGACATCGTATATTATGCCTGCATGTTATTTATTTTGTGTATTATCTGTGGAAGACTTGAAGACTTGCTCTGCCAAAATCTAAATTAAGTCTACACAGTTCTGGACCGTTCGTTATGTCACAAATCATCGACATTGAATTAAAAGACTCGATATTCAATAAAAGATTAAAGTCATATCTTCTTAACAAATGTTTCTATTCACTGCAGGAGTTTTTTTGATGATAAAACCAATACTTAATTATAAAATCAATTATGTATAACTTATAATGTCATTTAATTTAATTTATCCCGTTAGCATTTATTACTATTATAATTTATTATAATCTCTTATTTTATATTGCGGTGCCCTACTCAGGGTTTCATATATGATCATATTATATATATCTTTTAAGACCAATTGTTACACATGAAAAGCAATAATATGGTAAATAAATATGAGTATGAAGTCTGGGCCTATCCAATGACGTCCGGAATCCTATCCTAGATATTTCATAATTTATAATTTTATCATAGGCCTCGTGAAATGACGCACTTCACTCAGTGCGTGGGCATTTCAAGAAGTGCGAACAAAGTTGGACAGACAGGTGCAGTAAACCACAATCTATCAAAAACTTTTGATTAAATCTCAACCTTATGCCTGCGCTTTAGGATACATTTCAGATTCTAAAATTTTGATGTTTTGGGTAGGTTGACCTGTGGTCGACTATACTGTAATAGTCTTACTGTAATTCAAAACTGTCTGTCCAAGATTTTAGATACTTCGTGAAATGCGATCACTTACTTACAACCAGGTGGCCCGTTTAACCTAACCTAACATAGCCTTACACAATAAAAACGCAGCTCATTAGTTCACACATGGCGTAAAATGACATTGAATTGAATTGTTGATCAGTAAATACTTGCAGTTTACTTCAAACATTTGCACTGTTAGGTACAAATAACGCCCTGTGGCCTGTTACTGGAACGATATAAGCTTTGTAAATACGAGTGCGTGACCATGGTAACGCTTGTAAATTAGTCAAAAGTACAAGTTCGTGTTTCTGGAAACTTACTTGTAAGATACGAAATACAAGACTATTGTCACAAGTGTTATTGATATCATATGAATCAGTACTATACAAGTGATCGTTTGTCGAATATATTATACAGGCTAATACAAGATTCAAGCACATTCCTTGTTTTATTAGCATGGTGTTTCTCAAAAATGTGACACCTTGTGGATTGTAAGAAATTTCTTATGTCTCGAGGGACTTTTTAAATACATAAAATAATAATACCCTAAACAAATTAGCTTACTTCATATGTAAAGTCTCAAATATTTATTCATAAGCTTATTTTATATCTAACGTCTTAAATATATTAGTATTATTACGCGATTATCACGCACGATCGCCATACAAGTAACTTAATTCCTATTAGCTTTCCTAAATGCTTGTAATTGTGTGAATTATATCAAACTTGTGGATATTTTTTATAACTTCTGGTATAATTTTATGACCACGTTTGAAGCTTGTAAATGTCATTGTCAATTTCTTGTTTGCCCATCTGCTGTCGAATTCACGGCCTAGCCAAAAGAAAATCGGTCAAAACTTTTATGATAAAACATTAGTAATAACATATCGGTGCCGCCCCGGTTAAAGTATGCTGGAAAATAACTATTTTCTAAATATTTTATCATTATTTTATCTATTGACATATTTTGATGATTGACATTAACATGATAAGAAGATTCGAAATACATAATTATTATTGGCCAGTGCATTTCTTCATAGACATTCAACCTCTTTTCATTGTGTAAATAATCTGTACTAGGTACCTACTCAGTTGGTAAGGAATTACTCGTCAGATGACACTTGTAGATTGTAGATAACTTGTTTGAGAAATAGACATTACAAGGGACTAGTAGAACGTTTCCACTTGTAGAACGCCTGTGAACTTGTAGGCTTGTATTATTCCAGAAATAGGCCACAGGAGGTGTAATGGAAATTCGAAATACCTATTAGGTACTATTCATATTTTGTAACTTTTCTTGCAGAGAAATGAAAGGAGAACCTGTTTCAGAAGGCATTACAGGTGTTTTCAGACAAGTAAGTAAACATTTTAGGTTCTAAAGTATGGTACCGGGGGTTAGTCGCCTTGAAGGGAAACCAGTTGCCAAGCTGGTCTGAATTGGTAATTCATTCGGATGTTCCCCTGATGGCTGTCATTGCGGCATGTCTCAGGGGTTAATTCTCACCGAACAATGTCAAGTATGGTACCTAGGGTATATAGATGCAAGCAAAAATAGTTCCTATTATTCTTAGACGTGCAAATGACATTCAACCTTGGGGTGGTAAACCAATTATATGGCCGACTGTTTTACGAGTACCTGCAAATTTATGTAAGTACCTAATATCATAGAGTACTAATATGTTAACGTAAGTTTGCTGGCCGTGGCCATCCTATTGTCAGAGTTGTTCAGGCCGCCTATATGGCCTTTGACATGCCTAAACGCCTACTGTCGAATGACAACAATCGGGACCGACTACTTATACCTATCCTTAGTCTATAATAAGGCGCTGCACGATGGGACAATGTTACTTATGCTACGCTCGTATTACAAACTAGCACTCATGTTACATAGCTGTAATTACGTAGTGACGATTGTATAAAATACTTTTCATCCAACCTATTAAAAAATACTCATTTGTTTCCCAAAAAGTACGCCTAAAGTTGGTCTTTTAGTTACATTTACTGTTAATCCCGCCTTAAAATTACTTTAAATCCCTTATTAAAAGTTACATTTGCTTTCTTTTAATCCCAAGGATTAAAAGTAATTTGAATTAAGAACATGAAAATATTGCTACGAATACGAAAATATTGTACAGTCGACCACAAGCTATAGTACACTATCTGACAAAAACCATCGATAAAATCTCAACCTTATACCTGCGCAATATGATACAATTCAGATTCTCAAATTTTGACGTTTTGGGTAGGTTGACCTGAGGTCGACGTTACCTATGAAAAATGATACTGGCCGGTGAGTGCGGCGCGGCGGCTGTATGTATAAAAATACAAGATGAATGAATGAGTGAATTAAAATTTATTTGCACACATATACATAACACTATAAGATTACACGATTACATTTCATTACTTAAAAGAGTTACTTTTTTACAATTTCTAGAGTAAGTTTGGGAGTTTTTTTTTGGGAGTGTAGTCATCCCGTGGAACGGCCTACCTGACCAAGTTGTGAATGCTGAAACTATAAACCAGTTTAAGAACAGATTAGACAGCCACTTACGAAATGTGAAGAAACAGGCTAACCAGCTTTAGCTGCCTGTCTGCTAATCCAATAATAATAATAAGTTTACAATTGTGAACTTGCATATGTGGCAAAAGGGTCCCTGACTCAGCATTATGCTATGACGATATGGCTAGATGCTAGCCACCGCCGCAGCGCTGGTTTTCAGTCAGGGCCACGATGGTGACACGACGCCGCGGTACGTAATGGTGAGTCAGTTATAAAGAGGTGATGGTGAGTTAGTCAGTGGTGGTGGTGAGTTAGTTGTTGTTAATAACCTATAAATGAGTTAGGAGAAATGACCAGTAGTGAAAACGAATTATTAACACTGGAATGTATTAAAACTGAAGCGAAAAATGTGATACATTATCTATTGCCCTGAAATCCTGGGAAATATATTTGAAAACCTGTAATATATTGTACTTACCAATTTCATTGTATGGAAAAATGTGTAGGTACACAAAGGTGAAGATAATTTTTATTTTTAGTAATGTTTCTTGTACTTTGTCCAGTAATTGCAAATACCATTGTAGGTATGTATATACGAGTATAAATATAATATATTCATGAGTTGTATTTAAAACGCCTCTTATTTTATTTTCTTCATAGGTGGAATTAGTGGAAAAACACCGAAAAACAGAGTGTATCACCCGGCACTAAAATTATTTCCAACTCGGGCGACGTAAATTGAATCCCTCGTTACGCTCAGGATTCTTCTCCTAGAATCCTTCGCTTGCTTTGGATTCAATATAACGCCCTCGCCATAAATATACTATTTCAGTCCCTTATGATACAATTTACTATTATACTTACTTTTTTACGACTATGATATACCTAAATAATAAAAATGCCATGGAATTAGTAAGAAACATAAACTTCATGGAGTGTCCAACACACGCCATGACAGCTCGTCTCCATAGTGGTAATTTTAGTTTAGGTACTTGTAATGCCTGCTACCTACGCGGTCCCGTTAGCTTTTCTTTGTTTTATACGTAAGTAGGCGACGGAAGGATCCAGCTGTTTTTTTTAATTTCAGGGGGCTTTCAGAATGCAGATACGCCTAAGAACTTTTTATAGGTGGTAGATCCTGATGTGAAGGATCGATCGCCTGGGTTAGTAACACCGTCTTATCTATTTCTGCCGTAAAGCAGAAATGCTTGCATTGTTTCGATTTGAAGGGTAAGGAGAGCCAGCGTAATTTCCGGTACATGAGGCAATCCATCTTTGTCCTCAAGGTTAGCAGCGCATTAAAAACCCTCTAATAATAATGAGGGTGAGATGTCTATGGGCGACGGTGACCACTTACCATCATTGGCCCGTTTGCTCGTCTGCTCTCCTTAGTCAATAAAAAAAAATGGGATGTAAGAAAAAAATAGTCTCCCTCCCCTATATGGGCGTTCACTGCCTTGCTTCATACTTATGAAAAAGTAACTGTACATCCTACCAAGCATATATTATATATAAAACCCGAAGCACGATTCTGATCATGCCTACACTTTTGGGCAGGGAACCCTGTAGGTATGTATTTACGGTTAGCCGATTGCAATTGTTTCGACACCCGCCGTTGCGGTACCGCCCGTTCTGTATAGGAAGACAGGGTTTTCAAAAAAACTGTCAAGAGGTATATAGGTATATACATAGCTGGCGCAGGTACCTACAATAGTTGATCATTGTGAACACTGATAAGTTTATAAGTTATGTAATAAAATTAAAAAAAAGTTATTATAAAATAAGTTTCGTCTAAAGGCGTCGTGCGCATACTTGGGGTGGTCCAAAAATTGTTAATCAACGGCTTGTTACGAATATCAACCTCATTGTTTTACTTTTATTATCCCTTGGAGGCAAATTTTATTACAAACTCCTTGGTCAAATATCACTGGTTGGCGAACTTTAGTTATTTTTTAATTAATTATAATTATTTTTTTCATCACAACCCTTGAACAAGATATTGCAGGATCCGAAGAAATGAGAAATAAATTAAAAATGTCAATTAGCGTATTTTTCCGAGATGATTTGCGAGCATTATGTTCTATGAATTTCTTAAAATCCTTGTATCTCGCCTACAACGCTTCTTCGCTTAAGTTACTTATTGGCATTATCCATGGATCAACACTTTGTGGACAGTTGTGGGCATATTGTACCATGGATACAAACGGGTGTATAAATTAGCTGTTTCAATGCAGTAAGTCTGAAATGCTTCAGTGTTTATCTTGTAACCACAAACTATTGTTTTTAAAATTATGCTAAACCGTTTGATTAATTCTTGGTCAACACCAGTCATTTGAGATGATTGCTCTGGATTTGCGAATAATAGTCTTGCTGAATTTCCTACGTTCGTGTTCCCATAACCAGCTTTGGGTAAATCTACAAGTAATCCTGTGATAGACGTAAATTTACATTGAATATCTTTTTGTCTCCTCAATTAAAGCCTTTGTGTCTCGGGACTGCCTCCATTCTTGTGTCTTTAATTTGTATGCTATATGCAAACAGCATTCAAAATTGTAAAGTTACTTTTAGTGTGGGTTTAGCAGAATCGGGGCAATTGGTTTCAAGAATAATTATGTCCTCGAGTTTCAAGAACTTGCTATCAAAGTTTTTATATTTAAGAGAGAAAAGTTTTTCGCATAATTCTAGTCTATTCATAGGCTAATCTAAGCCAAGAATGAATAAAATTACAAAATCCGTCAGTTGCTTTATTTAACAGTAAATAATTTGAATCAAAGGAAAATACAATAAATGAAACCAAAAAATGAAAACAATAAATAAATATACCGATACCTCATCAAATTTGAAAGAACAAATTTATTATGTGCAGCTGGCGAAAAGTCTCGGATCTTACTCTATTCCCAATCGAGTACTAACGAGCATTTTGCTCGAACTTTTGACATCAAATATTTAAACTACAATAATATACTAGTTCTAACTAATAGAGATACATTACGGCAAAATGCCCCTGTATGAAAAATTCGTTACTAATGTAAAATACATATGAGATTCTAAGTGAACTAGTTTGGTACGTAATTACTCGGTAAATACAATATCTTTAACTGATAAATTTATTAATATAAATAGGTACTACATACCTTCACTAATATTCATCGTAATTTTATTTACAATATGTTTAACTTGCGCAAAATAAATTATTTAATGTTCTAGTTCAGAACTATAAATCACGAGCAATGACAGGAAAGTGACTAGAGCGTGACATTCGTTTGCTTATAAAATAACGAATAGTCAATTTACCTTATCTTAGTGTCCTGTAATTAATGTAACAGACCTTCAATTTGCTTACTAAGAAGAATTTGTCAATGTACCCTCAATTTTGTAAAAATCATTTATGACCAAAGCCTTTCTAACATCGGCCCCATCGTGACGGTAAGTAGGTACAGTCAACCTACCAAAACGTCAAAATTGAGAATCTGAAATGTATCATATTGCGCAGTCATAAGGTTGAGATTTATTCGAAGATTTTTGACAGATGGTATACTGTAGCTTGTGGTCTACTGTACATATAAATAATTAAACTAACAAGTATAAATATTCTCGAGCTCCAGACCTTGAGAAAAATTATCCGCCTGGCTGTGACTGGTTGATGCCGGATTTGTTTCTAAAATTGATAGCAAAAGAGAAAGGTAAAAGACATACAGACTCTCATGTTTTCTAAAGAAATAAAAAGCGAAAATAATTATATTTTATTTCTTATGTTTCTTAACGTCTATTAACAAAGATAATTTGTATTTTTTTCCGTTTTATACCATTTAAAGCAACAGAACATTCGACCACACGAATGTCAATCTCCTGTCAAATGAGTTTGACATTAATTATCCGATGGCCGTTCACGGAGCCCAAGAAATATTATCGGATGGGCTCTTAGAGTAAATAAATACTCTAAGGACGGGTTGCGTGAACCTCACCCCCGTACGCACACAAGGGTACGTCATCAACAAACTGAGTATTACCATTATTGGATACCAGACAACTGCACAAAGTTTACGGTAAAAATATATTTCATGTTTTTTTAAAGATTAAATTAATTATGTTCATGCACTTGCAAATCGAAATATTCGTCTATTCCCACCTGTTCTGTTGTGAAGTTCTGCCGACAGTACTACTGGGAATTATTTTCCCATTAGTTCTGTGACTATGCTTTACACCGGGCTTCAATCTCAACTATTCTCACCTGTTCTGTTACCTACGTAGTTCTGTCGATGAAAAGTCTAGTGAACGTAAACAATTTAATTTCATTATGGGAACAAATATGTAATCGTAACGCAGTTACTCTAAAAAAAAAGATATTCTGAAGGAATAAAAAAAATTAACGCAGTTTCTCTAAAAACAAAGATATTCCGATGTCACCGTTAAGCAGTTGCATTTGGCACACTCTGATCATCGCATCGTTGTCGACCTGTTCATTTGTCCTTCGTTTGGCTGATTTCTTGAAATTTGCCATTTGGATGGCTTTAACAGAAAAAAACGATGCATCTTCTTCTATGTTTTTCAGGGACTGAAAAATAGTAGCTGGCCTGGTTTTGAATGTGCCGTTAATGGCGCGATGCCAGCCCTCAACAACATTAGTTGTGCGATGGCGCCGACCAAAGGCAGTCCATGACTTGATGCGCCTGGATTTCATCCAGAAACTCATATACTTCATAAACTTATCCAAGTCGCACCCCTCCTTTCGCTAAAATCAAAATCCAGCACTAGGGATTTTACATATTCCCATCCTTCCGTAACGCGTTCTTCGGGCAATAGTGGAAGGACGCTGCACAAACTTACGATTCTTCTCTTGCGTTTGTCTTTAATGCCCAATTGTTTTGATTTTCTTCATAGTTTTTTTGAGAAATGATAGTAACATCCCTGATGCTCGGCATTTGGGAAAACATCAGCAATGGCTTGAATGGCGGCTTCCTCGAAATCCGTAATGAAAATGGAAGGATTCCAATCTGGAATCTGTGTTTTTATTAGACTGAACAGTGTGGTATAGGCTTTTTTTGGTTTTGTGACTAAGAATTGCATATATTAGAGGCATCACACTGATAGTATCTTCAGAGCTTCCGAGATCTGCATGAATGGTGTAAACCTCTGTGAAAGGTACCGGGCAAATTTTGAAAGTGCCGTCTGCAAAGAAGATTTTTTTTTTCGCGTAAGAGAGCCCTTGCTTCCTTAGTGCAAAAAATTAAAATTCGGACGCCCTCGCTCTCGTCGTTGTAATCTGCCAACATGAATTTTGAAAACGGCACAGGTATTTCTACTGCATTTACAGTGTCATTTAGGTAGCTCATTTTCTGAACTTTATTTAATTTATTTCTCCTTCTGTAAATCGACGACTTAATTTGATCGAAGCTGGGCAACTCTTTAATGAGATCTATCCCCGTGTCTTTTAAAGCAGCCACTGTTTTCTTGTACACTGCCGGTACGGTTTCACTGCCTATCATCATTTCATCAACACTTTTGTGTTTTATAACGGACATGACTTCTTTGTTTGTGTCTGGAATGCAGGTAGTGTCATGGTCGACATGTTTAACTATTTCCTTTTCATCCTAGAATACAAAATAAAAATACAGTAAATATAAAATCCTTGTGTGAACTTTGGTCCATACCATGACTTATTAAAAAAAGTAATTACTTCGGAAGTGGTAACTGTTCCACTGCATTTTGTTTTCTTGTACATGGCACATCTCCATAACGTTTGGAAATTTTGATATTTAGAGAGCCGGTAATATTCGAAGCCATTTTCGAGCAACACGCGACCGCGGCCGCGTCTTATTATGTTAAACTCACTCATTAAAATAAAAACAACCCTTTTCAATACTAGATTCTTGAAAGCCCTCTTGAAACCCTTGAAACATGAATTTCATGACGTTGTCATCAGGAATCATAAATGAAGAATAGATACCTCAAGTGGCCAGTACTTGATAATTGATAGCAAACTGCATGGCGAAGAAGTAGTTTTGAATCACAAGGTTCGTGAGTAGTTCTGTTCACGAATCTTGTGATTCAAAACTGCTGGAGAAGAAGTAGTTTTGAATCACAAGGTTCGTGAACAGAACTACTGGGAATTCCATTCCCATTTGTTCTGCCGACAGAACTACTCAACAGAACAGGTGGGAATAGACGGAAATATTGTATTTTTATTTTTTTAATTGCAAGCTAAGTAAAACATAATTTGTAACATAAATGTATGAATGTGCAATTCGGTATAATGGCAACCTGAGTGACGTACCCTTGTGCATGAAGCATCAGGCGAGCCATATTCGGAGTGCGTTCCAAAACCAGTTGAAATTATTCACGTTGACATCTGTCATGTTCCGATGCTCGTTTTGAATAAAAGTTTTATAAATTTTCTGCTGTTAACGCGGTAGTGGAAAATGCACAGTTGTCCATGTGAATTATTTCAACTGGTTATGGAACACTCTCCAATATGCCTTTCTTCTTGTGCCATGGATTCAATCAAATAAGTTGAAATGTCAATGTCATTTGTGTTGTGGCGTGTGCCATGGCAGTGTAGGTATTTATTTGTATGGCGATATGATTGTTATAAGTTTCTGCAAAAATCAGTGTTTTTGTCATAGAAATCGTTTGGATCATGTGATAGTCAAATATCAAAATTATCATCGTTTTATGCACGAGCCGTACGAGTATCTATTGGATCGGCGGCATTAGGAATTGGAAAGTTCACTCGCAAAATGGCCGCTAATGCCAATGCATCATGCACGTGGCCGAATAGCCAAAATGACTATGAATTACGGGATGTAATCGGTAAGTATTCACTGAAGTAATTATTATATGATGTTTCAGTTCTGCAGTACAATCGAAATACATACATACATAAAGTCTCACGTCAATAATCCCCTAGGGAAATAAGTAGGTCCTACTTGTTAATTGATTTACCTATCTTTCTTGTATGTATCTTGTTGCGGCACTTACTGGAATGGTAAAATTATTGCTGAATTGCTACTAAACAATCTTATGTCCCTTCCTAAGTAACCACCCAACTTCTATCAATATCAAATAATAAAGCGTGGTTAGTTTGTTTTTACATACCGCGAGACAAAAACAAACGGTTGGTGGATCTCTACAGAAATCAATTTTGTACATTACATAGTCATAGTACCTACATGATTTCATAGAATGATAGTATCACAGAAATCGGACTACCAGCCCTCTCCTCTTGAACAATGACAGCGAGCCACGGAGTTGACCCATATATGTCACTTACTTTCATACATTTGACATTTTAGTGCCCAACTAATGTATGGGAAAATGCCAAATCGCATGCTCGAACTGGCAGAAGGGGTTTCCTTATAAAACTTCTCTAGTGAGCAATCTAATTTTATTTACTTAGGGATGAATTTCAAATACTTTGGGTAGTATATTTAATTAGGTTAATTTATATTTATTTCAGGTGTGGGTGCGACAGCTGTCGTGTTTGGGGCATTCTGCAAACCAAGAAATGAAAAATGTGCCATTAAAAGGATCAACTTGGAAAAATGGAACACATCTATGGATGAACTTTTAAAGGAAATTCAGGTTAGTTCTATTTAAAAAACAATAAATTTAATTACATTACTCAAATGAATACATTATTTAGTGTCAATATATTTAGAATTAAATTAAGGTTAGTTCTTGTAATTTTGTCTGCACTGATTTAATACCCCTATTAATCTGATAGAATATCTCTGAAGTTGTTGTTAGCATTGCAAATGGCATAGTAAATAGTGTTATTGGAGTTAGGGTGGAAGGAGGGGACAACACTTGTATCACTCACAGCAAACGACATTCGAATTAAAATTTCAAGCTCAACTTTTTTAGTTTGCGGTGCATATATTTTGACTATAGTGCGCAGAGACATATATATTTATGTGATATGAAAACAACTTTTTAGTTAAACCATGAAACTGGGCAACATTGCCTGCTGCTTGCTGCTGTTTTTAGAATTTTTTTAAGATTTCAAGATTCATATCCATAGCTTGATTATTGTTTCAATTAATACTAAATGCTTTAAATATCAAAACATGAGTCCTGAAAGACAGATGATTACAGTTAAAGAGCCTGGCTAAGTTATCTGCACAATCATCCAATATTCTCCATCCTTGATTTTTAAGAAAATGTGGTAATATAATATACTATAGGTTTGATAATAAAAAAGTTACCATACAATTTGACAGCATATTAAAAAACGGCTAATATTATTTTTATTGAGATAGGCAATGTTACACTACAACCCAGCGTCTATTTCATACTAACAAAATAGGTGTGTTAGGGTTGACACACATAGTATTACACAATTAAATGAATTTACTGAAGGAAGGAAAAATAGGGCCATGAAATTAGAAATAATAAATGGTCAAGTGCACCTTGGTTCCAATGAACACCATCATAATATAGGTACATAATACTGTACTGTCCCATAATTTATTATGATTGATGTATCTGTTTCAGGCCATGTCAAGTTGCAATCATCAAAATGTGGTAACATATTATACTAGTTTCGTTGTTACTGATGAATTATGGCTTGTGCTGAAGCTACTTGAAGGTAAGTGATATAGGTATTAAACCTTTTAATAGTGTTGCCAAGAGGGTGCTTTTATTGAGATAGCTATGGAAAAATTATGGTTATGGTATTAACGTTCCACAACATGGTGCACTCAATCATGTATATTCTAGTCGGATATTAGTGCTTTTGTTGCTTGAAATCAACCAAGATATAGTTATAGTGTTAGCTGTTTTATAATTGTCTAAATAATTTGACTTCAGTAATTATATGGATATATTTTAAAATGGGGGATGTCCTTGTCAAATGAAATTTTGGATTTCTCTCTGGGACTGATATCTGAACTTAGTTTTTCATAAAAGAGGAGTAATATTAGCTACTTCGGCTTTATATCAATTCCAGTTCATCTTTTTTTTACTGACTAACCTGTATATTTATGGATAAAAGTTACGAAGTACCAAAATTGTACCTGTACAAGGTGTTTCTGAGGATATGCATTAACTTCACCAAACACTTCTGTAGCTTTTACATAATATATTTGACAATGGAAATGATCCTTAAAACGCTTCGTTTTCGAGTTACTTGCTATTTTATTTTACTTAATTTAATTTAGTTATACAATAAGTAAGGGTCTTTATTTATGCCAGTAAGAAAGCCTGAAACAACTCTAATAGACTATTTGCTTTTCGTTTGCACATGTCATGAATATTATAAGTCTTGACATGATTGACAAGTTTAAATTCGACATTGCCAGCTCGGATATTCGGATAAAGAGTATGGCATACTAGGTTTAATTAGTATAAAAATAAATTGTATTAAAATTATAAAATGTGACAATATGGAAAAGAATGCTTAGGTGTTCTGAATAGAGGGTCAAAGTTAATGCATAACCAAAAAAACATGGTTATAATATGTATGATGGATTTCTAGTTCATTCTGTGGAAAGACACCCAGGTGTGTTTATTTAAATTAATCTATAAAAACGTCAATATAAAAGAATTTTATCAGGATTTGAACCCACAACCTCAACCTACTTGATTTTATCACTTGAATGAAACATTTTACCTTTTTATTTAAAGAATATCACACCAAGGTACTGGTACTCGTAAGTTGTATGTTATGCTGCAAATTAGTATTAAAATATTTATGTTTGGTATCTTATTAATTTTGTTTACTTGTTTTATATATTTTACCTATTATTTTAGTTGGAATAACATATTTCTTACTAATATTGTTTACTTCTATTCTAGGAGGCAGCCTTTTAGATGTGATAAAACACAAAATGAAAGTTACAAATTGTAAGAATGGAGTGTTCGATGAGGCAACAATTGCTACTGTCCTCAAGGAAGTTCTGAAAGGTCTAGAATATTTTCATAGTAATGGACAAATACACAGGTATCCGTAATTATATTGTGTGGCTTATATGCTTAATTTCTTGAAGATTATTATAAATCTTGAATTGTCTGCCTTCTTTTTATCCTATTATGCACATTGGGAAGGTGGGTAGACAAAATGTTCTTCCATGATCTGTCTGTTGAATTATTGTTTGTAATATGTATACTACCATGATAGATCATGAAGAAATATTTATTTAAGGTTTCTTTACATTGTTCACAATTTCCAACAATGGCGACTTTACTACATAAATTAACCTGTCATTCTAAGAGTTGCTTAAATAGAGAGACATTAAGATTGTTCCTGGTCTTAGGATCGACAGAACTATTCAGAACTGTATACAAATTAACATTGACAGGGGAATAGCGACGTCTCCGATTAACTCTCTGCCGAAACTATCAAAATAATAAATTTATTACCTGCACTGCGAAACCTAATGAATAGCAATACTAGAATTTCATTGGTCCAAGGATACACGTAAATGATACCCAGATATTTTTTCAATTGTATAAGGAGCAGAGGAGCACACGGACCACCTGGTGGTGAGTGGTCACAATCACCCATAGACATCTCATCTAACTACAATGTTATTAAATGGTTTTCGATGCACTTTTCTTGTTTCTTCCTCGGGTAAGCACCTTGAGGACGGAGTGCCTCCTGTGCCGGTTACGGCTCTCTTACCCTCTAAAACGAAACACAACAATGCAAGTATTGTTGCTTTGCGGTAGAAATACGTAAAAGGGTGTTATACTACCCCAGGCTGACTGCACAGAGTCATATCAACTTCAGATATGGAATAGTGGTTACATTTAGAGTAAAGACAGCTACTTGAGCAGGACTTCAACCCGGAAACTTTTGTTCTGAAAGTAAATGACTCTATGCATGTACTTTCGATTAAATAAAAAAGCAAAATAATGACAGTTGGAATACATTATTGTTGTTTTTGTTTGTTGTGTGTTTTATTTATAGTTTTAGGGTTTATTGCATTTGCGAGTTTTGTTGTCTGCATTTTTTTCATGTATATAATGCTAATAATTAAGTTGCACTAACTTTTCTGTACGCGTAATTTAGATACCGCAAAACAAACTAATTAGTAACTAATGTCGTTATGCCGCAATCCGCGATTTATTGTATACATTTAAAAAAAAAATTGTGTCTCTGTTTGTGTGTTTGTCTGTGGCATCATAACTTAACAACGGATGATCGGATTTGGACCGGTATCTCTGGAACGGTAATAGCTAGATGATTCGAAATTGAGCTCAAACATTCAGGTTCATGGTGCGTTTCCGACATCTGAAACCTTGAGGATCTAATGATTACCAGGAAAAGTAAGTGGACTTCAATTTCGCAATATGAAACCTGATACTTAAATAGCCAGAGATTTACCCTGAGGTGTTTGAAAAAATATTTCATTTTTAGCTACCTTAATTGGAATTTTTGCACATCATATTTATACGTGCCCAATAAAAAACCTAAAACTTGCTTCTGTCTAATGTTTTTGGATTATTGATAGCCATTATCATAAAATCTTGTTTAATAATCCCGCTATCGGTAGTAGTAAGTATTGCGAACAAAGGCCATAAATTAAAATAAAAAGTATTGCGAAAAATCCTTAATTAATAATGCCTCTATATGTGCACGCACCAGGGTCATGGATCAGATTGATGCATTTCATTGTATGCATTTGAATATCTTTTCTCAGCCATGTAGGTGTAGGTTTTGTCTGGTGTTTTCCTTCACTTTTAGAGAGCATCACTTACTGTATAGATAATCCTGAACGCCTAATTATAAAAAGAATCGAAAAACGAAATGGTAAATGGTGTGATTTGTAATCGATCGAATCCTGAAATTCTGCGCGCTTCGTTTTGCTGTGCTACCATACCATAACATGAGTTATATGACCCAAACAAACATAACATAATGATAAAACTGAAGAATAAATATACTCGATTTTTTTAAAATTACACCTTATCCCGTATTTGACCTCAATCTCACCTGCTGGTAAGTGACGATGAGGCCGAAGATGGAGCACACGGGCTTAGTACCTATGTGAGTTGGTCTATTCTGTCATACAACACATCAATGCCAAAGCGAAGACATTTGACTATAGACTTTATCTTATCTTATGATAGGCCAGGGATAACCCCTGCGACACTTCGACCCTCAGAGATTTTGAGCTCAAAATACATACCCTACATAGAAGGGTAGTATATCCAAAAATGCATTTCTCAACCTATGAACGTTCCCACTGTTGGGGCAAAAGCTTCCTCGTGCATAAGGTGGAGGGGGTAAGGGCCATGTTCCACCGAGCGAACCCAGTGCTGATTGGTGGATTTCACACGCTTTTGGACACTTTTATTTTGCAAAAATGCATGACACTCCTTTAAAGGGCAAATTGATGTTTTAACCTAGTTTGTATGTACTGAGTCGTTCTATGAGGTTAAGCAGTAAAGTAATACGAAACTATGAATTTTTATGTGTGCCGCAATGGCGACTTTCATAATTGTGCTTTGCCGCTTTTTGTGTATTGATTATTTATTATAATAAGACTTATGTTACAATAATAATGATGATAATGACCTACCTACCTAGTTGTAATTGACGATGGGAGGTTTTAAAAGGAATTGTGAAAGTTATTATATCTTTCGGTTACCTTTCCATTGAAATAAAAAATATATATTATATTCTTACATTACGTATAGCTGTGTCCATAGATATTTAATTCTAATTTACAGGGATATAAAGGCTGGTAATATTTTATTAGGGGAAGATGGGACTGTGCAAATAGCTGACTTTGGTGTGTCTGCATGGTTGGCTACGGGTAGAGATATGTCCAGGCAAAAAGTTCGACATACTTTCGTTGGCACACCATGTTGGATGGCGCCAGAAGTCATGGAGCAAGTGCGTAATCAAGATAGTTATTTGTGACTCATTTTATAGAATGATTGGAAAGTTTTACTAAAATATATTTGTATTCTTTTTCAGGATCATGGCTATGATTTCAAGGCGGACATTTGGTCATTTGGAATAACAGCTATCGAAATGGCAACAGGAACAGCTCCATATCACAAATATCCTCCAATGAAGGTGTTGATGTTGACTTTGCAAAATGATCCTCCGAATTTAGATACAGGTTAACTATGTTCAGATTCTTTTGTATCTTTACAACAATTTAATACATTGCTTTGCATTTTTATTTCATCATCATCATCATGACAGCCCATCTTCTATACAGCCTTGCATAAAGGCCTCTTCCCCTCTCCTCAATTTCCAGCGATCTTGAGTCCGCTCCATCTAATCACGTCCTCCGTATCGTCGAATGTCATCGACCCAGCGTCTTGGTGGCCGGCCTTACGCTCTGGTGTTCGCTCGTGGTCTCCACTCCAGGACTTTCCGCGCCCATCGGGTCGCATCAATTCTGGCAATATCCACTTTCTTCTCACTATTGTGGTGACCATATCACTCGTAATTCCGAGCATAGCTAGAGAGCTATGTAAAGGGCAATGTAGAGACATTGCCCTTTCACTCTGAATTTCTCCGCACTCTTCTTAGTAAGTGACATGGTCTTTGCATCATATGTGATCACGGGTAGAATGCATTGCTCGAACACTTTTTCTTTCTGGTAATTTTCCGCGTAGTATTTCTTTGTTGGCACCAAATGCAGCCCAGGCTTGTGCAATTCGACGATCCACTTCTGCAGTCTGGTTCTCGCTTCCCAGTGTGATCTTGAGACCGAGGTATATGTATTCCGGAACGATTTCCACTGGTAGTTGGCGATGTCCGTCATGATCTTGGTCTTTTTCACGTGTTCATTTTTAGACCGACCTTAATGGATTATCATGTCTATCATTTCCTGGACATTGTCAGATATAAGAACCTGATCGTTAGCGAATCTAAAATTAGACAGCCTTTCACCGTCGACTATCAAGCCTCTATTTTCCCAGTTCAGTTTTTGAATGATACCTTCCAGTGCTGCTGTGAACAGTTTCGGTGATATTGTGTCGCTTTGCCTAACTCCACGTTCGAGTTTGAACATTTCAGCTTTCTTGTGGATTTTTCTTTACTCTTTTATAATAACAGAAAACTTATTTTTCTGAAATATAACCCGCGTAAGTGATTACACCACTTGTTAATTTTCGCGGAGGTTGTTTCGATGTTAAATTAACAAGTGAGTACACCCGTTGTATCTAAATGGATTTTGGCAAGGGATAATTCATTTTAACACCCGACCAATCGATGTTATAAGTTTGACACGTTTGTTGGTCTGTGGCATAACTATGGTTCGGCATAAATACCAGGAACAATGTGCCAATTAACGACAGATGAATTTTATTTACCTAGACTTGCCATACTTGTTTAAAATTAAATTTATAAAATTTCAGGTGCAGATGTGAAAGAACAGTACAAAGCTTACGGGAAAACGTTTAGGAAAATGATAGTGGATTGTTTACATAAAGACCCCACAAAAAGGCCTACAGCTACAGAATTACTAAAACATTCATTTTTCAAGAAAGCTAAAGATCGAAAATATTTGACTCAAACTCTAGTAGCCATAGGACCAAGTATGGAAACTAGGGTACATAAGGTGAGAGAAAAAAATCGTGTGCTTTGGGGTCAGTCCGTAGGAAGAGTTGTCTTTGAGGATTAAACCTATTCGAGATAGTAGACCATAATATCTTTGAAATTGGGTCCCTTGGTAGACAACTAGATTTTATCCAAGAGTGTCGGTGGCGTAGTAGACATCGGGTCCCCATTCAAAAGGTTCGGGCACGTGTCAATGAGTTTCGGTTTTCGAAGACGCGTATATTTCATGAGGAAACCTGCACGACTAAGGGAAAAATATGCATTGTGAGGCCTGAGTCCCAACAGCGAGGACATTAATGTAATAATGAGATAATAGCGGGACTAAACTGATGGGAGTAGATGAACTGGGGTGAGAGTATATATGAGTGTATATGGGGTGGTCACTTTCATGCGCCCACAAATCGATTCACTCAGAAAGACGCAACAAATTTTGAAGGGACAATGGCTCAAAGGCTAGGCACGAGATTTCGGTGCAAACTTTGCCGAAATCATAACCACTTCTGAACCACTCTTAGTACCGGCATTTTAGCCTAGTTGGAGTGGTTAATGGCGATTTTAACACTCGAACGATCCTTTATACGTGGCCGTGGCATAAACTACTATTCTGGTACATATTTTAGGCAAGTAAAAGGCAGCCGGGCACTTCCGGTCGCCTCCATCGGACCATTACTGGAGAGTGGGTTTGGAGTGAAGAGGAGGATGAGATACCAGAGGCCCGTGAGACCGATGAAGAACCGTCGCCTGACACGGACGATAGACCAATGAATGAATTGATGAGAGCCGATTCCAGTGGTAGCACTACCGATGAAGAGGTTACTTTGGTTACAGTTTTGAGAATGAAAATGGAAATAAAGTCTATTTCAAAGGGATATTATAATTTAAAACCTTTGTAAATTTATTTTTAGGAAGCTGCCGAAGATTCTAAATCAGGATATAATAGGAAAGAAGTAGAACCTCCTGTTATAAATCTCGTATTAAGATTAAGGTTAGTGTTCTCATGCCATGTTTGTGTTCCTAAGTGAATTGATAAGTTTTCTTCAGTTCGAATATTTGCTTATTTAAATTACCAAAAAATAAACAATCCGAAGACATCCCCATACACATAATTTCAATAAAACGTGAAAAAAGAAAATACATAATTGCTTGGTGCTTAAATTGATGATGAAGGGCCAAATCGTCGTTGTTTTATTTTGCAACACGATATATATGAAACGAAACTTTTTGTTATACCTGCGAAAAAATCGGCTATGACCATTGCATTTGATTTCATGTCCATGGAGAATGAGTCCATATATTATTATGTCCATGAGCTCAAATAAATAACTGTTTTACCGACGCGTACCATTAGCTACTACATAATAGGGAACTTGCATGAATTTTAAAATTTAAAACTTTGTGTTGCAGTCGATAGAATAGTACATAAAAACATTAAATTGTGAGTAGTAATATTTATATATTTGTATTTATTGAGATATTTAGCTTTTTAGTAGCGCGAAATGGAACGTAATTTCAAACACCTATCAGCATTGAGTGACGTCATAGGATTTCTCTACCCTAAATTTAGGGAATATTTTTACAAGTGAGGCGGAATTATCTGAATAAATATATATTATTATTATAAACTATTATTATTTTTATAAATTATATACCTATTATAATAATTATACATAACTGTATATAGAAATAACTGGCAGTAACGCTTACACGTATCCAAATCTGCATAAACTTTGATAAACTTCTAAGGAAAATATTTTTTGCAATTGGCAACTTTTGTAATTAAAACAACGAATCATTACGATTACACCCTAGTTATTGTTCTTAGGATTACACAAATACTGTAAATAGTTTTATTACTCTTGTAAATAACCAATATAAAAATAACCTCTAAAGCGAAAAATCTTTTGACAAGTTCAAGACTGTTCACAGCTCACGTTTGTTTACATAAAATCCAATTACGTCACTTGAGAAAATGAATGCGTTTTGGCGCGAAAATTGAATTATGGGTTTTTACAAAGCTATATCTCTTTAAATAAGCATATTAAAAATCTTTTGTGTTCAGTAAAGTTTCTCTTTTTCAAGTATCTTTCGATTAAAAAAATATATGCAAGTTCCCTATTATTAGACGTTATATGTAGATTTTGTTAATCACATACTTATATACACGTATTAGGAGATACAGTTTGTATTCGGTATGACAGGTAGCGACTTGATTGTACTATTCCGATCATAGATAATTATTCTCCCATTCAGTGGGAATCTGACATTTCTCGCAGTTTTCAGTCGATAAATAGGCCCTATATTTGAGTAGGTATAACAAAAATAATATTGTTGTATTTCTAGAAGAAATATATCCACCAATTAATTTTGTTATAATGTTCCAAATAAAATAGTACATTTCTTCATAATTAATCTATCTCTTAACTTGGGACTAATATTTTTAGGAACTCCCGTCATGAACTTAACGACATTCGCTTTGAATTTATTATGGGTAAAGATACAGCGGAAGGTATTGCAACAGAACTGGTGGGAGCTGGACTGGTAGACCCTCATGACTCTGTGCCTATCTCTGTAAACTTGTCAAAATTGCTGGAATCTCAGAACGCAACAGTAGCGTGTCCCAAGGCTGTTACATTCCATTTGGTAAGTAATCGATTTATGTTGTTCACCAGCGTCTAGAAAATAAACGAGATAAAAAAATGCAAAAACCCATTGCTGTTCACTATATAAGTATGTACCCGGACCTCCCGTATGGGTGACCGACATACTTAATACGCTAAATCGACGGTTCATGTTATGAATTAAAAAACCTTAACACGATTATTTTTCTTGATGGATATATGATTATTAATTGATTTGATATATGTTTTTCTCTTACAGAATTCGGCTGGGCCCAACGAACAATATGATGACAAAGCATTGATAGGGTTTGCGCAAATATCAATTATTGATTAAGGTATCTTCAGGGTTATATTTTTGTGATTATTTAGTACCTTTAGTACTTAGTGGTGATGTGCCTATATGTTGATATACTTAAAATACCTAATGGTGCTATAGCCGCTTAACGTTATACCGAATATTATAGGTAATACTTTTATGTATATCTACTGTGTTCTAATTATTACAAGACATGGATTTCAGTTTAAACGGCCCTTTACGTCTTGTACTGAGCCAAAGATCTTTAGTTGTTGCGTAAGTTGTATTGTTATGAATTTGTAAACGAATGTCTGTACAAAATATGTTTTAGGTAAATACTCTATTATTTTATGGTATTTATGCAACTCAAATCATTTTAATATTTGATTAATATAAATTCAACAGGGTATAGGAAAAAACTTAAGAAAATTAAAGTACTTATACGTTAACGTCATATCAGCGGATGACTACTTATGTACAGTGGAAGACACATCAAGTTATACTCTGTTGTACTCTCTGGAACCTTGTTGCAATTAGGTTTTTCGACAACGAATTACGACGGTCGAACATAGAAAAGACATTTGTCACCATGGGCAATCTTGTTGCTTCGCAAAGATATTTTGATTATTTTTTTACGTATCCGGCCTCGTCATTTCAGGTCCTCAAGATTCCAGATGTGAGAAAGTCTCAATGGCCTAAACAATTTAGCTGATACTCGAAGCACTTAACTTTTACCGTTCTAGAGATTCCACTTGACATCAAACCCCTGACACAATTTTTATAAGACATAGTTAAGAATACTCGACAACATTTTCTGGTAAAAAAAAATATACGCATCTAAATCGGTCCAATTGTTGAGTTATGATGCCACAGACAAACAGACATACTCGTCAGTATAACTGCCCTTTGATCGGCGGTTAAAAATAGACAATTACAACAAATACGTTTGCAAATGTGAAAGTTTATAGAAAGGATACAGAGCGTTTTGTTCAGGTCCTTCGCTTAGTGGGAGAATGTCAACGAGAGCGTACATTGTCTCCCTTTGAACGCGTCAAGTCGATGTTTGCGAATCTGGAAATCTCAAATGCGCCGCCTCGAACCTACTATTTAGAAATTCGATTAATCTTAAATATAGAGTATAGAATAGAATATTGGTATATAGGTATTTGCGAATAAAATTCTAGTAATGAATCGTAAGTTCGCAACGTCATAGAAAAAAATTCATTGTTTTTTTTTATTATTGGTAGAGTGTACTTACTTACTTGCATTTTTCATTTATTTTGTGGTTATTTGTATGATATAATAGATAGTTTAAAATTTATAAAAATACTAGAAATATTATCATATTTGCGTACTTAAAGAAAATCTTTCGATTCGAATTTACAGTTTGTTTGTATTCGGTATATGTATGGCTTGACTGTTGAATACTCTCTGTTGAGTGCTCCCGCACTGAGTGCGGAAATTGTTCCCCACGATCGAGATTTAAGAAAAAGAGCATTTTACGATCGGTTAAGAAAAAGTCCAATTGACAAAAATATAACGTTTCTTTTATGAAGTAATAAAAAGTTATTTAGCCCATCGATATATGTCTTATCTATAGCTATGTCTTTTATTTAGTCTATTTCCTTATTATCTCGTTTATCGAAAAATTTGTTTACAGCGGTAAACGATTTGAACTTGTTTTTAACTATAGGTAAATATTATTATGTATGTAAGTAAGGTGTGTACACAGGGTATAACTACTTTGATTACAAACTGGAACAGATATGATCTGAATCGCCACTGTACAGGGTGGACCAGTACACTGCACAGATTTTGAAACGGAATCGGACCAATCCAATATAAATATTATTGGATTTCTAGACTTATGGGTTCGGTCCTATTCCGTTTCCAAATCGCTGCAGTATGCTAAATATGCTAAACATGCGATTATTTCGTCAGTTATAATAATAATATTCAATAAGTTCGTTGTTTACAGGCTAGTTAAGTCTACAGGCGATTATTTCGTCAGTAATAATTATATTTTCCAATAAATTCCAAATATTGAAAACAAGTGAGAAAGGTACTTATTGGTCATATCATATTGTTCATATCATCTTTTTCTACTACAAACAAATACTAAAACTTGATACACCTGTGTCCTGTATAGTATAAAGTTGTGAGTTAAAAAACCGGCCAAGTGCGAGTCGAGCCGAGCCTTATCCTATAAGGATTATTTGTAAGTACCTATTGTGAGAAAAAACTTGAATCATTTTGCTCACAACTTACAAACTATTATGCCCGCTGTACACACTCGCCGAGACAGACTGAGGACGAGTGTGTACATGGTGTTTCTCGCCTCGCTCATTTTCGCCATACCTCGCCGCCTCGTCCTCAGCCTGTCTCGGCGAGTGTGTACAGCGGGCATTACAGACAATGTATCAAGTTTTAGTACCTATTTGTTATTTTTAATATTTACAAATTTTTAAAATTGTTTTCGGATTTGGGTCAAGGGAATACATATTTACAAAATACACAGTCATAATTTTGAAGTCAATAGACGCGCGTGACAGACGGACGGACGGACGACGAAGCGATACAGCAATAGGAGTTTTTTTTCGCTCAATCATCACACAAGGTAACGTATAAATAAATGTCAGTATAAATATCAGTTTCATAGAAGATAATATCATAGTGGAAATTTCTTACATATTTATGTATTAAATTTTTAATATTGACGAAATAAACGCTTGGGTGTACTTGACTGTACACCTGTAGATGAGTGGACATTTATTAATGTTTTTGGTTTTACAAGTTACCTATATACTATTTATATGATAATATGATGATTCCTACTATGCTAAAATAATAGATATTGTATTGCGTGAAGTCTAGTCATTAGAAGATTTATTCATATAATGCCTAAAACTTGCTATTCATATTGGAAATTGTAAGCACAATGAGCTTTCTTCACTGACCGACAGCGACCCAACTCCAATATCTATCGACACTAATTTCCTATGAAAATTATGCAAATATGTAACATTTGGAAATTTTATCGGTGGATTGTGTGCGTTGTGTGATCATATACAGTACCCATGCGTGCAGTGAATTTATTTATCTAGTTTTAATGGTAACCATGAAAACTCGGGACTTGCATCGGATCGGTATCAGTGTCGGGTCGGTATCAGTAGGTGAAGAAAGTCGCCACAATCTGGTCATCATAATGTGTAAAAGTTATGTGTACTGGCCACCTGATTGTAAGTGATCACCGTCACCAAAAGACATCTCACCTGACGACAATACAAGCATTGCTGCATTGTGGCAGAATGAGGTAAAAGGGTGGCAGGTAACCTCCCCCTGTAACCCTAAAAATCTATGCTCTACCACATTAAAATAAATATACGTAGGTCTATTGTGATACATGTGCGGAAAGTAGTGACTACTGTCCTAAATTTACAATTGCCTTTCCTCACGTATATTACTATGTTCATCACACCTGGCGAGTAAGCACCAATAATATTGTATAAAAAGTAACCAATTACTAATCAAAGAAAATTGAAATGCAATATTTAAAACATAATGTTGGGTGCCACCGGCCTGCGGCGGGGCGGGTGGGGGTACACCACCATCGATGGCATAAGTACCACGCACGCGCCAGCAAGCGGGCACTTGCATTCAGACTCGCGTACGAAGCGGAAATATTTTGACCGCCCTCTTTCGTAAATTTCATAATTCGGTTGTTATTATTTCCCCATTACTTTTGACACGTCTTTGCTAAAATTATTTTTGTTTGAATTATATTTTGTAGTTTGTTCGATATTACTTTTTTTTAACGAAATCCACTTCTGATAAATAACAATAAATTATCCTCCTTTCCTGATTGGTACCTTTGGATTGGATTGGTAACTGGTGTTGCGTAACTTGTGTATTTTTTACTATTAGAATGTCAAAATTGTAGAGTACCAAATTGTGCGGCGATTTTATTTTCTATTACCTTCCTAATTGCAACAAAATCACTTCTACCTACGTATATATTCCCATTTGTTCACTAGTGTTAGTGAGAATAAAAAATGCTGTTTATGAGCAGGTGTGATGATATTAATTTAACGAATAATGTGTGCCTTGCAGACTAAGAATCTTATGCTAATTCATACGTATTACTGTGGGCCCGATTTTAGTAAAATCGAGTATAGCACGCAATATTTTAAAATTTAGAATTGTAAGTAAAAATCGTGTCGTCCTTTTATGTTCCAAAGAAACCGGTAATAAGTAGGATATTGTACTTCTTTGAAAAACATAGCATTGCATGCTATTTGAGTAATAGGGTACTGTTCTCTATAACAATACTGAAAAACATCCCTATACCAATTTTTGCACGGCGGTCTAATTGTGTCCATCATTGCTTTGTTGATAATTTCTCCATGTAAACCGTCTAAACAAGTTATGTATTTACTTTTTAGGGTTCCGTACCAAATGGTAAAAAGGAACCCTTGTGAGACTTCGGTGTCCGACCGTCTGTCCGTCCGTCCGTATGTCACAGCTGTTTTTGAAGCTATCGACTTGTTTGGCACACTTGAGTCGAGAAGCGTGCCAAGACAGATTGGTGGCGCTCCGTTCTCTCTGCCTACCCCGCAAGGGATATAGCATGAACGTATATATGTATGTAGAACTTGCTTGCCCGCATCTATTCTAGGTAAAAGAAACTTGGAAATAATTTTATTTTTATTCAAAATGGCGCCCAAAATGAGGAGTCGAAATCTGAATGTGGGGCAAATGCGGAGTCATGAAAGGGATTTGTATGTATCATTAATAATTTATAATATCTACTTAATGTTACCTACTCGTATGTTCACAAATCAATATTTGATTGATTGTTTTTTGCTGTAAAATATAGAAGAATACCTATGAAATTAATAAAAATGATATTTTTTATATTTAACGAAAAAATAAAATCTGAAATAATTAGATTTGTAGACAGACGGTATTGTATGTACTCGTATGCCGGGACAAAAAATAGGAAGTGTAAACAAACATTATTTTGAGAAAAAAATTAAAATGATATTTTTTCAAAACGAAACATTTCTTATGAGAACGGAACCCTCAGTGCGCGAATCCGACTCGCACTTGGTCGGATTACCTCTCAAAGATGTTATTTATAGTATCGAGTGTATCATGTGCGCGAAGACTATTTTATTTTCTCTCACAGGTGTTATATAAAGTATCGAGTGTATAATGTGAGCGAAGGCCATGTGTCGCAACTCGTGTATCACACATAACCTTGCCCAAACTCTGGTTGCTTAACACTCGGGCAACAAGGTGGCCCTTAGCGCACTTGTTACACAGTGATAGCATATTTGGATTGTTAAAAAATGCATATTGGTTATTTAATAACTATAATAAGTTTCTGTAGTTATTTTATTATTAAGAATATTTTGCTGTTTTAAAATATAAAATTATAGCTATATTAAATGAAGACTACAAGGAAATAGTCATGTATTGTCATTTTGAGATAATGCTAATTTGAGATATTGCGATAGGTAATGTTTATGGCCTCATACATTTTGTTCCCTTTATACAGTTTTCAATCGCTTGTAATCTTATTAATTAATTTTACTTTGGGCTGCTTATTTCGGCAACTTAAGGCTAGGTTACACAGTGCGAGCTGCTAACCGGACAGTAGACAGCTACTGCCATCGGTAACTCGCCTGACAGTAGCGCGACTCGCCTCGGCCGGTCACACAATGAGAGTAGCTGATATTGCGAGTAACCACGGTCACTGTCCTAGACAGCAGTTATCTCCATGATGTCGCAACAAAATATATGGGCCCGAGCATACGAGCTACTGACCTTTTGCAAAATCGTGCGAGCTGCTGCCTTGTGACGTGGTGGGGGGAGGCGAGTGGCGAGTGAAAACAAAAAATGTTGTAGTAACTCAGCTGCGAGCTGCTGACCGACTGGCATATGACAGTAACTCGCATACTTTGGTCACACGGTGCGAGTAGCTGCACTGCAGTAACTGCCCAGGCTAGCTCGCACGCTAACTAGCACGGTGTAACCTAGGCATTAGGCTCAGCTCACATAACGCAGAGTCGAGTCGAAGCGAACACGCGTCAAACTCGCCACTTGACGCGCGTCTTCGTGCGTCATTATTTGAGTAGACAGTGCATCGTAAATAAACATTAATATTTTTGCACTAAGTAAATTAACTTTTCAACTGCATCCATAATAAATCAGTGAAAATACGCCCCGTCTCTAGAGCACCCAGGTGTCGTCGGTGTCTGACGCGTCACTGCGCTTGAGTACGCTCGCCTGCGAGCGAACTCGTTCGACTGCAATCGCTTAGCTACGCGCGTCTTTTTCTTTGCTTAAAACAAAATACATTACTTTGTGGAGATAGAGTTCAATATGCTTATGGAGTGTAATAACGCGACGCTTCGACTAGCTTCGACTCTGCACCAGTGTGAATTGAATCTTATAAGGAAGGAAGTAAGGAATAGCAATGAAATTATATTATAAAATCAATTACTACACAAATGGCTCTTTCCGTGTGGTCTTCAAATGTATCTACAGAATTTTTAACATTTGGCAACTAAAAGCAAGTAGTAATAATAACTTAATTAGCGGTTTTTTATCTTCACTTTAACAGCATTAAGCTACTTTACTAAGGATGGATTGTTTGAAAAATAAGATTTCGGTCAAATTTCTAAAGAAATAATCATATTGTATGACCTTTTGTTGTCCAACACTTGCACAAAAAGCAATACTCCTCTATAGATCCTTTTTAAAGAAAAAAGGTTTAAGTGAGCATGCTAAATAATGTCTCCTAATTCAACCCAAAAAATATATATTCTACAGATCTTCAGTCTCATTTATTTATCTCAGAAATGACAGAATACTTTTTACATACTATCCGCTTTTTCTTTTATAAAAAAATACGAGTATTATTTAATGAAAATATTTTCCGTTCACGGTTTACTTTAAATGATTTCCAAAATTGTAGAAGTCAAACATGCAATGATACATATCAAAAGTATTGTGATTGGATAACTTTATTGTGATTGTCATTCAACTATATCTTAATGCGAGTTTTGGTGTTACTTTCTCCCGAACGATGAGCGACTAGCGTGAAAAATATTATAATTGCGAAGCATTTTTTTTAATGAAAACTTAGTCTATAGTGTTGTTAAGTTCGTCTGGTCGTCCTTTCTTCCGTCACACAAGCGCTAAACTACGTCAGTTTCATCACTAATAATTTAGTGACTATTTCAACAGTAATAAAATGGCGAAAATCGACTACTGTTGTCCGTTTTTTTGTTACTTTTGTTTTGTAGAAATACCTACTATTTATTTTGTCACACTCTTTCCAGAACTGTACATACTCGTAGAAATTAGTTATTTTTGAGAGGTATCATTATGTGTTCGGGAGAAAGTTACGTACAATGTATTTCTATTAAAACGCTTTTATTGGGATAATTTTTATCGGATCATTAATCTCAGTAATGTAGTCTACAAAAATTCCAATTCTATTGGTTGAAACTATGATTATTATTTGTGTTTAGGTGTGGGGTGAATGAATTTTTGGTTAAATTTGATTCTCGTATATATTCTCATAAATATTAATTCCTAATATTATTTTTATATACAATTTTAAGTTAAGTAATTAGTTCATAAATGTATCAGGGCCCGAAACGGTCATTTGAATCTGATTTAGATCTAAATTAAACACTTAAAGCATGTAGAGTTTACCGAGACCGATATTTAACATAAATATTTATTGTAGATTGTAACTTACCTGCATGCGTTTTGTGTTCAATTTTGCATGTGCCGCAAAACAGGATTCACGTAACCGCTTTCGGTCCCTAAAATGTATCTGATATTTGTATCTCTACTGAATTTATTCTAATTGCTGGAATATGATTGAATTTGTTATGTAATAATAAATATCAACTAAAAAAATACGTATTAATTTTGAAAATTGTCAAATTCGAGTAGATACCATCTCTAAACTCAAGCCTGTTGTTTGATACGGTTTCGGATTTAACGTAATGGTTTAAGTTTAGAAATTGCACTTTCAATCGAACTTAGAAAACTATGCTAATATGTTAACAATCCAGTAAATTATATACTTAATCAATGATTTTATAAAGTGTTGTTTGTTGCAATCCCGCAGATATATTTTCGTAACTTATGTATATTCGACAGCGACACATAGGTTCAGTTTACACTGGTGCAGAATAGAAGCGTCGCGTTGTTTCACTCCATACACGGTACACTTATATAGCATATTAAAATCTGTATTTTGGCGAAAGCGCTTCCCGCAGCGGGAAGTTGAGCGTTTTCTATAAATCGACCCTTAGGGTCAGCTCACATTGGCGCATAGTCGAGTGGAAGCGAAGCGTTAAATGCGCGCTTTATTATTTGAGGCCGGATCGTAGTAGACTGCGTCGTAAATAAACATTCTTCACTAAGTAATGTACAAATATGTGTTAAGGGGATACCCAGTCAAACGAGTTCGCGCGAAGCGCAGTGACTCATCAGACACCGACGACACGAGGGTGCTCTAGAGATGGGGCGTATTTTCATTGATCATCATGGATGAATAGTTAATTTACTTAGTGCAACAATATGAATGTTTATTTACGATGCACACAGTATACTGACTACGATCCGGTCTCAAATATCGACGCGCGCATTCGCGCGAAGACGCCCGTCGTCGGAAGAATTTGACGCTTCGCTCGACTCTGCGCCCATGTGAGCTAAACCTAAGGGTCGATTTATAGAAAACGCCAAACCCCCCGCTGCGCGACGCGCTTTCGCCAAAATACACGGGTTTTTATTACTCGTTTCAAATAAATCAAGTAATAAAAACCCGTGTATTTTGCCGAAAGCGCCTCGCGCAGCCGTTTGGTCGTTTTCATATAAATCGACCCATATACTGGGACTTTGTATAGCGTTTATCATGCGCACGTAGCAAAACGTGCGTGGCTAAACCCGCGTAACAGAAAAAACGCCCCTCATCGAAAGATAAAGGTCACTTATATTTAGTGCGCATGGAATAAAAATAATGTAGCATGACTTTAGTGCGCATGGAATAAAAATAATGTAGCATGACAGATAAGTAGAACCTTATACTCTGAAGATTTTGTTAAAATAACGATTTTATGAAATTAGTAGCGATGCATCCGATACCGTTTTGGTATTTTCCGATACATCAGGTTTGTGCGTCACACTGTTTACTAAATAAAATCTTAATATTGTTAATTTAATTTTAATTATTAACTTTTAATAGGTGCTTTTGTGTTTATGGTTAAACACCTTCGTTTGTGTTATAGTCACTCCTTCAGTTAAATTGACCATCGGTATCGATATTGCCGATACATTTCCATTAATATCGGTATCGTATCGGTCAAAACGCGTATCGATGCATCAGTAAAAATGAGTTAATTGTGACAAAAAGTAGAAGAAAAGATAAGGAAGGGGTGGCAAGAATGCATATTAGTACTTTTCAACGTTTGGTTCAAAAGGTCCATTTCCCACAACGTCCAGTCACAATGTGTCAATGTGTGCTATGCAATTTGTCAATGTGGCTAATGTAACAATAGCACACATTGACACATTGTGACTGGACGTTGTGGGAAATGGACCTTTTGAACCAATCGTTGAAAAGCACTAATATACACATTGCATAGCACACATTGGACACATTGACCGACATTGAACACATTGACACTATGCACAGCACACATTGACACATTGGACATATTGCATAGCACACATTGAGACATTGACACATTGGACATATTGCATAGCACACATTGAACACATTACATAGCACACATTGACATATTGACACATTAGAAAATTTCCTATGTAGATCAAGTTTCGACCTCGTGTCGTACCCGTTTTGTCTCCGTGTCGTCTTCGTGTCGTTCTAGTGTCGTCCCCGTATCGCCCGAACCATTTGTTGAAAATATTCCTGTAATTTCACTAAAGAAGTATCATAATAATGGGTCACAATTTAAGAATACATGCGCTGTTTTATCAGGAGTCAATTTTATATTGAAGTAGTGAAAGACACAATCATTCTTGGTGTTTTACAACCATTATTAGTAGATATTGGTATGGTCGGTTTGCTGAATTATTTGACCCCTGACGTATCAGTATCGAAAGGGGTCAGATAATTCAGGTAACCGACCGTACCATTACTCGGTTAACCGCGTTTAATGCCACTCTTCTCTTAATTATCAACTCTAACTTGGCTGACGTTAAACAAACAGGTACGGACAGACGGATGGACGGACGGAACTGTGTTTTGCCTACCAATAGAATATTCTATGAAATTTTAAATATAATGACTTAAGTTAAATAAAATAACTTGGGTACAGCCGACCAACCAACCAACCAGTCGACCTACCCAACACGTTAAAATTTGTGTGTAACGTAAAAATATGAAATGAATCATAATACGCGGGCGTAAGGTTGAGATTTAATCGGAGGTTTTTGACAGATGGTATACTTTAGCTAGTGGTCGACTGTACCTCGAATTTCCTCAGAATACGAGATAGTGATTACTGCCGCTTCCTAGCCTTTACGCGTCTGAGTAAGAATAGCTTTACTCAAAAAGACCCGAAGGAGAAATACGAGTATAGGTAGTTTAAAAGTTGCATAAGTTTAGCAATAGTTTGTATGCTTATTATTCGGCTCTAAATATTCAAAATATTTCAGACTAATTTTAATTTATTTCAACGGACCGATTGTAGATCATCATATCTGTCTTTGTGAATCAAGTTTCAGAATAAGACAGTAGCTACTCACTAAAATCACTCAAAAGAATCAAGTGTCTTGCCGACGTAACTCGATATCAAAACAGTTCCCAGAATGATATCGCGAGTAACAAGTTACGCGTGCTCTATAAATTAATCACATGAGTGGGGTCTGCGGGTCACTCAGTCGGTCGGTGTGACAAACAATTCGAAGCAATAGCAAGGTCAAGTACGAACCCAAGAAATAATTAAGCTGCGTCTAATTGAAAATGTAAAGAACTTACGTCATTGCACTTGCCGGCACGCTTTCCATTTTTAACGTAATTAGTTATTGTTTGATTTTCTGATCGACCTACAAATCTTGGGATGTATCGGTGATGGTGATTATGATCGATCGATGGTCGAAAATTTACAATTTATCTCTACATATCTAATGGTCTTCCATGAAGACCGTATGGCATGGAAAATGATATTGTACCTGTTAAAAAATCTATTATATGTATATAGTTTTCAATTATTATCAAGTATCGAAGCATGCGAGAGTGGTAGTTCATAATTGCGTGTTAGTGCCTACGCTGATGTATGGCAGCGAATGTTAGGTATGGCAAAAGAAGAATCAGAGCCGAATTAATGCTGTGGAAAAAAGAATAAGGAATAGTGTGGTGTGCTGCGCAAGACGATGTAGTGAGTAAGATTGAAAGAGGAATGTTGAGATGGTTTGGACACGTAGAAAGAATGAATGGAACAAGAATAACGAAAGCGGTGTATAAGGAAAAAGTAAATTGAAGGGTAGGGAATGGGAGACCTAGAAGGACCTACGTCGACCAGATTGCGGACGTTATAAAGAAAGTTCAGGTGCGGTCAACCACTAACCGAAGAGCGTGTATGAAGCGACTGATGAGTGTGGAAGAAGTGAGAACGGTTTGTCAGGATCGTTGCAGGTGGAAATCTCTAGTCACTGCCTACCCCTGCGGGAAACAGGCGTGAGATTATGTATGTATGTAGTTTTCAATTTGTTTTAATAAATAAAACACCAGTTAATGCCTGTTATTAAAATATATCTATTTAAATGTATAGGTTATCTATCAACACATCACACAAGTATTTCGCGAAAGTTCTTCAAACAACAACAAGTGATAGTTACCTACGTACTTAACATTGATAATTTTAGTATAATTATATTGATAATTTTTAGGTAGGTGAATAGGTACAGATAGCATTTTTTCAAAAATTTTTTTCACAATCCAGAAATAAGCTTAGATATGTTAGAGATTAAGTCACTACGCCTCATCAATTTAATCAAAAGGGACTTGGTATGAACAATTAGAAACGTAAATTAGACTGTATAAGTACACGTATAGTTACCAATGTGCCTGTTTATCTATCAACACGGGTATATATACACGCGGGAGCGGCCGACTTGACCACACGTTACCGGAACCCAGTCTAGTACATCGACAATAATTATACAAGCAGTTATTTGCAAGAAAAAAAATGTTTTCCAAAACAGTGTTTGCGTTTGCTGTGCTACTGTTAACAGTGAGAGCCAACCCTTTGCAGTCCCGGTCAACCTCACCATTAGAATGTAAGCACTTGTTATTCATAAACGGGTATACGGGTATAGTATGATTAAAAGTAGGGAGGTATTCCTTCAAGTATAACTATTTACATAACAACAAGTTTATTTTCAAAAATATGACAAAAGCCTTAAACTAAGTTACAAATAAAAAATACTAATGAAATTTATGTAAAATATCTTAATCTAAATCCGAACAGAGTTTATTCCATTTCAAAAGTTAATGTCTAGTGTTTTTTTTTAGGTTGGGTGAAATATTTGCATTTGATACCTACAATAGGTTGCCCTGTGCTGTAGGGATAACATGTCTTTATTTCCTTTGCTATCGTTTTTAAAAGCAGTCGAACGCCTGATAACTTTTAGAAATTACCAGTAGCCCTGTTTAAGAAATAAACTTAAATTATTATAATTTAATGGTACATTTTTGTATAAGGCATTATAGGGTTAAATTAATTAAGTATAATGCGTTATACAAAATGTACCATTTTCGAGATATTAAGATTTATAGATTTTTTAAAAGTAAACGCATGTGACATTAAAATGTATAAAAAAGTCATGCATGCATGTATTAATTTTCATTATTTTTAAATAGTGGACAATCCAATATTAACAAAAATAATATAACTCTAAATTAAAAATTTAAGAAACCTCCGACGTAACATTGCGGAGATCCCCTTACTTTTTTTGGTCATCATCAATTCAAGGTTCTAGATGTGGGAAGGTCACTATGGTCATAAATATTTCAGTACAAACTCTAACCACCTAACTGTTACCTTTCAAGAGATTCCAGCATACTCCAACATCCCAAAATACTCCCAACATCTTAGAACCACTGTTCCAATTTTCATCTGATATGGCTAAGAACATTCAGTCTAAAGGCGGGGGAACGCTCCGGACTTCGCCCTACGCGGAGCTCGGCCTTCGGCCTCGCCATGGCTATCTTAAAATTCGTAGCTCCACATCCTTTTAATTGGAATCAAATCGGAGGAGTCAATTCTGCAACATGTGCCCAACCGATTTCACTATGTCCTATACATTCGAAAACTTTGAAGGCGATTCTCCCACTAAATATGAATATGGGCCGATAAAAAAATATACTGGTCGGTTATTTTTCAACGCTCTGCAATAAAGATACATTGAAAAATAAAATGAATCAAATCGGAGCCAGACACTTGGGGTACTTTCCTTGTAAGTCACTATTGCGATTTGTTGTTTCCCTCTCACCCCAATCTCAAACGCACATGCATTGTTGAAGAGACGAATAATCGGGGTGGCCCGCATGACGTGACCGTCGGCTCTTATCATTTAACGAATTATCTGCTGTTATTAAAAATTATGGAAACAATTGACACTATAACGCTAACGGGGCAATTTTATCTGTGCCTATATCAATAGGTATATCACGCGAAGTGAAAAACTTTTTAAATAAATGGTTTTATCTCAAAAATGTTACCTAAAGCTAAAACTTTGAAACTTTACCGCTGCTGACCTATGAAACCTGGAAACTGGAGTCGAGCAGAGGTACGAGTACAATACAGTGCACTGTTCCGTGTACATTTTCTGCCGTATAGCGAATCTGTTCAAATCCAAAATCTGTCGAATCCAGAACAAGCCTACCTATTAACAAAATTTGTAACTTCTACAAAATCAAAGTTTTTTTTATCGTTCTTAATTTACGTATGTGCAAAATACGAATATCCTCTCAGATGTTTTTATTACTGTTTATTTATATGATTCTACGTTGATTTTGTAACTACCTCAAATTTTTCTTTTATTTAAAATAAGCCCGTTTAAGGTCAAATGAATTTTACCGGACCGAAGAATGGCACGTGAATTTAAGGAAGGGCTTTCAATTTAGTTGCCAATGTTAAATGGCATTATATGCAGTATTTTTGTAATGGCAGGTTTAGACAACAAGTCAGTGCTATAAAATTATCAGTTCTATTTCGGGTCAGTACCTACAGACTCCGCATAAACTTACCAAAACAAAACTTACTTATCCATTATTAACTGTTCCTGACATGAGCTGTCCATTTGTCCTGATGATGCTGGGTTTAGACGCGATTTACCTGTGGAATTCCTTTCAAGTGGAATATTGTCATTCATTTACGTAGTTGCCATACATTTCATCTGATTTGTCATCCTTTGAGATTGTAGGTAGGTACTTAATATTTCTAAACTCGATTGGGGTGGGCCAAACCGTGCATGAGTGGCGGGGCCTTCAATTTGAATATTCAATAATTAATTTCTGCAAAGTAACACCTGATTTGTTGTTTCGATTCGACAGTGGTGAGTATAATTGAGCTGGAGGAGCCATGTGTCCGGCAAGGCGGCCTCTGTCTGCGGATTGAGGACTGTGATCCTGGCAACCTGGTGCAAATGCGAGGGGTGCTGTGCCCAATGCAGCGGCATCTTGGCGTCGAGTGTTGCTATGTAAGTGTACCTTCTCTGTCACAGAGAACTTAAAATATTGTGTGCAATACTAGTTCAATTTAAAAAAATAATGGAGCACGAGGAATGACCTAATTTTTCGAATGTTCTTGCGAACATTGAATACATTTATCATAAAATCCATCCTTAAAGCAAATTATCTCAATGTTACTTAGGTGTATGTACATTTACAAAAATGTTTGTTTTATTGCATGCCAAGCAAAAACAATCTACTTACGAGCAAGCAAAAACAATATTTACTTTACTTTGTTGAAGTTGCCGCTGAATTCAAAGCAAAAATGTTTTAATTTTTATTTTCGTCTATTAAGTTGTTGACCCATGGTCAATGCACTGTTGGGTTTATAATAGTAGTTAATTGTCCGTGTTGTTAAAGTCTGTTGATCTGGAAATCATTGAAATTCTTAATTGAAAGAATTAAACTTAAATTTTCTGGAAAGATTTTTTTTTCCTTTAAGGTAGGTAGTACGATTTTTAAAAAAAGGGAAACAGTTGGAGCAAGGTCCGGCGAGTACACCATGTGATGGAGGATTTCCAGCTGTAACTCGTGCAAGTTTAAGGTGGTAAAACAACAGCGCGCGACCATACTCGAAACGTTTCACCCTCTAAAATTTTCAGGAGTTACAGCTGGAAACCCTCATTCGCCCACCGTGTTTGATGGATCTTCCACTAACAGACTTCCACATTTTTCAGTATTTGAACGACTTCTAGGAGTCAAAAAACTTATTTCCCAATAGATAGCGAATAGTGCCCTTAAGGACTTCATTGATTTTCCGGTCAGCTGACTTTGACAGTAGATACTTGAATCAACTACCATTAAAAACCCAACAGTGCAATGACCCTGAGGCCTATCCTATAATATGATCGACCAAAATAAAAATATATAATTTTTAAACTTTCAATTCGTCCGTACAAAACGGCAACTTCATAGGTAAATATAATTAACATGAGCTATCAGTATTCAATAGTAAAGTACCTACTATATTGTAATATCGTATAAAGTAATGTACCTACTATACTTCTATAGTACCTAATAGTAATGTACCTATTAAATAATTTAAATAAGCCAAAATCTCAAAATGAAAATTGTATTAAGTAATTATCATAACAGATCAAGGTACCAACTTAGACCCTGCAGTGATTAACGCAGAAACTCCAAGGAGTACCAAGGACTCATTCCCTTCCTCATGCATCACCTTTTTGCCGGTTCGGCGGTAGGTATAGTTGGCGAAAAATGTTTCGAATGTAATCTGTTGCCAATTACAAAACAACGACGTAAATTAAAATATGCTACAATAATTACGTAACGTCAAATTTATTTCATAATGAACTGATTACAGACCGTCCGAAATTCACTCATCATATACCTACCTACTTACATAATATGCAGCGTGTAAGAAGAATAGGGGCATATATTTTAACTTTAATAATAAAGAATAAATAAAGAATGTTTACAAGCCATTTTTTAAAACCGTTGTTTATTTTTTTAATACAAAATTATAAGATTTATAGTAGATACAAAACCTGTGTCTGATTTTCCTCTATTTCCTTTGCACTGAACCGCACTGCAGGTAGCGCGTGATTCTGACAGGATAATAGCTTGGAGTTGCTGCGTTATAGCCAGTATTTTTAGTTCAGCTTTACTATCTACAGTTTCTAAAACGTTACTTGCAGGCCGTATAAACTGTTATCCTATTATATAGGGTGTTCGTTTTATTAGACGTAAATATTTTCAACTTGGGGGTGGGGCATCTGCTGGTTATAAGTTATAAGTACCACTTCACACCAAAAAATACAGTCTATGCCTAAGACTTCACGAGACAGGTTCGGTTCGGTGCATCTAGGTATTCACAAAACGCTGATTTCGGAATGGAACCGGCCTCGGGAAGTCCGAGGCTAACTTATAGGTATTTTTCAACTGGTTAATAATATTTTATGATGCTTTTGTGTATTTTAATAAAAAAATTCTTTTGTTTCAGAACTGAACCTAGCTTTATTGGATATACCAGCCTGTCTATATAATATTATGATAAGTACTTAAGATTTGTGTAAAATTTAAAACATTACTTTCTAATATCAGTTTGTTATTTAAAATTTAATTAATACTAAGATACTGGCCAAAAATTTAATACTTATTTAAAATCTATATTAGATTCAATTTTATTTAAATAGATACCTACTATATTTACAAATAAATATTTGCTTATATTTATAATTCATCAAGAACTGAAATTCAACAGTGCATAAGTAGGTAGGTACCCTTTATACATCAGTACTTTTTCCGAGTAAAGATACACGAGACTTGGATACTTTTTACATGAAATGTTTTTGTGGGATATAGTATTCTGTGCCTTAATTATTAACTAGATTATAAGAGACTAAATTAAACAATCTAAAATAAATTATATTGTTTTTTGTTTATGTTTGCATATTACTATTATTTCTGTTTGGACTCGGAAATACAGTAGGTGACATCTACAGTGAACTCTGTGTTTGAGGAAACTGGCGCTTCTCTCAACATAACTTCAGTAATCATTAATAGAGGGCGCTCTAATATTCTCGGTAATTCTAGTTCTATGGAACAATGACATCAGGAAACTGTTAACGCTTTTCTCACTTCTAAATAACCTCAGGATCACCCTGACTAATCAGAACACAAAAAATTTGTGGTGGATCTAATGCCAAATCAATAATAGAAACCATTTGTTTCTTTTGTTTTAACAAGCAAGCTTTTTCCAACAAATGAATGCATTTCAAATCTGAAATCATTTTATTTGTACAGTCCTATAGTGCACACTAAATCATTTTCGGAATGATAACGCAATTATTTTCTATTCATTCTACGACATACATAAAATCCACAGACATTTATTAGTAATAGGTACCTACTGTGATAAACTCATTTTAATAATCGCTACAACACGTTTACAGACACTTTACAGAGTACCTACTTACATAGTTTTATTAGCGATATAAATGATAGATAATAAAAAAAATTGGTTAATACAGTATTATCTAATAGCTCAATGAATTCCCCGACTATTCAAAAATATTTAATCGGGAATCTGTATGATTTGATACTGGCAACACTGGCTAAACCAAAGGGGTCGGTAACTTGCCTTAAATGAGAGAGCAAGCAAATCCGTCCACTCTACTCCATCCACCACCTACCAAACCACCCAACCCACACATTCTGTGAGTTTGAGCCCCTCCTATAACACGCGCGCGAGTGCAGCATAATATTTTGTTACGGACAGTTTTTTCGTTCCGCAGCGTTTACTTATAAAGGTAAGTAAAATTGTTATTGGTTTATATTACAAAAAATAAATACTTAACATTTGTCTAAAGAAAATAAACAATTATCTTAATGCATGATACAATATTTTATTACCTGCGGTCTATATATCCTAAATAGTTTTTGATTAGGTATAGGACAAATTTAACTTTATAATAAATGCCGGCCCGTTAGAAAAACCGTAGGTAATTTATTATTACTTATTTCTACCTACTAAACGGATCAATTAACAAATTATTTTTATTGTTGGGAATCATACACAGTCGTTTTAGTTTTTTTTGACTCAAATCTTGACTTGAAATCTCAAGGTTAGCTGCGCATCGAAAACCCTCTAATAACATTATAGTGAGGTGAGATGTCTATGGGCGACTATGACCACTTACCATCAGGTGGTCCGTTTGCTCAACTGCTTTCTTATTATAAAATAAAAAAGCCTCGCCGACGTAGTCGTTGCCCAGTGCAAGTTAGGGCTTTTGCTCGCTCGGGATTCAGAATACGTCAACCCAGCGAAACAATAATAAATGATATTTATGAAAAGAGTTCCGACAAATAGTTCAGAAGACCCGAAGAATAAGTTCAGACGAAAAAAGGCCTGAGGCGACGTCGTTTTTATTTGCGTGGGCAATTAGTTACCATACAATAATACTTAATAATAATACTCTTGGGCAATAATACTCTTGTTTATCCCATATTATATTAGGAGTTTTGGGTCCAAAACGAACCCGTTTTTGGGACATCGTAGTACATATACTACAGGAGCTATGGTCCGCACAGTTCTCCAAGTTTTGGATGGTGGGCACGCGATGTCTGGAAGTCTCGTTGTCTTTGGTTTATTGCAGAGCCAGAGCATCATTATTGAAATTCGTTCTTATTTGTATTGTATTGAAAATTCAACGAAACGATCCTGCGGTATTTAACCTACGATAAACCATAATATTCCTAAGAAACAATATTACTTACTTGCATAATATTAATTATTTTTAATTGCAGCCCAATGTTTCAGTATTCACTATAAAACAATAATTGTGGATAAAAACAATTATGTTGCACTTATAAGTCAATTATTAAAATTTATTATTATATATATAAATTTATTATTATATATATTTCATGGCATAAAATAAGTATTAATCTTGATTTTATAAATGATATTATTAATCTTGATATATGTAATTTTTGCATGCCAAACGGCCAGACGCTGAACACTTCATTTCATCTAAAACTAAATCAGAATAAATGTCATCCATGTCATGTCAATGTCATTTCACTCCTTCAAGAAATGAAAGCATTATTGGGTCGCTTATTGAAAAAAATCAGTGAATTTTATACATAATATTTTGATAGTAAAAGCTTGAAATTAGGTAATATCAAGCCGCGTCGTCGTCGCTATTGCTGGCGAAATAACATTCAATTGGGAACTGTTACGTAGACGTTAACTTGATAATTAATTTGAAAAACCAACTATCATAAAAAGGTTTTTATAACTAATCGATCGTGTAAGGCGTTCTAGGTCATCATTTTGTATTCGAAAATTGAAAAAAAAAACTGTTTTTATTCATGTTTTTCATACTCACACCAATTTTTCCTGACGCCCTGTTACCTGTATTATACCTATATTATACCTGTATAATAGTATGCATATATGCTATGTGTATAAGCATAGTGTCAATGTATGCAGCGTATGCAGAATACAAAATAAACAATAATAAAAACTAGTTTGGTTTTTTACTTTTAATATTTATGTTCCATACACAAGTAATAACATCGCTGGCGTCACCGCAGGCGGTGTGGGACATCGTGCTGACTAACAGCGAGTTGCTCGAGGCGTACTCGAAATAATTTTGAAAATAATTGTTCTGTAGAAGAGCGCCTCAAGCAAAGTCGCCCGAGGCATCAAAAACAGAGCTAGGTGTGCTATCGTGGAGGCAAAGTGCCGCGACGCCTGGGGCTATCCACCCACCCGCACACTCCTCTGCCTATGTTATATCTCTCTTTAAAATAATCATATTTGCATGTAAGCTTTGCAGCCAATGTGGCTAAATAATAATTTATGGCCTCTTGGTGCGTTTTATATGGAAAGCCGAAGGCAACGAACGAATCGTGATTTTGCGATGCGGATGCGCGCCGATCTCGTACATTGTACAGGGAATTGGGATTTTAAAGTAAAATTTTCGGATTCAATGTAATTTTAAAATAAACTGCATAACTCCCATTACTTATTTCGTCGTTCGCCAAGTAGATATCGTATAAGTAGGTTGTGGAATTTTTTAAACGGTATTGATCAATAATGTATCATTGACACTACCTACGAGTATAGTAGGTACTTACTACGTAGATATCTACTTACGAAAATTTCAGGGTAGATTTGTTGTCTCATGGTTTGCTCAGACGACATAACTGCAGCATTTTAATGACATCGATCGGCTGCTTCAGTTGAGTATTTATTGTAAAGGCGCCTACACAGAGTCGCTGGTTAATGTCGATTCAGTGCCTCCGGCAATGCGGCGGCCTCATGCCTCGCGGTTATATTGAAATGTCGGGAGTGTCTGGCCTGTGTGAACCCACCATATCGTTAGGCAACTGCCCTCGAAGGCTTGCCCTAGGGCCTAGAAGCCGCCCTTGACGAGTAGGTAGGTGCAATACAGGGTGAAGCAAAATATTACACGGTATTTATTTATCTCTTTTATAAAGGGAGTCGATAAAAATATTTTATTATCGACTCCCTTTATTTACCTATGGGACCCGCTTTAAAAACAATTAAAGGAAAGGAAAATCCAATAAACAACCGCGACCTGCGCTACGTTTTTCATTCGGGCCTTTGTAAGTTTTGCCTAGTATTTGCTCAAACTGGGGGTGGGCAAGTGGTGGTGGTGTCCAATTTGACTGATCGTTCATGTGAGGTGAATCGCGAACTGAATAATTTGGTAGGTAGGTACCTATTCAACACTTTAACAAGACGGTAGTCTATGAGAGAACTATATACATACTTGTAGATGGGTTTATTTGTCACCAGACCTATTGGTTTTTAAAGTGCTTCGTGTTCCAAGGAATTGGGGATAAAAGATCCCGTTATGGAACATGATAATTTGAAATGAAACTACTGCAATCTGGAGGTTTTATCGAACATGCACTTTTATTTTAGTTTTTAAAGGCAAAGCTACTCGTGCGGCAAAACACAAGCGCCTCAAGAGCTTTTACTGTAGGGCCTCGGTCTTAGAATTCGCTCCGCCCGAGCCCCGGGGCGCAAACATAAACTATTGATAAAACGGAAAGGGCGCCTGCAGCCCCTGGGGCGGCGCTGGCGGCCCCGGCATTGTGTAACGTGATCCGTAAGTGCTATTGTGTACATACTTGTAGCTACACGAATATTTTCATACAAGAGTACATTGGAGGAGCATATTTTGTAAATATAATTAGGTAAATACATATAGCGAATTGGATAACATACAGCAGTGAAACGTAGAAAAAATGAGCGTATAAAAGCTGTAAGTAAGACACCTACGTAATACTAACTTTTCATTATGTTAGCTACATTTATCCAGCCAAGTAGGTGGGTAATATAGATTTTATGTAAGCACTTAGATTATATTTTTAGGGTTTCGAACCTTATGTTACTAACAATTTACAATAGATATACTACCATATCTACTTATTTGTTTAAAAATAATTAATTTCGTTGAGTAGAATTTAGAGTTTATTAAACACATGGTAGGTATGCATGGTGCTTTTGATATGTACGATAGGTTACAAATATATTCTTATAACTTACCCCATATACTTGTATAAGTTTTGACCCAACTATATTGTTTAAGATCCCCTCTAAAATATAATTTTGCAAAATATTAACATGGTACTGGTAATTAGGTAGGTTTACGAGTACATTTTTCTTACTTTAGTCTTTGCACGTGGTTGACATCGACTCCAAATAATTATAGGTACCTAGGTTTTCTTAGTAAACTTTTAGTGATTTTAGATTTTTTAGTAATTTTATTTTATTGTTTTTTGTTTTTATTAATATTAATTTTATTTCACAATTTTAGTGGTAATAGTGGTACGGTATGGGAGAAATGGGAGGTCGGCCTTTGCCCGCTTCGGGGCGGAAGGTTAATAGGTAATTGCATATTTACAAGTGACTTGCTATCTATTGTCCACCTCCAAAATGCATCTTCATATGTTGACCAAATTTTTATGAGACCAGGCTGGAGGTACAGTCGACCACAGGTCAACCTAACCAAAACGTAAAAATTTGATACTGAAATATACCATATTGCGAGGGCATAAGGTTGAGATTTAATCTGAGGTTTTTTACACATGGTATACTTGGTCGACGGTACATAAAAATAAAAGAATCATCAAGTTTAGTCGACAAGGATACCTAACATTTTAAAATAGTGATAGGGATTTGTCAGACGCATCTTTCTCACAAAGTTATCGTTCGTTTTAGTGATTTGCCTAAAGAGCCCCAGGCACAGCACAGACGTTGAAAGTAACGCCGCGCCCTCTTGCCTCGCCGCGGGCATGTAATTACAATACCGAATAGAAAGGCCTCCTCCTGCCTGCGGCCTAAGCCGCCGCGGGTCCTGTTGGTTCGCCGTATGAATTCACCCTAAGGACCAACAATCGATATTAAAGTCAGAAAAAAATTGAGAGGCCTTACCGTAAGGTACTTAGGTAACTAAGTAATTTAAAACTAATAAAATCACTTGTTCGAATTCGTTTGGGTGCAGAATGTATATTCACTCACACCCATTGTTTTTAACTCCCGGGTTTTTTTTGGTTTCACGCGTTTGTCTGTATGTTTGTATGTGGCATCATAATTCGACAAGCGATCCGATTTGGAACCGGATTTATTTAACAGATAATTTTATTGAGAGTGTTTTAGCCACCTATGTCTGATAAAAAGTGGACCAGTGGTTTCTAAGATGTTGGAGTATCATTGATGTCAGATGGGGTAGGGTAATAGTTAGATGGTCCAAGTTTGATCTTAAATGTTTAGGACTATAATACCCTTCCCACATCTGGAACCTTTAGGACCTGATGGTGTTCAGGAAAAAGTAAGAGGATCTGTATAATGGTAAGTCAAGGGGTTTCTTAAATGATTTTCTGCTGAGATATTGAGATTTTTTAAACCTTTATAGTTGTGCAATGCTGACAGTTGTCTCACTCAGAGAGAAGTAATCACTAATCTCACTGTCACAATCACTTGTCTACTATCTACTATTATTAACCTTTCTGCCACATTAGAATATATAGTGTATCTTAATGATTATGCTTACTTCAACGGCCCTTTCTGCATACAGTTTCGTAATTGGCCTTTTAAATTTGTAATTTCTTTTTTTTAACGTATATGTACACAAGTTAATGTCTTATCATGTAATGTGTGGCAAATAAATTTTAATTCATTAATTTAAATAATAAATTATTTGGTAGAGTCAGATGTTACCAAAATTATGTTGTCGAAAAATTAATCAAATTTCGTACCTACATATACCTGTGTATAATTGAGAAACTGAGACAAGGCCTTGATCCTCTCACCGTTATCTTTTTCTTTGGCAAGGACTGGATTGGATATTCGAATGCATGCAGTTGTGGGGGCGCAATTAGTTTGGCTGTACACATAAGTAATAAAACATGTATTTTACATACTTGCCGACATGATCACTTCCATTCCGAATTAATAATATACATGATGTATTTATTATATGATGTACCTACCTACTGCACCCACTACCCGTACATCACTTATTGACTTTTGCGGTAGTCAAAGTTATTACGATTCTCGCGTTCAATAACGGTTGGATATTTGGCTGTCACTGAGTAAGCATACACTTCGAGCTGTGCCCCAGGCCTATTTAAAATTAAATCAGACATTATAACAGTGTGCGTCAAACTGAAGTAGGTACCTATACAGAATAGTGCACACCGAGTCAATGTAGAGGCAGTATATTAGGTACCTATCTACCTATCACCAACATGTCAGTACCTACTATTTAGTGCCTTTTGGTTTGAAATTTTAAAGTACCACTTTCTGATATACCCCATTTATTAGCACTTAATATTTTACTGTTAAAATAAAACTTTTATAAAGTTATAATTAATAAAGGACTGTTTATATAATTATTGGTATACTTACCCAGATAAACACATCAATGGCGTCATTTGATCTTGCTTTTTACTATGGCTCTGTCCACTACAAAACGTTGCGTAGTGCTACCTAACTTAACTTTATGACAAATATGAATAAAAACGTTTCTTTACAAAAGCGTCGGTACCTATACGACATGAATAGAACACAGGTGTGAAGCCAACGAGATAGGTAGGCACTAGGCGACTTCACTGGAGATGCATTCAAGAGATAAAAAAATATTCAAGTCGGACTCGGTCCACTGCAAAATATAGAGCGCTGTATGTCACAAACCACATCTCACAGCAATTTGTAACTTGTGTCCTGGAAATAACCACAGGTGGTACGACATCGTTGTAAGTGCGGGCAAATTTCCCCCGAGAAATCCTTTGAAAAGGCTTGTTGAATTTAAAACGTTTCTGGACTTATGTTCGTCATTGTATTCGGTAAACACTCCTAAGATTTTAGAATCTTTTCAAATTAATTCCGACTACCTATTGTTGATTTTTCGTGTAGGTGGGTAAGAGTTTCCAAACCCAAAATAAATTTGCGTTCTGGTTTCCCACATATAGGCTGTTCCCATGTCGCTAAAATAGGAATCTGTAAATGATGTTTGGTTATTAGAAATTGTCTAGCTGATTGCTGGCTTTCTTTTCCCTTTTCTATATCGCCTTATTATTGCCTTTTCAGTCTAACCATGCTGCCAGTAAAACCGGGCAGTCCGCAGCCGGATGGAAGCTCTATGGACAAGAAGCCCATAGCCGGCATACCAAGGGTCGCTCCCACCACCAAATACAACGCTCCAGTTCATATCGATGTCGGCGGTACTATTTACACTTCGTCGTTGGAAACTCTAACAGCGTAAGTACCTATCCTTTTTATATCAGCCTTTAACGAAAGTATTAGGTGATAACAATAGACACAGCGGTGGAGGAAAGTGCGATCGGGTAGGTAAATAACGAACATTTTTCAATCACGGTTCTTTGTACCAATGTCCTCTTGCTAGGAACTCGGCACCTACCTAACTAAATCTAAACCTTAGGTACAGTACCTACTGATACTGTTTCATGCCCAATAAAAGTAAAGGTCGATTAAAAAGCCAAAAAAGAAGTCCTGTCGGAATTAAAACGACTGAACAATCTGTAATGTGCCTATATGAAAACTTTAAACAATTCCTACTGAACTCGGTATTTGATTACGCTCTCCACATAAAGGCATATACATAAGAACGTTATGTGCGTGGGTAGATCGGGTTGTAAATAAGCTTGTTTTATCTGTGCTCAGTGTATTTATTTCTCGTCGAGAGAGCGAGCTCCGTAGTCCGCATCGCCGCGACCGCCGCCGGCAATGCCTCGGGCCCTGCGGAATAACCGCTCGCCGCCCCGCCTCCCCAACGAATTCCCCTCTTTGGCCGCATTTTAATCAACTCACTCAAAGCAAAAAATAAATATTTTGCCAATTGTTCAGTACACCATTGCACGATTCAAGACATGGATACGCATTCACTTGGCCCTGTGTTTTACCCGCAACAGACTAATTGAAACAAACAGTACTTTTTGCATATCGATTTCAAATATATGAATTTTTCACCAAAAAATTAGTTTGAAACAGCGGAATATTTTGAAACGAATAAAATGGAATAGCGAGAGGGAAAAATTGAATCACGCACGACTGAAGTTCAATCCGTGAATTTTAACAGTTATACCGCCTAAAAAGTGTAACAGATCTGAGGTACTATTGTCATGCCTTATGCTGGTAATTTATTCATTGCTTTTTGCTGTTTTAAAATAATTTTGTAATAAGTACTTATCTATTTGTTTATAAGTAGGACTTGCTGTACATAATTACGTAATATCATCACAATATCTTTTCAGGTACCCCGAGTCACGGCTTGGTAAAATGTTCAATGGAACAATCCCCATTGTTCTGGACACTTTGAAGCAACACTATTTCATCGATCGCGATGGCACCATGTTCAGGCACATCCTCAATTTCCTTCGCAATAAGAAACTGCTGCTTCCAAGTGACTTTCCTTATCTGGATTTACTGTTGCATGAAGCTCATTACTTCGAGTTAGATCGTGAGTACATATTACAACACGGGAATATTAATATTTATACACAGGGACGCAAAAATAACGGGTCACTTATAAAAACTGTGGATTAGGAATCAATCTCATTTATTTAAGGAAATATCATAGTTTTTTTACGTGACCCGTTATTTTTGAGTCTCAGTGTATATTTAGCGACATGAAAACGTGAAGGAGTTTACAAAGGTAGAGACCAGTTTTACAGCCTATTTTTAAGATACGAGTATGAATGAATTTATGTACCATGTACCTGCATACTTATAGAGAATTAAAATTTGTTAGTTAATTTGATCCTCATAGCTTCTATTTAACTTTAAACATATTTGACCTTTGTGCTGTAATTTTTAAAATAAGTGGGGAATGTAATGCTTAGCTTATCGTATGGTTAGCGGCCAACCTAATGACAGAGTTGTTCTGGTCACCTGTTGGCTTCTGATATGGTTTAAAGACTGATATCTGCTTTCCGAGACACGGAGGAGCTCAGATGAAATATGCCACTAGCGATCACCCATCCTGGTACCGACCGCGCCCAACGTTGCTTAACCTGCACGATCACTTTCGGACCGTGCTCGCAACTAGGCTACGGGCTCCTCAAATCTAATTATATTTAAAGTACTGATTCTCACCTACTCATTTGGACAGATCAACCTTTAAACAGTAGAACCCCCAGAAATTTTATTTTGATTGAATGTAATTAAATGGTTTTTCAGACATGGTGTTTGCATTAACGAAAATAAAAAACGAGCGAGAGGGCGTGAAACAGGACCGCGAGTGGTTGAGCCAAGCGACGGAGCGGTTGAAGCAAGAAACGGAGCTTCTCATGCAGGAGAGAGACCGGCTACACCAGCGGTGGTCGTGAATAGAGGTGCGTCACACAAAGTGGCAAATAAGTGTTCTTACTTCATCATCATCATCAGCCTATTAATGCCCTCACTGTTGGGGCGCAGACTTCCCCTTGCACGAGCCATGATCCACCGAAAGCCCAGTGTTGATTGGTGGATTTCACACACCTTCGGAAACTTTTCATTTCTTCAGACATGCAGGTTTCTTCACGATGTTTTCCTTCACCGCTAGAACAGTCGGTAAATGTACGTAAGTCTTCGAAAAAATCCGAATAACTCATTGGTACATGGCTTTGCATGGTTTCGAACCCGGACCTCCCGCATGGGAGTCCGGCGTCCTAGCCACTAGGGCACCGATGCTCTGTTCTTACCCTTCCCCCGAAATTATACTGGTACTGAGAGTATTATTATATAGATGTGTGTGACCACTGGTAATGATTAATTTGTTCACAATGTAACAATTTTGAATATTAAAGAACATCTTTAATATTCAAAATTTATCATTTTACATCTTCAACGGTAGTTGGTATAATGAATAGCTGAGTGGTGTAATTTGTGTGACTATTCCACTAATATAATTAAAGCAGGCCCAGACTTATCATAATTTAAGCACACGCTATATACTTTTATCCATCTCACTCTTACTCATTACTAATTGTGCAATGAGGATATTTATTCGATGTTTAATAACACTATACATAAAGTTTACTACTAATAATAATGACAGATATAGTATCGTAGCGTGTTAAAAAATTCAGACCATCATCCGCCATACAAATCCACCATACAAATCTGCTAGAGCTACAAATGTACTATTTTCTCAAAGGGGCCGGGCCGTTATTTCGTCTGCTTCTTTATTGATACATATTAAAAGTCTGCGGACTATGCCACTTATTCTAAAGTTTTCTGTCTAAACACATCTATTGTAAAAGTCGATCATTTTATATTTATTGTATTTCTACCAAAATATCAGTGAAAGTATAAATTTACCAAAAAATATTATTACCTATTATTTATTGTAAGTGTAATCTTATATTTACAGGAAAACGACTCCAAAGGTCAAGGTGAAATGAAAAGGCGTCGTTTATAGAGACGCTGGACTTCTGGATGTTTATTTCCTGTCACAAAATTTTGGTTAGTGTTTGGTAGAAAACTCTGTCATTGGTAAATATTTTGGAATCAAGTCATAACTATTTGAGATATAAGGATGTAACAAAATCCTTGGGTTGAACAAATGCGGGGGTGACTTCAATATGGTAATTTATGCTAATTTGCAAAAATCATAACAGTAGGTAGTCATTAGTAAATGACTTTGGAAAGTTCGACATAGGAATAAGATGTAGATGATGCAGATGTTTTCATTAAAATTATTATACACATTAATTTAACGTCGTATTTTAGTGAAATATTTTACCGGAATATTGTTACTATTAGATCATTCGTTCTTTTACAATCGCAAATTCAGAAATTACAATTTATTTTATTAATTTAGGTATAATTAGATATTTGAAGGATTTCATACAAATATTAAAGTTATTAATATTAAATATTATTAAAAGTTAATCAAGTAAAAAAAAGTAAAGTATATTATTTTGACAGGGAATCTATTTCATGTCTAACACACTCTCTTTGTATGTGAGTGAACTTGTGGCGAGTCACCGTGACGAAAATTTGTACTTTCAGCATACAACTAGCTCTTGAATTATTTAACCTATCAAAATGGAAGTTAGAGTTAAGAAAAGAAGAAGTCATTCTGTGCCGTTCTAACGATACCTAACAATAACTGAAACATTGTTTCCCCGCTCGCTACAGCTTGCCGAAGTGGGTACCTTTTTTGGCCAAAAATTTGTTCCGACTTTTATTAAATTCTCTATAACTTTCTAACTATTATATATTTAGAAACACTTCACACTGCGTTGTGATGAGCTTGAACCATGCTAGTTAAAACCAGGTCACACTTCGCATCTCGTTTCAACAGTTGAAAATAATAGGCAAGTTTCATCAGTTGTGACCTCAAGCCTCGCATAACATGCCGTGATATAAAAAGGAAGTGCAGCCGAATTCGACAAACACCCATGTCTAACTCAGAGCGACAGAGCATATATCGTTTGCGACAAAAGTTACAACAATCGGACAACTACGAGCAAACTGGCGGCTTTTCGCGTGTTAGTCCAATGTTGGAGTTACAGAATAGATTCCATGTTTTGGCAGATGCCATCTGCCTGGCAGGTTTTATTTTTATTTTAGCGACAGTTAACATGGAACTGATGGTAATAATATTTCAGTAAAATATTGCACGAATATGACATGGGCGTGTAAATTAACTTCTAAGTTCTATCGAACGTTGCGCCTAATTTTTCTATGAATATTTTAAAAGCGACCAACTCTTTTATGTGTTTGCAAAGGTTGAATAGGAAATGTTGTAAACTAAGGTTGTTACCCTGAAGTGATTAATGAAGATATTTTGTTCAAATTGTTCTAAAAATGCATCCACAATATCTGTATAATATTCTGAAATACAATATAAAATTTTGTTTTAGTTATACCTACATGAAGCATTATAGTTCTTTTCACATAGGAAGGCACATCGATGTATTATAAATACCTAAATAAAATACGGATTCTCAACGATGAAAATCTGAGGTCCTCCTCTGTGTAATCTCTGTGACCCAGCCCATACTAATCGTATTTTATTTAGGTTTATATAAAAGTTCGATGTGCCTTCCTATGTGAAAAAATATTATTAGGTACTATTATATACCTAGTTATAGACACTTAAAAATAAATTCATATTTTACTATGGTCTCGAGGATACAGGGTGTAATAAAAGTGGTTTCAAACCTGAAAGATGATTAGGGTAGATAAATAGGTAAACTATTTTTTCTACAACTTTCGGTAAAAGTAAGTCGAAAATCTATCTTTGAAACGAGTGTCTTTAAGAATTTAAATTAAAAACAATGTTTACACATCACATGAAATATAGGCATTTGTTAGATACTTTTTTCTAAATAATTATTATGCCCACAACCTGCTCTGAAATATAGATGCATGACGGTTCGATTAAGCATTCCTCAGTTAGGATATGTTTATTTAATGAAGTGCTTATTAGTCATAGAATAACTTTAGTTAGGAGAACTGAACTGTTTTTAGGAAATATACATTTAAAACTGATAAAGCGAAGCTGTTCTAGACTAGATTTGTTGTTAATTTGTTGTTAGTTTGATAAGGCGCATATTATTAGGTTATACTTACATTGGGTGAGCCAACTTGGTGACAGATTTTTGTTTCTTGTGATTCAAAACCAAGTCATCTGCAGAAATACGAGTTAAAAATGGTTATTGTTTTCTTATGTTTATTTATTTCATATGGAGGGTGGGACGGAACATCATTAATTATTATGATGATTTCTCTAGAAATCATTCTCTTTCATACATGTCGTATTTACTTGCCATAATAAAGTAGGTATTAAAAGTTATTACGCCAACTAAATATAAATCTCTAATATTATTTTAATATTTATAATTGTATTTGTTAATAATATTTAACGATTTGTCAAAATATAACAAATATGAATGAAATAATGCGTTTATGTTGTATGCGTTTTATTTATTTATTTAACCCATTTATTAAACAAATCATAAATTTTAGGTACTAATCATGTACTAATATGGGTTTAACACTGTGTAATTCTAAAATTTAAGCTTTTCTTATACTAAACTACCATGGCGATACAAAAATAGCAACTATTAGCTTAATCTAAGTTCCCAGCTTTGATAATATTGAGTATGAGACGTAAATGAAAAATATACCAATGACACATAACGGCCATACACAATGTTATCAATCATATTCATATAACATCCAAAACGAGGAGATACTTATTATAAAAATAACTCTAAATTAAAAATTTAAGAAACCACCGACGTACCATTGTGAAGACCCCCTTACTTTTTCCTGGTCTTCATCAGTTCCTCAAGGTTTCAGATGTGGGAACGTCACCATAGTCATAAACATTTGAGCTCAAACTCGAACCACCTAACTGTTACCGTTCCCATCATACAACAACATGCCAAGATACTCAAAGATCTTAGAACCACTGATCCATTTTTCATCTGACATGGCTAAGAACATTAAAAAGTTAGAGTTGCGGCGCCTTTTAAGGCGGTTGGACTCTCCGGGCTACGCCCTACGCATACCGCATGGGAGTCCGGCGTCCCACCGACGCTAAGAGCACTCTCGGCAACATTCTCTATTTAATAGAAAAAGGGTCCAAATCGGACCATTCGTTCTTAAGTTATGATGCCATAGACAAACAGACCGACAGACAAACTTGTTAAACTTATAACAATCGGTCAATCTCCCTCAATCGGTCGGGGGTTAAATAGAACCGTTCGTTGCTGACATTTAGATATGTATGTCTTCTATTAAACAACAAAATAAGTTCTATTATTAAACACAAATTGACAATAACAATTTTAACAAAAATAAGAAAAGGAAGTGCAAATAATCACCTGTTTCAATGAATTAAGTATATGTGTACCTAATAATCTAAACAAGTTTAAAAAACGACATTCGTATTAAGTATTAATATCTAAATATAGATGATACATTTATTTAGCTGCAGACGAATTTTAGGTAGGTAGGTGATATTATTATATTAATGATAATGAGTTAACATTTTAGTTAGGGTCCAATACCTACCGAAATTACATTTTTCGACTATTTCATGATAGAAAGTGGAAATTAATGACATTGGCAAATAAAATAATAACATGTTACATGTATGCTTAGTATTTTTTTGCAAAACCTTAACAGTCCTATGAGTTTTTAACCTCGTTTATCGTAAATATAGAGCGGTTAAATAGAGGTAAGTATACTAATTTTAGTACTAAAAACCAAATTTATTTAGACTTGGCAATTTTGCCTCTATCTCTTCGCTTTTATCTCTAATTTGACCGCTCTAAAAACATCATAGTATAAAAGAAAATATAAAAACATCAACAACACCTAAATACATGTATATTTAAAAGTTACACAGACAGGCAGACAGGCTATAAAAATGAAACATGGTACAATGGATGAACTTATCTCTAAAAGAGATTTCTTCCAGCATACCCGCGATATTGGAAGTTGCTTTATAAAGGTGCAAGTTAAGTAAGAAAAAAGAATTTATTTCCGGAAACGTTCGGTGCGGTCAGACGCAGGGTGGGTGACCTCTAGTAGCACATTTTCATCTGAAACTGTCGGTCCCAGCTGCTGTCGAGTCGTTAGGGTATTTCAAACATGACATGACAAAGACATGGCATAGAACACTTTTGAATTAGGCAAATTCTCTAAAAACTCTCTTAAAACTGCGTCCAAATCTGATCATTTAGATCGTTTAGATGCACAAGAAGACGCGCATACTTCACAGACAACGACTACGAATTGCATAACTTTTCATTCATAAGGGTACGTCACTTGGGTTGCCTTTTTTACCGAATTTACAGCAAATTCTTGTTAAAAATTACGTTTTATTATGCTCGCAATAAAAAATATATTTAATAAAATATTTCACATAGTGAATTTGACTTATTGAACATAGTTAATTTAATCATTTAATAATTAAAAATCATTGAATAAATTTTTATACTAATTTATGTGCTTGATCTGGTATCCATTAATGGTAACACTCAGTTTGTTGATGACGTACCCTTGTGAAGTGAAACGTCATGCAATCCGTATTCGTTTTGCCTTTTCTTCGTGTGCCATGGATATAAGCATCTAACTTATATACCTTTGGTTAAAAAATATAGCGACGTCGTTTACAGACAAAATATGGAATTCAAAAAATATATATATTATAGTACTTATCGTATATGACTGTATTATTATGTTTTTGGTACTTATTATGATTCATAAAAATTAAAATGTTATACAATAATATTCAAATAATTATAAAAATATGGTTATTCAGTCTTACGATAACGCCAATAATTTTTAAAAGTGTTTATCTAATCTTTTTATATTGAAACAGCTCAACTATAGGTATGTATGGCTCTCCACAGATTATTTGTGAGTAACATCTAGCTAGCGTATTAACATGCCAAAAACTGAACATACTGATTTCGGGTCGGTGCAGACCTTGAAGGAATGATGAGCATGGACTGTGATAGGATTCAACCATAGTTTATATTCAATAAAAGGTATAAAAAACATGTTCCAACAAGGGAAGTATTTAGTCATGGTCTGAGACCACAAGATGAAAACAGTCTCTTATGGTACACAGATGGCTCCAAAATGGAGTCCGGTACAGCTGCAGGAATTTATGCAAAGACTGTAATATATGTCAAAGCATTGGAAAGCATGTCACAGTCGTCCAGGCTGAGATGTATGCAATAAATTGCCTGTGCAGAGGAGAAGTTAGACAGGAATGTCAGGGACATAACTCATTGCATTCTCAGTGACAGCCAAGCAGCGCTCCAGGACCTGGACTACTACCGTACGGACTCAGGTCTGGTACTGAATTATTTTAGATCCCTGAACAAACTGTGTCGACACAACAAGGTCCTCATCTTGTCTGGGTACCTGGACATGTGAGGGTGCAAGGAAATGACAATTACGGGCCCTGATCCTTTTGATGGACTCTCAATGAATACCATCAAAACAGCCATTAGGGCTAAAGTCAAAGACCTACATATGAAGCAATGGTCAAATATTACCGACTTAAAATACTCTAAGAGGTTTATTGGAAATGGTGACACGTCTTGGTGCATAGGACAATTTACAACTACCTACACAACAGGTGTCTCACACGCCTCATTGTAGGAGCGTTCACAGGCCATTATGGCACTAAGAAACATAAGATGAAACTAATAGACAACCCCCCGGAGCCTGCGGTGACATATTAAGTCCACGGAACACCTGTTGTACGAATGTGACTCGTTGGCAAAAAGCGCATGTCTTTTGGGGGTAGCCTACCCGAAACCAGAAGACTATAGGCCCCTCCCTGTAAGCTGTATAGCGTCCTTGATGCAAAGAATCTTTACGAAGGAGACTAAGGAAAGGGGTGAGCACAAAATATCCCTGAGGGTCGAAGTGCCGCTGGGGTATCCCCGGGCGTGACACAATATAATATAAGAAGAAGGTAGATAGGTATGTATACTCTGACCAGAAAAATAAAAACCCTCGACAAACCGGAATTAAATGGATGAATGGATTTTTTCATAGTGAACTCCATAACACAGTCTATAAAAGTACAAATCAGGTCCACTTGACAGGGTTTTTATTTTCCTGGTCAAGGTATAAGTACTCGAAACTATATCGATAGCGAAATATGTTCTATGGATTTTGCTAATTATTTACTGTAGGTAATGATGGATGACACAAAGAGTACCTACCAAATATTGTGAATTTAATTTTTTTGTCCATTTTAAGTAGTTAGTCCTAAATTTTTATTAATAAATACACGTTAATATCTGATTGGCCGTTGTTAAATTCGGAATACTGAGAAAATAAAAAATCTTCCGAATTGTAGGTGCTACAAAAAGGATAAACAAAAAAAATTGTTTGTCCACACTCTGGACACTAGTTAGCTACTCTATATGATGCGTTATTATATTATTCATATTAATTTTATATAGTTCATTTACGAATTATGTAACTACATTTTTAAGTACTTTGTTGTAACGCACTTGAACGTATTTAATTAAATTGTATAAGACAACACCGTGTAGTCAAAACTGTTTCTTTTTAATATTTATTGCTTAGGTTCTGAAATGATATTTTTCATGTAGGTTGATCAACTGTTGTTATAATCATATAGGTAAACATTAGGTGCAAAAGAAAAGTGTATTGTATCAACATACCCCATGGATGCTTCCGCATTTTATTATAATGTTTGAAATCGTGATTATTTTGATATTTAAGTAAGTAGTACTTACTTAAATTACTAAAATTTCTATATAATTTATGGTGCTTAAGTTTTTTACATATTTCAGTAGTTTCGTGGTAGAGAAAACCAGCATAATCGTTTTAATTACTGAACATTTATTCAAGTAGGTATAGGTAAATTCAGTAATTAAAACAATTATGCCGATATAAGTTCATTTTCTGAAATTAATATCTTAAATTCTCTTATATACTCAGTCATTTTGCAGAATGAATCGAGACTTATTATTCTGTATTATTTAGTAGTACGAGTACTTAACGTTACTACGGTTAAATTAAAAAAAATATATCCTAAAGATTACACAGGTTTACAATGGATTTTCACCCTCAGGTTTAAATGTTGATTCTTATAGCTTTTAGGGCGCTAATTACGAGAAAAATAATAAAAAATTCCATCATCCTCAGGTTCTATGATATTTTGCCGTTTGATTTTGCTTAAAATTACCCAATCAGGGACTCACCATACTTTGTTAAATGTATTCTAATGAACTATAATTATATTAAATGTGTTCTATGAACACAAAATTACAATTTCTTATACATAATTATTTTATTACCACATCTGTATAACACCATAAAATGCTAATTTAAAAAAATGAACCAATTAAAATTAATGACTAATTTTTAAATATAATATGTTTCATTCTTATCGTTACAATGGGTAGAAAAAAAGTTTAATGTGGGTAGTTGTTTGAGAAAATTTAGATCCGCGATTAAAAGTTTCGCAGCCTCCCTTACATATAAAGCTGGGAATGATCAAGCAATTTGTATAGAAAAGGAGAAGAAAGAAAAGTCTTTGATGAAAGATACAAGATTCTATGAAACACTTAATGAAACTGAATTACAAGCTTGGAAATTGTTAAAGGAAGTGGTGAAAAACTTCTTAGGGAATCATAAAAGTCCTAACTATAAAGAAATTGTTGAGAAAATAATCGATTTTTTTTAAATGGGATGTTTAATGAGCATTAAACTTCACTAAAGAGCATTAAACTTCACTTCCTTGATTCTCATATTGACTACTTTCCGGAAAATTTGGGAGCTGTTAGTAAGGAGCAAGGGGAAAGATTTCACCAGGACTGGAAATAATGTTTGCTTTTTTCTTCACAATAGCTATACTGAAAAATTTAGAGGTGATACTGAGTACATATTCGTAATTAGCGCATCTAAAACCCCAAATTCAGTCATCAAATCCTAGGGAGGACGACACGTACTCTTTGTAGACCTGTGTTATATTATCTCCAAAGAGCCTTTTGCGCTAAACTCTACACAAATATAGTCTTATTTATACTCGTACCCGTACCGTCTCATGGATAACACATGTTCAAGAGTAAAGTGTTTGTCATGAAACTCATGAATCATGATCAGGTATCGTCTAGCTAAGTACTCGTATAGGACATAATATCCATGTCCGGCGGAAATATGTTGATAAGTAAGTATGTTATGCATACGAGGATATTATTAACATATTCACAGTCCACTGCCTCCACGCTGGAAACCCCAAGTTCCTATCTAAGGACATCCAAGGAGTCCATGCCTCCTTTGTTGGGTCACAACAATAGATTTAAATTAGTTGGACGTGTGAAGTTGTCAAACAATTTTGTATGGAGACTGTGAACGTATTAAGCGAGTAACATTTTATCTGTGTATCTGCTATAGGTTAAGCTAAAGGGTGGTGAAAAGAGGTTTGGAACGGTTCGTGTAAATAGTGCACGGCGAGCGCACGGCCGGTGTTTTGAAAGGTTGGAAATTTAGAAATTTGAACTACGAGTAAGATCCGAATATTGAATTAGTTAACTACCTTAAACACTTCATGTAGGTACATACTCGTATATCAACATGTTCTTGCAGGGCATGGATATTTTCCAAGGTATTTTCCATACGAAGTGACTGTATAATCTTTAAATAATAACATTATATCAAAACCTAGCTATTTATTATCTTTGGTAGAAAAACAGCTACTCGTAAGTATTATATCGTTACAACTGATAAGGCTAAACACTTTGGGTATCTGATGGTAAAGTCAGCTTCGTTCGCACTCGAACTAATTTCAAATGTGCTTTATTTACTTAGTTGCAATAAAAAATAACTTGACATTTTAGTGAAACTTTAGTATCCGGTGTGGGTCTTGGGAAATGCGCCATTTCGCTGTGGCTGCGACATAATACAAAAGTATTGTATTGTGTCGTAGCCATATATGAGTAATATGTCTTAGTCTTATGTAACTGAGCATTGAAAAGTGTCTAGCTAGGTTTATTCGACTAAACAATTTACTCAAGTACTCGTATTTACGATATTACTTAATGTTATTTAGATTATCTAATTTAATATAATGGCATTGGATGAAATATAAAATAACTATTTTTCTTAAATACAACTACTAAAAAATAAAAGTCAATAGTATGCGTTCTTTTGGCTAGGGACTACATAGCATGCAATGCAATACTGAAAGTTTTGTATAAGATTTAAGATTATAGAAAATATTTGTTGAGGTAATTGACTTGGGAATTTTCAGACTCATGGTTGCAACTGGCACCATACCAGAGAGAAGGTAATCACTACGTTTTAACCATAGGTAGGTACTGGCAAACAACACCGGTTTGACTGCTCTTATATTTTAAAAAAAATGTATTTTTATAACGATCTATATTACATACATACCTACCATTTTCTATGATGCCACAAAATGAAATGAGGATGTTTTACATTTTTGAAATATTTTTTTGACAACTACTTAGTTACTCGTAAATAAAACTGTAAAAGAAATGCCAAATTACTTACAATATTTTTCTTATAAACCTCGTTAATGACTACAGACCCGTAACTTTGATTAATTTACTCGTTTTTATGGTTAGTAACTATCTCACATATAAGTTTCTATGTGTTATACATAAGTCGGTAAGTACTTATTTTACCATAATTATTACCTAGCTACTAATATAAAAATCTTTAGGAGATCTTTGTGCCAGTTTAGGATATGCATATCCGTTATTTATTGCCTGAAACAATGTATATCATTTCCAAAATATCAACTTTCGCTTCAGAGTAAAAAATGTACCTATAACGATAGAGATCGATCAAAGTTTTCATTCGGGTTTGTATGAAAATCGAGACCAAGATGAATTGCGATGCGTGGAATAACCTAGCATACAATTTGGCATCACAACACATTATATTTGTAAATTCATTGATTGAATATCAATTTTTCAGGCAAATACCTTCTTTTAAACTCGGTAAATCCAAATACGTAGGTACAAGTAAAAAACACCTTATTTAGCTACTTCATATGCCTTTTGATACCTAAAATACACTGCCGTGTATTTCCTTACAAACGAAGTAATAAATGGGACTCAACCATATTATCTAAGTATCAGTTAAGTATGTATTATTATAAAAATATGTTATTCCGGTCTATTTTCCCTCAGGGAACTCAAATTCCAGTTCTTCTATATTTTCCAGGATGTTGTCATGTTGATTTTCCTCACCGCCCTGAAAAAATCATAATTTATTTTGACCTACAATACACCAATTCCAAATCGCAATCGACATTATGCTGGTATACGATGAGATTTCAGTAAAGGTGGCCATTACTTATTTTCTATAGAGATAAATAAATAAAATAACTGGAGATGCCACAAGTTTTCTAACCTTTTCAAAGCTTGTATTATTATTTTATTTATTTATTCGTACATATAAATAACTATTCGTATTACATTTATTAGGGAAAATGATATGTAAGTAGGTACTATGGTACCCTTATTTTATTATATAAGTAACTGATGATAAGTACACAGGTATTAAATTCTGCTTGTTACTGTTACCCAATTGTTTTTGGATTTCCACAAAAAGTCATTGTGGCTCTTGCCTTGAATATTAGGAGCCAGAGAGGAAAATTATATCCAAACAAGCACTTCGCACGATTATCACAAGGTACAAACTAACGCTTCGATTTAAATATTTAGTCAATATTAGTTATGTAAATCTGTATACTACCGAATATATATTAATAAATTATATAGCTTACTATCGGTAAATAAACAAATCAAAAACACGAAAAATATATCAAAGGCATGCTATCTTTTTTTTATTTCGAATATAAGTTAAAAAATACATCAACTGTATCTACCATAGTTTTGGTAAACTATTCATACTACGGTAGTGGTAGAATTACAACACAGACTTGCCAAGAACAATTTTTTTTGCACAGCAACATAAGTAGGTAACACAAATAAGTTATGCCCTGAAGAGTCTCATAATAACTAATTGTGTGCATAATTGAAACCGAAGTGAAACCTACAACCTACCTAGTGATACCTATTCAAAATTAAGCACTTTTTATAATAACAAAAAGGAAAAAAAGTATTGTGAAAATGTAACAATATGAAAAATTGTTCCTTTTTACTACATTTTAGCCCATTTTTCAGCGTTTTCGCATGTCGCATTACTTTTGTTTCTTGCGGTTTTAAATAAAATTGGTAATCTAGCTAAGTTAAAGCCTTATTATTATATAGGTATAGTTTTACATTCGCTATGCAAAATGTTAGTGGTTATGCCTATTTCTAATAATCGCTTGACACTAATACTACAACACAGGTAAGTCTAGAATGGGGCAACTCTAATAAATAAATAATAATAAACATTTTCATGAATTACCTATTCCAGGTAAAAAACTAAGACGTAAAAGATTTCGCATTGCAAATAGAAATCACTTCTCATAACAAAATAAACGTATAATTAATATTGTTTCGATTTTTCTGTATGTCTAGTTCCATTTATTATGAAATCGCATTCAAGATTCAAATGCACATAACATTCAGTATGTTTTGATTGGAGAAAAGCCTCAAACAAAAATTTGAACAGTTTGGACAGAAATATCCGCTTGCGTCTATACATATTTTTATATCCTTAAAACTGCATTAAACTTACCAGATAGTTTGTAAAATCAATGTCGATAGTATTTTCCATGGTTCCAACAGCTGTGCTATCCAGCACTGACACTTCTTCTTCTAGCGCTGAAATAATATTAACATTATTTAATTCAGATTTTTTTACATAATCTACCAATAAAATTTTCATGTTTTGTAAATATATTGTAAAACTATTTATGTATTTTTCCATTTTCAAACTTTAATGTTTTTGAAATTATGTACCTACAGTTCAAGATTATCTCTATATGATCCAAAGTTAAAGTATGTCGTCTACTTTATAATTACTTAACTCACGTTAAAGGTTCGATATTAAAACACAAGATTGCATATTGCTAAAATGGATGGATTAAATAAATATATATAAATATTAAAACAAAGACGTATTTTTGTAAAGTTACTTGCTTCACATTTGAATTAATTTAATAAACTCACCGGGATGTAAATCATCTAAAACAGATGAGTTGCTACGAATATTTAGTTCGTTTTGTATAATTTGCAGTTCCATAAATGATGACGTTTTCTTTTTGGATAAGTCATATTGATCCAGATTGTCAAATGGTCTTTTTGTACCAATAGGCCCTTGACTAGTCGCTGCTTGTACAATCGAATGCAGTTCTCCGAGTTGTACCGAAATTTGTGGAGAATTCAATTGCGGATGAGGTGTTATAATATTATTATTTGCATTTATTTCTTTACACGGCTGGTTAATATTATGTATTAGTGGTATTGAAGATGAATTGTTATCTCTCTCATATAATGTTGGTAATCCTGTATAGGTTGACGAAGTGCTGGGGTCACCCAAACCAATGTCTGATTGTTGTTCGTAAACATTACCAAATTGTTTGAAGTTTTCATGAGATATCTGATTTATGTCATATCGAAACATATGTGTGGATGATGTTAAGGACACCACAGAAGTCTCAAGTTCAACGTTGTCATTTGATGTTGACAGTGTTTTATTTTCGAATAGGTATTCTTCATGCTGCTCTTGTTGCCGCACGTTGACGATGTCTAGATCCTTGTTAAATGTTTTAATGACGCTGTATATTTTCTCGATTGCCCTGACAATTCTCTCACGCCTGGGCGGTATGATTGCGAGTGGCAGGGATGGCGATTCTCCGTTATCCGAAGTAGCACTGCGACAGTCTTCTGCCTGCGGTGAAGGTAAGTTAGTGACTAGATGGAGAATCACTTTTTCCAAATTCCTCGGATCTTCGACGGCCACTGTTTGGTTGTCAGTGACCTATTGATAAACAAAAAACAATCATTCAGTAAATAATGAAAAACATGAAAATAAAATCTACTCCGTCGGTGAGCGTTAGGACTTATTTCGATAACAATTTAAACAAACCCTTATTAATGTATCTAAAACATGGTTAGCATTTTGAACCTTGATATTAATCAAGCGACTCAGGGAGCGGCGAGCGATATCGCACGCAGGCATGCTATTTTAAATGTATTTTAGAGACTAGGGTTTAGTTTGGTTAGTTTACATTGTTAGCGAAAGATGTTGCCGCGCCTCTATACTCCGTTAACGTGCGCTGGGCCTTAACAGTTAAGTTAATTTAGGATGTATAACGATCGCGATAGTGCGTGTAAAGTACTTCAAAATATTTGCAATAAAAATGTGACGTGGGTAAGGATCCTGTGTTTACTTGCAACTGCAAATTGTTTGTTTGCAGTTCGTTAGGCAACACACAGAGGGGTATATTTTTATCTTTTACAAGGCAATGCAAGCGAAGAACTCTTATCTTCCTTTTACCTTTCAATATTCACCATAACTGTACCTGTATGCATAGTATATGGCAGCTTACTCGTATAACAATTACAATGCCCCAAATCTTTCTATGCAAGTTCTGTATTGTTGAATAATATGAATTGTTGAAAATTGAGGAAATTACCTACTTAATATAATTCCCCTTTAAATGATTTCATAAGCGAGAGATATCCTCTATAAATTTAAAGGAATTTTAGTTAAAAAAATAATTGCATTTTAAAATAATTATTATGATCATACGAGTATTATTGTTTGGAATAAAATATCGTGGACACGTCCGGCCTCCCTGACACCTAAAATATCGTGGACACGTCCGGCCTCCCTGACACCTAAAATCACTGAGGGTAAAAAATATTATTGTAATTGTAACCATTTCTTACTTCTTTAACATCCTCGTCAGGCGGAGGATCTTCAGAATTATTCACCATGAGCATAAATTTTTTCTTCATCAATTTAATTAACTGCTTTCCCTCCTGCTCTTCGACCACAGTATTAGTGCAGACGAAGCTCCTCACTGCCCTGGTGTCATCTTCGACATCCAAACGTCCTCGGGTCCTCATGTAGATAAACTGGCCATTCTTTGTCATCAAACGGTAGCAAGACTCGCCCACTATGCGATGCTGATCATACACTGTAATAGTTTTATAAAATATCATGTTACTACGTGCGTATTCTATCTATAGTACGAGTATCTATAGGCGACAACCCCGGAATGCCGCCGCTAAGTACCGGCCGGTGCCGGTGTACTAGAAACCGGCGGCACTCCGAGAATGTCGCACTATTATGCGTTTTAATTAGATTATCGATCAACAATTTAAGTGATTGGTTAACCCCCAAGTGTGTTTGAAATACGCAATATAATAAAATGTAGAGTCAGTCTGGAGTGGTAAGTACCTACCACCCTTTTACGCATTTCTGCCACAAAACAGCAAGTTTCGGTTAGAAGGGTAAAAGAGTCAGCGCAATTACAGGCAAACATGGCACTCTATCCAAGTCCTCTAGATCAGCAGCGCTTCGATAACCCTCTAATAAAAGTATATATTCAGGTGAGATGTCTGTGGGCGACGGAAACCACTTACCATCAGGTAACCGTTTGCTTATAGTCTTCTCTCCATATAAAATTAAAAATGTTCCTAATGGATCAGGCTGAGCTAGAGTGGTATGAAGGATGCCACATGGGATAGCAAGCGATTCGACCTACTGACTTCCAAACTTCATGTTTGATTGATGTTGAAGATGGCAGCCGATGATTTTATTATACCTAAATTATCAATTATCATTTAAATTGTTGTTAAATAGGTAAGTATATATGATAATTATAAACCACCCCTATGAGAGTTCGAATGAGGCACGAACTTAATGTCAACTGAGATAATTAATTTTATCATCTCTGTGTAATATCCAATAATATATTCTATCTGTTGTTAGGTGAAGTAAATGGAAAACTAGAAAGTGGTTATCTAAAGTATAAACAATTAACAGATGCATAGACAGTAAACAAGCACTCGTATCAGCTTTATAAGGAGATACTGACTGATATTATGGATATATTAATATAGGTAGACAGATGTATTCAGAATATTATAATAATAACAATATTACATTATTATTTATTCTTATATTTAGTATGAATGAATATCTCATAGACGTCACGAGAAAGCAAAGTACAAAAACACTTTATAATAGAATAAACATCAATACATTTGGAACTTTAAGGATCTGAGGATTAAATTTTTTTTTAAATTTAGATTTATGTAGTAAATACTTAGATATTATCTATCTAATAAAGATGTCGCTTTATGTAAGAAAATTAGTAAGTAAATATATATAAATAATAGGTTTTGGATTCAAGGTTGGTAGGCGAGGCTGAGATTTACTCGTATTTTACGATGTGAATCCATTTCATCTTCAATAGGGCGACTACGTGATCATCGACTTAAATTGCTGACAGTACAACAACACACAAAGGCTATAAAACGAGCTTACCTACAGTGTAATATGCTTCACTGCACATCATATTATATTTTCTTTTGAAATATGAGAATATGTGTCATGTTGAAATTTTTTACACATAATTAAATATAATGTGAAGTAGAATAGTTTGAAAACTCTCGATACTGTATTTTCAGGTTTTATGTTGTAGAGGAATAATTTTCATTAATTTCTTCTATTTATGATGACTAAAACGTAGTTAAGTAATACGGGAAAATTAAATCTTATGTAATTTATTGTTTAAAATAAAATGCTGTGGATATTAATTAAAATGTTGCGGCTTTAGCTGTTGTTTGTGAATTTTATTCCACTTGCTAGGTACGTTGTTGATTATGTTCATACAATTTGATGATACAAAGTTATATTTCATTTTCAGTGCAACAAAATGTAATGTTATTTGTTTCACCCAGTAAATAAATCAGAAAGTGTAGAGTTGAAAGCTTGCTTTGAGAGATATTTGCCTCAGATAATTTGTTGATATTTACGTAATATCGCATTTATTCGACAGGAAGAATAAAGTTTTGAAAATATATTTTAGGTACCTGTAGTTACGAGTATATATCTAAAGATAAACAGTAAATCAGAGTCAGAGTCTCAAAATAGCATTGAAGCGAGCACTTTGGGTACCTATGCATTCTTCGCCAACCGGAAATCGAATCTAAAAACATCTAACTACACAGACAACTTCTATGACAGGAGAAAGTCTAGGAGAAAAAATTAAATACCCTAAAAATTATATATGTAAATTGTCCTCGATGTAGTGACCTATGTAGGTATACGGAATTCTGTATACTCACTTTCGCGGAGTGCAATGATGACCCAGCGGACGTCATCGCGATGCATGAAGTTCATTGCGTTGACTCCATGGACCTCGTGGGTCATATATCCTGTCACAATAGCAATACGTTGTTCACACTGGATTATCTCGCCATCAATAGAGTGCCGGGTCCGATATTCCATCTTGAACGACTCCAAGTTGCGTTCAGTTATGAATGTCTCACTCGTTGGTCGTACGAGACCTACGAAAACCTAAAGTCAAAAGAATAGGCATGTTATCATTAGATCCCGTTATCTTGTCGTACTGACGTCATCATTGGGTAGACAGGGGTTAAAATGGCACATATTGGTATTTGTGGTGTTTTGTTTTTTATTGCACAATGATTTTAACTTATCATTTTTTTAGATGGAATATATAATTGCGGGCATTTTTGAACTACCAGTGCCAGCTGTCATCCAAAAACACTTGTTTCTAAAAACTACGTTTGGCTGGTCAGTGTGCCCTTCGCACTACTATATAAAGGTTTTTTGTATATATTGTGGAAACATTCAAATAAACAGCCATTAACAACCTTATGCTTGTAGTGATATATTCGCCTGTAAAAAAGAAACTAAAAGGATAAAAGGACAGATCAATTTTCATATTTTTATATCTAGTTTAAACTTTATAAGTGTGCATTTTGACCCATATATACGCAATCGTGATGTCAGCGCGACATGTGCGGCACGCTATGGTATGGACGAGGTTTTCTTCAGCGATGAAGCACATTTTCAACTTGAAGAGTAGGTACGTAAATCGGCAGAATTGTCTTTATAGGTCTCCACTTAAGACAAGGATGACATCTTGACGATGTAATTCTTCATAATTAAAATCCGAAATTGCGTTATATAATTCCGTATTCATATTTTTTTGTAAATCCAACTAGTGACTTTTAATAATTTTTTAAAGTTTAAAATCTAGAACGAGTCACCCTGTATACGTCCTTTTGAATAAGTATCTATTTTATGTGTAGGTAGGTACTTTTGTATGAATAAAGTTCTTAGTTGGTATAATTCGAAACCAAGATTACTTATTATCTTCTAGCCACGCAAGCTAAATTGCATATCCATTTCACAGTATTTTTTTGTAATCGGAATAATGTCATATAAATAATAACTTAGTATTTTAAAATTACAAAATTGCCCTGTCTAACATTGAGAAAGGAAATTAAATAGATTTTACAGTATGGAAAATATGAGTGAAATGTTCTTAATTTATTACAAAATATTTGGTGTTCTTATAGACAAACGTAAAAAGTTATCCCACCGATTTATGTATTCATGTACCAAATTTTTTATACATAACTTTACCAGTGAAAGATTTTATGGGTCTAAGGAGTTTTCTAGGCGGTACTTACCACGTCATTCCCGCTAGAGCATGGGTTATCGCCTCTAGCACGGGCGCGTCTGACCATCTGACAGCATCGGTTGTAGCCCCGACAAGCCCGGTCTGATTTTCTCATTGTACCTTCCACGTAACATGTCACGTATTGTGCCGGCTCTGAACGTTGACCAAGTTTTTTAAACCTGTTATCAAAGATAATCGACATGTATTGAAACATTTTCAATTAGCAGTGTTCAATGCACTTGCGCATTTCCATTTCCTGACCTTGCTTGTACGTACTTGTCATAAAATAGAAATACCAAAGAATATGATTTCAGATTCTTCTGCTATTTTTACTTGTATACTACACGTATTTAACTAAATATATACCAAAGTGATTAATTAAGTTATTATGGTAAATATTTACCTTATAATAAATTGTCTCTTGTCATTAGCTAATAATGAAATAAGTTTCTGCTTTCCTTCTGGCTCATCAGGGACCAAAAGCTCTCCATTTTGTCCAAGTAAATGGATTTTGGGCAACAGCTGCTGCTTCAATATTTGAAGATCATCCGGGTGTGTTAGACTAAACATATTTTGCCCAAGAAGATCCAACTATGTGAAAACAGAAAATCTAGATATACTTACCTATACAATTAGACGTATATTAAACAGAAAATGTTGTCGAGTAGTACTTAGGTGTAGGTAATTGATTTGAATTAATTTGATTTGGCACTTATGGATACTTGTATCAAAAAAAATTGGTCAGAGTGCAATTAAAATTGGATCGCTGATGTAATGGTTTAGAATTAGCACTTAAGGATGTATCTATAGACCAACGCCGATTTAGGTCACATTCTGAATAAAAATCAAGTCTTACCTCTGAGTAACCAAGATATTGATGTACATTTTGCGAAACGACAACCACGATTCCTCTGTAAGTTGTAGTGAGGAGAAAGCCATTGAGAAGTCCAAGTACGGCCTGCGCTGACGCTTCGTTCAAATCCTGCCTATGCGTCGGTTGTCCGATGGAGTCACCAAAAACTGCATTACCGAAAAAATGTTAAAGTATATTGGCCATTTTCTTTGTTTAGATGTTCCTTTCGTGCAAATGAATAACTTTACACACATGTATGTAGATTTTATAGAGTCTGGATAATTTTTAGTTTATTACTGAACATGGACAATATGTTAATTGTTCCTACGGGAAACTCAAACAAGTGCCTTCCGCTTGTGACATACAGAAAAAAATGAGAGCCATGAATCTTAGAATTTCATATTAATCAAGAAAAATTATGATATGTAAATTTTCACCAATAAAAACAAGCAATAAGAACTAACTCGTAAACATCGTCATAACTCATCACATCATACCGGCGCGTTTGTTTGTATCGTGATGTGGTGTGATGATGCCCTAACTAGAAGCATGGCCCAGCACGTGCGCAGACGCCGGTCGTAAGTACACGTTACTTTGCACGGTTGCATTCATTATCATTACCCTTTTACACTACCCATTTTATAATGCTGAAAATATTGTAAACCTAAAAGTTTTTTTAAATATTCGTTTGGTAGTTCTATTTTCGTATAATTTTTTATTGCTGATAATTTACGTTTCCGGTATTCTATTTATGAAGTACGTAGGTACGATATGATAATAAAACCTCTATTATGTCTAATTCCGAATGAACACCAACTGACAAACTTATAGAGAGAGATGTGTGAGTAGAGGAAGCTAAGAATAGATTTGCACTTCGCACTAGTTTCATTTCATTGGAGTCAGTTGTTTTCTGTTTAGTAGTGACTTGAAAAGATAGTATAGTAATAGTTACAAAAAGCTCTAAATTTTATTTTTGTGTGGATGAACCAAAATAAATGGTTACCACACAAAAAATATTAAGAGGTAGATGTAAGTGATCTTTCTACGAAAGTCAGTGTAAGATATAATGAATAGAATGATGAAAGGATCTACATCTTTCCTTTTGATTTTAATATGAATGCAGTTGTCTATAAAATTTATATTCTAATTGAGTGACTCACTGTATCTGCTGCGTTGTAGTATAAACAGTATGTGTACGAGTACCACTAGGTATATCTAGGTGTACCTAGATCACCGCGTAGGTGTCATGTACAATATTTTACAAAATTACATCTGTTAATCTAGATACTATTACCTACACGGAAAGTCGACAATAGTGCGTGCATTGCAAGCGTAGGTGTATGTACTTACATTACAATGTTTCAAAGTTTTATGTTTATTTACTCTGTATTGATTCCGGAGTGGTATAAGTTAGAATGTAACTAAATTGAATAAAAATAATCTCAAAAGGAAAGAAACTTTGTATACAATATGTAAGTAATAAAATTGATGTAAAGTATATCAAAGTGAAAATAAAATGATATAAACCATGATTATTCTATAAGTAGGTATACCTACTAGTTTGTGTTCCCGACGTTCTGAAGTAAATTTTTGTAACTAAATAACACCAGAGGGACATTATATTAGAGCTTATTATACAAGTACTTACATATTTTAGGTATCCCGATGAAAGTATGCTAATTCCTGAATTTACTTTTTAGTGGACATCTCTGAGGTGAAAGTAGACACATTTATATAGGTAATTAGTAACTTATAGTTACGGAAATATAGCCCATCAAAGACGAAGTTAAAATCCTTATTAGTCAGAATTACGAAAAATCCCGTCTTATTCCTCGCCTGCTGTGCAAAATTTCAACGAATTAATGTAGATATGTCAACCTGTTAGTTATTTATTTGGCCGCAGGCAGGCCACATCAAAGAAACGTTGGGCGCAGACGCGACCATTGTATTTTGAACCGTATGCATACTTTAATAAAGTTAACTTTTGATTACCAAAACCATGACAGCGCCACTTCAGCGTTGCTTCTAAATGTTTTGCGCAAATCAATAATGAACTTTATTAGCGTTAGCATACGGTTCCAAATTGGAATGTCGTGTCCGTGCCCCACCCGCGTACTCTTGTAGGTGTACGTCATATTAAACAAAATATATCTGATATGGAAAGAAACTTTGTGACAATAACTGGGTATACCTAGTTTCATATGTAAACTAGCTTCCAATCAATAACATTATACGAAATGAGTGCACCTGCATCCATTACCGGAAACACTGTTAAATATAATTTGCTTCACATCTAAGCACTCATTGTGTAAAAGGATACTCTTAGATTCTGTCGCATTTTCCTCGCGTAATTGGTATATTATGGGTGGAGTTTGCATTCCAACATATAACAATTATGCCATGGAATGCGGCGAAACTAGAAAATTATTCGCAAATTATAAAATGATCTGGATTACTCCATAATAACATATTAACTGACTAATACACAATAACATAAGCCATACCTAGTAGAGTAGATTTTTTTAAATTATCTATCGATGCATATTACTAAAACTATTTATTATCGTCTACTACTGCGCGAAGGAAAATTATATACTCGGTAATGTACGAATTTCGTGCGCCAAATTTTTTATTAAAATGTGACAGTCAAACCCCGAAATTGATTATAACTAGTTTTTACCGGTGAAATTGATTATAACTAGTTTTTACTGGTGAAAAATAGTGACTAGTGTGTCAGTGAAAGCCCGTGTATTTAAGTTACTGAAAAGTTTGGAAATAAAGGCCAAGGATCTGATTCGCGCAGTGGGGAGACGAATTAAGGAGAGAGGAAGTGATCCGCGAGCCGGCCACTTTTTAGTACAGCGCATTTCCCTCGCCATTCAGCGAGGTAACGCCGCGAGTATCCTGGGTACTTTCGGCCAGGGGGCACTTCGCGGGGGGCTGTTTGACTGAAATTATATTATGTAATTTTTACCTATGACATTGATTTTATTATTTTATTTTTATATTTTTGACATCAAATTATTGACATGTATTTTCCATTTATTGTTTAGATATTATCATAGAATATATATTAATGTATCAAATAATTATGATGAATACATTGTAACTCTAAATTAAAAATTTAAGAAACCCCTGACGTACCATTGTGGAGATCCCCTTACTTTTTCCTGGTCATCATCAGGTCCTCAAAATTCATAAACATTTGAGCGCAAACTCGAACCACCTAACGGTTACCGTTCCAGAGATACCATCATACTCCAACATCCCATGGTACTCCTAGATCTTAGAACCACTGATCCATTTTTCATCTGACATGGCTAAGAATATTCAGCAGGTTAGACCTGCGGTGCCCTAAAGGGGACGCTCCGGGTTTCGCCCTACGCGGAGTTCGGCCTTCAGTCTCGCCATGACTGAACCTAGACTGGAAAGCATTACCACGCAGGTCTCCGACTGCGTGATATCGTTTGATAGCATGAATCTTAAAGAGTCCACGTCATTTTTGAGAACAGTGACCATTTGAAGCCGTCTTGTTTCCATCTTTTTAGTTCGCTTTTATACGCAGTCGGGTTTTTGTATTTTTTTACATTTATTAGCAAAACATTCCTTAATAATTAGTCTGTCATCCCATGCCTAGAACTATGCCCAGGCATAGAACAAAAGTTATCGACATAGCTCATAAGATTAGCAAGCTGAAGTGGCAGTGGGCCGGTCACATCTGTCGCAGAACCGACAACCGCTGGGGTAGACGAGTTCTGGAGTGGAGACCGCGTTTGGGCAAACGTAGTGTGGGACGCCCCCCTGCTAGATGGAGCGACGATCTGCGTAAGGTGGCTGGCAGCGACTGGATGAGAAGAGCCGAAGATCGGGCTCAATGGCGCGCCCTGGGAGAGGCCTATGTCCAGCAGTGGACTAGAATAGGCTGCTGATGATGATGATCCCATGCCGTCAATTCCAAACGCTAATTGCCGGTATTGTTTATTCATTTTATTTTTATTTATACCACTTTGCCACCTTCGTCTAGTCTTAAATAACAAAGCTCGTCGAGAGCTTTCCGAAAAACTCGATCATACAGCGTGGACCCGGAAGCATGCCGAGAAAATGACCTCCAAAGTATTATTTTTTCTTTTAAGTAGGTAAGTAACTATAAAAATAACAAATAAAAAAAATCTTTATTGAAAATATCACAACGCTTGTAAGTCAAATAATACCCCCTTGACTCCCAAACCGATCAATGTCATTTTAATACGTTAAGAAACACTCTTGTTGAATTTACGAATTTGATATTTTTAATTTGAATTAGGTGATCGTTAGAATTTAAAAAAAATTTAAAATTTAAAAATAAAACCAGTCAAATGGATACCGCTCTACAAAATCAGTCACAATTTGCGATTTAGCCATCGCCCAGATACCATAATGTGGTTGTTTTAGTTCGGTAGTCCCGGCCCCGCCCTGTATGACCAAACTTTTTATTAAGCTCTGATTGAGAACTTTCTTTTAAGGCTTATACTGCAGCCAATGACCTTGAGGGTTTGACCTTCAGCATCTAGAAGTTTAAGGCTTTGGACTCTTGTCGAAAAAAAACTTAGCAAAATCCTGCATAGATACAATGTACGAGTATGTGCAAAATATTAACTTTTAGGATCAAGCTGTGTAGTCACTAGAGCTTGTCAAAAAACGTACAATTGGCGACTGTAGATCCCTTAATACTAGAACGAAGATGGTAAACAATAGTTTGGAATCTACGGCATGGGATTATTCTGGAGGCGGATCTGAAATTCGTTTTTCCTGTAGCTATTTTATTTTTTAATGGATTTCAATTCTGTTTTCAGATTTGACCACCATTTTATGCCTACGAGTATTTTTAATGTTTAGGGTATTATCAAAGATTACATCTACATATTTTATTGAAACTTACCGTACTGATGGGACCGAAGATAATGGGCCGTGAGACGTAACACGCCAGTTTTGTCTATTTTGCGGTTAGCGGCCAGAACTGGGGGGACGATGGACGCGAGTTGCGCTATAGAGTGATTCAGCTTGTCTCGGCGTTGTTTCTCCGCTTTATTGCGGATTTCCCGTGGATTGTCCCTGAAATAAAAGTATTTTAAATACCACATTCACATATACAAACTTCGCAGGCTCAGTGATCCAAAGTATCTTAGTCTCCGCAACCAAGAGACGCCACGATCCTATTTTCCCATATAGTGTTCCCATACCTAACTTCTACCTAGTTTTGAAAGTGCAGATATTTATGTCTTGTAAAAGCTCGGTGGTCTATTATTGATATTCTGTAAATCTATCTAATTGTAGTTACCTACAGTGACGGACATAGATAATACTTCGACTTGAAACAATTGCCTTGGATCCATCAGGTAATAATGTTGTTTCCCCGCAGGGAAATGAAGAAGAAATCATTTGTGCATAGAAGGCAACTACACTTGAACTGAATATCTATGACGTCTTGAGGTTGTCAATTTTATAGAAGGGGACTCCAAATTGTCAAGTCAACATACTACATTTTAATAACAATATTCACACAACCATAGTAAATTTAACAGGCATTTTCTATTTTGGCTTCAATGCAATAGTCGGGTAATCAAAGCTGCCTGAGTTTCGTTTAATCAAACATCCTGTGCCTAGACTTGGCACTTAATTATTGCAATATTAGCTACCTAACGATGTTTGAAATGAACTACGTGTTTAAATGCCAAACATATACTACTTCAGCCGAAGTTATCGCAAAGGATTAGGTTCTTACGTAAACATCTAAAACAATCTAAATAGAGACAAGAAGTTAGGTTATTGGATTTGTGGTATATGACATTATGATTAGGTTACTAATAAGTCAATTATGCCATTAAAAATAATATACGTTAATTTATAATGTATATCCTGACCAGGAATATAAAAACCCTGTCAAGAGGGCGATACTGATACTTTTATAGTCTGTGTTATGGAGTTCGTTATGAAAAAATTGTTCCATTTAATTTCGCAATGTGGCGAAGGTTTGGTTATGCATATGTACTCGTACCTATGTATATGTGGATTTCTATCGAAATAATAATTTCAACCGGAACATTATTTAAGGGAAACCGATCGATATTGATAAATAAATTACATTATCCGATAAGAATAGAAGAAGAAATTATATACCTCCTTTTATTTAGGTAAACGAATTAATTAGGTACTTTAATTTGCTAGTTATGTTAGTTAAACACCTAATTCAGCGAGAAAGTACGTGGGGCGGCCCTACAACTTATTTACATAGGGTCATTTTTTTTGTTTTACATCAAGAACGTAAATTATACACTTTGGCCATGAATTTGTCAGCAATATTATTAACGACTATATTTGAAAGACTAAATTAGAGTACCGCTGTTACATTAACAATAAAACTATACTCCAGGGAGTCGAATGACGATAACGGCCCACATATGGTACATTGTGAGGTACCTATTTTATGACAAAATGGCTTACTTCTGGTCTCAAAAAAGGCTATAGATATATAATCTAGGTTTTATAAATATATAATCTAGGTATTATCTTATTTTAACACATTACCTATTCTAACCTACCTGTCCTATACCTGTGAGACTGCCGTGTCAACTTTACAGGTGCAGACTTGATACCTGTGAGACTGCCGTGTCAACTTTACAGGTGCAGACTTGTTATTGTCATATTAAAACAGAATTATTACGTTATGAGTAGCCCATTGTACTCAGCTGTTTATATGGTTAATGCCAACATCTGGGATCACGGTAGTGCCCCCGCTAAGTCGAGCCAAAAGAGCGGGCACACTGCCATACCACCTTTTCCCGAAGGAGAGCACTTTGACCCCCTCTATCTTTGTTCTGGTCATTTAAAAAAGGCTGAAAATAATATCAACTTGAGTACTCCGCGAACATAGTTTTTAACCTCCCATCCCACAAAAACATTTCATGTATATAGTACACGGAAAAAGTAATGAGATGCAATATACGAGTAGAGCCGAGTCCAATGCTCTTACTATTACCTCCATTACTTTTATTAACGAATCGCTTCAAGTCGCTGCATCTTAAGTTTAACAACATTTTGTGACTAGGCAATTACGCAAAAAGGGGAAATTGTCTGATTATTAAGTCTGTCATGTTGTCGGTATTATGGTTATCGGTATCTACCCGTAATGTTAGTTATTGTTAGGTTCACATTATTTAGTATCGTGTGCTTGTAGTAAGAAACAGATACTCTTTACTATCGAAGTTGTACAAACTACAGCGTTGACACATCATCTTATAACCACAAGATCATAATTATGACTCGTCGTGTCAGATATTGCAGGTTTACAATAAGCACAGATTATGTATATTAATCACGTCATTTTATTGACGCGATAAGTCAGAAATTTTCATGTTGCGTAATTGCCAATTAACAGAATGTTCTTAAACTTAAAATGTAGCGACTTGAAGCGACTCGTTAATGAAAATAAGCATAATGAACTTGGCTCTATATTGCATCTCATTACTTTTCCGAGACACGAGACTTGGCTACTTTTTACATGAAATGTTTTTGTAGGATTTTATATTCAAATACGAGTTGCCAAGCACATTATGCAAGGTCGAGCTTATGTCGCAGTCTAATAAATAACTAATAAAACTTTGCTTTATTGGCGACACAAAAGTATGTATGAGTTCTACTCATAAAAGCGCCAGGGTATTCACTACAGGGTATACACAATAAAGGCTATATTATTTAAATTAAATCTAAAATATATTTTTTATGATGACTAATTTTATTTGTAGAAGAAAATTGTAATATCCATTTTATGCATATATAGATAATATTTTAATAACATATCGTATTGAAATACTAAGGGCTTTAGGCAATGGGGCAATCGACACACTGCATAATATTTGCAACCATATATGGCATAATGACGAGTGACCCCAGGGCTGGACTGAGTCGGTCATCCTTCCACTACATAAAAAAGGATCTACCAAGAAATATGACAACTACCGCACTTTGTCATTAATCTCTCACGTCAGTTAAATCTTGCTTCACGTCATCAACAACCGAATCCGTTACTTCCTGGATTGGCAGATCCCGCAGGAGCAAGCGGTTTTCGTAAAGGGTAAAGGCACTCGTCAACAAATTTTCAATCAGACAACTCGTACGAATTTGACACACCTATGATTAGGTGTTTCGTCGACTACAGTAAAGCCTTTGACTGTGTCAGCTGGAGCTGTTTGTGAAGGGTCTTGAAGGAACTCGGAGTACCTGAACATCTTATTGCATTACTTCGTGCCCTATATAACGGAAGCCAGGGAGTGGTGAAAATCGACAAAGTATCTTCAAACCTATTCAGCTTCAAGAAAGAAGTACGCCAAGGTTGAATTCTGTCTTCTCATTGTTCAACATATATGTGGAATACTCGTATATCATAAGACGAACCTGCGAAAATTGGGAAGGGGGTATCACTGTTTGTGGCGTAAAAATCACCAATTTACGTTATGCTGACGATACCACACTTCTTGCAACAACTGAGCCCGAGATGGCAACCCTATTCAACAGAATGGAACGGATTAGCAAGAAGTTGGGGCTCTCTATAAACAGATCCAAAACTAAGGTGAGGGTGGTGAACCGAACCAAGAAGTTGGAGCTCTCTGAATCACTGAACCTGGAATTAGTAGACAATTTCAAATACCTAGGTTTCAGTATCAGCAACAATGGTTCTTGCGAAACAAAAGTGCGGAGGAGAATTGGAATGACCAAAAATGCAATGTATCAGTTACATAGAATCTGGGCAGACAGAAACATCTCCATCAAGACCATTATCAAACTTGTACGTTCACTGGTGTTCTCAATTTATTCTTATGGCGCTGAGACTTGGACACTAAGAACAGCAGACCGCAAACGAATTGATGCCTTTGAAATGTGGTGCTGAAACAAAATGCTCCGGAATCGGTGGACAGCACATTCTACGTGAACTTAAAATCCCCACACGACTGTCTTCCGAGTGCCTTCATAGAACTCTCGAGTACTTCGGTCACATTTCCAGGAAAGGCAGTGACAAACTCGAAAAACTCATTGTGTCCGGAAAAATGGAAGGAAAGAGGCTTCGAGGACGTAGTTCGATGCGTTGGTCCGACCAAATCCGCACCACCCTTGACTCTACGGTTCACGATGCTATCCACACCGCCGCCGAAGACAGAACAATCGATCGATCATCCATCAGAAGGTGGTCGCGACCCTCAGCATTGAGGATTACGACGCGAGGAGGAGGAACCTATCGTACAAAGAGAACTAAATTACCGAAATGGATGCTCAATGGCTTGGGGTTTCTGAACAATTTGTGTTGGTTGCCCTAATGATATATATACTTTTGAGTTAGGTGTTACTGAGGATAATTATGACTGTGTAACTATTTTTATTTAAACACAATTTTTTTATTGATTTTTTAAACATAACTGACAAAGAGCTCACTACAAATTCCAGACTGCGTAGGTGCATGCTAACTTGTATTGTATACCGATCATTGAAATGGAAATCTGGAAATCCTCCATCCACAAGTTAGACAGCACCCATTTATCAACTCTTCCACAAAACGCATATTTAAAAAGATTCGTTTTGCAATTAAATGTGTAAATAACATGCCTTTTGAGGCTATTTTGAAATGAAAGTGAATCTAATGGCAGTATTTAATGTTTAGGTGTGCCGTGCAATGTAAGCCATGCCAAGATTAATTATAGCCTGCTACTCGCCATTACATTCTATTACAGTCGATCGCCAAGTCACATGAAAAGTGTTTGTACTTTATTAAACATTGTAAGGAGACAATTTCACGTAAAGTAAAAAAAAACCGGCCAGTGCGTGTTAGACTAGCGCACCCAGGAATCCGTTCTCAAATTTATATTTGTTTTGAAAATTTAATTTTTTTTCCTCACAAACCATAAATATTTAGAACTTCATTTTATTTTTCCCAGAATATAAACAGCACCTTCTACCAGTGCTAATTATGTCAGATTTATTTATCATTAAAATATATCAATAATATCATATTTTTAATTTCTCAAAAATTGTGCAGTTTAGATACTTCGTTTTATTTTATTATTAGAAGATTATCTATGAGTTTGAACTCTGAATTATTTCAGATTTTTCTACTTGCGAACTTCGTAGACAACTCTTTTTTTGGCCATAACACAGAAACTTTGAAATACATAAAATGAAACAAAAGCAGTTTTGTATTATGCAAATAAAGCCCTTTCAAACGATACCCCACTTACCTCCTTTTTAAAATTTCGACATCCTGTTTTTAAAAGAAATAAAATTATTTCCAAAAAAAATTCAATACGATAGCATTAGTAGTTCCTCAGAATAGCATTAGTTCCTAGCTGTGACTGTGACATACGGATGGAAGAAGATTCCGTATCCGATATCTATATATTAATACGTAATACGGGTACGCAGACGACAGCACGGTTACGGAGAGATATCTTCCTGTTGCGCGCGCTGATGCTGGTGAGATCCAGACTCAAAGAGAGGCCATGGTTGAGCGTATCGACTTGACCTTAAAGGCCGTGGCCGATTGGGGCGATGCCAATTTGGTCAAGTTTAACGCCACTAAAACGCAGGCGTGTCTATTCACCGCTAAACGGAGTCCCTTCCACCTGACTCCGACTTTCCGGGATGTATCCGTACCGATTACCGACCACCTCAGCCTTTTGGGGTTGGATCTGACTTCCAATCTCAACTTTGGGCGCTCCATTGAGTCAAAAGCTCAGACCGCAGCCAAAAAATTGGGCATCCTGAGTAAGGTTAGGCGGTACTTCACGCCGGGACAGCTTTTAACCCTTTACCAAGCTCAACTCCGGTCGTGCATGGAGTACTGCTGCCACCTGTGGGACGGCTCAGCTAAATACCAACTGGCTGCCCTTGACTCAGTGGAGAAACGCGCTAAGCGCCTTATAGGTGACGAATCGCTGGTGGAACTAGACTGCAAAGTCTGGAACATCGGCGCAAGGTTGCCTGTCTATCGGTATTTTATAGGATACATTTCGGAGAGTGCGCATCGGAATTGCACGACCTAATTCCAGCATCTCCATTCCGCCTTCGGACTACCAGGCGCGGGGAGGGGTTCCATCCTTATGTTGTTGATATACCATCTGCTCGTACGAAGCGATTTGCTTCTTCATTCATTATGCGAACGGCTAAGGAATGGAACAGCCTGCCGGCATCTGTATTTCCCGAAACCTACAACCTTGGGATCTTCAAGGCCAGAGTGAATAGGCATTTACTGGATCCGCATGCTCCATCGTCGACCTCATCGTCGCTTACCATCAGGCGAGATCGAGGTCAAATGCGGGTTTAGAAGTAAATAAAAAAAAATAAAAAAAAATACTGCATAATCGAAGTCTCAACAGAAACGGAACCCTAAAAATGGATGTAAATAAATGGGACTTTTTGTTAACTATTCCCATATTTTTAGAAAAACTATCTTGCATACCCTGTGATTAAGTTTATAATCCTCTTTTTTCTTAAAAGTAGTTTTAAACAATAATATAGCAAAATTATAAATAAACAATTTCACATATATGAATTAAATGGACAAGTGCGAGTAGCACTTGCGTCCTGAATACGATCACGTCCTGAATACGATCAGGTCCTGAATACGATCACGTCATAATAGTTATACTAGCAGTGCCCGGGGCTCCGCCCTTGTAGAAAGGTATGAATAATTATCTATGTTACAATTAAAGTCTTTCCTTCAATATTATTTTGTTTTATTAACTTACCTATAGAACTTTGTTTTACTAATCTTTTTTTAGGTTCTAAGTATAAGTAATATATACATAACAACTTCTATCAGTACTAATTATTTCAGATTTTCCCTTGTTTTGATGGAGGGATGAACGCGCACCCGCCCATTCTTTACCATCTATCCATTACGAGAGGGAAACTTCATATGTCCAACTTCATTTTAGATTCGGCGATCGTTCTCTATCGTCTTCATGAATATTCTCATAGATATTACAATACAATTAAATTATTTTAAAAGTATTATACAAGCGCAATAATTAATGAAAAATAAGTGTAAATTAAAACCTAGCATCAGAAAAATCCTAAAAGGAAATTTTTTTAGTAGTACTTAATAATTTTATAAAATTTTGTAGTAGGTATACTAAGAACTTAAAAAGTGAGAAAACTGTATGATTAAGGAGTTTTTAGTTCTTTAAATTGGAAAACAAAAGCTCGAGTCTGACAAATAAAGTATTGAATTTCATTAGGCCTCTCAGACAATGATACATTAGAGCCAACGTCAATAAACCAGTTGTTTCTCTTTGACAAAATCGATATTACTTTCGAGTAATATCGATCGCGATCGCATGGTAGACTCAACATACATGTAATTTTTTTATTGTGAAACATACAAGTCCAGAAAGTTTACAATTAGTAAATGACGATTTGAAATTCTATGGCCGAGCATTGTGTGTGTGTGTGTTTTCATGTGTTTTCATCAAACCTAGCGATTGATCAGTCGACATCGACATCTCACCTCACTATAATGTAGAGGGTTTTCTTAGAGTCTTAAGTCTTAAGGACTTACACGGAGTACTCCATGTGCCAATAATTACCCTGGCTCTCTTAACCTTCAAAACGAAACAGCAAAGTAAGCAGTGCTACTTAGCGGCAGAAATACTCGTATATAAAAGGGGTGGTACCTACTTCCTCAGCCTAACTCTGCAAAGATGTAACTATTTAATTATTAAAGTTAAAAATGGCAATGTTTTAATACGTAAAGAAATATAGCTATGCCTGATCCTGGTACCTTTGGGCCGCATTGGTGATTGGCATTAAATTATTTGATGTGTCGGACACATCCGATTCAAATAATTTAATGTCGGATGACGGCGTGCGCGTCATTACTTCGCATTTCAAACAACCGAAATATGTTAGGGCGAAATTTTGTTGTTTAGATGTACGTAATGTCGACTGGATGTTTGTCGTTTGTTGTTAGTCCGAAAGTAACTTAGAACGATGCACTAAGTGTAGGTCGCAAGAATCGTAAGTCAAAAATCGTTCGCGCGATTATCGTTAGCGCGAAGAAAGGGAAATCTTGAAAATATTGTTTCAGAATTATGCTAATTTAGTCTCGAGATAAAATAAATATTAAAAAAGAGATTAAAAAAATCAATATATAATCAATGGATCACGCGGGTAACAAACCAAAAACACGTAGGGAGGTATATTTAAGGTGAGGTATTTATAGTTATATTTAGAGTACACATAGATGAAACTTGCGATATGTACCTATGTAGCAATTTGTACATAATAATCTATAAACCTTTATACAAGCGGGCTCAGAATGTTTATTTATTCATCCTACACAAATAAATAGATATAGTTTGTATGAAGATAAGGCAGTACAATATTATCTTTTACTGTAGAATTCAATGCCATCTTTAATAAAATATGTGACACATTTCAGGAATTTATGAACCACTATGAACCTGTTAGTCTTTTTATTTTATTGTAGTACATCAGGAGTGATAATCATCACTCAGGTAAAATTAGACATATTGTAAATATAATAATAACGCGTTGTAAGACAGTTTTTGCTATAGTTTGAAGACTGGTGCGTGAAGAAGTCAAAAGGGCCGTTCGAACTTTGGTATATAAGCTAGAAACATTAATATCAAACTTCCTAAAAACTGTGTACATAACGTGCAATAAAGTGGACTTTACGTACCAATATTGTGATGATTTCTTAATTTAACAACCAAACCACGATATTAGAAGAATTCATATAGGACAAAATATAAGTATACTACTTTACTTTCATATTTTAGGTATATAGAAAATGTTGCACCTGAATCGATAATTTTAATTATATTGATATTTATTGGCCATTATTTGTAACTAAAGCAAGATTTATATTCAATTAAATATTATTTTTAAGATCGCTACTTTGTGTACTTCATTTTAGGTACAGACCTACTCGTAAGTATTCTCGCAAATGTGATAGTAACTCACAACAATAATTTTTTATGATTTTTCATTTCCTATATCTATATTATGCTATTTTAATTAATTGACCCTTGTTAATTCGTTTGTTCTAGCTAAAAATGCCAACAAAACGGCGCGGCGGCGGCGGGTGCCATTGTGGTCCATCCACGTGGTATGTGGATGGTTAGACGGCTACGCGGTTTTGAATGTAGACAAAACATCGATAAGCTGGCATTGTGAAAGCTGTGGTGTTGAATTAAATTGGATCCTAATTACCTATATTCCGAAACAGAAGTTTAGGCATTTATGCTTAAACCTAACTATTACCACGGGTATAGGCAAGGGATAAGCCGCCTTGATTGCAACTTACCCAATACCTTCATATGGAATATAATTAAGTCTGACAGGTAGTAACGCCAGACTACCTACTAAGTACAGTACGCCGACACCGCCGTCGGCGTCGACGGCGGTGTCGGCGGCGTCGGCGGCAAATACTGATGCGCTTGCGGCGTGAAGCATGGCTCTAGCGGCGGCTTCTCTTGATTTATAGTGACATTATTTTGTCTTTTATGGGCATGAAATCGGATTGCATTTATTTGAAATTTAACTATTGTAATGATTGTGCATTACGAATAAAATTATTATCAATAAATAGGCTTAAATAATTTGTAAAGCTGGATTGAACATTAAAAATGTCCCACTGTCCATATTCCGCCGGCTGCCGGTAAATGTGTTTTTCAATAAACAGAGTGAGACACAAACTTAGTACTTAGCTATCATAAGGTACATCATGTACTTAAATATATTTGCCTCGGAAAATATAAAAATAAAATGTAGCCTAAAACCAACCTTAAAGATCAACTTAGCTTCAGATAATGCAAAGAAAACCGCATCGCAATAAAAATTAGAGATAATGCAGATGGATAAAGCGAGGGAAAAGCGAATTTAACATAAAATTAATGGTACGACAAAAAACATATTTATGGTTTTCGTATCATTTCACAATACTGTTATTCTACTAATTATACCAGCAGACGGAAGGACAGAAAAACTGACAACGAAGTTTTAGGAAAATGCAATCGACGAATACTTTTTGGAAAAGTGGACCAAATCAACCCAAACGATATTATGTATGTAATGTATCTATTGGAATTTGCAGTAAATTACTTCAGACTACTGACATACTCGCAATTGGCAATAACATAATAAAAAGATACTTGTAAATACGTCAACCTAAAGAATCCCGCGTCAATCAGTTAGGTACTCAAAAAGTACTTAATAAATTACTGGGTCGCATGTTAGATACTTACCTTTTGGGTACCGGCGTATAATCTTTGTGCATTGGGGCACGTGGTGTGGGAGGCGAAAGAAGTAACTTCAACGTCGGCGTCGACGGCGGTGTCGGCGGCGTCGGCGGCAAATACTGATGCGCTTGCGGCGTGAAGCATGGCTCTAGCGGCGGCTTCTCTTGGTAACAGTTGTTTAACCCATAGGAATATGGATCGAAGGCCCGCTCCGGAGGCCAGTCGTGCTCTAGTAATGACCATTCAGCCATTGTCTGACCCTGTTCAAGGACGGTGGACTACTGCGCATTAACGGACTTGCACGCGTGCATCGCCGGACGCATCGCGCGCGCACTGACGCCCCGCCAGCGTCTCGCACCATGCAATGCAACGCATAATTATAAACAAACTGCAAATCCTTTATCTGGCCGCTACACTGTCTACGTCGTTAGCCGGCGATTGATAAAGGGCAGTCAAGAACAGTGTTCACATTGTGCCAATTAGTAAACGAAAAGACGGGTGCATTCATGGGCCATTCGATTTTCACCTGTCTCTTGATATTGCATGGCAATAAACTATGCATTACAATGGCAATAAACTATGCATTACAATGGCAATAAACTATGCATTACTGATTATCTGATAACTTTTTCTAAGGTGTGTTTACTCGTCGATCTGTCTGCGAGATTTCATGCATTATTCAGCAGGTAGAATAGGTGTATAGAATTTGGTAAACATCAATAACTCTTGATTTTTCAGGATTTAACAAAATACCTACACATGATTAAATATGTAGATAGTCAAAAGGCGGCGCGCAAGGACGTTTTTAAATGCTAGAAACGAAAGCGAACTGCTCCGTTACATGGCTTTAATTAAACAGATCTTATTCTCTACAATTAAAACTATCGCAGGCCGCTCGCAGGTGGCTAATTTAATATGCTCTCACGCTCCCTGGTGGAGTCTGTCGAGTCAGCGTCAGGACGGCTCCGCATGTATTGAGATAGTACCCGGTGCTGGGCGATTAGACTCTGTAACTCCTCCCTCCCTAAGTTCGAAGTCATCTGGTGGATTTTCAGCCAAAAGATTTCGATTCTGATATAACATATTAACTTCTATCACTTTGACCTTCACTATCTTTTTACTTAACGCATATGATAGCAATTGAAGGTCCACACCATCGAGTTTTACTGGGTCTCTTTATTCTATAGCAGCAACCGTGAGCTTCCCAGGAATGTTTATTACAGGTAATTTAGGATAAACCAATTTTCCGGCTTCAGATTGGTGAATTCTAAGGCAGTATTCTGCTATCTGTACTTCATATTGGTCATCCATAGTTATTAGATACGTGCCTTGGATTGAGTATATATTGTGTATGTGTGTATTTTATATGAATGTTATTGACGAACAAAAGTGTACAATTTGTATCAACTTGGAATAAATGAATTGAATTGAAGTGTCTAATAATTTCATTATCACAAGTTTTTGTCAATTCTGGCACTGCCTTTAAAAAGATTATCCATCTATTAGTCTGAATTGGTTCTATCTTCACTGTGTCAAACTCGACCGGGATTTGAGAACATGTGACCTTGGTTGAATACTTCATTAGGTCAAGGATACAGGTGTCTTCGACTGGCAGTACTGTATCTTCGTAGCACAGGAACATGCTTTCATCAATTTCCTTACAAGGTCTGGCGAGTGATTTGGCCTTCAACCCTTTCACTATAAGGTAAGGATATTTGGGCAGAATTATAAGGGTTTGGTTGGTAGAAGGTTCTGATACGGGTAATAGAACATTTTTTTAGTAAAAGTATGTATCTTTTACTAACGGAATTTCCATTACAAATGTTATCTGATATTGCTTAAAGTACGATTTTAATACAATATATTGCACAATTTTTACAAGAATTTTTGTTTTTGATGGATATACAAGTTTTTCTGTTCCTTGAATAATTTTTAACACTCCTGATAACTCATTAGTGTCTACAATAGATTGATGTAAAATACCTATCCTACTAGATGCTACAGCAGTTTCAATTTCGTCCAGTTTTGTACCAACTGATTGGAAATTGTGCAAAAATAAGTAAGTAGCAGCTGCAGGGAGTCTGCCCTTGACGCACCACGATGACTTATTTATTTGGTTCGTAGATATCCGAGAAAACATTAACAGAACAACCTATTTGGTAAAAATACGGATAGACGAAGAAAACTTGTTTCCATTCCCATATACAAATCGCTCTTTAAATTGGAGTAAACATATTCAAAAAGTTGTTCAGTTAACATCAATTACAAATATATTGTTTCATCCTATAATTGAATAGCTCTTCACAATATTTTAATTAAATAGGTCGAAAAAATGTCAAAATCCTTTGGGCGATAAGTACTTGTACAATCAATTTTCAATAACTTACCTATGTAGTGTGCTTCTTTTTAGGGTTCCGTACCAAAATGGTAAAAAAGGAACCCTTATGAAGTGAAGTCTCAAGATGAGAGGCTAGACATAGAACATTTGATAAACGAAATGGAATACAATACAAGGATAACAACTTCAAAAAATAGGTACTTATAGTGATCGTAGTAAGATTGTATTTCACCATCTAGTATTTTTGAGGTTCAGCAATCCTCAGTAATCTGTCAAATCTTTGAATTATTATTCTGTAATAGCCAAATACTTTTTGGGATAAAGCATCATTTTGTTTCAGGTAAAAGAAACCAGAAGAAAAGGATGTCCAGTATTGTTGAATTCTTTTTCTTCTTCGTCTTATCATTCCGAAGTAGTAATAAGCACAGACAAGTAACCTTTAAGAAATCCATGTTGAAAATGAACAATCCAGCTATTTTTTCATCGCATCGCAGCGCGCACTGAACTTTCTGCGATATTTTAGAAGGCGATTCTAAAATCGTTTCGCAAAACCAAAATCGTAGTGCGCACTATACCTAAAAGAAATTTGGAAATAATTTTATTTTTATAGAAAATGGGGTCAGAAATGGAGGATGGAAATCTGAAAGTGGGGCAAGTGGGATATAAGGCCTTTAATTGCATATTATACAAAACTATTTTTTATTTTATTATATGTGCTATGGTTTTTGACTTGAGGCCATTAATATTCGAAAAATGACCGTTTCCCCCCTGATCTCCGAAGTTTGCAAGCAGACAAATCTGAAATAATTCGGACTCGTAGACAAGAAGTTTTTGAGAAGTTAAGACAATTAATTTTTTTTGAGAAAAAAAAAATATTTCTTTTGAGAACCTGCCACCTGATGGTAAGTGCGGTTACCATGGACATCTCACCTCACTATATTATTATTAGAAAATTTTCGATGCGATGCTAACCTGAGAACTTGGATCATGTGCTTGCTCATTTATACACCCTTCAAACCGAAACACAGAAATGCAAGCATTTCTGCTTTATGGTAGAAATTACTATGTCGCTGGGGTGGTACCACCCTACAGGATCTACGACTGTAAAAACTTAGAAAAGTATGAAACATTTTGTAGGACTCGAACCCGCAACTAGTCTTTCTAGGTTTAAGGGAATTAATGATTAATTAATAAGTTTTAAAATTTGGCGTATTATTCGAATTGCTTTAAAAAAAATTATCATTAGTAGAGAAGTTACAGAATATTATAGAGGTCAAGGTATATTTAATACTATAAAGAATTAGGTGGGCAATAGCTAACTTGCAGGGGACAAATTCTGACTCAATCACTGGACTTAATATTGTTTGGTAAAATAATTAAATAAATACCTGAAAGAATTATTCATTTTTATTTTTTTTATCAAATAAATTATTTAAATATTTATTTGTTTTATGAGTGGATAACTCTGAAATCGCGAATTTCGGATTTTTGTTACAACCTGTATACTGAGTGCTACATACTGAGTGATATCCGTCATAGTGATTCATGATACCCCTTTTTAACCCCCGACAGACCAAGGAAGAGAATTTTGTCGTGAGTGTTCTTAGCCATGTCCGATAAAAATTGAACCAGGGTTTCCAAGATCTTGTGGTTTTCAAGTATCTTTGATGTCAGATGGGATCTCTGGAACGGCAATAGCTAGATGGTTAGAATTTGAGCTCAAATATTTAGGACCATAGTGCGCTTCCCACATCAGGTACCTTGAAGACTTGATGATGACCAGAAAAAAGTAAGGGGATCTTCACAATGTTAAGTCGGCAGGTTCTTAATTTTTTTATTAATTTTTATTAGGTTTTCAGAAGTGTCTGTTGGATTCAAATAATTGAAATAGGTAACATAAAATACTCTTACTAATAATGATTATCGTATAAATCGCTTGCCGAGATTGTAACATAGTCATATCCTTGTATCGTGTCCTTTATCACTTTTTTCTATTTTCGCTTGGCACGGCATCATCATACTAAATATTGATTTCCTATGTAAGAAAAACTGAATGTTCTATTATATAGAAAAATCACGAGGAAACCTGAAGAAATTAAAAATATTTTTTTCAAAGGCTTTTGAATGTTACCATCATTATACCTACGTGCGTACGAGTACATACGCCCCCTCTATATAAAACGTGGCCATCAGGCAGGGGAATGATAATTATAATGATGACATCATTTAATTACCTATAAACAGGATCTATACGACACCTAGGTATTTAATTAAACGTAGATCGGCTTTCTGACCTAAAATGCCTAATTAGCAAATAACGGAAGTAAAAAATAAACAATGACCAGTTGCTATTAATGAAATATCTGGTTACTAAAACAATAGGTTATATGATTACAAGGTACCTATATAAATGTTATGCTGATACGAGTAATCCTTGATCATTGAAAAGTCGTTAGGTATGCGTATTGTAGTCGTAATACGCAGAATTGCGAAAAAAATATCAAATGCGGGTTTAGAAATAAATAAAAATAAAAAAAATGATGTTTCCGGTTAAACTGAAAGTCAAAATTGGTGTTGGTGTTTGGAGGGTTTAATTCCTTTCTTTCCCCCCTTCCGAAAATCCTCAATTTATAGACAGACTTAAGCTTAACCCGAATCGAACCACTTCTACCGACATCTTTTATTTGACGACACGAGCCCCACTAAGACAATTTAGGCCTCGGCCCTTTCTGTGATCTTTGGATTTCAGTATTTGAATGTATCTTCAGTGTAGAACAGGCACATCTCCTCGGTTTTCCGCTGGTTAATCATCAGTCCTGCTTTTGAATTTTCGATTCCTAAAGTGATTTCCTTTTTAATCGTTCGAGTGCATCTGTAATGACTTGCTTATCATTTCATCCCAGAAGGGTCGTTACATCATCCACAAAGTATAAATCATCCAATGCGGATGTCTCCATCCATTTTAGACCTCTGAAGTTGTTTTGGGTCACTTTCAGTAACACTGCATCTATGACAGTGAGAAAAATGAGCGGCGACTGCAGGCAGCTCTGTCTGACCTACACCTACTCATAGTGCTGAATATTCATTGACCACTCATTAACATAAGGGTCTCCTACTAAGCTGTGTTTTTTTTCAGAGATAGAGGGATTTTTCGTAGGTAATAGGTAAGTACTTATTTGCAGTCAAATGTTTTTCGAATTCATAATGCGCAAGCCATAAATACAAGAGTGCGATGCGACGTTCAATTTCTGAATTGTACTCATATATGCAAACGCCTAATTCACTATTGATTGGAGCAAAATATTATGAAGCGACACTGTAATGACGGGAGCTGTCATGGTTTTGGCCAATAATATAAAAATGAATTTAATAGTCGTTTGTATACTATAGTTTAAAATTCAATGTTCGCGTGGATCGCCCGCCCGCGCCCCGTTGCCTGCCTTGTGTGGCGCTGTTTAGAAATAATCAAAAGCAAGAAAAAAGATACACATCAGGGTCGTAACCAGATATATTTTTTGTGGCAGCTTTAACTTTTCAGGGGAATGGTTAACTTAAGAAAAGTTGGAAATCAATCAAATCGATCGATATTTTTGTATTTTCATGGATTTCGGGCGATCCGTTTACAACCCTGATACCTATACACAAGAGGTTTCCTCACCTGGATGATGTTGATGTGGTGGGCGAGTCTTCATCACCGGATTGAGCAGAGATGGACGAAGGGGGGCGCGTCTCCTCACATTCCTCCTCAGGCGACGAAGCGGCTGCGGGAGACACTGGGATTTTGATGTAGTCGCGCGTGCTGCGGATAACGCCCGGCTTTCGGCTCTCGGTCTCCGTCATTTGAGGTCACTCCTATGTGAAAACCATAATTCGCGTTAGAGTCATAGCTAGGCCAGGCCTCCCATCCTGGCTACGACTTTCTTTCGGTTTTTTTTATAGCAGATTTTCAAACGGGCTACCTGGTAAGTGGTCATCATCACATCAGCACATCAGGACATCAAACCTCTCTATAATGTTAATGGAGGGTTTTCGATGCGCTGCTAACGTTGACGACTTAGATAGAGTGCCTCATGTGTCAGTAATTACTCTAGATTCTTATTACCCTTCAAACCGACACAAAACTATGCAAAGTAACAATCAAATACTCGTAGAGTGAATAAAGTGACATTGTAAAAATGTATTACTTGCAATAAAAAAAATCTGAATTCTGACACTAAATTAAAAAATAACATAACATAAAATTAATATTTAATGTAACACTAAATTAAAAATATTACTACTTACAGTTTAATTTTATTTATTTATTCATCAAAGTGCAATATTACAAATATCTTTGGCGTTACATTTGTCAGATTAAAATGGAGATCCACTAACTTCTTCTTAGTCATCATGATATCTGAAAAGCATCACGATCCTAAACATTTCAATGGAATCTTGGATTAGGTACATTCTTTTTCACATAGGAAGGCACGTCGAACTTTAATAGAATTTCGACGTGCCTTCCTATGTGAAAAAGACTATACAATTCCTGAGATTCTATCCGACATCGAAGAGAGTCCAAGGTGTTAGAAACATCCTAATGATCCTATTTTCACCTGACATGATTATGATCACTCTCGACAAACTTATCGTTTGAACTTAAAAAACAGTGCGAGTCTGACTCGCGCACTGAGGGTTCCGTTCTCAAAAGAAATAAGTAGTCGTAAAAATAATGTTTTTTTAAATTTATCCCCAAAAAAATATAAATATTTAGACTTTATTTTATTTTTCCCGGAATTCATATAATACATAACACTCTTCTTACTGTTGTAGAGATCCCGCTTGCCTTTTCGTGTTTATTATCAAGTCCTTAAGGTTTCATTCCAGGTGTTAGAATATCACCATTGTCCTAAATATTTGAGCTCAAACTTGAACCACCTAACTGCTACCGTTTTAGATATCCTATCTGACGTCCAAAATTCTCCAACATCTTGGAAACTGGTGGTCCATATTTTATCATACATGCCTAAGAAAAGTACACTCTCGATAGAATCGTCTGTTAAATAAACAGAACAGAGTCCAAATCAGTTCATCGGCTTTTGAGATATGATGGACTAACAAACTTCCAGATAAACAGCGATACGTTTTTTTATAATAGCCTGATCTTTTAGTCGGGGGTTAATAAAGAGATTTACAATGAATGAATGAATGAATACTCTTTAGACAAAGAGAAGAAACCTTACAGGCAGACAGACAAACTCTACGTGTCAAAAGTTACTCGGATATCAACACTTTTGGTAGGAGTTTAAAAATTACATGCAAACATATAAAATATACTCCGTATAAAATATACTCCGTAGCAATACCTGAAAACTTTTTCCAACTAAGTTTTGATAAATCCCAAAATTTTCGGGTTCCCATGGTCAATGGGCCGATTCGGGTTTTCTTTTCAAGCTTACCCATACAAATCGATTAGCTGTGAATAGTGCAAATTGTCTGAGGATCCATTATTTGCGAATTTCCAAGCACTTGTGAAAGCTGTTAAGTTATTTATTTGTATTGAGCAGCCCTAATGCGATCAATGCAGGTGTTTTGTTGCAACTTGATAACCAAATTGGTTCGATGTCATCTCATGTAGGTAAGTCAATTTGCTAAGCTTTATCAGGCTTGACCAAACTTACATGCCTGAGAAATGGTATGAAGAAAATATCGACTCTCCAATACAATTTGCACAAATCAGCTAGGACAGAAAAAAAAATGTTTTTTCAGAATTTCTCAAAGTTATTCACTAATCGAGACTAATTCGATAGTTTTTTAGTTTATAGTTATAATATCGTATCAAAAATGCGCTAATAGTAATAGTGAGATGATAAGGAATTATACGATTAGATCCGTCATTGCTATCAATATCTTCTAAGAGAATCTTATTCTTGACTGGAACTAGTGGTAACGTACGAGTAATTCGTAATTGATTTCATAAGATGACGATGATATACCAGTGTTTAATTTGTAGATAGACCACAGAGGTAAAGGTAAATCCGTTGTTACACGAAGCGAATTTACCACGAATTTACTCAGAGCGTATACAGAGAATAAAATATAATACTAAAGTAATAGAGTGATGGCGTTAGTATAGAGATCGGCGGGCGCCTTGTGGGATCACAGAAACCATAGCAACGGAGCGAAGTGCATGCAACGGCACGACGCACTGGGTCCTACCGAACCCGCACCCATAGATATAGATCCGAGGTCATTCACCTCGGCCACTGCACCCTAATAAAATGCATCTAAAACTGCATTTACTTATGAAATTTTAGAATAATCTGTTTGTAATGTGCCTAAATATAATTGTCTATTTATGCATGGAGTTTTTTGTATTGTTATTGTTAACTTTCTGTAATTGACTTACCTTAAAGCGGCTATTTTATTATGTCCATTATATATGTATCATTTTTTATCTGTAGGAACTGTCTGCTCACAAACTTTTTCCATACTTTTGAGAAAATCATTTCACTGAAACACCCAAATCACTTTCATTGAATTGTGTGTATTAAAATCACACGAAAACTTGCATCTGTTAGAGGAACTTACTAAATTCACCCAAAATATACATAAATCTGTATAAGTAACCTAAACAACGATACTTGCGCCATCTAACGACTGGAACTTTTATTTCAAGAATCTTTACTGGCATAGACAGTGGAAACACATCTTATCGGAGCTAACAAACCGAATAGTTTGATTCTGTACCTACTTAGTTCAACTAAATGCTGGCAGATGTAGGAATAATAAATGACTCTACATTGCACATGTAGTCTACATTATATGTTACATCAGTATTACAGTATACTTATTTGTACTCTGTGATTATAAGATATCCATTGTTCATTTTATTTATAACTCTAATTTAGTCTATCCACTAACCTAATATGACATTTATAAATACATATAGATAGTAGACTTAGTTAGTTAAAATACCTTTTAATAATTCTGAGTATAATTACCTAAGGTGATATCGAAATACAATGCCCGTATGACGTACAATCAAGGTGTACTATATACTGTTACTACTAAATATGCTTAGGTAAACAGTTGCCATGAAGAGGTAGATAGGTACTTATTACAAACTTTGTACCTATGTTAATAAAAAATAGAGGTAAAGTTTTGCTTTCACTCTATTGGTACATCAGTATCACCGTTGGCTTTTATTCATTCACCATATAAAATCACATAGATTTTATTTTTAAATAAGTACCTACCCTATTTGACAATGTATATGTAGGTATGCAATATATCTTTTTACAATCTGAGATAAATGGTTGAATAATTAGGGGAATTATAAATCAAGCGACCGGAATTTTATTTGACGACAAAATCCTAACAGCCTATTTAATGCCTGAATGACGAGAAAATAATAAACGCTTGTAATAAACTAATTCATATTCTTAATAAAACCAACTAATTTTTACGAATAAACAATCAAGTAAAAAACAACAATTATTTTGATTCAGCGTTTCGATCAATAAATTAGCCTCTAAATTACTAAGTCCAGCGAATGATTTTCAGTGACGGATTTATAATCCAGAAAAAACTGCTTGCCCATTCATGTCTGCAAGCTAATTTACATATCGGAGCGAAACCGACACGGATGGGACGACGCCCCAGCCTTCGTTGGGTTATTTTTTAACAACAACCCAGAAAAAACTGTTTGCAACAGTTTCAAACAATCAAATCAATTTCAATTTGTCAATTCCTATGCTGAGTTTATGGGGCCGTGTGCCTCACTGAATGAAAGTCAGCATGTTGATGCGATGGAATATATTATATAGATATTGCGATGATGAAAGGAAGAGGCACTCCTCTTCCTTTCATCATCGCCTCCGCTTTTCTCATACTCGCGCTATCACTATAGCGCGAGTATGAGAAAAGCGGAGGCGACAAGAAGCGCAGGACCAGGAAAGCCTTGAGGCCTGCGTCGGTCCTGATTTTAACCCCTTGCCTTGTGACTGCTGCTACTGTTCGTTATATCGTACCTGGCGAAGGATGCTGATGAATGTTGCAGAAAGGTTGCGATATGTTCATGTCGGACGAATAAAATTCTTCACACATATCGTCCGCCGCTATAGGGGTCACCAATTAAGGGCATTGCTTGCATCAGAAGGTTGTTGCGTGTTCAATTTCGAGGGTCACCAATTCCATTCTCCGAGTGTGGGGGGGGGGGGTGGTGATGTGGTGACTTCCCGACTTAAATTCGCAAGGAGAGGTGCACTTTTCGACTGCGACCTAGAACGGTTTTGGCTTCGGTTGCGATGGTGGGAACGAGAAGATCGATTATTAATGTTTAATAAAGCGACTTGCTTTGCAATTTCTACAGCTACTACCTTTTGAATGCGATTTTCAAATGATTGTTGAAGTTTAGATGTGACTTGCGATGCGATGATAGCTTGAACATGCGCAGGGAGCCTGTTTGACCATATCGTGCGGAGGAAGTCCTCGTCGACGCCGGAGCCTGCCAGAGAGCACAGGTGACGCAAAAACTGGGATGGCTTGCGATCGCCCAGTTCTTCATGGGATAGTAACTGGCGAATCTGTTGCGCCCGAGAGGCGGAAAGCCGTTTTATTATTTCCTCCTTTAATTTAGTGTATCTGCCGCTATCGGGAGGGCTAATAATTATGTATTTTACCTCCCGCGCTACCTTTTGGTCTAGTTGTTGTAAAACAACGAAAAATTTCGTTTCATCGGCGGTGATACCAGCAGTCGAAAATTGGGCTTCGACTTGGGCGAACCATAGGTCGGGGTCACCAATTATGGGGCCGTGTGCCCCACTGAATGAAAGTCAGCATGTTGATGCGATGATTGAATATATTATATAGATATTGCGATGATGAAAGGAAGAGGAGTGACAGCGCGAGTATGAGAAAAGCGGAGGCGATTGTTTTGAGACGTCAGCAGCGCGCGCAGACTGCACAGCGCGCATGCGCCGTCATTGTGGCAGGAAGCCACCACATCTTTACATTAAATTTTTTTGTTTAGATAATATTTAGTCGCTGAAATCGTATTTTTCGATGGTCGCCAAACTAGTAATTCAGAGGACAATTGAGTTTAACCATAGACAAAAATGCTATTTAATAGAAGTTTGGTTAATTACTACCCGAATAATTATAGTACAGTTCAAATTCGAAAAGTAAATAAATTTAAGTTGTAGATAATGAATGGATATAAGTTAAGTGGCCGACTGTCCCAAGGGTCGCAAACAGCCAACCTCAACATGATGAATGAGTCCGCAGAACTGAAAAGGCACTTAGCTCCGATATCACGGCTTGATTTATGCTAGGTATTTATGAATTAGATACTTTATGTAAACACCTACCTATATCCCTTAAACTGTAAATATTACTTACGATCTTACTACGTATTATGCATAATGACCAGCTAAATGGGATGATTTGTGATAATGATAACGTAGCATTTATCAATTTTCCCAGTCATATACAATATACATTGTGACCAAAAAATTTATTGGACAAAGTACGTGGAATATTTAAAGTTAGGGAAAGTTAGGAAAGCGTTAGAAAAAGGTCAGAGAAAAGTTATATAACTAATAAGTACCTACTCATGCTACCTATTTAATGTCCTTTAAAACATAAATGAGTATAATGGTAGAAACGTTGGACGCCACTGAGGAACTCTTAAACAAGTTAGAGAGGCTACAGAACCTCTGCATCCGTTTTATCTTCGGATTGCGGAAATTTGATAGAATCTCTCACTTAAAATCCAAACTTAAATGGCTTCCGATTCATGCTCGTCGGAATATTCATATTCTATGCCTTCTCTTTAAAATTCTCAAGAATCCCTCTTCTCCCTATTACCTGCGTGAACATTTTCAATTCTCTCGGTCTGCTGACCAACTATCTAGATATCACATCAGCACCCTCCTCAAATTCCCTTCCATTCCTCACAAAACTGACTTCTTCAATTACTCCTTTTGTGTTCACGCGGTTAGGTTGTGGAACGCACTGCCCCCCAGTATTCGTGAGAGTCAAACAATTCCCATTTTCAAAAAACAAGTAAAAGAACACTACCTTTCTCAATTTTGATTCCTGTTATGTCATCCATCTTAGTTTGTTAATATTTATTTATACCTATATATTGTATTTTTAGAGATATTTATTATTTATTTTATAGTTATTGCATATCTGTGCTTATATGTCTATATATGAATATTTATTATAGTTGTCTTTATATATTGTATTTATTTTGTCTGTCTACCTCTAAATTATAACGCATCTTTCACTTTCGCGGGTTTGCTGGAAGAAATCTCTTTTAGAGATAAGTTCTCCCTTTGTACAATGTCTCATATTAATTGTTTTTATTAAGTGTATTGTTGTACAATAAAGTGAAAATAAATAAATAACGTTCATATAATAAGCGAAATAAAAAATTAAATACCACGCTTTTGGGTAATAGTTAAAGTATTTCACTAGTGATGATGGGATGTGATAATGGGAACATTTGGGCGGGGCGCGCTAAAAGGGGGCCTTTTTGACTAAGCTCTTGAGTTCTACTCTTCTTTTTCTTTTTTCTCTTTTCAGCCTAACGTAACCCATCGTTGGGTATAGGCCTCTCCCTGTGCACGCCATTCTCCTCGATCTCTAGCCGTTCGCATCCACATCCTTCCCGCCGTCTTCACAATGTCGTCGGTCCACCTCGCGGGCTGCCTACCAACACTTCTGCGCCCCACTCGGGGTCGCCACTCGAGCAGTCTTCGGGGCCACCTATCGTCCTGCATTCTACACACGTGCCCTGCCCATCTCCACTTAGACCTGGACACTATACTGGCTATATCCGGCACCCTCGTCTTTTTCCGGATCTCGATATTCGGCACTCTGTCCACGAGGGAAATGCCTATCATGGCACGCTCCATCGCTCTTTGTGTCACTTGGAGCCTTTCAATCGCCTGTTCAGTTAGTGTCCAGGTTTCCGCTCCGTATGTCATAACTGGGAGGATACACTGCTCGTACATTCGCCTTTTTAGGTAGATAGGGATCTTTTTGTCTTTTAGCACGTCAGACAATTTCTACTCATGTAGTGACAATTTTTTAGCTTTTTAGGATTGACTAAAGATTACCTATTATGTTATTATAAATTAAGTACGACATTCTGACAAATAAAATAATTAAGATTTTATAATAAAACAAACCAAAAAAAAGACTTATATTTACTTATTTAGACTATTGTACGATTATTAATCATCACAATACTTACTCCCAACTACATTGGCGTGAAAGTCCATACAGTGAAGACTATCTTATATTGTACCTATATACCAAATATTTACTACCTATATTGCGGATTTTAGATAAACTGTAAACCTATTTAATCGCAGCTCAGACATTCTAAATTCTGTTAATAAAACAACGTTTAAAAAAAGAGTTTTATTTTGTACACAACATTACAAATAAATCTTTACAAAAAAATAGATGTATGAGATTGAGGTATTGCTATAAAATAGATGTATGAGATTGAGGTATTACTATAAAATAGGGTCATGTTAGAGATTAATTCACAATATACAAAAACATTCTAAAATATGCACATTTTAGGCAGATACATAGTTTTTTAGTATTATAATATCGCCATTGAATTTATTTTTTGTGAAATCGTGTTCTATATCGTTAACATTCACCGAAAAATCAAATAAAAATGTTTTGGCTGTCCGTTTGTTCCGTTCGTCAAACTTTCCTCTGCTAAACCGCTGGACAATTTTAAACTTAAGATTTTCATGCTATTTATGGTTTCCTGTTACCTTCAAATTTGAGGGTAGAGGTAGGTAGAAAAATTATCCAACCATTTTTTACAAATTTATCATCACAAGCTCATAAAACACGTATACATACCTATTGGTTTAATAAACGGGTAGTTTCCATATATGAGCTTGTGATGATATATTTGAAGAAAATACTACGAAAATACTTTGCACATTACCGTTAAATGGTTGGGGTTAAGTTAACCTAATTTTTATTTTAACACGACCATTAAGAATGAACCACATTGTGTTACTGATTGTGGTATCGTAACTCGTATTTAACAAATTACAAAATAGTAGTAGAAAACCCATTTTTTATACGTAGGACCTCACCACTCTTATAATAGTTGTAGTATGGATATGTTTCATATTATATACTACATGCTAAGATAATTTTGATTTAGATATATTAATTTAAGATAATTGATTACTTTCTATTTCCGTTGATATTACTCCCAAAGAAATTATGCTCTCTTTAAAATTTTATCACACCATTTATTTGTATTTGATATATATGATGATCCCCTGATCATTCCGATTCTTTACCAAGTTAAATGATTCATACGCTACGTTGTGTACGAGTTCGATACCTAATACTTTAAATTAGCGGATCGAATTAATTTCAGTGTCAGGGTCATTTTTGACTTTACATGCTACGTCATTGTAAGTAGGCATTGTGTACATTTTAGTATAATCTTCTCTTTTGTTATTAATAATAAATAACTGATACGTACTTATCTCAATAAATTATAATAATATAATATACCTGATTTAATTGTTACGTGATTCACGACCCTGGAACGCCCAGGCGTGTAGATTTTAGATAAGATTATGTCCTTTCAATAAAAAAAAAACTTATTTAACACTCTTGTTCCATGACTTAGGCATAGTCATTAGCATGTTGATTTACGTTTTTGTCACAGTAACGTTTTTGCTTAAAACTAGCCAATTGTTGTTGTACCTATAATGTATGTAACACACGGAACTGGTGAATTTATAGTATACCTAATTCCATAGGGAGCAAAAATTGAGTTGGTTAATTATATATAGTATCTACATATAACAGTATAGTACGTATATATAATTAGTAAGTATATAGTATATATATTATATAGTACCAACAGTATTAATTCGGTTTCTTAAGCCGCTTCTTATATCTCCAGCTGTAATGGTTTTTAGAGCGGTGTTAGGTCAAAAAAGTTCTGTAGAAGTGGTACAATTTACAATTATTATAAGTATGTACTAAACACATAAACACATAATCCGCTGTGGCAAGACAGGACCAAGATATAATGTCCTGTCGAAGTTTAGTCATTCAATGTAGTGTCGGTCGATCTTCCGTATGGCAGTCGAGAGATTTTGATTAGGGAGAAAAACCTAGAGTTATCTCGCTTTTCTTTAATAATACCCCAGCTGCATAATAAGGGTTTTATAAAATAGATAGTTAAGTAGAAAATGACAAATTCCATAGTACCTACATTGTGGAAAAAGTTCGTTAAGGTCCAGTCTGTCGTTTGAACCCGAACTTAAGCGAGGATTTGAGATAAACGAGGTCTTCGCGCACGTAATGCGCACGATACTTTAGTGATACCTGTAAGATAAAAATTTAATTTAAAAAAGTCAAACAAATTGAGATGTGACACTTACCGCACAAATAAAAGACAAGTAAAAGGCCACTTCTCGAGCAGGTGTTACATTAATTACTATGTGTACCTACTGTGTCTGTGGAGTCAAGGATATACATTAGCTCTATGTGCTGGGTATGTCCATGTCACTGGCCAACCAGTCCAGCTTCCGCGTAGTTCAGGGACAAGGCCAGGCGCTGCCAAGTGCATTAATTGCTTAACGACTATAATTTAATTATAATTTAATTAGTGCGACGATGCCGTACCTTTATTGCTTTACATAACAAACTTCAATTATCATTAAAATGTACGGGTTATACAAGGTGTAACAAAACAAATCTGTAATGACCAATTTGTATGGAGTCTCGATTACGGATTTTCCATTACAAGCAACCAGTTGTTACCTACCTACCTATAATATAATTATCGAGAACCAAATGTCTGAGATTTTAAAAATTGTATTGTTATTTTTTTACAATTATCCTCACTGAAATATGAACGCTGTCAATATAGATACTTAGTGGTTCGTCAAACGATTATTGTGCACATTGTTTATCGTATAAAGCTTCCGATGACATGAAAAGGGTGAAATCAAATTTCTCTTATGATCTTATTTTAAAATTAACCACGAATTATGGTACTTTCATGTTTCATCACAATGTGCACGATTCGATTATTTTTGTGGTTCAAAAGTTATGTTTCGGCTTACAACGTCTACTTTACTACTACTTCGGATTTTCGGTTTCAGGTATTGATACAACCTGTAGGTATAATTTTAACCATCGAATGGTAAAACAGCACAGCAGTACGATTTTAACGTGATTTTGAATTGGTTCTATAACTCCAAGGCGCTGTACTGAGCTGAGGTCAAAAGGGTCGTAGACGTAGCCAAGGATGCGAGGGGGATTGTCGTCAACCTCTTAACGTCCCCCCAGTTGGGACACAGGTCACCCTTTGCACAAGAGGTTAATTGCCATGATCCACCTACCGGGCCTAGCTGTTTGATGGATTTAAAACGCCATTGGAATCATTTTTCTTCAGACATGAAGGTTTCCTCACGTGTTCTCCTTCACCGTTAGAGCAGTCGGTAAATATACGTAAGTCTTCGTAAAAACTCCAAATTCTCATTTGTTCTATAGCCACTACGCCTCTGACGCACCGAGGGGGACTGCCTGCTGCTATTTCCAAAAGTACGCAGTAAAATCACCACCTTTATTTATATCGCCTACACCCGGAGTTCAATCCATACTTTTTTCTGGCTATACAGTACTGAAGATTGACCTTCGAGATCGAAGGTGCAGCGGTTCCAGAGTTTGCCTTCTGGCGCAATACTTGACATTGGTGTCGACAGATCAGGAAACATTTACAGTTAACCTTCGAAGAAAAAATGTAGTTAACTTTGCAAGGCGAAATTACTTTGAACTATTTTTGGTTAAGTAAGACTCAGATCTTCACAGCCCGCAACTCAAATATGGTTCAAATATTCGACGTGACGTATTCAGTCGAGGTTCAATCAGCCTCTACGTAATAAACCTGGTTTATCTTTTATTTCAGTTTTCAATACTGTTCGAAATACTAATAAATAAATATAATAAAAAGAAAAAGTCATAGCTTACCGGCCAATTACATATGTATAATAATCTAATTAGATATGAACATGTACTATTTAGTTTCACTTTTTGAAAATCATAGAAAAAATGGGAAGTGATTATGCAGAGGTTCGTTTGAAAATTGTTAGACTATTTTAGAGTCTCCTGCAAGTGATTAATGCAGATATTTGTATTATTATTACATAAAAATAATTGTTATACGTATTAGATAGGTTTTCAGAGTAGACTTAAGTTAAAAATGACCTTGAAAGTGCTCACTGGAGTTTCATTGTTAATCAAATTAATTGCGTTAAGTTAAAGTATAAAACCTTATGATTTTTATTATCTTAAATGTAGCAGTAATAAATGTGTGTATCCTGTGTGACCTACATCGCATTTAATAACTGTTTATGTGCCCACCATTTATAATATAGAAGTCTCAAAAGTTATTGTTGTCAGAGTTGCTGTCACAGACAATATCATTATGAAGTGTGTAATATCAAGAACTTTCAGTAAGTTAATTAAGGCTGTACATAATATAATAGTTATACGATTTATTACATTGTAACAAGTGTGAACAGGGGCGGCCTGAAAGTGTTTATCAGATTTCAATTTCATTTATTTTTCAATACGGTCTACATAAAGTCAATGTACTTACTACGTTTTAAACTGTGCAGCTATTATAAGTAAATCAAATTAATATGCAAGAAGTTTATTATACTTCCGTAATTTGGTCTTTTTTATATCTTTTTAATTTCTGACGTTTACCAGATATTTTTAAAAAATAACTAGTATGCCTCTTTGAACGTTCGATTTTCAAAGTAGAGTTATCAATGCCTAGTTAAAATTGTAGACAGCGACCTTATAAAACTGACTAATGCGTGCAATACAGTATTAACCGATTTTTTTTAATGCATCATTCTACTTACATGGACATACTAAAGACGGATCTAATATTAGTTTTTCGATATATCAACTAACATTAGAGATATTAATGGTTAAAGTTAGTATTGGACAGATGCTCTGTCCCTTTCTAGCAAAGCAGTCCTTTATATAATATTATGCAGCCAGGACCTGCTTGTATGGCGCTAGAGAACAGTTACGTCATAAAACTTATTGCCGTTTCTTCTGTTTTCACATTTGACCATCAATTTAAGACTTTACTTAATTTTAAAAAAATGCATTTAAACTTAATACTTTCAATTAATACTTTCAAATACTTAGAAACTACCGTATTATAGACATGTAACGAAAGAGGCATTTAACGAATAATTCAGAAAAAAGCTATTTTTCGAGCAGGTGTTATATTAAAATAATAACGATTAGTTCAGTAGATATATTTTGGATATACCTATATCCAAAATATATCTACTAGGTAAGCATACACTTACACTTACATAGTCTTACAATGTATACTCTACTCTTAGCTATCTATTTTGAAGTCAGGTTTAATGTGGATGATTTGACGAATCCTACATCAATTGCATGTTAAATCATAGTTCAGTTTTACTTAATCAAAGTCTAATTATTAGGTGATGCTTAGTAACAATACAAAAGAACTTAATGAATTCCATTAGTTTTATCAACAAGGATCGCTCAGTTAGTAGTAACCCAACCTACCTAGATAACGAAGTAGGTATTTATTTAATTACTAGTAATTGTTCATCTGACGAACAAGAGTGTTTTATTAAGCACAATTAACCTCGTTCATTTCACAATATAGCCTTTGGAAGGATGTTCAATTAATGTAACAAAGAAGTAAAATAAAATAATATAGGCACCTACAAATGTCCATGAAAACGCACTCCACTTTTCTAATTTAAAGTGAGAACGTATACCTAAGTATAGGTACTCGATTTTGACTAGATTTAATATTGTCATGTTTACTTTGTTTTTACTTACGTGGCACCTTTTATTATCCTACCTGTGTTTTGCTGTTTAAACGTTCTTGGGCATTTTCAATATCACCTTGTTTTTATTTATTTAACAACCCAAACACGCATTTGACCTCAGTCCTCTTGTAAGTAACAATCAAGCCGAAGGTACAGCAACTGGTTCAAAAAAGTTATTTTCTGTTTACTAGCTTTTTATAGTTTAAGGAGAGCAAACAGGTTACCTGATGGTAAGTGGCTCACCTCACTATAATGTTATTAGATTTTCGATGCTCTGATAAACTTGGGCACTTACAGTATCTCATGTACACCAAAGTCTGAAATCTCGACGTTCCCCGTACCGGCTTGCCAATAACTTAACATGAAATGGTTATCAACTTAAGCAGGAGTGCTCAAGAGACTGGAAGTCTAGCATGTTGGGAAAATTTGGACACCAAATAGACCCTGGTGAAAAACTGAAAGGCTTTACTTTCCCAAGAAGTGAATAGTGCCAGCGAAATTGTCTTCGAACGGACCACGGCCGTAGTGGGTGGAACACCGATGTGGGTGGTTCTCCGCCCCGCAGTGCGGTTGCAGCGCCTCAGCATTTGAAACTCCTTATATATCAGCTTCTTTTTGTTAACTAAAAAATAAACTACCTATGTTGACTATACCTAATTCATTTTCGGATGATACTTTAGAAGTTTGTTGACGTATCATACAGGGATTTTATTCAGTGCTCGAATCGTCACCGATTGTTTAAAAGATCGATTAACAATTTCTATTAATTATTTTCCATTCCTTTTTGTAAAACAAAACGACCAAATTACAAAAAAAAACGAAAAATAATTCTATTGAGAATAATAGAATTATTTTTCGTTTATGACCAGGAGAAAATAAGGGAATCTCCAAAACGAGGGTTTCTTTAATTTTTAATTTATAGTTATTTTTGAATTAGTTTACGAATATTCAGAGTAGTATAGTAATAACACATTCGCGTGTTTCCGTCATTAACCGATGCTTCCTCTAAGACTCGAACAGTTACAGTTTTCTAAAGGACCCCGCAGGATTTGTTTGAAAAAAATAAGGTTTCGGTCATAAATTCTGGAAAAAATATATTTAATGTATTTCGTATTGACTAAAACAAGAAAAAAAACGTTTTATGGTAAGTTTCCGAGAAAAATGGATCTAAGTGAAAATTCAGTTTCCATACTAAATGTATGGAGAAGAAAGTAAAAGTATCTCAACTTTTACTTTCTTCTCCATACATTTAGTATATATCAGCAAAAAAAAACATATATTAAAGAATTCAAAATTTGAAGCCAATCATTCATTAAGCACACTTAAAAATAATTATTACTTTCAGAATTATTCGACTTCAAAATATCACAAAAACTTCAAAATATATGTTTGCTTTTTATTTTTTCATCGTCGAAAAAATAAGATTTAGAAACGTTTGACCATACACAACTTTTACTCAAGGCCCATAGTCTTTTGTTATTTATAGTTAAAGTTCTAAATGAGTCAAAAAACAATGCTTTTTGAAGTATAAAAAAATAGTCAAGTCAAAGTCATATTTTTTTAATATGTGGTACATTACACCTCATTTTATAGGATATTGAGAAAAGACGGGTTTTTGGATATTGATTTCCATGGATAGTTTTCTTTTACATATTAAAGTGTTTTTCTCATAATTGGCTATTATTATCCAGTCCTTATAAAAGGGAAGGCTGAAAAGTAGTAAGACTAAGGCATTAAAACTCGAGCTATAAATACATACATACATACATAACTTCACGCTATGTCACTTGCGGGGTAGACAGAGAGAATGGAGCGACACGAATCTTTGTCTTGGCACGATTCTCTTGTTTCCTCTACAGTCATTTGTCTTTTCACGCATGCTCTCCGGGGTCGTTTGCTCTGTATATTAAAATCTAAGAGAACTGTATTAAAAATATAAATATATCTTTTTATAATCCCCCGCCAATTCAACACACTTCTTACATTATCATAAAGGGATTTTAACTCACTAATATACTATTCGCTGTCTTTGGCTTCTAAACACTCGTCAACCGCCGTCTACTAGGCGTATAATAGTATCCACAAGGTCCTTAGTCGCCTCGTATGACGTCCATGGGAAGAGTTGGGGTGGTGCTATTCTTTACTTCACAACAAACAAATTTTTTTTCTTGTTTTAGTCTACATACAGAAATACATGAAATATACCTTTTTTAAAAAAAAAAAATTAATGGCCTTTGGTATTGTGTTTAAGGCACAATAATTCCGCCAATTCACGTTGTAAGGGAGACACATCGTGAAAGTGACCGGTTATGAAATTGGTTTAACGAAATTTAGAATTTTGCACATTTTGTCAAGATTGTCCGGAAACTCCACCTACTACAAACACAAAACGGCACACGGTACATATGGACGGACGAAATAATATTAAACAGGGGAAAATTTGGGGAGAAATATACCTTTTACCGAAAGCTTTTTTCAAACAAATCCAGCGGGGTCCTTTGTTGCTAAAGTAGTAGCAATAAAACAATTGACATGTCAGTCACGTCTTGCACAAAATGACAAAGACGGCGATAGAAACTTTAATTTGCTGTCCTTGTAGAGTCGATAAAGCAGTCAGTTTTAAGTTTTATCATGACATAGTTGTACAATGTTTCAAAGTGGGTCAGACTTCAGCTTCCGCGAGGGTACGTACCACGCCAGGCTGACTTGGTATAGAGTCATACAACTTCAAAATATAGTTAGCGGCATAAGTTACAAGCTGGTCACGAGACTATCCAATTACGTAGTAGACACACATTCAAATCGGATGAGCAGTGCCAAAACGAGACCCTGCTAGATTTGGCGATCCTGCAGATTTGGCGACCTTGCTAGATTTGGCGATCCTGCAGATTTGGCGACCTTGCTAGATTTGACAATCCTGCAGATTTGGCGACCTTGCTAGATTTGGCGATCCTGCAGATTTGGCGACCTGCTAGATTTGGCGACCCTACTAGATTTAGCGACCTTGCTAGATTTAGCGACCCTGCTAGTTTTGGCGACCCTGCTAAATTTGGCGACCCTGCTAGATTTAGCGATTTTGCTAGATTTGGCGACCCTGCTAGATTTAGCGACTGCTAGAATGGGCGACCCTACTAGATTTGGCGACCCTGCTAGTTTTGGCGACCCTGCTAGATTTGGCGACCATGCTAGATTTGGCGAGGTGTCACCGCAGAGCACAATAGCCACTTGAATGATTGTCAGTACTTAAGACCTTAGCCTAAATGTGCATTATAGTGTGTGCATAACATTAAAAAAACCGTGCAATCGCCTTCAACATCTCCCATGCCATTGTGGTATCTCACGACAATAAATTAGGTCGACTGTAACTGTAACTAATTTTATAATTATAATATGTATAGTATAGGATCTATAGTCGATATAATTTGATGCAATGGGCTTAGCTGAGACTTATTAATAATTAGTCAACGTTGAACACAACACGGTTATGAATGAGTTTTTCGGATTTTCTCGTAGATTTTACATTTACCGGCTGCACTAACGGTGAAAGAAAACATCGTGAGGAAGCCTTGTTTGAGAAAAAAGTTTCCGATCAGCACTGAGCCCGCTCAAGGGGAGGCCCCCCAACAGTAGGGACGTTAATAGGCTGAAAAGAGTTGAACATGGAGATACAGAATTAAAGAGGGTATTATAGGTACTTACTTTTAATATAATTACACTACTCGTAATATAAATATAAATCATTATAAAAAATATAACGTATGTAATACATACTAGAGTCTCCGTATGCAAGATTTAATAATATCTGCGACTTTTTGCTCTTGCCATATTCATCCTCAATAATTTCTATCTTTATAGTGAACTAGAGCGCCCGTGTGTCTGTCTTTCCGCCAGACCGCTACCGCAGGGAAACTCCGAGTTAAGGGCTCGTATATTCGATGTATATTTATTGTGTGAAAATAATAGTAGTTTGTTTCTCTACCATGGATTATTTCTGAGGAATAGGTATAATATTTGTTTATATAGCTATATTAGTTACGAGCAAAAATGGTTTGAAACGTAAGGATTTTGATTAAGCATTCTTAATGCTGTTAGACCTTCAAATATATGTAAAGTACAAAACCGAGCTGCACACAATAACAAATAAATTATTTATTATTATTATATCAGCCCACACTATCCCACTGTTGGGGATTATAATTTAAGCATTAATATTTAATAAACTTTACAAAATAATTTATTTATAGCCACAGTTGTATATTATTATAAGATCTAGAGACTTAACAAGTTGGAATTAACGTGACATGGATCGTTTTATAGGATAAAATATTGGAATATCGACTACGTTTGGAATGTAGACTGTATTTACTAACCCATAGCCATTTGGAGGTAAAGCACCTTCCTTTCAAGGTCCTCCTATTTTAGTATTTTGACAAAGAAGATAGAGTTTAGAAGATCAAAAGCGAAAAACCTGCTGCCATATTAATACTTCATTAGTACGAGTATTGTTTTCAAATCAGAGAAAATTGAATATGAGTACAGTGAATTGTATAAAAAAATACTGTAGCATAAAAACAAATTAATGCATAATGTACTTGGACCTACCTAAAGTGTGCGTGTGTTTATATTTGTTATTGTATGTTACGTGTGTTCCGTCTTGAATAGTTTACTATATCTGGGGCATTGCCGAGGCCTCTTTAAAAGGTCTTGTATGACTCTGATTATTTAATGACGTTAATTTTATCAGCTTTCCAGTAAAACGTTACATAATTCATAATTCCACAGCAGAAAGTGACTTGACATTGTTGTCGGCTAATAAGGCTGAATCTCTTATAAAATTATAATTGCAAAAACATCCAGTAATTACACGGTTGCTACAACTAATTCAGATTGTAATCGTGCATGAACTGAAAAGTTTAGCCTCGTCCTCTTTAACTCAAGTCAGGGCAAACGGATCAAGGCGATAACTTATGCAGCTAGCAAGTGAGTGACACGGACCCTCCGTCACGCAGGACAAAATTTAACTACTTAAGATAACCTACTTAGTAGGTACCTAAAGTCAGTTTTGAGATTCCACCCTTAAATGTCTACTTACTTGGCAGGAGAATAGGCGATCTGAAATATTCAATACTTACAATCCTGAACATATTCTACTGTTATTAACAAACAAACAAAATACTTATACTAGCACAAATGTGTGTATGTAAAATAAAAAACTACTAAATAGAGAACACGTCGTCTAGGTTTCCTGAGAGCGGTACCGTGGTACGGTCTCCAGGATACTGGCTGCATTGCGTCGCTGGATCGCTAGGCTTCCTTTGCCCAGTGCAAAGGAAGCCTAGCGATCCAGCGACGCAATGATCACCCGTGGTAAGGACTAGCCGGGTGGAAAGCTCATGGACAATTTTTTTTTGTCATCCACGGGCCCATTTGTCACCACTACAAGCGCCACAAAATCGTAATGAATGTTAGGCACGAATATTTGAGGCGCTTGAGGGTTTGGGAACGCTCAACGGCGTCACTTGGCTTGAGAGCAGTAACGGGATGTAGGACGGGGTTAATATAGATAGTCAATATCAAAATACGAGCAACGCCAGCAATATAGCTGCTAACGTCTTATGGTTAAATTACCCCTCTTAAAAAGGGATAGTTATACAATTGTAACAGAATATGACCAATGTAATAGTTTATTACAATTCCTGGACTCTATAATTTATTCCATCCACCAAATATGGTCACTGTACATACTCGTACATACCTATATGTTAAATACGTTAACAACATGATCGTATATACCTGGTAGGAAGGAAGTATCCAATGTCTAATCTTCAATGTCAAGTTCATATTTAAAAGCTGAAATAAAATTAAGTAAAAGCAATGTCGACTGATATTTTACCTCTACACTATCAGCAAAATGATGCAAATTAAAGTTTACATTGTAATATTATACCCACAAGCATTTAGCAATAGCAAAATGTAGCAATAACAAAAAACACTTTTGCTTAGTGTTCTAAGTTTGACGATAAGGTTGTATAATGTTTGAATCGATTCTAAAGATGGTTTGATAAAAATTATTAATAAATCTCTAGTTTTATAAGGTATTATAAAATTATTATAAAGGTACCTATATACGATTATCTACAGAGGAACATGAGGTCCTTTGTTTTATTTTCAATTTTCAGCTACCTATATCCCGTTGCAGCATAGCATATCTCTCACGTCCATAATCCCCGAGGGGGAAGACAGGTTGCAGGTACATACATAATAGACATTGTCGAAGACGTATTTTCATTAGTAATCTTAATCGCATACTCATAGTCATTGCATGCGAGCATACGAGTCTAAAGCATTTTAAACGCTGACAACTTATGTGATCGTATTTTGCGAATTACATAAGCTTCCATAAGATCAGAGGATATGACCTTGACTTTCGCCTTCGGCACTGGTAGCACCCGCGCCGACGCCGCGCGCCGCCCGCCGTTACCAACAAGCCGAAACACCGAAAGCACCATGCGCCTCAGACAGTGATCAAGATCATAAATTACTGAATCGCCGACCAGAACCTGTTGATTAGAAGTAAAATTGAGTTCTTAATAACAAAAAGAGACATACAGGGATTATATTATACTCGTATGTCCCTTTTTGTTATTAAATTGCGATCTTATGAGTAAAAAATATGAAAATGATTTGTAACACAAACAGCGTCACCGAAGTATGAGCATAGCATTTCTCTCTTACGTAATTTAATATCTCTAAATTAATAATTTAAGGAACTCCCGACGTACGATTGTGGAGATCACCTTACTTTTTCCTGGTGTTCATCAGATCCTCAAGGTTTCAGATGTGGGAAGGTCACCATAGTCATAAACATTTGAGCTCAAACTTGAACCACCTAACTGTTACCGTTCCAGAGATATCAACTGACATCAAAGATACTCCAAGATCATGGAAACCACTGATCCAATTTTTATCAGACCTTGCTAAGAACACTCTCGACAAAATTCTCTATTAAATTTTAAAAAACCTGGTCCAAATATGATCATCCGTTGTTAAGTTATGATGTCACAGACAAACACACAAACAGACAAACGTGTCAAATTTATAATAACACGCCCTTCCTCGATCGGTCGGGGGTTAAAAAGGTGTCGGACTCATACGATTTGATCCTTACGCAATAATTAATTGTGTAAGTAAAGATAAGTTGGCACATATTGAATAACATGAAATACTCTGACCAATGGTTTGGTTATTTACCACTGTGCAACGCCTTAGGACACCTTACGTGATTCGAAGTTACGTGGCGCACTCATATCCTTGACTTTAACCTTCAAGACTTGGACTTTAACTGCCACCGAATTGGAGGCAAATGACCATGCGTAAGTGACCGAAAGAAAGACGTACACGTCAATCGATGTTGTAATGTAATACTAACATACGTTCTTATGATCCTTTAACGTATACTGCTTCTCTTTCCTTTCCATGTTAATAAAAGTGGCATGAATCCGGATTACACAGTTTTCATTAAAGCTTTTCCCCTTTCTAAGCGCCAATCCGGAATAAAACTTATATAAAACGTGCGGGTTTAGTCGTAAGTAAAAAAACCGGCGAGTCGGACTCGCGCACTGAGTGTTCCGTTCTCAAAAGAATATTTTTTTGTTCTAAAAAATAACATTTTAATTTTTTTCTCAATAATCATAAATATTTAGACTTTGTTTTATTTTTCCTAGAATACATATAACATCTATCAATACTATCTGTTTCAGATTTTGATCGTATAAAAATAAAAAATAATTTTTATTAACTTCATTTTATTTTTCCTATAATATATAGGAAACGTTCTATGTGATTAGTTCCTTAGAATGTTCAGCAACGACGAATACGACTTAGAAGAAGGTACCAATTTTTTCGGTCTCTAGTTTCTATTTCCGTAAGTAGCAGTCCAGTTGTAAGCCTTCTAAGCAGTAAGTAAAGCGATTTACATGGAAGCCAGCATCATATTTTTATTTTTTCTTTGTTCAATATATAAAAAACGAAACTAACTAAAATCTTTAACTACAGATTTTAAAATAATCTCCCCAGGTGACACGTCGTCTTTAAGCCTCTGATTCAGCATTTAACCTTTTCAACTTACTCCCGTTTCCATTGTACTCGTAAGTAGGTAACAGGCGTGGCTGGCCGCCCCTTCTAGGCCAGGTGCTCGCTGCTACACGCTTTAAGAAGTCGTTCAGAGGGAACTGAAAAAAAGAGCTTTAGATATGGCAAGCCAGTACATTCGTTGTGCTGGAGTTAGTCATAAAAACTGGAGAAGTGGGAGTCGGGCCTCGCACTATAGGGATCGCGCTGTGGAGTTACGAGCAAAAAGTTTTCTTGTTTTGGTTACAACTTTCATACTATGTTACAATCTAAGTTTGGTGGATATGACTAATATTGATATTAATAATATGGATATGGATATAATATAGATATGAATAATATTTATGTACAGTGGACAGATAGATAGCTATACTTTATTACTTTTTTTTAGTACTTGCTTTAACTTGTTTGACACATTCATAAGAAATATCAAGGAATTATAGCAAAAACGTATAGCGACTGGGTTCCACAAAGTATAGCTTGATGTGACTGTAAATACATGACTTAGAATTCATAACAAAAGTGGTCTAAAACAGGCCGCTTAGACGTGCGCTTACGACTTTATTTTTTACGACATAAATATAAAAATATAATTCGTAATAAAATAAATGAGAGTTCTAAAAACGATACCACATAATTGGTACAAAAATACACTTTTCGGATCTACAAATATCGGATAATAAAGTATACACGATGAAGAGATGGAGTACCACATCGCTACGGAGCTGCAGCAATATGGTTCCGTTTGCCCCTTCGGGGCACGGATCCCTAAAAAGGAACAAACCGGTAAGACAGCGGGCGCGTTAGGCCGGGGCCACACAGGCAGGTTTTTCCCGGCCCAGGCGCCCGACTCGCCCGGGCTCAAAACGCGCCGATTTGGCGCCCGGGAACCGGTTTATCGCCACAGACACGCCGGTCGGTCGCGTTCTCCTCAGTCTTACTTCGGTTCACGATCGGTCGTCTTACACTGGTGGTTCTGGATGATTATTTTATTTATTTATTTTTTATTTCATGCAGTTTTGAGATTATTCATGGCAATTTCTTCAGAAACAAGCACCATTATAATAACATGTTATTAACCGACCTCAAAAATAGGATGTTCTTGTACTGATTTCAAAGATGAGATCTTCTTAATTTGAGAATCCGAAATGATGATATGTTTTAGCTAGTGCAGTTTACTGTGATTATGAGATTATGGTATTTATTTTAATACAACAAGAACTTTTAGAGGTTTTTAAAAATTATAGTAATTATGAAATTAAATAATAAGTGAGGGCAATGAGTTTTTTTTAAATATAAAACAATATTTATTGTACCTCTTGTTAAGTTATTATTACATTTAAAATCTTATTTAGTCAAAACAAGTAAAGAAATACGACGGGTTTCGTTATTATATTATATTACAGAAAAATTACATCCCCGATCGCTGGCTAATCGGGCCGGGCGAACGGCCGTGTGGCAAGGCTATAGATTTGTATTGAATTTGCGCCTTCAGGCGACCAGCCCCGGGCGACCGGCCCGGGCAAAACCCGCCAATGTGGGCCCAGCCTTATTCGTATGTTTCCTCGACCACTCACGACGCCTGCCAGGCTTTGCTTGGGTCAAGGCGACGCCACGCTCAACTTTATTGTTAAATTGCTGCAATTTATCTCATTGGATTTTTTAGAATCGCGATTATGTTTGATAAGGTTAAAAATAATGGGTTTTACCTAGACATTGACGAATCTGAATTACCCTAGACAACATACAAGATGCGAATGACTGTAATGGTCATAATTGGATCATCAAATTACCAACAACAACTCCTTTACGGAAGAGACTGAAATTTAGATTATATTATATTATACGTGTAATTTAGTTAATATTAGTATAGCATAACTGTCACGTCCATAACGCCCGTGGGGGTTTTCATAGCGAACTACATGTAACACAGTTTTACCTATACCAATAATGACGCCCTCTTGACTCGATTTTACATGCCGGGTCAGGGCATAGGAAATTTTTCGAAGCCAACGAACAAGAATTTCATAGCATAACTCTCACGTCCATAATCCCCGAAGGGGTAGACAGAGGAACCACCTTTATCATAGGTAGTTTCCACTTTTCGCCGCAAGATTTGGTGGAGAAACGTGATAGGTGGCGAGCCTATTGCCGTCTACTAGGTGTAGAATACTCGTAGTATGCACTAAGATCCTTAGTCGCTTCGTACGACACCCACGGGAAGAGTTTGGGGTGGTGCTATTCTTTATAGACGGCACGATACGGCACTTATGGCCGGCACGACACGGCACAATTAAATGATAATTTAAGTATATAAATAAAATACGTTTTCTCTCTAATTAAACCTTAAACCGATGTCAATTTTCGTGTGGTGGAAATAAGAAAATAAAGATAGAAAATACAAATCGTATGAAGTTCTTTTGTACCTACGTCACTCCACACAATAGATAAGTACCAGATAAATGAAGACACACGAGTATAGGTACTAGTGTTTATTAAAGTCTATAAATTGTGTCGATATTGTAATAAATTGGTATTGGCTAGTGTCCGTCGGAAATAAGACCGACTATGATTTCGCGTCGTGAACTCGTGACCGGAAAGTGTGAGGGTCCTTGTTGTTATCACGACAGTAATATTAATACCTACCTGGGTACCGTCTCTATAGATACCAAACTGAGATAGGGGATAAAACATGATTTCCTTAATCAATGGTCCAAGCACCTCAATGAATAAAATGGTTTTAATCTTGCAATAGGTATTAGGTACAGACATTTCGTTTTATTATTCATGAGCGTCGGTGGCACAGTGGCTAAGGCACTGCCCATGCGGGAGGTCCGGGTTCGAAACCGTGCAGTGCCATGTACCAATGAGTTTTTCGTATTTTTCGAAGACTTACGTTCATTTACCGACTGCTCTAACGGTGAAGGAAAACATCGTGAGGAAACCTGCAGACTGAGATGACCAGTGTGTAAATGGGGTAGGCACAAAAGATCCTCAAGGGTCGAAGTACCGCTGGGGTTATTCCCGGCCCCCTATCATAAGATAAGATATTAATCATAGCAGGAGATCATTCATTTGTAAAGGAGGATGTTTGACTGGGTTATGTTAATTTAATCTACTGGGTTTACGATAATTTATACTTACTCCTGTATGTTATATAAAACTTAGCTCTACACTGAATGTGACAAATATACCGATCCTCACCCTGAAGGGAAAACGGAGGCCTATTGCTGTCGCTAAGTCGTCCCTTCATCCGTCTGTGACAGCCATCTAGCTCGGGACTTGGGCTTATTTTATTGAGACTCCCATCCAAGTAAAGGGGATCAAGAGTAGCCACCAAGCAGATATATGTCATCTATTATCATTCTCTAAACGAATAGGTGCATAAAGGTTTCAATGATTATGTTTTTTATTGTATCTCCATTAAAGGATCCACGTTAGGAATGCATATTTTTATGTTTACCGATCGGTTGCCCTTATAAATCTATTCTAAGGCACGTGGGAGGTCATCTAGTCTACACCTGTGATAGATCTCTTTTATCTAAGAATTACTAAGAATCTAATAGTCCGATTTTTAAAATTAAAATATTCAACCTCTATAGATGAAAATACAGACGATAAATCACAATTTATTTTATTTGGATATTGAAATTTGGAAGATAAATAATACCGGCCAAGTGCAAGTCAGTATCGATCACCGAGGGTTTATTCTCAAAACCTTATGTGACGCGCAATTACTCATAATCATTGTCCATCAAAGAAAATTGAAGTATCAAGTTTTTGGTCATAGAGTTGTTTAAAAACATATAGCGGAAGAGATATTTGAAAAACCATGCTTTTCAAGCAAAGAATGTGAAAATTAATAAGAGACTTGAGCACAGAAAAACGAACTCTTGATGCGGGCTTGAGCTTTTTCTTTCTTTCAATAACTAGAAATATTGTGAACTTCTCGCAGTACATACAACATTCTATCACCACTAAAGTTCAGATTTGACGTGGTTAAAAATAATAATACTTACCTACTTATATACATATTTTTTAATTTCTTAATATTTGTAACGTTTTTAACATTTCGTCTTATTTTTCTGTAAAATATAAAATATTATCTATGCGTATGAATTATTTAAAAAATCCTCAAGGATTAAGGTTTCTTTTATAGAACCTTACTGTAACTACTTATAGTACGCGATATCCCCGGAATGCGGGTTTCTAGTGATGTGACAAATACGTTGAGTGTATTATCGATAAATATAATCATATTCTATGATCTATCGCATAGATCTATGATAGAACGGAATTATCGCGTTATCAGTGTCTATTCTATATCTACGAAGTGACTGCCGTTCACAGGGTTCTATTTGTCGCTTGATTCTGTACAATACATAAAGTTTATAGCAACGGCATTCCGAGGTTGTCGTCTACTATAGAAGTTAGCCTGTGACTTGTTGTATCACGGCCACACTAGGTTTTTTCAAGTCATCAGAATTGGCACCCAATTTTCTAGCATGACGTCAGTCAATTTGACCTTATTATGAGAATAAAAGTATGTTTCTCCGTCAATAGCCTAGTATATTACCCTAATTAAATGTGACTCTCTCTCTCTCAATCAATACACAACTTCGTGCTTTAACTTTGCTTTAAAATATATTATTTCCACTAGAAAAACATATGAATCATTTATTATTGTTTACCTATTGGATACTACACAGTTAATTCTTTATAGATTTTTTTGTGGTTTATGTCGCCCATAGACATCACATCATCTCTCACATAACCAATGCCTTTAGAGTTTAGAGGGTTTTCGATGCGCTACTAACCTTGAGGGCTCATGAAGTGTCAGAGTGCCTCATATGCCGGTAATTACGCTGGCTCTCTTACACTTAAAACCGAAACAGCAATTCATAGTATTTCTGCTTTGCGGCGGAAGTACGAGTAGATACTCGTAAAAAGTGGAACCACCCCAGGCTGACTCTGCACAGAGTCATACGTCTACCACCTTAAATTGTAAGATTTGGTGAAATTATCTTTTTTTTGTAGGTATACTTACCTACTTATTTAATGAGCTCTTCTCTATCAGTAGGTTTATATACTTATAAATACCTGCCATTAGGCTCAACAGAAACTCTTGATATTTTGCACAGTGAATCTCTACTACTACTTTATTGTAAGTAGTACCTATAACTAACTATGTTACTCGTATAATTCCATATGCGAGCAATCTGGCTGGTATGGTTTACTTATTTATTATTGCGCTTAGTGTACTTTACGTTATTGTAAATTCTTATATGCTGGTCGTTGTAATTAAGTCCTTATAATATGCTAATAATAAAGAGCGTCGGCGGCGTCGTGGCTAGGACAACAGACTCCCGTACGCGAGGTCCGAGTTCTAAACCATGCAATGACTTGTACCATGTAGACATGTACCATGTATCAATAAGTTTTTCGGTTTTTTCGAAGGACTTACGTACATTTACCGACTACTCTGGTGGTGAAGGAAAACATCACACTGAGATAACTAGTGTGTGAAATGGGGAAGGCAATGGCAAACCACCCCATTAAATCTGCCACGAGAGTTGTTCTATGTGACTAATTCCTTAGAATGATGACGACCCTCAGCAATGAGGAATACGACTTAGAAGAAGAAGAATATGCTATTTGCCAAAATATTTGTTGACAATAAACGCGGTAGACCGAGTAACGTAGCGAGAATTATCCTGTTGTGGCGAATGGTTAGGGATTTGCCCAACAATGGCACAGTTTACATAGTAATTTGATAATTAAGGTATTGCGGCTAATGTAAATAATGTTTATTCTACACGTTAGCATGTTAGCGAAATGACGACTTGCATATTACATACCTGCTCGTGTATCGAAGGAGTTCAGATTTCGCATAGCAGTATTTAATTTATCGCCTAGGTATAATCGGTACCTATACATGTGTAAATTGCACAATACCTTTATGATAAATTGTGATACGTCGGGAAATTTTACTTTACTAAATAACTACACTTGGTCTAAGATTACAATAACAAGCGCGGTAACAAATAACATGCAACTTGACCTTTTTTATACGATGTAAAAAAATAGCAAACAAGCTAAGTTTTTTAGTAGAATCTAGGTAACAATTAATGAATATTATTTGTACATAGATTATAATCTAATTTACAGTGAGACCTTTATAACAAACCCTCGTGAATGATAACATAACTCTAAATTTTTAAGAAACCCCATACTTATTACCTACCTACCGTGGTTGTGGACATCCTCGTTCGTGTTTCAGAGTTTCCATCTGACATCAGAGGGAACTTCAAGGTACCTATTGGAAACCGCTGGTCTAACTTTTATCCAGCTGGTCTAACTTATATCACATGTATTTATTATGTATTTTATTTTGTATTTGTACATATGGCTAAGGACTGGCTTATTGGACTAGGTTTATTATTTTAATAAGTACACTTACGGAGAAAATTTCAAGATTTCTGTGTTATAAGTCTATGTTTACACTTTAATGTTCATTTGTGAATCAATTCACTCAAACAAAGAGTCAAAAATTTATTGACAAGAAATCTGCTACATAATTCATTATTAATAGAATACTTATAATTCATTGCATATATATAATTATTATGTACCTACACAAATTATTATTATTTTAATAAGAATTACTAGGCTATATGAATTTTATTCTATTCTGATAGATTATTTTAAAGTACCATTATTTTATATTACCTGCCTAATAATGATAATACAATACGACATAAATCCAACATCAAGAAAACAAGTTTTTTTTCTTTTTTGTTCTTGGAAATTAGTTCGTTACGCCAGTCAATCCTATAGTCACAACTCACAACCACAGTGTCACAACACTATTTTTATTTCATCCAAAACTGACATTCAACTCAGTAAACTTCAGTTTACTCCAGCTAATAAATAATACGACTTTATGTAACAGAGAGGTTAACTTTGTTATTATGTACGTATTGATCACATCGATGATTTAATTATTATTTAAATGTAGCTGTTGCCATAGGAGCTGAGATGAGGAATCTTGCAATGAATGACTTTGCTACACAGTAAGTAGGTAGTTGAGGGGGTGACTGGTACTCGCACAGTGTTAACTAAAGTATATCACATAATTAGCATGAATTATCGACACAGTTCCGTATCCGCCTATAATTTCAAAGAAATATAGTTTTTTACTTCATACATATATCATAATATCAATGAGATAAAATAGGACTAAGTGTTAAGAGCGTCGGTGGCCTAGTGGCTAGGACGCCGGATTCCCATGCGGGAGGTCCGGGTTCGAAACCATGCAATGCCATGTACCAATGAGTTTTTCCGATTTTTTCGAAGTCTTACGTACATTTACCGACTGCTCTAACGGTGAAGGAAAACATCGTGAGGAAACCTACATGTCTCAGGAAATTAAAAATTTTCGAAGACGTTTGAAAACCACCAATCAGCACTGGGCCCGCTCGGTGGATCATGGCCCGTACCCCCTTGTGCAAGGGGAGGCCTGTGCCCCAACAGTGGGGACATTAATAGGCTGATGATGATGATGAAGTGTTAAATATGTTGTTGGATTAAGTAAGTAGAAGTTTTGTATCCATAATTATAGGTAGGTATTATGTTAACCATGTAAGGTCAAATTATTTCTCCATAAACATGCAAAACTATACAAAAACTTTTTTTAAATTATCTCTGAGAATTTCTAAAATTAATTTATCTAATATTTTTTAACCTATACAATACAATACAATACAAAAATCATTTATTTCTCTCATAAGGCAACATTAAATAACATGGTAATTGCTATAACTAAGGCTGCAGTAGCAGACAATGCTTGTGGCCTTGTGAGAGCTGGAGTCCGTTATAGGTTCAGTACCTGTGTGACGGATCTCCAGGCTCCCACCCTCTTCGGAAACCGAGATGAAGACTGCATTAATTATAGGTTTAGGTAAGGTAACAATATCGCGAGATATACTTACTCTATATACTTAACCTATATACTTACTCGTAGATCTTAAAGAGTAAGAGAGTTTTCTATTCCGTGCGGATGCGGGTGCGGACGCGGGCCCGTCCGCAAGCATACCTGTCCGCTTCGCAGCCCATCTCGCAGACGCGGATCCGTCCGCATGAGTACCGGTTACGGTACAAATCGTTATTTTTAACCCCTAACAATGGCCGCTAATGAATTTCGATAATAAGTCGTTCCAGAATCGATGTTCAGCGTAGTTGTAGGTAAAGGCTCTAATTAATTAATTCGCTGCCAAGTTTTAAATATTATGTACCTATAGGTACTGTTAATTATCAAATAAAAAATCAAGCCTGTGAGCCATTATATTTGTATCCATTGTGTAGACTATACACAATGAATATAAATGTATGTATGTCTCTCTACAGTATACAATGTACCTACCTGTGAAATAAAAAAAGTGAAATATTGAGTCATAATTGTAAAACGAGTTCAAAAGTTGTGTTGGACCGCTATACATATTACAGTCTTATTAATTTCCTCATGCTTTACTACCGGGTTATTTCTTTTCTGCATTTTTTACGTATGTACAGGTGGACTGCGGTTCAAAATTACCAATGCTATTTATAACTTCACAAGCAAAAAACAATACCAGTGAATCGGTTCGTTCCTAAGAGTACCCTAATAGTCACGGGTAAGCAATTGATCAGCCAATGTCGGTTATAAACTTATTTGTAAATATAGGAAGTGTAATAATTTCCAAGAATTGCAACAATTTCCTGGTCACGTAGGCCAGAGTTCCCATGACAATGGAATGTACTTGTACTGACAAAGATTCTAATAAAAATATTGTGAAAGAATCTTGTAGGTCTGTTTAGAACTTTATAACATTAAAAAGTAAAAAAAGGAGTTAAGTTATAAACGTGGAGCGGTCCATAAATTGATAGTCAACGGCTTGTTATCAACCTCATTGTTTTACTTTTATTATCCCTTGGAGGCAAATTTTATTACAAACTCCTTGGCCAAATATCATTAAAAACCTGTCTGTCACTTTTCAATCGGTACGATGGTGGTAACGCGGGAAGCATTTCGTGCTATGATCTATTATGATTTTAAACGAGGGTTAACATATATAAGGAACCACATGAAAATTTAATCAGTGCTTTTGGGGAATTGACTCTACCACTTGCCACCATCGCCTATTGGTTTCGTGAGTTTAAGTGTGGTCGGAGCGACCTAAAAGATGACTTTAGACTGGGGCGATTACCAACGGCAGTCACGTCATCAGGGTGGAGTGGTTAATAAAGGAATGTCGCAACAGTACCAAGCGCGAGAATAAGGATGAAGTGAAGATTGGATCACAGGTAGTTTCCACCATTTTACATGACCATCTTAAAGTTAGGAAGGTTGCATCGAGATGGATACCTCTCAGAAAAGGAGAAAGTCCTACGTGAAGACTGGTGCCAGTTTATGCTAGATTCAACGGAGGTAGCTCACAACAGGTGACCTTCATGTTGACTTTCGATGAATCTTGGATATACAGCTACGACCCGCTTACGAAACAGCAATCGACAAAATGGGTCTTTGAAGAAGACGATTTACTCACTAAGGTTGTTGTGTGGTTGTAGTTAAAAATGATTGTCGTTTTTTTCCGTCGTAGTGGGCCTGTAGCCGTAATTCCGCTAGAAGATCGAAAAACAGTTAATAGCTAATGTTATAGCGAGGTTTGCGTTGCAAGCCTTCCAGGAGCTGAGTGACGATCGTTCGGAGAGCGGAACGCGTGGTATATTTTTCACCAAGACAACGATCCCGCTCACACGGCCGCCAGAATTATAGATTTTTTAACCCATTCGGGCATGCAATTGCTACCACATCCCCCTACAGTCCTGACTTGGCTCCGTGTTAGTTTTTTTGTTCTACACGTTGAAGAAGGAGATTTCTTCAACGTGGGGAACAAATTATTGATTTTATGATATTACGGGGAAGGAAATTTATGACTGCGGACGAGTTTTTTAACAATCTCCGCAGCTATTACAGAGATGACTTACAGCTAAATAGTGGAAAGATTGGAGTTTATAGTAATTATTTTATATTAGTATTATAATAATTAAAATTAATAATTACTACATTAAAATTTATTTAATATATGTCAAATGTTAGATAAATAAAACTAAAAATCTAAAAATATTTCAGTGTCATATAAATAGTCAATAAACCATCCAATCGACAGTTCAGTCAAACAAGCCCCCTCTCACCGTGTCCCTCCCAAAAGTGCTCATAATGCTAGCTGCATTGCCCCGCTGGATTGCGATGGAGATGTGTTGGGCGAGGAAGTGTCCGGACCGGGGGTCGCACCCCTTCTCCCTCAGTCGTCTCCCCAATTCGCAGATGAAATTCCTTGCTTCGGAGACCCACGTGCCCGCCGTCTCAACGGCGATTGGCACAAAGTCGTATGCTGACTCCAAATTGGCGTATTTGGCGTGCTTCAACCCAGCAGCTGTTTCAGCTGCTGAGCCAGCAGCGCGTTGGGTGCTCCTCAAGTGCGACGCCGCATACGTGCAAACGCAAGTGGCGTCCCACACGAGGCAGCGACCTTTTTGCCAAGGAATCAGTGTTAGACCATCCGGCCTTTTGCCGTCCGTACGGCACAGCCCAGGGGGCTCCAAAACACAGGGCACACCAGCAGACACTATCGCTCGCCGAACAATCCCATTAATCGCTTGATGGCGGGGGACCCTACCGACGCAGCGCGAACAGGCCAGACCGTGGTGCCCATTAGCCTCCACCATAGCTCCGCAGACGCACTGATGAGGCTCACAGATATCACTGCCAAGTCTCAGAGCCGTCGCCACCCTCAAGGAGTCATCATCCAGCAGTGTGCCCATATGCGGCGACGGCAAGGCATGCAGCCAGACACCTGACTCCGGCCTGGACACCGCTCGAAGTCGAGCCTCATCCGCACCGGTGGCCTCCTCCGTGAGTCTGGAGAGGAACCGCTTGGAGGTGACATCATCCCAACCTCTCTGACTCGCAGGACTGTCCGGTGGGTCGCTATTTGGACAGACTGTCGACCATGCGTCCAAGGCCTCCGCTGCATAGGGTATGCGTAGCTTGTCACCTTCGATGGATAAAATACGAGCAACCAGCCCCGCAACCCCATGCGCCGACGCCAAGAACGCTATGGGACCCGTCTCCTGCAGACGACGCACGCCCAGTCCGCCATGTCTAACCGGCAGACTGGCCTGGACCCACTGCGTGTCGTTGAGGTGCACGTTAAGTATGCCCTCGAGTGTGCGTTTCAGGATGTCATCGAAACCTAACACGTCTTGCGGAAATATCCACGTCGGCACCGTCCTGACCGTGTACGTCATCTTCGGCATGGAAAAACAGTTTCGCAACAGGATAAGGGAAACATGTGCGTGTAATTTCGCAAAATGCTGGGCCAGAGAGGACAAGGAATTCGTCTTCGCCCGCAAATCACCAACCACAGCCTCGGCGAATATGGGAGCACCAAGCAGATCGAGTTTGGACCTGTCCACCACTCTCAACCCAGGTATCAAATCCTTGAATCGAGACTCCGTATTTGGCGAAACTGGACCACACTCGTAGTACTCACATTTCGCCGTGTTAACCTCCAGACCCATTGCCCTCAGAGACGGAAATAGTGCATTAATGTCACTAGCCACCACGTCAGGACTTCCAGCAATAGTTCCATCATCTAAATACCACACATTTAGGGGTGACTTCAGAGTGGTAATAATATTGTGTATTGCTAGACTGAAGAGCAATGGTCCCAGAGGATCCCCTTGCTGCGCACCAACTCGCGACGGTATCAAAGTACAGTCGTAGAATAGATTACTCGGCGTTGCGTACACTTGATGCAAGAACGGATAGAGGATAGGAATGTGTGTCTTAGTCTCTTTCAAAATAATGTCACGCTCCACCGAGTTAAACGCATTTTTTAAATCCACCTTAATCAATATATTACCCTCGTCCTCTCTGGCGGCAAAGGCGCGCGTGGCGTGTATGGCAGCCTCACATCCGAGAACGTATTATAATTGTAGTAGAAAGTATTATAATTGTTTTATATGTAAATATTTCTTTGACGTGAAACGAGTTTACACCGGTATTGAGCAAGGTTCTGCTTTCGACGTCATCACTCATCTGATCTCGCCACTTGACGCAGCCGCCATTCCGCCTACAACGCATGTACGTCATTAATACCTACGTTTACCGCATAATAAAAACAAAACTGACCAGATTGATTCCCCTTATTTATTTACTACATGGTTACCGGAAAATCACCTACGATGGTACGCAAACTGTTTCTGGGTAATCATTGTATTTAACTCTGATGGGTTTTTACCCGTGGTACCTAAAGCTCGATGGCTCTCTTTTTAATGATTGATTATGAATTACCGTAATACTGAACATTCTGAAATGTTCCAGGAAGCCTTTTAGAAAATATTTTTCCTATTATTCTTGGAAGAAATAGCTACCTATAGTACCTACTTACATAGATACCCTAACTATCGTAGTATGGGGGCCAGGAACGTTGAACCTCGTTTTCAAGTGAATTAATATAATATCTACCCAAATACCTACCTGCTTTTTAAAATGAACGATAATTAAAATACTATCATGTGATCGTAAAACATGCAAATGAAAAGTACTAAAAAAATGTGCAAGTGTAAACTCTCGCCCCATTATCAACGTTTGATAATGGGCCGAGAGTTTACACCTTTTCACTGAGTTTATTCATGATATCAATCCCTTATAGATTTCATTGTTTCTAGTTCCAGCTCCAGTTGAAGCAATAAATAACAGCTTCGATGTAGTTCATGTCATTCCACTTTTAGTTCAGCATGTGGAGGTCAGTATTGTCCGACCTTGTTCTCACTCGCAATTCGGATTTTATGTCCCCTTTTGTTCAAATTACGTAATGATTACTTGTCCACCTTAAGCCCGTTACCCACACATGGCCGAGTCCCCAGCCTATTTAATCCTTATTTAAGCCTATGTGTATGATACAATGTTTTATTTATGTAAGTACTTATATTTACGTGATGTGGTGATATTTTATCAAAAATATTGAAAGCGTGCTTTAAAATAATGTAGAGAGGAGAGTACTAAATAAATAGATGAGTACTTATTTAACTGATTTATTAATTCATGCTTACTATTGTGTTTTTCATATCTAGATCACGAAGTTTCAGGTTTGAGTTTACGACTCTATGTCCGAATATTGTGTGATACTTATTTCAAACTGTATTTAATTTTAATCATAATATCAATACCTACGTTATAATTATTATAAATGCATATAAGGTAACCAAGACCTCGAATCATACATTTCAAGTCAGTTAACAGGTTATTCAACAAAGGTTAACGACCTATTTGATTCCGTTGAATACTGCATCCACATACGTACATCAATCAGTGCATTTCTTTCCTTGTAACTTGTAATTTGAAAATTATGAAACAGATTGTTTACACATCTATTCCCCAGATAATAAGTATCATCATCATCAGCAGCCTACTCTAGTCCACTGCTGGACATAGGCCTCTCCCAGGGCGCGCCATTGAGCCCGATCTTCGGCTCTTCTCATCCAGTCGCTGCCAGCCACCTTGCGCAGATCGTCGCTCCATCTAGCAGGGGGGCGTCCCACACTACGTTTGCCCAAACGCGGTCTCCACTCCAGAACTCGTCTACCCCAGCGGTTGTAGGTTCTGCGACAGATGTGACCGGCCCACTGCCACTTCAGCTTGCTAATCTTATGAGCTATGTCGATGACTTTTGTTTTATGCCGGATCTCCTCATTTCGGATTCGATCCAGCAGAGATACTCCGAGCATAGCTCTTTCCATAGTACGCTGAGAAACTCAAATCGATAAGTGCATAACATTTCTATGGCAGGAAAGTTTGAAATATGAATTATCAAACTAATTACGACAAACTATGCGAAACAGGAAAGGTAAAAGTAGTTTTTTTTTTAAATATATAAGTATTTAGGTAGTATAATCTTTTTTGGTATTTAGTTTTTTTTATAAGTATTTTTCACCTTTTTTCTAATTTATTATAATTATAATAATATATAATAAATATAATTATAATCATTTACTAAGTAAAATATTCTATATACTAAGGCAATATTCTTCCCCCACCTGTTAATTTGTATTGGTAATAAACATGGATGAAAGAAAAAATTGTCCCCTCCCCATGACGTTTGTTCATACCTTTATGGTAATAAATATGTAACAATCTCTTAGTTATAAAATTATACAAAATAATGCAGAATTATAAGCAAAAGCGAACAACTCACTTAAAAAAAAATGCAAAACAACCGACATTATAATGTTTGGTATTGTTTGCTAATGCATGACGATTCATAAAACTAAAATTATAACAATTATACCTTTAATAAGAGTAAAACCAAGAATAAAAGAAAAATTAGTCTAAGACTCGTTGAAATTATCAAATGACAATTCGTTGGCAAAATTTCAACCATACTGTCAAACGAGACGATAAACTAGCTCTCCATAAGCATTCGCGTTTCTACCTTCATAAGTAAAAAAAATACTGATCTATCAGACAAGTAATGTAAAATATGTTTTTATCTATATTTGTAACGTGACTGTAAGTATCTAATTAATTATCCGATAAGGTAGGTACTGAAAGAATATGCATGAAAGATAAACCCTGATGGAACAGCTGATGGTTAGGCGATATGCTGGCATTGCTATATTTCTATTTGACGGTAAGGTCAGCGTAATTAAAGGTAGGTAAATGAGGTACTCTACCTATGTCCTCAGGGATAACAGCATTTAAAACCCTTTTGTAATACTTTAGTGAGGTGAGATGTACATGGGCGACGGTGACGATAAGTACGATCAGGAGGCCCGTCTGCTCGTCTGTTTTCTTTCAACATAGAATATGCTATAGAATTTACCCCAGCAATGTGATTGCTGTTTTTCAATGTAAAATTCCATTACACAGCCAGCATCATCATAACCTTGAAGGAAACAATCCCGGGTGGGCTCTTTCCACCGTCATGATCGTAATTTATAACAATAGATACTTATTAAATCATTAATTTAAGTCTCAATCTTCTGTCTATATGGGAAAAAGAGCTAACCGCAAACTCTAATAACAATGAATAATACTGCGAACTGTGCCGACAAACGCCAATTATTTAGTTTAGTAAATAAAATGATTCAGATCTAGATACATTTTATCTAGTTACTTCCTGGCGGCCTTCCCCACTCTATAATAACTAATTCCGAGTAAGTGTAGATACGCATTTTTTCCAGTGTTGTATGACTTCTTTTACAATTTTAAATATAGTTCTAGTATTTAGTTAAACAATTCCAGACTAAAGTACAGAAAGCTGTACATGATAATTAATAACACATAGGACAGGTAGAAACTACACTATTGCTTTTATTTTTATTTTTATTGATGTAGTTAAAATATGTCCATTACTCTCTGCATTCAACGTATAGAACTCAAAAGCTCTAATAAAAATTATAAGTTTTTAACTAACTGAAGCTTCCGATTCCGACAACATCGATAGTAATGAATGAACGAATCCAAGCATAAATTTTTCTAGAGCCAATGTTAATTAGGTATGTCACGCTGCTATAAATACTCGCAAAATGTTTTTGTTCGAAGGCAAAAAAAGTAAATAAGTAATCAAGCTTCACGAGATTTGCAAAGGCCGCTATTGTGATCAACCGAAATACTTAGGTACTTTACAGTAGCCTGTTCATGTCGTTTTTTTTGTAGCCTGAGAACATTTTTTTCTTTGTTAAATATACATTTGTGTTTAAAATTGATATCATATCTTTAAATTCGACTAGATCGGTTCTGGGGTAATAATACCACAATCAGATATTTCATTTTTATAAGTACCTAATACGATTATTACATTTATTACATAGGCTAAAGGAATCTTTGTGCAAAAATGTAATAAACTTAATGAGCATAATTATCATCAAAGACACGACAGCAAATTATAGAAAAATAATATGACGTGAGTAATTTTTCTGTTAGATTCAGGGTCGAATATAAAAACCTGCCAAGTGTGAGTCGACCCTCGCTCTATCTTTGGGGATCCGCACTGATACGCTAATACTAAGTAAAATATTGGAATAGCGAGAGACGACGGAAAGAGGCCAGATGGCGCCACATTGGTCCCGTGGAGCCTTGCGAGAACACTGATGTGGGATGCCATATATACCCTAACCCTGTCTCACATACCCACAGACATGTAAGTGTATCCCTCTCATGACAAGCGCCGCCGTTGAGCAACCCCAAATCCTCACATGTTGCAAATATTCGTACCTAACAGTTCATCACAATTTTGTGGCGCTTGCAGTGCAGACCCATGGTCGAAGGACACAAAAAGAAATGGCCCATGAAGTTTCCACCCGGCTTGTCCTTGCCTTGGGTAACCTCACGCAAAGGCTTAGCTTTGCGATCCAGCAAGGCAATGCAGCCAGTGTCCTGGGGACCATGCCGTTTTCAAGAAACCTAGACGACGAGTTCTGCCTTTAGTATTTAAGTTTCTTTGTTTTTTATGTTTACGTACTTAGTCACATGTGTGCAAGTAGATCTATAAAACAAACTTATGCTTGTTATTGTTCACAACTTACAAACTAGTATAGATGTATCAAGTTTTAGTATTTGTTGTTAATGTAAAGGATATGATCAATAACCTAGCCAATTTTCAAGTTCCTAGATTACAAACCGTTCATGAAATATATCTGGTAACAAAAGTGGTCTAAAATTATAAATATTGACGGGCACTTACGTGGTTATTTTTTAACAAAATATTAAAGTTAGTATTCAGATTTATTTGGATAAAGGGAATACACAAACGAGTATTATGTAAGAATACACATATTTTTTAAGTCTGTTGTACCTAAGTTTAAGCGCTAGACCTGCGTAACAGATCGACTGACGGATGGATGGAGTAGCGACAGCAATAGGGTTCCGTTATAAGTACGGATCCCTAAAAATTTAATCTCTTCAATTCGTATATAATTTATATGTATTTAACTTTTCCTAGGTCATTCGCCTCTTTTCTAGGAAAATAATTTTCTGACACTGGCTCACAAAACAAATATTGTAGATACTTACCTCAGATAACACTGTTATTGTCTGTTCTTGTCGTCTATAGATATACCAAACCAATAATGATAGAACCTATTTATTCAACTTTGCTTGGCAAAAATACTCGTAATGTAATACCGTGAAGAAAACATGATCATGTTTTCTTGTGAATGTGTATAAAGTGTGATGCATACGAATGCAACACACGATTTACACATGATAACCATGATAACCTTTGTAGGGATACATTTCCGTGTTAGGTACGGTGATCGATGTCTATGACAGATTTAGAAAGTGATTGACTAATTGTAATTTAATCATTTATGTGTTTAAATTAGTATAAATAACTCTTAAATTAAAAATTTAAGAAACCCGCGACCAACGACCGCGACCGCGTTACATTTTAACCCCCGACCAATCGAGGGAGGGCGTATCATAAGTTTGACACGTTTGTCTGTTTGTGTGTTTGTCTGTGGCATCATAACTTGACGACGCATGATCCGATTTGCACCCGTTTTTTTAATTAAACGTTGATAAAAGACATGTTTAGAAATCGACAGAACTAAAACCGACACGAAAAGAAACTATTGTTAACCTCTCACATCACACACGCACACACACACACACACACACACACACACACACACACACACACACACACACACACACACACACACACACACACAAACATCACCTCACACAACTTTATACACCCTCTCCCCTGTACACCCACAGTATCATATCCCGCTGGCTATCTTAGTGTGGACTGGCATGCTGCAAGACAGCCGTTGGCTAGTGCAGGTGCCAGGATTTGTTTTTATTAATAGATACCTACCTACTTGTTTCAAATTATATTCTATTGTATTGTAGTCTTATGTATTATATAAGCTTTTGAATTAAAAAAATTGAAATTTGAAAACCATTATTGCCGAGTCATTGACCCCGCCAAGGTCATTGACCTTTCCTCCCTTACCTCTTGCCCCCATGCAAGCATTTTTCTGTGTTGTTATAAAAAAAATAACCTAACGAATGGTAATGGTAATCCCAGCTAGTAGTCCTCGGTAGCCAAAATCGCACAGACCTTTTCTTGATTCAATTTTTTATCACTATTTCGGTGCACCATTGAACGCGGTCCCGGGCCACTAGCGCTATGCCGCGCGCTCGTCGGAGTACAGGAAGAGAGGGTAGTAATGAGTTTGGTATTATTGGGATGCAGGTAGGGAATGACTACATCACCATCAAGATCTCTATAACTCATATTTGGATTTCAATTAACAAAGATACAAAAAAACGGCCGACGACAGCAAAAACTTACCCAACAAAATTAATAAATACTTACTTATTTTTTGTAACGTTAGAATGTTACTTGTACTTACGGACTTTGTTATGATTTATTCAATTTTAAACTTTATTTATACCAGGTTTTGTCTGTAGTTTGCACTTAGTTTTTTAATCTCAGGGGTGGCTACCATATAAGAAATATTTTTATATGGGCAATATGTAATCGTTATTTATAACTATTTGCGTAGGTTCGTAGGTTAAGTTTTGTTAATTAATATTAATAGGTACCTACACCGTATTATACCACTACTATAATTTGGCACGGAGCACCTATATTAATTAAATATATAATATATTTATGTAATGGCTTCTTGGTTGTCATAACTTTTAAGTATAATCCTAAATTTACATCCCCTAACGTTCATCGTCATAATAATCGTTTATCCTAATAAATTAATTCCCGTAATTTTATTAGACCTAATATCACTTGCCCTAATTTCGTGAGACATGATAATCATAATCCCGAATATCATTTGCCTTAATCTTCTTTCTCGCTGCGGCTCGCTCACCACCTTGAAGTCTTCAACCTAATCTGCCATGTCGGATCCGCTCTAAGTACATCTATGCTTGCATGCATGCATGCATACATATAAGCAAGCATGCATACATGCAAACAAGCAAGCATGCATACATACAAACAAGCAAGCAATTATGCACGCCAGCAACCAAGCAGACCGTTATCGCTGGATTGTTTTATAAAAATCGTCAGGCTCTCTGGTTAAAATGGGCTTCCCTCAAGGTTCTATTCTTGGTCCATTTTTGTTTCTGGTATACATAAATGATTTGCCATATGTAGTGGATAACATGTCAAATATCGTGTTATGATACTTCACTTATATTAAAAGTCAATAGAAAAACCAGTGAAATCATTAAGGTAAATAGCACTCGTGCGCAAGTATTTGAATGGTGTACTGTAAATAATCTAGTGCTCAATGCAAAGAAAACCAAATGCATCAAATTTAGTTAACCTAACGTAAAAAAGATTGTATACACTGTAATATTAGATAACAATACACTAGAATTGGTTAACAATACAGTTTTCCTGGGGATTACCTTAGACTCAATACTTCAGTGGGGTCCTCACATAAGTACATTGGCCGGAAGATTAAGTTCCGCCGCTTATGCTGTTAGAAAGATAAGACTGATGTAGCAACCGCAAGGCTAGTATATTTCATTTATTTTCACAGCATTATGTCTTGTGCTTGTGGCATTCTTCTTCATTCTACAGAAGCAATTCATGCAATATATAATCTACGTTGCAGGGATTCTCTAAGGAAACTGTTTAGGGAAATAAATAAATATACTGACTGTCGCGGGTCTATATATTTATGAAATTATTATTTATGTATGTAAAACATTACAGTTATTTCCTAAAGACTGTGATAGGTAATCACAATTTCAATACCGGAAACAAAAACAAACATGCAGTCCCACGCTTTAGACTTAGTAAAGTAAACACATCATTTATGGATCACTGTGTACGATTTTATAATAAGATACCTAAAACTTTAATAAATATGACACAGAAAAACTTTAAAACCCATATATAAAACAAACTTTATGTAAAAAGGGTTATTATAAAATAAATGACTATTACAATGATAAAGAGGCTTGGTCTTAAATTCAGCTCCAGCTCTGCACATTGTGTACATATAATATATGATTGTGTTCATAATTATTGTAAGATATATTTATTTCAAAAGATGTGCTGCTGTAAGTTTCTTGCGCCGCTTCTTTTCTTTCAGATTTCTTTCAGCATCTTACGAAGCGGTAGTAGAGTAAAAAAATACCGCCCGGTGCACTTATCCCTACCAAGCTATCCCTACCAGTAGGGATAAGTGGAATTTTTTTCCACCTATTTCTACCGGTAGGGATAGGTGCACCCTCAAATTCCACATAGTGCTACTGAGACACATGCACACTTGAAGGTGCACCCTCAAATTCCACATAGTGCTACTGAGGTACGTTGAAGGAATATTAAGTACAGTAATATCGAAAAATGTAACGGTGTAAAAATGTACTTTAAGGTACTTAAATAAAATGTAAATTCGCAATAAAAAAATACTTTAAAAAAATATGTAACAAAATAATATTTATAACGAATTTTTGAATTAGGACATACATGTTGATTAATTAGGTAGTATTATTTTAATTCTGTTTTCACATTTGACCATCAATTTATGACTAGGTATTTCGTAGTTCTTAAGAAATGCATTTAATACTTGATACTTGGAAACTACCCTATTATGACACCAAAGTTTAGGACTAAAATGTATTAGGACAATCTATAATTATGTGTAACAAAAATTATGGGACACTAACATTATGGCTGAATACGATTATGACAAGCGAGTTATGAATTATGATGAAGTGATTTTAGGATAATCGATATTGTGACAAGAAAAGAAAAACCATTTTTTACAAAGTGTTAAAAATGTATTGAAATTCTACTATTGCACCCTGTATACGTAAATTTATTGCTGTGTTATCCTTTACTTATTATACCACTCATCAGCACCTCGATCAAGATCCTGTTGCAATCGACATTTGAAACCACTGTGTCTTTATTTACCGATTGTACAGTATATTGTGTTTAGTCAACATTAACTTTGGAAAGAACAATTCAACATTTGACTATATATTTCGTCGTGATAATAATATGCCCAATGCATTTTAAATACACATATATGCAAATTTAAATACAAATTGCATTAGGGCAGAAATATGTTTAAATAAAAAGTATCAAATTTGACTACACCTTGCAATTAGTAACTGACAGCCTGCGATTGGTTGCTATTGACCCTTTTTACCGGATATGTCACCTTATTGAGCTTGCTGGCAATATTGAAACGTGATTTAAATGAAACTCATAACTAAGTTTATTTTTTGCGATTGGCAATAAAATTAGCAGAATCGCAACTGTCCCCCGATAAGGGTACAATTTAAACTAATATAGGTAGTAAGTAGATATTACACAATATATCCTGTAGGTAGGTAGGTACTTAACAATATTTTCTGAATACCGCTTATAGGTCATGTTGACAGTAATTAGTGATTATGCGAAAGTCGTCTGTTATTTCCGAGTTACTCACGCTTTCGGCTATTGAATGCACTTCCCACTCGAGCGCATAAATCGAGGCTCTCATCACACCGGGCAGGGTTATTCACCTACTTCACTTTGTACCTACCTACCTCGTATATTATACTACATTTGTATAGTGTACTTGTGATTATGCACATTGTTCAGGCATTTGGGGATTTTCCGAAACCCAAATTAAATAATGAGAAACGTGTACTAACTTTACATCTTTTTCTACACTGTTCAGTGCATCCACATCGCTTCTCACACACTTTGCTTACATGGTCTTCAGCAATCTCTCTAGTGAGTTCAGTAGCACTCGTGTTGGTCCTCACGACTTCAAACCACCGCTTTTTGGGTTAGCCGCGTGGTATTTCTTTCTCCTTCAGTTATCAGAGTCACCTATTTCCGAATTCCTGCGACTTTTATCTGATAATGTACGACTGCCTATCAAGTCAATCTCGCCGCCTGTGTGGGTAAAATCAAAGTATGGCAACAAAAGACATAGAAAATATAATGTCATCTGTCAATATCTAGAATAAATCTCAGAGCAGTTCAGAATGTACTACTGTCGATTTTTATTATCCTTTATAAAATGGGGTGCCATAACTCATTCGATAGACTCTATCTGCTGGCTCTCCCTGAAGCTTGCTAATTCTGACCGTTTCATATTCTGATGCCCGTGAGATTTAACGAATGGCTAATTTAAAAAACTTTTCGATGCATAATCATGATTAACGTTATTTTGTAATTTTTAGGCAAAAAGTGTAAGATCGTGATTTTTTTATGCCTACAAAAATATAAATAAATAAAATAAATGTGATTGGCATACCAAACATTTATCAAAACATAACTTATGGAACTATGAAAAGACTATGGAAGTCTGGAGATAACATTTTTAAAATCACTTTGACTGAAATAGGCTGTCTCGTCACGTCATTTTCTAAGAAGAAAAGAGTTCAACGAGCGCGTTATTTTATTAATATAAAAAATCAAAATGTCATTGCATGATTGATATTATATTATGATGCTAACAGAAATCTTAGAATATAAGGTATTTTTATTTGAAAATAATTCCGAATGGTACTTATTATTAACTTTTTTGTGTTCTGCAATTTTAAAATTTCAAACTGAAATTAGCTTTAATTTTTTGCGTATTTTTACAGCTTGTTTTAAAAATGCCTGTAGCCATGCCACAGACAAAAATCTTGTTATCAATCAAATTAATACTTCTACGTGTCAAGGTCAATGTACATTTAGTTACTTAGCTAATCTATTTTTTGCTTTTAAGCATTATACATACTTGACAATTGACATGGTCTTTAATTTGTCCAAGGTTAGTCAAGATTTATTAGTTACGTTAGAAACAAGAACCAATAGGTTCTAATGAAACAAATGCCTACAAATATTATACCTATACCTACTTTATCTTTTTCGTTCCGTACAGTGCTTATATCGGTTTTAGTAAAAAAAATTAGAATATTTTAATGGATCCATTATAATTTTCCAGACTATGTAAGGAAAACACATCTTTCAAATCATCCCCGTTGGTAATAAATTTTCTTCGGCTCCTTTCCAGGCATATTTCGGAGGCACAGATATTTCTGCTCGAATGTTTAATTTCAAGTATCGGAGACTGCTTAGGCCTAATATACATCTCGCTTTCCAGTTATTCCCAGAGATTAAAAAAATCAGCAGTCCGGGGATATAAGTTGTCTCAGGAACATTATATTATTTATGATAGTCTGTAAGGTATATTTATCTAGGGTATATGCAGCCTGAAATAAAAATATATTATTATTATTACAATGTTATAAACTTCTTAGTCCTGTATAACACAAAATATGTAAGAGAACTAAATAATTACCTATACAGGTCTGTCAAACATTTTTAGAGCCTTTAGATTCCAAGAATATATTTGAAATATTTATGTGTTACAGCATCACGTATAATTAATACCTATAGATCCGTAAAGAGTACAGGATTGGCATCACATTTTCTGTTTTTTAATTCGATAACCCAGTACGTGGTACGGGGATATAGGGAAAATTAGATAAGTACTTACATACGAGTAACGTTCCATCGCAACATGATACCTATCCTTAACTAAGGTTTTCCTTGATTTTTCAAATCAGTTTTTTTAATGAAAATTCACGCAACCCAAGTTATGAGGAAAGTTGTATTACCAGCAATTATTAATATTTGACAGCGAGCACGATTGATGACTAGTCTACAGGAAATTTTACACTGCTTTGTGGGAAATCCTAATTCATAACATTCGTAACACTAAGTGCACAAACCATATTGTATCTAACACTGTAACACTAAGGATACAAACCACAGAGGTGGCCTGAGCGATAGAGGGGAGGCGCGAAAAGAAATTCGTTACGTTTGTTTCACACTTAGCAGGACATATTTAGTGTTTTTATGGATTTTTTTGATTTGAACCCTTTTCCCACTAAAAGTGAAAAAGTTTTTGCGTAACTCCTTTTCCGCCTTTCATTCCGTGTAAATTCTCGTCCTCTTTACACTAAATGAACTTCTTTGTCAGTGAGTTTGTACTAGATATTGCTAAGAAACGTATTGTAGACATCTCTCAATGAAATTCGGGATCATCTGAACATAAGGCTTCGTATGCCAATGAGATCGCCAAACAAACAAACATAATACGCGTACAGCTCATGTCGCCGGGGGTTACCGTTGGCATGTAACTCGTAATGCGTAGACGTCATTATGAACCGGTATAGGCTTCCACGCAGCACCGTCAGCAAAGTTGATTTTCCACAATTATTGGAATCACTTCGTATCTCAATTTAGTATGTTACAATTTACCTGTTATTTTTGCATTAACCTACTTCCATGTGGGAGTTACCTTAGCAGTAAATAATACAAACTTATTAATAGTAAGGGCGTTTGTGCACTACTCCGAATTTCGCCGGATCGGATCGGATCTTTTACTTATATATTACGCTAATGAGTGAAAGATCCGACCCAATCCGGCGAAAACCGTAGTAGTGCACAACCACTACTCCGGTTTTCTCTTTTATAAGCATTTATAAAAGAGAAAAACAAATGGAAAATGATCATTTATTTCAATGAATTTCACTAATAGGTAATACATAAATTAAATCTTATATATTTATAAGATGATCGGCAAACAACATTTAAGTTATATAAATCTCACTTTATTATACACGACAAGGTGGCCCATAGGGTCGGGTCACTAAGGGAAGAAATGGAAAGCTCAAGTTTTATCAGAGTCGGGGATCGCTGTATCGCCTTTAGAGATAATTTCTTTATTTTCGTTAGGTCGAACGAAACTAAGTAACTAAGTACTTTTTTACTAAGTACTAATGTATTACGAAGGTACAGATAAGTATATAACTTTTACATAATAGTAAGAAATGCAAATATGTCGATCTCAAGGTAAAATACGAATACGATAGTCGCGCGTTTGGGTCTTGGCCCGTCTGCGTCTGCTTGTGCCGCCCGAGCCGATGAGTCACAGGCCCACTGCTATGAGTTTTCCCTCACATTATGACAGACTTAAGCGAAGGGAATCCCCGGGCATTCTCACATTTAGAAATTCACTGTTTGCTTTCTTAATAAACTTTGTGTTTATGGAAATACCGGTACTCACTCGTATGTATGAGGTAGAGCACTTGTTTGACAGATTCAAATACAGACAAATTCATGAAATGATATCAATTTAGTAGGTAATGAAAGAGGACCTGTACAAGTAGGTAATTAAAAAAAAGCCTGAAGAGAAACCGAGGACTCTACACAAAATCTTGAGGTATATAGTCTCTTATATATTGAACCACAATGTCAAAGTTTCCTTTATAGCCTTTATAAGTTTTGAGTAAAATAAGGTAACAGCAAAAAAACGCAACGACCATATCATGAAATTAAAAACTTAGGTCCTTACCTTAAGATTTTATTTAAATTATTTTTTTATTTTATTATAATTGTGTACCAATATATATTTAAATAATGTTAGAATATGTATAATAAACATATACTGGCTCGAGTAGCGTATTATGACGTTATTTTCATAGAACTTTTGTTAAATTTTCAGAGTAAATTGTATTTTGTCAAATCAGACAATTAAAGATACCTACTTACTTTACCCGACAACAAAATACTCGTATCAAAAATAGAGATATTATTATAGATTTCCTTAATGTTTTAGGCGAAAAACACCGACCGTTTTTAAAAGCAATCATCAATGGTAAATCCAAGTTTTCGTGACGTGGGTGAGCCAACCCGTCGGCCGCCTCATTACGAGTGTCATCTAATGTGTCATAATGTTGACAGTTTCTCTAAATGCATTGCAGGTTTATGTTATTTACCTCCACACGAATCATTGTCATTAAATGACTGCGGTTTTCCGAATAACCGATTCATTTATTGTTTGCTTAATTTGATCTACAACTTTATCGCCGTTGTATTCAATCAATTTTAAATTAAAGTGGTACCTGAAGAGAAATTTGTTTGAATTGATTAATCAGAATAATAAAAGAACCTTTGTTAACGTAGACCAAGTACACTGTGTGTCATTCTCACCCCTAAACAACAACGTTGGTCAATATAACGTAAAGTTATACCTCATCCGTACTTACAAAAAAAATCAGATGTTTAGTGAAATATGCATGGGAAATCAAGTCGTATTTTATTAAGAATTTATTTCAAAGTTTTCTTTCTTTCACTTCGGTTAATGTCAGTTCGAAGATACGCATTCTGCCAGAATGACTAGTCAGTCATGGGAGTAACAATAATTGAGTTACTTACCAAACCAAAGTCATACATAACGCACAAATTTTCTAAAAAACATCATATTGACACTGTCAAAGGTTTTACCAGTTGATGATCCGCGGTAGATGAAACAGGAACACAGGTTTCTGTTGTACATTGAACAATACACAAATATATAACTTTGAATCTTTGAATAGTTTATAAAGCTGTAAACACTTTAGGAGTAGAAAACTAGTTTCTGATTAAATAAATCGCACTGTATTAGGAATTTCTTAGTTTTAGTGGAGGGGAGAAAAGTCTGAATTTTCTTCCTTCCTTCTAATAGTGTAGTTTGCAGTTTGCAGTTTGCTCTTGCAGTTTACAATTTTGCCAATGCCACATAGAAAAAAACATTCGAAACACCGCGGATTAATGGTAGAGTCCGGGGATCTGAATGCCTAGTGCTTTACATTCAGAGCAATTCTTGTAGAATTCACACAATATGTATTGTTTCACTCCCATTTCACTGTTCTATAAATCGTTCAGTTAGCGTTGATGATTTTTAAGTAAAATATACCGGTTTCACAGAAACATTATCGCTGTAAAAGTTTTTAAACAATAAAATAGGGCAAATACGTCATGACAGTTTGAATGCTAACAAGAAAGTCTGAATTTGTTCTTGGTGGTGGAGATTTGACTGATGGCTTTTAAATTAAAACATCATACTCGTATGGTGTTCTAATCTAAAAGCTGTCAGTCAATACTTAATACTTAACCTACCTACTTAACAGTTGAAAATACTTCCGATCCAAATATCAAATTAGAAAGGAATCTAAATATCTAATAATTCCAGGGTGTCACCAATAAACCATAAACCAAATATCAAATCTGAACGAGAAAAAGTCATAATACTTAATTCGGTTTTCGGAATTGTTAAAGCGGAAACAAAGTATCCTTCGTTATTCATGATTATATTATATTACATCTCATTCCTATAGAGATTTGATGATTTTAATATTGCAGATGCAAACTAAATTAAGGAGTGTGATTAGTTGTAGTGGGATAAAACACAAAACTTAGTAAGTAGGTAGGTATTTATATCTGTTAGAAATATTCGACTCGTTAATTTGAAATATAAATGAATTTTCCAAAAACTCTCGACTTGGTGGTCCAAAACAATAAGAGGAAGGTTGTTGTGAGATAAGGGATGCTGCGACCAGGACTCGTAGGACGGCGCGAGGGGCGTGCGGAGCGAAGGCAGTGACGCATGCGCGACGAAAGGCGCTGCGGGGTGGGAGGCGAGCGCCTAACACTATTTAAACTGTTCTTGCGAACGGTCATCATGCATTGGTCTGTTTGCAATCCAAAGTTTAGTTAGCCATAGTAATACGACAGCTCGAGTCAAAGACAGACTGGCATTAGCCCGTGGTCAAGACACAAAGCTCTCGCAGACATACGCTAGCTAAGCGTGCAGTGAACCCCGCGTTCAGGCCCAACCGAACCCAGTGGAGTGTCGTGAGAAGCCATGGCCGTTGCTGCTGCCCAGAAGAACCGCGAGATGTTCGCCATCAAGAAATCCTACAGCATCGAGGTGAGGAGCCAGCCTTCCTCTGCCTGCAAGTCAGGCTCTCCCGGCTTGCTGTACATTGCTTGCTTTGCCATGGACCAACTCATCCCACCCAAGTTTTTGTGGCCGATCATCAATCCAGGATTTCATGTTTACGAGAATTAATGTGATACTTTCATGAGAGGTTTGATAAATTTTCTATATAATTTAAGTACTCACTTGAAGACTTTGATTTTGCATCCTAATGATGATGTTGAAATTATGTTAATCTCATAAATAACTTAAAATAATAAAATTATGAGTGATCGGCCATAGAAACAACCATTCTCATTATCACAGTCCGAACCATACAACAATAATATTTAAATATCTAGTTGCTACATTTCAGTCATTCACTAATAACTTACCCAGCAATGCCAAGAAAATCTAACAAGCAATTACTACTTATCAGTTTTGTATATTTGACTAGGTAAGTATTCAGAACAAATTATTTCATTACAACAAATAAGGTATAATGTATATATTATTTATTATACCTACTTCATAATGTAGTTAGCAGTTTACCAGTATCACAATACATCGTTTAAAACGCCGCTGACTGTAAAATACTGATAAACTTTTTGTTTTTCATTTGTTCATGGTAACTTATTATTTATTAACAAATAATAAAGGACTTAAATTTTTCGATCTATATAATTTATTGTGAGAAACAATAGTAAAATCTGATTGAACTATTTAATTACTTTAGGTCCTCTAATTCGTGACTATTATTATGACCTATGTGTTAAACAACGTGTCATCGGCTGCATAAACGCTATTACTTATTACTCGTCAAATCACTCACAAGGCCGATGAGTCGATTAATAGCTTGAGTATTATTTAATTTTTATAACACTTCAAGATTTTAATATTCTATCTATTATTAGAAGCTACTAACAATAGAGAGAATATTAAAATCTTGAAGTGTTATAAAAATTAAATAATGCTCAGAAAGCTATTAATCGACAAAATACAAAATATAAACGAAATTACGTGAAAGTTTTGTGGTTAAGGAGATGAATCCAGTCAGTCGCAAAATGTGAAACGGTTTCACTGGTAATTCTTGGGTTAATTGTCCAAAGGCGAATGCAAAAGTTCGATGCTATTACGTGGGTCTGGTGAGGCACGGCCGTTTAATGTCATTATTCCGACGCACAATTAAGTTACAATTAACGCGACACTTACACTTTCTCAAGTCATAATATCGTGTGATAATTGTGTAACACCACCGGAACAATCAAATGTACAAGAAATATTACATCACTGTCGTCTTAGATCAGTCGCAAAGTCGGAACACGCGTAGGGCGTAAGGTGCCAATATCTATATAATTTTTCATTTAGTCACTCCGGTCCGGACGTAGCATTTTCGTCTTCATCGGAATATGCCTCTGTAAAAAAATTCCGCTAATAAAATTGACGAGTCTCAATCTCATCATTGTCAGAACACTAATTACCATTGTTAATATTCAAGGCATTGTATGCTGTAATGATGAAGATTATATAGGTACTCAATTATAACTTTACAACAAGATAATTTTCCATGGTGGTTTTTATCGACATTCGTAGATCACGAAAGCTCGTGCGAATAAGATTTTTGTGATATTTTAAGAGAGTACGTATACATACTCGTACGTAGATTGTTTCATGTACATAAAAAATGGTAACATTTGATACAACAACTAGTAAGTTTTATTGGTAAAAAAATGCCCTAAAACTACGTCAAATAATATGTATGCGAACTCTCAGTTGCGATGCGATAATGTTGTTTACTGATTGAGTTACTCACATCAGTTTGTGCTGAGCGATAACTGAGTTTTAACTAACATGCTATATAATTAACATGCATTTTATAATTGGAGCTCCTGTTGTACTTCCTCGACCATCGAAGGTCGGAATGCAAGGCACAACGACGCTCACCCACAACAAAGTACTTAATAGCAAAAACAATAAATAAATCTGGAACTTAATTGACCAAACAACGGCGACACTTTTTCGTCCATAGCATCGACAGTAAAATAGTTTTCTAAGTCAAATTACTGATTTCTTTTTACTCAATTGCATTTGATGCTACAGTAATTAGTCACGCAATCATTACATAAGTAACCAAGATCTGTGTTTACAATAATTTCGAGGTCATTTAGTTATGCCCTTGACCAACAGAGGTTCTTCGCGGTCAAATTATTATTACAGCAAAAACAAACCGGAGATGCTACAGTTTTTATGATAAACTTGCGATGGGCCTAGAAAGGTCTTTTAACCTTCCCCTAGTTAATAAAGTAGGCAAAAAATAATAAAAATGTAGTTCATGAAATTCAATTTCAATAAAAATTTGATTGAAAATCAAAAGATGATGTTTAGGGGTCATTTCTATGACATATGCGTACTGTATGAATTATTTTTCATTAAAGGTAAATTCGTTTTCGATAGATCGATCTGTCACGCTGTTGGTTGAGTAGCGTAAAGGGTAGTTGTGGACACAGGTCGGCGGCCGGCGCTCTCGGCTTCGCTTAATTAAACGTCGGCCGATTGGAACGGTGAAGTGGCCACTCGGGCACACCAAGGCTATATCAACCGGATTACGAATCCTGCTCGCTCCAGTTAGGCGGACCTTTACATTACCGCATGACACTGGCGTAGCCGTTTCCGCAATATCAGTGTGACGGTCACCCGCCGCAAACAATTAAATACAAAATGTATTTTTTTATCTGTGTCAAGTTTTCTAAGACATTAAGCATTTATCTCTACGCGTAAAGGAAGCATGAACATGACTACGAGTATCTTTCCCCATTATAAATTTTCTATGAGAATGAAAAGGTTTTTTAATTAACTATTTCAGTAATAGATAAAAGGAAAAACGGCAATCCATGATAAAAGTATTTTTCTTAAAATGACCAAAGTACCTCTATATTTCGGTTACAAAAATAAGGCTTCATGTCCAAAAAGATCAACCCCACCGGTCGAAACGCTTCGAAATCAAAATTTTCATCTTTACTAAATACTTTTGGTGCCATCAGGAGACCACTCAAAAGACGTTAACAACTAAACTAGTAACTTTTTATGAGGAAAATATATTTACAACTGGTACTTTGTTATTATGCCGCATTTCAGGGGCTTGGTAACAATCGCGAGTGATTAGCGCAACCCTTGACATACATAGTTAGGTTCGCGCGGCCACTCTAGTGGAAAATGCTAGGTCTCGAGCCGCCCGCGCACCCAGCCATAAGCCGCGTTCGCTCGTTAGCCTGATGCTACATAGAAACAAGAAGCATAAAAAACGTTTAAAGCAAGTTATAAACCTGCACAACGAAGTTCCATCACTTCAGTATCAAACGCAACTGGTACTAAAAACAAACTAACTACTCATAAATTAAGTGCTCGTAGATTAGGAAGTCTATGATAGAGCATTTAACCTAATGTAAAATTGATATCCACAAAAAATTATAAAAAGACAAATATTCACATGAAGATCTATAAAAAAACTTACTATAAGTACTTATAAACAATAAAGTAGCTCATCTCAATAACTCATTCATTAATTACGTATACTTAGATCCGATGATAGCATTAATTTGAGATAGTGGCACTGACCATTCATTTAAATGTAGAAGTACCTATAAGTAGTTCGTCAAATAGCTTACATCATTACATGCAACTCCTATGTTCAATTTGTACAAGACATGTTTGCTAGGTGATTTTTCTGTAGATACGTCAGATTGTTAGATTGCCTTTGAAGAGATATTCCCAAGTTTCATATTAGTTTTTTTTGTTTTTGTTGTTTAAATTCTCCATTAGACAAGTGACAATAACTTATACATTGGCATAGGACTAATACAATGGAACTGCTGGGACCTGTCCTATTTTACAGTCTACTATTTATGAAATGAGAACAATGTACCGTGTCAATGAAATATGCGCGACTGAAACGTCTGAAAAGACGCTTCAAAGCCTGTAAAGCTAGAACTTTGCTGTAATTGGCTCCATTCAAAAGCACTGGACCAGAAACTCGGTTCCTTTGAAAGATTTCATCGCAAGATGGCGTTTCCGGTAGCGCGGGGGCGGCGTAATGGCAGCACTTTACTCCCGGCCACACTCAGGAAATAAGCTTAGGAACTCGGTAAAAGCAATTCCCACTCCCACATGAAATATAACGCGATGTGACGGTTTTATATTTATAAGGATTTAGGAGATCAACATGTTTTAGAGGCCCTTTGTTCACTGGCTATATCTGTATTATTTTCTTTTACTTTGTTTTATTTTTATATAGAATTGGGCCTAGATTGATAAGGACTAGATTTGTACTTTATACCTATATAATTAAAAAAAATATAGTTATATTCCTGATTAATGATATCTTTAACAAAGTACACTGAAGTAATTACTTTGTTATCTTGGTATAATTTCCTGTAGGTAGCTAATAAAGCACTTATATTTTCACGGTACCTAGCTTTATAAGTGGCAGTTGAATAGAAGCGTGCACTAGACAATACCTAATTGAGGAACAGTACCTACAGAAAGAATTACGGGATGTCTGAAATATCTAGGTAGGTATATAGGTGGTACGTTACCTTCATGGTAGGTACCTATTGCGGGAATTACAAATATTCTGATAAGTATTTGGCACGTGTTTATCTAATGAGTATTTAATTTCCGACATTTATAAAGTCATTAACATGAACACAGAAATTTAAATTGAACAATTTAAATCTATCCATCAAATCACTTCGTCCGTATTCGTAATGTAAAGTACGTTTTTAGAACATTGCAGCGCAACTAATAACTCCATTTGTTTCAGAATGGCTACCCTTCTCGCCGTCGCTCTCTCGTCGACGACGCCCGCTTCGAGACTCTAGTTGTAAAACAGACCAAACAAAGCGTTCTTGAGGAGGCACGCGCGCGCGCCAATGGTTAGTTCCCAAAACAACATTCAAACGAGAAACCTTCATACTTTAAAGTGTCCAAAATTCTGGACAGGTCATAATTTATCCTTTCTTGACGATTTGGTTTTATTAAGATATATTTGTCTTTTGTTGTATTTTATTATATTTTGTTTTTATTTTATTTTAACTTAGACTCGGGCTTGGACTCCGAATTTATCCAAGATGGTGTTCAAATTGGCAATGGAGATAGGACACCGACTACCGAAGATGGCACATGCCAAGATGATACTAAGAATGGGCATCTCGGTAATTTACCATTACATTTTTTTCTTTTTTGTTATTTTTATTTTGTTACTTTTTATTTACTTTTTATTTTTATTTTGTAGCGGATACCGACTATAATGATGACAAGGGACCAGCAGATGAGGGTCAGTATTACCTACAATATACCTACGGAATTACACATTACCTACCACCTTAAAAGCTCCGTCTTCACGACAGCATTAATTGCAGTTAGAGTAACAGTTTATACAAAAAGTAGACATGTACGTACAAGTACGTACGTGAAATGTTACAGTTAGGCCGTCTTTGTAAACGGAGCTTAAGATACAATTTCTGGACACACCATTTCGAATAACGTTATAATTTCTCCACAGATTACACTCTTACTGAAGAAGAAGTAATTCTTCAAAATGCGGCTAGTGAATCTCCCGAAGCAGAGCAAGCAACCCAGCAGGCCGCGCTGATGCTACGCATGCGCGACGGAATGGGATCACTCGCGCGCATCCTCAAAACTATTGATAACTACAAAGGATGTGTTCAACACCTCGAAACCCGCCCCTCTCAAGTTGCCGGTGCACAATTCGATGCTCTCGTGAAAGTGAGCATGTCACGCATCAACCTTCTCCAACTTATCAGATCTCTTAGACAGTCGACGTCTTTCACCGGAGTTAATCTCCTCTCGGAGAACAACATCTCATCCAAGACTCCGTGGTTCCCCCGTCACGCTTCAGATCTCGACAACTGCAATCATCTAATGACCAAATACGAGCCTGAGCTTGACATGAATCATCCCGGATTCGCTGACAAGGACTACAGGGAGCGCAGGAAGCAAATTGCCGAGATCGCTTTCGGTTACAAATACGGAGATCAGATTCCGTCCATCTCTTACACTGAGTCGGAGAATGGTACTTGGCAGCGCGTGTTCGACACTGTGCTGGATCTGATGCCGAAGCACGCGTGCATGGAATATAAAGCGGCGTTTGAGAAGCTGCAGGCGGCGGATATCTTCGTTGCGCACCGCATCCCGCAGTTGGACGACGTGAGCAACTTCTTGCGCAAGCACACTGGCTTCACGCTGCGCCCGGCCGCTGGCTTGCTCACTGCGCGAGACTTCCTCGCCTCACTCGCCTTCCGCGTCTTCCAGTCTACCCAGTATGTGCGCCACTCCAACTCGCCCTTCCATACTCCTGAACCGTAAGTGCCTATTAATTAATTTGAATCTACCAACTTTTTATCCTTAGTTTTTGATCTTAAAAAGAGTCCTTAAACGGTTACTAGATGGTACAATTAAATAACTTTGATAAAAAAACCAAGGACTTTCTAATATGTTGTTATATAGGTACTATACCTATATAACAACATATTATTATGGGTAACCGACAAAATAATACTGGTATTATAAAATAGCAAGCTGTGAATTAAATTTTCAAGAATTGCAATGCAAATTGAAACATGTCAAAAACCTGTCAAACAAGTCTTACTTTATTCAAAATAATTCATTAATTTCATTACCGATAGTTTAATTACGATTAGAATTGTTAATTACACGGCAATTACCTTGACGATCTTTTTGCGGAAATATTATGCAATAAGTCCTTGTTGATGTTATGTAAATGGGGCCACAACACACCTAAAGTAGATCACGGTTATCGTCGTAAATACAGGAATATAATATGAAAAACCATATATATTAGGCACCAATGTTAGGTATATGATTCGCGCTATCTGGTTATCAACACCGAATCTCTGGTAATATAATTACATTGTACCTATCTACAACATCTACAGCCTATGTTGTATCTTGCATTTTAATCATAGCAGCTTGTAACTAGACACTTGCATTAAAATTATAATAATTTTATATTGGTTAGAGAAGAGGGTCGTGGCCCTGTGATGGAACTCTAACATCGTTAAATTTCTCGCTTCTAACGTAGTTACGCTTTAGCTCCGACCGACCCGGACGAAGTTTTTAGCGTCAAAGGCAACTTTTATTCAATTAAGTGACACTTCTCCATCAACATCAGCGTCGATTCCGGAGTGGCCGCTGAAGTTAAAACTAAATTAAACTGTTACGCACACTCTATGCATCTAGCATATGTGTATGAGTTAGGCCCAACGCACACCGCTGGAGTGACGGCGCGGCGTCTTTCTTCGATAATATTTAATTAAACCTTAACTTCACTGAAATACGGTTTAAAATGGAATGACAATAGCAAGCTAATCGGCGGCGCGGCGAAGCGGCACAAAGCGCTGCGGCTCTCGGCGGCTCTAGGCGGCGTGCGGGTGTATGGTAACGAGTCGCGCGGCTTCTCCAGGCGCGGCTGCGCTACCTTAAGTGCGGGATCCGCGCGGCACCTCCACTCCGCCGGTGTGCGTTGGGATTTAGGGTGACATTTCGTTTGTATGTCATTAATTATTATGTTTTTTTACAGTGACTGCATCCATGAACTTCTTGGACACATCCCGCTTTTGGCTGATCCCAGCTTCGCCCAGTTTTCCCAGGAAATCGGTCTTGCGTCTCTTGGTGCTTCGGACTCTGAAATCGAGAAGCTGTCCACTGTAAGTTTTGTTAAATACTAAATCAGATTATTGTAATTTTCGTCTGCCAATGCGAATCCTATAAAAGAGAAGTATTTTTCGGCTAAGTGGGCAATAGGGCGGTTAGGATGTTTTATTCTTTAGGGTTTAGGGCTATTCAGGAAAGATGCGTGCATGTATACCACATTTGATTTCATAGGGTTAGATTTTATAATATTTTTTTAAATACTACTGAAGAACAATCCGCCAATAGCTGGCTATGCTTTCGTTTTACATATTGTTAGTAAAATGCTACTGCGAAATGAACACATATAAGTGAAGCTTGCGTGTTGTTAGTTTGATGGCTTGCCATGAATAAAATGTACTTTTTCTCAGGTATACTGGTTCACCGTTGAGTTCGGATTATGCAAAGAGAACCACCAATTGAAAGCATACGGTGCAGCTCTTCTCTCCTCCATTGGTGAATTGCTTCACGCTCTCAGTGACAAACCGGAGCTCAGACCTTTTGAGCCTGCTTCTACTTCAGTGCAACCTTACCAGGATCAAGAATACCAACCCATCTATTATGTTGCTGAGAGTTTCGAAGATGCCAAAGATAAATTCAGGTAAAAAATCATTAAATCATTGCTGCCATATATAAATGTAAACGCTACGGTACGAGCTCATATCATTTTGCCAATACATAGTAATCGAGGAAGTACATATGTATTTACATAATTAACTTATAGTTAGAGTACATATACATAACACTCCCTCCACCTGCAACAGCCAAAAGTGTCTGCTTGCAAACAAGCTCTAATTTACACACAGATGTAGTAATCGATGAAGTACACATGAATTTACATAATTAACTTATAGTTAGAGTACATATAGATAATACTCCCTCCACCTGCAACAGCCAAAAGTGTCTGCTTGCAAACAAGCTCTAATTTACACACAGATGAAGTCATGGCAAATGAAGTAAATAAAGAACTCAACGATATGTCCAACAACTAGTAATTAATACCTAACCAAACCATTTTGTACTTACCTTCTTATTTGGAAATGACGTTTTTATTTGAAGATAAAGTTTATTTTGTATTGTTATAGACGCTGGGTGTCTACCATGTCGCGACCATTCGAGGTGCGTTTCAACCCACACACGGAGCGTGTAGAAGTACTTGACTCTGTGGATAAGCTGGAGACCCTCATCTGGCAGCTAAATACCGAGATGCTGCACCTTACTAACGCCGTCAAGAAGCTTAAGGGCTCTTCGCATTTCGAGTGATCGCCCTAAGTAGAGTACACATCAATGGTTCAGTGCACGCGGCCTTGCCGCATTCTGTATAGCTAGTGATATTATAGATGTAAGACTGTTCTCGGCGTGTGTGGAGTGTGAGTGCGAGTGTGAAAACCATCGGATGGTACTTCGTTCATTTCCTTTTTTTTTGTACCTTATTGTATTATTTATTATGCCGAGCTCATTGCCCGGGCCTCGGAAAGTGCACCGAGCTGCCGATTGCCCATTTACGGAGGCTGTGTACGTTTCGCGAGTCCTATTATTAGTATTAATTTATAATTTAAACAAAGACACAAAGAAATAAAAAATGGAGCACCAAAAAATATAAAAAATCAAACAAAGAATATACGTGTTTGAGTGGAATTCAATGTTTTATTTATTTTTCATTTCAGTAAAGGTTTCCCGTGACTAATCTACTCTGGAAAAATATTATATTGGATTACATTGGTGTAGGTATAGCATATTACAAAACACTACTCTTGAACCATAGTATGACTCTTTGTCGATAACGAAATTAGAAAATATAATAGACTTTTACGAGAACATATTACGAGAGTTTGCACAGATTAGAAGCTTTATGATATTTTATTGACACTGAGTCACCGATGCAATTGAGTAAATATAGGATACTGGCCTTTTGACTCACTCAACCGATTTCAATGAAACTTTGCATACAAGTAGGTAGGTTCATTAAAGTCAGGGAAAGGAGTCTTATACTTTAAATAACGGTATCTCCACGGGAAAGTTATGGTATCTATATGTATGAGTATGTAGGTTTCAGACGATTAAAGATTAATAGAGTTACGTCGAGGATCAACGGCACAGCCTTACTTACCCACAAGTATATACCTACCTACACTAGATACGAGTATAATGATTATGATTCTTCATTAGGCCATTGGATTAGGTATATACCGTGAAAAAACAATTCTAAAACAAAATGATATGATATTGTTACACACTATTTCAAATAGTGAGAATTCAATTACTTTACATGTAGGGATAATATTATGGGACAGGTACACTAATCACAAAGCTTTATTTAAATTGTGAGTAAAGATTTGATCACCAACAGTTACTTTTGAAATGGTCCTTATTCGATTGTATTATCTAATGTACAATGTTTATACACCTACCAGTGATAGTAATAAAAAGTTAACATGATTTTCCTTTTGTTCTATCTGGTAAAGCTCTTTAAAAGATTATTAAAGATATAAGACTCGAACCAATCAACCTGAGATATTGAGTTGTCCGGCCCGACTCCTGTAGGTAATAAGATTTACTCAGGTCTCCGAGGAAATAAATCTCTTTTCAAATCAAATCGGATTTAGAATATGAACAATCTCAATTAGACTAACGTTCCTTCCGAGTTACAGCTCAATGAAATTCTTTGCGGATTATTATAATAAAGTATTTACCCTACATGCTTTGTACCTATAACTGAATTGACATTGAGATATCTACTACTAAGTATTAGTAGGTATTCTAACAAACAAGAAAAGTTTAGCATTACAAGGTATAACTTCCTTACATATTATAACAATAAGAAGCTTATATAGGTAGGTAGTTAGAATGAACTTAATAGTTCCTGATCTGTATAAACAAAAAATAAATATGTAGAACAACACGAAGATCTATAACAAGCTAGCGAAGACATAAGAACAGGTTACACTGGACTAAAAGCAGAACCGTTCCGAAAAGGGGAAAATAAATAGTATGTATTGATTTGTACCTTATGCCGCAGACCGGTTGTATAGAGCGTCGGTGGCACAGTGGCTAGGGCACCGAACTCCCATGCGGGAGGTCCAGGTTCGAAACCGTGCAGTGCCATGTACCAATGAGTTTTTCGTATCTTTCGAATACTTACGCACATTTACCGACAGCTCTAACGGTGAAGAAACACATCGTGAGGAAACCTGCACACTGAGATTACCAGTGCGTAACATGGGTTTGTCACAAAAGATCCTTAAGGGTCGAGTGCCGCTGGCTTATTCCCGGCCCCCTATCATAAGATAAGATAAAACCGGTTGTATAAAACGCTGTTTTACAAAATCACTAGTCATTTTGAAAAACGGCGCATTTATTACATTACTGCTAAACGACGTCCAGAGGGACGATACGGGATTTGTAAGAAAAACCAGTGATTCCGATTGATTTTCGGTGATTCCTGGTATTTCCTGGTGATTCGCGTGATTTACAGTAATTCTCGGTGATATGTAATTTAATATAATTTCAACGAAACACTTTCTGCACGCCATATTTGTTGTATGATTATGCAGAGCCATGAGCAGAAAAAAGAGGAACTATAACGTATATTCTCGCGTTTCATTACACGCTGTTTTAAAAACGGCTGAACATGACCCGCCACATTTATAAATAAACGTAAAACGTTTGTACAATCGGACGTGTTAACGTTAGGCCATTCATTTGCAAAACAGCTAAACGTCGTTAAGCTGTAATAAAAAACTGCGCCGTTATAGAAATGGTTAGCGGTTTTGTAAAACAACGGATTATACAATCGATAGCGACATAAATACTTAGTTAGGTCATAAATGTCAAAACGTGTAGTAGGTAAGCGGAGTCATGCAATGGCCCAATATACAAATAGCTCGTAAACATTTAAATACTTATGATATGCAGGTGCTACAAACCGTAGGTATAGGTAGAACAAACTGAACAAGTATAACGAGCTGGTTTGATATTTTATAAAATATCGTTGGCGTAGAGGCTATAGGACGCCGAACTCCCATGCGCGAGGTCCGGGTTCAAAACAGGCATTAATGAGTTTTCGCTTTTTTCGATATTTACTGACTGCTCTACAGTGAGGCAAAAATCGTGATTGCATGTCTAGGAAAACAATTTGTAGTCACCGACCTCCGTTGTTTACACTTCGTCGTTGCCCGAAGTCATCTAACGTCATTCGCTCGATGACAACCTAGTGATACTTTAACGTTCGCCGAATGAGTTTCGACGACTGGTAATTTGACAAATATATTAGATTCGATCAATTTGATTATCTTCGCGGGTTATTGGGGCACTTTATTTTCTTTGCAACGTCCTATCCTATCTCCCAACCCCTCCCCCCAATCGACAGTATTATAAAATAACTCCCTCCTCAAATGTTGAACTAGGACCGCACCTGATATAATATATACAGGATGGAAAGTTTTATAGGGGCACTAAGGGCCCAGCTAGCTAGCTACCAGAACCGCTAACGCTACAAAAAAACTTTCATAGCAGAACTTCCTTAACTAATGGACTTAGTCACTATCTGTTGTACTGCTAACTCAACAGATTTTAATCAAATTTCGCAGAGCTAATCCTTAGGGTCTAATACAGGTCATCGTATTTCAGCCAGATCTGGTCATGTAAAATAAATCCAGCTCAAGGGTTAAATAATATAAATTGTTGCAAAAAATATAGCTTTATTGACAAAAAGAAAAGAGTTTAATAATAAGCAACGTTAAAATTTATGTCATAATCATAAGTCATAACTTACGTTGCCGGTGTTATTGTACCAAATTCATTTCTATTTTCTTCGTCCTCAGAGAGCATGAAAGAGTAACTGTTCTTCAGTGAATTTATCTGATTCTGTAGGGCTCGGAGTTTGATCTCAACTAACTCAAAATTCTCTTGCAAACTATTAACTTGTATTTGCATGCGTTGACGAAGCTAAAACAATTAATTAGCAACACATTGGAAAAATTAGGCAGGCCCTAATTTTTCCAATATTCCACATTGGCCCTAATTTTCCACATTGGAAAAATTAGGGCCTGATATTATGAGAAAGAGGGCACCAAAAAATAAGGATTAGATATACATTTTAAAACAGTTGTCCACCAGGTTTCATATGTATAGTAGCGCACGACTTAAAAACTCCGCCTCTTAGTCCCAACTTTCATCAGAAGCCTTTCTTTGATAACAATTTAAACTAAACCTTAAAGTCGCTAAAATACGGTCCGAATGACATCATGCCTAGGATTCAGAGCTACTCGGCGCCGCCCAAGTCGCTTGATTGATATTAGCACGCTATTATGAACCGTTGTTTAAAGTAGTTAAGGTTTAGTTTACATTGTTATCGAAGTATGTCGCCGCGCCTCCACTCCGGTAGTGTGCTTTAATATTTAACTAAACTCTTTTCATAAACTAAACATAGTACATTAGTTTTCTAGATCCCCGAGCAATAGCGACATCTTACAGAGAACACCTGCGGGGTTCATAGATACTGGGAATCACAGTTACATTTCGTTGAGTACCATAGCCAAAATTGCTTGTAAAGTTTTTTCGGACTAGTTTCGTTTGAAAACTACCAAAACACATCCTACTATCCTCGCCTACGGTCCTTATTTAGAGGAAGCTTATTATCAGGAAAATTTAACTTTCACAAATCAATCCATAAAACTTTTCAACTTAAGTTTTACCATTTTAAACTCACCTCGTCCCTATCCTTTTGACAAGCCCTGTACATTGCGCGACTCTGTATGAGTTGTCGCTCCAGTTCCGATATCTGCGTCTGAAGATATCTTCGCATGGAGTCAGATCTCTCCTTGCAACGGCTTAAGGATCTGTTGCTCTCCTCCCGAAGTTCCTCCAAATCTTTGAGCAACTGTGCGCATTCAGACGATTTCTCGCTGAATCTGATCTCTTGCTGTGACAGCTTCTCATGGAGCCGTAACACTTTGCATCTGAAAAGAAACAACTTATCTAAGTATATTAGAATAAAAAATTATGATACTACCTGATTAAACCACCTGTCTTGATCTAACAGGGCTAAAAAACTTCACAATGAAGACAATTGCACTATGCCCAGCAGGGTGTCGTGAATACAATTACATAGTACGTGTCCTCGAGGCGGACTTTCTATAAGGTCGACTAGGCCCGGAACAGAAGAAGCTTGGCAGAACTACTGAAAAGAAGGTGGGATAGTTATTATTCCGATTATACATGTAATTCCCGAGGGATAATGATTTCAAATTCCACCCAGACGAAGTCGCTGGCAACAGCTAGTAAATTCCAATATCTTAGCTCAGTAAACGATGGAGCTGAGAAGAGGGCGGGCGGCGTGTACTACATGGCCAGCACTGCTAGTCCACATCTGCGTGTCCTACATTAAGAATTTCATTTAATATAAAACACTAAAATATCAAATGCAAAACTCTGTCATTGACCTCGTAAACTGATTCAGTGCAGCCAAAACTGGTTAATTTATCGGTACCTAATAAATTTTTAAACCGGATGCAATTTTATTATACCTATTGTTCGAATAATTTTTGTCTTTAATTTGCTTACTTGTATTCATCTACATTTTTGCATAATTCATCAATTACAATTTGTTTTTCATCTAAGATAATCTTCATATCTCTGTTTTCTTCAAGAATCTTAGCTTTATCAGATTTTTCTTGGTTAATGCTGCTAATTGCTGCAACAAGCTGAAATAAAAATAAAGCCACATTAAAAATTATTAGATATTTAATAGAAATTATATAATATGTAGGTATGTACGAAAGCAATACACATAATATAAAGTGTTTTGTTACATCTGCTTATAAATGGGGCTATTTATCAACTTATTATAACAACATTGACTGCTGTCTCGCAGATGTACCAAAAAAAATATCGTGTCTGTGAGAAGACCAACGTGTCGCAGTTATGTATCCACAACATTCACCTTCGGCTCGTGTTGCGAAATAACACTCGTTGCGACAATTTGGTCGTTCCCGCACTAGTTAAATAATCTCCTATTTCTAAAACAAATTGAATTAAATATACAGGCTGCAACAAAACGTCATTATTGATAACTTGCCAGATAACAGTTGTAGACTAAATATTTTTTGTCCATGCGATTTTTGAAAAGTTGTTGTTCATTTATTATTGGTATTAAGATTAAATGCTAGTGAAAAAAACTATTATTTTTAGACCCTGTATAAAATATTTCGACTTTCTATATATCCGTCTTTTAATCAGATTTGCTTAGAGTTATAAGATGCAACGTTACCTACTACCAATACTTACTACTCGGTTTTCATACAACACATTCATGTCGTATTTGTGCAATATTTTACTGAAATATTATTACCATCAGGTCAATCGTGTCGTAGTACTGTCGCCAAATAATAAAAAATACAATTAATTTTATTAAAAGGTTTATTTATGCACTTGAAGGTTTTCACACAAATGTTCAAAGTTGAAAAATAACCCATTACAGGCTACCGATGCCGTTTGGTATCACTTACACAATAAAGGTTCAAAAAGGTATTATATTTCAATTGGCGACAGTGAAATAGTTCAGTCATAACTAAAAAAGAACTTAGGGCCTTTACTAGGCCCTGATACCAGTAAAATATATCAAATGTACGACCGGGACTAGAATATGCAAAACAATTAGTATGAAAACCGTGTCGTAAAGTTACAAAGTGAGTGAGGTTTAAGCTTAAGGCGAGGTTCTCCGCAAACAAGCGCCGTCAATGGAAAATAAATCATATTTGTTTCATTATTAAGTTTTATTCGCGATAATGCGTACAGTAACTTCATGAATTCAAGTAGGGTTATTTATACTAGCTTTAAAAAAAACGACTTATCCTTTCGGAGTGCTTTCGGGTATTTTAAAAAAAATTAAACTTAATACCTAACGAAACAAATTTTTTTTTTTCGATTGGCGGCGCTTGTGTGCAGAAAACCTCGCCTTAAGGTGACGGAGTCGATTTATTGAAAACATTTACAATTTTATAACGCGATATTTGTTTGCATAAAAAGCCATGGGCCTTTATACCTTTTCTTTAACTCGATGTAATTCGTTAGAGAGCTCTTGCGAACTGTCTTCAGCCAATTTCTGCAACTGCTTTGCCTCCTGTAATTGGATCTGCGCACCTTTCAGCAGGTCTGGCAGAGGCGCTAGTTCTTGTAATTTTTCTTGGAACTGCATCTAGAAAAAATTAAATTATCGGTAGCTAAGTCAGAGCTAGAGTGGATGCACTAGAAATACTTGAATTTTAGTTGTTTCGCGACATTTTCCATTGTATAAGGCTCGATGGATGGAGTTTTAAAATACATGTTATTTCCGTTAGATCCCCAAAATCTATATACCATACCTCTTGGGTCCCTAGAAGGACACGGTTGGATTTTGACTTTCGAGGGTAAAGTACGCAATGAACTAATTTCAAAGCACATGGTGTTATAATTTATAACTGCTTTAGTCATCAAAATTCCTGAAAATACTAATTATAATCATGCGAAAGGTGTACATTTTACACTTTATATCAACTTTACGTATATTTACCGCCATCTGTTGCAAAGTCATTCATTTTCCTTATGCGTTACCTACTTACCTATTGTATGTACTTCAAAGATTACACATTTTCCAACATTTGGAAGTTTGCCACGACACCTAGCGAATGTCGTAATAAAGAGTTGGCGTACGTTCAAGGTTCAATAGCTATGTAAAATGAAACCATACTGAGATTACATTTCGATGATGATGAATTCTATGTAATTATGTTGTGTCTACTACAGCTCGTAGAATGAAAAAACAAAAGACAACAAAATATTCCACTTGACAATATATAAAGTTTTCTTTTATTAGTACGTAAAATAGGTAATATTTTATTAGAAGCAAATATTTTGAGGAAGGAATGTGCAGGTTATAAGTACCATTTTAGGTACATTGACGCTCTGATATGGATGATTATTTTCTGTAGGTACCTAAATAAAACGTATATAATTGTTAATGTACAGCGAAGAGAACAACAATTTAAGCTGTTAAATAAAAAATAAATTTGGTTCTTAGGTAAGTATGTACGAGTGTGTATGTAATCGTTACTTTAACCATTTTGCCAGCGTAATTAGACACACCATCTAAGTCCTCAAGGTTAGCAGCGCATCGAAAACCCTCTAATAATAATACAGTGAGGTGAGATGTCTATGGGCGACGGTGACCACTTACCAACGGGTGGTCCGTTTGCACGTCTGCTCTCCAAATACAATAATAAACCCTGTTAAGAACTCACCTTAATTTTTTGTATTTCCATCTGTATTTGGTCCGAAACTTGTTTATTGTCAAACTCAATTACATCCAACTGCCTCTTTAGTTCTTCCACTTGTTGCTGTGCTTGAAGGTACTAAAATAATAAGAAACACTGTGATATAAAATAACAAGAAACATAACACCTAACAATAATCCCCCGACGTACAATTGTTGACATCCCCTTACTTTTTAACCCCCGACCGATCGAGTGAGGGCGTGTTTGTCTGTTGTGTCTGGCATCATAAGCATAACTAACTTAACCACGGATGATCCGATTTGGACCCGGTTTTATTTAATAGAAAATGTTCTTAGCTGGATCTGATACAAATTGTACCAGTGGAATCCAAGATCTTGAAGTATCTTTGATGTCAGATGGGATCTCAGGAACGGTAATAGCTAGATGGTTCGAATTTGTGCTCAAATGTTTAAGTTCATGGTGTATCTCCGACATCTGAAACCTTGAGGATCTGATGATGACTAGGAAAAAGTAAGTGAATATCAAATTCATAATATAAAAGTGGAAGAATTGAAAGATTATCAGCCCGCCGAATCTATAATAGTTAGATGGGATTTTCTCGAACTAAAGTTATAGGGAATCCTGAGACATTTCAAAAGAAAAAAAAGGAATGGCGGCCAAAAAATAAATGAAAATGATGAGCATTTTAAGATAGCCATAGCGAGGCCGTAGACCGAGCTCCGCGTAGGGCGTACCCCTTCAGGCGTCGCAGGTCTAACCTGCTAAATGTTCTTAGCCATGTCAGATGAAAAATGGATCAGTGGTTATATGATCTTGGAGTATCTTGGGATGTTGGAGTATGATGGGATCTCCGAAACGGTTACAGTAGGTGGATCGAGTTTGAGCTCAAATGTTTATGACCATGGTGACCTCTCCACATCTGGAACCTTGAGGACCTGATGATGACCAGGAAAAAGTAAGGGGATCTCCACAATGGTACGTCGGGGGTTTCTTAAATTTTTAATTCAGAGTTGTTGGTAAGTAAACCTTCACTCGATATTCTTGCAATTGTTCATTTTTCTCAGAAAGCGACAGTTTAAGCTCTTCGGTTTCTTCCTTCATGTCCCTGATTTGAATTTTCAGAGCTGCAATCTCCGAATCTGAATGCGGTCGAGTTCCCTGTTTAAATAATGATTAGACGATTATTAAAATTTTCAAAAGAAGTAAAATTTTTGTTTGCATCGTATACTATACCTACTCGGTTTAAATCTATTCATATTGTAATTCGCTAGACTGTCATTTGGTAAAGGGACAATGCATACATACACCTGTACATTTTCAACAAAAGAAAATTGCCCATAATTAATATAAGTAGACAGCCTACCCTGTCTCAATTAATGTCATGTAACATGAAATGAATAGTAGGTACCTACATGAATCACTTATAAAAGCTACGAGTGATTCGAATTTTTTTACCATGGCCAAATAGAAATTAAATAAATTGCCTTAGTTTCATTTATTTTTCCAGCACCGCAGATATTATTAAGTTTGAGCTCCAAATCTCTTAATTGAGATTCATATTTCTCCCTTTGGAATTTCTCTTCGTCAGCCGCATTTTTCGCCCGTATTAATTCTTCACGCAATTTTGCCATCTTAAAATTATAAAATATTTAGTGCATATAATTTATAATTGGATATATGGGGTATAAAATGACATATATATATGTTCACTGAATATACTTTATGTAGGTATTTACTGAATTTAATATTTTTATATTGCATTACTATTATATTAAATTTACCTCGGAATATTTATTATTATATCTGTCGTCCTTGTGAAGAGGTAATGGATTAAATGACGTAGTATTTCTATCGTGATCCTCATCGTGCTCCTGTAAATTAACATAAGAAGTTGTCTTGACTAAGTATGACGAGATCGTATCTGTCCATCTGTCTTTAATATCTCTAACACAAAGTCAGTCAACAGAAATTCTTTACTTTTTGCGATCTAATATTTTAATTTGTAATGAGAATTCCGTTACTTGAAAAAAAACCGTGATCATACAAAATACGGTCACGGGTTAACAGCTTTGTTCCTACGTAAGAAGTTATATCATACCTAAATAAAACTGAAATAAAATTATATCTTTTAGAGATTTTCGCATTGACTAACTATAGTGAAACCGTGTAACAAGCCGATCGCCCGCGACGTTAGAGGGCGCGGGGCGAGATGACAGAGGGCACGCATGCGGGCAACCGGCGTCCGGGGGTGGGGCCTGCTGCCTGCTCCCTGTCCACTCACCCTCTGAACGACCTCGAAGGTCAAATCTGACTTCCCTCCATATAAAAAAAACAGGTACATAGGTACTAACTATGGTAGAAAATTCACTTTTTTCTCACAATGTGCACAATTTGAGCTTTATTTTTACTTTAACGGCTCCACTAATACTGGGATTCACTTACCGATCCTTTAGATAGTTTCAAATTGTGTAGGTCTTGTCGATCCCTCTTAATTGCTGCTAACTCCATTTGTATTTCTTTAACTTCTCCCTCCATGTCTCCAAGTTGTTTCTGCTATTTACAAATTAATAGATTGTATTAAATCTTCTTAATATCTTGTGTGATCATTCTATGGAATTAACCACATAGAACGAACTTGTTGGCAGATTTAATGGCAACCTTATTTTAACCTAGTGAGGACATGGCCTAATGGGAGTACTCCATTTTAATCCTTTCACACTCTGGTTATCTCAGTGTGTAGCAGTCTCCTCAAGATGAAGCAGTCGGTAGGTAAGTAAATGTGCGTCTTTGAAAAACCCGAAAAACTCATACAAGGCATTTCATGATTTTACATCCAGAATACCTGGGATACATGAGAGTCCTGCGTCCTATATAGCCACTCGCCCTAATCGACCGGGTCTGGCTTCGCTATTTGGAATTGTGATATAATTATGATGAAATTACTACTACTAACAGTAATTATCTACTAATTTTGTTACTACTAGCGTTTGAACATTATAAATAAAATTAAGCTAACCTGGGTGACATCCATTTGCCCGGTACCAGCTACACAGTTATGAAATAGGAGCGGCGTCACGTTTAGCGATCAAGATTGTTCCCTGAACGAAGCTCAGACAAGTAATATTCTTTACAAGTCACGCCAGGTTCACTACTGACTCTGACTCAACGCAAAAGTAGCTTACGCAGCAAATTGTATTACGCCTACACGTTATGGTTTCTGATATCTACACTACAGGTACTCGGTACTGGTAACATAATATGTAACTAATCGTCATATTTATACAATCCTCGCCATTGGGTATAAAAATATATTTCGTTTTGTTCTATATATCTAGTCTAATTGTACCTATTAAGTTGTAAGTAAAGTACTTACTAATAAAGACGCTTCCCCGAAGCTACCATCTTCTACGAGTTTACTTTTAAACGGCCAAAAATCTGATTGAGGCATCTATTTCGGTTAATTGTGTAGGTAGGTAGAGGATGGATTGAATGGATTTACCAAACTTTTAATTTTAGAAATTACCTACCTAACTATAAAATTGATTAAATATACTTTGATCTAAATGCGTAATTTCTGTTACAATGGATCCGGAAAGATTGATCAAAAAATATTTACAAAATAATGCAATGCACATAAGCAAACCACAGTGTAACAATCACAACGTCAATTTAATTATTGTTCATATTACATAATTGCAACCAGTACTTTTTATGACAGTTTTTATGTCATCAAATAAGTACTTATGCAAAAAGGCTCATATTAATAGGTAGTTCTTTGCAAATATGAAAGGTTCTCATATTTCTTTGAAAAGGCCCAAGGAATTTTCATGGATAGGACTGAGCCAGACTAACTGCCAGATTAAATTGAGTTTATTTCAAGTAAGGGTCGGAGTGTCGTTAGGGGTCCGCGCAATGCAGGACTTCTTGCGGCTCTTGCCTCCCCGTCCCGGTGCCTCGCTTAAGGGTTGGATTACACTTGGTAAAGTGCTTAGTCAAGTGGCAAATGCCAGTGGCAAGGCGAGTGCCTGGCCAGTGACAAAAAGTCAAACATAATTTGTATCCACTGGCAAGGCAGCTTGCAAGCCAACTTGACTCGCCACCGGTTTACACTACTGTCCTGAGGGATAGTTTACACTTGATCAACAGTTTGTTTACAGTGGCGAAACTTGGTTTACAGTGGCGAGTGTCTGGCAGTACGTACTCGCCACTGTACTTGTTCATGTGTAAACCAGCCCTTGAACAAAGCGCCTTGACCTCCTGTCGTTATGCCGCCCACTTATCGCCTCACCCTGCCCATGGGACACGAGCCTTGGCATCGCCTGCAACAGCTGCCGACTGCGTTATAATGACATATGCGCGTCGGCTTTTATTTTTTTTCAAAAATTTGAACTTTTAGGGTTTTCTTTCTATTTTCATGTTATAAATATTTTCAATTTATAATAAAAGACTAATAAAATAGTTCGGCATATTTTTTTGCATATTTTACAGTTCTTTAGCATTGTTTGGGTCTACCTAGTTGGCAACACAGAAGGCCATGGTGATGGTAATTCCTTTGGATCAAAAAACCTTGAACCCAGAGCCGTAAAATAAATATTTTATAAAAAATACGATTATCTCACTGCTCAGTATTGCCAAATCAGCTCTTTTAAAGCCAAATTTGGCTCTAAATCAAGATAAAAATGTTAATTGCTCCCTATAGAAATGTCCTCTATCATTTTGTCATCTAGTTGTCAGAGTATAATTAAATTTTAGTGTTGCTTACTGTCGATTTTTGATTCTCATTATTACCCAACGCAGGCGGCGAGTCTGTTTTTTTGTGGCGTTTTTTTGTTTCTTTCTTAATGTGTAGTTAAAAGAGACGGAACACGACAAAACATTTATAAAAAGATTGTGAATGCTTGCACAACATATTTGCTTATGAAACACACTTGGTTCGTTTTTCGAATTGTATGGTATGATAGGGGTTCCCAATAGGACTTAAAAGTTAGAAGGAGTGATCGTGACAGGGAAAATGTCTAATTCGAGATTTTGTCACGAGAACTAGAATCACACCCAAGAACGGACAGGGAATTCCCGTCTTAATACATAAACATGGGCCGCATCGCATATAAAAGAAATATGTTTTTACAGATAAAAAACGTTTATATTTTATATGGTTCTATTTTTCATAACCTTTTTGCTCTTTTTTGTTAAACGATCAGCCGTTTTTTAAAAATCGAGTTGGCAACACGCACGGGCTCACCTTTCAACTTTCATGCAAATTTACCTATTTTGTGCAAATATTTTCGAAATCGCCTAAAATGTATGTACTGTAGGTATACATGGTACGTATTTTTATCGTTTTCTCGTGAATTTTTCAATGTCTTGAAAATCTTGATCTATGTACTAACAAGAATTAATCATTAGTTTAAAACTATTAAAATACGCATGGCCTAATATATTCGGAATCTAACAATTTGTGATGTGACTATTCCTGAATAAAAAAATGCCGTCGAAAATGTTGCAGACGTGGAAGAAGGCTCTTGATAATATAATTTATTGAATTGGAGCAGATCACAGCTGTAGACGGTAAATAATTCGTAACATAACAAACAGGTATCGAATTGTGAATGTAAAATTAATATTCGTTGAAATATATTAGGTTAAATATTAAAATCCATCTTTTCATGAATGGTTATTCTACTCTGCACCAAGCATACTAGATATCACTGTTCTGATACTCTGTCTGTTCCAACTGACAAAGCACAAAAACCAGTGCGGGTTTGGTAAACCTTTTTGCTATGGATTGTGTTGTCTGGTCTAAAATAGAACCAAATGATTATTATTTGCTCAGTGTAAATAACACATAAGGTAAAGATTTTCCCGATAACAAGTTTATTTCTATGTTATGGCACTGTAAATTCCATAATAACTCAGAATGATTCAAATACACATTTCTTTATTACATTTTAGAACTGGATGTCAACATAAAAGGACCTTTTAACTATTATTCATTGAGAATTATATAAAATAAAATGTGTAGAAGGACATAATTCCTCTTCAGGCTCTAAAATGGCCTATTGCTCCATGATCTATATAGAACAAGAATCACAATGAGTAAGTCAAAAGTAGAAACCCAAATCAACTTTGATGAAGATGGCCTGCAGCCAGAAGTATCTCAGAGCAGTATTGCACAATGGCATCCCAAAAACGACACATCAATCTTGATCACAGAGCCAAGTCAAGCAATATCCCATAGAAAGTTCATTAGGGTAAGTTTATAATTTTAATACTGTTGTTAGACATGGGTTTTTACCACAGTTTGGGGTTGTTTTGAGCTCCCAATATTTTGAGGTAGTTGCATGCGCATTGTGGGGCATGCAATATCTGTTCGATTTTACTATCCAGATTATCCTAATTAAACAAGTATATTATCCGGCTAATTTGTAAAATCAATAGAAAACCTTTAAAAATACCTTTAAACATAGTAAGAAGAATTTTTTTGGTGTGCCAGCGGGATATCGAAAGTGATGAAAATTTCACAGCCGGCATCAATGTTGCATGATATTTTAATGATTGTCGGTGTTGCTGCATGGACAAACGATACAAGTCAAGTAACTTACTTGCAGTAAGTACTAAGTTCAAAGGCTTACTGACATTAATATGATACCATGGTGTAGTATTTGTATAATTTACGAACATTTGATCTTAAAAGAATGATACATTAGGACTAATTATCTACTAAAATAAGTATTCGGATTATCCGGATAACAAAGTGGTTAAATTTCGGATAACGAATATAGACATCCAGATAATTTTGCTATACGGATATCCAGATTGCATGCCCTATCGTCATGGTCGACATATCGGGAGCTTAAAACAATCCCAAACTGTGGTAAGAATCCCGTGTCTAGCTATATATAAATTATGTAACTACAATAATCACAAAATCTTAAAAAGGTTTTTCTGCTTTGCCTAGAAGTAGTTCAAACAATATATCTTATGGTTGTTGACCAACTTGCTGTCCATATAAAATCGATAATATATAAATAATGGTAATGGTAATTGATCACATCACTTCCCATCCAAAGAATGGTCCATTTATTTATCCACCTAATCTGTAAAATAAGTATTATTATAATGTTTTCTTGTTTCAGAGATGGAATCGTTTATCTCGGTTACAGAGATCTTTAGTATATGCCCTTATTCTAATAGCTGTAACTGTTATAGTACTGTTGTATTCGTCAATAATTGCTGGAAATAATAAGAGTAAAATAAAGGATGCATCAGCAGATGTAAGTAGTAGCAGCATATTGTATTTTTAAAGCCAATGGTAAAATAATCTGTTGGCATATGGCATTGATACCCAGCTTACTGTATGTAATTTAATAGAGATAATAAGTCTGTTATCGCATGAGCAATTTTCCAGTAGTATGCTACTACAGTGATTATTTTGAAATACATATTTAACAATAGAAGCTTATTGTGAATATTATTAAAGTAATAAGACTAATAAGTCATTTTATTTTTACAGGAATCAAAGAATGTATCTCAAATAGTTGAGTCTGTAGTTTCAGCGCTACCTGAAAAAAAGACTGTTGTTGATATTGAACAGAAAGAAAGGCCAGTATTTACAGGTATGTCAGAATGTTCTACTAACTCTCACCATACATAGACTCCTGTGAAAATGTATAATTGTTATCAATTTATAATACATACATGTAGATAGGTTTATGTAGAACGAACCCCTTTACAAAATATCCTCAGAGACTTAATTGTTTATTACAGATAATTGCACTTCTCTATGCCTGACTTTGTAAACAAAGCTACATCTTTACATTTCCAAACACATACTTCATTACTCTGTCTTTACTCTTTCCTAATTCATATCTAATTTGAATTACAGGTCCGACAAATGCACGTCAGTATGCAGTGGTGGAAAGTTTTAAGCATGCATGGAAGGGATACAGGGAACATGCGTGGGGTCACGACAACTTGAAGCCTGTTTCGGGGATGGCGTATGACTGGTTCTCACTTGGACTCACAATAGTGGACAGTCTAGATACTGCCTATATCATGGGTTTAACTGAAGGTAAATACATTTTACATTTAAAACATTTTTTAAGATCAAGCACTATCACATACAAATCTATTGTAGATTTTATCCTCAACTGTAATTTTTATTAATGATTGTTTTTATATCTACAGAATATGAACAAGGAAGAAAATGGGTAAAAAATGAACTCGTCTTCACAAAGAATAAGGATGTAAACTTTTTTGAAGTAACTATTAGAGTGCTCGGTGCTTTGTTGACTAACTACCATTTCACTCAGGATGAAATGTTTATCGATAAGGCTGTAAGTACTTGAAATGCAGGTGCAATTTTGTTACTGTCCTATTTTATGATATCCATATTATTGTGTAGATATGTTTATGATTTTGAAATATGTAAAGACATAGTTATATATTATTTTCCCACCTTTTCATGTATATTTTCTATTATTTATTCATTTTATGATATAGTTTTTGTGTAGATATTTTTTTTAAAATTTTAAACATGATGAGTTCATCTTTATGTAAGTACATAGCTAAATATTATTTCCAACCCTAACAGATATATTTTCTGTTAATTTATTTATATTCTGTTCATATTCACAGAAAGACCTAGGAGATCGACTGATGGCTGCCTTCTCTTCACCGTCTGGTATTCCATACTCAGACGTAAACTTGGGCACGCGAACAGCTCACGCGCCGGAGTGGTCCCATTACAGTACCACGGCAGAAGTGACCACTGTGCAGCTAGAATTCAGGGAGCTCTCCAGGGCGACTAATAACCCTATGTTTGAGGTAAAATATAGCGAATATTTATTGCATTGTAACGGTAGTTTGATTCTGCTTAAATAAAATAGTCTAAAAATCATAAGTTTATACAAAAAGAAATTCAATAGTGCCGTGCCTACTTAATTTCTTTACGTGCAATCGTAAATACAACGTGAAATTAATAGGCATATGTAATTTGCCTGTATAGATGACGAATGTGATAAAATTTCTGTTTGTATTGGTGACGCTAGTTTTACAATGCACAAACAGTTTTATTTGTTGTTTGTTTACATTGCGAAAGCAAATGCACGGTGTACTTTTAAAATTAAAAAAAAGCCTAAAATTATACTTCTATCTACAAAAATAATTAACCTTTTGTCCCTAATTTATTGTATTATTGACATACTTATACTTATTAATATTTTGGTACTACTGACCAAACCAATAATGGAAGGATAAGACTAAAAAAAGGTGGGCGGACGGGTGAATGCGATACGAGCTTATATTAATCTTTAACGGCTGTGGATAGGATTTGTAATGGCCTGGCCATGGATTTATTTTATGACATGAATTTTGTATTGCTGGAGTATCAAATGTGTTGTATATCTTGCTATGATTATATATTTATTTGCACGCCTATTTAAAGGCAGAATATAAGGCACATAATTAAGCTATTTATTCCATTAATTGAATACCTTAAAAAATATTATTTAAAAAAATTCTGATTCTGTTCTGTTTTGAATATTACAGGATGCCGCGGCAGAGGTTTCTGAAAAGATCCACGCCTTGCCGAAAAAGCATGGGCTTGTGCCAATATTTATCAACCCCAACACTGGTCACTTCCTTCCTCACGCCACCATCACGCTGGGAGCCCGTGGCGACAGCTATTACGAATACCTGTTGAAGCAGTGGTTGCAGACCGGGAAAACAATCAATTAGTAAGTTAATGACAATGAATAACATTATTTTACATTTATCTTATGTGTTAAGGTTTAACCTGGTCAAAATTTGGAGATCGTAGGTAATATTATTAGTTATTTCATAATGTACAAATACCGTCGCAGGTACCTGGAACATGTTCGACAGATCAATGACGGGAAAACGCGTGCCGTTCGTTCTTAGAAACATGAAACGCAATCTGAGATCGCGGTCCCTCGTAACTGTCATAAAATAGAATCTATTTTCCTCTAGTTAATCAATATTAAGGGTATATCCTCAGATCAATTAATACTCAAATCATTTGGTCCCGCAAGAATTTTGAAAGTGCTCTGCACCAAAAGAATATAAAATTCATTTTGTGTAACGCTACATTCTCACCTGTTTTATTCTATGTTCTATTTGTGGAAAAGTACGAGTGAACAGGCTTTCCATTTCATAGATTCTATCAAATAGTACATAGAATAGAAGATGTAAGAACGTGGCCTTAGCCATTTGCGAAAAGAACAAAGTCATTCATCATCACCTTGAATTAAACCACATAGGAAAATGCACGAGTCTCTAGTTTTTATGTTTTGTTTCACGTGGATAAATATTTGTATCAGTAATAGGTATTCCCATAGTATGGTTTTGATATATTATTATGTTTGATAATTTTACGTAATTAATGTAATTTTTATCTATGTAATGAGATTTGATATGATTTCTGATTAATTGAATATCTCTTGCTTGGCTTTTGAATATCTCATGCATGTTATGATTATAAGTGACGTCACAGACCCAAATGGATTACAAAAGTTAATTTTTTTGTGTTGAGTTTCGGTGATATTGTGATGGCGGAAGTAGTTGCTGATAACAGCTACTACATAAATATAAATTATAATTAAATACAGATTACATAAATCCTACATAATAAATGTAATCTGTATCGAGGGCTTATATTAGGTATTTATTAAATATTCGTTATTTTATCGTAGATAGATAATAGCGTAGCTTCTATGCTATTATCTATCTAAGAAATCTGATTTATAATAATATAACATGAATGAAAGGTTTTTAATAAACTAAATAAAATGCGATTGAATTTAGCTTATTGCGAATGTCATTTCATTACTATAGTACTAACTATTCGTACTCTGTATGATGTCTCTAATAATTAAGCTCAATTCAAAGTTGAAGAGATCAACTGGAGAATTTTTATGATTATTTCGTAAATTAAGTGTTTAATACAATGTATTTTCGGAGTATCGTTGTTATTAATTGTTGTAACCAGTTGTTTTTATCTTATTACCAATTGCATATATCCTCTGTAATTGATATTTTACAGTTTGTTAGACGACTACATGTCTGCGATCGAAGGCGTCCGCGAATTTCTAGCGAAGAAATCATCGCCGAACAAACATTTGTTTATCGGAGAATTATCGGCGGGGTCAGAAGTAAGTGCACTTTCAAAAATATCTAATCGAGAATAATATTTTACGGAATTAGTATTGAATAATGGAGCGCAAAAAGAATTTCTGCAGCTCTATGATAATTACCATAAAAAGAGTCTTCCAAGACCATTTACTGGCAGGTGGTCCATGTCTGTTTTAGCCTATTTAAAAAAGTAATAGTTTGTAATTTATATTGAGTAATCATGATACCACTTTTAATTTTTTATATGGGATTCATAAGTGTTCGTTGAATTCAAATAATAGAAATAGTTAAAATGAAATTCTATAATAATTATCATTTAACTTTTAGGTCGCGAGTCAGTTGAATTATAGGCTTCAGAGATTTATCAAAAGTTGTCATTCAAGTTTAATCGTGCTTTAGAAAACATTAATTGAACACCTATATTCTTTACCATATTTCAGGCATTCAATCCTAAGATGGACCATCTGACATGCTTCCTGCCCGGTACTCTTGCTCTGGGCCATGCAAACGGTCTCCCGGATTGGCACATGACTATGGCAGAAGAACTCCTCTACACGTGTTACTTGACCTATGCCGCGCATCCTACTTTCCTGGCACCAGAAATAACTCATTTTAATTTGGTTAGTGGCAAATTAATAATAACAACAGTGTTTTTTGGATGTGGCGACGATCTGTGTAAGTTGTTGGCTTTGGTATTTCGCCTTTTGCGATAATACGTGCCGCTCACTAGTACACAATCTAGTATACTAGTGAGCGTGACAGTTTCATTTAGGTTTAGCTTTGGCGGCCACCCCAGAATCGAAGCCAATGACTTGTATGTATGTGGAAAACCCAAGGATCTGGGAGAGGCCTACATCAATCGTCCATCCACGTGGACGATTGGCTGCTGCTACGATTGTAGCATAGATTAGCTGATATGGAAGACGATAAAATTCGAGACCATCCAATGATTGTGATTGTCTTCATTGTTACATAAGCAGGGAGATATGTATTTGGGCGAATAACTATACTTTGTTACCATTACTGGCCTCACTCCTAGTGAACTTGTTAGAGGCATTTGCTCAACTCTTGAGTAATGTTAGGTTACTATGGACACGTAGACATTTACAGTAGGTATGCTAAGTCAAGAGAAATCGAAACAGGTCTCTTGAAATGTACATGTATGTATCATGACATATTTTTTTTAAAAAGATGAATATATTTTATCATCAAAGAATGATGTGCAGGTTTCTTTTGCCACTTGTTTGCTTTTAGCAATAGCGCCTTCTGAAGCGGTGGTAGCTTAAAAAATAATGCAAACTATAAAGTAACTAACTTTTCAACACACTTGCTCGTGAATTGGCTATGCAGCTTATAAAAGACACATGCTTTTTACTTCACATTACCGCACTAGTGCTTATTACTTTAAAAAAATTTTAAATCTCAGCAAAGAGTTTTTATGTCCAAAAATATGTTTATGAAATATTTTTTTTCCTCGCAAGTGTGTTGAAAAACGTCATATGAAACGCGTGCACATTGGTCATTACACTCGAGGCTCCATTACACCCTCGTCTTCGGTTCAGGAAGCAGCCTCCAGCCTCGAGTGTAATGACCAACATATCTCAATAAATTATATCATAATGTACTATTCTTTGAATGTTACAGGCAAGCACCACTGACGACATGTACACCAAAGTGGCGGATACTCACAGCTTATTGCGTCCCGAGTTCGTCGAGAGCCTGTGGTACATGTATCAGATAACTGGGAACACCACTTACCAAGACTGGGGATGGCAAATATTTCAGGTCCGTATCCCATTGGTATGCCTAAAACATGGTCTATTGTATTCTGTATATTTTCTGTGATGCATATAACATAATAAAGAATAGTAATTTTGGACCCACGCAAGCATTTTATAGGACTCAGGGCCCGTGAATCCTGAAAAGAGTAACAACATAATAAGATTATTATAATAATTTATTAGTAAAGAATTTATTTATTTTTTATTAATAACCACACCATAACTACCACAGAAATTGGACTAATGGCGCCCTATCCGAATTTCAAAATCTTTGATAACCACCAATAACTTTCTATTTCACCCTAGAAACTACTAATTCGATTTCTGTGGTCGTAAACAATTTACAGCAAAATATACATTTGGTACCTACGAGGCCATGCAACCTATCACTCTTACCTATAATCGCTGTACCTACTCTTCGTACTTAGATATTCAAATATCAATAAGACCCAATAAATTGATTGAAAAACTCATTGTTACTCGTACATGCATGACTTATGTCTCATTTATGAGTCATAAATAACAATGAATTTAAATTATGACTTAGGATCTTACCTGGCAACTCTGAGCTGGCAACCTTGCGTTGGAACGCTAACCATCGCTTAGATATACTTTTAGAGCTTGACCACGATGCTATACCGCGCATTAGGTAGCTGCGCTTACCTATACTGCGCATTAGATAGCTGCGCTTACTTATACCGTGCATTAGATAGCTGCGCTTACCTATACCGCGCATTAGATAGCTGCGCTTACCTAATGCGCGGTATAGCATCCGTGGACAAGCTATAACAAATGTACCTAATTATTATTATTAATTACAGGGATTTGAAAAGTACGCAAAAGTGGAACATGGCTATACGTCTCTTGGAAACGTCAAATCCGAGAAACCAATACCACGCGACATGATGGAGTCATTTTTCCTGTCGGAAACACTCAAGTACCTGTACTTATTGTTCAGTAACGATAGATTCGTTATAGACTTAAACAAATACGTCATCAACTCGGAGGCTCACGCAATGCCCATACACAAAAATTAGTTAAATTTTATTATCAGTACGAAATACTGATTAAAACTTAAATTTGTAGTTAATTACACTGATACGTTATATGGTTGTAATTGTGTATGTACAGTGGACAACACATTAGTACTTTGTCGCTTTAAGTTATTTGACAAATTCATACGAATGTCAAGGAATCATAACAAAAACTTAATGCTACAGGGTTCCATCAAGTATAACTTGATGTGTCTCCCACTGTACACTTCCGTAAATAGACTTACTTGTATATTTTGACGGTACTTTTTTGTACAATACAATCATAGAATAATTATATTCACGTAAATTTTGATAATACGAAGAAAATCATGTGAATGATGAATGTACTTACGTTTTTACGAATTTATCTAAGGCAGTTATAATTTTATTTTTTATTTTTTTTTATAATGCATTTCTACATTATGACTTATTGTGCAATATACGAGGGGCAAACAGAAATGATCAGGAATATAAAACCAACATGCAGGATATAACTCAATTATTTTTCGAAGTAATCTTCGCTGCAATTTAAAACAGCAAATCCAGTCTGAAGTTGACGTTGACAAAATGGCCGATTTATAAGCTTCTACTGCTGCTTATAAATCTTTCATTCTAGGGAATATGTAGAAATCGTTAGGGCTCAGGTCAGGACTGTAAGGAGGATGGCTCATCAACTGAACGTTTTCCTGCTTCAAAAAATCGATTGTCTTCCGAGCGGTATGGGCGGTATTATCATGATGTATGATGGTGCGACGTTCCGGGTTGCCCCTCGTATTATGATTATGACGTAATAATTCACAGACAATTTATAAACAAGGTAGCTTTTTTACACCACAAACATCTCCATAAATATGACAAGCACATTTACATTTTGCATCTTACATTTTACGTGTGGGCTGATCGTAAGCATAACTCTAATATCTTAGGTAGACATAATAGTTATATTATTTAATATATACCTACTGTAACATAATGGCTGTGGCCGTAGGTAAAAGATGCAGCTCTTGGTAGCTTCTTTGATCTTGGCATTGTATAAAAAAATGAGAGTTATGTAGTAAGAGTAAGTGTAATTTCATGACCAAGAATAGGACATAAAATGCGTAGATGGAGCCACGAGCACACACCTTAAACAAAAAAAAACTAAACGTCATTTTTGAAGATATCACAAATTTCTCGTTATTTGGATTTATTTAATTTAATTTTTCAAAGCCATATTAAAATTGTGATGATATCATGGCATCATATGGCCATTTCAAAATAGCAAACCTAAAAAATCTGTTAAAACATCGTGACGCGAGTCTGAAGGAATTTGGTGGAATGGTACGTACCTATCTACATGTTGATATTTGGCTTTATGAGCTAATTTAAAGTTTATTAAACAAAAATCTTGTAAAATCATCAAATATTAATCAAAATAATCATTATTTATTTATCAAATTATTGTCATTGAAAGCAATAAATTTAGGTTATGTTATGTTTAGAACAAAATCATCTTTAAGTTGTACACGTACGTCGTATTTTTGAATGTTTTTTTAAATTGCTAGTGGCGCCACTAGTGGTAAAACATTGCAGGATTATCTCCTATTGGCGCAAATCATTTCCATAAAATTTTAATTTATCAGGTACCATCCACCACGCTTTTCTAATATTATGAATGAAGATTGGTTTGCTTTAACAGCAAAATGAATGAGACATGAATATCCGTTGACATAACAATACGATATAACAGTAGTAGGTTTGCCATCATCATTATTATTTTTCAGTCGCATCGTATATAATTTTTTATATTACGTGACAAAAATCAGAATAGTAAGGAATCTTGTCTTAATAAGACTACCTATTTAAGTTTCGTTATGCAATTTCATCTCGTGTCCAAAAGATATCCTAACCATTCTGGTTTGTGTCCGTACCAGTACTTATATGCTTGGTCCATGATTTAAGTATAACATCTTGATCTGACTGACAAGACTGTTAACAGTCTCTAAAGTAAGAGTAGACTTATAAATCTATGTGCAATTTGAAATGTCTGATAATTATTAGAAGCTTATTTATATAACAGTCTCTTAATCATGTAATGTTTTCGTAAATATAATATTTTCAACTTTTTGCTTTGTCGGGTTATTATTATTTTTAACCCCCGACCAGATCGAGGGAGGGCGTGTTATAAGTTTGACACTTTTGTCTGTTTGTGTGTTTGTCTATGGCATCATAACTTGACAACGGAAATGAAAGTAACGTAAGAAATCATTTGTCGGGTAATTATTACCTGTTTTGGAATGTTCCCTTAAATGGGAAATACATGATTTTATTTATTTATCAAAAGAAAAACTTATAATAATTATGTATAGTAGATATAAATTAAAAGTATTAATTGTGTTGTAAAATAATATGTGCTTGAATAACTGTGCACTAACGTTCACTACTTATAACAATACATTGTATATAACACACAATAATCACTGACATCGAAACAACTAAGTTTCAAATTAATATTATTTACGATATTATTGTCTTTCGCATTTTGTTGTGTATAGTTTTATATTTAAGGATATTCATATTTGAAAACCAACTTAATTGGTGTTATATGAATTAATTTGTTGTATTGATTTACGTATGAAATACCAAAAATTGATAATTAAGTTGATATTGGTGTCAAGTTTTATTAGTAACCATTGTGTGATGTGCATCAAGAAGACAAGCGTTGACTTAACACGTTGACAGTCCAGTGACCCATATATGGGTCACGACGAACTAGCTCCACAAGTCCGTGACCCATATATGGGTCACTAAGAAACGACCAGGTACGCACTAAGGGTAACTTAGCAAAGGTTAGTATTACAATATCATTGGTGAATGCTACTGTCCATCTGTTTGAAGATTGAAGTGACTGAAGGTTGAAGTAGAAATATTCCAAAAACAAAAATATATTTTTATTCAGCTCTACTTTTTCAATAAAGAAGTTGGACTAAAACCAGTTCAGTTCAGTCGTAATTAAAGAAAATCATTGTCATTTTGACCATCCCCACGTTGAATTCCAAGGCCATTTGATATACAGGTGCAACTTATACAGTGTCCACATTTTACGAACCATTGTCCTTAACAATATTTACAATAAAAATCTATTTTCAAGTTCGTGAAATGAACAAATGTGGTAAAATAAACAAAAGAATTACATTGACTGTTACCTGACATAAGACTCGCTTCAAAATCAAAGAATAACTAAGAGTATGTATATCGATAAGTTTTTATTACGTGTCCAGAGTCCTGAGTGCGGCTCTTGAAAGTTTTGATTTTTCCATGATAATAAGATATATGATTTACTTCCTATTGCATTCAATATATATTTTGAAGTGTTTAGATTACATTTATTATTATTTACGTTTTTAACAGAACGTCTAAAGATTGAAGTAATATGCGGGACTTACGAGGAAATCAAAACATTTTGTATGGGGACTGTCAACGTGTTAATGTCGTCTGATTGATCTCTGTCGCCGCGCCCCGCACCTGCCGCACTCCCATCCGCACAGTTCGATGTACAATCTACATGACGAGTTAATTTCGAACTATTTATAACCAGTATATTTCTGATCCATTTATTTATGTCGTGACTTAATTATTGTAGCATATTTTATTGTTTTCTGGTTTACGTTGTTTTTACATCGATTAATTGGAAATTAAGTAAATATTTGCAATAGATTACATTAGAAATATTTATTTCTCGCCAACCGTACCGCCGGACGGGTGGGGCAGGGTAGGAAGCGGGAGACAGGCAGGGAGTGACTTCTTTAAGTTGCTGGATAGTATAATGTTAAAATTTTCAGTATATGTAACTACTCTTAACACAGTAACATTCATCATTATTTAATATACAAGTGTAATAAAATAAAATTTCTGAATTGGACTTCTTGAGGCGGACTAGTATCGCTAAATGAACCACTTTTGCTAAGCGACGTCTTGAAATTCTGAAATATTTTTGGTTTCCCACACAAATTGGGCAGCTAGTCGGTGATGAACATATTATGGAGAGTCAGAACATTGTTTTACTTATTTCCAAAAGCTGCTTTGTAAAAACTATTCAGTTATCGATACTTTGTTGCGGTCAAGTAGTTTCTCCGTATATTTTGTTACACCTATATATCATATTAATTAAATGCATTTCAATTCTTTTGTTAAATATGGCCGTTCAATTTAATTTCATATACACTACACTATTGTTAAGTGATTATAATTTGAATATTGTTTGGGTTAATAAATATTTTTGTATTTGTATATGGTTTTAAAAGTGACATTATTTTTTTCTGCCATATGGGCAAAAACTTGCAATTAGTCATTCAGCTAATTTTAAAGGTTTTTTATTAACTTATAATATTTTATTATTATTATTTTATTATGTTAGTTACCACGGAACTAGTTTTGGCACCAGTAGTACCCCGGCGCGGCGCGATAGATTTTTAAACCCTGAACAGGAACAAACCCTCGTCATAATGCAGAATTAACTGCCTACTATTTTTTTCATAGCGAACTCCATAACACAGATTATGAAACTAACACTGTTATAGTCCCTGGTCATGGTATATATGAACTCTAATATTTTTTTCAAATTGTTGGGTGGGATACATCACTTGGATTAGTCAAACTCAGAACATTATTATTGGATATTTTCTCAATCAATTTGGTTAAAATCATACCTTGATAATACGAGTACAAATAACCGTGCCACTGTAATGAAAAATGAAATGATAATTGTGAAAAATGTACTTAGTTTAATTTCTAGTTACCTGTCTTACTTATTAGACATAAAATACCAAGTTAGTCAAGATTAGTTAGGCCGCTGTAGGCCAATGACAGGTTGCAAAATTAGCAGACTTTTTTGTAATGTTTTATAAGTACTTACTATAGCCTTTTATACATGTAAACGTCGAAAACGCTTAGTTCACAAAATGTAAAACCTCTGATTCAAATGTAAAACTAATAATAAATAGCTAAAGTATCGTATCGTACAATACAATACCTTCAGTCAAAATTCTACAATTCAAATTTGTAGTGTATGGCGAATGCCAATCTGAAATATAAGATTGCAGAAATTTGACAGATGGTATACATTATTCAATTATTATATAAATATCGTATAGATGTGTAAACTGCCTGATGTTTATAAAAAAATATGAATATTAGCTAGAAGCCGACTGTACACTGGACTGAACGTGAACGTGTTAAAATATTCGGTCACTTTCTATACAGAAGGTCCGCACGGGCGTCCGCGATTTTGGTTACGTCACTCAAGCGCTAAAAGGCAGCTATAATTCCCAGTTTAAAAGAAACAGCCTTGTAAAAAACATTTCTGGCAATGTATTTCGTTTATTGAAAGTAGAAAAAATTATACCTTCCACTCGATCGCGCCACAGCGCTTGTATTTCGCGCCTGAGTTCTTTTGACTTGAGAGCCCGTGTGTGCGTGAGCCGATTTCGCGCGTTCGTATTGAACGGACCTACTGTATGTGTATTCTATGCTTTCTACGTCATAACGTAACTCTAGAAAACGAACGATTTTAACGAGACTGCATACAATCGGCCGTTCTGTACGCCCGCCGGTGGTCCACACACGTTGTGGTCAACCACAGACAAGAAATTGCCCTCGGTTCACTGGACGGATTGTGTGGACCAATAGAAATGACTGGTCTTCAACTGCATTTACATGAACGAGATGGGTCTTAAAATTAAATATTTTTTTATGTATTTTAGCATAAATACCTAACGGTAAATACCTCTGAAAATGTGCTGAAAATAACTAGAACTACATATATATATATTGAAGTGTTAAATGTAAATAAATGTACGTATAGACCTGTACCTATACAAAGTACAAGTCAATACAAATAATCTTTCGTTAATTGCACTATTAATGAATACATGTTTAATTTACCACGTCACTGAAAGTTAACTAAAACAATATGTACAATATTTTGTATTAAAGCACGATATGGTAACACAGAATATATTTTTTAATTTCTTACTCAAAAAAGTGAAATCAAATCGTAAGCGTCGATTTATATGAAATTGCGCTGCGCGTCGCGCTTCCTAAATATATACACGGGTTCTTTTTAATCGGTTTGAGTCCGCGAAACGAATTGCAATTGACAATTAAAGAGAGACGGCGCAATATAAAAAAGCGAGATGCACTTACAACCTTCTCGCTTTTTTCTATTGCGCCATCCTTTGCAATTGTCAATCGCAATTGATCGATCGAACCGCTGTCATTACCGCTCCCCCGTATTGTTGTTGTCTATAGTACAACTGTCCTCGTGTTTAATATAATTTTGTCCTTTTCAACAATAAACAGCAACAATACCGGGGAGCGGTAATGACTGGTTGAAACGCTCGAAGAATGGCTCACCTATGTATATAAATATTGATATATGAGACAAATAAAATACTAAAGTCTTGTTTACATTTATTAGTACAAAATGTGTATATTTTCAAAAATATACATATAATAAACTACGTCTAATTACTTGACTAAGCACAGGCTCCTTTCTCTGGCTGGAGACCGAGATCGATAATAACTCAGTACTATCCCATAAAGTATAATATCATTAAGTTCATAGTACATATTAGAAACTTTCCAAGGTAAAGTCAATACAAATTATAAAGCCAAGTTTATGTCTGGTGAACAGTGTAATAAATTTCTTAAAAAAGTTTCATTATGAATTCAAATGGAATTAATTTATACACCATTTAGGTTTTTCTGAGTACAAATCACACGCGCATTTATTTAATTTTAGCGAACTAGGTACAATAATAAATACATATCACTATTTAATTTGCCAATCTGTCAAAGGTATCCAAAAATATCGTATTTATTATTTACAGTATAATTTGGCTAATAGATTCTTGGATATATGGACCTACTCTAGAAAACACTGAACGTTACCTTATCTACAATACACTATTCAATCAGCAGTCAGTTCCCAAACCGTAATAGGAATTGAAAAATATTTACAACCAAGACAATTTTTCAGAAGTTGTAAACTTGTCTGCTAGTGCACTCCTTGATCCGTAATTTGCTAGATGGAGTCCTTGTGATAGCTAAATTTTTCTTAATTTTTTTTAACCAATCAGGTGGATGGATTCAATGCATGAATGATGCAGAATACAAACAAATCAGCCAAACATTCCTTGTTTGGCTGGTTTGTATGTGTTCTGCTTCATTCATACATTAGGCAAGAGGCGTAACAAACATCTAGTGTGACTGTACAGTGGAAGACACATAAAGCTATACTCTGTGGAACCCTGTTGTAATAATTACGGTTCCGCACCAAAATAGTAAAAAATGGGGTTCCTTTTTTTACGGTGAGACTTTGTTATGGTGAGACTTCGGTGTCCGTCCTTATACTAGGAACTACTGAAGCTATCGACTTGAAATTTGGCACAACTTGCTTGCCCGCATTTATTCTATAGATGAAAAAAATTAGGAAATAATTTTATTTTTATTGAAAATGGGGTCGAAATCTGAAAGTGGGACAAAGGACCTTACTTGCACATTAAAACTAATTTTTAATGTGCTATATGTGTATTTGATTTATGGCTAACAAACAAAAAATATATTTTTTCATTTCTTATAATGACCCAAAATCTGAAAAATTAGTATTGGTGTTGTATATATATATATATATTATGGGAAAAATAAAACGAATTTCTAAATCTATATTTTTTTTTAAATAAACTTCTTTTTAATATTTCTTTCGAGAGTCCGACTCGCATTTGGTCGTTTTTTTGTTGATGCCTTTAATTGATATTCGTTTGAATGTTCTCAAAGAAGATAAAGTGACAAAGTACTAAAGGGTATAGATATATGTATAAGCCTGATGTGTTGTCCACTGTACATACATTAATTCTAAATATAATTATAATAATTTTCTCAAAAAGTTGTAGTTTATAAAATGGAAATTTCCCGACATACTTCTATTAGTACCAATATTACCCTGTTCCATAATAGATTCCTAAAAGTAGGTACTAGGAACACACTAGGAAATCGGTGCCTTTTTATATTACCGCAAAATATTTCCACAGACTGGTTAATTGCAAACTTTACAATTTAAGGTTGGTTAGTACATAAAACTTACAAAGTTACAAAAATAACAAAGATCTATCCAAATAAAAATATATGAGAGTAACCTGCCTGACTTACTTCTATTAGTACCAAGAGCAACATGGCAATGAGCAAAATATATATATCTCTCTCTAATTATGGCAACTTACATAAGGACACAATCACAGCACTGAAGTGTATAATAAAGACACTTAATGCCACAATCCTCGTCTTCATTAGAGGATGTATTTGAGCGCACCTTGTCTGAATGGTGAGATCGTACATACACACTGTCCACTTTGTCCCCTCTATCCTTCTCCCATTTGTTATCAGGTGACTTATTGGACTCACTATCATTTTCTAGGTAACTTTTGTTGTCTTTATCATCCTTACTATAATTAGCATCACCAGCTGCTTCCTGAAAATGAATTTAAAAAAATTACCCAATGCATATCAACAACAGAAAACTTCTGAAAATATTTTATTCAGATCATACTTATAGGTGACGACTGGTGGAAGCTAGACTGCAAAGTCTGGAACATCGGCGCAAGGTTCCTATCTATCGGTATTTTATAGGATATATTGCGGAGTGTGCTTCGGAATTACACAACCTAATTCCAGCATCTCCATTCCTCCTTCGGACTACCAGGCGTGGGGAGGAGTTCCATCCTTATGTTGTTGATATCCCATCTATTCATAAAAAGTTATTTGCTTCTTCGTTCATTATGCGAACGGCTAAGGAATGGAACAGCCTGCCGGCATCTGTATTTCCCGATATGCGCAACCTTGGGATCTTCAAGGTCAGAGTGAATACGCATTTACTGGACCCGCATGCTCCATCTTCGACCTCATCATCGTTTACCATCAGGCGAGATCGAGGTCAAATGCGGGTTTAGTAGTCAATAAAAAATACTTTCAACTTTATTACTTGAGAATCTTGTCTATTTCATTCACCAGTGCAAACCATGCCAAACTGGATTCTCTCTAAACCTGTTAGATCTCTAGACACCTTTGTATATATGGAAATTACAAAACTTGGCTATACAAGTGACATTTGGACATTCTACTAGACTGGACTGAGTCATGCCCTGGTGGATTGATGGTGTAAAATATATTGCAATGATGAAAGTAGATAAGTATCTACATGTACCATCCACAGCATGTAAATACAGTGTTTTGAACAGTAATTAAGTATCATATTATGCTAGATGTAGTCTACTAGTCCACCAGTTTGATCCATTGTGAGTGCAGAGAGATTACATGAAAATTGGGAGGAACACAAAAGTATACCAACCTTGCTTCCCTCTGTATCACGTCTAATGAATTCTTGTTTTTCTTGCTTTTCGTCAGGGTTTGCAGGCTCAGGGTTGTCTTGTGTTGTTTCTACTGTAGCCACTACAGTGCCTGCACTTGCAGCGGTTGCAATTGGTCCTTTTGGCCGCTCTAGCACTAGCAAATTAGTTTCCTCTTCTTTTTTCTTGAATGGTTGGTGGCTAGGCGAATCTCCAGACATGCTTTTGAACAAATAAAATACTCTTAGATACAAAAACCAGACTGTGATAACTGTTATAAAGAACATCTAGAATTTAATGAACTGGTGGCTATTACATGCAATGCAAGCAGGGACAAACACAATGCAGGCTGATTGCCACAATGGTTAGTAGTTTTTTGCAGTATGTGGTTAAAGATGTCAGAGATTATATTTCACTGGTGATACTGTTGCGCAAATATGCTGTAAACAATAGCCGATAAAAGTGGACTAAACTACATGTCCAATTACAATGCAAACAAGTGGTAAATTCACCTTTCTTTAACAGAAGATTCTACTTGTTCTCCAGACATACGACGCCATGAGCTTATGATTGTTTCAAAATTATTTTCTTGCATATTGATTGATAGTGAAAAAACATAAATTGACGAAAAAGTTTGGTTTAACAAACTTCGTGAGACAAACCAAATTCTATTTAATTAGCACATACTAGCATATAACTACAGTTAATATCACAAAGTACCACTACTCAGACCACTTTTCGGTTTTATAGTAAAAAAATATAGAAAAGTTTCCAAAAGTTGTAAAAGTCTTCAAGCTTTACGAAGTGGCCACCATCTATTTCCTTGTTTAATTTTTGTTTGGTTTGTTTGAGATTGATGTTTTTTTCATTCTTCACCAGGCATATCGACAACGGATTGAATGACGTTTCACCGCACAAAGTTACGTCATCACATTAGGGCTGCCAGACGAAAAAAGTAAGGGTCGTATGCCAGCTTAAAAAAAGTCGTACATTTTGGAAATTGTGAAATAAAATAATCGTAAATTTAAATTATGCATTTGTTATTAATTTAATAGACAACTCTAAATTAAAAATATTAAAACCCTCCATTGACCATTGTGGAGATGGGGAATGGCTATATAGTCCAAAACATTCGAGCTGAAACTCAAACAATCTAGCTATTACCGTCCCAGAAATCTCATCTGACATTAAAGATACTCCAATATGTTGGAAACCACGGATCTAATTTTTAATAGACATGGCTAAGAACACTCTCGACAAAATTCTCTGTTAAATAAAAAAACCGGATCCAAATCGAATTATCCGTTGTAAAGTTATAATGCCACAGACAAACAGATAAACGTGTCAAACTTATAACACGCCCTCACTCGCTCGGTCGGGGGTTAAAAATGATACCATTCTATGTCGTAAACTATGCATTTAGGTTTATATTCGGTTTTACGGTCTCTACCAGTCCAACTGCTTTTGCGAATCTAGCGGTATTTCTGCGCCATGTGGTGCTTATCCGTTTCTGCAATAGGAAGTTTATCTCTCTGCACTAACTTCATTTTTGGAGTTCTGGTCACTTTCGTTCACAGAATTTTATATTACTAGCTTTCGTTACTCATTTTTATAGAAATGAAGCCGCTATTTAAATTGAGGATGCAATGGAGTACAAGTAAATGGCAACTTAGGTAACAAAAAGAAATACCAGTTTATACCGAAATCGCAAAAACGTGTCATACAAATATATACATTAACCATAATATTTCTGGACAACAGAAACATTAAACTGTAAGTGCCATAACCAATTTACGAATGAGACAAATTTGTAAATATAAAAAATAGTTATATTTGGACTTACAAAATTGGTAAACGAATTCTTATAGTATTTTAATTACCTATTTATTAAAGAAACTATTCTAGATTATAATATGCCACAATACCTAGGAAACCAAAAATGGTAGAAAGGCATTTACAGTGTTATGCTTCTGAGGTGGTACAGATTATTCGAAACCATTTCGAAACACAATTCTCACTGGGATTCCGGGGGAATGTTCGTGTTATGGGGGCTGTTCGATTCATTGTGATAATATTGATTAGTCTCAACTCAAACACAATATGCAGAATTCGATAAAACAGTGAAAAGTTGTTCGTTTTACCTACGATTTCACCAAAACATCGTACATATGACAGCCTTGCATCACATCACATGCATTCTGAAGCATCCAGTGCAATGCATAACATCAAACAACCGAGTGTAACCATTGTTGTATGCCAGACATTGCTCAAAGTTTAACATATAAATGTATTCCATGACTTTTATTATTATTTGATTAAATTAGGTAATTATATTCATGCATTTGCACATCGATATAATGTATTTTTATGCGAGTTTCAAATGTTAATAAAACAATTTGTAACAATATATGAATGTGCAATTCAACCCTAACTGACTAAAAGGCAACCCGAGTGACGTACCGTTGTGCGGGAAATGTCATGTTGTAGGTAATCGTTTATTGCCTTGGGATTGGTTGTGTGGGCTACGCTACGTTCAAATATTTACGCTGCGTTCATGTATGATGGGGACGTTTGTGAAACAGGTATGTAGAAATTTTATACATATCAACTAGATGGCGCTAGTAACCTCTTTCCATCCTATGAACAAAAACGTGTAATGTCTGTTTGTTTGTCTGTATGTCTACGTATGTGGCATCATATCTCAACAACCATTGATCCGATTTAGATGCAGTTTTTTTATTTAAGAGGCTACTACGCCACTGCCTAAAAATATTATACATTATTATTAAAAATTGCTCTTCTTTCATGGAATAATGATATAAACCACTTTTTTGATAAATGCCTTAATTTAGGAGAAATATTTTTTTTCGGGAGTGGCGCTAGTTTCGCTATAGGAGAATGTTTCGAGTGTAATAATAGTCACGTCTGATAAAAATTAGACTAGGGATTTCCAAGATCTTGGAGAATCATTGATGATGCATGAGTACACTGGAACGGTTACAGTGTACTCGTACCTATATTACGTGGTTCGAATTTGAGCTCAAAAATATTTAAGGCCATGGTGCCACATATTCCCTAAATTTTTTATATTTAATTTATAACTATTATTTTGCACTAAACACGTAAACCAAAAGTATCCGATGGGTCATGGGTATCTGAATATCTTTTACCCGTGTTTATGTTCGCGTATTTTTTACTTAGTCTCATTGTACACATCATAATTGGTACCTAGCTAGAGATAATACTATCCAACATTTAAAAACGCATCAAAATAATTTTAGTAATTTTTGCGTGGTTTTTGGGTCTAACGCCAGACAGTTTATACATCATTGTAGCTCCTCCTGCTACTAATTACGAGAATCTATCATAGGTACTAACTTATTTTAAATAGTATTACATTGATACTTACTAATCGTTATGGTACATAGAAGGTGATCTCTCTTTGAAGCCATCGTTATTATGGGAAACGTGTATGTAATCCTTTTTCTTGTGATGTCTTCTAGTGGGTATCCATAATATTCCGAAGCTCGATGAAGACTTTTTTGGAGTGCTAAATGACGTTGAAGGATAACTTTTACTGGGGCTGGTAGTAAAGGCGGTGGATCTTTTGCCTCCTATAAGAATAGGTGCTGTGCTTTTTGCGCTTGAACTATAAAGATTTCCACTTTTTCCGCTCAGTCCTGAAGTAGTGTTGCTTTTTGAACTTGTACCTAGCGGGTTACTTTTCCCGCTTGCACCAAAAGAGCTTTTGGCACTAGTAGCATATGAACTACTAGCACTTTTCCCGCTTGTACCGAATGAGCTACTAGTTTTCCCACTAGAACTTTTCGCAATGAAGCCGGCCCCACTTTTCGCCGTGGAACCGGCCCCCACTTTTTTACTGATTGGTGCCACGCTGACGATCTAGGGAAGTGAAATAGAAAAATAATTAATGTACCTATAGTTGATAATACTCGTATGCATATCTAAGTTATTAAAAATATAGTTCGTGATTCATGGCAAATGCTGGCAGTGAACGTGCCGTAATATAATAATCGACTCCAGGTCAAACCGGTCGACTAAAGTAGGTACCCAAGTTAGTAAAGTAGGTAGGTGTATACTTGCGTAGTAGGTAATTATATTAGGTATGTGAGAGGATATTTTGACCCTGTTGACCAAACTATCTGATCAGGGTAAGTGCTACCTACTTATTATGATTAGGTACAGGCATCTATTGAAATATGTTTATAACCTACTTACTTCACAAAACTCCGATAAGGAACTTCAAAGATAATTAAGTCATTTTTACTTGAAAACTTAGTGCTCAAAATCACAAGTTAACATATTGCGCTAGGCAGATTTCGTGCCACATAATAATATACTCGTACACTGTGCGTGCGCACAATCGTTCGATCCGTGTCTGACTGGCCTGCTAGTAGAGAGCACACATTCAAACATAAATATATACTCGTACCATACGCACGAGCTACTTTCGCAATAAATGAATATATATGTATGCAGTTTGTTTACGTCATCCTTTACCAATTTTAATAACCATATTATTTTGTATGAGGACAGGCCCTAAATTAAAATTCAATGTTAAAATCAATAGGTTGGTCTTAGAATATGGAATCGAACTTCAATATTCTAAGAAATTTATTTTTAAAGTCGTAGATTATTTTACCTTTTGAAATAAACAAAAATGATGTCATGTTGTTATCACAATATAGATTGATCATATAGGAAAAAGGCACCTGGAGATTTAAAATTTTATACTTATACGAAGTTACGATTTAAATCGATATTCGTCTTTGTAGAGAGAGACTCATAAAACTTTTGACCTATGTATATTTGGAACATCTGCCTTTATTGTTTGATCGGTTTTCAAAGTATGTCGGTATATACAAAGTACTATTAATAGAAAAGGCGTTATTAATGCCAATTATTGCCCCCTTAATAACAGGTCACGAGCATTTGTCGGGCTCGGGTCTATTATTATAGGTGCATAGGAATGTCAGTTCTATACTACACAATTATATCCATACAATGGTTACTTTGTGGAAAATATGAAGTCTGTCAAAGGCTGAGAGTCGTAAATGTTATTACGAGTATGTACTTACGTATAGTAAATATATTTTTTGAAGTTAATACTGTGTTATCCCTATGCTTACCCCATAATAGGCTATGGCACGCATATACGCATTGTGAACCTATCTACAAATCTACCAATCTATCTAGGTTCACAATAAATTATATATAATATCCGAATGATCCATATATACCTAACTCCTGCATACGAGGGCATTCCAAAAATTGTTAGTCAACGGCTTGTTATCAACATCATTGTTTTACTTTTATCATCTCTTAAAGGCAAATTTTATTACAAACTCCTTGGCCAAATATCACTGGCTGGCGAACTTTAGTTATTTTTTAATTAATTGTTAAAAAAAACATGTCTGTCAGTTTTCAATCGCTAAGATGGAGGTAACGCGGGTAGCATTTCGTGCTATGATCTATTATGATTTGAAACGAGGGTTAAAATATAAGGAATACATGAATTTTTAATCAGTGCTTTTGGGCAATTGGCTCCACCACTTGCCACCATCACCACGTTGAAGAAATCTCTACGGGGAAAGAAATTTTCAACTGCGGACGAAGCAGCGGTCCTATTTAGGCCGTTTTTTCGACGTTCCGCATAAACAGTTTTGAAAGCTGGTTCAGTCGAATGCATAATTGCATTGATGCCGCAGGGCAATACTTTGAAAAGTTATAAATAAACATTTGTAATATTTCTTTTATTTTCTATTGGCTATAAATTAATGGACCGCCCCTCGTATCTACCGTCTCTACCTGGGGGTGCAAGGGTGCGCGCACAGAAATCGAGCTAGAGAGTCACTCCTCTAATATAATGATGATGTGACAACTGACGAGCCAAGTGAGCATATAATTTTTACAAGTTTCATACATTTGACTTTTCAATGGTCCACCGAATGTATAGGGAGATGCTCACAGCACATGCGCCAACTGGCAGATGCGGTTTGCATATAAAATTCTCTATAAAAATATATTTTGTATACTTATCTACTTCTTTATTTTGGATTTTTGCAACTCACAGACGGAGTAAATAAGCGTCCACAAGGGAAATTCAATAAATAGATGGTTATAAATTGTAGTTATTTACCTATGTAATTATGCATATTTTGACCTAAAACAATATGTACGTATAACTCTGCTAAAGGTGGTAAGGTCTGTGGAGAGTCAGCCTTGATATGGTAGATACATACTGCCGTTTGCAGCAAAACTTGCCTTGCTGTGTTTCGGTTTGAAGGGAAAGAGAGCCAGAAAAATACGGGCTTATGAGGCGCCCCATGTATGTCATGGTTAGCCGTGCATCGAAGACCCTCTAATAACATTATAGTGAGGTGAAATATTTATGGCCGACGGTAACCGCTTACCATCATGGGGACGATTTGCTCATCTACTGTCCTTAATATAATATATAACTAAAGATACAGGAAAATCTTAGTTCAAACTAGAGGAATCTAGAATCCTCTATGTTTGAATCTTGATTATCAGGAAATAGCAGCGGACTTCTTTTACCACCACGATGTAAAAGAGGCGGTGGTTGGTACCACCTCAACTAAGTATAATGGAGTGTTTGCATCTGGTTGACAAGACTACTAGACTATAGGGATACTTCATATTGTTTTCTTTGTAATAACCAAGCTTATTTCAGTCTATTACGTATCTAAACTACGTAAGGCAATTGGAACTAATGTTTGGGTAGGTATGTAGTAGTTCCAGTCATTACTTTACCAACTCAACAATGTTTCGAGGTTACAATGTGGCAAAATGTTTATTTAGCGTGAGTTACAAATTATTTAGAGTTAGTATCTAGTCGTAGATAGATAATATTGTATTGTGGCAGTTACTTACTTACTTACTTTCAAATAATAATAAGTATATATCTACCAATGTATAACTGACATTGGTACCGTATTACCATTTTGAATGATTATTTTAAACATCTTACTCTCGTTAAAGAGAAACTAGCCTCTGGTATAGTAATATTTTTGTATTGTAATAAACTGCTAAAAGTTCCCCTAATTTATTAACACTAAAATAAGATGTGAAAGTCTCATTATGATGCTTTTGCACCAATATTAGTTTGCTGGAACAGATCTCTCTTAGATATAAGTCACTCTCTTTGTGCTTCATGATCTTAGAGCCCAGGTGCGAGCATGGGTAGAAAGTGATCGTGCAAGTTAAGCAACGTTGTGCATGGTTAGAATCAGGATGGGTAACAAATTTATATCTGAGCTCACCATGTCTCGGAGAGCAAATTAAACTGTCGGTCCCTTTAAGTGACCTAAGGGCGGTCAAAACTCTGATAATAGGTTAACCACTAACCATCGCACGATAAGAAGAAGATTTGTACACTGGAAGATACATTCAAGCTCTAAGGATGTCGCAATAAGTTGTATTTAAGATATCTGCTAGTTTTTTTTAAAATATTTTTAGTGGGGGTGGTTCACTGGGCCATTTTTGATAAAATTTCAAAAATTTACATAACATCTTTATATGTCATTTTCACGTCATTACTTTTTTATATAACCATAATGTTGGTGTCATTTTGATCGATAATGTTCTCAGCCATCACCCTGTTTCATTTAATCCTTACTTCCGGGAAATCCTGTAGATAAATATACTCATTCACATCCCTTTTGAGGATTCATTAGGAGATGAACGAGAGGGTATAGAATTGGACATAACGGTCGCTGAGTGCCGTCGCGAGTCCACTCTCGCGACACAATTGACGAAGAAGCGTGTCAAGACCACACAATGCAGCTTGGGCCCAACGAAGTATACCTACCATGTAGAAGATACATATAGGTAGGTAAGTACATATAGGTTATAATTACTTACAAACAGCCAGTTTTTTCCTGTGTATAGGTACAGTATCAAGAACGCGGTGGAGAGAAAGTTTTCTTCATCCAAGTAACATTTTTTTGTTATTATTAGACACATAGACAAATATCAGGGAAATTTGGTTTTAATTCTCATCTTGGTTACTTTTTGCGTCAACATCGGTAGGTAGGTTTAAGAAGATGAAGAGTTAACAAATACTAAAATACAATAAAGAACTGTACAATACGTAAGGTATCGTATATACGTATTTACCCTTCATATTCCAAAAACAAACTGGAGCTTGGAGGCATACTGACATGAGACTGTCGCGAAGGGCAAAAGGCTAACCTTATAATTGGTAATAAATATCCCCTGGGTTTCGGAATAAAATGCATTTTTTATGTTAGGTAATATTTCTCTTGCAACTGTGAAAACTCTCTAGTACCTTCTTTACCTATCTAAACAGAATTGTCTGTGATGCTATACCTTGTTCATTTTGGGATGATTCTTTAGATACGACGTAAATTTGTCGTGTTTTGCGAATAATGTCAAAATAAAAACTCAAAATTTTGCTACCGAAAACGGATATAAATATATTTTATACATAAAAACAGCCTAAAAATGCTATTTTTGTATTTAATTTATTATCTACTTACATATTATTTCATGTATATTGTTTGAAATAAAATTGATACTATATTTTTTCCAATAACTGCGCAGTTACATACTTACGTCGAATCGTCTAGAGATTGACTCATTGAAATCGACAATTATTGTAAAAAATCTCCAATCGATTTCTTGTAATAAAAAAAATAAAAGGGTGACTTCGGACATCGGGCTCTTAGTGGATACTATTCTACCCAGTAGACGGCATTAGGCTCGCCACCTATCACGTTTGTCCACAAAATCTAACGACGTAAAGTGGGAACTGCCTGTGATGAAGATGGTTTCTCTGTCTACCCCCTCGAGAATTATGGACGTGAAAGTTATGCTTATGGAATGTAAATTAATTACTCTAAATAGTTTATCTATTTTTAAAAGAATCGAGTCGGTAATGATTCGAGCACCGAATAGACATCCCTATATGATACGTCAAACAAACTTCTAAAGGATCATCCCAAAATTAACAAGGATTAAGTATATAATTTTTCCAAAAGTTGTAAGACGTTATCTATAATAATAAGTTATTATTTTTGATATATTTCTATAGTAGGTACCTACTCGTAGACAAAGTTATTTTTTGTTTTCTTGGTTATTATAATTCACAAAGTATTTCAGAAAGATAGGCCTGCTTGACCAAGTGTAATCCATTTCTCACTAGTACGAGTATTACACCGTGAAAAATGAGTTACACATGTATAATTGTATACTGGCATGATATAATGCTTAATAAAAAATAAAAATAAAGTACTTAATAATAACATACCTACGTACAAAGCGTTGATTTATAATAACAAGTTATCACATTACGAAAGTTTATCATCAAAGTTAAGTAGCAAAAACTCGGCAAAAAAACTTTTATGTTTTCTGAGAGTGAACATAATTGTAATTTAAATTTTTGGTATTGTAAATTTAGATTGATTAAATTATAGGGATTAGGTACAGGCCCTGTAATATTTACAATTAATTTTGTTTAAAAGGGATACAAAATATGTTCAAAGTTTATATTAAATAGGTACTTACTCGTATATAAAAATGATACATAAAAAATAATAACTTACCGGAACTGATCTATTGGTGGCAGGTTTCTGTTTTAACATGTCTCAGAGCTATTTACGATATAACAGTCAACTCAGGATGGATTGAACACAACTTATCTCAGCGTGTCTCGGCTACTGTTTCGACTCTTCCTCGGTTATCAATCTTCGCAATCTCAACGTGCAGATAATATTAGGCAGATAGGATTGTTTGGTAAAGAATGTATTGCCGTGATTGTCCAGATCTGATGAAAATACTTAACAACTTGCAATTCTAGTAGTGGGTAGGACGCCAGACTCCAATGCGGAAGGTCCGAATTAGCCTCGGACTACACGCTCCGGTTCGGTTCGCTCCATCCAATCACGAAGCGCTGATTTCAAATGGGGAGAGGGCGAACGTTTTAACGCATATAGTTCAGACCTTAAAAACAAAGCTATATCATGTACGAACGAGTTTTCCTTGACCTATGTACATTTACCGACTACTCTAACGGTACATCATGAGGAAACCTGCACACTAAGAACCAGTGAGTGAAATGGGGAAGGCAATGGCAAACCACCTCATTAAATCTGCCAGGAATTTCGTTTTTGGTGGTTTTAAGAGAATGATCACACACGACCCTCATTAATGAGGAATACGACCAAGAAGAAGAGAAGACGGTAAGTGCTCGGTACCTACTCGCGTAAAGATTATCATCGGCAATCTTCGGCTTCATCGTCACTTACCACCAGGTGAGATTGAGGTCAAACGCGGCTTTAATGCTGGACTAGATGCACCGGTTCCAGCGCCGGTTCGGTTCGCTCCATCCAATTATAAACGTTCTGCTCTCCCCCACTTAAAGTCTGCGCCTCGCCTCGCCTCGTGATTGGCTGCCGCGATCCGAACCGGCGCTGGAACCGTCGTCGTATAGTCCCAGCGATAGTCGTAAATAATTAAAAAATAGGTCTCGAACTTACTCGAAAAAAAAGACGAGATTATACCTACTTTTAAGACTTTCAAAATTCCTAGACAATACGCTATAATTATTCAGATGTTTGATTTATTATAAGCTGCATCATCAAATCCAGCTACAGTTGCCTCCTTTACTATAAACTACAATAAACTTATACTTATACGACTATTGCAGAGTATTACAGATTTTCAGGTAAAGTACATACAGTAGGTATCGTATATATAAAGGTAATAAAAGTAGTTAAATTAATTACAAAACATGTATTAAGTGACATTCATTACTTACCTACATTATATTGCTGATCTAAAAATTACGTAATAAATCAATAAGTATCTACGGAACGAACACAAAATGTAAATTTATCTATTATCAGTCAGTTTGCATAAGTTTTCTCACGAAATATGTACCTTTAAATAAAGGTACTTACTTAATAATTTTAAGACATAAATTAATTGCAATAATATAATTAATAAGTACCTACTTACATATTATTTGTTTGGAAATACTTATCTAAAAAACTAAGTGACGATTTTTAGTAAAATTATACAAATAACTAAGCCGTTTCATTTTATATCCGCACCATTGTATATTATCGAATTATTCGGATCCTTAACTAATTAACTAGTTAGTTTACTGTTCGATTCGTCGTTGTCGTCTATTATAATTATTTTCGTCGTTCGATTACAAATTGATAGGTACTACTTCTTACTTAGTTGATAACCGTAGAATATACCTACAGATCACTACAGGACCCGTCACTACAATAAATGATGGAGAACTTTGAACTCTGTTAAGGTGAATAATTTTATTTTTTTACATATGATTGTGATAGGCTATGTATGTATGACGGGGTTAAGTGACGCGGTTCTGTAATGATAATACTTAACTAGGTACGTACTTACTTCTAAATTCTGCCCAATTGTTAAATCAGTTTTACTTTTTCGCACAAAAGTGAAATTCTAAATAATTAGATTATGTCTTCTTGTTTAAATTAGGTACATCTTTGGCGGATGCAGGCATATACTACATGTGTAAGGGAAAAGTCGGTAGATTTTTTGGAAAATTTCAAAATTTTAGCTTAAAATAATATAAGTACTTATTAATTCACATAAGGCGACTATTGTAAGAGGAAGGTAAGTCACCTGTATACATTAGGTACTTACATTTATAAATAATTTTAATATTTTATATCGACACCATCTAACGTTCAAGCACCAATTAGAAAAGATAGAAACAATATGGCACTATCTTGTAACATTTTTTAATTTCTATTCTTTCTTTCTATTCTATAAGACTTCCACGCCATTAGACACAAATTTTGACTTAGAGTTACAAAATGACCAATTAAGAAAATCTGCCAAGTACGAGTAAGTACTATATTCGTATTACATAATCAACTGCAAACTTCTGAACTACAGATAATACACATAGAACTCCCTTCTAACTTAACATAAATTCAAAATTTTCAGACCTAATTCAAGGGTCATATACAAGTTCGCATTTCAACCAAATGGGGCTACGTGAAAATAAAATCTCCCGTCACTATAAAAAACGGTCACGGACTATAATATAATAAGAAACTTTCTGTCTTATACATTTATGTATTTAACCAGAGCTGAAAAACGATCTTACCGTTAGTTGCAAGCGTCCTTAAAGTTAAGTCTTCATTAAAATAAGTAATATCTCTTTGATGACACGAGACATAAAGAAGACTTTCTTGAACTCACGGTTAACCAAGTTTCGCCAATGCATTTAAAGAATTCCTTTTAAGTTTGAAGGAAGTTCTACAGGAAGTTTTACAGGGATAATGAAGACAGTCTCATTATAAATATATTCTAGTATAGAGAAGACGAGACTGATTTATGAACGAATTTCCAAACATCGCAGAGCAAAAACTTATTCAGTTAACATGTCAGTCGCAGTTGATGTGTAATCATAGTTTGAATGTACAGTAGCCAACACATCAGGCTTATACACTTTAGTAATTTGTAGCTTCAATTTAATTGATATATTCATACGAATGTCAAGTAATCATAACAAAAATGTATTGCGACATGGTTCCACATAGTGTAGCTTGGATGTGTCTTCCTCTGTAGAGAACATGTAAAAATCTTTATACTGTAGAAGCACCATAGCCTAAAAAAGTACAGCGGTGTCACCAGTTTCATATTTCCGGACATGAAATCAGAACATACGTTCCATATTGTAAACATAATTTAGTAATTAGACCTCTTGTTAAAGTGACTGGATAATATTAAAATATTGTTTTGAAAAATTTCTATTTATATAAGTATACTTTGTAAAGAGTCTAGGTGCATCGTAAAATTGCAACAAGCTCGAGTACAGTGGAAGACACATCAGGCTTGTCGCTTTAGTACTTTGTCGCGTTAACGTATTTGACAAATTTCATACGAATGTCAAGGAATCATAACAAAAACTTATTGCGACAGGGTTCCAGAAAGTATAACTTGATGTGTCTTCCACTGTACTTATATAGCTAAAATATACTTAATTATCTTAGCATTAAATCCTAACCCTAGAAATGCAATTTTGTTGTTATTATTACTATATTTGATGTATTTTACTTTAGGTACCTATATATAGTTGATTTCGTTACAAATCACAATAGAACTTATAAAATAATTTGAGGTAAATGAATATTTATTACGTTTAAAGGACGCAGAAAATGGCTGTAACTAAATTACATATAAATACATATTCACAGCAAAATTGTTCATCTAAATAATACTCCTATTACACTGATCAAAAATTGATCTAAAAATATTTTGAGCACCTTATTTACTTAATCTGTCATCTTCAGTAGAATTAACTTAATGCAATTTGACAATGGCGTTGATTCCGGCGTGGTCGCTAAACCTAAAGTTAAAACTAAATGAAATTGTCTCGCTCACTGATACGCTAGATCGTGTAAGACTTTTCGTCTAGCGATGTTTTAATTTAGCTAGTGACACCCCAGAATCGGTGCCAACAGGTACCTACCTATTTGGATCTTATTGGAAACTTGTTTGTCGTTTACTATCATCAGTATAGGCTATCACGTTCTTCTCGAAAGCATAAGTTAGCCTAGATATTAAAAATAAAGCTTTTGCGTTATCTAAATTTAATAAACGCTACATCATCTCATATCAAGAGCCAGTCAAAGAGCCAGTCAATTCAAGGCAATTAATTACGAAAGGTAATAATTATCTATCGAGATGAAAACTATGCAGATGTCTAAGTTCATAGTACGTAAATAATTGGTTCCTTTTGCTGACTTATTTAACTTACAAGTCAATCTCCACATCAATTTAATTAATACAAAATAAGTCTTATAAGGTAAATTAAACAATGTAATACTTAAAAAGTACAGTTTTTTTGAGAATTGCACTATGTGTGGTTATTGTTCGCTGTCTGAGATAGAAAATAAAAAGATCTACGTACACCTAAAAGGTTTCAGTCTTCATTCTCATTAATTACAAAGTAATATTTATGAATTTATTCTATCTGTATCAAAGAACATGTACGTACTTACCTACCTACGTTTTAACAATTCCGTAACGGTATAAAGTAGCTCTAGGCTACGGTAGGCTGGGCATGAGTTAAAAAATATAGTCTTAGGGGCTATAGGATATTTATTTACTTACACAGTTGCTTGTAAAAGTGACAAAAACGTGACTTTGAGCTATCTACAGAACTTAATTTTTTAATAACCTTGTTGACCCACCCAGACAGACACGTAGATAGAAATTTCGGGAGGGAGACGGGGGGACTGTTTGTGGGGTACCCCAAAGTAAGTTAAAGGTTAAGGTTTCTTAAAGGGGAGGTGTGGTTTTGAGGTTACCGAGATGGGGGAGGTGAACTCTCCAAATCCATTGTTTACAGCCATAATTAACTATCATCACATACTTGTCTAGTACTTAACAGTTCCACAAACAGCAACAAAAATAATTTTATTCCTCTGTAAGAATAGTGGACTTAGTTCACCTATTTAAACTATTGGATATGACACATTTTTCACCAAAAAAGTTCGTTCGAAAGAAAACGAATCGGAATATTGAATCTCGACTGAAATACAATGTGTAAATTTTGACCTTGTGCAGACCAAAAGGTGTAACAGAGCTAACAGATCTGAGGTACTATTGTCATATCCTTACCTTGTAATCTGAAACTGTTTTATAGAATTGTTGGTATATGAATATATCCAACTTACCTACCTACTGTAATAGTTGAAATTTTTTGAACAGCTTCTTTGCATATTATACTTACGTTATAGCAACGTGTGCTTATTAACCAATATTTTCCTTCTGATGGTGAATCGTATTGGTAGCAGTCGCCGTTTTTTCTTTACACCTAGTTGCTGTAAAAGATTTTTAGCTTCAGCTAAAGTTGCGACATCATTTCCATCTTCAACTCCTGAGATGAACCCGCTTTCAGGACGTGACATAGCTGGAGTATTCGTTGGCAGAAGCGAAAACCATCGCTCTATCTTTGCTTTTGAAGACAACTGTCACAAAGAAAAATAATAAAGAACAATTAAAATATTTACAATTCCTACTTGCTAAATAATAAAATAAAATATAAAATACTCGTCTATAATGTTGCTCTAACGGTGAAGGAAAACATCCTACACATTCTACTAAGATACGAGTAACCATTGTGTGAAATGGGGAAGGCATCAATGGTAAACCACCCCATTAAATCTGTCAAGAAAGTCGTTCTATGTGGTTATTTCCATAGAATGATCACGAGCATCATCAATCATGGCATTCATGATAGATAATACTTAAATACTGTCTTGCCAAGAGTTTTGGTTGCAAAGGATTTCTATAGCAGCTAGAAAAACGCAACACTTTTCTCAGATTTGCCTAACATACTATTTATCACTTAATGTCTTCCAACTTAACGTAAACTAAGCACTTCACCATAAAACGACAAAAAACTAAAACTTCTATTCTAGTAAAGAGGATTTTTTTACCAATCCGTTTCGAATCGGGCCTTACCTTACCTTTAGCACATTGCAGCGAATTTGAACCTATTTATCGGTTATCTAGATTTATATGGGTTTGGTCCGATTGCGTTTCAAAATCGCTGCAGTGTGCTCTAAAGGCGTAAATATTTACTACCTACTGACACTTTTTTCAGTATGATCAATTGCATTTAGCAGTGGTAGATAAATTTATATAATAATTTTCAGACTATTGTGTAGTTTTGTTATTTTATAAAAATAAATGTCTTCTATCACATGTAAGCATGTACATACTCGTACTTATATACGTTTCTACTAAAATAAAAATATTTTCCAAAAGGTAAAAATGTGTTTGAATCGAATTTTTTGCACAGTACAAGAACCGTATGAAAGAAGCACGATACTAACATTATCCTATCTACATAAACTACTGCATGTCATATCTCAGAGAATTTCAATTATTTTCTGCCTGAAAAAAGATTCATACATGTTTTGTTACGCCATGAAAATGTACGAAATAACTATAAAATTAGCTTTCATTTAACGACATCTTTTATTTCTCTAATGCCTCTTGATGTCAATGTCTGTTCATGATTTCATATTTTATTATAATAACTTATTATATTTACGTATTTTTTATGTGTTTGAGTAACTACAGATATTCGTAACAAAAGATTTTTCTTCACCAAATTCACTCTATGCGCTACTAGTTCGATTTCTGTGCTCGTATCGTAAGGGCGAACAAATTTATCAATTTGTACATACCTATATTACTTTACCTTACTTACATTGTATTTACTGATTTTATCAATACCTAACCTCTTTAGATCAGTTTAGTAGAATTAGGAGCAGTTTGTGCAAATAGTGCAACTGCTCAGTTTGTACAAATGCTCATCTGTACCATACCGTAAGGATAGGTAAGTATTGTAAAAAGTTAACTTACCTACCCTAACTTCCCAAAATTTTGGACGACGAACTAATTACAATGAATAAAGACATTAACTCCGACTAGGATTAGTGTTTCTCGCTTCACCAAGTTGCAGGTCAAAGAGGGTACAATCTGTTAGGCTTCTGTTACTCTGACGTCTCTTGTAACACTTTTAATGAAATCGGTAGGTAGAAGCCCCATTATCGGTTGGCGTCGCCAATTTGTCTCCATTTATTTTAAATTAAAGCCTTTAAGGTGCTATTTGCAATATAAGTAAGTATGGTACAAATAAATCTTGTAATTTATAGTCTAAGGTTCGTAAAATACTCACTTACTTATATATTGTACAGACTAGAAACGTAAGCTTCTTGCGAATTTGCAGTCCTTACATAATAAAGCACAGGCGGAATGGCGAGCTTTATTTCTTTATTTTTAACGGCTGTGAACGGTAGTTTAAATGGTCCCGCGTCAACAAACGTTCTCATTCATAATGATCGGATTTCCCTCCCCCGGCTGTGACTCTAAAAAGTTACGACTCATATTATATGACCCAGCTGAATGGTCATTGCTGCTGGTTAGTGGGTAATACCCACATCATTTTCGCTAGAGGATTTCATAGCCGAATTTGTCAGAAAAATCTAGATTTGCAAACAATACCTATTAAATCAAGTTTATTTTGCTATGCAGATAGTGTATTAGCGAGGCAGTTCCGAACAGAACAACTTAAGTAGCACGAGACTATGTGCCTGTTTCAGCTTACTTCGTAATTTCAGTGCTGAGAACAATGCGACTAACTTTAACTTACAGTTAGGTAAGTCTTCGTAAGTATTCCTCTCAGGAACCGATTGAATTTCTACTCACCTGTACCCTGTACCGCTTCTATATCTTCGATTTAATTTCTTTTGTTTAGTTGGTACTTACTTATATGAAATTCTGTTGCTATTGTTGACTAGTTTTTGCCTTTTGTTGGCGTAACATAAAGTATTTGAAACGTCAGGTCCATATTTTGGAATCAACACTAGAAACTCTCTTCTAGAACACGTATGTATGTGTTCCTACATTCAAACGACGAGGGAGAAATGAATAAACACAATCTTTATTGGTTTTAATTTAACATTCATTAGTGGTTGCTACATAATGGAATGTACGAGTATAATTATTTAAAATAATACTACATTGAACATCACATCACTATTTTTATTTTTGTCCAGTTTTTTTATTTGTCTGCATAGGGAAGGAATTGCTACTAACCATTGATAAGAATTGATCTTTTCATGTAGATATAATAACGGTTGGTTGAAAATTCTTAAATATACACATACGAGTATGTAAGTACTACAGTGTAAATATTTCATATTTTATGGTATAGTTAAAACAAATATAAAAGTACATAATCTCTCTGTAACAAGAATAAAATAGACGGAGCAATAGAACCATTACATAAAGTATGATATAGTAGGTTATAAGCTACAGAATAACTTTTATAAACGTTTGAACAAATTAAAATATAAAAAAATACAATATATTTATATCTATAGACCTAATTTTATTTCAATAGTATTTTTGCATATTATGGAAAACATTGAGTGAATTAAATTCACTGTCAAGATTCCTGTAGTCATACTCCATCTATAATTTCTTGTGGTCTTCAAAATTACTTAACTTCACATTTTAACCCGTTTAGGTTCATAAATTTTTAACACACTTTTATCAAATGCCAGGTCACTTATTGTCCGATTTATAATTCTTGCCCGATGCGATCTGAAACGCACAACTACGCGGGTGCATATCGAATATGAACACGATTCCATGTAATACGCGTGTACTGTAGAGGGATCCTAAAGCAGCCTGAGACAAATTAAAACCTGACTAAGAAGTACCATGGTGGAAAGTCGGCTTAATGGCCTTGCAATGATGAGTGTTCATCGAAAGATTATCATGGAGAACCTACAAGATTTTAATAATAAAGTAGTCGAGATTTTCACAAGAAACCCGAGAAGATTATGTTTTATAATTAAGATATTTTATTGTTGTTGTAGGTACTTAAACTATTAAACCTTTACTAATTGTATTTATTTTACCTACAATTCATATCCTCTACCTATCTATCATCTTGCTCCCACAGGCGCGGTCACTGGTGTCATGGGTCATGATCCCCCAAAATCTTGGAATCCAAAAATCCCTTTATCCTAATCTATCATTTATGTCTGATATGCTCTGAAATTTCGAACTCATTTCGCACGCTCCCCGTCCTAGCTTTCTTAAATAAGCCATTATCTGTATTGAATCTGCGTCAAAATTTCTCGCATCGCTCGTGCCTATCTTTCTAACCTAATCCATTATCTTTTTTCTGTGTGCATCCATTCCGAAATTTCGAGCTAGCTTCGCTCGCTCCTGTACTAGCGTTGTAACCTAATCCATTATCTTTTTTTCTGTGTGCATCCATTCCCAAATTTCGAGCTCGCTTCGCTCGCTTCAGCCCCAGCATTCTCTCCTGTTCTATCATCTGTATTTTTAGGGGGACCCTCTACAATTGTTATAAAAAATGTTAAGTGGTGAAAATGGATCTTTTCAAAAATCTATAGACACGTGACCATGACCCGCAAAATGTTAGGCTGCGACCGCGCCTGGCCCCTGGCCCATTGGCTGGCGACGCCCTTGCCGTGTAGGTAGGTATAAGGAATTTGTCTTAGGTAGGTACTTAACAATATTAGACAACTATGACTCGGACACCAAATTTACAGAATCAAAGCTTTTAAATTGTGGAACTAACTTTTACAATACGAGTGTAGGTACTTATAGCCGGCACATAATACCACAAATACATTTTGGCACATATAGAAATTTATAATAATATAGATTTATGTCAATCATAGATAACTTCCAAAAGACTAGAGCGCGGAAATCTTGGATTTCGTCATTCTACGGATTCAGTAACCACTTCGGAGTGCCAATTAGAAATGCCTATCTACCTAAAACTAGATATTATTTATATATTTATAACCAATTTATCTTTTTTATGAGTAAGTATATTATTAATTTTCTTTTTGCTAAACAGATTAAAACTAAGGAAATAACTATTAAAAGATTAAATTAAATTAAAAACTAAAACTAACTTAGAAAATACTTATACTAAAAATTACATTTAAAAAATTTGGCTTAAGTACCAATTCATCTTATATTTGGATTTCTTTGTCTCCTAATTGGGTCAATTATATAGGTAAGTACTTTCAATTTCAACTTCAAATTTTTTAATGTAAGTACCTTAAAGTACATTTTTACAAAGCCATTTTTTACTCTACCATCGTTTCGTAAAGTGCTAAAAGGGATGTTAAAAGGTTTGTGACAGATATTATAAGATCTATTCAAGTGTTATTTTACAGCAAAAAAGTAGAGAACTCGTGATACTGCTATTTGTAAACAATCATATAATTTTGACCTGGGATTGTCAATGACAATTGAATTGAATTGTCATTTTGCGGCCATCGTACTGTCCTCTGCCAACAAAGTACTATAGTGTAACTGCTACATTACAGAAAATAAGCGTCCATGACAACACGAGTTATATTTCATACTCGTACATACATTATGAATACACCTAAATCAATTTACCTACCTACCTATCACAACTAAATTGTTTTGCGGAAGCATTGCTTTTGTAACTTGCAATAAGTAACATAAGTAATAATAATAACACAATATTTTAAGAATATGACTCATAAAACTAATTAATGATATAATTTCGATATGATAAAAGATATGATTTCGGATATGGGTTAGTATCACATTGACTAAATTAACTCATTCATAATAGAAAAGACAATATATAAACAAAAAATCAGACAAAGATATTATCGTGATATGTAAACAGGATTTACAGAATTTCCTACCCTAATGAAATGTATCGAGATATAATTGATTTTACTTAAAATTTGGCACCATTATAAAGTCTCAACTTTCAGACTAGAATAATTTATTTCTATGGTAAAATAAAGTAAATAAAATATAGGTACATTTTCCTATTCTTAGGTAATAAAGAGACATTCGTCTTTTGCATTAGTAATAAAACCTATAACTTTTACGTAGAACATAAAAGAAATACATTAAAATGCAAGCTTGTCGGACGCGTCTCAGAACTATCTAAATAATGACTAGAGGACGTAGGTAATTTCCTACTTGGTGGTGTGTCGTGTCCATTGTGAACGCAATGCCGTCATCATTTCGCTGCGGTTCGGCACTTTTTCACTAGTAGATCGAGTGATGGGACCAGATGGGGTTAACAAGCGTTCCACGCCGGGAACTTTCAGCGTCATTCCAGAAGGCGTTTGGTTCTCCAACTGTAGTACTGCGACATCTGAAGAACTTGCCGACGGACTCACTGGAACTATGAGTCTCACGCGGCCATCCTCGCCAGTGGCAGTTAATGTACCATTATGTGATAATGGCATTATGAACGGCACTCCATCGTCGGAATTAGATGCCTCCGGGGTGGAGTCCTTTGATGTGGTCGGCTGACTATTGCTACATAAAGAATTCTCAGACTGTCCAACACTCATCGGTAGAGTTAAGGTTCTGAACTCCTCTGTAGAACCTATTCTTTCCTTGTACGCTTGGTGATTCATTAAATATGCGAGATCCGTGTTACTAAAGTGATTCGTTAACGGTGGTATACTCGGGAATGCGATTGTATTCTGATAAAACTGTTGATTGGTATTTGTTGCCGAATTTGTATTAGGGTCGGTTCCATTGACGAATGCCATATTTTGAAACTTAGAAATTAAGTAATTTTGTATTTGTTCATTTGTCATGCCTCCGAATGATGGCGTTGAACTAGGTCCATTGACTGGTGTGCCAGGGATGTTTGGAGACGTGCAAAATGGGGATAATCGAATATTATTATTTTCTACATTCTGTGTAACTTTGCTGCTTTGTGAAATCAAATTAATTAACGAGTCGGAACGGTTTTGGTCTCTGCTGCCGTTGCATCTGCCGTAGTTTTCAGTCTTGATAAGATCGTTGACTCCTTCCTCGACCTTATTCTGAATACGGCGGCATAGAAATAACGTACTATTATTAAAATTGTCGTGAACAACAACAGTGAACTTTTTTGGCTAACAAACAAAATTAAACTCGAGCTGTAAGTTACGACGAACATAAAACTATGATTAAAATATTACTTACTAATATAATTTCTAATACATTTACACACACTAACACATTTTGTTTTAACTATTACTGAGATGCTTGTTGTTGTGCAATTAAATACTAGGTAATAACATGCTTCACGTAAAAACATTCACATTATTAATACGACAACGAGCTATGTAAACAAGCACAAAGATGAAATGACAAAAAGGATGAAAAATTAGTACGAATATGTACACACTACACAGCAGGTATTGGTGTTATAAATATAAGAAAGCCATAATAGGGACAGTAAATCCATAAAGATTGCTCTGAAACGTAGAATAAGTAACGCACTAACGTTATACGACCTGGGGTATTTATGGATTATGATACCCTTAACTAAAGACGCTTATAAAAGTAGATAATTCATACCCTACACAATAAAAAAGACAATTTCTGTAAGCTATACGCCTATTATCTACCTACATAACAATATTAGAAAGGTTGTAAATTAAAAACAAACATAAAAAGATCAATGTAATATCTACGTGATATAAAGGAATTTGTATTTAATTATTAAATTGTACAGTAACTAAGTACTGGACAATCAAATCATTTTTTTTAATGTAAGTAATCGCTAAAAATGCAGCAAATAAAATAACATAACAGTTTAATAAGTCAAGCGTTGGCAAATAAATAATAAGTACGAGTATGTTCCCTTTACCCTGAAAGGTAATTTTATTGTTTTAGGTTGAATATTTAATAAACTACAAATACTACAATGTATGAACATATTATCATGCTACCATTTTTTTTTCAAAAGCTTTGTATAATCAATCTGACGTAAAATGTTTAAAAATTAAGAATTGATACGATTTTCCGAAACAATGACCCTGTCGCTCTATGTCCACTTGGATCCCGTCTGTCTGCCTGTATGAACGGATATTTTCTAACCGTGTTTCTCAATCGTATTTTCTATGTACTACATCTGGCAAGTGATAATAAAAATAAAAGCGAGCGCGATATGATAGTTCCATGAGATATGAGACATGCGTGGAAAAGTACCTGTTTTATAACACAAAACGCTCAACGAAAGCAAAAACCTCCTCGTATGAAGTATATCTTCAAACGGGGTTTTGTCAATCGTGATTCAGTAGTGCAGTCTTATTTTAGTCATTCATAAAGGGCAAACATAATCGTTCTGCCAAGAATCGAATTTATTAGAAAAGCTTCTTTCAAATTTTAAGACTACTTTCAGCAAAACACTTCGCAACCAATAAAATAATCAATTAACTAAAAATAACATATACCTACACTACATGTGCTTAGTACTTATATGGTGTAAGTAAGTAAACCTTGATCAAGAATTTAAAAACCCTGTCATAAGGGCGCTGTCGGCAGTTTCTAATGATCTGAGTTCGCTATGAAAAAAAATATGGTACCATTTAATTCCGCAAAATGGTGAGGGTTTTTATATTCCTGATCAAAGTATATAACTAAATGCAAAATGTTTGCATACTTAACAAATTTACCACGTGAATATACAAAAAGTAAGCAAATAAAAATATATCTGAAACAACGACCTACCTGCGGCAAGAGTGTTAATTGCTGGGCGCTGATTGGACGAGAGGAACCACGTTCTCGTTCTTGCAGATGAGCCACGAGTGCAGCAATATGCTCCAACAATTCCTTATTGTGAACCAACAGTTGATGCGTGCGCGCCTGTAAAATCATATAAATATGCAAAAATATCAAAACACGAATGTAATTTAACACCGGTAATTAATATCTTACAGTTCCGATATTCTGCGACTTCAGAAAGTTCACAAACAAAAACAAGTTTAACTCTTTATTGTTGCCAACGCAACGTAAGCGCGCCGCCTATGTCGGTTTTGCACCCATCGTTTTCATACATTTTGTATGCAAGTAAATTAAGAGGCGGCGCGCCGGCCGTTGTGCTCTATTTCCGCCCCCTTTAAACTATTTTCATACAAAATATATGACTTCGCCTTCATACGAAGGCTTCCTACGGCGCAAAACATACACAAGAGGTGTGCCGACCGGCGTGCGCCGTCAGCTCACCGCCTGTGTTTGTTTTGCGCTTAAGGTGGGTAGAGGAGGCGTTAAATCAATTACCTCTATTAATTTTAAGATTATACAACCTATTATAGAATTCGATTTTATTTTGTTTATTGTGGTGCTACTATACAATATGCATACATATAAATAAATATATACATAATACATTAAAAAAGACAATTTGAGCTCTATGCACCTGTTTTCTGACCGGGTGACATCTCAAATGTCATTATACCTATGTTATTTTTATATACCTACTTATAATGTGATAATATGCTCAATGGTACGCCCTTGTCTCTTGGTAACAGCCAAGTCAAGCCAAGATCCACTTCGGCTGTGACATCGGGTTACTTCGCCAGTGGAAAAAGTGAAAATGGCCTCCATAGCTAATTTAAATTTAGTAAAAATAGTAAAAAAAAGTTCTCCCCTGACCTGGGCTTCACACCGAGCAGCTTGTTCCGCAGCAAGTTGATCCCGCAACAGCAATAGCTGCGCAACGGCAGCTCTCGTCTGCTGCGCCTGTTGCTCAAGCCGCTCTCTCAACAGTTGGAGTTGGTGCTGCGCACTCAGGGGCGTGGTGACGTCGTCTGAGGTACTCGACATTTCAACTTTGGTCACGCACTCAGGTAGGCCGGGAAGGTGGATGCTCGGACTTGGTGTGGTACGCTGCAATAATGACAATAGCTCATGCTAGGGCACCAGACTGCGGCGCAATCGTCGTCGGTTCGAATCCACCTCTAGACCATTGTGGTGGACCACTCCAGAAAGGTACAAGCTGTTATCAGCTTAGTTTAGGTAGTTAAATAACATTAATAATATGTGAAACAGAGGGAGATATGTCTATACATTACAATATTGTAACCTGCATTTTATGTCAATTCACAAAAAGTAATTGCTTTTATACTTTTGAAATAAGTAAAGGTTAAAAATACAGGTGTTTGTTTACAAAACTGACTTAGTAAGTATACGAGTAGGTATCATAACTTCATAAGTAATATTTGTGTTCGCAATTTCTTTGTAGAGCAGCGAGGAAATGAAACGAAAACAATAAGAAACGTTGATCTACTTGCAATCTGTTTCCACAGCGATGGTTCCTACTGTATATGTTGTAGCCACATAGCGTAATGGCGCATTTCACGAACTGCGTAGTCATTTCACGAAATGCTAAAACAAGTTAGACAGATAATGTAATAGTCGAGTTTTACACTAACTATCTAAGATTTTTAGGCATTTCGTGAAGTGCATATCATTTGTTCGCACATATCGTAATAGTAGAATAACACTGTGTCTAGATAAAAAGCGCACTTCCTGAAATGCATAACATGTTCTGCGCCGATAATTGTTAGGATGTTCGACTTTCAATGCGTGCGAGATTCGGATTAGATTTGTACTTGATCTTGGGGTCTTGGTCTAACCCAGATCTAAAGCCCAGACTCATACCCAAGACCCAGACACAGATCCAAGACCCAGACCCAAGACCAGACCCGAGACGCGTTTAGGAATATGGGGGGTGGCAATGTGTCCAAAAATTAAGACCCGTATGAGAACAAGCTATTATCTTGTAGTTCGATATTTGGGGCAAGAGTAAAAATTCTTTGTCACGTTAGTAATATAAAACTTTGATAAACGTTAAATCACATTGAAATATAATATTATAGTAAGAGGGTCGCAAGGTTTTTTACTTAACTTTTTGGCCTTTTAGTGGGTCGCGACACTAAAAAGGTTGAGAAGCGATGAATTGCACTAACCGCGTAAAATGAATTAGTCATTTCACGAAGTGCGCTTCCGAGCTAGACACATGTCATAGTATAATTCAGGTGATTCCCCGTGGTGCAAACAATACATTACGCTATGACTAGAGATCTACATTTCACGAAGTGGCTAAAAATCTTAGACAGATAGTGTAAAATTCGACTATTACAGTATTTGTCTTAACTTTTTTAGCACTTCATGAAACGCGTCATTATGCTATGTGTCTACGACATATACATTGTAATACGAGATTTCTTTGAATGCCACGTCCAGAAGCAATTAATTTTATGAAGTTTTTTTTGTAGCTGCAAAGAATTATTTTACTTAGAATTAAGATTATATTATTATTTTTTATCGTTGAGGGGAATAGGATTTTATTAATAACGAACACGTTAATATTCATCTAAATATTGTAAATCCTGTTTATTAATATTTAAAAACAATCAAATGAATTAAATAGGGTTTAAGTAATCTAGCCAGCAGTTTGAAGGTAAAACCAGGATGAAACAACAGGACGTGGCCAGAGTTTCATATTAGTGCATCTATCAGTATGCTCCGAGTGCTTTTGCCAATAGAAACTAAAGCGTAACGCTACCGACGGTTCAAATACTGTCTAAAACCACTATCCAGTCTGCCGCCATTCCAAACTAAGCAAACTTAGCACCGTACCGTTTTGCATAATGACTTCCTGAAAACTCGACCCGACAGAAAGGAAATTCAAGAAAAGTTTTGCTGAATGTTAACGAGTGGGAGAGTACTACACCCTGGAAGAAGCTACCAGACCATTCATCCTCATTTGACAGATCCATTTTGTGCAGCGAGGAAACTGGTTATAAAGTTGGAATGGTTTATTACTGTCTACTTCAGCAATCCATTAGCAATCATTAATTTCTTTCTAAATAATGAACGAATGTAATTTTTAACCCCCGAGGAATAAGTTTGACGCGTTTGTCTATATGCTGTGGCGTCATAACTCAACATTTTTTTTTGACAGGGTACCCTGTTTTCCTATCCAGGACGGAGTAATGGAGCGAGCGACACTAACACATCAACATTTTTCGCCACCTCTAGCTCAGTCACTATGAGGAAAGACTGGACTGATTTCCGCAACTCGACGTCTACAGCGCCTATTTTGCGAGTGATAGTGATAGGAAAGCAACTACTCATTCAAACCACTCTAACCTCGCCAAAAAGTTCAGCAGTCCTTTGATTGATGTTCTGTAGGATTTCGGGAAGTGACCTCACTGCATTCTAACAACTCGTGGGCGACCGTCTCCTCTGCCCCCAAGCATGCCCTACACAGTGAGCTGTCTGTGATACCCATGTTGAAAAGGTGTCTGTTGAGTGGACTGTGTTTGGTTTATATCCCGGTTACCTTCCGGCTCGCACAGCATAACAAAGAAAAAATTCTTGAAAGTAAGTGACGTCAGAAGTTATGAGTCATAGCAAGCCAAGAAGTGATTTTATGTGAAATTTTGCGCCGTGAATATTTTTTAGAAGATTAATAACTTTGTGAATAATTGTGCTACAGGAACAAACGAGGTATCGTTGACAATGTTATTAGAAGAGAATCGATATATTTATGAAACTTGAAAATCCAACAAGAACTACAGAAGTTGTGCGTCAATTAAATTTGTCATGGCGCCCAGAAAACATCGTCATTTGAAAAGGGATGCATCAAAAATTGGGGATAATAAAGATGAGGCATCGATTGTGATAAAAATTATGCCAATCGTCCTACGGGAACTTCATCAACGAACCCTAGGAAGTTGCGGCGGCCGGCGAAAATTTGGAGCCGCAGCCTAGTACGAGCGGGATAACGTCATTAAACTTTGTTTCATGTATTTCTTAATTTCCTCCACTGTACTCCACTCACCCCCACTGATTCCCACTGTCCCACACTGTCCCCCACTGCCCTTACTGTCCCCCATTGTCACCCACTGTCCCCCAATCACCCCCACTATCCTCCACTTTTCCTATGAAAATTCCGTAACTTAACAGGGTTCCCTGCCCAAAAGTGTAGACACGATCAGTATCTTGCTTGGATTATGGAAAATTGGATCAGTATCTTTAATCTTAGATGGGATCTGAGTTTGAGCTCAAATGTTTAGGTGCCCTTCCCACACCTGGAACCTTGAAGACCTGAAAAGTCAAGGGATCTCCACAATAGTAAGTCGTGGGTTTCTTATATTTTTAATATCGCAAACCCTTTTTCGGGCGACGGATTCGCTCAATTTCTCTCACATCCTATTTTCTAGCTATATCTATCTACTATCTTTAGTATCGTCATTAAAAGAGGAAGCGGGAACCACTAGATATACCCGATATATAGAACACCAATAAATAGACGTATCTATCCGTCTATTCTTTGGATGTCTTAGTTGTATTTTATTTTCTGTAGAGAGAGAAAAGAAATATTAGTCACTATTAGCTCTTTATTAGAGAATAAACAGCAAATAACATGGATGTAAGAATAATTAGTCACCTTCCCTAGTTTGTTCCTTCATGACTAATAGTGATTAAAATATGTAACACAGTTCCAATTTTAAGTTTTAATTCTTCATCACAAGATTTTATCACCAGGGTTGTACGTCGTATCAATATTGGATATGATAAGTAAGAAAATGAAGTAGGTAAGTAAGTCAATGGTTCTTCCAGTTTTAGTTTTAATATCTCATTAATGTTTTCGTCAGAATACCACAATGAAAACTTTTCATTGGTTTTCAATGAACGATACACGTCGATATTGCACATGATAATAAGCATACGAAAACACAAGGATGATGGTAAAATCCGAATCATACAAGTATTCACGTGCCGATGATATTATTATGGTTTTGATTTATTATTACGATTCTTGGATCCAACGTGGGAGGCAATGTGACCAATGTGTCAGGATTCTGCAATTTTGACATCTGGTAGTTTCTTTGGACGTTTTCATAATTTTAGCATTATTTGTCAGGAATTGCGATTTTGTTGTGGCGACCCAGGGTCCAGTTATTATAAAATAAACAAAGACCTCTTTATAAATGATATTGGTATAGTTTAAATTTTATTTATGCCAAGTTATACAAGTAATACAAGTCGTACATTTTTAGCAGTCGGGAATGAAGAATTTCTAGACTATGTTTTTGGAATAAATGCAATAACAGAATAGATGCCTAACTGGACCACTCTCTATCTGACCCGTTTTTCCTCTTTTGGGTTATGTCAAAGCAAAAATAACCTTGTGAGTGTGGTAATAAGATTTAATCTCCTTTTTACTTTTAATGATATTTATATGTTAAATTTAATTGCTCCACAGAAATTTGAAAAATCGACCATTGTGTGAAATTTACACAAGTGTCGTTTTATTTATTATTTAGTACTGGCTCTTTTTATGGCAGTTTCCGTTATGGACTGGCAGGATGTGGCAGTTTTTGACGAATTTTATCGCAGGATTGCTATTTCAAAGTTGGTCACACTAGTGGGAGGGCGATTATTATGAGTGAGCACTATTTTCGGTCTGGATAATATTGTTTCTATTTTTAAAAGGTTGATCTACATAAAGGTCGATTGTTGCATAACATGATTTATGAATAAGTAAGCGTAACACGAAGTGCATGTACTCGTAAATCTCATCTGAGTTATCATATTTTTAAATCCCGACCGATCGAGGGATAAGTTATAATTTTGACACGTTTGTCTGTCGGTCTGTTTGTCTGTGGCATGACCTGACAACGGATGGTCCTATTTGGACACATTAAAAAAAATATCGAGAATATTGTCGAAAGTGTTCTTAGCTAGGTCTGATAAAGATTGGACCAGTGGTTTCCAAGATTATGGAGTCTCTTTGATGTCAGATGGGATATTTGGAACGGTAAAAGCTAGATGGTTTGAATTAGAGCTCAAATATTCAGGTACATGGTGCGTTTCCGACATTCTGGTACGTTGGAGGTTTCTTAAATTATTTAATTTAGAGTTATTGCTAGATAAGTAAATAGCTACCTTATTTGTATTGTAATTTTATTATTGATATTATGTTTTGATACCTGACAAGACGAAATCAACGTACGTTCGTATGTCTCCACAATACTAAAACAATTTTAGATATCGAAATCTTTACAATACATTCAGAATGTGTAGTTAAATTAATAAATAATAAGTAACGTTGTACCTTTATCTTGATTCATAAGGGAAAAGGCAAAAGATGAAAGTTGCCTGTTCGAGGTATTTTTATGTGCCGTTTCTTTTATTCTGTCGTAAAAAGTCTACTAAGTGTGTATAGATATAGGCACATATTACCTACAAAGAAAATGAGTCTTTGAGGAAACCACCAAAGTTTCTTTTTAACCCCCGACCGATCGTGGGAGGGCGTGTTATAAGTTTGACACGTTTGTCTGTTTATCTGTCTGTCTGTTTGTGTGTTTGTTTGTGGCATCATAATTTGACAACGGAAGATCCGATTATAACCCGTTTTTTTTTAAATTTAATAGATTTTTTTTTAAATCGTCTGAAAAGGCGATGTTTTTCCAGTTCTCAGTAGCGGCGCGACGCTTAAGCAAACGACACCTCTCAATGTGGTTTTTTTATCTGTGAGAAGCTGTGCTTTTCGTATTTTGTATGCCCTTAAACTGAGATCATCTTTAATAATACGCTGCACTATAGACCGACTGATTATGAGATCTCGAGCCATTTTTCTTATCTTGACCTGTGGATTACAAGCCAAGCTTTGCTTGATTATATGCCGCGTTCTAGATTTCCTAACAGTTTTTTTTCCTCTCCCAGGACGGTCGGCGATGTTGCCGTGCTCCATAAATCGTTTAATCGTTGAAGAAACTAACTGGCGACTAACATCGACACTCCTAACTATCTCTCACTGTCGTTTTCAACTCTCGTGCAACGCTATAATAGCTCCATGCTTTTAAGACATTATAATTAATCTACTTAGTAACTGAGAATCAAAGTTAAAATGACGCCAAGATAAGTGAAATCAATAATAGAAAACAAATAAAATCACAGAACTTTACTTTTTTGGAATTTCTACTTTTTAATTTTGTCAACGTTATTTTGGGCCACGGTGTAGTATGTTTCGACATTATAGAGCTCAAATCGATTTTTCCTTGTAGTTTCTGCATGTATTGTAAATATTCCCAGCCAATAAAATACATAATAATTAGTAAGGTTAAATTTATTTAATTACATCTTAAAATTATGTATATTAATTATTAGTAAGTAGTTATATTTAGGGTGAAATCTGTGCTGGGGGCTTGTGGGCGGTATTGAATCTTAGGGATAAATTACAAAAGCCTTACCTGCGGCGATTTCTTGCCCTCTTTTTTCGGCGGTGGTGGCAACAGTTCCAAGTGCTTCGGCCTGGCTTGTTCCTCAACCCTTTCAACCTCCTCCTTTGCTCTCTCCTTTGAAGTGGATGCTGCACCTGACTCTGAGGCACCGCAGTCTGATGCCGCGTCTGCCGATTGGATAGCGCCTATACGTAGAATTATGGTCAGGAAAAATCTTTTTTATAAATAAATAAAATAAAATAAATTATAACGATTGAATATTATAACATACTTGTATTGATTATTTACATGATGATTAATTATATAAGTAATCTAGTAACTTTTGGCGTATTTGCCGCGAAGAAAACGGTATTGGAATTTTTCGAATTTTTAGAAGCAAGAATTAATGATAGTTCACATAATAAGCTGTAATTCGCCATACCAGTAATAAATATAAGTATTTTATCCCATTTATTTAGATACTATTTAGATAGCAGACTGATTGTTTTGTTACAGAAAAAATACCTAATTACTAAAAGAAAGCTAAAAAGTTTTAAACGCTTTTTAAAATCATGATGAGACATATTAACCAATTAATTTTGCCACACGTTAATTTTTAATACCAGACCGGGTAAACTGAATGGTTGACATTGGCAAAGAAGTATTATGTAGCCTGAGGTGTATGGCTATAACATTATGACGTTGTTCGTTAAAACAGCTGTGATCCGTTGCGTCGGATGTCATAAAATGGTACATAAAAGCTAATTATAAGCCACCTACACAACGTGAAAAAGAGAAATAGATGTTAGGTAAGATGTGGAAGTTTAGCATAAACACCTTAAACTATTAGTGATACATCTGTTTATTTAATCTATGTAAGCCCGGTGCGTGTTTTGTGACGACACAATATTAAAACAAAGATATTTTCCGTTACGATAAAATCCTGAAAATGCGCACTCGACGTTCATACAAAGTTGAAAGAAAATTACCCCGAGGTTAAAAGTGCCCTCTAAAGGAGAAAATTTGCCACGGCTTTTCAGAATTAACAAAAAATGCCTTCCCGATGTTATTATCGTCTTATTTTTCTGCCAAGTAAGTAGGTACTTAGGTTTGGAATATTTCGTCTCTTTTATAAGTCAGCGATATTAAATTTTTACATTAGAAACATTGTAATTTAAAATAAATTTTCCCTGACATTATTAATTTATTGCCTACCTATTTGTAATAGAGTCTACATAGTTGGCACAAGGTACTTATGAGTTTACGATTTTCCACAACTGATTTCAGTGGGTTACGCACCAAATACAAACGACATGGCTCTATTCTAGAGATGACGACGACGTCGCGTACGTTTACGCTCGTTACCATTAATTTACACCGTCACCGTCACTAAAACTAGTGCATAACGTATTCTGTCGCCGGTAAATTTTACATATACTTACGATACAAACCACACAAAATCTACAAGAGTATTATAGTAGGACGAGTGAAATCCCTGAAGTCATCGTTTACAGTAGCAGCCTATGGAACTATAAACTTACCTAAGTATTATTGAATGATAATGCCTAAGTACAATAACCGTGATGTCAATAAACAAACGACTTATAAAAGTCTTCCCATTCACTCCAACGTACGTTAAAACGTTCACTATATATACGATTTTTTTTATTGACAATACAATCAGCCTGCCTCCATCATTCGATTTATGCTAAATCTTATTCTATAGTAAACATACTCGTACGTTTGATATTCAAATATCAGCTACCTTTGTAGTGTTACGTATTGTAGTGACACATTTTCCCTCGCATTTCGCTCCGTGTAAATAAATAATGGTATTCGCATTTCGCAATATTGTTTTCTGTATTTGGGTATTTCGCAGAGCAGATATGAAGTGAATAGACAGACATTAGGGACGATCTGTCACTAGCAGTTGGTGTTAAGAAGATAGTAATCAGAACTCAGAATAGTGAGTTAGACAAGCCATTAGATATCGGATTGTCAGTCAGTAAGTATGGTATACATATTCGCTTATATATATCGTAGGTAAATAGCTCAAGAATGCTTGCAGAATAATGTACTTACTTACAACCACTAATGTCAGTACCTACGGTATTAAATTATCAGTTATAGGTTACGTGATAAATTCTTAAACACCAATTAAGTTTATAGTGACTCGTATTGTAACATGATACTATGTTTCTGCTATACGTGACAGAGACGTCGACTAAGTAAGTAAGTACATTATTAATATTTCATAAATTAAGCGGATACTTAATTAAAAGTGTAACTGTGGTGTGGTGATTTTAGGAGCTCGGAGCCTACTTGCGAGCACGGTCCGGAAGTGATCCTGCAGGATAAGCAACGTCGGGCGCGGTCGGTACCAGGATGGGTGACCGCTAGTGGATATACCACTAGCGGTCACCCATCCTGGTACGTTAATCTAAGCTCCGTACCTCAGAAAGCACGTTTAGCAGTCAGTCCCGGTTGTTGTCGTTCGACAGCAGTCGTTAAGCCTTGTCAGAGGCCTACGGGCGGCCTGAACAACTCTGACAAATAGGTTGTCCACTAACTATACGTTAAGCAAGCAAGCATGCAACTGTGATATGATTTTGCATTACTATAATTCTTGGTATTAATTCAAAACCAAGAATTACAGTACATTTTCAGACCTTTGGAAGGTTGTATGTCACTGGCTCGATCCGTGAGTGCTTGGTCTTCGATGGCTGATGATGTGGACGGTGCTGGCTGGTCGGAAGAACTGGATTGCATCTTGTGGCAAACTTCGAAGGCTTGTCCCACTGTGCGTACAATCCTCATCGCTTGACTCTAGACAAAAACGGGAAGTATATACAGGTAATGAGGTAAGTAAGTACTTACAATACGTCTTTGATTAACAAAAAAAATATTATAAAAGCATCTTTTAAAATACACAAATCTATCATCGCCATTTAATCAGAAATGGCATGAAAACTTATGCATAGCTTGGGCCGGAACAATATTTTTTCGATCCTGTATAATCCGAACGCTTATCAACGATAACAAAGAACACGATTGTACTCGTATTTTCAAAACGTGAGTTGAAAAAATCGCGATATCATGGAAATAACAACACAATGGGAACCGTCAGGTATGTTCACCCTTTATATAAGGGTGCTACGAAATGAGTGATATTTTATAAAAGGAAGATAAACGGGCTGCGATGCATGCGTGGGAGATGACATGTGTTTAATTAATGTTCTCTCATTCAGTCGGCGTAACGAATGGAAAAAGACTGTTTAAAATACTAGGAACGTTAATTATAGAGACATACGCCTGAAATGTCTATATAGAGTTTCTTTGAGAAGAAAACTGATAGAATAGATAGCAATTAATAACGAAGTTGATTTAATATAATAAAATGTGCCTATACTCGTACATATAATTAAATCGTGAAGGTGAAATTTTAGTTTGTCTCATTGTTTATTTGAACGAACATCACGTTAAAACTACTGAACGGATTTCGATGAAGTTTTCACGGATATATTTAAATAAGTTCAGATTTGAAATCTAGGCCGGATGGCGTTTTGAAAATTCTACTTAAAAATAGATCAAATGTGGGGGTAAAATTAGTATGGAAATGCGAACAAACTTGCGGGCAACAGCTAGCACGTACCTAATAATAATAATAAGTCATCTTCAACATACTACAATTTCAGTTATCAATCTCATATATTTAAGGAAATATCATAGTTTTTTAAGTAACCCGTTATTTTTGCGTCCCAGTGTATAATAATTAAATAAGATGTATAATAATTATATAAGATGTATAATGATCTCTAAAGGTGTTCTCTAATGTCTCTCATAATCTAAACCCAAAGGCGATATAAGTTAAAGAATTTTAGAAAAGTATCTATACCACATATAAGTACTTAATAAATATTCGGTTATTTCTATAAAAGATCTAAAGAATTAACGTAAGGTAGGTAGGTAAGTATAACAGAGATCGTTGGCAAATTTCCAGAGATCGGGAATATGTGCATTTCTTGAAAATGTCACAAGTAGAAAGAAAGAATGTACAGTTGAAATAGATCTTTTTAATGATAACTTTTTGCAGATGACTTTTTTAAACTGAATTACCATTTTGTGCGCTAGGTGACCAAGTAACAACACCAGTAAAGTTGATTTTTTTATCATATCTTTAGTACTCATAAAATAATCGCCGGCCCTTACGCATAAAATTTTTATGAAGTTATTCAATCCAATTTTTGCAAATATCTCCAGATCCATTAGTATTTTAACTAATTAGTGCAAAACCTTTTATGTAGAGTTCAAATAGATCTTGTAGATGTCCCCTTATACGTACAAAAAATTTCAAATTTTAACTTAGCACTTTTTCCTGTTGAGAAATTAAAAATTCGGACTTACCACCTTTCGCACTATCCGATCTAGTAGCCATATCAGTTGAAAGATTTTGAATATCTTTATCAGTGACGAAATAATCGCCTGTTAACACTTAGTTGTTCCACCCTGTATGTATACAGAGAGGTACATACAACAATTATAGTAAGTCATATCTTGCGGATAATCTTTCTATATAGCCTAGTGCCTTTGTGTAATTTAAGTAAAACGAGTAAGTGAAAATATGGTGTATACAGGAAGGTATATATTATACTTACATGCTACCCGTTAGATACGGTGTGTATAGAGATTTGTGTCTAATCTAAAGTGGTTCAGGCTTCCAATACCCAATAACAAAATAAATGACGTTTCAAGGCCCGGTTGCCCGAATAATAGGCCAGGAGTGTTTTGGTGAGATGAATAAGTTTGACACTGATCGATGATCGTATTCTACCTACGCTGTTTACTGTAGTGAGAAAAGGTCTACTGAGCTGACATTATTCCTACTTCTTTGGAATATAGATAGTGCGATAGTGTCTACAATTAAGATAATTGGTTAATTTAAAAATTATGAGGCGGAAGGTGGAATTACAACAATAACTAATTATCTTCCCTCTCACAATTTTTTAATTCTAGGAAAGTAACTTATAATTTGTTTGTAGACGTTCCAGGCGTTAGTAAATAAGTATAGGCAAGGGTTTACGTAAACTCGTAATCAAAGGTGAAGTCTTTAACCGTTGATTACACAGACAATTTGATTGCTTACTTAATTTTTTTGGTCTTCAAGCAACCAGATTAAGTCCAAAAATTTTCTTTTTCTTTATACTTTTATTCCAGCGTACTTACACAAAAACAACAATTTGTATCAGATAAGGTCGCAAAACAGCACGGTTTAACAAATCCTTCGGCTACTGACCGGTTGGCCGTGACAATTTATCGTAAATAACACTAATTTTATTAATTCAGTTGCTTGAATTGTATTTTAAAAAATCTCAATGCCTATGGTTAACGTGTGACAATGACCTTTACGTCGATCATAATTTTTGGCTACCTCATCTATCTAAATACGTCAGAGATCTATTCGGGTTGGAACGTCACTGGCCGGAATGAGGTTAAAGAAATGCTGCGCTATGGAGAAAAAAAATTAAGCCTGAGACTTAAATAATATCTAAGTATTCGTATATCATACGGATACGAATAGACAGAAAAGGCTATATTGCTATAGCTGCTACTGTACCTACTCATTGTATTGTTGCAACAAATAAAGATTTTATCTATCTATCTACTGTAATCGTATCGAGGAGAAAGTTAACATCTGACTAGCCAAAATCGAAAAAGTAGATGGATCGGTACCATGATAATCTATACAAAAAAAAACTCGGACAAGTGCGAGTAGACTCGCGCCCTGATATTTCCGTAGAAACTTATTTATGTAGATAGGTACCTACTTACATACCTACATATGATACAATATTTTAATATTAAAATAAATCACATAACCGGAAAACTTAGTACCTAGATATTTTACCAATAAATATTTCACTCAAAAAACCTTTGGTATCTTTAAGGCGAGTAAACCCGCGTTCTCTATTTCGGCCTCATCTTCACTTGTCGGTAGTTGTGGGTAAGGTAAGCATCAGCAAATCACCGAACATTACTCTAGCGATAACTCTAATAATTCAACAAACCCTCGGCTTACCATTGTGGATATCACCTTACTTTTTCCTGGTCATCATCAGCTCCTCATAGCTCCAGACGTGAGAATAACATCATGGTCCTAAATATTTGAGCTCCTCTTTTGATCGCGGTTTAAAAATCATAAAATACTTGTAAATCAACAGCCCAATCCGAATGAAAAAGATGAGATTTACGGACTATAGCAATTGTCTGTTATTTACTATCGTGACTAAGTATTCTAGTGTTTGTTTAGTAAATAATAAAGTTCTTAAACGAATAGCTTTTAAGTTTAAAATCATCATCATCATCAAGCATCTTTTGGCTCTTATTATGCGCTTCAGTATAGTGTGCGAGTAATTTGTAATGCTTTAACTGTTGGCTAACGAAACAGCAGAACAAGTTTATTATTAGTTAAGATATGAATTATGACATATTAGAAATATAAACATAATCTTTATTGCTCTCTGTGGAATAAATTATATGAACTTCTTAAGTTTATCAATCGAAAGATAAAACAATAAATCAATATAATAGATGTCACACTGATTCGATATAATGTTCCCACATTTAAGCGGATTTTGGAAAAAATATATGGGAGAAAACGAAGTAACGGAAGAAAATACCTAAATACACTTTAGGGTTCTTCAAGGTCAGAGTGAATAGGTCCTTACAAACCCTTGTGTTACGTGCACAATTTTCAACTTCATCGTCGTCAGTTGCTATCAGGTAGGTTAACGATCAAATGTAGGGACAATCCTTTTTCAATGAATATTAATATCTTTTCGCTTTTAATTTTTAGCATGTATAGTAGGAGTAGGGTAATATAGTATGCGGATTAGATTTTATGTGAGCTTTTAGATTATTTTTGAATAACAAATTTATATAAGAACTGTGATTAATTACGTTTACATCAGTATATCAGTATATTACATAAATTTTATTCAAGATCACAAGGGATCTGTTTAATTGTAAAATAGTAGGTAAGTATAACAAACAAACAAAATTGAAATTGAAAAAAAAAATTACGTCGGAATACTATTGTACTAAACATTAAAATCACATTATTCCTAAGTTAGCTGGAACAACAGTTTTATATTTATGTAGGTATTTATTAATTGTACGGAAGATATGTGCCTATGAAACTAATCCTGTTCTGTTGTGTTTGCAAGGGGCTAGTTACATTACGCGTGTGACTCGTCTTTAAAATCCATTCTTGTGGTCGGCGGGGCGTAGGCCCAGGACGGCCGCGGTTCCCCTTCAAGGAAACGCAGTACGTGGATGGGTCTGAAACCACCGGCATTTGGAGTGACCCCATAGTCGACACCAGGCATCTCCCTCCCGCCCCCGCCCTATCCCGCCCTATACAACATATTCCAGGTCTGTGTCTTTTCATGCCAACTACTTTACCCACTCACGTAAGTACCCGCAAGCCATAACGTGTGTAGTACACCGCACATTGTATTGTATGCTTCATTTCACTCCATTAGCACTTATGTTGATCTAGAACGTAAACTAAACGCACCGCGAGAATTAATGATAGGCGAGACTCAGTTCCGATAACTATTCCAGTACTTCACACGTCGGTGGCGGCAGTTTCCAAAATATCCTACGCAAACATAACCCAAGTTTACTGAAGTTTTCTAAATAATAAATGAAGCTGACGACGGAAGTATCGCCCTTGACGCAATACAGCGAGTAGTAATACGCAGAAATGTCACTGGAGACATATTAGATTTATATAAAAAATTGTGGCTTCCGTAAAGACGGTCCTTGGAGAAGACCGTCGCCGCCGCGGTTAGTTAAAATAAACATGAAACAATACCGATTGATAAAACCGACCGCCACCGACGCTAACCCACAATCTCCATCATAATGGATTTTTCACATCAATACGCCATCGGCCGCGAATTGTTTTCGTGGCCGTCAGCCGTAAGTGCACGAGCTTGTTCGAGTCGACGTAATTGCATCAACTTTAATAAAAGTTTCATAAACAAGTTAGGTACCCACCTACTTATTCCTATTTTTATTTTTAGGCAAAAACTATTAAGTAGGTAGGTACTGAAATTGCAGGTAACGATTAATATTTGCTATGTGCTTCTCCTGTTTACACCACATCAGTTGCCTGTTGAAAAATGGCTATAAATAATTTAAATCATAAGTTTACCAATTTTCATAACATTGTATGTATGGCCACGAACCTTAATTTAGGACCCACTTTGACCCATTGAACACCTTGTCATAGTCAATACTAGATTAACACTAGTATTAGATCTCTTTTGATTGCCGTCTACGTTTTATTGTGACAAAGTCGTTCAATGTGTAAAAGTGGGTCTGAAATTAAGGTGCGTGACTGTACCTACTAACTTGTTTTTATAATATTCAAACTTTTTAAATTTGTAATAAATTGTAACACGTACCTCTAAATCAGAATCCAAGCCTTCTAAACTTGAGTAATGTGTTTCAGATCGCAAAGATAACCTGTTTGGTCGTTTTGCTAGGCTATTTACTCCCATTAGTTTATGTGAGCGCCCTAGAGTAGCGCTACCACTGCCTACAATCTCTGGTTCACGAAATGATAACTTCTTTCGCGGCCTTTCGCTTAAATCCTGCACTCGGACATCTTGATTACTCAGTCTATCATTAACCGGTATCACTAGACGTGACTGCACGCACACGTCCTCCGAGGATTCAAATTGCTCGTGATACATCGATGAAACGTCTTTTGGAAACGATCCACAGTGTAGGTCATCTATTTCTTTATCGTATCTTTTAGTAGCACCGACTGATAATGGTCTAGGCCTTGTCCCACCAGCATATTCTCGTTGAACACTTTCATCGATACGACTCCTATGTTTATTCTTTCGAACTTCGCTGAACTCTGGCACTGACCGGCTGCTTTTTAATTTTTCTGCCTTTTTATCCTTTGATTCCTGTTTTGTTAGCTTTGGCCTCTGCTGCTGATCATGTTTAGATTTTAATGCCCCACCAAGACATACGAGAGTACTTCGTGCTTTCAATAATACTTCTGTTGGTAGCTTTTTTAACCCGTGTTCGTTTCGTCGGGGTTTCGTACTGGTATCCTTGTGGTTAGACATTTTAGAATATTTGTAGTGTCTTTCGAGAACATGTGATTTGTTTCGTGTGATCTCACGCGATATTTACACTGTCCTACTGATATGATGCGGAAGGCGCGCAGCCGCACCGGTTCGTTCGATTCTACTGAAGTAGTCGCACGCACGGCAGCATGGTTGCTAGTACGCCTCGCTCACGCGTCGCGCCAAGCACCACAAATAAACATTAACGTATTCCCAGCGATACACCTCTCAGAGCAAACTGTTTAACGTCCACTAGTAAGCGGTAAATACGAGTAGGTATAAATTAATAAATTTATAGTAATTACTTACATGTTTATTTCACGCTAAATTATTGTTAATCCACTGATTATTACCTTATGAACATTATACAATAATGAATCTTTAGCTATTTTAATAGTTACAAACATTTAACTAACGTCTTAGATATATGATGAACGAATAAATTAGAATTCAACTCTGTCAACACAACAATTATACTCAATACTGTATAATAAATACCAACCGATAGGATGTACCTAACTAACTTTGGTCCTGGGAACTTTTATTAAATACTATACAGCTGTTTACAAAGATATATCTAAAAGTGAATAATTAAAATCTTGAAAGCTGCGAATGATAAAACTTTAGTTGAGTAATTTAAAATTGAATTTTGTAATTCTATAGATACATATTTACCAGTTAGATAGTGTAAACAAATCAATCGCAATCTTAAATGAGAGCTCAATAAAATCTTGTCCATCAATTGATGATAAGTAATTAAAAGCTACCACAAACGACTGAAAGCAAACAATTCTGTTCCTTCTTGAATATTTATGGCGCTCAGCAACGAGTGATCGGGGACGGTAATTGATTATAAAAGTCGAGTAGGTAATGCAATGGAAGATTTATATTGTCTATAAACAAGAAGTGTGGAATACACAACGGTTTGACAGGCACGCAGAGCCGCGTTCGACTCACATCGATATATTTAGTGCGACTGGTGCGAATGCAGACCAATAAATAAAGAATCTCGAAGATAGATCGCTTCAATAATATTTTTACTTGAATTCCGCTTATAAATTCCTAAATAAATATAGTCATAATTATAAGAAAAATATTATATTATTTTGAATATTTTTATTATAAAATCGATAATTTTAATAGGTATCAGTATCGACATCTAACTAAAATGCTGTGAATATATTATATATATAATATGTACGCCTCTTCGCACATTTTACAGTCAGAAAATGCACATTAATGACTGTACCTCGGTATTACGGTGTATTGATACGATACATTTCAAGGTTCCGTACAAAAATGGTATAAAAGGAAACCGTAGGGTGCTTTTCGACGAGAGCTGTGCGAGGAAGCGGAGGGTGTGCAAGTAAAAAATCCGCCAATATGATCACTCCATTTTCATCGTCACGTGATATGACGTGATAATGGCGCGATCCTATTGGTGGATTTTTTCCTTGCTTACCGCCACGCTTCCTCGCACAGCTCTGATCGAATAGCACCCTTATGGTGAGACTTCGGTGTCCGTCTGCCTGCCTGTCTGTCTAATGAAATGAGTGAATGAAATCCCGCATCTATCTCAGGTAAAAAAAAATTTGAACATAGGTTATTATTTTTGAAAATCGGGTCGAATCTGAAAGTGAGGCAATTGAGGCAAGTGGGGTATCATATGAAAGGGCTTTATTTGTGCATTACAAAACTTTTATGTTTTGTTTTATGTGCTATAGTTTTTGACTTAAAAAAATATATCTCCAAAGTTTGCAAGCCGAAAAATCTGAAATAATTACAGGAAACAAAACGGATTCAATAACTTTTGAGATATTCGATATATTTTTTATCGATAAAAATCAAGAATTAGTAGGTAAATAATTAATTAACCAGCTAAAGTATGGGAGGCGGGAAGGGCCCAAGGATGGCCGTCCAGTTGATCTACTTGTGTTCATTATACTTACTAATTAAACATATTATTAGAATAATGGAAATTGAATTAGGATTAATATACTAAATATTAAATTACAATACCTACGATTTCAATATTTATAAACATATTTATTATTTTGAACAATAATTATAGTTCTTTGTATATTATAATTGATAAATAATTTAAAAAAGCCCCACTATAGCGACTATATTCTCTCCTTTAGATAAAGTTTGCGAGTGGTATTATAGATTTTGATACGAAAGTGACATCTGTATGGGCGCGTTTTTATTAATTAATACCTACTTATCAACTCTCCCTAAACAAACTATACTATACTATATAGTTATCCTAAGCAAGTTTTGTGATTCGCGAAGATCAGAATAACCCAATGTGGTGCAGGTATTTTTGGAAAGGCTATTTCACTCAAAGCGTCATGGCTTGCTTTGATCTGTACTTTATTATCATCCACAAGACCATTTGTTGAAATATTATACAATCCTACTGCGTTACAACTGTAAATTCCTTTTTCTATAAAAGTAAGATGGTATATTACCTATTTGATTTTTACAAGGGATAGAAATATTATGTCTGGAACTTTCCACAATTGTGAATTCTCTAGAGCCTGTTAGGATGATCGCTACGGGTATTATTTAAGTCCACAGAGCAGTGCAACGAACAAATCGTAACTCGACAAACTGAACCTCTTTACAGAAAATGGTAGGTAGTTATCAGAAAACTTCTTATTAAATATTATGTATAGCCTTGTAAGTACATACTTGATAAACTACATATTATTACATACTCTATTTTTTTCGTATATTACAAGACGTTGCATTGGAGAGTTATATCATGCTAAGAATTTTAATTTTTTTAATAATTGATGTATTATTTAACTACTGCAGAGTTCAGGACCTAACCGTTACTTGTATGAAGCGTCATATTAACACTCATTAAAATTATGGTACGTCGTAACTCTACTTCGCTAGCTCTACGTAGAATATCTATTTCGCACAATCACAAAGGATTCCAAAATTTTATAAAAAGCTTCATGAAATCAGCCGTTTTTTATTCAATCAGTTTAACCTGTAAAAGTATCTATTTTAGAATTAACGAATATTATAAGCTACGTTGTAGCTCTATATAGTTTCTATAGGAATTACAAAGGATGCCACAATTTTATAAAGCTTCACGCAATCAGCCGTAGCATTTGATTTATCTTCTTGTAAACTTTAGCAATTACTAAAAACATTATATACCGTATAATAAGTGCTGAACGTGGTACTTATTTTAAATGGGAACATCCACGCTCCCCATAACATAAAAGCACACACAGCACATAGCGCTTTAAATTAACGGCTACTGTCGTCATAATCGTGAATGTTGCAAATGCTATAGACTGTAAAATCTGTCTTAAAGAACCATAAAGAGAGTTGTGCGAAAAATTATTTGTTCGAAAAGTGATTTTCCTTTTTCTTCATTTTTCAAGTCGAGTGATACGACAGCTGCGGTTTACAGCTCGGCCCGTGTTTACGATCCCTGAGATCTTCATAAACAGCACTCGTGGACACTCAACCCTTTCGGGACTACCATCGACTCACTCGTAACTTTTGCAAAATCTCAGCTTGTGAGAAATAAATGGCGTAGGTATAGGAAAAAAAGTTATGATAATAATGTGACTCATACTCGGAGATCCCTTGTTCTATCGCGGACTCTCGTCCACTAGTCATAGTGCTCCATTAAATTAATTAGGTACTTACCTTCTGATTTAATAAAAAGTTTACTGATATTGAAATAAGAATATCGGGTATTAAAATAGCCCAACGTCTAGTTCTGATTTAATGTATGTTTTTTTTAAGTTGAGGAAATTACTAGTAAAAGCCACGTCCGTCTGTTAAAATATGGTCCAGTGGTTTTTCTTAAAAATATCGTATCTTGGAGTGTCTTTTGTGTCAGAATTCTGAACTCTTAATGATCTCAGGAACAGTAATTGCTAGTTACTTCGAGCTTGAGCTCAAATGTTTAGGACCATGGATGACCATGGTATTACGCACATCTGGAACCTTGAACTTGAGGATCTGACGATGAGCAGAAATATTAAGGGCAACTCCTCAACGGTAAGTCAGTGGTTTACTTTATAAACTTATGGAAATTTCGGATACCTGACAATTTTCGGACAATGAAGACCATCGCACATTGTAGCGACTCGACACGAATCCGACGCGAACTTAACTCAGAGCAAAGCATTGAAATGTGAGCTTTATATTGTATTACATACATTTTCAAAATTCAAAAGTAGAAGGTGAAGTAGTTGTCGACGAGTGGCCCACGCGTTGACAACTCATCGACGACTACTTCACCTTCTACTTTTGAAATTTGAAAACCTACTGTATGTAATACAATATAAAGCTCACATTTCAATGCTTTGTTCTGAGTTGAATTCGTGCCGGGTTCGCGTAGAGTTGGTATAATATGCGATAACCATAAATTTTATACGTAATTACTAACATTAGGTCTCGTAATGTTATTATTACTTACGTCACTAACAGAAAAACACTGACCTTTCGGTTGCTTTTGAAAACGTTGCATTTGAAGACATTTGTGGCGCCGTCCCGTGCTATGTATGAGAATATTTTCAGGTCCGAACTGTCGTGCGACACGTAAAAGATGCGGTAGATAGGATGCTGCATTATTTCCGTCCCCTCGTTAGTGACGTTTTTGCTGCCTCTTCCAAATAGTTTTGAACTTGGACTCTGGAACAAAAGGGATTTCATATAGGGCTGTCACAAACAAACAGATGTAACTAATAGACATTCAGAAATCTATCTATCTATCTATCTCAGCCACGTGTGGTCCGCCTTCGGACATAGGCCTCCTCCAACTTCTTCCACTTCCGACGGTCGCAGGCGGTGCGCATCCAGTTGTGGCCCGCTATTCCCCGAATGTCGTCCACCCATCTCATAGGTGGGCGACCTTGTCCCCGCGTGTTTTGCCGTGGTCTCCACTCAAGCGTTCTTCTGGTCCACCGGTCCCTATCCATCCGTGCAATGTGTCCCGCCCATCTCCATTTCCGGCTTTCGATGAGGTCTACCACGTCTCTAAGCTTCGTCCTTTGTCTGATCCACTCGTTCCGTTTGTGGTCTAGCAGTGTTACACCGAGCATCGCCCTTTCCATCGCTCTTTGTGTCACTCTAAGCTTCTCAGCGGACTTCTTTGTCAACGTGGTAGTTTCCATTCCATACGTAAAAACTGGCGAGACACACTGCTCGAATACTTTGCTCTTTAGATGTTGGGGGATGGTTTTTGAGCGCATAATGTTAGCATTAGCTCCAAAGGCGGACCAGGACTGTGCTATTCTGCGATCTACTTCTACTGTTTGGTTGTCAAGACCCAGGGTTATTTTGTGACCTAAGTATATGTAATGGTCGACCACTTCAACAGGAAGCTGGCATTTATCGGCATTGAAAATGTTAGTCATTATTTTGGTTTTGGACTTGTTCATCTTTAAGCCGATTTTTTCCGATTCCTTCTGCAGCTCTTCGATCATTAAGACCATTTCGTCGACGTCATCAGATATTAGAACGATGTCGTCCGCAAACCTCAGGTTATTAAGTCTCTCCCCGTCGATGTTAAGGCCCTTGTCGTTCCACTCAAGCTTTTTAAATAAATTTTCCAAGGCTGCTGTGAAGAGCTTCGGCGATATCGTGTCTCCTTGGCGTACTCCTCTGCCAAGCTTGAACGAGTCCGTTAATTTATGGAGATTGACGGAAGAGGTCCCATTTCTCTGGAGGTGCTTGATGAGTTGGATGTATCTTTCATCGATCCTACAATCAGCGAGTGCTTTTTCAACTGCCCATGTCTCGACTGAGTCGAAGGCCTTTTCGTAATCTACGAAGGCGACAATTACGGGTTTCCTGTATTCGTGGCACTTCTCTATTACAGTCTTAAGCGCTTGTAGGTGGTCGTTTGTACCAAACCCTGAACGGAACCCAGCTTGCTCTCTTGGTTGGTAACTGTCTAGCTTCTTGGAGAGTCTATTGACAATTACTCTTGTAAACAGCTTGTAGATATGTGACAATAGGCTGATTGGTCTGTAATTGTCTAGCTTTCTAATATCTCCTTTCTTATGAAGCAGAACAATTACCGCATTGTGCCATCTCTGGGGTACTCTGCATTCCTGTATACACTTTGTGAACAGCACAGCAAGAGCCTTCCACAGTATTGTTGGACTAGTTTTTAGCATTTCTGGTAAAACGTTATCTTGTCCCGGAGCCTTACGATTTTTCATTTGGCTCAATGATAGCTGGATTTCCTCTCTGGTCACATCAGGTATATCTTCTGAACCCACATTGACCACCTTCAGACGATTTCCCCTTTCTCCTCCAGTTGGATTATCCGGATCTGCGACTTTGCTAGTGTATAGTTGTTCATAGAATGATCTTGCTACTACAAGCAGTTCTTCTCTATTCGTTACAACCTGCCCTTCGCCATTGATGAGTTGGAAGATTTCTTTCCTCCCGTTATTTAAATCAGTTTTGAGAACTCTTTTACTTGTGTTGAGCTCAAGGGCTTTCGTGATCAGGTTCTCGTTGTACTGCTGCATGTCATTCCTTACATTTTTCCGGATATCATTCTGTAGCTGTTTATATTCGGAAAGATTAGTCTTCCTTTCTGTTCTCATCTCACGGCGCTTCTCAATGAGTTTCAGTGTCTCCGCAGTTAGCTTTTGCGGTTTTCTGTTTAGGTAACTCTTAGGTGAAACCTCCTCCAGGGCCGAAATCATCGCTGTTGTAAGATGTTCATTTAGATCTTCTATGGTCATCTGTTCTAGGTGATCTATTTTCCCTATACCTTGTTTGACAGTGGTACTGTACTCTTGCGCGTTTGCTCTTATGATCTCTACGGTGGCATGACGGGAGATATTTTTAGTTATAAGTTTACGTCTTTCTCTTTTGATATCAACGTTAAGGGTTGCACGCACCAGACGATGATCACTACCCGTACAGAAACTATTGAGAACTGACACATCACTGATGCCATTTTTAAAGTTGCTTAGAATATAGTCATACTCGCTGTGGTGAGCTCCGCCCGGGTGTCTCCATGTCCACTTTCTCTGAGGTTTTTTGTAAAAGAATGTGTTCAGTGCGTACATATTATTGTGTTGGAGATAGTTCATCAGAGTAACACCTCTCTCATTTCTAGCACCCAGACCATAGTTGCCAATACATTTTTCGAGATTCGATTCTTTCTTGCCTATGCGAGCGTTAAAATCTCCCATAACAATAGTGTAATGGGATGGGATGATAGTGTAATTTAAAAAGGCAAACTTTGAAAGAAATAATACTATAATAGCTACAAATTGATTTTTTGGTTTAATTAATTGTGCTCCTGGGTCTTTCTTGTTTTCGACTGTTTTAAGTAGGAACTTATTTTGCGTAACAGACACGTAACTGTTTTGTTCTGCTTAATAAATAATAACTTTTAGAAACTCGAAACACAATCTACGTTCAGGACTATAAAAGCCTTATAAGTATTCATAACTTACAATTATCGCTACGCTGTAAAAATATGATTGACAATCAATGCATGATTGTTTAAAATAAATAATTTTAATATTTTAAAAAATTGGTCATTGATTGCAAATTATAACATTGTAAAGTATGTATAATATATGTATGTAGGTTTAACTCACTTTGTAATATTAAATTAGTACTGATAACGTAAACTCGTCCTTAACATACTTTTTTAAAAGTCTATGTTTAGAGGCTTTGGTACACGATAAGGTGACCATGTCAGCCTCGTTAGGGTCAATAAGAAAAGGTAAGCTCAAGTATTATTAGAGTCAGCCCTCACTTTGAGAGCCAACTTAGCAAATAACAGTAAGTGTTCTTATTATCAGATAAGGGCTGACTCAAAATAATATTGAGCCTCCCATTTTGGAGCCTATTGAGACCAAATTTCATCCTCTCAAATTTCACCAGGTCACACTGTATTAGGAGGTGAGTGAGGTCTTCTATTTTGTTGTAGCTGGTACAAAACGGTGATGCAGCTCTTCCCATCAAATGCAATAACTTATTTAATGGAATGTGAACCGAGCGTAACCTAAATCCAAGACAAGTAGCTCGACCTTAACATACTTATAAGTAGGTAAATTGTTTGAGAATTCTACCCTAGACTTATATTTATTAGCGGACTTAGACATAACCTTTGACATCTAACATTATCCTGACCCCTAAAAATATATTATATTTATCCTAAACCTCCTATTTACTATATGTATAAGTATACGAGTAAATCGATTTTTAGCATAGGAGTATAATATCGTTGTTTTCGCTATAGGTAAGTATCACATTTTTCTTAGACCATACCTGTAGAGGCTGTAGATCATCAAAGAATTACTGAGATTTTTCTATGAAGGGTTAAAAAGTAGGAATCCCGGGTGTCACAGCCATAGAAGATAGGTCAGCAGTTGACAGCTTTCCATTACCCGGGTTCGTAGTGATTAATTACCACTCGGAAAAATCACAGCCGTCACTCCCATCGTGACTTGAATAAAATTTGTGGTTACTAACGGCTCAAGCTAGTATCAAATTCGATTTTGTCAAGAACTAGGGATTATAAATAGGCAAACAAATAGACGGGTAGAAAAATCCTTTGTCTCTACTTTTTTGTATAGACTTCTGGGACTTCGTAGTACTTTCGTATGCACACCCCACACCCCAGAAATATCAATCTTCTATCCCCAGTGACCTTACGACCCTGATATTGGTAAATAGTAGTAATGTGATAAAATAGGTAAGTATTAATACCTGCTTTATTATGGCTCGTTAAATTTCAGGAGGTGGGTAATTATTTTCCATTATAGTTTTATTAAAAAAAACAAATGCCAAGCGAATAAGCTGCGACCTCTGCATCCGTATAGGCACCTGTATCCGTATAATCTGCCTCTATGTCATCGGCATCCGTAATTAACATAATATCATCTGGACAAAAGAACCTCTTCCTCCTCTTTGATACGATGTAATACGTGTACATAATGTAGACCATCAAAGCCTATGTGTCTTCATGAATATTTTATTTTAACTTTTATAGCAGCCGTAATTATTTGATGATGGAGCCCTTTGTACTGTGTAGACGTTTCTATACATAATGATAGCGCGTTTTAAATAAAATTGTACAAGAGCAAATTGGCAATGTGTAAATAGAATAATAAAGTGTGCAGTGTTAAATTAATAAGTACATATAGTTATATTTATAAAATGCATAAACGGTTCACAAAATCACAATAATTTACTAAATACGAAAAGCAGCACACCAAAGACATAGCACGTCAATGCAAGCGAGCGAGCAATATTATGCAGAATATCTCTGTACAAGTAATAAACATCTTTTCAATTTCAACATAACTTACTTTAGATATTTTTACAGATTCATCACAAAATGTTCCACCTTTATCAGAACAGAAAGTTGTGGACAAGCTTTGTGGTTTTCAAAGCGAAAAGCAATACTTTGCTACTAAAAAAGTTTATCGAAACTCGGAGCTTTTCAAAATTTTCAATATAACTTCAAATTGAGTTCAAGATAAGACTATGTAAATATCACCAGAATTCCATGAATGAAAAACAGACCTGGAGTTTCGGGTTTATTTGAAAAATATCAGTTTAAAAGAAATACTTTCTAAGTATACGAGCTTATATACGGCATATGTACTTCGTACTGCTGTAGATTTCTTAGCGATGTATATATAAAGTATGTGTGTATGAATACTATAATATTATAATTATTAGATAGTATAATATGTAAGTATAGTAAGATAAGTAATTTAGGTATTTTTTCTAATGTGTACATTGTACAATTTTCTAATTAAATTTCTAAATACATATATTACACAACACTACATTTTATATTAAATGTTACGATTATTTTAATAAAGTTACCACCTCTCATACGACTTTCTTATGTACATATTTTAACGAAATATGAACGTAAATAACTTGAAAATGACTCACCTTGCTTTTATTCTTTTTCTTTCTAGTTGTGACCCGAACACCATCTGTTGAAATATCCACTGTCACTTTGCGTTTTTTTACCCCTTTCGCCTTAAATTCGTACTGAAAAGAAAAACAAAGCATTATTATTATTTGAGGGTTTTGGCAGAAGTAGTGCTAATCTTACCTAATGAAAATCTGACTACACTTTAAACCATAATGTGCCTAGTAAGACATAATATGTATACTTAATATGCAATCGCCAATCTAGAGCATTAAGTAATTAGGCAAAGCAAGCGAGAAAATTTCATAAAGGTGGGTGAACGTTGGCGAACAATTAAGGAAGGCGAAGCTAATAAGCTAAGAGGATTTTTATTAAGATCTCGCGATGTTGTAGCCCGCTTTGAAGCCAATGAGATTTTTTCAGAAGATAAAATGTATTTTTTTTGGAGTTGAGTTCGTAAACATTTCTATTTTTTGGAACCAATTCTATAGAGGTAGAGCGTACTGGTTTATAGTGTAATCTAAGGGATGAAATGGAATAGTTGACATAAGAGAGACGCAAAGCAAGCTGAATATTTCATTCACAACTCCACCGGGAGCATGTCTATTCTCGACATGGTCTCAATCTTCATTAGTAAGTACGTATCTATCGCGTTTACCTATAAGAAGAATAATCATTAATTATTACTCAGTGGAAAAGATTAGAACGACGACACAAAAAAATCGTCGTTGTCAGTTCTATATGCTCTCAGTTTCTGAACAATATTGCAAAGTAGGTAAGTAATAAGTATAGGTACCAATATTTTTCTTGATAAACACCAAAGAAACCTTTTTGATGTGAAGGTAAATAATGTCATTTATAAAATATTTTATGTTTATATATAGGCGTGGGCCTAGATATTAAACAGTAATTTGGCGAAAGTTACTTACTTCAAACTTCTGAGTTTTGAGCCTTGCAAAGGCTTTAGATAACTTATTCATATAAGTGTATTTTAGGCTTAAATGAAAAACATAGGAGTTAATTTAAAAGGTAAGTTGAAAAAGCTATTTCTATGTAATTAACATATTCTCCACTTATCGTAATAATGTGAATGAGTATGTAGGTATTATTTCAAGAGTAGGAACTGTTTATAGTGTTGAGTATTTTCGACATAAAATCAGCGATTTACTGAATTTCAGAAGTACCATATTTGGGTTTGAAATTGGTACTGACATTAATAGTCATTAAGTACTTTCGTTCATCCATATAAACCAGTAAAATATAAATATAATAGGCTATAACATTTTTCAAAATTTATTTCTACCCGTACATAAGCATGATATGTCTAAAAAATTATGTAGGTATAGGTTAGGTGTCTAAGTAAATGTTCTTATAGGATAATAAAGGTATTCAATTATCGATTTCAACTATCCTAGTGTTAATTATTCAGCAAACAGGATAAAGAATAGTAAATAAACTTATATTATCTACCTAACTTGTGCACCACTCTAAAACACCTTTTCAGCAGATAACCAGTGTTGCAAACTTGCAGATAATTATCACCCTAGTAATTTTTAGAGAAAGATATCAACAATTGCAAAAGATCAGATCGCTAAGGGCCGGGACATTATTACCATATAAGCGAGGCGTGTGGCCGGGGAAAGAACGATCGTGTTACATTGAAATATGAATATGACACGCGTCGCGATGCCGCCCCCGCCTGAATATAAATGAATCACATTGGCCCGTATTTGCAGAATAAAAACTTCCACCCTAACAAATTTACTACCTATTTGCGAAACGTGACCGAGGAGTACTCAGGCTTAGTTCACAATTAGATGATTTTCAAAACAGATTCTAGAAAGAAGAGATTTTATTGTATTGTTTTTTAGCCTTGCGAAAATATAGATTAGGTATTCCATGTTTTCAGAGTTAAATAAGACCCTTTATTCGTAATAAAATACCTACCCTTAAATTAACATGAACAATTTTCTACCAGTTGTATGTAATAATTGTTCATATTGGGTATTATTCGATTTTATTCGAAGCTTGTACCTATAGATTAGGCTCTCGATCACTATGGAAACGTCAGGGAAGAGATTTTTCTCCAATTTTTCCTTTAACATGAAAGCAAACTAAATGTTCAAGAGAAATCTTTATTAACGTGATTCATGGAATGAGTTTTAATTAAATTAGTCTAATTTGAAGGTGAATAGGTACTTATGATGTGCGGTTTACCTACAGAAGCACAAGTGTAACTGTGTTAGAAATTCAGAAGTTTCAAGAGGTTGGTTAAAACTAAGGGGAAGATGAAATGTGGCCATGGAAAATGTAGCCATGGAAAATTCATTTCCTCTGCAAATATGATAATAATAAAGAGATACTATAGGTATCAGATACATAATATGAGATAAGTACCTCAGTATATAAATGTAAACAGTAAGTTAACGTTATTTGTTAACCGACTTCAAAAAAGGAAGAGGTTCTCGAACGACTTTTAAATATTATGGAACGGAGGTCAACCATTAGGAGTAAGGTAGTAAGTATATCGGAAATTGGAAAAAAATCGACGAGATTTTGATGGATTATGTATGACTCAGTATCATTTACTTAGTCTAAAAAAGTATCTAGAAATAATAACCGTGTATGTGTGGGACCGTAGCACGGGACACACACAGCTGCCCCTGATGCTAGTATATGTTGGTATTATAATTGGTTTGGCTTTTTGTATTTTCATTTCAATACGATCCTATCTGTTCACGTTATAATTGGACCGCTTCATATCGATAACAACCCTTGCATTCAATTATCAAACTTGGGAATTGAAGTGGTTTTACCTAGAATAGGTTTATCAATAACAAATACTTACATTCTGTGTTGTATTTCTTAAATTCTTTATTAACAAATAAATAGGTACTTGCCTATTTACTTTTACGAGCAAACAATAGAAAATAATAATTTTGCATAGAAATAATAATAAAATATATGATAATTACACTTTAAGTATTTAACAAAAAATAATAAGTATTTTGTTATAATAAATTAACTCATAAGCTGTTAATAGCTTAAGAAGAGGTACAAATGTATATGTACCCATATACAATGTACATGGTAGGTACATTGTGGGTACCTACATTGTATATGTGTGAAAATGAAGTTTAGTTACAAGCGAGCATAAAAAGATTATTCCAATTCCAAACCATATTGTATAAAAATCCTCACCGTGATTGCAAAAAGTAACGTAGTCGCTACACAGAAAATAGTGAATGTACGAGTATTCATGAATATACTACGGGCGGTTTAGAAAATGTACTCGATGCAGATTTTCAAATGGACTGCGTCATCGGTGTGGACGCTAAGTATTATAGTGCAGAAAATATTCGATTATAACAGGCTATAACAATTATTAGTATTTGCTTTAGGTATAGGGATGTAAGGGGAGTCACCAACATGTAGATACCTCCAAATGCCAAACTCACCTGCACGTGGTGCATCCTGCCGATTAGGGAACGAGTCCCTGGCGACCGACTAGTGGCGGTATAATCACTCAAATTCTGGCCGGGTTAAAATACCAGAAGCACGATGACGGGCAGCAGCGTCATCAGGGCAAGCGACCCGGCTACTGCGATCGCCAACCCGCAGGCCTAGCGTGGCGATTATGGCATTACCTCTCATGAATAGCGCAAAAAGAAAACGGCCCCCAGTTCCCGGCCGCCCCACTACGATCTGCGCAAGGTGGCTGGCAGCGACTGGATGAGAAGAGCCGAAGATCGGGCTCAATGGCGCGCCGTGAAAGAGGCCTGTGTCCAGCAGTGGACTAGAGTAGGCTGCTGATGATGTTTTATAATACTTACTCGAACTCGACGCATCGCAGCGACGATTTCGACTCTGTTCGTTGGCCGTGGCACGTCCATAGTTCCAATGTACTGTAACACAGAGAATAGGGGAATTAATAATTAGAGTATATATATTTATTCCTAAAGTAAACTGCTACAAGATGCAAATAAATATCTGAATAAACAAATCAATTGTTACTGTCTAACTTGTATATCTGGAAGAAACCTGACCTAGCGTGCGAGCAAACTTCTATGCTCCTACTTATCTTTTACAGATTTCTTGTTTATTAATAATAAATTAATTCCAATCAAAATGGATTAGGTGCTAAGAGTAGTGTACCTACTAAGAGAGCAGTAACTGCCTTAAACGGGAAATTTTTGTAAAACCACACTGTGGTTACAGCATGGAATCAGCGCCAAAATGGCGGAAATCAATTGACTTCAATTTGAGGTCAGCGAACGCCTGTCCAGATTTAATATAAACCGTATAACTCAATGTACCTAGACAAAAGCTTTTTTACACATTTGGATTTTAATCCAATGGTTTGAGTTCGGAACTCATAATCAGACCTAAAATAACACTAATATAAAAATTTAAGAAACCCAGACGTTCCGTTGTGGAGATCCCGTTACTTTCTCCTGGTCATCATCAGATCCTCAAGAATCCAGATGTGGGCAGGTCATAAACATTTGAGCTCAGACTCGAACCACATAAATGTTGGTGTGTGTTTTCCGGAGATCCCATCATACTCCAATATCCCAAGATACAAATCAATTTTTCATCTGACATGGCTAAGAACATTCGCGAACATGGCGCCGGAATGCGGGTTGACGCTCCGGGCTTAGCCCTAAGCGGAGCTCGGCCTTCGGCCTCGCCATGGCTATCTTGGAATTCCTAGCTCCACATTTTCATTTTCATTTTTTTTTGGCCGCCATCTTTATTTATTTTTTCTCTTGTAATGTCTCAGGATTTCCTACAACTTTAGTTCGAGAAGACCCCATCTAACTATTATAGTTTCGGCAGGCTGATTGATAGTCTTACAAATTTTTCCGTTTCATATGGTGAAATTGAAGTTTACTAACTTTTTCCTGGTCGTCATCAGATTCTCAAGGTTTCAGATGTCGGAAACGCACCATGAATATGAACATTTGAGCTCAAATTCGAACCATCTAGCTTTACCGTTCCAGAGATCCTATCTGATATCAAAGATTCTTCAAGATCTTGGACACAAATACACAAAAAGACAGACACACAGACAAACGTGTCAAACTTATCGGAGGTAAAAAAAATGTTTTCAGAGCTACAACTTAGAGGTTTGCAGTGAAAACTCTAGACCAGTTTTTTTTCCACTAGCGGACAATCTTGCTCTATCCTTTGACATGCCACTCGTTGACCTCACTCACTTCGTCTTCGAGCTATGGCTGCTTATAGCGGATTGAATCTCTATATTTTAGTTATATCCTAAAACCATCTCTAATCTCAGATGGAAGGGGACCAAATTATTCATCCTATAATTCTCCCATACATTTAAATTTAAAATGAATACTTTTCAGAGTGGTACCCGGTGTACTACGGTTACCGATTTTTAAGAAGTTTTCACTTCAAAACAGCTAATTATTGGCTGTGTCTGAAACTGGAGTCACATCTAATGATGACAAATTCAATAACCTAGAGTCACGTCGAGTCTACGAGGAATGTCTCGGCAACTGCGAAATAAAGTCTGAGAAATAATTTGTGGATGACAGTCCACAGAAAAAGTAAGAATGAGCTGGAGACAGCTCATTCTTTCCCGGTAATAGAATTTTTTTGCGTTAAATGAATTCTCATTTGTTCCTTGAAAATTTTGGGGACAAAATTGAACTTTAATAAGTAATCTTAGACAAACATTTCGATTAAAAGAAAATTGGCAATCAGGCCCGGCTTACTAACTTATTAAATTAGGCTCATTATTATTAGAAATAATTTCAACTACGAGTTCTTCAACAGGTTTCGTTCAACATTATTATTGCTATATAATACTTAACAGGCGTTCGGTAATATGTTACCGCAATAGAATAAAAAACCGGTCAAGTACGAATCGATCCTCGCTCTATAGGAATTGTATTCTAGTCTAGGGTCTTTAAATTGTAAGTTTTGAGCAAAAATATCACATACGAATTATTATATTACAGTTGTAATTTATTAAGAGTATGAATGTAATGAATCCTATACAATTTGACGCTAATACATTTCTAGATGTCACTAATCGTCATCTACTTGAAGAGAAATAAACAATTACACAAAAATTAAACACAATTAAACAATGACACCTATTATGTACTTGTATGGAACCCTCTATATAAAATCGATATTCTATATATCTAAGCTTAGGCTAAAATCAATAAGTAAGTTGCAGTATCTTCATAAATTGATAGGTAGTACCTAGGTTATTAATTACTTTTTGTATTAAGTACAAAATTCATCCCTTTTAATAAGCTTTGAAACCTAGATCTAGTCTAGACCTAGTCTGTTATATTGCATTTATATCATATGATCCAGATTCGGGAACACGAAAGCATGCAAAAGTTCTAAAAAGAAATTTATCCTACCTCGCTTTTATACCGCATACCACGAGCAATTCAACTCGATTTCCGCCAAAAGGAAGTCGAGCTCGTAATGTAATGTCGATTTGACTCCCCAAAGCTTAGGTACACCTACCTACCCACTTCTAATAAAATTTTCTTATATATCCTGAAAACTTTGATTGAAATTCTAGTGGGTGGATATATATGTATATGTAGTAGTAGTAGTATATGTACTTACTTACATTTTACAAATACTTTATAGAGGATGCATGCAAGAATGCTATATCAGTGCCGAATAAATTAACGACGGTTAAAGAAATAAATCTGTTAATTGTAATGTTGAATTAGGGTGTAATATTGACCACTTCCGCCGGGGTGGAACAGCAGTATTTTTTCTAGTCAAGTAAGTAGTATTATTTGTCTTAAAAATGCTAACCAACCTGTAACTTGTCAATACCTATACGTATTTTATTAACCCATGACCAAAACGAGGATCGTTATGAGTTTTTCTCGACATTTTAAGAAAACTAAAAGTAATTTTTAATGACGTCGAAATAAAAGTCATGAGTAAGCATTTTTTTTTAATATTGGTTTAATTTTCTCTACAACTTTTGATTGAGAAGAACTCATAGTTTGCATTCTTCTTATGAGTTATTCCTTTGATCATACTCGTATGGTTGGGGTCAGATGCTGTTGAAACCATTTACAGGCATCAGGGAATTTGTATTCAACCGTCGTACAAACGAAAAAATTGGAGAGCCGATGCGATTTCTGTTTCATGTATTCTGTCGAAAAATCACTGCTATATATATACATGATTTACTTATTGAGTACAAGTCCGTTTTAATATTAATTTTTTAATGAATTACAATAATAGTAAAAGTCTATTTAATAGTATAAATAATTCAACACTATACTTAAGCTAAAATTACAAAATACCTAACTATTTTACAAGTAAAAGACCTGGCCCAGGTCGCTCCCTGCAGGGAGTGTCCCATGGAGGCTGGCGGCGTTGCCCCGCTGTATGGCGAGGCTTATACGCTGAACAAAGTAGAGGCCAGCCTTCTTGTCCCGGGATGTCTCTACGAGGCGCTTGGCTATTTCCCAGTAGAGATAATGCACTCCAGGCCCCCACGGCTCTAAAGTCTCCACCCCGAACGGCACAAATATGCAATCACCGCACAGGCCCGCATATTTGCGCCGCTTGAGATTCTCCGCAGAAGGCGCTGCTGACCCGGCCTTCGCCGCCGTAGCTGGAAGGTGAGTCGGGGCAAGGGTGTCGACACAGGTAGCGTCCCACACCAAAGATCGTCCCAGCTTCCAGGGCACGAGTGTCACACCGTCGGGCCTTTTACAGTCATGTCGCGAGCCAGACAATTAGGCTCCAACACGGCTGGCGCACCCGCAGTGGCAAAGGCCCGGCGGATCATGGCGTTCAGGTTGACGTGCCTCGGAATGCGCCCTTCGGGCGCAGGATAGGCCATGGTGGCCGAGCTGGTCAACAGGGCAGCCGCACCGACAGCGATGGGGGGCGTTGCAGGGAGCGTCTAAACGGATGGAAGCTGCTATCCGAAAGGTGGTACGGTCCAGGAGAGTTTTTAATGTAAGTACCAATGTGAATATAAATTACATTCTAAAAATGGCTTTATTTAATGTTTTCAAAAGAGGATTATTCTCACAAAGGGACTAAAAATAGATTTTTTGCTAAAACACGTTTCCCGGTTATCCTGGGAAAATACTATAATAAGTAGTAATTTAAATACTCATGCACGATCTAGTAAATGCATGCGAACATTCACTAATGTATTGGATTTAACAGAAGTATATTTTTCACATTATGTACAGGAAAAAATCGGCCAAGTGAGAGTTGGGCCCGCTTTATCTAGATAGGGATATGATCTGTATACCAACTCTAAGGTCTATTTGCAAGTTTTGAGTAAATAAAAATTTGTGGTTTTAGTCACAACTTACAAACTATTAGGTACAGGTTTATCAAGTTTTAGAGGATAGTACCAATATCGTGGTACAAAGGTGTGTAAAAACTTTGACCCGGGCTTACATTAGATAAAATTTCATAAAAAATTTCGTAGTCAACATTATGACCTCTAAAAAACAATACCCCGTTACGATGGAGTACAAAAATTTTTTTGTCGATCCCCTTTGTCTGTATGAAACCCTCTCTAAAATAAAATTCAATATTTTTAAAAGTTTATATTCGGATTTAAGTTATGTTTAAGTTAAATAAATTTTAGTATAATATCTGTATCTAATTTAATTCCATTGACGACCCGGAAGCCCGTGACAAACGGACGGACGTTGAAGCGACAGCAATATGGTTCCGTTTTCCTTCCATGGTATATAGATCCCTAAAAACGATTCGCGATTTTATTGACAGGCAATTTAGAGATATTATTATCAATTGATAATAATAAATAATTTAATTGTGCACCAAAATAAACTTTTGATATATGAGCCATTACTTTTTTAATTGTAGTTTTAAAATAATGTTATACTAGCGTAACACTCTACGAATAGCCTCACTAAAGAAATTTTGTGGATGCGGTCCCCTCCGCCCACGTTCGCAACAAAGAACGCAATTTGAAACAAAGTAAAAGAAAGAGGAATAGGAAATCTACGACCAAAACAGACGTGCGACTCTAATGTAAATAAAGTCAAGCAGTGTAAGTAATGCTTACGATTCAGTTTCTTTCTAAGAAACTTCAATGTAAAGGACATAATAAAAAGGTAAACAAATTTCCTATCATACCTGTAATTATACGTCACATCGTCGGGTTTGTGTTGTTGCCTCTACTTCTAAACTTACTATGGCACACAAGCAAAACAGTCAACCTATTTTGTTTATGACGTTGTATCAATTTATTCGAGTATGTTTTTCAAATTCGTGACTACTTCTATCCAATAAAAGAAATAGTGCGTTTTCACTTGCCTGCAGATATCACTGTCAGATCACTCAACACTACAACTTACCAGTCAACCTAAATAAAGCGATCGTAGTCGCACATCTATAATGTACCCCTAGTTGGGGATGCCTTAGGTCGCTCATTCGTCTCAATTTGTCCCTCAGAAGACCGTAATGTTTACAAAAGTGTGCGCTTGCCTAGCAGCGGCACTAACAGCGTTGAATAATATTAATGCTTCTTTATTTCTTATGCGTGAGAAGAAACAAAAGTTGTCATTGGTTCGCTAACAACAACGCAATACAATATATTCTGAAATCACGACATAAATTAATTAATAATTTATTTACTTAATGAATAATATTTAGCTACATGAGAATCAACGGGGCATATAATGTTAGGACGTCCCCCCCATGGCGACGCGCACCAGTACGTATTCACTGCTAGTGTGACAAGTAGCAGCGTGAAGAGCGGCGATGGGGACCGCCACCCATCACAGGAGTGCAAAATAGCTGCTTGGAACGTTAAAGGACGCATGGATGAGAAGATGAATGAGCTGATGGACGTACCTAATGGAATAGAGCAAACTAGAACCAGAGGTTCCTCGACAACCTGTAGAATGAATAAAGTGCTTTCTAAATCAAATCACATACTGACCGACAAGACCGACGTTTTGCAGCAATGGAGTGAATTCTACAAAGAAATGTATGAGGGTGGCGGCGGGAACCAGTTGCAGAACCTGTCACCTCAGTGTAATGCAGATACAGCAACTGACGACGATGACGTCATCAGTTTGAAAGAGATTTAACGTGCGATCCGTTTGAAATGTGGAAAAGTTTCCGGAAGAGATGAGGTTACTACTGAGATTATCAAATATGGTGGCCAACTAGTCTGGGATACCTTATATTTACTATGCAATTTGTGCTGGAAAATGGGAGATGTAACGCAGCTATCGTCCCTTTCTACAAAGAGGCACTCGCCTTGACTGTGGCCATTACAGAGCCATTAGTTTTGTCAGCTTAGCTAGTAATGTGTATACGAAAGTAATAACGTGTAGAATGCAAGTTAAATCCAAAAGGTTATTATGGGAGACATAGGATGGTAGGTAGGATGGGAGGTTTCAGACCCAGAAAAGGATGTTCAGATTAGATCTTCTCACTCCGCATGATCATGGAAAAGTTCCCGGCTATCGACCAGAAGGTTTTCTGCGCTATAGGGTTGTGCAAAAGGAACTATACTACCCGGGTACGACGTGGATGGCCTCCTGTTTGCAGGCTGTGATATCACTATATCGTGGCAATAGACCTTGTGTACAGATCGATGGGTATATATCACCCTGGTTTGATGTCCTATCTGGAGTCAAGCAAGGTTGTGTAATGTCCGCCTGGCTGTTCATTTTGTATCTGGATAGTTGCTTTAGACGTTTGAAAGAGAGTGAAATTGGAGTGAACTTAGGTTATCAAAAAGTGAATTGTCTATTATACGCTGATGATGATGTATTGATAGAATTGTCAGAGAGTGAACTACAAGCACTAGTCACGAGTATGAAAGAAGAATGCGAGAACAAAGGTCTCCGCCTGAATACAGGTAAAACTAAGGTTCTGGTATTCGAAAGAAACGAACAAGTGACTGTATGTAATATACTCGTACGAGTAAATGGTGAAAGTCTAGAACAAGTGAAATAAATCGTATACCTAGGAAGTATGTTCACCTGAGATGGAAGATTTGATATGGATGTAGAAAGACCGTACCTACTGTGGATTTTTACTGACAGTCTGTATCTAAGTAAGTAAGTACTTATTTAATTTTCAATTCAAAGCATATAAAATTCTATTTTGCGCTATAAAATTCTTATATAATATTTTAATGGTCCGTGTTCAATTATTAGGTATGCAATTTATCGATAGTAACCACTACATAACTGATTTTAATTACTAAAAATTAAATGTCTGGGATAATTTAAAATTATGGTCAGGTTGTGGTGTTTTATTCTTAATATATGTAAGTTAACCTACTTATGTTTGTACGAGCACATAAAGTACATATTTTGAATTTACATTTTATAAAAGGTGGTTTGTTAACAGAAATTAATTTGTAAAATGAGTCAGTACAAAATTTTATAAATAGATTTTTTATGCACGTCAAGGTGCATACAATTATTGAAAGTTGTTAATTAATAAAGTTCTAAAGTTTATTATTTTTTACTAACTCATTTTATATAACTCCAAAAAATTTGAGAAACCACTGACCATTTTGGGAATCATCTTACTTTATTCTGTTCCTCATCAAATCAGGTCAAGTTCCAGATGTGAGAATGGCATAGAGGTCCTAAACAAACTCAAACCACTCAAACTCGAACCACCTATTATTTATGGTTCCTAGAATTACATCTGACATCAAAGACACTACATCACACTACTACTACATCAAAGATCATCGTAGCCATCGGTTAAATTTTTATCAGACATGGCTCTCAACAAAATTCTGTATTAAATTTTAAAAAATCGGCTCCAAACCAAACCACGGACAAACGCGTCAAACTTATAACTCCCCGTGCTTAATCGGTCGGGTATTAAAAATTAATTTGTTTGTATTATTTCGCAGATCTCTGTATTCACCTGTGTTACGTCAAAAATATTTTCGATGTGAATATCGACGATATTTATGCAGAAGTACTTGGTGATTCTAACAAAGGAAAGAAATACCCAAAAATAGATTTATCAGACCATTTTGGAAATATTTTTGAAAAATATAAGAATTCTACTTTAGTTACCACCACGGCTACGGAAAGAGATTTATATGTTGCAACAGAGCACATGACAAAGAAACCTCCTACTTTTAATCTCACTATGAAAGAAATTAGACGAAATATGGAAGTTCGGGAACTAGATATGCTGTTAGAACAAAATGTTAGTTCCTTCTTTAAATTACAAAACGACGGGGATGATATTTCTGCCCTAACTAGAAGATTTGATCAAAGACGTTATGAACCAACAACAGTTTCTTCATCGCATTACGCTAGTTATGTTGATGTATCGTCTTGGAATAGAGAGAAAAATATAACGATATCTTTAATGGAACAATTTGTATACGCAACACGATACCGATTACCATATGCACAATTAATAAGAAAAAAATATATGCATGATGCCAAATATAAAATAGGATTTTGTTTTTCTTTGCTTAAGACACTGAAGCAACAACAAATGATGATATTTAATGTATTCAAAAAAGGTCTCTTATCTTTTGAGTCTACATTTATACACTTAGCATTGTTTGAGAAAATGGTAAGATTGCATGTAGATATAAAAGATCTTATAAAATATATTAAGGAATTAGAATACCAAAGAAAGTCTAAAGAATTCCCCGATTACTATTACTTCTTTGAATCTTCAACAGGAACCGTCTGGCGTAGAAATGAAAAGAATTGAATTATGTGGATAGAATTTAAAAAATAAATAAATAGAGTTTAATCTTCGGATCTCGTAACTTATTTTCTAACATAACCTAACCTTTAAAATTAAAGTTTAACATTATGTTGGTGCCGTAAAGGCTATGCCTTGTCTGTTTGTCGGTCTGTTTGTATGTTTGTCTGTGGCATCATAACTTAACAACGGATGATCCAATTTGGACCCGGTTTTTTAATTTAATACAGGTTTTGGTCGAGAGTGTTCTCAGTCATATCTGATAAAAATTGGACCAGTGGTTTGTATACCTGCCTAATACCGCTATTCTTCTAGGCAGATCTAATTGGGTTGTTTGCATATTTAGTTAGATGCGAATAGAAGTTGATTTGGTAACCTGCACTTGCACTACAAAGTTAATTATGTAAGTAACTATGCTTTGTTACTTTCTATTATTCTTTTAGTGAAAATACGTGGGTTATTATGAGTTTACAAGCTTTCACTTACAACTTCGACCATATTTCTGAATCCTTGGAAATACTCATCCCATCTACTTACAGAGACAACTGAAAAAATATAGGGGAAACATACCATTATTGCCCATAGACAGCCCACGGTTGCACAAAAATGTTTCTCACTTAGAATTAAATGTCTGGACTATTGACATCAATGACATTACAGTAAACGAAATCAAAGGTCTAGACTCTTCATAAAACTCATTGTATTAATAATAACATTTATCTTTCTGAATCTTAGAGGGCAATATATAAGTACCCAGACAGACTTTATTGGTATGATTTTTATATCATTCACATTAAAATTTCACTTATAAAATTCGCTAGGCGTGGTAATTGTATATAATATAATGTACAAAGGCAAATTCGCTTGGCTTAATTTGGTAATATAATTTATTATTACAGTTGTAAAGAGATGTGACATGACTATATGAGCTTATTTATAAGTAGGTATAAAATATACTTAGACAAATAACTCTATATTAAAAAATCAAGAAACCCCCGACGTACCCCTGTGGAGATCCCCTTACTTTTTCCTGCTCATCACCAGGTCCTCAAGATTCCAGATGTGGGAAGGTCACCATGGTCATAAACATTTTAGTTCAAACTCAAACCTTCTAGATATTACCGTTCCAGAGATCTCATCTGCCATCAAATATTCTCCAAGATCTTTGAAACCACTGGTCCAATATTTATCAGACATGGCTAACAACACTCTCGACAAAATTCGCTATTAATTTTAAAAAACCGGGTCCAAATCGGATCATCCGTTGTTAAGTTATGATGCCACAGACAAATACACAAACAGACAAACGTGTCAAACTTTCAACACGCCCTCCCTCGATCGATCGGGGGTTAATAATATTTCGCTTGGAAGCTTTAAGTCAATAGCTATAAACCATATTTTATTCAACTCGGTACCTATAAAATATAAGGTCCTTTTTATTAGTAGCAAATATTTGGAGGCAGTATGTGCTGGTCATTTGTACCACTTTACACGAAAAAATTACCCTGTTACTTGTATGAAAATTTTCCATTCTAAGGAAAAATAAACCACATTATTTTGCTCCTTTGGTGGCATAACCTCATCCGTGTCGTTAATAATAAAACGAGTTTCATTCATACTTTATTTCAGTATTAGAATAGCAATAATTCATTCATATGTAGAATTTTCATACAAACAATTTTGTCGATTTACTCGAAAATTTAAAAAGTAAAAAAAATTCTTTGCCCTGTCGTTATTGTTATAACCTATAGATGACACCCTATAAATAGTTACTGCTAATAAAATAGGACCCTATGTACTCTGTGCTATAGTTAATATTTAAGTCAAAGTACAGCGGATGAAGATGCACGGGCGGATTACGCGGCGATCAAATTTTGAACTATATGCCGACACACATAAAGTACACTTTCGATTATCAGTAAAAGCATGACAGCGCCTCTTCTGCGTAGCTTCTAAATGTTTTGTAATTTACCCCAATCAATAATTAACTTTATTGGCTATATTATAGTTAAAAATTCGAACGTCGCGTCCATGTCCCGTCCGCGCTATGTCTCTTTCTGTGTAACTTGCACCTTAGTTAGAAAAAAGTTCAATCGTATGACAGATAAAATGCAAGGATAATAACTTAATAGTTATCTTTACTGTGTAAAGACAAATATTTAGACAAGGAGAAGGCTAAGTAGGACGTTTGACAAAATGTCGCCACTCGGCCCACAAGGGCTCTTGTGACGCGTAAACGGATTACGAGGGTTCGTGGGGGCCCTTGTTAAAATCAAAGTGTTGACTGCGAACCTAATGGCTGCCAAAGTTAACCCCCACCCATTGTCGTTCAGTCCGTCATCCGTCGTTTGCAAGACATGTAAGTCAGAATGAGCAAACAAATCTTGTTTACTTAAAGAATAAATCTAAATTAAAAATTTAAGAGACACCCGTCGGGGTGCCACTGTGGAGATCCCCTTACTTTATCCTGGTCATCACCAGGTCCTCAAGATTCCAGATGTCGGAAGGTCACCATGGTCATAAACATTTGAGCTCAAACTCGAACAACCTTACTGTTACCGTTCCAGAGATCCCATAATACTATAACATCCCAAGATACTCCAATATCTTAGAACCACTGATCCATTTTTAATCTGACATGCTAAGAACATTCAGCAGGTTAGACCTGCGGAGCCTGAAGGCGAGTGGACGCTTGACCTTCGGCCTCGCCATGGCTATCTTAAAATTCCTAGCTCCACACCATTTTCATATTTTTTTAAATATATTTTTTATATTTTATATAGAGTGCCTAGGTAATTAGACGTAGATACTAGGGGAAAACTTTATCACAATAACTCGGAAACTTTTACACCTATGAAAATAAATAAGGGCTTAATTTAAGAGTCCAGATATGCCAAATAATTAGCTCTTTGATTACTTTCTCGGTTCTTGCTTGGTTCTTGCACAATTTAGGATTAGAAAGCCAAATTGCCAAATTGGAAAATCAATTGAACTTTTAAAATATTCATAGCATCAAAAAACAATGTATGGCTATGTTGTAGAGAATGTATTAAGGACCATATGCGTCATAGACCGTTTTATTGTATCTCTAACCATTTCCGTCAAATTTTGAAAAAAGTGACTTGTTTTTCATGATGGCGGCCGAATGCGAGCGGTGTCACCGTTACAACACTTCTTAAAAGTAAGCTATGGGTGTGTACAACTATTGTACTAAATTGCAACCCAGTACGCCAATCTGCAAGGTCCTAACCTAACCTTCCTGGTCAGCCTGCTGAAATGAGGCTATTAAACGCCGTACCGGTACGGATAAAATAAAAACCATATTTTCATGAGACACTTCTCGATAGATCCATAGTTGTCGAATAATTTTGTATTGTATTTTCGAGTGTAAGTATAATATTATGGCGGGCGGCGTTCTTAACATGTTTTTTCTCTGTCTTAAATATGGCTCAAAAGCAAAAATAATCTATTTTCGTCACTCTATATACTCGTAAAATACAACATTATGTACGATTTTGGTTAGTTAAGAATGTACATCTTTTTCATAATCTGAAGTGTTGGAAAATTAAGTGCACTTCAGAATTTACGACGCGATGGTTATAAATGAGTCGTGACTCCAACCAGGTTCTCAGGCGAATTAGATTTTGAATTGAAGTGACAGGATGATGAAGGGATGGGTTCGCCTACTTCAGTTTACTGAAGCACGGACATTAGAGAGGTTTCGCGGCAGTAAATGAGAAAGTTTAAGATGAGCAACGCTACGATTTTGAACTGAGATGAGCTATTCAATTCAGAAAGTGGTTATGTTATATAGAGGTATAATACTCGTACATATAACCTGTGATATTCACGAGTGAATTCAGTTTCAGTGGAAACGGTTCAGAAAGACACGTTCCCAAAATATCCCGTTCCTAAAAGGTATTCATCTAAGAAATCTGAAATCTGTATTCATCAAAAGAACAATTTTCTTTTTTTGTAAGTACGTAATTAGAGTAGTTATCAAGTAAGTACCTACCTATGCGCATCCCATTTGCAGAAATATCTAAAATTAGTACTGAGGGTGTCAAAAGTTGCTCGAAATTGTTCATTTAATTTTAATATTTAGGCAATAAGCTCACCTGTACACAAAAGTGTAAAAGAATAAATAAATAAAATAAATAAATATTTCACGGCGTATCTGCGAGTAGGTGTAGGTACATACAGCCTTGTATAGTGTAGCAACTTAGTTTGCGCACTACCGTGCACTTCGGTAAAATAACTATCACAACGTATCGTCGAAGTAATGTAATATTGGAGTACATATTGTGCTCTCGAAATAATGCGATCGAACAAAGTGAAGAGGTAGTGGGTAGTGGGTGTTTTTATTTATAAAGCAAATATCCCTGCTAGGCAAGGTTCAAATCCCGCTCGCGTAATTTTTTTTCACACTTTTTCTAATTTATTTACGTATAAAGTGTGTTTCGAAGTAAGTACCGTGGTGTAATCTTTTCTGAATTCAACAAAATTTGCTATTTGTGCACAAAATACCCCTTAATCCTTTGAAGAGACGCGGTCACCGATAACTTATAAATATGGTTGCCGTAGGCTCGATATGAAAAACAAGACAACACATTCAAATAGAGTATTTTTCAGATCTTTGAAATGGGAATCGTTGCTTATTATGTTATGTAATTTCCAGTTAGCTCCTGCTCTCTTTTTGTACTATTTATTTGAAAAGACTAAATAGCAATCCCATTGTAGTTTTGTAAATGTATACCGCATGATATAAAAATTTGAATGTGTATACAATTTTCTGTGTTACGGATGTGCATATTGAATTCGTGGTTCTACAACTCTCTCGTAGTTAGATTAGCGATCCATCTGCACCGGCGACGTTGCGGCGTGTCCGCAACATTAATATTTATTTACGTCAGCTTCCACTACAGCTGGGCTCGTCTCCAGCATTAGATTTAGTACTATGGTATATTATTATAATTTAGGGTTTGGGGACGAATGAAAGGGAGCTAATGTTATGAATAAGTTGAGAGTCCATTTCGGTCTATATTACACGCTACGATGCCGTTCCCCTTCACAGGCTGAATGGTTGATGATGACCGTCAGTCAAGATCTATTGATACACAAGTACAAGTCAGCGTACTTAGGTCAATTATTAGGTACTAATGAGTTGAAAGCTAACTCCCTAGTATATCGACGACATATGCACGGCCGTTAAAAAAAGATCGCCCACCTATCGCCCGCCAGTCTCATGTAGGTACTATAATTAATAGGATAAGGTATTATAGCTACCCGGGTTTTATAGTCAAGAGTACCTGACCGATAGATAAATATAGGTTAGGTAGGATAAGTAGATAGGTTAAGATTAGGATCGGTTTTGGTTATCACAATTAATACCTACTGGGTCTATTTTTACACCTATTTATTATTATATTCTTATATATTATTATATTCTATTTTTAAACGAGTAAGTATTCTTGCTGAAAGCTTATACTATTATACTACTTTGATTTTTTTTGTTAGATCTACCTTTTGTAGCTTTATGATTTCCTATTACAAGTCAGATCAAAACGTAACTACAAATCGGAAATACACATTCTGGTGTGCGTACTATAGTGATTGTAAAACGGCACGTTCACACAACGCCACGGCACGGCATCGGCATTTAAATACGACGCGACCGAGGCATTCCAATGGCCTTCCGAGCATACCCCGGACTATTCCCATTAATACGACTCGTATTTTTTATACCTTGAGCATAAAATTCCTGAACGAATTCAACAAAATCAAGTAGAAATTTAAATGGAATATTGGGTTGTATGTAGAGTAATATCCTATCTTTGTGCGAGACTGACAAAAATATTACCATTGGGTTATACTGAATCGTATTTATAATTAAAATGTGTAACAAACAAAATAACAAAGGTACGAGGTAATCATTTTCATGGTAGCTCGCTCGAATATTGTTTTAAATAAGAGTTTTTTATTTGAAACAGTTTCTAGGATTTTTTAAGTTATCTATCTCATTTATGCTCATTCTACGCTACTGAGAAGCCCTGATAAATTAGTACAGTTGTTCTTAGAACAGAAAAGTAGACCTATCTTATTAATTATTTCCGATTACTTGCTCAAAAGGAGAAACAAAGCGATTTTATCTTTTCAGACAGTAACCGGTTGCACGAAAGTCCTTAAAGTTTAGCTCTCCTTCTTTATGTCATAGCTCTAGAGTATAGAGATGTATGATGGTAGGTAGGGTATACTATATAACACACTATACATAAGTACAAATTAGACAAAATTCCGTTCAGATATTTACCTAATACTTTTACCAAATCTATAAAAAAAATGTCCATTGCAGTGATTGATCAGACATAACAGTCGTTGCTCATTATAATTTATAACTTCTCGTAATTCCCATTCAAAGGCAGTTAAACAATAATATGTAGTACAGTTTTATGACAAGTGCTCTGATACTTAAATACTAAGGGAGAAGCGTAAGAAATATCTGTTGACGGGCTATCATAGTCGTGATTCTTTTGTTAGTAAGTACCTAAATCTTTAATTCCCTGATATATATAGATACAACGTATATTTGCGCAACATTACACAGATTTTGGTAACGTTTGACAAAAGGTTTATTTCGTGGTAACTATTTTAAATAGTGTTAAAAGGAAAACACCAGCAATTCAGTCGTATATGTAGGTATGAAATAGGCGCAACGCAATGGTATGCCTGTCGCGTCTTCGCCACAAGGATCGAGTAATTCGGTATTGAACGCTACAGATGACGTTACTCCATTATAAGGAGATAATAAAATATATATACTATGACTTAAAACAAACTACTCATCATCAAGGATCAACCTATACCTACATAATAGTTGAATCGTCGTCATTGACATTAAAGTCACTATAGAAGATCTGTCTGGCTCTACATTGGCGGGGTGCTGTGACTCTGTGTAGAGTCAGCCTGGGGTGGCACTATCCTTTTATCTATTTCAACCGTAATGCAGCAATACTTGCATTGCTGTGTTTCTGTTTGAATGGTAAGAGAGTCAGCGTTATTACCGGCACATGAGGCGAAGTCGTCAAGGTTAGCAGTGCGTCGAAAATCCTCTAATAACATTATATTAAGATGATAAGCGACTACGTGCGACGGTGACCATATTTCATTAGCTGACCCGTTTGGTCATCCGCTCCCCTTATAAAATAAAGAAAGAAACTTATTTACTATATATTCAGAATAACGTCGGTAGGTACAGTTGATTCAATATAAATCATATTATTGCTCAAGGCGTGACTAAGTAAGTAATTGCAAGTCATACCTCCACCCAAGTGTCTCACTATTGCGTTATTTTCCTTTTTAGGAACCTTAGATAGGATAAGGAAGCCAGGTGCTGACGAAGTTAATGCAACGGGTATCCAACGGAATAAAAATGTACAATATTTTATTATAGTCGACATGAGTAAACCAGTTAGCAATGAATCACGTTTAACACATTTTGTTCTTTAAAGGCGACATTACTTTACAATACAAATGCGCAATAGCCATAAACCTTTAGCTGTTATATGATAGATTCACAGCCGGATCGGATCGACTGTTCCTGGAGTAAGATTTATGGAATTGCGTTCTATAAAAGTATAAATTATTGTTGCAAAAATTCCATTTACCAAAATTAGTTTAATTTTACGATTAGATAGGGTAGTTTCGGAGACTATTCCGCAACCTTTCTCTGAGAATATACAGGATCGTTCTCTAGCATAGTTTAGGAGTAACAAGTACCTAGCATTCGTTTTATTAAAAGTACTTACTTAATAGTTAAATATTTTGTGGACAATAAAGAGAAGAGTTACGCTTAACGGTAATTTCTGAAATACCTTTGTTAGTCGTAAATAGCACTAAATGTTGCAATAAAGGAGGAGCAACCCTCAAGCCTCAAGCTGAAAGGGAAATGGGGGACGCAATAAATTTTGTTTTGTGTTAAATCTGCGAGGTCGCTGGGCTTACGAAGAGTTTACCACAACTGATCCTTTATCAATGTTCCGAGACAGTTACTTACCTAGGTATATTACGTGGGGAAAATGTTAGTAGGTATATTTGGTAAGGGACCTATGTTAACATATAGTTGCTCATTATGTTTTTATCTTAAACCTATACTATATAAACACGATTGATCGAGTTTATCTGGCGCGCTTCTTGTTAGTGTCTAATTATTTTTCTTGGAATGGATTATTATATCTAATAGAATGAAATATACCTTCTTTTTATTGACAAAACCAGATGATAACATTCAATAAACATGGGGCATGAAGTTCTTGGCCGCTATGGAGCCTATTATTATTCTTTTGTTATATGGGTTTTAAATGCCTGAAATAAAGAATAATTATTATATACTTACCTACAGTTGTTTTTATCAACCATATATTGGTCTTCTGTGATCGAATAAATAAAAGTCCATCATTTCCCACACCGATTATAAATAACTCTGATATCTATACTTTTAAAGAAACCTGATAATACGAAAATCTTTTCTCGAGATCTGTATTCAACAGGCATACCCATCTGTCGATGTTTCTACCGCTAAATTCGATCAGAATACTCATTGGATTGTAATCTATATGAACACCTTTATTTTTTGTCGTAATTATTATTCGATGGAGTATTCTTGTTACGTTAATGTAGAAATATTCTTGAAAATGTGGACGAGTGTTCATTAGTGTTCAAGCCTTTGACAAATCAAGTAGAATTAAAATTGCAGTATTAATTCAGCGCACGAGCGTCATAGACTTACAGTTAAAATCAGAGTGGAGCACTATCTGATTTTGTGTGTGTTCGAGTAACGGTTGCGTTATTCACGGCGTTGTTTTATTTTTATGAGTTTCTCCAACACGCATTACGAGTCAATTTTCTTCGTCAATGAACACATGAATACAAAACATTGAAGATAATTTTAACTTGGAAATAGTAGATTGTCTAATTAGGGCGGGAAGGACCAGATTGTCGCAATCAGTCTATTTCGCAACACGAGCCGTAGACGAGTGTTGTGGACAGACGAATGCGACAAGTGGTAGAAAAAGAATCATCATCATCCTCAGCCTATTAATGTCCGCACTGTTGGGGCACAGGCCTCCCCTTGTACAAGTGGGCCAGATCCACCGGACGGGCGCAGTGCTGAATGATGAATTTCACATACCTTCGGAAGCTTTATTTTCCTCAGACATGCAGGTTTCCTCACGATGTTTTCCTTCATCGTTAGAGCAATTGGTAAATGTACGTAATTCTTCAAAAAATTCCGAAAAATACATTGGTAGGTACATGGTATGGTTTCGGACCTCCCGCATGGGAGTCTGGCGTCCTAGACACTAGGCCACCGACGACGACGCTTTAAAACGGTCCAACGCTCAGAAAAAGAATTAAAAAAATGTATACCTAACAAAAGCACGACACATATACTTTTTGACTTATCCGGTAGCGAATTGATTGCAGCGCCTAGTGGTTCTTCGATAATATCTAGTGGAGTCTTAATTTCTTGACTCAATCAAGACGAATAATTTACACATTATTCCTGAAGAAATTTATAAAAAACATAAAATATAGAGCTGCTGATTTTGACTGTGGAATCACCATTAACAAAGGAAATTGCCGCTAGTAAATATAAAAAATAAATATACAGAAACTGTGGTTTGACCACTGTGCGGTGTGTATGGTTTTAGTCTGTTCACTCGTGAATAGTTTACAGTTGACCGAACAAGGGACGCGCCCGTGTATGAACATGACAAACGATTCAACTTTGGAACTATTTCCTTATTTGTGGTAAATGGCAAAGTTACATCCGAAATTTCTTTGGGAACCGAGACCAACTTTTTCTTTTTCATGCTTTGTGAGTTATATTGGCTGGCGCGTATTGTAGATTATTCGTTTAACTATTGATAAATTATTGAATTGTAACTTGATAAACTCTATAATTAATCATTATGAATTATCATAGGATTATATCTGGTAAACGGAATAAGACTGTAAACTGACAAAAAAAATCACATTTTTTGTATTCCCTTGACCCAAAACCTAGTAATTAAGTACCAGTATATAAAATATATGTCTATTATATCGATTAATTATAATCATCATAATCTTTATCCGGAAAAGTTAAGTACATACCTACTAATTGATTTTATTACCTTAAGCTCACGTTATCTGATTCCCATCCCTCAAATAGGCATAGGCATTTGTGTGAGCTGCAAATAATTAAAGGCTATTTGATGTACAATTTTCGAGGAAATATGAGACTTCAATTTTAGGTTAATCTAATTGAAATCGTATTCATGCAGTTTCATATTCGACGTTGGCTCTCCTTTTATATAAATACGGCGGATTGATTAAAAACTGTCATTAATTACGAATGAAGGTAGTAGGTACTTATACCCTGACAAGAGCGACTTTGGTACATTTATAGTCTGTATTACGGAGTTCATTATGAATAAAACAGTTCAATTTAATTCTGCAATATGGCGAGTTTTTATTTTTAAGTCAGGGTTTAATAAGTACCTACTAGAAAGAGAGTCACTAATCACTAACGAATATAGCTTACTTAAGGCTTATACCCTGTTTACTGTCCTGACCAGGAATTTAAAAACCCTCGCCATATTGCAAATTAAATTATACTATTTTGCAAAGCGAACCCCATAAAACCGTTCAAAAAAACAACCCTCTTGACAGGCTTTACTTTTCAAAAGACCATTGGTAAACCTCTCTAAATCTGAGGAGTCTAAAAACTACGATGTCTGCGATTAGGCACGCGTCGACTGTGTTAGGAAAATTGAGGAAACTAGCGCGTACCAAGAATATTGAGGAAACTAGCGCATACCAAGAATATTGAGTATATTATCAATTTTCCCAATACGAAAACACGGATCCCGCAAGTTTGCTTTTCATCTTTTTGTATACCTACATAATTAATCCAAAATTTTCAATATTAAGTTAACAATAAGTTTAGTCATAAAAATCTGCATAATACTCATAATTACTTAGTGTCTACGAAACCTCTACGAAAGGTCTACGTAAAGTATTTATATCCTGATATTTATACTGAACCCCTTACATACAACATCTACACTTCTCTATAATAAAAAGTAAACTATGATATAAAATTAAGTATTATACAAAATAGAACAGGTTAATCTATTAGTAATCTACTAGTAATCGCACATACGTTCGTAGTAGATTGATGTCGATACTTGGACATGTTTCCGAGGTTGGAATGAATTGTTCACGGCTGCTGGATTGCCACGGAGTTATATCTGTCTTTGCGCTTACCACACGTCTGTACACTGTTATATAGGCGATCTTGAACTCATTTTAAAATAACAAATAACAATTATAGGTAGCAATTCGATTAGTTTCCAAGTACCAAATATTAAATGCACTTCTTAAAAATTAAGAAATAACATAAATTTATGGTCAAATGTGAAAACATAATTGAAATTTGTTAAAAAATAAAATAGCTACATGCAATCAAAAATCAGACGATAGAAGAAAAGGCAATATTACATTATGACGTCACTGTGTAATAGCGCCATATAAGCAGATCCTGATAAAGAACTGTTTTGCTAAAAAGGGACAGAGCTAACTTAAATCCAGTACTAACTTAAATCATTAATATCTCTGAAGTTAGTTGAGATATTGAAAAACTAATTTTAGAACGTTGATTGATGGAATAATTTGTTTTAAGTCAAATACCGAAAAAAGATTGCGTAAAAACTTTCATTGATTTATAACCGGATCCGCCATTTTTACTCTCCATGTCGGTTGGTGTATAGGTAGTATATGGGGATCATGAAATATTTAGGCATTCTAACTTATTCTGAACTAAACGAAACGATCTGGATGGATTTGCAATAAAACAAAAAGGCTTCCTTAAAAGAGCAGTAAAAACTCTAAAAAGGGCTGTGACTTCAAGTCAAAGGTGTCAAAATACTAAACCTAAGAAATCAAATATTATATTGGTACCTCTGTGATAAAAACATGAAATAAACTAATACAATTGTGATTAGGCCTTACCTAGAGGAGAGGCCTTTGCCCAGCAGTGGTACGAATTATACGCTATTAAAAAAATATTTAGGTAAGTTCACACTCATGAATCTCTGATACTACTTTTATGCTAAATTTTTAGTTATTTTTATTAGCGATACATTTACCTACGTAATTTGTTGTTTATTATGCGAATTCTAAAGGGACTCCTTTGTTTGCAAACTTTTGCTATCCGTGTTTTAGAGACAGGAGGGTGCGGAGAATAAAATTCAGTGGACCATAACATTACCTGGCAACTTCAGTATCCATCCTTTGAAAATTAACCTTTGGAACCTACTCGTATATTAAATAATAATTGGTACTTAAATTATTTAGGAAACCTCTAAAATCCAAATATCTATCCCAGCATAGTTTTATTATTATTAACACAATATTACTGATGTAATATGTAGAAATACTAGGGAACTTACCTAGTATAGTAAGTAAACACTTTACCATATCCGAGGACTTATTTACAGACCAGCTAAATGATGTGACAATCTAGGACAGAACGTTCGCCCAAAAGACTAAAAGTGCTGACATTAACTGAAGTTGGAGAAGTCAATGCCATGAAATAGACCAAACTATTGCATTAGTTCTATGTGCGTTAGTTATTGCATCAGAATACCTACAACCCCTTTCAATCTTCTACATTCCTAGTAGGAATGGATGTAGGTTCATTTTTCAGACTGTGACTGTATCATTATAATCTTCCTCTAACTAAAGTATGGCTGCTTCTCTTTCCTTCCCAGGTTATTGAAAGTGGCAAGAATGCATAATACCAAGTTTTCATCAAAGCTGAAATTCTCGTCTCGTCCCCATTTTATGCAACAATCCGGAGCACTTTTTCGGGTCCGGAAAGTTGAATTCGGACGACTTTTTTGAATATTTTGACTTTTAGAAATCGACAAAATATTTTATGCGTTTGGTTTTTGCTTTAAACATTTTTGTACCTTCAAATAGAGGTAACAAAAATGGTATATCTTCAAAGGTTAAGTTACTCATTTACCTTACCTAACAATTTGTAAATACTTAGTCATAATAAGAAAGAAGAAGAGGAAGACCGAGGATAAGCTACTTCGATCAAATCAAAGAGAAGGCTGGCGTTGCGTCGTATAAGGAGGTCAAGGAAAGGGCCCTAGACAGGACACAGTGGCGTTTACTACACCGACAAGAGCATAGCTCTTAAATTGAAGAAGAAGAAGTCATAATAAGAATATTAATTTGTGTTGTCTTTCTTGTCTAACAACAGGTTTTACGTGACTGTGCTCGAAAATATTTCTGTGCATAGTTCCATCTACAAAAATACACTTGTAAATAGGTTAGTAAATCGTTAGGTAGGTTAGGTTACGACAATTATTATTATAATATTAAGAAGTTGTCTGTTAAAAGTTTTGTCGGCAGTAAGGATCAAAATATTTAGCACACTAGAAAATTGCTGTAAAATCGGTTTCCAATATGTAGGTAGCCGATTTAATAGTATAACCTACATAATATCGCTGTGATCAGCGTTGTGCGCTTGTCGTTCAATGGACAAATTGCCTCATCTGTCATTGGGGCGTTTCAGTATTCTCGCCGCAAAACCATCCCAAATGCTTCAAATGGTTAGGTACTTATTGGTACCCTGTTGGAATCTATTTAATAAAACTACATAGGTTTTGTACACAGTTTTACGATATTTTACGATAGTAGATTTAGTTAGTTATATATGATATAGTTACATTTCCTTAGTTTATTTTAAAACGACAAAGGAATTACAATGAAATGTTGTGTTTAGTTAGATGAAGAAGTAATTCACCTTTTTTTGAATGAGATGCAAATATTTACATAATTATAAACCCATTCCAATTAATTAAATAGGTCCTTTATTACTATGAAAAAGTTATCAAAAGTATTGACAAAGAAAACTCGAAGGTTACGAAAGTACCTTACCTACATAAGTAGGTATCTAATATTTTTATTTACCTTTGGCAAAAACGTTGAATATATTTAAAAAAATTAGAGCGACAATGATAACAAATTAAATTGACTTTCCAAAAATAATCATTAATCAATTTAAAAGATTGTTGTAACTTAAGTAAGGATTATTATGAATTTAAGACTTTTTGTTCAAACTTAATAATAATGAGGCGTTCCTTTCAAAGTTAATAATAAATAAATATTCAATAGTTTAAAATAAAAACCCTTGAGGGATAAAAGTACTTAAGTAATCACGACTCTCATTACCCGCTGATCGCTAATTTCCATGCGAAAAACCTGCCTCACTTTATATTTGTCTGAAATCTTTTCATAAAAGTTATTATATTACTTCCTGAACAGCTGCAACTTACAGTACATAGTCAACGACTGCGATGACTGGAAAATCAATGCACTAGCCAATATTTTTACAGATTAAATAATTAATTACCTTAACGGAATAATGTATTATAATTTGTTGTGGTTGTACCGCGGGATATCACTATGTGGTTTACCCTATAATCAACATTAATCTAAGGCTGGAACTATACGAGCCGGTTCCAGCGTCGGTTCGGTTTAGGAACCGGTACCGGCCGCTACGACTTCATGTTGCCGGTTCCTGCGGCCGGTTCCAAATGCTCAGTTGCCCGTTGCGTCTCGTGCAGAGCAGTGAGTTGCGCGCAGGAAACATAACATGGAAAACTTAACTACAGAGGAGCTTTTGTTCATTGCTGTGGCATTAAATGTAAGAAAAAAGAAGTACACATTGGGTACGGGTAAGTAAGTAACGGGTAAGAAATACACATTGGGTGTACCCTTTTCGTATTTAAGCTCGCGGCGAACTGACGCGGAACCGGTCGGTTCGATTCTCCGTTAGGTCGACTGCATTCAAACTAATACGTTGCGCTCAAGACCCGCCCACTCGGTTCGCTTGAACCGAGCTGGTCGGTTCCAACCGGAACCGTCTACGTGAAGTCAACAGCGCATTTTTGTTTGAGTTTATATGAAGCACCGTTTCCATGGAACCTTCCGATACTGGAACCGGTGTAGGCACCGTCGTCGTGTAGTCCGACCCTAAAAAGCACTAATAAAGTGTGCCACAAATATTTGTCAATAAATTAATTCATCGTTATTGTGAAACAAAATACCTACGTAATGTCAACAAAAAATAACTTAATCCCATCAAAAACATTTCTGTAAAAAGGGGCCAAGTTAAACAGTAGTGAGATTTCATGTATAGCCAAGACGTGATATTCGTTCGTATCGTATAGTACTATGGTTCGTATTATGAATTTGGCAGTTTGATTTTCTATTTTCGAACTTCTTTCACTTTACCTTATAGGCTACCTGTCTACGAGTAAACGACTGAAACTGAAACAAAATTCTACAATTCATCAATGGCTGGCCATCTTATTCAGTCCGCCACCGAGTACCTTGTTCGACAGCAAAGTTGTATGGGAAATTTCCTGAATAGGTCCATTGTGGCAGCTTTATTATGTCTGAACTTGAATGGAGAGCCTCTACGAACCCAAATCTCCTTACACAAAGCCGATTTTTATTTTAATAAAGTTTCACAGAAAGGTATTACGCTACCTTCTCTATTCTTATAGCGGAAACCTAATTCCGTTCGTGACTAACCCTTTTATTACTTTCGTAAATTAGATAAGACCTACCTATTCTATTTGAAAAGTGAAGATGGCTAAAGCAGCTAAAAGTACTACTTAAGGTCTAGTAGCTATTTTTACGAACACATACCTGGAAACAACTCGAAAAAGCTAGGGTAATCCAGGCTTACGAAGCCCCTTCATTCGTACGAGTTCGAATAGGTCTTTTTACCTCTTTTTCTTTACATTGGTAGACGTACTTGAAAAATGATGTTCGAAATTGGAACGCTTTTAAGAATATCATTATTATGCACTGCTTTTATAAATCTGAGTTAATACAATATGAAATGATTTTATTACCTCTTATTAAAATAGCTAATCGAAATTGCTCAGTCATCAAAACAAATGCGTCCTACCGACTCAGAATTTATTGTCGCCATTACTGAATTGTTAAGACTAAAACAAAATTTCGCGAATCGACGGAGTGGAAACATTACTAATTGAATTCAGAATTGCTTTCCACGAAATAGGACGACTTTTAGATTACTTACCACTTCGTTTAATTCTACGTTGAAAGGAAATTTTGGCACCTTCATTAACTACAGTTATGAAAATAAGTACTTAATGTAAAAATCTGAATGACCGAATGTAATTTCACAGAAATCGAAAAAGTCATGAATAAAATCGTTGCCAAATGAATTGTCCCTCGCTGCAGATGTCGATCGCGCAATTTATATTTCAACAAGAGCTTTAAAACCGATGACATGTCCATTCAGAGCACTAAATTAAACACGTCAATCGGAATATAAACAAATGAATTGCAACTCAGATTAAATGTTGTCATGATTTTTAATTGCTTATAAATAATAATAATAGATGACCTCACGTATGAACCTAATGATCTGTTCAAATGATAAAGGGAATTCTAACTACGTTTAGGACATACCTTAGCCTGAAAGGTGATTCCATACTGGAACGCTTCGTCGGGATGCAGAGGGATCCTCGTGTCATACTCGTCATTTGGCACCAGATTGTATTGATTTGTGGACGGCATTTTTCGACTCCACTTTAACAACTTCATGGGCACTCGTCTCCAGGCCCTTGCCTTCAGCACCACACGGACGTATGGAGCTTTATAGCCCCTTCTAAACATTTAGACTCATTGTTAGAGGACCCGTTTCCACCACACCTGGTCCAGTACTGCTAACCTGAAACAAAGGAATATTTTATATGTAAATAATGAATTAATGAAATAATGACAATATGAGTACGAAGTTAATTAATGAAACATCAAAAGACGTCACCTACTGAATAGAGGCTGATTATATTTCAGGTCGATGCACCAAATGTTATAGTAAAATACTAATGTCGTATTGTAGTGTCTAAAAATAAAGTAAGTAAATATAATGATCATCTTAAGGGCGGTCCAAAAATTGTTAGTCAACAGCCTACATTTTGACTTCCGATGAATCTTGTATATACAGCTACGACCCGCTTACGAAACAGCAATCGACAGAATGGGTCTTCGAAGAAGACGATTTATCCACTAAGGTATTCGCGATCGAAGCGTCAACAAGAAAATGGTTGCCGTTTTTTTCCGTCGTAGTGGGCCTGTAGCCATAATTCCACTAGAAGATCGAAGAACAGTAAATAGCCAATAGTATAGCGAGGTTTGCCTTCCAGGAGCTGAGTGACGATCGTCCGAGGAGCGGAAATCGTGGTATAATTTTTCACCAAGACAACACTCCCGGTCACACGGCCGCCAGAACCATGGTCTTTTTAACCCATTTGGAGCAAGCAATTGCTACCATATCCCCCTTCACATGTTTTGAAAGCTGGTTCAGTCGAATGCATAAGTGCATTGATGCCGGGAATACTTTGAAAACTTGTAAATAAATATTTGTAATTTTTCTTTTATTTTCTATTCGACTAAAAATTAATTGGCCGCCTCTCGTATGTGTCTAAAATGAGTTCGCAGCTGACAGGATCTTTAACTCTGTTACATAAAGCCATTTGGCTTAAGTTTAAATACCTAACTTTTGTAGTAATCTCATGTAATATTCTGTTTTCAAATACGACTGTCTCTAATAGTGGCCTATTAGGGTCAACGATGTAGACGGGACTGGAGTGCAACAAGCCAATCGACGCTAACTGACTGTCTGTGGCACACATTCAAGAGCTCTATATTGGATGTCCATTGTTGACAGAGTTGATTTATCTTCACCGAGTAAAATTTGCGAAAACCTTAAAGTTTTAAATGGTTACGTCGATGAAATGCCAACCTACTGCATTGCGTATAGGTTTTATAACGCATGCAAAGAAGCTGCATAGCTATTTACTTTTGCGCTGATTTTTTTATCATTGTAGATAGGTCAGTAAGTACTTCGGTTAAGGTACTTCGGCTTTTTAACGTCTGCCTGTAGTTGCACTTTTCGGTTGTCCGGATTGTATATTACTGTATTTTTAAAATATAAGTAGGTAACCTTGTCTGTTTATCTACTGTAGGTAAATTCAATACCTACCTTACCTTACCTACCTTCAATACTTTATCGGGTTCGAGGCTTATTCCCTACACCACAGAGATATATCTGTGCCGTACACAATATCACTTTACTATTGTATCTACCCCTCCAAAACAAAAATCGGCGGTTAGATAATAAAATCTAGATACATTTCTTGAAAACTAGACTGAGGAGACTGGATAGAGACGATTGAAGAGATCGGAAGGAGGTCTCTGCCCAAGAGTGGGACAGTATAGATAGGCTAAAATAAAAATAATAATAAATCATTGTTTCTACACTCTGTAGCTGGCGTATCTCACTTGATACTGTGAAGGTTATGTCGCAAAATAGTCGACATTCGTACCTCGGTTGTTATTGGCTAACTGAATTCCGAATATAGCTCCATGAAATATGCATCGCGGCTGATGGAAACTCGATGTTAGCCAAACCAAATAAAGCTAGACATACTTTTCTAATACAAAGCAATGTCGTCCATGTCATTTATTATTGACCCACAATCAATCTGTATCAAATCATAAAATTTATTGATTACGCATCATTTAGAGAAAACATTGTGAGGCCTGACCAGAGTTTATTTAGAGTGTGCCATAATGTTGTGGAATTATATATGAACTATTTTTTTCATAGCTGTCTCCAATTTATATAAAAATACTAATGGCAGACTATTAAAAATCTTTCGGGGTTTAAATAATAACATTAACATTGAAAAATACACATAAAGATATAAAAATTCTTTGCCGGTTAGACAAAGCTAGCGCCAGCAAGCAACAAGTGATATAACTTGCTGATAGTGCCCCATACATTCTCCATAGAAAATATCGTTTTAGTAACAGGTAGATATAATCAAACTAAAACAGTTTGACATACTAATTTTTAACCGATCTGATTATTATTTCATAAATGGTTTTCTGGAATTTTATATTTTTAATTTATTTAATTAGTTATTAATTTTCAACTATTCAACATGAGTACCTACCTATACCCTATTCAAATATTTGCACTTTTACGGCTCCCATACGATTTTCGACTACCTACTTAGCACTCTTTCTCTTAACTCTTAAATTTTAAAAAAATAATTGAAAAAATATATGTTTATCTTGAACTTGACGTGCATAAAACTCTAAGGCATTTGATAATCATACTGGTACATACATACATACCTATTAATGAGTGCTATAGTAAATGTATGGGAGCCGCAATAGTGCAAATCCTGAACACATGGCGTTAATTTTTTTAAATGTTTTTTTATGTTTTATCTGCATTAAACGAAGCAGATTTTATATCAGTTTAAAGTTTTGCAATATCTTTTAACAAAATAATGGGCTGGGCACACTTATCGTTTCCACTCTGTATAGTAGAAAAGTTTTATAATATGTATATATACGTGGCGAGACAAACCAGTCATATACGTATACGTAAACCAACCAGCCATACTATTATACTATACCTACCTAAACACTTGTATTAAAGTTGTTTTTGCTGACAAAGTTGTCTTGAGCTTAAGTGCTTGTAACTAAATTGGTCGCTCGATTGGGAAGTTCACCAAGCATCTTAATGGCGGTCTGGGAATATTAATTAATTTTGCGTTGGGTTGTTAGTGGAAAGTCGAAGAACAATGTATTCCTGTCTTGTAAACACTACAGTGTTTATGTAGTTTAATTGGATCATAGGTAATTAATATCGTTTATTGTCTATCGACAAATCTCTTTATATAGGGATCCGTACCCTGAAGGAAAAAGTGGAGCCTCATCGCTGTCAATCCGTCGTCGTCCGTTCGTCTTTCACAAAAAAAAATATTTTTTTAGGTGAATCGTACATGTAATATGTAAATAGATAATTAAGTTAATTATATAAAATGAAAATAGCCGCCTCTTAATCTACCTGCATACAAAATGTATGAAAGCGACGGGTGCAAAACAGACAGAGGCGGCGCGCTGACGTTGTGCTGGCAGCGCGCCGCCGGCACGTCTCTTGTATATGTTTTGCGCCTAAGAAAAAAAGGGAGTCGTTAAATAAAAATATTTTCGTAGAGAAATAATGACGTAAGCGCATGTGAAAGTAGTCAATAGACCAATTTTGTTACCAGGTCTATCTTAAACGATATTATCTAGAAACTTGAAAATTTTCTGAAATCAATTTATTTATTCATCAATATCTATGTTGTCTCCTTCAAAGCAATCCCCCTCAAATATAATACACTTGTGCCAGCGCTTTTTCCAATCCTCGAAGCACTTCTGATATGCGCTTTTTGGTATAGCGTTTAGCTCTTCCAGCGATGCGGTCTTAATCTCCTTAATCGTTGCAAATCTCCGTCCTTTCATGGGTCTTTTCAGTTTTGGGAACAGAAAAAGTCGCTGGGTGCCAAGTCCGGTGAATACGGACTCGTATATAATTAATACTCGTACATCTGTAGGTAATCTTTTGTAAGTTCTAAATAAAAACGGTAAAGTTATTTTTTGACACTCAATACTTACGAATAGTCCTTATAGCACGGATCTCTACAGATATGATGAGGCCCGACTCGCACTTGACCGATTTTTTTTCGATAAAAGCGTACCTAAGTACTCAATTAATTCTGAAGATTTTTACAATAAGTCTGTGTTTGATCTCAGTCTATCTTGAGTGTAATTGACGAGCATTTCATGTATAATTTTATATATCACATTCTACCTACCTATATGTAATTTAATAATTGAATATGAATATAGAAATGATAAAAGCACTTAGTGTACACTGTACCTATATACATACCCGTAATCGTACTATATACGATAGCGAGCATACGTTGAACCCCTGTGACTTAAAAGGGTACTGTAGTTTCTCCTTTTCAACTTCATAAGTTCATAAGCCATGAGTGAAAGTTTCCGTTCCTATAGACAATACTATAGATGGAGAGCCAACTAATGATGTATGTTACCTTTGGGTGGTGTCAACACCCTGATTCAGTCGAAAATCAGTCATAAGTAGGTACTAATAAATCTAGCTTAATCCTGATCTTTATGCACTACATGATAGAGGTCTATGTATGCTGGAAGTTGATTATTCAGGCGTACGCGCCTTAACCGGTCCTTAAAATAATAATTATACTCTATGAAAACATCAATCCGTACCTTCAGCCATTGTCTGTAAAACTGAAGTTTCTACCACATAAACTTGTCAAACATTTAGGGTGGTTTGGAGTGTTTACCTTAAATATCAGTTAATATTAGAAAATTATACTAATTTTTTATATATATTATAAAAAATATATATAAAAAATTTGTATGATTTGTATGTATCAATATCAATTTGTATATATCGTGACTCATGTCTATCCGCCGATATATATTATGCGAACCTTGCTGGTACAATCGGTTGTATCGGTTTTGTGAAATAGGGTATAGTAGAAATTATATTTCATTGTTTCAAAATAAACAACGTCAGGTTGAATTCAATTGTTATACAACTGGCGAAGCGAGAGTACTACATACCTACCTAACCTACATACCTACCTAACGTACATGTTCCTGTTATTGCACTTTTGCGCTTATTACACTTGACAGAATTTAATCGACGATTTAGCCAACGATTTAGTCGACTAAAACGCTTATTACACTTGACTGAATTCAATCAACGATTTAGTCAAAAATTTTCAACTAACTAAACCGACTTCCGGCCGTATACTGAATGCATTTTACTTCTTCTTCTAAGTCGTATTCCTCATTGCTGAGGGTCGTGATCATTCTAAGGAATTAATCTCTTATAACGACTCTCGTGGTAGATTTAATGGGGTGGTTCGCCATTGCCTTCCCCATTTTACAAACTGGTTATATCACTGTGCAGGTTTCCTCACGATGTTTTCCTTCACCATCAGAGCAATCGATAAACGTACGTAAGTTTTTCGAAAAAATTGTTAAAGTCATTGGTACATGGCATTGCCTGGTTTCGAACTAGGGACCTCTCGCACGGGAGTCCGATGTACTAGCCACGACGCCACCAAAGCTCTAATGATGCATTTTACACTTGACTAAATTTAGTCAAACTGAATTCAATCTGACTGAATTCAGTCAAATGTAATTAGCCCTTAAATAGACAGACTGCTGTTACAGGCTGTAAATCACAGACTAGAAATACACAACCGTATTGAATACATTTACACTTGACTGAATTCAGTCAAACTGATTTCAGTCAAGTTTAAAAAGCGCTTTATTTGTACGAGTAACTTAATTACCTTTCTATAAGCATACTCCAAGGATTTTTTTATTATTTTTAGCTCACATAGGTAATCTAAATTACCATGACAAACGATTTTATGTTTTACAAATTAAGTGTCAAACAGCAGAAAACTCAAGATATCCAATCGAGCAACTTCTGATGAAAGATAAAATTAGTAACTTTTTATATTCCGTAAACTGGATGGGGATTTCACAAAAAGAAAACAATGGAAGGAAAAGTTTGCTCTGGGGATCAAAAATGGAAATGCGCAAAAAAGTAGATCCCATTTAACAAAAAGAATTTTCATTTGGGCAATAACCGATTTTTACCTACTCGTAGATATACCTACAGGTGTCAGAAAAAAGCACCTGTTTATTATGGGCAAAGAACTTTTAATATAGGGGAACGTGGAGGGAAATCGGATAGGAGGTAAAATCAGATAGCATTATAAATCTAGCTACCGTTGTATCATTCTAGTAGGTTAGAAAGCATTTTTAGATTGTGCTTATCTCGTATACAAATGGAGATCGGTCTGGTGTTATTTACTGCGTAGGCGTTTGAAATATTAAAAAAACACGTAAGTGAAGTAATATTCTTTCTTACTTATTTCAGCAAATATCAATTTAGCTATTGACTACCGATGTGAATGTGAATAATTTATTTCGCAGCAGCGTCTATTGGATTGGATATATGTTTTTATTGATTGGATATATATGATATATCCAATATGTTTCACAAATTGATAGATACATCTACCTAATGTAAAGTTTTGTTGTAAAAAACCACATGTGGGGTGCAACCGGATGGGGTGAAATCGGATATCCGGTTTCATAAGCCATACCAATATCAGTAAAGAAAACCATAATTAATTCCTGACTTTAAAACAGAAAGAAGGAAAACAGACCAAAGAGAATCCCAAATAAAAAGGAAAGAGAAAATATATTCCCGAGAAAGATGCAGAATGCTTTAATTGTGATGAGAAATATAGCTGCTGAACGTTGCAGACGACTGTTTGGGTGCACAGTTTATTTAAAATAGGCCTATAAAGCTTGTACTGGCTGTACTACTCAAGAACTAGTATTTCGTGTGTGTCGTTCTGCAAATAAATTGCTTTCCATATTTACCCCACCTTTGGAAATGTGGTATCTAGTTTGATCTATATGGGGGTGAAAACGGATTTTCCAAATTTTTGTAATTGTTGTTTAGTTTCAAAACTTAATGTTTAATAAAAACAATTATATTTGCCAATACTCACCGTTAGTGGTTGATTGTTTTCTAAGCGTTAATTCCATAATAAACATTTGCCACAATTAATTATTGTTATTATTTTCTTAACTATCCGGTGTTATCCCCTCCTTCCCCCACCAAGGTAAATAATAGGTCTTTGATGACGGATCAAAAGTACAGAAAGAATACAAGAGTATACCTAGATTTTGATACCCATATTTTCAGCTAGGTACCAATTTCTTCAGTGAGAAAGAAAAGCGAAGCACATACATTTATTGGGTCAATAAGAAACAAATTCTAGATTGTCATTTACGATGCTACGAATCGAACTATCTGGCAAAAAATAAATATTGTTTTGCGAGAAAAGTTACCCACTTTATCACCACTTTTGGGCTCCCGGAAACACAATAACCTATTAATACGTAAGGAAACTTTCTTCATTTATGTTTCTCAACTTGAGCAGTTAAACAAAAGTGAATGCAACTTAGATTTTTTGGTATTAGCATACTTAGCATTTTTTTTAAACCGGCCAAGTGCGAGTCGGACTCACGCATCGAGGGTTTCGTTCTTAAAATATTTTTTTTTCCGTTTGAAATGTTTTTACATATTAATATTTTATTTCAAAAATCCTAAATATTCAGACTTTGTTTTATTTGTCCTGTAATATACAACACCTTCTATCAGTCACTAATTATTTAGATTTTTGTATTATAAAATAATAATATTCTTATGTTTAATTTCTCAAAAATCATATATTTTAGAAATTTCGTTTTAATTTTCGTGTAAAATATAGCTATGAGTCTGAATTATTTTAGATTTTTCGGCTTGTGAACTTCGGAGATAAGGGGGAACGGTCGATTTTCGCACATTTTTGATCATAAAACAAAAAACTATACCACATATAATAAAATAAAAATAGTTTAGTAATGTGCAAATAAACCCCATTTTCCATAAAACAGCTGTGATGTACGGACGGACGGACATCGAAGTTTCACCATAAGAGTTCCTTTTTTAAAATTTTGATACGGAACCCTAATAAACAGATGAGTGTGATTCGGGCCTCGCTCTTTAGGGATCCTTACTCTTAGGTCTCGGTAATGATTTGTAAGTTGTGAGCAAAAATTCTTTCGATAAAAATCGAAAAAAAAAGTAAAACATTACTGCCAGACTTACAACTTACACATTACGTATTACAGATGTAACAAATTTTAGTACCTATATTTATGTTGTTTAAATAGAGGATATAAAACCAATATTCAAGCCAATGGTCTCCCTTTTTGAGATAGACCTGGTAACAATAGCACAGATTATATCTAGAAAAAGGGTCTAAGTTTTAACTTAGACCAATAAGAAAATCTTACAAGCTTTTAAGCTTGTCAGATTTTCTTAGTGGGAATCAAATATTATCTCTACCAGATTAAACAGTAAAATTAAATTTTCTGTTTGCATTTTAATGAAATTTATAGACGATGATATTTTATCAAGAATGTTCGTAGGTTCTAATGAAAATTATACTCACTTATTTATTACTAGCTGTTATGACCGTCGCCTATGACCGTTTTGTGTGGTCTCGGTTCAAGATTTTTTTCACCGATTTGTCTAAAATACCAACTTGACCCTATGTATTAGCACAGACATTTTTAAGAAATTATATTGAGTCTGAAATAGTATTTCTAACCAAACATACGAGTAAATATCAAGCATATACTCGTAAAAATATATATAAATTCAAATATACAATTTCATTATTATCATCCCAGAAGTCCTTAACTTTATTTCATTATAATCAATAATAATTTTTAAATTAAATAAATATTCTCATTATACTCAATAATTAATATAAATAAATTCTAGGTATTTAAATAATACCTAGAATCTTCCTAGGTCATAGGTAGTTTTATAATACCTACATGTGTGAAGTAGATAATATTGAATGAACTCATGCATTCCAAGGAAGAATGACTCAAGAATCTCGCATCTTCAAGAATATTAGGTAGGTACTAACCTTTATATATTTTTGTATTATTTTCTTATTGGAATAATACTGAAGATATTCGGATATTAGAATATATATAGCTATTTATGTAAGTAGGTAGGTAAATAAGGTTTTCTCAATATTTTTAGTTACTCTCTTATAAAAAAACAATGAATTAGCTTTGCCATGTAATTCGTAACTTAGTATGCACATATAGATCGACTTCTAAACCCTGCTAAAACGACATACCTTTAACTTCTCTATTTTAGTTTTATTACGTCATATAAGCGAAAGTTTTAAAAGTTTAGCGTTTTTAAAAGTAAAGCCTCAATAAAATTAAGTAATTCAGTAATATTTGTTGTTGTAACCAGTGGATGATTAATTTATTTATTTAATTTTTATATATTTATTACAGAATTAAATTTAAAACAAAAAATCAATTAATAAAACATACTGCCAATTACAGATTCCCTATTTTAAAATAAAGCTTATAGGGAGAAATAAGTTTTGGTGTGTGTATATGGATGTGTTTATTGGAAATGTGTGTTCATTCAATCCTTGAAATATTTTAACCCCATTATAATATAATGAGATTGTCTCTTAACTCCCTCCAAACTCAACAGATTTCAAGTTCGTATATCGACCGGAATTATACGTACTTAGATAAATATTAAGCGCTTTATTACAAGTTTATTACACTTGATTAAATTCAACGATTTAGTCAACTATATACTAGACAGGCTTCTGTTTATATGCTGTGAATTGCGGACTAACCGTACTGAATGAATTTTGTCAGAATTCAGTCAGGTATAATATATTATATGCCCTTATAACCTATTGGATGCCTTTGCCGATTGGTCATTATAAGTTGACTCATTAAAAATGTAGGATGATCAAACCCGAAAATGGTTAATACGATTGTGTATTATAGAGGATTTTCGAGGATACCTGACACCGGATAATCTAAACAAACAAGCTTTTATGAAACATGGAATTATGTACGTAAAGATTAACGGGTAACAACAACATTGTTAAGGCAAATAAAAGAGCCGACGACGAGGATCATTCGACGAACCGAATAGAAAGAAGAGTGTCGGGCTAACAGACATTGTGCTCCATTATCTAGCCTGTTAATAACAGCAAGAAATTTTATAACTTGAAGATTATTAATTACTTTAAATTTTAAACACAATTTTTAACAAACCTGTTTCTAACTATTACATTTCGGTTAATTACTCTATACGAGTATTTCAACAAGAATTTACATCTTTCGGATTAGTAATAGTAGAAACTTTATAAATAAAAATGTAGGTATAATATTTCGATAAATGTTTTAAAAATCGGAGGAACGAACGAAACCTTAGCAACTAAACTCTTCGTAAAGTAACTTGTGGAGGTATTCGAGTAAGTACATAAAATTAACTATGAATTTATATGCTCTCCCAATGGTTCAGAGACCTATGTTTCTAAATGGTATTAAATAGGATGAATTCATATTTGCCATTGAATAAAAATGTAACCGTATAAATATAAACGTCTAATATATTTCATGTACATAAGTTCTTAATAAGTAGTTAAATGCATTTTTGTTGACCTCAAACGAGACAAAGCATAGGTTTTAATATGCCCGTTAACTGCATGCTGCACACGCTGCATAAGAGTTGCGCAACAACGCTAAGTCGACCACCGGCACTCACGCGCACAGCCAAGGAATCACCCAGAAAATTACTCTAAGTGGCTACTTTCACCGAGAGCTTCAAACATACTGTTTTCCTATGGAATTCATCCACAAACCTGCGTAAGTTATTACTGTTTTGTAATCATTATTCACACTATTATATATCACTTGCAGGGTAGCCAGAGGCAATTAAATGAATGACAATTGATAAAAAATCATAAGTAGATAATTCATATTTCTTTTCACAGTAATAATGAAATAGTTATTATAGGTAATAATTTTTTTGTGCATGTTCTGAGATATTATAATACTTCGTATTTTTTTTTTGAAACACTGAGATTGTAGCTAGAAAGTTTATATTGTAAGTAAGTATATTTATATTTTGGGATATTAAATTACTGCTGAAACGATCTTATATTACAATAAGGAACTCATAAATTAAGTTTACTGTACCATTATTCTGGCAAATTAGCTTTTATAACCTCAAAACAAGTCGCAGTAAATTTCGTAGAGCGTTGAGTTGGTTTATTAAAAGTGAGGCTGAGCGCAGTGACAGCAGGTGTCTTGGGCTAGGGGTCACTAACCTTCACCATCGAAGGTCACTGACGAAAGGAGCTCAACTAGCAATCAACACTGCAAAGTAAAAATACCGGATTTCTACCCTCGTAATTTTCTCTAAACAAGGAGTTAGTAACTACTCGTAAATGCTCCGGACTTGACGATGAGATTGATTGCGAATTTCAGAGAAAGTAAACGTAAATAGAGGTCAACAAGAAAAATAGCTAATTTTCTTTAACTAAAATCCAATCAAGTCGAGGGCGATCGAAGTGGCAGGGGGTTTGTTAAGTGGCGGGAGAGAAGTTAGCCTGATCAGTTGGCAGTTTAAGCGGAAGAGAGCTTTGTTGAGGAAATGAACAGATAGGCGTATGCTGAGCCCGCCTGCATCAACGATGTCAAAGTTCAGACATCGCTGTGACTTTAGAATCCAATTTCGCGTAACACAGAACTGTTTGTTTTTTTGAGGCTTCGGTCCATTATAAAACATGTCAGCCTCACAGGGAAACACAGGTTCTCAATCACTAGTTGCACTCTAACGTTCTTCTAAAATCGGTACAAATATTTGAGATGCTACAGGATACCTAGTTTAAATTTACGTAATGTTTATATGGTATATATTGATAATAAATAACAGAAGTCTGAGTATAACAGTTTGCAAGATAGTAGGTTATGATTTTGAAATAAATTTTGATACTTAAGTACTCGTAGCCACCTAATTATTAAGAAGTGAAGAAGGCGACGCAATGATAGGGAGACAGCAATTTTTAAGTATATTTATAAATGTTAAATTTTAATAAGTAAATAAATATAAATAATAAACATCGGCGGTAATAGAAGGAACTCATCATCATCATCAATTAAAATTTGTTTGAAATATGTTTTTCTAGCATTTAGTCCGAAAGAGAGTACTAGAAAAATCTTCTTTCGACCAATTATGCTTGAGGCATAAAAGAAAGCATACACCCCAATATAGTGAGGACGCCAATAATTTTGCTAATTTTAATTAATTAGGTTAATATTCAATTTTGAATTCAAAAGTAACTTAATGTGAGTTGCAAGAAACATCCTTGATCTTAAGACTTCTTTAAGTCTCGTGTCATCTGTGTGGAAAGATATAGCATGTATTTTAATGAAGATTTAACATTATGGACGCTTCGTGTTCGTGTTCGTTCTGATGGTATGTGTCTATTGGAAACCAATAACTTATTTGTTGAAATACGACTATGAAATAATGGGTAGGGCAATTTTTACTTATTTCTATAATGTCACACAAGATACTAGTAGAAATATAGAGATACCTAAACCTAAAGATAAGGAATAAGTGGATAATATGTAAAAGCGGGGAACACCAAATTCTTTGTTCAAAAGCAATATAGGTCATACTGAACGCACGTTTACCCTTAGAATATCACAAGAATTTGGCTCGACTAACCCTCGTTGCGACATACATTTTCCCTTGTCAATTACGACCAAATTACGTGTACATATCACAAAATGTGCGTTGACAATAAATACGATCATTCGGCAACGATCAGATTTTTGAAATTTTTCATTATTGCTTTCAATGTTTAAACATATTTTCTTTCTTATTAGATAAACGATATATAATATACATATTAAAAATATACCTAGTACCTATACTTATATAAACCATTTGAGTCTACAGATAGTTAAGTAAACTTACAACGTGCAAAATCTACTAATGTGCCTATAATGAAAATTACATAATTTTAAAAAAAAAACATGAAATGGAGTTGGATCACTGATTTATCCCTATTATACAGCGATAAGGACAAAGTGCACGTGCAAAAAAGTGCTAATGGGGCACAGTTCTTACTAAATTATAAAAGATAGAGACTAAAGGGTAGTAGGTCGTCCAGCTGTGTAGATTTACGATGTCGCCAAATTCGCAAATAAGACCTCAGCATAAAAAAAATGAGTGGACACTTTTACTCTGCGTTGGGTGGAACTATAAATTAACCAGATAATTAAAGATGGTATAAAAATATTAGAAAGACGTTTCTTTTCCGCGAATAGGTTAGGCCTTACAAAGAACTATTATGTGTGTTCAGAGAAATTGACGCAAAGCACCTAAATTTTCACAACAACCTGTACCTATTATGTAAAACTTAATCTTAACCTTAGCCTCGACCGCGTGAGGAAGTGAGTACACTTCCTCAATGTAACGTGGGTTGGTTTTATGCAATAAAAAGCGTGCTAAGCGCCGCCGGTCGTCGACGCAGCGATACAGCACGAGCTCCGACGAAGGCTTTATAAGGCTGTAAAACAACACCGAGGATCACGTCCCCATTAAAAAGCTTCCAGCATTAAAGCCATGCATAACAAAGTAGAAAAATGTGTTCCATTATGGGAAGTGGATACATTTCTAATTTTAACTCTTGAACCATCAGCCGTGACTAGGTAATCCGTAATCCATCACTTATTTTATTTAAAAAATCATAAATATGAAAGAAAAACATCTATACTTGGATTCCTTTTATATACCGTACAGGTACATGAAAGGAATCCCGGTCCCATTTCCAATTATAAGTGTAATATTTGCTGCCTAAGCGAAAGTACACAGTTCCAGTTATTAGTTCTGACTTCTATAATTGGTATGATGTCAATACAGGGAATAATGTAATATAATGTAACGCCAGTCCATTATTTTGTATAGTTACTATACACATACAGGATCGTATCACTATAGAATTGCTTCATCTTAACCCAGAACTACAATATAAGATGCAGAATGAACCGCTGTAGTTAATTTTAACGTTTTGTAAAAACACAACTATTTAGTGCATCATGTGTATTCACTTTACGCGCTCGATCGTAAACATAACATAACCTCATTCATATCATATCTATCATAAGTCTGTTGTAGTTGATGGTTGTCATCTCCACAGACGCTGCGCTGTCTGGGACGCAGTTAGATGAGAGAGGGTTGTCCAGATCCTGATCCATCCTCTCGGGCTCCGCGGCTGGATCCGCAGGAACGACAAGTCGATACGTGCGGAGCCGGATTGGCTACAGGCTACTGCCACTTTTCAACTATGAGACTCTGGAATCTAAGCGGAGGCAATGGTGTACGTAATTGCCCCATTCTCACCCACCACGGGAAAAAATGGGGATACCCTATTCGCAACCGGGAACCACACGGTATCATAAGTCTAATGTGTAGTGAACTAGTAACCAAAGATTTTGAAATTTCAGGACGCTACTAGTCTGATTTCTGTGGTAGTACTCGTAATATTCTTACTAGATTTATTAGTACTTACAATTACATAAAGTCCATTTTTTCATAGCTCTGTGTAGATACCCGTCACAAATAATTGTCAAATTTGAAGATGATTTCGGAAAAACACACATTATTAATGAAAATTTATCAAAATAATTGTTTTGCATTTTAATGCCGAAATTTGATTACTTTTTGTACAAAAATATGTATTTGATATAAATAAATCACATTTTAGGTTCTGTCAGTGTGACGCGTTGGTATCTGCAGCTAATGAAAAAATGACTTTAGTCAATTAATACCTACTCATACGGAAGTATGAAAAGACGTGGAAATGGTCTAACCGCTAACGTATCTGGGTCATAGAAAAATTATACAAACCAAAAGATTTTTTCAACTTTTCAGTACTAAATTAAAATCTCTATAGATAGTAAATAATAAATAACAGATAATAAATACAGGTTGATTAATTCTATCTATTTTTAACCCCCGACCGACTAAGGGAGCCCTCCCTTAGTCGGTCGGGTGTTATAAGTTCGACACGTTTGTCTGTCTGTCTGTTTGTGTGTTTGTCTGTGGCATCATAACTTAACAACGGATGGTCCGATTTATTTAATAGAGAATTTTGTCGAGAGTGTTCTTAGCTAGGTCTGATAAAAATTGGATCAGTGCTCCGCGTAGGGCGAAGCCCCGAGCGTCCCCCGCCTTCAGTATTATTAGCAATGCTGGATGACAATTGGATCAGTAGTTCTAAGATCTTGGAGTATCTTGGGATAACAGAGTGTGATGGGATCTCTGGAACGATAACAGTGAGGTGGATCGATTTTGAGCTCAAATATTTACGACCATCATAATACCATCCATACCATAGACCATCATCGTAGGGGGTGAGTTAAATTTTTAATTTAGAGTTATTAAATAAATTTGCGAGATTAATTATTTTTATTTTATAATTTTCCTTAAGTCCTGTAATGATACATACCTACACAGGGTGTATCATTCGTAATTTATTGTTTTTTTTAGGTTTACAAGTAGATAATCAGTAATTACATAATATTGTCACTAACTAGCATCCCGAAAAACAAGATATCTAATTATATAGTTACTTACGAGTAAATGTCACAGGTTATATACTAAGCTAATAACCTAAAGTTCGTTAGTGAAATATACATGTACATACTAGTAAAGGATGATGGACTCGCGTTAGCCCGAACCGAGGCGTTTAATATCGGTCACCATGGCACACCAATCGGGCAGGCTGCGCGGCGATATAAAATGTATGCGGTTTGGGCACGACTCGTAAGTACGAATATATTTCTCTAGTGAACGACTAGTACTACTAGCTGTATAACCTGTGACATTCAAGTACCTTTTTTTGGTAACGTGGGGGAAATCTTCGAAAGATACTCAGCCTCCTGGGGGAGAGACTGGCTTTTGTGAGATTTTTACTCACTAAAACCCCCTCGATGTCCGGCCTCGTGCATATCGGAGGGCTCCGGGATCTCCAGTGGAACGCACCGGTACCCTCCTAGCATTTGCCTTGGGCTCTTCCTGGGAGGTGTATATTCCACCTCCCGGTTCCTCCCGTCACAGCAGCGTGTGGCCATAGCACGTCGCTGCCTTCCCCAATGCCTTGACATTTAAGTACCTACCTATTACATGTAGATTAAGTATCAATGTTTCCTGAATTCGCATACAAACTGTACAATGGGCAACACATCAGGCTTATACCCTTTAGTACTGTATCGCTTTATTTGACACATTCATTACGAATACAAAGGAATCATAAAAAAATTGCGACAGGGTTCCACAGTACCGCAACAAGACGTTCATTTAAATCCGTTTTTTAACGTGTCCCAAACGTGTTCTGTTCTGAAAAGCATGAACACATTTTCCTCTTTGTTCATTCATATCATAATGTGACGTTATCATGTTCATTCTTTACTTCCCGTAAAATAGCTAGGTACTCGTATAGGTACGCCATAAAAATATAAACCTTTCCTTTTTCCTTCTTGGCGTTTCTTTCATGAAAGATTTGTAATGTTTTTGTATCAAGGAGAATTTAATAATTCTAACCAAAACCCTGGTATTGTGTAAGAGTAGAGATTTCGTGTTTCATACGGTATTAACGAATTTTATTTTATTTTATCAATCAACTTACATGGACATCTTAAAGAAGGATCTAAAATTAGTTTTTCGATATCTCAACTAACATCAGAGATATTAATGGTTAAAGTTAGTATTGGAGAGATGCTGTGTCCCTTTTTGGCAAAACAGTCCTTTATATGCAGCCTTCTTGTATGGCGCTAGAGAACACTGATGTCATAATACTTAGTGCCGTTTTGTTTTACCGTTCTGATTTTTGAGTGCCTGTAGCTATTTTATTTTTCAACGAATTTTAAATCTGTTTTAAACATTTAAGAAATAGTCATATATTGATAGTCAAATGGGCTATCAAGTTAAGACTATTTCTTAATTTTTAAGAAATGCATTTAATATTTGATACTTTTTTTTATTTTTTTTATTTACTTCTTAACCCGCATTTGACCTCGATCTCGCCTGATGGTAAGCGACGATGAGGTCGACGATGGAGCATGCGGGTCCAGTAAATGCCTATTCACTTGGAAACTGCTCTATTCCGTAATATTTTTAGAAGTTTGTAAGTTGTAATTAAATAGCAAACATTTTTTTTTGCTCAATACTTTTGAGTTCGGACGTAGGTTTTCTGTGCGCTAAGAGCAAACTAAGAGCCACATATCGCATTATGCGTTGATTAAATTTGTTGATTTTTATACCTCTCACAGATGTCATAAATTGTCGTGTGTACTACCTCTCACACGTGTCGCACCTCTATCAGAAGGAAGAACCCTCTTCGCCAGGCTCGGGAGATAATGCGCTCCTTTGGACATATTTACACCGAATAAAAGTACCTATATACTCAGTAAAATGCGCGACCAGTTAATATGAGTCTGCCTCATGTACAACGTACGTTAGGTTAAGGCATCTAAAGGCATATTTTATTAGATTATACCTACCTACTCATAACACCCTACTCACAATCGTTTTGGGTTCGTTTTTTGTGTACACGGAATTAATTTATAGTAAGTGTACCCAGAGACAATCCCCAGATAATGGAAGTTAAATATTTAACAACCTTAATGTAAAATGTATGAAAATGGTTTATAATATATACCTTCTACGTACAGCTTCCCCTACAACGTTACGTAACGTAATGAAACCTCATCATATGCATATTAATATCGCCCCAAAAGCCGTCGAGCGTAATTATGCAACTAGTGACTATTTAAGGTCGAAAATCATTCTAAAAAATAATCCTAGTACATTTCATGATCAAAGGCCTTTGATGGATAATTGAAAATAATTTTATGTTGTAAATTAAGTACCTAGTATGTAGGTAATTTATTTACTACATAACATTATTGTTTTAAATAATTAAAATAACGGTGTATAAAGACCAAAGATCGTAATAAACGAGTTTATGGAAGGTGGCCGGATGGGAGACCTTTTTTAAAGAAAAATAACAGCTGTGAATGGAAGTTTAAATGTTTAAATGTTATGTTTAAAAGCTTTTAGTTTCATAATAGTTTGATATATGACTTTCAACATGTTCATTAATAATAATTAAAAATGTACGTAAAATTTCTTCTACGTTTTCTTTTTTATATCAAGTCAAACAATGACACGTATAAGATAAGTTCATAACCCTGATGAAAACTGGATCAGTAATTATAAGATCTTGGAGTATCTTGGGATAATTGTGTATGATGGGATCTCTGGAACGGTAACAGTTTGAGGGTTCGAGTTTGACCTCAGATGTTTACGACCATGATGCCCTTCCCACGCCTGGAACCTTGAAGACCTTGATGATGACCAGGAAAAATAAGGGGAAATCCACAATGGCACGTCGTCGGGGGTTAGTAAATATTTAATATAGAGTTGTTATTATGCACTTTATACATATAAAAGGTGTCTCACGAGTTTTTTAAAACTTTAATATTAAATAAATCCACACGTGGTAGGATAAAGAAGAGGATGCTGACAATATCCGAATAAAATCCGAATTTACGTTTTCTAATTCCGTATTCATATTTTTTTTTTTAAACCTTCTAATGACTTTTAATAATATTTTAAAGTTTAAAATCCGGAATGAGTCACCCTGTAGGTACTTATATTGCATACAAACACAATTTATCGAACTTCTACAGTAAACAAATCTAAGTACTACCTACACATAAAATAGGAAACCCTTTAAGCTCATTGTACTCTACAGTTCCTTGTTGAAGACTATTGTTCCATATAATAGGTACTACAAGCTGCCTATGCCCGTGTAGGGTTTCCTATTCTTAGAACTTCCTGGTTTCCACTTATGTCAATTTGAGTTATAAATAAGATTTATGTTCCCAATTACATATTTAACCCCCGACCGATTAAGGGTGGACGTGTTATAAGTTTGATACGTTTGTCTGTGGCCTCATAACATGACAACGGATGATCCGATTTGGACCCGGTTTATTTCATTTAATAGATAATTTTGTCGCCATGTCTGATAAAAATAGTATTAGTGGTTTTCAAGATCATGGAATATCTTTGATGTCTGATGGGATCTCTGGAACGGTAATAGCTAGATGGTTCGAGTTTGAACTTAAATGTTTTGGACCATGGAGCCCTTCCCACATCTGGAACCTCGAGGACCTGATGATGACCAGGAAAAAGTAAGAGGATCTCCACAATGGTAGGTCGGGGGTTTTATTATTAAATTGACACATAGATGGACAACAAAGTGATTGTATTTTAAGTGTTTCTATTTTTCTTTTGATTTTGAACCTTACAAATTATTTATTATAGGAAATAACAATGTTACAATAATGTTAGCAACTATTTAATTATACTGTGTTTGACTTTTTATGTTATTATTATAATATAATAATGCGTACCGCGTAAAGATCCCAGAGTTACCTATACAAGTGCCAATAAGAATTAAAAAAATATTTTCTTTAAAACGGTTAGGTCTTACGGTATTTTAATAAAAACAATTACAATAAACAAATAGTTCAACGTTTCTGATGTTGTTTTGAAACCAACAAAGTTCTTAAATTGAATAGAAATGAAAAATATAGCTTGGCGAATAATAATAAAAACTTAAATAAAAGTTACACAGTAAAGGAATGTTCCGTAATGTACTGTGAGAATCTATTCGAGGGCTGCAAATGATCGTCGATGTTCTCAGACATGATTGGCACGATTACGTTACAAGACGAGATCACGTTGCCTGAATAACTGTTGAGATTACACTGAATAACATTTGTTATTTAGCAGTCATTCTCAATTCGACTTTTACTTTTTTTTTACAGAATACTCATGGTTAGAAGCGTATAATTGTAATAATATGTATTTCCACGTTTATTGTGTCAAGTTTCCACGTTTATTAAGTCGATTACAATAGTCAAGTGAAGTGTAATTGGTTTTCAATAAACTTTTAAAGTGGTTAACGTAAAGGCCAATACTGGACGCCAGCGACACAAGCGATACAAGATGTTTCTAATGGGATTTTGTTCGATACCAATGGCTGAATAAAAAATGTTTTGTTCTAAGAGTTTTGATTTTGCCTGCCTTTCAAATATTATTGTTACTTACTATCTGCGCCCCGGCGGCGACTAGGCTCGTTTTTTTTAATACTCAGAAGCCTTCACGTTCGTGCGCACAACTTACCAAAGTTTCATATTATTGCTAAGTATTGCAGTTACATAATTATACTTATATTATTCCTATAAATAAAATAAAAACGAATTAGGTTAAAAGGTTTTCTCAATGATTGGATATCTGTCCAATTGATAGAAGAAAATCGAAATGGAAAGCGATGTTATTTACAGAGTGAATTTTCATTCACCGTGGTCGAGAACAATTGACCCGATCGGCAGCGGAGCGGTAGGATAGGACCCCATTTTTAACGAGTTACAGAAAATGAAGGTAGGTATAGAGACATGTGTTATTTCGGAAAACCGAGTTTTTACTGTAAAATACTGGTAAATTCCTTCGCACCTTCCTTTCGTCGTTACTTATCTAAAAAAATTATAACAATACGAACGGAAGCTCCTGTCTCTATTACATAGATTAATTAAATAGGTAGGGTAGCTACATATATAGGTGTGATCGACATAGGTAATTTGTTCTCAAATATTTCTTACATCAGGTATGTTACAGTTATAAGAATATAGGGAATGAATCAGTTATTTACTCTTAATATGTTAACTTATGTATTGGATTGTCGTACAGATTATACGTCGACCTACGTATACATGATAAGGTATAGCAAAATTATTCCTGAAAAGAATAGTGGTCGAACGGCCCGGTCTGCCGCAGTCTCCAGTCCATCACGATGCGGACGTCCCGCGGATATCAGCCCAAGTTTTATGGGATTAGGGTCCCACCCCTTTTTATCGCCGTAGTTGTTACCCCGTCGCTCCGAAACATTCCGTTTCCATTATCTTCTGTACGCAATTCGAAATCTAAAATTTCAATGCGTAATTGAATATCCTGACAAATTAGGAATTCATTCATTCGTGTCTCTGCTCAACAATTTAATTATTCATGTCATTTACTTAATTGTAGACAAGCAGCTCGGTTTATGTTTTACGCATTTGTAACTTCTTAACTGAATTTCAATTTTCAAAGACTCAATTTACAGTGTAATAGATAATACTTATTCGTAACTCGCCAAAAACAGTTTCAGTAACAAACTGTTTCTATTTTTTAATAATCAGGTAAATATTTTTTAAAATGTTTTTAATTAAGTGTAATATTTGGTGTTTATGTAAGTTTATAGAAACTTACTTTGAACTTATTCGAAAGCAACCTTCAACTAAAAATGTAAAGTACTAAACACTTTACACAACTGCGAACTTGTAAACATTGTCAAAAGTACCTAATAAGCTTCAAACGTGGTCAGATACATTTTTAAATTGAAATTAATGAAGGTAGTTTTCTAAATGGTGAGAAAAGTTTTGCTTATGTATGTACATACTTAAATTATTTTCTAAAACCATACGTCCGTGTAAAGTTCGGTTAGGATTTTTATGTTTTTGAATTAGACTCTACATGCAAGTTAGTAGGTACTTATAATATTTATTCTGTGATATGGGTTGTCACTAGGAATCTAATCCCGCAAACGCTGAATCCCGCAAATGCATTACATATGCGGCATCCGCGGGATTAGAGGGATCGAATTAAAATAAACGAATCCGAAAAAACGACGATTGTGCGTGTATCGGACCGTGGCCAATGTCCTGAGACAATTTATTTTATTTATTATTACATATTAATTATTTAATTATTAACTACAACGGCAAATGCATACCTATTACAGCAAATAATTAAAAATATACATTATGTATGAAGTTATAATACATTTGGATAATATATTAGTACATTCATACCTCACGCTCGCAGAACCTTTGACATACTGACATAATCTTCGACCATCCATCCGCAACAATGCCAGACAATGCCAAACCAATGTTGCCACATATACAAATTTATCTGTATCATTCTTATTTCTGGACTAATACAGATTTTACACTCTACATGGAGTTTCATTATAATTAGAGCCTTATCCGCAAAAACTTCTAATACAGACAAATCACAGATTTTACTCTTCTTTTATACAGATTATAATAATTTAAAAATTACAAATATATACAGATTTAACAATAAACTTTATCAGATTCTGCGTTTTACTATATGGCAATTGGAAACAACAAAATAAGATCGAAAAGATCATCACATAACACAAGAAAAAAAGCAAAACGACTATCGGATTACAGTCATGACGTTATATGCCCAAGGGTACATCATCAATCATACCAGACAATTGCACAAATTACCAAAAAATATGATCCAAGATTTTAAAATTATTAAATGATTAAATTAATTATGTTCACGTATTTGCATATCGAAATACTCTATTACATATTTTTTAATGCGAGCATGATACATAATTTGTAACAGTAATGTAAGAATTTAGAAGTCGGTAAAAATCGCAATCCGAGTGACGTACCCTTGTGAGTGAAACGTCATGAAATTCGTAGGTAGTCTTTTCGCCTTTCGTCCAGTGCCATGAAAAGAGGAAATATTGAATACCTTGTCATAATATTTTCAGGATCCATCTTATTGTTTTGATTTTTTACATACATGGGTATATAACTTCAATGTGTGTTTTGCGGGATAATAAAAAGTATCATTTTTTACTCTAGACATCTCTTATTGCATAAATATTTAAGAAATTCATTAACATAACTACTTAGTACAAAAAGTATTAATAATGTTTGCAATCCCGCAAATCCCGCGGATCCGCGGGATTGATGACCTCAGTCCCGCAGGGTTGCGAGATTGGATTCCCTAGTTGGTACACATATGACTTGCGAGTTCGTTTGTTCCTCAGATCAATTTATCTAAAGGTAAAGTAAAATAAAGTAAAATACACTTTAAGGTTTGTTCTGTCGGTTCAGTCCTGTTTTCATTGACCATGTCAACGTTATATAGGTGTATATACATACAATTATCGCCTATAAAAAGCTCAATAATAATGCTGCTGAATTTTATTTGAACTTCACAAGATATTACTTCCATAAATGCAATAATACTAATATTAAGAAATGACGTTCACTTAATTTTCCGGTCCTTCTGTGCAGTCATTAAATGAATAAGATCCCGTTATAGTCGCGAGCCGAGGGTGGTGCGAGTCGGAAAGTCAGAGCACAATATAAATAAGAACAGTAAAGAATTTTAGCAGAATGTAGTATGTTTAATTACTACTGTTTGCCGCGCAATGTACCTACTCACATTCTCACCAGTATTTGTGCAATGGTTTCTACTTTTTCCAACGCGTTCTTGGTCAAGCACATGCAATAGGTAACTTTACACAAGAAACAAGCGACAAATGGCTCAATATGCGTTAGTTAGGCCTACAGAGGTAGATTAATTAAGGATAGGTACTTCACGATTTACCGTCGTTGATTGGCAACGAACAGCGCGTTATTGCGTTTAGTCAATCTACGACGACTTTTACTTTTCGTACCTACCACAAGACACAAATATGTATTGTGTGTGACTCGTAACGCATCTTCTGCACTGCTCTTTGATCGTCCGTGCCATTTTTACGTTTCCGTTATTGCTCCAAATATTTGAGCTCGTTGACTTTGTCGGTCCAACAGTAGCGGTGAGTCGTGCGTGCGCCATGTGTCTTGGTACGGCGATATGCGAGTGTTAGTGTGTCGCGTAATGATCGCCACCGCCTCCGTACTGAACTTTACTGTTCTTATTTATTTTATGTTTGGAGGCTGTAGTGTAGATCGCGCGCGACCAACCAAACCAAGGTCGGCGCAAGACACGATCGCCGAGCTGGATTCACTGAATAATTACCAATATTAGGTCATCGCCCTCAATCTGTGCCACTCTTTTGACGCTCTGTGACGCTTACGTTCGAATAACTTGTTCAGACACTGAACGCATTAGGATGTGAACGTGTTAAGCACACAACGACACTTTGGGGTTGGTTAAATGGAGGTAATCGGCCATCTGATGGTACTTTACCCTTACGTTTCATACATCCTACCTAGTGATGTGATGTAGCTGCAGCAGTGGCTACTCTATCTTTATTTTTGTACTCTCATTTCGTAATTAGTTCATTAAGAAACCACAATCAATAACATAAAGAGGTTCATTCGTCATGGTCGTATAAAAATAGTGTTTTAATGAAATATTACATAGAGGGTTTCCGATTGCCATACTTATGTAAATTTTTCTTTGTTTTATTGCACTGCATACTTTCGTATTAAATGCACTACATTTCACTGGCCAACTACTCGGTAGGTACTATACGCGGAATTTTTAATTTGCTTATCTGAATGAGTGATAATAATTAATAAGTGATCGAAGAAAATTGAAAAAAAAATTGATGAAAGTTTAATACCATCCTCAATAACTGAGGTGTCTATGGAGACGAGAAATCGGACGGACCTCGCACTGTTTGGCGATGAAGCTATGACAAGCTGTCATGGCGTCTGTTGAACGCTCAGTAATGGTTTGTATTTTCTGTTATTTAGGTATTTCATGGACGTAGAAAATGTATTGAATGCAACGCACGTAATGGCGATTTTAACACACGAACGATCTTAACAATTCTCATGTTAAAATCGCCATCATTACATGAACGTTGCATAAACTACTGTAATGCTACCTTATCTTAGAATAGAAACTACAATTAAAAATTACTAATATAATTTATAGTTTCCCATTTCTATGTAATATCTGTCGTCAAATATCTTTGCTTCGACATTGACGTATTTCGGCAGTATTTACAGTACTTACTAAGCCTATGTGATCGATCTTTGGCCTCGCTTACCACCAGATGAGATTAAAGTCAAACGTGGTTTAGTCGTAAATTTAAAAAAATACTTATAAGTACTTCATCCCGCGCACACGTATTCAAAACTATTGTTTACCACCACTGCTCCAGTCATTACATGTCTTAAAAGACGGATATTTTAGACAGAGAGATACCAAATTAATTCTTTTTGTTTTGTCTCTTTTTCTTTTGAGTTTTGAGCCAAGGAAGTACATACTTCCTGTCTCGAAGCCAAATACTTATTGTTTTTTTAATTTGACGACAGTAATGGATTTTCATACATCCTTACCGGGCTAAGGTCAGGAAACCTGTCGTCTTTTGTTTTTTACTTTTAAAAATTCGAATTGTAACATCAAAACGCAGTGCGGTGCAGGCTAAAGAGATTTTATTCGATGACGTTGCATCGGTCGCGCGTCACCACCAACGCGAACAGCTCCAGCTCCTACTGACAACTCCACCTCTTTCCTTTTATGGACGCCTAGTACTTTCGACTTGGAATTAGTAGGTATTAGGAATGTGATTTTTTTTCTCGCATTATTTGAGAAAAGCATTATTTGACACAAGCATCGACCGAAATAGCCATTTAATGCCTTGGATCGTTAAAATTTCGAATTCATATGATCCGCGGTCAGTAATGGCTTATTTCGTGGCCTCTGCAGTAATGTACTATATCTCTACTCTCCTGCACATCGCTTACGCCTTCTATTGCCAACCAAACACATGTGCACTGGAGAAACCGGTTTGGCAGGGCGGGGGCGGGCTATAGAATTCTGGGAATGGGCTGCCGTTTGTTGAAGTTTTAGTAGAATACCTTAAATATACTTATAATAATACTTCATAGTATAGCCATACTTATAACCCGTTTATAACTCGTTTTGATGATGATCTTTTTGGTTTAAAATCGAATCTATGAGTCTTCCTGGCCAGAAGCCAATGCTTGCGATGAAATTTCGGTTTTGCCTGCCTGCTGAAGGAAGAAATCTCACGAGGAAGTTTGCATAGGTTATAATAGGTATCCAGGAAAACACATAAAAAAATTCGAGGCTGTACAATGGTCTTGTACGGTGGACCATGCCCTATACCACTTCGTGCAAGGAAAGCCTGTGTTTCAACTAGGGACGTTAACATTGGCTGACGTCGAACCGTGAAAAATTCAGAACTCATGAAAAACATAACAAGATTTTTTTTTCAAAGCAGTTAAATTTTAAAATTCCGACTTCGAGCGACTGGAGGAAATACTAGGTACTTACTTACTTCTTAAACTTTTGCAGATTTTTTAGTTATTTATAGTAAGTACCCACCTACCTACTTACAACTTAGGTAGGCCCTTGTAATTAAATAGTAAATTTATTTTAATTGAAATTGGGTAAGTATCTATTTTGAAGTTACTTTAGACTATTGTACCTAGTTATCTTATTATCTTATGATAGGGGGTCGGGCTGCGGCACTTCGGAGCTTTTGTGCCAACCCCATTTTACACACTGGTTATCTCAGTGTGCAGGTTTACTCACGATGTTTTCCTTCACCGTTAGAGCAGTCGGTAAATGTACGTAAGTCTTCGAAACATACGAAAAACTCATTGGTACATGGTACTTCACGGTTTCAAACTCGGACCACCCGCATGGGAATCCGGTGTCTTAGCCACTCTGCCACCGACGCTCTTTTTTAAAGAGCGAAGCTACAACCTACCTACCTAAGTTGTAAGCGTAACTTACAACTTAAGTATGCCCTTGAAATTAAATAGTAATTTCATTTTAATTGTAATTGGGTAAGTACCTATTTTTAAGTTGCTTTAGACTATTGTACCTCATTAAGTACATAATAATATATAAAATAATATTGCTCTTTTAATAAAATGTCAGGTACCTATGTAATCTAATCTCGAGTTTCGCCTCACATATTCAAACCGAATTTCATAGGTTGCAGTGAATTCAAATTTACTCTGTATTTCAGTTACATTTGTGTGAATTTCATGCTCGAAGCTATCTCTTTGCTTTGAACAGTCAAAGCAAAGAGATAGCTTCGAGCATTGAGCATTGAAACACAGGTTTCAGCATGTCATTTACAGTGGCAAGATTATAAGCTCCCAGTTCCAGCTATTAATTCTATGCCGTTGATCAGTTCAAAGTAAATTCCAATTCAAATGTGAAGTAAGTATCATTAACATTCCCCAGGGTTTTAATCTTGGAATCTCTGTATTAAATTCGAATTTCAAGTAGGTATCGGAGCTGTTTTAGACAAAGTAGTTTTTTCGAATACCCTAGTATTTGAATATTTAAGGCACTATAGTTCAAAAATTTATTTTATACAGTTAGTAAGACCCGCCTCGTACTTAAAATATCAAGGGTTTGATTCAAAAATCAGTTTGAAAGTTTCATATTCCAGTAGGTTGCTAACCAACCCGATGGACAATTCTGGGGCATTCACCTTCCTGTCAGACTCACGTGCATGTACTCGTATAAGCAGGCAAAAGCATTCTTATGATTTGATTCGGATATTTTATCTATAAGAAGTACTCATGTCTTGATGTATGAATGATGATTGATTAATTAGTAGTACCACGTAGTACATAGGTGTTAAAGCCTTGTCGTTAAAGTAATATATAATATTTTGAATATTTCCTGAATTTTTAAATGAATCTGCAACAAACTATCGAAAAAAGATAATGTTATATAATTATTGTGTATTTATTTATACCTACATGTCGCCTTAGAGAAGCATATCAGGATCTACACAACTTAAGGAGTATTTGTCAAATATAAAAATTAAGGTTGAAATATTTTATTGATAGTACGCCTATCTACATATATATCTATCCAAGAAATCAAAGATACTAAAAATAATTCAATAGGTAAGTACCTCATACGTTTCATACTAGATACTTATGTTATAAATAAAATGTACTTAACATATAAGGTAATGTATGTACCTACCTATGTAGTAGGTACACTTAAGGACCTTCTAAGGACTGACGAGTTATTTTAGTACCGTAGTTACTCGTATGCAGTAAGTCACGTTAGATACGTTCGTAACAAACAGTTCATTTACAAAACGAAAGTTGGACCAACGTTAATTATACACGTTTTCATGAGTCAGGAGCTGGTCAGGAGTGCTAAGTAACTCGTGTTAGTGGTAATCCGAGCAGGTCCAGAAAACGCTGACTACGTCACCGCAACTGGACGCAAGGAATAAATTCAATTAATTCCGTTCCTTTACTGTTTGTATCCGAATCGAACTAAGTAAACTAGATAAAAAGCTTGTAAGATATTTAGTTAATTATAGTATAGGAATTACCGCAGGTGAATAGCAATTTATATAATTCCAATAGTAGACAAATAAAATAGTATTTAGTTAACACTTCTATGTAGTTACGAGTTTCTATTTATTTATGACAGTTAAGTAAAAACAAGTATGTTTAAGATATACTCGCTATCTTTGTTAAAAGCTATTGCGATATAAATTTAAATACTTAGTATTATTTTAAAACGTAAGTTTAATTCAAAACTATTTTAGTTTTGATCGTTTAGGTTCACAACGTCCACTTCCTAAATGGTCCATTTCCCATAATGTCCACTTCCTAAAAGGTCCACTCCTAAAAATTTGATTCACAGATTATGGAAATTGATTACCTTATGGGTATGGACGCGAAAAGTTGTACATTTTGAAAAAAAAAATGTACCCAAGGTTTGTGTGGAAAAATATATATTTTGATATGACTTATAATGGAAAGTTATATTCAATAATAATCGTTATATCCTAAGAATCATCCATAATTAGCCAAAACATGTTTAACATTCTATTTAGCATAAAATATTGAGGTTGTTAGTAACTAGTAATTTTATAGTCTCCATTCAAAAATAAAGTGTCTCCTGAATACCCTGAATTTAAAAAAAAACATAGAAAAAAAGTATATTGAGTATCATGAAACTTTTGTAACCTACGAAAGAGAAAAAACAATTGAAATTAGATGATGCTTTGGTGGACAAAATAAATCCGTTGTGTTATGATGGGTTTGTTATTGTGTAAATTTTTCTCTGTGATAGTACCTACATCTTTTGGTACTTTTCCAAAGCGGCAACTCCTGGAGTAAACTGTCAAATTAATATTTTTTGCCAGGCATCTTTGTGTTCCGAGTTCCAACAACATAGCATCAAACTTAAATGTAGGGAGTTGGAGAGTAAGTATAAAACAATTCTAAATAGAGATACCTACCATAAAAATAGAAGCAGACTTCATACTAGCGTAAATAATGTGTAGCAATAATGCACACATAGGGAAACAGTATATGTACACATAGGGGAACAAAAGTAATATATTAGTAGCTTAGTAAGTTACATTTGTATGGAGGACTGTCATAAACAAAGACTTTGAAATTCACCCTTCCGAATTCTGTGGTCGATAATCTGTCAATGTAGAAGTTTATTATACCTACACGTCGAGAAAAAGTATTTCCTCATTGCATATTGAGTAAGAGTGAGATGGTTACATGTACGTACTTAGTTCGAAATTATGTGATGTCTGCTTCATAAACTTCATGTTTGTGGGAAATACCTACTTTAGACGGATTTTGAAAGTTTGACGTGAAAGCCATCTACATACATTTCATGTTCCACAAGCGATGTATGTAGTTAAGTATAGCAAAACAGACATTAACAGCCCATTACCTGTTTAACCTAGACGACTAATCGATTTTCGGACGGAATCATGTATTTTACATCAGTATTGTTTTAAATTAAACACATTTCACATGTGACACCTGATGCCCGATTATACTGATACAACGTAAACTTTATTGATGTTACTGAAAAATCTCGAACTACTTTCTACTTTCCAGTAAAATCTAAGATGTATCAAATAAAAACGGTAAATATCCGAATTGTTCTATAATCATCGTTAATTTCGAACTTTTACCAACATTAAATCGGTAAAGTTAGTTCGGTTAACTCAGATACACGCTAAAGTTGAAAAAATACATATTTAGAAATTGATTAATTATAATACCTTGTTTTTATTCCCTAAAACAACTGTTACCAATCATTATTGGTTAATCTTAGCATGTGTCAAATTCTAGTGTTCGTCCGTAAAATCTGCCGCTTTTATACCACTCCAAACTAATGTTGGTAAATCTTAAGATTTAAAAGGAATACCTAAGATTTACCACTATCCGGGGTTTTACAGTAACATAGAAACCGATCGGTCCATTTAGGATTGTGGGAAACTTTAACATGGACCCCCTGTCTGGACCCCTGAAAGTTAATTCGAAGTGAAAACGTTATTTGGAAAAGAATGAGACAAACGTTCTAAATCACTGGAATTAGTCTTACACACAGAAATCAGACTAAAGGAGAACGTGCACTTGGACGAGCCGAACGCACCGAACGAGCCGAAATTTAGAATACTTTGTAAGAAATCATATGAAACCTAGCTAGCCTATCCGCGCCGAACGCGGCGAATCGGCGGAAAGATTCGGCAAGTAGCCCCATCCCCGCCTAATTCCGATGATGTATAATTAAATTCGGCGCGTACGGTGTGGAGAGGGCAGCCGGCGCGCTTTGCGACTGACGTCATCAGATTTCTGGGGCAGACAGAATTCTGATGACGTCAGTCGCACAGCGGTTACTAGATTGGGGGATATTTTCGCGGTTTTGGGGAACAATTAGGGTAAATATAATCGATGGGGAAAAAAATAATTAATGCCTATCCGAACGGCTAAATTTTAAAACTAGGGTGATATAATCGCCAGATCAAAACCAATGAGGATATTATAATGAATTTCGCTTGAAAGATATACAAGTGAACCGTCAGTTGAGTGCGTTTGCGTTGCGTCATCCGTCCTTTTGTCAATAAACAAAAGTGAATTTATTTATGTTCATATAAAAAGGCTAGACGTTGTAAGCCAGCTTGGGAAGCCAAACCTCAATTTTCTGGTGAGTTTTTTGCTTAGCGATACAGCGACTGTCACTATAAATGTTGACTGATTACCAGAATTTAGAATGAATATTTCCACCAAAACAAATTTGACGAAACCTTTTGTAAACGTATTGTTTTGGGGGGAAAATTATCAATATGGGGAAATTATACAAATCACATAAAATTGAAATTCGTTTTTTAGCACTATAGACACCTGGCAACCCTGGCCTGCCGGACGATTCTCCGTCGCGGTCGATTCTTTCGGCGCGGACGATGCGGATAGGTGCGCGAGGTTATCAGAAATTTCGGCTCGTTCGGCGCGTTCGGACTTCGGCGCGTCCAAGTGCTTGTTCACCTTAATAGCGCCAGGATGAATTTCAAATCTTTGGGCTTAAGCTACATAATTATCTTTCAACTCGAATGTCATTGAGAGAATTTGTGATACGGTTGTAAGCAATGGTTGTAAGTACCTATGTATATATAATAACACGCTATATGGAGGTATAAGTATACTATAGGAGATTACTTTTTATTTGTACACCTTTTTAAACGCTTCAGAAGATATTCGATAAGATGCTCCAATCACCAGGCTGAATGATTTCAAAAAGAAAATTTGGCTGGGTTTTATTTTTATTCCGTTGGAAAGCAATTTGTATCTTTGAAAATTCTTTTGATCCGCATAAGTACATTGGACACTCTCTTCGTAAATACTTAGGTAGATAAGTACCTACTTATCTAAATGAATATGTTTAGAAGTTATGACGTTTTCAGACAAAATTTTGTTTTTTGGTTTGCCTGAAAGGTAGGGGTTTGTTTGTCCCTTACGACATTTGAAATTTTAGACATCGATATGTTAATATTGACAATGCCCCCTTTACAGCAGCTATAGTTTTAAGTTTTTTAAGTACATAATCTAAAATTTTGTTAAATGTTATTTAGTTTGTTTTTGTTTTGTGGACATTGTGCATTGTGTAATTTTAATTGTATTCAATTGTACCACCTACTTACAATTAATAATGTGTGCATCCAGTCATGTTACGATCACCTGTATTTATATTAAAAAGTGACTTAACCTAGTGATCTTATAAGTTCCCCAAGGTTCAATAAATGAATATTTGAGTATGTATGAATATGAATATTTGAGTAGTATTTATTTGAGTATGAATATTTTTGTATGTATCTTGGATGAAATAAAAAGTAGGGAAGGGTGTTCCTTCCTTCTGGATATAGTTATATATCAAGTTATAGTATTTGTTGTTTAAATACATGACCAATATTTTAGCCAATTTTTACGTTCCTATATATATTAACGAGATAGGCCTGGTAACAAAAGTGGTATAAATTGACAACTTTGGGCTGACGCTTACGTGGTTATTATATTAGTTGTTATGGTGGTCTCTATAGAAAAATAAAAAACCGGCCAAGTGCGAGTCGGACTCGCGAACCGTTTGTTCCGTTCTCAAAAGAAATATTTTTCATATAAATACTTATGTAAATATTTTTCGATCTAAAAACACTATACTTTGTTTTATTTTCTCAAAAATCCTTAATATTTAGACTTCGTTTTATTTTTACCAGAATATGTATAATGCCATATATCAGAACTCATTATTTTAGATTTATTTCATAAAAAATAATATCTTATCAAAAATTATTTATTTTTTAATCTTCATTTTATTTTCTCTGTAAAACGTAGAAGATTATCTATGAGTCTTAATTATTTCAGATTTTTCAACTAGCAAACTTCGGAGATAAAAGGGTGGGGGGAACGGGAACGGTACTGGTCGATTTAACTTACTCGTATTTGACACATTCAAACGAACGTCAAGCAATCATAACAAAAACTTATTGCGACAGGGTTCCATCGAGTATAGCTTGATGTATCTTCCACTGTACACATTATTCGTTCGTATTATACCTATTACTCGTATATACCTAAAGTAATAATTTTTACATCAAATTTATCTATACCTATTAAGTTAAGTTGGAGCCTATCAATCTGCGACGCTTGATCACTGTTGTTTCTTTAGTTTGTCTCTCTCTGGTCCACAGCTAATAAATCTTGAGAGGCAAGCTATCAATTTATGGGTTTAATTTACTACCGCAAGCCTTTCAGTCCTTTATACTCGTATATGTACCATGGCAAATTAAAACAGCGAACTTCATAAAAGAGTGTCATAGATTGAGATCTCGTTCGATATACGAGTACTTGTATATAACAAAACGTAATGATTACCTTCTCTCTGCAATATACGAGTATAAAATTTTAAAAGCGTTATTTTAACTTTGATGTTTGATATGTTATGTAAATTCACCACTCTAATGAGCGCAAAGTTTATGTGAGCTTTTGATTCATTTGAAACTGCTTCAAATAAGTCTTTATTGTTGGATTATCTTGACAGAGATGGATAAAACGGTTTATCGCTAAAGCTCAACGGAACTAAGAAGATAGTTACGTAACGATGATTCTCCACCCTATTCCCATTGTAAGATATTTGATAGGTAGCTGTGGTTTAATGTAGTTGTAGTTGATTCCTAGGACTTTAAAACTAACCCTAAGGGGTAGTAACTATCTGTTATTTGGCTGACAATAATCCTCCCACCGTCCAGATAAATTTCAGAATCTCACATATCCTTGTCTGTTTAAGCACTGTAATAAGTAAATGCAACTTACATTTCCGTTACAGTAGGTACATATGGTTGGCTGAAAGAGAGCTTTCAGAATAGTTAGGCATACTTTTGTTTTATTGAATAATTATTTTATTTTATGCTAGTTGGTCAATACGCAGGTAAATTAAAGAGTTTACAAATAACCAGCAACCTACAGGTCAAAGATGGTAGGTAAGCGTAACAAGGCAACCGATGATTGCAGAAAACTAACGTACATTCATGTGTTGATTAGTAGGTCATTGATAAATCATTCATTTTTGTTCTCGGATTTCTCAATGCCACAGAAATGAGAACTGCTCTACCTTCGCTAAACGGTATACAAGATAATGTTAATGATAGATGAGTCATTGATCCTGTTTAAGTAACCGAAATAAATTTCTACTAATGGCTATGCTGGTGAAAAGTGTTACATGTACCTATACCTGTATTTGAATTTCATTCTAACTGAAATTGGTGACGTCATTCAATCGCTTCTAAGACAAGAGACAATTGTAAGCAACTTGATACTAAAAGCGCGATAACAGGAGACAATTACTCGGAGTGTTGGCTTTCAGACAGCGAACGTTTCGTAGAAATTAAACGTTAATAAACAACGCCTTTGTTGATTGGCTGATCGGCGTATCTTTGTGGGGGCCGACGCAATGGGAATGTTACCCGACCACGAACCAGACCGGCAATAAAATAAATAGGTAGGTAGATTTCAACTCCCACGACACAAACTGGACACAAATGGGCTCTTATGTTTATAAATAACCTAAAAGCTCTCTCATTATACAAACAAAGCTCACTCATTAAATTACAATACTTATCAATACTTTAACCGATTCGATTCCTTTGTTTTGAGAAACATGACTATACATTCATATTCAAATAAATACTTTGTGGTAAAGTTCGTTTACTCACCTACTGGTTTAACAAGAATTTTGTTCAGCCATGACTTCAAAGCTTACATCTGCACGCACGGTAATCGAGCGCTTAAAACAAACTTTGTAAAGTTTTTCGAAGTTATCACACAAAAACTCGGTATAATTCACATAAAAGTGTAGTGGAACTCATTAGAAGTGAATCTTCTGTTGTCGTGGTGTTGTAATAGGAGATTTTTTTATAGATGAAACAGGTTTCCGGCGGCGGAAAGTGAGTTTACAAGTTTGTTTGAGACGGGCAATGTGGGACGAGCGCGGTGCCCGTACACGGACGCTCGGGTAGACGTACCACGCGGTATGACACGAACGGGCAAGTTGGTAGAGTCGCGCGACTCGCGCCTGGCTGCCTGGCTGGAGGCGGAACGGCAACGTCGCGCCGCGCTACCCCGCGCGGGGGGTTCGAAGCCTCCAAGTCCCATAGCCCACCTATCATGATGGCGTCATTGTTTCATCCTGAGGTTTCATCATTTCTTATCAATGTTATAATTTATTACAACAAAAACAATTAAGTGGGTCACTACTTTAAGTAACTTATCAGCAGTATAAGTCGAAAAGTACCTGTCTACCTACTAGTCGTATGTCTGGGAAAACTCTATGAGTCCAATATTATCATTAACATGCAATATAAACTCATCGGCCAACCATCTTCTGCGCTACGTCGTTGTGCTGTTTGTACTCTGGTTGTTTCTCCTTGCTGAACTATACTTGTTGATGGATTTGTATAAACATCGTATATATAAATCGGAGATAAAACGCGATGGTTCGGTAGGTAAGGCTGTCTCGAATTATCCCTATGGGCCTTAAGTTACTACAGAATGTGTTGTTTAAAACATAGTTTTGGTTGGCCTCACCTGATGGGTGAAAAGTCCCGGAAAATTTCCAAGGGAATTTATTTACTACTTTTTCGTAAAATTAATGTCTCACCAATAAACTGTGCTAAGCCGTACATAAACATACGAGTACTTATAATAATATACCACTTATATAACACGTACTTACATAAAATTGAAATGCGAGCAACCAAACTTTAAATAATTTAATGGTACATGGTACACCTCGAGACAACCATACCGTATATTCTTGTAATCTTGTATTTAAGTATTATAATCTATTTTATGACTAACAAGGAAAGTACCACAAGTGTCCGGCTCCGAATTGTTTCATTTTAAGATATATTGCAGAGCATTGAAAAATAACCGACCCGTATTTTTTTATCAGCCCAAATTAGTATTTAGTGGGAGAAAATGCCCTTCAAATTTTTCGAATTTATGGACGTAGCATAATGTTCTGTTTACGGTTAGGGCTTGATTCTTTCAGCGATAGAGCAGTCGGTAAATGTACAGGTACATGTGAAAAAATCCGAAAAACTCAGTGATACATGCTATTGCTTGAATCCGAACGGATATTCCCGTCCGGCGTCCTCTAGCCACCTCTAAGTATACGTACTTAATTAAGAATATTTAATTATTAAGTAGTTATCGTTGCCAGTTATAAATAATTGTAAGTACTTACTAGTACTTATAGTTCGCCAAAGTTAGCAGATATTTCTATGCTGTGAAGATGATGGTGTAAACTTTTTCTTTCTTATTTTTCAAAGCAATCTGCCATTCATTACCATTATTGTGGCTCCAACAAAGAGAGACCGCATCTCAAAAACCGCTGATCCCAGCCAAGCTTTAATTTCAGCTGAAGAGAAATCGACTGAAGTGTACACGTTTTCGCTCTTACTCCTTCGACCCTTCTTGCTTTCGAACAAAAATATACTGGTACGCTTTGAAAAAAGTTTCATTCTTACGTACTCAGGTACCTAAGCTATAACTTCGCAAAGTTCGAGACATAATATGAATATTTTATAGTACCTCGTTCTACTCCTACTACTTTAGGGCAGAAAATTGATTCTAAAAAGGATTAGGTCCTATTAGATGTACAAATAACAATACTTAGCTTTTTAAAATTTTAATAGAACGTACCTTATCTCAAAATTACTTTAGATATAGTTACATGTCCCTACTTGGTACCTATTACTATAGCCACTCGTCGCCATCTTGCTCTATCGTTCTATTTCTTTTGGATGCTTACAATAACTTACAAAACAATGATTTATTTCAGGAGTCAGTACATACATTTGTGAGAAGAGGGTGTTCTACTATACTCTACCATTCTAATTTTAATGATGATGTTTCTCTATCAATACCGAATCGGTCCCGGTTGTTGTCGTTCGACTGCAGTCGTTAAGCCATGTCTGAGGCCTACGGGCGGCCTGAACAACTCTGACAAGTAGGTTGGCCACTAACCATACGATAAGCAAGCAAGCAATACCGACCTACAACAAACGATTAATGTAAATCTATTATATTCGTACTTCTACCAATATCCAATATATTATATTAATGTTTGGACGAGTCAAAATATGAAATTTTAAAGCCATGGTTATATGTACTATATCTGGTACATTTTCTGGCAATAAAGTTTGCCGATTCTGATTTACAGGCAAAAAATAATCATGTGAAAATAAAAATACACGAATTTCCTACTAAAAGGCCTACTTACTTGATCCTGAAATTTTAATTTCGTGTACCACGCATGCCTACAACAGGATTTCAAAGAAAAACGGGATATTTAAAAGTCGTATTGCGGTTCCGACAATAAACTTGGGGCATTCCTTCTCTCGGGTCCCGAAAATTCCTTTGTTTGGAATTCCTCCCTTTCTTCACCAAGTACTATGGCTGTAGCAAAAACGTCCCGAGAGCGCAATTTATGCGCAAAGTTCGCTTGGATACCGTCCTATAATCGCGCGTAACTAGCGCACTTCATTATAAAGTGGAAAGCGGCTGCCCAAATTTGTTTCGTCAGATGTTTCCTGACGGGGCTTTTGATCCCTTTTGTAGCGAGCCAAAAGCTTTGCACATCGATGGAGAAAAGTTCAGGTAGATAGTGACTGAGGCGGTGTGTTCACCTACTTATAAATTAAAGGTCGATATAATTAGACCTTATTACTTAGGTATAGGCCGACAGTAATAAATCTAAAGGGACAAAAGTAAAGGGACAAAATACCACACAATCATACATAATAAATAAAATAATTAATAAAGAGTCAAATAATTAAAGTCTAAAGCACTGAATTTTACACTCGCTTAGAATTCTTATACTCGTAGGTATCTACTTATATAGATCTATAAATATATTTTTTATATATATGGTGGAAAAACATGATTGTTGGTTGTTTCTTACCATATTCGCTACGACCGCCGCCCGCCGGCCGTCCTCTACGCCCGCCGCCGCTGTGATCATAGCTGACTCGTAGCAGCAAACCGCGAAGCTGCGAACATTTTATTTTATCCAGCTCAACTTATCTTTACCAGATATTAAGCAAATTGGAGAGGTGCAAGATTGTACGGAGGTGCAAGATGGTGACCTTTCAATCTGTAGGTATAATTACGTATTTTTGTGAAACCAGATATTTTTAACCCATCGACCGATCGAGGGAGAGCGTGTTATAAGCTTGACACGATTGTCTGTTTGTCTGTCTGTTTGTGTGTTTGTCAGTGGCATCATAACTAAACAACGGATGATCCTATTTTGAACCGGTTTAAAAAAAATTACAGACGGCGGTCATAAAATAAATGAAAATGATGTGGAGCTAGGAATTTTAAGATAGCCATGGCGAGGCGTTCAGGCGTCGCAGGTATAACCTGCTGAATGTTCTTAGCCATGTCAGATGAAAAATGGATCAGTGGTTATAGGATCTTGGAGTATCTAGGGATGTTGGAGTATGATGGGATCTCTGGAACGGTAACTGTTAGGTAGTTCCATTTTGAGCTCAAATGTTTTGACCATGGTAACCTTCTCACATCTGGAACATTTAGGACCTGATGATGACCAGGAAAAAGTAAGGGGATCTCCACAATGGTACGTCGGGGATTTCTAAAATTTTCAATTTAGAGTTAATAACAGATTTTCACCCCTTTTTATTGAACTTAAATACAGATAAACTTGTATTTAGTTAGGTATTACACAATATACCACATGCCTATATAGAGCTATATTTGATAAGGCTACGACTTTACAGGTTCGGTTCCAGTATATTTCCTGCTCAGTTAATGTTTTAACCGTGGTGTAGGAATATTTTAACCTTCATTACCGTAAACCGTAAAAGTCGCAACAAACTTTGATAATACATTATCTACTTGTTCTGTACAGACCGAAACACCTAAGGGTAATGAATGAAACTATTTAATGAACCCTCTGTGGTCTGAGCATTCAAACTAATACCAGGATGCTAGGAACTAATTGTAAGTATAGTTACATCGATTTTACCTACGTAGTTCACTTCTCTACGTTGTAACTTCTGTTGATACCTACTGTCATGGCACGGGAAAATCCATATTATTTGGTACTTGCTATTCCTTATAGTAGAATAGAATAGAAAAACGTGTATTTGCTGTCTGCAGCACACACACAATTCCACGATGAAGTCTATGTGCTAAGATTATGTGTGGTGCCTGGACATTGCCCGTGAAAGTTCCTGCAGGAAGAGCTGTAAACGAAGCCTAGACGACTGCCACGCCGGGTGTCCACAGGTCAGTGCGTATCCTAAGAATAAGTCATCTTTCCTTGTGTTCCAGAGCTTATTCTATTTTCAAAATCCTAGCCTGACTACGCAAAAGGCACTTAGGTATTGCATTTTATAATTAGCAATTTTTTATACAACCGCTATCCCGCGCGAGCCCCTGGCTCATTCATTTTTTGGTAAATAAATAATAGCTCGTGCATTTCATACGATCTTCCATAAACTTAAAACAAAAATTTAAACATTGCTGTCGGCATGAAAGTAAGACGTACCACAGGCTTTTAAGGACGCTAACGCTAACAAGGATTTAAAAGGCTTCGTAAGAACTACCACACCGCACTTTGCTGACCCACAGATATAAACAACAAACGTGACAAACTCTCTGTGGCATTTTATTACTTGGGGCAAGTTCGTTTGCGTTAAAATGTTTTGGTAATACAAAAAATGTTCATGAATAAAAATCTAAGTACCTGTAATACCCATCTAATCTTATCACCGCTCTAAAAGAACCTATAAAACTTCTGAAGAATATAAAACAGAATGACTTTGTTTTCTTTGAAACAGATTCTACCTCAACTTCTGTTTACATAATTTTTTCCCGGTAGATTTCTCAAAGGTTCTGTTTATGTCACAGAAAATTATACGACAGTCTTGTTCGGCTTTTGCGTGTTTTATTAAAGAGGTAAGAAAATCTTGAGGCTACGTTAAGATGATATTTTAATTGGAATTCTATTTATTTAGTTGCGTTAACAGAATTAATTTATAGGTAACGATTTTAATACAAATCTTGAAACTGATTTAGGTACTTACTTACTTCGATAAATAAACTTTAGAGAGGATCAAAAGCATCAGAAGACTTCGAAATATTTTAGGAATACTTATTACGTAGGTATAGCGTGATAAGTAGATAGATAGGTACTTACAAATTATATACATTATTTTACATTTTTTACATTATTTAGTTTTTATATACACTATTTTCAAATTTTGACAGTGATTATTACCGTGAATGTCCAATTTGAATGTACTAGTATATTCACGAGTAAAAAGTATCCTTTATAAGAATGTAAATACATACATAGGTACATACATAACTTCACACTATATCGCGAGCATGCGTGAACGATGAATAACTGTAGAGGAAGCAAGAGAGGCATGCCAAGACAGATATTCGTGGCGCTCTAATCTCTCTGCCTATCCCGCAAGGTGTGTAAGTACTTTTTCATATCCCTCTTTCTTTCTTGTCGTGTGGTAAGTGGCCAAACTATTGTCCGAGTTGTTTGGCGCCGCCCATAGGTCTCTGACATTGCCTAACGACTGCTGTCAAACTACAGTAGCCCGGACTGACTATTAATGAGCTCTCCGAGGCAGATGAAAATATGCCACTAGCGGTCACCCATACTGTTTCTGACCGTACCCAACGATGCTTAATTTGCACGATCATAATCGGATCATGATCACAACGAGCATTCATTCAATCAGCCGTTCGAAGGTGATACCTGAGGTCTTATATTTTAGCCGTTTAAATTGGCGTAGGTCCATATTATAGTTCAGTGATTAAAAAAAATACATTTATAATGCAACTTTTAAATCCAGGTGAGCTGGGAACCACATTCAATTTTAATTATTATTAAATCCTAATTATCCTAATCCTATTGGATTAGGATTTGAAATCGAAATTGGATTAAAGTTTTTTGCAATATTCAATTTTTATTGACACCTTAATCTAGACACACGGGTACTTTTCCGCCAAGTTTGCGACGACGCACTGAATATTACATTATTATTAAACGAATTGAAAGCCATATCAAACTATGGCGGGGCCATTACAACTCCCATCAATAGCCGCCGTTAAAAAAGAATGAAAGTAAGTCGATCCGCCCGCCAACCTGTCCGAGGCACATTATCAATTACATAGGAAAAATAAGCGTTCATTTTATCAATATTTCCACGGTCGGATGGTACGGCTAATAAAGTATCAATTTGTGTGAATTTCATTTCAGCGGCCTGAACACTCGAAGAAATCTAATTCGCTTCAATCAAACTTTAATCGTTTTGGATTTCGGATAGAATGAATGAGTGACAGAATTTAGAAGGCCAACAATGGAAATCTATTTGCTTAAACAAGAGTGCAAGAGAGTGGTTTTTGAAAATTTTCAGCTATTGGTCTAAAATATATTTAAAAGTGATACAGTTAGAAAGAGACACACAGTATTTTGAGGTCTGTAGACTTTTATAAAATTACGACGCATGAAGCTTTCATAAAATTCTGATGATCATTACAATTATTTCCAGAGAATGCTATAACTATAACGTATCTTCCTGCGGATATAGCAGGTATGTATACCTAGGCATATTTTAAAAGAGATTGAACTCTCAAGACCCTTAATGGAACTGACAGCGAGAGTTTCAAACACATATTATTTATTTATTTATTAACATAATACCCTCATAATACGATCGTTTTCCATGGCCTCACTTCTATGGATGAATGAAGTAAGAACTAAACTGCGAAACTTTCACCGAATTTCAATATGTGTGTATACCTGTGGAGATCCCCTTACTTTTTCCTGGTCATCATCAGGTCCTAAACGTTCCAGATGTGAGAAGGTCACCATGGTCAAAACATTTGAGCTCAAAATGGAACTACCTAACTGTTACCGTTCCAGAGATCCCATCATAGTACTATTTACGGGTATATAATCCTAATTCTCCATGCGTAAGGTATCTTTTGTTGTTAGATATTTTTTTGGATGACCAAAACATGTTTGTTCCATATGGAATGTATATGGATCAATTGGCTAATAAGTGCTAGTTTCATAGATAAAAATAATTAGTTAATTATTAAGTTACTAATAACAATAATTAGTTTACGGTAATCCTATTCTTAGGCATTTAAATGCCTAACTTAACATCATTTTTAAACGAATAAAATCATGAAGATCGCCGATCGTCCTTTTATTATAATACTTCCCTCCTTACCTAATAATTCAATTTCGTCATGTAAATAGAAAGTCATGAAGAAAAGGTTAAGTAAAAATTAATAAGATCCGTGAACAATGCTCCGCTTTGAGCTTGAGAAGCGTATTAGCATACAAATGAACGTTGCAGCTTGCTTCCCGTCTGCCTGCCACCTTCGTTTCACTCTACACTAATTTCAGCCCCATATTACAGCGTCTAATTTATATCACACCCGTTTAAGTACTTACTTCCACCATTTATGTGCTTCCATCTACTCTATTTTACACCCTGTAAGACGCAACATTCCTTTAAATTCCATTGAAAATGACGAACTTTCGCGAAATAACATTCGATTATTATAAAATTTAGGTAGTTTTTATAGGCAAATCGAAAATGTTTTTCGGTAAAGGTATTTCCTTTTTCGTAGTTTTTAATGGGCCACTTCCCATATTTTGTTTAGTTGTATAATAGGTACTTACCTAAGTAATAATTGTATAATGTTTATTTGAAGGTTCTCTGAAAGTTTCAAAGGTTATTCTTTACAATTTTCAGTTAAATCACTGGAACCCAAATCGCAATGGAAATCCTATAGTTACAATCGAAAAATGCACTTTATAGACTGTACTAATATGTTAAATTTTTTTTAGCCAACCCTCTAAAAATTTCACAACATGCCATATAACGTGCCGATATTTGTATAAAGTTTAATCTCATAAGATACCTGCCTGCATACTATTAGGGTAAGTCCAAGATGGTTACCCCACTTTTTGAAATCCCTCTGTGGTCTTTTAAACTATAAAAGTTGGAAAAACCTGCTGTATTTATGTTTGGGATTTCTACTTTAATTATTAATAAAAATATTTTGTTAAATAAAACGAATAATCAATTTTATAATCATTTAAAAAAAACCTTTGTTTGTATACCTACTGATCTTGCCTTACTTTTTGACAATTTGTGGACATAGAAGGTATGACCACAGAGACCTGGGACGGGACCACTCTTTTACCTTTTTCTACCGCAAATAAGCAATGTTCTGTGTTTCGGTTGACACAGATGTTGACAGATGCCCTTCAGATCCCTCTAGATGCCTTTTTGAAGAAAAATAATAGTACATTGTACAACAAGAACGCCAATGAGGGGTTTTATGACAGCTGATTTTAAAAAAACCGTGTCTGGGGTTCACTTAGATAAATTCGACAAAAATTGATAAATTCGGATAAAATTTAACAATTTTGACAAAACTTGAAATAAATGAATAAAATCGTTAAATATTTAAAAATTCGGAAAATTGAACATTCGGATTAATTCGATAAAAACGAATAAAATCGAGTAAATTCGAGAATTTGTCCATTTGTGTGGAATATATTCGATTTTATGATTTCTTTCGTTTTTAGTCAAATTCATTCTGTTTAATCCAATTTTAGATAATTCCCTTAATGTATGCATGTATACCTACAAAAATTGAGACATCTGTCCTTTTTTTAGAGGATTGATGCGTTTGTTATTACAGAAGTCATTGATAAGAATTTGAAGGTAAACATATTATAAACACGTAATTAACACTGCACTTTATCACACCGAACTGACCTTACAACATCTGACTTACTATCCAAAAAGTGTGCAACGTTTTCATTACTCAAAATTATTTTTCACTAATTTTCGTCGATCAATAATATGTTACCCTTCGTCACTCAGGATACATGCGCTGCTGATTTACTGTATACCTGGCTATCGCATATTGTGCTAAGTAGGAGTTTTTGAATCTATCCTACTCGGGCAACTATCCTGGACTTACCCTATGCACACCGGTAAAAAATACAACATATTGGATGTAAAACTCGAAGCCGTGATTCAGAAACCCATTCTCGCGGAAAATTAAATTCTAAAATTAAAACTCGGGCTGGTGTCGTGGATTCATTTTTAATCAATGCTCCCTTCCGTCATATCAGCATCAGAGACACGAAGACCACATTATTAAAATGTTCTGTGCATGGCCAGATGGCGTCGCTTTATTTCTCCTTACTGTAATATAATGTCATTTTGTGAAAGGGGTTCCGGATTCATTTCCGGGCCCGGAAAAGCTTGTAATTTATCTAATTCAAAATTACAACCATCCCTATTCATATGAATATTGTCCTTATTGAGTATCTTGTCGGGTACCCATTTGTCCTGGTTATGTTCGGTATCCTGTAGGCTTAGAATAAATATAGGATGTAGATAAATATGTACATGTTATATGATTACATCCTATTGTTGCGACGTTGACTTTTTAGACTTCATCAATTACCTATAGGCTGTTCGTTCTACGATGTTACGCCTGGCAGCTGTCAAGTAACTTATCTAGTGACGAGATTATTTTTTTATTTCGTATTACCTACCAGTTACATTCAAACTGTACTAAGTACCGATATACGTAATAGGGTATTTTCCAAGTATCAAATAATAAATGTATTTCAAAAATCAAGAATTGTTTGTAATTTATAAGTTAGTAATTATTTTTTTCAATATGATTATGATAAATTAGCATAATTTCCATTCCCGAGTTAAGTATACATCTCAGCAAATAAGTTGAACAAAAATGGCGGATGCGCAGTGACAAATTTCGGGTCTCAATCGAAGTGCGGGACGCGAGGGACCGCGCGTAACTATAGCATTTGACAATGTACCTGCGCGGAACGACCTCTATTTTTATTTGCAACGACACCTTCAGGTTATGTCCTATCGAATGTGCCAGCCGTAACATCGTAGAACGAATAACCTATAAGCCACAAGACTAAATAAATTTAAACAGAACAGGCAAAATATCTAACAAAATATTGTCGTAGAAGATAGATAACTAACATAGCTAATTACTTTGGTAATGAAAAAAGTTGTAAGTCCTCCCTTCAAGCTTGAATGTTTCTTCTGAAGTTAATTATTAGTTAGACACTCGTACCTATCTATCAAAGTAACTTCTGATATAGGTTCACACAGTTGGTATCCCTTAACATCACAAAATATACATTGACAGGCGGCTAACTTCAGCTACAACAAGAAAATTAATCGTTACGTTGAACCCACAGAAATAAATCAAGATAGAACGGTGAAGTGGGCGGCACCCGTGACTCAATCTTGCAATATTCTTACTGCAAGATTTCATTCATTCAGCGCCTAGTTTTCGACGCGTACCGATCAGAGCGGCTGTGCTAAAATGCCTTATTGTGCGGTTTGTAACTGTAAGAACAACAGGTACGACAGTGAATCGATTAAAAGGAGGTATTTCGTTCGTAATCACATAACTTCGGGGGCGTGGCTTATGAAAATGTTGACACGCGCGATTCATATAGCAGCTCGCCCGCTTCACCGTTCTATCTGAACTTATTGCTGTGGTTCAACCGCACCGATCCGTTACTTTCCTGCTCAGTGGGCGTAAAGTTAGGAACTTCCAATACTTATATAATGTTCCACTAATGACATCCTAATAGGATATCAAGAGCTAATAATGTAACTATAGATTATAAAATAAAAGATTGTACCTATAGGTATTGTGGTAGGGGTAAGGTAGCCATGACTAATAGAGAACTTGCTGGTTGAAAAATATTAATCCAATTTATCTATTATACTTAATACACCAAAAAAACATTACCCTCCTTCTGAGGTAGTCGGGTAAACCTAAGTAGGTAGGTAGGTAGGTACAGTAACCTGTAAATGTACATATCTAAAAGTATATGTCCCTTTTCTTCGTCTTACATTTGCTCTTATTCCTCAGCCTCATTGATGAATGCCGTAATAATTCTAAAGAAATACGTATATAGAAGACTTTAAACTTGGCAGATAAACTAAAAAAGTATTCTTTTTTTAGTCGTTTTCCTCATTGCTGAGGGTCGTGATCATTCTAAGGAATTAATCACATAGAACGACTCTCGTGGCAGATTTAATGGGGTGGTTTGCCATTGCCTTCCCCATTTCACACACTGGTTATCTCAGTATGCAGGTTTCCTCACGATGTTTTCCTTCACCGTCAGAGCAGTCGGTAAATGTACGTATGTAAAAAACCGAAAAACACATTGGTACATGACATTGCCTGGTTTCGAACTCAGACCTCCCGCATGGAAGTCCGACGACCTAGCCACGACGCCACCGACGCTCTAAAAGTATATAAGAGCAAAAATATGTTTGAGATTTTCTCTTAAAACTACTGGACCTACACTGTTTTGTATATAGATTAAAATTGACTACATATCTACTAGTGTACGAATTGTTAGTATCAGATCAGTATTTTATGAGAAAATAGCAAAGAAACATATATTATTACTACATGTTAGCCCTGGTATACATATGTTATGTAGGTAGGTACTATTTCCTAAAGGCGACTGTACAGTTTGCTCTTCGATATTTGCTGTGTCACTATTGCCATCATTACAGCCATTCAGCTCCATCTTTAACATAACAGTGTCCTTGTTTGACTATAGAAAGAGTAGTTTCAGTGTTCCGTAGAAGTTAAATTAGGTGTGTTAAAGTTGTTTTTTAGTCTGTCAGAAAAAAAAACGATATTTTTTTAAATATAAATTAGCTACGACAAACAGGCAGACGGGCCACCTGATGGTAAGTAAACACCGTCGCCTAGAGACACGTGCAATACCAGGGGTATTGCTTGTGTGTCGCCGGCCGTGGAGCGAGAGGACTTAGTATAGTAAATGATTTTGCATTAGGTATTTTAATCACCTGTATTTAAAAGTAATTGACAAATAATTATGTGCGAATCAGCATCGCAGTGTGGTATCAAAATGGGGTCAGCGTGTTACCTAATTGCATAGGCATCAATCAATACTAGTAGTCGTCTAGGGTGCAGCATGTTGGCTTCAGTCCTCTGCCTATTTCGTGATACTTGGAATACATTAAAAAAAATAAGTCGTTGATTTGACGAAATCGTAAAGATATAGGTTGTACCCCATTCACCTGTCGTACATACGGACTAAAATGTCACCCAAAGTCACAAAATCAACGAAATTAAATTAACCCCAATAACGTCTCACTGAATATTTGGTAGGGAACAGTGCGTAATAAAACAATTTTACTTACCTAGGCCTAGTTAAGTAAAAATAGTTGGGTTTTAACTCATTGATATATGGGTCGCAATGTTAGTACAACCAGCACTAAAAGTACTGACATATCAGCACTAACAGTACTAAATACTAACAATGACTAACATATTACGTCAAAAGTAAACAAACACATACATACGAGTACATGCATTCCCATAAATTACGGGGATTTTAAGCCTAGCTCAAAATGAGAACCTTTCAGCTTACTTTTAGCTAAATATGGAACACGTTAGTTTACTCCCAATTAGTGCTTCAGGGAGATACCTACTTACAGTACTTTTATACATGAATTTTTTCAACTCTGTAGAGATGACGCGGGAAATTTCAATAGGAGCATCATTAGAACATTTTAATTAATTTAAATACCGTGTGTCTAAAAAGGTCGTTGAAAGTCAACGTTAGAGAAACATTTTTATTCATTAACTTTTTTACATACATGAAAATGTATGAAGCAATAATGTTAACCATATTTAATGCAAACCGTCACAGTGCTGGCGTTCCTCTAATTTATTACGATTTTTTTTTCAATTATATCCCTTTTGGACACCTCTATAAAAATAGATAAGGATTATGACTAATATTTTACCCAAATTTTCAAGTTCCTAGATAATACCGTACGTGAAATAGACCTGGTAACGAATGTGGTCTTTAATTGTTATAGGCGCGCTTACGTCGTTATTTCTCTGCAAAAATAATAATAAAAAATATAGGTCGTGTATATCCGTACTATACTCGATGAGCTCTAAACAACGATACTCTATAAACAATTGGGTAGGTACAAAAATATATTTTTTGTCGACCCCGTTTTACTCGTATGGGACCACCTTTAAAAAACAATTTTATAAATTTTAAGATTAATAATATTTAGGTCAAGTTATTTGGGTCTACTTCATAGGGAAAAATTGAAATCTAAGTATATCGTATAATTCTTATACCGTTTATACGCTAAACCCGTGTGACAGAGTGCGGACGGACGGACAGACGGGCGACGGAGCGACAGCAATAGGGCCCAGATTTCTTCTATGGGGTACTTCTTCTTCTTTCGAGTTAATTTGGGGGGAGGCCATTTATATAAGAAAATTACGATGGGGGGGGGGGGGGTTTGGTTCTTGAGGTTGCAACTAATTTAAAGTCCATTTCTATGGAAGTATACTCGTAAAACCGCGTCGCCTGGGAATACTTACATAACATGGAATACTTTATAATAATATAAAAGTGATAGATACGTAATATACATACTCTAGAATACCTAAAGGTGGTTACTACAGTGTGTTTATCCACACTTACCTACGCTCTTATAAACAGGGCAAATTGGTTCACGTCTCCTACATTCTTTCAACAGAAGTAATATACGACGTTCTCGTAGGATGCTCCTTGCATTATCATAAATGGCGCCACGGGGTGAATATCGATGGAAAAGGGAAGGAGTAACCGTTATTTCAAGAGCACATAGGTAAATAACGAATGATATTTTATCAGAGATTCCGTAGAGCTTTTTGACTAATGTTTCCTTTGGTTCTTTGTTTAAAAAATTCTTCTTTCTGTCTTTAAAGCGTATTTTTTCCTTTTCCCTTTCAACTTTGTTGACCTTCTATTCCTTAAACGATGTGCAAGGAGTTCTAGGATCTATTCCTTTGGGGAAATTGCTTATAGATATAGTGCATAAACATATAGTATGTGTGTCATTTGTGTACGTACCTATTGTCTCTGAGCAGGGAACCCTTGTCTGGGACATTAAGGGACATTATTTCGATAGATAGATATATTAATTCCTTATTGCACACGTGAAATTGAATCTACGAGTATATTTTTTTAAACCCCACCAAAGATAGGAATTATTAGTAAATTACCTAAGTAATACAGCAAACATAATGAAAATTTAATAAATTATTTGTACGCCGTTAAAAACGAAAAGTGGAAACTATCACGCTTTTCTAAAAGTAGAAAACGTTTCACTTTTAACTCAGAAGTATGTAAGTACTTTGTAAAATTCACTTAACGCTTTAGTACTTACGACTAGTTAGTAATTTGAATACGCTAAAATAATCTGACCAGTTGTTGAAGAAGACAGGTTCAAGTGATCAAATTCTTTGGTAACTTATCCCACATTATGTGAAAGATTGGAAACTTAGTAGTTTTGAATAGTCCAAATCAATATTATTTTACTCTGCACAGGCCTGTTTAATACTCCATAACTCCGGCACATGCGGCAGAACACTGTTGATGTGTGTGGAATCTGTTCGGATTACCGCCGCAGCCACTATAAGAAAATCCTCTGCACTCTCGCAATGTGAGGTCGTAATAAAACCTGAAATAAGAAGTGCTGTGGTGTGATTGGAAGAATGGTACAAAAGAGATGAGGTTCACCGTGAGGTTGCAAGAAACATTAAGTCTCGTGTCCTCTATCCAGAGGTTTAGTGTAAAAAGGGGTAGCACATATAATTCATTAAAATGAAGACTTAACTTTATGGACGTTTAGTGCAACGGGATACCTTGAGTTACATTACAGTGGGTTGATGTCGGCTAGTGATAGTAAGTGGAATATGTAGGTATCTCTATTTTAATTATGTAGGTAAGTAGGGCCATATTTTTTTTGTGGAAGAGCATCTAACTCAAAAATTTAGAAATGAAGAGAGGAAGCTACTAGTATGTAGGTAAATATTAATACACTACGAAATATTAACACATTGGACTTGTATTTTTTCTAAAAATAATACCTTTTTCAAATGTGCCACGGCTGCAAACATTTATCGGTGTTTGATAAGCATGCGAAGAGTGGATAACACATTACACATCATCTAGGTAAACATTATTAGGTATTCCACATATTGACATGAAATATGTATAATTTTCTCGAACCCCTTTCGCGTTTTGCTCGGTTACTCATATACCCACATACACTATAATTTTCTCGAATCCCCTTTCGCGTTTTGCTCGGTTTCTCGTATACCTACTTATTACATAATAGAGATTTATCTTTTATTCTTTGGAAGTAAGTAACTGAGAGAACTTACATGGGGTGATAGCTATAGCAATGCCCGAATTCTGGCTGTAGGCGGCAATAAATATCTCTTGTTACATTTTGTGGTACACTAGTATCAGCAACGCCTGCATGAAATAGTAGATATGTAAGAAGATTGTCGTCGCTATTTAGCCACTCGTATAGAAGACCATTCCCTCAATTCGTCTCTCTCTTTGAAAATGCCGCCCACAGTCGCGCCATTGTTAGTCTAACTAATGTTGTGAATCATGGATAGGTTTGTTTAAAAGCCCATTCGCTTAGAAAGTCTTGCTCGACGATTATACCTATAGTATATACTCTATCATTCGTCCCACCCAGACGCCACACGTCTTTGCTCACAAACTTCAGTGAAAAATACGGGTCCCTAAAAACTATGCTTACAGTGAGCTTCATACATACGCAAGCTTATACGTGATCACGTGACTATACGTTTCATATTTTGGTCATACAAATACGACGTTTGATTGGTCAGTTTGGCCATTTTGGTCATTATGGATATTTTGGACATTATAGTAGGTACCTATATAAACAAATCTTTCAAACAGCATGTTGCTGTTTGTTAAGAGGCAAACATTCCAAAATACGAGCGCGCTATAAAACGTAAACACGTTAATATAACGCGATTTCAAACATCGACACAGACATGGCTGTGCTGTGCAATACTATGGTAGGTACTTATACTCATTTCAGATTCTCAAAGGAGATCAGGCCGATTCCATACAAGCCGGGTATGTTGACCTGTAGTCGACTGTACTTACGTTCCAGTAAACTACCTATTCCACTCAAAATACGTTAGGATAGAAACGCTTTTCTTTACCGCGACACTGGTAATAGCAGTCAGCTAATGAATCAAAGGCATTGAGATCATTATATTTGCATAATCCAAAGTTGGCCGATTTACATCCATCCAGCAATAAATCGTAGTAGTATCTGTATAAAAGAATAAGGGCCTTTACATATGGCGCCGCAGGATTAGATTCGTATGGGTGCCGTACGCGCTGCGGCACGCTGCATGCGGCACGGCGTGTATGTAAAGCGCCCGTACAAATCTAAGGAATTCTAATACTGCCGCACCGCATGCGGCACCATGTGTAAAGGTTCTAAGACCTTCAACTACAAATACGCCCATTAGGTATGTGCTTATTTAGTTGACAAATTAAATTAATTACTATCTTGCATCCGAAGTTAGGTGCTAGGCACCTACATGAATATTCTTTTAGATGTCCTGGAGTTCTTATACTAGTATATAATATTTATATATTCGTAAATAATAATTAAACATCCGAAATCCACATGGCGCCGGTCAATTGAAAACGAGGCAGCCACAATACAAATGTCCTGGCAGGAACCCGAAAAGGCCGCGCGTGGACAGCAATTGTTCGAGCCCTATACCCCAGCAGGGGGTGACAGGAAAAGAAGAAGAAGAGAGGGAGAATAATTAAAGATTTAATGAACTTCTGAATCGTACTTACTTAGAAACAAATTCTTTCTCCTTACACATGTATCCGTTAGGTTGAAATTTACACCATACTTCTGGTCCATAGGCTCTGATGTGATCAGTAATACCTAGAGTAAAACGTTTTGTCGGTGATAGTAGTCGAAAAGTGAGCAGATTCTTATTTTAGGGCGATATTTCTTTATTTCTTTATAATATTAATGATGTCTGGTTTACAGAATGATCCAAAGCACCAGACATTCAGTAACTATACATAACAGTTTACAATCACCTACCGATACTTTACAAACTTTAAAAACAAAAAACAAAACTTACTTATCTTAAAGGTTAACACCCGAATTTACAAACAATACAATTGCTTTGCAAATACTGCTCCAGGGGTCTGAAAATACGTCGGCATTCTGGACCGTGGTTAGAAACTTATTAAGTAGCAGGACAGCTCGGGCCGTCGGTGCGGCACGCGCTTGACGCGTGCGCGCGCCGGCGGGCAGCGCGAACAGGCCGCGGCGTCGACGCCCGCACGCGCGCACGTACTGCTGGGGCACGTACAGCGGGAGGCGCGCCAGTGCAGACGGGTTGTCCACCCTGTTTCGCAATAGCAGGCAGTAGTGGAACATCAGGAGCATCTTTCGTCTCAGTTCTAAAGTCTCTAGTCCGACCATGCCCGAAACGAACAACGATGGGTAGAGGAAGGGATAGTAACCGTACAGTCTTTTGTACAGATACCTAGCGAATTTACGTTGGATTCTTTCGAGCATTAAAATATATTTATTTTCATATGGATCCCACATAATACAGTTGTACTCCAGTTTACTCCGAACGAAAGCGTTATACAATAGAAGTGCGATTTTAACATTGCGGAATTGTGCAGCTGTGCGCATTATGAATCCAAGATTCTTGCTAGCACTTTTGCAGATCTGTACAATGTGGTCACGAAAGACCAGACTGTTGTCCACATTTACTCCCAAATCGCGGATACAATCAACGCGCTCGAGCACGGCACCATCCAACGAATATATAGCCTTTACAGGTACTCTGGATCGCGTAAGGGTAACAATCTTACATTTTTCGGCATTTAATTGAAGACGATTAACATAACTCCACTCCGCCACCGCATCGATTGCTCGTTGGAGCTTGTCACAGTCGGAAGAGCTCGACACAGGTTGCAATAACTTTACATCGTCTGCAAACATTAGGCACCTAGTTTCGCCTGTAAATGCAGGAAGGTCATTGATCATAATTAAAAATAGAGTTGGTCCAAGGGTGCTACCCTGACTAACACCCGAGCGGGTAAAGTATTCACAGGATTTAAAGCCGGCCATCTGCACATACTGCCTTCGATCCTTGAGGTAATCGGAGAAGAATTTCAAAAATTTAGGTGTGAAACCTAGTGACGAAAGCTTAATCAACAGAATGTCATTATCGACCAGATCAAATGCCTTTCTAAAGTCGAAGTAGGCAGCGTCTACCTGCCTGCCCAAATCCATTTGAGAGGTAACAAAGTCCACCAGGGATATATGACATGTCGTGGTGGATCTAGATCTCCGAAATCCATGCTGTGCGTCATCCAGTCGATGGTCGATTTGATCAAGGAGGCATCGATTTATTATACTCTCAAAAATCTTCCCGAAAACGGATAGAACAGCTATTGGCCTAAAATTTTCAACACTAGATGAGGCGGAAGATTTGGGAATCGGAGTAACTCTAGATATTTTCCATTGAGTAGGATAGACGCATTGTTGGAGTGAAAGATTGAATATATATAATAAAGGATGTTCCAAAACAGATAAACAGTCCTTTATAAGGAACGAAGGTATTCCGTCGGGACCGGAAGAAGCATGTAACTTAAGTTTACGAACTGCTTTGCGCACCTCGGCGCCAGTGACACGATCTACACACACCCTGAGAGAATCCCAGGCTGCGGCCGCACTCCTCTCAGCAGCCTCAGAACTCAGTCGCGGCACGTTATGCAGAAAAACAGACCCGAAGTATTTTGCAAACGCGTCAACAGCCTCCTGTCCTATCACCGATCTATCCATGTACGTGTATTCCTTTCGTTGACCCCTATCTTTACGTTTATCTCTAATATAGTTCCAGAAATTGCGCGGTTCCTTACAGATGTCGTTTGCAACTGAAGACATATAGCGCTTGTACGCGGCATCAATCAAATCTTTGACAAGTTCCCTGTAGTACTTAAAAAGCTCTCGGTTGAATTCCAGACCCCTGCTCTTAAATTTCTTAAGGTGGAAATATTTTAATTTAATATAGTGAATTATTTCAGCAGTGTACCACTTTGGATATACATAGCGTCGAGGTCCTGTTGCAGGACGGGTATATTTTTGGGGAACGGTAGCCTCGAAAACGCTATCAAGAAGCTGATAAAAGGTAACCACGGCCGAATTCACGTCAGTTTCTTGGAAGACGGCAGTCCAATCTAAGTCGGCCATAGCAGCATATAACGCTGGAAAATCAGCTTTACTGAAGTTCCATACAGGAATTAGCTGCTCAGTAGGCATCGACGAAGGCGGCCTCCAACAATCAGTCACACCTCGGAGCAAAGAAACCGTTACTTCCAGAGGTGGATGGTAAGCGTCCAGCGGCACCAGGGCCTCGACGTCATCGGTTATCTGAATTCTATCAGAGTCAATGCCAGTCAATACAAGGTCCAAAATGCCTCCGTATAAATTCGGAATGTGATTTAGTTGTCGCAACTTGCAAAATTCAGCAAAACAATTGAACTGATCTACAACATTTGAATTACAGGAATTTAAATTAAAATCACCTATTACAACCACATCAAGTATGGAGTATTTGCAAATCGCATTTTCAATACACAGCAGGACCTCTGTATATTGATTATCCTTATAGTTAGGTGGGAGATATACAACACAAATAAGTAGTTTAATATTTTTCCAGGTTAAAATTGCAAATATTACTTCCTTATCGTCAGTTAAGCCATCAATATCGGTATCCATGCGAATCGAATACTGGTCCTTAACAGCTAAAAGGACACCGCCCCACCCGACGTCGCCCGCGCGATCCTTGCGCAACACCACGTACCCGGGCGGAAACAGTTCCGCATCGGCCACTGAACTAGTAAGGAACGTCTCAGTCAGAGCTATGACATCACACGGACAGTCACTGATATTTTTACCGAAAACTGCAGTCTTACTCCGCAAGCCCCTGACGTTCTGGTAGTATATGTGCATTTTCTTAAAACGTTTACGATGATGTTTGCTCATTCTTGCTTCTCCGACGAAAATTCTGTCGCCAGTTCTTTATACAAACATCTTCAGGCCAGTTCCCAGGTGCCATAATAACGTCAGTTTGTTTGGATGGCACACGCAGTTTAAAGGAAGCATATGGACCGCGTGACTTAAGAACTTCAACACCGCATGCATCACATCCACTAATCGAGTTCAAGTGAGAACTTACCTGTTCCTCAGTGGTGCCAATTTTGACGTAGTATAGGTGCAGGTAATGCCAGCGTTCCGATGCTTCCAGCTGTGTGGCACCACTAGCCGCGCTGCCGCGCACCACTCCATGCAATGAGCCTCGGGAACGCTTTTTAACAACCTGAACGAACTCCCCAGTCTCAATGTTGTCGTCTACGTTGTCACCTTGACTCGCAACAACAGGAACCTGGGGGGCAGGCGCTATCGGTGCTAATGCTCCAGCTACAGTAGGTCCAGTATTTTGAAATTGATCCGGAAGTTGCTGAGTTGCTGGCTTGGACCTACGCCTGCGTCGCGTACTTTTGGCAGGAGGCTGCGACTCCGAAACAACACTCACATCAGTTTGGGCAGGGTGCACTTGCTCCAGTATTTTTACCTGCTTTTCCAGCATGGTGACTTGGGCGCTCAGCCGCGAGACCGTGTCACTGATTGTGGCCACAACCTGGTCCGCCACAGCCTTGGTAATTACAGGAATGTGACCATTAAGAATCCTTTGCATTTCTTCCCTGATGATGATATAACAACCTATTTCCGTTTGATACCCGAGTATACAGAGGGAAAGCTAAATCGGGTCAGTAAAGATAGCTACCATTCATTAGAATGGTTATAGCTATAATACGGTTATACCTTCTTCCGATTGCAGAATCATTTAAAACTCCATTCAGAGATTTTCACAAAGTGACATAGTCACTCGTTTTGGTTTCCTGGTGTCAAATTTCTTTTTTTAGGGATCCGTACCCCGAAGGGGAAAACAGGGCCCTATTGGCTGTCGCTCCGTCGTTTGTCCGTCCGTCCGTCTGTCTGTCACGCGGGTCTAGCGCCTAAAAGGTATAAAATACAGACTTCAAAATTTCACACAATGTAAGACCGCTCAAAATGTATCGCTTTGTTACGCATTATTTACACTAAGTTCTGGGCAAATATGTGTCTAGTATTATTTGGGAATGTTAGTTAAAACAAAGTAGAGACTTAAAATAATAAATACGAGAAGGTATGTAGGTAATAAATACCACTGATATGAATTAGTGGTAAGGCAGCTGCGACCATTAAGAAATCATTGTAAAAACTGACAACCTGTTTCACCTTTACATGTTTTAATCCCATTAAACTTACTTGTAATTTGGTCCTGGAAGTCTGTTGATACTGAATGAATATAAATTAAACAACTTATAACAATAAAACTGAACATAGTTAACACACTAACAATACCACATTTATAATAGAAATATTTTTCAATATCAATATTGAGGTTGCAAAATTACAGTAGTCGTAAAACGAACAACACTTTATTATTGGATTGGAAAGAGGCAATTTAAAGGGTATCCCGTACCTAACTGTAGTTCGTTTGGTGGGTAGGTAGGTACCTACATTTATTTTCAAAACAAAATGACAAAAGTTGATGGTGTTAATGTCCTTATTATTAAGTAGTTTGATTCGAGCTATGTTAATTAAAAAATGTATATATCAAAATCAAGCATCTTAAAAGCTAATCGTTGCTTTTTAGAGTCCGTTCCGTACCAAAATAGTAAAAAAGGAACCCTTATGATGAGACTTCGGACAGGACAAGTAGGACAAGTGGGGTATCATAATATGAAAGAGCTGTATTTGCATATTGAAGAACTATATTTCATTTTATTTTGTGCTGTAGTTTTTTATTTATTCCCAAAAACGTGCGAAAAATGACCCCCCCCCCCCCCCCCCCCCCCCCTATCTCCGAAGTTTGAAGTTGAAGCTAAAAAATCTCAGATGATTCCCTATATTTTACAGGAAAAATAAAAAAGAGTTTCATAAATTAATAATTCTTGATATATTAAAAAAAAACATGTTTTAAATTTCTATTGACAAAAAAAAAAAATTAGTAGTGACAGAAGGTATTATAAGTATACCGGGAAAAATAAAATAAGGTCAAAACATTCATGATTTTTGAGGAATAATAATGAAAAGCTTATTTTTACAAAACGAAAAATGTTCATTGCTATTGAGAACGGAACCCTCGGTGCGCGAGTCCGACTCGCACTTGGCCGAGTTTATTTTCTAAAGCTTCACTTCATTTAGAGCAATTTAGGTTTTTCAATTTTGTCGATATCTGGCATACCTTACTGGTGCAACATGTAATAGTTCATAATGTTCATTTATAGTTACTGTTATCTATATCTAAAACATAAGTACGTATAGGTACCTCTTTCAGCTAGTATAATCTCAAAAAATAAAGGATAGGTATAGTAAGTAAGTGAATAAATTACGAACCTGCGCTGACGAAAAATTATCATTTACTTATTAGATTCTATTAATTAAGTATATACGTACCTATATTGCAAACATAAGTAAAAACCATCTCTAGTATTTAGTACTTAAGTACAACAAAAACATCATCATCATCGTAGGTATTTAGTAGAAGGTAGAAGGTAGGTCGCTCAAAATTAAAAGTAGGTACCTATCTGGCCGCGTTTTGATATTTACCTAATTTCGTTCTATTTACTTAAAATCTACGAAATTTACAACAAATAATCAAGATAATGAAAAAAAAATTAAACTGAGTACAATAAACAATTTTTATTTATTATGCATGTTACATACTAGGCGTTTTTTTCTAATTTAACAATGCTCAATAAAATTTCAAAGTCGTAAGTTCCATTTTATACGCCTTAACTTGGTGTGATCATAATTAGGTAGATAGATCCCCCTATTTTACTAAGAATTGTTAATTTAATACTCTATAATGCTAGCACAAGTAGCACCACAAAGCTGGTGCGTAAGGAATCTGTTCGGATTGCCACCGCAGCCACTGTAAGAGAATCCTCTGCATTCTCGCAGTGTGAGGTCGTAGTAAAACCTGAAAAGAAGTGGTCAGAGTGGTTTAAACCGCCCATAGGCCGGAGATGATGTTAGCAGCTATTGATGATAATCAGTGGGATATGAAAATTTAGACAGTAAATACTACAAAATCACTATGAATATTAAACACTTTGTGCCGTTACTTTGTAGAACTCAATGGTGAGTCACGTGTAGCTTTATTCTTAAGTAATAATAAACGGTACTTACATGGGGTGGTAACTATTGCAGTGCCCGAAATCTGGCTGAAGGCGGCAATAAATATGCCTTGTTAAATGGTCTGAGACAGCATGTTCTCCAACGTCTGCGTAGTAATAAAATAAGTAGTAATTGTTGCTACAGATCACACATACCTGAAGGTCCATACCTGCAGTATAACACGCCTTAAGAATAAGACACAAGTATCGCTCCCAACCAGGTAAAGTTGCCAAACATATGGTGGTCAGCAAATTCGAAGTCATATCATGACCAAGTAGTCACACAGACCGACATAATAATGTTACAACTCGTGGAGAAAAATTAATCTAATTGTAAGTCAAAGATAATATCTTACAGCCACTTTTTTTGTGGTAACGGAATCTTCGTAATCTTCGGAATCGGGGGGATCTTCGAAAGATACCCAGCCTCCTGAGGGAGAGACTGGGTTATGTGAGATTTTTACTCACTAAAACCCCCTCGATGGCCGGCCTCGTGCTTATCGGAGGGCTCCGGGATCTCCAGTGGAACGCACCGGTGCCCTATCCTATCCTAGCATTCGCCTTGGGCTCTTCCTGGGAGGTGCACATTCCACCTCCCGGTTCCTCCCGTCAGAGCAGCGTGCGGCCACAGTACGTTGCTGCCTTCCCCAGGGTCGCCCGCCGATAGACGGCCAAAGATCTTACAGCCCCTAGGCCAACACTATTTTAGGTAGGTACCTCGACCCCAACGGCGAGCATGCGTGAAACGACGAATAACTGTAGAGGAAGCAAGACAGAGATTCGTGGCGCTCCGTTGTCTCTGCCTACCCCGCAAGAGATATAGGGTGAAGGTATGTATGTATACAATAATTTTAAGGCGGTTCACGAAAAAGGGACTTGACTAACGTCGTCCTAACCCAATGAAACAGTGGACAGGACCTATACTTAAATACCTATTTAAATACATAGATCCCAACTGTCGTTCCACCATGATCCTCTAAATCCCCGCAAACAATGTCTACGAATCATAAAAATAACTTCTATAGATACGTTGTATATACTCTTACCTCGACACTGAGATTGGCATTCAGATATTGAGTTAAAGGCATTAAGATCATTATATTTACACAATCCAAAGTTGGCTGACTTACAATCTTGTAGCAATACATCGTAATAATACCTGCAAATTATAAAATCCTCTTAAAATTTATTGCTAAGTAACGAACATGATCCCACTGTTAGATAAGTATCCAGATATAAACATCGTATAAAATAGCTAGGCTACTATTAAGTATTGTGTACAGTCGACCACTAGCTAAAGTATACCATCTGTCAAAAACCTTCGATTAAATCTGAACCTTATGCCTACGTTTTGGGTAGGTTGACCTGTGGTCGACTGTACTATATATCCAATCGAATATTTTAAACAACTGCTACCCAGGTTGAACAATGACGTCAGTGACGAAAAAATGACGTCTTTACTAAATACGTCTAATGACGTCTCTATAATGACTAAATGGACGTCATAATGACGACAAAATGCTAGGGAATCGTTTAGCACCCCTAAGAAATCTTATTTATTAACTAGGTATTCGTACTCTATATTAGACGTAGATTCTCAATGATACATACTTAGAAACAAAAGCTTTCTCATTGCACATGTATCCGTTAGGTTGAAATTTACACGTTACTTCACTTCCATAGGCTCTGATCTCATCCGTAATACCTACAAGGTAGTGTAACACTGTAGTAAGATACAACAATATGTAAGTACAGTCAGCATCAGAAGTAGAGGAGTGCCTTCTTCACGTGTCCAAATAATTGTAGGCATTCAATGTTACCATTAAGATCTTAACATATTCACAGCAAAAGAACCTATTCAAATTATTGTGATTATTCTACGCGTCAATATTATTCTGTAGGTACACTGACGTACCATTTGTCCAAAACAGTATCTATATCTTACCATTACCATAAGTTTGTTTGTTTGTAGTCTCTTTGTAGGTAATTTTAAATTGAAAAATTGATATTGAAAATTGAAATTGAAAACGTTTATTTAGCGCTGTAAACACCAGAATATAGAACACAATACAGAAGTATACAAATTTTAATACATGCAGCACAGAACATCTGGTGTGGTACAGTGCCAAAAAGGGTACACCAGCTCAGCATAATGCTGAGGCAAGCCACAGCGCTGATTTTCAGCTGGCCCCTCCCCTAAATGCTTACGTTTTTTCGACACTTGAACTGCTCATCTATTTTTGATGCTGACTGTACCTTTCTCCCAGAACAATACCATAACAATTTTGAATTCTAAGATACAATTATTGAAAAAAAGGTCAGTGTAATTTTTGGGCGATGGTAGAGAGTGGTAACATCCTTTTCCGTTTGTTACTTACAGTTTACTGAAACAACAGAATCCGACGCGAAACTCATTCCAAAACAAAATACAATTATAAAAGTGATGATGACCACTGACATAAGTAGGTAAGTAATGATTAGGAACGCTTAGGAAATTTCTCCTACATATTTTCTGTGATACGGAGTTAAGGGTCGCGTTGCATATTTTCTTTTTTTTTCCACGAAACTTACTTGTCTTTTGGTCTTGGAAGTCTGTTAATACTGAGTGAATATAAATTAAACAACATATTACAATAAATCTGAACATATTTGTAATACACCACCACGTTTAATATACCTAGAAATATTGTTATAGTACGTAGTACGTAACTAGTTTGAGATTACAATAAAAGTCCAGTCTAGAAGTCGTAAAACAAAATAGATTTTTTATACTAACTGAGCAACACTTATTGAAAAAGTGGTAGAGTCAATAAAATATTGCCTACTACATTTCGTGGTAAACAGTTTTCTATTGGTTGCATGTAAAAAAATGTACATGCAATTTACAGTACAGTTTACGCGCGTTTCGCTGCAGCAGACAAGTCTCGGATAGCCTGGTCCAAAGCTCTTTGTTCAAATTCTGGAGTAATCGACCGCATAACATTATTTAAAATCCACTTAATCATCCACCTCTGATGGATACGTGCCTCAGTGTAATACTTCTTCACATGGTAATCCATGCGACCCTTCACGCCGTGGTACACCATCATTGACCTCTCACGGTAAATGGCTTCAAGTTGCAAAGCTACATTTTCTTTCTTCGCATTCATCAATTCTTCCTGACCCTTAGCCATCCACTGGGATTTTTTGCTTTCTTTTATGATTCCTTCAAACAAAGCGATGTCCTGATTCCTGCCTTTTTCAAAATCGGCTACGACTTCGTCGACTTGTTTGTCTAAATTTGCAGCTGCTGGCGGGCCCAACTTTGTGGTAACATAATACAATACTGTCAGAATTGATAGTCCTAAGTAGTATTCATGTTCCATGACAAATATTTCCTTACTACACAAATAATTTGTAACGACTAAGCCAAGGACATAAGGTCCAGAAACACCAGTTTTTGAATGCATGAACTGGAACCACTCTTCTGGTATGAACCCCATACGACACTTGCCAGATCTCTCGGCCCGCCGAAGTTTGTCTGAAGACCCGGTGCCACCGCTCTTAGCTTTGCCTAGACTACATGACCGTTTCTTCTTCTTCAACACACATAGATGAGAGTATGAGTTACCAGCAATGGAAAAATAATTTTTCTTCACTCCCAGTGCTCCGATTCGGAAAGCCAGCATTATTTAAAATTTGGGTGGTATTTTTGATCAAATGCACCGATAACGTAAATTTTTAGATTTAAAATGTACTTAAACTGTCGAATATTCTTGATATTTGACAACGAAAAACATTATTACTTATAGTTCTAATGAAATCAAAAATGATTTTATCATCGAAATGTGACAATAAATTGACTTAAAAAAATATGAAAATCTGCACTTATCAAACAAAAAGGTCTTAATTCGGATTGTGATTCTAAGGTGTATATCCTGACCAGGGATATAAATACCCGGTCTCTTGTAGCGCCATTAGTTGTTTTATAATCTGTGTTATTGGAGTTCGCTATGAAAAAAATAATTCCATTAAATTCCGCAATAGAGCGGCGAGGGATTTTATATTCTTGATCAGGTTTACATACGTGGTGTATTTGAACAAGATACATATGCGAATTTCTTTAAGATTTTAGCTGTACCTAATCATTGGTTCTGAAAAATCAGATATGTGGTTTCATAACAGATTGGCAAATGGGCATACGATAATCATGTGACTGGTCAGAATTCAGACTCTAAATTACGCCACGGCTAAGATTAAGGTCAATCAGTGACCTCCACTGTCATCATCATTCATAAGTAGTCAGGTCAATGCTTATTGATCCTGAAATACGGTATTGTTTGACTGTATTTTAGGGGTTTAACTATATTATGCTAATGCAATTATTGCGATACCTATTATAGGTAACGCTATACGTCACTGATTGTTTTTTTCACTTTACTTTACTTTTTTTTATTGATTGATTTAATTGAAAAAATTTCTATTAGTTCACCATTAATATCGCATAGAAAAAGGGGAAAGAAGTAAGTCTATAAGAGTAAGCAATAAAACCATATTACTCATTTCAAAACTTTATAAAAATTATTCATTTATTTCTTATGTCTATTTTTAATGTTATTTTGCAAACAGATTACTATATTTTCAAGTTGTTATCCAAAGCTTCGGTTTGGGTGCCAGCATCCTTCTGATATGTCGTGAGATTAGAACAATATGAGAATTATCAACAAGAAATAGAGTATATTATCAAACGTTATATAAAACAGATCAGGCGTTTGTGCTCGAGAAATACATAACTTATCTATCTATAATACGGTTGATGAGGAAGTAGTTATGAGGAAGAGGATGCGGAAGAGGAACTATTAGACATACATATTGAGGATGCGGATGAGGATATGATGATAAGGAAGAGGAAGAGAACGTTGAAGAGGAACAGAAGGTACTTAATGAAAGTATACTCTAAATATTGTTCGCAGAGTTAAAATTTAAAAGAAAGATTGCGAGCTGACTTTCTAATTTTTAGAAAAAAATAATTATAATAGCAAACTTAATAGTCAGAATTAATAATAGAGACCCGAGAAAGTTTAGTACATGGTTTCTATCTGTCTCTTTTAATCGTCTAATGCAGTGAGCGAAGGACGGGAGCGGAGAGGGGGGGATTTCTTTCGGTCTAACTTAACGTGATGACACTTCCTCACAAATTCCTCTTAATAAATGAGGAAGCGGAAGAGGAAGAGGAATTCACAAACTCGATTTTTGGGGGAACGCAAGAGGATGAGGTATCTAAAAAAATGAGGAACTTCCGCATTATTAGGAACAGGAAGAGGAATCCTCATCAACCCTAATCTATAATATGCATTTGTTTGTCTATCTATAGACGATATTTGGCAGCGCGCAGTATGGGGTACTTATCACCCGTGCACAGACCGCGGAAGTCATCCATTGAGAGGTCCACAATCGACACACCACCGAGATTCTTTGACCTGGAATAGATTAACATGGCTATATTAATAGTTATTCAAATAGTACCTCATTCTCCTTATATACGGTGTAGCCAAATAATTGTATATATATATACATCTTTGCGACTGTTACAAATAACTGAACAACTTTTGAAAAGTAATTTTACTAAAATCTAATTTTATTTTTGCTAGAAATCGACCAGATTCAGATCGGCAAAGATTCGCCCTGTAAGATGTCAGTACAGACAGATATTCACCCGCAGAAGTTAAATTGGGATTATAGTACGCCAATATTATTACTTATTCTATGATTCTATCATAATTTCTGGAAAATATGTTAACTTGAACCAATGTTAGTTCTTTTTCTCTTTAGTATCGGAGGCCAAGATCCACTTCGGGTCGCTGCGCCAGCGGAGTAAGTAAATAAGTAAAGTTAATTCTTTTAGGGAAAACATGTCTTTTATTCGTGAATGTTGCGTCGTAATCGTAAGGCGTGATCATTTTGGGACAATGTTATTATTCCTGTAGTTTTTATAGATCCTCATTGTCACTAACCAACTGGAAAGATTGAGGTTTTGCATGGGGTTAGTCTAAAAAAAAGCTAATTAAGAATTCGAGATCCTAATTATGAAGCATTCAGAATGCTCCTGTCAGCTTAGGATGCCTGAATAACGTTTTATTTCAATAATTAAAGGGTTGTTTGATTTGACCTCAACTCGTGTCGTACGAAGAGATCTTTGTGGACTATTCTACACCTAGTAGACGGCGATAGGCTCCCCCATCTATCACGTTTGTCCACCAAATCTTACGGCGAAAAGTGGGAACTACCTATAATGAAGGTGGTTCCTCTGTCTACCTCCTCGGGGATTATGGACGTGAGAGTTATGCTATGCTATAATACTTACTTAACATATGATGCCTTCTGTCCAGCTGTGTCGGGATCCTCGTAGCTAACCCACAAGCCAGCCTCACCGCTGTCGTCGGGAAGACGGAACGCGTACGTACCTGAAAACGATTTATAGCTTTAAACATCTGTGGTTAAAATAAAATATCCCCGCCCCAAGTGCTTTGGCCAATCAACAATTATTCGACTAAAGCCTGTGAACGATAGAATTATCCGATACTGTCTCGGAGATTCAGCTGATTTTTCGCAATTTTTAAAGATAAAGATATATGATTTATTGATATAATATTTATTAATATAGAATTATGACTCGTGTCCAAATCAATATAATTCGATTTGATATATAGTTCATACTCATACTCATACTCATACCATTTATTGCTTTTCATGTGTTACAATTGGTCTTAAAAATGTATATTATTTGGTCATACATGAAACCCTGAATAGGGCACCGCAATATTAAATAAGAGATTATAATATTTTAAATAAGTAATAAATACTAACGAGATAAATTGAATTAAATGTCATTATAAGTTATACATAATTGATTTTATAGTTAAGTATTGGTTTTATCATCAAAAAACTCCTGCAGTGAGTAGAAACATTTGTTAAGAAGATACATCTTTAATCTTTTATTGAATATCGAGTCTTTTAATTCGATGTCGATACATTTTGAAATTTAGTTCAAAAAGTATTAAGTAAAGAAATAGCAGCCAAAGTGAATTAGTACTTTTAAATTAGCTAAATAAATTAGAAAAATAGTGGAAAAAAATCCGCGTAGGTTGAATCTATATATCTGCGCCTGCGACCTTACCGTTCCGTGGCAGTGCTCTAACTGAGCTATCGCGGTAAGCCGCGATAAGGGTGAAAATGGTTCCAGGATACGTCCTGGAACCATTTTCACCCTTTTTCTGATTTATTTAGATAATTTCAAAGTACTAATTCACTTTAGGCTGCTCTTTCTTTTGAAATTACGTTATATTCTATGTCGTCGTCGGTGGAATTCACAATTTTTTGTCGAAAAATAAAGTCAATTAAGTACTGAGGCTGTGTAAGTGTTGTAGGTAATGTAAGTGCATAAGCATGTGCACTGTACTGTAGGTACATAGCTTGGTAACTTTAACACTATATAAAAGATTTACGAAGCAGGGGGAATGGGAATATATACAGTCCGTGCCCCGAGTTTCTGACCCCTTAGCTCAGAGGAATCGGACAACTCGGAACACTGACTGTACGTAATAATTAGTTTCTATAACTATGACTATAATAGAATTTTGTAACATAATAATAGAAAAATCTAATTATTTTATTATGTATGATGATTAGTTAAAGGGATTTATTTTGTTTCTCGATTTAGTACCGTCACCAAACAAAACATTAGTAACAAAAGCAAAAAGCCTGCAGTAAGAAGGTACCAACCAAAAATATGAGACAAATCTGCGTCCTTGGTTAAGCCCACCTCTGAAACGTTAAATGCAGTCGCTAGTGTCTATAATAAAAAGCACTGACAGCTGTATACATTGCCAAGTTATTGGTATAGAGCGCATCAATCGGATATGGCATGAGTCGCGTTTCAGTACATGTTTTTAGTTGTCAGCGGGACGTAGAAGAGTGAGGGATGAGTACGGGCCGCTGCGCGGTATGGAGCAGGACATGCCCCGCTCCCTTGCTCTTCTACACCCCGCTAACACCTAAAACATGCACTGAAACCCGACTCGTGCCTATATTCAGATCCGCCATAAAGATTAGCGCGCACTCTAGATACTCGTACTTACCGAAACGCTTACTTGGGTCAGTAATCTTCCTCAGATGAGGACGCATTCCTTTTTGGTGGTTGGGATTGATGAGCTTGGCGCAGACTTCGGGGTAGCTCAGTATACCTTCCGTCTTGGTATAGGGTCCTGTAAGATAGATAACATACAATTTACTGTAGGCATAGGCATATATATCATTCTCTGAAAATATTTGGGTAATTCTACAACTCAAATAATATGATGAAATAGTTAAATTGGAATGCTGATTATTATTCACTTTTTCATGCAAAACTATTATATGTTCTATGATCTCACAATATCCGAAATGTTGTGTGTTGATATGAATTTATCGAAAATAAGCAACCCAGTTTAACAAACCATTTCATAGACAAAACATTGGTACGAAAAAATCCTTCTATGAAAAACACGCTCTATAATATAAATGTACTCGCAATTTAATATAAATGTATGCCAATATGAGAGCATTTCTTGATATTTACGGCTCCGTTGCTCTCAGAACCAACAGCCCATGCTCTAACACATAAATTGGTTTATTTTCTAAGAAGTTAGACGAAAACCATTCTTGGCGTTATATTTATTTCTATACGTATGTGCTCTTACCTACGCTGCAGGAAATCTTGACTTCGTATGGCCATTATTAAATAGAATTCCTATATTACAAAATGATCAGCAGAGAAACGGAACAAAATTATTAAACATAACACAGTATTAAAGTAAAAACAGGTAACACTTTAGATGTAATACGAAAATAGGGTAGATTCCAAGTATCAAATATTAAATGCATTTCTTGATTTCATGTGAAAACAGAATTGAAATCCGTTGAAAAATAAAATAGCTACTGGCAATCAGAAATTAGAATAGAGAGGAGTGAGGTCACTGTTCAGTAGCGCCATACAAGCAGTTCCTGGCTATATACTGTTTTGCTAAAAAGGGTCAGAGCATCTCCCCACTACTAACTTGAACCATTAATATTTTTGATGTTAGTTGAGATAGCGAAAAACGAATTTTAGATCCTTCTTCAGGATGTCCATGTAGGTTTATTGATGGAAAAAATATTACATACCTACCCTATTAATTATGTTTCCCTTAGTAAATAAGAACTAACCAGCTTCACCAGGTCCGTCAGCATGAATTGGAGGAACGCCAGCGATTTCACTCTCGGAGTCGAGTTTCCATGTGCGTCCGAAAGTAGAGATTCCAAGGATAATCTTGCTAGCTTGAGCACCGCCATGGAGCCTGTGAACCAAGGTAACCTTTATCAGTTTCGAATGACATTTTGTGTGGTAACCGTCAATAAAAATATTCATATAGTAGCGTAGTGCGCTTTCTATGCAATATGTTCCCGGTCAAGGAAGTATGTGCACAGTTTTTTCCGAATCTAAGTAACCTATAATGTTTCAGTCTTGCACTTACACTTGAATCCTAGAATAGTTAATTGTGTTGATGAAGATCATTTTGCACTAATAAGGTATCTCTAACTATCTATTATAGAATTCGACGGTTCATTTTCTTCGTGAACAAAACTATAGCGATCGTCACTTCTTAGGTTCTCCCACGTCCATAGATTTGCTTCATCATCATTATCCGCCTATGGCCCCATTACTGGGGCGAAGACCTCCCCTTACACAAGGGAGTACGGGTCATAAATGGTGATCCATCATACGGTCCCAGTAGTAAGTGGTTATTTCAAATGCCTTCGGAAACTCTATAGATGTAAATTTTATTTATTATGCATTTCTAATGCTAGGGTACAGTCGGCCTCTAGCTAATGTATACCATCTGTCAAATTTCTGCAATCTGAAATGAACCTTAATGCATTCGCCATAGACTTCAATTTTGAATTGTAGAATTTTGACAGATGGCATACTCTTTAGCTATACTTAAATAAATTAGAACAAGGGTTGAATTTTTTTCCGCGAGCTGGATTTGAACCTGCAACCTTGCCGTTCCGTGGCAATGCTCTAACCAACTGAGCTATCGCAGCTCTTCCTGCTGGCTTCAAATTAGTCAACCCTTTCTCCGGGTACCGTCTGTATATACAGTCTCTATAGATGTACTTACCAGTATGAAACTTCGGCATCAGCGTTTTGCAGCGGGTTTCGGTTCTGAGGGATGTAGATAGGAGAGGCGTAGTCAGCTTCCTTAGGATTACGCTCAGGAGTGAAGTAGTCGAAAGCGTCGATGTTCACCATGTCCACTAAATTAATGATCGCTGGCACGTCGTAGTAAACTAAAAAAAACAGAAGAAATTAGATTTAATCTCCAGATCTTAAGGAATTAGTCGTTATTCAGGATCCTAATTAAGAAGATATTCAGAATGCTCCTGTCACGGAAGGCTCGGCTACACTCTGTGAGGCCTGCCCGCACCCGCCCGTTTCCCCTCCGCGCTCGCCCGCTTACCTCCCCCCGCACGTCTGTCGCTACCTAAGGCGTCGTACAGCGTTTGAGGTCAAACTATAGTAGACGGCGATAGGCTCGCCATCTACCACGTTTGTCCACCAAACCTTACGGCGAAAAGTGGGAACTACCTACCTATAATGAAGGTGGTTCCTCGGGGATTATGGACGTGAGAGTTATGCTATGCCATGCAGTCAAAATTGTATTTTATCGTATACATATATACTATGTATCGAAATATTCCATTGATCAGGTCACTCCTTCCCTTTATGAATAAATAAATTATATGAATGACCTATACAAATTGCAGCGAACACAATAATAGATCACGTTGTCGGATAAGGTCAAATCAATTGATATACTTCGGTAGACTACAAATATATTCGTATTTCCTCATCAATGTAGGAATTACGGACCTGAAAGGTGAGCCAATAAACTGGGGAGGAAAATAGCATGTCGGTAAGTATTAGATTAGATCATCTGATGATACGGCAAGAATAGACCTGTTATTTTTATTATGCATTGTAGAAATTAATAGTTTAGGTTTTCAATTTCTATATTCTGTAACAAAGTAAAGAGAAAGGACATTTCTAGAACATCTAAAATTCTAAAAATATTTACTTTCACTTTACACAAGTACGAGTATACGAGTATCTATTAGCAGAAATTGCAACCAACAAGTTGTCTTATTGAAATGAAATGCAATTTTCAGCACAAATTATAAATGATAAGGGAAATAAATACTGAAATGACAGTATATTATGCTGAGCTGGTGCACTTTTTGGCACTGTACCACACCAGATGTTCTGTGCTGCATGTATTAAACTTTGTATTCTGTATTCTGGTGTTTACAGCGCTAAATTAACGATTTCAATTTTAATTTATTTTTTCATATTTTAATGGAGCATGAAACCTAAGGACACTTCGCGCAACTGACAGTAGATATTGATTACTTACTGGTCGCGTTGACATTAGGCAAGACCGTGATGGACAGTTGCATGTTAGGTTTGAGGCTGATGGCTTGCTTCAGTTCACGCACGAGGGCCGTGTACCCTTCACGATGTTCTGACTCCTTGTCATCGACAGGTGTGGTGCCGAAAGTTTTCTTGATACCATGCCAAATGGAGCCTGTGAACAGAGTATCTTATATTTGGTATTGAAGTACCATCACCACAGGTTGGACAACCTAAAAATCTTATTTAGAATATCAGGGTTTTCGAATAGTTTCATCATACGTATATTCTAAGTAGGTATTACTTTGGTTCACCTAAGATGTCAGAGGCCAACGTCTAATACCGATTTTTCATCCATTGCACCTACATCAGTAGGTGCTTCATACAATTGAATACTTAGATTAAAAAATACAAATGTACCCTAAACGAAAGAATAGAAATTGTCTGTGAACTATACTAGGGGTTTTAAAACGAATATAATATCATGCTCTATAAGCTCAATTATAATTTTAACAAATATCTCCTTACCCCAAGTAGAACGGATCTTCTTTGGCTTGACCTTGGCGAACTGCCAGGCAAGGTCGATGCCATCGAAGCCGTGTTGCTCAGCCAGCAAAACTCCAGAGTTGACGAACGCGGTGCGAGCTTGCGATGATTCCAGCTGTGTGAAAAGTTCAATTAACCATTTTTGCCACAGCAAAAACAGTTGTACATAGATATACCAAGATGCTATTGTTGGTCCTCAAGAAGATCGAGTACATTTTAGCTCATAAGACCTTACAAAAATTGTCTTCTTAAACAAATATGTCTGCTCAAATACAAGATGACTAATGATTATTTTTCATGGAGAGTAGGAGAGTTTTAAAAAAAAATTGGAGAAAATTATTCTAAATATTTTATGAGTAGAAATTCTTGGGTAAATAATTACTTCGTTATCACCCGTAGGATTAATTTAAAGTAATATAGTGATAATCTTAGTTTTTCTTACCAGGAGATTATACTTCTGCGCTTCTTCGGTATCAGCATCACCTCCAACGGATAACATCACCTTAAGACCAGGATACTTGGACTTGAAGTTGGTTATAGTTCTGTAGTTGGCATGCGATCGATCTACGTCCAGGTTCTCGTTGAGAGACACCATCTTGTAGGTGTCAGGTTGAACTCCAGCATATCCATACACAAGGTGAGTGCAGAACGAAAGCGCCGGTTCCAGGTCCAGTGGTAACATGCGAGCTTGAGCTGGATAAATGCATCCTTCGACTAAATTATGATGTAAATTAAAATTGAATACAACAAAAGTGGTGATAGATTTCAAAAGAGAGTTGAGCATGGTTGGTATTAGTTCGCCTGTGCCAGGAGTGCGCACAGGACGGGTGAATATCCTTGCTGGTTATATTATGTTAAAAGGTCAGCGATAAGGCACAATAACCATAACGTACATCGATGTCAACTTCCACGCCGTGTGTACGCCTTGCACAGCATTGGCACAAAAAAGTAAATAATTTGGTAAGTAATGAGACCACAATGGTCAAGAGGTGGGTCGAACCAGCGTCCTACCTATGCGCCGCTGTCCTGCCTATACATTGAGCTATTAGCGCTCAACATGCGAAACTTACTGTAAAAAAAAGCTTCGTTCCCTGATTTTACTTTTGTATTTTTTGAACCTTTTTTTCTGCGAAGTTTTTAGAACCTATCTACCTACAACAAACTTTGATGTGACCCTAATCAACTTATTTCGTATTTGTCACAATTTTTGTGACATGTATGTACAGGATAGACAAAAACCAAAAGAAACATTAATTTTAATAAAAATGGCTGCTAACTCAAGACTCTCATAGCCCTCGTTCTATATTCACCTCTAAATGTGTTTCAATAAACGTGGGTGTTGTAGAATCTAGACGTGCTGATTGTAAACGTCCTATTGTTCCCATCGTATTAACCACTTAACGTGCAGTAAGTGACGTAATCAACGCTACAGATGAAGACAGATTACACACCCGTACCTACCTACCTACACCGCGCCGCCTTGACTCTCCAAATGATGCTTTCCTTATTGACTCATATCTCGCCTTCTAGAAGGTAAACAACTCTATGCAAACTAATCTTATGTGTACATTGAATAGAACAAATCTTTTGTTTCGCTTGTCCTTATACACTTACAAAATACATTCTCGTAATGTGAACGAACTATGGTAAATGTCGATCCAATCGATTATTATTGATTAGTGCTTAAATTGCATAATCAGGTAAAAAAGTCAATTATTCATAGAGCATTAATCCACGTTTAGAAAAAAATATTAGATAAATTAATATGATCATCTAAGTGACTAAATATGATCGCATAATAAGTTGTAACAAAAGTTACATGTTACATATAAGTAACTATCCATAAACTTCAGAAGCTACATTCTTACTTAACATCTGTATAATGTACCTACTAATATAAGTACTCGTATACCATTATTTATAATAGAAATAGAAAGAGAACACAAACCTTGTATTGTAAAATACCTATTGATAAAAGTGACCGGTGATGACCGGTCTTTATCAGAGCTATCTCTTCCAGACAACCTATGATTGAGTTCAACTCTTCAATGAGGGGTATATTAATCTCATTAATTAAGTATTATATCATTATAATGTACCCTCCTAAAATATAATAAATGTATAGAATAATTGTATCTGGTGTATTTTCTGCAGATTATTTCATTATAGTCGCATAGTTACAAGCGGATAATGTTATAAAATCAAATGTTTATTCTATTCATTTCCAAGATGTTCTAGAATAACAATATTTATCGAAGTCGTTATCATCTGCCCCGGTTGACTCCGGTGGGTGATATACATACAGGTCACGCCTTATTATATTACTTGGTAGGTGACTGCCATATTAATTAGCCTCACTATATATATTGCTTACACTATACCTACTTACAAGTATAATTATAGTAAACTTATATACAAATAATAATATGTATTTAACTAAAATAGGTACATGATTACGTGTACATATATATCAATCCTTTGTAACAGTCATACCATAAAGTTATTTATCTTATTCTTCCTCCTTTCATCAATTTAACTAGCCAAAGGTTGTCTGGAGAAATCGCTTATAGCTTCTTAGCTATAGGTGATCTTTCGCCTACTTAAGCATCGTTATATAAGTACTTACCTACTAAACTCAATAAATATTGCATAAAAATATAATAAATATTTTTATTTATTATACAGGGTTACAGGTAATTCGATTGGTTAAGGCGGTTTAGGATTTAAACTGAACCGTTTCCGAGATATTAAGAGTTTTAGATTTATTTTAAAACAAGGGGACATGTAACTTTAAACATTTGTATTAAAAAACATACATGTAATTTTTTTCTATCTCTATTAGTGTTTATAATGTAGTCTCTTTACAGTAAACATTAGCTTTCATTCCTATTTGATATTGAAGTGTCCCTATTAGACCCATCTGCAAACTACTTTTAATTAAATTAATTTGGACAAGTCAAAATATGTGATTTTAGCCATTAATACCATTATGTGTGTGGTGCTGCATCTGATGTAATTTCTGACAATAAAAATGTCTGATTTGATTTCGGAGAGTAAGTCTCGCTTACATAAACTCACATCTACTGCACAAAATATATAGATATTTAGTGTCCAAAATCCCCGAGGGACAGACAGAGGAACCACTTTTCGCCGTAAGATTTGGTGGACAAACATGACATGACAAAGATGTGGTGGATAGGTGGCGAGCCTATCGTCGTTTACTAGGTTTAGAATAGTATCCACCAAGTCCCTTAGTCACCTCGTACGGCACCCACGGGAAGAGATGGGGTGGTGCTATTCTTTATGGCCGGCACGACACACGGCAAAAGTAAGATTCTGATTTTAACATTTTCATTATTTTTAGATATATGTCATAATTCACTTTTTACCACCTTACTTGTTAGAGTATTTCTTATATTTCCTGCTTTTATTATTAGCTGCTTGGGCTTTTACACGGTAGGTACAGACACGATGCCGTAGGTACACTAAACTCCTCTTATGACATAGACATAATATATTTATGACCCCAGACCATAAAGAAGCCAGCCCCAGACACTTAACAAAATCTAATAAAATAAAAACATTTTCGAGCCCCAATTTCAATTTATTCGCAATCAAATATTGAAATGTACACTAACTAAAAATAATGAAAATATTAGATTACATGTACGATTTTTTTATATAAGTTTTTAAAGTTATACGTTCCCTTGGTTTAAAACAAATCTAAAACTCTTAATATCTCGGAAACAGTTCAATTTTGCATAAGGCATTATACGGTTAAAACAATTGATATGATAACCTCCCCTAAACCGCGTTTACGGGAAATACGTTGAATTATCAATAATCCTGTATTAAAAGTTTAATTCATTATAAGTTTAGGTCCCTAAAACTTCCTTGTATATAAGTAATCTTACAAAAGCAAAAGTAGGTAGTATAAGTACCTATAGTAGGTATAGACTATAAAAACTAGTAGTTTTTTTTCGGTACGCACTTAGATGTCTGTCTACTTTATAATCAAGGCCAGTTAAAAGGAAAATGTTAAGAAGTTCAGAATCGTTTTAACAAAAGTCAGTAAGTTCATGATATTAGGTAAAAATTAAATTAATAGAGTATACAGAAATTAAAGGGCGTATTGTGTCGATTATTGATTACCTATATCGTTATACTTTGAAGTTGGTTATGATCCTAAACTACGACAGACCAACCTGGTCGAAACGACGGATAAACAAGCTAAAGTTAATAGATACACAGGTACGAAATGTAAAACTAACTTCGACCATGAACATGACCTTTGACATAAATATAAATTACATTTACTTGCAGGTACTAGACCGTCAAAGTAGATTAATATGCTTTGCTTAACACAACGAGGCCATAGCCAAAGCCAAGTCGAGTAAAAATAGATATAAAGTAGATATGTAGGTATACTTAGAGTGGACTTTCAGCCCCAAAACATAATTGCCTCCGCATAGACGCTGCTTAATCGACAATTATGTCATGATGACAATAGTAGTATATAGCCTACCTATTGTGCAATATGGTATTAATTTGGCCACACGTTTATAAAATATAATTTAGGTAGGTAAATAATTCTAAGTAAGTACTTAAGTCAGGTTGAATTTCAATTGAGGGTGGAAAACAAAGTTGTACCTATAGCGTATGCTATCTAGCATCCAGGTGTAAGTACTTTCCTAATACATTTCTATAAGAAAATAGCAACTATGTATTACCTCGGTTAATATTAATTTATAATAAATAATCAGAAACGGTTAAAACATATGAAAATAAATCAATTTAAAACGGTTGTATTTCAATCAAAGTATTACCTATTTTTCCACATTACCTACACGGTTCAATCGATTAGGAAATAAAGGTAATTTAGTCTATAATTTAGAAATTATATGTTACATAGTTGAAATATGAATGCGATGGTAAAATGTAAATATTGTACGTACATTGCGTGTTTTAATTTAATAAATAACTTATAGGATCTATAAAAAGATTTTGATTGAACTGCAATCTAGATTTTGTACGAAAAACATAAACGAGTACTTCTATGTATTCTTCTACCTGCAATGATCTAAAATTACTAATTTCGTATCCTTGTAAAAATAATGTGAATAACCTCCACATTTATCTCATGCATAATACATTGATTTTTGAATCGAAAATTTAAACCAGCTACGAATTCCGAAAACCTGTTACGAACGCAAATTCAACTAATTTCGCCGCTTAAAATCCGAACTTGAATAAAGGAAGAAAAATACGCACAGCAAGAGAAAAAATAACTTACATTCTCTGACATAGCTCTTGCTGTCATAATAGCAGACGACTTTGGATCCTGTTGTGGTGGGAGTGGTGGCCGCAAAGGCCAGGATGGCCGCGAAGGCAAAGAGTGTCTTCATGTCTGCACCAGCTATCCTCCACGAAGCGAATGAGACGAATGAGCTCTCAGCAGCACTTACTAAAGAGCTCGGATTATCGCTCCAAAAGGTCAAAGAGTAGTTAACGATGACCACATCTTATACGTCGAATCATAATCTTGTTTTTTGTTTACATTACCAATGTGGAAAGCCGTGACTGCAATAATGTAAACTGGTCAATGCCGTAAATGAATAATTATCTATGTATCATTAAAAGTTAAATTGGTACCTACCCCTCCATTAAACAAATCATCTTCAGTACATAAGTATATTTATACGTTTTCCTGTTGTTTCATATAAGATAATGACACGCGTTAAAAATATTTCTCGGAATCATTCATCTTCAGAAATAAGTAGGTATTTATTTAGTGGTCGGTGTATTTGGTGCCAAGTATATTTTTCCGTTAGAATCTGAAATTTTAAAAACAGATAGTTTTGTGATCAGATAATGATCTAATTTCGAAGAACAATTAAAATACTATGACTAGATTCGCATCGCATTACCTAAAATAATCGATTCATGTTAAAAGATTGGCTATAGTCATTTATAAAGCTGAATAACAGGTATGGTATGGGTATCAACTGTTTATTTCAATTATTTTAAAAAAGATAAAAAGAAGTATTATTTATTACAAAATTACGGTATTTCGTGGTAGTAGGCATACTAAACTCACCTGCCGCTTTGTAGTCTTTGACCATTCAGTAAATGCGATGATGTCACGAGGTAATGCATGCCTACCTACCGTCTACCGTATCGGCATAAAATCTGTGACATATTTTTTGTACCCCTACTCGTTCTTATTATTACAGATCGTGTTTCGTCAATTCTACTAGGTAAGCGTCAGCGAAACGTATTTCGCATGCGAATCATAAATTTAATAGGAAATACATTTGAGTGCCACATCACACATTTGGTACCTATTGTCCAAACAGAAAAATGTCCAGTCGATAAAAAAATCGTACCTACACTGCTTGCTTTACTTAAATTTCATATTAATTTACATTTTCTTGTAATACCTACCCACCTACGTAACTCCAAAATTTTTATTAATTTCACTTTTCTTTGTAATACGAATCATCATTGATAGATTTAGAAAACAGCTCTACTACAATCCACCAAAGATACCTACATTTTAGTTTCTATCCAGCGGATTAAAAAACATCATGTGTTCTATGTCTAACTAAAATGTAAAGTTAGCTAGTAAATTGTTCGACTAAATGTTTGAGCTAAGTACATAACGTTCTAAGGTCTAATTTCCCTTTAAATTACAATCACCTACGATGTTTGCTCATGTTGATTGAAACTGCAGATTGCAAAAATCCAAAATAGTTATAGAATAACTATTTTGGATTTCAATGTTTGGAATTTACCTATATGAATCGAAGTAATTTTCTTAGAATATCTTATCATTGTTATTTTGTAGACTAATAGCATAAGGAAAAAGGAACTAAATTAGCCTCCTAATAAAAAAAAAGTTGCGATACTTTTGGCTTTGTCATAGTTCTTATTATAATATTGTCTTTGACATTATGCGACATGTACTTACTCTATAAAAAACCTACAAATACAGCCTTATTATCATTCGCCAAGTATGGCTCATGTTTGGCATACCAAAGTCAGCAACTGACGAGTGACTCAAGCTGGTGATGCAAGCTGTTAGTTATCGTTTGTTTACTACATTACATTACATGCACTATTGTTTCAGAACAGTTTACAAGAGTGAAGAGATGTAGGTAAAACAATATGTCCTTACGCGCCGCGGCTCTTCTTGTCTAACAAACATGGATAAGCAGATATATTACTACTATTCTAGAACATCTCCGGTATTTTCCCGTATTTTCCTTAATCAACAATGGCGTGACAAGCAAACGTAAGAAGACCAATCATAAATTACAGATTTGAAATTTTATTTATTAGCATTTTAAACACAGATCATAATTATAAACATTGATTACCTACTATAAGTAAAATCACATTTTGGCACCCTAATACACAATAATTTAAATAAAAATTTTGAATAATTAATAACACCTAGTCCAATGACGTAATTCGGTAGATGACATGTACTAGAGTAATACATATTATTATTGATTCCTTCCTTAGTGGTTATTTCCTACACCGGCCGGTGGAACTTGGTTTTGTGTTTGAGCCGGAGGCGCCTGACCTGCCTGTCCCTGTGTCTGTGGTGGCTGTTGAACCTGCTCAGTTTGACCCTGAGCCTGTCCTTGACCAGGTTGCGATTTTTGTGCTGCCGGAGCTTGACCTTGGTTCACATTACCATTTTGAGCTGGTTGCTGAGGAGCCTGTGCTTGGAACTGTCCCTGGGGCGGTTTTTGATCTTGGAACTGTCCTTGAGACGCTTGTTGTTGGAACTGTCCTTGAGGAGCTTGTTGTTGACCCTGAGGTGGCTGTTGACCTTGGAATTGGCCTTGAGGCGCTTGTTGTTGGAACTGTCCTTGAGGAGCTTGTTGTTGACCCTGAGGTGGCTGTTGACCTTGGAATTGGCCTTGAGATGGCTGTTGACCTTGGAATTGGCCTTGAGGCGCTTGTTGTCCTTGGAACTGACCATGGCCCTGTGCTTGGTATGCTTGTTGCTGATATTGCTGCTGTGGTACTGGCTGATAACCTTGAGGTGGTTGACCCTGTGGCACTTGACCTGGAGGATAGTACTGTGGCTGTCCGTGCTGGAATTGTTGTTGTTGCTGCTGATAATTTTGCTGTTGCTGGTACGCCTGATGTTGTTGCTGCGCTTGTTGGATTTGATGTTGAGCTCCAGGGATCGGGCGGCCATGGGCATCAACCTAAAACATAATTTTATGTCTTGTTTATTTTCATAAAGGTACAAAACCTATCTATATAATAAAATAAAGCACAATATGCAATGGGAAGGCGGACAGCCAGATAGATGAACTTTTAAAAAAAAATTGAACCTCTGCTGATCAGGGCAGTTGAAATGCTATCTATGCTTGCGAATGCTTTTAACTCGTTAGTAGTAAAGAGAACAATAATAACGGCACTGACAGTAAAAATCGGAATAAAGCCAGAGCTCAAACGGTATAACAAGTTTCATTAAATTATCAAATAAATACCCCATAATAGAACGTATGGGAATATGTTCACTAGCGGATAATCAACATAGGGTTAATAAAAAACATCTGAATTTATTAGATTCTTAGGTAGCAAATATACGTGTATATTTATGTATGTATAAGACCCATAAAAGTACACGAGCGGAGCGCAACAAATCCGAACACTAACTAACTACTTCATCATCAGATTACTAAGATATACTAACCAAACCGCGTTGCTGCAGGTATTTTAGTTCCTCGAGTCTCCTTCTCTCGAATTCCTCATATTCAGTCTGGGTATATATCTGGTTCTCGTCAATTGATTTCCAACCTAGAAATTAAAAAAACGTTCGATCAAATTGTTGGTCGATTGTAAAAATAATTTATTGGTGTATTAGCCTGTATAACCGTAGACGACCAAAATATACGAAATTTTCACAAATAAAATTGACGTTCCAAACCCATCGGTCAGTCATGGCGACTATTATGTAATCTTAGAATATGGATCAATATTCTAAGTAGGTATGTAAAAACACTATTTCATCACACCTGCACATAAAGAACCAACATCTTTTCATGCATCCGTAGCCGATCGAAAATTGGTCATAGAAAGTGCTTTACTAGCTGGATATGATGAAAACAATCGTGAGTTATGTGATATACTCATACATACGTGCGGAAAAGAAATTGTAGAATCCTTGGCCTAATACCTCGGGATTCAAACTCGTCACGTCACCTCGTTCGTAATTGCTATCTTTCCACACATGTATCACAACACAATATACCTATTTTATCAAAAAATAAACCTTTACCTTCATCCCTATTGAAATCGGCTTTTTCTGTCTCCTGCATAAATTCGTGGAAATCGATCAAGCCGTCGCGGTTGCGATCGTTCTCTTGAAAAACATGTTCTCGCATACGTTCCATTTCCTCAGCTCTTTCGTGAAGATCTTTGTTAGGACCACCGGGCCCATAAACTTTATCTAGTTCCTTGATGAATAAAGCCTTGACCTCGTCCGCATCCCACACGCCATTTCCGTCGACATCTACCACAATTTAAACAAAATCAATTATTAACAATTTAATTAAGTAATGCGGAGGACGTTTTGTATAACTATAAACATAGAACGACATACCTAATACTATATATTTTTTTAAATACTTGTGCTCGGTCAAAAATTAGTACAAATTGGTACATTTTGTATAAATAATACACTATGGGCCACTATTAAATTATACCTACTTGCTCACCTTTAATACTTCTACACTGACTAAAAATCCGACTTATACAAATAAAATAGGAAGTGCTTTGGTAGGCGCTATGTACTCGTAAATCGCCTATGTACATTTTTACCTGAAGATGGTATGATTGTGTAGTCAGTCTGGGGTGGTACCACTGTTTTACCTATTTCTCTGTGTGAAGGGTAAGAGAGCAAGCGTAATTAGCGTCACATGATGCACTCCATTTAGGTCCTCAAGGTCAGCAGGGTATCCAAAACTCTCTAATAACATAGTTAGGTCAGATGTCTATCCACTTACCATCAGTGGCCCGTTTGCTCGTCTGCTCTCCTTATATCTATAGGGCTATAGGTAATGAATGAGGAATACGCATTCGAGTTTCTCCAATCAACCACGTCTGATCAAACGTACTTATGTATCGCTCAATAAAATATTTGCCGAATCTTTGTCATTATTGCTGTTGGAATACAGTTCAAAAACGGTCAGATATTTTTTTCAGCGATAGTACCAAATGCCGAAGGTAAATTCATAAAATACAACTATATTTGCAGAGATGCAGAGTTAACCTTGTCTTAAATGCAGAACGTTTACATGTGACATGTTACATACTTACTTATAAAGTGGAATTCGGTAGAGGCTATTTTATTCCCTGATTCCCAGACAGACTACTTACCGATACTATATTTCGCTAGTAAATAACCATAATAGTGCCTTAGATACTGAAAACAACTTTCGACAATATTTACATAATGTAAGGACTAATGTCAACTTTATCACGCAAATCAGTTTATATTGCCGTTCAAGATTTTTTAACAAAGAATTCTTATCCAAATTCAGAAGTACGACCCATGAAAATGTTATACACTTTAGTTCATAATACTAAAGATCAGTTCCATTTTATTATATCCCAGGAAACGTTACGTTGGTATTCATTTGATAAAAATGAAAATGCTCTGTCTAAAAAATCTATCTATGGTTATACAAATTAAGTTGGCTTAAAGTTCTTTAGCGTGATGTCATATTCTGCAAATCATATCACTTAAGAATATGACAAGATTCTAAGCAAGCTTGTCATTTTCATAGGCCGGCTGTACAGAAAAACAAAACAAAACAAAATTACTTAAGCAGTAAATCTTACAAACTTGTCTGCTACAAACTATTGCATTATTTTTTTAATGAATGGAAATTGTTATTGAATATTTTTATAGCCAATATTAATTTCCATAATATGGCTATTGAAAATATTATAAACTATCTATATTATATTCACGGAATAAACAAAACAGCAAAATAACAAACAAATTAAGTACATGCTACAAAATAATAAAACACAAAATGCAAATACAGTAAAATCCAAAATAGCGTGCAAGCAAAATGTCTTCATTACATTACATGGCGATGTATTGGCATTGCAAGTCATAATTTATTGCAAAGTTATGTTCAAAGAGCTACCTGCACACGCCTTGGATCTTACCATGCATCACGAAAAACACCCTTGGATTGAAATCTTTCGTGTCCATATTGTCTGCGTTTTTCCATATATCTAATAGCTGTTCTCTTGTCACAGGATGATGTAGCTGTTACAAATAATTAACCATTAATAAAATATTTATCGTCACCACTTACCATGCGTCATGAAGAAAACTTTTGGGTCAAATTGTTGGTCCATATGATCTTGTTTCTCCCATACTTCTTCAAGTTGTGGTTTAGAACCAGGATGATGGAGCTGCATTTCATTAAAATCACAACATTCATATTTTTATCTACTGGTTTTGATAAAATACTCTATCTATTAGAAAGCGATTGCTAGCTAATCAAAACCTAATAACAAAGAATCGGTTATACCAACTCATGACATAATGCAGGTTATTGAAATATACTTAAGTCTTGGTAATGCATGTTTTTGTCAAGAAACCATTCGTAATAAGAATTTTATTGGAAACTTGAACCTTGAAACTTCTAAATATAAAGTAAATTGCCAATCGCTACATAAGCCGATATACGATGTGATATGTATCAAGATATATGTATCAAAATATTTTATCAATTTTAAGAATAATATTAATTAGTATGGTTGTTGATTCTAAAAGGACAAATTGTGAAGAAATATTTACTGGTTGGTGATGTTTCTTGGCATTATCCTCTTCCTTAATTTTTTCCATGTATTCCTTTTTCTGGGTTTCATCCATGATTTCCATCTTTTGATGTTTCTCGAATTCTTTTTGCATCTCATACTCCTGAAATGCAAGTCATATTTCATATATTAGATTATATGACAATTGTACCTATAAAAATACTCACTCATATGTATAGCGAGTTATATGTTTAAATAAAGCTTGCATTTTTTCTGTCTACCTCTACTCTTTAATAAATGAGAAACAAAACAATAAAGCCACGCGTCCACTGCGTCGGATTAGTTGCTTTATATTGATTCCTATGGAACTGCGGTCACTAGGATCAGTAAATCTACGTCATAAATTAACCTAGTATAAGTTGATTATGTGATGGATGGCAATAAAGTTATCTTTATCTTTAAAATCCGGGCCCGACGTCAGCATTTTGACCCTACTAATTCGTAAATACCGACACTCCGTTCGCATCGTACGCTGCGATGACGATGCAATAGACGCGTAGCTTTAAAAACATACCTTAAACTGTTCTCTCCTTTGTTTATCAGCAGCTTCTAAATCAGCAGTTGTCTTCTTAATTAGTTTCTTAAGGTCTTCAATTTCAAAAGTGTGAGGGTTGGAATGATCCACATGTTCATTTGTCGCAACTTTACCGGCATTAGTATCCAGATCATTTGTCAATTCATATTGCTGAAATATTTACAATTTGAAGATCAAGTGCTACTTAATGAAATATCCAGTCAGAGGGAAAGTACATAAATGGATGTCAGTATTGTTTGTACGTTATCCGAGGATGATAAAATATTTCATATTAACTGGTTAAACCTATGAACCAAATACGTAACAGAAATGATAATGAACTGGAGAAAATTCCACAGAGATTAAGTGAGTACATTGATTTATAAAAATATATATTTTATCAAATAGAAGATCCTGTTGTTTGTAAGACACATTTACTTATAAACAGAATAAAAAATATATTTAATAAAATGTATTTATTTATAGAGAATGTTACTATAATGTATTGCAGTTTTAACTAGTCACTGTGAATATAATTCCAGGAGGTGCTGTGACATCAAAGGACATTGAACTATTTATTTCTCATGATAGTCTTTACAACATGCATTAATGTATGAATACCTTAGTTGCTAAATGTCGGAGACGTTCCAACTCACGACGTTTGATTTCATCCAACTTTGTCCTAACGTTGTGGTTAACGAAGTCCAACTGTTCTGCTATTTTGCCAGACTGTGGAATCAACGAATAAATTGCTACATATATTTTTTAATTAAACACAATGCTCAATGGCAATGTCCATTCTCAGATTCTCTACCATGGGTCCAGGGAACCACTTATAAATATGATATCTAGACTTCGAGAAAGTTTGTTTACAACCACCACCAACAGGAATCAAACACAGAGATCATTGCACAGAAAACAAGTACATTACTGACACGCCAGCATGTTGTAGAAATAAAATACACTTCCTGATAGCATCAAATTATTTTATTTAATGTTGAATATGTCTACGATCTTTAACATTTGAGCTTTAGGTCAGGCTACTGTTTTGATCCTTATTATGTTAAACATTATCTTCAGTTTAAAATTTTAATAGACTTACTCTGACATCATTTTCGTCAGCTTTCTCCAGGCGCTCTCGGAAGTCAGGATCACTCTCCAGAGCTTGGACTACTTCTTTCAAATATCTGTGATACTCCATGTAGTCCTCCTAGAACAATACTACCTAAGAATTTTCCGCAAGTGACACAATGATGAAAGTGGGAAGTCCTAGTTAATTAATTACATAGTATTATTATCCTTAGTAAATTACATATTTAAAATGTCTCACTATAAGGTCAATCCTAGATTATACCAATCATATAATGTAGTGAAACACTGAGCAGCTTCTGTTTGTATCCAGAATAATTCTGGAACAAAGTGTTTCCCTGTTCTATGGAAAATATGTCTTTTAAATAGTTTCTCCCATTTCTGGGGTATATTGAGAGTGAAGCTAATGAGTCCAGGTTGAGGTGTCACTAGGGGGGGCACCAAAGGAAAAAAGTTAAAAATAATTGTACTGGTTCAAAAATGAACTGTTTTACAGAACCCTCATGGACATGAAACGAACTTGGACAAATTAGGTTATGTTAGGTTGTATTATGATGACAACCATACAAAGAGTTCTCAGGGCTCCTTTGACCTCTGTTTGTGCCCCCTAATCATACCCTGACCCATTTATAAGAATTTCAGGAGTGATTCAAAACAGTACAAGGGCCTCTCTTGTGTCATGCATGCATGTACAACATTTGTATATTTACCTATATTGCTGGTTATAGTATCAATGTCATAAAATTAATGATAAGTCAGCAACAAATGCAGACATCAACCCGACAAACACACTGTGTACACGCATCATGACACAGTCACAGGCATAAGAGACTCAAAACTTTAAGATCAGGTATCATCTTATCAACAATAATTACCAAGTCATCTTTGATTTCACTATCATGCTCCTTAGATTTATCTGGAGTGACTGGTGGCGCATAGGAGCAGTGGAGTACTACCAGAATAAGTAGCAAACTGGACAACAGCTTCATTTTTGACCTAATAAAAAATTATACAAATAATAATAATTTATTAACTAACAAATGGGTTCTGTTTCGTTATTGCTATTATACACTATCTGTAGTAATTTATGTATAATTTGCTACTTCTTGAAACTAGTAGACTGTATAGGGATATAGCATGATTTATTTACTTAGGTATGCATCTAGGAAAGTACATCATAAAATTCCCTGAATAGATGAATCTAGGTGGAAATATGTAGGTATATAACTGTAGCAGATTGTGCTATAGTTGTGTCTATAGCCCCAATATCACACCCCACCTTACCTACCAATTTGGCACCTTGCAATGCAAGCAGCTATTTGTATCAATGGCCCTCAGTAAAGTTATAAAGTATTACATTCGATAAAACATTGAAATCGTCTTAATATATATGTAGGTCTGTATAGTCTGGGTTGGATGGAACAGCTACAGAAAAACCACCTACCTGGATATGGTTTATAAAATCGATGTTGAAAACAATCAACTTGGCATTTATCACCAAGTACCTAGGTACCTATATTAATCACAGCCATGCATGAGCCATGCCACATAGGTAACAATGGCATCTCCACAGTCCACACTTTTAATTTTTAATAAAAATTAATCTACTTACCGTATAACGCTTCAATGTTAGATAGGAATAGGAAATGAATATGAAACCAAAACTAATAAAAATTGGAAACAAACATGAATAGGGAACGTACCTAGTAGTTACCCTAATCAATAATAGCACCGCACAGCATCGCACAGAGTTGCCAACTCGATTTTTAAAAAACGGCTGATCTACTTGCAATTAGAGCTAAATTTTGTGAAAAACAGAAACCATAACAATTAAAACAAGAGTGTAATAGAGCGAATGTCTAATTCGAGATTTTGTCACGAGAATCAGAAACCCCTATCATACCATACTAGTCGAAAAACGAACCCAAGTGCGTTTTATTGCAAGTATGAGTTGCGCAAGCATTCTCAATATTTTTATTTTGTCGCGATCCTTCTCTTTTAACTACGCATTATGTATGAAGGAAGGAACACGATAAAAACACACAAACAAACATCCTCTTAGGTCAAACGCATATACCTTCTCCGTTCCGTTGTGGGTAAAAAGAGAGCTAAGGAGCTAAATAACATTTTTTAGAACATGACTATCCTGATTAGAGCCAAATTTAGCTATAAAAGAACTGATTTGGCAACACTGGCATTCCACCAGTAAGTGACGTCACAATATTTGCAGTTGTCAACATTAAGATCCTGGCCCGGACTTCACGGGTTCGGTTCTAATCTCGGGTCGGTTTGCTGCAACCAATAATATGCGTTCCGTCCTTTCTGCACTTGATGTCAGCGTTTCATAATTGATGCAGCAATCCGAACTGAGTCTGGAACCAGACCCGTGTAGTCGGTAATTTACGTTATCTTAAAATGTAGCAAACTTCTATTTGACACAAGCAATGGATCATTTACAGTTATCATCGTTGAACAATTTCAACTAGTTTTGGAACGTAGCATTAAAAGAAATAAAACCGACCTACAGTGAGGAGGGCGATTCTCGCAGCGTTCGACATACAAATGTCGAGCGCATACTTATTCTTTTATTCAAAACAAGCAATGGAACGAGTACAATTGTTAACGTGAATAATTTCAACTGGTTTTGGAACGCACTCTTAGTGATTATATCCTCCTATTTGCAGCGGCATCTTTGATCTGTGGTAGCAGCAGAGTAGTCTCAACATTTCATTACCTACCTTGGTACCTACCTACTGTCTGCGTTTTCTATTTTTATCTGGTTTATAGGAGTACCTACCTATGTAAAATAGGCATTTAGAATAGGTTAAACCGTTTATAGATTATTATTAGACTTGGTGTACGATTACTTCAAGCTGTACCAGTAAAATGGATTTTAAAATGCATGAATATACACATGCGGTGGTTGGAAAGGTAACGCCGGCTCTTCGAATCACAGATAGGGCAGATTTCAACGATGCCCGACGACAGCACGATTGTTACTTGAGACTGCTAAGAGAATTAAATATCGAAGTGATAGAAGTCGACCTTGCAGGCACTTTTCCTCAAAATGTTTTAGTAGAAGATGTCGCCATAATATGTCATGGAATTGCCTTGTTGCCCAAGCTAATGGCAAGTGCTGAAGAATATAAAGTAAGTATTTGGTTACTTTGCTGTTGCTAATTAATAATATACTTAATCCAATCACTCTAATATTTTGATAACATTCTGTCTGGCATATTTGATTTTACTTTTGGTTTCTGCGATTCTTACAAGGGATTTGATCGTACCTATTGATCAAGCATGATTACGTCGTGATCCCTTCAATCTGGTATAATTTTTCAATTTTATTGTTTTCTTGCCTTTATACTAGATATCATCAATCATGTCTAAGATATTTGTTTCATATTATCTTATATAGGTATAATTCAAACAAAGCACTGATTAACTCAGAAAAATTGTCATGAAATATTTGTGCCCTTTGCACATCACAATCTTAACAGACTAAATCCTGTATTGGCAGAGTGAGCAGCCTCACGAGATAAGTGCTTGGGCAAGTCAGGATGTGCCTCACCCGAGGAAAACCTACACGCCAACCTACCATTGCATTGCTACATTAGATCCAAATGTTGTCAGTTTTTATTATTACTATAATCTTGTTAGTCTTCAAAGTTTCACTGGCCCTAAGGGGTCCAGGCCTTTGAAAGGCTTGCATGTACATAGGTATGGTGCAGTTTCACTAGTGCTACTCCTGGCTTTATGCCTTTGACACTTCCACCCTCCGAGCATATAGCTCAAGCGACTCCACTCTGGACGGTTGGTTAAGGCACGCCAGAGGCGAGAGTCCAGCAGACCCCCTTGGGTACCACTCCAGCTGACCAGTGAAGGCAAGCCGGACACAAGGATCTTGACCAACTCTCTGGAGCACTCGGGTCCGTGGTTTCACTGCACACCAACAGCTAGCCACAGAGCTGCCCTGTGGGCTTATTATTTTTACTGAGTTAAATACTAGCAGCATTTCAGTCAGTATGTGGCTTATGGTGTGAACATAGTAGGTGTTATTGCTGGTTGCTAGAGTATGTATATATATAGTGTACAGTACACTAATGTAATTAGGTGTGATAAAAAAATTTCAGCTCGGCGAATTAACATATGACCTTTTAATTGCTAGATTAATGTTTAACCTAGCAATTAAAAGGTCCCTACTTGACTCTTCATTTTGACCATTTGTATGTTATTTTACTTTTGTTATATGCCAGGAGCACTTTGCATAATGCATGTTTTCACCTAAGTACATAGCCTGGGTGGATTCACTCTTTTACACAAAGCAGCACTATTTACACATTGCTGTGTTCTCGTTTGAAGGGAAAGAGGCACATGAGCCACACTATCTAAATCCTCATTGTACATTAAAAACAAAACCTACTATCTAGTAATCTATAATGAGGTGAGATGTCGGTAAACAATCATCAGATTGTTTTTATATTCCTAAAGCCAAGCCAATTGATATGGGCTTGTAATGAAATATTTTGTTGTTATCTATTATGTGTGTGTACAAACCTGAATAAAATCAATTTAAAACAACAGGTTTCTTCATAACTCTCAACATTACATTGTGATTAGTAATCTTCGCTGATTAATCTTGTCAGTAAGTGCCTTTAGGTTATTCATCATTACTAAGATTTTGATTGAATTCCATTTAAATTCAGTCTATTTTACTCTACCTATTTATAGTATAGTTACTTAATACTTGCTATGAGCGAAGTTTTATTACTTTATTACCAACAGCTTGTTGAAATGCTTTACCTAACAATATTACGATGAGATTATTTTTGTTACCGACTAATAATTCCCATTTTTAAAATTGTTCTAGATTAAGATAATAAGAGAAGTACTGAGGAAAGACTTTGGTCAAACCGTGATTGAAGTTACTGATCCTGATGCCAAGATTATTGGATCTGATGTACTTTTCACAGGTATGTCAACATCCTAGATCAAATGATCCAGTCATTGCCTTAAGACAGTAATTCTTTTTATAATATAACTTCATAGTCATAATGTAAATTTAAAGCTATCTTCTTTAATTAACTACTATAATAGGTATGCATTTACCTTTGTAATTAATAAATAAATAGTTCTGGTATGGATTGACCATTGCTTAAGTAATCGCTTGCGGATATTTTGACCACAGAAATCGAAAGTAGCGCCATCAGGTATTTATGTTAATTTTTACGCTATGACATAATTACGTAAAAATCTAAAAATAGAACAAATCCAAAACTTTCTCTTTTATTACCACAGTCAAAAAATAACAGTTACAAAATTCAGCTAAAATAAAATAAAATATTTAAAATTCCAGGTCGTGAATTTTTTGTTGGTATATGCGAGACCAGTAACGAAGCAGGAGCGAGCGCACTTGCAGAAGCCTTTCCTGAATTTCCTTGTACTCCTATAAAGGTATATGCATTATTTTTAGTTAGTTTAGGATTTGTATCTACTAAACAAAAAATACTACAGGTTGATGGAATATCGAAGATTTTACAGTAATGTAATAATAGACCTATTGACTAATAAGTATGCCGACACTTCCAAATGTTTGATCTCTTGGTGTTTCCCAATGTATGCACAATAAAATATGCATTAACATTTTTATAGGTTTCGAAAGGATTGCAACATTTAAAGAAGTATATCACGGTGGCGGGACCAGATATTCTTTGCGTAGGTGCAAGCAAGGAAGCGAAAGAACTATTGAAAAGAGTGGAAAGAGAGGCATCATACTCCTATCAAACTCTAACTGTTCCGGAAGATGACGCCGCTAACTGTCTTTACGTTAATGGCACTCTAATACATAGAGCCATTGAGGAAATACCCGAATCTTTCAAGGTATTTATACTATTAACTATGGTGAGACGATTTCAACTTCCATCCACAGCCGTTAAAAACAAAAAAAGCTCGGGTATCCACTCGCCCGCTTTCCAGAAATACATTGTATTTTACCTATATAAATAGGTTAGAAATAGGTTACTAGTGATTTTATATGCAATCTCTTTTTACTGCTGTATTGTAATGTTATAGGAAATTAAGAAAAAAAGCTCGTCCACCCACTGCCAAATCGGTCGGTCGCCCGCCCGCCTTACCTTAATCTTTTATCTGTGGTCGTACCTTAATATTTGATCTGTGGCCTTAGACCGACACATTTGGCTTTCCTGATCAGTAATCCAGGGTGCATGCAACATGATTGCATGCTATTTTAAACTTTATGAAAAGAAAAAATAGTTATGTAATGAGATGCATGACTGACATTAACAATTCAACCATGATTGTATTTCACGTTTCAGGTTTTCTGCGAAAAAATAGATTTCGCGAGAAGATCTATCTGCTTCTCCGAATTGGCTAAGATTTCCAGTGGTCTGAGCTCAAGCTGTTTGTTGGTAAGGAAGTTTTAATAATTTGTGGTAAGCGACTAAGTGTGCTACATAAATGGAATCTATGTATAAGGCATAATTTAAATTTAGCCAGCCAATGTGTTCAAGTATAAAATTCTTGTTATAAATTTACATATTTTCGAAAAATCTTTAATATCTTGGATATGATCTGTTGGCAATGGGCAATGGCAAATAATATTGTCATTAGTGCTTCAATAAGTATTGAAAAATAATTGGCCGTGAAAAGAGATTTACTTAGAAGTAAAGAAATTGTGCATAATGAAGCCAATATACAGCTTTGAGATCGAGATGTGGCCCATGTGCATTTTTAGTAAATGCAGACATACATTGATTGTAAGAACATAATACATTTAATGTACATACAATATTCGATGCATTTATCAATAATATTATAATAATAAATAATTTACCTCATAGTATTTAAACATTATTCCATTCCCTAAGCTTTTCAATTCAAGACTGATATATACAAATTAATCACAATTTTGAACTGACACACTAACAATTCTTGCAATTTAATCTGCTTTTGGAACACTTACCTATTAAACATTCCTCTTGTCTTATATAGTTCTAGTTTAGTTTTAATTAAAAAATTGTAGTTTTTTTTTATTATTTATTTATTTACTTCTAAACCCGCATTTGACCTCGACCTCGCCTGATGGTAAGCGACGATGAGGTCGACGATGGTGCATGCGGGTCCAGTAAATGCCTATTCACTCTGGCCTTGAAGATCCCAAGGTTGTAGGTTTCGGGAAATACAGACGCCGGCAGGCTGTTCCATTCCTTAGCTGTAGTACCATAGCATACCATACCCCATATAATTTATGAATAGTTAATATTTATAGTGTCATAAAAACAAACAGTAACATCATGAAGAATTTTTTTCTTAGCTTTATCTATGGTATCTCCGTACCTTTATTTCTCTTATATTACTTTTATGTACTAGTCTGGTGAAGTTTATCATCTCATATATTTAACAAAGTACAGTTTGAATACTGTATTTAATTAGTTCGTACTACGTTCATATATACTTATTTATTTACAAATGATGTGTTTTTTGTCGTGAGCTGGATTGCGGCCTGCGGCTGACCTTCCCGAGGTTTGCTCAATTTATTCGGATGACTCCTTATCAGCCTATCAACCTCCTCACAGCACCAGGGTACTGATTGGTGAATTTCACTTACCTTCGGGAAAATTATTTTTTCTTTACACATACAGGTTTCCTCACATTGTATTTGCATGACATTCCATGCTTTCGAACCCGAACCTCCCACATGGAAGTCTGGCGTCCTAGCCACTACGCCACCGATGCTCTTATTCGCAGATAGTATGCCTACCACGATTGCATTTAAAGCATGTCCTGGCCATGTTCGTTTAACTATAGCGAATCCACATATACTCACGCCCAAATTATAATTATACCCACCTATTATAGAAATGAGTGTTTTTAATTAAAAACTTTTTTCTTTATTATTTTTCTCATAGTGTATTACGACCAAAATAGTATATTTACGGCGAGGGCGTTATATTGAATCCAGAGCAAGCGAAGGATTCTAGGAGTAGAATCCTGGGCGTAGCGAGGGATTCTATGTACGTCGCCCGAGTTGGAAATAATTTCAGTCCCTAGTGATACACTCTGCTTTTCATTCCACCTATGAGGAAAACAAATAAGAGACGCTTTAAAATACAACTCATGAGTACATTTATATAAAATGGTATTATTCTATAATGTAATTACTTATTGGACAAAGCAAAAGTAACATAGACACCTACAACATACATTTTTCCATGTGATGAAATTTATATAAGTAGGTTCCTAATAGATTTCCTGGGCTTTCATGGGTAATAAACAGATTATGTGTCACATATTTCGCATCAGTTTTAATTCGTTCCGGTGTTAATATTTCGCTTTCACTCCTGGACGAATTAATATTTTTCGAAATTATTTTGTAACAATTAAATTACTGTGAACAGAAGATGTCGTTCGCGCGTAATCATTTGTTTTTTTTAAATTACCGCACCAGCCGGCCAGTAACTTTTTTCATACAATATTTTCGTCTATTTCCATTTCCTTCCATCTTTTTGGTCGCGATGCACTAGGAACAATATTCAAGTTCCTAATTCAAATAACTTTTCTTCCCTGTTTGAAAGTCGGTTACAGAAAAGACTTACTTTGCTCGCATTTTTTGTAGAACCAATGATCGTTTTTCGAATAGGTGGGATAAAAAATCCTTTCCATAAAATTATTAAGAGGTAATAAAATTCTTTTTAATGAAGTCTGTTTATTTTAACGGTTTAAGCACTTTCAATATTTAACTAGTTAAAGAGCAATACATAATGTACCTAAACTGTGTACCTATATTTTAGTGATGTCATCAAAGTAATAAATATGGTATATTATCTTTGTTAAATAACTCAGAGGTTTGATGTAAGTTGTGTATTTTATTAGGACTTTGTAATCTCAAGTATTAAAGTATTCGTTATTGTATTAGATGTGTATGTGTTATTTAAAACTTTTCTTGTTATATTTATTGTTAGCTTCTGATCGTGATTTGGAATTCCACTTACTGAACCTTACTGTCACGTCTAGCGTATCAGCATAGATAAACTATAATATACTAGTGACAGGATCAGTAGGTGTATCAAGTTAGTGGTGCGCCCGATTGCGATCTTTGATTGTATTGTCAAGCACAAAATAGTGGAACTAAGTTCTTAATTATTTTATGTAACATTTATTGAATTTTAGATTGTTTTTATTTAGATTATAAGAGGCAACTGTATTTGAATGGAAATGAAAACTGTGGTGATGTGAACTAAGTTCACATTACACTGTTTTATCATTTCCTTTAGAGTAGAAATCTACGTTATAACGTAGAATTGAATATTTTGAAAATTCGACCTCTGTGGAAAGTCAGGACACCCAGGTAAACTATACTTTTTGCAAAATATTACTATAAACATACTATAACACATGTTATGTATTGTCAACTTCATAAAAGCATTGGCATTTTAGTGAAGTTTAAGTAAGCCTGCAAGTGCAAAGTAACTAATTAATCCCTCAATTCTTAGTTGAATTAAAACGTTTTCTATATTTTAGTGCTGATATGGTGGAGTGTTAGTCATAGGGTGGTTTTCTTTACTTATTATTAGCATTATAATTATTTCATTATATCACCTGGACTTCAGTAATTTAGAGCCAATCTAATCTCTATATCCTGCTATGTTTACAGTATAATCTTGTAGAATTAGCGCCATACGAACTACGTAATACGTATAGACCGTTTTGCTAAAAAGAGGCGGATCCTCTCCCCCTACTGATTTTAACCATTAATATTTCTGGTGTTAGTTGAGAATATCGTAAAATGAATTTCAGATCTATCTACAGAATGTCAATGTAAGTTGATTGATGCATTAAAAAAAAGTCAAATACCCTAAAGTTTACATTTGCAATAAGCTTATAATATGAGTAGTTATATCATTTAAAAAATAACGCTTAAAAATGTTATTTAGATTACTATTGTTTACCATAACTTAGCTTTTTAGTTAGGACCTTTGCTATTTATCTAGATGTCTTTAGCTTTGAAAGTGGTTATGGAAGTCATTCCTATTTACTTATGTTTCTTAATATATTCAAGTCTCATGTACTGATTAGATCAGTACAAGTCTGCGATACACCTAACCTACCTGATTATTTATTAGCATTCCCTATTTATCTATTTTTATATTACTTATTTTATTAGTTATTACGTCGATTTCATTGTTGGTAACTTATTTATTTGAGCTGATGGTAATATTTCAAAATACAGGTTTGCATACGACTGAAAATTAATTAGTTGATACAGTGATTTTAATTTGAATAATATAAATTTAATTAGCAAATAATTCATGCATAATTTACGAGTATTTGTGTGGTATCGATGAATCTCATTTGTATTTTTTCTTATAATAATATAAATTTTATTATCAAGTATTTTTCAAATATTTCATGCATAATTTACAAGTATTTGTATTATATATAAGTGTGGAATCTCATTTTTTTATTTAGGGTGGTTCTTTTTTGGCGAAATTTATCGTGTAATAATTGCTTCAAATTGTTCAAATCATCCCACTGCAATCTTTGTCACTTTCTAAACCTATAAAGAAATAATACTTATCTATAAAGACCCTACATGCAACTTGTATTGCAAATGTCAAGGAAATGTTCTGTAAAAATTAATGTTCATTTGGTTCAAATCATCGCCATCTAAAAACAGAAATTGCAAGTTAAAATATAAAGATACAGGAGGTCCAGCCCGGGCGTCTGCGATTTTAATAAACTACACTTGACCGTAGCGCTATGGCAGTTAAAATTCTCAGTTTAAAAACAACCTGATTGTATTTCGTTTATTTTAAGTACACAAATGATGCCTACCACTCGATAGCGCGTGCTTTTCTGTGACTTAATTCGTCTGATTCGATTTGATATCGCTTGTACCCAGAGTCCGCTTGTGCGTGGACCAACATTGCGTGTTTGTACTGAGCGGACGTTCTGTATTATATTATATATATAGTGTCCTATTTTATTAGCGGCAAATATTTCTAGGATGTCATTTATAACAATAAATATAGGGCAAAATATGTTTTTTGCTTATAAAATTTTCGAGAAAAACGACAAAATTGTTTGCTTGAAAATTCTACAAATGAATGAATTATTGCTATTCTAATACTGAAATAAGAAGTACGAATAAAAATCATTTCATTCATAACGACACGTATGAGTTTATGCTGCCAAGGCACAAAATTATGGGGTTAATATTTCTTTAGTATGGAAAATTTTCATACTAGTAACAGGGTTATTTTTTCGTGTAGGTAGTGGTACAAATTTCCAGCACATACCTCCATCCAAATATTTGCTAGTAATAAAAAAATACCTTATATATTTTGTGCAATTTAAGTGCTGTTGTTTAAGTTTGGTTAAGTGAGTACTTAACTAAGTGCAAACAACATCACTTGATCTAAACCTAAAACATTTGCAATGTAATTAGATAACTAATTACGTATTGGTAAAACAAATATTGATAAGAAATGGAATGTCAAGTGCTTTGAAAAGAACCTCTTCGTTTATTTATAAAACTATGTATTCAAAAACGATTGTATTGTAGAAAGGAAATAAAATGATGTACGAATTTCGCTGTTTATTATTCAATCGTCATATTTGTCCCGTCTATTGCACAGTTTCCTAAGAATCGTGCACTTTTAACAAATAATGTGATTTTTTTACACGTATTTAGGACACCCAAAGGGTCTTTTTTAAGATTAGATATAGAAGATCACATACAGATTATATACGACTAAGTAAGGTTTTCCAGGAAGTGTTAGTTGAAGTGTCAACTAGGGATGTTACGGAGGTGCTTTACCGGAACCGGAGTCGAAATCGAAGGTTTTAAATTTGATTTATTGGAGTCGGAACCGGAATCGGAGGTGAGGTAGAAGAGAGTTGTTCAGAAGAAGTTCAAATTATAAACCTTTTTTAATTTTTATAGCTGAAATGGCCAATGATGACGATTGTGGCAATAAAACATAATGATGGTCTTAAAATAGTAACTAAAAGGTCTCTAATAGTGTGTAGTTTAGTGTGTTGTGTGTGTGTGTGTGTAGTGTAGGAATATACATAAATGTATTCCTACACTATTTAATAAAATATAGATATTTGAATGTTTGCTCACAAATCTTCGGTATAAACTCCGATTCAAAATTATAGGAGCCGAAGTCGGAGTCGGAAGGTGTAAAATCAATCGGAAGTTCCGACCTTTCGGAGTCGGAGTCGAAGCTCTGTAACATCCCTAGTGTCAACTAGTGAGAATAATTTAAACAATTCAGTATTATGGCTGCAGTGTCTACAGACTCGTGTAAGCATTTGAAAATACTTCATGAACCCTGAATTAAAAAATTGACGACGGTGCATTGTAATGTAAAATAGCACATAAACTTTCTAGCGTCCGTCCTGTTTCGTAGCAACGAATAAAGAGAGGTTTGGATTTTTTTTCCTCATACGACTATGCTCACACTTGGTGAACATTTACAATGGTTTGTGGTACACAAAGAGTAGTAATGAATTTAAGTAATCATTATGTATGCGGGAGTTTTGGAAATCCGAGTATCACAGTAGATAATTATCGAAAAAATGGCGGATATAGAAGTACGGGACTTTTTGCTATTCTCGCATTATCTTTTTCGATATTTATCGGGTCCTAGCGATCGACATGCTACGAGAGGTCCTTAGCAATACGTGGTACCTATTTATAGTCGTCATGTGTTTTTGAGAATTGGCCTCGTTCGCTCTCTTCAAGTATTAGTGACTTTTATTGCCGTCACTGACATAATTAATGTGATGAGTTTGTTTTGTAATGTACCTTACCTGATTTAGAATTGCTGATCTATATTGTATACTTATTGATGTTGTTCGCAATTTTTTTTCTTGGTTATACACATCCTTAGTGACGTTTGTTATGTGGATCGAAACATTAATTAATCGAAATTTACCTACCTACCTGGTGAAATACAAAGTTACACCTGTAATCTTTGACAATCATTATTATCGAACTAAGTTGCCGAAGAAATTAAATTACCAAAGCGTCATAGGTAATATACAAAACACCTACTTACATAACGAGCAGCGAAAATAAATATAATTAGAAAATCCTCCATAATATCGAGAGATAAAATGTTGTAAACACGTTTTAAGGGAGCACTTAAAACTTTTGAGAGAAGTTGTTAAGTTCAGATTATACGCTTGGCGTTCATACCACAAAATGTTGATCTTGACTGACCGATTTGTATCTATGATGTAGATGGGTAAGTAGTAAGCATACCTACTTAATGTTAAGTTTAAATTTTTATATTATAATTTAGTATGTCGTATTAAATCGAAATCATGTCTACTATCGTATTCAACTATTGTACTATCTATTTACTATCATTCCTGGTGTTTGAATTGTTTTTATTAGGATTTTTGTCTTTTACGGTACCAACTTTTAATGAATTATTTGAAAGACTGCTTATGAACTTTGGAAGAGATAGATAAATAGATTTAGAATCATTAGGATTTTTTATCCCATGTAAGTTCAGTTTAATAACTCGTGTGACTTTCTTATCAGCCTATTAACGTCCCCACTGTTGGGGCACAGATCTCCCCTTGCATAATAATCCACCGGGCAGGCTCAGTGATGATTGGTGAATTTCACACGCCTTCGTTTTTTCCCTCAGACATGCACCGTTAGAGCAGTCGGTAATTTCCGTATTTAGAAATACCAAAAACTCATTGGTAGATAAATGGCATTGCAGGGTTCGAACCCGGACCTCCCCGCATCGTAGTAACTACGCTACCGACGACATTATTAATTTAGGAATAAATTGTCTGCTCAATAATAAATAAGTAACTATGATTTAACTGCTAGTATTTATCACTAATGTGCGATTTTCCGGTACAGGTTATCTATTTTACCTTTATACCTACATCCTATGCCGCGATGTCACGTCACGTCTCGAAGACGAAGCTTTCAACCATTAACAAGGTGTGGGCGCAAAGTAGGTCTGCCGACGACGCGAGCGAGGCTTTTCCTACGAGCGTAATGAGCCTCTTTCCTCGTTATACGGTCACGAAAAAATACTGAAACTCACAAAGGTTGTAGGCAAGTAAACGTCGCCGTTTTATACTTAGCTCTATGTAGGTAGTTTCCTTTATTATCTTAAGGAACGTTTTTTTCTTCAGGTGCACTAAATTTCCAAGTATAATCCGATGTCACTTTTTCGGCATTGAGTGGATTGCTTACACAAACACGAAGCAAGGGAATTATGTATCCCACTTGTATATACGAAGACATCATTGCTGATGATGAAGTAGTTACTTTCCATTTGAAATAATTTTTTTTTATGAAATGTACTTTCCGTTCCAAAATGGTAAAAGGAGCGCTTGGTGAGATTTTGGTGTCTGTCCGTTTGTGTGTCACAGCTGTTTTTCACAGGAACTATAAGTCAAGTTCAAGTCTATATAACTTGAAATTTGGCACTGTCGTAGAACTTGCTTGCCCGCATCTATCTCAGGTAAAAATATTTTTATTTTTATTGAAAATGGGGTTCGAAATCTAAAAGTGGGGCAAGTGGACTATTATATGAAAGGGCTTTATTTGTGCATTACAAAACTATTTTTTATTTTATTTAATGGCTAGTTTTTGATTGATGGCCAAAAATGTGCAATAAATTACCGTTCCCGTCCCTTATCTCCGAAGTTTGCGAAAGATTTATTATATATTTTTGAGATTATATATAAACTTACACGATTTGTAATCATTTTTAAACTACGAAACCAGAGCTTAATCGCGGCGTTTTTTTTGTAAACTAGACTGCAGTAACGTTTCTTCGACGTTTCGACAAACGTAACTGCAGTTAGTTTCGACAAAATTGCATCTGTCATGATCACGAACAGAAACGTCGAACAAAGGTAACCGTATTCGTAGTTTAAAAAATAAATCTAGTATTTTACTTTCAGTTTTGTAGTCAGGTTTGTATATATTTCGATTTCAAAATAAGTAGGTTAATGTTTAATATACTAATTAAAGTTTCGATAATAGGGTTTCCCAAATGTTTTCCTGCAGATCAACAGAACTTCTACTATTAATTTGTTGATTCCGGTAAGTAGGTACCTAACATTCTAATTACTTATAATTAATTATTACCTACTTATAATACCTATTTATGTGATACCCTACTTATTAGAGCCTATGCACACCGTGTATACGCGCTTCAAACGAAATTCAGATGCACCCAGTGAAACTTTGCACACGTAGATCCGCCTTTGTATCGATACAAACGCGCAGGTAACGCGCGTGTGTATCGCGTCTCTGCGTGTTTCCATCGAAACAAACGCACGTTAAACGCGCCTATTGCGCGCGTTTGTATCGCGTTTTCATCGATACAAACGCAAACAATCTGCTTTTTTGAGTTCTACGGCGCTGTAAACGCGCAGACGACGCGCGTTCTCGAAACGAGTGTCGTTTGCGCGTGTAATATGCGGTGTGCTTTGGCCCTTAGGTACTCATATCTAAACACCGCTAGGTAAGGTGATACTGAACCATATGTGTTTCTTTTTATACCATACAAAAATACCGACTGACGTACATCCTTTTGGAGCGTATAGGGCTCCAGTTTGAGAAGCAGTATCTTACCAATAAAAGAGGATTGCTTTTACGTTATAGCTGGAAACGCCAGGCGTCGTTATTGGTCGCAATATCTGTAATATTGTTACCCGTGTTGTTGACTCAGTGAAAGCTAATCGATGTGACGCGTTATTACATTTTATCGGTCACACTCACAGAAAAAAGAGACACTGGTATAAAAACATTTAACTCTACTATAAAATAAATATACTTGTAAGAACATTCCTAAAACGTGAAATATTCTCGAAGGTTATTGCCACGCTATAAAACGCACCTTTGGCATAGGTAAAGTTATTTTGACGAAAAACACCTTTGACGTTCACCCAATCTATTAAAATTTGAATTTAATAAAATAAAAATTAGGTAAAAGAAATGTGTGTCACGAATTTTTGTCTAATTAATGCCATTTTGAATCGCCGATGAAAAAAGGAGAGGTTTTCAATTCGACGCGTATTGTGGATTTGTCTCGTTTGTCCTTGGAACAGGTTTGTTGGTAACTAGAGGGCTTATTTTGATGGATAGGTTATATTGTTGAATTAGGGAATATTATAAATAAATTAAACATTTAAATATCTGCAGTTTCTGAATTTTATAAAAAATGTTAGACAGTATACCTTGGCCTGCTTCTATGACCACGGGGCAATTTTAGCATCTACCAACTGGGTGACAATTTCACATTATGGTATGGTATGACTATGGTAGTGACCATTTAACAGGATGTTATCCCGCCTCAGTAATTGCAGATGTTTACTTTAGGTAATTTGTTAGTCTAATTTCTATATGTTGATTATAATAAAAACAATCTCTACTGAAATAGGCGACCATAAAAAAACACAAAAGCGCAGACTTTAGTAGAGTCTGATTCTATTAGATTTTTTATAAATTTATTTCATCTTATTGTTGCAGTCATTGAGCGCACTGCTCTACATTGGATTTATCTTTTATATTACCTACCTAGTTACTTACTTGTTTTCTCTAGTTTTTCCTGATATCTATAATATATCGCTATGAATTTACCTATTTTGATAATTTACTACTGTCCTTCGCATATGTACTCGTATAAGTAGGTCGCATATTTACAGGTGGTAGATCCTAATGTGTATGATCGCCTGGATTGGTACCACCCTTTTACCTATTTCTGCCGCAAAGCAGCAATGCTTGCATTGCTGTGTTTCGGTTTAAAGAGTAAGAGAGCCAGCGTAATTACCGACACACGAGGCACATCATCTTGTCCTCAAGGAATCGAAAATCCTCCAATAATATAAAAGCGAGGTGAGATGACTATGAGCGACGGTGACCACTTACCATCAGGTGGCCCGTTTGCTCGTCTGCTCTAATATAACAATAAAAATAAAAGTAGGTTACTTTGAAAACTTGTAAGGTACCTATAGTTTTGTAAGTATACCCTGACCAGGTACGAAAAACCCCGTCAAGAGGGCACCATTGGTAGTTTTAAAATCTATGTCATGAAGTTCGCAATGAAAAAAATATATTTAAATCCGCAATATGGCGAGGGTTTTTATTTCCTGGTCAGGGTATAAACAGGTTATCAGTCAGGAGCATAATTATGATACTGGACGACCTTCAAATAAAGTTAACAGACAAATCATGTTCTCTTGAAGCGTTGCTTGATACAATCAGAGATACATTTACGTAGGCCCTATAGGTTTACACGGATCTTTGGCGCACCGTCCAATTCTTGGAAGGTCCAGTCAGTGAAATCTATTCCCAGAAAGGGCCAGTCCTGGCATAAATAGGTAGAGCGTCGGTTGCATAGTAGCTAAGACGCCGCACTCCCATACGGGAGTTCCATGTTAGATTTCTGGCACGTATAGTAATGTAGATTATGCAACTGACACGTAATTACAGCCATTGTAAAATAAGCTTTTAGATTTAGATACGAGCGAGCGAAGCGAGTATCAAAATAAAAAAAACGCATTTTACATTGGTTGATTATGTGCATACAATACTTTTTCTATGACCATGAAATACCTAAACAACTGAAAATACCACTATTGTTAAGCGTCCACGTCATGACAAGACTGCTCGTCAAAACCCCGTCGAACAGTGCGTGGTTCAAGTTGTCGTCTTCATAGCAATTTCAGATGGCATTAAAAAATATTTTTTTTAAATATTTAGGTAGGTACGTGACAGTTTCTTAATCTACTAATTTTGTATCAAGTTCCATGAAACTATTAATAAATTTACTTTGTACTTAAATGATTTGGCAATGTAGATTCACTGTGTTGTAAGAAATATTATGACACCGCGATGACGTACATTACGTAACGACCCTTAGGAAAGAAGTAGGTAGTATGTGTTAGTGATTGTGTTTTCATATTGACAAAATTACCAAATTGGAGTAGAAAAAAAGTTTTTCGGTTTTTTCGAAGACTTACTTACTTACCGTTAATGTTTGTTCTAACGGCGATGGAAATCATAACTTGAGAAAACCTGCATATGAAATCCTGAAACCTGAAATCCACCAACCTTTGCCCCTCTTTATATAAATATTTTGACTGTCTTATATTGTCTACTACAACAACTAAAATATTTTGGAAATTGTGTGTTCTTATGTGTTTTTTGTTATTACATTGCGTAATTTTGTACCTATACCTACTTAGGTACCTCCTTCTATCTTTGTTGACATTTCTTTTTGTTCGCCATCTTTTGGTAGTAACGTCTGCTTTTATAATAAAAAGCTTATAATGAATTTCCAAAGGGTTAACCGCCCCTAATTGCTTAATTGAGAGAAGGGTCCATCTTCTGACCTTTGCTGAATTTCTGTTACTTTGCATATAACTATATGGGACGGTAGCAAGCAACTCACCCATACGCGGGCTTCTGTACAAAAGAAAACGGATTTTTAGCTCATTAAATGGATAATAGGTTACACATAGGTAAAGAAAGATATTCCTAGCCCAAGTTTTTAATCGCAATTGAAGGTATTTGGATTTTGGTAAGTATGCAGTAAGTAAATAAAAAGTGAATAAAAAAATAATTAATCCTGTAAAAGTGAAATAAACTGAAAAATTGTATTTTGTTGGATCAATTTTGTTCTCTAATAATTAAATTGTCTACATAACTAAATAACCAACTAAGTAGCTACATATATCTATAAGATAACTAATAAAATTCGCTATGTTCTGTCGCACAATGACGCTTAAAAAGTTTAGAAAGAAACATAGATCCAACTGTGTTTGTTCAACATTTATCTGCATGTCCATTCCGTTTAATAGGTTTGGCGGTTGCACTATCTCGGCTTTTATCCGGATTTCCTCTCTTCCCATTTTACTAGTGTTTGTGATTCGTTCCCATTAAGTTTTTGTAAAAATGAAACGTTTATCTATCGCGGTATTATACGACCGCGTTGGAACATTGGAGGTAAAATGTTGCACCCCGTCGACTTGTCACGTCGCCGGTGTCAAATAAAATAACAGATTATCGAGAGAGAGCCCGTGCGTGGAATAACAAACTGTTAATGGCTGAAAGCGATTTTGGCTAAGAAGGCACGTTGTTGAACTTCCAAACTTCTTGACGAAGTATCATAATTCCATAATATGCTTTTAGATTTTGAGTTTAATCGAATAACAGGCAAATTTTTAGCCCTCAAAATGAATTATAGAAACCTTATGTTTTACCTACCTTAAATGTTAGGCTAGGAAATATGCACAAATATGTTTACCTTTGACTACATAATTATTTTATCATAATTATAACTGTTTCGGTCATTGCAGAGTGTGAAATAAACGTATTACTTACTTACTTACTTTTTTCACAACAATATTTGATACCGTGGACCTAGATGTATTTTCTAGTAGTTACAGTACCTGTATACGTACGATGTCAGTCGATGAATTAGGAATGCGTAATATTATGGTAATATATAAAAGAAACAAATACTATTGCAGTTCTAGATCATAAAGCTATTGTTAGTGTGGAGAAACGCACCGAGATCGACGGAATGCTAGTATGAGATATTAATTTAATTTCCATTAAAAGCAAATTTGTCGTGAGATGAACTTTAGATACTATGAATAAATAGTAAATAGGTAGATACGTGAATGGAATTTGGTATGTATGTGAAATATTATGCTTATAAGTTTTATAATAAATAATTAATCAGAAAGCTAAAGAACAAAAAATTATAGAATGTTTGTAACCTTGTCGTCGTCGTTGTAAAGTCTCTAAAAGACAGATAAAAAAACTTACCTATTTAGGTACTTACTCGTACTTGAAACTAAAAACGGATGGTTTACAAATATAGGCATGATAGGTACCTACTTAAAATTACCTATATTTATGTTTTTGAGCCCTGACCGAATTTCGTCCGAGACTGGGGAGAACAACTATCGTTCGTCCAGCAACCAGGTCGACCATAGTCATACGAGTATATGTTACGAACGAAGTCAGCAGGTTGTGCACAGTTAGCACTGCCCGGGCTGTGTTAACTTTGCATAGAGCAAAGTTCAGAAATATCGATTATTAGCAGGTTGTGCCCGGACACTGTCAACACGGTTGATACAGCGGTGGTTGTCATAATGCAATCTAAAATAACCTACTGTGGCCTAAACTGCCAGGGCAAAGCTAACACCGCACACCCTGCATACTTCACCTGTAATATACGAGTATATGTCGTAGCCACATAGCGTAATGGCGTGTTTCGTGAAGTACGTAGGGCATTACAAAAAGTGCCAAAAATGTAAGACAGAAAGAATAATAGTCGAATTCTACACATTTTAGCCACTTCGTGAAATGCAGATCATGTTAGCACATAGCGTAATGATATTGATTTACACTATGTGGCAAGTCCTGAACCATATTTTATGAAATGCCTTGCGATTTGTGACTGCAACTTGCGACTTGCGACTGCTACATGCGACTTTGCGACTATGTGACTTCGAATTTTGCGAGTATGTGACGGTCGCAATGTCGTAAAATCACACTTGCAAAGTGTTTCAGAGATATATTCAGACCCAGGACCGAAACCCAGACCCAAGACTCAGACTGAAGACCTAAATCCAAGACCTATACACGACTGAGTGAGATCCAAAAACCAGATTTTGACAAGAAAGGGATCGAATCCGGACCTCGCACGTATTGAGAGCCGAACATCTAAGCAACTACGCCCCAGAGGTTGAATTACACTATCCGCATAAGACGCGTGTTAGAAATTTCACGAAGTATGCTTCCGAGCTAAACATATAGTGTAATTCAGGGTATTCCTCGTGGTCCAAATGAAATAACAATACCATTACGCTATGTGCTAACTAGAAATCTGCATATCACGAAGTATTAGATATCTTAGATGCAGATAGTGAAAAAAACTCGACTATTACAATATCTGTCTAACATTATTAGCACTTCGTGAAATGACTACGCACTTCCTGAAATGCGACATTACGCTATGTGGCTACGACATATACATAGCCGGGATTGCAGGGAAACCGTGGATGAGGTTAGTACAGGACTGAGAGAAACGGCAGGAAAGCCCTGCAATGGGCGGATACCAGCTGCAAATGATGATGATGATGTTTTTGGCTTGTTTTTAAATCATCACACACATGACATCGATCAATATTTAAAATAAAAGAAGGTAGCCATTATTAAATGCATTTCATTCTAGAGGCATGGCTACAAATATATGGGTATAAAAAAACTATCGATGGATGCCAAACTGCATCTAAGCATAAATTCGCGATCTAGATGGGACTCAGTTGCCACATTCAATCCAATTAAGCTAATGGTGAGTGGTCCCCAAATGCAGCCAAATGTATTACTTATATATACCCACATGCTAGCTTAAAAGCTTTTACCAACAGCCGATTCCCATAGAAGATCAATAGCGACCTAAATAAAAGTATTGCCTTTTCATGTTGTTATTCAGTTGCATACATGATGATGGTTATTGTACCTATTCGCCTTCACAGTCGACGTTTGACTCAGAATACTTCCTAATGTTTTCCAGCTCGTTTATCCTTGAAAGCATTAAATGAGGGTGTAAAATACAATCTAGAAAGCGGAAACTACACGTCACTCATTGTTTTGTGTAATGATTCAACGGCCAATTATATGAAGCATCTAAAGTTTTAGATTCTAAAGCCTTCGTCAGTCTTGTGCCAACTCTTACCCATCTACTTGTAGATGTACGTCAATTATTAAATTATTAAATTGTATAGATCGTCTAGAGTCTAGACAATGAAAGTTGTTGACTTCTATAAAATTAGCCAGTTGAAGTAGCAGTGGGTTGGTTACATCTGTCACAGAACTGCGAGAACCAGAGAGCAGACAAGTTTTAAACTTGAGTGGGCTAACGACAATGGTAAAGGATGTGCCTTGACAAAAATGATAGAGCGACGATTTACTCGAGTACAAGCTGCAGTACCTAAGTAAATACCTTTGTATGTAATATCAGTTCGTTGCTTATATCATGTTGTCCTCCACGACGTATTTGTCGACGGCGACCCCTGCTTAGCTCCATGTGTGCACTCGTAGGTGGCTAGCGAAGCCAAACTTCGTCCTGAAGACTCGGTCACAAACAGAGCAGTAGAGCTGTCCGTTTTAATTATAATACCTTGTTTTTCTTCCCTAAAACAACTTTTATAAATCGTTATTGGTTAATCCTAGCATGTGCTAAACTCTTGTGGTAAAAGTCCGAAAAATCAGCCGCTTAGATATCAATCCTTACATTTACCAACTCGTGTTGGTAAATCTTGAGATTTACAAGTAAGACCTAAGATTTACCAGTAGATATTCGGGGTTTTACAGTAACATGTATTTATTTAACCAGATAACTTTAAATAAAATAACATTATTAAGATCCTCCCTTCTATTGTTAAAGACGTCTTACTTAGTAACTAAGTACTTGAGTAACTTTCACAATCGCCGACGATAGTCCTGTCGGGACCAATGTCGCTTCTCCGGGCATAGTCAATTTAATTTGGGTTTAAGTTTTTTTGGAAATGCGTCCTAATATGAATGCAGGGACGGCTCTAGATATGAGTTTAGTATTGACTGATATCAAAAGAAACTTTTAACTTTATTCCCTTGGTATTTCGGGAAGATTGTGACTTTGGCAAAAGTGATAATAAGTAATGGTAATATTGAACTGTTTTTATCCTAAAATGTTATATTGTTTGTAGTTCCCTGTACCGACCGACAAAGGAAACAAACCCTGGTTGTCCTGAGTAAATACAATACAACATATTATGTTGTATGTTGAACATAATACAAAACAAACACTATAAAATACGAGTACTTACAAAATAATAAAAAATAACATCGTTATCATCTCATTGACAGTCAGTATCCGTCTACCAGGAATAGGCACCCAAGTCTCCACTCTAATTAATACCAGACCTACATACATATACATATAATAATACTCTGTGCTAGAACTAATTATTACATCTGTACTTACTAATTTCAATTCCTATAAAATTATTTAAGTGCCGAGACAAAATCAAAAATAAGTAGAAATTCGATCTACCAAATTTGAGAAAAAGAATTTGAAACTTTTTTATATTTTATGTATTATCATATTTTTAATGTTATTAAAGAAATTAGCATCATGCATGTCCCCTCGTCCATTATTCACATTTGGAGTGATCCACATTTGGACTGGTTTAGCCTTTCGGCCCTGTATGTAGAAATAAGGGCTTCTGCATCGTTGGTGCTCTACCAAGGATGTTTTCGTAGATTACCCATTCCTTCAAAAACAAGTTACTTGTTGAAAACTACTTCTTACCAACTACTATAGTTTAGGATTATGTCCGTAAGAGCTAGAGTTAACTAGACATACATAGATTAAGCAGTAATTTATACCAAATTTCCAACCCCTAACTGTCAATAACGAACCTCTAACTAAGGAGAATTCCGAAAAATATCTTGGTCTTATTTTGGTTTGTCGTTTGAGTTATAAAACTCATATAGAGAAAGTTCGTTCCATATTATTATCCCTCATGGCTGTCCTCCGCGGCACTGTGCGTTGCTTCACCAAATCCCTTCGGTATATCATATACAATTCCCTAGTAAAACCGCACATAGACTACCTAATCGAGATATGGGGATGTGCTGCCATATCAAACTTGAAAACCCTACAAACATCACAAAATAAAATAATTAAACTTATCTTTCATTACGATAATCTTACCCCAATAAGACTGTGTACAAGGGAACCCGACTGATGACTCTGTCCCGAATATACAAATATAATACATGTACGAGTATACTATCTAGTACGGAAAATCCTGAACAAAAAAACCAATAGCCAAAAATCTTTTACAAAAATGTCACAGATTCGCAAGCGTGCATTGAGGCGAGGTAGCGACATTCATTAACAAACACCGCGGTCAAACTATGGAAAGAAAAATATAATGAATGAGGGCGCTAAGCTGTATAACAAATTGCCAAATAGTATCAATGAAGCAAAGTCCTTCCTTTCATATTTTTTTAATATTCGTGTAAAAGCATTGTCACCCACATACTTATACCTATGTATATTTGAATTATATACAGTTTTCCTTTTCCTGTAGTAATACCTACCTGTAGTTTATTAATTTATTTAATGAGCACATACCACGGGGCAGTACTTAGATTGTCGCAGTTGTTAGTTTGTTAACTTTGTATATAAGGACTGGCTGAAAAGCAGCGCTGTGTGTTTACATGCTAGTGTATTCACTCAAGCATTAGCTGAGCCAGGTGCCTATTGCCAATTGTATTATGGAGTGAACTAAATATGTATTTTTTTGTGGCAATAAATTGTTTTTTCTTTTATTTCTTTCATTCAAAAGTAAATTGAAGCACCATTTTTGGAGCCAATTTACACAATTTAAGTAATTGATATCTATCGGTTAAAGCAATCAAGTTCAAATTCAAGTCGATACTTAATTGAATCCTAATGGCAATTTTTGTTTACGACGTCACGGACTTCTCTGATCCGGTGATGGTATCGCTGTTGGTAGCTGTCATCGAATATTGTTAACATTAACTATGTTAGTTATAGTTTTAGCCACCGGAACAGATAAGTTTGTGCCACTTTGGACAGCACGATATATTTTGTATTCTTATAATTCGTCTTTTTCAGCTTTGTTCAATAAGATTAACCTTGTTATTAGAAATTGCTATTTAAGTTCACCTTGTAGGTATATCCCTAAGCTAAGTTAATTGTATCCTTTTTTATAGAAAAATAAATGTCTTAAACGGTAAACCGTATTATTATACACATTGTCTTACAATCGATGAGCTGATCAGTGGAAATTGTATGTAAAGCCGATTTTTTTACCAATTTCTAATGGAGGCTGCTTAGAAAATTGTTTTGTGCCAGTGGCGGATCCAGGGATAGGTTGGGGTTGGAGGGAGGTTGGGGTTGGGCTGATTTAGGATTCTAGGCGCCCTAGCCTAAAAGGTATGATCCGATGTTATGGATTAGTTTAGAAAGTTAGGGTGGGAGCGAATGCAGTGGCTTAAATATTCGACGCGAAGCGAGCTCGAAATTTCGACGCAGGTCTGACACAGGTGTAGGATTAGGTTAGAAGGCTTGGGCGGGAGCGAACGAAGCGAGTCCGAAGTTTCGATTTTGATGCAGCTCACACAAAGTGCAGCTGGATTTGTTCAGATATTTGGGAAGCATGCTTCTGGATTAACCACTTATGTTTAACCATTGGTATATAGGTACTGATTCGTCCTGAAAAAAAAAGGAAATAGAGGCAATATACCTCATTTTGCCCCTATTTCCTTTTTCTTAAGTATTTGGTTACAGGATAAAGTAACCTTATTACTTTTTTGATGTTTGTAGTATTTCAGATACTTGCTTTGTTACGAAACAAAGTTATCTTTCTTGATGGAAGCTCGCTTTGAAATATAAAATGTATGTATACCTACTTACTCATCCTCTACTACCTTAGTTACTTACAAAGATCTGTACTGAAAGAAGGTGGTTAAAAAAAAAAGAATTTACTTTCTAAGTACTAGGTAATCAGTGAGTCTAACTCTTATCAACTCTTTGGACATTTAAGTAATAGTTATGTATGTCGCTTTTAGAAAAGGTGCTAAAAATACACATAAATGTTTTTAACTACGGTCTTATTTTAAAACCATTAAGTTCTTGACTTGAGTTACTTGGCAGTGTTTATAAAGTTTCAGTCAAAAACTTTTTGAATGTAGATAATATAAAATGTCTTTGCTTTCAGTAGACGGAAGCTACTCGTACTATGAAGGTATTATAAGATCTAGGGTACCTACTGAGATACCTACTAATACTTAAAATTTCCTTGGAAGTTACTTACTGTTGTTTTGTTTAAGGAACATGTAACTTGAAAGACGCACTTTCCAGTTTTGTGGTTTCCCTTTAAAGCATGTTGCCAAATAATTTTTTACATTCATTCTTGAACAATAACCACAGCATAAGTATAAGTAAGAAAAATTACATAATGAATTACTTGATTGTAAATATATATCGTATCGCAAAACTTTTTCTATGAAATTAACTAAGTACCTACAGATCCGACAATGCTTCCATACAACCCTTAGATGGTATTTCGTATCCAATTGTGAATGAATTTGTTATTCACATGACTTCACTCTCTCATATAGATAGACGACTCCTTACAGAATCCCTAAACCTTGCAACCCTCAGCTATTATTACACAAATTGTTTTCAGTTACTTACACATAAAATTCCAAAGTTGCGAGTGTGCAATTAAGAAGAGTGCTTCACACAGATGACGGCCCATCTATCCCTTTTATCACGGTGTCAAAATTAAACCAATGAACCTTAAAGGGAGTCCCATGTAAACGTGTAGGACTTGATCAAAATTGTTGGAAAACCATATTCGCGCAACTTGAACTATGTATTAGGAATAGTCTGGATAGTAGTGTAGTTTAGTAGTCTGTGTAGTAGGAGAGTCTATTTAATGGATATTATTCGAAATACGAATTTGCATGTAGGTAGACAGGAAGATTCACAAACATAATCAAATTTCACGGTAATTCCCATTAGTTCTATGCAATGATCTGTAATATCTATAATAGATATTACAGGTCAGTGGTTCTATGGAACATGACGTAATAATATATAGAACTGATAAGACTTTTTGTTTTATTTGTCTTGTGATAGAAAAAATGGATTCCAAAGTTATTATTATTAGTTATTATTTCTATGGATCTAATCTAATAATACCAAAGAAAGTTGTCCTAGATCTAATCTAAGAAATTCACCGGCGCTACAAGTCCGATTTCTGTGAATAATATTTTTGCTTAATTAGGAAACCTACATGTTGCTCACGACTTAGTAATCTTCTTGTTCTAGAGTATCCGAAATATAAGTACTTTTGTTTAATCGAAGAACGTTATTTAAAAAAGATTACTAACTGCTTTTATCCTACAACAACATATAGTGTTGCATATACGCAGCGACAACTAGGACAAACATGTCATAACAGTTCTATCGCGAAGTTCTGTAGAACTAATAGGACAACTTTTGTTTCATTTCTTCTATCATAGAACAACTGGTACAAAAAGTCTTAACAGTTCTATGATGTCATAGTTCCATAAAATTACGGCATTATTACCAATATAACTTGATCTCTGCCCAATGTAGAAATGAATATCGATCATGGCTCAAGGGTTTTCTAGTTCCTGAGCTCCTACCAAACGGATTGAGGTCATGCTTGATTATTAGAGGCACAACTCTTGATTATAACATCAGTCATCACTATTACAGTATTTGGTTGAAAAATGTAACCGGTAATAAGGGTCGATACTGGGTATTTTATAGAAAACTATTATTATGTAGGTAGTTACTTACGGTTATAAGGCCCGGCAGCGGCGCGGCGTAAATTACTAGTGCACGTCATAATGTATTGGGTAACGCGTCCTAATAATTAACAAGTCCTGCACAACCTGTACGATTATCTATAACAGTTTTATTTAAAAAATCCAATATCGAGCGACTGATTTCAAGTACTTATTCTAAATATTTTCTGTACTTAATCTACATAAAAATTTCAACGCGGAAATAAGAACTATCAATTTTAATATGCATATGTTCAGATAAAGAACTGTGGACAAGACCTGTATTTATAGGTATTGCCTACCTAAATAACAATCAAGCACATTGTACATTGTACATTTTGGCATTTGTAGTACGTGCGTCCCGGCGTACCCGGCGCGTCACAATTGGACTCTCTTAGTCTTAACCTTTTTTAACACGTGTTCCATCTATATTTTTAGGCTATTACACTATTACATGTTCTTTGGTAAAGAATGTACAATGACTAATGACCGTATTAGGTTGCTTCTCTTAATTAAACGAGTCAAATTTATTATTTCCGGAAATTAGGTGGTCGTGAAACTCATAATTACTTATCGTCGTCTTTTTGAGGAACCCCGTTTGCTGAATAATAATATATTGCAGTAAGTAAATAAATGTTTTTATTTTGTTACTCGGGAGCTCTCCGTTGGAAGAAGGTGGAATTTAATAAATTTTTTAAATAACTTATTGCCCCGAGCAATAATAATGTAGCTATCTCGTATACTTAGCTCTTGTTGTAAAATGGGCAAGATGTAATAGTACATCTGCATCCAATATAAAAAGTCGGTTATAATTTCAGACACGTTCTTTAAATTTGCCTTTTAACAGCCTCTTGATATTTTTACTACGTGTCGCTTCTAAAATTTTCTGTACAGGCAGTGCGAAAATAAGATGAAAGAAGAGATAAAATTCGTGGAGTTTATTCGAGTTTGTTGATGCAGGTCACGACGTAAATTTATCACAGGTCTACCTTAGATACTCGGAAGGTAATTGACTGGAACAGAGGGTCTCTGGTTTCAAACTGCCGCGTTGACTCTCTCTGCCGGTCGTCTGTTTTACTCGCACGTTTAGATAACTACATTAAATTACTGAGAAGTTCAACTCATTTCAAAGCGACATTTGTCGTTTGTGAGTAAATTGCCACGTTACCATCTTCGATTTATTTTTCTAGTCTTTTAAAGAAAATTATTAAAGCAAATTTCAGTATGCAGGTCATGAACATGACAGGTTCAATCAACGTTCGTCCGCTGAATACATAGTCGACAGTATACACAAATATGATATAGGTACGTTACGTCTAGCTATTTGCTATGAAATAGAAATCGAATTTCAGTAACTGTGTTTAATTATAAGTACATAGATTACATACATACTTACGTATAATCAAACACAATACTATAATTCAACTGTGTTTAATTATAAGTACATAGATTACATACTTACTTACTTATAATTTAACACAGTTACTGAAATTAGATTTCGATTTCGCATTGGCGAAATGGATGCCGGTTACTTTATGATTTTTTATTTTTCTGTCTACAAATAGTGGCTGAATTTACTCGATGCTTACCTAAACATTCTTCATTTCTAATAGGCACATTACATAACATAGAGATTTAGTCCCAGGATAATAGAGGTAAATTATCTGAGCATAGTGTTGGATCATTAATTGATGTGGCGTGAATATTTGTTATACACCCTTAATTAATTACCATTTCCTAGGATCAAAATACAAATAACGGGCTTTGTAAAGTTAGTCATAAACTTCGCCTACAACCAATATCTAATTATTAAGCGACATTATTACTTTCTCGGAAATTTTGTTGTAATTATATTACGTATTAATTACTCAGTAATTTAAGACTTCTAATCTAATAATCAAGAAGTTATAAATTTAGAACATAGGTACCTAGAGTAATATTATAATTAATCTGTGTCCAAATGCACTTCGCTCAGTTAATACTATACTAAACATACGTAGGGTGCCTATGACGTGGACGGGTTTCAATGAATAACTAATGCAACTAGCACGTGATCTGGTTTCCATTACATACACGATAAATTCATTTGCATTTTAGAGCAAAATTGACCACCAAAAGCTTCAGCGGTCACGCAGCCGATGATAACATTGAGGCTTTCATATACTTGCCAACCATAAGCGCATCATAACGAGCTCATACTCGTATACGTGTAATACATATTAACATACGAGTAGCTATATTTGAGAACCAACCTCTTCTATCGTGTTGTACTAGCAAGCTAGGAAAGTCTTTGTGCTTTGCCGTACATACCTACTTACTTATAACTCAGTTGCATGCTTCCAGCCAATCTTCCAGAAATGAAATATTTTATGCTTCCTACAGGCGGGTGAAGGTGTTAGTAACGATGACTACTATTTTTAAAGCTTGTAACAGAGCATTAAAATATATATTTTTTAAAATTTTAATACCTAACGACCGTATTGAAAGAAAAATACTCGATTCATCGTAAGTCGTAAATTCATTTACTTTCCGACAAGGAATAAAAGCTATTGCAAAGTTTTCCTGCATTCAAATTGAGCCTGGAAGGCTTGTAAAGAACAATTCGCGGTAGAACGAGTACAGACGAGGATAATAACAACATTTTAGTTTACTTCTACACTTCTGATGAAATTGTTTGGGATTTTGTTACAAAATCTATAAATTACTAGAAATATCTACACAGATAACTATACCTAACTACTTATTTCATAAGTCGCTAGAAGGGTAGAACCGTAATATATTCTAGTATAGTAATTAATGTCTGACTGATGTTATTTGTAAAATAAAAATTAGATAGGTTTATAAATCGAATCGTTTCAACTTTTATTAATGGCTGTATTCCTCATTGATGAGGGTCATGATCATTCTATGGAAATAACCACATAGGACGTCTTTATTTCTTTTAAAGAGGTGGTTTGCCATTGCGTTCCATATTTCACACACGGTTATCTCAGGTGTAAGTTTCCTCATGACGTTTTCCTTCGCCGTTAGAGCAGTCGGTAAATGTATGTCTTTCGAAAAAAACCGAAAACTCATTGGTACATGACATTGCAAAGTTTCGAACCCTGAACTAGACTAGAGTCCGGCGCCCTAGCCTATACGCTACCGACCTCGCTGTTTCAACTGTATGATAAAATATCGATACTGATCAGTGATCGATCACCTTGCAAACGATCAGTAACTATTGTCACGTGAAAAAAATAATTAAAACTAGTATGTTCGTTCCAGTCATAACATGATCGGTAAGTAAACAGAGATCATAATACAGGATCCGTTTTCCAATATCTGACAATGACGCCATTGGATGAAGTTTGGAATTGTACGAAAGCAAACAAAATCCGGCAATAACGGAGATTGTGGGAGCTTTGTGGACTTCATCGTTACAGAAAGTGTCATGCTACAAACAGTGACTGCTGCTGTTGTGCTGCGCGGCTATAAAACGCAGATGTGTGACCTGAAACTTTGTTCGCACAGAACCTTGCCTACATGGCCATATATAATATTATTGTTGGTGTTTTTGTTTTGTCTTAGTTAAATAAATTAAAAATATATATACTTAAGTACTACTTTCCCAGGGTCGTACTTCTTAGCAGAAGGGCATACAATTCCTCGTGTTTCACTTACCAAGAAGGACTGTCTAGTTAAAGTATATATTCAGTTAAAGTATCAACTTTATTCAACTTTATTTGTGTGTTTATCGCTTTACTAAAATTACTAATTGTAAGTAAATATATACTTTCGCAAAATAACTGTATGCCATAGCATAGGAAACTTGGTCTTTGTTATTTATTTTTTCATAGTGTTTATACATATTTTCGCATCGCTGTGCAGAATCCTTTAATTAAGCTAGACTTGCTGACAAAATACTATGCAGAGAGAACATGGTGGTTCGACGGTTCACTGGAAATTGTAAATACATTCTACCTAGTTAGCAATCCGTGTATGGGATGGATTAGAATATTCCTATAGCGCCACTAATTTGCTGATGGTAGGACCCCTTCAGGGTCCACCTGGCTAGCGACTACCGTTATCTATAAAGTATATCGTCAAATCTCTTCGTTTCGACAGTGTTTATAGAAGAGCCAATACTTACTAAACACGTGTGCTCCATCTTCGGCCTCATTGTCACTTACCACCAGGTGAGATTGAGCTCAAACGCGGATATAGTCGTAAATAAAAAAATATGTACCTATTTGAATTAATTTGTGATAATAATGCCTAACTAATTAAGTTTAACAAAACATAATGTAAATATAGGTGTCATGGTAATTTGGAGAAATTGCCGGAGAAAATGATATTCATCGCCAAATATTTTTTCACGTTCACCTACTTTATCAACCTCAAAACTGCCTTTAAATTTCAGTTTGAATAACATTTTACCAACAACATAATAAAGAGATTGTATCATTTAATTGCATTGAGACATAAGCCAGCAATTTACACCCAGTACAGCGATAAGTCCTTTACGCTTTTTTACGCAAAATAATTCGTCAGTGTGAAGACCATCGAATTAAGCTGAAAATTTACGAGATCGCGGGAATGCAATCAAGATGAAAGCCTCGCTACCACAGATGACGACCCTCGTTCAAAGCCCCGCCCGCCCATCCCTCTGTGTCCCTTATACCACGCGTAATAATCATGTACTTACTAGAGCGTAGCGATATTAATTTTAAAACTTTCCTAGGTTTGCATTTAAAGCGTCGAGTTCAAAGATGAGGGCGTTACTATAGTGCTATTTCTGTGGTCCAGTTCCATCCATGTTTTATTTACAAGATGTGTTTATGTTTTTTCTCATAGTTCACATTCTCTGTTATTACTTATTACCTACTACTAGGTACTAGCAATTCTGCACTATTAAAATTCTTCATTACGCTAGAAAGATACTATTTATAATAAAAATTCACAACTATTACTCTTGTCGAATACGAACTGTTTTATTTGTTTAAAATAGAGTTAATTGAACCTAATTGGAACTCGTCTAGACGCGTCCGTTAGAAATAACAAAGTAAATAAAAAAACTTTGTCCGTTTAATGATTTTCCACTTACCAATTCACTAATTACTCGTAGGTTCAAAACAGCATTTTTGAAACTAATAAAATGTTAACAAGAAAAAACAACATTAATTTTCTATTCTATCTAAAAATATATAGGTAAGTATTTACTTTGGGTTCTACCATACATGTACGAGTAAGTAGTGGTAAGTATGTTATTCTCAATTGCATATGATTTTATTACCTACATAGTAATAAAATTATGAGGTATGATTGAGCACTCTAACGCCGCAAAAAAAGGGGTCTTGCCTCAATTTTAATCAGGGATCTATATTATGTTACTGAATTTTCTTTCTACAAATAATTTCTCAGTGCTACAAATAAGATCTTAGAGATTCAAAGTTACAAAGAAATAAATGAAACAAAGTTTCTTTGACGTCACCCCGCTCGTACTAGGTTGCGGCTCCAAATTGTGAAAGGAAATAGGGAAAGTGGGGAACAGTGGGGGACAGCGTCGGGCGTGTTGCCTCTAACGATTGACACATCCCGCGCGGTGCTAGGCCTGCAGGCGGCTGAAGGAGAAACGGTCGCCGGCTACACACTGACCGAGCATGAAAGACAGGGTTCCCTGTCAAAAAATCATATTACGAGTAGTTACATTATTACGTTTTATTAAAAAATACTCATCGAGTTGCAGTCCAGACAGGATAAGTTGTATTTTAAATCCCCGACCGAGCGGGGGAGGGCGTGTTATAAGTTTGACGCGTTTGTTCGACCCGGATTTTTATTATTTAATAGAGAATATTGTCGAGAGTGTTCTTAGCAAGGCCTGACAAAAATTGGACCAGTTGTTTCCAAGATCTTGGAGTATCTTTGATATCAGATGGGGATCTCTGGAACGGTAATAGCTAGTTTGTTCGAATTTGAGCTCAAATGTTCAGGGTTCATGGTGCTTTTCCGACATCTGAAACCTTGAGGATCTGATGATGACCAGAAAAAGGTAGTGAACTTCAATTTCACAATATGAAACTTGAAGAATTGGAAGATTATCAGCCTGCCGAAACTATAATAGTTAGTTGGGGTCTTCTCAAACTAAAGTTGTAGGTAATCCTGATGAAAAAATTAAAGATGGCGGCCAAAAAACTAAATGAAATTGATATGGAGCTAGGAATTTTAAGATTGCCAACTGTATATTCTAACCTGTGAATGTTCTTACCCTGCTGAATGTTCTTAGTCATGTCAGATGAAAACTGAACCAGTGGTTCTAAGATCTTTGAGTATCATACACACACACATACACACACACACACACACACACACACACACACACACACACACACACACACACACACACACACACACACACACACACACACCTACACTATAGATTTTTAATTGTTTGATTTATATTTTTAATATGAAATATGCTGTGAAACTGACAAATAAATAAAATAATAAATAATAAGCATGGGATGTTGGAGTATGATGGGATCTCTGGAGCGGTAACAGTTGGGTGGTTCGAGTTTGACCTCAAATGTATATGAGCTCAGCATGGTGACCTTTCAACATCTAGAATCTTGAGAACCTGAAAAAAAAAAGTAAAAAACAAACAGGAAAAAGTATGGGGATCTCCAAATGGTACGTCGAGAGTAAATTTTTAATTTAGAGTTATTTAGTTTAACATTAATAGCTGTGTTTGAATTCCTGAAGTTACTGGAATCGTTTTCGCCAAAAACCGAATGCCTACTTGCCATTGTTTTAATGCCTCTACAAGTGGCCTTCGCGACAAAGTCTAAGTTACTGCTTCACTCTCCTATGATTAATGAGGGCATTACGTCGAGATCCATAATTAAATGCCAGCAAAAAGTATAATCAAGACACTTTATTCAGCTGAGTGATACTTTCCCTAGAGAGTCACCGTTTCACCACGTAATATTTCTGAGTCTAGATAAAGTGTGAATATTATTATACTCGTTTTAAAGCGTAGGTACCTAACAACCTACATTAAAATGTTATTATACCTATTATATTATAGTTCCTTCCTTGTTTACACTTTGGTAAAATTAAAAATTTAACATAACTTATAAATAAGTAAGTACCTAACAAAAATGTGAAGGTAAATTTTTGTCTGTTTGTTTAAACGCACATCACGTTAAATCACTGGATTGAATGGATTTGGATGGAGTTTTCACTGATGTATTTATATAAGTTCAGATTGACATCTAGACCGTAGAAGTTTTTTTAAAATTCTACTTATAAATGGGTCAAATGTGTTGGTAAGCGTTGAATTGTAGTCCACGCGAACGAAATTGCGGGCAACAGTTAGTACATAAATAAAGTAGAACTGAAAATGACAAAAGATAACATAAAAAATCAATTGTGTGGCAAAAGTCACGAATTAGGTAGAACCCAACATAAGAATGCGAAGAACGTCGACCCATCGGTAATAATAATATCTGATCTTACCTCACTTGATGCCAGTATTATACTTGTTCGCATATTTATAGGAATCCATTATACCTAAGTATTTTTATCATCTATAAGATATTTTTTCATCACCGGTGTATCATCATCATCATCATCATCAGCAGCCTATTCTAGTCCACTGCTGGACATAGACCTCTCCCAGGGCGCGCCATTGAGCCCGATCTTCGGCTCTTCTCATCCAGTCGCTGCCAGCCACCTTACGCAGATCGTCGCTCCATCTAGCAGGGGGGCGTCCCATACTACGTTTGCCCAAACGCGGTCTCCACTCCAGAACTCGTCTACCCCAGCGGTTGTCGGTTCTGCGACAGATGTGACCGGCCCACTGCCACTTCAGCTCGCTAATCTTATGAGCTATGTCGATAACTTTTGTTCTATGCCGGATCTCCTCATTTCTGATTCGATCCAGCAGAGATACTCCGAGCATAGCTCTTTCCATAGCACGCTGAGCGACTTTCAATTTGTGAACCAGTCGCACCGTCAGTGTCCACGTTTCGGCTCCGTAGGTCATTACTGGTAGGACGCACTGGTTAAAGACTCTTGTCTTTAAACTTCGTCCGTTATACGTCGCCAGTGTCAGTTTGTTTTGGTAGCCTACCGTAGCCCGGGGATTCTTCGCACCCCCTGCCCCACCAGTGTATAATATTCAGAAATAAATATTAAATTAATCCTAATATGCCATATTATTTCGCAGGACTAAAAAATCTTTAGTAAATATAGTTGAAATAAAACATACGAGTATGTCATTTGTTTTTGAAGTGCAAAGCACCGTTTGTGTAAACTGGACTAACTAAACATTGGCCGGACATTGCACGCCGTACGTACAAAGTCAAAGCAACAAGTTACTGCATGGGTCGCTACTTAATTTAAGTTCACATTTTGTTTTGTGTGTTTGTTGAGATACCTACCTATTACCTAAATTATCTATTTACTACAAGTAGGTACTCCTAAGCAAGATAATTTCCCAATAGACCCTTATTAAGTGTTATTGTAGGTAAACTTAGGGTCAGCATCGTTCGTATGTCAACTATAATAAATTAATAATATTCCATTATACTCGTATATTATATCGTACAGAAAAGATTTAGGGGAGTGCGGAAGAGTGCGGATAATTAGACGGGGATGGCAGACATCTTAAGACAGGATGAAGAAATAAATATTCTTTGGCCATATTACAGGAACAGAACTTAACTTAGGTTAGAGTTAACCCGATGACAATTTTGTATCAAAATCATATTATACAATTCGCGATATCAATGACGTAAAAATCGACGGAAAAATCGCAGGAAGAATTCATTGACTCACTGTGGGCGACGTCATTATTGGTGACGGAATTTATTATTGTCAGAATGAGCGAGCAACCTTGCTTTCGCGATAAACACGCGCGAAAAGTGTTACATTTTGGTGTCACTCGCGCTGTCGCCGTACTGTCCGTCCTGAATAGAAATGAAAATAATTATTTTAGAGAAGCATTATAGATACAATAAATGCTCAGTAATGTCTTCTAATACAATACAAATTAAATACATTAATTTGAATTGAATAGGAAGACAGGGTTCCCTGTTTTGACGAGAGGGGAAAGGGTAGGGTGGTGACGAATAGAATTGAATTCCCTGGCTGGCTACGAATCTATATTTAACGAGTATAACCCAATTTCGTATATTTAATACACTTACTAACTAGATTTACATAAAACCAATAATCACTGCCCCCGTTGTCAAAATGATAATTTGATATGTTCACGAGTTAAGATCTTAGATTACTTATAAGTAAGTACTTATCGCTTTTCGTTACTTTTCAAGTTATTGATGATAATTGACGAAATTTGGAAATGGATTAACGTGGGACCGATTTGTGCTTTCTAAGTTTAAATTGGTTTTGTTGGTGAGTGCAAGTCATGGATATCATTAGGCATCATTCTATTAGCGCCGGGCGTATATTGAATAGGCTTCTGTCAGCCATCGTTTTCGGTTATGTGTTACTTTATCTAATAATTATAATTAAAAAGGTTGTAATGCGGCTATATTGTGATCAATCACTCTTCGTCGTGAGCAGCGTCTATGATAAATACGAATTATCTTTGCTTTGTACATGATTAGACTTAAATAATATACTGTTTCACAGGTTTTTACTGTATTTTATTAATTACGACCGGTTTCGTTTACACATCTTCAGCAGGTATTTGTTGATGTGTAAACGAAACCGGTCGTAGTTAATAAAATACAGTAAAAACCTGTGAAACAGTATATTATTTAAGTCTAATAATGTACCTACTACAAGTTTCACTAAGTACCATCAACCGCATGTATTAACCATTTAAAATAGTAGTTTATGTAACTGTCACGTAATTACCGCCATTATAACATTAACAACAGATAGCATGACTGTTTTTTTGTAAATGAACCTTTGAGAGGTTTTGGTACATGTCAAGCATGAATGTTACAATGACTATTACGACTATGAATAAATACCTAAATAACAGAAAATACATACTATCTATAATGTCCAACACACGCCATGACAAAAACAGTGCGAGGGCCAATTTGTCGTCTCCATTGCTATTTTAGTTATTTCAGATGGCAATTTTCTTACAAAGGTTCCCTTAACCCTTAGAGCAGTCGCAGTCGGTAACTTTATGTAAGTATTCGGAAAATTCGAAAAACTTATTAATACATGGCTCGCGAAACAAACTCGGTCCTCCGACGCGGGAATAGCCCCTACGGCACCGACACTCTCACAAAAATACCTACTCTATATACGCAATTAGTACTTAGTTTATGCAACGGCCGCGTAATGATAGCGATTTTAAAATGAGAACTGTTTACGTAGCGAAGCGAAGCTGAGTTCGAGTGTTAAAATCGCCATTACGTGTGTTGTGTTGCATACAATACTTTTTCTATGACTATAAAACATATAAACAGGAAATACAAACCTTTACGGAGAGTGTTGAACAGACGCAATGACTGCTTAACATGTTATTGGTAACTATGGAAACCTAGAAATGTTTGACGTATTGTCGACATCGCGCAGCCGCGGGTGTCGCGTTTTTTTAAATGGTTATAGTACCAAGTATTTGGCCAGTGAAATATAGTGCATTTAATACGAAAGAGTTCTTGTATGAAGTGGCCATACAATAAAGAACAATTTACATATTACAATCGAAAACTGCTATTTAATATTTAATTAAAACACTATTTTCACACGACTTTGACGAATGAACCTCTTTATGTAATTTATTGTAGTTTTAATGAACAAATTACGAAATGGGAGTAGAAAAATTATTAAACGATAGTGTAACTTACATAGAATAATTGTACAAAGAAGTGATGACCATTAATAACAGCAAGTACCTGTAGAAATAGAGAGATCGCAACAAAGGTCGAGATCGTGGCACCTCCACGCGATATAAATCACGTCCCACAAATGACCCCCCCTTATCTCTGGACTCATCTACGCTTGATGTTCCTACCACGCTCCGCCCGCCAATTGACTCCCATATATTATCCATTACTATGATTGAACAAATGCTGGTAGGTTAATGTCTCGTAATTTGAGGCTTATGGGTTTTGTATTTTCTTGTCTATTATGGATGGAAAGATTTTGGTACAGTGCTGATTTTCCAGCGGATAGTAAGGATTAGGTACTACTCCCTGGATCAGAAAAATCACATTTATGTATAAAGTATGTAAAAAATGTATATGTATGTAAAGTATGTATAATAAGTCTTAGTATAATGAGATATTTTAATTATTAATTTATTAAAATAACTAATTGAAATAAGACTGGTACAAATTACTTTATTATAAATGTCAAGGACATGTTTATTAACTTTAGAATCTTACATATAATAGCTAGATAACTAACCGTGAAAATATTTGTTATATTGGGGTAAATACGAGTATATTATATAATGTAATGTAGAGAGAGTGCCATGGCAGTTTCAAACATCTCTCACACACATAAAGCCGCCGAAAGGAAATGAAAATAAAGGCACACAAAGGATTTGGACTTCACACCCAACAGAGAAATCACATGAAATCTGGGATAAAACGGAAGGCCGGCCTGAACAAATGAATGCCGTAGTATCTAATTATTGGCCTCAAGCAAACCGGCTTTCCCTCACTGATTAACATCTAATTTATTGCTACATTCTGACTACCTACATTTGAACATAATAAAAATAGACATCTAGACACCCATAGCTTCAAACTGAATTCACCAAAGTTATAGAAAACTTCCTATGTTATTTATTATACATAGGAAGTTTTCTATTATTATACAAGGTAAGCAAAATCTAATAATAAATATTACTTGTCACTGCTAGATTTGTTTGTAATGAAACCTTTAGGCGTTTTCAAGAAAAATACTTTTATCTTCACCCAGTCTTAAAAAATATGGGTGGTTTTTGTTTAATTTTTTTTTTCTTTAAATAAACAATAGAATAGGTAATTATAGTTAACTTACCTTATAAAGGTTCTTCTTGATAAGTATCACTACAGAACCTTACTAAGCGAGCAACCTCATGAACAGAATGTCACGGTTCTCTAAAATTCAGATCAGATTTAAAATTATATCATCAATCTCAGGAAAAGATTCTGAAGAATTATTATTTGAAAACTACGACGTTTCAGAAGTGAGAGCAATAATAATTCTTAGCTAGAAACATGGCAATAATGGTGTAGGTCAACACCATCTGCCGCCTTCTGATTTATGACATCTTGGGAAAAAACGCTCTCCAACAGTCGGCTCAGTTCGTTTCTTGCCTTTCTACAAATGGCGAAAAAAGATTTTAGCACATTTTCAGCTAAACAGCCACATTTGCACTAGATATTACGAATGTAACCAATATATTATACGAGCTGAAGGATCTGCTGCAGAATCTTAGAAGTTTGTTTAGAGTAACTATAGGTATATGTAATAGAAAATTACGCTACATAATGGATCTTTATATTCTAATTATTGATAAATAACGCTAGTAGAACAGATTGGAAGTACTTCTTTCAGTCTGTTTTACCACTAGACGCAGTAGAACAATTTGGATGTTTTTTCCAAATAGTTCTTTCTACCAGTAGAACTAATTGGCACAGACCCTTATTTGGAACTATTATATATATGAATCTAATGAATGTTTTATTAACTTTATAAGATAGTTCTAACGTTACAATTATATACGAGTATACCTACAGTCACTGCAAAACTGCGTTACAGTTTTTCAGACAGATGCTGTGGGTATAAAATTGGATGCCAAAATGCTGCGTACACATACAGCAATTAGTGACGCGAAGGTGAACAAAGTGCCTCCGCTATACCCAAGCACCCTGCACAGACCAGTTTGCAGATCGCTAATAGTTCTGGAGGGACATATGGAGCTCCAGGGACTCTAACCTGGCGGTCCAAGGATCTAAGGGATATACGACTCATGCACGGATAATTTAGAAGCAGACAGGCTGGCGAACTAGCTTTTATAATGCCGTTAGTACATAGTGGACACGGTACGTAGACACAATTTCTAGATGAGCATGATAACAATTGGGGGGAAAGTAAAGATAGTAACAAAAATGAATTAAAACAAGACCGTGCTAACCTCAGACCTCTTATTAGGGTGCTAACGGCGGCCCACTGTACCTAACCTTAACAAACGCATATTTAATTGGTTTACATACTTGAGTCCGAAAATTAATTCCTCGAAGATTTAGGTGTCACAGATAGTCCCTTGTGTAGGGGATGCCTAGAAGGCAGCGAGATAATTAAGCATGAACTTGTCAACTGTCCTGTCCACTGAAGACTTCAGAAGCAAGGTGACGAAGGTGAATGAAGATAGACTTAAATCTTCCACCAGCATGTAGCCACAGTGGAACTGTTAGCCGGATGGTCTCCGAAAATGGGTGGGGTGATGGGTGAAAATGTTCCGATTGAAGAATAGTATTAAAACCTACAGTAGAAGTACAGACAGTTTTAAAGTTACAAGTACTAGGTAGGAGACAACATGCAGATGAAACGCAAGAAAGATAATAATATACAGATATCAGTAGCAAGTGTGGTAGACTGTTTTATTATAGATTTCTTGTATAGAATGAAATCGTATTACATATAAATCCTGTATTATAATAAGATATGTTAGTATAGGACTTTACCATCGTCCTATTTAACAATTGAACAAAAAAGTGTCTTTAAGTCTGCGTCAAAGAAGCAATAAAATAAAGTTTTCTCTTTTGTTACTGTAGGGGTAACAAGGTTCTCAAGGGCATATGAACGGTACGTAGTCAAAGAGCTTATCTAATGCTCTAGGATTGCAATAGTCCTTTGTCTTTGTGAGGACAAAACTCTCGACAACTAATTTTAACACGGCTAGAACGATTAGAAACTAGGCTGGTTCATAACTTTAAATGAACATAAGTTTATATCTAACTTTTCAATTGTAAGAGTACAACGAAAACCTAGATTCTGGCTAGTGGGAGGTAGTACCAAAAGAAAACTACTTTTGTAGAATTGTCTCGAGTACCATATTTATTTGTTTACACTTTATAATACTATTTTTTATTTTATTTTAGTTTTTAACTTATGGTAAAATATGTGGGAGAAAAGACCATCATCATCATCATCGCTATTTTCCATGTTATCAGCCGGGACGAGTTGACACTTCAATTTTATTTAGGGGTAGTCTGGCCCACTCTTGCGGCCCACTTTATCACTACTAATTTCTGAGAGTGTTAACTGGACCGTGGCCCAGGGGCGAGTTGCCCCCTACACCGAATATAAAGTCCGCTTGAAAATGACGTATTGTCGAAACCGGTCGCGGTGAATTTATTTGAAAATAAATAAAATTTGTAGAACTAAGTGCTGAAAACCTTTTCTACCAAGTAACGACACAGAGTGTGAATAATATCTTTTATAAGTATCTAAACTTCTATATTTTACAGGAAAAATAAAACGAAGTTTCAAAACTTTATATATTATGGTTATTGAGAAATGAGAAAAAAAAAACGAAAAATATTTCTTTTACGAACGGAACCCTCGGTGCGCGAAATCACATAAATTAGCCTGATTGTTATAAATTTTCGTTATAAAAAACGTACGAGTATGTGTCCACCAGGGCGTCCGTCTGTCAGTATGTAAAGGATAAACACGGAATCGGCTGAACTGATTTTGTACCGGTTTCACAGAAGTACAGATAGTATCGTATAATTTGTACCTATGTGTTATTTTATAAATTCTATAGGTAAATACATAAAAAACTAGATTAAAGTATCTAATCTAGTTATTTATGTACGAGCGTACCGACTTCACGTTTGTTCACCAAATCTTACGGCGATCAGTGGGAACTACCTATAATGACACCTTCAGTTCCTCTGTTTACCCCCTCGGGGATTATGGAGGCGAGAGTTACGTTATGTACCTATATAATGGTGATCTAGTACAGTTAAAGAATGGTTGAGATCATTTAATGACTTTATTGTGGTTTATGGAGACGAACATTTAGTTTATACTGTTTTGACATACGGATAATTTTACCATAACAACTATGTGAGTTAAGTACTCGTATGTGGAAACACCTAGGTATAAGATCATGCTCACAATTATTTACTATTACATTGATGGTTTATTACCTTAGTACGTAACTATAAGTAGGTACGGGGTGTAACAAAATACCTCACTGATCACTTCGAGCGAATCTAATGAAAATTGCCTACAAATAAAACTGGTAATTCTATGGAATTAGGTAATAATTTTATCTCATTTCTAATATTTTTTGAATAGTTGATTAGTTATTAATACCATTCTCCGTAAGTGATCAACACAAGTGTTTTGTTTCACCCTGTACGACTGTTTGGGTTTATCAGATAGAAAATTAGACATTCAGTTTAAGTACTTACATTAACGTTAATACAATTGTATATATTAAAATATAAACTTATACAGAGTGTGCAAGAAAACAGTTTTAATACAATACCAAATATTTTCTACAGATCAGTGAATCGACTTGTATTTTATGGGAAGACGAAATTGTTTTTGTCGAAAAATTAAAAGGTTGTAGAAAAAAATATTCAGCAAAGGATATCTACCTGTCTGAGCAGTTGTCCATGTTTCTTGTACACCCTTTATCTAAATAACATGAAACAATCAATAAATCAGTCATTTGTAGAACAACATATTCAACAGTTTAGTTCATTTACGATAGTAAAGTATAGGTATAAATAAATGAAATGTTTGAATTGCAACTTCAATTATTGTAAAAATACACATTTATAAAAAACTAATCCTAAGTCTTCGTAAAATGAAATAGATTTCCAATTTAGGTATAGGTCGGTAGGTTATTCAGGTTACCTTACAATTTTTTAAATTACCTATTAGCGACTTCCATAAATTAGGCCGTTATAGCATGGTTGCACGCTGTGACGGTAAATGTCATAAATTAAAAACTTAATTAAAAATCCTTGCACCGTTCCGGGGGTAGAGCTCTCACTGACGGACGGATGAACCGCACTCTTATGTCAAATGAATAAGTAGATCTATATGATTAAATTAACTACAAAAATGAGTGAAATGCGATATACTTTAAATTAACATAATGTTTAGAACAAAGTACAAGATAGGAAAATAAATATGTGTCGTAAAAAGTATCGTGTATATAAGTTAATAATTATTGGATAGACCGAAATAAAGTGGATAAAATCATGTAAGTTATTAGATTCAGTTTAGCGTTTTTCTAAGCTTAATGAATAGGAATATTTGTTACAAGCGCCCAGAATTGTCGGTACTTACTTAGGTACTTGTTTGAACATTCAACTTCTGCAGTGTGATCCCGCCGAAGGTCATAAATCTTAAAAATTGACGATCGAGAACAGCTAATTTATTATACTTGTTATGCTGAAGTTTGCTAACTTTAAAAGAAATATCGCAATATAAGTATCTCAAATTGTATGCTTGTGAAATAATGCGCTTGCGTCGATTGGAGCCCTGAACGAGTTAGAAATATACTTTTCATCCCACCTATTCAAAAAACGCTTATTGGTACTTCAAAAAGTGGGAGCAAAGTCGGTCTTTTCTGTAAGAGACTTTCGAACAGGGATGAAAAGTGATTTGAATTTGAAACACCGTTACCAAAGAGATAGAAGGAAAACATTGTATGAAAAATGTTATCCACCGGCCGGTTGGCGCGGTATTAAAAAATCAAATGAGAAAAGCGCGGACTCATATCATCTGTTTACGGTGATTTTATTGTTACAAAATAATTTCGAAAAATTGGACTCATCCAGTAATAAAATCTAAATATTAACACCGGAATGTATTAAAACTGATGCGAAATATGTGACACATAATCTATTACCTATGAAAACCCAAGAAATATATTTGGGAACCTAATTAACCTAATTTCATCGTATGGAAAAATGTATGTTGTAGGTGTAAAGTGAAAAATGTATATTTAGTTATGTTATTTTGCATTGTCCAATAAGTAATTACATTATACGTATGTATTATACGTATAATATTCATGAGTTATATTTGAAAGCTCCTCTTATTTGTTTTCCTCATATGTGGAATGAAAAGTAGAGTGTATCATTCGGCACCAAAATTATTTCCATCTCGGGCGACGTACATTAAATCCCACGCTATGTTCAGAATTCTACTTTAGAATCCCGAGCGTACCGAGGGATTCTAAAGTAGAATACTCTTAGAATCCTTAGCTTGTTCTGGATTCAATATAACGTCCTCGCGGTAAACCAAAATAGTAGTATTTTGGTATCTTATGATACAATCTACTATATTCTTTTTTTATTATTTAATAATAAGTGGCATCGTATAATTTGTTTTACAGTGGATACTTGAGTGCAAGGTACATTAATACACAATCGTATTGATTTGGTATCACCTACATTATTTTGACATAATTTCATAGTAACAGCGTTATGAACCCATTCCAAAAAAATTCACCTATCTAAGTTTTGGCACATCACTTCGCCCACAGACATACCTAAAGTTGGACAATTAATTACCTACTATTTTTCAGTAAAATCACAGAATAACTAATGGTTCTACACAGAATAACTAATAGTGGTATTACACAGAATAACTCATTGTACTACGTACAGTTCATGATAACATGAACTTTATAATGATAAGTAAGATTAGAATGGAGAAGAATAACACAATAGAATACAATACACATAGAAGTTTCAGTGTAGTAAAAACTAGATTTATAATAAATATATTATTGTTACCACAAAAAATAAAGATAAGTGGTTAGATTAAATTAATTCATAATTACATATTACCTAATAGGATATTAAAGTACATTCTTGCTTGATATGATTCACTCCTACCGTGCCTGTGGCAATATTAACTTACTTAAATTCAGAAGGCGTAACGGAGGATACTCCAGTCATTTTAAAATGAATGAAATTAGTATCTTCAAAATAATCTAATCGTAAAACTAAATAAACAAAGAATTAATTATCTGAGCGAGATAATTTAAAGGAGTGTACCTGAGTGATAGACTGTGCCCTGGTAAGTAGAAAGGCAAAGCAAAGAAAGTTATACCAAATGATGGTTACCGATATCCATTAAGATGAAACACACAATAAAAGAAGATGTGATAAGGATACGAAAAAATGTTGTTCTTTATTTTGCATAAGAACTGGTGCATCCTTCTTTAAGATTAAGTACCTAGTATCATAGCCAGAAAAGGAATTCGAGGGTGAATCCGAAATCCAACCCACAAGGTATTGATGGATGAATTATAGACTTGTGGGATTTCAGATGAAGGACAGTGAAGTACTAGGTAGGGGGAGGGAGACATTCGAGTCCTTCTTGTCCTGGCTACGACCCTGCCTTTAGTACACCAAATATTTTTCACTAACGAATGTAAGCAGCATAACAACGCTTCGACGACGCTACGAGAAAAAGAAGGCATAGAAAGTTATCAATTTATGGCGATAACATGTTGTAACATTATGTTGGCTCATCGAAAAAAAAATCAACAAGTACAAATAACAAATTGATTTAAGCTAATAAGTTAAAACAATGGTAAATATAATAATTAATAAATATATATTAATCATTCGACGATCAAACGACTAGAAAGGTAAAATGGCTTAAGTGGTCATAGCAACTTTCCAGGAATGAGTTTTAGAGATAGTTATTATTAAAAGGTGTTTAATGCTCAAAGATCAAAGACTAGATCGAGGGAGAAAATTAGATAAAATCTTTAAAAGGAACTCATTCTTGTAAAGTACCTACATAATGGCGCTTTAGCCATTTTGACTTTCACCGTCGATACTTAAAGATAATCAACATTTCTTAATACCTATATCTATTAAGTAGGCAAGTATTCTAACTTATGATAAAATTATATTTTTTTTAATTATCACACAGCAAACTTACCATCTTAGCTAAATCTTACACATGTTTAGAATAATTTACCAACATTTAGCACAATGTTATACATATAGGTACCTACTAATATCATTCTAAATCTATATAAATTAAATCTACATAGCAAAATCAATTGTCCAGGTGCTTTAGATTGTAGATTTCCGAATGCCTACCTACATCAACCGAATTACTATAATTTAGTATGAAGTTAGAAACTCAAATTAAACTTCTGAACATTACTATGAAACAATTACTTTAAAATAGACGTAAAATTACTAATTAGTTTAAAAATTGAAAATTGACTGTATCTAAAATGTGCAGAATTTAATTTAAATATAGGGAAGACAATTTAGTATTAATGTAACTATGTACCTATAGGTAATGTTAAGTATGCATGATACTCTTATTATAAGTAATACATTCAGTAACCAGGTAAATAATATAATTCCAGACTTCCAATGTTTGTGTTCTATTAGTATCAAATTTCAAATCCGATGTAAAATTGTTTTTACTCTATGTGATATTTAGTTCGTTTACTAAAATACTGATAAAGGTATTATTTATTAAACAATTGAACTGAGAATAGTAGTTTGGTTTAGTATCATCTCTTACCCTTCCTATCTCTTCCCCCATGAATTTATACTTGTACCTACAAATATTTCCCTTCTCTTCCTCTTGTCATAAATCACTCAATGGTACAGTCACGGATGAAATAAAAGTCAAACAGTCAAATTCAGATAAAATCGAATAATCTCAACAAAAAATATTAAATTCGAATAAAATCGTATAATGTCCACAAAAACATTACAAAATTTGGATAAAATCAAGTAAAATCGACAAAAATTTCAAAATATGGGTTAAATCGAGTAATTTCAAATATTCGGATAAATATTGATAAAAATGGAAATAAACTAAGTAATAAAGTTGAATAATTAATAAAGATTAAAAAAGTCAGATGATTTCGACAAAAATTTATGAAATCGAGTACCTATATTCGACAAAAGTTGGTGAATTCGGATAAAATATAATAAATTCGACAAAATGGAAGTATTCGGATAAATTCGAACAAAGTCAACAAAAATGGATAAATCCGTATAAAATTAAATAAGTTGGACAAAAAGTTGAAGTTTTATCAATGTTTTTCAATTTTAGTCGATTTATTTGTTTTGTTCCAACTTTTTCAATATTTGTCTTTATAGACAATTATTATTTATCTCAATTTTATTCCATTTTACTCGATTATTTCCATTTTTATAGAATTAATTCGAATTTATCAGAATATTTCAATTAGGTATTTATCCGAATTTACTCGATTTTATCTATTCAAAAAACCCGTTATATTATACATATTATTATAGCATAAGGACTGTACTTTTAACAATGGACAGTTGAGTAATTTATGGCTGGGGAGGAGATGGGAATTTTTTGTAGATATAAATTCATGGAGAAAGAGATGGGATGGGGAAGAGATGATACTAAACCAGTAGTTTATGCAACTGACAAGTACTTACAGCCATTGTAGAATGAGTTTTTAGTTTTTATACGAGCGTAGCTAGTATCAAAATAGAAAATACTAATTTTACAATGGCTAATTACGTGCAGTTTGCATACAATACTTTTTCTACAACCATAAAATACCTTAATACATAATTGAAAATACAAACTATTGTGAAGCATCCAACACGCCATACTTTTATAAAATTACAAGTTTTGGTTATAGAGTCAATCATGAATAGATTTAGTAACAAAACATAAAGTAACTTAATTAAATACTTGAGTTGAACCTCAGTAATACAACGATTGTTGTGAGTTTCAGAAGACCTACTAAAGATTTAATTACAAGTATCCCGGATCGTCCGTTGAGAAACCGTTAATTAGGTTGGGTACCGGGCACGGCCACGTCACCATGCGCTCGGGTAGCGGTAACTTAACCATAAATTAATGTTTATCTTTAGCTACAGGTAAGTAACTTTTGGAATTAACATCAGAACGTTAAGTATAACGGTTAATTGAAAAACTTTTACTTACTAAATACGTAATTGAGGCTTTTTTTTCCCAACAAGCACATAACGCTTTTATCGTATTCCATAACTTTGATGACGTTTTATAAATAATTTGGCGTAATTTTAATTTCAAACTAATTGTTTTTTGGGAAGTAAGAGGACTAATTTATTCTATTTTGTATATAAATTAAAGACATTGCAGAAGGACTTAGTTTAACAATTATTTCTTTACAAGAAAGTAACGATTTTTCATATGTTCGATTTTTATGGTAACGAAATGGAACTAAAATAAAGTATTTTTTAGTTCCATTTCGTATAGTGGCTATATATTTTATAGTGGCTTTTTTGTTGGTTACGGAATTTTCCCAAAAAATTCGTCCAATGTGCAAGTTTGGAAAAAAAGACTCAATTATAAGACCCTGATATTTATCTACACGATAACGTTTCTTTGGAATATCTAACGAACGGGAATCCAAAGAAACTTTGGAAATAGCTACCTATATTTAAGTACACACTGTTTTTCGCATAAGAACCTTTTTCCAAACATAATTCCTTTTCGTACCAACTAATTTAATATTACCTAATTAAGACGAACTACTCGTACATGGTTGTTCGTATCCTCCTGTAAGAATTAGGATTATGTGATAGGTTGATAACAAGTGAGACAGTTCTCACAGCGTGACTATCGTCTACCCCAGCTTACAGCTGATACAGATCGACGGAGTCGGAGAGCTGCTTGGAGTGGGACGCCCGGCGGACAGTGCCCGCGCCCGCGTCCCGCGCCGATGATCACACTTGCGTGAAACTTGCGTGCAGCACAGTATCCTCCTGGTTAATCTGGCTAGCTGCCGTGTAGTACTGTTGGACAAATGTCATCTTAGTACAAGAAATACTGACAGCGTGAGTAGTTGTCAGCGACCCACTTGGAAAAAGAGCAATGTTGGAGCCATGAAGAGTACAGATGGATAAATTAGTGGATACTTTAACAGGTGGTAGATCCTGATGTACAGGATCGCCTGGGGAGGTACCACCCTCTTATCTATTTCTACCGTAAAGCAGAAATGCTTGCATTTCTGTGTTTCGGTTTGAAGGGTAAGAGAACCAGCGTTATTTCCGGCACATGAGGCAATCTATCTTAGTCCTAAAGGTAACCGCGCATCAAAAACCCTCTAATAATAATACAGTGAGGTGAGATGTCTATGGGCGAGACGGTGACCACTTACCATCAGGTGGCTCGTTTGCTCGTATGCTCAACTTATTCAATAAAAAAATACTATAAGGAAATTAGGAAAACTTAGTGTGGAACGTCGCGCCGCCTTATGGATGCGATTCATCGTGAATTATAACCAGAAGGAGACTATAATGTAGGTTGAAGAAGATGAATACAAGAAAGTGCCGTGCTATCTACTCTGTTCATTATTCGCACTGAACAGTGAAGTGATAGTGAAGGGCTCAAGTCTTGGCAGTGAGCGTCAACATATTATATGTCCCTATATGATTCTACTTACGCCTGCAAACGCTCCACCATTCCAGGGCAGGCGATCGTTGTCACGCTGAGGAGTGCGTTGTGACGGGGGCTTGCGATCGGCGCGAGAGGCGAGCCTCGCCTTGGCGGTGAGCGCAGCGCGCAGCGGCACGTTGGCGCGCGCTGCCTCCGCGCGCCCGTGCTGGCAAAACTCAAGCAGCGCCACGCCCAACGCCAATACCAGACCACCCATCAACACGTAAAAAAGTCCAGCTACTTGACTTAGAGTCAACTCAGACCCGCGAAGGGCCGCCTACAAGATTTAAAAAAAACATTAGCTAAGTATCTTTTTATAGCATATTATCAGTCAGAATGAACAACTTACATGATCAGTCACGTCGCATTCAGTTCTTGTGAACCATTTTCGTACAAGTTTTTGCAATTCTCCATCGTTTTTAAGCGACTGTAAGGCAAGATTGACGCCATTCCTACAAAAAAAACTCCTTCAGTAAGTAATACTGAAATTCTCGGATCGGAATTTTATTAAAGATAAATAAAGTCTGAGAGAGTTCGCGTCGCTAGGTGTTTTACATATAGGTATTATTTCCATCGCGAAGCAAATTTCGCATACGCCATAACAGCTTAACGATATAAAAAAACGCTTACCGCAATTGCGATCCTTTCGGTAGAGCAACGGCAAAATCCTTGATTCCGGAGCTGGTGACAGTTACAATCATTTCACAAGGCTCGCTGTCAGTGGCGTCATTAGACGTGGCCGATCGATCCAGAAGGTAAGCTAGCCAGCCGTGTTCATCTCCAGACTCATCTGGGGAAATGGCTATATTCCTTTCTCTGTCGGCGGTATCCTGAGGTCATAGTTAGATTCATGAGAAAAATACACAAGTTTTGTTTTTCTATTGATTAAGAATTAAAGCTTATTGCAGTTTATTATTTAGATGTAGGTATTGAAACATGTAGATATTGAAAAAAAAAAACCGGACAAGTGCGAGTAGACTCGCGCCCTGAGGGTTCCGTACAAACTGAGTTATGTAAATAGTTAGGTTTAGGTTGCCTACCTACATACCTACATATTATGATAAAACTTATTACTATTTAAACAAATTTAACTTTACCGAAAAACTTAGTAGGTCTAGGTAGTGATAAATGGAAATCGATGGATTATGCGCAGCAGTATGTGCCACATCACTACTGCAATGACGTTTATTTGAAGAGCTCGATTTACCGATACCATCCTGATCATACGTAGTTTCATTATAATAAATGTATTTATTGAAATTCCCCTCTATCAATATGTATTTTACAAATAAATATTTCCCTCAAAAAAACTTGGTATCTTCAAGGCAAGTAAACCCATCTTCGGCCTCATCTTCACTTATAGTCAGTTGTTGGCAAACATATAGAACCTTCATGGTTGTAGGTAACGTAAGCATAAACAAAGCACCGAACATTACTGTAACGATAACTCTAAATTAAACATTTATGATACCCTCGACCTTATTTAGTTGTGGATATCATCCTACTTTTTCCTGGTCATCATCAGGACCTTAAAGCTCCAGACGTGAGAATGGCATCACGGTCCTAAACATTTTTGAGCTCAAACTCGAACCACCTAAACCTAACTATTATAACCTAACCTAAATCACATCGGACATCAAAGATACTCCAAGATCTTTAGAACCACTAATCCATTTTTATCTCACTAGGCTTAATAATACTCTCGAAAAAAATCCATTTTAAATTAAAAGAAGTCACCGAGATGCAGACTGTAGTTCGGTATAACAGATCGTGCTATATGCTTCTGTTATTGTTACTACTGTTCTTGTAGTCATGAGTTCTGAGGATCCGTTAAAGGTTCAATGTGTTATAGCGGGCCTTTGAGACTTTTCAATTAATCAAATCTGGAGGTTCCCAGCATTACCGTTATTGAGATCTACTTACTATCTTATTCGTCATCATCAGTCAGAATTGTAAAGTTTCAGATGTCGGATTTATTTTGGTAGATGTCAGAAACGCACTATTACACTACACCTAAATATTTAGCTCAATTTCGAACTATCTCACTAACGCCCGAGTTCCTTTGACTTCCTCTGAGATCGTGTGTATGCGTGAGCCGTTTTCGCGCGTTTGTATTGAGCGGACATTCTGGTGTATTCTGTGCTATAAGTTTTGATGAGTGAGTCTGTGAGTATCAAAATATATGATATATACTCGTATGGTATTGAACTTGAATTTTTACAGCACCAAGGGACCATAGATCTTAGTATTTGATATTACTTTCAACTTGATACATCTACCCGTTCCTGAGCAAAAGCGGTTTGACAGACGGACAGACAGACAGACGGACATCAAAGTGATCTTATAAGGGTTCCGTTTTTTCCTTTTGAGGTACGGAACCCTAAACATACTTAATAATTAGATTTGATATCTTAGTTCATTACTACTATACTATATAATATCCTGAAGATTTCGTCAAAATAACTATTTTTAAAATATAATTAAAGAGAGACAAAAGGCCGAAATGAGCAAAACGTTACATGATACACACCCTATAGTAATAGGGCCGATCAAACTAGGTGACCAAGCTCTGATCCCAATTTACCCCGGTGCGACGCTTGTCCACACTTATTTCTTAAACTCGATATGATATTTTATCGATTTTAATATAAGTAGGTAAGTACATCCTTTTTTCACGCTTCAGGCAAATTAAAATTGTGAAACCTATCATCTACTGCACTTAACCTAGCAGCATTTTTTTTCTGGACTAACAATTATTTCGATATTATATACAAATGCCATAGTGTGTCTACTATCTTACCTCGGGGCATGTAGTTATTTTGCTATAAGATTGACTGGTTTCCGGTATCCGCGATAGTGTGAGGTATGAGGCGAGATTGGCCGTATACGAAGATATAACGATCAGTGTGAAGAACCACCAAACAGATCCCACGATTCTGCCAGACACAGACCTGAAATTGTTTATGGGACTAAGTAACGGAACTGGAAATAGTAAAAAATATTTAAGTATAAACACTCAAAAAATGTTTGTAGTTATTGGGATTACGATAAATAACAACTTGTAAGTTTGTGGTATTTAATAAAGATGATGCATCGACTTTGTTATTTAACGGAATCCGTAATCCCGAAGCACGAAGCGATTTTGTATACGAGTTCCTACTCGTATATAGCCTGTTTGCTTACAACGAAGCCGCAGGCGATCATTACTTATTTCTATAACACGAAAACCGATCCTGTGGTACGAAATTCTGAAACTGTGAGTGCATATCGTAATTCACTATGAATTATTGATGAACCGAATACCTAACATTTTCGCGGTACTAAAATATTTTATGTTACGCTGTCTTAAGATATGAGTAATAAACTTCAATAACTTGCAACTAAATGTATTAGCGAAGATTGCTGTCAAAACTAATGTAAGTACTTACTTTACACAATCAAATATTAAAATATTCACTGACCTCGGTGTAATGTCGCTACCCTGCTGCATAAAGGAACCCAGGGAAAACCACATAGAATTCCAGAAGCTGAATTCGTTGACGACCGTAGTCTGTAACATTGTGGGCGATTTGAATAAAAATCCATTAACTAAATAAGGTTCTTAAAAAGAGAATATTTTCATTACCAGGCTGAGAGATCAAGCTTTTTAATTAATATCTACAAAAATAACAAGTATTTAGTCAGCTAAAATATTTACCTTGGTATTGGCTATTTCGGTGTTTTCCGAAGACTGTGTGTCGGTAAAAGATACCACTCGCCATTCGTGAGGAGAAAATCTCGATACAAGGAATAGTACAACACTGACAGCGAAAACGCTGAACATGATGCATAGCTAGAAATAAATAAGCATTGGAATTAATTTTCGTTTAGTAGCAATTAATCAATATAATTTCTGTCATAAAGTTGCCTTAGTCATCGATATATAAACTTATAATTCAGATATTAAAAAGTTCTAGTTTTAAGTAGGTAATTTGTTCATCTAAGTTATTGATTTTTAAAATTTTTCTAGGACGATCACTAGACCATTTAAATCGATTCAGCAGTTTCCGAAATTAATATATATAGAACTAATACCGTTTATTATTCGATAATAAGCGGTATTAGTTTTACTTATTAATGTATATTTTCAATCTTCCCGTTCAGTTCTAAGTAGGTACTTATATACTCGTACTTTATAGTACCTATGATCTAAAGTAAATTCTTACCCATATCTCTGTCGACAGTGGATGAAGAAAACTGAATATCGCTCCCATGTCTTTACTGACTTTTTTGTTCGCTTTGATATCAAACGACAGAAAAGATTTGCTGAAGTCCACTACCGTCTCTCTTTCTAAAGTGACTATTAATGGTGCTATGACCATGTCGGCCTCCTAAAAATATAGTGAAATGTAATTGATCTCAATTTTGATTCATAGGTAAGTATAGTACATAATTCTAATTAGATCAATGTCGCAGCCTGATTGTATAATCCGCTGTTTTATAAGACCACTATTTATTTTTCGAAACGTCGTCGTGATGCATTACAGTTTCGTTATGCTTTCAGCTGTTTTACAATATGACTAAACCCTAACAAAGCCGATTGTACAAACGATTTGCGTTCTTCAATACGGCGGGGCATCGTTTAGTCGTTTTGTAAAGCAGCTGATTATACAAACGAGCTGCGACGACGCTTATTAGGTATTCTAAAACAAGGTCACCTAGTATACTTTCATGCAGGGTATTTGGAAGATTGATGGAAAGCCTTGAGGAGGTGACAGGTATTTGGATAATTTTAAGTCAAACTTGCTTCAGTCCAAAATATAATGGTTTTCGAGTTATTCCGACGTAAAATCCCCAATTGTACCCAAAGGAATTGTAATGAGTTGGTTGGTTAATTCATGTTTTTCTAATTTTAGGATTGGTATTCGATCGACATGATACCTATTATGTTTACGAATGTATTTATTTTATCTATCGTAAACTCTTGGTAAGGTTTGGTAACTTTTGGTAATAATAATCTGAGTATCGTAATGAATCAGCCTTAAAATCTGGCGTTTCTTAAATATTAAAGAGAGGATTCAAAGAAGCTTTGGTGCGGCCATGAAAATATAGGTATCTTACTACTTAATATTTTTTTTCACAACCATTACCTACGAACATAACTTATAGATGCGTGCGATAAGGAAACGACATTTGAGATTTATGCGGCGTAACTTACTATGAAAAGGGAAACCATTTATAGGGGTTATAATGATCGTATAACTATACTTACTTCCAAAGTAAATTCCAAATATTTTTCTATTATATAGATCACGAACAGTTATTTATTAAGTAGATACTTAAGATATTCTTCTTAGAGTTTATAATGAAAAATGAGACGCCGACAACACGATATAAAACTACAACAATAGGTTCTGTTTTCCCTATAAGACGAATTTTGAAAAAGGGTAGTTTTTATAATTTTCTAAATTATAAAAATTTAATTCACTGGCTTTCTTTGTTGCTTTGAACTATAAAGTAGGTAATTCAACTCCAAAGAGACGCCTAATTTTCGCCGCCAAGTTAATCCGACGAATAAAACAAAAGATTTTTCTTTAGAAACTTTTAAGCAAGTCGTCTTGAAAATTGTACAGACCTCTGAAGTCCAAGATTGAAAAGTAGGTTAATTTGTTAGTAGGCATTAAATGTAACTTACCGTTAGATACCTAGATTGTGTTATTTACTTATATACACATATGAAAAGGTACGTACCTTTCTCAAAAGTTCTCCGATCATTCCGTCCCAACCTCCAACTATTTTAGGATTCTCGTTTCCGTATTTACCGTCTTTGACTAGCCGCAACTCGTCTGTCAAATACAAAAGTTTCTTTTTAATCAATTTCCTTTCGGTGCGTTTTTTCTGAAGTTGGTTGCTTTCTAGATTGGACTACTCTATCAAATGTTGGATAGTGTTACTAATTCATAAACAATATCTAGACATTGCATATAAGTATCTCAAAGTTATTTTGTAATTATCACGATAAATAAGTATGTGTAAGGTAGAGTTTTTACAAATTAGCGGTAATTTTTATTTCACCTTTAAACCGTCGTCGTGAGGATTGCATTTGTTAAATGCTAACGACAGATAAATCATTATTTTTTTCAGCGATATTTCAATAATTTCTATACTTTCGAAGAACATTTTAAATAAATGTATATGTTTTAAATACATTCATGTATCAAGTACATACGTGAGAGCTTTCATTGTTTCGAAACCAATTTTCCCATTATCCTAATCTAGGCAACTTACAATTGATTTCCAACTTATCGGATAACATTTTGGCAAGGTCCGCACAGAATCCCTTGTACGGGTCGTTAGTCGCGGATTCCGGGTTGTCAGAGTTGTTACGCATTATGTAGGGCGGCTCCTCTATGGTCGACACTATGTAAGTCTTGTTTCTGTCGTACAGACCCGGCACATTGGAGGGTTGCACTTTCGGAACAAGCGGAACAAGGCCTTTGTCGTCGTACCAAGTTGCGACCTGTTTAAATTATATTAAATAAATATCTAATTTCTAAGTTTACAAGGATTTATAAAATATATGATAGAACACAATATACCATAGAATGAATTAAGGTACAACGTTAGAACACGGTTTTCATACAAATTACATAATAAAAAATAATTATTAATTTTCCACTTTGAATAAGTATTTGTATGAAAACCTATAAGTGCATAAATAAACTTTTTAATAAAATGGGCTGTAATCAATTTTTGATTTGGCGACAGTAGAACAACACGATTGACCAGATAGTAATAATATTTCAATAAAATATTGCTCGAATACGACATGAAAGTGTAAAATGCCTTGTATGAAAACCGAGTCGTAACGTGGTACCTTAGGTAGAAGGTATAGTTGAAATACCATACTTGTGTATCTTTGATGAAGAAAAAAAAAACCTTAAGTAAGAAAATTTCAATCGATCTTTTAAGTAATCGTATGTAGAGTACAAAGAGTTGTTAAAAATGTATACCAACTGAATATAAAGGAAATAAAAGTATTTCTTAAACAAAGTGGCGAGTTTAGTCGAAATCTACGAAAGTATGACGTCGGATACCTACTTTATTCAAATTCATAGCTACATTCAACCTTAAATATAATAGTAAGTATTTTATTTTCCCTTACACCCTGATAATAGAGTACAATCAGCAATTATTACCTTGACCATGTTTCGTTCTACAGTCATTTCCATAATTTGCAGAGTGAAATTGCGACGGTGACCCTCTTCATTGAATCTGATGACGCCCGTCAACCCATCTATCTCCGTCTGAAGCAAGCAACATATTCCACTCTTGTCTCTCAATTTAATAGCTTTATTTTTTTGCATAAAACATTTTACATTCACAGTAATTTCTTTAGAAAAAAAAGCTTACAAGTTGAAATAACTTTGTACTTTTATGAAAAGTAGACAGGGTTCCAACATTTTCCACGTATGAATCGAGGCAGTTAGCGAGTGCGGGGTTAATTAGTCGTCTCCCAGCGAAACATAATTAATCGTCAAAACCTCGGAACCGGCACGCCTAACCTGGCCCCGTCGACGGTGGAGGGTGCGGTGCAGACCCTAGTAACAGCGGACCCCTATTCACCACCTGTCTGCATCTGGTAACACCTGGTAGTACCAATGAATACTTACTTACGTACCTATATTGTATGAAAAAATAAGACAGTCACACAAGGTACTCAAAGTTCAAGATGGCTCTAAATGAGTTTCCTATCCTTATAAAATTGTAATAATGATGGCGTGTAAGCCACACAATTCACAAGAATAATTAGGTAGGTATTTAAAATAGTAAGATAAGTATTTATTTAGGCATTGGTACCCATAGTTACATTACCAGATAAAGGGTCAGTGTAACATGTAGCAAAATTCTCAAGTAAAGAAATTTAACGACAACGACACTCTCGCGTACAGTACACCGCGGCGGCGCGTAAAGCTGCAACTCGAGTCGTCCCTTCACAATTTATATTTTCACAAAGGGTGAGGACACTTGTCGTATAAGCGAGACGTCATTTCGCTCGGCTTTTTCGCTTTACTCGCGTCTCCTTACAATTTTCTAACCAGGAAAGTCAACCGTTTTATTGAAGTTCGACGGACTACGAATAATACAAAGCGTTTCTACGCATTCAATATAATCCGATGTGCGGTTTAGAATCCTCCTCTCGCATTTCAGTGAAGCGTTTTGAATGGAACGAGAGATGTGTTTGAGAGATTTAATTACCCCAAAAGAGAGACATAAAATGCCGGCAATGTCGTCTCTGCTGATTATAAAAAGGGAAAAGAAACACAATTTTATTTAATGCCTATGGGTTGACAACGGCTTACCTTATGGCGATATTCACTGGAGTACTCGTATGTACCTATAATATTCCATGATGAGAGAATATTACAAGCATCTGGGTATACTGAACTTAGTTATGAGGCTGTTCTTAATTAATATACGTAAAGTAATATTATAATTCCCTTAGGGCGCGCTTAAGGCAAAAGTGGTACATTAGGTCGACGCACGCTTTTAGGGCGCTAAATTCAATAATAATATACCTTTGTAGTACGTAAATAGCACTTTAGGATTTCATTGTCAATAGCTATAGCTATGGCTAGTTAGTCGAAGAAAAATTTCATATAGGTATACCTAAGGTAACTTCAACCTAGTTATATCTATTATTAACCCGACACATGAATAAATAAGTATTCGCTCGCTGTCGTACGTAATTGAATGTATGAATTGGCATCAATCATTCGCATGGCAATGGATAATTTAAAACGACTCCAGAGAATAGAGTGTGGTTGCAGTGGGAAAAATTATAGTCGATATTTTTGCATCTGCGGCAAATATAGGAGTACCTATTCAAAAGGGAGCAGCGGCCAAAGTGAGCGAATAAATATTATGATGTGAATATGGTACGGTAGAGTGAGCTAGCATTTGAGTAACAAATTGTAAGCTAGTTGGTTGCTGCTCCATTTTGCTTGCATAAACAAAATAATAAATAATATTTGGAATGTACCTTCTTGATCATCCTGGATATCTTGTCGCCGTGCTCAAAGGGTGTGATTTTGCCTTTTGATGGATTGCAGTCGATGATTTTGCTGGAATTCATATTCGCGTTGCGGCGCATTATGGACCTCAAAATGTCTGGCTTCTTCCTCAGTAGGCGTACAATAGCATCGACCAGGACTTGCACGGCGTCATACATGAGAGCTGCTTGTGTCTGTCCCGAAAAAAAAAACACTATTAACATTTTTAATTACAAGTACTGACAGGTCAAAATATTAATTAAATTAAAACATCCACAGTGTCTCACATTTACTGTAGTGTGTATACTCGTATACCTAATCATTAGTTTGCTTATTTAGCCAAAAAGGTAAGGTACAGCCGTTAAAAAAAGTCTGAACTTCCGTGATAAACTAAATCGCACGTAGATAAGCATTTCGTGGCTGCGATAGACGCTTGAAAGGATCGATTACTTTTTAAAGTGACTATACATAGGTATACCCATTGTAAAACTCACCGAAACAGAATCTTTCTTCCAAAGGTCGCTAAATTCCCGTACAACTTTTCTTGAAAAGTCTAATACTCTAAATCCAGTTATGTTAATGGCACCGAATTCGCTGACCCCTTTTTCCCAACGATCGTCCATCACCTGGGCCAACATATGTACATTTTATTTATATTCGTTGTAAGTCGATTACGAGTAATTATACTTATATTTAAACCTATTTCAAACTAAGTACAAATATGTGATTATGTGAAATAACAACTTACTGATCTATTTTTATTATGTAAGTAAGATGCATTATATAAAAAAATTCTAAGTCACTTAGAACGATATCTAATACATTGTATGGTTACAAAGATAATTAGCTGTTTAAGGGCTGACTTTAATAACATTTGAGCTTCTCATTCCTTCCCTTAATGACACTATCAAGGCTGACATGGTCACCTTGGCATGTCATGTACCAAAGCCTTTATAAGACAGATTAAAAAAGTAAAAGATAATCGGTGTAGCATACTTAGCCAGTTATTAGTTTCCTCTGGAAAATCTCAAGACGTCGATTAATTTTAAGGCAGTAATCTAAATTTATGTAGATTTCTATCTATGATAGATCCTATATCCAGAAGTTTACATATTAGCTTTAAAAATACGTTTTGAATTTTTTAAATTCTTAGTTCCAAAATATAAATATTACAAAACTCGAGGAACCTAACATGATATGCTACACCCTATACTCGTATGCACAAGTAAGTAATCTTGTGACGATCTTTACCCGACATATCCCTGAACGACACTAAAATTACAGGAACCGATACGTGGGTATTTCGGATATTTTTTCGAGCACAGGTGCGTTAAAATTATGAAATATCTACCTACAACAATTTCATCTCTACAGTACCATTTTTACTGATGAGATAAATTATCGTCTATATACGAAGTGTGTTTGTTTTATATTTATTTTTAAATAGGTTGCTCTGGTATTTCTTGAGGTGGCGGTGAGGGCTGTGATAAAAGCTTCAAAAGAAGAAAAGTAAGTTTAGTTATGTCGCAATCAACTATGTAACCATGTCAAAAAATATATATTTCTAAAATATGTTTATTAAAAGTAAATAGTTTGGTCAAAATATGTTATATGTCAGATTCTTAGAATAATTCTATGGTCTGATTACAGCTACAGCCTTTGTCTAATACGAGTATACCGCCCCGAATCGTACCCGGCGGGAAGGTACCCATCACGCTGGCGGCGTTTCCGCGCTGAATCGCCAGCGAGATTCGCTGCACCAGGTACGACTCGGCGCGGGGGGGCCACAGTCGTCGCCCTAAACTAAAAAGCCCTAGCCTCCGTGCATTATACGCCCGTGGAGAACAGCGAGTGCCACAAAAATATATGAAGTTTTGAGCCCGCGTATTAAAATACCTTCCTTAACACCAATTATAAGTATAACATTTGCATCGCATTTTGTAATGCTCTTTTTTTGAAATGATTTAGTGTACAAAAAAAAGAAAATAAGAACATTGTATTGAAATTAACCTCAAAAGCAAAAAGAAATTGTCCTTTGAGTTCAGTTCAGGGTGACAGGGTAATCAAGATTTCCATTAACACTGAGAAAAAAAAGCGCTAAAATAAATTTGTTAACATTATTTATATATAGAGCTGTTTTTTTTCTACAGACTAGAGTAAGAGTTGTTATTGGAACACTTTCAAAATTAGACCGGTTGCGCCTAAACTTTCCTACTACACTTTTAAATTAACAATTGACTTTCTTACAAGTGGAGTTCAGGGATTACTCACCAGCCCGCTAAGAAAATAATGGTAGTTTCTTCGTCCAAGTTGTACGTTATGTACGTGTAAAATTAGCGCGTCTTTAGCAAGTTTTGTTGTAGAGTCAAGAACAACGTATTTGTTACTCCAACGGTCTAGGCGCTCTATAGCTCCGAGGAACTCTACCACATCGGAAGCGTTGGTGACTCTCTTCACATTCGAAATACGGAACGTAGCGTTTCCTGGTTGTAAGCTTTGGTATAACTGTTGTAGACGAAGTAAACCTGTGAAAAAGTAAATAGCATTAGAAAAAGTACAGTTTTAAATTAAAAATTGTTATAATTTCGCTTTGCTCGGGGGATTTTTCCTTAACCAGATCGTAATGTAAAAGTAGCCTATAATCGAGTAGTCTACCAATAAGTAATAGAAGATCCCATCCAATTTGGTTCAGCGGTTATAACCTTCTCTAGTTATAATAAGAGGAACATTCATTTTTATAAGAGAATATCTATACCTAAGAAGCATTAAACTGTAAGTGCCATACAGTATGTTCAACAAAGTTACGTTCGTAAGCGCTACACATATTTCAAATTTTCGAAATATTGTCCATAAAGTTATGCTTACGTACCTAGTAAGAGTAACTTTATTTGCAAACTTTCCTATGCACTGCAATTTCCTTGATGAAACTTATTCAGTATAATATTACTGGAATAATAATGCCAAATGTGACTGCAATGAAAAGCGTATTTAGAGAGCTGAATAGAAGCTCCAACTCTGTGAACTCCTTATTTTTATTTATTTATAACAAGTTACGTAATCTGAATCTGGTATGAAAACTAATTTCAACAGTTCAGAAAGTATTTACTTTGATTCGTTTTCGACTGATAGAAATATTATGGCTTTAATCATACGAGAAATCAATGTTGTAATCAAGATTTCCACCACTCTTTTCTTCCCCCATTCCAACATTAATCTATAAGTAGGTACTAAATGAGTAATCACGAAAGTTTAAAGAGTTAGAAATTATTTAATAGAGATAGAAGAGTTAATAATTGTCATAAATTAGCACGAGTAAAAGTTAAATTATATTATTTAACGTTTGTGTAAATTAGTTAGGTACTGGTACCTACCTACCTACATACCTATTAACAGTACTGTAAGTAAATTATGATGCGTTTATTTGTACGGATGAAACGGATTACTAACCAAAATCGACATGTATTCATAAGAATTTCTATCACTATGATATACTGTAGGTATATTGAAGGATAGGATTGGATATATTGAAGGTATTTGTAAAATATACTTATAATCTGCACCGAAGATAGATCGAGTATAGAGATATTTGGATTATTCCCCTGACTTCCTGTCAGTACGATCAAGTGATCAATAAGCTACAATTACACAATAACGCAGTAGGATATTCTATCAGACACAATATCAAAAAATACTTAATATTTTGATTAAAATAGAACGGCAATTACCGTTCTGAATGGAAATGTTAAACAAACGGAAAATTCATAACAATTTTCCATAAATTGCTTCACCAGGTGTTTTATTGATATTTGATATTAACTTTACTCGTATATTCAAATATCATTATTATACTCACACTTTACGATGTTAAATATTGAAAATAGTTATAGGCAAATAGTGACATAAAATGTAGATAAATTACCATTTGTGCATCACCAACAGAATGATACTATTAATTTGATAGATAGTGGCGATGGTACGTAAGTAATAAGCAATATTATAATAAAAATGTATATGTATTTATAATATCAAGATTTTAAATCTAGTTATATTACGAGAACATTATTTTGGCAACTATACTTACCTATTTTATTTACCTAGAGATTCACATTAATTTTCTTTCTAAAAAACGCCAACTACATGAAATTCCAACGAGACACATTACAATTCCGACAAAATATGAATTGTGCTAGGTCTTGAAGTAATTAGGTGTTGTAGTCGATTTTGTCTTTGAACGTAAAAGATAAAGGAGGATAAGGAAACGAGCCACGGTTACATAAGACCTTAGAAATAATTAGAGAGAGATAATATTGATTACATGTTGTAACGTTGTATATATTACACCTACAGACAGTAATCGATAGTGGCTATAAGAGAGGCCTAATGAGTTAATTACCGATGATTAGGATACCCGCCTTAATTTGTAAACAGACGTTAATTACCCCACGATTATGTACATTATACTTCGGTACTCTATAAATTAGTAGGTAAATATTCATAATTATTTTGTGGCATGAGGCTTTGCTTGCACAGTTAAACTATAAATTATAAAATACTTTTTCCGCAACCCGATTTTAATAGTTTATTTCAGAGCCATTAGTCGAAGCAATGAAATATCTCAATGTAAATCTTTGCTTCAATGTATGGGACATTTACATGAAATATATGTAAGTATAAACAAATACTTTACTTGATTATGGCAACATGATACTTGCAAGTAACTAATGGCAACTTTTCCCCGCTCTCCCGGAGGACCTGTTCCTGGAATTAGTTTTTTTCGAATAACTCGTAAACAATAGTTGCACTTTCTTTGGTCATTTACCTAAAACATCTCGGTATAAAATGCAATAGTTTTAATTTCATAAATATATATTGATATTTTGCTTATAATAACTTGTAAACAAAAACTGGATTTCGGGGGAAAGTCTATCAAACAAGAGCTGGGCACAAATCAACTAACCGAACTCTTTGATTCGATTCAGCTAGAATGGATATGTCATTCTGAAAATCAAACGATTGTGTTGGTAGGTTTTTACCACAGAAATCAAATTTATTTTACCCACTTCCATTTAAATCATTGAGTAGAGTAGAGTAAACACAAGCCAAGCTTATCCTTATTCTGTGATTTAGATAGACAGGCTTCTTGTCTAGCCCTAAAGCTTGTGAGCACTTGCAAATGTATCTAGTGCCTAAGGGCGATATCTTCTTACGTTATTTAAGTGTAGGTTTTCCGCTTTTAAACGTTATTTTCCTTCAACTAGTGGAAACTGTTAGAGTATTGCGCACAAAGTTAATTGGATGCAGTAGGTAAATTCTACAGTTTGATGGAACGCTGAAAGAAAAGCTTGTTTATCTCAAACAAGAACTTGTTTCAATACGAGCATATAAAGTCAGCCAGTTAACTTCAACCAAGAAATTGTTCACTTCAACCAAGATCTTAGTATCTATCGTATCTATCAAGTAATTTGTTCAATTGAATAAAAATGTCTGTATATGCTCTAAATCAAACAATTTTCTTTCAGTGAATGGACTTATGTAATCGCAATGTTATAACCGGGAGATCAGGCGAAATATATATAAATAAAGAAAATAACATTAATTATCTATTCCTTCCCTTCACTTAGTTCAGGTTCATTTGCTTTCACAAGTTTATTTGCACCATTGAGCATTCTCAAAAATAAAATGTGTACTAATAAAGTAAATAAATGTAGGAAATTGGAAAGGCATGTTCGGCAAATGTAATGGAATTTTGTAAGTATAATACAAAAATTCTTAGCGAAACAGCATTTGTAGTAAAAACAATTATAATTCGATGGAGATAATTGATGAAATGTCAGTAGAAGACGAAACATACCATTTATCACTAGAAGCTTTCATTGTGCAGCTGCCGATCTGGCGCTTTTGTCATAATTTAAGGGTAATATCCGAGAAAAGATTGAAGGCGTGACGAAGACGAGGCGAGAAGAGGGTTGACGTGTGGGTAATGAAGGCGTTATCGTCGGATTTGTCGAGCCGCGGCCATCTTACGCGGCACCGGTAGAGGCCTCGCAGACCCCGTCTCATTGCAATTTCATATCTCGTCATACTATACGTCCTCTTCTCTATTTTTTAAAATACCATGAGTACAATACAAATTCATTCTTGATCAGTCACATTTTTATGGTTATATTGATCAACTCCACGTGTTTGCTAGCCGACAGGTTTTGTAACAGAATATGACATCCAATTTTATCGCAGTATAGCTGTGTGTGACGCCACAGGATGCAGTATTGTATAATATGTATTATAATAGGGTAAAATGACATTTGTATTGCAGTTGCAATAAATAACCAAGAACTATATATTTCGTCAAATAAACATTTGTATTCTATAACAAGTGTTTCAATAAAGGACATATTGTTGACCGAGTGTTAAGTCACAACCCTAGGCGTGGACTGTGAAACACAAGATTCGACGTGTGGTTACGGCGCACGCGATATATACGATATTTTATGTAACACATATGATAGAAAATAATAAAAAAATAACTGAAATCTTTTTTTGTATGTGGTATTTTCCGAACACTGAAAGCTATTTTTTAAATTTTTAATCTAATCATCTAAATTTTTCAATTTTTTACGACTTTATTCGATTATTTTCATTTTTATCGAATTTATCCGAATATTCAATTATTTTTGAAATTACTCGATTTAATCCGAATTTTGAAATTTTTGTCGAATTTACTCGATTTGTTAAATTTAAAGATTCTAAAAATTTTATGTTTGTATATTTTTTGTGGAAATTATTCGTTTTAACTTGGCCGGTTTTTTATTAATAAAAACTCTTTCACTTCATGAAATTTGTGATTTCGGTAAATTACAATGTATACTGGTACTTACAGAAAATTAGGCTTTGTATGCGATTGGGTAGGTGGTGTACGATTTGTTTGTTTATTTGCTTGTTTTTCAGTACAGTAAGATATAAAACAAAAGATATTCTGTCAACAAATAAAAGTTAGGCCGCTGTTGGAAACTTTCTGAATACACTGCTACCGTAGCAATCAACTTAAACTGTGCATCGACATTTCTTCTTGAATTTTCCAAGTGGCTAGGTCATCTCCTTTTATTCATAGTAAATAAAGGGATACACAGAGTTATATGGCGAGTATATAGCCTACCGTAAGTGCACTGTAAGATGATACAAATTGGGTACACTAAAAGAAGACTCATTCTATGTACGTTAAAGTCTTTGATGCTCGGAGTTGGACGGTACGCTATCGTCCTCGTCCAGAACACTAACTTTCCAAACGTCTTTTTGCAACATCTGCCAAATTCGAATCGAAAGTTTTTCTTTATCTTTAAAAGTCCAGCTGGCTAGAGATTCAGTATCTTATCTTATTTCGAGATAAGCGCGAAAGAGAAAGGAAAAGGTCGATTAAGTACTTTTTTAACTATTTTCATCATCTCCATGAATTCTTACTTATTATTCCTGTCCTGCACTGAAAACAAGCTTCACAAATATAAATAGCATAGCTATAAAGAATATAATTATGTACTTAGTTAAGTGTATTATATAAAAAAATATGTAAATATGGTTGCTGTCTTACATAGCAACCATATTTACATAATTTTATAAAGATCCGACTAAGAACTTGAAAAAAAAGGATATTTTTTGATAACTACGATAATAATTTACAATATGTACGACGTCCTCGAATTACCTACATTATTTCCTTTCATGTCATCACGACTGATTTTACTTACTGAACTCGATAAAAGAAGCAAATTGTTTTGGCTTGTTATCCTAATTTTAGAGAAAAAAAGTAAGCAAGAAAACCGTTCCTTTTTGTGAAGAAAATTATCTACTGCAAAGACTGCAGGGATGCCGGGTCCAACGGAATTCCGGCGTTGTCGCTCGTTGGACGTGATTCCTCCCTAGACATGATTACGTCTTTTCTTATATTGTGTGAGATGAATAGAGCCTTCGCCATTGGCCTAGAAGTCAATTGCTTACGGTTCGTGACTTAGGGACGAAAGTACGGTAGATATTAGTGCAGTGTTCGGAGATAATTTAAGTGTAAGTTTAACATTAAGTGTACCAAAATGGTTTAAAATATTCCAAAATACTATCTTTCATTAACTAGACGGTCTCTTAAAACTGAATACCTCGTTGAACATTAAGAAATAAAAATCGTGTGAATTGATGCCTATTTAAACATTCAACAAATGTGGCATCTAATAAAATTTATATTTTACAAAATAAAAAAGTTGGTAATTTAATTAATAATTGTTTTAACTGATAATTGCGTGAAAAACTAAAAGTGTGTGAAATAAACATATTACTTACTTACTTACATTCAGTTTTTTTCCCTGAATCAGTTGCACCCTATCTTCGTTTTATCATATGTAGGTACTAGAAGGGCCGCCGCCGCCTGACCACCATATGGTTCATTATTGCCTGCAGCAACCGACATACCCATGCACAAGGCATGTGGTCATTAACCAATAGCGCACCGGGAGCGTGATTTATGTAAGTTGACAACAAAAAAACTATTGTTGATTGTTTTGTTATCCATCAATAATTAAATGACCATCAAAGAAAATTAACAATAGGAAAACATATTGTTTCGGTCACACAAAAAATGGTTGATGTGTCCTATTGCTCAACGCACATTAGGGGGCGGGGTGATCTTACGCGTCGCTTGCAAAGCATTAAGTTTTGAAACTGATCAAGCGGCGGTGTCCCTGATGGTACATTATTACGTAGGACATTGAAGTCGGAAATCGCTTTCGCATATAGGTACGAATATGAAAGTAAATCGCTTGGGCATAACTAAGTTGGGCCGTTTTAATGTAAAAGCAATAAAATTCATTATGGTTTCAGCAAGGAACCCGCCCAGTACGCGGTCAGGAGCGGAAAATCCCGGGATTTTATACATTAAACTCACTGAATAAATTGGAAGTCGATAAAACCATTTCTATCTAGAATCCAAACGGAACTGGTATCCGTTCTAAAATAGTGACGTATGAAATTTTATTCAGGAAAATATTATTCTAAATTGATAGAACTGAATTAACAAGTCTACCTTATCCGCACAATACCTCTATCTAGCTGTTATCTGCATTATCAATCAGTAATAAGAAGGTATACTTCGACGACCCCAACGAAACGACGAAATAGAGGAAGCAAGAGATTCGTGGCACTCCGTTCTCTCTGCCTACCTCGCAAGGGATAGGGTGATTGAATGTACCTATGTATACTTATAAAACTCTAGAATTCGCAATTTTGTACATTATAGAAATTTTTTTTTTTGGAATTTTAAAATTTTTGTTTATATGTTCGCGCATCGCAGGTTCTGGTGAATGAATTTTGACGGATATTCATTGGTAGATTTTGCAGGGCCTATGAGGATAACAGGAAATTAATAAGAGACTTTTAATTTACTATTATTTACAACTAACCCGCGTTTGATCTCAACCTCACATGGTGGTAAGTGACGATGAGGCCGAAGATGGAGCACTCGGGCCTAGTAAGTACTGGCTCTTCTATAAACACTACCATATATCAACGCCGAGGCAAAGATATTTGACGACAGGCTTTACATAGAAGGCCGGTCGCTAGTCAGGCGATCCCTGAAGGGTTCCTTCCGCCTGCAAGATTTTCGGGTTAGTGGCATGCTTGCACAGTGGCGGTAGGGATATTTTAATCTGATCCATGAAGGGAAAAAATCATCATCAACATCATCGCAATCGACCCACTTGAAAAGGGGGTGAAATGTTTAGACGGGGCACTAAAAAACTGTTAGAGCCTGAACGCGCGTATACGCGCGTTTACGGCGCCGTGGATCTCAAAAAAGTAGATTGTTTGCGTTTGTATCGATGTAAACGCGAAACAAACGCTCACAAGAAGCGCGTCTAAGGTGCGTTTGTATCGATGAAAACGCGTGTAAACGCAATACGGACGCGCGTTTGAAGTGCGTTTTTTGAAATTAAAAAAATTATATTGGTTGCGGATCTATGAAACAGCGCGTTTGTATCGATACGAACGCGGATCTAAATTTGTGAACGTGTGCAAAGCTTTACTGGCTGCGTTTGAATCTCGTTTGGGTTTACGCGCGTCATCTGCGCGTATAAAAACGCGGTTTGAATAGGCTCTTAAACCTACGTAAAAATGTTCTTAATCGACCTTCAGATTGTTAGAGTTATTGACCAAGAATACACCAATTTCATATATTAAGTAATAGTTACTATGCCAATGCATACATACGAGTACATATATAAACTCTTGCGTCCATAATCCCCGAAAGATATAAATACGATGTACTGTCTTATACTTTAATTAGAATATTAATTATTAAAATTTAGGTTTAGCAAGAGTATGTAACATTAAACATTTTCAAGTATTATTATTGATGTATATGTGTGTGTACCCAACAAACATTATCAGACCGCAGTCATAAAATATATAACCACTACCAAAATAAATATCAAACGTGTATGTAAATGCACATATGACCCACAAACTCTTATGTAATGTGATTACAAAGGCATTCACTCGACTGAGCCGAGACGCTCTAGCTTGTTTTATTCAGGGACTCGGCAAATCCTTCTTATTCTGTAGCGACAATACTCGGGGATCACGCCCTATTGTTGCCTGTATCGAGATAGACGATTAGGTGTTTCAATAACACCGTGGTGAGGCTCACATAATCTATCGTTGTCGCAATTCTAAATCTTCTATAACTTTGTTATGTAACTACTGAATTGAAATAACATAAATATACCTATACAATACAATACCATACATACGTCAAAATTATTAAGTAGATTGGCCAGGAAAGTAAAAACCCTGTCACGAGGACGCCACTGTTTACTGAGTTATTTTCTTTTGTTGTATTTTTAGGTTAGGGAAATGCAAGTAACTACAGTGCACATTTAAAGATAACTACTTATATTTCAATATTATAAACTATGGAACGCCTGAAGACCTGCGCCTTAAGGATTATTAACTTCACCATTGTAAAGTTCAGGATAAGATCTTTTCAAAATGAATGCTTACTGCGTCTATTCAGCTTGAATAAATTGTTTGCTTTGTTGTACCTACAACTATGGCTTGGCTCTACTGAGTTGAAGGGTAAAATCGTTCGTAGTTTTACTGTTTGGAACAAAGAAATACCCATGTAGCTATTAGTCATTGAAAGACACTGTAAAAGGCATGTTCGTTTAAGTGGCACATCGTTGATTGTATTGAAACCAGTAGCAGTCTTCTCTGTTATTCACTATATACGTAAGCATACTCTGACCAGGAATATAAGAACCCTCACCATATTGCGGAACTAAATGGCACTTTTTTCACATAGAATTCCCCATAACTCAGATCAAAACTACCAAACATCTTGACAGGTTTTTTTATATTCCTGGTGAGGGTATACTTGATTCCAGCGAGAAAGTAATCACTACGTTCCATCTACGTTTTACTTGAATCGGCGAATAAATAAATCATGACCAGTTTATTTATTAGAGTTGTCAAGAATTTTACTATAATACGAGTATTCAATCTGCATTATGCAAACCGTTACGAAAAAAAATTGTTTCATTTATTTCCGCGAAAATGGCGACGGTTGTTAGTTTTCGGTCAATTTTTATAAAACAGTCGAAGAGAGTAGAGTAAAACAGATACTTAGCTATATTTTTTCCTACTAGTGATGTTATTTATTTAATTATTGATTTAATGAGCGTGATGTAAAAAAAGTACAGATCTATTATTGGTACTGATATCATTCGAATCACTGACAAGGTATATGTAGATCAATAGAAGTAAAAGTATAATGGACATTGAATGGAATCACTGTAATCGACACGGCTATAAAGATGACGTCAGTGGATGATGATCATGCGAATTCACGCACTCTGCAAATTACCGTGAGAACGATGTTTATTCAACAGAATTTCCGCAAAGTATTTATAAATGGAATGTAGTTAATACTAATGTAAGTAAAATTTAAGTAAACGTGAGTAAACAATAGCATCATGAAATTGGTAAATATGAACATATAATTAATCTTTTTTACTCTAAGTTAAAAAAGATTGATACCGCTAAGTAGATTATACGAGTATAATATGTTTGTGTCGTATGAGATCTTTAATTTCTTGCGACTATAATCGTGGATGGATATTTTGTGAGTTCCAATTGAGAGTGATGTGACAGGCAACGTGAAGAGGGTGTTATTCGGGTATTGAAATAATCAGTTTCCATGCAAATCCGATTTCTGCTTTATTTCCGTTTGCCGTGCTAGCTATCTCCGACCCCTACTTCTTTTGAACCTAATATATTTCTTTATTTAAGAAGGTTTTAGTATCGTACTTTCTTTTATACGAACTTAATGCTCATGGTTCTTTTATACCTACCTCTACTTAACATCTGCATCATATCCGGCGCCCACAACTCCCGACTCCCGACCGCCTGCTATGACATCCGCACTTGCTTTTTATGTCTTTTTCATTTTTATTCTTCCACAGCCAGATAGCTCGTGTATTTAATGCGAACTTTCGTGTTGTTATGACTTCATTCGGTTAAGTTGAATGTAAGTTATATTATAATTGCTTTTCTACATTTTTGTTAGTTAAATAACCCAACCTGAAAACTGTAAATCAGGGTACACATGAGAGAAACTAACGTTTGTATTGATGGACAAAGTAATTTTCATAAACAAAATTTGATTAACGTACGTACTCGTATATACTCGTAGGTGAAGGTAATTGGTATTGATTGATAGACCATAGCGGATATTAATAGCGGATTAATTATCTCATGTGGTGGATGCCTATCTCCATTGTTAAACAATTCAAAGGCTTTATTTACCTTACATTAGAATTCTTACTCTCCTACTGTGGATTAGGTACGGTCACCGTAAATGTCGACACAGAAAATGAAATACTTTTGTTATGTTACACCAAATGTAGGTTACTGTAATAAATAAGACTTGTACTTATTTTGTAGATAATTTAATGAAAGTTATCTAAATACATTCATAAATATCTAGACGTACCTACCTATTCTGCAACCAACGTTTTATATGTAAATGGGCTTTTCCGTTTGCAAAGTGCTCTTTTCTCGGAGGTGATCCCGTGACTGCGACAGAAAATGAATACCACATCGCATCGGATACGTAACGTAAATACGTTTCTCAGAATGTAGAGACCGAGTTTTCATTCTATCTAATTTATACTATGTATATGTACTACTTACCTATATTTATCTGGAAATATTGTCTAGTTTAAGCCGGCTATACCTATAAGTAAATAACTTATGTACTACTGTAACTTATGTACTACTGTAATCTAACCTAACCCTATCTTGTATCTTTAATGAAATATTTTCACAGCTATATTTCAGTTGTATTACAGGTAAGTAATAAAGGGTAATCATAAATCAAGCGAATTTTATTTGACGACAAAAACTATAATATTTATGTGTGAGCGAGGAGAAAATAATAACGCTTCTAATTGACTATTACATTTTCTTTATAAAACCAACTGATTATTACGAATAAATCAGCAAATCTAGTGATTCAGGGGACACTTTAGTTTTACAATAGACAAAAATGATATTTAATAGAAGTTTGGTTAATTACCACCCTTAAATAAATAGGTAGGAATTAGTTAATAGAATAATTACAAAAGAATGGTGAGAAGCTTTCCTAATCACTTTATAAAAACATACTTTATGAAGACTTGTAGACACGGCTACGATGAAAACGGACGTTGTTAATAATAAATACCAAAGGATTTTAAATTGGCGCTGGTTTCGATTTCTGCCATTAATGGACTCGCTTATTTAGCTTAGTCGACTATTGTAAAAGAAAATATGAAAAATGTTTTCATATAAATATCTTTGATAAGGATTGATATTGCGTCTTTGAGTGAAGTCTTAAGTAAGAAAGTATCTTCAGGATGGCACACTCTACCTGACCAAAGAATGAAGTTTTCTTTGCCTGCGATACTTCTCTATCTGCAATTCTTTTCGGGGAAACTCCATGTCAAACAAGTTACTTGTTTGCGGAACCAATGCATGTTCTGAACTACTTAGGTACTAACTTGGAAAGTTAATACCATTCATGACACACTATGTAACAAAGCAATTGTATTTTTGGTTTTTAACCCCCGACTGATCGAGGGAGGGCGTGTTATAAGTTTGACACGTTTGTCTGTCGGTCTGTTTGTATGTGGCATCATAACTTGAGAACGGATGGTTCGATTTAGACCCGGTTTTTAAAAAAATAGGAGCAGTCGTTTCTAAGATCTTGGAGAATCTTTGATGTCAGATGGGATCTATGGAACGGTAATAGCTAGATGGTTAGATGGTTCGAAGTTGAGCTCAAATATTCAGGTTCATGGTGCGTTTCCGACATCTGAAACCTTGAGGATCTGATGATGACCAGGAAAAAGTAATTGAACTTCAATTTTACAGTTGAAACTGGAAGAATTTGAAGATTATCAGTCCGCCGAAACCAAAATAGTTAGATCGGGTCTTCACGAACTAAAGTTGTAGGAAATCCTGAAACAATGTTTCCGCGATGAAGATAATTTTTTTTTAAAGGTTTATGATAGTCACGGCGAGGCCGAAGGTGAGCTTCGCGTAGGGAGTAGCCCGGAGCATCCCCCTTAAGGCGCTGCAGATCTAACTTTTAGAATGTTCTTAGCCATGTCAGTTAAAAATTGGATCAGTGGTTCTACGATCTTGGAGTATCATGTTGGAGTATGATGCGATCTCTGGAACAGTTAGGTGGTTCGAGTTTGAGCTCAAATTTTTATGACTATGGTGATTTTCCCACATCTGGAACCTTGAGGATCTGATGATGACCAGGAAAAAGTAAGGGGGTCTCCACAATGGTACGTTGGGAGTTTCTTAATTTTTTAATTTAGAGTTATTATACTTACATAAATATAATTGTCATTCTGTGTCGTTAATGGAACAACTTTTATTAGAATTGGAAATTCTCCAAAATAAAATCTACATTCATTTCATCAATAATGGGCCATAACATTGAAAATTAAATTTTACCTAACGTATTAATTACCAATACATTATTTCAGTTACTTATCCATTACTGTTACAGTTACTGTATGAGTATTTAGGTAGCACCACTTATAGATAAAAGTATCCAACTAATAACCAATAACCGTAAACCCAGATAATTAAACCAAATAAAAACGCAGTAAACTCATTGCAGTACTAGGGTTCAATCAGCAATTGCATGCAACGAATACAAAATAAACTCATTATTGTAAATACGAAAATTCGATAGTAATGAGTATTCGTTGAACAGAATGGAATTATTGTATTACCCAGCCTGGCTGGGCTAGCGAGCCTATATTTGTTATTAGCATTCCAGTCGCGTTTATTTTAAAAATCCTACGTAATAAGTATACCCCTAAGATTAAAGGTATAACAGTTACCTACCCATTTAATGCTTGTGGCAGTTGAGAATATTAATGAGGATAAATACCTGTTTAGGTAAAAGCTTTGTCCAAATTTAAGGGATTAAAGTAGGTAATATTATAATTTGTGATGACTTGGATTTGTAACGACGGGGTAAGACTAACCGTCACACCATCCTGCCTCACCAGTGTGGCAGTTTAAGAATTTCTGTTCGTAACCGTCACACCATTTTTAACCGAAGACAAAAAAGAAGACGTTCTCATTTCGACGCGTATGTACTTTTTAGCCGATCGTCTTTTATTTTTTCCGGTCGTTGTTGGTTTTTCCAATTATGTTATATATATTTATCAACCGTTACGTCCCATAATGACCACTTCCCAAAACGACCACTCTCAAAATGACCACTTTCCAAAAATACCATTTCCCAAGTCGAAACCGAGATCTCTTTACATTAGCGGTAAGGAGATCGTGGGATCGGGAATCGAATAGAATCGAATCGAATTTTGATTTTTCGGTTGTGTTCTGTTTTTCCGGTCGTCTTTTGTTTTTTTCGGTCGTTTTTTTGTAAGTGTTTTTTTTTATATTATTTATTTTCACGATCGTCTTTTGTTGGTGTGACAGTTAGGACAAATAACATCCTAACTGGTGGTGGATAGTTTGACGGTTAGTCTACCCCGTAATGACTTTATTCTGAAATTACGAGTAAGTATATAAGTATCTTTCTATGTATTTCAATATTACTTAGGTTACTTGATTATTTCATAAATTAGTTAATTATTAATTTTCTATTCATCCCTTGTGTTATTTCTCAGAAAATATTTGTATCGTAATAGAGGTTACCTGACTAAAGATTTTAAATAATAATTCCAATTAGGGATTTTCAAGCTTAAGTTTCAGCCATTCGAGATAGATGGCGCTGCATCTAACAGGAATGTCAAAATATCAGCACAGTTGTTTTGACATAACGATTTTTCATTGCAGAATAAGAATCAAATTTTTGTATTGTAAGTAAGTGCTTTAAAGTATATTTTTACAACGTCACTTTTTTACTCTACCACCGCATCGGAAGGTGCTATAGCTGAAGAAAAGGAAGCGGCACAAGAAACAATCAGCAGCACATCTTTTAGAATAAACATACTTAACAATATTTATGAAAACAATTATGTATGAATATAATTATATATATACACGATGTGCAGAGCTGGAGCTGAATCATTTAAATAAGAATAAGAATAAGAATAATAATAATAGTTATTGCATTGTATTATAGTTGGTAGCTTTTTGTAAAAATATAGAAATTTGTCGTATTTTATATTGTTGTATTTATCATTTCCCAATGATAAAATTAGAACTATGAGCAAATAACAAATAATTAATATCGACGATCAAATAATAAAAAAAGAAAGATTTTTAAATTCAAATTTTGTGGGTAGACCTATATTAGAAATAGACCTATATTTAGACACATTTTGAGATTCTACTCAGAGCCATCTATTGAGTTGATTGGAAGCTGCCGGAAAATCCCTCATTGACATCTTTTCGTGTCGAGTTCTTAACATAATACTGATTTCCTCTCTATTTTTTAGAAGCACGGGATACGCCCATTGGTGAAAAGGATGGATTGCAATTTATAATCTCCTTGCCACTCGCGTTTGCGAGGCTGTGATCTTTTTTACCAGAAAATCTTTTTACACCAAAGAATTCTTAGGTCTGATTTTAGGTATTCGTACTTCAAAGGGGAAAATCGTGCCCTATTGCTGTCGTTTAGTCGTCGTTCGTCTGTCATGAGGGTCTAAACGGCATAAGAGTCTTCAAAATTTCTCATAATATGTAAGTATTTCTCTTAACCCAAAGCAGAATATTAACTTTAAAATTTTATAAAATGGTTCCATATAGGTAAGTAAAGGGAGTTGATAAAAAAGAAATATCATATCATTTTTAGAGAGTATCATGTAGAGTACAAATATATTTTATTGTTTATTTTTTCGTAGAGAAATATCGAATTAAGCAACGAATTTCTAGGAACTTCAAAATTGGCCAAAGTATTGTTTTGTTCATATCTTTTATCCAGCAGGGTACTTCACTCTAGCCATTGGGGCGAGTGGTTTCGGGCCTTGAGGTAACCCTCGTTACCCGGACCGACCTCAGCGGGACATTGCTCCGCCGGTAATGGGACGCCGCTTAGGACTATAGGTAAACCATTTAGGTCTGGCTACCCCCGCGACATAAGAGGGGCGCGGGGCTAGACGACAGAGGGTGAGCGGGGAGCAAGCGGGAGGCAGGCTATAGCTATTGGTAGGTTTTCCTATAGCTATTGGTATCTTTTAAAATATCTTTTATTTGCAAATACTAAAACTTGATTCATTTGTAATAGTTTGTAAGTTGTGAGCAAAAACGTTAAAAGTTTTATTCACTCAAATCTTACAAATAGTCCTTATGAATTATGATACGGATCCCTAATCCCTACAGATATGGCGAGCCTGACTCGCACTTGGCCGGGTTCTTATTACTTGAACTTATTGTTTATAGATCCTTGGTATACTGATTTTAGATTGAGTGCTTTCTGATATGTGTTAAATGAACAAGAGCATGTGTCTGATGTATTATCAATCAAGCAGATAAGGTATATTACATACATAATATGATTAAGCGTGATGTATTACTAATTCCCTTTGCTTTCGTAGTCAATCTGACTGATGAGGTAGGAGACAGTGGAGGTATTATAAATATGAAACCGTGTCAGTTTGCTTTTGTGTCATACTCAAATAATTAAACGCCTAGAATTGACCGTGTAAATGTAATAATTTTTTTATTAGGTACTTTACGTGATAGGTGGCGAGCCTATCTCCGTCAACTAGGTGTAAAATAGTTTCCACAAAGATCCTATGTCGCCTCGTACAACACCCACGGGAAGAGTAGTAGTAGAAGTAGTAGGGAGTTTAAATAAAAAACCTTAATAATAAGTAATTATGTTATGCTTATGAGCTATTGCAACTTTTTTGACTTGTCTCGTCTGTATTAAAATTATTTTTATTCATAATTGATTCAACTTTTCATAAATTAACAAAAGTTTATTTTAGGTCACCTTCCGCGAAAATGCGGGTAAATGTTCATAATCCGGGTTAGATAACCCTGTGTTAACTCGCGAATTGTCTATGGTTTCATACAAAAAAATTCAGGGTTTGCTTTGGTGCAAAACTTTTTTGTGATTTAATCTATTAAGGCGGCATTAACTCTCGGGTTATCTCTTAATTCGATTTTCGCGCAAGCCGGCCTTAGATAATTAAGAAAAAACATAGGAATAAATGACATAGATAATAAATGACATCGTAGTAAATTATATTTATTCTGGTATTGTCTATATTCTATCTCAACAGATGGACAACCGATAGGTTGGAATATGGGGAAAAAATCCCCGTGGTCCAACCATTGGACATTGCTGTTGGACCACGAGGAACGACCTGATATTTCGAGTTATTTAAAATATTAGTACCTAGTAGAAATAATTTTGAAATGGATATGCGTTTGGAATTTTGAAGATTTTTCAACGATATTTGGTATGAGTCCGGAATAAATCACAAATGTGTAAAACTTACCATCATGGGAATCATAGATGTAGATGACGTTTTTCCAGCCGTAGTATGTGATGGTGTCTATAACCGCTTTGTGATAATCCGGTCGCATGCTCACGGCATAGTCGATGAGTCCTGATGATGGAGGAATCACCTGCAAAACATCTTTACTTAATATAGCTCTGGAACTCTCGTCATTGTAACATTGTGGAACACTCGTCATCGTCATTCATCCATTGCGTTAATAAAATTAATGTGAATGTATTATTAAATTTTATTCGTAATCAAAATACAAAAATTCGACTTTAAGAATATATTTTATTTTATGCTCAAGTATTCAAACATCTATATATTTATTTTTTATTTTTAAATTATTTTCGCAAACTTCACAGCTGTATACTTATAACTACACATATATCACAATAGTCGTTTATGCAACGGTCACGTAATGATAGCGATTTTAACATGAGAACTGTTTTGAAACGAAGCAAAGCTGAGTAAAAAATTACGTGCGTTGCATACAATACTTTTTCTACCACCATGAAACATATACCTAAACAGAAAAAAACAAACCATTACAGAGACTTCAACAGACGCCAACACAATAACAAATTACGAAATGGGAGTAGAAAAACATATTATGTATGACGCTATGACACAATAACAAATTACGAAATTCGAGTAGAAAAACATATTATATATACCCAATTAAGATCATTTTTTTTAAAATAATTGATGAAATTTCTAACTAAGAAAGTACCCGGGTATATATTACCTTTTCCGTGTGTGAAATATTTATGTATAAATAAATAAATAAATATTTTTTAACCAGATTTAGCAGCTGTAACTCATTTTTTTTCGTATTGTTTCATTATTAATTTTTACTAATAACTCTTAATTAAAAATTTAAGTAACCCCTGACGTACCATTGTGGAGATCCCCTTAATTTTTCCTGTGGATCTGATAATGATCAGGAAAAAGTAAGTGGACTTCAATTTCGCAATATGAAAGATTATCAGCCTGCCGAAACTATAATAGTTAGATGGGGTCTTCTCGAAATAAAGTAGTAGAGACATTTACCTGAGACATTTCAAGAGATTTATTTTTTAAATTGTTTGTCATAGTATAAATTGAAATGATGTGGAGCTTGGAATTTTATGTTAGCCATGGTGAGGCCGAAGGCCGAGCTTCGAGTAAGGCGAATCCCGAAGCGTCCCCCCGTCTTCAGGCGCCGCCGTAGGTCTAATATGCTGAATCTTCTTAGCCATGTCTGATTAAAATTGAATCAGTGGTTCTAAGATCTTGGAGTATCTTAGGATGTTGGAGTATGATAGTATACGAGTATCTGGAACGGTAGCAGTTAGGTGGTTCGAGTTTGAGCTCAAATATTCATATGTTCATGGTGCGTTTCCGACGTCTGAAACTTTAAGGATCTGGTGATGACCAGGAAAAGTAAGCGAAATTCAATTTCACAGTATGAACATTGAAGAATTTGAAGATTATCAGTCTGCCGAAACCATAATAGTTAGATGGGGTCTCCTCGAACTAAAGTTGTAGGGAATTCTGAGACCTTTCAAGAGAAAAGATAATTAAAGATGGCGGCCAAAAAAAATATTTGTAGAGAGAGAGATTTTAAGACAGTCATGGCATGCCAGGGCGAGGCCGAAGGCCGAGCTCCGCGTTGGGCGAAGCCCGGAGCGACCCCGCCTTCAGTATTCTTAGCATTGCTAGATGAAAACTGGACCAGTAGTTCTAAGATCTTGCAGTATCTTGGGATAATGGAGTTTGATGGGATCTCTGGAACGGTAACAGTTAGGTGGTTCGACTTTAAGCTCAAATGTTTACGACCATCATGATGCCCTTCCCACGTCTGGAACCTGGAAGACCATGATGATGACCAAGAAAAAGTAAGGGGATCTCCACAATGGTACGTCGTGGGGGGTTAGTTACGTTTTTAATTTAGAGTTATTTACTTTACGGCTTACATAGCATGTGAAGGATTAAATCAAATTTCCCTTATCATCTTAATGTAAAGCATATTAACCACTAGCTATTGCAAAAAATACTTGTTACTTTAATATGGTGGATGGAAGTCATGCCTTTATCGCAATGTGCATAAGTAGAATTATTTTTTGGAATAAGCTTCTATCAACACCAAAATATTCTCCTACAAAAGGCATTTATTTAAAAGTTCACAGGTGGTCTTATATCGTTCTTAAAACTGAATTTCACAAGGGAGTGATACGACTTTTGTTAAAAACGTCACAAGGGAAAAGAACAAGAAGGCATATGTAATATACGTTTTCCACCCTGAGACATGTTTTAAATATAATTTAGATAGAAAACTGAATTGTAAATTATGGTATTCATTAGAAAGGCTAAGTTAATATCTAGACACACAGAATGTGTCCGCGGAGTTCGGGAAGAAAAAGGCACACTCACGTGCGTTATTTATATTATATTCTCTCGGTAGAACACAAAATCAAAGAGTAATTCTAATTCACATTAATACTTCTGAAAAGTCGACAACAGATCCTGATTTTTATAGGTACCTATAGATATTGACAGATCGATCAATTTGTAAATGTACGGTACGACTCAACTCGTTAATGTCTTTGTTAAATTTTCTGTGCTTATTACCGATTCCAAACAGTACCTTCCTAAGTAAGTACCTTTTGATATAAGTAGGTCGCCAATTATGATTGATATTCTGGGTATAAGTACACGTGTAAACATACTCAGCCATACATACATACATACTATAACCATCTCAATATAACGTAGGAATTTGATATGATCCACCGAGCCATGCAATTAGTGGCAAGGTAAAAGTTAAATAGCACCAAGTTATTTAATATCGATACTAAGTTCCACGACTACGTACTCGTAACACCCGAATGCGTTCCTAGCCAGAGCTTCTACTCCGAAATTATAGAGTCAGTCAGTGTACAACTATCTCGAATTATTTGCATACATTATGTTTATGAGGAAATTGAATGAACTAATTAATGTAAGTAAGCAAATGTAAGTACTTTTTTCACGTTTTAAACTTAATTAGGTGTAGTGTAATTATAGGTAGTTTATATATCGTTAATAATAATTGATAAAAAAATTATTGCATCAATAAACTTACATGGACATTCTGAAGTTGGATCTGAAATTCTTAAAATGTAGCTTTTGTATGGCGTTACAGTAGTGTGACGTCACAAATTGCTATTGTCGTTTCTTTCTACCTTCCAATTTCAGATATTTCGCTATTTAATTTTTCAACGAATTTCAATTCTTTTTACATATATGACCATCAATTTACGTATGTCTATTTTTAACCCCAGTCCGATCGAGGGATGGGTGTTATAAGTTTGACACGTTTGTCTGTTTCATTTGTCTTATTGTCTGTGGCCTCATAACTTAACAACAGATGATCCGATTTGGACCCGGTTTATTAATTTAATAGAGAATTTTGTTGAGAGTGTTCGTAGCTATGTCTGATAAAAATTGGATCAGTGGTTTTCGAAATCTTGGAGTAGGTATCTTTGATGTCAGATGGAATCGCTGGAACGGTAATAGCTAGATGGTCAAGGACCTAATCATGGCCAGAAATAGGTAAGAGATCTTCACAGTGGTACGCGTATGTAAGTTTTTTTATATTTAGAGTTATTAATGTTTGTGAAATGCATTTAATCTTCGTTACTTGTCAAGTACTCTATTGTGCTTTTTTGTTCTTAGTTTACAATATTTCCATTTCTATTATATTTTTATTTTTATTCTACCTAGGTACTTTAAATACCTATATCACAACGAAATTATTTGTAAATTCTTTGCCTTACGGATTTTACTTAATGCCTTACTGTTACGCAATTAAGTTTAATGGTGACCCAGTTGGGACTATGAATAAAGATCTCCATCTACCGTCATCGTAACAGAGTTTTGTATAACCAGTTGCGGTAGTTAGGCGGTAGTGGAATATCTTTTCTTGATTATGAATCCCGAAGGGATGCACATTTTTTTTAAAAAAGGAGAGTAATGTATTTGAAATAAATATACTACTGTATATTTACAAATTAATTGTATACATTTTATATAAAAAATTAATTTACCCATCTGCAATACTTATTTGTTTAGGTATATAAAACTAATATGTTCAGGTTTTAGATCTCATCTAAAGCTGTAAAACATATATTACTAGTATATGGAATCAGACGCTGAAGTCAGCGCTGGTTTTATTTCACTAACTTTTCATATAATGTTCGAAGCCAAAAAAATATATTTCATGAATCATCGCGAACGTAAAAATACCGATTCAAATCTCAGATAGGGACGATTTTTATGACTGTTACACTAATGTGTTTAATTACAAGTAAGTCTTACATATTCATCATCATACATACCTTTTCAGGAAACCATGGTGTGACAAAGGGCATTTGGAAAGTGTTGGCGTAGGAATGCAGAGTGTCGAAGGAGTCCGGTGTCACCGAACCCAGCATGGCAATCACCCCTCGCTCAAACTGGTTACATACTGCAAAAAAACCTTTAGGTTACCTTTGTTACCTTTACCATTTACATTCTATTAATTATACGCAAAATCATTGAAATTTGATAGCCAATTTATGATGTATGAAACTTAATACCTAAATGAAACAAAGACTTGTTTCTCGTACATACTATACTGCTTAATTATCCACATTGTCTGGGCCTCTTTTAATATTTTGATGATGTTTACATGATAGTTATTTGGCTATTCAATGTCTAACTAATCAGATTCAGTCACCGGCAGAGAAAAAATATACAAGATAAATATTTGTGTTCTCAAACAAAACCTACTAAAGTGATGTACTTAGCATTTAGCTAATACTTTGAATTAGATCTATATGTCTAATTGCCAATGGTAAACCAAGAAGTATGTCATCATGTCATGTCATACATCAAACATAAAACACACAAAAACTAAACTAAAACTAAGAAGAAAAGAAAGGGAGAACAAAACTAAAGATAAAAAATTGGTTCAATCGTTTTTAGTTACTAACATACAATAGTGGTACTTTTAAAATTTACCAACTTATATTTTGAGTCAAAATGTCTTACGTGGGGTATTTAATCACCTTAATACTGTTTTGTTGCGGATTATTCTAACAAGAACTCTGTAGCATACTAATGCGACAACGCCAGACTCGAATATTCAGTGCAGAATTGTACGCTGATACAGGATCAGATAATAAACTGCTATTAGCGAAACGTTCATGATTTATTTTAGGTGCTCCTTAACGCATACAGATTACACAAATAAGTACGGAATTTGTATTAGTTTCTACGAACGAATATAAGTTATTAATAATGAATATAAACTATCGTTAATATTTGGTATTACGGTTTGAACGCTGAATTCCAATGTAAATTTGCCAGTCTGTCACAAAATTGCAATTATCACAAACCAATGACATTTAGTTCACGAAGACATTAAGTACAAATAAAACAAAAGATTAGTAGCCCCTAAGCTATGTTTTGTTTAATTGGAAGTCAGCAGATACCTACCCTTTTTCACAATGGAAAATTCAATTACCGTTTTTCTAACTTTCGTTTAGATTTAGAATATCGAATGGAGGGACCGAATCATCTTTCCTACCACGCACGCATTAGTGCTCTCAGTACTTCCAAATATTGTTGAGGGTATTCGTGTTGAAATATGGATGCGGTAATAAAAAAAAGCAAATATCGCTTGGTTTGCCCGCAGGGAGTGAGGTAGTATGCCGATCACGTCTGGTTGGCATCACGGGGCGACTCATACGCTCGCAGATACTTTGCCGACTCTAAACTGTTAGCGGTTATGAGTGTTACAAAAGTTGGAAGGTAACCGTTACTTTTTGTTTCAAGCCAGTGTATCTACGAGTTCGCGAAATGTTATGTTAATGCTACGCCGTTGTTTACCTAAACTAGTATATAAGATATTTTGAAACTACGAACTTCCAATTTACTTTTTAACCCATATATTTTAAAATAAGTTATATATTCTGTAACTTATACATAATATCGGCCAGTTTTGATGCATCTTTTCATATACCTGTAACGAAGTCGACTTCAAAGTCCATATCAACCTCCTTGCCATCAATTTCAACCTCATTGTTAGCGTTTATCTCACCTCATTTCGTGTTGGCATTTTCATTTCTTCATCTATATTTTCAAAATTCAAATCATATTCCCATTCCATTCCTAAATTCCATTATTCCATTAATTTCATTAGTTTTAATTATTCTCTCTGTATTTTTGTCCTGAACTGACGTATGTCCGTTTTATAAAATTGTCTCCTACTACTACCTATTTTCTACTATTGTGTTGTTCTGTTCCTGATAAATATAATATGTACTATTACCAAGTTTCTTCTATTACTTCATATGCACACTGTCCTGGAACCCTGCTAGCCGGTACCTAGAGGGCAGATTGTAGCATACCTATGTTTCTAATTTTGTAAAGTATAACCAAACCTATCAATTTAATTTTATCGTCGTTGTTAGAAACTTATTTCTATTTCTTTCAAATCTATTCTAAGTACTTATTCCATATTTTTCTTCAAACTTTTCTCATTACAAACAAGATAGAAATGTCTGTTCAATAAATATTGACTCGAGTTGTACCAAATATTTTACTTTGCTTCTTTTTTGCAAAGGTGTGCGTATGTCAACAACAACGAGTACAAGGTAAAATTCAACAACAAAAAAAGGAATTTTATCAAGTACTTAATTAAATTGATGAAGGTTAAAACGTAATTCGACACAGACTGTACCTAAAGCACTCTTCCTTAGATTGCAGCTGATGAGTGCTTTGGTGAAACGATTAGAACTTGGTTAGAACTAAAATAAAATGTAGAAATGTAGCTAGATTCAAACCTAAACGCTGAGTAAGCCGAGTCTGATTTTTGGATACCACTGCAGAAATAACATGCCGTCTACGTAACCACACCTCGGAGAGCGCATTATCGATTTCAGATTACACGGGGAGGCAAAAGTGCAACCCTTAGATTACCTCATCTCTGGCAGACTCGCTGCTCCGTAGCATCAAAGTAATAACAAGTGAGTAAATACTACATAGAAGCTTGTACCCTTCACGTAGAATCTTTTGTGATTCCGTTGTGCAGTCGACTATACCCATATGCATACACAAGAGCGTCGTGTAGCCTACTTTCTTTGTTTGCAACATTCTGATGACCTCCTGACATTAGATTAGTGGAAAGTGCACCTGCCTTCTGTGTTAAGAGGTTTTTGAATCGTCAGGATAGTGCGTGTATCATATTCATTTATTTCAGTAATGATTGAATTTAGAAATACGTATTAAAATATTAGCATATCATGATTATTAGTAACATTATATTATATTATTATACCTATTACTACTCTATTACTATTTTGATTTTGATTACAAATAAATTTCCTTACTTAAAGTAAGTAGTTACATGGTAAAAAAGTATAAAAACAGTGTTGCAATATATACGTCTACAGTATTTAAAATATACATACACATACATACATACGTACATTGTACATCATTCGTCAAGGAACTCATTGACTACTTTGTCAATGAGTAGGGTAGAGTTGGTAAACATTTCTTTAATTTAAAATAAAACTGTTGTACGTTTTAGCATCTCGGATAGGAGCTGGTGTTTTGTTGTAAATTCGCGGCTCTGTGACGTGCGTGAACAGATGGGTCTTTAGTAGTCGACTGTAAATTAATTCAAGGTCCTGCTGCCCTTATTTTTGTCAGTCTCTTGCCAACCCATTTCCTAATAGGATACTATATTAGATTTCTTCTGGCATATTTACCTATCTCAAGTAGGTACTCGTATGTAGAGCGATGGCACTGTGAGGCTTTGAAAATCAATATAGTGTAAATAGGTACTGATTTTACCAGTGTATTATATTTATATTATATTTTTGATGCTGTTATTTGTTACAGATAATAATTTACGACAATATTATTTTGGTAACAAACTGTTTTCTCAGAATCTTCTAGAAACGGTGGGATATTTTATCAATATCTTCTATTATCCCGTTTTCTTGTAGAGAAATATCATAGCAAGGAAATGATCTAATCACGACTAAAAGGCTTTGCTGTGTTTTATATGGGCAAATCTAGGTAAAAGTTGGGTTGTGTGAACCAATGGCATAGGCACTGGTAGCAAATTGCGACACGCGGTGGATGGTTCCATTTTATATCGCTTGGGTCGCATGCCGTAAACATTCTTGGCGATCCGAATAACTGTGCTGGCCGTGGCGGCATGTTACCCTTATCCAATAACTGTGCATTGCAACTAGCATTCCTTTCTGCACTATTACTCGAATTTTCAATGCGTATTTTGAATCATACGTTCGTTCGACAATGCGGAGTTGATTCCATCACTGACAATAATATACGATAGATTGTGAAACTTGGCCACTACCTATATTGAAAGTTGTCAGTCCAATAAATCGTCGAATTTGGTACATTGTTACAGAAACATGTATTTTCTAACATACCTACCAAAATATATGGAGATGCTATTACGACTAAGGCTAAAATCAAGCATACATTAGTAATGCTTGATTTATTGTAAAGCGATACCCCTACATAATATATTCCATACTCTCCTAAAGTTTTGTTTTTCGAATTACCATAAAAGAGTTGGTATAAAAGTTCAGTCAACCAATGGAAGCAGAAAACACAGACCCATTAAAAAGCTGCAAAACAGCAATTCTTGCATTGCTGGTTTTCGGTTTAAAGACTAAGAGAACCAACATAATTACCGTCACATGAGTTACTACATCTAAGTCTAATACCGAAGTGAGATGTCCATTGGGCGATGGTGACCACATCAGGTGGTCCATTTACTCGTTTGCTCTACTTACCTATACAATAAAAAATCAAATATCTATCCATTTATCAATCTCAGCCACTTGTGGTCCGATCCGCCTTCGGACATAGGCCTCCTCCAACTTCTTCCACTTCAAACGGTCGCAGGCAGTGCGTTCACCCATAGGTGGACGACCTTGTCCCCGCGTGTTTTGCCGTGGTCTCCACTCCAGCGTTCTACTGGGCCACCGGTCCCTGTACATCCGTGCAATGTGTCCCGCCCATCTCCATTTCCGGATCTCGATGATGTCTACCACGTCTCTAAGCTTCGTCCTTTGCCTGATCCGCTCGTTCCGTTTGTGGTCTAGTAGTGTTATACCGAGCATCACCCTTTTCTAACAATATAGCGCCATGAATTTATGAAAGTACATTGTTATCGTGGTATTTACCATACGTTGCGGCTTTAGTTTGATGGGTAAGTAAATAACTTTTTCAAATCATCAGAAAATATTTATTTTTTAGATAGTTTTATACGTATATAGGGGGTATACGTACCTATTACTTAAGAATCTAAAAATAGCATAACATTAGGTTTTTTTTAAAATTGCCTATAGACTGTCCCACTGCTGGGCAAAGGCCTCCCATCCTCTTTTCAATTTTTCCCTATCCTCGGCGTCCTTATACCATCATTTTGGTATAAGTAAGGAATTTTTAAAATAAGTACTAAATGTATTTGGTGAAATATATTTCCCTCAAAAGTAACGTTTTGATAAATACGAAGTAAATAGCAGCCATATCAGCAAATAGGATGTTGGATATGAAAATAACACGATTTTCCAATGGCAAAAACACAAATCCGTTTCCGTAGGGAATACAATTATTCTTCCACGTGTATTGATAGGTAAGCGTGTATTGATATGTTTTGGATTTTACATACACTCGTATGTATACATTATTATATCTGTACCAATAATTTGTAAGTACATATTTTACTTTTTAGATTAACAAATCTGTTAAGAACGTTAATTCAAAATATTAAGATGAAATAAGTTAAAATATTTTTTGAAGTAAATATTTATTATACCGAAAGTGATCATAGAATGCTAATTCTACGATTACTTTATCAGGTTCAAGAAATAATTCATTAAGTTTTTAGTACATTCGGCCTCCTACGCGCGCTGTCGCCGTAGCGGGACCAGCGCAGTCATAGTTTTTCGTAGCTCTATTGTAGCTACGAAACGAATATTTTGGGCAGTCGGTAATTATACAAGGTGTACTTATCATAGTTAAAGGCTGTGAAATTATTATATTAGTAGTTATGTATTTTATTATGTGATAATATAATAATCATTAATGAATTATAAAATATGAACGAATTTTGCAAACAATTGAAAACACATACGGCTTGTTTATTATGTCTTCAAATACCACTGAAAACTAATAGTCGAAGTTAGGTTGGGCGTTAAGTAAGTTTCTGCACCGTACACTTGTGTAGGGAAAGCCTTAACGAGCAAGTCACTCAAGGTTTTAGGCGAGTTCTGATTTATTTACCACTAGTAACATCTGTTCCATGACACAAGTGTTTAAATTATACTTTGAAGTTGTCAAATTATCGCGTTCACTTTGGTAACTTCGTGTTTATAATAGAACTAGTTCGAAAGGATGTTACACAGATTCATAATGAATCATACAGTTTGAGCAAAGAATGTGAACCTGCCCAGCTAAACTGGTTCTCCACAGCTTCACAAAACGGAGAATATTTTTTTCTCTCATCCATCAAGTGTAAACGTATGATCAAGCAAGCCAACATATTATATTAGGCTATTATATACTTTACTTATTTGACGCATTCATACGAATATCAAGAAATAATTACAAAAACTTATTATGTACAGTAGACCACAGGTCAACCCACCCACGTCATAATTTGAAAATCTGAAATGTATCATATTGCCCAAGCATAAGGTTCTTTTTTAATTTACTTCTAAACCCGCATTTGACCTCGATCCGCCTGATGGTAAGCGACGATGAGGTCGACGATGGTGCATGCGGGTCCAGTAAATGCCTATTCACTCTGGCCTTGAAGATCCCAAGGTTGTAGGTTTCGGGAAATACAGACGCCGGCAGGCTGTTCCATTCCTTAGCCGTTCGCATAATGACCGAAGAAGCAAATCGCTTCGAACGAGCAGATGGGATATCAACAACATAAGGATGGAACCCCTCCCCGCGCCTGGTAGTCCGAAGGCGGAATGGAGATGCTGGAATTAGGTCGTGCAATTCCGATGCGCACTCTCCGAAATGTATCCTATAAAATACCGATAGACAGGCAACCTTGCGCCGATGTTTCAGACTTTGTAGTCTAGCTTCCGCCAGCGAATCGTCACCTATAAGGCGCTTAGCGCGTTTCTCCACTGAGTCAAGGGCAGCCAGTTCGTATTTAGCTGAGCTGTCCCACAGGTGGCAGCAGTACTCCATGCACGACCGGACTTGAGCTTGGTAAAGGTTTAAAAGCTGTCCCGGCGTGAAGTACCGCCTAACCTTACTCAGGATGCCCAATTTTTTGGCTGCGGTCTGAGCTTTTGACTCAATGGAGCGCCCAAAGTTGAGATTGAGACAGATGATATACTATAGCTTGTAGTCGACTGTACGACTGAGTTCCGTAGAGTATAACGTGTCTTCACTGTACATTTATCGAAAAACAAATGTAATATTTGCGTCCATATCATGCGACATCTATGAGTTGAGTCGGGTGTAACATTACGACTACGGCTCATACGTACGTCTACTGATTTTTATTCTTATTGCAGAATAAATTATTGTTTATTTATTTATTATTATTCTATGTTTAGTCTACGTGAAATCAGTGAGAGTGAGCGTACAACATTTTATAAATTCATTAAGGACGTGAAACTGATGGCAAGAATGTTCTGCGAAGTAACGCGATACGGATTTAATTCCATGAGTAGGACTTCGGAGTTGTGAACATGGCGAGGAGGGAACGAGCGAAAAGTGACCACAGTGAGCGCACAGTACAAAGATTAAATTGAATTGGGCAACTTGCCAGATCCACCGTACCAAAATTACGAAATATTATGCTAATTTTGTAGCTTGAGTAAAAGCTGATTATTGTGCTGTTTGTCCCGTAGAAAATAAGAATAGAAATAGAATCCAAAATAAGTTGTCGGTATTTTGGGTCTAGCAATAAGCACATACTCGTACAAGGCGGATTAAAAAATACGTTTTGTATCTAATAACTCTAAATTAAAAATTTGAGAAATCGCCGACATGCCATTGTAGACATCCCCCTGGTCATCATCAGATCCTCAAGGTTTCAGATGTGGGAAGATCACCATGGTCATAAACATTTGAGCTCAAACTCGAACCACCTAACTGTTACCGTTCCTGAGATCCCATCATACTCCGACATCCCAAGATCTTAGAACCACTGATCCAATTTTCATCTGACATGGCTAAGAACATTCAGCAGATTAGACCTGCGGCGCCTGAAGGCCCCGCTATGGCTATCTTAATATTTTTTGGCCGCCAACTTCCAATTCTTCGTGTTTCATATTGCGAGATTGAAGTCCATGTACTTTTTCCTGGTCATCATCAGATCCTCAAAGTTTCAGATGTCGGAAACGAACCATGCACCTGAATATTTGAGCTCAAATTCGAACCATATAGCTATTACCTTTCCAGATAACCAGGAACAGGTGGGAACCTGACATCAAAGATACTCCAAGATCTTGGAAACCACCGATTCATTTTTAATCAGACCTAGGTAAGAACACTCTCGACAAAATTCTCTATTAAATTTAAAAAAAACAGGGTCCAATCGGATCATCCGTTGTTAAGTTATGATGCCACAGACAGACACACAAACAGACAAACGTGTCAAACTTATAACACGCCCTCCCTCAATCGGTCGGGGGTTAAAAATAATATATGATACAGAATTTGGCCACTGCATAGAAAAAGATATCTTTCTGTATTTTAAGTAATTTATTTACCTAGAACCTTGCACGAAACACATAACCTGGGAATTGAATTGGACTTGTAATAGTATTGTAATTTTAGTTACCTACCTAAGTACTTTCATAAAATTGGAATCTTTGAAACTATAGGTAATAATTAGTACATAATGGATAACCATTTATTGTTTGAATGCAATACAACATAATATAGTATAATAGCACCAGGTCCATGTACTTCTTTAAATATTGAAAATAGGAAACAACAAGCAAATCACATAAATTCGCCGCTCTAGCTACACAGTTTGAGCATTTTAACTTTTTATAGCGACTTTAAGAGTGAAAATTCAACGGACTTCTGTGAACAAATAGTAGTCCCTGAAGAGAGGAAACTGCCATAAAAATTCGCGTCGTCGTCATTAGTCTCAGACGTGTTTTGATCAGGACTCCGCGCGGCGTCCAACGCGGCCTGCCTCTTTTTATCTTCGACTCGCAATTTTAAATGAGGCCCCGTGAAAAAATCCGCCTTAGAGAGAACTCGATTTTATATCCCAAAAGAGACGGGAAATGACTTTTACGTGTCTGTTAGAATCACAAAGTACTCAACAGCCGCAAACAAAGACGAAGATTCAACTGAATATGATGAAATAGTGGACCAAGAAAGAATGAACTGAAATATAAACTATTACTGAATAGGTACAGCACCGTTATTATGATTATTTCCATATAAACATTAGTAAAAACTAGAACAAATCCGTTCAACCGAGATTAGCCTATACGGACAGAAAAAGGAACGAGCCGGGGGACTTTACTTTATAATATGTAGTGATTAATATTGATATATTACATGTTTGATGATCACCTGTTTGGAAAGTGAGGTTTTATATATAATATATTACTCGTAGCTATTCCCGGCGGCGGCTTCGCTCGCCTCGTTTTTTTTTGTCTCAGATACCTTCCCGGGTGCACAACAACTTACCAAAGTTTAATCGCAATCGGATGAATAGTTTAGGAACGCATAGAGCACAAACAAACAAACATAAATTCATTATTATATTTAAAGATGCATATATCTATATATACAAAAATGAATTTTTGTTTGACCACTTTCTGGCCGTTCCACCAGTTACTCCACCAATTAGCAGCTGACAAGTAACCATCGGGTTGTCGAAACAATTCCTTGCATAATACATATACTTAAACAGCCTGTATATAATAATAATAATAATAATAATTCAGTTAATTGTTATGTACTTGATTCATGTTTTTTGTATAGGTATCGTATATTAATTTAATGAATTTTACAGTGTTTTAGTATACTAGTACTTTACTATGTAATGCTATGTAATTATAAAATAAATAAATAATTTCGCTTTGGTCTAGATACAAGTATTCTAAATATTACCTTTTAACGTCACTATTTGGGTCACCTGTATAATTAAAAGACATTTTATATAAAAAAACAGTAAGTAGGTAAGTACTTAATAAAAGGACTTGTAGCGTCAAGTACGTTCACAATAGGCCTTTTCAAATATTTTTTATTTACGAAATGCCTCTGTGTATAGAAGCGATCAGCTACAGGCAAAATATTTCGTAGGAAATGTCTACCCCGAGAAACAAATTATAGGGACCTTCATAGCTTGGACAGGATTTTGTAGTTCCATTAGTGCGCAAATATTGACAAAATAATTTCATTCTTTTACGAATTTAGACTCTATACGCATAAAAGTTTACAATTCTCGCTCTAAAGCTTCCTTATAAATTTTCTTCAAAGATGCAATTGCTTTCAAGTAGGCTTTATCAGATCATTGTGATATACGAAACGTTTTCAAACGAAATACTTACGAGTACCTTGAACTTTTGTATATCTATGCGAGTATATTGAAATGTAAAAGTGTAATATTTAAACATTTTTTTATGAAATTTGGGATTCTAAGTAATTGGGTGGGTCTTAATATATTATACATACAAAATTTCAGGTATGTAGGTCAAATAGAGTTTGAGTTATAAAGAGGTTCGAAAATGGCTCGAAATTGTTCCTGTAATATGTATAACACCATGTCAGTACATCGTCGCCCTTTTTCGTTCCGAACATGGCGGATACACTCCCGTGTGTCTAGATTTCTACTCAATAAATAAATTTAATTTTGTCGAAATGATGTGACGATAGAAAATTGTGCCGGACCCACCATACCACTTCAGGCATGCAAAAAAGAGGCTCAGCCCTGTAGTCTCGGGCGAAGAATAGAGCTACGGTAGCCCCTGCCTGTCGTAAACGGCCTCTAAAATGGGTCGCGGGCGGGAAAAGTGGGGGCTTTGGCCGTACATTGGCTGACGACCCTAGGGGAGGCAGCAGAGCGCTATGGCCGCACGCTGCTGTGACGGGAGGAACCTGGAGGTGGAATATACACCTCCCAGGAGGGGCCCATGGCAAAGTGCTAGGGGGGCACCGGTGCGAAAAAGGCAAAAAGAGGCTGCAAAGTACCACAAGTTTGAAAAGTATGAAACGTCATCAATAATTATCATCCGATATCATCTTAATCATCAATTTACGTCCCCACGTTGGGCAGAGGCCTCCCTTTGCTCGTAAACTTTCTCAGTTTTTCCTTAAATATTTTCCTTCGCCGTTAGAGTACTAGCAGATGATTTTCTCCCAAACAAATAATGAAACTAAATAACTTTCAACCGAATTAATAGTAATTATTTTATGCTAAAATATCATGCACAATATGTATATGAATATTAATCTATACATATAATAAAATCATAAAGGTGACATTTTTGTTTGTCTGTCTGTCTGTTCACGTAAAAACCCGATTTGGATGGAGTTTACACAGATATATTTAAGTCCAGATTAACATCTAGGCTATTGATATAATATTTTGACAACTACTTAAAAACGGTCAAGTGTGATGTTGAAGTTGTGAACAAAATTCACAACTTACAAGATACTTATGCTTGCTTGCCCGCATCTATCATAGGTAAAATAAATATGGAAATAAATTTATTTTTATTGAAAATGGGGTCGAAATGTGAACGTGGAGTTACTGGGGCAAGTGGGGTATCATATCAAAAGGCTTTGTTTGCGCATTACGAAACTATTTTTATAAATAAATACAAGTCTAGCTCGCTGTGGTGTATCTATTCCATTTTAAAAAGCACTGTTAGGATCAAAAATGGTATTTACTTCAAAATTGACCAAAACGTATTTAATTAGTTTCAGTAATTGTTTCAATATTCAAACATGTTTATGAAATTTTGTTTTCTTCCTAAGTGTGTTGAAAAACGCGTGAGCATTGGTCATTACATTCTCGGCTCCGTTATACCCTCGCCTTTGGCTCGGGATGCAATCCAGCCTCGAATGTAATGGAATGACCAACTTAGCTCACTTGTATCATCATGTACTATTATGTTGTAGATAAACATGTTGAGAGGTTCCTTGTTCTTCCATCTTAGTTTGTTTACTGCATTTTCAATTTTGTAACTTTTGCTTTTCAAATCTTTTATGATTCTGTCTGGTTTTACATATGTAAAATGCGATTTTTGCCATGACTCTGATTGTTCTTCCTTGTTTGTGCCAAAAATAGTTGTGTTCAGACAAAACCTTTGTTATTGATCTGTAAGATTCCTCGTGTTTGGCATTTTTTAACACTGCCTTTCATCATTTTCACTATGAAGGAATTGTCTGAATAACTTTGCAATAAAAAGTCAAAGAAACTTTGGTAGCCTTTGACGCCATCGACTAGTGTTTTTAAAGTTTTGAGCTTATTCCATAGTTCAGTATGTTATCCATATTATTGTCCAAACCATGAAGGAACGAACGCCCGAAGGAGAATATTGTTCGCGATAAGAACTACACGGTATACACGTAATACAGGGGCTGATTCTAGAAATTTGTCATTTTTTTATAGGCTACAGTTATTTAGTAATCAATTTAATTTAGTAGTAAGTATTATACTCGTATTTACTAACTCTTCTAAGTTAACAATACATGCTACTTATTTTATTGTCTGTTTGTCTACTTATCGTATTTTTAACCCCCGACCGATTGAGGGCGAGAGAGTGTTTGACATGTTTGTCAGTCTGTTTGTCTGTGACCTTGGTAACTTGACAACGGATGATACGATTTGGGCCCGATTTTTTCATTTTGTCGAAAGTTTACTTAGCCGTGTCTAATAAAAATTGGATCAGTGGTTTCCAAGATCTTGGAGTATCTTTGATGTCATGGGATCGAGTTTGAGCTCAAATGACCATGGAACTCTTCCCACACCTGGAACCTCAAGGACCTAATGATGACCAGGAAAAAGTAAGATCTCCACAATGGTAAGTCGGGAGTTTTTTAAATTATACATTTTGAGTTATTATCAATTATAGTACTCGTATATATATATAGTATAGTATATATCACATACGATGGAATGTATTGCAGGTATAAGTATTTTCCTGTATAAAGGCCATTGTTGGTAAATTCTAGATCTATATATTTTATATGTATAGCTCTAAGGGTATGATAGGGATTGCCTTCAATAGGTTGCAACCCCTCAGGACCCATATTGATTACTATCTAAGTAAGTATGCTACAGCCGTCCGACCATTGTCCTATTCAGTCTAATATTGTTAAGAACATTCCCTGCAAACACATAGTATAAGGCTGGTTTCAGTGCTCTCGCCTATAAAAATATAAGTCGGTAAATATACCCATCTCATTTTCAATCAATTTTAATATTTTTGAGATTGATATATTGATTAAACTATGTACCACAATCATAAAATTATTTACAAAATGAAACGTGCATATTTTGACGCCAAATAAGTACTGACCGAAAAAGGAAAGTGTGACGGAAGGACGGCAACATTTTTTTTAATTTGGTTTTTGGTATATAAATAGAACTATTTTTGGTCGTGATACAATTATTTCCTCCTCGATTTGCTCGGCGTTACGGCAGAAAGTGTAAAAATCGGAACGTTTGGGACATTTCCATGTCACACTCACATACAATTATCTCGAGATAAAATTACGTAAAAATTTCGACCAGTCTTTGTTACAAGAAAAAATGATAATATTATTAGTACTTACTTAGCCTGGATAGTTTGAAGGCATCCGCCGTATTGATAACGTCCACAAACAGTTGGAAGTCGAGGCGCGTTCTGTTCTGGTTCGAGTGCTGTACCATCGCGAACTTGAACGCGGTCTGTATTTCCTCCGTATTCTTATCAAAGACGACACCTGTAAATTGACAGAGATAGTATTACAAAAGCGAATAAGCTCCACGTTGAATGACGGGGGGCAGGAGTGAGTTAACCCCAGCGACACTTCGACCCACAGGGATCCTTTGAGAATTTTTTTGCATGTCGGCCATGTTTTTAATTTATTACTTCAAATTAAAAAGCATCACAAAAGTATAAAGATGGAGTCGATTCAACGAAGCTTTGCGTAGCAGTCTCGTGTACTAGTGAACCATTATTTCTTCAATTAACTTGTAAAATTGCTATTTTGCATTGTCTATACGAAAACTACTCTGAACGAGAACCTGGAAGATATAATTTGTGTTTATATTATATACGTATCTATATTACCCTTATTGCTATCACATTATCGTTATGATTAGAGAGAAAGCCAAATACAGTATGATTTGTACAGCATTGCCGCGGGCTAGAATACTAATGATTAAATAAAACCTTAGTAGTCCATTGGTTTATGAATATGACTAGTGTGCGAGCCGCATTCACAATTTATTGTTTTTCGAGCATACGCGCTGGTAGTATTTCCGAATGGAATTTATAGCTTTAGTCTGGCTGGAGAAAAATATGGATTTATTGTCCGAGCTTTGCAACAAATCGTTATTGCTTTTAGGGATCTCATGCTACAACTCGATAAAATGATATTGGAAAATGTAGTTATATCAACGTATAAATATGACAAGTCATAATTATGTCAATGCCACTCTTATATCTAGTATATACCTACAAAGTCCTATCTGTAATGGGTTCCGGGACAGGCGGTACTAACCTAACCTAACGTGTAAAAATTCACAATTGGGCGAAACGAACGAATGTCAAATCGTACGATTGCAACAGCGTATTATTCGCGGCATAAAAGTTGACCTAAAATGACGGATGCAGTAACAAATTTCAGGTCTCAATTGAAGTGCGGTATGAGGCGCGACTCGAGGAGCCGCGCATAACCATACGAGATCTGTGTTGTACCTGCGCGGAACGAACGCCTTTTTAGGTCAAGTTATAATGCACAAACAAAGGTCATAATACTAAAAATACTGGTCAACTGAGTGTCGGACACGCACGTATTACATTATTTTAATAACAACAAATACTAAAACTTCTAACTTGTAACTGTCAAAGTGACAAATGTTAAAGTGACAAACGTCAAATTAACAAATATTTTGTGGTGTATGAGTTGTATGGAGGTTGTATGGAGTTTATATGGAGATTGTATGAGTTGTATGGAGTTAGTATGAAGGTTATATGAGTTGTATGGAGTTATAAAAACTCCATGCAACCCCTATAAAATTTCATACAATACAACCTCCATACAACTTATGCTAACTCCATACAACTCAAACAACCTCCATACAAACTAAATACACCTAATACAATCTCGTGAAATATGGAGATACAACTCATAAAACCTTAAACAATTGGTCATTTGACATTTATTATTTTTGGCATCTACCTACAAGATTTGTCAAGTATACCAGTTGTGAAATTTGGTCATTTTGTCACTAATACTTTGTGACCATTATTTTTATTATAATTTGTACATTTTGACATGCGTACATTTCGCCCAATTGTGCATTTTGACACGTTGGCCTAGTCTCGGAACCCTACAATGTGTGTGTGTGTGTATGTGTGTGTGTGTGTGTGTGTGTACTGTATACAATATTTAGTATTATCTATCACTATCGTTCGTGAGCTGAGCTCTGATCGAATCGTATCGATCGATCGTATCGTGCTGAGCAGTTAGCTCAGCTTTAAAAACGATCCTAAATAATGTTACACAATTATAACTCAATTACTTATTTATTTTATAATAATATATACCTTTTACGAAAAAAGGGCCTATAAAGCGTTCAGCAAAGTGGCGACAAATTAAGTACTTTAGAGAAATAAGTGAGTTGCTTACGTTTTAAGTAGATAAGTATGTATGCTAATATAAAATTCCGAGAATTGGGGCACTTGTTTTTTACTTTTATTTGAAACTGAAAAAGGCTTCTGACGAGGAAAATACACGACTTACTTTTTATTGTAACGCGAATGGTGTGGGGAGGCGGAAAGTTTTCTTATTTTTCACGTTCGCAACGACAGATGCCTCTAATGTCTTGGGTCACTTTTTATAACCTTATAGAATTTTTTATTTAGATCTAAACTAACACCTCATACAGATAGGAAACATAATGAAAATAGAGAAAATACTGTTATTTTAGTAAGAATATCTTTAGAAACTTTTATTTCGGCTCAATTCTTGCAGGAGTCGAAATTACCAAGGGTAGCTCAAAGGGAATTCAAGCAACACTGAGGCCATTAATTAAAACCAGCTAACCTACTAAATCAGAGTTCCTCGTTTCCTTTTAAATTGTCACAAACACTACCCTATGAGTGTGACCTAGTCAAGTTCGCCAGAAACAATGGCAAAACTTTTGATTGATAAATCCATAATAACTAAGATACCTTAGAACAATGGAGCGTCGACATTAAGCATTTCGAAATACCAAATTATGAATCTAAAAATCTACAGATTGATTAAACTATGAATTATTTGCATAAGTATGTATGTACTTCTAACTATAAATACCGAAAGTACGAGTAAATACATAGCGTGTTTTGTTTATATCAGGTGTACGAATTTCATGAACATTTTCACACGGAGCAAGCGGTCTGTCCGAGCCAACACGTGCGATAACATTACACAAACACATGATAGCGCAAATAATCTGCCGTAATGCGTAAAATAATGGCTAGCTATATCGACAGCAGCCGATTAATTTAATTACATTGTGAATTAATTGCAAAAGTGAAGCGATGGCGGGCCAGTGCTTTCTGACAAAGTGTTTGTTAAGTAATTACTGTCGCGTACCACTTGAGCCAATCGCAATTTATACTGGAAACTGCGATCGATCAGTTTTATTATTAGTGACGACGACATAGGTAACCACCTATTCGAAATACTATCAACCAAATTTTGCCATTTTAACAAGCTCGGTAATTCAAATACTTATGAAAATAAACAAGAAATAAATCTCGAAAACTAAGACATAGATACAGGTCATTATGGCTAAACTATGTTATAAACAGCCTAACTTGTTCTCCCTTTCCGTTTGGCACACCATCTGTCTAACATCCTGTATATTTGTGTGGTGTAAACAAAATATAGCACTTACGCATTCTGTCAGTCTGTTACGACGCGCCGTGATGAGCGACACACTTTAAAGTGATCTATCTCATCTCATAATTTTCAATTTCCACGTGGATTTACTGCATGGCGTCTATTACACGTCGTGATGAGGGCTTTGTTCTTGTTAAGAGTAAAGAATAATTTGGCAAGCGTTACGTAAGTATGTACTCCAATCTGTTGTGAACAGGCCCTTCCTGAGAGTCGCGCTTGCCTCGCCCGCCCGCCGCCGCCTCCTCCTCACTGACATACACCCCACATTTATTTACACGACACAGATTAATTCTACGTCATCCCACACATATCCACTGCGAGACTCCGCTCTTCTCAATCATGCCACTACACAAAATAGCAGTCACAAATACGGTTCAACAACATGCAACCGCCGGATCTTCCAAACTAGGTTTAATCAACATGTAGTAACCGAACAACCTGTGAAGACTGTAAATAGATTATTATTGGGATTGGATTGGATAATTTGCACATCAGCTGACTTGAAGGCTTGATTTATGATATCAAAATATTTTTTCTATTGTGGTTCTTACTTGCTTGCTTGCTTATCGTAAGGTTAGTGGCCAACCTATTTGTCAGAGTTGTTCAGGCCGCCCGTAGGCCTCTGACATGGCTTAACGACTGCTGTCGAACGACAACAACCGGGACCGACTGCTTAACGTGCTTTCCGAGGCACGGAGGAGCTCAGATGAAATATGCCACTAGCCACCACCCATCCAGGTACCGACCGCGCCAACGTCGCTTAACCTGCACGATCACTTTCGGACCGTGCTCGCAACTAGGCTACGAGCTCCACAATATTAATTATTCTTCTTAAATATCTCTTTATTACGTAAGTTCTTACTATATACTCATAACTACATCTGAAGTTTGGTAAAACAACTGTATTCACTTAGATTTTTACAGAAAACTTTAGAAGTTTTATAACCAACAATTTCAATTGATGCAAATCTGAAAAATTAATTTTGCGTGAAATTTTTGTTTCTCAAATGCCTTTACTTATAATAATAGCCATGTCAATTTGAGTTTCCAAGTATAAAATAAAGTTTTGTTTAATAATCATAATTTAATAATAATGTCACAATATAACGCTTTAAGTATCAAAATTGTGGAAAAGCAGAACACGAGTGCAGCGAACGACGTGATGCCTGCTGTCCGCCACCAGCCACCACCGTGCTGCGGTCTCATTCCATTAGACTGTGTGCCCATAAACTCCACTCTACGTCATACTCACGGTTTACAACTGAAAACTTCCTCGTGAGACCGCTCTACCCGATACAGCATCGGTGGGTAGTAATTTAACAATGTGGGGTTGTCGTCGAGACTGCGGTTTCCGAAATAAAACTTTCGTATAAAACGGTGGCAAAAGTATGCCCATAATGTATGTACCGACGGATTTTATCCCTGGTTACAAGTTAGCTTAATTTGTGATTAATGGAGGTATATTATGTCGTAGCCAGATGGTGTAATTTAGAACTTTACGAAGTATGTGGACTGAGGACAAATCATGAGAGCGATCAAAATTTAACATATATCGGTGAATTGGACATTTTGGGAGAGCCGATATTCTGGCTCTCTTGGAAGAAGAAAAAATAGTAGGAGCGGTCATTTTCTTCCTTCCGTCATTTCTTCATACTGGGATAAAAATGTAGTTGTGGCCATACAATCATCGTACAAAATTTTCAACAGTATTCCCAGCAGTGGGACAGAGTATTGGCTATGAAAAAATCAATTGTAGTCTGTGTGAATTGACGAACTTTGTTTCATGAAATGCTTTTTAATAATAATAAAAATCGGCATTTAGTTGATTGTGCTTGCATTTAACGAAGTGGCCAGGTGTTTTGTATAGTGTTCGTCACCTGGGCTATGATATCATATAGGAATATATCTATATACATATTATATTATTATCTGAAACGCCCAATGAGCTTCGCTCACAATCAGAATTATTTATTGTTTCTCTAATGTACTGCTGGATTAGCTTATAGAGGTAGGTAATGCTGCAGGCCCAGGCAGTTGTTAGTTTACTGGTATTGTTACACGTAAGTTGCAGGTAAAGATGACTTCTGAACAATGTAGTTTATAATAAATTGTGACTTTGCTTACTATCAATAAACATATTGGCAAATCAAGGTTGATGTGCTTAACACCCATACATAACAATAATTATTTGTTGACCCACTTTCAGGTGAATAGTAAGTAAGTACGAGTAGTTACGTATATTGAAATTAATAATTAAAAACATGAATGTGAAAAAAGGGGCCAAGTTATGTGGAAGAGACCACTGCGCCCGGTTGCCAATTGGATGGCAAGTTCAATTAAAGTTCCTTCAAACTTACCTTCAGAAATAAAACAACAACATACATTGTTTAAATAAAACAATTATTGCTTGCATAAATAAAATCCCTGGCTTGGTAAGTTTTCACATAGAAGAGAAGAGTTTAAGAGTCCAGACAAACTATCTGAGCTATTTTTATTAAATTTGGGATTTTGGGTAATCGGGAGATATTATTCGATATACAAAATTACAAGGTGTAGGTCAAATAGATTTTAGGGAGTTTAGGGGCTCGAAAATGGCTCGAAATTATTCCTATATAATACACGGCAGTCGCCCTTTTATCCGAACTTGGCGGATACGCTGCCGCAAGGCAGCTAGACATCGACGTTAATCATACTCTAAACATAGCTAGAGCAAACTTTATTAGTATATGTCCAAACTTGTACATATAATATACCCCCGTGCAACCAATAGAGCTTAATTTAGATTACTTAGTTGAAACGCCTTGGGATATTGAACTTAACTATAGCGTGCCAAGTGTAACATATTACCGATCGGTATTTCCTACAAAATGTTCTCAACCATACACTTTACCAACTGTTTTTTGCTGCCATGTAAAATCTTGTGTTGTATACAGCCTACATCCCACAGAAATAAATCAAGAGCAGAACGGTGACCCGGGCGAGCTGCCATATGAATCGCGCGTGTCAACATTTTCATAAGTCACGCCCCCAAAATGACGTGATTACGAACGAAATACCTACTTTTGATTGACTTACTGTCGTTCCTATTGTTTTTACAGTTACAAACCGCACAATAAGGCATTTTTGCACAGCCGGTCTGATCGATACGCGTCGAAAACTAGGCGCTGAATGATAGAAATCTTGTAGTATTTTACAAGATTGAGACACGTGTCCCGCTCTATCTTGATTTATTCTCTGTCCTATTAAAATATACTTATCTTAATCAACTTATTATTTAAGTACCTATACGTACGTTTGTACAAAACTATAGGTACTTAAATCTGTAGTCTCTTCTAAGTCGTGTTTCTCAATGCTGAGGGTCGTGATCTAAGGAATTAATCACATAGACCGACTCTTCTGGCAGATTTAATGGGGTGGCTTGCCATTGCCTTCCAAATTTCACACTTAGGTTATATCAGTGTCTTCACAATGTTTTCCTTCACCGTCAGAGCAGTCGGTAAAGACTTATGTACAAGTCTTTCAAAAACCGAAAACTCACTGGTACATGGCATTGTCATTTATGAATATTATCCAACAAATAAATAATTTTATTTCTGGATTCCTCCTGATATCACTACCTAGTAAGTTCATTTGATATAAACTTCACTTGAATCACCGACGTCACATTATTATTTGTTCCTATGAAACTCGGGAATATATCGGTCCTCCAACTTTAATTTAAATTTCAATTAGTATCAATTTATTGATTACATCTCAGCGTGAGGCACTTATTTAGTTACTGATTGATCAGCGAATAGATGTAAAATGTTCAGACCCAGACTGACATCTGTCAAGTCTAGGAAATTAGATTTCTGTCTTTAGTAATAATTTAGTTTTGATTACAAACGAGCAAAAAAATGAGAAAAAAATATGATGAACACTTAGAATTTAAACCCAAGATCTGTTGTTAATTAAGTGAGGTAATATCCAGTGAGCCAGCTATGGGCAAACATATTTACGGCATTCTAAAAAAATATCTGTTCTACCTAATTCGCAACGAAAAGATACGTAGATTGGCTGGTCTGAATGAATGCATCATCAATAAGATGAAAAAAGGCATGCTTTTTTGGTTCAAGCATGTGGAAAGAATGAGTGAAGACCGAATGACGAAACAGGTATACGAAGCAAAGTGAGTGGAAGGAAAAGCCGGGGTGGGCTTAGACTATCCTTAAAGATCAGATTGATAGAGTGCTCATAGATTTTAATATAAAGAGCAGACGACGCCAACGGCGAGCATGCGTGAAACGACGAATGACTGTAGGTAGAGGAAGCATGAGATGCATGTCAAGACAGAGATTCGTGGAGCTCCCTAAAACTGAAAGTCGACTAAAGTATTGTGAACACTGACGGTGCATATAGGTATTTCTTTTCCCCATTTTGTGGGGTATCGTTGTTTAGAGATCATCAAATGGATGAGGAATATATTATCAACTCTAGTTTAAAAATTTAGTTTCGGCGGGCATCAGCCCGAAAATTAAGAATTTGAAGATTATCAAGTCTTCAAATTCTTCAAGTTTCATATTACGAAATTGAAATCCACTTACTTTTTCCTGGTCATACCTACCTAGTTAAGAACACTCGACAAAATTCTCTAAAAAATTAAAAAAAACCGAGTCTAAATCGGATCATCCGTTGTCAAGTTATGATGCCACAGACAAACGTGTCATACTTATAACACGCCCTCCCTCGATCGGTCGGGGGTTTTAAAGGAACCCTTATGGTGGGATTTCGGTGTCCTTCTGTCCGCCCGTCCGTCTATGTGTCTGTCCGTCTGTATGTCACAGCTAATTTTTTCAGGAACTAATAATGCTATAGACTTGACATTGGGCACAGTTGTAGAACTTGCTTGCTCGCCTCTATCTCAGGTTATTTGTGCACCAATAAAAAAATTGTTTTTAAAATAAATGATATGAAAAAATGACCCTCTCCCGCTTATAAATATCTGAAATAATTCAGACTAACAGAGAATCCCTATATTTTACAGAAAAAATAAACCGGAGTTACAAAATTTATAATTTTTGAGATATTAAAAAAAAACATTTTTTTTCCATAAAAAGTCTGAAATAATTCATACTGATAGAAGGTGTATTGTATTCTATTTATTGTATAATATGTATTCTATTTATTTTAATTTTTCTTTTATTTTCAGTACGAAAATCAGGCCGAATAAATTTTTTTTATTAATATTATAAAATAAATTCAAAATATTAAAATAAAAATTAAACATAATTTTTCAAAAGTAAAACTAGGTACTTATTTCTTTTGAAAACGGAACCCTCGGTGCGTGAGTCCGTCACACACTTGGCCGATTTTTTAAATTGCCCTGTATTTGGAAGAAATCTAATTTTTATGAGAGTTATATTAGATTCTTCTTCTTCAAATCAGAGTAGACCCTTAAGTGTAACAAGGGGATGATGTCAAAAGTAACTAGGTAATGGAAGGGACAAAATGTATGAAGTTTTGTTCAGAAGATCGTTCACATAGAAATCTCTGGAACAAACAAAGTCGATTCAGCTGAAATAACTGTTTTAAAACTCAATGATCAGTTTTATTACGGTCAACGCACAAAATAAATTGTTATTATAGTTTTTATTTGTACACGCAACTGTACCTATACAAAGGTCTTTAATAAATTGTTTTCGTAAATAAATTGTTTTCGTAAAGTAAATATTATATAAGCAAGAGAAATATGTTTTTATAATTTTAGTAACGTTGGGGATTAACACAATTAAGGAAATTATAGGTACATAAAAAGTAAACAACAACGCTTCATGTGAATTTAGAAAAAATAGGAAATTTTAAACCAAGTAACGTAGTACTAAAATTTTCCTTCAACTAATTACATTAATTTTTCAATCCATTGTTGCACTGATAGATTAGTTTACTGTTGAGTTTTAGCGGCGTCATTATCCTAATTGTCAAATGCATCTCAACAATTGAAAAAAATTTCAATAATCGATCGTAGTTATTTTCGTTTATTGGGAATTTCTTTTAAAAGTGATAAACAAATTTCTTTGCAAATGTATCCACTCATAGCTGTGGAGCATCGAAGTACTTCGATGCTGTGGAGTCTACATTCTACTATACTACACATGACGTGCGGTTACATTCCATTTAACTTTAGGGTGCGATCTACTGAATGTCACCCCTACATCTTTACGGACGCCTTAACGAGGGTGCTTATGAATTTAATTAATTCTCTTTACGATGATTTAAATAAAACGACACTATTATATAATACGTTTCTGTAACGTAATTTAAAGTTTATCTTTCACGCATGTATAGTGTCTATACATAATTGCAGAAATCAGGGAAATTAGCCATTCCTGGAAGAGGATTTTTTGAAAATCCCTTCCTGTAATCCCATCTGACATCAGATGTACTTTCTCTTAGATCTTATAACCCCTCTTTTTAGTCAAAGGTTAAAATGTATAAGAGCTGGCGCGCTGTGTAGCATAAATTGAACCTAAATATTTTATGAATGTTTAAAAACGACTCAAAAATAAAAATCGGTTTCCATATTGCGCCCTCAGGTTAATTTTATTATTCGTGAAATAGGCGAGTATAGTTCATTTTATGGATAACCGTATTTTAATATCATATTTATGAAAGAAGTATAAACCTAGATTTTAAATTGGTTAGTTGGAAAATCCTAACGAGATTAATTCCACTATGTACTCGTATATAACTAGGTTTATGAGTTACTTTAGGTTGGAACCTTTATGAAATTTAGACCGAAAGTTCGATGATGTTAAATAGAGTTGAACCAGTCGCTTTGAGTCAGTTTCGAACTTTAGATGAGCTACGAGTAGAAATTTCTGGCTTTCATAATATCACGAATGATATATGAACACGACAGCGCATCATAGATATACGGGTACTTACTTGTAATTATATATAATACCCGGGGCATTTTATAAACACAAACTTTCCGATGTTGATGATGGTAGGTAACTACCAATTTATACTTTAATTTAAATGTAATCAATTACCATTACAAGCAATTGGTTAATGCGTGCCATAGCAAAGATATATTATGCATTTGTGACGTGACACGGACGGGTGGTTAGGGAATTACTACATATGTGTCTATCTCTCTGCGACTGTGTGGACACTTGACAGTGTAACCACAAGTTCACGTGCAAAGCATCTTATGTGGTCAGCTTAACGTGAAGTCACTGTAATACAAAATACAGAAATTGAAGTGCGAGCATCTGCCTCGACGCCTCGACACAAAAAGGAAGGAAGAACACCTTGCTCTTAAAAGTAATTCTTTAAAAATTTTCTGATACTTTCCTAGAAGAAATATTTAGCAAATATTCAATATCTCTAAGTAGAGTTCGCAGTTTTAGTAGTAAAACGGAGGGAAATGTACTGAAAAATTTACAGAGATATTTTTGCAACTTTTTCTCAGTTTAGTGTAATAAATAAGTTGTTCAAATATCGATAGATATGTACTTACTAGTTAATTATAAGTATATATAATACTACTATATACGAGTACAACTATAATATACTAAGAGCGTCGGTGGCACAGTGGCTAGGACACCGGATTTTGGAGGTCCGAGTTCGAATCCATGCAGTGCCATGTACCAATGAGTTTTTCGCATTTTTCGAAGACTTACAGACATTTACCGACTGCTCGATATCTGCCGGTGAAGGAAAACATTGTGAGGAAACAACCTACACACTGAGATGATCAGTGTGTAAAATGGGGTAGGTACAAAAGATCCTCATGGGTCGAAGTGCCGCTGTGAATATTCCCAACCCCCAATCATAAGATCAGATCAGATATATAATACTAAAAGTATTTTTTTCATAACTTAGTAGGTATAAGAAAGACCAAAGAGAAACCAACTAACTCTTATTCGTAAAGAGCAAATATAAGAGTAAAGTAAAACTAGGCACCAAATTAGTGCAACATAATAATTATGTTTGCTATTACATATAAGTCTGACGCGTCCTGCGTATATGTCTAAATTAATTTGGCATGGTGACACCCCTGTTCATATGACTAATTATAATTACTGAGTATCCAACACGTGTATGCGCTTATTTTTAATTAACAGAAGTCTTTACATGTTGTAAGCATATCCGTTTCCCGCCTCTAAACAAGACTATTATTTTCTAAACGCTCTACGCTTTCAAGACGACCGAAATTATGTCACAGAGGCGGTGGTTTGAAATAGCGACACAAAATGTTTTCGTAAAGTTACAAAACATTCTGATGGAATATACGAGTTAGTCCGATATTTTGCGACAATGGAACGCGAATAGGGTTGTCATCTATCTAGATTCTTTCGGACATTGTTCACGGAGAAAATGTTATAAAAACACGTTTCATGAGAGTTATTTCACCTATATACAAGGCACCATATTCTTATAACCGTAAACTTTATTTCATACTATGCACCTTTGGGATAGGCAGAAAGAATGCGGAGTGTGAAAAAATTCTGTTTGACATTAATTTATATATATGTTTAACATTAATTTACCGTATTTTTGTTAATCCGGGGTTTTACCACGTTTCTGCAAACTACTATGAACTCCTGCAGTGCTATTTGTTATCTCACTAAGATTTTTGGAACCTTTCAGGAATACTTTTAAAAATGGCACAAGTTAAGAATTTTGTCACTTTTGGTACGAATTTTGCGGACCAATCAGGAACAAATCACTTAGAAGAATGCGTGCATTATAGTGTAATCACCTATATTAAGAGAACATCGAAAGTGCAATACTCTAGAAAAGTGTCTTTCACATAAACTTCCGTACATTCAAGGCAGCATCGTCCTGTTACGAAGATAATTGTTAAATCCACCATTTACTTACGTTTGAAAGAATAAGAACTCTCCTAGATATATCATTTCTGCACGATGTTTTGAATTCTCGTTTGGATTGCCCGGAACTTGTTGGATCTGTTGCCCTCACTGTTCCAGGGCGCCGTACTTGTACTCAATTTCTGCATGTTCCCTTCCGTCGCACTAACTACCGACGTAATGAAACCATCGCCCGAACGTCTAAAACCTATAATACCTCTTCTCATGACGTAGATCCTTTTAATCTCTCAAAACAGAGCTTCAAGAGCCATATTGCTCGCAAGCTGTTTGTGTACAGATAATCTAATATATAAAGTCTCGTTGTACTCGTACCTGACTCGTCCTTACCTACCTACTATATTTTTACATAATTTTAGTTTAGATGTTTGTAATTGACTGTTCGTGTTTGTGTTTAGGGAGTGTTTGTCTGTATCTTACCTCTGTTGCGTTTACTTCAGTTTCTTTTTCTCTAATGTTATATTTAACTAAATTTTATACTTACATTCTCCTTTTTAAAATATCTATAATATTAACCTTTTTATAGTATAAAATTTTAATATGTATATATTTATATTAATTGTTCTAGTTTATATGTAGGTATGTATATTATATATAAGGTCTTTTTTATTAGCAGCAAATATTTGGAGAGGGCTATGTGCTTGTCACTTGTACCAAATTACACGAAAAAATAACCCTGTTACTTGTGTGAAAATTTTCCATACTAAGGAAAAATAAACCCCAATATTTTGCGCCTTGATGGCATAAACTCATCCCTGTCGTTTCATTCATACTTTATTTCAGTATTAGAATGGCAATAATTCATTCATTTGTAGAATTTTCAAACAAATAATTTTGACGTTTTTCTCGAAAATTTAATGAATAAAAATAAAATTGTTGCCTTATCGTTATTGTTATAACCTATAGATAACACCCTAGAAATATTTGCCGCTAATAAAATAGGACCCTATATATTGTATCAATATGTATTTTTTTTAAATATATTTTATTTTAAAAATAATAAGAAAAAAAAATTGTTAAATCACAATAATATTTTTTTTCAGAGCCCACATTGCTTGTTCCTATATGTCTGTTTACTATCAATTTTTTTTTAATTTTAACTTTTCTATTTTAGCACCTAGTTTTCATTATCATGTCTACTCGCCTTTAGTAACTACTAGGCAGTCTGTTATTTGCCTTATTACATTGATTCACTTTGTTAAATCTATGATGTACTAGACACTGTTGATTGCCCTATAAAATATTTGGGGAATTTCGTCCGACTCCTGGCCATAAGACATGGTATTCCTATCATGTGAAGCACTTTTGAGTTGAACTCGTAATTTATTTCGCTTTGTGATTTTTCATCGCGTGTCTCGGCCTCGCCATTTGTACAGTCACATTTCATCCGATGCCAGCGTCACTTTTCACCCGGGATTCACGCGATGGTATCCACCCCCTACCCCGCCTCTCCGCAGCATGCTTATCTCCACCATTACTCGTTAATTCTACCCCCGCCCGCATCGCATTCATGCGTTGAGCCGCTAACTGGTTAAGCTGGAATTTGTCAATCTGTAATGCGAAATTTATCCAAAGGTAATTTATATTGTCGTGAAAAATGTGGGTGGTCGTTTAGGTTTTTCTCATTACTATTAAGTACTTAGTATCCAAGCCTATAATAATACAATAATATTTTTGAAAAAAAAATTATTTCAAGGATTTTTATGGATTCCCATGGCCGTCTACTCAATTCAAAGACAATTGATCAGTTTCTTAGTTAAGCTCGTAAGTACAATCAAGTAAGTACATGCGGATTAGTACCAGGTACGACAGTAAAAATGTATGTTTGTGGATTGCACGCATGCGAAGCAGATCCTTACCACGGGGCAAAATCTGCGTGAAAGGAAAAAAAAGAGAAGTAACGAATACCATAAGAGAAGAGAAGAGAGACAATTTGTTAAGTTACTTAAGTATTACTTAGTAATTACTAGAAGCTTTAACTTAAATATTATTTTCTGTAAAGTAAGATAATTTTTGACGCTCAAGAGAAAAGGTAAAAGAGCCATTATGAAGCTATAGCTAGAGTCTAATTAATAAAATCGTTTTCTTACTTTCTCAGTTTCATAAGAGATATGATGTTAATTGGACTGAGAATGCTAATTATACTGAAAATGAGTGTAAGTAGCTTTAACATAAAGCGGCTTCGCTTGCGTACATTCTCGGCATCTCTAAAGTTACCTCCCATAAGGGCTTTAAACGAGATCTTTATTTCGAGAGCTTTGCGTATATATGCTAGTACATACTTATAGAATATTTAATTGCACTAAAAATAGAGAGGCACATAGACATTGTATGTACTCGTATTAAATAAATCAAATATATCTTAACATTAAATATATCTGATTTGAAAACTGTAATGAAACGAGTATTTAGATTACCATCAGTTATATTATAACCTAGACTATTGTATAAGTAATAAAATATCTATATAAATCACTTGTATAAAAATAATGAGCATAAAACAACTTAAAAGAAATATTGGATGTCTTGAGATAAAATAAATTAATCAACCTACAGGTAACTTTTTATTGCTTCCAATTTGTATAATTTACTTAGGTTAGGTTCTGTCGTTCTTTCCTTCTTTTAATGACTCCCCTAATTATGTTCAAACTCAGCGTCTGACGCGAAAGTACCCGCTTCGGTATAAATATTTATCGGTGCAAATGGTTTTGACTTTATACTGAAGTTATTTATTTGAAAGAGTGATTTATGATCATATAAAATGTTGGTGAGACTTTATTGACGACTAGACAGCATAGAACAATAAACTCTGTTTAATTTTATACATATTCGTATACAAGTACTTACAATACGACACTACCCAAGTGTATTCTGTTCCTGTTCATCATTATGATGAAAAGTAAATTGTTATTTATCCGGAAGTTTCTTCTGTTATCGACAATCGTGTAAATAAAATTTATTTTCATGCATATACTTACTTAATAAATAATTAATGTTTTCCGTAGGAAAAGTTGTTGTTGTTATATTAAAATGGAAACACAACACCACTTTAGACATTTTTATTTAAATCTATAATAGTAGTTTATGCGTAGGCCACGATAATGATAGCGATTTTAACATGGGAACTGTTGAAACTGTTTTTTTTTTATAAATTAGCTACGATAAACAGGCAGACGGGCCACGTGCAATACCAGCGGTATTGCTTGTGTGTTGCCGGCCGTGGAGGGAGAGGACTTTTTTAACGTTCTTTTTGAAGCATCCCATGTCATAGCGCAACAACGCTACAGCAAGGGAGGGTCAAAAAGCGCCTCCGCCACGTTCCCGGTTAAAAATCATTCCGCCATTATTTTAATATCTCGTGCTTTCGTGTAAATTAAGGAAAAGGAATTCATTTTCGGTTTTAGTAGTTCCATAGCAAAAATCCGATAAATGATACTAAAAGTTAAAAAAATCATGTCAATATTATTCATTAATCGTCGACGACTTTAAAAAGTATTTCAAAAATGAATTCAGCATCCTCGATTTATACGAAAACGAGACCAACATCATCGTAGTACGTAGAGATGAAATAATAAGTATGCGTCAATAAGGCTCTTTGACTCCCCACACACCCAGCACACACAACAAATACAATAAATCATAGTATTCTCTATAACTAAATAATTAAGCTTTGTATTCAATCAAAGACCACATATTATGTGTTTATACTCGTATGTGTTTTATATACAAAACCAGATTTACATGAATCGTTTGTATTTTTTAGGTATAGTCCCTTCCCGACCGACTAGATATCAAATTTCTGCATTTGATATCTCGACGTAGAACTGGATGTCGACAAACTCGCCTGTTGCAAGTAAACATTTTAATAATTTGTTGTATTTCTTGTACTCGTATACTGTTGTAGATGTGCCTTCAACCTCTTATTTTCTGTAGACTAATATCTTGTTACGCAATTTCAGTGTAAAACTAGTACTAGACTCTTCAAAGGATAATTAAAATGAAGAACTTTGCATACCTAATGATAGGGGGAAGCATAGAATTACGTGATACGATTGATATTGTCTCATACCTACGAATTTTGTGTAAATGTCAAACAAGTTACGGAATGGAAAAGATTATTATTATAGATACTAAAATAATTAATTTATTCTTTAATAGACGATGAAATTTATTTACGTACAACTTAAATTATTTATTTATTATATTGGAAATTTAATTGGCACGAGTATGTTGGCATAACAATTTGTATAAACATTTGTAATTTCTGTTCAGACAATTCCTTTTTCGCAAACTTGTACCTGCATAAGTCGATATAAAACTACACAGTACTTATATCACAAACATGAAGTTCGAATTTTAAATTAATCGAGCAAAGATCTATGTAGGAAGTAGAAGAAAGATATAGTAGTATAAATAATGAAACAGAATCAAATCCTAGAGAAGTTGTCTGTATACCAACAAAGTGTTTATAATTATTATCATTCTCGAGTCTTTATACAATTATTGACTAAGAAAATATTCCACGCGTTTCATCCTGCACTCAAATAGTAATGACTATCAGGAATGATACGGATTACTCAGTTCTAGCCGGCTCCATAAATTGCCCGTCAATCGCACTCGTATTGGCGAGAGTTTGGTCGTTACGTTCAATCGTGATTCCGATGCTTTCATTCGATCCCGTTGTTAAAATATTTATACTCGGTATTTTGAAAATTATTTACTTATTTAATATTACTGATTGGAAGACCAACGATTTGAAGCCTTATAGTATGAAAGTAACAATAATTTTTTTTTTTTAAATCAATGAATTATAAATGGCATATAGGTAAATATGACCATTATACCGGTCGGTCAAAATGGTTGTATGGATCTGAAGAAACATGGAATTTTAAAACATTTACTGTAATTATTTAAACTTAAACTCATACAGTGAAGTTTAATATAAACACTTGTTGTGGCTTCTTTTACTCAATAATTTTGTAACGCTCCTATATTTTTTGCTACATCAAACAAATATTTTTGTGTGAATACAATTGCATCGTCTTTTATATACATTCCGGTAGGTATCGATAATTTAATACCTGTACAAAGTTCCTACCTACATATGAAGATTGTATTGCTTTAATTTAAAAAAATGTAAATTTCAATGTAGTATTACTTTTATTAACATTAGGGCTTTGATTCCCATATTCCGCGATATCGAAATATCGCTTAATTGTCAGAGTGAAATTAATACCGATATTTGAAAGTTCAATATCAGAATTTCAATATTTTGGAAAAATTAAATACGAGTATTACATTGTTAATTCCGAAAAATCCCACAGCAGCCGCTGCCGTACCGTCCGTCCCACTTTTGGGTATTTTTTCATTCGTGACTCGGGTTCAGTCAATAGAGTGATGTTTACAACATGGTGACTATTCAACCCAATACGAATAAATTAAAAATTTTACTAACCGCCGACGTACCTACCATTGTGGAGATACAGTACTTCCTCCCTGGTCATCATCCGGTCCTCAAGTTTCCAGATGTGGGAAGGGCCCCATGGTAATAAACATTTGAGCTCAAACTCGAACCACCTAACTGTTAAATTCTTAAAGATTAAGAACCTTAAGATTTAGAAGATTATTATTATTTTTAGTAAACTTTGAAACATTATATCTTCATAATATTCCCTATACTATTTTACAATAGTTTATTTAACACACAGTATTAATTTATTTAATATCTATTGCTCTTAATAAAGAGGCATACCACCAAAATTGCTTGTCACAATTTATTTACAACTTATATTTACATTTTATAACGTCGGAGATCTACATAATATAAATAACATCAAAGACTTGTCGAGATCTTATTTACAAGCTGCAAATAAAAGAAGAATGACAATTGGATATCTAATTAGTTTCTGTTTAAAAACAAGGTTCCACCAATTGTATTTATGTTTCAGTACTTATTTCTAAGGATTCTTGGAGATCCAATTCTGCTAACCAATATTAGGTACATTATGGTACACTTACCTACTTACCGCAATCTAACTATCCTGAATACCTACTTACGCATTACAATACCTACTACGCATTGTCGGTATCTTGTGTTTACTTTCTAGCTACCAAACATAGAAACCAAACCAATAAATAATAAACCTCAAACTTATTTCTTTTGAAGGTAGATCCTGATATGCAGGTCGCCCTAAAAAGTACCATCATCCTATTCCTGTCGCAAAGCAGCAATACTTGCATTGTTGCCGTGTTCCGGTTTGAAGGATAAGAGAGTCAGCGTTAGCACACGAGCCACGCCTAAGGCGCAAAACATATAACAAGAGGCGTGCCGGCAGCAGCGCGCTTCCAGCGCAAAATCAGCGCGCCGCCACTGTCTGTTTTGCACGCCGGCCGTTGAGACCGAGTTCGGCCCCTTCAAAGTATTTCCATTCAAAATATAAGAAAGTGAAGTGGCGCAAAACATACACAAGAGTTGAGCCGGCCGTCAGCGCACCGCCTGTGTTTGTTTTGCGCTTAATACCGCAAGGTAGGAAGCGCAATATTGCAATATTTTATTGAGGTTATCTCTCCTCAGCTACGGGCGACGGTGACCATCCCTTACAATAAGGTAATCTGCCCTCCGTCTGCTCGTCTGCTTTCCACTAATAATAATGATGTACCTAATCTAATAATAATATTAAAAATTATGTTCCTATTTTAAAACTTGATATCCATTTCATTCCCAGAGATAATTTTGCAGAAAAAAACCTGTAATTACACTGAGATTTGACTATGTAGGGTTTCCTCGGCCAGCCATAGAAAAACATGAAATTGTTCAATTAACTGAAGTCCTGTAATACAATGTCTTCAAGGAAAAAGTACAAATAAATAAAAATATACTCGTACAAACACCTACATAATCTATACATATAATCAAATAGTAAAGGTGAAATTTTTGTTTGTTTGTTTGATCGCACATCACGTAAAAAGTACTGATCGGATTTGGGTGGAGTTTTCACGTATACATTTAAAAAAATCCAGATAGACATTTCGTCTATAAAAGTTTTAAAAATTTACGTAAAAACTGGCCAAGTGCGTGTCGGGCCTTGCTATATTTAGGTGTAGGGACACATGTTTTGCTCACAACTTACAAACTAATAAAGCTATCAACTAGAAAGTACACCGCAGAACCGCATGGGAAAAAAATCCGGTGAAAAAAAATATGTTACGTGTTTTGATGCATATAACAAAATACTACAAATTATGTAAAAACTTTCTGTATAGTTTTCGAGAGAAAAAATGATAGGTGAAAATTCACCTGAAAACAGTTTTCATAAAAAAATGTATGGAGTATAAATAAAAGTGTCATGTTTCAAACGAAAAAGAAATATGCTTTAGAAACTATAATCATAAACTACATCTCCATAGAAACTAAAATAACATTGTCTATAGTTTCTAAATAATGAAGCTTCAAAAAATACAAAACCCTGTTATCTAAAACACATTTTTATTTTTTTATCATTTTTCATTTTTATTGTTTATTGAAATGACTATAGGAATATATTGTCCATCTATTATTCGTCGTATTTTGTCCAGTCCACCGTTATTTTTATATTCTACTCTAAAGTTAATTTTTGGGGTCGTCGTCGTTTCTATTTTACTTTTTGAAAATAAAAAAATCTAAAAACAGTTTTTTTTTCAGCATAAAAATAATCTCTAACTCTTACAGTATCTTAGTAGTAGCTAATATAACGTACGTAGGTAATATATATTCATACATACGAGTACATACATAAATTCACGTCTACAATACAAAATATATAAATATTTTGTATCCATAATCTCCGAGAGTGTAGACAGAGGAACCACCTTCAAAAGTAGTTAGATAGATAGATAAAAACACTTTATTGTACACAAAATCAGGAAAAGTAAAAACTACAGGAATAATAGCACGATATGTACAAAGGCGGCCTTATCGCTTAAAGCGACTAAAGTAGTTCCAACTTTTCGCCGCAAGATTTTGTGAACAAACGTTTTAGGTGGCGAGGTAATATGGGACAACAAGTGCCCGTCAAAGTTGGCAATTTTAGTCCGCTTTTGTCACCAAATCTATCTCACGACTGGTATTATGTATCTACGAACTTGAAAGTTGTCTACAATATTTTCTATATCCTTTTTTAACCCTTTTTTGTGTTTTCCGTTCCCATAGATGTCTAGGATTACAATCGCGGGAAGGGTTAAACAACAACTAAAACCTGATACATTTGTAATAGTTTGTAATTTGTGTGAGTAAGAGAAGGTCAATGTTTTTTCGCTCAATTCTTGCACATACTTAGTCCTATAATAAATAGTTCTACAGATCTGTTGAGACCCAGACTAACAAACTTTTTAGCTTTACAATTATATAATATCTATTATTTGTAAATAAATAAAAACATGTATTTATACGTGACGTCTCTCTATATAAGACTACAATTGTCACCCTTCAATGGATCAAGGGATACAGTAATTCTCGTGGCAACGACGCGGCGGACGAACTGGCGAGAAGGGCATCGGTGATGGTTGCAGAGGGCCCAGAGGCCTTCATACCACTGCCCTTCTGCTGGATAAAGACGTCGCTGCGCCAACGCACAAATGATATACAGAGTTCTAGCTGGGCCAAGATCGTGGACTGCAGTCAGTCTCGGGAAACCCTGCCGAATGTTGATCCAAGACTCACCAGACAGCTCCTGCGGCTCAGCAGAGCCCAACTGCGGAAGGTAACCGGGATAATAACCGGACATAGTCCAGTCAACAGTCATCTCTTCAACATAGGTATCACAGACAGTCCTCTATGCAGAGCATGCCTGGAGGCAAGGGAGACGGCCACGTGCTGTTGGAATGCAGTGAGTTGACCACCTACCGGGCGGGATGCCCCGGCACCCCAGGATCACTTCCCGAAGGCCTACAGAACATTAAAGGACTGCTGGACTTTCTGGCGAGGTTGGGATGGCTCGAGTAAGTAGTTGTTCCCATCACACGCAAAATAGGCGCTGAAGACGTCGAGTTGCGGAAACCAGCCCGTTATTACATAAGACTACAATTTAAAGTTTTATCTACAGAGCGTTAAATTGTAGTCCACGTGAGCGAAGTCACGGGCAACAGCTAGTTCATAATAAAATTAACTATTTATATAAGAAGGAATATTAAAATAGTATGTAATGAGATGGTTATAGAGTATTTAGGATACATCTACAAGTAAATACATATGCCTAAGTTTTTGGCTACGACCATACTGGTAAGTTTTAAATTTCTTGTCACTGAGACTAGACCATATTGGTAAGAATAAAAACTTTTGGCAATATTTGAAACAAAGTGTACATTGGGTTAGGTAAACAAAGTGGGCGTCGTCGAATCGCATAAAAATAAATCTACAAGCTTGAATCGCTACTGTAGTAGGTACTATTACTTATTCTGTGCTGTAGTGCCTTATGTGACGACACTGGATTGTAGTTACTCGATACAAACAATACATCACATCTGTACACACTAGCGTCTGCATTTAGGTACACAGACGGATAAACAGAACTCGATCGAGAGAAATGGATACCATTACGTAAAAGGATGTTAGTACATTCTTGAAATTTTCAGTTTCTTTTAGTGATGCCCTCTCAGTGTAGTTCTAACTTCTATCGGGGAAGTAACTCGAAATGGCTCATAAAGTAACTGCATTATTCTTAGTGTTTGTTTTACTTATTGAAATTGTGATTGTGAGTAATATCATTGATTTTATTATTAAAGTTATTTCCTCAAAGAATTTAATGACTCGATCTGTATAGAGATTCCGTATTACCTAAAATAGTCGAGTAGGTATTTCTTAATTAGTATTCAAATTTGTACAAAAACAGTTGATCAGTATTATTACTTTCTTGTAGATTTTCTCGTATTCTATCTATCATTAGATCTATTAAATCATAGATTCTATCTACTAATTATTATTAAGTTAGTACTATATTAAAAATAGGAAATTCAAACAGTTTCAAATTTCGGGTTTCAAATGAAATAGATAACGTAATCGAATATTATTTTACAAATTACTAATATTAAACAAATTTATAGCCGTTATATGTATACATTTATAGGTTGTGCAAACAGCCTGCAATTCAATTTAGTATGTTATTTCAGGTAAACTCAACAACGTACGATAGAAAGACATTGGACGGAATGATTTTAAAAGCTCTCTGGGAGAAAGTTTTCGCCGGATATGATGCAAAACATAAAGAACAAGCAATCAAAACTCTAAGAAAAGGCGGTGACTACAACAAGTTGATAGACTATCTGATAAAAGTGAAAAAGGAAAAAGTTCAACATATTTTGAATTTATTTACTGAGATCATTATTGCATACGCTACGTAAGTTTAGGAATGAAAATCAGAATAATTAAATAGTTTCAAATCTACGAGTTCTTTTTTGTGAAGTCTCTAATACAATTATCTTACTATATTAACGAGTTCGTAAGTCAGATAAAGAACGTCGCCGTTGAACTGTTTGGGACGTATTTCCTGCAATCTAACATTCGATCTAAAGATCATCTCAGACATTTTTCATTTTTCATCCAATCCTAGGGGAAAACTTCTATGTGATTAATTCCTTAGAATGATCACGACCCTCAGCAATGAGGAACACGACTTAGAAAAAGATATCTAATAGATATTTAGACGGAACATTTTCATCCAATTTTTAGGGGTATGTACCCCGAAGGGGAAACGGTGCCCTATTTCTGTCGCTCCGTCGTCCGTAGGTCCGTCTATGCATCCGTCCGTTTGTCTATCACATTAATTACGTATTTCCTTGATCCAAATGCAAATATTTACTTTAGAATTTGCGCCCGTCAAAATTTACAATTTTAAGACCAGGTCTATCTCATGGAACGTATTATCTGGTAACTTGAAAGTTGGCTCAAAATTGGTCATGTCCTTTAATGATAAAAAAGGAACTGTGAGTGTGGGAGTGAGTGCGGACCGAAAAATGTGAAATAATTCTGACTCGTAGATAATCTCCTATATTTTACAGATAATAAAATGGAGTTTAAATAAATGTATATTTTAAAAAAATTCTTTTTTTTTAAAGAGAAAAAACCTGGAATAATTATCGTTGATAGATGGTATTGTATGTATGCTGGTAAAAATAAAATAAAGTTTATAAATTTATTATTTTTGAGAAAAAATGGCTTTTTTTAAAAAGAAATTATTGCTTTTGATAACGGAACACTCGGTGCACGAGTCTGACTCGCACTTAGTCGGTTTTTTCGTTTTTGTATAAAATCAAGAGAGCTGCCCAAGCCTCGCTCGGGTTTTTGATAGAATTTTGAAGATGTTTGATACTGATGCATATAGGTACTGAAAAAAATATTGTCAATGAAAATTTTCAATTAAATGATAGCGTCGTCGTCATATTTATTCATAGTAGATACCAGCTGTTGTAGAAAACAACACCTTTGGATAGAAAAGATCAATTTCCACTAATGAGTTGACAAATGCGGACGCAAAAGAAATGAATGAGTTATAGGTACCTATAATATATCTAGTAACATGACACAGACTATTCGGATTTCAGTCGCATTCACGAGTTACTTTGTAGAACTACACAAAAGCGATGTATTCTTACGGTATTGTTCAATCGGATAATGTAACTAGAATATCTTTGAACATTGTGCAATCGGTTAAACGAATATCTTCTTTCTTTCTTATAAGTTAAGTAAGTGTTGTGGATTTTACCGACAGTCACATCAATTACTGTTTTCTATTTATTCTAAAGAATGGGACGGTGAATGTACTTTCGGGTACACACATTTTAATTTTAAAATACATACTAGGTAAAATGCCTTTGAGGAAACATGAGTAAGCATTTTGCTTTGTAAGCAGTGTGTAGGATGATATTAAGGCACTAACTTGACTGCGGCGCAAGCATTGCCGGATCGAATGACAAACGCATGCGGATGCCGCACTCACAAAATACGTGAGAATTTAAAATGTAACTAATTTCAGATATTTTCTATGTATTTACCATGGCGCCAAGTTGCGGTCGTCGGTATCCGTCAAAGCGCTTCATTCTCGCGTACACACACACAATTTTGCCACGGTTCACTATTCTGGTCCACTCCACGCCTCTCAATTATAGTATATGCTTGATTGGTATGTGGCTATGGCCACGCAGCTGACAACGAGCTCTCTATTGTGCCAGAACACGCGAGCTCCTCTAAATTAGGTTTGCGGTAAGTTTTGACGAATTTCTGATTACTAATCTAGTATAGAGCGAGAGAGAGCGATGGCGCCCTTTGGTATCGGAGGCCAAGATCCACTTCGGGTCGCTGCGCCAGCGGAGTAAGTAAGTAAGTAATCTAGTATAGGCAGATTCTAAACCATCATCGATATTCTGTTTTTAGATAAAGTACCATGCTTTAATATTATACTCTATAGGGATCTATACCCTGAATGTGAAAACGGAGTCCGCTTGAAAATGACGTATTGTCGAAACTGGTCGGGGTACATTTATTTGAAAATAAATAAATATTTGTAGAACTAAGTGCTGAAAATCTTATTCTCCATTAATTAAACCGAATCCCATTCCTGTCGTTCCGCCGTCCGTCTTTCCGTCCGTCATGATGACAGACATGACAGAGTCATGTCATGACGGTTTAGCGCCTATATAAACAGAATAAGGTATCGACTTAAAAATCCAAATACCTTTCATGTATTCCCTTGACTCAAATCCGGAAATAGACATTAAAAACTTATACTTTAGAGTGGGTATCGTATAGTAAAGATGACCAATAAAAACATTTATACCCTATTGTGTGGGGTATCGTTATTTAGAGCTCATCAAGCATAGTAACCTATAACATCAAAGTTGTCAATTTTAGACGACTTTTGTTACCAGGTTACTCATGAACATGAGTTTGTTAGTTAGATTATTGTTCATTATCCTCTATAAAAAAAGGTACTAGTACTTGATACATCTGTAATAAATAAATTGTATGTTATCAGTAAATAAAAAAAGCAAAATATGTTTTTCTTAAATTACCAACAAATAGACAAATCAGTACCTACGTATCTCTATAAACGTTAAACCCCCCAAAGGAGAGCCGTAAAGGATGTTCACTGAACAATTTTCACTATCCAACTCTGAAATCGCGAAAAAAAATCAGCTGTTTCATACATTTCGCTCATGTAGGTATTGAGCTTTTGTTACAACCTGTAATTACTCATTTTATATTCAGTTAATCCATTCAACAGTAAAAGTATGCGTTATTTAATTTCCGCGCTTCTGGTTAATTTGCGGCTAGTAAAGTGATCGGATCACTTTAGGCAAAATACAAGGATTTATAATTTCTGTCTCGCTATTATTTAAGTCAAATTGTACTTAAGTACTTATTATTAACAAACAAACTAATTTATACGCTTAGTTATTTCTGAACTAAATGCAACAGCTGTTCAGTTTCTCACGATGTAATTGTAACTTTTAAAACTAAAGCTCAGTTCACAAAGGTGAAGTGAACGGTGATTTTAGTTAGGGAGGTTAGTAAAACGTCTCCGGAAACTAAACTGCAGACTATTCTTACAATCCGAGCAACTGTGACCGTTTGGGGGACCGAGATGTTCAAATCTGATGTCGAAACTACCTATAAAACTTTTCATAGTTAGTGAAAATGACGTCAACAAATGAAATTATTCTATCCATGGCCTAAAATGTGCCGTAGTGTGCGTAGATCGAGTTGTATCGAATTATGTGTCAAAATATAAAATTGGTGGAAATTTGCTCATTACATTAATACCGCTCTTCCAGAACAGCAGCAGCTTCAGCGTAGCTGCCTGGCGCCTAATGTATAATGCCACTTCTTTTCTTTTATGGACGCCAAGTTTTCTTAACCTCAGCGAAAATAGTTATAATTGACCTCGAATTTTCAGCTCGGACTTTAAAACTGATCCTCGGCCAGCAATTGCTAATTTAATCGCTTCTGCAACTCAACCTATATACAACAAAAACTAAAGAGTGAAATAAATTTCTTCCTTAGTTATCTAAGATGGACCGTTTCACTAGACATTTTTCAACCTAATTTAACGGCGATATTTCTGGTCTATTTATCCTCTACATGTAGAAACTAAAATCAAAATGTAAAAAAACATTAATAAGTATTATTTCGGCATAATAATTATGTAAATGTTTGCAAGTTATTACTTGGAATGATACAGCAGCAAGTAATGATTTACGTTGTCTAAAAATGATTATAAAATTGTTATTAGTTTCCTAGTGGGTTCTAGAAGAAAAACACCATTCGTATGTAGGTTTCTTGATGTCTTGGGTAGAGGCTGAGGATCTAATTGACCTTTTTCCTGAAAGTGTGTCGAGGTCACTCCGCAGTGAGTTATCCGTGGCCGTTTTGACAAATCGTCTGTAATTAGCTGTATAGACGATCACTCAAGCGGAAGAACTAAGAGTTATAATGAGTAAAAAGATTTCGCTAATTCGTATATATGTTACCGGAAATGCATGAAACCTAGGAATTGTACACAATTCCTAGAAAATGTATACAATGCCGAGCAAATTTAAGAAATGTGTAAAGTAATTTGTCAAAGGTTCTTTAATACATACATTTCCTAGGAAAGCGCAGCTCGCTGCGCCTTATTCAATCTAACCCATCCATGTCCTTGAAAACCACTTAACCAATTTTTATTAATTAATTAAACCTAAATTTTTCCTGATAAGTCACTCTATCAAATAAAGAAAACCGTATCAAATTGTAATAAATTATCATTTTTTCTGTAAATAAATAATTAAACGACTTTAATTTATTTATTTTGTTTTTTATTTCTGTTCAATTGTTACCAATTTTACCAAAATTTTATAAAATTTATTGATATAATTTGGCCCAGAATTGGTACTAATTGTCGTTAAAAATTAATTTAAAATAACTGTTTACAATGATTCCTTTTCAACAAATATAGGTCAACTTTCTGCAGTACATTTTTTTCGGGGGCTCAGCAGTCATTTGTTTGAATTCATTTCCCGGAGGTTTGAAAAAAGGTTTACTAAATCATGAATTATTTTTAGTAGATGCTAGGTTATTAAAAAAAATGGTTATGAATAAATTCCCTGAGGAGCAAAATACAAAAATCAAATCTGCCAAATCTCTGCTCGATTTAAAAAAACATATTTTAGTGAGTTCATTAGACCATTTTTGATAAAATTACAATAATGAAAATGATTTCTGAACCATCAAGAAGTGGAAAAAGAAGTGAATACTATTGCAGAATATCGGTGAAATTAAAAAAGTAAAAAATTAAATGTTAAGCAACTAAACGTAGGAGACCATAACCCAACGCCCACAAACATTTATTTTGCCGCAGTCCGGAGTTCTGGTGCCTAACATTAAAAAAAAAGAAAAATAACAATAAATGACCAAATAAGACAAAAATTAATGATTGTAATATCAGCTATCCCTGGGAAACAATATGTCTGGTAAAATAATTTTAAGCAATGTGAAATATTGTGTAAATTTATTTTCAGACTGTTCAACAAGCTCCGAATCAAATACTTTAGCTTCGTCTGTCACATAAATTGTGTATCATAAGTCTTCTGCAATGCAGCGTAACGTAACGTAACGGTATAGGTACGAGTAGTTCTGCGACTGTTTCTGCATGTTCCACGAACCATAATTATTTATAAATAACTCAAAATTAAAATTTAAGAAACCCTCGACGTACTGTTGTGGAGATCCCCTTACTTTTTCTGGTCATCATCAGGTCCACAAGGTTCCAGATGGGGGAAGGTCACCGTGATCATAAACATTTGAGCTCAAACTCAAACCAACTAACTGTTACCGTTCCAGATATCCCATCATGCGACAACATCCCAAGATACTCCAAGATCTTACAACCACTGATTCAATTTTCATCTGACATGGCTAAGAACATTTAACGGGTTAGACTTGCGGCGCCTAAAAGCGGGGGGAAGCTCCGGGCTTCGTCCTACGCGGATCTCGGCCTTCGGCCTCGCCATGGCTATAGCTCCACATCAATTCCATTTATTTTTTGCCGCCATCTTTAAAATATTTTGTGTCTTAAAATTCCTCAGGATTCCCTACGACTTTAGTTCGAGAAGACTATCTACCATCTAACTATTATAGATTCGGCGGGCTGATAATCTTCCAATTGTTCAAGTTTCATATTGCGAAATTGAAGTCCACCTAAATTTTCCTGGTCATCATAAGATCCTCAAGGTTTCAGACGTCGAAAACGCACCATAAACCTAAACATTTGAGCTCAAATTAGATCCATCTAGCTATTACCATTCCAGAGATTCCATCTGTCATCAAAGATACTCCAAGATCTTGGAATCCACTGATCCAATTGTTATCAGACCTCGCTAAGAACACTCTTGACAAAATTATCTATTAAATAAAAAAAACCAGGTCCAAATCGGATCATTCGTTCTCAAGTTATGATGCCACAGACAAACACAAAAACAGACAAACGTGTCACACTTACGAGTATTACACGCCCTCCCTCGATCGGTCGGGGGTTAGAAATGGAACTATTGTAACTAAATATCAGTAGAAAGAAAACAAAGGGAAATACGTGGTTAAACAAAATATGCTCGTTGTACTAACAGTATGTGTAGTTTTAAAACATGATCACGCTCCATTAGTTCCACGCCGCCGTCGAGGCGTCGACCACACTATCGATCGCACATGGCTAATGTTCACTAGCTTTTAGTGCTAAAAACACCAATCGAAATTAGGTTTAGGTATGCCTATTTAAATACACGGAAATCAAAATTTTATACTATATATAGGAGCAGAACGAACCTAAGGATAAATTGAGTGAGACAGATAAATATTTATCTGACTATGTATTATCCGATTAAAAAAGTGTACCTACTCGTATTTCAATCATGTTTTATCTGCTTACTATATTTAACCATTTTGATTTAATATTATTTTTGTATGTTCATGATATTAAAAAAATACATCTAGATGGAGGTGGACATCTTTAGTCTTTGCCTACCCCTGCAGGAAACAGGCGTGAGTTTATGTATGTACATCTAGGTATGTAAATACGGACAAAATTGTGTAAGCAGCGTCCGTGCGGCGGCATACTGATAGATAATAGAGAATTAGTGGCATTTGTGCCATCAATGGTACTAGCTGATGTAGCAAAATGATCTGGCAATACGTCGAAAAATGTCAAGATCGTAAAATCTCTAGATGTCAAGATCGCAAAATGTCAAGATCGCATAATTGTGATTAGGTAAGGATTCTGACGATACGTCGGGAATACCCATACTGGGTAAAATTTGAAAATAAAACTAATTAAGTACGTGATTTTATTTAATAAATCACTTATCAAACGATTGATCGTATTCAATATAGTTTCATTACTATGTATGTACATTGTTTAGGAGTCGCTCAGCCCTAACGGAATACTCCCTCTGATCCGTATACTAGACGCAAACTGCATCTGCGGAATTCTTATGCAAAATCGATGTTTTTTATTGCTCTTTTATGGTTCCCTCAGTCTTTCAGCCAAATTGAGAGCAAGAGGAGGCGTGAGAAAATTCATTCGCCAGCCAAAGCGTTTCTATAATTAAGCGCACTCGTTTATTTTTCAGTTAACGATCCGGAGTGTCCAATGTACGTAATTGATGCCTTTTGTGTTTTGTACGATTTATGTTGTTTCCGCCTTTGTTGATAAACATTCCGATAATGGACTGATGCTACGACTGAACTGAGGTAAAATAACAACAGAAATCAAAATCGGTAAAGAAAGACGGGTCGTTCCCATCAGTTCTACTGGCGGTTCTACCACTAGAAACAAAACACGAAAAAATGTCCTTAATATCGTAGAATATGTGTACACTGAAAAAAAAAGTAAAAGCAAAGCTTGTAAATTGTAAATCTTTCTATGCGAGCGATCTCAGTGGCAGATAAACTGTTATTAACTTTTTCTACCCCCATTGCGTAATTAGTTCAATAAGGAACCACAATCAATATCACAAAGGGGTTCATTCTTCATGGCAGTGTTACAATGAAATCCCTTGTTATATTTTAACACTGTTTTTCATTAAAGTACGTACAGCTACTGTATATGGACTTGTTTATGGAATTGGACTCTAATTAGACAGTGGACATTTAACATTTGGACATTGTACATTTGGACATTGGACATTTGGACATTGGATATTTGTACATTGGACATTTGACTTTTGAACATTCCGACATTAGCACTTTTCAATAAGTATCTCTTGAATGAACTTGTATAAAACAGTGTTTCGGCAGTAAAAATTACTTTGGAAGAAATCAGACTCAGACAATATTCTATATTTTAAAATAAAAATTATATAAAGTTCAAAAATACAATTTACCAAAAAAAATATCTCTATCAGTATTTTTTTAACACGAAAAGTTTGAAATTATTGGATAGCAGTTGATAGCAGGTAGGTTTTGTACGTAATCCGAGAAAAAACACGAAGTTCCGATTCGCACTTGGCCGTTTCTTCCGCGTAAGAAGTGTACGGTCGTCGGCCCATGAAAATGCACTTTTCTACTTTGTCAGACTAAATCAATTCCATTATACGCTGCAGCGCTTGATAGTCGACAAGATACGGAAATAAAAAAAATATCTTTGAAAATTTCTATTTTATGTTGGTACCGCTGTTACACGTTAATTTTTGGAATGTCAAACACTATCTAAAATTAAGTAAATGATTTTATAGAGGTTACGGAGATAGATCTCCTTAATCTAATAGAGTTGCTCACTATTACTTATACAAATTGAGTTCATCACATCACATGCTTTTAGATCATTCATTCAATATTAAAATCGCATTACTTATGTTATGAATGAAAAAGTTTTATCAGGCTTATCATTTTCACAAGCCGACTGTACTTATACATACACATTTGACGTCAACAGAACGCTTCCCAGAAATACTGTATTTAATATCTATGGACAAATTTATTTTTATATTTAATAGATCAAGTGTTACATTAGGGATAAGTGGCTTTTCATTTTTCACACATGTACTTTAGGCGAGGACGGGAGGCATACAGAGTAAACATATTTTAATGGAAACATTTCCTAGAATGTACCTAGTCAACAAAATTCCTCTCGTTAAAACATTTTTCAACTTCGAATAATTCGTATCAAACATATATTTTCGATAAAATCCGGCCCTTATAGGGATCCGTAGCCTGAAGGGGAAAACGAAGCGCTATCTATTGCTATCGCCTGTCCGTCCGTTCGTCCGTCCATCTATTACGCGGGTCTAGCGCTTAAAACGAATAAAATACTTTCATAAAATTTTCACATATACGAGTATGTTTTCCTTTACCCAAATCCAAATAACAACTATACATTTTTGTTAAATGATTTTTACAGGAGATCCCATATAAGTAAAGTCGATAAAAAATCATTATATCATGTCATTTATGGAGTATCGTTTTTTAGAGCTACTAGAATAGAGTAGGTACTAATATATTTTTACAGGAGATCCCATATAAGTAAACTCGATAAAAAATCATTATATCATGTCATTTATGGAGTATCGTTTTTTAGAGCTACTAGAATAGAGTAGGTACTAATATATATTTTTTCTTAGAGCAATAAGGACGTCCGTCAAATATATCAATTTTAGACTTTTGTTGCCAGGTCTATCTCACGCACGGAATTACCTAGGAATTTGAAAATTGGCTAAAATGTTTATCATATCCTCTATTTGTTCAACAAATACTATACTCGTATGTTGTGAGCAAAAACGTTTTAAAAATATTTTTACTCAATACTTTTCTAAATAGTCTATATAGTACGCATCCCTAGATATGTTGAGACATAACTCGCACTTGGCCTTTTTTATTTTAGTACCTACAGTAACGTTCTACAAGGTAAGTACCTACCATTCAACTTTTTAGTTCGATATCGTAAGCTTTACCTAATGGTTCCGTTTGGCAATTTTCGACAGGGAATCCTAAAATATCAAACAATCTATTAAATTAAATTTTCTTCACTTAAAATAATAGATACTACGAGTAAAGGTTCGTGCCTACTTTCATGATTAAAATGTTTTGTAAGCAGGCAAAAGAAGTAAAAGGATCCTTGGTTAGTGGTTAGACATGAACACAAACGAGGGGTCCGTATCTCCTGCTCATTTTCACAAGTAACAAGCGGAGCTACGTGCAGGAACAAAGGAAAAATATTGTGTAGGCGTATTACAACTTGAAATAAAATTATAGCCGCTGCAATTTCATATTTTTGTCAAATAAAATTTAAATCATATATCCACAGGGCAAAACGAGATTCGTGATTTCTATTATATCGTGTATCCTATACATACGTTATTGAAATTATTTAGGAAGTAATACTTACTTACACCTTTTTTGAACCCACGTAAGTAGATACAAAATTTTAAACCTTGGATGAAAATTAATTAAGGGGTTAAAAAATCGCGAGCAGGATTTGAACCTGCGACCTTGCCGTTCCGTAGCAGCGCTCTAACCAACTGAGCTATCGCGGCTCATCCTCCCGGCTTCAAGTTTGTCAACCCTTTCTCTTTGTCTGTAGAGGCGACGACGGAACGACATCAACACCAGTACCAGTATCATCAATATCAATAGGAAGTCTAACATTCTGTTAGAACTCATGTTTACCTAGAAATGCATAATTATTAAATAATTATGCAAATGTTGCGTTCCTTACTTCATACATATACTGAAGTTTGTATAGATTATTTTGGAATGAAACTAAAATATTATTTTTAGATACCGAATATCAAAAGCAATATAATCTATCTAAACCATCTAACTCAAGGTTCGCGTACCAATCAAGTGAAATATATTTTTAGAATCTCTTAAAACTGCAAAAAAATCCTTTGGATATAATATTACACTAGCATTAAATTGAGTACTAACGTAAGGGTATATAACTGTACTGTAGTTTTATGCAAGGAACAACAACAAACTTGGCAGCGTACTGATAAATCTATAAAAAAAACTGTGTAGTATGGTTTTTATCCACAGCAAGTTTCAGTTATTGTCCCTCAGATTCAAAAAGTTAATGAGATTTTTGAAAGATTTCGCGTGGGCCAATAACTATCAGCTATGTGTACTATCAGCGGGCAATCATGTCTTGTTTCCTTAGGTTGTATGGTTGCAGTAAGTATGTACCTAGTTACTACATTTTCTGGAAGAAATATTTGCTAAATAAAATTTTTATGACTCAGTGCCAATGACGTGAACTTTTGGTGTGAAATATATTTTTTCAATGCAAACGGTCGGGGTGGCGGTGAAACAAATACTCGAGCCCTCTCATCTGACAATTTCCCCCAACACACATATCACGTGAATAGCGCGGCAAACGTTGGTTTACGGTACCGTTTAAATTATTTTTATTGTGTAGGGAGAGCAGACGAGCAGACGTGCAGACGGGCCACCTGATGGTAAGTGGTCACCGTCGCCCATGGACATCTCACCTCACTATAAGATTATTACATAAAGAGTTTTCAATGCGCTGTTAACCTTGAGGACTTCGATGGAGTGCCTTATATGTCGGTAAGTACGCGGGCTCTCTTACACTTCAAACTGAAACACAGCAGTGCAAACATTACTGATTTGCAGTAATAGATAAAAAAAACTAAAAGAAATAGGTAAAAGGGTGGGTACAATCCCTTTAACTCAACTTATATTTTTAAACTGCAGCAATCAAAGATTCTGAAAGCGTACCTACCAACGTACCTTGTACGAGTAGATAAGAGTAGAGAATACAATTTTATTATTACGTTATTCAATAAAAAAACCTACTCACTTTTATACCATCAACATCGGTAGGCGCTTAATACACTTGACTGAATTCAATCAACAAATTAGTTTAAACAAGCTCCTGTTTACAGGAAATCGCAGACTAACAGTACATAACAGAATTCATGTGTACACTTCACTGAAATCAGACAAAGTGATAAAGGAAAGTAGCTCAAATTGCAACATGTTAATTGATGCAAGATACGAGTACAATACTGATGGAAACAGCGCAAGCTTTTGCTAAAATAAATGCGTACCTACTTACCACAAATAAGTATATAATAACCATTCTTGATCTGACATTGCATGTAATTGATTTACCGTCAGTTGTACGACAAGTTTTCATTATAATACATTTACATTACATTTCATTAAAATACATGCTAACACCTTTACACCGTAGTTCTAGATAGAGATGACACGAGACATAAGGAAGACTAACATTAAGGCCACGTTCTTCCATGATCTTTGAAATTAACCTATTTTTGATTAAACCGTAAACAATCTAATATTCTTTGTTTTGATAGGAAAAAATATATGTTGAGGTTTCATAAGCGTTCTTGATTATTTTATGGTTCAAAACACGATACATTCAACTACACTTGATCAAAAAAAATACGAGGCAGGTAATTTAATTGATTGTTATCGATTATTTTTTGATCGTACTTGATGTTTATCAAACCCTTTCTTATAAAAAATATGACTAAAAATAGATAATGACGTTAAGAAGAATATCTAAGAGTCACATTTTCACAAGAAAGTTTTTATTTTTTTAAATAAAATATATAACAAAGCGGCGCGCGCGCACGCTCCTAAATAATAAAAAATAGGACCTCTAACAAGACAACCTATCACAGATTATTTAGTTAGCTTATTAAAGAAAACTGGCCAAGTTCGAGTCGGACTCTCGCATCGAGGGTTCAATTCATAAAAGAAGTTTTTTTTTTCGTTGTGATAAAAATATGATTTCAATATTTTTTTCTAAAAAAATATTAATATTTAGATTTTGTTTTATTTTCCCAGAATACTTATAACACCTTCTATCAGTACTAACTAATTTATTTCAAATTTTTTATCGTAAAAATAATAATAATATTTTTTTAATTTCTCAAAAATGGTTAATTTTTGAAACTCTATTTTATGTTTCCTATAAAATATAGGAGATTATCTATAAGTTCGAATAATTTCAGATTTTTCAGCTTGCCAACTTCGGCGAAATAGCATTAAATAGTTTTTTTTTAAATAGCATTATTTCGAAATTTCTTTTATTTGGGATAGATGCGGACAAGCAAGTCCTGCTACAGTGCCAAATTCAGAAGCCGTCCTATATTAACCAAAACCGAGCTCGCATCGACACTATTATTAATTCAACTATAGCTATATTATAAAATATTGATTTAACACTACGTTTGTAGGATAAATGTTATTAAATTCCATTCCCGCTATTACCTACTGTATGGAACTTATCTATTAAATAAGCAGAATACGCTCGATGTCACAATTCTCGTTCCATACATCGGAATTTAAACTCGAAGTGAATTCCCATCGAGAGCAGAGGCACTCAATGCACATTGCAAAATGCTTCGAATGTCTTACAGGCGTACAGTGCCGCATTTATAAGGTTCTTTACCTAGACGGTAAAAAAACTTCGGTGTCCCTCTGCCCGTCCGTCCGTCTCTATGTCACGACTGTTTTTCTTAGCTACTACTATGCAAACTTGAAATTTGGCATAGTTATAGGACTTGCTAGTCCGTATCTTTATTTTTCTGTAAAATTACCCCAGTTGCCCTTTTTTGCCCATTCTCACATTTTGACCCTCCATCTCGGATCCCATTTTCAGTAAAAAATAAAATTATATCCATTTTTTTTACCTAGGATAGATGCGGGCAAGCGGGTCCTACAAAGGAGGCACAGAATTTATGAAAAAAGCGTTCGGTCAAATTCACTGAAAAAATATACGAGTATGTTGTGTAGGACGATAAGTAAAGATAAGATGACCAAAACCTGAAGAAAAATAAACCCTTTAGAACCCCGTTTCTGATTTCAAGTCGATAGCATTGGTGCTTCCTGAGAAACACAGCTGTGACATACAGACGGAGGGACACCGATGTCTCACCATAATGATTTCTTTTTACCTTTTTGATACAGAACCCTAATTATTAGGTCGGTGATACAGAATGAAACTATTATTACTGACTGGATGCTAGAGCGAAAGCACTACCAACCTACTCGTTTTATCTTTTATTTATATAAAAATGAGTGTTTGTTTTTTGTGTGTGTTTGTGTTTTTTGTGTCTTTGTTTTTCCCCTAAGCGTTCCTAAACCATCCGTCCGATTGCGATGAAACTTTGGTAAGTTGTTGTGCGACCACCGGGGAAGGTTTCTGAGTAAAATAAAAAATATATCGTTTCAACAACTATCGTTTTTTTAGTGTTGTCTATATAAAATTAATATTTCTTTGTTTGTCCTCTATGCGTTCCTATACCAATGCCGCCGGGGCGCAACTAGAAAACAAATAAAATACGATCGATTATCTTAGTACCGTCATTTATCGATTGTTTGGGTTAGTGTAAGTACGAGTACGAGTATTATATGAGAAAGTTTAAAGGTAATCGAAGGCCTCTTGAGGTATAGCACAGCCCTATTACCCGCCACTGCGACATAAAACAGAAAAATAATAACAGAAAAGCATACTAGCGTTCTGGCGCGATCTAATCACACAACCAATCGCATGTATGCCGAGCGCCTATATAGAATGAAACAAAAAATAGTCTCCCCATTCTTTGCTTTATGCTTAAGGCCCGGACTTCACGACTCCGGTTCCGGCCCCAGTTCGCTTCGCTTCGACCAGTCAGTTCCGCCCATCACCAACCACTTGTAATCAGCGTTTCGTGATTGGATGCAGCTAACCGAACAGGGGCTGGAGATAGACGTGTGTAGTTCAAGGCGTATTGTTCAGCGCGGCAAGCGGGAGATCAATCGCTTGGATTAATCGGAGCATTCTGGACCGATAAGGAAGTTCAAGCTCGTGTAAATTACGTATAGTGAGCGCGGCGTGAACATGTGTTCTACGTACCTCACGTCAGGATGCTAATAGGGAGCTTCTATTCTGTTACTTATCTATTTTCTGGCTATGAGAGGTAAAGATGCACGTTTCACATTTTTAGCTCGATGTAATCATTCAAGTGGAGATCTAGCTTGCCACTTCTTTAACAATAAACATGCCATAAATGAATATAAAAACTATTATTTTCGATGCCCTAAAACCACAGATGATAATTTGAGACAAAGGTTATCCTAATAGACAAAATTCAATGTGTTTCGGGAAGGCAGTCGAGTGGATGAAATAAAATGACGAGAAGAGTGGATGCCTTTTTAATTTTTAACGGCTTTGGGTGGAAATTGAAATGGCTTTCAACTCATTTTTTTAAGAAATCACCCATATCAATTTAATGTTTCATAAAAATTAATTTCTTTTTAACCTCGCGACCAACGGAAGCAGTGTTTTTCATGCGTAGGTTTGTAAGTTTGTTTGTGTTTCGCTACGTCTAACTCGGATTCGAATCCATGCAAATGATAGGGGATTTCATCGAGATAGTTCTTAGATACAATTTATCACCATGGGACGTGAGAAACATTGCATAACTCTCACGTCCATAATCCCCGAAGGGGTAGACAAAGGAACCACTTTCATTATAGGTAGTTCCCACTTTTCGCCGTAAGATTTGGTGAACAAACGTGATAGGTGGGGAGCCTATCACCGTCTGCAAAACGACGTGAGAAACCTCTCAACAAAATACCGAATTATATACGAAGTTTTATACACCGAACACTACTCGTACACGCACATATCTAAGTAAAATTAATTCTGTTCGTGACATTATCGTTAAACGGGGTATAACAGTATAAGATAGCAAAATCCTAAAAGTCAATTTAATCTTTATTGAAAGAAAAACTGTTTACCTACCCTGCTTTTGAATATCTAACTAGACGCACATAGGTACTTTTTGGGGATCATAACCAAGAACCAAAATTCAGGTTTTGTTTAAAAGCAGGGCGGAACCGTAACAAAATTCTAGCTTCTACATTACCTGTCTATTAATGTTATGAAGTCTTGATTGTCAGGGGAAAAGCTTCGATTGGATCTAAGAGAGGGTAGCACCCAAGGTTAGGTTAGGTTAAAAATTTATTCATTATTATAAATTATAGTTAACGTGCATTTTGTTATATTTATTTCAAGAGTTGATTGTATATCATAACTCTGTTTTGGTCTGTTCTTTGTCAATTGTTCAACCATGTGTGCAATTAATAAATAATATATATACCTCTAACTAGCATATAAAAACCTTGTCAAGAAGGCGCTATTGGTAATTTTATAAATCTGTGTTATGATTTATGAAGTTTGCTATGAAAAATAATATAGACTCGTACCTCCCATTTATTTCCGCAATATATAGAGGGTTTTTGTATACCCGGTCAGGGTATAATAAAGTGTTCCATATTATAGTGTTTCTATTTATTCGTTTGGCTGTTGATAGTTATAGTGTTTCTATGATTCTAAATAAAGAGTATTAATTTTAGGCTATATGCAGGAGCCGCAAGTATTCGCACATCAGGGCCTAGGCCGATGCTAGGCCAGCCGGCTTTCAGCGCCATTGGCGAGACCGAGATGCCGTTCGCTCGTAAATAATAACTTCATGCATAAACAATGAAAGCCATCCCCTAACCCAGCGCCGTTCCTTCGCCACCGACGACATCCATTCATAATTCTCATATACGAATAGGTATATTCGTACCTACCAGTCGTCCAAAGTGATAACGCGATTTTATTTTCACACTCATTTATTATTATTTGTGTACTTTACAGGTTGGTGAGTGTGCTTGAAAGATCTATCAAAGATTTATGAGAAAAAATGTAGCAAAGAATCTAATGCCAGCCATGTACCAGTTGAGATATTTGAACAAATTATTTATTGCACTATATTGCTGGAAAGAATTCGGAGACGGAAAGGTTTGAGAAAATTTTTCGAGACGTCGACTCAATAACAGATATATCATTTTTAAAGAAATAATGGTATTTTTTCATAATAATAAACAAAATATTATTATTTGTATAATAAAGCACTATGTATTTCGGGCAAGGGACGGAGGTCCGTCTTCCTTTATATCTTTTATATTTTTAACGGTATTTGGACGGGTGTCGAAATGGCCCCGTCATGTCTTTCTCTGACTTCCAATTATAATTATACTCTGACCAGGAATATAAAATAAAAACCCTCGCCATATTGCAGAATTATTTCACGAACTCCATAGCACAGATTATAAAACTACCAATGGCGCCCTCTTGACAGGGTTTTTATATTCCTGGTCAGGGTATAAAATAAAATAGCATTATATAAGTACATCGATTCGATAAAGTACAAAGCGATGCTTAAAAACACAAGTGAAGTACGAATAATAAATGGAGGTTTCGACCTGATTGAGATCTAATTTATTGGCTCACATTCTGAGTACAGCCGCATTCTAAATCACAATAATGGCATACGGGTCTCGTAGCAGAGGCCTACGGTTTACGTGTATTGCTAACAATGTCTCGGCAAACACCATCTGTGAGGAAATTAAATTAACATGATCATGTAACAACAATGTTTAAAGTTTTGTGTGTCAACAAAACCATATTGTATTCACATAGTGACATCTTACAGGAAAAAATAATATTATATTTTTGTACTGGATGCATATAAAGGAAAGTACGGGAGACGTTAAATATCTTCTCGGTATGGTTTTTTTAACACAATCCGGCCAATCAAGCAAACCAATCAATCCGGCCTGAATTGCATTTAGAAATGTTCAGTTACATGCAGGATTGGTTTGATTGGTCCCGTGACATCTCTTTCTAGAGCTGTAACGTACAAATATATTTAAATATTATGTCCCATAATTATGTTTTAAAGAAGACTAAATTCTTAGAACCAGATGAAAAAAAAAGTCTTTCCTTCCTTCATGGTTAAATTAGTTCTTTTCTGAGATGCGAGATACAAATATTTCGGAAATCGAAATAAATATGTAATTTGACGTAATGTGTGGCCAACAAATTAATAGAGCCAGCACAAAATGAAGCATGAAATGTTCCATTGCACTAATCCAAGCTCCACGCGATATTCTCTCATGATACACTTCGTGTGAATGACGTTTAGTATTATGAGTGTGTCTCACGTTACAGCCAAGGGAACAGTAAAAATAAAAGATCAGGTGCGTACTCTCCCCGCGATGGAGTGTGTTCCTCTACTTATAACTCATTCCATTATTTAAGACCCACCGAGGTGTTACAAAGGTGTTGTAAAGGATTACTGTTTTTATACAACGCATGAATAAACTACGTACCTATTTAAAAAAATCAGGTTGTATTTTATTTCTCTAGCACTTTTAAGATATTTTTTGGGATCCGTTGAAATTTGAATTGATTTAAATTTTTCGGTTTACAAACTTCGAAAATAAGGAGGGCCAAAAAATTAAAATTAATTCAAATTTACTAGCGTATAACCTGTATTAAATTAATTTTAAGTAAATTGACATAAAAAATTCGGAGTTTTTAAGTCAATTCATAATTTTAGTTTTATTTTCATATTTTTTATTTTTTTTCCTTTATTTAAATAAAAACTAATTATATCGTAAAACATAATACTGGCATAAGCCACAGGGCTTGTGCGCCAGTAACGAATAGAAAATAAAATCGAATCGAATATAAAATCACGTCTACAGCATAAAATATATTATGCTTATTATTAGACTTAATAATATGTATTGTAACTGCGGGCGAAACTTTAACACTTGCCGTAGATTTGAATTTAATGCCAATTATAACATATATGTACGAGTACATACGGTCGCCCGTAGTTACAATCCATACTGTATTAGGTATTAGATATATTTTTTACTGATATCAATCTGTCTGATACTTACTAATGTTCCATTCCATAGATAGAACTGCGATGTCAAGTAAATAATTAGTACTCCTAATCATGATTCGTGGAGAACTTCCTCATTTAAACCGGGAAACGCAACGAAAATGTGAACTTTCAATCAACGCCCCTCTCGTGCAGCTTTTGGTGCTTCGTCGCATTCCGGTTTCGGTTTCACGAATTAGAAAATAAGTCAAAACAAATTCTGAATCTTTTAAAATCTATCTGTTACTAAGTACTTAATAGTAATTAATAAGTTTGTTTCAACTGTTGTTGGCCGTTGATTTATTAGTTTCATCTCAATCTTAACTTTCCAGCTTTAATTTAATATTGAAGTGCTTTGAAAACTTACTTTTGATAAGTGTTTTTGTAAAGGAGTTACTTAATAATTTTGCTACTTAAGGTGACTAAAATTAAATGAAATATTAAATCAGAACTTTAACTCCTGAAAAAACGTTAAATTATCGTTTGTGAGAGCTTTACGAGTATATCTAAAAGGCAAAATGTACGAAAACGTGTCATTTCTATTTTCCCTAATTTTCTTTTTGTCCACAATTACATTATAAAGACTTGAGCGTAGTTTACTGAGGCTGTGATAAATGTGTGTGCGTGTGTGTGTGTGTGTGTGTGTGTGATGCCTAATTTTTTCTTTCATAGTAGGTGGTTAGTGTAGTGTTACAGGGAAATTCTCGTAAAGTTCAACCAGGAGTATCGATAATGAGAAACAAACATTCGAAGAACATAACGCTCATTTTGCTACGAGCGGTCGTAGAGTTTTACGACTGGAGGCAATTTAATATGATAGGTATAAATGGATGATATAAAGGAGTTCCTTTTAAACAAATTAATATTTATAAACAATGTATTCAAATAAATTAGAATAAGGGTGAAAAGAAATCCCAAAAGTGGGATTTGAACCTGCCATCTTGCCTTTCCGTGGCACTGCTCAAATTTATTCATTAATATATTTATGATATTTGTGATATATTAATGTATGATATATTTTTTGGTATTTCAAGAGTATTACAAATAATTTAAAAAAAGTGTTGTACTGCGTTACCTAGTATTCTAATTTGGTATGACCCTAATTATACATCATTCTAATTGTTAATCATATTCATTCTAATTGGACGGTCCACTTGCGCTAGAGTACGGGTTAAATGTCCATAATCCGTTTAAGATAACCTGAGCTTATCAATGAGTATTTTTGTTAGTGGAAGACCTCTTTTTATTTAATCCTATTTAGTAATTAATGTCGGATTGTTCCTTAACTCGGGCATCGCGCAATTGTTATTGGAATATCAAGAAACATAACAATATGAGTATGTTGACAAAGCCCAATAAATTCTTAGTTATTTTTTATGAAATTGGATAAGCATGAATATAAAGGTCAAATGATGCGGGCATTAATGAGACGCTTTTGAATTAATTTTCATTATCAACGAGATAATGCTTTTTCTCTCCACAAATTAATTTATGGCTACCTAAGAAATAAAAGAAAAGGAAGAATGATATTAGGTCATCTTCATACAGACATACCGTTTTGGTGTGAATATGTGAGTGCGCCATCTCTATGCAATACTACATAAAATTGGTATTCTATAATGTAAGGGTGAGGAAGAAGTAGAGGGATATTGAGATATTTTGGACATTGGGATATCCAAATAAATTCAGCAAAAATCGTTTCACTGACGGAGCTGTGTTACTAACATTTCATTCTGACCATGAAGAAAGTATCAGGATTTCAGTAATGGTAACAGCTAAGAACCACGAATCATTGTGCCATAGACAGTATATCCAGAGAAAAGGGAGCTTTGGTAGAAATGTGTTCACTCGAATATACATTCGAAATTTTCAAACTTATAATTTCGTATGTATATTCGAGTGAACACATTTCCGAGCACCATTGAGAATAAGTTCCTTTGTAAATGATATCTTCTTAAAGCTTAAAGCTTTCATTATTGTTTTCTTTACGTACGTACGTACGTACGGCACGTACAGTTGCAACTTATTAAAAGGTACAAGGGTACACAAGGGTACAAGGATACTTCATGAGAGTAGGAAAGAGGAGTTAACAGATTAAATATGTATCTAGCATTAATAAAAGAATCACAGAGATATTACTACGATACGATACGATTGATCACAAGATGCCTTAGCAAGTTAGTATTAAACTTATTGTGTAAATAGAATCAGTAGATTTTAGTGAAACAACTAAAAGGGGCGCAACTTTTTCCGAGTCATTAATCTCTTTCCTCTCATTTGCCGTAGCCCACACGTGTCTCAGTAGAGTATAGAGGCGAGAGTATTTACTCGTATATTACATAGAGGTTATTTTATCACATATAAGTATTTATAAAATCGATTACTTTTTGTAATCTAATTTAATTACAATTGTATCCGTAATTTGTATTCTTTAACCAAATTACATTATATGGTTAACCTAACACATAATCTTTTTATAATATCTAACTGATACTTTTGTACTAAAAGTACTACTCAACGTAATAATGTTAAGTTATTTATAATGTTCAATAATGCAACGAATATTAAATTTTCTAAAACGAAATAGTCTGATTTTAAAGAGTTAAATTTAAGTATTGCTTGCTTGCTTATCGTATGGTTTGTGTCCAACCTATTTGTCAGAGTTGTTCAGGCCGCCCGTAGGCCTCTGACATGGCTTAACGACTGCTGTCGAACGACACGATCACTTTCGGACCGTGCTCGCAACTAGGCTACGAGCTTTAAGTAATGATAAGTTGTTATACAATGATATCATATCACAATGACATTCCCATAATATTTCGGTATGTAAAGGTTGCCAGACTATATAAGCATCAATAAAAAATAGTATACCACTGGCTGATATTATTTCCTCTCTTGATCGTAGGCGCAGTTAAAATTAATTAACAGAATTATGTAAGTGAAGACAACGGATAAGGGATACTTGAGAACCTTAACAATATGTACCAAATTATACATGATTTGAACATAATTATATCAAAATAATAGGAACCTCCTTGCCTATCTGATGAATACAGAATACAGAGGAGCAACTAACAAGATGATATAAATCTACCTACAGTTCCATAATAACGTTATGGAATTTCCGTAGAAAATTCGTTGATCAATTCTTCGCTCTGCTCTTACTATGGGGAGCCGAATTTTTTATGAACTAATTTTCAAGATAGCAGAAGTTTTACACTTTCACAGTTTTTTCATCTCGTGACCAAAGTGCTTTTATATTTATTTTCCCTTTTTTATATTTGTGACATGTTTATATCATCTCAACGCAAAGTTGTGGAATAAATCAAAGTGACTTGACTTTTATTTAAGGTACTTTATGAATCATCCATAATTATAAAATAGTCATAATTTTGAAAACAGTGTCGTAAGTTTGGAAAAATATTATAGGGCAGGCTCACCTGAGAAAAGTTAAATATCTAATCAGGTAAAATACCAAATGCCTGAGATTACTTGATCACATGTACTGTATAACTATATAGGTAGAACCTTCAGGGTTGCAAATTGGTTGCCGATGGTGGCTGATGCCTCTTTAGATTAGCCGTTAGGTACCATAAATCAAAACACAAAATTAAGAGCAGCATAATATTTTCGCTCATGAAGAAGTCGGAAAAAAAATATTCGATAATGTTTTATCATAGGTATACTTAATAAATATAATAACTTGAAATATTTATGAATCATTTTTATAAACCATAATACCTACTTGTACAAATGGGTCTAACTAATGTCGTGTAAAAGTAATTAACAAGGAAAACCACTTCAGTGATGTAGTAACTTTCGCTATTACTTTTAAATTTAAGGAACAATGTAACTTCCCATACAAAATTCACCTCTGATGCCGACCGCTCTTAGAGCTTTTATAAGTATTTATGGCCACTGTGAACAAGCATTACCTATCGTTCTTTGACTTTTATATGAACTTCTACAAAATCTGATTGTAACTTGTGATAAATTTCTCACAGATGACACAACATACGAAATATAGAGTAGCATTATATCAATAAATGTTACGTTGACCGGTGCTACCTGTTGACATTATAATTTACTTACGTATGCAATTTATACTTACTTAATTAAGTTTTCCAGTATTTTTTATGGACCATTATATACTTATGTAGTTACTGTTTTCCACAAAAACAACATACTTACAAAATCATAAAATATTAAGTACTTACCAATCGGAATTTTCTCACTTTGTACTTGACCTTTGACAATCAAGTTAAAGTACATTATAATCAGAGTCACAATCACAACTTGGAAAATTCTGAACATTATTCTGAGCGGCAACATTGTTACAGTCTTATAAGTTCGCGATAGAGAAGTAAATCACATTTTGGAGTAGGAACACTTTCTCAAACTGTTTGCGAGCATTGCGTTGCTGACAACTCGACTCGTCGAGGGCAAAAGTTTGCTGGGGCGATACTTGAGCGTAGGGGTTGCTCGGGCGGGTGTCGACTAGCGACTGGACTAGGTCCTCAACTCCTCACGCCCGCCCTTCCCGGCCCTCCCTTGCGCGTCATCGGTATTCTCTCTTTCCTACACGATACGCACGACTCGTTTTATTACTTTTATTTTTCTTTAATAATCTTGCTTAATGGTCTATTTCGTTGCTCGATGAAACTTCGTAAATTTTCCTTCAGAACGTTACTCGCACTCTCAGTAAGTTTTTCAGAAGGTAACTGTCGCTATTAATGTTTGATGAATGCGGATTCTTCCATTTCTGAAGTCCGGTCAAATTGAAAAACTATTTCGAAGAATAGGGTTTCTAATCCTTTTTAATTAGTTAAATTTTGTTTAGAACTAATGAGGTTTTTGAAAAAATATTGTAGTCCTTCATTTGTCCTTCAAATGCCTTCATCAAGGGCATTGAGGGGTATTTTTTACTTTGCATGAAAGGAAAAGTAACAGCCAATGCGTTCAAATCGTACGTTATGGAGTACCAACTCTGTGATTATGGGTACCCTTTTTGGCAACTTTGGCAGTTCGAACGCGAGACTTTTATACAATTAATTTTCGAAACTTAATAATTAAAATCAAATTAAGTAATTAATCAAGAAACACTTGGCTTTTTTAAAAATTAATGCTGTTATAACAATAATTACATGTTATGTTGTCAGTTTTCTTACTTGTGTAATGTGTTGGATTAAAATAAAATCAAATTAAGTGTCTAAAATTAAAATATTATTTGTAATACGGATCACTTTATTTGCATAATAGAATGATAGCACTTACATCAAAATAGTAAACTTATACTTAGGGTATTGACATGTATTATCCAGATAATGTTCTCTGGCTCTTTAACTAGGTTTATAATCTGTACCTTGAAACCATATTATTATTCAAATAATATTCAAATAGGTTATATTACCCAATAAAAACATATAAACTGTAGGTTAGTTTCGGACAATATTTATAATTACTCTTTGTTTTTCTGATATCTCTAGGTCAGAATATTTAGTAGATTACGTATTTATTCGACCGTTTTGATCCTTCTGATTTCTGAAATATTAAAAAGATCGCTTCTTTTTAACCCCCGACCGATTGAGGGTGGGCGTGTTATAAGTTTGACACGTTTGTCTGTCTTTTTGTGTATACTTATATCGGGTCATAACTTAACAATGTATGATCAAATTTAGACCCGGTTATTTTTGTGTATACTTATATCGGGTCATAACTTAACAATGTATGATCAAATTTAGACCCGGTTATTTTTGTGTATACTTATATCGGGTCATAACTTAACAATGTATGATCAAATTTAGACCTGGTTATTTTTGTGTATACTTATATCGGGTCATAACTTAACAATGTATGATCAAATTTAGACCCGGTTATTTTTGTGTATACTTATATCGGGTCATAACTTAACAATGTATGATCAAATTTAGACCCGGTTATTTTTGTGTATACTTATATCGGGTCATAACTTAACAATGTATGATCAAATTTAGACCCGGTTATTTTTGTGTATACTTATATCGGGTCATAACTTAACAATGTATGATCAAATTTAGACCCGGTTATTTTTGTGTATACTTATATCGGGTCATAACTTAACAATGTATGATCAAATTTAGACCCGGTTATTTTTGTGTATACTTATATCGGGTCATAACTTAACAATGTATGATCAAATTTAGACCCGGTTATTTTTGTGTATACTTATATCGGGTCATAACTTAACAATGTATGATCAAATTTAGACCCGGTTATTTTTGTGTATACTTATATCGGGTCATAACTTAACAATGTATGATCAAATTTAGACCCGGTTATTTTTGTGTATACTTATATCGGGTCATAACTTAACAATGTATGATCAAATTTAGACCCGGTTATTTTTGTGTATACTTATATCGGGTCATAACTTAACAATGTATGATCAAATTTAGACCCGGTTATTTTTGTGTATACTTATATCGGGTCATAACTTAACAATGTATGATCAAATTTAGACCCGGTTATTTTTGTGTATACTTATATCGGGTCATAACTTAACAATGTATGATCAAATTTAGACCCGGTTATTTTTGTGTATACTTATATCGGGTCATAACTTAACAATGTATGATCAAATTTAGACCCGGTTATTTTTGTGTATACTTATATCGGGTCATAACTTAACAATGTATGATCAAATTTAGACCCGGTTATTTTTGTGTATACTTATATCGGGTCATAACTTAACAATGTATGATCAAATTTAGACCCGGTTATTTTTGTGTATACTTATATCGGGTCATAACTTAACAATGTATGATCAAATTTAGACCCGGTTATTTTTGTGTATACTTATATCGGGTCATAACTTAACAATGTATGATCAAATTTAGACCCGGTTATTTTTATTTAATAGATAATTTTGTCAACACTGTTCTTAGCTAGGTCTGCTAAAAATTGAATCAGTGGTTTCCAATCTTGGAGTATCTTTGATGTCAGATGGGACATCTTTGGAACGGTAATAGCTAGATGGTTCGAATTAGAGCTTAAATATTCAGGTTCATGGTGTGTTTCCGACTTCTGAAACCTTGAGGATCTGATGATGACCAGGAAAAAGTAAGTGGACTTTAATTTCGTAACATGAAACTTGAAGAATTGGAAGATTATCAGCACGCCGAAACTAATAGTTAGATGGGGTCTTCTCGAACTAAAATCGTAGGGAATCCTGAGACATTTCAAGAGAAACAATGGTACCAGTTAGGTGGTTCGAGTTTGAGCTCAAATGTTTATGACTATGACCTTCCCACATCTGAAAGCTTGAGTATCTGATGAAGACCAGGAAAAAGTAAGGTTATCTCCACAATGGTATGTCGGGGGTTTCTTAATTTTTTGATTTAGAAGTATCAATTACCTACCTTTATATTAATCAAACGAAGTTCCAAAACTTCACAGTTTTAGATAAATAATTTATTAATGAAAGGTGTTGTATGTATTCCGAAATAAAACGAGGTACGAACTACTTACTAAACATGTATGATGTTTTAGAAACAGAACTGTTTTTTAAGACTAATAATAATATTATATTACTTATATGAGAAAATCTTCTATGTGAAGTTATTGCGCGTTACAAAGTCTTGAGTAAGAAGCCAGTCAAGTCCGACTCGCACTTGACTGGCTTTTTTCCAATCAGTAAGAAATCCTGATTGATAATTCTCAACGCAACAAAATATCGCGTAAATTAAGCGTAAATTATACTCTATACTGGACTACAATTTTCAAAACCTCAGTTCCTGAAAATAAAGGTACGTTTATTTTGTAGAATTTCGTCCTGGAAATTCTGTAAATATCTACTGTTAAAGCGGAACATGCGTCGCATCGCCTTAAACGATGCATCCACTCACTAGAATTATCACGCTTCTCCGGACCTAGTTGCTTGCCAAATATCTGCTCATAAATTGCTGTTGTTTGACGCATTACGGCAAAATCTATTATCCAAAAGCAAACTTAGCACAAAATGGCGTAACACAATTTGAAATTATTTAAGCGGTGTGTCACCGATTTTATTTTTTGTAATTATTTAATTACCAAAGGCCATTAATTAAAAAAAGTATATAACTATAAAAAACAGTTTATAATTTTTGCAAAAACTTATTATTAATATTAAATCGGCGATAGACCGCAAGACATTACCACAACAATATAGTAGTTTAGGCAACGGCCACGTAATGATAGCGATTATAACATGGCAACGATTAAAAGATCGTTCGAGTGTTAAATCGCCACTACATACACTATTTTTTCTACGACCATGAAATTCCCTAATAAATAATAACACCCTACAAAGTATTTACTGTTCAAATACTGTTTTACTATTACTGCTACTAGGTACTACTGTTTCATTAAAGAGACACTAACTGAAGGGCGCTACAATGTCCAAATGACCAATTACCAAATATCCAATTTCCAAATAACCAGTGACCCAATGACCAATGTCCAAATGTGCAATATCCAAATGACCAATGACCAAATGACTAATGTCCAAATGTCCAGTGTCTAATGGTCAATGTCCACTGACTCATACATAAACAGCTCCATATTATACAGAAGCTGTACTTTAATGAAAAACAGTGTTAAATATTTCATAATAACACTGCCATGAAGAATGAACCCCTTTATGATGTTGAATTTGGTTTCTTATTGAATAAATACGCAATGGGAGTAGAAAAAAATATTTATTTAGTAATAAATCTTTAAAAATGTATAGTGCAGTGATTACTCAGTCTACGTAGTCGTTACATGGTGCAATCTATTGAGATACAGGAAGCTATAAACAAAAAGAGGTAGAAAAGAAGATTTATATAAAGGTTAGAATAAATATCAATTGAGAATTGAATATCAGTTTTTTTTCCATCGACAAGCTAGTGTGAGAAGTGGCAAATCATTTTTTCTTGTTTTTCCTAGAATGGATAAAACGATAACATGTTATTTGAGTTGTGCTGTTTATCCGGGTGCTTTTTCACACGTCCCTAGATATTTTGGCGTAGCATAAACACAGCTATGAAAACTTTTAAATTGAAATTATGATCACAGAGCGGAAGTTTCAGGATTTCACTGCCCACCGGGTCCGTAACGAGGATGATGTTATGTACGAGTATGTGCTTAATTTTACGTACTTGTATGTAACTAATGTACTTACACAGTCCTTATTTAGAGCTGTAAAAGTTTATAAAAATTAATTTATTTTATTGGTAGTACTTGGCTTTCAACTCCTCAACCCGAAGTGCGATGATGATTTTTTTTGTTTTTTTATTTTAATCGATAGTAATAATATCAATCAATAACTAAGACTAATGAAGGCTGTCATTATCATAATGGAGATCATCTAAACCAACCATAGCTAAAGAAAATAATCGAAAGTACAAAGGTATCTATTTATTACTGTTCAATGTAGCTCTTAGTCGATGTTTAAATACAATTTAATTTAATTTCAATAATAAATTAATTTGGACAAATCTTTGAAAAAGAATAAAAGCAAATTTAAATCGCGGTCGAGACTTCGAATGTAGCAGCTGTGTCATTCTTGAAATTTGATTCCAATTAAGGAAACAAAAGCCAAAACTTTTATTAAAAGGAAATAATATCTTTCGTGATTTAATGTTAAAGAATATATTCTTATACGAGCAAGCTCAATATGAATTAAATTTACCATTTTCCTTATTCTGAAATTCAATGTAACTTGGTTGTTAATGTCGTTTCCTTTATAACAACATTTATATGTAACAAATGTTGAAAACAGACCTATTATATAATATAATAAAAATAAAGTATAAATAAGTACCTATTAGATTATAATTTGACATAAGTAATTCAAATAATTGTATCTTATAGAATATCATAAGCGGATACTTCAAATCAAACCTAGATGTGTATTTTCGGTCCGTTCTTTGTGATATTTATTATACAGTAAATTCTTATTTGGGGTCTAATAATCTAAGGCTCTCTTAAGGCACCAATTTTTTTACAACATTAGTTTGTCAAATATTTATATGAAACTTAAACTCAAGTTAAGTTGATGCAAAGAGAGCGTGATATTCGTAGTCTAAACTTAGATTGAAACCGGTCACTTTCTCATAAAATAAAAAAGCATTGCGAAAAGTCTGTCGCTCCCTTTATACATATTGTCCCAATTGGCAACTTACAAAGCTAGCTTTAATGTGTGGAAGGGAAGATATTTTTAGTAACATAATCGAACATTTTTCTACTAGTCATTATATAAAATGTGCTGTAAGAAGTCCTATTGCTGAAATAAGCAATATAGCAAAGTACCCATAGCCAATTTACGCTAAGTACATTTCATAACAGGTGACGTAGGTTTGTAGGTATTGATAGATGGTTAATTAATTGTTATTTCTGAATTCGTATAAATTTGTATTGCACACATCGATATAGGTATACTAAATATCTTTACCATTGATTCTATTACTTTTACAATGCATGTGTCGGAAAAAATCTTGTGTACACAACACTAAAGTAGGTTGGTACTTACTCGACAAAAATCTCAGTGTTTAAATGTGATAATGAAGTGGCAAGCGGCAACTGCGAAGTAGAGCTTGCTCAGATATCGCGCATGATGTTGAATAAGTAATGAATCTTCTTACCCAAACCGAGACTGCGGCGGAGTTTTAAGAAAACAAACTAAGGCCTGTAACTAGGTATGTATCAAGTAAATAAACACAAGCGAATTAGGTAAGAGTGTCTGTTCCTGACACCTCCGTTTATTGCTACGTTCCCCATTTGCATTAAAACCCTCCAACCAAATAAAATACCTCACTGCTACCTTAAAAATACATGTAAGTATAGTAGTAAAACAAATACATTAGATATATAAGTATAAGTATAAGGAGAAAAATGGAACGAGTGCTTTTAGAGAGCAGGTAGCTCATACTTATGCGGAAAGACATTTGCGATCGAAGAGCGTAGTGGAAATTCAGTAAAATGTTGTGAAGGCTAGACGAGATGGTGAGGAGGTACTCTCCCTGTGTGATACCTCCTGCTCACAAATTGTGACTGTCGGCTCAATTCGATTTAGAAAATTCGTTCTTTTCAGTTTGAAACCCCTCGAAAATAAAACAAAGAGAACAAAATCGAAAATGCCTTAAAAAGTCTGTTTTTTGTTTGTTAGATCTTCCTGAACAATAGTTATACTATAGTTTATCTGTGACTCTGTGATCATGAAATGCTTTTCGTGGCTTGGTACATTGATTTATTTTTTTGAATTTTATTTTTGGTTTTATTGGGTTATCAACAGCGTATATTATAGTTTTAACAAAGTGAATTAATTATAATAAGGCAAATAACAGACTGCGTCGTAGTTATTAAAGTGGCGAGTAGACAAGATAATGAAAACTAGGAGCTAAAATAGAAAAGATAAATATTTAAAAAATTGAAAAGACAACAGACATTGGTACAGGAACAAGCAATAGTGGGTTCTGAAAAATTAAACTTCTAAAATAATAACAAATTTTATATAAAGTCAGCGTAGATTTTCGTAAATGTAGTCTTTCTTTGTATGTTCACCTAAAGAGCTTCAAATCAAACTTATGCTCATTGCTAAAAGTATCTCTATCTGTTTCACGGTAGATTTTGCGGTTCTTAGAAAAGTTATCGCTTTTGGCCCTCGGGACTACATATCGTATCCGCTCGGCTCTGATGCCTTTACCGACCGTGGCCTCACCTCTCCGACGTAATAACGACTGACTTTATAAACCCACCAAGCCTTTCAATCTCTACTTTCCTGCACCGTCTGCCGACTGAAATCTAAGCCTACGATTACAATTGGTCCCTCGGGAAACGGTAACATCGAAAAATCCATGGTGATTTAATGCAAACGTTAACGATCTTTATCTTCTATAGCACTGGGGCCCCAAATAAGGCTCTCAAAATCTTTCCGCGTAATATTCCTTTGACCGCAACTTCCGAATTAGATTAAGGGTAAAAGAAACAAAATGTGGCATTATAATAATAAAGTTTGTTATACCCGGGTATCCAAGGCATTTTTCTGATGTTTGGAATCTCTCATAATTTACTTTATTACCTCAAAAAGGTGACTTAAGTAAATAAGAAAATACATTTACAATTTTTTATTACCTTTATGAAAAAGATATTGTATTTATATTCTTAGAAATTGAACTTAAGCCTTCTTGCATAAGCCATTTATATTTTCTTAAATTCACTCTATTTTAGTTTTATGTTTTCATCGACATCATTAAACTCTTAAGATGCTTAACAGAGGGTGGTTTATATATACCGTTTTACCTATTTTCGCCGCTTGTTTCTGCGTTTTGGTTTGAACGGTAAGAGAGCCAACGTAATTATGAATACATACGGGACTCCATCTAAGTTCTCAATGTAAACAGCTTATCAAAACTTCTCTAATAACATTATAATAAGGTGCGAAATCGATTGGCGACTGTGACCACTTACCATCAGGTGGTCTGTTTGCTCGTCTGCTCTCCTTATAATTATTTTTTTCAATTGTGTTTTCCTAAAGTACCTATTCTACCAAAGTTAAAAACAACAGTTCAAGTAAATATCTATAATTGCTTATATATAATATTAAATATAATAAATGATACTCGTAGTTTCTTGAACTGACAATGTGATTATGTTAATTGATGTATGAAAACTGTAGCTCATCTCGTAGCAGGCATTATGCCTGTTTGCTTGTACTTCCAATTTCACGTAGAAGCAACTGATTTCTATGCGACCCGCCCCACGAAGACACGCTACGCTGGGCTAAGATTACATTACCTACGTTATACATATACCTATAGTAAAAACGAGTTTACGACAGATACGTGCGTGCACAACAAGTTGAATTATTAAAATTAACTATCCTTTTCTTTAATTTGCGGTTCTACGAAAGTTATTCTAAAATATTTTGTTAAAAATGGTAGTAACTGTAAGTACGAGTAGTAACCTGGTTACTACTCAAATCATAATATTCTTATATGTTTCATATTATGTCCCAAAATTAGGTCCATACGAATGTTTCATTTCTGAACGAACATAATACTTATAACTTTTGATAATATTATTGAAAGCTGCACTTTGATGTGGACATTTTTAAAAGCTAGGAGCACAGCAAGCCGTAAAGCTTCCAACTAGTCTCTTTACGACGGTTCTCGTCGTAACAGAATGATTGCACACTGAGCTTTCCGCAGTAAATGCAATAAGGTAAAAAAGGAAGTTTTTTAAAATTTATTGCATTTACGATGGAAGGTCTACGCGAGAAGGATAACTGAGATAACATAATTCTATATATATAGATAACATAAATTTATAACATAAAAATATATAAATATCGTAAATATATAGATATTTTTATTTGTAGTTCAGTACATCTATAATCCTATTTTTTATTTTAAATAAATACCAGGGTAATTAATTATCATACTATACTAGGATAAAACTAAAGCTAAAACTAAACTAAGGCTAAACTAAAGATAAAAAATTTGGGTTAAGTCCCCCACATCCGGCAGTGTACCCAAGAGACTGGCTGCGTTGCCCCGTTGGATAGCTAAGCTAATCCGCTGAGCCAAATAGGAGCCAGATCTTGGGTCTTTTGACGCGTCGACCAGGCGCTTTGCGAGGTCCTTGAAGACGCGGTGCGCTCCCGGGCCCCAGGGTCCCAATGTTTCAACCCCAAACGGCTCAAATATGTATGTTTCACCCAGATTGGTATATTTGCGCTGTTTGAGGGTTTCTGCAGCAGCGGCCGCAGAGCCGGCTCTATAAGAAGTGGCTGGAAGATGAGACGGGGCAAGGGTGTCGACGCAGGTGGCGTCCCACACCAAAGGCCGTCCCAACTTCCAAGGTACGAGGGTCATTCCGTCGGGCCTCTTGCCATTGTCGTCCATTTTTTATTTGTCTGACAAGTTTTCTTGTTTTGTTTTCTATAAAATCGTCGAGTATTATTTGTACACGACTAATGACTATACGAGTACATATGCGCACATTACTACTCGTATTTTACATTCTAGTACAACTTTACCGCCCCCTTCAGTAGCTTATTAGGAGGGTATAAAGTAAATATACGCGCGGGGTGTGTGGCATAAAAAGTCAGTCAGTGGCCGGCTTTGTTTTCTCTGCACCCTAATTAAACCTTCAACACAACATTATTAAGTAATTTCTCAGCTTGAGCTTAATTATAAACCTGTCAGACGTCTCGGAGGGAGGCACACGTGTAGTATTGCCAGGGAAGTTGCCCAGTGCAAAAGGGAACAAACAAAAGCCTTTTCCTCAATTAAGCAATTTGTGTGGACATAAATTCAACGAGTAAGTGTGTTCACCGGTGCGTGGCTTACAGAGCGTTTTGGTTTGTAGCTGGTTGTAATAGTAGGAGAGTTAGTGGTAATATCAAATAATATTTCAATTTGAATTTCAAATCATTTCTAAATATTATTTAATCTACTCACTCTCCTCTCCGCTATATGTAATTATATTTTCAACAAGTGGACGGCCACAAAATTTCAGTTCATTTCAGGTATCGACCCTCTAACTATCATGTTAAAAACAAATTTGGCACTTGGTTGGTTTTTTATGTAACATAAAAAACCAACCAAGAGTCCAGTTGAGTCGTGCGAGTCCGATAAAACTTGTGCCTTTTTTACTCACAACTTTCAAACTGTTACAGGTGTATCAAGTTTTTGTGTACTAAGATTGTCAACTTATCTATTATGCCAATAAAGTATTTGTATTAGAACTTTGACGGGCGCTTACGTCGTTATTCCTCTAATGAAAAAATATCGCCCTTTACTTGAATATCTTACACGGTGGGGTTAAAAAAGTTTTTTAACTCTTTACTTGTATGGAATGGAACTTCCGCTTAAAACAATTTTACATAATTTTAAAGTCGATATTCGGGTTTGGATCAAGGGAATAAGTACATTAATTATGTTAAATTTTGAAGCCTTTATTTTATTCCGTTGAGGCTCTAGACACAGCGCATGACAGACGGACGGATGGAGTAGCGACAGCAATAGGATTCCGTTTTCCCCTTAGGATCCGTAAAATTTAAATTTTCGATGGCAACGAATTTTTTTATGAATTAATTCTACAGCTTGATTACAACTACCTGATGCCGAGTCTACTCACGTTCAAGGCATTTTTCTTGCGGTAAGGAGTAAGTATTTGACTTCTTAATTAAAATGGTCTATTTATTTTTAGGATAGCTCAATGTTCAACTTAATTCAACATGATACTGATAAAGTTGAGCCAATTTTTGCCGTTTTGCCGTTTTTATGTTAATCTTTTGTAATACTTACGTACGTATGCGAATTAATCTTGTTTAATTTTACTGATTAAATTTTTCACATAATAGTAGCAGGAGGATGGACATGTAACTTTTACACAAGTAGGTACGAGTATCTATGGTTGGTACTTAATGTTATATTTATGTATACCGTCTACAGTACTACTAGGTATATCACACTATATGCAGTATATAATAGTATACATGTTACCTAATCCGCCGTATTATCTTGTCTAAAATGTGTCAATTTGCATGTCTCTATTAACACGGTAATACGCACTTGAACAAAACTACTGAAATACTCGACCTAGTCGAATTGTCGCTGAAATCAATCTCAACTTGTAAGTACATTTTCCTTTTAGAGCGACACAAATAATGGGAACTCTGAATACCTAATGAACTTCTTCACCTTTTCAGCCCTGCTGAGTTCAGTTTCCTCGACTCAAATTATTTAAGCGGGTTTCAGTCCGCGACGGCGGCTTCTCCTGTGCAATTAAGTGTTTCGGCGTTCATTGGGAGAAACTTGAAATCGCTTCTTTGAATAGGTACGCTTCAGTCAGATTCGTATGTCAGTTGAAACATTGGTGAAAGTTTCGGCTTTGATTTCTATTAACAATGAAATGTTTCATAATTAATTAGTTCATTCGAAAATTAGCTTTTATTGTAGAGACTCTCTTTACAATATCTGGTTCTTTAGATACATGTTGAAGACCTACTAGAGAATCTGTGAATCCAGTGATATTCGAAAATTTAGTCCAGAATTAAATTAAGAAATCCAATGTACAGTGGACAAACACATCAGGCTATACACTTTAGTAGGTACTTTGTCGCGTTAACATATTTGACACATTTCATACGGATGTCAAATAATCATAACAAAAACTTTTTGCGACAGGGTTCCACCGAGTAGAGTATAGCTTGATGTGTCTTCCACTATACAGTGAAAAGCTCTATAAATTATAGTCGTAGGTGTAATACATAATTTGGAAAATTTCCGTCAGCATATATACGTAGGTACCAACTTCATCACAACGAGCAAACAAACATAAACGGGTTATTAGCGCTATGTCTAAAACACAAAATAGACAAGCCTTTGCGATTTTGTTAAATATTGATCATATATGAGGAGATTTATAAAGAAAAATTGAAGAAACTGAGAACATAGCTTTTAATATTTAAAGCAAAAATGGAATCTTTGTTTGCAAAACAATATTATAGAAAAATGCTGAATAGCCACTTGGCTCGGAGGCCGTCTCTACGACCGCTCACAAACTTTTATGTTGTGAAACTTGCCTGTATGTGCTTGACATTTATTGCTTTTATATTTTACGAGCTTCAGGGAGACGACTTGCTAAATGTTCGTACACAATGTAGGTGAAAATATTTTACGTAATTCATTATTTTACGTCACTCTTACCTAAACTTAATTATGACAAATTTGTAACTTAAGTTTATCTCACTGTGATTACCGGCACACACTAATGTCGTACATTATTATTATTATCTTGAAATTAAATTTTCATATTTAGAAATGGTATAATTGAATTGAAAAATATTTCAATTAATTTTAATACCTACCAAAGAAACCATTTCAATGAAAGTTTAAATTCACAATGTATGTTGAACACCAATTTTAATTTCCATAAAATTAAGTACTTCAGAAGTAATAAATAATATATCAAATAATCTAGTGAATTATATTCATTGTAGCACACATGGAAGAATCTGGATATTAATAGTAAAATAAGCTAATAAAAGCTTATAAGCTAAGTCATAAGTTACGTTTGTGTACATTACATTTATAATTGTGATTTTAATGTGAGCAAGTGTATATATATATACATTTATTAAGGTTTATTATTGCCAGGAAAATAAATGTTGCATATTGGGGTAGTGTTTTAAACATATTATATGTAGTCAAACAATTAACTGCACTTTTGAACTATTTATGATCATAGTTACAAATGTATTTTTTTAGAAGACGCACTGGAGTGTGACTTTCTGCTAACCATATACTTTCAATAGACTCATTCATATGTTTCATGTTTATGTAGCTATCATACCACTTACGATGCGAGTTGTCTCCGAATAAAACGAGTAAACTATTTCTGATTTACTCGCAATAAATAATACTATGCAACATTTGTACTTATAACGTGGTTTAACGGACTAACTGAATATAAACGAACTTTCCTGGCTATGTCGAAGCCAAGTATCATCTTTTTTAAGTTTTACATTTTCTACATCATATCACAATCTTGTTTCACATTCGCTTCCTCCCCAAAGTAGCGATCAAAATCAAACCTGCTGAAGCAATATGGAAATATCTTTTATTCCCCATTGAGACTTTTAAAGACTAAACGGGACAAGGAGTTGTCAAATACAAAATGATATTAAACTTTCAAGCTACTGCGTTTAAGGTTTTGTAGGAAACAAATGTATAATATATTTGCACTTAAATTATTATTTTTTATTTTTCAGTGGATACAAAACAATTTGAATAAGTCTTAGTGCCCGGTTATTATACTGAAATATTAGAATTGTAGGTTATCTTTTTAATCTCGTGAGAAAAAACCAGCCAAGTGAAAGTCGGACTCCCGCACCGACAGTTCCGTTCTCAAAATACATATTTATAGTGTTAAAAAAGTTTCCATTTTTTAATTTTTTTCTCAAAATTCTTATAATGTTTAGAACTTGTATAGGAATTCCGCTATACATACAATACCTTGTATCAGTAGTATTTATTTCAGATTTTTCGTCGTTAAATAATAATATTTTTTTTAATTGTTTTATTTTTCCTATAAATCATAGAATTTTTATCTATTTGTCTAAATTATTTTTCACACATTTTTGGTTATATTTAAAAACCTATGGGCCATAGGCTATGGCACATAAAATAAAGTAAAAATATGTTTTGTAATGCGCAATCAAAGTCCTTTCATACCTGATGATAATAGAGAGGAAGAAATTTGGCCTCAATAGGCTCCAAAATAGGACGCTCAATATAATATTGTTTTGAGTCACCCCTTATAATCATAAACACTCTAATAATAGTTGACCTTAACGAGGCTGACATGGTCACCTTTCGTGCACCAAAGCCCCTAAACTGAGAATTAAAAAAAATATGATAGATATGGGGTCGAAATGTGAGGGGCCCATTTCGGCTCCACATTTCAGACCCCATACTCAATTATTTCAAAATTTTTACCTTGATAGTATTAGTAGATAGTTCCTGAGAAAAACAGCTGTGACATACAGACGGACGGACACTGAAGTCTCACCATAAGGATTCCTTTTTTACCGCACTTACCCTAAAAAGACAAAATCAAAATTCCTATAAGTAGGGTAAACTAGTAAATAAGTAGGTAGGTTTAAAAAAAGTCTGTTTTCTGATTTGTGTACCATAAAATACCTATGTGTGTACCTACTATGACAGACATATTCACTCACAGCACTAGTCACTGCATTTAACAGTGACATGAGTTTTTATATTTGTTGAATTAGGTACCTACCTAAAGATATTGAGTATTGTTGCAATCCCCTTTCCTACCGAAGCGAACCTTCTGAACTCCCCTGGCATTGAGGTACATACTTACTACCGTTCGTGAATCAACTTTAAGTGGTTAGGTTAGGTTAGGTATTGGCATTGCTTTGAAGTTATCATAGAAAAATATTTGGTATTTTTCTTGTAATAACAACATTCAAACTGAAAAGAATTTAGTTAAACCTATGCTACCTAATCTGTACGGATTTCTTAGGGTCAAGTTTGTTTTTTAGCCTAAACGGGCCACGTGAAAAAATAAATTCTTAACCTGACCATACACAACGGTGAAGAGCTTTAATAAAGATGTCTTTGCGAAAGTTTGTAATATATTCCTACAATAAAACTATGAAAAGTAGTGTTTTTTTAAAAACCTCTATTTGGTTTATTAAAGTATTTTTTTAATAATGGATACGTAACACAATGATTATAGAAAATATTAATTTGACTTTTAGATACATTGGTTGTAAATCCAATATGCGGAGTTTTAGCACTGGTTTTGCTGAAAATATTGTGTCTAATGCGTGAGGGAGAAGATCAGGGATGAGGAGCGGGAAAGTGGTGTGGGGAGTCGACAACAAGACCCCTACAAGCGTCTACAGCGACGCGCGCAGCCCTATTACTTAAAAGCTGTATTAACTTTTTAACGAAAGAAAATACGAAGGTTATAAACCCTCAAACAATTATTGAAAAAGTTTTTAGTTAAGATTTACAACAACCGAAGCCGGTTATAATTGTGTTCTTGTTACTTGCGTATTATTGTGTACATTTTATTAAAATAATAAGCAAGTTCAAATAGAAACATTTTTGTTTTAAAATTGTCGAAAATAAGATATGTGTTGAAGTATTGGTACTAGTAGTTATGCGGTTTTTCGATGCGAAGAGCGATAAGGTTTAAGCTTTCAGCGAGCAAGTGAGAGCGCGCTCGCGGCGGGGTTGGGCCCCCGCCCCCGCACCCCATGCCACACTGGTTCCGCCATCGCCCATCAGTCGCCCCTAAGTCTCAGGTTTGCTCGCAGCATCCCTACATTTTATCGCCTCGCATTTCCTAAAAATCTTACATATATTCGCAATTACAAAGCCCGTTAGCATGTAATTTGATGTCCCAAACCAGTCAGAAGGTAGAACGTTGTCGATTGTGTAAAAATGGAGTGTAAAATACTATTCGTTTCGGTCGTAGCCGGCTTGTTATTGTTACACATTGGGGTGTTGTCAGCGCAACCCTTTCCAGTTGAAAAAATTGCTGTTGGTAAGTAAAATTATTGAGTGTAGTTTCGACTGCTTTTACCTATATATCCAGTAGCACTATCTAAAGTTTATATAATAGATTTGTTTTTGGTAAGTAAACAAACACACATATTAAAAATCTTTCGTTGTAATGTTGATTTCTAACTATGAGTTATTTTGTTTTTATTTATAATTTAGAACTTCACGTTTGTAGATTGTCATTTGAGCTACATTAGATGTTTTATTCCTTTCTCGCTTAAAGCCGTCGCTGAAAGTGATTCACTCATCTCCTTCTAACTGTAACCATCTAATAGCACTCTTCTCTTTCTAGCACTGTAAGATATATACTATGCGATGTTCTTTTGAGGAGAGGATAACATTTTCTTCTGTTTTTAGAATTTGAAATATCGTCAAACATCGATTTTGTAAACAATTTATTCTTCTCAATTAGTGTACCTTACTTGATTTTAAGTCGAAATGTCGAAGTGTTCTTATTTTCCAATAAACTTATGGACATACAAATTATATAAAAATACGTGTTTCTACTAATGTAAACTAATTAATTAATAAATTAGGTGATTGGTCGAGCAGGACTGATTTCGGTTCTAATGTTAATTTTCTATTAGTACTTAGTTTGTTATGCCGCATGTACGATTAAATATTGAATTTCTAATAATAGTAGTTAGTAGTGTATCTTACTATAATTTCATATACTTAATTACTTAAACTATAATCTTAACTATTTTAATGCTTAAATAAAGATTGTTGTGTTGATTTGATCGTTGCATAGGATATAATTCGATTGAAGTTAATTTGTTAGTCCTATTAATTAAGTTCGAGAATTATCTCAATCTCACTTCAATTTGTATCTCATTAATTTCTATTAAATAGTTACTAAAATTATAACATTTCATCGGTTACGCTTATTTGTGATACTCAATGTAAGTTTCCAACTTTTATCTCGCTTCTATAATCTCTCGAAACCTCAATATTATTGAGCATTGCACGATCAAAACCTATATTACTATTATACAAGGTCAAAGAGCACTAGGCGGTATCAACTTCTATTCACAGCCGTTAAAAATTAAATAAAAGTTCGACCCAGTGAATTGCTCACCTACGCGTCCGCGTGCCGTAGGACACATTGCGCTTTATATAATAGGATTCCAGCCATGTTGCGCTTTGAGCAAAGGTATAATAATATTTGCTTCAATTTTAAACTTCGTACTGAGCTTTATTACAAATTGAAATTTTATTATACTGCTTGTCCGACTTACATCGTTTCTGTTGTATGTAATAGTAGCAGTGTGCTTCAACTTTGTCGTAGAGTAGCTAAAAGTTAATATATATTTTGTTTTGAACGAATATTCAGACCATATTGAGTTTTCACGAAACAACAGCCTGAAAAGTTATAACAATATTTGGATAAAGTTCGTAACATTACCAGCCACCGAAGTTATCTCGCTGGTACTACTTCCCGATACCTCTTATACTGCAGACACTGTTCGACGAAGTTTTGTTACGCTTTTGGTGTGTTACGATATATGAAAAATGTAACCTCTTGAGATTCTAGAAGGAAAATAAATATTTCAGTATGCAAAAGTAGGGCATGTATTTGCGAGAATACGAGTAAGTCTTCCTTATAGATAGACATTTGATTGATGTGGTATTTTGTTTGGCTGATAAAAGCCCATTTACAATGCTAAAATAGATTTTCATTAAAAAATACTTAGGTACTGATATTATACTGATTTTATTTATTCTTAAGCTGAACATCAATAACACTTATTATTACATTTTATATATAGTATCATTAGTAGGCATATCTTGAGTATAACATCACATTAAATGTAATTTTGTAGCAATTGCAGTGTGTAAGAGATTATCGATCGGTCACAGGTGTTATGCTTGCATTAAAACCTTGTTAAGCACAAGTAGTCCAACTCATTTAGGATAATTACACAAAATGACGAGATACAGAAAGTAAGTACGTGACCGCAATGAGGATCCCTGCTTAACTCTCAATTTATTTATGTGACATAAAATGTAATTACTTGAAGAATTCGCATGTAAGCCGCTGGCTTTTAGCCAGTCTCCGTCTGGAAGTTTGTAAAACTTTGAAAATGAACTTCATTATAATTAGGCTTTTAAAGGTTATATTATAAGTACTCTCTTACTTATAGTGGGTGTAGCAAAACAATGGATAGTGATACAATAGGATAGGTTAGAAACTTAGAAATGTTATGTTAGATAAATATCAAATAAGTGGCAAAGCTTTCTTAAACCAGAAACAAATATAGGGTAAGTATATACCTATTTTATGGATGTTACAGTAAAATTATAATTATAATGAAAAGAATATTCATTTTCAACATAACATTTTATATATTTGGTAGTGGTAGATCCTAATGTGAAGGATCGCCTGGGGTGGTACCACCCTCTTATCTATTTCTGTCGTGAAGCAGAAATGCTTGCATTTCTGTGTTTCGGTTTGAAGGGTAAGAGAGTCAGCGTAATTTACGGCACATGAGGCAATCCATATTAGTCCTCAAGGTTAGCAGCGCATCAAAAACCCTCTAATATTAATAAAGTGAGGTGAGATGTCTATGGGCGATGGTGACCACTTACCATCAGGTGGTCCGTTTGCTCGTCTGCTCTCCTTATTTAATAAAAAAAAACACAACACAACATTTGGTATATATAATATAATTGTATTAACCTAGAAATTATCCAACAAGTCATTTTATTCTTTGTCATTTATTTGCTCAGCTATTAAATAGGTATATGTATAAATGACATAGGTACTTCTTCTTATAAAGGGTCATAAGACTCTCTTGGCAGATTTAATAGGGTGGTTTGCCATTACCTTCTTCACTTCACACACTGGTTATCTCACTGTGCAACCTGCACACTCCTCACGATGTTATACTATGTCACATACTATGTATCTCATATCTAGAGAAATAAAACCGATGATGCAGAAACTAAGTGCACGCAATACTTTTCTCTGTACTCTGTACTGTCATATGGGTAAATGTAGTGTGTCACATTACCTACTCATCCGAGAGCTTGCACTTTCATAGCTTGTCATTGAGGAATAGTACATTACTGCAGAGGCAAGGAAATTTGCCATTACCGAAAATAGCTATTTCCGACGAGGTGCAGATTTTTTTTACAGTTTTTTTAAATTATTGTTAGAATATTGAGATTAAAATGTACCTAGCCTAGTTCATTTCATGTCTAGGTAACTACTTACTGATTCCAACATGAAAGTACTACTGGAAGCGAGTTATCAATCACTATTTTTTGCTTCATTCAGGACATCTGGTAGCGAATAAACAACGTCTTTGTTACTTCTATCGCTACATCTTCTCTTTTTTAATAAAAATAATCTTTAAAAAAGTCAAAAGTAGGAAAATAATATGCGAAATTACGCGCTTTTAGTCCCGCGCATTTATTTTTTATTATTTCTGGCCCGGTATCAAGATAAATATCTTTAGTGGGTACTTACATCAAGTTGCATGCAACATCACAACGCAGTGCACTCAAATTTTTTTAAAAATTGAAGGGGCACAGGGACGCTGCTGTGCCGCAAAACTTTGTGTGAAAATATTTTTCAAAAATGGCTAACCTCTTCCTTGACCTCCTTCCTCATCTCTCTGATTATTTTAAATCATATCTTACGCCGATACAAGCAAATGTTCAAATGAATTTGCGCACAGGCGGCACCGGGTGTGTTGACATGAATGGACCGATATTTTCAAAAATTATGGGCTTAGACACCAGTTGATGCATATTGTTGAACTCGTCGACTCTTTACACAAACGAGTGTAACATAGTGTGTCTATTTGGACGTCCAAAGAGACAAACACACACTAGTACACGTGTACCAGAGCAGCCCGGAGCCGGTGACACCGCGCGTTTGAATTTTTCTCGAAAGCGGGCCAGGCCATGGTTTCCGTCAGATTTGTCCAATTGATGTAATTTCTTCTTCAAACGATAGATACGATACCTCTCTGCATTACTAAGTGGGTTTGATCGATTTCGGCGCGGGTTTCGTGATGGATCTTTCGACTTATTCCTCAGAGCGTTTGAAATTTTTTCGCGCGCGCTCTTACTCGGGCCAGATTGGTTTCAGTCAGACTTGTCTAATTGATATAATTTCTTCTTCAAACGATAGATATCCTACCTATCCGCGTTATTAAGTGGGCTTGCTCGATCTTGGCGCGGGTTTCGTGATGGATCTTTCGACTTTTTTCCTCAGCATGTCGGTATATTCAGTCTTCTGACGGCTCCTGTTCCACAATTTGTTACTTTAATGCGACACTTATTACAGCGATAGCCAATTTTATTCCGAAGATATTAGTATATCAATTGTTATTGTACCTTTTGTAGCTGTAGAAATATTTCACTTTTGTCCGAACAAGTCACGATAAATTTATGGTTAACTTTGACCGTCTTCCTCATTTTAGCCAAATACATTTTACTCCAAAATGAGCTATGTTTATCGATGATTTCAATGATACTATTTGTTTTTATATATATTCAAAATTAACGGCGTTATTATCTTTTGAAAGACGAGCAAAAGGTGTGACACTTTTTCCGAACTTGCACCCAAACATACTCACGAGTTATAAGATATTTTCATATCAATATAGCTACGGTCAATCAAAAATCAAAACGAAAGAAAGACATGGCAATAAGTTTTATGACGTAACTGTTCTCTAGCGCCATACAATCAGGTCCTGGCTGCATATAAATAGAAATGAAAATTGCCAGGATCTTTTCCTTTTCTCAGGAAGTTTTCCTGAAAACTTCGAAAACTTCCGGAACTTTGGAAGTTTTCAAAATGTTTAAATTTTTTCAATAACATCTGCTATGATACTAGATGGCGCTATAAAGTAAAAGGCATCAGTCTGATAAACGATGTTTAACATATAAAGGACTGTTTTGCTAGAAAGGAACAGAGCATATGTCCAATACTAACATTAACCATTAATATATTTAAACTAATTTTAGATCCTTCTTTAGTATGTCCATGTAAGTTGATTGATGCAATATATTTTTTTAGGTCAATACCGTATTGTATTTATTTTATCATATAATAGGGGGCCGGGAACAATCCCAGCGGCACCTCGACCCTTGAGGATATTTTGTGTCTACCCCATTTTACACACTGGTCCACTCAGTATGCAGGTTTCCCCACGATGTTTTCCTTCACCGTTAGAGCAGTCGGTACATGCCTTCGAAAAATACGAAAACTCATTGGTACATGGCACTGCATGGTTTCGAACCCGGACCGGCCGCATGGGAGTCAGGTGTTCTAGCCACTGTGCCACCGACGCTCATTTTAGATATAGTATTTTATGTACTTGCATATATTTGTAGTCGTGTGTCTGAATTGTACCTTACAAAGTTATAGATTATAGTACACTGTACCTACTGTGCGATCGGAAGGTAAATAGAGATGCAGTAGTTTAAAATTTTCATTGCAACACGATCGTGCTCGTGGTCTGTTATGCGGTCAATTAGGGATCAAGTTTAAATTTATTACCTACTGGTGACACATATTTTCCGTTACACCTGCTCAAATATGGGCCTTTTTGGTTTGTGAAAAATGTGAGGGAATAATTACGATCGGAAGTACTCAACAATAAAGTCGCTATATATACCGAATAGGTACAAACAAGCTGTACTTGAAGGTACTACCTACTAATCGAAGTGCATGATGATATTTAATGTTTAATATTATAATAAAAGAAATCTCTTTAAATATTTAAAGACGTTGTAATTACTTTTCATTGATAGTAGCTAAAGCTATAACGACACGCGTCGATAAAACTGTTCATTCATTTCAGCCAATGGACGTAGAATAATATGGACACTCTGCATGGACATAAATCGATATGGAACGCTAACAGCTTTAGTTATCTCAGCGGCCTATTAACTTCCCCACTATTGTGGCACAGGCTTGCACAATTGCACAAGGGTGTACCGAGTGAGCCTCGTGCTGTTTGGTTGATTTCACATGCATTCGGATACTTTTTTCCATAGACAGTCTCCCCTCGATGTTTGTCTTCACCGTTAGAGCTGTCAGTAAACGTACATCTCGTAAGTCTGAAAAAATCCAAAAAATGCATTGGTACACGGCATTGCTTGTCTTTGAAAAAATCAGAAAACTCATTGGTTGATGGCATTGCATGGTTTCGAACCCGGACCTCCCACATGGGAGTCCGTCGTCCTAGCCACTATGTCACCGATACTCACACTTTAGTTATATTATACATACCTACTTATTTTCTATTTTATTGTCGCAGTTGTAACATAAAATATCGTGTCTATCACGTGTGGGAAGACCTCGTGTCATAACACGACTCGTGTTACCAAGTAATACTAGTAGCGACAATTTGATCCTTCCTGCACTAGTTAGACATTCTACTATTACTGTGGAGGTCAGTTACATTATAAGAAAGAAGTCTACGTGTATCTACCTACTCATTGATTTATAAACATACATTTTTATTTGAGATTTAAAATAATAAATAGCATAGCATAACTGTCACGTCCATATTTCCCGTGGGGGTAGACAGAGGAACCACCTTCATCAACCACCACCACCAATAATAAATGTTTGAGATAATCACGTACCTACTTGCTAAACTAACTGTAGTTTTAATATTCTTAATTATTTTCAGAAACTAAAAGTATTTCTGTCTCCCGATGCACTTTGTTATTGTTTGTTTTTTATCTCTTTGCAAGTATAAAAATATTACAGGTCACTATTATTCTTCCCGGGTAATATTGCAACTTGCTAAATATTATCGTCTCATAAAACTCCGCCTCTGTTGCTGGGCGTCGGTGTTTGTAGCACTTTTGTAGCGCTGAAAAAGTTTCTTTTAATCTCCTTTTAATGAAGTTACAATCTCACGGCCAGGTAAGATACTTCTACTAAGGCAAACAGAGCTAGGTTTACTGTTTATATAAAGAAATACCTGTAGCAGCTGGAAATATGCATATTTAGATAGATAAAAGCGATCCATGGAGTGTTACAATCTTATTTTGTACTTGTTTATTTGAAAATTGTATGTTACGTAAAAACATTTCACCTAATTACACATAGAAGAGAATTAGTTACCTGTTTATAAAAACGAATTCTACTAAATAAACAGTAACCAGTGCTTTCAGCTTTTTTGGAAGGTAGTTGAAAGACAGGTCATTTAAAGATCATTAGGAACTCACTGCAAGTTTTTCTAATAGTTTCGAAATATCTACTCTTTCAAAATTGGCAAGAAGAAAAACCTTCAAAAGGGTATAATTCTAGAAGAACTCTGTAACTCCACAAATCCTCACAATAAAACATTCCAACGTAATATAGAAAGAAATGACGTTGCAAATGGAAGAAATATTGCTAGAAATGGAGCCTCAAAATGGCTCTTAGGTCATAATGTCCGACCGTTGGGAGTGAAAAAAGACATAGTGATAGTGTGCGACTTCGTATAGTAAGGCGGGCTTTTGGGTAGGGGTAGTATTAAAAGAGCCAGCGAGCTGTGGCTTCAGTGATTCAGATAAACGTTTCGGTCAGCAGCCATATATCAAGCCGATGACGCTTTCCAGAATACGGACGCGCTCGCTTTTTCACTATATTACCGATAAAGATGTCCAATGAAGTGTTCTCCCACTTGTTTAGGTGACTTTTTAGATGATATACCATTTTTCTCTCACTTCAGGCGAAAAGTGTCTAAATGATAATGTAATAAATAAATAATAAACGATTGAATTTTTAGTCAAAACACAATGTTTATCAGAAGGTTAGGGACTTTCGAGATTTTTTTCTTTTTATTAACTATTTAAACACAGCTAAAGAGCCATGGATCAGAACGTTGAACCTAGCTTTTATTTTAATTAAAATCAGAATTCATTACTATTTATCATTCTTCATCAAAATATAAATCAGCGTCGTTTTAGGGGTCGTCCTAACAGAACGTGATTACGCAAATCGCGCGAACTTTGTTCGTACGAACGCGCGATCAAACATACTGATGCCAAATAAGTGTCCTAATTGACAGTCGCGCAATGTTTTTGATAACAAAAGTCATTGAACCTTACTCGCACGATAATCGCGTAGTCGCGTTGTATTAGGACAACCCCTTAAGTATATTCTAAATTCTGTGCAGGTGCGATCTTCGACCAGAACACGGAGGAAATCCAGAATGTGTTCAAATACGCCATGACCGTACATAACCAGAACATTAGCAGCCGCCGCTTGGAACTGCAAGCTTATGTCGACGTCATCAACACTGCCGACGCGTTCAAGCTTTCACGGCTCAGTGAGTATCAACGTAAAAATATCAGTGAAATCGTTAAGCTACTGCTTCAACCTACTCGTATTTTTATCCCTATACGAGTATCTTAGCTATTTATAGCCTGGCCAGAAATATAAAAACACTCACAATATTGCAGAATTAAATGGAACCATTTTTTCATAGCGAACTCCGTAACACAGACTATAAAAGTACCAATGGCGCCCTCTACACAGGGTTTTTATATTTTTAGTCAGGTTATATATTATAAATTAACGTGAGGTCAAGTGGGGTAATTGCAATAACAAGTCATTCTATCAAATAAAGTAAACCGCCTCAAAATCCGATCACTGGTTGATGAGATATGAGACTAAATAAATTCAATCAGTTCGAAAAAAGCCAATTTTTCAATTTATTAAAAAAATTCTGCAAATAAACTAACTGTTTTTAATTTATTTATTTCGTTTTATTTTTGTTCATTTATTAATAATTTACCCAAGATTTGATAAAATTTATTCGTATCAATTTGTCCCTAAAATGGGTACTAGTTGTAAAAATTAATTTAAAAAAAACTATTTACAATAATTTCATGTGTTGTGTTCTTCTCGAAATAAGGATAAAATGTAGTATTTTTTTCGATATTTTATCAACTTTCAGTAGTATATTTTTATTCGGTGACAGTCATTTAAATATGGCGTTCATTTTTGATGGTTATTAAACCAAGATTAAGATTTACCATAACATATTTTTTTTAATGCTCACAGAGGAAAGGCTGATTCCCTGATGATGATGAGGAGCATAATATATTAAAAAATCTGCCAAATATCTGCGATAGTTTTTTTTTTGGGATCACTAGGCCATTTTTGATAAAGTTCCAATAATTAAAATATTTTTTCGCGAATCGTAATGACCTCAGGCATCATCCTGTTTCGTTTAATCCATACTTTCTGGGACACCTTGTATAGTACAACTAATTGAACATTTCAGTTTTACCAAAAATAATACTCCGACTAAAGCTAACAATTATTTATGATATTATTATCTTGTTTGCTATAAATATAATCAGTGCGGTGGCAGGATGAAAATACAAAAAGGACATTGTGACCTTTGCAGAGTTAGGTTTATCATTCAATTCTATTAAAATACTTAAAACGAGTAATTACATGTATGTATAAAGCACGTTTTATTTTATATTATCTGCCTTTGAAACTTAAACACTTTTAATGTACTAAATTTTAACATTAAACATTTGTCGCTAACGAGTTTCTCTGGGATGTTGTAAACTTTATAGGTTCATAGTCATTAAAAACCGTTTGTTTTACATTAGTAAGAAGAGTAAGTAGCTATGTGATTTAGTTATTTAATTAATTTATTAAACCAATATTTATTTATTACAATATCTACTGAATAATAAACTTAATAATAATCTACCCCGCAAGGGACAGCGTGAAGGTATGTATTGTATAATATGTATGTGTGTACTAAATATTGTAATATTACCACTCCGACCCAGTTATGAGTTGCAAACTACACTCATTATACTCATTAAAATTTGAACATTTTACTATTATGTGAGCTTCATTTTCGTTAGTAATTTACTGTAGGCCAAATCGCGTAACAGATACTTAACTGTATTGATCGCTAATCCAAATTCTCAATAAGCTTTAGTACTTACCTAATGTCTTTTTTAAATTCGAACGATAATATTGTGTAGTTATTACTCTAGAAAGTCAATATTTTTCATAAAAGTACTCGTACTGTTACGTGGTAACATAAAACGAAGTTTATGTCCCTTGATCCCTTCTATATCTACGCGTGTATGCATCGCTGCAAGAGTCTAATAGGATTATGTGGGGTTTCGACTTCTGTGAAATTTGCTTTTGCAGTTAAATGGATGTACAGTGCTTCTAAAACAATGCGAGTAAAATTTTAAGTTTAATCCGTATTCAAATAGTGTCCGTATCTTTGAAATGAAATTAAGGTTTGTATAAGCTGCGTGCCATTGTCTTGAAAGGAGACGGCAAGTGTCATCAGCAAGTAACGTGATGAGAATACTCCAGCGTGATCGATATTCCTGGAAGCCAGAGTGTGCCTTGGAAGAATTTAAAATTTTACTTTGCAAATATTACTTCCCTATAGATAAACAAAGTACTATAACGGAACATGAAAAACACGACTGACTTTAATATGTAAGTTTCTTGATTACCAACATAACTTATTAATAGGTACAATAGGTAGGTATTATAAACAGTAGTAGAAAGAATATTTTAAGATTATATAACTGTTTATTCACTCCATTTTATCAAAATTGGTTTATACTCGTACCATACCGCGATGGCATAAAATTTCCGCTACCTGAAGGTATCAATTTCTATAGGGTAAGTAGTTGCGATTGATCAAAGGTGCTTTTCGTCAAAATAAACTTTTTGTCAAAGGTTTCAATCTCGATTAGTGAACTGAAAAATACGTCAATAGATAAATAAAAACATATTTTGTGTATCTTTGAAGATGGGAACAATACAAAAATACTGGCGCGGAAATTAAACGGAGAAACAAAAGCAAATTGCCCGTGAAAGAGGATGAGAGGCGCCCGCAGACCGCGCGCCTATTCGCTCTAATGACAAGTATTTCCCGACCTTCTGCTGCGCTACAGACTTAACACGGCAGCTTTTTGTTATCTGTAAAATTATATATGTACCTACCACATCAATACACAAATGTACACAGTATTTGTTACATTGACATTCAATAAAAACAACCATGATGGAGACCCACATTTTAGTACCAAAAGAATTTAAAAAAAAAACAACAACATTATAGTACCGATAAATGAAATACTTAACTATAGAAATAGTAGTGTACTTAGTCACAAATATCATAAATAATACGCGTAGGTAATTATCGTACGAAGTGAGTTGGATACACAACATATACAGTAATAAAATAATAATAATGCAGCATATGTGGTCTGAGTGCAACTCCAGGATCGAGTTGTTGAGTTACTCCAAGACGCACCAGAGACAACAATAAAAGAAGATTAGCAGAAGTTATCATCACAATGAGGGACTGCCACGACGACGACGATACCTACCCTCACTTACGAGGGTAGGGCCTTAGCCCAAAACTTTTCAGCTTGGAAAGGAGTAAACGCTCAATGTTCTATACATAGTACTAATACCGCCACCTAAGACCGCCAAAGGCATCGCTTAGTCCTATACAAAATACCATGGGCTTCAATTAATAGATTGTATTTTTTGGGTTTGGGACTGAACTACTATAACAATTTAGTCCAACATATATGGGTCTTACGAGGCTATTAGTAATATAATATAATAACGTAACAACGACGCAACGTTATCTACCTATAAGATAAATCAAGACACCACCATCTTGCAATAAATTAAGCATATACTCAGATACCGCCCTGTGCAGGTTAATACAATACAATATGCAAATTGAACCCTGTCACGATTTGACTATGTGGTTTATTATAAGCCATTGTTTCAGTTTTAATTCATTTGCACTGATTACGGAAAAGTGCGACCGCCATTCTTGTCAGGGTGAGCGTTTTAATAAATGTTTAGGGAGAAAAGCTAAATCGTTGGTTATTAATTTATTAAATCTTCTAGGAAAGAAGGTGACGTTTGACTCTCTAGGATGGAAACTTGATACCATTGTACAAAATAACATTTTTATATTTTTTGCATGGAGCTCCGACTAACTGAGAAAAAAAGATAGATACCTATACCTAAATAACGGGTAGTGAAAGTTAATGAAGTATAACTTATTAAAATTTACAATTTTTTTGTAATATAGTACGTACGTAAACTATCCGCACTTTATATTTGAACCCTTTTAGGACACATTTTTTCATGTGTAAATAAAACTAAGAAAATACTTAATTACATCTATTTTCCTTTAGTCATCTTTACATTCCTAAGCTCCTCCTTATCATTTTCAATATCAGCAAGACTCCACTTTAGCACACCTCCCATTGTAATTGCGCCCTAACGCAATTACCTTAAAAGCCTGTCAGTGAAGCTAAATTTAATGAACATGAAATAAAGTGAATTCCGTTAATTAATCCGTCGATTTCTTTGAACCTTTTTTGCCTAATAGTTTTAACATTTTGAATTTGTTTTGATTATTTTTATTACGGCTAATTTTATTTTCAGTTACAAAATTTGGTAAGTCCTTAATTAAATCTTCCACAAGATTTCGTTTTAATATATTTACTTAGACTTTTTCACGAAATTAATTTAATAGATAGTTTTTTTTATGCTCACTGTACTTTCTCATGTGTAATGGCGATTTTCAGTACTATGCCAATTTTATAACACATTTTCTTAATATTACTTTTCGTTTTCTCATTCAGTATGCAACCAGTTTGCTCGAGGAGTTTTCGCTATGCTGGGGGCTGTAACACCGGAATCATTTGATACTCTTCACTCATACACTAACACGTTTCAAATGCCCTTCGTCACTCCGTGGTTTCCAGAAAAGGTAAGCAAAATTTTTGGTAATAATAACGTATTTTACGTTGTAGAAACTTACTTACCTAAGCACAATATTAGTAAATTGGTTTAGTTTATCAAAATTAGTAAATGTTGTGTTCTTCAAATTACCACTAAACTGAATAGGTAAAAATTGTCCCAATCAAATTATTCCATAATACCTTGAATCAGCGAATGTGTACTAATGAATCGAATAAAAGATAGCTGCTGGTATTAATTTCAGTTGGTATTTTTTGCGACTTTCTTTAAAAGGTGCTGTCCTGTTAACTTTGATGAATATAAATGGAATTCTAGCAGTCCACTTTTCAAAGGAGTGCCTGTCGGATTTACCAATCGAGCCATTCATTACTTACTCAAATTTTCGATGCTAAAACTGAACGATTTATTAAGATTAGTCACTTGATAATGAATACAATTCTATATAATATATATAATAATTAGGTCATACCACCTTCTTCTGGACTCATTGATCATGCTGTGAGCATGAGACCGGACTATCATAAGGCGATTGTGGACACTATTATCTATTACGGATGGAAGGAAGTAATTTACATGTACGATTCACACGACGGTAAGTACAAAAAACATATTATTCTTACATATTTTATTAACATTTCTTGCCTGTGTGGTGTGGAAAAGTTTGCTTAAGTACAAGATAAAAAATTTAGACTCTTTTCTCGACAAATACCGAGGCATTATTATCTTCTTTTAAATAAATAAACACTATACTTTTTCTTAGTACGAGATAAGCGAGGAGGTGACAACGGCTACAGTAGCCTGTTGTTTTTCCGGACTAACTTTTTAATATCAGTGAATATTAAGATAAAAGGAGACAGTGAACGAGGTATACCCCGTTGAAGTCGTGTCGGCTTACTATTTTCTCTTTATCGTTTTGTTTTACAACAGAAATGGCGGTTTTATAAATCGTAAATTGTACCGCTCGCCGGGGATTACAACGGAGCTGACTCCTCCGATAATAAAACGTCGACACGAAAGAGATTGCGGCAGAAACCGGGGGCTGGTGCTAAATAGTCTCTGCAGCCGCTTTAATGGGGTGTCTATCACTAGGTAACTACCAATAGCAGAGCCATTTTTATATTTCAATCTAACTTGAAATTTTCTATTAGTTGTGATCATTAAATTATTAAATCATAATAGAAATACGTAACACAGATTCAAACCATACGATAAGGTGTGATTTATTTTAAATAGTACATGATTAGACTTAAATAATATATTGTTTCTCAGTTTTTTGAATCGTTTTTTTCATTTTATTAATTACGACCGGTTTCGTTTACACATCTTCCGGTATTTGTTTAGAATAACCGGTCGTAATTAATAAAATACAATAAAAAAAACGTGACACAGTATATTATTTAAGTCTAATCATGTACTACAAGTTTCACCAAGTACCAATAACCACAAGAATTAACAATTTTAATTAGATTTATTTAGAGTCAAATTATAAATAACACCTTGCCAAGAATCAACTGAAAAACATTTTTCAGGCGGTATACATATAATTGTTGAGCTAGACAGACATATATTTTTATCTATATTAACCATGATACCTAATTTCAAGTTTCGAAAAGTAATGTAGATAAGCATCTACCTACTCAGGATTATATTTCATCTTTATTTCAAACTCCCTGAGTTTTCGTACGAGGTAATAAATAATATTTATAGTACAGGAGGTGAACACCTCATTCGGGACCGCCCTGGCTACCGTAGGTTGGAGTTATGAAACTTCCCTGGATTTATAAGCGAAAACTTAGCTAACATCCACTGCCAACACGAGTAATAACCAATCTACTTCCCATGTGTTCCATCTTTAGCTAATACACTCATGAAAAAAAATCGTTATTTGATACAGTAAATAGGTATACCTATTTAGTTATCTTTACTATAAACATGAATGTAGGTATTCTCTCTCTCATATAGGTAGGCTCTCTTTCATATACTCTTTTTATATGTATATAAATATATGTGTATTTTATATGTATTAGTTTCTGTGTTTATGTAAGTATTCGTATTTATGTACTTAAAATTGTTATGTAGTAGCATACGTGTAGGTATATTTTTATATATTATATGAGTAGGTATTTTATAGTATAGTAAATAATAATAATTAGTAAATCTCTTCTATTTAATAACCTGTCTTGCAATATCTGTATGACCCAATGGTAGAAAATGCCGCATGGCAGTAAGCTCGCCTCATGTACTATTTTTGTGCATTAAAGTGTTAAATAAAAAAAATAAAAAATATATTCTTAAAGGTATTTATCAAAGCACAATAATACGACTTCCATACTCGTATATATGAACTATACGTTTTTATAGAGATGGGTGTATGCGTGGGTGTTTCAAGATTCTAAACCGATAATGAAGAGGTTGGCTAATATTTTACATAAGTGTTACAATAAGTTTATTTACTCTGTTGAAATGTGTCTCTACGAATGTGTAAACAATAGTTAGTAAATTATTACAAAATTAACCGTTTGTGTGCAATAGGGCGTTCATTCGATTATCGCATCTCGTTTACCGGCTTAACCATAAAGTTTTACGTCCTCGGCAGAATTGCAAGACCACCTCCACACTAAAACTGCACCTAATGATATTACTGGTCTTTCTTTCTCATTGCGCTGGTTTGCTTGCTCGGTGTTCCTAATCGAAATTATAAACCTGAATTAGATAGGGCCGAGGTGGTTTCTAATGGCATTTAAATATGGGAACAATAGTTAAACTCTAAACTAAACTGTTGACTTTAGAATTCAGTTAATTTCTGAATCAATACCTAAATGACATAGATGAACTTAGTTATATAATTAACTATGGATTACGCACTGATGAAAGTCGGAAGTCTTGCCGGAGGACTTTCATCGGTGAGTAATCCGTAGTTAACTGCTTATATATTTAAAATGTTTCACTATATTTTCTAAAATGTAAATATTATGTATTTTCTAAAATATAATTCTAAAATGAACCTAGTTTATAAGTTAGTTTTCGTTTATGGAACTAAATGTCCACTTATTAATTTACATCCGTGCACTCATTGAAATTCTCTCGGTACTCATTGTCTGAGTACTCATTGTCTGAGTACTCATTGTCTGAGTACTCATTGTCTGAGTACTCATTGTCTGAGTACTCATTGTCCGAGTACTCATTGTCCGAGTACTCATTGTCTGAGTACTTATTGTCTTAGTACTCAGTACGGCAACGAATAACCGATGATCGCGGTAGGAAGCGGCAGCTTGGCAATATGCATCTAAACCTCCAAAACGTTCACTTCTACTACTTATACGTGAACAGTTTAAGCCACACCCTACTGTTACTACAGTAAAAAATCTAATACGTAACTATGAATTTTGAAATTTTGTTCTATGACAATATTTAATGGTGTACAAAATATAAGATAATTATTATACCAAATGCACGGAAATTTAACTTAATATAATTTACATTGACGGAGTTAAGTTGTCAGAACAGGAACAGTAATTAGTACTTATGTAACTCACTCGTTATTACAAATAGGTTTGAATTGCTGAGTTAAATGCAGCGAATTCGCTTATAATATGAGCGTAGAGATATTTCAATTAATTACATAGCTTTTAGCTTATTTAAAGTGGTTATTTAAGAACAATAAAGACATGAGTTAAAGAACTAATGTTTAAAAAAAATTAAGTAGTTAGTTTCGTAACGACCTGTTGGACAGCTCTTTCGGTAGGATCCTACGAGTACCTATGTAATAACTCGAAATTAAAAATTTAAGAAACCCCCGACGTACAATTGTGGAGTTCCCGTTACTTTTTCCTGGTTATCATCAGGTCCTCAAGATACCAGATGAAGGAAGGTCATCATAATTATAAACATTTGAGCTCAAACTCGAACCACCTAACTGTTACCGTTCCAGAGATCCTATCATATTCCAACATAGATTCAAGATCCAAGTTCTTAGAACCACTGATCAATTTTTCATCGGACATGGCTAAGAATACTCAGCAGGTTAGACCTCTGTCGCATGAAGGCCTCGCCTTGACTATCTTGAAAGTCTCTTTTATCTCATTTTCGTTTATTTTTTGGCCGCCATCTTTAATTATTTTTTCTTTTGTAATGTTTCAGGATATCCTACAACTTTAGTTCGAGTAGACCCCATAACTATTATAGATTCGGCTGGCTGATAATCTTACAATTCGTCCAGTTTCATATTGTGAAATGGAAGTTCATTTATTTTTTACTGGTCATCATCAGATCCTTAAGGTTTCAGATGTCGGAAACGCACCATGAACCTGAACATTTGAGCTCAAATTCGAACCATCTAACTGTACCCGCTCGGCCGCCGCAAGAATATTTTCGTGTCGTTTAACTGCAGCCTAAACTATACTAATTGTAAGAAGTGTCCTTAAGTCTTCATTAAAACACATGCTACCTTTTTCTGTGCCGTAGATTTAGAAAGAGTTGCCACTGGAGATACAAACCTTCTGGTAATTAGTCATACATAAGTTGACACTTAGTTGACATAATCCGCGGTGTTGGACGTCGCGCACGCCATGACGTGTGGGTGTCATATCGACGTATGTTGATGGTTATCCAATTCATTCACTGACGTTTTAATTTCATAGCAAGGGCCCTACATGGCACTATTAATTATCCTTATACCGCAGCGCGCATTGCGACCGACAAATGAATCTATAGAGCAGAGATTGCTCAGTGGATATAGACAATGCCCACTAAAAATTACAGCTACTGGCCACTTAGATTCAGAAAGCTAAACAATAATACATACAATATTTTATGTAAGGAATTTATACAAAATGAGAGTTTTTTCTCGCGGTCAATAAGGTACTATAATACTCTTGTTCCTTCATTTTTGTTGTCGGAAGCCTGATAACAACGTTTGAATTACAAAAGGATAAGATCAAACTACATGCGATCCTAGTGAAGACTGAGATGATATCTGGCTGAATTCAATTTATTCAGCGGACGCTGCGGCCGCGCGGTCTCCGCGCTCAGGCGCTCACCCGTTCGCGTTGTGACTCCAGTCACACGTCACTAGCAAATTGAAATAGCACTTTGAAATAACTTCCGAGGATTTTCAATTTCATTTCTTTGCCTGATCTGCCAAACTCTGAAGCTGAAATGTGAATTGAAGATTAAGCAGGTAGGTACATTGTACAACGTAGCGTTTAGGGACCAAGGATCCGAATTGTTCAGGCCGCCCATATGCTTCTGACATGGCCTATCGCAGAGCTGGTCCGTGCACATGGATAGTTGAATATTTTTTATTAGTCGCTCTGCAAGTGGTCAGTCAATACAGGTGTTTCTTACCTGTATGTTACTATAAGAATAATAGAAGACATTATACACTGGGACGCAAAAATAACGGGTCACTTAGAAAAACCGTGATATCACCGTTGTAAATATACAACTTACTTATACACTGGGACGCAAAAATAACGGGTCACTTAAAAAACTATTATATTTACTTAAATATAAGGAATTAGCATACTTTTTAAATATAAGGATTTAAGTGTCACTTAACAAAACTATGCTAGTCATAGTTTTTTTTAAGTGACCCGTTATTTTTATGTCCCAGTGTATAAGTAAGTTCTCATTTCAAAGGAGAGAAAGTAAAAATAATATCGAGTCAAGTTGCGCACTCAACCAGACCGCAACATCAAAATGTGAATTTATTGCAAATAACGGAGAAATTGATATTTATGCACCGCCGTAAATTGTTCCGAGGAAAGAAACCTTGAGTGGTTCGTACGTAACGTACCTCTACCTACTTACCGCCTAAATAAATATCTGTCTCGAGCACCGTGGTTTTAACAGACGGCACTCCGTTCTGATTATGACTACGTAAGGTACTTGGGTACCTGCCAGTCATCCAACAGAAAAATTGTTGGTTTTAGTAAATTTGGTATACTCGATTTAGATTAATTATACCTATTTGACACGTTCGTCTGTCAGTCTGTTTGTCTGTGCCATCATAACTTAACAACGGATGGTCAGATTTGGACCCGGTTCTTTTTAATTTAATTCAGAATTTTGTCGAGAGTGTTCTTAGCCAGGTCTAATTAAAATTAGATCAGTGGTTTCCAATATCTTGGAATATCTTTGATGTCAGATGGGTTCTCTGGAACGGTAATAGCTAGATGGTTCGAATTTGTGCTCAAATATTCAGGTTCATGATGCGTTTCCGACATCTGAAACCTTAATAATCTGGTGATGACCAAGAAAAATAAGTGAACTTAAATTTCACAGTTGAAACTTAAAGACTTTAAGATATCCATGGCATGGCACGGCGAGGCCGAAGGCCGAGCTCCGCGTAGGGCGAGGCCCGGAGCCTCACCCCGCCTTCAGTATTCTGAGCAATGCTAGATGAAAACTGGATCAGTAGTTTAATATCTTGGAGTATCTTGGGATAATGCAGCATTATAGGATCTCTGGAACGGTAACAGTTACGTGGTTCGAGTTTGAGCTCAAATGTTTACGACCATGATGTCCTTCGCACGTCTGGAAAATTGAATACCTTGATGATGATCAGGAAAAAATAAGGGGATCTCCACAATGGTACGTCGTCGGGGGTTAGTTATTTTTTTAATTTAGAGTTATCAGCCCTGCTCTTGCCATCCATGGGTATTATCGGGCTATAAAAAATAAATAAGTATACTTAACTATAGTGAAACTGCGTTACAGGCGGAGGCGGGACGACAGAGGGTGAGCGGGCGGGAAGCGGGCGGCAGGCCCCACTTCCCGCATGCTGTATGCTCGCCCTCTGTTATTTCGCCCCGCGCTCCTTTTATGTCACGGCCGATCCGCCTGTTTCACTATAGTAAATTATTAATGTAGTTACGAATGTGTTTACGTTATTATTTTGATCAGTAGATACGTAAATATTTATAAAAAAAATTTGAAAGATGCTGCTTGTATGAGTACTTCTACTACCTAGTATAACTCACCTACCTATATTATACACGTACCTACTTCTTCACGTGACGACACGTCTTCTTGTTCCAACCTCAGACCAACATAATTATTTCGAATATAAAAAGATAGATAGAAAAGTAAAAAATATATAAAAAATATATATGTTTGGTTAGACTTCATAAATAGGTAGGAATAGCTTGACAAGAAATATAAACACTCGCCATATACCATTTTTCATTGCGATCTAATAATATGACATTGCTATATTATATTACATCATCTGAATCTTTTAGAAAATAATCTGATATTTTATTATTACTATATTAATAATCTATTAGAAATAATGTCAGACAGTAGTCAGACAGTAGAACATTCCGGGAATTAGAAGCAACCGACCGTACCGATTATAAATATACCAATGACGGCCTCGTGACAGGATTTCTATTTTTCTGGTCAGAGTATACAATAGATATTTATTCTAGGTCACCAAATAACAATCCTGGAGATAGTTACAAAGGTATAAGTACATTCTTACGCAACATTTAGAAAATGTATATTTACACAAAAGGTTGTAGGAACTATACCTACGATGATGGTGGTTCCTCTATCTACTCCCTCGGGGATTATGGACGAGAGAGTTATGCTATGCTTTGAGTGGCATTTTTAACTACTTTTAGTTTATAAGGTCTTAGCTGATATTCTCTACGCCCTTGAGGGCTGTGGCTTTTCCCCCCTGAGGTCTTTCGAACTGGAGAGCTATTGAAAGTTGTATTAATTATAATTCATAAACAATAATGAATATTAATGGTGCTTCCTGTTCGGTTCGCGGAAAATTAACTTCTCAAAATTCTAAGTGAAATTCGAATAATAAGTAAGAAGTTTTAATCATTTTAAATGACTTATTAACATTGATGGAGCATCTATTTATATTGAATAGTTCACCGACCTTTCACAGTCGTTCTTTTATAAAGTTTCTTATATGTTTCTTCTTATTTCTATATGTTTCTTGTATGAGAGTTATACTTTAATACATAGGGTCCTATTTTATTAGCGGCAAGTATTTCTAGGGTGTAATCTGTAGGTTATAACCAAAAAGATAGGGCAACAAAATTTTTTTATCTTATTAAATTTTCGAGAAATAGATATTTTTTTGAAACACATTTTATTAAATTTTCAAGAAAATTTTTTGTTTGTAATTATTACAAATGAATGAATTATTGCTATTCTAATACTGAAATAAGAAGTATGAATGAAACGAGTTTCATTCATAACGTCATGGGTCAGTTTATGCCACCAAGGCGCAAAATAATGGGGTTTATTTTTCTTTAGTATGGAAAATTCTGACACAAGCAACAGGGTTATTTTTTCGTGTAAAGTGATACAAATGACCAGCACATACCCCCTTCCAAATATTTGCTACTAATAAATAAGGACCTTATATATATTAAAAGTTTTAATATATTATGTAGTTATAGAATATATACATAAAATATTTGGACCAACAAAAGGATAAAATGCGAAATCGTTTTTCCCCACAGTTGATTCATATTGTACCTACCTATAAGTACATGTATACGTACATTACCAAACCCATTACTGAGCATTCTAAAATGTTGATCGTGTTGCGTTTTATGTATAAAAGAGAGAAGTATCTACTCTATGTACGTTATTTCAGTATAATGGGTTAAACATATATATGTAACATGTAAGTATGCGTGTTAAGTCGTCGGTGAACGAGGCTTGAGACAAGCACGAAAATCGAGTTATAAAATCGTTTGGGAAGCCTTTTTAAGCGCGTATGAATATTTTGATACCAAAGGCAGAAGCTTTGCAATCTCTGTCAGAAGATCTGGTTTCACACTTCGTAGCATTACTTTATTTAGTTCAATATGAGTTGTTTCAGGAGTTGTTTCATAATAATAAATATGTGTAGTTATAAAGGTTTGCTAGGTAATTTCTAAAGTTTTAGCTGGGTACATTAAATAGCAGTTCATGGTAACATGTTTGTATAACAGTTGTGAACACTAGAAGCATACACAATTGCAGTAGTTGAGGTCATATACTGGAGTAAGTTTATATTTAATTGGAACGCCTCCAAGTTTCCAAGATCACTTTTAAGCCGACTCTGTTTCCCTAGCTGCGGGTGGGGAGGACTTCATAGAAAGCAATTCCTTTTGCTTTTGATGTCTTATAAGTGAATCTTGAACTTCGGCCAGTTGATGAAATTAATGGAGGTCGAATTAGACCACGTTGCGTCAACGATTCGATTTCCGATAAAATTGTATGAGTACTTAATATTAATTATATTCAGAAACTAAATTATATAAATTACTTGGTAGGTAGTGATTCATCCAGCGCACATGTATGTCAAACTATTCTTTCTATTTCTTTCTATTCACCACCGCTCTAGTCTAGAACGATAGAGTTCGTTGAGGGCTTTCCTAAAAACTCGGTCAGACAGCATGCACCCGGGCGGATGCCGAGAAATCTTGGATCAAAGTTTGTATTTTATATCTGGTGGTATTTAGTCTGCATATATAGTTTGGTCTGAGTGAAAGGTAAAAGTACTTACTTATCTATGTAAATAATAATGAGTTGCTTAAACCGAAGCGGCAGTAATAATTGTGTAACATAAGAATTCTTAGACTATATAGACAAACCATCTTCATTAATGCTTGAGGCAGCAATGGTGCTTCTGTATAAAGATAGAAGATGACATCTAATATCAATAATATTAGTTTTATTATGTTTCTACTTTTAATTCGGGAATATATAAATACTTTCTTATTACTTATATATATTTCTCAAATGAAAGGGAAATACTTTTACAGTTTTAATACAATAGGCGTTTAATAAAAAAACTAACTGAGCAACAATACTCGTACCATTGGCTCGCTCACTCGGAGTTACACCAAGACAAAAGTGCGTTCACTGATTACAAACAGAAGTCTATTTATGTCGTCTCTCTCATGAGAGCTAACTTCACGTATTTCCATCGCAATATTAAATAAATTGAATTCCAATGCGTCGCACGCGCGAGCGGCTTCCTTATTATCGCATTTAAAACGTCCTTGCTTTCTAATAGAAAATGTTTCTCATGTAACACAGACAGCCAATGTAATTTTGCGAGTAGTCTAACACAATAGAACGTTTAGAGCACAGAAGGGACAGGATATAATCATCATTACCTGTTGATGTACTTATAAATCTATAGAAAATCCACTCGTCATCGACATCTAAATCTACGTAACAAAGAGGAAAATTTTGTCATTTATATCTTAAAATACGTATTATATTATTACATTATGTAAACTAACAGATGGATGATTTTTTATGAGATGAAAGTACCAATGAATATGTAAAACTTTCACGAATAAAATATTCGTAATTCAAAGAAACATTGGGACTTCTCATATAAATCGGTCAGTCACGTGACCTACCAATGTTTGGGAAGTCGAATTTTTTTCAAAGCAAATTTCAATTATTATTTTCGTAAAATTTCTTTATATTCATGAGTACTTTCATCCCATAAAATATCTTCCATCAGTTAGTTTATATACTGTATACATCAAATTTGTTTCTTATATGTAGGTACGTAACTATAATAAGTAGGTAATATTTCACACGAAATATAGTACAGATACTTATAAAATATAAAAATAGCGCTACCAAATTCGTATCAGCCGAAAACATGGAATACTTGCAGATTACCTATTCGCGCATAACGACTCGCATATAAAAAACTAACCAATACGCATAATGACGCACTTAAAAGAAACTAATACGTACAATGATCTATGCTCAATGACACAAGCCCAATGACACACAAAATAAAAAGTGCTAGTCGGACTCTCGCACCAAGGATTCCGTTCTCAAAAGAAATATAACAGAATTCTGTTATAGCGACCGCGAAGTGACCGGGGCAAATATATCGTTATAGCCGGATGTCGTCGCTATAGCCAACTGTATGTACCTAAAATAGGTTCGGTTGGCTCCATCCAATCACGAAGCGCTGACTTCAAGTGTAGGATATGTGTATAGGTCATTCTGCGTGTCGGACATTATGCGTATGATCTAAAAAATATTGTCAAAGTGCCTACACAGATATAGACGAGTACAACTGACTACAGCTCAGAGTGAGTGGGCATTTATATTGACAGTACTGTGTACATAATCTTCAGAGACAATAAATACATTTCCTGTATCGAGATAAAATGTTTCCGCAAAAATCAATTTCGATAACCTAGCAGGCGGCATTTCTCTAATCCAATTCGTAACCTATAACCGATGTGATTGGTATCTGAAAAGATACTTAACAGAAATAATTTTGAGCAGGAAATAATAAAAGTTTCTTACTCGTCTTTTACCACGATGAAACTAACCTTTATAAAATAACTTATTTTAGAGAGTGAATATCGACTAACCAGTAAACTGAAATTAAATTAAGTTATTTGCAGCAAGTTATCTTTTATAATACCTGCGTTTCAAAGTTCACGATGGAGATGAAACTTTTACTAACTACGAGTAACATTGCTCACAATCGCCGCATTTGGACGACTGGAGCGCTTCGTAACAATTTTCGCAGAGGGTTAACAAAGCCGCAAAGCCGTTAGCAGGGCGATAATCAAAAGCTTTTAATTCTCGTCTTTCCACGAGTTACAATTTCAGAGTTGTATAATGCCTTAAAATTAATGACGAACGCAATTATCGTTGTACATTTTTGCATTGAATATTAGAAAAATATGGTAATAAATTTCAAAGGGATACCTATAGAAAATATTCAGTTAAGGTTCATGGGAAAGACGACAAAAGATTGTTTGATTCATATTTTGTTTTATGAACTAACATTTTGTAATTATTGAGGTTAAAGCGTGAAAGGTGGTTGAGGCAGCTGACGTCACAAGCCATTAGTCGGCCGATGACAATGGAAAACCTCAAGGGTCACGAGTTCAGACGCGACACATGGTGTGAATAGTCCGGGTGCGGACAAAACTTTCACCACATCTCTGCCCGCCCATTTATCTCTTAACAGCAAAACTGTTTTGGATTTCCACTTGCGTCCTGACCGCAGAGTTGCTGAGTAAGGCAGCGTGTCAATGTGTCGTCCACTCATTGATTTTTATCGAACTTATGTGTCTACTTGCAATATTGATAAAGTAATCCTTAGCATACCAACACATTTTATTGCGGACTAAACATACCTCCACCATCGGCAAGTTTAGTAGGTACCTAATTATGTAGGTAATAAAAAACATCTGTATAAATATTTTTATCCCATTTTAGGGTTGCTTAACTTAGAACATATATGTATTTTCGTCTATAGATACCGCCTTACCTTGCACATATTGCCATGAAAGGTGTGAAGACGATTATAACCCATAGAACAGAAATGAAAAATTAAAATATAATAATACAGTGCGTGTATGCTACACGAGTAGGTACTATAAACATCGGCGCGGCAGGATGAACTCCGGCTCAACGCGAGTCATTCGGAACTCTTAATAATAGATGGAGTTTCATAAAGCATAACACACTCAAGTCACTCAACTACGTAATGTCACCGCTTCGCTTTGCAACAAGCTTTGTTTCGTTTTGTTTATTAGATGAAACCATGCCGCGTCGTCGTAATGAACTTTAAGCTTTTATCATAACATGAGCAACCTGTTTAAGGTGTTTAAGTATATTAAAACCTTTGTATAATTCAACCACTGTCCAAGGATTCGTGGTCATCGTGACACTGGATAAAAATAAAATAAAAAATATAGGTACTTACTATGGGTTTCTATTTCCAATAATAGCTTGTTCAACCATTTCATTAGCTACATATACGCCAGTATATTATGTTATAATACATTTCCGCTTAGGCCACCCTCTCACGGAAAGCCAGTTTTATTTTTTGCCTCTTCGGAGCACGCTTTGTCCCTTTTTCGTTTCGCTTATTTTATATGGGGCGTTTAATTCGATAAAATTCGTGTGGACTCGAATTGTTTTAGTAGAGCTGGCTGGAATATAGACCGACATATATAAATGTTTCCAGTGGTGTCCTTTTATTATCCTTCTTTAACTATAGTACTAAATCTAAATTTACATTTCGGAAATAAATAATAAATGGAAGAGAAAGGTGTAATTTAACGCTTTTTGAAACTGTGTTGTAGTTTCAAAAAGCGTCTTTATCTTTTTTTAAATCGTTAAATCTTGTAATGATTTTTTTCTCCACATTACACCAACGCTATTCAGCTATATTTTCAGTTATGATGTATTTTTATTGACGCATTACATTTAAAAGTCATCGCGGTTTTCTGAAAATGATCAGCTGTTAAAACTAACCCCGCAAGTTTTATCAGTGCTGAGTCAAATGTATTGGGAAGTTACAGCCTGTTCCAACAGTAGGTAGATAATAATACAAAACTTGTACTTATGTAAACATTTGCAAAATTTTAATAAATACTTACAAAAGATACTAAACTCTAAAGTAAAGATGTTTCATGATCTGTTCAACGTGGTTACATTTACAACAAGAAATAATTATACACTCACATAACCCAGCTTTCCTGTAACTTTAAAATAGAACAAACCACACCACACTAGCAATAAAAACTAATGGTTGTTATTTTATTGCATAAATAGCGAATGGGTTAAATAAAAAAATCTGTTGTCCTGCTACAGGATTACTTCGGCTGCAGCAGCTTTACCAATCCATGCAACCGGGACGGACTGCATTCCGAATCTCGCTTGTGAAACGGATTAATAATGCGTCAGAGGCAATGGAATTCTTGTTGGCTTTAGAACAACATGATCGTTGGGGTAATAAACGCATTGTGTTGGATTGCAACGCTAGAAACGCCAAAAACATATTAGTGGAACACGTACGAAAAGTGCAACTGGGACGAAGAACCTACCATTACATGCTCAGTGGACTGGTAAGAATAGCTTTGAAAAAATATATTGTGAATTGCTGGTACAATGGAACGTTGAACCAGTCGGAAGTGTGTAACGATGTGTACTGCGATAGGTTCGATTTTAAACGTTTGATTGTGACAGTCCAAAAACAATGTGGGTGAATAGATACACAAAAAATTCACTATTGTCGTTTGTACAAATGATTGTTTACCTACATCTCGCTACGTACACATACAAATGGTTGAATACAATCCACACTGAAGCTTTTCCAATTAAAATATTATATTATTAATCTCTTTTTGTATCTGGATTATGCGTGATAGACTATTCGTCGTTGACAATGCCTACCCTTTCTCATTTTCTATTCGATCGAGTTAATCACAAGAACTTAATCTGTTTTCATTAACAGGTTATGGACGATCACTGGGAGAACGAAGTCACGGAGTACGGTGCAGTCAATATAACAGGGTTCCGGATCGTCGACCACTCGCGCAAGATTGTGCGCGATTTCATGGACGGTTTGCGTAGAATGGACCCCCGGTTCAAAGGGACCATATCGGTAAGTATACGACACCTACCCATTACACGCCACTACTCGAGTCCACTGTCACACCGACTAAACTCTAATATAAGTTAACTATTATATATTCACACAAAGGTGTTTAGGTAAATGATGTGCTGAAGGAGTATCGGCAACCTGTTTACAAGTTAAGAATGTTTCCTGGCCTCCTTTCGGTCATCTAAATTGGACGCGAATACGACTGGCAAATTTGTACCTATGCAGTGCTTAAAAATCTAACATGTTTCAGTTGAACGAAAATAAAATACAGTCTATTTTATGCTACAACAGAGTTCTTTTAACTTTTTTGAACTTTCGAACATGCACCGAATACAGAGAGCGTTCACTAAGCGAATGTAGCGGGTGTGACTCGCCGCCGTTGGCAGGTTTGTGTATGGGTAAAGAGCATGGGCTCGGGGTACCACATTACTACTACTACAGGGTACTACAGTACTTACTACGCAACCCGATATAAAAGATTTGAGACCTGAATTTGGAACAAATTTTATAAAAAATATAGCATTGTCTAGTTTTTGACGTTTCCATAGGCTTGCACAGAATAAATTGACGTAACATGAAACACAAGTTAAAACAACTGCAAGCATATGTAATAAAACTCTCACATCTGTTATAAAAGCTTGAATAACGCATATTTACTCTTTTATATTTCATTGTATACCTAAGTTATTAGGTATTTCTTTATGTTAATAAAGAATGATAACATAAGTACCTAATTTAGTATTACCAAAATTCTTTCCCAACACATATTACTATAAACAAACGAAACGAACGAAAGTAGAACACTTAAGCTGAAAATACCAGGCCCGACACTCGAAGAAAATTTTGACGTAGAGTAATAACACGTTTATGTAAATTTCACTAACTTACGTACAATCTAATGAAACCGTAAGTGGGTACCTCAGCATACATTATTTTACCATACGATCTTACCCCTACTTGTAAGTACGCTTAGGCCTTTTTCGCCTCAACAGAGAACATAATACGCGAGAGAATTGTTCTCTCGAAGTAAAGTTAACTCATCACAGTTGTTAACACATTCTCAATGTACGTATGAATATTATGCATTAACTTTCGTGTAACTCTTACTTATTACTCTGCTATTTTATTTCCAAATTGTGTACCGTGACGAAGAGCATTCTGTGCCGACTGCTGTAAATATACAGTCCGCATTCGAAAATATTAACAACAACGGAAAAGCGCTGTTCTCAAAATGCACTGTGGAAGCTTTGTTACCTACGGGGACAACCTGTATATGCATTCAAAATAATCCTTTGTCATCATCAATGTTGACATAGTAATTATGTCCATAAATTAAAAATAATAAATTCCTTACAAAATTAGGCACAAACAGCTCTCATGTACGATGGCGTGCAAGTTTTAATGGATGCTCTTGGAAGACTGTGGAGGAAGAAACCTGATGCATTTAGGACTGCTTTACGTCGCGCTGCTGGACAAGCTAATTCAACTAAAGTTATTGACTGCAACCCTGGTAAAAGTTGGGTGGTACCTTTCGAACATGGTGACAAAATTTCGAGATTAATCAAAAAAGTAAGTTTTGACATTTTCTTAATTCGATTATCGTAAGAATATTGTGGTTTATAACTTGAACATCTAAAAGTAATTTATCCATCCTGCTAGTTGCCTAAAGTCTATTAACGAATATTTCATTTTAGACGGATATTGAGGGTCTTACTGGAAACATTTCATTTAATGAAGAAGGCCATCGGCATAATTTTACTTTACAAGTCGTGGAGATGACTGTTCAAAGCGCTATGCTACAGGTATGTGGAAATATTTTTTTAGAGTTATTTCAAGTTATTTACAATATTGTACTAACAAGCGTGGATATGGAAGATGGTCTGTTAATAATATAAATAATAAATTAATTTTACTTCATAATAGTTGTAATATGTATAGGCTGATTGTAAAATAAGATAATAGGTATCAACATAATTTATCCAGCCATAAATTTAAATTTTTAATAGGTAGGTACTTACCGTAATTGGAATCTTTTGCTACTTCTTTCGAATGAGAATATGAATAAAATTAATACAAACAATCTGGGTACCTATATGTAACTACTAATCGAAATTATAATCAACCACAATAACAAAACATTTTATCAAAATATTCATGAATAAGTAGGGCTTTGGACCGCACAGGTGCTAGCGAATGGTGTGCATGACAAACCCAAAGTAGTTTTTTGGCATAAATGTTTCAGAAAGTGTAAACACACATAATAACAAGCCAAGTCTATTTCATTTGAGCAAAGGTTAATTTTAACTTTATTTCACCCTCATTTTCCCCTACTTCTGTTCCACAACTCGCTAATGATTTCTCGGCGTTCATAAATCAATGTGTTCAAAGTTTCAGAGCCATTCTTCCGGTCGCTACTTTGGGAGAAAACTTTTAGAATTTGGTGTGCACGGTTTTTATTTTTATTACGTTTAGTTAACGTACGATTAACTGTTGATTGTTATTTTCAAACAAAAAGCTAAATTTTAAATCACGCAAAGATAAGCTTGAACTGCAAAATATAAAACCTCGTATATTGCGGAATAAAATTAAACTATTTTTTCATAGCCATCTCTATAACACAGGTTATAAAAGTACCATTATAAAAGTGAATCTGTCGTTCTCGCATCGGCTTATTCAGCCACGAGCGTAGATGCCGACACTACGATATGTAAATCATCTGTTAAGATGTACAAGACCAACGACGATAAAAGTGACAGCATTTTTATTTTCCTGGGCAGGTTTTATGTACTTAAATATTTACTCTTTTTTATATTTTATTAGGTGGCTACATGGACAGATAAACATGGTTTGATATTGGCTCCACCGAAATATGTTCAACTGCGTTCACCGGCATCGTACGATACGAACAAAACTTACATCGTGACGACGATTCTTCAAGAGCCTTTTATGATGCAAAACACGGAGTACGGACAGAGAAATGAATTGTATGGTTTCTGCAAAGATATAGCTGATTTGATTGCTAAGAGTCTCGGAATCAAATGTTAGTTTATAATTTCAACGAATTATTCTTTTAATAACTTACATTACTACAGGAGTCTGCATAATGCTGTTCACTGATTAAAAAATACTAAAATTTTCAAGAAAATTAATATTCTTGCGCTATTGAACATTTAACTGATATGATTTAATTTTAGATGAAATACGGCTTGTAAAAGATGGCAAGTACGGAAGTGAAAGCCTTGTCGAGGGTTGGACGGGGATGGTCGGAGAAATTATTAGAAAGGTAAGTGTCCGATCTGATTCTGTTATACGCAGGTTCCTTCCAACATACCTACTTATTTGGTACATTTTCACATTATTACGAAATAATAAAAATATACACCTATTAAATACACAGTAACTTTACATTTCCACAATTAGAAACAAGGTTTCCACAATTAGAACATTCGCCTGTGCAGTTAGATGAAAAATTACTGTATCTACGAATCATTTTAAAAATAATTCTAGCGAGATTTAAAATGCAAAACATTATGGAAACATGGACAAGAAAATAAATCTCTATTTTATTAACCGCTGCACTGCGGCAAACTTCAATCCTAGCATGGTTGCTTAAAAGGATTTATTCAGCGATATACATTAAACCAGTTAACTGGATCTTCAATATTTTTGAACAGACGGGTAATCTCAATCACTAGACAACATAATTATTGTTAGTAATCTTTCCCACCGCTGTTTCAATGCCTACCATAAACAGATTGAATAAATTAGAAATTTTGTACATCATAGATATAGCTAGTTACGAGGATCGACTGAGTAAACAGAGCGTCCGGTAAATAATAGATAACCTTTCAACTTTTTGGCTTTGTCTTTGATTTCCATCAGCGGTTAAAAGGTTATTCACTATTTATCTTCCAAACTGTAGATATAACACTGAAAGAAAGCTTATTTGATTTGGAGCATATAAAATAATTTTTATTAATTTAAACAAATTACTTGATAGATACGACTAAGATCTTTGTTGAAGTGAACAAGTTCTTGTTTGAAGTAAACAAGCTTCTCTTTCAGTGATATTATATCTAGATGCATTCATGATTAATTACTTTGTTTCGCATTATATTCAGAAAATATTGCATCAAAAATACCATATTACGAGATAATACTGTTTTTGCACAAATATATGGTAACCTATTGTTTTTCTGCATTATTAACAATAATTAATAATTAATTTAAAAAAATTGTGAAAGAAACCATGAAAGAACGAACGCCCGTATTAAGAGGAGGGAGACATTTTTTTCTTTCATCCATGAGTACTGCAATCTTGTTGACTTTTACAATTTCAAATTATTACAAAAAATATATATAAGTAAATACTTAAATATAACAATATCTAAAATTAAACATTAAATTATTCAACATACAATTCAATTAAATTAGTCTGTCTAGTCATCATAATAATCCTGCAGTGAGTAAAAGTACAAGATAGTAATTTAATTTTTTTAATTAAATATTACTTATCTTTCCAATCGATGACAATATCCTCAAGTATTGTTTGTTGAATAAATTGTTTTTAATTTTTTAAGTCTAGTAATTCTAGACTTTACAAAACAAGTAGTTAGATCAATACTAACGACTACAAAAATGTTAGCTGCTGAAATAATTCTCATGGAAATATTATTACCTATAAAAATCCTATTATCGAGGCCAGGGTTAAACCCAATACTTTACAGTTTGTCTCCGTCCAATCTTGCAGGGTACGCGATCGACCCACTCCCCTAAAGGTCCTTGTTTATTGAGTTTCAGGCGTATTATTATAGTTATAAAGGATTTGCGCCCTACGGCCGCCGGACACTCGTTTACTTTAACTTTACGAAGAAATTTGACGGTAAATCTAATATCCTGTGAAGGTTCCCCCTTAATCCCTTTGTCTTTACGAGGCTTGTATATGTGTGTGCTTAGTGTTATTTCAGCGCTCCTTTCAGCGTCTAATGAAATACTTGCAATAGTTTGACTTATTTCGGAGTTCTTAACAATAAGAAAGCAGGTATTATAAACTACCCTTACAGCTTTTGATCTTACCTACTACCAAAAGAATATTTATATCCAGTTTATCGGAAAGGTTGTATATTCCAATTTTTTAAATTAAAATGAGCACCTAAGCTCATCTTCGTAATAATGCCATCATATACTTTAAACAAGTGGTTGGTTTTGGGTTTGTAGGTGTATAATGTCATGTGTAATGTCCGTATAATTGAAACATATTTGACACATTAACTTTAAGGTTCTTTTCCATACATTTTATCATTATTTCTCGAAAATAATATCAAGATGGTCAGTTACACCTAGCCTATCATAGGCCTCAGCCTATGATAGTTCTTGACCCTCAGGGCCTATATGTATAATTTCATGCAAATACGTTCAGCCGTTTGCGCATGAAAAGGTATAACAAACAGCGTTTTAGTTTTATAATTTTTTTAATTACTCTAACTTGATTTTTTTTACACAGGAAGCTGATATATCTGTAGCACCCCTAGTAGTTACACCTGATAGGGAGCGAGTAATGGACTTCAGTGAGCCATTTCTATCTATAGATAATCCGATTTTGCAAACAAGAATACCGAAACAGTTAGAGGATACTTTCAGCTTTTTAAGGCCATTATCTAAAGAGATTTGGGTAAGCACAATATAAAGAATATTAACACAGCTTTTTAAAGAAGTAATACGAGTACATTAAACAGTGCTGAGCTGAATTGATAAGCAAAAGTATTATGTATAGCTAAATTAGGGTGGCTATTACCGTTTTCAAAACGATGAAATGATGTCATAAGATGGCGTGCTAAATAGAGACAGCGCTATACCAACGCGATAGGTCTGTCTCTGTTTAGCACACCATTTCATGATATCATTTCATCGTTTTAAGAACAGCTATAATTACCCAGATAAGGGAGTTATCGGTATATGTGGGGATAAACATACTCGTATACACATTGGTGACGACTATGTACAATTGACATTCAACCTCAGATATTTATAATCTCTATTTGTACATGCTTACCCACACATAACGACGACTGCCCTTCCTAACTGATTTAGCTATAAGTATATTTAAATTTTTATAATAATAAGTTAGTGTACCTTCAGCACTAGATCAGGTGTGAAAATTACCAGAATCTAATAGTACGCTAACACTGAATGCCTATGACAGTTTTAGAGGCGTGCACTTTTCGCTTTTAATAAAAACTACGTAGTGTCTATATCTATAATAGAATTAGCTCTGTGTACACCGATACCAACAGCTTATATTTTTTACAGTTATGCGTTCTCTTCAGTTTCTTTGCTGTAAGCATTGTTCTTTTCCTGGTATCAAGATTTTCTCCACATGAATGGCGCTCCGTTTCTATTTCTGACACTCATTTGGATCATCCACTTAGCAGCACGAATGAGGTATGACTGATTCACATCTTTTACATTTGTGAATTTAAATCGGACTGTTCTTGTTCCTAGTCTTGTTTATGTTACTTAGGTACATACTTTTTTCTTTACAGATAATTTTACACAACGAATTTAGTATTTGGAATTCGTTCTGGTTCTCCCTTGGATCGTTTATGCAGCAAGGCAGCGATGTCGTCCCCAGGTAAGTACTATTGGGCCTCTACTATTTTAATATGTTTGAAAACTTTGCCAATAAATTGCAGCACTATATTGTAGCAACATTCGATATGTACTAATAACACTGAGTACTTTCACTTTAAAGGAACTCTTGATATTTTTGTACTTGTAAATATATCAGTATTTGACCATTTATATTTTTTATTTATCTTATTTTATTTATTGAAAATGTACATAATTATAATTAAAATTTTACATGCACAGTGTAAAAAACCAATCTAGGTTTGTTAAGTACACTAACAGACCGTCGACGGTCGCAGGTTTACAATTTTCCTTAAACATAACAACTTATTGTAAACAATTAGCTCGCTGATGCGCCATGTACGGGAGAATAATATACCTAACCTACGATACTATATGACTTTCATGTTTATGGGCACCAAATATTGAAAGTATCCACTTTCACCCATTGCAAGGTATTTGTAGCCACTTATCGGGCGTTACCACCGCTCCGTCGGGGTTTTAACCGGTCCGGTTTTCAGCATCTAGTCTATGATCGGTACATATCTTTTATAAGAATATAAATCTCATTAACATGACCATAAAAACCACACCTTGCCAGGACATACCTGACCTGCAAAATTCCGATTTTATCTTGCTTGTGTATACCAGGGGCGCAAAGTTTTACTTAGACACACATGGTCGATAAAATAGAGTGAGATCAACTAGTCTAGCTAAATAATCACAGTCGACAGGTTATGCAACCTTGCGCTAACATTTAAAAGAGGGGAGACAGGAATTGTTGTTCAAGAGTGAGCTGCAGGTAGTAATGATGTTGGTTTCTCATTTGGCTTTTGCACTATAGTGCTTGCTTAACGAAATTGTTGATGAAATACGAAACTCACTTAGTTTTAAAATACACATTTGGTTTAATTTCTGTCTGAGAGATTGCATTTTGCCATATTTTTCTTAAACTCGAGACATTTCAAATCAAAAAAACATTTGGTAATTTGTTCAATATGAAACCATAATTGGCACCACAAACTACTTCATTCCTAAGGGTCGTTACGTAATGAACGTCGCCGACAGTCGCCATGTATAATATTTATTAACGCACCGGTGAACCTACATTACGACAGGTCAACTCAATTAAGTACAAAGAAAATTTATTAATTTTTTCATGAAATTTGATAAAAAATCTTAAGTTTATGAAAAAAAAATTGTCACGAAAATATATTTTTTTAATGCCGATGACACGAGACGACAACTTGAACTACGCACTGTTGTCGACGGAGTATTAACGAGCTGTCATGGCGTGTTGGACGCTTCACAATAGTTTGTATTTTCAATTATTTAGGTATTTCATGGTCGTAGAAAAAGTATCGTATGCAACTGCACGTAATTATAGCCATAGTAAAACTAGTTTTTTCTACGCTCGTATCAAAAACTAAGAACTCATTTTACAATGGCAGTTGCATAAACTTCTATTACAGAGGAATACGTTTTTCGTTACACCCTAGTACCTGGTACAGCATCGTGTTAAGATTGTGTTATATTAGCTAACATGCATGTTATTTTGTTACATATCACAACATACGAGTTTATCTAGTCACTTTGTACACGATTTTAATGTGTAATTATTAATTAAAATGAATTCCAGAAAAAAATGTTCGATAATCAAGTCTTGGATGAAAGAAAAATGATGGAAGCAATGCATCTGGAAAGTAACATGGGTATTTTTCCTGGTGATCTAGGGTCTTGTTTCCTTTTCAGATCTTTATCAGGCAGGATCGTGGGTACCGTTTGGTGGTTCTTTGCCCTCATCTTAGTTTGTTCGTATACTGCAAACTTGGCGGCCTACCTTATAGTGGAACGTATCTCAGATCCAGCAAACACTATCAACTACCCATCAAGCATGGCGCATAGCGAAGTAAGAAAGAACCCCTTTTCAAGATACAGGTAACACTCCTAGAGCTAATAAATGAAGCGAAATGCTACAGCGACTGCACGGTTTTAAATTCACTATCTAAAAAAAACAAGGTATAAAACGAAGAGTAAAAAAAGTCTTTATAATCAAAATCATTATTTATTTTTTGTGTGGAGTGATGGGTAAATGCGAGTAATTTGCATTCTTTTAAATAAATGGCTGATAATTTAGAGACATAAAAATCTGGTAATGTAAGAGTTTATTGAAAAGTATTATCGTAAATAAAATATTTGCACAATAAATCGAGCACAATGAATACACAATTAATTTACTTACTCAATGATTTTAATGAAACTTAAATAAACATGTTCTCTGAAATGAAAATTGGTTTTAAAACGACAACAGTCAAATTGCGATAGTTTTATTACATTGTATTTATTGGAGATAAGGAATATAATTGTATTCCGGTGAGAAATCGTAACGTAGCACTATTCGTATTAGATATAATTAAGCGTAGGTAATATACTTAAAAAAAAGATCCTTAAAATATTTGTCTAACATGTCTAAAATATATTATATGGCTTAGTGGTCCAAAACTGCAAAAAACGACCCAAATAATAATTTATAATGGAATTTTCCCTGAAAATAATAAAAAACTAGTTTTAAAATAAATGAAGTAATATAGCTATAGCGTTGGTTTTAGTGTTAGGTAACACTGATAGATAAACTATGCCACGTACTGAAAATTTAAAAATTTCAGGGCAGTGACTACATTCCATGGAGTAACTTAGTGAAAGATCCGATGCTACGTGAAAACGAAGCATCACTGGGTCACTTCATGGTGGCCAAAGAGGGGCAGTTGGCTTGCGACTCAATGTCACGACTTTGCAGATACAGACACGTCAATTTTGCAATCGGAACGGCGAAAGGATCGGCGCTAAGGTCAGATTTTATGTTATATTTTCACAGGTTTTAGCATTAAGGTGCAACTTTACCACACTTACTTACACATATTATACAATTGTTTTACACTTTTGGAATATTTTACTGGAATTCAGTCATGCTGTTTTACTGTTGTCAATATAAAAAAGTATACGCTTAAGAATCTTTAATTATGATTATTTTTTACTTTCAATATTTATATGATAACCTTCAAGTGCATAGATTTTATAAAATAAATGGTAATAATTTTTGAATTGGCCACACAAGTACCACACACGAATGACGTGATGGTTACAATATTTCAGTAAAATATTGCACGAATACGACATGAATGTGGTAAATGACTCGTTTGGAAACCAAGTCGTTAGCTGTACCTTAAGTAACTTACCTATAACTGTTGACACAGATCAGATACTGTATTCCGACGCAGATCTGATTTTGAACCTAACGAGGAAGATACCGTGCAACGGGATATTAAATTATTCCAGTCTTGGGTCAGAGAGCCAGTCTATAATTTGATATCCTAACCGCCGAGTTACTGACGCCAGCCGGAATAACTAAACATTGGAATATCCCACTATTTTAAGTTGAATTTGTCTTTATTTCACCACTGAAGTGAATATGAACAAAGCTCACTGAAAAACAATTTACTAATTGACAATTATTAGCGAAAACGTATTTGATTATTTGTCATTTACTGATTGATTCTCGTGTCAAAATTGTAATTTGTGACCATTCGCTACATTAACGTAAATATTAAGTATAGTACATTCTATAGAAACATCCAGAGTGCCTTCCTATATGAAAAAGGTTAGGAATTGTAAAAAATAATCAAGGAACTGGATCTTACGCTATATGGCTTGCTATGCTATACTATATTGAAGGACGAACTCTGACGTAAATTTCCACTCTACGTTTTCCCACTATCTAGCTGAAATCTCGCCTCTATTCGGTAATTCCCAGTTGAATACTGAAAAGTCGTAAATTTACATGGGTCCCGTCAGTGGGGAAGTCTTTTCTCTCTGCATTTCGAATTTATACCAACCCATTTTTATGGTACCTACCTACACGATTTGGTACGTGATTTTTAACAACAAGTTAAAATTTACATTTTTTATGACGCGGACGTGGTTTTACGACACGAGATAATAATATTGTGTAGAAAAGTGGCTTTTCAAGGAAGGAAGGAAGGTCGGCAGATCGGTAGAATGTAATGTTGTTTTGTTGATAAGTAAGAGGCATTAATACAAAACCTATTTTCCTTGTACTTGAAACTGAAGATTTTAATTAAATATTTGGAAAAGAACGACTGTTTATTCGCCGACGCAGTGAGATAAATAATAATAAATATTATCTATTATATCCCATACACTTGATCATTGCCCGTACTCTCTTATGCATGGGGAGGCCTGTGCCTCAACAGTGGGGACGTTAATAGGTTGATGATGATGTTGATATTAAATGCAATATTAATACTACTCTAAGGAGTAGTTAAATATTAAGATATTAAAGAAAATTTATCTGCTGGTGCTCTCTCTGATATACAGGTGTAATCTGTGATCTTTTTCAGAGAGGGAATAAATTTGGCTATAGTTAATTTGAAGAAAGATGGAGTATTATCAAAGCTTTGGCATAAATGGCTTTTAAACAAGAAACCAGATTGCGATTTTGTCAAAAATGAGGTAAGCAATACTTAATTGTGTTGATGTTGCCTTGAATAAGAAAACACAATAAGCGAATTGAGCTTGAAAACTGGATATGTAATTGAAATATACAAAGTACGAATTTTATAATTTAAAAATCAATAAAAACGTGAGTACGTTAAAAAGGCCAAAACAAGAATTAAGGCCTAACTGTAATTTCTTCCTTAAATTACGCAGGTACATCTGCCAATGTGCACTATTATGCGTGCTAGCGAGTAAATAAAAGTGTATTACGTGAAATGAATGTAAGAATATCACATTTCAGGAGACAACCATTACAGAAATGTCGTTGAGTCAAGTGGCGGGAATCTTCTACGTCTTAGTAGGTGGTTTAGCTTTGGCGTTGGGCGTGGCGCTGCTTGAGTTTTGCCAGCACGGGCGCGCGGAGGCAGCGCGCGCCAACGTGCCGCTGCGCGCTGCGCTCACCGCCAAGGCGAGGCTCGCCTCGCGCGCCGATCGCAAGGCGCCACCACATCGCACACCCCAGCGCGACCACGAACGCCTGCCCTGGAACGGTGGAGCTTTTGCGGGGGTGAGTTCAGTCATATAGCTTTAATGTTGCAAGCACGACTGCGCGGCGCATAATTATCAATATTATCATAGTGAACTGAAATTTAAACAGGCCGACTTTTCAAAGCGAACATGCTTTTGCGGTATTTAGTTCTCTTATAGTTCCATTAGGTAGAGAGGGTTAGGGTCCCTCCCTGGCCATGCGGTAATTGGTAGCGGAACTAACATTGTTAAAGTTAACCCTTTCTGGGCAATTTAAATGGGGTCGGTCCTACTAATTATAGATTTACCTACAGGCGATACCAAGCAACTTAAATTTTCAAATAGGTACATGAGATCATTTCGACAATCCCTACGTAACGGTCTGTTCCCTGATTTATCTGACCCCTCTCAATACTGATACGGCCGCTAAGGGGGGCCGGCCATATAATTAAGGGAACATCTGTACAATCCTAGAAGTGGCAGTTAAGTGAATTTCGCTTTTTTGACTAACGGTTTTTTTCAGTTTACATTATTTTTACAACTCTATACCTAGTAAATAATGTAAACTGTACATATACCAAAATTAATTATAATAATTTAATAGTTTCTGAAATACAGAAAATCAAAACTACTCTCCTGATTTTAACATTTGCACATACGTCATTGTACGTAAAGACCGTCGATTGCAGATTGTACCATACTTGTACTTAGTTACTTTATTCGATCCGGAGTGGGTCTTGGCCTCCGCTATTGTATAATATGCCTACGAAAAAATATTTTTATTATGTAATAGATTAATTACTTTATGGCGGGTTTACATAAGAAATTCAGTGTGAAATACTTATTTATTCATACTTTTAGTTAGATATTTAGGTATGTAACTCTTGTTACTTTTATTAGTACCTAGGTATGTAACTTCTTCTTTATTCGAATTGATGATCCGAACTTTTATTACTAAAGACATTAAGTCCTAAAATGTTTAATTTTGGTTTTGTATTCAGTACAATGACTTCCTGCTAGGACGGGAAATGTTGGGACATGTTCATCGCAAGATATATTAAAAAGGGTCAACAATGATGTAAGTTATTGTCAATATTTGACCTGTGATGATTGCACATGGAATCCCGTGATTGTGTTGATCCACCCGTACCTATAATGTTTGAATAATATATATTATTAAGCATTATTTTTTGTTCGACGATGTCCTTGTAGACTTTATTTTCGAAATCATGAATTTTATTTTTATTAATTTTACCGAACATTATGCAGCAGTATCCTGTATTATTCCCACGCCCTGAATGCAAATGGCCACCCTTTGTATTAATAATGGCCATTTTTACACGCATACGTATATGTTTAGGATAAGGCGATTCTAAGGTGATGTTAGCTCGAGTAACATGCATCACTGCGATTTTAGTGTCGCATTATTATCTTGAGAATTGAAGTTAACATGTCGTACGCAGCATCGCACACTAGGTATTGCACAACCACACCGAATGCGACGCTGCATGCGACATGCAATGCTCGCTGTTGCCGCATGTCGCTCCACCTTGCTTCACCTTTGAAGAATTGACTAATGAATAATTTGTCCCGAATATTTTTCAGTACTTCACGGCGGGGACCCAGATCTCGCAGGAGGATGCAGTTCACGCCAGCTTCACGCATGTCTGATCCGCGGAGAAGGGCGGGGGCGCGAATGTCCGTCGCTCGTCCATCAGCAAACCTCCCAACAATGCTGTTGATCTCTACCAACTTTAAAACCTTTTACACGCAAATGCTTCTGTGGGCCTACGTTGTATCACGCGTATGCATAAAGGCCGGCGCGTGTATCGGCGGACCGCCGGCGACGACGGTACGTTGCTGGTAATTGTGCTGTTCAATCGCTGATGTGTAAACTTCATCGCGTGTCACAGCGAAGGCACTTCAAATTGTATTAATAAACACAACACCCTAGGTTTTCTTCTTTTCAAAAATATAGTAAGAAGATCTTCATTTCTTGTTAAGTAAAATATTGAGAAATACCATTTTATTTTCACGTTTTAATCAGGTAACATTTCTTATTAAAAATTGTCTAGAAACCATGGTCAACGGCGAATTGTGCGGCACTTTGACAACTGGCATTTTCTTGGCTGCCGATTACATATTTTTGATTTTATATTTAAACTAAAACAGATCGCAACATCTATATGTACATCTTTTATAGAAATAACTCAAAACTCGATAAATAAAATTATAATAATAGGTATGCAAGTCCTTGATGCTAGCGATCTAGTTTTCAAGTTGAATAAATAAATGTTAAAAAGAGTGAATTTATGAGAAAAATAGTAACAAATTGAAATATTTTTATTTTGATATAATAGATAATACTATAGAATAGACTGTCAATATATTTTTTTCCATGTTGGTATATGGTCTAATTTAATATTTAAACGCATTTCCGAGATACTTATAATATGTTTTTCTGGGCTTAGAAGTCAAAATTTTGCATGGTAACGGGCAGATTCGGATTGTTGATCGAAGTAAGTACTCGTTGCCAAAGTGTCGCATGTTTTGCCGTTGAACTATAAAATTTCAGGGTATTTTCCCTGTCTATTTTGTATAATAGGCAGAAATTGGCCGTTACGCTACGCATCGAACGTAGCATTAAATAGCGCAGCACAAAAAATATACTTAATTAAAATATTCATACTAACGCCATAATACTAGCGTATTACATTATTTTATGATTTACCTAATAATATTAGTATGCTAATGCATAATAATACTAGTCTAAATAATTATGATTAACAAATATACCTACTAATATTACGTCCTATTAAAAGCGATTAGTTGAGGTAAACGTTATAAGTATTAATCTTGTAATATATCGTATGGTGTACTTTTATAAAATGTCCTGTTTTGTATTTGTAGGAATCCTATGAAAAAAACGATAAACAATTATGTCTATCCGAATATTTTGGTAGTTGAAAACGAACTTTGATGTTCTATTGAATTTACTACTTATTTGTAAGTAATAAAATTAAGTTCTTACTTACCATTATCTACACATGTTAATACCCAATATTATATCTTAAACTACTTATTAAATACTAAGCTACTACCTAGAAATAGATACTTAATATTTAAACTCATTCGGATATATTCTAATTAACTCGTATCATTGCACGCTTCATTTTCACAGTAAAATACAATTAGACATCTGTACTAGTATCCATGATTTATTCCGTGTTATTAAATCTGTTTGAAATTAAATAATTGGTGCCTAAATTGAACAGCCTCCTATTCAATTAATGATTAAGGGAAAAACCTTTTGCTAACCTAAATACGACAAAGGCAATACATACTGCATTATGAATGTAAGTACTTGCCGTAAACATTTTATGCATCATAAGAAATTAGCGAGCTAGAATCTAGAATAATAGTACCTATGTAGATTTAATATAATTTAATTCATAATTATAAATAGTTTAAAATACTAACAAGTTGTTAAAAATTATGTACTATGTTATCGCTTATGTTAAATGATGAGTAATCGTACAACCTACTTACTTCTCAAGTGATGCAGGGTCACAAAATAAAAATAAAAAGATGTAAGTAGGTTACATATAAGTATGAACTAAACCAAATTGTTATAATTTTCTGCATACGCTTACAAACAAAATGATTAATCGAAGTTTGTAAATGGAAATTGAAACATACCATTTCAGAAGAATTGAAATTGGATACGCATAGTCTCGCCAAAAATGTATTTAATTAAATGTTAAAATGGCGATTGAATTCAAAGGCAAAGTATAAACAGAATGCGCTTTGAGTATATTAAAATGTTTACTAGTAATAACAGATACCAAAGGTGCTTCCTTCAAAATGGAACATACCGATACCATATAGTTTTTCTGTGTCATAGGGGTCAGATTTGTGTATCTCTTCAAGCTACATGCTCGCTACGCTGTCGTAGAAGTCGATCGCAAAATAAAGATTACAAATAATAAACACCTTGATAGCTACACAGTATAATTCAACAAACTGAAAGGAGCTGAAAGGCGCCGGAGCTTCCACTATGGCGACAGACAATACACTTTGTTAGATAAATCCATGCATTGACATAATTTAATTTTAGTGAAAGAATGTAACACCAAATTAACCAGAACATAATAAGCAATTAATTAATTATTTATTATGATTAATTAATTTTTATTAATGTTACGTCACTTTATCGTATGAAAGTAGTCATGGTACTTATAGTACAAAGTCTACGAAAGCATTACTAAACTAATTAATATTTGATGTTGACTATTTTAGAATACTTGCCAAGTACCTGCAATACAAAAGTTGAACTTATATAATTATAAACACTTTATAGATACCTAAAAACAAACTTATTAGTTGGCTTTTGTTTGTTTTTACATATTAAAATATTTTTGTAACTTTTTTCTATTTTTGGCATTGGCTTCAGCAGCTCAGTTGGATAATATATCTATAGTATGTTAAATTTTTTGCTACCAATCTGGTCTCGACGTTGATGTAATTCTAATTTTATTAGGTACCTACAAATGTAATTAAGCTATGAACTTTTTAAATAGGTATTTAGGTAGTTTAGTGAATGAACTCTGAATTTTGGCTCATCGTTAATATATGAAATGAAAATTAATTGTATCACCAGATATCGCTATCGTATTTGAAGTGCTTGTTGTTTGATTTTTAAGGACACAGTTTTAACCTGGATTCATTGTTTGATTATTATTAAATGGCAAAATATATTATCTCATTGCCAGTAGTTATTTATTACAATAAACACATATCTAAATAAGCATTGTAGTTTGAATTTTTAAAGGAAATCTTATTTAATGATATTTTTTTAACCCAGGACGTCTATATTAATATTTAGGGTAAGAGGATGTTTGTCTGTTTTTGACATGGAATCATACGACATGTCTTACACACTCGCTTCGTACTGGTTACGATACTTAAGCTGAACACCGTGTAACCAAATTGGCAACTTTGAGCATACCATTAACTTGGCAACCGATCGACCTATCAGGTCGCTCGAAATATCGAATGACAGCGTCACTCGGCCCCCTTCTACCAATGGTGATCACAGTTCTCGATATTAACATCAGTCGCCCCCAGGCGTTGCTCGCTCGCAAAAAACACTGCTCCGCAGTAAAATTGTAACAAGTTCTACAAAAATAGTCAAATTCAGAAATTACTGAGTTACCAGTGAACCCACCCATCCTTAAAAGCTGGTGGTGACCCAGTAGAATCCATCAAATAATAATAATTTTTCAAAAATTACAATCACCTTTTAGAGATTAAGCAAGAAAACGAAAACTGACCGTAATAACCGTCAAGTCAAATGCAGAGAGATAACGAAACCTTTGAAAAAAATATCGGACGAGTCTGTATAAAATAACCGCCGATCATAAGGTGGTGGACCGAGTCGAAATTTGAAGCGTTCGCTATCCCTGGTTGTTGGGCCATCTGGAATTACTTCTAAGCGTCGTATCATGGTGTCCGATAATGAACCTGACGAATCCGATGATTCCGAAGCTGGTAATGAGTGTCTCGACAACCATGGCCCATTGATGCACATTGATTCCATGTCTGACGGCAGATACCTTCTGTCGGGGTGATTTTTTACAGTGAGGTAAATAGTCGTATTACGTACAGAATTATTCTTCAGTAGAAGACTTATACTACTTCTAACAAAGATGGTATACCATCTTATACCGTCGTTATAACGACGCCGAGAATAGGGAAAATGAGGAGAGGAGGCCTTTGCAGAGCAGCAGTGGGAAAATCTACAGGATAATTTTTAAAATTAAGAATGCCTTTCAAACACTAATTTTGTATCTCATTTATTAATTTATGAATATAAAGAATGAATAAGATACAAAATTAGTGTCTGAATAGACTCAGACAGCATAACCTGTTCAAAGTCCATTATCTTTTAACAAGCGAGTAATAATCGATTAGTTCACACAGTTCTACAATAGGATATCCATAGCCTGGATACTCTATCTCCAGTCCAACTATCCTACCTACTATTTAAAGCACAAGTGTGTTTCTAATATTTGGACGAGTTTTTTATTTTTTACGGCTGTAGATTGGAGTTGGCTCCACCTGAGCGAAGCTAGCGCCACTCCCCAAATAATGGATAGTTTATGCCATAAAATAACATTCAAGGTTACAGCGACACCTACTGGCATTTTCACGTATCAAGTTAAATTTAGAGGAGAACAAGCTTTTGAGGACGAGGGTAGAAGGCGATTGTATAAAACAAAGTGGCGCTACAGTAGTCGTAAAGGGTTTACAACACGCGGGCCAAAAGTTTATTCAGAGAATCTGAATAGATGGCATTACCAGTCAGAAGGGCTTACTTGCGTTGGATAATGGGTAAATACTCAAAAAGTATTTTCCACGAAAAAAACCCGTTTTGGGTATTTACTTGAATAATTGCCCGAATCTTGGGTATAAACATTTTATTCATATTTAACAACTTGTATCCGTGCTAAATACTCGTACCTACATAAGCTAAGACCTGTGGTATCCTAGGCGACGAATATCAAAGTTGTCAAACGACTTTTCAAACCGTAATGCAACATTTTCTGGCGACGAGGCCATTGAATTTTTATGTTTCGAAATATTTGAACCGAAACTGAGTTTGGAAATGAGATTAAAAGGAAACAAAACCTGCTTTCACGAGGACCAACAGCATTTAAGGTTCTCGTTGACTACTTCCGTCCAACGGTAGTAACATCAAAAACATTCAAAGAATTAGTCGCCCTCCTCAACACTACGGCACTAAAACATTTGTCCTGTCTGAACGAGTAGCCTTTGGGAACTATATGCTCCAACTCCGTACAGTTACTACTGTGTACTACGTACTGTGAGTTCGATAACACCCTAGATGAGCGGTTACGAGACCAACTCGTGATTGGCATTTACAACACAAACTAGCAAGAGCAACTTATACAAGAATATCCAACAAATTATGCAAAATTATTAGACGTCGTAGCAACGGTAAAGAAGCTAGAACAAGCAAAGTTACAAAGCCAAAGTATAAGTCAAAATGTTCAACATAGACACTAAGCTGAGCCTTCGGTAAACGAAGTCAAACTGCGAACTGTAAAACCCCGAAACAAAACAAGGAACGGCATGTTTTATGGAAAAGATTACCATAAAAACATGGATGAATGCCCCGCTAGAGGAAAACGATGCGGTGCATGTGGCAAAGAGAACCACTTCTCGAGTGTATGCATAACGAGTGGCAACGCAAAGCAACGGGTGTCAGAAAATTTAAAACCAGGTGAGTAAAGCGAAGAACCGATAATGATGCTAACTCTACCCTCGACTCAGGCGATGCAAGCATCCACACACTTGCTATTAATCCACATAACTCTATTTCAAAGGTATAAATAAAGGTAATACTTACGAATCTCAACAACTATGATGAAAATATGCTGTATGATCCAGGAGCAGTGCATTCTGTGATCGGAAAAACAGTATCAAACAAATTTGTCGCCCTGAGCTAACAAAATGCAAAAATCTTATAACTACACGGACATTAATATAAAAACACTGGGTTTATGCCATGTAACGGTTCGAGCCTTCAACAGCAAGAAAACCCTACCAGCCTTCGTAACAGAGCACAACGATATACCCGTTTTTGGATTCGATTGGTGTTTACAATTTAGTTTACCCCTTACCACCCGAAAACAAATGGATTGGCAGAGCGGACCGTTCGCACTTTCAAAGAGCGCATGCTTGCCAGTAGAAGCGCCGACCTAGGTGAGCGACTAAAGAAATTCCTACGCGCTTACCGGAACACTCCTCGCCACTCAACAAACCGCACACCATTTGAAATTAAAGTTAAAAAAAAGTAAAATACACTTTATTGGAAATAGTGAAATACAATGTAGGCAGGCGGCTTTATCTCTAAGAGCGATCTGTTCCAGGCAACCTTCGAGCAGAGGAAATGATGTCGAGAAAGTGGTAGTAGGTGTAGGTAGTGTGTGTGTGTGTAGGTGAAATTATGTTTGGGAGAAGAATGCGTACAATTTTAGACCAACTTAAGCCTAGTGTCTCGGTTAACCTAGAACGAATAAGACTTCAACAACAGCTACAGTCAACGTCCAAGGTGATTATACCCCCGGTATACGTTCCAGCAGGCAAAGTATGGGTCAACAAAACAACAGAGAAGGATCCGGAGCCAGAAATAATAGCAAAGCGTACCGGAGAGTATTCGTATCAAGTAGAAGTCAATGGCTCGATTAAACGTAAACACGCAGAGCAACTGAGACCAAGAACGTCACAACAACATACAACGACATATTTGTATGTCAAACGACGGAGCATAGTGATACCAACTCATTTAAACTGTATACTTACTTATTATTGCCTATGTTCACGAATAAATGATTGATTGATTGATTTTAACAACAAAATAACACGACCGAGTATCAACATGTGGATCCGCCTCAACAAGTGTCTTCTAACCCGCGGACCACAAGGTTCACTTACTATAGGCGTCTGACAATAACATAGGAGAGCGCAGGTGACAATGCGATGGAACAAATAATAACGCAGCAAACACAGTCCGAAAACGTCACCACGGAACAAGGCGCCTCGCCAGACTCAACACAACCTAGGACGGTGGATGAGGAGCCACCAGCGCCGTACGCTCCTGCAGACCCGAGCCTGCAGCATTAACGAGCCAGCCTAGCCAGCTGCGTACCGACCTGCGTTACTCAGAACGCAAAAGGAAACCACCAACCAGATCACTTCGGCAGCCAAACCCTCCGAGAGGAGTGAATGTGGTATCCTAGACCACGAATATCAGCGTTGTCAATCGACTTTCCAAACCGTAATGCAACAAGAGCGTCTTTTGTTTTGAACTGTCATGAAGTGACGTTTGTACAAGGATGGCGGCGTTAGTTCCTATTTTTGCCACGCGCCAACATATCCTTGTCGCACTGTATTTATGCGTCCGTCAAAATTGACAATTTGAGACCACTTTTGTGTCCAGGAGGCCAATTCTCACGAAGTGATATAAATAGATTATAAAGATCAAAAAAATAAGGATATCGAAGGACGGGACTTTTTGATATTCTCAAATTATCACTTTCGATTTTTATCGAGTCCTAGAGTTCGAAATGCAACGAGTGGTCCTTAGCAGTTGATATATTTTTTATTTTTTCCACTCAACTACTATCAAACTAACTAACACTCACTATCAAATAGTATTTTATCAGTACGGATCCCTATAGTCATGGCGTGGTCCGACTCGCAATTGGCCGGTTTTTATATAATATTATAAGAACATTGTACTCTTCTTTTAAATAAATATTACATGTATATTCTGCCAAACCAGAGAGGACATGTTTAATGTACATACTAACAATCATAAAACTCAAATTTTCTATGCTTACAATTATATACTTAAGTTACTACTATGTTAAAATCTTGGTAAATATATATGTGGGAACCGAAAACGTACCTATTCACGAAACTACTTTTCAGGCAAAATATTCGTTATTCATTCATGAGTGCTAGAGCACGAGTGGTACTTGCCCACTCCAAACCTAATTGAATATGCAGCTTGACTTGGTTTCTTCTTTAAAACAAAATCCGTCTCCGCATATAGGGGTAGACCATACAGTGAGTGTCTGTGCCCGAGTTAGACATCTGGACATTTTACGAACTTGACTTTTGCCGACGTATCGCAATAAATCATACATTATTCCGTGTGTTCCAAACCTGGAAAAGAATTGTAAAGTGCAGTAATTGCCCAGTCGATGAAGTGAAAGTTAATTCATGCTTAATCTATTGCGTCCCCGTTTTAGACACCATTCCGGTACACATTTTCTTGGGAACAATCCGAAATTTTATCGTGAATAGCCACCTCATTTTGAGACTAATATTCCAGCGGATTTATTAGAAGAACAGATTTTCTCAGCTTAAAAAACCGGTCAAGTGCGAGTCGGATTCGCGCACCGAGGGTTCCGTTCTGAGAAAATATTTTTCGTTTTAATAAAAACCACCATTTTAATTAATTTTTCTCAAAAATGTTAGATGTTTAGGCTATTCCAATGCGGCCAAGCAAGTTCTACAAATTGTGCTAAATTGTATGCCGATCGCTTCAGTAGGCAGTTGCTGATAAAAACAGCTGTGACATACAGACGGACGGACGGACACCGAAGTCTCACCAAAAGGGTTACTTTTTTACCATTTTGGCATGGAACCCTAAAAATGCTAGGTCCTTATGACTTCCATATTAATAAACTTTGTCTTGAGCTCAAACTTATACTGCGGGTACGGTATATCTTCGACATACATGATAATAGAAGTCTGTTGAAGTACCTAACGTCGCAGAGCTTTTTCAACAAGATTTGCCAGCACATGGGTGATCCTTTTGTAAAGTTCTCTTCAAAAGCTATCTCCCAAAAGATAGGAAGTTTATTTGGTGAGTGGGACAACCATATTAGGTACAACTAATTAACTGAGTAATTTAGACTTCGACTCTGCCCAAGCGGCATAAATAATCGAGCTTTAAAATTGAATGCTGTGCTTACATGCTTCCAAGGGTAAAAGGTATGGTAGTAATAGCAGGTATTTTACCTAGGAACATTAACATAAATTATATTAGCGTGCATGTCCACCTAACGTTAATAATGATATACATTACATATTACATATATTTTTGTGCTAAGTTATATTATCTAGACTTAGGAATGTTGTGCCAAATATCCAGTCAGGGGGTTGAATCTCGTTGGCACACGTTTGCCGCCCCAGTCCTCTGTACAAGAACCAACTGTATCGCATAGTTGGCAATATTCCCGAACTTCTCTTTCACACAGATACCAGTACCTCTTTATATACCTAAAGTGTAAACCACAGAAATCGGAATACATATGGGAACCTTTAATCTCGAATAACAAACGTTTTTTATTACTTATCTTTCTAAAAGTCGTAAGTGTGACACGATTTTTTTAGATCGATAACTTTGAATGAATAAACTAACATCCATTAAGTATTATTATAAAACGATTTACTTACATACTCATATAAAATTAAACGTACCCTACTGAAATCGTTCCGAGAAAATTGAAGCAAAAGTAATTACGTGAATAAAATTAGCTTAACCACAAAGTACTACTCGTATACAGGGTGGAAACGATAAGTGATCTCACTCTGTAATTCCTAAACTATACAAGATATTGTAAAACTTTTACTGATGCTGAAACTACGTAACTAGCTTAATAAATTGATATTAATAACTATCAATTATATTGTAACATATGCTTAAGTTCCTACTCCATTGTAATCTTACCGCACAAATAAACTATTCTTATTCTTATCTAGAAAAAAACAGGATATGTCAAAAATTTTGATTTTTACTACTCCCATACATTTATTATGGAACTAAAGGGAGATTATTTGGAAAAATATTTCAATTGATAATTTTTTAACTTCAAATTTATTTATTTATTAATTTTAATTGTTTATTACATTAAAAAATTAATGAAATTTTGGCGGCATTCTTCTTTGGTTATTAAGTTTAAGGAAAAGGTACAAAATTCAAGTACACACAGCCAATTCTGTGAGTGGAAACACGTGTATTTATTATCTATCACAATTATTGATAAAGATACAATACTTATCTCGTAATTAACAAGTGCATAAAATCTTCTTAAGAACCTAACTGATAAAAATATCTCGATGAGTGTCATGCCATAGTGTAGGGAAAAATCAAAATTTTGGACCTGTTTTGTTTCCGCTATTTATTAATATCAATTTCTTAAGCTAGTGACGTAGTTTAAACATCAGTAAAAAGTTTTACAATATCTTGTATAGTTTAAGAATTATAGTGTGAGATCACTTATTTGTTTCCAGCCTGTATACGCTTAACTACTCGTTTAACTAGACAAAGCTAACTGCATCGTAGTTCCTCATCGACCGGGGACAGAGGCAGAATAGGAAATGACGAATTACATTCCTTTTAAGCGAATCTGGAACATAGACATAAATACGTAACAACGATACGTGGTACAATGCTGCTACAGTATGTCTGCTCAGTATTGATTCCAGAACAACTATGTAATGTGGTTTTTGAACACTATTGAAACAGTTATCGATTTCCAAAGGAGCATAGTTTTAATTAGCTATCGTATCTACAAGACGAAAACAAAAATCAACCTTCCCAACCTGTAGATATTTTCTTTCGCCTTCCTGTATTAATTACTTTCTTATTCCGTACACCCTTTACAGCAGTAGGGGGCATACATATGAGTTCACACACACCGCAATGTTAGTTTTAGACAACTCTGCTCAAAATTATAATAATACCTCGGTGTACAGGTGATTGCCCAATCATGATTTTCTATTAGTATAATAATAGAGAGAAGAACGACCGGCCACTGACCCTCGAATTCGCCCTCCCCAACGATTTCAAACACAGAAGGATTTACAATTGCAAAGAATGACAAATCGACCCCCTAAAGATGTAGGATAGAGGGGTGTGAAGTAAATGGTACCTAAATGAAAGCAGTATTCCCGTAGAAAGTGTATCGCTCTGATCATCTGAGCTATGTCCTGATAATAAGAGCGTCGGTGGTACAGTGGCTAGGACAAGAGATTCTCATGCGGGAGGTCCGGGTTCGAAACTGTGCAGTGCCATGTACCATTTAGTTTTTCGTATTTTTCGAAGACTCACGTACATTTACCGACTGCTCTAACGGTGAAGGAAAACATCGTGAGTAAACCTGCACACCGAGATAACCAGTGTGTAAAATGAGGTAGGCACAAAAGATCCTCAAGGGTCGAAGTGCCGCTGGGGTGATCATAAGATAAGATAAGATGTCCTGATAATGCATAGTATAAAGCCTTTAACTGTAGCAATTTTGAAACGGAATTGAATCAAACCCAAAAAAATGTAGAAAACCGAAACATAGATTTAAGAGCGGCTTTAGAGGTGAAAAACACGTGTCGAATTCAATTTTGTCCTTTCTAGAGAAATATAAGGTCGGGGAAAAAGTCTTTTCGCATATTGTATATAAAAACTTGTAATAAAATTTCTTTGGCTGTCCTATTTGTATCTCGCTGGTTTTGATGACATTAAAAAGGTTACATTAATAATAAAAAAACTAATTAGTAAAATGTTGTTTCAGCTATTTTTCATTTGTTTTTCTTTCTGTTAAAATGAATGAATCTAATGAAGAAATTCGATACATTTTGTAATTTTATTACAAGAAAGGGAAAAAATTAACGCAAGCCGCGAAAAAAATTTGTGACGTTTATGGACCATAATGCAGTGTCAGTAAGAGTAGCACAAAGTTGGTTTAATCGTTTTTAATCCGGGAATTTTGATATCAAAGACGCACGTCGCTCTGGTCGCCCTGTTACGGATAAAATGGACGCCATTTTTGAAAAAGTGAAGCAAGGTAGGCATATCAGTAGTTACGACGTAGCTGAAGAACTGGAAATTGATCACAAAACAGTTTTGACCCATTTGAAAAAAGCTGGGTACACAAAAAAACTCGATATTTGGGTGCCACACGAGCTCACTGAAAGAAACCGAATGAACCGTGTACTCATTTGCGATTCTTTATTGAGACGTAATGAAACCGAACCGTTTTTGAAGAGATTGATAAGTGGTGATGAAAAGTGGATCATGTACGACAAGAACGTGCGAATAAGATCGTGGTCAAAGGTCGGTCAGGCTTTACAGACTGGCAAAGCCTGGGTTAACTCGCAATAAGGTGATGCTGTGTATATGGTGGGATTGGAAGGGCATTGTTCATTATGCCCTTTTACCGCCGGGCAGAACCATCGATTCGGATCTCTACTGCCAACAACTGATGAGATTAAAGCAAGAAGTTCAGAGAAAGCGGCCGGGATTGATTAATAGAAAGGGTGTGGTCTTTCATCACGATAACGCTAGACCACACACATTTTTGGCCACTCAGCAAAAATTAAGAGAGTTTGGCTGGGAGGTGTTAATGCATCCGCCCTATAGCCCTGACCTTTAGATTTCCACTTGTTTCGGTCTCTTCAGAATTCTTTAGGCAGTGTCAGGTTAATATCATGAGAGGACTGCCAAAACTACTTGTTGCGTTTTTTTGATCAGAAGACCCAAAATTTCTACAGCAACGGGATCATGTCACTACCTTCAAGATGGCAAAAAGTCATCGAACAAAATGGCACATATATACTATAATTAAATGAAAATAAACTTTGAATAAAATGTCCCTATTTTTCATATAAAATGCGAAGAAACTTTTTCCCCGACCTTAATAATATGTACTGATTTAATAATAATAAATTATTTTTTATCCTGCAACAAATTGGCTAACTATCTATACAAAAATTTTTCATACTTTACAAATACTTTTTTAGTTTGCTAATCGCTGGAGAAAGCTAATCCGAGGCTCTTGCGGGTCTTTCTTTATGCGAATAGCCAGATATACAGATGTAGGTATTGATGCCCCTTTGCGTTTTTAGCAATACGCATGAAATCCGACTAGTGATGATTATATGTCCTCATTGTTACCTACATATCCATAACAAATGTGTAACGTAATGCCTAATTATTTTTAATTTTCGCGAATGACTAGGGTTCGCGTGAGGTGGTAACAGTGTGCATAAAATAACGTAGATCGCTGATACATTTGTAGGTCGCAGTTGCATGTAGGGCTTAATCTTTTTTCATAGTGGGTGGGACATTATTACGCACGCTATGTTACCGAACATGACCTATTAAAGCATAAAACTATTTATACTAACTTTATCCTTGTTGTTGCTGAAAACATACATATTTAAGCCCTAATGTCAGACAGGTTCTATTGATAACAAGCTAAAATTTGAGGAACTCAATAATACTCTATAAGCACATAAAAACTGCATGTAATAGTCATTTTATCTCTGCTTTGAAATTCGGCCGCGGCTTGTTTCATAAACTAGCACTCGTGTTAAAATGGCTATCATTAGGTGATAGTTGCATAAACTACTATTTAATTAAGAACAAAATTACTAAAAACTAGCACCACCATTGAGGAAACTCAAGAAAAAAATCATGTATTCTTTGTCATAAACATAGAACCTCAGACGGCTTATCCCGTAGGATTTTTGACAATTACGATCTCTTTTGAAAAACGAGGTCTGAGATATAGTGGGTATTCAAGCTTTGCCTTTCTTGTCACTTCGTCTCAATCGTCTAACATACGGAAACCATCACAAAACCATTCACCAAACATTTCCGGTCGCCCCGGAAGTTTTTGAGAGGCATTGCCATAATTCCGCAGCTCTCTCATTAATCTGACACTTGTGTAAAAGGGAACGATAGATTTATTCGAAGTTTTCCGATTGCCTACGAAGTTGTGTGGTATTTTCGCCGAGCTCGTACGGAAACCATCACGAAACCGTTTACCAGACATCTCCGCCGGTCTTCAGTCGGTATACAGTCGGCAGTTTTTAGAGATACATCGTCCTTGCTCTTTGTTTCGCACTTTCATGAGTCGATTTTAAGTGGTAACGAAACTAACGAAATCGAGAACTTCCCTAACTTTTTGAGTTATCTACAACTGCATTCACAGATTTTAAAAAAATGGTATATTCAGCGAGAAAATGGGCATTTCTCACATTTTCACACTGGCAATCAATCCTGTTTTTTATTAGTTATAAGGATGAAAAGACTCAATGGGACCAACTGAAGTTAGGGTACAGGAAAAGCCAGAAATCGCAAAAAAAAACATACTTTTTTCCCAACAAAATGTTTATTGTGAAAAAATAAAATTACTAATTGTTATGTACAATTATTTAATTTGAAAACTTTCTTGTCCAATCCTTCATTTATTGTGTGCGTCTTCTCTGCTCCCAGTCTACTAGCCTAAATTCTGTTACAGTCAGACTATATTAATATTATTATTGGTACATGGAGCATGGTTTTCGAAACCCGTTGTTAAAATTTTCGTTTCGTGACTGTCGACCTGAATTCTACGGGATACCTAAGCCCTCGGGAATGTAGTAAATTGCTGTTACCAACTTATCAGATTTTATTAAAAAATTACACAAGCCGAAAAGTAACTTCCACCCAAAAACATTTAAAAGTCGCATTGCGGTGCATATTGGCCAAACATCGGCGAACGTGCCAGAGCTCCCACCGGGACCATATATTCTCTTTTACAAAGCAAATGTTATGTTGATTCGCATATTCGCGAATTCGTTTCTCTTATAATAATCTGCTACGAAATATTTATTTTATTTTATTACGGTAGCTTACAGCCTCGTTTACAAGTTACATAATGCAAATATAAAAGTAAAAGCCATTTACAAGCTTCCAAAGTTAATGTTTAATTAAATCCGATAACAAATGGTTTATATCGTGATTCTAGAGAACTTCGTTGCTTCCGGAGAATTGATGTTTCCTTCATCAAACTTAATTACTTTTGTTTATTTATTTTTATAATATATTTGTTTAATATTATTTTTGTCTTCTGTACCTAATTGTTTGTATGTGTGCGCTATCGGATATAAATTCCTTCTTCCTTTCTTTCTTTCTTTCTTATTTCATATAAGACAATATCAGTGGTATGTAAGATCTGGATTCAGATAGATAACAGAAAAATAAACATTAAAAAACGTAAGCATTATTCTTTATTCTTATTTGTTAGTTCCTATTTCCTTGGTATCCAATTGAATATTTTGTGTGATCACGTTTATTTACCAACCGCCTATAATTAAATAATTTACTAACTAATAAAAGGAAACTTTTTATAATCAGAGACTATTAATCACACACGAGTATGATTGCATTTTTTGTTTACTACGAGTAAATCATTTATAACTGTGTCTCTACTTGATCTACTTATGCTCAATAAAAGTTTTGAACAACATTCTATTTGTTGAACCCTCCAGTTTCTATGCTCGAGCTTACCTCATTGCAAAACTAAAGCAGTCACCTACTTAGACTAATTAATGGTACATTATTTTTCACTTAGTTATTTATCTGTTTACCCTGGTTGTAAAATCGAAATGAATAGCTGCTTTAAATGTCAAAATGTTGTGAGCAAATATACTAATGACTTTGCATTTTATTGCTATTTAAAACAGGTTAATACAATATAATGCTAAATAAAAATAATATGTCCATTTTGATCATTATTTAGTGTGTAGGCAAGTTAATTTGTTAACACTGGTTTATAACGATTTATCAATCAACCCCTATTACCTAGATCGGTCCAAAAATTGTTAGTCAACCGCTTGTTATCTATCTTATTGTTTTACTTTTATTATCCCTTGGAGGCACATTTTATTACAAACTCCTTGGCCAAATATCACTGGCTGGCAAAATTTAGTTATTTTTGAATTAATTGTTAAAAACACCAGGAAGCATTTCGTGCCATAGCACGAAATCATAATAGATCATAATCACATGAAAATTTAATCAGTGCTTTTGGGGAATTGGCTCCATCACTTGCCACCATCGCCTATTGGTTTCGTGAGCTTAAGCGTGGTCGGAGCGACCTAAAAGATGACCTTAGACCGGGGTGACCACCAACGGGAGTCACTCAAGAAAACGTCATCAGGGTGAAGTGGCTAATAAAGGAATGTCGCAATGTTACCAAGCGCGAGATTCCGGATGAACTGAAGATTGGATTACAGGCAGTTTCCACCCCTTTACATGACCATCTTAAAGTTAGGAAGATTGCATTGTGAATCCTCACAATGCAATCTTCCTAACTTTAAGATGGTCATGTAAAGGGGTGGAAACTCCACCCCACTCTCTCACAGAAGAGCAGAAAGTCCGACGTGTAGACTGGTGCCAGTTTATGCTAGATAAATTCGACGGCTGTAGGTAGCTCATAACAGGTGACCTACATCTTGACTTCCGATGAATCTTGGATATACAGCTACGACTCGCTTACGAAACAGCAGTCGACAGAATGGGTCTTTGAAGAGGACGATTTTATCCACGAATGTTGTTCGCGGTCGAAGCGTCAACAAAAAAATGTTTGCCGTTTTTTTTCTTGTAGCCGTAATTCCACTAGAAGATCGAAGAACAGTTAATAGCCCATAGTATAGCGAGGTTTGCCTGCCGCTAGCCTTCCAGGAGCTGAGTGACGATGTGACGATCGTCTGAGAAGCGGAACGCGTGGTATAATATTTCACCAAGACAAGAACCATGCCAGAACCATGGACTTTTTATCCCATTCGGGCGAGCAATAGCTACCACATCTCCCATACAGTCCTGACTTGGCTCTGTGTGATTTCTTTTTGTTCCCCACGTTGAAGAAATCTCTGCGGGGAAGAAAATTTACGACTGCTGACGAAGCAGTAAACCAATTTAGGCGGCTTTTTTCGACCTTCCGCAAGAACAGTTTTTACATGTTTTGAAAGCTGGATCAGTCGAATGCATAAATAAGTGCATTGATGTCGCAGGAGACTACTTTGAAAAGTTGTAAATAAACATTTGTTATATTTCTTTTTTTTACTTTTTCAGCGATCCTTAGGTGCAAACAAGATACATAGTTCGAATTTTGAACTATGTGGAACTGTGTGCAGGCGTCTATAATTTGATTATAACGTGTACTAAATTAAAACAGTAAAAGTCGTCCAACACTTGTTCATGAATTAAGTTATGCCACTGTTGGTAATAGAGATAGATAGAGGTACTCAGGTTAAAACCGGTGTTGCCGGAGGCTGGGAGGCCCGGGGGTGTTGAGCTGTAGTATGACTAGATTGGCTCTTCAAAGCGGGAAGTGTTGGCATTTTCACAGCCACCAAACTGACCTTACGCAATTGATTCAGGAAGCAGTACAGCAGTACATTACTATTTAATTAGTATTTACTGTAGCTTTTCTTCGTTGTTGACTTGGTATTTATGTTGGTGTATGTCGCCTAGAAATGAAAAAGTCACTTTGTCTCCCTGACTTTTTTGTTCCATGAATATTTATCATAGCGCAAATATTAGCGAGAATAGACTGACAATATATAACACTATTTTTTAAATTTAATTTTTCCCATTATTATAGGTTAAGGGATTAATTTAGTTTCTTAGTATTTATTACTATTTGTATTAAATCGAAATCAACAAAAAAATATCCTTAAGGTTGGCTTCCGTTGATCGCGGCCGATGCAGCCGACGGCCGACGCGGCCGACGGCCGACGACACACCTTGCTTCCGATGTCAGCGGCTAGCCGCGCGCGGCTCAAAACAGGCTGACATGGCAGTTCACGAGTGAGCAAGACGCACAAGAGGAAGCGAGAGGAATATACTCATGGGCGCGGTAGATCTCAAAAAGATCGACTGCGGCTACGACAGACGTCGGCCGCGCGCGTCAGCCGCGTCGGCCGCGATGTTCTAAAGCGGCGCCATACATTTTCATAGTGTTTAGTATTGTCGCGTCAGCTGTCAGCCGTCGGCCGCGCGCGTCAGTCGCTTCGGCCGCGATGATCTGAAGTGGCGCCATATATTTTCATAGTGTTTAGTATTGTCGCGTCAGCAGTCAGCCGTCAGCCGCACGCGTCAGCCGCATCGGCCGCGAACAACGGAAGTCTAACTTTAAACTGATGCACGATACTAAGCTCTTGGTAAACTAACACTTTTCAAACTGCATTAGGAAGCAAAAAATGGAAGCTGATCTTCTAGAATCCTGAAACTTACGACAGTCGAGAGTCTAGACAGCTTATGTAAACAATGAATCTAATCGGATTCTCTTTGTTCTGTCTGCATAGATATAGGTACATATATAATTTATTCTGTCTGAACATACATACAAAATAAACAGGATTCATTTAGATTCATTGTTTACATAAACTGTCTCGACTGTCGACTGTCGTAAATTTCAGGATCTTAAAAATTCAAATATTTCAATTAAGCTGCTTTCTTCTTTTGCTTCCTAACAAGCAATACCTTTGCAGTTTCAGTACCTAGTGTTAGTTTTAACAAGAGCTAAGTATCGTGCATCTGTGGTCGGTTTTCAATTTAATACAAATAGTAATAAATAATGTATCTTATCTATCTAACACACAATATAGGCGTAGCCCCTACGGCATCCTGAAGGCGTTGTCTGAAACCGGAATGTTCAATAAGGAGGCCTGAGACGCAATCCATGTGGCCCATAATAAATAGAGTCTATCAATTCAGTTGGGGCATCCCATTTATGTACTGTAACTTAGAAATTGACAGTAGGCAACACGTTGTTTAGTTAGTGGTACTCTCACAAATCTCAAAATTTCTTATGTATATTTATGGGCATTCAATGGGTACTCCATGAACTTAGTAAGTACTACGAGTATTTATTAATTCCATGGGGTACTGTTTACTAGACATTTCTATTTTCTGTTTTTGTTGTTGCCATACGTTCATTTTACCACCAAGTAACGGTGTGACTGACTTGATTAACAATACACTATGGATAAAATTCTGCAATAAATTATTTTTATTATGTTTTTCATTTATTTAAATTTGACCAGCAGCCGCTCGAGCTGCAAAATCATATGATTAACAGGTGGCAGGTATGTCAGGCTCTCCATAATACCAGGCGATCAGTTGTACCAAACGTCCATAAAGTTAAGTCTTCTTTAAAATACATGCTATTTTCTACGTCATAGGCCATAGCTGATAGAGATGACACGAGACTCCTTAACTTTAAGGACGTTTCTTGCAACTCACAGTAAGTTTACCAAAACCTACGCGTACAAAGGTAGAGCATGATTTATACAACAAGCTCATTTTCAAATCATAGGATGGCAATTGGAGTAATTTTATATTTACTTATAATTTCGGTACTATATTACTCGGTACTCGTATTTTAGATTTATTCCGGAACATTTCATGACCGACCAATTATCTAGATGATTATTAGATTACTCTTATTACAAACTCTATTAGGTACCTATCTTATTTAACTTGATTCACTACAATTAAAAATGTTGGTTTAGTCCCATTTCTTTCCTCCGCCCACTTTCAGAGAAAAAAATTAGTTTTGACCAAAAACAAGTGAGATTTATATGACCGCGGTGTCGCGCGCACGTTTCAAGTTTTAATGCGAAGGAGTCCAGTAGTGAAGTAATTAGGAGGTGAGTACGCGTCGCATCGGCTGCGGCGGCGCGACGGTCGATAGCTCGAGCGACAGGCGGTGCCGGCCCGGGTCACGCCTGGCGATCGATAGCGACGCGGTGGCGGCGGCGGCGGGGCGGCGAGAGCAGTCGCCGTGCAGGCACACGGCACAACACGCGTCGGCAAGCGCCAGGCCAGTCCGCCGCGCGAGGTCGGCGGCGAGCGAGCGCGCCTGGCACTCGAACGCGCGCGGCTCCATGCGCCCACCGCTCGCGCCATGAGCGGCGCCCGCCCCCGCAGCGCGCCGCTGCTGCTGGCGCTCGCTGCCGCCTTTCTACCGCAAGCCAACCATGTCGCGTGAGTATCACTAACGCACACTTCAACGGCTCCCCGGTGGCGTTAAAGTTTAGTACAGTTCCCTCGATAAGCTCAGACGATCGTAAATCTCGGAGTGGCAGTAAAACGGAATGCATTAGATTTATGATGTACGGCGACGATAATGTTGGTTTCTCCATCTCTAAGATTTATATGGATAATGAGCTGCTATCGTTTTATTTTTGTATGGGATTGAGAACAATGCAAATCGTAGTACGAGCAGGGCTTGAAAGGACAAAAGATCTTCCACTGCTATGTGTAGAATTAACACCTGTAAAGTAAATAAAATGTCTTGATTATCCACATTTTAATAAACTACGCACCTCACCAATAGATAGGGTAGGGAATGGATAGCGGAACTTTGCGAAATCATTGGGTCTGTACTGCACTGAGATAAGAATACATCAATATTCAAGGCAATTTATTATATATTATTAAATATTCATCTTGCCTTTAACCATTTTCAGTGTTATCATTTATGAGTTATTTATTACTATAATTGAACTATTTAAATTATTTAATCATTTTTAACAATTACATTTAATCGAATAAGTTCACTATTTTATTTATCCGTTACATTCATAGTAGATATTTGTTTTATAAATATAAATACTTGGAAATATATTTCAGGAGCTTTTCACAGCATTCGAGAGTGGCGCCCTCTATTACAGCATTTCCGTATTAATGTAAATAAAAGCAAGACCTGCGAACTCAAATGATCCTGTATAGTAAATAAACTTCATGCTGTATAGTATGCATGCCGCATGTATAATAATAAATAACATACAACTTTATTACACATACATACAAACTTCAGCTGGTGATTTCATCTATATTAGTATAGTTACGTTTAAAATAATCGAATAAATAAACAACACATTATACATTGTGATAATTTTCGCAACGTATTTACACTATTTAAATTAATAATTTTATGAATTGAGAGTTATAAATGGGTTTAGTTCGCAGTAATAAAATCGTTATGTGGTAAACGAGTTTTAACACTTAATAATAATATTAACAAAACAAAGTGATTTAATTTAATAATAAACTCGTTTCAAATCAAGTGCTAATTTATAAAAAAAATATTTAAGTTTGAACTTCTTTCATTTGTTGAATAAAAACATTGGAATTAGAAGAGCGACCAAGTTAAATTTGTTGAGCGATATACCACAATATACAAAAAAATTAACTAAATTTGTCAGGATGTAAAAACTACAATATAAACAGGCACAACGCGCAACTTTTAGTCACTGTTTTAACGATTACTTGTCTTATATCCAACTGATAATAGATTTTTTTATTGTGAATTATAATTTAATGTATCCCTCAGATATTGACTGGCGGAAACTTCCATGTTTCAGCTGGTCACCGCAATTGCCGACCTTTCGACCCAGCTGTCTCCCTAGGGCCTATAGCGGGATTGACGCACTATTGTCCAACGACTTTTTTATGCGGCTATCCTACACCCTTCTGACCAATTTCAATGAATTTTTATAAGCATACCTAGCTGCGTCACCTCACCTGGTTTAGGCCAATTTCATATTACAATTCGTCCAGTCGTACTTCAGTAACAAGAAGATGTCCTAATCTTAATTATATTAAGAGCCTCAAACAATGTCGTTTGAACTTTTGTAATTAGTCAACAGCTATTGGCCAATTCCTTAAAATACTTAAGTACCTTCTATTTCATCTGACGAGGTTGCGCTGTAGCGAGCTACTTTCAGATTTCTAGATTTGAATAAATTGTATAAAATTCATGGGATATTTCTATTTGAATTTTTTAATGCAACGCTCGCAACGCTTGCCAAAAATCAGTGTATTTTAAAACGTCTGAATACGTTAAGCTGCACACGTTCTACTTACATAGGTCTCCCGTCCGGCCTAATAGCTAACCTTTGTTTGTTTTGCGACAGTTGCTAATCCTGTTATCGGCTGTGTTGACGACAACTTTCCTGTCGGATTTGTCCTTTTCAAATTCGGTCTCTCACTTAAACTTCGAGTAACTTTATAATAACTAGGGTTTATTATTTCTCGAGATTTTCACTTTCCCGGGACACGAGAACTCTCTTGTATCTATTATTTCCCGGGAATTCCCGGGTAAATCGAGAAATGCATTGCATGCACCATCGTCGCTTACCATCAGGCGAGATCGAGGTCAAATGCGGGTTTAGAAGTACATACAAAAAAAAAAAAAAAGAAATGCCAAATTTCTATTAAAAATTAAAAATGATGTCGCCGAAAGTTATAAAAAATGCGTAGTTTCGGTCAATCAACATTTAGTGCGCAAAATAAATATTTAAAAAGTGTTTTATAACCTCTAGTTTAACAAAATGTCTTGTCTTTTATTTTACTAATCAGTCTTTCATTATTATTACATAATCTTATTTATCTATTGAAAGTCTCATTGTTTTTTTGTTAAAGATATTCTTATAATTAAGAATGGAACTGAACTTAGAATTAACAAATTATTATTAACATCATTAAGGGGCCAGTAATAACCCACATAGACTATGCGAACGCAGGCAAAGGAGATCGGGCCGGGTTCCATACAAGCTAGCCTGATGACAGATACTATTTTTATTATATTTTTATTAAATAAAGTATTAATGCTTTTTAGTTTAGTTTATTTCCACTCACCACCAAAGTTGTCCGAAACCTACTACAGGTTTTGGCCAACTTTGATGACAGGAAAATAGACATGGCCAGGCCCAAAAAGCCCGTTCTCTTTGACAACAAGTTAAAAATGGACGTTAATTAGATTGAAAAGCAAGAGAAAAATCTATGTTCACTTTCCATTTTTCACTTGTCATTTATAATTGTCACTGTTACTTGTCACTTGTCACTGTCACTGTCACTGTCACTTGTCACAGTCACTCGTCACTTCATTTATTATTTGTCACATGTCACTTATCACGTGTCACTTATCACATGTCACTTTTCACTTGCAACTTGCTTATTTGACTATTTACCGTTTGACTTTATCTTTTGAAACCAGGCCATATTTGCAGTTGCGGTTGCTGATTTCAAATCTTTAGGAAACGCAACTGGTTACACACATAGCACTTGTGACCGAATTCGTTGTCGATGATGAGGTGTGTCACCCGTGGAGTACTTGTCACTACACCGCCCTGTAGCCAACTCCCAGCGCCTGTAGGCGCTCTCCTAATCAGCCCTGGCTAAGGTTCCGCAATCGGGCTGTGATTAATAGGACATTATTCATTATGTCCAGACAGTTTGAATAATGCCCAATATGAGGCGGCAATATGATAATAACCATGGCTGGTCAAAGTGTCGTTAAGGGGGCATGAAGATAAGTTGTTGCGTGGATGTCATACGAGTAATCAACCTAAAATAACCTACAATATCCGAGTCCGTTTCGGATCTTACGTTTTTGTGACTATTTTGAGTATATTTCCCAATTGGATTTGTCATTATTCATACTGCCCGGGCATTATAAATAGTGCCACTATTAATCACTTGGTCCGTGACATATATATATCTATCATGTATGTTTTATGTACATATACATACATGCATGAATCTGTAAACATAATAGACGATCTCTTTTTTGCTTTGTCGAGTAAAAATTAAAACATTCAGCGGATGTCGGCAATGCCGTAGCACGACCAGCGTAGACATGAATTTTCGTAATGTGACTTTCTGCTTTAGTTTTTTTACCATAGGTAACACTGAAAAAAAAAGCAAAAGTAGCGACAAATCGTGCGCGCGCGTTTTAGCTACGAATGTGCTACGTTAAAGCAGAAAAACTATGTTAAGCTGAGTGTGCTACGGCGCGCGTAGAGGGCGATAGTCATACATAAACTACCTACGTAATCAATTCAAATGAACTACGGAATGGATTTTAGAAAAAAAAAAACTTAAAACCGCCTTCAAATCACTAAAAAGTTAGAAATAATTATAATACAAAAATGAAACCTACGTGAACCTATAATTATTTGGACTCGCTTTGAAGTAGCGATTTGAAGGCGGTTTTTATTTTTGAATTAAATTATGTTTTACTTCACAATTTTCAGTGTTAATAATGAGGATCTGGTGTTGATGTCTGTAGGGGAAGTAGGACTTCGCCCCACTCAAGGCGCTTCGCGCCCCTGGTTGGGCTTTCAGAAAGGTTCACAATTGTCTAATTACAAGTGACTTGTTGTCACCCGTTGAGTACTTCAGCTGTCCATCTTCGAAGTGCATCATCGGATCTTCAAACTTTTATGGGACCACACTGGAGGTATACCCTTGTCACTAAAAACAGAAGTATCAAAATTGGTTCACAAATGCCGCAAAGCGCCTGGTCGATGCGTCAAAACACCCAAGATCTGGCTCCTATTTGGCCCAGCGGATTAGCTTAGCTATCCAACGGGGCAACGCAGTCAGTCTCTTGGGTACACTGCCGGATGTAGAGGACTTAACCCAATTTTTTTATCTTTAGCTTTCTTAGCCTTAGTTTAGTTTTAGCTTTAGTATTATTTTAGTGTTATATTATATTACATTTTGTATTTGTGCATAATAAATTATTTTACTTATATAATAATGCGGTAACATATTATATATTAAAAAAACATACAGTCGAATTGATTACCATCTCTTTTTTTTAAATCGGTTAAAAAAAGCATTTAGTTTTTTGATATTTTTAATATTTTTGAAAATATTTCAGTTGATTTTTTTTTGCATAATACGAACAAAAAAAATGTATTATATGTATATTGTTTGGCATAATATAATAATAAAGTTGTTAAACACATTATTTAGAAATTTTTTTTAGAAAAGGCTATTAACAATTTAGATACTACTATAAGATACTAAATAAAAAATTTCGATGTGTTCTAAAAAAATTCAATTGCCTTACTTTTTCCTAATTTAGATATCTAATTTCAAAACTTTATTTATGACAATTTTAATGCACTTTGTTTTTTTTAAATCGATCCCGTTGTTCCTTTGTACATAATTTCATTACTATAGAAGTTTCCTTGTGTGGCCTGGCTCCTAATAAAACTCATTTTATATATTCTTTCATTAGTGTTCCGTACCAAAATGGTAAAAAAGGAACCCTTATGGTGAGACGTCGGTGGTGTCGCAGTTCAGGTAATGAAAATCGTCTTTATCTGCATGATTTTAAGATATTTTCATGCTTAATATTGGAAACGGGTTCAGGGAAAAAAAACAGTCTGCACGATTCGATGGTCGTATATTGAATGAGAAAAAAGTATGGAGGTAAATCTCTTTTATAGAAGTGAAAAGGAACAAATAAATGTTTTATTTTGTCTACCTTCATTATAACGGACTTGGATATTTGTAAATACCAATACTTAAGTTCAAAAGTTTCAAGGCTTACGTGTTTTAAACCTAGTTGCTTATTATTTAGAGTGATACTGTAAAATAAAGGTGTATGTTTAAAGATGAAACAAAAATGGGTAAAAAAATTTTTAAACATAATTATTGTTTAATATTTGTCAACAATATAATTCTACTTTAGAATCCTTCGCTGATATTTATATTAAACGGTACTTATGCAATAGAATTCCTGAATGAATTGCTTCGTTTTTGCTGTATCAAAAAATCCGCTATTACGGCGCATAAACCTGTATTTGCATACGTTTTCTTTAATAAACTCACGCGATTTGGGGCTTGGAATCACGCGAACTTCTATTTAACTGACAGCCTATTCTAGGCTTGGATATCAAATCCATTGTTTCGTGTAGAAGACATATGATGATATATAATAGAATATTAGATTTACCCAACATTATACTAATATAATATTGCCCGACGCCGTCGTCGTGTCGAATCACTGTATTAAATTGAATCTGACTACTTACTTTTATTACGGTAATTTTCGGGGCAGCTAAGAAATAAATCGAACAGTTGGCGCATAGATACTCGTAGATGGGCCTTAATGGCCATCGCCCACGGCGACTATTTGTGACGATGCAGCCGCGATGTAGCATCGCTACAGCCGCGATGCAGTAGTGTCTCACAAAAGCTTTTGCACGCTACAGTTGCAAGATGGAATCGGTCGAGACAACACTGATCACGTTAACCTTTTTAACTTCTTTTGACTAAACGGAAGCAGCGTGTGCAGCGTAATTACTGGGTGCATTCGTTTACTAAAGAAAGGTTACTTGGTGATCACTATGTAACAACGTTTAATAAACTAATAAATTACAAGAGAAAATTTAAAAGTTGATATCAAATGTCGCATTCAACATTTCGAATACTGAGTCGCTTCTGTAGCGTGTTTGCATCGATGCGAGTAGCGATGCTGAATCGCTTCTGTAGCGCGTTGCAAATGCGGCAAACATGATGCCGTCGCGCGTTCGTAAAACGGGCGCCTGCATCGCCACAAAAAAGTCGCCGTGTGCGGGCGGGCCCTTAACGTCACACTGCAAAGTCCGGAAACGGTACTTTATTAATATCAAGTGTAATAATTGTAACTTGGTAGCAAATATTATGCGAGGGGAGCATTACTAAAACTGTAGGCATTAAGTTAGATTCGGCGCAGAACCAATTCGGATTGTTAGATTATGTTAGGTTGACAACGACTACGCCAGAACCGAAGTCAGATTTTTTTCTTAACGCTAGCACTTAATTTAATAATTATGATATTATCATGTTGCCTTTCTACCTATTATTAGTACGACCCATTTTTTTTAATACCAAATATTGCTTCATTTATATGATCCCTTTAATTACCTATGTAAAAGTGACAACGACTGTTCAATAATAACAACAACAACCTGTAAAAAAATACAGTTGCAATTTATTTAAGTACTTACTTAGATTAATTAAATAAAAATGTCTATATTGTCAGGCAATTTTTCCATGGAACAACTAATTTACATACATACTCGTACATACGAGTGCATACATAAACTCACATCTATAACACAAAATATAATAGATAGTCCATAATCCGAGGGGGTAGACAGAGGAACCACCGACAGGTATAGTTCCCACTTTTCGCCGTGAGATTTGGTGGACAAACATGTTAGGTGGCGAGCTTATCGCCGTCTGCTAGGTGTAGAATAGTATCCACACATTACATCCCTTAGTCGCCTCGTACCACACCCGCGGGAAGAGTTGGGGTGGTGCTATTCTTTATGGCCGGCACGACACACGGCTTTTAAAATTACTTAATTTATTAAATATTAGGGAGGCCCTCCCTATGCGGCCCGCATACTCGTATACCTTCCCATTTTTGGAAAGTGGGTATTATACAGGTTGGCCAAATAAGAACGATACAACTTTAAATAAAAATTATTTTTGTACCAAATCATAAATGCCAGATATTTTCCCATGAATACTTTATTTAAGCCCGGCAGTTACGTATGGAATATAACATCTGCCAAATGTCCACCAATCGCTGTATAACAAATGCAAGTTTTCGAGACATACATACTATAATCTTAAAAGTATGAATATCTACGCATTTTCTACGTACTTACACAACTGGAGGGACACATTGAATAATAAATAATACAGCGGCAACGAAAGTCGTTTAGTATCAATGTATAGAAAATGGAACCATGTCATCTAAAGAATAAGGGCAAAAATCGGCGAACCTCTTTATCGTCAGGAACTGCCCTGCGCGGAACTGACTCCGGATCTGCGTCTATTTTTAGATAGCTGAAAAAAGATTCAAGTGCTTTATAGGATGTAACAAAACACCAGTATTTACTTCTTGTATGGCCTCTAAATGTCGATCACTGAAAATCTACTACCAACAAGAAACTTTTAAAAATTCGCGTAATATTTTTTCTACTCTCTACTATATGTATACTTACTTATATACTATATAATTTGCATCGATAAAATAATTCTACTGTGTGGAAAGGCTAAACTATCAATACAGGGTTTGACTAGGATAACTGCATTATTTTCTAAGGTAGCTACACACTGTGATCTAAGAGTATGTTTGGTTATTAGAGATTTAAAATATATTGTCAAATTAAGAAAATTAGCTACAAACTGTCTCTATTTTGATAACAAATACATAGGTAGGCACCTACTTATGTAAAAATTCAGAGGATTACTTGAAACTCTATTTGTAATTGATTTCATACTCCAATAGTTAAACAGTTAAATGCTATGCTTAATAAAATCCGTGATCCAATGTTTTTTCGTCGTATTTAACCAGTAAAACGACGGAGCGTTAAAAAGTTAATTGGAAAATCGTTGAGCACTCTCGATCCCGAGTGTTTCATCGAAAACAACTGAAGCATCATCGGCCTTTTAAAAACACTTTTCAGTAAAATTGTTATTACTTTTTGTATTTGTATTTCGATGGCAAATTATACCTTTTCTTTATAAAATTTGGATTGCTTATTAATAAATATATAATATTAGCTACTGGATTCATTTGGTTTCTCATAATTTTACATAAATATTAAAAGAAGTGTTAGATACGTTAAGTAATTATTTAAAAAAAATATTTGTATCCGACGAACAAATGAAGCCTGAAAAAAGAAATCCAACCAAAAACATAAATGTGAAAAAGGGCCAAGTTCGTTGCAAGGAAACAATAAACCGCTTCGCCGTTAAAAGAATTGAGATCTAACTGGAAGCCAAGTTCAATTAAAGTTCTTACAAACTTTCCTACAGAAATATATAGCATTGTTTAAATATAAAAAAAATTGCTTGCTTTAAACTAAATTTCTAACTTGGCAAGTTCTCGTACGACATTTTTAATCTCTTCTTTTCTCTTGAATGACTGTTATATGGAAACTTGTCACGTTAGGGATTTAGTATTACGCTAGCAATATTTTTTGTTTACCGTTGAGGAGTTCTGTCAGCTACGTTCGGAATCATTGGTCAGATTCTAACAAACAATATGTTTCCATTATACATGCCAATGTCCTAAACCCATACCAAATTTGAAGTTTCTGACTGAGGGTTATAAATGGCGATATTCAGAGGTCAATATCCCCGAAACTATTTGAGCTATTTGTATAACATTTGGGATTCTGGCTAACTTTGGGGCCTTAATAGACATACAAAATTACAAATGTGTAAGGTTAATAGATTTTGAGTTATAGGAGGTCGAAAATGGCTTGAAATAGTTCGTATAATATACCGTGCGTCGTCGTCCTTTTTTTTCCGAACTTGGCGGACACACTCCCGTGTGTCTAGATATAATTTTTTTCCGTCAGTTTGTGAAGTACAAAATCAGTAGCAGTATTCTCTTCACTCAATAGAAAAGTTTTCCTTAAATTGTACGTATCGTTTCCTACTCGCTCTGTTACGAGATGATCTTTTGCACGATATAAATATAGAAGACAGCATTATTTATGTTTACTACGAAACCTAATGATATTTTTTGCCGTTACTATTTAGGTAGGTTAAACCTACCTTACACAAAACCTAATACTTATAGGGTAGGTAGTACAATGATTCAATACTGCATAACTTCAACGAAACTACTATGTTTAAATTTGTACGTAAAACACTGATAACCGCGGTTTAAAGCCACAGCTGTTAACAAGTTTCACACATTCAACTGTCAAATGGCTAAATGAATGTAAGCTCACAATATTCACATGGGATATGATGAATTACAAAATCTTTGCTGGCCACTAATCGAGTTCTAAGACGGGGATAGCAGACCCTGCACCGACTCCATGAATTTGGATACAATTCCCTTATAAATTCCCTTCTTAATACAAACAAGAAGGGCCTTTGGCTAATGGCTCCACTGTCTTTTAGATTAGCTGGCCACTATTTATGCCTTTTAATGAAATTAATTCACTTTTTTGCACATACAATGTGAATAAATACAAAGCGACTAATATAATCAATTGAATTGTTAGCAATTGGTGCAATTTCTCAATTGGTAAAGTTCTCAGTTGGTTCAGGCGTTCATATCGCAGCATCGCTTACTTTCCAGGTAAACTTTTGGTAGAGTATTTATTGGAAAGAAGAGTAAGATCGTGCTTAAACTACAAAAACTTGTAATTATAGCAATAATGTAACATAATCATGTACCAAGGTACTACCGGACAACGGTTACACAGATAGTTTAATTTCTTGATTGAAAAAAAGATATATTTTTTTACTACGGGAAGCATAGGTATCTGCCTCAATAAAATTTTAATCTTTCATCTTTTTGATGCACCCTTGTATCCATAAGCTGATGATGGAGTCAGGAGTGTCAATACCCGTAGAAACTCCTCGATCCTAAACTGAAGTACGATCGTGTTTGGGCTCGTTTCACTTATCTTTGAGTCCTTTGGTGAGATATAGAGATAAGGCTGTAAGCTACCCAAATAAAATAAAATTTATAAAAATAAAATTCTAGCCTGGGTTTGAAGATGGAATCGGAAGATGATCAATGGAACTAGCAGACCAATTTTATTTGGGCACATTTGTTTTCTGTTGGCGACATCTTTTGGATCTTTAATCCAATAGCAGACCCATCTAGCTCGTTTGACTTCTTTTGCTAACACGTTTTAAATCATTCACCCAAAAGCGTGTTACTTCATTTTTTTAAATTTTGCTTATGTATATGATGGACATTGCTCTTAATTCCAATATAAACAAAAGAAAATCGATGCTTATGATCACTAGTTATTACGAATTCGTACATCCTTATTCACATTTAGTCAGTAAGACGAGGAGTCAAGATAGTTGTTATATTTTTTGTTCTAGATACCTGTTGAATAAAATAATTCATTTAACTCTGTACACAAAAGTGTAAAAGAATAAATAAATAAAATAAAATAAACTCTGTACTTATTTCAATATTTTTTTTACAGGGGCGCCGGTGGGGGTGGAATGTTCGGCGACGTCAATATATCCGCTATTTTGGATTCGTTTAGTATAAGTTACGACAAAAGAGTAAGACCAAATTATGGAGGTTAGTAAATATTTTTTTTTGTATTAGTTTCTGTTTAATACGAAGTAATGCGACTAAAAATATGTAGTAAGTAAGTGCGAACAAAGATATATGTTTTTTATGTACTTGCAAAATTATGGAGTCGTCTTTCCTACTAATAAATATAAGTAAGTCCATCATAATCAATTATTTGTCATATCATTTATTCATAAACAATCATAAATAAGTCAATTATTTTACATAATAATTATAAGCACTGACCTGAAAAATAATAATTTAAATAGACTTTAATGATTACGATTGTTAAATAGTCAGAGAAAAATATTTCTATTTGACCTGTCAATAAAAAGACCTTTTTGTACTTATACAAAGGACGCTGCTTGACAAATTCCAGTTAAATTTTAATTAAAAATGTATTGTATAAAGGGGCAAAAATTACCCTTGAAATAGAACTGTAGAACAGTTTTATATTAACGAGTTTTCTGTTTTAATTATCTTCATTCTTCCAACAGAGTCCCGATTATTTACTGTTGCCAAGGACTTACTTAGTATTAAATAGGAATTAACAGCCCTTTCACACAATTATTACTATTGTGACGTACTATCTATATTATTTATAAATACTTCTAAAGTCAGCGTCACAAGTTCTGTGTGTTGATAATATTCGTAGAAAAACCACTGGATACAATATTTTCTTATTTTATATGGTATGGTATTTATTTACAACTTAAAATAATGAATACACTCAACAATCACAATTTTAAATTGATACCTAAAAGTAGCAACACGAGAGAGTTTGCGTGCCACCAATTTACTAAGTCACGGTAAACTGCTAGAGTGACTTCTAGGTAATTAACTAAATTAATGTTATTAATAAATAAACAGAAAGTTTTTTGTATCTTTTAGACTCAAATGAGAACATGTTGCAGCTTCTCAGATGGAGTTTATAATGTACAAAGTGTTCCTTTGGTTATGCATTATCTTGTATAATATATAATTATTCAAAGTTAAAAATTTAAGAAACCCCCGACATACCATTGTGGAGATCCCCTTACTTTTTCCTGGTTATAATCAGGTCCTCAAGATTCCAGATGTGAGAAGGACACCGTGGTCAACATTTGAGCTCAAACTCGAACCACCTAAATTTTACCTAGAGATTCCATCATACTCCAACATCCCAAGATACTCCAAGATCTTAGAACCACTCATCTATTTTTCATCTGTCATGGCTAAGAACATTCAGCAGGTTAGACCTGCGTTGCCTGAAGACGAGAGGACGCTCCTGGTTTCGCCCTACGCAGAGCTCGGCTGTCGTCTTCGCCATGGCTATCTTAAAATTCCTAGCTCCACATAATTATCATTTATTTTTTGGCCGCCATCTTTAATTATTTTTTCTCTTGTAACGTCTCAAAATTCCCTACAACTATAGTTCGAGAAGACCCAATCTAACTATTATAGTTTCGGCGGGCTGATAATCTTACAATTCTTCCAGTTTCATAGTGTGAAATTGAAGTTCACTAACTTTTTCATTCTGGTCATCATCAGATTTCAGATGTCGGAGACGCACCATAAACATGAACATTTAAGTTCAAATTTGAACCACTAGCTATGACCGTTCCAGAGATCCCATCTGACATCAAAGATACTCCAAGATCTTAGGAACCACTGGCCCAATTTTTATCAGACCTAGCTAAGAATGCTCTCGTCAAAATTCTTAAATACATAAAAAACCGGGTCCAAATCGGATCATCCGTTGTCAAGTAATGATGCCACAGACAAACAGACAGTGTTAAACTTATAACACGCCCTCCCTCGATCGGTCGGGGTTTAACAATGAATGTTTCTTTGTTTGTGCTCTATTATGCTTTCCTAAACCATTCATCCGATTGCGAAGAAACTTTGGCAAATGTCCATAGATAGTGATCGTCCCAATTATTCAAACCGTCATGGGCTCAAATGAATGAAATATTTTATTAAAGCATGCTAATATTAGCTACTATTAGAAATATATACTTACGACTTTAATTATTTTAAATTTTTTTTTTAAATTTAATGGAATTTTCTTTTATTAAATATTAATCATAAAATACCATCGCGTACTTGAATGAAAAAGGTACAGTTTGTTTGTGATCGGTATAATAGGTAGCGACTTGATTGTTGAGTACAGAATACTAATCGTGGGTAACTATTACCGCACTCAGTGCGGGAAAGTGGCACTTCCCAGACTCATCAGTTTTCAGTTGAAAAATATACCCTTTTTGAGCAGATGTTACCAAAATATAATTTAGAATTGTACCTCAAAATTAGATGGAGGTAAGTTTGTCTTTAAGATTTTTTAGAACTTATTAAAAAAAAACGCGAGTTATTTCCATATACGCTAGTAATTTTGCTTTCTACTTGTAATCGTGTAGCAACTTTTCAACGTTTCGTTTTACGTTAACATTTCCTTGATTTCTTTTGTATATTATACGTATAATAGGTATACTTACCTATTATTGATAAGGAAGTAATACTCGTACAAATACTTATACGTATTAGGCAATAATACAAATACTATAATTAAACACATTCCTTCCAACACAATACAGATGAAATCGCTGAATCAAAACTACCAACCTAAGTAGCTTGTCATTATAATGGAAATTTTATTCCGTCATATGCATGAAGAAAAAATACTACTGCAGTACCTATTTAGATGACATTGCCAGATATTTTACTATTTTAGTAGTGAGGAAAATATTACCAAAACGACAAAATACCTAATAATTACTTTAGATATGAGCCGGTGGACGTGCATCGCACTAAAATCAGAGGTTCAAATTGAGGTCAGAGCTTACTGCTGTTGGGTTCAGTCTATTTCGTGACTTTTATCACACATTAAAAGTTTTAAAACATCTTTATTTTGACAAAATCTTCAGGTTCATTTGTACTCCACTAACCTACTGTCATGTCATATATTTTCCAGATGGACTAAAATTCATCCAGTGTAGGTATCTATTAGTGTGCCATTATTTACTACCATTTGAGACAAGGAAAGTTTACAGAGACTAACACCTGCCATGTGTTGTATATTATGTCGTTTTCAGGACCACCCGTGGAAGTGGGGGTTACCATGTACGTGCTCTCCATCAGCTCTCTGTCTGAAGTGAAAATGGTATCTTTTTAAAGCAATATTAAAGACACAGCGCATATATAGCAAGATTATGTCCCTTAGTACAATCACCAACATCAAACCGTTCATCGTAGCACCCGTGTCCACGGTTCGATCGCATTCTATGTGGTGTAGGCGCGACGTGATGCGACACTCAATGTTGCTTCGACGGTGAATGGCCCGCGCGGGCGCCCTTGCTCCGAAGTCCCTCTGCGCGTGCACACTTTACTAGCCCAGCCGCGTCAACCCAACCCGCACGCACCCCGCGCCTCACGCATCCCCTCCGCTCTGCTCGCCCACCGGGGCGATGGGGCACGTCATCATCCTCTGGTTTGGTTTTCACGGCGCGAGGCGCGCGCGCGACTCACGATTGGGCTTGATTGCAGGTCCGCCAGTGGAGGTGGGCGTCACCATGTATGTGCTCTCTATCAGCTCCGTCTCCGAAGTGCTCATGGTACTCGCCACTGTCAGCTCACGCTTGTCTCGGTCGCTCCGGTCGCGCGCTGTGCCCGCGCCGCTGCGACCGAGCAGCCCCAGACACGAGGCTGCGAGCATGTTCGCGTTTGGTGGATCAGAGCGCCCTTTGTCCGCCCACTTGCTTTCTTATTATGTGTCTTGTAATCCCATAGTGAAATTATACTTCAAAATTTAATTACGACATCATAATAAGAATGGCAAATCGTTATAACCTTGGAAGTTATCCGATTATGTGTCCAGCAGTACTCGTAACTCCAAAGTTGCTGCTTCGTGGAAATGAAGTGATGACGTCTGTTCGTTCTGTATAATATTTTCACGAGTCAAAATATTAATACCTATAGCTATATTTAAATAATTTTTACATTTTAAAATTAATTATATAATACAAAAATATAAAATGAAGAGTAATAAAATAAATAAGAGAAAAAGTGCAAAGGGAAACTTAAATGTAATTTAAGAAATGCCTAAAATTGGGCCCGTGTGGTAGGGTGCTGGCGGCTTTGCCCCGCTGGATCGCTGTGCTGATCGTATATGAAATATTAAATATTTAATGAGATACAAGACACACCATAAGCTTATTAACGATGGGGAAAAAATAATTACTTATAATATAAAATAATGACAACTAACCTTTACTACCTACCATAACTGAAGTTTTAAAGTTGATGTTATGTGAATGTAATACCTGGTGTTGCTAGAAAAATAAAATTTAAAAACAAATGCATTAGTAATAATTGTTTCGTTATATTAATCAATCAATGGTAAGCAACAGATCACCATCACTTTTCGATGATTCTGAAAATTAGAGTATTTTCAATAGAGAAACAGATAACGAGTAAATACTTGATTTAATAAAACTTCAATTGGATTTTAATGCTCTATGGATTTGCGACGACTGTAAAATTCTTATCGTGACTCATTTTGTAGATTGTTGTGTATGTACGTATATGTGTATCTACCAAAACTACCAATATTATATTCGTTAACTTTCTTTATGCTCCCCCGTAACTTGGAACACCGATGAAACCAAATTAATTTATCGCGGATCCCTTTGTTATAATCACACCAGTGAAGAAATTAGATACAACATATTTTCGGTTTTCCAATGTGCCAAGCCGGGTGAGCTCGCTAGGCGTATGTTTGGGTGAAGGACCCCAAAGTGGAAACCAAATCAAGGTTGAGAAGGTCACAATGAGACGTGACCCATGGCCCAAGGGGGAGAGGGTATGTCTATTTTACATTTCGCAAACTCGCGATTCAAGTTCATTGTGGAACGCTAACTTGTTCCACAAACCCGATCCAAACTTTATTCGTGGCAACTTGTATTCGTATAACGGCTTGTTAGCTTCAATAAAGAGAGGATTGCCTTTATCGAGCCGTGGGTGCCCGCCTGCGCTGCCACCCACTCACCTCGCCCTTCCTATCACTTAGAGCACCAAAACCTACCTGTTCATTCTTAGACCTCACCTGTTTTGTAGGCTTCATATCACAAATACCTACACTATAATATGCACATTTTGTTTATTTACTTTAATGATTGTTTCAAGCTTTCCGCTCAATTTGATGGATGTAGTACAGTGTCTATATATACGTGTAATCATCCTCAAACTAAAATGTCGCTATCTGAAGCTACAAAGAATCAAGCTTCAGACTCATTGTTGTATAAAATACAAGCCTTGCTCACATCTGTCGCAGTTCATACTGAAAAGTGTATTAAAAAAGTTCCTTTCGAATCAAGCATGCAGATGTTAGATGTTTTTGTAACCGCAACTTTATTATTTATAGGTATTATAAAATTCCCTGCCTTAAGACTTAATAACTTTTTCATTAACGTAGTTCCTACTTTTTATTTTTCATTGTCTTCAATATTTTTTGTGTTAATATCTCTATAATCACAAACCGTATTTTAACTGCCTATATATAATTTTGTCGTAGGAACTATGTTATTTGCATTTATGCCATCTGTATTACCTTATTGCAAACAGAATATTCAACTATATTTTACTCTCTTCAGGACTTCACGCTGGATTTTTACTTCAGACAGTTTTGGACAGATCCACGGTTAGCATACAAGAAGAGGCCAGGAGTTGAGACCTTATCAGTTGGTTCAGAATTTATAAAAAACATATGGGTGCCTGACACGTTCTTTGTAAACGAAAAGCAATCCTATTTCCACATAGCAACCACTAGCAACGAATTCATACGTATCCATTATTCTGGCTCAATCACTAGAAGTATCAGGTAAAGTTTTGAAACTTTTTAGCAAATGTTAACTGCGAGTAATTATTAACTTAGACTTATTTTTATTAGATCAGTAAATACTGATACTATTTAATTTTACGTTATATAACATGTAAGTAACTTAATTTGGTTTTAATTTCCAGATTAACTATAACAGCATCATGTCCCATGAACCTTCAATACTTCCCGATGGACCGGCAATTGTGCCACATAGAGATCGAGAGTTGTAAGTATCTTGACTATGGTTATCAGTGTGGTAAAAATGTGTTCAGTTTTACTAATATTCTTGTTTAACGTGTGCCTAAAGTTATATTAATGTGTACATAATGTAATATCCTTCACTTAAAATATGTCTATAACACGTATTGGCCTATGTATGATGGATATTAACTCAGCAAAAGCACGCTTCATATCGTGTACTATGTGTCATTGTTGCAATTTAAGAAGAATATCTACAATGTTTGTTCAACATGGATTTTCAACCTACGGCACTTACGATTTAACTATTAATGATGAAGAAGCGCGAGGCAGAATAAATTTTTGTTACCGATGATAGAAAAATAAAATTAATTGATTGTATTTTGAAACTACTTATACGTGTGTATCACCTAAAGCAATCATGAATTTGATTCTTTACCACAATGCAAGTTTATCACTAGGCTTACCGATATTGTGTTGTGACCACTTTCTTGTATCACAGATGCTACTCAGGGATACCCTGTGAGCACAAGCGTTCAACTTACCGTCGACACGTGCTGTGATTTCCCTCGTGTTCTCATAAATTGGAACGTCTCCTTCTCGCATACAGCACCCGCAGAAGGCAGACTCGTAAAATAGTAAGCCTTTGTCCTCACGAGCATAAAGCGAAAGAAATGATATTGAGACATCGACGCTGAGACAGCTGAGCGGGCCCAAGGAGGCGGGGACGGTGACGCCCGCGCGGTCTGCACAACCACCGAGAGCCGTGCCGCAGACGGAGCGTCAACGCGCACGGCGCCGGCGCCGGCGCCGGCCGCGCCATCCCATACCCATACACCCTCCACCACCCTCCACACCATCGCGCGCACCGCCGCGTTGCCGCTTTGCTCACAATGCAAACAGATCTGCTGCACTTGCATGACACCTATTGATCGCTTAACCAAATCCTTTATTTATCAACATTCTGTACAAGTATTAGTGTTTATTTTAGTTATTTTGTAGCACATATTTTGCATTCAACCATAAACGTTTTATTTTAGTAATTTCTTCGAACGTAGAATTTAGTGGATTTATATTTTTCTATCATCCATTTCGAGTCGATTCGAAATATTGTGGTCTCAAATCTACCACTGTTCGTATCCGCTCGGTTGTGTCTCGCCATTTGCGCCCGCGAGTCCCATCCTCGACACCGCCACCATGGTCGCGCGTGGGTGAGTGTACGCGATGCTTCGCAGCGTAAGTGATAGCGTTTTGTGTGTTTGGCATGTCTCCGGAGTCGGGTACACAATGAGAGACATTCGATACCATTGGAAAGACGGATTGTCGAGCGTCGGTATGAGCAACGAAGTGCAGCTGCCGCAGTTCCGAGTGCTCGGTCATCGGCAGCGCGCCACTGTTGTAACTCTCACGACAGGTAAACAATCGCAACGCCTGCTGTCCCAGCACTGTCCGTCCATCGCTCGCCACCGACCCCGTCTCCCTCAGCCCGTGTGCAGACGATCGATACCGCGACACGCGCACACATGCTAACACGACACGACAATCGCACGACGAGACGCGCGAAAATGAGCTCGCGGCTCCCGCTCGTACCCCGACCGAAACACGATTCGAGTAGCAAAACCCATTGCGATGGGCCATGGGGTTATTTCATGTATGTGTCCGCTGCGCACAGTCGGCTACACCATGCGGGACATCCGATACAAGTGGAACGAGGGCCCCAACTCTGTGGGCGTGTCGAACGAGGTGTCGCTGCCGCAGTTCAAGGTGCTCGGTCATCGCCAACGGGCTATGGAGATCTCTCTGACCACAGGTACTTGGGGTCGCGGGAAATGTATTTCAAAATAAAAAGAAATACACCACTACGTGAAACACTGGACAGAAACAGCCACGATTCTATCACGTCCTGCTTTTGTATTATTGCACATTAACACTGTGAGTGGTGTAATATAAATTATATTATGAATATTTATTTGTGTTTTCTTGTGAATATAAAATATTGTTTACAAAATTCAGATAGGTATATCGTCTAATAATAGACTACGATGAAGGTAGCACCAACCTAATTACAAATATGCTTAATGTATTATACCTATGGCATATTTATATTGAATTAATAATCATAATATTCCAACTCTTCTTTCAGGAAATTACTCAAGACTGGCGTGTGAGATACAATTCGTTCGCTCTATGGGGTATTACCTTATTCAGATTTATATTCCATCCGGTTTGATTGTGATCATATCATGGGTTTCATTCTGGTTAAATCGAAACGCCACACCGGCTCGAGTAGCTCTTGGTGTTACCACTGTGTTGACGATGACAACACTCATGTCCTCCACGAACGCCGCTCTGCCCAAGATCTCTTACGTAAAGTCTATAGACGTCTACCTGGGTACCTGCTTCGTGATGGTCTTCGCAAGTTTACTAGGTAGAGTATCTCTAATTCTATATTATACCTATGCTAAGCGACTATTTACATTTCTACAAAAAAAGCGCATCGGCGATTTATATCGTTTATAAGGATCTGTGCAATACATGTTACGTATTTGTAAAGCAAGGCGAAATTTAATTTTCGGTCAAACAATTCTATATCAATTTGCGATATGAGCCGCATTCTCCTATCTTTCCAGAATATGCAACGGTGGGCTATATGGCCAAAAGAATACAAATGAGAAAACAAAGATTTGTAGCCATTCAGAAAATCGCGTCCGAAAAGAAAATGCCTGTCGAGTGTCCCCCAGTAGGAGATTCTCATACTCTTTCTAAAATGGGGACTCTCGGGAGATGTCCGCCGGGACGGCCTTCGGTAAGCTGTTCGGTAATTATGTTTGCTATTTATATATTGCATTTTAAAATGTTTCTTGTCTCGTGCCTGTTCCAAATTTTTTGGACTTGTCCTTTTCAGGAGGTCCGGTTTAAAGTCCACGACCCCAAAGCACATTCGAAGGGTGGCACGCTAGAGAATACTATCAACGGTGGCAGAAGCGGCACAGAAGAAGAAAATCCTGGTCCTCCCCCACACATTCTTCACCCTGGCAAGGTAATTACTTTATATTACAATGTTGCACATAAGACCTTGTATTAATTTGCGAATGTTATAATTATGTAGGTACTGCTGGCGTTGGGAACACTAGTGCAAACGCGATTGTTAATAGTTTCCATTCCGGAAAGAGATGCATAATTTATAGTTGATACACATTGCGATATCGATTTCATTACACGGTAGGTATTCGTAATTACTAAATCTGAATCGAAAGATTTAATCTTGTACAATGAATTTGAAATAAAAATTCGGGAGGTAAGTATTTATATGTATTAGCAATTTCCAAACGACCCTATTACAGATCTTTGGAAGTTGCAAGCCAATTATTCTGAAGTTATTTATTTTCACAACACACTGTAGTATTGTAAGTACATACCCATTTACTGTTGAAACGTTTCAGACGTATGTAGGCAGGGAGTCGTATGTTTTCTCTTAATAGCCTACAATAATACAAGCTACAAGCTCAAACAAATTATCTACAAGCTACAAGTCTTATCTGACGAGTAAATCTTTACATAATAAAATGAGGTTTAATGCAATGTACCTAATGATCTAATCATGAGGAAACGCACTGACTATCATAGCTCCTTGTCATTTTAATGTCACCAGATAAAATCGTCATAAAATATTTAGAAAATATTTAATTTTCAACGCGCTCACCTTTATGGGATTACTAATGTTTTACCTAAATATTTTTCCCTCAAGAACGTGACGTCTAAAACGCAAAATGCCTAAAATTTATTTCTAAAACGCAAAATGCTTTCAACTTAAAATATGGTAGTCTCCAAGTATCAAATATTAAATGCAGTTCTTAAAAATTAAGAAATGGTCATAAATTGATGGTCAAATGTGAAAACAGAATTAATATTCGTTGAAAAACAAAAAAGCTACTTGCAATCATAAATCGGAACGGTAGATAGAAACGGCAATATGTATATATGACGTCAGTATTCCCTAGCGCCATGCAAGCAGATCTAGCAGACTGTTTTGCTGAAAAGGGACAGAGCATCTCTCCAATACTAACTTTAACCATTAATATCTCTGATGTTAGTTGAGATAGCGAAAATCTAATTTTAGATCCTTCTTTAGGATGTCCTAATTCTTTAATGTTCTTTAGGATGGATATTCTTTAAATTGAATGATGCAATAAAAAAATATTAGATTAATATCGTATTGCCTACGATGAACAACGTCAAAAAGCAATTTGCCTAAATAGCAAAATGCCTAGACTCAGACGAGACAGCGTAATGGATCGTTTCACGAAGTGCGTAGGCATTTCACGAATTGGCTAAAACATTTTTAATGTTTAAACGTTAGACAGATAGTGTAGAATTCGACGATTACAGTATCTAACTTTTTTAGCACTTCATGAAATGCCTACGCACTTCGAGAAACGCTCCATTACGCTATGTGTCGTCTACGATATATACACATTCAATTCGATACTTTTGGGTTTGGCATTATGTATTAAATCAGTACAGTATGGCGTTTGACAATTAACGAACGTACCGTATTGTCTTTATTTCGATCAATTCCGGGAGTCCATATTATTTAAAAAGAATTCTAAAACGTTGGTTTAGATTTTATAGGTGTTAAATATACAGAGTGCACGCATTGTCATGAAACTAATTTTAATTTTGTATTTGTGATTCCGAAGTGTAGGTTGGATTCAAATAATCGAAATAGGTAACATAAAATACTCTAATAGATAAATACCTATCGTTAAAATCGCGTGTCTGTCGAATCATAAGTATATAAGCTAAAAAATAATTGTCCTTTAAATTATATACGAGTAGGTAACATTTCCTTAGTTCGGTGTTAGTCGTAGTGATATTTGATCAAATATATCAAAAATTCACAAAAACAAATTTGACTAATAAAAACTCGGGTAAATCTCAATATATTTTAATTTTTCGAAAGATCCATATGAATACATACCAATGCTGATTCCGAACATCTCGGTAATTTGGTGAAAAAAATTAGATATAACGGGATTACTCACTTCATAATTATCGCGGAGAACACCATCTTCGACCTCATCGTCGCTTACCTCAGGCGCGATCGGGTTCAAATGCGGGTTTAGTAGTCAATAAAAAAATGATAATTTAAAATGTCTCACTCGAGTTTTAGCTCTATAAATAATAAACTGAAATGGGGATTGACCAAATTTTGAGACAGTGAAGCTATTGGTCTACTCTATATAATAATATGACCTCTCATCAACTTTAATAATATGATGTCTCGTCAACTTTAAATAAGTTATCCAGCCCTATACATACGAGTACATTACCTATGCGGAAACCAGCTCGATAACGAGCTGGTTTCCGCAACTCGACGTCTTCAGCGCCTATTTTGCGTGTGAGCGGATCACTGTTACTTATTATTAGCGAGCGAGTGCAACTTTCAAATAAATATAGCGCGACTCTTATATATTTTTATTTTATTTTATTATTAAATCATACATTATTATTACAGGCAATATGAAAATATATAAATGTTGTATGAAAAACTTAGAAAAACATGTTTGATTTCCAGGACATAAGCAAATTGCTGGGTATGACACCGTCGGACATCGACAAGTATTCCCGCATCGTGTTCCCAGTGTGCTTCGTCTGCTTCAATCTCATGTACTGGATCATTTACCTGCATGTGTCTGACGTCGTGGCTGACGATTTGGTTCTACTGGAAGAGGATAAATAGAGGGCATTTTATAATATCCACTTATTTTTCCACAAGCACTGCAATAATAATTTGAAACAATATTTACACTTAAAACAGTGATAATAATAAAAAATAAAACAAAACTCGCCATATTGTAAATTGTTAAGAGAACTTAACAAATGCTAGTTTCACATTATCTTAATTGTAGATTTATGAATAGATCTAATTTCCGAAATGAATTTGTAGATATAACATTACTGCCTAGATGTTGAATTTATAAGTAAGTACATAATAATAAAAATTAACCTAAACGATGTAAATATTGATTATTTGAATGATACGAATAATAACTAAGGTTTAAAATCCTTTTCTTGGAGTCTGAATTAGAAACCAAACGACTGAAAAACTTTGACAATTAGATATCACGGAAAGAGAGTAGGAATTTTGGCTTTGGAATTATTTTGAACCGAATTAATTAATATAAAACATGGGCAATTATATAGTTTGATTTTATTAACACAGACTTAGAAATATTTGTAAATATTAAGTAGTCGGTACGACATTGGTAGGTGTTTATACAACACGGCAGCAAAACATATATCATAAAACATATTATTGATTAGCTTTCCTTCTCTACCTTAGAATTTAAATTAGTTAATGCTTGATACAAAAACATTTACATTAATGTCCCAAATTGTATATAATTTGCTCAATAATTTTTCGTCTTTAAAACTTTTAAAATACTTATATAACCTAATGTTTCACATGGCGACCGATTTGTTTAGAAAGTTACTACTTGCAGGAATTGAGAAGTTTCAAATTATTATTATATAAATATATTAAGTGGTGAAATGAGTGGAACAATAAATATAATAAAGATATAATAATGCAAAATCGAATGCTCAAATTTTTCTGCTTGATTAAATATAATTGTGGTAGAATTTTGTATACGTTATAAAATTAGTGATTTGATTATTCTTTGCTAATTCTATAATTGTTACTGTAAAATAATTAGTTATTTTATTTTTAATGTAGTTGCCTACCCTTAGAATAACCCTGAACGATTTTGTTTTAGTAATATTGTAGTCTTATGTTGTAATGTTAACAATGATTTGATTTATGGATATTTAAAAAACAAACATAATTCTGCTTTTCGATAAGTGCATGCTGAAATTTTTACATCGAACATCCATTTTATTTGTTAGTTTGGTAGTAGTAAATTAAAGTTATAAAAACATCAGTTCAAAACTGCAGTGCGCTAATGTAAAGTAGATTGTTTCTAGTAAATGATATGAACCTGCTCAATATTCCTGATTTTATGTGAATCTATAATTTTTTAAAACCGTTCTTCCACTGGCAGTGCCATGCATGCGTGAAATTGTAACTGCAACGCTGAATCAAGTCGAAAGTCCATAACCTAGCATGTACTATGTACGTAGTAGGCTTGTACAGTACAAGCCTACTACGTCACTCGTTACATTGATATCATGCCTTTCAAAGTATTTTTAATAAGGTCGTCAATACATGACAAGTATTACTTGTCATAAGAAGTGTATTATTGGTTTTTATAATAAGTACTTACCTACCTATATCTCATTAAAAACATTGCAGATAAGTTTTAAAACATGCTCCAAGAAAATTGCGAAACGGGATTATTTGTGTGATCTGTTCCAGAACCAGATAGTGTAAACAATATTTATTTTTATTAAAATAATAACGATAGCAGACGAGCAAACGGGCCACCTGATGGTAAGTGGTCACCGTCACCCGTCGTCGTCCTCGTCATCGTTATTTATTTTTTATTACATAATTCATCATCATGTCATGAACCACTCCAACTAGGTTAAAATACCTGTGCTTTGAGTGGTCCACCATAATGGTCCAGTGGTGGATTCATACCCGCTGCGCTTGCGCCGCAGTTTGTGCCATTGAGCCATTTTCATTTCAAATACTCGTACAGTCGACAACGAAAGATCATGGACAGATACAAATGTACAAAACAACTGCACACTAAAAGTTCCATTATGTTACTGAATAGTGTGCTGTAGGTACAAATATTTGTGAACATTTGAGAATAACAAAAGCCGCTAAACATTGCTGTTCAAAAGTCGCTAAACAAGGAATTGTTCAGAAGTCGCTGAAAACTCATTGTTCAAAGGTCGTTGCACATTTATTGTTCAAAAGTTGCTGAACACTTTCTAACTACATAATTACTAGGCCTGTTATCAGGATTTGGTGGCACAGGGTATAAGGACTGCCACTGTTTTTTTAAATTCATGAAGTGGTGCGTTTTTTTAAAAAAATACCTACTATTTTTTTAATATGACAAAGAATGTCAAAGCTAAGATGAAATATCAAAACAGGCATGTAATAAAATGTCAAAAATGATAAAAAATCTAATTCCACGGAAAATCTTTTTAAAATTATGTTCATTGAAATAGTTACAATCTGCTATGAAAACTCTTTATAATCGAGCGTCATTTAAAAACCTTGTTCGTTACCTACTCGTATGTACCTACTTATATTTACGTTTAGTTCAGCGACTTGAATTTTTCGGTGATGAACAATTTATGTCCCATTTAATATTTAACAAATTGTGAAATGGTAGTGGACAGCGACTTTTGGAATACTATGATGTAAATGTAATTTTGTACATAAGTCTGTTTATCAACTTTGCAGAGTTATCGTGCATAGTAATTTTTGTGATTATCGAGTTACGTTGTCGACTGAACCGAAAAAAATACTTTTACTACCTAAAAATGTTTCTGGAATTCGGCACAGATTTGAATTACAGTTATTAGGTATTAAAAGGGCAGTTTAGCCGTAGACATTATCGTCAACTGCACTGAATTGAATTGAAACCAATTTGTGAGCTGGAGAACCCAAGGTCAAACTATTAACTTCAGCAGGTTTGAACAGATCACAGCTAATAAAACTCTTCTCAATTTTCGATATGTCGGGAAATATCCAGGTCGTAAAATGTCCCAGTCGCGAAATGTCCAAATCGTGAAATGTCAACATCGCAAAACGTCCAGTCACAATGTGTCCAATGTCACGGGCGACTCGTGGATGACACAGCGACGGCACGGGAACGACATGGGGACGAGTTTGACGTCTTGACGTTTCCCAACATATCGGCAATTTTTACGGCAACGAATTAATTATATTGCTTTGAATTCCACATACTTACCTACGCGTGACAGTATCATATAGCTGGCTGAAAGCCAGCAGCGGCTTCTCTTCTACTCTGATAATCTGCGTAACAACAGTATTCAACAGTTAATTATAGTAGCTACATATTTGTTAAATCCGAATATTTTTATACAAAAAATTGGCTTATCTTATCTGCACAAATTAAGTATTTTTAGTAAGTACTTTATTAAAAACATCATGATAAAAATAGTGACGGATAAATAATTACAAAATAACATTTTATTAAAAAAATCAATAAAACGTGCAGGGATAATTAAATAAAAATATCATGGCATTGTTATTTACTAGCTGTATCTGATCACTTTTCGACTGTATTGTAATAGAAAATTCAGTTCAAAAGTGAGCAGTTACTAAAAGTGGGCGCTGGTATTTAGTTGAAGTCGATTTAATCAATTTTTAAACCATTTTATATTTGTCTACATACCTATACATACCTACATAAGCTCGCACAGTAGTCCATGCAATGCTTTCCTGATTAGTTGAGTTTAAATATATACCTTAGTTGGCTCGCTAGTACTACCTATTTATATACTTACATGAACTGTGGGGTGTACAAGAAGAATTTGTTCTATAATTTTGAACATACATTACATATTCATATTCAAAAGCATCGAAAAGTAACAACGTAATATAGTCATAAATGTGCTTAACAACAAAATGTGTCCCTGGGAAGAACAGACCCTTTGGAGACCCCGGTAGTTCATGGCATAGTAGTTATTGAGCATTGGAATATTGTTGTCGAAGTGGGAAATAAATTTCGTGAAGACCTAACATGTTTATGAATTAATTTTCATATTTTGTTATTCTATGAAATTATCTTCCTACCTCTACAACTAAGTATAACAAAACCCTCAAATATCTGACAAGCATGGCTCCTGTCATCAGCTACGACAACAAAATAAGTAAAGCAATAACAGTTTGATGGGTATATAATGTGAGAAAATTGTAAGAACTTGCTGCCATTCTACAATTGAACACCAATAGGTACAATCATACAAATAATAAGTACATTTCATAGGAACACACTCGCACTGCCGCCATGTAATTGATACAATAAGATTCCAATAAGTTAAGGGATGTAAATAATGATTTTAAATATTCTGAAAAAAATAATAGCAAATAAATATAACACACCAAATAAGTAACTCATCAGAATAATTACATTCCCCCGCCCCCTTTTTTACTGAAAGTTAGGAATTACATACCACAATAATAGTCGTACGTGCCTCCTACATTAATAGAATTTCTGCTACACAGATTAATTATATTTAGGTACCTAGATTAAAGTTATGTAATATAATGTGTAGAAAGGTTTGTATTCTATTTAACATCATTGAAAAGTTAATTTTAATGATGTATTATAATATGTGGGGCACACTGAAATAAAACAGTTTATAAGTAAAGTAATATATTTATTGTTTGTCAAAGTATTCTCCGTTACATTTTAAGCACTTTCTCATTCGTTCAAACCATTTTTGGAAACATGAGGACCATTGATCTGAGGGCATACTCATACTCATTCATTTATAATAGGATATTATATTACACGTCGTTTAATTTATGGAGAAAGGGAACTTTTAAAATCATAAATAAATCTTTTCGCGTTAATTCCATTTCTGCTACGGACGTCGAACTTAACTTGTGATAAAAATCAATTGACAAGCAATATCCTGCCAAATATTATTTTAATCAATAAATGAGTTTTTATATTTAAAAATTCGAAATTCAAACATTTATGAGCGACCAGGAGCGCAAAACTTTCAGTGTACCCTATGTAATTATGTTGTCATAAGAGTATTTTCTCGCTAGCATAAAATTGTTTATTTTAATAATATTTAATTTTAAATCAAACAAAACAACTACATAGGTATACACCTGGAAGAAAAAAAAGTAATTTTAGTAATAAATAACATTAGACTGTATTTACGTAACTTCAATTGTATCATTGCACTCAAAATAATTATGGCACTCTGTAATCTGTATTCACTTTGTATGATTTAATTTCAAATTATTAAGAATTTATTAAATAGCACCTAAGCAACTGATAGAATAAGGTTTAGGTTCGCTGGTAGAAGGTTTGAAAGTAGGTAGGTACTACGACGTAGCCTCCGCTTCGTCTCTCCGAAACGAAATTCTAAAATATTTGTCTAGTGATTAGAAAATAAGTATGATAAATAATTTAATTTTAAGGAAATGTATCTTTAATATGTAATGAAAAGACATTATGTGCATAAAACGCATGTAGTAAGGTGTCACTAGTAAGATTGTCATAAATTAATTAATTAAAAAATAATTGTAGGTATTGAAATCTTAATATTATAGGTATTGAATGTTTTTTTTCCTAATTATATTGTAGGTACTGACGTACTTTAAATGAAGTCAAAAAATATAATTTCATTCAAATCAATGCAATATCATTATAAAATTGTCGGGATAAAAGATTCGGTGGAAAAAAATATATTTATAAATTACAGACAACCATTCTTGTTATTTTATTTTATTTTTGATTTTATTGGGCAATAGACAGCGTATATTGCAGATTTAACGAAGAAAATTAACAATTCATGATTTGTCTGTCTATTCGATTTATGTTTTAGGTTTACAATAGGCCCAATATAATTGGTTTCGACTATTCACACAAGGGGTGTATGGAAATTTTCTATTAAAAGAGTAAAATTTAAATTTTTGTTAATCATACCAATTGAGTAAGTATTTTTATTTAATATGTATTTAATATAAATAAAATACTTACTTATACAATAATAATAATTACTAGGTATTTGTTTTCTATGAATTCAGTACCTACTCGACTTATCTAATTTAAGATATTTGTAGCAAGGTACATTATAAAAGCAGGCAAATTGTAAAAATATCCGCTGGCAAATTGTGCCTTCAAATACAGTTAGGTCACAGTTTGTTTGACAATATAGCGCGTGAAAGCAAGTGACAAGTGAAATGAACTAAATAATATCACATATAACTAATTATAACTATTCCTTATACTCATTTTAAATTTGTAGTATTTCATCTTTTGTATTACTCCTTATTTATATAAGTCCTTATTTACTCCCAATATGTATTTTTAAAGCAGCTGTTTTATAGAATGACTGGGCCTTTATTCTGTTCTGATAAAATAATTATCAATATTATCATTTACAATTATTATGTAGGTACTTACTTTAAAAGTTTATTAGTAGTTATTACTGTATGTAGCGATATTCTCTCTTTATTTATCTCGAATGTAAACGTGCAATATTCAATTAATGCGAAAAATGACGACTTTTGAAAATTACTATTCATTCTCTTTTGACAACACATAATACAACTTGAATTTAATTGAACGCAAGGTTGGTTTATGGCGATAAAATATTTGAGTATACTTACCTATATCCTTATTATTTATCTAAACACATACGTATACAAATAACACGTGGCTAACCTTACTTTATATATACTTATACATCTTTGGTCAGCTTGATATGCAAAATAAATAATAATGATACAAAATAATTACTTGGTCAGCAAGATTATAGAATTGGTCAGCACGAAAATACTATCCACAAACTAATTTCTTCTAGTTTACATATCGGAGCGAAACCGACACGGATAGGTTAGGTTGAAGCTAGGGCGGCAAATAGGCGTAGCAGCTCGCTGCGCCTCATTGCCGCCCTAGCCTCGTTAGGTTATTTTTTTAAACAGCCCAGAAAACACTTACCTAGTTTAGACTAGGCCATACCAGTTTATTATGGAGAGTTTGTATTCATACTAGGATCAACTAGTTTGGCCTAAGCTAAACTAGTTCGTTCTGAAATCGGGTTTGGCCGGTAACATAGACATACAGTAAATTAGCAGATCAAAATAAATTTCACAACTTGCCAAAATATTATTAGATCTTACTCACTATATTGCTGCAAATGTATTTAATTATTTATGCAACCAAATTTAGAGCTGTCTAATATTACATTATTTGCTGACCAATTTTGTTATTCTTGCTGGCCACAAGTACTGTCTCAATTCACTATATTTGCTGACAGAAAACGTTTTAAAGCTGACCAAAACCTCAATATTTAGCTGACCGTTTAAATGATAGCCCTTTTGTTATATACTCAATTTAATTCAAGTTACAGCGATTGATCACTTGAATTTTGACTTTGCATCAATAACTATATAGGTATACTCATAAAGTATTTACTTAAATTTAGGTACCTACAAAATATATTATCAATAATTTTGTACGCAAAGTCGACATTATTTTGTACAGTATCACGTCAAAAGTTTTAGGTTGCTAACTCTATGTCACCATGATTCTGTAATACAACTGTAACGTTATTTACACTATTATTATTAATAACTTATTCATTGTCATGAAAGGTTAGTCGAAAGTTAATGAAATCAACGAAATTAGATATAGCATTGGTACGGTGGGTACAGGAGAAGAAGATTAAATAAAAACCGAAATAGTTTTTTTCATGCCAACTGTGGATAAATAAGCAAGCTATCTAAATAAGCATACTATCAAAATGTTAAATCTGTCATATCGCAATAAGGGGTATAGGTAACCTAAGATATTCCAGTTTGATGGGACCGTTTGAATTAGTATGGAGATAGTGTCTTGCAATTTTAAATGTCATTTTACTCGAACTGATATTCCCCCTTCTTCCCGTTAGTACCCTTTATATGTATATGTATAAACAATATACAGATCGAATCACTACATGACCGCGTCTCATAACAAAGAACTACAATAGATGATGGAGAGGAACGGCCCCGCTGTAGTTCATTTTAATATTATGTAAAAGGACAACTTATAACATCCTGTGTATTTACTTTACGCTCTCCATTCGTAAACTTCATTCATTACCTTCACTCATATGTCATATCATAATTTTCATAAATTTTACCCTGACTCTGGGTCAAAAATAAATTACACGAGCAACACGATTTTTCTTATTTATACTAAATTAAAATCTCTAAATTAAATATAGGTTGATTATTTTTATGAATACAACTGTGCGAGGTGAATAATTTACATTTTAAAGATTTTACATTTTATTTTTTAAATAAAAATATCGTGATTGCTCCATGCTCTTAATAGGCTACGGCGACGTGGCGCGGTCCTGTTATGATACGATCTGTATACATAAATATAAATAAATACATACTTGACAAGTACGCTTGGTTCATGCTATCAGCTATGTGATCAAATATCAAAGGTTGTCCCAGGGGTACTAAGATATATATTTTTAGTTTTTATTATTATTTACCTCTTAAAGGCGATGTCATTCAAAAGGATCTGCGAGTAATAATTTGCTAATTATTAATGAGAGAACAAATAATTTTATTTATTACTTTTATTTCCCTACCTATTATTTAATACTTACCTAATAAATGACAATTGAGTGCATGGCACACCGTGTGTGACCATTAATTTATTAATTATATGTAGTACATGTACTTAGTTACAAACTGTTTAATTATTGTTTCGTATTATATATATCGTAGCCACATAGCGTAATGGTGCATTTCAGGAAGTGCGTAGTCGTTTCACGAAGCGCTAATAAAAAGTAAAGTTATACAGATACTGTAATAGTCGAGTTTTACACTATCTGTCTTAGATTTTTAGCCACTTCGTGAATAATAATGTCTGGTTAATGAAGCTAACCTGATCGAAATGATATCCATATCTTCTCCCGTAACCTACAAATATATAATAAACATCAAATTCAAAAATTTTACAAGTATACATAAGTATTAAATCCTATTAGCCTTCTATATTGATGTTTATTTTAATTTGATATTAAAATATGACTTTTAGATTCAAATCATTTATTAAAAAGTAAATGTATTAGCTACTTAATGGCACACAGTTGTTAAAAAATATATACTTACGAGTACATAGGTATGTCCCTATATAAAAATTTAATAATTATTAATTCATATTTTTCATAAATGAAGCTCAAATAGCATATTTATTTATTTGTATCTATTTTATACCAATTATAGTCGTCAATAGATTAAAACCTCATTCTATAGTCAAAGATTTTTACAATAAGTCGATAGAATTGCGTAGAAAAATAATAATAATATAACGTACACAGACAAAAAGGTCGATATGATAATTATGTAGGTTCCCGTAGCATAACTAGATCAGGATGTAGCTAGAACATAATTACGACGACGCTGTGAAAAATACCCAATCTGTAAGTATTTAATGTAGGTAAATAAAAATTATACATGGTAAAATACAAGTTGTTTGCTTTGTATTTTTAATTAAAGTAATATAATGCATACAAATACCCGAATACATACCTACCTATAATTGAAATATAATTAATAAATACATATAAATTGAAGTTACTAACCATAGCACAAAGTTATGTCACTATTAAAATAGCCTGTGAATGAGATGAATCATACGCTTTACAAAACCATATCGAGGGCTGATTGATAAGTTTCGGATACTTTTCAGCCAACCCTTGAAGTTATATTATTATAATTATAATGTGTTATTCCAATGATCAAAACTTGGTTTCGCAGCTATATGTACCTTATTATCTACTTATTTTTACAATTAGGTACTAGGTTTTAAATATTAAAGTTGTAATAATGTCGCAAATGAATATTTAGCGAACTGTTTGTTTTTGTATTATCTTATTATTATTAGCTACACCATAGCAATTTGTGTACTTATGAATGATAATATTATCAATATGTAAAAATAATAAATTAAAATAAAAACATTTTTCAAGTACCTACTTAGTTATCCGTCTTAAAGATTTCCTTCCCCTTAATAAAAAGGCTAGTAATTTTGTTTTAGCCTTGTATCCTTCAATTAGTATAATATCATAATGGCAGAATATTAATAATAACTCTAAATTAAAAAATTAAGAACCTATCGTACTTTTTCCCCTTACTTTTTCCTAGTCATCATCAGGTCCTCAAGATTCCAGGTGTGGGAAGGTCACCATGGTCATAAACATTTGAGCTCAATCTCGAACCACCTAACTGTTTCTGTTCCAGAGACCCCATCATACTCCAACAACATCCCAAGATACTCCAAGATCTTAGAACCACTGATCCATTTTTCGTCTGTCATGGCTAAGAACATTCAGCAGGTTATACCTGAGGCGCCTGAAGGCCCCGGGAAATTTGTATATCCCACCGTTTATTTAACTTGATACCTAGTATACACTATTACAGCAAACATAAAACACGCCACAACTAATTGTGAAATTGTGTAATTCACCCATTGTGAAATTAAAGTTCACTTTTTCCTGGTCATCATCAGATCGTCAAGGTTGCTGATGTCGGAAACGCACCACGAATCTAGACATTTGAACTCAAATTCGAACCATCTAGCTATTACCGTTTCAGAGATTACATCTGACAGCAAAAATACTCCAAGATCTTGGAAACCACTGGTCTAATTTTTATCAGACCTAGCTAAGAACACTCTAGAATACTCTAGATAAAAAATCTATTAAATAAAAATAACCGGATCAAAATCGGACCATCCGTTGGACAAACACACAAACAAATAACGTGTCAAACATACGTGTTATATAACTCTAAATTAAAAATTTAAGAAACCCCCGACGTACTATTGTGGAGATCCCCTTACTTTTTACTGGTCATCATCAGGTCCACAAGGTTCCAGATGTGGAGAGGTCACCATGGTCATAAACATTTGAGCTCAATCTCGAACCACGTAACTGTTACCGTTCCAGAGATCCCATCTTACTTTAACATCCGAAGATACTCCAAGATCTTAGAACCACTGATCCATTTTTCGTCTGACATGGTTAAGAACATTCAGCAGGTTAGACCTAAGACGCCTGAAGGCGGGGGGAAGCTCTGGGCTACGCCTTTCGGCCTTTCCCTGACTATCTTAAAATGCATAGCTCCACATCATTTTCATTTCTTTTTTCGCCATCATTAATTTTTTTTTCTCTTGAAATGTCTCAGGATTCCCTACAACTTTAGTTCGAGAAGACCCCATCTAACCATTAGTTTCGGCGGGTTGATAATCTTCCAATTCTTATAACTTCATACTGTGAAATTAAAGTTCGCTTACTTTTCCTAGTCATCATCTGAGCCTCAAGGTTTCAGATATCGAAGACGTGTCATGAACCTAAACATTCAAACCATCTAGCTATTACAGTCCCAGAGATCCCAAAACTTACTCCAAGATCTTGAACACCACCAAAAGACCTAGCTTAGAACACTCTCGGCAAAATTCTCTATTAGATAAAAAACGGGTTCAAATCAGATCATCCGTTGTTAAGTTATGATGCCACAAACAAACACACAAACAGACAGACAAACGTGTCAAACTAATTACAAGCCCTCCCTCGATTGGTCGGGGGGTTAAAACAGCTCTAATACAATACCGACAACGGTGTAAAATATTAACTTATATTACAACATCAAATTTTTAAAATTTTGTTAAGCTTTTTTCCACTTCCGGGGTCGTAGGAAGTCAGGGGGGTTCGATTTGGGGTCTCATGCCATTCGTCATCACTCATCTCATACAAAATAAAATGTGGTATTTTTTTGAACCTGAATCTAAATTTGTAGATAATTTGAAAATAGACCTTCTCGAAATCTTCGGACTCCATGCCTGTTTACTATCCACTGAATAAGCAAATCCATGCTATTATGATTAATAACTAACTTGAAGAGCATTTATATAGGACGGGTTATATTCAAACTTAATGATTTTTTTAGTTTTGGCAATTGAAAAAAAATGTTCATATGTACGATTATATAGTGTTTCCCAAACAAATTAGGCAGTAGAAATAAAACAAAAAGCTATAACATTACAAATATATTTTAATAAGATTTTTAAAAATTAATTTAATAAACATGATTAATTAAGAAATGTACTATTATCATAATAATGATGGACACCTTGTTTCGAAATATGTTTCATGAACTGTTTCTGGACGGAGAACTATGTAAAAATGACTTGATTTTTATACGTATATTGTTGAAATTCTTCTTGAATAACCTGTAAAAAATAATGAAAATAATAAGTACGAGCAGGTAAGTGTAGATTAATTACTTTTACAGACCTTGGACTTTTGAAAGTGCAGTTAAGTGTCATATGGATATGACGTCAGCAAATAAACCGGAGACTCAATATTTCGGCATCCATGCACAACATAACTTATGAGACTTTAAAGATCTCATTAGTTCGGTACCGGGCACACAATCGAACTACTGAGACTTTAAGGGACAAAATAGTAAATAGATGTGTCTCTGTCTACCTAGGCGATGTATTATGGTCAAAGCCATAGACTTTATCATGTACTAAAATGCTCACTCACACAAAAAGTTACCAAATGAGAGTAGACATTGTTATCGGAAGTAAGTACCTCAAATATTTTTATATACCTAATGTAATGACTGTAAAAAAATTGTACAGTTTTTATATTTTTGTATGAAATATACAAACTCTTCAGATTTTTTAAAAAGTTATGCATGTCTATGGATATTTATAGGTACGAGTATAAGTGGGAACCACCTCTTATGAAGGTGGTTCCTCTGTCTATGACGGACCTGAGACTTATGTATGTATGAGTATGCGAATTACCTACCTTATCATGAGACCTATCAAATGGCTGTAATATGTTCTGGTTTCTGTCCGCGTTCGTATCTTTTCCACATTTTCCTGTAAAGAGCCTCTAGACCTCGAGCATAGTGTTCGCAGTTAAATAATGTACTATTTAACCGTGCTTTTAGCACCTTAGCCCGTGTGTATCTGTGGCTGAAATTTTTAAATTAGGTAAGTACGAGTTAATAGATTTTTTTATAAGAAATATTCACACCGCCAGTTGAACTTACTATTGTTTATTATTTCCTAACTTCACTGCAATATCTTGATAGTTTTGTCGACTTCTGGCTATTAACTCAGAACAATCTAGAGCGTTTAGCTGTGATGCTGCCACTCTAAAAAATAGGACTCAATCATTTAATTCTACAAATAAATGGCAGATAAACAGTCGCTAACACATCAGGGTACTTTTGTACTTTATCACTTTTACTTATTCACATTCTTTTAAATTCATATGAATGTCAAGAAATCATTACAAACAATTTTGCGATAAGGTTCCACAGAGTTTATAGCTTGATGTGTTTTCCACTGTACTCGTACTAAGATTAAAAAATAGCCTTTATGAGCGCTATGTCCGCCGGCAGGATGTGCCGTGATTGCTTAGTTGGTTAGGGGCAAAAGATGGAATATTAAGACGGTGTAGCAGGTTCAAATCCTGTTTGTCTAAAAGTTTCAACCAAATTCTAATTTATCCAAGTTTGCATGCTAATGCAATTAAGTAGGTAAGTTTGTTATATAAATGCATGCATTTTACAATGACACAATAAACAAAGTATTAAAATGAAATTCGTACCTTGATGCTAATGTCTCGCCAGGAAGAGTGACAACAGGTGTGCCAGTCCACAAGACATCCATTGCAGTAGTGTGACCATTGCACAAGGGAGTATCCAAACAAATATCTGCTAACTGTCCTCGGCGTACATGTTCCTCCTTGCATGCAATTTTTGAAAATATAACTCGTCCAGGTTCTAACCCTAAAATTTTTTTTAGATTTATTAGTTATTTAACCTCCAGCCACATAAAGTTCAAGAAGAAAGAAAGAAAGAAAGGTTTGTACCTAAATTTTGTACGTAATTTCGCACGTTCGGCTCTCCCGCAGCGGGGAAACTCAATAACCATAGGACACTGTTCGGTACCAATTTCAATATATTAACCCACATTTCCAAAACCGTAGGATCCGTTTTATATAACTGGTTAAAATTACAATATACTATTGCATCATTTGGAAGACCATATTGTTTCCTTGACGTAAATATAATATTGTCAAATACTTCTTCGCCGGATGCAACTTTTTTGTGGGTATAATTTATCGATACTCCATTGCAGATAGGAGTGCCACCAACGAGTACCTTTAACATAATTGATAATAATTTTTTTAATCAAAATTAAAGAATGCATTAACAGTTAATATACTGTGAATGGAAAGTAAGAACATACGTACCTTTTCTTGCCTAGGATTTGTTGTCGATTCAATTACGTATTTAGGAATGTCTATTTCTCTTACTATTACTTCTATTGGTACCGATTCTTCATACGTCACTAATAATTTAGTTTGACTTACAGAAAATTTCTCTTCAATATCAATATTTTCAGAACAATTGATTAAAGCTATATTTTTATCGAAATTGTTTTCATTGTTGATCTTTACCTTGTACTGTCTTTTCAAATGAGGGAACATTTGCTTATGATCTCCTATGAAGTAAGTGTGCGGCATATATGCGAACTTTTCGCTAAAATCTAAAGCAGCTGATATGGGAGAGGAAATTTCGTCAGTTATAACATAATGCATGTACTCTGCCCCACTCGTACCGGGGTAACCCAACCACATTACTTGTATAGGTGCAGGTTTCAAAGCAAAAATCTCATTTCTTGCACCCTTTGTATAACCATTCATATTAATCAAAATATCAATATTATCGCTATTTATTTGACTAGCTGCTTCAACATTACAACTTATATTGGATAAATCATTAAAATGTTCAGATTCTTCAACTATTTTACTACGGAATGTAGTTCCATCATCTTTGTTCAACGCATAGCAAAAAACTTCGACAGTTGAACGATCGTGCAGTCCTGGTATTGATTGCATTAGGTGTGAAGTCGGATGGTTTCCGAAATCGCTACTCACATATCCTATACGCAAGCGCCCATTCGTTGCTTTATATTGAAAGGAAATATTATTTAAACAGTATGTTCTTTCCAAGTATAAATTAGCATGTCGTGTGGCAATTTTCTTTCTCGCGTCGTTTGATAATGGATATAAAATGGAATGATGGGGATGTACGGAGGTTAATTTTTCACAGATCAGTTGCTCTTCTACTATATTGACAATATTGTGCATTCTCTCATCATAATCTTCCCAATCACATACAATTTGTAAACAATGTGCTAAATTGCAATATGCATCTGGAAAATCTGGCTTTAATTTCAAAGCTATCTTATAGGATTCTATGGCTTCAGTAATATTTCCCATGTCTTTGTAAATACTTGCTAAATTACAATGTGCATCTGCAAATGTTGGATTTATCTCAATTGCCTTTCTGAAACAAACGAGGGCGCCTGTTACGTCCTGCATTTCTCTTAAAGTATTTCCCATGTTGCTGTAGGCATCAGCAAACTTCGGCTGGATATTTATAGCTTGCTTGTAGTGCATTAATGCCTCGTCGAGTTTGCCTGTAATTGTGATGTTACAACAGACGTTAGATTAAAATTTGTTTATAAATTTTTGCAAAATCCTAATTTAGGTTCATGAATCATTTCTAACCAGCAGAATTTAGTATCAGTTGCGCAGTCGCGTTAACTACTATGTGAATCTAATTATTATCTCCTCCTGTAAGTTTGTCCTTAACAGCAGTTAACATAATGAAATCGGCATTGATACTTGTTTAAAGTAGCTAATAAACATATCCATCTTGCAGTGTTATAATTGCAGAAATAATATTTTGTAAATTGCAGTAATAATTATTAATTCAGAAAATAAGTAAATAAGATAATAATATTTTTTAACTGAGACCTGAAGTAGAGTTGCCTGAGTTAAAAATACCCGATTTCAGTGAAGCATTTTTGCAACGATTCCACGAAGTTACGGCAAATTGAAAAATACTTTTCCTTTCTTTAAGTACATACCCACACATTCCTTGCTTACCCGAATGTAGTTTTTTTCGTAAAATGAATATGGCGTTTTTTTCCTCTTTTCATAATTATAATCTGGACATCTCGTCTATTATGTATAGTGACATATAAGTTTTAACCAGTAGGTGAAATGTTTCTTCTCTACAGTTCCCATAATAGGCAATGTTATTGATATTAATTATACCTAATCTACAAGATTAAAACAACCTCTTTCCGATATATTTCGACATGATAAGTACTTTTATAACTGTTATCTTGGATGAGTAATGACAAAGTATGTATAATGAGATCGATTTCTGTCTTTAAGGCCAGGTGATTCTGCGCTAGAGACAATTTGAGGGGGTGAAGAAAGTCGCGTTGTTTACCGTTGAATCAAAAATAGGTTGCTTTCAAAGAACTCGGCCTTAATATTTCTAACTCCCTTCAAACGCAAACAGAAATTCTTTATCAGTGAAAAAAATCTAGTCCCAAGACACGAGATAACAGCTTCTTAAATATTATCAAGTAATAAAACTCATATAATTATTTTCGCTAAGCTTTTTATCAAACAAAATACGAACCTTGTTGTTGTAAAAGCGACGCTAAATTACTATGTGTGGCGGCAAAATGAGGGAATACTTCTAATGCCCTCATATACAAATCGGTGGCCTCTCCAATTTTCCCTTGCTCTCTTTTAACATTTCCCAGATTGTTGAGTGTATCAACGTGTAGGGGACATAAACGTAAAGCTTTGTTGTAACACTCTTCTGCCTCAGAGACCATGCCTTTCTCTTTAAGTGCATTAGCGAGATTGCAGTAAGCATCTGGAAAGTTAGGCTGAATTTCTATAGCTCTCTTATATGTGTCAATTGCTAAGTCTATTAGGCCTTGTTTATAGTATAGACATGCTAAATTTCCGTATACTATTCCACTGTTCGGAGTTAGTTTTAGGGAATGGAGATACACTGCTACCGCTCTGAAATAATAAAGATATATTAAAATAATTTATATATTATAAAGCTATGTCAGATACACAGAGAAACAGTTTTACCAAGATATTATTTTATATGCGATGATTAATTTTTGCTAAATGATTTTAAAATCATTTTCATTACCAGTGACAGTATAAAAAACGATTAATTTCAGTGGCAACTAAGTTTAAAATAAATAGTGAAAATGTCTGAATATCTTACCTTTTGATTTTATCTTTAAACCAAGAGATACAGCCGTTGGACAGTTCCGCGGTCTGGGTCGAAAGCCGCGGCGGTCCGATATTGATGACCGTGTAAACGACGATGCATTGATAATCCATAACACGGACATGTCCTCAGGGCGAACAAGGTTGTACTGACGGAGCAGACGCGGTAGACACGGGAGAGTCAGAGCATGACGCGGCGCGTCACCGCGTACGACGATGCGCACGCGCACCGTGCCAACTTCCCTGGACCGACGATGCGTCGACGCAAGCCGCGGCCTTCGCACTGTCCCGCACGTTCATACGTTCAAACCGCAGCCATAATTCACGCTATATCTATTAACGCAAACACCATACCTACCTACGTATTTAGTCACCTTGCCGTTATATTTACAGTAGATCAAACGTTTCACATAAAACAACACGTCAAACTATCTCAGGAAGACTTTAACGATAAAATCCTCAAATCTAATAAAATTGAGCAAATCTTTACTAATTTTTAATTTTGTTTCGTATACTTAACTTGTTTATTGCGAATATTATTCAAAGCTCCATAAATTGTACATGGAATGGATCAGCTGTTTTTCTAGGAACAGCTGTTGTGTTCGTTTCTTTATTTTCTTTGTTTACTATGCGGCATGAAACTGTCACCTAGCGAATTACAAATGATGAATTACAATGGGGCGTATTGAGGAACCACGCGATAAATTTTTTTAAACAGCTATAAAATGTTTACGCGTGGCAATAAAAGCGTGCATGTGCGGTAACACGTTAATATCGATTTGCGTGGGCGGGCGGCAAGCGACAGCGACGACGAGCGGCGGCGTCGTGACGCGGCGAGCGCTCAACGCGACTGCGGCTGCTGGGCTTTCCCGCTGGAAGCTGGAGTCTCATTTTCGAACCGCTAGATAAAAAAAAAACTAGAATTTGGTCGCTCGTCACTCACTTTATTTAAATTTTTCCTACTTTATCCTTTTACTGTGTACCTATTTAAACTCTGTACTCACAGAGAAATGCCGATTAGGAATAAGTCTGTTCAAGAATCATATAAAATTCAACACCTTCAAATTGATTGTCATATAAGTATTTACCTGGCGTTTATAAATTATACAGAAGCAAGCCACTAAATGAATATTTTGTTATGTATACGTAATTACTTACTAACACTTTTGCACGCAATGTCTGTACTTAAGTACCCAAATTGCAAACATTTTTTCTATTTTCCAAGATTCGTCTTCATAATTTATACCATATCGAGAAGGTTCAAACAAAAATCTCTGGTACATTGATCTACAAGTAACAAGGTGTCATTTCGAAGGATATTGTAATAAGGTCCCTTAATTTTTATCGAATTCTCTAAGCTTCTGTCACCTATGTCTCATTGTTTTAATCTTCAATATAATATTACATTTTTGGGAACATATTGAATACTAAATTTTAACATCTCAATTTATTCTTAACAAGAAACGGATGATATTATTATTCCACCCTATAAATACGATGACATTATGGTGTTCTACTGACCTATTTTCCTAAAGTAAAGAGAAGTGTACATACTTACAATACATCTATATGTATAAGCAAGTACTTTTTAGCTGGGGTATGACATTCGTTACTATAGCATTTGTTTGGCTCTACATTATATATCACTTTTTCAGTTAGTGAGTATAATTAATTAACTCCTTTGATGTATAAGTTTTAAGTTAGTAAATGCTGTTTAGGTCTGATAAAAATTGGACCAGTAGTTTCCAAGATCTTGGAGTATCGTTGATGTCCTATAGGATCTTTGGAACGGTAATAGCTAGATGGTTCAAATTTGCGCGAAAATATTCAGGTTCATGGTGTGTTTTCGACATCCGAAACCTCTGATCTGATGATGACCAGGAAAATGTAAGCGAAATTCAATTTTTCAGCATGAAACTGGAATAACTTGAAGATTATCAGCCCGCCGAAACCATAATAGTTAGATGGGGTCTTCTTGAATTAAAGTTGTAGAGAATCCTGAGACAGTGTTTATGCGATGAAGAGCACAAAAATTTAAGATGGCGGTCAAAAAATAAATGTAAATGATTTGGAGCTAGGATTTTTATGATAGCCATGGCGAGGCCGAAGGTCGAACTCAGCGTAAGGCGTAGTCCGGAGCGTCCCCCCGCCTTAAGGTGCCGCAAGTCTAACTTTTTGAATGTTCTTAGCCATGTCAGATGAAAATTGGATCAGTGGTTCAAGATCTTGAAGTATCTTGGCATGTTGAAGTATGATGGGATCTCTGGAACGGTAACAATTAGGTGGTTCGAGTTTAAGCTCAAATGTTTATTACCATGGTGACCTTCCCACATCTGGAACCTTAAGGATCTGATGGTAGAACCAGATGGAACAGGAAAAAGTAAGGGTGTCTCCACAGTGGTACGACGGAGGTTTCATAAATTTTTAATTTAGAGTTATCGATATCTCAACTAACATCAAAGATATTAATGGTTAAAGTGAAAAGTAATAGTTTACATATTTAAACGATAACGTAAAATTATTACTTGACCTTGACACATTTTAAGATGTAATGAACATTTATTAATTTTGTAAATAACATTAGGTGTATTTTTAGCCTGTTGAAATTAACAACAAAATCATGTGTTTTGTATAACTTTAAGTTAGTTATCATTTGTTTTATAAGTTTGCTTAATAAAAAAAATTATAAAAACAAAAACAATTGTTAAAATTAGTATTAGACAGATCTGTCCCTTTCTAGCAAATCAGTTCTTTATATGCACCCAGGACCACTTGTATGGCGCTAAAGAACAGTTACGTCATAAAACTTGTTGCCGTTTCTCTCTACCGTTCTGATTTTTGATTGCCTGTGGCTATTTTATTTTTCAACGAATCTTAATTCTGTTTTCACATTTGACCATAAATTTTAGACTATTTCTTAATTTTTAAGAAATGCATTTTATATTTGATACTTGGAAACTACCCTATTTACAAAACCCAGTCGTTTGCCCTAAATAAACAAATTCCTCATAATTACTATATCTTGTATCTAAAGTTAACTTTAAGTAAGGGCACTAAACACGTGTGACAACTAAAATTTTCAATGTTAAAAATCTAATTTTGTCGCCACTCTTAGCGCTGTGTCGCTCACTTGCCAACTCTTATACGATTTTGACAGATACGCAAGTAGTTATAATTAAATTCAAGAAGCATTGCCAAGGACTTCAGTTTAATATACACGAGGATGATACATAATCTTCCGTACTCGGCGTAAACTATCAAAGTTTCATTAAAATCTGCCTTCGTTTCTCAGCGTTGCATAATTTTGTTTAAAAATGTATTGGTTTGATATTTTTTGGCGTGATGCCTAAACCAACCCAGTACTGCAGACACATATCTTATACTTTGATCGTCATTATAAATAACGATCCAATTAGGTACATTAAACGGGTATGCTTATTTTTGATTCTTTATTTCAGTAAAACAAAAGCAAATTCTTCGTTGGATTCAGACACTGTTTATTTAGTAGAATAATGCACATGTTCTTTGCTTCTTAATTATGGTTTCCGTGGCCGTTACGTTCATTATATCATTTCTATTTTTGCTCAACAACAGTAAACGTAGTTTACGTATGGTTTATAACATCTTGGTTTATATCTGACGTCACTTCTGGTGTAATAGCTGATGTATTGAGATTATTGATTACATTTTTGTTTGACTTATCTAGTCAATGTACAACACAAAAAAAGAGAATTCGTAGCTGACATTACGTTGCAGTCACTATTATTATTACAATATAACTTTTTAATATTTTAATACTTACTAGTTAAATTTAGTTTAAAGACAAATCTTTAATACATAAATAAGAATAGTTTAACAGTGAAACGTAAACAAGTATCAACTATAACTGAAATACTCGTACTTATTATATCTTTTTAAGTAAGAATTTTTTTATAGGTATACTATTTTATTAATAACAGCTTTCTTCTATAGCCTCTTCTTCGTCCCTTCTCTTTCTAGTAAACTATAAATAGTTAGATCGATCTCTGTTTTACATACATACATAATTAACTCTCACCTCCATAATCTGCGAGGGTGTAGACAGAGGAATCTCTGTTTTTTAATATTTGTAACTCAACAGAAATTCTTCACATTTCGCAGAACGAGGTTTAGGGTCGAATAAAGGCCGAGTTCGTATTTCAGACAGATCGATCAGTCACGTGAAATAAATATCTATACCCGTTAGCATACAAAACGGTCACTGATACGTGTACATAAATATGTTTTATGAAAAATTGTCTCTATCTCTCTGTACCTATATTAAGAGTCTAGAACAATCACAACTCACTAACGGATTATTATTATTTTATTATTTATTATTAACGTCCTAGTATCAATAAAGTCGCGGATCCCAAAGCTACGCTGAGCGAAGCATAATTATTACATTAAATTAAGCATACTACTTTTTCAAATATTCATAATGAAATTAAATAAGACTGACTAAGTATTGATTTATTTGGTGTTTGTAGGGGATTTATTTGGAGACTTCGCATTTTGGTGAGACCCCACGTTCGGAGTTCGGTGAACTCCCGCCGGAGGTACTCTGCGGACTTCTATCGTTTACCTGAAATTGAAACATTATTATAAAACTAATAGTTAATAACTGATTTTAGTATAACTTTTATCTTTAAATTACGCATTTTAAATAACTCCCATTTCGAATTCCCACTAAAAACTTCACTATTATGCATCGTTAAATAATACAGATGACCTTTGATGTAATTAACTCAGTTGTTACTTATTATACCCATCGTTTCGACTTCAAAGACATAGCCCAGCTAACAGGACAACATTCCGCATTGCGGTCTACGTCTTTGAAATAGAATTAAACCAAGCGTTAGTACGTAATAAAAGCAAAGCTTATATTGTAGTTTGTTCTACAGTTAAGCAACATAATGTATGATTAAAGTAGCTAAATGTTGTCATTGTTTAAATTTTACTCTGTAAAATCAAACTGTATGAAAGATTTACAAGTAGGAGAGAGAGAGAGAGAGAGAGAGAGAGGTAAGGGCGCCACTAGTCCGATTTCTGTATTTAGAAGCCTTTTAAATAAACATTTACAATTTTATTTATTTTTAAATTCAACTTAAGTACTCAAACTATATGATGATTACTGTGTTGTCGGTCGACATCTTGGCCACAGTATAAAGGTGGTGAAATAGATACCAAATATTTCCCGACTCTGTCAGTATAGTATATTGTTTGTATGTTACCTGTAATCCAGTATGCAACATATTGGCAATAGTTTCCACATCGAGAGTGGAGTCCTGGGCGGAGATCTTTTTAATAGCAGACGACACTATACAGATATCACCTCGCAGCTCCCGGACAAGGGCCGTGATCTTCTGTGCATTACTCAAAACCTCCACGCTCTGAGTGTATGGGTTGTACCGTACTCCGAATGGACGTTGTATGCTGTCTGCAAAAGCTCTGAAATGGGAAATTTAGGTACTTTATCCTGTGGCAGTAAAAGTGAGAGTATCTGTGGCGTAGTAGCTACGACAACGTATACTCCGATACAAGGTTACGCTTCGATTCCATGCAAGAGTTGCCTTCGTTAAGTTTTTTTAGCTATACCTATATAACACAAATATGTATGTATAGTATGCGACACCCCGAAATGCCGGTTTCTAGTACCGATGCCCTTACTAGAAACCGACATTCCGGGGTGTCGCGTACGAGTACTATAAGTAGTTACATATTTTACAAGTGTAGCCCACCAAGGCATAGGTTATGGGTAGCTATCTTTACCATGCTGCAAAACGGCCGGTGCAAGTAGTAGAGACTGATATTTTTCTAAATTGTAGCTTGTTATGATTATGTTATATAATATGTCTGTAATTGAACGTCGTTTTAGACATGTCATTGGTGTTAGTTAATTGGATGTTAAGCCATAATGTACTTTCTATTTTGAAGGACAGAAAATACTAATATTGACTACAAAGGTATTGGGGATATTTATGTAGGTTTGAATGATTTGAATGTTTTTGAAATGAAAACTTCTTTAAATTCGGTTTCCGGGTACCACTCTAAAAAGTTAACGCTGACGTCATGCAGTGCCCTGGTTCGTGTCAATCGGTGACACAACTTTAAATAACATTATAGCTCTAAGACGAATTGAGTGAGGTTAACGAGTAGCATATCAAATGATAGAGCACGATTTTCTGCTAGTGAAAAAAAAATATTGGTCTGGTATTTTCACTTCAAACCTCTAAGTTGAGACGCTACCAGACCTTAGACGGTTACTATTATAACAACATGAGTATCGACCTCCTTTTCAGATGATGTACTTAAAGGAATGTCGTATTATAATGTGCCAAATTCTATTAAAGTACACGGTAGTTCTTTACTTCAAGGTGGGAGCAGCAGATAGATATTATTTTTAGATTGCACCAGTTTCTTACAGTATTATTAAGGGAATAATCTGCAAACATTGCGATAAGCTGAGCATTATGTACGATGATGTGTACCTATTTGTAACTTATGTCAGAAAAATTATGAAATACTCGTTACTTCTCAATTTCTCTTATTAATCATTGGTCTCAAACAGACCATGGCACAAGAAGACAGGTAAAACGACTACGCATTGCACGATGTTCACACCACCGCACAGGGTACGTCATCAAATGTAACACTCGTTTGATGACGTACCCTTGTGCAGTGACATGCACATCGTGCAAATCGTAGTCGTTTTGTCTTTCTTCTGATGCCACGATGCAAACTATCTTACGAGTATCATTCAGTTTTAAGATATCAAGTGTACCAAATTAGCACTGTCAAACTATCACCTATGTGTTACATTTTACTGGCAAAAAACTTTTAATTAAAGTATAATAAATTACTCCTGAAGTAAACTTTAATCCTACCTCATTTTCTCTTTGGCCTCTTCAAAGGAATCCGTGTAATAATAAGCGTTTTGGTAAGAGGTTATAATACATTCTTCATTCACGGTGACATCAGGATCGAAACGTTTGATTTTCTCTGGAGTGGTGAGAGCATGCTGTAGCTCGGCCACAGAAGAAAGCAGACCGGCTCCGTAGACCCTGTAGGTGCCATCGGCTTGACGGCATAGACCGAATTCCACCGTGAAGAAGTAAAGCTAAAAAGTTAAATTATTTATTACTTATACGTACATTGAAACATCCTCCAATAATTATCTGTAGGTGTGGTCCCCTGAGATTTTAATTTAATTATTTGATATTTACATTATTCTTATCTCCCCAAATGTTGGCGATCAGTGATTTTGGGCCTTTTGGGCCTTATTCTATTTTTCCGCCCGCATAAAGATATGGTAGGGTCTCCATCCATTTCTCAATCCATTCCGATTTCAAAGATTTTTACTATCACACCAAAACTCTGCTCAATAATTTAAGTGAGTATATATCAATTTTCAAACATTTTAAAACTTTTTTGACGTCAACAAATCAAACCACTTAATTCTGTATGATATTGGATCATTTCTGTTCATTAAAATAAAATATATTCCGATTTTCTAAGATGTTATACAAGTAAAAAACAGATGTGATATTTCTGATATATTAAATTTTTGAAGATAGATAAGTAGATAAGACACTGAAGATTATTAAATAGACAACTGTTGTATTCAAATGATGATGTCGATGATGAGGTAGTATCGTAAATAAATAATTAGTATCCTTGGTACCCTTCCACACGCGCCTAATTTTCTATTGTTGACATTTGGTATAGGTCGCGCAACAAGAGTTGAGGTCAGGTGCTCACGCAGGTGTATTTTTTGTATACAGATAACGCTACGTAATGACGATGACATTGCCGTCGCGAGCGGGAACCGATTTACCAACATGCAAAAGTATATATGTTTTGGTGGACTAATAACTAATTTAAGGCATTTAAAAAAAGAAGTAAGTTTCCTTAAAAAAACATAAATCAGACTCCAAAACAGCAGTTGGTTACCGAGGAGTTGTAAATTGAATACAACCCCCCCTTTATATTACAGACAATATAAAAAGAGTAATATCACAAAATAAAACCCACAAGAAAAAAATATTAAATTATAAAAAATAAGACAACATAAGATATGCACGCAAACACAAAAATAACTTGACAAAATAACATGGAAATAAAAGGGGGAGGTCTTTGCCCTGTAAAAAATATATATAAGTATAGTATATTACGAGTATAGTGTTATATTACAATTGTTACTTTTAATTTGTTTACATGTATGTATGTATGGCTTAAAAAATTAATAAATAAATAAAAATGTGTACCCTTTCTCTTATGAACTCGTAGATCGTTACTCTTCCTTTTATAATCTTCCTCTTTAGGTAAGTATAAGGTTTCTGAGTTTAAAAAAAACAAGGCGAGCGAAGCCGCCGCCGCGGGGCGTTGATAGTTTATTTTATAAATACATTTTTGAAAATATTTTAAATAAATAAAAGTTTCATCTTACCGTAGCCAGTTTATCAATGTCCTCATCAGAAGCGCCTAGAGACGCCAGCCCTAATTCTTGAGAGAACTGAGCGAAGCTAGGATTTGCTAGCAGAGGCATGTGTCCCAGGAGTTCATGGCAGCAATCCCTGCAGCAGACACATAATTTTTTACGTTTAATAATACATACTAGTATATCTACTCTGTAAGGGATGTTGGATATTAATCATTTGTTTATTTTTCATAAACAATTTGTAACGCTCAATCAGAGATTTGGATGAAGTTTAGCGTAGGTAATTGTAATGTGTAGTAATGTATAATTACAAAACGGTATTAACCTAATTTTTTATTGCATCAATCATCTTACATTGACACACTAAAGAAGGATCTGAAATCCGTTTATCGATATCTCAACTAACATCAGCTATATTAATGGTTAAAGTTAGTGGTGGGGGGATGCTCTAACCCATTCTAGCAAAACAGTACTTTATGCAGCCAGGACCTGTTTGTATGGCGCTAGAGAACAGTTACATCATAAAACTTATTGCTGTTCCTTTCTACCGTTCTGATTTTTGTTTGCCTGTAGCTATTTTATTTTTCAACGAATTTTAATTCTGTTTTAACATTAGACCATCCATTTATGACCATTTGTTAATTTTTAAGAAATGCTTTTAATATTTGATACTTGGAATCTACCCTATTAGTCAACCAGGTAAAAAAATAGGTATATAGTTTTTTTAGTCCGGCATAAATCTTTTCTTCCTGGGAGCTCAAGAAACTTAGGAAGTATCGCGTATTGGAATTAGTGTTAGTTAGATTAGAAATTATAACAATGGCTTTTATTCATTATTCAGTCAAGCCTTTGTATGCGACACGCCATCAGTTACCAGTTTTTACCTCTGGGATATTTTGTTATATGCATCAAGATACATAACACATATATATATTTTTTTAAATCTCCGGCATTCTTGTTTTCCATACATTGTCCGTGGTGTACGGGCAAACGGCCCGTACCGCACCGTACAAAGAAAGAAACAATCTTTACTTGCATTACTCGTACTACATACCAGTGATTCTTAAACGCCAGCCACAATTAGTAGGTAGATGAGAAGAATTTTGAGGCATTAGATGTCTATAGATCTGTTATTTATGTTGTTTATAAATTTAGAATTAATGATGCTTATATTTATTTTAACTATAAATTAATTTAAGGAACCCTCGTTGTGGAGATTACCTTACTATTCATCACTAGAATGATGAATCAGGTCTTCAAGGTATGGGAGAATATAATAAGACCATGGACCTAAACGATTCAGCTAACGCTCGAATATCGATAAAGCTCAAACCACCTTAACAATTTCGATTCCAGATACCTGACATCAAAAATGCTCCAAGATCTTGGAAACAATTCAGATAGGTATATCAGATAGCTAAGAATACTCTCGACAAAAGTTTCTGATATACAAATCGGATCGTCGATTATTAAGATGTGATGCCACATGCGTTTGCATTTTTTTTTGCGTAAGTTTTGAACGCATCAGACTTTTACACCCCTCTTTTAGTTAGGTTAGTTAGGGTTACATTACTTTATATCACTTCATAACATAAACTTTAAGTCTGTACTTACGGTTCAGGAGTATAAAATGGATCCGAGGAATGGCGGATGTACTGAGTGCAGTGAAATACACGAAAGGCTAGGCCAGAAAGAAAGTCCCTTGGAGACAGGTATCCGGCAACTGGACGTAGCTGGAACCCAGTTTTGCGCTTCAAGAATGCGCTTACATCTTCCAACTGAAATTACGTAAACATAGATACTCGTATCTTGAACGCCAAAGTTTTTAATTATATCATAACTATACGACCTTTTTTTATGAAAATGTTCCCAGGTTACAACTTAGGTAACATCAGTTGGTTGTTTTTTTACTTACATACTCGTTATACCCATTATAAATAACTAATTAAAACACATAATAATAGTAACAATTTCATGAATTAAAACTATTGTTACAACTTTCAACAAAACTTTTCTTCTTTGTCCTGTCCTATTCTCAGTTTAACTGGGGACAGTCCTCCTCGTATATGTGTGGCAAAACGTCCTGTCTTGGGTTGTCGTCTGTGGGATGGATATCTCGGGTCTTAAGTACCTTCTCAATATTGGTCCACCACATTGCTCTTAATGTCAGAGACTTTCATCACCAAGGACAGTATACCTATTATTCTAGACCTGGGTATAGTTCCTACTAGTTCAGAGATTACTATAGCCATTGAAATTACACTGGCGTAAACTATAATAACAGAAAAATTTCAAGTTTTCCGTTTGAATGTAATTTACTACTATGTTTAAATCTGGACCGTTTTCAGGGATCCGTACCGTGAAGGGGAAAAGAGACCTTATTGCAGTCGCTCCGTCGTCCATCTGTCACCAGGTCTAGCGCATTAACGGAATAAGATACAGTCGTCAAAATTTCACATTTCTAAAACTTGATTCATTTGTAATAGTTTAATCTCAATACTTATAAATAGTCCTTATAGTACGGATCCCTATAGTAGGTATAGATAGGGCGAGGCCCGACTCGCACTTATCCAGTTTTTTCTGTGTGATTCGCGCAAACATACCTGGGGCAAGTTATCATCCCTGTACCCGCAATACTTGACCAGCTGCGGCCAGTTCTCCAGGTACTCCTCACAAGCATGCTTCTGGTACAGCTTGAATAGTTCACGGAATACGATACCCCTGAAAGTAGCAAAAACATTTTGACTAAGGCCTTTTGCACACTGCAGCGATTTTAAAACAGAATCGGACCTATAAATATATTTTTCGGTTTTCTAGATTTTTATGGTTTGGGTCCGCTTCCGATTCAAAATCACTGCAGTGTGCTAAGTATTTTATAATCTGATTTTGAAGAGTAGAACTTAAATAATAGTAACCTTCCCTAAACTGATGTTAAATCATAGGCTTTTGGCAAATCTTACTCTTTAAAATCAAACTATAGGTATGAGCAAATCGTACAATGGGGTAACATTATAATATAATATAAAAAATATAATAGCAAAATTGTATTATGATTACAATGTTTTCTATATGGTAGTCGTTGATGACGCAAGGGCCCGTTACTTACGTTGAATAATTAGGTACCTAAGTAAATTCTAAATTATTGGTCGCTATACTTTGTTAGTATTTTTACGTAACAGCTGCTCGCTGCTGCTTGCCTTTTCTTTACTGTAATTGTACTGTAAGTGCCACATTCGCTAAGCCTAGGCTCGAGTTGCGATCTAACACTCGGGCGACAATGAACATCTTACAACTTAATACACTTGTTAAACAATCATTTAAACACTGTTTGTAGACAGACAATTTTATATTACCCGGGAAAGAGTATCATTACGAGCCACCAGCAATTCACGGAAATAATTATTTTCTCGTAAGTATAATATTACACACCTAACACTTATGAAAACAAATAACAAATAGTATCGCATTTGCACGTACACCTATACATCATCATATTTTATTTGGCTTACTACCTAAGTACCAAGTTCTGTTTTATCAAAAAATAAAATCTTAAACATTAACACAGAAAGCAAAGAAAAATAACTTTTTTCACTAATAATTCTACAAATAACTCACCAAGTCTTAATTTCGGTATCAGTATATTGTACCTTGGGTATTGGTTGGCCGCTACAACACAAAATGGTATCTCGTTATTAGTTAATCATAACTCTAGTTTAAAAGTATAAGAAACTCCCGACATATCATTGTGGAGATCCCCTTACTTTTTCTTGGTAATCATTAGGTCTGATATGGGAAGGTCACGATAGTCATAAACATTAGAGCTCAATCTCGAACCACATAACTGTTACCGTGCCAGTGATCCCATCATACTCCAATATCCGAAGATACTCCAAGATCTTAGAACCACTGGTCCATTTTTTATCAGACCCAGCTAAGAACACTCTCGACAAAATTCTCTATTAAATTTTTAAAAACCGTGTCCAATTCGGATCATCCGTTGTTAAGTTATGATGCCACAGACAAACACACAAACAGACAAACAAATAGTCAAACGTGTCAAACTTATAACACGCCCTCCCTCGATCGGTCGGCGGTTAAACATAATAATAAACACATTTACTAATAACAATCGCAATACGAATTTGGTGGGTAATAAATAATTATTATAATAATTATAAAATGATGTGGCATAAATTGTAGCTAATTAAATTAGCCTAGAGCCAGTATCATTAGCTTAGCAGCATCGAACGGATGTAAAGTTGACTATTTAGTTCCGTCTTAACTAATTTATTTTGGCTGCCTAGTAATAAAATATACCGAAATAAATTATTATTATTTAATATGTTTATATTACGGCGTAAATGGATATAGTCGTAAAGAACGGACGACCATAATATTTGTTGAAATTGTTTTTATGAATCTAGAGCGGTCGATTTATAGTGAAATAATTCAGATAAATATTGCGGTGGTATGTACTTACTACTTGTAGTTATTAGCTATGCCTGCAAATTGTTCTCTTCTTTTGCGATAAATAGGATCCTTGAACCCTGGATGATCCGCATCCAGCTCCGATCCGTACATGAGTACGTTTTGAGCACGATCCAAATCCGAAATCTTCCTTGGGAACCAGTGCATCTCTCCAAAGTCTGTAATTTAGAAAACATAAGCATAACGTAAAATTACGATTAAAATAGCTTATATATTTTGTCACAATACATTTTAGTTCCTAATTTAGAGAAATATACCAAAACTGGCGGCTGCAGACAGTGGTGTAGGTGGAGGAAACTCTTCACCCGTTTGGGCAGAAACCACTTCGAAGTCTTGGACTTCACGTTTCAGCATCCTTTTTAGCTGCTCCATTCTATGTGGGTCGCATTCCACATCAAGCAAAATATCAGCCTGTAAAACAGTCAAATAAAAAACTAATATTACTCATTGTGAATTGACATTCTACATATATTACATTATGATTCTGGTCTTCTGTAAGGTACTTCCTTAAAAAAGACCAGAAGTTATAAATAAAAAACATCACATTTACTTAAAATGTGGACACGTTTATAGAATTTAAAACTGGCATTTGTATAAAGGTTCGAACTCACAGAGGATACTTCAGTGGCAGATTTCCTCGACTCAATATGAAGGACATTTATACCCAAGTCTTGAAAAACAGACAAAACTCGAACCAATCCTCCTACTTGGTTTTTCAGTGTAAATATCACTGAAATCCTCTCGCCATCGGTTTGAGCCTTCTGCTGTGCCGCCATGGTCTGAAGATCTGCTAGTTTCGGATGATGAGGGGCTTCGGTCTTCACTTGCCAGTCTGACCCATTTCTGTACAGCCACAAACCTAACAGACCTTTTCCAGATCCACTCATTATGCTACGCCTGAAATCAAAAAAACATTTACTAACACCTGTTATAGGAGCTAAATGCTTCACTCTATTTGGATGACAAGACAATTCAGTTTTGAAACTAATTTGACTATTCGGAACAAATTTCCAGTTTCAACAAGTTGATTATGATAGTTCTGAAAGTGTATCTAACCTATTAGAAGTTGGATGGGGTAGTTAAGAAATTGGCTGGTAGTGAAGCCGAGGATGCGTCGTTGCAAGCTAGGAACCTACTGCGCCCTTCTTGCGCCGCTATCCGCTTTATAAAGAGAAGAGGTGCGGGAGTTACGCTGGAGGGTGGGTATATTTGATTGGCTGAATCAAGTGTTCGGAGTAACTTGGAAAATGTTCTCTTTTCACACCGTAAAGTCACGGACACACTTTGGAAGAGATTTAATGGTTTTTCCTTTTCTAGATGGAAAACTTCGTAGATTGAGGAAAATTTTCACAGAGTAGAATGAAAATATCTTTCAGTATTATTGCTTCAGGGAACATATTTTTTTAATTTATGTTATTTATTCTGGTGAAGATAATTTAGTGAATTTAAATTTTAACTTTTTAAGTAAAAAGTTATATAAATTGGTAAATATGTGTGAGTGTATCTATTATATTTACGGCTTGAGTTCTGTTTTCAGACGTCTGGTTGTAGATTTAAGCCCCCAATTGAAATTTTCTATTATAACAATCTGTAATGAAATTTTCTATATCATTTTCTGTATAAAATTTGTCAGGCACATGTGCTCCTCTTTGGCTTTATGGGTCAACCATCACGTGAAATTGAAATAAAATGCGGGTAACTAACGACTAACGTAAATAAAAAAATATATTTGTGTGTAAATACTAAACACACTGAAGTAATTTTTTTTAATATTTTTTTATAGGATACTGTGTAACCGTAGGTCAAGACATGGGAGGCACCTTCCTCCTAGCTAGCTGACGGGTGTTAAACGCTCTAGTCACTGTATTTATTACCATTGTTTAGCGAAAAGAGCATTCCCTATCATTCATTATCTTGTAGAGAGAAACCTCCCACTATTTACCTTGGAATGGTACAAAAATATAACAAAGGTATTCACATAGGAATGTCGTTTGATGACTTTTACTTTTGTTTACGGAACCATAATTTCGTCGGACGTGGGTTCATAATATTTCAAATAATGTTTGAGTTTTGTATACAAATTTTATTTTAAGACAAGCTGTAACGTACGAATATTTCAGGTAGCGGAAATTATGTAGTACTACATGAAAGAAGAAAGAAGGCGACTGTGTAACTTTTGAGGTACTCGTATCGGTAAAATATATTAAGTAGATAGATAGATAGATAGATATAGTGTTTCTATCTATCTATCTAATATATTAAAGTATTGTATTTTTTAGAGATATTTATTATTTATTTTATAGTTATTGCATATCTGTACTTATATGTGTATATATGTATATTTATGCATATTTATTATAGTTGTCTTTATATATTGTATTTATTTTTATTTGATGTACACACTATGTCTGTCTACCTCTAAATTATATTTATAACGCATCTTTCACTTTCGCGGGTTTGCTGGAAGAAATCTCTGTTAGAGATAACTTCACCCTTTGTACAATGTCTCATTTTAATTGTTTTTATTAAGTCTATTGTTGTACAAAAAGTGTAAATATAAATAATACAAATGTGGGGAATTCGAATTCTAGGAACTTTTTCGACTTTTTTTTAAACGGCATACCTATCTATAGGACAATCTATAGCGATATTCGTCCTTTTAACTTCGTAACCGTGGCTTTCGGTTTTCTAGCTTAAAATAAGTATGTAATGATAGTGAAAAAGCAGCTCCTATGCAGAGAAACAGTAATTTAGTCTTTACTTTATTTTAGTCTCATGTTATAATGTACTTTTAATGCTAATATGGATGAGAAAATATTAATGGTACGTCCTTTATCGCTACCGTTATCTCGGAATTGAAGAAAAATCTGGAAAAACGGGTCAGGTCAGTAGACGCAGGTCTGTTTAAGGCCATGATTGCATTATTAACTAAATTTAGGCAAAATATCAAAATACTGCCTTCCTTCTTCGGAGGGTAGCGTAACCGTAGTGATCATCTATTCCCAATAGTTCAAATTTCCCTAATATATTCTTAATTAGAGAATCAACAGTTATAGATATAATAAAGATACTTATCTATCAATTATTACCATTATACGGCGCTTGCAGTTGAGACTAGAGTTCGTAGACTCCTTACTACACTAACTTTATAGTCTCCCGACACTAACAAGTTAGTGCAGAATCTGTCCACCCGGTTGGTCTTCGCCTCCGGAGACCTCAGGGCTGACACGTACCTACTTTCCTCAGAGACAGCCTCACTATTCAGCGAGGTAAAGCGGCCAGCGTCCTGGGGTCCATGCAGCATGCTGGTGATTTGGATGATGTGTTCCGGTTGGTAAACATTTTTTTATTTAGTCATAAGTTTGGTACATTGTAATATTAAATGTTATGTTGACACATCAATCAATCAATCAATTAATTTAATTGTCAGAACATGAAATCTTATTTCATAAATATAGGTACATATTACATATGGTTATTTATTTCACCAAATTAATTTTTATACCTTGTAAAATACAGCAATTACTTTATCGACTTTATTTTCCCAACTCAAATTTAAAAAATCACACTAGAATACTCACATAAGATTCATAATTAAATACTTCTTTCAGACAATTAGTACCTACTTTTAACAATTAGTACTACTTTTTCCGCGTGGGCAATAGATATCGGTGGATAATTATACTCCTGTTTGCCTTATTTTTTGAATAAATCTATCGATCCCTTTTACACAGGTGTCAGATTAATGAGAGAGCTGCGGAATTTTGGCAATGCCTTTCAAAAACTTCCGAAAGTGACCGAAAATGTGTGGTAAATGGTTTTGTGCTGGTTTCTGTATGCTAGACGATAGAGGCGAAGCGACAAGAAAGGCAAGCCTTGAATACCCAGTATGTCTCAGACCTGGTTTTTCGAGAGAGCTATTCGTTTCGTAATTGTCAAAAAATCCTACGGGATAAGCCCTCAGATTTGATTTAGAAATAAGTTCTTAGTTACTGCATACTTAGTTACTCATAAACTGTCTTTATACATTATTCATTAGTTATATTTTCATGGTGTAATTTAAAAATTATTCAACCTCAATCTCTGGAAAATGTTTGATACTAAACAATTTTGCATATTTTTTGTCCTTAATACTGTAAGAACATAAATGTTGTAAATAAATTGCTTAGGTACTTAATTCAAAGTAAGTAACATTATTTTATAAAGTAAGACGTATTTTGGTTTACTTGGTAAAAATTGTTAGCGATCAATTCTAACAGGGTCCTGTATAAACATACATAATTAATTTGGCTACTGAGCTAATTCCGTGGTTTAACGAGGCATGAATAAGGAAAGATAGTGTAGACGTACAAACAGCTTTGTGATAGTCATGCCGCTGAAATGAGGGTTCCACAGATTTTGCTTTGAACAAGATACAAATTCACAAAGCTTTATAAAACCACTTATCATCCCATGTTATGACGTCTGCTTATCTCTGATTATATAGGGTGCTATTTTATTGGATGCAAATATTTGATTGGAGCATGTACTGATTGTAAAAAATATCACACTTTTCACCAAAATAAGCGTCTAACTCATATGTAAATTTCCATGCAAAAAATCGACATCGCTTTACATTGACGGTATGATAATAAAAAATATTTTCAAAAATTTAAATTAAAGTTTCAGTAGGTAAATAAAATTGGCAGTGTGCAGCGAAGTGAAAAAACTATTTTATTCTTTCTCATGAATATTTAATGAAAAAAGAAAATAGTTTAGGTAATCGTTGTCGTTGCAATCTGTACTTGAAATATTGGCACATATACACTAGGTACTTATAATTAACAAAAAAAATATTGGCATTATAATAATAATTTCATTAACAATTTTACCATCGAACTAATTTTAAACACTTCGGTACCGATATATGTACGTACAATATTATTTAGCCGATATACCTTCTATCGACGTAGACGGGCAGTAACCCTCTTGTATCTCCTATTAATATTAGGTACCTAGATATTGTTAACCCCCGACCGATCGAGGGATCGTGTTATAAGTTTGACACGTTTGTCTGTTTGTCTGTATGCTTGTGTGTATGTCTGTGGCACCATAACTTAACAACGGATGATCCGATTTGGACCTGGTTTTATTTAAAATAGAGAATTTTGTCGAGAGTGTTCTTAGCTGGTCTGTTAAATATTGGACCAGTGGTTTCCAAGATCTTGGAGTATCTTTGATGTCAGATGGGATCTCTGGAACGGTAATAGCTAGTGGTTCGTATTTGTGCTCAAATGTTTAGGTTCGTGGTGCGGTGCGCCTCCGACATCTGAAACCTTGAGGATCTGATGATGAGTAGGAAAAAGTAAGTGAACTTCAATTTCACAATATGAAACTGGAAAAATTGGGAGATTATCAGCCCGCCGAAACTATAATAGTTAGATGGGGTCTTCTCAAACTTAAGTTGTAGGTAATCCTGAGACATTTCAAGATAAAAAAATTAAAGATAGCGCCAAACATATAAATGAAAATGATGTGGCTATGTATTTTAAGATAGCATGAAGATGGCATGGCGAGGCCGAAGCCCGGAGCGTCCCTCCGCCTTCTGGCGTCGTAGGTCTAACCCGCTGAATGTTCTTAGCAACGCAAATAAATCGGTATCTCCTGAAGCTGTCGAGGGGCGCTTTTAATTCAATTTCCTTAGAGACGCTTCCAAGCTCCATTCAAATTTACGGCTTTATTTGATGTTTGTTATTTATTATTTGGTAAATAAATAATATCTATTGGGATAAGATATTCTGCCGGTATATTTTTCTCCAATTTTAGTCCGATTTTAGGGATCCGTACCCCGAAGAGGATAACTCTAAATTAAAAATTTAAGAAACCCCCGACGTACCATTGTGGAGATCCCCTTACCTTTTCCTGGTCATTATCAGGTCCTCAAGATTGCAGATGTGGGAAGGTCACTATGGTCATAAACATTTGATCTCAAACTCGAACCACCGAATTGTTACCGTTCTAGAGATCCCATCTTACTCCAACATGCCAAGATACTATAAGATCTTAGAACCACTGATCCATTTTTTATCTGTCATGGTTAAGAACATTCAGCAGGATAGCCTGCGGCGCCCAAAGGCGGGGGGGGGGGGGGGGGGGACGCTCCGGGCTTCAGTCTCGCCATGGTTATCTTAAAATTCCTAGCTCCACAACATGTTTATTTCTAATTTGCCTGCCATCTTTAATTATTTTTTCTCTTGTAATGTCATGTTGGATTCCCTACAACTTTAGGTCGAAAAGACCCCATCTAAATATTATAGTTTCGGCGGGTTTACATTTCTTCCAGTTTTATATTGTGAAATTGAAGTTTACTAACTTTTTCTGGGCATCATCAGATCTACAAAAACAGGCCAAGTACGAGTCGGTGTGGCCATATCTATAGAGATCAGTAGAGCCTTAGATAACAATCATAATCACCAATTGTATATTATTATGAACAATCGTGGTAGGTACGAGTCGTAGGTAGGTATCGTACCTAATATTAACAGGTACTAAGTATCATTGGGAACTTTCTTGAAGGATTTCCGTAATACAGAATACTAGATCACCGATAAAATTAAAGAAATATCTAGGTGAAGAAGAGAATGAACTCGTATGATGGAATATAATATATTATATGTTACCTATTACGTTCTAACATTGAACGAAGTATTCAATGTAAGAACCTATTGACTTTAGATAATCGTAAAAATTCCAAAACGTCGTTTGAGTATTTGCGCAGAAGTTCGAGTAGGAGGTGGCCAGTAGAAAAGAAGCTTAGTGTGTTGACTTGGCTCTTCGTTCGTGCGCTCGGCGGACTCGCCTGGATAAGTGATCGCCTTTAGCAAACAGAATTCAGATTGCTATTACTGCTGTATTTTTAGAAACAGCTTCGCTTTGTGCGCTGTTCGGTTCTCTTCCACCATTTAGTTACTTAGTTATAGAATTGGAGGAAGATGACCTTGGATGAATTTTAAAACAGCCAATTTTCAAAATACGATATTATTAGAACCTACTACTAAAATGATAACTACTCGTAGTCTCTGATTTTATTCGATTGGTTGCGAAATGTCCAAACAGTAAAATGTCAAAATTTCAAATTAGGTACGTCGAAATCGCGAAATTACAACATTTCGCTACTTATCCGATTTGGACAACTTGACATTTAAAAACATTGACACGATTTCTGGTTTAAGTTAATTATATAATAACCTAAATGGTAATTTTGGAAACTTAAAAGACTTAAGATGATTTGCAGAAGCGCATCAGCATCCAAAAGGACTAGGAAACGGCTGGCAATCATACGATTGTGTCTGGACAGGGACATTGGAAGAATGCTGTCTTAGGCCTATGCAACTGTATAACTATGTATATTAGATACCTACATTATGTTTCTATATTAGTCTGTTACTTGTTTATTTATCAAAATTAAAACACACGACATATGATGTAACAGGTAATTTTTAAATGCATGAAATTTGAAATTACCCGAATATCGTTATTTAGTTATTTTTACTGAGAAATCTTGACAAACTGCCTGTATCAACTGGAAAACATAACCTAAGTTTATTTGTTTCTGATGTAAATAACATCACATAAATCGCCGCCCCTCATGATGGGCCTTCCCTGGTTTTCCCGCTGATGCACCCGAAATAAACTCGACGTATTGGGGTAATGTATGGTGCTACGTCTTAGGGGTAGCTATGCGCACGCAGCAGGGTAGAACATGCGCAGATTGCGCGAAGTTTATTTGAACCCTTGCAGTCCGGTCAATACAGTTGCGGGACCACATTCCCGCGCATGCGGGGCTCTCTCCACCCTACGATCAGGTGAAAGCGACATGGCCGACAGCGAATTTGAAGAATTTCGCCGAGTATTCGACAGATTACCACAGCACATAAAAGCTCCAACCCCGTTTTATTCGTAAGTATATTTTTTTACATTATACCTACACTCGTGACTTCATGCGACACCATGGTTCCTTAACATGAATCCATCACCGCAACTGGTGCTAATTTATCACGTGAGGGTACGAGAAAAATTAAACGTCATAGTCAAAACTATAGAGATCGGCTGCAATCGTATCCATGTATTGATGAATTTGAGTAATTTCCATAATTTAATACTGCAATTTCCATACAGATTAGTGCCAAATGTGGGTTTTGAAGATGAATCACCGTCATCGAAGAGTGATGGTACGCCGGAGGAAGACAGAAGCTGCATCGGCGACGGCGAAGCGACAAGCACAGCTGCTGCAGGTCCGGCTTCCCCAGTACCGCAGCCAGACATGAGCGAACCACAGCGGAGTCCACGACACCAAACCTCAATCAACGGAGAACGAAGAAGAAGAAAACTTCCTGAAATCCCCAAAACCAGAAAATGTAAGTTACAGCTGATTTTATAATATGTACTAATTATGTCTATACCTCTACCGATTATAAGTGCTGGCGCCTGCGTCCAATCTGGTGTTTACAAATACTGCAATTGCGCTTATGCGAGTGCTATAATTAGTTAAATGTGTTCCCAATCATTATTTTAATAAGTACGGTATTCTCTGTCCTCGATTTGGATGATATAGTTGAAAATCTCAACATAAATATTTACGCATATATAAACATAAAGTTTTATTCTCCACGGGAGAATAAAAATGATAAACTATAAATACTTACAGTTGTTGAGTTTAAAAATAGGTGACATTTTCAACTGTTATTTATTCTTCACGTCACACATTCGAACGTAATTTCCATGGCATACTCGTATTTCTTTTTCGAAACTGAAATGAACGCTATAATTTTAAGAAAATTAACTAAATATGTCATGTAAATTATTATACCGAATGGTATATTTACATAGCAACTCTATGTAAATATACCATTCGGTGCTATGTCCGCTTGGAAATCTCTTCCATAATCTTTATTAAATTGAAACTAGGTATTCTGTGAAACGAATACGCTTGCGATTGTTTGACATTTAAAATATTGTGTTAAAATTTTAGCAGGTAAGTCTACCATAATTTTTACGGGTATGCGAATCAAAAACAAAGAGAAAAACAAAACATTGACTGATTTTTGAAATAATGAGTTGAAAGCCATAAGCACAATACGAGTATGAAAAAACCCGTCACAATATTCAATCAATATTTTGTTAATAATAAAAGAAATATAAATAAAAGTACAAATAAAAAGGTATTTAATGTATACAAAAATATAAATGACGATTCCTTTAAAAAAAACGTCTAAAATATTTTTTTGACGAGGGTATTTTTAGACAAAATAAATAATTTCTTATGACACATTGTACGAATTTCTTCAAGAATCTTGATCTAAATTAGATAGATGAAGATAAGTAGTTTAGCAGAACGATAGACAACTGTGAAAACTGGGTCAAAGTCAGTTATTTACGAAGATGTGTCCAATATTTTTATTTTCATATCTAGGGAAAGGTAAATTTCGAAATTTTTTCTAAAAATAATACTTTTAAAATTTTCCAGCATGAGACTTATTTTTGTCATAAGATGGATGCAGGCTAAGAAGAAACATGGCGCGGACGGCCCAAGAACGCGACGTTCGGCTTAATCTGTATGCAAACGTACATAAAGTTCACTTTTGATTGGCGCAGAACATTTAGAAGGACGCGGAAGAGCAGCTGTCATGCTCCTGCTAATAATCAATAGTACCTCATCTTTATTAGCTTTTGCATACAGTTTAAGTCGAACGTCTCTTTGAGTGACCTGCGGCTTAGTTACGTCAGTATATCCTCGTATAGTACTCTGTGTTATACTAATAGGTTGAATTTCAAAATCATTTTCTTAAATTATATTTTTAAAATTTCCAGCGGCCGTCATGCCGTGCGGTCAACCAGCATCACTGGCGGATGAATTAGGAGCACTTGCTGGTTTGCTCATACGGCCGGGATGTCAAGGACGACCTCTATTGGTGCTCAAATGTGGATATCTTCTAGACGAGGACTCGAGTCCAGATTCTGAAAGACTCCAAAGTCTTGGAGACGTGGATAGTGGTCACAGCACTGCGCACTCGCCCATCGACACCGGCCCGAAGAGTTTATCGCCCACACCTATACAGCAGAATGGTATGATGATGAATATGATTAAATTCGTTAAAATAAATTATTCATAGATTATTACTTTAACTTGTTATCTTGAACAATCTACCAATTACTATTACTATAATTTGTTATCTTGATGCATAGATGCTAATTTACCCACTTCAACTACTTACATTTAGATGAGTCCTAAGCTAACTTCGTCTTTGTCTTTAATACTTATCATTTACCTGCAACAGGTTACAAACGATGATTCCTTTATATATTTATATTTTACCGTGTCTATCCCCTTCTCTTCAAGTATTTTAGGGTTAAAAATCTAACATGCTATCTATTTCTTTACGCGTCATCAAACCACCATTATTTTGCAACACTCTTTCAGAGATTTGCTCCTATACACGTTTATAATATTTATAGTATCTCCATCATCAAGCTGCAGCATCAGTGGTATCAATTTCGTCGGTAACATGACCACAGTCCCCCACAGTCAACTAGAGATGCTCGAAGCCACTCATAGAGGCCTACATAAATTCAATCCAAGACATCATGATGAAATTGAGGTAGAAATTGGGGACCCCATATACGTACAAAAGGAAGCCGATGACTTATGGTGCGAAGGTATGTTTTACTAATAAAATAATATCTAATAAGTTGTCGAGAGCTGGAGTTTTGTCATAATAAAACTGAGTAGATAATAATATCAGAATAAATCGACATCAAATATTTTATTAATCCATTTTGACGACATACAAATAATGACGCACTCCGAATAGTGAGATAAGACATTATAGTAGGTAGAATAAATTAGAATGACACTGATATCTGCAACACTATTCTTTTCTATCACAGGGGTTAACCTAAGAACAGGGCAACAGGGAATTTTTCCTTCGGCCTACGCAGTCGACATGGACTACAGTGATTTTGATCCAGCAAATACCAAAGTGAAAAGAGAACGATATTTATTAGGGTAACATTTTCATTTGTTTTACATATACATTACGTACAGTTAAGTGTGCTTAAATACCACAACGTTAACGAACAATCATTCAACAGGTACATGGGATCTGTAGAAACACTGGCCCATAAAGGTACAGGCGTTGTGTGCCAAGCCGTGAAGAAGATAGTAGGGGAATGCAATGGGGAACCAGGTGCACAACCGTGCATACTAGAAGTATCTGACCAGGGACTTCGCATGGTCGATCGATCTAAACCCGACGTAAGTTTTTCCTATGAAGAGATTGCTTTCACTTTTAGTGATCTAACGATGAGTATAGTTAGAAATAAATAATAATAATCTGTGAGTTGTTTTATCATAGTCCGAATCGCGGTCTCTAAATAGTTACTCAAACCTGGAATTGATTAACCGCTGTGAATTTAAACTCAAAATATATATTCGCGTAAAGGTCGATCTGATTTATTTAGGTGTTCTCCTTGAACAGTGATACAGTTTCTTCAAAGATTAACTAAAACAAGACCAGACAGACCACGATAAATACGCTTGGCACTTTTCATGTCAACCCAGCGTGTCAATAGTAAATTGAGACTTTGACTAAGAAATAGTTACTCACCGTACTCATATTTATTAATATTTATGTACATACCTATACTTGTCTAAATAAATGATTACCTACATATTCTAATGTATTGATAATTTATTAACAGAGAACTCGAAGTGGGCCCTGCATCGATTACTTCTATTCCTTGAAGAATGTATCGTTTTGCGCGTTTCATCCACGTGACCATCGGTACTTAGGTTTTATCACGAAACACCCAACGCTGCAACGGTTTGCGTGTCATGTATTCCGCGGACAAGAGTCTACAAGACCTGTCGCTGAAGCTGTAGGGTAAGAATATATCGCTATTATATCCTTTTTTTAATATTTTGATCTGCTTTGTATCGGTTTCAATAAAAGCGACAAGAAATCCATCTATAGAAAAAAAATTACAGACTTCTTTTTTTAGTTTAGGTATAGACTCCTATAATAAGAAAGAGAGTAAGATAAAAACAGGAAAAAATCCTTTTTTTCACAGCCAAATACATACTTTTATTATAACATTAACACACAAAAAAACCATAAAGATAGAACTAAAACAAAGCTACAAAAGAATTAGAAATATTAATCAAAACACTAGCACTATTTTGCAAAAGCGTAGAGACCTAAAGTCAAGTTCAGTGTTTTTTTTCATACTGACATAAATATTTTACATTTTGTTCTGTTACAGGAGAGCATTCCAGAGATTCTATCAAAAATTCATAGAAACAGCATATCCAATCGAAGATATTTACATAGAGTAATGAACACCGGCAGTAATTTAGCATCACTTACTTCGGCGGCATCAGCGTACTTACTGGGGTCCTTTTATATGTTCATTTATATCTACAAAAATGTTACCTACACTTGTATAGTTTCGGTTAAGCTGATAAACTTAACAGTTTATGATTAGACTTAAATAATAAACTGTTTTACGGGTTTTATTGTATTTTATTAATTACAACCGGTTTCGTTTACACATCTTCAGGTATTTGTGTATAATTATTTTCTTAACTATATGTAGGTAGATAAATATAACTTTGCGTTTTGTTTTTGCAATTACTAACAAATTGTCAAGTTACGTTCCAAAACATTTTGTTAGTAATAATTGCAAAAACAACGTTGTATTTATCTACCTACATGTAGTTAAGAAAATAATTATAAACAAATGCCTGAAGATGTGTTAACGAAACCGGTCGTAATTAATAAAAAAACAATAAAACCCTGTAAAACAGTATATTATTTAAGTCTAATCATGTACTACAAGTTTCACCAAGTACCAACATTTTACGATTAACAGCAAGTATTAACCATTAACAGTTTATATTTGGGTTTAGAATACAATAATAAATTATCAAGTGCATATTATACTACTATCAACCGTACTTATGTAATAATTACCATACATAAGAATATAACTCTAGCCCTTCAAACTTGTATTAAAATTAAAAACAAAGATCGTTTAAAATATCAAATATACGAGTACTTAGTCTTACCATCAAGGTTTTTAATAAATCTTACTCTATAGAAATAGCAAATATATGTTTATGGTTGGCACGGTCTAATCGTAATTTTCTATTTTATTTTTTAAATAACCGTTAATTTACTTAGGTACTGAACGTACTCATTTCTTACATTATACGTACAACATAAGTACTTACTTATAATATGAAATAGATTATTGAAAAATCTGCGAATATTGGTAGATACATATATAATTACTAGTACTGTTTATCACAGTAATTAGAATACCTTTCAAGGCCTTACATTTAAGAAATTTCCATTTAACAACTAATTTCCAATCAATAAATATTTATGAATGCGACCTAAATACCATGAAATTTTATTTAACGATCTTTTGTAAAATAAACAGCATTTCTTCGTTCTGTGATGTTACTAATATTATATGCTTATAAAAGAAACATATAACAACATATAAAATGATTGTAACTGTATGGGATTATAAAAATGTACAAAAATGTAGTTAGCAACACAGTTGGATTAAAATTAATGTGCTTAACTAATTATAAACTTACTGAATTAATAAAATATTGAATTTTGTAGCAAACAATTGATAACTGGGGAGTTAAAAATATTAATTACCTATGAATGTTGATAACAATTACCGTTTTTTTAAATACCTAATAATTTTCATGATATGTATGAATTATGGCTGCTACGTAAAAATTGTAAATAGTTTAGCTACTTACATAATATTTATCAAAGGTATCATTCATGTTGTTATAAAATAAAGACTAATTCTTATAAAGACCGGATAAGTATTTTCTCAAAGACCAGATCTCGAAGACCATTTTCTGAGGCCCAGCGTAATAAATAAGCGATCGAAAAACAATCGTCAATATTTTTTAGCCTAAAATTGCAATATGAACGATATCTGTGGATTGTATATACGCTACATCACCAGGAAATGCAGAGAATAGTATTCAACAAAGCTAAAAAGAGCTGTGACTCAAACGATAATTAAATATTATTTATTTTTTCAGTATTTCTTAGCATAATTAACATATTAATAAATAACGTAAGACATTAAAATGTAATACTATTATGTGGGACTGATAACCAAGTGTTTTATTTTAATTAATAGACCAAAATAATTCCTGGTTTAAAAAGTAATTCCTGGTTTAAAACAATCTTCATGTTGAAATTTCAATGTGTTTTTATAAACTTATTTTTAGTGGATTGTATTTAGGTAAGTACTTAAATATCAAATCTATCACATTATTAATACTTACTTCAATACTTACCTTTATTGACTTATTCCATAATTCCAAAGGTGGTTCCGGTTGGACAACGGTGCCATCTATGATTTCGATAAAGTATACATATATTCGTACTCGTATTTTCTGTGTTTCTCTAGACGCCATGGAAATGTACGCAGGGAAAACTTACGTAGGTAGGGTTTTTAAACATAAAATGTATCTTTATGAATTTAACAATTTTGTAATTATCTATTCTAATAGAGACACCCTATGATGTGCCCTTTTAGATGATTCTACTACAAAAAAGACTCGTACTGATCATAGCTGAAATGTAGAAAGCGCCACCTACAGAATATAGAGGAATCTACGATTGGAATAATAATAAAATAGCACATAAATGAACGTGAGATGCATAAAAGTTAGTTCAATCTGTGGTAGTAGTAGTGTACGGTAGTGCCACCGCCAAGTCGAGCAGAAAAAAAAACCACTACCTCCCTCTTCTGGAAGCATTTCGACCTGTTTTAATCTGCCTATAACTTTGTATCAGAGATTACTAGAAGGCTGAAACTTTTGACGTGAGGAGAGGTTTATAGGCTAAAATAAACCTCTAAATTTCATTCCTATCTCTTCTAGTTTCTCAGTAAATTAAATGCAAAGTTATTTTGACACTGACTCACTGATTATCAAAAATCTACGGTACTTCCGTTAGTCCGAAAAAGCTTATATTTGGCATAGACATAGGGCTGTGTACAGGAAAAAAAGAAAGGAAAAACTAAAAATACTAACGAATAGGCCACAGTAGTGCCCCTGCCAAATCGAGAAGAAACTATACACGAAAAACTGTAATAAACGGAGCCTAGATATTTAGTCAAGTTTGTCTATGGTGGTGGTTGATGAGGAAGTAATTATGAGGAAGAGGATGCGGATGCATCTGCATCCGTACTTACTTAATGGAAGAATATTGTTTGGAGATTTAAAATTTAATTATTTTTGAAAGATTGCGAGCTGGCATCTAATTTTTAGAAAAGAATAATTTTAATAGTAAAATTAATAGTCATAACTCTAAATCAAAAAATTACCACTGTGGAATGATTCTTTTACTTTTTCTAATCATCATCAGGCCCTTAAGGTGGGATGTGGGAACAACATGGTGCTAAACATTTGAGCTCAAACTTGAACCATCTAACTGTTACCGTTCCAGAGATTCCATCTGACATCCAAGATACTCCAATATCTTGGAAACCACTGGCCAATTTGGCCGAGAAAATGTAGTACATGTTGCTATCTCTCTCGTTTTAATGCAGCGAGCGAAGGACGGGCGCGGAGAGAGGGGCTTTCTTTTCGTATAAGGCGTGATTACACTTCCTCACAAATTCCTTTTAATAAATGAGGAAGCGGTAGAAGAAAAGGAATTTATATACTCGATTTCTGGGAAAGTGGAAGAGGATGAGGAATCTCAGACAAATGAGAAACTCCCGCATTATGAGGAAGAGGAAGAGAAATCCTCATCAACCCTAGCATTGAGCAACTTTAACGTCAGTTTGATTTACATGAACACACAGCCTTGAGCACAGCTCTCGAACTGACGTAATACTTTTGTTATAAGGTGAAAAAATCGTGCATCAATACTTCACCGTTTATGAATTACCAAATGAATCTATAAATTGGATTCAAGGAGACAATAAACTTGAAATAAAAAACAAAAATACAGATCACATAATTTATTGGATCACAGAACTAAATTTCGTACATTGTAACTACATGTTTTAAAGTTATTCGGTTTGAGCAACATCATTAACCACATCAATATCATTTAATTTTGTATCGCGGATTTGAAAACGTCTAAATAAACTTAGATAAAAACATCAACTTTATAAAAAATTGAAACAATTATAGCATAACATACTTTTAAGATAACATGACACTATAATGAAATTCTCGTAGGAAAATAATGAGATGGAATTAATACATTAACAATATTCAGTTCAGCCTCTAAAACACTGAAAGCATGGATTTAGAATCTTTTATTGCTTTGTTATATTCTTGGGAAGATCATATATGATGATATAATAATTATTAACTACAAGATAAGTAATCTCTTATGTGGATGTGAAGCCCTGTAATCGGCACATAAAACAATAATAAACTGCTATAATGTTTGATGTAGCTAGGCAAAAATTACAAAATGTGTATCAGTAAGTAAATAAAACATCACCGAAAATATTTAAATCTAGTTAGATACGAGTATATGTACGAATATTGACGACTGCGGATTGAATCTAGAACATTATCTTTATTTTATACACTAATTATTTAATTAAAAAATATTCATCAACATTTCATTTCAAACAATATAATAAATTGCCGTTAACTCTCTATATAGCTGTATAGTTCCACAATAATGTTAGTTCGGTAAGTACTTAAAACAAACGAGACCAGTTTTGCAGATGGTTACCACCTAACTAACATAGGTAAATAAAATAAAATAATAATATATTACAGCATATAAATATTCTACATTTCTGTTCAGATTTACAATATTTTGAAGAAATCAACCATACGACTGGAATCTCAGTCAAAAAATCTCCTAATTATACTTATAAAACGAGTAATCCATGCCTTTGAATAATATCGAATCACACGAACACATCTTTAAAAGTACACAGATTAAGTATCGTTGCTACTGCGTTGCTATAATCAAAATCCAAAATTACTAACGAAACTATGGTTCTGAACAATGTACAAAAAAATTATTGTGTTTTCCTGACAGTTGAAAGGGGTTTTGTTATGATTTCGGATTTTGATTGCAGCACGTACTTTACTTATTTACTTATATCTTGAAGGAAAGAAAAATGTGGGCTGCCGGGAGTTTTCTTTCTTTCAAGAAAGAAAACTTATTATCAAACCTATAATTATTATTTAATCTATTAAACCTATTATCTGAAAATAAGAAAACAGTTTGCTAAGAATATTTAGAAAATCCTTCCCGTTTTTTTTTAATCAAATGCATTTTTATCGCTTTGTCTCAAAAATCAAAGTGTGACGATTCCGATACCCTGACCAGAAACCAAAAAACCCTGTCAAGAGGGTACCACTGGTAGTTCTATAATCTGTGTTACGGAGTTGGCTATGAAAAAAATAGTACCATTTAATTCCGCAATTTGGCGAGGGTTTTTTAGTTTCTGGTCAGGGTATAACTGTTTTTTTCTTACCATCAGATAACTAGGTAGGTAGGTTGATAATTTATAACCAAAACCAAGGACAATGGTCTGATAAGAACTATTAAGTTATTATTCTTTTAGTATTGTTTACACTCTCTACGATAAAACAGGTTTAACTTTAATTGAAAAAGTACTTTGAATGCGTCAAAACTCTTGTAAATCCGCAATAACATTTTTGAACTCAGAAACGTTCCTCGGAAGACAACATTTTGTCATTCATTTTACAGTATGCGAACTGTCATATTGTCTGTTGTCTGTATAAAGTATAATTACAACTATTTAAAAATTATTGACTTATGTCATGGCAGAAGTAGTTCCTAACATAAAAAGTACATAATAATTATAGGTATATTTATATGGAAAATTTTAACTCATGGCAAGACAATTAAGACATTTTATAAGTATGCCACATTCGTTATTAATAACTATGACGAGTAAATTGTTTTACTTACCTATATATCTTTTGAGAAACTAAAGAAATTTATTTTATAATTTTCCCGTGACTTCATTGGCGTGGACCTAATCCAGTTTTATCCTTTTTAATCCCATTTTTTTTTACGCCAATCAATTATGTTTATTTCCTATTAATAACTCGAAAAAACCCGGACTCACCGTTGTGGATATCCTTTACTTGTTCTTGGTGAATTGTGAGCAATTGGTGCAATTTCTCAGTTTGTTCAAATGCTCAGTTTGTTCAAATTTTGAAGATATGATTTAGCAATTTGTACAAACCTTCACTCAAGACGGTTTCAAAAAACCGTTTTTTTAAATTTATTTTTGTTTTTGTGATATAAATTAGCGATTTGTACAAATCTTTCACAACAACAAAAAAATCAATATTCCAGATATGGGAATGGCATCAGCAAGTCTTGAACATTTGAATTCAAACTACTGTTCCAGGGGCATTTAACATCTAACATACCTATACCAAGATCCTGGAAACCACTGGTCCATTTTTTATCAGACGTGGCGAGGAATTCTCTCTACAAAATTCTCTGTTAAAAAATGTCCGAATCGGAGCATCGGGTTATCGAGATATTATGTCAGAGATAAACTCACCGACATACGCGTCAAATTATTTATGACACCTCTCTTTTTGTTCGGAGATTAAACGAAAGACTTCAGATCAATTGCGATTACAGCACCAGAAATGTCATTTAAACATCATTATTTATACTTATTTACTTACATATTTTGTATTTTAATTTGTAATTGTCTATATTTCTGACAATTTTAGTACGACAAATTCAATTGGTCTCATACATTAATTTGTTCATAAATGAAACAGAATTGTACCTAGGGAATAAAGAAATTATAAAAATCAATTTTGTGTCATACTAATATATTAAATTCTTTTATGCCTTTATATATTCTAATAAATCTTACTTATCTCAGATAGTCCGATAGAGTCATTTTATAATTTTGCCCCCCTATATTTTTTTCGTAAATTCCGTTCACAGACAGAATCGCGAATTCTACAGTTTTATTGTATTGAAGATAATTATTATAAGGCAAAACAAAGTGGCATTTTAATATTCGTGGTTAAGTTATTTGGATAAATAAATAAGTATGCAACATGTCCCAAAAGTTGACGAAGGTAAAATGACAAAAAAATGTAAGTAAAAATGTACAATAATTACAGCCCATTTTTGGCACTTTAAAATTTTTACTCAAGTGCTTAATTTTCATATACCCTACTTTTAAAAAAATGCAGTCTCAAATAGAAGTAAAGACTTTATATTTTCTACTAAATTATTCGTCTACCCCTAAGTTATATTTTTTGTAAGTATCTTTGTTATTAAGTGTGCTTTTTGCAAGCCTAAAACTGCAACGTTTAGCAAAATCATAATAAACTTTTGCTTAGAACATCTGCACTAAAGGCATGAAAACACATAAGTACTATTGGCCCTTGAAGCTTTGTGATTATGACCGATGTTTACAACGTGTTAATAAAAAATTACGCATTACCAATTTTGGAACCAAGTATCTATTTTAATATATTCGTTCAATTAAATTAGTATTAAGTATTATGTTTTTAGTATCGCTGGGCCTTTACTTTGTATTTAACACCTCGAGGGAGGGCGATGAAATTACTTTTCTCTACATTTTTATAAAAATAACAATCCTAGCCTAATGGTAAAATATTGCTTACTCTCGATACTGATCCAACTACTAGGTTCTGCGATAACTCATTGACACGTTGTAGGTACTCATATTGAAAGGACATCAATGTTATTTTTATGGTACTTTGATATAATTTCAAGTGTCGTAGTTCCTCCTAAAAATCGTTCTAAGAAGACCGTTCCTCACTTTTGTACTTAATACGCTTTACGAAAAAAAAATCTCGATGGTTCCTGGCTGATTCTACACTTTTATCGTACCCCGATATTAAACTATATCATGGTTTAGTAAAACACCTGTTTTTAATATCATTGAATAAGTGCCTCTGCACTTTTTTGTAGAAGTAACTGAATATTTTTTTAAGTTTACCGGAAAATGTTAACAGTAAAAATGTTATATTCCACTATTATTATACCTAATTTGCTCTAATCAACTATTCAAAAGGCGGCGGACTAAAAAAATAATATTTTGATTACGTACTTATTCAAACATGTTTTGGATAAATACGTTTGTCGGGTAAATACATTTTGAATAAATCTATTACATACAGGTTTCTTGTTACACCCCGTAAATTAGTTTGACGATCTGTTCATCGTACACATTTTCATGTTTTCACTCAAAACTAGCGGATGACTGAATTGATTTTATTAAGTACTTCAATGACTATGTGCCTATCAAATTCCTGAAGTCCTTTATATATATATATTTCCACTGAATATTTAAAAATAGATATACTTGAGATTCCAATAAAGTGCAACAATCTATTTCACTTGGTGTAAGTACATACCAAATAAGCCGCTCTAACTTGGAAACATGATATTGTATTTTTATTGAATTTCATTCGATAAATATAATATTTAATAATTATATCTTACTTTCTCTAAATTGATTTTTATCTTCACAAATAATTTATTTAATTATGCTAATTTATTTAAATGTGATTTAGAATTTGGTTTCGCGCATGAAGCTTATGGGCGGCACGCGTTCCACGACCATTTATTTATATCTACATACACATACATCATTTCAGTCCCGATTAATCTGTCAAGCGTATAGAACAACTTTCATGTTATCTATCACTAATGATACGTTTTAATTTACCTTATCACTGTTCCTTCAAATATTGTTGCAAATAACAAAATAATCTTACGGGAGTTTACGCAAAATGAATAAAAAACCAATTTCGTTCTTATCGAAATCTTAATAACGATTAAAAATATTCATGAATACGAACAACTTTAACTAAAACATTCATAAAATACCTACAAGTAGAAACAACAAATTTAACGAATCGAGCAAAGTTTATAGATGTTTTGTGGAGTAGATACAATTTTTTAATTAAAATAATGTACCAATATGTTGTTCATATTTATGGATAATATCTACACCGTGCAAGGACTGATACATTGTCACGTATACTCCATATATAACACTTCTTTGTTTTCTCCCATTGACCTCAAAATATGTACAAAATAATTCAGGTCGTGGTATATTCGCGTCTCGCCCACGTCCCCATGCGCTAAGCTACGCTACGTCCTTACTAACTAGGTGCAATATAATGCAAATTCACATCTTATGTAATTATTTCTCTTCATAATGTACATTTATTTTTATTAGTTCATTAGAAGTTTCCATACTAATATAATTTATCATTAAAATTACTCTTATCAATTTGGCTTTTTGTTACTACTAATCGTTAGTTAACAATAATATTACATTTTTAATAAATACAAACATAACTTTTTACTATGATAACAAATTATGAATGGATGATTTTTTTTTAAATTCACTGACCAGTAGAACAAATGTCAGTACGTTACAGCAGTCCTCGATTGAGGTATTTTTGTTACATTTTATTAAAATATATTGGAAATTAGGAAGACCAAGTAAGAAGTTTAACAGTTCCTTCTGAATTTCTTTCTTATCTTGATATATTTACGTAAATACAAAACATTATATGTATCTCCGATATATTTATTAATTGAACTGAAACAGTAATGACTCAGTCTTAGTGAAATCGTTCCGTAGTACAAGTACAAAAAAACATAGAATACCTAAATAAATTCTGTAACTTTGTAAGTACATTGATACTGTACTAATTAATATTAAATATACCGAAACTAAAATAAAATTCAAATAAAAATATCAACATGTGAAGTGAACAATTTCTACCGATACGCCTAGCGTATATATAGGACAATTGTGTGCTAATCATAGCGTAGGATAGATTAAAATAATAAAATATATTTTCCTATCTTTGACCTGTACATCATTCACACCCTGGTGGTCAGCCTCGCTTTTTGTGACTGTACTTTACTTACCAGCTGGAATAAGATAATAAAATACTGTAAGTAATAATAATTGTACAGATTATAAGTTTAATACTTACGAGTATTTAAGTATTTAGCTTATAAAGGTATAGTTTTAAAAGTACAGTCCCAGAACGTACTAATAGGAGACAAAATATAATTGCCTCCAAATGTACCTACCTATTTACCTAGCATATTTATTACAATTCATCATACTCCCAAAATCTAATTAGTATTTCTTTTTTAATTAACATTGAGCAAATTCAGAAAAATGTATTTTAAGTTTCCTACTTAGTCTTTTTAACTCAAACCAACGACTACGCAACGACGCGACGGAGATGTTTGTAAAGTGGCCCTACTGGTTGATAATTGTGAAATAGAATTATTAAAAAAATCTTCATGTTACATATCTCTAAAAATGTCATACAGTGTCTAATTTTTGTTGCTCATTGCCTAACGACATAAACTGAAGAAGGCTTTAATAAAACTCATTGAAACATATATAAAGAAACTAACATAGATTTGGTATACAAAAATAATTCAATAATTGCTCATCTTGACTCAATTAACAATTCGTACTTACTGATACTCAGTAAACGTATTGCAGTTTAACTAAGTATGCATAGCACTATTATTGACTTTGCTTATTATACATTTATTGTATATAGTATGTTCCTGATTAGTAAATTGATTATTGCCACATATTTCAGTTATAAAACGTCAAAATAAATAAAACAAACTGCTATAGTTCAGTGGATGTACCGTCATTCCAAGCAACGCATTTTCTCTTCATTTTATACGAGATCGATAGATAACGATAGAGCTCGACGAAAGGTCTCAGAAACGGTGTCAGTAACTGGTAAAGAGCAAGTTATTTTTAAAATAGAATTTATCTTTGAGAATTGTTTGAAGGCTATCAAGCTGTATCGTTACCTTGCCTTTCTATAGGTACCTGTTACCTGTTAGGTACCTATAGATCGGCTCCGAAAGTCTACATGCGGAATAAGTGTACATCAACCAAAAGTTCATGAGGGTGATGTGGATAAATTTTCTACTGATAAATATTCTCTATTACCTCGAAAAGTTTAAAAGATAAATGTAAGTAATTGGTTTATAGATAGGTGTAAGAAATTTTAAACTACATAGAAAAAGTGTTCGGTGCACTAGAATTTTAAAGTGTAGTGTCGAAGGACCGGTGTAAATATGGGTATATTTTTTTTAATAAATTGAACAGAATATCCAGTAAGATAAAAAAACAGGGCAATCATAAAACTTTAAATATACCAACTATATAAATTTAATTTATATATTTACATTTTGTCTGACCGTACCTATTGTATAATTTATTTACCATGAGTCGTGACCGATTCCTTTAAATTCCTCTTTAGATGCCGTCACTAAACGGATATATCTTTATTTTTTAAGAGTCGGAAGTTTGCAAGTTTTAAAAAAATATATGCAATAATCATGAAGTACGTACTTACTCAATCCATAATAATATAATGTGTACAATTAAAGAGTAAGTAAGTACGAGAACTTACTCCATTGAACTCGTTCTGTAAACGTAAGTGATCAGTTGGATCTATCTTTAATTATAAAAAAACATTAATTGATTATATATAAAATATGCCATGTAAAAATCTAGTAAGTATTAATTACATGAATCAACGAACGCCCGCCACTAGGAGAGATTTTTTTTCATCCAAGACTCTCCTCGGAATTAACGGGATTTATAAAAAAAAGCAAGATCTATGACCATACAAAACGGTCACAGGATAACAGCAAGTAAACAAAACATAAATAAATATAATAAAATTTAAATAAATATATATTATTTATTTTATTTCATTAGCAAGCATAGTTCCGACCCTTTGATCACGTTATCAGAGGAACTATAGATTTAGACAAGGACCGTGATTGGTATCACTGTAAGAAGAGGCACTAATTACTTACTTCTTAGGGACTACGCTGGTCTTACTCAGCTTAAAATAAACTGCAATGCAGATAGTTATTTTAAAATATTAAAAAAGGGAATGAACTTTTGCACCTGACATGCGTGATATCTTAATAATTTATCAAACATGAATTTTAGTATGTAGTTTCCTCTAACGTACGCGCAAACATTTTACTTCAGTTACTTTGTTAAGTTAACCTTATCATTGGCCAATTATATGGAGTTCTAAAATTATTGTTACTGTCAGTTTTAAGGGCACAGTTGGTTGTTTTTAGAGTGGATCATGAACTACGTAAAAGTTTACTTTTATATATTTGTATGTGTACTATTAAGTACTCAAATATCTATGGTCACTCATTACAAATAATTTATGTCTGCTTTTCCATATCGTTGAAAGTACTTGAGAACTAAAACTCTTTTAAGTATTTTATATTATGAATGATATAGGTGTAGGTACCAAATGTAATCTATGTTTCGACGTCGTCTACTGTTTTTCTAACATTAAATAGTTAATTTTATGTAATCCTAAATTCAATCATACTTGTCGTGCACGCTATGCAAAAGTTTGTAAGGTCTAAGTCAGGCATCACATAACGGTGTAAAAGACTTTGTTATAAATTGTATATTCTTGTAACGTTTCTAACGACTCTGAGAACAAGGGTTGAAATTTGAACTTTAATATTATATGAAGAAGCATTTTATCCTAAATGAGATAAATTATCATCAGTGTCTCTTACAATAAATAACATTTAACATTATTGTGACTAGTAATTATTACTATTACCTATACGTTCACAACGTTTTTGTAGTGCTGGGTAGGAAATAATTGCAGTTTAATAAATTTAAAAATCACGTTTTTTTATGGAGAGTTGACGATGTACCCCCAGATTTAGTACAAGTGCCGATATCGTATAGAGGCGTAAAATAATATTTAATTTTCTTCTCCGAGTAGTACTAAGTCATCGGCTACCACATCTGATACGTGGAGGTAAATTATCCAATACATAAGGTTAAAGCAGACGAAGCACACGGGGAACACGATGCGTGAATATTTGTCGATATCCGATGGCGTGGTGCCCAGTAGTTTGTTGATGCCCTGTAAGTATGGTTTCTCTTGACTTCTGCGACTCAATTCATCTCATTACGAATTGCGATGTAAGTATTAAATAAGCATAACTGTTACGTCTACAATCCCCGAGGGGGTAGATAGAGGAACTACCTTTATCAATGGTAGTTACTTCCTATTTTTCGCCGTAAGATTTGGTGGACAAACGTGATAGGTGGCGATCCTATCGCCGTCTACTACGTGTACAATAGTATCCACAAAGACCCTTAGTCACCTCGTACGACACCCACGGGAAGAGATGCGGTGCTATTCTTTATGGCCGGCACGACACGGCACAATTGTATTAACAGCCGTTACAAAAGTAACAATCGCTTTGCTTAATATTTAGGTTTGATATTCGCTTTGCAAGATAGATTTATACAATCGCATAGTCATTTGTCATCTAATAAAAAGAGAAACATTGTACATACTTTTGAAGGTTGAATAATGTGTGGAGGATGTGCGGCCTCCTCGTCAGGTTGTGGTACAGGAGCTGGAGGAGCGCCCCTCGCGCCATTGATGGTATTTTCTAATGTACCACCTTTGGAATAAGCTTTCGGATCGTGGACTTTGAATCTGACTTCCTACAAAAGAAGTAAAAAAAATCTTGCACGTCTTTATTTACATTTTTAAATTAGCGTTACAGTGGAGTCACCTAAAGTCATGTGAATTTAGGACCAAAATTGGTGAAAAGGATAGACCACTATTATATCTACATTATAACAAAGACTTTAAATGGGATTTTTATTGTGGATATCTCCACAACTTTGCAAAAAACCGTGTTTGTAGAACCTGTAATATTTTTTAAATTCTTTACTAAATAGAACCGTCGTCGTTGAAGTTTGATATGATCCTGCAAAAAGTCAATTAGTACACCCGTAATCAATTTTCTTTAATAATTTAAGACACTACTCATATTTGGTGTGCGTATAACAGAAAAATTACTAAGTGTTATAGGTTATTCACACTTACCGAAGACCGGCTAGGCGGAGGTGGCCTCGGAAGAGTGCTCGTCCTCGGTGGGGGCAAAGGCTCTGATGTTCCCGGAGGCCCATCTATTTGCATTTTTTTCTCAGCGGCCATTTTTTGAACTGCTGTGAATCTTTGTTTCCTCATTTGTATTCGTTTAGCCATGTAACCAACAGTCGCATACTCTGCAATAAAGCGAACATTCCGTTATTATTTACTACACTGAACTTTAAATACGAATAATATCGCAAAGCTATGCATTCAATTAATGCTATTTGGTATTTGTAAATGTTTGATTACGTGATAATTAAACATTTACTGCATTAATGAAGTAGTTATTAACACGCTACCAATTTATTTGTAACAGAATTATTGAAGTATTTAATGTCGACTGCAAACATGATTGTTCAAAATTTTAATGAACAATATTAATGTAACCGTTTAATATGCAACAAATTTAATGAACAATATTAATGTAACCGTTTAATATGCAACAAATACAGAACATTTTAGTTAACAGATTCTTTGAATCAGATTCAGGGCCATGGCCCAGATATCTATAAAAAATTGGATTTATCTCAACCAATTTTTTTCCTGACGTCTCTGAGTTGCAACAACGTAAATATTTTATACATATTATTACTTATAGACAGCATTTTGTGTAATTTCATATTGGTTACCTAATAAACTTGCGAAGACCATCACGAAGCAGGTACCCAGGTAGACGTCTATAGACTTGACGTATGAGATCTTGGGCAGAGCGGCGTTCGTGGAGGACATGAGTGTTGTCATCGTCAACACAGTGGTAACACCTAAAGATACTCTAGCCGGTGTAGCATTTCGGTTCAACCAAAACGACACCCATGAAATAATGACAATCAGACCAGACGGGATATAAATTTGAATCAAGTAGTAACCCATAGAACGGACAAATTGTATTTCGCACGCCAATCGTGAGTAGTTTCCTGGAAATAAATTGAAATGATAAAACCATTTAACAGTCAAACTTAGTTAGGTATAATATAACACTCTTATATTATGAAGTCTACTTAAAAAGCTTTGAGTTTTGTGGTTTCATTATTTGGATAAAGAAAAACGTGCATAATTTATAAGTAAGTAATAATTACTCGTATATAACTTTCAACACTAAATATAAAAAAAAACATCATTTTGTTAACTTAAATAGACAGGTAATAAAAGACCTATATACGAGTATGTATAAACGTGTCAATTATTTGTGAAAAATAAAATTCTCACTTCAAAATTAGGGTAAATTTAGATTTGTAATTTATAATAAGTGGCATGCAAACTTCGAAAGTTCATTTAAGTCTGTACAGCAACGAGTAGGTTTGTACGAGTATGTCGGGCAAGTGGGTGCTCTAAGCAATTTCCGTTCATGCATGCTCACATTACCTGTGGTCAGTGAGATCTCCATAGCCCGTTGACGATGACCGAGCACCTTGAACTGCGGCAGCGACACTTCGCTCGACACGCCCACAGAGTTGGGGCCCTCGTTCCATTTGTATCGGATGTCCCGCATGGTGTAGCCGACTGTACCATGCAGAGATATGGAACGATAAAATATGCACCCATCGCATTGGGTTTTTAAACCATTCGAAGGGGTGATAGAACTGATTTAAAATCTATAGAACTACTAGAGTATACCAGTGTCTCGTAACAGCGACAAAGTTAGTGTGACGAATGTATATTATCGTCAAAAGTTAAATTTAGAAGCGTTTCAAGGTTTTATTTCATCTACAGAATGATATAAGCTTCAAGGGTTTGCATATTGTTTACACCCACAGGTATAAAATCTGGGATATGTCATTTGGAATACCAAGTCTTCCGTTTAAAAAGCAAAAAATATGAAGTAAGTATAGTTTTTTGAGTAGAATCATCATATCCGTAACTAAAAAGCTAAATGAAACGTAATGTTTATATACATGTACATATAATTAACTCACAGCTTTCAATTTCAATGTTGCATAATTGACGATCCATTGGAAAATATTGCAAATCCATTGGGCAAGAAGCAGTGATAGTCAGTCTGTAACAAAATGTTTTCAAATGTATAATATTGAATTCATCGAGATAAAATGTACCCAAGTACATACAGATACTATTTTTATTGACAGAAGGGTTCTCAAATAACACATATTGAATACGTTGACGTACCTTATACTTCGTGTAATAGACCCTGAATGGTGTATCCGAATGAATTCGTTGCTAGTCGTAGCAATGTGAAAATATGACTGCTTCTCATTTACAAAGAATGTATCAGGTACCCATATATTTCTAATAAATTCTGACCCAACCGAAAGCGTCTCTACACCAGGCCTCTTTTTGTAAGCTAATCTTGGGTCCGTCCAAAACTGTCTGAAGTAGAAATCCAGAGTGAAATCCTGAAAATTTAATACTATTGTAGAAAACCGTACACTTTGTACGTACTCGTACTTAGTTTATTTCGCTGTACAGGCAAACAATGGATGTTATTCGGCAACAAGACAAGTAAGTTATGCGAGATTTCCTGTTTGTCTAAAATGTTAGCAATTTCCACATTTGCATTACATTGACATGACACTTTGTCGACAGCCGAGGTGCATTCATCGTTTTGCAACAACGCTCAACAAGAATGCTGCAAATTTAAACGATTTATGCTGTATGATTATTCAGAATATTCGAACATTTTAACTTGCGAAAACGTCATGAAAATTTTCCCTTACATTTTACCATATTTTTTTTTCTTTGTCCAATAAATGTGAATATCACTCATTGTTGTGATAAGTACATGAATTTACTTGCTAAGTAAGAGAAATAATGTACTTACTATTTAATTACTAATAACGGTAATTCGTTTTTAAATTATGTATGAAACTTTCTTGCTGAGCAAAGTCATATAAATAATAGACAATATAATAATGGATAATGGACAATAATTGTCCTAACTTTAAAGAGAGTGTTAACTTTAACTAGTTACAATTAATTATTTAAACGTTTGTAAATAGACAATATTAATGACAAACACTAATAAAAACCTTGAAATATTAAGAAGTATTTTGATAATTATCTACAATCCCATAAAAAATAACAATCGATTGAATGAATCGAATTATATATGACTGACTCTCTAAGAAATCTTACACGACCTCAGAGGGGCGGCTAAAAGTTTTGAGCCTAAGTACCTTTAAGTATGACTAATGACTTGCACTGCATTTGTAATTGAACCTTAAACATCACCATGTCTGAGTCATCCGCGCATTGTACGAAATTGGAGTACATAGCTGTCATAAAATTCCTGACAAAGAAGAATAAAACGCCGACAGAAATATTTGAAGAGATGTTTACAGTTTATAGAGAGTCTGGACCTTCATTTTCCACCGTAAAACGTTGGAGCCGAGAATTCAAGCATGGCAGGGAGTCGCTGGAAGATGATCCCAGGTCTGGGCGTCCAAACACTGCCGTTACCGAAGAAAATGTTGAAAATGTAAAAAAAACATGTTCTAGAAGATCAGCAAATCAAGTTGTGGTAGATAGCTGAAGCCATAGGCATTAGCAAGGAACGAATCGGCGACATTTTGCATAATCATTTGCACATGAAAAAGGTCTGTGCGCGATGGATGCCGAAAATGCTCACGCCGCCGGACAAGCAACGTCGAGTCACAACTTCGCAGGAGTTTTTGGATATCTGTGGCGATAATCCTGACGATGTTTTTACTGGCATTGTCACTGTTGATGAAACATGGATCCGCCAATACTGGCGGATCATACGATCCAGAGTCAAAACAGGAGTCAATGCAGTGGATAGAAAAGGGAGAAGAGCCGCCTCGGAAATTTGAAGTGGAAACATCGGCATCCAAGCTCATGACCACTGTTTTTTGGGATTGTGAAAGAATTCTGTTCATTGACTACCTTCCTAAAATAACTACAATGAAGGGGGACTATTACGCCGCATTGTTGACAAAAATACGTCAAGTGGTTGTCGAGAAAAGGAGAGGCAAACTGGCGAAAGGAGTTCTGTTTTTGCAGGACAATGCGCCCGTGCACACTGCGCGAGTTGCACGGCGCGCCCTGGCCGAGACAGGATTTGAAGAAATCAACCACCCACCCTACAGTCCAGACCTAGCCGCCAGCGATTATTTCCTATTTTCCAATTAGAAGAAAATCTTCGCCCTCGGAGGGATCTCCGAGATTTTCGAGTGACGAGGAAATGAAAGCGGCCGTAGACGAGCATTTCGAAGGCAAAGAGGGCGAATATTTTTTCACTGGGTGAAAAGCCCTTTTTGGCAGATGTAAGAAGTGCATTGAAATAGAGGAAATAATGGTGGATTATATAGAAAAATAAATTTTGTTTACATTTTTATCAGCATTTTTAATACTCTAGGCTCAAAACTTTTCAGCCGACCCTTAGACTATCTTTATAAATGCTCAAATTTTCCCTAAGTGATATTCCCAGTGAACTCTGAGATCATAATATAGAGTCATTTTATGAATGTACCTATGTTGTAGCCAGTCAAATATCAATACTTAACATAGGTACCTAAAAACATAACATTTCAAAGTATATTTATTCAAAGTGATAAAATATTTCTCCTATAATTATGGACCATCCTCCACATTTAAGATAAACAGATGTGTTGATATTGACTAAATAACAATACAACAAGGTTTTCAGACTGACTAGTCTACCGCTTTCAGTTCATCGCTTAAATACCTAAATGAATTATGCGAATATTTATTATTACTGTTAAAATTTTAATATCATTTGTGCCTCATAATTTTCCAAAATTAATATACAGTGTACTTTATTAAAGTAATATATTAACGCTAGGTGATATAATTGTGATCCGGATATAGGTCACGTCCTGAAGTGACTTTTAAAAGTCCCTTGATTTGGTTTCCACTAGGGGTCATACACCCTGGTCTGAGGTTGGCATTTATTCTTTTGGAACCGTTATCAAGGGTAGAGTTTTGGCGTTTTATACTTTGTTTATTCCCGTACGTCCCGATATTACTCAACGGTGAAACATGGCGTGATTTTAATAACAAGTAACGTCACCGGTGTTCAAAAATAATTTTCTAAATAAAAAAATAATTTTATCAAAACAATTAAATATGAGCAATAAAACGTCAATTAATATAAGTACATAATGATGAATAATATTATTGTTGTATAAAAACAATAAAACTGAAATAATAAAATCAGATAAAGTATTCGAAGTTTCCAAGTCCAAACGGAACTTACTGGACAAAGGTACAAACAAAAAAATACATTCACAGCGAGACTACTTAAAGTTAGAAATAAGGCAAATGGCGAGTCTTGAGTATTTAACGCCATTCCGAAAAAGATATCTTTAGTAAGAAAAAAAACCACAATCACAACAAATACCTACTCAAGAACATAAAAAGCTTAAAACAGAATAACAACAATGGAGCTTTGCGACAGTGTCTTGCTTGGAGGGATGCTTAATAGCAAAGTACATTTTTAGTATGCCTTTAGAGACACACCCGGATGGCCACACCACTGTTACTAAAGTTCGACGTAACAAGTTAAAGATAGAGGTGTGTCGCCTTCCGGGCGGTCGGCTCCATAACGCCGGCATGCTCGCAGCCTCGTGTCTGGGGCTGCTCGGTCGCAGCGGCGCGGGCGCAGCGCGCGACCGGAGCGACCGAGACAAGCGTGAGCTGACAGTGGCGAGTACCATGAGCACTTCGGAGACGGAGCTGATAGAGAGCACATACATGGTGACGCCCACCTCCACTGGCGGACCTGCAATCAAGCCCAATCGTGAGTCGGGCGCACGCCTCGCGCCGTGAAAACCAAACCAGAGGACGGACGTGACGCCGGAATCCCTCGATAGAACGCGAACCATACAATTCAGTTTAGTAGTTATAAGTTGATGACTGAAATGATAATCTGTCGCTCGACCGAGGGCTTTTAACCTAACCGCTCATCTTGCTAACCTAACAAACTACGTAAAGGTAGTTTTATAGTATTAAATACCATTTTCACTTCAGATAAGGAGCTGATGGAGAGCACGTACATGGTGACTCCCACATCCACTGGCGGTCCTGAAATATTACATCGGTTACATTACCTAATACAATTCTAGACGTATAGATTAAATACCTATTCCGTTCGCCTCTGGTGTAGAAAATAAAAAGATTTGGGTTCACATTAAGGAAAGAGAGAATAGTAAAAAAACCGGTCCAAGCAACGTGGACCGTTGACTTGTGAAAGAATAATGAGTCCGTGTTTCGGGGTGAATTAATATTTAAATTTGAATATATTCAGGTCCCATTCTTTTATTTAAAGTTTTGACTGGTTTACGTTTGTGGTGTGGCGAAGGCCGGGTTCGTAACAATGAGTTTCTCGGTTTTTTTCGTAAGATTTACGTAAATTTACCAACTACTCTAATGGTGAAAAAATCATGAGAAAACCTGCACACTGAAATAAACAGTGTGTGAAATGGGGAAGACACTGACAAACAACCGAATTAATATATCGAAGACGTCGTTCTATGTAGTTAACTCCATAGAATTGAACGGTACACATTTTTCTTGCATCTTGCTGTACAAAATTTATGTTCCACAGGTAGGTACTATACTAAGGTACGAGTAAATAAAACCCCAAAGTATTTGTTATAATTTTTATTGATACAAAGAAGAAAAGTAAATCATTATATTCCTCAAGGTCAGCATCGCATCATAAATCCTCTAATAACATTATAGATAAGTTATTATATGTTTATAGGCGGCGGTGACCACTTACAATCAGGTAGGCCGCTTACACATCTGCTCTCCTTATACAATAAAAAAATATCCAGTCAAGATTGACACTAGAGCAGTAAACATATTAATTTGATTGTGAACAGAGGTAAACCTCGACCATCGGGAATATGTCAAGAGGGATCCACTGGTACCTACTTTTATAATCAGCTTTATGGAGGTCGCTATGAATAAAATAGTTGACATAAAATTCCTCCACTCCATTATATTCCTGGTGAATCTTTAAATTTTTTGCTGTGAATTAAAGTATAATATAATCTTTTAATGTTATATTTTCAATTAAGTAAAGCAACGAAACCAAAACCGGTCTCGTTGATGTCTTTTGTATGGAACGTAATTATTATGTTAATAAATTACGTTCTATACAAGAGACATTAACGAGACCTAATTAACATAAAAATAAATACACACTTCCCAGTACCGGAAGTTTTTACATACACATAATGAGCATATATCACACAGACTTTGAAAATAACCTGCACTTTAGGTATACAATTTGAACTATCATTACCATGATCGTCCAAAAACATGACTGCTTATACAATTTCTAACTGTAAAATGTAATATAATCTTTTTAATCCGACTGTACTAGATACAAAAGATTAAACAGCAACGTATTTTCACTACTGCATCTAATTTTCAAATTTCAAATCTAATTTTTCAAATTTTTGTTATGTGTAGTTAGGTAATCAAATATTCCGTCAGGCTATCAGATATTTTGCCAATAATGTCGGTTAGATAAAAGTAAGTTTAATATGGTTCCAATTACACATGTCCCTAACACTATTCAAAAAAAAAATGTGGTGAATGTGGACAACGTTATATGAACATTTTTTAATTAAACTGAAAAACACTATGTATTCTGCATTCTGTCATACCGCTTGAAAATCCATTAGCCGTCAGAAGAGGTATTTTTCCGATTCCACCTCAACCCAAACCGCTAGATGTAATGAAAAATCCGTCAAGTTGTCAACACTGGACGAGAAGAGTTGTAAATTAAAAACAGATAGAAAAATAAAATGTACTGACCTCCATAATTTGGCCTCACTCTCTTGTCGTAGCTTACACTTAGGGAATCCAAAATGGCTGAGATATTGACGTCACCAAACATTCCCCCTCCGCCCGCTCCCCTGAAAGGGAAATCACAAAACGTATTGAATAGCGTGACTGGCAAATTACGTTGATACTCACATATAGGGTGTTTTTACATTAGACGATAACGACACCGACACGACACCGATACGTATGGTGTCGTGGACCACATAGTGTGAAATAATTTATGTTGATTAATAAGTTTATTTATTTTCTCTTAGGGAAATTTACAGACAAATACATAACTACAACAGACTTAAAATATATTAATAAAAATATGCTAATAATAAATTTCCACTTGTAAATAAATTAAGTTATATAATTATTATAATCATTGAATGCCTTTTTAAGGTGGATTGTAAACATTTAATTTTGTTAATAATCTTAAATTAATATGAATTAAATCTAGTACTAAATGTATGAGATTCGTATGTATGGGTCGTTATCGTCTAATGTAGAGATGTAATCGCCCGGTCTGCGTCGGTGGCCTAGTGGCTAGAACGCTGGGTTCTCATGCGGGTTCGAAACCATGCAATGCCATGTACGCTGAGATTTTCTGATTTTTTCGAATACTTATGTACCTACATTTACCGACTGCACTAACGGTGACGGAAAACGTCGTGAGGAAACCTGCATGTCTGTGGAAAACAGTTTCCGAAGGCGTGTGAAATCCGCCAATCAGCACTGGGCCCGCTCGGTGGATCATGGACCGTACCCCTCTTGTGCAAGGAAGGGCCTGTGCCACAACAGTGGGGCCATTATGCTGATGAGAGAGAGAGTGTGAAAATGACAATAGTTGAAGATATATCGAGCTCTCTGTGTAATCCTCTCGCAATAAGTTATTGTTATGATTCCTTGACTTCGTAGTATCAAATAAGTTAAAACGACAAGGTATCAAACTTTAAACTCTTTTTATATAAATATATCCTGCGATGTGTTGTCCACTGTACAGTCAGGAAGTGTTTAAGGGCTATAATTGCTAGCACACGTCAGTTTTAAAAGGTCTCTGTCTAAAATTGTGACTAGGCTTAGAAAAATACTTGAAAATCGAACGTTCAAAGAGGTGACATACTAGATAAGTATAGCATAGATGAAAAAAACCTTTTGACATGAATTCGATGAATGTCTTACTCCAGGTATGGGAGGCATTCCGTGAAAATAAGTGTGACACAAATCACGTACTTGGAAACGCTTTGAAACACACACACGCTGCACAGTTTTAAACATAATAATTACATAGATTTTATATAGACCTTATAACACGCGATAAGTAACGGGAATGAAATTGAAAACTGGTAAACACTTTCAGGCCGCTATATGTTCTTCAATAAAAAGTTTAGCACCCTATTCTATACCTCAGTTTCTGAAAAGCCCCTACGCATTATACAAGTCGATTAAGTTCTTTAAATATTACTTGAATAACATCAGGAATGAACACATTATTTTGTCAATAGTTGGGTGTAATTGTCGATCAACATTTATCTCTATAAGCGTCAATGGGGATGGCACCTGGATCAATAGTTACGATCCTTGTATCTCTATTTATCGATCGAATAGTAGGTGCCTTGTTCTTTAGTCACTTTAGCGTCCTTTGTCCTTTCAAATAGCGCCGAACATGTCATCTTCTTAAACGAGAAATTGAAACTCATACATTAAAGAAAGATAGAGTTATATTTGATTGGCACTAGCAGTTTATAATATAGTTCTATGCGATTCTAACCGGTACTGCTAGGGGAAGGCAATAAACGGAAAGATACCGGTATTGTTATATCTACTAGAATTAGTGGTAGTAGGTCGCTCGTCGCGCCGCCGTCAACACATAGGTATCTTATTAGGAAGTTTGACCTACTCCGACTGGCTGTTTCCCGTGCCGATAACCGTCCCCGTACGCTCAATTAAATTAACATTAACAAAATAAACAATTTCAAAATGAACTAAAATTATTGTTCAAAAACTTTAAAAAATAGAAACTGACTCTACTGAACAAACCTTTGGCTTTTTTTCTCCACGACGATTGGAGGTAATACTTTGCGTTTAGGGTAAGTAGTTGTTTATTTTTTTGTTAGAGTGTGAACTTTCTATGTTCCCTCCTAATTCCAAAAAGGCTTTACTAATTTCGATGCGGTTGTTTTTTATGTTATGTGGCCCTTCGGAGATGGTTTTTAGATAATTTTTAACCAACAAAACACTAACATATTACCTAACTGAAGTATTTAAATTAGATTTGCACATCGTGAAGGAGAAAGAATATGGTTAATTGACCAGAGTAGAGACCAAAATAACATCTCTTAAGTATATTCTTTCTTATTATGCTTTAGCTAATGGCATGCTGTGGTGTTCTATGTTGTCAATATTATTCAATTTTGTTGCCATAAAGCCTCTTCAGTCGTTACTTAATACTTACATAGCTAATAGAAGCTAATAGTATAGTGGCTACTTTAAGTACCTACAACACTCAATCTACCTAAGTAATACGACCCTATCCATCTCTTGAAGTAACTCAATACCAATCTTGAGTGAAACAAGCCCGTTCTATATGTTAATTTAGTAAACTATGGACTGATTACCTACATATGATCCTGTGTGGATCATATGAGTCGGTACCAGCGACATGCAACCGGTTGCACTGCGCGGCTTGCGGTTGTCAAATCTAGCAGTGCAATGCGTTGCACGAGTTTAGCCTCGTTTCTTCTCATTTGTATTATAACTATTTCAAACTTTTTAATGATTCGGAGGCGGTTTTGAATTGTTTAAAGAATTTATTTTACCATTTTTAGGGTTAATATAGGGGGTTTTGGGGTTGATGGAAGGGGAGGCGTCTTTCGTCGACATGTTCTCGGAAAGGTGCACTGCCTAATTACAAGCGACATGCTGGCATCCTGGACTTCCGTCGTCCATCTCCGAAATAGGTACCATCAGATCATCAAATTTTCATTGAATCCAAAATCGGTTCACAAATTCCAGAGGTAAATACATAAAAAACGCAGTCGAATTAAGAACCATCCTTTTTCGAAGTCGGTTAAAAAACCTATTTTTGCCTATTTTCGCGGACGTCAAACACATACTTAAAGTTCGGATCTATGAATATTTCTCCGTGAAATATCACATCAGACGATCAACCTTAGTTAAGACAAGACACGCAAGACGCGACGCAAAAGTCTCGCCAGATTTAATCCACCTCTAGACCATTATGATGGACCTCTCCTAGTACAAACTTATAATAGCTTTGTTGAACCTTAGCGTAATGGGTAAAATAACACAATACAAATTGTATTACTAGCTGTTGCCCGGCTTCGGTCGCATGGACTTTTTTTTTTTGCGAGCGGTGCGCACAACAACTTACCAAAGTGTCATCGCAATCGGATGAATGGTATAGGAACGCATAGAGGACAAACGTGTTGATTAAAAAAGATACATTCATTTTTAATCAACACGAAAGAAGAAGAATCTTTATTTTTTTTATTATGCATTTTGTTGAATGGATTAGAAAACTGAATATAAGAGCAGTTTAAAGGTTAATCAGTCGTCGCCCAAGAGCCTCTCGATACAAGACCCTTGCATGCCAAGAACACTTCAGAAACGAACGACGGCGAGACGTCGACACTCGGCTCCTCGCGACTTTCATTTGCCACTCGAAAATCTTTCGTTAAATTTCCTCGGTTAGTACCTTTTTGAGTTCGACTTAACTAGCACTCGTCGGTGTAGTATGAGTATAATAATGTAAACAAATTATAAACTACTAGTAATATTACGTAATAGTACATGACGTATTCCGTATCTCTACTGCGCTATGATATGGGCTGCTCCAAAAAGAACGTAAAGAGAGTCCTTTCTTTCCGACGCCGGCAACGCACAAGCAATGCCGCTGGTGTTGCACGTGTCCCTAGGCGACGGTGGCATGTTTGCCTGTTTGTCTTAAGGCCGTCACAGACGGCAGCTATAATATATATTAAGGTATACAAGTATTATATCCCGGGATATATATTTTTGGTACCACACACGCAGCAGGTAAAGAGATATATATCTTTCCTTCATTTCACTGGTGTAACGCCTAGCTGACGCACGTATTCGCTGCTAAGTTCAAATTATAGGCTGTTCCAATTTTTAACGTAATAATATTGTGGATACGTCGTCGAGTTACTTGTTATTAGATTTACTGGATAGTTCATCAGAAGATGAACTTATATCTTCTTAATATGAACCCACTGCTAGCTGAGCTTTAATATAGTATTTAATGCAACTGACACGACGGCACAATTGTGGGCGTGCCGGAAGTCGTCGAGAGAGACTTACGAGTGTCAATGTCAAACTCTGTCTTTGAATTTGTCTTTGTACTGCAGTTGTATATGGACCTGTTTAAGGAAAAATGTGTACTTTCGAGACCTTCGTGTAACGAAAGTTGAACAGTATGAAAAGTAATAGTCATGAGGGTCTGATGCCCAGGAACAGTTACTGGATGTCAAGAACGAAAACAGCTATAGGAATATCGTGTTTTGCATCAAATGACTTCATTCATGCAGCCGCTTCCATACGCTTTATTTATTCAATTTCAATTTATTTATTCGTTAACAATATAATTCAATGTCAACAAGACAGCATGTGCATTTTGTGCAATAAAGAGTATTCATTCATTCATTCATTCATGTCCACATTATGCTAGCAAAGTCATTTTAGGTATAAATGCAACCGATTAACCGATCACTAGGGGAAGGACGGGGCATAGTGGAACGGGTTGACATGCGGTGGCGATCGCGAACCATAGACACGCACACTACCCTCTATCGGTTGCTATAGAAAACATGCGTGCGTACAGCGACCGAGCGAGCCACACGGGCGATACAATTTTTTTTCCGCTATTGTTTGTAAAAACACCTAAAGTTCACGGTCGAATAATTAATAGTAACTCTCTTCTAGTTAAATTATATGCAACTGCCTTACAACATCTGTATGACCCAATGGTTAGCTAGTAGAAAATGCCGCATGGCATTAAGCTCGCCTCGTGTACTATTTTTGTGCGTTAAATTGTGAAATAAATAAATAAATCGGATGTTTGTTGAAAGGTACGTATTTATTTAATTAAAACTAACAATTGTTATATGTTGCTATAGATAGTAGGTTGAACTTAATAATTCTACTAAATGCATTGCGATCTTGCTTTAGAGAATTTCCACCAACTGAAGATTGGATGCAATGCCAAAAGTGCCATGAATGGGCCCATGAACTATGTGGTGATGTGGAGAAAAGACAATTTAACTGCATCGAGTATAAAAATGAAAAGTTTAATTACTTGTGTTTCAATTCGAATTATTAAGAAGTCTGAGATTAATATCCCCCCCCCCTCTCTCTCTCACACACACACCCTTTCAACACACATAATTACACACACTTCCAACTTACATACTTACACGCATACCCTTTTCTTTGTTCTCCCCACTCCCTATTCCACTTTCCCACCTCCATATTTTATTAGCTGTTACTAATTATTATTATTTTGTATAAATTAAGGAGACCTATTTTTTGGCTTGCACGCATGTAATAAAAAGAACAATTCAGGCATTATATAGCTGTAAGATTTCTCAGAAATAAAAATAAATAAATATGTAAGCTGATTAAATATTGTTTAAGACCATAAAATAAATATTTTAGTAAAACGTACTTATGTTGCTATTTATTTTAATTTTTTGAAATTAAAGGTTCCACTTTTCCCCCTTCCCCTAATCAATATATAATATATCGAGATGTATTGAGATGTATATTTCCGTATCGCTCGGTATCTTAAGATCAAAGATATAAAAAATATATATTAACGCTGCCGTTGTGTGACGGCCATTAGCCTATTTATTAAAAAAAAAAGATTTATTTGGTACCCTTAATTTTGACACTCGGTTAATTATTATATTTCGGACCGACCGAATATACACCCTTAAACTGCTAAACTGTTGATTTTTATTATTATTTATATTTAGTATCAAATTAAGTACTACTTTACAAGATATGTCGGATGAGTATGTATTTTAAGTTAAGTACCTATAGTTATGCGCGTCTAAAATTGAAAGTTGAATATTTCGAAACACAAACTTGCAAAAGCTTCAGTGTTTATGGATTGATTATGATTATTTGAAACATAATATACAATCGATCAAGATGAATTCGATGGTGCATTTCGATAGTCAGACCATTTTAGGAACCAGTAAAGTTATAGAAAGGAGTACAGAAAATTTGATCCCATAATCAACACCAACAATCTCATTTGGAAGGTAATTTTATAGTAGGTATGTTATAATAAAAAAATGTCCAAAATAACTAAACTGTGCATAATGACTAAAATATAGATCGTAACAAAAATGTGGAAACGTAGACACGCTAAGCCTATGTAAATGAAACTCACTGTATGCGCATTTTTTAAAGTGAAAACTTTAAGCGCATCTTGCGCTCTTTCTGAACAATGAACAAAAGTGAAACGTCACGCTCGAGTCGGTGACGCTGAATCGGGTATACTCGGTTCCATTCGACATCAAGCGCGCTCAGGTCGGTGACGCGTGTTTTTCTTTGTAAGTTTTCACTTCTATCGTGTGGTAAGCACACACCCCTTTTTTAATAATTTATGGAGAGCAGACGTGCAAACGGGCCACTTTATTTAAATTATTTTATTAGGGGGTTAGCGATGCGCTGCTAACCTTGAGAACTTAGATGGAGTGCCGGTATGTGTCGTCGGTAACTACGCTGGCTCTAAGACCTTTCAAACCAAAATACAGCAATGCAAGCTTCTTGCTTGTTGCTGCTTTGCGGCAGAAATAGGTAATCTTTTACCACACAAGCTGACTCTGCACATAATTATAACACTTTTAAGAATATCTCATGTACCTTTCATTTGATATAGGTACCTACACAGGGTTGTATGAAAACAAATATAATATAAAAGATTAATTTTTGATAAGTTAAGTACTCTATATGTCAAGTCCACTTCGCCCCACTGCTAGGCAAAGGTCTCCCTGCAGCATTTAAAATAACATTATATAAAATGAAACAGGTAAATAAATTAAGAATAGATGACATTTTACTTATTATAAATTAAATGCCATGTAAATCCTTCAGGTTCAATACAAACACGGTGACACTGTAAAGGTCATTTGAACGACAAGAAAATGTCAGTTCGAAAAATAATCTTACTCAGAATATACATATTACGTGATATTACCAACCCCTAATACCTATTATACTGTTGTAGGTATCACTATGTACTTTTATTATTATAGTTATTAGATATCTTAATGCCATAATGTATTATTAATATTATTATACACAATTTGAAAGGCATATCGAGCTATGGCGGGACCATTCCAACATAGAATATAATATTAACCTCGCCCTTTCAACCTACCCGCCTACCTACGACCATAGTAACTAACTACTCATAAACATAATATGTGTATCAAAGTCACCGCTATGATCGTGAAAGCAGTCGTACTGTGAAGCACAATTACATCCCTCGTTTGACTCCGATACCTACAGACTTATTTCTCAGAAAAAGTTGTTGTGGAGATAATAATAAGTCTATTTATATTTTATCAGGCCATAACATTGCCTTATGAAGCAATTCACGATTACTCATAACAAGCTTATTTGCTACCTTTCTATCTCATATTATTTGTGAACTCAATAAAACTTATTATGTTCCCTGCATGTACCTAGTAACTAGTCCCCAATTTAAATTAGCTACTCATACATCTCGTAATCAAAATGAACAGCGTCATGCTGTTTTTCTTGACATTACTATATCAGTATCAGTATATAATAGTACTGTATATATGTATATACAATATACAGATATTATGACGGGCTTGTACATGACTTGTACATGACTTGTGCATGACTAGCTATACATTCGCTGACATTTGGAAGATTAAACAGGAGGTGGAGAGACCCTGAGCAACTAATCAAGAAAGTGCACCGTACCGCATAACTGTAGGGGTACCCGATGGAGTTTAAAGTTGTCTATACATATGTAATAGGTTTACAAAATGAACGTATGTAGATCGATTGATGTTGCTATGGAACCATTATAAAGATATGTTTAAACCAAATTTGATTAATTAAACATGACACGAGGTTTCAAATTACTTATATAATATAATAAGTCTTTAACAGTATATTTAATTTTTAATTAACTGTTTTTAATAATTACCTAGGTAAATTATGTGAATTCATTTGCTTTTATATTATTGTATTTAGGAGAGCAGAGAAACAATCGGGCCAGTCGATGGTAAGTGGTCACCAGCGTCACCGTGCAAGCATTGTTGCTTTGCAGCAGAAATAGATATATGGGTGATACCTCCCCAGGTTGAGCATACAGAGCATACCACCTTCGAATTGCTTGTATAAAACAGGTTATTTTATGGTTAGCTTTTCCATTTACGGTTTGTAGATAAACTTGTCCGAAGCACATTGCTTTGATATTGTCAAACACTACATTACATCTTTCATTTCTTTCTTTCTTTCATCTAACATTTGACCTACTCTATATAATTGACCAAGACTACGTTTGATCAACACTACACACTTCGATGAGATATTTATGTATGTTAACTCGACGGAATATGCTTCGAACAAAGGTTTACCCCACTGTTGTACGTACTTAATTCTCTATTATTAATCTCAGTTTAGAGGCTTTGGTACACAACAATGTAACTCTTGTAACTCCACTAACTTTGGTGGATGCTAATGCTAATGTATTTTTTATTCAGCTAGGTATCCCTCATTTAATTAAAATACATATAGTTACATCATATATTTATACTTGACTATATGACGAAGTTCGTTCCATTGACATTATATTCGCGCCGATTCTTTGTCAAACTCTACAGAACGTTTGGTTTGATTAGCCAAAAAAAATTACCGTTTTCTTCCTTCGACAATCTAGACATAACATAATTACCGTAGCACATCCCACCGGCAGAACCCAATAACTGGTCATCATCACATCTTCAAGGTTCCAGGTGTGGGACGGTCACCATGGTCACATACATTTGAGCTCAAACTCAAACCATCTAACTATTACCGTTCCAGAGATCCCATCTGACATCAAAGATACTCCAAGATCTTGGAGACTACTGGTCAATTTTATCAGACGCTAGGTCTGATAAAATTGAAAACACAAGAAATGAGAACACTCTCAACAAAATTCTCTATTAAATAAATAAAACCGGGTCCAAATCGGACAATCCGTTCTCAAGTTATGATGCCACAGACAAACAGACCAACAGACAAACGTGTCTAACTTATAACACGCCCTCACTCAATCGGCCGGGGGTTAAAAAGGATCGGATCGCTGGTACCCTCAAGTTGTCCCATTAATGGTGCTTACAAGTGATCATTTTTTATTTTATTTTATTTAGTACCATCTATGGTACTAAATGAACCGATATGTCTCATTAGTACCATTTGCTTGCTTATCGTATGGTTAGTAGCCGTCCTATTTGTCAGAGTAGTTCAGGCCTCCCGTAGGCCTCTGACATGGCTTAACGACTGCTGTCGAACGACAACAACTGGAACCGACTGCTTAACGTGCTCTCCGAGGCACGGAGGAGCTCTGATAAAATATGCCACTAGCGGTCACCCATCCAGGTACCGACCGCGCCCAACGTTTCTTAACCTGCACGATCACTTGTGGACCGTGTTCGCAACTAGGCTACGAGCTCCTCAAGTACCATTACCAGTACATTACATTATACATATGCAAATAACTTTTATATTATCTATATATTTTTATAACATTTTACTTTATTTAACCTTTTTGAATATCATCATCATCATCAGCCTATTAATGTCCCCATTGTTGGGGTACAGGCCTCCCCTTGTACAAGGGGGTACGGGCCATGATCCACCAAGCGGGTGCTGATTGATGGATTTCACACGCCTTCAGAAACTTTTAATTTCCTCAGACATGCAGATTTCCTCACGATGTTTTCTTTCACCGTTAGAGCAGTCGGTAAATGTACGTAAGTCTTCGAAAAAATCGGAAAAACTCATTGGTACATGGCATTGCATGGTTTCGAACCCGGACCTCCCGCATGGGAGTTCGGCGTCATAACCACTAGGCCACCGACGCTCTTTTTGAACATAATTATGTAGTAAAATCCGTTTGACCGACAAAGTCGATTATTACAAAGAGCAATCTAAGAAAGATTCTTGTAGTAGATAATAGCGATCGAACCGAGAATTAGTACGGAATCGTTAAGTTACGATGAAGGTAGCATTATTCAAAGGTATTAAAAACTAGCATACTCGTACAAGACCAAAACAACAACAAACAGAATCATTTCATTATTATTTGTAGTTATGAATCAAGAGAGTATTTACATTTTTGTGTTATTTACATTTAAGGGTGTATATTCGGTGTATTTGTTTTATCTATTTCAATAGAGTATGAGTTTATTTATTGTTGTGAAATTGTTGTAACTAGTATAATCAGCTGATGATAATGCACAATCTATCTAGCACACCAGCAAGATCCAAATACAATTAGTATCTAATTATTAGGCGACTTTTGTAATTTTCAGTAATTTCGTAAAAAAATATTTTATATTTATTTAAAGTGTTTGCCATGGACATAGTTTATTGACACATACTAAGTATAAAAAGTGTTCCCAATTAAATGTTGTTATCAGCGAAAAACTTACTTCTCTTTGCGTTTTATTCCATTTTGCATGCCAGCCAATCTTTCTTTTATCTTGAATATAATAAGATATTACTTAATCTTGAAATTAAGTAAAGCCTTGATAATATTCATGCGTTTGCAGCAGCAGGTTAATTAAATTCATCGATTATGCTACCGATATATTAATTTCTTGGATTCAAAGTCCATTTCTTGGAATGAATTTTACTAAGAGAGCAGAAATATATCTACCTACAACGCGAAACAATAAATCCTAAACTAATAAAACCCTAGTTTATTATTCATGGGCGCAGATTCACGAAATCTGTATGTTTCACATAGTTTGGCGTGTTATTACAATATAAGAATTGTGAAACATGCTGTAAACAATCTCGAGGCAGGGTTTTAATTTTTAAAGGTTTACACCCACACTATGGCTTCACGGTTGCATGATAGGTCGGACTGTGATTTTGTGTCGACTTGCATTTGTAATCGATGTTATCTGTGAGTAACTGTGGAGGAACGTCGGGCAGATAGATACTTACGCGGCGTGGTCGGCGTGCGGCAACCATGCGATCGCGAGAGCCAGCACGAGAGCGATGCTGTGCACGCCGCGGGGACGGCTCGTATGCATGTTTTGCGCGTCCGCTTGCGCCCGGGCGGACGCTGGCTGCCGGCGGCCGCGTATCAGCCTGCCGGCGGACTGGCGTGTTCTCCCAGTGTCTCCAGCAGCAAAGAGCGCCTGCGCCTAACTACCTATCGACCGCGACCCGGCCGCCTCCTTCCGCTCGCAACAACGACGATGCTCAGATCCTCACAGGGAGCCTTATTGAGCGACAAATACTCTAAACGGTCTATCGCGACGACGGCAGAATCGCTTGACTTTTCGCTACTGCTCACATTTACAGTAACATTCCAAAAAAGATTTCCAAAATTGCACATCTTAATACCATTTTCTTAAAATTCAAATCGAATTTGAACAGAATAATGATGAGCCATTTTTTCCGTCGGCAGTATCTCTAGAAGTTATATTTAATTAATTAGGAATTGTTATATATCTACATACCTACCCCAAAGAAATATTAAAAACTACAGAACTTCTGAGGGAAAACGAATTTATCGATTTTTACAAAACTTATTCTATTCATTATACCTACCTATACTAGTAATTTAATTAGATACCTAAATATGGAATTGGATTACAGACAGTGGACTTTGGACATTAGACTCTCAACACTGGACACTTAACCTTTTAAGCGCCAAACATATTTTCTTTGAACTTCTTTGAACCACCGCCAATCGTATAAAAATAATCAATTAGTGCTTGCAAAAGTGGCTGCAATCGATATACTTTTAAAAGTCACACCAAAAAATCAGTCAGACTTTAGTCTTATTTATGAGACGGCGGCGTTGTGAGCTCGATGTTATGTCTTATATTTCAGACAATGGCGCTTAAACGGTTAACAATTGAACATCAGATATTAGACATTAGACATTTGAAATTGGAATTTGGATGTTAATTATTGTAATCTAACTAGCACTCGAGTAAAAAGGCTATCATTATGTAAAAGTTGCCTAAACTACTATTTCACTTTATTTTTTGTTCATCAAATTAATACTCTTGTGTAAGATACAGGCTCCATTATAATTTAAACCTCGTGTCACACTCAAATTTAATATAATTATTTCATATTAATTTAACCCAGCTTTTGGTTCTCTGTCAATGTGTGGTGTGGTTAATAAACATTAACTAAAAAGCGCACTGTAGTTTAATTGAAACACGAATATTATGTTAATGAAAGTGTATTGTGGTTTTGGTAAACGAATACGTGTTGCTATTGTAATTGAAAGCGTGAATAGCTAATTAAATACACTTAATGTTCTATTCCGGACTGTTCCACTATTGACATCAGTTAGTGATGACTGTTCTGCATCGTGAGCTGCCACTAACGTCTTTAACTCTCTGTCCTCTTCCGCCGAGTGATTACAGTCGATGTTCTCCTGAAATAGAAATAGACCAGTTCTGTGGTAAATACAATCTTAGAAGAGGTTCGAGTGAAGTACAGAAGGCGGAATCTCATACGGGAGGGATCCAGAAATACGATTTCTTGGTAGCCACATACGAGCCTAAAAATATGAACCGTCAAGGAAGTTGACCAATGTGAAGTTGTAATCTTAAAAAGGTTCTTATACATTATTATAGGACAGATAAACATCTCCTAGGTACCCCGAAAATCTATTTCTTAGATGCTAGCAACATACGTTCGAAAGATCCGTATCATATACAGTATACATCCCATACGGTCATAACATAACAATTTATCAATTTTAACCTATTTGGGACAAAGTAGCAATTAAGTTGGTAAGAAATAGGGTGTCGCTTGCTGCATGATTGTTAATGAAGTTATTATGTTATTGTTTAAGGAGAGACAACGCGCAAACTAGCACGGCCATTCGAAAAAAATACATATTATTTACATTATGTACCTTGTTTTTATACCGACGAGTGCGTCCCCGACAGAATAGTCCATGGTAAAAACGGTCACTTTTGGCAGAAATGCGTAGCGTAACTTCAGGAATTCAAACAGGGTTGTTATGCTAGTGTAATAAAAATTCTACTCATGCTGTCGGAAACAGATTCGTAGATTTTTTTAAATAAAAAGTAACAAAATACATGTATTTTTCCGATTGGTGGCGCTAGTGTGCTTAAAATCTTGAAGAAACTTACATCTAAAATTATACACGTGTGTTCACATTGCTGAAAGTGTAAGGCCTCATTGTACCTTCTCCTTTTTTTGCGTTCATTCTGATCAGGAGGTCCGTATTTTGCAGAACTACTAAATAAAGAAGTCAGATTCTGAAAAAAAAAACATTTGCGTGTAAGTATGGAGCATTAGAATGTACTCGTAGAACTGTCTAAGTACATAGTAGCTACCTATAAAATAGCACCTTACAGCAAAATCATTTAAGTATCTATATGTAGGTAGGTAGTAGGTGCGTCGGTGGCGTCGTGGGCTAGGACGTCGGACTCCCATGCGGGAGGTCCGAGTTCAAACCATGCAATGCCATGTACCAATGAGTTTTTCGGTTTTTTTCGAAGACTAACGTACATTTACCGACTGCTATAACGGTAAAGAAAAACATCGTGAGGAAACCTGCACATCGAAGATAACCAGTGTGTGAAATGGGGAAGGCAATGGCAAACCTATTAAACCTGCCACGAGAGTCGTTCTATGTGATTAATTCCTTAGAATCACGACCCTCAAACAATGAGGAAATTTGACTTAGAAGAAGTTAGTTGAAAAATGTACAAGTAACTAATTTTATATGAAGTTAGAACAGACTAATACTTTGTGAACCTTGTCGCAATAAGTTTAAGTTATGATGATACCATACCTTGATATTCGTATGAATGTGTCAAATAAATTAAAGCGACAAAGTACCAAAGGGTATGTAGACAGATGTGTTGTCTACTGTACGCCACTGCTTTATAAAAGTTAAGATCCATGACACATTGGCGATTTCCGAGCGATTTGCGAATGTGTTTCCTTATAAACAGTGGGCGAATCGCGAGCAGTGTCCTCGATTTGCAAGTAGTTTTCGCCAGAGTGATTAGGCCCTTAGAGAGAAGGAAGTAAAATCCCTTAAAGGTACAATTAAAGATTTTGAAATTCACGAGAAGAGGCGCAACCAATTAAATCAACCAATAACCGCTGGAATACGGATGAATTTCACATAATGTACTACTCTAACATATCCGTACTTCTAATTTGGATTAAAGCTACAGCGTCACGACTTGGTTTCCATACAATTTATTTTAAATAGGTATTATTTGTATTATGTCAATCATGCTATTGTCCGTTTGCGAATTTAAATATGTATCAGAACTTATCTTGACCTGAATGTTAATAAACTAATAAATAGTCTTTCAAAAATATATTGCACAATTACGGCAGTAATGTGTAAAGTCATATTTTGTATGGTAACCGAGTCATGACATTGCACGTTAAGATATATGATTAATATGACTATATTATATCCATTAGCACATTCCTTAGAACTGTGACTTATGACTGACAAGTCATCAGTTAAGTCTATTAGCATTCTTGAGGCAAATTGGGAATTCAAAAATCAGCTGGAAATGCTGTAGAGGAGACCATTAATTCAGTACGAGTGTACTTTGTTCTTTACTTTGATTCTTATCTTGAAATAGTGTATTGTGATACAAGTGCAGAAAGTTAGAAATTGGAAACGAAGTGCTGATTTTCATCCCTTAGGCACTCGTTACACAATGGCCTGCATTACTTGGCAGTGGCTTAACTTAAAAAGCAATGTTGTAAAATATTAATTTCAAATATCTTAACAATAGATATGTTAACTAATCATTTAATTTTACTCACACTGTGCAACATGGAAGATATGATAGTTTTTAAATGAAACATTACTACAACTGCAGCTGTAAAACCGATGCAAGCTAAAAAAGCTATTTTCTTCTCTCCAGTAAGTTTGTATATCTTGCGTAACACTAACTTCCATGTAAAGTGCTAGAAAAATACGAACAGATATTAGCTTCCAGGTAGCATACAGACGTCAGTGACGAAAAAATTACGTCAGCATTAAGTCATTTTAAGGTCAATCCATTTTGCGTCTTAGAAAACTTAAAAATGACGTCCACCATCAGTCGCTTTAGGGTTGATAAGGTCGGTCCATTATTCGTTCTTAAATGATGTAAGGTCATTATTCCACCGCTCGTCGCTAGATGGCGCTGTTCTACTACTCGTGATTTCTAAAATGCGGTGTTAAAGTTTTTACACAGTATAGTTACTTTACTACAATCGGAGGCGCGTCCATGGTTATCCTTCGAAATAGCTTAGACACGCATCTTGCTTAGCTGGAAGAGCGCTCTAACTAGATCGTTCATACCTACCTAGAGGACGAGCAGTGGTACTATTACCGGTAGTGTTGAACATTGGTTAGTACTAGTTGTTGTTGCACACAGAGCCGTTTCCTATTCTTGCTTTAACGTCACCATAGACTAATCAGATCACGTCACTCTAGCGTCGATTGTAGACGTCCTACTGACGTCCGGAAAAGACGTCTTTAGGCTGTGACAAATTGACGTCACCTGAACGACGTCGCGAAATGACGTCTCTTACGTCGAGAATGACTGTAAATGGACGTCATAATGACGAAAAAATGCTACCTAGGCTATTACCCCGCGACCGTTGTTTGTATTGTATTCATTTTAGCGCTATTTGAAGTCTTGAAGTTAAGTTAGTCAATCTATCCAAAACGTCAAATTCTGAAATTCTAAAATATACCATACTGCGCAAGCATAAGAGTGAGATTTAATCGAAGGTTTTTGACAGATGGTATACTTTAGCTAGTGGTCAACTGTACCAATGAGTTTTTCGAATTTTTTAGAAGACTTTCGTACATTTACCGACTGCTCTAACGGTAAAGGAAAAACATCATGAGGAAACTTGCATGTCTGAGGAAATTAAAAATATCCGAAGGTGTATGAAATCCATCGCACAGCACTGGGCCCGCTCGGTGGATCATGGTCCGTACCCCTTGTGCAGGGGGAAGCCTGTGACCCAACAATGGGGACGTTAATAAGCTGATGAGATGAAATTATTAAAGTTTGTTAGTCTTGCCGGCAAGTGGTCAAATCTACGTATGGCAACAAACACAGAATAATCATCGGTTAAAGAAGAAATGAATATGTCAAGTTCCTTGGTAAAGAGTTGAAAACTTGTGTTGCGTCGATTTTTAATTTCCGTTACAAAAATGGGTTACCTTACTTGAATTGACCTATTAAAGTTGTAAATGTAAATAGTTACTAAAAGTGCAATAGGCAGAAGCATCCAACATGTTTTCCAATAAATTGTTGGCTTGAAACCGAGCCAGAATTCTATATCTGTTGAGAATCGCTGGACTCCATACATCCACATGATAACGGCAGCTTTTAAAGTTGCTAAATACATCATGTTGATAGTTATGCCGCGTTTTAATCCAGTCGTACTCTGATATGCCTGAAAAAATAAATAAGACTTAAGGCTATCGCATATTATATCATCCCAGTAACGGATCAACTCCGTATCAACCCGAGCCGTACGGTTCACATTCACGCTTATCAACTTCGTTTGTTAATTTGTTTTTTATGTGTGCATTGTTAAATAAATGTTTTTCTTTCTTTCTTTACCTGCACTACAAACGAAGTAATAAACGTTATGAGGTCTGTTGATGCCGATTAGTTTGTGCGTTAACCACATTTAGATGTGGTTAACGCACAAACTAATCGATCGGTGGCCACTATAGGTAAACCATTTAAGTCTGGCTACGCCCGCGACGTAAGAGGGGCGCGGGGCAAGACGACAGAGGTTGAGCGGGAGGCAGGCCCCATCCCCCGCTCGCCGCACGCGACCCTCTATCGTCGCATCCCGTGCCCCTCTTACGTCGCGGGAGTAGCCAGACTTAAATGGTTTACCTATATTGGTCAGACGGAATTAGTGTTCCGACAGTTGCAAATGTATAGATATGTAAATGTGTGAGTTCATGAAAATCATAATATAAAATGAAATGAAATAAATGAGTGGTTGTTCCTCATCTCATCATCAATGAACTGAAAGACTGATTATTGGCGAATAACAAGACTGTTACAGTTTATAAGTGCAAAATACAAATTAGGTATACTTACTACGGTTAGAGGCAAAGAAAGACTGAATCCTATTAAACATATCACCCCGACAATGTAGACATCTTTCACTCTATGCATTTCACTGTGTAAAAGTCTGGCTATGGTCGCTGTTGATAATGACTAAAAAAAATTAATCAATTGAAATACTTTCTCTTCTCTGTTATATAAGAACTATTTATATAATCAGGCCTCATTTATAGGATAATAATAAAGTTTGTCAAGACCATATGTATGTGATGGGTTTCCTAAATGGAAATTTCCTATTTTTAAAGTGCAACGTTACGCCTCGATTTCCATTCAAATGATTTTAGACACATTTGTAAAAGATTTTACTAAAATATTATTACCACCAGGTCAATCATGTTTTTTCGAAGTAGAACCTGTAATATTGTGATTAATTTTCAGGTTCCAATTTTTGTAGTTTGAAGTGTAGTAGTGAAGTTGCACCTTAAACTTGATCATGCCAACAAAAGAACAATATTGGTAAATCAACATAATCAATTATTAGATTTGCTGATAAAAAGAACTTACGATGTGTGCAAGCAAAGATATTGACATATTGAAATAAATATAAATTAGAAATAATTTTTGTGCACATAAAAATTCAGTAGCTAGCGGTAAAACTGTAAACAGAATATAATGATGTGACAATCTTCCTGTAAAAACAATGCAGGTTTTCATCATTAAATACATCATCCGCACTACTATAGACTTGAGAAATGACAATGCGGTAAACACAATGCCAAAAATTATAACAGCATTGTCAATCATTGTGCGAGGCGACATAGTGCCGAAATCGTAAACTCCAATCAATCCGATGCAATAAACATTAGGCAAGTGTTCCATGGCGTTTGTCTGAAATAAACAATTAGTCAAAGTAATATGAGTGTTATGATATACGAGTAATCTACAAAGAATTATTATTATCAATTACCGGTAACCGATACCGATATTTAATATCAAAAATATTTATTGAGATTGTATCTTATCGGTTTTGTATTAAGTTTCGCGTGTGCTACAAAATAGGACGCAGGTAATCGTTTTCGGTCCCTGGATGGAAGAGGGAGAAAACTGGGCTCCAGGTCTTAAGGGAACCAAATTATGAGAAGCCTCTTATGATCAAATAAAGTTGTATCACTTTTCTACATCAGTGAGAAAGCGCTCTCATGGTAATTGAGTGCAACCGTTATGGTCGTAGTGGCATTGCTTGTGAGCATTACACTCCACCTACAAATCAGATGGCGCTATAGTGTGGTTTAAAATGTTAAGATACAACAGAGAATTCGGCCTGGACTACATGCGCCGCTTCCAGCGCCGGTTCGGCTCGCTGCAGTCAATAACGAGGCGCTGACTTCAAGTGTGGGGAAGGCGAATCGCTTGTAATGGGAGGTTTTCTGTTTGTTGTTATTTAATTCTTTTTTTGTTTTCATAGATGGCTCTCGCACGTAAGGGCAATCTGTCACTGTCAGACAATAACAATTCACGCGTCACGCGTTCAAATTGTATTTAAAATGAAATAAATGCGTAGATAAATCTGTACCTCAGAAGCATTAAACTGTAAATGCTATAACCAATTTTACAAATGAGACAATTTTATGTAAAAATTAGTCATTTTTGGACTTTGATTAAGTATAAAATTGGTAAACAAATTCTCAAAGTTTTTTTTTAAATTTATTCGAGAAACTATTCTAGATTATAATTTGCCACGATACATAAGAAACAGAAAATGGTAGAAAAGCATTTACACTGTTATGCTTCTGAGGTACAGAAATGGTGGTGGTGGTGTTGAAGTCGCTACAGTATGCTTCTTATCCATTTGGTGAAATGAAACTGTAAATATGTGAGTTAATGAAATTTATAAAATAAAAAAATAAGGATAAAACATAATTTGCTATAGTGCGATCTCGCTCCCACATCCCACATTAAAATAATGGCCCCTTCATAGAGCGAGCCTTTTGGAACCAATCGGAAAACCGGCGCAGAAACCGGCGCATGTAGTCCCATCCCAGCCTAACTGAATTTGTCTGTGACGGGTGCCATAGAAAATTTAGGGGCCTGCCGACCCGAAGCAGTATTACTGCATTAAATAAAAAATCCTAGTTCACACTTGACACAGCGATTCTAGTCTGTGTGACTCACAGAAATCCGACTAGTAGCGCACTCTGTTACAACACTGCCTATCTAATTTTGTTTGCCGTATGGTACGCCAAAAGTTTGGATAAAGAGACGACGCTACAGTATGCTTCTTATCCATAAGGTGACGCTGGTGTAATGTAGACCTAATGTAACGATAATGAACGAGCGAGTACAATATACAATACATAATATTAAACGTAAGTTATATATCCAAATTTTTAATATGGAATGTTATTATTACGACATACCTATCACAATCAAAAATCAAACCAGAGTCACTTTACAAATACGAGTACAGAATATTATGCTGGAATTTTATTTGTTCAGAGTGAAAATGAATAGAATACATAACAAAACTTTATACTCACAAACGTAAATTGCACATGTAAATCTAATAAGTCCGTAATTGCAGGTGCAAACTTATTCTTTGTTATTAATGCTACCAAAACTGCTGTACTTATTGTGGAAATAAGTATTAAAAAGAAGGATAACTTAAGGAACTGAAATTATAGAAACTTAGATTAGGAATTATAAAATTCATTAATTCTCATGTGTTGGATAAATCGCGTAAATTAGATATCGCGGTTGTTCATGCAAGACACGGAAGGGCGAAGTTGCAAGTTACAAATAGAAAGTCTAAACTCATCATTGATCTTATATATATTCCCATTCTTGAGGCACAACCTTGTCCTTATTTTATGATTGCAGATTCTTGAAATACACAATACAGCCTTGCAAACTGATTAGTTTTCCCAATCATATATAGATATCCCTGCGATGGTTGCCTATTACTCCCAGTAATAAAATTAAGTACCGATTACTTTTAAAAAACTAGCCAAGTGCGAGTCGGACTCGTGCACCGAGGGTTCCGTTCTCAAAAAAATATGAAAGTAGTTTTAGATTTTTAAATATAACGTTTTAATCTTTCTCAAAAATTAATAAATATTTAGACTTTTGTTTTATTTTTTCCGAAATACATATAATACCTTCTATCAGTAGTTCAGTTCTAATTACTAAAAATAATTTCAATTTTTTCTGAGGTATATGCGGGCAAGCAGGTTCTACAACTGTGCCAAATTTCAAATCTATATCATTAGTAGTTCCAGAGAAAAACAGCTGTAACATACAGATGGACAGACAGACGGACGGCGGACGACGGACATCGAAGTCTCACAATAAGGGTTCCTTTTTTACCATTTTGATACGAAACCCTAAAAACCAAATATCGATGCTGACACATATGTCATATTAAAATATACAAATATTAAATATTATATTGTAAAAATATTAGGTAGATAATGCAAATTGTATTTACCTACTTTTATTAAAGTAGTGGGAGCCACAGTCGATAAGAAAAAATTAATTATCCACACCACAGCAGTCAAAAAAAATTTCCCAGTGATACGGTCAGATCTTACACCGGCAGAGAGAAAATAATTTCTGGAAGTAAAAATTCACATCTGTACATAATAATAACTAAGTACCTAGGGCGATCCATTATTTTTTAGTCAAATTACAAATGTTTATTTACAACTTTTCAAAGTATTCCACTGCGGCATCAATGCACTTATGCATTCGACTGAACTAGCTTTCAAAACATTTAAGTTCTTCTTTATCTTTAGTTCATCCTGAATCTCGCGTTTGGTAATGTTGCGACATTCCTTTATTAGCCACTCCACCCTGATGACGTTTTCTTGAGTGACTGCCATTGGTGGTCGCCCCGGTCTAAGGTCATCTTTAGTTCGCTCCGACCACGCTTAAACTCACGAAACCAATAGGTGATGGTACCAAGTTTTCATGTTATTCCTTATATGTTAACCCTCGTTTAAAATTATTTTAGATCATAGCACGAAATGCTTCCCTCGTTACCTCCATCGTAGCGATTGAAAAGTGACAGACATGATTGTTTAACAATAAATTAAAAAATAACAAATTTCGCCAGCTAGTGATATTTGGGCAAGGAATTTGTAATAAAATTTGCCTCAAGGGATAATAAAAGTAAAACAATGATGTTAATAACAATCCGTTGACTAACAATTTTTGGACCGCCCCACGTATGTGGATAGTAGAATTGTTTCATGGATGAAGAATATTTTTTTAATGTTTAGAATCATCATAATGAAACAATGACTACTAGTAGTCCGAGAGGATATCACACAGATTGATAATGAATAATGCAGTTTGAGCAAAGAATGTAAAAATTAGCACACCTATTTAGAACACCCAAAGGATCATTTTGAAGATTGGAGCCTTTTCAACAATCAGCCCAAGCTACTTAGTACTACTTAGTACGTTAGTTGCCGACTAAAAAATCTTCCAGTATCTACAGTTTAAAAAATCTTCAAATAAATTGTATGAGTGTAGGCTTTGTTGCCTGCCATAAAATTAAAATAATACAATCAAAAAGTAAGTTACCTATAATTATGATGAGCGGACGTGTGGCTCAAGGAAGTTATTTTGTTTGCACGGCAACGAATAAGCATTTGCACGTTGGTAATACACTTCTTACTAGAATTCCTGTGACACACTGACCATGATGGTGTGGTATGCAGGCTTGCGGCAAAATAATTCAATATGTCTGTTAATTCATTTCCATACTAAACATGAAAAAGCTGAGAAGTATTATGCTATAGCTTATTTTACTGACCGCAAAACTCTAACAGCATGAATAAAAAGTAAAAGCTATTTTAATTAAGCAATTTTAAACATTACATAATAGGACTTGGGTTCGTGTAATGAAAATGACCTATAAATGTCATCTTCATTACACGAACGAACCGATAAGACCTGCCTGTCGTTTTAAAATAACTTGGTTTTATTGTTTCATTTTCAAAATTATACACAGGTTGTAAATGTTGTTCAAATACAAAAATACCAAGTTATCATAACAAATCTAGCATACCATAATAAGCATGGATGAAAGAAAAATTAGTCTCCCTCCCTTAGGGCTGGCGTTCGTACATTCTTGATAATAAGAGTAAAATTTTAACTAGTTTAACCGAATGCCAGGTTGAAACCTGGTTTTCGGATAGAAGCCATAGCCACTGTTGGGAACATATACGAGTATTATAGGAAACTTCGATAAATAAGCATCATGTTATAATTGTAACTTACTAAAATAGAATAAAATGCCTCCTGTAGAAGTATCCCAAACGTTATTCCTCTTAAAAGAGGATTCAGATTTTGACAAAAATCTATTTTTCCGGTGTACTGTTTAACAAAGAAATCCATAAGAGTATAACTCATGCCCAATGTTACTTGTAGCGTTAAGAAATCATATATTGTTACTGGAATCATAAAGAATAAAGATAAATAATTAATTTCAGAAAATAATATAAATACCTATAGACTGTATATCTCTGTATATCTCAGTATTAACATCAGCAATTTTATAAATTCGACATAATTGAAAATTAATCTAGACAACTGATAAATTGTAACTGATTAATACGTCTACTTGGGCAAACATTCTTAACAGAAGTCCTTTTGAGTCAACTAACTTGATATATTACCAGTGCATGATATAAAAATAAATGATTGAAAATCAATGTATATACTATTTCTTTTGCATTGGTTTAGGCACTGGCATTTATAGTGCAAAATAATTCAATACATGTTTTGTAATACCTTAGGCACCAACCAAGAAAGTATTTACCAGTTTTTCTAAGTCTTGAAAAAATATCATAATCCGTTATTGCTCCACTTAGTGCATAGGCATAATATATGTAAATTTTAATGCTCTCCCATTTATGAAGTTCATCACCAAGGCGCTCCTATAGAAAAAGTTTATCAATCGGAAATATAAAAGGAGTCAACTTACATAGATCAATATACATAATAAGCATGAAAATAAAGTCCTTTAATATTAATAAGCATGAAAATAAAGTCCCTAATATTACTTGTCAAGAGTGCAATGTGTATTCCTTCTATTTAATAGGTACCTAAGTATTATTACTTCTAATTACCTGATGGAAAGTCACATTATGTGATAATTAATTACATAATTTACGTAACGTATTTTATACAATATAAGACTGTATACAGTCTTATTTATATGAAACACTCACGACTTTATAGGTACTCCAAGATATTTACACCTCGTGCACTACTATTTATCATAATATATCGGTTAGAAAACATTACATTATGTAAATTTATTAGATTAGTAACTTGCTGGTGGAAGAACCCCTTCAGGGTACGCCTGCCTATCGACCATCCTTGTATGTAAGGTCTGTCGTCAAATGTCTTCGCTTCGGCGTTATATAATATGTTTAGGCAGTATTTATAGAAGAGTCAGTACTTACTAAGCCCGTGTGCTCCATCTTCGACCTCATCGTCACTTACCACCATGTGAAATTAAGGTCAAACGCGGGTTTAGATATAAATAAAATAAATAAAAAAGTAAAATATTTGCTACCAACTTTACTACTCAGACCAGATGAAGATCTACTCAGCTTTTCAAGTAATACCGTCGCCATTTTCTTAGAGACGTTATCGAGAGCTAAGAGAGAAAAAAAAACATTGTTTACTATAAACAAGTTGATTCATCAAATTACCGCAGTAATTAATCTACCATATAAATAAGTACCTACATTTTAGTTTCAATACATTTTTAATAGGTTTTCTTTACCTTCCGGTCCAACAAGATGCTAGAATTTTAAACCTGCTTAGCTTCGCCAGAAAAACTTGTTACATAACATTCACATAAGAACTTGTAAATTGATGTTATAAATTGTAGTTTAATTAGTTTTTTAAAATCTGAAAACAAATAAAATTTGGTTACATTTCCCTGCAATAGCCAGAGTGGAAATTCAAATATGCGTCAATACAGTTTTGAATAAATAACCATAAAATCAAAAAAGGTCACTTAATAACATTTGCACTTTGCAACCGTTCCGGACCCATGATAACGGTTAGGATGGCAGCTCTTAGGCCTGGTTTACACCTGGTCAAGTGCTCAGTCAAATGCGTTAGTCAAGTGGCAAGGACAGTGGCGAGTGCCTGGACAAGGACATTGACAAAAAGTCAACCATGGATCCACTGGCAAAGCAACTTGCAGGCCAACTTGACTCGCCACTATCCCACCGGTTTACACCACTGTCTTAGCGCACTTGACACGTGACTGGGCATTTGATCAGGTGTAAACAGACCTTAGTGACAAGTCGAAACTTTTCACACTCCTAAATCAAGGGGGTCTTTGTAGTGTGTGCCCAGTAAAGAAGTTATTAGGATGACGATGATGATGACGATTTTCCGTTTATCTGCTCAACAACAGCAACTTAACGTCTGCATAGGTATAGTAAAGAACTCACCATCAGATTATTGAAATTATGATAGAAATTCCATTGGCCCGATCCCTGCTATAATTTATTACATTAGATAACAGATGTAGGTTGTTGTTACAAAAAAATATCAAGAATGCTAGGTACAGTAAATTTAGCTAAGTATACCATTACACTGAAAACTGGTAACAAATAGAATAGGTTTGTACAAAATTTCATAGAAAATCCTAAAAGAAATCGATTAAAATAGGATTGTTTGCTGTCAACACAGATTAGAAATGTAATGATATAATAAGGATATAATGCTTCTGCGAAAGCTGTCAAAAATCATGTCAAAAACATTTGTCGAAAAGCATAAAGATATAGGTAATAAAAAATCCTTGTCAAAAACATAATCAAAGAGCAAATGAGCAAACAGAGTTTATGTAAACTTGTGGGCAAATAATCACTACATCACTACATACGTTTTATCCAAAGAACTTTTATATTATCTTAAGGATTATATTCACAGATATCAAATATTATATAAAAATAATTCGTAACTCTGTGATTATAGTAAAGTTTTTTGGTTTTGAGAAACTCAGCCTTACCTTATATCGCATGTCCTTACACTAAGGACACGACACTTTATATTATCGAATGTCGCCAATGGCTTTATTCCTCCCTAGGGAGAGTTATATGCAAATTGCCTATTAGTACATGTACCTTGGGCCCCGGCCCAGTATTTCTACACATAGACCAGTACACTTATTATAAAATAAAGGTTATTCGTATTTTTAACGAATAGCCTTTATTTTTAATCCGCCCAGTTAGTGCTAGCGCGCATCACTACGATTTTGGTTTTGGCGACACAATTTTAAAATCGCTTGTAAGTATATTTTGATTGATATTCATTGTTAACACCTTGAATGCCGGCTCATATTGCGTTGTCATTCCGTCAGTACCACGATAAATGACGTGAGCACCGCCGTTGAAATTATTTGTATGGCATCGAGACTTCTTCTGGCCATCAAATCCCATCAAAACATAACACAAAGTATTTAAGACACAACAGACAAGATTTTTGACACTATTGAAAAAAAATATATACGTAACGAATAACCAATAAAACTCGAGCCCGGTGATGCTCATGGCACCCAAGTAATTATGTACTGAGCCCCACCGGTGATGCCCATGGCACTCAACGTATTAATACCCATTTCGTACTAATATTTATTAAAAATAAGTATACAAATAGATAAACAACATTATTTTTAACATAACAAATATTAGTATTGATCCATGAGTTTAGTATCTATACTGTCTGATGTTCGTCTTTCAAACTGATCGTCTAGGTCAGTGTCTTCTGCGGAAACCAACGTTTTCATCTCTACTTCATCGGGCAGCAAGTCGTGTAAACAATCGAATTTATCCTGGAATAGAAAACAGTGAAGTTTAATTCGTTTAATGTTCACCCATGGTGTTTCATAAAAAAAATACAGAAAACTTACGTCTACACTTAAACAAGGGTGATCGCATTGTCGAAAATTTGTAATTTCATTATACTTTCTTCGTCTTTTTCGCTGTTCTTGATCAGATGGTCCGTATTTTGCATTACTCCTAAATGCAGCAACTAAATTCTAAAAAAATTTAAAGGAAATGCATGTAGTAGTCATACTATTTAAAAATACACTGATCTATCGATGTTAATTTATATTTGTCTCCAAAGAAATAAATCATAACACAAGTTTTATGGTATACAAGTTATTTTGGTAAAAAAAATGGTAAAACTTATTCGTCATGGACACTGAATCGCCTTGCAAGAGGTCGATCGAAAAATGATCTGGCAAAATAAATATTTACCTAGGATACTTGCACGGGAAATTCTACCATAAACGATTAGTACATAGGTACACCTGATTCCTGTGTAAGAAATGGTTTCAGGGTTCGATTTCCGAATCTCCCGAAAACTACCCAAGTTGCAAGTCTGGTTATGGGACAGGAAAATGAGCAACTGACTAGCGCAAAAGGGACAGAAAATTTATTCTTATGGGGGAGACTGTTGTCATACTTACGTTCCGAAACATGTACTTCGCTATTACTATTACTTGGACAAGAAGCACTAATAATGCAGTGCACGAAACCCACACTATAAACGTCATCTTAAATATGTGGCGTTTTTTAAATTTCGCTACCAGCGCCGTAATTTTTTGTACAAAGAAGTACTAGAAAAAGAAATAAATGTGTTAAATCATTCCTAAAAAAGCAATGTGACTTTATCAAGCTTGAGAGAAGACTTCTAGACCACAGAAATCGGGACTAAAGAATTTCAAAATCCTTGTTCTAGACCGATTGTTGTAATTTTACTTTTTCATTCGCCTGGGCCAGTTCAGTTCTAAGTATACCTTGATTTATCAACCATCATAGACATCTATGTGTGACTAGACTAAGTATAATACACATATGCCCGCCCTCTAAACTACTAATAAGTGAATAAATAAATAAACAAAAAATCTTAATTGCATCTTATCTGCATTTTGTAACATTTTTAGTTTATACATTTTCATTGATGAAGTTATTAGCTTTTGAAAGAATACATAAAAATGAGACACTCGCCGCCCGAACCGGCTCCCATACTTCACGAGTTATACGATGTTTTCACATCAAAACTTGCTTTGATTACAACTTAGTAATAAATAACCATTTTTTTTGCTAATACCTATTTTTTAGTACAGATCACTAAGCGCGAGACCCGCCCGACTAGCACTTGCCGGTTTTTTATTGAAAGTCTCTTAAGATTGGCAATAGGCTAATTTACTTACCATAAGCTGAATAGGTAGTATCACCCAACATATTCTCCAATAAATTGTTGGCTTAAATCCTAACCAAAATTCAACATCGGTAGAAAAACGCTGAACTCCGTACACCCACATCACAATAGCTGCTTTTAATGCTCCCAAATAATACATACACAAAAGTGACCCAACTCTAAGTCCAATACTGTGGTGAAATATCTGTAAAAATACATACTCTCAAAATCATGTCGCAATCGTGCAATATTTTACTGGAATATTGTTACTAATAGTTAAATTATGTCTAGTTGATTCTTTATGCACTCTCACCCCAAGATACAAGAACCGTCTCTATTTGCCAAGTTCCAGAGTAGACTTGTATAAAAAGAATTCCTTCTGTATGGCAATTTTAGTGTATAATAATCAGCCTAGTCGCCTTAAAAATGGTCCTGCTAGCCAATTTAAAACTAATATTTCCAAGTGGCTTCTTAACAAATGTTATTACTCCATAAAAGAGTATCTCAACGACACTAACAAATAGCAGAAAAGATTTGCATACCGTTGTCGGTGGAACATATGATACCTATGCTTTTTAAATCACTTATAATTTTCACTATGTTCTGGCAAATACATTTCATTTCATTAACTAATGCAAGATTAAAACTGTCTAAAGTAGAATATGATTCAAATTTTTACAAATACTTACAATCATTTGTACCAAAGTAAGACAAAACCCTGCAGCACACAGTATTCCAACTATGTATAAATCTTTTACTCTTCGAAATTCACTATTTATAAGCTTTGTCATAGTCGCTATCACCAATGTCTAAAAAGAGTAAAGATTGTGTGTATTATTTTAGTGTGTAACGTTCATATAATATAATAACCATTAATGATACCTATCCAACTACGTCATCAAGGATCCCCAGACATCAGAATTACCATAGCCTTATAAATGTCACCTACCGACATAAAAGTTTCCGATAGACTTCCTATAGCCACCGGAATCGCATTCTTTCCAACACAACTCTTGTTCATAAAAAGTGGCAAAATTGTGCGTTAATGCGTCATCGTGCGTGAATCGCCTTATATAAAAAACATCATAGTGAATCGCCTTATATAAAAACATTATATTTTATTTATATCTTACTTACGATGTGACCAGTGAGGGCCATTGTCAAATTTAAATATAAGTATATTAAAATAACTTTCTGCACATGCAAAATTTCCGTACCCAGTGGTACAATAGCAAATACAAGATATTGTGTTGAGACTTTGCCTCTATAGTATATGCAGTTTTTTGTTTCCAAAAATATAACTCTTATCATAAGAGATCTTAAAATTGTCATTGTAACTAATACAATACTATGGATTATAACTGCATTGTCGAGTGTAGTGTAAGGAGACATTGTGCCAAAATCGTACACTCCAATTGTTCCGATGCAATAGGTAGAGACAACATGATCGTGTGCGCGAATCTGGAAATCGAATTGAAAGTTAGTTAAAAGAACTTTTGGAATAAAACCCTATCAAAAGACGGCATGACCACGCAGATATCAGACTAAACTAGAAGAAAACTAGAAATAAACTAGAGTAAGATCCAAATTCTTTGGATATGACTGATTCGAATTTATAGAAACTATAATACATATAGGTACTGAGATAAAACAAAGTTAACATCTCCCTTATTAATTTGGAAACCACTTAATACTAATTATTGCAGCACTTACTATTAGTATGTAACTAACTCAATCTTGAGTTTGATGTAAATACGTAAATATTCCCTAAACCCAAAATCTAATATCAAAGCTTGAATTGTATTTTATTACCTTATATTAGATTCAATTCAGTTCCAAAATTGACTAAAACCAAAGCGAGGATGTCATTCGTTAATCTCAAAAATAAATTCAGGGATTGGGTGGAATGCCCCAGGTAGCATGTGACATCGGCGACGAAACCACGATGCCATAAAACGATGTTATTAACGCCTCACGTCTCTCCGCTCCGGAAATGTCCGCACGGAGCATACGCACCGCTCTGAAACCAGCCTAAATCGACCTATGACAGTCTGGTGACTTAGGCTGGTTTCAGAGCGGTGCGTATGGTCCGTGCGGACACCTCCTGAGCGAAGACACACGTGAGGCGTTAATAACATCGTATTATGGCTCAATTACACTCACGCGAGAATCTCGCCAAGACTTCTTGGCAAGAAAACCCCGCGAAACGAGAACGCATTCACACTTCACGGGTTCTAATTATCGTTCCGGCACCAGCGCGGTTTGCACATCTGAGTAGCGGCTACCGAAACACATTGCTTACGTTCTCGGCGTTCTCGCGTGAAAATGTGAACGCCATCGCGGTGGGCGGGGCATGAACTATTCGTACCAAGAACGAGGAGAGAAGCCGCCAAACCCGCGAGGCGTTTACACTCCTGTTCTTGTCTGTTCTTGCGAGATTCTCGCGTAAATGTAATTGCACCTTTACAGTGACGCGGATCAGGACGCGGATTGCTCCGTACGGAACACACATACTCGAAGTGTGCGGACCATACGCACTGCTCTGAAACCAGCCTTAGGGTCCTTCCAAAGGTCTTTGCCCAGCAGTGGTGACAGGCTAACATAATAATATTGAAATCGATCAAACAATCAAAAATTACAGTCCATAAAAACTGGCAATCTAACGTCATAAGGATTAAATAAAAATGTATGTACTTACAAAACTTGATTTAGGAACATAAAAGTTCACGATATCTGATATGGCTATTGAGAAGTGATCGCCCTTTATAATAAATAATATAAATGCGGTCGCCATTGTGGAAATTATTCGGAGGAAAAATATTAACTTTATAAACTGAAAAATATTTTTATGAATTGTTAAATATGAAAACTTATTCAATATTTTAAATATTCTTAGACAAAGTAAACAACTTTTTGCTACCATATTTGGGATTATACAGGTTACCTACCTAAAACAACGTAAACCTTTTAAGAGCTGACAGTGCCTACTTACTTACTAAATGCAATGTTTTGTTTATTTTTATGGTTTCGTACCTCAAAGGGGAAAAAAGGAATCTTTATAGGATCACTCTGTTGTCGGTCCGTCCGTGAAGGCCGTGGTGGAAGATTATTTGTAAATCTATTTAGCGCGCCGAAACGAATATGGCTACTTCTCGAACGAATGTTGTAGCGAAAACTAACCCTTACGATTTTTTTAACAAATGGCGACTTTGGGATTTATATCTTCACAGACTTACCTACTCGGTTATCATATCATGTTTATACCACTAAGCTATACCTACCACCAGTGGCAGGTACTACTATGGTAGGTCTAGCAAGATAATATAGGTAAAACAAAATTTCAAAATTTTATAACTTTTGAGAAATTAAACGAAGTTCGTAGTCTAAATATTTCTTTTGAAAACGGAACCATCGGTGTGCAAGTCCGACTCGCGGTTGGCCGGTTTTTTGTGTAAATTAATCAGGACATTAGCACGACTAAATAGGTGAAGAATTTAGAAATAACTCTAAATTAAAAAATTAAGAAACCTCCAACGTGCCATTGTGGAGATCCCTTTACATACGTCTGGTCATCATTAGATCCTCAAGGTTCCAGATGTGCGAAGGTCACCATGGTCATAAACATTTGACCTCAAACTCGAACTTCCTAACTGTAACCGTTCCATAGATCCCATAATACTCCAACATCCGAAGATACTCCAAGATCTTATTACCACTGACCCACTTTTCATCTGACATGGCTAAGAACATTCAGCAGGTATGTCTGCGACGCTTGAAGGCGGAGGGACGCTCCAGGCTACGCCCTACGCGGAGCTCGGCCTTTGGCCTCGCCATGGCTATCTTAAAATGCCTACATCATTATCATTTATTTTTTGTCGCCATCTCTAAATGTTTTTCTCATGAAATGTCTCAGAAATCCCTACAACGTTAGTTCGAGAAGACCTCATCTAACTATTATAGTTTCAGCGGGCTGCTAATCTTCCAATTCATCCAGTTTCATATTGTGAAATTGAAGTTCACTTACTTTTTCTTAGTCCATCATCTGATCATCAAGGTTTCAGATGTCGGAGACGCACCATGTCCACCACGCAAATCTGATTATCCGTCGTTAAGTTATAATGCCTCAGACAAACACATACACACACACACACACAAACATACAGCCAGACAAACGTGTGACCTCACTCGATCGGTCGGGGGTTAAAAATTACAAAGATTCAAATAACACAAAAAATAGAAAACTTTGGATAGGATGAGAGTTTTTTTCTTATTCTTATTATTATAGACGTTGCATATACATAAACAGTTGTCAGTCGTAGGTACTATTAGCCCCTAAGGCGCAAAACATATACAAGAGACGTGCCGACAGCGCGCCGCCTCTGTCTGTTTTGCTCCCGTCGCTTTTATAAATTTTGTATGCAAGTAGATTAAGAGGCGGCGCGCCCGCGCCGGCCGTTGTACCCGCGTTCCGCCCCTTTCAAACTATTTTCGTACAAAATATATGAAAGTGAAGCGACCCAAAACATATACAAGAGGTGTGCCGACCGGTGCGTCGGGCGGCGGCGTGTCGTCAGCGCATCGCCTCTGTCTGTTTTGCTGCTAAGATAATTTATACCTACCTAGTTGGATCACGTGTTTTGAAAAATAAATCTTGATCATTGAGTTTTGACATTAACCTACCTTTATTAAAGTGCTCGGTGTTACAGTTGAAAGGAAGAATATAAATATCCATACAACAGCAGAAATAAAAAATTTCTCTGTAAATGATATATTTTCAGGGTCCAATACTATTCTTCTGCAAAATATAATTTACAAACTTGATTAATAGCAAATTAAGTTCAAACTTTACAAAAATATTTAAGAAAAGACGTTTGTAGTTGTAAAGATACGAGTAACGTCTACTATAAGTTTATACAATTTGGGATGATCCTTTTGATAGATGCCATACAACGTAAATTTTGCGAATAATGCCAAAATAAGAACGTAAAATTTTACTACCGAAAGCGGTTATAAACATTATTTATACATAAAAATGCTATTTTGTATTAAATTATTATTTATTTATAGATTATTTCATGTATATCGTTTGAAATAAGATTGTTACTAATTCTTTTTCAATAACTGCGCAGTTACATACTGTATGGAATTAGACAGACAAAGTTGCTAAACGAAAGTTAGGTCTCGTCGCTCAACATGTTGGGTTACATGTTGAGCAACATGTTGTGCATCAAATGTTGCCTAGTGAATACATGGATTTAATTAATCGAAATAGTTAATCGATCTTTCTTTTAAAGAATTAGATCGGTAATGATTCCAGCACCGAATAGACATCCGTATATAAAACGTACGTACGTGTATGATATCAAACTACTAAAGGATCATCCCAAAATGAATAGGGTTGAATACGATTTCCGTAAGTAGCACTTATTATATTGGGTGTAACTAAAACCCCTATAAAGGGGATATTCAATCTCCATCATAATAACTAAACTGCTTTCGCTATGGTGCCAACTCTGAAATCGCGAAAAAATTATTCTTGATACGAGCTATACAAAATGTTGTGCAGGTGGACTCACCGCAAATGTGTTTATTTGGTAAAACAAAATGCGCGAGCACTCCAAGGTTAAAAAACTTCCGACTTATCTTTGTGGTGATTACTACTTTCTTATATTTATCGACGTGAAAATGACGCCTGGTCTTAAATATGTAGTATATCTAAAATCTAAACCACCTAATACCGATCTAGAGATCCCATCTGATATGGAAGATACTCCAATATCTTGGAAAACCCTGGTACATTTTTATAAGACCTGGCTAATGTTCAATAAAATTATTTGTTACATTACATAAAAAATCAGGTCATCCAAATCGGATAATCTGTTGTTGAAATATACCAATATATTGCGTCAAACTTATAACACCACTTCTTACTTTTGTTCGAAAACAGTGAACTGTGATTAATTAGGTACCCATCTTCTCTCCGCCTTATACTTATTGTCCCAGTATTTTATTATAATTATAGTTCATCGAGAATACTTTTTGTTTAAGAAAAATAAAAGTAATTAATTATAAAAGTAAGTATAGATATTGTCTTACATGTAATTGTGATGAGCAGACGTATCAAATAAGTTAGTTAGTTTACGTTCACGGCAGCGATTCAGCACATCTCTAACGGATGCGCAATTGTTACCGTAAGACTTGTGACATTTTGACCATGTAGGTTCGGAGGACAAGCTCGTACCAAAAAATCGTAGAACGTCTGTTAACTCATTGGCGAACTAAACACGAAAACTAAGAATTATTAAATTACACTATCAGTTACTAGACAAATTAAAGAAACGATTAAAAAAGTATAAAAATAGTCTTAAAGCATATTCGTCATACAACTGCTGAGCATGCATCATACTTCTTGATGCTGCACTTACAAACAAACCAACCTAAAGGTTGCCTTCCGTTGTTCGCGGCCGATGCAGCTGACGCGCGCGGCCGACGGCTGTCAGCTGACGCGACAATACTAAACACTATGAAAATGTATGGTGCCGCTTCAGATCATCGCGGCCGATGCGGCTGACGCGCGCGGCCGACGGCTGTCAGCTGACGCGACAATACTAAACACTATGAAAATGTATGGCGCCGCTTCAGATCATCGCGGCCGATGCGGCTGACGCGTGCGGCCGACGGCTGTCAGCTGACGCGACAATACTAAACACTATGAAAATGTGTGGCGCTGTTTCCGATCATCGCGGCCGATGCGGCTGAAGGCCGACGGCTGATGCGCGCGGCCAACGTCGTAGCCGCGCGCGAAGAAGCGAAAGCAATATAATACGCCCGCGACAGGACTCGACACGATCGCGTGCGGCTACGACAGACGATAGCCGCACGCGTCGGCCGCGCCGACCGCTAAAATCGGAAACAATCTTAAGTGTAATTTATAAACTGCAGTGGGATGTAAATTACCCTACATATGCACCAGATAGGATTATGCATTATGCAGCCATTTTATGACTGAGATTCGTTTTTAGCTCTTTAACCCTTAATAACTTCGTTTAGGAATTAAAAATAAAGGTCCTGAAGAAAAATTCGTGGAGACTTTTGTGACCTTGTATAAATGCAAAAATTCAGCCTAGTTAGAATTATTCTAATGTTTCTATTAATATTATTCTATCTGAACTAGACCAGCAAGGTTGTCAACAGGAATTGATTGAGCAGGTTTTAATTAAACTTACCGAAGTAACCCAAAAAATGTCCTGCAGTAGTATTCCAACAGTCACTCCTTTGAGAAGAGGATTCAGCAAGGTATTGAAATCAATTCTTCCAGTATACATTTTTATGAAGAAATCCATAAACGCATAACTTATGCCAGCCGTGAGTTGAATAATTACAAAGTCAAATACTTTCACTGAAATTTCAATATTCTTATTTCATACCTTCTGATTTGTCCATTACAGAGGTATAAAAACATTTAAATTGGTATTATATTACAGCACCTGGTTCTTTGATTTGTGAAAATATTTCAAAGTTATAATTTGAACCTGTGAATGCATATGCTAATGATGCATAAATTCTAATACTTTCCCATATGAAGGTTTCATCAGCAAGGCGCTCCTGCAACAGTAAAGTCGTGTTAAGGGGGTCGATCAAAGATTTTGAAAATTAGGGCGCTAGTAGTCCTATTTCTGTGGGGTTGACAAACCTAAATAGAGATTTTCTATGGCATGAGGCAGCTTTTTTATTATTTTTATTAATATTAAAGATTTAACCCGTACTCAGACTGAATCTTATCTGAATGTAAGTGATGATGTACCGAAGATGCAAGCATACGGATTTAGAATGGATAGACTATTCTAAATATTGCCGGAACGCATCAACCCCGCGACAAAGTTATTTGGAGATTCAAATTAAATTCAAATTCAAATTATTTATTCATTCATAAATATAGGTAGGTTGTAAGTAGGTACAAGTTGTAACATAAATGTATGGTCGTCTATATTTGGCTATAACAGCATACGAAATATTTTTTAACATAACAATTATAACAATAGTAATTTAAGTAATCTTTAAGTAACTAAATAAATAAAATTTTAAACACAGTTAAATTCAAAATAAAAACAACATCCTATATAGATCAAATGAGAAACAACAAACAAATAAGGTAAATAATATAAGTATTTGGTAAAGTACCAACAGAGATTAAAAGTGCTTACACACGGGTATAATGCATTAAGAGAGACTTATCATTACCTACTATAGTCTTTCACCTAGAAAATCTTTAATATTATAATATGATTTATCAATTAAGAAATTAAATAGTATTTTTTTTAAACCATTGAAATCGTTGCAGTCACGTATATGTGCCGGAATTTTCTTATAAATTTTTGGAGCCATAACAAGTATGCTTTTAAGAAGTAGCGCAGTCTTGCAAGGAACTACACAAAGCTGATTAGAGTGGCGTGCTCGTTTGACCTGTTCAAAATACTGGGGACCGGAACGAACGAAAATATCTGTCTCGTAAGTGTAAAGTGATGGTACCGTTAGTATCTTAAGCTGTTTAAAGTACGGTTGACAGCTGTCAGTTCGACGCAAACTGCAGATTGCTCTAATGCATTTTTTTTGGGCGATAAGTACTTGCTCTTTTCCTGTGGCATTTCCCCAAAATATTATGCCATAGCGTATCGCTGACCCCACATAGGCATGGTATGCCCTCAGCACACCCTTTTGGTTAACGGCTTTATTAAGCATGTATAGTGCATACGAAAATTTATTTAATTTATTGTAAACGTGTTATATTTGGCTACTCCGTCCCATATTGTTATAAATGTGTATGCCTAGGAATTTTGTTGTAGTGTTTTCTTGTATTTTATTGCCATTATAATGCACATTTGTGTTTTTGGTAGACATTATAGACATTATATATATACATTATATACAAAAATGTGGTGATTAGATTTTTGTATATAATGTATATATATATAATGTCTACCAAAAACACAAATGTGCATTATAATGGCAATAAAATACAAGAAAACACTACAACAAAATTCCTAGATCCTGAAGTTATTCGGGTTAGTCACGTCGTACGACATGCTTACCCGCAGCGTAAAATTTTAAATCATCTCTTTACGAAAATAATAAGTGTTAAAACATTAGTGAGTACAACTAAATGTATTTTTTTTAAATATCATTTGGTATACATTCCGACTATTTCGAAAAAAAAAAAACTTTATTACATATCTGTAGTATATTCATCTCTTAATGGAAGGGAAGATAAAATAAAACGATACATATTGAGAACTTACTTTACTACTCAAAAACGACGATGATCTGCTAAGTTTATCTAAAAGAATATTTGCCATTTCTATAGATATTTGAACACTTAACTGAAAAAAAGAATTTAAAGCAACTATTATTAATTCGTTTACTTACGGCGCTATTTAGTATTATGTGCTTACGGTACGGATACCTACATTGTTGCACTACTGACTTAACTTTAACCTTCGTGACTTCATGAACAACATTTAGCCATGTTCTTTCGGAACACTCCTTACCATTCGAAAGGTTTAGTTGTTTAAAACCACATTGGGAAGAAATCAGACAATAGCCAATTTTATAACAAAATTATAATAAAAGAGAAGTATTATTTAGAAATTCGTGAAAACATAAATTATCACCACTACTATAATATGATTATAGAGACTTCCTTAAAACTTTGCTATTCGATAGGTATAAAGAAAATAATATAGAATATTACCCTGGATAGTTCCCTTAAAAGTAAATTCTAAAACAAAAATGATATGAATTAGAAAGTGTCTGTAAACAGCTATAAACAGACATGGTAGATCACACATGTCAATTACCAATCAAAATCAGTTTCGCCCAAGGAGCTTCATAACCTCTTGACAAATAGATTGGCCCACGCTTTGAACACTCGTCGACTACTTCACTTGCATTTTGAAAACCTATTGTATGTTATACGATATAAAGCTCACATTTCAATACTTTGCTCTGAGTTGAATTGGTGCCGGGTTCGTGTCGAGTTGCTATAATATGCGATGGCCTTCACTCATATCAAAGGATACTAAAGTACAGAAGCGACACTAAGCCCACCCCCTGATTCAGTGAGGGATTTTCCAGCTTAAGTTTCTGCCATTCGAGATAGATGGCGCTGCATCTAACAGGAATGTTAAAGTGACAGAAGAGTTGTATTGACATAATGTCTTTTCATTATGCAATGTGTAGCTTTTTGAAAAAATATAGAAATTCATCATTCATTCATCATTTCCCAATTAACAAATAATTAATATCGACGATCAATTATTAACAAATAAGTTTTTTTATTATTTAAATTTTATGGCCTAGGTACAGACAGTCACAAGCTATAGTATACCATCTGTCAAATTTCTACAATTCAAATTTGCAGTCTATGGCTATTGCATTAAGATTCATTTCAGATGCAGGAATTAGACAGATGGTATATATTAGCTGGAGGACGACTGTACATGGGAGGTACCCATATTTTGGCACATTTATACATTCCAGTTTACAATCAGCGCCATCTGTTGAGTTGATTGGAAGCTGCCGGAAAATCCCTCATTCCCCGCAGTTAGTGACCGTGATCAGTAGCGCGCTCTTCCGGCTAGCATATTTATCACACTCACACACCCGCAAACTACCGGATGTGTACGCCACGCTGTAGTTCTGCGAGTAATAGGTTATTGTAATCGCTGCATTGGAGTGTCGCGAGTGTGCTCATATGAAGCTTTGCACAGTCGATAACAAGTGAAATAAACGATATTATGCGGACAATGGGTTGAAATTTATTCGCTGGACATCTGTCCAGATGAGCAAACAGGCCACCTGATGAAAATAATGGGTATACGAGTAAATAGGTAGTTGAGTTGGTAAGCAAAAAACAAATTCTTATTAGTTACGTAGGTAGATACATAAATACTTATCTAATAATATAAATATTTTTGTAAAAGTAAAATGAATATTGTAGCAAAAAGTATGTGGAAATCTTTCATAAGCTTGACTGTTATTGAATTTTATTGCTTGTTTTTGGCCGCGCTGTAAGTATAGGGTCTGATTCCTATATAGGGTATGGTTCCTGATTTAGGGCCTTCCACTCCTCAAATGTCGGCCGCTTGAAAATATTGGAGCTATTAACTAAGTAGGTAAGAGCATCGGTGGCCTATTGGGTAGGACACCGGACTCCCATGCGGCAGTGCCATGTGTTTTTCGTATTTATCGAAGCCTTGTAACATTTACCGACTGCTCTAACGGTGAAGGAAAACATCGTGAGGAAACCTGCACACTGAGATGACCAGTGTGTAAAATGGGGTAGGCACAAAAGATCCTCAAGCAAGCAATTCCCGGCCCCCTATCATAAGATAAGATAAAGATAACTATGTAGGTATATACTTAGGTACAAATTCAGTGTACCACCTATCTATTGAAGCAAGTTTTAATGAAGATTTAAGTTTAAGGACGTTTCGTGCAACTTATTAAAGGTCCTGCTATACGTAGACCTGTCGGCTTCGCCGTTAAAAGAATGGAGATCTAACTGGATGCCAAGTGATGGATTTGTACAGGATTACTAGGAAAGAACCGGGAACAGCGAGTCAAAGCTTCGGTAATCTGTTTCGCACTGATTTATTATTTAGCACACCTACCCTCAACCACGGGTATACGCAGATACCCTCTAACTCTCACTAACACTAGTCATCTAAATACCTAACACCAAATTCAATTATGAACATTCCTTCAAACTTACCTACAGAAATATACAGGTTTTAACATAAAATCAAAATATTGTATTTTCTTTTATCTAAAACAATCACCGATCAACATCAGTTTAATACAGATAAGAAAGAGTCTAGTTTACTTTAAGAAATCGCAATTTTTAATAAAAAATCAGTAACGGTTATGATTTTATGACCGATTAAAATAAAAGTTGTCATAAAATGGAAACCGCTCAATAAAATCTGTCACCGATTGCGATTTAGATATCACCCAAATAACCACTTTCATGCTGTGGTACTGTTAGTCAATATTCCGAAAAAATCGCTATAATGTACCAACTTTTAATAGTCATAACATAAAATCAAACCCACCCTTTACAAAATATATTTAGAAAAGGTTATTGGTTGACTCTCAAAACATGCTAAAAATTACGTGGAAATAATTGTGGCGACAAAGCAGGATGATTTTGAAAAATTGGGTCTGCGCTGTATAACCAAGTTTTTCAGAAAGCCCACATCGAGCTCTTTCATTTGATATTACAACGAAGGTGGAAAACAATTTATTAATTGGTAGGTATAAATAATTCCAAAAATACAGATCAATAGTCCTTTATTGTTTAGTATTTACACTTTCCAATAAATTTTTAGAGGACCTACTTACATATTAACTAGCTTGAAGGTAGTTACTCGTACAATTATAATTTTGCTAATAGGTACCTAGTACCTAGGAAGTAATTGTAAAAGAAATTCGTAGACTAATAATAAAAAGACAACTTAATTTTGACCACTGATCGAACATAGGTAGAGCTATGTATTTTTGTTTTGATTTAACGTACCACTAATGTGAGGAAAGTCTACATAATGTTTAATTGGACAGATAGTCTGTTAAAGTGCCGAAACAATATACCTACCTAGTACTAATATTTCTCACCTTACCTAGATAATCTGCAGCCTACGGCTGAGCAACTTGAGCTGACTTAGAGCCAAAATCTGGATCAAGGACCTAGATCCTCTGGGATCCTGGTCTGCCCAGGTCCCAAGTTCATGAACTGTGGGGTCTCCAGCCAAAACTCCAGACCTACACCCAAAACCATAGTCATACTCTACATCCAGTCCAGAACCTGGATCCAGGACATTAACCCAAGATCTTGGTTCAACACATGAATTTAAGACCAGATCTTAAGGTCTAGATCCAAGAACTGGCTTCAACAAATGGACCCAAGATCTGACTTAAAGAAACCTAAATCCTGAAGCCAAGACCTATACCAATACCTTCACCTAATACCTGGATCCGAGTTCCGAGACCAGAACTCAAGACCGGGACATGTAACGGTTTTAGTACATTATAACAGTTAAATAAACACGTAAATTCTAATTAATTTCAATATTTTTTAATACGTGCCTAAGTAAATCGCTCTACATAATTCCGATCTATGGTTATAAATGAGTTATATTATGTATGACATTATGAGCCTATCGAAGTCTTTATCCAATTTCACTAATCATTATTATCGATCATAATTTATTTATATATTTAATGCCGTGGATGAAACACTGCTGAATAAGGCTTAGGTGCAGAAATAAGTCCTATATTGGCTTCTTCAGGTGGTAGTAAGCCATTGCTACATTCAATTTTATACTTTTGAAGTATTCCTACGAAGACAATGAATATAAATGATTTAGCGAGAGATTCTCCTGGGCAGCGCCTGCGACCTGAAAATAAAATTAAACCATCGTCATTAATTATTATTTATATTATTCCATTTAGTCAATATTTCGAGATCTGCAGATTACATGGGTATTCTGCAGAATAACAGGAGAGATCCGTAAACGTGCAGAAACAATATTATTTCGCATCTTTACTAGGTAATCTGATAATTACTGGTGCATTTGCAGCATTCACAATATCTTGTCAGTTTTCAGATAGATAAGTGAGTTAGGTGTAAGATGAAGCAGAAAACACTGATAATCATGAAGGCCCTTTAAAAATAGATATCCTTCATATAGAAAGATCTACAACAAAGACATACAAATTTACTGAAGATTATAAATGCTCCAGTGCCTGTAGGATACAGTCCCCTTTATAACCCCCGACCGATCGCGGGAGTGCGTGTTATAAGTTTGACACGTCTGTCTGTTTGTGTGTTTGTCTGTGGCATCATAACTTGAGATCGGATGGTCCGATTTGGACCCGATTTTTTTAAAAATTTAATAGAGAATTTGTCGAGAGTCTTCTTAGCTAGGTCTGATAAAAATTGGACCAGTGGTTTCCAAGATCTTTGAGTATCTTTGATGTCAGACGGGATCTCTGGAACGGTAATAGCTAGATGGTTCGAATTTGAGCTCAAATGTTCAGGTTCATGGTGCGTTTCCGACATCTGGAACCTTGAGGATCTGATGATGACTAGGAAAAAGTAAGGGACTCTCCACAACTTACGTCGGGGGTTTCTTAAATTTTTAATTTACAGTTATCTATCACTATTCACTATACTATACTATTCCCCGGTTCACTATACTATATCGGGTGCATCCGAGCATCAAAGGATTTTTTGTTATCGGTATTTTGTGTAAGGTTGATAAGAACTCGACATTGTGTCACTTTCGTTAACAAGTTACTGTCTTAGGTAGGTATACTACATAGTCAACTATACTAGACGAACAAAATCGACTTATACTGAATTCACGAGATCATTTTCGGATCCCGAATAAATCCTATAACAAAATTGTTCTTGCATGAGAAAAAATGTATGCTTGCTTACTGTTTCTACATTATTAGGATGATTAATTTATTCGTTTGTCGGCACATAAAACAATAACGCGAATGTGTCGGTACCTAATTACTTCACCTTTGGCACACTGCAGCGATTTTGAAACGAAATCAAATTTAATTTATTTATTAGGTAAACACAACAGATTACAACCATAGAAATTACAGAAAAATCAATATAAAGTTATGAGCTAGGTCGTAATCCTTAACGTGTAAACACAGCATGGTTAGGAAGTAGAAAATTGATTGTTGTACAAAATTGAGTTGGGAAAAAATACTATTGAATGCAATGACTGAAAAACCTATATAATTATACCTATTTGAAAAATAAAAATAATAAAGTAAAGACTATAAAGTAGGTGCGTGGATAGCTCACTTGAGGACATCCTCAACCCGTCTTTTAAAAACTAATGGCCTAGGATCGAATAAGTCTATCGATGGCTTATTGTTGCTGTTCGAAGAGATTTCGTTAAACAATCTACACACAAATCACATAGAAATCTAGAAAAATAGATTTTATTATTTCGGTTCGCTTCCGTTTCAAAATTGCTGCAGTGTGCTAAGTGCGTAAGTAATAAGTACGAGTACTAATCAAGTAATAAACTAGGTATATAAGTACTAGAAGCACCTAGAATGTATTAGACAGAACCAGCCATGGTGTGGTGAATTCATATCTAAGTAAGTAAATACTCAAAAAGTACACGTATGTTTCTGATAAAATATTATAGTATCGAAGTGTTGTTGTAGAATTTCTTGCTAAAGTTGTAGATTTGATTGTCCCATATCGCAAGACCCCCACCTGAGGCAAATCCCAACAAAAGTAGTTTTGACGTTTAAAAAATCCTTATCGGTTTCCTGCCGGGCCCGATAACGCCGCTCGGGTTTTTTTGGCATGTTAAATTGAAATATATGGGATCAGGGTATCAGTAATAATAAATATATATTATACTCGTATACCTATCAATTCTTTTCTTCATTTGATAGTAGTAAAGTACCTACCTAAACCAAAATGGTACATATGCTCTACATTTTTCAATGACCCATGTTCATCAATAAATCTCTCCGGTCTAAATTTTTCCGGATCGCCCCATATTTCTGAACTGTAATGGACATCGCCGACGGAAATCAGGACGGTTGTTCCTTTTGGTAATAAATATCCGTCGATAGTCGTGTTTTCGAGTACTCTTCTTGGACCTGCCAATGGAACTATGGTGTAATATCTTTGAACCTCTTGCAAGAAAGCTGATGTATACGGTAGCCTGAAAGTGAAACTTAAATTATTTTCTCATATAATACCTACATACGAGTATTCTTACATTTTCTCGTCATATTTTAATAATATGTATGTAGTGTTTTAACATCACAAGGACAAAATATAATTTTAATTGATGTATTACGACGTGTGGCAAAGCAAAGAGGAGGGGCAAGTAGGAACCAATCTTGTAATGAAATGGTAGTACTACTACGTCCGTTTAAGCCAAACAAGTCGGCATGATCTGTATCTAGGGGAACATGACTGTATTGTATGTATGCACGTTTATTCTCTACTGTATAATATTAACATACTTACTTCTAACTTTTACAAACTCAACAGAAATGCTCCAATTAAGAATGTAGAGACGAATTATCTGTTTAATATTTTGAATCTGACTGAGCAAACGCTGAATTATGTAGATCAATTTATAGATTTTGACCAGCGGATTGGTTTAGCTATCCAAAACGGCAACGCAACAAATCTTTTAGGTACAATGCCGGACTTTTACTTTTTTTTTTCATGTATTGACTCAATACCAAAGTGAGTAAATCGGTACCTACGATTAAATTATAAGTAACTGACATAGATACTCGTACGTTTGTAATTCATAACACTTAGGTAGTTGATGTTTTATCATACAAACGATGTTGACGTTCAAATCCTTAGAATAACTTTACCTGTTGCTGTCAGTCCAGCAAGGAATGTTGTCGCCTATTATTTTATTTATCTCACTGTATATTTTTTCTTGCAATACTTTGTTTCTCAACAAAACCAGAACTGCGAATTCAAGAACGTTGCTGGTAGTTTGTGATCCAGCAATTAGTAGATCCAAGCAAATGGTTTTCAATTGATCTTCTGAAAAAAAAAGGATTTTTCAAATCAAGAACTGTATCAGATAAAATCGTTGTATCGACTAAAATGTAAATTATGATTGAAAATTATCCGTCAGGCGTCTTTACGAAGCGAAGATCATTTAACAAGACTACAACTACATAAAGCTATGATTCTGGGTATAGTAAATTCATATAATAATAATTGAATATTAATTTTGTTATTATCAATTAAATTCATGACAATAAAGGGAATTTACAGAACCACTTACCCGTAAATGTATCTCTGTTTTCTTTCATTTCCGCCAAAAATGAATATATAAAATCGTTTCCCTCTACAGCTTTACATTTATGTTTCTTAATTGCTTCCTGAAATATAATAAAATATTGCACATATTTTTGTTAAATGTAGCTATACCTACAAGCCTCTCGGCGCGTAATGTCACAGTAGCGAAATGTCACACTTGAAAGTCACACTCGCGAAATGTCACACTCGCGTAATGTCACACTCGCGGAATGTCACACTCGCGTAATGTCACACTCGCGTAATGTCACACTTATGTTGACAATCAGCATTGTCACATATCTATAATATAAAAGAAAAAGCTGACTGACTGACTGACATACAATATGACGACATATGATATGACAACGCACAGCCTAAACTACTAGGACTAGAAACTTGAAATTTTGCACCATGCGCAAGTTTGTATAAAACTTAGTCGGGTATATCCTGAAGGATAATTTTCAACTATGATGCGAGCGAAGCCGCGGGCAAAGCGCTAGTCGTCACATATACTGCGAGTAGACCAGTCGAGTCGACTTTTAAATTTTGGATTCGCTCAGGAGCACTTTGGATTTGAGAAGCTTTAGTTATTATTCTGAGGAGATTACATATACCTACTTTTCAGATTGTACTTTTTGATTTATCAAACTCTTTAGACATTCAAATCCACTAGGGACATTCAGCTACAGGGTCTTAAAGCGAGTGTGGTTTTTAGCGAGAGGGACATTCAGCTACAGGAACTTAAAGCGAGTGTGGTTTTTAGCGAGAGGAACATTCAGCTACAGGGACTTTTAACGACACCGTGACATTTCGCTACTGTGACATTACGCGCCGAGAGGCCTACAAGTCAATAGGTATTACTTATAAATATTTTTTAGAATATCTGAATAGAGATGAGTGGAAGGAGCAGAGTCTTTGCCCATCAGTGGGATAGCACAGGCTAATATAATCATAAGGTGCACCATTAGAGATGTTATCGACGCGATGAGTTTGATGAACAGCTTTTCTTCTCATAACGGTAAAATTTATATCTGAAATAATTAATATGAAATAACAAATATTTACCTCTATTATATCCGAGATCTGTTGATTCATTTTTGTTATAAGCGTGTATCCACTCATTTTAGGGAAAATAAATCTACACCAAGGTGCTTGGTTCAACCACCCTCCAGCCATCGAGAAAGCTTTTGACCGAGCGTTTAAAATATCGATTAAATGTTTTAAACGTTCCTCTTCTATTCGTTCACCTACATTTAGACATAAAATTTACTATTAAATATGAATAAAACGTTCAGCATATAGGTAAATATCTTCACTCTATGTCCCTTGCGGGGTAAACACTAGATAAACAGAAAGAACGGAGCGCCATGAATCTCCGTCCCGCCACGCCTCTTTCACTTCATCTACAGTAAATTATTCGTTTCATGCTTGCTTTGAAATCTATAAGCACTTTTCAACATATACGAGTAAGTAGTTATCTACTTACTTATTACTAAAATCATTTTTTAATCTAATGCTATTAAAACTTTATGAAATTACACGGTAATATTGATTAACATCTAGAACTTACATAGAGCAAAGCTCTGAGAACAGCCCTGTATTTTTTTACCGACCTGCAGCAAATTTCCACAAGATATTAATGACAGCCATAGCAAGAGTGCTCTTTATATTCATAGGTTTCCCACTATTATTATACATATAATTCAGTATTTCAAACATTTCATTTTGTATTTCTTTCTCCATAACAGTCTTTCCAAAACCAACGTTTCGCAAGTGTTTTACTGTGAAATGTCTATGTTGTCTCCATAATGGACCATCGGAAAAAGTTATCCCTGTAAATGAAAACAAAAAAAAAACTAATTTTTTTCTTTAAAATCATAAAGTTATCCATTTTTTTGAAAGTTACATTTTCATCGCTTAGGAATATTTGGATATTAAGCACAGTGTGTTTCTAGAAAGTGAATGGGCGTGCTTTTTTATGTTTTAAGGCTCCGCAAATAGCCGTATTTTTGATAAATATAAATCAATTTTGTTTTAGTTTTAATATTTATAGTCGTAAATTAGGACTCGTAATAGTTACACATTGTCGTGAATCGACTAACCTCTTCTTTTTCCGAGACAACGCAATCTTCCAAAAAAATTGTCTGGGCGCCCTTCGTATTCTATGCCAGTAAACACTTCCCTTATATTCTTTTCACCATAAACTACTACTACTAGTTCTGTGCCTAACTTCAAACCAAGTACTTGAGTTGAATATTCATTGGCTAGTACTGACAAGCCTTTCCATTGAGAACCATATCTTTTCGTCATTTTTTGAACGACTTCACTGCATCCGATGAAAGGAAACCACTGTGGACCTGTAATAAATCAAAAGCTCATTCACAACACTGAAAACATGACATACAATAGGTACATAAAATACATACCAAAATTTTATGTGTCTCGGTTACTATTTACCTAAATATTATATAAGTAGGTACAATGTGTAAATAAGTATCTCGTAACACTTGTATTTACTTAATCGAAGTTTTTGAAAAAAGTTATGATTTTACGAACAATTGTTTTAGAGATCGATACTTTACCCCGAAAACAAAATGGAGCTATACAACATACAGGATGTTAACGTCAAGCCAAGCGGTAATGGACCAGCTAATGATTCACGACTCATGAATGACAAACCAGAATAACTAAGTAATAATAATAAAATAACTTAATAACTTGACCTCAGTAAGGACCCCATGGGGTCCTTACTGAGGTCAAGTTATTAAGTTATATACCTACCTACTTTTATTTAAGTTAGTAGGTACATACCTACTAACTTAAATAAAAGTAGGTAAGTATATGACATTGTATTATCTTGACCCAAAACCGAATAGGTTGGTATATCTAATTTAAAATTTTATTAAATTATATTTTTAAAACTTTTAATGGTTTTTTATGTATTTCAGGATGAAACAGCTAAGTGTTCAGGCGATAATTTCTTCACTGATACAGATATTCAAAATCTTTCAACTGATATTGCTACTAGATCGAATATTGCAGAAGATACCACATGTTCGAATTTTTTGAATAATTTCTCAACAGGAAAAAGCGCTAAGTCAATAATTTACATGTTTTGTGCGTTATATCTATAATATACCTATAACTTATTATAAATCAGTCCATAGATCGTCGCAGAGGCGGGAAAACACTATTAATTAGTTACCATAGCAACGCTCTTTATTCAGTTCATGTGAAAATGTCACCCATATAGGTATAGGTATAAATTGTTGCTAAAGGCAGGCCGAAGTATGCAGTCTACAATTCAGAAACTGAAAAGATTTAGATATTTTACTCATAATTTTCCCTAATTCGAGCTATATACCAAGCCTTACGCAACATATTTAATCAAACGACCCATTACTTACTGAAAAGTCAACATAGGTACATCATACGCGTCGAACTGAGAACCTCCCTTTTTTCAGAAGAATCAGAATTTCATAACTACTTTTGGAATTCCAATTGTCTTAGCAATCAATCGTCTTACATTTACAAAGAAAAGCAACTTCCAGCACCATAACAGCAGCTTGTCATGTGTTCGCATAACAGAAATAGTACACGTGAAAGGTTAAAATAGCATCGATTCTTGTAAGTGAGACACAATAGAACAATTTGCTTAGCACAATATGTTGTTACATCGTGTTGTGGACTTTGGACTTTATATGTGAATTGAGACCCCTGCACAGTTTAGAATCGTCATGTATATATAAGTAAATCACAAATTTTCAGCATCATAACCACACTAAAAATTTACTTCAAGTTTTTAAATAAAATCCTTTAAATTGAATATTGATTACTTACCTGGGGGAAACTTCGTAGGTTTTGATATACTTTTCAAGATATATATCGTAATTAAAATCACTAATACTATAATGAGATAGTAAATCATTTTTTGGTGCGAGCCTTTGAGCGCGTGAGTCGACGTAAGAGCACGTACACGCGAATCGCGCGTCAGTTCCCTCGGCTATCGAAACGCGACTGTAGAATTTTCAAATGACGTTCTTTTTTTTTATGAACCACAATTATTGCGTAAAGCTCTTGTTAACCGAACATTCATCGAAAAGATTGCACCTATTATATGTTTTGTTCCTGAAGCTCAAAAAATTCGTGCCAAAATTATTAACTCGTGCCACTTATAAAATTACTCCTGATTAGGTATTAGGTTTGCCTTTGTTGAAGCGTAGCCATAAAACTGAAACGCTGTGGTTAGTTCTAAAAGTGGGCAGTTACTTTTTTGCCGATTGTAAGGTTAAGGTCAATGTTAGTGAAAACAATACCCAAAGAAAAATACCTAGCAGGAGTAGGTACAGACGGTACGGCCACTAGCTAAAGTACCTACCTATGTATCGACTAACAACCATATACAATATATATAAAGGCCATACCAAAAAAAGCGCATATCAGAAGTGCTTCGAGAATTGGAAAAAGCGCTGTCACAAGTGTATTATATCTGAGGGAGATTGCTTTGAAGGGGACAACATAGATGTTGATGAATAAATAAATATTTTTTCGAGAAAATTAAAAGTCACCTTATTTTTTGAACAATATCATATTTCAGATGACTTTTCGGTAGGGTTGACCAATAGTTGACATGTTCTATTCACTATGGTCGAAAACTCGTGGAAGCCTGTCGTTCTATCTAAATTAAAATGATAGGTACTCGTATAGGTTACGAGTAGGTAAATGGTTAAGTTGGTAACCGAAAAACCAATTCTTAAACTTAACATTAGAGTTAACCCGAAAGTTAGTGCCTAACCCGAGTCAAATCACAAAAACGTCTTGCACCAAACGCTAAAACATTTAGTATAAATACCATAGACAATCCGCAAGTTAAATCAGGGTTAACTAACCCGAATTAAAACATTTAGCCAGCACTTTCGCGCAAGTCGCCCTTAAATAAGTAGTTACTTAATATTTTCGTCAAAGTAAACAGAACGTTCAATACGCAAAATGTTCAATTACGCATAATGTGTAATACGCAGAATGTTCAATACTCAGAATGTTCAATACCCAGAATGTTCAATACTCAGAATGCTCAATACGCAAAATGTTCAATAATAATCAAACTAATGAATGAATGGAAAACTTTCAATCAACAATCATAAGCTTCACAATTGAATTTTATTGCTTGTTGTTGGCTGCGCTATAGTTATAGGGTAATGGCTGGGTAAAGGTCCTAATTCCGGGTCTTCCACTCCCCAATTTCAGCCACTTGAAAATATTAGACAATCTGTATCTGTAATCTTCTCTTTTTTATTATATAAGTGAGTAATAATTACTTATGTTTAAGTACTATATTTATACTGTTATTTATGATTAGCAAATTTTTATGTATGTAGGTATTCTAAGTCTATTGTTGTTATGTAATTGTCTGTTAATTTCCCTAATAGAAAAAATAATAATTAGCTATTAACTTTATTTAATGACGTAAGTACGTTTCAAGTTTAAGGACGTTTCGTGCAACTGACGGTAAATTCCACCGCCTTTTCGTGTATTCATTGATTTATTGAACTCGATATAATAGCGGCTGACATTATGCTACTATAACAACCTACGCTCGGCCAGTCGGACACCATTATTAGATTTGGTAAAATAGAGGATGTTAAAAATCCTAATTATAATTACTTAAATATTGCTCGTTGGATGCGCTATAGATGTCTTAATTCCCCTCCCGCTCCCCAAATGTCGCCCACATGAAAACATTAGCTTTCGTGTAGATGCAAGTTTGTATCACGACTCCAATTTAGCTTAACTTTTCTCAGGAACTACTGAAGCTATCAACTTGAATATTGGCACAATTATAGAACTTACTTTCCCGCATCTATTCTAGGTAAAAGAAATTAGGAAATAATTTTAATTTGATTGAAAATCTGAAAGTGGGACAACTGGGGCAAGTGGGTTGTCATAATGAAATGGCTTTATTTACACATTATACTGAACACATTGCTAAAAATCCGGCCAAGTGTGAGTCTGACTCGGTGCTCAAGGCCGACTCACGGACTCGCACTTGGCCGGTTTTTTTTAAATATCAAATAACCTAATACGACACAATAGGTACCTACTTGATCTGTGGTTACGCTCAAAGTTTGTGTTTTACGTTAAGGCACAAAAAACGACATTTGGGCAGTTTAGGGTTAAACTACCATATTTCACTTAGATGAGTAGGTAGGTATGTATGGTACAAAACCCGGTGAGACATGGTAACAGCTTGTTCAATTATCACAATATTATGTCATCCCATCCTTCATAGGGGCCTTCAGATCAAGGTGAGATTCATAAGTGGTAAGGATAAATAAAAGTAGGTAGTAGGTATAGATACGATTTTTCAACTTAAAATATAGCTGTAACTAAATGGTTTCGGCCTTGTTCGTAACTAAGTTTTGTAACGGCTACGATCAAGTAATTATTCACTTACCTTAATACAATACCTATTATTAATTATTTCAAAGCGAGTTTTTCTTCCAAGAGAAGAGTGCCAAGACAGAGATTCGTGACGCTCCATTATCTCTGCCTACCCCGCAAGCAAATTGTGTGTGAAATTTTGTGTGCCAAAGTAAATTACTTGTTTAGTTTGTTGACAATCCAACATGGACGCTGACGTCACGTTTGGGTCTAACCAATAGCGTTGCGTTTTGCTATTTTGAATTTCTCTCACATTATTCCCACTTTATTACCATACCATACCATATTTATTTTATTTAAGAATTTAAATAAATATGGTATAGTATTGGTACAATTCTGTAGTAATAAAGATTACAAAAAAAAAATTGACCTATATTTGAATCACATGCATTCGTAGTCAGAGTATCCAATAGACAAAGGAACACTGTCACCCCTAATCAGACAGCGATAATTGGATGACGTCATAATGTATGTTGCCAGGAAAAGCTATTATCCCAAAAATGTACATTTTATTTACGGTATTTTTGATCAAAAAATTTGAACACACGAGAATAATGAAGCGGAGCGAAGAAACATGGAAAGGCAGTGGTGGAGGGTGAAATGGAAGGGTGGTATGCAACTTGAAGTTATCATTTTAATAAAAATAACATTATTATGCAAAGAATCAGAATGTTTTATTTATTGATTTCTAAATAAAGTTAGAGGAGCTCGTAGCCTAGTTGCGAGCACGGTCCGAAAGTGATTGGCGAGGTCGGTACCTGGATGGGTGACCACTAGTGGCATATTTCATCTGAGCTCCTACGTGCCTCGGAGAGCACGTTAAGCTGTCGGTCCCGGTTGTTGTCGTTCGACAGCAGTCGTTAAGCCATGTATGACGCCTACGGGCGGCCTTAACAACTCTGACAAATAGGTTGGCCACTAACCAAACGATAAGCAAGCAAGCAAGCAATAAAGTTAACTTATTATTATTCATGTTTCTTATCTTAATTTCAGGCTCTGATATATTCTTTGTAAAATAATGAAGTCTTACTTGAAAATATTTCATTAAAACTGATTTTGTCAACAGTATTTTATGATCATCTTAAGGAGAGTAATCAATTTGATAACCATGTTCTACGAATAACTCTTTGCACACAACACACAACACAGTTTCAAAGCTTGGTTAAATAATGACAATAATATTAAATTCGGTTTCTCAAGCATTTTGTCAAATTGATAAGTATTTCTCCGAAATATTTTCTCAGCGATTTCATTTCACATATTATAATAACATCATCGGAAGGATAGTGTAAACCACCTTTATCTTTTTTCATTTTTCATGCATTTCCATGTAGGTCTGGGTATGCTCGAGGACTCAAAAAATGCAAACTTTCTCAGAGAAGGAGAATACTTTTTTGTTTTACTATCAACACCCACAAATTTATGTTTGCTATATCAATAATGCAATATCAGCATCTTCACATGATACAAGATTTTTAAGTTGCAGCTCAGCTATAACATCTTTGAGTTGCGCATTTTTATTTCTTAGACGTTTATTGGTTTGACTTTTTTAGACGCTTAGCAGCTAAAATAGATTTTTCGGTCAAGAGTCTTCTCAACTTCTTTCTTCTTGAAGTGTCTTTAATTGCTGGCTCTTCAAATTTGGATTTTTTTCCTGGCATTACAGGTTCATTTAGGTCCAGTTTTCTTTTGATTTCATGTAAACGTTCCGGTTTCACAATAGCATCGGAGTCGACCTGCAAAATTTTTACAAATAATGTAATAAATAATAAAACATTAACTATAAATGTTGACATGTTCATTTGCTTGATGTTTAAGGTATGTATACCTTTTGTTCTAAAGTACTTTTCTCTTCCAGCTTAGACTTTTTTCTTGGCATTACAGGTTTATTTAGATTCATTTTTCTTTTGGTTTTATTCGAAGCTTTCAGTGCTACAACAACTTCAGCGTCGACCTGCAAAATGCATACAAATTAGTTCACACATCCACACACTCACACATCCCAACACGCACCCTCACTCTCACCCTCAACAAACACATATCCCCACACACCCTCACCTTTCCACCTCCTTACCAATACACACACATACACACACACTCTTTGACTCCAGCTGCATGCTTACATCTTATTATCTTATGTTAAATTAAAATTGTATACGAATTTTTATTATCATTTATTTTATTTATTTATTTCTCCCTTTATAAATCAAAATTGTACCTACATAGAGTCTAAAACCCGCGACACAGGGTGTCCTGGTGCGGAATTTAGAGCATCAACCACTTTTAGTATTAATTTAAGATGCAAAAATAAATTTATTTGAATATATATTTTGATCTACAGTAGTTTTCTGTTCCAATAGTATTTCTGCAGTTGTAGGTAGCGTATCAGATTCGACAGAGGATTTTACAGGAATAATTTTCGAACACCTTGCAGTTGCCATGTCTGGTAAGAACTGTAATTTCAAAAAGGTCAATTCAGGTAAATCATCTCGACAGGCCGCTAAATAAAAATCAAACGACAAATTTTGATTACATCGCGTGTAGACACATATGACTTGCCGTTTGCTTTGTCACACGCCTTTATCCAATTTTTACGTTCTATTTCATGAGGCGGAAACCTTAAAACAAAGTCAATCGAATTAATCCAGATTCTTTTTACCATTGCACAAAGAAATACTTCCTAATGTGCTAGGGGGGGCTAGTTGAATACTACTGTAATTCCTGTACCTATATTTATTCTATGAAAAACCGTAAAGGAGAACAAAATACTTTTAGGGAAATTTTACCTACACTGTTGACAACACTGAGTTTTTAGGTTATACGTTTTACAAAATACTATTCGATGTTATTTGATCGTTATGAGCTAGTATTCCAAGCAAAATAACCATGTTCGATCCTTCATAAACTATGTACAGTACGTTTTAAAACATATAAAGAAAAACGAAGTAAAGTACTGACCTATGAAACGTAATATTGGCATCGTTGTTTTCCGATCTATTTTTGCACCCTTTTACACTAGATATTACCATTGTCTTAACGATATAACGATGACGATACGTTACAATACAACACACGAACACGAACACTTGATTTAGCGCTTCAATTTTGCTCAAATTTTAATATGTAAGAATACCTTTGAATTTACGGCAATGTTTGACTCCGGACTGTCATTTCTGGAGCTGGTGCCCAACAAAAAATATAGGTTACAGCGACATAAAATATAGGGACAAAAAATAAAGTAGGGATATTTATTTACAACTTAAAATTATTTATACACAAACAATTACAGAAACAAGAGCAATAGAAAAGAAATGTAGAAATAATTAATTTGATAATGTACACAAAAAAAATAATTAAATGTAACTTATAAAATTTTTTAGATTAGGCCCGTGTGGTAGGGTACCAAGGATGCTGGCGGCGTTACCCCGCTGGATCGCTATGCTGATTCTTTGGGCAAGATAGCCGCCAGCCCTTGGGTCCCTCGTCGCATCGAACAAACGCTTGGACAGCTCTCGAAACAGTGACCAAGCTCCAGGGCCCCAAGGACCAAGGGTCTCTACACCAAATGCAACAAACTTGTATTGGTTGCCGATGTCCCTGTATTTGTGGGCCTTAAGGCCCTCAGCCGCTTCAGCCGCCCCACCGGCCTTCCTACACGTACTCTGGAGGTGGGACGGAGCCAAAGTGTCTACGCAAGTAGCGTCCCACACAAGGGCACGTCCCATTTTCCAGGGTATTAACGACATTCCGTCCGGTCTCTTGCCGTCATCACGCATGATACCGTTCGGCTCCAGGATGGCCGGTACGTTGACGGTGGCAAGAGAGCGACGCAGAATGTCGTTTAAGGCAGCGTGGCGGGAGAAGCGACCGGCGCTCTTTTGGCAGGACAGACCGTGGTGACCGAGGGGGTCGACATCTGCACCACACGGGCACTTATGAGGCGCGCAGACCTCGGCACCGAGGCGGAGAGCGATCGCTAAGCGAAGGGTCTCGTTGTCAATGAAAGTGCCCGTGTTGGCGGAGGGGTAGGCGTGTAGCCAGTGGCCAGATTCCCTGGCGGCCACGGCCAGCAGCCTGGCGCGGGTTGGACCGCAGCTACTGTTCAGGAGTCTGGATGATATGACCTCGCAAACGACGTCATCCCAGCACCTCTGACTTGCAGGGACTGATGGAAAAGTTTGGTTAGGGGCAGCCATATTCCATGTCTTTGTAGCCTCCTCCAAGCACGTAACCTCATAGTTTGTTAGGGACGAACCCAGGATTTTTCCTATTAGGTTGGAGGTGCTGTGGATAGAGGCTAGAAAGGCAGGCAGAGATACGTCGGTAATTTTGCGGATCCCTAAGCCACCATATCTGATGGGGAGGGAGGCTTGGGTCCAGGAATGTTCTGAAAGTTTTATATTGATAATTGACTCCAATTGACGTTTAACCAGTTTGTCGATGGATTCTGTTAAACTTTTTTGTGTCCAGAAGGGGCAGCATCGGATCAGGTAAGTAAATTTAGGGACAAATAAGCAGAATTTTAAGATAAATAGGGCCGAATGCGTATTAATTTCCAGGAGACGTTCGGAACACTGGTTGAATTTAGAAATAGATTTTTCTGCGAGAGGTGTTATCGCTTCCTCGAAGATCGGAGAACCTAGAAGGTAGAGCGACGCTTTATTTACAATTTTGATATTAGGGGCCAAATTTTGAAAATTTTGAATTAGTTTTGTCCTGTCGGCTTGTGAAACGCTTTCTGCGATGAAAAGTTCGCATTTGTCTGTATTTAGGTCTAGGCCGATGGACTGAAAATTATTAATTATGTTAGAAAGGTCGGCTAGAACAGCTGTGGCTTTACCTCCTAGGGTTCCGTCATCTAAGTACCAGACGTTAAATTCAGATTGTAAATTTTGAATAACCGGATTTATTGCGAGGCTGAATATGGCTGGCCCAAGGGGATCACCCTGTTGGCAGCCAACGGCAGAGAGGATTTCTTTGTTTTTGTGGAGTAATTTTGAGGGGTTGGAGTAACATTGGAAAAGGTAGTTGTAAATTTCTGGTAGATTATTTCTGGCTTCTTTCAACAGGGTGTCCCGGTTTACTGAATTAAACGCGTTTTTCACGTCGATTTTGAGGAGCACTTCGCAGCTGGCACTTTTGTCCAGATATGTTCTAAGGGCGTGGACGGCTGCTTCACAGCCGCCCTTAGTCCCGAAACCTAACTGAACGGGTTCGAATACTGATTTCAATTTAGATAGTGAGTGTCTGACACACACCTTTGAGGCAATACGTCTTAAGGTTGAGCCCACAGCAATGGGCCTGACTCCACCGTCCTTCTTTGAGAGAGCAATTAGGTTGGCGCCGTATAGGATGGGTGTCACTTCAGGGTTCACGTTTCCAGCCAACATGAAATTTATAAGGAGGGTGAGTGAAGAGATCAGGTTTTGCCCCGCCTCACCTACTGAGTGTGCTGTGAGGTCTTTTAGATGTTGTGGAGATAAGCCGTCTAAGCCAGCAGCCGAACCGGTTTTAAATGAGGAGATGGCTGAAACGATGTCTCTCTCACAGGCGTGGAGGCAGGCCTCGGGGGCTGCAGGCGAGTCCAGCTGGAGGGGAGTCGGGGGTGCTGGGGGGTGTTTGCTTTGGAGAGCTGCCACAGTCTCCGGAGTATCAGGTGACAGTACGTCACTCGAGAATAGGAGCCGCGCGGCGCCTTTGAGGTCTCCATCGCTTACCTTACTCTCCACTTTTTTAAAGACACTGAAATTTTGTTTAACTGGGTTATGATTATGATTAATGGGGGGGCTTGTTGGTTGTGTGCAGTTATTTTTTATATTCTGTGTTAAGGATGAGTGGGAATTACTAGATTTTACGTGAAGAGTGGAGTACGAGAGGGTGAAAAGACGTTCCCAGTCCTCTGTCTGGTTTGTTTTAATGCATTTTAAAATAGAATCCGACAGGCTTGTAGCGACGGATATCCTGGCACCACGCGGAATCCTTTTCACCAAAGGAAAGGAGTTTTTAAGGTGGCTCAGACGTACGTGGAAGGGGTCGGCATTGGGAGTGTGTGATGGGGTTTGGTTTAGTACGCTAGGCGCGCTGAGAGTGACCGGAGAGGGGCGTCCGTGGATACGAGTAGTGTGAATTTGGAGGCCCCGACTGCTTTGAAAGCAACGGTTGCATTGAGTGCAAAATAAATAAATCTATTTCTCTCACACTTACGATGCCTACATAATGTTATTCTTGTCTCTCAAGACAGAGACAACAGATGTTATTGCGTGTATTGGTTACTCTGTCACGCATGCATTATTATTATGTCTATTAGCCTACTTTGAAAGCGTTCCATAACCAGTTGAAATAATTCACGTTGACAAATGTCCTTGTTCCATTACCGTGTTAACAGCTAATATTTTAATAAACTTTTATTTGAAACAAGCAATGGAAGGAGGTATACAGCTGTCAACTTGAATTAATTCAACTAGTTTTGGAACGCACTCTGAGAAAGTTCAAACTATGCAATTTACCTTTGGGCCGCATTAGTCAGGGTCATGTCACTCCATATAACGTTTTTCCCCATAGGATTTTAAGGTTTACTAATAATTCAGTATAGTACCGTTAGATGGCGCTATACATCTATTATATATATTTTTGGTGGGTTATTTCATAATGGCAACAATTTGTATGGCAACACTTCGCTAACAAAAACGTTTCTGATCACGCAGAAAACGTCTTTGCGTAAATTCACACAATCATTAATAGGAAGATGAATAAATTAATACAAATGTCAATTATACAGCTTATTAAAGTTGTATTGATCGTAAAATAGCTTTGATACAATATTTACGGTTTTTAAAATCATGGTCACTGCGAGCATAAAGTTGTAATTACTCGAAATAAAGTTGTAGGGAATCCTGAGACCTTACAAGAGAAGAAAAAAAAAAGATGACGGCCACAAAAAAAAGATTCTCGCACGGCGAGGCCGAAGGCCGAGTTCCGCGTAGAGCGAATCCCGGAGCGTCCCCCGCCTTCAGTGTTCTTAGCAATGCTAGATGAAAACTGGATCAGCAGTTCTAAGTTCTTGGAGTATCTTGTGATAATGGAGTATGATGGGATTCTCTCAGGTACTTATAGTATCTGCTAGTACTAGTACATTACTTCCTAATAGCAGAGACTATAAGTACCTACTTTTAGGTACTTATAGTATCTGCTAGTAGGAAGTTGTGTATGAGTTGCAAGAAATATCCTTAATATTTAGGCATCCTTAATTCTCGTGTCATCACTGTCTAGATATATGGCGTAGAAAGGGGTAGTCAAGTATTTTAATGAAGACTTAACGTTCGTGCAACCGTATAAATAGGTAGTTGCCTACTTATACTGTTGCACGAACGTTAAGTCTTTCCTCACCTACATTTTCTATTAATAGTTTTTAATCGGCTACACAGACACGAAAAGATGCTCTCTATAAGCAGTGTGATGAATTTCAAAAAGAACAGTAAATTCGGAAAGTGGTCATTTTAGACCTGTAGGGTAGGAACATCCACATTATAACTATTGGGGATAGAAGTCCGAAAAACAAATTTCATCAAAAATACGTACAACATAGCTTTATTTGGTTATGATAGGTATCTATTACAATCATACCATAGATAGAAAGTAAATAAACTAGTGCTTACAAGTAATAATAACACCTATTTGTAGATCTACAAATTGTTGGGTGTGTAAATAACTAATTGGTGGGTAACTTTTAAATCAATCACATATCAGTAACTTTATTACTGATTTTCTTATACAACATAGATAAACTACCTATTCTATTTATATAATAATCAGACATAGAAATGTTTGTAGCACGAACGAAAATTTGGTAATGATTTGTAATCGATTGTCGATAGTTACTTTGCTCAATAGGTAATACTGTTAAATAATCTTTCTTCCTTTCTTTCTTTCTATTCATTATTCTGATAATAATAATAGTAAAAAGGAGGGCCTGCGGTTCTTCCTAATAAATGTGTCAAATCGGAACCAGTCTACAATATTATGATGAAAGAGTGGAGGTGCTATTCCTAACAATGATTTGTATGATTTATATTGTAAGTCATGTGCCGCATAAACTTTTAACTTTGTAGAAAATGTATAATAAACAATATTAGATGAGAATGATATTATTATCGTTTTTCAAGAACGACTCAAAAAGTGAGTATAAAACTATCGATAATTGTAATAGGTCAACAATATCACTACCAAATTTCATTCGTGCTACATAAAGTTATGTCTGCTAACACACACTATGTAAGATTTAACTTCTAATACAGACATCTAAAGGTCTAAATATTCAATCACTTCTCTTCACACAACATGTATACCACTTAAGCAATGCACTAAATAATTAACCAGAAATATAAATATATGAAAATATTTTTTAAATTGGAATCACAGGGAAGTATACTTGGCCCAAGTCTTTTCCTCATTTATATCAATGATTTGTGTGACATGTCATTAGCAAATGGCAAATTGTTTACCTACGCCGATGACACGGCTCTAGTTTTTTATGGGAACTCTTGGTCTGATGTCCAAAATGCAGCTGAGATTGGACTCCGAACTGTGGCAAAATGGCTAGGGCAAAATTTACTTACATTAAATATAGCAAAAACCACATATGTTCAATTTCACACTGTTAAATCACATATTATTGATATTGAACTTAAAGTACACTCGTGTGATCTAAGTCAGGGTAGTCATTGCTCATGTCTCAAAATTGATAAATCCAAAACATTAAAATATCTTGGTGTTATTTTGGATGAAAAAATGAACTGGCTTCCCCATATTGAACTCGTCACAGCGCGCACTCGTAAACTCATCTGGACTTTCAAGAAACTGCGTCAGGCTGCTGATTTTAGGCTCTTACGTACTGTATATTTTGCGATAGCGCAATCGATAATTGGATATTGTATAAGTGTATGGGGGGGCGCATGTAAGACATTTTTGATACAGCTTGAAAGAGGCCAAAGATGTCTATTAAAAACTATGGCTTTTAAGCCATATAGATTTTCTACAAAGTTATTATATGAACTTTGGGAAGTGCTCACTGTAAGGCAGTTATTTATCTTTAATTTGATTACACAATGAACCACAAAATCTAATAGTATTTCCTGTCCAGTGATCCTGTTCAGAGCTGGATTGCTACTGGAATAATGTAAATCAGCACTGGAATGCACTGAATCCAGTCCAGTAACTGGATTAGCGGTCTATTTTGTTCCAGTAGCAATCCCTCACTGGACTGGATCACTGGATTGAAATAGCTACTGGAATAATGTAAACCGAGCATAATACAGATTTTAAAGGCACCAGTGGCGCCCTCTTAACAGGGTTTGTATTTTTCTGGTCAAGGTATAATATGCTAAAGCAAAATTAGATAAAAAATAACTGTAATGTATAAGTTTAAAAAAGAACTAATTAGAAACAAAACAATATTGATGAACCACAAAATCTAATAGTATTTCTTGTCCAGTGATCCTGTTCAGCGCTGGATTGCTACTGGAATAATGTAAATCAGCACTGGAATGCACTGAATCCAGTCCAGTAACTGGATTGGCGGTCTATTTTGTTCCAGTAGCAAACCCTCACTGGACTAGATCACTGGATTGAAATGGCTACTGGAATAATGTAAACCGAGCATAATACAGATTTTAAAGGCACCAGTGGCGCCCTCTTAACAGGGTTTGTATTTTTCTGGTCAAGGTATAATATGCTAAAGCAAAATTAGATAAAAAATAACTTTAATGTATAAGTTTAAAAAAGAACTAATTAGAAACAAAACAATATTAGATATCGCTTAAAGCGATAAGGCCGCCTTCTGCACATTGTATTGTACCTCTCTTTATGTTGTATGTTTTGTTTATGTCCCGGGTGTGCAATAAAGTATATTTGTATTTATTTTGTAATATTGATGAACCACAAAATCTAATAGTATAATCAGACTCAATTATGAAGCAGCTATTACTGTGTAAATCTGAGAACAAGGACCAAGTACTGGTGTATAATCTAAATGACACAAGATTCCGGCATAGCCGCTAAATCTATAGCTAATCCTAAATGAAACTGTCACACTCACTCATATAGGTACTAGAGTGTATTAAAGTGAGTGGGACATTTTGTTCTAATGACATCTTGTTGTTCTTTCATCATTGATCATTCCAAGAGACATACAAATATTCATTGGAATTACTCTTATTTCATATAAGTGACTTACTTTGGTAATGGAACTGGAGAAATGTTCACAAAATTAGGGGAATTCAACCCATCTCCAACTTTAACGATTTTGATTAAAAATTCAAAGCCTGGAAGCAGGAACCTGTGCAGTCCGTTATCCCATGTTTGTTTTTCTTCTGTAGTACAGTAAATAGCTATTGCTGGATAAAAATAAAACTTAGGAGACATTCGCTTCACAGATAGTATATTAGTTTCTTCAGTAGTTCCCCAGTCAACCATCTGAATTAATACTTTCGTTTCTGGTACTGTTACCTTTCTCAATATTGCCCTTTCATATTTATTATAATTGTGTAAAAATCCTACTGGTGTATCTTCCTTCAAATCTTCAGGGCACAGGGCCTTTTCTTTTTTAGAAAGATATGAAAAATTGTCTCGTTGCTCCAAATATTTTTTATAATCTTGCACTTCAGCAACATAAAAACTTTTCAAGGATTTCCCTGACTGAACTCTGACATGTAGTACATCACCAATATTGAGTTTTTTAAATGTGAAGTAGTGTTCCTCTGACTTTGGAACAGATAATTTGCTAACAACATTTGTTCCACAAACAAGTCTTGTATAACCTGTTAATGCCAGCAATGTAGCAATATCATCAGGACAAGAATTTATTAACACCACTTCTAAAACACTCAATGTATTTTGTTTGACAGTCATTTTGGCACGTTCCTTGCCTACATAATACTTCATCCCGTCAATCGCGTTTTCATCAAAAGTTTCTCCAAGTGGATAGCAATATGCTAATTTGCAGAGAGTTGCTAAAGGCGGTACATAAGTATCATGGTATAGCTTTCGAATTCTTCTCAAAGGCACAGATTTCTCAATAAAACCATAATCTGGTGCATATATATTACAATTTATATTTTCCGCATTATCAATGGAATGAATTATACCTCTTATAAAATCTTTGATGGTCCGAGACTTGAACACAAACCTTCCTCCAATTTCTAGATCTGAGGCATCCAAAATGTCTCCATACGCTTGAATAAATGGCAGGATCATGCGATAAAGAGTAGGACGTATGTAAAAACGATGGGGATCATCAATGTGGGTTATGTCAACCCAATGCGAAGAATCAACCTCGAAGCTGCTAATATTCATTTCATTAATTAATTCAGTAATACCATCCATGATCTTCGATCGTTGCTGTATTTTGGTTTTCAATGTATGGCACTTATTCCACAGTAAATTAGGTAGTGCAGCTGGCTGAAAGAAAATGCAAAATCTATATAAATTAGACATCATGAATAATATTATTTAAGTACCAGAAATAATGGCATAGCAAGCTTGGGCCAAACCTTACTCAGGTTTGCCCCAAGCTTTCAAGTCCTTTTGGCAAAACTGTTAATAGCAGTGGCCATGGACAGATTGATCTATCAAAGCAATCTGATCTCAGATACAATACCAGAACTGGAATTCTAAACAAGAGTTATCTATTTATTTCGTCAAAATTATAATATCTATACCATGGACAAAGAAAAGTAAGTCTTTTTTTTACCTTCATGATCTATAATACTATATTTATATTTAATAATAATGATTTGTTTTAAATGGCTTTAGCAGATATGGCTAGTTATAATGAAACTCCTTGTTGAGTATAGAGAACTAGAAGGAAGACTAATTTATTTACAAAAGTGCTTATATATATCGTACAAGAAGTTTCATTATAACTAGCCATATCTGCTAAAGTGGTGACCCCGACGTGATGTGAACACGCAACCTTCTGATCACGTCGGGGTCACCAATTGTAGGAACGCGCTATGTGAAGACATGGATGACATAACATTAGTTGTATGAAAAGGAAAAGGGAAGATCTTCCACCAGGCAGGGTGTTGTGCCTGGTGACCAGATGCCCTGGTCCAACTATGGATGTTTGGAACTCGTATCCCCACTCGAAGTCCCAGGAAAATTTCGATAGCGCGTTCTACGTAGTGGCGCGCGTGTCGTGCGTCGCTACATGGCCTTTGTCGTTTATTTGAACGTTGTTTACATTTTATTGCAATAATGCTGTGCTAACATCGGCACTATTTTTTTATATAAATGTTTTTGAAATATTTTTATATTTAATTGTAGATATAGACTTTGTTCATAATTTTGCAATTTTATTTTTGGATTTAATGTATAGGATTATGCATACTATATTACATCGAAATAAAAAAGAAATATTTCAAAATCATGCACATTTGTTTGGATTTAAAAAGCCCTCGACCAAAACAATGATGTAAATTTAAATGCTTGTACGAATTACGATGAAATTAAGATGAGTACTTACATAAGTAGGTAGGTACTCGAATTTTGTTAAAATAGCCTCCTATTCATTACCATTACTTTAAATAAAATGGACGATTTAAATTCAGTCAGTTGAAGTTACGCGCCCCAATACACGCATACATTACAGCAATTAAAACAAACAAAAAATGAAATTAGTAGCGTTTTTGTTGTTCTCGATAACAATTCCAACATAATATATTAAACGGAACGTTTTTTTACCAAGTTGATTGACATCCGTAGACATTTATGTCGATAGCGATTGAGAATACCATTTTCAGGTAACGCTCGACTTTTTTTTATGGCAATTGGTGACCATTACTGCCAGCGTCCAGTTTAATGAGTTTCCAATTATCAATAAAGAACGGTAATTTTGAAGAGGTTTGTCTTTTCTGAGTGTTAGTATAAAGGTTAAATACCCATCCTCTCAAGACGAACAAATAAATACCTGTAAGGACAACACAAACAAAATGTTAATTATAGATACACTTTACAACTTCATATCATTTTGGTAAATAAAATTAGATAGACATTCATAAATAAATCTATTGTTATTTGCTAAAGATAATATATTGGAGATATTGATAGGGAAGGGAATTTTGAGTTTCAGGAAGGAGGACAAAAGACTATTCTTTTGTCCTCGTCAACGGTCAAGTAATAATAATAATAATATAATAAATAATAATAAATAATTTCTTTATTCAGGCATAAAACCCATTGGTTTACAAAATAATAATAATTAAATTATAAAACATACAATGAAATAATGTAAAATAAAATATAAAATAAAACGTAAGGTACATACATCTACTTTCGATTCCCATCACGCTGCACGGACACCCAGTGCCTCAGCATGGGACAGTTCAGGTACCCACTCAGCGTACGGAGAATCTCGTTGTGAGACACATCGAGACGTTGCCAAAAGGAGGCAACACGTGATCTCATGATCGCGTAGAAATCAGGAACTCTGGCCGCGGCGAACATGCCTGACGCACTGCAATATCTCGGCAGCTTCATCAGGATGCGATACGCGTCATTGTATTGCACCCTGATGGCACTGTACGAGCGTCTGGTGAACTTGACCCATAACTGGCATGTATAAAAACTTTGGCAGTATGCTCTAAATAGGGTCGTTTTAACGTCATCGTTACACCTCGCAATCCGTCGTGCGAGCATGTTACACCGCACAGCCAGAGCCCTTCTTTCCCTTTCCATGTCTTCGTCATCGTTACACCTCGCAAACCGTCGTGCGAGCATGTTACACCGCACAGCCAGAGCTCTTCTTTCCCTTTCCATGTCTTCGTCATCGTGGAGATTCTCCGTTAAGATGTGATCAAGGTACCTGAACCGTTCCACCCTTCTAACTGGCGAACCATCCAGAAACACCGGTGGCACCCTCTCCGGACCTTTCCCATATCTAAATACCAGCATTTCGGTCATTTTGGTATTGTATTTGAGTCCATGACTGTGCGCATATCGCTCACTTACCGCCAGTAACTTCCGAAGACCATTGATCGAGGGACTGAGAAGCACCATATCGTCGGCATAGCTCAGATTGTTTACACATGTGTCGCCAATATGACAACCGACCCCGGTACCTCTCAGTTCCGCGATCAAGTCATTCACATAAAGGTTGAACAGATCCGGAGAGGTGAGTCCCCCTTGGCGTATACCACAGTCTAATATATATCCATTAGACAGTGTGTCGCCCCATCTCACATTATTAGTTTGGTTTTCATACCATAATCTCAACAGATCCACAACTTCAGTAGGTACGTTTTAGTCGGTCTGCTTCCGCCAAAGCAACTTGTAGTTTACTAAGTCGAAAGCCCTACTTAGGTCCAAAAACACACATATACCGATGTTTCTCGACTAATGTAATAATTAACCGTGCTTTTCAAACTGAATGTTGCAGAATCCGTTGAGAGTTCGGGACGAAAACCAAACTGCGCATCATCTATACAAATATTACTTTTTAAACTAGGGTGAATTAATCTTTCCAGTACTTTACCAATAATTGTACCCAAAGAAATTGGTCTATAATTATTTAGACTGGAAAGATCTCCCGTTTTATTCTTAGGGGCTGGAACTACCACGGTTTTCATTAAGTTATGGGGTAAGTAAGTAAATTTAATGCATACATTAAAAAGATCTGCCAATACACGAAAAATACTTTCTCCGGCATATGCTATGTGCTCGACACTTAGTCCATCAATCCCTGGAGACTTACCGCGCTTCATTTGTCTCACAACGTCTCTCACCTTCTCATGCGTAAAATGAAGACCATCAGTAACAGGTAGATGGGTCCCAGTGTCGGGCTCGGGGACCACCGCTGGAAGTGGTTCAACTTTAAAGTTTTGTGAAAATAAGTCGGCTATCAATTTTGGATCCTGAACTTTTTATATACTTATTAGCACAGAGGGTTTATGATTAAGTTTTTTGGATGCGTTCCAAAATTTCACAATTTTTTTATCTATTATAATTTTTATATATATAAAAATTTTATCAAGTAATAGACAGGATAAGAAGATATGGTTCGCGTCCCCTTCATCCTAACCACATTCGCACAATGAAGAAACTTTAATCTTAATTTTGGCTAGATATACCGTAGAGCAGTAGTGGCCTAAACGGAATCTGCATATAATAGAAGTGGCTCTTTTGCCTATGTGGGTTTTATAGAACCAAGGTTTGAGAGGAATATCCGGTTGAATATTAGTATAGTGGCCTCCTTTATCTCTTAGATTTTTCCAAATATTTAGACCATTCTAGATTAAGTCGTTGTTTTGGTAATGCTACTAGTTCATGGCAATAATTTTTGAACGAGAAAGTATCTCCAAATACAATAGCCTGTTTGGCAATTTGATCAGCTCGCTCGTTGTCAGTGATACCAACATGACTAGGAATCCATGCTAAGGAAATGTACAAGTTCAGAGAAGACGCGAGAATGAGCTTTGTCTTTATATCGAAGATTATGGGATTGTGAAGCCTGGAATAAAACGGAACTTGGGAAATTGATTGGAGGGAGCTTAATGAATCTGACAAAATGTGGGATTTTTTAAGTTTAACCAGAATGCAATAGTTAATGGGCATGTAAGATAGCCAACATTTCCCCAGTGAATACTGAGGATTCAGGGTGAGATTTTGCTTTTTGAACTATGTTCCAATTTTGATGGTAGACTGAATACCCTACACTTCCTTGGGGCTGTGTTTTGGATGCATGCGTAAATAAATAATGATGGTCTAAAAATGTACTATTTATTGCCGACAAAAACTCTTTATTTGATTCAATAGTTACTTTGTTTATACCAGGGTTTAAGGAAATATTAGGTTCATATAAGATGACATTAAAGGGGTAACTGAAGTGCGGGGGAGCGGTGCACGGGGTTCTTAAGGTTTTAAATTGCAAGTGGCTGTGAACCAGGCATGCTTTAATTTTCTTCTTGAACGAGTACTGGTTTCGGATAGTGTACTCTGTAAGTAGTTAAAGTTTTGGGATTAATGGATGGTTTGAGAATTGGAGAGAGCGGAAGAGGAAGCGGTCAGCAAGGAATTGCCGTCTCAGGTCTCCACACTCTACCTGAAGTGCATTAGTCGGGGAGGATTTCATAGCCCCGCAAACGATTCTACGAGCTTTATATTGGACACGATCAAGCTTCTCAATTTTAGCTTTGTTGGCGGGAGGAAGAAGAAAGGTAGCATAGTCGAGGTGGCTTCTGACCATTGCATTATAAATGAGTTTAAGGGAGTATGGATGGGCGCCCCACCATACTCCACATAGAGCTCTGAAAATGTTAATGTTTTTTTTTTTTACATTTTATAATTACATGATCTACATGGGGTTTACCAGTTAGTTTCGAGTCCAGAATGTATCCTAGAAATTTAGCTTCATCCACTTTTTCTAAGGTAGAGTTAGAAAGACTTACATCAATTGGTGGGATATTGCGTTTGCGTGTAAAGAGAATTGTTTTGCTTTTGTTTGGGGATAGCTGCAGACCATGGGAGAATAGCCACGTGTTTAGGGAGATTAAGGCTTCAGTAACCGAATCAATGCAGTTTTGAATGTTATTATTAATATGGTATAGGAGGATATCATCTGCATATTGAAGGATCCTGCTATTTAGGACGGATTGTTCCATATCAGAAGTGTAAATGCTGTAGAGAAATGGACTAAGAACCGAGCCTTGAGGGAGACCCCTATATACTTTTCGAGGGTGACAGAGTTCGCCATCAATATTGAGAATAATTGAAAGGTCAAGAAATAGATTTATTATAAAATTAGTCAACTTCTGCGGTACTATTAGCTGGTGCAACTTCTGCCTAAGAATAGGATGTAGGACATTGTCGTATGCAGCGGATATGTCAAGGAGGGCAGCCAATACAGACTCGCTTCGGGAAAAAGCAAGACGAATGTCTGTAGTAAAAATACTAAGACTGTCAAGTGTGCTCTTCCCCTTACGTAAACCGTACTGGGAGCTCGCCAGAAGCCCAGGGCTTTCGACAAATCAATCCAAACGATTTTTTATCATATGTTCTGTGACCTTAGCCAAGGTAGATGAAAGAGCAATAGGGCGGTATGAAGAGCTGTCAATAGGGTCTTTGTGGGGTTTTAAGATAGGGATTATGACTTAGGATCTCCAGGAATCAGGGACTTTTCCGGAATTAAACATTACGTTAACGATGTTTAGATATAATGACAGGGACTGGTCAGTACAGTTTTTTAAGAAGGAATACGGAATTCCATCTAGCCCGAGGGTAGAATCGTGTACTTGCGAGAGTGCAGACTTGAGTTCCGTTAGGGAAAATGGGAGAATAAGAGGATCTAAGGATTGAGGGAAGTTATGAAAAGGGGGAAGATCATCAGCTGAGGGGGCTAAAGCGGGAGCTAGTTTCGATAGGAAAGGTTCAATACACTGTGGAGGAAGAACACCGCTTTGGGAGCTATCCTGCATAGAGGATCTGAAGCGTCGCATGTTCCGCCATACGATAGATGGGGTCACACCCGGGCTAATTGAGGAGCAAAATCAGCGCCAACCTTCCATTTTTTTTAGAGCGTAGATTACTCTGGTTTCCCTCTCAATTTTAAGAAGCTCCGTGAGGTTTTCTTCAGACATAGACTGAGCGTATATTTTTTTGACGATTTTTCTATTTTTGATAGCTTGGGGTCACTTTTTCAGTAGACATTTTACTTTCGACTTATGTCGAAGGTAGAGATTTGTCGAACTCTGCGAGAATTAAGTTCGACATACAAAAGTCGAGCGCACCGACCATCTTGTCACGCTCACATACAATGTGAGCGAATGACATAGGAGTAATGTCGAATTCGACATTCCACCTGCGAGAATCGCCTTCCTGGACGGCGATTCTCGTAGTGGAATGTCGAATTCGACATTAGTCCTATCTCATTCGCTTACATTACCTGTGTGAGCGTGACAAGACGTTCGTAGCGGTCGACTTTTGTATGTCGAACGCTGCGACCACTCTTTGCATATCTATTGCTAGCAGTAGACATACGTCGAACTAGACATATCGAGAATAACAAAAAGCTGTATCAATCGACATCCATCATTTTTTTGCGACAAATGTATCTTCGAGATTAAATCGAATGTGCGAGAATCGCCTTCCAGGAAGGCAATTCTCATCGAAAAAGGCGGATGTCGATTAATACAGCTTTTTGTTATTATCGATATGTCGGGTTCGACATATGTCTACTGCTAGCAATAGACATGCAAAGAGTGGTCGCCGGCACTCGACAACGCTATATCGAGCGCTAAGTCTATCGAAATGGATTGAAAAGTGAGTGAACGCATTTTTTTCTAATGGTGGTCGTTTATTTGAACGTTGTTTACATTTTATTGCAATAATGTTGTGCTAACTTCGGCAATAATTTTAAATCAAATCGTATCCTTACATTATATAAATGTTTTTGAAATTAATTAATTATTTAATTGTAGATCTATATCTACAAATACTATACAATACTTTGTTTATAATTTTGCGATTTTATTTTTGGATTTAATGTATAGCTATTTAGCTCAGTTTCTAAAAAAGTAAACACCGTGTAATTCGAGCAATATACAATCAAAATATGGATCATATCTCATAAATAAAATATGTATCTACTATATTACATCGAGATACAAAAGAAATATTTCAAGATCATGCATATTTATTTGGATTTAAAAAGCCCTTGACCAAAACTATGATGTAATTTTAAATGCTTGTACGAATTATGATAAAAATTAAGATGAGTACTTGCTTATGCAAGTACGAAATTCAACTAAAATAGGTATTCATTATCATTAATTTAAATAAAATGACGATTTAAATGTAGTTGAAGTTATGCGCCCCAATACACGCATACAATACAACAATTAAAACTAAATAATATATTAAATTAGTACCGTTTTTGTTGTTCTCGATTATAATTCCAACATAATCTATTAAACGGAACGTTTTCATTCACGCGAATGCGTTCACTCACTTTTCAATCCATTACGATAGACTTAGCGGTCGACATAGCGATGTCGAGTGCCAGCAACCGCTCTTTGCATGACTACTGCTAGTAGTAGACATTATGTCGAACTAGGCATATCGAGAATAACAAAAAGCTCTATCAATCGACATCCGCCATTTTTTGCGACAAATGTTTCTATCGAGATTAAGTCGAATGTGCGAGAATTGCCTTCTAGGATCCTACCGTGATACTGCCATATTTATCGGAACGTATGGAGAGTGCTTGATCCAGCATAATTATTAGAAGAGTTGGGGTGGTGCTATTCTTTATGGCCGACACGTCACGGCACGAGAATTTAGGAAATAAAATATTTTCTTTTAATTTCTTTCTATTTTGCCCGTGTTTCGTCCGAATGTCGATTGACAAAAGGATCGTGAACACCGACCTTTATTTTTATTGACAAGAGAACGAAAGGATAGTGAACGCCCACTTTTACATTATGATTTGTTTATGGCAAGTATTTTTTATATTAGAATAAGATTATACGTCACTCAGCCGTAGGTACTATTTTTATTTGAGAATTTTGAGGTCAAGGGCCGATTTTTTATAATTTTGTGGACCATAGAACGATGTCTAAATTTGGAAAATTTGGTCCATTAGTGGGAGCTATCGACGAAGGCACGTCTAGTGCTCGTTTTATAATTTTTAAAACAAATTCTTCTGAAGTTGTTGCCTATCATCAGAAAGAGCTTGGACAGCATTTTCCTCAAGAAGGATGGGTAGAACAAGACCCAAATTCTATTCTAGAAGTTGTTATGACGTGCATCGAAAAAGCTGTTGAAAAATTAGTTGCTTTAGGTGGAAATTCTCAGGTACGTTTTGATTTGAAAACTTGTGAAATGATGGGCTAGGTTCAGGTATTATCATTTATCAATAACTTATCATCACTGAACAAAAGCAATGAAACATTTTCTTGTCCTTGCAAAACTAGGCCAAAACCTTAATATTATGCTTTGTTCTAGTTTCAGGTTATATGAATGAATGAATGAATATACCATGAAACTTGCTGGTGTTCGTTGAATAATATACTTACCCTCTAACATTCTCGTACAGTTCATTTGTCCCAATAGAATCTGAGTAGGTACTGAATAAAGCTTCTTTTTTGGTTTTGATGATCATGTGGTAGATCCTGATGTGAAAGATCGCCTGGGTTGGTACCACCCTCTTATGTATTTCTACCGTAAAGAAGAAATGCTTTGTTTCGGTTTGAAGAGTAAGAGAGCCACCATAATTTCCGCCACATGAGGAAATCCATTTTAGTCCTCAAGGTTAGCAGGGTATCAAAACCATCTAATACTAATAAAATGAGGTGAGAGTATGGGTGATGGTGACCACTTACCATCAGGTGGCCCGTTTGCTTGAATTCTCTCCTTATTTAATAATTAAAAAAACGTGTCCAGAGTAGATCTATCACATCATGATCTGTGACTTCAAGCTTATGAGTATGTGGCCAGTAACAAGCGCGGTCCTAGCTCAACATATAGGGGATTTCTTGCATAGGAAACATTTGCAACAAAATATTCTTTTCTATAGGATATAAAGATTTTGGCATCATAACCTCAATTTCCCAGGGTGATACATCTCAAATACACCTTCCAGGATAAACTAGGGGCATGCATGGCACCAGTGTGTTCATCTGGCGTCTAGAATCCTCCATCATGCAAATGACTGACCCATTGTGTGGTTCTAGTTGGTGAAACCACTGGGTGTGGGTAACCACATGACTAAGGGACTCCACTCTGTGACACGTATGCACGCGGCGCGGCGCATCTATATACATTGCTGGTTATTAAGTTAAAATATCAATGAATGAAGACTGTTTATCAGCAATGTACATTAATATAGACTTGCTCACACTCACATTGTGCGCATGCCTCACTGAGCATATGTTGGCCGTAACAATGTATAAGTCTTACTTGCTACAGGTTCCAATGTTTTAATGATTACAGGACATTATAGCAGTGGGAGTGACAAATCAACGAGAAACAACAATTGTCTGGGATCGCAATACAGGGAAACCACTTCACAATGCAATAGTCTGGCTAGACATGAGAACATCTTCAACTATAGAAAAATTGCTTGACACCGTTCCTAATAAGACTAGAAATATAAATTATCTGAAGGTAATTGTGCTAAACAGAAGTTGCATTTGTTTATAAGTATAAAATCACGGTGTCTTGATAAAAACTAAACTAGTGTAAAATCAGTGTATTTTAATTTCTATTACAGCCTTTATGTGGGTTACCTCTATCTCCTTACTTCAGTGCTGTAAAATTAAGATGGCTCAATGACAATGTGGAAGCAGTAAAACATGCCATGAAAAATAAAACTTGTTGTTTTGGTACTGTAGACTCCTGGATAATATGGAACCTGACAGGTGTGTTTGAAATATTTTTCTGACAAATAATAAAAACTAAAGACTGTTATGTGACCATTACACTAATTATTAATTAATTGATGTGTAATTGAATAGTGAATAATTTATAGATGTGTACCACATACTTATGAATATTCTATAGATGTGTCTCTATATATATAAATATATATTTATATATATAGAGACAGTATAGCCTAATTACGAGTATATGGTTTTGTTACTGTTGTATCAAAGGAAAAGGTATATTGTATTTTTGTTATCAAATCATCTTGCAATAACTGAATCATCATCATCAGCTTATTATTGTCCCCACTGTTGGGGCACAGGCTTCCCCTTGCACAAGGCCATGATCCACCAAACTGGCCCAGTCCTGATTGGTGGATTTCACACGCCTTCGGAAACTTTTAATTTCCCAGACATGCAGTTCTCACGATGTTTTCCTTCACCGTTAGAGCAGTCGGTAAATGTACGAAAGTCTTCGAAAAAATCGAAAAACTCATTGGTACATGGCATTGCATGGTTTCGAACCCGGACCTTCCGCGTGGGAGTCCGGCGTCCTAGCTACTAGGCCACCGACGAGTTAATTTATTTTTACTGTCTTTATTTAAAAAAATATATCTTTGTCTATTGTATTGTCTTTTCTCAGCGACTTGTAGTCTTGTATTGTATTATATATGTCACAACCGTATTCTCGGAAACTAATAAAAGTAGAAAATGACCCTCATTCATTAGCTATTAAAAATATGTACCTACAGTACAATTTTGAGACTACTTGTATTAAGTCACTTAATTTTTTTAAATTTACAATATGTAAACGATTGTCCCACAAGTCATGTCAAGCAACATGTGTCTGATTTTTTAAGTATTTCCAAAACTATTGATGCGTTTAATCTTATTCTAATGTGTACACTTAAATAATTCGCGAATGTTTGTAATTTTCTTGTATTTGACTTACTTTTATATTATATTTTAAGGAGTAGAACCTGTAGAACTTTTGCAAAAGCCCCTATCCCCATTATCGTTGAGCGTCTGTGGCGTAGTAGCTATGATGCCGGACTCCCATGCGGGAGGTCTGAGTTAGAAACCATGCAATATGTCATGTATGTACATACATACTAATGAGTTTTCGGTTTTTTCGAGACCTACGTACATTTAGCGACTGCTCTACTCTAACGGTGAAGGAAAACATCGTGAGGAAACCTGCACACTAAGGTAACTGAGGAGGCTTATACCCTGCAGTGGGACAACATGGGCTGATGATGATGATGATGATGAAGGTAACTGTGTGAAAGGAAACCCCATTAAATCTGCCAAGAAAGTCGTTCTGTGCGGTAATTTCCATAGATGATCATTTAAAACTCTCATTAGTCCTATTAATTCCTCAACTAGAAACAATGATAAATTATACTGTATGGAAAAGTATTACATAGACACCATCAGTAGCGCTTATAGGCGTTAGATTTTACAATGGCATTGGTTTTCTTTCATTAAAAATTATTATTTGCTATATGAGATTCTGAATATTTGTTAGAATCTTCTTATTTTTTGGCACATATTTAGTACTGTTTTTAAAATTTCAGGTGGCCCAAATGGTGGTAAACACATAACAGATGTGACAAATGCATCAAGAACTATGCTAATGAATATTGAAAATTTGAAATGGGACCCTTTGTTATTGAAATTTTTTGAGATACCAAAGTCTGTTTTACCAGATATTAAGTCAAGCTCAGAGGTGAGAAAATACATGGTATACAGTTGTAATCTTAATCTTATGAAATAAAGATTACGCGTTATCTTTCACAGTAATAATTTCACTATCTTTGCCTTTGGATTATACATACATTCCGAGGTTAAACGTCACCAACTGGTTTTGAAGGTTTTCATTAAAAAATGGAATGTAATTAAATTTGTACTTGTGTACCTATATATTCTTTTTAACCCCCGATCGATTGAGGGAGGGCGTGTTATAAGTTTGACACGTTTGTCTGTATGTCTAATTGTGTGTTTTGGCATCTTAACTTAACAACGAATGATCCGATTTGGACCTGGTTTTTTAATTTAATAGAGAATTTGTCGGGAGTGTTCTTAGCTAGATCTGATATAAATTGGATCAGTGGTTTCCAAGATCTTTGATGTCAGATAGGATCTCTGGAACTGTAATGGCTAGATGGTTCGAATTTGTGTTCGAACATTCAGGTTCATGGTGCATTTCCTACATCTGAAATACGCACAAAAAATTACAATTTTTGACTTAGCACATTTTTCTACTGAGAAATTAATGATTCTGACTTACCACCTTTTGCACTATATGATCGAGTAGCAATATCAGTTAAAATATTTTGAATAATTTTATCAGTGACGAAATAATCGCCTGTTAACACTTAGCTGTTCCATCCTGTATATTAAAATTACACTATTCCAGGTATATGGCCACATTACGAATGGACCCCTGAAAGGTATACCGATAGCAGGCTGTCTGGGAGACCAACAAGCAGCTTTGGTAGGCCAGATGTGTATGCAGAAAGGTCAGGCAAAGGCAACATACGGAACTGGTTGCTTTGTCTTGTATAACACTGGTGACATTCGTGTGAATTCAAGCAGGGGCCTGCTCACTACTGTAGCATTCCAGTTGGGCATCAAAAGTCAACCATACTATGCCTTAGAGGGTTCGGTAAGTATAGTTAATTATGCTTTATTTTTTATTGTCTTGAGTGGATTCATTTTGTCTGAGTGTTTTTGTTCTTATCTGAGTGGATTTAACAACATGTTTACCTCGGGCAAAGTCTGCATTTTATATACGAAGACAAAAATCGTCAATCAGTGCGTTCTACCAGTTATTAAAGTTCTTTGTTTATTGTCATAAGCAGATTCAAAAATAATTTATAGTCCTTGTTATCAAACCACAATACAATTAAGTGTTTGGAAACCGTTTTTGTATTAACCATAACGCGATAAGTAATTTGTTACTGACTCATCATTTAATTCTATCTCTGCCTGTATTATCCTAAATGTTCTCAAATTGTACATTTCAGGTGGCTGTTGCTGGAGCGGCTCTAGGATGGTTGAAGGACAACATTGGATTGCTGGAAACGGCTAAAGATTCCCAACCGATAGCTGAGAAAGCTACAGAGAATGGTAGCGTTGTTTTTGTACCCGCATTCAGCGGTTTGTACGCTCCCTATTGGCGACAAGATGCTAGAGGGTAAGGTCCTATTCATAGAAATAAATAAAGATAGAATGGTGACGCGGGCGAACCGCTATATGAATCGCGTGTGCCAACATTTTTCATAAGCAACACCCCCAAAGAGACGAAAATAAACGAAATACCTCCTTTTGATCGATTCTGCACAATAAGGCATTTTAGTACAGCCGCTCTGATCAGTCCTCGTCGAAAACTAGGCGCTGAATGAATCAAATCTTGCAGTATATTGCAAGATTGATACACGGCACACTTCACCGTTCTATCTTGATTTATTTCTGTGGTCCTATTAATACCAGTATCTCCCTAAATACATGAGCAGTTAAGGCCAATTAAGAATTTTTTAAAGTGTTCTTGCCTGTGGACTACGTTAATACTTCTAAAATTTATGGAAATAACTGAACGGTTAGTCATTAACCACACGACAAAAAGTAGATTGAATGGTTATTTGTGCAATTTCTGTAAACTTTGCGTAAATAAATAAATAATAAAAGATATAATATATTTATTTTGTGTAGCTAAAGCGGTTTAGCTACACAAAAATGTTCTTAGAAGACCTTTCCTAACTTATGGAATTATTTGAAACTGCAAACTTAGATTTTTTTTAAATGGTATACTCAGCAAGAAAAATACCAATTTTTCCTTTTTTTTTGATGCCAAATCTATTTTATTTCATATAATGATAAATAACTATATAATACTAACAAGGAAATGTCCGCAAGTGTCCGGCTCCGATTTTATTAGTTTTAAGATATATTGCAAAACAGTGAAAAATAACCGACTCATAGTTTTTGAATGTATTTTTTTATCAGGCCAAATTCATATTTGATTTCAGTTCATTGTCAGAACTATGCCAACCCGGCTGTGTTATTTCGTATGACGATTTCCCCCACTAAATATGAATTTGGGCTGATGAAAAAACTACGGTCTAATTATTTTTCGATGCTCTGCAATATATCTTAAAACAAATAAAATTAGAAATTAAAATGAATCAAAATGAGCCGGACACTTGGGGACCTTGTAATTAATGTACGAATAAGAATAGATACTCGAAATGGCAAAAAAAGATTGAAGTAATTTACTCATGTACAGTAGTACGTAAGGGAGGTCTTAGAAAATCATTTGGTTGTCTCACATTCGCGTGTCTCCGTTAATAACCGAAGCCTCCTCTATGACCCGAATGTTTATCTAAATGCTCACGGACTGTAATTTTAATTTTACAATTTGTTACGCCAATCAATTGTTTCCTATTAGGAATGTCGCTAACTATACCTTGTTCATTTTGGGATGTTCCTTTAGATCAGGGGTTCCCAAACTTATTTTGTCTACCGCCCACTTTGAGAATAAATTATTTTTAGCGCCCCCATTTTTAGCGCCCACAAAAATTACCTATCTAGGAGTACTAATAACTATTAAAATGCGAAAGTATGTCTGTTACCTTTTTATTTGTTTGTTTGTGTCTACTTTCATTTCGAAACGAAGCGACCGATTGACATGATTTTTATTTCATATATTCAATAAAAGAGGACAGATATATGAACTACGCGGAGAGAAATAGCGAACCGAGTTTGAGCAATCTCTTAACTAATATTAGTTGATGTTCACAAGTTGTAGTTGAGAGTCGAGAGCTCATGCAGTCGGTGTCTAAGAGGCCTCTTAGCTAAATGAAATTACAAATCACCCCCCAAGCCTCTACACAACGCCCCCATTTTTTTTCTGGGTCTCTTACCGCCCCCCTTTAGGCCTGCAGCGCCCACAAGGGGGCGTTATCGCCTACTTTGGGAAAGGCTGCTTTAGATATATGCAATACAACGTAAATTAATCGTGTTTTGCGAATAATGTCAAAATAAGAACTTAAAATTTTGCTACCGGAAACGGCCATAAATATATTTAATACATAAAATTTTTATATCCAAATTATTATCTATTTATAGATAATTTCATGTATATTGTTTGAAATAAGATTGATACTATATATTTTTCAATAACTGCGCAGTTACATACTTACGTTGAATCGTCTAGAGATTGAGTCATTGAAATCGACAATTATTGTAAATCTCGAATCGATTTATTGTAATCGTGATGATGAAAAATAAAAGTCCAGAAAAATGCCTCAAAATAATATTATGTACGATTTTTACAAATATCGCCATACTATTCTACCCTGTAGACGATATTAGGCTCGCCACCTATCACGTTTGTCCACGAAATCTTACGGCGTAAAGTGGGAACTACCTATGATAAAGGTGGTTCCTCTTTCTACCCCCTCGGGGATTATGGACGTGAGAGTTATGCTTATGGAATGTAAATTAATCGAAATAGTTAATCTAATTTTAAAAGAATGGAATCGGTAATGATTCCAGCACCGAATAGACATCCCTATTTGATACGTCAAACAAACTTCTAAAGGATCAAATGAACAAGGTATAGTACAACCTGTATTGGGTGTTGCTAGTTTTCTTTTAATATTTTACGTTTCAGTGTTATTTGTGGAATCACTGAAGAAACAAATTATTCCCACATCGTAAAGGCAGCCCTTGAAGCCGTCTGTTACCAAGTTAGAGACATACTGGATGCCATGAATGAAGACTGCGGTATACCCCTTCAGTTACTTAAGGTATTACATTTATACGTTAAGTATATATTATACATTTATCCAGTAGTTTACAATAAGTACTGTCTTTCCTAGCTTAGCTAAGCTTTATTAGCTTTGAATGAATGAATGAAAATTTTATTTCAGGCAATTAGGCCCATAGACATACAAAGATATTAAATAATATACAAAAAAAAAACAAAGCGAGGGACGCCGCCGCCGGGGCGCAGCTAGTAATATATAAATATCATAAAGTTTTTAGACAATCACTGTAACACGTCATATTTTCGTGGTCCTAAAGTTCTTAATCATAATCATTGACTGTTATAATTTTTCATAAGATGTCCATTTCAAATCTTCCTGACAATTCTAAATCCCTATTCTCAAAATGTCACTCGCTTGGCTCACTCAATCCCGCTTCGTCGCAGGCATGCTTTAATGTTGGCTTCCGTTGATCGCGGCCGATGCTGCCGACGTCTGCGGCATAGTGTTTAGTATTGTCGCGTCAGCTGACAGCCGCCGGCCGCGCGCGTCAGCCGCATCGGCCGCGAACAACGGAAGTCTTAATTTCAGGCACATAAGCAAGCATGCATGCGCGTGATGCAAACAAGCAAGCATGTATGCATGGAACTTGCAACAGTTTTCTGGATTGTTAAAAATAGTTAGATATTACATCAAGGCATACATACAACTAAGCATGCATACAAGCAAATAACCAAGCAAATAATGCATGCAAGCAAGCAGTTGTCTCTGGGTTGTTATAAAAATATCTAACGAAGGTATGACGGTAGCAAGTCTCAGTGAGCTTAGGAGCTTGCAACCTAACCTATCCGTGTCGGATCCGCTCCGACAACATCGATGCTTGCTTGCACGCATTATATGGTTAATGTTACTGGTTACGGATACTCCTTTTTTTACAGATACTAGCATCACTATGTAATTTTTTGTTGCAGGTCGACGGAGGCATGACGTCCAATGCTCTACTCATGCAAATGCAATCAGATTTAGTTGGTATTAACGTTATCAAAGCTGGTTTTACAGAAAGTACAGCATTGGGTGCAGCTTTAGTTGCTTATTGGGGCGTAGATAATAATAAGGCAGGTACCGTGATACCAATGACAAGTGGTACAGCGTACGTACCTAGCATTAGTGATGATGAAAGAGATATGAGATACAAACAATGGAAAATGGCAGTGGAAAGGTCTTTGGGATGGGAGCAGAATTAATAGCTATGCAGGCAAAATTGTAACATATGCGACAAACCTGACATTTTTCTTGATTAGATGTAAGAGGAAAACATTGTGCCTATAATAGAGTCTAAATAATTTAAAATATTATGAAATTTCATGAAATTTGTAAACGCACAGTACAGTCGACCACAGATCAGGTTAACCTACCCAATACGTAAAAAATTGTGAAACTGAAATAAACCATATATGCGAACATAAGGCTGAGGCTGAGGCTTTAATCGATGAAATAGATAGTATACTTTAGCTTGTGGTCGACTATACATCGCATTAGACTAAATCTTACATTCTTTTTAAAAAGACAATCGTTTATATTATATGTTTTTATTGTGCAAATGTAAGCACGGGGTATCTTTTATAATTTATAAGTAGACCTAGTTGTCCATGTGTCATGAATTGAATTTTATTTTAAATTGTACATTTCATTCATATGTTTATATTTGATTATTGTGGAAGTAACATGATGAAATGTAGACCCACGCCAGTCCTCATTTCTGCACTAGACAGCTAGTTGTCTAAAAATTATTTTTATTTCGCCCTTAGGAAGAAATTTTGTGGTTAATATTTTATTATATGTAATATAAACTTCTTCCTTTCTTCTTCGTTCCTTCTTCTGTCGTACATTTGTTTTAACAACAACCAGTTATATAACCCTAACCAAGAATATAAAGACCTTCGCCAACAATTTTTTCGTAGTAATCTCCATAACACAGATTATAAAACTACCAATGGCGCCCTCTTAAAGGGTTTTCATATTCCTGGTTAGGGTATATAGTGATTAGTGTTGATAAGTTTTAGTATAGCTGACCTAGAATGTCCATGTATATTCTAAGCCTAGAATATAGTTTTTATTTTATTACGGATGCATACAGATTAGGCCTGTCCTGTTTTTTACTGTTTTGGATATTTGTTCCATTTGTTGGTATGGATTTAATTAAGTACTTATAAGGTTTTTAATAATTGTACGCGCCTAACAAAAGTTAGTTCTTAAAAAAGAAGAGTAGTGTTTAGAAATAAGGAAATCATTTTACATGTTTACGTTTGCCAACGAATTTACTAATTGATAAGTTAGCTCTCTTGATTATAACTAACTAATTTTGGAATAGTAGATTGTGTAGTGGGGAAATGGCCACATTGTCGCAGCGAGTGTAATTTCGCAACACGAGCCATATGCTAGTGTTATGGATACGCGAGTGCGACCCGTGCTCTTTCAACTTGATGTTTTTGTTACACCTGCGAGAAAATAGTCAGTTAATAATTAAAACAATAGTTCATGTAGTTATATTATGCCCATGATATGTGAGCGGTTCATATTATTCCTAGGTCCACGGAAAAAGAACTAACTAGCTAACCGATGCGTGCACTGTAGCTACTTTATAATCGAAGATCATTACAAAGTATCTAAATATTTGAAACTATACATATATTTTTCATTATTAGACTTAAATAATATACTGTTTGACGGGTTTTTACTGTATTTTATTAATTTCGACCGGTTTCGTTAACACATCTTCAGGTATTTTAATACCTACCCAAATACCTGAATATGTGTAAACGAAACCGGTCGTAATTAATAAAATACAGTAAAAACCCGTGAGACAGTATATTATTTAAGTCTAATCATGTACTACAAGTTTCACCAAGTATCAACAACCGCAAGTATTAGCCATATATTTTTCAATTATCAGAGATTTTCTTTAATTCACATATTAATTGTAAAATCATCACGTAGGTAAGTACTTATAAACCATCTTTCAATTGAAAAGTACAGTTTGTTTGTATTCGATATAATAGTAGCAACTTGATTATTAAGCACTTCCGATTGTGGGTAATAAATCCCGCACTCAGTGCCGAAATGTGGCACTTACCGCAAATTTTTCAGTCTATAAATAGGCCTATTTTTGTGCAGGTGTAACAAAACATGTATTTTTCTACACTTTAGGTGGTGGCGAGCCTTACCGCCGTCTTCTAGATATAAAATAGTGTCCACTAAAGATCCTTATTTGCCCCGTACGACGCCATCGGAAAGAGTTGGGGTGGTGCTATTATTCAGAGCCAGCACACACATTGTCCCATATTACCTACCTACCTACGAATAAATTGTAAATACATTACTTATTCGTTTACAAGTTTTTGATTTCTGTCTTCATAATATTATGCAATAATTTTCACTACAAAAACTCAGGTTTATTGATTTTTCGATTTTACTAGTAAGTAGGTATCTTTATTTTATTATAAAGTATGCATTAATTTTATGAAATTGTTGGTTATTTTAAGAAATGTTAAATTCTATGATATTTACAATAAACATATATTTTTATTCAAGGTTCGTTCATTATTTATTTATAAGAAATATAGTAATAGATCAAATAGCATAGCATAACTGTCACGTCCATAATCCCCAAGGGGGTAGATAGAGGGACCACCTTTATCATTGGTAGTTCCAACTTTTCGCCGTAAGATTTGGTGAACAAACGTGATAGGTGGCGAGTATAGTCGTCTACTATTAGGTGTAGAATAGTATCCGACGCGGTTACACCTAGTCGTCGACCGACCGTCTGGGCATTCACAGCATGCGGCCTCCGCCTATATGTGAATTACCAGTCAGTGTCACTAGGTTGTCATAGAGTGAATGACGTTAGACGACTTCGGCCGACGACCAAATGTGAACAACGGAGGTCGGTGGCCGTAAGTCGTCCGCCGCAGGGCAGTCGCCGAAGCGGTCAACGACTATGTGTAACAAGAATGTGTGTGGCTAGAATCCATACATATGCTACAGTATGTCCTCTAGGTGCCGGCTAGCAGGGTTCTAGGACAGTGTGCAGATGAAGTAATAGAAGAACTTGGTAATAGATATTATATTTTAAGGACACAAAAAATAGTAAACGTAGAAAATAGGTAGTAGTAGGAGATAAAAGTGAACGGAGATACGTCCGTTCAAGACAAAATACAGAGAAAAAGTGAAAATACAAAGAAAACAATGAAATTAATGGAATAATGAAATTTAGAAATGGACTTTAAAGAATGAAATAAAGATGCCAACACGAAATGAGCTGAGATAAACGCTAACGATGAGGTTGAAGTTGATGGCAAGGAGGTTGATATGGACGATGAAGTCGCATCGTTACACATATTTTTATTGAATGAATTGTGATTGATTTTTAATTTAATTTTTACGTATTTATTTAATTTTTATAGTTTATTTTTTACATGTGTGATATTGAAATTATAAATATGGATGATGTATGATTAATACAAAATAAATAAATGATAAATGATATATAGGTACAAGCGACAACCTCGGAATGCCGTTTCTAAGGACTTTATTTATAGTGCTAGGCAAATTAAGGGCACGGAAAACGGACCGCTTACGTTGTTGTTTGAGACCCAATCCGCGTTTCACCAATCTCGCCTCCGACGGTAAGTACATGGCTGATGATGGAATACACGGGTTTAGAAATGACTCGCTCATCTAAATACTGCCGGAATGAATCAAAGAAATTATGACGATCGACTGATTTTATACAGTTTGTATTGTAACTGCGGGCGAATATAGGTACGTCTCTTTTAGTCGCCTTGTTCCTTGTACAACATGTTTACCCGTGACGGAAGGGAAATTCTGATCTTTCCAAGATTTTAAAAAGGTAAAACTTAGCTAACATTAAACCTAGTGTAGGTACTTATGTAGGCATCTACCTAAATTACGAATGTCTGTGACTACAGCAGGACACCCGCCCCGGTTCGTATCGGTTTCTAGGTGACGATTTTCTTTAATGCTTCGATAGTACTCGTTAGTGCCCTCGTACTTTCCGAGATATAGTGTCTGAAAGGTGGTCCCCTGCTGGGGCCACGCTGCCTAATTCCTTTAGGTATACTTATACTACTCTGTGGTCTTGCCATCGCGTCGATCAGTAATGGAGCATGCTACATTTTTCTGCCTCATACTATCAGTGCTCCCTTTGGGCTTCTGGTGCTCAAAAATCAGAACCTATGATCTTATACGAGCCAAAAAATCCTGCTTCAAAGCTTTGGTCATTCTGCCGTAAAAGGACCGACAAAACATCGATTCAGCGGGAACATAGTGCGCGATTTTCATGGGACCTTGACTCGCAAACAAGTCTCGTATTAGTGTCGTTAGTGCCAAAAAAAACTAAGTCACTAGGTGCTATATTTTCGTAGATATGAGGGGTCCTGCTGGGGTCACCAGATTATACCAGGGAAACAGAGCATGAGAATTTCGCGTGACCACGCTCTAGGGATAGAACTGCATTAACTAGGGGTCTGAATTTCAGGGACCTATTTAATCACACGGAGCTCTATCAAGATAAACTACCAAGGGCGTTTTTTATATTCCTAATTACGAGTATTTACATTGTAAAAGATTGTAGACGTAACTCTTAACTGAAAACTTAAGAAAACACCGGCTTACCGTTGTGGAGATCCAATTACTATGTTCTAAACCATTGAGCTCGAATTCGAACCACCTACTTAATTGTTTATCTTTTCTGATCCCATCTTACGTAATCTACGCAATGTTTACCATTGAGAACACTCGATATATGTAATTTTCTGTTGTTGAGATATGAAGTCACACAACAGTCAAACTTATATCACCTCTCATTTTTTGTTGGAGCAAAATGTATTATAGAAACTTAAAATCAGAGACGTATTTTATTTCATTTTTCTCTCAAATCGCACACTTTGAAAATATTGGCACTTCCGTTCCATTTACCTTATTTATATTAGTTATAGACTGTTAGTTCGATTGATCAAAAACTAACAAATGCATTTGAAATCATGTAATCTGTTGGAAAATGGTATTAAAATACGCATGTACGATTTTAACATTCAATAACATCTTTTGTGGAGATTAAAAATTACCATATATACCTTTAAGTATTTAAAGCATATCTTCACTCCATGTCCTTTACGGGGTAGGCAGAGAGAATAGAGCACCATGAATTTTGACAGTCCTCTTTCGCTTAATCTGGAATCATTCTTCACTCGCTTTTGGGCTCGTATGATTTGAATAGGCAATAGTCGATACATTTTTGTAACTGACGTAACGACATAAATGCGGGACTTATACCAAATTCTCGCTATCTGTCATCATGAGGCACTTAATTGGGTGTCTGTTTTGGGATGACCACGTAGGGCGGCCCCTTCATAACTATTAACAAGTAGCAAGTTAGCCCCTCACCGCCATAGACACATGTATGGTTGGCGTGAAGTTAAGTGCAGAGCCGTGTAGCGGCGCTCGCACGACAGCCTGACGGATGGCGAAGCGGCCCGCCGCATCTTGCGAGTCCCGTCTGAGCCAAGGATTTTGAAATTCACGGAGGGCGCTAGTAGTCCGATTTCTGTGCATCTGAGCACACCAACAGGAACATCTGCGAAACTCTTTACGCTCGCTTGTGTAAAATGAATGTGGTATGTTAATACAAAACATTATGTATCGGCATTTTTCAGGATGATAGAGATATCGAAAACTGAACAACTTCTATCATTAATCGTTTGGAATTTCGTGAAAATCTTTTCGTCTAGATAGGTAGGATATATATGATGTAAGTAAGGGAGTTCTTTTTTTTTCGAATTTTAATAAGATGAAGAAATATATTTTGTTGATAAGTAGGTACTTATCAACCTAGTGTTTTGAAAGTGATTTACTTTGTCAAATGCCTACTGGTACTACACTGGTAGGTAGGTACCTACCAGTACCAGTAGGCATGTGACGAAATAAATCAGTTTCAAAACACTGATGTAATGAGTTAGCTAAATTATTCGCGAAAACCTATCAACTTTTTTCGAAATCACACACTATTTTTAACTACTTACTGTACGGGGCAGTCCATTAATTGCGAGTTTTAAAAAAAAATTTGGACCCCCTCTCCCCCTGGTGAGATTTGGTAAGATTTGTAGGGAATCCCTCTCCCTTCCTCTCACGTAAGATTACCCCCATAATTTTTAATTAATTTTTGTTCGATATGCCCATGCAATTTGCTTCATACCACTAATAAAGAGTTACAGATGGAGTATTCTATCAAATACGGGTTTAATTAGTAACAAAAATAGGGTAGTACAGAGTTGACGTGAGATTTTCATTGACCGGGGTCAATGAAAATCTCACGTCCCCTAAATTAGATTTTGCGGGACCCTCCCCCCCATTTTTAGCTCACGTAATTAATGGACGCCTCCTAGTTTCACAATGAGCACTGACTTAGAAAATTCTTAAAATAATGACCGTGAGTTAAAACTGAAGTGCTTATAAATGTAACGATAGTGCAGCTACGATACGTCGTGAACTATTACCTACTTATGGTAGGTACATAATTAAAATTTAATATTTGTTACAATGTTCGTATAATATTATATTATTACCTATGTATGGTTCTTTCTATGTAAGTACGTCATATACCTTTATAATAATGATAATTTCAAGCTGCTAGTGAGCCTTGACATACGGGAAATCGTGTTCACAATTCATAATTATCTCCATGTGTTCATGCTTTCGATTTACTGCTTATTCGATTAGTTTCTTAGATCTTTGTCTATATCCGTAATATCCAGCTTGATTCACGCTCCCCTGCTCCCCAAGAGGCGCAACGAACGTCTCTACTATGACGTGTTGATACATTCTGTGCATATTCAAAGTTTATGTTGACCAGTGCACTTCCTGGAATTCCAACTACCTAAACCCGTTCAATATTAAAGAGGGTTAAAGTTTAACGATACTTCTCTGTAAAAATGATCGAATATTGCATAAGCAAATCAAATCTGTTTCTTTCTTTATAGTTAGATGCTGTAGTTAAGTATATTTAATAAACTTAAAAAAGGGAGGGTCGCGATTAGTTCTCTGTTCGACCCGTATGTATGGATGTGATCTTCATAATCCTGGGATAGGTCTGTTAATTTTTCATAAAATTGTTGAAAAAAATGTTACTTATACCAAGAAAATTAAACTTTATCGACTACTACACCTACACCTGCGTTTGAACGCAATCTACCCAGATATGTTGACCATGTGATCGAAGATAGAAATGCAATTCATGCAGTTTCAGCTTTAGGGAAACAGACAGCAATCTCACAGACTGCATAATTCGCAGCAAAATTATTGAAAGATGAAAAAAGTCGAATGTCAAAGATGACTTAATAATAATGAATTTTTTTAAGATCAATCTCTAAAACAAACAACATGTGTGTTTATCAAGCAATCACTCAGGGTTGTCGCAAACTCGACGTATTGACGGCTCTATCTGAGAGCAGCGGCTGCATGCGCGGTCTGCAAACACCTAACGCCCCATCCCGACGAGCAAACGCGTGCCAAAATTTGATAAAGTCCTCGGTTCATGTTTAATCATACGACATTAAAGGCGAATGTACACAGTGACAGTGCGTCGAGTGTACACGAACACTATATTATAATTTTCCATTAACCGCCAAGCGTTTCGATTGGGATGTTCATTGGCTGGTCAAACGTTTGTTAGTCCGTCAAATGGTTAAATATTTCGTTGCTGTCTAATTTGTTCGTGCTATGTTGTGATAGTGATCGAAATCAGAGTATATAAGTCTTGTTAACTAAATTAGGAAAAGCGCACAATGTCTACATGTAAATGAATATAGATTATCGTTAAAATGCTTTAATATCAACCGGATTTTTAGTTGTGTTTCGTTTTTATTTTTCTCTTTGTAATAAAGCTCGTTATACCTAAGTACTTGAAACAAAAAGTAGATTAACTGTAAGTATTATTATCTTTTTCTATAGTGCATATTATTATTATTATATATTCGTGCACATTAACACAGAATACTATAAGATGTTAATATACACATTATTACATAGGTACATACAATATTTTTCTACGACCATGAAAAATCTAAATTATTGAAAATACAAACTATTGTGAAGCATCCAACACGCCATGACAGCTCGTCAAAACTCCGTCGACAACAGTGCGTGGTCCAAGTTGTCATCACGTGTCGTCGGCATTAAAAATAAAAATAAAAATATTTATTTTAAACAAAAGAAAAATAAATTAAAGTAAAATGAAATATTTTTTTTATTTTTTTATATACGCGGCATTTTTTTTTCCTAAACAATAAAAAAACAGTAAAATCGTAATGAATATTACAACACCGCGACGTGCTATACGTATTGACCTTTAGGAATGATGTAGATTGTGTTACTGAATGTGGTATCATATTGAACAAATTAACAAATGGGAGTAGAAAAAATAATTTTCCGAAGGCTATTGTGATGGTAGGATTACCTACCATCAATTATAATTAGAAAATTGAAAATAATTGCAATGTGTATAAGTTCTGATAAATTCGTAACGTCAATTAAATTTCTTACTGGTGAATCTACATTATCATGTCTCAGATGTTCACCGAAACAAGCAGCACAACTCATAATATTCAGAAGGTGGCATTAATTTCGTGCCAGAATAGGGCGCCGTGAAATGTGACGCTGCATAAATTGGCTAACCAACCCTAGCTTCAGCTTCACCCTTTGTCGGTCAAAATTAAAAACTAAAATGCCATGTTGTTGCTTTTTAAAACGAGAGAAAGTACATTGTCGAGGCAATTAGAAACAGACTACAAAATATTAAAAGTTCCCCTTGCAATGGAAATGTGTCGCCAACATCGTGGCGCCATTTGTCATGCACTGTGTCCTGACAATCATACGCATGCCTTTGGTATTGTTGTAGAAAGTGGTAAATACTGTTAACTGTCAAACAATTCGTAAACCAATTTTATTCGATTTAAATCCCTCTTCAGGAATCAATGTTGCTCTGGCCACATTGCGGCATAAGAAATTATATATGCGGCATAAATATTATATTATATCTGTGAAGCTATATTCTGTTTTCATTCACTATTATAATTCGGTAAAAATTAAGCAATATACTTAAATTGATGGTCAAATGTGAAAAAAGTATTAAAATTCGTTGAAAAATAAAATAGCTACATGCAATCATCAATCAGACGATAGAAAGAAACGGCAATATTACATTATGACGTTACTGTGTAGTATGCCATGCAAGCAGGTCCTGGCTACATAATAAAGAACTGTTTTGCTAAAAAGGGACAGAGCATCTCCCCAGTCCTAACTTAAATCATTAATATCTCTGGTGTTAGTTGAGATAACGAAAAACTAATTTTAGAGTTTTCTTCAGGATGTCCATGTAAGTTGATTAAAGGAATTATTTTTTGTCAAATACTGAAACGAGTATGTCTCATTTGTGTACCTACTTACATTTAGAGCACTCTAAAGAGCGTTTAGGACTACCATAGAAACAGATCAACGATAAAGACGAACAAGTATTTATTAGTATTATGCTCTAAAAGAACAGCGAAGTACATTGTAATAAACAAGTGTAGGTATATGAAAGTAAAATTCTAAAGCCGTTAAATCATTTTTAAATAGTACTTTTACATAAAACATTTTGACACTTCGAAAGTTTTACTTTACGAAACCTTAAGATTAAGTCATCGGCTTTTTAAATTTTGAACTAAATTGTAATCTAATAAAAAGGGGAGGGTAAACGAAGTTCATTAGCAGCGATGCAACACTCGTAAAAATGAAAAAGGGAGAACAGAGATTTCACAAAGCCGAGCCCAATTCGGATTCAATGAGCCGCAAATTTGGTAATGCTAAACGCTGCAAGAGGGCTTAGATATCCGTACTAAATACAGGACCTCGATAAGTCGAAAACCTCTATAAATCGAAGATAATGTCCGCCTCTTTTTCGAGATAACACTATAGAAGTGAAAATATTGAGTTTATATTACCTACTCGTATATTTACAACTCGATGAAGTTCGTAACTCGTATATTCTTTAAGATAATGTGATCTAATTTAGGAAAATTGTTTTATTGTAAGTCGATGTTATATCAATTTAAAAAAAATTACATGCGTTAAAATATTTAGGGTGAACATTTTTTAAAGTAAGTATGTACAGCTGGTAGATTTTTTTTTTCAATAGAACTTTACGGACTTATTATTAGTTGCATTAAATTTTGATCAGTTCGCCGAGGCAGTTGTGGCCAGTACGAGTAATTAGTCTGCGTTTACTACATTAATTATGTTATTTGTATTTCAAATTATATTCTGCCTTTACAAGAGCATTTTTACATAAAGGTATGCAAAAGGTGGATTTTATCGTAAAAATGAGTGAAATATTCGATTAGATCGAGAGCTGTTATGTGTGTTATTTGACACGTTTGTCTGTCGGTTTGTCTGTGGCATCATATCTTAACAAGGGATGTGAATCATATCTTAACAAGGGATGGAAAATGTGAATTTTGTCGAGAGTGTTCTTAGCAAGGTTTGATAAAAATTGGACCAGTGGTTTCCAAAATCTTGCGGTATCTTCGATATCATATGGGCTTTCTGGAACGGTAATAGCTAGATGGTTCGATTTTGAGCTCAAATATTCAGGTTCATGATGCGTTTTCGACATCTGAAACCTTGAGGATCTGATGATGACCAGGGAAAAGTAAGCGAACTTCAATTTCATAATATGGATCTAGAAAAATTTGAAGATTCTCAGCCCGCCTAAAGCTTACTTAGATGGGGTCTTCTCGGACTAAAATTGTAAGGAATCCTGACACAATACAAGAGAAGAAAAAATATTTAAAATAGGCGGTCAAAAAATAAATGTAGGTAAATGATGTGAAGCAAGGAATTTTAATACAGCCATGGCGAGGCCGAAGGCCGAGCTCCGCGTAGTGCGTAGCTCGGAGCGTCCGGCCTTCAGACGCCACAGGTTTAACTTGATGAATGTTCTTAACCATGTCAGATGAAAATTGGATCAGTGGTTCTAAGATCTTGGAGTATGTTGGAGTATGATGGAATCTCTGGAACGATAACAGTTAGGTAGGTGGTTCGAATTTGAGCTCAAATGTTTATGACCATGGTGACCTTCCCACATCTGGAACCTTGAGGATCTGATGATAACCAGGAAAAAGTAAGTAGCTCTCTACAATGGTACGTCGGGGGTTTCTTAATTTTTATATTTAGAGTTATTTTAAAAGCAATAAGTAAGTAGGTAAATAGCCTCTTTGCCTATATAACAAACGAAGACCAACAACCCAAATGCGTAACTTAACAAATCGAGTCTATGGCTTAGAGGTGTTTACAGGAGTGTCGAGCTGGAGTGGCAGCAATATAGTAAAGATGATCGGTCGACACGTCGCCTCATGTATAATGTGCATACAAATTTAAGTGGGTGCCAGAAAAGGGTGGCGGTAGAGACGCGACACTGAAGACTGCCGACATTTCAGTTTTCATAACCCTCTTTCATTTTACCAAACTTGTTTAAAGTTCCATTTGGTTACATCAACACATGTTACAGTTAAAGCTAGCAAATGCTCCTTTATAGAAGAGAGGAATATCGGTCAAACAAACATTCGAAACTTGAAATAAAAGATACATGTCGCTAAATTTGTAATAATTGTTTCATATAAGTCATTGAAACGTTTGCATGTAAAAGCATATTTCCAGCAATATTTAGAAATAATTAATGCAGAAAATACAGCTTACAATATCTGTAATACAATATCCTACCTACATCGTTTTAAACTGACAAATGATATATCATTTAGTTTAATTTTACATATAGGTGCTGTGCTATTGATTTGTAGTCAGTTCAAGACTAATAACCCGCACTCACCAATGCGAACATGTGTCATTTATTAAATTTTAAGGACATAAAAAAGAGAGGTCTTATAGTTTGTAGTGGGATGATATTGGTTGATGATGATGATGATTAGAATGTTGAAAATCATTGTTGACTAATCAATGAATGCAACTAAATTGAAATGTTGCCGACTCGCACTAGAGGACATCCTTATATGATATTAGAGCAAGAAGGGAGGTGGAGGCTACATGCTACATGTGTCCGCCCCGCGTCGCGACGCGCCCCCGCCCTCCCCTCTCGCCCCTACACGTGTAAGTGAGCACTGGCGCTTGCTTGCTACGCTCTTCTACGAACGAGCAGCCTCACTACGAATTCGGCATCGTTCAGAGTTTGTTCCGCTCTATATTTACATGAAACGAAAGAGATTTTTGTATTCGATGTCGACGAACCCCCAGTTTCCGCCTCGAGCCATAACAAGGAAAATACCAGCGTACATACATATCTGATATGGTCGGTATGAAATTCCGCGTCTTATCGTAGGTGTATTTTGTTACGTAACTTATTTTCTGTTTCTATGTCAATCGGAAAACAGTAGACATAAAACAAAATTCGACAAAATGCTAAAAATTCGTCGGAAAAATTTAAAAGTCGGCGTTAAGCGAAATCTAACCTGGGTATCGTCTAAAGTCTAAAAGATAAAGTACGGGTAGATGTATCTAAAGTTAAGTATATCTTAAGTAGTACTTACCATGTATTTTGGTCCTATAGACAAATAATAACAGTTGATTTTGTAAATGAACTAAACGACATAATTAAGCCTTGGCGTAACGTAACTCAGCATAAGCAATAATTGAATGAACCGTTCCCAGAGTGTTTCGTTAAACCCCTGACAAATGACACCGGTTCAAAGGGCTGCTTATGTAAAATAATAATGCTGTTAGTACCTACATTGAATTTCGGAATGTTCGCCATGGAGCCTACACGAGTGTTTATATTAACGTACAAAGTTTAGATGCGCCCTGTTCGAAAGGAACCACCCTTTAGGGGTGGTGTTATTAGTATAAGCAAAAGACATAAACTTCCCCCTTCTGAGGCAGACGTGGTGTGCATACAATGGAGTTGGCATTGATTTTGAGTTAAATATCACCCCTTTGCCTTCGCCGTGCATTGTTGTCTATCGGACATGTACAAACATAGTGACATGAATTATGTTTGCTGGTTCTTTTTATCTGTTTCGTTATTGTCATTAATCAGTTCCAGAATATGAGTTTAATGGTTGCTCCTGTTATTGTTAATACTTATACAAAACTATTCGTATACCTATGGGAATCAGACCAAGTACCTACTTAGGTAAAAGGATTTGAACTGACTGAATCCGGCCGTATGTTGGAATGGAAACAAATTTCAAACCACGTTTGAAAATGCTTGTGTATTGAATTTTTTATTTATTTGAGACAGTCATTTTTACCCTATGGTTAGTTATTATGATGAGCAAATGATAGTAAATTCACAATATAACCAATAAATATTCGAACGGATTCGCACATCACAAAATCATATCAATTCTATTCCTTTTGATCAAAGGAAAATAAAGTGCCCGTGCTGCCACACATCCGGTGGAATTTCGCTCAATGTCCTTTAGGAAATTACCTGCTTTGAACTCTGTTTATCAATAGGGTAATCTGTAAACATAAACTGTTAAAATCCGCTCTTTGATGGTGGCCGAGTTTGCTCAGGTGTACCTACCCTTTGACAATAACCAATTCTGCAAAAGCCTCTTGAATATTGTCATTTCTTCTACCCAAATCCTTTATGATAACTGGTGACAGCTTGGATATGGATGCTAAATAGACGTGTCGTAAATTGGCTTGCCATTTTTGTTGTGCACAGTTTTCATACTGGGTTTTTTCAGTATTTCCGCATGCGCGCTTTTCAAGATGCTCTATAACGATAAAGTTTTATAGAAATTGCTTAATTCTTTTGACGTTTTAATTTGCCTCAAACTATATAATAATCTACATTTTTGTGACGTTAAATTCTAAGTAACGTTGGTATTTTTCGATTACATTTATAAAGAATAATAATATAAAAGGCTGTTTAGTAGAGACTATGTTGTAATATTTCTGTAAAAGTATTTTTACGTATTTTATCTTTACGTAAAGATACATAAATATCTGTGGTTTTAATGACGTAACATGTAAAGTAACCTTAATGTAGTTAATTTCCCACACCTTATAAATAAGTAGGTATTATTTAACGAAGCGTGGAGAGCCGAAATGTTGAAACCCCACTGGCTTACTAAGTCAACTCTGCTAAAAAAACACAATAGGTACGTTCACGTCGCTTTGTCCTTTTATTCATATTTAATCTCCAGAGCGTCTACAAAAAACAATGATTTCACGGTACAGCATTAACGCATGTAGGCATAACAGAAAGGCGAACCAACCCAAAGCAAACATACGAGTAAGACCATATATTAAAATGTTGTCAATCCTATTTACAGACATTTTACTCCGTGTTTATCTTATAAATCTATTGTGTGCATGGCGGTCGAAATTATGGGATTTTGTGTCAATATTGACGCGAAGCGAGTTTGTTGGCCATTGCATTTAACACGTCTCACCGGGCGAAGATAAAATTTTGTGAAGTAGTATTGAGTCGGTGCGTTGATAGATGGCGCTAGCTGAAGATTACAGTCTATAGATTTTACGTTGCACTATAACTTTTGTGAGATATACCTACCTTTTTACGAGGGCTGATTGATAAGTCTCCGAAAAGGAACAGATAAAAAAGGGCAAAAATTCAAATTAAAAATACTTACTTCCCCAGTTAACACGTAAGTTTGCCCTTTGATTATACATTGATTGATATGTAAGCTTTTTCGAGGCAAGTTTATATAAAGCTTTTGGCAAGTTTCATTTTCCAAGTTTTATTTTGGCATGTTTGCAGCAATGTTGACACAAACTTAATACATCAATACATCATGCATTGATATGTCAAGATTGTGTCAAACATTTTTTAATTTATTTCATATTATAAATTTATAACATACGACGTTTCTCACCATGTTGTATTTATCAATATCCAGCATAATCAAACGGCTCGTGGTGCATTGCTGCAAACATGCCAAGATATGGATGATGTATACTCTCCTCCCGTCACTAGATGGTGCTACTTGTATTTTGAAATGCGCGATCGAGCTGGTGTCAGGATTTTATTGGACTCCGCCTGTTCTCATCCATTAAACTATCTACCTCTTTTTGGTGAGTGAGGCACAAGTTCTTATATCTCGAGATCTTTTTACTAGATCATACATCCGATATCTGCCCGCCTGTGTTCTAATTTGAACAAGATATGGAGAGACAGAGAAGGTTTGATAATTATTATGTCCTCGTGTACAACCAAACCAAGGAAACCAAACCATGCCGTTATTTGGTCGGAACGGTATTGTAGTATGTTTGATGTGTCACTGTCAACATTGTGGCAAGTCTGTTGCGTGGTAACTAGCAAGTTTGATTCAAACTTGCATAATGTTTGTTCACTTGCCATGGCATACTAGATGCAAACTTTCACGTTTGATATGTCGAAGTTATTGCAAGTCTCAAACAAGTTTGCAATGCTATTCTGGGTTCATTGAGTAGGTAGTAGCATTGTTTCCGAGGTGACCGCCCAACTTAAAATCTATACCACAGAATCATAACACTATAAAGCTTTTCTACCATTTTCTGATTCTTAGGTATTGTGGCAGATTATAATCAGAAAAAAATGAGATTATTTTGTCAATTTTATACGTACTTAATCATTTTAATCAATGTACAAAAGTGATTAATTTTTACATATAATTGTCTCATCTGTAAATTGGTCACTAACAGTTTCATGCTTCTGAGGTATAGAAATTAAATACTAAAAGAAATTGTCGCGTTCACTTTTATGCTTAATCGTGTAAGAGTGACGACGTTTCGTTTAACGATGTTTTAGTTGAGTGAGTTACACCTCAGAATTGGTGCCATTGATTCATTAATTTCTGAGTTAAAGAAATACAAAATACTTACTTACTCAGTCTATAGAGTCATACATGCTTTCTGATCAGTATTTGCTACAGTAATTATTTAAATCTATCTAAATAATCCTTATTCATCCACTGATTCACGTACCTAGATAGGAACATCAAATTGCTTGGTTTTCCGCGGGCTTTTAATTCCAGTCTTAAATTCTGGCGTACACAACTGTGAAATTTAAGAACATTATTTGGCTATAAAAAGCGTATTTTTGTGTTTTCACAGCTGAAGAGTGTGCAGACTGCAAAAGCTTAATCGTTAGTTGCTCATTATTGCCGTGACAATGGGAGGCGGTGCGCAGTTAGGCATTAGAAAGGCCAAGCTTTCGCTAATGACATCCCGGCGCGCCTTGCGTCTGCCGACATAGCGCATTTTTATCGAACTCTTTGTTCAGGTTCAGGCGACGACACAATATGTATTTCATTCGATTCCTATTAGGTATAATTAAGCAATAATTGAAGTACTTAATTGCTTACACGTGGTGCATAGAAACGGAACTGTAAGTTGATTTTAACGTTGAAAATTTTGTTTTGTCTAGTCTATTATTATTCATCATAGTCTCTATCTTTCTAGCTTTATGGCTAAATTATGACAGCTGATCCATACTTACATCCATGTTCAGAACTCCTGAAGTTTTGTTTGTTTGTAGTCTCTTTATTGCACACATAGAAAAATATATATACATAGTAATTAAAAACATTAAAATATGTACAAAGGCGGGATTGTCCGTTTTCGTTTACACTTTCGCAAATTCATTCGTATTTTGTTGCTTATAGATAGGTATATATATATAGTCTATGTGGTTATAGATAATGGATACATACGTACTTATTTACCTTCATACATTTTTTTTCGTGCGGTGGATCCGTTGACCAAAGTTATCACATCACGCTTCGTTGACATAAATAACATGGGTGTTGCATTCTATTCCGGTGTGGGCTTACAGTACAAACGAACCCTCACTCATGTTTGTGTTCGTGTGATTTATCAGCGCTCGCGGATCAGTCTCGAAACCAGAGTATGGTTACAGTGTAGATCGACAGAAAATGTACTTTTCTTGTGTTGCATCCTAAAAAGTGTATTGTATCGGTTCACGACAAGGTATATTCTGTATAAAAAACAGTACCTAATGTAAAAAATATAATCGTTATTATGATTATCTACCTCAGTTTCATTCCTCATTACAAATTCTTATGTATCGTTTAGTAGACCGTACTCATCTTAAGAATATGACGCTTCTCATGATGCCTGTTCCTTATTCAGACGTTGAAAGTTATGAAAGTGGTAAACCAGTCAGTATCAGTCAGTATCAGTGCAGTGCCTCTGCTGCCGACTATATTGTGTATAGACGGAAAAATAATGAATGGTTACCACATACTTAAACTTAAAATATTTGGATATTTTGTAAATGTTGTGTTGGATGCAATTATAAAAACTGATACTTTGGATGTGTTTGCATTTACTCTGCTATTGTGACGACGACGAACCCAGCGCAAACAGTCGGCCGCTGGCTTGGAACAAACGCAAGGCAGTCGCGTAACAATATACTAGAAAGCCCTTGTAATGTTTGCCTTCGTGTGATTTATTGGCTTCGTCGGATTTAGAGGCACGCACTGGTAGGGTCCTAGGCTAGCGAGTACGCGGTGTTGCGTTACATGTGCCTATTAGGGCCATCTCCCACCCTTGCAGTATTGGATCGTACTTCTATAAAGTGCGATTTGTTCATCAAACACTCGTATAGAATACAGGGTGTAAAACGACCTCTTCGGAAAACAAAGCATGGTCTCCACCTACTATTATTATGTTACGTATACTACTATAGGTACCCAAGTATCTCAAAAGGTTTAAACTTTTCCGACAGGTGAATAAGTAAGGACTTATAAGTCGCATTTTCGATGAACTGATGGAGATGATATTCATGTTGTGATTGGGTTGGGTGGGACTTCTCGGTCCAAATAGTTAATTCTCCAGTATCCCAATGAACAAAAACAAAATTACTCTGCAGTCCCCATACGTACCCATATGGCGGTTTGAAAGGGTTAATGAACAGAAATTATTTCTAGTAAGCATATACTTACTTACTTATTGGTAGAACAGGATCTTAGAGGTGTTCCTCGAAATAATTTCTGAAAGATAATTTAAAACTCTGGCACAATGTAAGTGCTTATACGAGTAGTATGCCAGAGTTTTAAATTCATCATCATCATCAGCAGCCTACTCTAGTCCACTGCTGGAAATAGGCCTCTCCCAGGGCGCGCCATTATGCCCGATCTTCGGCTCTTCTCATCCAGTCGCTGCCAGCCACCTTGCGCAGATCGTCACTCCATCTAGCAGGGGGGCGTCCCACACAACGTTTGCCCAAACGCGATCTCCACTCCAGAACTCGTCTACCCCAGCGGTTGTCGGTTCTGCGGCAGATGTGACCGGCCCACTGCCACTTCAGCTCGCTAATCTTATGAGCTATGTAGGTAACTTTTGTTCTATGCCGGATCTCCTCATTTCGGATTCGATCCAGCAGAGATACTCCGAGCATATTTCTTTCCATAGCACGCTGAGCGACTTTCAATTTGTGAACCAGTTGCACCGTCAGTGTCCACGTTTCGGCTCCGTAGTTTTAAATTCTCTTCAACAAAATGTCAGTATACTAAGTACTCTTCCTCATCATCATATCCTCATCGGCATCCTCTACATGTATTTCTAATATGTATCCGCAATCAGCATCCTCTTCTTCATAACTACTTTCTCATCAACCCTAAGTACGAGTAGCTACTTGCTTATTTATTTAAAAATCCCAAAAAGTTGTCGAGGAACTGACTGTATCTCGGATGATATCATCGAAGAAATCGTACCTAATTTTTACATGCTTAATGGTACAGATTAAAAGAATCCCTAGATTTAAATTGAATATATTTTCATATACTGTAACTCAATGTGTACCTATGTATTTTCATACCCACATAGTTACTACACAACAATAATTTTCTATTGATTTTGATTGGCCGGCGATGTTAAATGTGCATTAAGAATTATCAACCTCTAAAATTACTTCGAACTGCTTATAAATTAGGTAAGTACATTACTTACCCCAAAAATGTCTCGCATTGAAGGTGTTTTAAGTAAGAGAGGTCGGTCGACCTCGGACAATGAAGAGGAGGGAACTCGGTGTCATCTGCTTTCAACATAATTAAAATCACTTTAAATAATGCCACTAAGCGCCCAACCCTGCGGAGGTTTTATTTTAAAAAGTGCTATTAGCATTAAATTTAGTTTCGCGGATGATTATGTCGCGTTCAGGCACTGGGGGACATTAACTGCTCATACTTTTTGTGAATTATTGTTCCGACCGTGCTCCCTGGTTTTATAACACGCTTATTCCAAATTTCGACGACGCAGCGCGGTGTGAGTCGAAGATTCCTCTTGAACAGAGCGAACGCTTAAAAGCTCCAAAAAATTGATCCTTCTACATTCCATTACTTACTTACAGTTGTAAAGTTAACAATATTTTTCATTATGTATGTCTGTGTGTTGCTGTCGCGATTTATGCTCTACGCTACCTTGTCGTCGTTTCTTCTCTTCTACGATTTTTTTTAAGCGAAGCGTTGTTGTGGTATCTTAAAAATACATCGAAGACACAGAAAAACGCAGCTCTGTCGTTTAAGATTTATTTGCGACAAATTATGACATTTGAGTTTTAATTTTTAAGCACTGTAGTTTAAATCTAGTTGCTCCTTTAAATTACTTGTAAACCGAACAAATTCATAATGTTTTACATTACAACAAAAGAAACTGCTTGAAGAATAAATATATTTTATTTTCCTGGGTTCACCTTTACTTTACATACACAATTACGTACACAATCAAACAGAACATAAAGTTTGCTCAGAACAAGCTTAGGTACTCGTATCTGCAAGAATCGGAGAGAAAAACAACCGTACAGGGTAGAATTCTTTTAATTTATCCGTCGCAGTTTTAAAACGGTGTTAAGATTCAGCAGTCGTAATGTTTTTGCAATTATCAGCGTCGATCTCTACGCGGCTTTACGATAGCTACCGAGCTTCAAACACGCCAAGCCTTGGTCTTCAATAAAAAAGGGAAAAGAAATTTCCCGAAACTTACGTTTTGCCTTATACTCTCGGTTGGAACCACAGAAATAAATCAAGATAGAACGGTGAAGTGGGCGAGGAACCCGTGTCTCAATCTTGCAATATACTGCAAGATTTTATTCATTCAGCGCCTGTATAGTTTTCGACGCATAGGTACCGATCAGAGTGGCTATGCCAAAATGCCTTATTGTGCAGTTTGTAACTGTAAGAAAAACAGGTACGACAGTGAATCGATCAAAAGGAGGTATTTCGTTCGTAATCACGTCACTTTGGGGGCGTGGCTTATGGAAATGTTAACACGCGCGATTCCTATAGCAGCTCGCCGGCGTCACAGTTCTATCTTGATTTATTTCTGTGTTTGGAACACAGTTGTAATGTAATGTAATGTAATAACGGGCTGATTTCCGCAACTCGACGTCTCAAGCGCCTATTTTGCGTGTGGTGGAAACTACTACTGATCGAGGAACACAGTTAATGAATGAATTCTTTCTTTTAATTTCAACGGCTGACTTAATATTACACCTACCTCATATCTGTAAAGGTTTCCTGATATTAATTCGTAGTATTTTTTGTAATTTACCAGAAGCAACAATACATACAAAAGAAAACGTTCAAGTTCTATTATTTTGGTTCCCATCAGTTGATCAATGTCTGTTGTAATAAAAACCATTTTATGCAAAATAAAATAAACGGTATGTAGGTACCTATAATCACATCAAAACATATTAATATGAGAAGTAAAACCTGACCACCCTCCGTGGCTTTATACCAAAGCACTATCTATAATTAAACAATGGGTCTGACCCCACGCCCTTCCATTACAACCCAAGAGCGACGTTTAACACATTCAGATAATCTCACTAAATCGCTATAATCTCAACTCGGGACGAAACTTAATTCAATTCTACGTTAATTTACTTATTTGAAAACGAGAGCCCCGCGATACAGAGTTATCAGGGCCAGACCCCCGGGAATTAGGGCCTAGAGGATGATCAGGATAATCTTTTTACGAATAACTGATATGGGCGCCCTAAGCTTGATTTCCCGCGACGTGAAAGTGGATCACTTAATTAAAACTTGAGTACCTTCATGCATGCCTATATGATATTCGTAGGTAATATAACGGTTGCCCTCCAACTACTTAAAATGCTTGTTTCATTGTTTTTGTTTTGTCAAACAACCGGATGTTGCAAATCTTTATTAATTCGCGTGAAATCCATCTTGAACTTGAAAATAATATAATGTGGTTGCGGATGAGATGAGTAGGCGACGCAGTCAATCGCTTTTAAACATTTATCGTCTTGAACATAGATTATTAATGTTCTCTCATAAAAATTAGGAAAATGTAATGGTAATTCCACAGACAAAATGAGTTTTAAATGAATACAATAAAAACAGGTGAATTATTATCGCTCTTTTAGTCGGTAGCCGTTTTAAATAATGTAAGTAATAGAATGATGCTAGATAATGATTTTATGCGCACAGAAATGATAAATCTCATTATTTAAATCAGTACGGCAGATAGGCAAAGAGCTGAACGAGCGGACGCGGAGTATTTTTAGGTTACGTCAGATTGGTCGGTGTACGGCGCAGATACGCCGCTATGTCGCCGGTCGCCGCAAACGCCGCTTGACGTTAACAAATTACATCGGCTGTCAACTTTCTGAAACAATATACCAGTTGGCGTTTAACTTATCTCGGAACTTTTCGTCTTGTGTAGATAAAATGTTGTAATACTAAAATGTCATTATGCTTAGTAGAGAGGCCAGTATCCGTAAGTCACACAGGAGATAATATTTCACTGGGGCGCGGTACGGCCCCCGCTCTGGCCGACGCTATCGTTTCAGTTAGTATCGTAGTTACCGAAGCGATTTGTTACTTTATCTCCGTTACTTTGTTTGAGGTTGAGAGGTCAACCTTAAGGTTTCGTTCACAAAATCTACCTAAGTATGACAGATACTAACTCACCATTTATTAGCTTACTTACCTACGTAACTAGATATTCATTACTAACATTTGAAGTGAAACTTGCAGTGAACTATCTGATTTGTTAGATATAGTAGTATAGTTTAATTATTTTATACCCACATAAAGTATTAAATACTAACCTAATTATATTATAATTACGTTTTATTACTTAGGTATGCTTAGGTAGGTTAGGTAAGTTTTTTTAACTTAGGTAGATCTTCATTATATTTTTTTCTTAGATATGGGAAAATAAATGAGAACCATACCTAGGTACTCTAAAATAGAGAAATTTCCGTGATTTTTTTTCGCGATTATCTTTGAGTGTATAAGTATAAAATTATTTCTAAAATATACCGATCGATGAAAAAGGTGTAAGTAAGAACTTACTACTCATGACTTTATACGAGTACATTATTAAAAGTATTAATTTTCAATCAGTGGATAATCTTATTAACAGACTTACGAGTATATTGCGTCAGATTGTTCTGGTTTTATGAGTATTATCGCGTAAAACTATAAAAACAACATTTTTCGAAATTTCAAAAAGTAAGGAAGAACATAAATAGGTATCGCCATAATGAATAATTCTGACGTGTACAATTTTGAATAGGATTATGCTTACTAATCTGACAGAGGAGTACTTTTATTTTAAGATAGTATCTCTGCCTATTTACAGTAACATATTGCCTTTTTAGACAAACGGTACACAACCCACGTCGCCTGCCCTGGCAATCGGTGGGCTGTCTTAAAAAACTAATCACACGACTTTTTTATTACTCGTCGGGAGTGAGGCTAGAAGTGATTTGTCCAGAGCAATCTATCATTCAAGCACTATGGGAATAATTAGTGTCAGCGAGCGCATCCGGACGGAGTGCGCGCCAACAATGAGCCGCGTGACGCACCATTCAAACAAACCATTAATAATTTTGAACGCTAGTTTTTCTAAGACGGATTCACTCTTGTAAATAAATGGTACAGCGGATTCTTAACTACCTACTTACGGCGACATTTTTTACCACACGAAGCCGTTAGATGGTTAATGTTGCCGCAGCGGTTGGGAAACGGCAATTTGGAAGTCTGTGACAGGCGCATCTATGCAAAGAAAAGTATTCGTATGGAACATAAGCATAACGCTTTCATATAGTCGTTTACGTGACTGCCAAATAAACATTAAAAAGTATTTAAATACATAAAACTTGCAAATTGTCCGTCGAACGGTTAAATATGTTTCTGGTGGCTTTCGTTATTCGAATACTTTTGTTCGAGAAATACGAAAAAATTTAAAAATGGTTGAGGGAACACGAACGGTCACGGTCGCACACCACGTTTTGTAGGAACCGAAATGATGTGAACGACCTCAACTTCGTTTCAAGATATGTGTTTTAATGCGTATTTTAATAAAGCTCGTATTGTTTGAACTAAGTATGCCGGAATACATTAAGCTCATGCAAGTAGTTATATCCAACTTTACTGCTTATGATGTAAGAACTGTATTCTTAATTCTTATCATCATAATTAAGGCATACGAAACACTCTTGATAGTAGAATTGATACTGATTCTATCAAATCGTATCCATTTCTTTCGATTTGAAATTAGTTCTGAATTTGTAGAGAGTTTGATTCGTCGTATTCTATGAATTATCCTTATTTGAAAAAAAAAAATTTCTTTTTATTCTCAAAATATTGGTTTTTCTTTACTCCTGTGCAATTAATTACAAGAGGTCTTTATCGAGTCAATCAGGATTCGAGGATTTTTGGGTTTCGCACACAACTAGTTCTGTTGGCAGAAGCGGTAGAATTGATAAGAAATATATTCCCATTTGTTCGGTCAACAGAATTGTGCAACTGAACTACTGAGAACTAGTAAACATTTGAATACAATGAAATATTTATTTACAAACTAACAAAATTGGTTCCAGAAGTACACTTCTGGCGTTTGACAAGAAAATACGTTTTACTATTCTTTATTAGAAGTATCATAATCAGTAACACACACTGATTCATTCCTTATGATGTAAATACACATTGCTCGCTTGTCACATTATACTTCTAATTGGGTGATTATATGTATATTTATTTTTGTTCACTGTCTTACCTAAAGATCCATAAATGAGTATAAAAAATAACAATAGCAATACTCAAACATTTCTGACAAGACCTCTCAGTGTAATAAAGAACTCGTCCATAATTAGCGCTGTATATTAAATATAATGCCTAAAACGTGATAATAAGGAAGTAATGTGAGCAAGATCGTTATTAAAAAATTAGATATTTTTTAATGTGTACAACTAAGTGAGTGAGCGTCTTATTAATTGCTTTACAGCAGCTGTTAACGTGTATGAAATACAGCTAGCCTCACAGTAGGAGGCCTTGTTATAATTTGGCCTTAACTAGAACGAACATGCATCATATTTAATTTTTTGTAGGAAAAGCTTTGAGAATTGTCACTTAAAGTAAAGTGCTTACAGCTTAGCAAATATTTTATTTAACTACTGAGAAATATTCTTCTGAATTCTAACAATAATCGCAACTCGTTAGGAAGAGGATATTAATAAAATGTTATTCCTCCTTTGAAAGTGAATATCAAAGCAGCAATGAAATCCGGGCAGATTTTTCGGTATTATTGGCGCGATTACACAGAAGTCGTGCCTCTGTCGACAGATTTAACGAGTCGGCCAAACAACGTCCTCACAGAAATCTTTCACCTGAATATTTAGCTCTTTGAGTAAAAATAAATCTATCCGTTTCTTGGAATAACAACAGTGTCAAGTCAACTTGCCTTAGAGTAAAGATTATATTTGTCATCGGCGATCGCATTAAGCTCGTTTACGGGGTGTCGCGGACGCGGTAAACGATTTAGTCGGAATAATGGCTAAAGGCTCCCACACACTCAACAGATGTTTTGTCAGCATACCACCTTTGGGCTACAAATACGCGCTTTCTTTACTTCTCAAAATAAACAAAAAATATATGTACATCGAAGACGCTCGTCTACTATTTATAGATCTGTCATCTCAGCTTAAAGACCTAATGAGCCGTTTCTAACATCGTATGGTGGTTTCCATCTGGGTTCACTGTTTGTTCACGTAATTACTGTTTAAACGTATCGAGCAGTTGCCGTCACACAAATATTTTCAAGGGAAATCTTTTCAGGGATTCGTCAAATGTCACAAGTAACTTCTAACTAGGGCTAAGTACCAAGGACAAAATCTGAAAATACGTGTTAAGGCTGATGACCTTGTTTGTTGTTTGCTAAACTAAACCCAGATCTCAATAAGGAGCGGAGTATACATTTTGGAAGAATTACTCCGCGGTAGGAACGTTCTTTATCTCAAAGTCACGGCGAGTTTTTATTTTAAATCATAGGGTAACATATTTAAAATTATTGATTTATGAGGGGTGTTTATCAAAAACACCAAAATACGTCCTATTTTATTAAACCCTGATCACGATATGCAGATATACTACTCACGCCTAAAGTAGTTAAGAAATACTAAAATAATATACTCAACATTGAAGTTACGTCGAGATAATGGCATCTTTACTTCAGCAACCGATTTATTTAAATTTTTAACAGATTATTAGTTCATTGATTCTCCATACAATTCTCCAGCTTCAAACTGAGATATTTTGACGTAGATGGTCTTCAGACCTCGTCGGAAGCATAATTTTTCAAATTTCATTGTGTTTTTCCATTTTCCAGGCTGTCAGGGGTTAGTAATGCTGAGAAACTCTTTACTATTTTGTGGATAATTTCTAATTGTCCGTTTGGTTATTATATTCAGTTATTGTTATGATATTATATAAATAGGTACATTGTATGCTCCGTATATGTTGGACGTATGTTAAAATAATTAAAATGTCATTTAATATACACAAAATTTGCTTGTAAATTGTAATTTATATACCTACGTATTGGCAAGCGCGATATGAATACAGACCGTTCAATTCGAAATTCGAAAACAGGCTGTCAGATCGATTTGGGCATTTCTTCAAAAACGTAAAAAATCTCAAATATTTTCGGATGACGAATACAATTTCTGTAATAGCGGCTGTACACACTCGGTCTCGACCTCTCTAGGTTCTCGGGCGAGGGGTTCCGAGGCGAGACCATATCATGTTCACACTCGATTTCGGTTATCATTTGAAGTGTACACGCTTGCCAAGATTGATGTGTTTGCTGCTCTTTGTCTTTGTGCTATAACCACAGTATAAAGACTTCATGCAGCAGTTCGCCTCCTTTGATTTTTTCGAAGGGTGGTAATTAACCAAACTTTTATTAAATAGCATTTTTGTCTATTGTAAAACTTGTAACTAAGTTTTACAATACTCCTTTACATACCTCTGAATTACTAATTTACCGATTAACTATGAACATCCAAAAAATATTATTACAGCGTCTAAATATTGTCACAACAAGAACGATTTAATATAACCTCAGCATGGTAATTTATATTATAGCCTCTGAATGTTCGAATTTATCCGAATTCTTAAATTTTTGTCGAATTTATTATATTTTACCAGAATTTAACAAATTTAGTCGAATTCATTTGATTTTATGCGAATTTCACCATTTATGATGAAAATAAATAAATAAATCGTTTATTGAGGGAACAGTTACTTAGGTACATCAGGTTTAAAAGTTAGTTTTATTTAGAACCCCACATATTATTTACTCGATTTAATAACCCAATTGTCAAAATCATCCGAATGTTTAATTTTTTTTGGAATTTATTAAACTTTATTAGATCATTTCCATTTTTATCGAATTTACTCGAATTTATTTTAATATTTCAATTATTTTGAATTCAATTAGTTTATCCGAAATTTGAATTTTATGTGGAATTTACTCGATTTTATCCATATTTTGTAAATTTTAGTGGTAAGTCGAATACTTTATCGATAATGATAATACTTAATATACATACAGATCGTAAACGTTCTGTGCTACAGATAGACATAATGTATTTGGTGTGTGGCAAAAAACGGAACTATAAGTATAGTAACAGGATTCATAGCTACAAGCGCCATCCCTGAAAGTCGTCACGATCCTGTTCGTCTGTAGTTGGAAGAACAGAAATGTCATTTATTGACAAGCGGGGAAACTAGTATACTGTTACGTAAACTTCTAGAGGGGCTGAGGAAGGGTAACGGAGCTGAATTTTGACACATACCTTATTGGAATCAATTTTAAAATTAAGTAAGAACCTCCCTACTTCATCTAGGTCACTAATTTATCAATTAAGTATACTGTACTTACATTATATCCCTACAATATTCTTTTTTATGTCTACCTAAAAAAACAAATCATAAGTTTTCCTAAGTTGTTTTGATGTTAGATGTATATTTTATGCTTGGCTTATAAATGACCCAACCGAAATGAAAAAGCTATCAACGGAAACAACTTTCCGAATCTCGTGGAGGCTATGGAGGTAATGTTCGGTGCCGGTGCTGCCCCGGGCTTGCGCTGGATTTGAGAAATATTCCGGCATTAGTCGCCCGCGCCACCTGTCCGTTCACACTCTACCTCCAGAATTTTTCGGTATTGCCGATGCAAAGTTTCTCGTTAATATGCAAATTAAGAGTTATCTGTATAGAGGACGCGGGGATTTAGGGTCACTTTCAAATAAACGCAAAGTGCACCGCTAAATGAAAATTGTAACTTCACGCTCTGATTCTATAGCGGAACCGTTTAACTATTTAGCATAATTATGAGATAATATTATTGTTATAATGTTTATCTCAGTATATTAACATACGATTACATACATGTGAAATTCTTAGTTCACAAAATGCCACTAACGAAGTAAAATTTAATATTGTATTACATAGTTATTTAATTCAAGTAGACTATAAAGAAAGACGTAAAACTGTTTACTACTCGAACCGGCATTTGCTTACTCGTAATAAGGAAACAACTGTTATGTATTCCATTCTCCGACACCTCATTTTACGTTTAGTATACTTACTTACAAGTTGCGTCAAATTCTATGGCATGTTTTTATATATATATTTCCTTTCATATTCCTGTGGATTTATTGTAACTACTTAAAGTTACAATGAATCTTCTAAATAGTGTTTTTATTACCTACCATTATGATTTATGATATATTATCCTAATTTTAAGTGTAACTGCTTCAATTTTAACAATAAATAAGTACCTACCAATTTATGTCTTTGCATAAACTATCGCAGAGTAGAGACAGTACCCCAGTGTACCAACTTAATAGAAAATTCGTCTAAAAATTAAAAATTAAATATTCTTTAATCAGACGGACTAAAAATAATCTAGTTTATCCAATAATACTATTTACTGTAGTATTATTGGATACTTAAGTAGCTGAATACTTTAATGTATAGGAAGTAACAGCTGGTGGCAAACGCAGAGCTGCGGCAAATTACCGCTTGACCGCATATAGACTCCGCAGCGTGCGATTGCGGCAGAGTGTCATCCAGCAATTAATTCCCATGCGTGCTGAAAAAGATTTATACGAGCCACTTGTGAGGATTCCCCAATACTACCTACCTATCTATTTTCTCTTAAGTTGGTACACTAGGGCTGTTTCTCTACTCTGCGATAGTTTATGCAAGTACATATACGAGTACTTTACTTATCTTAAGATAGGGGTCGGGGATAACCCAGTACCTATACTTACTTATATTTTTATCAAGAATAAAAACTGGTTGGTATTTATTTTTAAAATTGAAGCAGTTACAATTAAAATTAGGATAGTATGGTGGTATTATAAATCATAATGGTAGGTAATAAAAAGACTGTTTTTAAGTAGTTACAATGAAACCTTTGTGATACACTGATTTCAAGTAGGTAGGTAAGTAGTTACAATATGGAGCCTACATGTATAACATAATTGTTTGCATTTTAAATAATGTCGTACCTGGATAAAATTTTGAAAATAGATAAGTAGGTACTTATAATACTTATGGTTTAAAATACATACAAATTAAGTTGTGTTTGATAACTAAACCATTCGTTGGGTTTATTTAATTCATGAGCGCTCTAAATATGCCATCGGGAGACTTTGTCATCGCTGATTGAGGTCCCGAATTAATTATAAATAAATCTTATGAAAAAAAAGCAACAATTGTTTATTTGAAATTCCAACAAAATAACATTTAGTCGGAATGACAAAACCAGCGCTGGACAGGATTGTTGGCGGAATACTAATATGGTTAAAGAAGAAATAAAGAATCGCATAATGTTATGTCGTATTTGTAATATGGACATCGATAAATCATAGGGAACCGACCACAATCGTTCCGATGACATGGTATATTCACAAAAAATAATACAACCATCATTCAGATGCTCGAAGAATTGGGTGGGAGTTTAGTCCAGATATAGGGTTGAAACTTTGTAATTTTGTGTCAAAGGTTGTAACAGAAAAAATACAATATACTTAGGAACTTAAAGTACTTACCTTCTATATTCCGGAAATCTATGAGATCGTCTCTGCTGTGTGATTCTGTGCTGAAAGAAAATATTGTTTACTTTCGACAAAAACTTGTTGAACATGATATGAACATATAAAGTTGGATTGTTTAATTTTAACCAAGGAATTGTTCACTTCAATCAAGATTTTAGTCGAATCTATCAAGTAGTGTGTTCAACTGAATAAAGTTTTTTTATATGCTCTGAATCAAACAAGTTGTTTATATCCCCCGACCGATTGAGGGAGGGCATGTTATAAGTTTGACACGTTTGTCTGTGGGTCTGTTTGTGTCTGTCTGTGTCCTCATAACTTAACAACGGATGATGAGATTTGGACCCGGTTTTTTTATTTTATAGAGAATTTTGTCCAGAGTGTTCTTAGCTAGGTCAGATAAAAATTGGACCAGTGGTTTCCAAGATCTTAGAGTATCTTTGATGTCAGATGGGATCTCTGGAATGGTAATAGCTAGATGGTTTGAATTTGAGTTCAAATATTCAGGTTAATGATGCGTTCCGACATCTGAAACCTTGAGGATCTGATGATGACCAGAAAAAAGTAAGTGGACTTCAATTTCGTAATATGAAACTTTAATAAATGGAAGATTATCAGCCCGCCGTAACTTTTATAGTTTGATGGGGTCTTCTAGAACTAAAGTCGTAGAGATTCCTGAGGCATTTCAAGAGAAAAATATATTAGAATATGACGGCCAAAAAATAAATGGATATGATGTGGAGCTAGGAATTTCATGTCAGCCATAGCGAGGCCGAAGCCCGGAGCGTCCCCCCGCCTTCAGGTGCCGCAGATCTAATATGCTGAATGTTCTTAGCCATGTCAGATGAAAATTGGATCAGTGGTTTTAAGATCTTAGCGTATCTTGGGATGTTGGAGTATAATGGGATCTCTGGAACGGTAACAGTTAGGTGGTTCGAGTTTGAGCTCAAATGTTTATGACTATGGTGACCTTCCCACATCTGCAACCTTAGGAAAAAGTAAGAGGATTTCCACAAGGATACGTCAGGGCTTTCTTAAATTTTTAATTCAGAGTTATTCAGTGTGTTGTTTTAATATTTCTATCTCCCTTCAAACATTCAAATCAAAATTAAATTTTTCCAAAGCTAATCCTTATGTTTAAATGCTTACAGGCCAAGTTCAAAATTTAGCCGGATCGGAAATAAAATCGAAACCCCATGCTAACCGTAATAATGATATTCATCTTCTTGTAGCATGTGTTAAATGTTACTGAGTAACTCTCCTTTTCATTTTTCATGAAAGATTCTAAACACATACTCACTTTTTTTTAAAACAATTAAGATTTAATTTATCTTTTCATTATCATAATTCATAGTGAGTTTAGTACTAACTTGCTATTACAGATCATCTTACAATCTTCGAAAATTACATAAGTCATCGCTTTACAAAATTCGAACCAAATTATGCATCGTCAATAGAGTTGGCTAGCTTTTTGCCAACCTTATGAATTTCAGATACGAGCTAAAGATGATTTTATGTTGAATGTTAATATGAACGACTCGCGTGCCCCTAATATCGAAATATTTGGTCGATGCTTATTTAACTGTAATAAATATCTATTTTACGGTCTTGAGTAAGTAACATAATATGAAGAATTCTGTGAACCAGTGTCCTATCCTGTCTCCGTATACTGTGTCTAAGAGACCCGCAATGAGGGTGCATTTTTAAAATGCATTAATATTCTGTGGTGGTCCCTATTGGATATGCATCTTGAGAGTAACTGGAGAGCACAAGTAGGTGTAAGTAGTCAGTGAACACGTTACGTTACACACGCCGAGCGAAATGTTTTCGCTTTTTGAAGTATGCATAATGTCGCTGTAGTTTAAAGAAATCGCCATCTATCTAAAAGTCTGGACATTCAAGCAGGCGCGCTTCTGTATAGAGCCAACATTTAGGGGTATGAGCACTTACGTAGGAAACTACGGATTTGAGGGAAGGGGTGTCATATCGCAATGAATTGTAGTGTACATTCTTTTCAATGGTAGTCGTCTTCGTCTTCTCTAAGTGAATCAGAAAAAACATAGTTTATATTCACCTGACAACAGTTTAACTGCAGTCATTATTATCATTATCACCTATTTATATCATCACTGGTGAGGAGGCAGTGTCATATCAACTGAGCTATACAGAAACTAAGAGAAATAAGTATTCATCTATAGATCGTTGATCCTACTTTTTAACTAAAGTACTAAAGCCCTCCAGACTAATAAGTAAATTAAGTATTAAATTAGTACTTTTAGTTAATTGTGTCACCTAGACTTTTGGCTACAAAACATTATCTTCTAACCACCTGCGACACATGCATTCCCTTGACGATCCCGACTCATTGTTTGTGACCAAAGAAAGAGCAAAACACCATCGAAGATGGAGATGTCCAATATTTTAGATGGCATAGCAGTCGCTGCTACGAAATCGGAATTCCTGCCTCAAGGATCCTCCTTAAATGTAAAATCAAAGTCGGCTGTAATTCAACAACCATAAAGTTCGTATTAAATTGCTCTATCTATGGTACAATGAGACGGTATCGGGATATTGAAACAACGCTTTAGTAACCAGGCATGCAATAGATAACCATGTTTTATGCTAATCTTATAAATCGAACATAACTTACAAATTTTCGAGAGCCTTTGTAAATTCTAGTATAAAATTGAGGTTTACAAGAAGCCTAACTCATCGTAGTGTATATGCATCGTTTAGCCTACATAGAATTGAGCAATCAACGATTAGATTGTTATGTTGACTTTTGCCCGTCATCGGCTATTAAGATTTCTTTGTTATAGAAACATGTTGGACTATTTACACAACACGTTGCTCTGAGAGCGCCTTTGTATAAATAAGTTAAGACTTTTTTAGTTCGTTCTTGTCGGTCAGCTCAGCACATATCGCTCTCACGATTTGAATGAAATCCTCAAGTCACTTAGTGCGATGCGATGCGACGTTAGAATTTGCTTTCAATATGAATCATTTCGATAGCTTTATTATAGAGATACAAACTGAATGACGGCGATGTATAGATTGGTAAATATACAACAAAGCGAGCATCTTGAGGTGACAATGATGCGTGATTGGTTTGTGAGAGGGTGTAATTGAAATGTATAAATAATTCCACATGAGTCACTGGCTAGAAATGTTGATTGGCCTTGGGAAAAACTCTCGCATGACAATGGAAGAAGCATTTGAGTATTGACCTGAAATACTTAGACTATTTTATTTTGGTACCTAAGAAGATCCTTACGTTTTGTCAATTTCCTGATTATTAAACCCCGACCGATCGAGGGAGGGCGTGTTATAAGTTTGACACGTTTGTCCGTTTGCCTGTCTGACTGTCTGTGGCATCATAACATAACAACGGATGGTCCGATATGGACCCGGTTTTTTTAAATTTAATAGAGAATGTTGTCGAGAGTATTCTTAGCTAGGTCTGATAAAATTTGGACCAGTGGTTTCCAAAATCTTGGAGTATCTTTGATGCCAGACAGGATCTCTGGAACGGAACGGTAATAGCCAGATGGTTCGAATTTGTGCTCAAATGTTTACGTTCATGGTGCGTCTCCAACATCTGAAACCTTAGGGATTTGATGATCACTAAGAAAAAGTAAGTGAATTTCAGTCTCACAATATGGTACTAGAAAAATTGGAAGATTATCGGCCCGCCGAAACTATAAAATTTAGTTAGGGTCTTCTCGAACTAAAGTTGTAGGGAATCCTGAGACATTTCAAGAGAGAAAAAAAATAAAGTTTGCCGTCAAAAAATAAATGAAAATGATGTGGAGCTGGGAATGCCTAGCTGACATTTTAATTACCTACTACTACTACTACTACTACTACTCTACTACTCTACCTCATGTAATCAGAATTTCCGGTAAAGTTGCGGAATTAACTTACACCCTGCGATGGCACGACAGTGGTATGCACTAAACGTACAGCAAATTTAACGTCCGTCCTTTAAAACATAGACTGTCCCTTACGTCATAGTTCTAGAAAGAAATGTTACTGGCTGGACTTAAGGTAGCTAGAATGGGTTGTCCCATAGAAAGCTTACCAAAACAACATAATTCTATGCTATTATACCAACTTAATAACAATAACCCTACCTATAAGTACCTAAGTATATAAAATCGCTTAGTACCCGTACCAATAGATGAAAGTGAGTAGTTCTCATGAATTCCAATATAATTCCGTCAAGCGGCCTTTCGCCGTTGGTTGTCATAGGCCGTGCTTCACACGATTTATTTATTTATTTGTATTGTGGTCGCCTTTCATCTAGGCTACGTGAGCAAATAATGAATGTACGACATATCACAAGGCACTGTGCTGACGTCACTCCGAACTCGGTCACATCAAAGCACTGTATCTAGATGATTTATGTGTATTTTGTTACTTCAGCCCAATTACGGCGACGAAAATTTGTGTATTTTCATAATAAAGAGTTTACTGCTGAAAGTTCTTTGATGTCTAGTTGACACACGGTGAAATAAACGAATTGTGTGTAGGATTTGAGTATACGGTGGTGATGACTGATTTACTAATTTATTTTAGTAGTGATTAAGTCCCGACTTGAGTATTCACATATAAGGACAAGTATAAAACTTAAGCATGTTAATTAAGTTAATTCTGATTTCTATGGGATTTCATGTCTCGCAGATTGTAATACCAGATATTGCCTAAGTTATATCTGCTATATAGTTTCAATTTAATTTGACAATGGTGACATATAAAAGGGATATAATTTAAAAACCAAATTCAATATTTCTGTATTAAATTTTATTGCATCTATTCACACACCCTTTTAAGAAACGGTTAAAAGACGTCTGAAGCTGAAAATGTACAGTAAACCATAACGAAATGACACTTTTTGCTTTATTGGCTGAAGTAGGTACTTCTCGCAATTAACAATTTTAAATTTAGTAAGTACCTGCCAAAGTATCTGATTTGGATAATAATGTTGAACATACTTATAATTTTTAAACTTCCTAAAGTTATGAGACCGTTAAGAAAAATACCTCCTATTTATTATCTATCTATTATTTCAGTCAGAATTATCATTTTAAAATGTTGAAAATAATGAAAACTATATAGACTCTCGTTCATCACTAACATCATCTTGGGATTTTTCGTTGTGTACATACATACATAGCTAGTTTAAAGACGCACATCTTCCATCCGCAATTTTTTTATTTACACCAAAGGGACTGCTAATACAGAAATTTTATTGCGTTTACCTCTCTTAAATATTTAGGTTATTCTTACAATATTTACTTACAACAGTGACGTATGTACAAAACTATAGACTCAATTTTGGACTTTCAGTCTCTACAATATTAAAAAAAATATTTTACAGTAGAAACAATTAATGGAAAATATAATAACTCTATACAATCCTTTAATGTTACTAAAATACAAGGCCATTTTAGACTTATAGATTTCAAGTTACTTCGGAGAGACAAAGATAGTATAATGACCTAAACAGAAATTATATAAATCATATTTTAAAAATCAGGGTTTGTAATGCAGGTAAATTGACGGTCGCAAGACAAATAAGTCATAAATATAACTTTTCGATTTAATATATATTATATTATATTTTTTCAAGTAACCTGATATAATATAGGTATCTATTATCTCTAATCAACAAAGCAAATCATAAATAAGCCCACACTAGTGAATCTAACGTACTCAAGATATATAAAAGACAATTTACAGTATTTAGATGTTTCTATAAACTTACAACCGATACGATATTACGATATTTTGGTTTTTACATAAAAACTATTCAGTTTCACAGTGTGGATTTAGTTAAGATACACCTATGTAGAAATAGTCATTATATTCCAAGTTTCGTAACACTTATTTGCGTGAAACAACCTATTCATGAAAGGTGGGCCTGATTTTCAACAGAAGTGAGTTTGATTTTAAATCCATTTTATTGCACTGTTTTGTTATATGAAAACAGAGCAATAATGAAATTCCATACAATAATATATACCTACCTGCTTTTGTATGACCTGCAATTGGCTGATTTACTTTCATAGACACTCGCATCAAGACCACTTTACGAACACGAATTGTGTAAACTTCAAATTCTGCTAGGTTATTTTATTTTCTTATAGGCGATTTATTCTTTATATATGATGTGAAAACAAAAACTCTCAAAATTTCTGTTGTTAAATTATACGAGCTTAATTAGCTGCAATGAGATCTTAATTAGCTGTAAGTGTGTATTTTACGCCTCATATCTACTTAGGTAGGACAATACAATGATTGGAGGCTTGTAACGGTGATTAAGACTCTTATTTTATAAAAAATCTGGTGTTAAATACAAAGATTTTCATTTGTTTCCATTAGGTATAATACGAGTACCTACCTTTAGGAGAAATATTTAATGGTCCCATTTGGTTGAATTAAGACATTTTACCAGTGATCTACATTTATTGTTCTCTTAGGTTAGGTATTATTGTACAGTCGGCCTCTTGCTAAAGTATACCATCAGTCAAAGTTCTACACTTCAAATACACTTCACACTTCAAGTTCATTTCAGATGGCCGCCTGTACTATTACATTTTACAAACAAACTGTCCAAAACTGAATGTGTGCATGATATAACTTACCATGCATTGTTTTCGTAATTTATTCGTCTGATCCAGGTCAGAACTTAAATAAAAATTATATTGGGTAAGTAGCAATAGTATTTCGGAATTAGAAATCCTTAATAAGTTCAGAACACAGCGCCATGGAACGGTTTATTTTATACTAGACTAGATCTAGACACTACCTAAGTAGAGATCATTTTTATTAATCTCTAATACATTGTATGAGGTGTTGCGACCGTACTACTACACAGCATTATTCTAATACAATTATTGTATAAGTAATGCTCTAGCTAGGTTAATATTTTTGTTTTCTATTAACAGAAATCAATTCATTATAGTAATTTAAAGTATAGTATTTAATATAGACAATCATAGTCTCCTGACTAGAAATGAATCATACAGTTTTTCATGACCCCAACGAAATGTATTGGTTTAAAAAACTTATATAATATACCCATATACAGTAACTACTAACTGACCTCGTATCAATAAATATTAAAATTCGAAGTAAGATATCCTATGAAACTATCAAACAAGTAGGCGTTAAATAATTAAGAAGAATATTTTAAAAATAATAATTTACACTCTACATTATAGTTTAGAACAAATTTGTTAGGTGTCTAAAATAAACGTAACACGTAATTATAATAATAATACCTATTTTTGAATCAAATCACTTCTCCAATAATAACTACAGCAACATGTCGCAAGGTCCAACTTGTATTAGCACCTAGTATTGTCGGTCGGTCGGCGCTGCGGCGCGGCGCGGGCGCAGCGCCGACGTCGTTTGCGAGTTGTCAACCTCACGAAACTTCGGCGGCAGGCATGACACCGCTCGCGTGTGTCCTCTATCACAAATCTAAGCTTCTCTACCGGTGCATATTATTTATATTATCACGTATATACGTATGTATACATATTTATAGTTAATCTACAAAATCAATATTTACAAGTGAGAAGGCCCTCGCGGCACTCGTCGTGCGAGATCGCGGTTATTGTCGATGCGCCAGCGGCGGGCGGGGGGCTAGTGGTCAGGCGCGTGGAGGGGGTGGTGGTTCGGCCAATGACGATGTTGAAGACGAGGACGGTGAAGGCGCCGGGGGCGCAGGCGCAGGGGCTGCCAAAGCTAAGGATCGTGAGTACTCCAACAGCGCGACGTCCGCAGGGTGTGTGGGGGGGTACAGGCCTCTGTACAACTCGGGTCTTCCGTATGGGTTAGCAAGACGTGCCGCCGCTGCCGCCGCCGCTGACTGGTAGAACGCAGAGGCGGACGTTGGCGGCGTTGGCGCCTCGCCATCTTTGCTCGCCATGTCCGCTAGTGACCATATTCTTGGCTTAGCGGAGGCTGGCGTGCTACCAGGAGGAGCACGGGAGGGTAAATGTTGATAAGCGGGATGAATGGGCCTTTCATAAGGCTCCGGTGACTCTGGGCCGCTGTCAGCGCGTGATTCTGACCACTCTGACTCAGTTCTTTGCCCTAATAAGTCTAGCCTTTGTTGTGGTCTATCGCCGTCTTCACTGGAACCCGTACCAGAATCTTTGCCATCTAAAATAAAATGTTCTTTGTTAAATGGTGCCACTTCATTTACGAACAGACAGACTGAAATGTAAAAAAAATATGCAATGAACATACCTAAAGCATCCTTTCCGTCGTTGCTTTTATGGTCATCGTCGTCATTATTATTGTCATCGTCATCGACCCTGTTCCTCGGTTCCCACGTCATCTTATTCTCCTTCTTGAGGCGGCGGCGCGCGTTCGCAAACCACGTCGACACCTGCGTCAGGGTCATCTTGGTAATGATTGCGAGCATGATTTTCTCCCCTTTTGTCGGATATGGATTTTTCTTGTGTTCGTTGAGCCACGCTTTGAGCGTGCTTGTTGTTTCTCGAGTGGCATTTTTTCTTCTCGCTCCATTAAGGTCCATCCCGTATCTGTCAAAAAATAGTTGCGTTGTTGTAATGAAATAATAAGTAATTATAGCACGTTCTGAAAGGTGCCTAAATTCAATAGAGACAATATTTAGTTCGAGGAAAGAGGAGAACGTGTTTATTTTTCATGGTATAATCAAGTCAAATGGCATAGTCCGATTTGGGCGAGATTTGAGATAACACGAATCGAGCGAGACTGCCCCAATCCCTAGCATGCGCCCTCCGGACCGTTCCCGCGATCGCCTCACAGAGCCAATGAAAGCGCTAGCATAATAATTGAAATCGAGATAAGCCATCTACTGCTGCGCCAGCGTTAAGCTGCACTTTATCTAGACAGCTACGCATTTGTTGGTCGACCATGCGCCGTTGTTTGGCTTTTCCTATCTTTATTATGATACCGTTGTCATTTAATAATTATATTGAATTAGACTTATATTGCATGAAGGGTATTTTATGATGTATTTTACGTATATTTGATTTTAGAATTTATTGCCAGAAAAATAGACAATTTTTGTTTGCAACATGTCGATAAGAAAATAAACTAGACTAAATATTATATAATTAGAATAGTTTAATTTCTCTATTACATTCACAATTACATACGAAGTTAAGAAAATAATGGCTCACTATAACTGATAAATGATCGACAGACTGTTACACATTTACATACGTACAGTCGACTACAAGTTAAAGTATACACACTTATAACTAAACCTTCTAATGGATCAGATGAATTTGTAAACCACACATTAAAAGTTTATAACACATTCTGTCTATGTGGGTAAGTACATAGGTAGGACACAGGTATCGGAAACTGAGGGCGGAAAATAGGGACGGGAATTTAATAAACTGCTGTCAATTAAATTGCATACAGACAAGATAGGCAATTAGTAGAAGTAGTAGTAGACAGTGCCGTTAAATTTTGTATCTTAACTGATAAAGAATTCAGTCGCAAGTACGCTTAGATTATAATCTAAGCCTGTAGGTATGACAATGAGATACTTTTACAGATATTAGTTATGATCTATTTTAACAACTACCTTGTCGGTCCATAAATACTGTCACAAGTATAACAGGTCATAAAATCAAAACTGCTGGATACTTTTGCAAAATGTTTTATTTATGTGACAGGTTAATTGATTGAACATTATTTAACATATAAATTATTGAAATGTCGCCATTTTTCACATAGGCTCTTAAAACTTCGCGGCCAGACATCGACTGCAGCACGAACCATATATCTATTTCAGATACTGCTTTTCTCAATTATGGCTTCAGGCTATCCAAATTTATAAGAAGTTTAGCGTAGACTTTTTCCTCCAAAACTTCCTATGTTTCGTAATCCAAAGGGCTGGAGGAGGGACAATCTTCAAGCTTTATGAGTCGATGTTTTGGCGCCCGAACCACGCCTGTGTGGTTCTGACCTTGAGTGCCGGTGCGGAGTCTTGCTGAAACACCCATGGTCACTGTTTTGAGGGGACTCAAAACAGTGACTGAGATAGATCTTTTAAAGTGTGCAAAAAAGTGTCTTGGTAAATTTTAACACAGGTTTTGACACTTTTTCGCACAAATCGCCCTTCAATCGGGCTAAAGTGCGAGACCCCCAACCAAATCATCACTGATGAGAGAAGATAGGAGTGTTGCATTCTGGTGATGGCATTCCCAGCTTCTGCAGAACTTATAGCGTAAACCTTATCGTTTTGTTTGTTGTACTTCTTTACGACTTCGAAAATTTTCTCGTTGGTAAACAGGATTTCACAGTGTCAGTTTTTTGCGTACCGCATCAAATACTCTGGATCTTTTCACTCTCATTGACTTCAAGTACTGAAGATTTCCGTTTTTTTCTGTCTTTGTCTTAGTCGTAGTAGTGTACTGTAGTCTTAGGACTCCATTAAGTATTTTTTTCCGAGTTTTCCACTCGAGCTCTTTTGCTAAGTCAATTTTTATTTGCGGTCATGATTTCTTGCAGTGTGAACCTTGATTGCTTTTATGACTGCTGGAGTCCTAACAGAACGTGACCGGCCGGTTCTTTTCTTGTCATCCGCACTTGAGTGTTCGTGGTACATTTTAATGGTACATAATATTTAAGATCTGGAGCAACTTGAACATTATGATCAGCTGGTGCCCACAACGGTGAAACGCAATTACTGCTACCCGGTCATCTTTCAGCGCTCATTCCATTGCGAGAAATAAATATTATTAATATTATATGTTGTTGCGTTTTATTGATTGGAGAAAAATTAAAAACTAATGCTTTTTGAAAATTTTGGCCTCGAGTTGGAATTTTGACATTATGTGCCTGTGACAGTATTTAAGGACCGACTAGGCGGGTACTTATTACATAACTTCACGTATGACCCTTGCTGGGTAGGCAGAGAGGATGAAGTGCCACGGATCACTGTCTTGGCATGCCTTTCTTGCTTACTCTAAGTTATCTTTTCACGCATACTCGCCGTTGAGATCTTTAATACCTAACTATGATACTATTAATTACTATAGTAGGTTCGTTTGTAGCAATAGAGTATATTCATGATATTTATTGTTTAATCTTGCAGTGATATCTGCTTACTAAGTCGCTACAAATCGTTTAGTAAAGTCTTATAATTTAAGCGCCATTTATGCTATTACATATATCTCTAGCACTTATCGTTGAAACACGACATAAATTTAATGACGCTCGCAATGAAGAGAGCTCAATGAATGAACTTACATCCATAGAATTCAAGGGACAATACGAAAGTGGAGCGATGCCAAGCTTAGGCGTATTCCACAAACAAAAAACCTTCATTTATCCACGGCGTGCCACTTTCACAGCATCCGACCTCGCGGGGGATAACTGAACGCGGCTTCATTTTTTTTTATTATTTTGCTTCCCCCGCGGTGTACCCCGCTCTCTGCAGGCGTTGCGGTTACCCACCCCTCCTCGCGCTTGCACCACCTCGGCTTCAATTAAATCCCTATCTCGCGTGCCACCTCATGCTTCCTACTTAAACTCATAAAAATGAGATAAACACAAAAATATTGCTCGTACCTTAAGCCGTTGATATTAAAGTAAGTTGTCGGTGCTATTCTGCAGTTTATTCGATTTTTTAAACGCCCATTTTTGCATTTCGTTATTGACATAAATTCGTATGAATGCTGTAAAACTGAAAGCTGAAGGAAGAAACGCCCGTCCTTCAGGGGAGAAGGCTACTTTTTTTTATCCAAGGCAGAAAGTATGTAAAATGTAAGGAACATTTTATTCTATGGCGGGCGGGGCCGTTTTAACTCCCATCCACTGTCGTTAAAATAAAAAACCTCGCCCATCCATGGTCCACTCATCCGTATTCCAACGCGATGTGTGTTATGTACTTAATAGGATATCTATACTGATACAAATTGTAGCAATTAACTGGTAACCTAAATATTGACATTTAAGAGTGCGGCAGCATATATAATTCAGCATTATCACAGAAGCTCTGATATTATGCATATGAGTGAATAACATTTACAGCTAAAAACTTTTCACATTTGTTACAAAATCCAACATTTGAGGTTCGTTACGTGGTGTCATGTAAGTAAAAATAAAACTTGGCCAGAGTCGAATCCAGTCAATTACCTAATAACTTCTACTCTAATCTAGATTAATTTATTTAAGGAAGAATATTATGAGTATTTAGGTTCATTATCAACCAACTATCAGCCTAGGTATATTATCCCACTGCTGAGTATAGTCACCCTCCGCTCTTTTGTGCTCCCTTCTTCGGTCTTGTAATATTTTATGATGCGCTTCGGTAATATCGTTTGTCCGTTTGGCTGCTGGATGACATCGATTTTCATTATTACTCAGTCAGGGCTTTGATCCATCGACCGTGTTGATTTCAGTCACCGATATTGAAATTAACTTAGTAATTAAGTAGGGTTTAACTATTCGAATACTATTAAAATAGTTGAAAAGCTCCAATAATGCCTACCTCCGTTTTACTATAACATCTATAGTATTCAGTGTTGCAGATTTTGAGCCCAATTCCACTATATTGCAACGTTTGTCGTTTTCGTATCGATACTTTACTACAAATCGCATTCTGCTCTCCGCTCGATCCACACTGCGATTAACGATGGCTTGATCGAAACGTAACGTTAATCGAACGGTTCGTGACTATCGGGCACGCGGAAAACGTCAAATCGCTGCAATTTAGTTCCTATTGGGATTACTTTGTGTTAGTAGAATGGGGCTCCAGATCACGGTGATGAGTACCTATTTAAATACTTCTTCTTAGTCGTATTCCTCACTTATCAGGGTCGTGATTCCCTTGGTAGTTTGCCAGTACTTTCCCCATTTCACACACTGGTTATCTCAGTGTGCAGGTTTCTTCACACTCCTTGACCGTTAGAGCAATCGGTAAATGTACGGTTTCTTTCGAAAAAACAGAAAAACTCATTAGTACTAACATGACATTGAATTCCGAACCCGGTCCTCCCGCATGGGAGTCCGGTGTCTTAGCCACTACGCCGCCGACGACGCTCTATTTAGTTAGGTATTCATTAGTATTTATGTACAAGCGCAGTAAATAGATATCAGTGATAATAACGCTTCTGCTCTAATGGGCTGTTGTGGATTATGGCTTCACGGCGATGATGCGGTTGACGTAAATCGATGCAATCAATTTACATTATTAAATTAAATATTCGTATTGCACTTGTGGGATATGAATCGTCATTCTTTATGGTGATAGTTGTGTTTTTCCACTGCTTTATACACATACACATAAGTAATGTTTTTATTTCTATTTTTAGTAGTCATCTAAGAAGTAAAATCATTATTGGTCGATGCATATGTATGTAATTACCTACGTATTCATATTTTTTAATAAGAGTAATTTGAAGATGGTATGTCTCTGTGCTGAGTCACTTTGAGATGGCACCATCCTACTTTTACCTATGCCTTGTGTGGTTTGAAGGGTTAAGAGCGCCAGCATTTGAGGGATTTCCAAGTCCTCAGGGTTAGTAGCACGTTAGTAGTGAGGTGAGATGCCTATGGGCGACGGTGACCACTTACCACCGTTTGCTCGACTGCTCTTCTAAATACAATAACAAAATCATAGATAACATTTCCTTGCAATTTTCCTTCGACTTGAAAACTCGTAATGAAGTTTTTACTAAAGCGTGCCGACCTCGTGCCTACCAAGGCAAACTTATAATAATAGATTTATTTCTATTTGTTTGATTGTTTCTGGCTTCATATCTGAACAACCAGTTATCCGATTAAAGTGCTGTTTTGTAATGCAAATGTCAAGAAATGATGGCGATTTTAGTGTTAAAATCACCATTACGTGAATTACATACAGTACTTTTTCTACGACCATGAAATACCTAAATAACAAAAGATACAAACCATCACGGAACATGATGATTGTGGTTTCTAAGGCTGGCTTGCGCGAAATTGAGAGATAACCCGGGTTAAAACAGAAAAACATCTTGTACCAACGCAAACCCTGAATTGTTTTTGTATGAAACCATAGACAAATCGCGAGTTAAAACATGGGTTAAAAATATTTAACCCACACTTTCGTCCACATTGAACAAATAAGGTATTTGAAATTTTTGAAAAGTATGTTCAAATGTTTAAATCATAGCCATTCTTTACTAGTTTTTTTTATTGCCACAAAATAAAGTCGCTAAATAATCTTAAACAGCATTTAAATTTAAATCTTTTAAAATTCTCGCTAAAACAAACAAAACAGAACTGATCGTCCTGCATTCGTTATGGTGTTTACTCGATAGTGACGTCGCAATTGTCAGCGTCATGGCGGATAGTGTTTCATTGCGTTTTACTGCGTTTCAGGTCACGTGATATACAGATTAAATTAAATTAAATTAAAATCGTGATTTCATGATCCAAAATCAATATATTTCTGTTTCCCATTACTTGAAGTATCCTATTTATTTATCATAATTATTATATACTCTCATAATTTATTGTTTATGATGTCAAGTAGCTGATTACGAAATGGGAGGAGAAAAAAAAACCTGCCAGGCAGAAGGGAACTGCCGAAACATGGAATCTTTTGATCTGCACCACGATAGCGAACACTTGGCCCTTGATGCTGATTGTTCAACATTGTAGGTCCATTATTAGAATTTTTATATGACGTATCCACTTGTCCGACCTCAACGCTTTGCATTTCGCAAGATGGACGCTTTGCATTTTCACTCCGTTCACTGTGACATGATGATCCGTTACATTGCTCATAGTTGTCCGATTGTTGATTTTTATCTTAATCGCTATGCATGAGGTATTTCCGTTTTTCGAATCCGGTTGAGGTTTCTTTTCAGGTTACGAAATTTGTTGCGAGGCATGACGTAACAACTGAACTGAACTCTATTATCTTCAACTGTTGAAACCAGATGCGAAATGAGTTCAAGCACATCACGTTTCAGTAGTTTGAAGTGTTTCCAAAGTTATAGAGAATTTAATATAATTCGGTAAAAAATTTTGGCCAAAAAAGGGACCCTCTTTGGCAAGCTGTAGCGAAGCGGAGAAACAATCTTTCAGTTATTGTTAGTATCGTTACAACGGCGCCAATGTTACAACTTCCATTTTGATAGGTTAAATATTTCAAGAGCTACTGTTAAGCTGAAAGTATACATTTTCGTCACGGAGACTCGCCACAAGTTCACTTACTCGTACATACAAAGCGAGTGTGTAAGACATTAAATAGATTCCATGTCAAAAAACAACCACCACACAGTACAGGATTTTAGCCTAGTTGGGAGTGGTAATATGTAAAACATTACCAATGAATGTTTTACATATTACCACTCCCAACTAGGCTAAAATTCCTGTACTAGGAGTGGTCCACCGCAATAGTCCAAAGTTGAATTCGATCCGGCGATGCTTGCGCGTCTCTTGACCTAGCCTTAGCTTTGAGCCTTTTCTTTATTGCTTCAAAAAGAGATTTTTGTCGAAAGTGTCATCGTTAGATCAAAAAAGTCGCAGTGCTTTCCAAAATCGTGGCTTCTATTGGATGTCAGTTTCAGGAACGTCAAGTGATTCGAGTTCAGCACAAATATTTAGAACCATGTCGCTTTTCCGCTTCTACTTACCTATAGAACCTTGACAATCTGATAACGACTAGAAAAATAGGGATCTCCACAATAATAAATCAGAGGTTTCTAAATTATTTTTTCTAAGGTTTTATTTTATTTATTCGGTATTTTCTTTAATTTAGTGTTATTTTGCCCATGCGGTTCATATAATTTGGTGTTTAAAAACTACGAAATATACTAACATAAATTATGACATCGCATCTTTCAAAAAGACATCGGTATGTAACAATATCCCTACTTAATACATCCGTGAGTGATAGTGCCATGCCGACATTCGACTTTGACGTATAGGTAAACTGGCTACGAGATATAATGTTTCTCACATAGTTCAAAATTACTAATGACATCGGCTGCGGCACCCGTATTATATTTCACGGTGCGATATTTCCTAAAGGTAGGTAATTTTGGACCCTAAGGCTGGCTTGTACCTATCTTTTATATCCGCTTTTAAAGTTTCATAAGAGTTGTATCTATGATTAGGTCCCTTTTTGGGATCCGTGCTTACCCCGAAGGGGAAAACAGAACCCTTTTGCTGTCTCTCCGCCGTCCGTACGTCCATCCATCGGTCTGTCACACTCTTATAGCTCGTAAACTGGACAAGATACAAACTTCAAAATTTCACATATCATGTATTTCCTTGACCCAAATTCGAATATCCGGTATCATACTAACTTGCCCGTTTTCCAGCCTATCACGTAGGTGTTAAGAGCTTATCAAGGAGAGCACGTATATTTTTTTATTATTTTTTCGTAGAGAAATAATGACGTAAGCGCCCGTCAAAATTGACACTTTCAGACCAATTTTTTACCAGGTCTATCTTATGAACTATATTATCCAAGAACTTGAAAATTGGCTAGAATGTTTGCCATATCCTTTACCTAATTAAACAACAAATATAAAAACTTGATAAATCTGTAATAGTTTGTAAGGGTCCTAATAAGAAAAAAGGGCAAAAGTTTTTTCATATATTCCTACAAATAGAATCTTATACCAATTTCGATGTTGTATTTTATAAACCGCTTAACTGTGCGGTCGCTTGCGCGGCAAGAGGGACGCGGGGCGGGACGTCAGAGGGCGACAAAGCAGCGGGAGGGAGGTGGGACCTGACGCCCGCTCGTCGCATGCTCGCCCTCTGGCGTGCCCCGCGTCCCTCTTGCCACGCACCTATAAGTTATGAGGCACATCTGCGAGGGCAGTAGGTACACGCCGTCATAAGTGACCGGTATAGTCGTACCTGTCACGTTTTTCACACTTCAGTAATCTCATCAACAGGATACTGAGTCTGGATAAGCCACGCACTATAAAATTTAAAGACGCTGTTAATAGATGGTGACAGTTTTCTATAAAACACGCCGGGAATTGTGCCTGACATAGCACAACTATCGTGTTTCATGTGCCGTGGAAGTCACGTCATAGATTTGCTGAGCAACATTGACAAACGAATGATTTTTACCACAAATTAAACCGTTTTGGCAGGTTTAATAGACTTAAAAAACAAAAAGCCGGCCAATGATATGGCCTTGCCATATCTATAGGGATCCGTAGGTACCTACTATAAGGAATATTTGTAAGTATTGAGTGAAAAATCTTTTAATGTTTTTGCTTACCTATATCTTACAAACTATTGTTAATGTATCAAGTTTTAGTATTAGGTGTTTAAAAAGATGATATGAGCAAAACTTAAGCTAACTTTCAAGTTCTCTACGAAAAAAATAATATTCGTACTGTACTCGATAAGCATTAAAAACAATACCCCAAACGATAAGGTACAAAAATATTTGTATTTTAAAGTCGATATTTGGATTTGGGTTAAGTGAATACATATTTTATGAAATTTTGAAGACTGTATCTTAAACAGTTTGGGCGCTAGACCCGCGTGACAGACAGACGGAGCGACAGAAATAGGGCTCTGTTTTCCTCTTAGGGGAACGGATCCCTAAAAACCGATGCAAACATCGGCTTTCATGCTACAAGTAATTTACCATGTTCGTAAATATGATATCAGATAAAGCTAATTATTCCTCGTCGTAATATAGAAATGGGCACACGCAATGGCCAATCTCGGGTTATGGACGAAGTTTTAAAAAGAACGATACTGGTACTGAATATTGGTGGGTAGATAGGGCGGCCGGGGGCGCGGCACGCCAAAAACACATTACGAGCCGGCAACGAGCTATTACGGCCAACCGCACGCGTCCATGCTAGCCGATAGCTGCCACCCGAACATGCTATCCCACGACTAATTGGTCAGCTCCGTGCATAAAAACCCTTATAATAGAAACAACTGTGGCGAGGGAAGCCCGCGTTTATTGACTCAAAACGTACTTATACGCGTATTATGCAAGGCAACAATCTGGCCAGTTTCAAATATTTTCGGTGGTGGACTGGAGTTGTATAAAGTGAGGGCCAATCGTTAAGTAACGTGGTATAAAGGGCGTGATAACTAGAGGCTTGGGCGGCGCATGTCACGTGATAATCGAAGCGTAAACTCACCACCGGTGCTTCGTCGTCCAGCGCCATTTTTGTTTTTGTTTCAAGGGATACTTTTACACATTTTGGTACCTAGATTGATATACGAATAACCCATTTTTATTTCAGGTCCCATAGGCCCATAGTCAGATACCTTAAAGATTAAACAGGCGTAGTACCTAATATAAAGAAATAAAATATTAATAATACATTAATTGGTTGCACTGATATGATTTTGGCATGGTATATAATAATGCCTGTTAGGTAATAAAATGCGACAATGGCCTCAACGGTTAGGGTACGAGACTGCGGCGCAAACTTTTAGATTTCGGCCGTGGTATGAAACAGTGCATTATTCTATCGTTATTTAATAAAAATCATGGTGTAAAAAATATCTCAGATACATAGGGTTAGTGTTTGTGTAAGTAACATATATGTAGGGTCTAAAATTGAAAGTTGATAATTTCAAAACAAAAAACTTGCAAATCTCCGGTGTTTATGAATCCAATTTGCTTAATTTAATTTTAATTTAAACATAGATAGAAGCGACCCAGGCAAATGCGATAATGAAAGAATTTCGAAAATCTGACCATTACCAGATAAAAAAATATGGCGGTGAACAAGAATTTGAGTTAGACATAGGCCTTATTAAAAGTCTACATTTCGTAGGTAGGTAGGTAGGACATATTACATATAAACAAAAATATCCTCCTAGGAAATTTAAAACGAGGTATACTCGTAGTTCGGGTAGCTACCAAACCTTTAAAGCTACGAGAAAATGTTCTTAAATTTACATTCCCTAATTTAGTAGTAATTTAAAATTATCAAAAACTTATAAAATATATCGTAAACTACTGCCTGCCAAACCGCCTAACTGCATACCGCACTCCCTTACCGATGGCAAGTCGACATCGTGCTGTCTGGATATCTGTTCCTGATCGATTCTTAGCGTCAACGAGGTGGCTTTAGCTGGTGTACGTCGACATTTGCCATGCATGACGCCTTGCAGCCAGTTGAAGCCGTCACGTAGATTACAGCCTACCCCTTTCCTAAAGTAATAACCGTTACGAAGTTTAAAACTGTATATTTTATGCAATCATATTGTATCAATGTACAAATATGTTAAAAAAGAGTATGCAATCAATAAATTCTTTGTAAATACTTTGTGACGCAGAAACATCAATCACTTAGTCTAGTTGGTTATTTATTACTTAAGTTGTTATCAGTAGCAAATTATTTTTCTGTTAAAATGTCTTGACCTCAGCAGTCACAATTCTGATAACATAATGGGGTAGGCACCTATACAAGTACAATACGATAGACTCACTAATAAATAAGTGTGCACACTTGTATATATTTGTATTAAAATTTTATATGTTGTTTTGTACAGTTCAGTTCTTTGGTCATAAGCTGGCCCATCAGTTCTAGCGAGCTTGACGTGATAGTTTATGGGACAACCTGTATTATACAATACAGATCACTGCATTGAGATATCAGTGCAGTGATTTTTCAAAATTAGTGTATGCGAATCAACGTTCACTATAAATATTTCTACCACTAAGAGCATTATAAGTTTTATAAGGTATTATCAACGTCGTAAATTCTATAATCAAACAGTTACAGACGTAGGTAAAAGAAATCTACCATTTCCTATTAATGCATTTTTATATTATTTATTATCTACAAACATAACAAATTTATAAATTATTACTTCTCTTTTAAATTAAAACTCTTATGGTGGGTAAAGATAATTAACTTCGTATAAGAACAAAGTAAGTAATTATGATGTGATTTCTTCTTATACGCTGCACTAATAGTAATATGAAACATTAATTAATTGATGTTGTAATTGTTTACAATAAAATCTCTATCCATAGCCTATAAACAATGAATTAACTGTATTGTTATCTTATTTATTGGGGCTTTGTTTCACATTCACAAGGGTCACAAAAACTTATTTCAATCTTATCTATCTCTCCAATGATACAGGAAGAACAGTTAAGTTCCCATTGCATTAAGGCTTGCCATTGTTATCTAGATCAGGTATTTATACGATCAATCAGGCTTTGATAATTTAATCATCGTAAATACGATAGTTTTAATGTGATATTTTTCTTAGTTTGTCTACTTACGTAGGTATACCTACCTACAGTGACACAATCGAACCTAGTCCTGCTTATTAGTCATATGTATTTCGATAGTCATTCAGTTTCTATTGGTATTTAAATGAACCAATACATTTATTGGTCATGTTTTGTCATCTGTATACACTCGTATTATTATAGCAAACTTAATTTTTTATGCTAATGTTGTTTTACTATTTTGCACAATGTCTGAAGAAATAAAACATTTTAGATAAGAGAATTGCATTTCAAAATGTCGTAACAGGTTATGTTCAGAATAAAATATTATAATATTTATTATTGATATAAACGGACTATAAATAATATTATATTAAGTTCTTTTAATATGATTATTTAAATTGCATATATTTTAATATCAGATAAGGATTATTTTATCAATGAGTGAAAGTAAGAGTGGGTACCTTTCTGATGTATATTTTTACGAAAACAGTTTGTTTTGAAGCTACAAAATCTATCAGCGTTGAAATGTTTATCAAAATGTTTGTCAAGTTAATTATTTATCAAATGTCAGTCAACGCGTAGATGGAAGCGCAATACTCGTATGTTACTAGTTTGTCGCCCTGCTGGTTATGTTGGCGCCATCGGAGCAACAGATAGTCTGCTCAGAAGTCAGACCTCACAAGACGTCTTATGTAGAACGTATAAACTAGTGAAAATTAAGTGTCGCGACCACGGTTCACTTGTTATCTGAGGTCGTGTCTCATTTTATTGCTGACATATTATTAATATCGATGAGAACATTGAATTTAATGCAGCAGGGAGGCATTGTTTCGCAACATGTAACTAGAGCTTGCGAGTTGTGCAACACGTGTCGTCATTATTTGAATTAAGTAAGTATACGTTTTCAATGTTTACTAGTGGATCTGAAAGTTGTTTTACCACAGTTTTATTAACTTCACTTCACTGTTTGTCAGTTTGTCTGTACATTTTCAACCGCATCCAGAAGTTGGAGTGAATTCAAAGTTTGCGCAGGCATTTAGTCCCGATGACAATACAATACTTGGTGACCATGACATGTTCATGGAGCCAGGTGTGTCAGTATCTATAGAAACTACAGTACGAACCTATTCATCTAAGAATGGTAATTTTTGGGGGTTTTCCTCGTGCCCAAACTAGGTTGCCAAACTGATTTGGCCACGAGGAAATTTAATTCCTCGTGACCAACATGCTCTATAAATTTTCCTTCACACTTTGCTCATAAGTACACTCGTCCATAAGGGAAATATTTTTGCAATCAAAAGTATTAGTATTATAGGTAACACCTGAATGGTTATTTGTAGGTATTTGTGTCATTTATCTCCAGCTGCACTCCAATCAGGTGTGATATTTTACACTTATGCAGGCATATAAATACTAACTTTTTGTGTAATACTGTACTTTACCATTTTCACAGACTATACCTCTTCTTCTTCTAAGTCGTGTTCCTTATTGCTGAGGGTCGCGATCATTCTAAGGAATTAATCACATAGAACTACTCTCGTGGCAGATTTAATGGGGTGGTTTGCCATTGCTTTCCTTATTTCACACACTGGTTATCTCAGTATGCAGGTTTCCTCACGATGTTTTCCTTCACCGTCAGAGCAGTCGGTAAATGTACGTAAGACTTTCGAAAAAACCGAAAAACTTATTGGTACATGTCATTGCCTGGTTTCGAACTCGGACCTACCGCATGGGAGTCCGACGTCCTAGCCACGGCGCCACCGACGCCTCAATACTATACCTACAAGGGACGAAATATAGTCTAACTTATCATTATGCCAAATAGTATGGCCACGAGGAAAACCTCATTTTTTCTTACTTTCTGTCTATTACTATACTAACTCAATATATTATCTAAGTTTCATAGTTGTAGGTGACCCAAACCAGATTCAAAAACACAAAACAATATCCAAATAGAAAATCAAATCTGTTCAAACATTGACAAAATTCAATAATCGGTTAAGTAGTTGGAGTCTTATCCTAGTTCTAAGTTACCGCAATGGTAATTCGAGACGCTGACGTCACAGCTGCTGCTACTAGCTCGCCATTACTAGCACTCGCACTGTTGTTCAACTAACCTCTACAAGACTACACTAAGGTATTTGTCCGATACACAACACGACCTTTACAACCAACTGCTCCCTAGACATACTATGTTCCTATAGTACGCTACAAGCTCAATAGAGATTATGCATTGGAAAGGCTATTTATGTAGGTATAGGTACGTTTTATGCGAATGTGTTAATCTCGCGGTCCTTACTCGACAATAAAGGAAAATTCACCATATTTAAGATGATAAGATAAGTGAGTGAAAATATTTACACAAGTGATTGCAGATTATTTAATAGTTCTCAGTAGTTTTGTTGCACTTGCACAGTTCAGTTGACAGAAAAAAAAAAGATTTTTGGTAAGCCTTATTAGCGAAGTTTGAATTTTATAGTTACGCTTTAAACGGAAGGTCGGGTTTCCTTGCACTTAGTATTGTTAACTAGATTTGCACTTTATCGTGGTAACTTTATATAAGTTAGTTCTAAGTAATGCGTACCTCAAAGGAAAGAAACACTTTCACAAGTAAGAAATAATAAGTATTTTCCTCTCATAAAGATGTTTTTCAGGTGTTTATTAGACGATTGCCTCTTGTAAATAAATGTATAGGAAAGTTCATGATTTGAAAATTGTGACATAAGTTCTAGAAAATCCCGAAATTCATTAAAAAAAATAAAGAAGTACGATTGTGGACCTCACCTCGCCTCGTGGCCACCGCTGACCGATAGGAAAAAGGAAAGAGGAAGCGTCCCATGCGTCTAGAATGAAATTAGCTCGTCGGTCAATTACTCCGAACCGGGTGCGGCGTACTAATGGCACGCGCGCGTTCCCTGCATACGACACCGCTCATTTATATGCTTCCACGCGTACTCTTTATTGTTCCATAGATTGGTAATACACGGGAGGACTGGCATTTTATGCTGTAAATCGTTGTCTGTACACGTATCCTCGATTAACTGTGTGCTGTAGCCATAGGCGGAGCGGGTGTTGTGTCAGTGGGTACAAGCCGCCTGCGCAAGTGTGGACCGATGACATCATGTCCGGAACGGACAGGCCGGCCACACAGCAAACGTGAAGGAGTACGTGTTTGACTGACTCTTGTTCTTCGGTCCTTATGATGACGCATCGCTTCAAGTCTGACAAAAAATAGCTCTACATTTCCTACGTCAAATTAACTCTACATCAACGACTTACATTTTATTAGCTATTTTTATGAGCCCTGGAGGCAAATCATATCATTTGATATCCTAATTTATTTAACTCTATGAAAATTGTTAACGATTTGTTATTTATAAGGACCAGCGTTGGAAATAAAAAAAACAATAGAGCAATGATTCATAGACAAACAGGCTGTTTAACAGCCGTTTATAATGGTTGAGAAGACGTGGCGAAGGTATTTGAATTGGAAGACAAGTGGCGAAGCCCAAATGGACACAGCCCGAAACTCTTAATATTTGACCATAAGTATGGAAACTCCTGGGAGCAGAAGTAGAAGTTTGTCGATCTGAACAGATGTTGGTCGATCTCAAAAAGCTGGCGAGAACTGGGCCCTTGGTGACCACAAAGATCGATACGATACACACATTCAAAAAGGGTTAGGAAGAAGAAGTAGGCACTGTACCTAATGAGAAAAGTTGAGTTATTTATACATGAGTTTAATAATGTCCAATAAAACTATATTTTTTTCATCGACTCCCTTTACTTGTATGGCCTCCTCTAAATACGTTTTACAAAATTTTAAAGTCTATATTTGGATTTGGGTCAAGGGTACTCGTATTATGTGAAATTTTGAAGGCGGTATCTTATTTCGTTTAGGTGTTAGACTCGCATGACAGCGAGCGACAGCAATAGGGCTCCTTTCCCTGCGGATCCCTAAAAAGTAAAAAGTGACATTTTAAAAATGTACTTTAAGATTCTTATTTGAAATTTAAAAAAAAATGATTTACCGTAAGTAGTTGTATAATGGGCTTGTTTTCAGTAATTAAAATAATAAAATTATTGATTATTATTAAGCAATTATTTATTCGTATTTACACCAACAGAAAATGTTGGCTCTCCGTTGTGCGGATAAGACCGACATACACCGTCCTTTTGGGAAGTTATAACCATTATAAGAATACAATCGCAATTTCTTCCTGTCGTAAATAAACTTCGGCGGGCATGAGTAATCGTTACTTTGTGTGCACAATATCGGGCGGGGGCCAAATAGATTGGTACGTGCATCGCATCTGGAACTCCCGACTCTCGTATATTATCACTGGCACCCAGTGTCACAGTGAGGATAACATGGAGGGGTCTCAAACTTCAATCCTGAGTTTGTGTGGTAAAACTTCGTGTAATAGAGTACTAGTGATCAGTTTCGACAATTACGGAGAGAAAATTATGGGGGTGGGTATGAAGTCTATGTCAACAATTGATACACTTCAAATGCGTGGGGGAAGAAAGGCAACATTTTATTTCAAAGAGACTCCCTCTTTGAATCTTGAATATAATCATAGTGATGATTTCGAACTTAAATAAAAAAATTAATTTTAAGAAATATTACGTATTACAAAAGCAAGAAAGGCACACCACATGAACACAATCAAAAATAAAATAACACTATAGTAAATAGTAGTTTATGCAACTGTCACGTAATTACAGCTATTGTAACATAAGTGCTAGCTTGTGATACGAGCGTAGCATAATCGATGGCGCGAAACCTTTACCTAAGAGTAAGAACTTAGCCAAATAATGGAAAATACAAACTATCATTAAGACACACGCCATGACAGCTTGTCGCGTTATTTCTCTACCGCGCTTGCGCGATGGTAGCATTGGCAGATAACCATGGCAACCATCAACGTCGCAAATGACAGCTCGTTGAGTTTCTGCTATTACCTACCTACTCGCTCGCGCGATGTTATGATTGGTACGTACCACCTATGGTATATAACCAACATCGGGGTATTTTTACATTTTTGACGTGGCATTATATTGGGCATTAATATAGATAATTCATTATGAAAGAGAATTCTTGTGTCCAATTCCATGAAACGAAAGTTTACTTTACAGAGTTCTTCGGTATCGTAATGAAAACTACTATAATATAATCATTATTCACGACCTAAGGGAATGAATTATTTAGTGTTACTGATAAGTAAGTACTATAGGTACTGTAACCTCATATAATTCGTAATCCGTTTTGAACATTTTAGGGTTTGAAGGAACGTTTATGCTTTTAGTTAGACCAATACTCCACAAAAAGGTTTAAGGAGAAATCTAAAAAGTCTGAATTTTATTATAGGTAGTATTATAGGTAGGTACTAACAGTTCAATGAGATAATTGTCAAAAGTACCCATTTTCATGTGCGCGTAACTTTACATGTGGTTTAACAGCCTATTTTCGATTTTTCGCAGATATCTCCAATATTATTGGTTTTATAAATTCGAGTTGTAAGAAGAAAGAGCTTTCACAATGATTACTTATGGATTCGAAATATTATTCTCTGTCAATATATTTATTATTATTCTGTTATGTATTATATTTCACAAACAAATATGCCAAAGTGCAACTGCTTTGCAAATCAAAATCCAGCTTTGTTTGGGTTTCCTCTTCCGCTGTCTATCTTGATCACGGTCCCTGACTATTTTCGTAGAATTTCGTCTAAAAATGTATTTATGTATGTTGTAGTATTATTTTTACATTTTTTATATTGTAGTTGAATTTTCCGTTTGTAATTATGCCGGTGAGCAGCGGAAGTGTCGGCGCTGGTTGTTACACCGGTCACGACGCAGCGGTTGACGACTCGCGCGCCGGCTAACGGGCTAATGCCGCCTATGGGCTGTGGCGCGACCATCTCTCATAAGGGACTCTGCTTGAACCCATGACAGATATTATTTGGTATATAGTTCCTTTAGAACCACAGGTAATAAAATTGAGTAAAGCAGGTACATATATGTACGAGTATATTATATAAGGTGGGAAATGTTTAAATACAGACTCCGGTGAACTGTCGTCTCGTCACTGAAGGTTTCTCCTTTTGAATTCTTAAACCAGAACCTATTGAAAATGATTTGAAACAGAAATTACATGACATTACATGTATTACTTGACATTGTTTAGTTTTATTTTTTATTTTAGTTTTATTATTATGATTTATTATTTAAATAATTAACAGTGATGTTTTTTAAATGTAATTATTAATCCAAATGTTTGTTTGTTTGTTTGTGTTATTGCAATGAAATGTAATCATTTTTTATTTTTCCTTGACGTGTAATTCATATTATGAATAAAAATTTGAATTTGAATTTGAATTTGAAATTGTCTGTAGTAGCATTAATTCTCAAGAAAACTGTTAGGAAGCATATCCACCCCCAGTTAACATACTTAACTCAGAGAACAACGCTCTTTACGTTGCTATAAATATTTTTGCCAGTTTTAATATAAAACAGTCAACCCCAAAGTAGTCAACAGATACTTTCCTAAACCGTCCCTAAGTGAGTGGCCGGAGAGAGGGATGGAGAGACGCAAAGAGTGTTTGTTTGTAAATCATTCCGGGGACGTCCCTCGTGTCACTCTTCATTGCCGTACAAGCCTACCTTGCTAATTATTTGTGAGAACCCACCAGAGAACCACTATTATTATTTATTTTTAACCCCCGACAGATCGAGGGTGGGCGTGTTATAAGTGCGACACGTTTGTATGTCGGTCTGTTTGTCTGTGACATCATAACTTGAGAACGGATGGTCCGATTTGGATAATAAAATAATAATGTTCTTAGCGACGTCATGATCAAAATTAGTCCAAGATTTTGGACATCTTCTATGACAGATAGGATCTCTGAAATGATAATAGATTTAGGTGGTTCGTTAACTTGGTGATTTCCCCACATTTGTTACACCGAGGGTATGATAGAGATCAAGAGAAAGTAAATATCGCATTCAATCACAATGGTAAGTCTTTGTTTTTATTATATTATTCCTTATTCATTCTTTTCACCTACCTTTATTTAACTGGGGATGTTTCCAATTTTAATCACATAAAACTGTTACAAAGTTAATTGAACTTAATTACTGACCATTCTGGTGTTTATTCAGTAAATATCATTACGGATTGTTGTTGAAGTGAGTGATTAAGGTGTGAGATACGCATCGAGAAGGGACACCGACACCGACCGTGTGTCGGGTCGCACCTGCCACACCGCCGTTCATATTGAAAACCGACCATTACGTTGTTATTAGCCCGAAGACGCCCCTCTACATTTTACAACGTTTTAATTGTATTATTTAACGCTTGTTATACCTCAAAACTGACACGGTGATTTATTTTGACGTTATTATCCTTCGTGGAATATTCACGATTTCTTCCTTTGACGTATTACCTAATTTTCACAATTTATTTACTGTAACTAAACCTTTTTTTATTGTATATGAGGGAGAGTAGACGAGCAGGGACCATATGATGTTAAGAGGTCACCGTCGTCCTAGATATCTCACTTCACTATAATGTTATGTGTTACAAGAGGATTTTTGTTAAAGTAAGCGAACTTCAAATTTACAGTACGAAACTGGAAGAATTTGAAGATTATCAGCCCGCCGAAACCATAATAGTTAGATGGCGTCTTCTCGAACTAAAGTTGTAGGGAATTCTGAGACAATGTTTAACATAAATGTAAATGATGTGGAGCTAGAAATTTTAAGATAGCCATGGCGAGGCCGATGACCGAACTCCGCGTAGGGCGTAGCCCGGAGCTTCCCCCCTCCTTAAAGCGCCGCAGGTCTAACTTTTTGAATGTTCTTAGCCATGTCAGATGAAAATTGATCAGTGGTTCTAAGATCTTGGAGTAACTTGACATGTTGGCAGTTAGGTGGTTCGAGTTTGAGCTCAAATATTTATGACCATGGTGACCTTCCCGCATCTAGAACCTTGAGGATCTGATGATGACCAGGAAAAAGTAAGGGAGTCTCCACAACAGTACGTCGGGGGTTTCTTAAATTTTAATTTAGAGTTATCTTATTACATTTTCGAGAATAACATTTTATTATTTTATAAACTAACAGCATTTGAGTATTTTACAACAGCTTTTACTAATAAAATAAAAAAGTGAGCCAGCATACATTTAAAGCAACGAAATTTTAATAGATTATTAATGTATGACTCAGTATCACTTATTGAAATTGTCTCTGTGTGTATATGTTCACGTGTTTAGTTTACGTCTATAATAAATAGTAGGTAAATTACTGCAGAAATTAGTCATTTCCGGACGTGGAACATTTTGAAAGGACAAGTTGTCATTATTACGATTCTTTATCAATATTGATAATGAAATGAAGTGAAATGCAGAGTGTACGAGTAACATGCTTGGTTACATGAGGTGTTCAGTGGGTGAGGTGAATGTTTGTGTATGTACGAGTAGGTATGGTAAACTACTCCCCTTATTTATACGAATTAATTAGGTACTTCTGTTTGTTAGTTAATACTTGTAATTTTGCTTTAGACGCTTGATGCTTTGATTTGAGATCAGCACGGTCTCCATAGTATCTCTTTAGTCTCAACTCTTTCACTCGCACACAGTGGCAATAGATTTCAAAGAACTTTCATATTATCTACGGGAACTATTTAACGTTTTTGAGATTTATTTACTAATAATGATGGGATCAGACCACAGATCAATTATATATAATGGATGACACTGATACCTAGTTTAATAGTCAAGGGACGTTTATTAATTGGAGTATACTCAGGTTCATTCATTCAAATTCAATATATAAATGATTCCATAAACCTATTGTCACCAATTCTGTGTTCTATTTGCCAGCTCTCATGTATTACATATCTTCTGTAAATCAGTTTTGACCTCGTCATAACTATCACAATTTTGCTTCTTAGATACTCTAGCTACTAAATAAATATCGTTCATCGTCACAGTCCGCCAGACTGTGACAGAAAAACGATGTTTCCTGTTTAACATTGACATGAAACCAACACTAATTATAATTACACTACCGAGGCACGTTGAACATGAAGCAAAAACTGGGTGAGAACGTTGTCTTCATTGTCATTATTCTCATATGATCATGTTAGTCCATCAATAGACTAATGCCGACATTTACCTTACTCATAATGATTTTACAAAAACTACTTCTGTATCAAAGTAACAGGCGTGAAGTTATTAAGGAGCTTCAATTACTACCAGAGATTGAATAATGTATAGCTTCTTATATTTAATAGCTTCAGTAATGTAATTGACTGGTAATGTATTATTTGTACCTACTTACATGCTGTAAAAACCTTATTTATATACTAGAGTACCTATCAGAAAGTAAATTATAGATACATCGACTTCAAACTTAAAACCAAGGAAAAAAACTTAGGAACGGATAAATGGATCGAACATCGAGGTTTTATACCGCAATACTTACATGTAAATTGTAAATAAATCTTATCTTCAAATGTCGGCAAGTGGGTTGTACTAAACGATTCGATCACTATATGTACTTATATTCATCTTCAATCAATGTAGCTCTATCAGGTTTGCAATTAAAATATAAATAAAATATACCTAATAGCTTGTCAGCACAGATTTTAGCGTAATTTTGATCGATAACTGCTAAACATTTGCGGTGCGGTACCAACAGTGTTCTGAACATGTTCGCTGCGTCTACAAACACAGATACAGTTTGATAATCTGATACAACATTCATATCTAATAAACCCATGTTTTGTAACCTTTACAATTTGCCGCTATCAGCTTACAAAAACGTGTTGTCTGCATCAAATTCTACCTACATATTCGCTGATAACGATAGGTATCATTTTCCTCGCCATTTGATACGCCTTTATAGATAAAGACTGTAATGCTTTTTAAGGTACAATTCATTATTCTTGTAGTAGAAATGGCATTACAGCACTAGATCAGATGGATCTTGTAACAAGAAACGCCTTTATCTTTAATTATTTATTCCTTTAAATAAAACTACTTGTTTGATTTACCCATCCTCTTGTTTTCAATTGAGGTGGTTTGCTTTACTTCTACCAACTTCTTGTTAGCATCTATTATTATCATCCATGGTTTCCGCAATCTTTAGTTGTGCATTACATAATGCTACTTTAGTAGTTTGGTCGAAGGTTATAGGGAAATTGTAACGGCTAAATGATACTTTTTATAGTAATATGGTAATTAACCAAACTTCCATTAAATAGCATTTTTGTCTATTATAAAACTAAATTGTCCTCTGAATTACAAGATTAACGACCAACTATGAGCCACTAAAATACTATTTCAGCGGCTAAATATTTTCAAATTAATTAAAGGGAATTATAAATCAAGCGACCGGAAATTTATTTGACGACCAAAAACTAACATTAAATCAAATATAAATCTTTTTTTTTATCGTAAGTACCTTATAGTACATTTTTACAACGTAATTTTTTACTTTACCACCGCTTCGTAAGGTGCTGTAGCTGAAAGGAAAGAAGCGGCGCAAGAAACTTTCAGCAGGACATGTTTTGAAATAAATATATCTTACGTAATACAATCATATACACAATGTGCAGAGCTGGAACTGATTTTAGGACCAAGCATCTTTACGAATAAACCATCAAGTGCCTAAAAAACAACAATTACATTGATTCAGCGTTTCAATTAATAAAATAGCATCTAAATTATTAAGTCTAGCAACTGATTTGCGGCGACCGAATCATAACCCAGAAAAAACTGTTTGCACATTCTTGTCTGCAAGCTAACTAACATGTCGGTGCGACACGGATGGGTTAGGTTGAAGGCTAGGGCGGCAAATAGGCGTAGCGAGCGCAGCTCAGATCGATGCGCCTTTTTGCCGCCCTAGCCTTCGTTAGGTTATTTTTTATTATAAATCCGTCACTGACAAGAAGTCGCTGGACTTTGTTCTTTACTTGAAGGTTTATTCGTAATAATCATTCTGTTTTATAAAGACGATGAATTAGTTTATTAGAAGCGTTATTATTTTCTCGTCGCTCACGCTTTAATAAGATGTTAGGTTGTTGCCGACAAATAAAGTTGATTGCCGGTCTATTTTTATACTTAAAAAGGGGGAAATATAAATCAAGCAAATAATTTGATAGGTTTGATAATTTTTTTATATGTTCAAATAATTTGAAACTGATTTTGTCAAATTATTTGAACCTATTTCGGCTTCACTACTGATACCTCCATTAGTTATAATAATGAATTAACTATAACATCGTTTTCAAAAGCTGTGTATCAGTTAGGTAAGTACTCTATAAATTGACCGCTACAAATTTTTATTTCTGTTTTTGAAAGTCTAATCTCTATAATGCATAGGAAATCTAGATAGTTAGACATGTACTCGTAAATAGAGAGTTATCAACGTAAAAGAGAACAAGAGTAGCGGACTGACAGTAGGTAGGACTGGTCCTCTCTAGCATTATGGTGGTTTCGTTCTATTTTTGGAAATTTTCCCGTCTATTCTGTCGATATTGCTGCCGTTAGGGACTTGACTGTCGAAAATGGCGAGAACACAATACCACCTGCCATTGTCCTGCAGCACTAACTTGCTCAAAAATTAATTATGCCTTAACTCCCCAATGCTGTCAGTTGAAACTAAAATGAAAAGCCCCGCGAGAAACGTGAATATTAGATAAAGCGATAGATTTGTTAATCTGGTTTGATTTTAATTATTATTGAAAGATTGATAGGAATATTCAAATACAGTCTCAATATTCTCCATCTATTATTTAGTTCATTATTAGAATATAGAATAATTTCGATAATATCGTTGGTTTAAGATACAGTTGGGTATACAGGGAACAAAGGACTCACCCGTTGAATGGGTAGCCAGCGAATGCCGCATCGTAAGGGTGGTACACCGTAGGATAAGGCCAACTCGCTGCACTTGCTGCAATGTTTTCCTTTAACTCGATCCCTGCAGCCTGTTAAAAGAAACATAAATTTAAATAATACGATACCTCTTGAACAAACTGATGTGCTCAAATTAATTTAAGGTGATATAATTCTGTGCAGAATCAGCCTGCGGCGGTACCAACCTATTACCTATTTCTGCTGCAAAGCAGCAATGCTTGCATTGTTGTTTCGATTTGAAGGGTATAAGAGCCAGCGTAATTATTGGCACATGAGGCACTCTCCATCTAAGCCCTCAAAGTCAGCAGGGCATCGACAACCCTCTAATAACATTAACGAGGTGAGATGTCTATGGGCAACGGTGACCACTTAACTTACCATCAGGTGGTCCGTTTGCTCGTCTGCTCTCCTAATCTTATACAATAAAGAAGTACTTATCTAAATAGTAAAAACGTAACACTAAGAATTAAAAAAGTGCGAGTCTGACTCGCGCACCGCGGGTTCCATTCTCAAAAAAAATAATTATTTCGTTGTGAAAAAATATATGATTTTAATATTTTTTCTCAATAATCTGAAATATTTAAACTTCGTTTTATTTTGTCCAGACTATTATAACAACTATAAATAATTTCAAATTTTTTATCGTATAAAAATTATAATATTTTGTTAATTATTTTAAAACGTCGCACCTATAATATGGAACGTCGCCATTCTTCTTTTGAAACTTCATTTTTTTTTCTTGTAAAATAATGAAGATTATCTATTAATCCGAATTATTTCCCTTTTTTGGCTTGCAAACTTCTGAGATAAGGTCATTTTTCGATCATTTTTTGGCCATAAGTCAAAAACTATATCACATAAAATAAAAAATTAATAATGGTTTTGTAATGTGCATATATCCCCACTTGCCCTAGTTGCCCCATTAAAAATAAAATTATTATAAATTTCTTTTACTTGGGATAGATGCTGGCAAGCAAGTCCTACAATTGTGCCAAATGTCAAGTCGAAAGCTTCAGTAATTCCAGAAAAAAATGTGTCGCACAGACGGACGGGCACCGAAGTCTCACCATTCCTTCCTTCCTTTTTTATCATTTTGGTACGGAACCCTAAAATGTAAACAACCCTTTGGTACATGTTAAATCAATTCATGACTACCTATGTCTACTGTCTTATTTACGGTAGCTCTAACCTAATCCATTACGAAAATGATCCTCGACGCATTGATTTCTTGATCGATCACTTTACGTTTCGTCTTAACTATTGTTATTTAATGGGAAAAGATATGGAACGAGTGCATCAATCATCTTTCGGATGACAAATGTATCTTTTTTTATTTCTTATGGGAATGTTTGAACTTTGCTTTCTTTAATGTCGTCGAGATAAACAAATGACAAATGTTTAAATCGTTTTACTGCCTTTTGTTTCTTTTCATGTATATTGTTTGTTTTTATGAATATCTAAATCAGTAGATACTTGTATTTATAATTTTTCCGCACTTATGAGTACATGTTTTTATTTTAATGAAAAACGTATTTGGAATAATTATATACAGCATCCATATTATGATTTTTAACTTCCTTAGTAAACAGAAGGTCCCAAATTTTATAGGAATGCATTAAAAATAACTCAGAGTGAGCCACAACCAGGATAAATCTATCAAAAGATTTTGTTGTCCAACAACTTCATTGGTGGCCGAATCGAAAATCCGATAATAAATTTTACTCAAGTACGACAGCGTAATCCAGTCGCGCTGTCGCTCTTTGTTGCTTCGACCTTTCTGATATAATTCCTGTTTTCTGTTATTTCAAATAATCGGGCTAAGCCGTGAGAGAGGCAAGTCTGCAGTATGTGGATTTATTGTCTGGCGTATCATTCATTATTGTACATACACATGAAGCAAATAAGTCATTGTACATACAATACATATTCTGATTCGTCGCGAAATGTCCAAGTAGATTCCGTGAATTGATATTCTGTTCACAAATATTTTTAATTAAGTTTATCTGACTTTTGTATTTGTTTTGAAATTTTAAAAAATATCTAGCTTTCTTATTTTTCTTCATAACCTTGCTTGCTATAAGTATATAATTCGTCCCATCGATGGGCATAAACCCCTCTCTTTCTTACCCCTTTTCCCTATAGGTACTCGTACTGGACCTCTTCTATTTACCATGTGAGTATTTAATTTTAATTATTTCTAATACTGCACGTAATATATATTCTGAAAGTAACGTTTACAACTTCTTTCTACATTAATAATAAGCTGATTGGGACTTAATACCCGTATCATCTTCGTAAAACACAAAAAGGTAGACTAGCAATCTGAATGTTAATATTATGAGAGTTATATTTGAGTTTAATGGAAACGAGCCATAATCCCATTAACATCAACGTGTTGATCTAGCTAAAGGTATATTTTTATTATGAAATAATAATACAGTTTATAATCCGTCAAATTATTTCATAAACACGCAACGGCAGGTAGAACCTCTTTGATCGAAGAAATCGGTCAATCGGTCTGACATTCCATACAACGATGCCAAATCGCAATGATATTTCCATACAAAAACATACATATCTTATGATCCCTGTAAGGTAGGCAGAGAAAATGGAGTACCATGACATGAATCCTTATACCCCTCATGCGATGCGATATTATACTACTGTATACGATTATATGACATTTTCATACGATTTCTGTAAAAGTTACTATTATTCCTACTATTGAAAATCAGACTACACTATTTCAGCTGAGTCGGAATTATTATGATGTTGCTATGAAGTTTATAATTGGTCTGGCTGGGATAATTACCGTCAATACTTTATTAGTAAAAAACAAAAAAGTAATTGACATTGAAAGTGATTAAAAGGAGAGGAATTTTAAGATTTTTTTATTACTATTACATATCTATACAGGGTGTAACATTAAGAACGGTCAGTATGGGAAAGTCTGAAACTATAAAACATACGAACATCTGTTCTTAGGAACCATGTCATCAATTTTAGTAACAAGAAAAACTGTATTCATACATTTAAAAAAAAACCTGTACTCAGCCTGGGAATCGAACCCGGTTGTTTTGAAAAAAAAATCCAACACTATTTCTATTTGGATATCGACTGTGTAGGTGTTAAGGAATAAATGTTAGTATGAAACGTGATGTTTAAAATTAATAAAACGCATTGTTTCCATATCTTTTAATTTACTTTAGACTAGACTATTAATTACTATCTTTTAATTTATTTTAGACTAGACTATTTCTTGTGGGGTTACGTTAAGGATGAAGTGTACAACACAAGCTACGACACAATTGAAGACCTAAAAGCAGCCATAGAGACAATTTTAACGCAAATTCACCACCTGAAGATACAACATTCAATAGTAAGATCGTTACCTAAACGAGTTGAATGTTGTATTTTACAAAATGGTAGTCATTTCGAACACCTACTAAAATAAATTAAAAGATATGGAAACAATGCGTTTTATTAATTTTAAACATCACGTTTCATACTAACATTTATTCCTTAAGACCTACACAGTCGATATCTAAACAGAAATAGTGTTGGATTTTTTTTCAAAACAACCGGGTTCGATTCCCAGGCCGAGTACAGGTTTTTAAAAAAATGTATGAATACAGTTTTTCTTGTTACTAAAATTGATGACATGGTTCCTAAGAACAGATCTTCGTATGTCTTATAGTTTCAGACTTTCCCATACTGACCGTTCTTAATGTTACACCCTGTATAGGTACATTTTTATTAGCATTGCTTTAGAAACTACCTATGTGGTGTAAAAGGTGCAAGAATCTTCACCAAAACTGGTAAATAAGTCTGGAACCTGCGCTTATTAAAGTTTTTCTTGTGCATATTTTTCACTTTTATACAAAGTAGATATATTGGTATAGTGTACAAAATAGTAAAGGTAAATTATCTCTCTTTTGTATTTATAACATACTAACACATTTCTCAGTATTATTCTGTGGTATTATTAATCTATATGTAAAATTGTCAGTTTGTGACGCAATCTACTAAGAGCTGCTCATTTATTTTAGGCCTTTTCATTGGAATCATAAATTTTATTATCTTTTATTCCAGATAAAAATGCCCGTTTCCTGTGTGATGATGGATTAACGTATGCGTTTGACAATAAGAATTAGAATCACCAGTTACGAAATGTTTTGACTAACATAATAAGCAAGTACTTATATGCCTATAAATAAGCTTATTGTGTTACCTGCGTTATGTTATATTGCTTTTTAATTTCTATAAAGTTTCGGTGTTTGTTTACAAAAGTATTCAAAACTCACAAAGCAGCGGTATACTATCAACTATAATCTGACATCTAAATTTAACACCGTACAAAGACCAGCTATAGTGTGTGGATTTACCCCTAAGAGTCAAAATGAAATAATAAATCGTAGACAAAATAAAAGACACGAAGAAAAAATGTGGAGGCAGGATCCCATTGAATGTGAGGTGTCCGGGAGGTTCGAGTTAACACTTTCGCCACCGATGATATATGATCATATCGCCATGAATGATTGAATCATCTGCCGGGACACGTTCACGGCCCCCACCTTTTAACACCTTCCTCCAAAAGTTTTACTACACGTCATATATTACGTACCATGGCTACTTTTATGCTGTTATGATCATTATCATTCAAAGTCACTACCCACACGTGGCTTTTGGTGAAGCCCGCACTAATATAGGGTGTGTCCTTATGAATCCACCGATCCTATTTTAATTTACTAAATAATATATCAATGAAAAAACCATTAAATTATTTACAGGACCGGTTGTGGTTAGGTCCTGTTTTTGCAATGCAAAACAGCATGCAATATACCAGTGAAATACATCAAAAGTACGACAGCAATGTGTTAAAAATGATTTGTATGAAAATTGAGTCGTAACGTTGCACCTTAAAATAATTCGAAATCTTATTTAAGTACTCATATCTCGCTCTTCAAGGAATGAAATTGTTAACCATTATTGAGTTATTCAGTCGACGTAGAACCAACTTTTTTGAGACAACGCATAAAAGAACATACATCATCGGATTATGATTCTAATTTAAATGTATTTTTTATTTCCTAAACCTTATTGTGATGGGTATTTAACATGGTGAAAGATGCTTATGGCTGGCTCTCTAAGGTGCTATTTTGACATTGGATCCTAATTATTTTAAGGTAATGCCTTTTGTAAAGCATGTCAAGATAAAAACTGAATAATAAATTTAAGCTGCTCTGCTGTAGACGCTCATAATCCGTTTGATTCTGATGATATCTCGTCTTCAAGTAGTGATTTGGCCTTAAGCTTTTGTGAACCTAATTAATTTTACCCGTAATGCGATTAAGATGATACAGCTGCTTTATTGGATATGTAATGTTGTTATTAAATTACTATGAGACAATTTGTTAATTAAAGAAATAAAGCTGATGTAGAATGGTAGTTCTACATTTTTAGGGTTCCGTACCGAAATGGTAAAAAAGGAACCCTGACTTCAGTGCCCGTCCGTCCGTCCGTTTGTCTGTCTGTATGTCATAGCTGTTTTTCTCAGGAACTACTAAAGCTATAGACTTGAAATTTGGCAGTTATAGACCTTGTTTACCCCGCATCTATCTCATTCAGGTAAAAAGAAATTGGAAATAATTTTATTTTTATTGAAAATTGAGTCAGAAATTGAAATTTGAAAGTGGGGCAAGTGGGGTATCATATAAAAGGGCTTTATTAATGCATTACATTACTATTTTTTATTTTATTTTATATGCTATAATTTTTGACTTATGGCCAATAATATGCAAAAGATGACCGATCTTATCTCCGAAGTTTGCAAGCCGAAAATCTAAAATAATTCAGAATCATAGATAGTCCCCTATATTTTACATGAAATCTATATAATAATACAAAAAATCTATATAACTATATAATATAGTATCTTACTATATTGAGGGCGCCCCTATTATATTAAAAAAAAAGATACAAGTAGTAGCACAGAAAACAACTAATAGTACCAAGTCACTGAATGTTCTTAAACTTAAGATATTGCGACTTGGAATGACTGTTAATGAATTTAACATAGGTAATAGTAAGAGCAAAAGACTTGGCTCTATATTGGATCTTCTTTTACCGAGTAAAGATACACGAGACTTAGCTACTTTTTACATGAAATGTTTATAGAGGATTTCACTTCCTTTTGTATGTACGTGGAATAGTTATCTACCCTTTTCTTGAGCTCGGTTTCTAATTATTAGACACGAAATGATGCCGCGTATTATAATTGTACAGCATCGTCTAGCTGTCAGTAGGGGTACTAAATAACCCAGCTTAAACCGAGATTGGCATTTACGCAAGTGGGCCTTATTCATTCTTCCGACTTTCAGACTACAAATACACAAGCGTTTATCAACAAGCAGTTATTTGCAGTTCGGAAAATTGATTTTATACTAATTTTGTACAAGCACTGTAGTTTATCAACCGCAAATAATATTCCTGGCACGATGTTTTTTTTCGGATGATTTAATTTTTCCTTTATTTATGTACTCAACCTATCCTAATGCCAAATTTCAAGTTTCTAGGGCTACTGGAAGTACCTACCTCAGAATTTTGATGATAGGTCAGTCAGTCAGTGGCAAAATAACGAAAATGTCTATCATTTATCATGAACATGATAGAATCTTGAAATTTGGCGGTTTAGTTATGTTCGCAGAGTACTCAAGTTGAAAATTATTTCAGGTTTCTGGAAATGACAACCGTGCTCTGAATTGCTTCGGGAAAAGGTGGTACGGTAGTGTAGCCCTTTGTTTTTGGCTCGACTTGTCGGGGGCACTACCATGCCCCCAGATATAAAAAAATAATGTTTTTCTTGAACATAACGGTTGAGTAACAGACTATTACAAATAATAATTGAGTCGTGTTTGATAACATTGTGTACTTATGTTAGACTTGTTTTTTATTCAATATTCATCTTTTAAATACCTATGATTGTTGCGTGAAAGAGCTTGATAACTTGAATCTTAAATGAAACGTGTGTAGGATTTGACCAGACATCCACAATATTTTTGTAGTAAGATATACAAAATGCATGTCACAGTGTTTAAAATAAATACAGGAAGTAGGTTTTACTAGGTATCTAATCTACGGCAAAATTATTAGGGATCCGTGCCCCGAAGGGGAAAACGGGGCCCTATTGCTGTCGCTCCGTCGACCGTCCTACCCTCCGTCCGTCTGTCACGCGGGTCTAGCACTTAAACGGAATAAGAAACACTCTTCAAATTTTCATATAAAATGTATTCCATTGACCCAAATCCGAATATTGACTTTAAAATTTTGTAAAATGGTTTATAGAGGGGGTCCCACACAAGTAAACGGGTAGAGAAAAATATTTTTGTACAGTCGGCCTCTAGCTAATGTATACCATCTGTCAAATTTCTGCAATCTAAAATAAACCTTAATGCACTCGCCATAGACTTCAAATTTGAATTGTAGAATTTTGACAGATGGTATACTTTAGCTAGTGGTCGATACAGTACCCTATCGTGTGGGATATCGTTATTTTGAGGTCATCGAGTAGAGTACGTACGAATATATTTTTTTAAAGTTGTAAATTTTAGCCCACTTTTGTTACCTAGTCTATCTTATGAACGGTAGTGAATAGGAAGTTAAAAATAGGCTAAAATATTGGCCATATCCTCTATTTGAAATCAAATACTAAAACTTGATACATTTATTATAGTTAGTTTGTATGTTGTGAGCAAAAATGTTTAAAAGATTTATTCACTCAAAACTTATAAATATATAGTCCTTATATATAGTATGAATCCCTCTGGATATGGTCAGGCCCGACTCGCACTTGGCCAGTTTTTTGTCTTACGTGCGAACGTGGTTTTAGGAAATTCTTGAAAACAACGCCATGTTGAAAATTCTAAAAACAATTTTTTTACCAAATATTTTGACATAATAAGAGGTCCTAGGGATATGTCCGGCCGAACAAATTATATATCGAAGAGGATTTGGAAAGATTGCAATTTGTACTAAATATTTATACTAACTGCATTGGTGTAGAAGGGCGGTTGGTCTGCGGCGAGTGCCGGAAAGTAAGCAGCCATTCCAGCTGCTGTCGCTGCTGCCGCGTCCGAGTATGGTGCGCTGTACATAGAGAGCGGCACGCCTGACGCCAGCCTCTGGTAGTTGAGGAACTCGTACTGGCACGAGCAGACGGTCTGTCCAGTGATAGGGTCTTGGAATATAGGGCGGCCAGTGTCACAGCAGCGCGGTGCGGCGGCCGCGGGTGAGCTCGGCCGAGCTGCGCCGCTCGCACCGCCCGCGCCGCCGCTCATTCCCGCTTGCGCCGGCGGCGGACTGTTGGAGGCTGTCGATATGGTGCTCTGTAAGTTGTAAATTTTGAAATGCCTTTATGGCGAGTTTCATCATTCGCTGTTGCAGAAGTTTAAAGGTTAATTGGAGGCCTCCACGCTCAGCACATATAATATATCTAATGTAACACAACAATCGCAGGGCATAAACAATCAGAAATACGTGTGGTATGTTTACATGATTCCGGTCAGAAATTATTACCTTACAGAACTTAACCATCGTCACCGTATTGCATTGAAATCCTTATTATTTTAAATCTGAGTTGGCAATCTCTGCAAACTAAGATTTTTATTTACAGTAGGTACACGTAACACGTTCAAAATATGACAATAGATGATGCTATTAGCATAGTGATGGATAATAAATGAGCATTTAACGAGTGTGTGCAAGGGATGCACGTCACAGAAATAATTATAGGCGTGCCTCTGGCGTCGTCAACTCCGGCAACGCTATACCTACAATACGAAAATTCGTAACGCTCTGGAAACCCCTTTTATAACGACACCACATGTAAAAAAATTATGTCGTCATAACATTAATACGATTTGACTGAAGAATATGCATTATGAGAATGGATTTGGGCAGGGCTTATTGTTGTTGTAATAGATTTATTCGCCGGACTACCTGAATCGATATCGCGGTCGTAGAATAAACATCCGCCCGTTGTTCGGGCATAAAGCGGGAAAAGAGATTTGAACTCGTACGTCCTTTTAATTGAACACTGTGCAGAATCGTACGCAGATAAATAAACCTTCTAAATATTTGTCGTTCGAATGAAAAATGTCCCCAGCCGTCCGATGCTCATTGTGTTCCCAATGGGATTAGAAACCGAAAAATGCCACCCGACCTCTACCGATACAACTGTCTGACAGTTTTATGAAAGAAAATTATAATTAATATTTCTTTTGTGATTCGAGAATATTATATTAATACGAGTATGAATTACCTATTATAATGTGCTTTTGAAGGATTTGAAAAACTTTATAGAAAACAAGACATTTAAAATTATTTTGTAAGAAAGAGTTGTAGTTGTATGTAGTTACTTAACCTTTAATTATGTAAAGAGGCAATGTTACCGAAGCGTAAGCCTAGTAAAGTCACGCCGCGGTTGACTGTGGATTAAGCCTGGAGAGCTGTGACCCGTCTGCCAGACAGAGGTATGGCTTCTGTCGCTCCCTTTACACGCGGCTCACCACTGATCGCCATGCTTTGCTCGGTATTGACTAGCTAGATCATTTCATCGACACATAGGAAAGCCTCACACGAACACACATACGCCCTCAGTATCGTTCGATAGGCTAAAAACATTTGTTGTGTTGAGGGTATTACTGAGGTAATCCTGAAGCCGTTAAACGTCGAATCCCTGCATTATCTACATTACATATCCAGTACATGTATTTATTTAATCCTTGCTCACTAACAGTGTGTACCAACATTTTGTATGTAGTAATAAACATCCAACTGGACCCTAGCGACCTAATCACCATGCTAGTAGGGGTTGTTTCGTCCTACAGGGGCGCGACTGAGATCAACTCGCATTATTATGCGCACTTTAAAATGGATTGAAGTTTGAAATCATTTAAAATGGTACGCGGTCTGTTGGAAGAAAAGCTTATCTATACTTTTTTCAGTAAATACACACTTTTTGTTTACATCGACGACGTAGCCATTTCAGATTAATATGCACATTTGATAATCAAAATCGATACCTAGTTGAAGTTAAAAACTTGTTTTAATCACACTTATTGTTAGCGACCTATATAGTATAGATAACATTTATTAGTGTATGGTATGAATCGTTTTCAAAAGTCATACAATAAAGTTAAATCAATTTTGGAGTTTCGATTATGCCTACGATGATTATGATACGAAAATGGTATTTAATTTTGGTACTCGTGTAATAAATTAATCACCTAAGTACCTACAGTCAGTGATCAACTGATCACAATTAATTTAAAGTTGGTAACTTGTTATGAAACAACACTTATAATATATAGGTATATAGGTAGAGTAAGCTGTGTTCACGGAGACTGACGTTCTAAGTTGTTCTATGTGTATAATAAGTACATAATCTAAACATTGTTGATACATTATGTGATAGTTGGTTTCCGGTGCCGGTGATTTTACTCGTCATTAAGTACTAAGTTGCTGGAAGTCGGCGATGACTAAATGTTTTAAAATATATTAACAATGTTGTAGAAGCGCAGTGAATTTCTCAGTTTAGGGTCGTACACGACATGCAGTGTAACAGATAACTTACCGACTCGTATACTCTCAAACTTATCTAGTCAACTTGAAAGTAGGTATCTGACTACACGAATGTCTTTAAGGTATTGGTTACACACTTATTCGTGCTTATTAGATAAAGAGCACAAAAAAGTTGTCATCATATCCTTTTCAAATATCGGACGGTTGGAGGATTAAAGTGCCGCTGCACCTTATCTCCAGCAGACATCTTTCGAAAAACAAACACGAGAAGTATTCTCTTTTTGTCGTCTTTTTTATCGTAACCCGCAGGATGTGTTAGAGTCGTTAAGCCCTTTTAAGTGTTAAACCATGTAACTGAATATTCGAGCGTATGAGGGTCCGATCTATTTGTTAAATAATGTAAAAAGTTAATCTTAGAGAAATCGGACCCAATGACATGAATTTCGTTAAAGACATCAGCCGGGCAAAAAATATCGATGACATGTCGTTCGCTTAACTAACCGTGGGTGACGCCGAGAGATGGCTTTGTCCAGGTACCATAAGGATTTTTTATCAAAGTCGGGCCTTTAGCAGACATCATTAAAGTATTAAATTTACGATAAGGTTACCTCTGTACAAAAATAGCTTGAGAGTTCGAAAGCGTCGCTAATATTTTAGTTCTCGATTAAAATTGAGGTTGGGAGAAACTACCCAGTAACTTTTCTGACATGTGCAATAACTGCATAATTGCGAATTGGTGTGGCAAGAGTGGCAACGTCAAAATTAATAGTTAATCGATATGTAGCGAATATGATTGTCTGCCCAACTGAACAGATTCTGCGGTCACTGGCGTTTATCACTGTTTAAGTAGGTACTTATAATAATATAATATTTTAACAAAAGAAAATATATATTATTAAAAAATACAGTTACAATACATACTCATTTAAAAAATATTTAAGACTGTTAATTCTTCGCACGAGTTAAGTTCAATAGTTGTTCAATTACCGATAAGTACTTACTTTATTGGTATTTCGTTACACGCTGTCTCTTTTCTACTCTAATCCGATCGCTTACTCACAGTTATTGTCGGAGTGCCAACATCTAATCCTTTTCGCACATAGTTTTCAAAAGAAAAAGCATAACAATTTAAAAGATCTGGTGATAAGGCAGAGCGGTGCGAGCGTCACGCCACGTTGCCTTGCGATACATTCCTTGTCTTGAGAAAAGCGTGTGTGAATTATTGCGATGTGGTACATTTTTTCTTCGACTAAACATCAGGTTAATTGCCATAGATTAGAATCTATTATAAAATAATTTGTTATACAGCAACCATTCGCGGCATTTTCCATCGATAGATTGTTCTTGATACTTAAAATTATCAATTCGTTTGAATTGATACGAATGACTGATTTTACACAGGTTCATACAAATAGGTTACTCGTAAATGTCATGCGAATAAGTATATATACCTATTGAACTATTAAGCCTTGTACGTAATGAAGAATTTAAATAAAACAAACTGTGAGAATATTAAAAATAATGAGTGACTATAATAAAAAATAAATATTACTCGTAAATAGCGGCATTACTTTTACGTCTTTTAAGGTAGAGCAGGGCAAAAAATCCACCGACAATGCTGTACAAGCTTAGATATAATACCTGCTTGCTCGCGAAATCCTTTTGTGTATAATTATGAAGTCACATCCAAGCTACACAGGATTATCCTGTAATTTTATTTTATTTATTTAGAAAACGCTATGGTTTATTAACAAATCATGTAAGTTATTATTATTATGTACTTAACACCTGTTCTAAATTGTCATTTTACTTGTGTGAAAACGCTGCGGACCGGTAAGTGCCACATTAACACACTAGACAAATTATCTCAACTCGTGTTTCACAAGTCTCGCCTCACAGTTTCACTCAACCATTCAGGGAGTCAATTTGGTCCATACTAGTAACCCAATCTAGAATTTACGTAGCTATTACCCTTGTATGTGTCGTAAACCCAAAAAAATATCAAATTATTATCACACTTGTCATGGTAAAATTATTTTACACCAATTTTTAAACTATTTTTCTTGCGTTGAGAACCCACATTTTTTATACCTATTCATATATAGGTACTGAAAATAATAATTCAAGAAAGATAGTAAGTTGGCATGGCATACACCGAAAAACCGTTAATTTTATTTCACATACTATTTAACTCTACAATGACAAAGAATGAGAGATTATCAATGATCTATTTAAAATGAATCGCTAACATATCGTGTGATCCGGTCTTAATTACTAACGTGCTGCTTTAGCTCGCGTGAATAGGAAAAGGCTAATTAATAAACCCATTCGTCGTTTTTTTTTCAACGGGTTTTCTTTCGACTATCTTAGATACGTACGTGCGATTTCAGAGTCGAGCTAGAAATGTGTTGCGCATGAATATTCCATGTCTGACATGTGACTTTCGCCAGAGATAATCCTTCCGGGTATTTTTTTCCGACGTAGGTCAACCAACTTCAACCGTCAAACAATACATGTTTAACAGTTTGTAAACACCTTTCAAAGAACGTGTAATTTAGAAATTGTTTGTTATATTTTCTTTAACTTATTTGCATAAAATTGTGACCCTAATTGGACAATTACATGGTGGATCACCAGTTGAGGAGAGTGTCTATTACGACCGCATCCTGTATCAAGATATCCGTGTAGATAAGACACGAAATTGGCCCACCCTCGAAATATCCCTTAAAGAAATTCACACCTTCCCTAATTAAGGTTGAATTAGGGAAGAATAAATATTGAAAGGAAACCGCCGGCTTTATTCTAATACTCTGTAAAGCACTAATGTAAAGATAAATATGTAATAATGGTGTACAGTGATAATTAATATAATAAAAATCGTTCGTTTTAGGGCGCATTTACGGTCGCAACCTTATCTAAGAATGGCATATCTCATTATAATTAATTAAATATCTTTCAACTGATACCACTTAATACTTATTTAATACGGAAAATGTCTAATAATTAAGGACAGCTCCTTTTTTTTAACGTTATAATTATCTGTTTTGTTGATTTCATACCGGTACGAGTAGGTATTGATTGGACAATGTCAGGTTTGCCCAAGTAATATCATACTCGTATTTACTCTGACATTGATAGCACTAGGTTCGAAATTCATTATAGGTAAATCTAAATTAAGGGGAGGCCTATGCCCCAACAGTGGGGATATTAATAGGCTGATGATGATGTTACATAAAAATGTTAAGTTGGTAAAATATATAGTTTTTAAAAGCAGATGTTACTACAATAATGATATGCATAGGTATTCTATCCTCCTATTATGTAAAACATAAGTGTGTTTCTGGAAGATGGAATGACGGACTGACGACGACAGCGAGCTTTTGCTGTTTATGGTTTCATACCAAGTATAAGCTATTTTGTTACTCTCAAACGGTGATAGAGAAATGTTGCAATAGAATATTACTATTAATATACCATAATTATTATTATTAATATACTTTTTTTAAGTCTCTAGACCATTGATCTACCTAGAGTATATAGGTTGTTTACAATTTGGAACTTATAAACGGTGAGACGTAAACGTTTGCAGCAAAGGAATACTTTATTTTTCAGTTTTAAACTTTTTCTAGGATCTACGAGTATAAGTACTAAAGTATACATAACATATAGTTTAGATATTACGTAAATAAAATAAGTATATAAATTAAATACAAATCAGAAATCAGAATTTTTTAAAGTAAGTAAGTTAAGTTACAACGTCACTTTTTTACTCTACCACCGCTTCGGAAGGTGCTATAGCTGAAAGAAAAGAAGCGGCGCAAGAAATAATCAGCAGCACATCTTTTAAAGTAAATGTAACTTAACTTACAATTATTATGAATACAATCATATGTACTCGTATACACGATGTGCAGAGCTGGAAGTTTAGGACCAAGCCTCTTTATTATTTAAATAGTTATTTATTTATAATAACCCTTTTCACATATTAAGGTCTGTCTTATATGGGTCTTAAACTTTTTCTCTGTCATATATATTACAGTGTCAGGTACTTATATCTTATTATAAAAACGTACAAATAAGTATGATACACAGTTTCAAAAAATTATGCACATTATATTGTTATTGTGGTTTAAAGGGAGATGAAATTCAACTCCTAACGTTCAACTGTTGAAGGTTTTAATGACATAAGTACCAAAATGTTAAGCAGTTTTAAAAGGCTATTCAGACTGGTACACGTCTCAACCGCGTGCTTTACGCGTCGGTTCACATCCGAAGCCGTAATATTATTGTGTTTCATTCAAACAACTCATTCATAAAATTGCAACTCTTTGGAAAGCAATCGGAGAGCCTGTCGACACACTCCATCGAACCCACAAATGTGAGCGATGGAAACATTTACCTTTCCTTTTTTATTAAATTTTGTGTTGACTTGTTAAAGTATATGGGCATTTAGTAGCTTTTTCATTCACCTATAAGCTTTGGCTGAGTTCATATTAGATTTTGTGCAACTTTACCGCCGTTTCTTGCATAAACCTAATGTTGTTCCAGCATGTTCTACTTTAAGCCTTTACAGCTTTTATGCTAAGTTTTATAGCCATCTGAATGTAATAATCAAAGTAACAAACCAACACACATATAAGTATTAGTTTTATTTGGTTATTTCACTTTCAGAACTATATACTGTCATAAACTGTATTTGATCAAAATAATAACCTGTACAATAAATCATACATGCCTTATAGAATTATTTTTTAAAGAAAGCACAAATAAATAGTTAAAATAGGTATAGCACTGATTTTGCTAATTAAGTCGTTTCAGCTTATTCGACGAGATTTATTGGTCTCTGTTTGGGAATAAACATGTGTTAGTGCTTTGGGTAGCGACCTAATAATAACCGGACTGTTATTCTGCATAAAGCACCATATGACGCGGTTGCAAACATTTCTACACCCATTACCTAGCCCAAATTAGATTTATTCATTATTGATCCTATGATATCAGATACAATTTTATATCTGAAGGCTCATTAATAAAGAATAATTGTATATTGTGATATGCGGAAAGTAAGCAATATCACACGACGTATTTTTCATCACACCCCTATATAGCATCTAAGTATATAAAAAATTACATTATAAAATAGAAGGTTATATTGCAATTTTTTCTAGTAGGCTAACTTTAAGCCGCGTTGGTTTTCTGGTGGCATTACCTGAGTTGTAGTTACTTGAATTAAGTAAGTACCTATATATAAAACGAGTAAAGGCATTCGTGTTCAATATCGCCTACGCATGCACGAAAAGATGCTGTTTATGAGCTGTTGTGGTGAAAATTAAGTTATTGACCATACGAAACAGTATGGTGGTGGATAGAGGAAACACATATGAATATATATCTAAGTAAAATGCAGTTACACTGTGATATGTTTTGATTGTAAGTAGTTTTTTATTAATTTGTTGGTTTAACTTTTGAGAACTAAGTAGGTATACTTAAGTGAGTAAGTACCACATTAACATGTGTTTTTTAATTAAGTTTGTACCTAATGAACGTTCGATAAAATTGAAATATTAAAGAAAAAAATATTCCCCGATTTAATACTTAGATTAATGAAAGTGTTCGCCCAAACGCACTTCACGCAATCGTAGTTAGTAAGTTTAAGTGGTTAATAAGTAAATGTGAATGTAAGTACACCGATGAGTTCTGTGCTTACGACTACTAACTCTAAGAGGATATAGTCTCAACATGCGGCTTCGTCCGCGTGAATGAATTTTTCTAATATTTTTCTATAATTTTTTGGTCATATTTCAAAATACTTCTCAGAACTTAACTTTTATAAAGTTTCTGTGTGATACTAAAATGGACAAACAGGTAAAAATTTAAAAAAATGCTGTTGCTGCAGTAAAGTCCTGAAATCTATTTTCTATCTACGCCTAAATATAAGTAAATACATTTTAAAATATTCCTAGGTGAGTAGAGCTCACCTAGGAATATTTTTAAATACCTACATCTTTATTTTAATGTTAGTATTACGTACCGTCTCCGAGATGCGTATAAATATTATATATACTTACCTACTTCTCTGTAGATTAATAGACGGAGATATCCAAATTGTAGCGTCAGTTGCGTTTAGTACCAAATGCGTGGTTACGAAATTTGAATTATCGGTTAATACAGCCGCTATTAAAGTGGTGGCGATTCAAAACATCCCGTGCCGTTCCCGCTTCAACCTTTATTGCTGGCTCCCTGTCGTTACCCACTAATCGACGACTGTATTACCAAAATAACTCTGTGTTACTGTAGGTACAATATTACTATGCTATATTTGACAACTTGGTTTAAACACTTGAATTTACGAGGCGATTTGGAAGACTTTTTCGTTTATAACTTAATATTCTTAATACATACTCGTAGCTAAGTTTAGAGTCTACGATTGAATGAATATACTTCTCGTTTTTTTAACACACAGCTGGTAAAAAAATCTATAAACCCCTAATTAATAGCAATAAAACATGTTATAACAGTTTTGAAAGTGTAAGTATGATAAAATCTCCTGAAAAAATATGCTACAGAATATCATAACATAACTCTCACGTCCATTATCCTCGAGGGGGTAGATAAAGGATCCACCTTCATAATTGTTAGTTCCCACTATTCGCCGTAAGATTTGATGGACAAACAAATTGTTATTAACAAATTATGCTACAGAATTGATCGAAAGCAAAATTGAAGATTATTATTATTATCTCTATAAAATGCCGTGGCGCAAGATATGTTCTTGGACGAGAACGTTTCTGAGGCGACGAGGTGTGAACTAATGGTATGTGAGCACCGTTCGTTGCGCAGGCGCAGCGCAGACGAAACGAAACTGCCGTTGGCGCGACACAGCCAGTAATTGTCATACACGTGTATTTTAAGTTCACATATAATAAAAATTTCACGACTCTATAGCGCGTCTGATTAGGACTCTGAAAGATCTGTGGAACGACGTGATAAACTCGCTGTTTATTCGTGTTACAACGGTCTGGTGTTGATGATGTTATGTTAATTTACATTCACTGCTATTTCACTCATTTTAAGAAATTCAGTTTACTTTAAGTAAACCAATATCGAGATCAAAACATCGCTTAATCGCGCGATAATCGTTTGGTCCCGTTATATTAAAGGGGGGCCGGAAGGGGGCCCGTGGTCATTATGAAATTTTGGAAGTTGTCCGTGACTACTAAAAGTTTTAGAAACCCTGACCTAGATTGTTGTAAATTAATGTCAGTTCTTTACTGAAACTATTCAATTCGTTTATTGTGCTGTTAACTGCAATTTTCTGAAAAAAAAAAGTGTTGTATCTAGCCTTTGGACGATATTATTAACCACACTAATATAGTTGCTTGCTTGCTTATCGTATGGTTAGTGGCCAACCTATTGTCTGACATGGCTTAACGACTGCTGTCAAATGACACCAACCGGGACCGACTGCTTAACGTTCTCTCCGAGACACGGAGGAGCTCAGATGAAATACGCCACTACCAGTCACCCATCCTGGTACTGACCGCGCCCAACGTTGCTTAACTTGCACGATCACTTTCGGACCGTGCTTGCAACTATAATGTAGTAAGTAGGTACTTATGCCATAGGTTACGGAAAGGACTAAAATTTAAATGGAAAGATAATTGCAATTAAACTAAATACCTATATTTACAAAAACAGAAATGTAAACACTTGTAAATGGAAAAAAGTTCGTTTACAAAGCAGATGCATAATCGTTAAAGGTAAGAATGCGAGGTCAATTTGTAATGCATTGAATTTGACATACTCGTAAATTGCGAAGTGTAATAAATTACACGGTAGCGGAGATCAATAATTCATGTATTAGACAAAAGAAATTTTCATAATTGTAGAGTCATTTTTATTAGGACAAATAATGAAAATCACAAACTCTGATAAGTACCTACCTACTTCTCCTATTTCTCCATAAATGTAAATATTGAAAAATATATTAGTACGAGTACAAACAATTCTAGAAGTGAGAATCCTAAAAGTTATAAAAATCAACACAACATCAACGTATTTGTAGGTTACACTGATTGACTTTATCGAACGACATGTTAAATTAACTTCTATTACGAAATGAAAAGATTTGTATTTTAAGGACGGTCTCGTGACTAAACTATCGATATGGCCCGAGAGTCGCGAAGCATATGGTCGGCAAAAAAATTTGATAAACGTATCCAAAACAAAACAACTTGTGCATTGTTATACTGGTGATCATCTACTTTTATACGCCGATTTATGCATTTTTTTACTGTGACGTTTTTAATTTATTTTAAATATGTCCAGCGACCTTAGTTGCAGACTGTACGCGGCACACACGTGTGCGTTCAAATCCGGTTGCGGCTGCCTGCGTACAGTAAGACTATCACAATTCGTCGCCGCGCCGCGCCGTAACGAGAGACTACAAAATATTGCCTACTAACCGCGTGAACAGCACACTCCCTTCATTTCGGAGAAATTAATTAAAGTTTCTCAGAAGTGAGCGTCTCATTCACCTCCTATCTGATTAGGGGTAGTCGAGTGGCTGTGAGGTTAAACTTTAGAGTTGTATGAGAACCGGAGCGATCTACGGGTATGTTTATGTGTCAGTGTCCGGTTCATTATGTTTCAAACAGGATCTTGGAATATAGACATAAATATAGTATAGTCTACCACATATTATAAACTTATATCTTTCTTTCGTTTATGCAAGTACGGCTCATGACATGATATCCTGGATGAAAAAAAAATGTGTCTGCATTAATTATTAAGTTACAAGCTTTAATTATGGCAACGTTAGGTAGTTTAAACTTTTAAAATCAGACTTTTACGACATTTTATTTTATTTTTGGTTATGTTAGGTTCTTTCACATATTTCTTTTACTTCTTTCTTTCACATACGGTATTAACCAAATTTTTTTATTGCATCAATCAACTTATATGGACATACTAAAGAAGGATCTAAAATTAGTTTTTTTATATCTATACTATCATCAGAGATATTAATGGTTAAAGTTAGTATTGGACAGATGGTCTATCCCTTTCTAGCAAAACAGTCCTTTATATGCAGCCAGGACCTGCTTGTATGGCACTAGAGAACAGTTACGTCATAAAACTTATTGCCGTTTCTTTCTACCGTTCTGATTTTTGATTGCCTGTAGCTATTTTATTTTTCAACGAATTTTAATTCTGTTTTCACATTTCACCATCAATTTATGACTATTTCTTAATTTTTAAGAAATGCATTTTTTATTTGATACTATTATATCAATCGGTACCTACCTATGTACCTAAGTATCATAAGTATGGGTAGAGAAGTAGAGCAACAGATAATACGAGTACAACTTAGTAGAGTAATGTACCTATCTCTAACAGTATAAAGAACATCATTGTACTGTGGACAACACATCAAGTCTCACCCTTTAGTACTTTGTCGCTTTAACTTTTTTTGTTAAGGAATCATAAAAATAACTTACTGTGACAGGGTTCCACAGAGTATAGCTTGATGTGTCTTCCGCCGTACAACTGCAGTGGCGTATATACAGAAAAAATCCGGGATGTCGCTGATTATAAAATTTTTGATGTACGAGTAGATAAGTAGAATTATCATTGTTACATCATAATGATGAATTAGTGATTGATATAATTTAATTAATTTTATCGCTAAGAGAGAAGCTCTTACAAACAAGCATCGTATTACTTAAAGCTATACCTTAGCCCATACGAGTAAGTATTGTTTTTCATCTTACTCGTACATAATGAATAATGATGCATATTAAAAACAGACTTGCATAACATTAGACTCATTATTAAGAACAATAGCTTTAACAGCGAACGTTTACTTAATCACGGCTCTTTATTATGCTTTATTAACTTCGAAAAGTATCAAAAGTTAAATTACGAGTCAAACAAAAAAGGGGTCACTCGAGAAGAAACGGTCGAATGCAAACTGTAAAAATGACGAAGATTGTTCATGGCTCATTATGAAGTCAAATGAATGGAGTTGGTTTTGTTTCACCATTTACGTGTCCCGAGGTCGTGCACGCATGTTCGCCAGTACGTGGTCACCATCAGCCACTGGCGGAGTAAGGTAAGGTAAAGTTACCCGTTCTCGCCAAGCGCGTCTCGCCTCGGCTCAACCCGCCGCCGTCAATTACCTCGGGGTGTAAGGCCAAGTTAGCGACTCCGCGACGCGCTCACAAAATATTAATCTGAAACTCGAGACTTGGAGCGCAGGCCTGACGAGACTCGTATGACCTAAATAAAAACAACTTTGTCGTCTTTTGTTCCAGCTTGTTACGAAATGAACATTAACTTATGTATTCGTCTATGTGTACAGCGGACAACACATCAGGCTAGAAAGAAACAGTACAGGCACAGTTGCATAAACTACTATTCTAGTTTTATAAATTATGGTAGGTGGTACTGATTGCGATTAAAAATCATTTAACAAAATAGTGAAACAAATTATAGGTATGATACACAAGAGATTCTAGAAAGATGTTTTGTGACAGGGTTCCACAAAGTATAGCTTTATGTGTCTTCCACTATAATACCACTTTACACGAAAATTAAACATCTACGAGTAACTGATACGTAAATTTTCCATACAAAAAATCTACATTGCTTTACATTGGAAATATATGGCATATGGAAAATTATTTTCTGTAGGTTAATAAAACGTAGAAATCTGTCAATGTATAGCGAAGTGGAAAAAGCGGGGTGAGTAGAAGTGGCTACTACCGCAGATTTTATTATTTCGTGAATTCGGTTTTCGTTGTCAGCGCTCACCATCTTGGTCTACCTGGTTCGAACCGGTGCCATTTTTCTGGGCTTCTTTCTTTCTTAAACGATGGAGACGTACCTTTTCCGCTCCCGAAACTGATTTTTGTCTGTCGCAAACGGGATTTAATCTTTTAATTTTAGTCTTTTAATTTGTTTCGGACTTGCCGTTTTCACTTGCAATAAATGTCAGGAATGTATTAAAATCGCAAGCTGGTTTTTTTAACGTCAAACCATAACGTATACTCTATTCTTTAAAATACAGTTTTTTGGTCCAAATCTGTAGTAATTTCGATGCTAGCTCACTTCAAACTGTACGGTAAACGCGCAACACCTCATTTTCAGTGCTTACTTACGCGGCCTATGACGTCATCAGAGGGAGCCGAGGGGGAGTTGAACATATTTTTTTAATTATAGATTTATCTTTACGATGGTATAACTATTACTTTTCTAACTTTTAAACTTTAGTTACCTACACGAAACTCTCGAAAGTACACATTTTTCGTTACACAATTTTTCTTGGATGACCCTCTTAATCTAACGCATGACATTCTTTCGAATTTACGTCAGAAACAATTTTGTTGTTTTTCTCGAAAATTTAGTAAGAAAAAAAAAACTGGTTTTTAGGTTATCGTTATCGATGTCCATGAAATATTTTCATCTAATTAAAAAACACTTTATATATTGTATACTATATTGAAAAACAGTAATCATCTGTAGTAACCGGTCTAAAGAATAAACTTACTTGTTTACCTACTAAACTAATCCCATGTACTCGTAATTGTACGAAACGTTTTATTTGTGAAGTAAAATGAAGCCACTTCAGGTTTAATGAAACTGAGCTCTTAAACCGTACGACACAACGCAGCATAAACGTTTTAACAGCCCATTCTTGTACTTAATTGCTATTTAAATAAAAACGTACCATGAAAGCAATGGGACTTTGATGGTATTAAAGAAAAAATCTTTGCATTACCTTACTACTACTTAAATGTATTAAAAGGCAAAGTTTATTACCGTTTTATATATTATTTTTAAAAGTATCTAGGTGTGCTTTTACTAATTAGGAAATAAAAATTTAATTTATATTTTAATGTATTCTGGAATCATCTTGTCCTTACCTTCAAGGAATTACATAGATACTGTTGAGAATTTAATACTTATTGGAGATTTATTTACTGAAAGAAATCCTATTATTATTATTTATATTTGAAGGATTGAACCCAGGCTGCATTTGACACATTATCTACAACATTAATAATAACGCGATTTTATTAAATAAATAATAAAATATTAGATTAATAAGATAAAGATAAATAAGATACGATTGAGAAACACTTGAGAAAAGATTCTTTGGTTAACAATTAGTTATATAAAGAAAAAAATAAAGCTATTTCCAAAACCATTTCGAGATTTTACATTTGCAATCATTATTTTTCTATTTATCTAAGCTATTTCAATTTGCAATCATTATTGTTCTCGTTGCTCTTCAAGCTTTGGGATGACGTTTATCTTAGCGAAAAACTTAAAAATCCCTTCGTAATCTACGTACAATATTATGGTGTAAGATTGGAAAAAAACAAACAAAAACAGCAAAAAAACATGTTTATAAATCAGTGTTGAAAAGTAATAACGAGGTGTCTGACCGCACAAAATGTAACAACATTAAGTAGCAGTAGGTTGAGTGGCGAAGAGAAAGCTCCAAAACTGAGAAATAATGAGGATAATCCCCTCTTGAAAGGGAGTGAGTCCCTCCCCCACATGGCGGCGACTTATCAACAAGATAGCGAAAGTAGATCGCGCATGGCACGCACTCGGCCGCCGACCCAATCATTCCATAATATTATCTTTATTAACATTGGACTACTTACTTAGAATTCACCATTTTAATTAAACCGTAGTAAACTAACTAAATGGACTGATAGTAGGTATGGCCAGTCCAATAAAACGACAGCCATGAAATTTAATAAAGTTTTATCGCATATAACAAATAAGGGCGACTGTGAATCTAATAATTTAATGAATCATATACACTCAGAGATAATGTTCAATTCGATATAATGAACTTAATAAGAGCTTTGATATTGTGTCACAATTGGGATTTGCGTATCAATTACTTAGTAAAGACTTATTTTCGAGTTCGCTACTGATTAAATTCATGTTATTAAACTATATGTAAATAATAGAATATTGGAAAACAATAATGCAGATAATGATTATTGATTTGATTTTTATTAGTTAAGTGGGTAAGATCAGTGGGCCTTCATTACGAGGTTAAGTAAAATGATTTTAAACTACTTTCTCTAAATTCTTTTAGGGTTCTATAGCCAACTAGGAACCCTTATGTATTGTCAAGTCTATCTGTACCTATGTCATACAAAGAACATTCATCTTTATAATTCTCTTTAACTTTTCAAATACAATAAAAAATCTGATAAACGTCTGAAAGATATCTAGTAAAGCAATGAAAAATATATAAAGAATTTTCAAAGTTACGTTGTGAAATAGAACTCGACAAAGTTATAGTATAGTATAGTTAATTTGGAACAAATTCTATGAAATCTATGTGCGTTCCCGATACGCACTTGACCGGTTTCCCATAAAATGTGAATGTAATTTAAAGGCTAAACGGCTATACCTAATACTTATAAGGAAAACGAGGATTAATTCCTACCAAAAACGAAGACATACGAGTATATTTATTTTTTCGATTAGCACTGCATGCAAGCGGATGCCCTACCTACGAGTACCTACCTCACTTTACCCAGGATCTCTGACGTATTTTAGATCAACCCATTTTAGGAAGGACGCTACGGGTTTCTATCTACAGGGAAGCTTGGTCTTCGCCCTCGCTGATTTTGCTTGATCAGATCCGAGTTTGACGTGAGCGCTTTGAGCTATGCTTTACACGGAGTTCGGCATTCGGCCTCAGTAATATTACTCAGTCGTTACTGATCTAATGAATTTATGATTCATGTTGATCTGGGAATGCCACAGGTTACGTTGATCCACTATTCACAAGCGTTTATTTCCCTTAGATCCAATCCAATTCACATAATATTATTAATTATGAGATTAATAATTTATGATAATTATTTAATTTTGAGATTAAGTTTACGCAGCTTTAAACGTATTTTTTTTTATAGAAATCTGTAATTATGTTAGTAGTGAGTTTGTAGTATGATCGGTGACTTTGACACAGATTTTTTTAGAGATATATTTTGGAGAGGATTTCAAATGAAGTAAATATTAGGATTAAGGTCATAATAATTAGGTACGGACGAATGGAAATATGACGGAGCGACAGCGATAGGATTCCGTTTTCCTCTTTGGGGTACGATTCCTGTGACCAAAATTCATGTCCCAGGCACTAACCCAGACTCAAAGTGCTAAGACCAAGACCCCTAAATCCAAAACCAATACCATAAAACTAAACGCAAAACCAATATCTTAAGACCCAAATCCGAGATGTAAACCCGATATTAAAACTCGAGTAACAAATCCGAGAACGAAACACGAGACCGAAATCCAACACGATACTCAAACCCAAGACCCAGCCCTACTATTTGTGAATATTGATTTTTCTGTTTTCTAAATGTACCTACAGTACCCTGAGTTGTCGACTGGGGATCACCACCTGGTACTGAAACGTCTTCTATAGAAAGGGGTCAGATAAATCAGGATACACTGTACCACATTGGGTGACCATACCATACCAAAGTGAACATAATTTTGAGTCCGTTGTCAGTCATGGTCATTACTGGTTTCCCATGTTTATTACCAGAATTGGTTACGCTAAAGGGGAAAACGAAGCCCTATTCTGCCGTCCTAGGCAAGAAAGCGACATTTTGACATTTTGTCGAAATAGAGTTGATGATGCCATCACGACTTACGGAAAATTTTGCGTCTACTAATCAGACCCGTTTTTCCTGATTTCCCTCCAATCCTGAGATAAGATAGAGGTAAAGGACGTATAATCAATATTTTCCCATCCATTTTAATCTTAAAGGGGGTATGTTACTAATAATAGATTAAAATAACGTACTGACGAAAATACCGCTTCGTGTCGTAGGAGCTGCTGCTGTGCTACAAGCATTACCTGTTGTAAGTGGTCGCAGTCGCCCATAGACATCTCACATCACTGTATCTATTATTATTATTAGGAGTTTTTGATACGCTGCAAACCTCGAAGATTTAGATGGGGTGCATCATATGCCGGTAATTACGCTGGCTCTCTTACTCTTCAAACCGAAACACAGAAACGCAAGCATTTTGCTTCGCGGCAGGAATAGATTAGAGGGTGGTACAGGCGATCCTGCACACCAAGAAAACAAAAGTGAAAACTTTATTTAAGCCGTTTAATGTTGCGTTTTATTTTTTTTGTTTAGACCAGTTTTGGTACCAGGTTAAGATCTATCTTATCTTTTAGCATTTGAACAACAAATACTAACACTTGATACATCAGTTATAATAGTTTGTAGATTGCGAGAAAAACCGGTAAAAATTTTTTAACTCAGTATTTACAAATAGTCCATAATTATAGTACCTACTACGTATACCTATTGATATGGCGAGACCCGACTAGCACTTAGCTTTTAAAAAAAACATTTTAGACTTTGCTTGGGCAAATCTATCAATAGTTTGAATATCGACAGTTTGACTTGCAAAATATTCATAAATACTTAATATCGACAGTATTGACCCTGATCACTGTCGACATTATTTTATCAATACTAACTGAATCGAGGAAGGTGGGGTAACACCGGATAGTTAAGGAAAAATAATAATAATTAATTATTGTAGTCGATGTTTATTTCGGAATCAACGCTTAGAAAACACTCAACAACTAACGGTGAGCTAAGACAAATATTTAAAAAAATTAATCATTAAGTTTAAAAACTAATCAATAATTACTAAAATTTGGAAAATCCGCCTTCACCCCTTGTCAAACCAGATACCGTATTTCCAAAGGTGGGGTAAATATGGATAGCAATTTATTTGCAGAACGACACAAGTGAATTACTGGTTCTTGAGTAATACAGCCAGCACAAGCTTTGTGGGCCTATTTCAAACAAACTGTGCATCTAAACAGTCGTCTGCAGACGTTCTGTAGCTATATCTCTTATCACAATTACATCATTCTGCATATTTCTCATTAATCTCTTTTCTCTTTCTTTTTCTCTTGGGGAAAAGAAGGTATTAATTATGGTTTTCTTTAATTATTTTGGTAAGGCTTATAAAACCGGATATCTGATATCACCCCATCCGGTTGCACTCCCCACGGTGTGCTTTTTTACATATAAACATTAAACTTGGTAGATATGTCGATCAATATATGTTATAAATAAATTAACCATAATTTCTAACATGTGAAAATTCATAATAAAATAATTTGTGGAACAAAATCATAAATATCTTGTCAAATAGACGCTGCTGCGAAATAAATTATTCACATTCACATCGGTAGTCAATATCAAATTTGATATTTGATAAAATAAGTAAGAATATTACTACACCTACGCATTTTTTAAATTTTCTCTGACGTGAACGCAATAAACAACACCAGATCGATCTCCATTTGTACGCGGGATAAGCTCAATCTACAAATGCTTTTTAACGTACTAGAAGGATACAGCGATAGCAGGAAATATGAAATTTAATGCTATCTGTTTTTACCCCCTATCTGATTTCCCCACATGTTCCCCTTCTATCGGTAGTATAACAGATTACCAAAGTTATTCCTCATTTTTGTCTATCGATACTATGGTTATGATATTGATTCTATGGTTTTATCTAAAACATTCGATACTAGCAATATCCGGTATCAAGTATCGAATTATTGGAAGTAAGTATTAAAAGTATCGATATTGTTAACAACAATATTGTTGATTTTTAACAGACATAATGAGGTGTTCTCAATTCTACTCAAATAGTTAAAAAATATATTTTAATGTTTGTTATTTGACACCGCTGGAAATAGGGGTATTTTCCAAGTATCAAATAATAAATGCATTTCATAAAAATTAAGAAATAGACAAAAATAACGGAATTAAAATTCGTAGAAAATATGAGTAAAATAGGTAGCTACAGGCAATAAAAAATCAGACGGTAGAAAGAAACGGCAATAGCGAATTATAACGTCACTGTTCCCTAGCGCCATACAAGCAGGTCCTGGCTACATAAATGACTGTTTTGCTAATAACACTTAATTAAAAATTTAAGAAACCTCCGACGTACCATTATAGAGATCCCCTTACTTTTTCCTGGTCATCATTAGGTCCTCAAGGTTCCAGATGTGGGAAGGTCACAATGGCCATAAACATTAGAGCTCAAACTCGATCCACCCAACTTTTACCGTTCCAGAGATCCCATCATACTCCAACATCCCAAGATACTCCAAGATCTTATAACCACTGATCCATTTTTCATCTGACATGACTAAGAACATTCAGCAGGTTAGACCTGCGACGCATGAAGGCGGGGGGACGCTCCGGTCCGGGCCATGCCCAACGCGGAGCTCGGCCTTCGGTCTCGCCATGGCTATCTTAAAATGCCTAGCTCCACATCATTTTCATTTATTTTTAGGCCACCATCTTTAATTTATTTTCTCTTGAAATGTGTCAGGATTCCCTCTACAACTTTAGTTCGAGAAGATCCCATCTAACTATTATAGTTTCGGCGCACTGATAATCTTCCAATTCTTCCAGTTTCATATTGTGAAATTGAAGTTCACTTACTTTTACTAGTCATCGTCAGATCCTCACGGTTGGAGGCGCGCCATGAACATAAACATTTGAGCACAAATTCGAACCATCTAGCTATTACACCATTCCAGAGATCCCGCCTGGCATCAAAGATACTCCAAGATCTTGGAAACCACTGGTCAAATTTTTATCAGAACTAGCTAATAACACCCTCGACAAAAAAACGGGTCCGATCATCCGTTGTGAATTTATGAAGCCACAGACAACCATACAAACAGAAAAACATACAGACAGACAGACAAACAGACAAACGTGTCACACTTGCGCACCGACTGTGTTTGCTTAGCATTTAACCTTGATCGGTCGGGAATTAAAAAGGGACAGACCATCTCTCCAGTACTAATTTAAACCATCAATATCTCTGACGTTAGTTGAGATATCAAAACACTAATTTTAGATCCTTCTTCAGGATGTCCATGTAAGTTCATTAATGCATTAAAAAAATTAGGTCAATACCCTATTGTGAACCCTATATATACCGAAAGGCTCACAGTTAGCAATAAACTTCGCAAAGTCACGATATGTCTAGTTTCTCACAAAGCTAATTTGAAATTAAGTTAGTATAATTCAATTATTGATTAATGCTTAGGCATTAAATGACTAATAATTTATTAAAATGATACATACGCATAATGTGTAAATAAACCAATTTCTAAATTCATATTTATCATAAATTATTGTATTGTATTGAAAGTTTAGTCATAGGTAACTTCTCGCATCTGAGAACGACCACCTCCAGCCCAATAAACATTTTGAATAGGAAATTTCGTTAAAGAGACGACACAAATAAAATTTGATCAGCGGTTTCCAAGATCTTGGAGTTACTACCTATCTTTGATGCGAGATGGGAGCTCAGAAACTGTAATTTAGATGGTACGAGTTTGAGCTCAAATATTTGGGCTCAAAATTAATATTTAATATTTCCCGCGTAATTCATAAATGATGACCAGGGAAAAATAGAGGGTTATCCAGAACGATAAGTTTGGCGCTTGCGGATCAATCCAGAATATTTACAGTTATCAGTAACAAAGTTCACTATGAGTTGTGAGTGACGTTATGCAATTTCACATTCATTTTACAGGTTTATGCGATTCTTCACATTTGTGTTTTCATTATCTGTTATATAATATATAGTTGGTTATGCTTAGTAATATGCTTTCTTCAACAGCATTACTGATTATCATTGTGTTTTTGCTGTAATTACATCGACATTGTATCTATTGATAAGATAAGTAACAAGTAATTATCTATGTATTCTTCAAACGCAGCGGTAACGTGTAAAGTTAATTGTTTATATGGGGTGATTAAATTTATTCAATCGGTTTATAATTTTATGTAGTATACTGCTCATCTAATAGCTTTAATATTGCATGTCTACATAGGTTCTCAGAACTATCCACCGAAACAATTAAATGCTTATTTGTACCCACGTCGACGGTCTTAGATATTTTAAATTTTTATATGATGTACGTAACGTATTTTTATACGCTACACCTATCCTAGCGTTTATTACATGTAAGAAATGTGTACTATAGGTACTGTGTTAATCAGTAATGTTTGTATGTATGAAATCAGATAAATCCATGCCTATTTTATTGAACACATAAATCTATTTTCTGTCATCAATAGTTAAAAGTTTATACTATTTACGGGTACCATCATAGCGTGTATTTAATCCTATACCGGGTAATTACTAGCAACTGGTCCATCACAAATGAATCGAATGATTAATTAAATACCCATATACTGTTCGATTGCTATTAGGCGCACAGATAGAAGTAAAATAAAATAATTATGTAAGAAAGAATCTACCATCAGTTATGGTAGATTGTTTCTTATATTAACTATTTTATTTTATTTAGAGGTATTCTATACAAATCTATGCATAATCATAAACATTCAATTCAATTCAGAACATTGAAATTTAACATAGTTATTAGATAAATGTGATCGGAAATAGGTAGTGATTTATGTACTTCTAGATTTTATTATGAACAAAAAATCTTATTTATTTAATATATTATATGTTCTAAATATGAATATGCCTTTTTAATTTCTTCTTCCTTTTTTCGTATGGTTCGCCAACTTGTGAACAGAGTTTTTCAGCTTAATTATTGTTGGGAAATAAGGAAAAACTCTGTATGAGAACGTGAAAAGTTTAATATCAAAAGGTACTTATTTTCGAATTTTGATTAAGACTCACAAAATAGCCAGTATTCCAACAATTATAAATCCTACAAAAAACATAAATGTGGAAAAGGGGCCAAGTTCGGTACAGGGAACAAATGAATCGAGGTGTGGCATCGTTGTTATCTAGCTAGTTATTGTATGTATGTAATCCTTTATACGAGTACACTTCAGCCTTACCAGTGTTGTTTACCATTGAGGATTTCCGTAACCTACCTTCGAACTCCAAAGTGATATTTTAACAACAAATGTTACTCTAGATATTGCCTGTAATCTTTTTTATACTAACTCTATTACGAGGCCTGTGCTCTTAATAGCTGATGACTTCTGTGGGGTATCTTCGAAGTCCATGCGTGGTCAGATCGTAAAAGGTAATCAACTAATCATACCGCTATAGAAATTGCCTTTGATGTTCTTTGCACTAACTCTATTACAAAGCTTGTCTTTTCAATAGTTGAGATGTTATGCGCTCGTAGTCCGAAATAGTTCGTGTAACACCAAGCTTCGTCACCATTTTTGAACTTGGCGGACACAATGCCGTGTGTGTGTAGAAGACACTGTCAGTGCACCGTTACCCATTTCTTCGAACTTGACGGACACACTGCCGTGTTTCTAGATTCAAAACCATTCACGTGATTCCGGTATTAAGAAATGAGACAAAAATTATATAAAATAAAAACCACCTTCAAATCACAAAAAGCTACAAATAATCATATTTAATACGAATGAAGACCTAGGTAGGTAGGTAATACCTACCAATAATTGATTCAACTAGGTATCAGTACTTGCAACGCGTTGCTCTACGAGACTAAACTTTTCCACGCGGCAACGGCACGGTGCAACGAGTTGCGCGTGACTAATTACTCGTATTTGTAGCTTTTAGTCAATAAATATAGTTGTAAATAAATAAAGTTTTCATTTTTTCCCCCCAAAAATTATACATATTTGGACTTTATTTTATTTTTCCCGGAATACATCACAATACCTTCTATCAGTACTAATTATTGCATATTTTTTTGTCTGATACAAAATAAAAATTTAGTTTTTATAAATATCTCATAAATTATATTTTTTTTAAACTCCGTTTTATTTTTATTTAAAATACCTATGACTAACTTGCTTGTGCAAGTTCTACAACTGTGTCAAAGTTAAAGTCTATAGCTTTAGTACTTCCTGAGAAAAACAGCTGTGACATACAGACAGACAGATTTACTGAGCTGACCGACGGATGGACACCGAAATTTCACCATAAGGGTTCCTTTTTTACCATTTTGGTACGGAACCCTAAAAAGATACATCATAATTCATAATACTTACTCCTACCTAGATATAAAATTATACATAATTGTCTAACCGTATAATTTGCGTACTAGGCTTGTGCACTGGTTAGCATACGCCATCGGACACTTTGGTCACACCGCCGCCGCGCCGCCATGTATCTCATCGGCGGCGTAAAAATTTCAATAGTGCTGAAAATTAATTAAACCTATACTTGCCTCCAAATTAAGCAAGACAGTTTCATTCAGTAAACACAACCAACCTTCAAACAAAATGTGTTCAGGCTCGTCCAGAAATAAAACGGTGGCATTGTTTTAGTTTTAAAAATGTATTAAGTATGTAAAGCTTGACCATTAATTTTAATAAGAAAACCCTCGCCATAATATGGGGTTTTCCTTCAGCTTTTCAATACTTTACTAGATGGCGCTCTACTGGGATATATAACTGTCAAAGTAGGTACCTATATAAAAAAGGATTCGCCTATACGTTGAGGAACATTTACAACCGAACTAAAATAGGTATCAAAAAGTTTTCGGATGAGGAGACTTGCACCCAGAGCCGTAAAAAGAAATATAAAAACAAAAACAACCAATTTTTCTGTCATTGTCTATCAATCGATCTGATAAAAAACGAAGTGGCATCTATTGAGCACAAACATACTATGAAAAAAAAAAACTTAAGAAAACTCATTAATGCGGAATTAAAAGTGGGAACTACCTATCGGTAATTCCTCCGTCTATCCCTCGGGGTGGACACAAAATATCTATATATTTTGTGTTGTAGACGTGACTTTACGTACGAGTATGTATTCGTATGTTATGTAAATAGAACTAGTTTTTTCACTGCGATCTCCATAACAAGGATTATAAAATTTCCAGTGGCGCTCTCGTCAATATTTCTGGTCAGTGGTCAGGGTATACAATTTTGATATTTTATACTTTGTAAGTAGTAGTAGGTAAAATACAGGCATCAACTTCAACTATCAATTATTAGAAATTAGAAAGTCATGCCATGTTGTACCTACCGTTCATCATATTATATTCGTACCTGTAGTTAATCAGTGCCTTTGATTTTATTTATTTGTTTAGTTTATTTTGAAAGTTTACGCTTGCATTCATGAATTTTCAAGTGATAATACTTTAGTTTAATTAATATTACATAAACATACAGAATTAGTGACGACAATGCAAAAAAAGTGAATAAATTAAGTAAACATACATAATTAGTGTAACAATGAAAAAAAAGTGAATAAATTAAGTAAGTATTATATTAGATTTACTAAATTAAAATACTAAATACCCCATTGTATCTACCATTTTCATTAATATGTACATGACATCGATTTAATTGAATAATGTGATATGTACATATGTCACAGGTATACCTACCTGTGACATATGTACCCTAATAGTTTTAGTACCATAAAATATAGATAGATGGGGTAAAAAAAACTACACTGCTATTGTAATAGATGGTGGATTTATAACTATAAATACTGAATTGATTCTGATTCTAGTTGTTTAGACAAACCGGTCGATTACGATATATTTTTAGTACAACTACTAATTTTTTTTAATGCAAATTCAGTTATTTGGAGGGAAAACTACATTTTGACATGAATTCAAATTAATGTATTACGTTAAGTTAAGGGGGGTCATCCAAGAAAAATTGTGTAACGTTGTTTAATATGTACTTTCGAGAGCTTCGTGTAACGAAAGTTTAAGAGTTAGAAAAGTACCTAATAGTTATACCATCACATAGATCGATTTGACGACAAGAAAAAAATGTATGCTCGACCTCGGCTCCCTCTGGTGGCGTCATAGGCCGCGCAAGTGATCACTGAAAATGATGTGTTACGTGGTAAGCGCTGTTTAAAGTGAGCTAGCGTCGAAAATACTAGACGCATTTGCACCAAATAAACTGTATTTTAAAGAATAGAGTATACGCTATGGTTTCACGTTAAAATAATAGAGTTTGCAATTTTAATAAAGTTCTGACATTGATTGCAAGTGAAAATGGCAAGATCGAAAGAAAAGTGGCTAAAATTAACAGATTAAATCCCGTTTGCGACCGACCAAACCACTTTCGGGAGCAGAGAGGATACATCTTCGTCGCTTAAGGAAGAAGGAAGCCCAGAAAAATGACACCGGCTCGAAACAGATTGACCAAGATGGTGAGCGCCGAGGACGAAAGAAATCATGAAATAATAAAACCAGCATTAGTAGCCCAACTTCTACCCACCCCGATTTTTTAAATATTTATGATTTTTATCTTGAATCATTTATTTCTTTTACCTATATCGGTCTCTAAACATTTAACTAATATGTTGTTTTATAAGCAAATATAAATTATTGATATTATACCTAGTAGGAGTAGCAAAATTACATGTGTGTTGATCAAAATAAGAATCCAGTAATTTGTATATACGAGTATGTACTATTAGGTAATATTGTAGCTATTTGGTTTTATAATGGATTTAACAAATATCACATTCAATTCAATTACTGTTCTCAATACGGAATAGCCTTTACTACAACACCGACCTTTTCTTATCAACCGATATACTTGTTGAGTTCTTGTTTGTCCGTTTTGCATAACACTACTGTGTTGTTATTTGTGATTAACATTGTTCAACAAAATATATTTTTCCTATATTTGAATCAATTATTTAGTCGCTACCTACCTACTGATTTATTTTAAACCTAGGTATATATATTAAATTGCTTTCAATTGAGCTAAATCCGCAAAAAGTTGGTACATATCCGTAGCAACTTACAGTGTTACCCGACCCGTTTTACTTATTTGGCATACATATTATGGGAAAATTATAGATACGTAATAAAACATAGGTAATTATAAAAATAACGGCATAGGTAGGCAAGGTAAAGTAATTTATATATTACTAGTTAAGAATACATATCGTTTCTAATTGTGATGTAGAGTCTTGGAAATAGTCTCTGAAATAGGCACAATTTTATTTTGTAGGCGATTTATTGTTTCTATAGTTTATACTTGTCATCCAACAGTAAGTAATATTATGTATAGGTTCTCGTATGTATCACATGTATGGTTTATACTAGAAACAAAAATATTTTTCCATGTGACTCACAGGAGATTTTCGAAAAAGCATGTTTGTACAAGATACAAGTGAAACAGATAGCGAAATTAACTTTTGTTTCCGAAGCGTAAAAAATATAACCGACCACGTAAACATACCACACATTCTAATGATTTGGAAGTACAAAAACTTGTAAAAACGAGGTCGCAATGCAAAATATGACGTTTGATTAAGTTACGAGTTTTTTCATGAAGTTTTGAATAAGTTTTAAAAAGTTGAACTTTACCTGATTCGGTGGTGATCCTCGGAATGCGAACTGGGAAGTCATTTTTTCACTGTGAAATTGTAAATATTCACGTCTATAATGTCTGTGTCACTGTCCGCAAACACTTCACAGTTGCATGTTGTTAGACGCCGGCACTACCCTGAGTACGGGGAAAATTTGTCGGTCGCATCCCCTAAGCGAGCAGAGCCAGCAAGTGGGGTAGCACGGGATGCACTCGCGACGGTGGCTGGCCGCGGGTGCAAAAATCGATTGCGGTGCAGAGTCGGGGTGCTGGCGTAGCGGTACAGGAGCGGAGCGAGCCGCGTGTTGCAGCGGGCGCGTGGTCGCGCGCGCGGCGGCAGTGGGTAATGCGGTAGCTGCCCGCCAGGTGATAGTAATTGGCGCCGCCGTCCCGCTCTCGCGGCGACCGTCCTTCTCGGCGCGCACACGCACACTCCTGCTAGTGTGCGTGATGCTTGGCTCGCACACCGCTCCTTCTTTTCACGCTCGCGTCGCCGTTTGACCCCGCGCCGCCGCCGCCGCCGCCGACGACGCTCTCGATTTTTGCGGTGCGGTGGGTGGCGCCCACCACAGGGGCGGCCCGTCGCGGTGGGGGCAATCGGAGGTGGGGGTAGATGCACTCTTTTCTTTTTTAAAGCTTCTCTTTCTTTTCTCGTATTTTTTATGCTAGTATTGGTACGGAGCGGTCTCTTTTATTTATTTTATTTGATACATATATCTATATTGTGATAATTAACAGTGACGATGCGCACGACAAGCGAGTTTGCCGAAGCGTTGACTTAATGATAGCTTTGCATTTGATTAAAGGTTACCACGATATTTGTAATTTTTGTTTCCTTAACAACAACGGCGTGAAAAGTATTCGGATCGTTATGTACGAGATTGTTTATAGAATCGGCGGAGGTGAGTCGTTCACCGACTGTCGTTGTTGTAAAATCGACAGTTTAATTAAACCTATTAGGTAATTGGGTCGCGTAGGTATGCGTTATAAACTTGTTAACGATGATAATATTAAAAAGTCTTCTGAATGTTTTTATCGGCCATGCTGCGCACTTGTAGTGAGTGTCTACATAAAAAAAAATAGCGGTCTATCTCTTCAATATAGGTACAATAAATACTACTATAGTATAATTTGAAGATATTCTTAGTTTTAATAAAGAATGAAACTAGATAAATACCTACATAGGTATTTTATGTGATGATGATGTAGTGATTAGTTGTCGAAATTCGAGCCTAGCTAGCTGTACTGTATCTACCATAGAGCGGCCTGACGATGGCGGTCGGGCGGGCGGGCGGCCTGAATAATTCTGACAAATTGGTTGGTCACTAAGCCCACTAACCATATGATTAGCAAGCACCATAGAGTGAATCTATTTACCTACTTAGATACCTACTGTACATGTAGACTGTACTTACTATTTTCAGATTTTAGTCCAATGCACCATGTGTCATCATCAATTTATCATTACTGTCAGTCAGAGATGTATATATGTGCTTATGTCAGAGTAGGTATGTATTTGATAAATGATATATTATGTTTTTTTTTCAAATCTCATGTTTTGAAAATATTATTAAGAAAATATTGATTTATCTTTATAATATTAAAATAGTGTTATTTAATTTAATTAAGTTATACAATTTATTTATGCCCGTAAGAAAACCTGAAACAAAACGATAACAAACTATTTGCCTATCGTTTGAACATGTCATTAATAACTTATGTCATGAATCATGACATACATGATTGTCAAGTTCAAATTAATCAAAATGCGACGTTGCCAGCTCGGATAAAGAGTATGGCATACTAGGTATTTCAAGGTAAGGCATTTAATTTGTATAAAAATAAATAATAAAAGATAATTAAAAAAATATGACAACACGGAAAATAACTACTTCGATGTTCTGAGTACAGTGTCGAAATTAATGCATAACCAAAGGAACACCTTGTATAGCGTCAATTACAACGGTAAAAACAATTTAAGGTAGGTATGATGTTCACCACGAATATAATAATTAAACTATGACAGTAATACCATTGAGTGTGGAAATAAAAAGCGCAACGTCGCCGATCGATCTGTTCCCCTCTTCTTTCTTATCGCGCGAATATTTCACACTGAACGCATACCGACCGAAAAAACTCACACAGATATAAAATATTCAAACGGTATAACATAAAATAAATTATCTTAGGTGAGTGTGAGAATGTGTGCGTGGCCCCCTCCCCTGGGCGGGCCGCCGGCGAGCAACCAATTGGGTCGAGCGGCGCGCGACGCCGCCGGGGCAAAGTCACTCAACACGGCGCTCTTGTTGCAGCCACACGCTCCGCTTCCTCGCCCGCTTCGTTACCGGCCATTACTATGCCCTGACCTTAATCCTTTGACTCATTACGTTACACCCGTTCACCTACACCGCAACAAGATTGGTACTCTGCTCGTACGTGTACACTACTCACCTGTCTTCTCCCTCTCGTATTTAATTATACTTACCTACCTAAATCTTCTCAGTCAATGGATGCAGTAGGTTTGTTTTCAATATTTTCTGAACTTTATAGTTTGTTACAGCATTTAAGCTAATTATCCCGTTTTAAAAACAATGATATTTTTGGTTTATGTTGTTTATGGATCAAGAATGTAAGAAAACATTATTCCCCAAAAATATAATTTGATATCTGAAAAATATGGACTGATTTATGATTTTTGAAAAACATGGACTAAATAAGGATAGAAACTAGAATTCTAAACATAAAATATTTTAATTATTCAGCGTTAAAGATAACAACGATTGCCATCGTCGAATTAAATCTGAATACCTAATTAAAGCCTGACGTCACACGATTTTTGAGACCATTCTGAAAATTCATAATATTAATTAAAGAAACTAGGTTTAAATAGGTACTTTGTATTTTGGTAAAATTAGCCATTTGTAGCCGCGGAATGATTGAAAGGCTGAGGTAAAGTCGAGGCCATTTAATTAAAGCTCCCAGCCAACAATGTGTATTTTCGCATTATTTCACAAATAATGCCATAAAATCTAAAAACAAATATTGTTTATATAAATTACAGATTCTGGTTGTTTACCAACTGGTCCCATGGATTTGGTCACCGTGACGAGATAGTGAAACTCGAAATAAGTTATATTTTGTATTAAAGATTCCAAGCTGAAAGCACTACTGGAAGCAAGTTATCAAATCACTATTTTTCCTACATTCAGGATATCTGCGGCATTATAAACACGTCTTTATCACTTCTATTCCTAGATCTACTCATTTTTAATAAAAATATGAGTAGGTAATTAATAAAAGTCAAAAGTGGGGAAAATATGTGATTTTAGTCTCGACACACTTTTTAATTTTCTGGCACAGAATCAAAAATCTCTTTAGTCCTCACTGCATTTTGATGTTACTCAGGTTCGAATTTAAAAAAGTTGAAAATAAAAGACGAGAGAATTCCTGGCCTTAGACAGGAATGTTTACCTATATGTAGAGCCCTTACTGTCGTTTTATATTTTTTTTAATAATTATTTAACTTCGAGTCAGGAGTAGGGACTACATATTTCCCTGGCTCAAAATTCGAATGTATTGAGCACATTTCCGAGCATCTTTAAGAAAATATTTTATTTTTGACTGTATAAAACTGAAGTTTCAGATTGTTCCGTAAAATTCGTAATACTATAGAAGTATGCAAAGTGAACTGAATGTGACACAGTAAATATGTAGTATACCTTGGAGTAACCATGACTCTGTCGCCCACATATTTTACGCACTTCTGATATTTCTTAATTTCAGGTTATTTACGAGTATAAGTAGAGCGTCTATGCTAAGCTTTACAGATTCGCGTAAAGTTACACGTAAAATCACAATTTTACTTAGAGTGTTGATATACGTTATTACTAGGAACATCTAAAAGTGTTACATCAGATAATATGGACATATAAGATTGCCATATTTTTTATTATTATTAGGTACTTATTCAAGGTTTAAATTGTTTTAATTTATTAATTTTAGAGCTGTCTACAAATCTCAATGTTCTTTGCTCTAGTTCAACTATGTCACGTATAAGAATCAAGCTAAATGATATACAATGATTAGATTAATGCAATTTTTTTTACGTAGATAACCTTGTGCTTTATATTCCTATATAGGTCGAATAAATTAGTATTAGTATCAGGGCTTGTAGCCAGAGCCGTAAAACTGCCGGCCATCAGGTCTCAGTCGTCAAAAATAATTAAGCATTAAATGCTTATGCCTACAATAGGTCTGACCAACCATTTTGGATAAGAGTACCTACCTACTAAAAAATCTAGGAAAAATCACGAGAAAAACTGTATTTTTATTCTTTTTATATCTTTAAAAATGGCTTAGGAAATGAAGAGGAAAGTGCTCGAAGCTCGAAATTTTAGTTAGAAAGCGGCTGGCTGCGCGACCGGCTGTAACGTCATCATGATGCCACAATGTTCCTGAATTTTCCGGACCTATGTTTTTCATAAAAATTGCAATTGCGCAATAAACCAAGACTTTTTGAACAAATCGGTACCTCTTCATACAAAGTTACCAAAAACTTCTTTGTGACGTTAGGATTTTGGATTTTTACTTGATTTCATTAACAACCTGTAGGCATAGTTAGGTAGGAGTACTTGTCAGCAAGTAGGTGCAGCCATGAATTTTCTGTTAGTCTTTAAACGGTTGATCGAATTTCCTATTATTTGAGATTGAATGACTTTGTGTTATTAGTGAGTTAATTTTATATTCTTAGCTACATTTATACCAAGTTTCGTCTCATGTTGTAGGCGTATAATTACACCAATGGCGGTAAATTTTTACCATATCGGTATTCAAGATTAATGTAAGTACCTACTTATTAACGACGCTGTGATACTAAGAAAAAATAAGGAAGTAGGTAGTTTTTGAGTGTTTTGTGGCATGGATGCGACATTCAAATTTTGAACTATCTTGAACTGTATACAAACGGTTATACAGCTCACTATTGATCGGGGCAAAACATTTAGAAGACAGACGGAAGGCGGCGCTGCCATGCTTTTGTCTGATAATCAAAAATGAACTCTATGGCGTTTGTATACAGTTCAAATTTCGATGGTCGCGTGGCCCGCCCCCGCCAATGTATCTTGTATATTCTTAATACGATTACTGAACTAACTGAGCTTATTTTGTCATTAAGGCTCAGACTACACGACGACGGTTTCTACGACAGTTCTAGTATCGGTCGGTTCCATGAAACCGGAGCTTCATATAAACTCAAACAAAAATACGCTGTCGACTACACGTACGACGGTTCCACTTGGAACCGACCAGCGCGGTTCATGAAAAGATTGGGCGGGACTTGAGCGCAACGCATGAGTTTGAATGCAGTCGACTACACGGCCGGTAGCGGTTCCTGAACCGAACCGTCGCTGGAACCGTCCTCGTGTAGTTCCAGTCTAAGATCACGCCGATTGAACAAACTACTGACTCACAATACGGTGGGAAGCACCAAAAATATGCCTCGAGCCGTCACCTGGGAGAAGAGCCTCACCCAATTTGTTAGATTAATTTAAAGATTTGGGCCTGATATATTGAACCAGCCTATTAAATGATATAACCGCTTCTATCTTTTACGGTTTTGACACAGCACGCTGTAAAAGTTTCGTCACTTTTCATTTCCTTACGGGCGCGCTATAAAACCTAGTCAATCGGTCATACAGCGCGGACACGCTCCGATGGCGGAACTACCCTCTCAATATTGTTGTATCAGAAATTCGTTGAGGTCAAGGATGATTTTGAAAATCGGAATTTCGGAACCATCCAAGATCTCGAGATCTATCGTTATTTAGGAGTATAGATAGACTAAGGCGATGATAATAAAGAATTGTTTGGACTTTGACTCAGTTCTTTCCATTTTCATACAGGGTATACCAAAAGTGATGGAGCGTATTATGGTCCATTTTTTCTCAAGGATCTCTTTCCCTATACATACATACATACACAACTCATGTTCAGTGACAGATTAAAATAAAACTGGAAGACGCATCGGCATCTTAAAAGCCATGCGCGTAAGAAAATAAAGAAAGTGAGCGTTATTTGTTTTAGTCAAATGAGTTTTCCGAGGTCGGCCGTCTCATACATATCGAGTTCGTGGAAGGCTGGCTTTATTAGCACGTCTGCACCTACCAGCTCAAAGACGTAAGACGCATCACATTTAAATATCACACTTAAAGCGTCAATCTACATACGTCCTATCGAGCAAATCCTAAAAGTGATTTAAACGGAGACCCTATTCGATTGAAGTAGATTACAAATAATGAATAAAATTGCATACGAAATGAGTAGACCGAGAGTCCGTGGGTATACGGTTGTTTGAGCGGGGTTCGGGGGGAGTGCAAGCGGGCTTATTGCCGATAAATACTGAGCTATGTAGATAGGTATCACAGCCACACAGCCCGATACCACCTATATGCCCTCGTGTGGATAAATCAATTCATCGTGCTTTTGACCTAAAGGATGATATTTCAATGGAAGGTGTTTAATATTGCAGATCTGGTCAACAAATTAAACTGATTGTATAGTAAATATGCTGCTTTTACTTTTCGTATAAGTACATAGGGTAACACGGGGGAATGGAGGTCACAAAATGACAAACGCTTGTAATTTCTTTAATTACTTATATTTATTAAACATTATAACTTAAACTATATTATAGATACTGTACTATAGATACATCCAAGTACTCAAAAGCTTATATAAATCGGCGACCATGAAGGTTCAGCTCCATGAAACTACGAATCCCATCCCGCTAATGAAGGGTGTTAGGCAAGGGGATGTAATATCCCCTAAATTGTTCACAAATGCCTTAGAGGACATCTTTAAAATCCTAGATTGGGACAACTCTGGAATATGCGTTGATGGAGAATACTTAAGTCATTTGAGATTCGCTGACGACATTGTCATCCTAGCCGATAACAAAGAAGAACTACAACAGATGCTAACAGACCTTTACGATGCATCTCTTACTGTCGGTCTTGGAATGAATATGGATAAAACCAAGGTCATGGCTACGATCGACATGCGGGGTGATCCCATTAATATCGGGGGCCATACTCTAGAACAGGTCGAAGAGTATGTTTATTTAGGTCAATTGCTCACACTGGGCCGATGTAATCTTAAAAAAGAAATAGATCGACGTATACAGTTGAGCTGGGCTGCATTTGGAAAGCTAAAGAGGCTGTTAAAGTCGTCCATCCCGCAGTGCCTGAAATCTAAAATTTTCGACCAGTGTGTACTCCCAATATTGAATACGCTTCGGAAACGTGGACCCTAACGGTTGAGGCCATCCATAAAGTCAAAGTTACCCAAAGAGCCATGGAGCGAGCTATGCTCGGAGTCTCCCGAAGAGACAAAGTGCGAAACGAAGACCTCCGGCTGCGCACAAAGGTCACAGATGTAGCTAAACGCATAGCGACTCTGAAATGGCAATGGGCGGGACATGTGGCTAGGCGAACCGACAACAGGTGGACCCACAGAGTACTCACGTGGAGACCGCGCACAAGCAGCAGGAGTGTGGGACGTCCAGCAGCGAGGTGGTCAGACGACATCAGGGCTACAGCTGGAGTGACTTGGCTCAGAAGCACTGCAAATCGGGATACATGGAAATATATAGGAGAGGGCTATATCCAGCAGTGGATGAATAAAGCCTGAAGAAGAAGAAGAAGAAGATAACTCAAAACAAAACTTAAACTATTCGCAAATCGACGTAGGAACTCAAAAATAACGTAACAATTTTCTTCTCTTACAATCTAAAGTTAGAAATGAAATCCGAGATCAAAAATGTAAACAACCAAATGTCATTGTCAAAGTGACATTTCAGGGGTGTAAAATATTTTCTTAAATATAACATAATTAAACAAAGTCTTATAATTATTCGATATAATTTTATTAGTGAATTGAGGTTTCAAAGGTTGCGAGTATTTATATTATTATAGAAATACTTAATAAATATGAATACCTAATCAACATCTGTTGTTTTAGTATTGACTTTATTTCTGCTTTAATCATCTCATCTTTTTTTAGCGTCAGCAACCGAATGAACAAAATTTTAATGGCGGTGTCGCGCGTCATAGTGACGTAATCCTAATTGGGGAATAACCATAGACTAAAAGAATTTTGGCTAGGAGGAGCACTCAATCTTCTGAGCGTCCGGCCTTCAGGCGTCGCAGGTCTAACCTGCTCAATGTTCATAGCCATGTCAGATGAAAAATGGATCAGTGGTTATAAGATCTTGGAGTATCTTGGGATGTTGTTGGAGTATGATGGGATCTCTGGAACAGTAACAGTTCGAGTTTCAGCTCAAATTTTTATGACTATGGTGACCTTCCCACAACTGGAACCTTGAGGATCTGATGATGACCAGGAAAAAGTAAGGGGATATCCACAATGGTACATCGGGGGTTTCTTAAATTTTTAATTTAGAGTTATAGTTAGAAATATACAAACTATTATCCCAATAAAAAGTTTGGTATAAAAAAATCAAATGTTACGAACTTCTGCCTCATTGCCTGCAGCATAAAATATTTTCGTAACATTTTTATTTCTTAATTTTTTAAAATTTCATACCAAATAATTTTTGTTCGGCTTTGTTTTACTTAATTAATAACGTACGAAAAATGTTAACCTACCATTTTAATGGTTGTCAACAAACTATTAATGATAATTTATTTTATTGTTGTGGTAACCCTTTTGTTTATTATTTTTGATCTCGGATTTCATTTCTTAGTTGAAATTTCTTTTTAATTTTTTTTTATTGTCTACTAAACCCTCATTTGACTTCGATCTCGCCTGAAGGTAAGCGACGATGAGGTCGATGATGGAGCATGCGGGTCCAGAAAAAAAATGGTCAAAATGGTTTCAAAATACCAAATAAGTACCTGCTGATTTAATTTATTTAAAATCTCCTTGAGTTAATCTAGGATGTTAATTTAGTTAAAGAAACAGAACAGTTTCACGCCTTACACCTAACTAATCTGCTGCGTATTAAAAATGTACTGTTATAGTTAAGAACTTACCGAGGATAATGTTTACCCAGGATAATTAGGTATATATAACCTTCGGCATTATCACCGCGACCGTCTACTTTTATACCTGAAATGTTCGGACCTCTTGACCAAGCCACTCTACACGACGAGATAAATGAGTATAACTCAACCAGCCTTCATCGTAAACGTCTTTTAATAGAAAATGATAATGATAATTTTCAACAAAAAATATTTAAGTCAGTCACTATTTAAGTCAGTCACTATTTACGTACTTATTGACTTAAGAAAGCGCAACTCACAGACGCACATTGAATTACATTACATTTTCTTAGAAGAGGGAGAGGACAAGTTGCAAAAACAGTTGAAGACAAAAGAGTAGTGAAAACCAGAAATGAGTCCGAGCGGGCGGAAGCACTCCGCCCGCCCCTCGGCGGGCCCGCCCGGAAATAACACGGGAGGATAGTACCATAGATCCACTAATGAACAGAGTAGACATCTGTAGAGTTTCAGCTACGCAATTATACTTCTCCTGTGTTGTGTTGCATGCGAAACGTTTGTGTTTGTCATTGAAAAAGGTATGTAAGTTCCTGTAAATATGTTCCTGTGAATCTTAAAGCAGTCACAATCTATTTTACGTGAAATAACATTAGTTCTTGTTTTGTAATTGTTTGTATGTAATTGTCAATATGTTTGTTGTGTAGTCGTTTGACAACTACTTCACTTGAATTTTGTAAACCTACTGTATGTAAATAATGTATGTAATGTACGTAAATCTGAAAGTGGGCCAGTGAGGTATCACATGAAAGGGCTTTATTTGTGCATTACAAAACTATTTTTTAGTTTTCCTTTTTATAATTTATGGCCAAAAATGTGCAATAAATTCCCTTATCTCCGAAGTTTGCAAGCCGAAAAACCTGAAATAATTCAGACTCATAGATTTTACCCTTTATTTTACAGAAGAAGTAGAACGGTGTTTAAAAAAATTACAATTTTTGAAATATTAAAAAAAATTCTTTTTTTTTCGACAAAAAAATAGAATTAATTAGTAGGTACTTACTGATAGAGGCATTCCGGGAAAAATAAAATAAAGCCTAAATATTTATAATTATTCAGGAAAAAAAACCAAACAATTTAAAAAAAACTGAATCTGCCTATTTCTTTTGAAAACGGAACCCTCGGTGCGCGAGTCCGACTCGCACTTGGCCGGTTTTTTATAATTTGAGCCTCTGCCGTGTGTCTCGTGCATATGCTGGCGGGTCAATATCCATGACTGATTATGAAGTTAAAATGTCAGCGGATAAACACTAATGATAATGATGATGTCCTCCATGACGTATCCGTCAACAGCGACCCCTGCTTAGCTCCTGGCGTGAGCTCGTAGGTGGCTAGCTAAGCCCAATTTCGTCCTAAAGACTCGGTCACATACAAAGGAGTAGAGCTGCACAAACACAATAACGTCGATATCGGTTCATCCACGCCATTGCGCACGCCTCATACAGTGTTGACCCTTACCATAATCACTAGAAGAGAATGATACATTTTCTCTTGGGACAGGTAATTACGTTAGACAGATTCAGCCAGACTAAGGAATTAATGAGATCGACGAATCCAACTAGGATGGGCTGCATTTAGTAAATTGTCTGACAAGCTAAAAAACAAAAAGATTCCTATCTACCTAAAACGGCGAATGTACGAGCAGTGTATCCTCTCAGTTATGACATACGGAGCGGAAACCTGGACTCCGATTGAAAGACTCCAAGTGACACAAAGAGCGATGAAGCGTGCCATGATAGGCATCTCTCTCGTGGACAGAGTGCCGTATATTGAGATCCGGAAAAAGATTAGAGTGCCGGATATAGCCAGTATAGTGTCCAGGTCTAAGTGGAGATGGGCAGGACACGTGTGCAGAATGCAGGACGATAGGTGGCGCCGAAGACTGCTCGAGTGGCAACCCCGAATGGGGCGCAGAAGTGTCAGTAGGCAGCCCGCGAGTTGGACCGACGACATTGTGAAGACGGTGGGGAGGATGTGGATGCGAACGGCTAGAGACCGAGGAGAATGGAGTGCACATAAAGACGCCTATACCCAACGATGGGTTACTTTAGGCTGAAAAGGAAAGGAAGGACATACAATTATAATACCAATTATAATCCTTTTGCTGTGGAGAATACGGGCTGCTGGAGTGCGGAAGCAAAATCATTTGTGGGTGAGATTGGTCGTCGCCTTAGGGAGAGGGGTTGTGACCCTCGCTCCGGGTCGTTCCTGGTTCAAATGTTGGCCATAGCGATCCAGCGCGGTAACGCCGCAAGCGTTATGGGCACCTTTGCATCGGGAGCGGCAAGGGGGAGGTTTATTTATAATTAATTGACATTATTTGTAATTTTGATCTAAATTATTTATTATAATACCCAAATTTTAAGATATTATAAAAAAGCGGCATAATCCTATAATTATTATAGGATTATGCCGCTTCTAGTAGAGTCTTAAAACTTGTTGTTTGCCGCTCTCACCGAGTATACTGTTTGTGGATACGGTGGCACGGGTTAAAAGAGTAGAGGGATGGTCATTTAGTGGAAGGTAGTCTCCACCCTGTGTCTGCAGCACAGACTGATTAAACGATTCGCTTGTTTGTTTTGCGCTCTCGTCGATACTACCGGCTGACACAAGTTTTACTATTTTCTTTTTACAATTCATCGTCGTATAGTCTCCATTTTCTATCTTTTCTGATCTTCTTTTGCCATGTGAATGAGCAGTTAAAAGTTTAGGCTATAACCACTTACAGCCTAAACTTTTAACTGCTCATTCACATGGCAAAAGAAGATCAGAAAAGATAGAAAATGGAGACTATACGACGATAAATTGTAAAAAGAAAGCGTTCCTTTCTTCACGTAAATTACATACACCTATGTCCACCATAGGTGTATGTAATTTACGTGAAGGAAGGAACGCTCGCCACTAGGGGAAAACCTTTTTTCATCCATAGTAATTTGGTTAAACCCTATAAACAAAACGGCATTTCTACAAAGTACAAAAAATGCATTGTTCTTAGGTACATATTTTTTATACTTAGGTACCATATAGTAATTTTCTCAATTACACAACCACAAACTGTAAGACAAACAGGTTTATTCCTAAAAGCCGTGTACAAATTACAGATTCCCTATTTAAAAAAAAATAGGGAATCTGTAATTAGCAGTTTGTTTTATTAATATACTTTTTTGTTTTTAATTTTAAGAGCTGTGGATTCTGTAATAAATAAATTAAGAAAGTAGACATGAACCCATACAAATGTACTTTTTCTACTCCCATTTGGTTATTTATTTAACACGAAACCACAATCAGTAACACAAACCAATTCATACTCGTAAGGGTCGTGAAGAAAGTTAGTTTTCTTTACAATACCGATTAATTATTAATAGTTTCATGCGTTGGTTACAAAAACATTATTTCATATTAAATTTATTATTTCAATGCCCAATGTATTACGTATTAAAGCCACGTAAAAATTTAAAAATAGCCCGATGTTGACGGTTACCATAGTTACCAATCCTATAATCGCACAGGTGCATTAGTTGAGATGCGACAATTGACATTGGTGATATTCAAGGTTGCCATGAGTATCTACCAATCCTATTACGACTAATAAGCTCGTGGAGAGAATTATAGTGATTTTCATTACGATACACATACGATCAACTCAATTACAAAGTAAACTTATTAATGGTTTCATGGAATTGGATACAAGGGCTTTCTTGGAATTTTGATACTTTATTTCAATGCCCGATGTATTCTGAATTATAGCCACGTCAAAAAATTAAAAATAGCCCGATTAGATGTTGACAGTTACCATAGTTACCTACCAATCTTATAATCACGCAGGCACATTAGAGTAGAAATGCGACGACCTATCATTGGCGATATTCATGGTTGCTATTATTATCTACCAATATCCTACGATCGCGCAGGTACAAAAATCACGAGCTGAGCTGTCATGCCGTGTGTTTGACACTCACTACAAATTATAATTTGCATATTACGAATGTAATTATAGCTATTGTATAACTCGTGCCTGGCTATACACTCGTTATACAATAGCTATAATTACTTGGCAGTGATATAAACTACTCTTATCAAACGAGTTGGCAACACAATGTAATCTTTGTAATAGTTTTATGACGTTACTCGTATACAGGATATGTATTTCATATAATATACATTATACATAGGTACATACAGCCTAAACAAACTCCATTAAACTTCATTCAAACAACATACAACCTCATACAATAAATGGCATACAACATCATTCAAAATCAATACAGCCTCCAGCCTCACACAAAGTTCATTCAAATATTTGGAGAATTTGTCATTTTGTCAGTGTCATGACGTGTATTGGCACATAATTTACTTGGACTGATTAGATATATTCCCTAAAATGGTTATTTTGTATATTATTTATTTTATGGTCATAGAAAAGTAGAGTATATAGGTAGTATTGTAACGATATCGACTTCATCGTCCATATCAACCTCCTTGCCATCAACTTCAACCTCATCGTTAGTTAGCGTTTATCTCATCTCATTTCGTATTGGCATCTTCATTTAAATTCAAAATCATGTTCCCATTCCATTTCTTAATTTCATTATTCCATTAATTTCATTGTTTTATTTGTATTTTCACTTTTTCTCTGTATTTTGTCTCGAACGGACGTCTCCCGTTCACTTGTATTTCCTACTACTACCTATTTTCTGTGTTACTGTTTCTGTGTTATTTTCCTTACAATATATTACTTATCACCAAATTCTTCTATTACATCATCTGCGCTCTGTCCTAGAACTCTGCTAGCCGGCACCTAGAGGACAGACTGTAGCAGTATCATGCCATTGTACGTAATTATACCCATTTGGAGGTCAGTAACTTTTTATTTAAGGAGAGCAGACGAGCAAACAGGCCACCTGATGGTAAGCGGTCGCGGTTGCCATCGCCCATACGGCGACACCTCACCTCCCTGTAATATTATTAGAGGGTTTTCCATGCGCTGCTAACCTTGAGGATTTGGATGGAGTGCCGCGAGTGCTGGTAATCACACTGGCTCTCTTACCCTTCAAACCGAAACATAGAAACACAAGCATTTCTGCTTAGCGGTAGAAATAGGTAAGAGGGTGGTATCAACCCAGGCGAACCTGAACATCAGACCTGTAAAAACTTTTAACTGTTACCGCAGTAAAAGATAAAAATATACATTTTTAATAGCCATAGTATAAACTCTTATTATCTATGTGATACTGCTACTCTCTATTTTGGTCATGAATCATGTTTGATAAACAAAACAAACTTAATTTGTACAGAAACTGGACTAATAATAACAATGGGATTATGTATTCATAATTTTATAGTTGGAAATTCAAATGTAAAGTTAGTTCGGGGTCGTACAGCAGTGCTGACCTAAATCAAATGGAATATTATGATAATTAATATTTATATGTACATACATACTAAGTTAAATAAAATGTCCCCTTTTTAGGGTTCCGTACCAAAATAGTAAAAAAGGAACCCTTATGGTGAGACTTCGGTCTCCGTCCATTCGTCTGTATGTCACAGCTGTTTTTCTCAGGAACAACTTAAGCTATCGACTTGAAATTTGGCACCTTTGTAGAACTTGCTTGCCCGCAACAATTCTAGGTAAAAGAAATTTGGAAATAATTATATTTTTATTGAAAATGGGGTCCGGATTTGGGGGTCGAAAACTAAAAGTTAGGCGACGGGGGTAACTATGTTTTATTTTATTTTATGTGCTATAGTTTTTGACTTAGTCAAAAAATAGTATTGATGTAAGGTGTTGTATGTATTGAAGGAAATATAAAATGAAGACTAAACAACCCCCTAACGTCAGTAGTACCATTGATTTGTACCATTGATGGTACTAGCGACACTATTATGTATCGCTAGTACCATTAAAGAATAAACAAGTATAGTACCCTGTGTTTACTTGTTTATGTAAATAAAAATTAATTTCACAGCGACCTTTGTTGTGACAAGTTGGCGTGTTGAGGTCATCGAGTATATCAACTATGATTTTTCAGAAATAAAAATTGAGAACGGAACCCTCGGTGCGCGAGTCTGAGTCGCACTTGCCCGGTTTTTTTTAATAAATGTGTAATGGCGCGTTTCACAAAGTGCGTAGGCGTTTCACGAAGTGCTAAGAAAGTTAGACAGTTAGCTGAATTCTACACTATCTAGATTTTATATGAGATGATGAAAAATTTATTCCAAAAATGAACTCCGCATCCTTAGTTACGATACAGAAATCATCCTAATAGGTATAACAATTACGTTAATTTTTTATTTTATTTTATTACAATTTATTGTACACCAAAACAAATATAACAGTACTTGTCTTAATAAGTTATAACGCCAATAACGTTATAAGTTTCAGACTGGAGCGCGACAAAAAATCACTTTGAACCCCCTTCATGCCCAGGAGCACGATCTGCGGGCGCGGCAACCGGGCTAACTCAGCTTAGATTGTCCCAGAGAATAACATAGTAAGAGCTATTCCATAGTAAGAGCATTGTGAGATAATTATATTCTAATTGGTTTATTTAAAGTAGAATATTGAGGCTTTTTTTATGTAATTAAATTTGCATTACTTTTAACGTTATCGACGATTACAGACAGATCTAAATTTTCGTTATCAATTTTATATTTTTTAATTTTCTCGATTTTTTTTTCAACGGAATAGCGAAAAATGTTGTTCTAATAATGAATTAGTCATCCTTTATTTATACGAAAACGACACCAAAAATAGCCTGGTATGTATAACGACGACTGGAGCACGGAAGAGGGGCACTTTGACCCCTCGCCCTCGTAGAGGAGCGGTGATCTGCATGGACTCTAATCTACAAAATGATTCTTAGGGGGTCCTAAATACGTGTGCTAATTTGCAGATTCTTTTCTCGAACTCGGGATTAAAAGAGAATGTGACTAAAATACCTACTTTAGGCGCACTTTTTGGGGAACAAATGAGCATTTTTTGAATAGGTGGGATGAAAAAGAATTATTTTATTATTACATATATTGACCGTACAAAAACTGTTCCGCCTAACTGCTTCAATAGTTTGTTGAAAAACTAAAAACTTTGTATCTTGTTCTAAAATTACGTAAATAACATCAAATTAGTGCGTAAATAACATCAAATATAGTAGTGGGAACAAATGAGCATATTTCGAATAGGTGGGATGAAAAAGAATTATTTTATTATTACATATATTGACCGTACAAAAACTGTTCCGCCTAACTGCTTCAATAGTTTGTTGAAAATCTAAAAACTTTGTATCTTGTTCTAAAATTACGTAAATAACATCAAATTAGTGCGTAAATAACATCAAATATAGTAGTGGGAACAAATGAGCATTTTTTGAATAGGTGGGATGAAAAAGAATTATTTTATTATTACATATATTGACCGTACAAACACTGTTCCGCCTAACTGCTTCAATAGTTTGTTTAAAAACTAAAAACTTATCTTGTTCTAAAATTACGTAAATAACATCAAATTAGTGCGTAAATAACATCAAATATAGTAGTGGGAACAAATGAGCATTTTTTGAATAGGTGGGATGAAAAAGAATTATTTTATTATTACATATATTGACCGTACAAAAACTGTTCCGCCTAACTGCTTCAATAGTTTGTTGAAAAACTAAAAACTTTGTATCTTGTTCTAAAATTACGTAAATAACATCAAATTAGTGCGTAAATAACATCAAATATAGTAGTGGGAACAAATGAGCATATTTCGAATAGGTGGGATGAAAAAGAATTATTTTATTATTACATATATTGACCGTACAAAAACTGTTCCGCCTAACTGCTTCAATAGTTTGTTGAAAATCTAAAAACTTTGTATCTTGTTCTAAAATTACGTAAATAACATCAAATTAGTGCGTAAATAACATCAAATATAGTAGTGGGAACAAATGAGCATTTTTTGAATAGGTGGGATGAAAAAGAATTATTTTATTATTACATATATTGACCGTACAAACACTGTTCCGCCTAACTGCTTCAATAGTTTGTTTAAAAACTAAAAACTTATCTTGTTCTAAAATTACGTAAATAACATCAAATTAGTGCGTAAATAACATCAAATATAGTAGTGGGAACAAATGAGCATTTTTTGAATAGGTGGGATGAAAAAGAATTATTTTATTATTACATATATTGACCGTACAAAAACTGTTCCGCCTAACTGCTTCAATAGTTTGTTGAAAATCTAAAAACTTTGTATCTTGTTCTAAAATTACGTAAATAACATCAAATTAGTGCGTAAATAACATCAAATATAGTAGTGGGAACAAATGAGCATTTTTTGAATAGGTGGGATGAAAAAGAATTATTTTATTATTACATATATTGACCGTACAAACACTGTTCCGCCTAACTGCTTCAATAGTTTGTTTAAAAACTAAAAACTTATCTTGTTCTAAAATTACGTAAATAACATCAAATTAGTGCGTAAATAACATCAAATATAGTAGTGGGAACAAATGAGCATTTTTTGAATAGGTGGGATGAAAAAGAATTATTTTATTATTACATATATTGACCGTACAAAAACTGTTCCGCCTAACTGCTTCAATAGTTTGTTGAAAAACTAAAAACTTATCTTGTTCTAAAATTACGTAAATAACATTAAATATAGTAGTGCTAGCTCTCTATAAAAAGTCTACTGCTGAATGCCTACTCAGATTTTAAAATTATTAAACTAACGTTTCTACCTACATACCTACCTATATTATTTTTTATTTTGCATATAATACCCACTAAAACACTCGGAAATGGTAATTTTTGTCCAAAAATGAATTATAAATATGTACAACAATGCCCTTATTGTTTTGGGGGCGGGAAATCCTTTGAACTCCACATCCTCAATTTTGGTTGACATAGTTTAATGTGGGTAAGGTGTGCATTTGCATTGATTGACCATATTAAGGCAAAAGAGCTCCTTACATCAAATGAACATAAGATTAGGTTACCACTTGACCTTAGGTAGGTATTTACGAATTACTAGCGTCATTCTCATAAAAAGAAAAATTATCCTCTGGTAATATGTTAGTTTAGGGTAGGTATATACTCTAAAATTATTTTTCAGTAGAATGTAAGTATATATTATAGATACTTAGCTACTGTAGTTTCAGCGGGCGGTTGAGGCGGTTTGAGGAGCTCGTAGCCTAGTTGCGAGCACGGTCCGAAAAGTGATCATGCAGGTTAAGCGACGTTGGCGCGGTCGGTACCTGGATGGGTGACCGCTAGTGGCATATTTCATCTGAGCTCCTCCGTGCCTCGGAAAGCACGTTCAGCAGTTGGTCCCGGTTGCTGTCGTTCGACAGTAGTCGTTAAGCCATGTCAGAGGCCTACGGGCGGCCTGAACAATTTTGATATTTGTCAGAGTAAATTGGCCAGCCTACACTAACCATACGATAAGCAAGCAAGCGGGCTGTTAAGATTTTCTAGTAATCTTCCACAATCTTCCATTTTAGGATTTTTGCTTTATCTACTATGACGCCATATTTCAGGATTGCATGTCAACGGGAAGTACACTATAGGTTTATGATGAGTGAGTCAGTATGAAAATAAAATCTATTTATAGCTTTATTACAAAAGTTTTATCTGTTCTGATAAACACAGAAAAGAGTGGATGAAGGAAAAAAATAGTGTCCTCCTAAATGGGGTTGGCGCGGTGCGTTCTTTAGTTCATGACAGAAATCAGTTACAATAAAAACCGTTCCGTTCTCAAAAGATATTTTTTTCTAAACGTTAACGTTTAGAAAAAAATATCATTTAATTTTTCAGAACACACAACACCTTCTATAAGTACTAATTATTTCAGATGTTTTTATCGTATAACGATTTAAAAAAATGGTAAACAACCGGCCAAGTGCGAGTCGGACTCGCGCACCGAGGGTTCCGTTGCCATAAGAAATATTATCATTTTAAATCATGTTTATCAAAAACCATAAAGATTTATATTGTAACTACGTTTTATTTTTCCTGTATTGAACATCTTCTGTAAAAACTAATTATTTCAGATTTTTCGTCGTAAAAATGGTACTATTATTTTTTATTTTAAATAGCTGTAAAGTTTTGAAACATCGTTTTATTTTTTCTGTAAAATATAGAAGATTGCATGAGTGTGGATTATTTCAGATTTTTTGGTTTGCAAACTTCGGAGATAAGGAGGGGAACGGTTTTTTCGCACATTTCGACCCCCATTTCAGACCGCATTTTCAGTAAAACTTTAATTATTTCCAAATTTGCTTTACCTATTTGGGCTATCAAGTTTAGCAAATATGCCAAATTTCAAGTTGATAGCTTTATTAGTTTGTAAGTTGTGAGCAATAATGTATCCCTCCCTACACTTACACATGGCTAGGCCCGATACGCACTTGGCCGGTTTTTACGTAGAATTTTTAATACTTTTATAACTTAAATGTCAATCTGGACTTATTTAAATATATACGTGAGAACCCATCCAAATCCGTTCAGTAAATTTTTACGCGATTTGCGTGCAAATGAACAGCCAGACAAACAATAATATCACCTTTACGTATACATTTTATTGTATGTATATTACCTACCTATTATTTTAACGAGTGAGTGACTCATAATAATAGGTAGGTAGATATACATAATTAAAATTATGATTACCTGAATAATAGCATTTTTTTAAATTATAGTAGGTACCTACTGACACATTTGTGCAGTGTGTAACCCTATCGCAATAAGTTTTTGTTATGATTCCTTGACATTCGTATGAATATGTGAAATAAATTAACACTTTAGTAAAACTCGGCCTTGTCTACTACATTTTTGAAACAAATAAAAAAATAATCTTACGAGTACATAGGTATTGGTTACTTTGGTTCCTGTATTTCACATGTGGCCTAACAAATATGCAAAATATATGTAAAATTACCTATTTATTACCGACCGGAACCGGACTATTTGGGAACTGCTGGATTTGCCATATATTTTTTATTCTTAAACTTGAAGGTTTCCCCACGAGTTTGCCAACATAAAGCGGTGGGTAAATATACTTAGGTAAGTATCTTAAATTGTATATGCTTTTTTATACTATATTTGTTTAGGTAAGTATTTGTATTGTGTATTAGCCAAAGCATTGTGTGTGATCCATCATGCTAAATGGAAGACCATCCAGCCAGGAAGCTATAATAGTTATATAAATTATATTTCTTAGTCAACCAGTAAGCAATTATATTAATTATACTCGTATGTCCGCTTTAGTACGCAAAATACATAGTAATTGCCCGTTTTTGATATCTATTTAATGGCAACAGAAAAGTTTTCAGATACTTTGAGGCTCAATGTTAAAGTATCTGAAACCGTATCCGAATCTGTTTATTGGAAGAGCATGCACGTTTTACTATTGCCTTAGTCATTCGTGTCTGTCTGTATTTTGTGTTAAGACCATTATGGTCAGTAACTCACATTATGTGCTCAGTTTGGTTTCTTAAATCCAAAAAAATATCAAGTTTTTCCTTCTTAATTAATCTATAAATATTCCTAAATAAACCGAAACCGAAATGACGAATTATCTGCTAAGTTACTAGATGCACTCGTCTTTAGACCTCAATCTTAGTCAAAGGTAAATCGATTTACTCGTCTATTTTCTTCTGCAATATGAAACTAAGTTTTTACTAAAATATCTTGGAACTTTTATGTAAAACATTGAGTTTTTCAACAGCGGTGTTTATTTTTGGATAAACTCCAACAGAGGCATTATGTAGAATATGATTTATGTCTCTTAACGACGACGAATAAGATTTAGTACTTAACAAATAAATAATATAAAATAAAAATATCTAGTACTTACCTATCTTTTATTTGGTCGGACGTCTGTATTTGAACAGGGACCTCCCTATATATTATATTAAACATGACTCTGGTTAAACTATATATACTCGTATGCTTCAATCGCCTAAATTTAATGCAAAAAGCAACGCATAATCCATGTTTACTTGACAAAGTTAACGAATAAAACAACATTTGCAGCGATTAATTGAATAAAATATTAATTTGATTCTCGTATCCATTCAGTATTAATCTTTCCTGTACTTATCAGCACCTACTCGTTATTATTCATTGAAACTATAATAGACTCAAGTTTACCTAATTATTTGATTTAAATATAATATAACGTGTGACACATTTTTAGGTCGCATATGTGCAATTCGGCTCCTAAATCCAGCTTATCTTTATGTTGTTAAGATGAAGAATCGTAAATTAGGATTTAAATAAAAGACGTCTTGTAAACAACAAACCTTTTGCTAAAAGCTGTAATAAATTGCCATGTTTTTTTGGACACGTTTTTGTCACGTCTCTGCTCGACTACGCGAGGGTTTTTTACAATTTCATATATTATAGATTTTTTATATATAGATTTTTTAATCTGTATAAAAATATAGCACATACTGTTTTAGTTATTTCACTTTTACACACCTGTGTCAAGAATGAAACATGTTAAAAATATATTTAACGATTGTATAAAAATATTAAAAAATATATATTAATATTGTAACATGACATTTTATAACATTACTGGATAACATTTATATTATTTTATTAAGGGTTAATTTTTCTTTTGTTTCTAAATTCTGTAAAATCGAATTTTCTCTATTATTTCTTAGACTTTATGGTACATGGCGTTGTTACATATAATTATGGTGGCATTTATCAAGTTCTATCATGTTTAGTTTTTAAGTTTGTATTAGGTACACTCTGTTGGTGACCTGATCAATGAAATAAAAATAAATAAATGATCCCGGACGTGAATCATACTTGGGCGTCACGTGGTGTCAGAGCGCGTCATACCCGATTACTATTATAGAGTGTTTCACGATTATATTGTGCACATATTTATTTTTTATTTTTTACACTTAAATTAAAAAAATACGTAATAGGTAGGTACATAAGTTATTTAAAAAAAATGTATTATAAGAATTGGGACACATTTTATTAATTGTACGTGATCTCTATATAATTCACAGTACGGTCTAATTATTTATTCCTTCTTAATTACACAGACAATGTTGTAAAAATAAAATACACAATATAAAGACAATTACCTACATACACCTATTTACAATATTCAACTAGTGCGAGAGGATGTTACACAGCATCATGCAGTTTGAAGCATGTAAAAATTATTACACGTATTTGAGGGGGTCAAAGAGTCCCTACTACGCGTTCAATAAAAAAAATTATAACGACATCGTTACACCTACCAGAACATGTTTGATATCGTTTTCGTATAATTAAAGGATGGCTAATTCATTATTGGATTCAATATTTTCACTATTCATTATTGGATTCAATATTTTCACTATTCATTATTGGATTCAATATTTTCACTATTCATTATTGGATTCAATATTTTCACTATTCATTATTGGATTCAATATTTTCACTATTCATTATTGAATTCAATATTTTCACTATTCATTATTGGATTCAATATTTTCACTATTCCATTGAAGAAATTCGAGTAAATTAAACTAATGTAAAACTGATAAGAATTTAGATCTATTATCGTCGATAACGTTAAAAGTAACGCAAATTTAATTACATAAAAATACTCTTAGAAAGCCATAATATTCTAGATTTTAAAAATATACGCTTTAAATATCATTATCTCTCATTATCTTTGGTGTAACGATGTCGTTATAATTATTTTAATCGCTCGCACATTTTGGCACCTAGCCGCAGACCGATTGCTGTGCGCAGACAGCTGGGATCGAGGACGGTGTCCAGATTGTCGGAGGGGAGGGCACGAAGCCAGTGGCCCGATTCCGCCTCCGGAACGGCAAGAAATCTCGCCCTGTCGGTGTCATCTCTAGAGTGCTAAAGCAGTGAGGAATAGATCTGATCCGCGAGACTCCTCTCGGAATTCGTTTAATTATCCTTACTGTTCTTTTAAAGTGTGCGAGCCTACTTGCCAAAGACGAGCTGCTCGGTGGCCCACCCACGTAGCTAGTCTGTGTTGTATCAGGATCTGGAGGAGGAACCAGATCTATTTGTGGGATATGACCTCGGCTATTGTGATTCCTCAGGCCTCGAGGTCCTTTGTATAGTTTATGATCGCCGCAAATGGGGCACTCGAGCATGTCAATTGTGGTAGACGACGTGCTGGAAAGGCTTGTCATTTACAACTTAGATATAGCTATCAAGAAAAAAATACTATTAAATTAAATTCACACAAAATCACAAATCGCGAAATCCACCAGAGAGAAGAAACACTCTGACAGCCACCACGGCGAACAGCGCACGAGTTTTTAAATTTAATTGCGAATTAAATCTTATAATTGTGATTATTACATAAATACAAATTGTCAAATTAATAAGTAATAACCTTAAAATATAATATAAACATATTATATGTGTCCAAATCCTAATAAAATCCTTAATCTAATAAACAGCCCCGAGTCGCACCCGGCGGGAAGGTGCCCATCACGCTGGCAGCGTTTCCACGCTGAATAGCCAGCGAGATGCGCTGCACCAGGTACGACTCGGCGCGTGGGTCACCTGAGCGCTCTCTCAGTCGTCGGTCCAAACCTCGGACAAAATCCTTGGCCTCCGTGCACCATACGCCCGTGGTCTCCACAGCGAGTGGAACGAAAATATAAGCGAATTCAAAATGTCATTTTTTTATTAAGTATAAATTACTTAGGTAAGTACTTATTACTTATAGTTAGACAACAATATTTTTTCCAGAAGAACTAAAATCAAGTCTAACATTTACATTTACCTATAAGTAGTTCTTTTATACGACATAGACCACCATGAACTCGTATTGTTCCAACTCAAAAGCTTTTTATACAACTAATATTACTACACGATGTGATTTTAAGTCAAAACGATAGACAACGTTGTTAACGAATTTAATTTACAAAATCGGCTGACAAGCTATTGAATATTCAACTTGTATTGGAATTACTAATTTATCACAATACAATGAGTTGCAAGGGGTCAATAGAAACAACCTATCATTTTCCCAATGTCCAAATTAAATAAGTGGCCTTGATAAAATAGCCAAAGACAATGAGTCAAAAAAACTTAAATCAGGTTAAATATAGAAAGAGGAAGATAACAATTAATCACGTTTATTTAAAAAAAAACCGAAGCACGATTATGACCGTGCTTACACTTTTGGGCAGGGTACCCCGTATGTATTTACAGTTGTTCGATTGCAATTGTTTCGACACCCGCCGTTGCGGTACCGCCCGTTCTGAATAGGAAGACAGGGTTCTCTGTAAAAAAATAAATGGGCGATAATATAACGATACTTCTTGAATTGCCTGTTGTAATTTATAGAACTCACTAACTGACTACCTATTGTTAATAGGTACCAGTAAGTTGTACTTACATACATTATTTTAGAAATAAACCAAATGAGTTCTCATGTCAATTTAAAATCGTAAATTCTTGAAATTGGAATTCAAATAAACTAAGAATGGTGCCTCAACGTAATATCGACATTCAAATGAAGTAGGCTACTATTAAACGTCATTCAGTCACACAATCTTATCTTGAGGAACAGTCAGTTGTATCCGACCTCCGTTTTATTGGTCGTCGTTTATTATCAAGATAAGTTATCTCTGAGGAGCCAATTAAATTTGAAAACAAAGGTAACGTAATAAGGCGCCACAGTAAACTTAAATCCCTGGTGTGCGGGTGGACGAAGTGGTGGCAGGGGTGAGGGGGTCACTGGCACTGGACGAGCTGCGTAGGCGCTGCTCCTTTGTCGTTCAAAGGATTTATAAGGCTGTATTATGAGGAAGAGGCCGTTCTCTCGTTCTGTGTATATGATTTTACAACTTGGTTAAAATAAATGAATGATAAATTGATGTATTTTGATTTTAATTCAGCTTATCGTATTGATTAGCGTCGTGATCTTTGTATGGAAATAACCACATAGAATAACGATTATCTTGGCATATTTAAATGTGGTGGTTTGCCATTGATAACCCCATTTAACACACGGGTTGTTTCAGTGTTCAGGTTTTCTCACGAAGGTTTCCTTTACCGTTATAGCAGTCGGTAAACGTAGGTGCCTAAGCCTACTACGCCACCGACGCTCGCGATATAAGATAATTTTGTAACGATATATTTTATCAGTCAAACATTCTAATTTCTAACTACTGCTATTTTCTCAGGAAGTATAGGTATCACATTTTGAAGTTTATCGACTAGATACCGAGTATGAACTCCATAAGCCTGTAAGAACAAAAGCCACCTCCATATGTTGTTTATCCGTCCAGTACTTCAATCTTCCCACTTTATGGCCCTTATTTCTTCCAAAGGCAGACACAAAAAACTGTGTTTATAGCTAATGATACTTAGGTGTGTATTTTAACACAAAACCCGAACTTCCAAAAGGTACACGTAAAAAATATTCTACACGATTTAATAAGAATCCCTACTGATGTACATCGAGTCGAGATTCTCTTTGGTGGCGCCTATTTTTTGTGAACATTTTTTAGCCGCAGAAACTTTGAGCTCGCAGTGTAATAAAATGGCAGCTACTTTCGGTACGAATTTTTAACATTAATAAAATCATCGTCCTTTTTAGGATTTGGTGGGCAAATGATAGACTGATTTTATATAGGTAAGGATAGAATACTTGAAATAAATTAATGTAAATTAGAAGCCTAGTAATTAAATTAAATACGTATATTAAAAATTACTTACCTAGCAATAAACGGTTAATTAAAATTCATCAATACTAGAATAGTATTTTATGGCACTGACACCTAATTACAGTTTTTTTTTTTTTTATTTTTTTATTTAATTACGTGCAGTTGCATTATCTTATTCTCAAATTTCATGAAACTATTAATAAATTTACTTTGTACCTAATTAATGAGTTGACGGTATCGCAATGCAGGTTCGTGGTGTCGTAATGAATATTACGACACCGCGACGTTTATTACGTAACGACCCTTTGAAATGAAGCAGGTTGTGTTGCTGTTTGTGGTTTCATATTGAACAAATCACCAAATGGGAGAAGAAAAAAAATATTGTAGCTTATTGGCATTATTATTTATTACAATACAACCTAACCCTAATCTAACCGAATGGACCATAAAATAATGGACAATACGTATTCATATTTTAAAAATATTAAAATACGTACCTATTTATACGTGACAAAACGTGTTTATATTTAAAAAATAAAAAAATACATTGTCGAATTGAAAAATATGAGTATGTTTTAGATCTGTGGACTTACATACATGTCTACATAAACATAAAAACATATATACATAAACTCACGCCTGATTCCCACAGGGGTAGTCAGATCTGTGGACTTGTATAATTTAAAGTTATAGCCGGATAATAAAGCCAAAAATATCCATCATACAAGTGATCAATACAAGTTAATACATTTTCAAATTACCAGTTTTTACACATACCTACTTTTTTACCTGTAAGTAAACAAAGCTAAGGTCGTGCAAGAAGTGAATAAAGATCTCAGTAAACCGAAAATATAATTCACATTTACTTAATACTGAAACAAAAAATTCGAGGAAATAAAATTAGGGCAACAACTCAAACTTTCGCTTTGATTTACTTTTCTATGTCACGCGACACCAATGACATCGGAACATAATGTCACTGGAAAATAGGGTTGTTATAGATAGGTACGAGTATATAGGCGTTACTTACTGCACAGAAAAACTATACTGGATTTTATTTAGTCTGTCAGGAATAAAATGTGAGATGTTGTGTTAGTGTGTGCAGTAGATGATATGAAATTTTTTATTTTTATATTTTTATAATAGCCTATAGGCTGTCCCACTGCTGGGCAAAGGCCTCCCCTCGTCCTTTCCATTTTTCCCTATCCTCGGCGTCCACCTACGCCTGGGCCTGCCTCGGCGCCGCTGTCCGTCTTGTGGCACCCAGTGCATGGCGATCTTTGCCCACCTATCCGGATGCATGCGGCATACGTGACCTGCCCAGCCCCGTTTCAATAGAGATGCTTTAGTTATTGCATCAGCGATGCGTGTTTTGGAGCGCAGGGTCGTGTTCCTGACGCGATCCGTCCTTTTCACGTTGAGTATGCTACGCTCCATAGCGTAGCATATTACATTATGTATTTTAAATTTTAATTCACGTTTCGTATTTCAAATTTCGAGAAAGAAAATAACAAATATGATAAAAGTTTGTTTGTTTGTTTGTAGTCTCTTTATTGCACACATAGGAAAAAAAAATACACAGAAATTAAAAACATTAAAATATGTACAAAGGCGGGCTTATCCCGTAGGGATCTCTAAAGTTCATATTGGCTTCGACAAAATTAAATACCTATTGGTGAACTAGTGTCGTTCTGGTATCAAATGGGATTAGAACTTGACACCTGATTAAATAGGCATTATTACAAGGGATATCACATTGCTTTCTGCATATTTCGTGATTTTTTATAATCGTTATTTTGAAAAAATATGCAGTATTTAGCTTCTACTCCACCTACCTTTCACGCCAGACTTTTAATATAGGTAAAATTTCACCCGGTATAGGTGTTGTTTTTTTATATATAATTTAGCTACGACAAACAGGCAGACGGGCCACCTGATGGTAAGTAGTCACCGTCGCCTAGAGACACGTGCAATACCAGGGGCATTGCTTGTGTGTTGCCGGCCGTGGAGGACTTTTTTAACGTTCTTTTTGAAGCATCCCATGTCGTAGCGCTGTGGAAAAATGTCGGGTGGAAGAGAGTTCCACATTTTACAGGTGCGTGGCAGAAACGTTCGTGTGTCTGCCTTACCTAGGCATATTATTATAGTGTCCGTCTTATGTTAGAAATTGTTGTTGTTAGATCAATTAAATTAAAGTCTTTACACATTACAAACACAGCATGTTAACGAAATCTTTCGTCATTTAATCAGGATTTTCATTCAAAACTTTGTAACTTGTGAAAAGTAAATCATCTTTTTCCGTAAGTTTAAAGTAAGCTTTCCGGACCTTGCCATGCGACTAATATGCATATGTTGAGGAGAGTCTACATTTTAATTTGCATATTTCTACATAGTTTCAGGGATACGCACCGGAAAACGGAACTGCCGCTCCGCCGTCCGACCGTCCGTCCGTTCCTCCTACTGTCCGTCCGTTCATCCCAAATCCGAATAATTTTGTACAATTCGGTATTTGACTAAAAAAAAATTATTCCGTCAATCAACTTACATAGACATCCTGAAGATGGATCTAAAATTCTTTTTTCGATATCTCAACTAACACCAGAAGTATTAATGATTTAAGTACTGGACAGATGCTCTGTCTCTTTTTGCAAAACAGTTCTTTATATGTAGCCAGGATCTGCTTGTATGGCGCTATTACACTGTGACATCATAATGTAATATTGCCGTTTCTTTCTATCGATTGATTTTTGATTGTATGTATCTATTTTATTGTTGAATGAATTTCAATTCTGTTTTCATATTTAATCATCAATTTATGTCAATTTCTTAATTTTTAAGAAATGAAGTTAATATTTGTTTTACCGAATTATTACTTTAGAAGGGTGACGACAAAAAGAATTTTACCTATCGTATGGGAAATCGTTGTTTAGAGCTGCGTAGAGTACCACGAATAATTTTTTTAAAATTATATTTTCCATAGAGAAATACCAGTTTTTTTTAAAGAAAATTAATCATTAAATAAAAAAATCATTATTGCTTTCGTTAAGACCGAGTGTTCCCCCGAATATGTTCATAAATTTTATGATTCATTTATTGGATTACAAATACACTTAGAGTTATAGATTCGTGTACCAGTATCTCTTACCTCCAACAAAGGTCAATGCATCTAGGGACAAACGACAAAGCATCGGTTTAAGATTAACTCCATCAATTTAAGATAAAACCTTCCTCTGTTCTTTTGTGTGGCCGCTTTGTTAAGTAAAAAAATAGAATCATAGGACACTACAGTTACGTGGACTCCATGCTTCCTACGTAATAAATTACGTTTACTTAGTTACTATTTTATTTAAATGTCGCCTTTTAATTTACAATTAGAACTTCAACTACTATGGTGTTAAAAAAGGTTAAGCTGAGTCGTAAAATGCAATCAAGATCTGTCCAATGACTTTTTAAATGTTTATAGCAAAGTAAAATTTAATCAGCTATGCTTATTCTTATTGTGCTGTTTGAATTCGATGTTGTGTATAATAATTGATTTATGCACGTCCTTATGACTAGTAAAAAGACTGAGACACTAACGAACGATCTTGATTACGCTACACAATACAAACTTAGAGTCGATGCTCCATTAATGAAAGAGTAGGTGTCACGACTCTCGGGCTCGCGCGGCTTTTATTATTTATTCCCACTTTCAACACCTCAGAGGTCTAGTTGGAAGCAAACAAGCGAGCGTTTATACATTAAACTTTACATTACGGTTCAGTTAAAGTCATGCGACAAATTTACGGTGCTACAACGCCGAAAGTGAACGACGACTACGAGGTATATAGGTGATGTAAAACTATGTATTTACTCCAAATGCCGAACTAAATAGTGCCAAGCGTTATAGCTATAGAGATAATAAAAGTAATAAAATTGTGCAGGAAATAAGAAATCGACATGAGAATCCATTAGGAGATTTCCATCTAATGATTCTGATGTACAGGCGCATGCTCGTAGAGGTGTACTTCACTGTCAATCACATGCGCAGTATTCAATCATTCAATCAGACTACACACAATGTGATCAAGGAACATAGAGGTAAATAATTTATTTGAAATGTGAAATATAATACTTATAATTATTAATAAAATTAAATAATATTATTAAAATTATTCATCAACTAAATAGCCTTACTTTTCTTCTTATCTTTATATAGTACGCCGGGGCCACGGAAATAACTAGATAATTGAATACCTAATAGTCACGGGACTATTCCATTGATCGTGTAAAGCATAATATATGTTAAAAATTTAAAACCTAATACTAAAACAGCCTCTATAAAATACTTAAATGAATTTGTTTTTTTCTCCTCACCATTTTTGCGAACAATGCCGCCTAAACTCTTTAATTTACATCCAACACAAACAAGACATGCGCCGACACACCAAAAGCCTAGAGTTGTTCCGAAAGTCCAGTCGCCGCGCGCCGACGCAAAAAGGACAATCATTAGGAGGCGCCACACGAGATCCCATTTAAAAGTATGAGAATATTTTCACAAAAAGCCTCACATTCAACTCCCAGCACATTCATTTTATGAGAACAATGAGTGATTTTTGTATTTTTCTTTAATTCTATGTCGATTTTATCCGCGGCAGCGTGGAAGCGAGCTTGTGTGGTTGTCGCCTCATTTCGTCCGCGACGACTTTTTGTTGCAGAGGAAGCGCGGGCGTCGGCGCTGAACGGTGATTTTATTCCTGCAGAGGCGCTACTCTTTCCCTCCGCAACCTCAGCGTTCCCTCTGACGCCCACCTCGTTTTCACTGGCGCCACATTTCACGCGACTGATGAGCGTTGCCCGATTTTCTTATGTTTGTGTATATATGTTATGGACCAAGTGATTGATAGGATATTATTCATAATGTCCAGACAGTTTGAGTAATGCCCAAAACGAGGCGGAAATATTATAATAACAATCAAAAATATTAAATTGACCGGGTTTTATGAATAATATCCCTTAACTAATGGGCAGAGTGATAAAAATCAAATTTTGGGAACTACTTGTCGGTGGTTCCTCTGTCTACCCCCTCGGGGATTATGGACACAAAATATATACATATTTTGTGATGTAGAAGTGAGTTTATGTATGTGTGTCATCAGAGGGCAGAATGATGAGCACGGATGGGCCTGACGGCGCGGCGAGCGGCCGCGCCTGGCAGGCGTGGGGTTTTTCCACGGAACCCTTGCCACAGTCCATGTCGTAATCCCCGTATCGTGCGTACTGTGACCCCGTATCGTGAGTAGGCATTAAAAGTACCTAAATCCTGCTAAAAATTACCTAAATTATCAAATTGCACAACAATCTCATGCACTGTTCATATTGATTAGACACTGTGATAAATAATGAAGATAGTGCCTGATTCGTGTTTTCATCATTCATACTGCCCGGGCATTATAAATAGTGTCTTCATTTATCACTTGGTCCATAACATTTTATAAAAATATACAAATATACGTCATATTTCATAAAACAAATAATTACATAATTTCATTAATTAAATAACTGGTGTTACCTTATGCAACATTTCTAAGTAGGTACTACTTACTCGTACTTTGTTTTCTGTTAGTCATTGGAAGTTCATAATTTCATATATTAAATGAGTGCTCCAGTGACATTTTTAACCAAACTAGTTACTTACTTATGTTATGTGTTTAAATAATCCACACTCAACTCTGAATTTTTATTTTTCATTTCTAACGCAGTTGTATGACGGTTGTTTATAAGCTAGACATGTTGATGTGACGGTATAATGGTGCAGAGACAATGGACTTCAAGGCTTGTTTATTGTCGCGATGGAGTTATTTTGAAGTAAAGTGTGTGCAGGAGTGGAGGCGGCGTCTGTTCAGAGAGAGCCAATGATAGCCGCTCGAATCGGTGGGAGGAACGAGTAATCATGCATTAAGACAACCACGAACAAGGAGATTCAAGCAACTCATTAAAATAATACCTATGTTCGTTTGTTTCCTTAGTTATTTTCTCTAAAATGAGGATTAACTTCCTCATTTTTGAACGGAAACACTCGTCGATTAATAAACTAAGATTTAAATTTTTATAGATACCATAATTACTGATATTATTTACCCACTCTTGTAGCAATAAAGAAATTTGAAATTAATAATATATTTTTGAAAAATGTGGTCCGAAAGGGGAGTCGAAATCTGAAAGTGGGGCAACTGCACTTGTCCCAGTTGCCCCACTTTCAGATTTCGACTCCCCCTTTCGGACCACATTTTTCAAAAATATATTATTAATTTCAAATTTCTTTTATTGAGACAGATGCGAGCAAGCAAGTCCTACAATTGTGCCAATATTCAAGTCAATAGCTTCAGTAGTTCCTAACAGCTGAGACTTACAGACAGATAGACGGAAGTCTTTTCTCACCATAAGACTTCCTATATAACCGACTTCATAAAAAGGAGGAGGTTATCAATGCGACTATATGTTTTTTTAATGTATTGTACATATCTTCGGTATTTGTGAACCAATTTTGATGATTCTTTTTTAGTAACAAGGGTATATTTCCAGGGTGGTCCCATAAAAGTTAGATCAAGATGCACTGCGGAGATAGACAGCGGAAGTCCTCAGCGGGTAACAGCAAGTCACTTGTAATTAGACAATTGTGAACCTTTCTAAAGGCCCAACGAAGGGCGCGAAGCCCTCCTTCCCCTCCACCAACACCAGATCCTCATCATTAACACTAAAAATTATGAAATAAAAACATTAATTTTAAATAAAAAATAAAAACCGCCTTCATATCACTTGCTTGCTTATCGTATGGTTATTGGTCAACCTATTTGTCAGAGTTGTTCAGGCCGCCCATAGGTGTCTGACATGACTTAACGACTGCTGTCGAATGACAACAACCAGGACCGACTGCTTCACGTGCTCTCCGAGGCACGGAGGAGCTCAGATGAAATATGCTACTAGTAGTCATCCATCCAAGTACCGACCGCGCCAACGTTGCTTAACCTGCACGATCACTTTCGGACCGTGCTCGCAACTACTAAAAAGTTAGAAATAATTATAATATGAAAATAAATCCTAGGTGTACCTATATTTATTTGGTGGCAAAGCCAACCACGTGCAACGCGTTGCCCTGCTAGATTTGATTTAAGGCTCGCCACTTCAGTTCGCTGCGCAGGGCGATGCGTTTTTTAATTAATTTACCATTTTGGTACGGAAACGGAACCCTAAAAACCTTTACATAATTTCATAAGCTTTTTTGTAATTTCAGAGAGTGTAATATTTTTTACCATTAAAGAACGGCTAAACGATTATTTATAATTTGAACCGATACTAGGGGCCAATAGGAACCAATAAAATAATCGGAATCGCAACTGCCCCGTGATACGGGTCCAGTTTGGCATCGTATGAAATGAGTTTGGATTTATAACAGCCACCATCTTGTTATAAAAATCTGTCGTGATATCAGCAACGCATAAATAAAGCGTTGTCGAGTAGCGCTCCAGTACACAGCGATCCCTGATTAGGAGCACATCGCGTGACAAACCCCTATTTGTTCGATCATTGTCTTAGCCTGCATCCTCGCACCATCAAAACAAACGGGAACACACACAATCCCAACAATGAATAATACCTCCTACGGATCCAACTTAACCGTCTCTTATTAAAACATCGGCCAAGTGCGAGTCGTACTCGCGCACATAGAAATTTTAATTAATTACTCAATTATTATTTTTTAAATATAGGGGATCATCAATGAGTCCGAATTATTTCAGATTTTTCGGCTTGCAAACTTCGGGGGCTGGTTATGTAATGTGCAAATAAAACCCTTTCATACGACACCCCAGTTGCCCCACTTTCAGATTTCACGCCCCCCCCCCCCCCCTTTCGGACCCCATTTTTCATAAAAATAACATAATTTCCAAATTTATTTTACTTGAGATAAATGCGGACAAGCAAGTGAGTCAAACTGCAACTGTCTCAAATTTCAAGTCGATAACTTCAGTAGTTCCTGAGAAAAGCAGATGTGACATACATACAGCCGGATACCGAAGTCTCACCATAAGGGTTCCTTTTTTACCATTTTGGTACGGAACCCTAAACAGATCTATCACCGATAACAGACAAACGCGTCACACTTATAAGACGCTCTTCCTTGATCGGGGGTTAAAAAATTACCTTAAATAATTAAGGTACCTACGAGTACTTTCCATATAAACATAACATTAGAATAGGAATTATTTAGAAACTATTGGTGTGTTTAGAGGGCAACTGTGGTCAATCGAAACAGCTTGCAAATATCTCGGGACTTTTATCTTATATTTCAACGATAGGTATGCACTTTAAGTTGAAGCAAAAACATATGAATCAATTCCTACGACAATTTTTTAAATGTGTGTCAATAGCTTATTATTAAATAGTCATCATTATAGTTTTAAAATCATCATCATCACGAGTTTTATAATGTGTCCTTAATTAAAGGTACTTTTTATAGAAGCAAAAATCTGAAACACAAGCCCGCAGGCTTAACAGGCCGAGTGTCTAAATTCCGACAACTAGGTTAGCGCTGCTTTGTACTTACATAATTATGCTTATGCTATGTTTGAATAAAATGAAGTTTTAATTTTACTCATACTATTGTATTATACTTTACGCCCGCCCTATAATTTATTTATGATTTTGATACGCCTGAAGAGCTCCACGAAGGCACCTTTAACACGTATTTGTTTTGAAATAGTAGAATATCTATAAATTATCAATTAACTTACCACTTTCAATTTTAGATGAAAATATTCAACATACTAAAGTATTTGTCCAAAGAGCACGGGCTCCAAGTTGCGGACCGGGCAAAACGCAATGCATTGCATTAATTTGTATTTGGCCTTGTATAAGAGAATTATTTCGTCCGACCCACAAAACGTAGCCCGCGCTCTATGTGAGTAATCCCTAAGGAAATGGAAGAAAATATGTAACGTTGTGGTTCCCAGCTCTGCCCTTACAAATGTCTCCTGGTAGCCTTCACGGCTAGTATGTATAGTATAGGTACGAGTATGTAATACTACCTCTGCTCTCCCACTGAACTTAAATTATTTTTATTTAATTTATTCAGTGTGCGAGAAGTGGGCAAGTTTCCGATGCTTGTTACGATACGATAATCTCGGCTTACAGGATGTTTGTAGCGATTTAATTGGCACTCGAGATGCTTCGACACTTTTGCTTTTTTATTTCTGGTCAAAGATGTGACAACTGACAAACTCATATAATGCCAATAGGTAACTAAAACTTCATGATATAACATTATAGTAAGATAAAAGGTCTATAGGCGACGGTGTGACCATCAGATGGCCAATTTGCTCGTTTGGCCTCAAAAAAGTTGCTCTGTTATTTTAAAATTTTTTGATAAAATATGAAGGAAGTCACCAAATATATAAAATTAAACACAGATAATGAAAACATGAATTTTATTAAATATTAAATCCAGTAAATACATAAATTTGATCTACACTTACGAGTATATCTAAGCAATTAAAATGGACCCAGTGGTAACATTTTATTTTAAATGAATTTTATTGAAAAACACGTGTGGAGATTTTGGAAAATCTAGCACTTATTATAAGTAAGTAAGATGGCGTTTATTTATTTATATATACTGGGGTGCAGCCGCGTGCGATATTAAATACTGACAAGAAAATTCCTGTGAACAGCGTGTCCCCTCATATTAATTGTACAAACTGAGCAATTGTACCAATTGCTCACAATTCTAATCAATCAGTAATCAAAATCATCATCAGCAGCTTTCTTGAATTACTGATGGATGGTCTTCATTGTCTCGCAACTAGTCGCAAGTAAACGAGGAGGAAAATCAGCACAACACAAGCCACTATGTCTAGAAATATCACTCTACTAAAACGCGTTAGCTTTATGTGTTGACCCATTTCTGCAGGTACGAGTATATCAAAGGCTCTACATTCAGATCTCATGAACGTAATGTAGAAGCAATGTCAGTGTACTGAACAAAAGGAGTTACCTGTGGAAAAGTAAATATCTAGAACCTTGAGGACTTGATGGTGACCAGGAAAAAGTAAGATGATAATGGTAAATCGGGGATATTTGTTATGCCTGATACTATTCTAGGTTATAAAAATAATATTTGGAATACTATCTTACACTATTACAGTTATTAGTCATATTTCGGTTTTTATTTTCTCTTGTATATTATTTATTAGTATTTACTTTATAAAATTTATTAGTATTTATGTTATAAATAGTGAGTAAAATTATATAGGTTTTATGCTATATTAATAATGAGATTTTTTTTATTTCATATTTACGAGAACTTCTGATTTGTCTGATTGTGTTGAACTGAAGTAGTAACCACATCGTAATATTATTACGTGCCATATGTATGAAAAGAATTACGGGATCATAAAATCACGTAACTTGTTTACCTTCATCATACAATTCATACACGAGGCAGGAGTTAATCCGTGAAAAAAGTGAAGGACATTTATTGCTGTGCATAACGTTTTTCAAAAACTTTTTTCGCGTGTTTAATTTTCTTTGAAATCATAAAGCTTCTTTCACACCAGTCGTACCTTCGATAAAGTTAAGTTACTGCAAGTTAAATAAAACATTTCAAAATTATTATCCAAAAAGTTAGAAAAGAACGTAGTTTTCTTATTGAAATATTTTCGACGGAGAAGAGCGGAATGCCTTATTGAGGCGTCTAGGTATGTACTACTTTATACAAAAAGGATACAATTTCAAATGAATTATGTCGGTTAGATCAAGAAATTCGGTTCGAAGAATGTTGCTTAAATAATTTTTCACAAATATAATGTCAAGAGCACTTCACGGACAATTACCGTTTGATGACGGAGTGACGACGTTGATGACAACATAATATGGAGCGAGTATGGCGTGAGAATATTGGATAACTTATTTGTAAGCTTGGAATATTCTACAAAGTCGGGTTTAACTATAAATAAGCACAGCCAGACAACATCAAAAAGTTTGAAAGTAAAATAAAATATATTACTAATGAATGAGTAATGGATGATCAGAGGTTTGAGCAGAAATAGCGTTAAACATTATATTACACTTGTTTTTGTATTTCAGTCCCAGTCGTAATAAATATTGCAAAAAATATTTTATTAAAGATCTAAGTACTATTTAAAGAATAAGTTATTAACCCCACAAATCAACGTCAACTACACAGGAAACGCAATCAGATTATCGACAAAGCAACTTATTGACCCCTTGCATTAAGACGCGAAATCAAAAATTATAGCTACAGCCACCCCTGCACATAATTCAAGACTGATCCTCCTCGTCCATATTCGACGATCCTCGGACAATGGATCGGACAACACACAGTTAAACGCCGCAAATGCCGTAAGCGGCTATAAATCATTGACATAGCGGAAGTGCGTGGCCTGCCGGCGCGGTGGTGAGAGAACCCCGGCAATAACGGTTGCGCCGTCTCCCGGCATTTTCAGCGTTATAGATAAATTAAATGCCAACACATCCCGCCGGGGCAAGCGCAGTCGAGGCGCGTTAGGAATGTCCAAATAAATTTTTTGATAAACGAACCGGAAGCTGAACCTATTACGTGACACTGCCCCCGTTCCGTCTTGCGCCTCCTCGGTTATTGTTTTTCTCGATCGGTATTTCGGGAATTTGAAGCTTATATTCAAACCAGCATATGGGAAGCGCGGTGCTTTGAATCGATTAGATCGTAATCGATAAGCCGCGCCTAATAGGTCAGTTTTGTGTCGGAATTAATCAAGCGTCAAAGGGCTGGCCATAATTGAGCGCCAAACGTTGCGACTGTGTCGTATATCTTACTAATTAATGGATTCGCTAGAAACGTTTTTGTCACAAAGGACACCGCTTGATAAAAAAACATCTAATTTTTATTTATTTATAGAAAAACCCGTTTTACTAACGTGAGTTAGGCGCGTCTTGACTTAAATAAAAGCCCATTTAATTAGAGTTATTTCTCGTATAACATTTCGTGTTATGGGGTGGAATTGGTGCGTGCACGTTCAATATAAAGAAATATTAATATTCCTGCGATCATAAACAAGAAGTTGACGATGATAATTCGAACGCATAAAACAACGCTTTATCTACGATCGGAAGGCAGCCCCCAGAGAGTTTAGTGTGAAATGTGTTCTCAGAGACACCGTTTAGTAGCGTAATGCGCGTGACTGTCGTACAAATTATGCATTTCAGAGACAAGTCGATTTTATTGCCACGGAAGTGACGTCAATAAACCACTGGTGTACAGAACTTTAATGTTCAAATATCTGATCGGATCCATTTATGTCACGCTATGCCTCGCGGTTTGATATGGAATTAAAACACTGCCTGCTTGCTATGTAAAACAACTGTAATTGGCGCAGTACGTCTGATTCCCTGATCAGACTTTTAGTACAGTTTTAATCCGACCTAGTACGTTTAAATCTCGCACAGTGCTTCTGCTTTTCATCAACATAAATTTGCTAGTGAACTGATTTGTAATCTAAAGTAATTTATTATTCATCATCTTTTCATGACAACTATATGGAATAGGGTTCGAATCATTGCGCTTCATTTATTTTATACCTGTTCGTCGCCTAATGTAGCTCCTGACAGGATATTTTGACTGTTGCTATTTTACTTTTCGATTCCAGATTAACATAATTATTCAATAGAGATCTGGATGGTCATTTTGTATAGAGATTAAAATCCATAACTTCAAATAGTCGCTCAGCAGAGGTTTATTAAAAGTTAGCAAAGTTTCTTTAAAATGGATCGAAAAATTTGAATATCTGTCACAGAACCAAAGAGACCAATATTGCTCAATGAATTTTGAAGAATATGAAAGGTGTAATCTAAATATAATAATACCAACCTCGGGTGGACGAATTCTATATTTGCGACCACCAACCATCAATTCACATGTGTGACAACAACTAACTAGGATGAACTAAAAACGTATTGGTGGTATATCCTGATTGAGGGTGGTAGATCTTGATGTGCAGATCACATGGGGTGGAACCACCCTCATATTTATTTCTGCCGCAAAGCAGAATTTCTGTGTTTCGGTTTGAAAGGTAGGAGAGCCAGCGTAGTTACCGGTCGATAACCCTCTAATAATAATACAGTGAGGTAAGAATATGGGAAATGGTGATCGCTTACCATCAGGTGGCCCGTTTGCTGGTCTGCTCTCCTTATACAATAAAAAAATACTAGTAGTAAAACTTTTCAGTAAACTAAGGACAATACACAAGCCAAAATTATTTTTTCAACCCAGTCCACACTGCCTGATAATGATGATGGTAAATGTCAATGCATGTGTGTACCTAGGCTATGTAGATCATTCACCTTGTCTTTATTACCTATCATATTCCTCAAGAGTTCCAAACTCAGATCAATATCAAATACTAACTAAATCGTCCCAAATATAAACGGTGTGTGACGCTCAAGCGCTCGAAACGCCTTCGTAACAACTGAAAAAAATGATATACTCCGCACCTTATATTGAACGGGAAATAAATCGTATACTTCCTTTAAGTGCCAATAAAAGTTGGAGTAAATCATAAAAGTATCACTCCTCGAGAAACGTCTATAACAAGTGTGTTATTGCGGAATAATTCAGTAGCGAAAGAGGGTGGTTTGAAGGATGGCTCCCTCAAGATCCTGGCGGGCGAGGTTCGACCTAGAATTCCCGATGCTCTATCAAAGCCTTCAATTATTTATCGGACCCGTGTCTACTTTTCATTTTACTCCTTTCCCGGTAAGGCTTTCAGTGCCGGAGAATAAACATGTCACACCATTGGGAATTCGCTTTACATGAATAGTGGTCTTGTGGCTGTGAACTGTGAACTGTCATTGGTGGCGGTTCCGCGGTTGACAGTGATAAATGGTGGCTTGTTTATTTTAATTATAAACAATGACCGATACGTTTCATAGCGAAATAAGTGTATGCGCATGGAATTGACTCTAAACTTCTAGATGATTGTACTGAGCTTAGAATCTAAGGTACAAGCTGTACATTGTAAGACACGTCAAGCTATGCTCGCTAGCTCTGTCGAACCCTGTCACAATAAGTTTTTTTTTAATTTCTTGACATTCGTATAACTACATGTGTCCAATATGTTAAAGCGACGAAGTACCAAAGTAGGTAATATTGACAGTATAATTTTTGTATTAATATCAGTTCTATCTACCTACTCTTCCCCCGTTGCCATTTCAAACCTAGTCGGTACCAATGTTATAAATGCAAGCAACAATAAAATAATAATTACTAATAAATCAAAAATATAATTTATATTTACTGTTTGCTATAAAAATACTATCATTACCGTAGCGTACAGGAAACATAAAAATTATATTATCTTTTCACGTGCATGCTTGGTGATTTGTTAGTTAGTATTTACCTAGTAAATATATTTGGAGCTTTAGCTAAAAATTTGCAGTTTAAAATTTGAGTTTTTGGTATTTACTCTGTGAAGCTTTATTAAATTACGCTCATTGTCACGTTTCACTTTTGCTGCAATGAACAAGAGTTCTTTGTTTTCAAGAAAGATCTATCCTTTAAAATTTGGTATTTATTTTATTATGTAAATAATAATAATAATAAAATATAAATTATCTAAAATTATCATAAAACATGAGTACCTATACATAAATTTAGATAAATTTTACAATAAAATATAAGTTTTACTATAGGTAAACCGTGACCCCACAGTTAAGCGGTTTACCTATAGTACCTATCATAGTAAAATTATTTTGTACCTATTTATCAGAGTCAAGCTAAAAAAAATATTTTTTTTAGTTTAATGCTAACGATGCATTCAAAACTTAATAAAACCAAGAAGTCCTCACAACTTTCAGTTCCAATGCCATGCGGCCACCGCCCACCACCTAAATGGTATTTTTACTTCGGTCTTTGTATAGGTATGTAAGACCGGCGCGTAAGCTGGGCACAATACGACATCTCTCGAGGTTGTGGCCAGTTATGTGAGGCAAAAAGCAATGATAATGACAAAGACCATCGTCGGCGCAAAGGGCGCGGGAAGAGGCCCCGCCGACGTACGCGTGTCGAATAACGATGCGCCCAAGCAGATATCGGAAACTCGTAGATTGGACTACGAAAAACCACAACATAACAATAAATAAAAGTCTATTCGTTTACTTAGTGATCGTCTTTATAATATGCTGCATCCGGTACGCGTCTATGTGCCGGATAGCGTCAAAGAGGTTGCCTCTTAGCGTACATACGCGCGGGGAATTTGTTGTCTTTAAATATCGACGCTTTACAATGAATGGTTGTGTTTTAGTTTATGTTACGTGCATTAAAAAATAAGAAACCAATGAACCTAAAACAAACTAACTACAAAACGAACCTAAGACACAAATTTTGCAAAACCTGTAAGCAAATTATTGTAAATGTTCATAGGAACTGCCGCCCGCCCTCCGTTGAAATGGATAACGATTTTAATTGGATGGATAAGCCTGCTACAATAGAAGGAACTTCAAAAATAGTTAGGATAGTGTTTTATTAGTCTAATTATTTTATTCCCGTTTATTAAATTTAGTTTAGTTTCAGTTTCATTTGTTTATAGTCAGTCACATAAAACCTTTACAGATAATTCAATAGTGGCAGACTGGTTCCTAAATTTATTTACGTTTGGATGTACGATTACTAAGCTGGAGGATAGACTGTACCTGATATTTATATTTTTTTTTAAAGTTAGTGTCTAGCAGTGGGACAACTATGGCTAAAGAAAAAAAGTTAGTAAACTTCGTAATGTTTTAAAAGGCAATTGGCGTTAGGAGAAAAAATTCGATGGATGACCCTTTGAGAATGGGTAGAGGAAATGGCGAGCCACGAACTTTAAACGTCTTTCGTGGCGTTACGTCATTTGAATCCTGCATCTGTTTTTGTTTGCTACCATTCGCATTTACAAAAATTAAATATTTTTACGTAGGAGATTCTAACTTTGCTGATAGCTGTATGAATAAAATCGTAGTGTTACTTACTCAGTAGCATGGTGAAGAGGGGTGGTCTAAGGCAATAGTAGAAACACGTCGCGAACATCGTTCGGGGGTCACGTAACGTAAGATACCGAATTACCCCGCTTTCGCAAACTGATCCTTAGTGTGCCCAGGGAAATACGCCATGGTAGTGGAATAAAAGTAGGTATTTTACCAAAATAAAGTTTTATTATAGAGAAATGAAACTCTTAAATAATGAAAAAGTTTATGGTTCGACGTTTAAAATTATAGGTTTTGGTTCTCTATCTGTTAACAGTTCCTGAATTTGTACTGAATAAAATGTATTCATAATGTCAGTTTTAGAGAAATACTGTTTACTAATATAGTAAGCTAAACGATTTACCTATTGATTATTGTATTAGAATTTTTTTAAAGTAAATAGAAGTCGCATGGTAGAATTATGTGACAATGAACAATCTTTGTTGTACAACATGATTACCTTCTTATTTTACCTTTACCTCCTTAAATTTAATAAGTGTACCAATGGCATAGGGACAAACAGCCTCTGTAACAACATTTTTGTTAAGAAAAATCTGTCGCTACACGACATAAAATAGAGAGAAATATTTTATTGGTATAGAAAATCCTGACGTTTTCAAAACAAAACCGTTTTCTTTCCAAATCTATCGATAAGCTTCAGGTTTTTAAAATCTTATTCAAACTTTATAGAATAAGTGGCGCTCCCCTCGAAAAGGGTCTTGATATTATTGTGTAGCCATCTGTGACGAGGCCCGGGACGCCATCGAAAGGACATATTTTTAGATTTAACTCGTAAATTACTACGATCCAATTGGTTTACGCTCGTGTGAGAATTAGGAGAGAGGTTTTATTTGCCAGTGTGGTTGTTTATTGTGACTGTAGGGGAGCCGCTGAATTGAGCCCGTAAAGACATTTTATACGTATTTAACGAGAAATTAAAACGTTTCTCGGTCGTTAGTTCGGAAAGCCCAAAGTATGCTAAGAGGCTACTTCTTGAAGCCCATGAAATGAAATGATGATATGAAATGACATTTTTATTTGCCAGAACATTGAGAAAATTACATGTGATTTAAAAAAGCACAGGTATCATATGTTCCACCGATAACGGTATGCAAATCTTATCTGCTATTTGTTAGTGTCATTGAGATACTCTTTTATGGAGTAATAACATTTGTCTAGAAGCCACTTGGAAATATTAGTTTTAAATTGGCTAGCAGGACCATTTTTAAGGCGACTAGGCAGATTATTATACACTAAAATTGCCATACAGAAGGAATTCTTTTTATACAAATCTCCTCTGGAACTTGACAAAAAGAGACGGTTTCTGTGTCTTGTAATTTGGTAAATGAAACTCAAATAGTACTACTTACGCATCTACAGGTAATGATTCTCGTATTTATAGTACATATAGATACATAGGGTGTAACATTATTTGCGGATATTTTTGAAGCGTACGTAAATAAAAATAAACAAGTCTATGTGATTTTTTAGAAATTAAATCATTTAAGTTAATAACGTAAACAAGAAATACTTCACCTGTAAGTCGACTACGTAAATATACGACCCTGAAAATATCCGCAACTATAATGTTACATTCTGTATAGACAGGGTCGTATATTTACGTAAGGGCATTTTTTACACAAATAAAACAATACCCGAGACCTTGGATTCTAGACAGTGCCCATAATAATATCCCTTAATAGTAGTAAATCACAAAATCAGCATACAATATTATTTTTAAACATTGTTATTTATGAAGAGATGTATAAATATCATATTCAAGCCAGAACCTAATATCGTATGTTAACTAATTTAAAAATGTGTGTCGTCACTTATTAACGTGGCTATAAATTAATTTACTTCCATAATATAATAATGGGTTGCCGCTATAAAACGTATCTGTCACCGTAATTTTGAACACAGATTGTTGCACTAATGTATCGGCTCTAAAAGAAGGGGTTGACGACCCCTTTTGCTCGATTTTCATTCGTCACACACACGCCGTCAAATGGAAATTTAATTTTTTTAAATTGCTTTTTTATTGCGTTTTGAAAGGGAACGAAAAGTAGTAAGCAAGTATGAAATCCCTTGACTTACTCGTAATATATAAATTTTATGTATAAAATGAACTATTTGAAAATATAAATCAAAGTTCCTATTTAAACGTAGATCTTAGATCACTTAGATCTAGAAAATGAATACGTTAATAAACCCCTCAATACTCGTATATAATTGTGCAAAATCGTTGGTTATAATAATACAAATACATATATTAAATAAATATACTTTATTGCACACCCGGGACATAAACAAAACATACCTACAACATAAAGAGAGGTACAATACGAGTACGATGTGCAGAAGGCGGCCTTATCGCCTTATAATAATAGTTATAGCAAAATTAAAGATTGTATAGTTCTTCACTTAAATACATTGTTACTACATGACGAGGTTAGGTTTATTTAATTTATGTGAGAAATAAATATTAAAGTTTTCTCTTTTCCTAAATATAGGTAATACCTATAACATTTTATAGTAATAGCAAAGTAATGACCACTGATCGGAGTAGGTAGGGCTCTTTCGGGTCAATGTCGTCAAAGGTTATATTAATATGGATATGATTTCGGGATCCCGTTTTAAGTTATCGAGCAAATGTTGTAAATTACTTTTATAAACCTCGCCCTTACTCGGCGGAATACGATTTTTTAAAAATTGTGAACTTACGAAGAAGTTAAAACACTACCATAGGTACACTAGTGCCATGAATCTTAAAAAAATATTTCGCCACCAATCTTGTGTATCAAAACAAATATAACGTTAAAAATCTAAATAATATATTTATTCAATCCCGGAAATACCGGGATTATTGGGCATACTTATCCATATTATGACCGTATGTGGCAAGTACCAAAAACAGCCCTACCTACTTCGATCATAGGTAATGACATATCTTGATATACGATTACCGTATTCCTATTAGTCATCAGACTGAAGTATGTACGTACTTACTTCCCTCATGACATTAGTATCACTCTAAGGATAATAATTACGAAGAACCTAGAACTTCTTGTTAAAATTCTGTAAAACGGCAGTCGAACACTTAAACTGCTGGTAATAACAGGGCGCGGATTCCAACCCTTAATAAACATGCATCATTAGATTGTTAGCTACTACAAGATTTATAATCTACCCCGTTGTATAATAACATAATTGCTAGAGCCGTATGAAATATCGCGTAAATTTCTTGTATACGAATTGCAGTTATTATAAGGTATAAGAAACTAGGTACTTTAACAAATAAGAACCCAAATTGAAGAGACAATACTCAATGATACTGTATATTTATACTGATCAACGCAATTAACCTCAATGTTCGCTAAACAGTCAGTTTCCCTTTGCTACTAATAAACGAACAGAGCTCTAAATATCAACGGTTGAACAAAGAATCTAATACCAAAGTTTTTTCATCTTCTTTACAATTTAAACAGAAATGAAGGGTGAAGTCTAATAAGAGTACGGACCTCATATTGCAGTTGAGTCGAACAATCGGGAAGTTTCGAGACAGTAGACACTGTGGCGCGTCTACAAACCCCAAGTTAATCTCGACTATACCCGCCCTGTACATACTATAGTGAGAATATAAGAAAATGGATATTTATACGTACTTAAAATGTAGAAATTTGTACCTGTACATCTACTGTCTTTCTCAAAATAAGTAGATACTCGTACTTACCTACTTACTTAACATAAAAATCATCAAAACATTTAATTTATTTTACTGAGATAAGTAAGTACAGTGGAAATTATTTTATTTTACCAACTGAAAAGAGTACGGTAGGTAGTACCATAACTTATACCTAATTTATAATTTTCCTTAAATTAATAAATGTATACTTACTTAAACATAAGTACCTATAAAGGTGACGAGTGTCACTTTCGTCAAGTATTACTGTAGTGTGTACCACCGAAGTGAACTAACTACCTCAGTTCACGTTAAACTTAATACTTACTTGAAACTTTCACGCGGCGTGATTGCAAATCTGAAAAGTTCTCGTCTCGGCGTGACACCTCCCACACATGGCTACAAGAAACTGTACATTCAAAACACGACTCTGAACATTCTACGCTAAGATGATTTTTGCCTAATGTTAATCTAAAATCTCAGTGTTGTTAACTTTAAACTATATCGGTTTCACACTTGTGTTTACCGCTGCAACAGAATAAAATTATACATTTTCGTTGTTTCAATGTTCTAGTTTTGTAGAAATACATATGTAGCACAGGATCGTATAGGGTGGCACGAAAGAGAGGAGGCTTATACCCTGCAGTGGGACGACATGGGCTGATGATGATGATGATCATGATGATATGTAACACAATGTTCCATTCTTCTACTTTTGTAGCAATCTGACTCGTATACTTGTAAATTTGTTCTCAAACAGAATTAGCTAATTAAAATTCTGCAATAAATAAATAAACTGTCTGTGAATTGTACACACTTTTAACCCCCGACCGATCGAGTGAGAGCGTGTTATTAGTTTGACACGTTTGTCTGTTTCTCTGTCTGTCTGTTTGTGTGTTTATCTGTGGCATCATAATTTAACAACGGATGTTCCGATTTGGAGCAGGATTTTTTAATAGAATTTTGTCGAGAGTGTTCTTAGCTGGGTCTGATAAAACTGTTTTTATATTTGGTGTATTTTTGATGTCAGATGGGACCTCTGGAACGGTAATAGCTAGATGATTCTAATTTAAGCTCAAATGTTCATGTTAATGGTGCGTTTCCGACATCTGTAACCTTGAGGATCTGACGAATTTCACAATGTGAAACTGGAATCATTGTAAGATTATCCCGCCGAAACTATAATAGTGAGATGGGGTCTTCTTGAACTAAATTTGTAGGGAAACCTGAGACATTACAATAGAAAAATAATTAAAGATGACGGCCTAAAATAAATGAAAATTTTGTGGAGCTAAGAATGTTAAGAGGGCGGAGCCTGGAACGGCCTTCAGGCGCCGGAGATTTAACCTGCTGAATGTTCATAGCCATGTCAGATGAAAAATGGATCAGTGGTTCTAAGATCTTGGAATATTTTGGGATGTTGGAGTATGATGGAATCTCTGGAACGGTAACAGTTAGGTTGTTCGAGTTTCAGCTCAAATGTTTATGACCATGGTGACCTTCCCACATCAGGAATCTTGAGGACCTGACGATGACCAGGAAAAATTAAGGGGATCTCCACGTCGGGGGTTTCTTAAATTATTAATTTAGTGTTATTACTTGCGTAAAACTTAATACCTGTAGTGTTTGAGATAATTTATATTCTATCACGTCACATTTTTCTGTCTACTAGTGTAATCGTTAGTTTTGATAATTAAATTACAAACACTTTTCTATATGTATATTGCATTATTCTTCTTCTTCTAAGTCGTATTCCTCATTGATGAGAGTCGTGATCTCTCTATGAAAATAACCACATAGAACGACTTTCTTGGCAGATTCAGACACTGGTTATCTCAGTGTGCAGGTTTCCTCACAATATTTTCCTTCACCGTTTAAGCAATTAGTAAAAAACCAATTTGTAGAAAAAGCAATTTGTACATGACATTGCATGGTTCAAACCCGGTCCCGCATGGAAGTCCTAGCCACTCATTATTATCATATTGGTTCATTAATCTGTATCTACTTACTGATTATTATAATTATACCAGTGGCTCAATTCTGTATCTGTCACTAGTGATAAAAAAGGTGACAGTAACCCTTTTTCATCACTATAATAGTGACTATATAGAATTTGGACCAAAGATGCATATTTAATACGTATAGCTTAGATGTCAATTTTAATATACCATATAAAAGTGTGTGTTTGAAAACTCAGGAGCTTTTAATAAAACTATGGAACAAACAGCACAACTCGATGCCATGGTATGAACTCTTGCAAATTGCGCTAAGCTGCGGGGTGGCGGCGTTTAACAAGAACCTGTGCGATGCAGTTCCGTCGAGATCTTAAGGCGATGAAGTAGTTAATTTACTGGTAGTTTTCTATCTACTATTTTTTTATTTACAGCGTCACCTGGGTGCGTATGTACAAAGTTTTACATATATCCGCCGCAAAGAGCAATGCAAGCATTCTTGGGATTTGTGCGTTCTTTCTTTTACTTTATTAGCTAGCATTACTGTTCCTTTTTTAAGGGTGAGATAGCCAGCGTAATTATAGGCACAGGATCCACTCCACTTACGTCCGCAAGGTTCGCAGCGCATCGAAAATTGTCTTGCAATATTTTACTAAGGTGGGATGTCTGTGGGTGACGGTTACCATTTACCATCAGGTCACCCGTGTACTTCTCTGCTTGCAATTTATTTTAATTTTTTAAGTCGTATTCCTCATTGCTGAGGGTCGTGATCATTCTAAGGTATTACACATAGAACCGACTCTCGTGGCAGATTTAATGGAGTGGTTTGCCATTGCCTTCCCCATTTCACATACTGGTTATCTCAGTGTGCAGGTTTCCTCACGATGTTTTCCTTCACCGTCAGAGCACTCGGTAAATGTACGTAAGTCCTTTGAAAAAACCGAAAAACTCATTGGTACATGACATTGCACGGTTACGAACTCGGACCTCCTGCATGGAAGCCCGACGTCCTAGACACGACGCCACCGACGCTCTTAAATTGTAATTTATAGGTCTGATTAAATTCACACCACATTTGATCTAAGTATGCCTACTACAATGAAAATTATATAACAGACCCAGTCGTGAAGTTATATAGTAAAATAAACCTCGGCATCTTTTCTTGTATCTTACAAGAAGAGGATTTTTGTGATATAACGGCTACGGATCGAATCATGTGCCCGAAACACTTTTGGTTAGTTTTTATAATTCTAATCCAGTACTCTAATCTGTACACTTATAGGTAGATATAAAAGTGTATAGTGATAGTGTATTCAATCATTCATTCATAAATGATGATAATCATTTGATTATCAAAAACCGCGTATAATTAAAATTTATATACGAATACTTATTTTAGTCATTGAGTGAAAGAGGAACTGTGTGGCTTGGGATTCTTAAGTAATAGATTATTGTTTCTGCTTACCCTGTCGTCCAATAGGATAGGTATAATTAAATACTTGTTGGCGTAGTTGGCATCCACCACAAAGTACACAATATTTACGATGAAAACCCTGCGTAAGAGCATACGGCCGATTACGACCTTTAATTAATTCATAAATATTGCACATTTACCTCCAAGCTTTATTTCATTAAGTGAATGCGTTCGCCGACAAAGCTTTTGTTAGACTCCACTATAGACGCACGTTTTCGATTGTTAAATTTAGTGGGTATTCGAGCAACACACACTCCAAAATGTCCAATTAGAGGAGACTGGTCCTTAACAAGGAGCTGGAGGGCCGATGAGAGCTTGCGAACAAAACTATGTGGTAGCGTGGTACGGCGCAGCAAGCAATGCAACCCTCCCCCCTCCCCCACGCGCCCTCTTAACCCTCCCAACCCCCAGGTATATACTGAGGTGAACAGCAATCTCATCCGTACAGTCTAGTTCTATACTACAACACAATTGTTTCTCTATCTCCCTAACTCAGTCGAGTTTTTGATTGTGGTAGAGTTCATGTTTTGTTATAAGTGTTATGTAAGAATAATTTATATATAAGGTATAATTTATATTAGTTTTCTGTATTACATGTAGGTATTGTGTTAAAAAGAGACTTTAAATTTTAGGGCATATACGTATTTTTTTCTGTGGTTGCAGCTAAATTATTACCCATCCCTAAAAGAAATACGTTTCTTACACTTCTTCTTAAGTTAGACACAGTTTTCATCCTTCAGACTTTCAAGTCTGATCGCCTACATGGCCGCCTGAGTCCTTTTGTGACGTTGTTTGTTTTCTTTTTTTATTTGCCTATAATCGATAATATACATGTACGTATGTATAGCATTTCTAATAAAACAGGGGCAAAGTACCAGATGTCGCTAGTTTCATAGAGAAGAGATTAAGATCCACATGAGATTCAATACCATTACGCTATGTGCCAAATAACGATCAGCAATTCACGAAGTGGCTAAAATCTTAGACAGATAGAGTAGAACTCGACCTACACTCGATTACAGTATCTGTCTAAGATTATTAGCACTTCGTGAAATGCCTAAGCACTTTGTGAAATGCGCCATGACCGTATGTGTCTACGACATATTCATTTCTAGGAACATGTTCAATAATAAACGATATGATTCGTATAGTTTGGTATATTGGTACACTTTGTATATGCAATGACCATAATAATATATACAGTAGTTACATAACCTACGTTGCTCTTAGTAAATGTATGTGGTTCGGGAAAAGTTTAATATATTATCAATCATTTATACTTATATTCTTGGTCAGGCTTCAATTCTTTATTGTAGAGTTTTCGATAACGTTTATATTGAATATTAATAGAAGTAACTTTGAATAGAACAAACTTCTAAAAAGTCTTCTTCTTCTTTTCAGCCTATCGTAACCCATCGTTGGGTATAGGCCTCTTCATGTACACGCCATTCTCCTCGGTCACCAGCCGTTCGCATCCACATCCTCCCCGCCGTCTTCACAATGTCGTCGGTCCACCTCGCGGGCTGCCTACCGACACTTCTGCGCCCCACTCGGGGTCGCCACTCGAGCAGTCTTCGGGACCACCTATCGTCCTGCATTCTACACACGTGCCCTGCCCATCTCCACTTAGACCTGGACACTATACTGGCTATATCCGGCACTCTCGTCTTTTTCCGGATCTCGGTCTAAAAAGTGTTGACTTTAAATTTGTTGACGTTGAAATAAACAATGAATGTTACCTATCTATAATAAGTAAGCATAAGCGACTTCACTAAAATTATCTATCGGCTTACCTAATAGTACAGCAACAGTCATTTAAATTATTGATAGGCTAACGTCGAGTCGGTCGTCGAGATTCGTTTTTATGTGTGCTACTTAAAATCTACCTCTGTGTTCGTTAGTGTGTGATCCGATCACAGTTTTGTTGTAAAGATTATGTCCTAAAGAAACCTCCATCCGGTCTTTGAGTATGACCGGTCAACATGAGATAGATACTCTGAATCGGGGTTGAGATAATAGTGCCTATTAGGTACTTATGGTTACTGTTAAAAAAATACATATAATTTTTATTATTTTAAGCGTAATTATGAAGCTGGCGTTAGAGTTAGAAAGGCATTAAATACTCGTAAATAAGTTTATGCAGTAAAATTATCATATTACAGTCAGTATATATAGTACCTACTCTGTGATATTACCTATGTTAATACAGCTCATGATACAGCATTTCTACATGTATGTATAAACAAAAAGTGTCTAAAAATTACAAATAAGGGTATGACTCTAATAAATTGTTGGTCCGATTGTCATTTCAATATAATTGCGAGGCTTATTTGGAATTGCTAAATAAGAAAAAAAAAATATTTTTTCAGCTATCCTTAATTATTTAATTGCGTAGTTGTGCATGTATGATCGTAAAATGATATCGCAAGTCGTGTCCGCAGTGAGAGGGGCGATGTGCAGCATGGAGTATAGTGGTCAACATCGTTCCTCCAATGTCGGACATGTCGCTCCTATCTGTTTCGATGCATTTGTCGTTTAAACACCAACCTGTAATAAATCAGACACTATATTGCCTATCGCCAAAGGTAATAACAACCAGCGGCTATGAGAGAAAAGTCAACTTTATTGCTTCGAATTTAAAGCTAAATTTGACGACATTAAGTTGAGCTTTCATACCTGGTGTTACGAGCTAATTTAAGCCTATCTCGAGTCCACTGCAGACACTCTTCATTCAATACTTTAAATGAGATTCTTATCGTCCGTCCTTAAATAGATTAGTAGATTAATGATGTCTGTAATAATTAATAATGGATCGTGAATTTTACAACAACAATAAAAGCGGTTCGGTCGCCGTCGTAAACCTTACCTTGCAGTTTGTGTTGTTTTGAATCCTTTAGCTTTACGATCCGTCAATACGTTCCATATATTTAGCTCGTTTTAATTACGGCGACGACGTTATCGTCGAGTTTATTGCACTTCATTTTTTCATATGATTAAAACCTTGTCCAATATCCCTGGTCATACAATTCGCTAAACTTACATGTAATAAAACAATCTGCAGAAACGCATCACACGTAGTGGATTATACTCGTACTACTCTGATTTTTCGATGCTATTTTCTTAGATGCTAATATTTTGAGGGGACATGTAATACTCGTAAATATTACTTCCAAATATACTCATAAATATCTCACGTAAATTTTCGGTGCAAAAATCGACACCGCTTTGAAAATAAAGATTATTAACAGCATGAAATTTAAGCATTCTGCATTCTTAGACATTCTGCAAGTTAGACTTTCTGATCATGATGGGATAAATAAAACGTAGAAAATTGTCAGTGTACATAGTAGAAAAAACAATTTTATTGATTTTCTTGAATAATAAGAAGTTAAATTTGAATATTGGTAATAGTTGTTGTTACCATTAATTAAAAATGTAGATTAAATGTAATTGCAACTTGCGACCCTTGAAATATTTACATCAAATAAAAAATCATCTTACGAGTATATGCAAAAATAGACAAAAAAAAATCCTTCTTTTTGAATCATAGGTACAGATAATTTATCGACCCGGAATCGAACCCAGAACACCTTTCACTGCACCAACCAAACTCTTCAGTGTTGAGTGAGTGTTCGAATTTCCGAAAAATCTAACTCGTCATAACGCCCGATCGCAATCCAGAATAAGTCACAAATTCATACTTAATATTCAAATATTTTACAATGGCAGTTTGTGTATTTGCTTAGATACAATCTTATCATAATATTCTATTTTTAATATAAATAAAAATACATAACATTACACAGATGGCAGGCATTAATAGATAGGATGTATCTGGATGTCTTCTACCTGAATGAAGAGATAATATCTAGTTAAAAGCATCTTAAAAGCTAATGTTTGCACCCACTTATCTCATTATCAACTTAATTGGAATCCATACAAGAATCATTGAGATTGATCTAATCAAATAAGTCAGTAAAAAATTATGAACAGGCTCGGACGCAACTCGATCAACGTACAAGCTTTAAAAAGTTAAGCCCTTTGAAAAGAGGAAAAAAAAACGGAGTGGCCCTAATTGATGCGTCGTCTTTGTTTAGTTTAATTCTAACATGCTTTTCCCATTAAAGTGGTCAGGAATCGGGCCCGTGTAGAAGATAACGCCGACTCTTTTACTCCTTATACGTTATAATATTATGAAGTAGAGCCGACCCTTCGAGCTGTTAACCCTAGTCTAACTTGAATTTTGATTTCGGCGACGTCGTGGCCTATTCGCCGCGTCGGAGAATAAATAAGATAATCACGCGGTGTTCGGCTCCATTGCGTTTTTACATTGTTACGGTGTCCCCGGGGCGTTCGCATCGCGTATTGAGAATCGATATGTTAGCGCTAAGTGCTTAAGTGCTTCGAGGGGATTGCGTTTCACTGATGAATAAGCAATGCAAATTATCAAACCTACGATACTAATTTAAAAATATATCTGTATCTGTGGCAAGCTTAAAATATATTTCTACCATCAATTTTCATATTAGTAAGTTAATTAAAATGTGATCAGTTGAGTTCATAGCACAGTTTCGTTAATAGGTGTTTCATTATTTTTTCGTGGTTTTGGTACGTGAATTTTCATCCTATCTCGGACAAAACCTCTGGATTTGTATGCCGATGGGGAATAAAATCAGTTAATCATAGTTAAAAACTCGGAGTTAACGCACCGGTGCCACTGGCCAAACGCGTTGAGAAGACAACTCGGCACCTTTTGTGAGTTTTATGGATAATCTTCGTTTTACGTGTATTAACATGCCAAGCTGTGTCCGGTCGCGCGTTCGAGACCCTCTCTACGCCCGCGCCCACTCGCTTTGTTATCAGCCCATGGTCAATGCTCGATAATTTTATTACAGAAGTTTTGTCAAATTACTTGTGCTTTCAATTTAAATTAAACGATACTTGTCTTTCCTTGATATAAAGCATTAATTTATTTTAAGCCTTTGATTTGGTAAATTTGCGGTCAGATTTGGGTTGCTACACATCTACTTTGTCTGTTTTTCCTTTGGTTTATATTCTATAATGTCCCAAAGAGTGAGTGAGACTAAGTCGAAAAATAATTTTGGAATCATGTGATAAGATTAATACTCGTAAGGTTGTCCGTTAAAATAGTGGGTTAGAAGTAAAACTATTTTGCTTTTAATTACGAAGTAGAGAACATGATTAGGAAGTGTAAAAGTTACATGTATGTCGTAAAATGTATGTCGTGAACGTTTAGAATAATTAGGTAGTAGTTTCATAGAAAATCTAATTAATCACCTTTTGAAGATGGTATGACTCTGTGTAGAGTCAGCCCTGAGTGGCACCATCCTTTTACCTATATCTGCTGCAACGCAAAAATGCTTGCTTTGCTATGTTTCGGGTTGAAGTGTAAGAGAGCTAGCTAGGTAATTACCGGCACATGACGAACTCCATCAAGTCCTCAAGTTTACTATCTCATAGAAAACTCTTTAATAACTTCATAGTGAGATGAAATATCTTTGGGGGACGGTGACCCGTACCATCAGGTTTGCTCATTTGCTCGTTTGCGCTCCTTATAAAGATAAAAAAATATACCTAATCAATTGCACGGAAGGCGTGTGAAATTCACCAATCAGCACTGGGCCCGCTGCGTGGATCATGGCCCATACCCCCTTGTGCAAGGGGAGGCCTGTGCCCCAACAGTGGGGAAATTAATAGGCTGATGATGATGATGAATGGCACGGAATACATACTCACTACCACAGCGCTGCGTACGAAATTGCACCTCGACTTTTTATCGTCGTTTTTCAGAATAATTACTATTTTGTGTTTTTTGGAACAAAAGATCAGAATCCTCAACGCTTACGTATACTTATCCGGCAGCCCTAAGCGCCTGCTCCCAACAACGTCATTCCAAGGCTCCCCTGCGTTTCAGGAATGACACTGTAAACAAAAGTATCATATAAGTTTATTAATTACACGACCCCTCCGGCATAAATAGGGTTCCCATTTGTTCTGTTGTCTACGTACTCCAGGTCGGGTCGGAACAACTACTGCCTAGAGGATTTTAGGGAAAGTTTGGGGTCATGTACAACTTGGAATAATCTTATAATTATACAAATGCTCTATTGTTTAGCTTTTAGTGCAGAAACAACTGTTTCATGTTTGATTTCTGTACCTATTCGATAAGAAATTGTATTTTTTTTAATTAATTATATTTCTTATAGATTTTGACGAAGGAAACTAAAGTTGTTATAAAAATGAATGTTTTTTTTTCTTTGTACTCTATGAGTTCCTACGCCATTCACCCGATTGCGATGAAACTTTGGTAAGTTGTTATGCACACGCCCGGGAAGGTTTCTGAGTCAAAAAAAACAAGGCGAGCGAAGCCACCGCCGGGGCGCACGCGCAGCTAGTACATTATAAACAGTAAGAATCAGAATCTATGAAACGTAAAACTGAATTCAATCTATACTATACTTGTTACAAAATTATCACTGTTGGTAGGTGCAATATGTTTGGAAAATCGAAATTTTAATTGCTACCACCTTTAATTCTATCCAAAAGTTTTGGAACAAAAAGTTGTTCTACATTATGTTATAAACTTATGAGTATAAGAACTTTCCAGTAACAGTCCTAAAATTGACAGTTTTTGTGGCAACCCCGCGCACGAGCCTCCATGAATATTAATTACTGGATACCGAAAGCTTTAGAACGCTCAAGAAGGGAAAGTTTTACAAAGAGCTTTTATTATTTAAGAAGTATCGTCTATGTGGTAAAACGAATTATGGTTGCCAAGTATTGTCGGAGTAATATGGACTATTACTCGTTGTTAGCAAAGTCGAATTTACAATGTTTCGTCGGTCATTTATCATAACTCGATAAACAAGTGGCGGAAGAAAGTCAATAGAGTAGGTGCTCGAGGGTAGGCTTTACATAGCGTCTCCGTTCGGCTCGTACCGCCTTATGAACAAATAACAAGAGACTTATGCGAGACAGAGATGTATATTTCGCTGTCATACCAATTGTATTCTTTAGAGTTCTTTATCGCATATTTACCTAACATCGATTTAATTACTCGATACCTATCATGATTCAAATTCTGCCTGTAGTGTAATTTATATCTGCATCAAAGTTAACTCTTCACCATAATACATGCTGTCCCTTTTTACGACATTAAAGTCGTTTCTTGTAACTCACCAATAAACTCTCATTTTGTTAAAATAGACATAAGCTCCACTTCTTTGAAAATACGCCCCACGACACATGTACGGAAACCAAAAAGAAACTGATAAGTTTAATCGAATTGGTCAATGCTCTGCATCATCACATTCTGAGTTTTTCCATTTCGCAATTCTGCAAATTAGTGTCGTCCAATTCGTTTACATAAACGAGCATAACATTTTTATTTAAAATTAGTACCTACATTGTCACTACACTCTCTGAACTTGAACTGTATTAAAAAGTTACACTTTCAGTAGGTGCAGTGTTGAATTACTATATTGATTTTACGAAATTCTGTAATAAGTACTTATGTAGATACTTACTGGAATAAGCAATCATTTGCGCCAATCATCAACTTGTAAATCGGTTTGTAACGAATTAGTATAATGAGGTTTTTGTGGGTTTATAAATAGGAACTGAATTTATACACCTTTGGGCCTAATTACTATCTGACAATGATCTTTTCATTAGAGGTTGCAGAGATTGAGTCATGAATATAGGCCAGAAATTACTTACGATTGCACTATTCTATCATCCTATTCAAATGTAGATTAACAGATAAACTTAAACTAAATCCAAAATAATTATCAACATAAATAAAGCAGTTTACGTAAACAAAAATCTGGTAGCTTTTAATATTCTATTGCAAACTTTCATTGTGAGTAGAAAGTAATAAAACCAAGAATCAAAAGTGTAGGTAGGCAATTAAAACTTAGGCGTTCTAAAAAAGACTCACGTGTTTGGTTACAATTCAATCTTTCTTTAGCCGCACGTGTAAAATAAACTTCAAGCAATTCTATCATTTTATATGTCTATCACTGTGGTCTATCAAATAATATATCCAACTAAATAAAGTTACTTGACAAGGAATCAGTATTAATTTCTGACCCCCCTGTACTTAGACCTAGACCATTGAGGTTTACTGAAAAACTACTGGTTTGATTGTAAAAATTATTTTACCGGTGGATAAATTACAGTATACACTATAGTAATGTCGCAGGCCGATGAATAATCCGCCGTTTTACAAAACGGCTAGCCATTTTGCCTATTTAGTATTATAACTAAACGTCTTTTAGCCGTTTTACGGAATTACTGAACTTTAATACGTCCGATTGTACAGACGTTTTGCGTTCTTGTGGCGGGTCAATGTTTAGCCTTTTTGTATAACGGCGTGAAATTAAATGGCGGATTGTAAATTTTAGTTCTATTCTTTACCGCTAGTTGATCTGCATAATCATAACAACAAACATAGCGTCGAGTACAAAAAGTTATCAAATACATATTAACGCGATTTTCAGGAATTTCACCAGATATCACCGGGAATCATTTGGATAATTATATAATACGGTTGCAATATAGCCATTTTACATTACGCCTAAACATGGGCAGCTATATTGTCTAACGTAACATGTTGTCAATTCGGCAGAACGTTTCTCCGTTTTGTAAAATGACTAGCCGTTTTATATAATGTCGTATTATGCTAACAGACTGCGATATATTATATTCCACGACAGGAAAATAAAAACGAAACCCTATTGCTGTCGCTCCGTCGTCCTTCCGTCCGTCCGTCCGTCTGTCAAGAGAGTTTAGTGTCTAAACGGAATAAAATTATAGTCTTCAAAATTTCACACAATTATTTTTTACCGAATATCGACTTTAAAATGTTGTAATATGTTTTAGGTGGGTCTCCGAGTAGGTAAAGGGGGTTGGTAAAAAAATATTTATGTATCCTATCGTGTGGAATATCGTTTTTAGAGCTCATGGAGTAAAGTACGAATATATTTATATTATCTTTCGTAGAAAAATTACGACGTAAACGCCGCTCAAGGTTATAAGTTATAGACCACTTTTGTTACCATCAGGTCTGTCTTAGGAACGGTATTATCTAGGAACTTGAACATTGGCTAAAGTAGGTACCTACCTATTGGTCATCCTCTAATTAAACATTAAATACTTAAACTTGTATGAAGTAATCTGTAATAGTTTGTAAGTTATGAGCAAAAACGGTTAAAGTTTTTTTCATTCCATACGAGTACTTACAAATAATCCCTATAAATATGGCGAGGCTTACTCGCACTTGGCCGGTTTTTTGAGAAAATCTCAACGGTTTAAGCAAAGCGAGGTCAGATATTTAGGTTAACAGACCGTGCTTACATACCAAAGAAAAATATTATACGTAAAAACATGCAAAGTTGTACAAGTCACTTGAAATTCGCCCGGCACTTTGTGTTATATTACACAGAACAAGGGCAGCGGTGCGGCGGTGGTCCATTACAATTTTACTTTGGCAACTTCTAGTTGGGTTGGGGTAATGTTTGTTACATGTGCCGATGTGCTCGTTGGTTTATAAATCGTTGCCAAGCGACATTGTAACCTTACAAACCGTAAAAAATCACGTTAAATACCTATATTTCTAATTAGATTATGTACTTATTTTTAATGCACTATTGTAAGTTGAAACATTTTATAGAGTGTCACAAATCTGTGTATGCGTAAATAATAGGAATAAAGGTAAATTGTAATAAGACTAATATGAGACGAAACAAAATGTGTATACCTAGGTGCATACCCATAGCGAAAGCGAAACAACGGCGTGTAACGCTCGAAAGGTACACGGGGCCGGAGGCCGAGGAGTTATTATTTAAAGTAATTATTTAATTAACACGGTGTCACGGAGTCTTACCCTCTTAAGCGAGTTTGGGGCAACAAGGAATTAAGTACGGAGCTAATGTTAACACGCGCATACGCGGTGGTTATTGTTCCGACGCCTGGAGGCCCCCCGTTGCGGTATTTATGACCTCAGTACCCAACTTTTGGCACACACACCCGAACTATGACTGTTAACAATGTTACTCTTACCCCTCGCTTTTAACGTCATTAGTTGTACGAGATTTCGTACGTAAGCATAATGTGTATTTGTTTTCATAACTCACTGTACTATAGTGTTTTCAGTTTGCCCTTTTATAACCGTTTAATCACAGTGGGAAAAATAATATTTTGACTTGCATTTTTATTTATTGAACATTTTATAGCATAGGCAGATGCTAAGTAAGAATAATATATACGTTAGTGCCGCACTACATTAACCTGTATTTTGTTCCGTGAGCATTTATTACATTTAGCATTTATTATTTATTAAGTTGGTAAAATGTGTTTATACGGTAAGAATTAACTGTGCATCGAGTTCCATAATAGCAGTAAAAACGTTACTTGACTTTCGGTATAAACAATAAAAAGAAATTCATCACATTTAAATGATTGCAGCAGTGAGTAGAGACGGCGAACGTCAAAGCGTACTAAAGCTGTGCGCCTTTAAATTCATAACTTTTAATTAACTGGAATGCTAACACAATTACAGGGTTTATAGTAGTATCAAATTTTCCGAAACGGACCGTTCACCGTCGTAAAATGTGAGAATGATTACAAATTTTAAAACAAAGCATTGTAACGTGGAATTTATGCTCGAAGCAGATGGCGTCGCGCTTAAAGGAAGCTTTAAGGCTCGTTCTGAGCTTGGAATGGCTCGTTGCAGCTCAGTTTGCTCGAGTCGGTGTTAATTTGTCGCGACAAAAGGAACAGATGTTTGAAACGCCCGCCTCCGCTCCCGCTTCGCTCTACTCCTTGCTAACCAAGTAAGTAGCAGTTCCTCGGTCGCGTGTCTCGAAGCACATGTAGCTATTCGTGTAACTCCTTGCCGTAGGTACAAGGCTTGCCATTTTTAGTAGATTACATCTTTATAGCCTTTCTATATTTAGAAATGGTGATCGTAGAAATTGTGTATCCTTCTATATTTTGAAAAGAAACAGTGTTTTCTTACTGTCTCGGAAAATTCTCGATTTACCTGTCCGCTACTTTCTTTAATACCTTATGATTATGTTTGATCGAAACAAAGTTAAATTCAAATGCCAAAGATTTATCTAAACGTAACGTATACGACAAGTTTCTTATATCAAATCTGCTGAATCCTATTGAGTCTCTCTCTTTATTTTTGTCCGCGTCCTCCGCCCAGCGCGGAGACAACAAAGCGCGAATCAGGAGAACTCCTCGTTGACGAAATTTCCGACATTAATCCCCAGATCCTAAGGTTCGTTCAATCAAAGAAGTTCTTGCTTTATAATTTAAGCGTTCCCATTTACATTCGAACTAGATTTATCCCGGTGCCGGCGGCGGCCAAAAATTTTAATAACAAAATAACTTGGCAACTTCGTCTCGTCAAAATATAATAGCAAAGTTAGAAGTAATAAGACAAAATTTTATGCATAACAAGGGGAGCCCTTCGGGAGGGGGTGAGGTAAGGAAGTAAGGGGAGGCGAAGGAGGGTTAGCACTTGTCGGCCTGCCTAGACAGAAATGAAACGTCAAGCCTTATGAAGACGAACAGCTTTGCCTTAACAAATATAAATCTTCTTCTTGTCCAGCTAAGATTTTGTAAGAACTGTTAAGGATACAATTATTTCATTTTTTTATGTTAGATAAGTATGTAAAGTCGGAAATTACGTTACCATATTTCGTTTGTCTACTCATTGCATTATTATATATTTATATGTCATTGCATCAAAATATCATCAAGCATGGAGTTCCTTCAGTAACATAAATCTAGGCTTGTTCCGAACTCCGTATCTACAACTACAAAACCAAATAATAAAAAGTCTGTGAAAATTATTATAATATTAACCCACAACACTGTACGTTCGATCCAGTGACATCTGTATCTCAATTTACATGCAGCAACAAAATATATTAAAATCCTGTCATCGCGATCCAAGACACAGTTGCGAGCCGTCATCGACACCGGGCGCGGGCGGTGATTAGCGGAGAGGTGAAGGGGGGGTAGGGGACTATGGCGACAAGGAAAAAGGGCTACCCAGCAATAATTACTTTATATACCCCCTGTGAATAATTACCCGAGCCGGAGATCAATTAGACGGAAACCCCAAATTAAAACCCTCGTTAATGAACCGGCAAATTTTTATTTTCGCAATATTATAACCATTAGCTATGCAGGTAAGTATGTACGAGTATATATTTGAGAAAAAATCTTATTATCAAATGTTACAATGATTACGTTTTCTTATCTTTAGATCGCTATTGATGTTAGGTAAGTAGGTGAGTCATTTTTTTAAAAGTGCACATCAACAAAATTTGGAATTAATTTTATTTAATAAAAAAATTATAAGTTTACTGAATTGTTATAATATTTTCTTACTAGAATTTGCAATAGTAGGTACGTTAATATATTTGTTTAAACTGAATTTAAAGGACATTTTCGTGTACCGGTACTATGTTTTCTTCCATTCCGTGACTAACATAATAAGGCCAGTATAAATAAAGTGTGTAATACTACAAAATTATGAAAAATATTACTGATAGCTGATAACAACATTACATTTGAAACCTATGATATATTTAGTTCCATTCCGTTACCATCGTGTAAATATTTGAGATGTGGGAAGGTCACCATAGTCATAAACATTTGAGCTCAAACTCGAACCACCTACCTAACTGTTACCGTTCCAGAGATCCCATCATAGGTACTCTAACATCCCAAGATACTCCAAGGTCTTAGAACCACTAATCCAATTTGCATCTGACATGGATAAGAACATTCAGCAGGTTATACCTGCAGCGCTTGAAGGCGCTCCCTACAACTTTAGTTCGAGAAGACCCCATCTAACTATTATAGTTTCGGCGTGCTGATAATCTTACAATTGTTCCAGTTTCGTATTGTGAAATTAAAGTTCACTATTTTTTTCCTGATCATCATCAGATCCTCAAGGTTTCAGATGTCGGAAATGCACCATGAACCTGAACATTTGAGCTCAAATTCGAACTATCTAGCTATTACCGTTCCAGAGATCCCCTCTATCATCAAAGATACTCCAAAATTTTGGAAGCCGCTGATCCAATTTTTATCAGACCTAGCTAAGAACACTCTCGACAAAAGTCTATTAAATTTTTAAAAACATTGTCATGTTATGATGCCACAGACAAACACAAACAGACAGACAGACAAACGTGTCAAACTTATAACACGCTCTCACTCGATTGATCGAGGGTTAAAAGGTTAATCTACTAAAATTTTAGATCCTTGGCAACTTACTACCAGTTTGAATTTCAATATCATTAATATAAAAATTCTCCAGTCAGTTATCGCAATTAATTGTAAAACTAAATCTTTCAGCAATATCTAATTATTTTGGAAAAATAAAATTAATTAGTCCCCTTGCTTGCTAAAAATAAATAGTTTGAAACCATAACTACGCGTTAATTGTAATTTTAAAATTGTCATCATGTCGTGGGACATGCTATAAATGGTATGTGCACGTTTCGAAAAAATCACACAGGTAGGTATGTATTTATCGTCGAAGTAATAAGTATGTCATATTACATATGACATTTGTCATGTGACATATTACTTCGATGGTATTTACATGTTTAGTAACAGTACATCAATAGAGTTTACCAAGCAATGTCGAAAGATTTTAATTCATAATTCATTTAAAGTTTCTATAATTTGACGTAATTTCTCCGCCTCATCCCAGTATTAAACACATTTATCAATAACTTTTTTGCACGAATATGAAAAAAGTTTGTTTATTGATTCAGTCAGGATGACACACGGAAAAAGGACCGGTTTGTCATAGCTCCTCTCACAAGTCGTAAAACATTTTTTCCACTTCCTACTCAGAGCGACGTAACGACTTAACATATGGTGAACTAAATTATGTTACCTACGTCTAAACGACAGCAAAATAAAAATGTCCAAACATTTGTATACATTAAATGAATTTATCATCCCGTTTCATTTATAAGAGCGTCGCAGTGAAAAGGAAGCTGCCGCGCGCACATGGGGAGCCGTCAAATCCCAAATGTATTATTTTTTCAATATTACCTTCACGAGCTCGCTAATACAAGATAACGAAATTCACGACAATCGGATGAATGTTCGCGCCGCGTGAAATCAGGACTTTTGTCAGGGAAAAAGCTGACATCGAACGTTAAGTCCGGACGAGAGTTCGCGTGGGACGGCCGAACACGTGTATGTGGGCAGACGAGGGTACGGACATGTGACGATACCTGTCAAAATATGACGACTCTCATTCAGCTACAGATGTCGCTATTGTCATCGCGCTGATCTAATTTGGAGTCGCAAAGCGTGAAAGTGTTCGGCGTGCGATTAACACATTTTCGTAACGAATTATTGGGAGGCTGTCAGTCGGTTTGCGTAAGCTGTGACAGGAGAGTGGCAGGAGCGGTGGGGTGCGAGCTGCGCTTAGGGCAGCGCAATTGGCAAGCGACCTTACGGCCTGGCGCGCCGCTCGAGCTCGACAGCCATGTTCACGCATGGATTGCGCAGATAGCGCTATCGAAGCGTTTACATACACTATTCTATTCTCACTGTCACAGCAGCGGTCCTCGCCGCACCGCCGCCGACCTTCTGTCATTCAAAATAAGCATTACCAATATCAGCAAGTATGAACCATTTTATGAAAAGTTATCAACTTAGAAATTTGGATCAATAATTATATTCACTACCTACATAATTATAAAGACAGAAAGAATGGAGCGCCAAGTTATCCACATCAATTGAACACAAACAACAAATCTGTTCCTAAAACACATTTAGTTCAATCGAAGTTTCCTCCCCAATACATTTGTAAAGATACGGCTACTTAGTAAAATTAGAGGGTGGGGGAGAAGTGTCACACAAAAGTTATTTAGATGTTTTCATGTGCATCGTTGCATTAAATAAGCAACGAATCCTTGCGGGGGATGGCCCGAGATCGAACCTGGGACAATGAGCTCGCGACACCCGGCCCACCCCGGTACACTAACGTGATTAACTTCTGTATTGGTAATCACAACCGGTGACGTTATTGAATGTTGGTCTTTATTTGTTTGATATAATTGTGGTCAGATTTTTTTTATTTTTTTTATTTTAGATATATCTAAAGAACTCTGAGTATAAGCTTGTTTGTCGTACACCTGCATAACGTGATAGTTAACCAAATATTCCAAAATGTATGCACTTCAATGTGAACTGTATTGTTAATAGTTTATGACTCATTTCAAATTGCAGAAAAACTGATGGTATAAGATTTGGCCTACTGTAGGTACGTCTCCATTAGGGTAGGCATAGTCGGTGCGACGTGGCCTGATACAGATGTCGCCAGTGTGGGGTGGCTGTTACCGCGACGACTGCCTAATGCCGAGATAATGCTCCGACAGAGGAGTTAATTGCAAGCACTGCACCACACTCCCGCGTCGGGGGCCTCACACGCTCCCTTGGGATCTCCTTCGAGCCCCCTCACCAAGAGATAACCTCTCCCCACCCCGTCCCGACAGCCGACCTCTTAATCATTCACTCCTAATGGAAACCCATCTGCGACAATCGTATCTCGCTAAAATACACATGAAATTTAAATGACCCACTCGAAGAAAAGAAAGCAAAAAAATCGCACCAGAAATGTTTGCCGAATTGTGTCTACGCGGAACAATAGCGAAGCCACCAACGCTGACGCTCAGCTTCCCGCAGCGCGACTTATGAATAGAATAATGCCAGGCTACACAAAACCCGTGCTACGGAAACATCATCAATCAATGTATTTCGAAATGTTTCATTAGTAAACATTAAGATGTTTGCTTACATGTCCGAATGTTGTCCGCCGTAATATGGTCGGATTCCGTGAAATGAGGGTCGGTGTATAAAATATTGTCAGTGAAGACGTATGAGGAACAATGACAGAAGGCAAATATATCGCACGGCCTGGAGTTGCGTCGCCGGTTCGCCACGCGGTAGGTGTCTGGACCACTGCTGCGTGAGAATGCATCATAACAAATGCAGTTGACCCGTGGGTATCTGCCCAACTGCACACATCTCTTTATCCACCAAAAATGGCAATTGTCTGGTCTAACTGTGGTCGTAAAAGTTACATGTCAAATTCAACGTTTTGAGATTCAAACAAGACTTTGATGTAGATGGCACAAATAGGTATTTTATTACATATCGTTGGGGATACTCCAATACCGCGTAACTAGCACTCGTAAATACGGTGTGTTTTCCTTTGACCGGTATTGGGGTATCCCCGACGATTTAGGTTACTAACACATACCGATTTTTTTTTGATCGCATCAAGCAAGATATTGAGACATAAAATAATTCTTAGTTAGAAGGTCTCTCCAACAAACTCTTAACTACCTATTCCTATAGACCTAGACTCTACCTACACATACATTGTCAGTTGAACATTTTATTTTGCTCCTTAGTCACATCATCCTGAAATAAATCCAAAAATCAATATACCTAGGTTAAAAATACAATACCGTACAATAAATACTTAATTGTAACAATATTTAGTTTGATTAAAATTACACAAAATAAATTAGGACATCAACTTTTATATCAATGTTTTCATATTACATAGAACATAATGTATAAAAATAGCTAATAATCTACATTTTAATACTTTTATGGAAAATATGTGCAACGCCTACAGTGAAAGGTGAAGGAAATTCTGTTCGAACTATATCTTGCCTCGCACCTGCGCTCAGGCGCTTTCTTAGATAATTTTTATGTTCCTTGTGACGACTTAATTTAAAAATATTTTTGGATGGTGAAATACATTTTAGATATATCAAGAATAACATCAAAATATTAATTACGATCATAGATAGATCTTAATTATTAAGATGCAACATTACAATTTAGTTTCCATTTAAATTATTTTACATATTCTTGTTGTATTTGTGGAATATTTTACAGAAATATTATTGTTGTTGTTTTAACCAATTTAAAATTTTATTACAATTTATCTTAATAAACTCTTTAAGATTAAAAAGATAAACAACAATTAAAATTTTGCATTCAGTAGGTATAGATCAAGTGTAATATTATACTATGTATAAGAACCTTAGTAAAAAAAGAATTATCAACATTTTTATATATAATTATCCTTCTAGACATCCTCAAATACTTACTGACTCGAAAATTAAATAATAAGTTAATACTTTTATCTTCAGAAGATGATCTTCTAGCCTTTATTTATTCTACCTCTCCTTGTAGTATGTCAATTCGTGTAGGTATTTAATAGGGCAATTAAAATTACTGTGGTCGGTAGAAAACAATACAAAAAAAATGACACTGTCCCAAAACGTTAATGTTAAAAGTTGTCGAGTTCTTGACACAGAGTAACCCTGCAATTTTTTAAAGCAAGTGTTTTGTGGTTAAGGGACTTTAATATAACGTAGATAGCGGACATCCCTCGGCGATGATCGATGACTGGCAGAGTCAAGGACACCCATATGAGGCACGGATACTAACTACGCTCGCTGGAAAAGATTAGCAAAGTATGTCACACTTTTGTCTTCTTTCAAAAGCTAAGAACTTCGTCAATTTTAAAGATATGTAAAAACAAATATAGTATCGCTGAAAACATCTATAACTAAAGCTAAACACTTGCAATCTTGCATTAGTTAAGTAGTGAGTTAAGTTAAGGCGCGGTTACATAGTCGTTGACCGCATCGGCGACCGCCCTGCGGCGGACGACTTACGGCCACCGACCTCCGTTGTTCACACTTGGTCGTCGGCCGAAGTCGTCTAACGTCATTCGCTCTGTGACAGCCTAGTGACACTGACTGGTAATTCACATATAGGCGGAGGCCGCATGCTGTGAATGCCCAGACAGTCGGTCGACGACTAGGTGTAACCGCGCCTTCAGGGATGATCCCATTGACCACCTATAGACAGATTCATTGAGCCTGTAAATCGTCTGCACTGAACTGTCATCGTCATTGGTAATCAACTGGTGGTAAAACTGGAGGTTACGTCGAAAAATTGGGTGTTTCTAAACTATACACATTTACAGATTCATTGATAATAGATGGTCAATATGGCCACCCCTAATTTAACTCGCTACTTATCTAATGGAAGTGTAAATCGGTCTTAGGTCGCAATAGACAAACTTTCATTTGAAAGTATGGAAACGCTACGTTTCAAAGACGGCGGAAAAGCCGATATTCAAAATTAATTAAGTCCCGGTGCCTAGACGGTTCGTGCTTAAACTTATTTCACGCGATTTCATATCCAATGTATGGTGACATAACAATTCATCACATCATCCTATCATATCCAGTGCGCTGTAGTGCAATACATTGTGGCGCATTGAGACAACATGCAAGTATACACTTGAGATGAGTATGTAAATACTTACGCTGTCCCTGAATCATACTCGGCGATTGTGTTGCATGTTACGACTTTTGGGTCCGTATTAGAATTGAAGGCACCTGCTGAATATCAATTTAGGTTCGAAGTCTACGAAAATGGGGAATCTTAGGGGATTATTTGTTGATAACACTAAATATGCAGTAAGATGTCTCCGTTTCTCGGGAAATTATTTAAGAGGTAGAGGTCATTATGAGGTTTTCAACCCTCCAATCAATCATTCTTCAAAACGTATAATGGAAACTGAAATCTTAAATTTCAGTGACGTTGATGCAAAAAAAATATCATCAAATACAACTCGCCATGGATTGAACAAAATAAGTAACAAAACGAATTTTCAGACACTTGTTCTACATCATACAAGTACAACTACGAACAAGGTTCCATGCAGAGAAATTCCAAATAAAATATCACTTAGGTACTTCCAAAAGCTCGCAGTTACAATCAATTCAGAATTGCAGTTTTTCTCCAATGTAACCATTCAATCCAAAAACTAGTTGTAGGTACTTAATTCCGTTCTTGAATTTCCATAAGTTAGACCTTTCTTTAATTCGTACTAACAAAAAGAAGAAAGATCCCACAAAAACATTTCATGCAAAAATTAGCCAAGTCTCGTGTATCTTTTACTCGGAAAATGTAATGAGGTGCAATATAGAGCCAAGTCCAACGCTCTTACTATTACCTCTATTACTTTCATTAACGAGTCGCTTCAAGTCGCTGCATAGATCTTAAGTTTAAGAACATTCTGTTGGCAACTTGGCAATTACGCAAAAAGGGTAAATTGTCTGATTATTAAGTCGACCATATTATCGGTATCTACCCATAATGTTATAGTTATTGTTAGGTTCACGTTATTTAGTATCATGTGCTTGTAAACAGAAACTCTTTATTATCATAGTTGTACAAACTGCTGTAGTTTGTACAACTATGATAATAAAGACACAGCATCCTATAACTATAAGATCACGATTATGACTCGTCGTGTCAGACATTGCGGGTTTACAATAAATAGATAAGCACTGATTATGTATATTAATCACATCATTTTATTGATGCAATAAGTCAGAAATTTTCCTGTCATGTAATTACAAAGTCACAGAATGTTCTTAAACTTAAGACGTATGCGACTTGAAGCGACTCGTTAATTAAAATAATAGAGGTAAAATTATAGTAAGAGCATTGGACTTGGCTCTCAGGCTTGACTTGGCTATAGTATCTCATTACTTTTTCCGAGTAAGGATACACGAGACTTGGCTACTTTTTACATGAATTGTTTTCGTGGGATATACATATATATATAATATGTATATGTATGAATTAATGTATTTGAATCTGGTAGATTCTGATGAGCAGGGTGCCGGGGAAGTAGGTATGTACAGTCGACCACAAGCTAAAGTACCTATACCATCTGTCAAAACCCTTCAATTAAATCTCAATCTTATGCTTGCGTAATATGGTACATTTCAGATTCACAAAGAACAATACACGATAGTACATTTTGAGGCCCAGTGCATTTATTCCAAGAAACATGTTCTACAAATTCTACATTCCCGACTTCTAAAAATGTACGTCTTGTATGAAATTACTTAGCATCAAATTATATTTAAAATGACACATACGAGTAAGTAAATAATTAATGAAGAAATCTTCGTTTATTTTATATAGGTTGGCGACACATAGGGCCTTGTTATAGCAGGGCCTTGTGTCGTCATCCTTCTTTGAAATTTTGGATAAGTTGAACTTGGTCGACTGTACCACACTTCTACGTATTTCTGCGGCAAAACAAATTAATTATTAACCTTATTTCCATTTCCATAGTTACAGCAATCACAATTCGTTATGTTATTGTTACGTATATTATTTCGATATACCTACTATTTAGAGGTATAGAGATTTTCTGAAATTTCTGGATTTTCTTTGTCGTATATCCTAATGTCTCTTCCAGAATCTAAGGGTCTGCAACTATTCTTGGTACGTGCTTAATGAAACACACATCTCGATACATCATTGATCGTGGCGCGATAGTCGGCCCACGTCATGTTTACTAGATTCGACATGAACGCCCCATGTTGTTCCAACTCTCATTACCGGGATTAATGATGACGTTTCGCGTCTGTTTTTAATTTGTACTTTAAGGTGCAACGTGACGACTCGGTTTCAGATATAAATATGTGTTTAATATGTGTTTCACACATTCCTGACGTATTTGTGCAATATTTTATTGAAATATTATTACCATCAGGATAATCATACTGTTGTACTGTCGTCAACATAAAAATAACCACACTTTAGAACTTTTATGATTAATTTTCATCTACGAATGAATTGTAAAATAATTTGTATGAAAACCGAATCCTACCTTTGCACACAGCCGTTTCTGGGCTCAGGAGACTTTATATTCTTTGGTTTTCTTGGTGTGGCGAGGAATTGCTGAAATGTGAAAAATATCTACATATATGCTAAGAGCAATTAATGATAAAAAAATCCTACGCAAACATACTTTACTACAAACAAACAGATACACAGACACAGATAACCTATTAGACACAGAGACATTCTCATAAAACTTAAAAAATCCCTCGTTTTAGAGATTCACACATTTTATTTAAAAGGAATTCGTTGATGTCTTTATATAAACAAATGAAATTAATAATAAAGACATCAACGCGTTCACCTAAATGTTTACAAATTAAAAATCTATAAAAGTTATTTAACTTTTCAGGCTCGTAACTAGAAGGGATGGATCTGCCTAGGTGATCCCAGACAGGACCACAGGTGTTCCCTCGCCCACCCCCCATAAATTTGAAGTCTATGGCAAAAGTATTAATAAGGTTAATTTCAGATTGCAGACTGTACGATCAGACTGTAAAATAAAACGTACAGTACAACAGTTTGTACTGTACTTTTCATTTTTTCTCTTACACAAAAACGGGTTATGGCATTTTGCGTTTTAGACATGGTGCTCATAACCCATAAAACCAGTAGGTACAAATGCCTTAGCTCAGGGTCTCTTCCAGCCTAACCGTTTAAAAAACAAGCAATGGCGATCTCACTGTGTACGATTAAGGCGTATTTTGTTACACTCCTGACGAGCCTTAAATCGTGTTTTATATTTTAAACTCATCATCAACAAAATAATGGTTTCATTCATATCGCCGAAACATTTTAACAATTTTATTCCAATTTAAAATTCAAAGGGCTTCTGCCACCGCAACATTCAATCATCGGGTACTAAAAGTAAACATTCACTTTAGTGTTCAATTCATTCCTTCGAATGAATATACTCGTAATGATACCCTTTTTAAAAGGAGTTCAGCCTTTTTAATGTCTTTATTGTAGTGTGTAACATTGAATGTATTAAAATGGCTATTTCTAATGATGGGTATTTGAGAGTTAAAATTTATGTAGTTCACAGAATATAGTCTCGCAACTTTTATACGATTTTAATATTAAATTTTCATTAAAAATAATGTCGACATGGTATGATAAGAAAAGATTCTTGAAGGAAGAATCTCTTCTCGATAATGATAAGAAAATATTACGATGGGTGAATGAATCAATGTCGATACATGGATGATAATCAACCCTATCTGCATTTACAGGTTTTCACTGATCCTAAAAGCATTTACTTACACACTGAAAAAATATATCTAAGCTCAGCGACTTGCTAGTAGCGAGTAACTTTTCTCAGTTGTTATTTGATAGGCACTAATATGATAATGATAGATGCCTAACAAAATGTTGATTGAAATAAACAATACCGTCTTGGTACCCTCAAATGGAAACAAGAGGATGGTTAAATCATACAAATATTTTTTCAGTGTGAAAATGAGCCTGTCCTATTGTAGTGTCTTTTTATTTGTTTAATGTTAGTTTATAGTACCTAAGTAAAAAAGTAAAATAATTTTTATTTCACAAAACTTAGTTTAAAATGGGGCGAACAAAAAAATATGATAAAATGTTGGCGGTCTTATCGCTAAGAGCGATCTCTTCCAGATACCCTTTAGATAGGGAATTATTTAAAGGAAGAGGTAGGTTGTGCAAATAGAATGAATTACATTAACTTAGTATAACAGTGTTTTATTTCTTTACATAAAGTCATACCTTAAAATAAAAAAAGTTAAAATAATATATATTTTATCATAAAATATATAATATATTTATTACATATATATATATTGAGTACTAATAAATATAGTTATGTATGTAAGAACCTTTTCTATGATAAAGTGATACAAGATACCACACCAGTTTTTTTCAAACGTGTCTCGGTGTCTTCATAAGTCATCCTACAACCAATAAAGCTTAATACGTACACGCATTCCATAAATTCAAGGCATATATTCAAAAAATTCCATATAATGATTATAACACACTTATATTCATTAATCTCCGGATAAATTATAATTTATAATGGCGTACGAGAGCAGCATTAATAAATTTGGACGAGAGTATTGAAAAGTCCAAAGTTATGATATATAAATAACAACATGATACCGAGGAAGGCAAACAAACAAACGTAGGTCACCTCCCGGAGTTAGGAGCGCGTGCCGCGGATTAGCCGTATTTTCATATCAAAGGCCCAGCTCAGTTTTATGAATTACTTCTATTTGGGCTCCGGCGTAATGTCTTTCTTTATTTGACGCGTTCGAGGCACGTTTTGCGTGGGAGAATTTAATTTGTTGCACTTTTCGTTTAATCGCATTAGAGAAATTCATATCTTTATTTTTATTATGATGGGGCAGGGTCTTATCGCGACTTTGCATATAGTCGTTCGAAGACAATCGATCTACCATTGTATTTAGTTTTATAATTTTTCTATTTATAAAGGGCTACTACTTACTTTGCTTATACAAGTATATCTGTTTTGTTTATTTAACACAAATGTTACTAAAGCAACATTTTTAATATTATTTAAGTAACTGTATTGATAAATCCGCACATTTAAGTAAAGAGTCAGACTTCCGAGTAAGATATTTGCGGTCCGGAACCATAAAAACATCAACCACTTTCGAGAAGTCATAGCGATTGAGATAACATTTGTTTAATATCTGGCCTCAACCGGGTTCCAGTATAAAACGGCGTCATTATTCCGCGATTCGCAAATGGATCAGACAGGGAATCCGCGGACCACCGGCACCGGGCATTGTCAGATTTGTCCCCATTTCCATGAATTTTGTTTATTCAACATTGGTCCGTTTCTGGGTTGTTTTGTATGTTTTTTTAGGTATACACTTGATTTATCCCCGCCCATTAGGTCACGGTGAGTAATGCAGCCAGGCCGGGCGCGCGCCCCGGGGCGTCCGATCCATTTGCGTAGATAGCGACTACACGTGTTGTCAACTTGTATGTTTTCATCCAAATACCGTATATTTGATAAATTTAACATTTAACATTAGTATGATATCTCGATAATGACACCGTTTTATTTCGAGGTGTCAGTTAATAAAGTTCTCTGATTTCAATATCGGTTTTCTCGCTTCCATGTGTACCGATCGTTTCGTTCAACAATTCGTTTGCACTGAACTTGAAAGTGTTAAACATTTTTATTATTTCGTTATATGTAGGTACTAGGTACATATCGAGTTGCCTACAAATATATACTTACTTAGGTTTTGATTTTACATAGGTATGTATTCGATTTTCGTGCTTTATATACATACGTACATATTCATATCAATTAACGACGTACTTTGTATAATTTTAATTATTTTTTTCTTAGCCGTATTATTATTATTTATAACACATAATTAATTCATAATGTTTTGCTAATCAGGTCTTTATACTTTTAACCATAAGCTTCATAGGCATAAAACATAAAGCATTATCCCACGTAGGTAGGTACTCACACTGCACTAGTATCCAGCGACGGCTCGTGTTTACGGTAAGAGTAAGCTGTCAGCTATTATACGCCACAGAAATGTACAGTCATCAGGTGTTATGAACATTCATAAACAACTTGAACAAATCAACAAATATTATAAACAAAGGCCACTTGTCACCCATCGTAAGCGTTTTTGTTCGTCGTGCATTTTTATAACAAGAGTTTTTGTAGTGAGGCGATGTAGGAAGGAAGCCACGGCGGGGGGTCCCAGCCCTCCCGGGGCATGCGTACACAAAACATTTCGTGATCCATAAAGACAAAAGGAAAATTAAAATCTGTAAACCTCTTGGGACGTGCGTTCGTATTCGTACTGGCTACACTGACGGCTCAAGTCAACTGCCAAAAAGTAATAGCTTTATTATGTGGACCAACTGTAGCTCTGTGGGAATATACGACTACTATTTGAGAATACATATGTGGTACTTTTAAGAAACATGTTGCATTCAGGTTTTTTAGGTACTAATAATTTGTAATCAACTAACCACTTATAATCTCTATCTTTATTTTATAATTTAGAGTACTTACCTATTAATATTCAATAGTTTGAATTAGACTCGAGTGTTTTGCGATTTACCGTAAGTAACTACCATAAATATTAACTGTTTCATAATAACTGTTCCTTAATTATGGCACTAAATGTAAATTCACGATGGAAAAGTAGAGAGCACTCTACTCTTGCCGGACACAATAAAATATTTACATATTATTATTCATGGAAACAAAATGTCCCTTGAATGGTATTCGGATTTGTTGACTTAATACAAACTGCTCTTGTGAGAGGTGGCCATTCTGTCCGCGACATTTCGTAATGGATAGCTCGCCGGTCGCGTTTTGCACAAGTGTTCTGTTATTTAGAGATTCTGCAATGAAAATGTGTCTGAACTTCTGAGATATTAGAGATTATTTTTTGAAATCGTAAAACATATCGTATTAAATACCTTGGACAAATAGTGAGAAGTCAAGGGCAAATATGAGTAGAGTTCGCTTGGAGCTCGGTACGCGCTGTCCGGAAATCATTGGTATAATACAGAACTGAGCGAGAAAGCGCCCGCACGCTGCGTGATAGATGCCCACGGCCGAGCGACAAAAAAATAACAAAATCGACTTAGCAAACATGTTTAATAAAATGAATGACTCGCTCGTATATCTTCACCTGCTTAGTATGACATAAATTATAATAACATTATGTTGTACACGTTCAAGAAGTCCCAACAAATTCTTATTCACTAGAAAATAAGATATTTCATAAAAAATATTGTCGGTGATATTAAGATGAGTTAAAAATAGAATAAAAGTTGATTTTTTCTAATATCGATGTGCCGTTGAGCAATCTATGGGAATCCTTTAGAGTATGTAGGCTCACCATTAGGAATTTATTTGAAAACCTTTTTTAATCAAGAAATTTGTTGGGCAAACATCAAAACATCTTCTAATTTCATTACGCGCTTGAAATTTGTAACAAGTTTGGACATACACTATCGTGAATGACAATATCCAAGTACAAGTATAGTTACTATGGTAATGTCACACCACGAAGCCATTTTCATAAACATTGGACAGATCACTGCAATTCTATTTTGCGGCGATTAGTCTCACTCTCTCTACTTGATTCAAAGCCCGTTAAGATCGAGCGATGCCGGCAGCACTCTCGAGGGCGCGTCTCGCACAATAGCATTAGCGGTCCCCTGCCATAGATACCCTCAGTAATTATCAAAGCAGGCTGCACATAATTAGCGCTAAACAATATTTAGCGCCGATAAAGGCGCATTAAATTCGACGGGCTGTAAAAATCAATTAGAGGCTCCAGTAAAGTGATGTAACCGCACGCTTCCGAATTCCTCCTTTTATTATCAATTAGATGGGTTTATATGTGGAGTAGGTGCGGATTAGGCGAGTATGGGACGGCGTGCGTGTCTCCGACGATGGACGGGGGCTTAGCCTCGAGGGACGAGGTGACCCTTCAAGCTATACGATGACAGCTGCCTTTGTCATGTCCGAAGAGGAATTTTATACCGCGAAATTGACAGCTACGTAACACCGTAATTCATTGATCGAGGAGCATGTTCTCGAGTGTGTTACGATGTGCGCAATAAAGTATTTGGAACATGTTCGCGGCGCATGAGTGTAGACCGAGATTCGCGCTGCGCGGTTGAATTTTTTATGATTATTTATATTAAACAGGACTTAACAAAGTACCTTTAGATTCAGATCGTTTACTGGACGACTAAGTATTGATAACTGAGTATCTTGTATATTTTCGCACAAAAATTTTATGGCTCAACCTACATCGTTACGTTTGAATAGATATTGGGATTTTGTACGTAAAGAAGCGGTAGTATTTTATTCAAAACGTTAATGCTTAAATATTTATATGTAAGTATACATACTTACAATATGTATTACTTAGTTTAGTTCCATATACTGAGAAAAAGAGATAACTAATCTGCAAGCTATTGTTGTTTGTTTAATGAATAAATATTTTTCTTGGATACGTAACAAATAAGTTTGTCTATTTCAGAAATAACAAAACTTTGTCAAGCCGGTGTCAAAGTTTATTCGAAATTACCAAAACTGCATTGCATAGAAATATGTCTTTGTTACCAATAATTTTGTAATCACTTTTTAACCCCCGACCAATCGAGAGTGGGCGTGTTATAAGTTTGACACGTTTGTCTGTAGGTCTGTTTGTCTATGGCATCATGTAAGTTGAGAATGGGTGATCCGATTTGAACCCGGTTTTAAAAAAAATTAATACCTAGAGATTTTTGTCGAGAGTGTTCTCTAATAAAAATTGGACCAGTGGTTTCCAAGATCTTGTAAAATTCTTTGATGTCAGATGGGATCTCTGGAACGGTAATAGCTAGATGGTTCGAATTTGAGCTCAAATATTCAGGTTCAAGGTTCCGACATCTGAAATCTTGAGGATCTGATGATGACCAGGAAAAGTAAGGGGGCCTCCAAAATTTTTAATTTAGAGTTATTTACGTTACATGTAGACAAATTTTGCAGCAATTTTCATATTGCAATCTTCCATTCAACTCATCTCATCTATTGTAATATCGTGTTAGTAACTCATGAATATATTATCGGATCTAGCTGGTATTTACAGCACGTACTACTGTGGTACTACGGTACAATCACGCACGCCGATAGGTGCAAACTCGTTTGAAAGACGTCAAAACTCCAGCGTAATCCTGCGCCGCCGACGTGCCGGAATTCCCCCATTGATTTCTCAAATTATGCGCCTTCACCGTGAAAGTATTCCCCACTTTGGAATTTGATTCAAATAGAAATATTAATGAGATAAATCTCTAGTCTCGTTTACAGAAATGCTCTGCTCTTGAATTATGTATGACAGCACTGAAGTACCGCTTACAATTAGTAAGAAGAACTACTTACAATTAGTAAAGAAAGTAGTCGATTTGAACAACAGATATTTCAGTAAAGCTTTGCATTTTCATTTTCACTCTACTTCTTCTTAGTTAAACAGAAAAAATAAAGTGTCGTACATCTCTGGACCTCCATATTAGTTAGCATTCGCTATCCAATTAGAAGATTTATTTTATTAATGTATTAATTATAATCAAGAGTAGGTACTCGTATATAGTTATTCTACTTTAAGTTTATTTGTTTAATTTGTGTACCTATACTTAGTCTGATGTGCGTGCTCCTGTAAAGATTTGTTTGTAAATTTAAATCTTCTATTTACTTTTATAGGGATTCTTCTTCTAAGTCGCATTCCTCATTGCTGATGAGGGTCGTGATCATTCTAAGGAATTAATCACATAGAAAGACTCTTGTGGCAGATTTAATATGGTGGATTGCCATTGCCTTGGTTACCACTGGTTATCTTAGTGTGCAGGTTTCCTCACTAAATGTACGTAAGTCTTTCGGAGAACCGAAAAACTCATTGGTACATGACATTGGATGGTTTCGAACTCGGACATCCCTTATAGGGATTATATAATCAAATCATTAATTGCTGTATTCAGACAAATTACTCTTGATAAAAACACACTTTTTTCAGTCACTTCAATGTCTGGAGATTGGAACAGGGTCGATCAGATCACATCTCTAGGAGCGATAGATGGACAGATATGTTCGTCCCAGCACACATCTGGTAGCCACCAGTTTGTTACCGCCGTATACCATCGCTTAAACCTATTTATCGAAGTCATAGAGATTTATTGTCGGTTATTTTACTCTTGGACGGGATTATGTCACAATAAAAAATATATCTCACTACCTACATAATAAGTAAGATAAGTACCTACATGACGTACTGTATTTATGTGTATGTACGAATATGTACTCGTATATTCTATTATATAAAGCGCGAGTGGTGAATCTGGAAGGTGGACGTACGGGCGAATGGATGACCGAGCTTTCGGTTCATTTTTTACGGCTGTCGATGGAAGTTGAAATGGCCCCTCCATAGCTCGCTTTAACTTATAACTCGTTAAAATATAAAACTCATTTCACTCTATCTGTCGTTACACTCACATTAAATAATAAATTCTGAAATGTGTGAAACAACATAAAAATTCGAAACGTTCCTAATCTCATAAATCGTACAATAAAATCTGTTTAATGTTGTAATAAATAATACACAGAAGGTCCAGTGCCGATCTCCATGCATATAGAGGCGATATTACGCAATAGTTTGATTTATCGGTTTCGGCAAGGTGCACAAAAGTCTAACGGCTTTCGCCCTCCTCAGGAAGCGTGATAGAATTTTGCCTCGGCAATTTTCCCATGTGAAAAACTACTTGGAGAGGCCCTCGGTGATAAATGTGAGGGTATGAATAAATTTGCTCGGTCGAACAGAAATCTGAAGTGATTAGGTTCGACACCTAAGGCAGGAAGCAGGTGGACTTGACCCAGTAGTCCACGCACACGTGTCTCTTTTGATATCACAAATTGGCTGGCCGTAATTTTACAAAACTCATAATGACCATTCGAATATTACCCACCGTGTGGCGCAATAAATTTAATTTATTTGCGATTGCCCTCCAATTCAAATGCCCGAAAACGGCTAATAAAATTTAAAAGCTTTTAAAGCTAAATAAAGCATTGTCTTCGTTTGATTTAAAATTAAACTGATATTCATACATTATTCTTGGAAAAAATTAATAAATGACATTTAATAAACCTACATAGACTTTATGATGAATCAATTACCTGTAAAAAAACAGCGTGCAAATTGTACGAAATAAACAGCGACGCTTCATCAGTGTAGAGTAAACAGCCACCATAGATTGTGTTTTTATGATCTTATTTAGGTAGGTGAAATGACTCGAGTATAATACGGTACTATTAACAAAAACAAAATGTAAATAATTTTTATCCTTGTCATCTGAGTGTGATGTCATGTGAGTGTAAGGCATACGAGTATAAGTTAGCTTTGTCTAAAACTAGTTATGCCATCTAGTGAAGTATTCTTAAAACTACTAATGTCTAATGAAGCGAGTTTCAGTGAAAAGTAGAGTTTGTTGTAAATTGTAACTTTATCCATCACAGAGTTTCGCTTCGAATTCTTCGGAATTATAAAATAACATTTAAAAACATACTTACCTTAACTGAGAAAAGGAAACATTTAGTCCAAGGTATTTCGTACTGAATTTGCAATGACATTTACAGTTTGTATGTAAACGGCGCAATTAATTCGAAAACTAATTAAAATCTATAATTCCTGCAAACAGTTTTATTGCAACAATCATCTGCAAAGCTCTGGACTCTCAATGGAAAGGTGCCTATGCCTATAGGTTACGACACACATTCGCAATTTGATTGGTTCTGTGGATTATTAGCTCCTATTTGTGTTGTCAATGTTTATAGCCATTTTATGGGCATTGGTGATTTTATTGCAGATTCAATTGCTATAGTTACGGATTTGATTAAGTAAAGCAAGCGTTACGTTGTATTTGTTACCAAATGAGACGGGTTTATTGCCAATATTAATTGTGGGAATGCGAAATATTCGGACGCAATAATATTTATAGTTTACCGTAATCTTGTACAACCATATGAGTATAGTGATTCCAATCATTTGGCCCCTAAGGCACAGGTTCTACCTAGTTTAGAGAGGCGCTCGTAATAAAACACGCTGTTCAACCTTTGTATACATTTGTAACTCTAATTGTACAAATTAATTAATTATAAATTTATTTATTTAATAAAGATTTATAGAGTCAGTGGTGTACGAGTATGTAGTCTTGAGTTCACTCGAGTTCAAACCGATTCGATTTGAGTTCACACATCAATGAACACAGGGGTCACGCAGTCATAGGATATACTCGTATTCTATGTCCTACGAACGAGGCTAATATTATAATGATGAATCAGATTTTTCTCTCAGTGCCTATTTCTTGCTGGCTACCTACCTGATAACTTTTTTATTGTATAAGGAGAGCAGACAAGAAAACGGGCCACCTGATGGCAAATAGTCAACGTCGCCCATCTCACATCAATATAATATTATTAAAGGGTTTTCGATCCGCTGCTAACATTGAGGACTTGGATGGAGTGTCTCTGTGCCGGTAATTACGCTGGCTCTCTTATCGGTCAAACCGAAACACACCAATGTAAGCATTGCTACTAAATGAGGCAGAAATAGGTAAAAGGGTTACCACCCTTTTAGATTTTACTCCCTAGGCTGACTCTGCACAGAGTAATATAACCTTCAAACTGTATACTTAACGGATGGACTTTACTCTAGTATTAACAAACACCTAAAATTCACAAATTATTATATAATATTGAATTGACAATGTTTGTGGATTTTTATACAAGCTCAAACGTATTAACTTCGACGGCTTTTATTTTTAGAAACTATCGACCATACTTACCATCTTGTAATTGAACATATTAATCAACAGATGTAGGATACAGACATAGGATCTGATTATTATTGGTTCTAATAACTATAATAAATAGTTTTCAAGTCTCCAAGATTAAAGAATATTTAATCTTTCCAGTTTTCCAGTTTCAAGTTCCAATAATTTCCAGTTTTCAAGATTAAAGAATATTTCAATGAAGGTGAATGAATGGCATGAATCAACATACCTATCTATAATAGACCTATACCTAATCAATGCTCACAAAAAGTTCTTAATTAATTTAAATCCCCGAGGAGGGTGAACCCATTCAGAATGCAGTTCCGAAAGTTTAAAAGTGGTTCTTTCATAGCCTTTAAACATTGTTTAAGAGTTAAGGGTAGGGATAGCCACCCCACGGAGGCAGACGACTTTTACCGCCACATTATCGAGTTTTATTCGCATTTCGTTTGCCTAGTATTGTGGAGTTTTTTTCGCTATCTATTTAAATTAATGAATGTCGTATTTTCATTTTATAAATCATGAATTAAGTGAGCATTAAATATCTACTTCAATATGTAAAAGCTTATTATTGATTCACAAAAGTAGTGTATAGAATTGGTTTGTAAATAAAAATAATTCCATTGAAATAAAGATTTAATTACAATTATTACATAATTATACTCATAATAATAATAATTAATAGGTATAATTCTATAAATATCTATATAGAACATTTAATATTAAGCAAAGTATTAAATTTGGTCACATTCAAATTCTCTATTAGTTTCCGTTGTATTTGTTTATTTACTAAAAACAAGCCTCCAACTATTGCAATAAATTGATTCAGATTTGTAACCTCCTCGAACAGGCCGAGAGTAGTACAGGATATGGTATTTTATCGTGGGAAATTAAAATAGTGTTACAGCTACGGAAACTGCTTGCTTATGTTACAATAAATAAATAAAATCGCTAGGATACCAATCGAGTAAAAATTTCCTCGAGACAATCTCCATTTCTTTTCATAGCTTCATTCCGCCTATTATTTGCCAGTTTACGAGATTAGTAACTCAAAATAATGTAAGTATCCATGGATTACTGTGGAAAAATTGATACATATGTATTTTCATAGCAATTTGCAAGGTTCATGCATGGATTAAAGTCAAAATTAAGATTAGTTAGTTGTATGTCTTTTTAATATCGTGCGTTCAGTTGCAATTCCAATTTCACTATTTCTTAATATTACCCACATGACTAAATCCCACATCAACAAATAAAAGTCTATCGATTTAAAATATAAGATATAATTCACGTTCGAATGCGACTGATTTAAAATAAAATATTGTTCAGAATATATTTATGTACAAGTATTCTAATAATACTTTTAATCAATATTTATAAAGTTCATATCGAAGTGTCCGTTAACAACATCGAATCTGGCGAGACCATACTAATTACTTTGTACACTTCTTTAGAAACTAAAAATAGAAAATCTACAAAACATTTTATATACAAAGACAACAACAATAACCATAAATCGACGATTGCTTATCGATCCCTCTTTATAAATTACTAGTACAGTACAGTAAACAAAACCAATTAAACAATAGTTGTGATATACATACTAGGTTGCCATTTCAAATCATTAAATCTAGTGAGAATAAGTTCTGGCCACAAACTTATAAATTTATAAATAATTGCCACTAACTATAAAATTATATGATTTTGACATGATAAATTTTGGGCGTTGGTTTTTTTGCAAATAGGTCATTTATAACAATTTACTAAAACCAATTGAAGTTGGTTCAATTATACAGATAATTGCGCTTTTCGTATCTATAATAAATAATTTGGATATTATTCTTAAATCTATAAAAATACTGAGCAATGTTGATTTCATAGTGTTTTGATTTAAGTGCTAGGTAAGTGTAGACAACCGCCGACTCAAACAAGGTTTAAGTACTTCCTAACATAAACAAAATTAAGCAACTTCTTTATACATGATAAGAATCTGTGCACTTTATTTAGAAAATCAATCAATAATCTCTGCATTATACAAATAAAATAAGTGTATGTACTAAATCAACGATTTTACAAAGAGCTACGAATATATTCGTAAGCCAAAAATTGTATACGTCTAGATTTGTTTACTTTGTTAACTTAGATCGGAAACACTGTGTCACTATGAAAATTTGATAGTCTTTAGTGATCGATGGCAGTGCAGCGACCCAGGTATCACGTACTTTACCTGAAACAACCAATGACAATGTCAATTATTAAAACATTTCTCAATAAAATACATTCTTATACAACGAGTATTCCTAACATAGGTCCCAAAGCTGTACTCTAATACTCATTAATTGAGTATTTATTTGAGTATAAAAATAAGCAAAATTATTTAAAAATAATGAAAGTGTGTTGGATAGTGTCTTTTAAAGAAGACTAGCGGTATTTAAATTAACAAAAAAGAAGGTCCATCCTGATAGCTGTTTCGATTCTATCACAGTCGCCGGTGCGCGCCCGCCGCAGCGTTCACACATATCAACGGAAAAAGAAAAAATCTAAACCAATCGAGATGAGGTGACGAAACGTTCAGTCTCATTATCTGAGAATTTATTAACGAATCGTCCGGACCGGAAAACCGAAATGTGAAAGAAATAAAAATTCGACCTCGGCCGCGGTCATCTAAGGTTTGTACGGCGTCAATGAAAAAAGAAGTCAAACTGGTTGTCCGGCCGACCTGCGACTGAATGAAACAGAGAAGGACCCGAGCGAGGATCAAGCGATAAGAGGAAAGATTAGGGCGTTAAAAAAAGTAAAGCGGCTTTAATGTGGAGGTAGTGTAGTGAATGAAGAGGATCCATTGAGGTCTGCGCCCACGCAAGTTTGTGGAGTGCCCGTGTTATCATGCTTGGAGGACGATTCGGCTGCCGTGCGCCTCTTGTGCTTATACGACCCCATCGCCACCATGAACAATACTCATTGTGTATTCGTGTATTAGCGTTTTTTGTCTATTGAACAATTGGATCTTTGTATTAACTATTTAAATTAGACGCTGTGAATGAAATTACAGCAATGGTGGATCTCCGGTTTAGCTTACAATATAGAGGTTTACCTACTTAGTGATGACTGATGAGTTTGTGACTTGTACTCGTATAGCACCTCTATCATTTGATTCAAAGACTTAATACAAAGTAATTACTTAGTGTATGTTACTTACTTAACTAAGATCGCTTGAAATTCATGTCAGATAGGTAGCTAAGATTTCGAAAAATAATAAGCTTTTAAAACGATGCAGGTATGCCATTTAAATCGAAGACAAAAACTGTCGGTTTCAATCTATTCTTTTTGGGGCTACTTTAAAAGAATGCCGCGATAAGGAGTTATTTTCGCGTCGAAGAATCCGAGAGGCAAAAAGGCGTGAAAACGAAAATAATACAAAAGGTTATAGAAGTGAATTTGTGAGCGTTTGGCTAAAACAAAATTCCTTGCGAAGCCATCCTGTGCGGCGGCGTCGACGGCTCGATTTATTGTAATGAGACGTGGATACCTCGGGCTCTTCTAAGAAAACCTTTGTCAACTCTCAGAAATATGCGACTATTGCTTTAGGGAACTTATTAGAGCACGTCTTCACACGATGTTTATTAATCAATCTTCTACAAATGATAATAATTAATTTTGATGTTATTGAATCTTTCACTATTTTATTTTCGGTTGACACAATGAAACTATGGAATAATATAGACAAAATAATGTAATAATACAGGGGTAAAAAGTTCACCGCAAGCAAGCTTGATTTGGGCACTGAGCAGGTCAGCGGCATAGGAGTATGTAGGCGTACGGAGCGCGTCGCGGCGCGGCGCGGTGACACTGACAAATGACGCAAGATTGCAATCTCGCCCCCGTGTCGTCTCCCTTCCGCCTCTACTCGACTCCATTGTTTTCAATTACCGACATGACACCCCGGCGTGAGTCTCCGCTACTAAACCGCATCTCTGTTTATGGCTTTCTCTATATCTCTACTACGATCATCCATTTACGAGCGCGATTCTCATTTACATGTGCGTATCGCGAGTGTTTGCTTCTAAATTTGAATCATTCAATAACTCACCGCTAGTGGTGCGCGGTCCGCTTTCAGACGGCCGACACGAAACCGTTGGGGTGTTGTAGGGAGCTGGAATAGGAAACATTCACTCTTTTCACGTGGTGTAGTCAAGATCTCAATGGACTAACTTCATATACCGACACTATTTTTGTACGAGCATGTTTTATGTGTATCTATACGTATGTCTATCATATAACGTAAGTAAGACTAATGTGTAATGAACAGAAACGAGTTCAAGCAGAGAAAGAAAGTTTGAAAAATAACAAAGGGGATATTCACCTTTTATAGAATGGCTTGAAAGCAGCTGATCCTTCGTTGTGATGTGGCTGGTTTGGTTGATGGTTGTTAGCAGCGTGGTGGGGATTGTGATAGGGATCGCGTTGCGGCGACTGCTGATGCCGAGGAAAACAGTAGCCGGCGCCGCCGCCGCTGCCGAGTGGGTTTGCCACACTGGGCACTTTCATATTAGGAGGTGTCTGCGGCGGCGTGTCGGTTTGCACATCAGGGAACGCTGCGGGGTGGACGCAGGGGTGCTGGCCGCCGTACTGTCCGCTTGGAAACCCTCCGTACCGGCCGTAAGACCCGCTGGCCGGACTCGCCGCCGCCGTTGCCGGCAGAGCGAAACCGTTGGAGCCCCCGTCAGCCGGCGCAGCGCGCTCGGGCCCCGGCCCGTAGCCATGCTGCGGCCACGGCTGCGCTGTGGGCGGTGGCGTTTTACACGCTGCCGTATCAGCAAGGGACCATATCTTCGGTTTGGACGCGGGGATTGGAACTCCACAATCTGATGACCGTTTCGATTCTTCCTTAATTCCGTACCCCAGCAGTTGGTGATGCATGCCCTGCAGCAAGTCGTCGCCCTTCCGCTCCTCATCTGCAAAGATAATAGTATTCATCTATCATATTTAAGTCCGACCCGCTATGTACCTATACGCATGAGCTCACATCGTTGCAATAAGATTAGTCGCATAGCCCGCACCGTACCTAATACAACAACAATAAAAGGAGCTTAAAAGCTTCCCCGAAAAAATCGATACCAAAGCAGATCAGCGACGCGACGGCGGCGTGACCGGCACTACCGAGACGTAAGTTTTAACTCGTAAGACGCGGAATCAACGGCTCCCTTCAGAAAAGTCGTGTGAAAATACGTTTGGCGTGCAGTGACCCATTCGTTAAGTGGTTATCCGATTAGCGAAGTGAAAATACCACTTTGGGGCGCGACTCCCCCTGCCGCGGGCGCTGCTTGTGATCCCTTTCGTATTTACGTCGAGCATTTATTTCGCATTTCCCGGCGCACCCCGCGGCACCGCACTCTTCCGCGGAATGTTCGCTGCAACACAATTAATGGTCAACCTCGCTTCTTTCTTCTTTGTGGGACCATCGCATTATTTTTTACATTCTTTCTTCTACCGCTACCGGAAAGCTTGAATGGTTTTTAATACGCCATAACGTTTTAAGACGCTATCGAGCTTCTCGTCGACATCTTTCTTTACCGTACCGTGAAGAAATTAGAAGTACCTTCATTTTAAAAGATCCGCAATGAAATTAAACTCACCATCGTTTTCGCGTAAAAAAATTTGATGTTATTGTACAATTACACAAAATGTTTATTCAGCAAAATTTTATAAGGCTCTAAGTATTATCATAATACCATTTTCCGTTGTAAAGTGGCTTTCGTTGGGCGAAGGGCGGGTCGGGGACTAATGAAATTCAGAGGCCCGAGAGGGGAGCGGGTGTCGGGGAGGCGCGACCGCTCGACTTCATTCTCTTTATTCCATTTAATGCTGACTGCTCCTAGCTTTTAAAAGGGGCTATCCGAGTTGCCCTTCACTAGGGATAAATATGGATGCCACTGATAACTTCGCGCGAAGATATTTATCCGGCAAATTGTTTTAATTTTCATTGTATTAATGTAATAAAGATCCATGGGGGTGGCGAATGATTGAAAATTAGATAATTTCCTGTTTTATATTTTAGAAAAATATTTCATATTCCTGTTTTTGTAATGTATCTCAGCAGTGGCTACTTTAGTTATGTTATAATAATGATACATGTTATAATAATGATAAATAATGAATCAACTGTTGTACTAGTTAAATCTATTATTCATTGGCTAAGTACACCTCTACAGTTTGTCTACAGTTTATATATGATATATCGCGAGTACCTACTAAGTACGTATTTGATTAAAGTTCCTTGATTCTATCTTAATTAATATGAATACTTCACTTAATATTTCCCTCTCCCATATATTGAGTGCAATAAGGATTCCATACAAGACAGTAAGTAGACAAAATACTGTAAATATCTATGACAATATTGTGTGCAACGTTAGAGACGTTATACCGAACTGCAGTGTAGAGATGAAAATTGTTTACAGATACTGTCCTATAAGACTGCTTTGTTAGGAGCACGAGTGTGGAAATTGTAACATGGCTTGCACTCTGCTTGATACCATCGAGTGGTTTTCCCCTTTAGTCATTGAAGCCAGGGGCGAAGTGAGACATAATAAAAACGTGTCTCAGCCACGTCGGAGGGCGGGAGGGCGCCTCGAGCCCTATCCCTAGCCGCGTGCCGCCGCCGCCGCCGCCGCATGCAGCCGCTGAGCTCTTCCAGCCTGCACTCACAACTGAGCAACTGAGGTCACTGCAATTTATTACTCCTCCATCTACGACACTCGCCTCGACGCGACACTCACTTGTTTGTATTACTTCTGCACTCGTTTTCCATTAACGCGCGCCGGATTAATATTTTGTTTGCGATGCGTGCGCTTACGACAAAAATTAACATTTATTGGTGGGGTCCGAAAATGAAGCTTTTATTCATGAGTGGCTTAACGCGGGATAGTTCTGGATGTTTGTTTGCCAACGACGGTCTAGGGATCGCGTGTGAAAGCTTTTATATTGGCTTTGTTTGCCGTGACTTAAAATGATATATTACACGTCGCGAACATTGACATTTTTGTAAAAGAATGGTCATGCACGTCGAGTGAGAAACGTTATGGTTTGTTTGCTCTGGATTGCTGTATGGGGCGCAGGATTTAGCTAGTCGTAAAATTTATACACGAGTTGAAAGCCATAGCAAGCTATGGCAGGGCCGTTTCAGCTCCCATACAAGGCCGTTAAAAATTAAAACATCTCACCTATCCATTTCCCATCAGCCCGCTTGTCTGATGCACATTGTGTGTTACAATTCTTGCATTTACATTTTACATCGCCGCCGCTCTTACTCTACGAAGCAGCTAGCGCACGCGTAGCAATTGGGTTCTCGCTTCACTTAAATCTAACCACGAGTAGGATTGAGGTTACATTAAATACATCTATTTGATTTTTTAAACTTTTTAGGTCCCATAAAGGGCCGAGGCCTCGAAAAGAAACATATTTAAAAAAACTTTTTAAAAAGAAACATCATTTTGATGATTTTAAAAACTTTTTTATTATTTTATTATTATTCATTTATTTTTATTTTATTGTATTGCAGCTTATTGTACAGCAAAACAATTATAACAATACTTATTCTTATACTTATAAAAGTTATAACGCCAATTACACAATAACCCAAAATGAATTGCAATAAAATAGCAATGTATTAATCGAATAAATTAATGCTAAATATTAATGAATTAGTTTAAAAATAGTTTTTCCGATGTGGTTCTTTCCATTCACCAGATAGACATTTATTTTACAACAGGTTATTTTAATTATTTGTTAAAGGTAATTTTTATATGAGCCTCGTATTTAATTAACATTTTTTTTAATATTCTGTGACTGTAAACGAGAGAGGGCTGTACTCGACGCAAGTGCACGCGTCGCGCGGAAGTCGTGCGCGCGACATAATCCTACGCACTCACGACTTTTGTCGTAAATCGGGAGGGTCGGAACGACGCGGATATTGAATTTAGCTGGAAACTGCTAGCTATCGTAACCGCTTACGGTTTGTGATTGTAAACACATGTGTCTTGTATTTATCGTTTTCTCGTAGGTATTAATCGTAGATTGTCTAACTAGGGTGGAAGGAACCAGATTGGCGAACGAGTCTAGTTCGTAGGCGAGCGTTGTGGACAGACGAGTGCGCCTAGTGATCTTTTCGCAAAAATTAGACACGATATTTTTTGGTACATCCGCGAAAAAAATAAAATATAAATATTTTACATAAGTAGGTACCTTATTATCGACAGAATGTATTTGAACTCATACCTACCTTTGCCTAACAGAAGTCCAATTAAAACGACTATGATCATCCCATCAGGCACAAAATTAGGAATTCTTCATGCCTACTTATAGCTACGTTTTTATTTAAAAATCCGGTATTTAAAATGAATTTAAAATTTGACAATATATTTTTTGTTAATCCCGCAGGAATTTGATTGAAATGTAAGTATTGATTAAATGAACTGATTGAATGATAAATGAACTGTTCTAACATTTAATACCTGTCGACTGTGACTTTGGATGAGCGAGGTTGTTTTAACTTTTAATATTTTTATGAATGAATAGAACGCATGTCATATTGTATGTACAAAATAATCAACATTAAAAGGTTAATTCGTCTTGAAAATGGAATTAAGTACGGTTGAATACCCAAATAATGTGTTACTGGCCGAATAGAAAAGAAATTTAAATGGGGTCTGCATAAAAATAAAGATTTCCGAAATATGAGAATTGGGTGGGAATTCAGCATTTCTTTAAATATACCTGTAGTTTTTTTAAATTAAAATGGTGATTTTGTTTTATTAAAATATCAATCATGAAAATTAATACCATCACGTAACAAAACTTTTCGATAAAAGGCACAGTTTGTTTGTATTTGGTATATAGATTGTGGGTAATGGATTTGCATTCAATATTCGCGCACTAGTGCGGCAATGTTGTTCTAGGTACAGAGAGTTTTCTGTGAATAAATAGGTACATTGTTGAGCAGATGTAACAAAATAATTTTCTTTGAAATTTCGTTAAGCACTATTCAAATAGGTACTACTATACGTAGGTAGCTACATGTGTAGGTATATAAAATAACAATAATAATAAGTTTGGCCAAAAGCCCGCGATTGTGGTAGAATACCCCAGAAATGGGAGATAAACAGAAATTTTAAAACATAATATAATAATAATAAATAAATAATAAATATTGTAAATAATTATTCGTACTTAGTAATTTTTAATTTTAAGTACCTACCTAATGTGGAATTTGGAACGTCAAATTCTACTATAGGGAGGTACCCCACCTATATCTGTACCAGGGAAAAGCAAATAGGATTATAGTTGACCTCACGGATAATTACCTTGATACGACTAGCACAAATTAACGTAGCTAGTAAAATTAAAGATGATTTAAAATAATAACTACTTATTTCAATAGTTTAAATTCAAACGAACTTTGAGAACCTAGGAGAATGATCTACAGTATTAAAATTGAGGGGACAAAATTAATATCTTTATTACTTATTACGCAGGCCACGTGGAAGGATGATATCGATCACTTCCAAAAAGGATGGTATAAGGACGCCTAGGATAGGGAAAAATGGAAAGGAGGAGGGGAGGCCTTTGCCCAGCAGTGGGACAGCCTATATGCTATTTTTTTTAACTTATTAATTGTAGTTAAATGTTAATTGGTTATTATCTACCTAATATGAAGTTAGGTCTGTAGTTGTTTAATAATTTGGTAGTATCTAATTAAAATATTAAATAATATTATTCACGTCGTCCTCACGAAGCCTCCTCACAGTGCTTCCCACGGTCGTTCCACTTGCTTGATGTCCGCAGCTAACTCCGTCGGCCTCTCTCCTATACACCGCTTACAGTTCGTTTATTATCGGCATTTTATACCCCCAAGAACCGCTGTTCTCGACAAGCGCGACGGCATTTAGACCGCGAATTAAGTACACTTCTGTCCTAACAATAGTGAGCTTCATTAGTCGACGTATGCCGGGCGTTAGCCGTGACGCCCTCGGCGGCACTTCCATTAGGAGCGTAAAGTTTGCAATGAAAACACTCGTGCTCCAAACCATCTTTATTGTAACAATACCTACTTATAATTTATGCTCTTGACAAGCGAGACTAACAGCAGCAGAGTACAGCCCTCGATGTTGTAGTGTAGTGTATAACTTATACTTACTTCTGGTTTTTATTATTACATTTTGCTTTACTCCGTTAGAAGTCGTTCATCCCATGAATATCATAGAGAGGTGCTGAAAATGTAAAACATAACAAACACGACAACAAAGATCGCAGTGAAAAAGGTTCCTCGTTCAATTGGAACACATTATAAATCCCCGAAACCGTACTTACTTACGTTCCAACGGAATATCCTCATAAAAGAAACGATCCACGAACTCGACAAATCCCTTGGCAAGAACATGAAGTAGGGCAGATCGTCAGACAAGCTGAACGCGACCTCCGAGTCGCCCCGTTACGTTGTACCGACGAACAGAAGAAACGTTATATGAAATTTGGGTCCGGGCGCCGCCCACTTTACTACGAATAGGAAATCCGGGAGCGAGGAGCGGTTACGCACAGTTACACGCCTGAGACCTCCCCCCCGCCGTCCGACGCCCCCACTCCCCCTCTCTCATATCGTCTCCGGATCCCGTACACCCTCCGGCCCTCGACCGCGTTATGCCAATTCACTCAACGATTTACCGACAAAATTAAAGCAATTTTAAACGTTTAACAACACCGGAGCAATTCGAACATGAAACAACACGTACTACTGACACTAAAGGAAAATTAGCGTAGTAGCAATAATTCATTGTGATTCGCAGTCGCAGTGTTGAAAACAAGCAATTCAACAGACAATATAAAAACGTTCATTTCGCATGGCAGAATAACTGAAATTGACATTATCATCACACTTTAAAAACATTAAAAATAAATCAACATCCGGTAGTCAACTCATTGTTTTCGTTCGCAGAAACTCCCGGTTTTGTACGAAACGATTGAGTATTAAAGTTGATTAAGAAGTTGACTATCGGGTGTTGTATCGAGTACTGACGACAACGAACCTTTATGAGATTTAATTTTCTCGTCTTGTTCATCCTTGTCCTTATCCTCGTCGGAGAGCATCGTATCGTCATCGTCGTCTGTTTTATTTTTCGGTTCCCACGTCATCTTGTTTTCTTTCTTGAGACGGCGTCGAGCGTTCGCGAACCACGTCGACACTTGCGTTAGGGTCATCTTCGTGATGATCGCGAGCATAATCTTTTCCCCCTTCGTCGGATAAGGGTTTTTCTTGTGCTCGTTGAGCCACGCCTTGAGCGTCGCCGTAGATTCTCGGGTTGCATTTTTCCGCCTGGCAGCTAAATCGTACCCAGCTCCGTATCTGTTGACAAACACACGTTTATACATACACCTAATTGAAAAATATGCGCTTCCGGCCTTACGTCATTCGCCTCTGCTTAGGTATCAAAATGTAAGAAATGAGCCACATTTTTCTTGCGATTAGTGTTTCTTGAATCTGGTTGAAAATCAGTATTGAAATAGTCTTGTATGTATTTAAATAAATAATTTGTATGTTCAGTCTTCGTATAAACAATATTATTTTAAAATAATTTATTATTCTTTTTAATTAATTCACAAAACAAAATATTTATGAACAATACGACTCTGTACGAACCACACGTTGGCGTGATATCGTTTACCAGGAAAAATAAACGGGCTTTTAAATTCGTAACAATAGGCGTTTTATTTGAGGCAATAGATTTCTCGTAACGGCAGCAAAAATAAAGCTACCGCGACAATCGATACACTTTTAGGGCCTACGGTCCCATTTGCATCCGCTTTCTAAGCGTAATTGTGGCGAAACGTTCCGTTCCCCCCTGCGGCAGCCGTACCTGACTTCGATTTTCTCGTCGACATGACAAAGGCGCGGTCTGAGGGGTCCAATAAATACGTTCTGTGCGTGAAAATAGTTAAAAAATGGTCTCAGATGTATAACGTTCAGACAAATTGCATTGCTGATGGCGACAAATTCAGATTTTAGTGACTATGTGTATTAAAAGTCGGAAACGGTTTGTCATTGTTATTGTCATACTGATAAACTATGTGGTACTTTTAATAATGTACTCTAATGTATTTACTTTTGAGCTGAAACTTTTGAGTCTTGGGGCTAAAAATACCTCAATACGTACCTACCTAACCTATGGTAAACAATATATCATTTTATAGACTAAGCTCTGTTCTTGAGTTTTGGTGTGTAATGTCATCGAACGTAGCGCATTGCAACGCTAGAGGGCGGTCCGTTGCACTTGAGTCCAACTGCACAGGGCGGTGCAGCAGCGCAGGCGTGGGCATCGTGGGCGTACTCGGTCCCAATCGATTTCGACGCCATCTTGCATACCGGACACCACCGGCACAGTAGCTGCTTCCAATCGGCGAATAACAGCCAACCGATACAGTATTTCCGGTGCGCAAATGGCCATTTCGGTTTCCTCTTTTCAAATCTCAGGAAATCGAATTTGGATTGCATAGTGCAACAAAAACTCTGTATTTATAAATACTCGATTTTAAAAGTAGAAAAGTTTGTCCAACAGAATTTGGAAACGCTATAAAGCATATCAAAACGAATTAAAACTAGTGTCAAAGACATAATATCCACACAAAGTCTCTAAAACCGAACAGCATTAGTTTGAACACGAATAAGCTCTTCAGAAATCTACGGCGGTTAGCGACGACAGCGGTGCGGGTTACAAGTTACATACATAACATAGCGCTTTAACGCTCGAATGTTACTGATATAGAACCGAGGAGGCTCAGCCGGTTTCCAGCTTTAAAGCCGCTGTGAGTTTTCATTTGTAAGCTTTCTAATTAATTTAGACAGTCCACTTACTCGTCGCACCGCCCTGTGAGAACATATGCACTTGGTTTGGAGAATGTTAATACTTTCATGGGCGGAAATACTTTATTTTGTTGGTGTAATTTTTTGTATTAGGTAAGTAATGTTTTATTCATATTTGTGCAACATATGAATGGATTAATTGGTTCTGACGTTTTCTGTGCCCCAATATGTAATAACAATGTGTATAGGTAGATAAATACGTCGTTTAAGTACTATTTGATATTTTACTACGAATTTACTTATAAAAAAACATTTGTTTTGTTGAAATTTTGTAGTGTTTGCTTAATTACTAGTTATTCTGTAAGTAGGTAGGAATTTAGTTTTCCTTACAAGTTGTATAACAATAATTATAATTTTTTAACTACACAATTCTTTATCGTAAATAGATACCTACATGTGTTAAGTGTAACAAGTTTGCTCAAAAAATGGCACGTAAAGAGTGCGCAGCGCGTATTGAATGCGGCTGGGCGGGCGGCTACAACCAGTGCTACATATTTGAGCGCGCCGCGTATTCGATTCGCGGTATCGGAGGTTTACGATCTGCCCGCTTGGGGGAATTGCGGCCTCTACGTGCCCTCCCCCGTAAACCGTACCGCTATATACGAATACGCGTAGGTACATAAGTAATGTCCCCTCTTCCCCCTGAGGGAGGTTCGGGTCGTATTAGAATTAGGATTCGGTACAGAAGTGCCAGTCGAGTAGGCGTTTTAGAAACGGGATTGCTGCATTTATTTTGTTGTTCGACATATCCTTTTTATCTTAGCTACCTATATTTTTATCGACAAGACAAACCTTCAGCGATTGACGCGTGACTGATGTCAATCATCAGCTAATCAGATTTGTGTCAGTCATTATCAGTAGTAACATCAATTATTAATTATTATTAACTACCACGCACTACGATCGGTTCATGGTTCGCGCGTATGGCGTAGTGTCTTCATGCAATTAATTATCTTTGATTGTTAAATTTATTGTAATAGGTACAATATTGAAAACTAATTGAAACGTAACTTTACATCACTTGGGCACATTGCGCTCCATTTGATTGAGAAGACAAATGTTTGTTAAAAGAATGGTTAGACTTTTGCAAAGAAATCTGCACTCGTAATAATAACTAAATAACCTATATCAAACTGTCCAATCCTAATGTGTCGTTTTATGTCACGTCTCATTAACAAGGGTTCTTTATTTGGTTTATTTAAAAAGTAACAGCCCAAATCATTGCCACACAAATAATTCCCTTAGAGCGTTCGCTCCGAGCACAGTAATTTCCTGCGTATTTTGATCTCAATGGTGCGGTACAAGTGCTCCCTCGTCTCATTTCTCTAATTTTTGTACGTTTTCTCTGCTCGAGTCTTGTGTTAAAAATAGCTGAGTAATTTTTCATTTCAGCGCGCGGCGGGCGTGGCAGATTACAGGCTGTTCCAAATAATACGCCAACGGTACTTAACTGAAGTGCGCCTACAGTCGCAGCCAACTTTTGTTGTTTCTGTATGCTTTCCACAGTACTTGTTTCTTTGTGCAGCTATTTATTCGAGCCGGCTAACTTATTGCGGCCCCGGACCGTTTTATTAAACTCTTATGAAGTTTTTCTTTTGAAATGAATATTATACAACAATTTTGTTGGCAGTTGTGATAAAGCTTTGCAAGCAAATTAATGTTACTGTCTTAATAACTTTGGTTATTTATCAGAAGTATCTCTGTCAAAATATAATTTAACACCGTTTACTTTAATATTCTATTCGGTTAACAGTGAAGACTACAATACATTGAAATGTGATCTAATCACCGTAAGTAGGACCGTCTTAGCTAACAATGTGCTCGTCGAGGGTGATATATATCACGCAAGTATTTCCGTGCGCCCCGTATCGCTACGTCTTTTTACGCATAAAAACTAATGTCGTCTCTAATTATTTTTAGATTATAACGCACCGCCTGCTATATATTAAGTCGAGCGCAGCCGAATTGTCAGCATAACTTTGCTTTGATGTATCTTGATTTGTTTTTATTTTCAGGCAGTTTCAGTGTGATTCATGGAGGGATAAATTTCAAGTGCGCCGTGAAACTTCTATTTAATTGATGCGTCCACATAATACACTGTTATGACACTATTATGATGACTGTTTGGATATTTGTTTGTCCTGTAGATTATTTGGTTGGTGATGTTAGTATAAAATGGAAACTGTTATTACAGTGTCTCTATATCATTGTATACGCCTAACGAATTGATAAGTTTGCCGAAAACGTCAACACAACGCCTCGCGATCGCGTTTCAAAGAAAAAACTGTGCATTAATCAGGCACCGGCGCGAAATGGATGTGATGTAATCCATCTCTGTCAAACCTTCGGTTTGTCATGTGTTAAAATGAGACGACCAACAACCTGGAGTGGTTTTACGGACATTTTGTCCGTCACGACTCACACTGGCATGCACTACCTACCAAACATAGGGCTACGAGTTGTTTTTTCGCAAAACAAGCTGCTGCCACAGATTAGCCAACAATATAGCAGCTGTTAACGTTTCCACTATGAAAAACTCGTTTTACCATACAGTTACTAAATAGTAGTTTATGCAACGGCCACGAATTATAGCGATTTTAACATGAGAACTGTTTATGAAACGAAGCGAAGCTGAGTTTCATAATAGATCGTTCGAGTGTTAAAATCGCCATTATGTGCGTTGCATACTATACTTTTTCTACGACCATGAAACATATAAACAGAAAATACAAACCATTACGGAGACATCAACAGATGCCATGACGGCTTAACATGTTATTGCTATCTATGGAAACCGTAGATATGTTTGACGTATTGTCGACATCGCGCAGGCGCGGATGTCGAGTTTTTTTTTAATGGCTGTAGTACCAAGAAGTTGGTTAGTGAAATGTAGTGCATTTAATACGAAAGAGTTCTTGTATGCAGTGCCATACAACTAAGACAAATTTACATATTACAATAGAATATAATCATATTTATTGCCAAATACATTATAAAAATCGAAAACTGTTATTTATTATTTCATTAAAACACTATTTTCACACGCCCATGCATGACGATAGAACCTCTTTGTGTTATTGAATGTGATTTCTTATTGAACAAATTACGAAATGGGAGTAGAAAAAGGTTTTACTTAATAGCTATATAGGGAAAAAGGTACGATTCTATATACGAGTAATTATACTTAACTAGTGTCTCGTTAGGCAGAAACATTAGTACGCCTCCTATTGTCATTGTGTTTATATTGCATTAGATCAAGCGCATTAGAGTTAGAGCACTTGTTAATCGGATTTTAGCGGTAATGCAACGTGTACAGGCGATTAGAGTAGCCATGTACAACATATCACCTTGTTCCGACATGCATGTTGAAACCTTATTTTTCTGCTATTAGCCTTATCATGTTGCAAATGCTATGTAATATTCACTCTACTGTCATTTACAAACCTATTTGATTTAAATTTATTTGTGAGAAAGGTACATTTTAATAAAACATGAAAAAATATTTAATTGGTTACTTATTTTATTCTAGGTAAATATAAGTGTACGAGTAAGAGTACTTATTCGGATTTTACGTTCTTCGATAAAGTAACCCATAAAATGTGGTTGTTATAGGTAATTATCGTTTGATGACTGACTAACTCGGCAACATCTTGTTGACGTAAAGATTGACATAATTTGAAGATCGACGAAGACGCTGAACACAAATTGTGCTGATAATTTTGCTCACATGAATAAACACGGCGAAGTAATTATGACGAAAAGAGAATGATTAAATATTTCAGAATGTTCATCGAAGAAAAATGTGGCTCATTCATAAATCACTACGGTACACACCCAAACAGAAAAGGGGATACATTTGCACAATATAACAAAATTCATTAAACTCAGAGCGAGTCGCCAAATACAAACATGAGCCTTTCGCATTGCAATCTATTAGAGAGATAAGTTTCGATAGGGAGGTATTATGTTAATCCAAGCGCGGCGCGGTGGTGGGCTTTATCTAAAGCGACGCGGGCGATGGACCACTGGGGTCTTTTGGACCCAAGGGACTTACCCGTAGGCGGCAAGCGTCGGGTCGTAGGGGTAATAGCCGCCCGAGGGTTGCAGTCCTGCGGACGTCCAGGCCGACATCTCGCCCCCGCCCTCCTTCAGCGCGTACGGATTACTCTGAAACACCGGACGAAACAATAAACAAACACGCCGGCGGCCAAGTGACGCCGCGCCCCGTCTTATCAAAATGATACCAAGCTGATACATTTTGTTCCAGTGTTACATTTAAGTAAAAATGACAACAATGAAATATGCTCAATAAATATTTCCACAGTGCTGGACAAATAATTTATTTAATATAGAATTATCTATTTTGTTTTTCAATAAAAATCAATACATGTCAAATATAAAACTAGGTGAACCTATAACATTTTAAGCTTTCGTACAATATTGGTACCAATTTCGCCAAAATCAAGTTTAAAAGTTTCTTTACATTTCTAGTAAAATCCCGTCTCATGATTACCATGTACCTACGCAATAACTTGAGAACATCGTTAGTTACATTAACTGGAGCACTCCATCACTAAGCTCGTGTAAGCATAAATCTCGACGCATAATTCCTTTCAGTCAATCGGCCTAACAAATACGTCGACTTGAATTTAATTAAAGTTAACTTAATAAAAGGGAATAAACTCACGAACAACAATAAAAGTCCCGAGTGTACGGGCTGACATATCACTAGCGTATTTGCATAATGTATGGATACAGAGGGGAAAACTATTAAGGCCTACGCACCCTCAACGCGTGATAGTGGTGGCTGAGTGAGCTAGTGAGCGCGGGAGGGCAAATGCGCGCCTAGAGCTTACCCTCTTTTACTCAGACATTCGCATACATTAGGAGCAACTAAATTAAAAGTGTGAACGATAACTGACAACCCTTGTCTCGTCCCCCAGTGCATTTTGCACCGACTCCTCTGATAATAAAATGAAAAGCATTATGATACATATGGAGCACTGGTTGTGACGCACGATAACTGAATAAAAAAGCAAGCTTATTTATCCCCTTGTTTATGAGGAAGGAAAGGCGACGAGCGAGCGTCTTTGTTGTAGTAATTTTTCTTCGTTGCTTGCTAACTCATTATTATTTATTATGTCATTTATTGAAAATTTACATTTATTTTATTAGATTTTTACATGATCAGTGTAGCATCAACCAGTCTATGTTTGTTCAGTACACTATTTTGGTTGATAACAATTAAGACAGAATTAAAGACAAAAAAATAGTTTGCTATCGTTTATTATAACATTATACTCGTATATAGAGAACTCCGCGATGATAACAGAATAATATTTGAATTATATATATTTTTAATCGACTTTCTATAAAAATTACATCCCTCAGGTACGTTTGATAAGTAGACAATTTGCCCGAGCAATGAAACGTTCATCATACGAGCTGTTTAGCTGTATAATATGCGAAACTACCGGTCTAGAACAATAATTAAGCTATTATCTCACAATAGTTACAATGCTAATAAGGAATGTTAATAGGTGTTTATTTTCCTTTTGTAATGGCTTTGAGATCGTCACGGAACAGAGAAAAGAGTGGAACTGAATTTTAAGCAAACTGTGGGTATAATTAAATAAATACGATATGATACAATAATGATGAGGCACAAAGAAAAGTTTTATAAAATTATAAGTTACGAGTATATTAATTGATTTTAGAAGGTGACATTACAAGGTGAATACACCTTAAGACGCTACCTGAGCGAAACTAGCGCCGCCAAGCGAAAAAAATCATATCAATTAATTAAAGCATTTAAAAAAATGGTTTGCAGGATTACGACTGAAGATTTTTTTTAAATAGTTTTGCATTCTCATATTGAAACAATAAGAAACAAAAAGCGAATCTGTTAAAAGTGGCCACTTTTGACAGATTCGCGTTTTGTTTCTTATTGTTTCACTACGAGGATACAAAAATATTACTAAAAAATACCTCTTCATTCATGGAATTATCCTGTAAACCATTTTTTGAAATGCCATAATTAATTGATATGATTTTTTTTCTCGATAAGCGGCGCTAGTGTCACTCATGCAGCCCGTTAAGGCTTTAATCAATAAGATGATTTACATTGGCCCTGTCTGCTCCTTTCTCTGCTCTTTGAGTTCTATCGACTTTATGCTTCGTTGCTATTTGTTTATAGTTTTTGTACCTGTGTAAATTATAGGTACCTATACAAAGACTCCTCTGTAAACCATACTAATAATATTAAGTTTTATTATCCGTACCTATTCTCGACTCCATATTTAGCGATAGAGAATGTTTTAGCAACTTTAGAAAATGTGAAAAATTGAGCCGAGATTTGAACCTGCGACTAACTTGCTCCATTTTCGACTATTATGAGTATTATGACGCACGTGGCATAATTTTCCACATTTTTCTGAGTTTGAATTTCGTTTCGCATGTCTTTGCTTAGGAATAAGTATCTCAAAGTTGTTGAAGAACGGCATGAGGGCCCAGACCTCCTTTGAATGTTTTTCTGGCTACGATACATGTTTACCTAAGTTCTTATTAAGTATTCATATAAACTTAATACTTATTTGCTTTACCGGTATATAAAAAGAAACCCGTATGAGTACATGTGACATAGAAGATTTTAAACATACTCGTAATGTTCCAACATTAATTAGACATATTTTAATGAAATGTTCTAACCATTAACGATTTCGAGTAAAGTAAGAAACTATGTAGTGTCATTAATAACAGTCTGTGTTGTAAACATTACACTTACTCCCCCGCCAAATAAGTCAGTGACAAATTCGTGTGGGCAACTCTTTTGTGGCGTTGAGATAAAAATTGCGCGTTTTCCTGGGTGTGACAGGGTAGTGAGGTTCCCTCCGAGGTCGGAGGTTCACTAACTATGACTGATGATTGTCTCGCCCCCAGCATTAACGGCTCGAGAGGCACGTGCTTGCCCAGCCATAATAATACTGATTACGTATATTATCCATATATCTACATACGCGTATTAAACCATTCTAAATAATAGCATTAATAGTGGTTTTCTTTCATGATCCTTTTAATGCTATTCCACAGACACAGAATTAATAAGTTATGCTAAAAGTAAAACGATTTTCTATTTTCTAAATAGTATAGAATAGTGATTCTTGTTATACTCTTTCTAGAAATGAAGGGAGCCGCACCTTCAGGGATTCTTCAGAGAAACGATAAAATTCATGGACATTAATTAAGTACCTACCAAACCAAATACGGCATAATCAAGCTTTACTGTTTGTTTACTACGAGATAAAACCCATTTATTAACCCTTAAAAATCTTATCCTTACCAATTCATCCCCCTATTCCGTAAGACTGAATCTAACAACATTTTAATCAATTCTCCACAGAGTTCGCGAGTCAGCGCGCCAGATAGACTCATTACACCAACCCCAAATAAATATAAACAGTAGCAAAAGGGGCCGGCCCCACTATTAGCGTTATTCACACGCGCTGCTAGATCCATAAATAAAAGCCAACTAGGACTACCGCGACCCTAGAAACAAAAAAGACAAGGTTCAGGATCGAGTGATCCATGCGGTTCATAAATAAGGCTCGTTTATTTCATTGCATTAAACTGGTGATAAGTTATTTGACGGTTCATAAATTCGTACCCCATCGGTGGCTGGAAGCCGCTTATTGGCCTAGTGCGGGCGCCGAGGTCTGCCCGAGGCGCCGCGTCGTCGGCGGTTGCGCTGCCAAATCGACGATACTTCATCATTCCTCAACTCAGCTTTCTGGCTACTGTACGCAGTTAAGTCTTGATTTTACTCCGCTTCTTGGCTGACATGTTGGGTGATAGGTAAGTACCTACTTACTACTGCATATGTTTCGTACAGAGTTCCTACTCATGATAGTTAAAATTGTGGCTATTCCTCCTAGGTACCTCACTAGGTACTATATACGTACTATATCTTCTACTACCACTACCTGCGACCACTTGCTACGCTGCCGTCCATTACAGATATTTATTTCGCTGTCTATTTTATTTATATTACCTATTCTTTACAAAGGAATAATATTATTCATGCAATAAAATAATAACGATTCCAAATGCGACTAGCAAAATCTGAAAGTGAATTGTAGCGAGTGGAAAAAAGAATGACTCTAAGTGGATAAAGAGCGAATACAAACGAAAAAGTCATTTCATGCCGCACGGTAGTGACGCAATCGGTAGTGGCTGAACGACTCCGAAGCCTGTGCTACTCAAGCTAAGGGTTGTATTTGCAGGACAGGGAAACAACGTGGCTAAGTTCAATAAAGCTTTCCCCCAAATAAGCCATAAAACGAGCGGCAACGGGCGCGGGCGCCTATACGTAGGTATGTTCCCGTTCCAATTATTTGTTTGTGGAGGCACAATAATTTTATTTTACGTTTTATTTAACATTTATTTCGTTACGGCAATTTCACGGGTATCAAAGAATTGCTAGATTGTGATTTAAACGAAATTGGTTATTTTCCACTTGGAAGACTAAACGTTATTTCGTCGGTATCGAGTTAATATTATTTTATTATGCATGATATTGTGTTCTTAATCAAACATTTCTTTTTACAAGTCGTTATTATTGAATGTGGCGATTGGCCATTATTTAAGATTAAGTCGTTTGCTGTAATTAGAAATGAAAATTGATACTAGGTTTCAAATTTAAAATGAGATTGGGCATTGCATAACAGCTTAGTAATTCCAAATAAATTTGTCACTAACTTTGTCAATTATTTTTCATGAGTGAGAAAATTAATTGAGAAACAACCTAACGATTGGTTTTTTCTCACAGTAATTAATAGGACATTATTTATAATATTATGAATAATGTTCAGACAGTTTGAATAATGTCTAAAATGAGGCGGCGGTCAAAGTGTTGTTAAGTTTGATTCAATGCCCGACTAATTTATAGGAATATTCTCAAATCGCATGCGCGAACTGGCAGACGCGGTTTCCATATAAAACTTCTCTAGCAAGCAATCTACGTAGGGGTGAATTTCAAAATCTTAGGTTATATATCAAAACACTTAGGTTTTACCAACTGTAATCCTCGGTATTACCTACCTATCAGTGTAGGTAATACCGAGGATTACAGTTGGTAAAACTTATAATATTATTTATAAGGCTAGAAAATAACGATTTATTCGAGATCGGTGTCAAAAAAATCTATCAAGCTTGCTAAAAATTAGATTAAAGACAGAAATTGTCCGTCGTTAAATTGTTATGAAGTTTGATTGAAGTAATCCTGAAAACATGTATACTAAATTCAAATAAATATAAATAATTGCATTCACCCATTTATTGACATTATTGTTTTCAAGTTTTATTCGCATTCCATAGGGCTGGCAAAACCCCTTCATAGGATAGACGACGCTGTATCGTCTCAACGTAAATGAATAAACAATAAACTGGGATTAAACAAGTCAATTGAAGCTCAGACGGAGACAATGTGCGGTCACGTTTACAGCCGAACCCGACGGTAACCGATCGCGGCCGCCGTAATTCAATGATCGTAAACGCTGGCAATGATATCAATTAGACGGGACCCCGAGACCGATAAAGCTCCGCTTTAATTAGGAGAACAAACAACAGACGGTCCTTAATGAGCCGTGAGCGTATGGAGGGCGAGAGAGGTAATTAGGTCGGGGGAGACGGCGCAGCCCTCGGCGATCAATTATTGAGCCTCCGTGATTGATTCGGTCGAGTTCGAATCGCGCCACCCGCTGCCGCGGTCGCTGTCGCGGTCCGATCCGTCGCAACCACTCGGCACAGACCTCACCACCATGACCTCACTCTTAATCCAAAGCAATACGCAACTTCCAACAACTTGTTTGTTTAACAGTTGTTAACACTGTATCTCATCGGTGATTATATGTACCTACATTATACTTTGGTACTGCTAGTTTAGTTCCTTTGTTCTCGAATGCGCATTATTTACGAGTATATTCATAAAAATGTAATTCAATACCAAATTAATAACCTAAATTAACAACTTAAAATTCAATAGGGAGTGAGACAGCTCATAAGAGTTTCCGGGACCCCGCGTTTATCGTATAAGGTATTTATCTGATGTCTTGCTAATAGCCATCATTGGAGGGTGAAACGCAGCTGTAAAAGCCCGACTCGACGTATAAATTACTTATAAAATAAGAACATTAAAAACCATTTAGAGCAATAACCTATCCTAAAGTGAATATGTATAGCTATTAATAAATTAAATAATTTATTTGTATCATTTTCGTACGTAAATAAAATGTTAGAGGTGTCAGTGTTAATGGTTGGAAGGGGGAGGTCGGGGAGAGAGTACAATGCGCCCCCGGGGCGCTTTTGTTCCCGCGGATTCCCTGCCCGTGACATCTGTCCGAATCGCAACAATAACTCGCAAAAAACTCACTTCAAAATTTACTAACTGTAAAGCGTCTCTCCGCGACTATTTTCCGCTGAATGTACAATGTGGCTCCGCGATTCTCTTGCATACTACCCACCGAGACTCCTTCGCTGACGGCATTGTTGTCACTGACGTATCATTTATTCAATTCTGAATTAGAGCCCGTAGCGCCCCGGTGGTCCGCGCTCGTCGATCACAAATAAGATTTAGAAGCAATAGTGTCATAATATTATAAACGAGCGCTAAATTTTGCCATTTCAAGGCAATGGTGTTAAGTTTTTTGCACAAAATTGTTAAGTGAGGATAAAGAAATATTCTTTTACAATCTAGTATCGTACATAAGTATTGAGACATCTCACATCGGATCAGAGGGCTTATCCCGTAGGATTTTTTTACAATTACGAAACGAAATCTCTCTCGACTTATCATTTTATATTATAGTCTTTCATTTCTTAGAATCTCATTATACGAGTATGAGTGAGTACCAATAAAGTACTACCCCCTCCGGGATTGTGGACGTAAGTGTTAGTTGTTGCTATATGCTATGCTATAATAATCTCTTCTGTCAAGATCTGCATTTTTTTATTCAATTAAGCTCATAATATTTTGCACTTTGCTGAAAAACTTAATTAATTTTGTGTGTTGAATTACCTAAAATTATTCTCCTTTTGACGTTAAGCTTATTCTTCCTGCGTTTTAAAGGTTTCATCAGAACTACATAAATCTATTTTTATTTATTAGGGGAATTCGATTTCCATTACATTAGCATAATATTGTTTATGGGCAAATTGGGTTCCGTTTGGCACGCAGAGCTACGAAACTATAAAACAAACTAATATTTAATAATAAGGTAGTTAAATGCTATCTCAAGTTTAATCGACACCTTGTTTTTTATTCCACTAATGCTCAGCGCGATGGGCGAAGCGGGCGGTGCGGCCAAAAATTACCTCTGGATCACGTTTTTTTTAACTTCCGGTCGAGATAACGGTCAAGAATAAGCACCTTTATGTTGTTAAATGGTCACAGACCGCTTAGTGAACGACACGTCCAATATAATCGTTTATAAAAATAAAATGTATTCAACCCCTCGTCGTCGATTCCTCGTAAAACTTTCAATTATCCCGCATTAAAATGATTTCCACAGGATATGCGAGTGGTCAATGTATTCGGTTAATATTAATCGGGAATGCCCTCACTCGGAACGGTCACAATATCCTCTAGTTCCGGGATAAACAAAGAGACGTAACAAATTTCCTGTGGTGCCCAGGACTGCTGACTAACGTCTGCTAGATTACGAACACGCACGAAAATGATCGTTGAATGAAATATGCATTAACACACGGACATCGGTCACGATAGTGGTGTTCGAAGTGTATTCAAACAATAGTAAATACAGTTAGCGTGGCTATTGTTTGATTTATAGTGAAAGCGTGTAGGTAATTTATAAGAGTGGCGCGGGAGTGGACGAAGGGTGACGCGGTGCGGCCGCGGCGGGACGCCGGGAAATCGGGGAAAAGCCGAAGATTTATCACCAGCCGGGCCGCAGGACGAGGCTGACCGCGCGACCACGCGACTGTTTGCCCAGTCATTAAAGTCGGCAAGTAAACGTTTAGTGCGAAGATGAGTATATTTGCGGAGCAATTAACGCTTTCGAGGTGAGACGAGGGTTGCGGGGTTGGTCGCGGTCATTGTTTGTAAACGATTATTATGTTAAAATAATAGCGCGACTGTGACACATATTTAACTCTACATATATAATAACATGCTTACCAAACTATTTCCAAGGTTCTAAGGTAGGTACACTAATTTTTATGCATGCATCCAGATATTTATACTAGTTTCGGTTCTTTTACGTCTACGTTAATTTTACACTGTATAATGGTATAAATAAGTACCTACCTGGTTAGACTAGTTTTATTATAAATGTAATTTTTCACTAATTCATTGATTTGCCTTTTTTACAGTATCTAACTGAGATATTCATGGTAACTATGGTGCCACTAAGGTGCATCACTATAATAGATGTCTATAAAGTGACTCTACCATGGAAACTATAATTGTAATACGTTGTACGTCGTACATATAATTTTCTTGGACTCTATTAAGGTTGTGCTGACTCTTGTCTGTTGTGCTTGAAACTGAACACTTGAAAATAGGTAGATATAGATATCGATTGGATACCTTATATGTTGCCGCAAAGTCGGACATCTTGCGCCTAAACGGTATCTTTAAAACGTTTATGTGACCGGCTGATAAGGGTGATACAGAAGTGTAGCGAGTAGGTACGTCAGGATATCATTGTGTAAATACGCAGGGTGTCAATCACGGCGAGGCGGTGCCTTACAACATTTTATCAGTTGTCACATAATCTAACATCGATGTTAATCTAACTATAACGCATTTATGTCAAATCGTCGATGTACGTAGTGATAGGCCCACCCACGTTTCACCGGTACCATTGCATCATATAAAAGCAATGGCGGCTGATATTATGTATTCTAGCACTTAACTAGACATGGTGTGATTACAAAAAATGACATATGTTACTTTTCGTATTCAGAAAAATATGTTCTACATACCTTTATTTGAATAATATGTACTTAGGTACGCAAAATGTGATATATTATACTTATCTGCATTATCTGACTATGACATCATTCATGTCATTGATCTATAATTTCATATCTCTGATTGTGCATAAGTAAAATTATATTATTTTTCAGAAAACGAATTTATACGTCGTTGTGCTCTTTTCTTTGCCACACACAAGGGATATAGTGCAAATAAGTGTATATGTATGCATACGAGTGGGTGGTGGATTTCGCTTTTGAGTACGTATATAAGTATGTACTTATTGGATAACCAGGAATGTACGTAGATAGGTATGAAAGTGTATAAAGATCTATTAAATTTTCATCATTCTCGTTTTAAACTGTATTTATGCTCTAATGAAACTTTATCATTGATTCAACCCCCAAACACAACCGAATGCAACTCTGAAATAAACACGATTTCTACTTTTCGATTTTGTTTAAATCGTTTTCGCCCTCTGTTTTCAATTTGAACTAATTAGAGAGAAAATAAAAGGAGTTGCGGCCATTACTCAGAAAGCAAGGTCGGTAGTGACTAATTAATCGGCGAAAGAGTAATGGTAATAGATGTTCCCAGCGTTATTTATGATTGTCAACGTAATAATTTATTTTTAACCTAATTTTACTAAAGTGCCGACCACCTAGTAGGAATTAACAAAAACCATAGATGAAAGAAAAAAACAGTCTCCCTTCCCAAGCGGCAGGCGTTCGTACCTTCATGACAAAATCATTTAGTAAATACCTAGTTGTCACGTTAATAAAACTGGACTACTCTGAAACATAATAATTATTATAATAATATTTTAATTATCTTCCCGTTCTAAATTTTTACTGGTCTCCATTTTGTCAGACAATACAATACAAATAATTCCACAAAGAGCTGTGAAGGCGTAGTGGCTAAGGACGCCGTACTCCCATGCGGCAGGTCTGAGTTCGAAACCATGAATTGCCCTGTACAATGAGATTTTTTCGAAGACTAACGTACAGTCAGCCTTTAAAGTATACAATCTATCAAAATCCTACAATTCAAAATTAAAGTCTAAGGCGAATGCAATAAGTTTCATTTCAGATTGCAGATTGACGACTCATCGACGACTACTTCACTTGAATTTTGAAAACCTACTGTATGTAATACGATATAAAGCTCTCATTTCAATGGTTTGCTCTGAGTTGAGTTGGGGCCGGGTTCGCGTCGAGTTGGTATAATATGCGATTGACAGATGGTATACCTATAGAGGCCGACTGTACATTTACTGCTCTATAATGGTGAAGGAAAACGTCGTGAGCAAACCTGCAAGTCCCGTGGATCCAGGTGGATTGGCCCGTACCCCCTCTGTGCAAGGGAAGGCATGTGCCCCAATATTGGGGACGTTAATGGATGATAAGAGAGAATTACATAAATAATCAGATAACACATTGAAAACTGCAGCATCCATTGTTATGCTGTTGATATAAATTTGATAATTAGGTCGGAACTTAATCTGCAGTGATTAATGAACAAAGCGACCACTACAGACAGACCACCCACGGGGAGGAGACGGCTTAATAAGACCCTCATTAACACCTTAATGGCTATTCTCAATTCGCCTGATTTCTCTCTACTTTTATTTATTTTTCCCTCTCGGTCCCGCAAGCGGCTCCTGCGCAACACTGCTCTCGCTCCGTCGCCCTTCTTTAATTGAATTTCTGGTCTCCTTTTTCTAAACTTATTCTCTTTGACTTAAGATTAGTGATGTATTTAAATGGGCGTTTTGTTACGTTTTTATAGCCAGCCGGGTCCTTTTCTCGCGTTTTCCGTCTCCCCCGTTGTCTTATCGAACTTTTAATTTAGTTGTGATAATAAAATGAAAGTAGAACCAGTAGAACTTTTGTTCCTACGCGACAAAGCTATGTTCATAGACATGGCTAAAAGGCCTTCAGTTGCAAAAAACGTCCTTAAAGCTTCATTAAAATACAAGCTATATCTTTCTATACCATGCTCTAGATAGAGATGAAACGAGACTTAAGAATTTCTTGCAACTCTTGCAACTACACATTTATAAAATTAGTTTGTCAAGTTGTTACATTAAGTCTATCAGTTAGTTATAATTATAATATAAGGGAAGGGTTCAATAGAGATTTCCGTTTGCAATAAACGAATGAGAAATGTATCCCAAGATGGTACAGATGTTACCATTTCACTGACGAAAGATTTTATAGCCTTACTGCACGATTTGCCAGTAGTTTATTATATTAACATTAAATTGTTTTGAAGTCCATGTACTTACATCATGTTTGAACAAACATTTTATGTAAAACACGAATTATGATTCATAGTAAGTAGATAGAGCCGGACTAATCGCATTGATTTTATCTTACTATCTCATCTATTAGACTTTGTACGTATAGGTTAGCTCCACATTGGATACTACTTTAACGTCAAATAAACAGTAGAACTTAATCCTTTTGATTGGTTAAAGTCGGAAAATTTAGATACTCAAATATAGAATTTAGGTGTACCTTTTTGGCACAGTACCGCACCGGATCTTTTGTGCTGAATATATTATTTCCTTATATACTTTTGTATTGTGTACTTGCTGTATTCTGGTGTTTACAGTGCTAAATAAACGTTTTTCAATTTAAAATTCAATTTACTCGTAAGTATTTAAAAAAAGGTATTAATTTTGAACATATATAATGATGTGATATAACGAATTACTTATAAAAAATACCTATTATGAGGTACCTACATAAGTATTTATAAATTCTTGATTAATTATTTCACCCTTTATAACTTTTTACGATCACGTAATTAACTTTATTGCTCTACCTGTGTCTAAGCATGGTACATATGTATTTAAAATTAGTATAGGTACACCATTTTAATAAGCTAATGTAATTTATGAGATGATAACATTAAATATTCATACAAACATTGCAAACTCTTTTTATTCATCATCGCGGATGTACAATAGATAAAAGATGGCGCTGTCTGTACGAGTATTGTTAGTAAGCCATAGCTCGAAAAGACGGCGCCACCGGAGTCGTTCGTGTACTAAAAATGGCAGTTGAATATTATTCCCCGCAATTCTCGTAGAACACCCCGGAACGTATTACACTCTGTAGCTTTACCCGTAAAGCGGAGTTTCCAATGGTGCGTAATGAAGACTTACACGACCAGAATCAGGCATGAGTGTATTTGTGGCGGAGCGTCGTCATTGTTCGCTAAATTGTCGCTTGCACGGAACCGGCTGAGCCTGTCGTGAGTTAGGTATGAGCCGAACACAGGCACACAATGACACTATATGTACATCTGAACACCTGTTATTAAACATGCACCGGGTCACAGCGCGTAGGCTCTGCAAACCTCGTTAAATACAATGACAGATAGAGATCTACTGCCGGCGATTTAGGATGCATCCACAATTACCTTACCTACACGTTGCTGTTGCAACATAAGTAATATTGTAATTTCGAGTTGAACGAACTCGCGTTTTCATATAAATGTGAATTCTTTTGGAATAATTTAAGTTTCGCATATCAGTTTTGCGATCTACAAATTAAAATTTCATATATCATAATGGCGTGTAAACCGCGATCAAAGTACTAAAACAAAGAAGAGAGCGAAATAGCATAGCGGAGCCAACTCGTATGCTCGGTGAAAACTTCCGTTATGAACGTTTCAACGCTTTAGGATTAAGGCGAGCACTTCCTCTTAACACTTGACAAAAAAGGATCATCTTTCGTTTAATGGGATTTTCTGGATTTAAAGGATTTCACATATGCTTTATATTTGCCGTTCAAATCGTACCAAACCAATAAAAGTGGTATAAACTCATGAGTAAACTACTATAAATATGTAATGTTTATTATTATGAATGATATTCCTGGACTTACAGAGTTGAATGAAATCTTTAGAAATAGGTAGAAATTGTTTTCAGATCATCAACATCAGCCTATTAATGTCCCCACTGTTGGGGCACAGGCCTCCCCTTGCACAAGGAGGTACGGGCCATGATCCACCGAACAGGCCCAGTGCTGATTGGTGGATTTCACAAGGCTCCGGAAACATTTAATTTCCTCAGACATGCAGGTTTCCTTACGATGTTTTCCTTCACCGTTAGAGCAGTCGGTAAATGTACATAAGTCATCGAAAAAATCCGAAAAACTCATTGGTACATGGCATTCCGTGGTTTCGAACTCGGACCTCCCGCATGTAGGCATTAAGTATACCTACTATACCTATTCGATACGTTGGGATTATCATCGCCATCTTTTATATTAAAATGAGATAATATGATAACTATTGTTATTTTAAGTCAAGCAATAAGTTAATAGGTATGTATATTTTTGTTGGTGGATTTGGTAGAGTCTTTCATTGTAATAATCGGAAGAGATCAGTTTACGCCCAAGATTTTAGTTTTATATTTTGGTTAAAAAATAAACGTTTCCACGACAAGGACTCGTCGACGCCTCACTTAATATGCGGTGAACCTAACAAGGACAGCACAGGGTGCTCCATTCTTTCGTGGCCATCCATATCCCTTATAGGGATTATAAGTGCTGCGTACAGTGCAGCTACCCATTTGTCCCTTTTTACCAGGACAAGGTATTTAACACCATTACACGTGTATGAAAATAAATTGGTCTCATTTAGCATTCCATGTCACTGAATATTTTCGTACCTTGAAAACAGCTTTTATAAGCCAAAACACGGAATTTATGTGTCATTTGAAATCCTTCAGGTTGATCTGAGATAAAATGTAATTACTGTAATAATAGCGGTCTCTTTTTGAATTTCGTTTCTGAGTTTAAATATTAATGTTTCGTGACAGGGCGGCGGGCTCTGTCCGTGAGGTGTCGGTGGTTTTCTGGCCCAGCGCGCGCAGACCGGTTCGCCGTTCGCTCGCACGCTACGCCAGAAAAGCCAAACACGTTGTACCGCAGTCGAGAGCGATAAACCCTGCTAGCTTCGTATACGGACAAATGGCAAACGACCTATTGGTACCAATTTGCACTCAGCTCATTCTACTTTAGGAAGAAAGTGGAATCTGAATCGGATCTGCAAACAATAAGTACTATAAACAATACCTAATTGCATGATTTTGCTAAATCTCTGTAACTACTTATACTGTATTTTACACAATAAGAAAATAATTTATTTATATTATAAGGCTTATATATTTATAATTATAAATTATTATATAATTTTGGGCTCGATTATGTTAATTGAAATTGGCGAATGGTACATATTTAAGAACTTATTTTCATTTAATTATTTGTTAGTCAAACAACTAATTGCAGAAAGGATGTTTAAAGTTACTACCCCATTAGCTTTGGTGGTATGTAATTTTCTACAACTAATACAGTGGCGACAATACCTACGACAAACATTGAACCGGCAGATAGTAATTTTACAATAACCTATTAACATTTAATTGTTTCAATTAAGTTGTTATTGTAATAATTTTCGTAAACTACTGGATCGCACATATAATTAATGTCTATAGGTATCTTGACGTTGACGTTTATTATACATTCAATTAACTAAAACAATGATAACACGAGTTGCTGTAGCGTTATTTATTTTTCTCAGGAAAACCGTTTCTGTAAATCAATGGATAAGTAACTACTACATGTTGTTTCAATCTTTGTCGTATTCTCAGCGCCACCCTGTTTATAAGTACTCGTGTGATGTGCGAGTTAAGTAGGTACTTAACATTCATTATAAGATTAATTTTGAAGAGATATTGTACAAATAACTTTACTATTGGTTGAATCATATTGGAATTGTAGAGTATCGAATCGTAGTAATTGTAAAGTACGTACCAGTGGTGAGTAAAACGCCGAACTGTCGACACCGATGCTTTGGTAAGGGTTTTGATCCGTCGACGGGTATGGAGTGCCGTAGACGCCAACTGCGGCGCTCGATAGTCGCGGGTAAGATGAGAGCGCCAGTCTGGCCCCGTCGTATTGGCACGAGCAGACGGTCTGGCCAGAGACGGGGTCCGTGATGATAGGCCGAGGGGTGTCGCAGCAGGACGCGGCGGGGGTGCTGGCGTGGCTGCCGGCGCCGGGGGACAGGGCCCCGCCGGCCACGGCTGACCCACCCGGCGAGAGTGGCGGCGCCGAGCTGGAGCCCCCATCCGGCGACGTCGCCGCTCCGCCGGTGCCCGCCCCGCTGCTGCCGACGAGCAACTGAAATACCACACAAGGTTATCCATAAGATTTCTTAGCCTCATGATGATCATGGGGCGTAGGAAGCCAGGACAACCGTGAAATTTCTGGCATTAGAATTCGGAAAGGATACAGAATTAGGTATATATTTGCAAAAAATAAAATAAATCATAGCTGGGATGGCATGTGTGTGTGTGTGTGCTCTTAAGATGGCGTGTTTGCTCTGCATATAGGCTTATTTATTATAGTTGTAAATTATATATGATCCTTTAATATTGTGTAGGTATATATTAATTTAAATGTTATTATTCTATGAATAAATACATAAATGTTTAAATTTAAAAAAACATAGTTAAAGTATATATCTCAATAGCAATTATACTAAAAATAGTACCCAAAATCCGTTTTTTAATATGTTTTCTTAGTCTTCCTCCCAAATTGTGGTGCCTTCAAAGCATTTTATCATAACCATAGTAAAATATTACAAAACTTATTAAGTTTTTAATCAATATTAAGCATGTATCTATCCACACTAGAGCAACCAGTAAATTTTATTAAACAACTTGTTTATTTTTTACATTTAAAGGAATGCAAAATAATACCGTTCCCATCTTAACGGTAAGATAATAATCGGGCATCCGCTAATCTAACAATCTTTGTGACGCGCCCGTCGTCCCTTCGGGCTGGGTCCTCCGCTCAGATGGAACTCTCCAATTACTTCGGGGAAAAGATTAGTAAACATTATGGAGTTTTAACTTATTTCTAGGTCGATCAAAGTATAAGTCTATTGTGCAATGATCACCTAACTAATTATTACTACATACAACACACAAACATACACACATCTTAGGTTTAGGTTTAAAGATTATTTATTCATCTTCATCTAAATTTTACTACATTGTACACAATAAGTTTGTTTTAGATTAATTTACCGTTTCAGTTTAGCTGGTACGAAATAATTCACCACTACTATGTCTTTTCGGATCTTTGCTAATTGCTTGTGGTTAATATAATCTTTAGTAATATAACTACAGATACGAAGCTAAACGTAAGGATTAAATACGTCTTTAGTAGTCCAACAAATATTTAAATATGTTCAACAAATAAAATGATTCCGAAAGAAAGAGGTCCTCTTAACGACGCACTCAACTACGTACTTGTAATTCAAACATAAATTGATAAATACGAACCTAGTTTGGGCGGCAAAAGATCAAAGACCAGGGAGGCATGGATGTCAAAAGATTTGGTCAAACATTGGGGCAAGGTTGATTTAGAAATAATAGCATAAGTTACTGTGTACACACAGACCCTACTTCAGCTTCCAATGCTTCGTTTGAGTGCATCAACTTGTTTTATCTAAATAGAGCGAAAAGTCAGAAGGTAGAAGAAGTATACTTCATCTATCTCTTAGATCTATTTAAAAGTTTTATGAAAAAAAAACTTTGTTTAGCTCGCAACTTATAAACTATTACTGATGTATCAAGTTTTATTATTTGTAATCAATCCAATTTTCTGGATCCTAAATAATAAAATACATGAAATTGACCTGGTAAAAAAACTGGTCTATTGGCAAGTTCGACGGGCACTTCTTTTGTCGATATTTCTCTACAAATATATCGCACTATTCCTCACGCGTCACCCCTCCACCGGCCAGGTTGTACGTGAATAAGAAATCAATAAAATATACTATAATAATTAACACGTTCTTAGTCCAGTGTCTTTCAGTACACGTCGAAGTCTCTAAAATATCGAATACTAGTAAAGATTTCTATATTTAATTTTATACTTAGACGATATTCGGATTTGCGTCGACTTAACTTAACCATATCACGAGCATAGCAAAATTTTATACAGAAAGTGAGTAGTGACATCGGACCTTGAGAGGTTACTAATAATATTATATATTCATAATATTATTAGTATATATTAGTAATAATATGAAATAAAATCCTGAAAAATATTTACAGAACTAGGTATGTTTTCAGGGGTGGCATAAGTCGCCTATGTCTGTGAACGTTCACATCGATGGCAAAATACTTGCCAATGCCCGATTAATGTCGTTTTATAGTGCAAATGGTTAGGTTAGGTATTGTTTATGGTTATATAGTTTTAATAAAAAAAAGGATCAGAGCCTATCTGATCCTTTTTTTATTAAAACTTTCAGAATATCAGTTTGTGACTATTTTACTACCCCTGACAGTTTGTGAAAATTACATCAGAGTGTATCATTGATGTCATTTCCACATACGATCTATTTAAAAAAAATTTACTTGAGTACATGAAACGAATACATATTCAGAAATGAAAATAAATCAGATTTTTTATTTTTTACACGAACAATTTTGAGATTAACTTGAATTTTTCAGGAAAGCCAGAAAAATTCATCGAAGTGGCTTCACATTTTTACAAGTCACATTTATCGAGTGGTGAACAAATATACATAGCTCAAATGCGATTTATCTGGTTCCTGATAGAGCTATTAAGCTGTATTTTGATTATGTACGAAAATTTCGTTAGGGAAACTACGTTGCCTATACGAAGGAAAGGGAATTCAAAATTTGTGAAATTTCGAAGTCTGTCTCATATGCTAGAAGCACATGACGGAGACGGAGGCACGGACGACGACGAAGCGACATCAATAGGGTTATGTTTGTTCCGAGCACGGAACCCTAAAAACGTGTCTTCAAACGTAATATTGATTAAAAAAATCATATTATTTATGATTATTTTAAAATGTGGATGCTACCTAAAACTGTCGTTTAACAGTCTTATTGCATTCCCTTGGGAAATTATGTATTAGGGCGACGAAATTATGAGACTATTATCAATATAACGTTTCTTCCCTCATAAGGCTACCGATCAATACGAAATCAGTTTGAAATCGGAGTCCGCTGCTTACCGATGCGAGCCATTCGCTCCGATAAAGGTGAGCTACAATTACAAAGAACCAGCCGCGATTCGTCCGCCATGTTTGTTTAAACAGCGCTATCAGTCCACCTCGCGTGTATCCCAGTAATTAGTAATAGCCAACGATAACATGTACGTACGCTCTTCGTGTCATTATAGACCGCAACACCGATATTTAGGTATAAAATTGTGATTTCGATGTCAATCGCTCGCTAGATAACAACCACACAAACAATATGATATTAAAACTGTGATTATCTTTGAGTGACATTATCCTATACTGTCGTATATTGTCATTGTCATACGTATATATACGTATGACAATTTACTCATGGTAACTTTATGGCAACGTATACTTACATCGCAATTAACTATGTGTACTATGCTATGTTAGCAATTTAATCTATGGATATAGATAAATTCACTATGTAATTGCCTGCTTTATGATTTATAAGTATTGGCCGATTTAAATCCATGACGTTCTCATTTTAATTTTATTTAACTGAACATACTATGTATTTCCAATTAAGGCCTTTATTATGGAGATAAGAATGCTAATCATTATAGGAACTGAAAGTGCCAATAAATGACAACAATAACAATGCTACGCTACAGTACAGGAGGGCCGATCAAATCAAATATGAGCGATATTATATCACTGTGTACAGAGAGGGCGAACCTCGAAGTACGCTTGACTGCTTGAATCAACAAAACTTCCAATAAAAACTACTTGGACGGAAACCTATCTCAGACGACAGTGCAAACACTCCTCTCAAAACGAAATACTCCTCTGATTTCTATTACGTACCTACCCTTAAATTAAATAAAAAAGCTTTAGTAATTTAGTCCAATCTGTCAAATGAAGAGTGTTGAGCAAAGAAAGGGACGCTCAGTGGGGTTTAATGTTTTATGTGGGTGGGTGAGTATCAGATGTTGAGTGAATAAGGGATAGAAGTACAGCTTTTCACACTGCTTAGACATTGATATTACCACCGCAGTAGGTTTATCAATAGATGCCTACCTACTTACCTATTTATTTATTTGCTGTTTATCGATTAAGCATAGTTATTGTATTGATTAAAAAGAAAATTTAAGTATGTAATCTTTAATCTGCAGATTAATGACCTTTAACTCTACAGAATTTAAAAATATAATGAAAACGAATTTTATATAAAATTGTTTCCGTCACTAAGCCATAAATAATATCATGTAGTTCAATCAAACAATAGTTTAATTCAATCGTTTATAAAATTAGATCCTTCGTTCTCGTTCCTGCGAGTTTAGAGAGGGTCAATCTAATTGTCAGTTATTTAGCTAAACGCAATTGAAATGGGGCGTGTCTCATTTAGTATGCGTCTAGTAAATCGAGTCGCGATTGGATATTCGGTACCTACAGGTAATAGGCGGTGGACGCAGAAGCTTTCAGAGAGTCGTCAATATTTGATGAGAATCGGACGCTGGCTCGACCCCGCGTCATGACCACTCCGCTGTCATAGCAACCAGCCGTTGTACGGCCTCGTGAGTAGTGGTGACCATGCAGTGTTGATCGATACGGGAACCCAAGATTTTTAGAGTTCCGTACCAAAATGGTAAAAAGGAACCCTTTAGTGAGACTTCTATACAGACGTATGTCACAAAGGCACAGTTATAGAATTTGCTTGCCCGTATCTATTCTAGGTAAAATAAATTAGAAAATAATTTTATTTTTATTGAAAATAGGTCCAAAATAGGGGATCGAAAACTGAAAGTGGGGTATCGTATGAAAGGACTTCTATTTGTACATTACAAAACTATTTTTTTATATGCTATAGTTTTTGACTTATGTCTAAAAATGTGCAAAAAATAACCGTTCCCCCTTATTTCCGGCGTTTGCGAGCCGAAAAATTTGAAATAATGGTTGATAGATAATCCCCTAAATTTTAGAGGAAAAATAAAATGGAGTTTCAAAAGATTTATAATTTTTGAGATATTAAAAACATTATTTTTATCGACAAAATCTGTCGAATCTGAAATAATTAATAGGTATTGATAGAAGGTATTATGTATCAAGGGAAAAATAAGATAACGTCTAAACATTTATGATTTTTAGTTTAAAAAATTAATACGTAATTGTTTCAAAACGAAAATTACGTAATTACATATTTCTATTGAGAACCCAACCCTCGGTGCGCGAGTCCAACTCGCACTTGGCCGGGTAATTACAGCAAAAAGGGTTAATACAGCGCATAACAAGATTATTGTTTAACCTATGTAAGAGTGACCTATTGACGATGACCGGTCCATGCATGCCATAAGCGGTCAGAAATACATAATATATGTAACAAACAAATTGAATTCCATTCCATATATTTTTTGTAATGAAAATTATTATGGCTATTTTGTGATTTTACCCAGAAAATACGCCAATTTATAGTTTACGATATTTATTTAACAGAAATAGAACAGCACTATGGCGATTGGCGACTGACAGTCGGGGCTTTAGCGAAGCAACGGACACAATCATGTCGCAAGTCGCTCTGCTCTTCGTCGTCCTGAATGGTTAACATTTGTGAATAAGCAACTACATAATACACTAAGCAATTTCTAATAGTATTGTGTGCATACATACACTAACATACACATCCTTTCACTCCTATGATACACCCTCCACACCATCACACACACCCTCACTCTCACTCATAACAGACAATCACATCCTCATACACAGATAAGCTAAAACTTAAACTTTAGAATACTGAAGGCAGGTACTTAACATGGAAATTGTTTTTTATTTGCTTTTTTTTTATTGAGCTATGTAACTTTACCTACTTGAGTTACTTCAGCAGCCCGACTGATATGCTGGCTTCACTGTTTCCTACGTAACGGTCTGTATGACCAGTGTAGGAAATCGGAGCACTAATATGATTAATTGCCTTGTTTGCTGCAAGCTTAAACGTTAAATAAGTCTATTTTATAAATATATAAATATTTGTATTTTTCTATGTATTTTATTGGAACAAAAATAAATAATATTTTCTTTTTAATTTTTCAATAAAATGGTTATTTATATATGCTATTTATTAGCTCGGACAAGAAAAATTGAAGATGGAGAATTATTTCCAGTTCTAATAAGTACTTACGAGTGCGTATTTAGTTGCGGAAGTTGTACATACCAGGTACATTAGGTGTGAATGCACCTACAAAGATTTAACACAAAGAATCTGTCTATTTTCCACAAAAATTTCTGAAAATTTGTTAAACAAATTATCTAAATAATATATACTTACTACGTTTTCTTGAAGTGATGAAAACGCTATCGCCTCGCTTTCAGTAAACCTACTGCTAGGGACAAATATTACGAGTTACGACTGAATCAGTTGACGTTTCATAGCTGATGTATAATTTAATTTTTTTTATACAAGTATGAAATTATATGATTTTTTTTATTTCCAACAGTTTTTAGTACTTATAGTAATTTATAGGATTATTGTTGCTGTTGTTTCGATATTGAATTAATTTAGTGGTTAAGCACATTATTGTTAAAAATGGGATAAAGACAGTATAATAGTCAGGTATGAGGTAGAAAATATAGAGAAACGTCAGATATAATACACCTAATAAGCATATTTCTATTCTTTGTTTATTTATTTTTTGTATACAAGAATACAAAACATTAATCATCTTCTCCAATATACACGTGCGATTATCATAAATATGTAAATATACATGAAGTACCTACTGCATCAAATTTACTAAATCTCCACTAAAAGTGATGTCTGATTATTTTAACTGACAATCTACTGCATTTGAATATAAAGCCCGTTTCACACTCGGAATGCAGTCATAATAAAGCCGAGAAGCGACCGTAAAGGTATAGTAATGTGTTTATTTTAAAAGCACAGTTAACAGGTATAAAGATGATCTCATAATTTCCATTACATTAGCAAAGGCATTATCCCGTCTTGAAGGCCCGTCGTTCGTCGCTCCAATTTCGCCTCGGCCAACGGGATATGTTAAAGAGGACATTATAATAATTAGATTGTTATCAGATGTTATTATATGCATTTTCCAAAATTATAAGAGTGAACGACGAAGATAAGTCGTGACGACGGTAGGCTGCCCGAACATAGATTACGGAATAGCCAGCGGCATAATCGGGCGCACTAAATTTTGGTCCTTCAGAAGAGCACGCCATACAACAAATCGATAACCGATCATTATAATGATTGGGCTGTAAACGCCACTCTTGCTCTCTTTTGAAACGCTTGACGAACGGGAGTCGTATTTTAATTTGGGAAAAATTGTGCGGCCTTCGTAACTTCTGTAACTTACTACCTACATGCGATGCTCTATGGGCGCGTCGATTCGTTAAAAAACGCTATTCTCATTTGGATAATTAGTCAAGAAAAAATAATACTAAATTGCATACTTAGGTACCTATTATTTACATCTTCATATAGGAATGTACGAGCTGATTTTAGGGCATGAGGATTTTAGAAAAGGTAGCGCTATTTATTTAGTGATCACGATTTAATTTACACATATTTTTGGTAATTTTGCTACTTGTATTAGATAATAAAGTAAGCTTTTAGAGTAAAAGTAATGTGTACAGTCATCACAAAAAGTACGAGAACTGGAGACGTGCTACACAAAAGGGGTCGGTCGTCTCCTTCACCGCTCGCGCCAGCTTTCAATTGACGCCACTATTATGCGTATCATAAACATAAATCTTGGCAGACCATTCCTTGGAAATATTACGTGGCGCTTTGCAGGCGGCGCGGCGGAAAAATTGTCGCACTGTAGCCCACGCTACGCCGCCAGTCGCGGTCTCGTACACCCGATCACAGAGTTCACTTTGCTTTTCAGGTAAGGTACAAATTCATCCTACATAGCCGAGTGGACTGTTAAAAGTAATAGTCACTTAGATAGGTAGAACACATCTCTACTTAGACAGCAACAGCGTTATATGCCTCTAGGATAAAACGTGATAAAATGTCTTTGAGTGTGGGTATACTTACATTACACTACACTGACCTGGTTGTTTCTATGTCTTGTATGAGTATATCGTCATTACTACTCATTTACCTAACACTATGTCTACTACATTTTACTATTATGTATTATATATTTATAGACAGTATGCTGATGTGTCTATGTCATAGTGTTGGAAAGTTTCGTCACAGTTTTCACACATAATCAGTCATTATTAGTTATTTGGACTAAATCATCATGAAGTAAAATGATAATGCTATGCTAATTTTTAAAGGAGTTCACTGAAGGGACAGACCATCCTCATTGGAGAGTTGGTTACGGTTTGGTTGGATGCGGCTTATTTCTAGATAGTGTCCTCGCAAGAGCCATTATCCTAAGTAACTCTTTTAAGTGCCTAATGAAATGTAATCGTGTAATATAGTGTTATGTATATGTGTGCAAATAAATTTTAATTCATAATTCATTCCTTTATTGTAAAGAGTTCGCCCAGATCTGGGAAGTCGTATCTGTGCGTGAGGATTTTATATATCGATGAGATCTTCACTCAGCCGGCGCTCTTTGAATGTAGTCAAACCCATGATTTTGGACCTTACTTCAGAAAGTTTTCATCGTAAACTGTACGGGATCTTGGTGGCTCTTCGTTGCACGCTTTAGAGAAGGTCGATGTCCTTGGCAAAGTTTGGATACCAGATTTGAAGCCCATACTCAAGTAGGGTACGTAAATTGTAAATTTTGATGAAACCCTCCACTGCCATGTTTCGAAAAGACCTCCGAATGACATGTAGAAAGGAGTTAGCCCTCTTCATAAAAGGGTATTTGACAAAAAAAAATATTCCATCAATAAACTTACATGTACCAAAATGATAAAAAAAGGAACCCTTATGGTGAGACTTCAGTGTCAGTCCGTCCGTAGGTATGTCTGTCTGTCTGTATGTCCCAGCTGTTTTTCTCAGGAACTACTGAAGCCATCGAAATGAAATTTGGCACAGTTGTAGGACTCGCTTGCCCGCATCTATCCCAAGAAAAAGAACTATTTTATTTTTTATGAAAAATGAAAGGCGGGGCTGAAATCTGAAAGTGGGGCAACTAGGGCAAGTGGGATATCATATGAAAGGGCTTCATTTGCACATTACAAAACTATTTGTTATTTTATTTTATGTTCTACTAAAGAGCGTCGGTGGCGGACTTCCATGCGGGAGGTCCGAGTTCGAAACCATGCAATGTCATGGTACCAATGAGTTTATCGGATTTTTCGAAAGAATTGCGAACATTTGCCGACTTCTCTGACGGTGAAAGAAAACATCGTGAGGAAACCTGCACACTGAGATAATGTGTGTGTGAAATGGGGAAGGCAATATTAATAAATCTACCACGAGAGTCGTTCTATGTGATTAATTCCTTAGACTGATCACGACACTCAGCAATGATGAATACGACTTAGAAGAATGTTCTATCGTTTTTGACTTATGGCCAAAAAAGTTAGAAAAATGATCGTGTGTATAGGGTATGAGGACCAATTTGACACAATGTCCTTTATAATAATTGAGAAATTAAAAAATTGATATTATTAATTTTCACGATAAAATATCTGAAATAATTAGTACTGATAGAAGGTGTTATATGTATCCTGGGAAAAATAAAACGATGTCAAAATGTTTGTGATTTTTGTGAAAAAAAAAATGAAATCATTTTTTTTCAGAACGATAAAAATATTCCTTATGAGAACGGAACCCTTGGTGCGCGAGTCCGACTCGCACTTGGCCGGTTTTTTTAATATAAAAACGAAACATTAAAGCCGAAACATGTTAGTTGTTAGATTTTTCAAACACTTGCACTATTTTTTGCAGAGTTCTACTCGTATAGGTATCGCAACTTTATTATACCGCTGTTTAGAGTAATTAATGAATATTGAACATAATTTAAGCGGCAGTATAACTATTTTTGCTATTTTTACTAAAATCAATTTCCAATACTATTCGGAGGGTAAGTAGGGAGAAAAAAAACTTTACGATTTTTTTTATATAAAGGTTTTATCATCATAAACCAAAATCGGCTGGCGGACAAGACACCGGAATTTTCAGTTTCGCACGAAGAAGCATTATGCTATGCACGGCGGTCTAAGTGACCAAGTTAAAACTCGTCTATTATCGAAATCAGGTGCGTGATGTACGAATAGATATGGTCACGACTACTCACGATGAAATGAGGTAGCGCTGTGCGTGAAATACAAAACACGACAAATGTCGCCTCGCCTGTCGCACGACGCAGTCATACCTATTCATTTGAGCACAACGCCGTTAGAGATGCGCCGGCAGCGCCTTGGGGGACGCGGATCGCACCACTGATAAATATCAATCGCGCCCGCAACTACAATTAATGGTTATTTAACGCGCTTCCATTCAATTATCGTCAGGCGGATTGCGTCGATAATTCCACTGGCCAAATTCCCAGTAGTTAATACTCAACGCGTACTTCATTTATGGCTCTTGCCATGCGAGCAATCGCCTCGCCACATGTTCAATCGGCGACCATTGGGCATTAATTCTGCAACGTTCACAACCATCAGAGCGTAAAAGTATGTTAATGTACTTTACAAGTTATAAAGTAACGGATAAAAAATGTCACTTGATATTTCATTTAATTACTCACCTGATGAAATTGTGATGGCATGGCAGTTACGAGTAATAACTGTGACAATTACTGATACTTTTTTTCTGGTGAGATACAGTGAGATAAATGATAAAGTTGGGAAATTTTGAAATGGAAATCGATGCAGTGATGTACTCAGTCAGAAGTGACTAGTATTTACCTACGACGGAACGGAGATACCTTCTCCGTTCCGTGCGTTGCGTGTGTTTGACCTAAGAGGATGTTTTTTTTAGGTATCTAGTGAGCGCGTAGCTTTATAAAAGCTTTCCTTTCGTCTCCACTCTTTAATTGATTCACATATTGTGGCTGTTACTTTCTTTATAATATTTTTATTTTGACTCTACCTTTTTTATAGTGACTGTACCTTAACAGGTTATTTAAATACAATAATTGTCATTAAAACTAAATAAAAGCTTTAAATTTAAAGCTCGCATATTGGTAAGTAAAGTATATTGTCATTCTATTGAAAACGATAATAATTTTTATATTTAAATTTGGACATTACTTACACCAAAGCTTTTCCCATTTAAAATTGCATTGTAACAACTTCATAAAAAGTTATAAATTCATTATAATAAACTTACTCGGATATGGAGTTGTGAGTGTTCGTTGTGCGCACTATACATCGTCGATAAATGAAATGCGCCGAGTAATCGGTAATCGCTCGCGAGTCGCGACAAACACAATCTAACCGTACGCTAAAGAGCAATCAGCCGCGACGCGGCAATTTGAGATCCGTGTTCCATCTTAAATTATCGACAAGTTTAATAACAAGCGTAAAGGCAATAGCAATAATCGCCACAAATTAATTACCAGCTTAGAGCGAGCGCGAAGAAAAACAGTAAAAGCAATGACGCGGCGCTGAAACACGGTAGTAGCTGGCGGGTAGAATGGGGTGCATAGGCTAAAATTTATACGTAAATGCGTCGGCCGGCGGCGGCGGCGGGTGTTTGGAGTTTGGCTTATAAATAACATTTAGCGGGCGGAGCGGGAAGCTCGGATTATGAGGTCGGAGGACTCAATTAAACTGTGCTACCGGACCCGGGTTTTATTGTGGACTTTTGCCGTGACCTCCCACCGGATTGCCAGATAAATGGATCCACTTTACGCTTAGCGTTAGCGTTCGCACAAAATTCGGGCGTATTTAATGACAATATCCATTTTATGTGTATTCTGAATAGTTAGATGGAGTTTATATAGGCTATTCGGGGTAAGTTTAATTTCCAGCTACAGTGTGAGGAGTGGGAAAGGTTGACTGAGCGGGAATTGGGTTGAACTATCTAAGTTCTAAAGAGTTATGCTGTGGTTGTGTGTGGTTCCTGAATACCTACATACTGAACTATCATATTTCTTTAATAATAATTCTGATAATAATCTCTAACTATCATTAACGTTCGACACATTTCTAGTTACATATGTACAACCATGAATAAAAGTGGGCTTCAAATTAGTATCGTAAGAAACACAGCAAACTCAAAACTTTTACATGTCATTAGGTACGAGTATAGGTATCTCACGTATAACTCACTTTGTTTTACAACAGTAAATCTCGATCGTAACCTATTGATTTTTGATAAAAATCTCACCAGATGAAAAGGCGTTCTTAAATTTACAATTTTTTAAAAAGGGACTTTATTATTTCACTGGAAAAACAGGTTCAAAGTGAATACAAATATTGTTTATTACCTACCACTTTATTACATATAAAACAAACAATAAAGTAGTAAAAAGGTAAAAAAAATATACAATTGGTGACCTTATAGGTTTAAGCTATTTCTTCCAGGACACGTCTTATAATATTAACATTTGTTAAAAAATAATTATCCTTTAAACCTCCTTCCTTTCTACTTTGTACCTCCGAAAAGACATCTGTCACACACAAGACTTCTTACTTTACTTTACTTTACATTGGGCGATTTCCATACAAGCTAGTACCCACTTTTTTTTTGTTTTTGCATCCAACCAAACATAGTATGTTTGATAGATCTCACCTAGGATTACATCTTTAACTATGGGACGAACATCCTAAGTAGAGTGGGCCAGGAGCTAGAGGCTAAAAACCCTCTTCATATTAACTTGCTCTGATTTTCCAAACAAACATAGTACATTTGATAGATGTCACCTAGGACTACATCTTCCATTACGAGACAAACATCCTAAGTAGTGTGGGTCAGGAGCTAGAGACCAAAAAGCGTCTTCACATTAACTTGCTCTGATTTTGTTTATTTTTGTTTCGCCTCCAACGAAACATGGTACATTTCATAGATCTCACTTAGGGCTACATCTTTCATTATGAAATGAACATCCTAAGTAGTGTGGGCCAGGAACTAGGAGGAGGCGAAGCCCTTGGTCCAAAAGCGCCCAATCTCCTTTATCATTCGAAGGAACGTCGGTGGTACAGTCGCTAGGACACCTGACTCCTATGTGGGATGTCCTGGTTCGAAACCATGTACGAATGAGTTTTTCGTATTTTTCGAAGACTTACTTATATTTACCGACTGCTCTAACGGTGAAGGAAAACATCGTGAGGGAACCTGCACACTGAGATGACCAGTGTGTAAAATGGGGTAGGCACAAAAGATCCTCAAGGGAAGTGCCGCTGGGATTATTCCCGGCCCCCTATAAGATCAATCAAAAACTTGAGTCGTGGTTCAATACAAGTTGCAGGTTAAAAATACTTTTTGTTATTAGACGGTTTGGTAACAAAAGGTATTTTATGGTATTTGCAGGCGCAATTTTCTTGCCGTATGTTTGATTTTCTAGCAATGGACCCGTATCAGAATGCTATTAACTATTAAATGCCGTCGAGTTCGCTTGAATGGTCAATTGCATTCGGTCAATTAGACGGAAAATTGTTGTCGGATAGCACCATACCTTTGTGTAGCCAATGATCGTTCCACCAATCCCGACTGCTCTACAATGTACAACTACCTATACAACTCTCGTGTATTTGTGTTGTGAAGTTATGAATGCGGCTTACCTGTATACGAGTACTTAAACTTAATCGTTATTTACTGCCTATACTATACAAACATATCTTCACGCTGTATTATTTTCTCTAGAAAATAAGTCTGAAAGTGGCATAACTCTGTGGTATGATTCTACTAATACAACGTAATCTGAGCATAAACTAATTGCAGGTAGTATATATGCGGGTTAGTAAGCATTGCAACCTAGTATAGGTACGGGTTAGTAAGTTCTACAACCGTAACATAATTCAAGTCTTAGTATTTCCTGAGAAAAACCACTGTGACCTGACGGACGGACGGACACCGAAGTCTCGCCTTAAGGGTTCCTTTTTACTGTTTATGAACGGAACCCTAAAAAAGGTAGTGGTAGGATTTCTGAGGTCGAGGATGAATACTCACCCATCCGAACTAAAGGGAATAATATGACTCCTTTGAAAACTTCAATCAAGTACCCCTGACCAGCCTCTAATTACGAGAAAAAGTGGGTCGTATAGGGTTGGCACCCACAGAAGAACAGTAAATTCTTCAAAGGCAAAATGTACTTCATTTGTTGCAAATCAATACATCAAACCGACTCGACTGGTATGTAGAGTCACCACTGATAAAACTAATAATTTGGCGACGACACCAAAAAAACCTAACGAATGGATTTTAAAACTAAAACTGATTAAAACACCAGATAATAAACTTTAAACAGAGGATCATGTTTACCTGCCTCTGAAATTTTATCTGATCTCATTTGTCTACTGAGGCGCCATCTGAATTTTTTTGGCAATAAACAGGATGCGGGCATTTTTCGAGTCTACAAAAATATGTAGAGCTATGAAGATATAGAGGTTTATTGAATATTAAAATACCATTTCCATCAAATAACTGGTTAGTTCTGATACTCGAAACTATATCAACCATTGCATTTCTGAGTTTATTGAGATAGATAAATACATATACACGGTAAGTACTCAGTTCTACACTACGACGTCGACTATACAATATAATTTGACGTTTGTGGTTTCACAGGTAAAAAGCATTCTTTCGCATTTTAATAAGGACTCTACAAGTCTACAGTCAGTAAATTATACCAACCCGTGTAGTAAGTAAGTCAGCGTGTAGTAAGTACTCACTTACTACACACTGACTACTATTTACGAGCTACAAGCGAGGGACAGACGCAAGAACGGACAGCTGGACGTTGCGGGAGAGAGTTCTCCCAGAAATGGAATTGAAGAAATTTGGGGGCTCATAGTCCACTAAACTGCGGGTTGGTATAATTTACTGACTGTAGTGTGTGTGACAGCTGGACGTTGAAGCGCAGCAATATAGGGTTCCATTCCGCCTACTGGGTAAGGATCCATAAAAATGTAAACCAGAAAGATCATTGCGTAAAAGATTTTTAAAAATCACCCGGAAATCCAACTGGGGCTTAAAAATTTGCGGGCGCACTCGATCTGCCGAAGCCTGAAATACATTAAAAAAAGACTGCCGAATGATTTATATAACTGCTGCATCATTACCGAAAAATTAATATTCTCTCTAAGTACCTAAATATTTATAATAAAATATTTCACAAGGTACAGCTACAAAAGGTAAGAGGCAGCGAAAGAATGACCCATGTAAGTTTTTTAAAACACCTGCCTGGGAAAACCAAAAGCCAAGATCTACTTTTCTGATCATGCAGTGGTACGCAGTGGGTTAATATTCATTGCTTTGTAGTTATGATATGAAGTGAAAACGTTAGCTAATGAACACGATAACCAGCACAGAAACATACTGTCGGCCAACTTTAACTATTGTAGCTGTTGTATACCAACTGTCAAATTTATGCAATCTGAAATGAACATTAAGTAAATGCATTCGCCATAGACTTCAAATTTGAATTGTATAATTTTTACAGACAGTACACTTAAGCTTGAGGCCGACTGTACGTAGATATTGACTCCCCCACGCCGTACGAGTACATAGGTACACCTGGCACAGAGGAGGCCCTTAGTAGTCACAAACTACACATGCACATACTACAATACCTACTTCTACTTATATTATTAATGTAACTGAACAATTAAGAAAATCACATGATTTATCTTAGGTCAGTAGAGATATATGTAGGGGAACATGGGGGAAATCGGATAGGGGGTAAAAACAGAATTAAATTTCATATTTCCTGCTACCGCTGTACCATTCTAGTATGTTACAAAGCATTTGTAGATTGTGCTTATCCCGCGTACAAATGGAGATCGGTCTGGTGTTGTTTATTGCGTCGGCGTATGAGAAAATTAAAAAATATTCGTACTTATTTTATCAAATATCAATTTTGCTATTGACTACCAATGTGAATGTGAATCATTTATTTCGCAGCGCGTTTATTAGACAAGATATTTATGATTTTGTTCCACAATTTGATCGACATATCTACCTAGTACCTTGTTTATTTGTAAAAAAGTACATGTGGGGTGCAACCGGATGGAGTGATATCCGGTTTCATAAGCCTTACCAAAATCATTAAAGAAAACCATCATTAATACCTTCTTTTAAAGGAAACGAAAAAGGAAAACTGACCATAGAGAATCCCAAAGGAAAAAGAAACAGAAATATGCTTTAATTGTGATGAAAAATATAGCTACAGAACGTCTGCAGACGACTGTTTGGATGCACAGTTTGTTCGAAATGGGCCCACAAAGCTTGTGCTGGCTATGTTACTCAAGAAACAGTGTTTTGCCTATGTTGCTCTGCAAATAAAATGCTATCCATATTTTCCCCACCTCTGGAAATGCGGTATCTGGTTTGACCCATAAGAAAAGGGGTGACAACGGTTTTTCTAAATTTTAGTAATTGTGGTTTAGTTTCTAAACTTAATGTTTTAATATATTTTTTAATATTTGCCCTGGCTCATCATTAGTGGTTGAGTGTTTTCTAAGTGTTAATTCCAAAATAAACATTGGCCACAACTACTTATTAATTTTTTTCCTTAACTATCCGGTGTTACCCCAGCTTCCCCTACATAGTTTATTTAATAGATACAATTTCCATAAATAATTACTTGTTCGTGTTTAGAATAATTGTAGGTAGGTACTCATAAAATCAGGATATGACTTAACATTTTTTATAGGTTGGCTACTTCACTCTTACTGTACCTACTTACTATGTATAGGAAAAAAAATACATTTTAGAATTATCGTAGGTACAGAAAAAGGGGACGAATCGAGAATAAAATAAGGGACGAAACGAGAATAAAATAATTGCAATAATAAAAACCAAAATTGGGGCCGAAACGAGAATAAATTTGAGGCCGAAACGAGAATTTTCAAAAAGAGGACAAAATTCAGGGGCCGAAACAAGAACAAATCAGATATTCTAATCGAAATGATTGAAATCATGGTTAGAATGACTGATCTAGATTTCAATGGATGGAAATGGAAATGGCGCGTCCTGGGAGAGGCCTATGTCCAGCAGTGGACTAGAGTAGGCTGCTGATGAAATGGAAAATGGAACCTAAGATGAATTGATGGATAGTTTCCGTATTTGATAACAACCAACTGTCAATGATGATAATAGAAAGAATTATTATTCATTTCAAGATCTATTTTCCACAGGTTATTTCTGTACTGGATATGTATTATAGATTTAAAAAAAAAAACCATTTCGGTGGGTAGGTATATTAAATGCAGATTTGTAGTATTCAAATTGTTATTATTACTTATAGGAACTTACGTACGTAGTTACACAAACTTATATTTGATTTTACTTATTGAAATACTAAGGTCTAATTTTTTATTAGAAGCAGACCCGTCACAAATAACTACATTTTTAAGTTAATTTCGAGGAAACACATTTAATTGATGAAAACTGATCGAAATACCTATTGTACAGGTTTAAATTTTAATGCCGAGATCGCTTTTTGTACAAAAATATGTATTTCATATAAATTAATCAAATTTTGGGTCAGTCTGACGGGTATCTGCAACTAATAAAAAATAGACTTTAAAAATGAATAATATATGCTATACGTTTTCTTTTCAACCCATAAAGAAGGGTACAATTTCTATTTTTTATTAGATTTTCTGTTAGGTATACTTTTATCCATGAAGTTTATCATTTCTTCATAAATGCATATATACTGAACTTCACGATACGCTCCTTGTACCTTTAACTGCGTTTGTGTAACTTTACGATACTTTATGGCCTGTTTGTAAATAAATTAGTAAAAATTTGGGATATTATTATCTATGTATTACAAACGCTATTTAAAAGTTAAACAATACTTTAAAGATTCAAATTCAGTATTTGTCTTTGAAAATCCTTATTTATATAAACGGTAGTTTTGCGGCGTTTATTAATAGGGAATCACTTACTAACCCATGGTTTAGCTAAACCTCTGTTAAAACAACTTTTAAGTGTTTTTTTTTATTAATAAGAGACGAAGTTTTCCTATTCCATTCATTACTCTAGTAATAAAACTATTTGGAAAAAAGGTTCTATTTTAATTTGAAATATTTGACGTTTTACAAGTAAAACTTAATTATACCCGAGAAAATTATGATTGAGTTAAAATTGAACACTAGAGTAGGGTATTGTGTATGACGGATTAGCACATCAATAAATTATTCAGATTACATAGATGGTAGACAAAACGGACAAAGTGGTGAAAATTATAATTGATTTCTTAATATTCATCTGATATAGGTAAATAATTTTTAAAAAATACCTACCTATTTGGACAGAATACATATATACAGTGGACACACATCAAGCTATACTCTGTGGCACCATAAGTTAAAGCGACAAACCACTAAAGGGTACATTCCTATAGCCTGATTTATTTTTTAAATAATAGTTACTTACAATTTTATGTGAAGTAATTGGTAGGTACTGTAGATACTTATTACTCTATAATATGAGTATAGAATGAAAGGTAGGTATGAATAGGCGCAAAGTACCGTCGGCTTCATTTCAAGCAGGTGACCAAAATGTCAAAGAGTAATAACCAAGAAACAAGATGTACGAGTAAGTTTACTCAGTAATAATAATTTAAAAACCTGAAGTTATGCATAATTTGGTCATATAATTAAGCTATTATATGTTGTTCATATTTTTTTTGCATTTGAGTCAAAGTTATTAGCTTTATGGAGCTAATTGTCTCAGATAATAAATGTGTTTCCAATTAGAAGAAAGAGAGATCCTTGGTCGTTGGGGCCCTGGAGCTTGGTCACTGTTCCGAGAGCTGTCCGAGCGTTTGTTCGATGCGACGAGGGACCCAAGGGCTGGCGGCTATCTTGCCCAAAGGATCAGCATAGCGATCCAGCGGGGTAACGCCGCCAGCATCCTCGGTACCCTACCACACGGGCCTAATCTAAGAAATTTTATAAGTTACATTTAATTATTTTTTGTGTGTACATTATCAAATTAATTATTTCTACATTTCTTTTCTATTGCTCTTGTTTCTGTAATTGTTTGTGTATAAATAATTTTAAGTTGTAAATAAATATCTAAATGTATATTAGAAGATAAATAATTAAATATTAATTTGATTTAAAAATGGAGATTGAAGAATATTAAAAACAGGATACATTTGGTTTCATTAATTTTATTTTAATACTTAAGTACTTCTTGCTATTAGGTATAATATTATAATTAACTATAGTTTCAGTAAATGTAAACAAATCACACATAAATACCTATACAATGTGTAAATTCTATGTTTGTAAGAAAATGTTGTCAGACATTGATTTTAAATAATATTATTTATAAAAATACCATAATAAAATTGTTTTTTTAAAATCTGCGACACTGTATTTATTAGCTTCATATGTAGATAAACGTATGTAGATTATTAAACCTAAGAATTTAGTTATAACATTGTGAAGTGCTTAAATGGAATTTTGAGTATGAATATCCTACGTAGGGATGCAAAGACTACTCCTAATAAACCTAACATCATAAATCAATTAGAAAAAGGGTGAAAAATACATAATCTTATAATGGTTACAGACCTATAACGAAAGGCGGCAGGTACGTGTAACCTATTCGTTTCCAGACAGTTGTAGCAGTAACAAGTACGTACCTATGTTTCTTGGTACAGTAATTACCAACGTAGTAATATTGAAAATGTTTGTATATGAAACTTACTCAAAATATATGTTAACAAACCTTTATTTTATACTTAGGCAGGTACTTAATATTTTCAACATGTAAGTACTTGGTGTAGGTACCTTATTATGCATCAGGTAGATAGGTATAGGTATATAGGTATGTATTGTATGGTGGATCCGTAACCATTTTCAGTTAGCTCATGGTTTGACGTTGTTTATAAGTAGGTATGTAATTAACTGTTGGTTCTCTAGGTACGTAGTCTGTTACTTTCATTTACTTATCAAGTGACAAACACAAGGTGTCAACATTATAATAATAAGTGATAATAGCGAGCTAGATGAACATGGAGGTGCATCATCGTCATGCAGGACTGTCCAGACCAAACACTAACCTGCGAGGCGGGCGGGTATGAGTAGCCAAATTGTGCGTACGCTGCCATCGGGACGATCATATGGGCGGTTTCACACAAAACACTGTCTCTTAGAAGTCTATAATCACGGACGTATTGGTTTCCTACAATTATTACGGCTATAGTATGAAATTAAGTTAATGTATCACAGATGTTTGTAGGTGTATGCGCGGCGGCTGCGCGGCGCGCTGCCATACCTGCGCGCGCGTCAGCGGGCCGGAGCGCGCGCACCTCGCATGCCGGACGTCGGGTTCGTGTGCGACCGGCTTACACCTTCTTCACGCGTTCGTCTCTCGACACAAACTGGCGCGCTTTCGACGCCCGCCGCCCCTCCACCGAAGGAGAGTGCCTATTTTGCTCCACCCTAGAGGCGGAGTCGTCGCGCAACGGCGAATAGAAACGACCATTTTCTGTCCTTTTCGAAACTCCACGCCGAGAAACCGTCGCGGATTGGTAAAATATATCCCCACTAAGCGTCGACTCCGCCCATACAGTGCTCCCACCCACTAAGTGAGGGTGGGGCGCGGGAAAAAAGCGGCAGAGTCGGCCCGACTTGATCATGTTTATGGGTTTCCGTCGAGACAGTCGGCGAGCGTCGCTGTACCACGAGCAAACAAATCTCTATAGTGGCAAAAAATGGCTCGGCCGAGGACAAGTTGTTTCACCTCGTCAGATTTACGAACAACACAGAGTTAAGAACTGATTTCACCAGTGGCGATAAATAAATTGTCAATTTATGAAAGAATTTACAGTATAGCTCACCCATCATAATATCGTACAACTGGCATACTTATACTTACTCACACTCGCTACATGTATATGAAGATACACTAAATTATTTGCATTTTTCAGGTTTCATTCATTTTAAAAACTTGTGTTAATGCTATAGGTATATATATAAGCCGAAAATAGCGTCTTCCCCGAAAAGTGAAGCAATAAGAAGTAGGTACTTACCTCTAGAAAGCGCAAGTGCTAAAAGAAAAGTGCCAATTTTTGACACATTCAATTTCTACCTCTTATTGTTTTTGTTATAGCTAGGGGGATAATAAAACATTATTAAAAAAATCTCTTTTTTACATCCGTGAACCAATTATACTATAGGTAGGTATTGTCCACTTTTTTATAAATGCCTTGCTTGATTCACGTGAAATGATTTTTTCGAGGGTGGCACTATTTTCGCTAGGGGTTGAGCCTTAAATTAAACAGTCCTCTTTAACTAAATGGAAGCCTTTTGTATTTTATTTAACTTCTTTAATTATATATGCTGGTTTTGCTAATGGTGGGTTTAATTACATTTTAAGTATGTAACTTATATAAAAAATGTAATTACACCCAGAAATTAGATAGGTATACTTACCTACTTACCTAATAAAACTTAGGTAATGCTGTACAAAAAGGCACTGAGAATCGAGGCCAATCATTAAGAATCAATTATCTTATCATAATAGGTATCTTAGATAACTATTTATGATTTTATGCATTTCATAAATTGTTTTACTTGTAACCTATAATGAATACCTACCTACTCCTACTCCAAACCTATACCCACCATAAAAGTTGTCTATACTCTCCTAAATCAAAGGTTGTCTGGAAGAGATCTCAATGGGATAAGCCCGCCTTTGTACTCGTTTCCAAAATGTATCTAATTTTTGTGTATTTAATATTAGAACAGTAAAGAGATTACAAACAAACAAATTTGTGGGGGGTGGGACTTTCAGAGGGGCTCTTTGTCCTGACTACGGCTCTGCACTATGATTTTAATATTAGGGGAGAAAGTGTTGCCGACGACGTTTTTGTGGTGGTGATTATACGACATAATCGGAAATAGATTTTTTGAATAAGTAAGTACGTATGTACATTCGGTTTGTGTACCTATTAGTTTCACCAATTAACTAAGTATTACCACAGAGTAGGTACGAGGGTGTAACAAAAATCCCCTATAGTCCCGGTGTTCAGTATCCATAACTGAACAATTTTAACTATGGGGCCAACGCGAATAAAACAGCTGTTATCTACATTTCGGTTGTGTAGGTATTTTTCCTTGATTTCAGAGTTGGTCCCATATAGGTATGATATGAAAGTTGTTCAGTTATGGATACTGACCCCCCCCCCCCCCCCCTTTCGAGACTAGGAGTGTTTTTGTTACACCCAGTATAACTAAGTATAAAATTAATGCATGCCAAAATAATATTGTTGTTAAAAAAACTTATAACACGAAGCTACGACGAAGTACCTATCTTCTTGCACAGCACACTATAATTTAATTTAACTATACACTTAATTGTAAGTATACAAAGATACTCGTAATATTATTATATTCCCTTGATAACAGTGAGAAGAGCTGTCATCCCTCGAGAGAACGTCGAAATCTGAATACCGACGAATGCGGGATAGTCTATTCCGTTAGACATTTGGAAACAACCCTTGGTCCCACTGAAGGTTTAGTGCGCAAATGACAGGTGGCGCTTCTGTCGCTGACCGAAATAGATAGCACGTGTATGAGATAAATGAAGAAATAAATTCATCTTTAGTATTTATTTGCGTTTATTGTCTAGATTCATCACATGACATGAACACCTTACTTACTTAATAGAAATTAGTTTTTGGAATAAATAGCGATTTTTACATTCGTCGGATTAGACTTGCGACGCCTGAAGGCGGGACGCTCCGGGCTTCGCTCTACGCGGAGCTCGGCCTTCGGCCTCGTCTTGGCTATAACACCACATAATTTCCATTTATTTTTTGGCCGTTTCTTTATTTATTTTTTCTCTTGAAATACTTCAGGATTCCTTACAACTTTAGTTCGAGAAGACCCCATTTAACTACTATAGTTTCGGCGGGCTGATAATCTTCCAATACTTCAAGTTTCATATTGTGAAATTGCAGTCCACTTAATTTTTCGTGGTCATTAGCAGATCCCCAAGGTTACAGATGTTGGAAAATCACCATGAACCTGAATATTGGAGCTTAAATTCGAACCATCTAGCTATTACCGTTCCAGAGATCCCATCTGACATCGAAGATACTCCAAGATCTTGGAAACCACTGGTCCAATTTTTATCAGACAAAGTTATGAACACTCTCGACAATATACTTGATATTTTTTTAAAACCGGGTCCTATTCGGACAACCCGTTTTCAAATTATGATGCCTCAGACAAAACAGACAAATAGACAGAAAAACGTATCAAACTTATAACACGCCCTACCTCGATCTGTCGGGGGTTAAAAAGAAAGCTCGGACGTGTAGATTTCGTTCATCGCCATGTAAGCCGGGGGCATTACTGTTCAAATTCGTAACTTACCTACCTTCGTCTCTATGCCCACATCACAATTTCTCGGGTTCAGCTCAGGGACAAATAATATTAAATATACCTACGGTTCAGTTACAAAATGTTACTTTGATTTTCTAGATCTATTCTTGTGAGTTGTTAAAGGTCTTTTTAACTATCAGCATTAAATGATAAATAATGATAATCAAATACACAAGATTATTGTATTTTATTACTTTTCTTTGGCCTCACCTTCACCGATTTTTTTCAATTTCCAGATGCTGTTACTACAATGGTAGATGATAAATATAAACCTTTATTTTGTGACACGTTTTTATGTACTTTTTATGTCCCTAAGAAAATGCTGTAACACTTTCAAAACCATAACAATGTTATTGTGTGGAGTTGATCGATTCAATTGAATTCTTTTGATTGACGTGAGACTTGTGTAAACAAATGTTATTTAACTTGGCTCATAAAAATACTTATATGTTCTGAAGTAAATAACGTAAAAGTATTTATTTTTATTTGGGGAATAGCAAGCGACTGGTAAATTTCTGGCAAAGAAAAACAAAAGAATTCTTCATTCAACCAACAGAATTCGAAACGATTATTAATACATCATAGGAATAACATATCGTCTTATTTCACTGGAATATTGGGACAAATAAAGGAAACTTAATTCTGAAATAAATTAGAAAAAGGGTGATTTTTTTTTACGAAAAACTTTAATTCTTCTTAAATTATTATTATTCATTTTCATCATCAACATATGAACTTATTTCTGCATACTCACTAGGTATCTTTCAAACTATTTTTTAGACTTCTAACTATCCCAAGTGACACTCTATCAAAAAGCACGACGCCAAGCGATTCATAATTTTTCCACATTCAAATTGCACCTTGCATCCAGACAGTTTTTCATCAGACCCGGATCATACTTCTTTCTCCCTCTCCTAAAATTTACAACTTCTACTATAGTTTAAATGTAACTGTAGCTATTATTTATTACAAGTGCCGACGAAGTGCGCGTCCGACTCGCGACCGAGAGTTTCCGTACAATTGTCTAAAAATCAATAATCGAAAATTAACAATGCTCACTTACTCATAAGTATTTCTCGTAAACAAAATTATCATTCGCACTTTCGATCAATTTTATACGATAAAAAGTAAATGTGTGCATTGCATTATCTTTGACATAATACGATACAATTTCTTATCAACATAATACAATAAAATTTTAAGTTAGAACATGCCATTTTGAACAAGTTATTTGATAGCATACCTATATTATTATATGGATTACACTATACATAAATAAGTAATAACTAGTAAATTAAAAATATGTATACCTTTGTGTTTGTTATTCTGATAGTAATTTTATGCGCAAGTATTTAAACAACTTTACGAAGCGTGACAGAAATTATGATAGTACGTACAATATAAGTGTATCATTCAAACTTTTTTGTGTGAGTTAATGTTACAACATATTTGAAAATGTTAGTAGAATCACACTTAATTAAACTAGGTAGTTAGGAAACAGCCATCAGAAAAGTGATTAAACTTACGTTTTATAAAGCCGTTCTAACTCCGAATACAACATTAACAATTGTAAACGCCCCGTGCGCCATGCTATTATACTATATTTTCTCCACATCTTATTTTTCTTTTGTAGGACTGAACAAAAAACTTTGTGTCACTAATTGCATATCCATAGCTCTAGTATCAACACATCCGATCAGTCGCCTATTGAGATTTTAGGTCGTTGTCATTATAAATAGTGCCCTATGCGAGAGATCTAAGGTTTGGTTTTCTAGGGGCACCGTTATAAGGGCCTGGCGCCAAGACATCTGTCATCGTTAATAACAAGCAATTTGAGCCAATTTCGCATTTTTGGAATATATGAGAGCGCCCAGGCGTCTCGATCTCATGGCAGGAAGTTACATAAAAACGCACACTAAATAAAGTAGTGGTTGACATGTTTGGTTTTTGCTCGGCTTACTAATTACGCGGGTGCAGCGTAGGTGCGTGAGCGCTCGCGTGAACCGCCGACGCGAACGTTAGCCGTAAATGCTAACAGTTTAGATATTTATGAACATGTGTACGTAATTAATTTTTACGATGGATCAGATAACGGAATCGGTGGACCGATACGCTTGTCACAGTCGCGGTATCTTGGGCCCGAGTTGAATACCTAAAGCTTAATTAAGGCTGAATTAGCAGACAAGGAGGTTTTTCCGCATCTCGAATGGGATAACGCGTTGAATAATGAAGGTGCGGAGAGGATGCGGTGGGTCGCGACCCGCCGACTGAGCAACCAGCCCTCTCGCCCGCCATCTCGCAGACAATAGCCCGTCAAGCGTTCGCTTACAATACCGCCGACGTGTAAACATCATTTACCAAACAAATTTCCATAGAAAGCACTTTAAAAATGGATTAGTTTGGTCACAAAAACAAGGAAACTCGCTTTAGAACGCTGGTCCTGAGTCACGAGATATAAATTAGGTGAGTGAGTTAATCTGCTTACGTAAATAATCCTTGTGTTACAATTTGATGCCACGTAGGATATAGATAAAGGTTTCAAAGAGATAATGTATTGCTTGTATGCCGTATTTGTTGTATTGGGGGTCTTTCGGGTTGATTATTCGAATGTTCACCCTCATCCCACAACAAAACCATCTATGTTTCCATTTATTGTAATTGCCGTTTTAATCTGCTACTACAAAATTTGGAAATAATTATGTAAACATTTCATTATTAATATTTTAATAAAATTAACTCTCAGTTTGTCTGGAAAAATATAGTAAACATAGTCGACGTTAGATGTAATGTAGGTAAGGAAATAATATGATTTGTTTATTAAAATAAAAAGTAACAACAGAAATCACGCACTCGAATCCCATAAACATAGTAACGAGTATGTAGTATGGGGACTTAAAACTGATTTTATATTAAAATACCAATAAAGTTAAAATAATGTTTTGATATGTTCTGTTTATTATATACTCGTAGATACCAACGTTATTCGCAGTAATTAAGTCGATCCCCAAAAATGAAAGCCAAAAAGTAATCTTTTCCCAAAACAATGGGTAGGTATTCGTACATAAACCTTTTACGGTGGCAAAAAAAGGTTCGCGCACATAGATACACGTGTCCTCAGGGACGGTGGTACAGCGTGTTTATTCGTTGATTAAACAGAGCCACGGCCGCAATGCGTATGCAAGCGGACGGACATATTACCAGGGCTCGAATTCTGATTGTTTAGAGAATTTATTACTCTCGTGCCTTGTACAGTTAATTGAATTCGCCTGTAGAATAGGCACCGGCTGAATTGCGTTGCGAGCGTTTATCGTGTCTTCGCAGTGCGTGGTCCGACGCACGCAGCCGCCATTTTTGATAATAGACGTTGTTGTTTGATGGTTTTTTATATAAGATAAGTCTGTAGGAACGTAGGGGTTTTTGATTTGATGGTCGTGAACTTGATTTACTATAGTAAAATTCAATATTTTTGAACTTCATACTTAGCTAATATAGGTATTAGGTATCTAGTAGTTTATTTTTAGATTAGTTACTTTATTATCAAAACACCGGTCAATTGTGCGTATGGGACTTGGGCACCGAGGGTTCTGTTCTCAAAAGAAGTACTTATTTGATTTAAAAAAACTGGTTTTTTTTCCAAAAATTGTAAAGAGTTCCAACTTTGTTTTACTTTTTTATAAATCCCCTTACATATGATATTCCATTTGACCCAGTTGCCTTAATTTCAGATTTCGAACGCCATATTCAATAAAAATAAAATTATCTCCATTTTTTAAAATTTAGGATAGGTATGCGAGCAACCTAGTCCTAAGTACGTCAACTGTGCCTTTCAAGTCGATAGCATTAGTAGTTCTTGAGAAAAAAATAACTGCAACACACAGACGGACTCAACGGGCTCATTTTCCGCCGTTTATGTAAGAAATCCTAAAAAGTAAAATACGTAGTTATATCTAGATAATGTACATAGAAAAACAAAATCCCTGTCTATAATTGTGAAATTTAATGAACCTACTTTTTCCATAGCGATCTCCATAACACAGATTATTAAAGTACATTTTATGGTCCTGGTCAGGCTTTACATATTGTGTTGATTAGATACAATATTACTTAACATATTTATTATATGTGGCAACGACCTGTAGCTATAAAAAACAAAGCTAAATCAATACCACTGTACAATCTTTGTGTGTCTGTACCTAACCCCTAAAAACAAACAAATATAAAAAATATTCATACAATGCAGCTTAAGTTAATCAAACCGGTCTACTCTATCGGTCATATATCTTTGACACGGCCCATTAATTATTTATCAAGTTAACGCTCATTATCTAAAAACAAAACACTATATTTTCATTGTTATAGACTCTGTCATTAATCATAAGAAATATAACAACCACTTAGCAGGAGAAGTGGACGTACCTACTAAGTACATTAACGAAATCTACTAATCTTCCTAATCTGTAAAGAAAAAACCGCCAAGTGCGAGTCGGGCCTCGCACTGTCTTATAGGGTTCCGTACTAAATGTAAGTTTTATCTGTTTGTATGTTTTGTGCAAATAAATGTTAGCTTTTTTCGCTCACAACTTACGAATGTATCAAGTTTAATATTTGTCGTTTAAATATAGAATATGACCATTGGTCATAGTGGTTATGACCAAAATTATAGTCAATTTATAAGGTCATAGATTAGATAGTATCGTTCATAAAATAAAATGATCGTCTAAAATTGACAAGTTTGACGAACGCTTATGTTATGATTTCTTTGAGTAAAATATTGTAAAAATATGTTCGTGCGTGCTCTCCTTGACGAGCTCTAGACAAACATATCTATATAAGGGAATAGGTACCTACATATTATTATAAGTCTACATCTTATTCCGTTTAGATGCTAGACCCGCGTGACAGACGGATGGACGAACGGAGTAGCGACAGCAAAGAGTTCCGTTTTCGCCTTCGGGGTAGGGATCTCTAATAAAAACCGAACCGGTGCTGGAACCGGTGCATGTAGTCCAGCACTAAGAAAGTATTGTACTAACTAATTCATCCGCAAAATTCGAAAAAATCGACATAGGGGTTTTGATGGATTATTATGATGTGACTCAGTATCACTTAGGTACTGTCTAAAAAAGTTGTCTAGTAAAATGTGTATTTGTGTGGGTGTGTGTGTGTGTAGGGGTATAGGAGAGGGTGTGTTTGCGTGTGTGTAAACATAGCGCGGAACTCAACTTTCCCTGCTTTTTGACGTGAATTCGATTAACGTCTCCAAGTACGGGAGGCATTCCGTGAAAATAAGTGTGACACAAATCATGTACTTTAAAACGCTTACCACTTTGATTGTATACCCTTCCCCTCAGAATGAGCGAGCGAAAAGTCTAATAATAGACTGTTCGTCATAGCCGCATGCTGTTGCGAGTAAGACGACGCATGAGACTTCAATCTATCGTTTGATAGAGAAAACTTATTATTTAAAGCTAATTTTTAAAGATTGTGGACTCTTCAAAACAAAATGCCGAGAGTAAAAAAAAAGTTAAAGACATCCAAAAAATTAATTACGACCGAGTTCGTAGGGTTTCTGCAGTAGAATGGACGGAGGATGCGGAAGAAAAATGTCGGAGAAAATGCGTTTGGAAACCAGGTGAACCAGGAATCGTGAACTTAAACTTTGTTACCTTGATCGAATTCACAAAAAAAATATTAGTGGTTGTAGCTCCGGCTAGGTACTACCCACAAGTGGCGAAGGGTCCATATAACACGATTCCTATCAGCTTGCCATTTGAATCAATAGGTACCCACACCTTCCTCACTTTCAGAAGAATTTACAACCAACTTTATAAAACAACATTCAATCACTTTTCAAGAAGCAAATGCCTGAACAAATTTGTATAGCAATGTAATGCCGCTAGAATCCCGGCATTATTATTTAATACCCTTCCCTTTCGTACTCACGAAATCTATTAGCTCGCTATCACAGTGCCACAAGCGCGAAATATTGGTTCGTCGTAACCCGCATCGCAGCGGCTTAGGACAACGATCACATGGCATTTGCAGGGGGCGCCAGTTTGTACGTAGCAAATGTTCATGAAGTGAAGTTTTAATAGATGGGGGCGTTGGTTCTGATTTTTGCCACGTGCGAAAATATCCTGGCCTTGTCGGTTTGTAAATGTGATTTAATTTCTATTAAATGACGATGTCAATCTAATGTCAATAGGTCAGATAAATTGATGAATTTTCATTAGAGGTTTTTATAGTTTTTTGTGTTTTGTTGTATGTACAGGAGGTTATTTTGTATTATGTTATGTTATTGTTTTCGTGATTTTTGTGTTGTTTATATTCAGATTGTTTGTGTTTGTTGAACTTTGTTGTTATCTATACGGTGAGGAATGACTGCGATAGTTTTGCGTAAGTTTTTTTAGTCGACTTCCCTTACACAAATATTCACCTTTCGCCACTGCTACTAACTCCGATTTTTTGAGACAAATTGTGGCCTTGTGGACTTTTTTTATAGTCAATTGAAGCCACTTGTGAATATCTCGGGATGTTGTTCTTATTTTCACGATATGGCATTAAGTAGCTAATCGTACTTTCTATATAAAGCAAAAATAGAAAATATGACTTAATTATTCTTTACGACATGTTATAAAAATTCTTCGGTCAATATTGAATTGGTAATACAATACTATAATTAGTTCTTATTTAAAATCGTAACATGTTATTAGTTCGATAATGCTTATTATTTGACCGAGGTAACAAACCCATCACGCTTTTGGATTTATTACAATGATAATTAAGATTTTGAAGTTTATATTGATTAATAACCATAGACGGTATTATATACAGGTTTGACAAGTATGTTTATTAGTCTGTAGTAAAATATCTCAACAGAGGATGATCCGATTTCCTGTAGCAGAGAATTTTGACAAGTGTTCTTAGCTATGTCGGAGAAAAATTGGACCTGTGGTTTCCGAGATCTTGGAGTACCTCCTATCTTTGATGTTAGAGTTACATACATTATACTCGCTAAAGTGTTTGCTGTATGGCGATTTCACTATCTCATGAGAAACGAAAACGTGAAAATAATCATTTGAATCGAGGTTCCAATAGAGGTTTATAATATGGTTATATTCTCACTGCTTTGTTAGATACGGTTTGCACAAATAACACAGCATTCATATAAAGATAAGTCTTCAGTATTAATTTTATTTTAGTTATTATAACAGCAAAAATAAAGAAACAACAGACACAGGCATTATCCAAACACTAATTCTTAATATACACGAAAAAAATATCTTATCTAACCCCCCGCTGTGTTGCTAGTGGCCACATAAACTAACCATTAACCGACAAAAACTTGAACGCATCTGTCTCCGAGTCTTCGTTAATTCCTCAAGGACCTTTCAAACTAATCTACTAATTAAAAAACAGCTTGACAAGTAGGCCGGATATTGGCGGAAGTGTGTTATCCACTCCACTTGTAGCATATCTGTTGTACACGTGTCGAATGTGTTTACAAGAGTCTTCGTTACTTTATCGCGTTTAGAAAAATGTGATTTTTTAATTAACATAGCCGTGTTGGCGCACGCAAGATTTTTGTTAAAATTGTTTGGATTTATTTATTTTATTTGGAGGGTCCTATGCTGTACAAAAACACGCGAAGGAAATGTGGTTATCAGATGAAAAACGCATGTTATATTCCATTTTCAAGGTTTCTTTTAAAAGAAATAGTAGATTTTTATACTAGTGCGGCAAGGACCAAATTGTCGCTACGAGTGTTATTTCGCAACACGATACGTAGGCGAGTGTTATTGATATATGAGTGCGACACATGATAGACACGATATTTTTTGTTACACTTGAGATAAAAAATTTAAAAAACCATGTAATGCATAATTGCTAACGCAGTCCACGTCGTTATAATGTCCATGGACAGTGAGCGTTCCATACGTCCATGGGCTCAAATAAATGAACTGTTTTATGGATGCATACCATTAACTACTATTAATTTAAGTAATTACGTACAAAGTCTTTAATTATTTAAAATTTTATATTTCAAATTATATGTATTTTTTTTAATATTAATCATAAAATATCCTTTAAGCTACAGTTTGTTTGTTGCGTACTCCCGATCGAGGGTACTTATTTTCGCACTCAGGGAATGCCGCATTTCCCGCACAGTTTTCAGGCCATAAAGGCCAATTTTGTGTGTATGTCTGCCTGAGAACTCAACAGCTACTGGATTGATTTAACTTAAATGTAGTAATTAATGAAAAAAAAATGGTTATTATTACCTATTATTTTTTATTTGTCTCTAATAATAATAGATCTCTTTAGGAAAGTAAAATATACATATATACGTTTATAAATTCTAGACTGTAAAACCTACCTTACTGGGCTGGTATCCGTATTTTTCTGTATTTATTCTCAGAAGATTTTTTTGCTACGCACTCACAAACAATTTAACTCTTAAGAGAAACCACACATCGTGTAGCCGATTATTTTGCGAATTGTGTTTTATGCATGTTTCTATCATAGGTTGGCTTCATACCTTTATCATAATGTGCATAATTCGAGATATTCGAGATTCGAATACTTCCTAAGAATTCCTACCCAACATTAACCATAATCCGTAACAAAACTCGGTGTAGTTTAAAAAATGCAGCCACACACAAATGTGCGAATTGGGGGTAGGGGGCTGTCTGCATACGTAACGTATAAAGTAAGTACCTACTACTCGTATTCTACACAGTTGCTCAAACGCTAAGAGCTTTCCAAGACGAACTCCCTCGAATGCATTTACATGTCACAGGATCCTGTGGGAGAATCCGCATGTGGCGTTGATTGTGTCCATGTACGAATACCTACCTGTCCTGTCATGTATTAGGTACATGTTATTAGGTGATCGATCCCTATTCGTTCCTAGTCAAGCTAGTGTAACCCGTTCGCGTTTGATCCGGCATCGCAGGACGGTTTATTAGGCACTTGTATTTGTTTAAAGTCAAAGTAGCGCAGGGGTGTAGGCAAACAGGCTTTGTGAGTAATCTGGGCTCTATTTGCATAGGTTGTACTCAAAACAGAATTTAAGCAAATCCCGACATTTACAGTAAGATCAAAATTAGGTTGCGTGTGATATAAGTACATACATTGGCATTATTTTTAACCATACAAAGTAAAAGAAAATGTTATAATAAGTTTGACGTGTATGTATGTTTGTCTATCTGTTTTTCTCTGGCATCATAACTCTTTAACTTATCAATTGATCATCCAATTTAGACGCGGTTTTTTAATTTAACAGTTAATTTTGTCGAGTGTTCTTAAAGTTCTATCCGATAAAAATTGTACCAGTGTTTCCAAGATCTTGGAATAGGTACCTATATTTATTTGATGTCACAGATGGGATTTAAGAAACTGTAATTTGTGGTTCGAGTTTGACCTCACATGTAAAGAACTATTGCACCATCCACACATCTTCAGATTGAAGACCTGAATATGACCGGGAAATATTGGTAAGTCGGTGGATTCTTTTATAATTTAGAGATATACTTATTGTTTCAATTTTACTTTCCCCTAAGTAGGAGTTTAAGACTAATTTTCTTTCAAATTTGTGCAGAACATAGCTATAGCTCCCCTCGAGCCTGTCACAGACTGGCGGTAACAACTTGGGTTGACTGTTACTTACTTAATGTATTCTATGTTTAGAATAAGATGAGCTCGGGATACGCCGCCGTCTCCGCCGCCGCCGTGAGGATTGTGGCAATGTTCTAGTTACTATTCACTGTCGAATTATAATTGGAGATTAGCAGATTTAGTTGCAAATAGGATTTAACTTTTGCGACAACAGGTGTGGTTGAAAAAAGGGGGTTTTATATCGATAGTTTTAATAAATAGTGAAAAGTACCATATAATTCGTCGTTTAAGTTTTTATCTATAAGCATGTAATTTTATGGCAATCGGTTAATCGGTTAAGACATTATTGTAACAAACAAACCAACATATTTCATGTCTTCATTCTTTTTTACGTCTTAGAATTATTATTCATGAATTTGTGAAAAGTGGAATTTACATAATATTCAATTTTTTATTTGTTTTACTTCCCTTTGAAGGTATCAAGTAAAGAAGGTGCGTATTATACACACGTAGACTTCGAAAACGTTCATTCACAAAGGGCCTGTCCCCTGTCCTCTAAACCTATCCTCTTCATCTCGGTTGGCTTATCTGTGTTCATTCATTACCATCTAGTTTTATAAAAGTCGACGGCCCGAAAACATATCGCGCCTCCATTTTTTGTCACACCACTTAATTATCTGGATTTATATCAAGATAAAATCAACCATCTACCTATACGTTGGTTGTAAAAAAGGTTTTTTTTGTAAAAACAACCGCCGTTAGAGACGCTGAAATATTTATTTAGGTACAGGTTTTAAACTGACAGAGACAAGGTTAATAAGAGTAGTTGATTATTATTACATAAAAATCTATTAGGAATTAATTATGACTAGTCCATTCTCTGATTTATAAAATTACTATTTTGTGCAGAAAACTTCATAATTTCAAGTCAAAAGGTCTTCACATAGAACGTGCTCAGAACAGAATGTAACGTACGTAATCATAATTATGGCATACTTGCACTATTTTTTCTTTACAAAATAACTATTCCACCCAATTTTAGTCTCTTGAAAATATTCGGAGTTATCTTTGAATTTTAAAAGTGAACATAAATTACCTATTTGTTATGTTAATTTTAACCGCAGATCTTACAGAGGAATAACAATTTTTTTGGAATGGAATGTAACGAAAAACCTGAGAGGGAAGATTTCGTGCGTAACAAAAGCAAGGTTCTTACGACCGGTTGCAATTTTATCCATCGATATGCATTTTTCGAGAGCCTTGAGTCCTTTGTTGCGCGTTGGATGTGTGGACGAGTCGAGGGCTCCGTTCTCTCGGTTTTAGTTAATTACTGAGTGCAACTAAGCGCCATTGAGGCGCGGGCGCAGCGTCCGCGACCGCGCTGGTGGCCGCAACACAAAAGCGGGTCGATGCCTTCGATAACGAAGCCAGTTTTTATCTTCTTATTTTTACGCTTTTAATTAGTTAGGAAAATATTCTCAAATAAAAACTGCCCCGAGCTACCGCCAGACCTTGAGTTAAGGATTGTCTTTGACCGCTTTGTGCCTCAGGCGCACTATAATGGAGCGGAATACCTCCGTTATTTCGATTGGCTTCTGTATTGTCGATAACATTTTTAATAACAGAAATTACTTACAGTATATTCGTTTAATGATTTAGTTAGTGCTCGTTTCAAACCTATTGTCCAATAAAATTAATTGAGCTAATGTGTGGTTATCGTACTTAGACAAGTTCGGTATCTATTATAACCATACTTCTTAGTTCTCATAAGAATTGGAAAAGCAATTTGACGCCCCATATAGGATTATAAGTATAGCCTCATTATGCCTTTTTTTAATAAACCTGGTTCTTGTATCTACCTTTAAACCTAATTAAGTTCAATAAAGTTTTACTACCTACATTAACTATTTAAACAATAAAAAATGATTAATAAAGTTAACAACTTTCAACCACATCTAAATAACAATTCAACAAGGCTTTCGACGCAGATAATAGTAGGTAAGTTAATCATAATTATAACAGAGCGTCAGTTGGCTAGTTCTAGATACGTTTATAATTAAAATTCATGAATAACAAATGAATGCAATATTCTCAGCAGTGAACAATCAAACCGCAATAAAAAGTTAAATATCCGTTTGTGTCGAAAGTTTTCGAATGGAACAAAACGATACACTCGTTAATTTTCATTTCACTCTGTACTCAAGTTGTTTTAACACTGTTTATCAGCGTCTTACTCATTTATAAGCGAGACTGGCGTACACTAGGTAATAACATTGTATTAAATAATAACATATAATTAGTATCTACCTGCTACAAAGATAAAGGAGGGACAACGGAGTTTTTTAAAAGCTGTTTACAATCAACCGTAAGTGGAGGTACAGACGTGAACATTTTTTTTTACAAATTACTATCTACTACATTTACTTTAGTATAAGGCTTTGAGTAAATTCTTCCATGTCCTTCCCCTCTACTATCCAAGATTCACCGTGAATCCAGATACACGCTTAAGATACTAGCTCTTATAAACTAATTAAATCAAAGCAAATCGTTGAATAATTTCTTACAAATTTTGGAGATTACAGTTCCTCTAACTTGTATGTTTGCAAAAAATTAAAGATTTTTCTTAGATTTATATTTTAAGCACATAATAAGTATCATGTACGCAACTGTACCACGGACGTTAGGCTCGTTACCACGTTATCAGGAACGTCGCGATGGTTATCTTGACAGACACGTCGGTGACCACCTCTTGAGGCCTTCATCTTCGACACCTCGCAACAATATGTTGACCTTTTTAACCTCTTCAACAATACCCAGCGCTTGGGAATAGGCCAACAGAATGGGCTTCAGCAGGTGTACTATATAAAGGGCGTATCAAGATAGGTACCAGTGTACTAAAGATAAACCTATTCGTTGGAATTTAAACTTTGTGTCTAATGTGCTAAGAATGGCGGAGGTGTGGTAATGATAACTCGATAATAATTTATTTATTCATGAGCAGTTTAAACATTAGGGTAAGTCTAGGATGGTTGCCCCAATTTTTCAAATCCCTGTGTGGTTTTTAAACTAAAATAGTTGGAAACCTGCTGAGTATTTGTTTGGGGTTTCTATTTTCATTAAATTAAAACGTATATTCAGATTGGTAACCATTTAAAAAAAAACCTTTTTTTGTCAGGATTGATGCCCAGTTGCTAAATTGCCGATCGGATATGATGCCCTCCAAAGGGATAGATGACTTTTTGAAGAAAAATAATAGTACATTCATTGTACTTATATAAAATCGACAAAAAATTTAAATTTATAATTCGGATAAAAACGACAAAAAATGATAATTCGGATAAAATCAAACAAATTCGACAAAACAAAATTCGATAAATGAATAAAATCGTTAAATATTTTAAAATTCAGATAAATTCGGCAAAAATTAAAGAAAATCGGTAAAATCTAAGCAGTTCGACAAAAATTGAAAAAAGTTGAAAAATCGAGTAAATTCAGAAAAATTGAAACATTAAAACGAATAAAATCGAGTGAATTCGAGAATTTGTCAATTTACTCGTATGTAGAATTTATTCGATTCTATTAAAAAAATCGGTTTTTGTCAAATTCGTTCGTTTTATCGAATTTTTGATAGATGGCATGTATACCGTCAAAAATTGAGGCATCTATCCTTCTTTTAGAGGATAGACAAAGTTTTCATTAACACAAAATATTTTTTCACTAATTTTGGTCGTTCAAAAATATGTTACGCTCCGTCACTCAGGATATATGAGCTGCCCGCTACAGTCCGTGTGGCACAAAGGGGAGGGGGGTGTGCGTTCTCGATTTGCTGTATATCTGGATACCGCGTATTGTTCTAAGTAGTTGTTTTTGAATTTGGGGCACATATCCTACTGGGGCATCTATCCTGGGCGTACCCTACAGTTATATTGTGAGCCATAGCAAACTAAACTGAAATAACTCTATCAAAGGTCAAAAAGTCAGAGAGGAACAAACCCAGTTATTTTGAGGAAACTTGGGTAGGGACTTTAGGATTTCGGAGGGAGGGGTGGGCCGGGCTTTGATGCGTGCCATGAGTTGTAGAGTAGCGAAGCTACTAGCTTCCTGTCAATCAGTAGGGAAAATGAATTTCATAATATCAAAGAGCAATTCATTACATTAATGTAGAAGTAATCCTTAATGTAAACTAATAAAAAACGTTCGAAGTTAAACCCGCAATGGATCAATAGATGTAGGGAATGCAAAATAATTTCTGATTGAACGAAAACTCTGATTGTCTAGGAACATGGAGACTTCCCACATTTGGAACATTGAGTACCTGATGATGATCAGGAAAAAGTAAGGGGAGATCCACATTGATAAGTCAGGGGTTGTTTAAATTTTTATTTTATTTTTTAATTATTGAATCTGGAGAGCAGATGTACAAATGGGCCACCTGATGGTAAGTGGTCACCGGCGCACAAAGACACCTCACCTCTATTGTTATTAGAGGGTTTTCGATGCGCTACTAACCTTCAGGACTTGGTTGGAGTGCCTCATGTGTCGGTAATTGCACTGGCTCTCTTACCCTTTAAACTTACTATTTATTAGTTATTCCTTTTCTAAATATCTTTTATTTATTTAAACTAGGCAATATTTATTTATTTCATTTTAAACTCAGTATCTGTTAATAATATAATAACATAATTGTTTATCTATAGTGAATATTACTACGTTAACAACTAAAATAAAATAAAAAATATATTATACCTACATTTTTCGGTGGTGGTGAAAATTACAACTAATTTTAAAGTAAAAAAATAAACTAAAGTACAGTGATTAAGTGAAAATTAAAACATATCGAGACACATGAATGGATTTCTGATATCCCACACACAGGGAAACCTAGTTGGGAGTCAGATAGCCAGACATTGAATAAGGGTGAGTTTGTGCATATATTTTGAGCCCTGAGTCAGGTTACATCTTGAAATAACTACTCGTATCTCTTACCTGTACCTACTTATGTGAGTTTAAATAAATAATAAATATAAAAACTGAAACACAAAAATCCAAGCTTTTGTGCTTCAAGGCAGAAATAGATAAGCGGGTGGTGCCTGGTGCTAACCCAGGTGATCCTGCACATCAGGATCTACCACTTGTAAAACCTACTGTCCTTTTCTTCTCCTGTATGCCCCGGCTACTGGCCAGACTGAGAGTCCGCTTTCCTAGATACCTACTCTCCTCTACTTTGCCCGGTCTTTTGCATCCTCTATTGTGATGTGAGCACTCACAGCCATCTATAGGCGAAATCTATAGATAAATGATCAGTGTTATCAATATAGCTATAATGAAATATCTGTGACTATGTGTCCATTGGCACTCATATCGGACATCACTTGTACATAAATAAAAAATAGAGAATTTTCTGCTCTTCGCTGGCCGTCACCTGTAGGTATTTGTCTCTGACATTATTCGTGATAGTGATACTGCTTTCAATCAGAGATCAAAACTTGATCCATTAATAAGAATATACCACGGTCTCTCTCTATAAACCAGACTGTTGGGTGGCGATCTAGTACCTAGCTTTGGCCTTTGGCTTTGGCTTTAAATCACTGTTCTTTAGTTACCTATATTGTTGCTTAAACAAACTAAATTACATTACACGTAAGTTACATGTATAGAATGTGTTACGTTGCATTACGAGCCTTAAGGTTCATTTAGTCCACTGAACTTAGCAAATAGAGTAAGTTTACACTTATTACTGTTCATTTGGAGCGCGTCTATATCCATGCCAACTTAGTCCAGCTTGGCATCAACTGGTTTCTCTCACTGTGCGTCGTACCCCCTCTATTACTTCATATCTTTAAATTTATAACACTGTGTTGAAATAATAATTAATCATATAGACTACCCACATACTTAACTCTTTTTTTTCATGCGTGATGTGCATGCAAACTGCAATGTTGCGCGTAATTTTTTTTTCTATGTTTTAATACAGCATTTTTCTTCAAAACATGTCATGTAATGTGAAGTTTCTACATGAGTTATTTGCCATTTATCGCGTATTTCTCAGTTCAAATGTGCTAAATGTAACTGGTTCTTGCATATAATTCTTTAGAAAGAGTTGAGCCTCTTTTTGAAGGTCCACTTACGTATTTTACTAAATGGATCCCTCGCTTTTTCAAGAGAGAAGAAATTAAATTAAAGCAGTTTTTACTGAAATCCCTAGATAAAATCCCGTCGAATTGTTGTTGCTATCATGTTGCGATTTGGCATTGATAGGCTGTCGTTATTTAAATCCAAAATGACCACTTTCCGAAAATGACTACTTTCCTAAAATGACCACTTCACATCTCTATATTTTAAAATACAATAATAATAATATTTAAACCTCTATAATTGCAATCAATTAAAAAAGTTGTTTATTTTTTTAATTTAATCCCTGCAACTAAGCTAAAACGCTTTGTACTAAGAATTATCCACCATTATGACTGGAGGTGGATTCGAGCCGGCAACGCTTGCGTTACGCCGCGCTTCGCAACCTCGTGTCTTTGAGTCATTGTCACTTGATGATTGATCATGTAAAATAAAATTGAATAGAAAATTTAAAAAACCTCGACTTGCCCTTGTGGAGATCCCCTTACTTTTCCTGGTCATCATTAGGTCCTTGAGGTTCCAGATGTGGGAAAGGCTCCATAGACCAAAACATTTGAGCTTAAACTCAAACCATCTTTAGCTATTACCGTGCCAGAGATCCCATATGACATCAAAGATATTCCAAGATCATGGAAACCACTGATCCAATTTTTATTAGAAATGGCTAAGAACAAAAAATAAATAAAAAAATTAACTAAATAAAACATACCAACGTATATTTTTTTTTAAATAAATACTTGGAATATTTTACTTTCAAACAAAATGGATAACACGCCGGGCTACGGTTAAGCCGGAGGTGCGGGTTCGAGTGCCGCCGCCGGATGACATTATCTTTGCTTCGCTAGTTTCTGAGTATTTGTAAATAAAACATGTTTACATAAACAAATCTTATAATAACCGACACCCGCGCCTGCGCGATATCGACAATACTTCAAAATGTCTACGGTTTCCATAGCTACCAATAACATCTCAGACCAGTACTAGATAACCTCACTCTATCCTACGATACCTCACTCGTTGACCTCACTCACTTGGTCTCCGAGCTATTGTTATTGAAATTAGTGTCACCGAGTGACACGAACCAGTGCACAGCGTGACGGGCACTGCATGACGTCAGCGTCAACTTTCTGAATGGTATCCGGTTACCGATTTTTAAAAAAATAGTATGCAATTTGTCATACGTCAAACATCGTGAATGTACGAGTTACGAGTTTCCATCAGATGGACACTTGTCCAGCGTTCGTCCGCACACACGACTACGACGCGAACGTGAGCGATAAATATACATTGAACGCCGCCGTCGTCGGCTCCTTATGAATAAATAATTATGTGGCGGCAGGTGGAATGACCTGACACAAAATGTTTTGATGGAATTGTTTTAATTGGACGTTATCTCTCTCTAACTATCGGTCCGGTCCTTCGTTTCGAAAATATGAATTTTGTTGCCGACTATTCACACCATCGTTCGCATTTAATTATAACTTTATTGTTGCATTAAAATATCGATCCAAAAACAAATATCCGGTGTAACAACTGTGTTAAACAAAGTCATTATAGAGTTTACATGAATTAAAATTGGTATATGTACCTACTAGTGGATACTATTCTACACCTAGTAGACGGCGAAATATAGGCTCGCCATCTATCAGTTTGTTCACCAAATCTTACGGCGAAAAGTGGGAACTACCTGTGATTGAAGGTGGTTCCTCTGTCTACCCTATCGTGGATTATGGACGTGAAAATTATGTATGTACAATGTATGTAAGTACTTAAAAGACTAGAATGGCTTACTCACTATGAACCGCTTATATATTACAGGATAACTTACCTACATGAAAATTAACAACTTCAACTTTTGAAATACCTAAGTCACCATTATTTAAGCGAGAACTTACTTTTTAGTAAAGTTTTATGTTTGTCATAACAATACAAAATAGGGTAAACACGACAATGATTGCCCGCCGACAGTTATAGCCCGCGCTAAAAAAAACGCTTCTCATTAGTATTTGTCAGAACACTTTTGAAACTCGTGTATTATTTTTTTAACTTCCTGATTTTTTAATCATTGGCACTTACTTAATGTTTTTAATTACACATTACCATATAGGATAAACCATATAGTATGTAACTATAAAAATACAGTTTAATTCATCACTTGAATAATAGTACAACCATATAAATAGTATTATTTTTATCAGGTGTTTAATTATTTTACCAAGTGTATAATATAAATAAATTGACAAAAGTGTGATTGACCTGCCCGGTCATAATTCATTATGAATGGCAACAATTTTTTTTGGGCAAAATAATACAATAATTTAAAACATTAGTTACGACAAAGTTTAAAACAAACCAAAGTTTCAGTGGTGTTATTTTGTTCCGAGGCTAGACTAGTACATTGTGTAACAAGTATGCTAACGGCCACATTGTCGCTTGAGTGTTACCCGAGCCTATGCAAGGGTTGTGTGTGATACACGAAGTGGGACACGTTGACTTCGCGCATAATTAATTAATTACGCACGAAATACGTAAAGGCCTTCATTCCTGAAGCTACGGGCACTTCGCCGCGACCACCTGCGGTCGCGGTGGCGATCGTTGTAGTCATCAGGGGTTCGAACAACTGTTTTCATACCAAAGCGTTCAAATCGCGTATCCGGATACTTATTCTCATACAACAAATTCTACAAGAGTTGCTCCTGTCCGCGAGCCGCTGAACGTCACCCGCGGTTGATCGGACTCATATAGATTAAGACTCGGACTTCACGACGACGGTTCCAGTGCCGGTTCAGTTCGCTGCAGCCAAGGCATGGACTTCCAAGCGGAACGCTTGTGATTGACTGCAGCGAACAGAACCGGCGTTGGAACCGGTGCATGTAGACTTACAAGACTTTACAACTGAACAAGATTTTAGACTGTACAAGATGAACAGTCAGGTAATAACAGCGAGATCGAATTGAATGTCAAATCATGTAATTTTCTAAGTGTTTCAGGGAAATTATCTTTAAAATATGGAAGTTAGGGGCGTTTTCAGAGTCGTGCGTATTTCGTCACGCACGCGGGTTAGCATGCGTGCTCCACACATCACATTGTTTCATACACGTTTCATACAACATTTCAGTATTATGGGTGCGTGGCAACCTTGCAAATTGACATTGTGAATTTTCACCCATGCGCGGGGCAAACCCGCGTTTGATCGATCTCTATCATGGTTGGAGTATCACCTACAAGTGTAATCGTAAAAAAATCGAATCATCCGTTTTTAAGTAGGATTGAATAACAGACTTAGCTTTTTAGTGAATAAATTAGATTTTTCATACATTGGTCTATACCACGTCACAATGTCACCTACAAAAGTAAGTTTGTATATATATTTTTATGTGATATAATTACAAATTAACGATTTCCGGATTTTTCCGTTACGTGTGCTGTGAGACCTTGCTTCGTGTCAAATTTCATGATTCCAGGTCAACCGGAAGTACCCTAAAGGTTTTAGTGAGTGAGTCTGTGAGTATCAAAATATGTGACATAAATAGCTGTATCTTTTGATTACATTGATCTAGAAGCTTGAATTTGATACAGCACTAAGGGACCGTAGACTCAAGTATTTGATATTAATTTCGACTTAATACCTCTACCCGTTTCTGAGAAAAATGGTATTGACAGACGGACAACAAAGTAATCCTACGGGTTCCTTTTTTACCGTTTTGGTACGGGACCCTAAAAAATGGTCCTACTTAAATTTATTTGTTGACTCTTTTTCTCATAGGTAAGTATGTCGTTTGTATATAAATTATAAATACGAAGTCTCGCTCCCACGCTCTGTTCGTCTTTTTGCGTAGAAAATAATAATCGCATCGATGTGCGAACAGGTGTCCGACTTTTAATAAAGTAGATATTATGACGATAAACTCCGACATCATATTAGGTAACTTCATTATGATAGATTTAAATTTTGCCATTTTCTTCATTATCCTATTTAACATATAAAGCACATTGTTTTCATGGAAAGCGGACGAGGAAATGCGAGGGCTTTTTAATTTTTAACAGCTGTGTATATGAGTTGAAAGCTTACTCTTAATGTCCAATTAACTTCAGAGGTTGCCTGGAAGAGATCGTTTTAAGCGATAAGGTCGCCTTTGTACATATCGTGCTATTATTCCTGTAGTTTTCACTTTTCCTGATTTTGTGTACAATTAAGTGTTTCTATCTATTTCTATCTATCTTGAAAGCTTACTATGGCATTCAACTCGTAACTTTATAATCCATCTCTCACGCTTTAAAATACGTAGGAAACTACTTATGTTCATGTTGAACAGTGAACAATATAGGTAGGTAGGTATGTAGTTCTATTTGAAAAAATATTACCAAAGCTATTCTATACATAGATAGATAGATAAATCACAAAAGTACTTTCGCGCAGCAGGTCCTTCTTTTAAGACAACTGCTAAAGTTATTAATAATACACATGTGTCATTTTCGCAAATTGAATAGGTCTTATATACCTATACAAACTCAGTCCCCTATAACTGACCATTCACCTCTATAACTTTTCAAAACCGATGGATGTATTTTTTAAATATAATATTATCCTGACAGGTGATTTGCGCGTTAAATTGCGTTGTGTCGCTTGGCTAACAGTAAACTGTAGAGTAAGTAATACGAGTAACCAACATTTTGTAATTTCTTCGGCGCCGTTTTCGCCTTACTTGTGACCTAACACGTCTCCGTTATTTTACTTATGTCCACTTACATGTGCTTAGGTATAGTTTATAATTATACAATTTTCGTAGTTCGTCAAGCGCCGCGGTGCGGGTATGAGGAACGCATTCATTAGAGCAGTATCTCCGGAAGTCCGTCGCGTGCTTCCAACGCTGATAGTCCATTGAATTATTTATACTTTTAATATTGTAATTATCATACACCAGCGGCCGCTACCTTATTATCATTAGTGTTATTATATTAAATGTTATAATAACGCTCACCACGGAAAGGTTATAGGCATGATAAGGAGATAACGTTCTATATATCAGCCAGCGTTTAATGAGCGCTTGCAGTCGGACGATCGCATCGAGTCGCCGAATGCTAATTCGCCACTCAACGCGTGTTATTATAACACTAACGTATTGAATTCTTTTACAATTTGTACTCGTTTGTCGAACTTCGCAATCTTTTGTCGAATAAAATCCATATAAACAGTTCATAAAACAACAATGTGGCTATGCCAGTGTTGTGGTTACGTATCGTGAATGAAAAAAATGTGTCGAGTTGTTTACTTCACTCGAATTTTTATGGGCTCTTTATTCCCAGAAAACTTCTGAGATCAATTTCATTCACTACCGAATCTAAACTTTGTTTAGTGCATAAAAGGATGATAGGCACTTTTAGCCAAAGACCATAAGTCCACGGCAACATCAGGAAACGAAAACTCTCGTTGTATACTACAAAGAATATACTGTTTTCACTAATTTATGTCTCATAAAGAGTTCATTTTTAAGGTTCCGTAACTCAAATGGAAAAAACGGAACCCTTATAGGATTACTTCGTTGTCTGTCAGTCAAGACCATTTTTCTCAGGAACGGGTAACTTCGGGCAGAGTAATCGTGGTCACATATGTCGTCCAACAGCACGCTGTACTCGTATCTACCACCATGCGCCACCTGTCTCTTGTCGAAGCCTGTGCGGATTCCATCCACTCTACCCTGGACAACAAATCGCTCTATGGCAACCTCACGTCGGGGACACCTAGTCCGTAGAATCGAAGGATTCTGGATTGTACTATAGCCGATAGTCGCTCCTTAATGCCATCAGCTCATCAAGAATGGAGGCGTTCGTGCGGTATTGAGTCCATGATAGCTGCAACATTCTTATCCAACATGAGATGTGGTCTCGAGCGCATCGATACGTTGTCGCTCTGTATGTCTGACTGTCGACGTTTCCGCACCGTACGTATAGTAATATGGGGAACAATAGTGATCTGACTAAGTTCTTGGTAGGTTTTGTAATGTAGCGATCCCTCCATATTTTAAAGAGTTTGTCCATTGTCGTTCGGGTGAGGGCAAAGTGAGGTATCAAGTTGAAATTACAATTAAATACTTAGTATCGGAGTTAAGTATTATATCCATTGCCATTCGGGTGATGACAATGTAGAGGTAGCAAGTTGAAATTAATATCGAATATGTACTTAGTTTAGTATCAGAGTTAAGTATCATATAGTGAGTGTTACTTGCACTTGTGTTATCGATTATTAGCAACAAACAATTAAAGAAGAATTGTCATCGAAAAATTATTTTTGAGATTAATCTCGAATCTAGGCTAATTCCACTCGAGCAATTGTGTGATATCCATTTGTATATTTGTCGATATGATTATCATTTTCAAGTTTTATAAAGACTTGATTTGTCAGTCAGTACATAATATTAGTCACCAAACTGTAATAAAACCTTAAATAAAACATATACGTAGGTTAGTTTAGGTAATCTAACGTAGGTGACATTACGTAGCCGGATAATGATCTATACCAAACAAAGATGTTTAAAATGCAGTATGCGTTTTGACGTGTATTAAATTTATTCGTCCTTTGCGGAATAATAAGCCGACTGTAGCACAGCTGCATTAGAGTATAGAATTTCATTAAAATTACCGGTTCCTCGGAAAAAATAATGCGGGTAGGTACTCGGAGGTGGCCAAACGGCGGGCAACACGTGTCCAAGGAAGTGCTTCCTATCTATTGCCACCTGAATACTATTTCCACTGGACTTTCTCACGGCAAAGTGCAGTAAAATAGTCGCTAATGGGTTAGAGATAATGGGAAAGGCTGGTAACGTCACTTAGCTGTGTACAGCGAAGTGACATAAACTTTGACAGTTGGAAACTGTATTGTCCTAATAAATAAACTTTCTGGAGCTATTAAAATACATTGTAGATGATATCTATAACTTATACAAACTTTCAGATTATGATCAAGAGAACTATTATAAGAAGCAGTAAATAGTTTCTGGAGTAGTCATAATTTATAATGTCGTATTTAATTTAGTCATAAATACGAGACCACAATATTCCATTATCGTACAAGCTTATATGATTTGTCTGGAACTAATTATGTTATAACAAACCAGCTAACTACTTTATTAACTATCCGCGTGGGGCAAAAAAACCCCTCTAAGAGTTATAATGATGCAAACTTAATAAAAAGCTTATTCAGATGCACCCGGTCTCGCATTGATATTAGCTAATTTACGAAGTGTACAATTATGTTTACGCCGAAGTTTTTTTTTATTTACGACTAAACCCGCATTTGGCCTCAATCTCACCTGGTGGTAAGTGACGACGACCGAAGATGGAGCATACGGGCATAGTAAGTACTTACTGGCTCTTCTATAAACACTGCGAAACACGTCAACGCTCTGAAACGAAGATAGGTATTTGACGACAGACTTTACATAGAAGGGTGGTCGCTTAGCCAAACAAACCCTGAAGGGGGGTCCTACTACCAGCAAGTTACTTGGCTTAGTTGCTTCGTACGACACGTTTCCCCAGTGGTGGTAGGGTAGGTGTTCTAATCAGTTCAAATGGTTAAATTGAAACAATTAGGGTTCTAGTGAATATGTAACTTATAAAATTAAAACAACTGTAATTTTACATACCTACATAAACTCTCACGTACATAATCCACGAGGGTGTAGACAGAGGTACCACCTTCAATCACAGAAACTGAAACTGTAATGACTGAAATTTCAAAATTTAATAAGTAGGTACACTTGTATTAAATCGAAAAATTAAATTAGGAATCTCCCTTGCACACTGTTGGTCAGTTGTCTGCCATACTCGTCCAACATCCTCCTCATTAATTAAGTAGCTGTTATTAAAAGCAATTAATAGTGATTTTCATAATACGTTCTTTTTTCCTACTATTCCCTTCAGAAGGGGGTCCGCCGACATTTTGAAATTTTTAAAGTGGTCCGTGACTATTAATGTTTAAGAAACCCTGCCCTAGAGGATTCCTACGTGATTCTTATAGGACAACTATATACAAAGTGTAACATAAACAAAATAGAGTACATAGAAGATAATACAAAGTGAATGCCCACTTATAGGGAATAAAAAATTTAAACAAATAATTCGTTTTTCCGTTTAGGTATTTCATTATTTTATCAAACCTATAAAAATGACAAATTCAGTGCCTGATTTCCCAGTTATTACAGTCGTTGCCACTGCAAGTGACAGCTATTTTCCACTCCGATTCGGGAGGTTAAACAAATAATATATGAGCTTGTTTTTGAAAAAAGTAAGACAAATACTAAACAGTGAGAGGCAATTTTTCCGCAAAGGCAATAGATTTCTGCAGGCAATTGTATATTGTCGTGTTTCCCGTATCGTATTGCCGTGTTTGTGTTGTTTATAAGTTACCTCTCATAGGACTACCCAGTATCGATAACTGAAGAGCTTTTTGTAAGCTTTTTAAACCGATCATCTGCAATATTTTTATGAAGAACAAAGTTTTATTTTAATTTGTTTTCCAAATACTGCTTGACAAAATTTGTACAGTCTGATGAGCTGCTTTGCAAAAAGTTGCAGGTTACAGGTGGTCGATCCTGATGTGCAGGATCGCCTGGGTTGGTACCACCCGCTTACCTATTTCTGCCGCAAAGCAGAAATGCTTGCATTTCTGTGTTTCGGTTTAAAGGGTAAGACAACCAGCGTAATTACCGGCAAATGAGGCACTTCATCTAAGTCCTCAAGATCAGCAGTCCATAGAAAACCCTCTAATAATAATACAGTGAGGTGAGTTGTCTACGGGTGACGGTGCCCGCTTTTCATCAGGTGGCCCGTTTGCTCGTCTGCTGTCCTTATAAGATAAGTATAAGTTATACTAAGTATAAGTATAAGTTATACTAAGTATAGTCCAACGGCGCCTCTGGTTTATGCTAAACGAATCAGCAACAACGAAAGTAAGAACAAATGAAACGAATAAGACAATCTTCAACAATAGATAGACGCTAATAAGACTAGAGTCGTCTAGAGTAGGTACTGTATATCTAAAGTATGACTTGCAAACTAACACTGAATGAATATGCTCTATCTTTACATCTCTACATTTACCTATATATAAAGAGAGAGTTTGTACGGGGTAATCTCAAAAATCTTTCATCGGTAATTAGCCCGAACTTCTCGGTACAGTGCGTGAGCTTTTAGTTAAACATTCGGGCCTTGAAAACTTCGGTGTGCTTCGGTTTTTGTTAACGATACGTGAATGTACTACGACTGTAGTAAGACAGAGACAGATTCCGATTTTATCCGATACCCGAATGTTTAACTAAAAACTCACGCACTGTACGTACAAATCGTGATATGACACCAGTAAGTTGAGTTAGAGACCATTTTTCTGTTAAATAGAGATAAAACGGAGCATAAAGCTCAAATTTTAAATTTCTAGTAGGTACGGAGAGACAACAGACAAAAGAATATCTGACTGCCTTGTGTAATAATAGGTTCTATAATGCAAAAAATATATGTATTTGACTTTATATCCCTCTGTAAGTTTCAGATTACCCAGTCTGCTAAGCAATATTCATAAGTTTGATAAATGTATTCCAATTCCTAGTGATATCATGAATATCGAGAAGAGCTGCCAAAAATAACAAGTTAAGTACATAATTTACCTATAATTCATATTAAATACTACGCATTCACCCGACTCCGATTTAAAATGTAGGTACATATTTCATTCCGTAGATATGTCAAATAACCATCATGATTTCTTTTAAATTATGGTCTACTGTGCGAGTGTCGCGACCGAACCTACTATTAACGAGGCCTGAAATGACAAGTTACGGTTGATAATTACATTTGTGGGGTTGAACTCTTTATCTCTGGTTTCATCTACTCAAAAACGACACTATCATTAGGTACCAGCAAAGTTTGTTACTGGAATCCCATATTTTTAATTAAGTTGCTAAATATTTAATCAGCCTTCAACCGTTATAGATTGTCTTTTGCTTTATGTATGGCTCGGGTGATGTGTAAAAAACTTTGTAATCAAGGACTCATTGCATGGTTTGCCATTACACTCATTGACAGATTTACATTTAGATGGGATACCGTATTGCTCTTATACACTTATAAACATCATCTTATTTAGCTTAGACAGAACGGAAACCCTATTTTAACTAAATAAATTTTTGATAATATAGTTTTACATTTTATTTTATTTTCAAATAAATTCTTTGCGACCGGTTATTTACTAAATATTAACTATAGGGAATATTAAAAATATTGTTAATATTCTCTAATATAACGTTTGTATTACGACACTCAAGCAAATCAAGCTTATGTTTTGGGGCAATAAAAGAGATGGCGCCTAGTTAGATTCATAAAGTGCGGTTCAGATCAATACAATTGTTTGTAACTCTCTATTAACTATTTAAATAAATTACGCTATGTGCTAACAGCGATCTGTATATCACGGATCGGCTAAAAAACTTAGACAGATAGTGTAGAATTCGACGATTACAATATCTGTGTAACTTTTTTACCACTTCGTGAAATGCCTACGCACTTCGTGAAACGCGCCATTACGCTATGTGTCTACGACATACATATTCTTACATTGTAACCCTGCAGTACAAAGAAATCGAACCTCACGTTTTGGGAGTTGAACGTCTTAGTTCTACGCCACCGGTGCTTCTGTTTCACTATCGGCGTAAACCGCCTGGTCCGGTTATTAGTCCGGTTAACCGAACAAAAAACCGTGTCGGACATTTCACGAAGTGCGGCTTCGAACACTTATGTAGTGTAATTGAATCTATTACCCACCTATGAGGGGTTCAAACTAATGATCTGCATTTCGCGAAGTGCCTAAACATCTTAGATGGGTAGTGAACCCGACTATTACTTACTGTTTCTGTCTCACTTTTTTAGCACTTCGTGTTAACGCCTACGCATTTTGGTGAACTGTCTCGTCATTACGCTCTACCTGGCTACGACATATCCATAATTATTTACTCAGTGTGATGGTCTCTATCTAATAAGGTATACACTACTATGAATTATTACTTTACAAAAAATGGAAATTCTCTTTGTCTCTAACCTTCATCGTCTTGTTCTGCAGCAGACCCGAGAAAGGCTGTAACTGTAACTTCAAAGGTTGCCTGGAAGAGATCGCATTAAGCGATAAGGTCTCCTTTGTACATATCGTGCTACTATTCCTGTAGTTTTTACTTTTCCTGTACTTATGTATAATAAAGTGTTTCTATCTATCTATCTACTCGTATCAACCTGTTTCTACCTCAAAGCATCAATGTTTGCATTGCTGTGTACCCGTTTGAATGGTAAGAAAACCGGCGTAATTACCGACACATGAGACACTCTACCTAAGTCATCAAGGTTAGCAGCGTATCGAAAACTCTTTTACATTATTTTAGTGAGGTGAGATGTCTACTACTATCGCAGGTGGCCCGACCGCTCGCTTTCCTTCGAGATAAAAAGTGGTAGGTATTGATCAGGGGTGGAATCAGTTCAATGTGGAGTCCTAATTTTTATGAGGGTACCTACTTATACATATAATAAAATCGTAAAGATTTTTTTGTGTGTGTTTGAATCTACATAACGTAAAAGCTACTAAACGGATTTGGATGGAGTTTTCATAGATATATTTAAATAAGTTCAGATCGACATCTAAGCCACAGACGTTATGAAAATTCTACTTAAAAATGGGTCAGATGTAGGGGTAAATTTAGTATGGAACGCGATCGAAGTTGCGGTCAACAGTTAGTTTTAAAAATAATTCATAAATTTCTTAAGCGTTCTAAAGATGCCTATGCCATATATCGTGCATTTAAAATACTATGACGCGAACTGTAAGTTATACGAGTAGATGCCATGGACCAAGTGATGGTGGCACTATTTATAATGCCCGGGTAGTATGAATAATGACAAGTCTAAATGGGCAATATGTCACAGAAACCTAGTGGATGTGCATTCGACTCGGATATCGTAGGTTATGTTAGGTTGCATTATGACAACCACGCAACGAGCCCCGCGTAGTGGGGCTCCTCCGACTTATATTTGTGTTTCCTTAACGACACTTTGACCAGCCATAGTTATTATCATATTGCCGCCTCATTTTAGGCATTATTTAAACTGTATGGACATTATTCATAATGTAGACATTATGAATAATGTCCATAACTTGACACTTAATGTTCATTTCAACAATCTGAAATCTTTAATATTATTGGCTTGGCGCTCAATGTAGTAGGTATGTAGATTTTAAACTAAAATCGCTGCGCGATGGTAAACGTAAGTACCTAATTTCAATGTTAGTAGCTTTAAAACGTTATTATGATAATTATGGTAACTATCGCAAATTGCAATCGCTCTAGAGAGTTCAGTTTACGTGTCTTGACAGCCGCGTGTTCTAATAGATGTAGCAAAACCACGGTACCTACCTACCTTTGGTCTAACTACGTAATAATTTAGGGTGCGTTTTCGTGGTCCTATATCTTGTCCATAGAAATCGGCCTAGTAGCGCCCTCTTCTCTATAGTAATGATGTAAGCCATTGTGAGCACTAATAGCGAGCCAATGCATTTTGGCAAATGCGGGTATATACACCTTTGACATTTCACATATGACATTTCAATATCCCGACTAATGTTTGGAACGCTCACATCGCATGCGCCAACTGGCAGACGCAGTTTCTTTAGAAAATCTCTGTAGAGAGCAAACTAAACGGGATGAATTTCAAAATCTTTAAGCTTGTCTAGCCGTTACTACTATATACGAAGAAAGATTGTCGTGGCCTACTACCAATACGACGAGTCATAGGCAGGGGGTGGTTTTGGAGGTTGAAACCCCCTCCCCCTCCCAAATTGCTTAAACAGGATCCAGCGCAGCGACCTTCCACAGCCATTCAGGCACTTTTGGACTGCGATGAGTGAGCGCATGCGACTATCTATGCTATCTGAAACTCATCAACTCCCTTGAAATGTCCCCGACCGCTGATCCTGGCTACGGGCCTGTGAGTAGGTTATTGAAAACAGTTTTAGAAGCTTGTTCTGAAAATATCCACAAAATTGAATCTCAAAAATCAGGTAGTATCTACACTCGACCAAAAGTCAACCTACCCAAAATCCAAAGTTGTGAAGCTTAAATAAACCTCATTTACGGTTGAAATTCTATCATTGAGGTAAGAATATGTATCCTTACTCGAAGAATTCTATCTAAGAAATCTGACAGGCGATATACTTTAGCTAGTCGACTGTACCTACTTGTTGGTTACAGTCTGTTTAACGGGAATTGATAAATAGTATTTTACAGAGTTCGGAAAAATGTTTCACTGAACTGAAATCGTACCGAGATCGGTCAATTTATTTTCCTTTCAGATTGTTTTAATTCTTTTTTTGATGGAATGTCACACAAAGCCTGAAATATTATGACTGCACAGCCATTGTAGTGGAAAGCCATCTTCATCTCGTCGTGTGGTTAGTTAATTATCAGATTGTTGCAGACTGCACAAAAAGGCCTCTAATGTAGCCTAACCACTGGGATAGTCAGTCTAACGTGCCCTCTGAGGCACGGAGGGACTCAGATGTAAATGTGGCACTATAATATTATAGCGGTCATCCATTCTAGTTCTGACCGCGTTCAACGACGATCACTTTGACCATGCTCGCAACAAGGCTGCTACGTAAGTGGAAGGAAGTAGGATGTTAGATATATTATATATATCCTTGCCCTGTCCTATCTATACCCAGTCTATGCCTAGTCTGGACTAGGAAACAAAAAGATCCAATAGACGATACCTACTTTGACCAACAATCAAGCTTGGTGTCAAGACAGAATGTCATGCTACCTAGCGTTAAATCAATATCAAAATGAGCTGCATAGTAGGGTCATTGAAAACTTTGAGTCTTTTAGCAGCGCTTACTATACACCCGAAAGACTACCCCCGAAAGAGGCCCCGATTCGTAGAGCATTGGATCCTTCTAGGGCTATACAATAGCGGCGGAAGGAGCAATAAGAACGATATATAAACTGTACAGTATCGGTGCAGCTTTTCAAACTGACTACTATAATTGTATCAGATTCCTTAACTGGTAATAAAGCCAGCAACAACTAGTATTGTTAGTCACATAGGTCAATAAGTGGTAAGTCGATTTAAAAAAATATATTCTACAAAAAGGAAAAAAAATATGCAATATTGTGCCTATAATGGGTAAAACTCTACTTAAACGGTTTAGTACTAATTAGTCAAATTCTCTTCCATTTCAGAGATAAATTGAAAATAGACATGTACTAATATTATGTATGAAATTACTGACATATTCGTTTATCAGTACTATACATTTTATGTACAGATAAAATAAACCAATTTTTTTGACTTAGGTATTGTTTATTGTTATAGAGGAATTAAAATTTTTGAGTTACCACTTTTTGTATTAGATAACCTAGTAACAATATCAATTGGATTTTCTTGGATATCGCTTTAATTGACATAATAATCGCCAATAAATACTTCGCTCTTTTGTAATTAAATTAGTATGAACTTATTCAATAGATTTTTTAGACATCTTCAGATCAATTGGTATTACCAGTAATTGGTACTAAACCTTTTTTGTAGAGTTAAAATTAAACTATTAGAAGGTCCCAAAAATAGCCTCTTATACGTACAAAAATGTCAATTTTAGACTTAACACTTTTTCCTGCTGAGAAATTAAAAATTTGGACTTACTACCTTTTGCATTGTGTGATTTAGCGATACCAGTTGAAAGATTTTGAATGTCGTTATCAGTGACGAAATAATCGCCTGTTAACTTTTAGCTGTTCCACCCTGTTAGGAAATTCATTATACCACTAATACTCTACAAAGGCGGTTTAAATTAAACTAAGGTGATAATTAAGAGCTACAATAGAGCCTTTATTAATAGAGGTTTTCTTTACTTATTTAGCATTTAGTCTTTTAAGAACTTTAACCAATTATCTTAAATATCCAGTTATAAGAACTTAAAATGATTTTTAAGATTTTTTAAACACTATTCAATAACTATAAATTAATGTTAATAGGCGGTAACAGTATCCTTTGTAGAGTTTAATTTGTGACAGATAGGCTTTAGCTTAGCTATAAAATGGCGGTAATACGTTGTGACATAGGGGCTGTCAAAAGCGCCACTGTATCTCTTTAAGCTGTACTGCATTTCTAAGTTATGATTTCGTCTGTAGTAACGTTTGAGGAATTGAAGTTTCCCTTTTTATATAGTCTTAGGATGTATAACAGAAGCTACAAAAGTCTACTTGTTTGTAACACAAGCTAACTCTATTGTCACTTTGTTTATTGAGCAGTTCCAAATTTTCACTTCTTCATGGTTTACTAATTTTACCAATTGTACTAATTTTTTTTATTGTTGCAAAAACGTGTCGTAAGTTATTTGCAGGACATGTTGGCCACATACTCGTATTGCGCATTTACTCGCCGGGTGAAAAAAAGGTACTATTACGTACGTGCGAAAATTCAATTGCAAATTCGGGCCGTAGAATCAAACCTGTCACCTCGTTTAAAATTGCTAACTTTCCGCTCTGGTATCACAATATACTATTATAATTACACCTGCTCAAAAACAGCATACGATGAGCAAGCGTTCCTTTCGTGCATGGCCGATTGAATGGAGTGCCTTTACTCGTTTTACATATATGAATAAGTACCTATTCCAATTAACCAATACGGGACAAAGGTACCAGAAAAAGATGTTTCTGCATGTTATAAAAAATGAATTTTTTTCACGACGAAATAGCATATTTGACTGTAAATTCATAGAATATATTTACAATTATAAACCCGACCAGGAACTAAAAAATCCTGTCAAGAGGGCGCAATTATTTTATAATCTGTGCAATGTTATGAAAAAAAATTGTAATACCATTTTATTCCGCGTATTTTAGGTTCCGGTCAGGGTTACATATACAGTGGCATCGATTCTGGGGAGACCACTAAATTTAGCGATGATCGCTAAACGAAACGTCCTGCTCACTCGTATAAAATCTAGTAGGTAGAGGTACAGGTGAACGTGACAGTTTCATTTAGGTTTATTTAGCTTTAGATTTGGCGGCCACCCCGGAATCGACGCCATTGTTCCCTTTACATAGTTTCAAAATTAGTTACTTTTCATTATAATAATTAGGTAGGTAGACATGTAAGCGTTTACTCGCTGAGTACGATGAAAAAGTTTAGCTAAGTACCTAATAAGGACACATGCGGAAAGGCAATTGTATTCGTATAGGTAAACTTGGGCCATAGATTCAAACTCGGCATCTCGTTTACAATTTTACACTTACGGCACTGGTTTAATTCTCCTAGTTTTATTCTTACTTAGTCTAAATTTGCTTAGCGCTTTTTTTATAAGACCAAGTAACTTTAAAAAAGTACTAACTCGTAAATACCTATACCGAGTAAGTAGTAATTTATGACATACCTACTGATATTGTTTAGGTAAGTTCGATTCCAAATTGGGTACAATTTAGGATGATTATATGTTTAACCAAAGTGCACATTTTCCGATTCTGGTAATCAAAATTATTTTGATACCAACTAGAAAATTTAACTTAAAATCTAGAAAATTCTATATATTGATCTTTACGTGTAGTTCACCTGGGTGCAGTCAGTACACTAATAGTACTTATACTTTTATTCTCCTGTGTATTAGTAGGTAGGTAGTAGGTTTAAAAATAATAGGTAACTACTTACATACCAAAAGCAGATTTTTCAGCGCGTAGGTATATGAAATCCTTTCTGTAATTAACTGACAGTAAACTTCGCCAAGCTAAGTAGGTACATACGACAAACACCAAAAAACGTAACATTTCAATTATAAGTATAAATATTTAAGTATCTAATTAGACTGTTAATTAAATTATTGTTAGGTACCTATTCGGTTTTTTGACTTACATCTTGCTGGTTAAAGAAGTCATCTTGAGTTTCCTCGCCCGAACATCCCATATCCTGTAGCAGGGGCGTCACATGCCGCTCCCAGTCATCCATTATTGTTGCCAAACTTTTCCTTAAGTTGAATGTACTGCAAACCGGCTAACACAGCTCAACAATCTTCACAAACTTCAAACTGAGCAGTCATTTTAGTGTCTACCACTGATTAACATCATTCCTCGGAAAGGCTAGGATAGATTCCGCATTTCGCGCCAAAAACTTCACGACTGACTTGTTACTTTTCCTGACTACTGAAAGTGGCGGGAAAAGGGCGTATTCGCACGCGACACTCAGCTGTCACAAACTCGAGCGAAAGAGAAAAAAAAACAGCTGCGGCCGCGGGCGTATCACGTGCCCGCTATTACCGGCGCGCATTCAAAAAACGTACTAGGAGAAAAGTCAGTGGAAACGGCGTATGCAGAGTCAGTGTGGCCAGGCACGGGTTCCCGGCCGCCCGTCGACGCGACCGGAACAGGAGTGCGTGGCGGTCCGCGAGTCCAAACGCCCTCTGCGTCGCGCCGCCTCGCGCGTATCTCTCTCGCGCGCCGTCCGGCTTCGTTGCGCCCTCCCGCTCGCTCGAGCCGGCGCCGCACGCCTACCATGGGCGGCCGCGATTTCCCGCCGTCCGTAGCCGCAACATGGCCGTACCTCACAGACGTTCTCTTACCAGCTCCTAACTCAGCCAGGAAGTCCAACATACCATGCGTACCCCAAAATGAAAATAAACAACAAACATAATGTCATGCATGAAAATCATCAGGAGGTTTTGTACCATAGGGTGTACCTCCTTGACAAATTAAAACTTTAGTTAGGTACAAGTTGTAGCTTTCCTAAAACTTTCTTGAAACAACACTAAAACTAACAAACAAAACTTACCGAGGTTTATAGCAAGGGTAAACTTTCTCAAAGTTTACAGACAAGGAAAAGAAAAGCATCAACCAAACCTGTAAGGTGAAAGTACCCAGAAAAGATTTAGAATAAAATTCGTCTTTCATAGAAAATTATTAAATTTTTTGATACCTTTCAGGTATTATGTAGCAGGCCCGTAGACGGATCAATCAGCAGTCGGAGGGTTCAGGGGAGTTGACGAGTTTTGAGATAGTAATGAAAACACATGATTTATTAAAATAAAAAAATATATAGATAATATATTGTATTATCATTTTCGCTCGCGTTTAGTTTCAGTATCTTATGATAATAATAGTCGGGAATTACTCCAGCGGCACTTCGACCCTTGAGGATCTTTTGTGGCTAGGTACCCCATTTCACACACTGGTCAGTGGTCATCTCAGCTCAGTGAGCAGGTTTCCTCACGATGTTGTTCTTCGCCGTTAAAACAGTCGGTAAATGTACATAAGTCTTCGAAAAATACGCAAAACTCATTAGTACAGGCGCTGCACGGTTACGAACCGAACCTCCCGCATAGGAGTTCGGTGTCTTAGCCACTATACCACCGACGCTCTTTAGTTTTAGTAAAAACAGACTAAAATAAGACAATATTTTGAAAATTCAAATATTGAAACCAGTTCCATAACATGCTTAGGACCAGTTTCCCTGTTTTCTAAGAATTATGTCGGAAAAATTTCAGGGGGGTTTCTACTCACAACCCTCTCCCTGCCTACGGGCCTATTATGCCTATTATGTAGTATAATAGGTAAAATACTAGCTTGTTTATTTTATTTCCCATACAAACTACAACACCTCCTACGCAGCCTCCTAACTGCCGATACGTACTTACTTACTTACTTACTTTAATACAGTAGAAAGCCGTGAGGTCCAGGAAACGGGTCGGTACTCTACAATACATTTATTATGTAGGTAAGCACCTACCTATCTAAGTCATAAGTAAATAGGTTTAGCAGATAAACAGGCGGCAGACGTTGAAAATCCTCCCATCAAAAGGCAAACGACATCGTCCTCTTAGGATACCAGAAACACGTGAGCAATTCAAATCCAAAGAGCGACATCTTTACCTGATGCATTTTCGATCTGAAGAATGACAAACCATATCGAGGCAGTCATGTTTAGCGTTACACTTGACCAGGAAGTCTACGAGGAGACTGATGAGTTTCCTACCATCAAATCACAGAATACTAAATATTACTACGACCAAACTGAATGTTTTCGGTATTTATTACCCCATATTTCTTAGAGCGTCCGTGGCCTAGTGGCTAGGACGCCGGACTCCCATGTGGGAGGTCTGGGTTCGAAACCATGCAATGACATGTACTACCAATGAGTTTTTCCGATTTTTTCGAAGACTTACCTTCATTTACTGACTCGCTCGCTCTAACGGCGAAGGAAAATATCGGGAGGAAACCTGCATGTCTGAGGAAATTAAAAGATTCCGAAGGCGTGTAAAATCCACCAATCAGCACTGGGCCCGCTCGGTGGATCATGGTCCGAATCTCCTTGTGCAAGGGGAGGTCTGTGCCCCGACAGTGGGGACATTAATAGGCTGTTGGTAGTGATATTTCTTAGGACTGGTTTACACCTTTGCAAGTGGCAAGGACAGTGGACAGTAGGACAGTTGTGTAAACGGGTTAGACAGTGGCAAGTCAAGCTGCCTTGCCAGTGGATCCAAATTTTGTTTGAACTTTTTCGTTACTGTCCTTGCCACTGTCCTACTGTCCACTGTCCGTGCCACTTGCAAAGGTGTAAACCAGCCCGTAGTCGAATTTTTGCGACTGATTTAGCTTAGCCCTGCTTGCTCGAAAATTTGATTTATTTCGGATTGGTTCCGAATTGTCTATGTTTTTCATAAAAAAATGACACCTGGGGCCCAATTCGCCTAAATTACAACGGTTGTAGTTTTATTTCTATCCAATTTCAATTTAGTTTTCGTTCCAATTCTATTTGGACACCAAATCGCATTCTGCTGACGCATAACTCTACCACTGCCACCTTTCGATTTACTACGGATCGGGCAAAAGTACCTTGGGAGGAACTTATGTTCGATTGTTATATTTGACAGTTGTAGCGTTTTGTTACCGTTCAACTGCGATTCAGTATAAACTAAACGTTTTATTAGAATGTACAAATACGTTACTGTTCGATCGATCGTTGACTCGATCGGAACTTAACTGAAATTGGATCGTTAGTGGATAGTAGCATACAAAACACTTCATAACGATGCAGTTTAGTTTCTATTTAGTTATTTTGTATTTAGTGGAATCGATTTCCTGGCCGGCTTTATAATACGAATAAGCTCTGCACCTACCATTTCATAGCTTTATTAGAATGTATGTACTTAACTTAGAATATACCTACATCAAATGCTAAGGTATGTATGTACCCTACTTGTGTAATTGAGAACCGATGAGCTCTTTGAATATTATACCTACAGGTGTCCACAGAAAGTATGGATCAAATGAAACAGGGTGATGGAAGCCTCAGGTCATTACCAGTCCAACTTGGCCATATTTGATAACATTATAAAATTTTAAATATCTTTTGAACCATCAGAAAGTGGATAACGAATGGGTAATCTCAGGCATCACCCTATTTCATTTGATCTATACTTTCTGGGACATTCTGTATTAACCAAACTGACATCAAATGAAAAACATAGACCGATCGATGTTCAGATTCAAAATGCGATGGTAGCACCATGTTGCAGCCCCATTCAGCTGTGTAAGTGGGGCTTACGCCAAGATTTAAGCCCGGGTTAGAGTTAATGGTTCGGTGTTCAAAGATGACATACAAACATGGCCTAAAAAGTACCTACCTATAAACAATTAAAAACTTTTTTGAAACTACCAAATACACACTGTATCACACTATTTTTGTGTAATAAAGTGTATTCATTCATTCGTTCAAATAGCTCCTGGGTTTCTATCAAATATCCCCGTTTTACGATACTTTAAATAGAATTATAATTATTATGTGCCCCTTCTGGGTATTGATAATCCATAGCTCTATCCCGTACCGAAAATCCTTATGAAATCAAATGAACAAGTCTAACAATTCTAGGTTAGTTTTTAAATCGCACTCTATAAAATAATTAAATATCTACGTCCACACATAAGGTGCCTATTACTTGTATTTAACTAAAATACACATACACGTTTTTTTATATTACCTAGTAGCAAATATTTGGAGAGGGGTATGTGCTGGTCATTTGTACCACTTTACACGAAAAAAATACTTTGTACTTGTAAAAATACTAAAGAAAAATAAACCCCATTATTTTATGACACATACTTGGTGGCATAAACTCATCCATGTCGTTATGAATGAAACGAGTTTCATTCATAACTCTTATTTCAGTATTAGAATAGCTATGATTCATTTATTTGTAAAGTTTACAAACCAACAATTTTGTCGTTTTTCTCGAAAATGTAGTAAGTAAAAAAAAATGTTTTTGCCCTATCTTTATTGTTATAACTTATAGATGACACCCTAGAAATATTTTTCGCTAATAAAATAGGAGCCTATAGATATTAAAAAAATTCTTATTACATCAGTATACAGAGTACTCTGTGCTAAAGGTATTTATTTATAAGTTTTATAACAAAATTACTTGTATAAGTATAGACAGGAAACCTACCAAAACTTTTGTTAAAATTTTTGAATGTTATAATTTAAAAACACGCCGACTTCACAAATCGGACTACAAGCGCCCTCTCTTCTATAACAATGGCGTGAGCACTAACAGCGAGTCACGGAATTGACCCATAGGTCATATGTTTTCATACATTTGACATTTCAGTGCCCACTTATGTATGGGAAAATGCTCAAATCGCATGCGCGAACTGTCAGATGCGGTTTCATTATAAAACTTCTCTAGCGAGCAGTCTACAGAGGGGTGAATTTCAAAATCTATGAATAGGATAAAAGTAGTAGTTAGTATAGGCATTAGAAGTGATATAGGTATTAAATCCAACCCTGATGTATAACGTGACAGATTTGTAGTTTTAACTATACGATTTCTATCGTCGTATTCTTGCCACTAAATCACCAGTAACTAGGTAAGTATCTACATATGTGTAGGTACGTTATAGGTACTTATTTGTTTCAATAATTATGAATAATGTTCTCTAGTGAAACAAATCAATCTCAAGTCCGAGGGAAGGGTTGGCAAACCAAAGTAACGTTTCAACACACAAAGCAAGTTCGGTCATTATTAAAAGCGCAGTGTTTGAACATAGTTAAACACTTACGGCAAGCAAAGTTTCTGAAGACCGTACAAGCGGCCAATTAAAAGTTAAATGTCTAATTCTTGTTAGACGCGGGAAGTCCGCAACTAGCAGATAGGTACTATAGGTAGATTGAAAGTTCTTTGGTTTTGCGCTTTTGTTGGGAACGGAACCAAATTCCATAGGTAACGAAGTAACTACTTTAATAACATAACATAATCCAACCAATATTATGTTGTATAATTAATAAACCATCTAAATATCTTGAATACACAGACCGCAGCTATAGTTAGGTACCTAATACCTATTAAGTTACGAGAAACCTAAACATTATTAAAACTAGCAATGAAAACAAACCGACTTAGTTCTTACTAAATGAAGTCAAAATACGTAGACATGCATAGGAGATGAAAACTTATCTATCCATACTCTTATGCCTTCAGGTTAAAAATGACCACTATCCCAAAATGACTAGGTGTTTTCCTAAAATGTCCACTTGAACCCCTTAAAAATCTGACTTATTTTGTTTCTAAACATAGAGTCGCCGCCGCTTCTCATTAGTAAACTGTAAACATTAGGAAACTAAGTACTACACCTAGACTTTCTAGACACACGGGAGTGAGCCTGCGAAGTTCGGAAGGAAAAAGACGCACTGACGTGTGTTATATTACAGGAACCATTTCGAGCCATTTTCGACTCAATTCGAATTTCTAATTCTTATTCCTATTAAAATCTATCTGCTTATTTACAACTTTTCAAAGTATTTCCCTGCGGCATCAATTCACTTATGCATTCGACTGAACCAGCTTTCAAAACATGTGAAAAACTGTTCGAATCCCTAACTTGCCAAGTTAGGGATTTAGTTTTGAGCAATTTTTATGTTTAAATAATTTTTATGTTTAAACAATGTGACCTTTATATTTTTGTAGGTAGGTAAGTTTGAAAGAACGTAAGAACGGAACGAATCCAGTTAGAATTCCATTCTTTTAACGGCTAAGCCAACAGGCCCACTGGTTTCTTGCACCGAACTTGGCACCTTTTTTCACATTTGTGTTTTTTCGACTATAGTTACACAGTTGTATACAGATGGTGGATTAGATTAGGTTAAAAGGCTGGGACTAGGACGGGAGCGAGCGAACAAAGCTATAGCTCGAAATTTCGGCGCGAATCCGGTACAGATCATGGATTTCATTAGAATGTAAGGGCGGGAGCGAGCTCGAAATATCGGGGCAGTTCCGTCACAGCTGATAGATAAGATGTGAAGGCTAGAGCGGGAACGAGCGAAGGGAATATGCATATAATTTAAAAAAAACTACTTTTTTTTCTATTTTGTTTTTTTAATTTTTTTATTATATATTTTGTTAGTTTTTTTTCTGTAATTGTAATATAAATAATTTTAAGTTGTAAATAAATAAAATGTCTCATTAAAATAGGTAAAAAAATATTTTTATATATTTATTGACCTCAACAAAAATAATGGCGACATTATATTTAAAAAAATGTGCATAATTATTGCCTATTAAGGCGCGGATCAGGTTAGAACATTGGAATGGGAGCGAGCTAAGCGAGCTCAAATTTCGGTGCAGTTCCGTCCCAGATGATGAATTAGGTAAGAAGGCCAGGCCGGGAGCGAGCGTAGCGAGCTCGAAATTTAGGCGGAGATCCGATACAGATGATGGATTAGGTTTGAATGTTAGGGCGGAGCGGCGAAGCGAGCTCGAAATTTCGGAACAGTTCCATCACAGATAATGGATTAGGTGAGAAAGTTAGTACGGGAGCGAGCGAAGCGAAGTTTGGGAAGGGTGGGGGCATGACACCAGTGCCCGTGCCTCCTGAAACTGCGCCTGGACAGCAGCGATTTTTTTCGCTAACACCGAGAGTAGCCAAACACGATTGTGATATGTATTTACACACCCGCCGAGGGTTCTCACCATTCCTACCTTTTTAGGGTTCCGTACAAAAATAATAAAAAGGAACCCTTAGGGCAAGACGTCGGTGTACGTCCATCTGTCTGTCTGTATATCACAGTTGTTTTTCTCAGAAATTTAGCACAGTTGTAGAACTTGTTAAGATCAGATTGACATGAGTGTTCATAGATTTTAATATACGAGTACAGAGTATACCTACGACCCCAACGGCGAGCATACGTGAAACGTCGAATGACTGTGTAGAGGACGCAAGAGAAGCGTGCCAAGACAGGGATTCGTGGAGTTCCGTTCTCTCTGCCTATACCGCAAGGGATATAGCGTGAAGGTATGTATGTATGTAGAACTGGCTTGCCTGCATCTATCTCAGGTAAAAAAGATTATACATAATTATATTTGTGTGAAAAATGGGGTCCGAATTGGGGGTCGAAATCTAAAAGTGGGGCAACTGGGGCAAGTGGAGTATCTTATGAAGTGGAGTATCATAAGGGCTTTATTTGTGTATTCCAAAACTACATTTTTTTAATTTTATGTGCTACAAATAGTTAGGCCTTCCGTTAACCTTATGAGCGCCTGCTTGCAAAAAAACCGATTACCCCCCCCCCCCCCCCCCCCCCCCCCCCTCTTTGGAACGAAATTTCCGTTCGCTCCCCCACCCCTGTCAAAATGAAAATTTGACTAAAAATCCAGTCCCATAATATTTTACAGGAAAAATGAAACGGATTTAAAAAAGTAATATGTTTTGATATATTACATTAAAAAAATTTTAATCGACAAAATAATCTGAAATAAACGGGACCAATATTATTATTTTTTCTATGAAGGTAGAACGCCCGCCCCGAATTTTTTTTCATCCATGATTTAAAAATAATTAAAACACAGACATTTAAGTATAAGTATCTTTGTGACTAAATATATTTATTTCTTTAGAGAACGGAAGTCTCGCGCCGACCTCGGTGTTCCAGTCCGGCTCGCCAGTGCGAGTCACACTTGGCCGGTTTTTTTGTAACCGATTATATTCGTAGCCTATTTTATCTATTTTTGGATTAACCTGCCTGCGTGCCTAAGATTGCTGCGTGCAATGATATTATAGCATTATTATGTCATCACTGGCGTCGATTCCGGATGGCCGCCTAACCTAAACCTAAAACAAAATGAAGCAGTCACGCCCTCCCTCATATGCTAGATCGTGTAAGAGTGAGGGTGATTTTTCGTTTAGCAATGTTTTAGATTAGCGAGTGACATTGGTGCCAGTGATTCATTTGATTAACATCCTCATCTCAAAATAGCTAGTACCCAGAGCCAGATAGAGTCAAACCATTTTGTTTTTATTTGACATTGACGTTTTGCGGTTTACATTACAATTTTTATTTTTGATATAAGTAAGACCATTTATTTTATTATATTTGACTCATGATGTCGACTCCTGCTGAATTAAGTTTTGACGAAATACATAAATTTATGTTAGCGCACAACGGCAAAGTCACAAATCATGAATTAGTAAAGCATTTCAAAGTGTTTCTTAAGAATCCTGACATGCGTGGTAAGTTTTCATTTTTAACTTTCTGTTCAGCTCACCTGCCGCTTATCAATACTACATAAATAGTTATTCTGTTGTAGATGAAGCAAGAAACACATTCAAGAAGCATGTGAATACGTTGGCTACAATAAAAAATATGAACAATGAGAAATGGTTGATACTCAAGAAGAAATACACACCGAATAACGGTAAAGAAAATCAGGAGGCGAGCGAAATCAAACCTGACTCACAGAGTATCGCCACACCTGAAAATACTGTAGATACAAGTATTGTGCAGCCTCCATACCAACCTCCTCCACCATTGCAACTAAACGAAGATTTTAACATACTGACAAACATCATACAAGACTGTAGCCAGCCTTTTACTCCAGTAGAAATACCTCAGAATGATTCAAAAGACTTTGCACAAGATTCAAATGAAGATGTTCCACCTAAAGTGTTTCCGAGAAGAAAATCGTCAGATAAAAGTGGTGGTGAAAAGCGCACAAGTATATCAGGTGCATTGACAGACCAGAAGACATCCATACCTAATCAAGACACATTACTGAATGAAACTATGTCACCATTATCAACTTCACAGAGTGACAGTATGTTAATTGATAATGAACAGAAAATTTCTGTGAAGGAAAGAAAGCAAATGTTTAATAAGATGGCTTCGGAAAGTGATGTGCTGAAATCAAATAAATTAAGCAACAATTCACAAGTAAGTACAATTTTTGTAGTTCATATTATTTCCCAAGTTAAATATGTTATTTTACTTATAATACAGAGTACTCACTACTCAGTGAAGTCACATCCCTATATAGGCTTACCATAATCATGAAGCTCTAAACTGGTACAGGAGTGGGAGACAGGATAGGGCGAAGAGATATTAGGCTACTACAAAAAAAAGATTTTTAAAAATTGATAGTCTTTTCGCAATTCATGAGTGTTTGCAATTTCTTTTCGGCATTTTATATTAAACAACTTTCAATTTCAAATCAGAATTAAATTAAGCGTTGCTGTGTCACCTCTCACCACTAAACAAAATGTAATTAAGTACATTGCAAGTGATCAGCATAAACTGTCGTGTTGTGCGACGTGCCGGCTGGTTGGACCCTTTGGTATATTATACTACTCTTTGGGCTGGACAGCGAAAGAAGAAGAAACAAGACACCGCACCCGCCCTCGCATGTCTCATTATCCTTTTAAGTTTATACGACCAGTAACGGACAATCCCGGTTAAACCGGGACGTATGCTAAGCCTATATCCTTATAGTAAGTTCTAATTCTATGATGGAGCTGGCAGACATTGTATTGAGTTTTGTTCTATTCCCCAAGGGGCTCAAGAGCCAGCCCAGCCAACCTACCTCTTTAAAGTATGGTAGATAGACTTTTGGCTGACGGCACCACTGTTGTTGGTTTTAGACCCAATAATAAAGTTTTTATCTATCACATGCACGAACCAGGACTGAGAACTATGCTACACGTGGCTGTAGTGTATTATCTTCTATTGTATAACATATTCAATCAGAACCAAATGTCATCCAACAGGTCCTTTTTCTGGACTAATCAATTGGAAATGTAAAATGGAAATGACACTTTTGGTTAAACTACAAACTTCAATTTTTCTGTTCTAGACAACTAACTTGAACATATTGATAGGATAGAAGATGATTTTTTTTCTTTATTAACATTTATATTTAAATAAGATAAATGGTCCATAAGATATGTTGATGTTGTTGTTGTTGTCCTATGGTACCCCGGAGGTACTGAGGCCCTCCATAAGGCCCTCCATTTTATTACCTGGTAGGGACTATACTCATCCATGATTTTTAGGGATCCATACCCCAAAGGGGAAGACAGCCCTATTGTTGGCGCTCCGTCCCACCCCTTCCCCCCTTTCCTTTTTGTGTATGTCGCGCGGATCTAGCACTGAACATCCCACAGTGCTTAAAGCCAGTTGCAAGACGCTTCCTTAAAATAACGGCTAAACTAAATCACTAGTTTTAATTATAATTTACGCGAATTAAACTATGTTTGATCGTCTAATGTGATAAATCAAGGATAGGTTTGTTTTCATTATGAACAAATTCCATTGTATCCGACTTTAATTAAAAATCACCTATAGCAAAGTGTACACCTGCAAACCTTTCTCTACAAGTTTCTCCCCTCGCCTCATACCGCACCACATCGTTGCTCTACTTGCTATATAATATTACTAGGTTTTATTAAACAACTATTTCTTAGAACTTCGATTTATAGTCGGACAGGTGCGTAAACTGATTTACTGACATTTAATTATAAGAATAGTACATAGTATAAGAATAGTAAATAACCATAAAGCCTTAGCGCGCGCGCGATGGGCGAGCGTGCGCGTTCCTCTAGCGCTGCGCTCGCGTCGCGGATATACGGCGCGCCTGCTTGAATCGGGCGGTACAATCAGTGACAAATTGGATTCCGATGAGATGGGAAAACAGTACTGTTAATTTTGGTGCTAAAACGAAAATCACGTAAACGAAAAAGAAACGCGACGCCCCAGCGCGGTGTTCGACAGACGCGCTGGCCAGACGCGCACGCTCGACAAACTCTAGTGTGGGGGGTGCCTAAAGAAACACCCAACAACAAGGACTCACAACACCCAACAACGAAAACTCTTTTGCTAACACATTTTATACAAATCAATTTGAATAAACTCGTATTCTAACTAGGAAATCTTGATAATGACAGACGAGACGTAGATGATCTCACTTACTGTGCGCGAGATATAGTTAGTCGCAACAGATGTTAAGCCTCTCTTATGACTTGAGCCCTCTCTCCAGTCTAGTTTAGCCCTGATATGTATATAGTGCTTCAAGATACTTAATATGCTTAACTATCCAAACCATTAAATTAGGAGTATAGTAATCGCTGTCAAAATTCGATCGTTTAACAATACAAGTATAAATTATATATCTTCAAACGGTTGCCAATTACAATATCTAATTTCAACATGCCTAAATATTAAACTACAACTATGAATTTAGTTATCTGCTCTAATAAAGCTGTTTTGAATTTTAAAATTAGATCGTTATTGCGGTGCGGGTAAAAGTTTCCTGCCCCTCGACACCTGGTGCAGCTAATTGAATTGTAAAACCTTCGTCATGGCCCTTTGGCGGTCAAAATGATCTTGAATCTTATTAATTTTTCGCGATCGCACCGGGACACCACGACGGAAAGGGAAATTGCTAATATGTGCAACACCTTTAAACTTATTCACTATAGTAAGCGAGTATAAAATTAAAAATTACATAAAAATCATATATTTTTATAATAAATGCTTAGTACAAACATTACGCTAGTCCATACTGCACTAAACAAGCATGCCAAGATTATCCCCAAAGGACCCATTTCAAAAATAACCGGAGAGGGGATGTTTCATTGCTAACACAAAAATTTGTATAATAAATAATTTTGAGTCATCTAAACGGGACACCCCCCTACTCTACACGAGGGAAGCCTACAACACGAGCAACAAAAGCTCTTAATGACAAATATTAGCCCGCCTCGCCGCACCACACGGCTCCGCACATCTAATGTGTTTTTCAATTGCCTATGGTTTGAATGAAACATTGTTGTATTTTTCGGGTTCTGTAGTCCATCCGTCCGTCTGTATAACACACAGGGCGTCGTCCACCTTTATTTTTTGAAATACAATATCAAAAAATCTGAATGATACCTGGTTGAAGCTTGTGCATGCCCGACACGCTCTTGACTGGTTTTTAAACGATGAGGTCATGTTTTAACCTATTTTAACTATCAGTTGCCTAGAGTCTAACATTAATAATTTCTTAAATATGTATGTATATTACGTCGAAGAGATACGAGGAGTTTCCTATTTCCCTAACGGTATCAATTGATGCTCGAGTGATAGATAAATTAATATTTAATATGGTAGGTTTAACAATTAACACATGATTTTGCATGGAGCTTTCAAACAAGATTGACATTTTACTGTTGTCTAAATTCTCTCATCATGTGCCGACGAAGCTAATAATATATGAACAATCCGTTCCTCTCACTAATATGCCACATTGCCACCAGTCTGAATGAGATCCTGACGCATAAATCAACACTGAAATAGACCAACGATGTAGTATAGTGACGCTTCCGCTGTCATTTAAAAGAATTCAAAAAATTAATCTACTTAGATTTTATGCAGTTCACTTTTCACCGCTGAGCTATAAAAAGGGATGTTTTAAGTTCGAAGAGCTTAAACGTTAAGTTTTTATCCGCTTCCTTTATCTGGGAGCCGACTACAGAATCGAATCTCACAATCTTTTGCTCCTATAATACACGGTTAATATGCTGTAATTTCGCCTGGATAAGAATATTATAATAATATTTTGATGGTAAACTATTACTTTGATTTTAGTCTGCAAACATCAAATCAAAGCTTTTATATGGAATTTAATACATATCAATATGAAGGATGAAAATTATTGTAATTAATGTGCCTACTAACTTAACATTTATTAGGTGTCACGCCATTTCATTTAAACTCGGCCAATGGTTAATTAGGTAAGGTAATGTCTATTAATTCGTTTTAGTGAACTAAATTAGAATGCCAATGTTTTATGGGTTAAAGGCAATAAGTATTACATACCATCATTATTCATGGTGTGTAACACATTGAACACCACCTCGTGACTTGCGGTCGATTGTTCCTCGACAATTTACCTGTCGTGTGACTCTAAAGACACACGTGTGCCATTTGAAATCTCTAAAAAAGGTCATTCGTGCTTTATGCTGTACACGTGGCTATTTGTTTTTGAACCAAAGTATAATATGTATATTTATTCAATTATTTATTAGGTAGGTACAAGAACAGCAAACTTATGGCGGACGGCCAGCGGGGCCATTTCAAATCCCATCCATAAATAAGTTATCGACTGAAAACTGTAGAAGTGCCACATTCCATACTTTTACATTACTTACTCTTAAAAATCTTATTTTGCAACGCCCACAAAGTATTTTATATAATCCACCAAAATCAAGTTATCGTATACCTATATATTTTTATATTCTTAATATAAAATTTGCTCTAATGTTAAAAGAGGTCCGCTCAAATGTTTAAAAAATCATGGCGTAATTTTTTTATCTTGTTATTGACTCTTTATGACTGTGTGATTTGAGCTCATGCAAAACTCAACTAATTTATAGAAGGCACTAAATCATCAATGTAATTAATTAAACTTAATAGACTTATTGCAGTGTATAATTAATATAATTTTATTAAAACAGATAACTTTGTAAATTCTGAATTTAAAGTGCGCTTTGCTCTTCTTTGTTGTAGGTACATTCACACACATTAACAAATTGTTTCGATGTTATAAGTTCCTACATCGTTTTATTTTCCAGCGTTTAATTTATCAGTCATGACATTACCATAAATTCATCAAAAAGGTAGCGAAAATAAGCTTCGTTTTAAGTATACGTCATCATCGTTTTGAATAACCGAGTTGTAGTTGTTATGCACGATGCGGGAGATAAGCTATCACGGTCCGTTGCTAGTTGGCAGGAAAATATGACCGATTTCATTGTTCTCTCTCTGCTATTCGGACCTGAGAATCACTTCCAGCCATCAACAACGCGGATGCCACACTTAACGAGCCTTGTCCAAGTGATGGAAAATAGGAACGGATGAATTAGCTGTCAGCTACTGAAAGATAAAAGTAAGAAGTATAAGTTCTTGAGGGTTGGAACAGACGTGTTCTTTACACTTTACGAAGTTTTGTTGGTTGTGAATGTAAGAACCACCCAAGTTGAAAGAACAAATTCTTGACAAAAATTGTTCCAACAACAATGTAATAAAATTGGACATTAGAAGGTTGTGATGGGTATTGATCGTAATATCGTGCCGTCGCCACCATAATGTGGCCCAGCGCGAACACCCTGATGTGTCCGACGTCCTGGAGCGAGGCACGCTCGCCTCGAGCCCTTTGGCGACGCACTGGCGACTCGACCCAAGCATGCTTCCTCCTTATTTTTAATATTACGTCGTATCATGTCATCTCCGCTAAACAAAAAAAACGGAACCTGATGGATTTGGTGTTAATTAACTACATTATGTGAGCAACAAACTCATTTTAAAAGCCGCCGATGAAATATTTAAAGCGGAAATTATTTCTTTTTTTTATGACCACTTACAATCAGTTGATCTTTACTCGTCTGTTCTCCTTATACAATAAATAAATACGAATGTCAATTAATTAATATCCATTGTGACCCGTAATTTCGACTCGTAGTTTACCTACAAGAAACTACTTCAAATTATTAAGATAATTGCATACTTCAACAATGTTATACGAGTAAGTTATCTATCATTGATAACAATCACATTTTGTTTTTAATTTTCGTTTGTTCTTATTATTAATTACATTGATAATTTATAATACAGAAATTGAATAAAATACAAGTTTCCGTTTTGGGCGAAAGTGACATATAACCGAAATTCGATTCGATTTTGGTTTATCCTATAATTTAAAAGCAACCAAGTCCTTTTTAGAGTAAAGCTTTGTATTTATAGTAAATTTTAAAGTTGTATTTGTTTGTGTAAGGTTAAACTGAAATGACGTTAAACTTTATAGACTAACTCGGTAGTGATAGTCCTACTTTTAAGTGGTATTAGAATTTCTTCGAACTGTGTTATAAACACTTACAACTTGCGAATGTTCACGATTTATCTATCAAACGATAGGAATTGAAGGTTAATTTTTGTTACCTAAACCCGTTGATGTACAAACTTAATCTTATTATTAAATCAAACACATCACATTAAGGATGTTATCTTGTCAATATCGAAGTCCCTAACAGTGAGGCCAATAGTGTAGACATAAATATGTAACGACAGGTGGTAAAGCGCTCATGCTGCGCAGCGCACGCCCTGAGGATCATCCATGAAATATGTAACTCCATTCGTTCATTGTTCGAAAATGAACAGTATTATACTTCTCATATGGTTTGTAATTACGATTAACATTTCAAACTACTTAAGATGTACAGTTCGCGTCGCCAATCGCAGCGCAAGCCTGAAGACGGGAGAATTCGAATTTATTGACCATTAATTCAAAATATTATTTTCACAATATAAGTACTCATTTATTAATTTTGAAATATTAGGTTCCGATTAATTTATATGTGTCGTTAAGATATTTATTATGTATGTAAATGGTCTGTATTTATAATTCTAATTCTTTGTTTTTGTACCTATACTGATATCTACTCCGTTTAATATGAATATAGTTACTAACTTACCTATATTATACAATAGACGTCTTAACATAACCCAAACCTGGAGGGAAGTGACCTCACTACCAACCCTTGAAATTCCAACTAGAGTTATCTGCAGGTCGCAGGTTCAAATCCTGCTCGCAGCATTTTTTTCACCGTTTTAATTTATTTATAAAAAAATTACATCTAAAATATGTAGGTACTTATCTATTTTGTTCACAGGGTTTCGATGAAGAAGACAGAGTTTCCGTGAGTATAAACACATAAATGTCTAATGAATTAGTATATTTGGTGCCAAATTAAAATTAATTAATTAACAATTTACCTATATATAATATACTAATACTATTTCAGTTAGATCAAAAGGGAGAGACAGACACATTGGACTCGAAACAAAAACAATGGATCTTATGTGCTGCCCGCGGAGAGTACCATCCGCTTGCAAAGATGTGCAAGGACAATCCGAAACTCGCTAAAACTAAGGTAAGTTAACTCAACATAGTAAATTATAAAATGTATGTACAGGTACAGAACGTGAAGTCTTAGAAAAACATTCGGATATCTGGTAAAATCGATCTCTGTCTCTGTCTTACATTCGCGTGATTTCGTCAATAACCGAAGCCTCCTCTAAGACCCGAATGTTCTAAGTGCTCACAGACTGTACATCCATATAATGTACATGTAAAATGAAAACTTCGGAAGTTTATATACAGAGGTAAATAAAATGAAATTTCTCCAGGATTAGAATGTGCTAATGTGCTACTCTTAAGTGCTAAATCTGCTCAATCGTAGGTAGGACCAGATTATCTTGATCTACATTTCGGTGCCTCATTGTTTACTTCTGACTCATTGTAGACAATGTCGTGATACTGTCAACGAGCTTATTAGACAAAAAATATCTATATACTCAATATGGTATTAATCTAAAAAAAATTATTGCATCATTCTACTTACATGGACATACTAAAGAAAGATTTGAAATTAGTTTTTCGATACCTCTACTAACATCAGAGATATTAATGGTTAAAGTTAGTATTGGAAAGATGCTCTGTCCCTTTCTAGCAAAACAGTCCTTTATATGCAGCCAGGACCTGCTTGTATGGCGCTAGAGAACAGTTACGTCATAAAACTTATTGCCATTTCTTTCTACCGTTATGATTTTTGATTGTCTGTAGCTATTTTATTTTTCAACGAATTTTAAATCTGTTTTCACATTTGAACATCAATTTATGACTATTTCGGAATTATTAAGAAATGGATTTAATATTTGATACTTGGAAACTACCCTATTACTCACCAACTCAACTATCTCTCACCAACGCATCACTCACCAACCAAACCGAGACTTGAGTCGGAACTACCCGTTTACAGGCGTTTATTTCTACGAAAAATAACCCAAAATACGCGGACCTCTACCGGTAAATTAGTCTATTAATTTGTAATTGTTTTTTAGATTTTTATGTGAAATGTGTGTTCATGACTAACTTTACTTCACCTCTTTTTGTAACGTTTTCTAGAAATTACTAATATTGTAAGCATGATCATACGATACAATCTGGTTAGGTCAATTACCCGCATGCATGATTTGAGAATTGATCCTATAAACCGTTTGTATGTAACTTTTGTTGTTGTCCTGTGACACGTATTATGAGATTACATTTAATATTATCTTTGCAGTTTAGTTGTATGCTAATCTATGTATTAGGAAGGACTAGGGATCTTAAAATTATGATTGATTAATCGAAATGTATTCCTGTTTCATACTGTACCTCAGCAGTGGGGTTTTACAAATAGATGCTATGCAAAAAAAATATTCGTATCAGCAACTGATGTTACTGTAATTGTGATTGTCAGAGTCCTTGACGTCTCAGTCATTCGCAGTATTAAAGAATTTTAAATACTTAGTTACACCGATTTGGAGCAATCAATCAGCAAGAGTATGGTTAGTAAATACAAGATGTGATAAACGGTACCAAATTTCGCTGTCCCACATGTTTGAGTTTTTAGGCGTTAGTTAGCGTCAAGTAAAAGCACATGTCCAAAAGGTGTGCTTCTAATTGGGTCTCGGGGAGCGCGTCCGGCGCCGGGCCATGCCCCCCCGCCGCATGCTATCTTGACATATCTCCGGACGTAGGCCCTTGTTTTATTTTACGAGCCATCTCTCAGAGACCGTCGTTTTTTCTAACGTACTATTGTGTTTATACTGTTCAAACTCGCGCACTTGATATATTGACGTCATATAAACCGAAGGATCGCTGATTCTGAAAAGCATTCTTTTAATTTATTTCTTAGGTTAGTAAATTGCGATGCCCCGTGTTTGTTTAATTCATTTAGGAAAAAGAGTCACTAAATTCCGAAATTACTGAACTACTATTGAACTAATAACGTGTTTTATTTACTTTAGTAGATATTCCCAGATCAAACCTCTATACATATTTATTTCTTCCGCTTTCAGACTTTGCATCGCTCATCTTTCGTCTGTATTTCATTACGGTTGACACAAACAATAAAACTGCATTTTTTAATAATTATTTATCTTAATTCTAAATTATGCAAATACTTACCTATCAGTTAAAATCAACTTGCTACTGATAATGCGATTATCTCTACACAAAAAACCGTTTCACATATTATTAATGCGCATAAGTTAATATAATTTTAAAATCTTCATTTGCACAAGAGAGGACTGTCTGTCCGTCTTCGTACATTACTTTTTATTGACCTGCAATAAAAAGTGTAATGATGGTCTTCTCTTTTATTGATTCCCTGTAAATCAAGGGTCGACGCAATTGGATTTGAATTTTATTGGCACTCTCTCGTAGCTATGTGAATAGTTGTTAACTGACTTTAATGAGAATTATTCCAGATTAGTATTTAGAGCCGTTGTATATCTATTTGTGCGAATGAAAGAAATCCCAGTTACGTTTTCTTGTTCCGTTAAGTTGCTGCTGTTCTTTTTGTTTTGTTTACATAATTTTTCAAATTGTTTCAAATTTGTTTCCAATTAATCCGTCACAGCATTTATTGTGCGCTTAACATGTGCTTCATAATGTAGAACGATGGTTATTTTCATTTTCTTCTTTCCGCCTCTCGAGCTATTAAAGCAACAGTAAATATTGTCAGACAATATGTAACACGTGTTTGCTACTGTGCCTTGCTGGTTGACATTTGTCGTCTTTCCTCTAAAAAACACTTTGATGCTTATTTTCGTATTTGCTCGCATGCTGATAGAATTATCGATTTGTAGAAATATCTCTGTGTGTGGGTTCTTATGATTTTTTTTATTACTCGGCCTGCTTGTATTCCTTTGAAATAGGCTGCGTAAATATGTCGTCGTTACTTCCTACCTAAAGAGTTTGGCTTAAATATTTATTCATTATTTCTCGATGATTAGATGAGATAAATTAGTCTATCTTTGTAAGTTTTTTAACACTTCATTACATTCTGCTTTCATTTTAATAATTTTCTTTCTATCACTGTATTAGTAGAATTATGTTTTTCTTTTGTGACTATGTTTTCTATCATAGGTGTATGTTGAGATTGATAGAATTTTTAATAATGACGATATTTTTGTTATTTTATTTTATACCCGTTGCCGTGTCGCGTACACCCCAATTCTTCACGTGGGTGTCGACGAGGTTACTAAGGGTCTTTGTGGACTATTATATACCTAGTAGACGGCGATAGGCTCTCCACCTATCACGTTTGTCCACCAAATCTTACGGCGAAAGTGAGAACTACCTATGATGATGGTGGTTCCTCTGTCTACCCCCTAGGGGATTATGGACGTGAGAGTTATGTTTTGCTATATTTTTCTTCTATGACTATGTTTGCTATTTTATGCATGTTGTTGAGATTGATAGAATTTTTAATAATGAGGAAATTTTTATTATTTTATTTTATGAAAAACACGTTGACATACTGACTTTGAGTCGTTTATAAAACCTAAAACAAATTGTTAAATAACTACCTACCGCAAAGACTTCTGATTATAATTGAATTGAAGCTTTACTAACGATCTTGTAATTGTGTTGATATTTTTAAGTCAATAAAAGGAAAAAAAAAGCTCTGTATTAATATAAGTACTTGATTTACGACCATTGGATTTTATAGAGGGCGGAGCTGCAGATCGAGGTAATTAAATCCAAAACATTCAGTGTTGCTCGTATAGTTGCCGTAGAACAGTTATATTGATACGATCCCAGGTATTGTTAATTACGTTATTAACTGGTATCATTAGCAGTGAAAGGAGATGGGGTACAATGGTGTAAAAAATGTTGTGTTTTTAGAGTTCCAAACAATAGCGTGTTATTATTATGTAATCTCCGGTAGACTTTGTTACACTCCTGTAAGTATCTAATAGGTAACTAACCTATTGCATTATTTAATTAGCCTAACTGTTCTTGTATATATTTAAATCTTTCGTAATACATATTTTATTTTATTTCAAGGTGACTTAAGAAGTTTGGTATGCTCTAATTGGTTACTAAGTTGGATTCGAATATTGACAGTTTTTTTAATGACCGTGGCGCCTGCCCTGAGTCTCGGGGTTCTGTTTCAACGTAAAAAATATTTCCAAACATTCGTCTAACGTTTCAGTTGCACGCGCTATTAACGCCAAGTCGACGGTGGGAGTGTCTTTGCGGAAAGCAATTTAAATCTTGATTTATTCCGGGTGCAAGGCATCGGCTACGTTGACATCTCTCAGTCTAATTAAGACAGTGATTTCCTAAATGATTTATCTGCGTTTAAATTTAATTTACAAGTTACATGTTGTGCATAGTGCATTTTTAATATATCTGGTAGAGAAATTCTAATTTCGCGGTACATCTTGAATAGATTAACATGCATACTTACATTTATGCATTGCCTATCTAACTAAATATATAAATTTTCGAGATTTTTCGAGAGACTCGTTTGTTCCACTCGCTTGTTACTTCGTGAAATGAAGCAAGGCGACGGACAGAATTTTTGGTGTATGTATTGTTGTTTTTTGTCGTTTCCAATGGGTGTGCTAACTTCTCGGATGTGTCGGCAGGGCCCGGCGGGCGCCAAGCCGCTGCAACCCGAGCTTTGACGCCGCGCCTCATTTGACCCGTGCGTCGAAGGCGCGCGCCATTGTTTATTATGCGTTTCGAACCGGGTCGGCCTAAACTATATAGATCCCTATTATTATGTTTTTGATGTGTCACCTGAGACAAGATAAAAATCATTGTCGTTGGTTCAAGTTAAACCATTTTTAGTCAGGATTTTCTTTAGGAAAGAGCAAAGAAGAGCTTGTATCTCTTGTCTAACTAAAATTTAACTTTTACAATCAAAGTTGACGATACGACATTATGTAACTGTTAAAACGGGGGGTCACCGAACACGATCTAGGCGCGTAGCATAAGGCACTTGCGCGGGAGTGCAAGTCACTCCCACAATAAGTGATTTCCAACATGGTGACGCAGCGTTATTGTAATGGTTGTTTGTTTAGTGGTTCTACCTTACTCATGTATCGGCCTAATCATATATGCCCGTAGTTTTGTTTTTATGTGGCCGTTTCATTATAGAGTTCATGGGCGTGTGATGTTGGGCGCAATCAAATTTGAAAGGAGACAGGTTAGCATTCATACTGGTTTAGTAATTTAGATCTGGCGCCAGCAGAGAAGTGTTGGCAGTGCTCTATTGAAAGTTTTATCATTCAATAGGACCTATTCTTCTTTTGTTTGTTATTAGTAAGTAATAAATAACTTATTGGTCTTATTACCAATATATAATGTTTAATGCGTTATCTCTTTGTTTTATTAAAAACTAGCTGTTGCTTGTTGCGGCTTCGCTCGCTTGGACATTTTTTTGGACTCAGAAACCTGTGCACACAACTTACCAAAGTTTCATCGCAATCGGATGAATGGTATAGGAACGCATCAAACAAAGATACATTCATTTATATATATATAGATTTTAAAAAATTTGGTCCCAAATAATAGGCATCCTCATAAACCAGTACATATTTAATTAACTCTACTTAGTCCAAGAGATGGATTATAGAGAATGTGTGTTTTTCTGCATATAAGTTTTATTCGGTAGCAAGTTTAAATGTTTTATACTGCCATTTCGTAATTTGTTCATTAAGAAACCACAATCAATAACATAAAGAGGTACATTCCTCTTGGTCGTGTGAAAATAGTGTTTTAATGAAATATTAAATAACAGTTTTCGATTGGCTTATGTAATTTTTTCATTTTTTTGTGGCACTGCATACAAGAACTCTTTCGAATTAAAAGCACTATATTTCACTGCCATCTACTCGGTACTATAGCCATTAATGCAACACCCGCGCTTTCGCGATATCGACAATACCTCAAACACACATATCTACGGTTTCCAAAGTTACCAATAACATGTCAAGCAGTAATATGGCGCCGTTTTAATTTATTACTCCGAATAAGTGATAGATTAATAATGGACGAAAATTAAAAAAAATATATTGGCGAAATTTTAATACGATCTGAAATAACTGAGGTGGCTATGGAGACGAGAAATTGGACGGACTTCGCACTGTTTTGTCGTTTCAACAGCAGTCATGGCGTCTGTTGAATGCTCCGTAATGTTGAATTTTCCGTTATTTAGTTCATGATCGTAGAAAAAGTATTGTATGCAACGCGCGTAATGGCGATTTTAACACTCGAACGATATTTTATGAAACTCAGCTATATACGTTTCGTTTCATAAACAGTTCTCGTGTTAAAATCGCTATCATTACGTGGCCGTTGCATAAACTACTATAGTGCGCTTCGATGGAGATTGATTATGAGTAATTAGAGGAGACTGTTTCCTACAAAAATATTTTTCATCACAAAAACATATAATAGTAACGTAAAATAAACATAATGCATAGATTTAAATCACAGGATATGCCAGTCCATACATTTTTCCCCAAAAAATTCGTTCAAATCCAATCAAATCAAACATTCGAGTCGCGGCTGGAGTCCAATGTGGAAATTTTGTCAGTTTACCGTTCGCAAAGGGTCACAGATTTGAGATACACTATTGTTATCTCCTTCCTTACTCTCTGTAATGTCTTTGACATAGTGCTTTAGGGTTTCTTACCTCAAAAGGTAAAAATGAAATCCTTATAGGATCACTTTATTGTCCAACTGACCGTCAAGACCGTTTTCCTCAGGAACGCCTAAAGGTATAAAGTTTAAAGTAATATCAAATACTAAGGTTTTTGTGTGGCTTCATTGTCATCATAATCCGAAAATGCAAGTATGTGGCAGATTACCAAAAAAACTTATCAGCCCGTCGAAACTATAATATCTATATATGTTCTTCTCAAACACGATTTTAGAGAACATTGAATCATTACGAGAGAAATCAATTTTATTTTAAAATGGGGATTTTGACATATTTTACTCGCCCATCAAAAACCTATATCTATAGAGTATTTCCCGTTGACTTAGAATCTTGAAATAAGAAAGCTCTCATAGCACAAACATAGGGGAAAATTCGAAAATTGAAGAATGTGGAGGTTTACCAGATTTAAAAACCCGCCAAAACTATAAGAGATTGATAGGTTTCTTCACAAACACAATATATATAATATGATATAAAGATACGAAACTCTCTGGCATGAGTCTTACTTGCACTTGTCCATTTCTTTAAAGAAGAAATAACTTTAAACATGGCTTGTCCATATAATTGGAAAATGTTGGTTGATATTTTGATACTTATGCAATCAGTCAAATATACCTTTCCAAAGCACCGATATTTAAACGGCTCTACCCATGCTCTACTCATAAGCATTATATCCACCAAACAGGGCTCGGTTTGTTATTGCAAAACACGAAAGCATGCTAATTGAAATTCAGCATGAAAGGGATAATGAGGGTGGAGGGGACGCCCCTGCCGCCTGCGATCCGTCACTCAACTGCGCGTTTGTGAGATCACACGACAAACTATCGCCGATGTATTACGCACTGGGCTTGCTTTTCCTGGGGGTTATTTCAATTTCTATATAACCCCACTGACTTATTATCTATATATAGACCGGGCAATGATACATTTTTGTACGAAAACCATTGTAGCTCATTTTTAAGGAGGTACAGCGTGAGGTCCCAACCAATTTCAACTTTAAGGCGTAGTTAAAAAGGTTTCTGTCGGAACGGCTACTGACAGAAAAGGAATGACAAGTGATTTGACGTGCGCTACTCTTCTTCCTTCCCTTCTTGCTTCCCTGTGATCCGCTATCGTGTCATCTAGATAATATCATATCGCTGATAACCACAGAACAACTTGCTATACCCAATGTTGAGTGGAAGATACATAGAGTAATACTTCGTGGAACCCTGTCGCAAAATGTTTTTGTTGTTTTCTTGAAATTCGTATGAATATGTCAAATAAATCAAAGCTACAAAATACTACTAATAATAAGTACTATACATACCTAAGAGGATAAATGCAGTATGGCCATGCATATTATGGCCTATGGCTTCGCCTATAGGAAACGCAGGAATTCTAAAACGATGTTTGACAGAGCGTAAATAATTGTGTTGGGAAAATACGCTCGACACTCGTCCCAGAAAATTGAAAAGCAGTCAGGGATCGCAAACCCTGCCCCCTGCATTAAAGACCTACGCAAACGCGCTCATTGGGCGATTGCTTGATTCAGGAGAGCTACAGCTATATGTGGGAAGCTTTCAGGTTGCAGTGGTACCTCTAACTCTTACAACTTATGGAAGCTATCTAGCTAGGATATTATGGATCTGAACTAATCGTAGTAGTTACAGAATAGTATATCTCGATGACATGAAACTAAAGGATCTCGACGATATGGACGGGGATCATTAGGGCAATTACGATGTCAATAGGCACGTTATTATAATAATTTTAATTAGGATAAAGTTAAGTAAAATACACTTTATTGCACAAATAGAAAATAACAGATAACAACAAATAGAGAACAAACGGATCACAAAGCACTATGTATATTTGGCAAAAGGGGGGAAAGTCAGTCAAATGCTGACATACTCGGGTATCAAATATGCAGCGCTGTTTTACATTTCCCCACTTATCCCAAGATGTTAGTTAGATGTAAGTATTACATTAATTTATATATTTTCACTCAAAACAGAGAAAAACAAAGTCATTGCTTTTATTTAAAAAAAGATGAACAAATTAGTTAAAGGAAACATCTAGAATGGGATATGTTTGTTAACCAACAATCTCTTTTAGGCGTCGAATTTTAATTTGCCAAAATTGGAGCTATTGTACATGAGGGAAATGGGTGCGCAATTTACGAAACCCGACTGGGGAAGCGAGGGAGAAGCCTCGCACTTTACCATGGCACATTAATTAACCGAGCGGAATCTACATACGGCGGGCACCACAACTACGTACAGGGCCCACTGGTGGCAAGAACGTAGATTTACGACTCGTTCGACCACCATCTATCGGATAAACTAATTGCATCGCTGGGCTATTGTTTCTAAGCTCTAGGTAGAAATAGAGCCTACACGGACTGACTGTCCGCCACCGAAGCATTCGATTATGTTATTTGGACGCATTGTAACCTCTGTGTTCGGGAAGAACAGTAGATCATATTTATGATATTGGGTATTGCATTGGGTAAGGGTAAGGGAAGATTTTGGAGTAAGTAGGTAGGTCCTAACATGAGTTTTGATACAAGTTTCGCTTATTGGAATGTAACATCGAAGATCCTTTATCTACGCTCTTAGTTAATAGTTAGTATATATAAAACTGAATGTTTCTTTGTTTGTTTGTTTGTGCCCTATGCGTTCCTAAATCATCCATCCGATTGCGATGAAACTTTGGTAAGTTGTTGTGCGCATGCCCGGGAAGATTTCTGGCTAAAAAAGGCGAGCGAAGCCGTCACCGGGGCGCAGCTAGTAGTTAATAAATATACACAGTTTTCGTAAATCAATCAAACGAATACAGACAAAAAAGTGGCCTCACGACATCGGAAAATTCAGAGTTCCTAAAGTGCGTTCGGTTCGTAGATCATTGCATTGGGTAAGATTTTGGAGTAAGTAGGTAGGTCCTTGTAGGTTTGATACAAGTTTCGCTTATTGGAATGTAACATCGAAGATCCTTTATCTACGCTCTTAGTTAATAGTTAGTATATATAAAACTGAATGTTTCTTTGTTTGTTAGTTTGTACCATTCATCCGATTGCGATGAAACTTTGGTAAGTTGTTGTGCGCACGCCCGGGAAGGTTTCAGGCTAAATTTTTCGTTTTAAGTTTTCGTAAATCAAACGAATACAGACAAAATAGTGACCTAACAACATCGGAAAATTCAGAGTACCTAAAGTGCGTTCGGTTCGTAGATCACCGCTCATGGTTCCGTTGCGGGTTAGTAGTGCAGGCGGAGTGCGGGGTGCGGGGAGCAGAGCGTCGGGTGAGGCCCATGTTGCCGCAATGGCCGCCGGCGGCGTACACGGCCGCTCGCTTTCGGCGACCCGCGAACTGCCGTCGCTATTACCATACCCTCTGTCTGCTGTCTGCTAAAGGGTATTTGTTTGTCAAAATAATTTTAAACAACAGTTGGGGTTAGGTTAGGAACTTTATTGACGCGTTTATTTTATGGCACGGTTCAGCAACCTGATTAAACTTGATGAACGGGATGAACCTGCCCCGCACTAATAAATAACTAAACATAACATATTTAAGTTGAAAACTTTCTCATCAGCCTATTAACGTCCCCAGTGTTGGGATTGGGACACAGATCTACCCTTGTACAAAACGATACGGGCCATGATGGACCGTGCGGACCCAGTGCTCTTTTGTGGAATTTGATACCTTTTTTTTTTGTTGACGGGGTGGAAATCTTCATAAGATACCTGGTCTCCAGGCAGAAAGACCGGGTTATGTGGCATTTTTACCCATTAACACCCCCTCGATGGCCGACCCCATGTCGGAGGGCTCCGGGATCTCTAGTGGAACGCAACGGTGCCCTAAACCTAACAATTCGCCATGGCCCCCGCCATATATTCCACCTCCAGATTTCTCCCGTCACAGCAGCATGCGGCCATAGCACGCTGCTGCCTTCCCCAGGGTCGCCAGCCAATGTACGACCAAAGTCACACTTTGCCCGCCAACGACTCTGATAACACCTTTTAGTCGCCTTTTACTACAGGCAGGGGCTACCGTAGCTCGATTCTTCGCCCGGACCACAGGGCTGGGAATTCACATACCTACCTACAGATTTATTTTTCTCAGACGTGCAGTTTTCTTAACGTAAGTCTTCGAAAAAACTGAAAACCACATAAAGCAATATATACATTGACTGTGCTATGATCATCGTGAGACATAACTTTGACAAATATTAAATAAAAAAATTAATTATAAGTATATATGGCTAATATTGCTTTGCTCTTATTCTATTTATTTGTTTTCATAAACGTCATAGATACATACTCATTCCTAAATGCTATAAATTCTAAAACTAAGCCACGCAGTTTTGAGCCTGAGGCAGTTTACATTCCCATGTTACATGTAGGTATCTATCTACTTTTAACTATGTATATCTATATACCCGTGTTTCAAACTAAAACGTTTCTAATCGGCTAATCCCTGGAAACGGTGCAGGCGTCAACTTGTCTCGATTCACTTTCATCTTGATCTGTATTCTATACGTACCATGCTTTCCTACGACAAAAATAATTATAACCCCGAGGCGGTAGGCAAAGCTCGAGGTACTCCGCTAAGCCACTACAATTCGTTTGCGGCAGCAATGAGCGGCTTGTAAATCAAAGGGATTCTACATAATTAAGCTCATAATTAATGTAAAGACTCCTTTATTTATAGACGCAGTCATTCTTAAAATTGCTCCCGTTTTGATAAGACGGCTTTAAGGGGATGTGAATAACACGTGTAACAAGTTAATGGATGTAGATAGCGGCTTACATTCAACTTTTAAAAGCTTAGTTGATCAGAGAATTTTTTTATTGTGATATCATGCTTTTATATTTTATAGTATTATACAACAAAATATATTATATTATTACAACACCAAGAATACGCTATTTTAATTATTCAAAATGCGATAAAATTTACTTTTTGATAGAACTATTTTATTGCTCATATAGTTAAAAAATATTACATGAATTATGTTTCCTTAAAATCATAAACGTAATCAAAATATCACAGCTAGACAGGAAACATATATGTCAGAAAAAAAATCAGTTATGCGACGCTGATTTACAACTCGTGTGTCCAATATTTTTTCTTAAATTCATTAATGACATTGAGGAGCAGTTCTTCACTGAAGCCCCTATATGCTGATGCGCGTCGCTTTTAAATCATGTCCGCCACCACAGTGGGACTGACTAGCTCCCTATTAATTTGTTTATATTAGAGACGTTCACATGCGCAGTCAATCACGATTGTCGTCAACCACCCGATACACGATTTGTTTTCAGAAGATCTTAACCGTGTTTTAGTTATTTCTGTACAATTGAAGCTTTTAAATTTAGTGTCACCGCAACTCTCCAGAGACGTTCTAAACATTTGTCTCGGAATATTTATCGCCACGGCTCGTGGAGTATATCATCCGGTCGCTATTGTGGCAATCGATCAGAAGCCGCGCCGGGCCGGCTAAATTGATTATTTATTCAGGCTTAGTTAAATCTTTGAGAAGAGTCGCGTTATTTGTAGACTAAATAGGCAGGAAGCAGTTAAGTGCTTATTATAAAATAAAATAGTGTGTCGCGTTAATACTTTATGTTTGGCAGATTTTGATGGTTGTCGCGACTTTCTTCACAGGACATATTATATTTGTGATTTTTACCTTATAGTCACATTAACTTTTGCTACACATCTTTCGCTGTAAATATTATTCTAACTAAAAATCTTAATTTGCACGGAGGACAAACAATTTGATAGATACGCCGTACAGATCCAGAATAATTCAAATTATGTCAGTAAAAATACTGAAAGTTCACTTTTTATGGGCGTCCGCAATTCAATGTCTATAGTGTGTACTAGGCCTTATAAATTAATATAAGTTAGGTTAGGTTACGGTAGGCCCTAGGTATCATAATTATTAACCTCCGACCAAAAGAAAGGTGTCGCGCGGAAAGATTACGCGTATGTCTGTCTGTTTGTCTATGGCATCATATCTCGATAACCGATTATCCGATAAGGATGCGGTTCAAAGAATTTTATCGGGAGTTTTCTTAGTCTGATAAAAATTGACTAGTGGTATCCATGATCTTTGAGTATCATTGATGTTGATGTCAGATGGGATCTCTGGAACCACGCCTGCCCCTAGACTTTTTTTTTCATCCATGTCTATGGAACGATATTAGTTTCGAGTTTGAACTCAAATATTTAGAAGATTCCCACATTTGGGACCTCGAGGACCTGATGATTACCAGGTAAAAATAAAAGGGAACTCCGCAACGAAAGGTCGGGGTTTTTTAAAAATTGAACTTTAAAAAAGTGTTATCAATGTATTTATCTTAAACAACAGCATAATAGGAACCAAATCAATAGGATCTACTAATGAACAATGGCTAACTTATAAATATTGCAGGGGTCATTTCGCCCCATTGTCGTATATCCGAAATTCGAACATGCCCCTTTATAATTATACCTATAACCTACTTGAAGATACTCTCGTGTAAAACACAACACGGGTGAGGGCCACAGCCGCATGCCCTCCCGGGGCAAACGGGGATAAGTACCTACACGCCGCACTCGGGTGGAAATATAAAACATGTTCATTATTTTAAGGCTAATTGGGAGAGGCCGCTTGCAGCGAAGTAGGTGCGAGCCTGCCGCCGCCCGCCCACGGCAGTACCGAATTCGAGCGAGGTATAACGGCCTCATTAAGCTATAAATGCGAATATATGTATGTATAGACACTGTTTCTGCATTAAGCTGAAGTAGGTACAAATATGAACTTTGCAATGTTAGAACCATACATTTTCACATTCCTGTGTTGTGTATATCCTGTAGCTATGTAGGATATGTAGACGCGAATGTCGATGTTACAAGCTGTGTATTACGAGTATGTTAGTGCCCATAAGAGACTAAATTGTTATTTTAAAAATATACCTATTTTAACTGGCTGGGTAATCCGAAACAGAGTAACCTAATCGAAAATTCTTTACCTCATAAGATTCAAAATTGATTGAATTAAACCCTCATTGTCCTTTACCCCTAACTTCGATTTCTTTTTAAATAATAATAATTCTTTAGGTAAGTATAATAGATGGGCAAGTTTAGAAAGAGGATTTATTCTCAGCTTTGATCCCGCTGCCCCAGGCGTAGTATACGTTATTGTAAAACTTTTATATTTCTTTGCAGATTGAGCGTTGTTTTACTGAAAAACCTCTTTTTATAGAACACAACCCTTGTGTTAAGATACTGTTTTCCAAGAAGAACTTTTAATTAATCAAAATTAAAAAGGGATGGTTCTTGTCTGGGCTCTGTTTTTATTTAGTGAATGCAAATTTTTGTACTTATAGAATTATTAGGTACTCTATAAAATGTATTAGATGAAAGTACATAATAAATATATTCATCATCATCATAAATACAAATCGATACATATGTGGTTGAATATAGGTACAAAAGCTTTAAAAGATTCTCCATTCAAGTTTCGCTTCTAATTCAAACCGTAAGTCTGTGCTCAAAGAGCGCGAAGCCAAAGGTGGGTGATAGTTAATCACTATTCACATCTGTGATGAAGTGTGGCTCAATTGTAATTACTTCGTGTGTTGATTTAAGCATTATCACGGCGCAGAGCGGAGGGAGCCGTGCTCGGCCGGCCGGCCCCGTACCGGTATATTGAATTTATTCCTCCAGAGATACTTTATACAATTACTGGCCAACGCGAAGGTGCCGCCACGGGAACCTATTAAAATATGGGAGATAAGATCAAATTTTTAGTGCGGACGAGGTGGGCTGGGCGCCTTATAAACAAGAGTCGGATCGGCGACTTCCAGCGCGCGCTCGCTCTCTCGTTAATAATTTTTATATTTACAATTGTTTCTAATTATGAATTGATCAAACATTCAATTGGATATTGTTTGTAATTATCTTTGTATGTTTGATTTTATTTGTAATTTGTTATTTAATTGGCTTCTGATTATGAAGTGGTCGAAGCAGTTTTAAAATTATAGTCTCGTTTTAAGAAATGTCTACTATTTGGATTAATGCTCAGTTTATTGTAAGTTGTTCATATAATGTAGATTAGATTGTTGATGGGGTTTATAGTTCTCTCCTTCGAATTATCAATTCAATCAACCAAGTAGGTTAGATAAATTTATGATACCTAGATGATAGTTAGTTCAAAATTTGTGTACATTTTCCTTTTTGTTACGTTAAAATATAAAGGTAAGATATGCAATAATGGGAAGATAAGCAAAACAATATTCCTGTAATCCAAATGTTAGGTTTACCATTTATCTGTGGCGGTACAGCTATAAACACCAAATGACTGGGAGGTGACCAGCCGAAGTGACTAACAGCCTAAGGGTTCCATCTGCGTAATATACGACAGCGGCTGAATATAGTTTTTAATTAGGATCAGCCTACCGAACTAACAAGCCTGCTATTTGTTTAACCAAATGCAACCAAAATCAAGATGAGGACATGGCGATAACCGCTGTTAAATGTTTTGTTTACTTTTGTGAAAACGAGACATTGTGTAAAATGATAAAATTATAATGTAGAGGTACATTACCTACTTTCATTCATGTAATTTTACTTTGATTATCTCTATTTGTTGGTAATTTATTCTATTGTGTTTACATCGGAGCTTTTCTCTTTTGCTCTTGGAAAATTCCGCAAGATTATGTGAGCTGAAATAAGATTAATGATGTAGCTGTCAACGCAAATTAAAGTTATCTTCAACATTTTAATAAGGGCTTTGTTGGAGTAAAATTTCAAATAAATTTAATTGCTAAGTTTTTAACCAAGTAAATAATGTTTGTGCTTGTAGAGATAATAAAATAGTTTTCAGAACTTTTACATTTGTATTCAAAAAATACCTTTCAGAACTCTAAATAATATGATTTGTTGAAATAGGGGGAGGCCTTTGCCCAAAAAAGGGCATGCGAATTATCGCATTAACATACATAAATAAGTGAAAGTTGAATAATATAATTAAATGATATAATGGAAAAATAATTATAGGTATATATAGAATATATAATTTAATAATTTAAAATCGCTAAATAAAGGCTTATTTTATTTTATTTAATAACAAATAATATATATATAAATATTTAAAAAACCATGGACGCTAAATCAACAGCTCGGATTCGTACTGGGCGCTGACGACGACGCGACGTTAGGATGTTCGGGCGGCCCGGGCGGGACCAATCTTTAAGTTTCAATTAACTTCCCCTGCCTTCGCTACCGCCGTTGAATTGGTCCGATGAACAAGTCGTTTTGCATAAATGCCCGCCAGCTGTTTACAATAATCGATGATATGTTTTTACGAGTTACATTTTCAATTTATTGATATTCATTCTTGGTCGGACAATTTATTTGTATCGATAATGTTTCAAAGACTTCTGTTTATTTTTATCGTGATATTGCTGACGGGTTTATGACGGTTCAACAGGCTCGTAATATATGGGACGCCCCGTTAATTACTGTTAATGAACAGTAATCGGCTTGTACGAAAGGACACCTCCATTGATGAGCTTTTGGTTATACAATAACAATAATAATACGCGGAATGAATACAATAGAATAAAATAAACATGAATAAGAGTCACTTCTTATTGTTTCCTCTGTTGAGCCATTCTGATTTGTAGCTTTTTTATTTGTTGGGTCTCCAAATCCTGTTCAAACGTAACCTCTGGAGGCATTGACTCCGAGTTTAGTGGGATGCATTGTGTTGGCACAACTAACCGACGACAGCGGGTTGAGAACAGTTTTTCACATCCCGGTAAGATAAGTGCATTTGCTTGTCGCGACACGGCGCGGCGGCGGCGTGGTGATCGCCTCGCCAGTCCGCCTCAATGGGCGCGCGTTCTTTATTTATATACGCCCTTCTGTAATTAACGATAGTAAAAGGAAAGCATATATCTTTTGATTCATATCGTATCATTCTTCCATCGTGTTTTTTGGACGAAGCAAACTCATTTGTGTCTGGATTGAAATTTGGATATTAGGTACAGTGGAAGACACATCAGGCTATTCCTTAGAGTATTTAGGCTATTCCCTTTAGTACTTGGTCGCTTTAATTTATTTGACACATTCAAACTAAAGTCAAGAAATCCTAACATAAAAATATTGCGGCAGGGTTCTATCGAGTATAACTTGATGTGTCTTTCACTGTACATACTGTCCGGTTTTGTATAATATATGTATAACGAATAAATAATAAAAGAAACTTTACTAAATCTGTAAAACTCTCGCTGAAATAGTGTGCAAATTAATTCATTTGAATTCTGAATCCACTTCCATAATAAAGTCTACCTCTGACTCGAGCTCATTTGATTAAAGTTTTACGAGCGCAATGAGAACGTCGATCAGGACCGCCGATCAAATGACTAAGAATGGTAGGTATACGGAGTATGGGGTCATTCGTCGTTTACTTTTCACCATTAAGCCATATAAATCTTCGTCGAGCTTCTGAAGACATTCAGTGCTTAATTTAGGATCGTTCAAAAGTCGTCGATTGCATCTTAGTTTTTTTTTGCAGTGAGCGATTTTAGAAAGATGATGAGGTAAAGAGATAATTTTTCTAATGTGGAAGGCTATCTTATTCCATGAATTTATTTGAATAGGTTGATGTAGACGCGAAGATAATCTAAATTTGTACTTACATATGTGCGCGTACAACCTTATCTATACTGTTTAAATTCACATAAGATAATAGACATTGTAAAAATTAGAGTGCACAATTTATTCAGAGTACAAACTTATTTCAAAATAAAATAAATAAATTGAATACCAACCGCCTCTAGTCAATCTGTATAATGCAAAAAAGATCAGCACACAATATTGCCTAATACAAACAAATAGAATTGCGACAGAATGAAACGAAAATTGTGCGGGGCGTTGATAAAATAAGAGAATTTAGGAGTAGAACGTGAGGAATGAGACATCGACGCAAGAGTGCAGAGGCGGTGGAGCAGCTGACACCTGTCATCACGCAATTTATTAGTCGCTCCAAAATAACAGAGTCAGTGAACGTTCAAACAAAATGAAGAGACACAACTCTCTATTAACGACACATCCTCGGGGTGCACCCGTTAACAGGTTCGCAATTAAATTCACAATGTTTTGTCCAAATTCTCGGCAATGGTTATAACTCTGATTACTCCGTTATTATGAGCCTTTAGTGCATAATTAAAACTTAAAGCGGTTTTATGATGTCTGATGATTCCTTAAATTTTCTTTTGTTTGTTATTTCTATATCTCAATCCCGAAACGATGTTATTTTTATTGAATTACCCTTTAACTTTTATTGCACATATATATTAATCTAACTATAATCAAAAAACGCTTAATTGGCTTTCTCGTTAGGAAAGTATTATTTAGATTTAATCCCAAAAAATTCGCCCAAATTTAAAATATTTTAAATCAAATGTTTGAAATGCTCATGTCATTTCATTACGTTAACTCGTAATTGACACAGTGACAACCAATGCGGCGTAATTTATACATTCTTAGAAATTATAAAAGTAGAATTATTTGCTTCATAGATTTATTTAGTTTCAAGTATAAGTAATATGTAATACACGTAAAATAGATGACAATATCCTCGTGTACCCCTATATCGTGTTCGCTGGTTAGTCCTACCGTAGTGTTCTAACACTTAATAACTGTCGACGAATGTTTGCGTCACTGCGTCTGTAATGCTTTCTATAATAAATTGTCTCTTATATTAGAAATTCTCATTCACCACGCTGAACGACACAATTGTGTTACTTATTTGTTATGATTCTTACATGATCATTTTAGTAGTAATTTCTAAATAACACTTGACTACGAAAAACAGTTAATATTTTAATATTACTTTTTACTTACCTAGTGTTTACACATATATGGACACAAAGGCGTATACTCGTACGATACCGGAACAAAACAGATTTGAATAAATGTGAATTATCGGTCGCGGAGGCGGGCACAGGCGTTCGGTCGCACAGTTATTACCCGGCCTCATCTTTGTACACGCATGGGGCACAACACTGATGGGATATTAAGGTTATTACGAACGGCGAAATTGGCCGAGCGACCGCTGAGGAAGCTGCCCACCGAGACCTATTAGCGGTATTACATATTTCATATGATCCTCCATCGATCGACGATTATAGGTGTATTAAAACGCCGTCGAACCGTCTCCTGATCATGGGAATATGCACAGCCTCACTTTTATCTACGTTTTTTTACAGTTTAGTAGGTAATTCGGTACTCATCGAGAGCGTCTGAGGCGGCGTACATTATGGGTATAGGTATATTACTCCGAAACTTGGGCGTTTAATCTGATTTTTTATACAGTCGCTCGAGACCGTGAGAGCGTAGTGTTGAGTTGAATTAATAAAGTTGTTTAAAGAAATCACATAGTACAAGTGATTAATTGTGTATTTTTTATATTTATATCTCGACATAGAATCGATCAAATATTTTTAGTTACATAAAGAGAACCTATGGAGATATGGAGGGAGGCCTTTGCCCAGCGTGGGACAGTGTGGACTGACATAATAATAATAACAACAAAAAACGTTGCCAGGATTATGATAAATTTAAATGCAAAAGTATAATGTTTTAATATTTCCGCTCATTAAAATCTAATATAATAAATTAATAATGTATTCATAGTGTAGCATAACAAAGTTTTTTCTTTTGTTGCAGGATCCTTTTACAGTAAGTTTACCCATGAACATTGCAACAAAAGTGTCTGCACGTTGTTGATTTGTTGCCGAGTTCGTCTGTGTAATCTCCGGGCGGACGCATTGTACTATACAACGGAATCCTAGTACATATTGAACAAAGAGTTTTACATATTTTACATCGAATAATACCTTGTCTTAATTAATCTCTTGTAATATTCAGACACTTGGAAAGTTATTGAGATAAATTAACGATTTATCATCATCATATTATTAATTTTTTGTCATATTTTCCGGTTGTTTGCTGCTGGATAATTAACTACGATGCGGATTTCAGGGTGTAAGTATTTCCTACTCGTTATTTTTCTATTGAACACACACACACACAGAGACCCTACTTCCGTTATATTTTTATTCGTCATTATTGTACCTTTCTTCGACCTAATTACATTTAGATCGAAGGATAATGGTAATTCACTTATATTGACACGTATATCAATGTCGCTGTCAACCTATGTACATACATAGTACCTGTACGGTACGTAGGTATGTACCTATACATCTGACATGACGATAATTAGTCGTGTTGAAGACGCATCGTTCCGCGGATCCTAATTGACGTACATGCAAACGCAATCAATATGAGCGGATGTAGCACGCAAATACATGGTTTGAACCTTGCACTTTGATACATACATACACCTATAGCTACTGTACTATACTGTCAAAATAAATAGAAGCAACGCTAAGATTTTTTATCTCGTTTTAATTTTGAAACAAAAGAATATCTTTTACTTACCCATGTGCCAACTGCCACGTTTTGTAACAAGTGTGAGGTCACTTTAACACATCCAGAGTAAATTAACCGTCCGGTCACAAAACACAACATTGCTTTTTAAGCACTTAAAATAAAATCGCCCGTAACAACCGCCGTTCAAAGTAAACGGAAGCTCAATAGTTTTATTTACAGTTCATTAGTATATAGGTATTCAATCGATATATGTATTTATGAGAAGAGGAAACCTATTATCATGTTATAATGAAAACTCATTATGTCTTTTCATGCAGACTTAGTTTCATTAGAGGCTTAAAAATCTCTGTTTGATAAGAGTTACTTCCTTGAAAAATACGGGAGACTTATATCGGGCGAAATATAAAGCTTTACTTTGTGCGGGGACCATGTAATCCTGTTTTAAATTTATTAGCTTATCCGACAATAAATTAGTGAATACACTTGGCGGGTGATCCTGAAACGGTTTTGGAATAAGATTTTTGTTTAAATGGAAGTTTTTTAGTGATGACCTGTACCTACAATATTGTTATATATATTTCTTTTTCCCACATGTGGCTGCAATCCATGGTGGTATGGCCATTCTGACTCTATCACACAGTATGTAAGTATTATCCTTATCGTAAATCAAATTTTATAATTTTATATCGTACTAACTGTTGCCCGCAACTTCGTTCGCGTTCCGTACTAACTTTACCCGCACATTTGACCCACTTTTAAATAGAATTTTTAAAACCTCTATGGCCTAGATCTCAAAATACAAATACAAATATACTTGATGTCAATCTGGACGTATTTAAATATATTCGTGAAAAGTCCATCCAAATCAGTTCAGTACTTTTTACGTGATGTGCGTTCAAACAGTCAGACAGACAAACAAAAATTTAATTATATCTAGATTTTAATCTAATCTAATAGGTATTTTTACTTAGTATAAGTAAAAATACCTATATCATGCGTAGTAAAAAATACCTCCACATGAGGTAGATTCTATCGTCCACATGAACTGTGGAAAATGGTACCAGCAGCGGCAGCGCCCAATGTGCGCCGCAAATTAACAGCGCTTCCCCTGAGGCCAATATTTCTCCGAGCGACGTCGAATCTAGGACCGCCCGCCACTAACTACCCCACTGAATCAGCGACGATCACGCCTACATCTTGTACATACGCCGATTGCTACGTATCTAAGTCGTACCCTCGGATAAAGTAATATATATTTCCTAGAATTAACTGCTGACTGCAACCTTGTCTCAACAATTTCGTGAAATATTTGCTTCATTCTGATTTAAGATTAAACTCCTATCTTCACAATGTTGAAGGCTACGTTTTTCAGAATTACAGGTACTCACAGTACTTACGGTCCTTGTCTCCTAAAATCATCAATATATAATGTTACAAATAAGATAAGTAAAGGAAGAACTCTTGATTTTAGTGTACGTACGCTAATCAGGATGTATTGTAAAGCTATTATTAAACTTTTATCTAAACACCGGTTCTTTAAAATTATGCTTTACTTACCATAACGTTTTAAAAATTAAAACGACCAAGATGATAGCAAGCTAATTCCTATAACTATGCTAATAACACCTACGTTCACCAAAATATAATCTTTAATCTGGATGCAAATCATCCTAATACGTTCCGATTATAAAGAGCTATAATTTCGGCATTATATTGTCCATCAAAGTGTTTTACATATATAAAAATAAAAGGCTGGCAATCCAGTAATTTGTTTCTCGACCTACTAAACTCTTTTCGTGATGGAATCGTGTTTTGAACTTAGGTTCTGAATATTTAGTTTCATCACAGGCTTCATAATTTGATATCGATTTAGAAAAGAAACGTTTTGAATTTGTTAAAGATTTAAAATTAAGTATACTTACGTAAATAATTGGATATATATTCGACGATAAATTCTATAAAGCTGTGCCGTGTCGTGCCGGCCATAAAGAATAGCACCACCCCAACTCTTCCGGTGGGTTTCGTACGAGGCGACTAAGGGTCTTGGTGGATACTATTCTACCTAGTAGACGGCGATAGGCTCGCCACCTATCACATTTGTCCACCAAATATTACGGCGAAAAGTGGGAACTACCTATGACTGAAGGTGGTTCATCTGTCTACCCCCTCGGGGATTATTGACGTGAGAGATATAGATAGACGGAAATTTTATAAACTGTTCCAGACGGCGTTGCACTGGGCTTGTAAACGCGGTGATGAAAATTTGGTCAAACTGCTAGCCGGTGTCGCTCGGCACGTTGTCAATGAACGTTCGGTGAGTGTTTCACTTACCAAAGTAATCCTTTACACTATAGACAAAGAACTGACTGCAAGTAGCTTTAAGGTATCCGTTTGTACGCCAGACTGCGTAGGTGCATACTGGTTTGTAAGCGATCATACAATAGTACATGAAGTATCAAGTATTAAATGCATTTCATAAAAATTAAGTAAATGTGAAAACAGAATTCAAACTTGTTGAAAAATAAAATAGCTACAGGTAATAAAAAAATCAGACGGAAGAAAGAGATGACGTCACTGCATAGTAGTTGATATTAAAAAATGCGTAATTCGACACAAAGAAATACTGTGATATCGGGAATCGCAAAAGATTTGAATATAAATGGGTAGCGCGGGTTAATGTTGTGTTTACATCCTATTGCTTCGTAGTCGTATACTTTACTGTTACCTAGAAGCTTTAATGCTCAATCAAATTTACTTACTTCGGGTTACTTCGCCTGGTTTTACGGTATCGTTAAAGTGGCATTACACTCTTTTTCATGTGGTGTTCGGCGTCGATGGCGACGGAAGTAGAACGGGGTAAGTCCGAACCTCGTTTTATTGCTGAACTACTTGTGGATTCGAGGGAAGAGCTGGTAAATTTATCAGCTTACCACTTAACATTTTAATGATCCCCTTTTACTAATAAAATTATGTACATTTTATGGGCTATCTCTTTCATGCTGTCTTTTTATAGGTACTTACCTAATTTCTAGACTTGCAGCGAATAGATTATTTGACAGTATATTTGTCCGAATAAGATATGTATAATGTATATTAATCCGTATGCTGAAAAAAATTGGGCGCATTTTTTATTTTCTCTCAGGCGCTCTGTGGTTTTTAGGTTTCGATCCCAGCTCATACCAAACACGTCTTTCCTAACTAATCGTGTATGCCTAAGAATACTGGGTCTTTGATCAAACAGCGCCTAGTAGACTTCAAGAAATTCATTATTCTTCCCCAGTATAAACATTCATGTATTTAATTTATTAATGGACATACCGTGGAGTTATGTATGTACCTATGTATTTAATTTTCTGAAAATCTTGGAATCAAATCTTAAATATTAAAAATGATAACTCTACTTTTCTAAATTCCGCCGACTACTTACCAAATAATCCGAGAATCATACTTCATTATCTACTTATTTGTAACTTACAACAACTTAAAACACGGTATCTATCTGTGTCCACATTTTTCACTAAATATTTCTGTTATCAGTAGATATCGCCCTACAGCTGTCGCTGCTATTATATTCAATAATATCCAACCAAGTTTAATATCTACCGAGGATAATATTCAATATAAAAATTTGAATCTCGACGATATGAAGGAGATAGGCGCAGATGCGTGCGTAGATACATATTTCAACGGGTTTCTAAACTGTGTGACAGGTAGTATGTGACATCATACTCAACTATTTGTGAATCTCTGACAAGTATGTGCAAATTTTTGTATTGAACAATATTTTGTTGTGGAAAATAAATTCTTTGGAAACAAAATTTGCACATCAGTACAATTTGTATCGAAGTTGAATACTTATTGTTTACCTACCCCGCATGGGATTTAGCGTGCAGATAAAATTAAACGTTCTCTCCATTTACGTTGTGCGTGTTAATTTTTTTTCAGTTTTACTTTTTTTTACAGGGATACACTCCGTTACATATTGCAGTGCAGTTCCGACACGAAAATGTATACCGATTATTAGTTGAAGTATACGGTTAGTATCATTGTCGTACTTATAAACAAGTATACGAGTAGGTACTAAAAGGATGTAACAAAACACTTACTTTGACAACTTACAGGGGCACTCAGTCAGTCTCGATAACTGACCAAATGTTATCAGATTTTTTTACCTTCATACTTACGATATAAATTGATCAACTGGTCGATGTGAAAATCGGCCAAGTTAGGGTCGGACCTAGCTCCATTATTGTAAATACAAACGGAGAGCAGACGAGCAAACGAGCCACCGGATGGTAAGTGGTCACCTTCGCCCATAGACATCTCACCTCACTATAATTTTAATTGGAGGGTTTTCGATGCGCAGTTAACCTTGAGTACTTAGATGGAGTGCCGCATGTGCCGGTAATTACGCTGACTTTCTTATTCTTAAAACCAAAACACAGCAATGCAATCATTGCTGCTTTGCGGCAGAAATAGGTAAGAGGGTGGTACCAGCCCAGGCGATCCTACATGGTTCATGTCTGTACTCCAAGATCTATAATTTGTAAGTTTGATCAAAAAATATTTTTTCTACTCCCATTGCGTAATTTGTTCAATACAAAACCACAATCAATACCGCAAACATTCTTCATGGTCGTGTTTTTATGAAATTCCTTGTAATATCACATACAGCAGCTTTAATGATGAAAATGACACGGTTCATCATTAAAGCTGCTGTATATGAAGCTGTTTATGGAATTGGAATCAAATTAGACAGTGGACATTAAATATTAGACACTGGACATTTGAACATTGGACTTTTGGACAATGGACATTCAACATTTGGAAATTAAACTTGCACATTAGACATTTGGACATTAGAAATGTGGACATTGTACATTAATTGTGACATTAGCGCTCTTCAGTAAAAGTCTTTTGAATTAACTTGTATAAAAGTTTTTGGTCAGTGAAAATTACTTTGTAATTATTATTATTTAATTAGGTATTTCATGGTCGTAGAAAAAGTATTGTATGCAACTCCACGTAATGCCCATTCAACTGCGCCTCATTTTACAAACAATCACTCGTGTTAAAATTGCTATCATTACGTAGGAGTTGCATAAACTACAATTGCATGTTATGCTCTTAATTTATACCTAAACTATTACACGTGTGACAAGTTTTAGTATCGGTAGTAAATTATCGATACTAAAATTTGTAACACATGTAATATAAATAGAGGATAATATAATATTTAATAACCAATAATCATGCTAATTTTCAAATTCCTAGATATTACCTATTATTTTTGAGGTAGATCTGGTAGTAAAAGTGGTCTAAAATTGCCAACTTTGATGGTTACAATATGAAGATATATTTTTTTAAATTTATTCGTCACTAGGAAAAAAATATTTTTATGGACTCGCTTTACTTGTATGTAGTCTTTTCTAAAACATACTTAATTATAGAATGTGTGTGAATTATTGAAGTCTGTATCTTATTCCGTTTATAATAAATGATTTATTAATTGTATTACGGATCCTTCATTCTTCAGGGATTTACAGAAACGGAGCAATCTTGCGCATTACTTCTACATATCAAACATTTCTATGACAATCATAATTTGGCTGCGTATCAACTATGAACCGACAATAAATGGTGAACGGGTCATACTTCATTTTCAGTGAGTTGAATGCACAGACCTGCACAGTGGAAGACACCAAGCTATACACTGTGGAACCCTATCGCGATAAGTTTTTGTTATGATTCCTTGACATTCGTATGAATATGTGAAATAAATTAAAGGGGCAAGGTACTAATCGGTAGAAGCCTGATAAATAACTTAGGTTTAAGCTACAGGTAAAGTAACCTTAGAAGCTAAAGAAAAACTTTTGTCAGTGTTCTTCCAATAACAGCAGAATGTAGCGTCCTCTTTACATCCATCTTGACTAAACTAAACTTTGTCGTAGTTTAACGCCATCTCGCGGTGGCTTATCCGTTCGCTGACCGGAGCATAGTCGCACAGATCTACTATTCTATGTTACTTTTTATATAGATGGCGTTATTTTGCATTGTAATTTTTAACCCCCAACCGGAAACCGGTGTTATAATTTTGACGTGTATGTCTGTTTGTTTGTGGCATCATATCACAACAAAGAGTGATCCTATTTGAACAGCTTTCCTGACAATCATACGAAATTTAGGTAGGTACTACCTAGTAACCTCACATTAAAAATTACTCAAACATCATACATCTGGAACGTTAGGGATTTGATGATGACCGTGAAAGATTGTGGATTTTAATGACGGGAATCGTCACTAACGCGGTATGTCAGGACTTTCTTAAAATTTTAATTTAGAGTTATTTTACAGATGCGGATCCTAATGTACGAGACTGGTCTGGCAGAAAACCAAGGCAATATCTCGTTCACATGGACACGTCATTATCTCCTGGATCATATCGAAGTAAGTAATTTGATACACTATGCAGTCACCAAAGTATTTCCTTTTTTTATGTTATTTTCATCGAAGACCTGGATGCGGCTTGCACAGGATCGTATAGGGTGGCACAAAAGAGAGGAGGCTTATACCCTGTAGTGAGACGACATGGGCTGATGATGATGATGATGATGTTATTTTGTACAGTCGATTAAATCTCAAACTATTTTTTTTGTCACAAATTTTGACGTTTTGGGTAGTAGTCGACTGTACTACTGGTACCCCAGTTTCTTCAAGGGTCGTAATGATCCCTAACGCATTTAGCAAACCGCAGCGAGAATTGAAACGAACTTAAAGAAATCTAGAAAACAGATAGATTGGGTCGATCCCGTTTCAAAATCGCTGCAGTTCGCTAAAGTATTTAGTCCCAATTTAACCGGTAGAGAAAATCGGTTAGGGCTAATTTGATATCTATTCTATACTTAAAGAACGTTGCTCGACCGTTTATGGAAGTCGATAGCAATAGGCAAGGATTTTTACAGAAGCCGAAACGCTCGATTTGCGAAGGACTGTTACCTCTCCTCCGGCCATAAGAGTTACTCCACACTCATTTCATGCCCAGTCAAGTAAGGATTAATAAAGAAAAACTCTTCGTAAATACTTTCACATTACATTTACTTAAAAGAGCTTTCTTCCTATGCACATTTTGACTATAAACGGAACTATCTACCTGTGGGTCTTGGGTAACAGTGTTGTCGCTGGTTTTTTGCACTTTTATTTGTTATCTTTGTGTAAGTATTTTATATTTGCCAAAATACCTACATGTATTAATCACTATATAGCAGAGTTCCAGAGTGTTTTATGTCAGCTTAACAGTATAGCCAGAACATGTTAATTATAACCTATGAATTTTGGAAAGTCGCCTTTCAACTCAGTTAGGTATTTTTAACCCCCGATTGATCGAGGGAGGGCGTGAAATAAGTTTGATACGTTTGTCTGTCGGTCTGTTCGTCTATTTGTCGGTGGCATCATAACTTAACAACGGATGGCCTGATTAGGACCCGATTTTTTTAATATTTAATGGAGAATTTAGTCGAGAGAGTTCTTAGCTAGGTCTGCTAAAAATTGGACCAGTGGTTTCCAAGATCTTCGAGTATCTTTGATGTCAGATGGGATCTCTGGAACGGTAAAAGTTAGGTGGTTCGAGTTTGAGCTCAAATGTTTACGACCATGATGCCCTTCCCACGTCTGCAACCTTGAAGACCTTGATGATGACCAGGAAAAAGTAGGGGGATCTCCACAATGGTACGTCGTCGGGGGTTAGTTAAATTTTTATTTAGAGTTATTATTCATAAACACTTAAGCTAAAAAACTATCAAAATAGAATAGAATAGTTTTAATAGTTTAGTCCCTGAACAGACAAGCAGACAAGGAAACAATATTTCTAGTATTTTTTGTTGTTGTTTTATACCCTGACCAGTAACCAAAAAACCTGTTGGTAGTTTTATAAACTGTGTTATGGAGTTAATTAAGAAAAAAATAGTACCATTTAATTCCGCAATACGGCGAGGGTTTTTTAGTTCCTGGTCAAAGTAATGGAACAAAATAATTGTATCTGCTTGTAATTGATTGCAGTGATTAATATAGGTATTTTGTTATATCTTGTACTATATAGTTTCTTCTCTATCATTGGTTTACAAGTTTTCGTCGTTTCCTTTTGTATTGTTTCGTTATTATGGGAGCTAAGGTATGGTGATAAAATACACTATTAGTATACTGTTGCACAATGATAATATAACACCGTATTTAATCAAACTTAAATTGGTGGTGATTTGCCATGTCACTCAGTAAAGTTAAGAGATAATCATCACGCTAACTTTTTTTAAATCGTTTAAAGGCATATGAGTCGGCAAACAGCTACAATTGAGTAAGTTGTGCTCTCCAGAATTACGATTTGTTAATTCTCTAACAACTCAAGTAATTCAGCAAGACTGAATAACTCAATTTTAAATGATTGTCTTTTCAGAGAAAGAAAGCTTTTTACGGATCGGATCTTTAAACGTGCGAGTCAAGAAGACTACGGAGGCGTTCAGTAACTTCCTGGGTGTGGGTGCCACCAGGTCCTCGGCTTACATGCCCAAGTCCAGAGACCGAGAGCTGGACAGGAGGTCGGACGACGGAGACCAGCTTCGTAAGAGTTGGGGCTCGGCAGATAACATTCAGGTATCGATCCACTGCTTGTAATGTGATCTCTGTGTATGTTGAAGAAATGATATAAAAAAATTGTTATTCTTAATCCCCGAACAAAAGATCGTTGTTATAAGTTTGAGGCAAAGGTATGTCTGTTTATCGTCTGTTAGTCTGTAGCTTCATTATTTTAACCGATAATCCGATTTGGTCGCGATATTTTTTACTCAATAGAGAATTTTGACAAGAGTTCTAAGCATGTCTGAAAGTATTGGATCAGTTATTATTGGATCAAACTCGAACCATCTAGCTATTACCGTTCGAGAGTTCCCATCTGACATCAAAGATACTCCAAGACACTCGACATAATTATCTATTAAATTAAAAAACCGGGTCCAAATCGGATCATCCGTTTTCAAGTTATGATGCCACAGACAAACAAACATGTCAAACTTATAACACGCCCTCGCTCGATCGGTCGAGGGTTAAAAAATATAAAAAAACAGTGAGGACGTTAATAGACCAATGATGGATGATTAAAACTTTAAATATTTTTTTCAGAAGGAGGATAAGCTGATGCCGCCTCCTGTAAGCGGCAAGGTGAAGCGTCGCGGCGCCAGTGCCCGCAAAGGCTTAGCCGCCCACAGCCGTAGCACGCCGTCCACGCCTGATCAGGTACATACAATGCCACTGACAATAATATATATTGTAGCACGGTGGTCCACTCCATACATTTTACTTTTAGCCAAACTAAACTACACTAGATGGCGTTACATAATAGTTAGTGTTTTTATATGTACTTAACGTCTTATAAACAAGCTTAAAATAGTATGGTTCATAGGTAAAACGTTTTTCTTTTTAAATTTAAGTGTTTCAAAAGAAAAATTAATTACTTTTAGGTACTTTTTAGTGTTTCATTATTTGATCCACTAGCGCTCCAAGCGGATTTTTGATAGAAAGAAAATAAATAGTTTCTCCAAAATCGTGTATGAGATTGTCCTTCTGTTTTACGTAGTAAATATATATATTATTTGATTGTAGGTAGATCCTAAGGTATGATTTTTCATTTAATAGACCAAAGTCCTATGTAGTTTATGAATATGGAGTTTTAATGAGGTTGTATGAAGGTTTATTGAAGTTGTTTGTGGTTTTACGAATTTATATTAGATATAACGCTGAGATATATCTTACTAAAACTTTCACCAAAACTTCCATAAAACCATTGAAAAGGTTAAATTGCTGAAAACCATTGAAATGATTAACTTGTGTTGCTGACAACCAACTGTTATTGTCAATACTTCCTTTAGGGTTGAATTAGTTTGTGTTACGGTTCGTGGTTTCGAATTGAGTGAGTTTCAAATGGGAGTAGAAAACAGGCATATTTTTTCAGGCAGGTCTTTATGCATTTCTTAAAAGTTAAGAAATATACATAAATTTATGGTCAGTTGTGAAAACCGAATTAAAATTCGTTGAAAAATAAAATAGCATGCAACCTAAAATCAGACGATAGAAAGAAACGGCAATATTACATTATGACGTCAATGTGTACTAGCGCCATACAAGCAGGTCCTGTAAAACAGTTCTTTATATGTATAAAGAATTGTTTTGCTAAAAAGGGACAGAGCATCTCTCCTGTACTAACTTTAATCATTAATATCTCGATGTTAGTTGAGATATCGAAATACGAATTTTAGATCTTTCTTCAGGATGTCCATGAAAGTGGATTGATGGAATAATTTTTTTAAAGTCAGTAACCGAATTCTTATAACATCTTGTTGCAGCCACGGGCCCAAATCGGTGGGAGCGAAGAAGGAGACTCAGACTCTGACTCGGCTGCTGGATTCCATGCTGCATGGCGGCAACAACGTGCCTCTTGTACATAAGAGCAGACTATTTTCTACGTGTAATGATACGTTATTGACCGGTAGATATGAATTAGAATTTCCCTGCCGTCATTGGGTAAGCGTATCGTTTTACCAACTTGCACGTTGTCTTTACCATCATCGTCACTTTCTTAACGATCAGGTAAGACGAACGCTGATTTGGTCTCTAATAAAAATGCAATGTATTATAATTTACAGTTATATTTAGGATATAGTAGGTAGACATGAAATATGAATGTTCGCAAATTTAAAATTAAATCTAGATTTATTATTACATGTTATATGTTGAATATGAACACTTACGCGAAAAAAATCATTGAAATTTCTGAGAATCATTTCGATGCATACAAATAAAATATCCTTGAACGATCGATTTCCTTTTGAATACATACATTCACCTCAAGAAGTGGTGCGTTTTCTCTTCTTAAAACTACTTCCACGCCCTTGCGTAATATTTACTAATGATATTGGTGAGCGAATTTGTTGAATTCCTGAACTCAAATATACATTGATTTTAAACAATTTATTACTAATGTATGCATTTTTAAAACAAAGATAAACCTAACCAGAAGTGCCTTACGATTGTTAGGTAGATGTCAGTTAATACCTGCAGTTGCACAAAGCATTTTTAGAGTGGATGACAATATATTTTTGGAGCTAAAAGTATTTTATACTAAAGATAGGACAGTGCAGCCATACATTGATTATCTCTTATTTTGTACGAGGTGAAAGGCAAGCAAGCAATGGTGAGGCTATTTTAAATCACGTCAACAGCCGCCGTTCAAAGCTAAAATATTATAAGTATTTACCCCACATCGTCTCGGTGCAGATTAAAGAAAAGACAACGGTAGCTAAAATGGGAAGAGTGTTCATAGGAACAAATAGTTGCAAATAGTCGCTTAAGGCGGTACCTGAGCGAAACAAGCGCCGCCAAACGAAAAAAAATATATAGGCATTTAAAAAAATGGTTTACAGGTTATTCCATGAATGAAGAGGAATTTTTTAGTAATATTTTAGTATAAGTAACAAAACGCGAATCTGTCATCTTAAGATTATGACAGATTCGCTTTTTGTTTCTTATTGTTTCAATATGAGAATACATAATTATTTTTTAAAGGCATCAGGTATCGCCTTGTTGTCGCTAAGCGACGTAGGACGGTCTCACATATCTTTGACTGCTCTGTTTTATGCACTTGGTTTGGTTGATATCATCATGTAGTATTATTTTTATGTGATTTTAATAAGTTAGGACAATAACGAGTATTTCATAATGATTGAATTCATTATCAAAAATTGTTGATAATATTACTAGTATAATACTAAGATTTTTAAACCTTACGTTGATTTTAGATAAAATTGTGTTTCAGTTTTTTTATTATTTTTAATAATGTAGATAGTTATTTAAACATAACCTAGTACGTTGTTTTAAGTGAAAATGGTCACAAAAATGTTCGTACAATGAACATTATACTTGTATATTTTTTAACAAACATTGTTTCAATCAAATAAATCAAACATGAATTCATTACAATTTTGTTTCAATCAAATAGGAAATCTACTATATATATTTATTTTTATAATGGAAATCTTTCATGGATAATAATTGGCCAGACTGACAGTTTACAGACGCTTATAGTTACTTTATAGGTGTTCATTTCCTTACGACGCAGAACGCCAAAAACGCAAAACGCCAAAAACGAAATAATTGGCGTTCTGCGTAATTAAAACTTTACTTACGCAGAATGCCAAAAACGCAGAACGCCAAAAACGCAAAACGCCAAAATCGAAATATTTGGCGTTCTGCGTAATTAAAACTTTACTTACGCAGAAAGCCAAAAAGGCAAATACATAATGCCGATAACCTGTGTGTGTGTGTGTGACCGAGGTGTGACTTTCCGACGCATGATAAGATCATTTGGAAGAGGGAGAGACCGACATCCGCACGTCTATAGTTAATAATTAAATCTAGATACATACATATTCTGACACACCTCTTTCGCCTCATCCACAGCCATTCGTCGTCTTATACATGCTCGCCATTGGGAAGCTTGCGGTCTGGTTGGTACGAATGTCATAATGTACTGATCACACAATGCACTAATCCCAGAAAGTACCGGAAGATGAAATGTAGGCAGGCCCCCACCAGGTAGACCGACGATGGAGGCTTTTGCTTTTGGCTTTTTTGGATGGCTTTTGGCATTATGCGTATTTGGCATTTCGCGTATATTACTTTTGGCATTATGCGTATTTGGCATTTCGCGTATTTGGCATTTTGCGAATTTGGCTTTTTGCGTACAAATTTTCGTTTTTGGCGATCTGCGTCGAAAGGGTTCATTTTTCCCCATACATGCGTATTTATTTTTTCTCATTCTGTAGTCAGTTCGTGAAACGAAGAAGTGAGGAACGATTAGCGCTCGAAATGAAAGAACCACAGATAGTAACGCCCTAGGGTGATTTTCAAAATCTATGGGAAGAACATAACGCTACTAGCTGCTGTAAAGGGGCATTGTCAATACATAATTACAATATGTATTGACAATGCCCCTTTACAGCAGCTAGTAGCGTTAAGTAAATTTAAATAATGTACATTCGTATTTGACAATGCCTTATGCAGCAGCCATATTTTTTCTTTTTCTTTTGACAATGCCCTTTTACAGCAGCTAGTAGCATGTAAGAAATAATTTAAATGTTATAACGGATAATAATTGTACCATGACGTATCTAAGCGTAATTTTGTTATCAAAAGATAAATATATTAAATACAAAAATACAATGTCTGAATGGCGGTCCAAAGAAACAAACAGGCTTTATAGTTCCATCAATGGATTTAAAACTGGCTATAGTCTCATCTGTGTGGCATGGAAGTAATTTAAGTTACTACATACACGTGCGTAGGTATGCCAGTTGTAATAGTACCATGGATGAAAAAAATCTAAGCCATAGAATACATATCCCTACATAAATTAGGTAAGAACCTATTTTCCATAGATAAAGGACTAAAGATAGAAGAGAAAGAAAGACTTCTTTAGTGGTTCTAAACTTGTTTGTACTTTCTAAAAGTATGACCACAGAAATCGAACTAGTGGCGCCCTCTTTCCAACTGTAATGGAATGACGATCGTCTATAGCTCGGGACCTCGGGGTCGTTTTCTGTTAGAAATGATGCTCGGATACTTGTACCCACCATACAGTCATTTTTCCCAATCTGCTAGATGTCTTCTAACTTCAATTTGGATTAGTTCCATAGAATTATTTTGTACATACGATTAGTGCGACCATGTGATCGATTAGTGCGAACTTGTGATTTTTCGACGTATGATCAAAAGCTGTTTCATTTTGTAATAAATTAGGTCCTACCATCACGGTTCGCTAATAATTATCATTGATAATTATCGTGATACTTATGATAATTATCAACTGATAATTATATCAAGATCGTAAAAAGATCGTGTCTCTCTATACCGCGGTATAGACTTCCATTTTATAGGTTACATACATACATATACATAAACTCACACCTACAACACTAAATATATAGATATTTTGTTACCATAATCCCCGAGGGGGTAGACAGAGGAAGTTCCGACACGCAGTTCCTATTTTTCGCCGTAAGATTTGGTGGACAAACATGATAGGCGGCGAGCCTATCGCCGTCTACTAGGTAGAATAGAATCCACAAAATCCCTAAGCCGCCTCGTACGACACCCACGGGAAGAGTTGGGGTGGTGCTATTCTTTATGGCCGACACGACACACGGCTATGTTTTTTTATTTTGCTGAAACCTTACGAAGTATAAGGTACTTGATACAAATAAGGCCTATGCTCGAAAAAGGCCTAAGCTCCCGAAAACCCGGTTAAATCAATGTAAGGTCAAATATTCGACATACATGCACACACAGAAGCTCTTTGAATCGGTAAGGACTGAGAAAGTGCCCCACGCTCGCGCCCCTTAACATTAGCGATGCGTTTCTAACAGGATGTGGGTGTTTTCATGGTGAGTTATAAACTTAACGTAATTTCAAGTTGAGATGATACGTTACATCGTAGCATTTTCATTTAAACAATTACTGTACATTAACTCTTTAATAATCCAATCGTGGCTATGAATTTTATCTTTTAAAATATTTGAATTAATTAAAAATTCATCTAGGTACGATATCGAATAAGACCTCAGGCCTTAATGTAAATGCAGCATTTTACATATTAATTTACGCACTTGTTTGACATTTCATGTGTAAAGTGCATAATTAATTATTTATATAAATCTATAACCTTATACCGAATAAGACCACAGGCTTTATTTGTGATACTATAATAGGTTTTAAGATAAATACAGCCTTTTACTTAGGTACCAATTTATGTGCTTTTTTGACATTTTGATGTGTAAAACGCATAATTAATTAATTATTGATTACAAATCAGTCAGCTATGTCTTCTTTAGCAATCAAGCATGGGACTTGGTCCGAGGAAAGCTGTGTAGCTGCATTAACTCATGCCTTCGCTGTGACAATAATTGAGATCTTAATACTTCCATTAAGACTGAGTAAAAATTAACGTGCCTAAACACAATAATATTCATTTAATTTTCAGGACCTTATTAAATCACAGGATTTTAATAAGGCCTGTCATAAAAATAAATAATTTTTGTTAATCTATCATGTTTTGAGAAAATAATATCAATTAATGTCGCAACAAACTAAAACAGTTTGTTGCGACACACTGTTTATTTTTTCTTAAAATAAGAACACAACTATGACTAACCATTTAACTGTTATAGTAATGATATTTCATTATTATTTTGCAAAAATATTTAATTTTCCAAAGAGCAAGGAGCCCAAATGATGCTGTGAAACAGTTTTTTTTAATAACTACATCTTTGACGAGATTATCTTAGATTTAAGTTTACATGTTTTATTAGGTGGTCATGATTTATTATGGCCTCGGGAAACAGTTTTTAAATTCTTTATTTTTAACTTCTTTTAATTTGAAAAATGTTGATTTTTGTTTGTTTATTCCTTGAGATTAATAAACAAATGATAAAAAATAATTTTGTTTCTATTTTTTACATTTATATTTATCAACATATTAGCGTTTTACCTAAGGTAAGCCTTATTTGTATCAAGTACCAAGAAGTTGAATTTATATTTTTTGGATAATTATCAATATTTGATAATTATCCATTTTTTATGATTATCCGGATAATTATTAAATATCAGATTTTTTCGAACCCTGTGTACCAGCGACATAATAATCCATGCCTGACATACTACTTTGCATGTCTCATTAGAAAAGTAAATCAATAATAAATACGTAATCGTATTGTGTACGTACCTAAAGGTTCATGTTATATAGGTAACGCTACGTCGTCTGCCCACCCAGAATTTGGCTTAGTTACCTACTCGATATTAACTATAATTGTATATCAAATTGTACCCCGATACCACTTACTATACTCAGTATCAGTTGATAACAATCCTTAGAAACTATTTTCAAATTTTAAAAACTCACTTAATTTTTGCATATATCTACTTATCGGCGCAAAATAATGTCAAAAAATATTCCAAAAATGATATTGCTTGGTCTCAGTGCTCGGTTAACGACACTGTTGACTTGAAAGTGAATACTGAATTTATTACTCCCTGTTGTTTAAATATAGGACGTTTATTTCTATCTTCTTAGTTTATAATATGCTAACACTAACGCTTGGCTTTTAGTCTGTTTTCAGAAAAATATATCAAATTAGCTCGTTACCCTGGGATGAAGGTCTCATTATAAGCTTATAAATAATACAATATGGTCGATCTTAACACTGAAGCGTACCTACCTACTGCTACGAATATTAGGTAATCAGACGGTTAGGACTTTGTTCAAGGAAAATTATATCGGTTAGTGCTTACAAGCCATGTTTTACAGATTATACGTAACTTGTAGGTACTCCTTAATCATTCAACCAAATGCTCATTTTTAGGTTACAGACAATCTAGTTAAATTTTCGCAGAACTACAACCGTTCTATATTACTGATGACGCGAAATGCTTCCTAAAAATACATTCAAGCTCAATTTTATATTTAGCACGCTTGCTCGGATCACGACGAGTCTGCCAGTTGAGCAGAGATTTTATACAGATCGCAGATAGTTTTTTCTTATCAAAAAATAAAAACCGTGTTTTTAATCCTGCGTCGATAAACAATAAACAGAGATGGTGAGGTGAATCTTGTGAGAGAAATTGTCCGAACGCTTCAAGGTAAAGCCGCTGTACAAGACCAGAATAATCCGTCGTAGGTACTGTGTTCATAGTACAAAACTTATTCACACCTATTTCCACACAAACCCACGCAAACACAACGTGTTTTCAGTTCCAGACGATTACATTGAAACGAAATGTTGTGTTCTTAGTTTTACGGTGAAAAAGTGAAAACTTTGCTGGATCCCTGTGAAAATTACAAAAAAAATATCAGATTCCAAATCAGTCTATCCCATACCATAGATCCGGCAAAGCTTCACTTTTACAATCTTATTTATTAAATCCTATTATTAAACATATGGAATCTGAATTGTCACCAGATAAAGAGAAAAATACACCCCCTGTGCCGATTAAAACCTATCAATGGGAAGACTTACGAAGAGCTCGTGAAGCGGGAGGTTATCCTTGGACACATTTACTGAAAATTCCACTTGAAAGTGTTATAACTGCGGAAGACGTCATCAGAGAGACTACTCCGAAAAGAAGTATGTCTCGCGAATTCTCGCGATCTCGTACCCATTCTCCAGTTGATAGAGAAGTTCAAAAGATCTTGGATCTTGACTCTTCACCTGGAAGCAGTCGCAAGCACGGAGAAGAAGGAGAAGATGAGGGTGTACAAATACCAAATTTTTCTAAAGAAGTTTCATTGGATTCTGAAGATGACAAGATTAAAGAAGCTGTGAAGGCATATGTTGCCAAGCGGCCGGAAAGCCAGGCGAGTTCTCATTTAATCACACCTGTAGAAATACCGAAGAATGTGTCTCCCAAAGGAATATTGAAACGTCGCGTACCAGATCAGCAATATATAGGAGTTACAGAAACACGCGAGAAAACGAAATGTTGTCATCCTCTAGTAAACAAAATAAAACATTTAGCTGACAAAACTTTGCACAAACTAGAACGAAATGAAAATGAAAAGTCCCCACAGGCAAAACGAAAGAAAAATGCAGACACTCAAGAAATCAGGCAGTTAAAGACTTCACCAGGCTCTTCGCGGAGACAAAAGTTTGGAGCGATCAAGTTAGGAGATTCAGATGAAATGAGTAAATCGATGTGTGTAGATACGCCACCACCAAGAAAGAAAAAAGAACATATATATGAGGATATAGAAGAGAAAAATAGTGAAGTTGAAAAAACGCTTCATTTTTCTCCTGAAGTTGAAAAATGTATTGATGTGGCTCAAAGTAATAGTCCTAAAGAAAATGAGAGTTTTACAGAGAAGAAATCCAATGCATCACAAGACCCCAGTTTAGTGACAGAGGAAACTGTATCGCTCAAAGCTGAAGAACGTGTCATGGAAAAATTACATAACGATGTGAGCAAAGAAGCCATTGTTATTGATGATGACATGGATCCTGATGAACCAAACGTAGACGAGATATTTCAAAATCAACTCGACGACATCAGACCAAAAAATGATTCACCCAATATAACAATTACTGAAATAATTGATGAAGATCCTGAACCCGAGGTTGATCTTAGTTCTACCATGCCTATTGAAACATCCCCCAGCCCTAGTCCACGACAGATTGAAAGAAAAAGGAACGAGGTCGAGTTTGTTGACAACGAATGGTCTAAACCCAATAGGTAGATATATTTTATCTTATTTATATTTTATACCTATTATTATTACAACACATGGTACATTTTGTACGTGTATAGCATTGTACAGACGACTATGACATAACATAAATATTTCAACACATACTGAGCTAACGCGCTAGCTTGTGTCCGTTTGATAAATATAGCTCATCCGTCGTCTTCCTTCACATTGGGTAAGCTTCTTTAAAATTGTCATCAGTGATCAGTGCTCGCGGCTGCTTTCACTCCGGTGATTAGTTCATTTTACTGCCCGACTTTCGCAATCACATTTAATGACTCACTGTCCGTGGACAAATGTCTGTTTAATTTGTGTAGTTTACCGGAAACTCGTAACTAATATGCCCTGGATTAAAAATTCTTTTCGGTAGTTAATAGTTATGAGTAAACTACGACGATGGACATCCGAAGGTGGAAATCCGCTAGAAAAGCCTGTAAGGCCAACAAGAGAAGGCAGCGTACAGGTCTACACTCCGGATGTTCGTTGTGCTTGTCAATTTTTTCAATGTGATTCACTCCTACCGGAAAGAGTCAATCCAGTGGGCACTAGACCAACGTCGCGGGCTAGCAACTTTATTTCGTATGAGAGGTAAGTTGCGACTACATTCATTTGTATGGCTGTGTTGATGACAATTTTATAACTAAAATTACGAGCTAATAAATAAATTCGAAACCACTTGAATATATTTTACCCGGCGACTGCTGCGGCTAAAACGAGCGTCAGCGGTTGGCCTAATTGTGACTCAAGTATCGTGTGTGTGTAGTTTAAATATAACTTCAATATTCTGCAACGAACCTCAATTTCTGCGACTTGACTTTTAATTTTCTACTTATTCTATTTATGCATTATGTCATTAGTACTTATACCTAAGCAATGCGAACTGATAATGTATTTGGAACACGAAATGCGAATTCGATTAACGCACTCATAAGAACTGTTTTAGTTTTATATTCATAAAAACCCATTTTTTTCAGTGATCACGAATATGAAATCATCGAGAAACCATCAACGAATGTAGTTCACAATGAATTAAATATTATACCAAAAATTGCGATGGTCAAAACAGATGATGAGTTGTCTAGTACAACTTCATTAGAACGAAAATATTTACAACATACTTCAGATGAAGATGAACAGACGGACTATAAAGAAAACTTAGGCGAAGACAAAAATGAAGGTTTACTAGACGCAGAAGCTCTACAAAAGGATATCGAAGACCGTTTTTTCTTGAATACGCCATCAACAGTCTCAAGAACCGAATGCGAAGTTAGTACAAGTCAAGTGGATTCCTCTGCATTGGAAAATTTACCTTTAAAACGTGGCAATCGTTCTAAACCTCTAGAAGGCCTTGACAGTAAAATACAGCAACGAATCAAAGATGGAACTGGAAAATTAAAAACTCAGGCTGGAAAATTAAAAACAAAATTACAAAACATAAAAACAAAACAATTCTCAATGCCGGAGAGACCCAAGATAAATTTTCCTGAGCGGCCTAAATTTTCTTTCCCTGAAAGGTCAAAGTTTACATTACCAGATAAAAGGAAATTCAGTTTACCAAGTCGTCCCAAATTTAATAAAATTAATATATCTGAAAAATTAAGCTTCAGTAATCGTAAGTTTACATTGCCAGAAAGGCCTAAGTTCCGTGTTCCGGATGTTTCTAAGTTTAAAATGCCTGAACGTCCGAAAATTAATTTCCCTAGCATAGGAAAAAAGAAAGAATACAAAGTAGCAATGAACACAACCGACTCCAGTCCAGACTTAAGAAATACCACTACTGCCACTGTGGAGTTTGAAACAAAGACTTATCCGAGGTTATTTGGTAGAAAAAAGAAGTCCAAGCTTCCGAAAACCTCCTCCTCTCCAACATTAAACAGGGAAGACAGAGAGGATACACCGCCTCCAACATTCACATTCACGCGGGTAAAAAAATCTAAGCAAGATCCTTCACTATATACTCCAGATAGTCCAGAACAACCCCGAGAATATGGAAATATTGATAATGAAAGTAACTATGAAGACGAAACGAAAGATGAAAAAGAATTTGATGCGACATATGATTTTGATAAGTTAGATCCTGAATATATGGATGAGCCAGAGTCATCACATTTCAACGATAATCGGAATGCTGCTTCTATACCAGATATGTCACCGTCTAAACAAGAATTCACACATATAAACGAAATAAATAACGACGAATTTTTTGTCCGACCGAGAGGTATTTCTCGTGAAAATATTCAGGTTAGAGAATATTTGAGTGATGAAATACGACAAGCTTTTAAAATCCCAAAGAATGTTCTCGCATTAATGGGGAGCAATTCGGGGGTTAATGATGATAATATGTATGTCAATGAACCAGAAGGAGATCCAGAACTCATGGTTGATGATAATGAGATGTTGCAATATTCGACAGAAGATTTAAACGATAAAGATGATGGATATTACACATTTCCACCTGTGAGGCCATCTCGTGCTAAGCGTAAGAAAAAGGAACAAGAAACAATTCAATATATTGACGAAAGTGTCAACGCCAGTGTTCAATTTAGTGAAGTCGATTTAGGATTACCTGAAGATCAAGACAACAGTGTGGTTGTCGATGAAAATTTAATGGCTACTGAAACTGATACACAATTCAGTCCTACTATAGATTTGCATTCTATTCATGAGTATGCAAACGACGATGTCATCGAATATCCAGATAATATACCAATACAATCACAGACGCTTCCTATGCCACCAAAGAGGAAGAAAAAATATATCCACAAAGACTACAAACATTCATCGTATAATGATTTTAATAATCTGCCGTCCAGCCACTGGGAAGAACATGAGAAACAAGATGTAAGTATGAAAATACTCGTACTAACATTTCACAAATTATGATAACTTAAAATATTCCAATTTTAAGTCATAATTTATTAGTAACTATAGTGTAGCCCGCAAATTCTTTCGCGTGGACAACAATTTAATACTGTAGGGACATCGACCACTAGCTAAAGTATACCATCTGTCAAAAACCTTCGGTAAAATCTCAACCTTATGTCTGTACAGTATGGTATATTTTAGATTCCCAAATTTTGACGTTTTGGGTAGGTTGACCTGTGGTCGACTGTACAACGTTAAATTGCCGTCTCAATATTTAAACTTTGTTGACTGAATGAAAATTCTTTCTCCAATCGTCTGACATACAAATACTTATTATATATTAGATTTTATTTTAATTACACCAAACAAAATAAGTCGAATGGCCCCCAATGGAATCTGCGTATTAAATTTCTGAAAATTTGCGTAGATATGGCATTTTGCGTATCGTAATCGAGTATTCTGACAATTTTCGTATTTGGCATTATGCGTACTTTGCATTATACGTAATTGGTACTTTGCGAAATTTAGAATATGCGTCTAAACCGAATAGGGGATCCCTATTCGGTTTCCAGTTTCTAACTATTGGTATATAAACACTTGTGAATTCAAAGGTTTTGAAATTAGCGCTACAAGTCAGATCTCTGTGTATTTTAGTAGTTTTAAATAAATATGGTATTAATTAATGTATAGGTACCAAACCTTACAAAGATAGACTAAAAAACCGGCCATGTGCGAGTCGGGCCACGCCATCTCTATAGAGACTATTGTACTAATATAAACTCAAACTCGAGCTGTTTATTGCTTCACGTAGTAATATTTACATGAGGTACAATATTTTGAGAAACACACATGAACCCTGCAACGGCACTGCAAAGTTTATCTACTTACATACTAGTTATTATAATTATAACTACATACTTAGTTATTAACATATAAATGTTATCTTATAAGCATTTAATTACCTAATTATTAAATAAAGTAATTTTATTTTCTTGGTTTTAAACAATGATACGCTGTTATAAATTTTCCCTTTCCGTTTCCCCTTCCGGGTACGGACCCCTAAAATCGACGTTTTATACGAATTTATATAAAAAATCTATATCTTTCTTTCAATTTCCAAATAATTAAGGAACATAAGTAGGTTCCTATCTAGTTAAAGTAAATTGTTTTCTCTTTGTTTAGTTCGGTTTTGTACTAAAATTGTAAAAGGTTTTGTGCTACCTAATGATAAATTCATGATGCCTAACCTACTAATATAAGAGCGGTAATATGACGATTTCACTTTCTCAATTAGTCTTAATAAATAACAATTATGAGTAGCCCTACCGCTGGTTAGATAAGTGTCTGTAATAAATACAATTTTCTTCGATCAGCTTCCATGATTATCTATTATAATACCTACCCGGATAATGTATTGTAATACGATCCCAGCGATACAGGGCTGCCTAGTGCAGGGGTCACAAGCAACAATGGAAAATGATGGGAAAATATACATTTTTAATTTTAATTACAACGAAAGTTGGTACTTAAGATATATCTTATGTTACTATTCATTGGTCATAAGTCATAATTTATAAATCATTGGCGCTTATCATTCTTCAATTAATTACATTCATGGTCTTTGTATTACAGATTATTGTATATCGAACGGAACACGAGTATATAGTTGTTCAAGCAGAGAGTACTGCAGCTGAACAGAGCCCGGTGCCACCAAGACGCAATCGTTCGCGAAGTTCCCGTGGTACCTCATTTTGTGATGATGATCGTACTTCTCATGGTGCCGAATCTTTGACACTGGATACCCATTTACCCCACACCGATATCATTGATATAGAAAGGGAAATCCGTCATGAGAGTCCTGGTTACGCCACAGTAGATAAGGGGCCTAACGCGCCAAGTAAAGGGATTAGACGTTCTAAAAGTAAAACACCACCTGTGAGACGGCGCAAAAGTAACAGCTCGGAACGCAAATATTACACTGTGGGACCCACTAAAACTATAACTCCGGATCGACCACCAAGAAAAAAGTCATCAACCAGTCTAATGACTTTGGATAGCTTCGCGAAACGATCAATTAGCGCTGACCTTACTCAATATGTAGAGATTGATGAACCACAGCACGAAGAAGTGCAGAAAGATCTGAAATCTGGTGAAATTGTAAGCAAAATGAAAGATAGACCTTTACCACCTCCTCCAAGACCGCCGAGAGGATCGAAGAAAGGAAAAAAAAATAAGGATTCGGCCAACTTTGACGAGGATATTAAAACTGTAACACAAACTACATCTGACATATCTACTGATTATTCACAACAACAGATGAAGGCCGATGATGTCGTCGAAATCGAAGTTTCGACACAGACTGATCCGCTACCAGATGAAATGGATTTTGAGTTAGGCATGGATGAAAATTTAGATGTTTCAATGTCTAGTTCACTACGCGACATAGTCGACGAAGATTATCTGGTAAGTAAGGGCCATAGTAAAATAAGAGAAAGTCCACGTATCTCTCGTCCAACATCAAGAACTGAAAAATCGTTAAAACTTTCTGATCCAAAAATATCTGAACTATCTAAGTCAAATATAGGACGCACATCACCGACCGTAATACTGGTAGAAAGACGTGTTTCGAGTCCCACAAGAATAAACGAAAGAGAGGAAATGTTGACTGAAGCATCTCTGACAGTACAACATATAGATATTGAAGAATCGCAAATACCAGATGTACCTCCACTTCCAAAGTCAAGAGGCGTATCAGGCGAAGCGCAAAGATCTAAAAATATTCCTCCCTCAAACGAAGATCGTGCTCTTGAGCGAATAACAGACGCAAGCAGAGATATTATGTTAGATAATTTGATTACACAAAGACTCCAGGTGAGAGATTTAGACGTAGGTCGATTGAACGTGTCGGAACTTCAAGCCAGCAAGATATTAGTGTCAGATATAGAAGGCATGACTTTACAAGTTACCGAATTGGATTCAAAATCCGGGCATATTTCAGTAAGTGGCATTGAATTTTCTCAGTCAGTTATCGACGAAATTGTAAAGAAATTTTCTGAAATAACAACAAATCAAACTGCAGCGCCTCAAGTTCCCCATGTCAGCGACGTTGAAAGACCAATGAGCCGAGAAGAACAGACACAAACAGATGTATCTCCTATTGAGTCGAAAATAGAAGAAACACTAAACGGAGATAAAACTAATTCACCACCCCCACCTCCATTGCCACCTTTACCCGAGGAACAAATTCGGCCCATACCACCTCCGAGACCAGTGAGCGTAGATGACAGTGCTACTCCGCCACAAAGACCTCCACCCCCCGACTTGACGCCATTGTTATATTCGTACCTTCAAGACATAACATCACCTCCAACGTCCTTTTATCATTCTCGTTCATTACGAGAACGGCACCTCTCAGAATTTCATGAATCACATCAATCTCCTCCACCACCAACCCGAAGAGCTAAGAGAAAACCAGCTGCCCCTCATAGCGAGTCAAGCTCCGACGAGGGCAAACCCCGCCCTTCACCCAGACGTATGCCTCCACCTATCAGATCTCACGAACCAACCATTACTGAAGCTGGAGCGCAATTTCTACGTGTTTGTCAAAGCTCCATTACTAGAACTATAAGAAATATTTTTAATTCTTTTATGACGTATATTAGTGGAACTGAAGACAAAAAAGACATGCAGATGGCCTTGGTAATATTTTTAGTGTTGATTGCTGGATTAATTATGTTTGGACTTAGTGACAGTCGAACGATTCACCATCATCACTGGGAATTTTTCAACCCTCCTGATGGTAAACAGTGACATTGAAAAAGTCATGATAAATCAATATTTTAAAATGTTAATAAATGGAAAATGCAAGCATTTCGTGTAAATCTAAACTTTCCACTACAGTTTATATTTAAAATGAATCTGTTAGTGTTAGGATACGTTGGTAGATAAGTAAGTCTTTTTACACCCTGTAAAATTTAGAGTAGCTACTCCTGGTGAGATAATATTATTATCTATAATATTATAATTTAAGAGTTTGCCTTGAAATCCGGCATAACATAAAATATGTGTAAATTTGTGCAATATAAGAGCTATCGTCAGTCTGTTCAGAAAAGTACATATTTTTCTTAACCCCATACGAATTACGATAGATAGGCGTCCTCATGGTTCGATAGGATTTGCACGCTAACATAGAATTATTGCATTTTATTACTAAGAATAGTAATCAAATCAGTTATATATAATTACAACAAATTGGAACTGAAACAGATGTTTACCCAAATCAGCCTTCAAAAGCTAAATTATTACCTATAGTATTTATTAACATGACTAGACTCTATATATATCTTAGCCTACGTCATAAATTAAGTACCTACCTATAAATTGTAGATATTTGTTACGGTTTAACTCATTAAAATTATATTAAACACAACTAATGTTATATACCTATAGAGTGTGGGCTGATGTTTATGCATTTTGTAATTTTTGTTGTGTAGTTGTAATAAAATCAAAAGTTGAAATTTATTGATGTATTTATTTTCTGTAAAATAAGTAGTTCGTCCTTTCACAGTCCAAGCCGCAATAGGAGTCGGCCATGTAATCACGAGTCCTTCACCGAAGTAATATGCTCGCCCACTACCCACCTATAATTGAAACTTGCAATCGATGACGGTGTGCCTGTCATAGGGATATTATAGTAGGGGTTTTTCCTCGTATATGCGCACGGTCGACGTGACTTATTTCTTCCGAGGCAATAGGGCAGCGCAGCGAAATTCATGTTCGGCACCATTTATGGTACGATCGGTTTCCTGATTATCTGACCTCCCGTAGCTGACGTATCAGTATCGAAAGGGGTCAGATAATTCTGGTATCCGACCGTGCCTAGGTAGCTAATAGAGCAAAAGTCACTTTTTCTTGGTATCAGATTTTGGCGCCCCTCATCCAGCGCCTAAAGCGGTCGCTCCTCCCTCTCGCTCTACCCCAGCTTTCGACATCGGCCATAGTCTAGTCTTCAGGCCATAGAGTTAAAATATTTGTTGTAGGGACCAAATCCCTAAGGAAATAGCATATTTCGTCTATATGACCTTTAGCATTTCTAAGGGTATGGCGGATGGAGGAAAGAAGTCGGGGGAAAAGATGTTATGTTGTCCTCCCTAAACGCAAACACTAGCACACTCCATAAACACAAATTTCTCGATATTTGGGTTAATTTAATTTAATTTCTCAAAGCTATAGCAAAATTGTCATGATATCAAGGCATCAGTGCATAGTGATCTCGGTTTTAGGCTATTTCCCTGCTTATCCATGGTTCAGGCGAACAAAAGGTTTCAAACAGAATGCGAGTGAGCTTGTAAGTTTTCATTGCGCATGTAGGTAGATATGTCTAAAGCGAAGTCGAAAGCGCACAAAGAACGTCTATTAGTTATTAGCAGGGTTGCCAACTTTCCCGGAAAAAGGCTCTTAGTTTTTAAAATCTCCCGGCTCCCTGGAACGCAGCTAAATCCCGGATCTCCCGGATTTAAGTTCCGCGCCGCCGCCGCTGAGCAGTTTCATTACAGCAGGCACATTACAAAACTACTATAGTTTAGATTTATGACCAAAAATGTGCGAAAAATTATCGTTCCTCCCTTATTTCCGAAGTATTTCTTAATAACTACGTCCATTTCGGATTTGGACATATAATTCTGTGAATCGAATCATCGGTTGTTGAGTTATGATGACAGACAAACTGGCATAGGTACTTACGCGTCTTTATACCACCGTTTCCTTTTGGTCGGGGTTTAAAACAAATACGTACAAAGATTTTTTTTGTTATACCTTCATGTGCTGAAAAATGGGCCTATTTAACGATAGAAAACTCGGGGAGAACTACTCATACCACATACGCGATCCCACGTCAACAACATTCGCCTGTGGCTCGTGTTGCGAAGTAGACTCGTGGCGGCAATATTGTCCATCCCTTCCTTGTTAAACAATCTAATTCTAATATTATCAGTTAACAAATAACTTAATCTTAAAAAAAAAAATATTAAAATACAGACAAAAATATTACCCCGGTTTACAGTAGGCAACTTTTTGCGGCAACACTAGCAAACACTTAATTATCTCTATCTCATTTTTGTTTTAGTTTGTACGAAACGATTTTCTGCACAAAGGTACGTCACTCGGGTTGCCATTTTTAATTAATTGCGCATTCTTACAGTCCTTGACGGACTGAATCTTGAGTAGAACATAAATAATGGCAAACTCTACTGAAAAAAGTATGGAAATGTCTAATAGATAATTTAAGGAAAATATTTATTTATTTATTTATTTATTTATACTTTAATGCACAAAATAAAAAGGTGTACATTAGGCGAGCTTAATATCATTGTGATTTGACGACAATGTATGGATAGTTGCCATTATAACAATATATATATTTTTGACTGTGTATCCGCCTTATTCAGTCTGCCAGTTAAGAAAACTTTTTGCTAAATTTCAAAAGGGCAGACCAAGAAATACATGAAAAAATTGAATTTTTTTTCTAGTATTTCTTGCACTAATTTATTATTTCCAGAAACTTAAACTTTTGACAAAATACGATGCGTTTCGATTGTCGATCAAGATCAAGTAAAAATCATATCTGAGATTTTATTAATAATAATTACAAAATGATTTTAGGTTTTTAGGAAATAATAAACATATCAGCGTGTTTATCTTAATTTGGGGTATCGTATTATAAATATTTTATTTTCTTCTGTAATGTCGAGATATTTTTTGTAAATTAAAAAGTAAAATCGTTGAGTCTCACTTTGTATGCGAGTACTTCCATTGGCTACTTTTATAATTTTGTACGGTAACGGCACGTTTTACCGTCACGATTTATCAGGGAAGCAAAATGTATGGAACTGTATGATGACGCTTTTAAATTTCCGTCGACGGTAACGTTTTGCCGTCGATGGCATTGCTGTTGCCGTGGCACACCTAGACAATTTGACAGGGAGTCAAATTGTCACGGCAATGTTGAGAGTGTAGTGGTATTGTGTACCTACAAGAATATTAAAGATGTGTGAGTCAGGTCGCCCTCGCGCCTCTCGCCCCGCTTCCCACCTACCGATAGGTAAATTATAAAAGCGTTTGGACGCTAAACCATGGACGTGAACGATAAAATTGTGGACGGTAACGGTACAGTAATCTTAAAAGAGCCCATTGAGTCATCCATCTTGCATCCAATAATGGTAACACTCGGTTTGTTGATGACGTATCCTTGTGCGGTGAAACGTCATGCAATCCGTTGTCGACTTGTTGTCGATATGCCTGGGAAGAATGAGTCGTCTTCTCAACCAATGCATTGCTTCATTGTAATATTTGTAATCTGTGAATATTTCCATTCGTTTCCGTTCCATTCGTTCTTGCTGCGCGAGTGTGTGTTTTTTAGTCTTGCCTCCTTGCCTCTGGTCGCATATCGTGAATAGAGTTAAAATTTTGTAATACGTATTCTCTTAGAAATAAACCTATTTATTACGAATGACAAAATACCACTACAACTACGCGTTGATATCGCTTCGTGATACAGTTAGAGTATCTATCATCATCATCATCAAAATGTAATATAGACTCGGATTTCCAGTGGAGGATAAATGAGATAAATAAGTATTTCGCTGTGCCGATCTCGTCGGTTTCTGAGATACGATACTCGAGTCGCTGGTTAGTTTCGTACATAAAGAAGAACTATGCAACAATGTGGGCTTTGCTCAATGTTGTCTGGGCTATTACGAAGAGCGATGTGTGTTGGGAGCCGACGAGGTAGCAGCGAATCATACTACAGGGAAATTGGTGATCAAGATACACTGGTAAACATTATTCTTTATCATGTCCCATGCTTCTAATATTAGTGTTTAGTGTTACGGTATGTCTTTTCATTCATAATATACTTGCCACATTTTTTATATACTGTGCATGCAAACAGGTAGCCCAAGTTAAATAATGCACGCTTGGCAATGGTCGTAGCTTAGGGATTTCAAAAGTACTCCAAAATGCGCCACATCCTTGTAAAAATGTGGGTCAGAATGTCTTGAGTCAAGAAAAAAAACTAAGAAATTTTCAACAATACTCTAACCAAAAGTCAATATTGAGCCTCATAAGCACTTATTGCAAATACTGTTAAACCAGTAATCAAACCTACAAAGTTTTACATTGTGATAAGAATTTAAAAAAATAATGTTGCATACTACCAAATAAAATCATCACAAAAAGGTAGTGATATGATAACACTGAACTTTTTCATAGACCCATTTACTCCAAAAACAATGTTTGATTCCTTACAATATAAATATTTCCTAATCTTTGTACTGCAATGACAACAACAATATGCCAGATCTAATGGTACAGTCGGCCACTACTAAAGTATACCATCTATCAGAAGTCTATGATGTTGACAATGGATTTAAGAAAAAATTGTCTCCCTCCCCAAGTTTGTTCATTCATGTGTTGACGATGCATTAAGGTTAATTTAAGATTGCAGAAATTGTACCAGGAATATGGTGTAAATCAAATTCTGGCGAGTGTCATTAGGTTAGCATGAAGAGAAGTCGAGGCTTCACAGGGCCCTTTGTGTGGTCATCATAATGCAATCTAATATAACCGTGAGTCGGTTTCGCATCCAATTTTAATTCTTCTGAATTTTTCTATTTTTCCCTCAGTGCCCTCTTCTAGTGACACTGCAACCAAAATTCTGACTCATTTCTAAATCCAAGTTTTATAATTAACTAAGTATTGAAAGCATATTTTTAAATGTTTGTATTCATTGGTTAATTGCTTGCATCCAGCCAGCCTTCCTTCCAATTTTTGGCATCATCCTTTCTTTATTCATCATTCATAATGCTTAAATTGTACCTAACAAAGGGGAAACTATAGCAGTTTTTTTGCATGGATAATAATGATGTTCCTCCTATGTGTGGAATTAAATTTGTTACAGGTTTCTCTAGTCAGGCTTGATTCAGAATGCCTTCCTTCTGTAATCTAAGTTCACTGTCATACACACATTCATTAGTATTTGAGCGTGACAGTGAAATTTAGGTTTCTAAATAAATTAATGTTAAACCATACTTATTTGATCTATTAATTCTAAACCGTAACTATTACACAAAAAAATATGTTTTTTTAAAAAGTACTTAAATAGGGTAACATATACTGAAATCTTATTTTTCATCTATCGCCTAGATCACTTCTAAATTATTAGACATACCATATGTAATGGTGTTAAGAAAAATCCAATTTCAAGGTGTTATAATTATGACAGTAAAGTAGGGCAAACAGTAAGGCAGTACAGTGCCAAATTGACGCACCTATTTCTATTCTATAAGTTTTGGACATACGCTAGACAAGTAGTGTATGCAACTCCTACGTAATGATAGCCATTTTAACACTAGTTATTGTTTGTGCAATGAGGCGTAGCTGAATGTTAGAATGGCGTTAACACGAGTGTTTAAATGGCCATTATGTGTAGTTGCATTCAATACTTTTTCTACGACCATGAAATACCAAAATAAATAATAATACCTATAAAGTAATTTTCACTGTCCAAAGTAGTCCGAACACTGTTTTATAGAAGTTCATTAGACACTTACTGAAGAGCGCTAATGTCCTAATGTTCAATGTCCAATGTCCAAATGTGTAATTTCCAAATGTCTAATGTCCAAAAATCCACTGTCCTAATTTTCGGGTTCTAATGTTCGAAGTCCACTGTCTAACTAGATTCCAATTCCATAAACAGCTTCATATACAGCCAGCTGTACTTTATTTATAAACAGTCTTAAAATATAACAAGGGATTTCATAATAACATTACCAGGAAGAATGAACCCCTTTGTGATATTGATTATGATTTTGCATTGAACAAATAAAACAATGGGAGTAGAAAAATTCTATTGTAAAAAAAAAGAAAAGAAAAACTATACTAGAAAAGTTTAATTTATTTTATTGTAATTATTACAACAAGTTCAATTCTTAATTAAATAAAGGGATGCGGGCTAGTACCACTAGTTTTTTTCGTGAACTCGATCGATCCGTAGTCGGCGCTGAACACCTTGGTCATCCTGATTCGAGCTGGTTTGATTTTCTTGGGCTTCTTTCTTCTTTAAACGATAGCGGAGATCCATCACATCCGCACCAGAGAGTGGTTTTGGTCGGTCGCGAATGGGATCATGCCTTTTTATTTTGGTCTTCCTTGTTTTAGGTCTCTGCTTATTTTTTTTCCAATCGTCGCTACAAAAAATGTCAAAATATCTGCAATACTTACTCTTGTCTATGAAATACAGTTTAATTTGTCCCAAACGGACAAGTAGTTTGTTCGTTAGTTCGCTTCTTAGTGAGCGGCGACCGCGCCTCGACAAATTTTCAGAGCAATCTTTCGGAGGGTATGACGTCGTTGGTCAATAATATTATTCATTGAAGCGCATATTTTTGTGTTGTCGCCGAATTGATCTTTTAGGCGGTATTAGTATTATTTAGCCGTACGGAGACGACGAAAGTACATTATTTTCGTCAGATGATTTTTCCTAACGACCCCCCGGACAAAACGTAAAACGTACATCGAAATCACGTCAAAAAATAGTTTTATAATGTGCAAATAAAGCTCTTTCATATAATACCCCACCTGCCCCAGTTGCCTTACTTTCAGATTTCGACCCCCCATTTCGGACTTCATTTTCCATAACAATAAAATTATTTCCAAACTTTTACTTGGGATAGATGCGGCAAGCCTATCCTCCTAGGTCCTACAACTGAGCAAAATTTCAAGTGAGCTTTAGTAGTTCTTGATAAAAACAGCTGTAGACGGACAGACGAACGGACATCGATGTCTCACCATAATGGTTCCTTTTTTACCATTTTGGTACGGAACCCTAAAAATGCCCTGCGCGACCTATAGACCTTCTTTAACTTTTGGAGTTACTTATTAAAATCTAATCTGAAAAGCTTCTTGAAAAATGGTACATTAAAAAAAATCTATTTATACTTTGTCTTTTGATTCCAATTGATTGCAATTTAGATAAGGATCAATTAACTATCAGACCAACTGAGGTAAGAGTGCTAGAAAGAATGACAGAAAAGTAAAAAGAAATCACACCATTTTTATGAATAGTACTGCAGAGGCCAGGAAATTATCCATTACCGGCTGTGGAGCAGTTTTAAAGTTTTAAAGCTCCCAGACCGAAAATGCCCATTTTCGCCGAGGGTTTGCTCAGAATTTTTCTTAATTAATGCGAGGAAATTGATAATCAAATGTAGTTCATTCATTGTAATTAAGTATATTCTATTCTATTCATTTCGTATAGGTAAGTCTTTACTGATACCAATATGAAAGTACTACTGGATGCGAATTATCAAATCACTATTTCTGCTTCATAACAACGTCTTTATTACTTTTATCACTAGATCTAGATTTTATCATTTTTAATAAAAATAATATTAATAAAAGTCAATAGTAGGAAAAAATATGCGAAATTACGCGCTTATGGGACTAAAATTTATGCATTTTTTTTATTAAATCCGAAAAACTCATTGATACATGGCTTTTGCCTGGTTTCGAGTCCGACGCGGCGTTCTAGACACTACGCCACCGAAGTTATTTTGTTTAGATCTAATATTTTGGTTAGACATAGGCAATTAATAGACATCCTGGAGGTCAATTCTCAATAACTGGATATAATATCGAAACTCGATAAATATCCCGTCTCATATGTCGACTATAAATATCACGTAAATTATCGACTTCTAAGGACCACTCGTTGCATGTCGATCGCTAGAGCTCGATAAATATCGAAGGTGATAATGCGAGAATAGCAAAAAGTTCCATACTTTGATATCTGCCATTTTTCGATATTTATCTACTGTGATTTTTATATCACTTTGTGAGAATTGGCCTCCAGATCATAAGCATAATATTTCATTTTATTTGACATCTAATAGGTATGGTTTCCCCTAATCATCCATTTAAAAATATATTGTTAAAATGTATTCTAACTGTTTATTTTGTGATTGCAGAAAATCGAAGATAAATCATCAGAATTATCAGATGACTCCGAAGATATAAGTGAGTGTTTAAAATAATACTATTAGTACTGTTTTATTTTTATAGTATGTAGAAGTATACTGGCTCATCTGAATATTTTAAACTGTTTCCTACTGTAGTTGTAAAGTGAAGTGAAGACGGTTTAGAATACGAGGACATTGGACGTCGTACGTTAAACGATGAAATGATTACGTATGTAGGTTAGGTACTGTAGTACAACCAGATATATATGATACAGTGCGAATCTGAATACTCATATTGTTTGTTAAATGTTATGCTAATATGACTGTATAGGTAGGTATTTGTTCTTAATAATGGTCTACTATAGTCGTTAACTTACAGTTTGGTAAGTATATCCAATTACATAACAAATTGGTTTGCTACTTGTTTTAACAATGCTCTACATATATGTAAGAATTGGATGTTGAAGTGATAATTGAAAATTAATCTCAAGAGATTATCAATCACCTATATCATATTTTTTTAAACCAGCCAAGAGCGAGTTGGACTCGCGCACCGACGAGGGTTCCATTCTCAAAAGAAATATTTTTTGTTCTGAAAAAAATATAATCTTAAAAAAAATATTTAGACTTAGTTTTATTTTTCCCAGAATACATATAACATCTTCTATCAGTCATAATTATTTTAGAATTTTTATCGTAAAAAAGAATTTATTTTTTTATTAATTTAAATAAAACAAACTTTTTTTAACCTTTTCCTATAAATTCTCATCTATGAGTATATCTCTATGAGTCCGAAATATTTTAGATTTTCCGGCTTACAAACATCGGAGATAAGGCCCTTATCTTCGGTCATTTTTCGAACACTTTTGGCCATAAGTCAAAAACTATACAACATAAAATAAAATAAAAATAACACTTGTTTACAAGGTTTTTTTCATGAAACAAAACATATGTTTTGTTTATATTAGACCTCAACCTAGGGAACATATTTAAAAAAATTTAAGACGTTATACCTACATTTAAGATATTTAATGAGAAATATTTTCAAAAAAATCATTTCCGGTACGGACAAAAAATTATAAATAAATAATTTTATCTCTTTTCTTGTAAATATTTGTATCTGTATTTCTTACTACAGAGCAACAGTACTACAACCTAGCAGGTTCTAGTCCCAAAAACCTTGATAATTTTGCTCAAATAACTTCAGATATTGATGAAACAACCGCTCGCCAGTTTCATCACTCATACTTCCAAGGCTTTTCGGGAAAAAACCAGGTAGGAATGCAATAAATTAATTTCGAGGGACATGTATACATCCTTCGTTACAAATTCTGCAACGATCTCTCGAAAATGGTAATTGTTCTGTAACCTAAATATTTTCGAATGACAAGTTTGAAAAAATTCCGGGCAGCCCATTCAACATCGGTCAAGTGGCTCTCAAAGGGTTTATCATTCAAAATTGGATGAGGCACAGGTTTAGACACTGATAGAACATCTGCATATTCTATTTTATCTTTGTTTTTCGAGTTGGAACCAATAGTTTCAATCAAGCAAAAGTAACAGTCGGTTGCGTGGCCAGCTGGCTCTCTTCAGCCCACTTTCCCCAGTTGCCCTACTTTCAGATTTCGACCCTCCCCCCATTTCGGATCCCATTTTCCATAAAATTAAAATTATTTTCAAAGTTATTTTAGTTGGGATACCTAGATGCGGGCAAGCAAGTCCTACACTATGCCAAATTTCACCATAAGGATTCCTTTTTTATCATATTGGTACGGAACCCTAAAAAAGTAATAAAAACTTTAAAAATCAATATTTTTCTATCCAGTTTTTATGTTAGCACCGTGATTTCAGTGAATTGAATACATAAGAATTTGGCTGGTTCACCTTTTGGTTTGAAGGTAAATTATTAAGTGCACTAAAATGAACAATATTGGTATGAGATTTATCTGTCAGTAATTATACTTAATTATTTTTAAATCTGGAATGATTTCGCGACAGTCCATACTTATTTTTTTATTTACTGCACTTTAGAATAAAATCTTTTTTTTTACTTTTTTTTATTATATTCGTTTAGTTAATCGTAAGTCGATTATCCTGACAGCAGCATCAGGCTTGGCACTGTCGTATTGTCATCGGTGCTGAGATACAACACAGCGAATCCAAACATGACTTGATTAATGTTGAGGAGTTCCATTGTATACTGGCTGCAACATCAGGCCAAGGTCATGGTATTAATGTATTTGTTATCGGCACTAAGGCTAATCATAATGAACCCAAACACTTTGGGGAGTTCCATAGTGACCAGCAGACCTGGCTGCAACACCAGGTAATGGTTATCTGATTGTCATCGGATTTACAAATGTGCAAACATCGGCTTATGTTTAAGTTACCAATAATTCCTATGTCACGTATGATCTATCATACGTACATAAAAATTAGATTTTGAAGTTTGTTCAGTATTCTGTTGCGTTTATGAGGTAGAAGCCTGTGACAAACGGACGGACGACGAAACGACAGCGATTGAGCTTTATTTGCTATTCGGGTAGGGATCCCTAAAATGTGTGATAATATTGTTGTAAATTAAAACTACCAATTTTCAACCTGATATCGATTACAATTCAGGTCATTAGATAACATCGATAACACGTTTATGAAAGGAAATCAAGCTCGCTTACTAATTTTATCTTGTTTTACACGACACATAATTTTGCGTGATAACGACCTACTTCTATAAGAAATATAGTACTCTTTTATATTCCCTTCAATTCCGGCTACTCTTCTAAATCTAGTACCGGCCAAGTGCGAGTCGAACCTCGCTCTATCTATAGGGATACCGTACTTGGTATAAGATCTATTTGTAAGTTTTATGCAAAAAACGTTTGCTTGTGTTGCTTATAAAGTCACAGCACAACATACAAACTATTACATATGTATAAAAATTCTAGTAAATTTTTAAGTTTCTAGATACGAGTAGTAGTACCTACTTTTTAAGTTTAATCATGTATAATGCAAGGTTGAATAAATGTGTTTTCTTTCTTTCTTTCTTTACCATTCATGAGATAGGTCTGGTAACAAAAGTGGTCTAAATTGACAACTTCAACTAGCGCTTACGATGTTATTTTTGAATAACAAAAATATATAAAAAATATATTCGTCCTCTACTTGACGAGCTCTAAATACCTAAACGGTTCAGGTGCGGAACCGTTTAGGTATTTAGAGCTCGTCAAGTAGAGGACGAATATATTTTTTATATATTTTAAACGGTAAAAAAGGAACCCTTAAGGTGAGACTTTGATGTCCGTCCGTCTGTATGACAGCTGTTTTTCTCAGCAATTACTAATGCTATCGACTTGTAATTTGGCACAGTTGTAGAGCTTACTTGCCCGCATCTATCTATCTATGGTCGTAAAAGAAAATTTGAAATAATTTTATTTTTTATTGAAAATGAGGTCTCAATCTTAATGGTCAAAATCTGTAAGTGAGGCAAGTGGGGTATCGTATGATAGGGCGTTATTTACACATTACAAAAATTATTATTATCACTCAAATAAGAACTTTAACCAAAACTCAACTGCATTGAAAACCTGCTTTGTATTGATTTTGCGATGAATTATAGCGGCTATAACGGCCCTCGCGGTCTAATTTGTTTACTTTAGTGAAATATAAAACTGAAATGAAACTAACAACACTTATGTATGTATTGACTCTTTGTTTATTATGTACTTTCAGACGTAGTCGTGTTCTTTGATGTCCGTCGTTTGTGTACAAATTCAAATTAGTCTATTAAAGGATCATGGCATGACCAATGTGTGTCCCTCCCTTCAGGGTCATTATAACAGGTTTTGACTTCACATGGGCGGACTAAATTATAGATTAATAATTTGAAATCGTAGCCTTTTCGGGAAAGTGATTATGTGGAAAAGTAGTTATTATGAACCTATACTGGCAGCTTTAGCTATTCATGCATAGCTAATCATCTAAAAACAAAAACAGACCTCGTCCGAACAAACCATTTGTTTGTCCCGGAAATATCAAGTATACTTGCGAGGATATTTTTTTCTTAAAACCGGGTCAGACTGATTCTCCTCAAACTTTTTGTATGAAAGAATAGCCTATTATTATGATCATAACAAAATAGCTTTGTGATTTTTTCCCAGTTAAAATAATTTCATTAAAATATTATTAACGTGAAAGTTAGTGGCGCACACCATTTTATTTACTTCAGACGGATAATAAATAGTCAACATGTCATACTCTGATCGATAAATGAACAATATTGCCAAAAAAAAACTTTGATTGTGAAACAGGAGTAAGTCGTATTAGTCTGGAAGAAAACACTAATTATTTACCTAGCTAATATTTAAAGGGTGGTAATTAACCAAACTTCTGTTAAATAACATTTTTGTCTATTATAAAACTAAGTTGTCCTCTGAAATACTAGATTGGCGACCAACTATGAGCATCTGAAAATACTATTTCAGCGACTAAATATTGTCAAAACGAGAAAGGTTAACCGATACAAAGATACATGGTAATTTACATTATAGCCTCTGAATTTTCGACCCGAGTCATTGACATGAAGGTCATTCACCTTTCCCCCTCACCCCTCACCCTCAGACAAGTATATGCTAACAGTTTTTTCTGGGTTGGTATAAAAAACCGGACAAGTGCGAGTAGAGTCGCGCCCGGAGGGTTCCGTACAAACTTAATTATAAAGATAGTTAGGTACCTGTATGATAAAATATTTAAAAAAAATATCATTTACAGAAAAGCTTAGTAGGTAAGTTAGGTATTTTACCAATGAATATTTCACTCAAAAAACCTCGATATCTTCAAGGCGAGAGTGAATAGGTATTTACTAGACCCGGATCCTACCATCTTCGGCCTCATTTTCTCTTATAGTCAATTGTAAGTAAGGTAACCACCAAATATTACTCTAACGATAACTCTAAATTTAAAAAAAATATGAAAACCGACATACTTTTGTTGTGGAGACATCTTACTTTTTTATGGTCATCATCAGCGTCCTCCAAGTTCCTGACGTGAGAATAGTGTCATGGTCTTAAACATTTGACCTCAAATTCGAACCACCTAACTATTATCGTTCCTAAAATTACATCGGACATCAAAGATACTCCCAAGATCTTAGAACTACTAATCCATTTTTATCTGACATGGCTAATAACACTCTCGAAAAAATACTCTTAAATTAAATGCAGACTGTGGCTCGGTATAACGTATCGCTGCTATATGCTACTGTTACTACTATTCTGGTCATCATCAGACACGAGAGTCTTAAAAATTCAGTGTGATAAAGCGGCACTTTTCAAACCCTGACTTTTCAATGAATCAAATCTAGAGGTTCCCAGCATTATCGTTATTGAGATCTACTTACAATTTTACGCAGCGAGCTGCGCTGACTACGCCTAATTGCCGCCCTAGCCGTCGACCTAACCCAGCCGTCTCGTTTTCGCTCCGACTTATAAGTTAACCTGCAGGCAAGAATGTGCAAACAGTTTTTTCTGGGTATTATAAATCCGTCGCTGGAAATCAGTCGCTGGACTTAGTAATTTAGAGGTTAATTTATTAATCGAAACGCTGAGTCAAAATAATTGTTGTTATTTACTTGATGGTTTATTCGTAATAATCAGTTAGTTTATAAAGAATATGATTGGTTTATTAGGAGCGTTATTATTTTCTCGCCGCTCACAAATTAAACAGGATGTTAGGTTTTTGTCGTCAATAAAATTCCGCTCGCTTGATTTATAATTCCCCAAATTACAATGCCTTGAAAAACGCAAAATAGTCGCTGAAGACGTCGAGTTGTGGAAACCAGCCCGTTATTACATTACATGCCTCGATATGGATTTTTTTAAACTTATTTCTTACTTTTATAATATCACGGTCTGTCTACGGTCCAAGTAAAGCAATCTTGACTGAACTACTAACAGAGGTCTATTTACACAAACCGCTTTGAACCCCTTTCCTACACTAGCAAACAACGTTTCTGCATTCAAATACTAAAGTATTAAAACTTTGCTTATGTATTTTATACAGAATAATAAAATTATTAACTAAATAAATATTAACAGTGTTATTTACAATTTATTTTGTCAAATTCAAGTATTTTGTTGACCCACACAACTAATAACCTTTCTTGTACTAGGTTACATACAATGTCAAATAAATATTTTCTCTTTTTGTTTCATTTATTACCTCAAAGGTTCTACCTAATTATTCTGATGGGTTAGGTACTAAAATAAAATACTTAATTACATATTTTTGTATTATGAGCGAGGTATTTTCTTTTAGTAGGTAAACCTATTACTATTTTGTTACTCTTTCGTAATTGTAATTATGTAAATAATTGTATATTTGAAAATAAAAAAAATTATTACTTATTTGGATAAATTAGGTACTTACTAAAAGATAATATATTTAATTGTACAATTTCTATTAATTAAATAATACCTTAAAATTCGAATTCTAGTTATGAATTGAAATATTGAAACACTTCCACCAGGTGACCTGTTCGCTCATCTGGTTGTCTTGTATATTTAAAAATACATCATATAGATAGTTATATCAGCTCAAAGCAGGTACGTTATTTAGGTACTAGTAGGGTATCCATCACATTAGTTCGTAAGTTCTGTACTAGCTTTTTTATCAACGCTATTGTAAACAATGCGTGTGATAACCGGCTCTGATATTTGTGTCCCTATCAGGTTGTTAAATCGAGAAATCGGTCATTTCTGATTTTCATGTTAATAGCTTGATACTAATTTGATCTGACAAAATCTGTTTCTATGTACTTAAATACACTATTGTTCTAAACTAATGAAGCCAATAGGTAGTGCAGTGATCGGCTATTATAAATAAAATTCATATGTCAATTATGGCGCAATTCTATGAATCCTTTGCCTATTCCGATCAGTCATCATGTGACAACTTATAAACATGAAACATAATACGAATACTTAAACAGTGTTATTATAAACAAAGTGTATCTTTCCAGATCAGGAGAACAAGCCCGCAGATCATTTCGCAGAGTTCGGTAACATGACCAAAAAAAATTTATGTACTGGACGGTTTTTAACGATGCACAAAAGACGTAAAAAAAGGCTAATGACAAGATCGTTGTGCCAAGAATCTGCTTTACTGGATGACTTACACCCTGGACAAGTGCAGGTAAGTTTCTTTGATTACACTGTAAAATTTAATTATGTAAGCTTAGTTACAAAACATCTGCTCAACTAAAAAATTACGACCAATTTTGCAATTTTATTGATTACTTAACATCTCGCTTACGCCACACTCTATTTAAAAAAATGTTCATGTACTTAATTTTTTTACGACGAAAAACCTGTAATAATTTGTACTGATAGGTGTTGTATGTAGGTATTCCGGGAAAAATACATACCTACTTACCTATTCAAGAATATTAAGATGAATCGTATATAGGTATTCATATCACAGTAACAATAACGATGGTAATTATTTTTTATTATTAATAAGTACAGTTTTCAATATTTCTATAGCATAAATATATCAGCGAAAACTCCATCCAAATCCGTTAAGTAGTTTTTACGTGATGCGTGTTCAAACAAACAGACAAACAAAAATTTCACTTTTACGATAATAATCATATACATAGTTATGAATTCGGTTTATTTATTTTTCATATTTTTTTTGTATTTTAAATATACGGGTTAAATATCAGAAATGGGTTATCACAGCACCGTTTTATTTTATACTTCTAAATTCAAATTAAAAAATTAAAACTGGTCCTTTATCCTTCAACAACATTATATTTTTGTAGCTATAACTTTTTCATGGACTATCCCTAATTTTTACATAATTCCAAAAAAATAGGGAATGGCCGTAATAAGCTTATAAGTATCTGCAACTTGTATGCCTTTACCGCCCTAATGAACAATATTGTTTGTACAGTGGTCCACTAAATATAGTTTTCCGTTTGGTGATATTATGTACCTACAGGTTAGGTAGTATGTTTATTATTATTGCGGACTCCAACTTGACTACGGCTTAAACTGTATGCGACTGGACATTTACAATTTTTTTATGAATTATATTAAGTGACGGAGTAGTGCGTACGAGCGAGGGTGAGCCGAATGCTATTTGATTTGGATTAGTGAAACTTGACCCAATATCTTGATCCAAAGTTAAATTTCTTTATAACCTTAGATTTAGATTATAACTAGTAAATATTATGCACTGTTTTCCCGGCAATTGTCCTTCACAATATTGCGGCATATTGTTCAGAGAGACTTCGACGCCGCAAATTTAAATGTCATTTGTTTGTATTCATCACATCGCGCGTCCATAGGCACTATCTGTAGGTATATTCCAGTGACATATTGTCGGATACAGCTTTGCGTTCCAAGTAGTTCCAGCAAGGACGCCAATGCGAATGAAATATGGTGTTTTTGTTTTAATCTCGGAATAATCTACGTTATGATTTGGGTTTCTATAATGGTATAAAAGGAGTTTGAATATTAATAAGGACCAACACATGCTGCGAATTAATATCTTTATATATTAGTTTATTAATAGCGACAAATGAGCTCTTCACGCACGTTATTCAAATCATATAAATAACCGTAGTAATTAAGTTAAATTAGAATTAATGATAATGTTCATGGTAGATCCCGCGAAATAGATATGAGGCCTTAGTATAATATTTGAAAGTTTTACTATTCATAGAATTTATTCTTCATAAATCTTTAAAACGCAATACACTGCCATACTGTTTGTCATGTTGTAGTGGTCATTGACAATCGGCCAAGAATCTGGTAAACAAGAACAAGTGTATCTTAGTTTAAAAGTAGATGTGTACTTACCTATATATATAATTTTATGATTCAGGTAGTCCTAGATACTTACTTATATGTACTTTTTTGCGCTATTGCACAAATGCGAATACCATAGTCATAGACAATATACCTACGCGAAAATTATTAATGTAAGTACCTACACGTACTACTAAGCAATGAATGGCTATGTCCTTTAATCTTTACATAATTACATACTCATCTTTACGGTAATTGTCATAGATTATATTATGCTCTTCCAACATAATTTATTTAGTAATTATTCCCTCTCCTGCAAGAAGATTTGAGATACTGAATATTTTTGTTGGTTTTTAAGGAACGAAACTTTATTGTTGTCGCTACTACATTGGTCCGTCTGTCACGCAGGTCTAGTGCCTAAACGGAATAAAATAGAATATAGACTTCACAATTTCACATATATGCATGTATGTGAAATTGTGAAGTCTATATTATATGGTCGGTCATATAATATGTATTCCCTTAGTCCTTATAAATAGTACGGATCCCTACAGATATGGCGAGTCCGACTTGCACTTGACCCATTTTTATTAAAAACTTATCTTTGGAATTAGTTATTAATGTTATTATTTATACACAAGTATTATATAATACTTATACCTTTAAATTACATAAAGTATGTGTATTTTAATATTTATGTCATTTGGCTTTCTTACAGTGCATCCTAAATCAATCAGTGCTGTGGAAGTTCAATGCGTTTACTTTAGAAAACGTCTCAGGGGGTAAAGATTTTATTATATTTGTTTTTCCTCTGAAAACTAGTACCAATATAAAAATATTATCTGGTAAAGAAACAATTTGACAATACATTTACAATTTTATCACAGCTTTTACGTTTTAAATTTCACATTTTTTAAGCCCAGTATTTAAATTGTGTACCGGTTTTCAGGATATATAATATACGTTTATTTATCTCTTTTAATAGTAACTAACCAGTACCTAGGCGAATGCTTAATCGAAAATATACTTATTATTATCGAGTAATTAATTACATACTTACATAAATGTTTTATCTATTGAATTATTGATTTGTTTACGTAATTTATTATGCCCTAACGTTAAGCATATACCAATGAATTTTGATAATTTTTTTTTATTGATTTAGTTAAATTGGTGCATGCCGCTCCTTTGATAATATTACTTACATAAGAGTCACGCCCTTTTATTTTAGAAAAATATACTTTAAACTAGAAGCCTCTCCATAGATTTACTAGTAGCATAACGAACGACTTATTGTCTATTTGGAGAACAACAGAATTTTTACAAATTATTCTGCTTACGGAGACCACTTTGCATTACAATGTGGAGGTTGCTTGTTACAAATTAACATGTTTTAAACAATCGAACATATTTGCAACACACTCCGAGTGACAATATTGGTAACGTTTTCACTTCACGGACATCTATGTTATGATCAGTTATGTCAGAACAGAACACATAAAACTACACTATTTTTACAACCTGATGCGTAGTGTAGAGATTGAATGGGTGGCGTACACCTGCGACTAATCAGTCAGTTATTATGAGATCAGTCAATTTTTATTATGATTCGATGCTAAAACGTTTTAACAAAGTTTTGTCGACTGGTACTTTAAAAATATTTCCTACGAGTCGTTAGTCTAAAAGTATTTGTAATTGAATTATTGGATTTAAAGTATAGGTATGTTGTACATGTTGTATGTTGTAGGTACGTATCGAGAATGGTCAATTGGTATATTTATTTTATTTAACACTTTAATGTACAAAAATAGTACAAGAGGCGAGCTTAATGCCATGCGGCATTTTCTACCAGCTAACCATTGGGTCATACACTTGGTTTCCTTCTGAGCAGAAAATAAATCTATACTCAAATCATCATCAGCCTATTTTCCTCCAGTAGAGTTGTGGCTTGGGACATAGGCTTGCTGTTTCCGAATGCTCGTATAATCCTTGAAAACTTATGTGAGCCCAATGCTGGTTGCTCGATTACAAATACAAAATACAAATATACTTTATTGCACACCCGGAACAAAACCAAAACATACAACATAAAGAGAGGTACAATATAATGATGTACAATATATATTACATGTATGACATCCTTATTTGAAAACTTTTTTCCTCAGATGTTCCTTTCCTATCAGAATAGGCAGTAGGTGCCAGATTTACGTACATGATATTCGAAAAATCTAACGTCGTCGTTATCACAAGAAAAATTGTACAAAGATACTAAAAACGCTTAAAGAAAACCTTCAAACAAATAATGTATAATTTATTATTGTTCTTATAGGTCTCGCGTTATGTAAGGCGCACTGCACTTACTGCAAAGTGCACCCACTTATCAATTTTAAATTGTTTATATCACAGCCTCACACATCACAACAGTTGACTCTTCGACTAAAGGGCATTGTCATTTAGCTCAGTAATAATAACATTGTATGGAAGTAGTAAATCTATACATATACACTATGTTTGACTAACAATGCTAACTAATTGAATGCGAATGTGAAATAGACTCATCATCATAAGTGCTCTTTGAATGGACCCCAATTGATTTTCTCCACGGGTAAACCGACATGCGTAATCCAAATACTTATCGTTTTAACTGTGTCTTACAGTAATATTTTGTAAACAGGTCGATGTCTACCAGTGCTGTGTGTTCATCTGTTCCACATCTACGGGTTGATATCGTACTTTAGACTCGATGCTGCAAAGACGTGGAAGCTATTCTGTCTAATCGAGGAAGGTTACCACAGCACAAATCCTTACCACAATTCTGTGCATGCGGCAGATGTCACTCAAGCTATGCATTGTTTCTTACAACAAAAACGGGTGAGTTTACTACGCCTTTTATGTTTTTGCGCTATATATATATATATATATTATACGCTATTGATTAGATATATAGATATTTTTTAGTGTATAATGAGAGCAGACGGGTAGACCACCTTCACCTGGTGGCCATAGCCCATAGACATCTTACCTCACTATGATGCTATTAAAGGGTTTTCGATGCAGTGAGCATATGCGTATTTACCCGTAATACAGCAATGTAAGCATTGCAGCAGAAATAGATACTTACATCTCTTTTTTCTGTCATTTTATCGCTCTGTGACTCTTGATATTAATTATCTATGATAGTTGTGTATTCTCGACGCAACATTCAACGTATGAGGCCAAGTAATTAAAGGTTAGAAAAACAAACTAAAGAAATAGAAATAGAATATCCTTTATTAATAGACCATTTAGGTACATATGACAAAAAATATGTAAGAAATATCACAAAATGAGTAAGATTCTAACTTGACCAAATTCTAACATGACTAAACTTCATTTATAAACTAACTATTCCAAACTATTCCGTCTAGCTAAAGCCTTTTCATTTCTTCATCATATCGTTTCGAGGCCTTCGCTCAAACACGACGACTCTTTCTATAATTTGAATTCTGAAGTGCATTTTGTATAAATCCCATCAGAGTCAAGAAATGACATTTATGATGCTAAACTTTTTAAGTTACTACTTTATTTTAACTTAATTTTTTACGAACTCTCAGGCGCACTTTATATAACCGACGTTATCCCCGCAGCGAAGCTTTTAGTCTACATTGGTGTGGGGTGCAATGTATAAATCTAATATCGAAAATGTTGTAAATATCCACTTTATGTGTTTTAGTGCCATAATGCTTAGCACAGCACATGCTCAAGTGCAACTTGTGCGTGGTTCCCGTATGAGAACAATTTACATTACCAGCGCTGCGGTTCTGCCGTACCGGTCGGACCGCAGCACATGCTGAGCATGTGCCCTTTTAATATTGCATTGTTTTTATTTTATTTTATCCAAAATTGTTTTAAGTTTAATAATGTGTGCTATGTTAAATACATGTTTTTTCTTTCTTCTTTCTTTCTTTACATAGAGGGTGAATAACAAAAGCTTTGTTAAATACTCTTTCGCGAACCAATTGCGATGTATGTTAGTGTTTTTGTTCAATTTGGACCATTATTCAACAGATCCGAGATAACATGGAACCGTTGGAGATAATGGCCTCGCTCCTGGCAGCCATTGCTCATGACATGGACCACCCAGGTGTCAATCAGCCTTTCTTAATCGCCACATCGAACCACCTCGCTACTTTATATCGAGTAAGTATTTCTTTATTACAAAGTATTCGGTTTACTGAAACACTGAACTCATAAGAAATGTGTAAGTTATAGGGAGTAGCAAATAGAGTAAATTGCATTTATTTTAGAGATTGAGTCAAACAAAACACACTTCTTATTAATTTCGTAGAAAAAAATTAGGAAAGCTTTTGTTATATTAGTAGGTACAATAAAGAAACTAGCCCGCGAAGAAACACTTATTTGTTTTGATGTGAAAACATGTTATAACTCGTGAAGAAGTAAGGAAGCCGGTTCGGGCATCGATTTGTCACTTTTATATGTCTTCTTACAAAAGCTAATAACCTCGTCAATTAAACAAAACTCATTTGGAGTCAAATGTATTTAGCTAAAATAATCAGAAGAGATGAGGAAGGAGTTCAAAGTTAGACAAAATGTTTTCACACAAAACAGCGTCCCTGTGCTTCTTCAATTGTTGCCACTTCCATGTGCAACCACTTTTTTTTATTTGAGTATGCCTAGCATGGCTAATTGCTTAACAAATAAAAATTAACACTGAAAATTCAATAAAACTGTATATTTCCCATCTAATTAGAATACTTCAGTTCTGGAGAATCATCACTGGCGGTCTGCTGTCAGTTGTCTCATCGAGAGCGGGCTGTTCGAACAGAAGCAGGATATGCGGTGCAAGTTAGAACGTCAAATCAGCTCACTCATTCTCGCAACAGACATCACCAGGCAGCAGGAGTACCTAAGCCAGTTCAAGGTAAATCTTATGCTTCGTATGCGTATCGACTCAAATGCATTGACCAAGTCATACATGTTTTATAGAACGGCGTGGCGCCGCGCCGTGCGTTTAGCTTTAGAAAAGAGATTTCAGAAGGACACACGAAGACAAGTAACCTACGTATTGGTAAATTATCGAAAGTACTGACGACAATTTTTATTTTGGCCACCTGATGGTAAGTAGTCACCATCGCCTACAGACACGTGCACCTAGGTTCTTTATTTAGTATTTGTGAACCGATTTTGATGATTCTTTTTTTCCACTTACAAGGATATTTCTAATTGAAGGTCAAGATCCGATGATTCAATTAGAAAATGGACAGCGGAACTCCTTAACGGATGACAGCACATAATCTTTAATTAAGCAACTGTGAACCTTTCCCCCTCCCTTCCACCAATCTCAAAGCCTACATTACTACAAACAATAGTGAAATTAATTATTTTTAAAAGAAAACTAAATCCCTCAAATATCTTAAAAAAATACAAAGAATTATAAAACAAATGAAAACCTGGGTGTAAATATTAAATTTGGAGTCGGTGCCAAACACGTGCACCGCTTTGCACTGCTTTGACTTTCCACGCGGCTTGTCATGCGCACAGTGCAACGTGTTGCACGGGGCTGGCACCCACACCAAATAAGGTAAGGTAAATATTAGGTAAGTACTCACCTAGGTTTTCATTTATATTATAATTATTTTTAATACCGATATGTTGATTCCATTTTTAAAATAATTCTGGTGGATTGTAGTCCTCAGAAAAATATACATTATTTTTGAATCCTTTGGCTTAACATTTTCGCTATTCACTACACGATTAGACTTATTTCGCTCGATCATAAGTAATCCCAAAATTACCCTTATATCAACATATTAACCAATTTTTTTACCTTTATTTTTCTCATTTTAAGCATACAATTTATAACAAAATATTTGTCGTGAAATATTAAAGACGAATTCGCTATCACATTTCTACAAATCATGCCTTTTTTATACGATGTCGAAAAAGTACATTCAATCATTGTAGTATTTTATCGCCAATCGGAACGCAGATTCTTGAATTTTGTTCTGATTTTTTTTTTCAAAATAAATCTTTAAATAATGTATGTTAAAATAAACTCATTCCATAATATCTACCTATCTATTATCTTTAACAAACAATTTTATTATTTAGGTACTATAATGTACACTATCGAGCACGAGTGGGAAACGCGCGGGGTGTAGCCCCGGTAGACGATGTCTACGCGACTTTCTTCACCCCCTCAAATTCTCGCTAGCGCTGAATTACCTCGCCTTAAGGTTTTAATTTTTTTATTAAAAATAATGTACTCGTATGTGTCCTTCCTCTGGTAAACCTTAATCATTAGAAAGTGAAAACTTCGTACGATTTTTGACTACCTAGCTGTAATTGACGGGAAAATACAAATGGTATATTATTTTTATTTATTATACCTATTGTATAGATCTAGCTTATTGTATATGAACCAACTTTTGTTGAAGTGTTCTTCTTTGCCTTGGGATCGCTGTTATACGAGTATTACTTAATTTGTGGTTATCGCATTGAACCTCTGACTCGGGTGCATCAGCTATTGGTACGCAAGCATATACATACCTCGATTCCACATCCTGATACCAGAGCTACGTTTATTATTATATGTATATATTACGTTCGTTCACTATATCACCGATTTCTAATTTTAAAATATGACGTAGTGCATTAAATCTAGGCCGGTACAATATTGGTTCTAACGCTAAATATTGACAAGTATTACAACAATACAATCACTACACACAATCGAAAATCGATTGCGGTTTAAGCTCCCTTTATAGATGTCTATACCTACATGTTTAAAGTGTTGTTTCTATGTCAAATCAATGATATTTTGCAATAAACGTAATATCAATAATAATAATAATAGTAATCCCATGCCGTTCATTCCAAATTATTGTTCACCACCTTCATTCTGGTATCAAACGAAAAAGCTCGTCGAGGGCTGTTCGATAAACTTACAGCGCGGATCCGGGTGGATGCCGGGAAAACGACCCACAACATTTTATGTTTACTTAAGTTTCATAAGTTAGTATCTAAAACAATCGCCAATCAACATCATTTTAATATAGTTATTAAAGAACCTAACTATAGGTTAACCGCTTAACTGTGGTATCGCCTGCGCTAAGAGGGGCGCGGGGCGGGCGGGAGGTGGAGCCTGCCGCCCGCCGCTCGCTCGCCCTCTGTCGCCCGCCCCGCGCCCCACTTGCCGTGCAGGCGATACCACAGTTAAACGGTTTACTTATAGTTTAATCTACCAATTTACGAATCTGTAAATGAATGATTTTATGACCGATTAGAATTTAAAATTAAAAGTGGACATAAAGTGGAAACCGCTCAACAAAATCTATCGCAATTTGCGATTTAGGCATCACCCCATTATCAACTTTCATTCTGTCGTAGTTTTAGTTCGGTAGTCAATATACCAAAAAAATCGCAAGTATGTACCAACTTTGAACAGTCATAAAAACAAATCCATGTTATGGTTATGATCATAAAAAATATTTTTAGAAAGAATTATTAGTGGTATATCTATGCTGAAAATCACCTGGAATTAATTGTGTCAACGAAATGGGATTATTAGGAAAATGGGATTTTTTGAAACTTTGTTAATGAATATCTCCACATCCGCGTCCGGGTCCGCGCTGTATGATCGCGAGCTCTCGTTTGATACTAGAATACGAAGGTGGTACCTAAACAATAGTTTGGAATGCAAGGCGGAATGAAGAACTATGAAGATTTTATTTAAATATTGGCTATGATAATTTGTAATTTGTTTTTTCTACAAATAACGAACACGAGCGGAGTTTATACGAAAATAGTTGTTCCAAAATTCTAAAATTTACTAATCGACACAAGATACGAGTGGCGAATGTAAAAAACAAGTCGAAGGACTTTATCCAATCAAACCAAAAACAACTAAAACAGTGCGAACAAAGATCAACACAACGCAGTGCCAAATTATTAAACAACATAAAATATTGTAATGGCACGATTTGTGTTTAAAAGAAAGCAAATTCCATGTTGTGACGCGCGTACGCCCTAAAAAGAGTTGTTTGCTCTGCTTTGAGCCGCTGACCGAGTTTCAGGAAAATGTGACTAATGAGTCAAGTATACGAAAGTACGTTCATATGCAGATACTTATCACCATACTGCGATCGACAGTTTCAAAACATGCATCTGAAACTATACGCGTCTTTTCATCCACTATTTATAGAACGAGAGTCCAGAACGAGAGTGATTTCTACCTCAAAATAGGGGGAAACCGCTAAACTCTTTAATGAACGTAAATGGATCCGAAAAAGACATTTAACCACACCTTAAGGCAGTCTCAGACTGGGCTCCCATTATTTGCAAAACGTTTTACGTAACCTACCCATTAGGGTGTGTGTGGTAGATTAACTAATATACCACCAACTGTGCTAGTTTAAGAATATATGTGTACAGAGAGATGATGTTGCAACCTATAGTAGGGGTAACCCATTTGGTGTGCTTTAATATATTCGTGGAAGAAGTAGATTTCCTATACACCGCAATTTAGTACATATAGAGGGAGAAACAATAGCATTTCAGTTGTCATCCCATCACATCACACAGAAAAGTTTTCATATTTGTATATTAGCTTAACGTATGATTAGTGGCCTACCTATTGTTAGAGTTGTTCAGGCTGCCCGTATGACTCTGATGTGGCTTAACGACTGCTGTCGAACGACAACAACGGGGACCGACTATTTTACGTGCTTTCCGAGGCACAGAGGATATCGGATGAAACATGCTAGGGGCTCTCCCGGTACGCGCCCAACGTTGCTTTACCTGCACGATCACTTTCTGGCCGTCTCTCAACTAGGCTACGAGCTCCTTATATTAACCAATACAGAAGAGTTTACATTCTGAGGAAGTGGTGATAAGGGTGGTTTCCGTTTAGTGTAAGATGAGTCTATCTCGTCCGTATTATTCATATACTAGCTGTTGTTCGGCGGCTTCACTCGCGGGACTTTTTTATCGCGGGCGTGCGCTCAACAACTTACCAAAGTTTCATCGCAATCGAATGAATGGTATAGGAACGCATAGAAGACAAACAAACAAATAAGTAATGTTTATTTTGTAGCCGTGATAGATAGTAGAAATTTTCTCTAAATGCCCAAAAGGATAGTATTGATTCGAGAACCATAGTAAGTTACCATAGTAACGTGGTGTCAGGGTAAAGCGTGAGCGGTTCATTTACACGTGCCGGCCGGCGCGGTGGCGTAGGATAAAGATAACCTACGTTTCGCAACTCTCGGTTCGCAACTAAGTATTCGCTCGTCCCGTACGTAACCGTAACATTGTACGGCTGTTCAGAATTGCAAAAATGTAACTGGCCTTTTTAAAGTAATATCACTTCATGAAGAGCCTATTGTTTGGGACATCCATTAAAGGTTTTTTTTTAAATTGGCAACGCTAGTGTGCGCGGTCATACCCCTTAAGTGGCCCGTGAGGCCGTGCCGACTTATGTATTTACTTATAAACATCTGCTCGAGGAGTGGCCTTTTTGCTTTCTCCCCTAATGGCAAGCGAAACGAAAAATGAAAAAAGAAAGTATTGTAATCGAGAAGCCAAATCATTTTTTTTAATAAAACGTCTTCTATATCATTAACTCATATCGTATAACCTAGTAAAAAAATCTTCCGTCAGTCCGTTAAACTTTCCTTTAGCGGCTTAACAGAGGCTAAAATTTAGAATTTAAGGCTCATAAAGTATTATCGAAGAACTTTTCATGGATTCCCGCTACTTTCAAAGTTTTCTTCAAACATCGCATGTCGAAGTCACCACATAAACCAGCTATATACCCTTTGGTCCAGGAAAAATCGTTCAGGGGTAATCGCCATTCTACGGAAACATATGTTCGCATTTTGCTCAAAAACGACCCACATATTTTTTTCAAATACCTCATTTAATATTACGAACTTCTGCATGAAGCGGCTATTTGTCCAGGGAAAATCGATTAGGGGTAGTTCCCATACCATAAAAGTATGCATATTACCGCTGAGTGGTTTGAGCTACCGGGCTACCTTATTTTATATACAGGGTGTCACATAAAGTATGGACCAGACTAAAAAGGCGTTTGCATATGACTGATTACTATAAAATCTTAAACTATCACTTGCATCTTTCGGTCTACTATAAAATCTAAAACTAGCTTAACTACAAATTCAAAATTATAAAATTTCAAGCAAGTTCACTTTGTTGCACAATGTAGCACATTGTAGCTTACATGCACACATCAGGCGATGACAAATACACATTTAATCCTGGTGTACTGTAACTATACTGTCGTACTCGTAGATTTTGAATTTCTGTTAACTACGGGTCGCACTCACTACTCACAATCGCCTGAAATGGAAACCTTACTAGCACAGATAACCCACATGAGTACTATTTTAGTAAAGCCAGGTCAACTATCTATACGTGTGTTTAGGAATGAGTAAGCTCTGTAGTAGTAATGGAGCACCCGGAATTTCTGGCTAAAATATGTTTATTTTATTTATGTACATTATTACATTTAATTATAAACGTATCCACTTAGTTACCAAACCTATTACTCTGAGCTTGGCATCATCTAAATATGCTTTGTCCAAACAGCAATGATTTTCCTGGTGACGTATGAGCATCTTCTTGAGCCATGACTTCATGTGTATGGGTATTATTATGTATAAACTCTGCATAAAATATTGCACATGATTACTTGAAACAAGCTTTTGTTAAATATTTGTTCCAAAAGTTACTCACCACTACTTTGATAACTATAAATCTATGATACAACATAAAATGGTTAGTTAAAGATATCCTATAATCTTTCATAACTTTAATTATTTCTTTGCCAAAACTCACATTCTTAAATTGCTGGGTCAAGTTATTATACTTACTACACATTTTTTATTTTGTGAAATGCAAGTCGTAATAAAGTCGATCAAGCAATAAAATATATGTAATTAGCCGGTTTATCTTTGCTATCCGATGACTGATATTTTTAACATTGCAAAAAGGAAATGCATATATTACTACTTTTTTTTCAGAACTAGAACGTACGAACGGCTACTATTTACAAGTTGTGTACAGTTATGAAATATTCACAAGCGCTAGGCTGTCCCCATTTGCTAGTCTTTGATTTCCATATTTTTCTTGTTTACTGTGTGTATAGTGGCTATTTGCAGAGATCTATCTATTTTTACAAAGTAGGTATATATCGTCGCTCGACAAAATCACGAACGGAGCCCCAATTGACAAAAAAATGTTGATAGAATACTTTCCAGTCTAAAATTAACCTGAACGCCAACTAACATCTAAATATAAAAATCCTTTATTTTTGTCAACATCAGGGCCATCACGGCTTTATGGGGCGCCAGTTACTATTACAAATAGTAATAGTAGTTATTATATTAATATAATAATAGTGATTTCATCACAAACTGTAAAATACTCGTATATGCTCAGTAACACATACATGTGTTTATACATAAAACATTTTAAAAATATACCTATAGTATCATGACGGATGCGAGCAGTCAGTGGGTAAGTATGTTTGTTACTGATCTGCTATATTTTAACACCTTTAAAACCTAAACCAACGTTCTAGGGTTCTTAAAAATAATAAAGACTTTCGGATTTGATTGACGTAAACGACAATACTGATTTATTCATGAAATTCTGGAGTTTTGGCGGAGAAGTTAGGCGTCATATACGTAGGTACTAGCAGCCTGCACGTTCGGCTGTCAAACGCCATATTGATTTAATAGGTAGGTAAAAATACCAGCCCGAACGTGTCCACCCAATTGTGTATAACAAAACATTTTTTGAAATATTACAATTCTCAGAAGTTTCCGTATTTCAAATTAAATTTCACGAAAATGTAGGCATTAATTGGAACAAAAACGTTAATTTTTTGTGACTGCTGGTGGATATTTAGGCTAACAATGTATGGGAAAAAACACTGTGCTTTCGAGAGAAATCCACATACTCGTACATACATACGAGTCGAATTGAGAAGCTCTCCTTTTTTGTCGTCGGTTAAACGACCTGGAGGCCAATTCTATAAATATCACAGCAGATAAATATCGAAAATAAAAATGGCTGATATCGAAGCACAGGACATTGTTGCTATTCTCGCATTATCACATTCCATATTTATCAAGTCCTAGCGATCGACATGCAACAAGTGGCCATTATATCAACATGCAGTCGATAATTTCGTGATATTTACAGTCGACATGTGAGACATGATATTTATCGAGTTTCGATATTACGAGTATATCCCGTTTTTTAGAATTTGATACCTGGCGCCATGTCAATAACCGTCGAGACAGAGGCTGGATTTGTGCCACGTCTCGGCCTCAATTATCATCATCAGCCTATTTACGTTCGCACGATATATAGTCCTACCTATTACCTTTGTACGGGTGGGCGAGGGACAATTATGCACTCCATCCGAGCCTAAAGTAGATTTTTGAATTCTATGTGCCTTAATTTAAAAGTGCTAGCGCGCACTACTGTTCTGATTTTCGCGACACGACTTTAAAATCGCGCTGTAAGTATAGTTTGGTTGCGATTTTTTTCTCGCATGTGCGCGTACTTCCATATAAACCAAATTAATTAAAGATTAAATTATCTCAATATTTATTGTAATAAAATTCTGCACATTTTTCATACTTGTATTATGGAAGGTCTTAATGTAATTCTAATAATGTCGACCAATTCGAATAATTAGGCGATTTTATCTTATCAGTTCCCATGTTTCATCATAATACCTATGTCAATATTACTTTATTATCTTTGATACAATAAATAACATAGCTGTCTTAATTTGTTCCAGGATTACCTTGATACGAACTCTCTCGACCTGAGTAGAAGCGACCATCGCCACCTTGTTCTCCAGATAGCCCTCAAATGTGCCGACATATCAAACCCCTGCAGACCTTGGGAAATCAGCAGAAAATGGAGTCTAAAAGTATGCGAGGAGTTTTTCCGACAAGGCGATTATGAAAGGAAGTTAAATATCCCGGTTACGGCCCTCTGCGATAGACATACAACATCTATACCTAAAATACAAACAGGTGTGTTCGAATGTTTTTTCTGTGTCATATAACTGTATATTTATAGATAATTTCCGGCACCGATGTTGAGCGCAGGATGATGTTGGTTCACTTTACGCGTAAACCGAATCGTAAATCACGTAATCACAATGACACTTCCACCCCATCCATACCGCCAAACAGGCGCAAAATATTTTACTGCGCAAATAACGGCCACTTCTCAACTTCCGTGCTGGTACATATACTACTGTCACTGTCCTTACTTTTCGGTGCAGATGAAACTACTTAGCCGCGTTAATTTTTATTCAGTGAAAGTATAGCCCGACCAGGAAAACATTATACATGCTATAAAATAATGTTTTTTCCGACTAGTTTTCATGTTTACGCAATAACCAAGATGATTGTAATTAAACGTTTCAGGATTCTTCAAATTCGTCGTCACGCCGCTTATAACAGAATGGCATAGATTTCTCCAAAACGACTTATCAGCGCAAATGCTTGAGAATCTCCTCTTCAATCAAAGCAAATGGGAAATGCTTGTCGCTGAAGAGATCGCTGAAGAAACAAGAACAGAAATATCTGATGCGGATATGGTAGATGACGATCTTGAAACTTGTTCTGGAACGAATATTTCCGACAGTTCAGAGCTACTATTACCGCTGCGCAGAAGTTCTCTAAATCCTGCTAGACAAATGGGCCTGAAGGAACAACTGAGGCGTTTCTCCGTTCCACTGAATGTATTCCAAGATTCAAAGAACAAGAACAGGGATAAAAGTAGAGCTTCTTCAGTAGTGGAGACACGCAGTCGCGGCAATGCTAGTCCTGTAGGCAGCGAGCATTCGCTGCACTCTCAACTGAGCATTCGAGGTCAATGCGAACATGGTCATGCTGCTTCAGAAAAAGTCCTGAGTTCGGAAAAATTGCTGCCCGATTCATCAATAGCTTCCATCACGACTCCGGTACAGGCGACACGGTTGAGCACCGTATTGAAGGAAGGCGGGTCCTGGAAGCTCATTCGTCAACAAACTTTCCCACCTTTAGAAACTGTTGCCCGCACACACGCTTTAGCCGCCCGCCCCATGCACACAAGCAACGAGGACGCCATATACCCGTCCCGATTCTCCAAGACTGATATTGGAAAGTTGGACAGAAAAGAGGGCAGATTTAGCAATATATTCAAGAAAAATGATACCGATAAGACTGATAACGATGACGCTTCTGAGAATAATAATGTAGATGTAACTGAGTGTTCACGTAATTTAGAGAAAGAGAATCTTGATCCTTTAATTCTGGGTTCGGGCGGAATTCGACGCGATTTGTCGGGTATAGGGAGTCAGCTTAGAGATAACTTGACAGCGGTGCAACTGGGCGTACTGGCTTCCGATCAACTGCTCAGACGTAGGAAGTCAATGCCGGCAGACACTGTCGCCTACAGTAAGATCTTTTCTTTAATATTGTATTTGAACAATGGCTCATTTATACTACCACTTACGATTGAAACGCATGTTGTTGTTTACATTTAGTCGATTTTATTATGATGTGGTGATCTCATTCGGCCGACGAACCTGTGTAAATGAGCTATTAGTGTTATTATAAAATATTTATACATAATTATTAATTTAGCCAACCAAAGGGCTAGGTATTATAGAATATAGTACTGCAGAATATAGTTGGATTAAAATCCACTATTGACACAAAAGAAGAAGATAATACCACAGACATCATAATAGGTAAAACGTCTAACGTTGTATGGTCAAAATGTACACACTTTACGATGCGGTGGTAGATTAATAATGACTAAAAATTCTGATTTCCCACACTTGGGTGAGAAAATAGTACATTTAGAACTTAGCGAGCTTATTTGTATAGCGAAATGTCAAACATTTTGGCCACGCTTCGATATCTGTCAGTATACTAGTGAAGTCTAACTATTATAACTATACGTCGGGGGAAAGAGGATATCCATTGCTTAAATAAGTAGTGTGAGTGAGACGGTTATATGTCCTCAATGTACGTACAATCCTTTTGGGTATGCTTAGTATGTTCATTTTGATGTCTGTGGTTAATACATATGTAAATGTAGATGTCTAAATGGGTCAACTACGTTTTCTGGAATTATGAAAAAAATTAGGATAACTTTTGACCTAAAATTATTCATTGTCGATATCTTTCTTTCTTTTCTTTCCTTACTCTATGGGAATTCTGAAGGTTTTGGATGGTGGTAGATCCTGATGTGCATGATCGCCTGGGGAGGTATCAACCTCTTACCTATTTCTGTCGCATAGCAACAATGCTTAGTGTTCCAGTTTGAAGGGTAAGAGATCCAGCGCAATTACCGGCTAATAAGGCACTCCATCTAGTCCTCAAGGTTAACAGCGCATCGAAAACCCTATAATAATAATACAGTGTGCTGAGGAATCTCATGAGATGTCTATCTCCATATACAATAAAAAAAAATGTGCTTATAATGCATAATTTATAATTACAGCGCCAAAGGAGAAGAAAATGCGTGAGATGACTGCTGCCATTCCACAATTACTTCGGCGGACGTTGTCCGGGAAAGAGTGTTGGTCTCGGCGCCGAGGTTCCGCGCCGGCTCCCGTCGACCCCTCAGAGTTCCGAAGCCTGGCGGCTTTGGGATCTCTACGGCACAGCGTCAACGGTGGCCGGAGAAAACCCAACCCGATCGTAACTTGCCAGCAGTGGCTCACTAAAGCAACCTACAGCGTACAAGAAAGGACTTTGCAGCAACTGCCGCGACGAAGTTCACTCCCCGTTGAGGTGATAACAGGTGCTTTATGTAGCTTTTTAACCCCCGACCGATCGATGGAGATCGTGTTATAAGTTTGACACGTTTGTCTGTCTGTTTGTCTGTGGCCTCATAACTTGACAACGGATGACCTGATTTTGACCCGGTTTTTTCATTTAATAGATAATTGTGTCGAGTGTTCTTAGCTAGGTCTGATAAAAATTGGATCAGTGGTTTCCAAAATCATGGAGTATCTTTGATATCAGATGGGATCTCTGGAACAGTAATAGTAAATGGTTCGAGTTTGAGTTCAAATGTTTTGGACCATGGAGCCACATCTGGAACCTCAAGGACCTGATGATGACCAGGAAAAAGTAAGGCGAAACAGTGCATGTAACTTGTGTTCAAATTTTATTTGCAGTTTAATGTTTGCTACTGTTTGGTTCATTAGTAGCCCTAGTTAGATTAACCTCTTCTAACTTTTAACTAACCAGGTTAACTGGTCGAATTTTTTTGGACAAAATGTTTAGAGATGGATCAGCAGTATTCAGTAGTCATAATCACCTAAAGGCCTGCAATACCAAGATTATTGGTATTTAAAAAAATACATGTATAATGCACTGCCGACCCGCGTGTATGGCTTTTAAGAGATGCTTTTTCATTTAGTAAGACCTAAATCATATTTGAAACCGGAAAATACATATGAAAATTTTGAAAAACATAATTTAGTTAGACTTAGTAAAGTAAACACATCATTTATGGGTCACTGTGTACGATTTTATAATAAGATAAATATGAAAAAAATTAAGACCCATATAAGACGGACCTTAAATAAATGGTTTATTATAAAATAAATGACTACTTAATGATATGATATAGAAAAGATGTGATAAAGAGGCTCTGTCCTAAATTCAGCTCTAGCTCTGCACGTTGTGTATATGATTGTATTCATAATTATTGTAAGATATATTTATTTCAAAAGATGTGCTGCTGAAAGTTTCTTGCACCGCTTCTTTCCTTTCAGCTATAGCACCTTAAGCGAAGCGGTGGTAGAGTAAAAAAATTACGTTGTAAAACTGTACTATAAGGTACTTTCTTCCAATAAAAACATTTTGATTTATAATTCGTTAATATTCTGCGCCACTAACGCTATCTTCTACCGTAATAGAACAGACAAAACTCATACGTAATTCACGACAATTATTAATTAAGTCGTTTGATAAAATTATTTACCGATACATCGTGTAATATTCTCTTGGCGTGTGGCCAAATGATTGAGCAATAACATGAATAATTTATTCCTTCTGCTAAGTCGTGGAAATGTCGTGGATTATGTATGATGTTGCTAAATTATTCCAGATTCCAGTCTAAATTATCTTTAGCTCCCACCAAAAAAGTATTTGGTAGGTATATACGAGTATAATTATGTTATATAATGTTTTCTTTGCTCTTCAGGTATATCGTCCGGCTGATCTGATGACGTCTGAATCCAAATAAATACATACGGTAATTTTGGGAGGCTAATGATGCTCAAATAATATCAATAATCGCCAAGCAGACCTATTACTCTGTTTGACTTTATTAGACTTTTGTTTTGTCCAGTTGTTTATTGGCAACACTGAAGGTTTTGTATAGAGGGATTGTCAAGTACGAACAAAAAGTAATGAAATAATTTCGATATTATTATTGTAATGTTCTGCTCTCTGGATTGAACAACACCCAAAATTAACAATAACACCCAAATGCACATTGTCGTCTAGGATGCGCAGCAGCCTCGCTACTTGGTCGCTGCCCATATAAAACAGCAGTCCCGCTGCTGCTACGGTATTTTATATGGATTGCGGCATTAGAAATTATTTTTAGACTAGGCTGAATGGAGGAAGCCTTTGCCTCCAGGCTGTATAAAACAACAGTCAGGCAGATTTTATTGATCTGTATGCTGAGGGGAGAAGTTTGGTATAAATATATGTATAAACATTTTTATACAAAACCAAACTTCTACTTTTTTTTTATTCATCTTTTATTCAGTATAAAATACAATATTATCTTAAATGTATACCGCCAAACTGCTTAGCAGTTTATCGGCGGGCTTATTGCTACTTTATTATAAATAATAATTACTATTTTATACTTAGTATAATTACACATCGCAGAAATAAAGATTCACGTACATGGGTAATATCGTGATAACGTAATATTAACTAACCTAATATAATAATTCCGTACTATTAACTAACACGCACCGACTTCTGCTTAGAAATAGAAACCGGTCAGGTGCACTGCATTCATACCTAAGTATGTGTAGGATAATACTCTGCATCCCACCCATTGATGCATGAATAACACTTGTGGTGTCCGTTATGCCGGTTTCTCACGTCTGATTTATCATGTATTAACTTAACTTTCTATTAGAGCCCGTTCACATTGGAGGCTAAGCAGCGCGATAGCGACTTAGCCGCAATCTACGAGGTTCAAATAACAGTTTAAATTGCTGAAAACATCTGTTTTTTTCTTAAATATTTAATAGAATACTTTGTTCAATTGTTGTACAAACCAATTGATTGGTTGTGCACTACTACGTGTTTCGCCGGATCGGATCGGATCTTTCACTCATTAGCGTAATGTATGACTGAAAGATCCGATCCGGCGAAACACGGAGTAGTGCACAACCGCCTATAGAATCGAGATAGGATTGCCTTACCGATGATGCGGTTGTGGTTGTGCACTACTACGTGTTTCGCCGGATCAGATCGGATCTTTCACTCATACATCACGTTAATCAATGAAAGATCCGATCCAGCGAAACACGGAGTAGTGCACAACAGCCCTAAGGGTGCTGCAAAAGCTCTACGTTCTCAAATTATAATTCCGAAAGACAAGTCCCGTAAAACCTAATAATATAATAATCGATCACAAATAAAACTAGTACTCGTACATAATAGAGGACTCTGAACGCGGAAACATTTGGTAAACTCGATTCGCAGTTGATCGACTTCTCGTCAACATTAACGAAAATAGTCTTTCTGATAGAATTTGTGAATCATTCTAGCGATATAAAAATACTTTTTATTACTAGTGGCGCACACTTTGATTGTTAGATACTTCGAGTCGCGCGTAACAAAAGGTATTTTGAGCGTGAGCAATCGCGGTGTGCGCCACCACTCACATGATTAAAAAACGTGAAACTTGACAGTTGACCTATTGCCGGTGTTAGCCAAGTTAAAAATGACTGGACAAAGTTACTCGTATTGAAATCTAGTTGCTTTTAATAATTTGCCACGATTTATGTACAATCGACCACAAGCTATAGTATACCATCTGTCAAAAACCTTCGATTAAATCTTAACCTTATGCCTACGCAATATGATAAATTTCAGATTTTCAAATTTTGACGATTTGGGTATGTTGACCTGTGGTCGACCGTACATTTGACTTTAGTGATTATTTTCTTCAAATATATTTTTTATTTCCTTTGGTGGCAACGTCATCTAATAACAACTCACTAGATTTCTTTAACGTTTAAGTACAAATTAATTCTACGAGTTACTATAATTTAATTTTAATTCACTTTTAGGAGTACCTATCTATATAAGTTTTGCCATATTGTCTCATAGGTTTACAAAGTGTTTCACAGTATCTTTTTAGTTACTTTTAAATAGTGTTATGCGCTGCTAATACAGTCTCGATTTTGCGAAGTTGCCTAGTTGGAAAATATGTTATTTTGCATAAATCTTTTATTTTCCTGTGCACATTCAGTGGTTATTAAATACTATCGAAAAGTGAACAATTACTTCATTGTAATTTGTTATTGAATTTGAGTTTTTAAGCAAGAAAAAATGACGCGAGATATTTTCATGTTTATAGTCCTAAAATATACCTACGGCTCAATCCGACCTGCTTCTTGATATTAGTAAAATAACTGAATTTGTACAGTAAATTTTCGGAAAGCAATTGCGGCTGTGTGAGCGACGCCTTACTTAGGTGTTTTTTTTGTTTTTCTCTCTTAATTTATTAATTTTATTATTAACGAATATAACATGTTTATATCTATCTAGTTTATACCAAAAAATTACGTGCAATTTGATAAATTCCAATGACAGGGATTCTGACAAGCTCAAAGTAGGCGGCGCTTGAAGAGTTGGAGATCGTCAAATTATTTTATGATATGTTTTATTTCACCTTTTATGTCAACGTATTCGACAAAATTCGTAAAAGATAACCCAAAATTGTACTGTGCCAAAGTGTTTGTCTAGAATACTCTGGAACATCCGGTCATCAATTCCCGACAGACAAAAAGCTTATGTTGCAGTGGCTGGTGACTCCGATAGAGCATGCTCGATATTTCTATACCAATAAGTACTAGTGTCACCATTTGACCTCCAGCTACACTAGCGCCGCAACGGGAGAAATTGGCGAATGTTGCCTGTCATTGGTTGGAAAGGTTCACATAAAGGATTAGAGTCTCATAATCAGTAACTTTTAGTATTTCAGAATTAAATAGTCATAGTTTTTAAGAACTTAGTGGAGTTACGGTGAAAATTGAGTAGGCGCTCTTTTTGAGCAAACTGTGTACTAACATTAAGTATACTGTTCATAATATTATTTACGTTTTAAATATTGTAAGACTAATTCAGTATTAGACGTGTGTTAGACACAAAAGTATTCCAATGTGGCCCAATTCTGAAATTGATCGATAGACGATCTAAATCTTGTTCGTATTTCAACAACTTTCATACTTCTCTGCCACGAAGCAATCTGCAGTCTTAAACTTTAAGACTGCAGTAAGCTTCCAGCGTGGCTGCACTTCTGCTTTTGGAGCTGAGAGGAATAAGCTATCACCTTCCTCATCTGACGATCTATCTGTATAGAGAAATTATTTTTGCCATCCATCAAAAGTTAATCGCCCGATACTGAACAGTTAATACAAAATTTTTATTGTTTTTTTTTTCGAATTCCTGCTGCGAATGTTATTTATTTATTACATTTAAAGGTTTGGCAAAATTGGGTTCGATTTAATTGTGAAAATTGTCTCGAAATAACCCGAACTAACCGTGCCCTAAATGCAAATAGTTTTATTAATCTAATCCTTATTTGCGCCTACATAGGGGAAGAAGGATTTTTTGCTGATAATAAAATCAACTTATAGAACCATACAGTTCAAAATTTAAAAAAAAAACTATTGTTTCAAAAGTCGAATGCAGAAACTGTTTAGGATTTTGAACGGAATTCAAACATCGATAAAGTTTCATTCAAACTGGAAGAAAGAGACCCACTTGGGAACTACCCGATGGTCAACTCCCAAGTACATAGAAGGTGGCCTGATTCAGCGGAAAATTTTCTACTCTTAAAGCCCGCCTTGAATTTTGAAAACAAATAGATTGCTCATTTACTTTTGTCTGTACCAAAAAGGAAATCTTCCTTTGAAGTCAAAACGTTGACTGGGTTTTTCGATAATAACATTTTTCTATAGATTCACATTTGATTTTTTTTTATTTCATTGTAATTAAAAGTCCTAATGGCTCATTTGCAGCAACTTATCTGTGTCAAAATCACCCATAGCTAGTGAATTTCGGACTATTTTTATTTAGTTTATTTCTGATTAATTTATGTCGTGACTTAATTATTGTAGCATATTTTATGGTTTTCTGATTTACGTCGTTGTTTTTACACCGATTAATTGGAATTTAAGTAAATATTTACAATAGATTACATTCGAAACATTTTTTTCGCCAACTGTACCGCCGATTCAGCGGTGGGGAAGGCCAGAGGAAGCGGGAGGCAGGGAGTGACTGCTCGAAGTTGCTGGACTGGTACCTTACAATTCCACGACGTTTTGATGATGATGCGGTGATAGAAAGTACAATAAAGTTTATGAATATTACATAAAAAAATACTAACGGACTATATAACATTTGCTTAGAACTCATTTTGTTAAAATTACATTTATTTTATTTTTAGTACGTATCAACATTTACAAAAAAAAATATTTAACGTTGGTATATATAAAAGTGTCTTTTTTATTTATTCCTTTCGATAAATGTGTATAAAAGATATATAGATTAAAGAATAATATTGTTTATTGTTATAGTTTTTGCATAATATAGTTCATAATACCCATGTATTTTTATTCGGTTTTAATTTTAACCTATTATTTTTACTTTTTGTTGCTTATTTTCTGAATATTCTTTAGTATTGTTTATACAGGTTGTATCTATAATTATAATGCTTTTTCAAATTTCACGGGCCAATTTTATAAGGGTAGTCATAATTTTCTTTTCTACGAATTTCTATAAGTCGTAGAAATAAAACCTATTCCATATCATGTAACACAGGTTCACGGGTGTGAGCTTAAGTACCTATTTATTATTAATACACCCTGTATAGCGATGCGGATACTATGTTTTCTTATTAAATACGTCAAGGAATATTAACTAATGTAAATAAAGTATTCTGATAATGATAAAGCATAAAATTGATTGATCGATATTTTAAAAATCAAGGCGATAATTAATTTGATTTTTACTGTCTACACTTTAATTTTTTAACTAATTTTAGATAGTTATTACTATTGTGTTAGTAAGTACTATGTGCTCAATGAATACATAATAACATATATGTCCTTTTAATGCAATTGGTACAAAAACTGCATTATAACACTTAGGCGCGGACTACACGACGACGGTTCCAGCGACGGTTCGGTTCAGGTACCGGTACCGGCCGTGTAGTGGACTGCATTCAAACTCATGCGTTGCACTTTAGCCCCGCCCACTCGGTTCAGGAACCGAGCAGGCCGGTTCCACGATTGTACGTGTAGTCGACAGCGCATTTTTGTTCGAGTTTATATGAACCACCGGTTCCATGGAACCGACCGATACTGGAACTGGTCGTGTAGTCCGGGTCTTACGGTGTAACACAATATATCTACGTTAGTGTGAGATCACAAACGTTCACTGAACGAAAAAAAAAGGCGTTGTTCATCCATAGCGCGAAGTTCTTGTCGTGACACTTATATAACACAAAATACCTATACTATTTTAAATATTAATAATGCAATTATGAAATAATAGTTGTAAGTAATTCATATTGAAATTCCCAAAAAAAGAAAATAATCTTAATACTTTTATTATTTAGGTTATTTTATTATATCGGATCGTGCCTGTTGTTATCGTCCAGAACGCGTTGTGGTAAATACCATTGTGGAAATCCTCACCAATACACAACACGAATTTAGTTTCTTTTTAGACTACCCACAACGCATTGCGCTCATTTTTTATAGTGCCACGACATTAATTTCGCGTTATGGTTAATCATCTGAATAGCCAGAACCCGTTGTGTTCAATATTTTCGCCGTGGTGAGTCTAATATAAAAACTGTTCGTGCTCACTTATTCACTCTTAGAACACATACTCGTATTTCCTGAAGTGCTGAAACTTTGCATACGTACCTATATCTCTATAGAGGATCTGGCTAAAATACGAATGTTAAGATTGCCATGAATCGTTGCCCGCCCGCCGAAACCATGATAGATGATAATTAATTGTTAGGTGGGGTCTTCTCGAACAAAAATTTAGTGTGTTTATTTTAATCCTGAGCCACTAAGTTGGAAAGGACATGGAACCTTATTGGCACACCTCCTACTTATGCGATTTTGAAAAAAATGAAAATATTTGGCGATCGATCCTAGCTTAATAATTCAATAAAGGACATCAATAGAAACAAAACATATCTTGACAAATACTTCTAAAGTATCTCCGAACCCAAACCCAATATTCGCAATAATTTTTTTTAGTAAGATTACTGGATCTTACTATAAAAATATATTGCAACTTTCGATTTTAAATATCTGGGTTCAGAAATAGTTTAGGAAGTTTTTGTCAAGATATGTTTTATGTTTCCAATGATGTCCTCTAACGAATTATCGGATTGGGATCGATCGCCAAGAAATCGTTATTTTTTTCAAAATCACGGAAAGTAGGTGTGCCATGCTCCATAGTAAAATGTTCCATGCCCTTTATGTAATTTTGTAAGCTCCGCGTAAGGCGAAGCTCGGAGCGTCCCCCTGAACCGCCTACACCCCCCACCCCCCTTCCCACCGCTGCAGGCCTATCTTGCCCCCCTTCACCTCACCCCTAGTCTAATACACTATAACATTGCTCTTGTTAATCAAATCTTTAACTGTTATCCCAGTTTTAAGAAAAAAAATATACATACACATACAATTTTTGGTGCCTAATGTTTTAGTTTGTGATGGGAATATTTTGAACGAATATAAATCAAATATACGATGAACTTTCTCAGAATTGGAGGAAGGAGGGTTGACATCTTTGTACCTACTCAAACTATCCACACGATGTATATTGATCACAGAAATAAGTCAAGATAGAACGGTGACGCGGGCGAGCTGCTATAGGAATCACGTGTGTGCAACATTCATAAGCAACGCCCCCAAAGTGACGTGATTACGAACGAAATACCTCTCTTAGATCGATTCAACCGCTCTAATCGGTATGCGTCGAAAACTAGCCGCTGAATGAATAAAATCTTGCAGTATATTGCAAGATAGACACGGGTGCCCCGCTCACTTCACCGTTCTATCTTGATTTATTTATGTGATATTGATGGTTTATTCGTTCATAAGGCCAGTAATAAATAATAAGTATGTGTGGTTCATAAATCATAATAAGTACCTATACAATATTAAACGATACGAATATGTGGACATATAGTACATAACTATTTTAAGAAGATTTCAGATTATTGTGTGGTAGAAAAGTAATGAACTTAACTAATGAGTGTTTAAAATCATGACACCTTACTCAGAGAAAGACTTCTGCCCCGCAGTGCACATAAAGTGCCTACACTATACATACACTAATTTTGACAAATAAATAGATGCTTGACAATCTCTGTGCGACTCCGATTGCTACATAGTAATTGGAATATTATTCTTTAAAGCATTTCCATGTAATATTTCACGTGGGCTCTCCCGAAATGCATTACGGTATTATTCATCACATTTATATTACACGTAATACGAAGTCTAGTTGAGATACAATTTATATGTACACTTTAGATTATCTTCGTTCTCGGATTAATACTGCCTACATTATGTTACGCTTATTTTATTCTACCTTTGACGCGAATCAGACAAAATTAGGAGTTATATATTTCGCTATCACAAATTCGAAAATGTGTTACTTTTGAATAAAATTGGAATTATTCTGTCGTACTTAAATTTCATTTTAAATAAAAGTTTTATCTCTTCATTTATTTTTCCTTATTTTATTTTCGTTTCCTTACTGTTAGTATTGTAGCTATATTTTATGTCGTTTCTATTTTTCAATTATCGAATGCGCTCTCTGGCTATGAACTTTGGGTAGTTCCCATTTTTGTTCAATGGAACATGACGTCATAGGTCAAAATTAGTATCAAGGAAGTTCTAAGTACTAGTATATCTACGAATAATAAACATATATATGTGTATGTCTACGTTATGTCGAGATAATTTGTCGGATCAAAATTGATTCCGTACTATTTTCGATGTTAGTGGTGGGATCTCTAGAACCATGGCACAAGAAGTATGAGCGTCGTCTTGTGCCATGTCTAGAAAGTAGAACGATGTTTTGCGTACCTACAAATAGTGGTTGCTAGGCAACGAAAATGTAAAATGTAGCTCTATGGAACAATTGAATAAAAGTTTAATTATATAAAATAAACCTTACCGTTGTTAAGATCCATATGGCTCCAAATGTTACTTACATTTGTTCTATAGAATAATTTACAACAAAAACCTTGTGTTGTAGAAAAAACAACAAATCATAGAATCAAAATAGAAGAAATGGGAACTACCCTGACTTTTAATTATTATTAAAATATCTACTAACCATCTGGAATGCAAGTGTATTATCTTCGAATTTATATTTTTATCAGTGTTTTATACTGTATAAATTTTGGGAATAGGTGTCCCATTACGACTTATTAAAATTTAATTACATAAATTTTAAAGACTGCAAAATTTATTTGATATTAATATTCAGTAGTCGTGAGCTAAATTATAAGATTCATAGTTATTAACAACTTATTGTACACAATGTACTGTGTATTCTTCTAGATGTAAAAGTATATATACTTGTGTAATTTCTTGACATACCTATCTGTTTAAATTGAGGATCGGTGTTTGCTCAGTGTGTCTTACCCTCTTGATTGTGAATAAAGATGTTTCCCTAAAAGATTTACGGTTTCGTTTCAAATCGTAAACTTACGCCAAATATGCTATGGTGTTGTTACAGGTTCGTATGAAATTTCATTGACAAGAAAAACACTATTAACATGATTGCGTTTATTACCTTGGACTAGTTTAACATCTTATTATACATAAAAATAAGCAAGTTAGCATTGTATTATATTGCTGTACTTGTATCAACTTTTGCAGATGGAGCGCCTATAGATGAACTTTCTTCTGCCGTAGCTGCTTGTTCCATGTTCTTGAGACTGAATTCAAACTCCACTGGGTCTATAAACTTCTTTGGAAAAGGCGGTGGACCTAATATAGCTTGAACTTCTTTAAAATCCAATGTCTCCTTTTTAAATAGCTCATCCGCTAACTGAAATTAAAAAGAAGGTCAATTACTGATAGTTAAATATGAAACTGCCTTGAAATTCTGGCTCCAAGTTTCGGCATGTAGATAAAGTGCTGTGAATATGGCATCGCACGCCTCTTCGCGTTTCTTACTGAGGGAAAAACGTTATTGACTATACCTGTTTAATTTTTGTACTGCGCACCGACTAGCGGATAACTTCACAGCATTTTAGGTACGTGTCGATAGTTGTACAAGTCTAACCAAAAATAAGGGACGATAAAAAGGGATAGTATATTTTAACGCTTCATCAAACTGGTGACGAAGCGTTAGTGACAGAGTGTTGGACATCTATGGTTTTCTAAAAGAGCCATAGCAATATGGCGGGGCAATTTCAACATCCATCTACAGTAGTAAAAATAAAATAATAAATTTCAGCCTATTTATTCGCCCGTCCAGGTACCAAAAACACTTCTGCTTTTTATAACGGGATTCCAGGTAACGCATTACAGCATTGCGATAATCCTTTTCTTATACTTGTGTATGTACATTTATTGTATGGTTTAAAAGTGGTGAAGGAAAGCATCGTGAAGAAATCTGCACGTCTGAGAAAAACAGATTAGAAGAGGTGACAGCAATCTTTGTGTATGGATGGATCGTCCATAATCCTCTTTTGCACCTATACCCTCTTATTAAGCGGGAAGGCCTGATTCAACAGCTATGGTGTAAATAGGCTAATATTAATAGATGAGTATAAGGCAATACAGATTATTCACTGTTTAATATAGAATTTATTACGTTTACTCACAGCTTTCAGTTTGTCTTCATTAGATTTTAAAATTTTCTCAGTTCGGTAGTAAGCGTTTGCTATTAGCTTTCTAGCTTCCAGATCTATGAGGTTCTTGAGAGTCTTACTGAAAGGGCTCTTGCCGTGTTGTTTCATATCCGGGAAGGAGACCAAACCAACAGTCGGAGACATACCGTATACTCGGACCTGATAAATGAAAATTACATACACTTTTGAATACCTATATACTTCAATGTGATGTTAACACTGTAGTCATATGCTAGATCCCAACATTTTCAGAGTAGCGACAATCAGGCCGAATCCCAAATCTTTATTTATATAGATTAGTTGCTTTTGTATGTATCGTCTACATTGCAACGATTTTGAAACGGGAGCGGACCGAAACAATAGAAATCCAGAAACATAGATTTCTATGAGTTCGGTCCGCTTCTAGTGTTAGACTTCTTAAGGTTTAAACGCACTTACGCTGCGCTGCGCTACACTGCGGGCGCAGCGCGTAACTGTAACTGCGGTTTAGCGTGACTGCAACAAACACGTCTGTTCCCTAGTTAAAATGGCGGCGGTTGCTTCTCGCGCTTTTCCGCGGCGCAATCCCCACTCCCGAGTTTGCCCACGCGGCCGAGCAAGCCGCGTAGTTATCTGCAGTGTCACGCAGTTCAGCGTGCGTTAGACCTTGGTTCAGAACGATACTAAACCGTTGTATTATGGTTGGTTATAGAGAGTTAACATACACATCACCACAGCAACTCCAGCTCAGCTAGAGTCTATTCCGAACAAGGAAGTTGCAATACTATGTACTATGTAGTATACTGGAAAAGCATCTTCATGGAAAGAAAGTGGCCAACACACAACAGCAAAAAATAAGCATTAGAAATATTAGGCATCAACTTTACTACTTTACCTGGGCGTAAGCAATCTTAGTGACTTTGTCCAGGTCATTCTGCGCCCCATTTGTAATAGAGTTGAAAGTGATAGCTTCCGCTGCTCGGCCTCCTAGTGCCATGCACATTCTGTCGAATAACTGCCAAAAAAGCATGTAGAAATGAGGTACAATCCCCGGCCCATAAGTTGAACCAAAATGGCGGTCGCTCCGCGCAGGTACATTGTACAACATGCTATGGTTACGCGCGAACCATCGCGTCGCACCTCATACCGCACTTCGATTGAGACCCGAAATTTGTCACTGCGCATCCGCCATTTTTGTTCAACTTATGTGCTGAGATCTGTACCTAATACCTATGCTATGAAGACGAATTTTAAATAAAACGTTTTCGAGGAACGAAATTACGATAACCAAAAGATTGTTAATAATTAAACAGGTTTAACAATAACTCCAGAATATAAGTACGTACCTCTTCTTTAGAGTATAGTTTTTGATCAGACGTAGTATACTGAGCGAAGCCGAGGGCCTTGTTAGTTCGAGGCACAATAGTTACTTTGAGTAAAGCGTCTGTATGCTCTAACAACCACCCGACTAAAGCATGACCAGACTCGTGATACGCAACTATCTTCTTTTCGGCTGGTGACATGGCATGATTCCGTTTTTCTGTACCACCTTGAATATACAACAAAAGTAAGTATTACCACGACGTTAATAAACAAATATGTATTATCTATTGTAAGTCGTATTCCTCATTGCTGAGGATAGTGATCATTCTGAGGAATTAATCACAGAACGACTGTCTTGGCAGATTTAATGGGCTGGTTTGCCATCGCCTTCCCCATTTCACACTCTGGTTATCTCAGTGTGTAGGTTTCCTCACCGTCAGGGCAGTCGGTAAATATACTTAAATCTTCGAAAAAACCGAATAAATCATTGGTACTTGACATAATATTGCATGGTTTCGAACTCGGAACTCCCGCACGGGAGTGCGAAGTCGTAACCACGACGCCACCGATGCCGACGCCCATGTATTATCTAATTTTACTCTAAATTTTTACATTTTCTTATATTATATTTACATATCAAAATGTGATCAAATCAGTGTTAATTTTGGTACTGGCAACAAAATGTTGTTTTCTTCTGCTTCAAGGTTATTCTTCAAACCATACAGGTAAGTAAAAACCCATGGAAACTATCAGATTTCGAAATTGAAAATCCATTAATGAACATCATTTTATTTATTTGTATTTATTTATATCTATGAACGAGTATTTATTAATAAATCTAATATACCCAAACAAAGATTAATATTCTGTTCTGTTACGCGAGTGTAGTATAATTCAGTATATCCAAACCACAGCCAATAACCGCAAATAGCTCAACATAGTTTCAAATGCCAGCCGTTTGTTTATCTCGAACGACCAATGATTGCAATGGTTGGGCTGAAATTGCGCTGCAGGTTTCCGGGTGAACGCGTTATTGCTATTTACTTACCTACAACCCTTTCCACGGCGTATTCCAGATTAGCCGCTTTGACGATACTCTGTTTGTGCCTCGCGGCGTGCAATGCTGCTTCGTTGCAAACATTAGCTATGTCCGCACCACTGAATCCTGGCGTCAGGTAAGCCAAACTGGAACCGCAATTATAATAAAAGTTAGTTTCAGAATATCTACAAATTCGGTAGTTTCCAAGTAACAAATAATAAATGCATTTCTTAACAATCAATAGACAAATTGATGGTCAAATTTTAATGTGAAAACAGAATTGAAATTCGTTGAAAAATAAAATTAGCAACATGCAATCAAAAATCAGACGATAGAAAGAAACGGCAATATTACATTACATGACGTCACTGTGTAATAGCGTCATACAAGCATATCCTGGCTACATATAAAGAACTGTTTTGCTAAAAAGAGACAGAGCATCTCTCCAGCATTAACTTTAACCATCAATATATCTGATGTTAGTTGAGATATCGAAAAAAATATTTAGATCCTTCTTCAGCATGTTCATGTAAGTTGATTAATGGAATTAAAAAAAAAAAGTCAAATACCGAATAAAACTGAAAACTCACCGTTTTACATAATAATCGGGCAATGTTTCTAGCACTATATTTTTCAGATGTCTCTCGAATATCTCTTCACGTTCTTGCAAAGTTGGTAAATCGATCAAAATGTGTCGATCGAACCGACCCGGACGAAGTAGAGCCTGTTCATAATAGGAAATAAGTAGATTGCCATAAAGTTAAATAAGTCGGATCAAACCGACACGACTACCTCCTGCTGTGAAAAAAACTAAATAAAAATATCGATAATTTGCTGCGATTTGTGTGAAGACGATCCAATCATTCTCATTCATTACTTTACCATGTTTTACCTATTTCACTGCGAAATTCCGTTACCGCATTGAACTGGTATAACATAGGACGCATGCACTTATTTATCTGTACCTATTGGGCGCGGGGCGGGACGTCAGAGAGCTAGCGTGCGGCGGACGGGAGGTGGAGCTTGGCGCCCGTACGCCGCATGCTAGCCCTCTGACGCGGTGCCCCGCGCTCATCTTGCCGCGCAGACGACTCCACAGTTAAGCGGTTTACCTATAGTGAGTCAGTGACATCTACACAACTAACCTTGTCAAGAACATCAGCTCTATTGGTAGATGCTAATACTACTACGCCCTCCCGACTCTTCATGCCATCCATTTCCACTAGAAGTTGGTTCAGAGTCTGCTCTCCCTCGCCTCCACCTGGGCCCCAGGATGTGGGTCCACTAGACCGGGCTCGGCCCACTGCGTCCATTTCATCAATGTATATTATGCAAGGGGCTCGAGCTAAGGCTTCTTTAAACAGATCTCTAATTGGAGAAAACATGATTTTTATTAAATGCATTTGTATTAGTCTCTATTCCATCGAAGAATAAAAGAAAACATGGAAGTCGTGTTACCTGACTCTTGCAGCTCCGAGTCCGCCAATCATCTCTATGAACTCTGAGCCATTCATAGAAAGAAAAGGGACGTTTGCTTCTGTGGCAACAGCTTTTGCTAGAAGAGTTTTGCCACAACCAGGTGGTCCTAGCAGAAGAGCTCCTTTTGGCACCTACAAAATTTATATGTCAATTGAATATTGTACTTTCCATTGTTTATATAATGAAAAAGTTTATGCTTAAAAATACAACATAAGTATTACCTTAGCCCCTAAACTTTTATAATGATCAGGCCTCTTTAAGTAGTCCACAAACTCCATGACTTCGATTTTTGCCTCTTTCAGTCCTGCTACATCTTCAAACTTTACACCTCTTCCTTGGCCACTCATTGAGTCCACAAGTGTAAATTTTGCTCGACCCAATTGACTCTATAAGGATATTTAAACTAGATGTATAAACTTATCAGCTTATCACATATTAATAACAATTCAATAATACAATTATAAATATTAATCACATATTAATAACAATTCAATAATAATATCTTTATCTATCATGTTTGCATTTTAATCATTTTGGAATACTGTAGTGCAAAATGTATCTAATACAGCAGTTCTTTTTTATTATACTCACCAATCCTCCAAGATTGATGTTCATTTTCATAGATTTCGTAGAATACAATAGAGATAATATAACAGCCCCTATTAGCAGGGTCGTTATTACTTTTGCTGCTATGCCACCATTCCTGTCATATATTACTCGAACACCTGCAAATGATCACTTACTCAACAAGATACAATTTTGTATGTATGATTGGAATGGGTTAATAAGGTATAGGTATTATAATGTGTAAAACAAGTACTTCTATTAGGTCGAGTACTACTAGTACATATCAAAGAAAATTATAATACCAACTTATAACAATAATTTTACATAAATTGATCAACACCTCACCTTCTTGGACACCGAAATTTTTCTCTGTTTCACGAAGCTTTTCCTCAAAACGGTGTATGTCTCCAACATTCATATGGTAGACTCGATGAGTCGCCTAAAAATCATGCAATGGAATTAACATAATGTCTGAAAATTGAAATATAATATTTATACATATGTCTTAGGGTTTGATTTTTGATTGATTCTGGTCTTAAAATAATACAGGTATAGCTCACCTTTTTGCCTTTGATGACTGCACCTTCATGCAGTATAATGGTGACTATTTCCAGATCGGGGCGCACTATTAGTTCCTCCACTTCACCTTTGGATAACATGTTGTAGACAAACTCATTCCATGACACGTATCGTATGAGCTGTTGCAAAGACAAGACACTAGGTATAATAAATAGGTACAAATTTACAAGTACAGTAGACTGGAATATAGAACAAACCACCTTATTGAAAATGTCAATACACTGTTATACATTACATCACACTTGGTCCTATTCTTTTCCACCTTCATTCTAGTATTAAAGGCAAAAGTTTGATGAGTGCTTTTCCCCAAAGTTTTAAAAAAAATCCTATTTTCAAAATCATCCTGCTTCGTTGCCAGCAATTATTTCCAGGTAATTTTAAGCATGAGTTGACAGACAGACAAAAACCTTTTTTCTAAATATTTTCTATGATCATAACTAAATTCATTGATTTGATGAAAGTTGGTACATTTCCGCGATTTTTTCGGAATTTTGACTACCGGACTAAAACTACCACAACGTGAAAGTGGTCATTTGGGTGATACCTAAATCGCAAATTGTTACAGATTTTGTTGAGCGGTTTGTAATTTATGACCACTTTTGTTGGTCTTAAAACCATAACCATTACTGTTTTTTGATTAAAAATAGCTAATTCGTAAAGTAAACTAGGGTCTTTCTTATCTGTATTAAAATGATGTTGATTGGTGAATGATTTAGATACATAAAATAAATATATTTAGAAAGTAGTTTTCTCGGCATCTGCCCAGGTCCACGCTGTATGAATAGCTATGCTTTTTGCGGAAAGCTCTCATCGATCCCTATCGTTCTGGACTAGTTTGGTGGTTGAAAAGAATAGTTTGGAATTCACAGTGCCAGATGATGTACTAACTAACTGTATTGATATCATCATAAAGTTTAAAGTCAGAATATTATTGTAAAATTTAAATAAAATATTTGTACCTCATTCTGCGAAGTGTCACCCGGTACTAAAACTGAGCTTGCTACTACAAGGATACATGTGGTAATCATCCAAAAGACAGCTTTCATAAATAAAGATGGCATATTATTTTCTTCTTCATTTTTCTTTTTATCCTTATCCTGAAAAGCAAAACATAATTTACCAGGTTGATAATTATTGTACATCGTGAATGACTATGTAATTATTTTTTGTTACCTTATCTTTGTCTTCATCACGATTAGAAGAAGGGGGAGTTGTATGTAAAAAACGTAATTTAGTGTCAAAGACTGAACTCAAAACAGGTAAGTTCGACCTCTTTAACAAGATGCATGCAGCTTTAAACTCTGCATTAAATTGACGAAATTCCTGTAAAAGAAAAGAAGTAGGCATCAATATTAGCATCAGAATTGAAAATTAAGTATCTATTGGTTGGGGTGTCGCTGAGGGGGCACTGAGGGAAAAATTATGTGAAAAAAATTCGGACTTCTTGAAAAATGAACTGTCACAGAAACCTAGTGGATGCAAAAGCGACTCGGATATAGGATATAGTAGGTTATGTTAGGTTGCATTATGACAAACACGAAAAGAGCCCCTGAAGCGAGGCTACTTCGACTTTCTTTGCGCCCCCTTAACGACACTGACCATTTGCATTGCATACATTTCTGTATAATTTAATTTCAGCCTAATCCTATGTCACTTTGGTGATAATTAGATGAGCAAAATTAATTATGGGCTTGGTGAAAAATGAGGAAATTAACAAATAATTTTCCCTGAAAAATGGGTTTCAAAAGTGAATGAGTATGTTGTAAACTTCTTCTACAATTGTATTACCGGATTTTTAGATTTGTTGGTGAGATTGTGCAATACTGATACAGATTTACACAAATTCGCTAAACTCGAACTATAACGATTATTTATTTGTTTTTCTATAATCCCATTCCCAAAATCAAGGTGTTTTCTGTGTTGTATCTTTGACGCCGTGAAAGTCCGCAAACTCTTTATGGATAACATTTTAAATCGACTTTATTTATATAAATAAAAATATGTACTGCACAGAAACATAAAAATTTAGTTTCTCTTCCTCCGCAGAGATAAGGTAATCACTATGTAGGTAGGTACGGTTTACTCCGTTTCTTTTGGTTTGCAAAATATAAAATTCAATAATATTTCACTCGTGTTACATTTTCTTTCATTCACTCTTTAACTTTTTTTTAATCACTCTTTTGCTTTTTTAAAAATATTTAGTTTTATGGCTCTGTCACACTTTTGCCGATTTCCAGTGCTGCTGTTGGGCAATCTCGAAAATACCCGAAATAAATATATTTGAAATTTCCCAATTTTGGTTAATTTTGCCGGAGGAGAGGAGAGCAGCAATGATTTTTTTTTTACTTAATAAAGCATGAACACAACCAGTCACACTTACACCTACCTAACATTTCTTTAAAACATATTAACAACACACGAAAATATTTAAAAAAAATTATAAAGTATCGAATTGGGTTAAGGCGTAGCATCAGTTTTGCCATATAAAGCTCATTTATTACCTACTGTTTTTGATGCGCTGTACACTAGCTTGACCGATTTACATTTTGTCAAGTGTTTAGCGCGCTAATTTTTTAACGCCGTTTATAAAGGCGTTAAAAAATTAGTGCAAGACCCGGTTATGCCTGCGTTTAATATAAATTAACGGCTTTAGACGCACATGTGTGTGGCCTCAGCATAATCAAAACGTCCCTTTTTTCGTACTGATAATTGCTGTTGGTCCTAATGACCTTTACAGCTTCACCGGGGTTTTTGGGGCGAGCGCTCAATGCGCTCCAGCCTAGAGGAGGACTTAAAAACTACTATAAGAAGCGACTGCCTAAGGGCACCCAGGTGGGTACGGACCTCATCTTGGACGTCGCTGGGGAGTAATACGCCGACAGCGCGAGTAAGCGCCAGAAGCGGGTCGCCGCCCGCGCCGGCACGGGCGGTATGTAGGTGCTGTGTGTGAACTACTATCGCGTGGTGGAGTGGCTTCCGCGATGGAGATCGTGATGGCGTCGTCGGGGTCGTTTAGGACGTGTCTAGGCCGACGTCATCGACGGGATGTCGGTAAACCGTTAGTGGAATAAGTGGCGGCGTTTACTACTAGAGGGTTTGGGTGGTGGGGAGCTTGCTCGAAGAAGCGTCGAGACGCTAACTTCATGTATTGAGCGATCGTGGGGACAAAGCGATCGTGGGGTCAAAACGTCCCGTTCACTCATATTTAGTAGGGTGACACTTTCATTTGATTTAGAAAGCTTTAGATTACACCACACCGGAATTGAAATTATTGTCAATTAGAATGAAATTATTATAATTTTTTGGTATAATTTTCCAGTTGTTGTAGCGTATACATCAGTATGTACAGTCGACCATTAGCTGAAGAATACCATCTGTCAAAAACCTGCGATTAAATCTCAACTTAATGCCTGCGCAATATAGTATAGGTACATATTTCAGATTCTCAGATTTGACGTTTTGGGTAGGTTGACTGTACAATCAATGTGTGAATAATCCGCAAAAAACTCACGCGAAGCCATTTCATAAAATAAATAAAACACGCAGTATTTTTAATTCCCTAAATTTGGAGAATATCCCGCAAAATGGCAACACTGTTTGCGATTGTGTGTTGGATTCATTCATTCATTCATGGATTAATTTTCTTTTTTTTAAGTAAAATTCTTTCCATGGTGGAATAGGCAAAAGGGATCTGAGCCCATACGGCCATATCAAACGTAAATAATTTTCTTCAATTCTGTTTGACACATTTAAAAGCTGTCTAGGAAAATCTACCACACCGACCGAACCAAAGAAGAAGTGTCCCGGACGCTATTGGACGTATTGCTCTTCAAATATCAGCCATATGGTACGTCTTAATTGACTTTATTACTCTCCCACACATTGATAAGGTCATGCGGACGTTTTTCAAGTTTAAAAAAAATCGGGGTAGGTAGTAGTCGTGGCTACTACTGATGGAAATGAATTAAAATTTCGTCTTCGGCGCTCACCATCTTGATCAACCTGGTTCGAGCCGGTGTCATTTTTATGGGCTTCTTTCTTTGTTAAACAATGAAGGCATATCCTCTCCGCTCCTGAAAGTGGTTGTTCGATCGCAAATGGGATTTAATCTGTTAATTTGCTACAGTCTGTCCTCTAGGTGGCGGCTAGCAGGGTTCTAGGACAGTGTGCAGATGAAGTAATAGAAGAACTTGGTAAAACATATTATATTTTTAAGGAACAGAACAACACAGAAAATAGTAAATGTAGAAAATAGGTAGTAGTAGGAGACAAAAATAAACGGAGAAACGTCCGTTCAAGACAAAATACAGAAAGTTCAAAATACAAAGAAAACAATGAAATTAATGGAATAATGGAATTTAGAAATGGAATGGGAATATGATTTGAATTTTGAAAATATAGATGAAGAAATGAAGATGCCAACACGAAATGAGGTGAGATAGACGCTAACGATGAGGTTGAAATTCATGGCAAGGACGTTGATATGGACGATGAAGTCGACATCGTTACAAATTTAGCCTTCTTTTCTTTCAACCTTGCCATTTTCACTTCAATCAACGTCAGAACTTTATTAACATCGCAAACTGTATTTTATAACGTCAAACAATAGCGTATAGTCTATTATTTAAAATACAGTTTATTTGGTCCAAATCCGTCGTGTAGTTTGGACGCTAGCTCACTTTAAACTGAGCGCTAACCGCGCAACACCTCATTTTTAGTGTTCACTTCCGCGGCCTATAACGCCACCAGAGGGAGCCGAGGGGGGTCGATAATATATTTTTGCCTTGTCGTCAGACCGATCTTTACGATGGTATAATTATTACATTTCTAACTCTTAAACTTTGGTTACACGAAACTCTCGAAAGTTCATATTTTTCGTTACGTTACTTTTCTTGGATGACTCCCCTTAACCTAACGTAAGGCATTCATTTGAATTCATGCCAAAACACCACTTTACAATACAATTGTTTTACAGTAAAGTCTTGCTTTTCATGTAATGCTGGGATCACACTAACGTCTCATGCCATTAATTAACGCGTAATTTGTTCCTCGCCACATTGTTGCATTCACTGACCTGTAATATCTATTCTATAAATGAGCACTGACCTGTAATATCTATCAATATAGATATCTATCAATATCTATTCTATAGATATTACAGGTCGGTGCACACATTACACCCAGGTTGACTGTCGATGCGTTCTTCGCGGCCGATGCGGTCAGTCCTGTATGGCCGACGTCACACGTCCTTCCGATGTCTCGACCGCGCTGTACACGCGCTGGGTCTAGTCCCGGTTCGGTTCACTGCATCTAATCACGAGGCGCTGATTTCAAGTGGGGGGAGCGCGGAATGCATGTGATTGGTTACAGCGAACCGAACCGGGGCTGGAACCGGACGCATGTAGTCCAGGCCATAGAACTCAAATATTTTTTTTAGGGTTCCGTACCAAAATGGTAATAAGGAACCCTTATGGTGAGACTTCGGTGTCCGTCCGTCCGTCTGTATATTATATTATATTTGTAGGACTTCCTTGCCCGCATCTATTCCAAACGAATTTTATTTTGTAAATAAGTTTTTTTTTTATGGAAAATAGTGTTCGAATGGGGGTCGAAATCTGAAAGTGTGGCAAGTGTGGAAAGTGGGACAACTGGAGCAAGTGGGGAACCATATGAAAAGGCTTTACTTGTGCATTATAAAACTATTTTATATTTTATTTTATGTGCTGTTTTTCACTTATTGCCAAAAATGTGAGAAAAATTACCGTTCCCCCCTTATCTCCGAAGATTGCAAGCCGAATAATCTGAAATAATTCAGACTCCTATCATTTGTATCTTATCTTATGATGGGGGCCCGGGGATAACCCAGCGGCACTTCGACCCTTGAGGATCTTTTGTGGCAACCCCATTTTACACACTGGTCATCTCAGTGTGCAGATTTACTCACGATGTTGTTCTTCACCGTTAGAGCAGTCGGTAAAAGTACGTAAATCTTCGAAAAATACGATAAACTCATTGGTACATGGCACTGCACGGTTTCGAACCCGGACCTCTGGCATGGGAGTCCGGTGTCCTAGCCACTGTGCCACCGACGCTCTATTCAGACTCTTAGATAATCCCATATATTTTACAGGAAAAAAAAAACGAAGATACCAAAATTTATAATTTTTGAGAATAAAAATTATGTACCTATATTTAAAAAAATGCGATATAAAACCCGAAATAATAAGTACTTATAGAAGATGTTATATTATGTATTCTGTAAAAATAGATTTTTTTTTAAATATTTATGATTTTTGAGAAAAAAAATTATCGGTATTTATTCAAAGCGAAAAATCCTTTAGAGACCTATCGTTTTTCCATTTGAAAATCCCGCGGTCCCTTACATATTAAAAACGAGCAAATTGCCCCCGGGTCCCGATGATAACTCCACTTTACTCCACCCTTCATCCTCTTGAGCTTGGGAAATTCTTAAAGAATATTTTTAAAATAATATTTTTATTATGTGGATGCTTGAAAATAATCAGCTTTCAATGGAATTCTCGGACTTTCAGGACGCCAATAATTTTATTGACAATGCTTAACTCAATAGAAATTGAAGACATTCATTCCTTGGTTCAATATTACTCGCTTAGGTTTATTGCGAGAGGTTTCTTCAAATTAGTTCCCAGAAGATGATGGAAATATTTCTGTCCCAGTGGGCTGCGGTCCAATAATCAAAGTTAGACGTATAAATCGCAAACAGATAAGTAATGGGTCTACAGATTTAATACATAGGTACTGAAACTGTGGCAAGCGTATTATTGCTTGTTATTAATGCTTTGCTCGTTAGACTACATTATATCCCACTAATCAGACACAAAAAATTAATACTGGTCTAAGCCACGTTGTTTCAAAAGACATCCTTGACCTAGTATGGGACATCTGTCTAGTTGTGACAGCGTTTGAATACTGCATACTGCGTTTGAAAAAAATAGTGCATTTTATACAGATTTCGAAAATGTAATGACACATTAAATTGTTATGAATAGTTTTTTGAATTAATTTTTTACGAAAACTAGTACCAATTTTGGGGACAAATTGATTCGAATTTTTATCAAATTTTGGCAAAATTATTAACAATTGAACAGAAATAAAACAAAATAAATAAACTAAAGTCATTTTGTAATTTATTTGCAGAAAAAATTATCATTTATTACCAAATGTACTTTTTTCTATGTGATTGAATTACATGAAGAATTCCTAGCTTTGTACCTGATGATCATAGTTGTATTCATTGGACTTCTGTTAGGCAAATTCAAAGACATTCTGCCGATATGAAGAAATATTTATATTTAATTGTTTCTCGCAGATGTAACAAAAAATATCGTGTCTAACATGCGCGGAAAGACCAAATTCAAATTACGGTGAGAGGCGAGTTTCTTTTTGGGATTTTGGTATTATTATATCGTAACCTGTAAGTAACCTGTATAGAATCGAATAACAGTTCTAGATATCGAATAATCGAATAACAGGCCTAAAAAGCTAAAAGTACCTACCTACTTCAAAATTTACATAGATGTCCAATATTGCACGGAAAGTACGACCGAGTCCAAACTTCCAAGATACAGATGTCGACCTAGTTTGTAAGTCGGAGGTCCTATTATTGTGCCTTGTAATAAGTGAATAAACTTTTAATTTTAATTTTTAATTTTTTCATATTTCTATGTTTTCAGATGGTTGGTTAAGGTAGTTGTGTAGTTGTGAAGTTTGTAATTTGATTTTTTGCACATTATTTTATGATACTCATTCAGATATCGGACGGGTTATCTAATCTGAATAGGATCAATATATAATATCCGATCCGACATCTGATCGAATATCATTTAATTCGGATGTTTACTGGCCGCCCATCTCTACCTCGATGCATAACGTACAGTCGGCAACGAAAGTTCATGAACAGATCCAAATATACAAAACACCTGCACACTAAAAGTTACTGAACAGCGTGCTGTACAAATATTTGTGAACATTTGAGAATAACAAAAGTCGCTAAACATTTATTGTTAAAAAGTATCTGTTTATTAACTTTGCTGAGTTATTCTTTATAGATTTTTCATTTTCGGATGATCTTTTAGAAGTTTGTTTGACGTATCATACAGGGATGTCTATTCGGTGCTCGAATCGTTACCGATCCGATTCTTTGAAAGATCGATTAACATATACATGTATATGTATATGTTAATCGATCGTCGTTTTGACTGATTAAGCTTTTACTATTTAGTTTTTGTCCTGGTTTTTAGCAATTTTGACATTAGTGGAATATATGCAACATTGTCCAGAAAGCGTTTTAATTCGATCTCGGTTTAAATTTAAATAATTGAAACTTTACCGTACTTTTTTTGACGTTGGTAACGCAGGAGACAAAGTGACAACTACTATTTAAGTAAAAATTAAAGAAATATTAAAACTGATATCACCAAATTTATCGATTAAGCTTTATGTAGCTATTAATAAAAGAAAATTACAATAAAACTTGTTTTGTTTACAACTTATTGCAGTCCAAATGCTGGTCACGCAATAGACACTTTTTAAGGCCTGATGCTAGTTTTTTTTTAAATAGCAAAATAAATACTTTATAGAAGTCGTGCCCATTGTAGTTCGTAAAAGAATGATATATTTCTAATGGTCCTACACAATCAAAATGGTGATATTTATTCATTTTTATTTAAAAAAAATCCGCGAGCACACTGCCTAGTTATAATGTGGGTAAAAAAGTGATTGACCCACATATATGTTAATCGATTTCGATTAATTAATTTCCATTCCATTTTGTAAAAAAAAAACGGGCGAGTGTGAGTCGGACTCGCGCACCGAGGGTTCCATTCTCAACAGAAATATTTTTCCTTTCAGGTTTTTCTCTCAAATATCATAAATGTTTAGACGTCGTTTTATTTTCCCAAATATTTTTTTATAATTTTAACTAATAACCATAAACATATAATATATGTATACTTCATATAGCCACTGAAATAAAATATATAAAAGGAGCAGAATAAACACGAGGATAAATTATGCGTGACAAAAACGCACATATAAGAGAAAGAATACATGGGCCGGACTTAGGACGAGATACCTACCTATATTCAGGGTGGAAGATAAATTAAATGCATAGTTAATGTAAGTGCATATATATCACTAGGATATAAATAAAATAGCATAGCATAGCATAACTCTCACGTCCATAATCCCCGAGGGGGTGACAGAGAACCACCATCATCATAGGTAGTTCCCACTTTTCGCCGTAAGATTTAGTGGACAAACGTGATGAATAGGTATATATGATTTATTTTCCGAGTCCGGAACCTACTCGGAAAATAGTTCATCTCATGTCAAATTCCCTAAGTTTCTTGAAAATTTTGTGTACACTCTTATTTTAGCATTTAAAAGTATGGAAAAGAAATGCCGGTGAAGATTATAAAAAAATAATATATGTTACGTGTATTGATTGATGCATATAACAAAATACTACCTATAAAAGTAAAATTTTCTATAGTATATAGTTTTCGAGAAAAAAATATATAACTGAAAATTCACGTGAAATCAGTTTTCATACAAAATTGTATGGAGAAAAAAAATAAAAGTGTCCTGTTTCAAACGAAAAAGAAATATGCTTTAGAAACCAAAATTATAAACTATATCTCCATAGAAACTAAAATGACAATGTCTATAGTTTCTAAACTATGAAGCTTTAAAAAAATGCAAAACCCTGTTATCTAAAAACACCTTGAAGACACCTTCACACCTAATAGAGATTTGACCACATAATCGTGTTGTGTCCCGCAACCAGCGTTCCATCTAGCACATTAGGCGAGACCTGAACACCAGCGGTCGCTTAGGTCTCGACCATTTCATTAGGCACATAGGGCAATACGTGTTATATATATATTGTTTATAGGTTAAGAATTAGCAGTGTTGTACCTTTTTACTTTAATGTGTGAATGAATAAATAATCTTTTATTTATTATTTTTATTTTTTTATTTATATCAGCCTCGCTGATAGAAACTGGCTTCACAGAAAATTCCACACTCGAATAGCATGCAATTGAAGGACTGCTGATAAAAATATATTTGATTTATATTCTTTTAGTAAAATTTAATGGAATGATCAGGAATATGAAAACGAACTTGGACGAAAGAAAAAATAGTCTCCCTAGACTAAGAATGAATATTAATTTAAATTTTGCAATTGATGATTACAAGTAAATTGATAGATTGGCAACACATATTTAGTGATGCTTCGACGCATTTTTCTCACAGCCGTAATTTGAACTTCCATCACCTGGAATCATGAAAGTTTTGGTCTGTTGAAAGTCAAAGCCGCCAGGAAATTAGTCATTACCGGCAGCGGTGCAGGTAGAAAGGCCGATCGAAGGCCTTTTAATGTTCCCAGGCCGAAAATGGCTATTTCCGCCGAGGCTTGTACATATTTTTTCTCAATTAATGCGAGGAAATTGAAAATTAAATGTAGTACATTTCATATAGGTAAGTACTACTGGAAGCCTAGTTATCAAATCACTATTTTTGCTTCATTCAGGATATCTGGTGGCGAATAAACAACAGCTTCAATCACTAGATCTAATCATCTATAGATATAATAGAATCGAAAAAGTGTCTTTTTTAACTGTCTGTTTGCGCGTGCAAACAGACAGTTAAAAAAGACACTTTTTCGATTCTATTATATCTATAGATGATTAGATCTAGTGATTGAAGCTGTTGTGCATCACGTATAAACTACTGAACGGATTAGGTGGAGTTTTCGCTGATATATAATATTTAAATTTGTCCGGATCAACATCTAGATAGGCTATAGATAATTCAACTTAGAAAACGAAAGTGAAAGTTGAAAGTTGTCTGGAAGAGATCGCTTTTAGCGATAAGACCGCCTAAATTGTATTAATCGTTTTGTACGCATTGTATCACACTAATTTTGTGCAATAAAGAGTATTCATTCATTCATTCATTCAAAACGGCCAAGTGCGAGTCGGGCTTCGCCATATCTATATAGGGGAAACATTTTTTCTCATAACTTACAAACTACGAATGCTATCGACTTGAAATTTGGCATAGTTGCAGAACTTGCTTGCCCGCACCTACGAGAATTATAAGTAGGTAAAATAAATTGGGACATAATTTTATTTTTATTGAAACCGATCTAAAATGGGGAGTCGAAATTTGAAAGTGCAGTATCTGAACTAATTGCGATATCATTGAAAGGGCTTTATTTACCCATTAGAAATCATTTTTTTGTTTTATTTTATGTACTGTAGTTTTTCACTTATTGCCAAAAATGTGCGAGATCAATGTTGCATAGAGAAAGAAAGGGATTTGATCTAGCCAATGAAAAAAGAGGTGGACAATAGGCAATATATTTCTATAAAAATAATTTGCGTGAGTAGCAGGTGGACCACGGAAGAATATTTTTGCCCGTGGTCCACCAGGTGAACTAAATAGGTGGACCTGGGGAAAGCGGCGGAAAAATGACCTAAATTTGATACTTTTCTCACTCACATCTTACAAATTGTTTGTAAGAATGATGATGTGAGTAAGAAAAGGCCAAAGTATTTCACTCATTGTAGTTCACATAAACGAAGTCGCGGGCAACAGCTCGTTTTTAATAAGAATAATATTAATAAAAGTCAAAATTATTTGTTATTTTGTAGTAATTATTTACTAAATTATATACATATTTAAATAATAATATTAATAAAAGTCAAAAGTAGGAAAAACTATTCAAAATTATGCGCTATTAGTCCCGAGCTTTTTTTTTTATTTTCTGGGCCGAAACCGAACGAAATCTCTTTAGCACTTACCTACATCAAGTTGCAACATCAAAAGGCTGTGCGGACTCAAATTTTAAAAAGCAAAAGACGAGACTTTTCCTGGTTTAAGCCCGGAATGGTTTTTATGAAAATCCATTACCGACTGTCATTTTTTTTGAATAAGTGATTGGCTTCGAGGTAGAAAGTATGTACTTCCCTGGCTCAAAATTCGAATGTATTAAGCACATTTCCGAGCACCTTTGAGAAAAATATATTATCTTTTTAAAACAATTCTATTTCGATCTAAAGTTCCATTCCCTGTTACTTTGCAACGTAGGTATTTGATCTCAAAGGGTACTTTGTTGCTTTTGCCTGGATTACGGAGTAAGAGGTATTTCAGGAAACGAGACAGCGTTTATTAAGTTTTAAACTATTGTGCGAAAGAGATACCTACCTACTCTTGAACCCAAAGTGATTCATGAACAATCCACAAAAATATAAGTACCTACCTATTTCAATTAGCTTTTATTATAGACTAACCCAGATAATTTCTAGTAACATATTTTATACCCTACACTAAGTCTAAGTGCGGTACTAAAAATGTATGGCAACTTGCCATTGTTCTTTTTGGTTGGGCTTGTGCATTTTTAATTCGATATTAATTTAAGGATTCGTCTAATAGATAAGAGGTACTTACTGAATGTGTGGAGTTAGTGGATTTCCCTTAAGGTCGACTTGACCGGGGCCTAGGGCGGCCAATCGCGGAAATAATACACTGAGATAAAAAAAAATGCGAATTTATAAAACCGAGAATTTATTTAAAAAAAAATCAATTTACTTACCAGCACATTTCTCTCGCTATTCAGCGAGGAAATGCAGCATGGATAATGGGAACATGGGCGGAGCGCGCTAAAAGGGGGCTTTTTGACTAAGCCCTTGAGCTCTTCGGTGTAGTGACAATGTTTTACCGTTTATTATGTGTATTTTATGTATGACTGTAATTGATGACAATATATGTTACATAATAAATAAAAGTTTACTTAGATAAAAAAATAATTACTTATACATTTATTTGAATTGAGTAAATATTTTGGTTGCAACAATTAACTTAATATTAAATTGAAAAAAATTTATACTTAATTATTCAGTGGCGTGCACACCATATAATATGCAAATAAGCAGTGCATATCCTGTGTATTTTCATTAAAAAATAAATATCATATCACAAAATGATGGAGCTGAGAAGGGAGCAGCTGGTACTACTCGGCCTAGGGCGGCCAAGATTAAAGTTCATGAAAAAATATTGAAAATAGGATTTATTCCGGATTGGTCCGAAAAATTCGTGCCAAAAGTGACAAAATTCTTAACTGGTGCCACTTTTAAAAGTATTCCTGATTGGTTCTAATAATCTTAGTGGGATACCAAATAGTTCACAGGAGTTTGAACAAACTTGGTAAATCGTAGCATTAAAAATGTAACGAGACGGTATCAAATAGTTTAAGAATAAGAATAAGTTTATTTGTGCGGTTAGATTGCAAATGATTCACAGTCCATACACTAGTAGGAACTTAAGCAAATGTTATATTAAATAAAATAAAATTAGTGAGCAACAACTAAAAAGGACTTCTGAACTGAATTAATATTCGTGCCGTTCGGTGTAGAGACAATAAGACCCTGGGGTCCAGGAGTCCTTAATTTTTTCAAGGATCTTTCAGCGTGCCTCATCGAGGCTTCTAGTGACCGCAGGGCTGGCATTTACTTCGGTCAGCGCATTAAATTTAGTCTGGCCATACAGAGAGGCCCGACGGAAAGACACTCGCACCCTGGAAGATGGGACGAGCATTGGTATGAGACGCAACATGTGTTGACAATCTTGGTCAGTCACATCTTCCAGGCACCACATCTAAGGCTGATACCCTAAACGGTTAAAATATGCTAGTCTCGGAGGGAGCTACATATTTAAGGCGTTTGGTAGATACTGTGCGACCACGGGGGCCGGAAACGCCTGGTCGGGACATCCAAAAACCCCAAGGCTGGTACGTTGTATTTTGTCCAGCGGCTAAGTTTAGCCGTGCAACGCGGAAACCGGCCAGTCTTTTGAGTAGATTTATTTAGAAAGAACGCGCAGCTTGCCACTGCACATTTGCATGGTGTGGTCTAGATTTAATTCTTTAAACGTAATTTATTTCCTTATAATATTATTCAAATAAAATGCAATGATAGATCAAAAATAATTTCAAGAAATAGGACTGCTTTTACTTCTTTCTTTCTCTATGATCATTAGTCATTCCTGAGAGTCATAAAGATACCAAGTTATCATAAAGTATCCAATCTATCTATCTAAGGAGAGCAAAAATTTTACTGCAACCTCTTTCAATCTTCTGTACTCTTAGTTGAAGTTTTAGTTCTACAACCGTGACGTTCTCAACACCATCATATCCTTCTCTAACTTAACGCTGCTTCTCTTTCTTTCTCTGATTATTAAAGGTGGCACGAATCCGGAATACACAGTTTTCATTTCATCAAAGGTGAAATTCTCATCTAGTCCCAGTTTTTGGCACCAATCCGGAATACTTTTTCGGACGAGTCAGGAAACTAAAATTCGGGCGAATTTTTTAGCACGAGTCAGGATATACTCGTATACCTACCTACGTACATAACTTCACGCTATGTCTTGAGGGGTTTAACTGAAAATCCGATCGCATAGAAAATTGTTTGGGTATAAGCTGGAACAGCTAAGTGTGTACATTACAATGTATTAATTCGTCACTGATAAAAATTTCATAGAAATAGAACCTTTATTAATAGACTATATACTCGTATAAAAATATCTGTAAAAATATGTAAATATTATCATAAAATGAGTAAGATTCTAAATTGATTATGATTCATCTGATATTGCTACTAGGTCATTTGGTGCCAAAGGTCCAAATTTATAATTTGTCAAAAGGAATAATTGACCTTTTTGTGCGTATTATGGGCCAAAGGTCTATATTCTATACCCATATACACACATCAAAACTGTCTAGGGATATTCACATTTTTGCATAATTTGAAAAATACTGGCCATCTAGAAGAAATGTTTATATGGCAGAAACACTCATTAGTGCCATTAAAAAAAAAGATTTGAGCGGGAATTCAGGAAGTTACAAACGAATTTTGAAAATTAAGTTTTGTGCTATTATTTAATAACATTGATATCATTAATTAAGCTCCGCCAAGAACAAAATTTTGAATCCAGAGTGCTATTGCGAGCTTTGCGACACCATGCCACGTCGACATTTAACCAGAGAAGAAATGTTGAGAGCGATAGGAATGTTGGAAGCTGGTACCGTCCAACGCGTTATTGCTGATACCCTAAGAACAAGGCAAAACGTGATTTCTAGGTTGTGGTCACGATATCGTGTTACCGGAGAAGTGGCGGAACGGCACACAGGGAGACATCGCGTTACGACCCCAAGACAGGATCGTTTTTTACAAAATGCCGCCAGAAGGCAACCGAATGTTATGGCGATGCAGTTAGTGCAAAGGCTCCAGTTGGACCACCAGGTACTTGTCAGTGACCAAACTGTCAGGAGTAGGTTGCATGAAGTCAACCTTCATGCCCGCAGACCGCTTCGTGTTCCAGCCTTACGACGTGGCAATCGCGGACGTCGACTTGCTTGGGCTCGCGAACACTTGTTATGGAACGACAACCAATGGTCCATGGTACTCTTTACTGATGAGTCTCGATTTGGATTTCACCCAGACTCGAGAAGAACACTAGTCTGGAGAGTGCCAGGCAGGATAAGTCGCCTCCAGCACCCACAAGAGGTCCATTCTTACCGAGGCGGAACAATCATGGTGTGGGCAGGCATTCGTCTTGGCGCGCGAACAGACCTCATTTGGATAAGAGGCAACATGTCTGCGGAAAAATACCGTGACGAAGCCGTGGTACCTGTAATTGTTCCATTTAGAGTGCACTTCGGTCAACAATTCCAGTTAATGCAAGATAATGCCCCATTACACACGGCGAGGCTGGTAACGGCCATGATTAGGGACCATGATTTGACGGTTATGGGATGGCCTGCACAGTCTCCCGATTTAAATCTCATCGAGCACGTATGAGATATGCTCCAAAGGAGAGCTTTAATAAACTTCCCAGGAAATCTGGAGACGGAAGAGCAACTTTTTTTACATTTGAAAAGAACCTGGGATCTCATACCATACCATCATATAAGCATGAACAACCGTTACCGATGTGTTATTAATGTCAGGGGGGTAATACGAATTATTGAATTTTATAAAATGTTAAGTTTTTCACATAACATCTTTATTTGTCCTAACAATTTTAATTTACTTAATATGTACAGTGAGTTTAAATTTTAACACATTTTTTTTAAATACTACAAGAAAACGTCGTATTTATTACATAATTTTTTTTTTTATAAAAGCATAAAATTTGGATTAATTTTATATATAATTCTCCCAAGAAATTAATTGTGGTTTTCCAAAAAATAAATTAACATCAAATATCCCTAGATTGTTTTGATGTGTGTATATATATATATTTTTGGTAAATCATAGGTAAGTATTTTTTTTAAATATTTTACGACCTGAAAAGTCATATGTACAAGCGTAAGCGCAGCATAATGAAGTGATGCAAAGCCTCAGCTCATCGTATGACAAATTGAATCATCAATGGAATAGGTCAAGATAAGGAACGGTAACGACTTTTAATCGAAGTAGCGTGTTCAAACTGTCGTGAGTCGCGCAATGGGGAAATAAATAAAGCATACTCGTTGCCAAGATGGGGTCAGGCGGGACCACAGCAGGATGTAAGGAAGGTGTGAATTCTATTCCACTGCAGTACAACTAAAAATTAATGAGAAGTTTAAATGTGTGCGGTTCTTTGTTATCAAAACTGAAACGGGAGGGGGAAGGGGTGGTGCGCTAGGTGCGCGCGCCGCTTAGGGTTGTACGACTAAACCTAGAGACCTATCGATACTAGGGCCACTACAGCTTGTAATAAAATTAAAAGTTTAGTACTTGGTGATTTATATTGAATATATAATGTATATGTCGACCGTATCTATTACAACAAGAAAACACTTAAAGCGTATTCTTCTATAACTTTTCATATATTGTTTGAAAACTACTTACAAACGGGTAACCATCGCAATTATATAAAAATGGTCCAAAAATTTATAAGATAATATTTATGGTCAAGAATATCTAATTTAAATGTAAGTAACAGTACGTTCATTACAGCACTATTTTCACGGTTAACATTTCACCTGACTTTCTCGATTTTCCAGTCTATTTTATCGATATCTAGTGTAATGCGGACGTAACTAGTTCGTCCCTATTAATTGCGATACTGCGGCATTGGAGACTCACTCTGCTTGCAGCGGTCTTCATGTAAAGTTTCTTTTAGAAAACTTGCTGCAGATAATAAAAAAAGTTTCACGTGTTACCCGCGGTCGGTGATATCGTGATATGGTGCGTCGAAAAACATATCTAAGCTCTACAATGTGTTCTGTGCCTGACTGTACTTCTGTGTTTTAGTTTTTTTTTTTTGTGTGTTGTTTATTTGAAGTTGGTTTGTGTATATGCATGTTGATATCTTTGATGTTGTATGTGGGAGCGCGCGGTTTAGTTCGTTATCTAGGTACTAAATTCTTTTTGACGGTAAGTTGCACGAAAAATTCGATGTATATTTGCACACTTATTAATAAGATTTGAAAATAAATTAAAATTTTAAAAAAAGAAGATGCTGTGTACTGCAAAAATAGGTTAGTTAAAAAAGTAGATAAAAATTTATATTTGAATGTTGTGTTCTCCGCTGTCGGTGTAGTGAAAAGTTTTGTTAGTAAAGCCGGCAAGTTAGAGCCACGTGGTTTTCCTGGCATACTCATATTAAACAAAGGCGCCACGAAAAATAGTTTTAAGTGGTCGCTATCACACCACCGATCGAATTTAACATGTTGACGTGAAGCTCACTTATTAGGGCAATCACAGCTTTTTATTAAGGTGATCGCGGTGTAATGCCAGCTAACTCTTCGTTGCATGAGTTACTTTAATTTGCTCTGTTATGGTTTACGTTAGTAGATGTTGTTGCGTATTCTTCTCCAAATGTTTAAGTAGATTTTGTATGTGCATTGCGGTAGATTAGAGGTGTTTTGCCACAATAAGAACTTGGTAGAACTAAAAAAGTAGATTGTATCACTATTTAGTTCGCAGTGTTTTTAAATTATCTTCTGTGTTTCAATCGCGTGAGCGTGAAAAGAAAATATATTGTACAATATTGTGAATATTTGTTAAATTGAAAAAAATCGAAGGATTGGATTCTATTTCATAAAAATCTATCGTGAACTTTGGTGTGAACATGACAGGTATAGTGAGCCTGACAAAAATTGGCTAAGTGTAGTGAACTAAAGAGAGGAAGAGATGGAAACTGAAAGATTTATTAAATTTCGGTAGTGGTGACACCAGGCTATCATGTGTAAATATCAATTATCAAGTGCAGTGTGTGTGAATTTGATGTAATTATTATATGTTGTGGATTATATAAAATTACATAATAGAGTTTTGATCACATAATCGTGTTGTGACCCGCAACCAGCGCTCTATCAAGAACACCAGCCGTCGTTGAAGTCTCGACCATTTCATTAGACACATAGAGCAATACGTGTTATATATATTGTTTATAGGTTAAGAATTAGAATAAAATAAAAATGTTGTACCTTTTTACTAATGTGTGAATGAATAAATACTATTTTATTATTTATTATTATTATATGTTGAATATTTATTGCCTTGAATAAAATTATAAAACGATATATATTGTTTAATTTTTGAAAATATTTGAAATGCCGTCAGTTTTTAACAGTGGCGGACCTAAGAATTCGTTTGGGGGAGAGGTTTCGTACCTCTTATGATCAGGGTCTAATTTAGAGTACGAGGGGCTCCAGGCTAAAATGATTTTGGCGCTCTACTTGCTACCACATCTGCTCGCGCGACAAATCAAAGGTCGAGCTTCACCCAGTCATAGATCCGACACAGAAGGTGGATGAGATTAGATAGAAGGCTAATATGGGAGCGAGCGGAGCCAGTTCAAAATTTTGGCATGGATTCGTCACAGATGATGTATTAGGTTAAAATGCTAGAGCGAGCGCAGATCTCATTTAGATCATAACTGTACTTGTTACTTTTGAACGAAACGCTTGTTACACCAAATTCTACTAAATCCCTATATGCCTAAAATATAGCCTATAGCTTAAAGCTATAAGGCCGCCAATTGTATTTGTATTTTGTATCTTTTCTTCTGTCCTGTATTTTTGTCCTGTGTGCAATAAAGAATATTTGTATTGTATTGTATTGACTACCTACCTACCTACCACTACCTAGCAAAAATACAGTAACCAATTCACGTTGTCATGACTATACTATTTGTTGCAATATAAAACGCAAAAGTAGGGTCCTCTTGACAGGGTTTTTTAGACCTGGTCGGGCATATCAAATTTTTCGCTTCAGTTTTAATAGATACATTCCGGTGTTAATATTTCGCTTTCACTTTTTTTACATATTTACATTTAGGTACATATTTTTTTAGAAATTATTTAGTTCGAGTAACATTTAAATCGCACTGTGAACAGAAGATGTGGTTCGCGCGATTTCTCATTTGTTTTTTTTTAAATGCATTGTCGCATCGCATTTTTTCATACAAATTTTCGTCCGATCTCAACGGTCGCGGTAGGAACAATATTCATTTTCCTAATTCAAGTCTCATTATTTCCCTCTAACAATGGCGGGGTTCGAAAACTCTCAGGTGAATGTAGAAATGACTCGACTGCCGTTCGAAAATCGTGCGAGTTAAAATTAGCGATTACTCCCGAAAACCCCATCGGGACTCATTTTGACTCTGAAACCTGACAGGTCAATTAATAGCCCGCTGAAAAAGTGAGTTGTGTTTCTCCTCCTGTCACTCTGACATTTTATTTATGGTATCAAAGAAGATAAAGGAGGCAAGTGGCATAATTTTGGCGGCAATAAAAGTTTTTATTCCTATATGGCTGTTTCGATCGGTAAGATTTTTTTTAATTGAAAATATTCTTATTTCTGACACCAGGCTGTTTTACCCGTTCGAAAAGGTTGAAAAACAACTCAGATAATTTCTTATTGACACTTTCGAGCGATTGCATGACAAGTCTTACTCCGGGTAGAAGTGTAGTGATGGATCCGTGTTTCATCCATTGTCACATATCGCATGAAAAAACCCTTTTTATTTATTTAAACAGCTTCAAACAGCGCTCTGAATCATCAACACGTTGTTGTTTTTAGTCAACAGTGAGCAAACGCAGTACCCACTTCGAACAGAGCTTTCTCATGGACAAATGTTCATGCAAAATAGTGAATACACTGCCTTCTGATATCTTTAAGGTGTCAGCTATCTCACGCAACTTCACTTTACGATCTTCCAAAGCGATTTTGTGAACTTTTTATGTTTTCTGAAACAACTGCAGAATTTGGGTGACCAGAGCGTTCAGCATCATCGGTAAAGTAAAGTAAAAGTAAAATACACTTTATTGCACAAATATAAAATAACAAACATGAGATATAAAAGGAAATAGTGAAGTACAATTTAGGCGGCCTTATCGGTGTTTGTACGGCCGCGTTTAAAATCAGCAAACCACACCATTTGTCTCGATGGAGCAGAGTCCGATTAACACTTGTCAAGCCATTGCTTTGCTTGAACGGTATTTTTGCCCATTAAAAAGCAATGCTTTATCATCAAACGAAATTTAGATGTTTCCATTGTTCTGATAATTAAATTAAAGTAGCGTCCTAAAACCACTGTAATTTGTGAACTAATGGTCGGAATGTCATGAAATTTTGACACAATATCGTTTGAAGGTCTCTAAAACGCATATGGATTTGTTAATAGTGGCGACATTATATGTCATCCTACGAATTTATTGAATGACGTGATATTTTATTTTCCTAACTCCGTGAGTTTTCTTCGGAACTAGGATTAGTTTTCTCAGTACTCGTATTTGTAGGTAATCGTAGTGTTCATAGTTTACTCCGCTTCATTTTATTAAATTGAATTCACAAGATCTTTTGACCAACATTTTCTAAAGGAAAACTTATTCAATTTCCTCTTATACCCATCCTTTGAGTATAGAGCTAAACCGTTAATTCAATTCTGCACTACGCCGTTCAGGTAGTAGGTTAGTAATTTATGGTAAAGTAGATTAGAATGGACTATGCAACAGCTCACTTTAAGGCGTTTTAATAACATTAATATGTACCTATATATTATTAATCACCGTTAGTCGCCAGGCAATGGTAATGGATTAAATAACATGTTTTCTAAGTAAATAATTACATATACGTGGTGAGGTCCAAAAGTTGTTAGTCAACGGCTTGTTATCGACCTCATTATTAAACTTTTATAGATAAAATCAAACATCAATTCCAGTCAAAGTGATAGACATAATGGCGGCATCACATCGCGCAAACGCAGTAGCACAATGCAAGTATTTCCTATGTCCTGCTATAGGTTCCAAGCAGGTTTTAAGCTTCGGCGTACATTAGAAATACTGGGACCGGGCGTAATCGAACTGGCGCGTAACAATATTGGCTATATTGCTGCGATTCTGCACACATATGTCGTTTTGAGTACAAAGCACGGCTCCGGATATTGCACATGCCTTGTATGGCTCCGCCCTGCTATAATTGTTAGATTAATAGGTAGAACAGAACAAATATATGAATTGTTGTGTAGCAAGTAAGTTCTAGTACCTTTTACCGGACTGCGCGAAAGCAAAGGCAGGGTTATGTTTATCGCGTGTATCTATGTAAATTTGTTTGTTTATTTGAGGGATTCTTTATTTAAAAACAAAGTTCTCAATGAGACGATTTCAGATAATCATGTGTAATATAACACTAAAAAGATAAAATAAAAATAATGAAAAAAAAAACCCGACTGCATAAAAAAGCAAACTAAAAAGATGAAAGACAAGACGGCTTCAAATGGTCAATGTTCTCTAAGATTCATGCTATCAAACGATATCACACAGTCGGAGGCATTATCATATGGACTGCAAAGCATATAACCACGCAGGCCTCCGACTGCGTGATATCGTTTGATGGCAAATCCACGTCATTTTTCAGAACAGTGACCATTTGAAGCCGCCTTGTTTCCATCTTTATAGTTTTCTTTTTTTTTATCTTTTGATATTATTATTTTCCGACTATTATTTCGTACTATTGTTTTGCGTTTGTTACTAAACATACTTCGGTACTTGATTCCATACGTATATGAATTATTACAATATATTTAATATGTACCTACCAACCTCGTATCTAATATAATGTTAGTACTAAGGTAATATTTGAAAATATTTTCATATTTTACCACATACACTTACCTAACATTTTTCTTTAAAAGTTTCCACTACATACCTCGGGGCAAAGGACATTTTGCATACAAATAGATACTCTACATGGTAACTCTTCATCCCTTGCCACAATATTGAATCAACCTGGAATCACCTAGCAAGCATACCTAGTGCTTTATAAAGGGTAGATTTTAAATAATAGCAACTTTTACTGAAATCGTATGAAAATGTCAAATGTCATTTGACATCGGTGTGTGAAAATTCCTTTATTTATAAAGAACTTTTATAAGAGTACTAGAATACTTCTAATTTCCTTGCTTTGGTATTATCTTACTATATTTAACCTTTTTGATAAAACTGCACTTACGATATTTTTGGTATAAGTTATATTTTAGTATTACCAATACAAGTTTCCTAGTGACGTTAATTTATCGATAACTGCTACATCAAAACCAGTGATCAGTGGCTAAAAATCTTAGACAGATTGTGTAGAAATCCGCGATTACAGTATCTGACTAACTTTTTTAGCACAGACATTTCACACATGTGAAATGTCTACGCACTTCGTGAATGTCTACGACATATTATATAAGTACTTACTTATTGAAATATTTCACAACTTTTGTACGGGAAATAATTTTAAACAAAAACAACATGTACCAACTTTGCGTATTTTATTTAAAATAATAATGTTAAACTTATTGATAAGACAAAGAAAAAATCACACTGTTTATATTAAAAGAAAAATCACCTGCATAAACGCAATCAGAAAGGCTTATTACACGTATACGTATTTCGGGAGAATTTTTTAGCCATGAATTTATTAAAATTTCACGAGATATCTGCCTGTACGCAGCATTTTAAAATAATTATCTTTAAATTCAACTTTTTCCTGAAATTATTACTAAAATCAGTGTAACAGAACCAATAAAATACCCAAGAAAGTTGAATACCTACTTACTAAAGTAGTAGTATTGCAACTTCCTTGAAAATACCTATTTAGACGTCAATGTGCCATTTTCCATGCTTGTGAAGAGCTCTATTATCTTTCGTAATCGAACTCTAAGTACTACAAGGTTATCTATAATATGTTCTATTATATGAAGATGCATTCCAATTATGCCAATATTGTTGAGTAAACATAAGTTATCGATAATTATAAAAAAATAATTTCGACAAGAAATCACTAGAAATATTTTGTTCATGATACCAAAACTTATAGGCATACGTGGTAATTTTAAATATTTTTTAATTCTGCTTATAAAAGGAAAAATAGGGAATGTAAATATTAGTCTTTTGGATTATTAGTACGATTACCTATTAGTTGATAAATAATTATGACGCTATGGATCATATCGACGCTCCCTAAGTTAAACCTCGTAACTGCCTGATACGACCTTATACATCTTTACGATTTTCGTGTTCACGATACCCGAATCTATATAATAGTGTACTAAAAAACTGAAAAAAGTATGTATTGAAGATTTTATGCAGACGTATTATATCGTAACTATATTTACTTCCGAAGTATATACTCGCATCCACCAGTTCCGTGATTACGCGCCGCCTACGGTTAGTGGGGCGAGAGGGTAAGTGACTTATACCCAGTTCTACGTGGGACGGTGCTGTGTTAGCAACTTGTATGTGTTTTATTTCTTAACCTAATCCCATAACAAAGATCCAAAAATAATTTCGATAGGTACTTAGTTAGTTACTTAGATACATATTTTCCATGTATTACGTGTCTATACATGGAAATCAATTAAAATGTACTGTTGTAATTGGTACTTACGTTAAACCTTTATTACCAGTCACAATGTTAAATAGCGTAAGTGGTTAGTTATTGTATTTGATATCTTCAAAATCCCAAGTAATACCTTGTATCTGTCCACATACGTGTAAATGCATTCAAAGACTTCCAATGTGAATCAACGTAAGTGATATAATTCCGAAACGAGGGTATATTTACAACATTTATTAAAAACATCCAAAAGTACGCAAAATTATGTAATACCACAGAAAATTTCACAATCGTAGAGCAAACAGTAACAGAATTATCACGTTTTAAAATATTTTTGAACTTAAAAACGCTCTCCTGTAAAATTAGGGTTTTGTAGATACGTGGTTTAACTTAGGATGCGTCGATATTTGACCTAAGATAAATAGCTACACATAATATTTGTGTTTACATTTATTTTACATATTCCTCGGAATACCTGTAATACCTTCTATCTGTACTAATATTGGCACTATGGCATTATGGGCACTTTTGGGAGGGACACGGTGAGAGGGGGCTTGTTTGACTGAACTGTCGATTGGATGGTTATACCTGTTTATTGACTATTTATATGACACTAATATTACAGATATTTTATCGATAAATTATTATTCTTTATATTTCATATATTATACATTTTTTAAACTCCGTTTTATTTTATCTGTAAAATATAGGGGATTGGCTATGAGTCTGAATTATTTTAGATTTTTCGGCTAGCAAACTTCGGAGATTTTTTCGGAAAAGTCATTTTTTGCACATTTTTGACCATAAGTCAAACACATAATATAAAATAAAAATTTGTTTTATAAATGCACAAGATTTCCGTGCATTGACGACTTGCCCCAGTTGCCCCACTTACAGATTTCGAATTCCATTTCGAACCCCATTTTCAATAAAAATAAAATATTTTCCATATTTTTTTACCTGAGACAGATGCGGGCAAGCAAGTTCTACATACATTATTTATTTATTTAATTTTCTGAGAAACCTATTTGTAAAATACATACATACCTTTACGTTATGTCCCTTGCAGAGAACGCAGCGCACGCTTCTCTTGATTCCGCTACAGTTATTCGTCATTTCATGCATGCTCGCCGTTAGGGTCGTCTGTATATTAAAATCTATGAGCACTCTGTCAATCTGATCTTTAAAGGTCAGTAATAATAATAGAACGACCCCGGCTTATTTTTCCACTCACTTAAAGTTCTTCAACTGTGCCAAATTTAAAGTCTAGCTTTAGTAGTTCTTGAGAAACAAGCTGTGACATACAGACAGACAGACGGGCGAACGGACGGACACCGAAGACTTACCATTAGGGTACCTTTTTACCATTTTGATACGGAACCCTAAAAATTGCTAATGAACAGAAATGTGTTTAAATAAAATATTGACTATACCTACCCTGCGATCGGTAATTGACAGTCCGCGATTTCTTGCTATTGGCCCATAGTTTCGAGCCATTTCGAATTTCTTCAGATAAGTCATCTTTTGAGCAAGATTATAGAGTGGAATATGACATAACTCTGTATTAAAAAGAGATAGACCTATATTTGTTTGCGACAAAAACTGCAAATTGCATTTTCCTCAAAAAATTGCTCAAAAATTATACTGACGATTTTGTTCTTTTACATAATTTTATATTGCTACCTACCTACCTATGAATTCAAAGCAAAGATTTTATATGAACTTTTAATTTTGGTAAATTAAATTATTGACCTATACGGTTAATGCACTGTTGGTTTTTAATGGTACCTAGTTGATTAATGTCTCTAGTGTTAAATTCCGCTTAGCTGGAAATCATTGAAGTTCTTAATGACACTTTCTGGAGACAAAAGTTTTCCTTCAATAGTTGTTGAATTTTCGAAAAAAAGTATGGTAGTCTGTAAGTGGAATATCCATTAAACACGATGGGTGAATGAGGGTTTCCCGCTGGAACTCCTGCAAGTTTAAAGTTTATCGCACACATATCACCCTCGCACCGGATCTCCGTCGCCTCGCCGTCAAACAGGCGTCAACCCAACGTAGGCACGTAACCGGTGCGGCTCAACATCTTCGAAGTGTCGCCACAGGTGGTCTGCGCGCCTTTCGCCAACGCCCCGACGTAAGCGCGGTGACTGCGAGTTGACCACGAACCGCGTATGGTTCATTAGCTTGTCCCGAGGCGAGGCGATGCCGTTATGACAGTGATTAGTGTGCGTTGCAGTATAGAGTTTCATACAAAGAATACTGAACAGGTCGAGTTGAAGCGATACGTTTGCGATAGACTTAAGATGGTAAAACAAAAGCGCGCGACCATACTCGAAACGTTTCGCCCTCTCAAATTTGCAGGAGTTACAGATGAAAACCCTCCTTCACCTTCCATGTTTGATGGATCTTCCACTTACATATTTCCATATATTTCAGAATTTGAACAACTTATAGGAAACAAAATCTCATTTCCCAAGGGGTATTAAAAAAGTGCACTTACGGACTTTATTGATTTCCCTCTCAGCTGACTTTTACAGTAGGGAGAGAGAGACATTAATCAAATGCCATTAAAATGCCAACACTGCATTGATTATAGGGGCCAACAATATGATAGACCAAAATAAAAAAATCATATACATTTATTGTTTTCAATTCGTCCATAAAAAAACGGGCGCAAGCATGATCGGGTCGTGCCTCAATTTTGATCAGGGAACCCTGTTACGTTACGGAATTTTCATGGGGAAAGTGGAGGACAGTAGCAGACAGTGGCGGGCAGTGAGGGAGAGTGGCGGAAAATGGCAGGTAGTGGTGGGCAGTGGCGGGCAGTGGCGGGCAGTGGCGGGCAGTGGCGGGCAGCTGATGGTAGTGGCGGGCAGTGGCGGGCAGTTGCGGACAGTTGCGGACAGTTGCGGGCAGTGGCGGGCAGTGGCGGGCAGTGGCGGGCAGTGGCGGGCAGTGGCGGGCAGTGGCGGGCAGTGGCGGGCAGTGGCGGGCAGTGGCGGGCAGTGGCGGGCAGTGGCGGGCAGTGGCGGGCAGTGGCGGGCAGTGGCGGGCAGTTGCGGGCAGTGGCGGGCAGTGGCGGGCAGTGGCGGGCAGTGGCGGGCAGTGGCGGGCAGCGGCGGACAGTGGGGGGCACTGGAGGAAACCAAGAGATAAATGAAACAAAGTTTCTATGACATAATCGCGCTCGTACTAGGCTGCAACTCCAAATTTTCACCGTCCGCCGCAACTTCGAAGGGCTCGTTGACGGCGATCCCGTGGGACGATTTGCATAAATTTTGTCTCAATCATGCCTCTGCAACTTTTCTCTTATTTTAGATTTATTTTCCCGAATTTTTGATGCATCCCTCTTCAAATCACGACTTTTTTGGGGACCATGACTAATTTCAATACTGCATTGACGCACAATTTGTTAGATTTTTAAGTCTTTATCGATTCCCTATTTAATACCATTTTCAACGATGCCTCTATTGTTTCTGTAGCACAATAATAATTCACAAAGCTATTAATCTTAGTGTTTCTATCTATCTATCTTCTAAAAAAAATTCACGGCGCAAAGGGGAAGCGATCGCTGGTTGTTACATATTTGGTGTTACGCGGCCTCACGGACCGAGCAGGTAGACAGGGTTCCCTGTCATAACATTTGATTGTTTGATTGTGTGGACCATTCAACTCTATTAAGTAAACTATGTCATTATGGAGTTAAAGACCAGGCCCTTAAACTAATGAAGTCATACTTAAGTGGAAGAGTTCAGCAAGTTGACCTTAAGGGTGTAAAATCCGATGGCATGACGCTTAGAATGGGCGTGCCTCAGGGATCTATTCTCGGCCCGTTTCTTTTCCTTGTCTACATTAACGATCTTCCATGTATGGCTGACAAGTTGTCTGAGATAATTCTTTTTGCCGATGATACTTCATTGTTATTTAAGCTTAACAGAAAGGAACCTAATCTGAGTGCCGTTAACGATGCACTTTCTATAATGCATGGTTGGTTTAGCACAAATAATTTGGTACTGAATCCTAACAAAACCAAGTGTATCAAGTTTACTCTGTGTAATAATAATCTCAGTTTACCGAGTGTTCTCAGTATTGACAGCAAAAATCTGTCACTGAGTGACAACACAAAATTTCTCGGTTTGACGATGGATCCCAAACTGCAGTGGGGCCCTCATATTAATGACCTCGCTTCGAAACTTAGTTCGGCAGCCTACGCTGTTCGGAAAATACGACAGGTTACTGATGTGGAAACTGCTAGGTTGGTTTACTTTAGTTATTTCCACAGCGTGATGTCCTACGGGATACTACTGTGGGGTAATGCTGCCGACGTACACAGCATATTTGTTATCCAGAAGCGAGCAATTAGAGGTATATACCGTTTGGGATCCAGAGTATCTTTGAGAGAACACTTCAAAAAAGTCAATATTTTGACGGTTCCATGCCAATACATACTAGCGACTACAATGTACGCACGTAAACATGTCAGTGGTTTCACTAAAAATAGCGACATCCATAATTATAATACGAGAAGCAAAGAAAAGTATGTATTGCCAGGAACGAGATTAACAAAGACTATGAAGTCGTTCATAGTGAATTCTATAAAATTTTATAATCTTGTCCCAGAGGAAATCAAAATATTGACTGAAAGAAAATTTAAAATAACGGTTAAAAAATTTCTCATCACAAAATCGTATTACAGTGTTGAACAGTACTTGAACGATAACAATGCTTGGCGTGGTCATGACATAATCTAAAAATTAGTATGATTAATTAATATATTTTTGATATTTTGATATTTTTGATTTGTTTTCAATTTCATTATGATTAGTTATTTTGTTTATTATTTTAATTGTTAATTTTATTGTTATTTTGAATGTATATTATTGACGAACAAAAGTGTACAAATTGTACCAAATTGAAATAAACGAATTGAATTGAATTGAATAACGACATCTTCGAATCTTCATGTACACATTTTATGAAAACGGAGCTTGTTTGACTGTAGATTTGTCGTATTTCACTTCTGTCGCAGTTCACTTTGGAATATGTACTAAATACTGAAATATATTGTAAGTTGTTAGGGTTCCGTACCAAAATGGTAAAAAATGAATCCTTATGGTGAGACTTCGGTGTCCGTCTGTCTGTCTGTATTTCGCAACTGTTTGCTATGGAACTGCTTATGCTATAGATTTGAAACTTTGCATAGTAATAGAACATGCTTACCCACACCCATGGTAAAAAATATATAGAAATAATTTTATTTTTATTGAAAATGGGGTCCGAAATGGGGGGTCGAAAACTGGGGCAAATGGGGCATCATATAAAAGGGCTTTATTTGTGCATTACAATACAGTTTTTATTTTTTTGAATTTTATTTTTTACTTATGGCCAAAAATGTGCAAAAAATAACCATTGCCTTTTTATCTTCGTAGTTTGCAAGCCGAAAAATCTGAAATAATTCAGACTCATAGATAATCCTCTATGTTTTACAGAAAACATAAAACGGAGTATCAAAAATTTATAATTTTAGATATAGGTATTTCAAAAATAAAATTTTTTTTGCGACATAAGTTCTGAAATAATTAGTACTGATCGAAGGTATTACAAGTATTCCGAAATAAAAGTCGACATTTATAATTTTTGCGGATAAAAATTTAAACATTATTTTTTCAAAACTAAAACTACTTATTTCTACTATAAATCTCAATGTAAACTTTTTTCTCCCATCAAAAATTAGAGAATTAGAGAAGAATTAGAGAATTAGAGAATGTAAACGGAATGTAAACGGATTAAAATTAGAAAATGTTTACTAACGGGTCGTGCTAGGTCTAACTCAGTCTAACATACGCTCTTCTCGATCGATATTCCGGAAATAAGTGACCGGATTAGCCTTAGCGCGCACTACGATTTTGGTTTTTGCGACACGATTTTAGAATAGCGCTGTAAAATATCGCAAAAAGTTTAATGCGCGTACTGCGATGAAAAAAATAGTTGATTACTCATTTTCAACATGGATTTCGTGTATGTTACTTGTCTGTGATTATTAATATTTCGAAATGGTAGAAGGAAGAATTCAACAATACCTATTGGACTCCATCCATTCACAGCTGAAAATTAAAGGCTTCTTTTGTCTAAAACACAGTGATGCTAATTTTTTAAAACTATTATAGAATAAAAATTCAAAAAAAAATATACTGAGGATCGTTTCGTTGAACTTCAAATTTATTATAAAATAAAAATACTAGACGACGAAATTCAATCTTACTACAATCACTATATTGTAGAAGGGTTTTAGGGCCTTCCTTGTATTTCGATTATCAAAATGTTACTTCAGACGCCAACATGTTCACTCTGTGAAGAACAGAATGCGAATGAGGGCCGGGCGAGCGATTTTATTATCGCAGTGCGCGCGGGGCCATACATAAATGCTGAAATTTATTTTTGCGCCAAACGCGTTGCGAGCAGTCGCAGAAAAATGTGACAAATCACAATTTTTAAATCACTGCGATTTTTTCTCGCATGTGCGCGCACTTTCAGATAAACCCATACGTTGCATTATTGCGTTAAAATAATAGCGCGATTAAAAATCGTAGTGCGCACTAGGCTTTTAAAGACTATAAGCTTCTACGAGTAAATTTTGTGTACCTACTACAGCTAGTGTCGGCGGTTTTCTTTTTGATTCTGAACTTAATTACACATATTACAGGAAGAAAAAGTTACCTTCATTAATTTTAACCCTATGTTTGGACTACTGCCAAAATATGAATATCCACATAGATAGGTAGGTACACACACCGGCACATTTAGCGGAACACACGGACCCGTGGCGGAACACAAGTAAAAACCCAAAGTGCAGTCTTTTCTGAAAAGACTGGCCGGTTATTTTACTTTTTAGGTTTCCGCACCAAGGAAAAAAGGAACCCTTTTGGTGAGACTTCGGTGTCCGTCCGTCCGTCCGTCTGTATGTCACAGCTGTTTTTCTCAGCAACTACTAATGCTATCGACTTGAAATTTGACATAGTTATAGAACTTGCTTGCCCGCATCTATCCCAACAAAAAGAAATTTGCAAATAATTTAATTTTTTGGGAAATAAAAATGTGAAAGTAAGGCAACGGGGCAAGTGGGGCATCATAATATGAAAGGGCTTTGTATGCACATTTGTATATATTTTTTAAATTTCTCATTAATTGTAAATTCTCGAAACTTCCTTTTATTTATTTTTGATTATCTATGAGTCTGCATTATTTCAGCTTTTTGAGCCTGCAAACTTCGGAGATAAGGAGGAAAAGCAATTTTTGGCACATTTTTGGCCATAAATCAAAAACTATAATGAAATAAAAAATAGTTTTATAAAATCAAAGGGCTTTGCTTGCGCTTGCGGTTAGTTTGCGCGAGACTGCTTAGCGGCGGCGGCGGGAAATTTAAATTTTAGCTGCGTTCCGGGAACTGGGAGATTTTAAAAATTAAGTTCTTTTCCGGGAGAGTCCTGCAATTCCGGGATAATTGGCAACCCTAATCGTAGCATCCAACGGTTTTCTACAACTTCGAGTTCGTAGGATAATACGCGGAAAGAATGTTCGTTCGTATATATCCGCCAAAGCTCCAAAACTTGAGAGACACGACCGCACAAACCTACTGAACTATGCCTCGCCTTCGCTATGAATCCCCTATGTTACACGAGTGGAGGCAGGTGCTCTTCACAGATGAGTTTAGAATTCTCTTAAATCAGATTGAGGGAAGGCAGCGAATATGGAGACGCAAAGGAGAGCGTTACATTCAGTCTAATTATGAAAATACGAGAATAAAGATATGTTTGGGAGCTCGTACTGATCTGGTGGTAATCGATGGAGGGAATATGACTGCCGACCGGTATATTAGGGACATTTTTGACGAAAATTGACGAATTTTGTGCCATTTGCCCCTTTTATTGGTGACGGCTTTATTCTAGTGCAGGATAATGCTCGGGCCCACGGATGCTCGCTCAGTACAGGCATCATATCTAAACCATGTGGATATAACGGTGATGCAGTGGCCAGCAAAATCCCCGGATATGAATCCGAAAGACCACGTTTGGGACTTGTAAAGAGAAGCGTAAGATCCAGAATGCCACCCCCCATCAATCTGGGCGAAATGCAGAACGCGTTACTTGAGGAGTGGCAGAGGTTGCCCCAAGAAACAGCATCAGCCGCAGCATGCCCAGATGGAAACCGTAGTCAGAGACCGTGGAGGAAACACGCGTTATTAAACTTTGATTTATAATAAGTAAATAAACTTTTCATTTTCATTTAATTAATGTTAAAAACTGTTACAATTCTTAAATTTTCAACCGTTTCACCGTTATCATGAAATCTAAAAAAAATATCGTTTTAATTTCGATAAGGCTTTACAAAGTTAATTTAATTGTTTAAATAAAATCTCAAATTATAACATAATGAGAGAGAGGGGCTGTCGCTCCGGGTCGTTCTTGATGCAGAGGTTGGCCGTGGCGATTCAGCGTGGCAATGCTGCGAGCGTCATGGGGAACTTTGCGCCAGGGTCGACACGGGGCGGAATTTTTGACTAAGGCTTTTCATAAGTCTTTTTTTATTTTAATTTATTGTATTTTTGTATTAATAAAATTATTAAATTATAATATATATAATATATTATAATTATATATAATATATTATATATAATTTGAGATTTTATTTTACATTCTCACTTTTTTTGTTCCGCTTAATGTGCCGGTGTGTGTAAGTATATACTAGTCGCAGTTTTTAAAGTAGAACGGAATGTGCCAGTTATGAGGAAGAAGCAAGCAAACCACAGTTTCTTTCTGACTCGAGCGATCGCGTGGCGCACGCGATTCTACCCATCATCCTGAAGCACGCACCTTACCATGAATGTGCTGGCGAGATCAGGAATGGTGAATATAATAATTTTCTAATTGATAACTAGTTGAATTGAGACAATACTGTATTTTTAATCGGTATAGAACTTACTGCTGGTTTGCCCAATAATTTGATTCTTACCCGATTGATTTGTGTTGAGTTTATTGTTTAAGTTGACTTATCGATTCTGTATTTGACTGAAATTTGAAAAAAGTCGGTAAAAATAGGTTCACATTATACAGATAACAATCTGTAAGAGGTATCACGTATCCAATACCAACCTACATATTATTGCTTACACCATAGAAGTCAAAACTCGATAATGATTTCCTTTGGTAACGTGGTAGGGGCTCGGGTCGCAAGGTTTAACTCGAGCAATTTAGTGCATACGGAATGCACCGACCCGGAGCTAACAACAGAATATATTTACTTACCTACTTAAAACGCTTTATCTGAACTATCTATTTAACGGATTTATATCTATTTATCTATTTATTTTTATTGTCCGAACCTAACCGATAAAATATGAGCCCTGGCCTTGTTTAGGGTAAAGGAACGCGTCAATAAAACAGTTAATTCATTAAACTACCGTACGGCGGTAAAACATCACTGCGATGTAAACGGCACGTGATATTAATTATTTAAAAATAAACGTAATAGGCTAGGTACCTATATAATTATTGTTAAAAATCATAATTATTATTTTAATGACACAAAAGGTGAATTTATTCATTTGAAAGTATAATTACGAAAATTTTATTAAAAAATTTATTGACCAGGAAACTTCAAACGAAAGCCATTTTATTTCGATATTCATTCATTTACAATGATTCACATTGACAATATTGTATATAATACATATATTGTAATTTGATGTCAAAAATATAAAAATAAAATAATAAAATCAATGTCATACTATAACTAGGTAAAAATGATATAATATAATTTCAGTCAAACAGCCCCCCGCGAAGTGCCCCCTGGCCGAAAGTACCCAGGATACTCGCGACGTTCCCTCGCTGAATGGCGAGGGAAATGCGCTGTACTAAAAAGTGGCCGGCTCGCGGATCACCTCCTCTCTCCTTAATTCGTCTCCCCACTGCGCGAATCAGATCCTTGGCCTCGGAGCCCCATGGTCCCGCGGTTTCAACTGCCAAAGGCACGAAGTCGTAAATCGATTCCAGGTTGGAGTACTTTAGGTGTTTCCTATATTGTATTGTTATTAATGTTTAAGTATGACTGAGTTTTGAAATGAGACAAGAAATTATTACTCCACCAGATATTGTCAAAGAAGCACTAGGCTCTGCAAGCAATTTGGTACCGGATATGTCAAAAAGTAGGTGTCGTGCTTTTGTTGTATATTTTTTAATTTATTCTTTCGCAGATGTCGCGTCTAACGAGTGCGAGAAGACCACTAGCCGCAGTCGTCTGTCGATGTAGACGTTGCGACAATCTGGTCCTTCCCGCCCTAGTTAGACAATCTACTATTAATGACAGGAATAAAAAATATAACATATTATACACGTACATAGGTACTTACTTACTGTATTAATATATTCCCAAAATGCTTTAAGTAAGTACTTACATACTCATGACATGCTCGTAATATAATAATAATTACAGTATAATAATGGGTTCTTGATTGGCATCAAATAAAGAATGTCAAAGTACCCATAAACAAAAGTTAAGCATGAGTATGTGCTTACCAAGAGCAGTATACTCAAGATATTACTAATATCTAGATACTTACTAACATGTATTAAGTATTTATTTGAATTTATGTCAATTTGATTTATATGCTGTTATTTTTTGTTTCAGATCTGGGACTTCATTGATTCAAATTTCTAAAACTTACCTATAGACCAAAAACTTAAACCGGTCCTCTCATATGAGATATAATAATGGTCATCTTATATCTTAAATTAATCGTAAAATATCAACATGCTCATAGAGTAAGTCCAGGATAGATACTCGTAGATAGTAGGATAGATGCCCCAGTAGGATAGATGCCCCAAATTCAAAAACTCCTACTTAGAACAATATACGCGGTATCCAGATATACAGTAAATCGAAAGCGCCCCCCCCCCCCCCCCCCCCCTACCCCTTTGTGCCACGGGGACTGTAGCGGGCAGCATATGTACCCTGGCTGAGTGACGGAGCGTAACATATTTTTGATCGACGAAAGTTAGTGAAAAATTATTTTGCGTTAATGAAAACTTTGCACACTTTTTGGATAGTAGGTCAAATGTTTCAATGTGGCATGTGTTTAAACGGTTACCAGAATTGTACCTATTATATCGCAAAAAAATTCAAATAGTTGCCAAAACGGATAAATTGTCACCAAACTGCGTTGACAAAATATCTTATAATGCTAACTATTTTTATTTTTCACTATAAAAAATAATTAGAACTCGGAAATTCCAAATGGTTGCAAAACGTATTAATGGTCACCAAATTGCGATGACAAATTATTTATAACGGTAAATATTTTTATTTTACGCTATAAAAAATAATTAGAACCCGGAAAAGTTAATTCAAGGAAATTGACCTTTCCTCCCCTCATCCCTCACCCCAGGCAAGCATATGCTAACAGTTTTTCCGGATTGTTATAAAAAAAATTACCTAACGAAGGCTAGGGCGGCAAATAGGCGTAGCGAGCGTAACCTAACCTATCTGTATCAGTTTCGCTCCGACATGTAAGCTAGCATGACATTCTTTGTTTTTGGTTTGTTTTTTTACAAACGAAGATCGGGACTGGGATCGGCATACGGATCAGAATAGGGATCGCGATCAGGCTCGGGACTAATTTTTGCTAGCCATTAATATAATTTGATTACATATAAGCTAAATAGAACAAAGCTTTTGGTGTCATTGTTTAGTACTTAAGTACAACAATATTTGCTGACCATTTATCTGTTTTGGGACCCTTAAAGGATTTTTTAGTCAAAACACATCAGTATTTCGGTCCCCGTTTATTTATTTTGGAACTAAATGCTTTTTGTTTTTGGGACCGTATTTAGGTATCAATTTAATTTATCAAGATTCAACTTATTTTAATTGGCACATAATGTAAGGGCTCTAAAAATTTTCTGTTTACATTGTTGCCTTTTTTAATGTCAGATTCGTCAAATATTTAAAAATTCCGATAAATTCAACAAAAATTAAAGAAATTTGACGATTTTATTCATTTAATTTTTTGTCGAATTTATTCCATTTTGTCCGATTTGTAAATGTTTGTCGAATTTTATCTGAATTATTAAATTTTTGACAATTTATCTACGAGAACTCCTGTGACTCGGGTTGATTTTAAATCAGCTGTCATAAAACCCTCATTGTCACTCTTGTTGTACAATGTACTATTATTTTTCTTCAAAAAGGCATCTATCCCACGCTGGGGCATCATTCCCTACAAAAAAGGGTTTTTTAAAATGATTATAAAAGTGATTATTCGGTTTATTTAACAAAATATTTGTATAACAATGAAAGTAGAAAGACCAAACATTACAAACGCATGCTCACCAGGTTTCCAACTATTATAGTTCAAAGACCAAAGCGGGATTTCAAAAAGTGTAGACCATCCTGGACTTACCCTACAAGAAAAATAATGAATGATTTTTTTCTAGGTTATTAACGCTATACTTCATTGGAATATTAGTTCTGTGTATGATATACTATGTCGCGACCCTTATTTATTATATGACTAAGGACTTTATATGGGAACTTAAGAAAACTCATCCTTTGAAGAAGGCCAAGACCCAACCCGACTGTCATAATGACAATGTGGCAGTCGGGCATGGGTCACGGGACAAAAAACCCGTGGATAGGCAAATTCATGGGACTGGTCCACGACAAACGAAAGGAACAGAGCACAGGCGCATCCACGGACTGGACCCAAGAAAGGTGAGTTTGATATCTCATTTATTACAAAGTATATAATCTAATTGTAAACCTTTTAAAAAACCGGTCAAGTGCGAGTCGGCCTCGCGTACCGAGGGTTCCGTTCTGAAAAGAAATATTTTTCTCATTCTGAAAAGAATATCATTTAATTTAAAAAAAAATCATAAATTCATAAATATTTAAACTTTGTTTTATTTTTAAAAATATATAATAACACCCTCTATCAGTAGGTACTAGTTAATAAATATTTTTTATCGTTAAAAAAATAATTAATTATTACTAAAACTATTGAGTTGGAGAAAATGACTCGAAACAGTTCGTGAAAATGTTACCCGGTTGTAGGTGGTACTTTAGGAGAGTTTAAAAACTTACTAAACTAAATTTTTGATTACAGGTAAGTTCCTAACCGTATCCTCTCTACGTGACTTAATCAACAAATGTAAGTATATAGTATAGTTAGGATATAAACTGTATGTTGGAACTAAATGGGGGGGAGGGGGGAGTGGTAATTTAGCACTTACCATACGACGCATAATTTAGCATCGACATATTGTACCTACGTACCTCTTGTCGGAATATTCAGTATTGATAGCTCCATTCTCTATGAACGATACTGACAGACCTACTTATAATGGGCAGATCTACAGTAGTAGATATAGCAAACAAGTCTTATCTGCCGATATAGGTAGGTATTACATATCCGTAATCCAAATAGTTTTGAGAATTACTTTCAATACTCACTTAACTAAACTACTACTTAATCACGAACGAAATGTACAAGAATTCTTAGGTACTTACTTATGTACTTAAAATTGCTTAACAAACAAAATCAACAAGACATAAAGAATAATTAACATTCCTGTTTATAGCAAAACAAACAAATCCACCAAAATAATAATAACAAGAAAATTGATATATTAACATTAAATTGTTTCTTATTGTCGTAAGGTAAATAACTAGCTATCACAATCTCACTTATTAAAAATATCTACGTTTGCATTAGGTACTCGTACCAATATAAAACGAACATTCGTTTTTCACATTAAAATACAAGTATGTATTATACTCGGTGACTTATTGAATACATACGTAAATTGTCTTGAGTCCACACTTTAATAAGTAAAATAATCTATTCTTAATAAACAGCTGTGCACACTGACACTGACCTAATACCTACTCTCAAGCACAAAATCAAAACACCGCGTGTGTGCTCACGTATAATAATTTAACCTACTCATAATTTTCTAATTTTACGCAAAAAATTCTTCGTTTCTTAGCTAATTTTAACGATCTCACTCCTCTTACGATAATTTTACATCACTACAATACAGTGCAATTTAATTATCCACACATAAAACTTTAGTGGGCTTTGTCAAAAATTACGCAAATGAAAAAACTGTCCGGACCAAAAATAAAACAAGCGTCGCCGCCGCGCCGCGCCGTCGCGAGCGCAGACACGCTAGCCGCTAGAGGGACGCGCGGCATGAAGTCCCGGAATACTCCGCGTACTCACCGAAAATATTCCAAGAAAACGTCCGAGCGCCGACGCTCGTTACCATCTCGTGTGTGAAATTTTTTCACCACACAACAAAAACAATGACACAAATGAAACTGTTCGGCTCGTAGGTAACCAACTGCTACGAGTATTACATGCACATACTACGTACATCGTGTCATAAATACAAATTAGCCGGTAATGTTGAGTCCTGTGTTGCCGTAGTTCTAGATGGTGCTGATTGCCTTGGATGGCGTGTGGTGTGTGTGATAGTAGTGACGGTGTTCATTAGTGTTAGTTTCTGCAATTCACCGGTATTAATGTTCGCGGGTGGTGGAGCTGGATTCCAAAAGCAATCTAAACCACCCTGGGAAAGCGCTAATACCAACGCAAGCGCAGCAGCCGAGATTACGCCGAGTTGGTAAGTGGCTATAAGTACCTATTATTAACCTAAAATCACGTTTAAGTGTCTCTGTAGGTTCTATTTGTGCCTTCATGACGTTTTTGAGTGTTATGCAGTTCTAGGTACTCTATTTAATAATTTACCGGTTACTAAAGGTTAATATTAGTAGATATAGGCCGCGTAGGTACGTAATTACATATAGGTAAAGAACATTAAGAACATTTTATTAAACACAGATATATATCTAAGTACAAGAGTTGTAATTTGGTAATTACTTAGAGTTACTGAACTTTTTAAATATGTATATTTTGGCAATAACTATTGATTATGATTATGACTAGGTATTGTAATCTTTAGAAAATTTCAATGAAAAAATAATTTATAATAATAAATTATAATTTCAAATGTTCCATTTTAATTTATAAGAATTAAAAAGTAGAGTCCAAGACCCAGGCCAAAACCCTCTTCTAGCTATCTGTCATAGGTAAACATTCGGCTATTCTGAAAGAAAATCATCATGTAATACAGATAATTTTCGTCATATCGCTGAAAAACGGGAAAATAATGTTACTGTTTGTTATGTTATGTCTTATAAAGGGCCTTTCACACTGGCACTATTTCTAGAAGTGGCCGCTCATTTTCTCTTTAAACTCTATCATCGCCCATCATTCTTTATCTTCAGATAAATAGTGTTAGATTACCTACTTATTTACTTTTATCAAAACTCGTTTCAAATTTAATCTAATAACTTAATATTTTTGTGGTATATAACCTTAAATAATTAATTCCACAAAATAAATAATCCACCAGTTACTATAATATGATATCTAACTAAAGTACTTAGCATAAAGTTTGCTAAATTGTCACAATTTAATGTCCTACTATGTACGCATTGTTTCACGCTAAGTTGTCGTGCAATAAAGTGTATTCATTCATTCATTCATTCAACACCCTTTTTTGGGCGGGGGTTAATGACATTTCATTGACAAAATTTCAACCATTACGATTCACCCGAGACGATCAACAGTTCTGCTCTCTACAGGCGCGCGTTCTATCCTTCATGACTAAAACGGAAGTTCGTTTCTTGAAAATTTCCACAGACTATACAATATTATAATAGCCATAGATAACATGCCCCGAGCGTGTTGTCGTCGTTGCTTTGCTATCGGACACGTAATGACCGCCTTCTGATTGGTATTTCCAGAAATAGTACATAATCACAAAGTACACTTTACTCGTGTCCTATTTATTATACACTATACGTACGTACTACGATTTCTGCGATACCTATATTATCAAAGCAGCGAAGCTTTTCATAGGTGTCGGCTCTATAGCCAAAAGTACTTACTAATAACTTTTTGTGCATATGACAATCACATTCATATAGAATAGAATAGGTTTAGTGGATTAGGTATAGGTACACTGGATAATATCACTATAATAACAAATATAATAATAAAATAAAAAAAGGAAGTGTTAAAGGCATAAAGCCGGGAGAGTAGCGCTTAGTGAAACTGCAGCACACCTCTCTACATCCCCTCAGCTGCTTACACTGGTGTTGCCCCCTATTGTCATATGACGACTATTTTGGGGGCCCATCTATTCCGTAAGCGGCAAGTCACAACCTGCCAATTTTATCATCACCTTGAGAGACAGTGATATGATCGTGTCAGGTGTCCGTTGTCTCCCGTAATGGACCCGATTACCCCATCCACTTACCTTACAACCCAATATCCCAAATAAAATAACTTATCCCTAGTAGTTCACCAATAGTTATGCAACTAGCGAGGACTGTCTTTGAATGCATTCTTATGAACGTGTTCAGAGTCAGGCCCCGGTAGGTGCACTCCATCCCACTATTTTATAGTAAATACTCTAACAAGGCCTCTACGTGTTGGACACATGTCCCCACACAGGCCTTTCAAAGGACCGGGCCATTTAGGGCCTGTGAACACTGAAAAGTGTAACATCATAAAAATAAAAAATATTAATTTAGAGATTTATAGTTTAGAGAAAACTGAGTTTAAAAAAAGGCCCACCTAGACGACATTATCGTGAATAATTCAAAAACAATTGAAGGTCCAGGTATAACAATTCTCTCAAAGAGTCTTCCAATCCTGCCGATACTGCAGTATGAATATTTGAAATCGCTGATGGGGGCCACTCTTGTTCCCTAACCCGGCTATAATACCCTTTAGGTCAAGTTCCTATATCAGCCAGATTGGAAAAAAATCTAGACCCGTGACTATTAATGATACAAGACGGTCACGGGCTAACAGCTAGTTTATTATATTTCATACAAGGTTTTGGCCAGTGACTGACCGTTTGGTATTATCCCGGGTTTAAAATTTATTTTATGTGAACCGATCTAGGAATCGCTTTGTATTTGAATAAAATCTATTGAGTTTATTACCGAGTATTCTATACCGGGTTATTGGTAATTTGGTAATACCAAAGAATATATAAATTACTACGTAAAACGACGTAAACCTTTTAGGAGATGAAAGTACAGCTCTTAGTGCAATGTTCATAATTTACTTAAAAATTGTCTATAGTTTTCGAGTTGTTTGAACTTTTAAGACATTTTCAGAAAAACACACTGCCGTGTTAAAAATTATTTTAAAAAAAATCTACAAATAATTTGCTATATTTTTATGTGTTAATTTATTGAAATATTATGTGAATCCTTAGATAAAAATGATTATCAGAAGCCCGTTGATAAAAATTGAGGCATTTCAGAAAATTGAAAAATCGATAGTAGGTAATTTAACTTATTTAGTCAATCGATTTTTTCTCGAAAGTTTCATAATACAATACGCATACAAGGGCGAAACATCTACATTTCATAAGGTTTCGACTAAGTTATAAATGATTACAAAATGTTACATAATATTATAGTTTTCACTTTGTATACTTAACGTAGTTTTTAGTTTCATAAAAATTACATATTGAGCTGGGCTCCCACCTCCTAAGGTTTACGATGTATTACCAATAACCCTGTTTAAATAAAGCACAATACGCCCGGGTGGGTAGACGGACGGTCAAGCTTTTTAACTACTTTGAACAGGAGTTAAATAGACCCTTTTAACTCGTTAGAAAATATTTTTCTGACAACATTACGTTGTATGGCGGGGACATACTTTAGCCTGAATATTTAAAACGAGTTCTTGATAGACACAGGCATACAAATTTTAATGCGCAAAGCATTCGCGTACTCGTGGCAGGCATGCATGAACATTGTCAAACGCATCCTGCAAGTTGAAAAGGAAGACAAAGTTTACGTGATAATGCATGCGAAAGTTGGGGCGCTCTTTTTTACCTGCCCTTTACGCTGTTTTTATGGTATGAAAATGTACGTTAGTATTTCAAAAGGTATATAAACAATACCTACAATAAGCTAAGTTTTAGTTATTTACCTAATAGTTATTTTCTTAAATATTTACTGAGTATATAAAACATTCAAATACAATAAAGTATTAACATCTGCAACGATACTGGATTTTATATTGCGTGATATTGCTGTAAGTACTTACTTCACGATTTTGTGAGGAAACTGGTTATTTATGCACCGAGAATTGTAATGAGTGGATCATAGGCGCGAGCGATTTTGTTTAGCAAGGTTTCCCGGCGTAATGCCGCATTACACCAGAAGTGTCAGTGAGTGGGGAAGAAAATAAAAACATCAGAATTTACACCTTTTTAGTTTTTTTCCATTTTATGTTGTATGTGCTTTTCTAGATATTTTTTCTTTCGATTATCGTGAGCCGCCCTCGCTGCGTTTTAGATATCTAGATGTCGTTTCTAAATTACTTGATATTTTTGATAACATTTGCATAATATAACCTAATAACCTGTAGGTTATACGCTCTACGATGTTACGGCATATTAGGTAAATCGCACACGCTTCATAATGAACCATGCATTTCGAGCAAAGATTGTGAAAATTTGCACACATATTTATGACATCCAAAGGATCGTTTTGAAGATTATCCCACGCAGATCACCGCTCTTCTACGAGGGGAATGGAGTCAAAGTGTCCCTCCTTCGAGTAGTAAATAAATTATAATGTCATCGTTATTTAGTTTAGTTAGTTTTGCTGTTGATATCGTATAAATAGAAGATGCCTAACTCAATTTTGAAATAATATTTTCACTATTCCATTGAATAAATACGAAAAAATTAAATAAGTTTAAAATTGACACCAAACATTTCGATCTGTTATCGTCGATAACATTAAAAGTAATGCAAATTTAGTTACATAAAAATACTTTTATAAAGCCAAATTATTCTAAATTAAAAAATCTATATTTTAATACCATTATCTCACAATAAGTATGTCAAAACAAAATATTAAGTGTCGCGCGGAAGTGCTTTTCCATAGTAAGAGCAGTGTTGAACGCTACATACAAAAAAAACCCAAAGAATAACTGTGCGAAGCAGCGGCTTCGGCTTCTTATGTTGGTTTTTTTGTGTGGAGCGTTTTACGCGGCTCTTACTATGGAAAACCTTTTCCGCGCGACACTTAATTATTTTTTTGACGAACGAATACTTATTTTGAAATAATGGTATTATCTTAGATTATCTTTTTAATTCTAGAACAATGTGGTTTTATAAAAGTATTTTTATGTAAATAAATTTGCATTATTTTTACGTTATCGACGATAACAGATCGAATTTTTTTTTGTCAATTTTAAACTTTATAATTTTCTCGAATTTCTTCAATGGAATAGTGAAAATATTGTTTCAAAATTGAATTAGGCATCCTTTATTTATACGAAATCGACACCAAAAATGCCCTGGGAAGTGTAACGATACAATTATAAATTTTAATACCCTCCACCTCGCAGAGGAGTGGTGATCTGCGTGGGCTCTATCTAATCTTCAAAATGATCCTTTGGGTGTCCTAAATACGTGTGCTAATTCTCACATTATTTTCTCGCAGTGCAAGGCAATCTATAAAGATTTCAATTCAAACAATAAATGGTACACAATCGCGCACCAATTGTTTCGTTTTTCTAGACATTATTAATTGTGATTTTTGTAGGAAAAGGTATCTACATTCAAGGTAGGTAGCTACATTCAAATGTATTTATTCTTTTAAATAAGAAAATATATCACATATTTTCACACCTGCACAGAAACTTTATGTCTAAATATAACACATCTCTATACACCATCCTCCCACATACTCGTATTATCCTCTTGTGCTTTGAACGCTTTGAGTATGTTTATTTAATCCTTTCTCTTAGGTTCAACCAATTGTTAGACCCAAACCAAACCAGTCATATAATATCAGTCGTTCCTCTCTTTAGGCTTCAATATTTAGACATAGTTACTTACATAAGCTGAAAGGCATGTTATGCGATCGGTACCTATTAGGCCAAATAATATTGATGGACCATTGTTAAAAGCAATTGCAAACCACAATCTACCAAGAAAGTTATAACAGAATGATCACGGGAATACAACTACGAACAAGATTAGGTCATTGTTATCTGTGGTTACCGCCTATATTCCATCAATAAAGTGCCAATTTCACAGGGTACTTATGCGTATTTTTGTTATTTACAATTTGTAATATTTTCTTGGATTTAGATATTCATTATAAGTATACAGTAGGATAATATTCGAATAGTTTTCTGAAATCCGATTTGACTGATGTCGAAGAAGTGATATTTTACAGAGACAAAGCCTGTATCAAATATCTTATTTCAAATATCCTATTTCAAATATCCTATTTCAAATATCCTATTTCAAATATGTGCATGCAGCATGCATGGTACTATATTCGACAATATACAGAACACAAAGTACTTAAGAACATTATTCAACTCGGCAAATGTAAAGGGAAATCTCACAATAGAGGTAAGGTAGAAGCGTTTGAAACGTTGCAGAGCATTTACCGAGTAAGTACCTATTTCCTGTAGACTGTTCGGATTTATATTGCACCACATTTAAATTAAACTCCGATGTACTTATATTTATTATATATATATTTACGATTCAAAATTATCAAAACATCCAAAATACCCAAAATATACTTTTGTCACAAAAAGAAAGGAATCTTTTGTATAGACATTTATCGAAAATATCTCAGAGAGTAGGAATTTAAAGCGTTATAGGTAGATTACATTAATGTTCTTATGAACACTTATTTTGTTTGTATATAAAGGGTTGGATGGTTATATATACGTTCTTACAAAATAGAAGATAATTAATTTCTAATGCAATTAATGTTAATTTCAACATATTGGGTGTTTCTAGCAAATAAATAAGAAAAAAATGATATTTTTTCTTATTTATTTCCTAGAAACACCCAATATGTCGGTAGACATGCACTGGTCGGTAGAAATATCGAATGCATAAAGGCATAACAAAACTTTACCTGCTAGCATATCGCTTCGGTGCGCCGTTCGTCGAATAATTCCATTGTACCTATAAACAATTCTCTCAGATCAATGCAGGTTGCTTTGATACAGCGCAAATCCTCTCTTCCATATAAGGGACGCAATATTTACTTCTATATCAAATAATATATTGTTGGAGATATTGTATTCATCCAAATCTATTCTTGAACAAATAAAAGCATTATACTTGCTGTAATATCAACCCATTACTTGTACCGACAAAATTCGTTGAATTTGTTTTAATAATATGACTATTCCGACCAACAAAACATATGTTAGTTACAATTTTAAGGTTTACTTGTACTAATAGAACGCCGTCTCGTTGTGATAAAATCATATAATTCTTGTCAGTAATATGAGACAATTCATTTATTTATTTTTATATTTTAATCATTTTTTATTTTATTTATAATATTTGTGTTTTTTTTATATGTGTATTGGTTACTGTGGTCAATCATTGTCAGAGTATAGTATTAGGCCGCTAGGCGGTCACCCATCCTGATGCTGACCGCACCCAATCACGATCACTTTCGGACCATGCTCACACAACTAGGCTACGGGCCCCCTAGAGGTTCTAACAAAAATCCCCTATACATTCTGTGTGTATCGATTTACAAAAAAAAATGTTTTTTTACAAATTTTATTGTCAACGTTGAGAATTCAATTCTCTACGGAATAAAACATTAGTTTATATGAGAATACAGTCTTGACATAAAATAATAAATTGTTATGTCAATAAATTTTAATATTTTTAATTGGACCAATATGTCCAATCAGCAAAACAATGTGTTTGTATTAAAAACATTCTGTTTTGACCAGAAATAACTCGTTAATTTTGTATGAAAAATATTCGCTGCGTTTTCAAATCAAACATGTGTTATAACATTGCTAATTTTGATTCAAGAATTGGGAAAGTTTTTGATTTTTGATTTAATATAATACAATATATGTTTATCTAACCAACAATGCGATGTGCTTACTTCAATAATTTCTTCCTGGTTTTCAACCAAGAATATAATATTCTTCACTTAATATCCAGTTAGGTTTCTTTTAAGAATTTCTTATTTTGACTTAATTCAATATGAAATCTTAATTAAAGCACACTAAGGGTTTTAAATAAAATGTCAAAGGTGTTGTTTTAACAAATAATTAATCTTATTTCAACATTTCGTTTTAATTAGCTGAAATGAGAATAATAATTGTAAATCAAACAACATGACTGTTTTAAGCCAAAGAACAGTTTCTTGACGCAATATTTTATTAATATTTTATATTAAGTTTAAAAAAATATGTTAATATATTTACTTACTATTTACTTCGTACAAGACAAAAAATGACAACTTTTGTTTATATTTAATCAATCAATCAATCATTTATTCGTGAACATAGGTAATAATAAGTAAGTATACAGTTTAAATGAGTAGGTATCACTATGCTCCGTCATTTGACATACAAATATTTCCAATAATTTGTTAATAAATATTCAAATGTCAATAATATATAAATTATTAAAATTTAATTAAACAGTTGACTAGTAGATAATTAATTCACTAAACACTGATTATTTAACCTGACGCATACTTTCAAAATAAGTAAATATTGTTAAGTTTAGTTAATATATTCTTGTAATTGCCTACAATATTTTTTGTGTTGTCTAAACAATTCCTTTTTTTTCTGTGACAGTCGTAGAATTCTCTACCTAAATAATGAATAATTCACGTGAACAAAAACTGGGTGCATACCTACTGAATTGCATATAAGTACATATTCATATGTAAGGCTTTAATTCTTCTGTACCCAATACTTAGGTGTAGAGCAGGTTGAATTGTCCTCCAGCTTTGCCCACACTTCGAATCGCGAAGTATATAGGAAAATTAAATAAAATTTAAACATTTCTGTATTTAATGGATATAAAATTAATAGGGATATTTAATTACCTATACGAAATATAAGTATGTGCAGTCATGTGTCTGAATTGTTAAAGATGCGATAGGTAACTATACAGATGCAGTTGTTTAAATTATCTTAGAGACTAGACTAGACTAGACTACCTAGTTATTTTAGAAAATAAATTGTGGTCGAGCACAACTTAATGCGTCTACATATTCGCACAATTAGGTCAGTGTCAGGGTATTATCAGATCATTTTTAACATAATTATTATTGTAAGTTAATATACTCGTATAAGCTTCGATTTTTACGGGTAGTGATATTTTCTGAAATAATGATGATGAGGATTATGACACCAAATGAGTCATCCATCTTTACTTTAATGGTATCACACATTGCCGGTGATAGAAAGTAGTTATATAGTGGATCCTTTTTTTTATTGTGAGTACGGAAAACAAAATAGTAATTACGTAGGTATTTGAAATGTAAAACAATTAGAACATTAAATCGGGTTATGATCAGAATACCTAAAACGCAAAACGTGTATAGTAATGACCATACTGTCATTCGTCCTCTACGTGTAGTTATAGGTTATGACCGACGTTACGACTGACACATTCATATATAGGACGTAACCTGTACGTATTGTTGCAAATATGTATGAACGCTTGAACATAAATTATGCTAACATATTATAATTATAAAATAAATATTACAGCAATACGGTATTATCCTAATATATATTTTTATTGTTTTAATCGACTTACATGGACATCCTAAGGACTAAGATTAGTTTTTCGATATCTTAACTAACATCAGAGATATTAATGGTTAAAGTTAGTATTGGAGAGATGCTCTGTCCTTTTTTAGCGAAACAGTCCTTTATATGCAGCCAGGACCTGCTTGTATGGCGCTAAGGAACATTGACGTCATAATACTTATATGCTGTTTCTTTCTACCGTTCTGATTTTTGATTGCCTGTAGCTATTTTATTTTTCAACGAATTTTAATTCTGTTTTCACATTTGGCCATCAAAATATGACTTTTTCTTAATTTTTTAGAAATGCATTTTATATTTGATACTTGAAAACTACCCTATTTAAAACATTTTAAAGTATCCAACGTCGCTACATAGCATAAATTTATGCAGTAGTTTCAATATTTTCTCAATCTTGAACAGTTACACTGTAGTGTCTCATTTGGATGTGACAACCTAGTAAAGAGACTCGAAATCTCGTGGATAACGATTTTAGTACCTACTCGATATTGTATTTGATCTAGGATATAATTTGGGGTGAGAGTGGGAAGGTGAGAAGAGGGGGATCATCGGTTTTTGATTTGATCACGTTGACTTGACTGCCAACTTCAAATCACTGCTAACTTAAGAAATCATGTTGAATAAATCTATGAAATCTAAATCTTTCTGGGACCACAATCGGTCACACATCTCACACTTGTGACCGAACTCGTTGTCGATGAAGGAGCATTTGAATCACTGTCGCCGTGGTGTCTCCAGGGGATAGTCCCTCCCCTCACCCAATACCCTACCTGCCTCCCACTAATAGTAACTATTATGTAATCTTTGCTACTAGTATTATTCCATACCTATTCAAACGTAATTCGATATTTGTGTGTTTGGACCTAATTAGGTTCGTATTATTGTTCACAGTAAATAAAAACTCGTATTACGCCGTTACCTAATACAATTTATATGTAACTGATACTACGAAAACAAAACTACGTAAATAGTTGGCTGAATAAAGTATAGTACCCAATACGTTATCGTTACATATCCAACTAACGCGAAATCTGACAAAAGCTGATCCCTTACACGAGGCACGGCCGCATTCCCCTATTAATTCCACTCGACTTGATTAATGTGCATGTAACCTTTCTTTGTACGCAACAGAGCTAAATATAAAACTTGGTTATCGTAACTTGTGAGGTGACTATATGCAAAAGCGTCGAGCCACTATTTCGATTTTCCACAATCTGGTTCACTCCTTTAAGTCTACATCCAAATTGAATTTATTTCACCTCTTGTTAGTGAGTTAGTCACTAACAAGAGGACCAGGAATAAGATAACTGAATTCTGTAGTTTGTTCGTTCACATTTAACAGAAGTTCATATCTATAATCAACTTAAGTAACAGTCGATAAATGCTGACTTTCTATAATATTATTATATTATTGAACGTCACAATTGATTGTGCTCGATAATGATAGATAGAGCTATTTACCTAACATAGCTCACTATACAACAACTCAAGGTAAAACAGGCTCCAAATGCTTGTGCTTTGCGGATTCTCTCCGAATTCCTCTGATGTGGATGACATTCCGTCTTTTGACATCCCAACCTCCGCGGTTCTTTCAGACGTTTAAAATCTAGAAAATATTTTTTTGGCAGCAGATTGCTGTTTGTCAGGTGGCGAATAAAATCGAGAACAAAACACAGTATTTAAATAAATTAAAAAAAAAGTTATTACTAATTTATTTAAGTAGGTGTAGTGTAGTGTATTATATACAATAAGGACCTGCAGTACGGTATTACTTATTAGTAATTTTATTATTGTTTTATATGTGTTATGTATGAAACTTAATTTATTTATGGCTGCTTTACATTTTCTGATTAAGATTTTATGTATTAATAGTTTCTACACAAAGTTATATTAAATATTTCGTTTTATTTAGTCCTTCCTTTCCGATAATATATTCTCGTTAGCCATCAATGTCCTTTTTTGTTCATTCTGAACTAGGAGCACTAATTAACTTCTCAAGTGTCTCTTGAAAATTCTTATAAAACCACTTCTGGTAGTACAAGTACATGTACGGTAGTACAAGTTTTATATTTAAAAAAAAGCAAAAACTTTTAATTGGCGAATGTCCAAAAGTTTGCTGTAAATTGCTTATTGACTTTCTTTCACTCCGCAATGCAACCAGACAGGTAAACTAAAACACCTTTTTTCACAAACACAACGTTTCAGTTTTGCTTGCTGTCGTAACCAAAAACGAAACTTATTCAAAGTTAATTAAATCCGGAAAACCTTTATGGAAATATGGATAATTGGTAAAGCGAAGTTGAAATTCGCGCTGCATTCGTATTGTGGTGATCCAGGCTTTGTTTTATGCAGAATTTCATTCTGTTTTATTTACAAAAAAATACGCCATTCGCTCACACCCGTATTCACAAAGGTTAACAAACATGAAAACAGAGTAGGATCATGTTTGTGAAAACGGAACTAAAGAGAAATGTTCGAAATGTTTTATATATCACTACACAGGTATTTATGTAAGTACTTACCTATTTTCCATTGTTAGAATAATAAATAGTCATTAAGTAAACATAATAATGAATGCAATCCAAGTTATCCAGTTTAGTTATTTGGAATAAACCACTAAGAATCTATTTTGGAATAGAAAAAATATCTATATATATATATTTATAATAAATAGTCATTAAGTAAACATAATAATGAATGCAATCCAAGTTATCCAGTTTAGTTATTTGGAATAAACCACTAAGAATCTATTTTGGAATAGAAAAAATATCTATATATATATATATTTATAATAAATAGTCATTAAGTAAACATAATAATGAATGCAATCCAAGTTATCCAGTTTAGTTATTTGGAATAAACCACTAAGATTCTATTTGGAATAATCGTTAAATATTTTCTACATTTTATTAAAGTTTTTGTTTATATTCGAGTACTCGTAAATCAACTGCCTTGCTTTTTTTTTTATTTACTTCTAAACCCGCATTTGACCTCGATCTCGCCTGATGGTAAACGGCGAGCGCCGTTCGCATAATGAACGAAGAAGCAAATCGCTTCGTACGAGCAGATGGTATATCAACAACATAAGGATGGAACCCCTCCCCGCTCTTGCTCTTGCATATAATTGTATAGGGTAAGTCCAGGATAGTTGCCCCAGTAGGATAGATGTCCCTAATTCAAAAACTCTTACTTAGAACAATACGCGGTATCCAGATATACAGTAAATCGAAAGCGCACACCCCCCACCCCTTTGTGCCACACGGACTGTAGTGGGCAGCACATATATCCTGCGTGACAGAGCGTAACATATTTTTGACCGACGAAAATTAGCAAAAAATTTGTTCGCGTTAATGAAAACTTTGCACACTTTTTGGATAGTAGGTGAAATGTTTTAATGTAAGTTCGGTGTGATAAAGTGCAGTATTAATTATATGTTTATAATATGTTTACAATGAACATTTGTAATAGCATCGATAACGTATTGGTGTCGCAATACGCAGATGATTTTGTGTTGTACTGTACCATCGATAATAGTAACCTTAATGCTGGTGTTAAAAAATTACAAGATGCCATTTCATTGCTTCTAAATTTACTACAAAATGTTGAACTGAATGTATCTGAACCAAAAAGCACGTTCAGCCGATCCAGAAGAAATCTTTTTCCGGTGATAAAGATTAACAACCAAAACGTCAAAATCGTGCAAAAAGTTAAGTACCTGGGTCTGTGGCTAGACAGGAAGTTATCTTGGAAACTCCATATTAACGAAATATGCCAAAGAGTCTTCAAAAATCTAAACTTATTAAAAATACTCTCAAGCAATTCTTGGGGCGTGCACCCGAAACACATTAGGAAGCTTTATATTTCGTTAATAAGGAGCAGAATTGACTATGGTAGCTTTTTGTATAGCAGCAGCGCCAAAACCCATCTGAAAAAGCTCACTACTTTCTAGAACCAAGCACTTAGAATATGTGGTAGCTTCATACGGAGCACTCCAATTCACGTGATGGAGACAGAGCTCAGCCTCCCGCCTTTAAACGACCGACGGTTCTGGTTGGCGTGCAGATATTGGCTAAGAATTGCTTCGGTCGCCAACAGTAATACTTTGGACCATCTTAACGAATTATCTTCTATGTGTGAAGGTCGTTACTGGTGCAAAAAGAATACCCCTCAGCTTGTCATTGTTCACAATATATTTAAAAGTAAGACTATACATAAACGCAAAATTCTGGAAATCTACTCCTTAGATACCTGGATAACTTCAATTGACACAAGTTCACACATTCATGTTTGTATTGATAATCTCCACGTCGCAAAGCGTAAAGTCAAAATCCCTGAATTGAGACAACTGGTATCTAACACAATAGAGAATAGATATAATGGTTTCTATTTGTTATTTACCAACGGTTCTAAAGACTCTGCTGGTGCGGGTGCCGCATTTTTTGACCCCCAGCTAAATTCATTCCTGTCTTTTAAACTCCCCGATCATGTCAGCATTATGAGGGCAGAACTTATTGCAATCACAGAGACACTATCATACGTAAGCTCAATTGATGAGTCCAGAGTCGTGATACTCTCAGACTCAAAGAGTGCGCTACAGCACATAATTGCTTGTGTGACGGGGAACCGTAGTCTACCGGAAGCATTTCAGGTCATTAAACTCCTCCGCGCACTGCAGTCCACTAATGTCTCAATAAAATTACAGTGGTTACCTTCACACATCGGAGTAGGAGGCAATGAAATGGCTGATCGTTACGCGAATTTAGCCATTTCTGAGGGTGTTGACATGCATCTAGATCCGCTTGGACCTGAGTACATTCCGAATGCGAGGGCTGCTTGTATGTCTCGCTGGAGAGACCAATATGAGGAATTAGCTAAAGTGAAGGGGCTTTGGTACAATACACTTAATTACATGCCAGCCTGGGCTCCATGGTTTGACTGTGTCAGTCTTGGTAGGGAGCTACTTGTCTTGGCTTTTAGATTACGCTCGGGTCATATTCCGTTAAATAAGTTTTGCATTTGGTGGGAAGAGCTGCATCACCGTTTTGTACCAACTGCAACACAATAGAAGACCTCACTCACCTCCTAATGGAGTGTGACATGGGGAAATTTGAGAGGAAAAAATTTGGCCTCAATAGGCTACAAAATGGGAGGCTCAATATTATTTTAAGTCAGCCCTTATCTGATAATATGAAACACTTACTGTTGTTTGCTAAATTAGCTCTCAAAGTGAGGGCTGACTTTAATAATACTTGAGCTTCCCTTTCCCTTTTCTTAGTGACCCTAACGAGGCTGACATGGTCACCTTGTAGTGTACCAAAGCCTCTAAATTGAGATATAAAAAATAAAAAAAATATGTTTACTTTCAAATTCTTATGAATGACTTCTATAATGACAATAAATAAATAATTTCTAAGCTCTAAAAAAGGATAGATGCCTCAATTTTTATGGGTATAGATGCCTGGATAGATGGATAAAATCGAATGATTTTGACAAAAATCTACATTAATTTTTTATTAATTCTAAATAAATTCTCGAATTTACTCGAAATTATTCGTTTTTGTCGAATTAATCCGAATGTTTCAATTTTTTTTTATTCGATATTTTCAGCTTATTTTTATTTATTCTTTTTTTCAATTGTTGTCGAATTTACTCGATTGTACATTTTCTGTCGAATTTAGTTGATTTTACAATTTTTATCGAATTTGTTCGATTTTATCCGAATTATCAATTTTGTCGAATTTTTAAATTAAAGTATGTTAAACCTCTGTGACTTGGGTTGTTTTTTAAATCAGCTGTCACAAAAACCCCTCATTGGCACATTTTTTGTACAATGTACTTTTCTTCAAAAAGACATCTATTCCTTTGATCGATCCGATCGGCAATTTTGTCAACTAACCATCTAACCCGTACTTGGGCATCAACACTGACAAAAAAAGTTTTTTTAAAATGATTATTAAACTGATTATTTATTTAACAAAATATTTTTCTTAATAATGAAAGTACCAAACATATACTCAACAGGTTTCCAGCTATTATATTTTAAAGACTACAAAGGGATTTCAAAAAGTGGGGCAACCATCCTGGACTTACTCTAGTTTCACATAACGTAAACTGGTCAATGCATAGAAAATATAATCGTCGGCCACCTTATGCTTACGATGTTAAATACTGTTGGTATTTTTGTCAAAAATGAATATATAAATAAATAGGTAGTCAAGCTTTGCCTGATGATACCATAATCATAACTAACCATGGTCAATTAGGAAAAACCCTGTATTTCACCGTAGATACTTGGTACGGTGTAGTACTGATGTAATCGGTTGGTTCGATCGATAAGTTAGTCCGATAAATAACGTCCTGTTATTTCCAATTTCAGTGTTCCCTTAACGGAGGTGGAAAGTCACTTTCAGCTTGCGCTACGTCTCAAACATGAAGTTCATTATAAAGTTGCAAGAAAATATTTCAAAGGCGTCGACTTTAAAATGCTTACCAGTATCGGGATAAAGCGCAATCCGAAGGGAGTAGCTTAGTTGGCAGGTACTTTACGAATCGTGGATGTTAAAGAATATTATACTGCGATAGATAACTTTTTAAAAATGGAAAGTTAGCAATTGGAAACGAGCAAATATTTTGAAATTCACCGAGAGCGCTACTAGTCCGATTTCTGTGGATGGAAACGAGATAACAAGTGACGTTTCTTTACGAACCGAATTTACAATACAATTGTTTTTCTAGCAATTTCTCGTATTTCGCACAATTCAAATTCAAAATACAAACTCCATAAATTCAAATATGTGTTTTAATATTGCCATCGCGCTCAATAAGATGGCATACCTATCCGAAAGAAAATATGGGCCAATAGCAAACAATCGCGGATTGTCAATTTTACAAGAGTTTTATTTAAACACATTTCTATCCTAATGCAATTTGTATTTAAGCTTGCATATTTAGGTATTTAAAAGGGATTAGGTACGAATATTGTTACAAAATTTACAGTAATTTGTCTGAATTGTTCTTTCCAAAGATAAAGATGAGTAAAACACAATAAATAAAAAATATTTATTCACTTGAACATGATCTACAACAAAACCTACAAAATTAAATACACTATATAAAAACAAATTTAACACAAAATGTACCTACGGGTGAAAACGTCACGGCCAATGTACAATGTACTCTGCGGTCGGTAAATAGAGATGAGTTGTTTACAATTTTGGTCGCAACAGGCTCGTGATCGAGGAGCAGGATGCAAATATATTATGTATGCTACGTACATTTGATACAGGTAACAAACAAACGGAAATCCAATAGGCTAGTAATGTATTGTGAGCAAGTTCTGTACAGCGAGAAAAAAGACACGTCTGCAGTGCAGGTTCATTCTATATCTTCAGACCTATTTTATGAGGTATCGGTATATAGATGATATCTGAGGTAGTTTGTCTAAAGTATCATTATCTGAATTATTTTTATATACTTACATAATTATTTTCAATATACTTTTTGACAGTACAATTCATTAAGATAACTTACTCTATTTCTAGGTACGCAACAGGCGGTGCTGTTGTGGTTTTAGTTGTTTTATTTTACAAGCTATTATTTGATTTCACTTCGAACCACATACAAACGTAATTATGATATGGCAACCAGTCTGCCACTATTGAATTATCTGTAAAGGTTTTATGTGACTGACGATTAACAAATAAAACTGAAACAAAATTAAATTTAATTAACGGGAATAAAATAATAAGAAATAATAAAACATTATCCCCAGTTGGAAATGACGGTTAGTTTTAAAATAATTGTCAAAAATGTCCGAACATTTTTGACATTTGACCAAAATTTACTTTGTTACTTTACTTAATTACATTAACGGACAAAAACGACACAAATAAATACCATGTTTTTTTAATTATTTTTGTAATGGCAACGTTGAAAAATTACAAGAACTTTCAAAATAAATCAAGAACAAGGAAAATTAAAAAAGAGATATGCATAATCAAATATTAGAACTTCAATCAAAATTTATCAGAAATTTTATCATCATTTGCGATTTGCGAAAAACAAAATTTTAAAAATGGAATTTAAGATTCGTTTACATGCAGTATTGTCATTTTACGTTTACTGAAGAAATCGTAATTCACAGAAAAAAAACTAAATTATCTGTAAAAAAAATTTCAGCACGCTTATTTACTGTTCTATGGCATGGCTGCAAATGGCAACGAACCGCATTTTATCATAAAATATACCGCTCTGCTAGTTTAATTATATTCGCATTTTGTGGGTTGTCCTTAATGCGTATGAGTGTATGAGTACTTAAATAATTAAGCTGCACATTTTAAAACAAAATGTGTACGCGTACCTACTTAGTAAAAATACAACAAAAAATAAATGTCCAATTTGTCAATAGATGTCGAAAGTGTCCGGACATTTATCGAAAATGACCGTCACTTATGGAAAATATTTCATAAGTGACGTTTTTGAAATATCTTCTATTGTAGCACGGAGGGCGGGCGTCAATTTCTTTCCTTCAAGAATTCAACCAACACAGTTCCGATGAACATTCACAATAATTTGCTTACAGGTTTTGCAAAATTTGTGTCTTTTTGTTTTAGGCTCACTGGGATTTGGAATTTCTTGTTGAGAAATCTCCTTGTCCTCCCACGGGCGAAAAAACATTTTTTTAATACACGTAACATAAACTAAAACACATGTCCATGCCATATCATACGAAAGGGATTTACCTTGCACATTACAAAACTATTTTTTATTTTATTTTATATGCTATAGATTTCGACTTATATTTGCCGAAAAATCTGAAATAATTCAGACACATAGATAATCACCTATATTTTACAGGAAAAATAAAACAAAGTTTAAAAAATATATAATTTTTGAGAAATTAAATATAATTATATTATTATTTTTTAACTAGGTACAAAAAAATCTGAAATAATTAGTATTGAAAGAAGGAGTCTAAACATATTGATTGTTGAGAAAAAAAATTCAAACTATGTTTTCAAATTGAAAAATATTACTGTTGAGAACGGAATCCTAGGTGCGCGAGCCCGACTTGCACTTGGCCGGTTATTTAGCCAATAATTCGTATAATAATATCTAAACAAAACAAGTATCCCTTCTTTATTCAATAAACAATACCCTGTGAGGCAACAAAGCAATATCTGCTTCACTTTGACATCCAGAAAGTAATTAACTTACATACCGTTAATAATATCTTATTTTTTAGAAAATATCTAAATGGAAGTGAAACGAGTCGAAATAAATGGGTCTGCTAATAGCCGTTAAGGAGTTCCGTAGACCATCTTCCAATTCCATTTTCAAACCCTGGCCATCATCTCTCACTAAAGGAATAATAAAGACAAATCAGATAAGCCCTAACACGATTGTACTGCAGTTTACGGTCGTGGAGTCCTCAGGGATACTGACACTCCTGACTCCATCATCGGGTCATGGACACCAAAATCTTCTTCTTAAAGTATGGTTAGTTGCCAACCCATCATCCGAGTTGTTCAGGCCGCTTGTTGTGCTAACTACTAAATAAATATGGAAATACGTTTTCGCAGCGGATTCAGAACAATTTTATTAAATCGTCTTTTCGATGTAATATTGACAATGCTTATCAAAACTGTCATACAGATTAATATATCTAATATTATAACTCTTTGCGTAACATCCTCCGAAAGCAAAAATAATAATAAATGAACATTAAAGGCCCCATGGCCTTATTACTTAGTACGGCCTTGCTCATCTCCCTCAGTCTTGACACTTACTACGGCCCTGCTCAATTTCTGAGTTTGTAAAAACATTAGACTTGCAATAATTTAAGAAAAATTTGCACACTCTAGCAACTATTTCAAATGGCACGGCAGTCCCTCCCACTAACGAAGAAACAGCAAAGGTTTTATCATCGCAGCCTCTAGACGGTAGATCTGCCGAGCCCTCTTGGAAATCCACGTAAGCGTCATCTTCAAGTCGGTCGAGTAGTATACTCTTATCGGAATATCAAGAGTCTTTTTCTTCACCTTACCGGCAATGGTAGCCGCCAATGGTAATCGCCAACAGCTCCAATCTCGGTATAAACACCATATCTGTCGTCGGAGTCATTCGTACTCTAATAGAAATTCTGTTCTTATCTCGGGCCGAACCATCAAAAACCAGATGAATACGTGTGGTGACATTCGGATCATTCTTCACCACTGCATGATGGGCAAGGTAGTATCCTTCTCCATCATCATCAGGTATGGGTAGCCACTCCTTAAAAACGTTATCGTAACCTTTAGACTCTGGCAGTTTCTTTGTCGTTGATAACAATCTCTTAAATGCCAGTTCTCGATTATTCAAAATATCTTGGTGTCCTTTCCATGGCAATAGCATATCGTAGCGCCCCTCCTCATTCAGCTTAATGGTCTCTTCATTTAGTATGACCTCATCTGCTGTGACATCTTGGGGGCTGTCACGAATGCCAATGGATTCTAATTTCCAAGGCTCTGTGACATCTAAATCAACTAGGCTAATAAGAGTATGCGCCGGATGCGTACTACTTATCGGACCCTGCTCATTTCTACCTAGTTTCGTCACTCCTCCGAAGAGTATGTATTCACTCGTCGTAATAATACCAACAGAATCTGCTCCAATAAGAAGGCCAATCTCGCTATCAGCGTTGCCAACATCAGTGAGCTCTATGTTGTGTCTTGTGAGTGTATCATGGAGTTCTCCGCTGTTTACATCCTTACTTTCATCATGTGTTTTTAATGGTTCCATGGCTAATGACTGAACTTTCGTTCTTGGCAAATAAGTATGTATATTTGGCTTCCAGCATTAGCCATCTCAGTTCATATTTATCTGCCTCCTCTTGGTTAGTGTCGAAGTTCTCCTTACTAGCCATCTCTTTCATGAGCCATTCGAAAACGGCAGACTCGCAGCTCGTCAAATTTTCGAACTTTTGCCGTTTCTGCTGTAGTAGAGCGGTTACCTCCGTGCGCACTGCAGGTTCTCCTTCTAAGGCTGTTTGCAACTTATCTGCCGTAGTCGTGAACGATCTTCGGAAAATAGACCGATAACGCTTTGCGGCATCGAGGGAATCATTTACGGTCGCCATATCTCCTGTCACGGTCGCCATATGTTGTGCTAACTACTAAATAAGTTTGGAAATACGTTTTCGCAGCGGATTCAGAACAATTTTATTCGATCGTCTTTTCGATGTAATATTGACAATGCTTATCCAAACTGTCATACAGGAAAATATATCTAATTTTAGAGCTCTTTGGGTAATAGCGCTCTTTCTCCTCTGATATAGCCTAACAAACGCGCACGACAGAACCCCGGACCGACAAATATGCCCTAGCGGTCCCCATTCTGGTTCTGATATCGTTCAACGTTGTAAAATCAACTTACAACAACATTTTATAATAATTGAGGAACATTTATCCCAATTTTGCAGCAGTCAGTAGGTACATTGCAGGTGCATTGCATTAGATTACACAAATAAACTTCAAGCAAAATGTAGGTATCCGCCGATCGCACTGGATTTTTCACTTGCTAAGTTTCAAGAAACCTACGTTACGTCAGTATATAATAGTACTCTGTGGTGTTCATATTTCAGCGCCATCTGTCAGAGGGCTGATACAAGCACGACACCTATGTGAAACCTGCGTTTTATTTCACAAGGTTGTGTTGTGGAAGAGAAAATTTCTCCTTATTGGAACTACTGGCTAGACTACAGAGGGCGTTAGTTTCACAGTTGCAGTGAAACAGTCCCGACATCTGTCGGGGGGATGTGAATTCTATTCTATAGAGCAGCTTCGTGGAGGGAATAGTTCAAAATAGGTCTGTTTGAGATTGCAAAAGTAGTTTGTAGATGTCGTGACTTACAAATGCAGAGCGCGCTCACTATTTGAATAGTATTAGCGCCATCTGCCGGAGGGTTGTGTAATGTTTTGCAAGTACGGCATCTACCTAATGGCACATTGCTGAAGACTTGCTCTCCACAGAGTTCTAGTATGCGTCGTTTGGGTGTGCTATAATAGTTATTTTATTTTATTTATTTATTTGTCAAAAATGCAATATTAAGAAATCTAATGCGGTATTTAGATACAAAAAGAAGAAGGAAAACATCTTGAGCAATAGTGAGGACGTCAACAGGTTAAATGAATATTGATCTACTCGTATCTAGAAGTACTTAACATCTACAATATACCGATATAGATGAGTCCCAAATAATAATTCAGATTAAAATCTTTGTTATTATAGGTACCTATGTAAAAGTATTGTATCTATCATAATAAGAGTCGTATCATCCCGAAATTCCAGAAGCCCCGTACAAAAATTTCGACCGTCATAGTAACCAAATTTTTTTAGTCCAGAAATGCTTGAGCCCATTTGTCTATTTTTTCAGTTTACTATATATTTTCACTTGTCTTTTGATTTGAAGAATCTACTTAGTTTACTTAGAACAGATACTTATTTATTCTAAGTTATTAGATGCGTGTCAAGACTGACCGTGAGTTGCAAGAATCTTACTTAATTTTAAGGCTTTCTTAAGTGTCGTATCACGTAATAAAGAACGTGTCGTGCAACTGGTGGCAAGATATATACGAGTAGCACTCCTATTCGCGAATGTACTCTTAGTTGCCTACCTATGCATATGTCGATATGTACTATTTATCTGGATCGATGCTAAAAATTCTTTCGGTACTTAGGTACCTTGTCGAATTTTAAAAATAGGTCTTATCGTTTTTGATAAAAATTCAAACGTATTTTGCTCCTGTATTATACCTTCCGATAATTCTGGTTATAAGTACATAATATAAAATACATCAGACTGTAGTTGTAGTACATATCGACATATGCATAGGTAGGCTATGCATATGTCGATATGTACTATTTATCTGGATCGATTCTTAAAACTCTTTCTCTCTGTCTTTTGAAAGAAATTCAAACGTATTTTTGCTCCTGTACCTTCAGATAATTCTCGTTATAAGTACATAATATAGAGTGCATCATACTCGTACTACACTACACGGTAGGGTGTGGTACCAACGCTAAATCGTGACTGAAGGTCGAATAATGTGAAAATCATTATGCAGTATGGTGGCACAATTATTTATTTATAGTTACTGCACATGTAAAAAGCAAAACTAATTATCGCACTTTGCCCCAGATTTCTGAAAGCTATACTTTTTTTCTGAATCCGCCTCAACCTTAGACTAAATGGGTGTTATGTTAAAAATTTAAGTAACTGACCGTTATTAAGATCCGTACTTTATCAGATCCTCAAGGTTCTAGAGTCGGAACATTGACCACAAATCGAAGCATCTAACTACCTACTATCGTTCCCGAGATCTCATCTAACATCGAAGATAATAGAAGATCTTGGTTGCCACTCAACTTTTTTATCGGACACCGCTGTAAAAAAGCTCAACACAAAAGATTACATTTTCAAAACGGATCATCAGATTTATCAGTTGAGAATCGATATTTGTATTTTTGTGTGGTTTCATGTATCTTAACTTGAAATAGGTACACGAAGCCACACACAAACAGACAAACCTACAAGCTACGGTACAGTACAGTCATATCTATACGAGTATAGGTAGGTTTTTCTCTAGTTACAGTTAGTGTACAAATACAAAATACATATTTATTAATACATATAATATGGGTGTACATTTTAGGTGGTATACATTAGATTTAGTTCCTTACATAATATTCTGCCATAACTGGCGTGGAAACATTGGGTAGCAATATTATATTGCACACAAATAATATAAAAAAATTACAAAGCTAAGTAATATCATGAAAATCATTTAATATTGTTTAAATTAATAAATTACTTACAAAACACATTAAAATGTCCGTAAAGTATTCTGTTACATTGTAATAGCATTTATTGACCAGGAACTTAAATAGTTTCCGTGTAAATACAGTGATTGGAGTATTTTTCATTTCAGTGTAAGTAAACGTAATCAAAATCCGGCAATGATTGATGTTTGATGAGTGCTGTGAATTCAGTTTTTTGAGATATATTTCATCTCTCTATTAACATGTAGTTATTTCGCCTTAGCTACTTTTTAACCCCCGATCAAAAGGAAGGGGTGCTATAAGTTTGACGCGTATGTGTATGTTTATTATTCGATAAAAGGGATGTTACTTCATAATTAATTATCGCGGATGTTGTTCCGACGTTTCAGTCTACTCAGGGGAGACCTTTATCAAAGGAGCACGAAGTGCACCGCCCGGTGCGGTGCCGCACTTCTAATAAACGCAAAGCGTTGCGCAGATGGTTCCATAAATAGAAGCACTTTTCTTTGCTTTTCCGTAAACAGAAAAGCAAAACGAAACGTCATTTTTGAAGATATCAAATGTCTCGTTATTTGGGTTAATTTAATTTAATTTCTCAAAGCTATAGTAAAATTAAAATTGTGATGATATCATAGCATCATATGGCCATTTCAAAATAGCAGACCTAAAAATCTGTTAAAACAGCGTGACGCGAGCCTGAAGGAGGTTGGTGGAAAAATGCGTATCTACATTATTTGGCTTTATGTGCTAATTTAAATTTTATTAAACAAAATCTTGTAAAATCATCTAATATTAATTAAAATTATTGTTATTGAAAGCAATATAAAGCAATATTATATACCTATTATTTTAAATTATGTTTAAAACAAAATCACTTTTAAGTCGTACACGATATTAAAAAAAGATATTTAATACCTATTTCATTAAAATCTTCAGGATTAAAGTGTTTTTGAATATTTTTTGTGCTAGTGGCGCCTCTAGTGGTAAAACATTGCAGAATTATCTCCTATTGCGCGCTGCCGCTCTCTCTGCTCACGCCCGTCGTCATATGTCTTTTTGTCATATCATAACTCATAACTCAACAATCGATGATTTTTTATTTATTTAATAAAGAATTTCATTGAGAATGTTCTTAGCCATGTCTCATTAAAAAAATTCAAGATCTTAGAGTATCTTTGATGTCAGATGGGATCTCTGGAACGGTAACTAACAATTACTGGTTCGAATTTGTGCTCAAAAATAGGTCCATGATGCCTTTTCCACATATGGAACCTTGAGGTTATGATGATGACCAGGAAAAAGTATGGGCATCTCCACAATGCTAAATCGGGGGTTTCTTAAATTTTTAACTTAATTGGTAGACTGTAGCATGGAATAAATATTATTTTCTATAAGTACTTCTCCTTTGCGACTGTATAAGTTTGTTGCTACGTGCAACAGAGTGACGTAAGTACTGTACACTTGCAATAGAAGTAGGTGAACCCGACACGATACCCTTATAGCCTTACTATACGAACGGAAACCTGCTAAGTTCAACTGTTGCCGTACCTAGATAAACCGAAGACACAATCATGTTTTAAACGCACTGATTTACTCATTTACTTGCTCAAAAGGTCAAAAAGACCCCGCACACTAGCGCCGCCATTCAAAAAAAAACATATTAGATTCATTATTAAGTTTATTTAAAACTTTTTAAGCTAGCATTAATAACCCTAGTTGAATTCCAGAAGTTACTGTACGCATTATCGCCAAAAGTGGCAATTTAAAAAACTTAGTTGAATTCCGAAGTTACTGTACGCATTTCCACCAAAAATTGCCAGTTTTGGCGATAATGCGTACAGTAACTTCAGGAATTCAACTAGAGTTATTAATGCTACCTTAAAAAAGACTACTTAACCTTTCGGAGTGCTTTCAGGTAAGTTTTTTAAATAAAACTGAATAATGAAACAATAATTATTTTATTTCAATTGGCGGCGCTAGTGTGCGGAGTACCTCGCCTTATTCAGTAAGAAAAAAAATTACTGAGCCAACTATCATCATCAGCCTATTAATGTCCCCACTGTTGGGGCACAGGCCTTCCCTTGCACAAGGGGCGTACGGGCCATGATCCACCGAGCGGTCCCAGTGCTGATTTTCAGTGATGGATTTCACACGTCTTCGGAAACTTTTCATTTCCTCAGACATGCAGGTTTCCTCACGTTTTTTTCACCGTTAGAGCAGTCGGTAAATGTACGTAAGTCTTCGAAAAAATCCGAATAACTCATTGATACATGGCATTGCATGGTTTCGAACCCGGACCTCCCGCATGGGAGTCCGACGCCCTAGCCACTAGACCACCGCCGATCGCTGAGCAAACTATAGTAAGCAATAAATTCCAACTTGTTCGACTAACAGAACTACTGGGAAAGCCTCTCATTCATTCTAGTGGCTAAACTAGTGAGTAAAAAATTTCCAATTCAATAGTTGGAAAGTTCTGTTAATCGTTCGGTTAACACTGGGGGATAGCCTGTCTGAATGTTTAGTTGTCGATTCTAACTAGTCTTGCGAGCGGTTAATACATGCATTTTGTTGTAGTAGTTTACTGGCCTCCACCGCTGCCTCCCCGGGGTAAGTGGAATTTTACGTCAATAATGTCGGAACTACGCGAGTTTTGACAGCGGCGTTTGAGATAATATTACCCATTTTTAAAGTTAAGTGTTATAAGTTTGACGCGAGGTCTTTCTATGGCATCATTTTTAATAACCGATTATCCGATTGGACGCGGTTTATATATTTAACAGAGAATTTAGTCGTTTTGTCGAAAGTATTCTTAACCATACTATAAAAAAATACTAAGAATATTATTTTATATGAACAAATAAATTTTTGTAGGTATTCAGAATATATATTGTTTTCTATGAAAATTGGACCAATGGTTTTCAAGATCTTGGAGTACCTTTGATGTCTGATGTGATCTCTAGAACGGTATACAGTTAGGTGGTTCGAGTTTAAGCTTAAATGTTGGTGACTTCTGGAAATATAATTTCAAGGACCTTGAGGATCTAATGATGGCTAGAAAAAATAGGGGGATCCCCATAATTGTAAGTCGGAGGTTTGTTAATTTAATTATACCCTGTACCTATAATTTTATATAGTCTTATAATTATTGTTTAGTACCTAGCATTTGACTGAGGTTATTCGTATTTGTTTAATCGATTTTGAAAGTTCTATATAGTAGCGATTCTAATGTCCTTCAAGTCTGTTAGCGGCTGAAGGCAACTAGATCCAGTTGTAGCTCAATAATTCTGTTTGTGACAGTTATGTCCGTAGGAAAAAACAACTGGTTATAGTTACTTACTTTAAAACTGAAAAATCTTAATTAAACACATCTAGTTTTAAACTTACTTTTAATAGTTAAATAAATAATTAGATTTGTTAGAAATATCCGATAAGTACCTAGATAGGTATCTGACTGTACATCTATAAATATATAATATCATATGAAAATGAATACCTTTATGTAAAAAGTGTTATAGTTAATCGAGAGCTAAATTGCGAGGCATTCGGGCTCAAGCTTCTCGCTCGCAACCCTGTGCCATTTCTACTTAAATCGAAATGTTTTTATGCAAAAAGCCACTGAAACTGAGTCAGTAGGACAACAAAATCGATTCTGTGCTGTTTTTGTAGTTGCGGAAAAATTATAATAGGTACCTACCCTATTGGAGGGCAGTGATTGCATGTCAATATGACCTCGTAGTAAACTACCACTTTTGAAGTATTTTAACTTCTGTTATTCCCGAAGGTTCATAATACTTGCCAGGCATTTCCGACCTGATGTTGGCATATGAAAAATGTAATACCTATGGAAAATATTTTTCAACTCAATTCTGTGTGGAAAATACTGTGTGGGCTCCAGCTTTATTTTTCTCATATGAAATCCGTTTAATGAATTACATAACTACTCGTAATACCTTACATTCGCTTATTAAAGGTGAAAACAAATACCTAGTAATTAACCTACCTACATACATAGCCATCCTAAAATAATTTTGCTTTCGCTGCGCGTTTAAATATAGCCTTACAAGAATTTAGTAAAACCGTGGTATACCGCCAAAGTATTCCAAAACGTAGTTTTATTACCTCTATAATATACATACCTACTCCATGACGAAGTTAAAACAATGAATCATATAGCTGGATTACATTATTTAGCTTTTTTTTCTTTAATGAATACTGCTAGTGATTTACACTACAATTTGACCAATGACCGTGTTAATCTTGAAAATAACTCGAACGTTTTGACGTCTGTTTTGAAAAAAAAACAGTTTACCAACGTCGAAATTAAGGAAGAGTCGTATGCACTAGGAATGCCTAGTGTCTTGCATTCCAAGTGCAATTGGAGGTTAGGTTGCCAGATCCACACCATCTGTAGTATTTTACTCCCATTTCACTGTGTTATATAACGTTCACTTATCACGGACGATTTTTAAGTAAAATACGAGTACACTAGTTTTACGAAAAAATAACCACTGTAAACCGTTAATAAACAATAAAATAGGACGAACACGCCCAGACAGCATGAACGCAAGAACGTAACCCCTTATTTAGCTTTAAAATTTCGGCCGATTGATATACGTCAGGCATCTATCAACGGTGGTTTAGTAAGACAGGCAGCAGACCAGAGATACGCCGCCGTACGAGCACGACCGCCGCGCCGCCTTGGTTTTGATACTCGTTTTATTTTGTAAATAATCGTTTTAACTCTATATTTTACAGCAATAGTTTCGGTAAAAGTGTCTTTGGCAGCATAGTCAGTGTATTTTGTTTCGTATTAATAATCCTTCCTCTATGGTATTATTTACTCTTATTTTATTATGCTTGTACCTGTATTTGGGATAAAACAAATTGGTTTTCATGTTAATTCCTGTTTTGATAATTTTCTGGTAGGTACCTATACAACAGAACATTTTATAGCCAGTCATTATTCTTTGGAATGGAGCGTCAATATTCTCAGACCTTTATTTATAATTGATCATGTGTGCCCCGTTTCGGCAGCGCTGTGACTGTAACAGTAATTATAATGGACGTTTTCCGGTCTAAATCCAAGTACCCACAGGATCCAAATAAGTGATTTACATTTAGGTTGTTAGAACGTGTAACTAATTATAACTGTAGCCTGTAGACGCTAAATCGTAATAACCTACCTAAAATTATGAATCAATTTTTTTCGCAATCCCCGTAAGTACTCATACAATAAACATTACTTACATAGACTTAAATAAAAGATTGATATTGCAGAAAAAAGTTTTAGCATTTGTGTACCTGGTACTTAATTCAAAATTCATTTTATTCAAGCAGTTGTGCACTATGTTTGCACTGAAGTGGATCTCAAAAGATCTTGACCGGATACTGAGATAATAAAAACTGAGGTTTTTAATAAATCCGTATTCTGCGGAAATAATCTGAGAAGTAAAAAAAATGCGTAAAATTCAACGAAGTTTTTTGCTTTTTAAATGCTTAGTACATAATTGTAGAACACATCTAATCATAAAGTAGGCGAATACATCCTAATATAATAAAACGTCAACCATCCCAGCAGGCGTTACAATGGTTCTACGAAAACTCTACAAATAAACCTCATTGTTGTTGTCATAAAGTTTTTTTTAATAAATGTAACCCATTCTTTTATTTAATTTATAACCTAATCGTATCTATCTCATTTTCACGCACTGCGCGGTCAAAAGTGTACTGTAAATATCAGTGGCGATAAAATAAAGCACAGTTTGGTCGTAAACAAGTGCCGCATGTGAGCTTTCAATCTTCCAGCTGTCAGTATCAAAAACGTCTGTCAGTATCAATTGTTTTATGTGTATATTTTAAGAGTAATTTCGTTTCATAGAAATCAGAGTACAAGTATTTAAGTACAGTGTAAATATAAGTAAGTTTTAACTATTTTATAACCACTTTAATTTTATAGCACAGGGGCAGATGCAGAAAAAATGTTGGGGTAATTTCCGCATTCGTTGTGGGAATGTGGCAGTTCACACACAGTAAACAGTTTAGAAAAACCCTACAAAGGCCACTTCTCGAGTGGTGTTGTAAAAAATCTTAGTGGATTATGTTACAATGATGGAGTAGGTTTTAGTCCTAAAGTAATGAATTATTTAGAAGGCACATCTAGTTACATTGCGCTCGCTAACCTAAAAGCAACAGTTTAGTTTAGCAAAAGTGGGCCATGTCACGGTCAAAAGACCTACAGGTGAGAACTGTGAATATGACGCAAACGAGCGGATCTATCCGTCCATAGACGACGCGCCTGCTGCTGACTCATTTCCGTTTCTCGACTGCTAGTAAGTATAGGTACAGAATAGCAGGGGGAAATGAACAATTCCTTTTACGAGGTTCCTACTCATAGATACGATCAATTTGTGTAAAATTTGTTTTGAGAAACTCGATTTTATATTTACGAATACCTAAACCCGTGTTTGCTCTCAATATAACCTTATGGTTAGTGACGATCGGGCCGAAGATAGAGCACACGGTACTGGTTCTTCTATGTATAAACACATCAACGCCGGAACGAAGATATTTGGTGACAGACTTGGATGGTCGCTAGCCAGGCGGATTCTGAAGGGAACTAGGAAATAAAACAGTTTCCCTTACTTCTTTGATATTACAATTATGTTGAATACGGATTTTTGTGCTGATGAATTTCTAAAGATGGCCGCAGATACGGTTGGTTCGGTTATTGGATTTGAACACTGGGTTTGAAGGGTTTATAATAATCGGGACGGGACGAGGCAAATATGACTCATTTATTGCCCCGTTATCTGCTTCATTTTGTTCCATTTTGATTAGACCCATGTACCTATATCGCTGCAAAGCAATTTATTTTAGAGACCCTCGGACGCCGTTGGTTGTGTTGTATTTATAACTGACTAAGCTGACCTTCACTGTCGCGATTTTATAATTACCTACTGTGTTGAGCGAAATCTACCAATTTTTTTAGGAAAAATCTTCAAGTCACGAGGGTTAAGTAATGTAAACCAAAACCCATCATAGTACGAATTGCAGTTTTTAGGGATCCGTATCCCGAAGGGGAAAACGGAGGGAAGTCCGACCGGCCGGACGGCCGTTTGTCAGGAGGGTCTAGCGCATAAACGGAATAAAATACAGTTTTCAAAATTTCACATAAATGTATTCCTATCAAGGGAATTTGTCAAGACCCAAATCCGAATATCAACTTTAAATTTTTTTAGGTACCTAATTCGTTTTGAGAATGGGGTCCCAATCCCATATTATAAGTAAAAAAGTCGCTAAAAATATTTTTTACCCTATCGTGTGACCCCAACTTTCATTGTATTTCACTATTTCCTTTTCTATCTCATGTTTGTTATTTTATATTTGTGCAATAAAGTGTATTTTACTTTACTTTTACTTTAATTTACATTTTCAAACTATGAAAATAAAAACTTATAACTTTCCAACACTATGACATACTCTTATAATAGACGCATCAGCAAATATTCTGCATGTCTATAAATATATAATAATATTAATAGTATGTAAAAAACCTGTCGTCTCCGAAGTAGATCTAACTAAAAGCTCCGAGTTCAATTGCGTCCGTTTAGTTTAGGCCATGGCCAGAAAATCCAAACGGGGGCGCTTACTGTGTCAAGTACACAGTCAAGGCCACTTCGATACGCGATAACAATCTAAGATGCCTAGGTCGGAATTACGTCATTAATTAGTAAATAAAATACATAAGTACCTATTTGTATATAAATTAAATTAGAAGTACCTACGAAAGAAATAAAGTAGAAATATGTAGAAATAATAAGCTTTTTAACATACCTGACAGTTAGTAGTTTGTACTAATGAAATTAACTCATCTTATTTCTTAGTCAAAGGATAATCCCTGTTGGTCCGTAGATGCCGATGTTTAATACGAGTACGATGTATATGTACTCGTATATGAATGTTGGGAAACAAGGACATTTCTTTTAATTATTAGTTCCCACTAAGGAAATATTATTCCTTTATCATGTTGAATGCAGACGGGGCAACATATTTTTTCATGAACCTATAGAGTGCCTCATCACTTATGTGCGTGACTCTAACTCTAGCGGACAGCTCTACTGCTCTGTTTGTGACCGAGTCTTCAGGACGAAGTGTGGCTTCGCTGGTCACCTACGAGCACACGCCAGGAGATAAACAGGGGTCGGCGTCGACGGATACGTCGTCGTGGAGGACAACATCATTATTATGTAGTAGACACATTAGGTAGTAGCGCGATTCACGAAGTGCGTAGATATTTCACGAAGTGCTAAAATAGTTAAACAGATACTGATTTATCCTACCTGTCTAAGATTCGTGAAGTGCAGTGCATATTTTCGAGGACAGCGTAATGTGTCTGACTCGGAACCGCATTTCGTAACACAGAACACGTTTTACGCCGCTAGTGAAATATAAGCGGAGGTGGCGCAGTAGCTATGAAGTTCGACGCCTGTGTGCGTAATATCCAGATTCGATCTCAGTTCGCATGCTACGTCATGCCATGATTTCCATGAAAACGACTGGGAATGACTCTAGACCCAACACCGTAACAACCTAAGACTCAAAACCCAAGATCCCAAGCACCCTAAACTCAAGACTCAAGACCCCAAGACCCCAAGACTCAAAACCTACCCTAGACCCCCACCTAAGACCAGACGCAGACTCGCGGCACAGACCCGCGGCGCAGACCCGAGGCGTAGACCCGAGGCGTAGACCCGAGGCGTAGACCCGAGGGGTAGACCCGAGGCGTAGACCCGAGGTCCCCGAGACCCGAGTATTTGTCTACCTTTTTTTTGGACTTCGTGAAATGCCTACACACTTCGTGAAATGCGCCGTTACTTCTGTGGCTACGTATAAGACCTTGCAAAATATACAATAGGAGTTTGTGTACCTTTCGTATCTTAAGCGTCAGCGGAAATAACCATCGGTTTACATCGTCTTTGAAAACTTTCAAACAGACCCTCCGCCTACAATTGTTAATTTCCTGGCCTGTGCTACATACTATTAAATATTGCACATGTACGTTAAGAATGAAAGTGTAAAACTTTTCACTTTATAAAAACACTTCGTGATGTTATATGACTCATACATAACTTATAACTTTATGAGATATGTTCATTTAATTCACTTTGTAGTCGTACATTATCAACAAATATTCTGTTTAATAAAAACGGCAACTAAATTAGATTATCTGTTGTCGCGATATGAAGCTATACAGACTAACAGACGGAATGACATACGAGATGAAACTTTTTAACCTCATTTTGATCGAGGTTAAAAAGGCGTTGTATTCCAGTCGACAGATCGGTTGGTGGCGTGGTGCGATTTAAATTTTATTATTCATCGCAGGCTAACACCGCAGTAGGTGACCTTGCCCCAGAAAATGTGAGCTTGACGTTAGCACTTCATTGGGCCATTCAGGCCTTTGTCGATTTTACTCAAAGTTATTTCTAGATTCCTGAATTTACAAATAACTTCATCCACAGAAAACCAATACCTATTTAATGTTTAGCTAGTACGTAAATTAGGTAGTGTAGTGATTTATTATGCGATGTTAACATGCGAAATATAGTTTTTGACGCTCGAAGTGCCTAAGAAGGGTTTCGCGTGTTATGGTGGCAATTTTATCTGACCCTCAAGATACAAGAGAGACCTAGTTTTAGGGTCAGAGAACATTGTTTAAATACCGTATACAGGTCAATAGTATATGAGTAAGTTTTATATTGTTGTAGTTGGTGCTGTTTATTTGTGCCAATAAAGAATTTGTAAATTGTATCTCCAGATCCATTGGTATTTTCACTAATCGGTACGAAATCTTTTGACCTTTTGGATAGTCCCAAAAAATGGCTAATGGATTTAGTAGCAACGTCAGTTGAAAATTTTTCAATAACTTTATAAGTGACGAAATAATGCTATTCCACCCTGTATATTTATAAACATCATAACTTGCATGGAAAAATCCTCTCTAGTCTCTAACTACTGGGCCGGCTCGTTCCTTTCTTCATGCATCTTAATATAAGTAATTCAGGTTGCTTCTCCTAACTGTGATAAGTTCATTAGGATCTTGGTTCTGGTATAAGAATGTTCACTTGGAGTATAGCATGGAGGTATGAACTGTACAATATTTACCTATAAACACGAAGGGTATAAGCTCAAGATTTTGGAGATGTACCATCCGACACGAATACCCATGCAAGGTTCTAAGGTTAAGGCATCATCGAAATGTAGCCGTGTGTATCACAATAATTAGATATTTAAATGTACGGATACTCAATGTCATAAGAAATAGTCCGGTATAAGTGTAATTAAAAAAAATTGGAAATATTTTGTTAAAGCTTTCAACGATGTTATTAAAAATTAAAATTCGTATAAACATTAAAAGTACATTCCTACTTAAAATGTTTTTTTCTGCGAGGACTAATATTTTGAACTAATACTTATATCAAAAAATTAAAGATTTATCAAGACGCTTACTCATTTGATATTCCAAGACCGCTCTCGTATCTACTTTTTTATAACAATAAACAACTTCATTTGTATTATGATTAGGGTTGCCAGATGATCGGGATTCGCCTGGATTCTCCCGACATTTCATATGATGTCCAGACTCCCGACAAAATACAAAATCATTGTCAATCATGTTTAGTTTTTTAGTAATAAAAAGCAAAATTTTTATTCATATTATTTTATTTCTCCAGACAACAACTCCAAAACTCCTGACATTTTGAAATTTTGTCCAGATATTACCGTTTTCCGATCTGGCAACCCTAATTATGATATTGTGTAGACTAATCCCATTGCAAGACTCGCGCTATTAATGCCAATGAACCTCACTCCTGGAATGTTGGCAGGCGGCTCAGACTATCGGATGAGGACAACCGATTCTGTGGCCAAATTAAATTTGCTTGAGTACCCAGACATTAACAAACTGAGGTCATAACATATTTATGAAATCTATCATAGAAATGTCTACATGTCTAAGTTGTCTTTTAACGTTATCTCGTTCCGTTTATTTTTTATTGTACTAATATTTGTTGTACACTTCTTATTAAAGTAATTGGATACTTTTGAACTTTATTTAAAAAACGAGCATAAATAAAGCCCTTTCATATGATATCCCACTTGTCCCAGTTCACTTCCCACTTTCAGATTTCGACCTTCCATTTCAGACCCCATTTTGTGGAATGGAAAAAAAAGGTGAAAAAATTAAAAATATGTTACGTGTCTTGATGCATATAAAAATACTACAAAAGTAAAAACTTTCTGTTTAGTTTTCGAGAAAAAATAAATGATAAGTGAAAATTATCAAAAATAAATGATAAGTGAAATGTATGCAGAAAAAAATAAAAGTGTCCTGTTTCAAACAAAAAAGAAATATGTTTAAGAAACCAAAATTATAAGCTATATCTTCATACTAACTAAAATGACAATGAATACAGTTTCTAAATTATGAAGCTTAACGGTCCAGTCCACCGTTATTTTTATATTCTGCCCTAAAGTCAATTCTTTTTTTAGGCATTCCTTTTTTACCATTTAGGTAAGGAACACTAAAAATATCGAGGAAAAGTAACAACAAATAGAAAATAATCAGAAAAAAATAATAGATAAACGATAATATGTATAAGAATTTTGACTAAAGTTAACTAGAACTTCGTTACGCAATGCGTCCATAGTCAATATTAATTATCCACGTGTCTGGCTATTCAGAACACTCGTAAACTAAATCGAAGTGAATGTTCTCTCCCTGACCTTGAGACCCTCTCTACGTACCGCCTAACCTAATGAAAATATTATTGGACGCCGCCCGCAGCCTCCCGTCAGATGCGAATACAGGAACTTCTATTAACCGTACCTAGAATGGAAACAATATTATTTTTTTACACGAAAGGCAATAAACAAATATTTATTTTTGTTAGTCTAGGTATAGAAATTACCTACTAAGTACAAATTATATTGGAAAATAAAGGAAGGACAATAGGTCGCTACAGGTAGTAGGCACAGGGCGGGCGGCACGACGACGTTATCAAGGCGGCATGCAAGAGGCGGGCGGCTGCGAGGGCGGGGAGGCGCGGCTCCATGCGATGGGAGCGAAGCCTCCACGACACTCGCGCGCCCGCCGTCGACGCGTACCTACGTCTGCGCGGCCGGTACGGCTTGTTACGTAACGCTATTTACCTCGACATCTGTTGAGCCCGACACGACCACCGCTCGCGCGACACGCTTGCACCGCTGACCATCCCGCGCGCACCGTCATGCCAACGACCGCGACCACCGCCAGAAACAAAGCCGTCGCCATGGCTACCACCACGCACCCGAACGATACCTAAAAAAAACATGTAGAACCAAAATCATACTGCCAACACATTCCTGCCAAATAATTTTAAGTTTTCTAATATGTAAGTAGTGTTTCTACGCTTGCTGCTTGGTGAAGATCGATGATGGAAACGAGAAGTGAAGACTGATAAATATGAACATTCCTTCCAGACGTGATAAGATAACAGGGACCGCAATAATTGCTGAGTTCACTGCCATTTTCGCTTAGATTATTAGCTTTCACTGCCAGCTGAGCCTGTCACTAGTGCGTTTAAGTTAGGTTTAAGGGAAAGATAGTTGAGTAATTTCGGTCGATAGATCGCTCGCTACCAGAGGACGCGTGGCCGCCGTCCGCGGGATTAGATCTCGGCGTTAGTTGATAGCCAAGATTCGCGACAACATCAGTTCGTGGGTGCTGTGGTGGCGTCACCGCCATCTTCGGATGGGCGCACCGCAGACCCCCAAACCGATTGAGGAGGATGACTGCGTGCCCCGCGTGGCCGTAGAGGAGATCCGCGAGGCGCAGCCCGAGCGCAAGCTGGAGCGACGGCGAGCTGCCCAGGGTCCGAGGCGACGTGGCCTCGAGAATGAGCTGGAGGGCGAGCGCAGACGGCCCAGGCGCACGCCGCGGAAGAGGTGAGTGCTTACCTAGCTACACTGCTTACAGCTGGTTTGGGGTCTTCTCCACGATTACACCAGTAGGTAAGTCTACCTACCACAAGTTCTTTCAGGTACCTACTTACTTCTACACAACTACTTCTACAACTACGAGTATCTACACACAACTGAGCAAGTTTTGTTTAGAGACTACTTACCTATGACACGGGCGCTACTACCTCCTAGCTCCTAGTCCGATTTATGTGCCTATTTTATGGACAAGTTTTCTCAGTTATGTAACTACTTTGACTTACTTTGACTTAAACGCCGTTTTAAATCCCGCGTGGTCCTGCGGTGGGCCCACATGCATACATTGGTATGTGAACTAACCAGATGAAGCGAGGACATGTCGAAGTCTAAGCCGCAACGTATGCGGGGATCCGCAACAGATTCAGGCGCGGTTCCATGTCACCGTCTTACAATTTAATTTACATTGGTTAAGCTGCTTTTAATTGCAACCTATTTTAAACCCTATTTCAAAATGATACATACTCGTACTAATAAACATTTACAAAAACTTTTCATTTCTGTTTCTAACTATTGTTACTCCGACTGTAGGTTTATAAGACCTATAGTTTTCGACGTCTATTTATCTCCAATATCGTATGTACTTGTACAGTTGAACACTAAATAAATTAAACTATCTATATTATTATGTCTATGTGGTATGGTTCATTTCAGTTTTACAAATTTTGATGTTCTGAATAGGTCAGCATGTGGTACAACTTTTCAAATGACATACGAGTGTCAAATGAATTCAGAAACAAAAAAAATTACCTAATTCAGTTCTGCGGTTGTTTCGACATTGAATAGTTTCAACCTTAGAAACATTAACCCTACAGACTCACCTTGAATTGAAGTTAGGTATTTTGCGAAATCGTGGAAGGTCTACCGCAACGGCCTCCGACTAGCGATCGATGTAACGTGCCCAACAACGTCGAGGTCTCATTAACTCACACCTAGAAAAGTTTTTTTATTACTGCGAAATTATCACAGCGAACAATCTTAGTGACGATCCCTTTGAAAAAGGGAAACACGCGAAGAACTGACTTTTCGCGATTGTTTAACGAGCCTTAATTATATAGAGCCTGCGTTAAATTTTAAGGGTACTCAAATACATACCTATTTATAGGGTTCCGTACCAAATTGGTATAAGAGACGGAAATGGTGAGACTTCTGTATCCGTCCATCCGTCTGTATGTCACATCTGTTTTTCTCAGGAATTACTAAAATTTGCCTAATATAGAACTTGCTTGCCCGCATCTATTCTATATAAAATTATATTTCTATTGAAAATGGGGTCGACATCAGAGAGTAGGACAACTGCGGCAAGTGAGGTATCATATTAAAGGGTTTTATTTGCACATTATAAAACTATATTTTTTTTATGTGCTATAGTTTTTGACTTATGGTCAAAAATGTGCGAAAAATGACCGTGCCCCTTTCCCTTATCTCCGAAGTTTGCAAGCTGAAATATCTGAAATAATTCATACTCACCTATACACATAAACTACGTTTTAGTTTTACTGTTTTCAAAATGTATATTTTAGGGAAATTAAGAAAAATTTTAATAGTATTTTTTTACGACAAAAATCTTAAATAATTAGTACTTATAGAAGGTGTTGTACGTATTCCAGGAAAAATAAAACGTAGCCTAAACAATTATGATTTGTAAGAAAAAAATATTTTTTTAAATTTACAACGGAACCCTAGGTGCGCGAGTCCGACTCGCACTTGGCCAGATTTTTTATGTTCCATGTCCTCTAATTTTTGACTACCCTAAGAATTAAGCTATTGAGAGTAACTTAGAACCAACCAAATCAATCTATACAATTAAATCAACAATTAAACCGGCCTAGTGCGAGTCGGGCCTCCTTATTTATAGCGATCCGTACTCTAAGGACTATTTGTAGACCTTATAGACCTGGTAACAAAAGTGATCTTAAAATGATGGTAGAAATTATTACTCTAGAAAAAAAAATGTTCTCTACTTGATGTGCACGCACAACCATGTCCACACGGTATAATTTTTTATATTGTCCCCTTTTCTATATTGGATGCCTCTAAAATATAAAGGTCAAAGGAATAAATACTCGTACGTACTTATTGTGTGAAATTTTGAAGGACGGGGGCGACAGCAATAAGCCACCGTTACGGATCTCTAAAAACAAATTGTCAGTTTTGTACCTATTTTACTCACAATAAATGTATAATTAGCTACCTACTCCTCCCTTTAGTGAAGTATTGACACCGTGTCAGCATAAAATAGATCTCTTTTGTTGTGTCGTATCGTAAATCCGGTAACGTAGTAATAATGCATGTTGAAATTATGAAAATTTACAACGGTTAAAGAAATAGGTACAGTCGCGGTCAGAAAATGTTTACTACCATAAGGCGTCATTTTTATAAGGTCGCTGTCCAAAATTGTGACCAAGCATAGATAACTCTACATTGAAAATCGAACGTTCAAAGAGGATAAAAATAGAACTTTTTTGCTACCTTCATGGTATATATAACCTTCATTGTCAGCTATGAAATCAGTTCTTAATTATCAAAAAGGCGTTAATAATCTTTGTGTGATGTCAGAAATTTAAAAACCCGGCCAAGTACGAGTCGGATGTGCACACCGAAGATTCCGGTATAAAAAAATTGTTTATTTTCTAATAAATCGTACTATTTTAGACTTCGTTTGATTTTTCCTGAAATACATACAACACTTTCTATCAGCACTAATTATTTCAGATTTTTTTTAAATTTCGTTTTATTTTTCTTGTAACATTTAGGTAATAATTACCTATGAGTGTGAATTATTTCAGATTTTTCGGCTTGCAAAGTTCGGAGATAAGGGCGGGGGGCGGTTATTTTTCGTACATTCAACTATAACTAAAAAAAACTATAGCATAAAATAAAAAATATTATTATAATGTGCAATTAAAGCTCTTTCATTCAGACCCCATTTTCAATTTAATAAATTATTTCCTAATTCCTAGAATAGATGCGGGCAAGCAATTTGTATAATTGTGCCTAATTTGAAGTTGATAGCTTCAGTAGTTCCTGAGAAAAATAGCTGTGACATACAAATGGACAGGCGGACGGACACCGAAGTCTTACCATAAGGGTTCCTTTTTTAACCATTTAGGTACGGAACCCTAATAAAAAGAGACCAAATTACGGAAGTAATAAACTTCTTGCATATTCATTTAATTTACTATAAAACGCTGCACAGTTTTAAAATATAAGTTGAAGTAAGGAAATTCATATGTAGACCTTATTACGCGCTATATGTAAAATAAATGAAATTAAAAACTAATAAACACTTCCAAACCGCCACTGTACTTACTTAGTAGCTAACTATTAGGTACCTAAACAATGACAGAAAGAGTAGATTATAAATAAACCAAGATTGGCGTAGGTTGTTAAACATTGCGTTAAAACGAAATATTATTATCAATGAATGGTCGAAATGGCGCGCCCTGGGAGAGGCCTATGTCCAGCAGTGGACTAGAATAGGCTGCTGATGATGTTGATGATGATGATCGAAAGCTGGTTTAAGTTAGAGCCGATAAATAACAGAAGTTGTATCCTATCAGGAGATATCAAGGTTGTAAAATACAAACTCTATGAACGTTTCAGAGCTCAAATTTTCTTTAAGTATAATCTATGTATACATATTCTATGACACAGGTGCACTTTCTGTACATCCAATAATGTACTGAAAGGCTGACAGCAAACAACAGCAAACAAGGCTTTTACGTCGGCGTCCGAACGATACTCCTTTCTTTCATATGACAGCTTTTAAAAGCCTTCAAAGGGGAAGTATGTTCTTTGCATTTTAAACTTTTTAAATTTTCTGCTTTGTCTTTTTAAATTTTCATAAATGACAATCGGTACTATTGATAAAAACCGGCCAAGTGCGAGGCGGTTTCGCCATATCTATAAGGGTACTATTTATAAAGACTATTAGTAAGTACTGAGCGAAAATACTTTTGCCTTTTTTACTCACAGCTTAACTTTTAGTTTTTATTGTTCAAATATAGGATATGGCCAATATTCTAGACAATTTGCAAGTTCCTATATAATATCATTTTTGAGGTAGATTTTTTATAGTAAGATTTTTGTAACCAAAGTGTTTAAATTTACAACTATAACAGACGGCTACGTCGTTATTTCTATTCGAAAAAAATGTATTTGTATTCTATTTGATATAAGCTCTAATAAACCACGATGTCCCACACGATAGGGTATAAAAATATGTTTTTATCGTCTCCTTTACTTGTACTGGGCCCCCACTAAAATATAATTCTACAAAATTTTAAAGTCGATATTCGGATTTTTGTTAACGCAATACATAATTATTAGCTGGAAATTTGAAATCTGTGTCTTATTCTTTGGTAACAGACGGACGGACGGTCAGACAGACGAATGGACGAACGTACTGATGGGGTAGTGACAGTATGCTGTCCAGTTTCCATTTTCCCTTTTCGGAGTACGGATCCCTCAAAACACCCGAAGAAATAAACCTATATCTACTAATAAAGATTAGTATTTAGAATGGAGCATGTTTTGATTTGAATTATGTTTTTACACTGCCAGAATGTCACAATTTAAATGATAATATAGACCTATTTTCTCTGCAATAACTTGACAATATGCTGGTTTATTTTGAGGTTTTAAGTTAGAATTTAGTGCCAAAGATGTACGAGGTGTGCGCACGCGGCGGGTGAATATCCATCCATTTTGGGTTTTGTTATGTTATTAATATAACGTTAAAACGTTAATGAAAGAACACGATAACCAGCAGAGGACGGCGATATCGAGTCGAAGGTTCCGTGTGCACGCCTTGTATACAGAGGTGGCTCTTCCGTTCTTTAATAATCATTTCAGATGTTTTAGTGTTTTGTTGCAATAAGTAGTAGTATGTACTCATACATACATACCGGCCCCTATGTATAAGAAAAATATCAGTCTTCACATGAAGGTAGGAACGCCTTCATCCATGACTCTTCATAATAAAATTTACACAAATTACAAATTGACATTAGGTATAAAGATGGTTTAATTTTTTTTGTGAGTACCTACTCCTTAACTCCTGAAATATTTTCCGTGTTAGACGTCACCACTTTGTGCGTGTACCAAATACAAATCCACGGAGACTTTTTAATATATTTTTTAACCCGAGTCGGCGTAGCTTGCGTTATCCCAGTTTCCCGTGGGAATCATATAATTTCCCAGTCCTACAGTTGGACAGAAAGAGACAGGAGCAATGGGCAGGGAACATAGTGGCCCTTTTAATATCAGACTAGCTGTTAGTTAGTCTGTGACGGACGGTCGTTTTGTTAGGCCACGGGTCTAGATTTTTTTACGTGACCTGATCTTGGCGAAATACGAACTTACCCTGTATTTGACCCCAAGGATTAGTTCTGCACAATTTGAAGAATACCAGTTTAATTTGAAGAGAGGTAGAAGTATTCAATTAATTAAGTAAGACAGATAGACAGATACTGTCTCATTACATTTATTTATACGAAGAGCTACAGCCCGTGACAGTTTTTTCGTTTTGTATGGCCACCCTGGACTAGAAAAAGAATCCTAAAAGCCACACTGATGTGACAGGCTAGTGTGGCAGTTGAAACCATCGATATTATACAAACTCGACGCAAACCCGACACGAACTCAACTTCGAGCAAAGCATTGAAATGTGATCGTATTTCATACAGTAGATTTTCAAAATTCAAGTGAAGTAGTCGACGAGTGATCCATGCGTTGACAACTCCTCGACGACTACTTCACCTTCTACTTTTGAATATTAAAAATCTACTGTATGTAATACGACATAAAGCTCACATTTCAATGCTTTGCTCTGAGTTGAAGTTCGTGCCGGGTTCGCGTCGAGTTGGTATAATATGCGATGGCCATAGTCTGCCGTGTTATTTTCACCGATTTGACTGCAATACGAATCTCACCTGTAGGTATTTGATCTCAAGGATCAGCTCTGCAAATAAATTCTGTTGAGTTTGAAGGAAGTTAGAAGAAGTATTAGAGAAAAACTCACTGCATAAATAGGTACTAGATTAAAACGAGAATATTCAACACAACTGTAGTTGGACCTAGGTACTAAGAAACATGATCTATCTTAATACTTATAAAATCATCACTATTACCAGTTAATTACTTGCAGCAGATTACTTGCAGAGAACTCATAATGGGCTAAAACACCCAAATCGGTAATGGATGAATATGTGATTTTATAATAGTTAATAACTCTCACTTGTGCATCTTTTATGTACGTTATTTTAAAACATCTAGGCGCATATAATGTTGTAGCCACAAAGCGTAATGGCGCATTCCACGAATTGCGTAAGCACTTCGCGAAGTGCTGAAATCGACAGATACTTATATATTTACATATGCGTATAAGTTTTTTAGGCACTTCGTAAAGTGCAGATCATTACTTCGCACATAGCGTAATGGTATTGAATATATGTATGTGTGTAATATGTATCTAGCTCGGATCGGAAATGCCAATGGAAATGACAGACGTTTTATGCCGATAGTGAAATAGAAGCGCCGATGGCGCAGTAGCTATGACGTTCGACTTCTGCGTGTTTGAGGTACAGATTCGATCCCAGTTTATTCTACATCATGTCATGCATTCCGTGAAAACTACAGGAAAAACCCAAGACCCAAATCCTATACCCGAGACTTAGAACCCAGATGTGCAGTAATTCAATACCATTACACTATGTACGAACTAATCTAAGACATTAAGGCAATCATTAGGTACTTCTCGAAGTGCCTAAAAATCTTACACAGATAGTGTAAAACTCGGCAGTATCTGTCTAACTTTTTATAGCACTTCGTGAAATGCCTATGTACTTCGTGAAATGCGTCATTACGGTACGTGGCTACGACATAATAAATAAAATGTATTTCTCTTTTTATCATTTATGGAAGTAAAAAGGATTTTGTGGGAGTTATTTCAATACAGATTAAATGTATTTTTTTTATTTCGAGGATTTATGTTTTGTACTAACTGAATGTTGGAGTCGTATTAATAACGGGTCTTTCCCATCACAAACTACATACTACTCTACTAGTCTTTGTTGGTAATAGGTATAACTAACTTCATCTTTATATTTACTGATCGTTTTGGTATTTTAAATTATCAAATTGTTATTATACTTCCAATATGAAGGATTAAATTATGTAACTGAATGATGGCTCTTCTTCCTTCTAATAAATCAACAAATAACCATTGAAACTAATAAAAGAATGAAGGTTATTGAACTATTTTCCACTATTTCCGTCATGTCTTCGCGTTCTTGGTAAACAGAAGTTTACCCGAGCCATCTGGCAGCGAACAATAAAAGTTTGGCTCATTTTTTCTGTTTCCCTTCTCCGAAGATGCTAAGCAATGACGAATATTTGTATTTTTCTGTGCCTACCTCGGGGTAGGGACGATGTGTTTACATACGACTACTGATGTGTGGTACTTTACATAACTGCAGAGCACAATAAACTTTGAATATTGTGTTAATCAACATAATTCAGACAATTACAAAAGAACGTTTAAAACAACATCCACATACGGTTTTCAAAGATCTTGTCCGCGACCTACCTATCTAGTAAGAAATTGCTTCCAAATGTGTTTCTAGGTTTTTCGGAGAGGTTTAGAAGTTTCAAAATTTTCTTAACCCTTTATTTACCCTTTCCAAAAGTAAATAATTAATTCAGATAAGCACCAAATCTCGAATGGAGAGCCCTAACCGGTTATTCTAAATTGCACGTATTAAAAACAGTGGTTATTATATTATGGTAAGCATATATTGTATGTATATAGTACTGAAAATTGACGCTAAAACATTCCAACTTAACCATTTAGTTGATACTTATTGCTACAATAGATTCAGAACAAAATAAACTTTAAAATATTTCCATGCAGAATCACACTCACCTCAAAATTTACAATAGAATACATTTTATAATTATAATCGCATGGGTAAAAAAAGAAATATTCTCCCAAGGTTGCAGATGTGCGAATGGCATCATGATCCTAAACATCCGAGTTCAAACTCGAACCACTTATTATCGTTCCTGAATCACATCTGACATAAATCAATGACCATGAAAAGTATAAAATAGACCATGAAATATAAGTAAACCATCTTCAACATCGTAAGTCAGGGGATATTTCTATCTACCACCTGGGAAAAGTTCGATACAAATCATCAGGATACCTGATCCTGAGGACCTGATCCTCAAGGTTCCAGATGTGCGAATATTATCATGGTCCAAAACATCTGAGCTCAAACTCAAACCATCTATTATCAAAGATACTCGAAAATCTTGGAAACCATTGGTCCATTTTCACCAATTTTTATCAGCATAGCTTAGAACACTCTAGACTAAAATTGTCGTGAGTGTTCTCTTAAGTTATTTAGTGTTTTTTTATTCATTTAAATCTCTATAGAAAATAAAAACCGCGTCCTTATCAGATCAGCGGTTGTAAATATATTCCTTTTGGTCGGGCGTAAATATAAGACTAAAATCATAATATGATAAGAGCTATGAGCTGTTATGCTTTATAGTTTATAGGGTTGATTTCCCAAGCGGTCAGTTGTTCGGTCCCCTAGGCGAGTCTTAAGACGAAGTAAATACCTTTTGTCCAATGCTAGTCAGTATCCTTAAATACAAGGAAGTTAGATTATTAACTAACAAGTAATATCATTGGAAAATATATATCTAGGATTGGAACACAAACTACTTATTACAAATATTACCTTCAAATATTTAATTTTCAAAATATAACATACTCGTAAGGTATTATATAGTAAAGATTTAGTATCCAATTTTAATGTGTGATGTGAGTTCGCGACCACAGGGTAAAAAATTACAAAACAGTTTTTTGACATTATTTTTTATCTTTAAAAAACAATAATGATTATGCAACGCAAGTACTAATATGATACTGTAGCATTACGATATTATTGTACTGTAGAATAATATTCGTATTTTACATAAAAACTGAAACTGGAATTTTGTGGGATAAATTAAATTGAAACCGCACGTTTAAAACAAAGGTGGTAGGTATTGTATGCATTTATACATGTTAAATGAAACCAATTAAAAGTTCACAATAGGAATTGGTGCTGCTTTCATTATGAAACGTACTAGAAGCTTTATTCAGAAACCTCCTAGAGTAGTTCATAGACGAGTTGAGCAAAGTACCTAAATTTTTGCACGCCGGGTACAGTACCTACTTGCAAATGCCAAAATGTTCGAAGTGCTTGATTTTTGTATAGCGCGTTGGATGATACATACCGGCCTTTATATAGTCCTGTGGCTCCTACATTTCCTTTTCCAAGCCTGAGCATTTTCACCCAGCTCCCGCCACCGTGAGAGAAGATATCGTCGGTCCAACGTCTACACGTAAGAAAAGGTTAATAATTAACAAAACTTCTAATAAAAAGCATTTTTCTTTTACTTATTTTTGTTTTTTGTCGTCTGAATTACTAGATTAGCGACCTAGTATGAGAATCTAAAAATACTATTTCAGCGAGTAAATATTGTCAAAATAAGAAAGATTTAATATAACCTCAGCATGGTAATTTACATTATAGCCTCTGAATTTTCGATCCTTAGTTACGATTTTTATTCTCCTGTTCATCGTGATACCATAATTTTCCTCAATTTTAATAATGATTTTTTTGTAAATAGGCGAAGACCAAAGCTAAATGGAGAGTTCGATTTTACCGATGCACATTGCATAATATATGATTGTATTCATAAAAATGTTAATTATTGTAAGTATGTACGAATACCTACTTATATTTATTTCAAAAGATGTGCTGCTGATTGTTTCTTGTACCGCGTCTTTTATTTTAGCTAAATCACATTAAGAAGCGGTGGTAGAATAAGAAAATGACTTTGTAAGAATGAACTTTAAGATATTTACTTGCAATAATTTTTTTGACTTCACTTGACTTGACAAACAGACAGATACACTTGATGTTATTTGTTCACCGTTGCCAAGAGACACGTGCAATAGCTGGGGTACTGTTTGTGTTGGTACTCGTATTTACGTTTCCATTGTAGCCGTCGTGTCTACATAGCCTAGTAGCTTATCGCGTTGCAGGTACTCAACCGAGTGGAATACCAGTTTTCGATCTGTACTGGTAGTAACATTTTCCTGTCAAGTGTTCCAGTTACCTATCTAATGTATCCAGGTATAACTCTAAATTAAATATAATATTTAAGAAACCCCCTAAAAGTAATAGCTAGATGGTGAAATTAAGTTCAAATGTTTAGGTTCATGATGCGTTTATAACATCTGAAACCTTGAGGATCTGATGATGACCAGGAAAAAGTTAGAGAACTTCAATTTTACAATATGAAACTGGAAGAATTGTAAGATTATCAGCCCGCCGAAACTGTAATAGTTAAATGGGGGTCTTCTCAAACAAAAGTTACAGGGAATCCTGAGTCGTTACAAGAGAAAAATAATTAAAGATGGCGCCAAAAAAATAAATGAAAATGATGCGGAGCTACGAATTTTAAGATAGCCATGCCGAGGCCGAAGCCCGACCTACGCGTCGCGTCGGGCGAACCCTGGAGCGTCCCCTCGCATTCAGGCGAGCCAACCAACCTGCTGAATGTTCTCATGGCTACATGTTAGATGAAAAATGGATCAGTGAGAACCACTGATCCATTTTTAGAACAAGATCTTGGAGTATCTTGGGATGTTGGGGTATGATGGGATATCTGGAAAGGTAACTCAGGTGGTTCGAGTTTGAGCTCAAATATTTATGATCATGGTGACCTTCCCACACCTGGAATCTTGAGGACCTGATGATGACAAGGAAAAAGTAAGGAGATCTCCACAATGGTACGTATGAGGGTTTCTTAAATTTTTAATTTAGAGTTATTTTACTTATTTTCACTGTTTCCATTGGCATTCATTCATGGTGATGATTAATGAGTCATTAATCATCCGCGTTCAATCAGATATTCATTTAATCCCATTTTCTTCGTTCATCATCTTCATTTCTCATTGTGTATCATGTAGATGCAGATCCAAACTAGGTCAAAATATACAATTTCAACGCATATTCGGTATCCGCCAGTTCGTCGTTAATCTATAGGTATTTAGATCCCTCCGGTAGGGCAGTGGCACGATTAGAATTCCGAGAACGTCTCCTATCTGAGTAATTTGCCTCAGTGCCTGATCAACGGAACTTCTACATACCTACGGTAGGTGGTTACCTACCGTAGGTATGTAGAAGTTCCGTTGATGAAGATGTAGATAGGTACCTATCTACTTCTTCATATAATATACCTACTATATCTGTCATATCATGTCATATAGTATCAGAATAAAACCGGACAAGAGCATGATGGGCACGCACATGATAGCAGTACGTGGTCGATCTATCTCAAAAAATGTTTTGCGTTCGATTTTATGCAATTTTTTCCAAATTAGTTACACAATAATTGTTGCGCTCTATTCCAAAACTTAACTTGATAGACACGACGAAACTTTAAGGGTCCTACGGCTACCGAACCCTAACGTAAATGGAACGTATTTCAAAGATAATATTTATCGAAGTATTTAATCGTAAGAGAAACTAGGCTAAGGCTTCTTTTGTAAACTAAAATTGAGTTCTCAAATAAAAATGAAAAATCCTAGCCATTGTGCTCGCCTGTTTCCGTGATATAAAACGTTTCATGTTTGCGGGAATCGTGACAGTACTCCATCAGTGCAAGGTCAAAGTACAGTCGCATGCAAAAATATTGGTACAAATATTTGGTGACTTATCTTTGTCCCTAAGGTTTTTCTATATATAGACTATTATTATTCAGGTTTCTGGAAACGACCCGAACAACGACAAGAGGGGGTCAAAAGTGCTCTGAATTTTTTCGGGAAAAGGGTACGGCGGCAGTGAGGCCCGCTCTTTTGGCTTGACTTGGCGGGGGCACTGCCGTGCCCCCAAATACTTGTGTTTGGCACCTATTGTTACAGAATATTAAAAAATAATTAATATAACAACTTCGGCATCGTAGCTAGGAAATAATTTGCGAAGAAAACAAAACATTTTATTTGGATTTGTTTAATGTGTGTTTGTTTAAGCCTTCCAGTATGCACTTAGTTACATGATTATTCTTAAGATATTTTTATCCGCAAGTATATTCTATAATAAAATACGATACGTAAATATTTGTAATAAATTCCGATTCTAAATATAATAACTATGAAGAAAGTTTACTATGGCAACTCCGTTGCGAGAACTATTACCACCATCTATTACAATCATGTCGCATGATTAAAATAAATATATTTTATGTTCAATAGGAGATAATCCTGCAATGTTTTACCACTAGAGGCGCCACTACCACAGTTACAAAAATACATTAAAAAATAAGACGTACGTGTACGACTTAAAAATGATTTTGTTCTAAACATAACATAACCTAAATTTATTGCTTTCAATGACAATAATTTGATAAATAAATAATAATAATTTCGATTAATATTGGATGATTTTACAAGATGTTTGTTTAATAAAGTTTAAATTAGCACATAAAGCCAAAATATCAACATGTAGTACGTACCTTTCCACCAAATTCCTTCAGACTCGCGCCACGTTGTGAACGAAACAGATTTTATAGGTTTGCTATTTTGAAATAGCCATATGATGCCATGATATCATCACAATTTTACTATAGCTTTGAGAAGTTTAATTAAATTAATCCAAATAACGAGAAATTTGATATCTTCAAAAATGACGTTTCGTTTTGCTTTTCTATTTACGGAGTGTGCTAGTGGCTCCATCTACGCAACGCTTTGCGTTTTATGTCCTATTCCAAGACAACGCTTTGATACCTATACCGTTTCCGTTTCTATAAAGACAACTTTCCCAAAATGACTATTGACCACTTCTTTATTTATGCAAAATATTTAACATATATTGTATATGTATAGCAAGTTCAGTATCAGGCGTGGTCACGGGAGTTATGACCCAAATCTTTGACTTCCATAAAATTACTTTAAACTCTGCCACCTGCCTGCTTCATGACACTCTCCCCCTTCCTCTCTCAAATGTTCAGCTGTGACCGCGCCTGTTCTGTTTTTGTTCATGTTCATGCAATATGGCCAGGGACAGGGTATGCATGCAAGGCTAATATATAAATGCATGTTTCTATTTAATTGCTTCTACCAGCAATTAATTAACAGTGCAATTAATAAAGGTTGCATTTAATCATTATGTTGGTTACTACCTACTACGATGACGATCGGCTTACGTTACTTTTAATTTTTTTTAGGGTTCTGTACCAAAATGATAAAAAAGGAATTCTGATCCGTCTGTCTGTCTGACAGACTATATATCACAGCTGTTTTTATCAGGAACTACTAATGCTATACACTTGAAATTTGGCATAGTTGTAGAACTTGCTTGCCCGCATCTAACACAAGTAATAATTTTTTTGAAAATGGTGTCTAAAATGGAGGTCGAAATCTGAAAATAGGGAATTGGGTTATCCCAATTTCACATGAAAGGGCTTTATTTGTGCATTACAAAACTATATAAAATTTTATTTTATGTGTATAGTTTTTGACTTATGGTCAAAAAAGTGCAAAAGAAATACTGTTCCCTTATCTCCGAAATTTGCAAGTTAAATAATTCAGACTCCTAGAGAATCCCATAAATTTTACAGGAAAAATAAAACGGAGATTTAATAATTTACAATTTTGGAGATATTAAATATATTTTTCGACAAAAATCTGAAATAATTAGTACTGATAGAAAGTATTATAATGTATTTTGGGAAAAATAAAATAAAGTCTAAATATGTATAATGTTTGAGGATAACAAATATAAACGTTATTTTTTCAAAACTTAAATTACCTATTTATTTTGAGAACGGAACCCTCGGTGCGAGAGTCCGATAGGTACTTCGCCGGTTTTGAAAAGAAAAAAAAAGTCATATTTAGTACTTCGTTACACTTGAATATGTCCAAAAATGCACTGAGTAACTCACATAAATCGGACTAGTAGCGCCCTCTCTAAATCTATGGCGGAATTTAATTTTGTAACTAAACCAGAATTTATAATAAAACCATACTAACTGTTAGAAATATAAAACCATTTGTAATCCATCTGGCTAAACGATAAAATACAACATACTCGTACTTATACCGTTAAGAACCTCTTACTTTTTCCTGGTAATCATCAGGTCCTCAAGATTCCCGATATCTGAATAGCATAATTGGTAAACTGAAACTCGAACATCGAACATCGAACATATAAGCAGGTAACTACCTAATTATATTTAACTATGAAAACGGGGTTTAACCTATTTAATTTTTGGTAAACTATACTGTAGTTAAACTATAGTCATATTAGTTTAAATCTCATAATTAATTAGCCTATTTTAATTATATTATCATTCCAGAAAAACACAAAAAAAAGAATATCCAAATGTTTATTGAAACACTTTCATAATCAGGTCTTTAGTTTATTAAGTTAGAAAGTCACAGATAATCCGACATAGAATGATAGGCTGACATACGTTATAACACTATACCACGAGTATACTATTCTCCTCTTTTTTGTGGAGAGTTGTAAATGTTTCTGTGGACTCGAGTAACATCCATTTCCAACATTGTATGAAATGTTCATTTATTACTTTACAACCAGTCATTCGTACTAATAAACTTTTAGTGAGCTTAACTACAAAGTTTGTCATCTATTTTTAAATTACTTTACGTACAATTGACGTTATACAAAGTATAAATATCTTTTCGCGTCATTGAAGAAAATAAGTTTTCCGGCTGCAGCGCATACACGATGTTTTTTTCTCTAAAATTAAATACCTACACGTCTAGATTACCACATTGTTAAAAAAATCGGCCAAGTTCGAGTCGGACTCGCGCACAGAGTTCCGTTCTCAAAAGAAATATGTAGTTTTATTTCTGAAAAATTAAGGTTTTAATATTTTTTTCCGGAATACATACAATTAATACCTTTTATCGGTACTCATTAAAAATATATTTTAATATGTCAATAATAATAAATTTTAGAATCTCCGTTTTATTTATCCTGTAAAATATAGATGAATATCTATGAGTTTGAATTATTTCAAACTCATAGAAAGCCCTTTCATATGATATCCCACATGCCCCCCCAGTTGCCCCACTTTCAGATTTCAAACCCCCCCCCCCTCTTATACTTGGTATAGATGCAGGTAAGCAAGATCTACAACTGAGCCAAAAGTCGACAGCATTAGTAGTTACTGAGAAAAACAGCTGTGACATACAGACGGACGGACACCGAAGTCTGAACAAGGGTTCCTTTTTTACCATTGTAGTACGGAACCCTAAAAATACATTGGTGAAAAGAGGGAGACTATTTTTAACTTTCATCCAAGGTGAAAAGTCTTTTATCTTTTTCAGACCTCATGAATAGGCAAGTAACTAATTCATTTTATTTTCTGAGCAATGAGTGTTTACTAAGTGTAGCGTCTTAAACATTTATGAGTGTGCACTTAAGGTGCATTTATGCGAACATCAACTGGTGAGTAGCCAATTTTCCGCGCACCCATCTGGCATTACTTGGCAATGTGCCCAGTACAATTTGTAAATTTCAGATATGTGTGTAATGCATGAGTCCCAGGACTTGTATTACATCTCATATAATGGCAGGATAACATAACTAAATGCACTATTTATCGCTGGATAAATGCAAATTTTATGCAATTCTTTTTATACGAGAATCTCTGCTTCAATTAATTGTGTACCGTACTTATAAGTATTCCTGAAAATCTTATGCGAATCCAATAATAGAAGGAGTTACTCTAGGGCACAGGTTCTCAAACTTATTTCGACCACCGCCCACTTTAAGAATCAAAAATTTTCAAACTTCTTCCAAATTTTTTATACTTACGATACAACTATAACAATTATTATTTTTAAACGTGTCATATCCTATTTCTCAGTTCAAACTTACATTTAAGTAAGCCTTTTTAATGAGAGAAATTAAAACGCATAGGTACTTAATCATATTTAAGAGTATTTTTATTAAAATTAAAACAAAGCTTTGAATTTAACACTTATCTAATGTGAAGGATGAATCTGATGCTCTTTAAAGAGTTTGTTTATCAGGCTCGATTTATTTAAAAGCAGCCGTAAGTCACCTCGTTCGGTAACATGTAGCCGAATCCTCTTTTTAGTTAGCAACGTTGCTACAGCACTAAATCCACGTTCAGACAAATACGACGATGGGAATGCTATCAGAAATCGATGAACAATCGACTATAATCCAGGGTCCAGTTGCGGGATTGGTTTTTGGAACAAAAATCCTTGGTAGCCATTCTTGAATTTGATTTTTATTTCCTCCTTTCTTGTCAGTTATATAAGTTGTACTTCTAACTGTAGGTAGTAGGTGGTATTTTAGTTTGAAATAACAGGAAAACATACTTTTTCGCCTTTTTTAAAAATCAGCTATCGCCCTAGACCGTCCTAACGCTGATTTTTATTTGGCCCCCTGAAAGTCTCCAGCCACACAAGGGGGCGTTATCGCTCACTTTGAGAAAGAATGCTCTAGGGAAACTCGAAGTAACTAGACTCTACGAAGCTATGTTTTAAAAGCTAATAATAATATTTTAAGTATAGTTTGGAAGTTTTGACAAATACCTATTACATAGTTAGGTTATTTATTTACTTGATTTGAATATGCAGAACACAGTACTTTTACATATGTATTAAAATTAGCATATGTATATTAGCATCGTATTTCTTTGTATTTGATGGACACAGAAAATCAATTGGGTAAACAGTGGAAATAATAATGGGCAAAAAGTATGTAAGTACCATCCCTTTTTTATAAGTATATTCCGATATGACAACTACGATTTGTCCGATACAGCCAAAGGTTCTATCTACATCTAAGTGAAGTTACGTAAGGAGCTCCGAGGCTTCTCGAGGGTTGCGTAAGACTTGGTAGGTATTCGCCCTTTGTTGACTTTGTAAACCCTTTGTCAGCTGGCTCACAGTCGATATCATTAAATCGATAATGCAAAATTACAATAATTTGGATCGTATTTAATCGATCAGCACATTTATCAATACCTATTTGATATCTTCAAAAAATGAAAGTAGGTCGTAAAAACAATTGGTTGGCAGCAAATGTAGAGCAGCTGAAAATAAAAAAATATATAACATAATAACACCAATAGAGTAATCTATCTACGAGTAATCGATAAAGTAATCTGTCTATCTGTCTCCGAGTAATTAAGTGCTGGCGTTAAGAAAATTTTGTGCTGGATGAACTAGTTTTAAGTTTTTAACAACATTAAAAACAACCTTTGTTCTGGAAACTACAAAAACTATGAGTACTTAGCCTAAAGAGTTGTTGAAAAGTTTTTTTTTATAATTGAGCAAAAGGTCATTTATATCAGTGGAGAGTATTTCAAAGAAAGAGCTACATAATATATTTTAGTTATTTTTACTATTACCATTTTTCATACAAAAATTGCAACTTGAAAATGAACCATGTGGGTAACGAATTCCATGTATGTATGTAATTTATTTGCATAGTAGTAGTAGTAATAGTAACATATTTCTGTCTCGCTCATTCAATAACTATTTTTATAAGAATCGAACTTATCTATGTAACGGAAATTATTTTTTTTGAACAATTTTATATCTTCAAGACTATCCATTTGGAACCTTTATAAAAAGGGTGTATCAGGAAATAAATATTTACCCTATACATTTGGCTATACGAGTACTTACTCAAATTGATACATTTTCCTAAATAGGTCGAAGTACAATGACAATAAGTCAATAACGCAATGGAACAATAGCTTATAATTTAATTGAAAAATACTTATATCTCGTAACACGCTATGCTTATCTGTTAATTGGGAAATAGAAACACAATAAATCGTTAAACGTATAGACTCGAGAACAATGGATCGAGAAAAAGGAAATCACGGGAAAACGTGAAAGGTCAGGATCTCAAGCTTGGAAGAAACAATCAGACAAACAGACCGACATACAAACGTGTCAGACTTATAACACGCCCTCCCTCGATCGGTCGTGGGTTAAAAGCGACCCGCGCTTTTCTAACTTCATGACACGAAGCTAGTATAAGATTCTACATAATTTTATTCTATAGTGCCGATATCATTCAAGCTATACTAGGTTTTTAGTAGATATATAAAATTGCCTTGCTTCATGATTACAGAATTACTTATCAAAAGAAGTTTTCTACCTTCAAATTTCCTGAAATAATTTGCGATCAATGGAGGCATTTGGTCAGCCTAGACAAATTACATGGGCTTTAGGGACTATAAGCATTGTTACCACGCGCTATAGGTAGACACTGATATAAAATTTACACAATTCCAACAAGCCTTAAAGCCTCTTAGGATTGTTGCAATTTTGCTTTTATACTAACCACGCCTCTAATACTAGGACCGTAAACGCGATGGCAGCGGCGTGTTAGAGAAGGCAAAGCGTTGCAAAACTATCGATGGGTAGTGCTTTCAACAGTATTGTCTCGTCATTATACTATAGAATCTATCAATAGTCCAAATGAGCAATACTAACGGTAGGCAGCTATTGATAGTCTCGATAGTATCGATACTTTTGCAAGTTTTATTTTTGGACGATTCCATCGATAGTTTAATACTATCGCCGCTGAAACAAATTGTTTGTTTACATCCTAAAATAACAATAGTATCAATACTGTCGATAGTATCGTACTCAATACAATCGATAGTATTGGCTGTTCCGGTAGTTTACTCATTTCGATATCATCACTATCGATAAGGGGTGTTTTTGACTGAAAACTATTGGTTATCAAACTATCGAGAGTTTGACATCGCTAGACTCGGCGACGCTGCCGCCCCGTTGCCCGCTGCCGTCGGGGCTTATTATATATAATATATTATATGACGATCTAATATGACGACGCCTGGATGAGAAAAGCTAAAGAGTAAATTTGAAACGTCTTGGGAGCACAATGCGCTGATCTATAGAGTGGTGAAAAATTACGGGCTATTTATTTATTAGGTACACGGACAGAATTCAAAATACATATAGATGTTTGAATTCAAAATACAATACTTACTTACTTACTCCGCTGGCGCAGCGACCCGAAGTGGATCTTGGCCTCCGATACCAAAGAGCGCCATCGCTCTCTCTCCTGCGCAGTCAGGCGCCCGGAGCTCCCGCAGATCCTTCTCCACTTCATCGCGCCAGCGGTATCTGGGACGTCCGACCGGACGTCGTCCGTTAGGGCATCCCACATACGCTCGTTTAACTGCCCGATCCTCCCCGATCCTAGTGATGTGTCCGAGCCATCGGAGTCGAGCCGCTTTCGTCTCTCCTATAATGTTCGGCTCGTTCACCATCTCTTCTATCTCCCTATTCTTTCTCATCCTCCACCCTCCATCTTCTTTTTGGCTGGTCCCAGAATCTTCCTCAAGATCCTCCTCTCGGAAAATACAATACTAATACTAGTATAATGTGTAGAACTGGTATCTAACAATAGTCACTTAAATATAAATAAAAACTGGCCAAGTGCGAGTCGGGTCTCGCCATGTTCATAGGGATCCGTACCATAAGCGCTATTTGTAATTACCGAGTTAACAAAAAACTTTTAACGTGTTTGCTCACGATTTACAAAGTATTACAGATGTATAAAGTTTTAGTATTTATTGTACATCGCAATATTTTAACCGATTTTTAAGTTCCTAGATAGGTACTACCGTTCATGAGATAGACCCTGGTAACAAAAGTGGTCTATAATTGACAACTTTGACGGACGCTTGCCTCGTTAATTCTCTAAGAAAAAATAACAAAAAATAAAAATATATTCCTGCTGAACTCAATGAGCTGTACTTACCCCACACGACAGGGTTTAAAAATGTATTTTTTATCCGACCCCTTCACATACACGGAACCCGCTTTAAAAACCATTTTACAAAATTTTAAAGTTGTTACTCGGATTTGGGTCAAGGGAATACACACTCGTATTACGTAAAATTTTGAAGACTGTCTTATTCCGTTTAGGCGCTAGACCCTCGTGACAGACAGACGAACGGACGACGGAGCGACGGAGCGAACGATAGGGCTCCGATTTTCCCCTTCGGGGCACGGATCCCTAAAAATAAAATACTACCTACCTACTTCAGTAATTCGTATAGTAGTAGCCGAAGTAATTGAAAGACCATTTTCATGAACAAATAGCGAATATTATTACGGAATATTACGAAAATCAACAATTAACTGTAAATATTAAAGTTCGAAGAATCACATAAGTATTATACCTACTTCTTCAAACTTCAAAGCTTCTCTTTTTTTTCTCATTTTCAAAAAGATGTTTATCAAAGCGCGCTTGTCAAAGAAATACAATACTAATAACACAAAGTAAACACATAAGCTAATAATAAACAGATGTGCCTAACCACATCTTATTATTTGAGAACTCTCAAGTATGTTAGCTGAAAGAATTCCAAACATTCTCTCGATTGCATTTGCGGAGCCCGAATACTTGTCTGGATTCGAAATCGTTTGGCCTAGACTCACGATCCAAGAGATCTAAGAGAGTATATTTCAAGTGCTTAAATTGTTTATTATTTTATAGCTTAATAATAAACTACGAATAAAACGAAGAAAAAACCGGTCAAGAGCGAGTCGGCCCTCGCCATATCTATAGAGATCCGTACTATAAAGACTATTAGTAAGTATCAATACCTCCTACTTTTTTTTCGCTCAAGTTATAAAATCTTCTACTATTTTTGCTCACAACTTACAAACTGTTATTATCAATTTTTAGTATTTATTGTTGAAATAGAGAGTATGGCCAATTTTCAAGTTCCTAGAGAATACTGTACGAGAAATAGAATATACTCGTACTTTTTATTATATTTTTCGTACAGAAATATAATAAACAATACGATAATTACCATAATTAATACCTCATTTTAAAGGAAACGAAAAAGGAAAACAGACCAATGAGAATCCCAAAGGAAAAAAAAGAGAAAAGAGATTGACGAGAAAGATGCAGAATGCTTTAATTGTTATGAGAAATATAGCTACAGAACGTCTGCTCATGACTGTTTGGATGTACAGTTTGTTCAAAATAAACCACCTACAGAGCTTGTTCTGGCTGTATTTATTACTGAAGAAATAGTGTTTTCGTTTGCCGCACTAAAAATAAATTGCTATCCATATTTGGAAATGCCGTATCTGGTTTTACGCATATATGAGGGTTGAAAGCGGATTTTCCAAATTTTACTAATTGTTGATTAGTTTCTAAACTTAATGTTTCAATAAAATAAAATAAAAATTTGCCATAGCACACCGTTAGTGGTTGAATGTTTACTAAGCGTTAATTCCAACGTAAACTTTAGTCACAATATATAATATATATTTTTTCCGGTGTTACCCCACCTTCCCATACTTATAAAATTATAACACTTACAACCTGTTGAGATTGAGGGCAAACGCGGGTTTAGTTGTAAACAAAAAATAAAAAAATAATAACTGTGTGGCCTATCAATAAATAACTAATCACGCCATCACTATGAACTTATTACCTATAAGTTTTCAAAGGTACCAGAGAACACTCAGGTCGCTGGAAGTGTGCCAGATATATCGAATATCAGAGATATCGAATGATTGGTCTTAACCTAGTACTCTTACTCGTAATCAACCATGTCAATTATCAAAATGAAAAATATATTAGAGATGTATTATTTTGTAAATAAACTTACTAAGAGAAGGCACATGTTGTATGCGAGTGTTAATATTACCTCGGTTAATAATATTGCCTTATACAATTACATACATATTCTTACGTCTTTACAAAATAAATTGCAGGTGGTTCAGTAGACATACTCGCATGGTTTATCATCCTCCTAAAAATTTTCTTTGCCCACTGCTGAACTCTATTCAAAGGTTATAATTAGTTTTCCTGAAGCTTAACTCATCTCATTATCTCTCCGTCGTAGGTCGCCCGAAACTTTCCGAGGGCTCCATCGGAAAATCGAACACTTGTGTTCAACATAAAAAAACCTATAGAACTGATCCGTAGTCGGATGAATGCAAAATAAAGACAGATCACAGAACAAATTAAGTTTAGAGAGATATTTCTTTAAATATATGGCATTGATTCATGAAATTATTTTAATGTTCGGTTTCACGAGCCTCTTTTTGAAAGCATAAATCAACTGTAGATAATGAAACCAAAATTCTGACACATCTATAATGTGTACATTTTTCCTACAAAGGCACATTTTCTTCGATCCCCCCACAACCACGTAATAGAATGGATCGGAACGATCGAACATTATCAGTCGTCATCACATGTACGCCCTCCGCGCAGTGATCTGCATTTTAAAATCTGTGAGTTTTTGAGTGAACGTAGGTATCCCAGCTCCTTGACTACTGCAGCCCAAGATCCTACATGTCATGCCCATTAATTAAAAACAACATCTAAGGAAAACATACCTGTATTTTCTGAATCAAAACTTCCCTAAAAGTACAGGCATGAAACACAAAATAATATCGAGCTATTGTTCTAGATTCCAGCGTATAAACTGACTTTCTCTCATGTCTCAACTGGGAGCCCTTGATGTAATGGTAATTGTATAGTATGTAATAGTAATTGATAGTATTGCTTTTATAAAATAATATTGTCAAGTCAGTATTCTAAGGTCTCAACATTGAATTCATCAGGGTTTTATTAACATTCCGCATAGCTTGTGACCGCATTGCGGGCCAATATTTGCTCTCTCTCGTTCTTCTGACCTTCAGCTTACCAATGAGAGCAAAATAGGTATAATAAAAACAGCTGAAACTTGAACTCCACATTTCTCCGAGACGTGGCAGGCGGGAAATGAGTCTTTGCTGTTTTGCAGTGATATCAATCTTTGAATCTGTAGAAAAATTATAAACTTTTATACCTTTTTGAATGTAACATTTGCAAAAATATATTTGCTATTAATAATTTTACAGTTTCGGAGTCTTCTTGGGTACTTAAAGAGGTTTTATAAGTATACAGCTATTTTACCGGCGGCACGGTAGTGGCGGAATTTGGTCCAAATACTGGAAGACGGCGGCGACGTTTTCGTGATCGGCAGCGTGATAAACGTAGATACTCGTAATTACTTACCTTTGGGTATTATGTATATATGGAAGTACCCCACTGGTTGAGCACACTTCTAGATATGCTATAATAAATATTTTTCCGCTCCCTCGACTAGATACTCATTTGGTGACGATTCTACAGGCTGTAATTTTTTTATTGTACATTGAACATCATTTGTCCCCGATCTGACGGTAAGCGACGATGGGTCGCCGGTGGAGCTTGCGGGTATTCATTCTGCCCTCGAAGATTCCAATGTTGTAGGTTTCGGGAAACACAGACAAAGGTGTTTCAGACTTTGTTGTCTAGCTTCCATTAGTGATTCGGCACCTATATTCTCTACTGTGTCAAGGGCAGCCAGTTGGTACTTAATATAATATCTGTCTTTATAATATAAATTGCAGGTGGATCAGTAGATGTAACTGATATGTATTCGTTAATTTGATAAAACAAACCGGTTAATAGCAACCAGCCACGTCAAGACAATGAGAACTTGCAGATAATAAGATATAGAAGATGGGACTAGAACATTTGGTTGTTAATGTTTGACGACGAGTGATAGAGATATGTAACAAATACTTGTCATTTACTATTGTAAGTCGCTTGCAGCTTGTCACTTGTGAAAGCTATTTTTGCTACCGCAGCTCCTTGAATTGAGTCGAGCATTGATGTGTCAATGCAATCGACGTCTAAAAATTATACAACATCGATTTAATAACATGCAGTATGTCTAACGCACTAAATATCTAACACGCAAAAAACCAATTTTTCGAAGACTTGCGTACCTATTTACATTTACAGACAGCTCTAACGGTGAAGGAAAACATCACGAGGAAATCTGCACACTGACATAACCAAGGTGTAAGTAAATAGTAATAGTAATGGCAAGGTGTAAGTAAAAAGTAAATGCGGAAACAGGCAAGTCAAATCACCCCTCAGTAACTTCTGCTGTACAGTTCAATTGAAAGAACTCAGTCTGAAGGTGATTCTACGAGTATGTGATTGATTAATTCCATAGAATCACACAAATCGGGTTACTAGCAGCCTCTCTTCAAAATCCTTGGATAGAATGATCACGATCCTTATCAATTAGGAATATGATTAAGAAGAACAATTATTTCATTAACTCAGTATGTCGCGACTATCGTGAGCTGTCTCAGGCTTATTATCAGTTCCCAATTAAAAAAGGCTTACTAAGAATGTTTTAATTGGGAACTGGTGGTGGAATGAACAAATTGACCGCTTGCCAATCGTGTCCTCCGTTTTATCATAGGCCTCTCTATTTTAATGAATATTGACGAGCCACTGCTAAAATATTAATACAATCAAGCAAAATGTGTGGTTTAAAATAAAATTACGAGAGCAGACGACTTAACATCAGGTGGAGCAAACGCACCACCTGATGTTAAATGGTCACCGTCGCCCATAGATATCTCACCTCACTGTATTATTATTAGAGGGTTTTTGATGCGGTGCTAACCTTAAGGACTAAGGTGGATTGCCTCATGTGCCGGAAATTACGCTGACTCTCTTACCCTTCAAACCGAAATACAGAAATGCAAGCATTTCTGCTTCACGTCAGAAATAGATAAAAGGTTGGTACCACCCCAGATGATCCTTTCCATTAGGATCTACTACTACACTTCACAATAAAAGTTCCTTAATTTAAAAGTAATCAAGTATCCAGCTTGATGGGTTAGTTCTTTTCTTGATGATAATGAAATATATGAATAATAATGAAATGACAACGACATCAGAAATTGCATTTGGTAGATATGAAACAGAGTTTAATATCTCGCTACTAGCGAAGTATGCTGTTACTAAAAGCAAAGCTTTGAGTTAACTAAGTAAATGTTGAAGTCTGCAAGAACTTGTTATGTTCTCCCTATGTTGCAGTTTGTTCGACACTGCATCTACAAGAGAGAATATACAGGGTGGCCAAATAAGAACGATACATCTTTAAATAAAAATTATTATTATACCAAATCAAAAATAACAGATATATATATTTTTCCATAACACTTTATTTAGGCTTGATAATTACGCATGAAATAAAAAAAATTTATGTACTACTAAACCCGCATTTGACCTCGATCTCGCCTGATGGTAAGCGACGATGAGGTCGACGATGGTGCATGCGGGTCTAGTAAATGCCTATTCACTCTGGCCTTGAAATCCCAAGGTTGTAGGTTTCGGCATGCAGACGCCAACATCTGCCAAATGTCCACCTCTCGCTGCATAACAATTAATGCGAGCTCTTTTCATCACATTTTCGCATACTTTCGGCGGTATCCCCTCTAACAGCGTCTCGAATATTTTGCTTTAAGTGTTCAAGATTAACCGGCCTGTTAGCATAGATAAGCAAGAAAGCATAGACACGTACCTTTAGATAGCCCCACAGAAAATAGTCAGGGGCTGTCAAATCCGGTGATCTTGGGGGCCAATCGATGTCACCATTTCTTGAGATTAATCGACCTGAAAGCATTCTACCCAATGTTTCGAGCAGTGGACATGCAGTAAGCGGATGACATTTGGCAGATGTTATATTCCATACGTAATTGCCAGGCCTAAATAATGTATTAATGTCTAAATATGTTGTAGTATTTTTGATTTGGTATAAATATTATTTTAATTTAAAGATGTATCCTTCTTATTTGGCCACCCTGTATTAACAAATAATGATGATGAATACATGATGAAAAGTTAATTTATATTTCACGATGTGCTAAAAAGTTAGACAGTTACTGCAATCGTCGAATTCTACACTATTTGTCTAAGATTTTTAGCCACTTCGTGAAATGCAGATCCCTAGTTAGCACATAACGTAATTGTATTGATCTGAACCGCACTTCATGATGCAAGGTTTTAAATTATGAATCTATACGATCGCCATCTCTTTTATTGCCTCAAAACATTATCTTGATTTGATATAAGTGTCGTTATACTAGTTTATTAGAGAATATTGTTAAATATAGTTAATATTCAGTGAATAACCGGTCGCGGTGAATATATTTGAAAATAAAAGCAAATAAAATAAATTTTGTAGAACTAAGTGCTATAAATCTCTCTATTAAGTTTAATGAAGTTCTACCAAGTAGCGACATAAGCCTGTCAATTATTATTTTGGACAACATAAAACTTAAATAACGACTAACATTTTTGGTACAACGATACGTTGAACGTGATTTTCAGAAGCGGGAATTCGAGATGCAGCAGAAATAATTCGCTTTTGATCGACGAATTTTTAGGCACTCGTCCGATATAAATCGATAGCTTTACGTAACGTTATAGCTAAAATAAATCTAAATTAAGAATTTAAGAAACCCCCGACGTGCCGTTGTGAATATGCCCTTACTTTTTCCTGGTCATCATCAGATGCTCAAGGTTTCGGATGTCGGAATCGCACCATGAAGCAGAATATTTGAGCTCAAATTTGAACCATCTAACTATTACTGTTCCAAAAATCCCATCTGATATCAAGGATACTCTAAGATCTTGGAAACCACCGAATTCCAATGGTTTTTTTTATAATTTTAGTATTCATGGTGTAAATGGCCAGCCCTTTCGTATAAAATTTTGTATGAACTTGCCATATGAATAACTCTCACGGCCATAATGCCCGAGGGGGTACTGAATTATGAACTCATTCAATCCAATTTTTGCAAATATCTCCAGATTCATTGGTTTTTTATTTTTTTCATTAAATAAGGAGAGCAGACGAGCATACGGGTCACCTGATGGTAAGTGGTCACCATCGCCCATAGACATCTCACCTCACTGTATTAATATTAGAGGGTTTTCGATGCGCTGCTGACCTTGAGGACTAAGATGGATTGCCTTATGTGCCGGAAATTACGCTGACTCTCTTACCCTTCAAACCGAAACACAGAAATGCAAGCATTTCTGCTTCACGGCAGAAATAGATAAGAGGGTGGTACCACCCCAGGCGATCCTTCACATTAGGATCTACCACTACAAATATTACCAGTATTTTCACTAATTGGTACTAAACCTTTAATTTAGAGTTAATATAGCCCTTTATGATTGTTCCAAATAAATGACCCCTTATACGCACAACATTTTCTTGACGTAGCACCATTTCCTGTCAAGAAATCAAAAAAATGGACTTATCACCATTTGCCCTATGTGATCTAGTAGCAATATCAATTGAAAGAATTCGAATATCTTTATCAGTGACGAAACAATCGCCTGTTAACACTTACCTGTTCCACCCTGTATATTAGAAACTACTAAACCATCTAAAGTTATTATGTTTATATTAGAAATTGAAAGCACAACCACCTCAGCTTAGTAGCTGTGTGATAGTTACCTGCGTCGAGAGTTTGTAACTCTATCACGATGATTTAATTAAAACATTCTGCGGTGCAAAATTTTCTCTTGTAAATAAGGTTAGGTCATATAACTTTATCCATAGTTTCTGAACAAACTGGACTGGAGTTCAGGATTTTCCACAGATGAACTTAGTCCGCCCGGCATATCACTCTAGACTCTAGAACTACTGGGAACTAATTAGTTAACTACGTTATCAAAACTTTAATATAATTATTGCTCAAATAATAATTAATAAGTGTTTTTCTGTAAATCTAAATAAAATATTTTCTTTATAAATATGTTCTACTGTATTGGGTGATACAGTTCCGTTAAAACCATTAAAAAAACCATACAAATCGCACAAGTTTAAAATCTCATAACCAGTCAAGAGTCTACATGCAGTTAATGCTTATTTTTTTACACCTTTCACTTCTTTTCGTGTGTACGAGTATATACCCGTAGCTACTGGATTTGCGGAACTGAAGTGCCTATACTGGAATAATTTAAACTAGGCATTTACGCTCTTTAACAGCGTTTAATACGCTCACAGGAGTACCTAAATTTAAACTAGGTCACACCACAGATAATGTATTTACGTTAGGCTGCCTATAACATCCTGTTCTATTCGGCATATTCACCATATAACCAAAGAATATTCTATATCTACCTGTATCTAAAATAGTTATGTTGTAGGATGATGTGACGTTTATAGACAAAGTAAGGGAGAGACTCGATCAAAGAGGAGATTAATTCGGAAACCTGCCTTCACATCTAATTAATTTCTTATTCGGTGGCACCAACATAAGTAATTGATACAATCTTAACGTAAGCTTTCTTACAAACCATTACTTGTCTCGATAAAACATGATAAAAGAATTAAATATAGTATTAATGTGCCATTGACTTCCGGGCCTCAGACAAATACGAGTGTATATATTATATATATTAAAGCGATAATTGCAGCGCTAATGGGAAACCTTCATACCCAGCAATTATATTGACACTTAAATTAATTTCGGTACGTAGGTACAGACATCTTTTCATAGAATATTCTATGGAGGTTGGAAACGAAATGATAAACGCATGCGCGGGACCGGAGTCACGGAGCCGACCCACTCGTGGTCGTTGCTTCAAGGGTTCAGTAAACAAATGAAAATCGCGCGAAACGCTCGCATTAGCGTTCCAATCCGATTTTCCCGCGCAAACTGCCGGCTTTCGGAAACGCAATGGAGTAATTCATAGGTATCCTTATGTCTTCGACAGCTCTAAAAATTGCGGTGTTATAATTTTAAAAGTGTGTGATACAATTAAATAATTAATGGTATATCGCATTACATCATACAGTTACGTACTACAGTATAATTACCACCAGGACAGTTGTTTTAACTTCTAAACGACTCTTTTGGCATATTGCGTCTGTTTAAAATATTATTACTCGCACTTCAGTCAAATTATACACATGCTAGATGGTTTCAATATAATTATTTATCTATTTTATTATTGAAATGCATATAGGTACTTATAAAAGTCATTCCATCATCATTGGTTTTAAACAGATGTTTAACTATCGAACGTATTCCTAGAATCTCATATTCATTTTGTCTTACATATAAGTACGCAACTTCTACATAACTTATGAAATAATTGTCAGTCAACATAACATTTTACTAATAGTTGTCTGTTGCTTATGATTCTTCATATTAAAACGTATTTATAGGACATTGTAATAAATATTTACATCCGTGTTTATAAGTATTGAATAAGTGTTGAATACAATAATATAATAAAATTAAACATGGGTGAGACTGAACACGGGCGCTATCATAAATAAATGAGAAAATCTTCAGAAAATATCAATTTATATCAAACATAATCTAGGATTCATAACAAAAGATGCGTTTACATAAATAAACATGATTGTAGTATACCTACATGCATCTTACATGCTACGAGTATGAGGATTTCTTTTGCGCACTCTATTGCTACGCCGTAGCTGTACGTAGAGTCGCATTATCGTAGCTCATTAAAAGTGCATAATGTACTTACATCGCGGTTGTTGATCCCTCGTATGTACATATAATAACACATTAATTAGTGATGGGAATAGACTATTATACATAACAGTCCTTTGTCTCAGATTTTTACCCTGACCAGAAAAGTAAAAATCCCTCCATATTGCGGAATTAAATTGAACTATTTTTTTCATATAAAATTCCTTATCGCAGACTATAAAAGCTTACTAGTGCGCCCTCTTGACGGGGTTTTAAAGGGTTATGTCCGGTAATGCGCTTTGTTTAAAGCAGATGAAATAAAGAAAATAAATATTTATTGAATTATTCTGATTTTCAGTTATGTAAAATCTATTGCTTATTCACAAAATACGTCAGTGTAGACTTTTGAAAGTGGAAAAGTTAATATTTGCGTTAGCAAAATTAATCATTATTATATAATTGGTTAAAAGTTTTATGTAATTATTTTTTTCATTAAGTATTTTATATTGTGAACGAGTTACGTAATGAGACAAATAGGACAAACACTATATTATAAATTATGTTGTATAACAAGTAAATATGTACTACTGATATTACTTAGAATTTCAAAAAAATTCTACAAACTCTAGCTGTAGAACAAATCTAGGCACCATTATGAAGCATTATATAAAGAGAAATCTGCAAATCTCTTAAAGAAAGTTGAATGGCGGGGCGCCGCCCAGTCTGTACGTATAGGCAGGCGCCTGAATGTCTCGACGGTTTGTTCCCCGGCGGGAACAGCGAGAGGTTTCGCCATTATATCGTAAATAAGTAAAGTAGAAAATCCAGCAGCCTTTGTTCCAATGCTTATTTATTGTTACGAACAATATGTTCCTAATGTTATTACGATTTCAAAATGTAGAAATAATTTCGGTTCAACGAAAGTACTTACACAAAGATTTACCTACCTGCTTGTGAGATTTAAATAACAACAAAAAGTAAAACGAGTAGGTAACCTTTTTTGAGCAGAACCGAATTCAAACTCGGTAAACTGTTAGATAATAGGTTTACTCTGAGTTGGGGTGTAAAAACCCTCGCCATATTGCGGAATTAAACGGTACTATTTTTTGTCATAGCGAACTCCATAAGTAACAGAGATTATAAAACTACCAATGGCGTTCTCCTGACAGGGTTTTTATAATCCTGGTTAGGATATACTTCACGTTTTATTTATTTATTTTTCTACTCCCATTTGGTAATTTGTTCAAAATGAAACCAGAATCACTAACAAACTACTTCATTCCTAAGGTCGTTAGGCGAGGTGTCATAATATTAATATTATGACACCGTGAACCTATACAAAGTAAATTTATTAATAGTATCATGGAATTTGACAAAAAATTAGTAGATTTGAATCTGCCACGTAAAAAAAAAGTTAGTTACAATGGCTGTATTACATGTAATGGCTGTATTATTGTAATTAATTGTATTACGTGTCAGTTGCATAAACTTTATTATTTACAATATAAAATTGTTTATATAATACATTTAGAAAAGGAAGATTAAATATATAATATACTATATAACAAAGCAAGGTTTCTATATTCAGACTTTATACTTATGCGTCTCATAAAATAAAAATGGGTTGGCTCTGTTAATATAGTGCCCAGAAAAAGCAGACTGTTTCTGACCAGAGTCTAGTCTAATCATATTGTTCAGTGGCTAGACTGACTAGAACTATAGAAATGGTGAAAAGAGCCTGCACTTTTTTCAGCATTATCCGTTTATGGAGTACCATAGGTACGGTGATCAAAACCTATAGACAAATTGTATAAGTGAAGATCTACTTCCGTACAAAATAAGTATTTTAATTCAAAACAAAAACCATAATAAAATGATCTAAAACTGATAATTGGCCAAAAAACAAGCAAAAAGAAACTTCGAAAAGTTTTGCTTTGAGTTACTGGAAGTAACGTTTTTCTGTTATCATATTCTGGTCTTTTATAATAAAATACTTACGGTTGCTTATTGAGACGATTAACTACATTATAACATGTAAAATAGTTACATAATATTTCACAAGCTAAATATTAAAACGGACTATCAATAAAAACGTTCCTTTTCTGAAACAGACACTCAAGAAATCGTCGCGGTCAATAAATTATCAGTGTCATGCGATGTTAGCAGTCCGTGACTGTACATTGGCTTTGTACCTATCTAATATGATGAAAGAATACCTGCTGATGTATTAGTCTTGGCTTGTTAGTGCTCACGCAACAGGGGATAACGTTAATTACACAAATGGAATAACAGGCGCACACACCGTAGTCATGGGTGGATTACCATCGCGTGGAAGACACATTAAGCTATACTCTGTGGAATCCTGTAACAATAAGTTTTTGATATTCGTTTAAAAAACTATGTAATTTGTTAAATAAGTTAAAGCGACAATGTTCTAAAGCCTGATGTGTTGTCGACTATACGTAGAGGGAGGAATATTGTGGTTAAAACCCTAAAAAATTTTTAGATATCATCGGATTTTAATCTTCAGTTTTGAGTATACAAAAACGGTCACGAAGCCGCATCCAAAAGTGTATACTACCTGACAGTAATTCGTGGCAACGTGAGAGTTATTTAATATATATTTTATTATATTTTAATATATATAATATAATATTTAAATGTAATTTCGAGTTAAGTCCTATTACGTTAAGTCGTGTTCAGTGTGGGCAAAAATATAGCACTGAATAAGCTAACATAAACTTTGTTACGAAAACTGTATTTTATTAGCTTAATAAAACAATACGATATCGGCTAAAGCCGGTATCATGTTTATGGTTATACTGCAATTTTTATTATGGAATTTACAGTTGTTGTCATACAGGAGTCAGGGTAACCGTATCATATCCAGGGGTTCTTATTTTTTCTTGAGTACTGGAAACTGAATACTCCAGATATAATAGATTCTGAAGCTAAATGACGAGTAACGATTGGGCGAACACAATTGATCGAAACACGACAGGTCGAGTTGTCATAATATGGCATACCTACATTTGTGCTAAGGTTCCCATTCGTGCGATGGTACATAAGTGATATGATCACTAGATCTGTAAGATGTAGCTCACTCTATTGAAAGCTGAATAATGCTTCGTGAATTATGTAGGTACTCTTATTCTTTCTAAATCACTTTTTCTTAAGTATGTCGGTCAAAGTTAAACTGATTAAACTATTAAAAATACATATTAGTGTTAGCTCGTACCTAACACTAACCTAGGTACTAACTAAAAATCCAAAAAATAAATTTATTTTTTTGAGTTATTTTTTTGTAGAATACATATTCCATGATAATATTTTTAATATGAATCTGTATTAATTTATTGATATTTATAACACCAGTTTTCCGGGCCGTGAGAAAACTGTAAACGGCAACGGAATGTCTGGAAAACTAATTTTAATTATGACCTAATAAGAATTATGAAATTCTTTGTTTATTTTCCAATTTAACAAAACGATGTGAATTTGGTCCTCAGATATAAAGTCGCGGGTTCTAAGTGTGAATAAAATGTTTATAGTGAAATGATGACGAAAATAAACTCATCTAAAGTTCTGTGGGATTACGGTGATAATTCAGCGTGACAAATGCATGAACATGACATTTGTAAGAAGAGGCAGCAGAAAAGCCTGACAGGATGCAGATGATATTGGCGGCTGGTGGCGGGTAAGTTTCAACTGTTCCTACTATACTTACTTACTATCACATAAGTATCTACCATTTGCCTTTCTTTAATACTTTCTGTATGTATGTTGTGTGTGTATTTCTTCTCTCTCAGAAAACTCTTATTTCCATTGAACATTACCTATGAACAAATATCAGAAATAACGTATCGAAAGGAAACACCACCGGTGTAGTGGGATTTGAATATGCATCGGCTTAACCGTATCCGGTACTTTATCCAATTTCGCTACAGTAATGGTGTTCAATGTGTGTTCACTAATTCTGTAGTTTAGACAAGAAAAATATTCTCTGGAGGCCTTTGAAAAACACAGCCGCATAGATAACCGAATTGATAAAATTAAATATGAAAAGTTATACCTAATCAAACTCCTAACTAAAGAAAATCTAAAAATGAAGAAATTTCTAAATCATTGTAAGAATATCAAGAATATTTGCTTGAGTGCGTTCCGATCCGCGTGGGATGGTAAAATGTGAACTTGTGCCTGGAGAGTGGGCGGTATTTCAGGTCAGGTATTCGAAGCGACATAAGTAAGTGTTCATAAACGTGTAAACTCTCTTGGAGCAAAGAAAACCTATTTAGATCTATCGACCATGAACACCAAGAAACGGTAATGTGTCTATCTAATATATATATATATATATATATAATAATAGAAGTAGGCACCTACAACCGTGTAACCACAATTCAATTTCGAGTTGGAGCTAATTTTAATTTGATAGAGAGCATACCATTACTGTGTGGTAGAATCTGTACGTGACAAGTACTGATAATTAGCTGTAATCCACAAATAATTAAAACCTATTTTACCACATTTCTACCTATTATACCGCCGTTTTACCTATTTTGAATGTAATATGACTCTGTGCAGAGTCAGTCTGGGGTTGTACCACCCTATTTTCTGCCGCAAAGCAGCATTGTTTCGGTTTGAATGGTAAGAATGTCAGCTTAATTACCGGTACAAGAGGCACTTAATCTAAGTTCTCTTCTCAAGGTATGCTAACCTTGAAGACTTAGATAAGTGTAAACCTGCATATTATAGTGAGGTAAGATGTATATGGCCGACGGTGACCACTTACCATCAGGTGATCCGATTGTGCGACTGCTCTTCTTATAAATAAAAAAACCAATAAAAAATCTTTTAATATGTTTATAAAATTCATTGCTTTAAAACTGATTGGGCACTCTACCGTCCTACTCTCCGATTGTTTTAGTCTGTTTAGTGACCCACTATACTCGTAAAATAAAAGTCTTTTTTTTAATTGCAAATAAGAACTGTAGAACACTTTTACAATAACTACTTAGTAGTTTTTACAGTGACTAATATTTGTAGTTTTAAATTCTTGTAATTATTATTTAATAATAACGTTACCGTACATCTGAAATACGAGTAAGTACCCAACGCATCATCATATTAAAATTTGGAACAAATTATATTCACGTGGGAACATTTATGTTGGACGCGTTCTTTGAAATTCCGGAAAGTTTCAGTCCAAGTATTGATTATATAGGTCATGTAAGTACCAACTTACGTAGAATACTTACCCTTTCTGTCTGTAGTGATCGTACTTAAGTATCCATGATCTCACGATGCTGACATTTGTTTGAGTCCAATTTGTAAGGTATTTGTAAGATACCTTACCTATTTATACATCCTAAATCTTGACAACAGGGTTTAGCCCCGTGATCTATTGTGGACTTATTTAAATACGGTAGGTACATTCACAACTAACCTAACCGTTAGGGATTCTATTACCTAACCAATACATAGCTGAATGGTATTATATGAGTATGTATATACAAGTAGTATTATTGTAGTGGGTACTTATAGGGTATTTTTAAGTTTATATTATAGTAGCTGTTGCCCGGCGGCTTCGCTCACGTGGTCATTTTTTACTCAGAGACCTTCCCGGGCGTGCGCACAACAACTTACCAAAGTTTCATCGCAATCAGATGAATATATTAGGAGCGCATAGAGCACAAACAAACAAACACTCATTTTATTATATTTATTTATTCACTCGCATTCATAAATATTAAGGAAGAAATCAATTTATTCCGAGATATTTATTTATTCAGCACGCTATGCTAGTCTAATACCTACTTTGTAAAATCTAAAGAGGGAAAGTAAATAAATCCGACAAAGAATGATGAACACAATAAACTTATCTTTATTGTATAGAGCCATTATTTTCCTTGCCAAGTTTTCTTTGTTACCCATTCTAGTGTTGCGTGAACCCTCGATATCCCCAATACTACGGACTGGGCAGAACGTACTCGTATAACGGTTTACCTATCTATTTATTTTTAGATAAACTTCTGTTTGAAATTTTATGGAATGGTGTTTTAGTATTCAAAGTGGTGACTCTGCGCAGAGTCAGCCTGGGGTGGCCTTTTACCTGTTTCTGCCGCGAAGCAACCGATTTCTATGAAATTCGGAATTCGGTTTGTAAATAATATTTAATAATACTAATAAAACAAAAAAGTTACGTATCATCATTCTACATGATGTTATAAATCTAACAATAATAAAATGATTATTTAATCGTAAATTATTCTCAAGACACATGATACTACACTATTATATAGACACTACAAATTTTAATTATAGTTACACTACAGCTACACTACACATTACTACACTATAGTTCTACGATAGTTTCATGTTACAATTGGATCATCCCTGGACAGCACATGGAGTAGTCAGTCTAGTTACTAACCTTCTCACAATAGCTGTAATAATGTGATAATAAGAACTACCTACGCGATATGTTTGGTACTGGTTATTCATAGAAGGTAATAGTAACCTCAGGTTTAGTGAATTACCTACGTAATTAATGAAGTACCTACATTTGATTTAATAAGACATGTGTAGTTAATATTACCAAGTACTACCAATGGACTATTGGTTTAATGTAACTGCAATGGGCCTGTTAGGCAATATTTAATAAGTATTATTTAGGGATATTTATTAAGACAACAACAAGAATCACACTTTGCAATATCATTACTGTATTCAAAGAAATTATCAGTGTCAGACAAATATCAGAGGAACACTTATCAAAAGCCAAAAGCAGCTTAGCTACTACATCAAAGTAATACAATTCAATACTCATCTTTTGTATTATCCGGCACAGCAGTCATAATTTAATATACAAATCAGGTAGGTACACTGGTGTCGATAGAACAGACTTAGACTTAGGCAGCATGGCAGAAGTATATACGTTTTTACACTAGCGACACATCACAGGCTGAACCCCCATCTTGGGCATTTGCTTCTATTTATATCAAATCGTCGCCATGCTGTCGATACCGACTACCGTACAATTTTTTAAACACTATTTCACTTTAGGGCTATTACATTGTAATGGACACATTAATTAATCTATTGTTAATAAAATTGGACATTTATCAACGTGTTTTATAACATTAACTTATATTATAAAGCTAAGTCTAATCTCAATCGTACGATGTAAACAACAAAATGAGGTGGCGTGATACCGCCATGTTTTGTCTGCCGGATACGTGTCACTACTTTTTAGATTACCTAATAATATAAAACATAATATTTAAATTAATAATATGATCATTTCTGAACCCTAAAAATGCAATACCAACATACATCAATCTCCAATATATCAGCATGGCCTAGTTAGAAACAAAATTACCACATGTCCGCTGACGTGATTTACAGGAAGATACAAAAATCGATATACATTGAAAATATGTAATATTTCTATTATTGTTTAAGAAATAATATTTTCGAGCATCTAAATTCAAAATACGAATTAAATTGTCATGAAAGCTCAAAGAAATATTTATAAACTGACACGAATTTGCGGATGATTTCCCAAAGTTAACCAATCTCAATGAGACTCGGTTTGTAAGTTGCACTTACTAGTAGTACAACTATATATAAATTGTTGCAAAATAATTAGTTTTTAATAAAATTAAAAATTAAGCCTTCGACTCAAAATTCCCAATACTTATTGGAATTTATTATTAAGTTCACTCTAGTTCTTATTGGAATTTATAGATGTTCACTCTGGATGAAGATAAAACTTTGTTTTACCAAAATTAAGAGATAATACAGTAAGTAACTCAGTGTTAAATATGATGGTCACTCGGACCTTAACCAACTTAACACAAAAAGAGGGTTTTGTTTTTGTTGGCTGTATATGGGCTGTATAGAGGTTTGTGCGTCACACTGTGTTCGGTTTGAAGTGTAAAAGAGCCGTTGTTACCGGCACATGAGGCACTCCATCTAAGTCCTCAAGGTTAGCAGCGCATCGTAAACCTCACTTACCATCAGGTGGCCCGTTTACTCGTCTGCTCTCCTTATCCTTATATGTACAATAATAAAAGACTTAGTCTCGGAAGGACTACTTAAAAGTAGGTACCTACGTCCTGTAAACCATCACTGGTATTTAATTTTGTATGAGACTCCCGAGTACTCGGTCTCAGAACATAATAGTTACTCTAGAGAGGAAGCGGTCTCGTTAAATACCTAATGTCGAAGTTAGGTCAATATTTGTCTAGGTAATTCAAAGATAAAAATGGCATTCTCTTAGGTAAAGTTAAAAAAAACGACTAAGTGCAAGTTGGACTCGCGCACCATGGGTACGGTTCTCAAAAAATAATAATTACGTTCTTTAAAAATTACAATGTTAATTTTTTTTCTTAAAAATAATAAATATTTAGATTACGTTTTATTTTTTCCAAAATACATATCAGTATTATTTCAGATATTTTTTATCGTAAAGAAATAATAATAATATCATTTAAATAAATTTCTCAAAAATTATATATTTATGATTCATTTTATTTTCCCTTAAAATCTGGGAGATTATCTATGAGTCCGAATAATATCAGATTTTTTGGCTTGTAAACTTCGGAGATAAGAAGTCATTTTTCGACCATTTTTTGCCATAAGTCAAAAACTATAACACATAAAATAAAAAATTGTTTTCTAATGTGCAAATAAAGCCCTTTCATATGATACACGACTTGCCCCAGTTGCACCACTTTTAGATTTCGACCCCCCATTGCAACTCCATTTTCCATAAAAATAATAATATTTCTAAATAATTTTAAGTCGATAGCTAAAGTATTTTAAGTCGATAGTTCCTGAGAAAAACAGCTGTGACATACAGTCGGACGGACACCGAAGTCTCACCATAGGAGCTCCTTTTTTACCATTTAGGTGCGGAACCCTCATTTTACAATAAGTACCTACTTATTTACTTAGATTCATTCGGTAGATTAACTCGGGTCAGTTCAGTAGTAAAGTCTATATTTATACTACGAAAAAAATACACTAATTTTAAAAATAATTGTAGTGCGACTGCAACCTATTCACCTACTTTATTGTTTTGTTATTGTCACTACTTAATGGTTTTGTTATTGTAGTTAACCCCTTCAATTTTAGTTAAAATGTTAATTTTATTCCCGACTATTGATGTTACTAAAGTAGTTTCGCTGCGGAGCGTAATAATATATTGGATAGTTGTTTCAATGCAACTTTGATAATCACTTGCTTAATCTATAGTTGCATCTACTTTTTGACTTTTTTCGAACATTATATTTTACAGGTTTCTGATGTCTTAGTTTTTTTTCGTAATTACCTCCTTTTTAATCCCCGACTGCAGAGAAGAGGGTTATATCTCAATAACTAACATACTTTTACAACATATTTTTAATTAAAAAACATAAAATAAAAAAATATTGAACTAAGGTGGGTCTAAGCCATATCAAGTAAAATTTGGGTGGTAGGTATCTAAGTCTTAACACTATTTTTGAAGTGATATGGAATCTCAAAAACGGTTATAGGTTAAGTGGTTCTAGGTTGAGCGCAAATATTTCGGGTCATAGCGCTATTACCACATCTGAAATCTTGAAGATCTCATCTCTTCGGTCGGTACCTACAAGGTCGTACTTTACATTACAAATATGACTGTACATTTACATTTAAATGTATGGATGGGTAGGTACGTTACTTAACTGTAGTTGTTTCAACCCCTAGTTGAGAAAACTCCTATAATTTTGTTCACCTACAGCACAATCCAAGCAGTTGCCAGCTACGTTTGGCAACAGTAGAACATTTCATTTTAGATATGACTATTTGGCAGTGCACTTTCTCTAACTTTCTACGTATTTTGCGTACTTAAGAAATTAGGCTAATATAAAGGAAATAGATAGAATTATAAAAAGTGCGAAAACCTATATTCTTTTCAGAAGTGAGTGTTATAAGTAACTAAACAAGTTTTCGGTTTGAAGGGTAAGAGAGTCATTTTACACACTGGTCATCTCAGTGTGCAGATTTCCTCGCGATGTTTCCTTCACCATTAGAGCAGTCGGTAAATGTGCGTAAGTCTTCGAAAATTACGAAAAACTCATTGGCACATGGCACTGCACTGTTTCGAATCCGGACCTCCCGCATGGGAGTCTGGTTTGTTAGCCACTGTGCCACTGCACACGCTCTTGTCAAAAAGGAACAACCACAACAATTTATACAGGGTGGAACAACTAATTTTTAACAGGCGATTATTTCGGTATTGATATATATACTTATTCAAAATCTTTCAACTGATATTGCTACTAGATCACATAGTGCAAAAGGAGGTAAGACCGATTTTTTTATTTCTCAAAAGGAAAAAGTGCTTAGTTAAACAAATATTTTTTGTGTGCGTAAAAGAGGCCATTTATTGGGACCACTCAAAGGTCTATTTCAAATCTACATAAGTAGTAACAATTAGCGGAAATACCATTGGATTTAATAAGTTCATAATAAATTTATACGAGACTGGCGATTATTTCTTGAATACCAAATACTACATACGGGACTATAGTAGGCGACAACCTCGGAATGCGGGTTTCTCGTTGTGTGACAAATACGTTGGGTATATTATCTATGCTAGAAAGGAATTATGGCGTTATCAGTGTCTATTCTATATCTATGTGACTGTCATTCACAGGGTCCTATTTGCCGCTGGATTCTGTATATAATATAAAAGGTACTAAAGTGGATAGTCCATTCTAACGAGCATTTTATCGCATAGAAAGCCTATTCACATTAATCTACTTCATATATTCTATCAAATTGAACATAGACTAGAAGAACTGAGAACGTTACCTAAGATCCTCATGCCTTGTAATTGTAATCTACCAATATCGAATATTCGATGCAATTCCTATCCCCGTGCTAAGGGCCACAACAAACTAGGCGTTTTTAGTCATGATCTGTCATTAAAATAAACCAAATCTGGATTATGTCCATAGCTTTTTCGGAACTGAACACTGTCGCATAGTACACTCAAATAAATATTTGTTTACGAACCTTGTAAGTTCGATATCAAAGCGAACGTCTAGATTCGTTTCTAATCAGACACGACGGAGAGGTAACGTCGTAAGCGGTCCGCTTGCCTTGCCCTTAATTTGCCTAGCAACCCCTTAGCAACCGTATCCCGAGGTTGTCGCTTACATGTTATGAAAAAACATTCAACTGGTGTTGTTACTAGGTCACAAAGCGCTAAAAGTGGTAAGTCTATTTAAATAAAATCTCATCAGCAAAAAGTGATACGTCAAATATTTTTATATTTGTGCATATTAGCGGTCATTTTTAGGGTTCCGTATCAAAATGGTAAAAAAGGAACCCTTATGATGAGACTTCAGTGTCCGTCTGCCCGTCCGTCTATCCGTCCGTCCGTCTGTATGTTACAGCTATTTTTCTCATGAATTACTGAAGCTATCGACTTGAAATTTGGCACAGTTGTAGAACATGCTTACCTGCATCTATTCTAGGTAAAAGGAACTTGGATATTATTTTATTTTTATTGAAAATGGGGTCCAAAATGGAGGGTCGAAATCTGAAAGTAGGGCAACCGGATAAATGGGGTAATGGCCAGTCGTTGCCCACTGCAAGTTACAGCTATTGTCTACTCAGATTCGAAAGTGAAGTAATGAGTTTTATGAAAAGATTTCAGACAAAATATTGAGAGGCAGTTATTTTTCGTATGGGCAATACTTGTCGCCGGGTAACCCAACTAATGACGTAATTAACTGCATTTTTTAAATTGCCTTGTAAATAAAATAATGTAAGTATTTTTATTATGATAGTTATTCTCATTACAAAGTTTTCTTCACGTGAAGCTAACTGAAGAATATCCGACTGTCAGGCTCAAGTCAGGCTGACTGGCAGCACTCGGAAACAGAATGTCTGTGTTTGTATCACGTTTCAGATTTGAAATGTTCAGCTTAACGCACTGACCGCAGCAAGTCTCGACAAGAATGTTATACCAACGTTAAACGCGAATATTCTCGAATGTAGGGATGTCAGAAATTTGCTCCGTGTATTTCCTTGCAGAACTTCCGATCCAATATGTACTTAACTTATCTATAAATGCATTATCTTCTGTCTTTATTATGTACCTACGTTTGTTATAGGTTTAGCGCTAGAAAAAGAGATAGTGAGCCGGTGCACTGTACCTACCAGTATGTACCTAAATGCTGTCACTATCCTTTTTTAGTACAGTGGACGGTTTCACCTAGCCTCTTTCGTCTGGTGCTTATAAACAGTGCTATCACATATACACGGAGCAACAATTGTGCTTTCAGACTAAAAGAGACAATACTTTGTTTTAGAAAATAGCAAAAACATTGTCGAATAATTCATAATTATTATTCCCCTTAGTCCAGATACGAGTATTTTTATTCGAGCCGCATGTTATTTGTAACTGGGTTATTAGTATAGCACAATTTTGTGTTAAAATAATGTTTTTCCAGACTTTCAGTTTAGCAGAAGTCAATTACAGAACTGTCGTTCCAGTATCCGCTAAAGCCGAACTCTAAATTAACTTTATAAGCCATTATTGAATGAATACTTTCTGACAGGAAACTGGGAACATGCAGAAAAGGAAATTTATATTAAAAACGTCATCGAATTTTAAATATTTCGGGTATATAGAGTACTGCTCTCTCGTGGCTCTCTCGAACGGTCCGCCACGAACAAACTCTGTGGTCGAGCCGCACTGAACATAAAGTCAATATTAATTACGACTTTGGAAAATTCAGGGAGATTCATTGGCGCTCATTCATGTCACAAGTACAAAGATATTAATATAAACATAAAACAAATACTGATATAAAACAAAGAGATCATATACTTATTACTTACTACTTACTTAAATTACGTGGAATGTATTTTTCGTGTTCTAAACTACATTATACGATAAAATATTAATAAAATTGATTTATCACATTAGTTAGACAATCAACCATAGTTTAATTTACGTGGAATTTACTTTATTCGTACATTATACGATAAAATATAGTGTGACTCTGTTTTTTTATATTGGGTGACATATATAACATGAAGAAAATATACCTTCGTATAATTTTCAAATATCATAAGATCATATTTCAGGAAATACTTATAAACAAACTATTTCCTAAAATTATATTTGCGCTTGAATTTAAAGTCCAACGTTTCAACGTTTTTACTCGATTTCCACACAAGTCCTTTTGCACATTTATATCGTATTCGTGCAACGCAATATTAAATTGAAATATGGTCAGTCGTATTTGTCGCCAAATCAAAAATATACAACTTTTTTATTTATGTATTCGTGTGCTTGACGGTTATCATACAATTATAGAAAGTTGAAAATTAATATATAGGTTTTAAAGTACGCCGGGTTCAGTACAGTATATTATTTTTATATTAACGACAGTCAAACGGCAGGACTGAACTAATAGTTGATATTTTCCTAGTATACGAATAAATTGTACGATCGGCTGAGACGGATTTCCCTAAGGCCGACTAGGCCCGGGTCGCATATATAGAAAAGCTACTCCAATACGTACCCTTGGGTGGAGACGAACTGAGTTAGCTTTGCCAGACGCAAAACACACAGAAATGTTAGCTCAATACGTCTGAGACTGTGACGTACTGAAATAGGATTTCCAAGTTGTTATGCATTTAAGTACAATGGAAACCCTCATCCTATTCGTCTACTCACCTACTTGACTACCAACGTTTATCCAACATTATGCCTTTTTATAGTTTAATGAATAAAGTACTTAAGTACTTGAGTTTTCAATCAAATGTTTAGAGAGTGTAGGTATTAATTTTTTTGTGTTTCTAGGCACATTTATTCAAAAAAATGTTGAAAGCAATATTGTGGGGCCTTGATAAAGATAAAGTATCTGTAACTGTAACGGCACTGCAATGATAAAGTACAGTTTCCATCACTTTTAACATTGAAATTCAATATTCGTAAATTTGTTACTATTGAACTATATTATTTTAAAATTCAATACTTTCCTCGCCAATTTTAATGAGTGTTAATGAGATACACATAAAATAACTCTGAGGTACATATGTTGAATGATCTGATAGCATGGTTTGCATTCGGAATAACTATAAAATAGATTGAGTCAACTCAACACGTTATGATCTAATTGAGTAGAAAAGGGTATAACGTTGGATAAAAGTAGGTAGTAAAGTAGGTGGTTAAAGTAGACGAATAGGATGGGTGTTTACATTGCATTTAAATGCGTAACAACTTAGAAATCCTACTTCAGTAAGTCAACGCCCGAGACGTATGGAAATACTAATCCAGTTCGTACCCCACCCAAGGGGACGTAATAGAGTAGCTTTTCTAAATATGCGCTAGCTAGACGGCCAGATATTAGGGGCGGCAAATCGCAGGAAAATGTACACTGACATGAACAAGAAACGACACTAAAGGCAAAGTACAATACTGAGAAAAAAACCGGCCAAGTGCGAGTCGGACTCGCACACCGACGGTTCCGTTTACAAAATAAATATTTTTTTCGTTCTGAAATAATCTTTTTTTTTTTTTCAAAAAATCATAAATATTTAGACTTTGTTTTATTTTTCTCTGAATACATACAACACTTTTTTATCAGTATTAATTATTTTACATTTTTTATAGTAAAAAAATCATCTTTTTTTTTAAATTTCTCAAATATTATTAATTTTCGAAACTTTATTTTATTTTTCCTATATAGGATATTATCTATGAGTCCGAATAATTTCAAATTTTACGGCTAGCACACTTCTGAGATTTTATGAGATGATATGAAATAAAATCGAAAAATGACCGTTCCTTAAGGGAACGTAATTTTTCGATTTTATTTCCATAAGTCAAAAACTGTAGCTTATATAATAAAATACAAAATGGTTTTGTAATGTGCAAATAAAGCCCTTTCAAATGATACCCCACTTGCCCCAGTTGCCCCACTTGCAGATTTCAACCTCCCTTTCGGACCCCATTTATCATTAATATAAAATTATTTACAAATTTCTTTCGGAATAGATGCGGGCAAGCAAGTCCTACAACTGTGCCAAATTTCAAGTCGATGACTTCAGTAGTTCATAAGAAAAACAGCTGTGACATACAGAAAGACGGACGGACGGACACCGAATCTCACCACAAGGGTTCCTTTTTTACTAGATATTTTGGTGCAGAAAGGAAAAAATTCTAATTCAAGTAAATTTATTTCGTTTATTTGAATGAAATGTCTGCCAGTTGTGTCCTGTCTATCCACGACAATTTCATACTAATATTGTATATGAGAAAAAAGTATGTCTGTCTGTTTGTTAGGTACATCTTCACAACCGTTTGGTACTGAACCGATTTTGATACAACTTGTCAGAAATCCGGAGAAGAGCGTAGGATAAATCAAATCCAATCAAAATGTTTTTATTGTAAGTACCTTATAATACATTTTTACAGTGTCATTTTTTTACTCTACAACCGCGTTGTACTTTATCATCCCGATTAAATATGTTATTCCCGAGGGAAGATGAAGGAGGATAAGTCGCGGCAACAGCTACTAAATTCCTATATCTTAGCTCAGTAAATGATGGAGTTGGGAAGGGGCGGCTGGTACTGCAAGGCCTAGAGCGACCAAATAAATAATAAATAAAAGAGTATTTATTCATCGACACACATCAAAGTAATATGGTTCAACACAGTTATTTTATTCTAATTCTTAACCTATGAACAAAATATACCTATAACATGTATTGCCCTATACGTCTAATGAAATGGTCGAGACCTCAGCGATACGCTGGTTTTCAGGCCTCGCCTAATGTGTTAGATGGAACGCTGGTCGCGGGATACTACACAACACGATTATGTCCCCTAACGTCAATCTCTATAATGTAATTTTATATTAAAATGAATGACAATATAAGTAGTTGTATGTAGCTGGCTTTAGTTTCCTTCTTACGATAACATAATTGGGTTTCTGTGTCTAAGAGAGTATCTATACAATTCGCTGAGGTCACTAACAAAGACTTTACTGTATAGGTACCTAATAATTACCCTAAAAATAACTATCGGTGAAATAGAACGTATTTACTATCCCAGGATTTAATATCTAGTGGCAACGAACTTCGGCGTGATTGATGTGTATTTCATTTTATGTGGGCAACATCGACCAAACTCAAGCAGATTTTTGCGTCGAAAGGAGGTGCTCCTTACAGTGTTTTTAAAACGCTTCAAGGGGTTTCGATGCTGCAAAGCGGAACCTACCTTTAAATAACTGTAATCTCGGATATGGAACATCTAACATATTGACTAAGAAAGGTACAGCATGCTCATTTAAAACCTCCTCTACGTATTTGAGAGCAGTCAGAGTACCGTTTTCTATCACCACTAACTCTGTACGACTTCCTGAAGATTACCAGCCCACACCATTACTTATCCTCCACCAAATGGCTCCTTTTCTTCAAAACATGCCTGTTAATATCGTTCTCCTGAACGTCTATATACTCTTCGTCTCGTATAAACAAAATCTTGACTCATCGGTAACAATAACCCTCGACCAATCTTCTTCTGTCCATCGGACGTGCTCTCGACCTTAATCTGGCAACTCGATGTTCCCTGTAAGTTTGGGGCCATTTGCTGGCCTATAAGGCTTCATAGCAGCTTCACGAAGTCGTTGCAGTATTGTGTCAGAGCTCACATTGTTGTGTCGAACTTCTTGAAGTGTGTTTTCGGACCTGAACAGCCGTGAGATGTCGGTTTCTTAGCATAGTGCTCACGATGAAGCGGTCTTCTCGAGTAGTTGTGCACCTTGGCCTGCCATTTCCTGGTCTTCTGACGTTCATTTGACGTTCACGCCGGGTCTCTTGAAATCGCTGGAGTATTTTTTGGACCTTAGATGACGATACTCCCACTGTTCTAGCAGTACGAAGCTGACTTCTTCCTTCTTGTACCATAGTAATGATTCGTGTACATTCTTCAGGTGATAGCTACATGATGCGGCACTGAGTAGTGAGATTTTAGTCAAGGAAATATTTATAATGACAACTCGGTTTGACATAGTAAAAACAAAAGTTAACAAAAATGTTTTTGTTCTTACTTCCCATTTGTTATTTTTCAAAATTCTGATATATAATTTTTTTTTAACTGAGACTTGTATAGATGAAACTTCATTTGAGGTTTATAATACTAACTACTGATCTGCTTATAACATACTATTTATACGAACGATCTATATCTACAACTTTGGAAGATATCACGGTTTTTCTAAATGACCCGTTATTTTTTCGTCCCAGTGTAATAGTACCTACCAGTTGCACCTTGTTTTATTGCGTGTAATCCCTGAAGCTAGTATATAACTATAGGTATTATAACGAAAGTCCTCGGTGTAATCCTGTATTATATGCCCGGTGTGCCTTCAGAATACCACAGACTTTGTAAAACGAATTGTTTTCTATGTTAAATAACGCCACCTGTGAAACTTTTCTCGAACTAAATAATTATTCCATCTAGTCTAGTGTGGAAACCGGAAACTGGGAACCGGAAACTTTCGTTTTCATACGGACCACAATTTTCTATGTTAAATAACGCCATCTGTGAAGTTTTTCTCGAACTAAATAATTTTCCCATCTAGCCTAGTGTGGAAACCGGAAACTGTGGAAACGGAAACTCCATTTTCAAACGAACCAAAGTTTTCTATGTTAAATAGCGCCATCTGTGAAATTTTACTCGAACCGAATAATTTTCCCGTCTAGCTTTGTAGTGAAGTGAGGAAACCGGAAACCGTGGAACCGGAAACTCCCTTTGAAGCGGACGTTAATTAGATGCTAACGTAGATGGCGCTGTTACGAAAGATCGATTTGTACGTATCTATGATAGGGTGGCATTATACGAGCTGAACCCTTAGAATGCTGAAACCGTGAAATTTATTTCTGCTACTCGCCGCTAGAGGTCTATGTTGTAATTTCATGTTTAGGTTCTGTTCGGCTGGCGGCGGAGCGCGGCGGCTAGCATGGTGGCGTGGTATGCATCGGCACAAGAAACGGAAACTCTGAAAGAAAGCAATCACGTTCTACTACTCGACGTTAGAGGTCGCTACAATAGCAATTCTTTGTTCGTTTTATTGGCATTTACCTACTAAGGTTTACTCGGTTTACTTTTTTATTTTAAATCGATTTCTAGGATAAATTCGGTTCAAACTCTCAGCAAAATAAGATAACCTACATAAAGTACCTACAGTGAAGGGATATTGTGTTGACTGACTAGAATTCATTAGTCTAACCCAAGGTGAACCACGGGTGAACCCAAGCCCATTTGGCATTTCTATACTTTTCTACTAATTTATACTATCGTTGAAAAGTAGGTTAAGATGAAATATTTCACAGTTTCTACTGAGCAAGAATTGCGACCGAAATATAGAGCTACCTACATAGTATTGATGATCGGAATCAGGAAGAGCGATTTTCATTCTTTGCGATATTTATATATACCCAATATTATTATCCGTTATATAGCCCGTGACCGTTCTGTATCACGGATCCAGATTTTTTTTCACCAATCTAGTTGAAATACGACTTTGACTTAATGTAGGTATTTGAGTCTTTAGAGTCAATGTAATCTTTAGGTTAACTCGGTAAAATTTAAGAAATTCTGTTGAGTTTGTAAAAGTATCAAAACCACATAAGTACACCACCACATACAGAGAGACGATCTCATTGTGTATTCGGTTCTATCTATGGATATTCTTCATTAGTACCTACGAGTATTTACTATTAGCAATGCGGTCGTATTTTGCACATAAGACAAAACTAAATTAAGGCGAAGTTATATATGGTCGTTGAAGGCTTCGGCGACAGACCTGCAGTGGACGACCTTAGTTGTTTACACTTGGTCGTTGGCCGAAGACATCGAACGTCATCCGCTCGATGACAACCTAATGACACTTTGACGTTGGCCGAATGCGGTCTACGAATGGTAATTCACATATGGCCGGTGGCCGCCTGCTGTGACCGAACAGACGGTCGGTCAACGACTATATGTAACCGCGCCAACTTATAATTAATAAACTGATAAGTTGAAACGTCAAAACGTAATATGTAGGTAGATATGTATAATACCTTTCCTTTGCGGCTTACAATATTGGAAATTCTGTTTCAGTAAAATATAGAAGAAGAATACTAAAGTTGATTAGTTCCATTTATTAATTGAAATCACTGGTGTAACAAAACACCTGTATTGACCCTTTGCAGGGCTACTCTTATTGATAACTTAAGAATTTTTGTAAGTAATTTTTAAAAATTCGCTAATAAAATCAATAAATTGCATCCATCAGTTTTATTTATTTGTATATACAGCTGAATTTTCTAAAGTTGCATAGTTATTTAACTACCATACAGGTTGTTACATACATACGAGTACATACAGGTTGCTACCATACATAATATATAATGTACTACCCCGTATCAATTAAAAGTAGGTACTTAATTACCGGTCTATCCGCAAAAAAGTACCCTACAGCCACAAAGGAGTGGGTGCAGGGTCGAATCAACGACCACCAGTGCCGGACAAAGTAAGCAGTTTGCTTTAGGGCATCACGTCTCGGGGGGACCAAGTCCACAACCAAGACTTTTGAGGTTTCCTTCTCTTCGGCCTTGCGAAGACCCAACTAAAAAAGTCCATAAATCAGTTTGAAAATCCGCGGATGGGGATACAGTCCAAATAAAAGTTAAAAAATTATTATCTGATTCACGAATTCGCTGTTAAAAATATTGCGGTTAAGTAAATGAAAATCTACTCAATTTTCTTTTTTAAATAATAAAAAAGGTTAAATAAGGTAAATAAGTATTTATAATTTGTAAAACAATTTATAAAATATTTAAATAATTTAATTTAGAATGATATAATTAACTTAATTTATAGAAAACTTATTTATCTATACCAATATTATAAAGAGGAAAGGTTTGATTTTTTGTTTGTTTGTTTGAATTGAATAGGCTCCGAAACTACTGAACAGATTTGAATAATTCTTTCACTGTTGGAAAGCTACATTTTTCCTGAGTGACATAGGCTATATTTCATTTTCAAAAAAAATGGGGATCCTTACTTAAATTACGATAAAGTGTAAAAAAATATCAAAAAACTTCCTTACATCGCGTACGCTGCGAAAACTATTGATTATAGAACAAAATGATATATAACATTTTTTTAGAACACACCATTATCAACAAAAAAATCAGCGGCAGCGTGTCTCTAACTATTATAGTCATGTCACAATAAGCGTTTTTTTTATTAAAAAAAAAGAAATTAAAATACCACCGCTACAAAAAGCTCTTTATTTGTACCTTATCAAAATAAATGATTTATTATTTAAGACTGCTTCAATACCTTTATATTACTTTTTGACATTCCATTCAAAAGATATCACGAGTTTAAAACTTTGAAAAATAAACTCCATTCGGCTACTTATGCGTTGTAGGGCGTCACTCGGGCAGGGGTACGGGAGGGGAGTTAAGATCACGAAATAAACTTATATTATTATTATTATTATGAATGTGTTAAAATTAACAAATCTAAATGTAATGTTTAATGCCCGTGCGAAGCCGGGACGGGCCGCTAGTATAAAATAAAAGGTTTTATAAAATAAAAGTTTTTTCGTTTTCTAAATAATAAAAGGTTCGTGACAAGGAAGGGAAGAGATGGGGGCGGCAACCATTAGGTAAGTTTTTGCGGGGTACCACAGTCTTGTAGATATTGCTTAGGGCATCCAAGGCACTTAATCCGGCACTGGCGACCACATATTCGTAAGGCTGTGCTACCACGGTTCAAACTTAGCGAATTAAAACTCGTACTACGATACATACTCGTCTGTATCTATTCTACCTATACCTATGCGGAAAAGCTTTCCATAATTATCGTACCATAAGCAATACGTGGAGGGGGTATGTTTGGTAAAAATACTTACATGTATTGTATAATAGTAATGTAATAATTAAAGTTTCAAACTCGATAAAATAATACAAGTAGTTATTTTATCTCATCTATATAAGAGACAATGATAGATCTTGTCAAAGACTTCTTCTTTCTTTTAAATAGGTTACACTTTAAATGTCTAACTAACCGTGCTTGACTACCTACATTTCAAAGGCGCGCCCGCTTCTAGCCGAATTGGATTCGCTCCAATATTTCGAGCTCGCTTCAGTTGCTTTACGGAATATTTAGTTTTTTTTTCTCGGTGCTTTTCAGCAGACACTCATGGCATCTACCACACTCCCTAATTATTTCCTAATAAACAATCTCACTTCAATTCATGCTATTAGACATCCGACCAAATTGAGTGGTTTGTCCATTGTTTGGCATTTTGATCGGTGCTCACTCGCTTGCCTTTGTTCCGACGACGTCGTTACGTAAACCTTTGTTCATCCAATTGGGGACAAAACGCTGCGTGCCTTCTCTGAGTTTTAGGGTGGTTTATCATTTAAATGTTAGGTATTGTATGAGTTTCGCCAGTATTTCATATCGAGTAGTACGTTTATTGACGAAGTATCTTCCTGATTGTTATCATTCAGGCTCATTCGAAGTAAAAGCTGCTGCTAAATGACAGGCAGCGTTCTGTGAATTGAGCGGCTCACGATAGTGTATTCGAGTTGAGAGATAAAACTTGATCAAGGCCGTATTGTTTTTAACACGTGAGAGAAAAAAATTATCAGCCCCATAGTAAGTGTATCTACTGTAGCCTAGCCAGACTTTGGTATCCGCATCTATACGAACTAAGAAGACTAAAACGCATTCAGTATATTGCAGAGATTTTGAAACGGAAGCGGACTAAACCCATAGAAATCTATTTATCGGTTTTCTAGATTTCTAATGGATTCGGCCCGATACCGTTTCAAAATTGCATCAATGTGCTAAAGGCGTGAGACCTCACCTCATAGTTATAGTGGTTAAGTCAAGACTATGAACTTCCCCGGCATCTTTTATGATTTCCTGTATTTTAACTGATCATTTTCATAAGCTTATCATTTTCATGGGCCGACTGTACCATAGTCAAAAATGTAGCTGAACACTTTCGAATGAACTATATTCAAGGGTGATAAAGTCATAGAGTGGTCTGGTCGGAAATTTTTTATAACATCATCATTGGTAATTTGAACAAGATAGGTTTTAAACTCACGCTACACTCTCGGTACTTTCCGGAAATTCGCGATAAAATTGCCTTTTCGATGCCTTTGCCTAATAAAACACATAATTCACATTTGTTAGCTATGTATTTTGAAAAGCGTCCATTACATATACATAACTCCATAACAAATAATGTCAACTTAACTAATAAATAATTATATATAAACCTCCCCCCCCCCCCCCCCCCCCCCCTTCCGCTCCCGATGCAAAGGTGCCTATAACGCTTGCGGCGTTACCGCGCTGGATTTGTTAGCTTAATTATTCTGATAATGTATCAAAAGTGACAAATATTGTACTAATACCTAAATGTAAGAAAAATAAAGTACGAATATCACTAATAAGATAATTTATTTTTCAGGTAAGTGTCCTGCGTCAAGTTTAACACTACTATTATTTAAAGGTAAGCATATACATGTTAGTTTTATGGATTTATGGTACAATCTGGCGGCTGATGTAGCTAGCAGCCACACTTCATTGAGTGTTGGGACACAGACCTCCGATGCACACCATTGATCACGTCTCGGTAATTTATAATGTCCGAGCACAGGTTTACAGACGATTATAACAAACTGCATTTTAGTGAAAAGGCTAAATTGGATAAAAGCGGTCATTCAGAAGATTTTTTTTCAAGTTGCAGGTTTTCTCTAGTCACAGAGTTGAACGGGACAGTCCCCATGGTAAAATTGAAAAGTCGACAGTACGACCCCACGGGACTAAATCCAGGTCCGCGTATATACGTAAAATAAGCTCACTCCCAGTAAACTGGGCTACTGGTTACACATTTTACGAGTTGGCCGTTACACTCAGATTCCCTGTTTTAGAACTTGACTACGGATTTTTCTGTGCAATGTCGTAACATACTATTTCATATATTCGTATTTTACCTTGCCGAATAAACCAACTCAGCCGGCGAAGGTAGAGTAGGTTAGGTAGAATGGGTTGGCAGTCCAAAAAGAGACTCCAGGAGGCGGTAAATAAAGAATTGCACTAAAGGGAAGGAATAGTAAAGAATAGAACTGGATAGAATAGAAAAGGATACAATAGAATAGAAAATGATGAAGGAGTAATGATGGGCGAAAAAATAAATGATGATATAAACATAGAGCATAGCATATCCGTAAAGATGTCCTTTTAAATGTGTGATGAAAATCCGACTACCTATATTAAAATAATTTAAGCTCCACTGAAATAATAATTAGCAGAGAGAAGGAAATCACTACTATGTTTTACGATGTTATTCCGTAAATATGGAGGTCGGATAACGATGGCGATATTGGCGATGAGGGCGAAGAAGGTGCAATGTTTTAATCTAACCAGAGTTGAGGAGCTCTTAGCCTAGTTGCGAGTAAGGTCCGAAAGTTATCGTTCAAGTTAACCTTTAAGCTGTGAGGGAAATCATGGCAATTTTGGTAATTTTGCCAGCCACAGCAGCTAGGTTAAGCAACGTTGGGCGTGGTCGGTACCTGGATGAGTAACCGCTTGTGGCATATTTCATCTGAGCTCATCCGAGCCTCGGAGAGCACGTTAAGCAGTCGGTTCCGGTTGTTGTCGTTCGACAGCAATCGTTAAGACACGTCAGAGGCCCACGGGCGGTCTGAACAACTCTGACAATTGGTTGGCCACTAACCATTCGATTAGCAAGCAACCAGAGTCGATTTATTCTGGCATCAGAATAAATCGACTAAGGCAACTTTTTCAGAGGGGCCTATAAGTAGTTAGGTACGCCGTATATACGTAATTACTTGGCTCGATTATTTTATATGGTATAAGTGACTTCTGGGAATAATCGCCTGCGTACATATGCACACATCCAACGACATAAGTCGTCTGAGGCTATAAATCAGTGCTATCGACCTAAGACCAACTGCATTCCGTTGACCTGGATTTATTAGCCGTCTCCTCATCACTCACGAATCATGATTGATTATTTAACGATCATGTGTGACAAACTTAACTATATTTCGAAAAAATCCGAATTTGTTAGGGCGTTAGTTTCAATTTCTATTGACTCTTTCGAGTTAATTATTGTGTAACAAGGCTTTATTCACATTATCAATCAGTACTGAGCCGGCAAGGTGGAACATGGCTCGAAACCCGTTTTGTGCAAGGTGAGGACTGTGCCCCAATAGTAGGACATTAATGGGATAAGCTGATGATACAAAATATTATCATTATAGGTAAATCTAACTTGCATAATTTTTCGATGTTTACGGGGCGCTTGCGTCGTACTTGAATAACTCTAAATTAAAAAATTAACAACCTCCGACGTACCATTATGGACATCCCCTTACTTTTTCATGGTCATTATTAGGTCCTCAAGGTTCCAGACGTGAGAAGGTCACCATGATCATAAACATTTGAGCTCAAACTCGAACCACCAACTGTTACCGTTCCAGATATCCCATCATACTCCAACATCCCAAGGTCCAAGATCTTATAACCACTGTTCCATTTTTCATCTGACATAGCTAATAGAACATTCAGCAGGTTAGACCTGGCGACACCTGAAGGCAGGGGGCACGCTCCGGGCTACGCCCCAAGCGGAGTTCGGCCTATGGCCTCGCCATGGCTATCTTAGAATGCCTAGCTGCATATAATTTTTATTTATTTTCTGCCGCCATTTATAATTTTTTTATCTTGAAATGTCGCAGGATTCCCAACAATTTTCGTGAAGATACCAACTAACTATTATAGTTTCGGCGGGCTGATATTGTGAAATTTCATATTGTGAAATTGAAGTTCTCTTACTTTTTCCTGGTCATCATCAGATCCTCAAGGTTTCAGATGTCGGAGACGCACCATGAACCTAAACATTTGAGCACAAATTCGAACCATCTAGCCATTACCGTTCCAGAGATCCTATCTGACAACAAAGATACTCCAAGATCTTGGAAACCACTGGTCCAATTTTTATCAAACCTAGCTCTCGACAAAATTCTCTACTAAATTAAAAAAACCGGGTCCAAATTGGATCATCTGTCGTTAAGTTATGATGCCACAGACAAAAACACAAACAGACAAACGTGTTAAACTTATAACCGCCCTCCCTCGATCGGTCGAGGGTTAAAAACAAATCTCTAAAGGTAAATAAAACTTTCACAAGTTTTATTAAGAATTTAGGTTTACACCCTCAGAGCAGGTAAAGGTATCTGTTCTGAGTTTAATTTAATGATATCGACGTTACGCCTACCAGTGAGTTCCTAAATGTTGATTGCGGTATGCAAAATTATCACTAGAACTTTCTTATCAATTTACTTACCTAGCGATTAATTAAGTTTCCCTTGGGAACCAAATAATTTCTTGTGTAAACTATAGATACGAGTATTTATGGTACATGCTCTGAATAAATGAATATTAATATAATTACATTATTTTTCAACTCGGTTCGCCATTTGAGTAACCAAATACTCAAACCAAATAAACGACCAACCGGTAAATGCAAGTAATATTTCAATATTAATATGCTAACCACTTTTCTGACTTCATCCATTTATAAAACCATGGTGAAAGTAAATACATATTAATTATCAATTGCTTGCTTATCGTATATGTACCTAAGTATAACTATCAGTTATACTTACTCGTACATATAATAGTGTTAATTATTTAGATAAACTTTTAAATAACTATAACACTAAATTTAAATTATTTTATATTTAGGTTCGTCAAAAATATTATACTTACCTATAAACAATTAGGTAGGTGCATATAATTTAATTCGCCAGTTCCACGCTCATAATCAGAAACAACTATTATGTATCCAAAACACAGGGTTATTACTTTGCTTGCTTGGCTTGCTCTATCATTAGGCAGTTGTCGCCACCACTATCAGCGGAAAATAGCTTTGGAGAACTTAATCGTCACTTCCTTAGAGTTTCCGGGCTAAATAAAGCCACGCAAAGCGAACTGCGCTAATGCAAGTCGCCCAAGTTTCTAATATAGCTGCAATAGGACCGTAATCAAAGCAAATACTCATCAGACTTTCAATCACGGATGGCTTGATTAATTCTTTTTCACTGGGTTCCAAGGGAATATTAATTATAAAATAGAACCGTATTCAGAAAATCCATTGACCAACAGACTCAACATGAGTACATGACATGATTTTAATACAGTAGGTATATACATACCTGTATATAGGTATATACTTGTAGGAGCTCGTAGCCTAGTTGCGAGCACGGTCCGAAAGTGACCGTGCAGGTTAAGCAAAGTTGGGCGCGGTCGGTACCAGGATGAATGACCACTAGTGGCATATTTCATCTGAGCTCCTCCGTGCCTCGGAGAGTACGTTAAGCAGTCGGTCCCGGCTGTTGTCGTTCGACAGCAGTCGTTAAGCCATGTCAGAGGCCCTACAGGCGGCCTGAACAACTCTGACAAATAGTTTGGTCACTAACAATACGATAAGCAAGCATGTCATGTGCTGTCTGAAAGTATGTGAAGAGAAACAAGGTAAGCAGTAGAAGCTAAAACTAGGTATGTAGGTACATATAGCTGTTTTGTAGGAAAAGTATACTACTGCAGAGTTTTTTTTCTCTTTAGTGATATAAAAGTGAATGAAACTGGTACTGTGGTTCAAAAAGAAATCATCGATATAGATTTTTTTCATATCTGATTTTCCCGCCCGCTCTAGGTTACTTCGGCACGAAAAAATACATGGTTGTGTGCAGAATAACTTGATTTACACACCCATAAAATTACATTCAAATTGGTGTATTCGGGTTCTGAAACTTCCCTTGTCAGTGTTAAAAGGCAAAAGATTTCATTAGGTAAAGTTCAGTAAAGGTAAAGTGCTTACACTAAAGGGTTTGAGCTGTATCTTTAGTGTCAAATATTTCGGAACATACCCTAATATACAAGTAATTAGTTGTGAGTGGTGTGCGGTAACCGGTAACCGTCCACCGGTCGATATTCCTCCAACTCGATGACGACGCACGAATCAAGTTAGCACGTGACTGTTTAACACTACATCGTCTCAGTAAGATGGTACATTTGTAACGTATTACAAAAATGAATGAATTAATTAATTAAAATTTATTTGCACACATATACATAACACGATTACATTTCTTTAGGTACTTAAAAGAGTTACTTTTTTACAATTTCTAGAGTAAGTTTACCTTATTATTTTAAATACTTACCTATTTGGCTATTCAAATATTTGCGAATCTATAGGGTGGCCTAAATAGTCAGAAGGTAAAATCTAGACACCTCTTATATAGACCTTATATACGAAAAGACCCCGTTTGTTCGGCGTATATGTGTATTTAAATTATTTTTGCCTAACTCCCACTTTGACGGGAATTTGACGGCAGTTCATGGTGATACGTATGAATAATGGAATAATGGGGACTCGAAGTTTTTTCAGTCTTACCCATGGGTAAATCCAGCGCAATCCAACTATAAGAAGAAGCCTAGCAAGAATAGGCTCAATGTTGGTAAAACGTTGAGTAGCATCCCGATAATGTAGCAGCGCAAGCCCGCTGTTGGTAGGTCGTTGAAAAACAAGTGCAAAATTCAATGGTTGGCCTCACACATGAAAGTTTGTTGTCAAAACTACTAACGATTTCCCAACAAATTCCCACCAGTTAGCGAACTGTATTATACGCTAACGAAAATGCTACTAGGGTATGATCCTCATCCAACAATGACTAATTGCCAGAACTGTGCAATAACGTACAATGTTCAAATGTAGATTTTTAAACTAACATGAGATTATTTTTGGTCATTACTGTGGTTATTTTTTACATAATACCTATTTATCCAATATTTTTTTTAGGAATCTAAAAATAATTCATTTAAAATGTAATTAATGTATGTACTTAAGGGTACATTTTTTTGTAAATCTACGAAATAAGTATCTACTCGTACTTACGTTATGCAAAAACAAAAAGTTATAACCAAACTTAAGTGGACGTCTCCAATTTACCTATAGTATTTTATGGTTCACATTGGCAGGGGACGATGAGTAAAAGTCTGGGCAATCTTTTCTTCTTTATATTATATTTTTAATAGAACTGCAAACGGCTGTGGATGGAAGTTAAAATTTCCCGGCTACAGCTTGCTATGACATTCATATGGTGAATTTATCAAGATTCTCCTTGCTAGTTTGGTAGGACTATTGCGTGAAAATAGTACATGTAATGTACTTACTAGGTATGTATAGTACAATAAGCGGCATATTCGGGCCTGCAGTGTCGCACCGCACAGAACGTAGCTTCTTTACAGCTTTGCAATGCGGTAAACGAGGAAATTGTGTTCTGCTGCGGCAGGCACATAGCCAGATCATTTTGAACTCTATCATATAGATACTAATATGAATTAGAAGTAGTGATTATGCTTTCACTGCTATAAAGCATCAGTAAGTAGGTACTTACCATTTGTATTATAGCGAATTTAATCGCAACTAACCGAAATTTTAGCCAAAATTTTAAGTGCAGGTCCATACTTATGACTGAATAATTTTCTACAAACTCTGTACAGAGTAAATAATACTAAGCGATTTTAAGTTATTCTGAATTGTCGCAACTTGCATTGAACTCGAAAAGACAGTGTTTTTTCCCCATACATTGTTAGCCCGAAATCTAGCAGTCTTAGAAAAGAAGGACGCGGCGACCCAAGGGCCCAATTATTATAAAATAAATGGAGACCTTTTCATACATAATATAGGTATAGTTTTAAATATAATTTTATGCAATGTTATTTAATACAAGTCTGTAGTTAAACGTTAGTTTAGTTTAACGTCGTTATCCTTCTTTGATTTAATTTCAATACCTTGCATTTATTTAAACAAAATCATTACATTTTTTTTAAATAAATGCATGAATAATTTTGTATTTGTCATACAAAAATACTCGTATCTATTGGATTAAAATAATTGAACTAGATAGGTAACATAAAGTACTCTAATAATTATCTTGTGAGTCGCGTGTCTATTGAATCATAAGCTATTTTAGACATTGACTTTTTTTATATTTCTATATTTTTAGCTAAACCTGAAACATTAATGGTTGAAGAATTATAAGCTTATTGGCTTGTTCGAACAAAAATAAGTACTTATGTTGACAAAACTTAAGCTGAGCATTCTCTAAGTAAGTAGTGTTATTATGACAAAATCACGTTCGGCTTCGCTTTGCTTGCTTTCAAATCCCGAGACTCTATCACCCCGCATGACGCCCGAGCCCTGTTCAAGGACTGAAATCGTTATTTATATCTAAGGTACATTTAAAACTAAAAAATAATTTAGAGACTACTTAAATACCTAGATAAAATGAAATGTAAATTAATAATATAGGAGTACAAGCGTGTTTCTGGTTGGTGGGCGGGTGAGTGGGACATCTGTTTAGCGAGACAATCCAACTAATGGAACTTCTGTAGTATTCCTGCTATGAGCTTCTGCATTTATTTTCAATTTTCGTCGATCACTGTTATTAATTATAAACACGCATTCATGGAAACAAATTAAAACAGCGCGTATTCCGCGTCTGCTTCGCATGTTATTGGTAACTATGTTAACCGTAGACATGTTTTAGGTATTTTAAACATCGCGCAGGCGCGGGTGTCGAGTTGTAATTTTTTATGGCTATAGTACCAAGTAGTTGGCCAGTGAAATGTAGTGCATTTTATATGACAGAGTTCTTGTCAGTGCGATAAAACAAGAAAAATTTACATAAACTCACGTCTACAACACAAAATATTATGTAATGTAAAAATATAATGGCATTGCCAATCGAAAACTACTTTTAAATATTTCATTAAAACACTATTTTCATACGACCATGACGAATTAACCTCTTTATGTTATTGATTGTGGTTTCTTATTGAACAAATTACGAAATGGAAGTAGAAAAATTTATTTTAGTAGGAAGGGCTCAGACTGAGGTTGACTCGTTACCTACCTATTAATATCTACGTTCTACGCGTAATCTAAATAAAAACTCACTTTTACACCCAATAAGTTTGGTTGAGTTAGGTAATACTGTGTATTTATTTACCTACCTTTCTTTACCTAGCTTTCCATCCACGGCTTTGCCCAGGTCTACCATACGACTTGTTTGGGTCAAAAAATATCTATATGCAGAATTTTACGTAAATCCGTTCTACCATTTGCTCGTGAAAAGGTAACAGGCAGGTGGCGGCATGTTTATTACTACGAGTACACGGTATAAATTAGTATGAATTTATTCCATCGCATTTTTGTAAATATCTCCAGGTGCATTGGTATTTTCTCTAATTGATCGGTATTAAACTTTTTATGTAAGTTAAAATACACCTTTTGGATGGTGCCAAAAAATTGACAACTTATATGCACAAAAATGTTTATTTTTGACTTGGAACTTTTTCGTATTAAGATATTAAAGAACTATATATACTTAATTGCGAGGTATGTAAGTACTTTACTTAAGCATATTACTTACTTGGGTGGAAAAAATACCATCTGAACATTTTGTGATCTTAACATTATTTGATCTGGACATTTCACGACTTGGGCATTTCGTAATTTTGACGTAATTTGAAGTCTTGACAATTTACGACTTTCGCGACGAATCGAAAAAGTTTGCACTAACGGGGAAGTTCCTTACTTCATGATAATACGAATTCAATTTATAAATAAGTAATATAGCGATTACCATGTCACAGTTACATGCACGTGTTGCTACAGCATGATGTAAACACATTTAATCGAAAACTAATAGAATAAAGAATTGTGAAGTGAGAACATTTAGCACAAATTAAATTTTATTATGATAGAAGGTATTTACAACAATACAACACAAGAAGGAGTTAAAGTAAATGGAAAGAAAATAAAATTTGTACGATTTGCTGACGACATTGCCGCAATTGCCGAAAATAGTAAGGACCTAGAAAAACTACTAAATAGTATGGACACCGTATTTAAAGAATTTCAACTAAATATCAACGTTAAGAAAACCAAGACCCTCACAACGACAAAAACAATAGACTCCAAAAATAGACCTATTAAACTGGATAATAAAATAGTCGAAGAGGTGAAAAGTTTTAAATATTTAGGAAGTATTATCACAACGGATTCGCGATGCACGCCCGATAACCAGAATTTCAATAGCCAAACAAGCATAAAACACAAACAAGCATATAACAACAAAAAACACATATTCCGATCTAAAATATCCAAATCTGTGAAAAAGAAATTTGTTAAATCTTTTGTGTGGAGCATAGCCCTTTACGGATGCGAAACTTGGACCATGACTCAAAGAGATAGACAATATTTAGAGGCGTTTGAGATGTGGTATTGGAGGAGGATGGAAAGGATAAGCTGGACAGAGAGAGAGTGACAAATGAAGAGGTACTGACGAGAGTAAAAGAAAAGAGAAACATCTTAAAGGCTATTGAAAATAGAAGGGGAAATATGGTGGGCCACCTTATACGACACGACGAATACATAAGAAACCTTATAGAAGGAAAAGTTGAAGGCAAGCGGGGAAGAGGAAGACCGAGGATAAGCTACTTCGATCAAATCAAAGAGAAGGCTGGCGTTGCGTCGTATAAGGAGGTCAAGGAAAAGGCCCTAGACAGGACACAGTGGCGTTTACTACACCGACAAGAGCATAGCTCTTAAATTGAAGAAGAAGAAGAAGGTATTTATTTTACACAATTCTATTTCTATTTTTTTAAAGAATAACAAAAGCGCCTGGCTTTTATTTTAACTAAAAAATATGTTTGAATTGCTTGTGATAATAAAATACGCTACATTCTCGACACGCTGGTGATAAAACACTTTATTGTCGAAATAGAAAACAACAAATAAAGAACAAACAGATCACAGATCATAAGGTAGGTAGTTAGGTTTACTTTAAGGTAATTGTCGACCTAAAAAGTTTAAAATAATATTGTCTCACCATGTCCGCTTACATGTCGTTCGACCCTAAAGAACATGAGTGTGAACGTAACAAGACCTCCGTATATCGAGCGTCCCATAACATCCCTGTATCAAAAAAGTTAAATATAATATTCCTGTAGTGGTAGATAATAAAAAAGTTCTTGATACTCGCAGCGTGCAAAAGTCAAGTTCACAGAAATATGACTAGTAGCGCCATCTCCACTAGAATGAGCAATCTACATTAGTGAATTTCAAAATCTTTGGTCGAGCGCTACAAACGTCTTGTCACGATCAAAGCACATAGAATGTAAGCGACGAGATAGTACTAATGGCGAATTCGACATTCCACTCGAGAATCTAGTCAGCTCTTTTTACAATACCAATTCCCTTTTAAGTACATGCTGTTGTTTAGCTATTTTCAATTCAATTATAGCTGAGAATTTTCCAACGTCAAAACGTCATTTTTCATCGATCCACCACAGTTCAGTGGCCCGTGGTTTCCGCGGCAGCAGTCTGGAATCACGATTAGTGGAGTTGTTTCATTGCGCATTGAATTTATACTTCAGTTCAAGACTGCGGAGGAAAATATACAGATATACAGTTCGTAGTGCTGTCTCGCTTGGCTCTGTACTGGTGCCCAATATCGCCAATAGTATTCGCGTAATGAGGACGGCTCCTGTTTGCCGGCGCCAAACTGTCTCCCAGCGTTTCATAACACCCAGGTTCAGCCTTGCTCTTAAATGATGACTAGCGTAGTACCAGTTTTTGTGAAATGTGATGGGCGATGTGATACCCTCCCTCACTCTGTCTTAAATTCTTATTTTATTTTTATCAATTATGCAAGAAACATCCTTAAAATTCTGATTATCTTACGCATAGTGACATCTCTTTCTACATATATGACGTAGAAAGGGACAGGATATGTTTTGATAGAGGTAGAATTCTTAGGATGTTTCTTGCAACTGACGATTATAGAACACTTGTTTGACCGACAAAGATATGCATTGTGGTTCATCGGCAAATCACTTACCATCATCCTTACAAGAAAGTTAACAGACTATTACATTACATAAAACTAAATAAAAATATGACCAGTTTCGTTTTTATTAGCTAGATTAGTTCTATTTTGATGTCTGTGACTTAAAACAACGATGTGATTGATTGTGTAGCCGCTGTAAAGAAGGTTAAAGAGTCATTATTTTAAAATAAATTTCTATTAGGTAAGTATAATAATTTATTTTAATTTTATTTAAGTAAACAATGGTTATACTTGAAATAACTGACATTTTATTAAAAGAATTACGGAAATTACTTCCATCAAATAAAAAGCGTGCGCGCATCTCCAGACGCACCTACCCACGTAAAAATATTATGACCCTGTAAGTGTTACGTGTCTCATTTTATTAATATTTATTTACGTGCGTATTTCGCTCTACTATCCCACTCAACTATATTTGAATTTAGAGTATTTATACATTGTCTTTGGTATATTTTTGTTGTCAATGTCAATAAAAGTGACTGGGAAGTGTTTTGTTAGGTTATGTTCACACGAATAAATATTTAACGTTTTGATTTTTGATTTTAGTAAAGAATAATTAAATGGGATTGGGGAGAACTATGTATAGCCCGCCAACATATACCCTCTGATACAAGATGAAGTCATCACAAAAGCTTATTGCGAAAGGGTTCCACAGAATATAGCTTGATGTGTTTCCTATCTACTCTATATTAGAGGCCAACACATCAGGGTATACAGGGTATACAGTTAAAGTGAGGTAACTTATTGGCTCATTCACACGAATATCCTGAAATCATAATAAAAACTTACTGCGAAAGGGATCCACAATGTTATAATTGTGTAAAAAACGGGATTTGATTAAATATCTATTAACCTCTCGATAACTGAAAAAGTTTATCCCAGCTTACAGAAATTCTGCAAAATTCGACTATCCCTACAATTTACAATAGTTGTTCCGCCTCGTTTATGGAGACTTAGTGCGGAGATTAGTGCGGCGCGTGAAGCGGGGCGTTAATCGTAAAGCGACGCGTATTCTCCGCAGCAAGCGTAGATTGTGCGTGCTCCGCTGTGGGACACGCAGCGGGATCCGCAGCTCATTCTACCACGTAAACTAAACATCGAAGTATCGAAACCCCGCCCCGCACTCTCTAGCGTCCCGCCGCGTATTCCGCGCCGTTTTCCGGCGCGTGATTCGCCGCCTGCGTAATCTGCCGCGAAATCCACCACGCACAGTTCTACATATACGTGTAAGAATCAGCTTCAAACACAAGCTGCAATACGCGCGGGAAAACGTGTCTGCATATAAACACTCTCATACATTGTCATCGACATAATAATATGTTTGAATAGTCCGCTTTACGCCGCGCATCACGCGCCGCCACTAAACTCCCGCGTCCCTTTATAAATGAGACCATAAAGTGAACTCCTGCACTTATTACATAATATTATACATTTTGCATCACACTCTCCATTCATTTACAACCCAATTAAATATAGATAGATGGCTACTTGTTATTTGACCGGCTATAATCAATTTAAAATTTCCTTTAAAGTTTCTATTATCCCTTGGCCTGCACCAACCTATGTGTATAGGTACTTATACATTTTTTACACAATGTTACAAGTTGTTAACGAAAATATTTATATTTTTTTAATTTTCAGTCTTGAGAACTTCCGTTGTTACCCTATGAGGCTGGCATGGTCCTATAATAGGCAGAAGGCTCAAAAAATAAATGAACCAACCACAAAAACAAAAGGTACGACAGACACTCCATTCAACATTCATGGAGTTCTTGAGCAAACGATTCTTTCTACTTAGGAAATGATTTTTGATTAAAGTTTATATTAAATAATAATATAATATAGTCGAACTTCATTGAGGAACTGCTGGTATTGGTGAGTCATGTGTAAGAAATTAAGTATGTTTCGAAGAATAACAGTTATAGTAAGTAGTTTAAACATTACATAGGTTTCACCTTTTCTGGTACAGCGGCCAGCACTTCACTTGGTCGCGTTAATTTATTTAAAGCATTCAAACGAATGTCAAGAAATCATAACAAAAACTTTGCGACTGGGTTCCAGAGTACAGCTTGATGTGTATTCCACTGTACATTTTATGATGACTCGCAAATAAATCAAGGCGACCGATAGTTTGCAGCAAGAATACAATCGTTCTGCTTTTATGCATGTGGATGGTCCTGTGTGCACTATCCTTATTGAATGAAATACAACAGTTTTATGACTGCTACCATTATAAAGCGGTGCCGACACGGCCGGTGGCCCACGCAGCAGACACCGCGTCAAACATACGTTTCTCGTCTATTAAATTAAAAACTTTTGTGACGTAAACTGTGTCCAGCAAATAAACTAATATTAGAACGATTTCATTCTAATTAGACTAACCCGCGACTCTATTTTACCTGATCCCCAATATCAAAAGAAGGTGTCACACAAGGCGCTACAGTAGTACCTTTAGTATGTGTTATAATTTGGACGCGTAGTCTAATTCACAACATTTTAAAGTCGATATTCGGATTTGGATAAAGGAAATACACATAATGTGAAATTTTTAAGTCTATATCTTATTCCGATTAGGCGTGACAGACGGACGGAGTGACTGACGGGCGGACATACGCACGGACGAATGGAGTTGCGACAGCAATAGAGTTCCGTTTTCCCCTTCGCAGTATGGATCCCTAAAAACGTACACATTGTCAATGACGAGTTTACTATATAAGTCTAAAGCGAGGCACTACACGTTTTCTTATGGTATTGAAATTTATCACAATTTTGTATACTTCCGTGTACGAGGTGAGGTCTGAAAGTTTCCGGCCTGACAAAGAAAAAGGACACTCAAGGTCATGAAACTATTTTTTTTTCATTCGTTTAATTAGCATTTCTATCCCAGTATAAAAATAGTCAGAAATTTTGTCTTCAAAATGGGCGAAACCGCAGCGGACACTTCATCATCAGTGGAAAATATTTGACCCCTTAAGTCTGATGTGAGTTTTGAGAATAAATAGTCAGTCCCAGTAATCACTGGGAGCCAAGTCAGAACTATAGTGTGGGTTGCGAAATTCAGTGAAGCCACACGTTGAAACAGCAGCTTTCGCAATTGCGGCGGCATGGACGGGCGCATTGTCACGGAGAAGCCGCACACTTTTGCTTATATTTCCACGAAGTTTCTGCTTGATTGCTTCTCGTAACTTCTCTATAAAGTTAGCATAATAGCTTCCAGTCACAGTAGTATTGCGTTTTTTTATGTCTTTAAACAATGTTCCTTGGCAATCCCAGAAAATCGTAGGCATAATCTATTTAATGGACTGGGTAACCTTTGCCTTTCTAGGCGGTGCTTCACCAGAACGACTCCACTCCATCGACTCTCTGTTGGAAAGGGGATCATAAAAAAGAATCATAGTTTCATCTCCAGTAACAATTGACTCTAGAAAATCCTTTCCATTTTTCTGAAAGGCCTCCAAAAGTTCCTTAGAGCACGCTACTCGTTCATTTCGCTGCACACTTGAAAGAAGTTTTGGCACTCACCTCGCACTAAATTTATTCATATAAAGATGTTCATGAAGAATTTTAAGGACTGTAGTTTTGGAAAGCCCTGTTCTTGCTGCTATTTCTTTCGTCTTTAGCCGTCGGGCGCTCAGAACTTCTTCTTCCAGTTCCACTAATTTAACGAAGCGAATTCTATTTTAGCGATAAGGCCGCCTTTGTACATATCGTGCTTCTATTCCTGTAGTTTTTACTTTTCCTGTATTTGTGTACTATAAAGTGTTTCTATCTATCTATCTATTTGATGTTGTATGGAGTCAGTGCCTCAACAGGTCGACCGGAGCGAGGTTCGTATTCGATGGACTCTCGACCTAAACGAAATTGCTTACACCAATCTTTGACGGTGGAAAATGATGGAGAAGAATGCTCGTACACATTATCCAACCTTTGTTTGATATTGGTTGGACTAACCTTCCTAAGGAACCTTCCTTTGTAAGGAACTTAATCACGGAACGATATTCCAGTTTAGACATTTAAAAGATTTTCGACTTCCTATTGTTCAAAAACCTAGGAATCAAGATTAACGAATGTTGAAATCTAAAAATGATACACGAATTAGTAGGATAAATGACAATTACAATGACGTATAATTTGTTTTTTAGACATCTAGAAATATGTCTGGTCAGAAATTTTGGACCTCAACTCGTATCAGTGAGTCAGAGGTCAATGGTTGCGAAATAACGAAATACCTGAATTGATCGCTTTCAGTGTGACTCAGTATTAGAAAACTGTAAAGTGTTTGCCAAGAAGCGTAAACGTTCTTTTTATATACTGAAACACTCTGCAATAGGATCGTGATGAGTAAAGAAGAAAAAACCGTGAAGATTAAAGAAAATAATATGATAGAGCAAAGCGGGGAAATGTTTCACTTTTGGATACTTTGGCTAGCAGATAGGTATTTGTGAAAAAAGGTTTGTATCGGTTTGCTCGTTCATATTCTTCTCTTTCTTATTTATTCTTCTCGTATTCTTTTCTTTCTTCTTTACTTTTCGCGTCTATTTATAAGCATTCTTGGGTATACTCATACATATTATGTTTTATGACTAGTTAGTTCCCTAATATTGCTCATAAAATTGCACAACTTATACTCTATTGCAGAAGTGTCTCTATCAACTCTCGTTTATAATGAAGGACTTTCTTTATACCTATATAATAATAAATCAAAACGCTTTAAGCTGACAAATGGTGTAGCTATCATATCTGTGGGACAATCATCGTATCCCTACGAAACGTCTGAACTTGAACAGAAAAAGTCGTTTAATGGTAAATTACTAACGTCATCTACTGTCACGTAGACTAACCAGCCTACTACAGTGACGTGCGGTGCACGGGGTCAAACCGACTGAAGAACGTCAATATCTTGAAAGATCTCAAGAGATATATTCACTAAATATATAACGCGCTAGTACTATTTGTCAAATAGTATTCAAGGGTTTGCTAAATAACTTTAATCCACTAGCGACATCTCTACGACTGCGGGAGTTCGGCAGTTCGAAGAGCCGACGAGTCGTCGTCGCTAATTATTGTAGATAGGTACCTACTTATTGTTAGTCAAAAGTTGTCGCGTGGTGCCGTTGCCTACGGGATTCGAAGAGAGTGGTTTGAAAGCTCTTTGTGCGGGTTGTTTCCAGTGCGAGGGCGGGCGGAACGCAAGAATGCGGCGTGCGTGCGGGTGGTGGTGCGGCAGGGGCGGTGGGACGCGCGGGGGGCGGCTGGCCGGGGGATGCGTCGGTGTGGCGCGGAGCCGCGCGAGCTGGCGCGTGCCGCAGTAGCGTGGAGGCACCGCCGCGGCCGCTCGACGGCTTTCTCGCTCCGGCGTCCAGCGCCGCCCGCCCGATGCGAGCGCGAACCCACCGCGCCGATTCGGCTCGCGCCGCCCGCCGATGCCGATAAAGGCCAGTTCTCCTAGCTGATGGTTCCCCGTATCGAACGGCTCAAAGGGAATCGACACGTGGGGTCATTTATGAAAGTGGTTTTAATTGGTGCTCAAAATTTGGCTCAGGTTAGCATTGGCTTAACAGCTTCGTTAGACAAAGCCAGAGGTCAATGCCAAGTGCTTAATGCTGATGTCGAGGTTCCGTCAACAAAATCGGCACGTTCACTACGGAGGCATATAGCCTTAATATTTTTGAAAGCCTCCTGTCAAAAATTCTAATACGATACCATCTATATACCATCATATTCATTCTTGTTGATTCTATAAGGTAGGTTTGATTTGGATGACATGAGTAGTTACTTACTCGTTTTCTGCATGTCGAATAATAAGGTAATGTCGATAAAGGGACCTAACCAAAAAGCAAAAATGAGTCTTATTTATACATTTACTTTGGGTATTATAGTTATGTAGGTAGTTAGATTATAGAGTTAGACACCGTTTCTTCTTTTAATACCAATAGGCATTCCTTTTAAACGCATGCATGTAATTAATTAATTACAATATTCTTTACTGCAAAGGGTATAAAAAGCTATGTAAGTTGCGCGGTTGAACTGTGGGTTGCGTGGACCTGTTTGTGTTACCTATTATATAAATAATGCAAATCACTCATACTATTGATAGTATCGATATTACTTATAGCTCAAATGAACAAATGAACAATACTTACTATCGGTAGGCCGCTATACCTACTATCTCAAGTATGTTATGACTATTTTGAGTTAGCGAGTGACCGATAGTCATAACATAACTGTCACTCACACATTCATAGTTCATAACTACCGCTCATTCGATCCGCTCACTCAAACATAACTTGCGATAGTATCGATAATATCGAACTCAATAATAGTTATATAAAACTATATACATTTTTGCAACTACTAGCACAGTACTCTGTGCTGCTATAAAGCCGCTTGTCAACTAAGTTCCATTTATCACCGCTGGCTGCACTTTAAAAAACAATCTTTGAACTTTTGTAATTTAAATTTTTTAGTTTGTTAGTCTAGGTATAGGTTAGGATATGAAAATCCATACACCTACTTTTGGCTGTTTTATCTTGAAGTGTAGTGTTTTAGGTGTGACGTGCAGCCTTATAATGGGGTACAAATTATGATATGGCATATAATATGTACAGTGGCGGTTAGGCTAGTTTCATAAGGTCGCTGTCTAATAAGTACCTTGACGTGATAGTGTGAGAATATATAGAATTTGAAAACTGCCTACGTAGTCCTATCATAGCTAACTCTTTTTAAGGCATTCGTTATTGCAGCTAGGTACTATTTATTAGTCTGAGTAACTCACAAACTTCGTTTAAAGTAAGTAATAGTTATCATACTATTAATCTAACACAAACTATTTGTAATATTAAATTTTAGTTTACAATATTATTTGAAATGCCGCCAACTCTCAATATATAAAGCATCATTTACACACATAATAATGTCACTGAATGGCTATTAGAGCAAAGATAGCCTGTCTACGTTACATTGTAACCTATATTTTTCAACCGTCCTTTTTACCAAAATAAACCATAACATTGGCTAGTAGTTGGTATAGCTAAAGTGTGTTTTTGTTTCATTCTAGTAAGGTTAGAAGCCTACTAGTAGGCCGTTGATTATTTTTTATATATGTCAAGGAAAATTAAACGACCCTGTTTCTTGTTATCACCCAGACCCTCAAGTGTCCAGATATAGATGCGGTACCATGAACCTAAAATATATGGCTTGTATCCAAGAACCATCTCCGCAAATTTCGCTAAAAAAATTCAAGAAACCGCATTCAATATCATGCACGCATTCAAAAGAAACCGGTAACATTGGTACAAATTAACAATATAAGAAATTTATTAAGAATATAAGAAATTTCGAGACAAATCCCCATAGGTATAGTAGGTGCGCGACACCCCGGTATGCCGGTTTCTAGTACTAGGCCAGTACTAGTAGAAACCGGTATTCCGGGGATGTTCCGTACTATACCTACATACATACGCGTCGAATTGAGAACCTCTTCTTTATTGTCGTCGGTTAAAAAACTTAAATACTTTTAGTTTAGGATGTGTTATATTTTGAAATTTAATTTTTTGATCACAATTAATTACCTGTGATACTTCTAACGAATTCGCACTTCATCAAGATTTGTGTCTAAAATCTTGGACACAAGTACTTACGAGTATATTATAAGTAGGTACGTAAATACATATTTATCTTCAAGCTATGTCCCTTGCGAGATACAAGACAATAATGACTAACTGATGCTGCAACTTATCAATTTGTCGATTGTTTCACGCCTTTAAGCGAAAAACCCAAAAGACGTCAGGACTTTTAGTATGCTCACTCCCTGAGCACCCTGAACAAGTTTATAGTTATAGTTTATATACAAGAGTATTTTGGTCAAGAAAAGGTGACGACATTAAGTGCAGACAGGGATCCAATACAATTACAATGTATTTTAACAACTCTACAAATAGTCAGTGGAGAAAGACCGGGTTAGAAGGGTGACCGAAGCTAAAATGGGCAATTGTAGTCCAAAGAAATCGGTATTCATATTAGACATCTTAAAATATCGTTTTGGCCCACTTTGATATATGGATTCGGGGTTTGTCGATCGTAATTCGGTATAGCATAGCGTAAATCTACGTTACATTCTCACGAAATAGGATTCCGTACTAAGTAAGATTCGCACTAGTCAGATTTGAATTGTTTACTTACACTTAAGGAACATAAAAAACCCTTGCACCCTATGGGCCAGACTCTGGGCCCCGATTAATGGGCAGCGTCAAAGTTTGGATCAGATAAAAAAACACTAAAACCTTCACAGAAGTCTTATCAAAGTCTATATAACTGACTGAAAAGACGTCCCAGTAAGTAGATTTTGTAAGATAGTTTAGACAGAAACATGGTTTTAATTACAGCGAGATCCATCTACAGGCATCACCTGACGCTTTGCACTCAGCACGACCTACCTACATTTTATAAGGGGGTACGACGGTTTCCACCAGCCAATTACCTTTGAAGGAGCCATACCGAGGATTTATACTACGCCGTCCAATATCCCAAAGACATCGCTGTTGGTAGTATCATTCCATTCTATCCAAAGTTTAATTCACAAGTCGTAAAATCTAGAAGCTAGTTTGAAATTATTTCCCTGATAGTATTTACGTACTTAGTTTGAATATGGTAAATTCTTATTAAGTGTCGTTTTATTTGTGCCGAAGTGCGAATGTGCGTTATTGCGAATGACTAAGAATTAGGTTAACGTTAAAAATCGTTTGTTTCAACGCAGCCGAAAAGCGGCATAGTGTGGGTTAGGCGCAAGCCACACAAGAGACATGGAGGAGACGGGGCCCAACCGCAACGTTATAATTTTGAATTATCTTCAACTTTATGCATAGGCATTTGCATTTAAGTTAAGTTAGATTTTTCAGCTTGCAAACATCGGAGATAAGGAAGGGGGGGGGGGGGGGGGGGGGGGGTAATTTTTTGCACATTTTTGGCCATAAGTCAAAAACTATAGCACATAAATTAAAATAAAAAATAGTTTTGTAAATATAGCCCTTTCATATGATACCCCACTCACTTGGCCTAGTTGCCCCAATTTCAAATTTCGATCAGAACATTTCAATAAATTAAAAAAAAATATATTACCTAGAATATGTGGGCAAGCAAGTTCTACAACTGTGCCAAATTTCATATCGATAGCATTCATTAGTCGTTTCTGAGAAAAATAGCTGTGACATACAGACGAACGGACAACGAAGTCTCACAATAAGGGTTCCCTTTTTACCTTTTTGGTACGGAGCCCTAAAAATAGTGTCGAGTACAGATAGTGTTTCGCAAATTTTTTTTAACAAAACCTTTAAATTAGTGCAAGTGATCCAAATACGAGTATTTAATAATAATATTATTGTTCGTACAATTTTATAATTTAATTTTACCACTACCTACTCTTATCCTATAAATAAAACAGTCAACTATTATTATAATATAATATATTTTGATACATTTTTATAATGGTGATTACCTAATAAATATGTTTTGTGTATATTATTATCTGCTATTTCTCATTAACATGGTTCGGTGAACAGGACTGCACTTCAGTCATTTTACATTACGCCTAAACGTCGGCAGCCGTATTTTCGAATGTAACGCATTTCAATCCGACTGAACATCATTTAGCTAAATAACAATACAGCGTCGTTATGCAAAATGGCTAGCCATTATGTAAAACGGCGGATTAGAAAAACTGGCGACATACTCGTATATATCGTTATGGAGACCCGTCAGAAAATTGATTAGGTTGCCAACAAAGCGGTTCAGGGCAGTGCCACCAACCGAGTCTGTAAAGCTCAGACTGAGAGGGCGATATGTCGGCGCTAATAGCGTATGGCTAGAAGCTTTATTAGTTTTTCATTTATTTTGTCCATTTTTTAACCCCCGATCGACTGAGTCTATGGCACAGAACTCAACAACCGATGATCCGATATGGACTATTTTTATTTTATTTAACAGAGAATATTGTCCAGAGTCCAGTGGTTTCCAAGATCCTGAAGTATCTTTGATGTCAAATGGGATCACTAGAACGGTAATATAGCTGGTGCTCTTCCCACAGGAACCTTGAGAACCTGGTAAAAGAAGGAAATCTCCACAAACATTCAAGAAACCATTGTGACAATGGTAAGACGAGGGAGTTTCTTATTTTTTTAATTTAGAGTTATTGCTTCTTGCAAGATGTTACTACCTATGTTAGTACCTTCCTTCATTTCCTAATATTTTACTTCTGTATATATTTTTACCGTTATTTATATGTTCCGGTAGTGTATTATTATGGTGATGCCTGAAAATCAGCGCCGCAGTGCTAAATCCGCTATGGATACAGGCTGAGGCCCCTTTTTCCGGTGCTGCACACCAACTTCATCAATTAATTACTTATGTTTATTTATTTTTATAATATATTTGTTTAATATTATTTTTATCTTCTGTGCCTAATTGTCTGTATGTGTGCGCTATTGGAAATAAACTCTTTCTTTATATGTGTTATTTAGTATTCAGGATTTAAATTATTATAATAGACCTGTGTAGGCTTCGAATCCTCTGCGTTTCTATTGCCGACAAAGAGCTACAATAACAGGAATGTCGTAACATATGCCATGCCATGCGTTGGCCGGTAATGCCCTTCAGCTGGTTGCATGCAGTGCGGTATGCTTAATTGCATTGTATTACGCCTATTTCACACATGTTGGTGATAGGGTGATATAATGCACGCTGTTTTGCAAGCCCCTTATGGGGGAGTATAAAATAAAGGACTACTGCTAAAATGGTATCGAAATGTAAAAAGTTCTTCACATGTTTTATCATATTGCCATTTTATTCATTTTTGTTATTGTCTTTTTCTTTCACTGGTATTTTAAAAGGGATCGTGGGTATTGAGTTTTTTTAATAGATACTCATATATACACGAGTATGCAAAAACTTTACTTACTTACATTTTTATTTATTTCTATCCTTGAAGAAAAGAAGATCACGCTACTGCTTAAATTTTTATATTCATGTTCCTACCATAAAAAGTTGTCCCAATCTTGTCATTTATTTTTTATTCGAAATAATATCGATTGATATAAAAAATTAAAATGTTTCAAAATAAAACCTTTGGCCACAAAATGATCCTTATAATTATTCACTTTATGAAATTATTACTTTTTGAAAGGCCGAGCATAGGGCTCGGCCTTTCAAAAAGTAATAATTTCATAAAGTGAATAATTATAAGGATCATTTTGTGGCGAGGTCTTTTAACGATCCAAGGCCAAAATGGCTATTTCGGCCGATGCTTGTATAGTGCTTTTATCAAATAATGCGAGGAAATAAAAAAAACACATTCCAAATATTGCTTCCAAGTCGAATGTATTTACTAGGCGTACATAAAAGTAAAGAATTGGCGTTGTACAGTAAGAGCTGGAGCTACTCGCGCTGGTGGTGCAGGTGCAGGTGTCGGGGCAGCGCGGGGAGGGAGGGGAAGGGGCGGAGACGCGCGACCGGTTCACGGAATCGAATGAAATCTCTTTAGTCCGCACTGCGTTTTGATTTTACAAATTCGAATTTTAAAAAGTAAAACCATAAGACGAGAGGATTCCTGGCCTCCATTACTGTCGTCAATTTAAAAAAAAAATAAGAGTTTGACTTCGAGACAGGAAGTATGTACTTCTCTGGCTCAAAATTCGAATGAATTGAGCACATTTCAGAGCATCTGTGAGAAATAATAATTTACTGGCATGTACGGATATGTTTGGTCAAAATTCGTAATTAAAGATTTAATAGAAAACTGTGTCCGTTTTTTATATATTAGTAAAAATATCTACACACAAAAAAAATCATTATAGAAATAGAAATTGTTTATTTGCTTAGAATACTACATAGATCTTATAATTTTATATATAGTAGTAAGTATTCAGCCACATTTCGGAATATGATGTAAGTAAGTAAGTAATATGTTTATTTCACACACAGCAATGACCTAAACAGTTATAATCATAAAAAATAATTATGTAGTCAAAGGTAAACATATTGAAATCATGTCTGGTGGTCTGTTGTTATTGTGAAAAGGGTGAGAACTCAGCTTATGTAGTTAGGTAACTTACACACTGAGAAATAAAATCATTATCTAAATGTGAACTGAGACTGGTTTATTACCGTACGCCGAGTGCAGCTTTCCGCTGTCAACTTTAACTTACTTTAAATACATTCTTTTTTGTTACCATCATGAAATGAGTATAGTGTGCAAATCCTCTTTGATGAGTAGAGCAGTTAAATACTCATCAAGCTAATAAAGCTTTCAAAGCTCAGTTGCAATTTGTAGCTGCCACAGGTTACTGTCTCTATATTATTATTATCATCGTTATAGGAGTCTGTTAATTAGAAGCTTATTGGATATATCTTATCAAGTTATCATACATGAAAGTGACCGTATGTGACAAACACTCCCATGGGACACAGAGTGTATCGCCTTCACAAGACTCACTCGGTGACAAAAATAACTCCACACTCATATTACGTCATGGTCAAAGGGGACTGGTAATAATTTTTAAAATGTTAAGGAAGTACTCAAAATACTCCTTCACGAATGCAATCGTGTTTCGCCTATCTAAAGAATGCATATACTTTACCTGGTAGGTTGATTTAAAATGTAGGCACTTCCATTTCTATAGAGCCATATTTTTCTCAGCTAGAACCTCAGCAGGATTGGAGCGGAGCCAACGGTAGCGAGACCTTAGGGCAGAAGTCCAGCCAGAGCCTTGAGATATGGAGTGATTTATATTTCCGGTTATTACAGTTGTTTTAACTTTTTTTTTAAACTGAATCGTAGACAAAGAGAATAATAAAAAACTACGTTAGTGATGCATTGCGGCATGTGAAATTAAAAGGACATACGCCAATGGCTTGGAGTCGAAACTGCGGTGCAGCCGCCGCCGCTCGATTCCCTACCTTTGCATTTTGATTAATCATTTCATTCACAAGGCTAAGCAGAGGATAGGTTGATATATAAATAAAGTCCAATATTGCACACGAGTTGAAACCCATAACAAGCTATGGCGGAACCATTTCAGTCCCATTATCAGAATATATTTTTTAATACACTCATACACTCGCCCGTCCTGCATCTACCGAGAACATACTATGGGATAAGAAAATATAATTTCCACTGAACTGAACTGAATGACTTTGTAGCACTTATAAGATGGTGGATTTCGAGTGTGGTACTTACACTCGAAATCCACCATCTTATAAGTGCTACAAAGTCATTCACACTTAAAAGAAATGCATTAATTAGCTCTGAGGGCTTATATTTAGTATTTGAGTTGCGTGAAAGCTTACCACGAAACATGACACAGAAACATACATATCGATCAATATTTATTAATGCATCAGTTAGGTCGAACGAGTCGTTGCTTGCTCATTTGTCATAAGGTAAACAATACGGTGATTGGCCGGTTACGGAAAAATCACAGTAAATGATAAATTTAATAATTTAATTGATAAATTATTCAATTAATCAGGTATAAAAAATACCCAGTCCATGCAATCGTTAGCCACTGAAAGTTACAGCTATTGCCCACTCACATTCAAATTGCGAAACAATCATAAATTTGATTTATATGGATGAATAAAATTAGGGGCGTTCGTTCCTTCAAGGAGATTTATAAAAAGTTTTCAGACAAATACTAGGTACTGCTGATTGTTTCTTGCGCCGCTTTTTTCTTTCAGCTATAGCACCTTACAAAGCGGTGGTAGAGTAAAAAATATGACTTTGTAAAAATGTACTTTTTTAGAGAATTACTTGCAATTAAAAAAAATGACTTTATGACTCTAAGAGGCCTTTTTTCGCGTGTGTACTCGTAGTAGCTATCACTAGGCAATCACACCCTTGCCTCCCCTATTTAGGGGATTATTTATATATTACGTGTGTATTATTTAAGACTAAATACGTATGTATAATAAACCGATCTAAACACGGCTCTTTACTTCATCATCCTTTTCACAGAAATAAAAATAGTAGAAATCAGGTTCTATGAAATTTTTGACGGCCTTTTAAGTTTTCCTACTATTTTAGGGTTTACAAAATATTAAAAAATCGTGCCTAAAATACTCGTATATACCTACGTATACGTGCTATATGTTCGTGAGAAGACTTAAAATTCATGTTGTCGGGTAATTAAATTTACTTATTTACTAACCGGAGAAGGTAAAGAAACCTCTAAAGTACCGACCAGGATTACCGGAACAACGATGTCTCAGTTATCTAGCTGAGTTGAACTCGTTGCTTCCATTCTCACGGACAGTGTACTACACACACTTGTTCAGATATTTACATTCAGGATAGCCCTCTGAGGAAAGGTCAAAGGAGCGAATGTTGTATCCTACTTTAAATACAACATAAACTGTATTGTTACAAATTATATTTTAATAAGTTTGCAATATATTATATAAATATTATGTATATACGAGTACTTATTCCCCAAAAACATTTTATGTAAAAAGTAGCCAAGTCTCTCTTGTTGCGTAATTGCCAAGTCACAGAATGTTCTTAAACTTAAGATGTAGCCACTTGGAAGGACTTTTAATGAATGTAATAGAGGTAATAGCATTAGACTTGGCTCTACATTGGATCTCATTACTTTTACCGAGTAAAGATACACGAGGCTTGGCTACTTTTTACATGAAATGTTTTTGGGGGATTTCACTTCTTTTTGTATGTACGTGGAGTAGTTTCCATTACGTTTCTTGACCTTGGTTTCTAATTAATGGACACGAAATGATACCGCGTATTATTATTGTACATCACCATCTAGTTGTCAGTAGTAAATAACCCAGCTTAAACCGTGATTGGCATTTACGCAAGTGGGCCTTATTCATTCATTTCGACTTTCAGACTACAAATACGCAAGCGTTTATCAACAAGCCGTTATTTGCAGTTCGGAAAATTAATTTGTACGAATTTTGTACGGGCACTGTGGTTTACCAACCGCAAATAAAATTTCTGTCAATTTTCAAATATTTTTTTCTACTAAATACTATCCTAATACCGAATTTCAAGTTCCTAGGGCAGCTGGAAGTACCTCAGAATTTTGATGAACGGTCAGTCAGTCAGTCAGAGACGAAATAACGAAACTTTCTATTTTTTATCTCATAAACTATGAAAGATAGAAGCTTGAAATTAGAACTTAGAATGAGTACTCAAGTTGAAAATTATTTCAGGTTTCTGGAAACGACCAGAACAAAGACAGAGGGGGGTCAAAAGTGCTCTTAATTGCTTCGGGAAAGGTGGTAGGGCAGTGTAGCCGGTTATTTTGGCTCGTCTTGTCGGGTGCACTACTGTGCCCCCAGATTAATAACTGTAATAAAATTGAAAATGGTATGAGTATGACTCTGTGCAGAGTCAGCCAGGTGGTGCCGTAAGTTATTACAGCGTCTATACATATTTCAAGCTATTTTTTTAAAATAAGTGGTGTTTTTATTTAAATAACAATATGAGTGTAGCGACTTTATTATTTAGTACGGTGACTTCCTCGTAGCGTAGGTAACCAAGTAACATTAAGAAAATGGCTTCCAACAAGTGTTTCAAAAACTAATTTTCGATATTTCTATCTTATTTCTAAGAAAAATCCTTCCAAGTTCTTGCATTATTCCAATATTTTTAATTCATTTTTGCATTTTATCATCAAACTATAAACCCTAGTTATTAAAGAATCTCATTATCGCTGTAAGATCCCGTCGATGGTTAGATAGCTATCTTGTCCTCAAGACAAAGAAGTGCTCTCATAAAGAGTGCTCTTTTTCTATTAAAGAACTTTGACATTTTTCATTAGTTTTGATCATAACGTTGCTAAAGCTGATTAAATATTTTTTCATAGCTTAAAAATAAAAAGGAAACTAAATATTTTAGCAAGTAAGCGTGTACTGCAAATGCATCTTTTGCAACCCAAATGAAAAATGATGTAATGACACGATAAGCAAATTTAGATCACGCGATTTTCCCAACGATACCGTGCCTATTTAATATCATCCAACCCAAGAACTTTATTCGATACTTATGATATCATGTTGCGGTAAAAATCGATTCTGGCACCTTCGTTTCGAACATAGCCAGTGGACATGGTTCATATAAAATCTATTGTCAGTCGTAGTAAAAAGGAATTATAATCCTATAACTTGATGAATCTATATAATATAAAAATGAATGTTTCTTTGTTTGTAGGGGACGGACGGGCAAGAAGGATATTATGTTAATTTTAAAATTAAATAAAGTATTCATATTTATATAAACATATTTATTCTTGACTGTATACTTATAATCTTTGTACATTTGCACATTGATAAATGAGACCAATATGGTAAAAGATTAAATTCTTCTTTGATTTATTTCAGTTTTTTCAAAAGTATTACCTGCGCTGCTGCTGCATGGCGGGCAAAACGAATAATAGAAACTAATCAAAGCAATTATCGCAAAAATATGATCACAAAAATGGTGAAACATAAACTCAAGATGAATATGTTTCTTGCACGTCTATTTACATTAAACTTTACTGAAATATCAAAATAAATTAAAACAATCATAGATATTTACGGCGGTTGTTTCGTGAAGTGGATTCATGAAAATCCAATTTGTTTACATAAATATCTAATTAAGTTACCGGACGATAAGTGAAAGTAAACGCATCTGTTTAACAAATCGAGGGACATTAGCACTGTCTCATTCTATCGATTAAGTATTGAACTGGTCCAAATATTATTTTTGCCCGCCCTCTCCATCTTGCCCGTCCGTCCCCTACTCTATGCGTTCCTAAACCATTCATCCGATTGCGATGAAACTTTGGTAAGTTGTTGTGCGCAAGCCCGGGAAGGTTTCTGTGTCCAAAAAAATGTCCACGCGGGGGAGCCGCCGGGCAATAGCTAGTAATATTAATAAATACAATGTTTAAACTATTTTGTAAGTATATAAGTATTTTTATAATTTCGTGGTACCTACAATTGTTATTGAACCACGATATAAATATGTCCACTTGCAAGTGATCATAATTCGTACTACTTACACGTGGCTCCCAGCATGTTTCATGTTAAACTTTGGCGTACGAACAGTGAAGTTAATAATTGATACAGAAACCAGTTATAACTAGTAAGTAACTTTGACTCGAACAGATATCCAACTAATTTGGCGCACGCTCGATCTGCACCAACAAAAATTTAAACTTCGCTTACATAAGGGCATGCACAGTTGCACATTAAGTAAATTTGAGGTAATATTTAGGTAAGAGGAAGATAATCACTATCAATTTCAATATTGTAGTATTATAATGTAGTACGAGCATATATTGTAGTATTCCAATTAATACTTGTTTCAGAGTGGCAATTGCTTTGTAAGACGGATGGATTCTAGGTGTTTATTAGATACAATTACTCATATGCAATTCATAGGAATTTGTCCCGAATTACAGCCCCTTTAGACTTGTGCTTACCTCGTGCGACTTCAATTGGTATAATACAAGGTATTAGAAACCAAGTGCTTCGTCTCTTAGAATTAGAACTAAATAACGCAGCTAAATATAGAGGCCTTATTTTTCGTAAACATTTATAAAATGGAAAGAAGTTTATTAAATTTTCAGTCACATCCAACTGCAGCGATAAATATACAAAGGCTCAGACCTTATTCAGATGAATATCTGCAGTACCTAAATTTGGAATGCACTGCTCCTTCGATATTGAAGTGTTCACTCAGAGTTCAAGACTCTTCGTTTCAAGAGTCATTTATCAAGTAAGTATCTATCGACATGACGACGACAGAGCAAAATATCAGTTCTGATCCGATTATCTTGCAAATACCCAATATAGTCGTACTACAATACCTTATACTCTGAAAAACGAGATTTATATTTCAGATCAAATATCAATGGATTATAAAAATGTATTATTATTTTATAAAAATCATTTCTAAAAGTCAAATTCTTACAAACATGGTAGAAATATTGTTATACTTCGTCTACAGCTAGAAATATTATTCAAAATTGTAAGATTTAGCTGCATTTGGAATTGCTCACTGTTGCCGCAAAAATATGAAGAGAAATATTTCGCCGACGTTGACGGAGTCATATTTATGTGTACGATGTACGATATTTGCCGACTTTTTGAAATGCTGGTATGAAATCATTGGAATGAACAAAAACCCCTTCATTTTGAATGCCATTTACATAAGTACTTCATTCTCTGTTGAAACCTTATGGGAACCGTAAAAAAGGAACCTTATGGTGGGATTATCTGTAGGTCAAAGCTGAATTTCTCTGCAATAGCTCTTTTTAGAATTTGTTGTCTGCGTCTGTAGAACTGAATTTATAGAAAATTAAGGTTAATTGGGGTTAAAAGTTCACACGAACGGGGTCTTTAGGTTTTACTTAAATTTTAAGTCACAATGTTTAATCCAATTTGCAAAACATCGCATTCCTTTTATCTTCGAAGCTTGCAAAGCTAGAAATACTTCACAATAATAGAAGATAATTATATTAGTTGCTTCTATTGTAGATCTTGACCGCTGTATAAATATTATTTAGTTTTAAATTCAACAGTAGGATGAAAGCCAACGTTAGCTAAGTAATGTTTTATTTGTGACCATTTTCGCCATCGTCGATCGCGACGTTTCAACCTCACGCGATGTAGGTATACCAACCTGATTTAACTAACTACTTGATTTTTCAGCGCCCATAGTTCTACATTCGTTTGTGTTTATGAACTCATACTATACTTAATTGTGTGTAGGTATCCGATAAATGAGTACAATATCACGTAGAGGGTTCAGTAACACCGTATGACATTCTATCGCAAGGTTACTAAATGAACTTTAGAGGCTTAGAGACGGAGAATAGATTAGAATATTTAAACACACTTTATTGCATTTGTATATTATAAATAGTAGTATTAACTTACTTCCATGTGATGCTACTAGTGTTTATTTCCAATTATTTGTCCACACCTGTCGATATTTGACGACTATCGGCCAGCTGTTAATATTTTTTTTCTTGTTTAAGACTTTACGGTATAGTTCTTCTACTGTTTCCTTGGTCTCTCGTACGGTCGCTTTTGTTCGTTCTTGTGAGCTAGCGTCCTCCATTCTGTCTATGCCGGTATACATCGCAGTCATGTGGCATTAATACATTTATTTTATGGTCAGACAATTTTATTACATCTGTCGATCAAGTACCTACATCATAACACATTATCATCTTCAGAGTACAAGCTATACAGAAAAAAGATCTAAATATATTTGGCCATTATGGAAGCTACGAAACATATCGATTCGCACTTACCAGCCTAAAGAATACTAAACCTAATTTCATAACAAACGTTGTTGTCAACGTTGCAAAAATTGAGCTTTTAGCAACTTTGTAGTTGCTAAAAGCTCAATTTTTGCAATCTAATAACAATTTAGCATAAAACCTACCAATATCGAGTTAATTTAACTCGATTTTGCGCTCGCGAAGCTTTCACATGCTCTATAGATTCAGTTCTAGCGTACTAGATAGTAGTACTAGCCTTATCAATGTTTTCAGAATTTAAGGCTCCTTCATTCGAGCAACTCTAATTTCACTAACGTCATCGTCTCTACGCCCTGGACCTGGATATAAATCCGTTTACCAGGCAAATTTGGTCAGGCTGCCGTGCCCTAGTTTCACTAATGTTGTTATTTCTGAATCTATTGGAAGTTAGGTAAATTTATTCAAGCCCAATAGCTCAGTTTTGCCAAAGATCACAAACATTGTACACCCTCGTCGGCGGTCGTGCATAACTCGTACTCTTAAGTCGACAAAATATAATAGACAAACAAAAAGATTGCAATAAATATGAGGATTTAACTCTTACCAAAATATATTTTAATAGCAAATAGTTTAAGCAACTGCCACGTAATGATAGTCATTTTAATACGAGTTATGCGCCTGCGATAAGATGCGTGATCTTCCCGCACGTGATAGACATGATACTTTTAGTTATACGAGAAAAAAATGAAATATAAAAGCAGTTAACCAGTCCATGTCGTTAACGTCGTGAGCGGTCCTATAATAGATCAATGAGCTCAAATGAATGAAATGTTTTACCGACGACGCATGCCATTAGTTCTATATAGGAAAATAAAAATTGAGCTCTATGCATTAGCTACTATTTATTTGAAGTAATTACAAAGTGTTTAAATATTTCAAACGTTATTTTTTTTTCAAAAATATGGCGATTAAAAAAAAATATTGAAATCATAAAATATCACCACTTATACTTACTCGTATATAAATATTTCGATCGTTTGTATTCGTTGTAAGCAGTAGCGACTTAATTGTTGAGTACTTCTCAAAGTACGTAATGATATTTTACGCTTAATATTTAAATAAAACAAAATCTCAAATTATTTAAAATTATAGTTATAAATATTATCAATTATATATATAATGTAACAAAAAATATAGTATTAATCACGTGCGAGAAAATACTCGCCAACAGCACGTGTTGCGAAATTGACTCCTTGTGACAATCTGGTCATTTCCGGCCTAGTTGACAATCTACTATTTTCAATATCAGCCTATTGGAATTTGATCTAACGCTGGCATATGCATTTGAGTGGTTTACAAAATAACTTTAGAACTTTTTTATTAAACATGCAAGTTTATTCACGGCATTTTCTTTCTTATAGCTGCGTAATTAACATAAACTTACATATAATTGGGTATTATAATCTAATATGGTAGCTTTTTAGGTTACTAAAAGGCAATTGTTTAATTTTAATTAACTAAACCTTTCCGGAAAAAACTTAAAATTTCTGAATGTCCAATAATTCAATAAAACACTTACTGCTGTATACATGGAATAAAGTGGTTGTCGAGGACTACGTTAAATTTCATTTGGCTGCATCAGCTTGAAACCACATTTTCAGTCCAGTCTACCGGATCTAGTTATTTATTTACATTGAACCTTTTATTTAAATAATAGAGTAAGTACTCGTATATAAAGCTGGAAAGTTTTCATAAATAAAATGTTGAAAGATTTATTGTAAAAAGTCATTCATTACATTATAAATCCGGTTCGTAATCCCTTTGAGCCGTTTTCGGGTTTTATTAACTTGAAAAGCATGTAGGTACTACGGATTATTTCCATAAATAACATCCGTGTTCATACGTAAGATATAATTAATAATTTCATATTACAAAAAAAATATACTTGCATTATGATTTATCAGAAACTTGGGAACCATTATGCGAAAGGAGAGACAGGAAAACAATTAAGTTCGTGTGTTATATATAGATGCAGCAGCCACCACATAACTTCAACAATAACAGTACTCATGGTTTATGAAAATCACTTTATGATATCTCAAAGAAAGCCAATTCAATCATAACAATAATAATGAATAAAAATAGTTCGTTAGATAAGAAAATTCTCGCTTATTTTCTCAATTCAACTTATGACAAGATACAATAATGAAATTGTGATTATTAGAAGAAAATATTGTACCAATTAAAGCGTCCAAATTTTTCGAATTAGCGATAATTAACGTTAGAATACGTAACAGTTGTGATGCGCGGTCCATCTGTGTACAGCTAAGCTGTCACAGAAGAACGAAAGACTGTATACATGCGGGTTGTGATGTTAGCACCGCTATAACAATTAGTAGGATTGCAAAAGACATGGTAGTGAAGTGCAAGGTGTCACCGGAGGGATATAGTGACTGTGCGCCCGGCGGAAAGCCGGCATTGACTATGTAAGTGAGGTCCCGGATCCGTTCCTGACATGGGCGTGTGACGGGGCGAGTGCGGCGTCATGGCGGCCGTCGCCGGCCTGTACGGGCTGGGCGACGAGCAGCGGGCGAGGCACCGCCGCGGCCAGGCCAACGCCGCCGCCGCCGCCGAGCGCTCCGAGTCGAGGGATGACAACACAGAGGCGTAAGTTTTTGCATTACGCAATTCGTAGATCACCGGAGAGCATAATACCCATCATAATTTTTCTGACAAAACTATACTATTACGCTTTGTATTAACAAAGCTTTTGGCGATCTTAAAAGGCTTTCTTTATTAAAGAAGATTTTGTCATCAAAGAAGAATAAAATAAGATTTTGATATTGTACGTAAACAGGATCGTAGCCAATAATTAAAAATGTTGTCAGAGAATTAAAACTAGAACAAGCAACTACTTAAATATAATACCTACTAGGAAAATAAAAACCCTATCACGAGGGCGCCACAAAACATTTTTTTATTTAATTTCGCAATACGGCTAGGGTTTTTATATTTCTGGTCAAGCTTTAGCTGGCCATCCAGGTTTCTGTTATACCCGTAATTTCTAACGAGAACTTGTTTGTTATTTATTATTAAGTGTATGTTTATGTTTAGCAATAAGCCAACAAGTTTAGTAGATTGTATAACAAGGGCGAGCCGTAGGCGAGCGTTGTAGACAGACGAGTGCGACTAGTGGTCTTTCCGCACATGTTAGATACGACATTTTTTTATAAAAATGATTTGGGGAAGAAGGACCCGCCACTCACAATTATAGGTAATGGATTTCCGCAAAGTAACGCCTAATTCTATCAATTATCTTAAAGTATAAATATTTTACATACCTTCATATCGGCAGAATGGCTTTGAATTTAAGTCCAACCTACATTTTCCTAACAGAACAACAACCTACACTTCCAATGAATACAACTATGATCATCAGGCACAAAGCTAGGGATTCTTCATGCCTAAATACACCTAGGTTATTATATGAAAATCCCGAATTATACATACCTAGTCGAATTTAAAAATTTAACAATCTATTTTTTGTCAATTACACGGGAATTCAAGGAAATGAAAGTATTTAATGAATGAACAGAATGAATGGTGAATTAACTGTTTTAACATTTAATACTAGTCAACGTGATTTTGGATGAGCCAGGTAGTTTTAATAATTTGTATGAATATGACGCATTGTCATATGTACATAATAATCAATATTACAAGGCTAACTCGTCTTAAAAAGAATTAAATACGATTGAAGAACTAAAAAAAAAATTACTTGTCGAATAAAAAAGAAGTTAAACGGTAGTGCAGCGTACTGCATAGAATGGAATATTTCCGGAATGTGAGAATTGGGTGGGAATTAAGATTTTCTTTAAATCAGGGTAACTTCCGATTGTGGGTAATAGATTTCCACACAATATTCCCGCATTAGTGCGGGAATATGGCACCTGGCGCAGAGATTTCTGTCAATAAATAGGCCCATTTTTGAGCAGATGTAACCAAAAGTATTTTCTGTATGCTCCATGAAAAGCCATTCAGTTACCAATAAATAACAACAACAGCTGTGACACAGTTTCATCCGTATAAGCATTAATTATTGCTACTGGCTGTGCTGTTTCGTTATTTGCAAAAGATACTTAGCACTTTTGCATCATTTTATACGTATTCTCGTAATTTTATCTTTAATGCAGTAGGTACAGAGAACTCGTAGAAATTGATTCTGAATTCGGTTTCTCTATCACAATATAATTATGATAAGCATTAACAGGCAATTTTTCTAAATATTTTTTATTAAAATTTGAAATTTTAATTTTTAATTTCATTGTTTTGAAATTTTATCAGCTAAGTCTACTTCAGCCAATACAGCTTTGGTTTCGAGCATGACTAATGGCTCCATCTAGCGGCGAGTAGCATAACTAACGCTCGTATGTTAATGTGTTTTAGATGTTTTATATCAGGACTATATGCAGATTTTTAGCAATGTTGTCAATTTCACGTATTTAATTAATTAATTATAGTCTTAATTATGGTCCTCAATAATAAAAATTCCGAGTAATGTGATTTTCTGCTTATGTGACTGAAAATCTTCTTAGCTTAATTTTCTTATAAAAGCTGTAGTACTATACTGACGTAAAATGCTCAGTGAAAATTTTCTTATGTAAATAACTTTATAATGAAACAAATATATTTTTTTCGATTGGCGGCGCTTGTTTTCGGAGAACCTCGACTGCATTTGTAACGTCATTTCAAACAACGTACAACGCGAACTAGATGGCGCTACGAGAACTTCACTCAACACTGATTTCAGGTTCTTTAAAAACTCTATCTAGCACCATACCACAGCCATACGTAGTAGTAAATTATATATTCTTTGGTCATACTCATAAAAACCAAGAATCCTGAACTAAAAACTTCATTACAATATTATCAAACATAAAATTTAGTAAATTAGTATGAAAATAAGTATGTTTACTGGTACTTAATTAAAAGTAGAACAAAATTATACAGTCACCTATAGTTTGAAATTAGTTTTCAAGAGTTAAGACGCTTAGTGTTCATCCAAGGTGTCTAAATACGGCTCAGATAGCAGCAAAAGGGCTTATCCGAAAGTTAAGTTAGTTTCTGAGATATATAATATTTATTTGTATGGAAAAAAAATAAAAATCGTTACCTTTGCTTGCATATTACCACGGAAGTGGGGACAAAGGGGCGAAATGGACCCCCCCCCCCCCCCCCCCTCACCCCACTGAGTATTTCCGCGGTCCCGGCGACGAATATGTTTTTTGAATAGTACATTACTGCAGGGGCCAGGAAATTTGCCATTACCGGCCGTGGAGCAAAAATGCCTATTTCCGCTGAGTCTTGTACATAATTTTTACAAACAAACAGACCGAAAGACAAACGTGTCAAACTTATAACACGCCCTCCCTCGATCGGTCGGGGGTTAAAATAGGACCTCGCACAGAATTGTAAAAGCTTTCCGTCAAATTTTCTGTAAGTTGCCGGTGATAAACAGTTTTTGTTCGCGACTGTACAAATTCAGACTCAATAAATTATGTAATACAAAATCCAACTACAACCTACGATATAACCTTGTCGCACCCCACACTGTTGATATGACAAGGTTCCATCGTATTTTGATTTTGTTATTTATGACAAACAAACAGAACAAGAATAAAAAAGAAGCCTGTATGTATGGAGATTATATCTGCAGGATTTTGCGAAGTTTGTCTTCGGCAAGAGTCCAAAGCCGTAAACTTCTAGACGCTGAAGGTCAAACCCTCAAGGTCATTGGCGACTGTACACGCCATAATAGAGAATTTTGTCGAGTGTTCTTAGCTACGTATGATAAAAATTGGATTAGTGGTTTCCAAGATCTTGGAGTATCTTTGATGTCAGATGGGATCTCTGGAACGGTAAAATCCAAATGTTTCGAATTTGAGCTCAAATTTTCAGGTTCAATGGTGCCAAAAAAATATTTAAAGATGGCGGCCAAAAATGGCGGATAAATTGTTTGTTATTTTTTGTCTTATTTTCTATTGTACACAAAATTACATACAAAAGGGTATAATAAATGTGATATATAGGTACAAAGATAAGGAAGATGTGATTTGAGTAGGCAAGTTATATAACGTACTAGACGAATAGCGTAAAAATAACATATACAGAAAGTAAACTGGAAACTAAATACACTAAAACACAAAATTTATTATGTTTTGCTAATTCAAGTGAATATAAAAACCTGTATTATTATGTCCACTTCCAAATCTAGAAAATCGGAAAATAGATTTTTATAGGTTGGGGTTATATGAAACGAAAGCGGACCGAACCCACAGAAACCTATTTTCCGATTATCTAGATAAAACACACATAGGTTGATAAACACATATAGGTTGGGTCCGCTTCCGTTTCAAAATCCCTGTGTGTGCTAAAGGCGTAAGCTGAAAAAGTTCTAGGCTTTACAAGGTGTAAACTCGTACCGTTTTTATTACTAGACGTCTACACATAGACTTTAGTAATAATATACAGACTAGTACCTACCTGAATTGTTCCTTTTAAAATTACATATAAAATATTAAAAGATAATGTTCCGTACGATCGGTAATTAATAGAGATGCAGTTATTTACAGTTTTGATCGTAACGTGATCGAGGTGCTGAAGACCTTAAAGGCCTAAGATCTATGAATAATAAATAACTGCATCTCTATTACGAGTAATTACCGATCGCACAGAACATTATCTTTTAATATTCTAAATCTAATTTTGTAAGGAACAATTCTTCGTACCTACATGAATATATATTTCGTAATGATTTTAATTAAATAATGAATTTTAAACATATGTAAAAAATATAATTGCATTAGGAATGAAAATTAAAGTTTAAATCATCATCAGCAGCAGCAGCTCGCTCTAGTCCACTGCTGGACACAGGCCTCTCCCAGGGCGCGCCATTGAGCCCGATCTTCGGCTCTTCTCATCCAGTCGCTGCCAGCCACCTTGCGCAGATCGGCGCTCCATCTATCGTTCTACCTCTTTGGTCGCGGTGTTCCACTGTACACTAGGAACAATATTCAAGAAATCCCGGGAAATATATTTGAAAACCTATATCAGTTTCATCGTATGGAAAAATGTATGTAGGTACCTACAAGGTGTGAAGTTTTTTCGGAAAATCTGTATCTTAGTTATGATACTTTTCCTTTGTCCAATAATTAATTACATTATAATACCATTTTATATAAATATGTTCATGAGTTGTATTTAAAAGCGCCTCTTATTTGTTTTCCTCATAGGTGGAATGAAAAGCGGAGTGTATCACTCGGCACCAAAATTATTATTAAATATACTATTTTGATCGTCGATTAAAAATAATAATCTATCATATAAATGTCGAACCGTACTTTTAGTTTATACAAAACAATTCAGTCTAATCGCGCCATGACAGCTACGGCCCGTAGCATTTATACCTAATAATATACCTCTAAACTGACATGTAAAATGCACAAACATTAAGATAACAGAAATTACACCTTGCTTCACATAGCTTGATTAATTTGACAGATAAAAACTGGTGTCTATTTTAGTTCTGGGAAAGTTAGTGTACAACCACTGAGTACTATTTATACAAATATTACCGTGTTTGGAAAATGAATATGATTACTAAATCACGATTGATTACAAAGGCACGTAAATAATACAAATTTTAAATAGGCACGTCCATGTGATGGTCGTATGACCATTAGTGATAGAATGAAAATATATGCTATTTAAGTCATAAGTCTCTGCATTTGATGCCAGTGGACATACTCGTACCGAACCATGAGGTTCTATTTTTTTTACAAAAAATATGTATAAATATGTAGAATTATCGTCGTTACAAAGAATATTTCAGGACGATCTCCTGTCAAGCTAACTGAGTAATGTGGAATAAAACAAAGGGGAAGAAAAAAAAGTTGTATTTTTTATAAAAGCAATCTATGAATGTTCCAGACCTCATATCATTTGTAACATTTGACCTTAATTATCTTCAGCGTAATATCGCTGTTTTAAAAGTAATTTAACGATATAACATGCATCTAGTTCGATTTATTTATAGACAAAATAATGCATCTTGACCAAATATAATTAATTTATTTTATTTTTTGAGGGACTTACTTAGTTGTGTAAAGCTCTAACAATAGGTTGGCCACTATCTACACGACAAGAAGACGAAGAATTAACTTGTAGCGGTTTTTTTTCACACAATTTAATATCCATACCAATTAGAACGGATATTATTAACATTATGTTACTAGCTGTTAATCCCGTAACCATTATGTAAGGCCACGGATCTAGATATTTTATTTCACGTTATCCGATCGTATCCTGAAATACGGTCTTTACCTGTAGGTATTTGACCTTAAGGATAATATAAGCTCTGCAAAGTAATTATGTTGCCTGAAGGGAGTCAGAAGTAAGAAGAAGTCATTAAATCCACACACACAACCATACAGACAGAGACGATCTCATTACACTCGTAAGCTGAATGCTTCTAACGCAATTAATCGCTTCGTGAACGACTGCTACGAACATCGTAGACACGTAGCGTTTAGTAAGACTAAATGTACATAATCTGTTGCTCTGTTTTACGAGTACATACTTAATGTACATAATACGTAATTCCATAACCAAATTATATTATCCAATATTATTATTAAATATAAGTACTCACATCATAATTTCCACGGAGGTTGCTCCGACTTTGCTCCTACGTCCTGACAAGAGCGAAACATCGGAGCAACCTCCGCCATAATTATGAAATAATAATAATAAAAGCAACCTACACAAATATGGTAGACGCGTAGCAGATATAATTGTATAAGGTCGGGGAAAAAGTCTTTTCGCATATTGTATGTATAAACTTGTAATAAAATTTCTTTGGCTGTACTATTTGTATCTGGGTGGTTTTGATGACTTTGAAAAGGTTACATTAAACAAAACAAAAACAAATTCGTAAAATGTTGTTTCCAGCTATTTTGCATTTGTTTTTCTTTCTGTCAAAATGAGTAAATCTAATAAAGAAATTCGATCCATTTTTTGTAACAGTAGCACAAAATTGGTTTAAGCGTTTTCAATCTGGGAATTTTGATGTCAAAGATGCTCCTCGCTCTGGTCGCCGTGTTACGGATAAAATGGACGCCGTTTTTGAAAAAGTGAAGCAAGATCGGTATATCAGTAGTTACGACGTAGCTGAAGAACTGGAAATTGACCACAAAACAGTTTTGACCCATTTGAAAAAAGCTGGGTACACAAAAAAACTCGATATTTGTGTGCCACACGAACTCACTGAAAGAAACTTATTGAAGCGTGTAGGTACTCATTTGCGATTCTTTATTGAGACTTAATGAAACCAAACCGTTTTTGAAGAGATTGATAACTGGTGATGAAAAGTGGATCATGTACGACAAGAACGTGCGAAAAAGATCGTGGTCAAAGGTCGGTCAGGCTTTACAGACTGGCAAAGCCCGGGTTAACTCGCAATAAGGTGATGCTGTGTATATGGTGGGATTGGAAGGGCATTGTTCATTATGAGCTTTTACCGCCGGGCAGAATCATCTCTACTGCCAACAACTGATGAGATTAAAGCAAGAAGTTGAGAGAAAGTGGCCGGGATTGATCATTAGAAAGGGAGTGGTCTTTCATCACGATAACTCTAGACCACACACATCTCACCTTGCACCTTCAGATTTCCACCTGTTTTGGTTTCTTCAGAATTCTTTAGGCAGTGTCAGGTTAACATCAAGAGATGACTGCCAAAACTACTTGGTGCGTTTTTTTGATCATAAGTCCCAAAATTTCTACAGCAACGGGATCATGTCACCACCTACAAGATGTCAAAAAGTCATCGAACCAAATGGCACATATATACTATAATTAAATGTACCTAAACTTTGAAAAAAAAATGTCTTGAAAAAAAGTTTCTTCGCATTTTATATGAAAACTCATATAAAATGCGAAGAAACTTTTTCCCCGACCTTATATATATAATGATTAATAACTTAAATATCACCTCATTATATAAGATCTACAAAATATTTAAAAAAAAATGTATTACCGTTTTCCATAATTTTTCCATTGATTCTTGTGACCTCTGCGATACACGGGCTGCCTAGCAGGGGGCTTGGCAGCCCGTGTATCGCAGAGGTCAGATTACAGTATATTATACGAGTAGATATTGTCACAAAGTATTATGTCATAGAGTGTATTAAGTTTCGCAAAACAGAAATTAATACCATGTCACAACCAAAGATGGCACTACGGTTCGATTTCTGCTGGTCACAACAAAACATGTACAAGTACAACTCCGTTAGAGCGAGCTACGAATGTCGTAGACGCGTAGCGTTTACTTCGTCAGACCCTCAGGTTAGACCTTTGTTATCTACGACAAAGCGCGACTTTATCTTATGTACCTAATTAATGAACCCGCATGTACAGTGGAAAACATATTAAGCTATGCTTTGTGGAACCCTGTCGCAATAACTTTTGTTAGGATTCCTCGACATTCGTATGAATGCATCAAATGAGTTACAGTACTAAAGGGTGATGTTGGCCACATGTACATTATGTGGTAATAAGATAGCTCAACAATAATTAAGTATACTTATACAGCTTATTATAATATTTAACTCATCATCTTATCGTATGGTTAGTGGTCAATCTATTGTCAGATCTGTTCAGGCCGCTTTTAGGCCGCGACATGGCCTAACTAACTAACATGGCCTGAAGTTAAACTATCGAGACCGACAGTCAGTTTAACGTGCTGTCAGAGGTATGAAACTTGGCACCGAAAAAACCGGTGAAAAAGCTGACCGTTTTTCGGAACTGAATACTGTCGCATAGTACCCAAATAAACCTTTGTTTACGAACCATGCATGTTCGATATCAAAGCGAACGTCAAAATTCGTTTCTAGTCTGACTCAACGGACCGCAACCCGGAAAGTATCGCGGTTAGCGTCCATTTAAAGTGAACTGAGTTGTTGATATCCCATCTACTCGTACGAAGCGATTTGCTTCTTCGTTCATTTTGCGAACGGCTAAGGAATGGAACAGCCTGCCGGCGTCTGTATTTCCCGAAACCTACAACCTTGGGATCTTCAAGGCCAGAGTGAATAGGCATTTACTGGACCCGCATGCTCCATCGTCGACCTCATCGTCGCTTACCATCAGGCGTGATCGAGGTCAAATGCGAGTTTAGTAGAGAATAAAAAAATAAATTTTAAAAAACTAGCGTCGAAACTACTCGACGGATTTAGACCAAATAAACTGTATTTTAAAGAATAGAGTACACGCTACGATTTGATGTTAAAAAAATACAGTTTGCGATATTAATAAAGTTCTGCGATTGATTGCAAGTGAAATGGCACGGTCGAAAGAAATTTTTTTAAATTAACAGATTAAATCCCGTTTACGACGACCAAAACCACTTTCGGGAGCGAAAAAGATACGTCTTCATCGTTTAAGAAAGAAAGAAGCCCAGAAAAATGACACCGGTTCGAACCAGGTTGACCAAGATAGTTGACCCCCAAGGACGAAATTTGAATTCATTAAATAATAAAACCATCAGTAGTAGACTTCTGCCACCCCGATTTATTATTTTCCAATCTGGCTGAAATACGAACTTGACCTGTATTTGGTCCTAAGGATTAACTTTGCAATCTGTTAGTTAGATTGAAGACGGTTAGAAGTATCAAGGGCAGAGATCAATCTCATTATATTATTCTCATGAACTTTATAACTTAAGAGTAGATTGTCTAACTAGTGCGGGAAGGGCCAAATTGTCGCTACTAGAATTATTTCACAAAAATAACTGCAGGCGAGTGTTGTGGATACAGAAGTGAGTCGCGTGGTCTTTCCGCACGTGATAGACACGATATTTTTGTGACATCTGCAAGGAAAGAATAAAATTAAAAAAAACATTTAATAGTCCATGTGAATGTTCCATATTACTAATATGTCCATGGGCTCAAATAAGTGAACTGTTTTCGACGCATATAATTAACTATTGTTAATTAGACTAATTACTTAATTAATTACGTCTTGAAATTTTAGAAACTGTTTTTTTAATAATATAAAGATTTTCTTTAATAAAAATATCATCACGTACCAATACAAAATCGATTTATTTACCGATTTATTTGTACTTTATGTACAGTTTATTTGTATTCGGTATTATTGTTGTTGAGTATCGGTCGGAAGATCGTGGGATTTTTTCCGCACTCAGTGCGGGAATATGGCACTACCTGCACCGGTTTTAGTCGATAAATAGGCCCGTTTTTAAGCAGGTGTACCAAATTATATATATATAATTTAAACAAAAGGCGGGTTTTCTGGAAGAAATCTCTTTTAGATAAGTTCACCCTTTGTACAATGTCTCATTTTAATTGTTTTTATTAAGTCTATTGTTGTACAATACAGTGTAAATAAATAAAAGGAAGAGTAACATAATAAATAAAGTAAAATATACAAAAAAGAGGTTAAATTGTTAATTAAATAAATATTCTAGGTTATACTAGGTTTGTATCACTATAAACTTGAAGACGGATCAGCCCGATAAATTAGACGGCTAAAAGAATAAACGGGTAAAAGAAGAGAGGCTTTATGACAGTCACCACCATAAATTTAAATTAATGATTCTTTACAAAACTAATCTGTTAAATAAATTATGGTATGTGAAACTGATCCTGCTTTGGGTTGGCACTTTCCGAGAAGAGGCGAGCCGGCATGGCGCCGCCATGCGAAAGAAGGGGAGAGGGAGAAATCGGGAGGAAGCTGGCGTGGGGGAGATCCCTCCCCCTGGCTTCGGGAATGATACAGCAGTGCGACGCCGAGAGAAGAGGCAAGCAGACGCCGTGACGCCATAAGTGGCCTTGCCAATTTTAGGTCACAGTACTAACGTATACTAGAGTTGCTAAGGCAGCCCGATTATAAGGACCATTGAGTCAATTTATAACTAACCTGCAGTCGGCTTGTTAGCAAGCACTGTTTGGATTAATACCAGCTACTTGCTTTGATACAGTAACGGAAACACGTACGAGTAGCAATATTCGGTGCTACTTGTAATGTCGATTGTACAGAAATCCAACCAGTAGCGCCCTGTCCTATATTAATTTCGAAATCTGTGGTCGATTTTTATGAACTAACTAAAAGCAAGTTAGATCGATGTTGAATTATAATAAATGACAATATTATGTAGATAATTTTGTGTTAGCTATGTTGAAGAATCAAAATACCCAAAAAAACAGACATTGCATCAATATTCGACCTATCTACCAAAAGTTACTTTTTTACCGTTAGAAACTAGAAACTACAAAGTTTTATTTTTCGGTATTCTTGTGGGAAATTATTTGAAAAAGCTACATTTACCTTTTTTATATAAATAAGCTAAGACAAACAGGCAAACGGGCCATATTATGATGGTAAGTGGTCACCGTTGCCTAAGGACACGTACAATACCAGAGGCATTGCTTGTACGCTGTCGGCCTTAGAAGGATAGGATTCTCTTTACGTTCTTTTTGAACTTAAATCAATACTCCGGTAATATAAAAATTAAAAATTCCTGTTTGTAGATAGTATAGTTACTCGTAATACACGTCCTGTAATTGTAACAGGTGTAGGTTCCACACTTATAAAAAGTAAAAAAGTTTGAAAATGTCTCGTGTTTAAGTTTTAAAATCGTTTTCTATTTAAATATCTTTCGGAAAATAAACAAATCTATGACCTAAACGCGTAGATATCCCTGGGTGTCTCACTCTCATGACATCATGATCCCGCGGCAAAATTCACTGCAATACAGCACAGCGTTCACATGCATACATTATATGAGATTCTGACATGAACTTAATGAAAACTTTGGAGGATGACAGAACGCGTTAAAGAAAACTTTGGCTACTTATTTGATAATTTCATCGCTGAAAAACAGGTGACTTTCAGGCAACTACCTGTTTCCTTAGCTTCTCCCGAATCGATATTATCACTTGGATGTTCGCTATCTCTCTCACGCTTATTAAACAAGACGTCGGAGTTTGATATGTATCCAGTTCCCAGTTACATTGGCTGTAATTTCGCTATGAAACGGAAATATTTCCATTAGATTAGAATTCCATTAGATCTAGGATTGATAGGTATCAATCGTAGATCTAATGGAAATCTATACCTCTCGTCAACTAGGTAGTGGACGAGAGGTTCAAACGGGGCAAACACATAGATTCCATATGTGACAAACTACGTGCCATTTTAGGAAAAATGTAATATAAGGTGCCTTTCAACATATTCTTAAATATGTATGTATATCTATAGCATTCGCTGAATCAATAGGTAGTATCTTACGGAATTACTAGCTATGGAAGAACGTTCAAAACATACCTTGATAGGATACATGATTTACAAACACTATTACTTAAACTGATAGTTCCGCATAAAATAAGGAATTAATACTGCGGAACCATTCAAGGAGGTACTGTAATGTGATTACCGTTCACCAAAAAGCTAACTATCTGTTAGCGGTAGAACATTATAACAATTCAGATCTACAAATTTCTGTTTGCAATAAAATCTCCACAAGACAAAAAAAATATATCATTCGGCGTATGAATAATTTCTATGACAGACGTGGGATATCTATAGCGGCTGTACACACTTGGTCTCGCCCTCTCGCCGAGGTTCTCGGGTGAGAGGCTCAGAGGCGAGAGCACACCGTGTACACACTCGGTGCTCATTTGAAGTGTAGGTGCCCGCCAAGATGGACATGTCAGTGCTTACTGTCTGCCGTCTTAAGCTAGACAGCGAGCGACCTTTTAACATTTTGTCGAAATTGAGTTAATAATGCCGTTTCGGATTCTTTCATGATATACCTAATATTACTAGATGATTTCTTGACCTCCTGACCAGTGTTGGGAAAAATTCAATCTCAGTAATTAATTATTGAAAACTAATTATTAACGTCATTAGTGATGGATGAATGATAGAATGAATACACTTTATTGCACGAAAAATTAGTATGAAACAATGCGCACAGAGCAATAAATACAATCTAGGCGGTCTTATCGCTAAGAGCGATCTTTTCCAGACAAACTTTTGGTATAGTAATTTTGTAGGGAAAAGGTAGGTAATGACTACATAAAAAGATAATGGTATATCTAATAGAATATTATTATATTGTAACATACAATTCGAGTAATAGTAACAATGCAATATAATAAATAAAACATTTAAATAAGTAATAAATAAATAATAAACTAGGACACATATACCATCAGTATTTATATTAAAAGTTAGCTTTAGCCATTCTTTAGTTCAAAATAAAGAAGTCTATATATGCTACAGTTCCTAGAAAACTAAATTTCCACTTTTTCAATTCGTCAAAAGGTCTCCTTCTTGCTTAGTTTGACACGGGGCGCGGCGGCGCGGGCGGCGGCGAGGCGAGGCGAGAACGCGCGAGGCATGATGAGAGCCACCGCTTACACACTCGTCATCGGTCTGCCTCGTGGTGTCTCGGCGAGTGTGTACACCGGAATTGCCTGGGGATTGCCCCAACTTATTAAACGAAATTAAGCTAGAAATTAAAGAATCAATATATAGCAAAAATGTAAAACTAAAATGAAAAGTTAGATAATAATGTATACGTTAGCTAACTCCACATAGACAGCGTAAGTCGCAAAGCAGTGTCAATACGAGCAAACGGTGTGCCAGGACAAACCCAACATATTTTATTGGCATATATGTTTCAGAAACTGTGTTAACTAATTATTTTTTTAAAAATACTACCAATAACCGTAAAAAGAAAAAATTCGGCGAACGGATTTTATTCTTCGTCTATCACACTAAGTAGCTTATTATACAAGTAAAACGCGTTATAGGTAGTTAACACGAATATTACTTATATTTTTACCTTATATTTTTTTGAAGCTTTAGTAATATAGCTTTGAAGCTATAATAATAAAATATTTTACCTTTCTAAATCGGGTAAGATTGAATTGCATGATGAAATATTTTATTAGATTCTAGCGTTGGTAGTCGACTACTGGAATATCGATGAGTTTCTGTCTATTAGATTGACATTTCACAGAACTGACCTTATTTATAACTCTAAATTTAAAATTTAAAATCCCTGGCATTTCAGCTTGCATCATGGGGACCTTTGGACGAGGCACCACCCACAGATAACTTGACAGAACTTCTTGTATTTCACTATTAAACTGTTCTATTTGATATTTTCAAATTATTTCACTTGTTAACGTGTAGTAGTTTGTAAGTTTCGACATTGTAATATGTTTTCGGCCAATAAATGAGAATATAATTTAAAAAATTAAGTATTTGGAGATCCCCTTACTTTTTCCTGGTCATTATCAGGACCTAAAAATTTGAAATGTGAGAAGGGGGGAGGGGGGCAGCATGGACACATTTGAGCTCAGGCTCGAACCACCTAACTATTTCCAAGTTCTCGGAAGCTTTCCTAATGCAATATTTATCAGACATGGTTAAAACACTCACGACTAAATTCTCTGTTAAATAAAAACCCGCGTCTACGTAAATCGTAACATCGATGTTGAGTTGTGATAACCACAGACAACAAACATTCGCATCAAACTTATCAAAACTTAAAAACATTTCCTTTTGATCGGGGGTTAAAAATGAGCTGTTCCTAAAGGCTCGTCCACATTAGCTCATAAATCAGCTTATGATTAACTAATGTTATGACATAAAAGCTTGTTATAAGTTCACAAAAAGATTTAAAAACTGTATTATGTCGGCTAAAGCCGCGTAGATAACCAAGTTTGATTCCGACATTAGTATTCACTAACTAAGTGTAACCAACGTCAATCATAAGCTGATTTATCACAGAGGACATAGCTTTAGCAGCAGAATAAAGGTCATCTGTCTATCAAACCCTTTTCTATTCTAAAAGTGATGCCGGATATATCATCCATAAAAATGATTATACATTTATATTCAGTATTCAGTGAAGGGCATGAATAAAATGTAAGACGTGGCTAAAATAGTTCCAACCGACAGGTTTCACTTAATTGATGAAGCGCAAGCGGTCTTAAAATAAAAAAAGTGCTTATGACAGGGCCGTAGATAGGAAGTTTTTCTGCTTTTAACACCCCACTCCTCTCCGAAATTCTGTTTTTCGACTTAGCCTGCAATTCCCCCGATCCCCCGTAAGCTCATAAACCACTTAAAGAAACTTAAAAAAATAATGATAATGACCTTAACTTGACCTGCATATCAATATTTTTGGACATTATGTATGTTTTCTTTAGAGAAAAATTGATCCTTTGAGCCGTTAAAAATGTTTTCTTTCATACTCGAGTCTTATAATAAATTACTGATCCAACCAAAACTACATTACGATATTTATAGATGTAGACAGTGTTAAAAGATAAAAAGGGATTTGAAAAGTGAAATGTAATGTTTCCTAACACTTTGTAAGGGGTTGGTTGCGTGTGTATTTCCGATGTGCAACAACACAGTAGAGGCGGCGGCGTGACGAGCGCGTGGATGATAGCCAGAGCCGTGCGGGGAGCGTCGCGGCGCGCCGGGCGCGTTGCAGTGGTTGGCGCGCGGTGTCGATACGCGTGCGGTCGAGTGCGGGCCTGCGCGGGATGAGGGGTGTGTGGCGGGTACGCAAGCGCCAGTTCCCTGACGCCGCGCCACGGCGATACACGCGTTAGCCCGGGCTTCGAGACCGCCACGCGGCTATCTGCCGAGACCATGACTCGCTGCGCCCGGTGAGGCGCTGCCGCACGCGCCCCGAAAATACGCATTACGTAAAGATTCGCCGCTACGGACTCCACCCGCGACGAATATCACGGAGTGGCGGCGGCGGTCACATATCGATACATACATATCTATATTATACTGAACTTTCACGCAATCAACGCATTTTAATAGTTTAATGATCGACGTACTATAGTTTTCAGTCGCGCAACCGTGATCGCGCGCTTTGGGCGGATATTAGGCGGCAAAGTCGCGCAGCTCACGGCGAGTGCGCGGTGCGCGCCCCGCTGCCCGGCCGCGGCTCTCGGGCGGGCGTGCCGCAGTGTCCGCGGGCGGGAGAGATGCGAACGCCGCCGGCTCGCGCTTCCTTCCGCTCCGCACTTTGAGCTCATTATGAGGAGCTGCGCGGGGATGCACGCCGAGCGGGCATAGCACGGGTCGACAGCACGCGCCACGCGGCCGAGCACGGGCATGGCTCGCGAGTAAGGTGGCGGCCGCGGCGCGCTCCACGAGCCGGCCGGGGGGCGCAGCGGGCCAGCCGGCCTCTCCGCCGCGTCCCCACTGCACCGCCGCACTCACTCCGAGCCGATGACATATTGACGTTGAGCAGCCACCATTGCTCGCATAGAGTTGGTCGAGAAATGGGGGCTGACGCCTGTCCTCAGGCCGAGGCAGGAATGCCCCCGGGCCCAAGAGCAAGGCGGGGACCAAAGGTACGTACTGTCAGTCGAGAGACATTGTGTCGATCACTATATATATTGCGGAAGCTACGGGGGCGACCGTGCGATGTGTGACGGTCGTAAAGCGGTTTGCGGTCAGGATGTGTCGTTTGCGTCACAATACATACATTAAACAGGCGATGCGATGTTGCGTCGGCAGCCACACGGCTGGCCGAGGTGCGCCCGCTGCACGCGCGCCGCCCTCGTAGCGAGTCCTCCTGACACACATGTATATCGACGGTCTTATGGAATATTTCGACATGTGTTGGTGAGTGCACCACCTCAAGACGCCGGTGTCTACACTAACACTACTCTTGTACGAACTAACAACCCCTTTAGAAATTATATCTGTTCGTAAATTGATAATATCTTGTTATGTCAGCATCTATACCTTCGAAGAGCGCCAACGGCGTGTTGGATTTATATATTTACCCTCTCCATTACACAAGGCATGTCAGAAAGCTATGTAGTGTACGACACCGCGCGCGGTATCAACACATCGAGGACGAGGACAGGCGGGACGGTCGGAGTTCTAATGAGCGGCTTTTGTTCGCTTGAGAGCTAGCAACTATTCAAATGCAGTCAGAATTTCTATAGAGCTCCAGCGATAAACAAGGCTCTCCTTGTATATCGCTGGAGGTCTATAGAAATTCTGACTGCATTTGAATAGTAGGCTGTCTACTAATGATAAATTGTTCCGCATCTCATACCTTCTTCCTCCGTAATTCATAACTACATAATATTTGAAAACAGTAAAAATATCGATGATTATAGGTAAGTCGAGAGAGCAACTCATTTCATTTGGGTACGGTTTGAAAAATGTTTGACACAAACATTGTAAAATTATAGCTTATGTAGGTAGTTTAATTAGTAGATACATAATTATTATCCGAAATTAATAAATTTTTATACATTTCTTCCATATACGAGTATTTAGAACCTAGAATCCCGCACAGGTACCTAAATACATGTTTCGTCATCAAGCTTCCACTTGCTCCCAGTTTTAGGAATCATCACAGTATTGTAATGATCCCTCGAGACACTCGAATGAAGATAAAGCTGCGGGGCGAGAAGCTTACCTCATATTTTTTTTGTAATGTCTCCCGCTGCTTGGCAAATACCTCACACCAACCTCTCAATGTAATGTATCTTGTGATTCCTCCATCTCGCCATCTTCGTCTTGGATTGCCGCGCGCGATACCGCGATTGTTTCGGTGGGCTCCGTCCGGTGAATCAATTTGCTCACATATCCTGCCCGGTCCCACTATACTTTTACTCTTTACTCGCATAATAAAAAACAATATTTAATAACATTTACCTCATCTCACATTAGTGATTCGAGTCAATAAAACCTTCAAGCGTGTTATGTACGACAATTCGTACACTAATCTTATTGTTAAGCCATTGTTATGCATTCTCGATTTCCCCGGAAATCGGCTTTTCTCGTTTCCGAGAAATTTCGCTCGAGAAAGGCGAGAAATCGAGAAATGGTTAGAGATTATTTAATCGCGCTGTGCTGTGTGTTTCGTCGCTTGTCACGATCGCGGGCCACTGCTCACGCATTTTTCCTTTATGCCAGCTCTACTTTCATGGCAAGAATTCTTGGCGCGAAATCCCCGTGAAAATGAACACCCACTTCATGGTTTTTCATTACCGTTCTGGATTTCGAAGTAGCAGCTATCGCTGTTCATTGCATTCGCTGTTATTTTCAACTATGTTCGCCCTTTACGCCTAAAAGCGCCAAAAAAAAACTTCACGGAAGACTACTGAAGTCGGATCTTTCGTGGTATTTTGTTGGTCGCCGACTTCAGTAGTCGGTTTTTAATTTATTATATAATTATCGACGGGTTAAAATAAAGTGGTTTGTTTTCTTCTTAAAGAATATTTTGGAAACGTGTCGTGTATGTAGCTTGTATTATTTTATTAGACATCATTCTGCTATTTTTATTGTTAATTTACTGCGATGGATCAAGTAACTAACTAATTATAACTGCGACTACATCTACATGTTATTTCAAACCAGATGATTGCCCTGAAGTGTGAATCGACGTACTGAGCCTAATCCAAACTACTAACATAGGTAGGAATTATAATATAGATTTAATAATGTAGGCACCTACTATATATGCACATACCTATAAACACTCGGTAGTTAAATAAGAGTAAGATTTATTTAAGAAAAATGTTGACATTTATAAAACCCAAAGTCTTATTTACCTCGTACAAATGTTTAATTAAACTTGCTCTGCACGATACTAAAGAAAGTGTTAAGAAATAGGTAGGTGTTGATTGACACCTAAATTTGAGGCTTTAGCCATTGGTTTACCAACGGGTTCACTTCACCTTTCGTACACCGTGGAATTCTTTCGCGATCAACGCCACGTATTTATCGGGTATAAATCAGTGGGCAACAGTGAACCAATAGTACTCAGTGACACAGAATACACACAGAAGGTCAGCTCAATACAAACGCGCGAAATCGACTTACGCACACACGGGCACTGCGTACAGGCGATCTCAAAGGAAGTCAAAAGAATTCGGGCACGAAATACACGCGCTGCTATCGAGTGGGTACAATTGTTTGTACTTTTAATAAACGAAATACATTGTCAGAAATATTTTTCACAAGGCTATTTCTTTTAAACTAGAACCACTGCTCGTAGATTGAAAACGCGATGTCACCAGATTGTGCAATCAACGCGCATAGATTCAAGCCAAACCACGCCCTCCCTCCCCAGTCACTTGTGAGTGCATATCGGTAGTGTCCGCGTGCAGCGATATATTTTGTATTTCGTGCTAAAAAAATGTTATTTTTGTTTCTTACCCACTTGTATGATCAAATTATTTTATCTATTTTACTGCACCCTTAAAATCATTCCTTCTGTTTTCGAATCATGACAAGGTCAAACACCCAAAAGATGAGGTTGTATATACACAGCTAACCATATGCATTGGGTACACAGTGAGCCATTGATATACGGCGAGTTGGGGAAGTCGATGTTTGAAGAATTTGACTACTTATTTGGTTTCATAAACACAAAAACGTTGTTATTATTGTGGAGATTTATTTTTTCGATAAGAAAAAATAAATCAAATTTTTTTTTTTTCTCAAAAATCATAAATATTTAGACTTCGTTTTATTTTTCCTAGAATAATACACCTTCTATTAGTACTAATTATTTCAGATTGTTAATCGTTAAAAAATAAAAATATCTTTATTTAATTTCTCAAATTTTTGAAACTTTATCTTTTTTTTCTGTAAAATATAGGAGATTGTCTATGAGTCCGAATTATTTCAGATTATTTGACTTGCAAACTTCGGAGATAAGGGAGGGAACGGTAATTTTTCGAATATTTTTGGCCATAAGTCAAAAACTATAGCACATAAATTAAAATAAAAAATAGTTTTGTAATGTGCAAATAAAGCCCTTTCGTATGATACCGCACTTGACCCATTTTCAGATTTCGACCCTCCATTTCTGACCCCATTTTCAATAAAAATAAAATCATTCAACCCGAGATAGATGCGGGCAAGCAAGTTCTACAACTGTGATAAATTTCAAATCTATTGCATTAGTAGTTCCTGTAAAAACAGTTGTGACATACAAACGTACAACGTAAACGTAAACGTACGGATCCCTAAAAATGACCGATATTAACTTCATGTATTCTTTAATTTCTTTTCGGTTTCTACTGGATTGGATCGTCATTTCGGTTGGATTACTTCCAAAACTTATTGTGAAATCATCAGATAAGTGGTTTTATGACAATGATTACAAGGACGCGCGATCTGGACCGTTGTATGGTGTAAACGACTATCAACCATCGCAAGCTGGACGCGTAAGAAATCTATCTATAACTATAGGTATACAACTGTGATAACGTTGATCCAACCGAGTGACTGGATTCGATGATAACAAAGTTCGATTTTGACTCTCAAGAATATTAACAACCTTGCAAAAAAATAATCTCGAACACCACTCGTCAAATCAACTCCTATAACCACCTGTTGTTGTTTCGATTCGTTCGGTATTCGTAGCGTAAATCCATTGAAAATTAAAATCGTAAAAAGTATTTTTTCCATCTACATGAAACCCAAATAAGACAAACTATTTTTTACAAACAACAGCTGTCTAATTCAAATCACTTTCCATAGCCACCTGTTGTTGCTCCGGTTAAGATGGCTTCCACATAATTCCATTTTCATTCTAGTTAAGGCTAGGGACCCTTTTTCACGACTATTTACTAGGGGTTTTATATCTGATACAATTTTTTATACATAAACCAATCACACTTGTACAATACACGGCATACAATTAGTTTGTACTTACCCGGTCGAAGGAGTGGCCTAATTGCGCGTGTCGTGCACTGCGACGGCATACATGACTTTCCCTACGCCGCCGTCTTCATTAATTCAGAACCAGCCTCCATAGTGCCCCAATTTGCCCCATACAGTGACGCATTAGCTTAAACTCTGAAAAGGCTAAATAGCCTTAAACGCAAGGGGCGGTAAGATAATGACTTCACTTATAGTCCGCGGACAGGGAGGTAGGGTAGCGTCATAGAAGTTTTAATGCTCCGAGTGCGGCAACGCTAGCGGAGCGGTCAAACGGCTTAGGGTGTATACCTCCACGATCGATGTAGCATCGATGCATTAATCAACATCGTTCGCGTAGGTGTAATAGTTCAGGATGATCAATGATTGCGGCTTGTAAAATACGACGAACGACATTTGATCAACCTTGTGCTAGTTGTTGCGTTCAATCAAAGCCGATTATTTCGTCGATCAATGCTCAATCGATGGCAGATTTGGTGCACACAATGATCGACGTTGAACGGTCTATAAATCGATGTTGGGCAATACTACCGGTCATAGATGCAGGTGTAACACCCTTAATGTACCCCTGGCCCCATACGAAACTGATGATTCAGACACGGTTTGTTCCGTGACTACCGCTGGTGATAGTAATAAGCCGTCCAGTGATCAAGAAGCCTTTCCCCATTATTTTATTGTATACTAATAACTCCCTAACACTAATTTAATAGTACTAATTGATCTCCTTTTTCGCTAATTTTCAATCTCACTTAGTGTTAACTAAACAATTGAACAGTATAACAACTTCGAGGGCATTTGATGTCTTGCCATAGATTTTAATGCGTTACCATCCTCCAGTAAACTTATGATATTGCTAATTAGTCCGTTTGTTCCTTCATATAAGTACGTCTAACATTAGTACAATTTTCTTAATAAACCAATAAAAAAATAATTATTCTTGTTTTATAATCTTTAAGCTATTATAAAAACCTGTTATAATTATTACAGTTATTCAAAAACGTTACAGCTGAACAGGAATATTTGTTTGCTAATTTCGGCGTATTTTTAAGAATGTACGAATACAGTGATCAACATATACCCTCTGGTACTTTATCCCTTTAACTTAATTTTACCCATTCATACGAATGTCAAGAAATCATAACAAAAACTTATTTAAACAGGGTTCTACAGAGTACAGCTCGATGTGTCCTCCACTGTACATATTATGTACCTACAAGTATATATCTTCGGTGGTACGGAACGCTCAGTGCGTCATGTCTTGTTTTTATTTTTTCGTATTTTAAGATCCATACTGATATCATGTTATGCATACCTACGTTCATCTCTACTATTTATAGGATCATGGATAAATACTTCAACTTTACCCACGGTAAGTTCCAAGATTATTAGGAATTATCATGGATCTACCATTTGCTATAAATATTTGTTACCTACTTACTTCTTGACTTCTGTTTATGATTTGAAATAATGTTTACAATAAAGCTGGTGCTCAACAAAGCATGTAGTCTAGAGTGCCTCTACTACTCTAGACGAACTCTTTCAATAAATAGGTAAGAAGGATTTCCTGGAAAGATGCCATGCATGTCAAGTAAACATGTAGAGCCCACAGTTTTTACCCATTCTTCGAATTTCGTGTTTTAGTGTATCGAACATTAGGTACTCTTTCCTGTCTATGAAATATGAACCGTAGTCACAAGTTGTGACTGTAATCCTGTAAACCTGCCCTTCTATAATTATACAGGATGTACAGTCGGCCTCTAGCTGAAGTATACCATCTGTCAAAATTCTACAATTCTAATTTGAAGTATACAGGTTGTACCATTGAAATGGGTCAGTATAGGGAACTATAAGAGATATGTTCAAAGGAACCATGCCGTCGATTTTAGGGTTAAGAAAAACTGCATTCATAGATTTACAAAAAAACTCATACACGTATCGGCAATCGTACCGGTCACTGTAAGAAAAAAAATATTTTTAGTTGCTAGGCAAATTAAGCGCAAGCCAAATGGACCGCTTACTGTATTCCTATCCGTCGTGTCTGACTGGAAACTAATCTTGACGGTCGATTTGATATCGAACATGCATGGTTCCTAAACAAAGGTTTATTTGGGTACTATGCGACAGTGTTCAGTTCCGAAAAAGCTGTTGACATAATCTAGATTTGGTTTATTTTGATGACAGATCAAGACTAAAAATCGCCCAGTTTGTTATGCCCCTAAGCACGGATATAGGAATTGTATCAAATATTCGATATCGGTAAATTACAATTACAAGGCACGACGGTCATAGGGAATGTTCTCACTTCTTCTATTCTACGTTCTATTTGATAGAATCTATGAAGTAGATCAATGTGAATAGGCTTGCTATGCTATAAAACGCTCGTTGGAATGGAAGCTCAACTTTGGCACTCTTTCTATTCTATACCCTGTGAACGAAAGTCACAGTGTAGATATAGAATAGACACTAATAACGCGATAATTCCTTTCTATCATAGATCTATGCGATATATCATAGAATATATACCTATTTATAAATAATATACCCAACGTATTTGTCATATCATTAGAAACCAGCATTCCGGTGATGTCGCGTACTAAGTATAGATTAAAATTAATACTAATGAAATAATTTTTATAATCGGTTCAGTGTTCAATAGTTTTTGAGTTTACATGTTGGCTCTTTATACCATTTCCTACAGGAGACTGTACATGTGTTTTGTTGTGCCCTGTGTATGTATAATCAAGTGTACGCGGTTCTGGGTATTATAAAACGTTTTTCAGATAATATCTGTTGTAGACTGTCTCGTGTCGGTCTCCACGCCGCCGCCGCTAGCCGCCTGTCCCGCTTTTGTCACTCTTTGTCACAATTCCCTCTCCAAGCATCGCCTACGCACAAAAACGCGTGCTTTTATTTACTGTGATATTCCTAACCGACACTTGTTTTAGAACACAGAGCTATATTTAGACAAACCTTATTTTAGACTGACTGACTGGGATCTGGTTTGGATAACGCAACATAGCATTTGAGTAAAGTGGACAAATTTCGGAGCGCTATTCAGTTAAATAGGTGGGCACATGCAGCACGAGTAGCTATAAAGTTGTGTATTTTTCTTACGTATGGGTATCATAAAATCACGACACATCTGCATCTCAGTTATAAAAATTTAGAACTACACACGAATAGGTAGCATGTGGGATGTTAATAAAATAACCTTGCGCTTTGTAGCTTTCAGCTGATCCTAATATCATACACAGATTCGCTTTCAGAATCACTTATCCAATAAATCATACAGTGTAAATGTTTATCTCCTTAGCCGTACTCAAATTTATATTTACTGCCAATGGCACAGAAGGTTGGCCGCGCTATATAACTAGGTATTAAAGAGTGTCCCAATAAGAGTGCACTATTTAAATATTGTGTTATAATTTTTTTCGTGCAAGCGGCAACTCTAAAATTTGACAACTCTCACCTATGATTGTTCCGATCATTAAAAATGGAGCGCTACACAAAAGAAGAACGCGATATCATTGTGAAAACTCATTACAAAAATGGGGAAAATTACGCTGAGATTTCAGTGACTGTGAACGGCATTCGTTACAGGAACATGATAAGGGAGTTCTTGTGACCTCAACAGGATGGCATGGCTCTGGACGACATGTGGTATCAGCAGGACGGCGCCAACTACCACACCGCGTATGAAACAATCGGTTTATTGCAGCAACGGTTTCCAGACCAAATCATCTCACGAAATTCTGATGTCAACTGGCCACAAAGATCATGCGATTTAACGCCGTGCGATTTCTTTCTGTGGGGTTTTGTGAAATCTCGGGTTTATGAGAATAAACCAGAAACAATTCCTGAGCTCAAAGAAGAGATCCAACGCGTCATCGGTGAGATACAGCCACATCTTTGTCAAAAAGTCATCGAAAATTTCATGAAAAGAGCAATGGCCTGTCATCAGAGCCGCGGGGGCCATTTGCCGGATATTTTATAAAAAATTATTCCATACTTAATCGGAACATGTCTACTTTACAATGCAATAAAAATATCACAACTCACTCAAATAATACGTGTTTTTACTTTTAAATGAAATAATGCACTCTTATTGAAACATCCTATATAATGACTGTGAAAGTGTAAGCTTTTGGAATCAGGTTAGAAAATAATTGCGGGTCGTTCTTTATTCTATGACTTAGCAAAATGTTTTGTTGGAATGATTACTTATTCCGTGTATGGGACCGGATTAGAATATCCCTACCGCCACTGGTCAAGCGTGTCACACGAGGCGACGAAACCGAGTAACTTGCTGGAGGAAGGGGAAACTTTCAGGGTCTAATTAACAAGTCACAGAATGTTTCTAAGCTTAGGATAAGATGTAGCGACTTGGTGAGACTTGTTAATGAATGTAATAGACGTACATTGGATCTCATTACGTTTTCCGAGTAAAGATACACGGGACTTGGCTACTTTTTACATGAAATGTTTTTGAGGGATATCACTCCTTTTTGTAATTACGAGGAGTAGTTTATTCATTCATTGCGACTTTCAGACTACAAATACACAAGCATTTATCAATAATCAGTTATTTGCAGTTCGGAAAATTGTTTTTGTACGAACTTTGTTTACAAATTAAATTTGTCATAATTTGCGAATTAACTACGTTTTCGGATGTTTTAATTTTTCCTTTATTTATGTTTTAAACATTATCCTAATAATAAATTTCAAATTTCTAGGGCAGCTGGAAGTACCTACCTCAATTTTTTGATGATTGGTCACTCAGTCAATGACGAAATAGTGAAACTTTATATTTTTTATATCATAAAAAGCTTTAAGCTTAAGCTTTTTAAGCTCCTATTTTTATAGCTTTTTATAGCTTGACATTTGGAAGTTTAGCTATATTCGCGGTGTACTAAAGTGGATAATTATTTCTGGAAATGACCAGAACAAAGATAGAGAGGGGTCAAAAGTGCTCTGAATTGCTTCGGGAAAAGGCAGTGTGGCCCGCTATTCTGCTCGACTTGTCGAAACCGCTGCCGTGCCCTCAGATGTTGAAAATAATCGTCTTTTTTATCATTCGTAATATTATTATTCCTAGTATATTTTTATTATGTGTAATATTACTATTTACGTTAAATCTTTGATCTGTGATAATGTCTGAACTATATCGTTCGCAACAGGTGAGATTTGGGCCGAAAATATGAGATTTTATTGCATGAGGTCTGCCATCATCTATAGATAGGGTTCATGGTGAAAAGTTATTTTCATAGCGATATCGAAATGCATTCGTTAGTTGAACCGAAATGAAAAGGAAACCCCTACCTTCTTCATACTCATCATACAAATAATACGATACTCGTCCATTGTTGCTTAAAATAACGTCCATCCATTGATCATCAAGCCATTATAAATCTCTTAAGTGCACAAACACAAATTAACTAACAAACAAATACAAGCAACATAATTCCTCCGTTCCGTCGTTAGTAAAAATTGATATCTTTATAATCACTAAAACTTACTTGTCAGACACTTAAAGCTGCTCAGAAACATTGCAGTCACACTCATAGCTCAACCTCATCTCCTACAGTTGAAGTAGCACCTACCAGGAGCGCGGGCGGTCAGAAGAACGCCGTTTATCGCAGCCTTGCCACTTCAGCAAGCTGAAGCCAGCACTTCGTAACACTTCAATGCACTTCAAATAAGAGAGGGTTGTCGCCTACTCGTTCAACTTGAGCCAAATTTTCGAACTGTATTTTTTAGTTTTCTTAGTTAGTTTAGTTTATTGTTTAGTTTTAATTAAATATTTTAATCGTTATTTCCTAAGTTTTAATCTACTTCGTAAATGAATATTAACACGAATTAGGTACTTATTTCAAATTACAATTTTAACATTCCCAGTGATATCAAATAGTATTATTCAGTTGGTAATATCTTTCATATGATATTATTGTAAGGGCAACGTAAAATTCCTTGTTCATGAATAATTGCACAGCAAAAATCTGTCGTTCAAGTCATTAATTCAATTTTGTTCCCGTGAGTTGGTCATATTTCATATACATTTTTAGTTTCACCGTTTCACCCCTTTAAGAGAACGATCCATTTTCCCTGACAGCCGGTATAAATGGTACCTAATGGAAAAGTTATAGAAAAATATATTTACTGACTGTATTACTCTACGTTTATATTATGTTTTATATTATATTATTATATGACTAGTTATATATGTTATGGACCAAGTGATTAATAGGACATTATTCATAATGTCCAGGCGGATTGAATAATGTCCAAAATGAGGCGGCAATATGATAATATTATCAAAAATATTAAATTGACAGTGGTTTATTAATAATGTCCTTTATATAATGGGCAGAGTGATAAAAATAAGATCTTTCATCAGAGTGCACATAGATGTGCACGGACGGGCCTGGCGATCGGCTGCCGGGCAGGTGTGGAATTTTTCCCCGGAACCCCTGCTACTGTCTATGTCACAATCCCGGTATCGTGAGAACTATATCTTGAGTACTGGAAACCGGTATCGTGAGTACTGGGACCGACGGTCCTGGGTCTACGTAACGACCCTGACCACGAGGTAGAAATCATCATCATCAGCAGCCTATTCTAGTCCACTGCTGGACATAGGCCTCTCCCAGGGCGCGCCATTGAGCCCGATCTTCGGCTTTTCTCATCCAGTCGCTGCCAGCCACCTTACGCAGATCGTTACCGTAGAAAACCTCTATAAAAATTACACCGAGGAAGAAAAAACTACTTAAACCTGCTAAAAATTCCTAAACTATAAAATTGCACAACAATCTCATGCAATGTTCGTAATGACCAGACACTGTGATAAATAATGGAGATTAAATAGTTAATTAAAATGCCCAATTCGACTTGTCATTATTCATACTGCCCGGGCATTATAGATAGTGCCCTTATTAATCACTCGGTCCATAACTATACATATAGTATTCAATTTAAGATACTACTAAATTTCACGTGATATTAATAAATTCAACAACTCTACCCGACGACAGGTTAATAGATGAGCTATAAGCATAAAATTGTCATGGAATTATTTTAATTTTATTTATGTTAACAAAAATAATACTTGGTAGGTTGTCTTCTCTACCGCGCCGGCGTTATGGTAGGTTTGTTTAGTAACCATAGTTACCATCAACATCCCGAATGACAGTATGTCGCGTGGCTTACATTAAGCGCCTGCGGGATTATAGGTTTGGTACGTTACCATGGTAACCGTCATAAGCGGAATATTTTTAAATTTACGTGGATTTAGTACAGAGAAAATTGGGCATTGCAATTGTACATTTATTATGAAAGAGAGATCTTGTATCCAATTCCATGAAACTATTAATAAGTTTACTTTGTAATTGAGTGAGTTTCTCCCGCGTTTTTGTGGCATCCATGTCAGCTTTGTTTATTTTTGTCTTGCAAATTGTTTTACAGTGGTGCTTTTCTAGTAAGAATGGTGTTTCTTGCTCGAAGAATTTCGACAAGATATGAATAATGTGTGGGACAATGAAGTAAACTCTAATAAGACGCCGCTGCCCGATCCGTACTTGGTTGGATTTTAAAGAGCCATACTGCGTCCGGGACGCCTTCTTCTTTGGTTGGTGTGGTACAGAAGCGTGGAAGATTCTCCCAGATAGCATTGAAAAGTATCACACCAGCATTTTAATGGGTTATAAGAGTTGTTTACATTAGACATGGCTGTATGGCCCTTTGCCGTAAAAAAAAACACCAACAATTGTAATTGAGTTGACCGGTAATGTAATGAAAAACTACTTACTATTAATTTCTACACTAATTCGTTTGTGTTACTGATTGTGGTTTCGTATTAACCCTTTATCAGGCATAGTACGTTTCATTAACCACGTAGCAGTGGCACCAAATGGCAGTAGAAAAAAATATTCACTGACTGTAAATCTGTAATACTACACATTCATTTCATTCTTTGTATTATTCTGCGATTTATTATTACATATTTTATTCGGTGCTACGATTGTACTGAATTTCACGTGATAATATTTACAAATTTGACAACCCTACAAAAAATGGTCGTTGAAAAATTTATTTCAATGATCCTTGAATCTGGTGTATATTGAGTACGACCATAGAAATCAAATATTATATGTATAGAGGAGAGCACGATCGATGATACTTGATCTAAATACGTCAATCCCATCCAGTGTTTGCTACAAGCAAAAGCTGTTTATAAAATGTGCCTACATTCCTACGAAAATACCAAAAATCAAAAGACTTTGTAGAAGTATTAATACAGATTTATTACTTATACTTACCGAGGACAGGTGGATCCTGATGTGCAGGATCGCCTGGTTTGGTATCTATTTCTGCCGCAAAACAGAAATACTTGCGTTTCTGTGTTTCGGTTTGAAGGGTAAGAGAACCCACGTACCAGCTCATCATCAGCCTATTAATGTCCCCACTGTTGGGGCACAGGCCTCACCTTGCACAAGGGGGGTATGGGCCATGATTTACCGAGCGGGCCCAGTTGCAGTTAGACATGCAGGTTTCCTCACGATGTTTTCCTTCACCGCTAGAGCAGTCGGTAAATGTACATAAGTCTTCGAAAAAATCCGAAAAACTCATTGGTACATGGCATGGTTTCGAACCCGGACTACTGGAGTCCGGCGTCCTAGCCACTAGCTACAGACGCTTTACCAGTTCACGAGGCACTATCTAAGTCCTCAAGGTTAGCAGCGCATCGAAAACCCTCTAATAATAATACAGTGAGGTGAGATGTCTATGAGCGACGGTGACCATTTACAATGAGGTGGCCCGTTTGCTCGTCTGCTTTCCTTATTAAATTTTAAAAAACCTGCTGACATAATTGTTAGCCTCTAAAATGATTGCAGATGCAAAACTTCTTCCTCGTCTTCAAATTCTGGCTTCCAAGGCAGAAGATCTGGTCTTACAATTTAGCCAATAACACTTAATCAAGCGTATTCTTGTAATAGAAAGTCTCAAATGTACATTGAAATAAATGGAGCTTTCATGTAATAAGCGGACTTGTTAATTAAGGTTGGAAACAGTACCTATGACAATGACAAGTTTATGTTATAATCATTCAATAGTCGCAGTCAAATACATTAAATATAATTTCTTTATTAGGCAAAAAAACCATCATACAAACAATACTGTAATAAATAAATAATGTACTTACAATAAAATAAAATATGAAGTCCTCATAATACATGTCATTTCCGGTTCGCGCGCCGCGCTGGTGCACGGACAACCAATATTTAAATATCGGACATGTTAAGTCCTCGCTTATGGCTCTGAGTATGCTGTTGTGACAGATTCGCATTCTGTCCCAGAATAACGCTACGCGAGCCCTCACGACAGCATATAAATTATTATTAAAATGCTGATAGACACATTTTAACACTTCGAGGAGTTTTAGTGACAATTTTTACCGGTCATGAAGCTGCTCTTAATTCTTGTATTTGATTTAAGTATTTATGTAAATAAAATATTCATGTTAAATTAAAAAAAACTATGTAGCAATTCGTATGAATTAGCATAAGAAAATATCTGATTGATTTTAGCAGCCAAAACTTGCATATGATAATGATTTTGTAAAAAAATGTAATCAAAACGTTTTAAATTACGTTATTGATATAAATATTTAAACAAATCAATGTAATATCAATACGTTATATGAATATCACGGAAATATGTATGTCAAGTTAAAAATAAAATTTTATTGCTATTTGTTTTTTTTAATATTTTTGTTCACTTTTAGTCAGACAATACCTATAAATTTCATGGTACGAGTATACGCTATTGTAAGTTCTAGAATGATAACGAATATAACGTATAGTTACATGTATAAACGACTGACGATATAGCTGATCCAGTACCTATTTATTATATCGCTAGTGTATACATGGTAGTATTACCATGTATTATTTAAAAATAATTCATGGTAGTATACAAGCGACATATTATTTATATCCTAGACGTGTAACTTCCAACAGAATTCCCGTAAAAGATAGTACCAAACCTCACGCCACTGTGTGCGAATTTAAAATAATGCACATTTCTCACATAATGAAACTCAAATTAATATTTGAACAGAAATAGATCTTCCGGCGATGTCACAAAGGCGAATATCCGTCCACGTAACTCTTACATAGGATCGTATGATGCATAGATCGATTTCAAAATCGAAGTCAAACGCAAGGCGCGATTGACTCGCCGTTCGCACTCCGTTTTAAGCCCCGCCCACCTGAGTACACATTTGGTGGCGCCACTCGCGTGCGTCAATTACATTTCTAGGGGTAATAATTCGCTGTAGTATACAGTATACCTACTCCCAAACTCAACAATGTAATAATTGATAATTAATACCGTTTACATGGTCGAGGCAAATAGTAGAGCCAAATGATCTATCCAGTTATCAGTAGGTACTACAATTAATTCCACCCTATTCCGTAATAAACCAAACGGATTTTTAAATTAATTGTATATTACAGGTCGCTGCCGAAACTGTGCAGCCAAGAGGAGGAGCCGGGACGGCCACCGCAAGGGGGAGTAGTGACGTTCGAACCGATACAGCACGACCACGACTTCTGCGAAAGAGTCGTGATAAATGTAAGTGCATTTTAATTTCTGCGTTGTTATAATAACTCTAAATTTAAAAAGAACCCATACTTACTGACGTTGAGATCACAGATTCAAATATCGGAATGACACCACGGTCCTAAACATAGTATTCTATTTGAAATACCTATTACCGTTCTCGTGATCTCGACAAAAACATCGAAGATAGCCTGGAGCCTTGGAAACTACTGAAAGGATGGGTTTACACCGGACGAGCTGCTTTGCGAGGCAGCTGCTCGCCCGGTGTGGACACGCCTATCGATTTTAGACATAACTAAGAATTACCAGGTCTATATCATGAACAGTATTATCTAGGAACTTAAAAATTAGCTAAAGTATTGGTCATATCCTCTATTTGAACAACAAATATTAAATTTGATACATCTGCAAGTAATAGTTGTAAGTTGTGGGCAAAAACGGTAAAATATTTTTTTCATTCAATACTTAGCCTTTATAGTACGGGTCCAGATAGTGCGAGGTCCGACTCGCACTTACCGGTTTTTTAAATAAAAGGTAATAAGGTAACAAATATGATCTTTTTCCGATTCTAGCGTGCGCGAATAATAAGTACCTCAATGGTACCTACGGCCTTAGAATTAGTTTTATTATAGAATTGTTGTTGTTTGCAACAGTGCTGAACGAACTAGTCGAACAATTTTAAATCTACCCATAACATGTGATGGACATTGCTGTTTAGAATGTTGAAAACATTTTGCGTTGAGACTTGTATGAGTAGCTGTGTGGTATACGATAGTTTTGCTAATAAAAGTAACAACTATCAATGGGTTGTTATATAGTCTCTTTCACATAGGAAGGCACGTCGAACTTTAAAAAAAACGTAAATAAAATACGGATTCTCACTTATGAAAGTTGGAAGTCCTCCTCTGTATACGAGTATTCTCTGTGACTCAGCCGATCGGAATACTTCCAACATCTAGGTATCAGTGAGAATCCATGAATACATATTTTAATTAGGTTTTTAAAAAAATTATATGTGCCTTCTTATATGAAAAAGACTATAATAAAGGGAACTATAAGTAGGTATATGAATTTACAATATTCAATGGAGCAACTGATAGTACAGGGTAAAGTGGAGCAAGATCTCTGACAAGATGGTGGGACCTCATAAAGTCAGTAACGAAATGTTCCCTGGTAGTGTTCTCATTGCTAAAGCACCGTGCTCAAGACGTCGGAGCAGTCCATAACCATCACGACAGCTCTGTCAAGAAAGACCGACTAAGAAGAAGAATATATGTATAAGAAAAACAAATACTTAGACGAATCTTCATGCAAATCACACTGATAATTTTGATAATCACATTTATGATGAATGTGATGTGATTTCAGTAAGTCTTTTGGAAGTATGAAACACATTAGCTATGCTATGCATGTTGAATGCAGTCGCTAGAGTGCATAAAATTAGTTTCTAGAATGTAAATTAGCGTTAATTGACGTTAAAATTCCTGACCTTGTAAACTTCTGACATGCTCGGCTAGTTTTTATTTATATCGTAGCATTTCCGGTCTACATTATTTTTGGATAGCTGTGAGTTGTGAGGTGAAGAAAGTTCATTATACTTACTTACCCACGTAAAATATTTATATTTTTTTATTATACGTCACGTGGAAGCGAAAAACGAAGGCGGGAAAACACAGTGATTGGTTAAGTACCATGGCAACGCTCTTATAAGTAAACCTTACCTACCCTATATTACTTTCATGTTCGCACGTTCAGTTCAATGTCACCCTTATTAAATTAATTACCCTTATTATTATTGTTAGATGCAGGCCGAGGTACAGTCACTAATCGACTTTGTCACAATAAAACGTGGCGTAGGTAGGCCACAGCTACTGAATTCAAACGTAGCAACCTTAATTTCCACTTCGTATGGTTATACATATTATGGTATACGAGTACACACCAAATTATACCTACATTATTTAATTCTGCTCAAGTATAGTGCAACGATTGCCCAGTCATCGCAGTCGTTGCGTTTCCCACAGGAAGTTACAGTTTTTGCCCACAAGTTCATTACCTATAAGTAGGTATAGGTTTTATGCAAATAATTCAGACAAATCATAAGTGAGGGTCAGTTTGTTTCGTGTCGGTGGGCTACGTAACGCAGTCGTGTTTCCTCTATATACTCGTAATACTTAATGTGCTTACTATAAAGCACATTTAATAACTTCGTATTCGAGGTGAATAATCCTTTAGTTCGACTAACCTTGTTTATCAAATCAGGCCGTTTCTGAACCGTTATTTTCACGGTCATTAAAATATGTGTATATCATACTATAGTAAATCGCATGATAAAACACATATTACCAATAATAATAATGGATCATTCGAAATATACTTTAGCGGGGGTACCATACGAGTAAAGGGGTTCGATAAAATATATATTTTTGTAACCTTTTTGGTACCATTATTTATATATTTTTTAAATATATTTTTTGCTGAGAAATAATGACGTAAACACCCGTGAAAGACGTCAATTTTAGACAACTTTTGTTACAGGTCTATCTCTTAATCGGTTATTTAGGAGTTTGGAAATAGGCCATATGCACATTTTTTATTATTATTTTATAAATCGATTTATTAAACTGTTAATCATCCACAAAAAAAATTAGATTTTTTTAAATTACTATTTTATCTTAGAAAAAAAAAGTTTGGATACTGGTTACATCTACTTCAAACGAGCAGCCATTTCCCACGCTGCTTGTGACGTCAAAGGTCATATAAACAAAACTGAATTCGTCATATTTTTCACTGAATATATTGGTTTTATCAAAACACTGTAGTTAATACAAAATAAACTTGATAAATCTAATAAATCACGTGAACATCATGCTAACAAAACATTTATTTACATTTGACAATACAATACAATACAATACAAATATACTTTATTGCACACCCAGGACAAAAACAAAACATACAACATAAAGAGACGTACAATACAATGTGCAGAAGGCGGCCTTATCGCTTTAAGCGATATCTTCCAGGCAACCTTCAGGTGATGGAAAAATCATAAATAATATAATATACGGGTGCAAAAGACGTATGAAATAGATACTACCCACAAATAAATAAATAAAAATATTTTTTTAAAAAAATATATGCAAACCTTTGACCTTTGACGTCACGACCAAAGAGAAGCACGTTTGAGCTTTTTGGAATAGGTTAATTTCTGCAAAAATAATGATCAACAAAACTATGAATATTTCTAAATCTACTAAACCAAATAAAAATATAATGTTATTATTTTTGTTGATGTCAATAAATACAAAAAAAATAGTTTCAATTTTTTCAAAATTACTTGCACATTCCCTATTGGCTAAAATATTAGTCATATCCTCTATTTGAACAACAAATACTAAATCTTGGTACATCTATATTAGTTTGTAAGTTGTGAGTAAACATTAAAAGTTTTTTTACTCAATACTTACTAAGTCCTTATTAGTAGAAATCCCTATAGATGTGGCGAAGCCCGACTCGCACTTCTCCGGTTTTTTATGAATTTCGCTCTGTAATTCAAAGGCTTATCTATAGACATACGTTTCATACATGAAGTAACGAACGCCCGCCCCTCTATTTTTTCTTCTATGCAAGGTTACATACGAGTTGTCATTCGGGAAATTGTTCAAGACCTTGAAGAAAAGATTAGGGTGTGTGTTGTGCATGTTTCGAAAACTTTCGATAGTATACATCTGATCCTTAACTGTGCTTCAGGCTATCTCCATTCAGTGGCAGCCAGCAAAGTGGCTTCCTGCAAGATGTAGGAAAATCACAACAAAATAAGGGGTTTTATTATGTTATGTTACTCGAACATACATACACAGAAATCGGACTACTGACCTTTGGTTACGTACATACTTACGAGTAAAGACAGAAATCGAAAGATTTTTTGCGATTGTTGCATTGTAAATTAATAGTTTACTATAAATTAATTAAATAACTGTCCAAATGAATTAAGTACCGTTAAAATCAACAATAAGTCAGACACTACGATTTTATATTCGGCGAATTCAGCGTAATAAAATAACCAATAACCGTTTTAGCGTTCATGAATTGTAAACATGAGCCTTCTCCACATGCGATGATCGATTAATAGATAGACACTTAAAATGTACGCGAAATCGAGCCAAACTTTAAGGTGAAGATGCGCGACAATGATGTGAGCGCGACGGAAAAGGTATAAAGTTTGCACATAGTGATTAACCATTTCGAAATTAGATCATCATCATCAGCAGCAGCCTACTCTAGTCCACAGCTGGACATAGGCCTCTCCCAGGGCGCGCCATTGAGCCCGATCTTCGGCTCTTCTCATCCAGTCGCTGCCAGACACTTTGCGCAGATCATCGCTCCATTTAGCAGGGGGGCGTCCCACACTACGTTTACCCAACCGCGGTCTCCACTCCAGAACTCGTCTACCCCAGCAGTTGTCGGTTCTGCGACAGATGTGACCGGCCTACTGCCACTTCAGCTTGCTAATCTTATGAGCTATGTCGATAACTTTTGTTCTGTGCCGGATCTCCTCATTTCGGATTCGATCCAGCAGAGATACTCCGAGCATAGCTCTTTCCATAGCAGGCTGAGCAGCTTTCAATTTATGAGCCAGTCGCACCGCCAGTGTCCACGTTTCGGCTCCGTAGGTCATTACTGGTAGGACTCACTGGTTAAAGACTCTTGTCTTTAGACATTGAGGTATGGGCGACGAGAAGATGTGACGTAGCTTCTGAAATGCTGCCCAACCCAGCTGAATTCTTCTGTCGGCTTCTTTCTCGAAGTTGAAATTAAATATGATAAAATATTCCTCTTATAGTCTATAATTGAAAAAGTAGTACCCATACCTCATAAAACGCAATAAACTTAAAAGAGTTTCTCCTTGATACATTTTATAGAACTCGTACAAAATAAAAATAAAATTGATACCTAGGAAATTTATTTCTTACTAGAAATAGGTATCTAAGTACATACCTATGTATACATGTCCATTTTTAAACCTACGTTTGCAGGCCATAGAACCTGATTCTCTTAGACTCTAGTGATCTAGATCGAATGTGATCAAATCATGTTTTTAGAAAATGACGACATTATAGGTGTTCGTGTCGAGTATACAAAAAATGTTTTCTTGCTCAATTTTGTATTCATCATCATCTGTAGTAGGTGGTTTAACAGAAAAAAATATGTTAAAAATACACTACTACGAGTATATGACCCTGCTTCGCCTTTAACAGTGAACAAATTTAGTTTGCTTCATTCCACTCTAAATTTAGTTTCTACTACTCGATTGGCTTGGCGTATTGTTTAGTCCAGGTATAGTTTATTCGGAACTAAGAATAAACCAACTATTCGGTTGAGGCCCGAGCCCTTAATACCTAGGGCGATCCATAAATTTTTAGACAAATAGAAAATAAAAGAAATATTACATATGTTTCTTTACAACTTTTCAAAGTCAGAACCGGCTCAAAACATGTGAAAAACTGTTCTTTTGGAAGGTCGAAAAATGCCGCCTAAATTGGTCTACTGCTTCGTCCGCAGTCATAAATTTCCTTCCCCGCAGAGATTTCTTCAACGTGTGGAACAAAAAGAAATCACACGGAGCCAAGTCAGGACTGTAGGGGGGATGTGGTAGCAATTGCACGCCCGAATGGGTTAAAAAGTCCATTGTTCTAGCGGCCGTGTGAGCGGGAGCGTTGTTTTGGTGAAAAATTATACCACGCGTTTCGTTCCTCGGACGATCGTCACTCAGCTCCTGGAAGGCTTGCGGCACCAACCACCACCGGCTCGCTATACCATTGGCTATTAACTGTTCTTCGATCTTCCAGTGGAATTACGGTTACAGGCCCACTACGACGGAAAAAAACGACAACCATATTTTCGTTGACGCTTCGACCGCGAACAACCTTAGTGGGTAATCGTCTTCTTCAAAGACCCATTCTGTCGATTGCTGTTTCGTAAGCGGGTCGTAGCTGTATATCCAATATTCATCGGAAGTCAAGATGTAGGTCATCTGTTGTGAGCTACCTCCGTCGAATGTATCTAGCATAAACTGGCACCAGTCTACACGTCGGACTTTCAGCTATTCTGTAAGAGAGTGGAGTATCCATCCATCCACCATGTAAAGTGGTGGAAACTGACTGTGATTCAATCTTCATTTCATCTTGAATCTCGCGTTTGGTAATGGTGTGACATTCCTTTATTAGCCCATCCACCTTGATGACGTTTTCTTGAGTGACTTCCGTTGGTGGTCGCTCCGGTCTACGGTCATGTTTTAGGTCGCTTCGACCACGCTTAAACTCACGAAACCAATAAGTGATGGTGGCAAGTGATGGATCCAATTCCCCAAAAGCACTGATTAAATTTTCATGTGATTTCTTATATGTTAACACTCGTTTAAAATCATAATAGATCATAGTACGAAATGCTTCCCGCGTTACCTCCATCGTTATGACTGAAAAGTTACAGACATGTTATTTTACCAATTAATTAAAAAATAACTAAAGTTCGCCAGCCAGTTATATTTGGCCAAGGAGTTTGTAATACAATTTGCCTCCAAGGGATCATAAAAGTATAACTATGAGGTTGATTACAAGCCGTTGACTAACAATTTTTGGACCGCCCCACGTAGGAAGGACACTCCCTGCCCGCCACTGATTCCAACACAATATCTTTTGTATCACGGCCTGGTACCAAACACATCGTGTATACATAAGTATGTATAATAATAATGTGTTGGCTACTGACCTAAGCTATAGCCCCACTTGATTACGTATTTACGTCCAGTCAAATATTACTGGATGGATGTGGCCCAAACATGTCGGTGACGTCGTGAGACTATGTCAAAATGTACCGTATTTACTCCATAATTACTGCAAGCTAAGCATACCTAATATCATATAAAACATTAAAAAATGCCAGTTGTTCACAAGCTGCCAGCTGAGACTGAGTATTATCGATTTTTATTAGGTATTTACTCAGTTTTCGTTCGCGTGTAGTAGGTAGGTACGTCTCTTTACAATCTCTCGGTCATGACGCGTGTTGGTCAACGACTCCATAATTACAAAGCTACCTGTTGATTTACTACGCCATTTATTTTGAATACATGTCCGCTTATAAGTGCTGAAGTGTAAACACGGAGTACAGAATACGTCGACCCGAGTTCTGAAATAACTTCTTCCCTCCAGTCAAACATTTACATACATGTAACAACACATTAGCTTCGCGCGAGCGCATGTCAGGTTTAACTTTGTTCTAGTTCCAATTATCAAACGAAATTCATTAACATACTAATAACGTTATATTTGTGACGGGTAAAATCTGATCATAAAGCCAAAAACGATTCGCGGTTGCGTTTTATGTCTTTACATCGTTAGAAAATTAATTAAAATCTCTTCATAAAAGCATAAAAGTGCGTAGCCTGAACACGCGCACGTTTTAGCGGTTGCAGTACGCGCACCTCGCCCTTGAAGAACACACAATAAAATGTATTTTTGGAACGGTCCATTGCCAACCGCAGAGTAACATCCGCGGCGGCGAAAGAAATATCGTGTGAAACTGGACTGCTGGGCCCGCGAACCATAAACTTAATTTATGTGTCGGCCGCGTGCATTCGGTTGCTTGTAAATATTGATTCGATTCACTCTCCTAATGCTCGCTGACACGCTGCTGTTTACGTTCTCTGCACTAGTACAGCTTTGTATAAGCTATGACGCTGTTGTTGTCATACATGGGATAATAAACATTCACACCATGGACTTATACTTATGTTTTAGAAAGATTACGGCCGGGTATCGGGATTATTCGAAGATCTTCCCAGTATCACTCGTTTCCTCGGAGATTCGGGAAAATACCTTCGATAAATGTGTGGAACACCATGGAAGCCTAATCGAACATCCTAGAATGTCCTAAAATATCATGGAAGATTATGGATTCTGGATGGATATCACCTATCGAATGTTATAGAATGGAGGCGAAGGAAGGCCTGGAAAGGTATAGGAGTGGATCCATGAAATCGAAAATAACGGAAAGGGGAGACAATGACAGAAATAGTTATCACCTCGTATTTTCTGGGGTCAGTATATACTGACTGATAAGGAGTACGTGTCCATGCAGCAAGCAGTCTAGTTACGGACAGCGAATGGATCAAAATGATTATAAAGCATTTTGCGTGTGCAATTTTCTTTTGTTAATTTTTACGTTTATAATAAAGTTAAGCGACGGAAATTGGCTTTTCTTTTGAGATCCACACCCCACCACACCCGTAACAATATATTGCACAAGTTCATGTTTTTTTTTTCTAAATTACCTGTAACAATTATAAGAATCTAGACAAATAAAATTACAAGTGTGTAGGTCATATAGATCGAGTTAGGAGGAGGCACCTGTAATATCTATTCTAATATAATAATAGTAATATCTATTCTAATATATTTGACAGGTCAGTGAGAGGTTTAAAAAAACAGTGAAATAGTAAAGGTCTAAATGCACTTGCGCGACGCTTACTGCAACTGCACTGCAGCGGCTAGTTCTGAACGCACTGACGCGGCGCTACGCGTAACCTCATGCGTGGGCAACTGCAAACACGTCTGTTTCCTAGTGAAAATGGCGGCAGTTGCTGCCCTCGCACCCCGCGGCACAATCCCCATCTCCGAGAGTTGGTCACGGCCGAACGTGTCGCGCCGTTGTCTGCCGCGTCGCGTTTACGTTTGCGTTTAGCTCCATACAAACTCATATAACGAATATTCTGCCGCGCCGCGCAGTGTGGTGGAGTGCAGCGTAAGTGCGTCTAGACCTTAATGCACGTTGAGAGTGACATAAGTTGAGAGTTTGAAGATTTCACTACGAAGCCTGGCCTAACCTCTATAAAAAATATTTATATAGTATTTATGCGTGGCCACCGTTTTAAAGTTTTTCGAATATTTTTTAGTAGTTACGCCAAAATCTTTGTACCCCTTTATTGCATATTCAGTTAATTTGATGTGCAGTTAGTATTTTTGGTGTCAAAAGTGAAAACGGTATTCCGGTTCGCTTGATCAGATTTATTTTGTGTAATAAGGATAAATTATTGTATGTAGTGCTGATGTCATTTTTTAATTAATAAGTTGGATAAATCAATTTTTCCGCTTACTTAGTGATCGCCTTTATAATATGCCGACAGACGCGTGCCGGCCAACGTCAAAGAGACCGCCTGTCAGCGTACACGCGCGCGGGAATTTGACATTTAATATAATATCGACGCTTCACAGTGAATGGTTGTTTTAGTTTATGTTACGTGCATTAAAAATGTTTTTTCGGCCGTGGGGGGGCCCCCCCACGGCCGAAAAAACATTTTTAATGCACGGAGCACAAGGAGATTTCTCAACAAGAAATTCCAAAGCCCAATGAACCTACAACAAAAGACACAAATTTTGCAATACCTATAAGCAAATTATTGTGAATGTTCATCGGAACTGTGTTGGTTGAATTCTTGAAGGAAAGAAACCACCTTTCCTTCCTTTCCTTTGAAATGGATAAAGATTTTAATTGGATGGATAAGCCAAGCCTGCTACAATAGAAGAAACTTCAAAAATAGTGGGGATAATGTTTTATTTTATCTAAATATTTTATTGCCTTTTATTAAATTTCGTTTTCTTTCAGTTTTATTTTGTTTATCGACAGTCACATAAAACCTTTGCATGTAATTCAATGGTGGCAGACTGATTGCTATAACATAATTACGTTTGGGTAACGATTACTAAGCTGGAGGATAAACTTTAATGCAATAATATAATAGGTACTAATGTAATTTTATTGATGGGACATGTTTTGGTGTTTGTAAAGTTTTTTGACGTGCATTTTAATACATAACAGATAACTCAACAAGTTGGTAGGATGACTAATAAAACAACAACGTTTAGGTAAAATACGACTTTATTCATCAACATAGTCGCCTTCAAGAGTGATTCATTCCAACGCTTTTCTAACATTTCTATGCCTTTCTTAAAGAACGATTTGTCCAACCTTTCAAAATACGCTTCAGTTTCGGCGATCACATCCTCATTGGAGCCATATCTCTTACCTTCACATTTTTTTGATATTTGTAAACAGATACTGGGCTACATTTACGATGGATGCGGAAGCAATTCGAAGTGCAATTCGTGCAATTTTGCCATTGTTGCGATCGACTTGTGACACGGTGCATTGTCTTGGTTGTCAATGTTTTACCAACTCACGAAATTCAGATTTTTCCATTGTTTTAAAAATTACAAAAGTAGCGTCTCTAAACCACTGTAATTTTGGTTTTTGCAACACGATTTTAAAATCGCGATTTCTCCTCGCATGTGCGCGCACCTACATATAAACCCATACATTGCATTTCTGTGACAAAATAATAGCGCGATTAAAAATCGTAGTGCGTGCTAGGCTTTACTTTTTTTTGTAAACTAATGGTCGGAATGTCAATAAATTTTAACACATATCGTTTGAAGGTTGGTACTAGTACATACTTTTCAAGCTATATCCCTTACGGCAATGGGAATGGAGCGCCATACATTTCTATCTTGGCGTGCCTAGTCTTTCTCTACAGTTATTAGTTTTAATTTTGATTGATTTTTTTTTACTAATGTTTTTGTCAACAGGTGAGCGGGCTGAAGTTCGAGACCCAGCTCCGTACACTAAACCAATTTCCGGAAACACTGCTGGGGGACCCGACGAGGAGGATAAGATACTTTGACCCATTAAGGTAAGTTATTAGTCGGTACATAAATTATCTACTTCAGTAAAGAAGTTTAGATAACAAAGAGTTTTTTCAGAAACGAATATTTCTTCGATCGCAATCGCCCATCATTCGACGCGATACTCTACTACTACCAGAGCGGGGGCCGACTCAGGCGCCCAGTGAACGTCCCTTTGGACGTTTTCTCGGAGGAAATCAAATTTTACGAGCTTGGGGAGCAGGCTACCAACAAATTCCGGTATAATTAAACTACATATTATTAATATCATTTAGTTATTCCGTTCAATAATTCTTCCAAACTTACAAAATGAATTCAATTTCAGTGAAGATGAGGGCTTTATAAAAGAAGAAGAAAAGCCACTTCCATCCAACGAACGTCAGCGTAAAATTTGGCTCCTTTTCGAATACCCCGAGAGTTCCCAGGCGGCTCGAGTGGTGGCCATCATCTCTGTCTTCGTAATCCTTCTATCTATCGTCATCTTCTGCCTGGAAACTCTCCCGGAATTCAAACACTACAAGGTTTTCAACACTACCACAAACGGCACTAAGATCGAAGAGGACGAAGTACCCGACATCACAGACCCTTTCTTCCTGATTGAAACACTATGTATAATCTGGTTCACTTTTGAGTTGATAGTGCGGTTCCTGGCCTGTCCGAACAAGTTCAATTTCTTTAGAGACGTGATGAACATTATAGACATAATCGCCATTATACCTTACTTCATCACTCTCGCTACTGTGGTCGCTGAGGAAGAGGATACTTTGAATCTCCCACGAGCACCTGTTTCCCCTCAAGACAAATCTACAAATCAAGCAATGAGTCTTGCTATTCTCCGAGTGATACGACTTGTGCGAGTCTTCCGGATCTTCAAACTGTCGCGGCACTCCAAGGGCTTGCAAATTCTAGGCCGAACCCTCAAAGCATCGATGCGCGAGCTTGGACTTTTAATATTTTTCCTATTTATCGGTAAGTTGAAATTTTACTTTAGACAACATTATAGGAAATTATTTATTTAAACTGATCTAATATTAATTCTGGATTTATGTAATGGTGCACTTTAGGTGAAGGATGAGTAATCTTATAACTCTATTATATTTTCATTAAAACAAAAGTAAATAATATACCTTGGGATGATTGCAAAAGTTGTGGAGACGAAATGGATGCAGATGTAGCTACCACTAAGGCTCAGAGTGGTGCGCGATCAACATAAGGCGATGCAGCAGTCGTAGCGGCGCGGGGCCCTTCACGACCTTGCGTACACAATTTCATTTTGCGTTCGCAGGAGTGGTTGTGTTCTCCAGTGCCGTTTTCTTTGCCGATAAAGAGTGCCCCGATACAAATTTTTCCTCCATACCTGATGCATTTTGGTGGGCAGTCATAACGATGACCACCGTTGGTTATGGAGATATGAGGTAACCCGCGTCGCACCCCTGCCCGCTCGTTCAAGCGCTCCCTGGCACTGTATGTCGCACTGTATTCTCCGTCGGTGTGTGCTTGTTCTTAAAGGTGTGGTGCTGTTTTCATCTGCGGTGTACTTCGCTGAAGCCGGAAGTGAGAACAGCTTCTTCAAATCCATACCTGATGCGTTTTGGTGGGCGGTCGTGACAATGACGACCGTAGGATACGGGGACATGACGTATGATAACAGCGACTTCACCCTAAGTTTCATCTTGCCTTTTCGTCATCCTCATTTTTTATCCTAAAACTTATCCATTGGCATTTTAACACGATTGTGATTTTCGTTCGCCATTATCATGTAAATTACATTCGCTTCAGTTTGATTTTACCGTCGGTTCGCTTAGAACTAAACCGATCACTTCACGTTTTGTTCACTTTTACGAATTATTGCACGTTCGACAACGTTGGTTATACTATTGTCTTTATGTTATTTCAGTCACTCTACCTTTCTCATCAATTTCTTCCTGAACTCTTACAATTTTACATGGAAGCAAAGCAGTAAAATTTTCCACAGTTAAATTATTGAGATTGTTTTGGAAGAACGATGTACGAATTGTATGGCTTATTCGTACACCATGATCTGCCGTCGGTGTGACAATCGCCCTTCCCAAAGCGTATTCACTTGAGACAGAACAGCTTTAGTTGTTATACACTTCAACTTTTAAAGAGCTAATATAATAGTGAGTTTTAAAAACTCTATAAAATACCAATAAGTATCAATTTTAGAAAATCTTGAGTTGAAGTGAAACTTGAAGAAGTTCACCTTCCTTTTCTAACGCTCTTCTTTAACGCTTTCGCTGAAAATGTATACCTGATTGTACCACATGTAATTGGTGTTGTGTTGTAACAAACAATGTTGACATGATAGCTCGTCGAAAATGGTGATAGTCTCAATTGTGCGTGTGCGCCCATGTTGTCATCATAACGAGCATCATCTATTTCTTCATATAATAGATATCAATTTTTACAATTATTTTGCTTACTCGTCAAGCGTCGTACCGAGTTGGTCTGATTGTATTTTTTGCATTTCTCTTTCTATTAATTTGGAATGTACTATATCGTGTTTAATCTCAATATAACTGGTAAATTTTACATACAAATGCTACTATGTAAAATTGATGTTCATTTAATCATTGCTTATTTTTGTAATTGGCTTTTTATCCATTAGCTTTCACACCATTTTCGATAGAGAGAATTAAGTGTATCTAGGAAAATAGTGCATTGTGAAAATTATGCATGAACTCAAAGTCGTTTCGTTTCTGACACCCTCGGTAGCTAAGTGTTTAGAACTACATTTCTGTAGTTACTTATGTGTCCTGTCCTTTAATTTAATGAAAATTATAAGATTATTATATAAAGATTGTTATCGACACATTGATCTTGTAGGAATTAAATAGGCATATGTCTTTAACACTTTTGCTGGCGATAAACATTTGCAATGCGATAAAAATCTAATATTACAGATATTCTGTAATGCTGGCGGGTGTGTATGGTGATGAATGAAATTGTATAGCTTGCGTTATACTTACCCCATTTTTGCATTGCGATTGATCTAATTTTACTGTAACAACGTTCGTATAAAAGAAACATTCTTGTACGGCCCCATGTGGAGACGTATACAGGGGCAATATTTATGTTTGACATTCTTCAAAAATTACTCGACTGATGCTATAAATTATTTTACTAATCTATAGTTTTAAGGGTACCGGGTATCTACAGGTAGTGAAAGAATTTTAGGAATAGGTCTAGTAGTTTTTGAGATAATTTCAAACATTATATGTTGCGTTGTATGATAATGTCTGCAGGCGACTACATGGTGGAAAAAAACATACTAATAAAAAAACGGTTAAAAAGGTGACTCCATTGCCGTTAAATGACAACATGGTTCTATGTCATTGAGATGGCAGAGAATTCTAATACCAACAAGGACCGTGAAAACTACTTAAATCAACAAATTACTTAACTCGAATAGATTAAAATTAAAATTTCGTTCGATGTCGTCATTTATAAAGCAGTGGAGTTGACTAATGTCGATTTTTTAAAGTTATTCCGGCTAAGAACATGAAATCTAAGGACACGGTAGTGCGTAAGCAAGTTCCACGTTACATAATATGATGCGTTTTAACGTAGTTTTCATACAAAAATTAATGTAACCTTTACAATCTGTTTATGAAATATTGATATAGTTCTGTAATAAATTGGGTTATAAGTACAATCACTAGTACGAATAAATTATATTATTTACGCTATTTAAAAGACTACAAATTATATTATACTAAAACAAGTAGGTATTTTTTGAAGCTCAGGTATTTTTCTTTAGAATGCCATTCCAGATTCAGACCTAACTAATATCTTACCTAAATAATGTATCAGTATTATCATGAAATAAGGGACAGGTAAGTACGTTATAAATATAATTTGTCTAATTTCTGTATGAAAACTACACTAGAGCGTATCATTAAACAATAAAAGACAATAATGGAGAATCCATTTGTCGTTATGACAATTAGTAAAAGACATTTTCCAGACGTAGTTTTTTGTAAATCGAAATCCCCTTTGTTACATCGTGTTTTAGTAGTCAAATTATGGAAATGGTACGTAATAAGTATTATAATATAGCGCATGTTCGTTCATCGTTTTTCAGTTTTGTTTTGTACTTACTATACCAATATTTTCGGCATAGTTTTTGGTTACATCGTATCACCTTTGTTATATTTGTCGATTTAATCTCAAAAACAGATGATTAAATCACTTGTTATTTCTCAAATATAGGCCCGTTGGTGTTTGGGGAAAAATCGTCGGCTCTCTTTGTGCAATCGCCGGTGTGCTCACCATTGCATTGCCCGTGCCTGTCATCGTGTCCAACTTCAACTACTTTTACCATCGCGAAACTGATCAGGAGGAAATGCAGTCGCAGAACTTCAATCATGTCACCAGCTGTCCTTATCTGCCCGGGACCATGGGGGAACCTTATCTTAGTGAGTAAAAATTATCTCATCGAAATAATGTTTGTTAAATTAGACAAATGGTTATTTAAGTTTATCGTTTGTTTCACACCTTGTCACCATTTCAAATAAATAAGTAGATATATGAGTTTCAATCGGCCTATCCATATTTAGAAAAATGTATTGTTCCTATTTTTACAAATGGCATGCTAAGCTTCTTAGGTTGATTTGAAACGCATGTTTAGCTTTTGTTTTATTTGGTTCTTTTAAGTTAATTTTCGGTAATTTCAGGTGGGAAGGATGATGAAAAGGACGAGTTCTGCAGTGATCACTGACTATATTACCATGTTTGGTTTTTTCTTTTACGGAATCGATAGAGACGATTTTTGTGATATTAATTATTAAGGGGCGAGAAAGTGCAACTTGTTTTGTAAATATTAGTCCAATAAGTGATGTGAAAAAATAAAATTGTTATTTATTTTCCTTAAAGTTATGTTTGAGTGAAAATGTGTTATTGATATTCAAAAATTTATATTTTCTAGTTGATTTGCATTAATTTATTTACTTACTAGAAACGACCTCAGTGTGCATTTCTGTACCTTGTTAGCCATTATTTTTTGTTTTACCTATGTTGTGTGGTAGTGTAATAATGTACTTGCATATTCGTCTTCAGAAAGTACAAACTAGAAGTCACACATTTCAGTTCGCACTATCTGTGAAACTCACTATTCATCAATTTCCTATTTTCTTACAACTTTGCATCTGCATGCACATATAAATTAGAAAGCATTTACCTATAAGTAAGCTTTAGTTAGATTAATATATGCCTATAAAGAAACTTGAATGGGACCATCGCCATGGCTAGATCCGTCGTCATTGGCTACAATTATCTTGATTGGTACAAAATAAATGGCTTCATTTATAGTGTTGTAGAGTAGCTACATACCTATGTATATATACAAAATAGTCTGTTTGAAAAACGGACAAAAAACTTCAGTAATAAGCAAACATTATCGAGAACAGTGAAGACAAGAGTTCCTAATTTTTTTAAAGTATTATGTTAGTCTGCAGAATGGAACAGTTAACGTGTTTACAAGCAATTATTCGTCGATATTGAAGATTTACAAGAAATTCCAACAGATATTGCTACTATAAGTTACAAAGAAAAAAAAGGACTATTTTCGTCAAAAAAAATTTATGCGTATTCATTTTTATAACATTTTTATGACACCGTTAAAAACAGTATATTTTAACTCTATGTAAAAGGTTTTGTTCTCAAAACAAAAACGTTTGAAAATGTTGACAATATAGTTAATAGTTCATACAATATAATAAATGGCAAAGTATTAAATATGTAGTCAATCCTAGAGGTAGGTACTAAAAAAATTCAACGGATATTGTTACTAGTAACCTCTCGTAGTAATAGCTTCATCAGTTGGAATTTCTTTGATACCTTATTTACTGACGAAATAATCGCCTGTATACATTTATCTGTTCCACTCTGTATACAATAATCTCAACGTAACACTTTAGGAAATCAAAAACTACGGCGGAAACTAATTTCTACACTCTTGCCGTTTGTTTTGTATAGCATGAAATTACTTCGATCAATATTCAATAGTGACCCTCAATTCGTGTAAAAGACGCATGAGGCATTACACCTACAAGTAGGTAACTTGTAACGCGTCTGTATATGCGTGCGTACCTACTTCAATTTTAAGTGTGATTAATAAGTCAACTTAACATAGAGTTTCATCCTAATATAGGGGCCGAAATCAATTTATTTAATTAATTAATTACTATCGAGTTATTATCTAGTTATTATATTACGAAAAACAAATTCGGAGTTCCACAATGTGATCTTTTGTATTTATTAAGTACTTACCTACTTTTATAAGTGTTCAGAAATAAGAGTCTAAATATTTAGAATCCAGTTAAAAATTGGTACCTACATTGTATTTTGTCATTGATTAAGATTTGATAATCATGGCTAATTTTTGGGCGTATGAAACGTAAGTTATTTTCTTTTATTTATTTATTTACCAAGTACCTCCTACCTACTTTTAGTTCTTACTTTTTGCTTATTCTTTAACACTTGAAGAATATTCTCGTATCAATATACCTATACTTTATAAATAGTGAAAACTGTAAAGCAATGATGTTACGCTGATCTCAACACTACATAAAAAAATGCCATTGTTGGATAACCATGGAGCAGTTATTCTATTCGTACCTATACCTATGATTTCGACTGAATATTTAAATTATCAAAGGAAATAAAATATTCCCTAGTCATATTAGAAAAAAATCTTTCGCTACCATATCGTAACCTGTTTATATAATATCTATCCTAGAGAGATGACAGCGCTACGAACCTACGAACTGTCCAGCACTGGCACACTTTATAAAAGTAAATAGAGGATTTTACTATACCCCGGTCAGAAATTTGAAATCCCTCGCCATATTACGGAATTAAATGGGACTATATTTTCATAGCGAAGACCATAACACAGAGTATAAAAGTACGAGTACCAATGGCGCTCTCTTGACAGGGTTTTTATTTTCCTGGTCAGGGTATAAATAGAGTTGTCAAGAGGATATTTGAAATAATTTCTTAATAGCGATTTCAATAACACAGATTACATAAAATTACCAGATTTTGTATACTCTGTGTTATGTAAATCTTAATGAAAAAATTATTTCAAATAAAATTCCGTAACACAACGCACTCTAAACAAATTTAGTCAGGCAATACCAGTTGATAATAATCCCATTATTTTGCTGTGACATAAACTTACAAATACGGTCGAAGTCATTTTACAGAAAATTAGGTGCTTCCTTAACAGATTTTGAAAGTTCTGTCAGCTTTTACCATTAGTTTCTTACTACCCAACCGAATTTATTCCGGTGCGGCTTCCACACAGAAGATATGTTTGTTACACGCTTCTTTCTTTTGAAGCAAAATTATAGTAGTAAGATAAAAATGCTTTGGAAAACCTTGTGCAGATAGTCGCGCATTTGTACAATTATATAGGTAGATACCTAATAGGTCTTGTAATAGGAAAACTACTTATACTTATTCTTCTAATTTTGTATTATTTTTTTACTTGTTTCAATGGTTTATTTTGATTAGTAATTGGTTTCATACGGCAGTTATAAAAAGTGTGCAACTTGTGCACTTATATCAAACATCATACACTAGGTCATATTAAAGGTTAAAAAACAACTAAAAATAATAATAAACATTTCCTTATCAGTTTTTTTCATTGTGCAATGTGATAAAAAATATGTACCTACCTACGCATTGTAATAATAGGTAGGTATTTTTGTTTTATCTATAGGTACATAATTAGATTCATTAAATTAACATGAAAAACGATGTAGGTAGTCCTATAAAATAGTTTCAGATAGAGAGAATTATCAAGGTACATTGCAAATAAATTACCTACTTCTGAAATACTGCATCACTCCCTGTTTTTAGAATACCTATGCACTTTGACCAATTTAGTTATTGAATATATACTAGTGTATTTCCTTGTCATATTTTATCAAAACGTTACACTTTGTTTTTAATTGCTAAATAGTATAAATAACTAATTATAATGGTTGCGCTACTACAGAGCTAGATACACCCTCGAACACTATACAGAACCCACTCCGAACAGTTTCAGGACCGATACAGAAGAAGTCATCAATGAGCGACGACTCGTCTTCCGAAATGATGGAATTGGACGACAACGCGCTCGTGGCAGACCCCCATTTAGAGCAGAATTTGCGACGACTGCAGGAGGAAGAGAAAATGCTACTGGAGCAGCAGGCGACCATGGAGGCCGGCAATGTGGATGATATCGCAGCTCTAGAGCACCAGGATGCATTACGTCTTAATCAGGTAATGTCAAGAGACATTAGTATTTGATTATATATTTGTCTGATATAGGTTATATTAAGGTCTTTGGATGTCACCATTCGGAAAATCACCAAAACTGAAGGATGAATGAGCTATTTACTTAACTCTAAATATAGGTTTAGATTGATTTTTAATTAAAAACTAAGCTTTGTCGATCTAGGGTGATCCTAGAGAGAATTAGATAATGTGAATACTTATATACTTAATACTTATCGTTTTTCCCTGACAGCGTCATTTTCTAATTATCGTATCGTCTGTATTTTGTAATATTAACAAACTATACGAGTCAGTATTATTTTTCTTTGAATTGGGCGGGCGTTTGTAATCAGCAACACAACGCAAATTGACGTTTGTGTCGTCCGTCCGATTTTAATGTATTTACACATTATAGTTACAGCAGCAAGAGCTGCAGAAGCAGCAGTTAGCTGTGGCACATCGGCTGGCGCTGCAACAGACGCAAACGATCACGCCGCTAGACGAACCGCTGAGCGCGACGCGTCAGATCCGTCGCCGTGCGGCGTGCACCGTACGCGTCAACAACTTGCACTCCGCCGAGGCTATAGAGACAGACGTCTGACCATTGGGTGAGTGACTATACTCTCTTTTTGACAAGAAAACGTGTAGGAGTTCAATCCAAATGGGTAGGGACTGGGTGGATGACAGGGACTAAGGACATCTTCCGGCTCGTGGGATCGCTCGAAGAATCTGTTCTTAAGACGTCTATACTGTACCTATCGGATAAAAACGTCCGTCAGAAGAAATATCAGTAAAGTTTTGTTAGGTCCTAACAAAAGTTCTATCAGATCCTGATATAGAAACAAAGGCAGGACAGACGCAGGCTGAATCGTAGGATGCCTCAAGACCTATACAAATACAACTTTTTGTTACCGAAAATCTGATTAATCATTTTTGTTCTACAACTTTTCGAAAAGAAATGTTCTTCAAACAAAAAAATTGTGTGAGCAGTAGAAATTGTATTTGGCAATCGCTGCCTCACCAACCCCTTTCGGATCTGATACCACTCATCATATATTAGTAAAAGTTATATAAATAATCGTAACTATATGTTAAAATCGATAAATAACCCACCTAATAATACCCATGTTCGTAGATCAGATTAGCAGTTCCACTTATCCCCTCAAAAACTGGATTTTTTTACTTTACTTTAATATACGATTTCCACGCGCACGGATTTCGGATGCTGCTGTTTTGAAATGTGTTTGTCACCATATGTTTTATAGTTTATTATTATTATTATTATTATTATCTTTAAGACAAAATACAAAAATAACTTAATAAAAGTTAGTTAGTTAGTTAGTTTTAGTTTACTAAAATGTGTTAAACTAAAACACAGAAAAACTGTTAGGTAAAAAAAACAAATAAATAATAATACCTACAAACTAACAGTCGACACACGCCAGGACAGCTCGTCATCACCAATTACTAAATGGCGCTAATGTCCAACAGTGTCTAATGCCCAAATGCCCAAATTATCAAATGATAATTTTTCTGCTGTAGTCTTATTCCAATTCCATAAACCATTAACATTTAGTTAGGTACTAAAATGCTGGCCCGTGTTAAAATAATTAAGTAGTTTCTTACACGATCATTAAGTTTGAACCGGTTGTGGTTTCGTATTGGCCAAATTATCAAACTGGAGTAGATTTTTACAACGTCATCTGAAGGTGCTAAGTCTTAAAGCTCCCTTCCCCCACACGTAGATACGCAAGCAGTGAAAAGCAGCCCCTATGTTCATTACCATAGTTCTCCTTTCCTTGTTACATTCGAAATGCGAAGAGACTGACATGCAAAGTTCTGTATTACGGGGTTGCTGAGTGAATGGCAGTACACCATTCAGTACACATACCAGCGCGACGGTGCAGCGGCCGCCCTTCGATCTGACTTGAATGAATGCGGAGACTCGTGGCAGGATCGATACCCGCTGCGGCAACGCGCCGGCCGCCCCGCGCTGAGCCCGTGACGTCATGCCCCGCCCCACCACGTGCACGGGTGCACGGGGTCGGTCGGTCGCGGCCCCAATCGATGCCGGGATCCATCACACCTCGTGCTGGCTGGCTGCTGTGTACTCTTGTGCTTTTTCTTATTTATTTATCGTTCGGTCATCAGCATCACACAATCACGTTATTTTTACAAAGGCAAAATATATGGACTGGTAACGAATAAGTTCGGCCATCGTTACGAAAATTTTATAAATAGGTAGATATAGAATCTGCCAAGAGAGTCGTTCTATGTAAACACATGAAAAGCAATAAATGGTATGGGTATGTGATTAATTCCTTAGAATGATCACGACCCTCAGCAATGAGGAATACGACTTAGTGATGATGATGATGATGATATAGAATAATAAAATGCTGACTAAGATGAATGTTACAACATGAAAAAAATATTAATTACCGAGATCCGAATAATTATAGGTATCTCATTATAACGACCATAATTTGACAACTACACTACTATACAATAGGTATATCTATGTATACCTAATTGGAAAAAAAAATTAGTCACATTTTGTGGTATAATATATATCTCAATATTTAACTAGTAGAGCTCCCGGAATGCTCAGCCGAAAAATGTGCACGAATGAAAGCCAGTGGCGTTGTGTGTGGGGGGAACCGAGGAGGATATGGCCCCCGGTGGCATTTTTCAAAGGGCGGCATTTTCGGCCGATCACAGATGGTTGAATTTACAATAACATCCTGCGCGGCATATCATATTATCGTGAACGTAGGACGATTGCAGACGATGAATTTAAAAGAAAAACACTCTACGCGGCGTGTCATATCTGTCATATATGAAATTGCGGTTAACCGATTGAAGATGATGAATTTATAAAATAAACTTATTGATGAATTTTGAAGAAAATGCGCTACATACCTAATTTCATATCATGAAATTAAAATTTGACAGAGCTGGGACTGAGTATCACAGACTTATCGTTTTTTTTTTTCAGAAATTCAGATAGTGGTGTCACTAAAACTTATAGGGTTCATTGAATATCTCATGGGAAACACACCAGTTTCAGTATTTTTTTTAAAACGGTCGTTCATATCTTAGGGTTAGGTTCGGATATAGTCCCGGATCTATAGATCCTAAACCAGATTGGGACTATTTATTAAGTTTAATGCTCGTATTCTCTCACCTAATGATTAGGGTGAATGTCGTTAGAGAGATCCGTCTAATATCTAAAACCACCAAGTCCCATAAAAAATTGTAACCGTTCAAGAGCTTTGAAAAATCCCCTGGTTGTCATACTCTCCTAGTACAATAAAAAGCGTGTTTTGTAATCCGAGAGGTAATTTCTTAAGTAGCCATGATAGAAAATAGAATTAGAAAATCTTCTATAAGAGGGATGCTTTTTTTAAACGACCATTGCACCCATGCAACAAGGACCCGTTACTGGTTGACTTCCAAATATTAATGTATACCCACTAAATTCTAGACTGAGCCCATTAGCAACATTTTAAAAATGAAAAAGAGGTTTTGTGGCAAGAACATATTATAGAACCATGAAATAACACAAAAATCTCTTCATTCCGCAAACGTTTGTTGAGGTCTACCTAACCATTGAGTTACGAGAGTAATAGGGTGACGCAGATTCGTAACGGGAAATTATGTACAAGTAGGCATGCCATGGATACGCAATATGTTTACCACAGCTAATCTTATCCATATTGGGAAACGTGTGTGTTTTTGATTCACCTTACACGACGTTTCATAGTTGGAAGATGTGACAGAGTTGGTGATTACTGTTTCAGGCAAGGCGAGCCGGCGCGAGGGTGCGCATGCAGTGTGGCGCGGCCGACTGCCCGCGCGCACGCCACCTCCCTGCCACGTGTGACCCGACCCTAACGCCGTCGACCCTGCCCCTTCCTCCTCCTCACACTATCACTCACGCTCCGAGTGTCAAACGAACTTGTGAACTCTATTAGGTGCTTCATTTTAAACAAATTTCGTCAGCGGCCCGATAATTATTAGTTAGAAAATAAAAAATAGCGGCGAAAAGTTTTCGAGTACTATAAAAAAATCTTTTGAATATGCTTGTACTGAGCGCTTGACGTGCTCGTTCCTATTGTAAATAAATCGAGACTGCTTACCTACCGCTTCATACACTTTCTACATTTCGACACACGTGTATTTAGGAAATGGTTCTTCATGCGAAATAATGATAATCAAAATAGGCCTATAGAAGTGCTCGTTCTGTTCAAAGTGAACAATCTAAAATGCCGCTTGAATGCTTACACAAATTGTTACTTGATTCATTAAAATTGGCGTCTGATCTGAATTTACTTACTACATTTTTCGAGGTCATCTTTAATGAACCAACTTATAACTATACTTACCCTTGTAAATAGCTCGATGAGAGACGCACGCGTCTACGTCGCTGGCAAGACCCAACCGCAGTCTGGGACTGACTCACGATCCGATAGTCACGTATCACATAACTCTGTTTATTCCGGGCCGTCCCGACGCGAACTCACACCACGGACTATACACTACTCAGACTTGACACCCAATCAAATAGACTGAAGCGGCATGGATACTTCCCAGGTGCCATTCAATAGACCAATGGCCTAATATTACAGATCGAACAATCCAAACTGCCTTCCAGCTTCAGCCATCTGATAACGAAGATTTAGATGAGTCCGATCAGTGCCCATTGCGGTACGTTTACAGTAGGTTTCGCGCATAGCTTCTTATTAGCTCAGTCAGAATAGATTTTTAATGTGATATGTTTAGAATCTGTTTCTAACGTCCAGGCAAACTCAGTCTTGGCTATATGTAAAGCATTTACGACGAGGTTGTGATTACAATTATATCAACCTCGTGACATCTGGAACATAGTTATATAAGTTATTTATGTTGTGTAAGTCGTGCGTGCATAAATTTCAGTGTAATATTCGAGCAGTCTTGTACAAAACTATCACATAACTCGAACTTCCCCCTCCCCGTGTGTCTCGTGCAACAGCCTCGGATTCCAAAACCGACAAACATTTTCAATGTTAGATTATTGTAGTACTTAGTGGAATATAAACAAGTCAGTGTTCACGTTAAAGGGTTGTTCATCATCATCAAGTTGTTGTTTTAAGAATAATTTTATTGATGTTAAATTCATTATTATATACAGAGGATGGTTGTGAGGCGACGACTGCCAGACGACAGTACTGATATCATCTAAGGCTACAATGGAGAGATATATTTTCGAAAAGAACGGACTTTGAATTACGATTTAGCGTATAATGTTAACATTTAAACATATCCACTTAAACGTGAATTTATTACTATATGAGTTGTTGTTGTTCGATGGACTGTCTAAACATTTTATTGAATGTCATTGCAAATGTTGATTCAAGTGAAACATCCGTAGATTAAGGACTTAATACTCAATGGAAACATCCACAACTTCTCATTTAACAAGCACAATATATCTTTAGAATATAAACATCTCTCGTATGTACGAAATAATAGAAACATAATAATGCTGTCTCGTGTGTAATTTATCATAAATTACGTTCCACTATATAAGGAAATATACTTATAGGTACTGATCCGTACACATACAGTCTGTCTTTCAAGAATCGTTGTGTAGACTTGAGTTAAATAAACGTAAATGATTGTTAGTAGGTATAGAATACATCCTAAATAATTTTTATCATATCATTATGACACATTTCATAGCGTTTAAACATCTAGATGAAAAGACATGATATTTACGCCGTATATTTAGATTAGTGTAGTTTCTAGTTATACGATAATTATAGTGTTTAATTAAGTGCTGCCCCTTACTGGGTATATCTTTCTTTGGCGCTGAATCATTCGTCCGCCATGTTAACATACCGTATTAAACTTATCTGCAGTAAAAAATACAATATCGATTAGTTAGGTGTTGTAACACGTTCTACGGATCTCTCTGTACTCAGACCCTTTGTTATTAAACTACTTATTCCAAAATGCAGTGACGCTAGGCCCACACTCGCAAGCCTGAAAGAAACATACTTACCTAAAATAAAATTCATTAAATTTACTTAGACTCGAAGTTTATGGAAATATGAGATTTTAAACAGATGATTTGTATTCATTTGTGGAGTAAAAGCAACGTATACAAATCTAATGTTAATCGCATGCAAGTAAATCAATTGCAATGATATGGAAAAGGAAAAAAATAGTAATAACTTAAGTTTGATAAATTTTACTTGTTTCCAGATACAAAAAACAGAAAATTGTATTAAACTGTAAAAATATAACACTCAGTGGCTATATCCAAAGCACTAATTTTAGGTGTTCAATTTCTCTGTGCAATCTGTTTGGAGTCTAGTATTTTAAGTCATCCATCAAAGTTAATTGCCGCTTTTTGTTACAACTTGTTTTATAATGTAAACAAAAACAAGCGAGTTTATGTTACTACCATCTATATACCTATAGAAATAGGATCTCTCCTATGGGATATACATAAAATGTAATAATTCAGTGGTTGCCACAGGATGCCACGTGGGCCATACTTTTTTTTAATATCGATTATTAATAATGAGGTTAGTATTTGTCAATTATTAAACCGATCCGATTATCTTATCGCCTAATTAGCTAATTAGCCCCGCCGTACCATTTCAATTAAGAATTATTATCGTACATTTGACACTCTCCCTTTAATTAAATGTTTATGAATGTCAAATAATAATAAGTCGATGTACTATGTAATCATAATAAAATAGAAAAAAAAGCTAAATACATACATATACAGTGAAGCCAAGGCTGTTGCAACGAATTAGATGTGTCATTCATAAATTAATATACATACAATGCGAGTGATGTGTTTCAGTTAAGTATACATGCTGTTTATAACATCCTATTTACAAATGTGTTGTTTTTGGATTGACAAGCACACGGGTCCAGTGACTGATTGGGATAATTAAAATTATAAATTGATAACTGCTAATATTCGTCAGTGAAATAGATTTAACAACACTCTCTTGTCTATATCCAGCAGAACTTAACTGTACTTACATGGAGCAATCATAAGGCTGTCTCCTTAAACTGATTATATCGTACCTATTCGTAATATTTAATTGTATTACACTGACGAACGATAATGATTTTACTTATGAGTCGCTATAACTATTTAATTCACATTTGATTGAAAAAGTGGACTGAATATTTTTTATTTAGAAATGCGTGGTCAGATCTGCTGGGGTTTATACATATGAATCTTATACTGCTCAGAACGTGACTACGAATAAAATATTGCTATTAAAACACTATTACAGTCAGTTTAAAATTATTATATTGTGAATTACTCGTATTGGCCAAAATTGTAGTTACGCCATGTTCATTAAGGCGCATTATGATTTTCGCTCAGTATTATTAGTTGATATAACAGAAAACGTGTAATATACACGTAGTAATATTTAGAGGCAGGATATTTTTGCATGGGCCCGGTGCTATTGTTTAAACGTTCACTACCCTTCGAATGACTACACGTATTTTTTATTGTTAAGTTACCTATGTTATATAGTAAAACTTTTATTACTGAAATTATCGTAGATAGATAAACTCTTGTAGATTTCGCTGAGGGAATCACGATTTTCTATTTATTTGAGTAATATCAATTTCGTAGTTAGGACGAAGTTGGCAGATATTTAAATTTATTAAGAAGTCTGATAATGTCCGTTATGTATAACATACTGTATTTAATACGGTCTTTAGGAAACAACTGTAACCAGTAATTTTATCTGTACATTAATTCAATTTGATTTAAGATTTATAGTTAGGTGATATCTGCAAGTCTAGAGGTGTGTGGTATATCTAAATTTATTTTAGATATATTTTGCTTGGATTGTTTCGGTTAAGAGACAATAGGCGACGACGTACCGATTATATGAATTCCGAGTCATTCAATGGGACCTGTTTCAGTAATATTCCCTCAGAGGAATACTCTTTGAATATTCCAGTTATCCATAGACGCTTTCATTCTTTTATGCGTGTTTATCCGCTTAACTCAAATGTACTAAATACAACCTGACCACAGGGACCTTTTAAATCATTAAGATCGATTTCTTATCTAGGTCATTTGAAATAAATTTCCTTTAAAAACATTACTTTTAATTTTTTATGAACTTAAATACTCAGAAAAAATAAGGAACGGCTTCTTGGCTTTGATGACCAGTATCAATTTAGATCGTTACATTATCGAACCAATATTAGCTTTATATAAAAGAATAGGTACCGCCTGGCAATCAAGAATAATATATTAGCGTTAAATTTTCTCTTAAGATGATATGATATTTATTTTCACTCGCCCCCTCTCCGTCCAGGTTGAAGCGTGTTCATATATTGAATATAAATCGCGTTAATTTAGATTTAATAAGTTTAATTGTATTTTGAATCCTTGTAAATCATTTTAGTTTTTGACAAGTTAAATGATATTCGTATATATAACCTCACAACAAACATTACGTACTAACTCAGCCTTTTTACATTTTTACTTTGTTTTGATAATTCCAATGTCTACATATCACCTCGACACCTTCTTTTCTATTGACACCGAAATCGAGTATAGTAGTAGCATTCTAGTTCTTATAATAAGTGTAATTATCCAATAAATATTTCAAATAAATCCCTTTCAAGCTTACTTTCGGTTCCGGATTCTAATTCTGTGATGTTCAAACCCAAAATGAATTCTATAATTATGACATTGCAAACCCGCACAGGAATTTTCTATTTAAGTGTGGAGTTATTAAAGAACGAAATAAGGAAATGTGCAAAAATATTATTTTCATGTTCATTCATCTTTTGTTGAGTATAAATCTATTCTGTTTAATCACTACAATACTAATAATATTAAACTGTGATAAGAACTGGAATGCAACAACCATTCAATAATTTGTAGAAATTGGGTGTCGATTAACTTATATTATGTAGACTCAGGAATTCAATAGTATTTATATAAAACGGTATTATTTTTATACAAATTAATATTATATTGTACCTCATATTCCTAAATGTTTGCTACGAGCTTAAAATTATTTCCATTTAAATATTAAAACTATTTTTATTCAGTCGCCTAAGATATGGTAAGATAAACATGACGCGAACTCTTTAGGTACTTACATAAATTACTTATCCTCTTACAAATACATAACACTTAAATAAGAATTATAATATTAAGAGCTTTTTGACTAGTATACTTACAAAAAAAAAGATGAGATCTTATGAAATAATCTGAATTTTTCGCGATAATTTATTATATTTAATGTCCATCCAGTATTATTAGATAGGTATAATGGTCAGAAAGACCATTTTTATAACTCCTATAGTAATTTAATGTAACATAGGTTCAGTAATTGGTCAATACATAATTATTAAGTACAAATTTAACTATTATTTACATATTATTGGTCCCGCAGCCAGATTGCGTTAAATAATTTATTCTATTTTTACTCGTTGCTCCTAAATGCAATTACAAAAGTAAAATCTTACATAAATGTAAGTAAAACAAACTAAAAAGGTACTTATTAAAAAGCCGGTATATTACACTCATGTTACCTTTACTTTAGTAAACCTAAACCTCCTTTAGGAGGTCCTTTATTTTATTGATCACGTAAATATTCATCTTGCATGCTGCGTACGTAAGTAAACAAACAAATAGATTACTTATACCTTTGAATTTCAGAAATCCTACTCAAAATACATATTTATGTTATATTTCTCAAACATACAGCTAAAACTAGACTTAAGTTTATAGCTGTCCAACATTCATAGGTTTTCTATAGTATTTGTCGGTCATTATTAGTTTTTTTAAAACACATGTGATTTTATTATTTCGGTTATGGAGCAACAAGTAATTGTTTTAAACCTGGTTATTGATGAATTCGGAATTCATAAAATCGAAACGTTATTCTGTGAGATAGGTATACCTCGTGAAAGATTCCATTCGTAGACCTGTGTAAGTCGAAATTATTAGTTAATCATGAATAATTATTATTTTTATTATAGAGGTAGTGAGAGAAATGACAATTTTAATGTCGCTATAGTATTGTATACGAAACCTTGTATTTGGATCTCGATAATCATAGTTACCGGTTACTGCTACAATTCGGTTTATTAGTACATTTTGAGTTCACTGCCAACAGAGAAAAAAAACGACTAATGCGAGTCGGGCCTCCATATCTGTAGGGATCCGTACTATTTATAAGTACTTGTTCTTTGGATTACCACGCTCTGCTACCATGTTAGAAATACAGGCGATTATCTTGCGATAAATGGATATTTTATTTTCACAATGCGTCAACAAGACACTCCAAGTCGAACCGAACAGCATCATAGACGTACAAACAAGTTTAAACCTCTAACATACGGATCCCTAAAAAGTACATATTCCATTTGATTTAACCATTATTATATTAGTTGCTTTAATAAATTAACGACTCCAAAATACGATAGAAATAATAAATAACGATCTTATTTTAGTGAAGGTACATACTACTATTGCTTTTAAAAATAATGGTGAATAGATTTAACTAATCAACTGCTCCGCTAAAAACTGTATTCATAATAATTTTGAGTTTAGAGTGACTCCCGAAAGCATCATCTTCATGTCATAGACGAAAAATAAATGTTTTAGGTTTATGTGCACTAGAAATTATATTAGAAACATACAACTGAAAAGAAGGTAAGTACTGCTGCTGAGTTTGGATCACTGAAAAATAATATTTTTTTGTGATCGAATCTCTGCAGTAGTACTTTTATGGAAGTAAATTTAAGTGTTACAGAACTTTGAGTCATCTAATACAGTGATGGTATTTAAATATCAGTATTTAAGTTATTATAACGCTTGTAGTCGATTTGTCAGTACCGTAGGTTACGTTATTACGTTATTATTTATGGACATTTAATTATTATTACGGACTTAAGGAAGGACATAAATGTAAAGGTCTGGAATACAATACTATACTGATGTTACTTGAGTGATGTAAAATTGTTTGGTATGAAAACGATCCCGCTGATAGTGATATACACTGTAAATGTTTGAACACAAATTGCCATAATATATAGTGTAAATAAATCTGAAAGCACTACAGTCGGTGATCAACTTTTGTAAAATTTGGAGAATTGCGTCAGAGATGCGTGTTAAAAAAGGCTCTTCGTGTGCATTGATAGGAATAATTATGGATATGCAGGTTGTGAAAATGGATCGGTGTCTTCAAACCGCTAATAAATTCAAAAGTTTAACGAATTACTATATATACTTTAAAAAGTGTTGTAAAAAATGTTATCACAACTAAAGACATGGTCCATTTTTACATGCAGTTTGTAAGTCTGTATTTATTTAATATTTATGTAATCTAAATATATTATAAGCGTTTATTTGCAGTATGCATAATATATAATTATTACGACAAAAATGGTTTGATCGTTAGGCCCGTGTGACATAGAAGGCGGATCTTGATACGTGTTCAATTCAATTTCGTATAAATACTTATATGCCACGAAAGTATGGATGAGACCAAAATTATATTAAGGCGCTTACTTACAGGCAGGGAAATATTCCTTGTAATGTAAAATTCGAAGTTGTATATTACAGTAAATATGTTGAGTCGATCATTTGTGATTGCGAAATACATTACATAATCGAAAATTCAGCTGTCAGAGCGAGCGCCATTCCGTTCATCCAAGAGTTCCATTCGAGTAAAATGTTTGGAAGCACGTAGGTACAAGGATTAAATTCATCGCTAGATAAGAAAATAACAAACGTGTTCTCGTTAATCAAACGTACCTTCATACTGGTTCTCGCTCGGTGTTAAGAGATAAGCTGTAAAAGTATAAATCTATAACGAAAATACATTTTGCATACTGTAAATAAATGTTATAAATACATAAATGTTAAAGAATTTTCAGATCTTACAAACGTTTGAAAAAAAAAGAAAATGTGTCGTTAACGTTTTTCATGTGTTCAAAACAAGAAAATAAGTTAAAAAATAAACATTCTAACAACTTCAGATAATTTAGGAAACAGTTTGGACGAATAATTATATTTACTTTATTGAATTAAAGTAAAATGGTTTTATGTAATGTGTACGAAAGAACCGCTTGGCTCCATAATGACCATTTACCCAAAATGATTACTTCCCAAAAATACTACTTTCCCTAAATTACCACTTCCCAAAACATCTACTTTCTCAAAATGACATTTTAATAATTTTTCTGTCCTTAAGTTTTTTTATAATTATTCAATTTTGCGCTAAAAATTGACACCACAAAAATTATACTAAATGAGAAATGTAAAAATACACGACAAATGTCAAAATTAAGGCCGTGTTTCAAAATAGGCAATTATTACCCGGACTAATACTCGTCATGTAATCGCTCGTAAGTGTCAAATGAGAAATTAACGGAGTTGTTTTCGAACGAATAAAACTTTACAAAAATAGGAATATTTTCCATTTTAATACAACCTTATTGACCGAAATCGTCAAACTGGAATAAATAACTTTTATTGCCACTAAAATAAATAACTAATAAAATAATATATCTGTGATAGGAGAAATTCACCTCGCTTTTTCAGCGGGCTATTTATTCACCAAGAGTCAAGATGTCTCTCCCTTGTGGGATTTCCGGACGGCTGTGTGCACGCTAATTTTCACTCGCACAATTTTCGAACGGCAATCGAGTCATTTCTACATTCACCTTGGGGTTTTATAAACCAGCCTTAGGGCAAATGTTTAGAAATTTGAAGTTTGTGTGAGATTCGTGTGAGATTGTATTTGTCAGTTTAATATTTTGTTATCTGTCATATTGACATTGTCATCATAAGTATTATACCATTTTCTAAGTCCATGTAGCAGAGACTTAGTGCAAAATATTGAACATAGAAACATTATCACAAAAAGTAACCAAGTTTTTGAGAAAGTAAACATATTGGGAAAGTGGGCAATTTGAGCAGTAGTAATTTTGGGAAAGTAGACATTTTTGGGCAGTGGTCATTTTGATAGTCATTATGAAACTAAACGGAAATAGGTAAATCATCTTAAAACGAATTCAAGCTTGACTAGATAGTGGATGTCCACAATATTTTATCCCTCTACACGGTCTGCTAGCCGAATTAATGAAATCAATTCCTTTTGTTTGTAATATGTGCATTGTAATTATTGTAACCTCTAGTAAGCGATAAGTGAACTCGACAAAAAACGTTACCCCCAAAGATTTTGTAATTTACCCCTACGTAGGGTCGTTAACAGAATTTTGTATGGAAACCAACCATGCTTGCGCTCTAGGGGTATAGACAGTTGAATACAGTCAAAAATTGGGCGGCGCCAGAGCTACAACTTTTAATGTTAAGATACAATATTTGGGTTCAGATCTCGCTTGCCAGAGTACACCTAAACTGTCTAAAACTGACAAATTACGAGATAGATATATTTTAGTAACCTGCCTACGTAATTAACTAAATATATAATTTTGACTATTTATTCGTCCAAATCACTTGGATCCCAAAGCCACATGCTTAATTAATACCCATCACAATGTCTCATGGTATGTATGGAGCTTTTTCCAATTTTTGTACTTGATTTAACAGTGCTAAGCTGTACAAGTGATTTTTTTTCGTATAAGTTGTAAATCAACAAATTGTATAAATGATTCAATAAAGTGATATTGATGTTTTATTTTATTTTCCATTAAGTTCGTGCAGTCGCAACAGGTGGATGTCAATGTTCGATTTAAGAAAAATCTTAGAACGTCACTGATGTATTTATTTGAAATAACACGAAATTATAATTAACAATCAACTAACCAGCTATTTATGCACAAAAATACAGTCTAGTAATTTAATATACAAGATATCAGGATACTTCCTACTCCTTTTAAGGCGTAAAATATAAAATAAATGAAAATTACAAAAAAAATCAAAGGCTATCAACTTTAGTTTCAAGCCTAAAAGGCAATAGTAGATGTCCCTTACACCCTGTATATGTCCCAAATCCCAAATTAACTTAAAAATTGCCAGATCAACTTTAAAGAAACATTATAGTATATAAACAAAACAGAATTTAATAATTGATCCCCATGTACACTTATATTAAATAGGTAACTGAATACCTTTTAAAGGGACGTTTCCATTATGCAAGATCTTACGCGCAGATTGCAGGTTGCACGCAATATGTGTAGTAAAAAGGTACCTTCGTGAAATGCAGCTTGAAGGATGCTTGCAATTGGTTGGTTGTGTCGTCATACCTATACGCGCAGGATCTAATCTGCACATGCATAATGGAATCGCGGTCTAAACGACATGACTGAGTTCTTTACATCAGAGACCTGCGAACATTCCTACTTAACTGAATGTCTTTTTAAACGATATTTTACAAAGGTATTAGGTATTAGGAATGAAAAGTATAAATAACTATAGGTAAACCATTTAACTCAGACTTACGAGTTGTAAAATAACCGTCAACTATCCGGTCATTTATCTGTCATTGAAAGTTTCTAGAAACAGTACGAAACTAATTTGACGCGTTTATTGTCATTTTTTTGACAACCATATCTTATAGTTAACGGCCTACTTCCGTATCAGAGCAGTATTGTCCGCTGTTAGTAGTGATTATAATAAATGACCGGTTATTTTAGTTGACGGTCAGCTAAAATAAATGACGGTCATTTTACAACTATACTCGGGCTACGCCCGTGACGTAAGGAGGACGACGTTGCTGACGCGATGAAATCAGCCAATATTCACAAAAAACCGGCCAAGAACGTGGCGGGCACACATGATAGGGTACCGTCACAAAAAATATTTTACGGTCAATTTCATAGAATTTGTTCTTAATTAATAGGGCATTTGACAAGTGTTGTTTATTAAATACATTTTATAAAAATAAGAAAACAGACATAAATTGATAGACAAATGTGAAAACGGAATTAAAATAAGTTGAAAAATAAAATAGCTACAGGCAATCAAAAATCCAGACGGAAGAAAGAGACGATTCCTCTTCAGGATGTCCACGTAAGTAGTTTGATGCAATAAAAAAACATTAGTCAAATACCCTATTAAATTCAATACAATATCAAATTCTAATATTGCGTTTTTTTAATAATTGAAAATTATTACAATTTTTAACGGGATATCCCAAATCAAAATTGTAGTCAATATTCATAATACTATACCTAATTAACATTATTTAAATATGTGAAATTATAAATAATATTACGTTAGTTCTGAAAACCGTGTTAAAAACATAAAAACAAAAACAACACACACACATCACCACCAGCGTTTTTCCTTAAATTTGAACTCAGAACCTCGTGCGCACAGTCCTGTCATTATATCCGCTTGGCTACGGCGACTCATAGCGCAACGACAAATTGAAGTAATACATTCTTGCTTACAATGCTTTCGGTGAACGAGGTAATCTTTTGTTGTAGTTGTATTTTATACAAGGAAGGCGATTCTCGCAGATGGTATGTCGAATTCGACATTAGTCCTATCTTATTCGCTCACATTACATGTGAGCGTGACAAGACGTTCGTGGCGCTCAACTTTTGTATGTCGAACTCTGCGAGAATTGGCTTCCAGATGGCGGGACTCGCTAGGGTTTACCTCACGCAAAAGTTGTCTGCAATCCTCAACAGATGTCACTTTGATCTCAATACGAGGTGTTTACATTTAGGCACAGCAGACTGTACGTCACATAATGTCTTGAGTACGGAACCCTCAGTGCGTGAGTTCGACTCGCACTTGGCCGGTTTCTATGAAGAGGTAATTCGGTAAATATAATATTTTTTGAGCAAATGAAAAGATTACATTATATACATAATGTGATGTAGTGTATTTATTTGCGATGAGTACATTCAGATTCTGAAGCAATCGACTCTGCCACCGACCGTGAAGCATTATCAATGTATTTTCATTATAATGTAGGACAACATTAATGTATTATACTACGAATTATGTTATTCCAACTACTGACGTCGATTCTAGAGTGTCACTCGTTAAGGTGCAAAGTTGTTTTCATACAAGTAGTTTAAAACATTTATGTGGTATTATCTACTTACCTACATTATATATAGTATCGACAGTTTCAATCACAATCTCATATTTATAGGTAATGTATATTACAGGTCAAAAGTCATTTAGTTAAAGCTTTAGATTTAGCAGTCACGCTGAATCGACACCAGTAGCTATGATTGTGGTAGAAGTCTTATGGTAATTGGATATTTTTCATAACGCGGGAACTTGATCATCACAATAAAGCTCACTTCGGCGTTCGGTTCCACATACTTAATGGTTTTATGAAATTTTAACATTATAAAAGAATATAATATATTGTATCGACTTTTTCTTTTGTTTATAAATCTTGTTTTAGAAAATATATCTCATCACGGCTTTATATAAAGTGAAAATAACACTTACGTAAGACAGTTACAAAATAAAGTTTCATAAGCGAGTATTTACATTTAATAAAACACGACTACGATAGCTTTAATTTCCTATGATACTCATTTGCAGAGGTTGTTAGACCGCCATTTTTACGATTAACTTCCCGTTTAATAAATTCGTGTGGCATCCGCAGACTCAAAATGAATACAATAATAATACAAGACACCTCATTTGTCAAAATCTGTTCATTCGTTTGGAATGGAACTACAATAGAACTTATGAATACATACATATAGAGAGAAACGCGAAAAATGTTACCCTTCTGTTGGCATAGCCGATTGTAACTAGTCGGCTAAAAACTATAATATTATAAGGAAGATTTGCATGGTTTTAGTTCAAATGTGGCAGCAAGAACGAGGTGATCCGAGCCGTAGACATTGTTGGGGAGTCTACCCAGAACTTCGCACTCCGTTGCTGTGGGCAACCGAAATCGCTCCACTAGGCGTAGGTTACTGCATGAACTGTGAAAGGAGAAAGCAACTATGTCAATACTAAACTAATGAATAAGATGAAAGGGAAGAGAGGCATGTCACACGTTTAAAATCCAGTCGAATCCACTTCAATGAGATGATAAAAAGTACACCGTACAACGAAGGACACTTGCGGACATCTCACGGACCGCAGACAAACAGTACGCTGTTGTCCTTCGAAATAATACAACAAACGTATCTAGGCGGATCAACGCAGACGGCAGACTTTAGTCCGCGTTGAGCGCTCGCGAGTGATACACGGCTCCCTATTGTTTGTCATAAGTTTTATAATCCTAAATTTACTTCCCCTAATATTCATCGTCATTTGTCCTAATAATAACTTCCCATAATTTTATTAGCCGTAATATCACTTGCCCTAATTTCGTAAGACATAATAATCATAATCCCGAATATCATTTGCCATAATCTTCTAAAGTCATAATAATCAAGTCATAATTTCACGAATTATAATATTTAAATGTCATAAAGGTTTAAGACCAGAGCGCACTACAATTTTAATCGCACTATTATTTTGTCGCAGAAATACAACGTATGGGTTTATATGGAAGTGCGCGCACATGCGACAGAAAAAAATCGCAACCAAAATATAGGTACTTACAGCGCGATTTTAAAATCGTGTTTTGAAAACCAAAATCGTAGTGCGCGCTAGTGCTTAAACATAATCATTGTAACTCATAATATTTTAATATTCCCTAAAGTTCTAGGTCATAATCCTTATTTTTCATAATTTTCATGCATGCAAACAAGCAAGCATTAATGCACGCAAGCAAGCAAGCTGTTGTATTCGGGTTGTTATAAAAAAAAGACCTACAACCTAACCTGTCCGTGTCACAAACACGAAAACAAACAAATATATGTACAACATACAAGATTTATGTTAAATGTAGCTTACCTAAAATAAATATAATCAACGGTAACCCAGTAATCTTGAAATGTCGTAGCTTCATAATGTAAATTCTGTTTATATTTATTATAGACAGATGCCAGTTTCAGAGAATGACCTATAACGCCACTATTGAACATGTCGCTGTAGTCTCTTTCCGAGGGTCTGTTCCCACGGTTAGGTTGCAACATTCCGATTTCAGTGCTGTAATCGGAGTTATAAATCTGAGGAATAAAAATATTACAAATTAATTGAATGATACAACTATAATAATCTCAGCAGAGCAGGGACAGATTAAGAGGCAACGCGGCATGGGCATGGCGCGACCGAGGCGACATCCTACGTCGTATTGCTGGTTATATCGTTTCTTTCGCTGACGTTTTAAGTTCATAGTTACCAAAATGGATATTGACCCACCGCCTGCGCACGCGTCGCATAGAGTTACACGTTTAAATCTATATGTTTTTTTCAATAATTCTTATAATTTATCTTAAATTTTCAAATATGTCACATATTTGAAAAAGATTCCCTCGGAAGTTTTCGTGATATATGAGTATCACGAAAACTTGCGAGGAAATCTTGGAAAAAAAGAGTGTTTTTGGGCTCCACGGAGAATACGTTTTAATTTAACTTGACATTTCAAAAGAATACCGCTGATGTTAATGCCTGAATCTATATACAGAACGTAGAAACTTAAAAAAATGTGTTTTACCTTTGTCATATTAAAGTCTGTCCCCAGTCCTTGTTGCCTGTTCAGGTAAACAGACAAATGCTGACAGTTGTCCGTTACCGCTATTCTTTTCCAGTCTGAAGCATCCCGAAATGGACTCGCCCTGTGACAACACAACAGTACTTCTAATATTATTCTAAAATTCTAACAAAAGTTTTTTATTATCTTTAAAATGCTGACCAAAAATCGTCAGTTTACAACCACAGACATACAATTTTATTGTAATTTAATATCTTTGTTTAAGTTTAAACAGAGATAAAAGGAGCCTGAGATATTATGAATTATCGACGCCATCTATACGAGCAAGTCAACTCCGTCACACTCACACGCAATTTTTCCATGTTTCAACTTGTTTGCATTTTGCAGAGAAAGCCGTCGATAATATGCTCTATAAAAGTTGAAAACCTTGAACCATAAAGCACAGATTCGCGGGGTAGCAGGTTCCTACCTTCAAGCCTTGAACCGACAATAAATTACCAACATTTAAGTTTGGAGGGAGGAGTCCCGGCGAACCAGAAGGGGTTGGATCTAATGAGGGCGAAACACAGACTGCCGATTATCATATAATCTAAAGTTTGTGTGGCCGAAACACGAAACAGCGAAGGTATGTTTGGGCGACTAACATTATAGAGAAATTACATAACCGCGCAAAAATGGATACTGACACTCCTGGCTCCATCATCAGGTCATGGATATAAAACTATCGTGGTGTCACAGAGACTAAGTGTATGTGAAAATTACCTAACAAAAATACATAACATATTAAGGACTTACCTAACATGGCCTTTGTCTATAAGCTTTATAACAGCACTTTCAGGGGTAGAGTTGAAATCTCCAGTCAAAATTATAGGCAAGTGGCCTGACCTGAAAAAAATATTAAATTCAGTTTTTGTTTTCAAAATGAGTTCAATCCCAGTTGAGACGATACCTAGAAGAGCAAATTATTTTTTGACAAAATATTATAAGGGTTCCTTGTTGTTGTTCCTCATTATTCACGGAACATTAAGTGTCGAGTAATTTATCCGTTCCAAACAACAGACTGTGAAGGAGTTCCTATTCCCAATAATGCCAAAAGATCTAGAAGTCCAATTATGGGCCCAAAATTTGTCAAAGTTAGAGTTTGGTTGTTTAGAGCAGAGTTTTCAATACATATCGGTTGATATCAACTGATCTAGGTATGTACCTACATACATTCCGTTGGGGTATTGTTATTTCAGAGTATAAGTAACAAATAATTGTGTATAGACTTACTCTCGTCCATTATTAACATAGGCAAATCTATCGATTTCAGCTAGGAACACTTGAATTTGTGCCAATCTCACATCTGTCCTTTTCGGGTTATAAAGTAAATGTGTTGTAGCCACCACAATTGGTGGTCCAGGATGATTCTTCGGTATCAATTTGACCATTATTCCTATATTATCCCGGTTCAATATTGGCAATTCAGGTTGATAAAATTCAACCTGCAATATTAAATATTAAACTATTAAAAATCAAATAACAAAAAACTGCTCTTCTTGTCATGAAAAATCTATGCAACAAATGTTGTAAATACTCGTGTAATGAAATGAAATTAATTATTGATAGGTAATATAAAATAATTCTTTTAATTACTTAATATGGAAATAAATAAACAACCATGACCTGTTTTTGATGTTTTCTACAAATCAAATTAAAACATTTTTTTGAAACTTGCTTGACATCAGTTAAATAAAAAAACATATACATCGCTAGACAGCATATTGAATAGAAAAATCATTTCAGCATTCGCAGAGCTACTATATTCACGGCAAAAGATAAAATAAACATGACAAGAGCCACAGCTTTATTCCGTCGCGTCGTAAAATGTTCAATACGCAAAATTTTCAATTACGCATAATGTTCAATACGCAGAATGTTCAATTACGCATAATGTTCAATACGCAGAATGTTCAACACTCAGAATGTTCAATACGCAAAATGTTCAATACGAAAAATTTTCGATGTGCTAAATGTTCAATAATTAATGTGTCAATGTGTGCTATGCAGTGTGACCAATGTCAGGGCGACATGGGGACAACACGGTGACGACACGTGGACGTTCCGGGACGACAAAGTGATGATACGGGGATGACCCGGGACAAAACGGGGACGGCACAAGGTAAGGAGATCGATATTGGGTCTATTTGGGACCGGGATCGGTAAAGGGATCTGGATCGGGATCGAGCCTGCGTGTATTCGCCGTGTTGTCTCGTGTTATTCCCGGTTCGTCCCCGTGACATTGAACACATTGCATATCACATTATTGACACATTGGATACATTGACACATAGCATAGCACATGTTGGACACATTGACACATTGCAAAGCACACATTGGACACATTGACACCTTAATTATTGAATATTTTGCATATTGACCATTTTGCGTATTGATATTGTACATTTTACGTTTTGCGTATTGAACATTTTGCGTTTTGAACATTATGCGACGCGACGCTTTATTCTAGCCACTGATTATAAAACCAGTTATTGTCAAATTATAAAACATGTTGTCAATTCTAAAAGGTAAAACTTATTGAAAAGTTATTCTTGAAATTATTTTCAATACGAGTATATATAATATTTAAATATATTTTTTAAATTATGAATTTATACGTCGTAGACACATAGCGTATCGTCGTAGTATAGAAAACATCGTCGTCGTAACGTCGTATGGTAACCAGCGAAACCCGATTTCCGGATAAACTAGATTTCGGGTGGACTACTTCAGCTTTCCTAGACAGCTTTAGGAGCAAATATTTTACCCTAGAACCATCCTAGGACAATCTAGTTTGTCCTAATTCGAAAACTGTAAGTCTAGGCAATATTAATTTGTCCTGAATTGAACCTTATTATATCAGGACAAACTAGTTTATCCTAAGCTAGACTTGTTGACCCTAAAGTACTACGATCAAACACGTTTAAGAAATACTAATTTACCCGAAAATCCGATGACCGATAAACCAAAAACCCCGCTCACTCGTACTCGTACACAATTTAGCAGAAGAGCGAGCGTGATAGTTTCATTAAGGTTGTTTAGACATAAATAACATAAACTTACACTGATGTTCTCGGCCATGTCGAACAGTGACTGTTTAAAATAAATAGCACACCCATCTTGCCTGTGTCCAGTTTTTTGTTTAAATATTCCGAAGTAACCTATTTGTTCGAACTTTGCATAAAAGCTATCCAGGTGTGACGCTTGAACTTCTTGAAGGCATATTATCTGTAAGTGGTAACAATTTAAAGAGAATACTGGCGTAAAGGGACTGTAATTTTATAATATTTTATTGTCTTACATCGGGAGCCAAATTCATTATTTCATCGAAAATCTTTGCGGCTCTCACTTTCCACTTTAAGTTGTTTGGTGAACAGTCAGTATAAAGATATGGATGACATTCTAATAAATACTGCGCCAACACATTGTACGAAAGTATTTTAAATTTAAATGTAGATCCTGTGGATTAAAGCAAATCAGGTTACAGTTAATTAAAAAAAAAATTCTGTCAAAAATTTCGATTTTATCTAATAAGACTAAAATACATAAAATATTTCAATTCTATACCAATCATATTTCACTGTTTCACATTTAAAAAAATGAATTTTCGCATCGCACGGCGAACAATACCTATAACTATTCAAAATTATCATTTCTAAGTTCACTTTAGTAATGTGATTTTAACAAATACTTTAAACATATATTATAGTCCTGTTATAAATCACAATATTATTTTATGCTGTTTGTAGTATAGTATTTATTTCTATACCCTGCTAAGATAGAAATATATTTCTATCAGCAACATGAAATGAATTATTTTATTCAAAAACATGAATTGAATGCATACCATCATTGTCAGTTTTTTTCAACACTGGCTCCCAAACTCTGAAATTTGGTGGGATAAGACTGGGATCTTTGTTATGTGAATCCACAGTTGATCCAGATTCACTATATTGCTTTTGCCAGTCTTGTCCAGGACTCCCATCATCTGGAGAACTATGTGAACCATCAAAATGCACATACATTTTACATAATATACACATACTTTAGGATTATACTGGGTGCCTCAGAAAGTATGGATCACACGAATCAAGGTGATGCCCGAGGTAATTACCAGAACAATTAACCCCACATGTGGTTCCACTTCTCCATGGTTCAAGTTATATTTTGGAATTTTGACAAAAATGGCCTTCTTTTATATGGACTGGTAATGAAATCAGACATCACCCTGTTTCGATTTATCCATACTCTCTAGGACAACCTGTATATTCAATGCCTTAGGAGCCCAGTCCCAGTTAGCAGGCTATGTTAATATTGGTTCACGTTAACACGTTTCCTTACGCCTTTAGCACAAGGAAAGCGAAACGAAGTGGTGGTTTTTGCGTTTCGCTTTCACTGCAGGTACTAAAGACGTTACCGATATTTTATCTTTATTTATTTTTTCCTATTGGTCCCTATAGAAGACACCTGTGAACTTTAGTGTGTTAGTCAGATATCTGACAGCCAGTAAGAACATTAGTGCCTTTAATAGTTTCACTCACATATAATTCAAGTAACTCCAAATCTGAATTGGAGTCATTTTACACCACCAGAAATCACCAATGTGGCCCAAAAGTAGAAAGATTTCTTTGTTATAAAAAATGATTTTCTTAACTTTCTTAATTAGTTACTTTTTAATACTTAGAGTAATGTGTTTGTGGAAGAGAGGCAAGCTAAGACAGAGATTCGTAGCGCTCCATTCTCTCAACCTACCCACAAAGGACATGGTGTGATGGTATGTATGTATGTTTACTTGCCAGGTAATGAAAAACCCGTAATACACATGTGGAAAGGCAATTGTAAACTCACTCCATAGGTTACAATTGCTCACTTTATGCACTAGTATTACAATATAATATTCTCTCCCTGCTCACTCCTCACTAATCATAACAGTTGGACATCTGCCTTATGATGACATCTGCCTCATGATAACATCTGCCTTATTAAGTTTAATAAATGTTATCTAATACTTACATGTCAAATTGACCTCCATAACTAACATGATTTAAAGAAGGCTGTAATGAATCACTCATTTGTTTGGCTTTCTTGGATTCATTTGTATTCAAAGACCACTTTTGACGTTGCCTCTTTTTAATATTAGCAAGCAATCTTAACTCTTGCCCAGTATCAAATAATGAATTAGCTACATGTGTATTGTGATGGCTCTGTACACTGAATGTCTTTCTTGTACAATTTAAATTTGTGTATTTGTCATATGTAAGCTTCAAATATCTGCAAAAACTATTGGTCAATTTCAACATTGCTTTATAAAACATATGAGGTTAGAAAACAACATAATTAAATTAATGACTAGCCTAACAATTGCAGCCGTTTTGCTCATGCATTCATAGTTTTCTCTCTACTTTATATAATTATTATGCAAATACTTTCATAATGAGGTAGGTGGTATGGAATTTGGTCCTAAAGTTGTTCCCTGGAAAACAAATACACAAATTAGACTAGTAAGTAAAACAAAAGTGAAAATGGCAAAACAAAAGGAGGTCAAAGTGTTGTTAAGAGGGCACAAAGATAAGTCGACGGAGCCCTGCTTGGTGGGGTTCTTTGCATGATTGTCATAATGCAACCTAACATAACATTCTATATCTGAGTCGGTTTCATATCCAATAGGTTTCTGTACACAGTTCATTTTTTAACAAGTCAGAATTTTTCTAACACTTTTTCCCTCAGTGCCCCCTTAGCGACACCACAACCCAAAAGGGTCCCTATATGAGTTGTCCTTATTTCCTTGCATTTGTTTGATTCCATGTTGAATTATGGTAGACAAAGAGCTAGCTCAATCTGTGTTGCTCTTACTCTCCACAGCTTGTCTGCGCAAAGTCAGCATTCACATCAACCACTCACTGTATGTTTTCTACATAGAGCTAACTTCTATCACAGATCAGATCAAGTTGTTACCTACTAATATATATATATATTTTATTACTAGTACTTTTTTGTACCTACTAATATAACCTAAAAATATTTAATATTGTTATAATTTGTAGACATTGATATTGTAAATAACTTGTAGATAAAAATTCAATTATTGACCTTATTGATATATGAAGCCACTATATGAAGTCAGTGAAATTGGATAACAAAGTATACTCACAGATGGTAGGTGTTCTTTGTACTTACTAATCTTTAAAAAAAGATAATTTATCCTCATTCATTCATTTCATTACTTACAAAGGTAACTTCTTTTAAACTACACAATGTATAATACTATGGTTATATAACTTTATTTAGCCTTATAACGAGACAAAATTAAATAAGGTAGAAAAGCAAGCCAACAAAGCAAGAAAATAACGATAGTTTGAGAAACAAGATTATTCCTAAGAAAAGTACCTATGTACGTAACATGAATACATCCATCAAACAAGTATGATAAGAATACAAACAAACTTACTGCTGTGCTCAAGAGTCATTTACGTAGATTACCTATCAGTTTGCATAGCACTTTAAAAAGCAATGAGCAAAATCCATGACGGGTAAATTAGGTAAAGTATTCTAACAAAAATAACTAGGTACTGTTTGTTGACCTACCGACCTCTCGTGTTCTCATCTCACATTTATGTATATTTCTTTTGCTTCAGTTTCACTTTTCCCTTGGCAGCATAAACTAAACTGCAGTTTAACTAAAACTGTTAATTATTTTATTTGACTAGGTACCACTACACATAAACAGAAGATTTTCAGTTTTTTGGCGATGTCAGCGATTCGGTCCAAAAAGGATATTAAAATCACTACGTTTTGTAATGTTCGGTCGGAGAATCTAACTTCCTTTTTATAACCTACACTAAGTACTCTTGTGGTACTCTTTGAATCTAACCTAAGGGCAATTCTCGCACATTCGACTTAATCTCGAAAGAGACATTGTGTCGAATAAAAATGTAGGATGTCGATTGATGAAGCTTTTTGTTATTCTCGATATGTCGAGTTCGATATATGTCTATTATTAGCAATAGACGTGCAAATAGTGGTCGATGGCACTCGACATCGGTAATTCGAGTACTAAGTCGAACGCATTATATTTTTTAATGGTGGTTGTTTATTTGAACGTTGTTTAATTTTTTTGCATTATTGTTGTGCTACGAGTAAATGAGCGGCTTCATCATTCATTTGGCAAAGAATTTTTCTGTTTTTCTATTAAATGTCTATTATAAGTAGCTCAAGAAGGTGGTGGTTCAAATAGCGCTGTGGGGTACACCACCTACTGTTTTTATAAGGGAAGGGGGAGTTGGAGTAACATTAACTTCGAGGGAGTTTCTGTAAAGTACGTAGGGCGTTAAGTTCAAATCGTATCTTTATCTATATCTTATTTTCGACTGCCGTAGAAATTATTGTCACTTTGACAGGAGTAAAAATTAACTGGGATTTGTCTAGGGTATAAACTTTCAACTGACAGTTGAAATATCACTCGATTGCCCGGTTCCATAACACAACTTAAACTATCAGATGAAAAATTGACGTTGTGTTTCGGAACCGCGTAGAGTAAGTATTGTCGGGTAAATAAACGTTATGGAACGCAACCTTCGTATGAATATTGTATAGTAAGAGTGCGTTCCAAAACCAGTTGAAATTATTCACGTTGACAGCTGTACAGCATATACACACTAGGAGAGCGTTCCATAACCAGTAGAAATACTTTACGTTGACAATTGTGCATGTTCCATTACCGTGTTAACAGCTGAAAATTTATAAAACTTTCATTCAAAACGAGCAATGGAACGTTTACAGCTGTCAACGTGAATAATTTCAACTGGTTTTGGAACGCACTCCTAGTATGTTTGTAAAATTAAAAATTATTGTGAAAATATACCTACCTAACCTACACCTAAATTAATTGATTGATTAAAGGCCTTTCTTTTAGTTTACTTACAGTCGTGAATAAGTGAGTCTACTGTTTAGTTCCATTTATAGTTACAAAACATAATCATCTGACGATTTTCTAAGCTGTGTTTTGAAATGCATTTTGTTATAACATTTTTGGAGTAGCTTATCAATTATCATAACTCTCACGTCCATAATCCCCGAGGGGGTAGACGGAGTAGGTAGGTAGTTGAAATAATAATAGATTATTTTTTTTATTCTACCAAGATATACTTATTTCATACAAATAAATTGAAGTTTGAAATTGTTGGCATTTACATATGGTTTACATGTAGGTACAAGAATCGGCACTTAACTATCGGTTGGGGTGTAGCTTGCGGGGGGCATTGAGAGAAAAAGAGTTATAAAAATTTAGACTGGTTAAAACTGAACTGTTTCACAGAAACCTAATGGATGCGAAATCGACTTGTGCACCTTTGACTTCTTATCATGCACCCTAACGACACTCTGAACTGACCGAGACATTCCAGTATATTCATCTTTTTATTGTTACACTTGTTAATACTATGACAAATACCTTCTAAGGATTCTATTTCCATGTAGCAATTTATAAATTATTTTTCTTGCTTGCTTTCTTGTTTGCTTATCGTATGGCTAGTGGCCAACCTATTGTCAGAGTTGTTTAGACCGTCCGTAGTCCTCTGACATGGCTTAACAACTGCTGTCGAATGACAACAATTGGGACTGACTGCTTAATATGCTCTCCGAGGCACGGAAGAGCTTGCTGAGAATAGTATTATACTCTTACTAGGAATATAAAAACTCACCATAGTTTATATACAAACTGTGTATAATACGGGCAAATCAGTATGTTCAGTCAACTGAACTGAAGACTGTAACTGTCTTATGTTCTTATGTGACTATGAATGACTATTTTTATATTTTGAAATCAAAAAGTGTTATCTATATGGATTTGAATTAAATTCAAGTGAGCCATTTTTATTTATTATTAAATTTATTTATGTACCTATATAAAGGTGTTTTTCACTTCCGTTGCTAAGCAATATAAAATTACAAATATTTATTAATAATACTGATAAATATTTTAATGAAAGCATTTCCGAAACATTTTTCAGAGAAGCTCCAATAATCAACAATTGATTGTCCTTCCTGGATAATTCATACAGGTTTTTTTGGCTAATGGATTTCAAAATTAGAAGTATGGATTTATCCCAGAAATAACGAAGAAATTAATTGAACAATGTTCAAAATTGAGTCATATGTGACTCCTATTCTACTGAGTTATGTCGACAAATATGTTCGAGACTTCAAACCTGCTGACGCACAAGTATTCATTTTTATATTAATTGTTCATAATATTATTAAGTCCAAAGTATTTTTTTAATCATTTGCAAAAAATATTAGGTTTCACTATGGGGTGGAGGTGTGGCTCTCCACAACTTGGTGCTCAAAGCGGATGTTTTGCAACAAGAGGTGGCACTACCATTCACTCTACTCTCCGGGCGCATTCACGAACTTCTCATTCATGTACCATGGACTAAAATTATGTCTGAACCCATTGTTGTGACCATAGACACTATTGGTACGTATCACAAAGCAATTACCTAAGTTTGTACCAACCCATTTAATTAACATTTTAAGTCACTGATCGAAACAATGGCATTGAACTTATCAAGGTTGCAATTTGGTCAAATTACTATGCATTTTGACTGACTATTATGTAATACACCCATCATGTTACCTTGCAAACTTATTTATTTTTCAGAATGCATTCTGAGTCTTAACCCTCCTTCCTCTGATGAAGCCCCACCACCGGAGCCATCAAGGTGATTACTTCAGTTTGTATTTTAGACTTTGATGTAACCTAAGTATTTACTATTATTGAACCAGTATGTCGTGTCCACAGTCGCAGGGCGCAAGTGGTGGAAGCGCCTCCCGGCTACATGCAAGCACTTGTACGTCGCATTGTCAGCAACATAGCACTCAGGGTGCATCACTTAATTGTCAAATATGTACAAGACGACGTTGTGCTGTCTCTCAATGTTAAGCATTTGTCTGTTGACAGCACTGGACATGATTGGAAACCGACTTTTGCTGGTAATTCTTGTCCAAAATAATTTTGGCAATAAAACTACTCAATTACTTACATACCTATTGCAAGAAAAAATGCTGTTTTGATTTCAGCTATGGCACCTTGGTGGTAGCTTACAAAATAATGTGGCATGAATGTGCTTAAGTACTTATTTATCATGTAAAATAATTTGATTTCTTGAGTAATTTAGGTACAATTATATATTTTTCTTATAGACATTGATCAACATCATCCAATGATTAGAAGGCTAGTCAAATTGGATGATCTGACTCTGTGCTTGGACCGCTGTGATTCTGATGGGAAGATAAGATTCTACCAAGAACCACTTCTCTACCGTTGTCAGCTTGATCTTAGGTATTTATAATACACAACATTTTTGTCTCATTTCTGAAACCAACACTAGAAAATATCTTGATGTAAAATGGCTAAAGGATGTTTAGCCGTTTTATATTAGAGCTGAACCTCAACACGCCCGATTGTATAAACGTTTTGCGTTCATAAATCCAGTGGGTCAACGTTTAGCCTTATTGTATAACGGCGTGTAATGAAACGGGGGATGTAAAATTCAGTTCAAATTATTACCGCTCGTGCCTTTACTTAACTTATCAATAAATAGGGTGTCGAGTGCAGAACATGTTTTATTAAAATTATCAAATATTCACCAGGAAGCACCGGGAAATACCGCGACTCACCGGGAATCATTGGCTAATTATACAATACAGCCGTTTTACATTCCGCCTAAACGTGGGCAGCCTTATTGTCGATCGTAACGTCGTATAAATGTAATTCTATTCTATTGTAGTCTATTCTAAGGCATTGCCAATCCGGCTGAACATTGGTCAGCATAACAATACATAACGGCCCTGTTTCGTAAAACGACTAGCCGTTTTGTAAGACGGCGGATTATACAATCGGGCTGCGACATGTATATTGTGTTTCCTTATTATGTTTGTTTGCATTCGCATTATGTTGTTGGCATTGTTTGTTGTTTTTTGTAGAGTGTTAACACGGCTCGTGTCAGCTAATACCCGCCGAGCTAGCTGCCTCAGCATCCAGTTGCGTTCCACCAAGTTGGCGTGGGGCGTCACTAGCGACCAACTGGTCTTACTCATCAGGCTTTTGAGAGAACGCAATACTCTTGTAGCAAAACCTTCACCAACAGTTTCTAAAACAGCTTCAATCAAGTCTATACACCAATCCACGCCACTTTGTAAGTATTTGCAAATAGGCTGCCTGCTCGACTATGTAGTCGTTTATTGTAGTATCACTGAAAGCCATGTAGTAATGGCATCAAACTGATAATTTTTTATTTGCGGACCTGTGTTGCATTCTACAGTTTAATTTTTATTGTTGTACACCTACATATCATGTTTAACCTGGTCTATAAAGCCACATTTCCATTATGGCCGGTTTTTTAGTCAAGTATAGTGGAGGGTGAACTTGGCTTTCAAGCTGCCTTGCCAGTGGATCCAAATATTGTTTGACTGGCCTAGCACTCACCATTCTACTCGCCACTGTACTTGACAATGGCCGGTTTACATTTGGTCAAGTGTTAAGCGTAGTGACGAATAGGGTACACTGTCCGATCGGTTGTCTTTACTCACTGTACTTACCAATTTTGCTTAACATTTGACCAAATGTAAACCGGGCTTTATGCAAGGCTGTGTGCAACGTGCAAGTTATACGCAACTTGAGTAGTGAAAAGGTGAACTCGTACGCGAGCTGCAGGTTGCATGCAGGTAGTTTTCGGCTTTTATAACATCGTTCTTGCATACTGGTGTGATGTCATACCTGCACGCCACGTGTACCTGCAAATGGAAACGCGGCTTAACATAGAGAATAAAAAATGTATGTATTTATTACATGAAGCGGAATTTTCGCTTCGCATGTCGAATAAAAAATTAATAAGGAGAGCAGACAAGCAAACGCACCACCTGATGTTAAGTGGTCACCGTCGCCCATAGATATCTCACCTCACTGTATTAATATTAGAGGGTTTTTGATGCGCTGCTAACCTTGAGGACTAAGATGGATTGCTTCATGTGCCGGAAATTACGTTGGCTCTCTTACTCTTCAAACTGAAACACAAAAATGCAAGCATTTCTGCTTCACGGTACCACCCCAGGCGATCCTTCACATTAGGATCTTCCACTACGAATTAATTTCTAATAAATATGATTATATGTTGTCTCAGATACTACTTCATCAAATTCAGCGGAACCAGCTCGGAGAGAAAGCTGGTCTGAGTGGGCGTGGTCATGGCTTCCCACTTGGAGCGAGTGTGGGGTAGAAGAGGCCCCGATGCCGGCCACACCTACTCCCATCTACTTCACCGCCTATTGTGAAGATATTTCAGTTGTTTTCAAGGTTAGGCCGTTTGTCGTATACTTATTTTATTTCACAAGTAGGTAGTAGTAGTACAGCATAATCTGACACACATCATGTATACCCTGACATACTTTATACTTTATTTGCACACACATAAATTACAAAAGAAATAACAACAAGAAATTTGACCAAGAACTAAAAAACAATAGTACTATTTAAGTTTCTGGTCAGGGTATAGATTCTTTACAATTTAAAAAAATATTTAATACTAATTATCCAATATTCATTCATTTTGTGAAATTTAGGTGATGGAATTAGAAGGAGCTAGCCGCAGGCGAGCTCGAGGAATCCTCGAGCTCATCGCCTCACAAGCGGCGATCAAAAGTTTCGTGTGTATGCCCACTATGTTCCGCGTTCGTGTGGGAACGCGGGCTCTAGGAATTAGATCTCAGGGCAAGTGCATATGTGGACATATTGACATGAATGCTGTAAGTAATAACTCTAAATTAAAATTTTAAAAAACCCCCGACGTACTGTTCTGGAGATCTCCTTACTTTTTCCCGGTCATCATCAGGTCCCCAAGGTTCCAGAAGTGGGTAGGTCACCATGGTCAGAAACATTTGAGCTCTATCTCGAATCATATAACTGTTACCGTTCCAGAGATCTCATCATACTCCAACATCCCAAGATCTTAGAACCACTGATCCAAATTTCATCGGACATGCCTAAGAACACAAATCAAAATTCTCTATTAAATTTAAAAAAACAGGGTCTAAATCGGACCACCCGTTTTCAAGTTATGATGCCACAGACAAACCCACAAACAGACAAACGTGTCAAACTTATAACACTTAAATTTATATCCCTCGATCGGTCGGAGGTAAAAAGTAGGCCTTATATCGTATTACATACTATAATATACTATTGGTTTTCAAAATTCAAAAGTAGAAGGTGAAGTAGTCGCCGATGAGTTGTCAACGCGTGGGCCACTCGTCTACAACTACTTCTCTTGAATTTTGAAAACCTACTGTATGTAATACGATATAAAGCTCACATTTCAATGTTTTGCTCGCTTTCTTCGCTGCAAAGTACGATGGCCTTATAAATGGTAATGCATAATATGAGTCACTATATATAAATGGTAAGACATTGTCTTAGATAACTGAAACATAATATACTCCACAGTTTATTCTCGGTGAAAACTGAACTCAAACGGTATATTCGTGTGATAAAGAATGTAAATTGACGCTGGCTACCATTACAAAACTTATGGAACATCTAAGATACCTTAGAAGTTTTTCATGTCAAGGTTCTAGTAGGTAAAAAGGCCCTTCTTGTTCGGTTTTAACCCTTTATATTAAAATCCCAGGCTAACGATGAACCGACAATGTACATGTCGAAGCAAGGTGACCAACTTGAAGACGAATGGACATGGCCAGATGATGACTTTGAAGACATCAAAATAGATACTGCAGAAGTCGCCGAAGAAGAGTTTACAGAGCCTGAGGTGAGATCTCAATAGGTTAGATCAGGGTTTCTCAAACTTGTAGCTCCACGTTCCTTTATAAAATTTTCCAAATAATGGCGAACCCCTATAAAAAAACTATATATATTCCCGAAAACAATGTTTGAAAAAACTATTTTCTCTCTAAGTACCTCTAATTTTATACTTAATATCTACACGTAAGTAAAATGCTACAAGTTATACACGACTCTATGCACAGGACAAACAAAATTGGTACAGTCATTAAAGTGCAATTTCCGACTGTAACATGCGCAAAGATGCTGCTATATTCACATCATTCTAGTTACGTGCCGATACTTGTACTATCGTTTTTCTACTCCCATGTCGTAATTTGTTCATTATGAAACCACAATATATAACATAAAGAGGTTCATTCGTCATGGTCATGTGAAAATAGTGTTTTAATGAAATATTATATAACAGTTTTCGATTGTAATATGTAATTTTTTCTTTGTTGTATGGCATTGCATACAAGAATTCTTTCGAATTAAATACCCTACATTTCACTGGCCAACTACTTGGTACTATAGCCATTAAAAAACTCAACACCCGCGCCTGCGCGATGCCGACAATACGTCAACAATCCGACAACATATCTACGGTTTCCATAGTTACCAATAACATGTTAAGCTGTCATGGCGTCTGTTGGAGTCTCCGTAATGGTTTCTGTTTTCTGTTTAAATGTTTCATGATCATAGAAAAAGTATTGTATGCAACTCACGTAATGGCGATTTTAACACTCGAACGATCTATTATGAAACTCGGCTTCGGTTCGTTTCATAAACAGTTCTCATGTTAAAATCGCTGTCATTACGTGGCCGTTGCATAAACTGCTATTATATAGGCCTCTGAAGAAACAGAAGAACCAAAAGAAGATAAACATCAGACAGAAGAGGCGGCACATAAGAAAAAGGAATCAGCTAAGGAGGAGGTTGATAAATTTTGGGAGAATATGAATCCTTTAATATTTTTGGAGTATACGCACGAGCGATCTCCGCCGACCGCGTACACAAGTCCTTACGATAACCCACCGACTGATTTTCAGTACAGGTAAAATATAAAATTACTATTTGTAGTATGTTATGTTTTGTATGAAAGTTGTTATATTATCGACACGGAATCACAGGCACTATACACTTAATAGTTATTTCTTTCTGTTACGTGCAAGTGTCTGATTTCGCATGGTCCATTGTGAGCACGGAAATCGGACTACTAGCGCCCCTCTCCTCTAGAACAAAGACATGAGCAATGACAGCGAGCCACGAAGTTGACCCATAGGTCTTGCATAGGTCATATGTTCAGTGCACGACTCATTAGTCGTCAGAAAACCCGTCTACCAGTTCGCGCATGCGTTTTGAGCATTTTCCCATACATTATGGGAAAATGCTCAAATCGCATGCGCGAACTGGCAGACGGGTTTTCTTATAAAAAAAACCTCTAGCGAGCAATCTACATAGGGGTGAATTTCAAAATCTTTGATTGTGGGCTTAAGTGAATATATAATTATTAATAATTAGTTATTCCTTAACCCGTCAAGTGTTTTCCGTAATCCCGTGAGTACACTATTTTCGAAATGTTCGCCGTACATCCGGCACTACATACAATGTCCACTGTCATTGGTCGTGTTTATTGTTTGACAATTGTTGACGTTTCGTTCATAGCATCGCCATTCGCTAGTATAATTTTTTAATAAAAAAACAATCTATTAAGACCTATCAAACTCTCTAATCTAATCTCGAAATTCTAGACTAATAGAACACTCCTGGCCCTTACAAGTCTAGGATTCCAATCGCGGGAAGGGTAAATACTTAAATTGTGTTATATTATTAAATATATGAAATAAGTATTTTTGTATCTTTGTAGTGATTGGACAGAAGAATGCAAGTTTAATATCCAGTTGCAGCCCCTGGAGCTGAATCTGTGTATGGGATTGATTCACCGGTTCACTGCTCTCGTTAACATTCTTAAAGATATGCCGTCGTTACCAGTACAAGGTAAGTACCTTATTATTAGAATCGTAGTTTAGTTGGTAAAACATTATACAAATCTACAATAAATTTATTTTTCTAGAACACTCATTGCGTACTCTAACTGTCGAAGAATGTGAGGCTTTGCTCAATAATTTGCCACAGCGTCGTATCAGCATAAATATTAAAGACTTGCGATTACGTCTGCATCCGTGGGACCATTCTGCATCTATATCTGATAGGCCCATGAAATGGCCTTTGCTGTTAGACATAGATATACCCAAAAGCAGCGTGGTAATAACTAGCCCTCTATATCCCCACAGGTAAGAATACTCGTATATAGTTTGTGTTGCGATTTCATATCATTATTATTAGCTGATTTATATTAAATTATTCTTGCTTGCCTGAAAGTGATTTACTAATGCATTGTGCCTGAAAGACGTTTAATTTTTTTTCCTGATTTATAGAGTCTGTTCAGCAGCATGCCAAATGCCGGATGACATGAGCTTGCTTTTCCAAGGCGCCCGATTACATATAACTGCCACTTTTTCGTCCATTGAAGTGAAAATCAATTCACCAATCGATGCCCAGCCAAAACCTTGTGCTAGAACTGACTTACGATTCGTTATACATGTGCTATTAAATAGCGAGTTGTTTACACGAAAGGAAACAGTTACACACAGTTATTCTTTCCAAATACGTAAGTTGTTATTTTTGTTTCATTGTATTCAAAATCTATTCAGAAACATTTAATTTTGTCTTCTCATGAACAGATGAAGCAAATATATCCGGTTCGGCGGCTCGCTTGCAGGCGGCATGGCAAATAATTTTGTCAATTTTATCTGAAAAAATCTCGCTGGATTTAAAACATACATCTCTAGCGAAGGATGCGCTCAAAGATGAAGGTTAGTATTATAGCTGGTTCGACACTTAATGTTAGGTGAAAGGTGGGTATAATCTTAGAAAAATAAAACATTTTTTATGAGTACAATAAATGAAAAAAATCCATTTTAGATCCACCCATTGTCCATGACCCGGTCAAAGTCATATTTTTTTATTGTAAGTACTTTAAAGTACATATTTACAAAGTCATTTTCACTGTACCACCGCTTCGTAAGGTGCTATAGCTGAAAGGAAAGAAGCGGCGCAAGAAACTTTCAGCAGCACATCTTTTGAAATAAATATATCTTACAATAATTATGAATACAATCATATACACAATGTGCAGAGCTGGAGCTGAATTTAGGACCAAGTCTCTTTATCATTTAAGTAGTCATCATCTATATAAATACGACCAATAATAGTCGAATTTGCAATCGAATGTATAGCAATAATTATCGTGTTTTTATTTATAGGAGCAGTAGCACTGGATATGACATTGGAACAACTTACTATGCGCGGATACATAACGTCAAACACGAATACTCATATTGCGACGCTACAGTCGGCACGAGTCACTGCTTTCCACTCGCCAGGTAAGTTAAATGGTATCGTATAGCAAGTCTTCTAATATCACGCCTGAAGCCTTGTTTACACGTATTAAGTAGTTTAGTAATGATCTAAATTTTAACTGAATTTTAAGTTACTTGTTGAAGCGTATAAATAATGTGTTTAGTGTCAAGTTTCAAGGGCTGGTTTACACCTTTTCAAGTGCCAAGGACTTTGGACAGTAGGACAGTGGCAAGAACAGTTCAAACAAACTCCTACTGTCCACTGTCCTTGCCAGTTGAAAAGGTGTAAATCAGCCCTATTAAGTGCTTTAGTTGCAAGTAGAATAGGATCGAGTCTATTTTTTCGGTTTAGTAACCCCCCTCTCGTACCGCGCGGATCCCCTGGTGGACGTGGCCTAGCTACTTGACACGTCTGGACAGTACAATTTAGTAAAGTTCTCTGTGGATTTTCTAAACACTACTAAATTATGTGTGAACGCTCGAGTAGTTAAAATTTACTTGACTACTTAATCGCTTAACACGTGTAAACCAACCATAATTCAGCGAGCTTTTAATGTATAGAGAAGTAACGTCTGACAACAATTTTGCAACAAATGAACGGTCCCATTGATTCGTTACGATACTGATAAAAGGCGCGGCCGCTAATTGGCCACGACCAGCGTGTCACCATGTATGAGGTCGTCAAGATGACAACGTCGTTTGCTTTTCACACTAATTGCAAGTCATTATGTATTGCGCCTTATATTGCCTCTTCAGTTATCCCTTCATACCTTCTAAGCTCGTTAACCGAATCTGATAACTATCTTAGGATATTATCATCCTTATTCTCTGTGTTTGAAACAGAATGTCTTTACATTGGTTTTGAACTAAAAAAATTATTTTTTCAGCGGGAGGTGTGTTAAAGCAGGCGTGGGTTTTTTCCGCACCCGATGTTCCATCTACAACGTATGTGTCAGCAGATTATAACATACTTATTTCAGAATACTATGATTTGTGCTCGATAGTATTTCAATAAAAGGTTTCTCTTCAACAGTCCTTATCTTCGCATGGCGCTTCAATGGTGTTGGGAACAACTGCCAACTGCGATGGACTATTTGGGCACGTGGACGGAACCCGCGGCCATTTGTATCGACCCCCTTTTAATAGCGTGGCTTGCCTATAAGCCCAGGGTAAAGCCCTTTGTAGGTGAGTACATCGACATCGCAAAAAAATTCGTATGGGATTTCACATTATACCAGAACTCTGTACGAATTAGACGCGTTATAATCCCCAATGTGCTGCTTGTAGTTTTACAACACATTTCCTCGGAAAGTGGCTCATATTGGACCGCTTTTAGGTTCATAATGCAGCTTATAAAACACTCGTGCTTTTTACTTTATATTACCGCACTAGTGCTTTATTTAAATATTTTTTTTAAATCTCAGCCAAGAGCGTGCTTTTTTCTTCACATTACCGCACTAGTGCTTTTTACTTTGAATTTTATTTTAAATCTTGACAAAGAGTTTTTGTCTAAAAATATATTAATGTTTTTTTCCTCGCAAGTGTGTTGATAAACGTCGTATGTAACGTGTGAGCATTGGTCATTACACTCTCGGCTCTATTACACCCTCGTCTTCGACTCGAGATGCAATCCAGCCTCGAGTGTAATGACCAACTTAGCTCGCTTGTATCATAATATACTATTATGAAAATCCTACATATATTTTTTACAGATTTGCAACCAAGTGCTCCTATATCTAGGACAATTTCTTCGACACAGTATTTTATGCGACGTCGTGTTACTCCACCTGTAAGTACCTGTAACAAATTTCATTACAAGATACATATTATGAGTACAGTATATCAGTAAACTTTATTATACACAAACCCTTTAGCAGTCATCGAGTGGTCGCGGCGGCAGTCGTTCAGGATCAGGGACGGAGTTGATCCATGTGCGACCGCGCAGCGGCGAGTCGAGCAGCGAACGCAGTGAAAAGAAAGATACCAAGACACCCATTCAACCGGTTTGTATTTCTTACATAAGATTTTACCTAGAGTTTCCCTAAAAAGCGTTAAATAGTTAAATGTCGTTGGAAAAGGTTCAGTTATAAACCGTAAATTTAGTCTGGAAAATGCGTATTATAATTTAAGATAAGATTTGAAACAATCAATACAGATTTTACCACAATAAAGAGCCGCGTGCGCTCGTAAATTGCAATATCTATAAAATATTACGTAAGATTGGCTTTATAGGCTCGCCACCTATCACGTTTGTCCACCAAATCTTAAGTGGGAACTACCTATGATGAAGGTGGTTCCTATGTCTACCCCCTCGAGGATTATGGACGTGAGAGTTATGCTATGCTATGTTTTAGGCCAAAAAAGAGCTATTCAAGGCGGAGGATCTGTTGAAACTGCAAGACCGCCTGCGGAACGTGTTGATCACTGCGGAGCTCGGGTTGGTGGTCGTGTATGTGACGATGAGCACAGCGTCCGCAGTCGACTGCGCGACGGCGCGCCTCGCGATGGAACAACATGCGGCCGCAGCGCATCGCGTGTTAGCTTTGAGGTGAGATAACTTTACATAAAGCAATTTTATAAGCACTTATCTTATAATCTTTTTTGTACACACTTACAAAATACCAAACAACTTAATTCAAGAAAAACATGTACAAAAGGTGTAGCATAACTCGTATTCGAGTTTTCTCCCTGCTAATCTGCTGATGAGTATAAAAATATATATAAACAAAACACTTTCACACTTATTGCGTGGTTTTGTTTACCTTTTTGTTAACTACCACAGAGTACTTAGTACTGACGTAAGAAAATATCAAAGTTACAGATAAGCAAGCCTTATATGAGTTCCGTAGAAGATCTTTGTTGTAACATGTGTAACAGCGCGGTCCTTTATATGTACGACGTTAATTGATCTATGAAAAAATAAATTTAACACTGCGGTATATCTTTCTGTAATTTGAATTTTTCCCACAGTTTGGGACGTTGGTATATGCATTCGAACGTTCTCACAAAACAGCTTTGGGAAGACATCAGGTATGACGGCCCAACGTTCATGACCGATGAACATCGTAAGTGTATTTTTTTACACCATGATGTCATGTGTTTCTACACCGATAGTTCACGATCAAAAACACAAACGTTGTTACTTCCAGGAGCTACATTAAAAGAATCATTTCCCTGGAAAGCCAAGTTTGCTGACGTTTCATGCTATACATTAGAAGTCCGCCCAAGCACCGAGTACTCTGGGTCTGTCAAAGGACTGCGATCGCAACTGAAGTCGCGTATTGTACACCCGAGAACAATTCTTGAACTGGTGACGACGACTGTGACCATGTCTGTAGTAACAAAGTCGGTGCATTATAAGACTTATATGAGAAGAGCTCCTCAAAAAAAGGCTAAAGAAGCTGAACAGGATGGGGTTGGTAGATAATTAATAATCGATGTATTTAAAACACTTATTAGTAATACCTGTATGTAAAGCGCAATGAATTCAAAATTCTAATTAGGAACCTAATAGAGTGCCTCTGTAAAATTAATCCTGAACGCTGTTACACCTCTCAAAATCCAGAGACATACATTAAGGAAGACTGAATTCAGTGTAGGTGTGTAATATATTACAAAAAATTACTTATTAGTAGTATCTGAATTTAGGAAGGTGTAATAACATTCAGGGCGAAATTTACAAGGGAACTGTAATTAGGTTCCTGATTAGAATCCTGAATTCAGGGTTCTTCTGTCGAGTCAATGGCATCACGAGTTGAGCTTCTATATTCTGCTAGACCAGAAAACAGCCACGTGAATTGCCCTCTGGTTTGCATCAAATAAAGCATCCCTCGTACAAGTGGACGGGCACATGGGACAGCAGAGCACGTGCTCCATGTAGCAGTGTATTAAGCGCTTTACACACTTGTTAGAATAGTTTTTTTCTCGCTAGTACAGTCGTCCACTAGCTAAATTATACCATCTGTCAAAATTCTACAATTCAAAATTGTAGTCTATGGCGAATGCATTAAGGTTCATTTCAGATTGAATAAATTTGACAGATGGTATACATTAGCTAGAGGCCAACTGTACCACTTTGGATGGTGGTACTAGTGGGAAATAAAGTTCCACTAGTACCACCAGTAGTACTCTAGTCAGTGGTACTAGTGAGAACGATGGATTTCAGAGTTGTTTATGTTATGATATTTTTTTAGAGGATGAAATATTTTACTTCTGGTGCAAGTTTCAAACCAACGACACTAAAAGAGTTCGTACGAGGACCAGCAAGGTGATTTACTTTCTTACTTTTTTAAATCTTTCAGTACTTGCTACTATTGATAAGCTTTGCTAAGTCCAAAACTCATTCTAAAACTTTCATGTAAATATGATGCTTATTGCTTTAAATTTACCAGTATACTTAACTAATATGGTTTACTTATTCACAGCCGCAAAAAGACTCCTGATGTAAGTAGACAATTTTGTTTTATTATGATCGTTACTTTTTTTCTGAAAAAGGTGTGAACTTTTATTTAAACTTTCGGGCCTTGAAAACTTCGGTGTGCTTCGGCTATCGCGAATGTACTACAACTGTAGTAAGACAGAGATAGAGGCCGATTTTACCCGATACCCGAATGTGTTTCTAAGAGCTCACGCAGTATACTTATTCATCAGAACCATATTTTTACTATAAATTGTAGCAGTATGTCTTTTCATTATTTACAAAATCGAACCCGTGTAAAAACTCCTAAACTCTCATATTTTGTGCTTAACAGATTCCTGATGATCCTGAGCCAACCCCCAGTCCGGAACCAGACTCCAAGATAACAACCGGACCGGTGGTGGCTGTTGGCATTCATTTACACGCCGACACGCCACCTATTAGCATCAAGCTCGATTACGATCAGGTACTGATTCTCTTTCTCTTCTTATTGTCGTGTGATTAGTGGCCAATCAGTAGGCTATAGCTTGGCCACAAATGCTGTACTGCGGCTTGGGTAGCGACATACGTGCGGGGGGAGGCAAGCGGGCGAGCGCGGGCGGACCTCACAGAGTGAAGTCAATAGAGCGGGCCGCTCTGCCCCGCGTCTCGCCGCGCAGCTACCTAAGGCGCAGATTAGCATCTGTGGTCAAGCTATAGTATTGATTAAGGCTAAGGAAATAATGGAGGAGGCCTATGAGACAAGTCCGTAATATGTGCATAGCCCAACAAGGCTTGTACATTACACAAAGTTGTGGAATTTTATGTAAAAATATATATATTTATAGCGATTATATCAAATTATATAAAATTACCAGTAGCACCCTCTTCACAAGTCTATTTTAAGCCTGCTCGAGCTTTATATGTAATCAATAATTGAAACGTTATATTTTCAGATACATGTGGTAGCAGCTACAGTACATTGCTTTAATCATATTGTGACGTTACTTCAACGCGCTCCGCTGGTTACAGCCAAGCCAGGCCAAAGTTCACAATCATTCCCAGGAAAAATAAAGTACGTAAGTAATATTGACAGGGACATCTGACAAGCTCAAAGCAGGTGACGCTGGTGTAGTTGGAGGTCTGTCAAATTATTTTAGGTTATTAAAAATGTGCTGTTTATCTAGAAAACCGGGCATATGTTTCCTATGACCGAATTCTCGAGCATGTTTTGTAGGCTTATATTGGAGTTTATACGCTTGATATTTCCATACAAATAACATGGTACTAGCTGTCACCATTTGACCTCCAGCCACACTAGCGCCGCATCAGTTATTGCTGTCATTGAATGTAACTAGGTATGTACATATTTGTTTGTTTTAGATCTGTTTGTGAAATGGATGAACAGAGTATTGAGTCTGAAAACGAAAGCGACAATCGATCCGAGCTCGTATCTGTCTTCCAAGCTCACCCCGAATTAGAAAGTAAGTGTAGTATTGTGTTTCTGGGAATTATTTATACATCACAGGTTTACCGGTTGAGTATTCTTGAATATAGTATTGAATGCGTTAAATTTTGTTTTTCTGTTGTCAGAAGTACCAAATATCACAAAGTTCTTGTGGTTCCAATGGGTGATCAGCCGGGCGGCTGTAATAGTGGCTGGCGAGCGAGTGAAACTTGCTTTCCAAATCGAAGACGTCATCACAAGTATTGATATGCAGGATCATTATAACCAGCTAAAAGTAAAAGTCGGCACAGCCTCAGTTAAACAGTATAAAAAGTGAGTTTAAGGGGCTGCATGAGCGACACTAGCGCCGCCAATCGAAAAAAAATAATATCAAGTAATTAGTCATATAAAAAATGGTTACCAGGATTATTCCATGAATGAAGGGATTTTTTTACCGTATTGAAACAATAAGAAACAAAACGCGAATCTGTCAAAAGTGGCCAACTTTTGACAGATTTGCTTTTTGTTTACAAATACTATTTTTAAAAATCTCTTCTTCATTCGTGGAGTAATCCTGTAAACATTTTTTTTTAAATTTAGATTTTTTTTATTGGCTGTGCTAGTTTCGCTTAGGTAGAGCCTTAACCTGATGATTTTTTAACAAAATTACGAACTATGTCTTTATATTCTTTTTCTTTCTCTTTTTAAGAACCGGAAGCAATGATTGGACAGCTGGCGTTTTAGGCGGTCGCGTGATTGAAGCGCGTGAACCAGCTAATGACAGAGAAGACACCCATTTCTTAGCGGTTACCATAACCCAGGCCCGGTAGGTTCTGTTTATAGGAAAGTCTTTTATGGTTAAATAAATAAGTTTTATGAATAATTTTATGCATTGCCTTTATAGAATATCGAACTTGCCTGCGACTTGGAAGGAAGAATTGCACCCTAAAATATTGGAGCAAAGAGGAGTTAGTATTTCGATTATTTTTTACTTATCATTGCTACGAAAATGAATAACTAATTTTAAAAGTTCAATTTTTGTTTGTTACAAACATGTTAAGTAATACAAAAACACGCCAACTAAAATCCTTTTCGGATTTAAGTAACCGTGAAAAAAAACTTTGATAAAAATATTAGTTTCGTTACATTATTATGGCCCTTATTTTGACCATCTGTCTCAGTACCTAACTAAAGCTGTTATTAGTTATTGTTCTGAGGGATATTTGAAAATTTATCTAAAATTTGTTGTACACAGTTTATAGACAGCATGTGGGAGATCTATGCAATGCTAGCTCCATTAGAAGCTATTCTTCAACCCGAAGTTTTGGATAATATCATTTCATTTGCACATGAAATGGCTCCACGGTCTTTCTGCCCTTTGAAAACAGAAATTAAAAGGCAAGTTGATTTACGTATTTATAAATAGAATTCATTGTTACATTCTGATATATTTGTGAAAGGCGTGGCGTTTATAAAACAATTCCTTGAAAAAAAATGTCTGTCAAATGACTTGATGTTTCTTTTCTGTTGTTTAGAATACATATGTTTTAGGAAGAGTACGTGGCAGTGGCCGTTCTGTTACATTAATGCTGGCGGTCTGAGGCTTCTCATCACCTGTAATAATATAGAAAAAAACATGGACGACACTTTCATAATTATTGTAAGTACCCCAATATAACTAAATATTTATAGTACATGACTATTTACTATTTTTTACATTATAATATCGAATAATCGGAGGCACGTCTCTATGTCTACGTTCTAAATTGATATCACTGTTTCAGTTTGGCAGAATCAGTGTCAATCCACATCCAGAGAATCCAATATGCAGGTACAGAATTTCATTCAATATTTTTGTATCAACATCTCGATTTACTTTCACAATTCATGCCGGTGTTATTACGATATTTTCACTCACTGTTACTTACATGGATTTATAATCGACTCTAAATCAATAGACTCAAGCGAGTTATCTTTTAAAATCATACTCCACCGCAAATATAATAGTAAAATTGAAAACGTTTATTTAGCACTGTAAACACCAGAATATAGCAAGTACACAATACAGAAGTATACAAATATATAATACATTCAGCACAGAACATCTGGTGTGGTACAGTGCCAAAAAGGGTACACCAGCTCGGCATAATGCTGAGGCAAGCCACAGCGCTGATTTTCAGCTGGCCCCTCAGTGACTGCACGGACGAAGAAAGCAACAGTGTGTGCGTGTTGTGTTGTATGAATGTGTTTGTTTGTATGAATGAGGATTAGTGTGTATGTGAGATACTGAGTGTGTGGGAGGGTGATGGCATGGGGCGTGTGTATTTACATGGTATTATGTGTGTGGATTGTAGTTAGTAGCTTTTTTAAACCCGTGATTTTCAGACGGCCCATTAATACGGGTGCAGAGACCGGCTGGCTTGCAGCTGGTGGCGGCTATGAAGGTCGCCAATATGAAGTCATGCTGAAAGGTATCACTCTACGAACCGCATGCTTCTCACAAGTCGTTCTTCATGAGGTAAGTTTAAGTTTAGTTTCTTTTTCTTATTAGTATTAAAGAAGGACGGCGACCCAGGACCCAGTTATTATAAAATAAACGAAGACCTCTTCATAAATGATATAGGTATAGTTTTAAATATAATTTTATGCTAAGTTATTTAATAGAAATCGTAAATTTTTGCACTCGGGAAATGAAGAATTTGTAGAATATGTTTTTTGAAATAAATGCAATAACAAAACGGAATTGATTCAGTCAGACCCAAGGACCTTTACCATAACTGGACCACTCAATCTGGCCCGTTTTTCCTCTTTGGGTTATGTCATAGCACAAACAACTTTATGCGTGTTTGAATATGATTTAATATCCTTTTTAATTTTAATGACAGTTATCTATCTAGTCAGGGTGGATATCTATGGTCCGACCTCAGATAGACAGAAGGAATCCTGACTGCCAATAAACCGTAATTAAGTGGGCCTCAAAATGTATGTAAATTCGCCATCCTTCTTTTACCAATGAGAAAATGTGTTCATTGCAGGAGAGTGTATCAGATAGTGCAACAGGCATGGGCAATGACAATCCCGCGCATAAATGGAGCCAACAAGTGGTAACGCCTATCATGACGCCTGTGATTCGACCGTGAGTATTGCAGCTCTCTTTATTTTTAATCTTCGCAGTCATATCAATCTGTCTGACCACAGGTCTAAGTTCGAGAAGTTAATCTACACAAAGTATAAACTAAGTACAGCAAACGCCTAGTTTATGATTTACAGCCCACTGGTTTGTGGTCATTTTGATACCCTGCTATTGAATAACTAGCAGACTAACTGAATGCTGGATTTGGAGCGTCGGTGGCGCCGTGGCTAGGACGTCAGATTCCCATGCGGGAGGTCTGGGTTCGAAACCATGCAATGTCATGTACTAATGAGTTTTTCGGTTTTATCGAAAGATTTACGTACGTTTACCGACTGCTCTGGCGGTGAAGGAAAACATCGTGAGGAAACCTGCATACTTAGATAACCAGTGTGTGAAATGGGGAAGGCAATGGCAAAACACCCCATTAAATCTGCCAAGACAGTCGTTCTATGTGATTAATCCTGAGAATGATCACGACCCTCAGCAATGAGGAACACGACTTAGAAGTAGAAGAACTGAATGCTAATTATTCTTTTTAAATATATTTTTACAGAGTAGATATTAACTGCGTAATGGCACCAGCTCTGTATGTTAGTAATTCACTGATTTGCGGTCCGGGTGTGGAAATTAACCTACTGTCGGACTGTACCGTCGAATTCAGTGTCGAACAGTTGGAACTCGTTCACCAACTCATTTCGGACACAGGCCGTTCGCTAAGAGAACAGTACGTATATTCTTTGGTATTTATTGTTTTGTTGATGACATTAGTGATCTTAGTGCGCATAATGAATTTGTTGCTCTTATTAATGGTCAGCTCGTCGTCGGGGTAGACAACCCGTAACGGCATTGTATTTTACGTCATTTATATGAAATACAAAGAAGTCAATTTTTCGTAAAAAAAAATAAGCAACAGAAATCGGACCCTGAGCCCTCCTCTAAAGTGATGATATGGCGCTGACAGCGAGCCGTGGGTTTGCGCTAATGTTCAAATATATATCAACATTACGCGATTTCCATACAAAATTCTCCTAACGAACAATCTACTTAAGGGGCCTACAGTCGCCAACTGAACTTTTTTTTTGTCAAGCTCTAGCGCCGAGACGGCTTGATCCTATAAGTTAATATTTTGCACATACGTACTACAAACCTATATCAAGGTCTATGTTTGAACAATTTATGTTAAATTATTGTTGTTCAGCTAAAAAACTCCTCACAACTATAGATAAGTACTAAGTTTGTATTTCAACGACAATTTAATTTATTTATATTAAACTAATTAAAGTCCGAGTTTGACTAATTTTTTTTTTTTTTTTTTTTTTTAGAAATATTTGAAATTACCCGAAAAGCGCCTGATGATTTATTAATACCAATTTCACAAATTTCAAGGCCTTCTTTTTCTACATAATATTTCATTATCTGTAACCTGTCCATAGAGACCATTGATCTGTCAATGTGTCATTCATCCTGCCAAGTCAAATATATGCAAGAGTCCAAAGCCGTAAACTTCTCAACGCTGAAGGTCAAACACTCAAAGTCGTTGGCGGCTGTATTCAATAATAAAATCTTTCGGTACAACTCTTACACTAAGTTCAGTTATTCAGTTACACTAAGTTCTGAATCGATTTCGATAGAATACTATATCCTAGTTACGTTCCTCTTTGTGCACTGGGTCATATTTGCCAGACGGAATCGATCCACATTCATTGTTTAAAAACAGTCCAGAAAATTCTGGATCAGAGCAGTGCACAAACACATCAAGGGTTCTTTTCGTTACTAATAGTTCGTTTCGTTAATAATAGTGTGAAGTTGCACAGTCGACCACAGGTCAACCTACCCAAAACGTCAAAATTTGAGAATCTAAAATGTATCATAATGCGCAGGTATAAATTTGAGATTTAATTAAAGGTTTTTGACAGATGGTATACTATAGCTTGTGGTCGACTGTACAGAGTCGGTGCGCAGTAGCAAAAGATTAGACAGGTATGTCAATAAAGCGCATTTTTGTACTGTAAGAGGCGTGCGGTGCTATATACACTCCATCTGGTGCCAATAACATGGCCACAAATGAATGATATGATATTTTACGCGTTTATCCTGTTTTTGTTACAGACAAGAATCAGTTCAGGTTTTCTACGAGGACAAGCACGATGTATGTCCTTACGGGACACTCTTAATGCCACGGGCCCCTTATGAAGACTCTTCCAGTGATACTAGTTTATCTGAAGGTATTTTTTTCTAGTTATACAATTATTATGCAATCGCTTATAATACCTAATTGGATATAAAATAGCTGCAACCAAAAGTGGATGAACCACATGTAGATAGAACGAAGAATATGTAGGTAGTTTTAATTTACTCACTACTACTATAGGTGATCCATTAAAGTCAGACCACGCTCGCGACGTTCGAGACGCGCGGGACGCGACGACAGCGGGCGAGCTGGCGGCGAGTGGGAGGTGGGGCCTGCCGCCCGCTATCGCACGATCGCCCTCTGCCGGCACGCCCCGCGCCACTCAATCGTCGCGGGCGTAATCTAACTTAAATGGTTCACCTTTAGCTGTTAGCATGATCGTCTTTTGTATGATCACGGGTCTAGAATTATTTTCTCACGTGACCGTATCCGGCTGTAATACGAATTTATCTATATTTGGAGTTTGAGATTTCTGTTGAGTTTCAAGGGAGAAGTATTAAAATTAATTTCTTAGGTACTGATAATTTTATTAATATTTGAAACAAAATTTTCGTTTATTTATCTATACAGATGAACCCCTACCTCCTAAGAATGCTAGTGAAACTGGTCGCAGTCTCGGAGACGACTCCGGAGTAGACACAGTAACATCGCACTCGACTTTAAAGTCGCCACGCAAAGTCAGTGGTGATACAACTTCTAAGAAAACGGTGTCCTTAGCTTTCTTTGAATTTTCGTGAGTGATTTTTTTTGTATTTCTTGCGACTATTTTATCATATTTACAGCCTTGTTTAGGACACTTTACATAATAGAAAGTAACCAAACTTTCCCGATGTTCCTAGATATCATGCTGTATTACTTGACTTCTAGTAATTGACCCCGTACAACATAGTAACCAGTATTTTTTGCTAATTTCGAGATTCCACCCGACATGGCAAAGGTTTTCGTTAACACTCTCTGTTTTTTTTTATTTTTATTATTTATTTATTTATTGAAAATCTACATAATTTCATTCAAACATTGACATTTACAGTGTAACAAAAACCAATATAGGTTTGTTAAGAACACTGGCAGACCGTTGACGGTCGCATAATATTTGTGAGTGTGTGAAGAACAGCACTGTGCTTGTGCATTAATAATAATAATAAATTAAATAATAATAATAATTTATTAATTAGTTTTTAATTTAGCGTAGTATGAATATATCTATGTAGCTATGAATATATCTGTTTTCATTTTTCTTAGGGCTGATCCGAAAGAGTATGTTGAGTTGTTCGTAACTATGGGAACTATTGAGCTTTCCTTATATACAGCAGACGATGACAGTCCTGAAATAGTAGCACTCAGGCCAGAGGGAAAACCATCACGTCCCGCGCCTGAAGTCATTTCTGAGGTAATTTATTCAAATCACATGATATTCTTCATACCTTTGAAACTATGTACCAAATAAACCGTATTAACGCAATTGGCGCGATATCGCCACAAGTCGAAACAACCGTGAATTAGTATTACTTCTCAACTTCTCTGGATTCTAACACATTGCTTTATTGTTGGTTAATTTTAATTTGCTTGTATTTTTCTCACTATCAGGAAGACGAATCCGATTTGACCAGTAAAAATGAACCGTCATGTTCATCATCTAAAAAACCTGCGGAAACTATTAGAAATATGGATTTACAGAAGAACCTTAAATATGAATTACTAGTTGGTATTTTTACTTTGCTAAAGCTGTTAAGTTTCTGTTATAATCGCAACAACGGCAACTGTTTAGATGTTGGAGCTAACTTTGAGTTGTTTTTGTTTTTATTATTTCAGAATATTGTACCGCAAGTAAAAAAGACTACAGGTTGTATACCATTGCTGCACGTTACGCTTCATCAACCTAATTTGTATTACTGGCGGAAGAAAACTCAGAGAAGTCTTCAGGTATATTTGGTTTATTTACCTACATATCTAGCTATAATTAATTATAATACTAGATTGTTAAACTAATGCGAGAAGGACCATATTGTCGTTACGATTGTTATTTCACATCACGAGCCGTACAGTAGAAGACACATTAAGCTATACTCTGTGGCACGTTGTCGCAACACAACGTTTATGTATTTCCTAGCTAGCTAAATTTTAGTTCCTACCAAGCACGAAGCATTCTAGATAGTAACGATAATTATATATTATTTATTAGGTTTCCCTGTTCAACGCTTGGGTGGGGCTCGGGGCGGCGCCGCAGGACGAATACTGGCACGCGGTGCTGATGTCAACTGCTCGAGGAGTGCCAGATCCTGTCACGGACATACCCCCTGCACTGGCTACGATGAAACTTTCGCTGCCCACTCTCGGTTAGTTTCTGAACCTTTCGACACATTTCACAGGACCACTAACTATAGAGATTCTGTTTTCCATAAAAACTGGCCATTGAAAAGCATGTCACCAAAAATCTAACCGGCAGTTTTTTTATGTCAGCCTATACCAACAAAATGGCGGCACATATTTCCGAACAAAATGAATAATAATTTTTATGCGCAGTAATATCATTTATGAAAATGTTTATTGTTGGTATACTCGTATATCCCAGTTGTTTGTATATTGCGAAAATCGTGTCCATTGGACTGTCATCGGAAACTGACTGACGAGATAATTGGCACTGTTTTCGATATTAGCGCCCTATTGACGACGACGCGATATTTAGGCCGTACGACTCTATCTTCAGATAGTCAATGCTTAGAACTCTTTGGCTTTTATTTATAACAAAATTCGTTTGTGTCCTTGTATTGAACAGTAATATTTTGCCCGAAAATGTAATAAATATTATATAACGGATTAACTTGCAAGTTTTACCTACGTTTCAGGTAGCACATACTTGGGCAGTACGGCCACGATCAGCACCCGTGGTACTATTCATTTAGATATCGAGCGACCAGTGCTTTTCGAAATATGCGCCGATCGGCTAAGACGATTGAATGGCATATATGAACTGGTAAGTGTAATGGCCAACGCTGTACGAGGCACGGGCGCGGGCGAGTCGATATATCGCCGTACGTTGCTGGTTATCGTGTTCTTTCACTGACGATTATATTATATTATACGTGATACATAACCAGCAATGGATATTTATTCTCCGCGTGCGCCCGCCGGCTTCTTACAACCTTTGGCACTAAAAAAATATTCTGCATGTTACTTCCACAGCATGACACGATTTAACGCTGTGTTTATTTAGGTGGAGAGCAAGATCGCACAACATTATAGCAGCGTACCAGAAGCTATACCATTGCCAATACTCTACAAATTGCGTCGATTTATGGGTAAGTGATCGGATTGATTATTTCCTATATATTTTATCTAGTTCTTTGTTGTTATCAAATCATGATTTTTCTTGAAACGTCAAACTTTTTTAGCAAATTTAATTTACTAAACTAGTATGGAGTTAAATATTAATACTGCTATATCTTCTTCTGCCTAGCAATGAGCCGGCCGTTGGCTAGAATCCGCTTTCCTAGGTCGTCTTCTCCACTTTTCCCGGTCTTTAGCATCCTCTATTGTGAGTCCTTCGGCACTCATATCGGACTTACAGAGTACTACATATCGATGTAAATAAGAATAAGAATAGTTTATTTGTGCGGTAAGAAGAAGAAGAAGAAGAGATAATGGAGTAGGAAATACCGATAATAATTTTGTTTGAGATTCATCTGGCTGAAGCCGCGGTTACATTTAGTCGTTGACCGACCGTCTGGGTGGTCACAGCAGGCGGTCACCGGCTATATATGAATTACCAGTCTTCGACCGCATTCGGCGAACGTCAGAGTGTCACTATAGGCTGTTATGTACGTTGGATAGTTTTTTTTTGGAATATCATTATAATATATTAGCATAATTTGTATTCCCGCGTTAAGTACACATTAGGAACGACACGTTCAGATTACGTCCTATCGAATGTGTCAGTCGTAACATCGTAGAACGTACAGCCTATAGGTTGTCAGCTTGTCATCGATTGTTATTATCGTTACTTCGGCCAACGACCAAGTGTAAACAAAGGCGGTCAATGACCGTAAGTCGTCCACCGGAGGTCGGTCGCCGATTCGGTCAACGACCATATGTAACCGCGCCTTTACATAGAGTGAAGTTGTATGTTTTGCTTTCCCGTTGCGCAGTTCAAAATTCGATAGAGACAGCGACGATTCGTACAAGCCAGATCGGGGTGAGCGGTAACGAGGGCTCCGCAGGGTGGGACAGCGCATCTCTGCAGGTGGCTCTGGGCACGCGGCCCGACCGGCTGCTGATACGCTCGCTGGTGTCCGCGGCGCTCGTGGCTGCCGGCCCGCCCACGGAGACGCGCCATTCAGTGCTGCAGCCCTTGCAGTTGGGGTAATTTATTATTATAATATTATTTATTAGTTCATGTACAACCTCATTACAGAAAATTTTCAATGTGTAATGAAATTTCATTATTAACTAACGCAGTTTTAAACAACATGTCAGCAATATTAATAATTTAAATTATATACATACATATCCATCACGTCCATAATCCCCGAGGGGGTAGACAGAGGAACCACCTTCATCATAGGTAGTTTTCAATTTTCGCCGAAGAATTGTTGGACAAATTACAATACTTAAAAAGTCATTAAATAAATAATAAGTAATTCTAATAGATTAATAATATCAGAGTCACACACGGATAAATAAGTACCTACAAGTACCCCGGGCTGGACCCGGACGCGTGTAGTCCAGGCCTTGTGATTTTAATTTACATTTTCTTATTTGTACTCTTCATTGGACATTGTTGATACGAAAAGTATCAACGTATGTAAACAACAAAAATAAACTCAATGGCGCGCCCTGGGAGTGGATGATGTGCAGCAGTGGACTAGAGTGGGCTGCTGATGATGAAACAGCAAATTTTCTTCTGCGATATTTCTTTTTCCTTCAATATTTCTTACCCATGAGTATTTTTTAAAGCATAAATTAACTTACATGGACATTCTGAAGATGGATCTGAAATCCGTTTATCAATATCTCAACTAACATCAGCGATATATTAATGGTTAAAGTTAGTAGTGGCGGGATGCTCCGTCTCTTTCTAGCAAAACAGTCTTAATATGTAGGTCCTGCTTTGGAGTGACGTCACACTATAGTAGCGCCATCTCTTTTTTCCGTCTGATTTATAATTGCCTGTAGCTATTTTATTTTCAATGAATTTCAATTCTATTTTCACATTTGACCATCAATTTATGTCTATTTCTTAATTTTTATGAAATGCATTTAATATTTATTCTAGATTCGAGTTAAATGCCACTTGGGAGACGTGGCGAAGGGTTGAAGGTGGTCTGGCGTTCAGAGAGCCGACTGTGCAATTAACGGTCGAAATGGACAGCGTACTCTTCGACGTACGGCCATCAGACCTCTCGGCTATATCAAGGATACGAGAGGCTTTGTCGCATACAGTTAAGAAGAAGAAAACTGTCGTGAGTTCATATTATATTGTTGTTATACAAATGCGGAGAGTTAGCAATAGGGTATTAACCTAATATTTTTTTATTGCATCAATCAAGTTACATGGACAACCTAAAGAAGGATCAAAAATTAGTTTTTCGATATCTCAACTAACATCAAGAGCTATTAATGGTTTAAGTTACTAAGTACGTACGTACGTTAGTTAGTAAGTACTGTTCAGCCAGGACCTGCTTGTATGGCGCTAGGGAACACTGACGTCATAATACTTATTGCCGTTTCTTTCTACCGTTCTGATTTTTGATTGCCTGTAGCTATTTTATGAGTAGTAGAGTACTGTAACGATTATCATGAGTAGACAGGCCCGTAGGCATGGAGGTGGTTTTGGGGGTTCAAATCCCTCACGAAATTGCTTACACAACTATTCAGGCACTTTTAGGCTGCGATGAGTGAGCGCATACGACTATCTACTATCTGAACTCCCTTGAACCCTCCCCGACCGCTGAACCTGGCTACGAGCCTGTAAGTAGGTGTGATAAAAATTACCATTACCACCATTAATTATAAACTTTTAATAACTGTTGTGTGTGTTCACAGCACAATGAAACAACAAAGCTTGCTGCCTCTAAAAGTACCGAGAACGTTGCTGATGGCCCCACTCCTGCCTCAGCTGCCGTCAATTTCGACACTCGCATGTCACGGGCTTCAATGGACAGCAGTGACACTGACCATTACTACAAGGATGATTTGAGGTACCTACCTTTAGATTAAAAATATATATTTTTTAAATTTATTACTAAAAAATATATCTTTCGTTCCCGACTTTCTTCTGGATTATTCAGCTAAAATATCATCGAGACATCGCTGACTCAGAAAATAATAATTCAGATGCTATTTTGTAAATGACCATGCTGAGGTTATATGAAATTTTCTTGTTTTGACAATATTTAGTCGCTGAAATAGTCTTTTTTAGATGCTCATAGTTGGCCGCCAATCTAGTAATTCAGAGGACAACTTAGTTTTACAATTGACATAAATTCTATTTAATAGAAGTGTGGTTAATTACCTACCACCCTTTTATAATATACGGGAACTTTTACATTTTATAGAAATGTCTAGGGATTAATGTATGGTAAATTGCCATTATTTAAATTCTACATGATACATTATTTCATACCAGGAGCGGTGCATTCAAAATAGTAAGTGGTGGCCAGTTGCCAATGGCGTACCAGGTGACATTGCACGGAGATGCAGTGTCTTGGCGGTACCCACACCCACGCGCTATTACCAGGCTCGTCACGTTCCCTCTTCCAGGACAGGTTTGTGTTTATATTTGTCCAAGGTTTTTTTTTTTGTTAAATAAAGAGAGCAGACGAGCAAACGGGCAAGTGGGTAAGTGGTCACCGCCGCCCATGGACATCTCACCTCACTGTATTATTATTAAAGGGTTTTTGATGCGCTGCTAACCTTGAGGACTAAGATGGAATGCCTCATGTGCCGGAAATTACGCTGGCTCTCTTACCCTTTAAACCGAAACACAGATATGCAAGCATTTCTGCTTAATAGATAGTGGTGCCAACCCAGGCGATTCTTCACATCAGGATCTGCCACGTTTAACATTACAAGAGTTTTTTTTAATAGAATCCAGTGTTACTAAAGCGTCAATTGATTCCACGGCGGAGGCTAATTCGTCAGGTTTCCAATTTCGTCATAAAATATCTGTTAAAATTATGTTTATCAACCTTCATTATGCTGTTATCGTTCTATTCTCAGGACAAAGAGACGAAGTGCGTTTTAGAGATGTTTAATCGCATGCTTGATCGTTGGGAGCCACATACATACTTCAGTTTGCCTGTCAACGAACCCAGAGAAATTCAAATCTACGTTCCACCGCCAGGTATTTCGGCTAAATAATTAAGAGGGATCATTAACATAAACCAAAATAATATAAATGTATTTGAGTTCAATTTATTAAACAGATTATAAGAAGAGAACAAAGGACAATGTTAATAACTCTTAAATTAAAATTTTGAAGATTCCTTACTTTTTTCTGTTTATCATCAGGTCTTCAAAGATTATGTTGTGGGCATTTGAGCTCATTGTTCACATTTGAGCTCAAATTCGAACCATCTAGCTATAACCATTCCAGAGATCCCATCTGACATAAAAGATACTGGATTTGGAAGCCACTGGTTTAAATTTTATCAGACATTTAAGAACATTCTCGTTAACAATCCCTGTAAAATAAAATAACTGGATCTTATTATTACCTTTCCTCGCTCGTGGGTTAAAATAGCCTATGATTCATTCAACAAACAACCCACTTATACAATAATTATTAGCCTATTTTATGCTACCTATTTCAGTTATTAAAATCCAAAATCATGTGTTTTTATGACTGTTAAATAGGCGCACAATGTTTGGGCGCAGAACAATGTCATTTCTACGATATATTATAGAACATAATTAATTTATAATTTTTTAGAGACCGTTTTCGCAACAACATGGCGGTTTCGTGTGTGTTCTGATAAAGAGGAATCGCCTTACGTCTTCTCTATGGACAAATTTTCTCCAAGGCAGGACCCCTTGGTTTGTATTTCCTATTATTACAAGTCTGAATTGAAGTAATATAACAAAACGAATACTTTCTTAATACTGTTTAAAATTACAGATGTCAGATATTCAACTGCCAACCGATTCTAAAAAACGCAGTTGCTCTGTAAGCGCTGAGGAATTATCTGGGGTGTTGCGGGTAGATTCGTACTTTGCTCCCCGGTTGTTGCCGCGCATGCGCGTTGCTATACAGATTGCTTCGATGGAACTGCACGCGCATAACTCTATGCTTTACCATTCCAGGTAATGCCTGCAATACCTCTAAATAAAAAATGCAAGAAACCCTTAACATTATTAAGTTCCTTCATATTCTGTGATCCACTTTCAATTTTTTTATTCTTTTTATGGTCTACTAAAGCCGCATTTTACCTTGATCTCGCCTGATGGTAAGCGACGATGAGGTCGACGATGGAGCATGCATCAATTTCCATGTTATCGTCAGATCTTCAAAGTTCTTAATGTAGGAATTACATCATTGTCCTTAACATTAGAGCTCAAACTTCAACTTCAAAAATGCAATCTAAGATCGATAATAGTCCAGGGTCACTATATTATTCATTGACTATATTATTATATTACTGTATGGTATATTAACCAAGATGAAAAGGGGCTTGGGCTGGTCATGTCTGAAGCCAACTGACTTATGGGCAAAGATACCAACTGTGCCCCACTAAAACAAAATCGGCATCGCGGCAGGCCTTGAGATGACAAGGAGACTTAAACTCGGGCCAGCGAAACGAGATAAAAATCGTAAACAAGCCGACCCTGTACTGAGTTCTGTTACGATTTTGAACTATTAGTATCTGTCCTTTTCTCTCGCATGCAAAAATTACAAAAGTGGCTGCGACGACTTAATTATTTTTCCAAGTGGTTCCGAATTTTATGAACCCCTGAATGTTTGTTTACATTCATTATTTAACCTGCTAGACAGTACGATGGAATCCCGATTATACAAGATACAGGTTTATACCTAGTTTGTAAGTCGGAGGCCCTTACATAGTTGTACTTTGAAATTAATAAATATAATTTTAATTTAATTTAAAATATAATTTTAATTTAATTTAATTTAATTTAATTATCTCGTCTCGCTAGCCTTACTTATATGAATAGGCTTGAGGTGTCTCTGGATAGGGATGGTTGGAGAGATCGGAAGGAGGCCTTTGCCCAGGAGTCGACAGCTGGGCTAATTAATAAAACAAATATTGTATATTTGCCTTCCAGCCCGTGTCCAGATTTAGAGGGGTACTACGTGTCTAAGCCTCAAATGCGAAGCCACCGCGTGTTAAGCATAAACGCTTACCAAACCACAGTTTATGGTGAAATGGGATCAATAGCTGGAGTACTGATGTTACTAAAGACTAACATGTCGTGAGTATACTCGTACTTAAATCTGAGACCGCTGCCGTATCCTGACACCGCTACCGTATCAGGGGTACCCAGCACCGGAGCGCGGTAACGCTCCGAGACCCGCCCGGGTAAACAGGTTCCACCGCAAGGCGCGTACCCTCTCCCCCCGCGGATTAGAGAGGATGACCGTTTGTTCGTACTTAAAATTTCGGTCTTGTGAAGATGATATAAATTTTTAAATGATCTAATTTTCTGTTTGTCTATTATTACGACAGAAGCGATATCTTAGAGTGTGCTACTGGCACTATGGAGCAGTTGGTCGATGAATTCCGGGTTCAAGTCGGGCTTTCTTTGCCCGAGTGCGCGTTGGACCGTTCCCGCATGAGATTCCGAACATCAAGTATGCGTGTGGTGCTGCATGTACCGAGGATACGGACTTTACAAGCACTTGCCGTGGACTGGAAACATGGGCTGGATCAGGTTTGTTTCTACATTTTACATTTTCGTCACTACTGGAATACACATTGAAATACATAATAAATTATAGTGGAGGTTACTAGGGGGTTGAGGAAACTCCACAATTTCCTTTGAATGAATATGAATAGCTTATTCGTTTTTTTTTTATTTCGCAGCAAAATGGTCACATTGAAATCGATTTGCATAAGACGAAAATTTTTGCAATTACTTTTGTTTGTTCACCGTGTAGAGTGCATATTCGCCATTCTAGGGAACGAGGCGGTGAGCGCGGAAAACATCGGCCAGTAGAATCGCTTCATTTTACTCGTGTTGTGATAATCAAGCGATCCTGTTGGTGGATTTTTCCCTAGCTGACCGCTTTGCTTCCTTGCACTGTTCTTTCCGAGCACTCTGCAGATTTTGCACTATCGTGTATTGAACCAGTGGAGATTACTTAACATATTAGGTTGTATTAGAATTAAATAATACACGGAGATGTGTTAAACGAACGTTTAATTACCAGACTGCCAAGTGACGGTAGAAAATATATGAACTTACCTACATAATACTTATCACCTTCACCCTTAAATAAATACTACAATTAATTAAACTATTATCAATCAGATGTTACACAAGTTCTAAGTTTTCTTTTTGGTTCTTTTGCTAACAATGCTATACAAAAAATAATATAAAAATGTAAATATAAATCCTTATAATATAATAAACTATTAATCTAATTTTAATCACAGACCATCATATCTGGCAACAGGTTTTTTTACTCTTACAGGACGGTCTCGGTCGGTCTTTTCCTTTACTTCTTTAGGTCTAGCATGAGAAGTTTCATCCAACAGTAACTCTGGTTCATCAGTTGTAAGTGGTGCATTCTGTTCTGCTATTTCCAGAGATTTGGCTATATCATTATCTGCCTGGTCTGTAGGATGCAACTCCGCCGAGCCAGCCTCAACTTCCCGGTTACTCTTTCTTCGTTCTGGAGTGACCAGCGAATCGGTTTCCTGCACAACCTTGACCACACCCCCATCATTAACAATGTCTGGAAATATACAAGATGAACGACTTGAACACTGTTTTAATTGATCGACATGCCTATGTTGTATAGAACCATCAGGTGACCTAACCAAATAACTGTTACTTCCTCGACATTCATCTATTTGCCCCTGTGACCACCTGCGACTAGAGTTATAATTCCTATACCATACCGCATCACCTACTGACAACTCACGCCTCGAACTTTGATTTGATTTCTCCACCATTTTTGTTTGCTTTGCCTCTACTGCTAGGCTATTATCTGGTCGCAATCTATCCAATCTAGTACAAAGATTCCGCCCTTGTAACAACTTGGCTGGACTTTCACCCGTTGTAGAATGAGGTGTGTTGTGATAATTAATCAGAAACCTTAAAATGGCCGTATCAATATCGACATTAGCTAATTTCGCCTTTTTTATCACGTTTTTAATTATTTTAACGGAATTCTCCGCCGCACCATTGGATGCAGGATGATAGGGAGGTGTAAAAATGTGTTTAATACCGTTTTTACTTAAAAATTCATTGAACTCTATGCTTGTAAATGGTGGACCGTTGTCGCTCACAACTTGCCTAGGGAGACCCCATCGTGCCCATGACTCCCTCAACTTCCTTATGGTGTGTTCTGCTGTGGTACGTTGCATTTTGAAAACTTCAATCCATTTAGACCGAGCATCAACACTTACTAGGTATGTACAACCATAGATAGGACCTAAAAAGTCTATATGTACCCTGTCATATGGACGTGCCGGCCAGCGCCACGGTGAAGGCGGTGCAGAAGGTGGAGAGGGCGCGTTCTCGGCGCACACAACACACTGCTTGCAGTGCGCTTCCAGCTGCTCGTCGAGGCCCGGCCACCACACGTAACTGCGGGCCATGGCCTTCGTCTTGACGATGCCCATATGGGGCTCGTGCAGCTCTTTCAGCACACCCTCACGACACGCTGCCGGCACCACTACACGATGACCCCACATCACACAGCCCAACTCCGAATACAGTTCGTCACGCCTACTACTGTAAGGCCGCAACCCTTCGATATCTACCGTTTTTGGCCAACCGTTCTCAATATAACATATTACTCTGCTTAATATTGGATCATGTTTAGTATATTTTTTTATTTCTTCGTTATTCAACAACAAAGCATTTGACGCAAAATGCAAATAAGATTGATCAATCGCCTCGCTAGTCCTGCCATCTATCGGTAACCTAGATAAAGCATCCGCGGCGTTACGATCGGTTCTCACGTAAACAATATCGAAATCGTAGGCTGAAAGAATAACTGCCCATCGCTGCATTCTACAAGCCGCCATGCTAGGAATTCCTTTTTGTGGTCCGAAAATACTTACCAATGGTTTGTGGTCGGTTTTTAACGTAAAACGGCGACCGTACAGAAACTGATGGTATTTTTTTACGCAATAAACAATCGCTAACGCTTCTTTATGAATTTGCGAGTATGATTTTTCAGCATTATTAAGTTTTCGTGAAACATATGCCACCGCACGCTCTTCACCCGCTTCGTCTAACTGTGATAACACCCCCCCTACGCCATGTGAACTGGCGTCACATGTCAATATCAGAGGCCTAGAAGCATCATAGAGCATTAGAACCTTGCTAGACGCTAGCAGCTCTTTTACTTTTGCAAATGATTCCTCACAGGCTGCAGTCCATAACCAACGACGCCCCTTTTTTAATAGCTCGTACAATGGATGCAGATAGTCTGTTAAGTTACGTACGAACTTCGCATAAAAATTTACCATTCCAAGGAATGATCTTAGTTCGGTAACATTATTAGGTGTCGGCATTCTTTTAATAGATTCTAATTTATTGGGGTCCGGTTTAATACCTTGTTTACTGACAATATAACCCAGGTAATTCACTTCATCGGCCATGAATACGCATTTACTCTTCTTTACCTTCAAGCCAAATTTTTGAAATTTACTTAATACTGCTTCTAGGGTTTTCAGATGTGCTTTCTCATCCTTGCCCGTTATTATTACGTCATCAAGAAATGCCTGCGTATTGGGTATATCTTTTATCAAATTACTGATTATTCTTTGAAAAATTCCACTACTAGAAGACAGACCGTACACTAGACGATTATAACGGAATAAACCCCGATGTGTATTTATGACCGTATAGGGTTTTGAATCCTCAGTTAACAAAATCTGATTGTACGCCTGTGAGAGATCGATTTTCGAATACTTTTCCCCCCCAGCGAGACTCGCAAAAACATCCTGAATTTTAGGCAAAGGGTATTTGTCGACCAATAATACAGGGTTCAAGGTTACCTTGAAATCAGCACAGAGCCGTAGCCCACCGTCTTTCTTATGTACCGGCACTAGAGGTGTGGCCCAGTCGGAACAGTCCACCGTTTCGATGACTCCTTCCCGAAGCATCGCGTCTAGTTCCGCGTCAACACGCTCGCGCAACGCGTAGGGGAGCGGGCGCGCGCGGTGGAACACGGGGGTCGCGTCCGGACGCACGCGCAGCGCCGCGGCGCCACCGGTGAACCGACCGAGTCCGCCCTCAAATACCTCCTTATATCTGTCGAGTACATCAGAAAGCGAATTAATACAACTGTTATCACTTGACGTATTACTGAAAACATTTACATTACTATTGTCTTTACCACTTTTTAACATAGGTATTTGTATTTCTAACTCGGTAAGCCATTGCCTACCGATTAACGTGGTGACCCCCCTTTCGACGACATACAAATCCAACTCTTTACATACATTTTTGTAATGCACTGGTGCTTTCACAATACCTACTGGTTTAACCTTTGTACCGTCATAAAATTTAAAACTCACATTACTCTTTTCCAGCGGTAACTCTCTAAATAAATCCACATATGTAGTTTTACTTATACACGAAGTAGCCGTACCTGTGTCGATTTCCATTTTTAACTTTTTATTGTTCACTAATAACGTGATACTCACCGGTTTATATTCACTGAGAGACATTTGGAACATTGGTTCGTTGTCTTCGTCGTCCGATGGTAATTGACTCTCTTCAGTCAATGCATTGTTAAAAAAATTTGTACCGCTGTTGCGTTGATCTGAGCTTCTCCCTCCGTTGCCTGCGGATCCCCTGGTGCACACCCTCCGCAGATGTCCCCTGCGTTTGCACCTACCGCACACGAAGTTCCGGTAACGACACATGCTTGAGTCGTGACCCTGCGATCCACACACTCCGCAATCTGTAGCGAAGGAGCGTGAATCGGCCACACCCGCGGCCCTGCCGCCTTTGCCAGCACCGCTGCCGCCCCGGAGCCGCCTCATGCCCGTAGTTATGGCATTCAAATGTTGAGTCTGGTCCACGTTCACTTCTACTGCTGCCGCATTCATCTCCGCAGATTCCAATGACGTTGCCAACGCCACCGCTTTAGAATAAATCAAATTTTCTTCCGCGAACAATCGCTGTCTAATCACATCACTCGCCAGACCACAGACGAATTGGTCTCTTAAGTTGTCGTCTAAATTCGATCCAAAATCGCAATATCTAGACAGCTGCTTGAGTGCCGTAATATACAGCATCACACTCTCGCCCTTGAGTTGTCGGCGTTGACGGAACCGGTACCTTTCCGCCATAATGGATGGTGATGGTTGCAAATGTGCTCGTACTAACTGTACCAATCCATCGAACGAGTACTCACTGGGTTTCTTTGGACTTGCCAAATTAACCATTAACTCATACACACGGTCACCGACAACAGAAATAAACGTAGACAGCTTCAATTCTTCTTTAATGGCGTTAGCTTTAAAATATAAGTCCACGCGCTCACAGTATAGCGTCCAATTGCCGTTATCCACGTCGAACTCGTTAATCTTGCCGATCGACATTTTAATAACACCTGAACACTGTAACTATACACTGTTATTACTTATTTTTTTCCAAATCGTCGCCAATAGGTTGTATTAGAATTAAATAATACACGGAGATGTGTTAAACGAACGTTTAATTACCAGACTGCCAAGTGACGGTAGAAAATATATGAACTTACCTACATAATACTTATCACATATCACACCTTTGTCTTTCCAATAGATGACGTTGCCTGCTGACAAAGCCAAAAGTAAACGGGAGATCACAAACGCCACTATGATGGCGCTGGAAGGGCGCGTGTCTGTGTGGCTGCACAACGCATGCGCAGTTGCTCTGAGAGCTGGACAGGAAGGCACAGACGAGGTGCTCCCTCTGGCATCGGGAGCTAAGCTGGCATATCGGTTAGATTTTTTATCCATGTAGACCATCGTTTCTGAACCTTTTTAGTGTCGCTTTCCACTAAAAAGACAAAAAGTTAAGTAAAAAACCTTGAGACCCCCTCACTAAAATATTTCAAAGAGATTTTACGTTTATTAAAGTTTTACATTAAGTACTAACTAACGTGACAACGAATGTTTACACTTGCCACAAATACCGAAGTACAAGTATACAGGTCTTATTTTTTGGACACATTGCGACCCACCATATTCATAAACGCGACCCCAAGGTCCAGAAAAGATGATGTAGACATATTGATATAAGTTAAAAAACTTATAATATTAATCAGAATTTTACCTGGTGGTATGTGACGATGAAAGATAAGTCTTAAAAGCTTGAACGCCGAAGCATAGATATTTGATGACAAACAATACTGAAAAGTGGTCGCAAGCCAGGAGACCCTGAAGATGTGTTACCACCATCTAAGTTACTATTTGTAATTTATGTTATTAGGTGGTCGATGAGATATAGTCAATAATCATATTAATATTATATTTCATTATTATTACAAAAGTATACCTGAATCGTGGTCAATAGTCGTATATTGTCTTAAAATGAACATACCCCGTTTACTTAATCCTTTTTTGTTGTTCCTAGAAATATTGAATTTGCAAAGAATGCTACGTAATATTTACAGGTGGCGTAACCCCAATGCAACGAGAAAACTGCGCTTTGCCCTCGCAACCCCATCAGTTGATTGGAAATGGTCGGATAGTAAGTATTAAAATAAATTATAGAGAGAATCGTAGGAATATTTTTGCTGAATACATAATTAATCAGGCATTTTAATATTTCAGATATTTCATTTGCACCTGGTAGCTTCAGAATCAGACTTGAAGGCGGAGAGATTTTAGGCGGAAACATCGAGACGACGGGTGGAGGAGTCTACTTGTATGTGTCCGTGGAACAGATTGGCTCCATTAAGTGCATGCGCCTTTCGGGCAGGCTAATGCTGGCTAATATGCTTAGATTGGGGCTGTTATACAAAGTTAGTACAATCAATTTAATTTCATTATAAATCTAAAATTAAAAATCCCCCTATTTATTATCGTGGAGATCCCCTTACTTTTTCCTGGTCTTCATCGTGTCCCTGAACGTGCCAGATGTAGGAAGGGTTCCATGGTCCTAAACAATTGAACCCAAACTCGAACCATCTAGCTATCACCGTTCCAGAGATCCCATCTGACATCAAAGATAAACCACTGATCCAATTTTTATATTTATTAACACTCGTCAAAATTCTGTATTAAATTTTAAAAAACCGGGTCCAAATCGGATCATCCGTTGTCAAGTTATGAGCCTACAGGCACAGACAGACAAACATGGCAAGCCCTCGGTCGGGGGTTAAAAAATGATTAACGGTACCTTAGGTCCAAATCTAAACGATGATTTTAAACAAAATATTTTTTTAAAGGTGCGCATGCGCGTTAAGCAACAAAACACGTGGCGCACAGTGTGTTCCGGCGAGCTCGCTGCCGAAGCCGTCGGTCAAAGCGTCATTTGTGGCTCCAACTGCGAAATGGTGCTCAAGTAAGTTCAGTAATTAGTAGTGCTACCACGATTTTTGTACTTACATCGAAATATTGATACTGAATTCTCAAAAAACCAGTATTTGAAATGAAATATCTAATTCATTAGAACTTCTTTTTAAAATCTCAGAATTCATGCAGATATGAGTGAGCATTATAATTAAAAAAGTCATGCCCATTATAAGAATACATTCCACAACTACATAAAGTGCTCTAATTAATCATCCGATCACTGGTGATGTGATATTGAACTAAATCAGCCACATCATCAGTGTTACTCAATATTTTAATTTGTTTTCAGAATAAGGTTTGCGAACCAAGAAACGAGCTGGTCTGGAGATATCCCATTGAAGGAATGTCCGAAAGAAAACGTTCCTTGGTTAGTCAAAGGTATGCATTATTTGATTTAATCGGACTTTCGTCATCGTTACGTAATTCTACCTAAATGGTGTGTGGTTCTTATGCGGGGCCCACACGTGCGTCTAATGCCGTTAATTAGCGCGCTAATTTACGTTAAGCGCAGATACGAAAGGGCCTAACGTCATTAGTAAAAAAATGCGCTTAGGCCTTTTTGCATTTGCGCTTAATGTCAATAGGACATAAAACACAAAGCGTTGCATAGATGGGGCAGTGTGCTAGTGAGCACACTCTGTAAAAAGAAAAGCAAAACGAAATGTCATTCTTGAAGATATCACAAATTTCTTGTTATTTGGGTTAATTTAATTTTTCAAAGCTATTAGTAAAATTGTGATGATATCATGGCATCATGTGGCCATTTCAAAACAGCAGACCTAAAAAAATTGATAAGACAACGTGGCGCGAGTCTGAAGGGTAAAAAAAGATTTGGTGGATAGGAACGTATCTATATGTTGATTAGCTACGTACCATTATGCTAGTGGCGCCTCTAGTGGTAAAACATTGCAGGATTATCTCCTATTAGCGCGCTAATTAACGACATTAAACGCAGGTGTGGTTCCAGCATTACGATACTGTGTTATTGCTAACTTCAATTTTGTTTTCAGTGCCGAGTGAAGGCGACATACCGTACATATCGGTGTGGTGTCGCGTTGTTCGCGCGCGATATGACGGACGCATACTCGCGACTGTATGGCCGTTGTATGTGCTTCATTCGCATTTACCACTGGATACTGATGTGAGTCATAAAACAAAAGTTCATTAGGGTAGTATCCAAGTATCAAATATTAATTGCATTTCTTAAAAAAATTGAAATAGACATAAATTGATGGTCAAATGTGAAAACAGAATTAAAATTCGTTGATAAAATAATAAAATTAATATATAATTCGTTGATAAATAATTAGATTCGTTGATTCGTTTATTAGCTACATGCAATCAAAAATCAGAGGGTAGAAAGAAACGGCAATTGTGAACAATGACGTCACTGTTCCCTAGCGCCATACAAGCAGGTCCTGGCTAAATATAAAGGACTGTTTTGTTAAAAAGGGACAACATCTTTCCAGTACTAACTTAAACCATTAATAGCTCTGATGTTAGTTGAGATATCGAAAAACTATATTTTTGTCCCTCACAACTGTGTTGAAAAACGTAAGAAACGCGTGAGCATTGGTCATTACGCTCTCGGTTCCATTACACTCTCGTCTTCGGCTCGAGATGCAATCCAGGTTCGAGTGTTATGACCATTTTAGCTCGGTTGTATCATAAATTCTGTGTTCACAGATCAGAGCAATTTTGGTAATTTTGACAACCACGGCAAAATGGTTAATGTACTATTATCGATTCCTCAAGGTGCTGATAGTAACAGAGTCGTCATCGTTGGACGTTACGACCAAGGACCTCCGACCGGCACCAGTGATTCAAGCAGCGCCGGGGCGAGGCACGAGTACGCATCTCGTCGCACCTGGCACCACTTCAGCCAGACACAGCCTGTCATTTCAGTACAGGTATTGTTAATAGGGTATTTTCCAAGTATCAAATATTAAATGCATTTCACAAAAAATACGAAATAAATTGATGGTCAAATGTGAAAACAGAATTGAAATTCGTTGAAATATAAAATAGCAGAAGGCGATTAAAAATCAGACGGTAGAAAGAAAATTATTACGTCACTCTTCCCTAGCAGGTCCTGGCTACATATAAAGGTCTTTTGCTAAATGGGATAGAAAATCTCTCCAGTATTATTTTAAACAATTAATATTAAAAAAAAAAGTTTAATACTGTATTCGTCGCCAGGTGAATAAACGATTTCATCAAAGTCACATTAGCTACATCCTGCGACGTCTTTCGAAAATTCTTTACTCCCTATACTGAAAGAAAATTACTTCCTTCAAGTTTTTCTTTGTAACATGAATAAAACTATTTTTGAAGTGATTGACCAATCACACTTAAATATTTCATGTTTGTGTAGGAACATCGAATGTCCGGTAACACGTGAAGCTGCTCCACTACACTATGGCGTGACCGACACGTCAGTATTCGACAAGCGAGGGCCGGTCGCCCATATTGAGGAAGTCTTGCAAGAGGTCACCGCTTGGTTAGTGCAATTCATATGTTTTACGACTAAAGGCTGTCGCACAGATATCAACCGCACCGGATCGCCTCCGTATCGCCTCGCGGTCAACCAGGTGTCAACCCGGCGCAGGCACGTTACCGCCGCTCAGCACCTCCGAGGTGTAGGCGCGGCTACGGCTGAGACTATCCGACGACGCTTCGTTTATGATTGGCTGCAGCGAACCGAACCGACGCTGGAACCGGTGCATGTAACCCAGCACTAAAACCGATAAAACAACAGGCGGTCAGAGCGGCGACGCCCCGACGTAAGCGCGGTGACTGCGAACGAACGACACGAACCGCGAGCGGGTCACTAGCTTGTCACGAGGCGAGGCGATGCCGTTACGAAGTTGATTAGTGTGCGTTGCAGTATGATGTTTCATACAAAGAATACTGAACGGCTCGAGTTGAGGCGACGCTGTTCAGGTGCCGGTGTGATATGTGTGCGATAACCTTACACCGGCGTTTGACCTCAATCTCACTTGTATGAGTGTCAGGGAAAAGTCACCATTCCTAAAATTTTACGTATTAAAAAGTAATGATTATTGTACGTAATAGGCTCCAGCGTTCAAGCCACACCGCACAATCTACATGGCCGTACTCGCTTGTGGCCAAGCATTGGCCGGGCACGTGGCAACCAGCACTGCTGCAGCCTCGCTGTGACGTCACTGTGAGTATTTCTACTTAAGGTGGGTAAGCATTAGAGGCTGCTCGGGGTCGAGCACCCTCACTGCACCCTGCTCAATGGGAGGCTGCTTAAAGTCGGGTAGCAGCTCGGTACCTACGCAATGCGCTTACCGCCTCGCAACGCGCGCTTTTTGGCACCATATCAAAGACCAACCTATTACGGTTTCTTGTATTCCTTGGGTATACATCTTTAGCTTGTTTAAAGTAATGGGGATGTTGTTTTACAAACTTTGCGATTTCAAAAATATATAAGCAAGGAATTGGTAATATTTTTACTGCGATGCTCATTTTTATTATTCTTTTGTATTCAAGGTGCGATACCAAGCAGTGCGAGCCGGAGGCGGATGCTCTTTGGAGCTGCAACTGAGCCCCGTCGTGTTGCTTTGCAACGCTTCGCCGATAGCGCTGACGCTGCGCGCTCATGATGCAGCGCCGCTGTGTAAACTGGAGCCGGGGGCGGCGATATCTCCCTCTACCGCCATGCTGACGGTATGTCCCTATATTTTTTAAGTTTTTATTTTGATGCATTGCTTATACGAGTATCAGTATATTTATTAGTCCATTATGCATGTTAAATAAATGTATTTGTAGAGAAAAATACAATATAGTATTAAGGCGAGCTTCTCCGCACACAAGCGCCGCCAATCGATAAAAAATCATATTTGTTTCATAATAAAGTTTTATTTAAAAAACTTACCCGAAAGCACTCCGAAAGGATAAGTAGATTTTTTTAAGCTAGCATTAATAGCCCTAGTTGAATTCCTGAAGTGACTGTCAGCATTATCGCCAAAAATGACAGTAAAGTAAAATACACTTTATTGCACAAATATAAAATAACAAACATGAGATAGAAAAGGAAATAGTGAAATACAATTTAAGCGGCCTTATCGCTAAGAGCGATCTCTTCCAGGCAACCTTCGGGCAGAGGAAATGATATCGAGAAAGAGGTAGTAGGTGTGCAAGGCTTATGGAAAACGTAACAGCTCGGCTTCTCCTTCCACTCACTTTCCCTTCGTATACCTGTTTCGTCATTCGTTCATCACTCATTCGTTCTACATGCCCGAACCAACGGAGCATGCCTTTTTTCAGCTTATCAATAACACATACATTCAAACCAATGACAAATTCTACGTTATTCTAAGTAATCAGTTGAGTTACTAATATACCAACATTGCAGAAACCATTCTTCATGTCAGTGGAAATTGGTCGGGAGACATTCGTCAGTGGGCAGTTAGAAGTGTGCTCCTCAGACCCCGGTCGGTACGGCACTCTGCCTCTAGGGCAAGTCGCAATCGACCACCCCACCAACTTCGCCATTCAATGCAACCACAAGGTAAGTTCTCTATCTATGATCATGATCAGTGATTAGAATAGGCATGGTAAGGGATGAACATCATTTCACCCGTACACGACCTAGCTAGCTTATCTAGTCAATAGGAGATAATCCTGCAATGTTTTACCACTAGAGGCGCCACTAGCACAATTACGTAAATAAATATTTTCGAGCAAAAAAACATTCAAAAATATGTGCAGCACGCTTTAATCCTGAAGATTTTAATGAATTAGGTATTAAATATCTTTTTTTAAATATAGTATACAACTTAAATATGATTTTATTCTAAACATAACCTAAAATAATTTATTTCTCTCAATAACAATTTACGGAGTATGCTGGTGGCTCCATCTACGCAACGCTTTGCGTTTTATGTCCTATTGTCACGTTCTGTAAAAGAGAGTGGCGCCAACAGGTAATTAAAAAAAATACAAAAATATTTATTAACCCAAACAATATTCAACTTATAATAGTGTAGTTAAACAATAGTGTAGTTACAATGTATAAGTAAATATCGGTCTCTACTACCTGCACTGGCCTCATCGGCCGTCTTGCAGCGTAGTAGATAGCAAGTATAATTAATGACCTGGGGGATACACTTATATAAAAATTAGATTAATATTATTTTTTATTTTTTTAAAAACCTGTTGTGAGAGTGTGTTTGAGGGTGTTTGGTAATGATCACGCACTGATCATCACCGGCGGCGTAGATTGTAATTTAAATAACTTGATATTATATATTATATATTGCTCAATTGATACGCCGTTTTTGTACTTTTTTAATACTTGACATTGAAGCCTATCCAATTTATTTAAAACTCTGCCAAGATAATTTTAGTATGTGCCAATTTAGTTTTCTTAGCTGGCCTGAAAATAATTACCCATAATTTTTACCATATTGCGTAAAAGAAATAAGCTATATTATACCTTTTTATTACAGGTGGCGTTGTTTACACTATACTATGAAATAAAACATTATATCAATGTTATCGGAATAACATCGACATACTTACTAGTTAACAGACTTAAAACTACTGTATTGGTAAGTTGAGTTCTGAATGAAGTACCAAATTGTGTCTTTTATCAATTTCATAAGTATTTATTGATATAGTACAACTGTTTCAGAGATCAGGAAAGTAGCCATTGCTGGACGAGGAACATTTTTAAAGCCCGAGCTGAAGGCAAGGCTTTTTAAAGTTTCGAGGCCAACTATGTTTACTTCCGCCTAGGCTTAGGCCTTTCTAAAAGAATGCAATATCTTGAACATATTTCTACTATATTTTACTGACATTTACTTTCACTTTTTTATTAGGTATCAGCAATTGCCGTGCCTGGTGAGTCAGAGAAGGAAGTGCCATTGTATCCTAAAACATTCAAAATATTACAGGCAACTAAGGAAGACACGTATGTTTCTTACTTTTTATAAGTATAGATATTTTCATTCATACATTATTTAGCGTAAACTTACAATACATCAAACAATCCAGCGGCATCAAACATAAAAATATGTAATAAAAAAAATTGAATTCATCCTAATTAGATTGTTCGCTGAAGAGTTTTATATGGGAACTGCGACTGCCATAAATTCAATCGGCCATTGAACTGTCAAATGTGTGAAAATTGTCAAATTGTTTTAAAAAAATCAATGGATTAAATTAAACAAATGAGAAATTAAATAGTTAACATTATGAATTGTACGTAGCATCGACGGCATCCCACTGTGCCGGTTTTGGTTGCGCGACCGGTGGCGCGGCAGCGACGTATCCCAACTCCACACGTTCCTCTGCGTTGCGCTGCCGTCCTCGACCGCGGGTCCTGCGCACACGCCAGTGCCCGTGCGTCTCGGCACAGGCCCGACCCGACGCGTACTGGCCCTCGTGGACCACAACCAGCAGTCTGTAAGTATACGAGCTGATGGGACGAGTCCCAACTCCACACATTCCTCTGCGTCGCACTGCCGTCCTCGACCGCGGGCCCTGCGCACACGCCAGTGCCCGTGCGACTCGGCACGGGCCCGACGCGACGCGTACTGGCCCTCGTGGACCACAACCAGCAGTCTGTAAGTATACGAGCTGATGGTTCGAGTCCCAACTCCACACGTTCCTCTGCGTCGCACTGCTGTCCTCGACCGCGAGCCCCGCGCACTCGCCAGTGCCCGTCCTCATTTGTTTTCTTCAAATGCTGCTTTCTTATAGCTTTCATAACGATCAGATAAGATTATAGGTACGCACAATCGTGTATAGGGCATGATCGTGTGTATTCGGCCGTGATGGCCTTTAATCAGCGACAGCCGTCGGTTTTTCGTACACACATCAGAGAATGCGTGCGGTTGATCGTCATGGCCAATCTTGAAGAGAAATCTTTAAAAAAAATCTTTCATTCCAGGTGGCAGTAGTAGTGACGCAACATAAACACGAAGGGCGGTGGCTGGTGACGATAGCCACAGACCCGTGTCCGCAGTTCGTAGTGCACAACCGCACTCGCCACTCGATGGCGATCGGGCAGCCGACGGCACGACACGACGACGAGCCCTCGGCTTCGGTCACTACGGTGAGCTTTGATAGAGCAGAGGCGCATGCTTGAATTATGGTCGAATGGTCTAAATCTTCGATGGTTTATCGGCAGGTGGTGCCAGACTGCCAGGGCGCGCGCTATTGGTGCGCCGTGAAGCCGAGCGCGGTGCTGCACTACTCGACGCCTGCGCACTGCGCGCGCCACCCGGCCGCCACCGACGTGCGCCCGACCGTGCCTTTCCTCACTTTCTCTCGACTTAAAGGTAAACCCACACAATCCCCCGTAATATAATGATTTAAAGTTTTACCGCGACTTTATAGTTTACTGCAACATACCGGCCAAATATGTTGACAAGCCAAAATATGTAGGTCGCACATAAAAGGAAGTTTCGCACTAGCCTTAACTTAGTTTTAATAATCATATTGTATCTTAGACTGTAAAGAACCATAAGGCGACAAATTCGGGTCGGTTTTAATTGTCAAATCAGTATGGACAGAAACCTAGTCCAAAATCCCCCCACCCCCCTCTATAAATAAAGGTCGTGTTACAGAGGACTTGGAACCAGACTGGTGCGCGCCAGTCGCGGCGGCGGAGGGCGAGCAACTAGTGCAGTTGGCTCGCAACGTGACCGTCAAGTTGCGCGTGCGCACACACCCGCACTCTACGCTCATCGAACTGCAGGACGTCGATCAGGTCTAGACATCACCATATAACATTACAAAAGACACCTCAGGGTCGTGGAATCACGTTCACGTGATAGCATACCCTGCGTCAAACTTCTAGAATGTTCTCAAGTCGTTGCGAGTGTTGTGCAATGGAGTCCGTCAAGTGGATCTCGCCGCCTGCGTTGGGTAAAGCCAATGCGTATGGCAACAAAAAAAAGATGTCCGTTGTCATTTTGTGTCATTAAAGGCCGCTTGCGCGAAAGTGAGAGTTTAAATGTTCTTAACCCGGGTTAGCTAACCCCTGAAACATTTCAGGGTTTGCTTTGGTGCAAAACGTTTTCATGACTTAACCCGGGTTAGACAGTAACTCTCGGGTTTCATCCTAACTCGACTTTTTTTACAAGCTGGCCTTAGTGTTGCTTACTGTCGATTTTTGATTCTCATTACCCAACGCAGGTGGCGAGATCCGCTTGACGAACTAGCAAAATGTAGGCGGGGCGGAGACGGAGGGTTTGCAAAACATGTGCACATTCAGAGCGATCAAGAAGTTTGACGTTATCTGTAACCAATTCCTCCCTCAATTTTTTCTGGCTCCATCTCTGGGGTACGGGCGTCTCCATACAATACAAGCTGTGGTCCACCATACGGGCGGAGCGCTGGTCGATTGGGTACACATGCGAAAACTTTTTTGATGATGATGATGATGTCCTCCACGACGTATCCGTCGACGGCGACCCCTGCTTAGCTCCTGGCGTGCGCTCGTAGGTGGCTAGCGAAGACAAACTTCGTCCTGAAGACTCGGTCACAAACAGAGCAGTAGAGTTGTCCGCTAGAGTTGAAGGTGTAGTTATAGGAGAGCTTCGAACGCGTTTTACGGACATGGCGTCTGGCGTCAAAGTTTTCTAGGCGTTTGAGTTTGAAGTCGTCAGTGACGTTCTTGACGGCCTTTCGCCATTCCAGTCGCTGCTGTGCAAGCTCCTCCCATAAAAAAAACTTTAAAAACTTTTTTACGCAGCCATGGAAGTATCTTCGTGATGAGCATTAGGTAATAAACGTCATCGAGAACACTTAACTGGCGTACTTGGTATTACACCGGACATCCCATATGGTATGTAAAAATCGCAATGTGTTAAACACTTGTGTGTCTTCACAGACCGATATATCCGCGAGCGACATCCGAAAACGTCTCGTCGGTCCCTTCTCCTCCGACGAGAGTCTTATGGCAGATGTCTGTGTAAGTATTTTATTCTGGGTTCCGGGACTAGGCGGCCAACGTGTTTTATTTTGACAGGGAACCCTGTCTTCCTATTCAAGACGGGCGAAACGCTAACGGCGCGAGCGACACTAAAATGTACCACTTTTCGCGCGTCTCTATTAAGCCGAGCTCAGTGCTGTAAGTGTCTATCGCGAGTGAAAGTTGCTTGCTCATTCTGATACTAAAATCATTGCAATCGGCCAACTGTAACCGATACATACAGAGTTCCCTGTCCAAAAGTGTAGGCGCCATCAGAAACGGGCTTCGGGTTTTTTTTAAACTAATTACAACATTTAGGTATTGTTTTTATTTATTTTCAGAAGAATATCCGATCTTTTAATAGTCACGAACTGGAACGAATCGACGCTGATGAGACGTGTGAGTTTTTTTAGTACATACTGATATTACTGATGTTGTACTACCTATTTATTTACTTCCACTTAATTTTTTTTATTTATAATGCCCATATTTTTTTTCAATTTGTAATTCTTTTGAATGTATGTCTTCTGTAGGGTGACATGCCACACTGAAAAAATAAATCATGTACAGCTTAAAAAGTGAGAAAAATCGAAATGGTTTTTCAGAATCAAAATTAGAAATATTTTATTTTGCAGTGCTACAGTCAGCTCAACATGGCTCCATTAGATCGAAGCAGATGTTACGTGATAGAACAATATCCAGCTTGGAGATATACTCCGAAACTAGTCTGGCGACTTCAAATTTAACTACGTTATCCGGACCCAAACTGGATGTGTTAAATGCTGACGATACATCGAATAAGGGCTACGAGACGGATGACGACTTTGTACAAACTGTTATTACGCAAGCCACTCAAACAGGTAAAATTTTTGATTAATAAATGAATTACTTAAATGTAAGTATGTACCTGCAGCAACATCAAAGTTATTTTTTATTTAGATTTGGTTGGCTAATATTGCATATTTAGAAAACTATTTCTGTAAGTTCTTACATGCAACAAAAAATATTGACTATGAGTCCCAGTCTGTGACCATTACGCTTTTTAGAAAAAATCATATTTAAGTACTTATTTTTAAAGATAACTGCATAGATAATGGCATTTCAGGGTTACCCAGTGAAATTACCATCGCCCAGCCGAATTTGTCAATTGAAATCAGCTCATTTATGTTCCAAGAAGGAAGTGAACTAGGTTCGTACTAGTCATTGTATAAATATATTCCGAATGTAGAACAGCTTCCGCGATGAACTATTTTGGATCTGTTTGGCGTATGAAGGAGGTTGCATTGCGATCACACGATTGTTTCTTTATACTTACTTTTTAATTATTTCTAAGGTTCGCGCTAATTTAGGACTTAAGTCCTAAATTATTACTAAGGTTCGCGACCATACAGTGGCCGGCGCCGCTACGTGAAGTTACGAATGTAGAATCCCTTCACAATTGTAAAAAGAAACAATCGTGTGATCGCAATGCAACCTCCTTCATACGCCAAATAGATCCAAAATAGTTCATCGCGGAAGCTGTTCAATTATATACATGTCTGAAATGACCTGATACTAATTTGGACTATAGAACACCTATCTAAATATTTATTCGAATTAGTAAAGATGTAAAAGACATGGCCTCCATTTAATTTCAAAAGGGCAGAGAACAGTATAATAATAGTATTTCATGCTCTCATTGCATTAATTATTTCCAGAAACCTAAACTTTGACAAAATACGATACGATATGATTGTCGATCAAGGTCAAGTGAAAGTCACATCTGAGATTTTATTAGTTACAAAATGATTTTAGGTTTTAAGGAAATAATAAGGATATCTGCGTGTTTATCTTAATTTGGGCTATCGTATTATAAATATCTTATTTTCTTCTGTAATGTCGTGATTATTTTTTTGTAAATTAAAATGAAATCGCTGAACCTCACTTTGTATGGAAGCAAAATTCATCTTCTTTATCGCTATCTTATTTTTAGGGATGGAACGGATCCGAGGCGTGATCGCGAATATTGTTGTCGAAATGGCGGCCACCTGTGGCACCAAGACTCTGTTCGCGGTGCACATTGACCGAGCTGCAGTATTAGTGTATTCCTTTAGCACGGTAATGTCTCTATCGTAGTTTGGGCTATGCATAACGTGTGAAAAGTATTTCTGGTCCCCGCTAGGGACGGCCCGAAATCATCAGCACTGGTATTCTTGACTGTTCTTTATTCAACTGTGACACAGAGTAAAGGGTACGTCGACCAGAAATCACGCCTTTACGGGCTAGTCAAAACTTGTGACTAAATTGCAATAGTCTAAAAATGTTAATATATTTTATATTTTAATTATTTTTAGACCGTCGGTGGCGTAGTGACTATGACGACGAACTCCCATGCAGGAGGTTCGGGTTCGAAACCATGCAATAATATGCCATGTGCCAATGAGATTATTGAATATTTTCAAAGACTTATTTACATTTACCGACTGCTTTAACGGTGAAGGAAAACAATGTAAGAAACCTGCATGTCTAAGGGAAAAAAGTTTCCGAAGGCGTGAAATCCACCGCACAGCACTGGGTCCGCTCGGTGGATCATGGCCCGTACCCCGTTAGGCAAGGGGAGGCCTGTGCCCTAACAGAGGGGACATTAAACCTTTGAGTGTTTTCTGTACACCCATGGGTATACTAATCTATTATTAAGTTATTGTTATGCAATTTACCACACTCGACGGATTGTTGATGAGATGAATTATATTTAGAATAATATTCTAAAAACTAGTCTTTATCCTGAACAGAAAACGAAAACGTCACTGGCCATAACAAATGTTCAAGTAGACAATCTTCAGTACGACACCGGGCAGTTTGACTTCGCTGTGGTAGCAACCACTCGAGCTGATGCGGTCGTCGCCGATACGTGGCCGACGCTTTGGAACATGTTCACGGAACAAGAAGCATTCTCCTCGGGACAGGAAGACGCTCGCGTCCTCATCAAAATATGTCACGATAAATGGGATGTGGTCATGTTTAAATTTCATGGTAAGTTGTCTGATTCACGTATACCGGAGGTCAATTCTCACGAAGTGATATAAATATCACAATAGATGAATATCGAAAAAAATGCCGGATATCGATGGACGGGACTTTTTGCTATTCTAGCATTATCTCCTTCGATATTTATCGAGTCATAGCTATCGACATGCACCGAGTGGTCCTTAACAGTCGATATTTTACTTGATAATTATAGTCGATATGTGAGACGGGATATTTATCGAGTTTCGATATCATATCCCGTTTTTGAGAATTAGTCTTTTAGATGCTTTATTAGTCATCGGGATATAATGTCATAATAGGTTGAGAGTGGTACCGAAAAGTACCAGAAAAGTTGTCCGTGACGAAATGGGAATTTAATATTTCTCAACTTTTTTAGTATAGTACAATTAAAATAATAATTGATATTAACTCTCTTCTATTTAATTTATATACACCTGCCATACAATATCTGTATGACCCAATGGTTAATTTTTTTGTTAATATTTTACCCTGAGATTAAAAAATCTTACGCATAAATTGTGTGCACGTGTAACTTAAATATCTTATATCTTCACCAGAATTGACAGAGATAGATGTTAGATTGGGTCCCTTAGCGCTTTACGTGGAAGATGCGTACGTAAGAGCGTTGCTAGAATTGTTCCGGTACACCGTTCCACCGACCGCAACCACTGATGCAACAACTGCGATAACTGAGGCGACGGCGATACAGTGCCCTCTGCGTCTGCGCACGTTACTCATACACCCCGTGGATTTAACTCTAACGCTTCACACTGCGGTGAGTAAGATCGAATTTTATTTAATTTTATGGATCGATATTTTATTTAGGCCTGGCAATTACGTACTGGAATAATAAATAATATCTGCCAAATGTCAACTTCTCGCTGCATAATAACTGAGAGCTCTTATCATCGCGTTTTTTGTCACATTATTTTGAGCGTCGGTGGCGTCGTGGCTAGGACGTCACACTCCCATGCGGGAGCTCTGAGTTCGAAACCATGCAATGTCATGTACATTGGTACATTGGTTTTTCGGTTTTTTTGAAGACTTACATACATTTACCGACTGCTCTGACGGTGAAGGATAACGTTCGTGAGGATGCACACTGAGATAACCAGTGTGTGAAATGGGGAAGGCAATGGCAAACCACCCCATTAAATCTGCCACGAGAGTCGTTCTGTGTGGCCAATCCCTAAGAATGATCACGACCCTCAGCAATGAGGAATACGATTTAGAAGATAAAATAATTGTAATTTAAAGTTGTATAGTTCTTATTTGGCCACTCAGTGTATTATATTTTTACGAGTTGAAAGCCAAAGCAAACTATGACGGGCCATTTTAACTTCATATGTGTTCTATATCACGGCGTTGATCGTTTTTCAGGTACGAATGTATATAGCTTTGGACCAAAGTCCTTTGCATCTGAGCGCGTTCAAGTTGCAAGACATGATGACATCACCGGAACGCTTGGCTCATGCATTCACAGTTCATTACCTGTCTGCAGCCATACTGGGGGCAGGTATGTCAAACTGGCGTTGCCAGTAATCGAAATGTGGGAGATTTTGCTTCTTAGATAATCTGTAATTTAAATAGGGAAATTATAAACCAATCGACCGGGATTTTATTTGACGACTACAACCTAACATCCTAATTTATGCGTGAGAGACGAGAAAATAATAAGGCATCTAATAAATACCAACTGATTATTACGAATAAACCATCAAGTAAAGAACGACAATTATTTTGATTTAGCGTTTCGATTAATAAATTAACCTCTAAATTACTAGTTTACTGACTGATTGTCAGCGACGGATTTATAATATTAATAACCCAAAAAACCTGCTTGCATATTCATGCTTGCAAGCTAACTTACATGTCGGAGCGAAACCGACACGGATGGGTTAAGTTGAAGATTAGGGCGGCAAATCACTAACCTTGGGGGGTCGATAACTCAAGTCGAAAATTCACTATAATGGAAATTACGATATCTGAGGTTATATTAAATCTTTTTAGCTAAATAGTATTTTTACATGCTCATAGTTGGTCGATAAATTAGTAATTTAGAGGAAAATTTAATTTTACATTAGAAAAAAATGCTTTTTAACAGCTCTTATTGACAAAGATCTTTTGTCCTTCCTATTATTTGTGGCCAGCATCACTCAGGACGAAATGCGGAATAATTTTTAGCAATAACTGACCAAAAAGTTTTTGTCGTAATGCCACTGGCTGGTTACTCCTAAACTGACTTTAGGTAGCAGTTAAGCGTGAGTCTGATGTGATGTCACTAAAGCCCCGGTCTCAGCGGCCACGTGGTTTTGCACTTGTAAGCGTTTTATTTATTGACGACTTTGTAAGCATATTTCTCGGGAACTACTCCAAATTTTGGAAAAAAAATAGGAATTAGTATCTAGAAATTGCTTTTTCGACGTGTCACACTCAGATATTCAAATATTGAACTTAATGCAAGCCCTTATTGTTCCAGGTTGGGTCGTAGGCGGTCTAGAACTTCTGGGTGCTCCCGGGGCATTGGCCGCGCGCGTCGGCGGTGCGACCGGCGGCGTGAAGGGCATCGCTTCGGCCGCCGCAGCCGCTTTGCTAAGGTCACTGAGCGCGTGGGCGGGGTCACTCGCCCGTAACTTGGACTTGTTGGCGGGCGACGAGGAACACGCCCGGCGAGCCGCCGCGGCACGCAGGCGACCGCCGGATAACTTTATAGCTGGACTTACAGCGGGCCTCACTAACTTTGCCATTAATATTCTTGGTGAGTAAAAGTGGGAATTTCTCTAAATTTTAAATTTACTAAACCCCCGACTTATCCCCTGCCATTGTGGAGATCCTCTTACATTTCCTGGTCATAATCATGTCTTTGAGCTTCTAGATGTGGGTAGGGCTCCATGGTCCAAAACTTTAAACTCAAACCATCTACCAATTACCGTTTCAGAGATCCCATCTGACATCAAAGATACTCCAAGATCTTGAAACAAAACCGGGTCCAAATCGGATCATCCGTTGTCAAGTTATGAGGCCACAAACAAACAGACAAACGTGTCAAACTCATAACACGCCCTCCCTCGATCGGTCGGGGGTTAAAAACAGACACAACACACTTTAATGGTCAATCTAGGAATCCTTGTGTCTTAGGACTCGTAGGGCCAAAGATAATGCACAAATAGGTACATATGACAATGACTCATTCACTTTTGTTACAAGTATCGAACCCAAAACTCCTTTCCAGAAGTCATATGCACTACCAACTATGCTAGGACGTGGCCAATCCTTTGCTTTTTTCCTTCACTTCTTTCTTACATACACTCACATCTCTAAAAAAGTTACCTAACAAAGAATTTGTTTTATGCTCCACAAGTTTCAGTGTAAAGACAACGAGCAAGAGGTGTGAACTCTTGCATGAGTGTGTGAGTTTTTAGAGAGGGCTTTGGGTCTTGAGACTTTGGATAGCGATACGCAAATGTACTAGGACTAGTAATAAAGACAAACCGAATTTACCCGATACCCAAATCCCCTTCTAAGAACTCACGGACTGTACTAATAACTGAGGTCAATGTTTGTTACACTATTTATCGTTGGTAGGTGCGGTGGGAGGGCTAGCTCATCACCCACTAGTGGGAGTGGCGGTAGGGGAGACTGAGAGCGGAGCAACGGCGTTGAGACGCAGCCTCCTGGGCGCGGTGGCCAAGCCGCTGAGTGCTACAGCTGACCTCGTGGCTTACGCCGGGCACGGTCTTCTGAACCAGACCGGCTGGGATCCTGTGCCACAGGTCAGTACCTGATACTGTAATAAATATTACAGAAAAAAATTAATACCCTCATAAAGACCTTATGTAAAAAGGGTATAAAATAAATGACTATTTGAACAATAAGGAAGCTGGGTCCTAAATTCAACTCCAGTCACATTGTGTATATGATTGTACTTCATAATTATTGTAAGATATATTTATTTCAAAAGATGTGCTGCTGAAAGTTTCTTGCGTCGCTTCTTTTCTTTCAGTGTAAATTATTAGAGTAAAACATTTCTTAAAGTACATTTTTACATTATAATAGTAATAACTAGATGGTTCTAGTTTGAGCTCAAATGTTTTGGACCATGGAGCTCTTCCCACATCTGGAACCTCAAGGACCTGATGATGACCAGGAAAAAGTAATGGGATCTCCACAGTGGTAAGAGGGCGGTTTTTTTAAATTATTAATTTAGATTTATTTATGGTCAGCCCCGGCCGCGGTGGTCGCGGCAGACGAGGGTGCCGGCTGGCTGGCGCCGGGACTGCGTGCGGTGGACGTTTCGGCTTGCAGAGCTCACCGTCCTCGAAGGGTTCGAGGTGTTGCTCAACGATGCTCATCTGGAGTTGTTGCTGACCCACAAGGTTAGAGGCACATTCATCATCAGCCTGTTCATGGCACAAGAAGAAAGGCATAATGAATACGGATTACATGACGTTTCACTTCACAAGGGTACGTCATCAACTAACTGAGTGTTACCATTATTGGATACCAGATAAAGCACAAAGATTACCATGAAAATATATTCCATGATTTTTAAATGATTAAATTAATTATGATCACGCACATCGAAATATTTTATTTAATATTTTTTTATTGCGAGCATAATAAAACATAAATTTTAACAAGAATGTGCAATTCGGTAAACATGGCAACCAGAGTGACGTACCCTTGTGAGTGGTAAAACGTCATGCAATCCGTAGTCGATGTGCCTGTGAAGTATGAGCGTCTTATTGTGCCATGAGCCTGTTGACGTCAGCATGACACAAGAAGACGGCTCATTCTTAACCTGGCATTTCGGGTATGCAAATTGCACGATGTTCACGTCAGTACAAGGTATCGGGGTCAGCATATTTTACTTCAATTCAGTTCAAATATGCTATTATTGCATATCCATATTACAATATCCATATTACAATATTACAATAATTAAATAAACAACAATGTGCAGAAGGCAGCCTTGTCGCTTAAAGTGATTTCTTCCGGGCAACCTTCAAGACATGAAAAAATGATTAAGGATAATAATATATGGGTAAAAATTACGTATGAAATAGACACTACTCCTCAATTTATAATAATATAAGTACAAAATTGGGCACACTGCGATGCAGTATAGTACTTACTTCCTATAAGTACTAAGTAATACAGTAAAAGGTTAGAGCAATCATTAGAATGTCGAAACAGACCTATTATACGAGCTACAGTGACAATAAGAATATTATTGTACGCTCAGAAAAGTAGATTTGCTGTCTCTTGTGGAATATTTTTTTAATTTTTTTATTATATTTGTTTAATGAAATGTAAACAAAAACTAGAAAACACATACAGTTCCAATGGGGATTTATTTACATACCATACCAGTACTAAGAAAGCTTTTTAGCTTAATTTAGAGCTTTCTATGACTTACCACTGACATATCGAATCATGTTCACAGTTCATCGTTGTCGCTGACCCGGAGTCGCAGCGTGTTGTAGAAATGATTGACTTACGTTTCTGCACATTGAAGCCATATCAGGGTACTATTATCGAGGTAAGATTTAATTTAATCAGTGGTGAAATGACAATGCGTACGTCACTAATACATAGGGGGATATAATCTTTTTTTTTTCCTTTTCAGCTAAGTGTATCACAACGGCGATCATCCAAAGCTCCTGATATTGTAGCAGATGACGACGACGAATATCAGGTACTGCTTTCTGTTATTGATTCAAGTTTACACTAGCGCGGTCCACACCGCCTGAACTGCCTCACGAGACAGACTTTTTCTTCATCGATAAATAAAACGAGGTGGCTCAGGCCTTGTAGATATTTTAATAGTTGCCCGCGGCTTCGCTCGCGTTGACCTTTTTTTTTACTCAGAAACCTTCGTGGGCGTGCGCACAACAACTTACCAAAGTTTTATCGCAATCGGACAAACAAAGAAACAATTAGATAGATAGCGAGCAATATTGCGCGCTACCTAAGATGAATTACATAATTTTTGATGAATAATTTATTGCTTTCAATAAAAATTGCTGGTGCTGGTGGCTCCATCTACGCAACGCTTTGCGTTTTATGTCCTATTCACCCAATGTACCGCGTAATATTTCTCGCTGTAGGGTCCGTCAAACCAATCTCGCCGCATTCATTGGGTAATGGGAAAACTCGAAACGAGTTATGCTATACCTTTTATACATATTTACTTTTTTCATTAATTAAGTTGTTTTTGTATTTTGTCTGTGTGTGTAATAAAGATTATATATAAAATAAATAAAAATGGGAATTAAAACTCTACAGTAAGCAACACTAAATTATATACTCTGACAACTAGATGATAAATAATAACATATCTTTTTTTTGTTGCCATACGCGTAGGTTTCCCGCAGGCGGCGAGATCGACTTGACGGATTCTATAACGAGCAATATTGCGCGCTACATTGGGTGAATAGGACATAAAACCCAAAGCTTTGCGTAGATGGACCCACCAGCTCCAGTAATTTTTATTGAAAGCAATAAATTATTTTAGGATATGTTTAGAACAAAATCATATTTAAGTCGTACACTATATTTAAAAAAGAGATATTTAATACCTATTTCATTAAATCATTTAAGATTAAAGTGTGCTGCACATAATTTTGAAAGGTTTTTGCTCGAAAATATTTACGTAATTGTGCTAGTGGCGCCTCTAGTTGTAAAACATTGTCTGTTGGTGCCCGCAGATCAGCGCCGCAGCCATGGCGCGAGTGGCTCGCTACACCGGCGCCGAAGGGGTGCCCTCAGGCGAGGCCCGCGTCCTCTCCCTCCTGCCCTCGCCCGGACAGTCCTACGCACTGCATGCGGCTCTGGCCACCGCCATACATCACAACTCAGAATCACATTTCCCTCTTATGTGACCTTTACTTCACATTACAGAAGGTGACTGTAAAGAAGAGTTAAAAGCTGTTCTACCAATTAGTCGCGTCTAGACGCATTACAATACATACAAGCTATGTACCTTGCGGGGTAGGCAGAGAGAACGGAGCGCCACGAATTCCAGTCTTGGTACGCTTCTCTTGCTTCCTCTACAGTCATTCGTCGTATCACGCATGCTCGCCGTCTAGACGCATTCATCATAATTATATAAACATGTCAATTAAGTAACAGAGTCCGTCAAGCGGATCTCGCCGCCTGCGTTGGGTAATGGGAATAAAAAATCGACAGTAAGCAACACTAAGGTCGCCTTGCACGAAATTCGTGTTAAGAGAAAACCCAAGAGTTAGTGCTTAACCCGGGTTAAGTCGTTAACATTTAACCCGCACTTTCGCGCAAGCGGCCCTTCATGACACAAAATGACAGACTTTTTTGTTGCCATACGCGTAGGTTTTAGCCAACGCAGGCGGCGAGATCCACTGACTCTACCTACAGTTTTTGCAATTTTTATAAAAACATTCATTCTCTACCTGCATCAAATTTACTTAAAAAATATATATTCATGTGATAAAATTTAGTCGTTGGAATATTGGATGTTTTATTTACGATTAAACGAAAGATCTCTACCTAGGTCACTATTTTAGGTATTTTGTAGTTCGCTAGACTAGATTGAATTGATGTGCACAAATTAAAAGTACACTTCTTCAAGTTTCGGTACGTAGCTAAATTACTGTGAACATAGCAGCGCACGCCTCTTCGCTGATGTTACGGTTGAAAAATGCATTTTATTGACTATCTATTTTTCTTGCTACTGCTCACCAACTCGCGGTTAACTTCACAGCATTTTAGTTACATGCCGATACTTGTAAAGTATACTACTTGTACAAATGTATTTAGATATACCTACAGTATTCTGTGAAGTCTATATCACGAGTGTGTATTAGGATGATACTCCTTAACCAGATATTATAGGGTCTCTGAAAAGTGATATTGGCCTTTTTTCAAGTTTTTTTATTATTCTTCAGTAAAAAAATTATTATGTAACATCTAACACTGGAAGATGAGAGCAGCAACATGCTGATTCTTTATCCAAGTATGTGCACTGTGCAGGTTAGAACCTGCGTGGTGCAGGTATTATTGCGTAGTGGAAAGCAAGCAAAGGCACAAAAAGACGGCTCATTCTTCACCAGGCATATCGACAACGGATTGCATGACGTTTCACCGCACATGGTTACGTCATCAACCAACCGAGTGTTACCATTATTGGATGCCAGACAATTGCACAAAGTTTATTCCATGATTTTTAAATTATTAAATGATTATTTATATTCATGCATTTGCACATCGAGATATTGTATTAAATATTTATTTTTATTGTGATCTTAATAATACATAATTTGTAACAAGAATGTAAGAATGTGCAATTCGTTAAAAATGGCAACCCGAGTGACGTACGCTTGTGAATGTAACATCATGCAATCTGTAATCGTTTTGCCTTTCTTCTTGTGCCATGGTGGAACGGTACTCACTACCCGTCTGAATATCTATTAAATGACGATAATTCAATAATAATATTTGACGAGAATTGAGCAAATGCATCTGCAATTACTTTGGCCTAACAATCCGTTCTCGACATTATGTGTTTGAATGAATTGTTGTAAAAAAAATCATTTGACAGGTCCACAGATATTTCCGACGGGTAGTAAGTATACTTGTACATGCTTGTACACAAGTTTCAGGTTGAAGAAAAAGTGGTAGAAAAATCCGCGATCAGGATTCGAACCTGCGACCTTACCATTCCATGGCAGTGCTCTAACCAACTGATCTATAGCGGCTCATCCTGCCGACTTCAAATTAGTCAATCCTTTCTCCGTGTACCGTCTACCTATATAGACGACTGTTAGTTGGTTATAGTACTACCACGGAACGGCAAGGTAGCAGATTCAAATCCTGCTCGCGGAAATATTATCAACCACTTTTTGTAATTCATTTGAGTATGTCCAGCAAAAAATTCAGGTTGAAGGTTGCTTGCAAATGTTTGATTGTAGTAGTATCGTCATAACTGTATGTAGCCACATGATAAGACGAATCTGCGGTCAACGTTGCACCCCTGATTGGCGCGTTTGCTCGCCGCAGAGCTTTGCTACAATCAGAGATACTCAACCGTCTCCTGTCGTAATGACTTAGGCTTATTACACTTGAGCTACTTCAGTCTGACCTAATGAGTCAGTCGACTGATTTAGTCAAGTGCAATATCATTCAGTACGGTTAGTCGGCGATTTACAGCATATGAAGCCTGTGTAAATAGTCGAGTCAAGTGTAATAAACCCCATAAGAGTTTTTTTTTCTACATCTGAATTTTATTCAAAGCTGCTGTAAAACTACTTTGACATTCCATATTATGTGTATGGAGATTGTATTCGGCACCTTATTTTATAATTCTTGAAAGACTAAAAAATAGTATCCTAAGTGTTAAGCCGGCTAAAAACGAAACTCCTGGTATTATAACGTGTTTTTATATTGTACTTACAATTAGTTAATAATGTTTAATAGGTCCTTTGCACAATGAGGTGTAAAGTGTATTCTATGATACGAGTACTTATATTTTTAAACTTGTACAGTTGAGGTCATAAAGTAATTACCACTGGCAACTTACACAATCGCAATTTTCTCTAAAACTACTATTGTGCTTTCATTAGCTATTAGAACTGCTGGTGAAAGCATATTTTAATCAGTAGTTTCAGAGAAATTTGCGATTGTGTATGTTGCCAGTGGTAACCATTTTCTGACCTCCACTGTACAAGCTTAAAAATATAGGTATGTCGTACATATGAAAATGTATATAAGTTCCCAAGAAAAAAAATATGTAAACAAAATGTTCACATTGATGCCAAATTAATTAAGTAATTTCTTATTTTTTATAGAAGTCTACGTCTAAACTTTTATGCAAATAGTAAAAGTATGTTATTATGGTTATTATGTTTGTGATTTTAATTAATAAATGGATATAATGATACATATAATTTTTTATATTACGTAAAATACCCTGTACCTGTAATATTCCGAATATACATATATCTATATAGCGCAAAAAAGTTTTAAATAAATGTTTGGTTTATGTGGTTTGTAGGTCCGTTTATTTGTTTTGTAGAACTACTCCAAAACAAAGTAAATACTCTAAGTGTTCTCAATGTGTCGCATATAAGTGCTGACTGATTATTTCAAAGTACCTATTATCTTGTAAAGTAATAGGTAGATTGTGTCATTAGCGGGGAAAGGGTCACATTGTCGCAGCGAGTATAATTTCGCAACACGAGTGTTGTGGATACACGAGCGCGGTGATAAACTCGCAAATATTTTTATAACACCTGTGAGAAAAAAAAAAATAATTCAGAATTCATTCAGTGATTGGTTACTACTGAAATAATTTTTGGATGTATAGTAGGCGACAACCTCGGAATGCGGGTTTCTAGTGATATGACAGATCCGGTTCAGACTCCGGTTATGAATCCGGCAGACTCCGATAAATCAAATTTATAACCTTTGGTTTCGACTCCGGTTCCGGTAAAACTACCATTTTCCATTAAATTACTATAGATTAGGGATGTTATGGAACATCCCTAATCTATAGTAATTTAATGGAAAATAGTTTTTTGTGACATTAGAAGAAATTATTGCAAAAATTTCGGCAAAATATTTTGACCTATTTCTACTCTACCAAAGCCTCAGAAGTCTTTATACAGTGACTAGGTACCTACATATCCAATAGAGTCGAAACTTTGCATATATACACCACACAAAGCCAAAGGCTAGGCACGCGGTTTAGCGGTTACCGATGTGTTTTGTTTTCTTTCCACAGAAAATATTCCATAACTAATTTCTAAAAGATCTTTCAAATGAGATACGAGTATATAGCACGTTTTGCATGTTATGGGGCAAAATTGCCTTCACGCACCTTCCGCCATGTCTTTTAAAAATAGACAATGAGATACAGTAGCTGTTGGGAATTTTTAGATATTAATATATAGAATAGGGAATACACTCCAGATAAAAAATATAATAATAAAGATTTACAATTATCATATATTTTGTTAGTTTTCGTTCTGTAATTGTCTGTAATGGCAAACCTTTAAAGCCATTTGTTTAAGTTTCTCCCCAGAGGGGAGAGTATTAATTATTAAGTATAATTACCGTTCGCTACCGGTATACGTTCGACAATTATATAATGTTTAATGATTATGAATTTATGAGTAAGTACCTAAGGGATGGAACATGATTATCGGTATAACCTCCGATTCAAACTTATCGGAGCCGAAGTCGGAGTCGGAGGTATAAAATCAATCGGAAGTTCCGACCTTTCGGAGTAGGAGTCGAAACTCCGTAACATCCCTACTATAGATTATTAAGTAAATACCTATTAATTGAATTTCGAATTTGATCCAAATTAGAAAGTGTTGTATTGGGAAGCGTTTTGGTTTTAGGAAACTGTATAGGGACAAATATACATACTGGCCAGAAAAAGCTTGTGTGGGTATAAAAACATACTAGCATTGATCGTTAGCAATGAATGAACGATCAACAATGTTAATGTGGGATCGTTAACAATGATCGAACAGAATAATGTTTAATTCGAACACTAACCCAGACTATATAAAAGTGCATACTTACTCGTACCTACTGGTGTCCTGTATGTTATATCGTAGATGTAAAGTGATGTATTTCTAGTTCTAGCATATTAACCTCTTAACCTTCGCCTTTGCGGCAATCATAGTCTTCCTGTTGAGGCCCTGCTACTAAATGTTACCTTGGCTTATATCAGTGGCTCGATCTTGTTGACAGGGCAAACTTTTTATTTAAGGGACCTTCGTAGGTACAATTAAATCTAAAAACCATAATATTCAATGTTATGTACCGACACTGAATCAACCTGTAACGGTTGAATACCTACAGAAATAAAAATATTTTGCACCCTCACCTGTATGTTAATGCGTTATAGGTATAAGCGAAAAATAAATTTTAAACTCTATGCTTTGTATATTATTTGAATACAAAAGAAACAGCATCAGTCTACAGGCTTATTAGTTTCAAACAATTTTTGCTTTCAATTTTAAGATTTATTTCTTTTATGGTGATTAACGCCTTCTTCAGCAATGCACTTGTAATATTTTTCGAAATTATTTTTAAAAAAATCTGTTGTTTTGACTGCTACGGAAGCCGTTGATGCGTGTCTTAGATTAAATAAGAAGTTAAGAATAACTCTTGACAATTTTAACTGGATAATAGTGGATTGTTTGCAACTAGAAGGAAGTAGTTGTATGGCGACAGGATTCACTAGTGAGGAAACGTATACTTACGTAGCCCGCTGTACGCATCCGCGCCCCCAGGTGATCGCAGCTGTGTGTGCACGTTAAAGGTCGAAATCTTTTATACTGAGATAGTGCCTGGTGCTGGGCGATTAGACTCTGTAACTACCTATAAAACCGGTGCCTGGCTAGTATTTTTGTAATAGGATAAGCTTCTGGTATACTTATACTACTCTTTGGGATAAGTCACAAAGAATAAAACAGTATAAAATATTACAGAAAAGTATTCAAAATATCTATTCTCCCTCCACGGCTGGCAAGGTCTCTAGGAGACGGTGACTACTTACCATCAGGTGGCCCGTTTGTCTGTTTGTCGTACCATAGATTTTTTTTCTTTTTGTACAGCGATTTTACTGTAGTTTTTTCCGCTGTAAACCTATAGAAACAAACAATCAACATAACGTAGGTATATACCTAATAAGGAACTACCTATGCAGGCAGGGATATATCTGGGACACAAATTTTTCCAGTACGGTACAGTGCAGGATGATTATTTTAATTGCTTATTTTAAGTAGGTTACTAATAGTCGCTGGTTATTTGCCAAACAATCCAAAATACATTTCAAAGAAGACTATTACACTAATGAGGGATTATTACCGGAGTCCGGATCCTATTATAAAGAATTTCACAACAAAGCCAGTATATAGGTACACAAAGGGCTTACTGCAAATTAGACTAGACTAGACTAGAATTCCAGACATTCACACCTATTCAAGCGCCCGGTCTACGGGGTAGGTACCTACTTATAATCACTACATACTCGTATTATATAAAACGAAGTTTCTCTAAACAATGTCTGTCTGTGTAGTGTGAAGGATACACGGAACGGATTTTGTTCCGGTTATCTCTAAAGGTAAATAGATTCCCGCGGATGGTCTTTTTCGCCCATGCATCATTATATGATGCCAGGAAGCTGAGCAATGACGCTTTTCTTGCGGTATGCAGAGGTCTTCCTATTTGGTTTTGGTTTTAGTGGAGAGATAAACAAAAGACTGGAGGTGTCATAGGTGTCAGAAATGTAATAGACGTGTTTTACCTAAAAATAAAACACATATTAAACCACTTACCTGATTTGAAGTTAAAACATAATGGAGAGTTGTTTATTGTCGCCTGGCGGAGGAGGACGCCAATTTGATCGAGCTTGGTTATGGCTGAATGAGTCTGCTGAAAATACTAGAGTACTAGAGTTTATTCCCTACTGTCTAGTTAGGTTACACCTGTAGAGATAGATCCTGAATGTAGACAGGTAACATTCCAGTGCAAATCAGAGACAGTTAACAAATATTCTTAAGAAGCAACGATATGTTGATCATTGTATGCAAAAACCAGATTATGTGTTAAACAATTTCTAACAAATTAACATAGGTAAGTTTAGGCTTATTGGGTACTAAACTCTACCAAAAGCGCAGTAAATATATAGTACTAGAACTAGTAGAAAGATGTATCATTTGTTACTAGATGTTTAGTAAACAGAAATTATCAACCAGTCGTTCGGATCGCAGATATGTGGTTACACTAGAATTAACAATAATGCGGTTAAACTAAAAAACATGGCGATAAGTAATTCAAACGGGATCTAATATTAGGCAAGCATGCTCTCAGTTTCCAAAAGCCACGAACTATTTGTTTTAGAGGAGATTCTCGAGATGCAGTACGTACGTATACCTGACAGATGACGCGGCACGTATGCCGCGTCATCAGTCAGGTATAGAACGTACGCGGCCAGCCAACATATTCAGAAGGTTCTACTGAATATTTTAATCTGAAGTTTGATGAGTGAATTGATTTAGGATTTTGAAGAACGACTTAATGTTGACAATCAAATTGGTGCACTGCACTGCGCAAGAAAACGTGAAAGTTCCCGGTGGCTGTCACGCTGCCAAGGCGGGTGCAAATGCAAAGCAAGTGCAAAGCGTTGCGTAGATGGAGCCACGAGTACACTCCGTAAACAGAAAAGCATAATGAAACGTTATTTTTGAGGATATCACATATTTCTCGTTATTTAGATTAATTTAATTTCTCAAATTTCTCAAAGTTATAATAAAATTGTGATGATATCATGGCAATATAAAATTTATAATCGCGTCACCATCTCGAAGGTCGACTGGAATTTTGGTGCGAGTCTCAGATCTATGATTCTCAGATTTATATTCTGCAATACTTTTTATTAATTTTATTTTTTAACCTTTTTGACATTATACTTACTTTAGTAAGAAATTTTATTATTATTGATCATGACATGCTAACATTTTATTATTTATTTTTTGACAATGTATGATCATTACTGTAATAAATGAATATGAATATGTTCCAAAGTGATTTCGCAAGGGGTATAATAGTTATATATATTATAGGTATTTCTGTAAATATTTGATTTTTCATGTCAATACTAGCATCAAGTTGCTTGAGTAAATCTGAACCATCATAATTATTAGCCACGTTGTATACCTAAAACTTGTGCCCATCTGTACTTTTAAATATTTAGTATTTAGGAAGGGTATGTATATGACTTCATTGTGTGAACGCGCGTGTGTGCTAATTACTTCCGAAGGTTCTTGGTACCTACTTGAAATCAGAAAATAATTTATCAGCTACCTCTGGGCTAATAAACGTGTTAATTTATACGGGCACGGGCTATATTTTACAACTACCTCTGGGCTGATAGACAGCGGAAGTACGAGGTCGTTTATTAGCCCAGGGGTAGCTGATAAATTATTTTTCTGATTTCAAGTACCAAGAACCGTTCGAAGTAATAGCACACACGCGCGTTCACAGAACGAAGTTATATATGTACTCTTACTAAATACATTTAAAAGTACAGATGGGCACAAGTTTTAGGTATACAACGTGGCTAATAATTATGATGGTTCAGATTTACTCCCAGATACCAAAAAGATATAGGCAATTTTTTATATAAATTTGTTACAACAAATAGGCAGACGGGCCACCTGATGGTAAGTAGTCACCGTCGCCTAGAGACACGTGCAATACCAGGAGTATTGCTTGTGTGTTGCCGGCCATGAAGGGGCAGGACTTTGTTAACGTTCTTTTTGAAGCATCCCATGTCGTAGCGCTGCGGGAAAACTTCGGGTGGAAGAGAGTTCCACATTTTACAGTAATCGTGTAAATTGGTACAACTACACAAAATTAAGAGAGGTATTTTGAATCCCTTATGATCAGGAAACCTGAATAATGATTATGCTATCAAATACGACCAATTAATTGATAATGTAAAATTGCGACAGAATAAATTGCAAACAAAGATAATTTTAATTGCCAAAATGGTGGGAACTATTGTGAAATCTACCTTAGTTGGGAAAGTTATTAGTAGACAAAACAAGCTCAAATTGAAGACGTCCATTAAGTGGTTGGTCAAAGCTTTAAATACCTACCCGGCAAAACCTGACCTTAAATAATTATACTGGTTTCTACAATACGTCTCTGCGTACAGGAAAACGAAATGTAGGTAAATTGACTGTAATTTTTGATACGCACAGTAGTAGATCAACAAATTACCTTTGATCATTTGCAGTAATTACTTTTATATCTATCACTATTGGAAAAAGTGTAAAACAGTTTGACCAATAGCAACCAACCCCAATAATTTGACCGATCATTTTATGCGACTAATATGCAACTAAAATCAGGATTCTTAGGATTATGAGATTAATTAATTCATGAATACTTTAGTGTAGTATATGTATGTAAGTACTTTATATTTGTTTATTTTTTATTGCAATATTAATATTGTCCCCGGACCTATATCGACTGGGAAATTATTAGGTATAATTAATCGTATTCTAGTTGTAAGTAGATTCTAATTAGAGGATTCACCTGCGACCAGAGCGGCACAGCTACTACAACAGCACAACTATTGCACTGGACGTTATAATTTTGTGATAATCTTGAACTAGGAACAATTAGGCCGTTTTGAATAGGATGCAGGATTATTTTATATTGTGATGCAGGCTCTGTTCGCATGTGCGAGATTCGTGACGTCACTCGCACGCAAAACGTTATAAACATGCGCGAGCGCAGCCGCGCGTTCATTCGTTCGTCTGCGCGCCTGTCGCGCACCTCGCGTCACCTAGACCATAACTTGCAGCAGCCGCGAATTTCAAACCCTTCTTATATTTACGAGTGAGGACTATTAAGTGATCGAAAATGCCGAAAAATATTTTAGCGGAAATGGGCTCCCAAGTGGGGCTCACGCCTGCCCGTCAAAACAAAAAGGTAAGTAATGTTTTACTTACAAAAATGGGACTAGTAGCGATTTCAAAATTTTTCGTTTTACTAAACGTATTTGATAGATACCTAAACCTTTATTTGTTGTAACAATACAATGAGTACATTCAATATAATGCTTACAAACTAGCATACCTACTCAACATTAATTAACATAAGTCTACATTATTTCTATGGTCGCTTGAAGTTTTGAATGGAAATTCTACTGGTTACAATTAATCAAAATGTAACTCATAGATCGTAAGAACCTCCTTTCAATTTATAGCTAAGCGCTTTATGAAATTTAATTTGGGTGTACAAACATTGATACTTATCTCAGTAGATCAATGCTTACACGAGCTTTTCATCATTCGCGTACGGTGTTAATATTTTCAGAACAAGCGAGTTAAACCGAGCAAACTATGAGCCCAATGAATGGGCGTATAGACGGTCTCACGGTCAGACAGAAATAAACCCTACCCACACCCGGCACACTCGCTGTGGTGTGGCTGAACTACAATGTCAATATCACATAGATACCTCATTTATGTTACCAATGTAATTCCCAAAATATATAAACATTTGAGTATTTGGATCAGATACTTGCCTCGATAATTAAGTATTTACTTCTGTAAATACGTAAACTCTCTTCTAACACTACCTACTATAAAATTGTACCTAGAAACACTACATAAACGAGACCGAAATTGAGTTTTACGAAACACATTATGTACCTGCGTCCAGCGTAGGTATAAACAAAGAATCAATTTTCTTCACCATACTGCGAAAAATAAAAGTAAATAAATAGGTATGTAATATGTCGCACTCAGTAATCCATGGACAGTGTGACAGCTATTTTAAAAAACTTGCCTAAATACATACACCTTATTTGTATTTTTTCAAAAGTAACTCAGACTTTGTAAAAACATACCAGTCGATGGTTGGCTTGCCCGTCCAGGCGCCAATATCATTACATAGGTATTACATTTAGTTACCACGAGGCAATGCGCATGCATGGATTCTTGCCAAAAATTCTTATAATTTGCTACATTTTATTAGTTTTCTGTTAAAGAACAATATTCGATCAATTCAAGTATGGTTCAGTTTAACAAGTATGGTTTTATAACAAAATGTGTAAATGGCAAAATCTATGAAACGACAAGTAATGTGATTGGGGTAAATTGGGTCAACGAATCTTACCCATATAGACCTATCTGAAATATTCAGTCATTAATTATTTTACTATCTAGGTATTTACCTACAGATCTACGTACCTACTTAAATCTCCAAGAAATATTTCGTTTAAATATAGACCGCTTACTAATACAGGTAAAATCTATAAAAAAAACTTTTTTTTTAAATGATAGCGATTAAATTGTGTGTCAATAAATTATCAATAACTAGTTGAGCATATAACCTACCTAGCCACAGAAATAGCGGTGTCATGGACGACCAGCTCCCTACATGCATAAAATATATATACAAAGAAACATAGGTAAGCACCAGTTTAATTTAGTTTCAAAGAAGCAATTGATACCAAATATATAATATTAGCGATATACAGGTATTAAGCGGTGAATCTTTAATTACAGTTACATATCTGTAGTTACAGTTCTCATTTCTCGGTTAAGTTAATGGGAATACCAAGTTTATTTTTAAAAAACATTTGCTTTGAACATGTATGGGCTACGCAATATATACCTACCTAAGTGTACTTGTTAATTACCTGTGAAGCATTGCATCAGTTCTACGCAGGCGCTAACGTGAGCTCAGTAGCGCTAACTAACATAGCACACCGCTCTATTGAGTCATTTATCAATTTTATTTTCTTGGTAAAGTACTTACTTACCAATTCGTTCTGCACATACATGTAGTATTTTTGCTTACACAGTAAATCATTATTGATTATTCCCAATATGTAGGTACCTTTGAACATACTTATTTATACTCGTCTCTCATAAGTATACTTCTGAAAAGCAATCCAGTATCTAGCCCCTTCATAATTAAGTAGGTACCTACTTATGAATTGAAAAGTCTACTGGAATATTATAAGTGGATGTTTGAGATACCATAAAGAAGATATCAAGATACAGACTAATAAATTACAAGTGAATATTTTGCACGAAATGTGTTCCTAATGTTCTACATTCCAATCAAACAAGAGCTATAAGAGCTTCTCTCTGTTTATGCTGTAAGTACTTATTTAATAAAAAGTCGTCGTCTTGAGGATATTAAAATACACTTAGAAGAGAATGAGTATTTAGTGTCTGAGAATGATTTAACGGACCGCCTCGCTAATGCAATAAATCAATAACTTTAACCACTCAATCGTATTACCAATACACCGTACCTATGTCACTATTGCGTAGGTAAAGCAGAGAGATTTTGTAGCTATGATTAGTCAAAAAAATACTTATGAATACTTATTTAAAAATAAAAAATGCACTGATCTCATCAGATCATAATGACTTTTTTATCAGAGGTAGATACAAACTTGGTTTTTAAAGACATCGTTCATAGATAACGCATTTAAAAAAAATACATATCTATCTATAAAGTAAGACCGTCTTGCACGAACCGTTAGGTAACTCTAAATTTTGTATGAAAAGTACAGACAATTTGCGAGTTATTCAGGCCCTAACCGTTTACTCTCGGGTTAACATTACACGAGGGCAATTTTCTAAAAAACAACAGTCTATTTGCGAATTAATCCAGAGTTTAATATTTGCGCTAGTCCACCTAAGAATAATTTCATGATGACACTGGTGTCGATACTGGCTTGATCTTTAATCTAAAGCTAAATCCAAATGAAACTCTTATGCTCACTTATTTATCTACTATTGTGGTACAGTGAGGGTGACATTATATTTTGGAATCATACGAGTAGTGACACTCAGTAATCGATGGCGCAACAATATTGGAATTGATGCATGAGTTTGGAAACAATATCTGTGCATATTCCTGAAGTCAACTTTTTATCCCTTTGCTACATAAGGTGAAATGTTAATACACAAATTGTTTTGCACATTCCTGTCGTACTTTTTACTATTTTACTGGTATATATTATATATGTATATTGTTCATATACAGTTCAGTTCAGTCATGCTGTGTTACTGTCGCCAATTGAAAAATAATACTCTTTAGAAATTAAAGTAATTAATAAACAAATTTTATATATGCATTTCTCATGCTAGGTAAGTATACTTAAATATATTAGAAAAGGGGTGAAAAGGTCAAGGTGCAACGTTGCTGGTTGAAATCCTGCTCGCGGATTTTTTTCACAAATTTTCTATTTTAGTTATTAATTTACAACTTTGAATATTTGTATGAAAACTTTTAAGGGCATAAATAAACCTTTTAATAAAATGGATTGGAATAAATTTTTGATTTGGCGACAGTACAGTGCAACAACATAATTGACCTGATGGTATTAATTAATATTTCAGTAAAATATTGCACGAATACGTAATTGATGTATTAAATTACTTGTATGAAAAACCGAGTAGTAACTACTCGTAATGTAGCCTTAATTGTTTTATGCTAAGCGAAAATTATAATAACGCATGGCGAATGAAGCTTAGCGACTTTGTCAACACTGAATACGTGGGGCACATTGATAGGGGCCATTCATCTGAGGGTCTTGATGTTTTTCACGTGCTGATTGAAAGCTATCTCAGCCTCTTTTGGCTCCGTAAATGTCAAATCTCTCATAAAATCTTTAATTTTTAAGAAATTAAAGAAATAATATGGTGCAAGGTCCTGACTGTGTGCGGGATGGGTCACGAGCTCCACCTTTTCAGAAGCCATTCGTTCGTTTTTCCCTAACTTTTTCGAACACACTGGGCAAACAAATGTTAGTGTACCCTCAACATTAACTGTTTTTTGTTCTTCGAATGGGATCGAGCAGACAGGACCCGTCTGGGAGAGAAAAAAAACGCAATCATTTTTGCCTACACTTCTCGCCTGCCTCAATTTTGTTGGTCTGCTGTCGCCTTCGAACACCCATTCACAAGATTCTTTCTAGATCGTGACTATACATCCATTTACAATGTCTTAAACAGCTTTTTAACGTTCCGTGATCATACTTTAAAAACAAAACGTTGCACCAATCCACACAAGCACGTTTCTGTTCTGAGGTGAGTTCATGAGGAATCCGGCGATAATAAAGTTTCCTAAGTAGTAAATATTGATGTCAATTATTTTTTAAATTTGGCTCATACTAATCCGCAAATGTCGTCGATTTTATGTCCTATTGACAAGCGATATCCCGCAAAAAAATATTTTAATCAATAAATGAGTTTTTATGTTAAAAAAATATATAAAATACGAAATTCAAACATTTATGAGCGGCCAGGAGCGCAAAACTTTCACTGTACCCTGTGTAAGTATCTACTAAGTTATTTTTATTTATTAGTGATATTCAGGTAAAGTGCAATCATTTAAACTAAGTAAAGGATTAAAAACCCACCTGTTACAAGTTTAAATAACTGTGTTTTATGTCTATAGATATGGTACCTACTAAGTTACCCACGAAGGTCACGAATAATGCCAGTGGCGGACGGTTACTTACTTATGGATGGTAAATAACCAAACTTCTATTAAATGGCATTTTTGGCCATTGTAAAACTAAGTTATCGTCTGAATTACCAGATTGCCGACCAACTATGAGCATCTAAAATACTATTTCAGCGACTAAATATTGTCAAATCAAGAAAGATTTAATATAACCTCAGCATGATACTTTACATTATAGCCTCTGAATTTTTGAACCGAGTAATTGTCACAGCCAAGGTCATTTACCCTTCCTCCTCACCCCTCATCCAGACAAGCATATGCAAATAGTTTTTTCTGGGTTATTATAAAAAGATTAATTTTATTTATTGATTGAAATGCTAAGATAAAATAATTGTTGTTCTTTATTTGATGGTTTTTTCGTAATAATTAGTTGGTCTTTACAAAGATTATGAATTACTTTATTAGAAGTCATTATTTTCTCGTGGCTCACGCATTAAATAGGATGTTAGCTTTTTGTCGTCAAATAAAATTCTGGTCGCTTAATTTATAATTCCTGCAGGAATCCAATATTTCACCGAGAAAAGAAAAATGGTTTTAGTCCTCCAGACCTTAAAATTTGGTACCTATTCAAAATGATCCTTAAAATCGTATTGCGAGTTATAATAATTTGTATTTATCTAAATTTCCAAAATATTTGTAGGTAAAAGATAGATAGACACTTTATTGCGCACAATATACACAAACAGGAACATACAATTTCAAATTTAGGTACCTATACAAAGTTAGTCTAATCGCTTAGAGCGATGTCTTCCCGGCAGCCTTGGGTGAAAGTGAAGTTAATAATAGTAATCGACGTATAGTTCAGAAAAGAGCGTCGGATACGGGAGGTCCGGGTTCGAAACCGTGCAGTGCCATGTACCAATGAGTTTTTCGTATTTTTCGAAGATTTACGTACATTTACCGACTGATCTGACGGTGAAGGAAAACATCGTGAGGAAACCTGCACACTTACATTTACACTTTGGTCATCCCAAAGTGTAAAATGGTGTTGGCACAAAAGATCCTCAAGGGTCGAAGTGCCGCTTCTTATTCCCGGCCCCCTATCAAAAGGTAAGATAAGATTGTGCAGAAAAGTATAAGTAATCGACAACACGTCTCCCAGCAAGAAGTCAATACATCAATTCTTTCGTTACAGCCTGTATTTATGAATCACGACAAAACAATGTTCAGTGGCAACAGTGACATTGAATGATCGTGCCATTTGAAAGTTAAGGTCTATTTGTACTTTGTCTAAAAAACATGTCGCCTTACACCTGTCCAATCAGAGCGGTAATTTACCGTGAAATGATTGTAGTTGAAAGACTGCCGAAACGAATCAATAATCAATTAAAAAAATACTTTGATAAACCATGTTTTTCTTATATGCAGTCACTGAGGTCACTAAGTAGTTGAATTATTTTCAAAATTACTTTATTGACAAGATTCCAGATCCAGATCAACATAACTATACCACGTGGTGTAGGTACATTCCTTATATTTTACTTTTACATAATATATCTGATTTTAATCATCAGAATTTAAATAAGTAATAGCAACTTTCCATACACCGATGTTAAATCGCAATGATATTTCGATGCGATTTTAGTATAACTTGCATTATTTCAGATTCTAAGTAGATAGGACAAATTCGGGGAAGTTTAGGCATTTGTACTGTAAAAAAAATAGTCAATTTTGCTTATTGAGCATTATGCGACGCGACGGAAGAAAAGAATCATACATCCTACTAGTTTAGTTACATACTGAAGGCCGATATGTAAATTTTGACAGTTGTTCCAACCAAAAAGGGGTAACCGATCTGAGGTAACCCACTATACTGCCATGCCTTACGCTAGTAAAATTAATGTATTTGATGAAATGTTATACAAAACATCGTGTTTTTTCAAAAGGTCTAAACATATAATATACTACATATCATTCTATGCACCTAGAAATCTCCGTAGTTTCTTTATTCTGACGCCGATATATACCTACTGTAGTTGGCAGACCTTGATCTTGGTTATTTAGCGGTGCAGGCGCAATGAACACATTAATAAAAGGCGCTGCGTGTGTATAGTTAAGCGCACATGCTTTTCCTGTAACAGCAAACACTAGCCGCACTCGACTGAAAATCAATAATTATTGTTTATTGACTATTATACGCTGTCATTGATTGTGCTTCATAGATGGAGAATCACTTCTTATTGGTTCAAGTAAATAACAACAAACAATAAATACTCATACGTACGTATGCTACCTATAATGACACGTATATTTTAGTAGGTAAGTACCTAACAATACAATTCCAAATTCTACCATCAAGAAATATCGGAACTCTCCTGGACCGTACCACCTTTCGGATTGCAGCTTCCATCCGTTTAGGCGCTCCCTGCACCGCTCCCCATCGCTGCCGGTGCGACTGCCCTGTTGACCAGCTTGGTCACCATGGCTTATCGTGCGCCCGAAGTGTTGTAACAAAGTAATCTGTTATCTATTAAAAAACCGGGTCCAAATCTGATCATTATTTAAATTAGTAGTTAATTAAGTCGTGATGCCACAGACAAACGTGTTAAATTCATAACACGCCCTCCCTCAATCGGTCGGGGGCAAGGAAGTTGCAATACTACTATGTAGTAAGCTGGAAAAGCATCTTCATGGAAAGAAAGTGGCCCCCGTGGAAACGCTATTTTTTTTAAAAGAAGAGTAAGCGAAACAGACGGAGTAGGGCATCGTATCTCTTTTTAGTACAGTGGCCATAGTATTTTGGGACAACCAATATTTTATACATTTCACATATTTTTTTCGGCGATTCCGTGTACATTAGGATTTAGTGGAACAGTTCATTTTTGAACCAGTCTGACTCTTTTTCCTCAGCGACCGTGCACGACCAGATGAGATTATTGGTTTACATGATGGGGACCTGATGTACATATTAACGCGCAGTCTGTTTCAGTGGTAGAATAATTCAAGTATCTTGGCCACATACTTACCTCTGACAAGAAGGACGACCTAGACATGGAAAGACAGCGGAGGGCTTTGTCCGTTGTAGGCAATGTGCTTACTTGGAAGTTTCGCGGATGTACGGAAGAGGTCAGGGTGACTCTCTTTAAATCCTTTTGTCAAACTTTCTACGCATGTCAACTGTGGACGAGCTATACCAAGAGATCTCACTATTGGATCAGGATGCAATATTACAACTCTTTTAGACAGCTTATGGGGTTAAAACCTTACTGCAGTTCCTCTGGGATGTTCTTTGAAAGCAGAGTTAACTCCTTCAATGATATCGTGAGACACAGGGTGGCCTCTTTTATGAAGAGGGTCCGTACATCAATCGAACCAAATAGTTTCTGCGCTGTCTGATATGCCAGTGACTACCGCCACTTACAAAAAGTGGCTGTACCTGGCTAAGTAAATTGGAGTTGTTTTTTGGTTGCCCCATAATATGCCTATATTATATATTGTATCTAATTAATATTTATTTATGTCTTTAATGTTTTATAATTATTTTTTTTGTAACTGTATGTGAATATTCGAAAATAATTTTTTTTTTATTGTTTTACTCTGTGGAATCATGTCGCAATAACTTTTTGTTATGATTTCTTGACATTCGTATGAATGTGTCGAGTAAATTAAAGCGACAAAGTTCAAATGGCGGACATAGTCACAGTCAAATGGTAAATGGACCATTTGACTGTGACTTTGTCGCTTTGCATGGTAAATCCGAGGTTTGTAAAAACAGTATGCTAATGACAAGTTTTATGTTAGCAGAAATAATAAAACGTCTATTTACTAAATTGTACAATAAACTTTTGAAATGTTATCTTGGCACAGTGAAGTTGAAAAACTTTGATAAACAGGCACGTATGTAAATGAGATCTTCTGGCGGCTCGGTCGTAATTGTTCATTTACTGAATAGCAAGCATTTATTATGTAAAACTATTTTACATACATCTGTCTACATGTTATTTGTAAAGATGGCACGAATCTGTCGATTGCCGCTCATTCATATCTGTCATTGCTGTATGTGAAAAAACGTATTACTTATTTACTTACATATCAGCGCAAAGTTCCGCATGCCTTCAGAATACTTTTTCCTCAGACATGCAAACCGTTATAGCAGTCGATAATAAGTATACCATCTGTCAAAACCTTATGCCTGCATCAAGGAAGCAATATTACTATGTAGTAAGCTGGAAAAGCATCTTCATGGAAAGAAAATGGCCCCCGTCGAAACGCTATTTAAAAAATGAAAAGTAAACGAGATATACGGAGTAGGGCATCCTATCTCTTTGTAGTAAAGTGACCATAGTTTTTTGGGACAACCAATATTTTATACATTTCACATATTCATTAGGATTTAGTGGAACAGTTCATTTTTGAACCAGTCTGACTCTTTTTCCCTCATTGCGACCTAGCGACCGTTGCACGACTAGGTAAGATTAATTAATGGTTTACATGAAATCAAACTAGATATAATAAAACACATAATAATGTTCATTATTTGATTTATTATAAACATAATCTATACTAATATTAAAACTGTAAGCAACGTATTATATAATATTTATAATGATTTGGATGAATGATGGATGATAAAATGGACTTCGAAGTATTATTTTTAATTAAAAAATCAAAATTATTCTAAAAGTTTTCATTTTTTAAGCTACTAAAATATAATATAAGATAACATTGTTTATTATTATTATTACATTACTGAATTATTTAATTAATTAATTTATTTATTCCATTTCAAAAATGGTCCATTGAATCTTTGTTTTTTTTTTAAATATATTGCTTAACATGAGTACTGCTGATTTAATCAGTTCAGATTGGATATCTGCAGAGATTTTGCTGATAAAAAAATATCCAATAGTAGTTTTAAATTTCTTACTAAGTATATGACAGACAATCATTAAAACTAATGCCTGCGTAGCGAAGGCCTCTGGATTGCATATGCCATCCCATATCCCCAATGTTTGTCAGTACTTTTATCATAAATTATTTCAAACATTCTTTTTGAAGATCCTGGAGATTGGATTTCGCTTAAAATATGGAAGCCTGTTGTTGTGATAGGTTCCTAGAAAAAAATATTATAATTTTATTTATTTGGAGAACCAACAGCTATTGTTAAAACAAATTAACCATACTTAAGAATCTAGACATAAGCCAATTATAGGTTTTCCTAAAGTACCTAGCTATAATTATTATGTTAATACCTAATCTAAATATTGTGCCTGAGCGGGCCTACAATCACGTCGTCTGACCATTGGCACCGAATCTAGGATGTACACGAAATGTCGCCCTCACTCTTATACGATCTGGCATTTGAGAGACCGAGACATTTTTACCTAGATTTTACTTTAGGTTTGCCGGCCATCCCGATATTGATGCTATTGTGTGAAGTGTGCATGACAAAAACGTGTGAGTCGGGTTTTGCTCTGTTTACAGGGATCTGCACTAATACGGTAATACTAATCATAAGATTTACTTGTGAATTTTCCGCAATACAATAACTTACAAACTTCCCGGACGGACGACAGAGTAGCGGCAGCAATATGGCTCCGTTTAACCCTTAGGGTGAGCGTCGGTTGCTAGTGGCCAACTGTGTGACTCGTGCCTCTGTGTGACTAGTGACTACTATGTAACTGTGTGACTAGTGACTCGAAACCATGCCATGTACCAATGTGTTTTTCGGGTTTTTTTTTCGAAGTCTTACGCACATTTACCGACTGCTCCAATGGTGAACGATAACATCGTAAGGAAACCTGCATGTTTGAGGAAACTAAAAAGTTTCCGAAGGCGTGTGAAATCCACCAATCAGCACTGGGCCCGCTCGGTGGATCATAGCCCGTACCCCTTGTGCACGGGGAGGTCTGTCTGACACGCAAAATAAGCGCATAGACGTCGAGTTTCGGAAATCAGCCCGTTACTACATTTACAACCCTTCAGGGTGCAAATCCCTATAAATATTACCATGTGTCGGGATGACACCACATGAGACTGTAACTTTCGTTTGGATGCTGAATCAAAAGTGAAACCTGAATCTTGAAAATGAAATTGACGATTTTAGCATATCTTAAACCTTGAGAACCTGATGGTGATGATGATCAAAAGAAAAAGTAAAATTCACTCTATTACACAAATAGGACAATACAAACGATAGGTAATATATAATAGAAATAAAGAGGTGCAATTTAGACCGCCTTATCGCTAAGAGCGATCTCTTCTCGGCAACCTTAGGGCAGAGGAAATGATTACGAGAAAGAGGTAAATATGCAATCGTTATGGAAAACGATATAGAATATAATTATATTTACACAATAATAACATATACATGAACACAAATACATAGGTAGATATTATTACTACTAATTTCTCAAAGCTAGGTAAAGTTCTAGCTAAAATGCAAATGATTCAATTGCAGAACTATTAATGCTGGTAACACAGGTAACGATGAAAAGAGACGGGATGCCCTACTCCCTGCCTACTCCACACTTACCTGTAATATCTATTTAGTATAGATATTACAGTGCTACTGCTACTCCAGTATGTCTCTCTTACTCTTTTTTTTTAAACAGGGTTTCGAACGGTGCCACTTTGTTTCTATGGAGATCCCTTTCCAGTTACTTTAGTAAGTATGGAATTTTCTTGGTCGAGGGTTAGAAAGAAGGCATACAGGCTAAATTAAGAGCTAATACAAATAATAAATAACTTATGATATAAATTAAAATATTCTAATAAAAAAATCTGAAACCTCGTACAAAACAATGTACCGTTCAAGATCACCATGAGAAGGTTAGTTGCTATTTCTGTGGATTTAAAACTTTAAATGTTTTATCGTGTCGGACAATGTACGAGAATGGTGACAGACCACAGAGTGAGGTATACACGTACGAAGGATAACCACTTTGTTTCCGTGCACAGTCCAAACGTTCTTTATTATTTTAATGGTTTAAGTAAGTACATAAATGAATTACAGGTAGGTACACATGTCGTAAAATATATCTTATTAAGTAAATAATAATAAAAAACCGGTCAAGTGCGAGTCGGGCCTCGCTGTGTCTAGTAGATTAACCGTTTACGAGATAGACCTGGTAACAAGTAATCTAAAATTGACAACATTCATGATCAAGAGAATATATTATACATTGTGTGAAATTTTGAAGTCTGTATCTTGTTCCGTTTAGGCGCTAGACCCGCCTGACAGACGGATGGAGTAGCTACAGCAATAGGTTTTAGGACAGGTTTTCTCTTCGGAGTACGGATCCCTAAAAAGTTAATTATGATAGCGATCAACATGTACTCATTTAACAATAATAGTAAAATACTAATAGCAAACTTGCATAGAAAAATACCATCCCATAAATATTTTTATCATTCTACATAATATTGTACATTTCAACTTAGTTTTAGTTTTCCACTGCTATTGTATATTATAATGTATGTATATAATACTATATAATGTATTATATAGTTAATTTCATAATTTGCCGATCTTTTTAAATATAATATGTAGTTATCAATGTATTTATAAAATGAAATAAATAATTCTGAATCTAATATATTTACGTATATTAAGATATTTTCTTACATACTTTCAGTCCTTTGCAAAAAAGAAGAACCCAGACAAAACAAAACGTTTTGTTCCTAATATTTTCCAGTAGTAAGTAGGTCATTTTAAGAGCAAAATTTATGGAACCTATGCTTTGCGACAATTCAGCCATTTTGGTCAATGATCTTGCAATTACCTCATTAGTGAGAAACTTGTTACCGCTGAACTTTTATGACCTCTCACACACCTAGATAGGTAGGAAGATAGATATTTAAACGCCAATATACCTCGTACAGAATACCTAACTTTTTTAAAAGACAATCTTGTTTGGTTCGACATGATGAACAAAAACTAAACATGTTTTGTAACCTTTTTTGCTTTTGTTTCTTTAGTTTCTTGAAGGTTATCCATTCTAAAAAATTAAAAAATTCGGTGCTATTTTTTAATATTTCTTTTGGTATTCATAGGTATTACGTTCTTACTTAAAATTTCCTTATTAGTATACTAGGTATAGACTATAAATTCGAAGAGGGGGAATATTTTTTTACTTTTCTGCGGTATATCGCCACTGTCTGTCTAATACTTGTAAGAGTAACTCCCGTCATACTTAAAAGCAATTCTTCTATTGCAAAGCGAATCCTTAGGGTCAAATACAGGTCAAGTTCATATTTCAGCTATGGTCAGGTGAAAAAATAATTCTAGATCCGTGAATGGTTATGAGATAACAGCCATTCTTTCAATAATACTACCACATTTTAAGAAATATAGTTCATTTGTAACAGGCAAATGTGTAGCTTGGTATCTAACGACCTATGAAATACTTATTTTATAATAGTTAAATGAGATTCCAAGTTAATAAGTGCACTCGTTAACACGTGTTTAAATATTTTCTTGTAACAAAATAGGTACAAAATAAGAACTTGAATCGTTTCTCAATCAATTTGGATTAAGGCAGGTACTTATTTATTAGGTGATTTTCCAAAAATGTCTCCCCTCCTCCAGCCTTAGCCTTGATAAAATGCACATAATAGTGCGACTCACAGTTATCGCGCTGTGTAAACCGGCTTTATGGTAATAGCTTGATTTAAAATTCAAATGTCAATGCTAAATCCCATATAGCGTTTGCAACATTGAGGAAACTTCAACAAAATATGCCCTATATATTGTATTTATGCTTGTTGAATTGAAGCTGTCATATGCGGGCACACCTTTGCAATTTCGTTGGTCACAAACGTAACTTTGCGTAACGTGTTTGGTTAAGCTGTTACTTACCTACTTATTTCAGTATGTGGCTTAATAAATCTACTTTCGATTAACTGCAGCACTGTGATTGGTACTGCGCACAAGTTAGGGCATGTCATAGAAAATCTGAGTGCGTCTGCCGCTGCAGACCGGTTGGCGCGCAAGACCGGTCCGTATACTAATAGTGGAAAATTTTCACGCTTTCCTCACTCCCTCCTACAAGGTACGTACACCTCCATATTATAGCATACGCTGAATTTAAAGTTATTACTATGTTATGATACCCTTTATTTTTATTCTGCGTTTTACCTGCACAGATTGATAAAATTATTAAATTAATTTATCACTATCAAAAACACTACCTACTTCATACAAAATTAAGTAGGTACATAAATACAGAGTTGAATTATTAGACGGGCACTAAGGACAGCTAGGTACAAGAAACGTTGTACCTACTAAAAGAAAATGTTCTTAGGTGACCTCTTTTAATTAGAAGACCTTCCTTAACTTCTGGAGTATTATTGAATATACATTCCGAAATGCATTCTCAAAATTTTGAAAAATAAAGTGTGTAAAAATTATGCTTTTATTTTTTTTGATATTATTTATTTATTTTTACCATTTAACATGTAACGTCAGTTAGTTTGATAATAATTGAGTGAGATTTTTTTTGCCATTTCTGCATAACAGTGAATCAAAATTTTTATAATTAGGTACATGTGTGGGTTCAGTGCTGATTGGTGGGTGCTGACTGCCATGCCGTCGAAAACTTCTTCAAATTTGCATTTTTCCTCACAATATTTTCCTTCAAGGTTAGAGCAGTCAGTAACCTTATAGGTTTTTGAAAAAAAAAACGAAAGACGCTATAATAGGCCGATTTCTGTGGAAAAAAACTACGTACGTATATGACCTGGTAGTCGAAACCCGACCTTATCGTACGGGTGTCAAGCGTCTTAGCGACTACGTCATCGAGGCTCGTAATTAGATCGTTTACTTGAGGGAACTCTCGGCTCCATTACACTCTCGGCTCCATTACACCCTCGCCTTCGGCTCGGGATGCAATCCAGCCTCGAGTGTAATGAATGACCAACTTACCACACTGTATCATAATGTACTATTATAGAGTGCACGGTAATATTATATTTTGACCAGACTCTCGGTAGCCTGAAGTTAGGTCTGAAAGCCAACCTTTTAGAAAGCATTTGCATTTGTAGCTATTTAGGGTGTACAAGTTATTGTTTTGTTTGCTAGCCAAGTTATACAGATACGATGGGACCTAGGTTAGACTTGGAAATGTTGGGAAAAGGAAGTAACATAGTTTCTTGTTGATACACCTTATCTTTACATCTTTTATTTTCTATGGTTAGGCTAATCTCTTGATAGTCCACCGAGTGCTCATAATACACAATATTCACAAACCGATCCGTGAATCAGACAAACAAACATTGCTTTGCCCCACGTCATAGAGTTACAATTAGACAATGTCATTGGAAATTTTAGTAGGTGTGGTACCTACTGGAACGTATGCAAAAATGTCATAATGTGCGTACGAATCTTTGGCAAGTTTAGAATGCCGGATTTAGCTGCTCATCATAGAATTCGTCCAAATTTGAATGGGTAACGCGAGGGCCGCGTGCCAAGCGATCACACGGGCGTCGTGGTCGCGCCGCGCCGCCGCCGGCCACCGACGCCACTTGACGTCGTTTGACAGTCGGCGCCTTCTGCATCGTAAACAGAGCTGCTAGCCAGCGATTTGTGTGACTTACTACGACCGGTCAAAACTCCAAGATCGGTATATTAAACTAAAAACCAACTAGTAATTGTTGTGATTCTTACGATTCCGTACCAAAATAGTAAAAAAAAGACTTTGGTGTCCGTCCACCCGTCCGTCACAGCGGTTTCTCTCAGGAACTACTAATGATATCGGCTTGAAATTTGGCACAGTTGTAGGACCTTGCTTGCCCACATCTGTCCCAAGTAAAAGAAATTTGGAAAAAGAATATATTATATGTTTATTGATAATGGGGTCCGAAATGAGGGGTCGAAATCTGAAAGTGGGACAACTGGAGCATGTGGAGTACCATATGAAAGGGCTTGAATTAGACATTACAAAACTATGTTTTATTTTATTTTGTGTGCTATAGTTTTTGACTTATGGCCAAAAATGTGCGTAAAAGGATCGTTTCCCTCTCTTATTTCCGAAGTTTGCAAAATCTGAAATAATTCGGATTCATATATATATATATATATATATATATATATATATATATATATATATATATATATATATATATATATATATATATATATATATATATATATATATATATATATATATATATATATATATATATATATATATATATATATATATATATATATATATTCTTCTATATTTTATAATTAAAATAAATCCAAGTTTCAAATATTTTTAATTTTTGAGAAATTAAAAAATATTATATTATTATATACTTGCGATAAAAAATCTGAAATAATTAGGTAACTACTGACAGGTGTTTTAAGTATTCTGGGGAAAATAAAACGACTAAATAAATGTTTCTTTTGAGAACGCAACCTTCGTTGCGCGAGTCCGACTCACACTTAGCCGGTTTCTATTTGTCAGTGTGCAAATTAAAAGTATTCATTCATTCAAAATAAATACCAAAATAATAGTTCCATCCAACCACCACCGTATTTACTATAGGTAAACCGCTTAACTGTGGGGTCGCCTGCGCATGGGGCCTGCCGTCCGCACACCGCAAGTTCGTCCTCTGACTTCCCGCCCCGCGTCCCTCTTGCCGCGAAGTGACCTCACAGTTAAGCGGTTTACCTATAGTTACTTAACTAATTATTAGAATATGATAATATGACGTTGCCCTTTAGATACTTTTAAAAATACCTACCTATCGATTGTAATTATAGTTATAATATAGTATATAGTATAGTATAGTATTATTGTAATTAAAGGTAACTTATTAACGTCATAATCCGAAAATAAAGAACAGGTAGATTGTGTCTTCCACCACTGTGAACCTACCTGTACCATTTTTAGATCCTGCGCTAGGGTTCTACTTTAAACTTTTATTCAAAAGACACGTGTTATTTACTCACTTGTAACAATATTACCTAATAAATAATTTGTAATAATAGTATAGTGCACATTAGATACAGTTTGTTACCTTTCGTCCAACTGCAACTGCCTATTATTTATGTATTTTCATATTCGTATTAATCTTGCCTGGTCACGTGATGTGTCCAATATGCTCTGTAATATTGACATTAGCTGTAGAGGGGGTTGACCATTATTAATAGAATCAAGGAATTTCTATAGGGTGGTAATTAACCGAATTTCTATTAAATGGCATTTTTGTCTATTGTAGAACTAAGTTGTTAACTGAATTACTAGATGAGCGTCTAAAAATACTATTTCAGCGACTAAATTTTGATATTACAAGAAAGATTAACCTGAGCATGTTAATTTACATTATAGCCTCTGAATTTTCGACCCGAGTCATTGATCCCCAAGGTCCTTGACCTTTCACCCCTTACCCCCAAGCAAGCATATGCAAACAGTTTATTCTGGGTTGTTATAAAAAAATAACCCAATGAAGGCTAGGGCGGCAATAATATCAATAAATACGCCTTATTTATTGAGCTGCGCTCGCTACGTCTATTTGCCGCCCTAGCCTTCAACCTAACCCATCCGTGTCGGTTTCGTTCCGACATGTAAGTTAGCTTGCATGCAAGAATCTGCAAGCAGTTTTTTCTGGATTATTATAAATCCGTCGCTGAAAATCAGTCGCTAGTCTTAGTAATTTAAAGGATAATTTATTAATCGAAATAATTGTTGTTCTTTACTTGATGGTTTATTCGTAATAATCAGTTAGTTTTATAAAGAATATGAATTAGTTTACTAGAAGCGTTATTATTTTCTCGTCGCTCACGCATTAAATAGGATGTTATGTTTTTGTCGTCAAATAAATTTCTGGTCGCTTGATTTATAATTCCCCATTTCTGTATAGTAATTACCTATATAGAATATATATTAATCTATACATACCTACTCCATGAAATCAGCTATTTGGACAGATGATTTCCCAATGCGTGTATTCTTTATAGTTATTAGTTTATTACGTATATATAAAATGAATTATTGGTAATTCTACTCCTTATATCGTTACTTAGTACGTCAATGGTATTTACAATGAGTAGTACGAGTACCTACGATTGGAAAATGTACGCGAACGTAAATTTTATGAAACTGTCACGCTCAGTCATACATATACAAACAAGACTGTGTAAAAGTGAGTGTGACGCTTTGTTTAGCTATGATTTAATAGAGCGAAACTGCAAGGATAAAAAGCGATAAATTAAGTCAATTTAAATTCAAATGTACAAAATTCTATACGGAAAGTTCCATGTTGTTCCGTTAGATTTCTCTAAAAAGTGACGGTGCGGATTGTAAAATGTTGCCTATCGTATTTCAAATATTTTTACCCAAGAATATAAAAACAAAGTCTACTTACCGAAAAACAAAAAAACCGGTACGAATGTTAAAAACCGGTCATAGGAACAATTCGTAAGCTTGTCTCTGGACCCGGTCAAATTGGGTTGGCGCAATTATGGCATTGCCGGTGATGGAGACAGCTTGTTTCAGCGGCGGCGACTGCGCACCCTTATACTACGTTACGTTACGGAGCGGTTTTCATGGTAAAATTGGTCGAATTTTGTAACAATATCCGTTTAATTTTCAAATTGAATTACCGATGTGAATACGAGTAAGTCCATTACACGGAGAAAAAGCTAGTAACAGTAACACGAATCGCTGTAAACTGTACAAATTTTATTGTCTACTATATACATCTATTTAAAATATGTAGAACGGCAATTATAAACATTGTAGACTATACTTTTCTGTAGTCTACTATACTGATCTGTAGAGTCTACTATCCTGATCTGTAGACTCTACTATACTGGTCTTAGAATTTACTGTTATTTTACCGTGTAAAGGCGTCATTGGAGAAAGTAAAAGCCTTAATATAAAATAAAATTTTAAGTCTACTCACTATTTTTAGGGCTTCGTACCCCGATGGGGAAAATGGAACGACGGCAATAGCGTCGTTCCATCGTATGTTAGTCTGTCCGTCCGTCCGTGCGTCCGTTCGGCTGTCTAACACACGAAATAAGATATAAGTACCTAGTATTCAAAATTTCAATGACCCAAATTCGAATATCAACTTTAAAATGGTTTTAGAGGGGGTCCCATATACGAGTAAGTAAAGGCGATCGATAAAAAATGTACCCTATCGTGTGGATGTCGTTTTTAAAGCTCATCAGCTCATAACTACTCTATCTAAGTAGTAAAAAATATTCTAGGTTTAAATATTCTACTACAGTACTACTAATATTTACTACTATTAATTTTTATTTAATTCGTTAAATTTTGTTTGATTCTATGTTATTTATATGTCAATTTCGGTAAGTAAGTATTATTATATCTAGTAATTTTATGGTCTAACTAGGACTAATCTCACTACACTTTGATTAGTGGGAGTGCGAGTGACTATAAGTGATTATGCGTATAATATAACCAGCAAACCCGTGCGCAAACTGCGTACTAAATAAACCACCATAACTTGTCCTCTGTCCAAGTTGGTAGTGGATAGATTTCTCAGTTTCTACTAAACTGATTGAGGTCACGATTATCTGAGGCCCAACCTTGAAGCATACTATTACAGTCTACGGTTGAAAATTTTAAACGATAGGTAAAGGATACTGATACTGGGTCTTAAAGTACTGCGACTCAGTTTTCATACAAATTATTTTACATTTTCATGTGGTACGTATTTCTGGAACATTTTTATTAAAATATTGTCACTATTACTTCAGTGGTGCTCTTTTACTGTCGCCAATATAAAATAATACATTAGAATCTTTATTATGATTATTTTCAACTTTAAATACTTGTATGAAAACCTTTAAGCGCATCGGTAAACTTTTGAATTGGTGACAATACAACACCACGATTGGATTGACCTGATGGAAATAAAATTGTGTAAAATACTTACTTGTTTGGAAACCTAGTCGTAACGTTAGGTATGTTAAATAAATATACTGAAATCAGAGAAAAAATATATATGCGTTACACCAGTCTTAGATCTATAAAAACGAAAGGTACATATTTTTCCTGTCTGCTTGATGACCCTGCTTGAGCATTCAATCAATCAAATAGCAAGGCAAGATCCAGTTATATCTTCCCTCAGCGAACGACAACGGGCACAGTTCGCTAAAATAATAAATCTGATAAGTTACTTTACTTACAGATCAAAATTACAAAAGCTTGTAAAGAGGTAAAATAAAATTATTAATCAACAAGCCTATTAAGCATAAAAGAGGTAAGTATTATACATAGTATGAATCGACAAAAAGTTCTTAAACTATTTCTTAGAATTTTAAATTCCATTTGGTAGGTACGTATACTAGGTAGGTACTTCTACATCTTCAAAGTAATAGAGCAAGTTATTGTTTACTCAACTGCGATATATTAATAACAGACTAACGGAAAATTTATTTATGTTTACATTTCATAAATCGTACTGACTTAAGAAGTTAGGTATATTTAAGTTGATTCAATCTCTAGAAGTCGGTGTCGCTAAATCAAATATCACGATTTGTCTACAAAGGATTTTTCCATTGAAATCCGCATTCCATTGAAAACAATCTTTGCTCTTGGACAATAATATATAATATTCTTGGACTACTGTAGCCAGAAACCATGTAGGTACAGTACAACGTACAATGTATAAGTATCTATTTGTTCCATTAAATTCTTACGATAGAACACAGTACCTACTTATGTAAAATTATAATATAACAAGCATTTGAAGTGATAACTTTTGAATGTTGGTTTTTAAGTTAGCAGTCAGAAATTACTACGAGTAAGTAACTACTGAAGATAAAAAAATTGGAAATTAATAGTAACGACATTTATTTATTACGATGTACGAGTATTATGCATATATAAGTTGCATAACGCATTTGTATTTCCGTTCCCTCTAAAACATTTGTCCCGACTCTGTACGTATCTTATATTTTAATGATAGGTACGTTCACCGTGTTTTACGTATTTTTTATTTTAAAACACGATCTCCGTTCCGCTAAAGTTAGACTGCCATTAGGCCAAGGACTCGAGTCGGCCAATGCTGCCTGCTAATACAAAGCGCAAAGCACGCAAACCGCGCACGCGCACGAACGGAACGCATCTTACTTCCCCGCCCCTTTACCGCGTTTGAAGGAAGTCCGCCATACTCCGTCAACCAAAACCAAGAGTCACGGGGGTCATGATCCCCCCAGGTCTTCGAATCCCATAATCATTTTGACCTAATCCATCATCTGTGTCAGATCTGCTCCAAAATGTCGAGCTCGTTTCGCTCGCTCCCGTCGTAGTTTTCTAAGCTTCTAATAACCCAATCCATCATCTTTATTGGATTTTCGCCAAAATATCGTGCTCGCTTCGCTTGCTCCCGCCCTAGCTTTCTAACCTAATCAGTCATCTGTGTCGGATCTGCGACGAAAACGGTACCTATGTTAAAAACATGTTGATTGGTGAATATTGGATTTTTTCAAAATTCTTTTTATTCGATAATAGCGAACAGAAAGAAGAAATGTAGAAGGTAAGGTTTTTACTAATTTGTTAATTAATTACATATACAAATTATTGTATAATAACTAAGTATGTAAGTAAATAATCCAGGCTATAGAAATGATATTAGGTAGTTTATAGTAGGGTAGGTGCAAAACGTAGAAATAACTTTCACAGTTTCTGAGATATTTAAAAAGTTACGTAGGTAGACAGATTGATACGCGAAAAACATAGCGATACAATTTTTACTACCTACCTACATAATATTCACACTCTGAACACAAAATATCGCCAGCAAGGTCGCTAGTGTGAGTGTGAGAATAAAACTCGAGCACCTATTTATTATAGTCAAACAGCGTAACATTAAAAAACACATCTTACAGCCTCAATCGGTTTATAATGCATGTTGGATAACATCTTTACTACAGTAGGTTATATAGTATAGGTAAAAAGGGTACGTATACCTAACTTGTACATATTATTATATCTATATGTTGGACATATTTCTTACAATTAGGACTTCTTATTTATAATTGACTTATCTAATACGAGTATGTATGAGCTGTGGCGAATTCTTTAGAAAGTTTAAACTTTTAGCCCGTTCCTATGCCATAATGAAAGGTTAGATCTACCTATAGGTATCGTCTTGTAGTTATCTAATGACGATGTCTCCCTTGATATACCGTTATACCATCTGCGTTTAACGAAAAGGCCATTAATTATGACAAAAACTTAGTCACTGTTATGTCATATTTTTTGAATTTTATTTTAATGGTGGAAAATAAGACAATATTTGATTGGTGCAATAGTAAAAAAAACAACAGTACATAAGTAATTAAATAACGACGTATGTTATATAGCTCATTCTAAGTAGGCAGATTGTTTTTTAAACGTGATGGAATTTCTGTAACAATACTCGTAAAATCGAGTACTTACCGACGTAATGGTATGAACTAGGAATATAAATATATGTATAGTAGAGCTATAAAAGTGACTGTTGGAAATCTTTAGACAAAGATTTTAAAATTCACACAAGTCCGATTTCTGTGGTCAAGAGTTATTCCAATAGTCAGGAGAACAGAAATCATTCATTATAAGTTATATATAAAGTAGAATCGACGTCATTGGTGTGACTTGTACGAGACCGGGAGAGTTGAAAAAATGATATGTTTTGCGACCCGTAGACCCGTCATAGTGATCTATGACCCACCAGTGGGTCCACGCTTAATATAATACTTACCCTACAGTACGATCTGCATAGACTGATGACGGTAAGATAACGCAATATTTTGACCATTCTGAAGAGTTCTGTTGGTACATCTACACAATAACATCTGTTACGTAAATTTGTAGAAACTTTTAAAAAACGCATACGGCAATCCCTTCTGTAGGTACTGTGTTCTTTTGTTGGAATTTGTGTAAGAAGTTTTGTTTACTTATCTCAATAGATACCCAATCCATCCCAAATGCAATAACATCAGACATACTCTAAGCACCCATTTAGCAACAAGGACAATTTGTTTTTTACTTCAAAAGTAAGATAAATAATAAAATGTAAAGCAAGCATACAGTTTTTGTTATGATTTGTACTTCTATTGTACTCCAGTCCCAATGTCAATTGGCATGCAATTGCCGCTACGCAAACAGTGCCTTCTAGATAAAATCAAACGGGCGTTTTATGTTCACTGTATTATCATAGCCTTTTAATAGATGTATTTATATCTATCGATCCGACCCATAAAAGATCCCGTCAGAACCATTCACGTAACCCTCAGAAAGAAAAGCTTTGTTTTTCACGATACGTCGGAAAATGTCAAGGTCGTTTCCCGGTGTAAGTAACCGTTTTTCAGTAGGCACTTTAAATCTCGAATTTCTAATCTCACGAAAGCAATGTGACCAGTGTCTTGTCGAATGACTGAACTACATTTTAATCCTAGACCTACATCATAATTATCTATAACGTCTAAATATTTAACTAAAGAATAGGTAGAAACTTCATTCATACTCATTTTTATCGTTCAAATTACTAGTAGGCACCTTATTACAAGCGTACTCTATCTGTATTGTTCACTTTCATGACTCATTTCGATTAATGAACAATTTTTAAAACATTCTGAGCATAAAGCACTATTTTTACCAAGAAGTTTTTTGGAAATTCGCATTTACAGTTTTGCTACATTCTTTGTCGATCAGATCAGATATTGATCCTATACCATTGTATGTATCATTATAGCATTATTTATTCACCTATCGCTAGATGCCCTGCAAAAGATACCGTTCCTATAGATATTCAGTTATCCATATAGTTCATCTACAGTATTGTTTTCTTTGGTTTGTGTCAGTCCGAGTACCTACTACCACAGATTTCTAGGGATCCGTACCCCGAAGGGGAAAACGGAACGGGAAAACGGAGTTCTATTGCTGTCGTAATAAGCTATCCCTAACGCCTGAACGGAATAAAATTTCACATACGTATTCCCTTGATCCAAATCCGAATTAAATTTTGTTAAATGTTTTTAGGAGGGGTCCCATTAAATAAAGAGGGTCGATAAAAATTGCGCAGCGGGGTGACTGGTGATGCGGTGATGACTTTTCTACAAAATACTGCATATGCCCATAAATGAGCAAGCGCCGCCGTTAAATAAGCGCTACTAACGTGGCATCCACATCTTAATACAACTTGTACATTTGACTGAATTCAGTCGACTAATAAATCGCACATTAACCGTACGGAATGTATTTATACGGTTAATTAAATTCACGTACTAGTACTTTCAAGTACCTTCACCTACCTACAATCTCAGCCAGACGTTGAAAATCGTGTCCAATACAATTGTCGGAGAGAACTGTATCTGATAGGATATAATTGAGACATTTGCATCTACAGCGCGAATCAGGCAGGAAGAGGATTGTTACGCGTACAGACGGTTGGAAAATTGAGGCCGAGGGGAAGGACTCTGCTAACTTTAGATCCGTTAGATCATCTTAATATCTATTGTTGTGAGTACGGACATATAACCGGATCTGAGGGGTAGGCTGGACAGAAAATTACGTGCCTACTTATACCGACGACCTCGTGGATTCTGACGTTCACCGAGTACATACATACATACATCATTTGAAGCTAAAATAAACGACTTGGGCTAAGGCTTTACAAACACTTAGAAACTCGCAAGATAAATGATTTTTCAGACAATTTGAAAATTTTGTAAGATTACTCCAAAAGTTGTTTGAAATAGTTGTTACGTTATCAATCTTCTCTTCGAGTCGATCGAGTCTTCAATATAAATAGATATAAATAAATAGCACATCATTATCCGATAAAAATGAAACTATAGACTTATCCACCCACTTTCTAATTAAATGTGTTTAATCTAACACTTACCAACAGAGAGCTATTTACTCCAACACGAATGGAAATCAAGAAAGATTGTTCCGAAAACAACTATCTCCATTAACAGTTCATACCAAATTACCAACTTGCAAATAGGTAAGTAAATAGGTACTTACATATACACTAATAGTCTGTCTAGAAAGTCTATCTAGGCTTGGATTTGGGCCAGGAAAGGTGGGTTGGATTGCCTTTAAAAAGTAATTCACAAAAGAGTTTTCAATTTATATTTATTGTTTTTACTGGCCACATTTATTCAAAAGATTTTTTCCAAGAGCCTTTTATATAAATTATAAAGATATTTTTTTTAATATTTTACATTTGGCCTGTTATTTATAAACTAGACCATACAAATATACTGGTCATAATGGTACATTAAAATATTCAAGGATTATGAAAAAGAAAAGCCTTTCTTTTTTAAGTCGATAAAGTTCCATGTTGTAGTTGCCATGTTCACTTACGCACACTACCGCGAACCCCACCTGTGTCCGCCGAAGCATACCCTTCGCGGGGGCCTACGGTCCCCAACCGCCGGTTGGAGGTGTGTATGGAATACATATACACCCAGCCAACGCGAAGACCTTTGACGGCCAACGAAAACCCCCGTTACGTCACCCAGGTCCTAATCAATTTTTCCCTGAGGTTTTCTTCCTCAGTGTGATTTTTTCCTTGAGGTTTTTTCCTCCTCGCAATTGTTTTATAGAGGTTCACTTCCTCGTGGCCGTCTCGGGCCTGGTCGGTCCCGGTACATGGAATTCCGGTTGCCGGGAGGAGGCGACACCCGGGTCCCAGTCCTCAAGGTACCAGGCTTACGACATGGACAGTCGGATGCCCGGCCTGTCCATTAAGCCCATCCTTGTGCCCTCTGAGAATAGAGGGACACGTGGAGAGCCCTTCTTGTCGGGATAGTACCCGCTCATGCCCATTCGCTGTGCCCTCCGCGACGGAACAGAAGGCACAACGTACGAGCCCCTCTCGTCAGGTTATTAGCCGGCGGCCAGCAAGATCCCCATCTGCAAGTAGAAGTCACTGACCGTCGACCACATAAACCTGTCTATCCACTGCTCTTCCCACCCATATGGGACCCGCAGCAGGCGGACAGGTTAACCCGACGTGCTCGACTGCCGTGTCCCCCGTACCCGTGTACAGAGGGCGCAACGGTCGAGCCCTCCGCTGTCAGCTTAGCCCGGCCCCCGGCAAGATCCCACAATGAGAAGTCACCGGACGTCGACCCGGGTGTGCACCGGCCCGACCCACTGTCCTTCCCAGCGGACGTATTAACTGGGAATTGCACCAGGTGGACACACTTGGAGGTTAGCTGACCTAGCACCCATACTGTCCCTCTCAGTATGGGTGCTAGGTCTGCTAACCTCCAAGTGTGTATATACTTAATACGTTATGTGTTCTGATGGAATTGAATTAATATACTTTATTGTACAAAACAATAAACAATTGTGTAATTGTAGAATATAATGTAGGCGGTCTTATAGCTGAGAGCGATCTCTTCCAGACAACCTTACGGTAGAGAAATTGTTACAAGAAGGTTATGCAACAGTTAAAATTATGGACTATTAATAGGTATCGGAAAACTAAACTATAACATACTTCACTAATAGAATAAATATTATAGATAGGTATACATAATATTGGGGAACATACGAATATATACATAAAATAGATAAACCACAGAAATCGGACCTGAACTTCAAAATCTTGAGTTAAACCACAGAGTATACTGACGTAACTTATAGTGAGTCTCCAGGTGTCCACCTGGAGACCAAAGTTATAAGTGAAGGAAAGAGAAGGAAAGAAAGTGTACCTTGACCTATTCTTTGAAGATTCAGCTTAACGGACAGACACAGGTTTAGTGCTAATTACGAGGGTATAGATGATGTCTCTGCCATGAATGTTTCCTAGATATGAATATTAGAAGATCCGATGAATACATAAACAAATATAGCCAAAAATCCGTGTTTTTAGGGTTCCGTACCAAAATGATAAAAATAGAACCCTTATGGTGAGACATCGGTGTCCGTCCGTCTGTATATCACAGCTGTTTTATTGTAGGACTTGTGTGCCCACATCTATTCTAGGTAATAGAAATTGGGAAATAAATTTATTTTCATAAAAAATGGGGTCTAAAGGGGGTCGAAATCTGAAAATGTGACAATTGGAGCATGTGGGGTATCATATGAAAGGGCTCTACTTGCATATTACAGAACTATTTTTATTTTATTTTATGTTCTATAGTTTTTGTTTTATGGCCAAAAATGTGCAAAAAGATTTTGTTATTTCTCAAAAACTGTGAAGTTATTAAACATCGTTTTATTTTGCCTTTTTTTTCGTTATATTTTCTTATTTTTAATATAGATATTATGGGAAAAATAAAAGAAACGTTTATATTTTTTGAGCAAAAAAAACTCATAGTTTTTAAGATAAATAATTCTATTATGACCGGTACCCTCCGTGGGCGAGTCCGTCTCTCACTTGGCCGTTTTTTTTTTGTCACGTCGTTCATTCCCAGAGCCAAGCACTTCGGGAACTAGATAATAATTATTCCAAATATACAGGGTGGTAACATTAAGAACGGTCAGTATGGGAAAGTCTGAAACTATAAGACATACGAAGATCTGTTCTTAGGAACCATGTCATCAATTTTAGTAACAAGAAAAACTGAATTCATACATTTTAAAAAAAAACTGTACTCAGCCTGGGAATCGAACCCGGTTGTTTTGAAAAAAAATCCAACACCATTTCTATTTAGATATCGATTACGTTAAGGATGAAGCGTACAATACAAGCTACGACACAATTGAAGACCTAAAAGCAGCCATAGAGACAATTTTAACGCAAATTCACCACCTGAAGATACAAAATTCAATAGTAAGATCGTTACCTAAACGAGTTGAATGTTGTATTTTACAAAATGGTAGTCATTTCGAACACTTACTAAAATAAATTAAAAGATATGGAAACAACGCGTTTTATTAATTTTAAACATCACGTTTCATACTAACATTTATTCCTTAAGACCTACACAATCGATATCTAAAAAGAAATAGTGTTGGATTTTTTTTCAAAACAACCGGGTTCGATTCCCAGGCGGAGTACAGGTTTTTTAAAAATGTATGAATACAGTGTTTCTTGTTACTAAAATTGATGACATGGTTCCTAAGAACAGATCTTCGTATGTCTTATAGTTTCAGACTTTCCCATACTGACCGTTCTTAATGTTACACCCTGTATACGGTTTACGTGTTAGATAGTTTAAGCGTAATTTTAAGTTACTGCGACAATTAGAAACAGAAATTCAGAATGCCTAAGATGACCTTTTCCTGGGATTAAGCTTCCTATACAAATTGAACTAGCTTAGCAACAAATACTGAGAGACCACGATACTGATTTAATTTATCTACGATTGCACACCTGCACTTGCTTATCTTGCTCAATTTTCCAATAATTATACAAGAATACCAATGAATATCTAATAAACTATGTGACGTTCTAGGAAGGTACAGTAGCCAATACTGGCGCGCACTCTTGGCAGTCATTATCAACACTCAAAATACACTCTACCGAAAAAATTAACACAGCTCAGAATCAGCCAATTGAAGTTCTCCTACGCAAATAAACATGTGAGCAAAATGTAAATTACTACATCACGTTTTTAAACTTACAATTGAACTGAAGTATAGGTGTTAAGTGTATGGCCCCACTCGATGGGAAAAACTTCAACTTCAGCATAACAATTTACGTATAAGTATAGAGTAGGTATGATGAAAACATTTATCAGGAGTTAATCGCAGGAGTTCACTGACTATAACAGGAATTATATTCGTCAAGTGAACAATGTTCTACAAAAAAAAATAGTTATATGGGTGCGTACTATAATTAACAAGCGCTACTCTAAAATAAATACTATTCGATTGGTATTCTACGTTATTCTAAAGTGAAAACGTAGATATGCATTTTTAAATGACCTTTCATTTGGATGAAAAAATAATAAAAAATTAATAAAACATTCTTAATGTTAAAGGTCTAGTTGGAAGTAATCTCTATTTTAGAGATAAGCTCTACCTGTGTAGGTACGTCAAATTTCCTGTTGTAATTACTTTTGTAATTTATTTATTTATGCAAATAAAGCATAAATAAATAAATAAGTATAAATAAATAAGAAATTGATTTCTGTTTGTTTTCGTACGCAAATTATCTAAATTACATATTTTGGTTTTGTTTAATCGAAACCCTGGACAAAAAAGGACAAAAATGAGAACGGCTTTTGGCAAAAACCAAAAAAAAAGGAGATAATCAACAGTTACGTACGAGTATTATAGCCAGAAGTAGGTACGTTGGATTACAAGTGAAGTTGAATGGAGATCACTAAATTGGTTACTCAGCTCAAGTAAAGGTTACTCTGGTAATTAGTTGTGTGTTTTATTTTATGATTTAATTATCTTATTACTTATTTATTTAATCATATAATATGCTAAGTATGGTTTTGTTTATAGGTACCTATATACACAATAACACATGATGTTCGATTACTATGTCATTGGCATTTGGAAAAGGATCCGTTCGTGGGCGACATAGCGGTTCAAAAAGTCTATTGTAATGAATGATTGTAATATATAGGTAGTTCCGTAGTTAAGTAGGTGTACAGAAGGCAACATAACAAGCTATACCTGTAACAGTACAGAACACACTGATCATCTGTAAGTTACCTTATGCCAAAATGTACATTGTATATATAACGAAGTCCTCCGCCGCGTCCCTCTGTCTGTGTGTGAAGTCTAGTCACAGTAGTATTGCCGCCCTAACCTTCAACCTAAACTATCTGCTGTTTCGCTCCGTCATGTAAGTTAGCTTGCAGGCAAGACTGCAAGCTGTTTTTTTCCCTAAAACAACTTTTACCAATCATTATTGGTTAATCCTAGGATGTGTCAAACTCTCGTAGAAAAAGCCCGAAAAATCTGCCACTGTTATATCAATCCTTACATTTATCAACACATGGTTAATCTTAAGATTTACAAGTAAGACATAAGACATAAGATGTACCACTGTTCGGGGTTTTACAGTAACATTATCTAAGTACACCTTTAAAATTATAATAATCCTAAGGGACGCGCAGCAAATACTGGATACTTTTTGAAAACTGAAAAGAAAACATGAATATCTTTACAACTTATTTTCACCATCTTCGGTTCACTAATCAACATTATCATGGAAATGAAATTTAATGAGAATCCCTCTTAATTATTTTTAAAGATTTTTTAAAAATAAATGCTATTATTAATTGACACTGGTTAATATGTACCCTAATATTAGATGTCAAGTATTTAGGACAATTATCTCAATATTCGATATCCAGTATTGAATATCAACTAAGGAACTTCGACATTGAAGTTCACAAACGAAATCTATTGTGTCTGGATCTACTCCAGTACAAAGTTCATGTTCCCAGCGGTAGCAGCTAATGCACCTTATCCACCTTTCACCTGAATTATCTTCAGAATAGGTAACCCATTTTTTAATTATTATTGCACTGTATGCTCTTTGCATCATCGCCTCGGGATCCCATTTCTTAAAACATCAATATAAACTATAAATACGATTTTTTAAACCACTGTGAATGCTGTACCCTTATACTGGATATCCAAATTTGGGAATCAGTAGGTATCCAGTACTGAGGCACTTAGAACTTTTACGAAACATTAGGTATAAAAACTTTACCACGTTCAATTTATCGTTAAAACACATTAAAACCTCCCTATACCTACACTATGTACCAAAAATCGACGAGCACAAAAATGTTCTTGGAATTTTTACTACCAACTGATGACAGACATGGCGCTATAATCGACACAGAATCGCACACAACGTGTTAGTTTTCAGTGTCAAATCTAGATGGCGAATTGTAGTTTTCTTAATAACGAGATATCCAGTATCGCATACCTATCCAGTAGATATTTGATTCGTCTCCTTATATAATAATATATTATATATACGAATATCTAGTCCATTGAAGAAATTCTAATTGTATAACCGTCTTTTAATCGTATTTTTACATTATAACTCTTTCTGAGATTGTTGCACTATACTTACCTAACAATATGAATAATTGAATAATAGGGCAACTATAGATAAAAGTGTTATTGAGGTAGCTTTGACATGTAATTGATTATAAACATAGTGAAATTATTTTTATAATTTATAGGTATATCGTAGGTTATCTATTTATTTTTAATCATAATACATTGTTCTCCAAAACTTTCAGAAGATACCTACATTTTACTGCAAACTGAAACACTATATTGTATACACCTATTTTATAAATAAATAAGGTACTTACAAATAAAATTTAATGTATACTTACCTATGTTGCAGTAAGAAGACTTTGATAAGAAAATAGATTGAATTGTAAATGAAGTTGCAAATTAAAATAATATAACCATCTTAACCTAAATATACAATATGTACAATAACCATTAGATAGCCTTTGCCAGTAGATAGATACGGAAAATGTAGGATATTGCTTTAATTAGAAACAGCAAATTTGTCGTAAGTAATGGATTAATTTCAACCAGCCCTAGCTGCAAAATTGACTTACCGGTTGCAGTTTAGGGAAAAGATTTCGACTCTCTTCTGGATTGCAATTCTTGTAGCGTTCGACATATAAAAGTAGAGCGCTACGAACGTCTTGTCACGCTCATACATGTAATGTGAGTGATTTAGATAGGACTAATGTCGAATTCGTCATTCCACTACGAGAATCGCCGTCCTGGATTCATGATGATAACAATGTAAAGACTAACTCATATTATTTTTTCAGGAGGCAGAAGAATGGGCACGGCGGCAAAGTGGGCCCATGATCAACCCCTCATTCGAACCAGATGACTTTCTGCCTCAAAGGTAACTTTTAATGTTCATAACTCGATAAGATGTGAAAATTCTGAATAAAACTTTCAATTTTATAAAACACGAAGTTTCTCCAAAAACCATTTAGACACACTTAGACTTATCGAATTATTCACCATAAAATTAGTCAAGCATTCTACTAGATCCTGTAGGTAAATACAGGTTAACAGAACTGTACGACATAACCACAGGAAATAAGCCACAAAAGTACAGTCAAATAAATCAAATACGAATTCGAAAGAGTTGATTATCAGCGTTTACTAATTCCCAAAATTATAGATTATGCTCTCTTGGCTTTTATATTGAAAGGGAACTCCTTTTTTAAAAAAATTTCAAAAAGATGTAGCATGTTAGTTGTTTAGTTACCTTATCTGCAGGATGTATCTGACATACATCCTGCAGATTACACTGTTATTTAGCCCCCTGTTCGTACAGATGATGATGATGGCCCTGACAGTCCAGGTGGTATCACACATTATGGTAACGAACAGTGACGTCAACCTTAATTATCCATTGTATACTTTTATTTATAGCTAGAATCCCCTTTGCATAACAAAACCTCTCTAGCTACGTTAGTATAATCAGCGCAGGAAATAAATGCGGCCTTTAGCGGTGTGTTGGGGTAAGTTCGTATGTGGAGTAAGATCATTTTAACCAAATTACTGCCCAGTCTAGCGGCAAAACGGCTCGCGTCAGTAATGGCGACGCGAGCTGTTTTGCTATATCAAGAAAATAAAAAATGTTAGGTAGTTTCTATTCTAAATTCTAGCCTCCAATACAGGTTGTAAGGAAAAGGGAGCATTCCTTTTAAAGAACGAAGTTACTTTTACCTTAGTTACATAGTTTACAGAAAAAATATAATTTGAGATTTCATCCATATCAGGCGATCAAAGTACCTAATAATTTTTATTTGATAAGTCGATATATTTATTCACATTCCGAAATACGTTTTTTCCTTGGCACCTAGGTTAATTTTACAAGCACTATTTAATAAAGTAGTAGGAATTAATGGTGTTTATTGTTTGTCGACTTATTTCTCCAGAAGAAGAGGTTAAATATAAGTCAGAGAAGTAAAATCAATAGAGCGTAGGTATCGCCCTAACGACTGTAGTGGTTTCTTAGCAATCACTTATTTACGTGCATATTATGACGAGGTATGATACCGAGTCTGCAGAAAAAAATAATTTGCCCCATTATTACGATTCAGTGTCAAATGGGTACCTTTCAATTACCTTCATTTAAAAGTACTAATATTTATTCATGTATTCAATAAAGTTACGATTAGCAAAAACTAACCGATTGAAGAGATCGATGAACCAAATTGAGATCACCTTATATTATAATTTTTAGCAGTTTATTTTTTATTACCATTTATTTCAGTTTATCACCGGTCAAGAATGAGAAGAAGAAGCCCGGTGCGGACAAAGGTATCTTTCTGGTGAACCTGAGTGAAAAGAATTTGCAAGAAGTAGATGAATACGAGCCATATGACAACAGAGTAGTCGATCACCCAACAACGTAAGTGCCTATATATTTGCTTTTTATAAAATTCACTAAGCTTTAGGACTAATTTAATAGGTAGTTAGTAGTTTTTGCGGGAATGATGGCCGTTTTGCTCATCTGCTTTCCTTAAACAATAAAAAAAACCGATTATTGCATTCCTTCTCGTAACGAAACCAAAATCCATAAAAATAAAACGATTTTCAAGAATGAATAAATAATCCAGTTATCCCTAATCTATCATGTACAATAATTTATCTATCATGTACTTACTCGAAATTACTGGTTACACATGGCAATGCAATTATCTGTAGAACCATAACGACAACTTTGAATCATTAAATCATTGTTCTTCTAGTACCTCAATATTTACCATTTCCTAGCTTAGCTTCCGTCTACATTAAAATATACTAGAGGTGCACCGAATAGAAGTTTGGCCGGATATCCGGATACTGAATGTTCGGCCGACGGCGGGCTATTATTTATTATTTTTATTACGAAATTTATTGTGACTTAATGAGACGTTAAAAAACAAATATGTCTTATGTACATTACTGTCTTGATTTTTAATTCAACTTATTATCGAATGAAACATCCGACGCGGCCGGATATTAGCACCTAATATCCTGTATCTGGTCGGATAGTAAAAACCGGATAGGCCAGATACAGGATATCCGATGCTTGTAGCCGTGTGTACCGTTGTAGGGAGGTACCTACATACCTGTAAAGGATGATCAAGGCGTTTTCCTTTCGAGTTGCCATATCAGATCATATACCTATAAAAGTTTTGTTCTCAATTATCATACTCAGGCTGTAATTGATAGTTAACCTTGTGTATGTATGACGAACTCATTCATTACTTTATTATGAATCAGAATCATATCGTAAAATGTCCTTTCTATTATTTGGCCTAACTACGGTGAAATATATAGGTACCCTACTCATAGTAGGTATAAAACGAATGACAGAAACAGGTATATTTCGCGATTAGCCATCGTCCTCATCTCGGATTGAATCTGTGATTTAAATTTTCCTGTGTCCTTATAATCAGCAACACAGTTCATACGTTTAGAGATAGAGTTAAGATTTTCCTCGTTGACCAATGATTCGGTTTATCCAAAGATCTCGATTGAATACTTAATTGAAAGTGTCTCTCTCTTGTCGCATGTGAATTAGTTTTTTATGGAAATTTTTGCATTTAGGTAGATAAACATGTAAATATTTACCTATTTAGATCTCTGCCATAGGTTTGAGACACCTACATAGATCTTGATTCTTTCAAAATGAACATATTACTTAAACGCGGAAAACATTAAATTACATCTAAGTAGTTGTAAACAAAATGAACTATTTATTTTCCTGGTAAATATAACTAACACCTGATAAAGTATATGAATAATAATTAACGTAAACCACAGTAATTAAGTAAGTAAAAGTGACTAAAACAAGGTTTAAAAATAAACATAAAAACATTTATTCATGTCATTCACATGTGTTTCCGGAGTTATTTTAATTTTAATGATTTTTTTACAGAAACACCGAAACTCTCCTGCATCTGTTGAAAGGTAGTTTGGGAACGGGTATTCTGGCTATGCCTAAAGCATTCGCCAATGCTGGTTACGTAGTCGGAGGGATCGGCACTATTGTCATCGGAGTGTTATGCACGTACTGCATCCACGTTCTGATGGACTCGTGCTACGTGTTGTGCAAGCGAAGGAAAGTGCCTTCGCTGACATACACGGCTGCAGCAGAGGCTGCGCTGTCCGAGGGGCCGGACTGGTGTAAAGCCTGCGCGCCTTATGCCGCGTAAGTATTGAAACCCTAATAACCAGATCAGGTATTAAACCAGACAGGGCCGTTTTCATAAATATTAAAATTTTACCTAAAAATTCATAAATTATCAACTTTTTAATTATGTACCTATTTTCTATCACTAAACTCCTGTTTTTATGTCCCACAAAAAATATAAAATCAATATCGAATCCTATTTATATAGAGAATCAACTTACCTACCTACCTACCTAATATTCAACAATTTCATTTATTATGTAGGTAAGTAGTTACCTACAGTGAGATCAATAGTGAACAGTTCCTTACGATAAACATTATTAAAAATCCGTACTTTACTCTGAAGGACAAACGGAGCACTATATTGATGTCGTTAGCTTAATATATCATTCACGTGTAGATCAATTGTTACAGGCACGTGGTGAACGCTTTCCTACTTGTGTACCAGATAGGAACTTGCTGTGTATACGTCGTGTTTGTATCTGATAACATACAGTCTGTGCTACATAACCAATTTGGACTACATGTGGAGGTCTTTCACATTATGTGCTGTATACTTCTACCTCTGATCCTGATCAACTGGGTGCGGGACTTGAAATACTTGGCGCCGTTCTCAGCCATAGCCAACGCCGTGACGATAGTGAGCTTTGCCATCATCCTATATTACATCTTCAGAGAGATGCCAACGTTAGAGGGCAAGGCGCCGGCTGGAAGGTTAGCAAATTTCCCATTGTTCTTTGGAACAGTCCTCTTCGCATTAGAAGCTATCGGTGTGGTAAGTTATTTTTGTGCAATTAGTTTTCTCATTTATGTCCAAGAAAGTTTAATATTTCACTTCACGTAACAATCCTCATCCTTTCACAGATCCTACCTCTGGAGAATGAAATGAAGACCCCGAAGAATTTCGTGGGTAAATTCGGGGTTCTCAACCGAGCGATGATCACTATTATCATCTTGTACGTGGGCATGGGACTCTTCGGATATCTACAGTACGGAAACGACTCTAAAGGCAGCATCACGCTCAACCTGCCCTCTGACAAGGAAATGTAAGCTCGTATTTGTCAATAAAAGCTACTAATAGATTCATATTTTTTTAAAGGCTTCATTTTATATTTATATCGTTTTAGATTAGCCAGCGTCGTCCAATGCCTGCTAGCTTTCGCGATATTTATCACACACGGCTTAGCCTGCTATGTTGCCATCGACATTCTCTGGAACGAATACATCGGTGTCCGTCTTCTAAACAGCAAGCGCAGGCTCATATGGGAGTACCTACTCAGAACTGGGATTGTTCTTGTTACATGTGAGTACAAATTACTTGAAAAATCCTAAAAATTGAATGATACTTATATTACAAAACATGTGATCAATGACGTTAACCATGACGTTTGTTTGTTTACAGTTGGTATAGCTGCTGCGGTTCCTGAGTTGGAGCTCTTCATATCGCTGTTTGGAGCGTTATGCTTGTCGGCTCTCGGTCTAGCCTTTCCCGCCTTCATACAAAGCTGTACTTATTGGTATTATGTGTCAGACTCCGAACGAATTCGCATGATAATCAAGAACGCCATCGTTGTTATATTTGGTGTTTTAGGACTGGTAGTCGGTACTTGGACGTCACTCGAAGGTATTATCAATAAGTTCTCTGCTTTGTCTTTGAGTAACGCTACAATGCCTGACATGAATGCCAGTATTCATAACACAAGTTTAGTGGTACCCTGAACTTCAAATGTTCGGGTGTGTGTTTAGCGACATTATGACTATGACAGTGCCATTATGATAGAACCGTCCGTGGCATATTAGGAACTTAGGAACAAACAAGTAGCAACTCGTAGTTTTAATATTGTTTTTATTAGTTATAAGTAATTTTAATAGGAAGTTCCATAAAATAACAATAATTGTAAGCTTATTTAAAGATGCCTCAAATTGCTGCAATGCATCAAATGAGTCGTTTATGAAAAATATTAGAGAGAGGTATCTATGTTGTATTTTATTTTTAAAATTCTATTTATAAACTTGTGTTAAAGCTTTTAGTTTCATTGTACCTACAATTTTGGATGGAATGAATATATCCGGTAAGGTGGGCACGTCCGTTTACAGCAACAAAGTTGTGGTTTACTTGAAAATATTAAGCCAGAACCCAATATCGCCGTCTCTACGTATTAGACAGCTTGCATTTGAAAATCCAGTTCTTAGATGTCCGGTGGCTGAATTAACGAAATGTACCTATTATTGTTGCTGTGTAGGTACTGTGTACGTACTGTAACATGGCTTTTATATTTTAGGGCCCTTGAAAATCATCCCAAGTCCATATATCCAGCGCCTCTTGCTCTTCCTCGACGGCCTGTCACGATACTTAGTAGGTGTCAATTGTATAGAATTCTCTTTGAGTATCGATCTTTTCCATGTTTTTGGTAGCCCTTGGTGGCAAGGCCCCTCGAGAGCAGAGTAACAATTAGATTGTAAGGTTAACGATTAAGTTCCGCGCAAGAGAGGCGTTCTTAAAAAACTTGACCGTATAAAGTTACAAACATGTATAACATGTATAACTTACAATTCAGTATCGTTAAAATAAATGAGCACCGGTTGACGAATAACTTTATGTAACACTCATTTGATTTGAAGAATATGGACGAAATTCATTGAAGTTGTATAACGTACATACGGGGTATTTATTTCTTCCATGAGGAAATTCATTTTACAAACCAAGAGAAAGTAGAAGTAACAACATACGTTAAGACCAAGGTCAAGTAAATAATGTTTTAAACGGTTTTCTAAAAATCCTATAATATAGAAAGAATGGATAAGTAAGTTTTAAAGTTTAGGTAGGTAGGTACTTCTAGATGACGCAAGTGATTTTAGCATGGAAATAATTTATTCTTTAAATTGAGTGTAGGACACATTTCTTGTAGAAAATAATGTAGGTATCTAATTATTAGAACGAATAACACACGAACGCCTCCAGATTTCCAGAAATCTAAGCTGACTATGACAGTGAGAATCGAAATCAAGTGAAGCTTGGCATTTTGATAGAATAAGATTTATAATAAGTACAAATAGAGTGAAATGTAATATTTACACATGTTATGAAATATGCCATTATTTAAAGTGTATCTACATTTATCACTGATTTAATTAGATAGGTACTAGCGTATCGTAGACAAAAGTATTTTATTTTGACCTCGCGGAATTGTTACCGACAAGAATTTATAATATTATGTTGAGCTATAACGACCGGAAGATGCCAGGACTACTTATAGTATAGTTTGACTGTAACTGATCGGTGATTCCTACCAAGTAGGGTTAGAATGAATAAAAGACAGCGATATGATAACAAGTGGATTAGGCAGTTAAATTTTTTCGTGACTGCTATTGTAAGTTATTCCAAAAAATACCAATGATATGAAACATTACTGAAAGTCTACTAAAAATGCTCCCCAGAGTTGAAAAACTGTTTCTCAATATGATAATCAACAAATCGTAACAATCATACAAGAATGTTGCTCAACGGAAAACAACCTCTGTGTGTGAGACATTCAGATCATAACGCATTGTATAGTACACGAGGATTTATGTAAGAGTAGATAATAGTACATTATGAAACAAATGACCAATGCTCACGCGTTTCATACGTTTTTCAAGACACTTGTGGGAAAAAAATGTAAAGTAAAAAGCACTAGTGCGGTAATGTATAGTAAAAAGCATGCTCTTTGCCGAGTTTAAAAAAATGTAAAGTAAAAAGCACTAGTGCGGTAATGTTTTATAAGCTGCATTATGAACCTAAAAGCGGTGCAATGAGAGCCACTTTACAAGCAAGTGTGTTGAAAAAATATTAGTAAGTAGGTAGTACAATAATCGTTGAAATCCGGTCATGTTTTACTATTGAATAAATCTGTGATGTTTATAGTTATTGTCTGTTATTATGTGATGTGTTCACCATGTCAGTGATACATTGTGCTCAGAGAAATGTTTTAGGGTTGAAGCCCATATGAATAAAATTTAACCAACTTTAAATATGTTGACAGTTTCATTTATTACCTTTAGTGCCAACGCTGTGCTGTGCGACGGGTGTGTACGGGACGACGATCATATTCTTTGCTGGTATATGACGTTAAAACGTCAGCGAAAAAAATACACAATAAAAAGCAAATACGTCGATATATCGACGTATAGACTATACTATATCGAGTCTAGACTCGCTCACCGCTCACACGCCTCGCACATCATTGGGCCTAACAAACTTCGTGCACGTAAGTAGCCAATTACAGGGGTATAATATTCTAATTAAGTACCTCTTTATATGGAAGTAAAAAAATCTTTTTACATAGGAAGGCACGTCGAACTTTTATAAAACCCTAAATAAAATACGGATTCTCATTGATGAGTCGGAAGTCCTCCTGTAACTCAACTGATACTAACCGGAAGACTTCTAACTTTCATCAGTGTGAATCCATATTTTAATTAAGTTTTTATAAAAGTTCGATGTGCCGCCCATGTGGAAAAGGACTATAGTCTGGTTTTATAGCCATACCACATGGAATAGGCTTTCGATGTAGGGAAGTTTCCGGTTTCGGTGCAGGGAGAGGGATTTAGGTTAAAAAAATTAAAAAAGAAATTTAAGAAATACCGCCGTACCATTGTGGAGATCCCCTTACTTTTTCCTGGTCTTCATCAGATCCTCAAGGTTTCAAATGTGGGAAGGTCACCATAATCATAAAAATTTGAGCTCAAACTCGAACCACCTGTTACCGTTCCAGAGATCCCATCGTACCCCAACATCCCAAGATACTCCAAGATCTTGGAACCACTGATCCAATTTTTATCTGACATGGCTAAGAACAATCAGCATATTAGATCTGCGGCCGTGCGGCGCCTGAAGGCGAGGGGACGCTCCCGTATCCGCCCTACGCGGAGCTCGATCTTCGGGCTCGCCATGGCTAACATAAAATTCCTAGCTTCACATAAATTAAATTTATATTTTGTCCGCCATCTATACAAAAAAAATATCACTTGATATCCTCAGGATTCCCTCCGACTTTAGGTCGAGAAGACCCCATCTAACCATTATAGTTTCGGCGGTTAGTTAAAAATCGAACCATAGGTAATACCTAGTATTACCGTTCCAGAGATCCCATCAGACATCAAAGATACTCCAAGATCTTGGAAACTACTGATCAAATTTTTATCAGACCTAGTGTTCTTAACACTCGACAAAATCCTCTATTAAATTAAAAAAACCAAGTGCCAAGTGCAAGGGTACTAATGTAATTTAATTTAAATAACAAACCAAAAATAAAAATTTCAATTTTTATTAAGGAAACTAATTAACATAACTTAGCTATTATAAAAGTAGTTTTAAACAGCGGAATTAATATCACTTTTATAATAATATACACTTTAAAAGAGTATGACAGGTTAAAATGGATGATCACAACATTAAGAGTGTACAAGGTGTACGTAGTACAAATATTTTAAATTTTTAGTATCACTCACTTAAAATTAAAACTTAATTTAATTTAACACAACCATTTCTAAACCTAAATATTTACTGTCAGGCTCCCTCATTGAAACTTAGGTTTAGTCCTGGCACAATGAATTGAATGTAAAATAATAAATGTGAAGAACAACAAACACGTCGAAAGGCCTCGTGATAATATTGACTATACGAGTATTATAATAATTGAGTGCTAAATTCAATAAACAGCTATATATATTAATTTTAAATTGAGATAGAAAGGCACAACACCAAATTATTTTTAAAGCAACAATAAAGTGTAGTAACTTTGATAATTAAACCAATTTTTTCATTGCCCCCACTCAAAATTTCCTTTACTATACGTACCTATAATAAATTAAAAAATTAAGGAACCCCCGCCGTACAGTTGTGGAGATCCCCTTACTTTTTCCTGGTCTTCATCATATCCCCAAGGTTACAGATGTAGGAAGGTCATCATAGTCATAAACATTTGTGCTCAAACTCGAACCACGTATCCCGTATCCCATATGACATCAAAGATACTCCAAAATCTAAAAAACACTAAGAACACTCTCAACCAAATTCTGTATTAAATCAAAAAAACGGGTCCAAATCTGATCATCCGTTCTTAAGTAATGATTCCACAGACAAACACTCAAACAGACAAACGTGTCACACCTCCCTCCATCCGTCGGGGGTTAAAAATATTGGCATGACCAAGAGAGGGAAATTCTCGCACCTTCGACTAATTTCACTTTTGTCGAAAAAAACATGGCGGATGTGAAGTGAAGGTATGACATGTCTAAATTAAATTTCCATTAACCGAAGAGAAAGAAGAGGTAGTTAGACTGTCTCTTCGCGACATACATTTGCTGTGCAACAAATAGTTGGCTCACTATTACAAGGTTCCATATTGTTGTTTGGGTGCAGAATGTCCAGTTTCCAAAATGACCAGTCCAGTACGTAATTCATAACAGCGGCAAAGATAGTTTGTTGACTCACTATTACAAGGTTTTATTACGTATGAATACGTACAATATGGAACCTTGATATCCAACGACTTTCGCGTGGCAAGTGTCGCGTGGAAACAAAGTTTATACTTTGATACATCTTTTTGGTTTCCCGTAACTTCCTTTTCGGCATAATATGTCTACAGCTATCGCTCAAGATGCTATGACGACGCTGGACTTTTGCCTTCGACATTTTACCTTCGAGAAATACTTATCTACATATTTATCGAACGTCGCGAGAATTGCACTCCTGAGATCCGTTAAACAGGCGGATAACAACAAAGCGAATAGCGTCTAGCCTCCTTGTAACTGGTATTAATATTTAGTCATTTAGTTTTATATAAACGATTCAAATAACAAAAAATTCTGTAAATATAATTGACACAATTATATATAAAATGTATGTGTTGCCAGGAAAAGCAATAATTCAGTAGCTGGTTTTCCTAACGAGATTATAACATAAATAAAATAAAAGCTGAAAAATTACGAACTAAATGTACACTGTGATTGCATGTTAAATAATGAACGAATCAATCGTTAAAAGGTTGTATAAAAGACATACATGTCTGGTGATTGATACTACTAGATAGCAATTTTGAAACGGAATCGGCCCAAACACATAGAAATCTATTTTGCGGTTTTCTAGATTTCTGTTCGGTCCGATTCCATTTCAAAATCGTTGCAGTATGTTAAAAGTGTGATAGGTTCAAGCAGAAACGAATGACAAACAATATACAGAAAATAGAAAGTCGGTTTATTAATCTAAACGAGCCTTTTACATAGAACAAGCATATCAGAGGTCGTCAATGCATATACATATACTCGTAGTAGGTTTATTTATAAGTTCACACGGACCATACATAGAAAATCGAGCTTTATGAACGGACGCCATCAGATTCTATGCGAAGTACTACTTTAGCAATAAGACCTATATTATGAGCATTATTAAGACACAACTGACAATGGAATAATTATAACAATATATCTAATCTATCACAAAAAAACTGGTTCTATAGTTAGAACTAAGACCACAATTACGTGGTAACAAGAAAAACAAGGATAACAAACAAGGAAACAAGGATATTATGTAACAGATAGTCTCAGGGCGTACGTACATAATATCCTCTTTATCAACATCTTAAATCAATTACAAATACTATTAAAATGGAATGATCAATTAATGTTTCGCGTAAAGAGCGACTTGGCGTCAGTACTTTTAGAATACTTGACGCACATTACTTCTTTCCAGCATCGTAGCCAGCCATGATGGAGTGAAGAGCGGCCTTTAGTTTCTCATTTTGTTCCGGTTCGTATTTGGAGATATTATGTCGACAGCAGGGACACGTTTTGGAGCCAGCGGATTTGAATGCCAATTTTAGACAAGCCTGAAAATTAAAAATATGCATATTTTTCAATTTAATATGTCTAGAAAAGAGAGTAAAAGCGGTAAATTCAGTGAATGAAGACTTACATGCCATTGTGCATTGCAGCCGATTTGTATCGAAAGAGGCGAGAGTGGCAGTTCACAATTGCGCCTTAAAGCCTTAAAGTACCTACGCTAATGTATGGCAGCGAATGTTGTGTATGGCAAAAGAATAAGAACCGAATTAATGCTGAGGAAATGCGTTCCTTGTGTAGTATGTGTGGTGTAACAGTGTGTGATAGAATAAGGAATAGTGTAATAAGGGAAAGGTGTGGTGTGCAAGACGATGAGGAATGTTGAGATGGTTTAGTTTGGACACGTAAAAAGAATGAACGAAACGAGAGTAACGAAAGCGGTGTATAAGGAAAAGGTGAAGGGTAGGAATGAAGGGAAGGGTAGGAAAGGGAAGACCCAGAAGGACCTACGTCGCCCAGATTGCGGGCGTTCTTAAGGTCAGGTGCGGTCAACCACTAACCGAAGAGCGTGTATGAAGCTATTGATGTGTGTGAAAGAAGCGAGAAAGTTTTGTCAGGATCGTTGCTGATGGGAATCTATAATCTCTAGCTACTGCGGGAAACAGGCGTGAGTTTATGGATGTATGTAATATGTTTTAGCTTAGTGGACACCAGGTCGAATTTAGACCATAAAAAAATCGAGAACGTGGGTTCTCGTTTATTTTAATTTTTTTTACTCAGGGGTGGCCCTGAGTCCAAAAGTAGATCAATAAGTTATCAATGTACGTTTATATTCAAAACCTATCAGTGTAGATTTCACATAACATAACTCTCAAGTCCATAATCCCCGAGGGGGTAGATCGAGGAACCACCTTTATTATAGGTAGTACCCACTTTTCGCTGTAAGATTTAGATTAATTGTAGATATCGCAAATGAATAAATAACTTACCATGCAGAAGTTATGTAAGCAAGGCGTGGTGACTGGGCATTTTGCTACTTCTTGACATATGATACATAAAAACACTTGAGTAATATGCTCTACGAACTCCTGTGAAAAATACAAAGTTTATTTGTTTATCGTATGGTTAATGGCCAATTATTGTCAGTTGTTCAGACCTCCTTTAGGCCTGACTTGGCTTGTCGTTGTCGTTATACTGCTGTCAAACGACAAGAACCGGGACCGACTGTTTAGTGCTCTCCGAGGCACGGAGGGGCTAAGCAGAAATGTGCAACTAGTGGACAGGTCACCCAACCTGGTTCTGGCCTCGCCCAACGTAGCTTAAGGGGATACAATTAGCGACACTTTCGCTAAGGGTAGTTCAATTGTACAACAATTCTACTGTCCACATTTAATGCCTTATTTTAGGAGATATATTTTTTATGGAGTGGCTCCACTTTCGCTTATGACCATGCTCGCAGATTGGTAATAAGATCCTCATATTGTATCTAAACATAACAATATAACTTCAAAATGAGTTAAGCGCTTATTACACTACACTGAATTCAGGAACCTTATTACAATCCTAATTAGAATGACTTATAAAATCGCTCGTGAAAGACCGAATTCAATGTAGTGTAATAAAAGCTACTAGGGTCCGTAAATAACATTATATCCCATTTACGAGCAAATGTACATACAGACAGATATAAATATCGTTCTGAATGTGCGCGTGCTCTGTCCCTTCCTTCCGCGATACCTATAGTTCCTATTTTGCAACTTCAGAGCATACTAAAAGTTTGACGCGGGGTTTACCTTCTTTCCTCGTCTCTCGAACACTTCAAGACACTCCGCCCAAAGTTTAGAATTCAACGTGTCGCCCTGGATAGCTTCTCTTTCATTAGAGGTAAGAGCGCTTCCGATTTCTTCTTTGGCAGATTTCGTAGTTTTAGGACTGTTCATAGCGAAAATACTAGGAATTTTGGTCTTCGGACTTTCCGTAATACTTTTGTTCTTCGACACTGAAATACCAATACGAGCAACACATAATCTTTAAATATAAACAATGTAATTACAAAACAAAAATTCGCTATCAGCAATATCAGAATACCTGAAATCTTAAAGTTTCAAAACTATGAAGGAAGGAACGCCAACGAATACGGATATCCCGTACTAACTATCCTTCTAGTGTATACGTGTATCCTTCTATTCCAGTAGTGGTCTAACTAAACCGAGATCCGTGCACTTTCGAGAACAACCCGTAGGTATCGAAAAAAGGCCTGCCCCAAATTCAATAAACCATAGGAATACTTTAAAAAAATACTAGAATAGTAAAATCATTATTAGGACTTACCTCTGCCCTTTTTCTTAGGCTGAGACTCCTCTTTACTTGTTAATGTTTTCCTTTTCTTCCCCGGAGGCGAAGGTTCTCCGTCAGATTCCGAAGTTTTATTACTCTCTCGAAGAGCTCTCTTTTTATTTCCATTAACAGGCTTGCTATTTTTCAGTTTTTGAGCTTTCTTCTCAGCTTCTGCTTCTAGATAACCGTCTGGGTACTGTCGGAATAACAATCGGATTTCTATTAAATATTTTAACAAGAACAAGAGGTAGGCCAAGCCGCACACGGACCGCCGACGTGTTCGGATGCAGTTTTACTATTAGGTACATGATGTACCTAATAGTAAAACTGCATGGTAATCGATGTACGACTTCGTGCCTTTGGCAGTTGAAACCGCGGGACCATGGGGCTCCGAGGCCAAGGATCTGATTCGCGCTGTGGGGAGGCGAATTAAGGAGAGAGGAGGTGATCCGCGTGCCGGCCACTTTTTGGTACAGCGCATCTCCCTCGCCATTCAGCGAGGGAACGCCGCGAGTATTCTGGGTACTTTCGGCCAGGGGGCACTTCGCGGGGGGCTGTTTGACTGAAGTTATATTGTATAATTTTTGCCTAGTTATAGTATGACATTTTACTAATTAGTTTTTTTATTATCATATTGTAATTAATTAAGTTGACATTATTTGTAATTTACGTGTATCATTCATAGTAAAATAATAATTAACAATAAAGTATCAGCTAAATCAACAATTAGGTACATTAGTTATTGGTTTAGGCATAAACTTTTATGGAGTATTCCATCGCGATATCATAAGACGGTGACGAATTCGCGGTCAAAGGCTAGTAATAAAATAAAATTCTACCTTTCTTTGTTAATAAAGCTTTAAAGAAATGTGAAAGTGAAAAAATACTTAAGATTACTAACTATAATAGGGAACTGCCTTGCCCCGGGCTCCCATGGCGCAGGGATGGGGTCGTCTCGTCGCAACAAGTACTTCCACACGCGGTACCCTGATAAACCTTTCTCAGGGTAGTACTTGACAACTTTGTATATGCCATCGTAACTGAAAGAAAGCAAACAATTCAAAAACAAGATATGCATTTGTACTGATTAATATAATAACACTAAGTAAGAGTCCAGGGAAGAGTGGATGGCTCGTGACCTCACGGTCACCGGGGCGTCCCGCCATGCGGTGGACTGATCAGATAAAAGCTCTGATCAACCAGAACCCGAATGAATTCGCACGACAGACGCCTCGACAAGAGACAGAATCAGATGGCGCACGGTGGTACAAAGTGTGTGAACAAAACGACATGTGTGACTACGAACACTCTGTCAAGAGTATCCGACTTAGAAGAAGAACAATTGATAAGAGACAGTGTGAACCGTCTCATTGGGCATGAGGGCATGAGGCGGTCCATGGTTGATGCAAATGATTCAAATCCTTGTACAGTCGACCACAAGCTATAGTATACCATCTCTCAAAAACCTTCGATTAAATCTCAACCTTATGCCTGAACAATGATACATTTCAGATTCTCAAATTTTGACAATTTGGGTAGGTTAAACTATGGTCGACTATACTATTGCCGATTCGGCAGTGGAACAACTAACTTATTTTTGGCTAATGTTCTACTTGTCTGCTACATGTACTCATACGCTAAGCTTGTGAAGTGGAGTTTTTACTACTAGGACCATATGCTAAGTAGGCATTTCATTCGGTACCCTAACACACGATGCTCTTTTCGATGCTATATGAATCGCGCGTGTCAACATTTTCATAAGCCACATCCCCAAAGTGACGTGATTACGAACGAAATACCTCCTTTTGATGGACCCACTGTCGTACCTGTTGTTCTTACAGTTACAAAAATAAGGCATTTTGGCACAGCCGCTCAGATCAGTTCGCATCGAAAACTAGGCGATGAATGAATGAAATCTCGCAATATATTGCATTTCACCATTCTATCTTGATTTATTTCAGTGTTTGTGATAGGCTATTAAGAAAAAAACTCACCGTATGCCTTCCTTAGGCGCAAATTTGGGGAAATGCTTCAACATTTTGTATGACCGCACAACTCGCACCGGCTTACCACTGCGCCAGTTTTTGCCAGCGTCCCCACCGGTCTCAACTATTTGTTTCACTGCGCAGTTTCGAGCTAGAGCCCTACAAAGTAAATTATTTTCAGTTTCTTTTTTAATGATATCTTAAAAAGGCTACCGTGAGTTTTATTTAGAAGCCGTCCACGGCAACTTCTCAACTATAGCAGTTACGGGATCGATATTAGAAAAAAGAAAATAACTATTAAAAAATTAGAATTTACTTGTAGATTTAAACATATTTATTCCATATTCGTACTACGAACAAATCGAAATTTGGATTTAGTAAAATTAAATTCCAAAGAGGATAACTTAGTATTATTTGGCATAGCGGATCAAGTATATTCGCAAAACATAAAATCAAAAAGTTGTGAGAGACGTATTCAGGTCTGATCGAATTTAAAATGATACATACTTGTTCTCTCTAACGAGCGTTTGGTCACACGACTGTTCAGCTGTACGTTTGTTGCCGGACAAGTCCCGCCCTCCGCTGCCCGTGTATGTAAATTCATTGCCATGATCGACATCATCTTCGTAGCCTCCTATAACATTAAACAGTAAGAATGAGTTAAGATATATTTTTTAATTGTATCTGGGCCACATGATGGTCACCGTCGCCCATAGACATCTCACCTCACTATAATGTTTTTAGAAGGTTTTCGATGCGCTGCTAACCTTCGAGTACATACGATGGTAATTACGCTGGCTCTCTAACCCTTCAAACCGAAACACAGCAATGCAAACATTGCTGCTTTACGGCAGAAATAGGTAAGAGGGTGGTACCAACCCATGCGATCCTACACATTAGGAATTTAGGATTACAACCTATAAAATGTCACTATTACCCCATTATTTGAATAAACAAGAATATGACGTCACTGTGTAGTAGCGCCATACAAGCAGATCCTGGCTACATATATAGAAGTGTTTTGCTAAAAAGAGACAGAGCATGTCTCCAATACTAACTTAAATCATTAATATCTCTGTTGTTAGTCGAGATATCGAAAAACGAATTTTAGATCCTTCTTCAGGATGTCCTGTAAGTTGATTGATGGAATTACATTTTTTTTGTCAAATACCCAATTATCCTAATTTCTCGTTACTATTACGAGATTTTACTTTTCGTGTGATGAATTTGAATTTGTACACTGAATAGTATACACTAGAAGAACTACTTGGTGTAGAATTACACCTAGTATACGGCGGTTGGCTCGCCACCTATCACGTGTATCCACCAAATCTTGGGCTGTGGGAACGTGGAAACTACCTGTGATTGAAGGTGGTTCCTCTGTCTACCCCCTCGGAGATATTGGACGTGGGTATTATGTATGTATGTAATTTAAATCAGGAACTAAATTCGAAAACCAACCAGAAAGGACGATGCTGTAGGCACCCTCTATGTCACGTCCATGTATACCAGACACGGGCGGCCTATGTACTCCTGACTCTGAAAGCTAGACATAAAACGTAAAAAAAATTATTTTTTCATCCCACCTATTTGAAAAACGCTCAATTGTATGAAAAAAGTTACTGGGCAGTTAGGTATGTGGCCGCGGCGAGGCGGCTGTATAAAAAAAAAGCGAAACGCGCGAACCATCTTCCATTCACGGTGCGATTTTTATTGTTATTAAATAAGTTCGAAGAAAAGGTTCATCCAGTAGTGAAAACGGAATAGTAACACTGGAATGTATTGAAACTGATACGAAAAATGTGATACATAATCTATTGCCCGTGAAATCCCGGGAAATATATTTGAAAACCTATACCAATTTCATCGTGAAGTGTTTGTTTCATAATTGTATTTTTATTTGTTATTTGTACTTTGTCCAATAATTACTTTATAATACCATTGTATATAACTATATTCATGACTTGTATTTAAAAGCGCCTCTTATTTGTTTTCATCATACGTGAAATAAAACGATCACTCAGCACTGACTAATGTCAGTGCTGAGTGATAGCTTTATTATTGTTTTATTTTATTTTTTTCCATCTCGGGCGACGTACATTGAATCCTGAGCGTAGCACCCTCGGCGTAAATATACTATTTTAGTCCCTAGTTATACAATCTACTATTATTGAATGTAGCTACTTAATTGTGTATTAGTCAAATATTAGCAATAATAATTTACCTGTATACGGAATCTCCAGCACATGCCCACTTCTATGCCAGGAATAGGTCCAAAATGATTTGGGGGCATTGCACACGTTTTTGTTTTACCTAATAAACATACATTACGAAATAAAGATAAAAAAATAACTATTTACTATCACAAAGTAAACAGATAATCAAACCTAAGTGTTCAATAATAATCAAGAAAAGAATTACTAAAAATAAATTGTGCTAACCAACACAAGCCATGCCTCTGCCCCAATCTCTCTTCGAAGCTGATGCCTTTTTAGTTTGCTTAGCGGCTCCCGGAGCAATGACTTCATTAGTATCTCGCTTGCATGATGGACAATACCAATCTTCTTCTGGGAGTTCCGTAAGTGGTGGATTAAGGCAGTGCATATGATATCCCTTATTACATTCGTCACATAGAACTGTCTGTAAAGTAAGGTTTATATACCAGAAAAGGTTAATTTAACCATAATTCGATACAACTCTTTTTCAGTATAACTACATAAATAAATGAAAAATTTACCTTTTCTGGGTTTTCTTTACCAGAGCATAAATAGCAACTACACTCTTTACAAGGTAAATTATCATCATCACGACACTTCAAGCAGTTCAGAGGTAGAGATCCTAAAAACAAAAACCCCTTTTTAGAGACAAAACATTACACGTCCCTATTTCAATAAAAAATGAATGTCAAGTCACATACGTTTTTCGGTTTGTGTAACCATCATCATTTTGTATTCCTCAGTTCTCTGCTCTAAAGGTACTACTTCTTCGATAGCAAATATCTTATCGTGAACTCTGATTTTAGTGTCATTTTGTGGCACAGATTCAGGTCCTAAATATAGAGTACCTACTAATTCATAGCAAGTTCTTAACTTGTTAATTTCACCAACAGAAAAGTCATACCTGTAAGAATTTAAAATATTGTATTTATTTGCTGTACATCAAATCAATTCATGAGACCTGTGCCCCAACAGTCAGAACATTAAAAGGCTGATGATGATGATGATGATGAAATCGTTAAAAATACAATAACTGATAACACAATAAATAATACATAGGTGATAATACATTAAATAAACTATCATAGTAATCACTGGATAATATAAAACAAAGTCCCACAGCAAGTCTGTGTGAAGAAAAAACTCGGAAATTGAGCCTCAGTCACTCACGGAGAACATCAGTTGCTTATAAGATTTTGTGGGGTCAGGGCGCTAGTTTGTAATAAATATGAAGTTTTGACATACCAATAGCCTTTTTCTGCTGGTTCGTCTGTATTGTGGTTAATCATTACTTTATAACCCACTTTCAGATCTTTGATGTTCACAACTGTCCTGGCTCGTGGCCTAATTTCCTTCAATTTACAGTAAAGGTTGGAATCTTCTCCACTGAAAATATTACAATTCCACATACAAATTACATAGTCTGTCGTAATTTTAATATCTTGATATCTAAAGCATTTTGCATGTTGTACTGAATTGAAGCTATAATTTAATTATAACTTCAAAAAGTAGTGTTCTGAAGTATAAATGAAAAATGCAAAGTAAAACGTTAAAAGGGTACATTGTGCATCATGTGCTCTGAGGGCCACATTGCCTAGCACATTCCTCAAAATATGCCCATTTCTCGAACAGATGTTACACAAATAATTTTTATATAAATTATAATCAATGAAGAGAAAATGGATGGAGCGACGATCTGCGTAAGGTGGCTGGCAGCGACTGGATGAGAAGAGCCGAAGATCGGGCTCAATGGCGCGCCCTGGGAGAGGCCTATGTCCAGCAGTGGACTAGAATAGGCTGCTGACGATGATGATGATGATGAAGAGAAAATGCACCTTTAATTCCTACATACTTACTCTGCGTCAAGCTGTACTTTGTATAATAAGCCTACATCTTTCTCTCGATCATTTTTCCTTGGTTCCGTTTCCAATTGTTTCTTTTTTAAAGATGATGTTTTACTGAAATATTTTGCTATGCCTTTCCTTTTACTTTTAGTTGGGCTCTCTTCAGTTGGTAGGTCAGCGGGTGGTTTATTCTCTGAATCACTTTCCTGGCCTAAGTTTGGTTTAATGTTACCATTCTCAATGCTACCTAATGGACAGTCATCCTTGGCACTGGTATGTACATCTGGATCATAAACTATTCTTAAAATTTTGCCTTCAGACCAAGCACCATGTTCTCTATCTCTCATGTCAATCAAATCACCCACAGCATAAAGTGCACTATTAGCATCTGATATGAAAAAATACATATGAGGTTAATAAAATTTTCATCAATAAAATTGCAAACAATAATTAAAATATAATCAACTTAAAAATAAGACAGAAAAGACAAAATACCTTTATAAGTTATTTTGATATCTTCTTTTTTATTAACAGCTTTCTCAGTGCATTCATTTTCTGCCTTTTTGAACACAGAGTTTTCTTCAGGTAAGATCTTAACCATAAGTTGAATGACGTCATTGAGTCTGATATTATAATCATGGAAGGTGTAGCCATCTTCTAACTGAAAACAATAATTTTTTAACTTTCATTATCAATAACATTGTGGGCATGGTTATAAATAAATACATTTTATACAATAATGTGGTTTAGATAAAAGAGATGCCTTGTCTAGATTTAAGATATTGTCCTTTTTTAGGTCTTAGATCTTTAATACTTTATGTTTTGTTATATCTCCTAATTTATAAGGCAGACTAGGTAATTAAATTAGTCTGTGTAATACTCAACCTTACTGCAGCAAGATAGCAGCTGTAAAGAGCCGACTCATCTCATTACAGAAGTCTAAAATAAAGTTAAGACTCATTTACCTTTCTTTTGTTTTTTGGTCATTAACATGTACAGTGGAAGACACATCAAGCTATACTCTGTGGAACCCTGTTGCAATAAGTTTTTGTTAAGATTCCTTGATATTCATATGAATGTATCAAATAAGCAAAGTACTAAAGTATATTGCCTGACGTGTTGTCCACTGTACCCAAACATTAACGATGAATTTTTAGTTCAGTTACGAAAAGTTAATAACAATTTATCTGTCCCTGAGAAGCCTGCTTGCACAAATGCACCCCTGATATTAGGTATGGAATTGGGATGAGTTTTGTTGCATGAACCTAACTTTGTTAGTCAGAGTGTAGATAAGGAAGAGGGCACCAAGATAAGTCGAAGGAGCCTTGCTTTGGGTAGTTGTCATGGTGCAACCTAACTTAGCCTAATCTATCTAAGTTCTGCATCCATAAGGTTTCTGTGAAATCGAACAGTTCATTTTTTAATGAATTCTCTTATCCCTCAGTGCTCACTTACACCACCCAAACTAGAATATTCCCTTATGGAACTGAGACAACATCTTAATTTACTAAACAGTCTTGGTATTACATGGTTATTATATTCTATATGATGGTTTGTTCACAATGTAAATTGAACTCTAGTTGAATTTGTGTCTGGGTTACCTTTTCCAAACCCATTTAAATATGCCTTTTTCTACAAAAACTACATAGAGAAAAGTCAGTGTCGCGCGAGGTTTAAGGCTGGGACTGCATGCGCTGGTTCGGTTCGCTACAGCCAATCACGAAGTGCTGACTTTTCAAGTGTGGGAAGGGCGGAATGCTTGTACCGAACCGGTGCATATAGTCCAGGCCTTATGCATGGTGTAGACAAGGCTATTTGTAAATTGATAATGTGGAATGAGAGCATGTGCCTAGAATTCTAACAATACGTCAAAGCACAAACATGGCTCGGCATCTGAATTATCTACCAAAAGGTTAATAAAAGGGTAAGGCGGTACAGTAGCCCTATGTATATCAGGTATAGGTAGACATGCAAAACTGTCGCAAAAGGTTAGGTTGGGGTGTCGCTAGCCTTAGCGAAGTCAGTTAAGAAGTCAGAATTTTTCTGCCAATTTTACCCTCAGTGCCAGGGGGTACTGAGGGTAAAATTGGCAGAAAAATTCTGACTTCTTGACTGATTAAAAAATGAACTGTGTCACAGAAACCGAAACCGACTCGGATATAGTAGGTTATGTTAGGTTGCATTATGACCACTACGCAAAGAGCCCCGCAAAGCGGGGCTTCTTCGACTACTTTTTGCGCCCCCTTAACGACACTTTGACCAACGGTTGTGCAACATAAAGAGACACGCAAGACATAAGAAATACATACCAGTTTTCCACCATAGAACAACCGTTGCAATTTTACATCTACATCAAACTTATCTTTGATTACTCGCCGAAATTGTTCAATTTTAGCTAACTTCGACTCCACAACGACAATAGTGTCGGGTTGACCGCACACACGTACTCGGACGTGCATGTTTTCAAAACATACAAGGAACTTATGGAGTAGAACCTTGAATTGTTTACAGTAAAATTACTAAAAAAATCCTATGCAGTAATATAAAATGTAGAATTAAATTTCTAATGACAGTGCAAATGAAATGGCGCGAACGCGAACATTATTTTTTTTTCATTGCAAAAAGCATGCACCATAAATCAAATATACAGCCAAAGGCATCGATTCCGAATGGCCGCTAAAGCTACACACACAGAAATAAACTGTCATATTTTTTTTCGTACTGACAATTGCTGTTGGTCCTAATGACCTTTACAGCTTCACCGGGGTTTTTGGGGCGAGCGCTAAGTGCGCTCCAGCCTGGAGGAGGACTTAAACTACTATAAGAAGCGACTGCCTAAGGGCACCCAGGTGGGTACGGACCTCGGCTTAGGACGTCGCTGGGGAGGGAGGGATCGGGGAGAAGCGGCCTGGAATATGCCGATAGCGCGTGTAAGCGCCAGAAGCGGGTCGCCGCCCGCGGTCACTCTTCCTTGTAAACGAGATTATGTATAAGAGAGTGGGAGGTTTCATTTAGGGCCTATTGCCGGGAGATGGTTGATCCTATTACAAAATTAGGGATATTGGGCATAATTTTCCCTAAACTCATCGACTTTATAAACATTTCCCGTAGCGATTTTTACAACGTTATATGCATTCATTTTTAACATTTTCTAAAGTTAAGTTAAGTTCGTTGGTTGATGGTATCTATGACTTGAGCATAATGTAAAAAATCGTGCGATTGAGATGTATGTCCAACGCTGCGAGAATCGCCTTCGAGAGCGATTCTCGTAGTGGAATGTCGAATTCGACTTTCCATGATTTCTGATTCTCGTGCGATTGAGATTTATGTCGAACGCAGCGAGAATCGCTCTCGCTTCTTATATATTGAATTGATATAGTGAACAATGGAGTTACCAGAACACATTTTTCAATCGCCCAGATATCACCAGTTTTCGGTTTAACTTACATGTATAAAAATTCCATTGTAGGAATCAAATAAGTATACGTATATATAATTAAAAATACGTATTTTATTTGTTCTAAAAATTTTAAAAATATCATATCACTATAAAATCAACAACTTTTTAAAAAACAGCGTAATTTACCGGTTTTTTTTATTGACAGCACTAGCTATATCCGATGATTTGTATAAAATGGCGTCAGCCGAGTTTTTAGAGCAAGCTTTGTCTATAGACGTTGACGAGAACGCTGTCAACGCGATCGTGGGTTCTCTTGAAAACCAGTTAGTTACGTCTGTTTGCTCGCTGGCATCTCAGAACAACATTGTGAATGTTATTCCGACTCAACTTAGCAATATTACATCAAGTGGAAGTTCTATTAATTGTGTACAGAAATACAACACGGACCAAATCAGTGGAATTTTTCAATCATCGAACAGTGGTGCAACCAATTCGTCCTATAACAGTGTGCAAGCATCAGTGCAATCAGTTATTTCCCAATCTTTGACTGGAGCTGTATCTAATTCTAACGAACCTCTAAAAGTAATATATTCCCAAACATCTCAAAATTTATCTAACCCTACGAGCCGTGTGACATTTCCTACTCAGTCTTTATCGAACGGTTGCATCAGTTTGTCATCTCAAAATCAAATTATTGTTCCACAATCTACTAACAAGATAATCACCATGCAGCCACCATTGGTTATAAAGCAGGGAACTACAACTGGTCAAGTGGGTATGCAGGCTGGGATGGTCACAGTACCTATGACTGTCAATTCGAATATGCCCACATCCATACCTAATGTTATGACTTTGAATAAGCCAGTAGCGCAAAATGTTGTAGTTACTACACAGAATATAGGGACAGCACAACCTACTATAATTCCAAATGTTCAAATATTGAATATGCGGCCTGGAGCTCCAGCTGTTGGAGCTCAGAAGTCAGTGGCAACTGTTTCTCCAAGAGTAGTCATCGGAACACCTCAAGTCGTTGGAACAAGGGCAGCTGCGCCAGGAGTAAGTTGTTAAAAATCCATGTATAGACATTATTTTGCACATTCATGATTCACTTCCTAGGTGCCTTAATATTAACATACTCACCAGGTATGCCTATATTAAAGACTTTTGTTTTTAAATTGTGATAAAAGAGTCTCAAGTGTAGGCATCGAATTAGCCACTAAAATGTATACATATGCTTTTGTACAAATGCTCTATAGGGCTATTACGTATCTCAAAACCATCAAATGATCAATGAATTAAACAGAGACAATGCTATGACGTTGGTATAGCAATGTCTCTTTTTAACATATGCCATATCATGTCATGAAAGAACCGTAATAAGCACCGTGGTCAGGTAATTTTGAATATAAATGGTGTTCCCATTTCTCATACGTAATTTTTTGTCAGTATTGTATTATTTATAAGGAACATGTACCATAATCTATAAAACGATTATATTGCTCAATGCTCTTCTTTTTGGCATCCATGTTTGTTGTTTTATCGCCACTTGTATTTTAGCGAACAGTGCAATATACACACAAACTTTATTTTTCAATGTGGTTTGCAAATATTAATCATTATATTTTTTGTGATTTTTATCAAGTATTGCCTATTTGTCAGTCCACCTGGTCCAGTTATATATGGTACATTTACTTATAAACATAATATAATACAAGTACTTAATAATCATATTTCATTATTCACTGGTCCATTGCATGTTTGACATAGGTAGGTTTATATAAACAATAGAGCATTTAATTCATAATTATCTGACAAAATATCATAATGGTAATTTTATATTGCAAGAAATTAAACATTTACCATTTATAGGGATATGTATGTCAATAATATAATAATACATATATTGCTGCTGTTGAATATTGTGAACAATGTAAATAAACCTTTTAATAAATATTTCTTTATGATCTATCACAGTAGATAATCAAAAACAGTCATGCAGTCATAACTTTTTTCATGTCCGAAACAGCATTCAATGATGAAATATTAATAAAAACAGGTATTTAAGTAAAAATTACAATTTGAAGTTCTTTCTCTTCTGTTAATAGCAATTTCAAAGATACGAATTTTTGAGGCACTTATGACACAATTATTATTTTTGTCTCATCAAAATTTTGTACTTTAAGAAGATCATATTACATGCCTACTCAAATAACGGAAAATGAAAAAAATCACAATAAACATTTATTTAAGGATTTTTCCAATACTTAATATTGGAAAAATCCCCATGAGGCACCTCCTAGGAATAGAGCTGTCCGTTATTTGGTCATGTCGATCGGCATAAAGCAGATAAAGCATCATGTTTTTATAATAAAAATAAGATCTGCCCCAGCCTTCTAACTTAAATTCATACCACCCATGTCTGATTTAGGACTGGACTGACTGGATTGGATCCCTCTCTCTTCATCCCCTTACTCCGCCAAGATATTTAGGGTTAGTAAAAGATGTCTCCATGTTTCTCGGTCTTGTGCTAGGTTGCAAGTCGCCGTTTTTTATGGAGGAATTGAAAGCCAAAATTTTATGTTATTTTTATTTTGGTCAATCATATTGGCACATGTGGTCAAATGCACTGTTGGCTTTTTAATGGTAGTTGATTCAAGTCTCTACTGTTAAAGTCACCTGAGTGGCAAATCAATTAATCCTCAAGGGCACTTTTGATTGCTTCTTGGGATTTTCCACTTCTAGGAGGCAAAAAAATTATTAAATTGTTTTGCCTCCTAGAAGTGGTGCAAATTCTGAAAATGTGGAAGTCTGTTAGTGGAAGATTCATCAAACAAGGTGGCTGAAGCAGGGTTTCCAGCTGTAACTCTTGCAATGTTAGAGGGTGAAACGTTTCGAGTATGGTCACGCGCTGTTGTTTTACCACCTTATACTTGCAGGAGTTACAGCTGAAAATCCTCCACATGGTATACTTGCCGAATTTTGCACGAACTAGTTCCCACTTTTTTCGAAAATCGTACAACTTTTGAAGGAAAATATGTTGTTACCAGAAAGTGCCCTTAAGAACTTCAATGATTTCCAGGCCAACAGACTTAAACAGTACAGACAAGAATCAGCCAACAGTGCATTGACCATATGGGTTAATAACTTGATTGACCAAACTAAAAAAGTTATTAAAAATTTTGCTTTGAAATCCAGCGACTTCAAAAAGTCCTATTATCTTTCTCATAAGTAAAAAAGTAAATTTTACGTTATTCACAAATTCCTAACAATATTTTTTACTAACTACCTGTATTATAATACCACTCACAACTAAAGTAAATGGGTATGGGTATATTTGGCACCTTGGGTAATGATGACATCAGTACTAATGCTGGATAGCAAAATAATATGTTCAATGTTCTGATGGAACATGACACTGTGATCAGATAGGTATATAAAGTTCATTTTATTCAATATTTTCTGCTAACTTTGTATTAGTTATTACTAGGTTTGGTTCAGTTCGTAGCAAAAATGAAAACAATTCAATGTGTAAAAAATTACATTGATATGGAAAATATTGTGTGAATGTGGCCTGGACGATGCTACCCTGGAACATCTGTTTTTTAATTGCCCTCGGTTGACAGTCCCTTTTTATGAGATCCTCCCCCCTGATTTCCCACACCCGGTAAATATTTCTTTCCTGCTCACTTTAGTTTACTCCCCTATGATCAAAATTCTTTATAAATGTATCGTTACCAACAACATTATACTCTAATGCTTAATCCTGTCCTCCAATTTAAAACTTGTATGTTTCTCCTGTAATTAGTACTAATAGTAGTGATAGTATAGTAAGTAGTAAATGAAATAACTGTTGTGTCAGTAAATAGTTTATAATGTCTGTGTATTTAAGTATATACCGACTAACCTAATTGTGTTGTCCTTTTTCTTTTAGTGAACTCAACATACCGCATTAAAATCTTGCCTTTCAACTTAAAATAATCGCACTGAGTCATTTTCAACCTCGACTTTGGCAGAATCATCGATAAAACGATGGGGCCATATTAAACAAATTGGAAATGGAAAATTATAAATTGTATTTAAGTTAATCTTGTAGTTCCCGGTTCAGAATAGGACTACCCCATATCTTCCCGTGGGTGTCGTAAAAGTCGACTAAGGGATGTGAGGGAATACGGTTCAGCTGTTCGCATCCGTAGTTTCTACCACAAGGCCCCACACATGAACCCTGGGAGCTATAAACGAACAGCCTACCAGTGGTAGGTCCAGGCTGACCGCGGCTTGACACCACCCTCCGGATAAAGACATGCCGCCAAGCGACCTAGTCGTGTTTCGGCACGATGTCCGGGGTAGCCACCAACAGAACGGGTATGGGCAGCTATACTGCACATGCGCACCGGTTTCCTTACTGCGATGTGTTACCGCGCCGGGCGCCTCGTCGTGGAGGGTAGCGGAATCCGAAGCACGGTTCTTCGCTGGCCGACCGCAGCTTGTAGGTCCAAGTAGTAGGCCAGCCACCTATGAAAGGTTGCCCCGCCACCTCGCGAAAAATCCCGGAATGTTTCACCGTGCCGGTTGGCGACCGGATTGGACGACTCGGTGGGCATCTCCGTGGGGGGTTAGGGCGTCCCCGAAGTCTCCAGATGAGGTTACCATACGTGTGGCGACCCCGCATGCGTCCCTGGGTGAGCTGTGCAGTCCCTTGCCTAAAAGGTCCAAAAAGAATAGTAAGTGTGCACAGCGGAAGCACGTCCTCCAACTCTTTTGTGCATTAAAGTGTTAAATAATAATAATAAAGTGCACCTCTCAAATATCCGAGGTCTGCACTCAAATATCGACCCAGTTCACCACCACCTCGAAACTGAAAATCCACACTTGCATACGGAGACTTATCTCGGATGTCCGTCAGACGCGTCATACTTACACTACCCAGAGTATAACCTGGAGCACAATTTTAAACCCCGCGCTGGAATATGCGTGTATGCTCGCGACGACATCTGCTGTCGGCGTCTCCGGAACCTTGAAGATCCCAAATTTTCTGTACTATGGATGCTGGTGGACACTGGTCTGGAGCAAATGCTCTATGCTTGTGTCTACCGTTCGTACAGCGGTGACCAGGAGACAACCAAGTTAATTGAACGCCTTAGCCTTGCGGCGGAAGTGGCCCAACGACAGTATCGAGGTATCGGTAGCAAGGCTTTCTGGTCCCTCGCCAAATCAGTCGAAGCTAACTTCTGTCGCCCTTCGCTGCCACCTCTGGTCAAACCCGATGGGTCGCTGGCTCACACCGCGAAAGAGAAGGCAAACTTGTTTGCCTCTCTATTTGCTAGTAATTCTTGTCTAAATGCCGGAAGTGTGGTGGGGTAAGGTGGGTGGAGGTTTGCTCCACCCACCTTACCCCACTGCGACACTGCCATTACAGAGTCGCAGAGGTCTGCATTAAGCAAAAGGAGGTACTTAAAATGTTCCGCACTCTAGACGTGAATAAAGCCAGTAGTCCTGACGGGATACCAGCCATCGTCTTGAGGGACTGTGCTCCTGAGTTGCCTCCTGTCTTGACGCGCCTGTTTCGCCTCTCCCTAAAGACTGGTCAAGTTCCGAAGTCCTGGAAGCTTGCTAACGTGCAGCCTGTGCCCAAAAAAGGTAACCGTGCTGACCCTGCTAATTATAGACCCATTGCAATCACTTTCATACTTTGCAAGATCATGGAACGTATATTGAACACCAAGCTTCTGGCATACCTAGAAGGTAATGATCTCCTCAGTGACCGACAGTATGGTTTTCGCTAAAACCGGTCTACTAGGGACATTCTGTTTCACGCCACTCACTTCTGGGGCGAAACCATTGAGAAAACCGGTGAAGCTCTTGCCGTGTCACTTGATATTTCTAAGGCATTTGACAGGGTCTGGCACGGTAGCCTATTAAGCAAGCTTCCTTCATATGGAATCCCAGCCAGTTTGCGCATATGGATCGCGGATTTCTTGAGTGGACGGTCAATACGCGTAGTCCTAGATGGCTGCTCGTCTGACCATCAACGCCGGAGTTCCACTAGGATCTGTCCTCTCTGCAACCCTTTTCCTGTTGCACATCAATGATCTGCTTATATCGGGTATTTTTGGGTACGCATACGACAGCACGGTTACGGAGATATATCTTCCTGTTATGCGCGCGGAGCTGGGGAGACCCGACTCGAAGAGAGGCCATGGTTGACCGTATCGACTTGACCTTAAGGGCCGTGTCCGATTGGGGCGATGCCAATTTGGTCAAGTTTAACGCTACTAAAACGCTGGCGTGTCTATTCACCGCTAAACGGAGTCCCTTCCATCTGACTCCGACTTTCCCTACCTAACCTAACCGACCACCTCAGCATTTTGGGGTTAGATCTAACTCCCAATCTTAACTTTGGGCGCTCCATTGAGTCAAAAGCTCAGACCGCAGCCAAAAAATTGGGCATCCTGAGTAAGGAAAAAATAAAAAGTTATAAATTCCAAAAGGAATCTTTTGGAAAAAAACCGATTGTGTATTCTACATAAATATTTGTTTTCATTTTTGTTATAAAAGAGTGTGACCGTAATTATTACTAAGGATTACTTGAAATCATAGTTTATTATAGGAACTTGTTTTATACCAATAAAAAACCAAAAAACTTTTATTATTGAAAATGTGAACCAAATCATGCCTATACTGCCATGCATAATGTAATAAGACACCAGCTTACACCATACTAACTTAAATCTACAATCAGCATAATATATAATGCAATAATGTACTCTCACTTAAATGTTGCACTTATTTTCACCATTATTTTCAAATCCACTAAATGTACCTAACAAATGACCTGCTTTAGATTCATTATTTCGGATTTTGAGAACCATTTTGTGATTAAACAATTATTTGCACAAAACAAACTGTGAGTTTAGATAAATTGAAACAAGGCGTTCATTTTTAGATAACGCTGCAAACTCTGCAGAGTCTACAACCAGGGCAGCAGGGTCATTTGTTGTTAAAGACTGAGAACGGTCAATACCAGCTCCTGAGGGTGGGCCCTGCGCCTACGGCCAGCACTCTCACAGCGCCACAGGGTCAGACCATCCGGTTGTCGACCGTGCCGGCAGTAAGTAGGCACTACACTGCTGCTCACCCTTCCTGAAACTGGACAATTATTCTTATATATTTGTTGACAACTTTAATTTTATGATTTTGTCCAGTTTCACGTGGTTAATCATGCATGTAAAAAATATGGTGAAGGTGCATGTTGTAAGGTAATTAAATTAACCAGGTAAGAGTCTAATTGCTATTCCTTCCCACATCATTGTGTACTTATTAACATTAATTGCCTGTAGAATAGATTAACCATCAGTTGCACGAAAAGTCCTTCAAGTTAAGTCTTCATTTAAAATACATGCTATCCCTTTCTTCGCTATAGTACTAGATAGAGATGACACAAGACTTAAGATACATTAAGGACGTTTCTTGCAACTTCACAGTATGCCTACTACCTGTTGCAATTGTCTCACTAATGTTTGTTATAAATTGTAGCTTTTACAAAACTAAAATTTTATTCACACTCCAGGGGATTTATGTTTTGTAGAGGTATATTCTTGCTATTGAAAGATGCTAGTTCCATAAAAAAACAAATAAGTCTTATCGCGGTATTACATAGGGTAATTTCAGAATTAGTTGGCTTCCATAAGCATGCATTTTATATATAAGTATCAGTAGTAATTACACCAGTTTATAAATGGGTTCATCAGCTATTTGCTGCTTGCCCATTTAACATATATAACATTAATTGTGAATCACATCTATTTCACACAATTGTTGTGTTTGTACAGCATCCTGGCATTGCGACGGTATCAACAAGTGTAGCGGCGCCAGGGCAAATGCCGGCACAATTAGCTACAGGACCGGTGCCAGCACCAGTGGTCGCTGCATCTGTGGCTTCTACGAACCCACTGCCACAGGCTCCCACCGTCACAACCCAAGTTAGTTCACTACATTTAAATAGTAGATCATACAATATATATTTCTATTTGTGATCCCGAGGGTGTAATTTAGCATTTCATGAAGTATTTAAAGCATTAATCGAATTTTGGTTGAACTATATACATACATACCGTTTCAGTTCAATAGGTCCCTTTCCTTATCTTGACACTACAACCCTTGAGGGGTAGACAGTTGCACGTTTCTTTCGCTTTGTATCTACACTTTCCATAAAATGCTAAATTACATGAGGTCCCTTCACAGTCACATGGTGTATGTTTATTTATTTCATTGTTATATTTATTGACAGAAGCCTTCAGATAATACAAAAGAGAAGTGCAGAAACTTCTTAGCTAATCTCCTGGACCTATCGAGCAAGGAACCAAAGTCAGTGGAGAGAAATGTAAGGAATCTTATACAAGAACTAATAGATGCACAAGTGGAACCTGAAGAATTCTGTGACAGGCTCGAGCGATTACTAAATGCCAGCCCGCAACCGTGTTTAATTGGATTCCTAAAGGTTAGCAAAAGATAAATTAAATGGTACATGGTTACTTGACAAAATTTGATTCCTAATTCATGTTTGTGTTTTCAGAAAAGTTTACCACTGCTCAGACAGTCTCTGGTTACCAAAGAGCTAGTAATCGAGGGAATTAATCCTCCTGCGCCCCACGTGGCATTCTCTACGATACCTGCGCCCACGCAACCAGTTTTAACTACCCCAAATGTACAGTTGGTAAGTTAGACACGGTTATGTTGACTATAGATTTTTTCAGTTTCTGAGATCAGAAAATGTATTTTCTAAGACCAGAAATTATAGATTCATAGTGTTATGATGATATAAATTATTACATACTGTATACGTTCTATGAAATGTTTAACACGAATTTTGCGTAACTAACATAATTTGCTTTTTAGCGTTATCGGTTTATGTTTCACCAGCAGAGAGCCTCTTATCACTATATTAATTTAACATAATATTATGCACTACAAAAGACAAATCCACTAATAAGACTAGAATCAAAGCCAGGTGTTCCTAAACACTATAATTATTTTGCATCTAACTTTAAAATTATATTTCTACAAATTATCGTTGTTGGCACATTTATTTCCGCACCAATCACAAATGCTACCTATCTGTGAACCTACAAACCAAACTACAAGTGACGTAGTTTCAAGAATACGCCAAATAATTCATTATATCACAATTTTAGAGTTCAATATAAATATTAATTTATTAATTAAGCAAAGATATATAAAAGATATATATATATATAGTAGACAGTACGGGAAGGATCAAGTTGTCGCTAGAGTGTTATTTCGCAACATGAGATTTGTCTCATGTGATTGCGAGTGTTGTGGATACACGAGTGCGACGAACTGTCTTCCCGTGCCTGATGTACACGATATTTTTTGTTACACTTGCGAGAAAAGAATAATATAAAAAATAACTAAAGTGTTCCACGTTTTTCATTCATTGGGCTTAAATGAATGAAATTTATAAACCGCGTGACATAAGCCGTTATTTATTAGAATAATTAACGTCTTAAATATTTGTAACAGTATTTTTTCAATTATATTGATATGTTCTTTTATTAAAATATTAATCATAGAATCTTATCACTTATATAAAATATTTGTACCTTACACTTTGTACATATTGTTGATTACTTCCGATCATGGGTAATTATTCCCACACTCAGTGCCTCAAAGTGGCACTTACCGCACAGTTTTCAGTCGATAAATATACCTATTTTTGAGCAGGTGTAACAAAAAAAGCTATTTTTAGCGTTATTTTAATTTTGTGCTATTTAGGGTATCGAACAAAATAGACAGTTAAAACATTGGTCGTGTTGAACTCAGCAACCCGAAGAGGAAAGTTCGAGTCCGACCCTCACACCCCTTCTGCCGCCGGTGCTTCCCGTAACATTAGCGCCCCCTCTCGTGCCATCACCAAAAACCATAAACGTAGTTTCGGTGCAGCCGACGTCCTCTCCCCAGGTTTGTCCAATACTGGCAGTTACTGGCAATAGATTTACATGTCGCTTTTGCTTTATTTTTCGTTTTAAATCATCCGACTGACTATTTTTATTTAATACTACTCTGCTATTTGTAGGCTTCGGTCAGAAGTTGCACCTCACATTGAGCTTCTATGGATGTCAATACTTGACTTGGTATCAATAAGAACAAAATCTTGAATGCAAGTTAATGATAGGTTTAATTTAATTTTATTACGGTTTTTTCCTGTGGTATAATATTTTTTTTGCCATAAATAGCGTCTCCTGGAGCAATAAACTATCTTATAACAACGATTATTAACAACTTTATATTTAGTTCTTTGTTTTGTTTCGATCAATTCCTTTGTGTCGTGATTTTTGTTTCACAGTTGTTTGTCCAGGCAACTTTTGGTCGAATTATCATTTGTGGCCACTTACCTGGAGTGCAGGATCGCCCGGGTGGATCCACCATCTTAACTATTTCTGTCGCAAAGGATTATGTGTTTCGGTTTGAAGGGAAAGAGATCCAGCGTAATTACCAGCACATTAGGCACTACATCTAAGTCCTCAGGGTTAGCAGCGCATCGAAAACTCTCTAATAATAATACAGTGAGGTGAGATATCTATGAACGCGGAGTCCATTTACCATCAGGTTGTTTGCTCGTCTGCTCTTATACAATAAAAAAAAGTGTCACGGACCCATTGTGAGCAATCAACATGGCGTGAATTACAGAATATTTGCCAACAACCGATTTCTGATGTTTAATTCGTTTTTATTTTCAAATAAAAACATACAGCTACTAAGTTCGACTAAAAAGTTGAAAGTGCTGTTAATAGGACCCTCATTATTTATTATATTGTTAGTTATACCTTAGTGAAAATTAGAAAAAAAACAACTTAATAATGCTTGTATAGTACTTTAACCAGCATGTTCAGGATGAACTAAAATAAATTAACTGTACTTACAAATAATTTGCATGATTCTCTTTCAGTGTTAGCTTCTTGTAACAATTTTTTTCTTTAAATTTTTAATGTTCTGTAAACAGGATGCCGTTTTAATTTCCTGAAGCATTAAGAGCGTTAAGGTTCGCATACTTAGATAACTACAGTAACAACATTAAAAAAAATCGTACTTATTTCTATTTCTCAATATTAATGTGTTCCATGAAAGAACTAATTGCTACCCAGGCCTATTATACGCGCTCTTCAAATATTACAGGTTATTAAAACTCCACCTGTAGAGGTGAGGATGAGACTGTTGTTGATATAAACATATGAAATATTTAAACATTATTTACCTATATTTTATCATTATAGAGTAGTTATAAGTTGAATAAAAAAGTGAATATATATATTATATATTCGCATTCATATGTTTCTGTTACTGTTAAATATATTTAACAGTAACAGAAGCATATGAATCCGAATATACAGAAAAATGTTATTTATAATTACTTAATATCCAATTAGTTTGTTCATGTGACCAGGCCTCCCATCTAAAATCTCGCAATGAATGTGATTAATGCTATGTATGCCAGGGTCTTAGCTAGAATTAGCAGAAGTTCATATAGAGTAGGTACATATTATTATATGAACTTCTGCGAATTCTAGACATATTATATTTTGTGATGCATTTTATTACGTTTTAAAAACATATTTTTGTTGGCAATAACTGACGTAAACGTAATATGTATGTCGTGAGTATGCTGCTTGATATCTATGGTCCTATTTCCTATTGCTATATCCTGTACGTCCTATGATGTTACGCCTGACAGCTGTCAAGTGACTAAACTAGTAATGTGACAATACTTTTGGTTTCGTAGTACTCTACTAGTTACATCCAAACTGTATTAGGTACCGATATAGGTTATTATGCGAGTTTACTAATAATACCAACCAATAATAATAAAATAAGCACTCTTGATCTCAATTATTACATCGGCGAAGTCGACAGACCAACTTGTACCGAACTTGGCCCCTTTTTACATTTATGTTTTTGGTGGGATTTCATTTAATGAATACGAAATCTTTATTCATCGGAAGAAGAGGAACTGTCGTCAGCAGTATACCTCTAATGCAAATATCCAGTATTAAAATGAGACACTACAACGTAATTGTGCACGTTCGAATAAAACCGAATAAAGGATAAGAATGTTACGGAATTTAATGTTATGTAGCAACATTGGATGGTTTGTATTTTTTTTTGCAATATGATTACTGATTAGGTATAATATGTTAGTATAATTTGCATTCTCCCGTTAAGTATACATTTGCAACGACACATTCAGGTTACGTCCTATCGAATGTGTCCGACAAAACATCGTAGAACGTACACCCTATAGTTTGATATGAAAGATGTAACTTGTGCAAACGTTTACAGAATTGTACATTTACTCCACAATAATAACGTTGGACATAAAATAAACTCAAAATTTATGTGATTTGTGCGAAATTAGAAAATCAATCTTGATAACGAGAATATGATAATTTAAACGGAAACTTAAACGGAAAAAAACGATATTTTTTTTAAAAATTCAGAATTTATACAATGTTTTTATTGAGGCATAAAGGTACCACTCTGAAAATATTTGCACCACTCTAGCTAAGTAACAAAAATAATAATAAAAATCACACTTGCTTATAAATGGCATCTTCGTGCATGCGTAGCCGATCATAGAAAACTAGAATTCTATACTCGTTTGACATAAAATTCATGTGATTCCGACTCAGATAAAATAACCTCACCACAGAAATCATCATTGCGGCTCCAAGGTACCAGGCAATAACTTAATTACATAGTTACTTTAACAATCAGTAATGTGTTTACTCGCCAGGTGTGTTGAAAAACCTTGTAATACACTTGCTAAAGGCAATTATAAACTCGGGCCGTAAAAGCCCTCGCCTAATTACCTCGTTTAAAATTGGTTACTTTCCGCACTAGTGTCGTAATATACTATGTTTTTTTTTTTTACAGCAGAAACCAGGAGGTAAATCTGGAAGTACAATAGCTGTACTGCAAAACATTCCCGTACATACAAAGTTAAACGTCAGTAAAGTGAGCGGTGGTGGCAAGGCAATGACTGTCAACAGTAAAGCTAATTTCGCGCGAAATGCGGCTCCATCTGCGGCACTATCGACTGTCTTAACACCGGGAAAGTCACTCCTAAAGGAGAAAGAGAAGAAGTCTTCAATGCAATACTCATCGCAGCCTTTCGTTGATGATAAGATGGCTGGTGATGACGATATAAATGACGTCGCTGCGATGGGTGGCGTGAACTTAGCAGAGGAAACGCAGCGAATCCTCGGCTCGACAGAACTTATCGGTACACAAATCAGGTATTATTCATTCTTACAGATAACAATAGTAGATTGTTTACCTAGGGCGAGAGGGACCAGATTGTCGGCACGAGTCTACCTCTGTCTGCAACACTCGCCTACGGCTCGTGTTGCGGACAGACGAGTTCGACAAGTGGTCCTCTCACACGAGTTAAACACACATTTTTGTTACATCTACGAGAATATAAATAAAAAATATATATTTATAAGTACATACCTAAAGCGCACACACACATACTTTTTGTTTTGAGTTATCCGCTGGCAAATTATCTTCACTACTCATATAAAATATTTTGATCACAAGGTACAGTTTGTTTGTAATTGGTATAAAATTGCTACTTCACTTATTGTCGAGACTTCCGTTCGTGAATAATAGATTTCCGCCCTATAAATCTCGGAAATCTATTCCCGCCCTAGGGCGTGAATAGTTTTCTGTGAAAAAATCCGCCTATTTTTTGAACAGATGTAACAAAAACGTATTTATTATTTAACCTTGTGAAATCAATGGCATAATGTTAATATAATTTCATTTCTAACAGATCATGCAAAGATGAATATTTAGTACCGATGAGTCTGATGCAATCTCGATTGAAGGCAGTTGCAGTTAAACATGGACTTGATGAGCCATCTGCAGAAGTAGCAGGCTTGATGAGCCACGCTGTACACGAACGGCTAAAAAACCTAGTTGAAAAACTGGCTGTAATCGCTCAGCACAGGATCGATCTCATTATCAAGGTAATTTCGTAAATGTCCATAAATCATATATTTGCATATACGTTATTTCATTTTAGAAATAAGGCCAATATTATTAAAGAAAATAATTGCACCACGTTTTATTAGCGAATAATATAAATTGGAAATAAGTTCTAAGCAACTACCCTTAGCCTCGGACTTCTTGTGTCTGGTTCCAGCCCCGGTTCGGTACGCTGCAACCAATCACAAAGCGCTGATTTCGTGTGTGGAGGAGCGAGCGGAGCGATGTGTTTGGTCGTAGCGAACCGTAACCGGGGCTGGAACCGGACACGAGAAGTCCTATTTTTATAGACTGAAATAAATGTTGTCTTCCTGAGGCAATCACAACAAAATAAGTGTTTTATGTAAAACTATTATGTGCTAAAGAAATTCCAGTAGTAGCTCCTATCTACAGTTTACAACTATTTAACTAGCAATATTTTTATTGTGAATGAATTTTTTAATTCTTTTGCTTTTATTGTGTGTTTGTTCAAGATACAAAATAACAAAGCTAAAGCGAATTTAATATTTTATATTAAATGCATAAGTAGGAAAATACTACTAATTTTTTTTTCCTTTATTTTTTTATGAAGTCTGCGAAATTGTATGCATATCGCTTATGCGAATACTCTGGTTGCGCCTAGTGATTTGATACTCTATACTGAATTCAGAAACAACTGCAACTTATGCTAATCGTTTCAGTACGCACAGAGTACTATATATACTGACGTAACAGTAGGTAACACCTACCAAAAAGTAAACTTCTGTTATATATGTACGTAACCAACATCATTAAACCCTCGTCTTATGTGTTATGCTCGCTGTTCACACCCGACAACCCGAAGAAGAGCGAGGACGAGTGTGTACATAGTGGCTCTCGCCTCGCCTCGCTCTTCCTCATCTCGGCGCCTCTTCGGCATTTTTCGCGGTGTCAAAAGGCCTCTCCACAGTTTAACAATAAATAAAGTGTGGGCGGCGGTATTAACTTACGTAATATCAGTGATAGATAACTGACAGTGACAAATGTCTGTGATATATGACATTGTGACACATCGTATGAGGTTGTATCTCACAAGTCACGACAATGGACTGATGCCATACCAACTATACTATTGGGAATGTGTGCGTCCATTAGAGAAGACACAAATCATTCTATCTCTCAAATGGTCTATGGAAAAACAATTCGACTACCTGGCGATTTATAATATTAAGATATTTTTAGCAGTGGAAAAATGAAAGAAAACTAGTGTTTGAAAGCTATAATATTAGAAACTAAATAAATAATTGAATTCAAATATAATTTTCTTATTTCCAAACCATGTATGGAATCATGTCGACACACTGCCGGTAAAATTGTAATAAAAAGTGTATGCTAACATATATTATAAAGTAGATAACTCCGCGGACGTAAGTTTATGATTTATATCAAGCATGAAATGCAGACATTTTAGCGTCATGGCATGAAGGAACGAACGCCCGGGGCAGACACTTTTTTCTTTCATCCAAGGCTATCGAAAGGTGAAACAATTGGATTTTCTTAATAAAACTTCATTCATAACTCTAACTCGACTAAAATGTGGATGCCTTTGTCATGAAACAATTTAAATATTGTCTTGTTTTTCAACTACATTATATTTGAAATATGCCTTGCGTTTGTCAGCAGGCCGATTCCCGTTACGAGGTAACTCAAGACGTGAAGGGCCAACTAAAGTTCCTAGAAGAACTCGATCGTGTCGACAAGAAACGACGCGAAGACTCCGAGAGAGAAATGCTCCTACGTGCTGCCAAATCCAGATCAAAGAATGAAGATCCAGAACAAGCCAAACTGAAAGCCAAAGTAATTCTATTCATAGTTATTATTTATATTTATATTCTCCCTATACATATAACATTGCTTTTCAGACCTAGCTTTAAAATCCGATGTACTGACTAGGAAACTGCTTCGAAAAGTCGATAAGTGCATAACAAAATGATATAAACAAAACAATGAAAATGTTCACGGTTTATTAAAAAAAAAATATTTTAATAATTTTTTAATACATTCAGGCCAAGGAAATGCAACGGGCAGAATTAGAAGAGCTCCGTCAGCGTGAAGCGAACTTAACTGCATTGCAAGCTATAGGACCCCGCAAAAAGCCAAGACTGGACGGACCTGCTGGAGCAGGCGACTCTGTTACCAACGGTTCTAACCATGGAAGCAGTGGATTTGTGAGTTTCTTCTCCTCATTACAGTCAATAGTGTTATAGACTGAATAGAATATTTTATAGATTTATTGTAACTGAATTGACACTAATAAACAAAAGAATCTTTTTTCAATATAGTCTCTGTGCTGGACCTTTCGTGAATACCACGCGGCGAGCGCTGTGGGATACTGGAGTAGTTTGACGATCTTCAGTTAATTCGTCGTCATCTGCTGATATATCTTCAACAATCATGAAAGCCGGTTTCAGTCTGTCTATTGATATTTTTTCTTCTCTTGAAGTCAAGAATTAAGTAATTCTCAGAATAAAATATTTGTCTTCTCTCGTAATTATTTCGAATGGTCCTTCATATGCCGGATCTAACGGCTTTTTTACTCTGTCCACTCTCACGAATACGTGTGTACACGATGACAACCCTTTGTGTACAAATATATTATTTGTTGTCTTGTGAGGGGTTGGCACTGGCTTCAATTTTTGCATTTGATTTTGTAGTTCTTTAACAAAGCTTTCTGATAATTGTTCAGTTGAAGGTTTATCAAAGAAATCGCCAGGTAGTCGAATTGTTTTTCCATAGACCATTTGAGAGATATAATGATTTGTGTCTTCTCTAATGGACGCATGCATTCCCAATAGTATAGTTGGTATGGCATCAGTCCATTGTCGTGACTTGTGAGATTTGATTGCGGCTTTCAGCGTTCTGTGCAGGCGTTCAATTTTGCCGTTACATTGGGGATGATAAGCTGTTGTATGACATAATTTGATTCCACATTTGTTGGATAAACATTTGAATAGTTCCGAAGTAAATTGGGTGCCTCTGTCGGTAATTAATTGTTGAGGAGTACCAAATCGTGTACTCCTCAACAAGTAGTATCCAATTGTTGTAGAAAGCTTTTGCGACAGTTTCTGCAGTTATATTTGGGATAGGTATGACTTCCATCCAGTTAGTATATCTGTCAATGCAAGTGAGACAATAATGTTTTTCGTCCGATTGAGGAAGCGGGCCAATGAGGTAAATATGGACAACACTAAATCTATCATCTGGTTGCTGGAATTCTGTTAATTCAGATTTAGTATGCTTTGTCACTTTATTTCGTTGGCATTCCAGACAAGTTCTTGACCAAAGCTTAATGACGTTTCTAATATTTGTCCAAATGTATCTAGATGTGGCCTGTTTAACACTTGCTTTCACACCTGGATGATGCAAATTATGTATGCAGTTAAATATCAATTTTCGAAATATAAAAGGTATATAAGGTCTGATATTTTGTGTTGATGTATCACACCAAAGGTTTCGACCAGAAGGTAATGTGTATTTCTTCAATTTAAGAGATGTATTTGTCATCAGTGTTTTGAGATCTTCGTGTTTGTCTTGTTCTACAGCTATCTCATCATAGTCAATTAAACGAACTTCTTCAATACGCGACAGAGGATCTGCAACGATATTGTCTTTTCCACTAATATGCTGTATATTTATAGAAAATTGTGAAATAAATTGAAGTTGTCTTTGTTGCCTTGGAGATGCTTTATCGTTTTTTGCTGTAATGAAAATGTTAATGGTTTGTGATCTGTGAAAATGATAAAGTCTCTTCCTTCTAAAAAGTGCTTAAAATGTTTAATGGACATGTATATTCCTAGTAGCTCTCGGTCGTAAGCACTATATACTTTTTGTGCTTTATTAAGTTTTTTGGAATAAAATGCAATCGGTTTCCAGCTTTTATCTTCATACTGCTGTAGCACCGATCCCACTGCAGTATTAGAAGCGTCTGTAAATAATGCTATTGGTAAATCTGAATTGAGGAATGTTAATAATGCCGCATTTGCTAAGTCGTATTTGCATTTGTTAAACATTTATATCGCTTAATCTGTCCATTGTACTTTTCGCTTGTCTTTTTTTAGCACCTTTTAGGTAATCATGTAGTATCGCTTGAGTATTAGCTGCATTTTTAAGATAACGTCTATAAAAATTCACAAAACCTAAAAATGTACGTAGATCTTACAAGGTCTCTGGTAGCTTGTAGTCAAGAATGACTTGCACTTTGTGTTTAAGTGGTTCAATTCCATTTGGAATTATATTGTATCCCAGAAATTCTACTTCATTTACACCAAAAGTTGACTTTGCTACGTTAATTCTAAGTCCGAATTTATCAAGTAGTTCGAATAATTGTTTAAGGTTCTGTTCGTGACTTTCTGCGTCTTTAGAAGCTACTAAAATGTCATCAATATACGGAAATACAAAATCTAGACCTCTGACGACTTCGTTGATGAATCTTTGAAATGTTGAAGGTGCATTGCGTAGACCAAAACTCATGACGTTAAATTTGTATAAGCCGAATGGCGTAATTACTGCAGTTTTGTGTTTATCCTCATCCGCCATTGGTATTTGATAGTAGGTTTAAATGAGATCAATTTTGAAAAATATTGTTTTATCCTTAAGGATAAAATTAACATCTTCAATTCGTGGCAATGGGTATCGATCTGGTACAGTTCTTTCGTTTAATCTGCGATAGTCTCCATAAGGTCGCCAAGTTCCGTCCTTTTTGCCCATTGCGATTTAGATGGTTGTATTCCGTTATCCAACATAAATTGAAATTCTTGTTTTGCTTTTTCTAGCTTTTTTCTATCAAGCTGTCTAGCTCTTGAATGTACAGGATCACCTGTAGTTTCAATATGGTGTCTGGTATCATGTTTAACATTGCCAAGAAGGAAGTTTGGTTTCGTGATATCAGGATATGGGACTAGTAATTTGTGGTATCTTGATGCTTCGTTCTTTGAGCTTATTATCTCGTTTATTTCGATAGACGCTACGATGCTAAGCTGAGTAACGCCATCGGTAAGTTTTCTAGCATGCAAGTTTATTGTTAAATTAATTAGTTCAAGGAAGTCTGCTCCTAGTATGCCTCTTGTTACTTTCGCAACTATAAATGGCCATCGGAATTTTCGTCTCAGCGCTAGGTCTATTGTCAATAATTTAGTACCATAGGTTTGGATTTCTGTGTTATTAGCTGCGAAGAGCTTATATGAGCTTTTAGTGCAATTTTGAATATTTAAGGCAGGTATTATTGAGACATCGGCGCCACTATCGATTAAGAATGGCAGACCAGTACATTTGTCTTTAACGAATAATCTTGATCTGTAGCACGTTTCATTAGCGGCAGACGTTTGAGCCGCTATTTCTTCTGCCGGCTGGCGTTTCCCTGATTGTAGCTACATGGTTGTTGGTATTTTTCTAGCTTATGTCGTTTACCAAATCGGAGATGATAGAAAAAATACTTTCCTTTAGGATTAAATCGATCGCGACTGCGACTGTGTGAGCGGCTACGAGATCTAGTTTCAGCGTTACTTTTGGAGCGTCTGACAGTTAAGGATTCGTTCTTTTTTTCCTGTTCCTCGATTTTTGTAAGCGAACTGAAACTTGTTGACGGTATTGGCTGCTCACTTGTTGAATAAATAGTCGGAGTTGAAAATATTTCAATAATTTTATCAGCCATGATAGCTAATTTATCTAAGTTTTCATCGCTGACTATTATATTTTTACCGCAATAGGAAGTTTGTCTATCCAAATAGTTTTAAGGGCTTTACTGGATATTTCTGTTCCTGCCAATTCTTGAAGCCGACGTAGGAATTGGCTAGGTTTTGCATCTCTTAACTCGACTTGGGTCAACAGTCTTTTGATCTTTTTTTCTTCACTTTCCTTGTATATGTCTAGTAATCTATTTTTTGCCAATGTATATTTTGTTGTGCTCTCTGACAATATAATATCGTAAAGATTTTCTAATATTGATGGGTCTAATTGTGATAATATATAGTTGAATTTGGTTTCTTCAGTAGTGATTTTACTGATTTTGAATAATGCTTCAACTTGGTAAAACCTGGCCTCTCTTTCAAAAAAATTGGTATTTTAATACTGACTGTGTGTTCTTCAGCGGGGAGTGGCACTTCCACTTCAGGATCTGACATTGTATATTGACAACCTGTATATCCTATATATATGTACTTACGATTACACCGTGTATATTTTTTGTTACAAAAATCGAAATTTTTTATGGAATTTTTGTTAGTTTTTCGCCGAATTTTTTTACACACACTTTATTATATTATGATCACGTCGGGATCACCAGTTATAGACACCTCACTATATAATAATACTCAAGTTTTATTACGATAATATTTTATAGATTTATTGTAACTGAATTGACACTAATAAACAAAAGAACAACTAATTTTCCTATCCACACTGTCACTGTCTTCTTTTTAATATAGTCTTTGTGCTGGACCTCTAAGGAGGCCTGCTATAGTATTAGAAAACTCTTCTGAACATTTGAATTAAGATATGTATCTATTTTTCTAGACTGGTCGCAGCCAACTGGCCCTCCGCACGCGTTTGAAGCGCATCAACCATCGCGACATGGTATTCTTGCTTGAACAAGAACGGGAGACTGCTCACTCACCCATGCTTTTCCGTAGCTACCTCAAGTGACCTTCCATAGGCACTTACACTTCCAGCTGAAAACGTAGCCGGTTGTTTGCTGTAGTAGTGGTATAGTGCTAAAGAGAACTTTATCGGAATAGAAAGATCATTCGTCCATACCGGTATGTGCGATCCTCGAGTGGCCTTTACATCGTTAGGTTCATGTACATATGACACACATCCTGTGATTGACATTCAGTTGTGAAATGATGACGATGATGGAGCCCTAGCAACATTAGATTGTGTATATATTTGATTTTAATTAGTATTTATAATTATATATGTACTTAATAGTATGTATGTACAACTATTGAACTTTTAAATAGTTTTATGGTACTTGTATTGAGTTTGTATAGAGGTTCGTAACGATTTGAGGCCTCACCCACGCACATCTTGCTCAATGTTTACGGTCGAGGCTGCGCAAAGTCAGCGAGCCGCTCAGTGACGAGGCAACGTGCTCGCCGGCTCCCGGTGGTCATGAAAAAACCACCGTGGATCGCCCCCGAGCATGCGCTCGCCCGAGGCAGGCTTAGGTCGAGCCTCTGGGCGTCGGCAGGATTTCTTTCAGAGAGGTGCATCTGCATCTACACATGAAAAGGGTAGATGAGAACACTGAATTCATTGACAAGGTTGTTGTTGAAAAAAGAAGATGGCCTACCCCAGGCCCATGTACGAAAAAGTACTTGCCACCACGAAAGTGTTTATAAACTATTTGTTTAATTTCAATGCGGTAGAAAAAAGGAATACGTGAAAAATATTAATTTTTTTTGTAGTATATCATACATTAATTCATTATTTCAAGACACCTAAACTTTTGGCAAAATATTAAATTTAGGTGTTCGAGCCTAGACTTTAACCATCCTATATTCTTCTCCCCCGGTCAAGTGCGCAAAGTGCTCTAACGCCAGAAGCCGAATAAAGCCCCGGGCGCGGACCGTATCACGAACATGGCGCTTCGTCACCTGCCGCAATGTACCGTCGTCGCGGCGGTGACACGTCTGTTCAACGGGATACTACGCTCGGGCTTCTTTCCGGAGCCCTGGAAGCTCGGTTGGGTCATCGTGCTGCCCAAACCCGGCAAGGACAAGAAAAACGTACGCTCTCCAAAGTCTTAGTGAGGATGCTGCTTCTACACCTCTGCCGTGTCAGGCACATCTCTGTTATTTTAAGTTACACGAGTTACGTCTAGCCAGTGCGAATCGTGTTTTTAACCCTTCTATACATTATACTAAAGCCCCTTTTTTAAAAATTTTGATTCATTGTTGAGGAACTTCAATGAATCAAAATTTTTAAAAAAGGGGCTTTAGTATAATGTCAGTATAAAGTCATGTAACTCCGACATTGGCCAGCCCAATCACGCCTTACTCGTGCAACTTAAATTACCATAGATGTGCGTTACAGTAGCGAGATTCCGCGGATGCGGGCTATAACAGTTAACATTAGTTACAATAGATACGCATGACCACTTCGTAGGTAAATCGATCGCCGCTCTTAAATATATTCCCGCGCACTTTCAAGTAGGGATGTTACGAAGGTGGTTTTACCGGAACTGGAGTCGAAATCGAGGGTTTTAAATTTGATTTATCGGAGTCGGAACCGGAGTCGGAGGTAGAAGAGAGATGTTCAGAAGAAGTTCAAATTGTAAACCGTTTTTTAATTTTTATAGCTGAACTGGCAAATATTTTTTATGATGACGTTTGCGGCAATCAAACATATTCCTTTATGTAGTCCTACACTATTTAATAAAATATTGATATTTGAATATGTTTGCTCACAAATCTTCGGTATAACCTCCGATTCAAAATTATCGGAGCCGAAATCGGAGTCGGAGGTGTAAAATCAATCGGAAATTCCGACCTTTCGGAGTCGGAGTCGAAGCTCCATAACTTTCAAGGCCGATCAGCCGCTGGGGTGCGCGGGTAGACGTAACTGTTGTAATTCGCTCGTTAGCTCAGGCACGCGTGCAATATGACTGCGATAATTTGTATTTTTATTAAGAAAGTATGGTAAAGTGCGAGTAAGCTCTTAAAAAATGAGTAATATTATTACAACAAAGTATAAATACAACAAAGTTCGCATTCTCAAAGATTTACAAAACGAAGTGGAGGTATGTTGTCATGAAGAAAACCGGTCGTCATCAAAAATATACTGTGACCTTGAACCTGTTCGTTTCAATATAAGCACGTCAATCTCAGAACTTCATAAAGAAGATTTAGTCGGTTTGAATGATGAATCGTTTGATATAAAGTTATTATTAGTTATTTGATAAGTCACGCCCTTTGTGTTTCACATATATTTTGTATAAGTTTGTATTATAATGTTTGTGTACAATAAAGAGTTAATATATATATATAAATATGAATGACTTTGACTCAAATTTTATTGATGATAATATAATATTAAATTTAACTCTAAAGAAACAAAAACTTCAAATGTATAATATAAAACCTCGTGAACGTCGGTCGTCGAGTGAAAATATTCAGCCAATTAGCTTAACCCCAAAACAAATTTCATGCAATCGTCCTAGTGCTGCAGATATTTCGTCGATTCTTCATGAGAAGTCATTCTAAGATGGTGTTGAAAAATTATTAGAGCAACTTAGTAATGAAAAAAAATACAGAAAATGATAAATCTAATCCTAACAAACAGAAAAGAAAAATAAACAGTTTCGAAAAAAACAGTAACGAAGTACCAATCAAATCAGAAAAAAGGAAGAGTCATTCAAGCGAGAAAGAAATACTAGCAGATGAATCAATTAGGCAAACTAGTAATTCTAAAGAGAAACAGTCGGTCAAAGAGCCAGGAAGGAATACAAATAGGTGAATCTAAAGAAAAAAAAGAAAAAGGTCAAGTCAATTAGCATAGACGAAATACAAGCAAATGAATCACGCAAGCAATCTGATGAATCTAAAGGAAAACAAAAAAGGAAAAAGTCACAGCGAAGTCAAAATACAAGCAGATTAATCAAGCAAGCAATCTAATCTATCTAAAGGGCAACATAAAAAGAGAAAGAGTCAGTCAAACAGCGAAGACAAAATAAAAGCTAATGAATCAAGCAAGCAATCTAATCTATCTAAAAGGCAACATAAAAAAAGAAAGAGTCAGTCAAACAGCGAAGACAAAATAAAAGCAGATGAATCAAGCAAGCAATCTAATCAAATCTAAAGGGCAACATAAAAAGAGAAAGTATCAGTCAAACAACGAAGACAAAATAAAAGCTGATGAATCAAGCAAGCAATCTAATCAAATCTAAAGGGCAACAGAAAAAGAGAAAGAGTCAGTCAAACAGCGAAGACAAATAAAAACTGATGAATCAAACAAGCAATCAAATAAGTTTACTCCCATGCCTCTCAAAAATTATAGAACGTGTTGTACAGCTCATGAATTTCGTGGAAAAATATAACATTCTACCGCATATTCGTATGTATGTCAAAATATAATGATAATTACGTTTGTATTCAAAATTATTGCTACCTACCTAATTTGATTTGGGCTCTCGGTTCTCCATGCGAGAATCCGATTTTTTGAGCCTATCTTGCACTTGGCATTCAAACTGCCAATAAAAAAGTGGCAAGCTCGAAGCCCACAAGACAAAAACATTGTTAAAAATGTAAAAAGTAAAACTAACAAGAATTTAAAGAAGAAATGGGGCTTTTAGTAGATGTTCCAAAGCCAGGTTTCGGGAACACAAACGATGGGAATACTTCAAGACGATTATTTGCAGACCCGGAAACATTTTCTCGCATTACGGGAATAAATATTACATTAATTTTTTTTTTAATTTTTTTTATGTATAACTAAACCCGCATTTGACCTCGATCTCGCCTGATGGTAAGCGACGATGGAGCACGCGGGTCCAGTAAATGCCTATTCACTCTGGCCTTGAAGATCCCAAGGTTGTAGGTTTCGGGAAATACAGACGCCGGCAGGCTGTTCCATTCCTTTGCCGTTCGCATAATGAAAGAAGAAGCAAAGCGCTTCGTACGAGCAGATGGGATATCAACAACATAAGGATGGAACCCCTCCCCGCGCCTGGTAGTCCGAAGGCGGAATGGAGGCTTTGGACACATTCGTACAATTTCCACGTCCGTACAATTCCACATTATGGAGATGCTGGAATTAGGTCGTGCAATTCCGATGCGCACTCTCCGAAATGTATCCTATAAAATACCGACAGACAGGCAACCTTGCGCCGATGTTCCAGACTTTGCAGTCTAGCCTCCATAGATTCGTCACCTATAAGGCGCTTAGCGCGTTTCTCCACTGAGTCAAGGGCAGCCAGTTGGTATTTAGCTGAGCCGTCCCACAGGTGGCAGCAGTACTCCATGCACGACCGGACTTGGGCTTGGTAAAGGTTTAAGAGCTGTCCCGGCGTGAAGTACCGCCTAACCTTACTCAGGATGCCCAATTTTTTGGCTGCGGTCTTAGCTTTTGACTCAATTAAAAGATTAAATGTGATCCTGGAGGTAATATCAAGCGGGCACAAAATTGATATTATAAAATTTGACGTACATGATACAGCGAAAATGTACGTTGAATTGTACGGCTGGCATCCGATGTCGCCAACAATTCATAAAAATTTAATTCATGGTACCACAATAATTAATCACGCAATAGTCCCTATTGGCCAGTTATCGGAGGAGGCGGCTAAGGCACGGAACAAACACTTCCGTCAGTACAGGTTAAGTTTCGCTAGGACAACTTCACATGTGGCGTGCAACAGAGACAGACTTTTATTGAGTTCAGATCCTTATATAAGTAGCAATAGAACCAAGCGCCACATGAAAAGTAAGACATTTTCAAAAGAGGCAATAGATTTAATGGTTGCAAGCACACCTTCTCTACCGCCTACGGGCAACATTAACAGCAACGACGACGAGGAAATCGAAAGCTCGCATTCTGAATCAGATAATGATTAATATTTTTATGTTTTCACTATTATTGTTTATTTTTTAGAAAATGCATCTGATTTTCATAATTTTGGACCGTTTTTTTAAATATAAATACTCCTATGTGCGACGTAACGCCGTGAGGCGACACGATTAAATTTTGAAAATATTTTGATTGCAAGTTTGTTAAGTTGAACATGGAACGCAATTTCAATACACTGCTTCGGAGACAACCCAATACCGCTTCGACTTAGGTGACGCATAACAAATCCGAATGAGGCTGCTTGGTGACTCAGGGCTAGTGCTTATCTTATAATGACCACATGTTGCCTAGGCAAAACTTACAGTTGTAAAGCAAAATACTTATCTATAAAAATCACGCGCGCACGCACTGAATTTACGATATATTTTTACTTGAACAACTGTTCGAAGTTCAAAAAATAACTGCCTGTCCATTGAACAGCATCTCTAAGCACAATTGTTCCACCTCCATGGTTGCCACGCACGGCCAAAGCGACACGTAGCATTGGTCCGGTTCTCCGATTTGTTGGATACTTCTATTGGTTGAATGCATTTCCGGTCGCTCTAATTGGTCTGTGTTGTCTCATTACCGACATCCTTCTGTACCAATCCTGCAACAGCGTCATCTATCGCCGTATGTTAGAAGCACTTGCGGGACTGTTTTATCGACTCTCGTTCATGGTGGTGGTCACATGCAGCTCTGCTATGGGCCTGACGTACCGGTTGGTTCACATGGAGCCCTGCCATTGGTCCGGAATTTCAATTGGTTAGAAGCGTTGTCGATCACTCTGATTGGTTAGCTCCCGTCGGAGCTTCGGGAACTGTTTCGTTGACACTCGTTGATGATGGAGGAGGATGGTGCGGCTCTGCCATTGGCCCAACGCTGCGATTGGTTGTGAGCGTTGCAAGTCCTCTGATTGGTTAGCAGCCGCCATACTAATGCCATCAGTTGATACGCTTTCTGCAACAGCGCCACCTAGCACCATACGGTAGTAGCGCTTGCAGAACTTTATTGACAATAGTTTAGACCTTGCCGGTAGATAGATAAGATTCAAGCTAAATTAAAGTAAAAATATTAAATAGAACTAATATTAAATAGAAATTATTAATCATGTAGCCGAATGATGCAGGTTTAGGTATTCATAAACAAATAAAGTCCACCTTTTAATCTATCTATCTTTTAACGTCACGGGGCTGTACAATGACAGGGACGGTTTAACAAGGAAAAAAGTTCTACCTCTCAGTGGAATCTTAACAGGCACAAGATTTGCCAAAATATATTCGCATCTCAGCGTAACTGGGATGCTACTAATGTACACAGACACTATACCGTTGACAATAATTAGAAACGTTGATACAGACTTGGCATTATCTCTCTCTTCCTCTCCAGCTTTAATCCTGCAAGTATATAGTGCACCACTTACAAACCTCGCAACGTTAGGATAGAGTGTTTTGGGAACCAACTTCCCAACGGCAAGTAGAATGTCCCTTCCTGATCTTTCGGAGATCAACAAAAACTTAATAGACCTTCGGACTGGTGACTTCAACCTTCCTCCGAGAGGGGAGTGGAACATTTGTATTTTGTTGTCTGGTCGATTTAATAATTAATAATAATAAATATTTATTTTAGGCTACATATGCCCATGGATAAATACCGTACAGACAAACATTATGTAAAAATAAAACAATTCATTTTGTTGCGACATGAGATAATGACAGTTGAGCAGATTGATCTGTGACAGAAATAAAATGGTGAAAAGTCTTAGCAAAATGTCCTCCCTGGGAGGAAGACCTTCAAAGCTACCCTTTTTCCATCCGCGGATTAGATGACCCTCGTTCGTTTCGTTCGCACCTTAGGCTACGTCAAATCACAAACAATCTCATACGAATTCTATACAACCAATGCAACCTCATACAAACGTTCATACAGTCTATATAGCCCATACGAACTACATGCAAAATCTATACAATCTGTATGGATTGTCTTGTTATCTGTTGACTTCATAAAACCTACAAACGTATTCGCATTTGTCATTTGACAGTGTCGGCGTGTGTTGGTGCTTAATAATTAATAATGCTTGTATGATTTATAAATGTATTTAATGTACAGTAGTAGGATAAAAGTAAAGTATGAAAATTAAAACCAATTACAATATTTTTCATACTAGACTAAGTATACGTACATTGAAAATGTTTTATTGCAAATTTCTGACATTTCTATAGTACTCTTACCTCCGTTCGTCTGAGTCATTTTATCCTCATCTGAAATTTAATCAAAAAAAGTTTAAATTGACATTTTTCTTGCTGACTGTACCGTTTAAAAATATATCTGTGAATGCAATTTAGAAGAGTTCCACAAACTAGAGAATATCTTCTAAGAGCGTTTCCGTGTAGCTTTAATGGTTCTGGTAGAAAACACGTTTACGTTGTTGTGCTGTTCCCACAACATTTGAAGCACTGCCAGAATCATGTCGTTTTCCGACTTTTCTAGTACTTAACTACCCTAACCTCAGATGGTCCCATATTACTCACCCCAAGTTCGGCCCATGTATTGTATTTCTCTTAGTGTAGGTAGGGACACACTATTTCGAAATTACGCGGCCGAAGTTGCGCGGCTAATAATTTTGTATGTGTTTTCGGCGACGTAATTTCCGTCAGGTCGTGGGTAACCTAAAAAGCATTGTGAGCGTAACCGGGCCGGAGTTTCGTCGCGTAATTTCGTCATAGTGTGTCGCTAGGCTTATGTGTGCGTTTTTGCCACGCATATTTTACCCTCAGGTTCGTTCTGTTCCTCTATATAATATTTCATTTCTGTGGTTTACACTCTCTTTTGCCATTACCAACATAATAATATGTTTTTATTTTTAAAGACGTGGAAGCATCACATAATCTCAGAACACAATAGATCATGATCTCGTTTTTACATTATTTGTATGAAAATAGTATCTAGCATTTTGTGAATATTTATTCATTTTAGTTATATATGTACTCTTATTGGTAAATAGACGTTTTGGGAAAACTAGATATTTTTTTAATCTACATATTAAGAATACGGATAGTTTGTGATTTTTTGTGTGTTCAATAGATACCTGATTGGAAATATAGAACGCGCTATTAAAATATGAACAAGACATTTAATCCTTAAAATATTACTAACAGGGCTGTATTTTACTACCATCTTGAAAGGCACCTAAATTGTAAAATGGTTTTACTAACGGTCATATATAATGGTGTTTTTAGGTTTTAACGTCGCATAATAGTGTTCTTCAACACAATAAGGAGCCAAAGTGATAAATTATTATATTATGATGTTATCTACAATTGTAGCCTGAAATATGAAAATGTCATTTTAACATTCCATTTTAAAAATAGGAAACGTTTTATTAGAAAAAAATATATATAAATAATAAACGAAGAAAGAAACAGAAATATTATACCCGATAGAAATTTTAAAAAATCTTCGTTAATTTTGTATATTTTTAAGCTTTGAACATGTATGTATGCAATCTGTAAACACGTTACAACAAAATTTACATATATAATTTAATACATATGAGACTGTCGTACTAAAAGTGTCAGAAATAGTGAAAAATTATTTCCTTTCAAATAATGTAAGAATAAATTACGCTGCCGTTTATAACAAACGAACATTTCTGGTGCTATACTGATCTAATAGGAAACGCGATTAATTGGCGTAAAAATTTGAAAATTAAAATTATACCCATGAAAATATAAAAAATGGCGCCACAAGTACTTTTATTGTTATTTCATTTAATTCCGCAAATGGCGAGGGTTTTATATTTCTAGTCAAGGTTTACAAATATTTTCATAAAATCATTTCTGACATTTCTAGTAAACTTATCTCAGTTGATTTAATAGTTCTCATTTGATTCTTATCCGAAATTGAATCGACTGGCATTAATAAAGAAGTGTGAATTAGCATTTATATTGCTGACTGTAACAATTTTCATAAATCTGTGAATGCTGTTAAAGGTGGGAAGATCTCCTTTGAATGTTATCATGTAGCTGCAACGATTCTGTTAGCCCACCTTAATGCTCCGTCGAAACTTGCTATCCTGTATGATATTACCCAATTTAGACCAATTCAGTCGCTTGTTTTCGACTGACCTTATTAAAATATAACTGACAAATGGTATGGCAACTTTTTATCTATGTAACATTATGTCCGAAACACAGTAAAAACTACATTCACAGGTGTTGAAATCAGCATCAGAAATATCAATTGCATTTGTCAACATGCTAGATTTTTGGATCGCTTCCCATGAAACTTACAAGAAATTCTTTTTAGGCCCCAGGACCTTCAGCATTGATATGAAATCGAGTTCTGGCCCTCGGAAATAAGTTATGAAACCCCTTAATTACCAATTACTCTCATTGTGTCTTTACGACGTGAATATTATGTGGTCTGAGCCTGTCCGAGATCCAGAATCTAGTATGAGAGAGACAACGCCATTTTCTCGCTCTTTTCGGCACATACAGGGCGACTTAGGTCACATGAGGCTGTCCCTCTCTAACATTTCGCTATCTCGCTTGCGCCTAGGCGGCGGAATTATTATAAAAGCAGGAGCCGCGTGGATTTTTTCAATTACGGAAACACTATGCCAGTCCCACAGGGAAGTTGCCTGTCCCCGGCCTGCTACGCCCGATACACCGATGACATACCGGTGTTTGGAAACGTCCAACTGGCACTCTTCGCTGACGATGCAGCATACTATGCTACATCTTGTAACAGAGCTTTATCACCTAGAACGTAATTAATAGAAATATTTATAAAGCATATACCGTCTGTGTTTCAGGTAGTTTCGTTGTGTACAAAACAGTCTTCCAACGCTAACTCTGCAATTTTTTCTCTTTTGCTGTCTCTATCTCTGTCTCTTTCTATCTTACCCAATTCGGTGGATTCCAAGAAACAAATATTAAATGCATTTCTTAAAAATGAAGAAATATAAATAAATTGATGGTCAAATGTGAAAATAGAATTAAAATTCGTTAAAAATAAAATATTAGAACACTAAATATAAAGAACTGTTTTGCTAAAAAGGAACATGGAAACGTTCAGCTGGCACTCTACGCTGACGATGCAGCATACTATGCTACGTCGGTCAGCCCTCGCCATGCAGCCGCCAAGCTCCAACCGGTGCTTGAAGCCCTTCCCAGCTGGCTTTCCAAATGGAAGTTGTCGGTGAATGCCGGGAAGACGCAGGCCCCGATCACAGGAGGAAAACGGCAGCCACCGCCACTTCGTCTCCAAGGCCAGGAGATCCCGTGGCTCAACAAAGCAAAGTACCTGGGCGTGACGATCGACAGCAGGCTGTCCATGCGGCATCACGTGGAGAACGTCGTGCAGCGTGTCCGAATAGCGTGCCGACTGCTACGTCCAGTCTTCTCTTCCAGTCTCCCCTTGCGCACAAAGCTGGGGATATACAAGACATACATCCGGTCCCGCCTAACTTATGCGGGGCCGGCATGGTATGCTCTTGTATCAGAGTCTAGAAAGAAGGAACTCCGCGCGCAGGAGCATAAATGCCTGCGCCCCACGCTACGTGCGCAATACGACCATCGCCAGAGACTTGAAGATCGAGAGACTGGACAAGTTCATCGAACGCCTCGCACGCGGCATGTTCGACCGCGTCGACAACTCCGCTCATCTCACACTTCGTGAGTGGGTGGCGATTGACACCCCTGTAGAGGGCATCACGCCCTGGAACAGGCTCCCCACCCCCCCTAGGGGACGTGAGAAGATTTCGAGACTGATAAGCTTAGTGGGTAAATCGTCTTCAAAGACCTATTCTGTCGATTGCTGTATCGTAAGCGGATAATAGCTGTATATCCAAGATTCATCGGAAGTCAAGATGTAGGTCACCAGTAGTGAGCTACCTCCGTCGAATTTATCTTGCATAAACGGACTATCTGCTCTTCAGTGAGAGAGTGGGGTATCCATCGCGATGCAACCTTCCTAACTCTTAAGATGGTCATGTAAAATGGTGGAATCTGCCTGTGATCCAATCTTCAGTTCATGCTGAATCTCGCGCTTGGTAATGTTGCGACATTCCTTTATTAGCCACTCCATCCTGATGACGTTTTCTTGAGTGATGCCCCGTTCTAAAGTCTTCCGACTCGCTCCGCTCCGACCACGCTTAAACTCTATGTGAGTTTTAGAAAATTAATTGGTTACGTACCAATAGGTGATGGTGGCAAGTGTTGGAGCCCATTCCCCAAAAGTGCTGATTAAATTGTCATGTGATTTCTTATAGGTTAACCCTAGTTTAAAATCATAATAGATCATAGCACGAAATGCTTCCCGCTGTACCTGCATCGTAGCGATTGAAAAGAATTCACTAAAGTTCGCACGCATATGATATTTGGATAATTAATTTGTAATATAATTTGCCTCCAAGGGATAACAAATGTAAAACAATGGTTGATAACAAGCCGTTGACTACAATTTTTGGACCGCCCCAGGTACAGAAGTAATCGTTCCGACCTAATGACACCACCCAATGACACTACCAGTAGTGCCATGGGTATTTTCCAATCCCCTTGACACTACGGTAGTGTCATGGGGCCGGAACGGAAATAATAATGTAACCTAGGTACTACATGTACAGATGGTTTTCCTGTTCGATATAGGTGGTGATATTAATAAAATATTTATATTTTAGTTACATTTTTGTCTTTAGTATAGACCGATCCGATCTAGATGGACAATATTGAAATGCTTTTTTAATTATTTATTCACTTAGGTTCATACTTGCGCAAACTTTAAACCCGGGGTTAACTTTCGAATTGCCTATGCTTTCCATACACAATTGACCTCGGCTCGGGTTACTGTTAAAACAGTTCGCGCAATACGGCTTTATAATTATAGCAAAGTCGCTTTGTTTTATTTACCTAGCTCAAACAGAAAATGAATTAACCACCTTTAACTGTCATATTTTTTTTCGTACTGACAATTGCTGTTGGTCCTAATGACCTTTACAGCTTCACCGGGTTTTTTGGGGCGAGCGCTAAATGCGCTCCAGCCTAGAGGAGGACTTAAAAACTACTATAAGAAGCGACTGCCTAAGGGCACCCAGGTGGGTACGGACCTCGGCTTAGGACGTCGCTGGGGACGGAGGGGTCGGGGAGAAGCGGCCTGGAATACGCCGATAGCGCGTGAAAGCGCCAGAAGCGGGTCGCCGCCCGCGCCGGCGATATGAAGGTGCTGTGTGTGAACTACTATCGGGTGGCGGAGTGGCTTCCGCGATGGAGATCGTGATGGCGTCGTCGGGGTCGTCTAGGACGTGTCTAGGCCGACGTCGTCGACGGGATGTCGGTAAACCGTTAGTCGAATAAGCGGCGGCGCTTACTACTAGAGGGTTTGGGTGGTGGGGAGCTTGCTCGAAGAAGCGTCGAGACGCTAACTTCATGTATTGAGCGATCGTGGGGAGTTCCAAATCGTGATGGAGGTCTACGTTACGTAGGTACCATGGAGCACCGGTTGCTCTACGCATGAACCTATTTTGGATAACCTGAAGGCGGCGAATGTGGCAAGAGTGCGCGAATGTCACGCTTGCGTACGTGAGGATCGGACGGATGCAAGTTTTGTAAATTGTCAACTTATTTCTAAGTGACATTTTACTCCCCTTGCCTAGCATCGGGTGTAACCGGCCGAGAATGAATGCTGCGCGGTCGCGGACGCGTTTTATGTGTGGCTCGAAGGTCATACCTCTATCAAGGGTGACTCCTAGATATTTGACCTTTTTCTCCCAAGGGATAGGTCTGCCGAAAAGTGAGAGTTGCCCTATGTTATTCCGAACATGGGTGGTCGTATCAGGGGCACGACCCCTAGCGAAGAGAATGGCGGCGCTTTTGTCAGGGTTCACCTCGATTCTCCACTTCCGAAACCATTCGCCTAGGGCGGTGGCGGCGGATTGGAGAATCCGGGTGATACGAGCCCTGTTCCTATCAGAGGTGTAGAGAGCGGTGTCGTCCGCAAATAGCGCGAGTTCTACCTTTGGATGGCGAGGGATGTCGCTGGTATACAGTGAGAAGAGGAGTGGCGAGAGGACGGAGCCCTGGGGGACTCCGGCTCTGATTTGGCGAGGGGAGGAGAGCGATCCCTCGACGCGGTAGCGAAACGTTCGATTCCTGAGGAAGTCCCGTAGTATGAGTACGAGACGATCCGGCACCCCGATTTGGTATAACTTGTATATCAAACCGTTGTGCCAGACTTTATCGAACGCCTTCGCCACGTCGAAGAATAGCGCCCCTGTGGGGATCGGCTTACGCGAATAATTGAGTCCCTCCAGTATGTGTTCCGTGATGCGGTGCACCTGCTGGACGCACGAGTGTCCGGGTCTGAAGCCAAACTGGACGTCAGGGATTAAACCTTTGGACTTGGCAATGTCATGGAGGCGATTATTGAGAAGTCGTTCGTAGACTTTCCCCATTGTCTTGAGGAGACTGATGGGGCGATAACTGGTGGGTTCGGAGCGCGATTTACCTGGTTTGGGAATACCTATGACAACTGCTTCCTTCCAGGCGTCTGGAAAGGAGCAGTTGGCCATTGCGGTGTTGAAAATAGATGCCAATAGGCAAATCAGGGGAGCAGGGAGCAATTTGAGAACCTTGTTGGTAATTCCGTCTGAGCCGGGGTATAAATTACTGTAATTTGATTAATACTATGGATTAATTTCAGTTCAGGGCTGGGCCCAAATTGGCGGGTGGCCCGTGGCCAGTCGCGCTCGGACCGCGCAGGTTTGGGCGCAGAGATGGGTGGTTATTCACTGGGATACACTTGGGTAAATACCCATTTCTACCCGATAAAAATTATTTTCGGCGGGTAGCTTACCTTAACCATGGCGAGCGATCAATCAAGTATTTTGTGTTTTTTGTCATTGCTACTCATGATGTTCAAAATGGTTAGTCCAATCAATAAGGAAATTGTTTGTATGGAGACCCCAACATAAATTCCTCCCCCTTTCATAATTTTCAGTGTGATACAACACCATACCCAGATTAAACCTGAAAAATAATCTAACAATCTTTTTATAAGATTTTTGAAATATTAGCTAACAATTAAAAACAATGTCATATACCGGAAAATTGCTCCCCCCAATTTTTGTTCGTTGGTATTTTTCATTTAAAAGTGTTCATAGTTCAATAAAATTAGTTTTTTGTCCGTAATTTATACCGGAAAATTGCTCTCTCCGGGTTTGTGGTTTGAGTATGTCTGCATTATTATTTACATTGTTTAGTATGTAAATCTAACAAAAAATGCATTCAGGTCATATTTTTTCAGACATCGTCTAATAACTCGCTCTAGAAAACTCCTCCCTCAACTTTTTCCTTTTTTATTGTGATTAGTGTTTATTTAAATTTGACGGAATCAAAGATACGACCTGAATGGATTTGTTGTTAGATTTTCATACTAATTACCTAATGTAAATAATAATTGTAAATGTAAATTTAAAAAACCGGGGGGAGCAATTTTCCGGTAGAAATTACGGACAAAAACACATTTCATGTCTTGTCAGTGATTTTAATAAGACAGTTCCAGAATTAGAGTTTCGCTTTTGCTGAAAGAAACAACGTTTTAGAAAAAGAAATCCATACTATATTTCGTCATTGTTGCCTACCTACAAAACCATGAGCATCCTAGGATCTATATTGTTTCCCATCATATCTGTATATTGTACATTCACATTACTGAATATGCCCATTTAGAATAAGTACTTGTATTAGGGTTGAAAATATCTACATTATTATTATTATCAAAATTAGTTAATTAAAAATATTAGTTTATCCATATTTTTTTCTAATTAAATGGAAATACCTACCCAATAAATGGAAGTATTAAGTTAATCTGTTAACACTGCTCCCTTCGAATATGGGGTAATGATTCGGTATTTTGATTACTTATTATCCACCATAATTAACTCGCATTTAACATGTAATTATCTGCATTGCATCTCTCAGCCGCTTATCAATGTGGACTGCCCGAACACGGCGCGTTCGTCGACCCGTGCTATTATAAAAATACATAGTTACTTACCTATAACAGATAACAGATGTTTCGGCCGGCCGACTTACTTGTGCATAAATGCGTCTTTACTGCAATGCGCTGTTATCGGCAACTCATTGCTATTACCGAAAAGTTATTTATATCGAACTAATTTTACAATTACATCGAAAACACAATTATTTGCGAAACCCTTTATATGGCACGGTCTCAGGTATAAAAGTGGCAGCTATTATTATGACCACAATATAATTAATAATCATGAACATTGCTCTGTCCCACAAACATGTTGGCTGAAGTGCTTCTACGGTAAAGAGATCACATCCATGCTGTTTAATTTTAATTTAATTTATTCGTCATGGTTCTCTTGGACGTTGATGAGGTGAATGATGGTTATAGTGATCTTTTTACTGTGAAGCAAATGGTTATTGGCGAACCTGAACTGTGCTATAGTCGTATAGGTAAGGGAAATAATTTTACAATACTGAATCAAAATATTCGAAGTATTAGGGCCAATTTCGACCAACTATGTGTCACGTTATCACGGTTTAAATTTGAATTTGATTTTATTGTCCTTACTGAATGTTGGCTGCGAGAGTTCGTGCCTAATCTGCCGAATTACATAAGTTATAAGACAACTATTCATAAAAATAAAGCAGAAGGAGTTATTGTTTACATTAATAAGAAAATTTCTAATAACTATGAGCTAAATATAATTGAAATGAGTATTGATGACGCAGTCGGTCTGGAGATAATGGTGGGTAAGGTCATGACTATTCTAGCAGTATATAGGTCTCCGTCTGAAGATAATACTACAAAATTTGTTAGCTCATTGGGCGCCTATCTAAATAAAAAACAGACGACGAAAGATAGAGACATTATTTTTTGTGGTGACATAAATATAAATATTCATGACGATTCTACAGATACCAGACAGACCGACTACCTATGTATGTTGGCGTCCCATGGCTTTATACCGGGCCTTACACTAGCTACGCGCATGAGTGCTTGTCTGGATCATGCGATGGTGAAGACAAACAAAGAGGTTATTACCATAGTCTGTGAAACACCAATTACTGATCATTTCCCTGTATTAATAGCTATACAAGATCACAACAAAAAACGGGTCCCGATGCAAAAAGCAGTAACAGTAGTAGATTATGATGCACTTCGGAATGAACTGATACAAAATAACTGGGAAACGATTCTTAATATACACGATGTAAATCAAGCCACAAATATGTTCATCAAAATCTTGACTGATTGTATTTCAAAACACACTATAAGTAAAAAAGTATCTAGACCTAGTAACAAAAAGAACTGGATCACCCCAGGCCTACTAAAATGTTATAAAATTAGAGATAAATTGCACATAAAGGCCCGGAAACACCCACTAAACGAGGAAATACAAAATAATTATAAGAACTACAGAAATATATGTACACGCGCGACTCGAACTGCTAGGGCTATTTACACAAATCAGGAAATAAAGTCAAATAAACATAACACACGTAAACTCTGGGAAATAATCAAAGATACTGCGGCTCTTCCTCGAAATAATAAAGGTGACTCATCGTCCTCCCTGGTAAAAAACAGTAAATGCAAATATGAAGCACTATCAAAAGTTAATAGTTATTTTACAGGGGTTGGTAGAAGTTTAGCCGAGGGCGTTCTACAGAATATGGGTAGGACTGAGGAAGACCTGATCCAATCCAATTCAGGCGCATACCACCATAAGTCGTTCTTTCTATTTCCAGTCACTCCTCCGGAGGTCACTAGAACTATAGACTGTCTCAAAAGTACCGCTTCCTGTGGCTTTGATAATATAAGTGCGAAACTGATGCAATCGGTCAAGGATGGTGTGGTCCGGCCTTTGACACACATAATTAATCTCTCATTTGAGACAGGCACATTTCCAAATGTCTTTAAGAAATCTGTCGTAGTGCCAATTCATAAGGCTGGGGATAAGGAAACGGTATCAAACTATAGACCTATATCACTTTTATCAATATTGTCTAAAATCATGGAAAAATTAGTGAAATCAAGACTTTCTACATTCTTGGAAGATAATAATCTGTTATCCAATAACCAGTATGGTTTTAGACAGGGTAAATCGACATCTAATGCTGTTAATCGCCTAGTTGACTACATAGTGGAACAGCTGGATAGTAATAAACGATGTTTGGGTATATTTTTAGATTTGGCCAAGGCGTTTGATACCGTTTCTATCCCTCTGTTATTACAAAAACTGGAACGTGTTGGGGTTAGGGGAATTGCACTATCATGGTTTGAAACGTACCTATTGGAAAGACAGCAATTAGTACGAATAAATGGGGATTGCAGTGACTGGGATAATGTCTCATTCGGCGTCCCGCAGGGGAGCGTACTCGGGCCACTCCTATTTCTCATTTATATAAATGAGCTATGTCAAAATGATGTTCAAGACAGCGTTGTAATATCCTACGCAGATGACACAGTTTTACTGTTTACCGGTGATAATTGGGAGGAGGTTTATGAAAGTGCGGAGGTAGGACTGACCCGAGTAAAAACATGGTTAGATAATAATTTGCTTAGTCTAAATATAAGTAAAACAAAGTACCTAAGATTTCGCATAACTGATCACACAAAGCCTGAACCAGAACAAAAATTGCGCTTACACAACAGCAAATGCCAAATTACAAAAGAATGTGACTGTACAGAGATCGAAAAACTGACGGCAATTAAGTACTTAGGCATTTTTATAGATGACAAACTCTCATGGGTGCCTCAGTGCAACTATATCTCTGGAAGACTCAGAAGGCTATTCCCAATCTTTCATAGACTTAAGATAATAGACGACAAGACGGTCAAGCGTACAATATACATAGCAATAGCAGAGTCGATGGTGCGTTACTGTGTCGCAGCGTGGGGTGGAGCCGCTAAAACTCATATTTTGGAAGTGGAGCGAGCCCAAAGAGCAACCCTAAAAGTTCTATTTAAGAAACCTTTTCTTCACCCGACGAGTGCCCTTTATAGAGAAACCGAAATGCTAACTGTCAGGAAACTGTTTTTAATGCACGTGACAAAGGAATTTGTAGACGATAAAAAACACGAAAATTTTAAACTCAGTGCCAGGCGAGGAGTAGAACCACTTACGCCCTTCTGCCGAACCAAATTTGCTCAAAGGTTCCGCAAATTTTTAGCACCTCTCGTGTTAAGGAAATTTCTGAAAACAGAAATTAATGAACGTACCTACTCTAAAAAAGGATTTCAAATGTGGATTAAGGATCTAGATTATAATGACACAGAAAATTTAATGGAAACTAAAAAGTAGCCAGACATACTAACAATAACAGGTGCATACACACACACACACATACACACACACACACACACACACGCACACACACCACACACACACTCACACACACACACAAACACCCTCTCACAACAGTTTATTTTTTTATTTTATTTTTAAAATAATAATATTTTTTATTTAATTTTTATATAAGTGTATCCCCCAGGCCATTAATTAGACTTGCTATCTACTACGCTGCAAGACGGCCGATGAGGCCAGTGCAGGTAGTAGAGACCGATATTTACTTATACATTGTAACTACACTATTGTTAAGTGATTATATTTTGAATATTTTTGGGTTAATAAATATTTTTGTATTTTGTATTTGTATTTGTAATCTGAGACTTTTATTTTAATGCAGGTGGATTTGCAGAGGTATAAGAAGGGTTAAGGTTAAGGGTTACGACCTAGCTCATAACTTTATTGATATTTCTGTAATTTCTATGGTTGTAATCTGTTGTGTTTGCCTAATAAATAAATAAAATTAAAGAAGCTATTTTACATGAAAGTATATAGTTTGACCGCAAGCGCTGCACCGCGCCTTTGGTAGTTGCGCGGCGAGACGCAGGGGCGGAGCAGCTTGCTCTACTGTCAGGCCCGCCCGCTTTCCCTCCGCGCTCGCCCGCTTCCCTCCCCCTTAGATATATTTAGGCACTTTGCCTAAAGTCCATTTTTTAATTAACTGGAGGTATCGCAGATACCCGTCACACTGACAGCACCTAAAATGTGATTTATTTAAAACATATTTTTATACAAAAAGTAAACAAATTTCGGTATTAAATTGCAAAACTATACATTGATAAATTTTCAACAATAAAATGTGTTTCCTCGAAATTATCTTCAAATTTGACAGTCATTTATGAAACGTATCTCCAGATAATTAAAAAAATGACTAGCGACTCCCAATATTCCTAACGACTTTTACAAAACTTAGACGGCAACACCGAGAGTTAAAAAAGGTAGAAAGTAGGTAGAGGCGCCACTAACACAATGGTACGTGGCCAATCAAGATGTAGATACGTTCCATTCCACCAAATCTTTTTTTACCCTTCAGACTCGCGCCACGCTGTCTTGACAGATTTATTAGGTCTGCTATTTTGAAATGGCCATATGATGCCATGATATCATCACAATTTAACTATAGCTTTAAGAAATTAAATTAAACCAAATAACGAAAAATTTGTGATATCTTTAAAAATAACGCTTTGCGTTATGTAATATTTGGCTGGATGTCCGTCCTGCCATTATTATTAAGCGACCTATACAAAGCCCTGCCTGCAGGGTCCTGCGTGCAATGCCTGCCGCAGGGAGTTTTACTACACTACCCAGCAAATAATTTCACGTAGTACTTCAAAATGACTCCGTTTCTTATCAAGACAAAAAAATATAGCTGACGTCGACTGGTCTGGGTTGCATAAAACATAAAAACAAGAAATAAGAGATATTGGTGTAAAAATGGCTTATATTGCGTGGAAAGATTAGTCACACAAATAATACGGCGACTGAAATCGGCCCGATTGTGCTGCACACTACACTTTTGTAGTGTAGGGAGTGGGGTTTGTCGGCTCGCAGAACGACTCTGCGGGATACAGATTAATAATATCGGTCCTGCAAGCCTACACATTATCTAATTTGGCAGGAGCCTGCAGGCAGGGCTTTGTGTAGGCCGCATTAATAATTAATTAAGCAGGACCGACCACTCTCCACACGGTCCGATTTGGCAGGATCCTGTCGCTTGATATTCATTTAACCTTCTTTAAAATCCTGTGAAGGAATAGAGACACTATTAAACCACACGAGTGCTAAGCTATTACTAATTTCTTTATTTTTTATTTCATACCTAGTACTAATTAATTAATTTCATAGTACCGACAATACAAAATATCAATATCAACCACCTACAGATCCTGCCAAATCGGAAAATCTGTGACTGCTAAAAAAGGGCAATCGCCTGTGATTTCTGGGCTTTTTGACCAGAAATCTCCTTTGCGTTCCCGTTGGGTGTCTGATGGGGATTCGAAATTAGCTTCTTTGACAGTTATTTGTGACGGTTATCTGCAATAATCTGCATCTAATAATGAAAAAAAACCACAGAAATCGGACTAATAGCGTCCGTGAAATTCAAAATCTTTGAAAAAAAACAGACTATGCGTCTTGAAATAGTGTCATTTCTTTTGTTGAATTATCATATAAAACCGATAACCAATCGAAATATTTGACGTGTCCAACTCGTCTGCATACATGTCTACCAAAAAAAAAAAAAGTGACACGTCCACCCACCCCTGTCAAAATTCCAGGATCGCTGTGAAACTGCATGACGAATTTTCATGTTTTAACTATTAAAAATGGTAAGAACTTATTTTATATTCATTACAAGATGTTCACAGCAATAAAGGAATACGCCAGGTCTCTAGTCGAAAGTTGTATCCATGTAGTTAGCTGTATGTTGGCAGTGTTTCATCATACACCATTGTCGGCATTCATTTCAATAAATTTTTGCTTTTGTAATTATTTATTGGTAGTTCTGAAGTAATGCAAGTAATAAAAATAATTTTTCTAAAGCCGTTGAGACTGGATATCAAGAGGAAGTTGACTGCGAGGTCGGACCGCGTCAAGTGTGTGGATCAGCATCCCACCGAACCATGGCTGCTCTGTTCACTGTATAACGGCGACGTCAACATATGGAATTACGAGACACATGCACAAATCAAGAGATTTGAGGTACAAATATTTTCACATACTATATTGAGACTCCAGCTAATAATCAAATATCCTAATTTGGGTCAAAGTGTCATTATGGGCAAAGGGGCTCTTTGTGTGGTTGTCATAGTGCAACCTAACATCACTTACTATATCCGAGTTGGTTTCATATCCACTAGGTTTCTGTGACACAGTTCAATTTTTAACAAGTCAGATTTTTCTAAGTTCCCCTCAGTGCCCCTTTAGCGACTCCACTATATTTTCACTTTTGCTTATCATTTATTAGGTCATAATAAGTACAAAATTAATTGTACAGCTGCAAATGCCTGTTAGTTGTGTTCCAAAATAAAACCAATGTTTTCTAATTTTTTTTCTTATTAATTTGTTATGAAATTCTAACCAGATCACAATTATGATCCAAAAGATTTTTATTGTATATTTTATTAAAAAACTAATGAATTCCATCATATTTTCCTTCTATTATTTCAGGTATGTGGCTTGCCCGTGAGAGCTGCAAAATTTGTTCCCAGAAAAAACTGGGTGATCACAGGCTCTGATGACATGTTAATATGTGTCTTCAACTATAACACATTGGAACGAGTTCATTCATTTGAGGCTCATTCGGATTATGTCCGATGTATTGCTATCCACCCTACACAGCCTTACATTCTCACCAGTAGTGGTAAGTATAATTTGCATATACTGTTAGAAGGAATTGTTTGCACATAGTGTTGTACAATGCAGAAAATTGTTATTACAGATGATCTGCTAATAAAACTTTGGAATTGGGACCGTAACTGGGCTTGTCAGCAAGTGTTTGAAGGTCACACCCATTATGTAATGCAGGTTGTAATCAATCCAAAAGACAACAACACATTTGCCAGTGCCAGCTTGGACACTACTGTCAAGGTACCTAAAGCATTTTTATCTAATAATATTTAAGGTTGATAGAATATTGGTAAGAATTTTTACAACAACAACAAATAATATAATAAATAATTGAATAAACACAACAATATAAAATTAATTATACAAAGAGTTTATAAAAGCTTCTGTATGTGCAAATTTTTATCTAGGTATGGCAGCTTGGTTCTTCTATCTCCAACTTCACTTTAGAAGGCCATGACAAAGGGGTCAACTGTGTCGACTACTATCATGGTGGAGATAAACCATACCTCATTAGTGGTGCAGATGACCGGCTTGTTAAAATATGGGATTATCAGAACAAGACCTGTGTACAAACTCTGGAGGGTAAGGATTCATAACTAAACCCTAAACAAGCTTTTAATAGAGTACCACTGGTACTGTTAAATTATCTATATTTAAAAAATAATCTGTGATGTATATTTACATTAAATTCTGCAATGGGTGCACTAAACTTTGGTTAGGCTTTACCCGAGAGGATTGCTAAATAGGATTTTTTTATCTGAGGCAATGTAATAATTAATATAATCACCAAAATTTTTTTTACAGGTCATGCTCAAAATGTGTCAGCTGTATCATTCCACCCAGAGTTGCCCATTCTGTTGACTGGTTCTGAAGATGGAACTGTCAGAATATGGCATGCTGGAACATACCGTCTTGAATCTTCACTAAATTATGGATTTGAAAGAGTCTGGACCATTTCTTCTATGCATGGCTCTAATAATGTGGCCGTCGGGTAAGAGTTCGTTTCAGTTATGTGGTTTGTGCTGCTAAGGACTTTTTCTAATCCTGATTGTACCTTTCGTGATCTTGCATATAAAATATAATCCTTTTCCAACAGGTATGATGAAGGGACTATAATGATAAAAGTGGGTAGAGAAGAGCCTGCAATATCTATGGATGTAAATGGTGGTAAAATCATTTGGGCTAAACATTCAGAAATGCAACAAGTCAATTTAAAAGCCCTACCAGAGGGTACTGAAATAAGAGATGGTGAGCGAGTGCCAGTGGTTGCCAAAGATATGGGCTCCTGTGAAATATATCCTCAAACCATAGCACACAATCCCAATGGCAGATTTGTGGTAGTCTGTGGTGATGGAGAATACATAATATACACTGCTATGGCTTTGAGGAACAAAGCATTTGGCACAGCACAGGAATTCGTATGGGCATTTGACAGCTCTGAGTATGCTACCCTAGAGAATTCTAGTACTATAAAAGTGTTCAAAAATTTCAAGGAAAGAAAGAGTTTTAAGCCAGAATATGGCGCAGAAGGTAATAAATTACCTACTTATGATTTGATAAACAATAGTAATTTTGATAACTTATTTTAAAAAGTTGTTTTGTTTGGTGTCTTTAGGTATTTATGGAGGTTTCATGCTCGGTGTTAAGTCCATCAGTGGGATGGCGTTCTCCTTCTATGACTGGGAACATTTGGAACTGATTAGACGGTAAGAAAATGCTGTTAACAGAGTTTTTCATTGTATTTTAGCATAATATTGATCCTATATTATAATTTGATTGGGACTTAAAGAAAATTACATAATATTAAAAATATACAATACAATACAAATAGTTTATTGGCACATTAAACAGTACTGCAACAATAAGGTAAACTTATACTATTGACCTGTACTATTAGGTACCTATACAATGTTCCCTGGCCCTCGAACTAGGTCTAACCTGTGCCTTGAGAGCCATATAGCCCCTCTAATGATTATTCTTCTTCTCTTCTTCCACTGCTAATTACAAACAAGCCACGAGAAATAGTATGTTGTTATAGTTGTGTTTGTTACACTGTAATTGTTGACTTAAGTTACAATAGCAACAAACATGGAATTCCATGTATGTCAGGCAGACAGTTCAATGGCGAATACTCATTTAAATCGCGAATTATTTATTTACATAATTGTATGTATTCTATGGCCTAGTATATCCGGCGTTCTCAAACTAAGAGTCTTAGCGAATATTAACTGTGTTTATCAATCAGGTGTTGTGTCTTGTATTCTCATTAGGTTGCACTTGCGACTAAATTATACTTTGCAGTGTTGCACATACTGTAATAAACAAACCAAGTACAATGCATTTTCACATGGATTCAAACCCATGCCATATTTAGTCTGAAAGCAGTTTTCTTATCTAACATTTTTTTCTTTTTTTTCTGTGGTCTATGTTATTTATGGCCACCTTTTTTCATATGTTTGTGTAAATCAATTTATTTATATAAAATACTAGTTGAATATAAAAAAAAACATTTATTTATATGGGCTAAAGCCTCCACATCTGGCAGTGTACTCAAGAGACTGGCTGAGTTGTCCCGTTGGATAGTTAAGCTAATCCGTTGGGCTAAATAGGAGCCAGACCTTGGGTCTTTTGACGCGTCGACCAGACGTTATGCAAGGACCTTGAAAACGCGGTGCGCTCCCGGGTCCCAGGGTCCCAATGTCTAAACCCCAAACGGCTCAAATAAGTAGGTTTCACCCAGGTTAGTATATTTGCGCCGTTTGAGGGTTTCTGCAGTAGCGGCCCCAAAGCTGGCTTTATAAGAGGTAGCTGGAAGGTGAGACGGGCCAAGGGTGTCGACGCAAGTAGCGTCCCACACCAAAGGCCATCCCATCTTCCAGGGTACGAAGTCATTCCGTCGGGCATCTTGCTATCGTCGCGCGTCCGTCCGCTCGGTTCAAGAATGGCTAGCGCTCCAGCGGAGTACAGGGCCCTATGTATGATGTCATTGAACTCGACTTGACGAGGAACGCGACTAGCGTTTCTACAGCAAGAGAGACCAGCGTGCCCGAGCTGGTCGACTGCTGCGCCGCAACGAATTAGCGATTTCGCCCAATTTTTTTAACTTTAATTTTGTTCTCCCTTTCTTTTCTTCTTAGTTTAAGTTTAGTTTTAGTGTGTTTTATAATATGTTTGCTGTATATAATTTAGTTACCCTATTTTAATTAATTTATTTATATTATATAGTCCTTTATTGCTTGCGAATTGTTTAAACATGTTCAAGAATTTGTTGTTTGAATTTTGGATAGAAAGTTTCCAATATACTTGTTATGTACTGATAACTCAGTTTTGCACATTCCTTCTCTTAAAAGAGTTTGATTAAAGAGCAGAGCCGTAACCAGAAATCTATTTTTAGCTGCGGTCGGGATTTCAGGGGAAAGGTTGAGGTTTCGGGGGAGGGAATCAATAGATTTCGAGGCATGATTTAAGCATTAAACTCCCTTACCCCCAACCCTATTTAAGACCATGTTCAGGTGTAAACAGAAGCGAATAGAACATTGCAGAACCGGATCAGTTCCATAACTGATCCGGTTCTGCAATATCCTATTCGCTTCTGTTTACACCTGAACATGGTCTTAAATAGGGTTGGGGATAAGGATTCCTACATCAATTGAGTCCATACTCAATTGATGTAGGAATCCTTAGATGGGATACATTATATGGGCCTTTGTCTTAACCACAGATAAGGAATAAAAATAATACTATGTTATGTATTTCAAACTGAGTCTAATGTCCCCAGTATCGAGATTCAACCGCGGAACGTCTTCTGGTCGGAGAGCGGCAATCTGGTGTGTCTTGCGACCGACGACACCTACTACGTGCTAAAGTATAATGCTGTCGTTGTGACACGAGCCAGGGAGACCAACACCAATATTACTGAGGATGGTATAGAGGACGCGTTCGAGGTAATTTTAACATTTTTTGTAGTACCACTTTTATACTTAATCGTATTTTACTTGTATGTGTATCTCTCTATCCACAAATCGACACTGGATTCGAGCGGTGTATCTAGGCCGTAAGAGAAGTGCTTCGTGCAAGGCCTGTGGCCTAATAAAAACGAGAATTAGATATCTATACCTGTTTTACTCCACTAGCCCTGTGTCGTAAACATATGCCTAATTTTCTTTTTATTATTTTTTGTCTTAACTCAGATTAATATAATAATAACTATTATATTAATCAAAGCTTGAAATATATCTGTGTTATTGCCGTATCATAAACCGTATAAATGTTATCAAACATAATATATTTTACCTACCTAATTTCAACTCAGTTTCTAATACTCTAAGAAATAAATTTCAGTGATTTTCTTTCGTTTAATGAACTGAAGTTAAATGGTTGGCAAGTGCAACAACTCTGAAATGAATCGCCTGTTGATAAGCGGAGTTAATAACACTCAGTTGTATGGCAAGCAACACATCTCCTGTGTTTATTTTTCCAAGTTGCTTTTAAATGTTAGGTTAATAGCACATCTGCTATGGCTGTTTTACCTTGTTTTTATTACCATTTTAAATATAATTCCTTATATGGACCTTTGTGTTAGTTAGTGTTGCTTCAGTTTTATGATGATCAATTCAGGTGGTCGGTGAAGTCAACGAGACGGTTAAAACTGGCCTGTGGGTGGGCGATTGCTTCATCTACACAAACTCCCTAAACAGAATAAATTACTACGTGGGTGGCGAAATCGTCACTATTTCCCATCTGGATCACACCATGTACATCCTTGGCTATGTCGCTAAAGAGAACAGGTAAAACCATTAGTTCGCTTACTACTTATTGTAGTAATAAAGCGACTTCCTCGTAGATAATCAAGTTTTGATAACTGGTTGACTAAAAGAAAAAAAAAATTCACAGATAACCCGGTTGTCTATCAGGATTTATTTTTTCTTCGTAGGACCTCGGTTTTCTATAAGGATAAACAATTCTTCGTAGAAAACATGGTTATCTATAAAGAAATATTTTTCCTTGTAGATAACCAGTTATCAAACTTGGTTATGTATGAGGAAATCGCTAACAATAATACTAGTTATAACTTACTCATCTCCTGTTTTCAGACTGTACTTAAATGACAAGGAGTTGAACATCGTTTCCTATTCCCTCCTACTGTCAGTCCTCGAATATCAGACTGCAGTGATGCGTGGCGATTTTGAGACCGCGGATCGCGTACTTCCCACTATTCCACACGATCATCGCACTAGAGTCGCACATTTCCTAGAGAAACAGGTTTGTCATACAATGAATGATTTGTCGGTTTATTTAAATGGGATGTATTTCATCAACTGATTATTATTAACGCCAGGGATTCAAACAACAAGCTCTCGCAGTGTCTACCGAGCCAGAACACCAGTTCGAACTGGCTCTTTCGTTGGGCGAGCTTCGAAGAGCGAGGCAGTTGGCTGAGGACGCGACAGCAGCTGAGGGCGTGCCATCCAGGTCGTCGTCCGCGCGGTGGTCGCGGCTGGGCTCAGCGGCCGCAGCTGCAGCCGATACCGAACTTACTAAAATTTGCTATCAGAATGCGCATGATTACAGTGCTCTTTTGTTGTTTGCCGCTAGCACTGGTAATAATAATTTTTACTATGCTAAAGTCCTCCAAAGCTAAGTCTGCAGAACCGTAGACCTACAATTCGGTATTTAACTTTTTTTTTAAATTCCATCAATCAACTTATATGGACATCCTGAAGAAGGATTTTAAATTTGTTTGACGATATATCACCAAACATCAGAGATATTAATGGTTTAAGTTAGTACTTGAGAGATGTACAGTTCCTTTTTAGTCAGTCAGTCGAAATCTTCTCACGTCCCCTAGGGGGCGTGGGGAGCCTGTTCCAGGGCGTGATGCCCCCTACAGGGGTGTCAATCGCCACCCACTCTCGAAGTGTGAGATGAGCGGAGTTGTCGACGCGGTCGAACATGCCGCGTGCGAGGCGTTCGATGAACTTGTCCAGTCTCTCGATCTTCAAGTCTCTGGCGATGGTCGTGTTGCGCACGTAGCGTGGGGCGTCAAGGTGGCGCGGAGGCATTTATGCTCCTGCGCGCGGAGTTCCTTCTTTCTAGACTCTGATACAAGAGCATACCATGCCGGCCCCGCATAAGTTAGGCGGGACCGGATGTATGTCTATTATATCCCCAGCTTTGCGCGCAAGGGGAGACTCGAAGAAACGACTGGACGTAGCAGTCGGCACGCTGTTCGGACACGCTGCACGACGTTCTCCACGTGATGCCGCATGGACAGCCTGCGGTCGATCGTCACGCCCATGTACTTTGCTTTGTTGAGCCACGGGATCTCCTGGCCTTGGAGACGAAGTAGCGGTGGCTGCCGTTTTCCTCCTGTCTGGGCCTGCGTCTTCCCGACATTCACCGACAACTTCCATTTGGAAAGCCAGCTGGGAAGGGCTTCAAGCACCGGTTGGTGCTTGGCGGCTGCACGGCGAGGGCTGACCGACGTAGCATAGTATGCTGCATCGTCAGCGAAGAGTGCCAGCTGAACGTTTCCATGTTCCTTTTTAGCAAAACAGTTCTTTATATTTAGTGTTCTAATATTTTATTTTTAACGAATTTTAATTCTATTTTCACATTTGACCATCAATTTATTTATATTTCTTCATTTTTAAGAAATGCATTTAATATTTGTTTCTTGGAATCCACCGAATTGGGTAAGATAGAAAGAGACAGAGATAGAGACAGCAAAAGAGAAAAAATTGCAGAGTTAGCGTTGGAAGACTGTTTTGTACACAACGAAACTACCTGAAACACAGACGGTATATGCTTTATAAATATTTCTATTAATTACGTTCTAGGTGATAAAGCTCTGTTACAAGATGTAGCTCGCATGGCATCCGAAGAAAGCGATGACAACATTTCTTTTGTAGCTTATTTTACATTGAACAATCTCGAAGCCTGCCTGCAGTTGCTAATCAAACGGAACAAGCTGCCAGAGGCTGCATTCTTTGCCAGGTAGGAATTCTTCATGAATATTGCTACTAATGCTATATATAAGGTTGGGGAAAAAGTCTTTTCGCATATTGTATGTATAAACTTGTAATAAAATTTCTTTGGCTGTACTATTTGTATCTCGCTGGTTTTGATGACATTAAAAAGGTTACATTAACAACTCCAAAAACAAATTAGTAAAATGTTGTTTCCAGCTATTTTTCATTTGTTTTTCTTTCTGTTAAAATGAGTGAATCTAATGAAGAAATTCGATACATTTTGAAATTTTATTACAAATAAGAAAATATGCAATACAAGCCGCGAAAAAAAATTGTGACGTTTATGGACCTAATGCAGTGTCAGTAAGAGTAGCACAAAGTTGGTTTAAGCGTTTTCAATCCGGGAATTTTGATGTCAAAGATGCACCTCGCTCTGGTCGCCCTGTTACGGATAAAATGGACGCCATTATTGAAAAAGTGAAGCAAGATCGGTATATCAGTAGTTACGACGTAGCTGAAGAACTGGAAATTGACCACAAAACAGTTTTAACCCATTTGAAAAAATCTGGGTACACAAAAATCTCGATATTTTCGTGCCACACGAGCTCACTGAAAGAAACCTAATGAACCGTGTACTTATTTGCGATTCTTTATTGAGACGTAATGAAACCGAACCGTTTTTGAAGAGATTGATAACTGGTGATGAAAAGTGAATCATGTACGACAAGAACGTGCGAAAAAGATCGTGGTCAAAGGTCGGTCAGGCTTTACAGACTGGCAAAGCCCGGGTTAACTCGCAATAAGGTGATGCTGTGTATATGGTGGGATTGGAAGGGCTTTGTTCATTATGAGCTTTTACCGCCGGGCAGAACCAACGATTCGGATCTCTACTGCCGACAACTGATGAGATTACAGCAAGAAGTTGAGAGAAAGCTGCCGGGATTGATCAATAGAAAGGGTGTGGGGTCTTTCATCACGATAACGCTAGACCACATACATTTTTGGCTACTCAGCAAAAATTAAGAGAGTTTGGCTGGGAGGTGTTCATGCATCCGCCATATAGCCCTGACCTTGCACCAGAATTCTTTAGGCAGTGTCAGGTTAACATCATGAGAGGACTGCCAAAACTACTTGTTGCGTTTTTTTGATCAGAAGTCCCAATATTTCTACAGCAACGGGATCATGTCACCACCTACAAGATGGCAAAAAGTCATCGAACAAAATGGCATATACTATAATTAAATGTAAATAAACTTTGAAAAAAAAATGTCTTGAGTTTTCATATAAAATGCGAATTTTTTTAAAAAGAACAGTATCGGTATGTTTTAAAAAAATGTGTCCGCGCAGTCGGGTAAAAGGAATAAGACTAAAACTTTTTGTTTTATCTCTAGATCATACATTCCTTCGAAGACATGCGAAGTAGTGAAGCTGTGGCGAGATTCCGTGGGCGCCACAAACAAGAAGTCGGGGCAGTCTCTCGCCGATCCCGAACAGTACGAGAATTTATTCCCCGAGTTCGCCGTAAGTTCATGAGATTAATTATTAACGACTGAATTGTAATTTTTATTTATCTACTCGTACCTGCATACTTATAGTAATGTTTTGCGAGTTGCAATTATGAATAAATAAAGACTTTCTAAAATCAGATAACTTATTTCCAATGTTTACGTAATTAGCTTACAAATCGATTTGTTTCTATACAGGAATCGTTAGTACTACAAAAATTCCAAACGGAGTTTGGTTTTGAGAACAGTTGCCAGTTAGCAAACCTACCACCGGATTCTAAACTGTGCAACATCGACAGAAATCTCGCAGAGGAGAAACAGGCCATTAAGTCACAAGACATATATAAACCGGGCCCGTCTTTCGAAAACAAAGAAAGGTAATGTAATGGAATTTAGGATGTAAAGAACAAACTGACGCCAGGAAACACAGTCCTGCCGATTACACTCTCCGATCTAGTATCGTACAATACAATACCCTAAGAATTCTCCTCCTCCACAACAATATAAGAATAAGAATAGTTTATTTGTGCGGTAAAATTACAGTGGAGTAGGATCTTAAGCATATGTTACATTAAACTTAATAAAATTAGTGAGCAACCAGTTATCCTACTATAGGCGCTGACCTCCGAACTAGGAAGTTCCTGTATCTCGGAGGACAGATCTCTTCTTTGACCAGTGCAAATGAACATGTAACAGAACTAAAAGTGCAAAATTTGGAAGAAAGAAACTTAACATAACTTTATATCTTTTCATAACGTCGTCAACGCAAATCACTGACCTCAAAATAGGATTAGGATAGGAGCAGACTGAATATTAGTGTAAATAATGCGTGGCCAAAACTGGAGAAATCAGTATTGAGTGATTAATGTAGTACATTTTGAGCTTATCGGAGGAAAAGGATAATATATTATGATATACAAATAATGAGTGCGAGTGAGATGGATAATGTACTCAATATTATGCGAAATCATGTTGGGTCTGCTTAGTATGTATTTTGACATCTGGCGCAAACCAAGCTTAGAGTAAGGGCACAGAAATCGGACTAGTGGCGCCCTCTCCTCTAAATGATGAAGTGAGCATTGACAGCGAGCCACGAAGTTGTCCCATAGGTCACTTACTTTCATACATTTGACATTTCAGCGCCCGACTGATGTAAGGGAAAATGCTCAAATCGCATGCGCGAACTGGCAGACGCTGTGGTTCTTATAAAATTTCTTTAGAGAGCAATCTACATAGGGGTGAATTTCAAAATCTTTGAGTAAGGGTGTTAAGCTAACAGTATGGACGCGATCGATGTCGCACCAACGTCGGATAAATTGTCATTCGATGACAGAACGGACAAAGAAATAAACAATAAATTAACGTTGAACGATCAATCCACCGATCTACTCGTATGTCGATAGCATCCATGTACTAACACACTAACATGGCGAAGGTCAAGTTATTCTACACATTGTTATCTGCATCGCTTTCATCATAAACGCAGTCACAAATTTTATTGTTTTTTTCTGTTGCAGCGTTAAAATTGATTCACCCGACACTATAGTGCCTGATGACCATAAGGATGAGAAACTTAAACGCAAAGATTCTCTCGACATCATGGAGGAGATTGAACGGGAAATAGATGGAATGGCACTGGAGGATACAGTGGATAGCGTGGTTAGTATAACGTGATTTACATAATATTAATATTGCAAAAATATTTAATGGTCTTTTTACTACTAGTCCAAAAAACTATTGTATTTTAACAAGTAGCCCAAATTACAACATAGTAAATTTGTCAAAATTCGTCTTATTTTAATTAATTTAAAATTATTCAATTAATAATTAATGTACACAAAAATAAAAAGTAATTTGGCAATATTTTTCTCTTTTTTACAATATCTTAAGGAAAATTAAATAGAAGGTAATCGACTTGCATTATAGACGATGGAAGTATTATTTTGGTTTAGTGCTATGTGTAGTAGATTGCTTGCTGTATGAATAGAATGTCGTCATCTCTAGAAAACAATGTAGTTCTCAATTTCACGGTACGCGTTTGATACATAATATTTTTATAAATAATTTAAATTACCTACTCGAAATTATGCTTCTTAATCAGCGAAATAAAATCATTCGTGTTTCTGGATGAAGTTATTTAGGATGATAGTATTATACCAAATATGCTGTCCATTTATAGGTATGGAACGCGTATCCTGACATTTCCAGTTATTTATTTTATACAATATTGTGTATTATTAATGTATAGGTATTAAAATTTATTGTTGCAAAGTGCCACCTCGGAACCAAATTCTGGAATTTAAATGTGACACTCATAACATAATTATACCCTATGCCTACGAGGTTTTCCTAAAAGCTTCTATGCAACTATCTGCAGATCTCTATCTAGTAGCGCCCTCTCCTCGAATTTCAAAATCTTTGCTTCTATGACTTACATACTCGTAGATCAAATCCTGTCAAAGAACTAATACCTGGAACACCACACATTTATTTTTGACTTATTTGTTAGTTTACGAATAAGAAAATAATTAAATCTTCAATCGTAAATAGGTTTTAATAATAATGAAAATGCGAATTGTAAAAATCGGTACCACTTGTAGCCTTTGGTTATGTCTGTGACTACAGAACCCTGATTCGTATCGGTTTTTTGATGACGATTTTCATTAATGCTTCGTTGGTGCCCATTAGTGCCTAAAATCATCGTTATTGCCCTTGTACTTTCCGAGATATAGCGTCTGAAATTTGGAAACCTTTAATATATGTATATATGCTGCAATTATCAAACCCGGATTCACAGAGGTCAATAATATAAATTATAAATAATAGGGGGCAGGGGGACACCGTAGCTAATAGGATTTGTGTTGCTGCAGACATCTTCTATCTTGACAATCTGCTGTCGGTTTATTAGGTAACTCTCAAACCAACGCAAAGCAGTACCACGGACACCAAATAGCTCCAATTTTCTTATTAGTATGGGGAGGGAGACGGTGTCAAATCTTTTGCGAAATCTAATACACACCAATACATACAGCATTCATCTTTATCCATAGAATTTGATAGTTGGTCAACCAGGTCTAAAACCAAACTGATTGTCAGACAAAAGGCAAAAAGACAAGACAAAATATTTGTTTCATTTTTAATATATTTGTTTCATTTATAATATTCGAGCCTATTGCGCTTTCGTTCTAATTGTTAGTGTCGTCGAAAAGAGAAAATGATACGTTATGGAATATTCGTATGCAATGCAACTTAATTTCTCCAGTTTATACCGGCCAAATTAAGTTGCATGTGTGATGAATGTAAAAAAGTAATAAACCTTTTTTCTCCTTAACTACATTAGCTATAGGTAAACCATTTAACTCAGACCAAGCCCGCGACGTAAGAGGGGCGCGGGGAGAGACGACAGAGGGCGAGTCGGGTTGGACCTGCCGCCCGCTCGCCCTCTGTCGTCTAGGAGTCTGAATTCCAGACACAAATTTAATCACACGGAGCACTATCCCTGGAGCGTAGTCACGCGAAATTATCATGCTCCGTTTTCCTGGAATGCGTGGACCTGCTGTCACTTGGTCACTCCATTCCATCCCATCTCCATCCCTCATATCTGCGCAACTATATCACCTAGTGACTTAGGTTTTCTGTAGGCAATAATACGAGCCTTGTTGGCGAGTTAAGGTCTCATGATAATCGCGCACTCCGTTCCCGCTGAATCGAGAGATGTTTTGTCGGCCCTTTTACCAAAGCTTTTAAGCGACTCGTAGCATCGGTTCTGATTTTTGTGCACCAAAAACAATAATGGGAGCACTGATGGTACGTTGCCAATTAATGTAGCATGCTCCGTTACTGCTCGACGCAGTGGTCCTGCTGTAGTCCGCGTGACCCCAGCAGGACCACCTTTCAGACAATATAGCTCGGAAAGTGCAAGGGCACTAACGTTGATTTTTGGCCACTAACAAACCATTAATGAAAATCGTCATCTAGTAACCGATACGAACCGGGGTCATGTTGTAATCACAGATATACTGTGTCTCAGTGATCTGATTACATTGCCGAAGATAAAGGAAAACCTCGCAGATACCGGAGTATGCTTGAGTGGATTTTATAGGTGACTGTGTCAGCGATCTATAAATCCAGATGTAAACTTAGAGATGGCACTTAACATCGTGCCTACTAACTTCATAATTTCTTTTTCAGGATTTGTCGGATGAAGCCGACCTGATCGACTAAACTAAGTGTATTTAAATTTTTTATTTTATATTATTACAACCTATCATAAAATATGTATTTCTAAAACCGCTAATTCATTTTAAGATTAAAGTATTATACAGATTTCTTTCTTATTTTTGTTTCCTTGCCGTTAAGATTTTCAAAACGTAATTAATAAAAAATGTGTATTGAAACTGGTTTAGTTGTTTTTCTAACATTAAAAATTCAAATTTTAATTGTTTATTGCACGGATGAAAGAAAAAATAGTCTCTTTCGCCAATGGATGAATAATTAATTGTTATTTTGTATCGGACCTAGCTCACTAAGTAGAGGGGGTGGGTGAGGTGAGGTACGAGGGTCGGGAAGCATCGTGACAGCATAGTTCGCTCTCTATATGCGAGACCGAAATGTCATACATTGAAAATAGACGTAATTGGTTTGAATAGCAGGTCATATTTTTTTTACAACAAGCCTATATAATATCAATTTTATTTGTGACAAGTATAACTGTCAGATAAACAATTTGATACTATACTTATACTTAGATGTCTGTATACTTTATGATCGCTCGGGAGTGTGATAGTGATGTGCCTAGGTTTTTTATCGAATTAACTTTACAATGAAATGTAGTGAAATATCTACATTTAAATTTAATGAATTTTATTTTTAAAATCTCATGGAAATTGAGAAATATAAAACGCTTATCTTAATAAACATAATTACTTAATGTTAAAAGTATGCAGTGTGTACACACACCAACATCAAACACACAATTATTTACAAGTTTTACAATAACTTTACAATGAAATGAAGTGAAATATCTACAATTAAATTTATTGAATTTTTAAAAAAACCTCATTGGAATTCAGAAATAAAAACGCTTATCTTAATAAACATTATATTTACATAATGTTAAAAGTAACAGTGTGTACACACCCTCATCAAACACACTTTACAATTTACAATTATTTTATTCTACTCTCCCACCCATTGCGTAATTTGTTCAATACGAAACCACAATCAACATCACAAAGGGGTTCATTCTTCATGGTAGTATTAATATGAAATCCCTTGTTATACAGAGTGATAAAGATTTTAAACTTTAAAATTCAAAACACATTAAAGTCATTAGTTGGTTTTACAAAAAAAATATATGAATACGGAATTAGAAAACGCAAGTTCGGATTTTAATTATGAATAATTACATCGTCGTCCTCCTTGTCGGCTTAAACGCCCCTGCCAGCGAAGGTCCATATTCCCCATAGTAGACTGCGGAACTCTGGTGAAATCATTTTCACGTCATCGTTCATCAAAACATTATCCGGTCCAAAATTCTCTAACATTTGTTCGTTTGATAGGTCGCGGTCGTATAATTATTGAATAAATTGAATCTTGTAAGGGTAGAACTTGAGGTGCAAATTCAAAATTTAACGAACACTGGAACGATGAACGTTCTGTTTCGGCTTTGTTTACTATTTTTTACATTTTAGATCGGAGGATATTAGATAGACTCGCTGTCATTTTTGGTAGGCCACTGGCCACGATCCCGCGCGATGCCCATGCATTTTGCACCGTGTGTTTTATAATTAAACGGGGATTACATTTATTTCATGGATTATTGAATGAATACGACAAAGTGACTGGTGTTGATTTATTGTATCGCGGAAACAAGATAAACGGGGTACCCCTCTGCTGGATTTACTCACCGCCATAACACCAGGTACTACTTTACTTATTGGACGACTTTATTTTGGGGTTTAACTCCGCGAAACGCGGATACACGTTCAGTGACGCCGCCGCAATGTTTTTTGATTGAACGCTGCGGATATTTATTGAGAACAGCAGCAGCGATGCGGTGTTTGGTCTCGGTCAATCTGACGGGTTTATTTCCTCAGTGATTCTGTTTTGTTATTCGTTTAACCTTTTAAACGGAACCTTCTACCTACAATCTAATCAGTGAATGCTCTGTGCAACGATAAAATGACGGATTTCAACTGAAGAGTCCAGGGAAAGAATGAACTAAGTCACTTGCGGAAAATTGGAAGAAAAAAGAAATTTTAACATAGAAAACTTATAATTGTTTACAACAGCGACATATATCAGCAGTGATTTTACGTCAGACAGAATTTGTATGTCACTTGTATAAGCAATTTAAGTTTTCCTAGTTAAAATTTCTTTTTTCTTCCAATAATTGGAGGGGGAGAATTATTCTCCCCAAATGACTTTGATCATTCTTTCCCTGAACTCTTCAACCGATTACGAAACTCTCTCCCAGCCCGAGTGTACGAAGAGCGGACTCTAAAGTAGGCCTCTACCGCGTACGTGCAGTGCGCCCCAGACCTCTGAGCGATAGTGACGAAACAATCCGAAAAACTAAGCCTTCTAATATTGCCAGCATTCCCTCCCTACCACGTGCGGACTTATTTAATATTATATTTTTTTAAACTCGTGAGTCAGCTGTATTTTAATACTGTTTTTAATTAAAGTACTGGTGCTGTATATATGGAGCTGTTTTTGGAATTTGACTCTAATTAGACAATTAGCACTGAACATTTGAACATTAGATATTTGGAAATTAGACATTTGGAAATCAGACATTTGGACATTAGATATTTGTTTTCTGTGTCAATTTTTAACCACCGACCGATCGTGGAAGGGCGTGTTATTGACGCATTTGTCTGTTTGTGCGTTTGTCTGTGGCATCATATTCATAACTTAACAACGGATGATCAAATTTGCACCGTTTCTTTTAAATTTAATATAGAATTTTGTCGATAGCCATGTCTGATAATTTCATAATATGAAACTAGCTGGAAGAATGTGGAAGATCAGCCCGCCGAAACTACAATAGATTGATGGGCTTCTCGAACTAAAGTTGTAGGGAATCCTAAGACATTACAAAAGAAAAATGAATAAAGATTAAATTAAATGCCATACCGGCCAAAAATTAAATGAAAATGATGTGAAGGTAAGATTTTAAGACAGCCATAGCCAAGAAAGCAGTGATCCAAGATACGTTACAATCCGACTTAATTTTTTAAATAAAATAATGATGTATCGTCAAACTAAAAGGAAAATATACAATAGAATTAATTTATTTAGTAGCTAATGAAAATGTGTCACTCGAATCTTAACTTAAAATATAATAACAATGAATTAAAAATTTAAGATACCCCCGAAGACCATTGTGGAGATCCCTTACTTTTTCCTGGTCGTAATAAAGTCCTTATAATTCCAGATGTGGGAAGGTCATAATGCCCATACACATTTGAGCTCAAACTCGAACCTCCTAACTGTTACCGTTCCAGAGATGCCATCATACTCCAACATCCCAAGATACTCGAAGATCTTGAACCACTGCTCCAAATTTCATAATTTTAGATTTATCAAGATTATTTTGTATTAACTGCGGTGTTTAAGCGAAACACCTTGTAAAAACCGATATATTTAGTGAGATATACAACGAATTCAGTTTTATTTACAAAACCTTTGACGTCGTCACAAGCAGCGCGGAAAATGGCTGTCCGTTTGATATGATGTTACCAGTAACGAAACTTTAAATATTTTTTTCTAAAATAAAAACGTAATAAAAAAAATCTGTTTTTTAAGATTATTAATTGTTTAAGAAATAGATTTTTTTAATTAAAAAAATGCATATTTATATTATAATAAGCACATTACTTACACTAGACTGAATTCAGTAAACGATTTAGTCTACTATAATTAGACAGGCTTCTGTTTAAATGATGTAAATCTCAGACTAACCGTATTGAATTCAGTCAAACTGAATTAATCCATTATTACAAATTTATGCAACGTTGATTGCTACTGTAGAATAGATCGATTTAAGTTTAAGACGTTTTATATTACTAGCATAATGACATTACATACCTCAGATCTGGTTACACTTTTTTGTTGGCACAAGTGCCAAATTCACGCATTTGTTCAGTTGCGATAAAAAAATTCGATTCGATTCGAACGATTTTTTTTGACTGTCATATCCTGTTCTTAAATCGATGCCTACCTATATTATTGAACAATAAATAAATAAACAAATCTTGTAAAGCTAACAATTGAAATTTGTACAGACGGCACAGACGTCAAGTGTGCGTTGCATGTACTGTTCCTACTATCTACCATGCTTCAGTCAGAGTATCGCAGTTAGGTAGAGAACACGCGGGCTTACCGCGCACGCGCCTATCGGCTGATTGGCGCCATCTCGCACATTTTACAACAACAAGCAGCTAAAAGGTAAGTTTACTTTGTTAATTCGTTAGCTGTTCACGTTATACAATGTAATCATTGTCTGTTATTTTATTAATCACAGAGACAGATCTTGCCATTTTTGTAAGAATTAAATTGGCAAGACAGATTTGCCATTTTTAAACTGCCATTTTTGGCAAGATCTCAGTCTCTATAAGTGTATGCGTGTGTGAGTGATCGCAATTTTATTTATCAACTTTTGGAAGAATAAAATATATTTTTTGTTACGGTATCTATCTAGCGAATACCTTCCTTGGACAAGGAGTGAGTGATTTTGGACACTGTTTTCTGTTTTCTTTGTCTGTGTTTTAGCTCACATTTATTTTCAAATCTCTAGGTAAGCATTATTTGCAGAATATCGTAGGGTGTTCCGTACTTATAATAATTTATCTATTTAAAATATAGTCTCAATTTAGTGTAGTTAATGTATCTACCTTGTACATACCTATACTTACTAATGAACATAGCGATTCTAAACACCCTCTAGCTTTGCTATACCACAGATACCTATCCAGTTCTTCATCCATCCATAAAATTATTTAATATAAAGTAAGCAGGTATATCGTCCAGCTCAGATTGGAGAAACCTTTGTAAGTAGATATTTACATTATAGCGAATAAAGTAAATTAGCGAACAATTGTGCCTGTTACGACGATTTATAGTTTTTCATCATTCTAGTGAAATACAAATATCAATATCTTACACTTCTATCTTTATTGCCCGAAAATATAAATAATATTGCCGTTCAAATAAGATACATTGGTAGATCATCTTGTATATTTAAGCATAAAAAATAACTTAGAATAATAGTTATATTATTATTAACTTCAGGTTTTGAATTCGATTCTTGCATTACAAGGCAAGGCACCTGAGTAGTTCATACTTGCTCATCATCACGAATGTATCGGTTTGTAAAAACAATAGGTCATTTATAATATAATAGCAATGCGTTGAAACTAGTTTTATCTATTGTACGTCTATGTCTAACCATTCATACAATGCTTTATTGAAACCGAGCTTGTTTAATTGTTTATTTCAATTAATTTACTACTACTAACATGACACTCGGAAAATAGTCCCAGTTTTATCATTAGTGGAGAGCCATACCTACACTAAAAATTCTCTTAAAGTCATATAACTTAATTTGCCTACCCACATTGCCCTAACACTCTGCAGAGATTTCAAAATCGGAACGGAATCAGATTGAAGCCATAGAAGTCTATTTTTTGGTGTTCTAGATTTCTATGGTTTCGGTCCGCATCAATTTCAAAATGTTCAAAATCTATCTACGGCGAAGAAAAAATTAATGTCCCTTTAGTTGGCGGGTGCGCGTTCCTTCCTTTATGGCTGAAAGTGTTTCTTTTAGATAGTAGATGGGCAGATCAAAGTACCTGCCAGGTTTGAAAAATACGTTCATGAACAAGAATTAATGTCTTTTAAACGATTGGATATCTCATATTATACTCGTATGTATACCTACTAGTTCACTTTTATTAGAAGCTTCGCTAAAACATCATTGTAAACAATTCTTATATTCGCAATTGGTTTGTTGGTTGGTAGGTACTGTCTACCTTTTATACAATATTATCAAATAAATTATCACTATACTAGACAAGATGAAAGAATGGACAAAACGTTTGTTAGAAGGTGTTCCTACTTACCAGGAAATAGTAGAACTAAACTTGGAAGCATTTAAAAGTAGCTGAACATACTTAATACTCGTACATGGGGGTAATTCGGATAGGCCTCGAGTCTTGAGATCCTCTACCGCTTGGCAGAACCTGATAAATTGTTACGATAATTGGTGGTAGCGGTGGTTTATGTGGTTTCAGTTTTTGGCAGACGATTAACTGCTTAGTTGCATGCATTCTGCCGGCACTAAACTTTGTGAAGTTGAAAGACCTTGCATAAATTGGATTTACTGTCTTATTTTGATTGATGCATTTTTATTAGTACTTTATTATATCTAAAATTATAGTTTTTCATGTCATGGGACTATTTGACTTTGATTAGCGGAACAATAAAAATGATTTAGCCGTTTTATAGAAACAGTTATGATCTGACATTAAATTAGGAATGTTTAGTTAGATATAATCTTAGGTACGAGTATTTTACAATCGTGTGCTTTAACTTATTGGATTCTTATTTCATTCATTACCCCATGACACAGCGGTTTAGGTGCCTACTACCATAATACTTAGAACTACATTTTTAATATTGATTTCTAAGTATATCATCAACATATAATAATCATTTACCTACTTAATTAATATTTGAATGCTTTTTGTAAAGGGTATAGTTTAGTGCAGTTGACCTACACTGTCATACGTTCACACGGGCGAAAATAGCGTAACGTTGCTGGCTAGTTATTTGGAGACAAGCCAGCTGGATCTCACTTTTATAGCTAGGTTCAATTGTTCGACAGACTAGACCATTAAATAGGATAGAATCCTATCATGACCATCCTTTTCAAGGCCATGCGTTTGTTTGCTGGTAGGAGAAAAAACAATACTAAGGTACCATTTATGGTAAAGGTAAGTATCTCGTAGCGTAACGTATATAATATAGATATGTCTACGTATTATTTATTACTTATCTTTATCTAAATGATAGGAATTAATAGTATTAACTACACATTGAATTCGTTGCTCTGAAATGTGTTCAGGTTTTCGTTTCTATCATTGAAATATTGACTTACCTACAGATAAAGAATAAATTATTGTACGTAAATTTCCGATGTATGTACATGTGTTGAAGTGCCGTAAACCGTATCTAAACATAATTTGCATAACATCACCTTAAGATCGCGAATAAGTTAATACGTAGGTAAACCATGCGGTGGGTGAGTGAATGAGTAGGTATTAACTTACCTACAGAAGAAAACTGAAAAATATCGGTAGAAACCAGAAGCGTAACTAAGATTTCTGTTAATAATAAACGCAGTTTTTCTCAAACATTTGTATTCAGCTTAGGAATGCAGTTTCATTTTAAATTTTACCTTTAAAAGTTATGGAAGGTTATGCATACGCATCAGAACCGTATTATAGCTACATAAATATTCATGTAGCTATAATACGGTTCCGATAACAGCCCTTCGGTACTCCGTTTCACCTGTATTTAGTTGTATTAAAATATTACTTAGTTGTCTCTATAGATTTACCTTGTCAGTACTAATGACACCACTGTTGTGTTGCGGACCTATCCTTGGGAATTTACCTGTTGATTTTACCTGTTACCGTCATTTTTAACAAAATAAATATTTTGTACATGTATCTAATATATCACCTACCACACTGTTTGCTGAGAGATTTACACATTTGTATAATTGGGATTTTTACGTGAGATTTCACGTGAGATTTGGGATTCAAAGCTGATGTTGAATTACAATTTCTAGCTTGCAAATTCTATTGACCCTAAAGTTGTTTATTTTATACAATGCGTACGAGTGTTACAGCCTATAAAAATCTCCATTGTTGAACCTGGGGCACGGGCAAGGCTCTCCTTCCACTTAGGGCTAGGACCCGTCCGTTAGCCACGCGTGGGCCCAGGTTGATTGGGTACCTTTATTTGCTAATCATTCCTACACCGTAAATGCAATCAGTACGAGCATGTTACGTACGGCAAACTCATTGCTACATACACAGGCGTAACCGGGCATCGAACCTGGTCCCCGACTGCCCGGCATCCTGGTTCCTCTATACCACAGGATTTAATCCGTTAGGTGGCTTCAATTATATACTTATTTATGTGTTTTTCAATTTTTATCAAAATGTAGAAAAAAGTTCCCGCCGCTGGCTTTTTTTCCGAGAACAAGGAGAACAATTCACATGAGCTACACTACAATTTTTTTCAAAAGACCAGCAATTTAATGGTTAACTACATTATAAATCCATTCGCTGTCAACTAGGTACGTACCTAATCATTAAATTCAAATTTTGTCACACCACATTAACTGTTTGCGAAGTTAATCATTTCCTAGCATTATGAGCCATAAAAAGTTCAATCACGTTTCTCGTCCTCGACTCGGGACATAACATAAACGTGTGTGTGAAACCAGTGTTGAAGAGGAAAATTTTGGCCTCGAGAAACTTTAGTGGTTACCTACCCTGCTTGTCATCGAAATCGGAATAATATTTACAAAGTGAGTAATTACCTTGTGACCCGTCATCAAAGCAGGATGCATCTTCATTATATGGGTATAAAAAAACTTGACCGAAAAACAAAAAACCTCGCCGTATTGCGGAATTTTTTTCATATCGATCCCAAAAACATTATAAACTATAAGTGGCGCCCTCTTCACAAGGTTTTTATTTTCTTGGTCAGACTTTACATAAGTCGTAGCCAAGGTTTGTCTATTCCCGTTCACCGGAATCCCAGACAGACCCGTCGCTAGACACCTGAGCGCCCGCGTGCAGGTACCCGATAATGCCGCCCCCATATCCTCTTTTGGAGCAAGCTTTTGTTTGGATCTGACATGGATTATGGGTTTGGTTAGAGGGCTAGGGCGGGAGCGAGCGAAGCTTGCTCGAAATTTTAGCGCGGATTCGACGCGGATATTGGATTAGGTTAGAAGCTAGGGCGGGAGCGAGCGACGCGAGCTTGGTTTTTTGTTCGGATCTGACTTAGATTATGTGTTTGGTTAGAGGGCTAGGGCGGGAGCGAGCGAAGCGAACTCGAAATTTCAGCTCGAATCCGACGCGGATATTGGTTTAGATTCCCCATATCCTCTTTTGGTGCAAGCTTTTGTTGTTTGGATCTGACATGGATTATGGGTTTGGTTAGAGGGCTAGGGAGGGAGCGAGCAAAGCAAGCTCGAAATTTTGCTTAGATCTGACATGAATTATGGGTTTAGTTAGAGAGCTAGGGCGGGAATGAGCTAAGCGATCTCGAAATTTCAGCGCGGATGATTGGTTAGGTTAGATAGGACTTGGGCAGCAGAGCGAGCGAAGTGAGTTCAAAATTTTGCTCGGACCTGAGATAAATGATGGGTTTCCTTATATAGCTGATGAAATCTATCCAATGGTATTATTTATGTTTCTATAGCTTTCAGTTTCGGCGCAAGCTGCTCGAAAGTGAAGTGTCTCATTTGTCCTCGGTCTCCACTACCGTCTTTATTGAATTGTGTCACAATGTTAATGTTTAAGATTTACAATGAAAAACATATTTAGATCTGTAAAATAAAAACCATTATAAGTACGACAATAGGATCGGTAGTTAATCACAATGAAATGCAGTGCGACACGGACCTCGATTCTCAAGGTTTGATCCGAAGAGAATGTTTACTGAGCTAAATGTTACATTTATTAAAGTTAATTTTAGATTAACGAAATTACTTTAGGCGAGGAAAATAACTAAGTATTTTCGTGGTTTTTGTACAATAAAACTATAATTTTAACAGAAATAAAGACTAAACCGCATAGGATATGGTTGTATACCTAAATACCAAATAAGTATTCCTTTCTGTGTGATCTGTATATAGTATGAGTAACGAACTATAATATTTCACGTAGTCACTTGTAGCCAGTTGTAGTTAAAGGTACTAGTATATAGTAGGAAAATATGTTTGAAATTTTCTCAAAAACTAATAGAACGATTCTTAAAATCATCATTGTTACATAGATTTAATAGTGAAAGAATTTTTAGAATCGGTCCAGTAGTTTATGAAAAAAATCGGGGTGGGTAGAAGAACAGGTTCTACTGCAGCTTTTATTACTTCGTGAATTTGAACTTCGTCGTCGGCGCTCACCATCTTAGTCAACCTGGTTCGAGCCGGTGTCATTTTTCTAGGTTTCTTTTTTGTTTTTTTTAACATTAAAACCGCTCATGCTCTCCGCTCAACCTCGACTTTACTCCCATGGAATCAAATTGTATTCGCACCGAAATCAAATTCGGGCTACGGGTCTGTAGCACCTGACGTTAGGTTTTCATTTTAATAAAACCAAAACCTTTACGCTGGTGTCAATTCTCCCCGTACCTACAGTTTTTTACTTATAGCCAAAATATATCTCTGATGTTTGCAAGTCATAAAATCTGAAATAATTCGAACTCATAGATAAACTCCTATACTTTACAAGAAAAATAAAATGAGGTTCTTTTTACGACAAAAAATCTGAAATAATTAGTACTGATAGAAGGTGTTATTATCTATTCTGGGGAAAATAAAACGAAGTCTAAATATTTATGATTTTTGAGCAAGAAAATGATTCTTATTCAGAAAGAAAAAAATAATTCTTTTTAGAACGGAACTCGTCGGTGCACGAGTCTGATTCGCATCGTCTGGCCGGTTTTTTTCTCTTAATTTAGCTGGTGATAACGTACAGTGAACTAATTATATTGTACTATTTTGTTTTGTAACATTCATGAATGTCAAGAAATCATAATCAAAATTATTGCGACAGGGTTCCACAGAGTATAGTTGATGTATCTTTCACTGTACATATGGACTCAGCCAAAGTAGAAGTCCGATTTTGGAGCCATTGTAGCGCGCCATCTGTAGTGTGGCGCTGAGAAATCTGAATTACGAGTAGGTAGAGCGTTGTATAGTGCGCGGTACGCTTAGATAAACAAGGATTTAGTTTAGTTCTAGGATGATATTACTGTAGGTATATCACGATTTTATCATATGTCTACTTAGGTACCTACTAGCGAGATTAATTAATGCAATTAACCACATGAAATGACTCTCTTCGCAGATTTAATGGAGTTGATTGCTATTGCCTTCCACGGGTTACCTACTTGAGTCCGTCTACATATAAAAAAAAATATAAAGTTACTTATTTTGATGTTTTTTGAATATTGATTGGTATTAAAAAACCGGCAAATTACGAGTCGGGGCGAAAAGGGGCGAAATAACGAAATATTTTTCGACTTGAAAAAGTATAAGTTTTTTTTACAAAAACTCTAAATGTTTACAACTTTCTTGTATTTTTTCCCCGTATACTATTAGTAGGTACTAATAATATAAAATACATAGGCATACAGACTGACGGACACCGAATGAAATCTCACCATAAATTAACATAAATAAATATTTTTTATTAAATAAGGAGAGCAGACGAGCAAACGGGCCACCTGGGAAGTGATCACCGTAACCCATAGACAACTCGCCTTACTGTATTAATGTTGATGGGTTTTTGATGCGCTGCTAACCTTGAGAACTAAGATGGAATGCCTCATGTGTCGGAAACACAGAAATGCAAGCATTTCTGCTTCACGGCAGAAATAGATAAGAGGGTGGTACCACCCCAGGCGATCCTTCACTTTAGGATCTACCACTACTAAATAAATAAATGAATTCTAATTCTTATAAGAGTTCCTTTTTTATCGTCTGAGTACGGAACCCTAAAAATGGTCGAGGGTGAGTCAGGGCGCAAGTCTCGACTCACCCTCGACCATTTTTAGGGTTCCGTACTCAGACGATAAAAAAGGAACTCTTATAAGAATTAGAATTCATTTATTTATTTAGTAGTGGTAGATCCTAAAGTGAAGGATCGCCTGGGGTGGTATAAGGTGGTGATAAGGATCTTACAGGCATGCCTCCCCTAGACCCACCACTGCTAGGATCACTGATAAATAAATCACGCTAACCTGAAAGACCTGACTTATCTGAAAGAAAATTGCGCTTGTTTCGATCGAACACGCTAGCCCAGACGCGCTACTGGTCGCAGCTCGTGGTAAAAGCTAGTTCGCATTCTTACTGTAGATGCACACTATGCCGAAATTACGCGGCCGAAGTTTGGTGGTTTTCGGCGACGTAATTTCCACCATAACCTAAAAAGCATTGTGTGCGTAACCGGGCAGAAGTTCCGTCGCGTAATTTCGGCATAGTGTGTTGCTAGGCTTATTTGAAAGGAGAACTGCGTTGAACAGGTTCGCTACGATTGATTTGGTTGTGTAGGCAACCTTACCGTCAGTTGCACGAAACTTCCTTAACCTTATGTCTTCATTAAAATACATGCTACCCCTTTCTACGCCATAGCTCTACATAGAGATGACAAGATATTTAAGGAAGCATTAAGATCAATGACGTTTTCTTGCAACGCACGGTTAATCAATGAATTAATTAATATCTACCTGGTTCGGTAGGTTCTTGTTCTGCATGTCGTTCAAGGTCTTGATTAATTCATCTCAACTCGAAAAATCTATTTAAACATTATTTAAATGTAGGTAAACTATTAATGTCAGTGACGCATGTTAAGACTATAATTAATTTTGATTTTTGTATGAATTTTGTTTTATAATACCAACAAGTTTATTTTATGATTCGTGACTGCTATCCTATGCGAATGCGGGCTCGTAGCCTACTTGCGAGCATGGTCCGAAAGTGGTCTGGTCGTGCAGGTTATGCAACGTTGGGCGTGGCCGCGGTCAGTACCAGGATGTTTGACCGCTGATGAGCCCTTCCGTGCCTCGAAAGCACGTTAATCTGTCGGTCCCGGCTACCGTAGTCCGACACCAGTCGTTAGGCTATGTAAAAAATCTACAAGCAGTCTGAACAACTCTGATAATAGGTTGGCCACTAACCACACGACAAGATGTAGAAGAATCGGGTACTACACACTTAGAGTATTTATAACTACACAATACATAGGTACATAGGTACTCGTATACTTTTCAGTTCTGAAATGTGTTGCTTCACGTTTTAATTAGTTTTAAACAAGAATTCTTCATTGGGCAAAGGGAATGAAAATATTTACTACCTACATACTCGTACTTATTTATCTTTGAGATAGTTGAAATGAAAACTCTTAGGTAGGTATCTAACAATAGTAATATTCCTTTGATTCAAATCAAAACACTTATCCAATAACAATGAAAATATTTGATTAAGTGTATATGTCGATAGGTCTACTAAGTACCTACGTATTCGTTAAACTATTTGAGTGGATAAAGTCCTACATACCTAATGATCAAAATTTCTATACCGAATACAAAATGGTAAACAGGTCTCGATCCTTAGAAAAAAAGTTGTTTTTCCGTTTTTTAAAAGTTATACAAAAGTTGTTTGTTTCAAAGGAGTTGTACGAGTATAGGTGACATCTTTTATAAATAGAGATTTCCGCACAAATTATTTATAAAATATTTTTTTAGATATTTGTGGATTGAGATATATGTATATTAAATATATAGGTTAGTTATATAAATCTTTAACCACCGATTTAATTATAATAGAGTGCAAGATTAAATAAAAAAAACACCAGTACAAAGTATTACACACGTACATAGGATGTGTAAGTTACAAGGTAAGAGTAAAAATACTCTACTCTTATAAAGATATCAGCACGGAACAAAGAATTATCCTCATTGTTTCCTCTAGGCCAGCCATGGCTCTATGAACGTGATAAGTGGAGGTTTCCTCAATTTTTCTCCACTTTGTAGGTAGGACACTGTGTTGCAAACTGATTCTGAGATAGGTACAAATGAAATCATTTCAAATAGGTAAGTAGGTACATAAACATGACCAAGACCTTGAAGCAAAATTATGTCGATTGAATAAACGTACGAGTATTTACAAAGACTGTAAAATTCAACGCCCTAAAGTTATGTAACATATACCTACCTGAGTGCCAGTCCTCAAGATTTTTTACTTCAAAGTAAGCATAGTTACTTTGAAGTAAAAAATCTTTATGAATAATTGCTGAGTTTTTTGGCATACCTAGTATAGTACTTATCTATACCAACCTACATGGCCTATTTACCTACACACAAAACAACCGGTATCAATTCAATTCCTGTCATTTCATATCATACTTCACAATCTAACTTTCGGTAGGTTGGGTTACAACTTTACAAGTACTTACCTCTTCTACGTATCATGTTAGACCCATGTCGGACCCCAGTCCGATTGTTTTCGTAGCTGTAAACATCCCCATCTACCAAAAGGCCTTAGGCGAATCTCACAGTGCCGCGCACACCGCAGCGGGATCGTGGGTGCGGTTTTAGCGTTGCTTGTAAGTACCAAAGTTTGTATGAAAACACGCATGGTGTGGCACACTGACAACGCATCCCCGCGCGGAGATGCGGCGCGCGCGACGTTGCGCGCTCCTGGACGGAGCTGCGTCGAGAAACGCAGGGTATGATATGATGACACACCGAGCCCCGCAGTGCCGTGCATTTTTTATTAAAATAGGTCGTGTACATGATGGATTTCGACATAGACAGTTTTATTTTTTAAATCGAAATACGTGTGTAGTTAAAAAAATATCTTCATATTTTCTTAAATTTTCATAAAACAATACATAAGAAAATTTATCGATCTGGATCGTAAAAAGGGATGTATTCAATATCTTCTTTAGGTGCGACGTTTTAAAATTTGACTATACAAACACCACATTATTAGTATTTTTTATCAAAACGCACCTTAGCTATCCTATCACCACGGCGTTCGATTGTGAACTCGCCCTCATTTCGTACGGCGCCGCCGTCGCGCATCGCAGGACCGGACGGAGCTATGCGCGTCGCTGCGTTACACGCAGAGCGGTGCGGGATGCGTCGGCAGTGTGAGATCCGCCTTATTGTTTAGGGTAGAGAATCTGAGATCATTTCATGTCTCATCATTAACTTACTCATGTCCTAAATGAGGCAGGCAGACCTCCCCTTTCACGAGTACAGTCGGCTACGAAAGTTACAAACAAGGCAACCATGAGGCAAATTCTCACGGAGTGATATAAATATCACAGTAGATAAATATCGAAAAAAATGGCGGAGATCGAAGGACGGGATTTTTTGCTATGCTCGAAATATCACCTTCTATATTTATCGAGTCCTAGCGATCGACATGCAACAAGTGGTCTTTAGCAGTCGATATCTTACGTCAGTCAACATGTGAGACGGGATATTTATCGAGTTTCGATATTATACACCATTTTTGAAAATTGACCTCCTGAAGTTTTGTTACAGTCAGCTGTCTATTGATGGCGCTTTTTATATGGAACTTTAGCATTCGATGCCCGTTGTCAAAATTTTCGTTTCGTTAAGTAACGTAACGTATACTGTCAACGAATTTTGCTTGCTCAGCCTACTGTGCATAATGCTGCCAAATATCTAAGAGAAATGTTTTTTTGTTACTTGTTTGTTCGTTATGTTGATTTTACTTACACGAGTACATACCGGAACTTTCTACTGATTTATGAATGGTTACAATAATGTACCTAATCATTTTTTACAGTTCATTTTGTTTAGAAAAATTCTTACCGACCGTACCTACGTGTTTTGGTAAATATCATAGCCGACATACTGATAAAATAATATTACAGCCAAGTAAAAAGTTCGACCTATCTATAAATTATAAAAATAATTATGGAAATAATTTCTTAGGAAAACAAAAGATAAGTATTTTCGTTTTCCTAATACTCTTAAGTATTTAATAACAAATCGGTAACTAGTTACAGAGTCTAATCGTCCAGCACCGGGCACTATCTCAATACATGCGGAGGCGTCCAGACTGACTCCACCACGGAGCGTGACAGCATATTAGATAAAGGCCACCTGCGAGCGGCCAGCGACAGTTTTAATTGTAGAGAATAAGATCAGTCTAATTAAAGCCATGTAACGGAGCAGTTGAGAGCGTCGGTGTGGCGTTGGGGTGCCGTAGGCAAGTCAATGCCGTAGGCGTGGTCTGGTCTGAGGGTGACCGCCGGTGGTTATTCGGCGGTTGTGACTTCCTCAGCAGTTCCCTGGGCAGGGCTCTACTCCGACGATCGGCGGGCGGGTGTGCAGCGGCGCTAGCTCACGAAGTGTGAGATGAGCGGAGTTGTCGGCGCGGTCAAAAAATATATTTGTGACATTGACTTAGCAATTATAAGGTCATACATTAGAGGGTCGGTGGCCTAGTGGCTAGGATGCCGGATTTCCATGCGGGAGTTTCGAGTTCGAAACCAAACAATGCCATTACCAATGAGTTTTTCGGTTTTTTCGAAAGACTTACGTACATTTACCGTCTGCTCTGACGGTGAAGGAAAACATCGTGAGGAAACCTGCACACTGAGATAACCAGTGTGTGAAATGGGGAAGGCAATGTCCCTTTCTATTCCCAACACTTTCTTTCCATGACTGTACTGGTTATCTCAGTGTGCAGACCACCCCATTAAATCTGCCACGAGAGTCGTTCTATGTGATGAATGATCACGACCGTCAGATATGAGGAACACGACTTAGAAGAACTTTTCTAGCTTTTAAAAACGTCCTAGCGCGCCGCCGCCTTTTCACTAACTACGTAACACCTGTCCGGCAACTTTATTTGGTCTGAGTATGATGATGTGTGTACGAAGATTATAGGTCTGCTGATTTTGGTTATTGCGTACCAGTGAACGTTTCTATAAGTTATTTGGGTGCGTATCGATTCGACCCGGTCTCGATTCAACCCGATAAATTATCTACCTAATAATTTGTTTTTTTCACACGTAAACAAGGCAGTACAGTCAATGAAAAAGTGATAAGCCATAATAATTTAGAAAAGCTTGTTTCTATATCTGATGTTTTATAATTTCGTATTTAGTATTCTGTGGTTTAATATTCTGGAATGTTAGCAAGTTAGTTATGTCCCTTTTTCTTCATTTTCCTGACCTTCGTATCGTAATTTTGTTGTACGGATTTGAATTTATTGCGAACTTCTTTGGTTTTATATATCATAATTTTAATAACATTTGTGAAAACGAATCTGGCACTACTGTGACGTACATATGTCTTCTTTGAAAATATAATATATCAGTTTCATGAAATAATTACGTTTAATTCTCGTATATTAATACATGTTTAACCTTAAAAATAATCAGCAACTAATAAATCGGTTGCTAATAATAATTACCAAACCAACACTTTCTTTCCATGACTGTACTTTATTCGTAAATATATTTTCGGGTCGAATCGGGACGGGTCGAATCGATACGCACCCATTTATTCTAATCTTAGAGGTTGGAGGAAAGATATGCGCTCGCACTGATTGACTGCACTTGTTCTTTCCTTCAAGGGTTATAATTATAAATGGTTGCGTTTTGCGTTTATATTAATAAATAGTTATATGTAGGTATCTAATAAACATTTCGTCTATATTATGTTGTTACTAAGTTTAGATTCTGTAATCACTGAACATTTTTCTTGTTTTCAGAAACTACAATGAAGAATAAGGACAAAGTAAACATAAGTCAAATTAGTGGCAGCGCCGTCTCGATCAGTCAAGATGGAAGGTAATAATTAATATGCAATAACTAAGAATTAAAAAATTAATTCAATGTCGTATCTAGAAAAATAAACATAATGTGTCCAGGAGGCCAATTCTCGCAGAGTTCGTCAAATGTCTATCTTCGAAATAAGTCGAAAGTAAAATGTCTACTGCAGTCGAGCGTTACCTGAAAATGGTATTCTCAATCTCGATCGACATAAATGTCGACGGTTGTCATTAGACTTGGTAGAAGTTGGCACAAAAAACGTTCCGTTTAATCGATTATGTTGGAATTATAATCGAGAACAACAAAACTGTACTAATTTAATTAATTTTAATTTTAATTGTTGTCATGTATGCGTATGTATGTAGGCGCATAACTTCAACTACTTAGAAAGAGATTTAAATCGTCACTTTTTTAAATTAATGATAATGAATACCTATTTAAAAGAAATTCAAGTACCTACTTATGTAAGTACTCATCTTTCATCGTAATTCCTACAAGCATTTAAAATTAAATCATAGTTTTGGTCGAGGGCTTTTTAATTCTAAATAAATATGCATGATCTTGAAATATTTCTTTTGTATCTCGATGTAATATAGTAGATAAATATTTTATTTATGAGATATGATCCATATTTAATTTTATATTGCTCGAATTACACGGTGTTTTTGAGCTATATAGCTATATATTAAATCCAAAAATAAAATCGCAAAATTATAAACAAAGTATTGTATAGTAATTGTAGATATAGATCTACAATTAAATAATTAATTAATTTCAAAAACATTTATATAATGTAAGGATACGATTGGATTTAAAAATATTGCCGAAATTAAAAAATGTTTAAGTGGGTATTTCGGTTAATGACGTCGTCGTACAAGTCAGCTGCAAACTTGCTTGACTTAGGCAGAACTAAGCTAAATTATAAAAGTACGTAGATATGCATGCTATATATTTTTTTAATTTTTCATATATCCATATGCAGTGGTGGGCGTAAACGAACTTACGGTTTTCATATAAAGTCGCTCGAGTAGCCGACCTGTGACCCCATGGCGCTATATAAACCCCCACCTTATTGAGCTACTTTTATAGGTCATTAAACTAAGAAACAGAAAAAATATCTGCCAAAGGAATGATGAAGTAACTAACTTAGTACAACATTATTGCAATAAAATGTAAACAACGTTCAAATAAACGACTACCAGTAAAAAAATATAATGCGTTCACTCACTTTTCAATTCATTTCGATCGTCTTACCGATATCGTGTGCTAGCGACCAATCTTTGTATGTCTTTTGCTAGTAGTAGATATATGTCAAAGTCGACATATCGAGAATAACAAAAAGCATTTATTAATCGACATCCGCCATTTTTTTTCGACAAATGTCTCTTTCGAGATTAAGTCGAATGTGCGAGAATTGCCGCGTCTCATTAATAGAGACTTACCTACATTCGCGTGTTACGGTGCGGAGTTAAGGTCGATGCTAGAGTATCCACGCTGCATGGTGTGCTGTAGTCGCGTGGGTAGAGTCGCTTAAGAAATACCTGTATACTTATAGGAAACAAGTTTGCAAAATGCTGTGGTATTCCCAAATCTTAATGCTATATAGAGATACGATGCGAACTCTGTTGCAAATCCGTACCTTATAAGTTTTTGTTTGTATGTGTTAGTTCACTAACACTCAACACTGACCTACATTTTAATGTAGGCACAAAAATCAAAACAACATCCAAATTTTTTAGTGACAGAAAATGTCTTTGTCTAGTTATTGAAGCAAGACAACGAATCGAAACCACCCAAAATACACAATTAACTACTATTTTTAATGAAAATACTTATATGATATCTACCTATTGTCTAGGTATATTACCTGTACCTACGCTACGAAACGTACGACTTGATTGAAACTTTAATGAGCAATTCTATGCTACAAGGAACGGGCTTACCCACAATGTTGCCCAATAAACTCCCATGCTCTAGAGATTTGAATGGATGGCCATACTTATTCGCAAGCATTGCGTTATTTTAATATTGTTACTTTAGGCTTTAGAGGATCGGTAACATACTTTCACTTTCATCATCTGATTATCCCAATTCTGCACTGACAATCGAGACAGTCGAGTTCAGACCTTCGAGCTTAGTGGCCGAATATATATTGGGTTTAGAGAAAATAGATAAGCAAGAGAATATATTATAAAAATGGTAAGTTCTGTGATTGAAACTATTGAAACGTGCAAAGTATGATATATCTATTGATTACTTTGATGAACCCAACAATCAATTTCATTTCAGAAAACAGTCATGATTATACTAATCACCATTCATTTCATTGCGGTCTTGGTGACATCAGAAGTTCTGACAAAAGACTTGGAAGACAGCGAAGATCTAGAAAGAAAACACAGAAAGCGTAAGAAAGGACAGAATGGAAGTCAGTGTGGTTACGGAGGCGGCGGTCACGGGAAGACCTTTGGAGAGAAATTCTTTGGATTGCACGACTATACATATGTATCAGCACCAGTACTGAACTATTTCTTCGGCTGTGGAGTTGCAACTCTACCAGTTGCGGCTCCTATTGCACCAGTGGCCCCTTTTGTACCCGTTCAAGCTCCCTTTCCTGTTAATATTGGAGTGAGCCAGAGTCAAAGCCATCAAGGCTTCGGTGGTAATGGAGGATTCGGGAGTAATGGAGGATTTGGAGGTGCTAATCGCCCTGGAAATTATGGAGGATACAATCAAGGCTATAATCAGCAGCCTTTTTATCAATCTGACTACAGCCAAGGACAATATCAGCAACAAAGGCCTAATAGACCTTTTCAAAATGTAGTATCGGCAGCTGCTTCAGGATTCGGCAACGCTTTTGCGGATTATATTACCAACCGTCCCAGAAAAACGTATAAGCAGATTAACAAACAAGTGAATCAACTTTTTAAACCGTTATATAAATTATTTTGAAGGCGGTAATTTATGTTTAAGTTTTATTTTATGGGATATCTATCTAACTATCAAATTAATTATATCGGTGCCAGTTATTTTCTTAAGGTGCCGCTTATAAAAAATTGCGTAGAGGCTATTTGACGTATTCACTAATTTACTTGTAGGAATAGTGCACTTACAAGTATCTACTTACTCGTAGTGGCAGTTCAAAAAATTAAATATATTTTTGGCGGTGTTTTAGTGATTACTAAGTGTTCGTAGTTACTTACTCGTTATAGAGTGGGATTAGCAGTGAAAAAACTCGTATATTAACACATTCACTTGGAATAAGCACAAGTAAGTTATAGCATAGTAACATTTACATATTAATTCGATAGAAAATATTCTTCTATTTATTTATATCTACTTTACATCTTGGCCTGGCAATAAAGGTTTCCGAAAATAATCTCTGTCAATAGGGAACCATTAGTACTTTTGTAATCTGTGTTAGAGAGATTACTAAGAAATAAAATTGTTTCATTTAATTTCGCAATATGGCGAGAGTTTTTATTTTCCTGGTTAAGCCTTACACCAAATATCAACTTACATACCTAAATCCTTGATCACTATTTTGTGGTTAAAATACATCATTTTTGCGTTAGAGTCATTTTTGCATCATTTAGAGTCTAGACTTGATGAAAAAAATCGTTAGAGGGAATGAAACTTGCGTTATTTTGTAACCGCGTGTCAAACATCGTATAGCATACAATTAGTGATATTCTTCATTAGCATTGGATTTTAAATCAATAATAGGTACATACCGATATTTTAAACCGTTTCTAAGTATAATATATACCTAGATTTGTAATTTTTGATTTGGCTTTATTATGGCTTCAATAATAAAGCCAAATCAAAAATTCTTCTATAGGTCAGATTCGCGAGAAGACAGTTTATATGTGTATCTATAATTATATGATCAATACAAAAAATAGCAAAATAGTACTTACATAGTTCTATATTTATATGTCTATGTAAGTACTATTTTGCTATTTTTAATTAAAAAATAGCAAAATAGTACTTACATAGACATATAAATATAGAACTACGTAAGTACTATTTTGCTATTTTTTGTATTGATCATATAATTGTAGATACACATATAAACTGCCTTCTCGCGAATACAAAACAAAATTATAAATTGTATGTAGTTAAGTTGATTTTTTTGCATAAATAGTAAGTAACAGACCAATAATTATAATGGTTAGCTATCAAAACATCATCATCATCATCAGCAGCCTATTCTAGTCCACTGCTGGACATAGGCCTCTCCCAGGGCGCGCCATTGAGCCCGATCTTCGGCTCTTCTCATCCAGTCGCTGCCAGCCACCTTGCTCCGATCGTCGCTCCATCTAGCAGGGGGTTGTCCCACACTACGTTTGCCCAAACGCGGTCTCCACTCCAGAACTCGTGTACCCCAGCGGTTGTCGGTTCTGCGACAGACGTGACCGGCCCACTGCCACTTCAGCTTGCTAATCTTATGAGCTATGTCGATAACTTTTGTTCTATGCCGGATCTCCTCATTTCTGATTCGATCCAGCAGAGATACTCCGAGCATAGCTCTTTCCATAGCACGCTGAGCGACTTTCAATTTGTGAACCAGTCGCACCGTCAGTGTCCACGTTTCGGCTCCGTAGGTCATTACTGGTAGGACGAAAACATGTACGAGTATATTTTGTTTCACCTGTAGGTACCTATGTTATTTTAAGTTTTTGTTTGTATTAAATAAAGAAAAAGCAACGCCCTTGTTTTATTGCAATATACCTATGTACCTACAGGCTGAGCGATAAAGCGATTGTTGTATTTGCCATATCCATGTTTGATTGCTACTCCAGCGAAGGCCGCACCTAATGTTATTATCTAACATTTTTATACATAACAAATATTTGTCTTTTCATACAAATTTTGACTATCAAATATGACATTTAATCTTTTCAGCAGCCTTTTTACGATCCCACTGTTGGGTGGGATACATACAGGCCCTGCCCTAACATGAGTGATTGAGGGCTAATTGGCCAACATCCGCATTCCACATTGGAGGTCCAGAGTAGTTGGTGAATTACTCGAACACATGCCTTTGAAAACTTTTTTCAGTCAACATACGTAGGTAAATAAATCTCCATGAGAGTAGTCAAGTCTATAGGGGGCAGTTGCCCATGGATGTTAGATAAACTTATGACCAAGGATTTTGAAATTCACCCTATGTAGATTGCTCGCTAGAGAAGTTTTATATGGAAACCGCATCTGCCAGTTGGCACTTTCCCATACATTAGTCTGGCATTGAAATGGCAAATGTATGAATATATATGCCCTAAGCGGCAAACCAGTGGCTCGCTGTCAGTGCTCACATAATTGTTCTAGATTCATAAGGGCACTAGTAGTCCGATTTCTGTGCTTATGTTATGTTATGACATTTGTTCCCTAAACAAAAAACTGATGACTTGATGTTTCTAGTTTATAATGTGATACCGATGACACAACACACATACTATCCAGTAACTTCAAGGAGTCATTCTATGCTTCCCGCTTCCTCACGTGTTACCCCTTCGCCAGCCGGCGGTGTGTAACTGTAGTTGGTAAAAAATTTTATTTTGAATGTAATCTATTGCAAATATTTACTTAATTTTCAAATAATCGGTGTAAAAACTACGAGAAGTAATTAAATGATTCGCCATTTAAATATTTGGTTAGCAAGAAAAATTATTTGGACAGCATACTTACTATGTTTTAGTCGGGAGTAAAATAAATCAGGCACAATACTTGGTTAGCAAACAAACTAAATATTATCAGCAATCCGAAATAAATACATCTTTGGTCAGCTTGATAATTTACTAAATAAATAGTCATGATACAAAATAATTAATTTGGTCAGCAAGATTATAGAATTGGTCAGCACGAATATAATACTCACAAACTAGTTTCGTTTAGTCTACATGTCGGAGCAGATATGCTGTTCTAAGAAAAAACAAATACTTACCAGTACATTGCAAAAAATTAAAAAATAACTTAACTAAATAGTTTGTTCTATAGCCATCCCCTGCATATTAGCCAGACACTGCTTTGAAACAAATTATATTTTACATTAATCTGCACCTAATTCTTAAGTTTATCTCTTTTTTGTTAATTTTTTATTATTGTGGAATTCTGTATCACTGTAGCAGGTATTTTAAATTATTACAGTTTACTTGCAGTCAATGTCATGTCATTGACTGCAAGTAAACTGTAATAATTTAAAATACCTGCTTACTTATTTTACTACCTATAAGTAGTTTAAGATAAGTAAAATTACGATTTTTTCTTAAATTGTATCACTCAGTTTCAAAACACAACATTATTCATAATCGAGTCTTTTTAATACCTATTTGATTTGTTGATTTCAGCACTGTGTCGGAGGGCTATGGCGTTTTCCAGTCTCGTGAACAGATAATACCTACTAGCAAGGCACAACTAGAAATTGAACATGGAAAGCAGCAGAATACGTTGCCTACAGGCCGCCCAATCAAACATCCAACCTCGTAAGTAAACTGTTTAATTGTCAATTTTTCATGTTTGTCGTTGTTTTACGTTTTTTATTATTAATTACTATATATTAAAAATTGCTAAGTTTATCAGTTTGTTTCCCGTGGTAACCCTGGGTGAACTGCGCGGTGGGAATCAAACCTGTTTATCCACAGCATGGCGAGATGGCTGTAGGTTAATGGATTAAGTTAAATAGCTACATAAACGTAAACGTTGTTTCATCTTGTCAAGTCTACATTACATAGTCTTGTCATGTGAATATTAGTTACGGACCAAATTTCGTCCACTGAATAAATTTTATACAGTGTCAGACTAGATAAAAATTATTCAGGAAATTTAAAATTTCACGCTATAATACTTTTTAAGTAAGGAACGAGAGTGTAGAGTAGAGTAGGTAAGTATAAAGTTAAGACTTCCGTTGATCGCGGCCGATGCGTCAGACGCGCGCGGCTGCCGGCTGGCAGCTGACGCGGTTATACTAAACACTATGAAAATGTATGGCGCCGCTTCCGATAATTGCGGCCGTTAGAAAACTTCTGCGACCTGTCCATCTTTATCTAGTTGATCAAACATGATTAATTTTAGGTTCCGGAAAGATGGATACGGTATATTTTAGCGTATGGTTTATTATACTGGTGCCGCGTCGTGCCGGCCATAAAGAATAGCTCCACCCCAACTCTTCCCGTGGGTGTCATGAGGCGACTAAGGGTCTAGTGGATACACCTAGTAGACGGTTATAGGCTCGCCACCTATCACGTTTGTCCACTAAATCTTACGGCGAAAAGTAGGAACTACCTATGATGAAAGTGGTTCCTCTGTCTACCCCGTGGATTATGGACATAAGATATATAATATGTATGTGTGTATGTTTATTATACTTTATTTAGTATATTCCAGTTATATGGACACAATGCTACACCTCTTCAAAGGCAACATCGGATCAGGATTACTCGCTATGGGCGACGCGTTCAAGAACGGCGGGATTATATTCGCACCCATTATGACGGCAGTTCTCGGTGTTATCAGCGTACACTCTCAACATTTACTGGTACTAATTTAAATATGTATTTTAGATTATTGTATCACAAACAGTTTTCAAAGATAAGACCAAAACATTTTTAGGTGTCATGTCTGTCTACGTTATATATTTTTCACTTATCTTTCTCAGACATACATATACTCATGTCAGTAAATGTACAGTCGGCCTCTAGCTGAAGTAGGTATATAGTCTATCTGTCAAAATTTTACAACCCAAATTCGAAGTCTATGGTGATTGCATAAGGTTAATTTAATATTGCAGAAATTTGACAGATGGTATGCATAGCTAGATGCCGACTGTACGTAAAACTCATTGCAAAAACCGAATTCGATTTGGTAGGCCCGAAATCGAACGGTTCTGGACGGGCGTAACGCTACCGACACACTCACATTGTACCACCCTGTATATTATTGTCTAAATATATTTCAGCTAAACTGCTCAGAAGAAATGCACCGACAAACAAAAAGAGAAAAGGCTCCAGGGTACGCGGAGACTGTGGGATTAGTATTCAAATATGGGCCAGTCAGGCTGCGTCCACTAGCCGGCGCTATTAAAATAATAGTTAATGCATTTCTTTGTGTCACTCAATTAGGCTTCTGTTGCGTTTATATTGTATTCATTGCAAATAATATTAAAATGGTAAGTACCTACCTACAAAACGAAAAATACGCAATATCACTTACATTCTTCAAGTTTATAAGAAAGTGTATTATTTACAGATATGCGATGAATATAAAATTCACATAGACCTGTCCATTCATATGATTTTTGTGATGGTACCAATTCTATTGTCCTGCATGGTGCGAAATCTCAAATATTTGACACCGTTTTCGACCATCGCAAATGTCCTGATGGCAATAGGGGTCAGTGTAGTGGTGTACAAAGCTTCACAGGACTTGCCTGCTCTTAACTCCAGGGTCTATTTGGCGTCGTGGCAACAACTACCGCTGTTCTTTGGTACTGCTATTTATGCATTTGAAGGAATCGGTTTGGTAAGTTGTATGTTGGAAAAAACATTTAGTTTGTTATGAAAAAAAAATGGCACATTGATACAGCGTTATTCACATTTTGTAGCGAAAATATATTTACAAAAATGATAAAAATTCATGATTTCTAAAACCCGGACGCACTAGGGTCAATTGAGAACGGGTTAGGTTACTACGGCGTATCACGTAAGGTCCTGCCTATTTCGTGATTTGTATCTTTTGTATCATTTAACATAGGTAGCTACATGAATATTTAAAAGGCCGTTACTTTGAAGAAATCTTTACCATACTACATTTCTAAAATTTCAACCAATAGGTATACTCTCAATGTAATAGTAATAAAGACTTGGTTAGGTATAATAAATATTCAATTCGATAAAGAATCCACAAAAGCAAATAATATGATCTATGTTCCGCTTTAATTATTTGCTAATATTTTTTTGTCATATATACTTAATAAATGATCAATTTGGGTACGCCGAGATCATTCCTGATGTTTACTGATTTTCAGGTGCTACCGTTGAAAAATGAGATGCGACAGCCTGAACTGTTCCAGAAACCTTTAGGTGTGTTGAACGTAGGCATGGTGATCGTGGGCAGTATTTTTGTTTCTGTAGGCTTCCTCGGTTATCTTAAGTGGGGCGAAGACGTTGCTGGAAGTCTCACGCTAAACCTACCGCCCGGACAAATGTGAGTGTTGCTCCTATCCATGACTTTGAAATTGACGAAGTATCTTTATATTCATACATATTTTCGTGTTTTGACTTATTCAGATTGAGCAACGTAGTGCAAGCTCTTATAGCCATTGCAATGCTGTTCACGTATCCACTACAATTCTATGTTCCTATTAACATCACGTGGCCAGTTCTCAGAAAGAAGTATGGTGCAACTTCGCCGGTTGCCAAGGAGTTAGGGTACAGATCTGTGTTGGTCCTTCTTACTTGTGAGTATAGTTCACAATTTATAGATTTTGTTATTATTTATTATTTTTACTTTACTTACTAGCTTTAGCCCATAACTAATCATGGATAAAAAAGAACTAATACTGTACAGTTCATGTTCACATGTTATCTACTATCACTGGGAGATAAAATGTGCAGCCAAAATATTTATAACTAGTTTATCATTCATTTTATTGTTAAAAATAATTTTTAATTTATTATTTTACAAATATTTTATAAATAATTTATTATTTTACAGTTATCCTTGCGGAATCGATACCACAACTAGGACTTTTCATCTCCTTGGTCGGCGCCGTCAGCAGTACAGCGTTGGCTCTTGTCTTCCCTCCTCTCATAGAGCTGGTATCATCCTCCCAGAAAAGCGGGGGGATAACGGTCTTTATGTTGATCAAAGACGTCATAATTATATTACTAGGATTATTTATTTTTGCCACAGGCACCTACGAAAGTATTGCATCCATCATAAGGGCGTTTAAGAAATGATTAAATTAAGGAATATGGCATTCGATTCTCTCTATCGAGGTGCTTACACAGTAACATTACATAGGTAGCTATATTCTAAAATGAGTAATAATGATGAGAGTCTCGCACCGCACCAGAGATAAAGGGTAGTTCTCATTTGTTCTATAGAACATGACGTCATCGGAAAAAAATAGTATATTTTTCAGTTGTTTCCATATAACTACATACTAGTATTTCACCCGAGCTCACTTCTCAGTGACATCATAGAACAAAATGAGAATCTATTTTTGCCCAAAATTGTTCCATGTGATATTATATTTGACACAAAGATCTGACAATTTATCTGTCACATCGATGTTGCATAATTTAAATCCTCAAAAGAAAGGATTTCGTTATTTTCTATTGCAGAAGTTCTTCCTTCCTTTTATTTTGTTACAAACAATATTGAAATAAGTCACCATGTCAAACGAGTACAATATCACAAAGGCCCGCTTGCGCGAAAAGTTCACCCTGGGTTAACTCGTGAATTGTCTATGGTTTTCATACAAAATTGACATCGGGTTAGAGTTAATCCGAGTGAACACGGTTCATGCAAGACGGCCTATGACAAGTGTTATAATTATTTTCAAGTAGACAGTTTTGTTAAAGAGTCTGGATATAACAATTTAGAAAAAAATAATTATGTGTTCTATGGAATAAATAAGAAAAAATTGTCTTATTTGTCCGATGACGTCAAGTTCCATAGAACAAATAGGAACTACCCAGATTAAACCTGAGACCTGAGAAACGATTGGCGGACGAAATGGACTTGATGTAAGCTGATAATAAGGTGTTGGTGCTTTGACTATAATGTGTAACTAAGTTTGAGTACCTGATTACTGTAAAATTATTGCCAGTTCTTATTAATCGGAATAATATGTATTTATTTGTTACAAATCACAATTCTAATTGAGAATTTTCGAATTATCATCACATCAGTAATGATTATGTGATAAAACACTCGAATTACCGTTTATGCATGGTACCCTACCCAGTAAGAAGTTTCACTATAGATAAAAATGTAAGTACTATTGTGAAAACAAAGTGTCATTGCCTTAGCAAAATACAACATTGTAAATAATTGTAAAACAATTAACTACTTACTGACTAGTTTAAGCTTGAACTAGAATAATAAAATCCTGTAGCTTTTTAATCTCTCTTATTATCATCCTCCTACCAGAAATGTACGTTTAGGAAAATGAACGTTCAGGGAATTGACGTTAAGACGTAATCGGTCCGACTAAACATTCCAGGAATTAGACGTAACATACCGCTCCGTCCAAATCCTTCCTGTAGCTTTTTAATCTCTCTTATTATCATCCTCCTACCAGAAATGTACGTTTAGGAAAATGAACGTTCAGGGAATTGACGTTAAGACGTAATCGGTCCGACTAAACATTCCAGGAATTAGACGTAACATACCGCTCCGTCCAAATCCTTCCTGTAGCTTTTTAATCTCTCTTATTATCATCCTCCTACCAGAAATGTACGTTTAGGAAAATGAACGTTCAGGGAATTGACGTTAAGACGTAATCGGTCCGACTAAACATTCCAGGAATTAGACGTAACATACCGCTCCGTCCAAATCCTTCCTGTAGCTTTTTAATCTCTCTTATTATCATCCTCCTACCAGAAATGTACGTTTAGGAAAATGAACGTTCAGGGAATTGACGTTAAGACGTAATCGGTCCGACTAAACATTCCAGGAATTAGACGTAACATACCGCTCCGTCCAAATCCTTCCTGTAGCTTTTTAATCTCTCTTATTATCATCCTCCTACCAGAAATGTACGTTTAGGAAAATGAACGTTCAGGGAATTGACGTTTAGACGTAATCGGTCCGACTAAACATTCCAGGAATTAGACGTAACATACCGCTCCGTCCAAAACCTTAGCTTGCCTCGTGACTCATATCATTATTTACAGATTTATGTTCTGTTTTATACTATTACAATTTGTATTGTTATAATTAAATAACGAGCACAGACGAGCAAACGGAGCACCTGATGGTATTGCTGTTAACGTACAAAATATTATAATAATAACTGCTAACAACTTGAATCAATATCACAACCACAATATATTAACAGGCTATAATAAAATAAAACGCTTTGTATAAAGATAACTATGTATATTATTGTTATTTGATAGATACTTACACGTCGGTATTTTTTTCCAAGGAACAGTGAAAAAAAGAAGAAAATACAACTAAAAATACTATGAACTTAAACTATAAAAACGGAATCAATAAGAGTTCAGTCCCCTAATTTTCGAAAATTGTTTGTAAATCTGATACGACACTCTAGAAAATCGTGTATTTAATTATGGATATAATCCATAATAAATGGAGTACGATTACAAGTAAAGATCATTTATTTGGCTAAATACGTGAAATTCTCTAAATTTTTACTTATTAAGCTTGAGCTTACCAAACATATTTTTAATTATAGTGTGTTATGTATGGTTAGGGTAAAATAACGTAAAACATAGTTTTAGATAAAGTAGTTTACTTTCACTATCCCAACCGTATCATACTTATAAGGACTTACTCATTATTACATGAACTTTTTTACCTAATAAACATGAACAACTGCGAAAAAAATATTTCATTAGGTATTCAATTTAGAACAATGTTTTTAAATAACTTTCACTTTTCGTACAAATAATGAGGGAAAGATGTATAAGTAGTAATTTTGTGGACAATATATGTACCCAAGATTAATAAATAAAATTTGATTAGGTAGTAAAAAATAAAATCACACTTAAGCATAACGTAAGGCATGTGAAGTGGGCATGCGAGTTAATTTTCCCTTGCGGCTAATAGTAGTTGAAACTTGTAACCTAATGCTCTACTGCACTGATAAAATTATTGGTTTTGTCATGGGCACTTTAACATCTTACAATAACTACGGATACACTTTTAGTTTTCTTCTTTATGCACAATTAACTTGTTCACATTATTGTTCCCTTAAATCTATATTGTCTTGTCTGTAAGAAAAAATGGATTTCTATAAAATCATTTTCTAAAATATCTATTTATTTTATTGCCTATCTATATGTATATGTAAATTTGTAAGGCATGTTTTTAATCACTTATTTCCTACCTCATATTTTGTACTAAAAATAAATACTTAATTTAAAATACGTAAGTACACTAGTATTTTATAAATATTCGATACAAAAAGTGCTAAATAATTTTATAATACTGCAAAAACATGAACGTCTTACAAAAGCTCACGTATTTCTTATTTTTAACGGAAATTTAAGCAATCACTGGTAACTTAAAAATAATGCAAAAAGACAAAACATCTAATCTCCTTAAATACATTAAACTCAATACGTCATCTCTTTCAATCCTCAAAGAGAAGATTGCCAAATGTTCCCGAATCAAAAGCTCTCCTCTTCCCACTGTAAAATTTATTGCGAACATGTACAATCTGGGCCCCCGGCTCTCTTCAAGATGAATTAATGGATCCTGCAGCTATAGGAGCAGATGATCATACACTCAATGGTTTCCTAGATCATCTGTCGAACACTGATAAAGCGGAAAGACAAATTGAAGATCCAGTCCTGATCCCTATAGCATCAGGCTCCTCAGCACCACCTCCCCCAAGCCCGTCCCGGACTTTTAAAGAATCTCCTCTTACAAATCGACGACCCGTTGGACGGGAGAATCATTGAAGCTCTAACAGGATATTTTTCTTCAAAACACAAGAACGCAAGACTTATACGTTTGTCTCAGAAGGTTGTACAATATTCCCAAGATAACTGGCACGTAATCTGTCCTGAATTCGCAAAATCTCTGATGGAACTTTGGCCTGCAGTAACCTGGTACTTAAAGGGTTTATGTTCTGCTTATCGTACTTGCCTCGCCGATAGATCACTGACCATGTTATCATCAATCGGAAATCTATACGATCATACTGTTGTGGCAGCTAGTTATGTACTCTGTCAGTACGCTCATTTTAAGACTGTTCTGGAGCAAACAGCTATCCAAACTAACAAAGCTACATCTGCTATGTCAGCTCTTATGGAGACAATAGAAACTACCACTTTAAAACAGTCAAGTCTATCCAGACCAAACTTCACACACCACAATTTGCTCCGTCTAATGATTCCAGATCTGAGGAAGCAGCTTCCAAATGGAGCAATTTTGAATATAACCACAACACAATTTTCCGTAGTATATCAAGCCTGGAATATGACACTTCTTAATAATGAAGCGAAAGTCCTAACAGAGCTGTTACCTATTACCGCCGGTCCCACAGTCATAAAAAAGATTTTTAATCTTGACTTAAACCATTAATTTAATAACTTGATACACTAGCACTATCAGATAACTTTTAAAACAATATTAAAAATATAAGTAAAAAGTAGGTCGTTTACAGTAAGTATACCAAATATCATTTATGTGCATATGTCGCAGGGAAATAGCCAAAACCAGGGATTTGGCCTAACCCCTAGGGATTTGGCCAAATCCAAGCAAACTGCGCTCGCTACGCCTATTTTCCGCTCTAGCTTTCAACCTAACCCATCAATGTCGGTTTGTGTTTCCATGACTGCGGCTTTTTTCCTCCACACGGTATGTAGAAACACTACATACGCTCAGAAGAAAGAATCACTATGAATTTGTCTAAATCCCTGGTTTTGGCTATTTCCCTGCGACACATACACTTACATCGAAAAAGAACATTAGGTACATGGGCACTGGTCTCCAGAAACACAAAGGAATTACATAATAAATTAAAGCTCAATTATATATAGCACCACAAATCGAAAAATAAAACTAATTATAACATGTTTTATTAGAAAACAAAACAGACCGTCTGCATCTTGATAATAACTATGTTTTATATATTTTAAACCCGAGAATGGCTCGAGACGACCAGGCCGCCTCCGACATAGCTGGAAGCGTTCTGTATTGCTGGAGGCCCGGACCTGGGACGAACTTTTCAATCTGGCACAAGACCGAGAAGCATGGAGACATCTTTAACTAGCCCCAAATTCCTCGGCGGAATAACGGGAAGAGGAGAACAATATATTTTATATACTTAATACAATAAAGAGGAGCTCGTAGCCTAGTTGCGAGCACGGTCCGAAAGTGATCGTGCAGGTTAAGCGTTGTTGTCGTCGTTCGACAGCAGTCGTTAAGCCATGTCAGAGGCCTTCGGGCGGCCTGAACAACTCTGACAAATAGGTTGGCTACTAACCATACGATAAGCAAGCAAGCAATACAATAAAAATACCACCAAGCTATGGTAATCGTGCAGTTTTTTTTAATATGCAGGATGGTCGGTAAATAATGGTTCAACAAAAAGAGTCGGCGGACAATTTGGACACGTTTTGTGATTATGGTTAATAAATGATAAAATTATTTTCCTTTTTATTCTCTCCTCAATTATTTATCAATGAATTTGAGATAATTCCAAGTCACTATCAGGCATAGGTACTAATTAAAAAGAAAGTAAAATTAAGAAAATTAAAAAATAAAGTTTTGTTAAAATTGAACCTGTGCTATTAGAACGATAACTTTTTTATAATTACAAACGTCAATTATCTTACTATTTTAAAATTACCACTAAAGTGGTATTTGGATTATAAATATGCCTATATTTATAATCTACCATCAGACCTTATGGGCATATTTATAATCAACCATCAGACCATCCAGGCCTCCATATATTTTATTTACAACACAAAAATTCAAAATTTACGGAAAATTTTAGTAGTGCAAAACACAAACTTTGAGTTTAAGATTTTTTTTAAATTACTACAGTAGTCATTCAAGAATATTATGCACAAAACACACAAAAGAGTGAGCAAATGAGTCAGTTTAAAAATATATCTTAAAATTCATCTATTATCTCAAAAATCGTGGAACATCAAATTCCATTTTCTGATTGAGCTTGACTTGGATGAAAGAAAATATGTCTCCCATAGGGGCGAGCATTCGTTTCTTCATGGAGCTTGGTGTCCTCTGTAGGTACGTAAGGATTATCCATTACTTACAAATTATCCTGTATATTTAAAAAATATCAAGAAATACAAAATCAAGAAAACAAGAATTACCATGACTCTAACGGTCTTTTTTTTGTTTTCTAATAAAACATATTACTTATATAATAGAAGATGTTATTTTTAAGATTGGTGGCACTATAGCTAGAGTATAATGGAGCCTTAATTAGGTAAGTCTGGTGTGGTACACAGGTGTCAGGGAACTCCTTTAATAGGTGAAATTATCCTGAATAAAATACGCAATAAATTATTTGAAACTGTTACTGTGCATTGTCATGGGTACTTTACTTTCACTCCATATTATAATATAAGGAATTGCAACTTCCGTTAAACTCTCTGCCTAATAAAAGACAATGACGATTTTTCGGTTGATATTCAAGTGCTTATACGCAACGACAAAATAATAATTGTATCTAGATAAACGGCAGTGTGTTCGCCGAGTTAGAAAAAAGGGCGACGCACTGCCTGTGTGTTTACACGACTTAAATAAACTACTCGTATATAGTTTATCCAGATACTTCTGGGTTAGAGTACGCCGTGTATACATTTATAAATAAGTAATTTTTTTATTGTACTCCTGTATCAAATGAAGAAATACATTTAAATTACATCTATATGAGACTGTTAATAATAACAGACCAGAGTTGAGCCCAATACATACAGAGGCTTTAACAAATACAAGTAGGTACCGTCAGGAGTATGGGTATTGTCCTGGTCAAGCTGTACCTATAGTGACCTATTGAATGGCAACTTTTCAGAGTGTGACAAATATATAAAAATAATTTCCCATACAAATCGATTGTGGCAAACCTCAGAGCAACAAGATTATTATTTACGAATATGGCTTTTATCTGTTTTGCGTATGAGAGCGTTAAAGTGTGGATACGTCGACATGCGGCTTTTGTATAGGCAAACGTGTCTTTGTAGTTTTATATCGATCCCAACAGCTACCGGCAGAATGTTTACTATCGAAATCGTGTGCAAAAGCTCCTCCAGGCTTGTCGCTCAGAGGGGCAAATTGCATTTACCTATACAATCCAAACAAATTTTTGCGAATAGCCAAAAGCTGCCTGGCAAAAGTTGTTCAGTTTTTTGTTCTGAGTTGTCCTGAAAGTGGTCATTATATGTATTTTGTTACATCCTGTATAGTAGTTATTACCCTAGGAAAAAGGATTTGCTTGTTATTGTACCTTGTTTAATATGAATGAATATGCAATCGCCTTTCCACTGAATCTTGAGAACTTGCGAACACCAAAATATCGATAAATTCTTCACATCTCTGATATCTCACTATTTTTAAGTAATTTAAATTATTTTACTTAAAGATTAGGTGAAATTAAAAATACAAAATATACAATATTCTGACAATAATTAAGACAAATATACCTTCAATTTTCAGGGATATAATAATAACAGAACTTATATTGCTCTTTACATGATTGTAAATGCCTCAGATGGCAGTGTAAAACTGTTGGTATACGGTTATTTTATCAACTGGAAAGAAAAAAAGTAAATAAAAATCGATTCCATCAAACTGCACACAAAATATACGACACACATCACTATTCTTTAAATACAGTCCCCTAATAAATAAAGACACGAATTATATCACCTTATATTGATATCACAAAAACAATTAATAACCCGAAAATAAGATTTTTTAATTTTTCGTTTCCAACAAAAAGTAACCCTCGCCACCCAGCTATAGCATAGAATTCTAATATAAAATAGTTATATTTTGTGGGGTGCATTTGTGTATATGTGTGTGACATTTGCAGTTTCCAGAATAAATTGATTTGATATCAATTACCCTAACAGTAATACATATACTAATAAACACATACTATCTAGATGAGAAACGAATGTAGTTTCGATATAGTCGAATTTTGTATTCACCAAATCGAGACTTAGTTATCTTTTTGCACTGAATGATATATAATAAAAGCTTAGAGCATGGCAGATCGATCTAATTCAGGCAGAAATCAGCTTAATGTATACTCCATGATGGAACCAAAACCTATTAATATTACAATATTATGAAATAGAAAGAGACGCGCTAAACTACACATAAATGTAACTCTTAGTAAAATGAAAATTCCTTGATCAAGATCCTACCTCCAAATGACGGCCACATTAGGGTCATCTTCGATAATCTGTTCGAGTGTAGGCAAGTCGATTCGTGCCATACAACATATCTCATCGGTGCAATGTCTGCCCGTGAACAGCCGGCGAATCCCCAATATAGGGTCCACACGAAGGTTGAAACCGTTAGGTCGGGGTGGGTTACGAATATACACTGGGTATCTGTAAAAACCAAATTGTATCATAGGTATATTTGTAAAATCATAAGGATTTGTCTCTGGACATGATGTGTGTTTAGATCATACATAGATAGATCTGCTTATTCCATAGCGTGAATATATTTAAGAAAGCACGACGAACGTGCTGTCGGCGGCCACAGTAGCGACGCTGACCTTATGGTTTAGCTATTCAGAGGTGAGACAACTTTTTGGATTACCTCCACCGTTTCTTTGTCGTTTCAATCACACCCGAAACTTTTGTTTACATATATTTCAGGACCATAATATTTGTCAAAGCATTTGGGGCATAGTCCGGGTTTGTATTTGCTACTAAAACTATGTTTCACCTCAATATCACCTGGCATATAAAGTACAGGACAATGAATGTGGAATCTCTCCATTGAAACATATATGTTTGTAAATAAAATTAGTGGTAAATTTCCTCACCTTTTCAAACACTTGATTAGACTGTGTAGCTGAGCGAATACCACTAATCGTCGGATATCAAAGGCAGCACCTGTGGAGCCAGAGAATCGGTCGCAGACTGCTCGCAGCGTCGTGCCTTGTTGCAGCGCGCTTAGGATCCCCAAAATTTCAGATAGAGATGGCTGTGGGTAAAAAACAAACTTATTAAACTTAATTCTCCGTGATCCATCACTGAAGACGATCAACCATAGGTTTAATTTATGTGGAATTTCCTTTTTTCGTGTACTACTACATTATACATATGATTAAATATTGACTACTTGTTTCTAAAACTCGAGGCGGACTTAAGGGGGTAGAAAATTTTTCCCCTGACCGCTGCGGTTTTCACCCATTTTGGACATAATTCTCCGAGGGGGTAGACAGAGAAACCACCTCGAATCACAAGTAGTTCCCACTTTTCACCGTAAGATTTGGTAGACAAACGTGATAGGTGGCGAGCCTACCGTCGTCTACTAGGTGTAGAATAGTATCCACTAAGGCCCTTAGTCGCCTCGTACGATACCCACGGGAAGAGTTGGGATGGTACTATTCTTTAAGGCCGGCACCACTATTATTTTTAAACTGAGATAATGCTTAAATGATTCGAAAAGTGTGTTTATTTGACTTTAATGGTTCTCCACATATGATTTAAGTATTTTAATAAAGTTTCGAAAATCGCGTAAGTCTCCGGAAATTGAGTACGGACTAGGTATCCATATTATGATAGCAGTCAAAATTGCCCCTAGATTACGATCACTGTTTATTAGTATTTATTTTTGACTAGCTGCACCCTTCTTACCTAAGCGACTTCAACTCCCCGTAAAACTCATACTTTCTATTTTACTGAGTAAGTTTTTATGTTGTAACTGAAATGAATATATTATATGTTGATGCTATATTGAAGCCTAATTTTGTCTAAAACGTTTAATTTATAATGAAAAACTAATTGGTGTCCCAAGATTTTTGCACAATTTCTAGACACCATTACCTGACGTTATTTATGGCATCAGGAGTTGTTTTTCTTAAATGTATTTAGCTATTTATTGTTAATAAAAAACACCAGTATAGAAATTATTACACTCACTATAACACAATGATGTTTTGGTTTATATTATTCATGATATCTCAAGAAACACATTAACCTTTACTTTAGAATCCGCTCCTTTAGTGACGAACGAGATACAAGACTTCTGCAGCTCCTGGTCACTGAACAGCCTGCCAAGATTCGGAGTGGCGCGGTACATGTTGCTGAACTTAAGTGCTGGTATCAGTGTCACCTGGTAAAATATATTTACATTATATTTCAAGTGATAAACAAAACTGACACAGTTAGATTTTAAGTTGCTTATAGTTTACTAAGAAACAATAATAAAAGGTTTAACTTGCCACTCCATAGTAAACTAAGTTTTGGATACAGGACTTCACCAAAGTTTTCTCCACATTGGTATCAGCGGCTATCTTTGATACATGATTATACCCATTGATATATGGTAGAAGCTGTAATGAAAATAAAGAAACATTTACACACCCATGTTACTAATACTAAGCACGCCCAAGTTGCATTCACCAAATCTAGGTCAATAATAGGTCAGGATCTTAACCTGTCTGGTAGTTAGGTCCCAATTGGCCTCCATGTCTACTTCAAATGGTTCCTCGTCTTCCACATCCAAGTGCTCCCGACTTTGAATTGGCTCTGTCCCTTCCGGTGGTATAGTGCGGGGAGGCCGCCCAGGGCGGGGAAGACCAACAGATGCAATTAATACTGGGACTTCATGATCATGGACCATTGGCGGGTCTTTACGGACTTCAAGTACCTTTAAATGCATTACTGTGTCACCTTCTGCAAGAATAATTTCATTCAATATATTAGTTTATGAGTTTACTATTATGGTATGTACAGAAGAAGTTGTCAATGCAGACACCAAAAACCAATTTCAAAATAAACTGGACAATCACCAGCATTAGCTGCCTGACTATGCTAGCAATATTAAAATATGATAATCATGAAAAATGAATAAGTAGTTGTTTAATCTCTTTCAATTTGTTACAACGAATTATAAGAGACAATTTATTAATAGGAATCATCATGAGTTTACCCTTCATGTTCATTATATAAGAATTTACAGATATGTTATTAAAACAATAATTATTAGTCTTACCAACTAATGTAGCTTTGCGATGTGTGTTCAGATCATGTAGCAAATGTGCCAGCAGTGTTGGTAGTTTAGTCGATCCACTAGATACGAAACTGGTTTCCTCTTCCATTATAGTCTACCATAACAAAATAACAGATTATTTAAACAAGTTGCAGGTTACGAAAAATTTGTTCGATATTGAATGTAGACAAGAAAAACATACCAAGTGTTCCCCAAGCTTCTTAACCACTGGTTCATATTGCACAGTTTTAGACCAACTATCACATACAAAGCACAAATTGAAAAGATATACATTGCGCTCATATCTGGAGTTGTCTATCCGTATAGGATAACCAACAATCTTGTGTCCGAGAGCATTGCTGTAAATTTTAAGAAATGTAATCATATGAGTACTCTTTAAATATTTTAAGAAATCTGCAGCATCGAAAGTGACTGGTTTAACAGGTCTGTCACAATTTGAGCATGCATTTTCTTACACATAGTTTAGTCAAGTAAAATCTTCTTAATTAAAATGTGAACTATAGTAAAATGTTAACTTACATAGTCATTGTACATTTCTGGATCTGTGGTTTTGGAATTATATAGGCACTGATTGAATCAAACACTTCTTTAGAAATGTAATCTTCTGGGAACTGTAACAAATCCACAAATTAAGTTTCATTAAAATGATCAAGAGATTGAGAGTAATCTGAGATCCATAGAGTAGAAATATTTTTATACTAATGATCTGTAACATGTTGTATATGACTTCAGAGCCACAATAGATATGTAAAAGCTGTACGCGTCTTTCTCAGCACAATTTTATTGCAGTTGAGTCAGCTCTAGCCTCCACAGTAGGTTGTATATACAGATTAACAATAATCTGTGGTTGTACAACTCAGTTGTCATCCATAACTTTATGGAAACATATCATAGGACATGTGAAGACGTAGCATATAAAGTGAAAATTGCTTAGTGAGTTACTAACCTGGCATGATATTTTAGGTCCAGCTACTGGATGAAATTCGCCTAGAAATATGCACCGGATTGGACCTTCTCGTCCGCAGCCTTCGTAATAACGGGTCTCCATCATTTTCGAGGGCATAAAGGCAAATTTCGAATCTACACTGTCGTCATATTCGAGCTGCGGAACTGCACTGAATGGTTGCACCTGCATTGGATGACTTCTACCCGCACATTATCAGAAGAAAATAATAATAATGTGGTACAAAACAATTTTTTTTTTTTAAATAAAGGCCTATCTACAAATTAATAGAGTCTGGTGACATGATGAAGGAATTGATTATTTTCCAAGAAATCCAACGATATCAACAATGTTGTTGTTGTTGTTAATTCAATTCGCCCTATAGACAGGCAAGAGTCTGAGACCAAACAGCCTTGTGATATGTTTTTTTCTTTTCAAATAATATCAACACTAGGACATAAAACATAAAGCGTTGCGTAGATGAAGCCACAAGCACACTCCGTAAACAGAAAAGCAAAACGCAATAAAAGCAATAAATTATTTTAGGTTATGTTTAGAAAAAAATCATATTTAAGTCGTACACGATATTTAAAATCTTCAGGATTATAGTATGCTGCACATAATTAATATTTTTTGTATTTGGCTCGAAAATATGTTTTTACGTAATTGTGCTAGTGGCGCCTCACTAGAGTTTTACCACTAGCTAAAACATTGCAGGATTATCTCTTATTGACAAAATGACACCACAGAGGTACCTTTTTTTTCGTACTGATAATTGCTGTTGGTCCTAATGACCTTCACAGTTTCACCGGGGTTTTTGGGGCGAGCGCTAAGTGCGCTCCAGCCTGGAGAAGGACTTAAAAACTACTATGAGAAGCGACTGCCTAAAGGCACCCAGGTGGGTACGGACCTCGGCTTAGGACGTCACTGGGAGGGAGGGGTCGGGGAGAAGCGGCCTGGAATACGCCGATAGCGCGTGTAAGCGCCAGAAGCGGGTCGGCGCCCGCGCCGGCGCGGGCGGTATGTATGTGGTGTGTGTGAACTACTATCAGTTGGGGGAGTGGCTTCCGCGATGGAGATCGTGATGGCGTCGCCGGGGTCGTCTAGGACGTGTCTAGGCCGACGTCGTCGACGGGATGTCGGTAAACCATTAGTGGAATAAACGGCGGCGCTTACTACTAGAGGGTTCGGGTGGTGGGGAGCTTGCTCGAAGAAGCGTCGAGACGCTAACTTCATGTATTGATCGATCGTGGGGAGTTCCAAATCGTGATGGAGGTCTACGTTACGTAGGTACCATGGAGCACCGGTTGCTCTACGCATGAACCTATTTTGGATAACCTGAAGGCGGTGAATGTGGCAAGAGTGCGCGAATGTCACGCTAGCGTACGTGAGGATTGGACGGATGCAAGTTTTGTAAATTGTCAACTTATTTCTAAGTGACATTTTACTCCCCTTGCCTTGCATTTTACTCCCCTTGCCCCTAGCATCGGGTGTAACCGGCCGAGAATGAATGATGCGCGGTCGCGGACGCGTTTTACGTGTGGCTTGAAGGTCATACCTCTATCAAGGGTGACTCCTAGATATTTGACCTTTTTCTCCCATGTGATAGGTCTGCCGAAGAGTGAGAGTTGCCCTATGTTATTCCGAACATGGGTGGTCGTATCAGGGGTACGACCCCTAGCGAAGAGAATGGCGGCGCTTTTGTCAGGGTTCACCTCGATTCTCCACTTCCGAAACCATTCATTCGCCTAGGGCGGTGGCGGCGGATTGGAGAATCCAGGTGATACGAGCCCTGTTCCTATCAGAGGTGTAGAGAGCGGTGTCGTCCACGAATAGCGCGAGTTCTACCTTAGGATGGCGAGGGATGTCGCTGGTATACAGCGAGAAGAGGAGTGGCGAGAGGACGGAGCCCTGGGTACTCCGGCTCAGTTTGGGCGAGGGAAGGAGAGCGATCCCTCGAGGCGGTAGCGAAAGGTTCGATTCCTGAGGAAGTCCCGTAGTATGAGTACGAGACGATCCGGCACCCCATTTGGTATAACTTGTATATCAAACCGTTGTGCCAGACTTTATCGAACGCCTTCGCTACGTCGAAGAATAGCGCCCCTGTGGGGATCGGCTTACGCGAATAATTGAGTCCTTCCAGTATGTGTTCCGTGATGCGGTGCACCTGCTGGACGCACGAGTGTCCGGGTCTGAAGCCAAACTGGACGTCAGGGATTAAGCCTTTGGACTTGGCAATGTCATGGAGGCGATTATTGAGAAGTCTTTCGTAGACTATCCCCATTGTCTTGAGGAGACTGATGGGGCGATAACTGGTGGGTTCAGAGCGCGGTTTACCTGGTTTGGGAATACCTATGACAACTGCTTCCTTCCAGGCGTCTGGAAAGGAGCAGTTGGCCATTGCGGTATTGAAGATAGATGCCAATAGGCAAATCAGGGGGGCAGGGAGCAATTTGAGAACCTTGTTGGTAATTCCGTCTGAGCCGGGGGCTTTTTTCTGTTTAAGACCTTTGATAGCGGTATGAACCTCCTGAGCCGTAATCGGATCTAGCGGGGGATCGGACGGGGGCCCTGTGCCCTGGATTCGACTTCGCAGTCCACCATGTCGAGGTAGGTTGGATCCACGGGTTCGTGGGAAGGGGAGCACTGGCTTTCCAGGCTGTCGGCAAGACATTAGGGCTTTTCAATGTCGTCAAACGCGGGAGTTTGGTTTGGTCGGTTTAGTGGGGGCATCTCTGAGACAGTTTCTGATTTAAGAGCTCTCGCCAAGCGCCAGTAAGCCTGGTGGGATGGCGAGATCTCCGAAAGCAGATCGTCCCACCTACGGTTGCGGAGCTCGGCCATGCGATCCTTTACGTCCCTCTGTAAAGCGCGTAGCCGTCTCCTGTTGTCATCAGTCGGGTAATTGTCGTAAGCTCGAGTGGCGGCGTTCTTTGCCGTCAACAGCTCCCTCATATCCTCAGGCAGCTCCCAGCGTCGGTCATTCGACGCTGGAACCCGCCTGGAGGCGTCACTAATGACTTTACCGAGGTGACTGGTGAGGGCATTGACCGCCAGCACTGTGTCGTCTTTGGAGGTGAGAATGTCAGGTAACAGAGGTACCTATTTTATTTCTGTGCATACTGACTGCAATTTTTTTAGTATGATATTTCCCTTTTCAGAAAAAGCAAAGGGATCTGTTCCCATACAGCCATGTCATTATCCAACCCATAAACAGTATTTATATCTAAGATCTATATGGTCCAACCGACCAAACCAAATCAACCTTATTTTCAAGAATCTACTAAATTATCCGCTTAAAAACTACTAAAAAACTGCGATGTGTTGTGATTTTTTTAGAAGGACTGGAGAACTACCTGTATAAAGCACACACTTTTTTTTTGTGTACAATAAAGAGACTACATACAAACAAACAAACACTTGAAGTATTAATAACTATACTCTAAGAGCACACACAAGGCCAGACGGAGACCCAGGGTAAAATTTACGTCATCATCATAACCATCAGCAGCCTATTCTAGTCCACTGCTGGACATAGGCCTCTCCCAGGGCGCGCCATTGAGTCCGATCTTCGGCTCTTCTCATCCAGTCGCTGCCAGCCACCTTACGCAGATCGTCGCTCTATCTAGCAGGGGGGCGTCCCACACTACGTTTGCCCAAACGCGGTCTCCACTCCAGAACTCGTCTACCCCAGCGGTTGTCGCTTCTGCGACAGATGTGACCGGCCCACTGCCACTTCAGCTTGCTAATCTTATGAGCTATGTCGATAAGTTTTGTTCTATGCGGGACCTCCTCATTTCGGATTCGATCCAGCAGAGATACTCCGAGCATAGCTCTTTCGATAGCACGCTGAGCGACTTTCAATTTGTGAACCAGTCGCACCGTCAGTGTCCACGTTTCGGCTCCGTAGGTTATTACTGGTAGGACGCACTGGTTAAAGACTCTTGTGTTTAGACATTGAGGTATGGGCGACGAGAAGATGTGACGTAACTTCCGAAATGCTGCCCAACCCAGCTGAATTCTTCTGTCGGCTTCTTTCTCGAAGTTGTTTCTACCTAATTGCACAGTCTGCCCGAGGTAGACGTATTGTTGCACAACTTCGAGGGCCGTACCGTCGACGATAATCGGTCCCGGAACGACATGGTCATTGAACGCGACCTTAGTCTTGTCCAAGTTCATCCCGAGACCGACACGTCGTGAAGCAGCATTGAGATTGTCCAGCATTTCTTGAAGTTCCTGCAGCGACTCCGCCATTACGACTATATCATCGGCAAAACGTAGGTGTGAGATGTACTCGCCGTTTATATTGATGCCGTGTCCTTTCCAGTCCAGGGTCTTAAAGAAATTTACGTGCAAGAGCATTTTTATAATTTATTTTATAATGCGACATCATAATAAAATAAATTATAAAAGTGCTCTTGCGTCTACTCTGGTTGTCATGTCAGACGTCAGTCACTAATCATCGCTAAACGATAGATCACATCAATAAGGTCTTTGGATCACACCATAGGGATAAAGTCAATTTTTCCATTAGCTGGAGATACCGTCACACTGACAGCATTTAAAATGTGATTTATTTATATGAAATACATTTTTATGTACTAAAAGTGATATTTCTGCATTAAAATGCAAAACTATAAATTTTACATCAGTAATTCTTAACTTCTCAAATTTAAAGAATGATTTCAAAATCAGAAGCTATGAAAACCCCCGAAAGCCAGTTTTCAGCCCGATAGGAACAAATATTATATTATGTCATATCAACCGCAGCGCCTCCTAGAGGATTGGCACACAAATTATTTCTGAATTCAAAATCAAAAGCTATGAAAACCCCCGAATGCCAATTTTTAGTCCGATAGGAAGAAATATTAAAAATTGCCATATCTACTGTAGCGCCCTTTAATTAATTGGCACAAAAATTATTGCCAAATTAGAAATCAGAAGCTGTTCTGCTGCTGCTTTAAGTTTAGTTATTCTGGTTAGGCATGACCTCTTGCCGCGTTAACGTAGGTTTTAGGACAACCTGTATGTACCTACTTAAGGGTGTATATTCGGTCCAAGATATTTTACCGAGTGTCAAAATTCAGCTCCGCTGCCCTTCCTCACCCCCTAAACTAGTGTTTGCCGGGGTTCCATTGGTCCGTTTCGGAGATACTCGTATACTACTTACCAGGACATATTTTTGGGCAAAAACTACGTCATAAAGTACCGGAAAATTAGTGTCAGCAGTTACCCCTTCTGGTTTACCGAGTTTGGGCAAACGTAGTGTGGGACGCCCCCCTTCTAGATGGAGCGATGATTTGCGCAAGGTGGCAGGCAGCGACTGGATGAGAAGAGCCGAAAATCGGGTACAATAGCGCGCCCTGCGAGAGGCCTATGTCCAGCAGTGGACTAGAGTAGGCTGCTGATGATGATGATGATGGAAGATAATTCATTCAATAAATAGATTTTGCCTTAATACACACTGATTAAAAAACTTTACTGTAATGCCTCACAAAGTTGAGAAACTGATCTTTCAGCATAAAGCTCATAAAGCCTATTTCTGCTCCTTGATATTCTTTCGTGGCCCAGTCATTGAACGTGACTAGTTCTTTTTTTGTGACGGTTTTTATTACACTGAAAATGGAATCAAAAATATATTTTACATTAGAAAAATATATATATATATATATATATACAGTGTTAGGCTCAGTACCTATCTGGGGGTTCTAGAAAAGCTAAATCCTCTCTTAGTTTATCATTTAAAAACCTTTAGTTTGTAAACAATCAGTTATGGGTCTAAAAGTAGTAGTTACTATTGGACATTGCAAAGCCATTGGGACTTCAATAAGTTGACCTGAGTGATCCGAGGTTAGTTTGTGTATTGTGTTGTGACATTATTTCACAATCACAGTATATACTATCAATACATGTGGATGAAGTGGCTGTGTGATACGAGTGGGTTCCGAGAGAGAAAATTGTTGTTTCAATACAAGCATATAAAGTCGGCTTGTTCACATTCAACCAAGGAATTGTTCACTTCCATCAAGATCTTAGTCGAATCTATCAAATAGTGATTTCAACTGAATAAAGTTTTTTTATATGGTTTAAATCACACAAGTTGTTTTTTCAGTGTATCGAAGATTGATATAGATATAAAATTCAATTTCTACAGAAATTGTATTCGTCATTGTAAATTGTAAATTGTATTTATTTCATCAGAAAGCAACAAAATCCGTTGCAAGATAAGTCGTACAAAATAATTCAATAATAAATTAAATTAAATAATAAATCAAGTTATTAAAAAATTAAACTATTTACATTACAAAAAATACCTATAATAGTACAATAGTGTACAGTCAATAAAAAATCGTCACCCAAAGATAAGGCCGTATATTTGAGTATTTTCCGTTTTTAAAGAAATACCCAAAAAGATCAGTCAGCCTGTTTTCGAATTTTGAATTGAACGGGCCGTATTCATATCGCGCTTGCCAATATATAAACTACAATTTACCAGCAAAGAGATCGATGTATGTAATATATTTTGTTTATATAAAAATAATAAATGGCATTCTAATTATTTTGAACATACGTCCAAAATATCATGCAATGTACCTTTTTAAATAATTTCATAGCAATTGCTGAATGTAATAATAACCAATTGGACAATTAGATTTTACCCAAAAATAATAAAGAGATTGTCATCACTGGTAAGTTGGTAACCGATGACAGCCTCATAAAAATTGAAAAAAATCAATAAAAAATGTACGTATTTGAAACTGAATTAGACGACGTCGATTTATATAACGGGGAATTTGAGCTGACAATACAAGGCACACATAAAAATTAAAAAATGTAGTTGAACTCAGTGGTTTTTTTAAAATATTACGCTCTGAATCTACCCCTTTTTGGGCAGTTTTGCGAAACCTTCGTCGGCAAAAAAAATATTGTGTGAAAATAATGTCTTTATTTTGGTATAATATTTGTTTACATAGCTATATTAGTTACGACCAACAATAGTTAGTAGGGATCTACTTAAGCGAAAAATACCTAATAGAAAGGAAAGAGGAGTCTGAAAATGCTCGTGTTATGCCATGTCAAACTAGAAACACATTGACCTAGAAGATGACAGAGTTCTGCCCATGAACCGGGAAGTGCTCTCAAGGTTAAACTGACGCATGCGCTACTGCTAACCCTGGACGGATGGGGTGACTTTGAAATATCGTTGTTTTGCCTTTCTGTGTAATTTTATTGTGCTGCATATTTTTATTGGAGAAAAACAACGTTATTCTGTCTGAAAGTCCTGTCGTATTATTTTGAGGTATTTATATTAGGATTATAATTCTTTTAATTTACAAATACTCAGAAACTAGTGTTAAATAAATGTTAATTTAATTAGCTTTAGATTCGGGACTTTTAATTGAAATTATTTACGAGCAAAATATTTTATTTTTTACCAGGTACCAAAATATGTAACTACCCCTTACAAGATCATTTCGTGCAGACAGTGCCCTCCCCAATGCCTAACCAGATTTCCATCCCGAAACTCTGTTACATTCCAAACGCCGGATAATAGGTTCTACGGGTTTTAAAAATGTGATGATAATATAAGTAACCGTGATTTTTTTGGGATTGTCCGATTGTACAGTGCGAATATGGCGCAGAAATAATATTCGGTACAAAAATAAAAATAATCTCTTCACAAAAACAAATACTAAATTACAATCTAATACAAATTATAAGATTATCAGTAATGAGTTGCTCCGTGTTGGTGGAAGCTACAAGTTCTTCGAACATCGAAGACGATCTATACACGTAAGTATATGCTCAAGCTCAAATCGTGACGTTAACGTCATTATACTCATTATTGAATACTTTATGTATAATTATAAGAAAAAGTACCTATATTCTAAATTTTGTTTCACGCTTTTCCTGTACCTGTCCTATCCTATGTTACAGTTATTTTATTTGTCATAGGTAATGGACTGAAAGTAAAATCGATAAGAATGTCAGCTGGGCTTTTTCATGGCCTTCGTCGCGTCCTTGCGTTATGTTAGTAGGTAGGTAACTTAAATGCGTTATTATTACATTTACGAGTATGTATAAAATGTGTTTAGTAGCACCTAAATTGACTAAGTCGTAGGTAGGTATCATAAATTAGGAGTCCAAATTATTTTATAATTGGAGGATGTGTAGGTATTTAAATTTTTAATTATTCGAGGTCACGTTTAGAGGAGCGAATTTTCCATATTGTCGCAACCCCTACAAATTGTAATAAATTTTTTTATCAAACAGCAGTCTAATTAGGTTAAATGAGCGTAACTTTCTTAGTCCGGGTTAAATGTTCTTAACCTGGGTTAGTTAAACTCGCGGATTGTCTATGGTTTTCATACAAAATGTTTCAGGGTTAGCGATGGTGCAAGACGTTTTTGTGATTTAACCCAGGTTAGGCACTAACTCTCGGGTTATCTCCCAATTCTACTTTCGCGCAAGCCGGCTTTTAGGTCCTCAAAATTACTAACGTTATCGTTCTTCATGTCTTTGACCCTATATTGTTTACATTTATTTTAATTAGTTTTACTGAAATGTCCCTACTAATTTTGGCTCAAAATTTATCTCCTTGAACGATCGATAAATTTATTTACAAAAATTTATTATTTTTACAAAATTAATATGAGGTAAGTAGGCACTTACCTATCTTATCTTATGACAGGGCCAGGGACAACACCAGCGGCACTTCGACCCTCAGGGATCTTTTGTACTCACCCGTTACCTTAGTCTCCTTCCTGTTCCTTAAAGATGCTTTGCATCAAGGACGCTATACAGCATACAGGTAGGAGCCTATAGTCGTCTGGTTTCGGGTAGGCGACCCCCAGAAGACTCATACGCTTTCTAGCTAACGAGTCACATTCGCACAGGAAGTGTTCCATTGACTCAACGGTGTCACCACAGGCTCTACAGGTGGGATTGTCTGCCAATCTCATCTTGTATAGGAGGCTCTTAGTGCCAAAATGGCCTGTGAACGCCCCTACAATGAAACGGGTGAGACTCCTGCCATGGTTGTAGATTTTTCTACACCCAGTTGTGTCACCATTTCCAATGAACCTCTTAGAGTGTTTTAGGTTGGTTTTTGACCACTCCATCATATGCAGGTCCTTGGCTTTAGCCTTAATGGCTGTTTTGATGGTACTCATTGAGAGTCCAACAAAAGGCTTAGGCCCCGTAAAAGTGGTTTTTGAGCCCTTTTTAGCCAGCTCATCAGCACACTCATTTCCCTGCACCACTACATGGCCTGGTACCCAGACTAACCGCACCTTGTTGTGTCGGTACAATTTATTAGGTACTTACCTATATGTGATAAATTACTAAAAATGGGGGTTATCAATTAGCCCGACCAGAGTCTAAAAAACCCTGTCAAGAGGACCTGACAACAAAGAGTATAGTCATGAGTTCATGACAACGTGAATTGGTTACTGCATTTTTGCTAGGTAGGTATAGTAGGCGACAACATCGGAATGCCGTTGCTAGGCAAATTAGGCACTAAGCAAACGGACCGCATACGGCGTTGCCATCCGTCGTGTCTGACTAAAAACGAATCTTGACGTCGCTTTGATATCGAACATGCACGGTTCGTAAACAAAGGTTTATTTGGGTACTATGCGACAGTGTTCGGTTCCGAAAAACATTATCTAGATTTAGTTTATTTTGATGACAGCTCATGACTAAAAATGCCTAGTTTGTTGTGGTAAGCACGGGGATGGTAGATTAAAATTAGATATAAGGCACGAGGATCTTAGAAAACGTTCTCACTTCTTCAATTCCATATTCTATTTGTTAGAGTCTTTGAAGTAAATCAATGTGAATAGGTTTCCTATGCGATAAAATGCCCGTCAGAATGGAAGCTCAACTTTGAACTCTTTCTATTCTATTTAGAATCGAGCGCCAAATAGCAGCCTGTGAACGGCAGTAACAGCGTAGATATAGAATAGAAACTGATAACGCGATAATTTCTTTCTATCATATATCTATGCGATAGATCAGGGGTGCTCAAACGGTCGATATGCGATGGCCATAGTCTACTATGCTATGCTATGCTACTATAATGATTTTTGTATGTGCGATTACCGTGCTGAGAAGATTCATAGGTTTATTCTACATGTTCTACAATCTAACAAGATTCAGCTTTGGAACACCGAAGCTGAATCTTGTTAGATTCTCACTCGTCTGATACTTCGTTCACCAGAATTTCTATCTCACTATCCCTAATTTTCCGGTACGAAATAATTAGTGCGACCTTCGAACTAAGGCACTTTTATTCACTTAATGTTTACTCTGATAGTATAACAATGTTGTTGATCGTGATCGAGTTACTTTATTTTGTCTACCCACATTGTAGGTAGACAAAACAGAGAAACTCGATCACGTCATGTTAGCAAAATAAATATCAAACCTAACTTATATCTACGTTTTCTATGCAGGGTCACAGAATAAATAATAGTATTACGTACAGAAGCTCTTCTCCTTTGATCTTGAAAAATATCGTCTTTATAATAGCATACAAAATTTCGCGCAAGCTATATTGCACCTAATCACAGCGCGCGAACCGTCTTATTTCTTTGTGTTGTGTTTCGTACCGACATTCCGCGCGACCTCGAACGCTAGGGTTGTTTGCAAAGAAAAACGAAATACCTCTTTGTTTTACAATTTATTGAATTTATGTGTACCTATTTAAATATGTATAATTGTTTCACTTTAATGTAATGCCTTTTAATGGTATTTTTCGTTATGAAGTATTAATCATAAAATTTTAGCATATTTAGTGTGTCAAATTTTTTGAATCTAACAAATAATTTCAATACAAATCTTGAACAATGGTACACCGATCGAAACATTAAAATCGTATTTAAATCAAGCACGCGGCTGTGCATGGCCAGCGCGGCTCGCGACAGCCCGAGCGAACAAACTCCCACCGGGACGGCGGTGGCGCGCGCGAGCTCGCTCTGTAGGTGCTTATCTTATACCCACGGGTGAAGTGCAAGTGGCCTGGTAGTGTCAAATCTGACCCGAGAACCGTTAGAGTAAAAAAAACGGTATTATAAGTCTAATATTTTTAAATAAGTTCCTGTTTTATTCAATAACTTAATGTATCTATTTAGTTTAAAACTTTAATAAAAGTCATAATATATCAAATATGGAAAGAGCTTACTTACCTTACCTTATGATGGTTAAGTACCTAAAGGCCAACACATATTATACCAACTCGACGCGAACCCAGCACTAACTCAAAGCAGTGGTCAACGCGTGGGTCACTCATCGACGACTAATTAGACGTAAAAACACCACTTGAATTTTAAAAACCTACTGTATATGTTATACGATATAAAGCTCACATTTCAATGCTTTGCTCTGAGTTGAGTTGGTATCGGGTTCGCGTCGAGTTGGTACAATTTTCGACGGCCTTAAGAATATCGTAAAGCGGTCTACACAAAGCCCTACCTGCAGAGCCCTGCGTGCAGTGCCTGCCGCAGGGAGTTTTGCTACATATTAACCCAGCAAATCATTTTACGTAGTACTTTGTGAATGGTAAGACGAGATTGGATATTCAAAATGGCTCCGTTTTTATCAAAACATTAAAAAATAATATCTGGCGTCGACTGGTCTGGGTTGCATAAAACATAAAAACAAGAAAAAAAAGAGATATTGGTGTAAAAAGTGGCTCATATTGAGTGGAAAGTTTAGCCACATAAACAATATGGCTGCCGAAATCGGCCCGATTGAACTACACACTACACTGCTTGAAGTGTAGAGAGTGGGGAGACGGCTTGTCGGCTCTGCGGCCCTACGGTTCAGATTAAAAATATCGGTCTTGAAAGTCTACACATTATCCAATTTGGCAGGAGCCTGCACGCAGGGCCCTGCATGCAGGGCTTTGTGTAGACCGTTTAACTCACGTACCTAGTTACTAACTGACTCACTAGCTAGATTGTTTGAAACAATGTCATCTATGTAAGAGCTATTGTTAGGCATATTTATAGAAAATCCAGAATTTTCTTCAATATCGAATGATCGCATTTCCCAAATATATTACTTGTAGTACCTATCACCAACTAGGTAGTTCATATAGGTAGGTACCCTGACATAACACTACTTACTTTACAACTTTGACACTTCCCGACGAATCACTTACTTACCTAAGCCTAAGTACGGCAGATACCTACCTATACCTATTCAATTTTTTATTCCTTTTTCGATTTTGCTACCGCTGAATTTGTTAATATAATTGGAACCCGGCTCGAGGTATCGACAGGCATATAATACATAGGTAAGTGATTTTCGTCAATTTAGTTTACAATTCAAATTGAACGATCGGTCCCCAACACTCCTCGCCTTCTTGATCTCACAAAAAAGTAATAAGTAAATAAAATTCGTATAGTCGTCCTTGAAAGTACAGACTTCCCAATAACCCAGTGGCCGGGTTTAAAATTACCACTTCTAAAATAGGAACTCTATACTAACTAAATGGTCTAGTCATTAAAACACACTAGATCTGGGTTTGACCAGTAACTCATGATAACGAGCTTAGACCCAGGGTTGACGGGCCTAAGGCCGTATATGATTTAAAAAAAAATTATAGGCTCTTTTGCTGTTATCCGAGTCGTAGTTAACACCCCTCACGGTTCCCGTTTTGAACCTCGCTAATTGGGACATTCTGTATAAATAACCAATTCCTATGACGATTAAACTTCCAATACCTACTCAAAATTAAAAAATTAACTGGCCCCCGACCTTACCACTGTGCAATCATCTATAGCTATTAAGGCCGTTCATATATAAGATTTTACCTAGAGTTTCCCTAAAAGTGTTGTACAGTACAGTTTTTAAACAATTTTATATTTATATGCGAAACCCATTAATGGCTATTTGTTTCATATATGTATTGTAAGCTGTGTATTTTCCAAATAAAATAAAATACACAAACAAAATTCTGTATTAAATAAGAAAAGCCGAGTCCAAATCGGATCGTTATGATGCCACAGACAGATAAACGTTTCAAATTTTAAACATGCCCTCTCTCGATCGGTCCCCTTATTCCCGTTTCATCCGCAGTTCATATACTGGTGGTCGGTCGGAGGTTAAATAATTAGTTTATTGAAAAAAAACTAAATAAATAACTTATTTGTTTTTTTATTTGTTCACAGATTTAAGGAAGAGCCGTGTTCGCCTATATCAGGTAGCCCACCAGGTATGTCTCATACAATCTTCATACCTAATATATTTAGCCGTCTTCTACAAATCTAGCAGATAATTTTTTTTATAAACGTCAGAAGTAAAAAACTTGCGGAATGACATACAATATTTTATAAAGTCTTAGATTTTAACTTTCATTTAATTAATAATAATTTATTGTGCAACACAAACAATCAGTAGACGTATAAGCCGTAGTCCCCACAATAGGATATGTGGTGTGGGGACTAATTAAAGTATATCCTATTATAGAAATGTAATCTTCACTTTGGGACATCTTTTGGTACGTATAACTGGACGGACAATACAAACGAAATACCCAGACCCGGTAGAATATAACGAAATGCATTTGACTAATACGGAAATCGAACCCGGAACCTACGCAGGTGGAAGATGCACTACTCATGAACTAAACAGGTCGTTCAGGGCGATTATTTGCTAACAGCTAAGCTGGGTTCGCTGACCGAAGCTCTGGTTCCTTCACTACACCACACCAACAGAGACCAAACAGCTTTTTACGCGACACCGGTGCACACACGTAACGTAACAGACAGACAAACTTATTTCACTTTAGAAGTGTAGTGAGAGGCGTAATGAAATGAACATCCTTCTAACTTGCAGCTATAAGCCACTGATGACTACATGGAACAAGCCCTTATTATTTCCTACGTTTGATGATTCTTCGTTAACTGTTATAAGCTAGAAAATACGGTTTCGCCAGCTGCAAATCTTCGAATTCTAGTGCTACGTACATAGACAATCAGGTAAACAATAAACATCTGCCCTCAATAAGTACAATACATATACAGGTTGTAACAAAATACCCGTATAGTCCGGAAAGGGGGGTGTTCATTATCCATAATTGAACAACTTTCACTATGGGACCGACTCTGAAATCGCTAAAAAATAAAATAGAAGAGGCACAGGAACGCTGTGCCGTAAACTTTATGTGTGAAAATCTCTAGTCCTAAAAAATATCTAGTCATTACGATTATAAGACCTCAAAGTATCGCGGTCATAGCGAAAAAATGGCTAACTTTGACCTCCTTTCTCATCACTTCTGATTATTTTAACCAAATACGTTTGACTCCAAAATGAGCTTTGTTTATCGATGTTATCAATGATACTATTTTCTTTTACATATCTTTAAAATTTACGAAGTTATTCGCTTTTGAAAGAAGACATAAAAGTGTGACACTCGATGTCCGAACCGGCTCCCATACTTCACGAGTTATGATATTTTCAAATCAAAATCGGCTGTTCCATACAAATACTCAATACCTACACAACCGATACAGATATAGGGGAACAGAGGGGGAATTCGGATAGTGGGTGAAAACAGATAGCATTAAATTTCATATTTCCAGCTACCGCAGTATCATTCTAGTACATCAGAAAGCGTTTGTAGATGGTGCTTATCTCATGTGCAAATTGAGATCAGTGTGATGTTGTTTATTGCATTGGTGTTTGAGGAAATTAAAAAAACACGTAAGTGAAGTAATATTCTTAGTTTTTAATATTGAAATTTTAGTAATTGTTGATTAGATTCTAAATTTAATGTTTTAATATTTTTCAAAGTTTGTGGTTGATGTTTTCTTAGCGTTTATTCCAATATAATCAATTGCCACAAAAAAATCTTAACTATCCGGTGTTATCCCACCTTCCCCTACGTGTTGGCCATTAACTCCATAAAAGTAGAAACATACTCCTAAAACGCCATTCCACGCCACCCGACGTGACACGTGTTGGTTGAGTCAAATCAAATCTATACATTTTGTATGACCAGTATCACACTAAGCTATACCCGACGCGACGCGATGCGCAAACAATATTCACGTCGAGTGGCGTGGCGTATCAGTAGCATGTTTCTACCTTTATTATATTTAATAAACCACAATGTGCACGTCAGGCAGGCGGACCATGGGCTGGGCGAGCTTTTCTTATTATTATTTTTTAATTTTCATGACCACCTGTGCATAGGAGCTGAACGAAATGGCAACTCGTTATTGTATAAAACACGACCGGCAAAATCAACAAGGGAATGTTTTCGCGTGTCTAAATATAATGTTTGTATCGTATTCAAGTCAGTATTTTATGCAACTGACACGTAATTACAGCCATTGTAAAATGAGTTTTCAGTTTTGATACGAGCGTAGCCAGTATCAAAATAGAAAAAAAATGTTTTTTACAATGTTTAATTACATGCAGTTGCATACAATACTTTTTCTAGGACCATGAAATGCCTAAATAACTGAAAATACAAACTATTATGAATCGTCCAATACGCCCGACAGCTCGTCAAACTCCGTTGACAACAGTGCGTGGTCCAAGTTGTCGTCTCGTGTCGTCTGCATAAAAATTAAAAAAGAAAAAAGAATCTTTACGCGACGTTTTTTTTCCCGTGACATTTTTTTCCCTAAACTACTAATTTTGTATCAAATTTCATGAAACTATTAATAAATTTACTTCGTGCTTAATAAGTTGACGGTATCGTAATGCTGGTTCGCGGTATCGTAATGAATATTACGACACCGCGACGACGTTCATTATGTAGGTAACTACTAGTAGGAATTAAGTAATCTGCGTTACTGTTTGTGGTTTCACATTGAACAAAAAAATGGGAGTAGATAATTTCGTTAAACATTGTAGATCGAGTACCTAATACTGCAGCCATTTTGACTAATGGGGTAGGTTGTAACATTGTTAATGATCCACCGTGCGCACACAGATTTCTTTCACATAAGTACTTTTGGAAACTCATTTTGCTTAGTCATACAGGTTTCCTTACGATGTTTTTTTTCTTCGCTGCTATAACTAACTAATTTTGTGTTTTGCTTCTTCGTTCATTATGCAAACGGCTAAGGAATGGAACAGCCTGCCGGCGTCTGTATTTCCCGAAACCTACAACCTTGGGATCTTCAAGGCCAGAGTGAATAGGCATTTACTGGACCCGCATGCTCCATCGTCGACCTCATCGTCGCTTACCATCAGGCGAGATCGAAGTCAAATGCGGGTTTAGAAGTAAATAAAAAAAATTAAAAAACCTTGTACCTACCCTTAACCACTTCACCGAATATGACTCTTGCATGAGGAATTTGATTCTAATTAGACAGTGGACATTGAACATTAGACACTGGATATTGGACATTTGGACATTAGCGCCCTTCAGTAAGTGTCTCTTGAATGAACATTTATAAAAGTGTTTGCACAGTGAAAATTACTTTGTAGGTATTATTATCTATTTAGGTAGGTATTTCATAGTCGTAGAAAACAATTGAATGCAACTGCACGTAATGGCCATTTTAACACTTGTGATTGTTTGTGAAATGAGGCGTAGCCGAATAGCTATCATTACGTAGGAGTTGCATAAACTGCTATTAATGTTTTGGTTAATCATTTTCCTGATTAATTCCAAGTTTTGAGAATTATTGTCTACCTACATCATGTGAAATTCATCAGTATAAATTTTTTATCTCGATTTCCGTCCGCTGCTTCAGAATATTTTAAATCTGTTTTATTATTATCTCTCTGAATTCAATATTACCAATGAACACACGTAACCTGTTATAGTTATTATACACGTATTTTATGTACCTATTTGACCATTGCCCTCACTATTCTATAATCGATTCCATCCAGTCTTTATAGAAAATCACTAAAATAAGTAGTAATAAAAACTTTTCTGGTACCTAACTACTTCACACAATAAGTACCTACCTACTAATATTAAAGGATCGGTGCAGATTTTATCATGAAACAACGGATTATGATCAGATTTTACTAGAGTTACTCTAATAAAAAAACTTTTTTTCCAAATATATACACTACACAAGGCAATTTCTAAAAATGCAGGTTTTACTAGTACTATGGAACATGGTTTTACGTTGTTCTTCAAATTATAAGTGATTCTTTAGAACTTTTATTCTTAATCGTCTTATAATCCATAATTACTGTGGTTCAGAAAAAATACTTTTTCCTGCTGTTTCACTCGAATAGTAAAAAAATATTTTTACTTACATCTTCAGTCCTATTTCATCAACAATTAGTCAGATCAGAATAGAAAAAGCACCGGTAAAATAGTTACACTACATTATACGAGTATACTGTATACTACACTATAAATTCAGGATACTAATTAGGATCCTTTACGTGCTGAAGGACAGCCATTCGAACCTTTGAACGAGTTATGCTCTTCGGCCAGACTCATGCAATCTGAGTTATCGTATCTCCTTTCAAATATCCAATGAAGTGAGTGATTAAAAATAATACATAATCTGCTTTCAGTTGCACGAAATGTCCTTAAAGTTAAATCTTCATTCATCTTACATTCTATCCCATAGTTCTAGTCTAGACTTGATGATACGAGACTCAAGAAAGCGTTGATATTAAGGACATTTCTTACAACTCACGGTAAATCATTCAGGAAGACTGAAATCAGTGTACAGTGGAAGACACATCAAGTATACCCTGTGGAACCCTGAAGCAATAAGTTTTGTTATGGTTCCTTAACATTCGTATGAATAAAAAATAAGTTACAGCAACAAAGTACTAAAGGGTATAGCGTGTCTTCCACTGTACCTAGCGTAATCAGCGCTTACACCTGACTTGCCGAGTAAGGTGTTATTTGAACATACGTTTTTCTTTAGTTCATTTCTTTAGTAACAATAACACATATAGGTACTTAGCATTATCTATACTTAGTTGTATTTTTTATATATTATAAAACCTAAAAGATAGATAGACATTTGTACCTTATCCAGCGCTTCGCACCGAGGTTTGGTCGCCCAGAAAGCTGGCTGCATTACCTAAATCTAAATGTACGAGTATAATATGAATTTGTCTTGGCGTAATTAATAGCACATAGAACAATAGAACATAAAATTTGTCAATAAGTATATAATAATTAATAACATAAAAATAATATCTACTTTAAAATGTTACTTTTAATTTAGCAAAAAGCGTATGAAACCTGAATATTGATCTACATATAAACCATACCTAATTCAAACCGGGTTCAGCACAACTTTAGAAATGCCAAATTCCGTGTACTGCTATAAAATAACGTTTGCCCTACTTAGACCGAAAGAACTAAGGTTAGCAACAAAACTACGTACTTAGCTACTTACAGCTTAAACAGAGAGAATAGATTAGTATAGTAAAAAGTAAAACGAAATGATTCCGATGGTTTATTTCGGATCGTCGGATTGCTCTGTCGTCAGAACAGAACAACAGTGTTGGTGTATAAGAATTACAAATTGAAGCTTGAAATTCAATTTTGTTTTGAAGGTTTCCACCCCGGAGCGAGCGCGTCGGACGTTTATGTATGACACCGTTATCTTATTTAACTACATCTACATTTGTCTGGAGGCCGATTTTTGAACGCTGATAATTTTTTGTGAAGTTTATTTCAATTTTGCCTTGATACACAAATAACAAAAAATATATAGCTAACTACCTACTGCAATATAACGGGGGGGGGGGGGGGGGGAGGGGGGGGGCAGATGGACTACTGTCGTGTTCTAACTAATAAATCTTACGTTTTTAATTTTTTCAAAGTAAATCGAATCGAAGCGCTGAAAATGAATAAGAGAGCCTCTAATTATGAACTTTTTAAATTCGTACCTGCTGTTTAAAAGACGACGTCGACAAAGACTCCATGGGACCAACTGAGGTTGAAGAACCTACTAGAGAAGTCAAAAATAAAAAAAAACACATTATGTAGGAAAAGAAATATGGGATATTTTTGTGATTTGGTCCCATATCGACGGTTATAATTTCAAATGTCGTATGAGAGGTTTATTTATTTATATTTTTTATAATAATTTTTTGGTCGCCATCTTTAAATTTGTTTTTTTATTTAATAGAGAATTTTGTCGAGAGTGTTCCCTAAGATCAATTTTTATGTCCAGTGGTTTCCAAGATCTTGGAGTATCTTTGATGTCAGATGTGATCTCTGGAACGGTAATAGCTAGATGGTTCGAATTTGTGCTCAAATGTTTAGGTTCATGGTGCGTCTCCGACACCTGATGATGACCAGGAAAAAGTACGGGGATCTCCACAATGGTACGTCGGGGGTTTCTTAAAATTTTAATTTAGTGTTATTTTTAAGATAATCCACGACGGTTAAGTTCTAAGGTCAAGTGGGTCCTTTTGTACAGCAAGCATTAGATATTTTTTTACGTGTAAGCAGAACCAACTATATTTATTATTGTTTAATTACGTACCTGCCCAAATAAAAAGTTGTACTTAATTCTAAAACTCTCACTACTCCGTTTGCCCAGCGCGAGCGCTCCAATAGCATGTTTCAATTTCAATTCAAAGCTCGAAAGCTCAGTACTCGGTTTGTATTGACGGTCGGCAGTCGCGAGCGGCCGACAGAAGCGGCCAGGCGACGGTCATGCGCGGAATATGGACGTGTGGAGCGGCCGACCGCCCGCCTCATGCGTACACGCCTCTCCGCCACTGAACATAGAGTCCAGCGAAGATTTTGGTCTAACTTTTTTTGAAAATAAGGAGGAAGCACCCGCGCCACCACCGCAGCTGAAACAAGGTGTGTTGTGTTTCTTACTGTCGGCTACTTGGATAGCTTAAGACGGCAAAGAAAGTGAATTTTGGACTATATGGGTACCTACACCTGCTGGATCAAATCTCAACTTCTATCTGTTACGATAGATGAGTTATTTGTTCTCTTGTAAGCGCTGCCAACTGTAATTGATGATTACACTATTCATGGATCATTTTCAAATAGGTATGTATCACCACCTAATCAATGATGTAGACTACTTTACCTATAGGTATCTAATAGGTAATTGCATATCAACCGAGTAGAGGGGAATCATTACGTTGTTAGTAGGAAAGTAAGCTAAACAACATTATTCGAGTATCTAATGAGACTGATTGAAATCTTTGAAATAAATAATGGTTGTGTTGACATGTAGTCAGGAATTCTTTAGGAAGACGCCACACATTTAAACATACAATACACACACAATAAATTTCAGTCAAAAATTAACTAGCATCTCGGAAACGAGATTGAAAGTTTTATTGTGGATTGCATAGATAAACTTACTAAGTAACTTACTTTACTTATTAAGTCGTAGAAAAGATAACGAACGATACTTTACTGTCTTATGACTTCTAATAGATATTTGTCAATCGGCTCAGCTTTGGGAAATGGTTAAAGATAGACAAACGGATATTATTTATTCCTTTTCTAGGATATTCTTTTATAATTAATTTGAATACAAATCGCACCCCAGCGATTTCATTAATACGGGGTAAATGACGATATACTCGTAGTTGAACGAAGCACGTAGTGTGGTCTCACTAATGGTAAGTTCATTAACTATTCATAATACTATAAATAAATTTCACGTAAAACCTATTAAATTCATATGGATACCATATTTTATTTACAGCTATAGATAACCATAATTATTATTATGAAAAATGTATAGTAACATTATCAGACGATTTGTACCTTCGAATATGTTTTATAAAAACAAACAGCTTAGAGAAGGACTCTATTAATTATGTAAAGAACGCTCGAAACACCGTTAGGTATTTACCGAGCGGCCACTAATTTAGTATTCATCAACTTACTTGGTTTTATCTTTCATGCTCCTTTTTTAGCAAGGTCTTTATATGCTGTATTTGAATACTCACATCATTTTTAAATATAAAAAGCGTTTTCAGTTTTTGAAAAAAAGTCGTAGGTAAGGTTATTTTACAAACTATGTAATGGCAGTATACAAATTTCAAATTTATACTTCCGTAGTATGGGAATCCAATGGCGATTTATGCGGGAAGTCGTGATATTATTACAAAACAAATTTAAAGAAAAGCGTGGAATTTTTGAAAAAATGCTAATTTTAATTGCTAGCTGGATACGAAACATTATGTTCAAAATTTTAAACTAATAGAGATAATCCTGCTTAGCCGCTAGAGGAAGCATGATGGACGGAGGGACCGACAACAACGAACGAATGACAAACACTTTTTTACGTATTTTCGATATGTTATAAATAACCAATTTTTACGTATTTTCGATATGTTATAAATAACCATATTTAAAAAATAAAAATACATTTTCATTTTCATAAAAAAGCATATTTAACTTTTTTACACAACTTTCTCTCAGTCCTGACTTCTCTCGTCGTTCGAGGAAAAGTATAAACACTGGTTAACTTTTTAAACTAGTAGGTTCTCCGTACGAAGGCACGTGTCATTCTTCCTCCTAAAACGTGTTTAGCTATAAATGAGTATATTTTTACACTGTACCTTTGTGTTATGTAAAATGTAAGTATTAAGGTACCTACATGTACCTACAGCAGTAAGAGGTACGTACCTTTACTTGTAACGTTAGATAATACATACTGCTTAAGATTCCTGTTCTGGAATCGACTCCATAACTTTTCCCTCTCGGAAGTTATTGCAAGCCCGTGTAATGGCCGATCGCGATCGTTGGCAAAGACATGGTGGGAGATCACGGACCGGTGGGACGGGCAGGGGGTAGGGGTCGATGACCGCAGACGTAATGCAATGGCGTAAGCCTTTGATAAAGACGCTCTTGATGTTGCACCTTTGCTGTTTACTTGACTTAGCTAAGCTGTTTCGCACGCCAGGTTATGCTAGGTTAGGGTTTTATTTATACGCGGATTTCAAGAGAAGAAAATACCCGAGTATAATAGCTGCCCATATATATCTCGCTTCGATAAAAGTCGTCGGTTCCCAATTGTTTGTGATGATCTTCGGAGACTGTCTGTTACTCGTGTATTGATGGACGCCGCAAAACACGTGACAATAAGATGAAATATGCCAACACAACAGTAAAGACCAATCTTTTTGTAACTTTACGGGGATGAATCACCCAATAAAATTCTAATGGTATTTATAGTACATTGTGTAACTGGTGTGATATGGGCCAAATTGTCTCACTGAATGTTAAGTCGCGACTCGAGCCGTCGGGAGAGGAGTGAAACCCGAGTTGAGATAATTTGACCCCTAACTCGCGTGATACGTACACGATACTTTATGTAACACCCGTGAGAGAAAATAAAATAGAAATTCAGAAAAAACAGACACAAAATTGGCTGGTGTTACATAAAAACATTATTCACCTAGGTTTTCCTTTAAAATTGAGTTATGTTCCTGAACGAGAATAAGGCAGAACGAGAATGCTGCTTTTTATATTGGTTTGGGTTGCTACACTAAATTCAGTCTTCCTGAATGAGAATTTTTGCGATTTATTCCGATCTAAAACTTTAAATTCCATGCCATAATAGGAGTGGTAGGTACGTGGAGGGGTGAAGTAGTGCTGAAGAGACTCCCTACTTACCTACATATGTACTGAGAAATCCAATATCAGCAGTACAATATTGAATTCTTCCGTCGGAAATGGAGGAATCTATTGGTGTATAGAATTATATGCCTTCGAATGTTATGAGCAATACCGCGATTAACAACTTACTATGAATTCAACATATTTTACTGGATATATTTCTGCACAAAGAAGTGGCGAAGGGATTCTTCCCTTAAGAATGAATACGAGTAGCAAGAAAAGAAATAACAGAATTTGTAACTGATCCAATTTAACATTGGTGCGAATTGTTGAATGACTTAGCAACTCGGCGGTGCTGAATTTGCACTCGCGACCGTGGATTTAGGCTTTATTTTCTCTTCTTGGCAGTCAGTCAAAGCCAGCTTCACTTTTTTTTCTCCTAATGCTTCTTTCTACTGTCTCAACTCCTCACCGTTTTGAAAGTATTTCCATCGTCTTTCGTCAGGTCCCGTCGCTCCTTTTTAACCAGCATAGCAGTTTAAGAACTATGACTAAGAAAAATACAGTAGGTACTAATCTAAATTATCATTTTTGTGTTATCATATTAAGCAGGGTCGTATCTAGGGATATGGACCTGGGGACCCGGACACCTCTGAGCCCCAGTACCATATTGACATTTAGTAAATATTATGTCTTTCTTAACATGATAGGTAACAATATTATATACAATTACTTATAAACAATATCATTCGATAAATGCGGCTGTCACTGCCAATGGTACTCGAAGAGTTGCATCGAAATAATCTTTTATCAATTGGGTTCTCACTAATTAGCTAATGCACTCTAGCAACGTTTACTATATTAATAAGTCAGTAACAAATGGCGTTAAAAGTAACTTGTAATTAATGCGAAGTTTGAGATTAACATCTGCTGAAGTTAAAGCCCTTACTTTACTCTTCAACTAAAGTAGGTACATGCCTACTGTTTTTTAAAAAAGTCGCTGTAATTGTGTATTTGACTAAAAAATAATTATTCCATCAACTTATATGGACATCCTGAAGAAGGATCTAAAATTCGTTTTTCGATATCTCAACTAACATCAGAGATATTGATGGTTAAAGTTAGTACTGGAGATATGCTCTGTCCCTTTTTAGCAAAACAGTTCTTGATATGTAGACAGGACTTGCAACCGCTTGTATGTTGTATGACGCTACAACACAGTGACGTCATAATGCTCTATTGCCGTTTCTTTCTATCGTCTGATTTTTAATTGCATGTAGCTATTTTATTTTTCAACGAATAATATTTTATTTCTTAATTTTTAATAATTATGTTACTTGGAAATTACCGAATTGTGTCTATAACATAGGTAACGTCTCTCTATCTATATGTAACATAAAGGAGAAATTGAGCAACTAATTACCACACAGACTTTTAATACGAAGTTTTTCGGTTCGATAGTACGGACCTGTACTAATTAAAATTACCGCTTTTGAACTCCTTATTCGGAACGATGTTATTATAGGTACTTTCCAGATGATGATACATTCAAACTGTTTATTAGAATAATTAATTAAATAAATCGTATACCTAAACCTAAGATCTATGTTTATTGTTGGTGAATACATTTAAAAAAAACATTTTTTTAAGATTAATTTGCAATGCGATCTTATAAATTCTAATTGTGCTTAGCGAATGATGTAGACGGGGGATCAAGACGTAGGTTTCCATCTAAAATTAGAAAAGAGTTCGGACTTCGGGTTTGGTTACATAATTTGACTTTAGGGGTGGAGAGTGTTAGGAGCCAGGGTGGCCAGAAAATATTTCTGTTCATGTGTAAGGTAGATAGTACGAGTATGTGTAAGTATCCAACTTTTCTCAACCAGATTGAAATATCCAGTTGTGGGTTTAGTTGATCACACACACAACTATCTGTATGTTGATCTAATAAAATACACAAATTGACCGAACATAAATATTATATGTATGTATGTCTACTTCTGACTTTCATCGTATTTTAAATTATAACATTAGAAAAGAATACGAGATGCTTGAGTGATTTTGTGTACACGTAACTTAGAGTTAGCCTGCTCATAGAGTTGATAGCAATACATTGAATAGTTATTATGTGAACATTAGTTTCCCAGAGAACTATACCTTCAGTGGAAATAGTTATAGGAGGCATATAAAATGTTAGAAAGAGTTAGAAGGCGTAAAAAGCGCGAGTGCGAGTGAGATGTAAGGCAGTTAGTGCAGGTTCAACGCTCTACTCGTGCGCAGTTTGTTGAACTGCAATCACTGCTTTGGAAAATTCTTAGGGCTGGCAATAGCGAAAATATTTTTTATTTTATTTATTTCATTATGGTTATATAATTTGCTAGAATAATCTTTCATCGATATTATGTGGTGTATGCTTCTAATAAATCAGATTAGAAATGTAAAACCCACAGAAATCAGATTAATAGCGCCCATAGGGGTGAATATCAAAATTTTATAATAGGTAGGTCTTTTACGAGTAGGATAATATAATCTTTTAAGATGAGGATAAGACGAGAGATTAAAAAAAATTGAATATATACGTTGGCTGCTTTTCTTTAGAGGTAGTTTTATTTAAAATACACATTTTGCCATAGGTTCGTTTCCAGGTCAAACATGTAGTTGGCCAAAGGCGGGTTTCTCAAATAGTTTTTAGTCAACATTTCGATTCGACAAAATTGAAGTTCGTCAAAGATTGGGTAAGAAAGCTTAGGCGTCCATAAAAGCGGTTTTTAATATTAGACTCTAGATTAAAAATGGGTGTAGGTTATGAAGCTAGGAGGCTTAATGCGTGACTACGTGTAGCGTGTTGATATATCACATTGCTGTGGTTATGGAGCAAAATTGTCTGTTCTGTTTTTTTTTCTAGTAATGGTCCGATTTTCGAAATTCTTTTATCATCGTATTCATCACTATCGTCGACGTTTTAATCCTGCAATTTATAAACATGTACACCGGATGTTTTGTGGTTTAAAATATTTAACTTGCAACTTGACTTATCTAATAATGTGTCGTAGGCTCTTATTTCGATCACGACAGAAAGCAATGAAATGATGCACCCCGCAAGCCATAACCTACTCCGCATCGACGAATCATTTTATATGAAAATTTGGTTATGCGATATTGAATGACACTACAGCCACGCTTGTATATCTTGCCTTTAATTTTACTCAGCACGCCGCGGGACGAAAAGTGGCGGCGGCGCGCCGCCGTGATACTTTCGTCAGTTTTCGTCCCCTTACATGCGAATTATAAAGCGTGTCACGTTAAACATAAAAATACAAAAGACGAGATATCATTAAGATACTTCAGGCTTCTATTATTAACATATTTCAAAGAATCTTTGATAAAACCTAAGGACACGTGTTTACAAATTTTCAGAAATATCGAAAGTGTAGAAAACTTTATGCAACACAACCCTACTCACAGTCTCCCGGAGTTAGTGTGTTTCTCGTTCTCGCTGAACGATTAGAACGAGACAAAATATTCGCGGAAGAAAGCACCGCGATAGTTACGTAACTTGTAGCTTTATCGCCAATCACCGTACTATACTTGCACGAACACTCATTTATAATTCCTATTTACAGCCCATTACTATGGATAAGTTTTCATTGTAAATCACATTAACTATTTTATCTTTATCATAAATAGTTTAGGGGACCGTGTACTACGTTCGTTGCTGCAGTAGGTAGTGATACAGCATGAGTACCTACAGGGTAAACATGGTCACTATTAATGTCCCCACTGTTGGGACATAGACCTCCTCTTGCACAAGAGTGTTAGGTTAGGTTGTTGGGCTCCTGTTTTTGCATTTATACTCAAGTAGTATTTTGGGTTTGCTAGAGTTCCAGCCAACTCAGCTGCGCCCAAAAGCTCAGAGGTCTAACACACAGTAACATTAGGTACATGAGTGGCCGTTATCTCATCCTCCATGCCACCACGACATAGAGGACTATCGGTGATATCAAACTTATGTAAGTGGTAGTGGTAGGTCAATGGCCAGTTAAGTAGGGTTCTTACTACTATGCGTAAGTCTCCGCTTGTGTCGACACAACAAGGTGCGGTTAGTCTGGGTACCTGGCCATATAGGGGTGCAGGGAAATAAAAAGGGTTCCAAAACTGTATTTAGGGAGCCTGAACCTTTTGTTGGACGCTCAATGAGTACGATCAGAACAGCCATTAGGGTTAAGCCAAAGACTTACACATGATGGAGTGGTCGAGAGAAAACAACTTACACACTAAGAGGTTTATTTATTGGCAGTGGTGACACAGCTTGGTGGAGTAAAATCTACAACTATAAAAGGGGTCACACACGCCGCATTATAGGAGCGTTCACAGGCAGTATGGTACTAAGGGTATTAAGAACCTCCTATTTAAGATGAGACTAACAGATAATCCCACCTGCAGAGCCTGTGGCGACACCGCTGAGTCAATGGAACACCTGTTGTGCGAATGTGACTCGTTGGCTAGAAAGCATCTTCAAGGAACAGAGATTAAGGAAAGGGGTGAGCACAAAACAGACGGTTTGATGTCTGAAGCTCGAAGTGCCGCTGGGGTTATCCTCGGCTCCCTATCATAAGATAATCTATCTTCTTTTAAGACTGTGCAGCTTTTGCGATAATCGCGGGTGCGGGTAGTGGCAGTGCTTTCCGAGACTGCCTGCAGTCAATAACGCTTGTCCATCGGTCACCGTGCGCTGTCTGGTATATTTGCGCATTTACGACCGAATTTGACTAAAAGGAAGGGGCAGAATTGGTACCGGCCCAGCCTATCGTATCAGACCCTTTCTTGGCCAATTCGTCGGCGGCATCATTACCTAGTGTTGCCATTATATGACCCTTGATCAATTGAAGAATTGCCCTTTTGATGATGGCCTCCCAAAGAGTTATTTGAGAATCAAACTAGATTTATAGTGTCACTCCCAAGGGCTATGAGAGTATCTTATAATCGGATACATTTCGTTTCAATAGTGTGTTGCTTCTATTGCACAAGGGATACGAGAAAGTACTCGTACATCCCTTGTGATTTTCATATGCGTTTAGAAAACTTTTTTACTACTTAAATTACGAATAAAGTTGGTGGATTTAGAAAGTTCATATTATTAGTACCTACATTAGCGCACAGGACAGCAATCGTTATTTCCGCCACCGCTTATATGTATAACGCTTTTCGCAAAGAATCAACAAAGAGTACTAAAAAATGTAAGTTGTGAATATGGAAAAGGCAAAGTGGCGTTATTGCGAGCACGGTCCGTAAGTGATCGTACAGGTTAAGCAGTTGGGCACGGTCGGTATCAGGATGGGTGACCGCTAGGGCGTATTTCATTTAAGTTCCTCTGTGCCTCGGAGAGCACGTTAAGCAGTCGGTCCCGGTTGTTGTTGTTCGACAGCAGTCGTTAAGCCATGTCAGAGGCCTACGAGCGATCTGAACAACTCTGACAATAGGTTGGCCTCTAATCATACGATAAGCAAGCCTGGATCCGTCTCCGAATCTATTGTTAAGTTATTGTTATGCAAATGTCGACACACGATAAGAGCATTTCATACTTCAGAGCATCTTTAAGAAAAACAACCATCTATATACGTTCGAAAGAGAAACTCGTTGATGTCTTTTGTATGGAAAGAAGTTCCACATTTATTTTAAAACAGATTATTTTTTCAACAACCAACAGTGGAGACGCTAGGCGTAAGCGATGCAGCGACTACGGCCGCGCGCACGGCCGGTCTCGCGCAATATTTTTGACAGGGTTCCCTTGTTTCCTAGGGTTGTCTTCCTATTCAGGATGGGCGAAACCTAAACGGCGCGAGAGACGACAGCGCTAGCGAAACTAAAATGTAACACTTTTCGCGAGTCTCTAGCTCAGTGCCGAAGTGTAGACACGGCACTGAGCTAGGCGAGAGCAAGGTTGCTCGCTCATTGTGACATAAAATACATACAGGGTTCCCTGCCAAAAAGTGTAGGCACGGTCAGAATGGTCCTCGGATTTTTTTATAATGTTGTTTATTTAAGGCGCACTAATACAAGGTGTCCTAGCCTTCTAACCTGACCCATGAGCTGAGCTCGCTTTGTTCGCTCCCACCCTAGCCCTCCAACATAATTTATCACCTGCGTCGAATCCACGTGATTTTTTATGCTCGCTGCGCTCGCTCTCACCGTAGCCTTCTAACCTAACCAATTACCTGCGTCAAATCTCCGCGAATTTTCAAAATCGCTTCGCTCGCTCCCACCCTAGCCTTCTATCTAACCTAATCTATTACTTGCGTCGACTCCACGCTAATTTTCGAGCTCGCTCCCACCCTAGCCTTCTAACGTAACTAATCACCTGTGTCGAATCCACAGGAATGTTTAAGCTCGCTTCGGTCGCTCTCACCCTAACCTATCACCTGGGTCGACTCAATTTTTTTGTGGCCGCTAGCTTTAATTTTTTTTCCCTTTTAATGTGTCAGGATTCCCTACAACTTTAGTTCGAGAAGAACCAATCTAACTATTATAGTTTCGGCGGGCTGATAATCTTACAATTCTTCCAGTTTCATATTGTGAAATTGAAGTCCACTGACTCTTTCCTGATCATCATCAGATCTTTAAGGTTTCATATGTCGGAAACGCACCATTTCGCCTACGCTCAATTCTGTGTTAGTACCGCCACTAGTCGACTAATAACTCATTCAGTCAGATCGTCGCCGTCCGGCCTTACTAAATCGCAGACTGATCGTACTAAAAGCTATTACACTTGACTGAATCATTCACTCAGACTGCATGCAGCATAGTAATCAAAATTCTTTTTTTCGTCCCTTACTTAGCAGAGAGAGAGAGAGAGAGAATGGACTACGAAAACTGAGTAGGCGGTATAAAAAGTAGACAGTAAAATACAATAAAATTAAACAGTTACCAATAATTTGCAAATAAAAGGAAAATTACTGTTGATAATAATAATAGTGAACTTCGAGCAAAGAATGTGAAAATTTGCACACAGATTTAGGACACCTAAAGGGTCATTTTAAAGATTAGAGCCCACACATATTATATGTCCAATCAAAAACAGGCTCCGTTTACTATTTGCGGAGGTATGGATCCATACGAGTTACTTTTATATCGGACGCTGCCGTCCTGGGACAGCGAAGCGAGAGCAATAGGCATCCGTTACAGTACTTCGAATAATCGAATAGTGCATTAGATAGATCTATCTATCTAATCTATCTAATGCACTATTCGAAGATTACTTTATTGCACACAAGAAATTTACATAGGAAAGGAAACATAGAATAAGTGTACAAAGGCGGCCTTATCGCTCAGAGCGATCTCTTCCAGGCAACCTAGGCGATAGAAGAATTATTATTAGGTTACCGGCAGTATAGTGCAGAAGAGTGAAATATAAAATATTTATTGCATTATTATCGATTCGAAACTTCACATTTAAATCCTTCGAATATTTTGATGTTCAAAATTCAAATTGAATATAATTCGAATCCTGTGATTGTATACCCTGATCAGGAACCAAAAAATGATCTGAGCACTTGCCATATCGCAGATAGCGCATTCCTCAGGAATGGTACTTTTTTTTAATGGCGAACTCTATAACACAGATATAAAACTACCAAAAATACTCCATGGCGACTTGACAGGCGTTTTTTTGTTCCTGGTCAGGGTACTTTGGATCTAATAGAAACTTAGTTTGTTTTAAAATGGCAGTTTTGACTTTTGTCTCTGGTTTATACTTATTCACAGAACATTGTACCTAATTTATGTCCAACAGAACAACAATACGCGGCCGACAGCGCGAGCGCGGGCAGCGGCAAGCCGGCGGCGCCCTGCAAAGTGTGCGGGGACAAGGCCTCCGGCTACCACTACGGGGTCACTTCTTGTGAGGGTTGCAAGGTATACCTCAGATCTATAATCCACCTTAAAAAAGATTGTGTGATAATCGTGTCATATCATATATCGTGTTTTATTTTGTATCATACATTGATCGCTTGGAGACGATACCTAATTTTTCAGAAATTCGTATTTTCGGATCTAAAAAAATACAGCTTAGGTACATTATAGATAAGGTTGACGAAGAAATTGGTTGCTAATCGTACCTATACATATCTAAGTACAGTGGGCAACACATCAGGCTATCCTTTAGTACTTTGTCGCTTTTACTTATTTGATACATTTTTACAAATGTCTAGGAATCATAACAAAAACACATAGCGACAGGGTTCCGTGGAGTATAACTTGATGTGTCTTCCACCATATCGACAAAAATCGGCCAGTAAACGAAACCACAGAATAAGAAACGAATACGCCCTATGGGAATGTCCCACTTCTGTGGGCGTAATCCTCTAAAAAGTGTAAGATTACATGAGCATTTAATTTACAGGGTTTCTTTAGGCGGAGCATTCAGAAACAAATTGAATATCGCTGCCTGCGGGACGGGAAGTGTATCGTAATAAGATTAAATAGAAACCGCTGCCAGTTCTGCAGATTCAAAAAGTGCCTTGCTGTCGGTATGAGCCGAGATTGTAAGTATTACTCCAAATATCTAAATATTTTATTTCATTTGTTCTTCTTTTGGTACTTACAGTTACAGCACACGACATACTTATCTCATATATACTCGTATGTCATAGCCACATAGCGTAATGGCGCATTTCAGCAAGTGTGTAGTCATTTCACGAAGCGTTAATAAAGTTAGACAGATATTGTAATACTTAGTCGAGTTTTACACTATCTGTCTAAGATTTTTAGCCACTTCTAGTTAGTACATAGCGTAATGGTATAATTATTTCAGTTGGATCACAGGGAATTCCCTGAATTACACTATATGTCTAGCCCGGAAGCGCACTTCGTGAAATGCCTAACACGCGTCGTAGCTTAGACATTCGACTCTCAATACGGGGGAGGTCCGGATTCGATCCAATTCTTGTCTGTCTCAAATCTCATATACATTCAAACCACAGAAATCCGACTAGTAGTCCGAAGTAAGCGCTCCTCTCCTCTAGAACAATGATATGAGCAATGACAGCGAGTCACGAAGTTGACCCATAGGTACTTTCATACATTTGACATTTCAGTGCCAGACTAATGTATGGGAAAATGCTATATCGCATGCGCGAACTGGCAGACGCGGTTTCCTTATAAAACTTCTTTAGCGAGCAATTTATATATGTGAATTTCAAAATTTTTGATTTAAACTTTATCTATGTCTCTATGAATAAAAAGTTCTAATAAACTAACTGCAGCCGCTTTTGGAATTACGCGACCAGGTCACAATTTATTTAATTATCAGTAAAAGATTGGTTGGTATTCTGAGAAATTATTTTAAAGTGGGGAACATAAATGTCACGCAAAGTAAAATAAAATCTACATTTATTAAATTATAGCCGTTTAGTATTGCTCTATTTTAGCCACTCGAATCTCGAAAGTACTCGTAAATGTCTGCAAAAATAGATCAACGTACGATGTAGTCCATCGTGACATCTATTTTCCAATTGAACAGTCGAGCCCCCAATACGAATCGCATTATGCAGTCAGATGCATCGACTCAATTCGTTCGCACACTTCGTCAGTACCTATTGTGATTTGACTATTATGCATATTTCTTCAGCTGTGAGGTACGGACGAGTCCCAAAACGGCCACGAGAAGTTGTTAACAACGAGAGCATGCCCGTAGTGGCGAGGACCTTGAACGTGCCTGATGGTGTATCCGGAGAGGACATCGGATCTGACATGTTGCGCCACGGGGTAATAAAGGAGATGTCCAAAATGGTGACGGCAGCGCATAAAGACCATAACACTTACACAGAGGAGCTGAGGCGAACGTTGCAGCACCAGACAATCATATTGAAAGTTGATGATTCCGATAATGAAGGTTAGTACTTTGTTCTAAAGTTGTAAATTATTTTATGTAATAATTTGTTATTTCCCAAAAGCTCTACGAATAGAGATACCATAATATCGATTCGTCGGGCAATGTTACCTGTATATTAAGTTTAGCCTTGTAACTCATGGCGGGGTAATTGCTGAAGAAAAAAATATGTGGCTGTACAATACAGTTCACGATTTTATCAATAACGGCAATTTTGCTTAATTTACATTTATAATTTCGCTTTTATTTGTTACCACTGAATACATAGTTGTTTAGAATATAAATTTTATTACATCTAATTAATTATTATACATAACCTAACCTACCTTATTTTTTTAATTATTTATATATCAACCACAATAAAAGTTACAAAAGATATATTTGACATTTCCGACAAAAAACAATTGGTATAGCTGTGCGATTTTTTAAATTTATTTAAAAAAATTACCCAAGTATTTGAAGCGAATTTTAAGAAAGCGATGCGAATGGAAATATTTTGATGGTTTACTATTTTAATATAATAACAATTAAAATGACAAAACGGTTTCGCAGGAAGTGGCGGGGAAGAAGCAGCCAGCTCCACGACCGACCGTGTGACGGATGTCCGCTCTGTGTTGTGGTACAACGTGGCACTGCGTATGACGCCCGCCGTGCAACAAGTCGTAGAGTTTGCTAAACGCCTGCCTAACTTTTACACCTTGCCACAGGATGATCAACTCATACTTATTAAGGTTAGGTTCGCATTATATTAGAAACACGATGACAACTTAATGAGTGTTAACTACTGTTAACCGTAGGAATATCTTTGCATTGTTTTGTCTGGAGAGTTAAGCGCTCCAATTAAGCCTTTGAAGGAATGAATTATCCGGCGTCAGCGCGAGCACTCGAACTTACGAATATATGCTCTCTATGTCAATCAATGTCAAAGTAATTTTTTTTATTGTAAGTAAGTAAGTAAGTACCATAAAGTTCATTTTTTTAGTGTTCTAATTTATGGAAGTCAAAGATGCGGGTTCGGATTACATCACTTGATTCTTTTATTTGTGAATTTATTTTAGCGTTTGAAGTAGACTAATGTCCTTTTTATATAGAAAAAATATTTGTTATTGTTAGTTGAACAGTCACTGTTATGTTAAGTTATTCCTTATTGTTTTATTTTTTTACCCCAGAATAGCACACCTATTCTTAAGTAACCACAATATGTATATAAAATGCGCATTGCGAATTAAAAAAACATGTATGCACGGCGATCTTAAAAAATATTGATCATTCTCACCTCATCCTTCATTCATTACAATCATTATTATGCTTTGTAACCTGAAATTTGTCAGTCAAATAATGTCCACAGTTGGGGTTCTTTGAGGTATGGCTGACAAGGGTCTCCAGGCTGTCTACGGCAGACTGCATCGTATTCGACGACGGGACCGCTATATCACAAAGTCAACTTGAAATCGTTTACGACGTAAGTGTGGTTTTAAACATAGTTTCATAAACAAATAGTTTTTGAAAAGGTGTCGACTTAACATAATTGAACTCCACTTAAAGTCATCATGGTTTTCATTATATCTTCAAGGTTCCATATGTTAGAGTTCTTTCTTAAGATCTTTGTAGATAGCGCATTCATCGAAAATAGTTCCAGATTTTGGAAACAGCTGAATTAATTCTAAGTAGCTTCTCGATAAAATACAAACTGACAGGTTGATGGGATATGATCTGCGACCAAGTTTATGAGGCCAAGATGAACAAAAACACAGACCAATAGATGTATAATACACCTCAAACTATTTTGCCTGTCAGTGAGTTTATAATAACTCGGAAGAAAGGTCTTCAACACAGAAATCGGATTACTAGGGGCCCTCTACTCTAGAACAATAACGTGAGCAGTGACAGCGAGCCACGGAATTGACCTAAGGTCATATATTTTCATAAATTTGACATTTCGGTGCCCGGCTAATGTATGGGAAAATGCTGAAATCCATGCGCGAACTGGCAGACGTGGTTTCCTTACAAATAATAATAATATAATTTCTTTATTAGGCAAAAAACCCATCAAAATGTACTTATAATAAAATATGAACTGATAAAACTTCTATAGCGAGCAATCTACAGAGGGTTGAATTTCAAAATCTTTGAACTAAATAACGCGCAGCCGCTAGAGAAGATATTTTTTACCTACTGTCTTATATGAATTAATTTGTTAACAGCCACCATTTGCAATAGCCATGCTGTCATACGTGCGGTCAGTAATAAAGATGCAGATGACGGAAGAAGAGATGGCGATGTATACGGGCTCTTTGCTCCTGTGTTCACAACGCGGAGGACTGAGTGAACCGCAGCGTATTAACGCAATGCATCGATCCTTGAGCGAGGCATTTCAACATATTGTGAGTTATTATATATTAATAACCAAAAGATCAGGTTCTGAGTTTTACTAGATTTGCTGTAAAATTGTAATAATTGAATGTAAGGTACATTCAATTATTACAATTTACTTGATACTTTTTAGGAAAACAGATGCGCAACCGGGTCACTTGATAGTAAGTGGTCACCGTTGCCCATAGACTCTCACCTCACTATAATGTTATTACAGGGTTTTCGAAGCGCAGCGTACAATCTCAGACTAAGATGAAGTGCATCTGCACTTAATCTGGCTATCTTCAAACCGGAATACAACAATGCAAGCATTGCTAGTACCTACTCAGGCTGAATCTGCACAGAATCATACCACTAAAATAATTATTGTAATAGTTGGCAATGATACCGTCACACCACCGAAATACTTTTTTTTATAAAAATGGATTTTGTCACATTTTATAGTTGGGACCTGTGTCGCCATTGCTTTTTAACACCGATTCGAATTCAAAAAGTAACGCGATTACGTCCGACTGCACACCATATTTTTGCCCAGTGCAGTAAATACGTATATACTCGTACTTACTAAAATTAAAACGATTTTTATAGTGATGCTTTAAATCAAGAACAATTTACATACACTTCGTCGTCATTTTTATATTGCTACTCGTATCACTGCACGTCAATAAAGTGCAAAACGCAAGGTCTCTTTCACTCGCATCAGGCTATTAACGTCTCCACTGTTGGGGCACAGGTCTCCCCTTGCACAAGGGGTGTACGGGCCATGGTAAACCGCTAGGCCACCGACGCTCTTTCGTTTTATTCTTTTTATTCATACATAACTTCAAGCTATGTCCCTTTTATGAGATATTAAACTTACACGATTTGTATTCATTTTTAACTATGTAAACGGGTTTACCAAAAATTAAATACCGACGCGATTAAGCCCCGTTTTCATAATTAAATATGTCCCTTTTATTCGTTTGCAGATTATGGCGAATGGCGTTGCAGACATATCTGGCCGATTAGAGGCTTTTACGGCGGCGACACACGAGGTGCGTGCTTTAGGAGCACGTCACAATGAGTTGCTGGCGTGGTGCCGTGACCACTGGCCGCGACTCGTTCTGCCAGCTCTGTTCTCGGAGATATTCGATATCCCTAAGACAGAAGAAGATGATACAGCGGAGTCAGAACGAGCTTCTGCTCCAGTCTCCTAAATACAGGGATAAGTTAAATTGTGTTTGGTGCATGAATCTAATAAAATCCAAGGCTCTTTTACGCCAACGACATGGAAGTCCCACCACCTGGGCTGACTGACCCAATAACGACTATATACTTAGATGAGGATGTCTAACTCTCGTATGCTCATATTAGAACAAGTAGTAAGTATTGTTGTATAGGTATCATAGATTCATGCCCATGACCATTTGTGAATGCATGATTGTATAAAAATATTTTAAGTAAAATTAACAGATTATGCAATACACAGCAAACATAATTTGATATATACAATGAATTAAGAAAAACTAAGATCTCTATTTAGAATATGCTTATTGTTATGTAATTTAAAACAACCTATATATATTTTGTTATAATACAAGAAATTAGTGTCAAACTTTCATTCCTTTAGGACTAGAAAATAAATAAAAATTTGGTGGCGGATTTTCCATAGTTTAATAGATTACAAACCCTGGCATCGTTTTAGGTTTTGTTATCGTATTACGAGTATAGGTTCTGCGTCATATTAATTAAAATATTCATAATAGAAAGATTGTTTTAGATATATACTGTATTCGCCTAAATATTGTTATTATATTACATAGATATAATGTTACTTATAAGGCTTACCTTCAATTTAACAGGCTCCATACCTAAGAGCAACATAAACTCAAAATATGATTGCATTTATATGATAAAGTTTAGATCCGGCAGTGGGCAGGGTAAGCTTGTTTATTTTTTTCTAGCAATTACACTTATTTATCACGCCGCGGCGTCTCAACTAGAATAGCCAGAGACGGTCGGTAGCCATCTCTTTACTGAACTTATAAAGTTACATTGTTAATTTTCCCATCTCTTAAAGCGTGTAAATTTTATCTTTGAAAACTATGCGGTTTTCAAGTAATACATATCACAGTCCAAGTTAAAATTTATTAGCTTTACTTATTTTGCTCAACATTCGCGGTGGTGGGTCATGTATACATAGAAGGGGTGTCATGATCGCTATAAAGATATGACTCATTTCATGTGTTTTCTTATCAGTGATAGCTGGCATTGCCCTGAACACCTGAACGCTATTGGTATTGCATAATAAAATTTAGAGCCCGATGCGACAGGAGGCGGTCAAGCATTGATAAGCGTTCCGCGGTCAGCGTTTGTATTCAGGTTCTGCGGTCGAGCATACGCCAAAGGTGGAACGCAGACCTCATAACGCTTAGACCGCCTCCTGTATGAGCGAGCCCTTGCTTACTCGTTTTCTTAGTTTTAATTTGCATCTTTATGACGATCAAGAAGCTCCTATTGATTTTGTATAACAGACTGCATAATATTTAATCATTTTTTAAATATAGTTGTCTCGCGATTGCATTTACTCAGCATTTGCGTACCTTCGAGGTTTATAGTGTTAATAATAGAAAATGACTATTATTGTATAGCTGTGAACTCACTTTTATGTTAGAAATATGATGTAATGTACATATTAATAGGTGCACAATAAACCATATATACTGCTAAAGTTATTAAACACACTCTAACCACTTAAATTGACAGCAAAGCGTGAAGTGAGTACACAGTTGCAACAATACTTAAACAAGTTAAGTAGACGGTTAATTCTTTTATTACTGTATAAAATTATGTCAATGTAGGTCTTTACATCAATATAAGTTTTATAAAAAATGCATGTATCTTTAAAAATACAATGGCTTTCACTTCCTGCTAAAGTGTAAGAGAATACCTTCATACATAATATAATATATGAAATACAGGCATAATTTAAAATTTGCGTTTTACTTGAATGTAACCAGGTAGAAATAAAATTACAAAATTAGTTTTAATATTTATTCGTATTGCCACTTTCTTAAATCACATTGGAAGAAACGATAAGTATTAAATAAAATACTTGGAAACTTACAATTACAATTAAAGAAATTAATTATTTTTTTCAGTAGGTATGTAACAACAAAGCAATCTGCTAATTTTAAATACTAAGCGATTCAATGACGTATTTTATAAAGCCCGAATTCATGTAAATAATAAAAATTCTCCGATTTGGTTGTATTGCGAAGTTAATGCAATAATTAACTAATCTCTGACTTCAATGGTACTTAGTACTACCATTGAAGTCAGAGATTCCCCACAGGGGTCACAGAGGGTCCCCACTTGAAATCGAATGCCGTTTTATCGAATATTAATTACTTGAAAACGTTTGCTCGATTGTCCATGCGATCGACAAATCATGAAGTCGACAGTTTATTATACCGATACATCAAAATTTCGAAAGGACATAAGCTCGATGGATCGACACCGTGAAAGGCCATTATCTCGATACATCATTTCTCGAATGATCAGCCGATCGAATTTAGTAAATAATGAAATTAAAAAGTTAGGATTTTGATTTTAAGTTTTATATGTTTATAGTTAACATTATGTTAATTATGTTACAACTTTTTGTTTTAGTTCATTCAGTAGTATTCAGAGTAGTACAAATATTGATTCAAGTACGAATACAGATGACTGTGACGTTAATTATATAAACTGGAAATCTAGCGGAAATTTTAGAAAACCAAATGTCTTAAAAAATATGATTCTAGTTACAGTAATACCAACTGTTGGCCTGTGACCGGGGTCTAGAATTTTTTTATATATCTGGAAGTTTATCTGTATTCTGGTGCACTGTATAAAATTTGATGAATTTCTGTTTAGTTTGAAGGAAATTAGAAGTATTAAAGACGGAGATCGATCTCAGATACTTGATAAATTATACCTATAACATTTGTCTATTAATAATATTTATGTATGAGTCACAGTCCGATTGTATAATCCGCCGTTTTTCATAATTGCTAACCATTTTTCAAAACGGCGCCGTTTTGTTATACTGCAAAATTACGTTCAGTCGGATTGGTATAAACGCATTACGTTCGACAATAGTTTAGGCCTAATGTAAAATGACTGAAGTGCAGCCGTATTGTAGATAATAAGCCTTCGGTGAAACCCATGTTTGAAAGAAAAAAAATTCACAAAACAGATACCACTATTATAAAAATGAAAATGTCTCAGAATATATTATAATAATATTTCAATATTTTAATTAGAAGATATAGCGTAATTTGAGGAGCAGTAGTGGTAAAATTATAATAGTATAATTGTACGAACAGTAATATTATTATATTTGGATCACTTGCACTAATTTTATCGGTTTTATTTAATATTTTAGCGAAACATCGATCTGTATTCGACGCCATTTTTGTTTTTATGATTAAGCCTGTGCTTAAAAATATTAGAACTAAAACTTAGAGCGGTAAAAATTGGAACTAAAATCACTAATCCACCGTTTCATTTTACGCCGTTAAAAGGCTAAACATTGACCCACCGGAATAAAAAACACATAACGTTACAATCGGGCGTGTTAAGTTTCAAGCCTTATGTAAAACGTCTGAACATCGGTTAGCCGTAATACAAAACGGCGTCGTTATGTAAAACACCAGAATTACAATCCGCCTGCGACATACGAACTACCATTTCGAACTATCAGCAATTTTGTTCAATGTTTAAATTAATAAAAAACAACAAGGTAATAAAAATAATATGTACAACGTACAACATAACGTAGTTCATTTTCTTAAACTACAGATCTAGCTATAGATGTATAAACTATAAAAGGGCGGCGCTACACAGTGGGTCCCGACCTATAGGGAGCTATTTTATTAAATGAATATATTTTGATGTGCTGGGTGGTAATAATAAAAAGTACCACTTTTCACCAAAAATCGATATCGCATTACATTGACGCTTTTATATGGAAGATTACTGTCAGTACATAACCAAAACATAGAAAATTGTTATTATACAGTGAAGTGAAAAACAATTGTTGTTTTTCTTGAAAAAATAAGAAATATTTTGTTTGTTTCTCCTTGTTGTTGTAACCTACATATACTTGGAAGTATTTGCATCTAATTGAAAACACTTGTATAAAGAGGCAGACAACACAAGCACTAAATTGTGCCTTCTAAACAGGTGCAATCGCGGTGAGTGAGTACAGATGTATAGTCTAATTTTAAACAGTAGAATTTAAATAATGGCAACTTAAAATCGGTGTGTTGAACGTTGCTGTAATTTAAATTCTACTCTTTAAAATCATACTGTAAGTAAATTTAGGTGATTTTAATAATTATAAATTTATAACTATGTACGGATTTATTTCTGACTGCAGAATTTTAACAAATATATTAGTGCACGACTGACTGAATGTATGCTATTGTTACACCTACGAAACATTTAGGGGTGCGCCGATGGACTTTATCAGCACCCTGTATATTATCTGATGTTAGATGAAGAAGTTCTAAGTTAAAGGTTTCAACGGTCTTTATTTTATACTTTGAGAGATACTACTTCTATAGATTTTATCAATATTTTAAGTATTTTACACACCAAAATCATAGACAAGAGACAAGATTTAGGACCTGAGAGAAATTAAACTCTACAAATTACATAACTAGAGATCTATTCAGATGCTTTAGATTACGGCAAGTAAAAAATACGGGGTAAAAAAATCATATCCGAATATCATATGAACAAATATGAATGTTCACTTTCATCTTTTGCGCGCGATTGTGAAACCCCAGAAGTACCTAAGCTTAGGGGGTAGCTACACTGGCTTTTTCCCGATTGATTTGAGGGTGACCTCTGTACCAATTTTGAATGAAAAGCAGAAGCAGATAAAAGCCGCTGTACGAATTCCCCTGGGAACCCAATACTTACAACTAAAATTATTATTATGACACTATTCCCAAATGTCTGATGCGTTACCTTTCAATACTTTCACATTACTTTCAATACTCTCACATATGATCTGAATAGTCTCGAATAATTTACCTAAATTAACAGCGATTAATTCTAAACGAAATTAGAAACGCTATAATAATTAGTTATAAACTATACAACACAAACAATTTAAGGCGAAGTGGCGTCAGGTTTAATTTAAATCGTTGAATTGTGATGAATTACCAGTCCTGATAGCAGACTCTAAGCAGTGCGAATATATTCGCAAAAAATCTAGTCAAAACAAGTGACCAATTTCATGATATATTTTTTAATTAGCTAAATAAGTAAATCGCTGAACCAAATATTCGTAGTGTCCGGCTGTGTGTGTTACTTGGTTTTGTATTGACAGAGGATTACAAGAATATTTTAAAAACTGATAAATACTTGGCGCACTTCCCTTAATAAAATGAAATAGATTTGCAACATTCGGGCGTATCGTGAAGTTATCTGACCCCTCTGTGTATCTTGTTATTTAACATATGTTCTAAAGAGCATTACTATAGTAATTAAATATAACTAAACACGTATGTAAATTTGTATTATTACATGATATTTACGGTATACTCGAAAAACGGTTTTTATGATTTTTCTAATAAGTTAAATGTTATGCTAAATTAAATTAAGAAAGAGCAAATATTGAACTTACAAAATATTCAAAATATTTGCTCTATGCGATAATATGATTTTCAAGTAAACCATAATAATTTCGTTACAATTACAAGTTTACCGAGCAAGCGGATTTGTAAAAATATGGTTATTTTGTACAAATTCATATTACGTAATAATGAGTGAGAACCTTATTCTAATGCAAAAATATCATTTATTTCATTGCCATATTTCCTATAAACGGTAATTTAGAATTTGAATATTTTTTTTGAGTGACCTCTTTAGGTTTCCTGTGGTGCGATGTAACACAGTAATTGTACAGTAAATAGTCACCACAAGTATTTACGTATACAGGATAACTACATTACAGGACAAAATAAAATGAGTTCAAAAAATGCTACGGAAATCCTTCACAGGTGCGAAGATTTTAGCTAACCACCACCATACAATAAAATCTATAAAATCTTTGTACTTAAGCTACCGAAAAGACCTTAGACCTACCGCAGACAATTTTAAACAATTTGTTGGAACATACATCTATACAGGTTGAAAACTTGAAACTAAGTTGTGTTGATAATTGTAACGCGGTTCGTGCCCTAATGGTGTCTCTAATGGAGTAATATATAATATATAGCTTATTCTATCAATAAGTACATTTATAGGGATCTGTACAAAGTAGAAAATGGAGCCCTATTGCTGTCGTTACATCGTCCGTCCGATCCGTCTGATCTATCTGTCATGCGAGTCTAGCGTCTAAACGGTTAAGATACTGACTTCAAATTTTCACACAAGATCCCTTGACCCAAATCCGAATATCAATCGTAAAATTTTGTAAAATTGTTTTTTACCCCAAATGTTCTAAAACATTTTAATTTTTTTTTTAATTATAAGTAAAGGTGGTCGATAAAAAATATGTTTGTACCCTATCGTGTTGGGTATCGTTATTTAGAACGAATGTAGTAGAGTATGTATATAATTTTTATTACTTTTATCGTAGAGAAATAACGCCCGTCTTTGTCAATTTAAGACCACTTTTGTTACCAGTTACCACTGTCTCACGAACGGTATTATGTAGGAACAATAGTTACAAATAGTCCTTCCTTATAATACGGATCCCTATAGCTATGGCGAGGCTCGACTCGCACTTGCGTTAATAAATTACCTATAACTTTCATTGTTTATTTGGTCATTCAAATGGTAAGATTATTAGTGTTTTGGCACTTTGTTTTGATAAAGGATTGCGAACTAACCAAACAAATTAAGCAACGAACCGCAGCTTGTAAAACAACACAAGATAGACATTCAAGATCATACAAAGCGCATGTTCAAATAATATAATGCTACGGTATTATTACAGAAATAAATTACGCGTAACCAAAAATTAGACATGTAAAGATTATTTTTACGCTTTCTTGTTTTTAAATATAAGTAACTTATAGCATAGCTATCTCAATATTTTCAGATAGTTTGGTTTTATTGCCTCGAACACGTAGGGAACGATGTCTTTTGTTTGTTGTCACTTGTAACATTTGACTTGTCGCGTGTAAGCATGTATGGTGGAAGACACATCACCTGTGGAACCCTGTCGCAATAAATTTTTGTTATTATTCCTTGACATTCGTGTGAATGTGTCAAAAAATGTTAAAGCGACAAATTACTAATATCCCAGGGGATTTAAGCATATTGCAGGCCAATCCTCAAAATATATAACGTGAATCTAATTTTTGGCATTACTCTTGGGGGCTACTACTAAGGAACACCTGTGCCCAAAATTAGCTTTACGTTATTTTTTTTGAGGTTGATATCTAAAGTTCCCGATCTATAAAGGGACCTACATGTGATGTGTTGCCCACTGTATAATACGTCACTTTACTATGACATCTGTCAGCATAATATTTCGCAATCTTACGAAGAAGGCGGAGTCATTAAAAATAAATATGTTAGTAAATCTTTCAAAATTATGTAACCAAAAGTCAGAGAAATTCCAGTTTGTAACTTTATATGTTGTTTCCTGAACATTTTACTCAAATTGACATTCCCTCTTCTTCTCCTGTGCCCTTCATGTTACAAAATGCTAATTACACCTAATTAATAATTAAACAATCTAAACATGACATGACTTACTAGTTGGATAACGGTCGGGGTTACATTTCTGAGAAAATCTACTATGTCTAATTTGATCTTCCGTAAACAAGGAAAATGCTCGGCCTTTGCACAAATAAGTTACTATCGGTATAACCTGTGTTTAGCCTAGCTTGAGAATATACACAGGAATGTCATATTAAGCTCAATAACAAAATTAAAATTACTATTTTTTGGACGGACTTCTAGTGTATATCATGATTATTTGGCTTGATAATAATAATATATTATTATATTCAGAATCTCTTTAGCTGGAGGTCATCCTTAGATGATGATGAGTGATAACTGCAACGAATTACAGGGTGTCAGGAAAGAAGTCATTAATATAAATAAATTATGCAGAAAACATTATGATTCAGTGAATGAAAGGAGATTGGGCGCTTTTGGGCCCAGGGCTTCGACTCCAACTAAACATAATAATCCTAGATGAGATCTATCAAAAGTACTATGTTTGGTTGGAAGCGAAAAAAAAGGGGGGTACAATCTTGTATGGAAAACACCCAATCTCCTTTGGTTACCGATCGATACAGTTATAGGAAATGCCGTAAATACACCATAAAGTCGCGGACAGAAAATTGTTTGAAATCATCTGAAAAATTATAATTCTCTGACCGCGATCACACTAAATATGATGACTTTTTCCTTACATCCTGTAAAACACATCTATTAGATTATAAGGTTAGGTAGTGTCACGAATACCTTCAATATAACATTCAAAGCCCAACTAAACCTAGGTAATTCAAATTAAATGTCAAAACTCCAATTTTTTGCCTTTAATTGTTCGTATTAGTTCCTAAAGACAAGAATTTAATTTTACTTCGATCATCCACTCTATATATTTATTTACGTTTCATTGCAGGAGACAATCAACATCTAAAAGCAGCATTCGAAGTTTAACCGCTGACAACAAGCGACTGCCGACATAAGGCGGCAGGCAGGCCCGAACTGCAGGTGGCATTACTGGCGAGGTCGGATAGATATCACTTCATATAAAACCAGTATTGCTGCCTGCAGTTGGCGGCAGACGTACAGTTGGCAGCTGCTATCTGCTGAGTTGTGCAGACGAGCTCCGAATCTTGCCAAGACAATCCAAACAAAGCCCAGAGTAACTTATGACTCGTTTTACACTAGTCCGGTGGCCATATACTAGTGTTGGATAACTATTAGCTGACCTTGAATATGCTCACTAGGTAACACGGTACAATCAACAGACTGTAGTTCTATATTCTTAACCAGGAACCGGTTCCGATCCTATCCGTAGCAAGTCTAGTGTAAAAGAGAACTCATGCGATGTTTTCCACCCCATCAGCCTTTCCCATTAGTTGTATAATAAAAACTTATTATGGGTACCTACCGAGTTTAATCCCTTGAGCAGGGCGGTCTTATTCCTAAATTGGACTACGGTGGTAATTTAATTTAAGCAGTCTTATTTTGACAATATTGTCATTGATCAGCCCACTTATCATAATATTTCTCACTTTGCTATGGTTACCCAGCATAGAAGACTTGGGAAAGTAAACGATTACTATTAATATATTTTGGGTAATTGTAGATTACATTTGAATTGGGATATCTCTGAATAGTAATGATCGACTATCCTACTTCATTGGACCGTCTACGTGTGTATCGTCTAGTTCATACGTGACGGTGGAGTGGATTAGAGGCAGTACGGTGTCGAGCAGTCTCACCTACGCGTGCATATCTGCTCAGTGTCTGATGTTGAGGCTGCTCAAAGTCAGCGAGCCGCTCGGTACCGAGGTAACGGGCTCGCCGCCTCGCGGTTGTCAGCCATCTTGTACGCCGCATAAAATGGCGTCAAACAGCTGCTGGAGCTTTTTTAATTCATTATATTAACAAAATAAGCAAAAAACGCCATGTTAATGGATGACACAGCTGTATAAAATTCGAAATGGTTATGGTTTTTAACGTCTTTTCCTAACCTTAAAGCTTATCCATCAAAACAATTATTTTTTGGCATAGGAAACACGCACTTTTACGCAGATGATACAAATCGTTACGAGCTACTAAAAAATTCAAACGTGCATGAAGAATCATAATGAACCGACATGACTTGATGAGGACAGACCCATGATTTATACGACTTTTATTTAAAATACTAAAAATCACACATGGCCGTCATAGAATCCTATATTTTGCCCTTCCGCCCTGAGACACGCACATGTATACGTGTCGGAACTAGAAAACACGTCCAGACTGCGCACGCGCACCGGGACAACTTTGAGCACTCGAGCATGAGCGCGCTCGAGGCAGGCTCTAAGCCGAGCCACGTCTGCATTTGAGCAAATAGGCGAGCAGTGCTCGCCTCGGCCCCGCGTTGCCGCCTCTAATCCATACGCACCTTAATTTATGTATAGTTTTTAAATTTATTTATACCGCTTTGTATTTTGCATTATTCGATAACAAACTAAATATAATTTATTGTTCATTCACAGTAAAAAACGAAAACCAATAAATATAACAGTAACAGGGATTGCAGTAATTAATACATAGTAGTGATTGTACCATGTATAAAAACTCAAAATAGTTTCATCCATACGATATTTGAAAGCGAAATTAACTTTTTCTACTCCCATTTGGTAAATTGTTTGAAAAAAAAAAACAGTAACATAAAGTAGGTCATTCTTAAAGATCGTGTTAAAATGACATATTTTAACACGTGTCGGCATTATAATACTGGTGCTGGCTGTAAATTATAGGTTTATGGAATTGGAATCCAATTAGACAGCGGACATTGGATACTGACACTGGGTATTGGACATTGGCGCCATCCTCTTAAATGAACTCCTTGCATAAAACAGTGTATGGAGAGTGCAAATTAGTTTGTAGGTATTATTTATTTACGGTATTTCATGGTTGTAGAAAAAGTATTATATGCCACTGCACGTAATGGCTATTTTATCACTCGTACTATATATTGTGAAACTCGTGATAAAATGGCTATCATTACGTGACAGTTGCATGAACTACTATTTAATTAATATTTTTTAATAACTGCAGCAAAGTGCTTCAGCGTCTAGTTTTATTTTACCACTTATGGAAAGCTCGGGTATTTGAGCACGAATTAGGAATGTATACCATAAGAGCCTCAAAGTGTTTGGTAATCTATTGAAAATGTTCAACATCTATAATATACATATATAATACATAATAAATTCCTAACTCGTGTTCATATCAAGCCTTTTAATACACATCATTTGTTCAAATTTTACCTTCCTTAGTATTCTATACAGCATAATTATGATACTATTAGGTATTAGGGACAAGTGCTCCCTTGGATTCTAAATTTTACATAGAATGTAAATTAACAATATGAAAAATAATAATTTACAGATACTTATGCTAGCTATGCACTAGGGTTTACTGAATGTGAAATTATGGTCAACTAGGATGCAAGATATAGTTCTCTCTCTGACGGCCCTGCAAACATAATAGTGAGTAGCTAGCTTCGGCTAAATACCACCAAAACAAATTCTCCAGCCAATCTATATTCGAAATTCTATACATGAGTATAGTAAATTTCATTTACCTAGCAGTCATCTAAATTAGCTAGACATGGGGCATGTGACATTCTGTCTTGGGGGTTTGAGATAACCTACTTTACTTTTTTAATCCGACTTACATGATAAAATATGCCTATAGTCCGAATTTCGGACTATAGGCATATTTTATCATGTAAAAAGATCCTGACGAAAGCGGCATGTAATTCAGTATCTTCAGTACGTACATTATTCACTGCAACACTTTTTTCTACTATATTCCCTGTATGTGTGTGTGTGTGTGTTCTCGAATCTTTAGTCATGTTACATTATAAATTATTTCTGCTCAAAATACTTCAAATATTAATAAGGTGGCACTGAATTATTTTTTTCGTTAGGGAATATGGAATGGGAGTATTATCATCATATTGTTAATTTATATTCTCTTGTAGCTAAAGGGCTGAGGTTGAGCTATACTGCTGTGTTCACTTCTTGGTGGGCGTACCGCGCTGGGTTAGCCCTTCAAACCTTTTGAAGGTATAGTTGATGAATACCCAGTCTTTGTAAGCTACTTCACCTTCTTGAGATATCGGGGCTGCCGCTGTGGAAAATAATATCAGGTTACCTAGTGAAATGGCAGCATACAAAGAAGATATTTAAACAGTTTTTGTTTTTAACCCCCGACCGATCTAGTGAGGACGTGTTATAAGTTTGACACGTTTGTCTGTCTGTTTGTCTGTGGACTCATAACTTGACAAAGGATTATCCGATTTTTTTCGAGTGTTCTTAGCCACGTCTGATAAAAATTGGACCAGTGGTTTCCAAGACCTTGGAGTATCTTTGATGTCAAATGGGTTTTGAACCATGGAGCCCTTCCTACATCAGGAACCTCAAGGACCTGATGATGACCAGGAAAAAGTAAGGGGATCTCCACAATGGTAGGTCGGGGGTTTTCAAATTTTAAATTTAGAGTTATTGTTAGATACTTACGTATCTCGAGTTTGACGTCAGGGAAGTCATCGAAGTTAGAAGTGTCGTCGATGGAACGGACCTCGACGGATATGGCCGCAGGTCGTTCACGGACGTGAGACCAGTCTACGCCGCGGAAAAACGACACCAACTTCACATCTTCTATACCACGCTGCGAGCCCAATCTGCAAAATCAACCCGTCGACATTATGATTATCGAGTATATACAATCGCGGTCAGAAAGTTACTAGGCACTTGACTTAGATAACTCTACTTTGAAAATCGAACGTTCAAAGATGTGACATCAATGTGACGTAGTTCATAATTATCAAAAAATCTTTATTAATTTTTTTGTGATGTTAGAAATAAAAAGCAATAAAAAAGACTAAATTTTGAAAGAATAATATACTTCTCGCATTTACTAATAACTAATAATATCAAAAGTTATATATAGGGCTGAATTACTTTATAATATATAATATGATAATACAATATTTATGTATTATCATATTATCTATTTATGAATATTTATAAATATTATTGTCATTAGTACATATAGTAAGTAGTAATAAGTCATAACTATTATTATATTTATAATGTATTTCTTATTATTTCATCATTATCCAAAGTAAGTTGTGTGCACCTAAAATTGTTTTTTTCCCTTCTGTTTCCATTTACAGTATTTCATCTTTGTCTCATTTTGTATGTATCGCATTGCGATGACAAGCAAGTTTAATATCCGCTGAGGTTGCTGCGACACGATTCGGTGGTCCTCAACACGGGCTAGCCTAGTGAGGTTCTCCCAGCCTCCCACTCTCTAACAGCTTGCAACGCTTCTACTTCAAACATATCACCATGTAATTTTAATGCTTATTATTTACTTGGTTTAGTATTACGTACTTCTATTGTAACTTGAGTTTGAATAAATAAAATACAAATACTTTTAAACGCTCACAGTTCTACAACGTAGCAAGTACATTGACTTTTGCGAGCTGTATGAAAAAGGAATGAAAATGAAATCTGGTAAACACTTTCAGGCCGGCCCTGTACCTACACTGGCGTTAGGCGTAGCGACACCAGTTATTGGTGTCAGAAAGTAATAAATCTAATTTTGGACGCTGTAGTGTATGCAGTATTTGCTTCTCTTTTGTCAACTATCACTCACACATAACACATGGCACACAACCTCACTTTCAACGCACATAACTCAAGGATGCTGTAAATAATAAGAATAATAACTTACTGTTCTATCAGTTACTAAAAAATAAATTGACCATTTGTTCCAGGACAGTTCGCAGCACAGTACGAATAATTAAATATACCAATTTCGTATACAAAAAACAGATTTACTACTCCATTATAAATATCTGGTTGTAATGTACCTACGCCGAGATTTCCATCATAATTGTAAATTAGTGAACTTGTAACAACATATTGATTTAATTATAATAAAAATAAATGTACCTGCGGTCAGGCTCGGAGCAGAAACGGAGTATGGTCTCCCTGGCTTCCTCACTGATAGGAATTTCAGGGGGGAAGGTTAACGACTCCCGCCAGGACATCACCTTGCGATAGGTCTCCTGAGGTGACTCGGAACAGAACGGTGGGTAGCCAATTAACATTTCGTACCTGGAATTTTTAATAATCTTATGAAACAATAAATAGATAAAAATGATAGTTGGCCCTGTAGATGATAATATATATTTTCTATTTTCTGGCTAAAACTTGCAAGAGGTATTTTGTCACAACCTATATAACATGGAAGTTTGCTTACTGTTGCTGAGATTAGGTTGTAATTAGATTAGAGCCAAACAAGATACCCAATGGTAAGTGGTTATCTTCCCCGCCTACACACACCTACACTGCACTGCAATAGCAGGAGACTGGCATTTATAGTTACTGGACGATCGCATGTAATATTTTAGGAGTGATTTTTCATAAACGCGTACTACTTAAAATGGTAGTGATTTCAATTTTGGGGGGCCGCTAAATCTAAAATTAAATTAAACTATCTCGTTCACACATTTGTAGTGAGGATAACGTTTCGTTTAGTGATATTTTAATATAGCGAGTGACATCTCAGAATTGGTGTCAATAAGTCCTTTAGAAAAGTCACTCCTCATATGTAGTCTTAGTCGTTTTTCAGTCTACTCATGATGAATAACATTGCATATTCTGGAACTTGCGTCAAAACATTTCAAACATTACATCGTATTAAGAGAGGTGCGACATTAAACTACTTAAATTTAATTTAATTACACTGCTTTAATTACACTTTAATTAACTGCCGATAATGGCTAATGCTCGAGTCCGCGGCGAGTCAATCGCAGAATAAAAGCACAATAATATCATCATCGTTATTATCATCATACGATAATATGCCCAAACATTCTTTTATAGTCAAAAGTATTCACTAGTCACACGAGTTATTATAATAAATAAATTATTTTAAAATTAAAGTATTGCTACTTGTATCACAATATATATAATAAATCATCGGCCCATTTATTACACTGCTCGATGATGAGCCACGGGGTCTCGGTGCCAACTACTACTTATAGTAATATTATTTCTGCGCTCAGTTTTTTATGCATGCAGGTTTCCTCATGATATTTTTCCTGCGCCACTGACGCTCTCTTATGACGTCAAAAACATAACATTTTATACGGTAAGTCTGGTGAGGCAAGATCCTCTACTTTGCTTGGTACATCGTACCCTATTGTTGGGGACACTAGGGCGTCATAAACTATCTGATAAAGCATAGTCATGTTATATTTTTGAAATTCGCAATGATTAATATTAGAAATCAAATATACAAATCACATACAATTTCCATCTTACGACATATACATTAAGTTGTCCATTTTAACCCACAACTGAACCAAAGTCCAATCATTTCATTATAAAAGAATTTCGGAGTATACTTGAATACACCAACCTGAAAACTCAGTATAGGAACTACTACATCAGCCTAGCCAAACCTAACCCAAACCTACGTCAGCCTAGTTGTGTAAAATTATACTTCGATATAAATCGCATAGAACTTCGAGTTTCAATGTTTTTAATCTATTTGATTTTTAGGCTTCGGCCCATTATTATATAACCGTGCAAGCCTCGTATGGAAATAAAGGGTTCTCAATCATTACACTGCTGCCCTGCCCTGAGACAGCGCCCGATATAGTTAACAGTTTGATCGCTGTTTCACAAAGTGGCTGACTTTATATGGCTATTTACGCCCCTCCTCGTCACCCATGAAACGCTGTCTCTGGGCCGCCATATGACCACACTCCATCAACAAGTGATGCACGTCGCCGATATAATTACATATACTACAAAGCGGAGAGTCGGTTCTGTCAATTAAATTATAGAACTTGTTTGATGGAATAAGGTCGGATCTAAGTCGAAATGCTAAAACCAGTATCTACCTAGGAAAGTCGGTACTATCAAACCACGATTTACGTGGGGCAAAGACATTGTTCTATTCATTCGCACAGCAAGCATTTAAAGGAGTTTAAAGTAACCATAAATAACATTTTAAGCAAAACACTCCCAAACTTGTAATACAGTCAAGGATAATAAAATAAATGTAAGTTTAGATTTGCATACTTGTCCTAAAATACTTTTTTTACTATTCCAAACGACTCTGAACTTATTTATGTTTCTGAAATTGAACTGAGCCTGTATTTTCCTTGAGTAAAAATGGAAAACTTCATCCAAATCGGCTCAGCAGCTAACTCACTAACAATAAAAAAATCGCAATTATAATATTTTGCTCAAATAACAAGACTTGTAGGCATTCTATTGACTTTCGCAAATGCAGATATAATTTCGTATAATAAAATGAATAAATTGAAAACGATGTACCTAGTTCGCAATTTCTAAAAGCGTGTACAATTTCGATCACGATAACGTCTACATTATTGACTAAAATGTATAACTATAACTACATATGATGAAGGTAGCTCCTCTGTCTCCGGGATTATGGACTTGAGAGTTATGTATGAATAACTTTAAAATATTTACATGATGACTCCGAGGCTCCACCAATCAGCCTGCGGTCCGTAACCAGTCTGCAAGAAGACTTCGGGAGCGATGTAGTCCGGCGTGCCAACCGTCGAGTAAGCAAGCGCTCGCCTGTTCCGCTTCCACGACTCAGCACGGCGTTTCGAGTCCATCGCAGACGAAGAAGTGGATACTGAAAGAACAGTACAAATGCAGCAATAATAATAGGTCACATTGCATTTATGCTATAATTTGACAAAAAATATTTCATACTAAATTTTTTTTATTAGGGAAATCTACAGCTATTAAGGGTGTATATTCGGTCCAAGATGATTTACCGAGTTTCAAAATTCAGCTACGCTGCCCTTTACATAGCTATATTAGTTACGACCAACAATGGTTTTAAATAGTAAGGAATTTGCAATAGCGTTCTTAACAGTATGAATTTAAATATGTAATTAAACATAAAGTAAGCCGATAACAGATTTCCTCGTTTATACATACATGACATGTATATAGAACGCGGTTAACTTTAGAATGAAAATATATATATATATATATAGAATTAGCATGAATATTTCATATTTTTCACGAGTATTAAATATTATAGGTAAGTACTTACTAATAAATAAGTATAATTATTTCTTTTCGTTTCATAATCCCTTCATAACAATAACATCTCCATTGTTTATGCACGCATCTCTACTTGCACAAAGGGATACGAGCCGAATGGTGAATGGGCGATTACACGTGCCTTCCAAAACTGTTTTTCTCAGACAGACAGATTTCTTCACAACTTCACTATGTTTTCCATCACCATTGGATTAGTCAGAAAATGTACGCAAGTATGCGAAAAAACTGAAAACTTATTGATACAGGACGGTCCTGGAAACAAATCCGGGCTTCATGTATGAGAATCTGGCGTCCTATTCACTACGCTACCAACGATCTCAAACTCTCAACGGTATGTATATAATTTTAAAAATGCATAATTATATTTATAAAAGCACATACTTTTGTTATGTATCTTGTGTGCAAACGCCATAATGTGACTACACTAATAGCTTTACAATATTTAGCAAGTTATATCTAAAATACTAACTGAAAAATACTCACTGTGCCGTGTCGTGCTGAACATAAAGAATAGCACCACCCTAACTCTTCCCGTGGGTGTCGTACGAGGCGAGTAAGGTATATTTTGTGGATACTATTCTACACCTAGTAGACGGTGATAGATTCGTCACCTATCACTTTTGTCCACCAAATCTTACGGCGAAAAGTGGGAACTACCTATAATGAAGGGGGCTCCTCTGTCTACCGGCTCGGAGATTATGGACGTGAGAGTTATGTTATGCTATACTCACTGAAGTCAGAAGGTGTTGCACGTGAGAGGTCACGATAGAAATCGGTGCGGTGACTTTTCTTGAGACCAGTGCAAAGCCCGAAGTCGCTCAACTTAATGTGCCCACGGGCATCCAATAGCAAGTTGTCAGGCTTTATGTCTCTAAAGATAATAATGAAAAATTATTAGAAAAATATTATATTTTATGCGTGAGTTTATTAATACAACCCAGAGTGGGTCCAAAAAAATATATTGACAGATGTAATACTAATCTAATCATACGACAGACAAATGATTGATTGATTGATTAACCAAAATGCATGGAACTTTGTAAATCCTCAAATGATATTTTATTCAGGAACGCATGCATACCTAAAAATACATAAACACAAAAAAGTAATGATGAACATCAAATCAGTTATTAAAAAGACACGGAATAATGTACAAAGACAACTGGAAAAATTAATAAATTACCTATGAATAAAACCAAGTTTGTGTATACTGTCGATTGCCAGAGCAGTCTCAGCAACATAAAATTGGGCACACTCTTCGCTCAGCGTATCTTTCTTCATGAGTAACGTCATCATGTCGCCTCCGGGAAGAAATTCCATAATCAGATAGAGGTTCATGGGGTCTTGGAAGCTGTAGTACATCTTGACTACCCACTGGTGGTCGGCTTCGACGAGGATATCGCGTTCTGCTCGGACGTGGGCAACCTGCAAAATGTTAGGTTTTTTCTATTACTAACACTGTTACAACCATTAAAATCTACCACAAGCTCTCACATTGTTAAATTAAGAATCTAACAAGGTCTAGCGTAAAACGTACGTAAAGCGCACGAAACAAAACATGTTATGAGCCTCGGTGGCGTCGTGGCTAGGACGTCGGCTCCCATGTGGGAGATCCGGGTTCGAAACCATGCAATGTCATTTACCAATGAATTTTTCGGTTTTTTCAAAAGACTTACGTACATTTACCGACTGTTCTGACGGTGAAGGAAAACATCGTGAGGAAACCTGCATATTGAGAAATAGAGAATTGCAAACCACCCCATTAAATCTGCCAAGAGAGTCGTTCTATGTGATTAATTCAATTCCCTAGAATTCATATTCCTCATTGCTGAGGGTCGTGATGACCCTCAGCAATGAGGAATATGAATTACAAGGAATTATGTGTATTTCTATTGATTTTAAGAATAATCCTTGATGTATTCGCAGGACATGTTAATAAGATACCTGGTGCCGTGTCGTGCCGGCCATAAAGAATAGCACCACCCCAACACTTCCCGTGGGTGTCGTACGAGGCGACTAAGGATATTTGTAGAAACTATTTTACACCTAGTAGATGGCCATAGGCTCGCCACCTATCAGGTTTGTCCACTAAATATTACGACGATAAGTGGGAACTGTCTATGATGAAGGTGGTTCCTCTGTCTGCCCCCTCGGGATTGTGGACGTGAGAGTTATACAATAATATAATATACTATATATACCTGTTCTTTTTCAAGCATATCAGCCTTTCGGAGTATTTTCATAGCATAAACATGGCCAGTATCTTTTTTCTGTACCAGGCGCACTTCTCCAAAAGCACCTCTTCCTATCACCTGTAACAGATACATTAATTTGTTATTATTTATTAGCAGACATTAAATTATTATTGCGTTTGTTAAAAGAAATTCAAAGATCATTTTTTTTATAATTTCTTGGAGAGCAGCAAGTCAACAATATACCTATTTCTATCATACAGTACAATAGTCTCAAAATGAACGTTATAATAATAAAACACAAATCTGTTAATTTAGCTCACCTTAAGAGGCTCAAAATCCTCGACACCAAGCCTAGATCTCTTTAGCCTAAGGAATTCCGTCTCTTTCTGTGCATGCTGTTGTCGCTTCTCCTGCTTTTGGCCTTCCGTCAGGCTCTCGTCTTTGAGTGACTCTTCTAGCTTCTCCAACCTATGATTATTCATTTAAGAGGTAAATGTGAAAAGATGACTCAAAATGACAATACAAGAAATAATTTAATACAGTGAAGGATTCTCACCTCTGTTTTCTCTCATAATGCTGGGTAATGAGATTCGTATAGAAGTTCTCTAGTGTGACTTTGGCCTTGGTGGCCTTGTCGAGCGTGTGCCCGCTGAACCGGATGTTATCGGTGCCCGTCATTTCCAGCACCCCTGCAAACAAAACTTAACTGTCATAAACTGATCATGAGAGTGAGAATCTCTACAAGATATAATATCAGCATAATTGAAACAAACAAACTATTGTATTGCAATCGAATTAGAACAATAAGCAGAAACATATTTATGAATAATGACTGTTCTCGTATTGTATTGTGTTAAGAACATGAGCTGGCGCAATAAAGATTTACACATTTATTTACACATAAATATAATTTTAAGATTTATTTTTGCATCATGGACGTAATTTTAAAATGGTGTGTAACAAATTTACCTTCAAGTCAAAGATTTTTACACAATTCGGCTTCTAATAAATTGGCCTTTATTTTCACGATTCTATGAAAGTAAGACAGCCAATTACAGGATTTACAGGCCATACAAAGAGTGTGATGTTGTTGTATTAACTTACATGAACATCCGGAAGAAGGATCTTAAATTAGTTTTTCGATATTTCAATTAACATCAGATATATTAATAGGTGAGTACGGAGAGATGCTGTCCCTTTTTAACAAAACAGTCCTTTATATGTAGCCAGGACCTGCTTGCATGGCGCTAGAGAACAGTCACGTCATAATTCTCTATTGCCGTTTCTTTCTACCTTTCTGATTTTTGATTGCCTGTAGCTATTTTTTTTCAACGAATTTTAATTCTCTTTTCACATTCGGCCATCAATTTATGTATATATTTGATGTTTTATGTAATGGATTTAATTTTTATGAATTGTAATGAATTACATATGACATTACACCATTAATTTCATCAAAACAGTGGTGTTATGAAACTTATGGTATTTAAAAAACTACGAACCTTGATTGAGATTAAAATGTCCGCATTGTTCAAAATTACCGAAATGACCACAAAACAACACGCAGCACGTCACGCAGTCATACAACCCCTTGGCCGTATTCTGGTTACAATCTACACTTTTTTCCCTCGCCACTCAGTGTGTAAAATATTGTAGGTAATAAAGTGAAAGACATATTCCCCCGAGCGATTTTGCTCCCTAATGTTTGTAAAAATTACATACATACATACCTTCACGCTATGTCCCCTGCGTGGTAGGCAAACAGAACGGAGCGCCACGAATCCCCGTCTTGGCACGCTTCTCTTGCTTCGTCTACAGTCATTCATCGTTACACGCATGCTCGCCGTTGAGTTCGTCTGTTATGTACTCGTATATTAAAATCTAAGAGCTCTTTGTCAATCTGATCTTTAAAGGATAGTCTAGGACGACCCTGGCTTCTCCTGCCACTCACTTTCGCTTCATATACCTGTTTCGTCATTCGTTCGTAACTCATTCTTTCTACATGCCCGAACTAACGGAGCATGCCTTTTTTCATCTTATCGATGACACATACGAGTACATTTAGAATAGCCATTCTACGTATCTCTTCGTTGCGTATTCGGTCAGCCAGGGTTACGCCTTACAATTTACGCAGAGACCGCATTTCCACTGCGTTCATCTTACTTTCATACGTCTTCCGACATACCCAGGATTCACTGCCGTACAGTAGAGTCGGTACCAACACTGCGTTGTGCACCGCTATTCGTGCCTTTTTCGACACATTTTGGTTTTGTGTCAACGCTTGCATTGACCATTGGCTGTTTCCGGCAGCTATCCGTCTTAAATACATCCATATAAAATCTTCCATCTTGGGTAAACATACTTCCTAGGTATACGATTTCTTTTACTTGTTCTAGACTTTCATTTACTCGTATATTACACACGGTCATTTGTTCGTCTTTTTCGAATACCGGAACCTTAATTTTACCTGCATTCAGGCTGAGACCTTTGTTCTCGCATCCTTCTTTCATGCTCGTGACTAGTGCTTGTTGCTAGCTAGCTTGCTTTGTTTGTAAAAATTATATAAGATAAAATAATTTGGATGATTCAATTCTACAATAGTATATATATGAAACATCACCATCATCGACCTCGATGTTGGGAATGTGTAAATTAAATAAAAAGGTCATCTTGTTTCGCTTGGGCGGTGTAATCGCCATTGACGAAATATTATAGGAGATATGTTGAGAGATATCTAATACAGTATTAGCGACTAATATTATTGTTCAGTGCGTATAGTTTATAACGAGCTTATGACATCATAATACTTGTACTAATCGCACTTTACGTCATATATCATGCTTTACGCCACAGCCTTTACTTTATTCGGCCTTGACTTATCATAGTGACATTGGTATATGTTATTATGATTAACATGTGAAAATATATTTTTTCAAATTATTATATGTATTTAGAATTAAATTAATCGCGATCACAAGCTTTAAAGAAAGTAAAATTATTGGACTCTACAGGCTGTCCCAGAAAGTACGAACACAATGAAAGTAAAATAAATGATTATGTTAAAGAGGTTTAAAGCCTAAATTTTGCCACATTGTGCATTAAAAAAAATGTAATTTAATTTTAAATGTATACCATAATAAAATTTTAACGTGTTTCGTGTTTGTTAGCACCTACCAACGTCGAAAGTTGCAAAATTTTTAGTAAGATTTTCGAGTCAAATATCTGGGTAAGGAAATACTACTACGAGTATTTGTCAAGATGTTTTATGGTTCTATTGATGTCCTCTATCGAATTACTAAGCTAGGATGATCGCCAAGAAATTGACATTTTTTTCAAAATTTTGCATAGTAGGTGTGCTAATAAGGTTCTATGGCCTTTGATATAACGTAGAATTTTACCTCTCGATTGAAAGGTTGTATGGGCACAATCACCAAATTATTTACTTTCAGAGTTATACAGGGTGGAAAGTTTACACTGGGCACTAAGCTACTCGTACAAGAACAATTATACCTGCACGAAAACATTCTTAGGAATCTTTCCCTAACTTTGGGAGTTATTCAAAACTGCATTCACAGATTGTTGAAAAATGGTACAGTCAATAGGAAACTGATTAAATTAACAACTTAATGAGAACTCTTCAAGGTAAAATCAACATAAAAAATGTATATACGAATAGCTGGATCGTACTTTGGGTACGAGCATGTGAAGAAGATATTGAGAACTGTCAGATTGTAGCCCTACAATGGGACGACTTCGGCAGCCCCGAAGGTTGCCCGAGTGGTTTTTTCAGATAAATTAAATACGGTGAAGCGTAGTATACGCATGGCGACCCAGAAGGCTGTCCGTGTGTATCTTACTGGAGTTTATCCAGCAAAATATATGTCGCTGGGTTTATCGACACAAAAAACATGACATAGTCTAATACGGCGTAGATAATGGTCTACCTGTATTGACTTCTTGCAGGGCGAATCAGTATCGACAATTGAATAACTTTTCACAAGCAACTCAGCGAAATTTAACAATTATTAATTTTAATAATTATTAAATAATAATAATTCCATACAAATCGTTTCTCCACATGCCAACCACTATGCGTAGATAATCGTCGCTCCATCTAGCAGGGATTCGTTACACGTAGACATGAATAAAAAATATACCCTAAACTAAACTAAACCAGGTTCTAGGTTTGGGCTTTCGGTGTGACGTGAAAGAGTGGAGCCTGCGGTATCGGGGGAAGGAAATTAATACTAAATGAAATGAAATGAATTTTTATTTGCAAGAATATACGTTATGAAGGATCTTAAAATTACATAGGTAGTTCCAGTATATCCTACCACATTGTGGTGTGCAAATTTATATAATAAATAACATAAAATTTAAAAAAAATTGATACGAAGCTAACTAATACGCTTTAGATTACAAGAACTATTTACAAGAAATATTAATATAGTGATTACATGTCAATTTAATTTAAATGTCAAATTCTTTATATCAAATATTATTAAGTGCTAACTTTGTGTTCAAAAAATTCCTTAACACTGTAGAAGCAATTATTCATCAACCAAATATACATTTTCCTCTTAAATTCATTTAACGGCATGGCTTTTAATTCAGATGGTAACTTATTATAAATGTATATTGCCATACAACATACATTTTTCTTATATATGTCCAAGTTACATTTCGGAAGGCGAAATAAAATTAGGCGACTACCCGTGGTACTACTGGTAATATAGTCGACCACTAGTTAGAGTATACCATCTGTCAAAAACCTCCGATTAAATCTCAACCTTAAGCTGCGCAATATGGTATATTTCAGATTCTCAAATTTTGGCGTTTTGGGTGTGTTGACCTGTGGTCAACAGTACCACGGGTAAGTCGCCTACAACATTTTGGGGATTTTAATAATAAAACTAACGTGATTCGTGTTTGTTGCTAAATAACGCTTAAACTACAGAACTGATTTACGTGAATCGTTGTACAGACAATATTATAGGACATGGGTTAAAGTTTAGGCTAATTTCTACTTTGGGTAATTGATGTATTCCCATGGGGATCAATAAAATTTAAATTATTTTAATAATTTCCGCTCCGCGTAGGGCGAAACCCCCACACCCCGCCTTCATACGCCCCAATCCTAACCTGCGCCTTCCGGTAAATCAATTGGACATCTGGAACTTTGCCATTCTGACACATCTGAATCTTTGAGGATCTTAGTTTGATCAGGAAGATAGTAAGTTAATCTTAATAGTAATTTTGCTGGGAACCTCGACTTTTTGAGTTTAAATGTTAACAATTCCAACATCTAGAACCCTGCTATTCCTATTCATCATGCATAAATGCTGGGAACCTCTAAATTTGATTTATTGAATAGTCTCAAAGTACCGCTAAAGCAGCATAAATCACACTGAACACTCTCACCTCATATCTGAAGATGACCAGAACAATAGTAATTGTATCCCAGTAGCAGTAACAGCTGAGAACTACAAAATTCGATTCGAAGAGAAGAGAATTTTGTTGAGTGTTCTTAACCACATCAGATGAAAATTGGATCAGTGGTTCTAAGATCTTGGAGTACCTTTGATGTCAGATGGAATATCTGGAACGGTAACACTTGGGTGGTTCGAGTTTGAGCTCAAATGTTTATTAAGACAATGGTACCCCTCCTACATCTGGAATATTAAGGACCTGATGATGTGCAGGAAAATGAGATCTCCACAAAAGAAAGTTGGGGGTTTCTTAAATTTTTAATTTAGATATATCCCTAATTGAACCCGTGTGATTCCGGGGCAGGTAAGCTAGTTGTTTTATAAGATTGTAAATTATTTGATGAGCTTTTAAATGTTTCTTGCGCCACTTTTTTATTTCATCAATAACATCTTAAGAAGCAGTGGTATTGGCATTAAAAAAAACGTCTTGACTTTGTTGTCAGTCTGTCCATCAAAACCTCCTATAAGGGTTTTGTTTTCACTTTTATAGGTGTGAAATCCTAAAAATGACAAAAATTTGCTGTAAGTAGTTACTTACTTGCAATAAAAAATTTATTATGATTTATTAGGTATAGCAGATTTTTTAATTGCTGCAACTAATGATAAATATATTAATAAATGATATAGGATATATTACTAAAAACTAGACAGAGTTTTTAGTTACAAGTTTAAATTATACAGTTTACAATAAAAAGAAATAATTATTTACCTGGAGGTTGGGGCGCTGGTGCCGGTGTATCTGGGGCCACCGTAGTGCCCGGGGTGCTTTTCCCCCAAGACACGGCTCACTCTGAATAAACAAGATATAATATATCCTAAAACGAATCAAATCAGTCGGACATTTGGCGTTCTTTCCTTGTTAGATATGTCAATCATAATATTTAAAGCATATTAGAGAAGTATCTAATATTTCTAATAAATAATAAATAAATAAATAAGAGTATTTATTCATTCACACATTAGTAAAAAGGTACAATATTGTTATTTTATTCTAATTCTTAACCTATAAACAAAATATATATATATAACACGCATTGACCTATGTGTAGAATGAAATGGTCGAGACCTCAGCGACACACTGGTTTTCAGGTCTCGCCTAACATGCTAGATGGAGCGCTGGTTGAGGGACACAACACGATTATGTGGTCAAATCTCCTTTATAATTTTATATTAAAATGGATGTCAATATGTAGCTGGCTTTAGCTTCCTTGTGATGATAACAATTGGGTTTCTGGGTCTGAGAGAGTGTCTATACCATTCACTGAGGTCAGCTAATAGACCACAAGCCATCAGGTTGATGTCCTGCCCATCTACATTAATCTATTCTACCTATAGATAAACAAAAATATTTACATACATAAGTAAGCTAAGTATCCACTACATGAGCATAAACAAATAATTTTAGTATTCAGTATCAGCTGGTTTAGGTAACGTTGCCTTGTTAACTTTAACACTTTTTGTTTCTGATGTGATTTACAAAACTATAATATTGTATTTGGGTTTATTATTATTTCAGATATGTGTAATAAAATAACTCCAGGACCTATTATAGAATAAGTTCATATTTCTTTCAAATACTGTCAACAGGCTCAACCCCAACCAAATCTTCCCTGTAAACCAAAGGACATGAACAAGAAGTGGCAGTAACATTATGATGTAACTTCTGGATAAAAGTAGATTTTATACAGAGCACCCTATTATGCATAGAAATGTCTAAGATCAGTACTATATAAATGGAACAATACATAACCAATACTGACCTAAATGTTTCAATCACTAATCAGTGGTCTGATTACCTCAAGCATACCTACTCAAATAAGAGTATCTTTCTGATACATGTTAAGTGATAAGACTAATTACTATTGCGGCTTTTTAAACTATGCAGGGTTTGGATATCAAGATAGACTAGCGAGGCTTAAAGAAATCAAAGTATTTGCGTCACTAAACCAAGTCTTTGAAACAGTGCCATCCCTCCAAGCCTCTCACGGTTACAATGGTACCAGTACCTACGTACCTTGAGTTGAACTTTGACACAAAAATCTTGTCGCTTTTCGTCAGCTAGTCCAGCACACTAATAAATAAACAGCATAAAAACAGTTTTTGTTTCACTGAATGTCTAAAATCGATAACTTTAAAATGATCAAAATAAAACTTTTAATGCAGCGCTGTTTTAACGCAATATGTCTTTCACTCTTGTTCTACCAGACTAGGCTATCGTCGCAAATAAGAAATGCCTTTGTTAAATGAATTGAAAGCAAAATAACGGGACTTTTCGTGAACAACCAGATAGCAATTGCACAAAGGAAAATGTCGATGTCTGTCTGTCTGTCATGGTGCTGTCATTCCTCCATCAGTCAAGTCATTTTTTTTTCCATTTGTCCTTTTGAACAGGCGAAGGGCTGCCTCGCCTTCAGCATAAAAATATCTTCAATTCTTCATTAAAATGCTGGTGTGACACATTTCAATGCTATTTAGGAGAATATGCCACGCTTCTGCACCGTCCGAACCTAAGAAGAAGCCAAGAAGCGTCTCGGATGCCAGTCAAGTGTAGCAGAAAGTTTTTTTCCCAATCCCAAAGGGAAAGGCACATGGATCTTATAATACAGCCAAGTAAAACTTATTTACTTATACTTCAATTTATACTTCAATTCGTAGTGGCCGCCCCCACCCGTCTGTTTCTGGCGCTTACACGGGCTATCGGCATATTCGAGGCTGATTCGATGCTCCTCGATCCCCCCCTCCCAACGACGTCCTAACATAAAGAGCATTTATTATGTAAAATTTGATAAGCTGTAAGATTTCCTACAATAAAGAAAAAAAATTGCATTGCTGTGCAGGAACAGCTTTGGCCCAAGGTGGTGGGGATTACCACTTCATTAATGAAGCTTATGGACATCTTCCTGCGTTTCTCTACTTGTGGGATGCTCCGTACCCACCTGGGTGCCCTTAGGCGGTCGTTTCTTATAGTAGTTTTTAAGTCTTCCAGCCTGGAACGCACTTACCGCTCGCCCCCAAAACCCCGGTGAAGCTGTAAAGGTCATTAGGATCAACAGCATTAAGCAGTTCGAAAAAAAAGTTCGAACCGTACGGTTCGGTTCCATAACCGGGGCCGCCGGGGACACTTTTTCAACTGGCACGCAATGAACATGATCGGTTTTTATCGTTATCATTCATACTGTCATAGCGTATTCGCCCTATATAAACTGTTCACATAATTATAATAAGTGTAATAAAATTACGATAATTTTTCTGTGAAACTGGTGTTTTACTTTAAAATCGCCCGCGCTAATTGAACGAATAGGACAGTGAAATAATACATAATATTGTGTGAATTCTACAAGAAACTCCATTAGGCTTTGAATGTAAAGCACTAGGCATTCAGATCCCCGGACTCTTCCATGAATCCTCGATCTTACGAATGTTTCTTTTTACGCGACATTGGCAAATTGCAAACTGCAGAGGCCATTTATTTAAAGGCAGAAAGGAACATGAATCTACAGAAATCAAAATTACATTGAACCTTTTTGCACGAATCAAGGACTTTCTATTAGTATACTATAGTATAGCTAGCTTTATGACAGGAATACCCCTTTCGGAATACTATGTCGGGTAATTATTACCGGTTTCGGAACGCTTCATAGGTACGTCACATTGAAAGCGCGCGCTTTTCAAAGATATTCAAAAACGACCTTTGAAAGCCAATGCCTATTATTTTCGAGACTAGTTTGCGATATTTTAAGTGTTGAGACAAATGTAACTACAGTGGAAGACACGTCAGGCTATAGGTACTCTATGGATGTCCCTGTCGCTGTTAGTTTTTCCTTGATATTCGTAATAAATTTAGCGACAGTATGACTGTAGTATATATAGCCTGATGTATTGTCCACTGTACCCTATTACGGGATAGTACGTTATTGCCGGAGTTTTTGATTTTAGTAGTATAATAAGTAAATCGTTGGTAAATAAAGGGTTTGAAGTTTTCACTTTGGAGCCTGGCATTCCTTACTCGTAAAAAATTTAAAATCGTAATGGGGGCCACACATAATTCCTTTATAAATCGATAGCTGTTATCTACATATACAAACAAGAAAAGTAATATGACAAAATGTCATAAAGTGAGACACACACGTTTCTAAGATATAAGTAAGTAAGTAATACGTTTATTTCACACACAGCAATGAGCATAAGGCGATATAATTTCTAAGATATCAAAGTTACAAGTTGTATGACCATTAGGGCGGTTGTGCACTACTCCGTGTTTCGCCAGATCGGATCGGATCTTTTACTCATACATTACGCTGAGTGAAAGATCCGATTAGATCCGGCGAAACACGGAGTAGTGCACAATTATATCTTGGAAACGTGACACCTTCTCATAATATATTTCTCGTTTGTATAGATAACAGCTATCGACTTATATAGGAATTAAGTGTGGCCGCCATTTAATAAAAGTTAGGAATGCCAAAATGTTCAAACCCCTTTTGTAATTTAATACATTACATACAACAGAAAAAACCAGGGGGTGGGTAGGAGTTGCAAAACTTCGGTATCATTATCTTGGATAAAAGATCCCCTCGGGCGTTGCTGTTCTTTTAATTCGGGATCACGTGTCTGTACTTAATGCACAAAATTATAATAGAAGTGAAAGATAATAAATCGAGCCAACAAATGACGCTGCGGCGGTTAGTTCGACGGCTGAATTTAAATCGACCATCAGGGTCTGTAAATTACTAATATAGGAATACCTTTATCTCAGACATAATAATTGATAGATTTGAAAAGGCAATCGAATTTGGAACAATTAGGTATCTAAAGAAGCAACTCTCGTTTCGGGCCCATGACATCACCCACCATAATGGCAACTCTGAATCATCATGGTTGTAACAAGTAGAAAATATAGAAATGGGTAAAAAGAAAAATTAAAATCTTAATAATATTTGAAGATATTTATTATTATTCTACAAATTTTTGCCGTGTTCAAAATTAGCTTGTATTTGTGAATCGTGTATGAATTTGTAATTTCCTTGGTTTTCAACACCGCCTGAAATAAATAATAATGTAAATGTAAATAAAGCTTCTCCCGAAAAATATAACAAAATGTGTCGAGCTTAGTCATGTCTGAGTTATAAGTAAAGTAATAACTTCTTCCATTCTATCGTCAGGGCCTAAAGGGTCTCACTGAGACAAGTCAAAAGAGCCTAAATAAGAACGGTGTGCTATTAGTCCAAGGAGTTCCAGTGACCACCTTCCGATTCAAAAGTTTCACCAAGACGTGCCAAACAAGCCGAAACACGTTTTGCGCTTTTTAGAATCCTGCAATTAGATTAAATATTTTTTTAAGATCTTTGTTTTGTGAACTAGGGACTTCACAAAACAACAATCCTTGTAGGTAATATAAGTCTAAAAGGCAACAATGAAACTATTGTGTAATACTGTCATCTTAGGTTTGTAATTACAGCATTATTGTTTCGTAAATTGGGGCCCAGAACCCAGATTATGGAAAAAGGAACTAGTAGCGCCATCTAGACACACACACTCGATACCTTGGACACATCGACACTTGGACATTCTGCACCAAAACTATAATTATGTTAATGATTTTGGGAAAGTGGTCATTTTGGGAAAGTGGTGATTTTGGGAAAATTGTCATTTTGGGAAAATTGTCATTTTGAGAAAATTGTCATTTTGGATCTGAAGGATCGGCTGCGTGTCTGCCTCGAACCGTTAACCCTCGGGTTATCTTTAAAATTTCATAAAAATAAATAGATCTCAAAAGGAAATTAAATACAAAAATACCTGGTCCTTCCGCAGACATATGGGCATTACCAATAATAATATCTTCAGAACCTGAATCACGATTATCCGTTCTGAAGTTAGAGGGTTGAACCTGAAAATAAGTTTGCGGTGTAATTAACGACATCTTGATTTAGAGGCAACTGCATTCTAGGAATCCGTTCCCTAGTTGGGAACATATTTCTCGAAATATAAACATCACTAAACAATATACTTAAGAAGTACCTATGTCTGGGGAACAAAGCTGTTTTGTTTATGTCCCTTGTAAATATACTTGGTGCTAATAAATGAATAAGAATGTATTCAGTGTGTTCGTTAAAACCTTCGGATAATTTTACTTCGACGAAATTGTATACTAGTTAATCTTAGAATAGGACCAACTCGGTGACAAGTTCTTAATTTTTATTATTGTGGGCTACTTGACTTAACGTACTTTGTACTGATTCCACTAAGTGGTGTGTGCTAGTTACATATTTTGAAATCTTTAATTTTTGGTAAGTCGCTTACCTGCCCATCATTACGCATGAGATCCGGCATCACTGCGCCAGTTGGATACCTATTGTAAATGCCGTTGAGATTGTAGTGTAAGTTCATATCTGGACCGATGTTGGCTTTGAGCAACTGTTCCCAAATACCACCTGCAAATGTTTTTATCAGTGTCAGAGGGTGTTTATAGTCACTCCTTCCATTGTGAAATATACAAAAATACCTTTATCGACAGATACAATGGGTCTATTGGATTGCCATGGATATTCCCCGTGTGCTTGGAAGTAAATAGCATAAGTTGAAAGCTGAAATTAAGAAGTAAAATATTTGTTGTAAACCAATCAGGGTAGCTATACTACCGTTCTCAAAATGATGAAATAATATCATGCGAAGGCGTGCTGATTAGAGACAGCGCTATACCAACGCGATAGCATTCTCTGTTTAGCACGCCATCTCATGGTACCATTTCATCGTCTTGAGAACGGTAATAACGGTACCCACCGTTAGCTCCCTTATGTTCCGCTTGGTCGGCCGAACTTTTTCCGATGCAAAAGAAAAGCAAAGGTTCTTAAAGAAAGGAAGCTAAAGAAGATTTTAGAAGTACCCATCTGGGATTCTCAGTTAACTTACATACAAACGATGAACACATCATTATGAAGTACTCAATGTTTTGGGAGACAAATATTTACCTGTGTGTAATATAGAGCAAGCCAGTATTTTCCACCGTGACCTACAAATGCAGTTTCATTGGCATCCATTAGACTGGTCGGAATATCTTGATGCAACGACTCTGGAGAAATGCGGAAGTTACATCCATACCTATAAACATATATATAAATATTTATAGAATTAGGTACATTAAGGTGATATAGTATTATTAACTTACCAATCAGGACATGCTTTCAAAATATCGTAAGGTGCTCTATAATATTCAGCTCGTCGCACCACAGGGTTACGTATGTTGAACCTTTCATTAGGATCTGTCAAATTTACTCGTTTTATCTTGATATCTTTTCGTTCGCATATGTAATCGTAATGAAATTTAGGAATAGATTCCCCGCGAGCACAAAACGTCGCTGTAAAATATTTACATCTTTAGTTTTTACTAAATTAGACTATGAGAATGCATTTTTTTCACATGTGGCTTAGAATTTCGGTATGTACTAACTTTTATATGTTCCGTCGATAGAATTTACAGCAGCATACTTATCGATGCAATATTTGTATCCCAAAACAGTGGGATAACGAAGATATGGAACCTTACATGTGAAGCGGCCTTCCTGGTACATTGCACCCTGTAACAAACGTCAAGATATTTCAGAAAATCCATAGGACCATTGAATTTCTAAGTACTGTACATACAAACATACGTACTTACAAACTTCATGTCTAGGACATATACCTAAAAATAACACTAAACCTACCTTGCATATAACACTTCTTCTACCAGGTGGACGAGACACGCCTCCAAAGCAATACGTTCTAGTACCATTGATCATAATCTCTGTGGCCCCGATATGAGATATGAGGGTAATCCCGTTAATACCCGCTAAAGCAAAGCGCTGAAGACCCGCGCGTTTGCGCACTTCCACGTTGTTCTTCATACTCATAGTGTTTACTATTGCTTGCCAGCCATATACGAACTCGTGCATAGGTCCTGTTTATACAAATATATCCAATAAACTCATGGATATACATCGGGGTCATCCTTCAATAATCACAGAGAACATTATGACCGAGGACAAAGTGATGAGCGAGTGTGAATGTCAGGGTGTTACCATACCACACTTACCCGAACGACGTCGATCGACAATTTCTTACTACATCAAATCGATCTGCCCGATTGGAAGATTTTTATCGATTCGTGACAGAAATGGCTCTCGCTTTGTCGACTTGTGGTCGATCGATTGTTTTATCGACCGGTATCCGTCGATAAGCCAAAGTTGTCACATTATTGATCCACGTCGATCGACGACTTCGGTCGGGAGGGTATGGTAAGGTCAGGTTGTTGGGCTTCTGTTTCCGTATTTAGACACGTAAGTGGTCCCTTATGCGTGCGGGTGGGTGTGGTAACACCCTTAGGTTTGGTCGCAGTAATAATTGCGACTAAACCTTCGTCAGTAATATACATAACAAAAAAATATAAAACAAATAAATAGCAAGTTCAAAATGAGATGGTCAAAATAAAAATGAAAGTATTAACCAATTCCAAAGCTATCGCCGTCGAGGAAATTGAACATTTCCCCAAAAGAGTCGGGCATCAGTCCAGCAATGACCGTGGACTGTTGGAACCCCTCATCGGGCAACATGGGGCCTATCTCGTCAGGAGGCGTGGTGAACTCATGTTGCGTTAGGTTGTTGAAATGTCCGCGCGCTGCTTCGCTCTGAAGAAATACAAAAGAAATTATGCATTTCAGCTGCATAGTATACAATACAAAATTTTTTTTTCCAATTCCGATGTTCTATAATTACATACAACAATATCTATATTTTAAAGGACAATTTACATCGTAAAACCTAACCTACTTACCTGTGCGCTCCATAGTAATAATAAACAAATTGCTGACTTCATGGCTTAAACCGCGGAGACCCAAAGTGGTCTGTGAATAAAAACAAATTAAAACCGGAGGTACGTGCTTTCTTTAATTACTGCAATAAAATTAATTGGCTTTTGAGAACTAAAAAACTAACAAACCTTTACTAAAATTAATTGGCAAGCAGATTTCGTTAGTTGCTGATACCGAATCGCACTGCAAGACGTCACTGCGGGCACAAAAAACTATGTAGGTTACTTTGTCACACCCGGTGGCTCTTAAAATACAAATTGAGTTTGTATGAAAGCAGTGGGGGAGTAAATAAGTCGATAAAGCTGATGATGGAAATATCACGTATATCCACAAAGTTGCCAATGGAAATAACTTGTGCAAAAAAATCGTTTACTGAGGTTCAAAAACAATATTTAGTTTACATCTTACATATTTTAGAAGAGGAAAAAGTTTATAATGCAAATGGTACTAAAATATCTTAAAAAAGTACAAAATACAAGCACAAATTGATCAGATAAACATTAATACTTTGGCTAAATAATCTGACGAGGCCGAAGGGTGGTCGTCACTAAATACACACGTACACGTGTTAATTAAAGTATAAAAATTACAATACATTTTGATCGACACAATTATATCATTACAATTCAGTACATATTTGTATGATATTTAAAGCCTTATGATTATAATTATGAACACTGTCTTATGAGTATCATGCTAAATAGTGGACCTGTTAAAGTAAAAATAAAGTTCAAAAAGAAAAACAGTAATCGTGTACTTTGTGAGAAGAGCCTGAACTTTCTACCATAGTTAGAATGTGTGATACTAAACGACTTCGAAGGTCAAATCTGACATCTTAATATGAACAATGTGATACATACTAACCATAGTTAGTACTATATTTGGATAACCACAAATTGGCGGATGACATTTCACAAAAAAGTTGTATAACAAAGAAAATATAAAAAATATAATTATTTATATTAATTTCACAAATAAAAAGACTCCTACTGGTCAGTATGTATCACAATGTTCATATTAAGATGTCAGATTTGACCTCCGAAGTCGTTTAGTATCACACATTCTAACTATGGTAGAAGGTTCATGCTTTTCTCAAAAAATGCACAAATACTCAGCTTAACAGCTCTACTAAAAATATTTACTGGTTAGTCAAAGTATAAGATCTCAGATACGTAAAATTTTCAGTAGAAAACAACTAAAACAAACATATCCTATGTAGTTTTTTTGTAGAAGATTATATGGAAACCACACAGAGCATTAACTATTTCTTAACGATATTATTATAATCCGTTTACGGATTAGTAATCAATTTAATTTATAACTTTTATAAGGCACCACTTAGTTACATAGGTAGATAATATTATCTCGGCCTATAAAATCTACAAACTGGCAGATGACAATGATTAATATAATATTCATTCTACGATAAAAAAATATGTTAAAATTGATAAATATCGTGACTTATTTGATAAATAATTGATTTAGCAATTAAGTGGGAGTCTTTTTATTTGTGAAAATAATATAAATAATTATATTTTTTTGTGAAACAAGTTATACTTTTTTGTTAAATGTCATCTGCCAATTTGTGGTTATCCACATATAGAAGTAAAAGCTTTTATAGACCCATCGGATGTCACACAGTTTCATAAAAATCGTGCAGTTCGAATAAAGAATGTGAAGAACTGAAGACGTTTTAGACTGGAGCGCGTAGAAGAGCCACTTGAAATAACTTTAATTGGAGCGCTAGGGGTCACTTTGACTACCCGTAGTAGAGGACCGGGATCTGCGTGGACTATAACCATTAAAATGACCCTTTGGACAACTTTGGATGTCCTAAATACGTGTGCAAATTTTCACATTCTTTGCTCAAGGTGCACAGTTATTCAATAAACTACGCAGCTATTACGCAATAAGTTCGCGTTTGCCTGACCTGACGACAGCAACCGGCAAATTCATTTCTCAAAGATATAAAAGTATTTATATACACTTAATTTTCGTCTTATTGTAATATGAAATACTTTAAAACATTTCGTCGTGGGTAAATCGTTTGATGCGCTACAGTGTAGTTGATGTTCGTGCCAGTTATGGATAGTCAGGTCGCGGGTTCAGTACCCGTTTCCCATTAATACTCGTTGACTTGTTATAGCCTTCTGCTATATTAATAAACCACACGTCTTAAATTATATAATTCAAGCAATAATACGTAATAAAATAATCATTCTAATTCAAATCAAAACACAAAACTAGTAAAAAAAATATTAATAAAAATACCTACATTAAAAATAGGCAGACAAAAATCATAAAACATGTTGCTGTTTTACTATATAGTCTTTCAGAGAGCTTTCTATCTATCGTTAACTTTTTATCTAATAGTAAATAATATGAGGGATCACTGAGATTCAGATGTTAACAAATAAACAAATCGAGGTTCAGTCTTCTTTGTCTTCAACGGCGGAAAGAAAGAGTTTCTGGCATACGTGAGTGAACTTAGCTGTGAAAAGATGACAAACCAATTATATAATTTAAATTAATAACAAATACTTTAATTATTTAATTTAATTTATTTGATATTTTAACTACAGTATAATTTATAATTTAAAGCTGAGTGATTATAATATAATATATTAGTTCAATTGTAATGTGGGAACATTATGCCTGAATTATTTTTTTTGGAGGTTCATTAATATTGTACAGTGGAAGACACATCAAGTTGTACTCGGTGCAACCCTGTCGCAATAGGCTTTTGTTACGATTTCTTGGCACTCGTATAATGTATACTGTTAAATGTCTGCATTCTGAAATGAACTTTAATGCATTCGACTATGAGTGAAATAAGTAAAAGCGACAAAGTACCAAAGTGTACATATATCTTGATGTGTTGGCTCTGGCACTGTATTTGATGTGTAGATTTTAATAAAGTTCACAAACACTATAACTTTATTTAATTCTAATCGAACTTACTAGATAATTCTTCCAAGAAGACTGGTTTGCTTTTTATGAAACCGAAATATACTGGCACGCCAGCGAGCGTCATGAGAGCGCCGGCCACCACAGCAATTGGCTCGCTGAGTATCGGTACCACTAATAGGACCGTGCATATTGACACGAACGTAATCGGCATCCACAGGCTGACCTACGTGTAGGAGTAGAAATATTGTATTCCAAAAACTATTATTTTCTCAAAGATACTCGAAAATATGTTCAATACATTCGAATTTTGAGCCAGGGTGTGCGTGAGCTCTTAGAAAAACATTCGGGTATCGAGAGAAATCGGCCTCTGTCTTACTACAGTCGTAGCACATTCGCGTATCGTTAACAATAACCGAAGCATACATAATTTTTTTCCAGATCCGAATGTTTAACTAAAAGCTCACGCACTTTGTTCTGTACTCCTGACTTGAGGCCGAATATTTTTTTAATTAAAATACGGTAGTGGGCTTTTCCTGTCGTATTTTGTTTTAACTTTTTATAAAATACGAGTCTGCGTAACATGAAAACCACAGAACTTTTATATTATCTGTAGGAATATCTTATCGCACGTGAACGTGACACCTTATCATAATATATTTCTCGTTTGTATAGATAATAAGCTATCGACTTATATATAAATTAAGTGTGGCCGCCATTTAAAAAGTTAGGAATGACAAAATCTTTAAACCCATTTTCACGCGAGCCTATCGCCGTCTACTAGGTGTACAATAGTATCCACCAAGATCCTTAGTCGCCTCGTACGGTCGGTTTCCTGAATTATCTGACCCCCCTTAGTTGACGTATTTGTATCTAAAGGGGTCAGATAATTCAGGTAACCGACCGTACGACATCCACGGGAAGAGTTGAAAAATAACCCCTAATAATATCTATATTCCATGATTTCAAATTATTAAAACTATGTTCACGCATTTGCACATCGAAATATGCGAGTAGAATGTATTTTTTTATTGCGAGCTTATTAAAACTTAAATTGTAACAATAATGTAAGAATGTGCACTTCGGTAAAAAGCAACCCGCTAAATTCCTAGCCCCTGCAGTAATATACTATTAAAATTAGAATCAACAATGACTTACCTTGATAGGCCTGGGCAGGTCCGGTTTTTTATACCTCAGCCACAAAACAGCGCTGCAGCTGAGAGTAGTGAAGAAAGATTCAACAACAGTGCAGTACGTGATCAAAGACGATAAGTTGTTGGGAATCAACATTATTAGTGATATCAGCATCTGCGAAAATATAGTTCTATTTACAAAATATGTTTGTTTACATACTTATATGACAAAATAAAATGCAGTCATAACCACAGGCCTACTGTTCAATTAAACCGATTCCTTATGAAACTGATACGCGGTGCGGGAAGGATGGTGGATGACGAAACAGCCCTCTCGCACCTTCTACTATGCACCCGCAGCGTCCGTCACCACACCCCTCCCGCACCACGCGCTAGCTCCGGAACCATCACAGTTAAATGATATACCCATAGTTTTAGTGAGCCCCGTGGTAATATGCACCAATCATATTCATACCTTATACATACAACAAGTTTTATGCGCCTTTTCTGTGTGGTATTTTCTACGACCTGTTGCTGTGCTGTGCACCGCTAGCACCAGCCACAATAGGTACTTACTTATCGGACAAAACACAACATTACTGTCATGGTTCAATTTGGCAACAAACTCTATAAAATGATGCTAGAAAAGAGGAAAATGAAGTGATCCTACTCCAAATGGAAGCAACAGTGTTCGACATTGTATACTTACCCATATAGTCGCAATTTTCGACACCCACGAGAAAAAATGGTGGGCTCTGTTCGGTCAACTGGGCGCCACGGTTCAATGTTTCAGAAATGACAGAACTTACCAAAAACACAAGTGATGGCATGGGCGACATGCACTTTACGTTGATATGAGCGAGCAGTTCTGGCATGTGTCCGTTGCGGGCCCCAGCGAAACACATTCGCGATGACGTCATTATGTGTACAGACAGACCACCTAATATAGCGATAGCTACCAAAGTAGGCATAGCCCATTTGAGCAATCCAAGAGCTGCCACAGCGAAATCCTGTAAAAGTTAAATGCCAATGTTCTTACGTCATTCCTATATTACCAATGCATTTAGCGTCAATGAAGCAATTGATTATAACTAGTTGGTGTTTGGTGCAGTGATAAGTCATAGTCAATTGGGCCCTTTTTCTCATTCTGATCCCTTCAATTGATAATTATATTCCAAACATACTCACAACAGCAATAGCTTCAGTTGCCCTTACACCAGTAGGACCCAATACAGCTAAGTAAGAGACGTTGGCAAATAGATATATCGCCGTTACCATTGGTAATGATAAATATATGGCACGTGGTAAGTTTACAAAGGGATCTCTTAATTCTTCAGTCATGAAGTTTAAATAATTCCTGGAAAAAAATTACAAAATAGGTATAGTTGTAATAACAAAAGTATTATGGCTAATTGGCTTGTGTCTGGATAATATAAGTCATGTTATTGCACAAATAAAATTCTTATTATATTCAAAAAATATATATATTGTAACAATGATTACCATCCGGAGTAGGAGAAAATTCCCGAGTAAAACGCTACAGACCAGTCACTGACTGAGGATTTTGTTCCTGACCAGCCATCATCAAAATGCTCTACCCCACCTGTACAAAAAAATCATGATTTCATTACTAGGTTTGGTAGGCTCATTGAACTGGGGATGACTAATTACAATCAAAGCAATATCGAAGCTGGGTATAAACTTGAGGACTCTGTACACTGTGAATCCAGTGAGGCAACACGCCGAGGCAGGTTGCCTCAGGTCGATCAGCATTTTGTCAAAAAGGCTTCAAATGTTCATTGCTAACTTAGCGTACTAACATATTCTTATGTCATATTTGTCTCGAGTGTGGGTTCGCATTACCAAACATCGATGCACTTTCGAGTGTGGTCGAAAAATCAACATGGACTGGCCCGTGGCAGCTCTTGAGCAAAACATGCCAGCAAGTTACGCACCTTTTGATATATTTTTTTAAAGCCGTGAGGCTTTTTCATTGTTGCCAAGCTTTAAACTACTAGTCACTTTATCTTTTTTAATTTTATAATTTCTACATTGGATACATACCTTTTCCCATCCAGACAAATCCACCAATAATAATGATCACCAGGGCAGATATCTTGGTGAACATGAAAATATTTTGAACTCGAGTAGTGAACTTAACATCATATGCATTTATAAAAGTGAGGAAACCTAAAAGACACGTTAAGGAATAGATTATACTTATACTTACTTTTCAAAACAAAAATAAATAGAGCAAAATTAAGTCCCATAATATCTCCGTTTGTTACATCTGCTCAAAAATGGGATATTTATCGACAGAAAACTCTGCGCGAAGTGTCACATTCCCGCACTAGTGCGGAATCTAGTATGGAAATCTATTAACTATATAAGTGCAAACCTCTATGCAAATTACATTTTTGTTACGTCTGCTCAAAAATGGGCCTCTTTATTGTCAGAAAACTCTACGCCATATGCCACATACGTTACGTTCCCGTGGAAAACCATTACCTACGATCGGAAGTATTCAACAATCAAGTCGCTAACTATATACCAAATACAAACAAATTACTGTGCCTTCTTATCGAAAGTTTTTCTATGATTGATATTTTAAAACAAAATTACCATTTATTTAATATTTAGTTTTCAATAATTAAATAAAACTTATTTCTCACCCAATTCTCGGATTTCGGAAATATGCCCTTTTAGCAGTACACTCCAAGACTTAATTTAAAATTCTTTCTATTCGGCGAGTATCGTTTTATTTGGGTCTTCAACTTTACTTCATTCCATTTTCAAGGCGAGTCAACCTTGTAATGTTGATTATTTTGTACATATACATAAAAGTATGGATCCATATTCTAAATAGATACAATATGACATGCGTCATATTCATACAAATTACTAAAACAACCTCGCTCATCCAAAGTCACGGCGACAGGTATTAAATGTTAGAACAGTTTTTCATTCAATATTTTCATTTCACTCTAATTCCCATATGATTAACAAAAAACATTGTTAAATTTTAAATTCGACAAAAATATACGATTTTCTAATAAAAACGTAGCTATAAGTAAGCATGAAGAATCCTTAGCTTTGTGCCTGATGATCATAGTTGTATTCATTACATGGACCTCTGTTAGGCAACGCTAGGTACTTACATTCAAAGATATTCTGCCAATATGTAGGTATGTAAATAATTACATTTTATTTTTTCTCCACAGATGTAACAAAAAATATCGCGTCTAACACGTGCGGAAACACCACTAGTCGCACTCGTTTGGCAATAACGCTCGCCTACGCTCGCATTGCCAACAAGACTCGTTGCGACAATCTGATTCTTTCCACCCTAGTTAGACAATCTACTATTATGGTATTCTTATTATTAATAATAAAATGTATTAGGTATTTCTTATTAAATACTCACAGATAGTGACTGCAGCAATAAGTTTTTGGCTCAATTTGTTAATAGGACAGTTGGGATAGATTGGCTCCAAAAGGTTACTTGCAAAAGTTAAAGACATGATAGCATTTGTACTTGGTCTGAAAATAAAAAATAAAAATTATTTACTAATAACACCAGACATAGCTTGGGTTTTGAGATGTTGGATGAAGAAAGTTCTTCATCAATCTAGCTTAAGTTAGCTAGATTTTTTAAACGTGCTCCAGAGCTTAAAAGGAGGTCAACTTTATGCCCATCAGATTTTAGCATTGCAAGAAATTGATAAAATTACAAGAAAACAGCAAATATGTATAATACCAGAGGCACTTATAACATTACTTACACAAATACTAGATTAGCATCCCACAGGTAGAGGAAAGCAGGAAGAGGTCCATAAGCTTCATTAATATAGTGATAGTCCCCACCACTTTGTGCCAAAGTTGTACCTGTCCATAAAGCAAATTTAGGTTTTAAGCATTAAGCAATGCTAAGCTAAATCAGATCAAACAATCAAAGTTATTTAAGAAGGTTTTTGAAGTTATAAAAAGAGAGGAAAAAAATTGTAAATAATTAGTAATCAGCTTTCACCTTTTTGTTACATCTAAAATATAAAGTAGGTATGTAAGTAAAATCAAAAAAAAATTAGATAAGTAAAAAGTATTTATGTATACCAGCATATAAATGCAAAATTAATCCACCTCTGGGCCTTTGTGGTGGACCACTCCAAGCACAGTCATGTTAGCGTAGTTGGAGTGGTTAATGAAGATCGATGGATGGATATTGGTAATGTGTGAAACATTACTAATGTTAAAAAAAATATAATTTCATATTTGTAATACAATTTAGGCAGTGTATGATAACAGGGAATTATCCCCAGAGTAATACTTGTTAGTTAATATCTTTGAAGTGTCAAATGATAAATTCACACGTGAATGGGAGCGAATGGGAATATTAGGGATTTCAATAAAAACTTGTCATATGAAACCACTACGTTTCATTACCGTCAAAATTATGCCACCAAACAAGTGTCAGTCAAAGTGACAGTGGAGAAACTCCCTCCACTTTTTCAGTGGGCATATTTATTCACCTATCAGAGTCAAAATAAGACCTGATGGGAGTTTCCGAATCGTTATAAGTTCCACGCAGGTGCTTTTCGAAAGGCTATAACTAGATTCACCTGAGGGTTTTCAAACGTACCTAAACTAAGAAATGAAATCTAAGATCAAAAATATAAACAAAAGGGTTACCACAACAATAAAATAAATTATCAGTATTAGTTTGTTGACAAACATTAAAATAGTAGGTAATTTTTTTGTACCTATTAATTAAGTAAAACAAAGCCAAACAAAAAAAATTTGGTATGAAATTTACGTAAAGTACAATTCAATATTTAAAAAAATTATTATGTAATAAAAATGGTACGAAAATATTTTATGCTGCAGGCAGTAAGGCAGAAGTTCGTAACATTTAAATCTTTTATACAAAACTTTTTTATTGAGATAAAAGTTTGTATATTTCTAATCACATAAAAATACACGCCGAACATTTCGAAGAGTGGTTGAAGGGGATTTGATCACGGGTAAAAGCTAACTCGGTATTGGTTTTAGATAACGCCCCTTACCACTCACAAAAGCTAAAAAAGACCTCCACTACTGCCTGGTGGATAGCCCAAATGAAAGAATGGCTTGCCAGGAAAAATATATCTTATAAAGAAAATATGATTAAAGCAGAACTGTTAGAAATCGTGAGACAAGAAAAATCGCAATATCAATCTTTAGCCGTGGAAGAGTTGGCTGCTGAATATGGTGTCACCATCCTGTGACTGCCCCCTTATCATTGCGAATTAAATCCAATAGAATTGGTTTTAGCTCAGGGCAAGGGGCATTTCGCCAGGAATAACAAGACTTTCAAAATGAATGAAGTTAAAAAAATATTTGAAGATGGTTTACAAGAACTGACACCGCAGAGGTGGAATGAATATGTTAAACATATAAAAAAGGAAGAAGACAAAAAAATGTGTACACTGGACCACCTAATTGATACAGTAACAGATCAATTTATAATAACTGTCACTAATTCTGACTCATCAGCAAGTTCATCTGATTCATCTAATAGTGAATAAATTACAAATACAATATATTTTGTTTATTTTTGTACTTCCCATTGTTTCCCTGTCGAAATAAATATTAATGTTTATTAAGCCTTTCTAGAATAATATAAATACTCGCAGCCTTTGAAACCTCAATTCACTAATAAAATTATATAGAATAATTTTAGGACTATGTTTAATTATGTATGTTAAAGAAAATGTTTTACTCGTCTGTTTTACTTTGATAATGACATTTGTTTGTTTACATTTTTGAGCTCGGATTTCATTTCTTAGTTTAGTTTAGTTCCTATCAAAGGTACCAAATAGTAATCTACTTTTAAAATATCCTGAACTCACCCAATTCTGCATAACACATTGCTCCAAGTGTCGCCAAAACGCCACATGCAGCCCAAACTGTGAGGGCACCCCACACTGATCCAGTATTTTCCAGTACTTCTTTAGGAGATATGAAAATTCCGCTACCAAATATTATGCCCAATATTATGGCTACTCCTTCCAACAGTCCTAGTTGCTTACGCATTTTCACTCTTTCCTCTGCCATTTTTGAGGACTGTCTTGTAAATAAACCACTCACACTCACGGACTCCTTGAATTGGTAGCAACCAGAGCAAGTGGGATACTTAACCTCTTCAGCAGCAATTAATGTAATTGACCTTTCACATAACTTACTGTAGCACTAGAAAGACGTATATTTTGGTTCAATTAATAAAATATATTGTACAAAGATCCATCTAACAAATCAACATTTTTAAACATATCCTAATTTCCCTGCGCATCGCGCATCTTGCAATGCAAAAGCTAAGTTCTTTTTTTAGTAAAACTTTCCAATTTGGAAAAGGCAAAGGGATTTATTAAAGGCAAAGGGAAACAATTCTTCATTAAAATGCTGCTGTGACATTTATGTTGTCCATGAGATTCTGCCGCGAATTTTCACAGTCCGAAATTATGACTCTATTTATTTGTTACCACAGAAATCGGACTACTCTCCTCATTGTCACACACAACTTGAACACGAATAGTTATTAATACTCTAAGCGAATACTGTAATACAATTTGCAAGACACCGAAACAAATTTCCGTAGGTCATCCGTTTATTAAAAGCACGACAAAAACTTCGTTGTTTTTGTGTATAAAATAGTATTGTAGTAGAGGGAATGAATGATAATTGAAAAATACGCCGCCCGTGATGGAAATAATTTTAGTGCCACTCTGCTTTTCATTTCACCTAAGAGGAAAACAAAATAATAAGAGGCGCTATACAACTCATGAATATATTTATTCACAATGGTACCTATTATAATATAATTATTGACAAAGTACTGTAAAGTAAAGTAGGTAGTTGCTTTTGCAACTTATACTTATTGAAAATACATTTTCCGAAAGTCTTCACGTTTGTCGGATGATGTGACCAGTGTCACAGGTACTCCGTCACCGGCGCTTTTATTTCCGTATGGGCGTAAAACAAGTTCAAAAATTAAGCTATGTGCGAACAAATTATTTGCACTTTACCTCAGCGGGCAGGGCAAAATCGGTGCTCTCTTATACCATGCAACGATACAATGCATTCTACCCGACCCGCAGCCTAGAGACCGCACTCTGCGTGACAAATCCTTTAATTAAATATGAAGAATATTAGCAATCAAGATCAATCTTCTTTATCTTCAAGAACCGAGAGAAATTATTTCTGACAGAAATGTGTGCACTTCACTGTAAAACCAAACGTAAAACAAAATCGTTTTCTACGTTCGGATTTGAATCTGTTATAGGTAGGTACCTACACTAAGTTTATAGGATTATCCATGTTACACAGCGGGCCGGGCCCGGCTGAGATCGTAACATATTTTTTTCGAACTGACATTTACAGCTTTACCGGGGTTTTTGGGGCGAGCGCTGAGTGCGCTCCAGCCTGGAGGACTTACTTAAAAACTACTATAAGAAGCGACTGCCTAAGGGCACCCAGGTGGGTACGGAGCATCCCACAAGTAGAGAAACGCAGGAAGATGTCCATAAGCTTCATTAATGTAGTGGTAATCCCCACCACCTTGGGCCAAAGCTGTTCCTGCACAGCAATGCAATTTTTTTCTTTTTTGTAGGAAATCTTACAGCTTATCAAATTTTACGTAATAAATGCTCTTTGAGTAATTGTATGCCAATACAAGATTCCACAATGGGAGGGAGGTGGTACACACATAGTATTAATTATAAATCCAACCTTTTCCTTCAGTGTTAAAACGACGGGTTAAAACATACGTATGTCAAATTCGTTTTTCGTCTAGTCCTTTCGTCAAATTTACCTTCACCTGAATGAAACCTCCCTCCCTCCTCTTTGAATGAAATCTACTTCTCCTGTAAGTACTTTAGGGTTTAAGGGCGAAAACCATAACTACTTACCAAGTTCTGCGTAGCACAAGGCTCCTAGTGTCGCTAAAGCACCGCATACCATCCACACTGTTAGGGCACCCCAAACTGAGCCCACTTGCACTATTATTTCTTTCGGAGATATAAAAATGCCACTACCACACACTATGCCCATTATTATACTTATCCCTTCTAGTAGACCTAGTTGTTTACGTATCTGTACTTTAACTGCCATTTAATGTAAGGATTTCGCCAAATACCTTTAGAACATGAAGGTAGTACCTACTTAAAATAGGATTAGTAAAGTAAAAGTAATAATTGTAAGTAAATTAGTAGTATAATCAAAAAAACTAGAGCAAGGAATTGAATGAAATAGAAAAAAAACCAATCATTTCTTGGGGTTTGGACAAAGAAGTTTTAAAATAGGTGCCTATAATAAAAGTTCTTTGGGTTTGGCGGGATTGATTGGCCCAGTTTGCCCCTCAGGGTTGGGTACTGGGCAAAATCTGATTCTTTTTCTGATTTATAATCCATAGAACTTTTACATTATCCTACCAAACAAAACTTCTTTGTTTAGAATACGTATGTACGTACTTACGTATGTATGTACGTCGAGGGCGCTAGTATAGTCCGATTTCTGTCTCAGAAATCAAATATTATTGGTACCTCTGTGATTTCTGTGGCAGAACCCTATATAATATACATATATTTATTTAATTAATGTCAAATTGTAAGTATTTATCTATTTATTCTAATCAATATAATGATATTTTAATTCAGAATATTTTTGGAGCTATTTCTGGTTCTGGATCCGGATAGTATTGAAGCAAATCAGCCACTGGAGCTTCTTGATCTTCGTAAAAGTCGCAAGCAAGAAGGAACTCTCGTTTCGAGTAATCGTCTCCTTTACAAAACATTTCACCTAAAATGTTATTAAAATTGTAAGTAAATTAATTTCGTAAGGAATATTTCGCTTGGTCTGAGTGTGAAAGTAGAGCTTCATGTTTCTTGTTTTAGGTACCGTAGACATCGACCACAAGTCAACCTACCCAAAACGTCAAAATTAAAGAATCTGAAATGTATCATATTGCGCAGGCATAAGGTTAAGATTTAATCGAAGGTTTTTGACAGATGGTATACTATAGCTTGTGGTCGACTGTACAAAGGTACTTATTAAAATACTACCTTCCATGTCCATTATGTGAACAGGACTCCTCGACTCCAGAGCTCCAACACAATAATGCTCCTCGGTGAGGTCGGGATGCCAATACATAATAGCGTCTCTACAAGAGGTTCCTGCTATTGGCAACAGTATTCTGTCCTGTAAAACCATCAAATTATTAAAATACTTAGTAAGTAGACAACCCATGACAAGAAAATCGCAATACTTCTAGGCAGTCACGTTTAAATACTTTTCAGGTAGGTACTTTAGAAGTAGGTATACGTTTATGTAACTAAATATACGCATAGAATTCATAATTAATGCTTATTGCATAATATTAGTTTAGGCATATATAGAATACTTTATATACCTACTGACGAAAGGGCGAGGGTGACGTTATCCCAGAATCGGTGTCAATGCCAAGTGATGTAGGTATTTAACGGAAGAGCTTTATCGAAGATCGAAGCAGGAACGGAAGTGTAAAGATTATTGACATGACGGCCACTAATTTTAGGGATGATTGCTAAATGAAACGTCACGCTCACTCGTATTATAGGAACCAATTACAACCACACTCGTTAAATTAAAACATCGCTAAACGAAACATCACCTTACTTTTACACGATCTATGAACGCGTTTTGTATTACTTACAAATTCCGGCTTGTAGGAGATAATAGCAAGGTAATATGATTTTTCATGTAGGTAAGCAAGTTTAGTAGAAGCCTATCCTGCGAGTGACTAATATGACGAAACATAGTATAGCATGTGGTGATATAATTACGACCCTCGTCCATAGGGACATGGATATATATCCATCCAGGTATTTTGCAGCATTTGGTGGGAGTATTCCCACCAAATGCTGCAAAATACCTATTTAATAATTATATAAGTTTGTGCCTTACCTTACATATTATTTTGTTACTGACTATGGGTTCCTTAACTTCACCAGTGCAAAAGAATTTACGCTTCTTTCGCATAATAACTGTGCTGATTTCCAACACAGTTTTAATACTGTTACCTTTAAAATAATAATTAAGTAATAAAATAAAGTAACAATCTAAGAGAAGTGGCTATTTGCTTTAAATTAGCACCTACGATTTTACACTTTAAACAGTGTGATTCAATTAGGTAACACATTATATGTAGGTACCTTATTATTACCTTTTTCGCCATTGATAGCTTCGAGTTCCCGCATACCTCTATTCTGTGTTTCGTGGCTATTTTGTTGTTTCATATGATTAGCCAATCTGTACATCGCGTCCACGAACTCATCAATAGGACCTTAAATGTATAATCTGAGGTAAGTACATATAAAAATTCCCAGATATCAGAAAAATTACCCATCTACATTCAAATTTTGTGTATTATAAATATGTAATGTTCACCGTAAATATTTGAGTGAGATTCAAAGTTTTCTTGGGAAGCTACGTTTGTGTTTTAACACTCTGTATGTTAAACCTATTACTTACTTACCTGTTCCGAAACTTCCACCATCTAGATAGTTTAAAAATTGATAAAATCTCAGCGCTTCGTCCGACTCCATCTCATCCATCACCGGCCTCTGAAGTTATAAAAATTAAAGCTCTGAAAAATCAGGCGTTTATAGTATTTCAAACAAAGATTAAAACTTACAAATTTACCGCTCCATGCTCCGACATCGGAATAAAGAGAATTCACTCTGCTTGGCATCCAATCTAAAGAGGAACGCGTAACCAATATGGGATGCTGAAATAAAGTAATGCGGGAGATGAAATGTAGATAAAAAACCTACAGAAAATATTTTTATGGTTGTATATTTTTACTATTATTCTAATTGTGCTAATTTACCATAGAAGGAACTTTAGAAGTAACATGTTTGGTAAAAATTAAGAGAAAATAAACTATTATGAAGTTAATCGGCGTCAGCATTGTGGTGTTTTATATATTCGAATACCTGAATTCTTATTTCTTCAATTCCAACTAGCTATAGCTGACAATTAAAATCGAACTATTTCACATTTTGATAAGATTAAAATACCAATTAAGTAAATTGGTTTTATTTCCATAGGTAGGTATAGGTAGGGACAGAAATGTTTATTGAATAAAGAAGCCAAGAAGGGATAAATGTACAGTCGACCACAGGTCAGCCTACCCAAAACGTCAAAATTTGAGTATCTGAAATGTATCGTATTGCGCAGACGTAAGGTTGAGATTTAATCAAAGGTTTTTGACAGATGGTATGCTATACATTGTGGTCGACTGTACATACTTTTATATGAAAAGTTTATTAACTTTTCATATAAAAGTATGTACAGTCGACCACAATGTATAGCATAACTATTGTTATTACCATATTATGTACCGTTACTCACATGTATAGTAATGTCACTCACATGTATAGTAATGTCACTCACATGTTGAAATGTGACTCACATGTAATTATAAAGTTGCAATCACAGGAAAAAATAGTTATGTCGTAAGTATACTTAAATAAAAACTTTTTTCATATTAACTTTAATGAAATGTCGATTTGTAATTCGTAATTTTTTTAAAATTAATCAGAAATTAAGACACTTTCCCTTAAATTAAAAAAAACTAAGGCACTTCTTTATTCTCATTTAAATACGAATAAAAAAAATGAATGAGAATGCTCAAAAATGTATGGGCGAAAAACCAAGAGTCGATTAAAAAAACATGTGTGGTATAAAAGGTCATAAATTAGAATCATCATAAATAAATAAAGATATAAAATTACTTTCTTGACTGGCTATGACGTGCACAAAAGTGCTTCTGGTACCTAACAATTTCTTGTAATAAAACTGAGATTCTTAGTGTAAAAAAGTTGGTCAGGAGGTTACATAAAAAGACATAAAAATAAAGAAGAAATATAGATTATTATAGATATTTATTTTAAAAAATTAATCTTACATACTATCATTGTCAAATTTTTTTTTTTTTCAATTTTCGTTTTACTGTTTACTTCATTAATGTACACGGTAAATGTGCTTGAAGCACATCGTACCATGTGTTACATTATACCATGCCACGCATAACGAATATGTATTTTATTGGATATTTCTATTTAATATTTCTATTCAATTAAAATGTTCTAGGATCTCCCAGGCTATCAGTAGAATACTTATTGCCTTCGGGAATCTAGAAGTAGTTTGTGTATGTTGTTGCATGATACAGGTAATAAAGAATAAAATCCAGAAATCATAGATTTAGACGAACAGTCACTCAAATACAACGGAACAAGCTGTTCTTTCTCATCCATACTCTGTGTATGCATCTGGTGTATTCCCTATGGTACAAGAACCAATTTATTTTTAATACTGCTGTCACAAAAAAGAGAAAAGTAGCTAAGGGAATTCTCGAGAATGCGCGAGGATTCCACGGAAGATTCGCTTCCATTCCATTCCGCGGCAATGTAAATTGAGCCATACAGTTCTTCAAACAAGTAATCCGGGAAAGCTCCTAAGATCAACTAAAGTACAACCTCTATCGGCGATACAATTTCAGTATCAGTGTTAGAAGAACCACTCTTACTTTCAGATATCAATGGCTTCTTTGTTTACATGTCTAATTTAGTATTAATATATTTTACTGTTGGAGCTGTAGATACGCGCTATGTCAGCACATTGGATGACGTAACGTCAGTAGTATGAAAGGGAAAAGGGAAGATCTTCCACCAGGCGGGGTGTTGTGCCTGGTGACCAGCTGTCCTGGTCCAACTACGAATGTTTGGAACTCGTATATATACGAAGTCCCAGGAAAATTTCGATAGCGTGTTCTACGCCAATGTGAGTAGGTATTGTATCGTTGTGGCGCGCGTCGTGCGTCGCCACAGAGTTTTAAGAGGTTCTAGCGGAATGTTATTTTTAACAAAATCAGTCAAATCTGTCAAATCTATCTGCAACCATCGGCGATACAATTTCAGTGTCAGTGTTAGAAGAACCACTAAAAAGAGAAAACTTACTGGATTTGGTTCAATATCTTTGTATGGCACTGAGCTTATTTGGTCCGCAAAGCCAAATATCTAGGTGTCACGATGGACAAGGAATTAACTTGGAATTTGCACATGGAAAGTACATTTACAAAGGCCCTCAGGGTCTTTGGCATGTGCCGATCAGCCTATGGGAAAACTTGGGGATTACAACCCAAAATCGTAAAATGGATATACACGATTATGGTGAGACCCATCATCACGATGATACAGTAATAACAGTTGCGTATGGTGGCGAACAAAATTGACAACTTTCAGAAAAGAACTGTCGAAAGTACGAAGAACAGCCTGCTTGGCCATCTCTGGGGCGTTTGCTACAAAGTCGACGGCAGCAATGGAAACAATTCTGGACTTAAAACCGGGGCTTTCCCCAGGTCCACCTATTTAGTTCACCTGGTGGACCACGGGCAAAAATATTCTTCCGTGGTCCACCTGCTACTCACGCAAATTATTTTTATATAAATATATTGCCTATTGTCCACCTCTTTTTTGATTGGCTAGATCAAATCCCTTTCTTTCTCTATGCAACATTGATCCCGACAAATTAAAAAGTACCTACACCGAATGACATTAACTTTTTTAATTCATTAATTGAAATAATTTACTTCAATTAAAATGATGATTACTTAAAACTAAAATTGCCAATGAAGAAATGCTCTCAACGTAGTTTCTCCAATGCAAAATTGATTGGAATTTCACCATTTAGTAATTGTAATTGTATCCCCATAATATCATCGTCGTTATCTATGTATATTTTTCTTCTCTTCGATGTTGTCTTGAAACTTGATGATTCTAGTTTTGTTAAACCTTTTAATAGATTTATTACGTTGCATTTCTTTTATTTACTTCTTTATTCAATTTCGAATGAAAGGACTCTGCAGTATTATTGGTGCGGTGTCTTTCACCAAATACGCACAAAATTTCACTGAATTTATCAGTTAGCCAAAAACTTTCAACGTACTTTAAGAAGAGTAACATTTTTTTGGTATTAAAAGATTGTGTGCTCAAAGGTGGACCACGGTTAAATAATAATTTCCTATGGTTCACCTTAGTCCACCTGGTGGACCACGGAAGAATATTTTTGCCCGTGGTCCACCAGGTGAACTAAATAGGTGGACCTGGGGAAAGCGGGGCTTAAAACCCCTCCACATTGCTATTGAGGAGGAGGCGGTGAGGGCGCTGCCCAGACTTATTGCTAATGGTGTGTGGAGCGGTCACGCCCCCAAAACCAGACATACCAATGTGGATGTGACTCCTGACTTGTACGATATCATGTGCATGGGTTGCGATAAAATGCAACCCAGGCATATTTTTCACAATAAATATAAAACATACATCCCGACAAGACAGGAATGGGACCAAGGCCTAAAACCGCCGGATAATACCTTAATCTGGTACACTGACGGCTCCAAAATGGACTCAGGCTCGGGAGCTGGAGTCTATGGCCCGAACTGCAGTGTAAGCCAGAGTATGGGACAGTATGCTACCGTTTTTCAAGCGGAAACATACGCTATAACTGCCTGTGCCCACGAGTGCATGGAGAATGGCATCCCAACAAGACCATTCACATTCTCAGTGACAGCTAGGCGACCATAAAAGCCCTGACCTCGTGCAGGGTGGAATCCAGACTTGTTATGAACTGTGTCACATCTCTCAGCAGTTTAGGCAAGTCTAATAAAGTTCGCCTGGTTTGGGTTCCGGGACATGAATCAGCAGACGAGTTGGCCAGACAGGGATCACAGCAATCGCTTATTGGTCCAGAACCTTTTGTTGGCCTCTCGTCGGGTACTATCAAAACAATATTAAAGAAGTACAGTACCGATAGGCACAAACATGAGTGGCTAACCCTAAAGGGGTTAGAACACTCTAAGAAATTCATTGGGGACAAAGTCACAGGCTGGAACAACAAGATCTAGGGGGCTGAATAGACATCAAGTGCGTCTATTGGTCGGTGCCTTCACCGGTCACTTTAGCACCAATGCCCACCTACACAAGATGAAGCTGACTGACAGAACATCTTGCAGAGCCTGTTGGTGAACAACTGGTGACCGTTTCACATCTCCTATGTGAATGTGACGCTTTCGCGGCAAAAAGGCTCTGCCTATCCGGACCCTAGGGAATTCAAATCCCTCCCACTAAGACGCATAGTCTTGCTCATGCATGACATATTCGGTGATGTGGTCAAGGGATAGGTACAAGGGGTTGAACACAAAAGATCCCCATGGGTCGAAGTGTCGCTGGTATCCCCGGCCCCCATCCAAAGGTAAGATAAGATAGAAGAACCACTCTTACTTTCAAATATCAATGGCTTCTTTGTTTACATGTCTAATTTAGTATTAATATATTTTACTGTTGGAGCTTTAGGAGGTTCTGGCGGAATGATTTTTTTGGCAAAATCTTCTTTAGGTACAATCCCACTTTTAGCACATCCATGAGATATTACGATTCTTTTGTTTAAGAAATTCCTATTACACAACTTGCACTGATATAAAACACCTACACCATTTACTTTAATTGTGCTTATATGGTCCATAATATTAAAAGGCTTCCTTTTAGCTTCAGGATTTTCCATTTCCTTGTCTAAATTTATTATTTTTTGTGAAATCACGGCAGTTTTGTCAGACTCCTTTTCAGGAAGAGCTATATCATTAACAGTGTTGGACTCCTCGCCAGAAACAATGTTGAAAATAGTTTCCGAATTTGTATTGGCTAAATTCAATTTTTGTTTATTTGTATATTTTCTTATTTTTGTTGGCACTTCTAATCCAACATTCAAAGGTTCAATTAATTTTGACCGTGACGATCTTGTCGATATTACTTTATGATCATACGTATCAGCACTTAACTTCATTGATTTACACGGTAAATGTGCGTCAACAAATTCATCATTTATTGGAATGTTTTTACTATTATTAGATGATTCAATAGATTTCTTTGTTTCTTTTGTTAATTTGCAGTCAATTTCTACTGGATATGTCATCGGCAATTCATTGCAAGATTTTTCTACAGTTGTAACTGTAGGTCTATCTTCTTCAGGAAACTGATTTAAAGTCACGTAAGCTTCCGTAGTAATACCTTCCATAGCCTTCTTTATGACGGCATCACAGATATCGTCCTGAGATATGTTTGATTTATTTAAATTGTCTTCCCAAAATAGCATTTTTGTTTTAGTTACAAGAGGCTCTTTCTTGCCTAATGCAATGCGTAAGTTCCGTTGTGTGTTTATACATTTCTGAATAAATTCATGTAATTCTTCTAGTTTAGCAGAGCAACGGAAACAGATTTTGTGCGGCAAATCGTCATTTTCAGCAATCTAAAAAAGAAATAAAATAACAGTTTAAAAATATTGTTACTACATAATATGTATGCATACAATTTTTCATAAGTATATCCACAATTTTCGCAGAAAAAAGCTGAAGATTTAATTAAATGCATGCAATATTTATGATGGATGACGAGGAGATAACTAATCAAGGGATATAACTTGTACTTTGTTCTGGTTTCTCACGAAGAGTCAAGGACGAAGTATGGCCGGCAATGTGGTCTTAGATATCATAAACAGGTATTTTTGAAAACCCACCAAATAAATATTGTAATAGTAGAATATTTTACTATGGGGACGTAATAATACATAAATATACAAATTCGAACATTAAAAAGGAAAGAAAATTGAGTGAAAATTGTTTCAACAATAGAAAAACGATTGCTACTCGTCCATAAGGCGCTTGCTGGGAAAAATTTGGTTGTGCATGAGTCATAAGACCGCGATAGCTCTTTTGCCATGGAGCAGGGCCTGGAAAGATTAGTAGCAGGATATGTTTCACATTTTTATACAAGATGCTGGACGAAAATGTAGGTCCAAAGAAAAAATGAGTGGCCATCTCAAAAATTATGTAAATTTTTTGAAACATTAAAAAGTAACATTATTTTCCAGTTTAGAGCATGGATATAACAAATAGAAGGTGGTTTATGCAGAGTCAGTCTGGGGAGGTACCACCCTTTTACCTTTTTCTGCCGCAAAGCAATATTGTTGTGTTTTGGTTTGAAGGGTAAGAGTGCCAGCGTAATTACCGGCACAAGAGGCACTCCATCGAAGTCTCAAGGTTAGCAGAGTATCGAAAACCCTCTAATAACATTGAGGTCAGATGTCTATGTGCGACGGTGACCACTTAAAATCAGCTGACCTGTTTAATTGACTGCTGTCCTTATCCAATAATTTTATATACTACTTTAAAAACTAAAGATTTCAATAACCTTGATACAATTATTCGTTGTTTTTACAGAAAAATAGAAAGTTGTACTACGCGTCGGAAATATCTGTATACTTGGGTTAAATCGAAACGACATTTAACCATCTCGTTCACTCACATAGATACGAAAATAATGTGTAAGCGTTACAACATAATTATACTGTAGTTACTTTACGTGTTGAACGTGCCAGAACGCCTAATTCCACAAATATTTACGACGGGCTGTTTTATTTGACATTGGCGTCGATTACGGCGTGACTGCCAAATCTAATAGCCTGAAGCTAAACATGAGCTAAACTTAAATGAAACTGCCATGCTCAATTACATAAAGGAGGTTTACACATCATTTACAAGTTATCATGCATTTTTGAAAATTCGCAAACGTTTTCGGTTATTAGTTCGCTTAGCAATTTTTGTATTGTGAATGAATGTCAGCTGTTATGAAATATGATATAGAATATCAGGCTATTCCAGATAGCTTTCGCAATTGCAAGCAAGACCGGCAGCGCGTCCCCACAGTCCGACACCATACTGCAGAATTGACTGCACGGTGGAGAATTAGCAGTTGCGCACTGCTTCCATGGGCAGGACCGAGCTCAGTCGACTAAGGACGAAACACGCTCCTCCTAGTTTCCCACAGATCTTTTCAATGTGATATTCCCACGTTAGGCAGTTAGGTAGTTTTCTTTCTCGGTTACCGAATAGATCATATATTCAGTAACCGAGAAAGGAAACTACCAACACCTGGTCGATCGACACTCTTTCGATATTCACCAGCAACGACCGGCGCATGCGACCCGCCGGCGCAAGTCGAACTGAATAAATTGGGTCTTTGCTAGATTCAGCATAAGTCCGATCCAGCGAAACCACGTGTGCAGTTGTCTAGCGATAGAGTTTAACTTGGACGTCACAGGATGAACCATTCGGTGAAATACCATTAGGAAGTGAAGCTCACTTGGTCCTGGACCCGTGAGCTTCGCTCTCAATTGACCCCAGAAATGGGAGAAAATCTAACATTTTGAAAATAATAATAATAAAAACTCAGCAACAGGACCCTTTTTATGTTATGGTAGACAGATGTTCGCAATCTTTGGTATCTTTTGGTTGTAAAGTTGTGCAGTGAGTAGTGACGAAATACAACCAAAATTATGCAGATGATGCTGTATTCATTATTGGTAAGCATGAGCTTAGTGGAAATTATTTATTTTTGGTGTCTTTTATTTATTTAGGTATAGTTTTGTAGCATGTAAATATTTTTATCTAGTAAATTGTTGGAACTTGCAGTCTTAAGATAATGGACGTTTTCTTTCGGTTTAGTTTAAATCACCAATATGTAATCCAACTGATTTAAATTAAATACAACTGGTGTAAATTATAATGTATTGTAGTAAAAAAAGTGTAAATTAAGTTATCCACTTATTTATATTTTAATTAAATTGTTGTAGAATTTTTGGCATTAAATTATATGTAATATAAACATACAAATTAACAAAAACATTACCAACCGATTGGGGCTACTGCAATAAATGGCCCTTTACTAAGATACTCCAGTCCCAACTGTTTCCTGGCTCTGAGTCATACAAAAAAGGCATACATTTATTGTAAACGAAAAGTGCATGGTGGATGGTGTCACTCACTTTTTGTCTTGAGCAATGTGACAAATAGATTAAATTTTCCCCTGCAGATGGGACCGGAATACATATTATGAATACCATCTCCACAATCACCTATAAACATAACCACACCACTGTTAAGTCTTACTCCTACTGTAAGTTTAATCAATTTTGTCAGGTAACCACTGACATCCAAAATATCATCAAACTTAAATCAATGTGAACTCACATTGATTTAATTACGAGAAAAAACCTAAAAGTAAAAATTCAGTGAAATTCGCAATTCACGTAGCAAATAGGTTTTGTGTACATTGTAGAAAATGTATCAATCAAACAGTATCAATAGGTAAGAGACGAACTATTATGATAACTGTGACAATATATACGCTATTCGCAATGTACCTGATAGCTATTGAAATGACAGGATCTTACCCTAAATGGCATCAGATCTTCGATCTTCTTAGCAGTCATCTTTTCCGTATCAAAAATATTGAGAAATGGGCCATCTTTGCTTTCACACAGTCTGCAAACCTTTATTAGTTGATTAACATCTGATCCTATAGTCTGAGGCTTAGAAACAGTGCCGACGGGTTTTCGGACTTTCGACTTGGCTTTTTTCTCCGCCATTTGTTGAAGGAACTTCCGCCTATAAAGAAGAGGAGATATGTATGAAGGAAAAAGTATCTCATTGAAAATAGTTTGGAATGAAGCAGAAGAAAAATAGTTTCATACTCACAATGCTTATAAAGTATTGCTGTTAGGAAATTGATTCAAATTCCAAAAACTTCGTACTTACAATAGCGTGGCGTCTGCAAAATTAAACCGGAAAGAAAAGTATTTTTAATGCAAAGGGAACTGAGCCCATACAGCCATGTCTGATGTAAACAACTCTTTCAAGTCTTCATTAAAATGCTGGTATGACACATTTCAATGCTATCTGGGAGAATCTTCCACGCTTCTGCACCATCCGAATCAAAGAAGAAGGCGTCCCGGACGCAGTATGGCTCTTCAAAAACCAGTCAAGTACGGATCAGGCTGCAGCGTCTAATTTGACTTTACTTCACTGTCCAACACATTACTCACATATTGTAGAAGTTCTTCGAGCAAGAAACACCATTCTTACTAGAAAAGCATTAATGTAAAACAATTGGCAAAACAAAACGCACAGCATTATTGCAATAAAATGTAAAAGACGTTCAAATAAACGACCACCAATTAAAAAATATAATGCGTTCACTCACTGTTCTATCCATTTCGATCGACTTAGCGCTCGACCTAGCGATGTCGAGTACCAGCGACCACTCTGTGCATGTCTACTGCTAGTAGTTGACATATGTCGAACCCGACATATCGAGAATAACAAAAAACTATCTGTCTCTTTTCGAGATTAAGTCGAATGTGCGAACGCAGAAGTTACCACTTCCGGTAACAAGTAAGCAGGAAGGAGAGGAGCGGATCAAGGAGGACGACCCTATGTCCGACCCGATCCGCCGAAAGAGAAACGGGCGAAGGCGGCTGGCTCACGCTCGCTACCTTCCCCCTTAATGAGGGCCTCCGTGCAATGGACATAGGGAGTCCATTGCCTGATGGTCCTCGAGTTGGTCTGGCGTGCCCATGTTCCGGCACGCCACCACAAGCCGAATGGTGACGTGAGTCCCCTGAGTTGAGTTTAAACGAGGCTTAACATATAAGGAATCATGAAAATTTAATAAGTGCTTTTGGGGAATTGGCGCCATTACTTGCCACCATTACCTATTGGTTTCGTGAGTTTAAGCGTGGTCGGAGCTACTTAAATGACGACCTTAGGAATGTCGCAACATTACCAAGCGCGAGATTCATGATGAACTGAAGATTGGATCACAGGCAGTTTCCATCATGCAGTTTCCACCATTTTACATGACCATCTTAAAGATAGGAAGGTTGCATCGCGATGGATACCCTACTCTCTCACAGAAAAGCAGAAATTCGACGGAGGTAGCTCACAACAGGTGACGTCATATTGACTTCCGATGAATCTTGGATATACAGCTACGGCTACGACCCGCTTACGAAACAGCAATCGACAGAATGGGTCTTTGAAGAAGACGATTTACCCACTAAAGTTGTTCGCGGTTGAAATGTCGACAAAAAATGTTTGCAGTTTTTTTCCTTTGTAGTTGGGCTGTACCTAGTTGTAAATCCACTCGAAGATTGAAGAAAAGTAAATAGCCAATGGTATAGCGAGGTTTGCTTGCCGCAAGTTCTAGGATCTGAGTGACGATCGGCCGAGGAGCGGAACGCGTGGTATAATTGTTCACACGGCCGCCAGAACCATGGTCTTTTTAACCCATTCGGGCGTGCAATGGCTATCACGTCCCCGTACAGTCCTGCATGAGGGCAATTCTCACGGAGTGATATAAATATCATAGTAGATAGGTAAATATCGAAAAAAATGGCGGATATCGAAAGGCATAACTTTTTATATTCTCGCATTATCACTGTCGATATATATGATCGACATTTGAGGAGTGGTCTCTAGCAGTCGATATATTACGTAATATTTATAATCGACATGTGAGACGGTATATTTATCGAGTTTCGAAATTATATCCCGATTTTGAGAATTAACTAATTAATGAAATAATTATTTTTTAATATGAATGGCTCAAAATGCATTTGAATCCAGAGCCGTATACAAGAAATATAAAAATAATGCCAGGAAGCCAATTCTCGCAGAGTTCGACATCAAAAGTCGAATGCTACGAACGTCTTGTCACGCTAATATGCATTGTGAGCGAATGAGATAGAACTAATGTCGAATTCGACATTCCATCTGCGAGAATCGCCTTCCAGATCTCTTAGAGAGAGTTGACAAAAATAACGAATGTATAGTGAATGCCGACCTTTATTTTATGCTAAAAATAGCTTTCATAGGAGAATTACACCTTCATATTATGCTGAAAGCTTTCGTAAAAGAAACATTAGAACCACAGATTCCCAAACAGATTAGAGTTTGTTTGTGATGTGTGTCTATCTATAGAAAGACAGACTGTTCTCTTTGGACAGACCACAGATTAGAGTATATGTCCAAGGAGAAGAGGAGAGTCTTATTTGTTAATAATTAGTCTATGCAAAAACTGTATTTTGCTATTCGCGACTTCGCGTAAAGTTTTGTGTTTTGTTTGGATTTTCTCCTTATTGTGAACAGAGACATATTATACGGCTTTGTAGAAGTAGGAAAGCTATTATTTCAAATAAGAACAAAAAAACTTTGTATTTTTATATTGTTGTTCTCGTTTTCCATTAAAAATGTTCATGTGTCGTCAGGTAAGTGTTACTTGCACATAATTTGCTTTTCTGTTCCAGTGTTATATAAACATGGCTTACGTGTAAAATTATTAAACTTTTGTAAAGCAATGATATTGTTGATATAATGAATGTGCATATGACGTTTAGTTGTTTGACATGTTCAGGGGGCGTCGTAGAATACATTTCCATTGGAACCTGATAATTTATCCCCACTGACTGAATGACTGTTATAGATGAGTGGAAAAAAATCCACGATAGTTGGTGGAGAGTGGAACAGTCGAATTTAGTTAGCATAAAGATTGTCACCCTAAGAGTATCTCATTTTATGCTTGAAAGAAAAAATGTGAGTCACACTCACACCACATACAAAACAGAACACTATCTGTCACATCATACATCTTTGTACAAAATAGCAGATAGCACTAGCACTTCTAAGCATAGCATGCACTAGAGTAGGTATGTACTGCTAAGGATTCACACCCTTGTGGTAGTGATTTACTCCTTTGCAGATTTTATTACCGGAAGTGGTATCAATTTATTATTAATTTCTACTTTGAGTCATGATAGCAGATCCTCAATGTATTGAACCCTAGTGCCTGATTAAGTCCGTATTGTGCAATTTCCCTAAGCCATTTGCTAAGCCAAGCTCATTCAATACTATAAGTAGAGGTGTAGGGTTTTGTCGGATGACACAACTGTTGTAAAATGGTTGTCTACCACAAACTAGTGCGGAACACGGCCAAAACACTCCTAAAACATCATCTCCTATTCAACCGGGTAGTCATCCCGTGGAACGGCCTACCTGACCAAGTTGTGAATGCTGAAACTATAAACCAGTTTAAAAACAGATTAGACAGCCACTTACGAAATGTGAAGAAACAGGCTAACCAGCATTAGCTGCCTGCCTGCTAATCCAATAATAATAATAAACTATAAGAGTCTCAGTTAAATCCACTGCCATGCCTTCCATATTATCATGAAGAACATACATACTTCTTTTATTTTGTAAATGATCTGAACTATTTACTTTTTTTTTGTTTTTCTTATGAAAAAGTCTTTTCGCATATTGTATGTATAAACTTGTAATAAATTTTCTTTGGCTGTACTATTTGTATCTGGATGGTTTTGATGACATTAAAAAGGTTACATTAACAACACCAAAAACAAATTAGTGAAATGTTGTTTCCAGCTATTTTTCATTTGTTTTTCTTTCTGTCAAAATGAGTGAATCTAATGAAGAAATTTGATACATTTTGAAATTTTATTACAAAAAAGGAAAAAATGCAAAGCAAGCCGCGAAAAAAATTGTGACGTTTATGGACTTAATGCAGAGTCAGTAAGAGTAGCACAAAGTTGGTTTAAGCGTTTTCAAGCCGGGAATTTTGATGTCAATGATGCATCTCGCTCTGGTCGCCCTGTTACGGATAAAATGGACGCCATTTTATTAAAAGTGAAGCAAGATCGGCATATCAGTAGTTACGACGTAGGTGAAGAACTGGAAATTGACCACAAAACAGTTTTAACCCATTTGAAAAAAGCTGGGTACACAAAAATACTCGATATTTGGGTGCCACACGAGCTCACTGAAAGAAACCTAATGAACCGTGTCTCATTTGCAATTCTTTATTGAGACGTAATGAAACCGAACCGTTTTTGAAGAGATTGATAACTCATGATGAAAAGTAGATCATGTACGACAAGAACGTGCGAAAAAGATCGTGGTCAAAGGTCGGTCAGGCTTTACAAACTGTGGCAAAGCCCGGGTTAACTTGCAATAAGTTGATGCTGTGTATATGGTGGGATTGGAAGGGCATTGTTCATTATGAGCTTTTACCGCCGGGCAGAGCCATCGATTCGGATCTCTACTGCCAACAACTGATGAGATTAAAGCAAGAAGTTGAGAGAAAGCGGCCGGGATTGATCAATAGAAAGGGTGTGGTCTTTCATCACGATAACGCTAGACCACATACATCTTAAGCCACTCAGCAAAAATTAAGAGAGTTTGGCTGGGAGGTGGTAATGCATCCGCCATATAGCCCTGACCTTGCACCTTCAGATTTCCACCTGTTTCGGTCTCTTCAGAATACTTTAGGCAGTGTCAGGTTAACATCAAGAGAGGACTGCCAAAACTACTTGTTGCGTTTTTTTTGATCAGAAGTCCCAAAATTTTTGCAGCAACAGGATCATGTCACTACCTACAAGATGGCAAAAAGTCATCGAACAAAATGGCACATATATACTATAATCAAATGTAAATAAACTATGAAAAAAATATGTCTTGAATTTTCATATAAAATGCGAAGAACCTTTTTCCCCGACCTTATATATAAAATTGTACTTTCTAATGGAATTTAGCTCAGAATTTCTGTTTTGATCTTAATTTCAGTTTGTAATGTTGCAGTGCTGACCATGGAACGATTTCCTTTGAAGTCATCGCTACCTAAGATGCCTACCACATATCAGTCAGTATATAAGAAGGTAACAAAATTTATTACTTAAATAAGAGTAAGTTTATTTATGCGGTAAGATGAATATGAATAAATGTTTATTTAGTTTACAAAATACTTCCAATTTACGAAATTAATGTAGTACAAACTAAAAAACAGAACCATTTAATTGGTATCCTTGAAAGATTGTCTATAGATCCTTAAATTCGATACAAATCTTTAAAAATAACCCAAACTCTGAGATTGATTAAAATCTGTAATTTTACTATGTACCTAAATATTTATCTATTATATTGGTAGGGCTATCTTATGATAGGGGTCGGGAATAAGCCCAGCGGCACTTAGAAGCTTGATCATCTTTTGTGGTTACCCCATTTTACACACTGGTCATCTTAGTGTGCAGGTTTCCTCACGATGTTTTCCTTCACTGTAAGAGCAGTCGGTAAATGTACGTAAGTCTTCTAAGAATTCGAAAAACTCAATGGTACATGGCACTGCACCGTTTCAACTCTGGACCACTCACATGGAAGTCTGGTTCCTAGCCACTAGGCCACCGACACTCTTCACAATGATATCAAAATTCTTTATTTCTTATTTTGAAAATTCTTATTCTTAGTGAAACCCAAGTTAATGCACCAGGTGCATGAAAATAATGTATAACTACATACATATTATTAACAGTGAGGAACTTATGGACAAATAACAGGTTTCCAACTATGAATTAATCTTAGTATTTGGCTATTATTATTATTTATTGATGAATATTTTACTTTTGAGCAAGTTATTTATGTTAAGTAGGTAAAGTAGCCTCCCTAGGTAAAAAAGCCCTCCTTCCTAATGCAATGTTACATACAAATTACTCCTAATACAAATTATTTAGCACATTCCTGTTGTACTTTAAGCATATTTTACTGGTATATTGTTACAAAGATTTCAGTCATGCCGTTTTACTGTAGCGGATATAAAATAATACACTTTTGAATCTTTAATATGATTATTTTTTAACTTTGAATATTTGTATGAGATGTATAAAACCTTTTAATTTAATTGATTTTAATTAATTTTTGATCAGGCAATAGTACAACAACACAATTGACCAGATGATAATAATATTTCAGTAAAATATTGCTCGAATACGACATGAATGTGTAAAGTGACTTGTATGAACATCGAGTTTTAGAATTGCACCTTTATAAAAGATGTAGTACTAAACGAGTTCTGCCAAATACAGTAAACAAAATGAAAATTGGGCCCAAGCTTGTATGTTTTCTTGGTCGTGATTACTTTATGTTCCATTCTCTAACAAAGTAACTACAAAATATTTAACTGTCCCTCAAAAATTCGGTTGGGTTGGGTGTCAAATGCTGCTCATGTATTTTTTTAAATATACAGGCTGTAACATTAAGAACGGTCAGTATGGGAAAGTCTGAAACTATAAGACATACGAACATCTGTTCTTAGGAACCATGTCATCAATTTTAGTAACAAGAAAAACTGTATTCATACATTTAAAAAAAAACCTGTACTCAGCCTGGGAATCGAACCCGGTTGTTTTGAAAAAAAAAATCCAACACTATTTCTATTTGGATATCGATTGTGTAGGTCTTAAGGAATAAATGTTAGTATGAAACGTGATGTTTAAAATTAATAAAACGCATTGTTTCCATATCTTTTAATTTATTTTAGACTAGACTATTAATTACTATCTTTTAATTTATTTTAGACTAGACTATTTCTTGTGGGGTTACGTTAAGGATGAAGTGTACAAAACAAGCTACGACACAATTGAAGACCTAAAAGCAGCCATAGAGACAATTTTAACGCAAATTCACCACCTGAAGATACAAAATTCAATAGTAAGATCGTTACCTAAACGAGTTGAATGTTGTATTTTACAAAATGGTAGTCATTTCGAACACCTACTAAAATAAATTAAAAGATATGGAAACAATGCGTTTTATTAATTTTAAACATCACGTTTCATACTAACATTTATTCCTTAAGACCTACACAATCGATATCTAAACAGAAATAGTGTTGGATTTTTTTTCAAAACAACCGGGTTCGATTCCCAGGCTGAGTACAGGTTTTAAAAAAAATGTATGAATACAGTTTTTCTTGTTACTAAAATTGATGACATGGTTCCTAAGAACAGATCTTCGTATGTCTTATAGTTTCAGACTTTCCCATACTGACCGTTCTTAATGTTACACCCTGTATAGAAATTATTACTTAAGTATTTCTTGTAACAAATATTTACGTATGTTACTTAATTAATATTACTTTTTGCAAAAAATAATGAAATATGTTAAGTTTTATTACTTAAATGAATATCAAATGCCTGCTCCACATGCACAGTGTGAACAGGCGAGAACGCTCGCGAACAGGAATGTGAACATTTTTATCCGTGTTTGGGATGAATTTAGAATATCCGTACCGGCATTGGATAAAGCGTGTCGTACGACGCGACTAATAGGAGTGTCTTCTAATAAGGTCTGTCGTCCGTCAAATGTCTTTGCTCCGGTGTTGATGTGTTTCTCAGTGTTTATAAAAGAGCCAGTACTTACTAAGCCCCTGTGCTCCTTCTTCGAGCTCATCGTAACTTACCACAGGACGAAATGAAGTCAAACGCGGGTTTAGATGTAGGTAATTTTAAAAAAAAACATCTTCGCGGCGTACGTGCTACGTTCCCGGATCGGCGGCGGTATTTTGTGCAGCGACAAAGGGTTTCGGGGGCGGGCCTCGCCATGGCTAACATAAAATTCCCAGCACATAATACATTTATTTTTTAGTCGCCATCTTTAAAAAAAGAATTATCTTGAAATTTCTCAGGATTTCCAACGTCTTTAGTTCGAGAAGACCCTATCTAACTATTACAGAAACCACTAGTCCAATTTGTATCAGACCTAGCTAAGAAAACTCTCGACAAAATTCTCTAATCAATAAAACAAACCGGGTCCAAATCGGACCATCCGTTGTTAGGTTATGATGCTACAGACAAACAGACAAACTGACAGACAAATAGTCAAACTTATAAGTTTATAAGATCGAGGGAAGGTGTGTTAAAAATTATACACACCCTCCCTCAATCAGTAGGGGGTTAAAAAGACAGACGAAAAAAGGGTCGGATTGCTGCGCGCTTGTCTTCAGGTAGATACCTTCCAATATTCATGTTCCAAATTGAAATTTCATTTCTGCCTAAAGTCAGGAAAGGCCTACTTTGAAGAACCTGTTCTAAATTGAAAATTGACATCTGTCTAATAAAAGCCGATCAACTGAAAAGTCTGAATATATTTCAGAACCAATGAGCATTTTTCGAATAGGTGGAATGAAAATTTATTTACTCTCAGGAGCACAGTAATCAAAATTTTATATTATATAGGACCTTAGGCTTACTATATCTAACCTTTTTGCTCAGGAGTTAAAGAATAGTTGTTCAAGAACATCGCAAGTAAAAGTACGACAACGATATAAAAAGTAGGAGCCGTATTAATCATGCGCATTAGAGTTTTTGCTTAATAGTAAGGGGTAGAGGTTTGCGTGATTTTGTTATGATATTGTATAACAGAAATAGTGAAATTCATTTATCATTCGTTCCAAATGTATTAACACTATTTATTTTGTAGTTATTTGATATCTGAAGCAAGATGTTTTGTGCGCCGCAAACATGGGCTGGTTATTGATTTTTCCACCCTCCTTTCCGCCCCTCCTTTAACCTATTTATCTATGCCTATGGAGGGAGATATGTTTAATTCCATATGCTAGAAGACTTGTAATATTTATGGTGTTCAATATTAAGGTACATGTTTGAAATTATTTAATAATTCTTAAGTAAATATGAGAAAATAAAATAGCGTAGTTAATACTTTTCCGTTTTACGTGCATTACGTTTCGCAGAACATTATAATAATAATAATAAGAAGAAGAAGTTTGAAGAAGTCGATAGTATCTGTGTTTGTTACAGTGTATATATTATTTCACAGGGTCCGAACGTGAGTAACGGCAGCGGAGTCCATTCACCAGTTGAGGATGATATGGTAGACATAACCCCGGTAGCTGGTTTGCAACAGGCAGCCGACACCACGCCGACCAGTCACGGGACATTCCAGTTGTATGAGCACAGCGGAAGAAACTCGACAGCAAGTGCCAACTGTAAGTATTTATTTGGTGGAGGTAGATTCATAATTTGTACCAAAGAAAAATTTAGAAGGCCAGGCATATTGTAGCGACTAGACGCGAACCCGACACGATCTTAACTCAGAGCAAAGCATTGAAATGTGAGCTTTATATTGTATTACAAATACAGTAGGTTTTCAAAATTCAAGTGAAGTAGCTGTCGACGCCCGTGGCCGTGTTGACAATGTCACATTCAGCATGACAATCGTATGTAATACGATATAAAGCTCACACTTCAATGCTTTGCTCTGAGTTGAGTTTGTGCCGGGTTCCTGGCGAGTTGGTACAATATGCGATGGCCATTAATGTATTAATCTGTCTATGTCTAAGTAGTTTCTTACAATAATTTGCCTTATTTCTTGAAAAGATTGCTCGAGGCAACTATGTCGAATTAAAACATTTAAAGAAAAAATAAGTTTGTTTTGTTATTAGCTACTTAGAAATTGCAAAAATGTAATATGGTTATTTTAGAGTACACGAAAACTAGATAATTTAATTCTAATTAATTTTGATGCAATTTCTATTTTCAAGCATACATCGCTCAGTACTTCAGCTCATCTGGCGGTAAGCTTTTCTCTAGAACTGAATAATGTATAGTTAAAAGCTGCCTATTTATTACTTTTGTTTAACTAATGCTGCTTTGGTCCCAGTATTGCCTCTGCTATTAACGGGTAGGTCCCATTTGTTCTATGGAACATGACGTAATAGAACAATTTGAGAAATTATTGTTCCTATTTGTACTATAGAACTACATACTAGCTTTTAGCATATCCTGTTTTTATTTGTCTGTGAATACACAGAACTAAATGGGAAACGCTCTTCCTAAATTCTTCCATGATGAGATATATAAGACGTGAATGACATTAATCACTGACGTTAATACCAGGTACAGTTCACTATCAAAAAAATGAAACTACTCGCTACATAATATTTTTATTTTGCAAAACAGCAGTTTAACAATACTTGTTTCTTTAACTACAAACTAAAAACAATTCTTCTTACCGCTAATATATTCTTATATTAAACAGTCCGCGATAAAAACAAACTAAAACCATTCCTTCTTTAACTAAAATGCTGTTGTCTCCATCGTTAAAATCGGCAAGTAGCATATCGATATACTGAGTGGGAATTACTAACTCACATGCATCATTACAAGACAGCAAAGGAACTTGAAAGTGTTCATTCCTTTTACGATAAATCGTAGATTTGACTTGTTTATATGAAGGTATATTTTGTATAAAATGTATACCTTTGTCGTGAAATGTTGACACCACTTTTTTGTACACATTCGGCACAGTATCTTGCCCTAGAGCCGATTCTTCGACACACGTTGCTATTACGTTTTTTGTAATTTTTTTTGTTTCCTCCTTCACACAATTTATGTGGTGTGGTTTCTTTTTCATTATTAATTTCTCCGTCTAAAAATAAAATAAATATAATTTTTATAAAAAAGCTTTTTAAAGCTGAAAATTGAAAAAAAAAATTATTTACATGGATAACTCACCATAGAAATCTTAATACTTCCGACACATTTCAGTTTCCGGTAATTTATGCATCGCCATAATGACATTCCTCTAGTATAATTTGTCTGTGGGTAATATTCTTTATCACCATGCTGTAAAACTTTTCCACGACCCCGTTGCAGAAAATTGAAACTATCAAAATTTACGTTATTTCCATTACGATTAGCAAAGATCCAATACAATCATTGTAAACAAACAACAATAAAGAAGTGAGTACCCTGCGACTGCAACTCTCTCAAAATCCGTTATGGTGCGTTTCGGCATTATAATTTCTGTCGGTGAGTAACCATCTAATCATCAATGTCACTAAGACAAGTGGTATCAAATCATTCTCGAGTGGCCAGTTTACATATCAACTTCAAGAAGTTTATATACTTAGTTTGTTTTATGGAACAATTTGAGTCAAAAAGTACAAACTGTTCTATAGTACAAATAGGGACAATATTTTATCAAATTGTTCTATTACGTCATGTTCCATAGAACAAATGGGACCTACCCCTATTAACAGGCGTTTAGTAAAAGGTTTTTATTCATTCTTGTAATGAATGACTACGATGTGGTTATAATCCTAAAGGAAACTATAAATATGTATGTCTCTGTACTCAATCAACACCTAAAGGACTCAATCGATCTGTACACAATTTTGCACAGGTATACATTAGGACCCCAGTTCAAATGGGCTACTTTTAACGGGAAAATTCTGTTTGTAATTTTATTACAAATAAGGAAAAAATTTAACGCAAGCCGCGAAAAAAATCTGTGACGTTTATGGACCTAATGCAGTGTCAGTAAGAGTAACACAAAGTTGGTTTAAGCGTTTTCAATCCGGGAATTTTGATGTCAAAGATGCACTTCGCTCTGGTCGCCCTGTTACGGATAAAATGGACGCCATTTTTGACCTAATAACCTAATGAACCGTGTACTCATTTGCGATTCTTTATTGAGACGTAATGAAACCGAACCGTTTTTGAAGAGATTGATAACTTGTGATGAAAAATGAATCATGTACGACAAGAACGTGCGAAAAAGAGCGTGGTCAAAGGTCGGTCAGGATTTACAGACTGGCAAAGCCCGGGTTAACTCGCAATAAGGTGATGCTGTGTATATGGTGGGATTGGAAGGACATTGTTCATTATGAGCTTTTACCGTCGGGCAGAACCATCGATTCGGATCTCTACTGCCAACAACTGATGATATTAAAGCAAGAAGTTGAGAGAAAGCGGCCGGGATTGATCAATAGGAAGATTGTGCTCTTTCATCACGATAACGCTAGACCACACACATTTTTGGCCACTGAGCAAAAATTAAGAGAGTTTGGCTGGGAGGTGTTAATGCATCCGCCATATAGCCCTGACCTTGCACCTTCAGATTTCCACTTGTTTCGGTCTCTTCAAAATTCTTTAGGCAGTGTCAGGTTAACATCATGAGAGGACTGCCAAAACTACTTGTTGCGTTTTTTTGATCAGAAGTCCCAAAATTTCTACAGCAACGGGATCATGTCACCACCTACAAGATGTCAAAAAGTCATAGAACGAAATGGCACATATATACTATAATTAAATGTAAATAAACTATGAAAAATAATGTCTTGAATTTTCATATAAAATGCGACGAAACTTTTTCCCCGACCTTATTATATTGAAGTTGTTTAGTCATTAGATGTGACTGTTCGAATTAAGCGCGGTGTATAACAGTGCCTCGACAGTTTATATCTACCAGAATACCTTAGAAAATTAGTTAATTCATGAATATGCTAGAAATCGCTATAATAACATTAGTAAGTACTAAGTAATGTGATTAATGTGAGTGTAAAGGAAGTGACGTTATTTACTGAACGACTGTGGATTTATCGATAATGTAATATAGATTAGATAGGTATTAAACAAAATATGGTCAGTATAGAGTGTAAATTTGCCGTTAGCGTTACATTGTCATTTTGTTATTTTTTTATTATCTAGTGGTATTAAAGTTAAGTGTGAATAAAGACTTCGTGGTTGATTTTACATACAAAATGGGGTTATTGAAAAATGATGCTTCCGACACAGAAGCCCTTGTCGCTGATGTAGGTAAAATCTTAAAAAGGTGTTATAGCAAGCTACCATGAAAAAAGTGTCTAAATAAATATAATCTTATATTGTTTAAATCGGAACAATTTGTACAACAGCAGGTTCTTGTACTTGCTCTCCTTAAGTAATTCATGACCTATAAATAAAATGAAAATATAAACTATACTTGAAGATGCGGAATATTAATTACGACCGGTTTTGTTTTGTTTTAACCAACAACCGCAATTACTTATACACCAATTTTGAAAAATGTTAAAAAATATTTGATTAAAGAAACTCTTGTGGTGTTATAAAGGGAAATGAAATGATCCTTTATTTGCGTTGAATAGGTTTACATTGGTTACAATATCATGCAAATGTTAGTCACATAAAAATTACTTTTGAGTGACACTATAGAAAACAAGGACAAGTGCGAGTAGACTCGCGCCCTGAGGTTCCGTACAAACTTATTTATGTAGATAGTTATGTTTAGGTACCTACTTACATGCCTACATATGATAAAATATTTTAATATTTAAACTATCTGTCTAACTTTAGCACTCGTGAAATGCCTACGTACTTCGTGAAATGCGCCATTACGCTATGAGTCTGCGACATATACATTCAACATCAATGTTTTTTATAAAGTGTATATGCTGTCATAATGTCTTTTGATAAGGACATAATAATTTTAAATATTTACAAACAAATTATGATTTGTGTTTTTATTTCGTTAAACTAGATTTCTTAGAAATATTATTAGTTGCTACAGAGCAAATAATTTCTTATCTAATAAAAGCTTTACATTTTCTAGATAGTAAAGGCGATAAACAGTTTATTTTTTGATTAACGTATCAGTAATCATTTATTCTAAGTGTCATCTTAATTAGCAAGTTTTTAATTAGATTTTAGGGTTCCGTGCCAATGGTAAAAAAGAACCCTTATGGTGAGACTTCGGTGTTCGTCCGTCCGTCCCTCCGTCTGTATCACAGCTGTTTTTCTCAGGATCTACTTAAGCTATCGACTTGAAATTTCGTACAATTGTATAACTTGCTTGCCCGCTTATAATCTAGGTAAAAGAGATTAGAAAATATTTTAATTTTTATTGAAAATGGGTTCCGAAAAGGGCGGTCAAAATCTGAAAGTGGGGCAACTAGGGCTAGTGGGGTATCATATGAAAGCGCTCTATTTGTACATCACAAAACATTAAATAAAGAGATATTTGTTTAACATTTTTGCCAAGAAATGTAAAAAAGATATTTAAAAAAAAAAATTTCGGCAAGAAATCCTAAATAATCAGTATTGATAGAAGGTATTATATGTATTAAGGGAAAAAAAAATAACGTCTAAATATTTATGATTTATGAGGAAAAATATATTTTATTTATTTATTTTATTTTTATTTTTAAATAAAATATTTTTTCCTCAAAAATCATAAATATTTAGACGTTATTTTATTTTTTCTTAATATTTAATTTAGTTTTTCAAAACGCTTGCCATTTTAATCCCAGCAAATAAAAAACCGGCCAAGTGCGAGTCGGGCCTCGCTATAATATATCGGCGCGCCCGCGCCGTGCCCGTGCCCGTGTCGCGCCCGTGCCGCAACCGCGTAGCGCCGGCCCCTAGCCCAAGTTGCTTCCAGTCTCTCGTGAAGCGCGGGTGCAAGGCGGCCGTGGGATGGCGGCGCGGGCACGTATATGCCGCGGCGTGGGCGCGGGTCGTACGCGGGACGGGCGCGGGTCGTACGCGGTGCGGGCGCGTTATAAACGAAGCGATGTAATTTGAGGTTTAATAAGTCATAACTTAGTCATAAGACTCAAATCATATGTCAACGAAAAATGAGGCGGTGATAGCGCGGCCCCGATGTGGGCCTGGAATCGGCTGTCCGAGGCCTTAAGGGTAAACCTGGTAACAAAAGTGGTCTAAAATTGACAACTTTGACGGATGCTTACGTCTTTTTTCTCTACGAAAAATTAAATAAAAAATATATTCGTACTTAGAAATATATTCCCCGCAAGGGATATAGCGTTAAGGTATATATAATATACATATGCATGTATGTATAATCGTTGTTTACTTGATGAGCTCTAAGGGACTTTGCGCATTGTTGTTTGTTTATTTATAATATTGTTAGTGACCAACCACGGCAAGTCGTGTCGTAGCTGCAACCTTGGTCGCACGAGCTCCGACCAAGATGCGGTCAACCACGCGACTCGGCAAACAACACAAAATTGGCCGCGGCGACTAGAGGTGCGACCCGTCGTCGTGCGGCCAGTTGGCCGACCAAGTGCGCGATGTGTGTGATGTGATGGTTTCTATAGTTCCTGGTCGGTGCGGCCACTGGACGTGGTCGTGGTCGCCTAGTGCGCGATGTCCCTAATCACGATATGTACAAAAATATATCTTTTATTATCGACCCCCTTTTCTTGTATTGAAAAACATTTTACATAATTTTAAATTCGATATTCGTTCTTGGGTCAAGGGAATACATATTATATGTCATTTTGAACACTATCTTATTCCGTTTAGGCGCTAGACCCGCGTGACAGATAGACGAAGGTACGGTCGGGAGGCCCGACGGACGGACGACGACGGAGCGACAGCATTAGGGCTCCCAGGAGGGCTCCATTAGGGCGCAGGATTTCCCCTTTAACCCTAATATAATAGATCCCTAAAAAATGTATTTTTGTATTAGGAAGTTATAACCCAATAAATATCTGTGGACCTGAGGTGCGATTCTGGCCTCAGTTCGTCGTCCTTCGGAGTAGGATTCTTAAAAATGTTGAATTTTATTGAATTTATAAATATTGTACTCTGCGAATATTAAAAAAAACCTAATTAGAGAATTCTGGGGATAATTTTAATTTCTAAATTCTACATACAAATATCTAGCGACTTTCGGCTGAAGATCTACAGATTTATTTTTTACTGAGATGGCAACACTGAATGTCAGTCAAGACAGCGTTCTTTATAGAACGCTGTCCAGGAACTGGTTATCCAGTTGAAATAATTCACATTCACATTGACAATTGTCCATGTTCCATTACAGCTGAAGATGTATCAAACTTGTATTTAAAACAAGCAATGGAATGTGTAGATCTGTCAACGTGAATAATTGGAACTGGTTTTAGAACGCACAAGTCCTCTAGTCCATAGTGTAACTCAAGGGTACGTTCAAAACCACTTTCGCTGTCAGGAAGGCAATTCTCGCAGAGTTCGACAAATCTCTATCACGACATTAGTCGAAAGTAAAATGTCTACTGAAAAAGTCGAGTGTTACCTGAAAATGGTATTCTCAATCTCGATCGACATAAATGTCGATGGATGTCATTCGACTTGGTAGAAAAACGTTCCGTTTCACTGATTATGTTGGAATTATAATCGAGAACAACAAAAACGGTGCTAATTTAATATTTTTTGTTTTAATTGTTGTAATGTATGCGTGTATTGGGGCGCATAACTTCAACTACATTTAAATCGTCATTTTATTTAAATTAATGATAATGAATATCTATTTTAATGAAATTTGAATTTCGTGCTTGTTTAAGCAAGTACCCATCTTAATTTAATCGTAATTCGTACAAGCATTTAAAATTACATCATAGTCTTGGTCGAGGGCTTTTTTAAATCCAAATAAATATGCATGATCTTGAAATATTTCTTTTGTATCTCGGTGTAATATAGTAGATAAATATTTTATTTATGTGATATCAACCATATTTTGATTGTATATTGGTCGAATTACACGGTTTTTACTTTTTTTAGAAACTGAGCTAGATTGCATATAAATTAAATTATATCCAAAAATAAAATCCTATAAATAAAATCCAAAAATAAAATCGCAAATATCAAACAAAGTAACAAAGTCTTTGTCTACAATTAAATATAATAATATTTTAAAAACATTTATATAATGTAAGGATGCGATTGGATTTAAAAATATTGCCGAAGTTAGCACAACATTATTGCCATAAAATGGAAACAACGTTCAAATAAACGACCACCATTTAAAAAAATGCGTTAACTCACTTTTCAGTCCATTTCGATAGACTTAGCTCTCGACATGTCTATTGCTAGCAGTAGACATATGTCGAACTCGACATATCGAGAATAGCAAAAAGCTGTATCAATCGACATCTGCCATTTTTTTTGCGACAAATGTCTCTTTCGAGATTAAGTCGAATGTGCGAGAATTGCCTTCCAGGCTATGAGTTCCCTTTGTCGGGTAATTATTATCTATTTTTGAACGCTTCTCATCTCAAGTCAATCGAACAACGAATGGAGGGAGGAAATTCGCATTTGGCATTCGTGATCTTCGAGAAGAAACATTGTCAAAGAATTTCGAATTGCCGAATTTTATGATTTGTAGACGGAATTTATTCCTAGTTCATGTTGCAATTAACGTCATTATTTATGTAAGTTCAATTAATAATTAGTGATATATCTTTGCAGGGGACGCTGTTATGTTCTCGGGAATGCAAGGTGAGTACCTAATACTCCCATCTGTGTTCTTTTATGAATTATTTTTATGAGTTGTGTAGGTACAGTTCTATATCGAACTGTACGTACGTATAACAATTCCTTGTGCTTACTGTGTTAGACTGAAATAACAGCCAGAATTTTTATTTATTGACTTATTATAATTACTCTCACATCTAGTTGCATCAGTAAACAAGAACTGTATATTCCTTGATACGAATATCCAACCTTCCTATTTCTTTCTTTTATTTTTATTATATATTTATAGACAGGCAGCACATATGCTGAATGCTGATACATCTATGTCATAGCGTTGGAAAGTTCTTAGTTTTGCAGTGCATAGCTTTTACAGTTAACGCTTTTTACAAAATCAATTAATTTTTCATCTATTGTTTTGATGTTGCAAATGATGACCTTCTCTCTGGTTGATGCAGACGATGACATTCCTGGAATCGGACAGTATGAAGACTTTCACACTATTGATTGGCAGCGTGATATTGCTCGCGATCGCATGCGTCATAGGTACATTGTGAAGAAGAGACAGGATTCACTATGGGATCTTATCAAGGTAAGCTTTTATTTTCTAAATGTAATATTAAAGTGACTAGAGACAAGGCTGTACCACGATGTCTCTAGGCACTTGTGTCTAGTGCATATTTAGTTTAAACCACAGAAAGTAGTATTAATCCCACTCATGACTTGGTTATAAACTCTTTGAAACATAAACCTTGTGCGTGCAACTTAGTTGTAGTTGCTCTGTATAAATATGTAACTATAATTAATTATAATAAAGTGTATTACCACTTAATTCTTGAATGATGATGTGAGCAGTGAGCTTATGAATAAATGTAGTTTGTTTATTGTATGAGATAATGTTCATATACCATGCGCCAACTGTCAGACGGTTTCCATATAAAACTTCTCTAGCGAGTAATCTACATAATTTTTGGTTAATACACTACACAAAAAAGGGTCCAATGCGCACAATACTAGTTTTTTTATCACTATAACTCTTATCTGGTGGTAATTAAATTGAAGGATAATGTAATTTAGGAAGTATGTAAGTAAATATTGTTTATTTTAGAGTGGCACAGTGGCTAGGAGATCGGACTCCCATGCTCCAGGTCCGGGTTCGAAACTGTAGTGCCATGTACCAATGAGTTTTTTGTATTTTTCGAAGACTTAATTACATTTACCAACTGCTCTAACAGTGAAGGAAAACATGGTGAGGAAACCTGCACACTGAGATGACCAGCGTGTAAAATGGGGTAGACACAAAAGATCCTCAAGGGTCGAAGTGCTGCTGGGTTATTGCCGACCCCCATCATAAGATAAGAAATATTGTTACTGTGAGTTATTTATAAGTAATTTTCTTGCAGGGCGCGCACGATGCTTGGTCAGGTTGGGTATGTGTACTTCTAGTAGGCGTGTGCACAGGCGTAGTCGCGGGCGTAATAGACATTGGAGCATCTTGGATGACAGACCTGAAGTTTGGCATCTGCCCACAAGCATTCTGGTTTAATAGGGAACAGTGTTGTTGGTCCAGCAATGAAACAACATTCGACCATGGCAATTGTTCTCAGGTTTGTCTGATGTAAAATAATGTAATGCTTGGTAATAAGTTAGCTTCTGAATCTGGACCAAATGTATTGTTGTTGATCATTATCTTTTTAAAATTATAGTGGTTAACATGGCCCCAAGTATTTGGAGAGTCCCGCGAAGGGCCTGGCGCATACATTATCAGCTACCTGTTCTATATTGTTTGGGCATTGGTGTTCGCGGCACTATCTGCGTCACTTGTAAGGATGTTTGCACCATACGCATGTGGTTCAGGTATGTATAAATAGTCACAATCCTTTTTTTTATTTTGTGCAAAAGTTTGTAATTGCACATATTTATTTATTTTGTTTGAGTAAAGGACTCTTTGAATTCCCTAGTTTTAACTACAAATTTTGATATTTCTATTACTACATAAATTCATCATAATGATATCTTTCAATATTTTCAGGTATTCCAGAAATCAAAACCATCCTCAGTGGCTTCATAATCAGGGGTTACCTTGGTAAATGGACCTTGATCATAAAAGTTGTGGGTTTAATACTGTCAGTGTCATCAGGATTGTCATTAGGAAAGGAAGGTCCCATGGTACACATCGCTAGCTGTTTAGGTAAGAATGTTTGACTCATTTGACAGTTAATCCTGAAATAATAAAATCCAATTGTTTTAAAATACTTACTACGTTTACGTTTTACTTTCAGGAAACATTTTATCATATCTGTTTCCGAAGTATGGTCGCAATGAGGCTAAGAAGCGTGAAATATTGTCCGCTGCGGCAGCTGCTGGAGTTTCTGTTGCCTTTGGGGCACCCATCGGTGGTGTACTATTTAGTTTAGAAGAGGTATATTACTGTTACACCTAGAATTTGTATATACATATGATTACTGTCACACCTTGAATTTGATATAGTTATATGTGTTATTATATTGATCTATCTCATAAACGTAATATTTTAGGTGTCCTACTACTTCCCTCTGAAGACGCTCTGGCGGTCTTTCTTCTGCGCGTTGATAGCAGCTTTCATTTTGCGTTCAATCAACCCATTCGGCAATGAACATTCAGTGCTCTTCTTCGTTGAATATAATAAGCCGTGGATATTCTTTGAACTTATACCTTTCGTGGGACTCGGAATTATTGGTGTAAGTTGTCTGCTTCTTATAAAATAAGTTATTTGTTAAGGCCGATTTTCGAAAAGTATTGATTAAAAATAACTTTTCCAACAGGGCTGCATAGCTACGATATTCATTAAAGGCAACATTTACTGGTGCCGCTATCGGAAGTACTCTAAACTTGGCCAGTACCCTGTCACAGAGGTATTAGTAGTGACTCTCGTGACAGCTATTATTGCCTATCCCAACCCTTACACCCGCATGAATACAAGTCAGCTGATATATCTATTGTTCAACCAGTGCGGCATCTCAAACTCTGATCCTGTGTGGTGAGTTGAGAAGTTCGTTTTGTTTTTTAATTATTTTAAAACTATTTGAATGTGTTGATCTGGAAACGCAATTAATTTTACAGTGACTACAACCGTAACTTCACGGACGTAAATTCGGCTATAGAGAAGGCAGCGGCCGGTCCAGGCGTGCACCAGGCCATTTGGCTGCTCTTTTTGGCGTTGATTCTTAAGCTGGTGATGACGATCTTTACCTTCGGCATTAAGGTGCCGTGTGGCTTGTTCATTCCTAGTTTAGCACTCGGAGCCATCGCTGGCAGGATCGTTGGAATTGGTATGGTTTTCACTATTTTAATTATTATTATCATTTGCTGTTTGTTATTTTATTACAATTCATTAATGTTTTAGGAGTCGAACAGTTGGCGTATAACTATCCTAAAATATGGCTATTTTCCGGCGAATGTTCAACTGGAGATGATTGCATCACACCGGGACTATATGCCATGGTAGGGGCCGCCGCCGTACTTGGTGGTGTCACTAGGATGACAGGTACTTGTCGCACAATGCAACAACTGCAGAAATTGATCAACGTTAGTTCGTAATAAAATAACTATATTTTTTTATCCACAGTATCACTGGTGGTAATAATGTTCGAGCTTACCGGTGGCGTGAGGTATATTGTACCTCTGATGGCAGCCGCGATGGCTTCTAAATGGGTGGGCGACGCCCTCGGCCGGCAAGGCATCTACGACGCACATATAGCCCTAAATGGTTATCCGTTTCTTGATAGCAAAGATGAGTTCCAACACACGTCTTTAGCGGCGGACGTTATGCAGCCAAAGTGAGTGTAATACTAGTATTTTATAACATGATTTAATTACTTAATTTGTGTATAGCTTTAGTTTAATTTTATTGATAGTTTTAAGCAGGTCATTGATCTGCCAACTAATACCTCAGTCGTATCAGAATAGTATGTATTTGAAATAGATAATAAGATATGTTGACTTGTCAGACAAAAAGAGCGTTTCCGATTTTACGGTCAAATAACAGACTGTCAGCAAGAGTACGATTTAGGAACAAAGTTGTCATATGTGTGATGAACCCAGCCTGTTTCTGTAGCTTCTTATTCTTACTAATGATAATTATCTGATCTGCTGGTGAATTCTGCTATAGTTGATGCCTATTATATCGGTTTAAGATCTTTTAATACAACAGACTCTTTAATTATAATTTAATAATAAATATAATAGATTATATTAGAACACTACAAAGATTTTGTTTTGCTTCACTTTTTAGCCCCGGTCTAAATTTTTTACACTGATAGATAATGGGCAAACTATCTTGGCTGTGTGTGAAATAAACATATTACTTACAATTATTGAAAATTCGTTAAAAACTGCAAATGAGGCGCAGGAGTTTTTTTTTTTTTGCAATGGCGACCCTAATGAAACTTAACTGGAGGCCAATTCTCACGGCGTGGTATAATTATCACAGTAGAAAATATCTAAAAAATAACTGAACACCTTCGATAATTATCGAGTTCTAGCGATCGACATGCAACGACCGTGGCCCTTAGCAGTCGATATTTTCGTAATATTAAATTTTATACCGATATGTTTTCGATATTACGAGTATATCCCGTTTTTGAGATTTGGCCTCCTGGTTGTAATTGCTGCCAATTATTTTTCATAAAGTCACATTCCTTATGTTCGTGATCATTGACAGTGTAGAATATACAGGTGGAATAGATTTGAAAGTGTTTATTTCGTCAATAATAAAGATATCTAAGAAATTCCATTTGATATTGCTACTTTTATTTTTTCAGTAGGAAAAAGAGTAACTAAATTTAAAAATAATAATAAGTTAGTGATTTATCAGTGAGCTTGAAAAGCAAAACATGCAGCTGCGGCGTTGTAATCTTGTAGTATATATAGTACTCTGTCGTTGTAACACATTAATTGCATTGCGATAATTTCTAGCGATTTTACCATTAAATTCAAACATAGCGAGTTGATAAGGCCGTCACAGCCGCAAGCAAGAATTACTAAATTTACTAAAATATGTTGGATTTTCAGACGGAATGAAACTTTGGCGGTCATCACACAAGATTCCATGACCGTAGATGATGTGGAGACGCTGCTAAAGGAGACTGAACATAATGGATATCCAGTCGTGGTATCTAAAGAATCTCAGTACTTAGTCGGGTTTGTTTTACGAAGAGATCTTAATCTCGCTATAGGTAAGAAGGTCTACATTGAAATTAAGTGTTAATTAAATGTGAGTTCAAAACTGGAAATATGTTTTCAATTCAGGGACTAAAATACCAGTGAAAATCGGTTACATGTTTCTGTTAAAGAGGACCAGGGACAGTCAGGGGTATAAAACCTAAGGTTATAAAGATTTATTTTCCAAGGGTTATTATCCTAAACTATAGATTGTATCATTAAACGTTCCAAGAGTATAGGATCTTGGTCAGAACAGACATTTCCACAATTATGTAACTTAATTTTCATTATACAATTGTAATATAAAACATATTTAATGACATGTAATATTATTTTGTTAATTTTTTTTAAATGTACCTACACATGTGATTTGGCTGGTCTGTTCGCTCCTGTCCAGTTATTTTTGTATTTTTTATGCATTGTCTTTGAATATTTTTTTTAAAAAGCATTACGTAACCAAGAGTTCCTGGTGTCCCGATGGTTTAAATAAATGAGTGTGAGTACAACTGATGAAATTAATGTTATCGTTTTCAGCAAATGCCCGCCGCACTATCGAAGGCATTACGGGTCAGTCCGTGATAGTATTTGCAGGCACGAGCAACCCTCCATTGGGCCCCGTACCCTACTTGCCTCTCCATCGTATTCTCGATATGGCACCTATCACTGTTACCGACCAAACTCCCATGGAAACCGTCGTAGACATGTTCCGTAAATTGGGCCTGAGACAGACTCTTGTGACGCACAACGGGTAAGTGCTTTGCAGTATCGATATGCAAGTGCTGTGATATGTATGACGTATTAATTGCATCAAGCTATACCTTGTGGAACCCTATCGCAATACGTTTTTGTCATGATTTCTTGTCATTTGTATGAATTTGACACATTCATACAAATGACAAGAAATCATAACATATACATAGGTATAGCTTGATGCAATTAATACGTCATACATATCACAGTATAACATATCACACACATAAGTTACAAGTGGCAAATTAATAAAGAGTATAGCTTGTTGCGTCTTCTAATGTACATCTAAGTACTTTGAGGCAGTACTCACTACTTTTTGCTTGTGAGTTATTAGTAATAATTGTTAAAAAAAATTTAAATAAAGAATTTAAAGATGATGAAAGACAATAATTAATAAATAAATATAAACGTCAATATTTTCTCAAATTTCAAAATTACAATGAAAACCTATAGTAAGAATACTAAGAATTATTTATTTATTTAATTTTCAGGCGTTTATTAGGTGTGGTAACTAAAAAGGATGTCCTCCGACACGTGAAACAGATGGATAACGAAGACCCCAACTCCGTGCTGTTTAACTAAGTTGGTTGTCAGTCAATATAAAAGTAAGTTGTATACAGTATATAATACAATTAGACCCGTGGGCTGCTAGCGAAAGTAGGATTTTGTAATGTGAAAATTGTTTTGTGAATTTTATTTTTTATTACAGTAAATTTAGGATTAATTTTGCTTACGTAAATAGACAATGTAATAGTGTTTGAGTAATAACAACAAGTGAAAGTCTTAAATTTTTTCCTGTAGTCTCAGTAGTACGGCTGTTAAAGCTTGTTGCAGTTATTCGTTTTTCGACTCGGAAAATAAAAATTCAGAGATAATCGACTTATCACCAAGTTACTGAAAATATAGATGTAAATTTGCACAAACCCTTTGGCTCGCTGTCAGTGCTCACATCATCATTCTAGACGAGGGCGCTACTAGTCCAATTTCTGTGGTAATACACTTTGCTATAATTAATTACAGTTATATATACACAGAACAACTACAGCTAAGTTGCACGCACAAGGTTTATGTTTCAAAGAGTTTATAATCAAGACACGAGTGGGGTAAATCAGCGATTTATGAGAATATAATGTTCGATGTAATGGCTCAACTTTCTCATAAGAATAATCAAATAAATGTAATAATGATATTGTCCTTTTTTTTCATTATCAGCCAACGGTAACGTTAATTTATGTCGTGACATTGTGTTTTAGTACAGATATATCTATTACGATAGGATTTACTTCATACACGTGATTGGATGAATAAGATAAGTATTGAAATGGGGAGATAGTATCTGTTACTCGTTCCAAATATTTAAAAAGAGAAATAATATACATATTATTTTTCAAATTAAAAAATTTCGTCAAATATTTTTCACTAAAAATTGTAAAAAAATCGTGGGTCCATAATTTTTTATGAAATTTTGTGAACAAACAATAGATATCGTGAGAACCGCGCCTCCTTCCTACGCGCGTCAAACGCTACTAGTTTCAATTATTTATCGCAATATGCTTCGTAGTTATAGCGCTCGGAGCAGAATATATTTGCAGACAGCACTGCAGGTCTGACCATAAGTCAACAGGTGAGGCACTGACCTGACACTGTCCCGTCCCCATATTAGGGACAGTATTAGCTATTTGTTCAACCCTTTCAATATTTATCTCGTTCAAAAAGTCATTCTGTACAGTTAATTTTTAGATTATTGTTTGAGAGTATGCGATATTTTCTTGCAGTGGCTACCTTGGTAGCCTACAAATGCCAACAACACATTCCATTTTGTGTTGTCTACATCTTGAAATTCTTAATCTTTAGGGTATCCATAGCTGAACCACTTTCACTATGGGGCCAACTCTGAAAAATTAAAAAAAAATCTACTGTTTCATATATTTCTAGAGGGTTTTGTTACACCCAATCTAGACTATAGTGTATATAGGTAAGTAATTTTATTATATTTATTAAGTGTCTAATGTCAAATGGGTATCAGTTTCTAAATCGTGCATAATTATTAATTTCAGTATTCAGATGTCAATAATTTATAATTTTAAGCTAATCTACACAGTTTTAGTGTAGGTAAATAAATTTTGAACAAAATATAACATTATAAATTTGATGTTATAGAATAGATCATGTGAGAAATATTATTTTAATGAGATTAGAAAATATTTGTATTATTTAATGTTATATAGGTATTTGTATAATAATTAGTATTAAAAATATATATATACATGATTTTGTAAATAAATACGATATGCGTATTATTAAATCTGACATCTCATTTTATGTATCTAGTTTTATATTTAAGTAATATTAATTTTAACTGCAAACCATATGTTTAAGAATTAGAGTTTAATAGTGTTTATCATTTTTTATGTGATCTTATTCAGTGTAATGTATGTATTTTATGTGCTTTTAATACAAGGCCTCGATAGCAACTTATTAATTCTTGAAATGTAGATACTTCGGTCAGATTTAAAATGACCGTGATACATATTATGTATAGGGTGTACAATGGTTTGTTGCAGTTTTAGATGAGTACCCACTCTGCTTTCGCCAAGCTTATCCCCCGCCTCCGTGTTACGCTATGAATAAATAGCAGTATATAATAAATAATGTTTGTTTCACAAAATTACAGCTATCTTTAGAAAGTCAGTGGCCACGATTCCTGCAAACTTATATGTATAGTCCGTCATCCCATGCCGTTGATTCCAAACTATTGTTTACCACCTTCGTTCTAGTATCAAACGAAAGAGCTCGACGAGGGTTTTTTGAAAATTTTAGTTATACTGCGCAGACCCGGGCGGATGCGCAGATATTAAGTTTCAAAAAAATCTGATTTTTAAAATCATTCTGCTTCGTTACCACAATTATTTCCAGGTAATTTTTAGCATGGTTTGAGAAACCACCAATAACCTTTTTTTTTAAATATTTTGTATGACCAATTACCACTAAAGGGCGTATTTTATTTTATGACTAATTGAAAGTTGGTACATTTTCAGGATTTTTTGGGAATATTGACTACCGACTAAAAGTACCACAGCATGAAAGTGGTTATCTGGGTAAACTTAAATCGCAAACTGTGACAGATTTTATTGAGCATTATCCATTCTATGACCACTTTCATTTTAAAATTTTAATCGGTCATAAAATTAAAAATAGCGAATTCGTATTAAAATGATGTTGATCGGTGATTGTTTTAGATACATAAAAGAAAAAATAATATTTTGACGGTAGTTTTTCGGAAAGCCCTAATCTAGATCTATCGTTCTAGACTAGTTCAGCATTGGTAAAGAATAGTTTCTAATACACATGAGTGCCGGATGACGTACTATTAAGATCAGTCTGTCTGTCTCTTTTGTTATCGGTGTTTTTTCGTAAAGGACAGAAGGTGTCATTTTAAGTTTAGAGCTGTCAAATTAATCGACAGCTTACACCTTTAGACAAATTTAGATCGGATTCAAATACGGCATGTATTTGAATCCGATCTAAATTTGTATGCAGCTGTCTTAATTTGACAGCTCTAAACCTAAAATAACCCCTGTCCTTTTCTTACCGATAACGAAAGAGAAAGACGGACCGAACTTAAAATTAAGTTTGCAGGAATCGTGGCCATTGTTTACCTAATTAAATATATTTCTATCAACGCAGATTCATAATCAGTGTGAAATGAAGGTTACATTATTATCGTTGTACAGTATTGAATGTTATAATCTATATTATACTAATGTATTTTTTATATAAAATGACTGAGAATTTAAAATCTAAACAATTAGGTATTTGTAAATAAACATTAATATTGTATACACGTGTGCGGCGCATCAGTGATGTGCGCCACTTTTTATAATGTTTTATTTACATTATTAGAAAAGAAAATTGTTACTATAACTGATAGCTAACACAAATTAAAATTAGTAAGATCAGATGAGAATAGATCTTACAGTTCGGCCCTAATTACACTAGCGAATTGCAAGCGTATTTCTAACTCCAACGTAGGCGTGAAGTCTTCGTCGTCTGTGCGCAACGAGATCGCAGCGGTTTCTCAATATTATACAGTACAAAAACGCGGATCATAATCTGCGATCTTGTCGCGCACACGTGGGGAATCCGTCACGCACACACGGCGAATACGTTGCGCGTACATTGACAGATCGCTTCGCTGGAAATAAATACGCTCACAATTCGTTAGTGTAATAAGGCCATGAGGCTGTAATAAATTAACGTTCAATCATTAATATGGTGAACATTAAATAAATTTACATAACACACATTTTTAATTATTTTTACATTAGAGCTTTCCAATGTGTATTTTGCTATTAAGGGTGCCAATGTGGATATAATTTTATATCTTTGGTTACACTACATAACACAAACCACATATTTATTTAACGAAATTGTTTAAATTTGTACAGAAACTGAATGTCACTGTAGATTATAAATTATTCATCATTATCTATGAGACGTGGAATATGTCTACCCACAGATCAAATCGCGTCGAAGTCATGGTACACACGTGATACGTACTAAATATGAGATAAATAGCCGTGTCTTACTCGTAGCAGTTAGCTTCTAAATCCGCGCCGCTAAATTATATATTTGAAAGTTTGAAATTCGTTCTCTGTTAAGTGCTTATTATTACACAAGCGAGACGGGTTCAGTGGACTAAATAGTCGACGATTTAGTGTATCTACTAAATCTAAATCGCAGAATAAAGAGCCAATGCAGACGAGAGACTGTCCGCGGCGTACTAATTACTCCGTGAAAATAGGCTACTGCCTATTTCTCTTCTTTCTATTTTTTTTTCTCTACTGAGAACTCTATGACAACGCACACGGCACTACTATTTACGCGGATAAAAAGTACCGGGTACAACGAAGGACACTCGCGGACCGGACCGTATAAATAGTACGCGGGTGTCCCTCGAAATAATACAACCGACGTGTTTATGCGCATCAACGCAGACGGCAGATTTCAGTCAGCGTTGAGCGTTCGCGAGTGATGCACGCGTCGCGCACCATGAATGTTCTATCTATCTATCAGCCCGTGTATGTCCACTGCTGGTCATAGGACCAGCTGTGGACAAACCGAGTAACAGAGAGCGCAACATTACTCGGTCCTCCGCCTTTCTCATCCAACCTTCGCCCGCAACCTTCTTCAGGTCGTCGGTCCACCGGGCAGGGGACGTCCCACACTGCGCTTTCTTGTACGCGTTCACCATGAATGTTGATATCGATGTATCTTGTAGGTACCTCAAGTAGATAATAAACGTAATCTCAGAATGTGCGCGTCCATAACAACCTCCTCTCTAGACTTTCGCCGACGAACTCAGTGTGCGTCGAGTCCGTATATTGTCCGTCGCGCAGTTCGTGGACAGTACGCGGCGGACAGTCTCGTCTGCGTAGGCTCTAAGCGTACTAAATGCATCAGTCAAGTGTAAAAAGTCGCGCTTTACGCGAACTCCTCTCTTCTCTTCACAGAGAACTTTAGGTACATGCTCTTAAGTAACTTATCGATGTCAATAGTCATAGCCAATTTAATAGGAATCAATGGATTTGTTTACCAATATTTCCTATATAGTTTTATTATACTGAATAAAATATTAAAAATAAAGTGTGAAGCGAAATTAGCATTTTGTTTTACTTGTCCTTCATTCTTGTACAGTGGAAGACACATTTCCAGCTATACTCTGTTTGAATGTGAGTTAAAGCGACGAAAGTACCGAATGATATACCTTGCTATGTTGGCCACTGTACAGTGGAAGACATCAATCAAACTATATTCTGTGGAACCCTGTCGCAATAAGTTTTCTGTTGTTTTCTTGACAGTATAAATGTGTCATGTGTTGTCCACTGTATTACACGTAAACTATTTGAGCAGCGATAATACTTACGGCCAATCTTATTTTTGTTTATAGTAAGTACAAAAGAACAAAATTATATTAAACACAAACTGACCGCCAGGACAGTTGTACTATAAACTACGATACGGGTCTTTTTGTACTATAAACAACAATATAGGCATAATATAACAATATAGGCGTAATGACAGCGGTTACATGCTATAAGAAAACTAGATTTGCCTAACTAATTTGCTCTATAAATTCAATAGAAATTTTCCTCATACTGTTGTGTGCAAAGTGCGATGTGTTTGCTGATGGATGGTCGAAGATATGTCAGGTTCTGCGAGCGAGAGGTAGTACATGCAGTTGGACCACGAGTCCGCAGCGGTATGAATGTACCCTTTGTTTACGGGGTATTGTACTACTATATTATCAAAATTGATTCTAAGTTCATACGTAATGTAAATTTTAAAGCTATCTTCTTTAATTTACTGTAATAGGTATGTATTTGCCGTTGTAATTAATAAATATAAGTACAATCGAATCCATAATGGCTTACGTGGGTATGTAGACGGGGGGAACGATCAAAACAAAAGACTACCGGACAGTTGTGTAAACTACCATTTGGACAGACTATACATACATGACACCAAATAGTCTATATTATATCAGTCAGAAATTATTCCTCGTGGCAACTGATATAACCCAGTCCAATTAGTAGAGGGGCGTCGGACTCATAATTACATTGATTGGGTTATTCCCATTTGGTTAGATCATTGGTACCTTAATCGGATGAATTTAAATTTGCATGTGCAGGGCATAACTTTGTCCCATGAGTAACAAAATAATAATGTTCTGGTGTATTTAAGCAAGTTTTTTTAATTTTTGAATTCGGCAATTTATTACTTTTTGCCGGAATAGGAGATAATCCTGCAAAGTTTTACCACTAGAGGCGCCACTAGCGCAATGATACGTAGCCAATCAACATACGTCCCTTTCCACCAAATCTTTTTTTTACCCTTACCCGACGCGGCAAGCTGCCCTAACAATTTTTTTAGGTCTGCAATTTGAAATGGTTATATTATATGATGCCATGATATCATCACAATTTTACAATAGCTTTTGAGAAATTAAATTAATCTTAACTCAACTTAAAATAAGGAGAAATTTGTGATATCTTCAAAAATGACGTCACGGTTTGCTTTGCTGTTTACGGAGTGTGCTCGTGGCTCCATCTACGCAACGTTTCGCGTTTTATGTCCTATTGGGAGGTATACTTATTTGTTACATAAATGAAAAAACAAAATTCATATATATATCATTTATTAACAAATACATGTTGTAACTGATTACAAGTAGGTAATTCACTAAAGAACGACGCCCAAAGAGCGTGACGAAATTAAAAATAAATATCATTAATACAAAAAGGACAAAATAATATCACAAATAATGGTTGAGTAAATGTTGCAAATTTGTAGAAATTATGCAGATTAGGTACACACTTGTTCACTTCTTGTCAAAATAATGTGATTGACAAAAGGCAGAGGAAACAATTCCGACAACTATTTGACGTGAATGGTACTTTATATTTTGATGTCTGTGAGTCCCGGCAGGACCCGGGATTTCGTAGCGGTTTCTAGGCGACGATTTTCGCTTCGTTAGTGCTCTTTAGGACCCAAAAATCAATGTTAGTGCTCTCGTACTTTCCGAGATGTGGCGTCCGAAAGGTGATCCTGCTGGGGTCACGCGGACTACAGCAGGACCACCGTGTCGAGCAGTAACGGAGCATGCTACATTCTTCTGCCATACCATCAGCGCTCCCATTGGTGCCTGTGGTGCTCAAAAATCAGAACCGATTCTCTTCTACGAGCCGAGAAATCCGGCTTCAAAGCTTTGGTTACTGTGATGTAAAAGGGCCGACGAAACTTATCTCGATTCAGCGGGAACGGAGTGTGCGGTTTTCATGGGATCTTAACTCGCCAACAATTATTATCAAAGCATTAATGAAAATCGTCACATAAAAACCGATACGACTGCAGTTAACACAGACATCTTTATTTGATTAGGAAACGATGGTTTCAGTTACATGCTTTTTTAGAGGCTACATTATATTATCTTAATTGTAGCTGTTAAGGGAATAGGTTCCAAGGTACCTGAGATCGATTTTAGAAAAAAATAAAATGGATTATTTTTAGTATTGAATTTTCAATTATTTTTTTTGCATATTCGTATTCAGATTCTTACTTCGAACAAAAAATGTAAATTGTAAATTATGATACGTCTAATTAGGGCGGTTGTGCACTACTCCGTGTTTCGTTCCATGGCCGGATCGGATCGGATCTTTAACTCATATATTACGCTAATGAGTGAAAGAAAGATCCGATCCGATCCGGCGAAACACGGGGTAGTGGACAACCTAATTAAGGTCTAATGTTTCTTGTGTTTTCCTTAGGAAATAGGTTGGTAATTTAATACAAATCTTTTACATATTCAAATTCAGATTCATACTACTAAAATAAATAAATAAAACAATTGATGCCATTATATTTCTCGCCATAATCGATCCCTCCCGTAACTGCTATAGTTCTGAAGTGAGTGACCCCTAAAAGAACTCATCATGTATGTCTCAAATAGAAGTATTTTAGTAATGTAACGGTGGTAAGTTTCATAATGAGTAGTATTCGAAAATGATAATTACACAACGGGATCATCATTATCTTTTTCTAATAGCAGGTATGTCAAGAGAGCGTATTCTTCAATATAATTTGACATGCATAAGTAAATAAATATAATTAAAAATGCCGCCGTTTAGTATAATAATCTAAGTCACTTTTAATTTATTCGTTTCTAGATGGTGATGTGAAATTAAACGAAGACGTAAAGTTGCCAATACAAAAATTGTTTGTATTTCAAACAAAATCAACTCGCCAAGTTCGTGCTGCGAAATTATACATAAATTTTAATCGATAGTGAACGCAAAGGTATTATTATTTCCGAATGAATAGCGGCACTGTATTGACTGATTGAGTCGACATTTCAACATACAAAAAGTCTGCCAGTTTATGGGCCATATGATTCGCGACCCCAAGCACAGCTTTTTATTGCAGAGGTTCTTACAGAGTATTGACAATAACCTAACTGAGATCAGTTAATTGAAAATTAAAAAGTCAGTACGTTATTTATTAGTACATATACTCTTTGAACAGTGTAATAATATTTTTTTATATTTACTAAATTATCGCCATGTTAAATGGTTAGAGGTTTTATTATTTACTTTTCTCTTCAATGAGTTAATAACTACTTAGACTATTAAAAATGTTTAACATACAAGCATCGTGAAATCAACTATTCACGATTTATAGTCATTCATAGTTCACGCCCCAGTTGTATTTGTCACATCACATTTCATCGTAGCATAAAAAGGTTCAATTTATACAGTGTAACAAAATACCTGTAAAAATATTATAAATTGTTATCGATATTACAAGAGGTTATCTTGCATATTGATTTATAATATTCTTATGACCCAAATCTGTGCAATATCTGTTGATAAGTGTTGTAATAGTAATAGTTCAGCTACCGATACTGAATCACCCTGCAAGTATATTATTACAGGTGTTCTCTTACATCTTGTATATGAATTTTCAAGTGGTTCCAACGTAAGATGGTCTGACAAATACGGTAAGCAAGGTATTTTACGATCTGCGCAAGGTGGCTGGCAGCGACTGGATGAGAAGAGCCGAAGATCGGGCTCAATGGCGCGCCCTGGGAGAGGCCTATGTCCAGCAGTGGACTAGAATAGGCTGCTGATGATGATGATGATGATGAAGGTATTTTACAGCCAGTGTTATGGTCATCACAAACATTTATATTCTTCTACAGGTGAGATTGAGAATGTGTTGAGACGTTTTGTGTAGATGTTTATGTATAACATGCGCAGGCGGATGCTAGGTTTATAAACTTGAACCGTGTTGACCAAACCGTTTGAATTGTCCAAAATGGGGTGTTGCGACACTGACATATATCAGTGTTAGTTTTAGCTGTGGCCTTAGGTAAGTATGTAAATATGTTTTCTGACACTATAATAAATATGCTACTACACTACCGGGCTGGTAATCGGGAGGTGTCTCACACCCGCGCAGCTTTACCCGAGCAGTGATATTTGCCATGCACTCGCGCAGATTTGTCGATAAAAGTAATTGAAGAATAGAAATGGAACAATGGCACCAGATGTTGACCGGATCATTGTAAACCATTTATTCGATATCAAATATATCAAGTCTTGTCACTAGCGCATAATACTGCTACTTAATAGTGCCATCCCGACATGTGGCGGACTCACTGATTGTACATTAGTGGGCGGTCTATACTTTTTTGCTTAATCCATCCGGCTGTTAATAGTATTTGCGATAAAAGCTCTAAATGTTAAAATTATACTAAAGAATGCTTTGGTGCGGATGGGTTGCGAGGGCTTGTGGGATGTCATCAACCATACTCCTGCCTCTGCAGTGCTACGGACACCTTATAGAGGCTCTCCATCATGAAGGAAAGATTCTGGGACAACTCGTTGACTGGCCGCGTTATGGCGACCATTTCTGTGGAAATTAAGTTAGATTAATATAACGTATTAAGAATTAATGAAACCATCGACTAATGTGGAGATCCCCTTACTTTGTCCTGGAAACCATCAGGTTCCAGATGTGGGAATGGAAACATGGTCTTAAATATTTGAGCTCAAACTTAGTACCATCAATGGTACTAGCGATACATAATAGTGTCGCTAGTACCATCAATGGTACAAATCAATGGTACTACTGACGTTAGGGGGATCCACCTAACTATTACCGTTCCAGAGATCCTGTCTAACATCAAAGATAATCCTAGACAGATCTAAGAGTGTCTTTGACAACTTTGACTAGTGGTTTTCCAGATAATGTTTTTTTATGATATGATGCCACAGATATAACAGATATACGTCGAACTTATAAACACCACTCATTTAGTCGGCGGTTTAAAATGTATTCTACCGAGTAGTAAAAGGTGTAGGTAATACTCTGAAGCTATTAAAATAACGACGTAAAATCGCGAAGACATGCTATTAATGAAAGTGACAGCTTCATTGTTAGTTGTTTAATTGTGTATCAAAGTCCATGAAACTTTACTTTGTACTTAATATTTTTTTCCTGCTAAACAAAAAAATAGTTCGTCATATATAAAAGAACGCGATTATGCGATTCGCGCGAACTTTGTTCGTAAGAACGCGGGATGAAACATACTGATGTCCTAATTGACTGTCGCGCGAAATAGTCATCGCGCGAACCTTACTCGCGCGATACGCGTGGTCGCGTTGTATTAGGACAGACAACTCCTCAGTGCCTATAAACACTGGGCGATTCGGGGAGGCAAGCAAGCAAGCTGTTGACAGACTGCTTCGCTGGAAATGCGCTCGCAAATCGCCATGTGATGTGATAAGCCAAGGTTACCTATAAATACATATAGTATGTAAAGTAAATGTTCACGTACCAGAGTGCGCTTGCGCTAAGCCTTTGCAGTAAACATGTAGTAGGCTCGTGACGTCGTCTTCAGGCAGTTCGCCGCGTTCGAGAATGCGCTCCGCGTTGCGGTCACGCACTAATGCCAGCGCCGCACCCCATCTGCACCATTACCATAAGGCGGTGAAATTTTGGAAAGGAAATAGTGCTAGCCTGCAATCTGTAGCTGGACTACAATCCGCGGCACATAAGTTGAACAAAAATGGCGGTCGATCCGCTCGGGTACATTGTACAACATGCTATATGGTTACGCGCGGCCCCTTGCGTCGCACCTCATACCGCACTTCGATTAAGAACCGAAATTTGTCACTGCGCATCCGCCATTTTTGGTCAACTTACGTGCCGCGATCTGTACATATATGTTGCTTAGGCCGGGTCCCCTCCCCCCAGACAGTCCCTCCTTCAAATTGATAGTCATGTAAAGTTAACACTGGGCATACATTGGGACAGGGCGAAGTTCGTTACACTTACATATGTCGCTAAACCTTATGCTAGTAATATTATATATAACGCAAATATTTTGAAATTCACCCTATGTAGATAGCTCGCTAGAGAAGTTTTCTATGGAAACCGCATCTGATAGTTGGCGCATGAAATGTGTGCATCGTCCGATACATTATCATTCTAGAGGAGAGAGCGCTACTAGTCCAACTTCTGTAATATAACGTATTTGTCACTACGTTGAACAGGTATTGCAATCAATATTTTGTTGCAGATCTGAATAATTTTTTTTACGTATTTATAACAAACTTATATGTATATTGAATATATTATATATACAGCTAGCATTTCTGTGTTTCGTTTTGAAGGATAAGAGAGTCAGCGTAATTACCGGCACATGAGGCATTTCATCTTAGTTCTCAAAGTTAGCAGCGCCTCAAAAACCCTTTTATAGTGACAGTAAGGTGAGATGTCTATGGGCGAAGGTGACCACTTACTACCAGGTGGCCTGTTCGCTCGTCTGCTTACTTGATTTAATAAAAAAATTACAGTAGTACAATATTTAATATAGAGAGCAGACGACCCCAACGGCGAGCATGCGTGAAACGACGAATGACTGCGAGCGTGCCAAGATATGATTCGTGGCGCTCCGTTCTCTCGGCCTACCCCGCAAGAGACGTAACGTGAAGGTATACATATATGTTATTCGTATATTGACCTTTGACGCTGCATCAGATGTAAGAGTTTAGCGTCATCGTGTGGCGCGGGCGAGTGCTCGGCCCAGGCGTCGCCGGCGCAGGACGCGAGTGCGCTACGTACTGCAGCCAATGCGCCGCTCATTTCTACACCCTGTGGAAATATCAAGCAATAAGAAGCTTATCTTCAATTATTGTTCGAAACGCAACATAGAATCATACATTATTAAGCATAACGGCAGCAGTCAAGGTCTTCCCTCTCGTTCTGGCACATACACAATATATGTCTTGCTCTTTTCTCTCGGAATGTTATAGGACGTACATTGTAAAAGTACAAATAAAAGTTAATTAGTTAAAAGCGGAATTTTATTTCCAATCATCAAAATAATTGGCAGTTTCTCCCACGATTATTATTAAACTTCTTCATTACATTTGTGCTGTGGTGGTCATGTCTGTTTAGTATCGTCTTGGGATACGAACAGGTTTTATCGGTTTTTGATTTGTACGTAATTTATCTCAGTTTCAAAATATATTGGTTGTTTGCATTGATAATAGGACTAACTAGCATTCTTGTAAAAAATATTTCTTAGTAATCGTAGTTGAAAATTGTTTTTTATGATTATTTAGAACCTTTGTGCAAAAACCTGCAATAATGGTAGTACTATTGTTATGGTGAATATATAAATGGTTATAAAAACACTTTTCACCATAACAATAGTACAATAACATGCAACATAAAGAATAATAATTTTCATAATTATGGTGTTTGAAAGAAATATATTGTTACGCCAGAGCTTTTGGTATACAGGTGATTTTTAAACTCATCACACCATAATGTGGTTTTTGATCAGAATAAAAACCGATTATGATAATACCCGTTCTTCGCTGAATGATTCTGCCGTCATAAGAAATGGCGTATCAGGTCAAGGCAATTTTTAGAAAATTGCAAAAAAAAACAAAACAAAGTTCGTACTGGTACGTATTGGTAAATAAATAAATAAATAACAAAAAATTAGATGCACTTGCAGTTTCTTTATCTAATTCTGGCTGTATATTTAACTTAATTTTCGATCAACTACCATTTACTTTCTTCGTAGTACGGTAGGATTGATCATAGTGAGGAACACAAGTTAAGCATACCTAAGCGACCAAAGCGTTAGCGAAGCGGGAAGGCGGCGTCAACAAAGTGGGACGGACGCGACCACATGTTCTACGAAACAGATGGGACACTAAAGAGTTTTGATAACCTAATTTCTTAAAATTAAACCTGACGTGAGTTGACGTCTGAGTGTGCCGCGACGCGGACGCTCAGGCGTGCATGACTAGTTTCGCGTTGCAGACGTTGCCGCATCGCCACCGCTTCGCAGTCGCTCAGGTTTGAAAAGCCCTTTAAGTTACCCTGTTGTCGAGAGCTGCGTGGTACACGGCGACCACCATTTTGTTGTTGGTCTCCAGCAGTAGCAGCAACTGGAAGATGAGCTTGTACAGACAGCGCCCCACCTCCTCGCTCGAGCCTCGCGACAGTTCCAGGGTCTGAACAAACAAAACGTTTATTAGAAATATATACAACGAAAACAATGGCCGTCTTGCGCCAATCGTCAACTCTTTAAAACTAACCCTAGGTCGATTTTGTATTAAAAAGCATTGACAATTCGCATGTAATTTCATGGCCCAAATTGGCGCAACTCCGCCTTATGTTGTTACAATATTGTCAAAAAAATAAAATCATTTTTATTTATTTCACATTCAGGTTGTAACAAAATATCTGTGTTCAGTGATCTCTGGCATGGCGACTTATTATAGATAATTAAATAAATTTTCACTGCACTTACTAAAAAAAGTGTTCGAATTCGCTTTTTATTCACTATGGCTGTAATGACATTTGAAATTCGAAGATGAATTTTGAAATGTGTGTGAACCCCGAACACAGTGCGACCAAAGAGGTCGAAAGGAGATTGTATGAAAATATAACGGCGGTAGATTTATTTTCATCGAAGGGGAAATGTAGAGTAGTGTTTCACTCGGTAGCAAAATTAATTCCATCTCGAGCGATGCAGATTCTCAGGACTTTAACCTTGTAACACAATCTGCTACCTGTTTATTTCGAACTGTTTATGACTTTGTAAATTGCCACGACCCGACGGGTCGATAGGAGAGACAAATATTAATTTGTTAAGAAATTTGAGAGAAATTGCCATTAATACAGCTGTATTCAGGCCCGCTGATAGCCACATGAGCGCCCGTGTGCAAAACCGATTATGCCGCCCCATATCCTCTTTTGAAGCGAAATTTCCGTTTATGTGAATTTAGGACTGGAACAATGAATGAAAAAGAGTTTGATTTTAACAAGACAAGATCGGTGTATTTGCCGCCCCCTGGACGTGCCGCCCGTGTGCCGTGCATGCCTTGCACTCTGTATTTACTTCTGACAGGCATACTTACTTCCAAAGCATGATCTCGCCTATCGAAATAAGTTTCGAGGTGCTCGTTGATCTCCAAAGCGGCGAATCTGACCGCATCCCTCACTCTGGGACTGTCGGCGGCGGCGGGGCCGACCCACAGCAGCGGAGGCTCCTCGCAGCCCAGCCGCTCTAGCACGGCTGACAGCTCGGCGGCTCCACCGCTTGTGAACGCACCCTCGGCACATAGGGACACCGTTTTCGACGTTACCTCCTATTGGCGAACATTTATAACAATTAAAAAAGTTTTCCCCCCGCATAAGCGAGGCACAGCCTAGCCAGATCCACAGTGCGGGTCCTGTGCAAGTTTTGTCACGTTTTCCTACACCTAGAAATACATTTGTATGCAAGTCTACTAAATGATAAAAACAAAAACAAGAACCTCATCGGCGTCCTTCTGTATGGGTAACTAGAATCTAACCAATATGCCACCGAAATATCACAACGTGTCACAGACTAAATAAATACATTTTACAGTAAATTACCTTGAGAACGGTATGTAGGCGATGGACCAAGGCTAGAGGTTGCATGTGAGTGGCGTGCCGCAACAACGCCGCCACAGATGTACGCCACGCGTCGCGCAGCATCGCCCCCGCCCCGGGCACGGGGGTCACGTCGCCGCGGTCGCCTGGGTCAAATTATAATAATTACTATTTTAGAATAGGAGATCATTCTGCAATGTTTTACAACTAGAGGCGCCACTAGCACAATACGTTATTAAATATTTTCTGAGCAAAAAACATTCAAAAATATGTGCAGCACACTTTAATCCTGAATATTTTAATGAAATAGGTATTAAATATCGTGTACGACTTAAATATGATTTTGTTCTAAACATAACTAAAATAATTCATTACTTTTAATAACAATTTACGGAGTTAGTGGCTCCATCTACGCAACGCTTTGCGTTTTATGTTCTATTGAAACTATGGTGAGACATTTTCAAATATGTAATTAACTACGGATTACTCCTATTAATGTCGTCTACGGCGGCGCCTGCACTCTCCGAGAGGGCGTGTCGTGCTGCTGACCGCAGTACGTGACGAAGCGCCGTCGCGTCGAAATCGGGCGTTTCGCACTCTCCGTGATCAAGGCCTTCAAAACAGGCCGAAACTAGTTGGTGGACTTCCGATTTTCATTAGTGACCAGTGATCATCAGTGAATCCGTAGTAATTTTACATATTTATAATAATTACTCTTTATATTTTAAGTATTCTAGAAATTGAATTTTTATTTTTTCAGCGCATCCAGCAGAATTACAATCATACTAGACAAAACATTTAGAAGTTAAGTACACATCCCGTAACAAGCATTAAAAGGTGGTAACTACTAATCCACGAACGTAATTAGAAAATGAGAAACGTGACGTCTTCTGTCGATTTTCGAGACCAAGTACAGTATGCAAAAAAGTTTGAAGCAAATAAAATATCATGAATTGAAAGTTTCAATGAAAATTTGACGATAAATCACATTTAATGGATGACTGTGCGAACGGTACTAAGGACTCGGGTAGATAGAAATGGGGATGGGGGATAGAGGCGGGACACGGGAAGGGGACCGCTTCCCGTGTCCCGCCTCTGTTCCCGGGCATCCCCATTTCCAGCTACCTTCTTTTCTTCTTTATTTTATTTTATTAGGGTAGTTTACATCCTTATTTACAAGTTACATATGCATATAGAAAAGCAAAAGTCATTTATAAGCTTCCACAGTTAATAAAAAAACAACTCAAACTAGATATCTTGTAGGTACTACAGATAGCTAGAGGAAAACTCGTTAGTAAGTAAGGATTTTACGGAATTAGGACTGCTATTGAAAATATTCGTATCTATATTGTTTGTTGCTTGACTGATTAAATGCTGCACATGCTCTTACTAGGTAGCTATTCTTTCTGTAATTAGTGTGGTACTTAGGGACGTGAAGTAACCTGTTACTCCGTAAATTTGGATATGAAACCGTCAATGAAATTTTGCTAAGGAGCTCAGGACAATCAATTTTACTTTGAGAAATTTTTAGTAGGAATGTAGCATCCGCTATATAACCGGACCGGCCGGACAGTAAGTGGCACATATAAATGCGCTAGGTAATACCGTCAGGTTCGCCACTGGAGGCGCTCGAGAATGAGTGCGCCCGGGGCCGCAGCGCCAGCTCGTTGGCAGCGCCCGTGTCTCCCTCGCCGCGACTGCCGCCAGTGCCTTCGTCCCAACCGCCCTCTTCGTCGGATGAGTCCTCGTGAGTACTCTGATAGGAAGGTACCAAATTAAAATATTTTAATGCAATAATTTAACACAGATATACTGCATTTCGACTGCAAGTCAGCAGCAAAACTGCATCAGTAGGACATACAACGCAAAGCATTACGTAGGTGGAGCCACTAGCACACTCCTTAAACAGAAAAGCAAAACGAAACGTTATTGTTGAAGATATCACAAATTTCTCGTTATTTGGCATCATATGGCCATTTCAAAATAGCAAACCTAAAAAATCTGATAAGACAGCGTGGCGCGTGTCTGAAGGATAAAAAAGATTTGGTGGAAAGGAACGTATCTACATGTTGATTGGCTACGTACCGTTGTGCTAGTGGCGCCTCTAGTGGTAAAACATTACAGAATTATAACATAAATTACGAAAAATTGCTCTAAAAAAATTTGGGATACCTCTACATGTATAACTCTACATTGAAAATTTAAAAAACCCCCGACTTACCACTGTGGAGATCCCTTTTCCTGGTTATCATCAGGTCCTTGAGGTTCCAGATGTGGGAAGGGCTCCATGGTCCTAAACATTTGAGCTCAAACTAGAACCATCTAGCTATTACCGTTCCAGAGATCCCATCTGACATCAACTCCAAGATCTTGGAAACCACTGATTCAATTTTTATCAGACACGGCTAAGAACACCTCGACAAAATTATCTATTAAATGAATAAAACCGGGTCCAAATCGGATCACCGTTGTCAAGTTATGAGGCCACAGACAAACGTGTCAAACTTATAACACCCCCCAACCGATGGAGGGCCATCGGTTGGGGGTTAAAAACTGTTTCAAAATTGGAATGAAGCTATACACATGAAGCCGTACGCGCCGCACGCTTCTTATTTTGCTGACCGCGTCAAATATAAAATAAACTAACGGGTTTGTTGGCTTGTGGCATGTCAGGTTTCCGCGGCTGGCACGGCGGGCTCCGCTCGATGCCGAGGCTCTCGTCGCGATCCTCACTCAGCAGCCGCCGGCGGACGCCCCAGTTGAAGTTGTCTGAGCTTTCGCCCTGTAAAGTTTAACATAACGATTTATTACTCGGTACTCGCCACTATTTAATATTTTTTTAAATTTGGCTGGCGACTATCTTGCCCAAAGGAACAGCATAGCGATCCAGCGGGGCAATGCCGCCAGCATCCCTACCACACGGGCCTAATAGACATTCTTTAAGTAACATTTAAATTTGTACATTTACTATTACATATTTTGTTAGTCTTCGTTCTGTAATTACAATAGAAATATAACCAGAAATTAAAAGACCCTGTTAAGAGGGCGCCATTATCAGTTTTATAATCTGTGTTATGACGTTCCCTATAATAAAAAATAGTACCATTTAATTCCGCAAAATGGCAAGAGTTTAAAAATTTCTAGTCAGGGTATATTATCGTTACCTCAATGCTTTCGCTTTCATATTCGAGAAAATCGAAGTCTTTGAAGACGCCGAAATGGTCGGTAGGTGGCGCGCCCCCCGAAGGCTCGTTCCCGGGTGTGCCCGACACCTCTTCCAGAGACGATGCCATGGAGGACTCCCTCTCAAGCAGCTCAGAACTTTGGCTGAAGATCACCTGCGAATTAGTTCACGTTATTGAGCAAAAAAATATAAAATGCCGTTTTCTTTTTTGTCTTACATCTAAATTTTCGTTATCTGTGTGCTTAGAACAGTTAGTAATACATAATTTGACAATTCTGACATTAAGTTTATATTATGTACTTGTACCATCTCCAAATACCATTGTGACGATACAAATAAACCAATTAACACGACAGTAATCTTATTAATATTCATATGAAGATCCCATGAGTCGATAAGGATAATTTACATATACCAAACCATCAAGAGGGTGAGATTGGGTTTAGGAAAATCAGTCTTGAATTGAACCCATTATTAAGGTGATCGTATTACCTGTACCTGGGATGCTTTGTTTTTATAAAAAGTTTACTGTTTTTGTGACAAACTTTTCAATGCTGTGCATGATGATTTTATTATATTTGCGCGAGGACAGATACTGCTTTTGGTGCTGGTGCAAAATTTAATTTCCTTTATTTTATTACATAAGTTTTAGCAGAAAGGTCTTATATAGGTAGTTACTTATATATTGAATATAAATTATCAAGTGTTATATAGGTATAAATGATTCTTATTACTGTCAGGTTTTTAAATAACTCTATTTATATTTTGTGATGAAGATGTAACATGGTTAAATGACAACTAATTCGCATATGAAGAAGCGTTAGCAAAACAAGAATGATATGTGTAAAAAGTTAAAGTGAGATACTGTGGTAAGCAAATTAAAAATAATGATTGCATACGTTGCGATGTCTAAGTAATTTTGATGCCTACTCGACTGTCCTACTGTGTTCTTTAGTAATATTCATACTGTGTAAAGACATGTCGATATTTTTCTTCTATTGCCCGAGCTCCAGGTTTCATAGCTTAGTGTAGTTGTATGCGTGAAAGCGGTTGCGACATATACAGTACGTTTATACGAGTTACCTTCGAACATAAAGTGGTTATTAAATCGTCCTATATGCAGCGATGGATAGAAATTTGTTATTATTGTCTGCTATTGGTTTAGTGATTTTCATCAAAATTTTTCGAACACAACTCTCAATGTTTAATTTATACATCTTGTTTTCTGTTTACATAGGTAATATTTATTGGGATACAATTTACAGTTTTATATATAACACAATTTGTACTTACAGATGGACTTTTAGGTAGGCCAACCCTCTGACCGCATGTAGTCAATAGATTCACTAAACATTCTCGTACGCGACTCTGTCAACAAAAGTATGCGAATTCATTATACTTATCTGGATACAAATTAATCAATTTAATTCTTTTATTATAACCACATAAAATATTGGATAAGACCAAGGCAAATAAAATGAGACTCATCGAAATAAGATATCTTCATTAAATATAGATTAGTACACAACACCCTACATTTAGGTTGTGGACACTAGTTTAGCGCCATTTTTATTAGAGCTATAACGTAAAAAGACAGAGTCAATTTAAATGTAGTCTTCGTGCAACTTCATCTTCTTGTTCAGGCCGCCTGTAAGCTTGATAGCTCGAACGACAGCAGCCGGGAACGACAGTTTAACGCTTACCGTGGTACGGAGGGGCTCAGGTGAAAATGTACAATTCACAACATTAGCGCTCACCCGTAACTCCCGTTAGTTCTATGGAACTGTGGCGACATAGAACTGTTAAAACGTTTTTCTCCCAGTTGTTCCATGATAGAACAAATGCAACTAACTTTGTCCCATTAGTTCCATAGAATGAATAGTAGTTCTGCTTGATTGGAAACCTATATCTCCTTATTCAAGATATGTATATTTAAGAAAATCCTGCCCAATTTCTTTAGTCAATGTTCAATTATTTCCACTGTAACAGCGTTCACCGTTCCTTTACTTGCAAGATTCTAACCGTGCGCGCAACTAGGCTGCGACTTCCTTTGCCGACAACGCACGGTTTATGCCCATCGCATATTATACCAACTCGACACGAACCTGACACGAACTAAACTCGGAGCAAAGCATTGAAATGTGAGCTGTATATCGTATTACATACAGTAGGTTTGTAAAATTCAAAAGTAGAAGGTGAAGTAGTCGTCGATGAGTAGTCAACGCGTGGGCCACTCGTCGACAACTACTTCACTTGAATTTTGAAAACCTACTGTATGTAATACGATATAAAGCTCACATTTCAATGCTTTGCTCCGAGTTTAGTCGCTACAGTGTGCCGTCATCGGGCAAGGAACTTTGTTTTTAGAGCGACACTGCGCTAGGATTTCTAAGCTTTATTTACTTGTAGCATTTGGCTTTATAAAGCTGGCAGCAAACCTGTTTATACCTGAGACATCCAAGGTCGTTTCCAGCCCGCAGCGAGCGCGTCAGCCGGCGAGAGTGATAGCGAGCGGCGCGGCGACGCGGCGCTCTGCGGCTGCGTCGCGTTGGTAGCACTGGTGTCCGGGCCCACCACTGTTGACGCCGACCCAGACTGGGACGCGGATGACCCTATAGTCGCACGACAGTCCATATAATTATCATTATCACTACACAATAATATAATTTAAATAATATAGTGAATATTGTGCTACGTGCCTCCTCTACCTTTGTCAGGCGTGGCGACGGATGTGTTAGATAAAGAATTGGGCCCGGTAGCCGGTTGACTGCCGCCGCCTTTGGGCAAGTATTTCCTTCCAATGACCGGCGTTTGCGACAAGTCGAAAGTAAAATCCATCGTTCGACCAGGCAGCTCCTATAAATAAATAAAAAAAAGGTAAAACACAGCAAACTTATTGAATAGACACGTTTATAAATAACTTACTTATTACATTTCTAGGGTATAATATTTCGCTGTGTAAGCCATTATCCGTGTTGCGTGAATATTAATGACAAAAATGTTTACAAGTCACCTTTTTCCCGTGTAGTTCTGTATCCAGTATAGAAGATGCATGGTTGTCCCAGTACGGTGGTACCACTAATGTTGAGCACCGCGTCACCACCAGTTTGAGGATCTTCATTGCTTCTTTGTAGTTATTACCATCCTGTTAAAATAAATATTTATAAAAATATTGTTACAGTATGGAAGAGCGTCAGTGGCCTAGTGGCTAGGACTCCCATGCGACAGGTCCGAGTTCGAAACCATGCAATGACATGTACCACTGAGTTTTCCGATTTTTAAGACTACACACATTTACTCAGTGCCATCAGAATAGTTAGTTATAGCCGCTTACGTGAATGTGTTCTTGGGGATTATACAGATTTTTAAACAATGGTACGGTTAGCAAGTAAAGTGCCATATGTTACTTTTTTCATGCCATTGCCAATCCATTCCCTTTCCGATACGAAACAAATTATTTTTAGTGTTTTAGTTTTAAGTGGTTGTAACTTACGTCTATGAACTTGGCTACGACCCTGAGCAGGTCGGCGTTAACTGGCTGGGCGGCGGGCGCGTTCAGTTCCACATAGTACAGCATGCAATGCAGGATGGATAGCACTGGTGTCTGCAGGTTCACTGCGCCCTAGATACAAAACAAGATAAAATTATGGCAGTTGTAATTCATTATTCGGTTCAATGTAATTTTAGGTATACTCGGCCCATGAAATTTAAAAGCATACTTATATTCTTATATCAAACAGAGATAGTCGTTAATTTCGTGTCGACTAAATTCATTGGATTGAATAGTATGACAAAGTAATACTGCTTATTATGTTTATGGTCTGACTGTTGTACGGTCAATAGAGCAACGCGACTCCACCAATTGACGATAAGGTCGGTATGGACTTTTACAAGGTGTGTCAACTGAACAATTTGTGCAAACTACTGACCTATTTTATTAGACAGGTTCTGATTCATTAGCACCAATTCTGGGGTGCCACTCGCTAAGCTAAAACATCGCTAAATGAAACATCTAACTTACTCTTACACGATCTAGCATATGAGGGAGCGTGACAGTTTCATTTAGTTTTCAGTATAGGTTTGGCGGTCACTTTTAGTTAGATCTTGTTAAAATATTGTAACATAGAAATGTGAAAGGGTTGCGGGAGGGTTGACGGATGACGTAACAGCCATAAAAACGGGGGCCCTAAATCCTCCCGCATCGCAGGGCGACTCCCACACCGCTAAAGCGTCGTGTAGAATAAGCGGTTAATAATAATAAAAAAAATATCCCTCACTTTCTGTTTAGATTGTATGTAAATCCACGTCTAAATTCTGTAAAGCTATTTCACTTGCAAATCATGACTTGCACATCGTGCTCTTTGAGTCTTCCTCTTTTTGGTTTACATTTGTTTATTAGGTTATAAACAAATTATAATCTAATAAACGAATGTACTGGTTTAAAAAGTGTTTTAAATTTTTGGCTGTGATCCCAGGAAGCAATAGCAGTGAAATCAGAACCTAGCCTTCTAGGAAACCATGGAACGAGAAGAAAGGCAAAACGAATACGGAATGCATGACGTTTCACTTCACAAGGGTACGTCATCAACTAACTGAGTGTTACCATTATTGGATACCAGATAAAGTACAAAGATTACCATAAAAATATATTCAATGACTTCTAAATTATTAAATTCTACGTATTTGCACAGCGAAATATTTTAATCAATATTTTTTTATTGCGAGCATAATAAAACATAATTTTTAACAAGAATGTAAGAACGTGCAATTCGATAAAAGTGGCAACCCTAGTGACATACCCTTGTGAATGTAACATCATGCAATCCGTAGTCGATATGTCTGTGAAGTATGAGCGTCTTCTTGGGCCATGTAGGAAACTATCAAAATTAATACACACCTTCTCCAGCACTTCAACGAGGAAAGCTAGCATCTGCAGCGAGAGGTGCGAGTAGGTGTCCCACAGGTACTTGACGACGCACTTGGTCCATTGGAAGCTCTCCTTGCTGAAAGTCCTCCGCGAGTACAACGTCATCACTGTACCTAAGTTCTCCAGCTTCTTACTCTTCTCGGCTGTGAACTATGGACAAGATTTTTAGTTTTTTCGACACACTTGCTTGTAAAGTGGTTCTTTGGCACCGCTTTTAGGTTCATAATGCAGCTTATAAAATACGCATGCTTTTTACTTTACATTACCGCACTAGTGCTTTACATATTTTTAAAATCTGATAATAGAGTTTTTGTCTAAAAATATAATTATGAAAAAAAAGCGTGAGCGTTGGTCATTCATTAACTGTCGGCTCCAATACGGGTGTATTGGAGCCGAGAGTGTAATGAATGAATCTCCTTCGGCTCGGGGTGCAATCCATCCTCGAGTGTTATGACCAACATAGCTTACTTGTATCATAGTGTACTATTAAGAAACTGATAATCAAATATAAACTACTTATTGTATTGCATAGAAAAGTCCTTACACTCTCTTGGTGTGAAGCTCCTGACTCAGTATAGGAGTGGACTTAACATGTCAAAGTTTTTGGAAATACACAGACGTTAAAATATATATAGAATATAGAAAGTAGACTAAACATTAGCGAAAATAATGCGTGGCCAAAGCGCACACAGATTTTCAACTTATTTGTCAGTGTTGTAGAGAAGTGTCCATTGCATACATAATGAGTATGAGTGTGATGGATCATGTTAGATCTGTTTGACCTCCGTGTATATTGCTCTACATGAAGGCGAGGTTACATATAGTCGTTGACCGACCGTCTGTTCGGTCACAGCAGGCAGCCACCGGCTGTATGTGAATTAGCAGTCGTAGACCGCATTCGGCGAAAGTCTAAGTGTCACTAGGCTGTCATCGAGGGAATGACGTTCGACGACTTTGGCCAACGACCAAGTGTAAACAACGGAGGTCGGTGACCGCAGATCATCCACCACAGGTCGGTCGCCGAATCGGTCAACGACAATGTAATTGCGCCTTAACAGATACGGCGGTCTATTTAGTTATTTACCTGTGCAATGTGGCAAGCGGCGCGTACGCACAACTCGTTGGCGTCCTCATAGTGCAGCAACATGTACGGAAGCAAGGCCACGACCGTCATGGGAAAGGCGAGCGACTGCGTGGGGTCGATTACTGGCAACTCCAGCAAGGGAATCATGTCCGCCAGGACCCCCACTACTGGCTCGTACGTGTTCGGATGCGTGCAACCCTGTCAGTAAACGGATACTAATTTTATGATCCACTTTGAATAATATGAAGCAAGCACTGAAAATTTTAGAGAAACAAAACCCGCAACTGGGCTAGTTTCGATTGCTTTTTTGACATTAGTTCAAATTACAAGCCACTCTTTATCTGAAGAACACAAAATACACCACAGAGAACATGAAAAGAAAAAAATTATCACCTAATCCTCAAGGTTTCTGATGTGGGAAGGGCATCATGGTCCTAAACATTTGAGCTCAAATTCGAACCATCTAGATATTAGCGTACCAGAGGTCTCAACTGCCATCAAAGATACTCTAAAATCTTGGAAACCACTAGTCCAATTTTTATTAAATATGGCTAAGAATAATCTCGACAAAATTCTGTTAAATAAATAAATCCGCGACACACCTGATGGAAATTACGTCGCCGAAATCTCATACAAAATGATTAGCCGTCGAACTTCGGCAGCATAATGTCCGCAGTGTCCCTACACTAACACGCTCTTCCTATATCGGTCGGGGATTACAAAAATTTTCTATAAAGGGTCCGCGAAATAATTGCAATTGACAATTACAGAGAGACGGTACAATATAAAGAAGCGAGAAACGCTTACAACCTTCTCGCTTTTTTGTATTGCGCCATCCTCTCCAATTGTCAATCGCATTTGATCGTCTCCTGTAGCCTTTAGTCAGCGGAATATTATACCCTAGAAATGTAATAGACGCACGCGAGTGGCGCCACGAAATGTGTACTCAGGTGGGAGGTTAAAACGGAGTGCGTGCGGCGAGTCAATAGCGCCTTGCGTTTGACTTCGAATTTTGAAATCGATCTGTGCACATACAATGTAAGAGTTACGTAGACGGATATTCTCCTTTGTGACATCGCCGTAAGATCTTTTTTTGTTCAAATATAAATTTGAGTTTCATTGTGTGAGAAAAGTGTTGTATTATTTTCAATTCGCAAACAGTGGCGTGATGTTTGGTGCCGTCTTTTACGGGAATTTTGTTGGAAGTTACTCGTCTAGGGTATAATATGTCGCTGCCTTTAGTGCTTACTTTGAGCAAGAGCGCATGCAGCGAGGGCGACGTGTGCGCCTGCGTGCGGTCGAGTCGTTCTCTCGCGTCGGGCCGGTCGAGCGGCAGCCGCGCCATCACCCGGGCGAGGAGTCGCACGCCCAGTAGGAATTCGTGCTCGTAGTCAGACTCCAGCAGCGACGCGCCCACCCAGAACAGGGTCGCCAGGATCGTCAGCTTGTCGTCCTGAACCATCACAAATCTAATCATTTACAGGTGGTAGATCCCGATGTGAAGGATCTCCTGGGTTGGTACTGTAATAAATTTAGACGGGATTTACGGTTTAAAGCTGAGTAAGCTTTTTGGAACTTTAAGTTTATAGATAAATATAGATTTAAAAGTTAGACAGCGTCATTTCACTGAAATAAAAAGGACATTCGATTTCCTGCCTTACGAGCGAGCTTATTATCCCTTAGTTCCCAATAAATACCCTTTAAACCGTAAATTCTGTCTAAATTTATTACGGTACCACCCTCTTCTGCCGTAAAGCAGAAATGCATGCTTTTCTGTGTTTCGATTTGAAGGGTAAGAGAGCCAGGGTAATTTTCGGCACACGAAGCAATCCACCTTAGTCCTCAAGGTTAGCAGCGCATCAAAAACCATCTAATAATAATACAGTTAGGTGAGATGTGTATGGGCGGCTTACCATCAGCTGGCCCGTTTACTTGTCTGGTCTCCTTATTTAAATAAATATAACTTAACTTTAGCTTTCGGGGATATTGTCAATACTAGTTAGACACGGGATTCTTAGCTCTTACGGTTTGGGGTTTGGGCCATGCAGCATGAAACTATGCCGAAATATCGGGAGCTCAAAATAACCCCAAACTGTGATAAGAATCCCGTGTCTAACTATAGTAACAGCCGTCTTAAAGACCTAGTACAGGTGTGCAGCGAACAGTGTATTGCTTATGTATAATCGAATATTCGGCAAAGATTTTCGAACAGATTATTGGAAATAGGTTGTGCTATAAATTACTTTCTAGTCGCTTATGCGATAGGAATTCAATTGTTTCAAAGTCCAACCGATTCTAGTCGATTTCCCATACAATCCCATGTTTTACAGATAAAATTGTTAAATCAGAAAGTGACCTGTGTAGCCGTATCGCCCAGCAATTTGAGCGACTGCGCAGATCGAGAGCGGCACAAATTCGTACAGATGCCCTTGGCTGCTTCGCTGCAAGGTCTTGTGCGGGATTCTGAAACAAGAAAAACGTTTATTAATTTTTTTTCTTCCTAGATATCATCCTAACCTGTTTATCTCTGAATTATAATCGACATAGCACGATGAGAGTTAGTTAAGTCGCGTTCCATTATGCATGCGTAAGTGCAGGTTATCTGCGCGCAGGTATGACGTCACAACCTGTGTAACCAATAGGCCTGTTTGTTGCGAGATCATCTACAGAACCTACCTACTTGCATAAAATAAATATTATTCCTGTTAAGTTTAAAAAATAATAATAAGGAGAGCAGACGAGCAAACGGGCCACCTGATGTGAATATTCAACTGAAATGTCCATAATTTTCAACGTTATGTATTAAATGTATAGATACTTATGTGTGAAAATATCTAAATATTTATTGCATTAGTTTTAAAAGGTATGTAGCCTCGTAAACGTTGTAGGTCCTTTATGTTTTGGTAAACCATGACTGTGTTACTGGTACAACTAATTATCATGTGTTTTATGTTACAATAACGAACTTTCAAAGCAGTGGACCCACTTGTACGCAAAATGCAGGTTGAAGGTTGCTTGCGATTGGTTGGTTGTGACGTCAATCTGCAATGCACTAATCCCAGAAAGTACCGGAAGATGAAATGTAGGCAGGCCCCCACCAGGTAGACCGACGATGGAGGCTTTTGCTTTTGGCTTTTTTGGATGGCTTTTGGCATTTCGCGTATATTACTTTTGGCATTATGCGTATTTGGCATTTCGCGTATTTGGCATTTTGCGAATTTGGCTTTTTGCGTACAAATTTTCGTTTTTGGCGTTTTTGGCGTTCTGCGTCGAAAGGCTGCGCACTGGTTCTAACCCTCACATAGAATGGAAACACGGCCTTATTGTACTTACGGTAGGTAGGTTCTCCACAACGGCCGCTGTTGTCGTTTCTGTCTTCAAGGGCGATGGCACACTATTTATTAGTACCAGTACAGTGGATTACACATCAAGGTATACTATATGTAACCCTGTTGCAATAAGTTAAAGAGACAAAGTACTAGGTATAGCCGTATGTGTTGTGGTATAGTTGTATAACTCACCGTGTTGTTTCTCAGCCGAAGAAGGCGGCGCGTTGCTCTTGCGCACACAGTAGGACACGGAGTAGCTGGTGCTGCGAGTATGGTTGCTCACACATCCAACGCACACCCCAGGGGATCGCTTACCTAAGGAAACAACATATTGTTAAATAAATCACAATACTATAGTGTATGTTGTATAGATTTTAAAACATCTTGTATTTCCGAATTTGATTGTCGCGTCTTCAAAAACTTTACACCTAAGCGAAATTCACGACAATTACGCCCGCGGCGAAGAAGATAAATGAAAATACCAAAATATGAGGCTAATAATTCGTGGACGGTAATAAGACGCCATTTTCGACTTGCATTATCGTTTACCATAAGGAGGTGAAACACGGGCTTGGTAATAACTGAAAGTGTGTCCGTGGTCATTTCAATTGAAAATTTAAAACAGACGGCACTGTACTTACCAGCCGAAAACGGGCTTCCATTGACTTGCTGTCCATCTTTGTTGTTCAAATTCGGCGTTGACTTAAATATATCTCGCATGTAATCCAGGGGTCTGAAGTTAGACTCCAATGAGTCCACTGCCGCCTCCAAGGTCAACAGTAGTTCGGTCACATATCCCTGCATGTCTTCACCTTGTTCGGCCACAGTTTCCACCAGACGAGAGAGTATGTCGGAAACCATACGGCCAGTCATCGCTACGCCTATGAACCGAAACACCTGAGAGGAGGTAAATTAAATGTTAATTCGATTGGAGCGACGGAATCGATAAGAAAATTCAATTTTGTATAATTTCCGTTGACAAAGAGTCGGTTTCGCGTGTTTTGAACATTATTAGCTTAAATTTTATATCAACCCAACATTAGAGGAACAAACTTCCTTGCATGAGGATCGTCTGTTTCACCATGCAAACTCAGTTTTGATTAATTGGCACTTGAAATCGAACTCGCACATCCCGTATGAGTCCGGCAGTGGCACGCGGATTGTGATATGTCTGTATAGATGAGAGCCAACCTGCAGGGAGCGGCCGGCGTAGTGTCGGCTGGGGCACGAGAGGCCGAGCTGCAGCGCCGTCTGCGCCCAGCGCTCCGAAACGAGGGCGTGCGGCAGGGACTCGCGGAATACGCGCAACACGTGCCGCACCAGGGTCGCCATCTGCTGGCAGCTGCGCAGCGTCCACACTGCCGCACAAATCAAATCACTCATTTACAATAACGCTAAACCAAATTGATGCGACATATCGTTGCCGATTTATCAGCCAATCGGTATCGGCGCCAAAAATGGTCATATAGCTTTCCGGCCGTTTTGAAATTATATTCGTATAAAGCTACAATGTCATGTCGGTGTGTAACTTGTGAATTTGTGTTTGATTCTGTACTGTAGAATAGTAATTTTTCATAACAATATCATTGTATAATGCCAACCCAATTCAATTCTTTATTTTTAACACATGCATCAGCATACAATTATAAAATAAATATGAATTTTAAATATCTACACATTTCATGGCATAGCATAGCATAACTCTCACGTCCATAATCCCCGAGGGGGTAGACAGAGGAACCATCTTCATAATAGGTAGTTCTCACTTATCGCTGTAAGATTTGGTGCACAAACGTGATAGGTGGCGAGCCTATCACCGTATTTTATTAGGCTATTTCATATCTCAGTATGATAATTAAGTGGATAAAAGGCAAAACGACTGTTTCCACTGTGGATGATAGTCAAAAATTTTGTCATTTTGATACGACGTTAGGTTTCAAGTAATTTTAAATATTATTATTTATGCCACGAACATACCTTTAGCTGTGATGTCTTCATATTGCCAAAGCGGCATGTGCGTCGGCCTGTTAGCCAAGAAGTGGACGAGCGATTTGATGACGTCAGCTACAGGCATCTCGGCCGGCTCGGCCTCCGTGGCCGGCTCCGCTGCGGGCTCGGTCTCCGCCTCGCCGGTTACTATCACAGGTAAAGACGGGTAGTTGTCTCCTTCGCCTGTTAACAAATGAAACTATTGAACCGATTTTTTTAAAATTGTGTATCTGAAATGTACAGTCGACCATAGTCAACCTACCCGAAATGTCAAAATTTGAAAATCTGTAATTACCATATTGTGCAGGCATAAGGTTGAGATTTAATCGAAGGTTTTTGACAGATGGTATACTGTTGCTTGTGGTCGACTGTACACAATAGTACAGATAAAAAGAGAGTTATGTCGGTTATTCATTATACTCGAGGCTGGATTGCATTCCGAGCCGAAGGTGAGGGTGTAATGGTGCCGAGAGTGTAATGACCAATGCTCACGAGTTTCATACGTTTTTCAACACACTTAGGAGGAAAACATTTCATAAACATACTTTTAGATATAAAAACTCAATGCTGAGATTTAAAAAAAAGGAAAAGTAAAACGCACTAGTACGGTAAAGTAAAAAGCACGCTAAGCTGAGTTTAAAAAAATAATATGTAAAAGTCATTAGTGCTTTAATGTAAAGTAAAAAGCACGCGTGTTTTATAAGCTGCATTATAAACTTAAAAGCGGTGCAATAAGAGCCATAAAAATATTTTTTCAGCAGTTTGAAGACAAAATATTACAAGTAGTTATTGATGTCATAAAGTAATTACTATAGCATTAGCTGTTTTAACTACATAATTAAAGTCTTGGCTATCACATATTTTTCAATTCCCCGTAAGTAAACTGCTGGTTTACCTTCAGGAGTGACCTGTGGGTCGGAACTGAGAGAGCGCGCGTGAGCTCGTGGTGAGTGGGCACATTGAACGTGACTGTCAAAAGCTGCGTCTGGTTCTAAATCAAATAGAAGATAATAAGTGTTAAGAAAGATTAAATAAAGTTAAGTACAATGTCGAGAATTTGGATCTTTTGGGATGTGCTAAATCTTTTGGGGTTTCAAACTAGTGTAGTGAACAAAAGTGATTCTAAAATGTACTGTAGTTGACGGTCAAGGAGTTCTTAAATGAGATACTGAGACTCCTGGTTCCAACATCAGGTCGTGGACACCAAAATACTGTATCGTCATCGGGACTGAGTGCGTGTGCAAAATTTGAATCGATCTTCTGGAAGCCGGTGAAAATGTGAACACACTGACAATCAAACAGAGATTATATTAAGTGTGGTAAACATACCTATAAATGAGTGCTATAGTAAATGTATGGGAGCAGCAAAGGTAAAATTTCTGAACACATGGTGTTAATTTTTTAAATTATTTTTTTGCCATTCTATATTAGTTTAAAGTTTAAAATAATGGGCTGGACACACTTATCGTTTCCACCCGGTATATAACCTGTGAAGTTGTGCGGAACGAGTGGCAACACCGGCGGCGGGATGCCGAGGCCGAGCTGCTGCGAGCGGCTGGCAAGCAGTGCGCGCGCCACCGTCAGGTGGTCGTGGTGCGCCGCCACCGCCACCAGCAAGTTAAGCAGCAGCTGCCGGCAATGCTGGTGAACTATCCATCTGCAATTAAACGCGTTGTCAGTTATTCATCTGTGTACCACGAGCCTCCAGAGAAGTAGTACATTATTGCAGAGGCCAGGAATGTTGCCATTATTGGTCGAATATCAGTTAAAAAGTCCGAGAGTTTCGGGAATTCTTAAACAATCTTCTTCTTTTTGTCAGCCTTCGCGGACGAAGATGCCCTTGCTTCTCACATCTTTGATGCATTTTGTGTAGCCTTTTGTTTTCGGATGGATGCAGAAAAGGCAGATCGGTCTGTGGTAGGTATATAAATAATGTGTGAATGAACAAACCTGTTATGGTCCATGCCCAAGAATACTATATGGAGCATGAGTGGTACATGTATAGACCAGTCCAGTTCCACACCGTCCAAAACGACGTCGCAGAGTAGCATTACAGCCACGTTACACCTGCAAGTTTTAGGATTATCTTAGACAATATTTATTTGAGCAAATACATACGAGTATATTGCAAAAATTATAAGTATTCTAAAGTCAAAAAGAAACAGTTCAAAAGATTTTGAGTTGTAAATTTTCAAAGATTCTACAAACAACGAGAGGGACATTGGGGGAGAGATTGTGTTTCAAGCTTCTGCTAGTAAAATATATTTAAGAAATAATAATGGATCTCGTATAGGATATTACCTGTGGAAGCCCGAGACTGGTTGACTTGTGTCGGGAAGGTACTCGGAGAGTTTGGCGAAGAAGCCGCCGTACTCTGGCATGGGCAGGGGTCGCGGCTGTGGCACGTCGACGCGTGGATCTTGGGGGGTCGGAGTGACCGCCGACTCGGGTCCCAGGCCCGTCTATAGTATTATACATAATATTGTTATGTCGCAGGCAAATAGAATCCCCTAGTCTCCTAAGGCCCATGGGCTTATATGTTGGACTAAATTGTTATAGTCATTCAGACTCAATCCCAAAAAAATACAATCTATCAACTGAAGCCCATGATACTTTGTATAGACCTTCTACGCCGTAGACTAGCGAAGCAAAACTTTGCTATCTCGTAGCAAGTGGAAAATACGGAAAGAATTGTTTTGTGCACATATTGTGTTGCAATTATCGATACTGAATTAAATCACTTTGAAAACGATCAGTACATACATAGTTATTATTAAAAACAAAATATAAATTGCGTAGTAAATTATATTATTTGTGTGGTAATACGGTACTACCTATATCTTGTTTTGGAATGCGACACGTGAAATAATAAATAAGGCGTACCACACCCTCGACCTTTCACACACCTGTCCTTTGATGCGGTAAGACAACGGAAAACTAGATTTTGCTTGGAATGAATTACTTTCTCACCTGACTAAAGTTTCAACGTTTTCTCAAATAAAGAAATTTACTAAAATATTCGTAGCATAAAATAAATAAATAATAATTGATTTTATTGTTATGTAAAGGTGGCTAGTGCACCACTGAATCTTACCGGGGTAGCATCTCCATCTGAAGGCAGTGCCTGCTCGTCATCGGCCGGGGGAGTGGCGCACGGTGGGGCAGAGGAACGCTTGTCTCTCGGCGTTTCGGGCGGTTTCGTGCCGCTATATACACACGAACATACATTGTGTATACTGATTACCAAATTAGCAAAATTGTGTATACTGAGCGTTATAAAATACGATACTGAGAATTATAAAAAGCGCTTCGGGCGCGCGGCTGGGGCGCATTTTATAAGGCTGTCGGCGCAACTCGTCACGTACAATTTTCATACAATTTTAGGCCCGAGGCGCACGCTCGAAATGCTTTCTACATTCCACAAGTAACACCGTTTAAAACAGTATCTGGAAATTACTGAGAAATTAAGAAAGTTTTCACATTGAGTTTCGCAAAATATGAAAGTTTCTGTGCATCACACATATAAATAATATGTATATTTAAAAACATGCGATATTTTCTGCGAAAGATTCGTAATTGAAATTTATATTGGCAGAACTAGCAGTATTTGTGTAGTATATATAACTATTTTGCAGACTAAGTTTCCTGTGAAAATTCCCTTTTCGTTATGTTCCTAAATAAGTATTTACTACAACATTTTAAAAAAGAGATTTTAAAAAACACTTGTGCAAACCTCTATGCAAATTACATTTGATACCCTGGGAAAGCTCATCAATGTTAACATTAAAAAAAGTTTTTTAATGAACTAGAGATCAGTACCTGCCAAAACAAGTTAGACGAAGAAGGATTACCCAGATAATACCCCATCTCAACATTGTTAAGTTGTTAATTGGCATTTTAGTAACGTAATCCTCTTGAGCTCTCTAATTTCAGAATACGAATGCTTTAGAAATAGCCAGTTTACAGTAGTAGAACCTATCTTTCCATGCATGATATCTGTACGATTTAATTTAATAAAATTGAACGTTGATTATTATACTTCAACGGGAATTATGGATTTACCCCGACTCTGTAAAGGGCTTTTCTGACTCTGTAATTTTCGGCACAACCAAAATGAACTTAGATCTGGGGTCCCGAATAGTAAAACTTACACAAGACCGAAATATTTTATATTATTATGCCGATTGGCTCATAATATAATTATTTTGCGACACACCGCCTTGCCAATTAACTCCAAAAATGGGTATGAGCCCGGAATCTATCTCACATTCTACGCACGTAAAACGAGTTTTCGTCATTAGAAAATGTAACCACGGTGCAAGAACCGTTTACATTATAATATCTTGATATTGTAAACGCAATTAATACTTGAACTGATACATTTGAACGTATTTACGAAATTTTTAAAACACTTCTAGGATTATCGATAGTCTTTCTGTGTTTGGGGGTTCCGAGTTCGTTTCCTGGACAGGAATGTATTTGTATATGCACAAGTCCAAAAAAAGTTATTCTTGTCGTGTGGTCAGTGGCTAACCTATAGTCTGAGATGTTTAGGCCGCCCAAAGGTCTCTGACATCATCTAACGACTGCTGTCGAACGACTACAGCCGGGACCGAAAGTGCTTTCTGACTTTCTGATTTTGGGAGTCATTTGTGCATCAATCATATCTGAACCCATGACACAATCCTAGTATATAGATCAATAAGTGTGTTGCATCCTATTTTTGCGTCCTTACTTTCAAATAAAGAAAGAAAAAAGTTAGAAGCAAATTATTTGATCTCGATTCGATAAACACCTAGTTCGGTTAGCAGCAGATGTTTGTATTACAACGCACTGTATTAGTTTTGGTGTATTTACAAACTCGGCAATCGCTAGAGACCAATCACTTACGGGCGCACCCTCTTCGCATGATGCTGATGTATTACTGTCCCCAATATGACATATTGTATCTATATATGACATATTATCATAAAAGCTTTCACGCAAAATAAAAGGATAAATATATTAAACAGATAAGATTTTCGTGGTTTTAAAATCGCATTATTCACATCTGCCCAGATCACTATGGTCGAAACTGAACCGCCTGAGGGTCGGACAGGGACGATGTGGTGAACTCATGCACAAATAGGGCTTTAGAGCTGACCCTGCGTACTCCTGCGGGGCCGTGCAAACAATGAGCCACCTAACGGAGGACTGCGAAATATGGGCCATACCAGGAGGAATCGATAGATTACACTTGCTGGACGACGTAGCCATAGAATGGCTGAAGAATATTTTGCCTTTGTAAAATAATGGTGTGATTGTGTGATGCTGACGACCGAACGATAAATAAATAAATAATTCACATCTTTGCAAATATGACAGATCATTATTCAAGGTAGTATTTTAATATATTTTTTATATAAGTATGGCTTATAAATCATATTAAGAGGTAACCCCTACCGAAACTAAAAAAAACGTATTATTTCACTACGAGGTTACTAAAATATTATTGAAAAAATCCTCTTCATTCGTGGAAGAATATTATAATTATTATAAACCACTTTTGATAAATGCCTTAATTCAAGAGAATTGATTTTTTTTCAGAAGTGGCGCTAGTTTCGCTAGGTGTTGAGTCTTAATCAAAATATTTTAGAGTAAATAAAATAAACTGGTTGACACTCAACTTGAAAGACGTACCGTGTTTACGATTTAACAATACCAGGTTCTTAGTGTTCAAAACAAACCTTATTTGATCAAAACAACTGATCCGTAATGATAATGAATGAGTATTAAATTAATAAAAGTTTGTAAATACCATAATTTTATCAACGTTTTAGTTACTGTCACTCAAATTATTTCTTAACTACTTATTAATTTAATTTCTGCTGACGGCTTTTGTGGATACATTATTTATATTTTAAAGCTTTCCTTTATACTATCTACCGTAATAAATCCGCTTTTAGAGTTAAGTTTCGGATTCATCGTGTAATATGATCCAGTTGAAAGTTAAGAGCAACGAAGTCGGAGAACACTAGATCTTGTCAAAACATATTTTTTTATTAAAACAGAAAAAGCATTGATATTTTACGTGTAATTATGTAAGTACATACACATAAATATTAAATAATTACGGATCACTCACTAATGAAAATCGGAAGTGAGTTAATATAAGTGAAGTGAATTAATTATAATTTAAAATGTCTTTCTATAGTTTCATTCTAAAATACATCATATTCACAAACTTTACATTATACTAACATGATGGTTTGTCATATCATAATAAAATCTTATGCCCGCTGTACATACACACTCGCTGAGACAGCCCGAGTCAGGCCGAGGACGAGTATGTAAAGTGGAACACATATCAAGCTATACTCTGTGGAACCGTGTCGCAATAAGCACTGTTCATCTCGCCTCGCTCGGTCTCGCTTCGCCTCACCGCCTCTCAGTCGCGTGTCGGTATTTTGCACCCGACTCAAAGGACCTAGCTTAGTCTCGTGAGGTAGGCGAGAGCGCACATGAACACAGGCGCTGGTTTTCGACAAAATTATGTGTCCTGACCTGATAAGCTCGAGTTGAATTTTTTGGAGTGCTATTCAAAACGGTATGTATTATGAAATTCAACAAACGTAAAACAAACAGACAAACAACATATCCTCGATGCTTGGGTTGCAATTAATATCCCAGTTGCAGACATATTACTCGTTCATCTTAGCAAATATCCACACTTCAAATGATTAAACGAGTGTGTACAGCCGGCGTTAGTTGTTATGTAAGTTCTGTCTCTACACAGGGTGTAACCCCTATAGTCCCGAAGGGGGGCGGGTTCAGATCCATAACTAAACAAACAGTATATGGGGGTCAACTCTGAAATCGTGCGAAAGGGGGTTATTCTTACCCACATAACTTGAAATTTTTAAACGGATTCTTTATAATCTCTCACATAAATTGGCAAACTATTTTTCAAAAGTGAAATTTTGCAATGTTTTGTGAAAGTAAAACTAATTTAAAAAACAAAGACCAAAAATAAAATGAAATAAATAGCCATAAATTAATCGTACCTGAGACAGCCGTAAAAAGTGATGAGTCACTTTTGTGACGATGAAAAGTATAATTTATGTGTAATGTTTAAAACGCTGCTTCGGAATCTTGTTTGTTGTTAAAATTTTGCTTCGAACGCTTAATCGAGTTAATTGACATTATCAATCAATTTCTGATTAGTAAGAAATGCGCCAGCTACACCCAACGACTATTAAATATTACAAGTCTAGAATTACATTATGATAAACAAATGAAAAAAATGGCTGAACCATTCTGACTCAGTCAGATGATGATGACCATGTGCCTAATAATAATGGAATTAATATACACACAATTATTATTCACAGTGACAAGGTTTTTTTATGAAAATGTACAAGGTGTTCCTGAGGATACGCATTAACTTCGCCAAACACTTTACACATAGCAAGTAACTCAAAAACGCTTCGTTTTCGAGTTACTTGCTATTTTATTTCACTACATTTAATTGAGTTATACAATGAGTAAGGGTCTTTATTTATGCCCTTATAAGAAAACCTGAAATGAAACAATAACAAACTATTTGCCTTTCGTCTGCACATGACATTAATAACCTATGTCATGATTGTCAGGTTTAAATTAATCAAAATGCGAAGTTTCCAGCTCGGATAAAGAGTATGGCATACTAGGTAACTTAAAGCAAGGTATTCCGTTTGTATGAAAATAAAAATATGCATAACCAAAGTAACACCTTGTATAAATATTAAACACAATACTGACCTAGCTTTAGCAGGATCTTCTCCGCTGTGTCTTTTCGTGTGAATAGTACCCTTTTCAACTGGCGCGAGGTCACCGGCCCGGCCAGTCGCGTCCTTTAGGATATATAGATCAAGATGAGTGAACAATTTCAGTAATTAATTACACGAGGGTCGTGTTATAGCAATAAATGCAATTTCAACAGATGTACAGAAATTCCCAAAATAATCAGCTAAGATAATCTCTGTCATTGAAAGAGTAACTAGAACGAATGGGACCAAATGTTAAGCACAAAGAGGAATATATGTAAGTAGTTTTATAAAATTGGGACCTGAGATCCGGTACCGGGCCCATCGCTATGACCTGACGTGGCTTTTCTCATGGATGTGAGACGATAGAAAGGAGGTGTTTCCGTTCGCTCGATGAGGCAGTTGAGCGTCTCCACGGTTTGTAGCTCTGTCATCATCTCGTCGAGAAGTCGCTCCGGTCTGGAGCGTGCTAAATACAGCACCACACGTTTTGCCTGTACGAAATATTTTAGTAAATAAATTTTAGGAACAGGTCCATTATTACACAACGCTACTGTTTTCGGGCTGATCAAGCTTTAACAAAAATGGCTAAAATGTTATTTTTAGAAGCGCCAAACAATGATGAATGAAACTTTCCCATGGACGACGGAATTTAATACAAACACGAAATTTCATACCTATTCCAACTATAGATAAAGTTCGATTCGTATCAATAAAGTAATATAAGAAGGTAAACGAACCATTCCGACAGACAGTTCTAATCTCCGAAACAACATCAACACCAATCGTACCTACATTAATATCGTGAATTTACATCTAACTTTGAAATTACTAGTCTATTGTATCGAATTTTATTTCTAATATTTTATACTTTTATAATATCGAATACGTAATGTAATAGTCTTGTATCGTGCCGTTACGACGCTATTTACCTTTCTAGAATTTTCATTTGGTATGGAGTAGGTATTTGTACTCGATTTGTGAGTGACTCGATTAAATCCCTGAGTCCGGGCGGGTATATAGAAAAGCTACTCCAATGCCTCCCCTAGTCAGAGACGTACTGGGTTAGCTAGGGACGGAAAATACACAGAAATTCTCATTCAATACGTCTCAGGTGGTTAGGTACTGAAGTAGGATTTCCAAGTTATTATGCATTTAAATGCAATGAACCCCCTCATCCTTTACGTCTACCTTATACCCGCTTTTCTATTCAAGTAGAGCATTAGAACGGGTGGACTCGATCTATTTGTTTAGTAATTGCGAATGCAAACCATGCTATCAGTGCATTAAACATAACCTTGAACATATTTAGTGTGTATCTCATTAAAACGTGATAAAATGGACAAGGGAAGTATTAAAACCTTACTTAGTTCAATATTGATGGAATATCGAATATTGACACTTTATCATTGCAGTGTAAATTGAGTGGTGCAAGTTATAAGTTGCACACGATGAAAAGTGTAGTATTTTTACCTATAAAGACTTTTTTGGGTACGACAGCTGCTAGCCTTAAATACCTTTTGCGAAATTCATATCGATCACATTCACGAAACCATTTCTCATCAAAAAACATCTTTCTTCGAAAAACAAAGTGCACATTAAAACGAAAGTCGACGTGCCAATAAACGCCCCTACAATATTTCTTTCAAAATTAAAAATAATGTCTATAACGAGTCATGTGCCAAGACACATTAAAAAATTAAGTATACACCTTCTGAACATCTGATTAAAACTCTAACATCATCAGCCTATTAATGTCCCCAACTGTTGGCTGGGGGCACAGGCCTCCCCTTTCACAGGGGGAGAGTACGGGCCATGATCCACAGAGCGGACCCGGTGCTGATTGGTGGATTTTATACAACTTCGGAAACTTTTCATTTCCACAGACATGCAGATTTCCTCACGATATTTTCTTTCACCGTTAGTTAGTCGATAAATGTACGTAAGTCTTTGAAAAAAACCATTGGAAAACTCATTGGTACATGACATTGCATGATTTCGAACCCGGACCTCCCCCGCATGGAAGTCCAGCATCCTAGCCACTAGGCCACTGAGGCTCTACATCTCTATATCTAAAACTCTACATACTTTAGATTCGTTTTTTATTTCTCATGCACTATTTCCAATTACTTCTAACGTAATCAGAATGTTAGTTTTAGGTTGACGTGCAGAATTAGGGTAAACCTACTTTATACCTGTCATATTAATTGAAATCCTACTTTAGAAAGTCACCGCCTGAGACGTATTAAACTAGCATTTCTGCTTGTTTCTCGTCTGGGAATACTAACCCAGTTTGTCCCCACCCAAGGGGAGGTATTAGTGCTCTAATACCTCCCCTTTTTTTCAATATACGCGTCCGAGGGCGTTACAATACAAACCAACATATTAATTTAGAATTATAGTGAAAATAATATAAAGCGTTTTCTTTATGAAATAAAAAGATATCAAATGTCATATCGGAACGACGGACTGTGAACGCTATGAGGACAATTATGTGAAAGTGGAACTTGTACGTATGGAATGGAGCCTTGTTAGTTGATCGACTTCAGTTCCTACAGCCTCCAAGTTCATGCAACAACCAAGGAATTTTTAACAGCGTAGACTGGCCAAACGGATGGGGTGGTTTTCCGACACTAAAGGGAAGAGACAAAGTCGAACAAATCCCTGTCATTATACATAGACATCATTCATCAACATATTTTACGTTTGCTTTTATTTTAATTTTGTTATAAATATTTTTAAGAGCCTATACAGCCTGAAATAAAATTTATTTTAATTTTAAATTTCAAAATATTTGTTTATATTACTTTTACTACCTTTTGCTTACTTGTTATCTTTCGTTTTAGTAAAAAGTAGTGAATTTATCCCTTTCTTTTCGACACCCATACATGTATTTTCCCCCACAATAATTTCCAATGGCGGCCTGTCATTCAACATTGTATCAGAAGTAAATTCATTTTAGAGACTTTTACACGACAAGGCTTATTTCGGGTACAATATTTTATTTTTTAAATTATTAAAATTATACTCACATATTGCAAAAGCTCGTTAGGCGCCATTCCGGACACGATGACCAGGTATCGAATGATGACTTTTAGATTGTTAGGCCAGCACGCGCAAAGCGTGGACCATAATTCTTCGATTTCTTTTGGATGATTGTCGGAGAACTGCTCGAGAAAAAATCCCAAATTTAATTAACACACATATCAAAGTAAAATTATAATAAGTTCTTTATAAAATAGTATGAGTCATACAGAACACCCCACCTGTTATTAGCAAGTTTTGTCTAGTTTTAAAGCCGATTAAGCTATTTGCAATTTAAAGCAACAAAGTATTTGTGGAATGAACGGTGAATTTCTATTAGAGATCAACATTCTACTAACAGTTTCACAAAAACAAAAAACACTTTTATGAAAAATGGAAATTTTCTGTAGCCCTGTGCCATTCCAACACGTGTCGCTTTGTCGTCATCATAAAGCTTTGAGTGCTTACAGACTTACAAATTTGCAGCGCATCGCTCCAATTAAAACAGTACTATGAACATCATTCTGTATTTGCGAACCCTGAGGCTAGGCTTACGGATTGAGTCGGATATATGTTTCAAATATATGCATATCGGTTACATTACACACGTTGGTTACAAATCGTATGTACCAAGTATTGTTAACACGAAAATTGAATGAGCAGAATTAACAATGATCCGGCGAAGACCAATCACATGCTGTATTTATTTCATAAACACACTGCTTTGGTTTTAATTATCATATTAACTACTTTTAGGTAAATAATGGAGTTATGATGTCATAGAAAACATTTCCAATTAGGTAATCGGAAAGAACTCCCAAATAGAGACGGCCGGATTCGTATCGGTTCGTATAAACTCGAGGGTTTTTATGAACCATGAGACAAAAAGATATGTGAATTGTGAAATCCACTACTAGAAGTCCTCGGTTTGTCTTTAAAATATTGTTTAACCGAAGTTATGTTGTGGACGAACAGAAATAGTAAATGTGTGAGATAGATTGCCTTCAAAATTTAGGTATAATCCCTATAAATACCAAATTTTGAAGGCAACTTATCTCGCACTGTCTAATGGTTTTTCGCGGAACTCTACAGACTCCTATTTTCAAAATCGTCATGTCATTTCCACGACCATTTTGTTTGGAGATAATCTCCCATGTATGCTATTGTCGGGTCACATTACACAATATTTTCGGGACACCAGGTGTCACGAGTACTTATCCGATGGAAGCAAAAATAGAATACTTGTATTATATGTATCTATACTTACTTTTTATAATACGTAAAGCTAATTAACCCAATGAGAAAATCGTAACGTAACCCACTGTTTATAATTATATAAGGGACAGTATTTAATTTTAAGGTATGCACATTATCATTACTTATTATAGTAAGTAAAGTGTGACTGTATTTTAATAATTGTACAATAAAATGCAATAAGCAAAAAAAGTTAAAAATTATTTATTTCTTTACAAATATCCTATTTGATTTAGAAGAAAATACTTAATGTTACCGTTACGAGAAAAAAGTGAGAGCGAAGTTCCTTACGTCAAGTGCTCAAAGGTAAATAGAATCTTTTATTACATACACACAACCACATTATTAATGTGGCATATGAAAAGTTTCAATGAAATATGATGTAGCAATTTCAAAAATCCGCTGTACGCCCTTAAATCTACCGATTGGTCACCAACAAGGTCACACTGCTGACGGATGGGGTAAACAGAGGTGTGCTTCCTTACAACGACGCTACCTATTTGATTTTATATCATGTCAACCTTGCCAAACAGGGCAATGTCGTAGCGAGGAAAAACTCGAGGTATAATGGGATGTTATCAAGACTTGTTCCGAATTTACATTCGTTTGCATTCGTGTAATAAAGGCATACTTCAAGGCCTTCTGGGATGCCCTACTGTCATCCATTTTGTTACGTAGGTAATTAGTTTTTAGTTGTGGAGTAATATCAGAAACTCGAAGTGTTAAAGAGTGCCGTATATGATTAATACTCCATTAAAGTCGATGTATTAGGATCTACTTTATAACAATATAATAGTCGTTATGCAGAGCTGACCGTCACTGGAGGAACTTCAAAAAAAGTATCAGTAAAAATAAATAATGTACCAATAAAGGACAACAGATAACACTGACCTTCGCCGTAATATAAAAGAGATTGTTGAGCACCATCTCAGTAGCTTCAGCCGAACCGAGACCTTCACGGCGCCCGCTGCGACCTGCTTCAGCAGCGTAGTACTGTGTAGATGTTAATTACAGGTTGAGACGGAAATATGGAATGGAATTTGAACTAATTTGAACGTAGGAACCTTGATTTCTATGAATTTACTTGAACGCAATTTTGTTGTTGTTGATGGTTTACATATGGTTACATTTACAACGATATAGTAGGCAACAAGTGAACTTTAGGAAGTTTCGGAGTTATTTTATACCTATACCTATTTATTTATCATATTCTAAACACAGGGTTTTATAAGGTTTTAATTAATATCATAACAAACTTTTCACCATTCGGCGATCATTTAAGATGAATCATAAAATCAAATTTTGCAAAAGTACCTAGGGCGATCTATTAATTTTTAGTCAAATAGAATATAAATGAAAAATTACAAATGTTTATTTACAACTTTTCAAAGTATTCCCCTGCGGCATCAATGCACTTATGCATTCGACTGAACCCAGCTTTCAAAACATGTGAAAAACTGTTCTCGCGGAAGGTCGAAAAAAAAGTAGCAACTACACGCTCGAATGGGTTAAAAACTCCATGGTTCTGGCGGTCGTGTGAGCGGGAGCGTTGTCTTGGTGAAAAATTATATTACGCGTTCCGCTCCCTGACGATCTTCACTCAGCTCCTGGAAGGCTTGCGGCGGGCAAACCTCGCTATACCATTGGCTATTAACTGTTCTTCGATCTTCTAGTGGAATTACGACTACAGGCCGACTATACGATGGAAAAAACGGCAACCATTCTTTTGTTGACGCTTCGACCGCGAACAAACTTAGTGGGTAAATCGTCTTCTTCAAAGACTTATTCTGTCGATTGCTGTTTCGTAAGCGGGTCGTAGCTGTATATCCAAGATTCATAGGAACTTAAGATGTAGTCCACCTGTTGTGAGCTACTTCCGTCGAATTTATCTAGCATAAACTGGCACCAGTCTACACGTCGGAATTTCTGCTCCTCTGTGAGAGTGGGGTATCCATCGCGATGCAGTTTGGTTGTTGTCCTAACTTTACGATGGTAATGTAAAATGGTGGAAACTGCCTGTGATCCGATCTTCAGTTCATCATGAATCTCGCGCCTGATAATGCTGATAATATTGCGACATTCCCTTATTAACCACCCCACCCTGCTGACGTTTTCTTGAGTGATTGCCGTTGGTGGTCAACCTAAGGTCATTTTTAGGTCGCTCCGACCACGTTTAAACTCACGAAACCAATAGGTGACGGTAACAAGTGATGGAGCCAATTCCCCAAAAGCACTCATTAAATTTTCATGTGATTCCTTATATGTTAACCCTCGTTTAAAATCATAATAGACCATAGCACGAAATGCTTCCCGCGTTACCTTCATCGTAGCGATTGAAATATGACAGTCATGTTTTTTTAAACAATTAGTTAAGAAATACCTAAAGTTTGCCAACCAGTGAAATTTAGCCAAGGATTTTGTAATAAAGTTTGCCTTCAAGGGATAATAAAAGTAAAACAATGAGGTTGATAACAAGCCGTTGACTAACAATTTTTGGACCGCCCCACGTAGTCGAACATAAGTGCATTGATATAAAACAATTTTTACAAATTGTAAGTTTCTTAGGGGATACCAAAGGCGTAGTTTAAAATGTGTAGGAAAACCATGCGTAGGTAGACCAAACAAAATGACAAGGTGATTTGCGATCCCAGTAGGTAAAAAGTTTGTCAAAAACAATATATAATATTGTCACACAGTACTAAATATACTGACGTAAATATTATTTAAGCTTTACAATAAAAACTTTGTTCTATCTGTAGAGTCTGATGAGATTTTTAAATTGAGTTTAAACAGAAACAGTAAAGCAATTTTGTATTATTTTATTATCTGCCAGGTAATTTTCCTTCTGGTTATGGAAATATTTACTTGACGGTGGGCGGTGTCTCTTTCATCGTAAAATTTTTATTATAAGAAAAAATATATTTATACCTATCACGTAGATAAGGTGGATTTTTGTGAAAATTATCAATCAAAGCACGGTAGAGATAATCATACACACACACCATCTCACCCTCAAACACACACACCTAAATATATATGTATTTATAATGTGTGTAAGGGTGTGTGCGTGTTTGAGGGTACGGATACTGAACTATCACTCTCCTTTCGGCTTTGTAGGGTTTTTGTTACGGCCTGTATTATTCATGAGACATTACACAAGCCTTTTACTGCCATTGTAAAGTTTAATTTCAGTTTAATTACTTAACGATCTGCAATCCATCAAAGTTCAAAGTACATCAAAATTGCAAGATTAACAGCGTTATAAAATGAGAAGGACAAAAAGTGCTATTTATATATTAAACCTGTATGTAGGAGAGCGGGTTAGCGGGCTGGACGTTGGGGTCCACCAGCTCAATATTCACAAGCCAGGGAAGTAGGTACTGCAGGAGAAGTTGCCGGACCTCCGTACGAGCTGTCTGGAACCTCGCAGTGATCTCTGTTAAATGTCCAGTATACGGGGTTCGATTGTTTGTCCGAGCAACGATTGACGAATATGACTGCATCCAATTTTGGTTTCGCCAAAATATGGGTAATTTGTTAAAAATATAAAAATTTAGGATGCAAACAGTTACAATACAAAATATTTTACACAATCGTATTTTTGGTATATTTTACTGGAATATTGTTTACTATTAAGTTCAGTCATGCTGTTTTACTGTCACCAATATAATAATAATACACTTTAGAACCTTTAATATGATTAATTTTTAACTTTTAATATTTGTATGAAACCTTCAAGTGCATTAACAAGCCTTTTAATAAAATAAATTGTAATACATTGTTTATTTGGTGAGAGTAAAACAACACGATTGATTTGACAGTATATTTTAGTAATACATTGCATATATAAGACATGAGAGTGTAAAATGTGTAAAACCGAGTCGTAAAGTTGCATCCTAAATAAACTAATGCATAGAAGAACTAATTCATTCCCAAAACTATGATTGTCCCAAAACTCTAGCAGCGTTAAAAACACGGTTGCTGGATTTTCGTTCGATTCCACCTTCTTGTTATTTTCTGTCTGACTACTACGTTACAGCGCGCAATGGTTTGTAGGTTTCGGGTTTGCTTCTTATATCATAAAGCAGCACAAGCAGTTTAGATCGACCCCAATGTTCCCTTAAACGCCTATATAGTTTACGAATAATTCATATTTTTAACTCATAATTCTTCAAAATCTCGATGACTATTTTAAAATTTTGCTGATGATTATAATTTACTTTCTTACCCCTAAAAGTCGCTCGAAAGTAACGAACAAGTTGGAATTGGTTAAGTTAGGTATAATAATGCCAATCGAGAGTCAATTTCGATAAATAACTATCAATGAAATAAAAATTTCTGCGAAATGATACATTCGGTAAATAGTTGGTCGGGCAAACATTACTGAACCATATTACAGTAGTTTTTCACATCATTTACTTATATAAAGTTTATAGATGACGCAATAAGCTAATATTAATTATAATTCATTATTATTATTCGCTATTGTATCGAAAGTCTTGAGCAAGAAATTGTTTTCGTGGAAATATAGACTTCATCTAATTATTTTGCTCAAAGCTCACTTTTGCAAATAATCCAATTACGCGTACAATGAAATGATAGAATGGATCAAAGGGAGTGGTTTCTTATAAATCGTGCATTTATTCCTAGAGTAAATACTCATATACTCGTATTTATAATTGTATTTTTCCCATATCTCGAAAGGGAAAACAAAGTTACATACACTTATTAATTTACTTATTTTTATTTAAAACTCCCCCATAAAAGCTGAACTATTTTTTAATAAAAAAATTTAATATTATTACATTGAGATTCAAACATGCTATTATTCATTTTATATTATACATTTTTTCTAAAATGTCGTATGTTCAACATTTCAACATTACTAGGAGATACGAGTATATGCAATTTTAAAGATTTTGAATTCGGACTTTTACTGTCACAAATTTTCTTCCTAACACCTATACGTTTGCCCCAAAATAAAACTCATTCGGTCTTGTACACAGTTGATACGCGTTATTTACATATTGAAATTGGCTGGAAAGTTACTTTCCCTACCATTTTTGTTATAGATTGTGTCAAAATCGTACCGGTGATGAAGTTTACCATTTTAGATTATAATGAATTAAACATATTTACAGAGCTGAGATAACCGCTTCAATAATTTGGTAATACGGTGTCACCCTAAGAAGAAACAAAGAAAATAATATTATGGACATATTTTCTGAAAATCGATATTTACCCGAGTTTATTGTTTATCTATATATTTCATAACAACACTAACAGCTATTTCCAAAAAATCCGTGTTACATGTCAAATTCGATTATAAACAACATTATTATTATAACAACATTATACAGTATTAATTGATTATGCAAGTACTATTATCATCTCGAATTATGTACTTATTACACCTTTGACTTTAAAAAGTTTTCACCGTAATTTTAAGACAATATCAAACTACCATTTTATAGAAGCCCGTAGAATAGCGTACAATAATCTGGTGCGCTGTATAATCTTAGCAGCAAATCAGAATTTGATTATTGATGGTACATACAATAAATAATAGTCGTTAAAGATTGTATCGGAAACTTAGGAACATTTATATAATCCCTATCCCTATATATTTATAAATTATTATTATTGTTAATTAAAACAAAGTTTTGAATTTGAAAGACGTGTACAATTCTCATTCGTGTACATTCTCTGACAAATAAATGATTTAATTTATGCCTATCAAAAGGTGTAAAGAAAATCTTAAGAGGTAATTACTGAGGCCACGTGACAAATTATAGTTGGAGCTCGCTTTTTTAAGACTTTCAGGTGTACAAATAACGTGGGATAAAGTTTTTAAAGGAAACTTACCTGAAAACATAGGCATGGTAAGTTCTGGGTGCAGTTGCGACAGCTGTCTGGACAAGTAAAGCTGGGAACGGCAGTAGGTGGTGCAGAGTAGCGCGTCCAGTGTTCCACGGCCCTTTTCCGAACCTGTTCACAACAATTAAATTGCACGTGTTGGTCATATGTTGTTAGCCTATAGAAAACACAATCTCCTTTATTATTTAAAATATGTCCTTTAGGGTGTCCGCTGTGCGACGCCTATGCATTATTCCATTGCTGGTTATAGGTTAACGTAATAAAAGCAGAAAAAAGCAGTAAAAGTATTTTTTTTGTTACATCTGCTCAAAAATGGGCGTATTTTTGACAGAAAACTCTGCACCAAGTGCCGCTTTGCCACACTAGTGTGCCAATATTGTATGGAAATCCATTACCGGCGATCGGAAGTACTGGCAATCAAGTCGCTAACTATTATAACGAATACAAACAAACCAGACCTTCAAGATAATCGAAAGATTTTATATAGGTATGTGATGTTATTTCATGACTAATATTTAAATTAAACAAAACCTCAATTTATTTAGAAAATACAGTTTTAAATATTTAAAGACGTTATTATTAATTACAACATTTATTAGTAGAACTAAAACAAAATATATGGTATGCAATTTCGACTCGACTTCAGCGATTGTGAGAGAAATCACACTGAATGGCACGAGCTACCTTGAGTTAACATGTTCAAGTACCTGGGCTCTGTTATGTCGGAAGACGGCTCAATTGACGCCGATGTCACTAACAGGGTCACGTTAGGGTGGAATAAATGGCGGACTCTAAGTGCGGTGCTTGTTACAATAAAATGCCTGTAAAAACAAAGGGCAAAGTATACAAGACAGCCGTCCGTCCCGATGTTGTACGGCGGTGAAGTGTGGGCACCAAAGAGGACCCACGAACAAACGCTGCATACAACGGAAATGCGAATGTTGCACTGGTCGGGGGGAGTTACACTAAGGACAATATCTGAATTGAATATGTCAGGGGTAGCTTCAAGGTGAGAACGATTGTGGATAAAATGGCAGAGACTCGCCTAAGATGGTATGGCCACGTGATGCGCCGATCTGACGATTATGTCGTGAAGAAGTGCCTTTCCATCGCAACCACTAAAAGGGGAAGAGGTAGACCGCGTGCTAACGACTGTCAAACGTGACATGAACACCATGGACCTAACTGAAAATGACGTGAACAATCCAGAAGAAAGGCGCCACAAGATTAGGAAAGCCGACCCCGTCTGACCGGGATATGGCGAGGACAAAGAAGAAAAAGATTATTACTTAAAACTTATTGATTAATTTACCAAGTGTTATCAATTTGGCGCTTGTTGTCGATTATTAAAAAAAAAACTTTAAAATGGTTACATACCTATGTAATTATTGTTAAAAATCATAACTATAATTATAATTATAAGAAAAGTGCATTTGTTTAAAAGTACAGTTTCGAAAATTATATAAACATTTGTATTGACCGTGGTATATAATATAATAATTCATTCCTAGTGATTCACATTGACATAATGTATTGTTGTTTATATATACGAGCGTGAAAAACACATTATACAAGAAATTAATACTCCACCAGATATTGTCGAAGAAGCACTAGGCGCTGTAAACAATTTACTACCGTATGAAAAAAATTTATGCAGGTATCGTGCTTTAGTTATATATTTTTTATTTTATTATCTAGTCTAGTCTAACTCGTGAGGCAGGACCACTTGTCGCATTCGTCCGACTCTAATTAGACAATCTACTATACCAAAGTTACGACAACTTCAAATTTTTAAAGTCGAGATTTTGAAATATTTTTATAAGAATATTTTATTTCTTCTTTTAGTCGCATTTCTCACCGAAAAAATCATTCACACATCGACTTTCTGGGCAGGTTTAAACCACTGTTGGTGTGATTTGTCATTAATTTCACAGACTGGTTAGTCGATAATTGTACGTAAATCTTGGAAAAAAACCGAAAAACTCACGTATGGAACTGAGAAAATTGTTAGACACATAAAATTGTTAAGCTGGATTTCACCCTGCATTGAAATCTTTGTGTGCTTTGCTTTGCTTTGTATGATACAGCTGCGATTTTCTCGACATTTTATGGATAGATCGTCGCTACGCGTATGCTAAGCCGTTTACATATTTATAGGGAGACAAAATATAAACTACAGCTATCTACAATTGTAAAGGATCGAGGGGGCGAACAATCACATCTCAAAGGTTCCATTGTGTTTGTGTCACAACAACCTTTTATGTTCAAAGGGTCAGGTAACGGACTATAGACGTTCTCTCTAGAGCGCAATTTTCCCTGCAATTTATGCTACAATACGAACATTGGTGTCCGCTCGCAATTAAGTTAGTGTATCTAATGGTTCAGTAAATAACTAGCCGACAGTGATAATTAGACAACTGTCAAAGGATTCCAGACGTGCATTTTCTACAAACGGGACGACCTCCTTCCTATATTATATACTTAATCGAAAATTTAATTATAATAAACGGTAGTATGAGAAATAAAAGTTTGTGGGAGAGGAAATTATCCATAGAAAGCCACTCTCATGAGTACGAATGTATGTTTCATTGTGTTGGAAATTATTATTTATGAATGATGAATGTAAAACGTTATAATATGAAAATGAAGAGATATATTCAGATCCGACGTAGCATGTGCTACAAGTGTCTACGATTCGTAGCAAGATATTTCAACGTAGCAATATCTACAACTTTTATTGTAAATCAAATGATAGCATTAACCTAAACATAAATATTATACTTATGCTGCAAACTATGAACAAAGATACTTATTGTTTTACAAAATAATAGTTAAAAAGCCGTTTATTTTTCGCAAGTTTCTAAAAGTTTCTTGGCAAATGTTATTCAATTATCGACACTGACTCGCCGTGCAAATGATGGCATGATGGTATTAAATATTATTAAATCTGTATAAAACATTATGTTATTTAATTTTGTTACATAAAATATACGTATGCATTTTACTTGCATTTATAAAAAGAGTTATCTATTGGAGGGTGGAAGACGGAGGAGTGCTTTGGATCGGACAGACGAGTTAAGGCTAATCGGGAGATGAGAATGCATTCGCTGCAAATTTCAGACGAGACACGTCAATTGGTACTGATTTATACGTTCCAGCTAGTCGCCAGTCGCGATTCCATCCCGGCGACAGTTGAGGGCGAGGAGGCGCGGCGCTCGCACGCCGCGCCATGTCCGATTTCAACGCTGAGCTTACCAACTTCGAGACATATCCCGACGTAAATTCTACTTATGTCGCAAATCAAACATTTTTCGATTTTATTGAGTTACAAGTATCTAGTGCTCTCAATGTTTACTACACACCTTTCTTAGTCGCGCTCGGAACTATCGGAAATTTAGTTTCGGTTTTTGTGTTCTACAACAGTAAACTTCGTTTACAATCAACTAGTCAGTACTTATCTGCACTTGCAATATCTGACACTATATTTCTATTTCAATTGCTCCCGCCGTGGTTGAATGCTTTACAATTGACTGGTTTATTTCACCGTGACGGATTTTGTCAAATTTTTATTTACTTATCTTACGTGACAAGTTGTTTGAGTGCGTGGTTGGTGGTAGCGTTTACAGTCGAGAGATTTGTTGCTGTTCTTTACCCCTTACAACGCAATGCTGTATGCACTATTAAAAGAGCAAGGCATATAATCTGTAGCATTGCCGCGGCCGCTTTGCTTTTGAATTTACCTGTTCTACGCTTCGCGATACCGACGAAAAACGACTGTAACATCGATTATGAGTATCTGGCCTACGCTGAGAAATTTAATTTGGTGGATACGGTTGTGTCTTTTACGGCTCCGTTGGCAGTCATAATAATTTTGAACACATGGATAATGATTGGAGTATGTCGCTTGGAGCGGGCTCGGCATCAACTGATGAAGTCAGAGCAGCCGCAGTTGCCTGGGCAGCGGGCGCGGCCAGCGCGGGTCCTCACCTGCCCGCGTTCGCAGCAGAGAGTTACGAGGATGTTGCTAATTGTCTCTTCTGTTTTCGTTATCCTTAATATGCCCGCATACACTATGCGCATTCTAGCCTATATGGTAAGTGTTATATCTAAAAACCATGCAAAGTTTATTTGATTTGTTAACACTACTGTGCTCTATTTATGAATACCCTGATTATTCATATAGCGAAATAGCTTTAACATTATTTGCGTGAAATCTCTTTCTTTCACGTATATACATATAAAATCATGATTTCTTTTTCTTTAGTTTTTGGCTCCTGCTAGTGATTTACACGCTGTAATTTGGCCAATGACCATGTTAGAATCTTGAAAATAACACGAACGTTTTGGCGTCTGTTTTGAAAAAAAAAGCAGTTTACCAACGTCGAGATTAAGGGAGAGTCATGTATTGTTGATGTATTTAATACTTTTGTTTGCTGGTGGCTGACGGTCAATACTTTGCGTAACACTATAGCGATATATTTTATTTCGTAAATTTTGTTAAACAGGCTTATTTTTAAATTTGAGGCAGAGGTTAAAAATGTATTGGAAATTAACTAGGTATATATAATAAAATGACAGTTACTTAATCAGAAAATATACTATGTAAGCGAAAAATTACGTAGGTACGATACGAGTATTAAAAAATTACGTAGGTACGATACTTGCATTGCTGTGCTTTGGTTTAAAAATAAATGGTAAAATAAATGTCAAATATTAGAATATTTTACATAAACATTTGTGCCATTGTCCCATGTGACAACGTACGAGGGGCAAACCGAAATGATCGGGAAAATAACAACATGCAGGATATAATTAAATTATTTTTCTTTGTTTTGAAGTATTCTACGTTGCAATTTATGCACTTTTGCATTCGTTCAAACCAATCATTAAAACAGTAATTCCAGTCTGAAGTTGCAGTTGACAAAATTGCCGATTTGTTAGCTTCTACTGCTACTTATGGGTCTTCAAACCGCTGATCATGTAATAAATCTTTCATTATTGGGAATGTGAAGAAATCGTTAGCGTTCAGGTCAGGACTGTACGGACGGCGCATCAACTCAACGTTTTACTGTTTCAAAAAATCGATTGTCTTCCGAGCGGTCTGGGAGCTTGCATTATCATGATGTAAGATGATGCGACGTTTCGGGTTGCCTCTACGGAGTTCGGCCATCATTTCTGGCAAACAAACCATGGTGTACCAATCAGCGGTAACCGTTCTGCGTTCCTGTAATGGAATTGTTGCAACATGTCCTTTTTTCGAGACAAACGAAGCGACAATTTTCTTCGACACGCTGCGGGAACGCACAACTTTTGTTGGCTTTACCTCGTCTTCGAAGACCCAAACTGCCGATCGGTGTTCTCTTTCAGGCTCATATGAATAAATCCATGATTCGGCACCTGAGACGATGTTATAAACGGCATTTGACTTCCCTCCGTTGAAGTGTTGCAGAGTAGATCGGCAGCAATTAACACGAGCCGCATTTTGCTCTTCGAACAAATTATGGGGTACCCAGTGGGAAACTAGATTTCTGACATCCAATTCATTATGCAAAATAGTTAGAATTGTAGTCATTTCAATACCTACAGTTGCCTGAATCTGCTCGTATTTCACATGTCGGTCATCTTGTATAAGTTTTACACCGCAGCGAATGTTTACAGGCGTTACCGCTGTTTTTGGTCATGCTGAGAGAGGCAAGACCTCGCCGACTCTGCATACCAGCGATATATTGTCGTTTGGCTAGGTGCTTCAAAATCATAAAGATAAACAAGCTCAGCGAGACATTCTTCTTGAGGGTTATCCTCGGCGAAAATTGTGTTAAATTATGGCACGAAAATTTTCACGCGTGATCTCCATTTTCTTTATCGACTTGTTAACTTTAAACCGCCATGTACTTGTTTCTTTTTGTAAACGTCATTACGATTCCAAGTGGCCAGTATTCACGTAACAAAAAAGGTTTTGTTCTAACTAAAGAAAGAGTCACTCAATTCCCGATCACTTCGGTTTACCCCTCGTTCTAAATCAACTAAACGAAAGCAGAAAGGACCAAATCTGACAAAATATAATACGAGTATGTATACGATGTAGGCTTTATGTTGCCCTCCCTAATAGGCTTATTTATACTGGTGCGCTTCAACTTGCGTTAAGTTGCGTGAGTCGCATGCGCTGTGCGCACAAACCTGCGCTTTCAACTTGTGTTTAGTCGCATGCGATGTGCGCATGCGTTATGTGCGCACAGCGCATGCGTCAGGGCATGTGTCAGGCAAGCAAGATACTACGTTTAGTACTTTTTGCAAGGTACGATGAGTAAGGAAGGAGGAAGTTCAAATTCCTATCTTCCTGTGATTTTATATATCAGTGAAATGGCTTTACGACGACGTCACACTTGACTACCTTCCTGTTCAACACCGACGCTGGAGCGTGCGCAAAGCGCACGCATCGCTTTTGATAGCACACAGCGGCATGCGTCTAACGCAAATTGAAAGTGCAGGTTGAAGCGCACCAGTGTAAATAAGCCTAATAGCTGCGTTGTTAACGATGTGTGGTCGAGTAGAGCAAGGGAGCTTTTAGAAGTCGACCGTGTCTTATTACTAGGTACATGTTTACGAATTACATGAAAAAGTATGTTTTTAACAAGAGCTTTATTGTGGAGAGTGAAGATTATTATATTATACAAGAACTGATGCTCATTTGTGTTAGATTTTCGGGAGGATTGACGGATCAGTCCGTAGCCACTTCGCTAATACAATGTTTAGAATTATGTTTTCTGTTGTAAGGAGAAAGCCTTCTTCAGATAGAAAGTATTGAAATCGCGAAGTAAAATCGAATTTATTTTATTTTTAAATAAAAAATAATTATTAAAAGAAGTAAAATCGATTTTTATACAATGACAAGCAGTGTGCATTATTATTATCAGCGGTACATTTATATTGAATTTCAACAAATCTGTTCTCAAGGTTTATAATTTGTAAACTTAGAGCATAAAGCTTTTGCTTAGTTTTGATCACAAGAGACAAACTATTATTTAAATTTAATTTTATTGGAAAACTAACAGCACTTAAGACAAGGTGACATTATGACAGGTTTAGTATTTTAACAGATTCTCCCAAGGTAGTACAGTACTAGTAGTACCCAATATAGAAATTCCTTGGAATCTCCACTTTAAAAGTTGTTCTCAATTTGACACAACTACGAAAAAAAATTTGTCGGAAATCACCTATAAAATTAACTTTTAACTAAGGTTCAAAACTTATTTAACGCAAACATTTCCGGTAAACTGAGTTGTACAGTTGACGCGCCAGTAGTAACGAAAGCGATCCTTAAGTACTACAGCCTCTGCAAGGATCCAATGCTTTCATATATGTAACTATACTTTGTGATACGCCTATGCCCATCTACACTAGTAGATAGTATCTATAAACTTCAGTGCTCGATATTGGTTGTGTTATTATTATTCAAGATATAAAGAGAAGTATTAAGAGTCAGGTTATGTTTCATACCTTTTGATATTATAAAGAATATTGCGAGTTGCGACGATCTGGTAAAGTGAACTTAGGACAAAGTAAAATTCCGCTTTTGTTTACGTAGAGACTGACTTAATATTTAACATTGCCTTATCAAACTCATTTTCACGTTTATTATTTAATTTAAGCTACGTCTAAATAAATACACGTTGTTGTTAATAGGATTGAACTATATAAATATAGCTAAGTAAACGCGGAGGAGAAGGCAATTGCGAAGGTGCTACTTTACGTGTTTTTTGCAGTTGGACAAAATGAACGTATCTAGGCCTCAAAATTTAGAAAATTCTTGGTAACAACGACTTCTCCTTATAAAAATATAACATAATTGAAACTTCGATCTAATTTGAATTGTTATTTTATTTTAATTTAGAGTCTTGCATTGCATTGCGCTTGATTGAAAAACATTCAATAATAATACATACATGAATGCTATATCCCTTGCGGGGTAGGCAGAGAGAACGGAGCGCCGCGAATCTCTGTCTTGGCACGCTTCTCTTGCTTCCTCAAGTCATTCGTCGTATCACTCGCAACGTTCAATCATATATATCATAAATAACATAATACTCAGTGGGCTTACAACTCGAAATTCGTTGAACTGATTTTCATTTGATTTTTTATATTGATAGATTAGATGAGGTACCTTTAAGGTTATGCTATTATTTATACAGTCTGAAAAAGAAAGAAAAGAAGAAAAACCGTATTGTAGGTATTAATTAATGGCTAGAATCAATGAGTATTCACCTGATTTACATTTGCCAATGATAATTTTATTATTATCATTTTTAGCATTTAATATCAATAAGAGTACAAAATTGCTAAACTTGCGCTATTTGAATTTGTATCAGTCTAAAATAACTATATTATGCATTGCGAATATCTTCTTAAAAATATTTTCTATGTACTAAAAATAAGCAACTCAAGCCGAATGATATTACAGGTGTCATCTACATATCAATTCTTTTGGTGACTGTTCTGTTTGGTTTTATTTTCATATCTTCCCTGCGACATAATGGTCACGCGTTTCTTCTTTTTTACAGAACTCTGAAGAGGATAGTGCTCAATGGGCGGCATTGCAACAAGTAGCCCTGATGTTCTTCTACACCAACTTTGGTATTAACTTCATACTATACTGCCTCAGCGGGCAAAACTTCAGGCGTGCTTTGAAACAAACGATACCCTGGTTGAGGCGCAGAGCGAGGCGAGGAGTAGCCGTGAGGAGGGCGGCTTCCTTCCACCCAGCTAGGGCGAGCAGCGTCTCAAGTAAGTCAGTTTTACGAGTATGTTCTAGCAAATCAAACCTAGCGGCGAGAGCAACGGACTCGCTAGACTCACGTAGTTCGTCTGATTTTCATATTACTCATTAACATGTTAGAGAGTAAACTGTAGACGACCCATTTTAGATTTACGATTATTGAAATGAAACTTTGTTGAACTATATTAGCAAAAACATAGCGTGAAGTTATATATAATTATATAAAAAGATATAAGTAAGGTGGAAGGTATATATTATTATATAGTGTATTATAATTATATTAGTATTGATATATTTTGAATATTAATGCAACATGAATAGGTATTGAGAAAGCTTAACAATCGCAAAAATAATGATCAGGTATACTATTAACAATTATTTAACAGCTAGGTATAGAATATGTCCTTTAAAACCTTTACAATTTCAGTTCTTAAATTACAAACAAAACCGTTGAAAACACCAACAGATTTGCCAAACAAAACGTGTTATATAATCCGCTTTAGTTTAGCTATTGTCGAGAACTGTAGGATTGTCCTTACGATAGAGGGTGTCTGGAGTTGGCTCAGTGGGTGGTGCAGCAAGGGACGAGGTACGCTTACTTTGAATTTGAGCAACAATAGGAATTTTTATTTCGGTAGACTGTCTGACAGTCTGTATATTTTTTAAGAATTTCATTAAGGTCATATTTAAGATTTCCACGAAAAGAATTACTGTAGTAACTGTGAACCAGTACTACTAGTCTCACCTATGACAATCACGTTCAAGTCTACTATTTTTTTTAAATTACTTATGCTTGCCAATGTAAGGTTGTTGTTTTGGTGGGTTAGTCCTTTGTCTGGTCACTGGTCCGGTGTAAGATAAGTAGGGATAACGAAAGAAAACAGTCTCAATATTACAAAAAGCTCTCGGATTTATGAGGCTCCGTTTATGGGAAACAGGATCGATCGCAGCATAGCTAAAGGATCGTTCTCGGTATAGGTATGTATATAAGTAATTAATCTACGGTATTATAGACTATTTCAATTATAGTGACCTATATATTATTTTGTGAAGCGGAATAGCTTAACGATTTTAATTAAACCTGGTGTTACTTATCTCGAGATTGAGTGAAACTTGTTATTAGAGGTTACTAAAGTAAGTGGAGTAACTTATTATGGCTTTTGGTCTCGGATAGCGCAGATTTTATGGTGAACTTCTGATCAGGTATGCTAGACATGATTGACAAAGATAATGAAGGGGAAAATTGAATTTTATGAGAAAACGTAAATTAGTTACGTATTAATTATCAGCCTACTTATGTCTCATTGGAATACATGCTTCACTTTGCACTAGAGTTTCCTCCAATAAAATTTCTCAAATATGCGGATGTTTACCTTTTTCATAATCGTACGATCCATCGTACGTCCCAAGTCTTCGAAAACGAAACCGAAAACTTATTAGTACAAGCTGAAAACACACCTTGGGATCCCGACCTCCCAGTTTCGAGCGTTTGGGTTCAAAAGGTAATTTTCCCAAAAGGTCAATTTCCCAAAACCTCCAGTATCAAAACGTCTATTTCCCAAAATGTCCAGTCCTAATGTGTGCTATGCAATGTGTCAAGTGTCAACGTGTCCAAAATGTGCTATGCATTGTGTCAATGTGTCCAATAATTCAATGTGTGCTATACAATGTGTCCAATAAGTCAATGTGTGCTATACAATGTGTCCAATAAGTCAATGTGTGCTATGCAATGTTGACACAAATATTGGACACATTGCATAGTACACATTGACATATTGCATAGCACAGATTGCCATATTGGACACATTGACATATTGGACACATTGCATGGCACACATTGACACATTGCATAGAACACATATTTGCCGCATTGGACATATTGACACATTGGAAAATAGTTCCTATGTAGTCCAAGGTTTCGTCCTCGTGTCACCCCCGTTTCGTCTCCGTGTCGTCCCTGTGTCGTCCCCGTGTCGCCCATATGACATGGGTTAGACACATTGCATAGTGCACATTGTGACTGGACGTTTTGAGACTGGACGATTTGGGACTAGACGTTTTGGGAAATTGACATTTTGGGAAATGGACGATTTGGGAAATGGACCATTTGAACCCAAACGGTTTCGAGTACTGCCTACAACTGCAAAATGGCAATGATATAATACGACATTATGATTTATGTTTATTGTAGTACAATAAAATGTACTTATTGTAGAATTTCTTTTTATTCATTTCAATGCGGGGACGTTCAATTTTGTTGTAAGTTTTTAATAATTTTATGTTGTCCACTGTAACTACGAGTAATGTCCTCTACCACAAGAGTCAGATCAATCATACTTGTTATTTTTAACTATACTTTTGATTACAAGTATGGATAATATTAATTTATTTTTAGTTTTTATTATTATTTTATTAATGAGTTCCATGACACACCGACTGAGATGCGTATTGTCAGGTCAGGCTACAATAATATTACGACGTTAGTAAATAACTTAAAATGATTAAAAAAAATCTTTATAGAAAAAACAGACCAGGGTACCAATTCATCCAAGCTGAACTTTAGATAGTTAAGTAGAACCACCAGGAGCATATTTCACCCAACCTCAAAATAAATGAGGATAGCTTAGTTTGATTAGGCGTGGAAAACGTATAGCCGGCTCTCCGCGCAGATTGTTCCGGTCTCGATGGAAACCAATTTAAATTACGTCCATTCAAATGTCAGGATGAAACAAAATACTTGCAGTGATCTGCAGGGCGATTCAATAATCGATTTGGTCATTCTGTATCGCCGCCCCCATGCGGCGCCGCAGGATTAATTTGTATTGGCGCCGCACGGCGTGCGGCGTGTGCGTAAAGGCTCTTAGTCTCTATTTACGACAAACCAGTAGCGCGGGAAATAAAATCTTGACGGATGGTAGGATAAAACAACGAGCGTTGTGAGGTTAGTTAAAAAAACGAACTACCATTGTGGAGATCCCCATACTTTTTCCTGGTTATAATCGGGTCTTGATGTGGGAAGAGCACCATGCATAACCCTAAATATTTGAGCTCAAATTCGAACCATCTAGCTGTTACCGTTCCAGAGAACCCACCTGATATCCAAAAACATTTCAAAATCTTAGAAACCACTGGTCCAATTTTTTTTATCAGGCATGACCTAAAATACTCTCGACATAATTCTCTGTTAAAAAAACTCGGGTCTAAATCGGATTATCCGTTGTACCGTTATGATGCCACAAACAAACATACAACACGCCCTTCCGCGATCGGTTGGGGGTTAAAAAACAATTCACTGATATTGTTTTTACAGGCTTTTCGTTAAAATCTCGTGAAAACAATTTACCTTTGTAAATCGCCACATTTGATTGAAATGAGATTTTCAATAAAATACGAGTGCATTTGCAGTCGGCAACGAATGCTGTTCAATACTTTCGGTAAACAGTATATGGGCGTACAAAAACAGATGATACAGAGTGACAATAATAAATAACATTTGAACAGGTATTTGACTAGTAGTATCGTGTATGTTTTATTTCTGTTGTTGCCGACTGCGCATTTGCACAACACGACTCATTACGATATTGAAATACGTTACATTCAAACCCAAAGGCTCAATTTACATTGCCGCGGAATGGAATGGAAGCGAATTTTCGCAACGTAATTGTACGTAGCATAATGAACTTTATGTCAATTGTGTAACATACAAACTAAATACGAGCCATAAAAGAGGTCGCGCGTCATCCGGGGAATCCTCGCGCATTCTCGAGAATTCCCCTAGCTACTTTTCTTTTTTGGCTCGTATTTAGTTTGTATGTTACATAATTGACATAAAGTTCATTATGCTATGTACAATTACGTTGCGAAAATTCGCTTCCATTCCATTCCGCGGCAATATAAATTGAGCCTTAGTGATTTCACTTTCACTGAATCATAATAATCTTGTCTAAAATATTAAGTTTCAGATTTGTTAGACACGGATAATATTACCTTTTGAGAATAAAACAAAATTGTCTTTCAATCGATCACAAAAAGAAATAATTATAAAAGGTACTTATTGAATTTGTTGCTTTGGTAAAATATTAAAAGGCTATTCTCTGGGTGTCTTTGCCGAACTTCACAAATTACTTCAATTGGTTATTAAGCTTAAAACCCTTACCTACGTTTACAACAGCTAGGTACTTAGATCGATGTTTACATTTTTTCCACCAAAAAAATAAACATATAATTGGCAACAATACAAAGTAACTGGTTTTTATGCAACGTTTTGTCAGTTTAAGTTCCAAGTTTATAATTGTCTTCTGTGAGAGCGATCCTGTTGAGAGTTGATCAGAGTTATCAGATGTCAAGTTTTCCACTACGTAGAAGGTTTAAAATGGTTAAGACATGCAATAACTATTTTTGCTACCTATAATAGGTACGAGTAGTTGTAGAAAAATAAAATGAAAGTGCGAACGCCAAGAAAAAGCCCCTCAGGGGCGTTAGGTCATATTACCGGAACATCCAGTCGGTCTGTTAGGTTAATTTACTCGAATGTCCATTCCTCGTCCGTCCACTTCCCCGAAACTCCATTCCCCGAACGGAAGTGACAAAGTGAATGTCAAAGTGACAAATGACAGTGTTAAATGTCAAAATGACAAATTGTTTGAGGTTTTATGAGTTATATAGCGTTTGTATGGAGTTAGTATACGTTGTATGGAGTTTATATGGAGGTTGTATGAGTTGTTTGGAGTTAGTAAGAGTTGTATGGTTGTACCTCCATACAACTAATACTAACTCCATACAACTCATACAACCTCCGTACAACTCATACTAACTTCAAACAACTCATACTAACTCCATACAACTCATACTAACTCCATACAAATCATACTAACTCCATATTACTCATACAACCTCTATAAAATAATACTAACTCCATACAACTCATTCAACCTCCATACAAATCATAAACTTATAAAACCTCCATACAAATCATACTAACTCCATATAACTCATACAACCTCCATAAAATAATACTAACTCCATACAACTCATTCAACCTCCATACAAATCATAAACTTATAAAACCTCCAAACAAATCATACTAACTCCATATAACTCATACAACCTCCATACAAACTGCATACAACTCATACTAACTCCATACAACTCATAAAACCTCAAACAATTTGTCATTTTGACATTTGTCATTGTCACTTTGACATTCACTTTTTCACTTCCGTTCGGTGAATGGACATTCGAGGAAGTGGACGTTCGGGGAAGTGTATGTTCGGGGAAATGGACATTCGGGGAAATGGCCCTAACAGACCGACTGGACGTTCCGGCAATATGACCTAACGCCCCTGAGGGAAAAAAAACAGTGTTTAATTTTGCAGCGATTTTTGAAATTACTTACTGACCTTTACGTTTCACTTAGAAGTCACCAGTGATATTGGCAAAGCATTTTATGACATTATTTACACCTCGATACGCAAGGGGCATAAAGGCTTGAATGAAATACGAGAGATTTTAAGCTTTAGTTTGAATATGCAAATCAAACACGAGAGAATAACAGTTGGTATATTATATTTTCTTCATATATTACTTCTTCTCGGTCGGTATATTATTTTTGTCTATTCACTAATGTTTATCTTAAATTCATTCTCTAATGGTACGTAATAATTACCACTAAGTAATGTTTATAATTTTAGAAAAATATCGACTTCCCATACAAAATGCCAATTGTCGTCAGATATTACGAGGGTGTTCCATTTGGCGGAAATAGACAGACAATAGGCAAGTGTAAACTGGTAAAAGGCTCTCATATAAATTCAAGAGCAGCCTGTAATTTAAGAAGAAACATTTGAAGACGGATTAGTGGAAAAGGGAGTCTCAGACTTACTCTGAAACGGCACCGCAGCATAACCTCGTGGTTTTGGCAATTTTCAGTTCCGGTGCTGGGTAGTGCTCGGTGCGATCGAAATACTTACCTGTACTATACATATATACATAATCCTATACAAAAAAAATTATGTATAAGTATTAGTTTACGTATAAATAAAGTTTTTTTTATTCCTATTTGGTAATTTGTATAATACGCTTAATAGCTTACCTTGTTAAAATGAAATATTTTAACACTGATCAGCATTTTTGTACAGTTGTTGTACTTAAATGTAACTGTAATAAATGTAAACGGAATAGAGAATTTGTCAAAAAACAATTCTACTGCCATTTCGTAATTTGTTCATTATGAAACCACAACCAATAACATAAAGAGATTCATTGGTCATGATCGTGTGAAAATTGTGTTTTAATAAAATATTAAACAACATGGTTAATACTTGCGGTTGTTGGTACTTGGTGAAACTTGTAGTACACCTAATACCTGGAGATGTGTAAACGAAACCGGTCGTAATTAATAAAAAACAATTAGAACCCGTGTATTGTATATTATTTAAGTCTAATCATATTATACAACAGTTAACGATTGGCTTATGTAAATTTTTAGTTTTTTTGTGGCACTGCATACAAGAATTCTTTAGTATAAAAGCACTATATTTCACTAGCCAACTACTTGGTACAATAGCCATTAAAAAAAACTAGACACCCGCGCCTGCACGATATTGACAATAGCTCAAACACTATTATTTTCAGTATTTTTCTGCTTGCCTGTAGGTCTTTTATTTTTCAATGAATTTCAATTCTGTTTTCGCATTTTACCATCAATTTATGCCTATTTTTTAACGTTTATGAAATGCATTTAATCTTCGATACCTACATGTCAAATACGCTATTGGAATCCAATTAGACATTTGACATACAGCAGAACCATTACCATTTGGTCACTATGAACATTGGAGATTAGATTGTTAACGCTTAATAACCACCTCATAATAACCGCCTTAAAATCCGAAACCATACATTTGTTTGTACTAATTTTATTACAATAACGTGTCTCGTCTTCAGCTTCGTTCGTGAGCAACTGTACAGAGGCGACCAATTGTCCGGTGTCTTCCGTGACTCCAGGATCACGCCGGCGAAGGCGTGAAGCCTTCATAACGCGATGGACCTTCGACAACACACGCCACCGACAGCAGCAATCACAAGACCAACTCGAGATGCGCGTATTTACTGCTACATGCGAAACTACTATGTAACGACTATGTAAAAACATAAATATGACTCGGCACGCAACTTTTTAACGTTATATTTTTTGTTATGTATGAACATGAAAAACTAACTTTCAAAGTGTTATTTTATGAAGGAATGTCCAGACACGTATTAAGTAGAAAGATGATGCAAAAAACCCTTGACAGCATAAATAAGCTTCCTACCAAAGTTGACGCACCTTTGCGAAACTTTATGCTCTATTTTTTTTCTAGATATTTATAACCATATATATGTACGTAAGTACCTGGAATAACACAGAAATCTGTACAAGTAAAAGGTATTTGTATTCAATAAAGCCCTGTAATATATACGCAGCATATAATACGCTTTTTTGACTGGCAGTTATTTATTGTAGGTAAAGATGATGCTATACATACAGCCTACATACATTTCAATTGAATGGAAAGTACAGGATGATAGATGATAGAAACTTGAAAGTTAAATCGTTGTTAGTTTCCGTAGTGTTGTTTATTTTTTAATAATTTCAATTACTACATTATTCCATATTTAATATAGCTGAGTTTTCTTTGAGAAATTCCAACTTCCAATTACTACATTCCGCCATACAATCAGCATCAGCCCCATTGTGTGACAACTTGACACTGGAATTTTGTAACATAATACCCGACGAATTTGTAATAAGTTAGTTTATGTGATTAATATATCTAATTATTGTATATAATATGATATCCCTAAGAAAGTTTAAAGCCATGGGTTATTTGAAGCTACAGTTAAGATTATCTAGTAATTGAATCCAGATCAGCGATAGGGATTGGCCATCACAGTGCTACAATAGATTAGGTAGGCAGTCGAATGTATACTCGTAGCTTTGAATAGCACTTTGATGGTCAGAGGACGCATTCCATGAAACGTTCCATTTCCATTTGCCCAAAGGCAAAGGCTTTGTGCCTGTGTAAACCTTTGGCGGGGTACAGATTGTATTGATATACAGGAGGATTTTTTACTCCAAATGAAAAAAATATAGCTTATACGAGTGAGAGAAATGGAAATTATAATTCGAATTTTGTCAAGATAGAATTGATTAATATTTGACCCAATGTGGTAACCACCACCAAGTTTAGACGCATATTGCCAGTTACGCATAAATTAATAATACGCAGCACACAGTAATAATATGTAAAAATCTCTGACTCCATTTGACTGAAAAAGTATATGAAGCTTAAATTAATAGGAATGAACAATTTAGTTGATTATGTCACTGGCGGGTTAAAATTGTGAGTTACCTATAATGCATTATAAAACTTCCGGTATATAACAATACTAAAAAAATACTACAAAATCGAGAATATAATATCTTAATTTCTTGATACCTATTGCATATGCATATTAAACTATTCGTCAAGTTACGAACATTGAATTCGCGTTAGATAGATTAAATGGACTATTTATTTAGAAAATGTATGTTTATAACCTTAGATAGTTGTTACTTATAACAAGAAATATTTGATACTCTACATACGTACAATTCAATCAAGAAGTAAGGAAACTCTTAGAAAATTAGATTACCTGACACATTAACTGATAATACCTTCGATGGGGAATATCGTCGCTTCGCTTCAGAGTAAGTTCAATTCGACAATTTGTTGCCCTAATTACGTTTGAGTAGTTTTCAAAGATTTAAGTAGTTCACATAGGCAATATGAAGAAAAACCGGATTATACTAATAATCTTATTAAAAAGGAAAAAAAAACTAAGTATAATGCTTGTATAGATATCAGAGTAGATATTTTAGAATTATAATATATTAAAGTATATAGTTGGTGTACCTATTTATGAATACTAGTTAATTTCTATAGAATAGCAACTAGCAGAATGTTATACGTAGGAATAAATTATTTTGTGTACTCAACGTTATTACAGAATATGTCTATATAATAAACTGACTAACGTCAGGAACAAAGCAAGTAACCATGAAACTAACTGTTATTGTTCCTAAAGCTGCTTTCTCGTCAAGAACATCCTGCATGTGAAAATGCGCGGAAAATTTACATACTCGCTCCGCTTTCTATTTCAAGTATTTGCAAGTGAGCGATGCACATTCAAAGGCACGTACGTTTACTCGTAACATTACACGCGAATGCGCTTGGCGAGTACGCGGCATAGGATATTGTAGTCTCAACAATTATTGTGTTAAAATTATTAATGGTTTGTTTCTTCAACATTAAGGACCTTGATAAATGTTCAATAAATGATACAACTTAAACTGTTATCATTATTTATTATAATTAAGTAATATCATCATGTAGTTATAAAAATAATTCGTGAAACTTACGCAATTATAAAATACAATTTCTAATTTGGCTTTCGGAGTAAAATTTAATTGACATGTTTTCGATCACGTAAGTACCTAAATCACAGTACGGAATTCCGGTAACTGGTTTTTGATTAAATTTACTTTTTGTTTACATACTAGTAATACCAACTTATGATTAAATAGGAATAACAATTCCGACTAAATAATTTTGTATCAAACCCACAAAAATATTATACTTTCATCATACGGAGTATGTAGTACATGCCATTCAGAAAACAATTCTTATCTGATAGTTTCATATTCTGTCTTAGTTTTATTTCATTGCTCTAAAATGACTCTTTACAAGAACAACAACATATTGTAATTAGTCTACTCTCTCTAGCTGCTAGGAAAATATTGCGATGAATATTAGGTGGATTTTAACGCCATATTCACTCTTTAATTCACTACCCTAATTAATGTTGGAAACAAGTCGGGGTGAGGGTTGTGTTGTATACGTGGTCAAATCTATTTATAATATTATTAAAACATATTTACTTTGGAATTTCGTCAATAAAAACATTAATAAAAACTTATGAAAAGCCTTAGTCAAAAATTCCGCCCCGTGTCGACCCTGGCGCAAAGGTCCCCATGACGCTCGCGGCATTGCCACGCTGAATCGCCACGGCCAACCTCTGCACCAAGAACGACCCGGAGCGAGGGTCACAGCCCCTCTCTCTCAGGCGACGGCCGACCTCCCTGACAAAATCCCTTGCCTCCCGCCCCCCAACAACCAACAACAATCTATTTATTGGATCTAAATTATTGTCTTTATGCGAGAAAACAAAAACGGACCGAGCTATTCTGGTCTCTACTCGCTGATTTATTGCTGGCGAAAATTAAAAAAATATTTTCTTTTAAATATAATTTCCAGTAAACTTAAAAATTAACGTTATTGTATAATAATTAAATACATCGTGCTACTCCGTGACTTCTAATACCATTTTAGAAGATAATAGCAGTGCAGTAGCAGCAAATAAATGTGAGCATTTGCAAATTTATTCGTCACGATGTGACTTTTTAATATTCATGTCATGAATATTTTTGCTTACCAGGGGGACGCACGGATAATGTTTTTCACAGCTCCCTGCCTATACCGTACCGCATGTGACATATTCTACTTACAACAACGTATCAGCAACGTATTTATTATAAAAGACACTTGAGAGATGTTTTATTTTCTTTATTGCAGCAAATAAACGTCATGATGATGTCGATGTAAGTACACCGTTATTTCTGTTTTACATTAATGATACACTGTTTTTCTGTAAGATATAACTTAAATACGTATGAAATCCTGTATATACTATAGACCGCCACATTATTGTTTCAATAATTCAAAACAATTTCCCCAGAAACAGATACAATCTACATAGTTTTGCTCTTATGATTAAGCTCGAGTGAATCGATTAATTACTCTAAATTAACTATGTACATACTAATTAACCAGCTTTAGCTTGCCTTGTATCCGGGAATTCCCACAGGAGAGGTTTGGTTTAACTTTCATAAACAGTGCAGTTATATTTACTTAGTGATTTCAGTAAGCCTTGAAAACATTTTAATCATATCAAGTTACAGCACCTGGCCGTGCTTGTCCGGACAATATTGATAACTCCATTTCATTACTGATAGCTAACTACAAAAACCTACAGGCGATCAAATTACATAGGCGTCAGTCATTTCTTTCGTATTGACGGCACAAAAAACCACGATATGAACATGAAATATTCTTTACAATCAAGAGGGCAATTAAATATTGAATTATGATAAGATATTTTTTTATTAGGTACAAGAAATTTAGATTTATACAAAGTATTACATAATCTTAACTATCTGATGACTCGACTACATTGGTGACAAGGATTACCTGTGTCGTATTATACCTTGTAAAATTATGTTTTAAAGAGCGTTACACAGTTTTTTACTCCCATTTGGTAATTTGTTCAATACGAAACCGTAACTCAAACTAATTCATTCATTATAAGTAGTAGTTTTCATTACGGTACTGGTCAACTCAATTACAAAGTTAATAGTGTAATGGAATGGGATACTAAACCCATTGTCTTCTTTAATTCTTACGTCAAAAAATTAAAAAAAAAAACGAAATTGATGTTTACCATGGTTACCTACCAATCATCTGCCTACCTAACATCGCAAAGGCACGTAATCTTCTAAGCGCGTAATAGTAGAAACTCGACAAACTGTCATTAGCGAAGTTGATGGTTACCATGGTTATCTACCAATCCTACGATCGCGCAGGCGCGGTAGAGAAATCACGAGCTGTCATGGCGTGTGTTTGACTGTACAAATTATAATAGTTAATTATAATTAAAGTTCATTAAAATTTGTATAATTTTATTTATTTAAGGTCGCAGAAGTATATCACTGCACGTAATCATAGCTATTGTATAACTCGTGCCTGGCTTGTGAAATGAGGCGTACTATTATTACTTGGCAGTGATATAAACTATTATTGTGCATAGGTTGGGGTAGGTCTTCTCCCACCCTTATTGCTTTGCATGTACAGTGGACAACACATTAGGCTATAAGTATCCTTTAGTATTTTGTCGCTTTAATTTATTTAACACACTCATATAAATGTCAATGAATCATAACAAAATCTTATTGCAACAGGGTATAGCTTGATACCAAATTGTCTCTGATTCATGCGGGTGACATGAATCAACATGATATTTTATTATTATGTAAGCCCACACTGTCCCACTGGGCAAAGACCTCCTCCAACCTCTCCATGTGTCCCTATCTTGAGAATCCTCCGGCCAATTTTTGCTAAAACTATCTAGATCATCACGCCATCTCCCCGCCTTAGTCTGCCGCGACGCCGCGATTGATTTGGTGGTTCTTCGCTAACAGATCGTCTGGCACAATAACATGATAATGATACCAAAATAAGTTATTTTTTCACCTGGCACTCATGTCTTGGGCTGATATAATCTAGACGGACCCGGTTAACATATTAAATAGCATCAAAACACATTAGACATTAGTATATTGAGACAGTTAATCAGTAAGTCAGAAAGTTATCAATGGTAATGAGTTTTAATCCTGAGGCGTAGCCGAGAGATTCTACGGCCCGAGTTTACCATTGCCTTTCCGTAAGTAAGTATGAAGTAAGTTTCTCATCACACCTGGCGAGTAAATACGCAACATGTCTAACAACATGATATTAGTAAAAGATTCGTATTCGGAACTGATACCGAAATCATTACATATTTGCAAGTCGTGTTCCGTTCCGTTTCAGTATCCGCCCTAGTTCCAGAAAAGTAAAACACACTAGTGCATAACGATCAACTTTCGATCTGTAAGAGGTAAACGAAAATACTTACCATTACATACAATGATGAAATTGCGTTTTATTTGCAAGTTCCATAAATAAATTAGTTACGATCTAGAATTTAAGATGTAGAACTCAACCCAGTTGTTTTGTCGGCAAAAGTTAACATTCTGGAGACGGCGCAAATTAGTTATTATCAGAATTATTAATCAGATTTAGTAAGTATATGGTGAATAACCCAGTGAATACGCCAGCGACTTAGTTACACTGTTCGTCTAAAAAGTGGTTAAGTAATTGCATTTTAGCTTGTTAAACTAGGGAAAAGATAATTAATAAATAAACCCTCATTAACGAAGACGTGTGGTACAGTGGTAAGAGGTGAGTGCTCTGGAATTTGATTTAAGGGCTACAGTAACAATTATCAGAGACTAAGTAAATAACGCGGGTTTAACGGGTTAAATGTGGTCAAGTGCGACTCGGGCCTCGCCACTTCTATAGGGATTCGTGCTGTAAGGACTACTTATCAGTATTAAATGAAAAAAACTTTTGCCTGTTTTATCTCACAAACTATTAGAGATGTATCAAAGATTAGTATTTGTTGTTCAAATAGAGGATATGACTAAATAAAATTCATAAGTATAGTTCATAATACCAATCATGAGATAGACCTGATAACAAAGTCGTTTCAAATTGCCAACTTTCACGGGCGCTTACGTCGTTATATCTCTAGGAAAAAATAATAATAAGAAAAAAAAAAGAAATGTATTCATATTCTACTCGATGAGTTCTAAACAACAAGACTCCCACACCACAGGGTGAAAATATTTTTTGGGTCAAGGGAATGAAATTTTGAAGTCTGTATCTTATTCCGTTCAGGCGGACGGATGGAGTAGCGACAGCAATAGGGTTCCGTTTTACCCTTCGGGGTACGGATTTGTGAATTCTAACACGTTAGTATTTGTTGCCTTGTACATAAGGTTTATGTTTGTTTACAACGTCCCTACGTTGCCTTTACAGACGTTATACAAAAAGGGTCGACTAATTTGACGACACGGGAAGGGTCGCGATAGTTCAGACGGTTACAGCATTGCCACGGGCACCGTCTATGACGGTGGTTCAAATCCTGTTCGCAGAAAATTGTTCAAAGTTTTTCTAATTTATTTAAAAAAGTCTAGCAGTGCTTTACTTAATAAGTTTAATAACTTTGCGCCCTGAGCCAAACGAGATACGAAAATGTCGTTTTAAATCGGTTCCCGGGCATTCGCATCTTCAGAGAATTCTTTCAAAAATCTCTGAATGTCACAAACAATAATATCTTACACAATTAAGATATTCCAAAACGAAATATAGAACAGTTTAATAGAATAGTAGTGGTGGCCCATTTACGCACCATTTTTAAGCGACCGGGTTCCAAATGTCCTATGAAGTGCCTATGTGAACCAAAAATAAATTTATAGTATGTGGCGGCACGGCTTGCTTAGTGTAGTAACTAGTAATTAATTAATCTTAATCTGCGGCTCAGCGGAGTCAGCGGTGGCTGAGGGGCGCAGGGGGAAAGCGTCTAGGATTTCTAATGTACGCGATTTAAGACAACAGGCTCCGGGAGAGTTTAGGATTTCTTTAGACTGCGACGTGAATTTTTAAAGCGATTAATGATGATAAAGTCGTTTGGAGTATTTATAAATAAAGCCGTAACAATCAAGTGTTTCATAGGGCAAGGATTTTTATGGAGATAAATTAATTTTAATTTAAAAAAAAAAACGCCTTCAATTCACTAAAAAGTAACAAATAATTATAATATGAACGAAAACCTAGGCGTACCAATTATAATTATTTGAAGTCGGTGCCAGCCACGCACAATCCGTTAGTAGTGGAATTTGGGGTGGGTGGAAGCTCTAAAATTTGTTAGAAGCGCTTTACGCCCCTCGGCGGGCCTTCGGAAATGTTCACAATTGCCTAATTACAGGTGATATTCTGTCATCCGTTAAGGACTTCCGTTTTCCATCTCCGAAGTTCATAATCAGAACTTGACCAATTATTTATGGGACCATCCTGGAGATACTTCTAAAAAAGGATCATTAATTTTTTTTCATAAATGCCAGAGATATCAGGTAACATACTCGTACATTAAAGAATAACTCTAAATGAAAAGTTTAAGAAACCCCCGACATACCATTGTGGATATCCACTTACTTTTTCCTGGTCTTCATCAGATACTCAAGGTTTTAGATGTGGGCGAGGTACAACAGTCATAAACGTTCCGGGTTTCGCCCTACGCGGTGCTCGGCTCTCGGCCTCGACATGGCTAACATAAAATTCTTAGCTCCACATTATCTCAATTTATTTTTTGGCTGCCATCTTTAAATATTTTTTTTCTCTTGTAATTCTCGGGATTCCTTTCGATTTTAGTTCGAGAAGACCCCATCTAACTATTACAGTTTCGGCGGGCTGATAATCTTCCAATTCTTGAAGTTTCATATTACAGAATTGAAGTCAAAGATACTAAGAAAGTGACATCAAAGATACTCCAAAATCTTGGAAACAACTGATCCAATTTTTATCAGACGTAGCTAAGAATACTCACGGACAAAATTCACAATTAAATTTTAAAAAACCGGGTCAAAATCTGATCATCCGTTGTTAATTAATTGTTGTTACGTTATGATGCCACAGACAAACAGACAGACAGAGTGTCAAACTTATAAGTTACTCGTATAAGTTTGACACGTTTGTCTGTTATAGGTTATAACACGCCCTCCCTCAATCGGTCACATGTTTGTAACTTTGGTGACTTTCCCACATCTGTAACCTTGAGGATCTGATGAAGACCAGGAAAAAGTAAAGGGATCTCCACAATGGTACGTCGGGGGTTTCTTAAATTTTTAATTTAGAGTTATTGAGTAAAAGGCTTAATCGTGAATTCCTCCTTACGAATCCTGTTTTACCTACAGTCTACTAGTAACAGCTAAAGACAAGTTAAGCTCCTTAAGTTTTAGCATATACACCGTGTCAGAAACTGATGATGTGTATGAGTAGATTATTAGGTTATTGGTAAAAAAATATCGTTTGATTGACTGCTCTTCAAAAATTATTTAAAAAAAAACGATTTGGGTTCCAGATTACAATACCTTCTTTGAGAAAGTAATTAGTCCTTCCATTGGGCGTATAATATTCAATTTAAATTATATTAATATAATAAAAAAAAATAGTTTTCCAGTAAATTAGATTCATTGTCTAAACTGAACTAATTTATATTATAATTATCCAAGATATTATAATTTTGAGGAGCTCGTAGCCTAATTGCGAGCACGGTCTGAAAGTGATCGTGCAGGTTAAGCAACGTTGAGCGCGGTCAGTACTGGGATGGGTGACCGACCGCTAAAGGCATGTTTCACCTGAGCTCCTCCGTGCGTCGGAGGGCACGTTAAGCAGTCGGTCCCGGTTGTTGTCGTTCGACAGCAGTCGTTAAACCATGTCAGAGGCTTAAGGACGGCCTGAACAACTCTGACAATAGGTTGGCCACTAACCATACGATAAGCAAGCAAGTAAGCAACCATTTTCCACAATGAAACTATGTACTATTAAGCCTATGAAGGAATTCGTCCTTCTACTCACAATCGTATAAACCGATTCAGTTGTTCACTTATGGGTGGGTAAATGCAGAAACAATTAACAATCAAAGCTTATTTGAGGTAGCTTACTGCGGATTCAGATCTAAGACATGTTATAACAAAGATTAATTACAATGATGATATGTTACACGACGTTAGTAACCGTCAACTGTAGGACTAATTCAATTTTTAATTATGTAACAAGCGTAACAAACAACTGATCGCAACGGTTTCCATTTTGAAAATGATTTCTGTTAGCTTAGAAACAACAAAAATCTATATAACATATGTTTTCTGGGTTCAGTAGCCAACTAAGGAACTATTAATTCATTATATCCGTCTGTCTGTATGTCACAGTGGGCGTTCCTCTGTAACTTACTTTTGAAACACAGTTTGAAAAGTTTAAAAAATTTCTGTATGATACCGGCAGCAAGTCCTTTAAATGAAAATTAAGACGGACCCTGTACCAAAGCTATATTGTGAAATAGAACTAGACAAAGTTATAGTATGCAATATTAATATATTTCTACGGTTATAGTTTAGTTTATTTGGAACAGATTGTATGAAATCGACCGCGAAATATTTTTTGTGATAGAACGGCTACAGAGTCTTGAGCGTGCCCGATATTCGCTTGCCCGTTTTTTTCTTCATTTATTAGACAATATTACAAAACAATAAACACAGTCCCACACTCAGAAACCTCGAGGGTTTATATGGTGGTTTTAATAATACTCGTATTATAAAGAATGTAACAAAACACATATACATTTTGACCATTTGCAGGTCGACATTTGCACTTCTACGAAGAAACTATTGAAAGATACAATTTGTACCGATGAGCTGATTGTGTTGGAGCCAAATATTTCTACCATGTAAAATTTTGCATGTCTAGTTACCTACAATATGCTAAGACTAAAATTGTCCTAAAACTGTAAACTGAGCACGCTGACCGATCAGTTTCTTTTGTTTTATTGACAGATAACCCTGTCTTCCTATTCAAGACGGGCGGAATGATAACGGCGCGAGCGACACCAAAATGTAACACTTTTCGCACGTCTTTAGCTCGGTCACTATCAAGCCGAGCTCAGTGCCGTAAGTGCTTATCGCGAGAGCACGGTTGCTTGCTCAATCTGACATAAATAAAATACATACAGGGTTTCCTGCCCAAAAGTGTAGAATCAGAATCGGGCTTTTCGGAGTTTTTTTTCTTCTTGAAATCGACCACGACACCTATAATTGTGATTCAACGTGGAAAGAGAATGACTTACCATTATCATCGTCAGCCTGCAGCGGGCCGACTGTGCCGAAGAACCGTTTGTCCAGGAGTTGCAGCAATTGTAACGCGCTCTCGTGGACGGGCGCTCGAGGACATCCGGTGCACATCAGCGTCACGTTGATGATGGCCGTGTAGTGGTCGCACGGGTACTCCCTGACCGAGCAACAGAAGTATTATAGCTTGACCACATATGGTGTACCGCGCCTTAGACCTGGGTTGATCAAGTTGCAAGGACTGTAGTGTAAACCGGTGGGACAGTGGCGAGTGAAGTTGGCTTGCAAGCTGCCTTGCCAGTCTATCCAAATTTTGTTTGACTTTTTGTCACTGGCTTCACCACTGTCCTTGGCACTTGACTAACGCTCTGTCCTTGCCACTTGGCCTAGACTTGGGTAGCTGCGTGACGAGAAGCGGGGCGGAGTAGCCCCGCTCCATTGGCTAAACTCTGTCAGGCCCACCCGCACCCGCCCGCTTCCCCTTCGCCCTCGCCTGATTTCCTCCCCCCGCACGTCTTTCGCCACCCAAGGCGCGGTACAACATTTGTGGACAAGCTATAGCAATGTATTTCAAGCGATTTTCTGAGCTTCACTCCTGTTTTTTATCAAATCTTGTGAGATGATTTTGGATATTACAGGATGGCATAATTAAACGCAGTGATCGGAACTAGGTAGGGTGATAAATCACGTGATTTTTACATTACAGGAGGACTTTTACATTACAAAGCAAAAGAAATATTTTGATGCACGGAGCATAATCGCTCTATATAATTCCGATCAATGGTTATGAAAGTTACACTTGGCCGTCTCGAATCGTTTAAAGTAATAAAAAAAAATATATAACAAGTGAAATAAACATAAACTACATTATTTCAGTAAGTACACAAAACCCCTAAAGTTCTCAAACTCAAAACAAAGACGTAGACGACTAATACAATTCAAGCAGGTATTAATAATGTGCCCCTTGAAGGCCGAACATTAATATTTATATGAACAAAGTAACTTTAAGGTCTCGACGGCTTCACAGGAGTTTTGTTAGCAAAGCGATAAACATATTTAGATACGGCAATGTGTTTAATATCGAGACTAGCACTGGCGGTCTGGGGGGAGGCCTTGCAGCTTGTCCCAGGCTCTATAGAGACAGATGTGCTACAGCAATAAAATGAAATTTTCATCTATAGCGAATACAGATGGAAAATATCTGCAATTTCTATAAAGTAATTTTTTAATTCATTTTGTTTCAGTACACCGAAGGCCAGTAAAAATTAATCGAGTCGTTTTGGCGCCGGTAAATAATAATGTGAAAGGTATCTTTTTTCTTGAATATTTATTCTGTCCTGTATTGTTTATTTTATACCCTATGGTATCGAAAGCTCATGAATGATTCAACTTTTTAGATAAATACACACTCGCTGCGTAACTATTGTTTTGATTACAAATTTCTAAAAAAGACTATGAAGTGGTAATGACGCACGGGCTCTGCGAGGGCTACATTCAATACCTCTTTGTATCAGATGTTGAGTGCGTATCGAATAAAATTTTTGTATTGTACTATGTGGCTACGACATATACATTTATAGATAAACCAGGTTTCCGCTCTTGGACATTGCTCGTGGTTAGTTTTCAGTGGGAACTTACCGGAAAAAAATTACCTACTCGGTCTACTTGGTAAACGACGAGGTTTTATTGCTGGCCAAGTCTTCAACAATTTTAATTTCTCGAATGTTAAATAAAATCTCTTGTTTCCGATTATAACCTCGTTTATTACTGTATAGTTTCCTATTCATCAAGCTATACTCGATCTACGTATCGTGGTTTTACTGCTGGCCAAATCTTCCAACAAATTTAATTGCTCGATTGTTAAAAATCGCTTTTTTCCCCAATATAAACTTGTCTATTGAAACAGGCTCATATTCATCAAGTTATATTGGTCAACGTATCCAGTGCCAGATCTTTACTTGAGAATACATTTCACGCGATATCAGTCTAATTAAATTAGTTTACTTACCTAGCACTAAAGATTGTGGCAAGCGCCATGAAACACCCATCAGCTACTCGAGGTGGTCCGGTGAAGCATTTATCCACCGTCCAGTCTAACAGAGGACCGATGTCAGGATTGCAGTCCAACAGAAGAACTATAGTCTCGCGCGCTAATTCGTATATCTGTACAAAAAAAAATGATAATTTGTTTGATATAATGGCGCATGGGACTGTGCTGAAATATCGAAAGAAATCGTGGTATAATAATACACTCAATTTTCATCACACCTGCTTAGGAAGAGCATCTTTTCGCATATGCGTAGCCGATCGAAAGTTGCTTATAGTACACTAGTGAGTTTTTATTTATATATTACACATAATTCAAGGGACAATTCGAACTGCCATACGAATAAATATATAAAAGGACTACGAATCGAAAATTTAACACCACCAGAAATCATCAATGTGGCCATACCAGTCAAAGATAAAGATATTACAAATAACATTTTTAAACTTTCCTAATTACTTACTTAATGTTTATTTATTGGTTTTTGTTTATTATTTACTTGCCAGGTGTGATGAAAAACTATGTGATATACTACATGCTGCGAAAAGGTAAACACGGGTCGTAGAAACCTCGCCACTTCGTCTTCAATTACTAACATTCCGCACTTTTATCACAATATACTATTTAGTGAAGATTTTTTTATGCATATTGGGATATGTAAAGCAAAAAGTAAACAAGCACTCATTAGGGCTTCGTGCTCCTTCATCGATCTCATTGTTACTTTCCATCAGGTCGACTGAGATCAAAGAAGACTTTATAGTGAAAATGTATGAATAAAAATACTACAAACCTTATCATTGTTAGAAGAAAGCATCTCGCTAAGCCAGGGATAAAGCGAACCGTCCTCTGCCAGTGCGTTTGGAGCAAAGCATGGTCCACAGCAGACGAGAGCGCTCATGGCCTGTATCATAAAAACAAACAAAATTGAAATTGTAAGTGAACAGTCCTAACGGCGCAGTTACATATAGCCGTTGATCGATTCGGCGACCGACCTGCAGTGGACGATCTACGGTCACCGACCTCCGTTGTTTACACTTGGTCGTTGGCCGAAGTTGTCCAACATCATTCGCTCGATGACAAGTGACACTTATACGTTTGACGAAAGCAGTGGACTGGTAATTCACATATATGGCGGTGGCCGCATGCTGTGACCGCCCGGACGGTCGGTCAACGACCAAGTGTAACCACACCTTCATTCTGGTATTTTAGATTTTCTCATATATACATCTGAGTGGTCCTGATATAGCCATCTCATTCACACTCATTAATTATGCAATGGACATGCTATTTTCTCCGAAGTGAAGACTTCTATAAAAAATTCTGACATTTCGCCATACAAATAAGCTCGAAATCAGTGTGCGTTTTGGCTATTAGCATTATTTAGGCTAATGTTAATATAAACTAAATTAGATTCAAAATTAAAATAAATGATACAAAATAGTAGTTTGTGCAACTGACACGTAATTACAGCCCTTGTAAAATGAGTGTTTAGTTTTTGATAAGAGCGTAGCGAGTCCGTCTACAACAATGCGTGGCAGCATTAAACTATTATTTTAAATTAATTTATGTGACATTTTTTTTCATAAACTATTAATAAATTTACTTTGTACTTAATTGAGTTGACAACTAATATCGTAGTATAGGTGCGGTGTCGTAACATTCATTACGACACCGCGACGTTCATTACGTAACAAGCCTTAGGAATTAAGTAGTTTGTGTTGCTGATTGTGGTTTTATATTTTCATATTGAACAAATTACCAAATGGAAGTACAAAAATAAAGAATACACACCCTAAGCGCAGATAAGTTGAGACGTTCGTCGAGCTCCGGAGGCGGCTGAGGCACCAGCGTGCCGAGGTACTTGACCAGCGGACCGCACCAGCCCGAGAACAGGCAGAATAGGCTGCGACACAGCTCCTTCTTCATCAGCGAACTGTACATTTCCACTGTTCGACAATATTAAACAAACTTTATCAAAAACCATTATGCACTATTATGTGAACTCCGTTATCATGTTGCACTAATGAAAGTTTTAAAAACATATTCTATTACAGAATATTAGGGTTATTTATTCTTAATATTATTTTTATTTCCACGATTAAGTCCAGAAACTTGGCGACTATTTAATAAAATATAGCAAAGCATATACTAAATACTAAACTGTTATAGGTAAGTATGCCATGTACACCTCTATAGTAAGGTCAGTGCGTCAAGGTAACGGAGTCTATATCTATGGGACCAATGGGATCGTCGTATCGTCCAATATGTTTTCTATAATCCACGTCTAAGTGTGTTTCTAAAGCCGTGTTTCTCTAGCACATGTTTTGATCTATACACTACATAAAAACATCTATACAAAAACATGTATATTTCTCACTCTAAAATGTTTGTTTCTCATTCTCACACGTAGAAACAAAAATGTTATTGTGTAGTGTAAAGACCAAAAGATGCGCTGGGGACTCGGCTTGTGGACAACAAAAGATTATGGGAAAAATGCTTTATATAAATGATGGATATCATTGGGTCTAGCCGATGGGATAAATAAGAGTTCAAGTGGCAATTGGTCAAGTACTCAAACCCCACAAATTACACTCAACTCGCGAACAGTTTTCTGTTTGGAAACAACTTCTTGTAGGAAACAACTTCAGCTAAATCAAATCAAGCATCTGTTTAATTGTTCTTATGCTTCGAATCATTGTTGCGGAAAAATAATAATTGCTTCAGCATAATATTATTTAAATATGTTGACTATCTTAAGGCTACAGGAGACGGTCAATTGCGCTTGACAATTGGAGAGGATGGCGCAATACAAAAAAGCGAGAAGGGCGTCTTACAATGCTTACATGGAAAACTTTTGACGAGTTCAGTGACGAAGTCTGCAAATATTAGCCGTTGTTCCCTGGCCGCCGGTGCATCTTTCTCCGCTTCCACTTCAAGACACTGTCTGACGCCGTCGAGATACTCGATGAGCCATGGGTGAAGACTGCCGCTTTCTAGCGTAAACGAACTGCGAAATGAAATAAATTCATAATGCCAAAATGGTTGCCAGTAACTATACAAGAAACAGTCGTCTGATAATACATACAAACATAATCTCACGTCTACAACACAAAATATATAGATATTTTGTGTCCATAATCCCCGAGGGGGTGGACTGAGGAACCACCGACAGGCAGTTCCCACTTTTCGCCGTAATATTTGGTGGACAAATGTGATAGGTGGCGAGACTATCGCTGTCTACCATGTGTATTCCACAAATAATGAATATATTTATGTTTATGGCGGTCGAGCTTTATGGTCTCTTGTGTCACCTACCTAACCTAAAATAATTTGACAGACCTCCAATTATACATGCTTTGAGTTTCTTAGAATGCCTGCGATTGATATTAACACACAATTTACAATCAGATCCAGAAAAAGAGCACGAACAACTTGCTAGGAATCGAACCCGGGAAGAGTTCACTACTTACCGACGGCGCCAAGAATAGTTATCTGGATATCAATCTTTAATGCTTTATGTTCCATTGAACACTATTATATCTCCATGTCTATGGATTTTAAAAGTTATAAATAAATTAAAAGTAAAAACCTTACCTGTTAGCAAAGGTCTTCCTCTGCGCAATGAAAAGCAGCAATTTGTTGAGGTTGAGTCGCAAGGCGTCCCGTCGGCGTCTCCGGCGCATATTCTCCTGTTTACGATCCACTGCTTCTCGTAGCAATGGGAGCAACTCCTCTATCAGATCTCTGTGGAAATGGACGAGTGCATTAAAAAGACGCAATGCAACACTCTTCATGGGTACAGAGACAATATTTTATAAAAACAAACAGCAATTATATACAGTTATAATTTTTACTCGTGGTAGGAACCCTTCAGTGTCGACCTGGCTAGCAACCACCTATCTATATCTCTCGCCAAATATTTTAGCGTCGGCGTTGATGTGTTCCGGCAGTGTTAATAGAAGAACCAGTTCTTACTAAACCAGTGTAATATTACATTTTCGGCCTCAATGTTACTTACCAATTACCATCAGGTGAGAATCCTGAAGCATATAGTTTCGTCTAATTCAATTAAGTCTAATCGACATTTTCTAAGAATATAGTATATCAGTTACAGAATCACAATGACGATAGTCAATATGAGTAAATTCGTTAGTTCGTAGTGTTATTGATTGCTAAAATTACTTGAGTGCGTCTGGGTTGATATTCCCCGCAGCGGAGATGGCAGCATCCCGCACCTCCGGCACTTCGCAGCGCGCCAACGGCACCGCAAGTTTGTGCAGCGACCCCGGCGATGCCTGCGAACTGCGCGCCTCGCCACCGCTCCGCTCGCTCAGAGAGTCCGGCGATGAACTATACACAACAAAACTGGTGTCAGATCCGAAAGGTTCAATCAGCAGGGTCGGTAACTAAACACAGTTGTACGAATTTAAAATAAATTGATTTTCAAACAAACAAAATTTACCAATATTTGTAGGTGGACGAATTATCGTCGCCGTAGAGTGAAAATATCGGTAAATGCATTTCAAACATCTTTTCGTTTTAATTCGATTCTTGGAAAAACACCCTCGACAAACACACAACATTAAATATGAATATTGAGTGAAACACGAGTGAAGTGTCTTACTTCCAACAGTGAAATATAATTAAAATAGACAAAATGTATTACTGAATTTTTCACTTTGCGACGATGTTATCGACCCTGATTTGACACTAGTACACTTTGCTGTGAAATATTGAAAATAATTTTGAACTGACTTACGAGTATTTACTTTGAAGATGGTTGTTGTTTTATCAGTTTCTTAAACATTTTTACCGTCGCGTCGTCTAATTTAGTTAAAAAAAACAATGGGTGTAAAATTTGAAAACATTGTGTCATAAAAAAAATCTCACATAAAATTTGTATTGAATTTTGTTATCATTAGACAACATGGGGGTTCTCATTTCTAATTGTTTAAAACAAAGAAGAAATATTCGTTATGTATGTATGTATACCCTGACCAGAAACTTAATTAAAAATATAAAATAGATGTATGACAAGAGCAAAGGAGAAGGTGTAACAAAATATCAATAATAAATTTCTGTATACCCACCTAATAGTCTACTTAAAAATTGCCAGTTTTATAAAAAAGAAAGGATATTTTTATTTCCATGATAATATAAAGTACTCGTTTAAAAGATCACTTGCAAAATTGGAAAACTACGTACACTGGTGTACGTAGTTTTTTGTACACAAAAGAAGTGTATTAAATCCACGATCGAAGAATACCTATACTTCGTTTTCAATTCCATATTATAATTATTTTGTTAAACCTTGTACATTAAAGGTAGACTTTGATTCCTCGCGACACGCGACAACGACACTTGTCCTCGGCTTGTTTTATGAACTATGGTAACTTTCGTTTTCTATGGAATGACTTTGATTCCTCACGACTCGTGACAGAGATACTTCGAAAACCCATAGAGTAACAAACGTGTAGCTGTCGCGTGTTGCGAGCAATCAAAATCTACCTTAAGGTAAAGCATCATATTGACATACAATCATATTTAATAAAGCCATCTATAACACAAAATAACTGACAAGCTTGGCGAACTTCAACAAAAACATTAATGGACATATCCTTGAGTAAATACATATAATAATGTTATGTTAGAACATAAAATAATGTGGTACGTAATGGAGATGTATTGTACAGTATCTTCTGATAAATAGTTGTGCTGGTTTTAATGTGCGTGATGAACTCTGCAGTTTACTTCAGTGTATTTAACTGGTTCCTTACAATTATTTAAATAACTACTTACACGTTAATTGCAGGCGGTCGTTGAATTATTTTCATATACTTAAGTATTTAAACAGATATTAGGTACTTATTTTTATTACATAATAGGGTAGTTTTTAAGTATCAAAGATTAATTGCGTTTCTTAAAAATTAAGAAATAGCCACAAATTGAGGGTCAAACAGAATTAAAATTCGATGAAAAATAAAATAGCTATCAAGAATCATAAAATCGGCAATAAGTTATATGACGTAACTGTTCTCTAGCGCCATACAATCAGGTCCTGGCTACATATAAAGGACTGTTTTGCTAGAAAGGGGCAGAGCATCTGTCCAATACTAACTTTAACCATTAATATCTCTGATGTTAGTTGAGATATAGAAAAACTAATTTTAGATGCTTCTTTAGTATTATATATCCATGTAAGTTGATTGATGCAATAAAAAAAATTTAGGTTAATACCGTATTAGCGTACAATGAAACGTCTGATGGCGTGATGATTGTCTAAGGACGCATAACAGCTAAGCATGCCAATGATGACAATTATCACAAATGTTCACTTCTCTATTTTTGTTTTGCTATCTGTTTTATCTATCATTGAATTGATTGAAAGCTTTCAAAAATCAAGTATAAATTCGTAAGACCATTCTGTGTGAATGGAAGAATGAATGGATCTATCAAGAAAGAAGTGGAACCAACGAGTACTAAATGTTTAAAATAATTACTATAATAGTAAACCCACTGATAAATAAATACATAAAAAATACTCTTAAATTAAAAAAATAACTACTATACTTTTATAATTTATTTTGAATAAACATAGCGTGTGAAAGCAAATATCTACCTACTTCAGAAGAGACAACAGACTTGCACGACACAAATACTGGTCAATACATAAACACATTGCAGACATAAACTATAGTGCTTATTACCCCCACAGTGAATCCGGACACGCCGAAAGGAAGAGTCCACTGTTCGAAAATAAAATGGGATACGCGTAAGCTTCAATAGAGATAGGTAGGTAGTTGACGGAATAGTTTAGAGGCTATTCCTAGGCTACCACAGTCTTACAGCGCAGAACGAAATATTAAATACTCAAATACAGTACCGAACTAATTACATCGTCGCACTTAGCTGACAATCGAAACTATCATAATGTCTTAGGTTTATACATACGTCATTCAGAAGTTAGTAGTCATAGTTTCAAAAACCTGGGACGATTTTCCCGAACTAAATATAAATCTTAGCATGAGCCGTACATCCTTCACGTGGTACGACGACAAGATATTGTTATCATAAACTGTGGTTATGACTGTTAGTGACAATACTATTTTACACTTATTTATTTTATTTACAATTTACATAATTATTACGGGTATTATATATCGGAAAGACCAAAGAAATGTTTGCGGCTGTAATTTGTTTTTATTTTTACTATTTTAATTGTCAATGTTTTAGATGAGCGAAAAACAAAATAGTATTTCTGGATGTTACCCGTAGATAGGTTAAACATTTGAAACGACTAATTAGATATGTTGTTAAAATTATATAAATGATGATACAGAAAGTTGTATTTATATTTTTAGATATATATATTATTTAAATTCCATTTTATGGTAACATGGGCTAGCAGTGCACGGAACCTATGCGTGAATTGGTGAACGATGAGAGCGAACTACAGTGACCTTTATCGTAATAGGTATAAAGATCGTTAAAATAATAAAAGGCCGCTGTAAAAAGTTACCCACGATGAAGAATGTGTTGACGATTCCATCTCCAAATTAATATTTGTATGTGAATTTATATCATAATGTTACTTGTGAGCCAAGTTAGACTTCATCTTTACTGATCACTTGTAATTTGCTTTCATGAGTCAGAAAGAAGTGTCTTAAAAATCCCTTTTAATGCAGTGTATGCATGGACAACAATGAAAATGTGATGGAACAGTCACCCACTCAGTATAATGATCAAAATCGAATGCGACGTGCACATAGCGAGCGTCAATGAGCCACCTCGTCCGTTTATGTTGTCTGTGCGCACGCGCATAGCTCAAGGGCAGCGTGAAGAACCCCCCGGGCGTGTTGAGGCTCTCGCTCGATGAACTGAGGGCAGCCAGGCCGAGCCACGCGTCCGCTTCCGTGCTATAACCAACTTTTTGTTGCAGCAGAATAAATTACCCCTATACGCTGGAAATCAAACCAGAAAAGACTGCAGAAAAAAGTTGGTCTTACTAAATAGATAAATTGCACCTCGCTTATTTCAAGAAATGCTGAAGCGTACCTTGACTAGACCTTATTTCCCTAAGGCTATGGTTTGGTATAAATTATAACTTATAATTTAAGAAGAGTCCCCTAAAACTGCAAAACTATATATACGTTCGATGCTTCCAACTGGCAATGACATCCAATAATTATTGATAGTGTAGTAATTATATGACATTAAAATTGTTTCAGAACATTAATGCATAAATAAATTAAAGTCTGTATTTTAATTAATGTTTAAATTAAAAGTGTAGAGTAAACTAAACTAGATATTATTAGAAAATCAATCACTCATAGCCATTTCATAGCACTGAATCACAAGTTCATGCGTTTTAAATATATCAGATAATAACAAAAATAAAAACAAATAACTTATACTAACTGTGGAATTACGCAAATGAGATCAAACATAGATACTTCCACACATATACAAACACTTAGCAAAGTAAAGGTAATTACTTAAATCAGCACAACTAGTCAATAAGATATTACGAATAATACTAAGAAAAAACATTATTATACCAGTATAATACGATACTACTGCGATGTAATAACATTTAACACTAGGTAAACGGTTCTCCAGATAATACGCTTGCACGTGTTTATTAAAGGTTTTGGAGGAAAACCGGTAATAAAACAGTTGTTAAACATTATAACTAATAAATTCCTTGTTATTAATAATGATACAGTTAGCAATCAGAAACAGTTACAGTGAAGTTATTCATATTGCATATTTCTCTATATAGACACCGTATTTTCTGAAGTGTATTTTTAAGTAGGGTTTGTTATACATAAATAAGAGTTTATATAACGTATACATACCTGAGACTCAGATCAGGGCTGGCGCAGCGGATTACCGGGCTGGGTACTGCTGGCACTACCAAGTAGGCCATTGTCAAATAACATTTCCAAACTTGCATATAGCCATCACGTTCTTTTTCAGGCTTTCTCGGGAGCGCAGTTCCTCGAGAGAGAAGTGAAGCACGATTATCATTCACAGGTCTGCAAATAATTGACAATTCACTGTATTCATCAAAATAGTACCCAAGGCACAAGAAGAAAGGAAAAACGAATACGGATTAAATTAATTATGTTCACGCATTTGCACATCGATTTTTTGTTTTTTATTGCGAGGATATTAAAACAATTTCTAACAAGAATGTGCAATTCGGTAAATATGGCAAGCCGGTGGCATACCCTTGTGAATTAAACGTCATGCAATAACTTTTTGTTTGTTGGTTTATATACTCACGCAGGTTCTATGATAGTATAAAGGGCGTGAATCCTGGCATGGAGTATCGGCCAAGCCTGCTGTATAGTGGCGGGACAACGAGCTGGAACTCTGTTACGTTCTAGTAATCCATATAAAACCACCTGAAAACAAAAAACTTATATCAATCACTAATATTCTAAGCACTAATAATTATTCTCTCTGAGTACTCCACAAGGGACATAGCGTGAAGTCATGTAAGTATGTAGTAATAATTAAATCGTAAAAGACAAATTTGTTTGGCCATCAGATTGTCTACTCAACAGGATTTTCGTGTAGTTTTCACTATCAGATTGCCTAATTCTCAAGGCACTGGGCTATATCAAGTTTCCATATGAAGGAAGTTGCGTGAAATGCATTTTTTTATAATCTTATGTATGAAAAATAAAAAAATTAGGTTGCAATGCGTGTATTGTATATGATGTAATGTTTGGACAGATATAATTTAAAAGGGAAATGAAATTCCTTACCTCCCAGGGATCAGCGCCGTTGGACGCACTGCCACTCCAACTATTTTTTGTCGAAGCCTCATCGTGTTGTACACCTGAAAAGAGATATTTTTTATAATTAAACCTATAAAAATAAACTGGTGTTAGATGGAAAAAAATACTGTGTAAAGTGGCTGGATGCGGAGAGTCGAAAATCGGGCTTAATGGTGTCTAGAGGTCTTGATCTAGCATGGGCTGACGACGAGTTAAGTAAACCTTGTTTGTAGCGTAAAAACAATCCAAAGTAAGTAAGTGTTAGTATCTTCTTGATAACAAACAAACAATAGTACATTATGATACAAGTGAGCTATGTTGGTCATTACACTCGAGCTAGATTGCATTCCGAGCCGAAAGCGAGGCTGTAATGGAGCCGAGAGTGTAATGACCAATGCTCACGCGTTTCATACAACGTTTCTTAACACACTTGCGAGGAAAAATATATATATTCATAAACATGTTTTAAGACATAAAAACTAAAAAAGCACTAGTGCGGTAACGTAAAGAAAAAGCACACTCCGTGCTGAGATTTAAAAAAAATTAAAGAAAAAAACACTAGTGCGGTAATGTAAAGTAAAAACCACGCATGTTTTACAAGCTGCATTATGAACCTAAATCATCATCATAGGCCTGTTACGTTTATTGAAGACGATTTTATGAACCTAAAAGCGGTGCAATAAGAGCCACTTTACGAGAAAGTGTGTTGAAAACAGATTTCACTGTACCTGCGGTCCACACTGCATGAGTTCTTTCTGCAATCCACACGAGATCCGGCTGGCCGGCCGCGAGAATGGCCTGTTTCTCCGCCGGAGGCAGTAAGGGGAGACACTTCTCGGCGAAATAGGGCACATGGATGTCCGCTGCGTCTATTAGAGCAGGCTCGTCCCGTGTCAATTGCAGTTTTTCAAGGAGGTATTTGCTTTCCCTGTAAAATTCAGTTTCAATCGATCAATTATTTATGGCACTTTGCCATTAAGGCAGATAAATAGGAATCTGTCTGATTCAGTGACAAATGTGGCAATGGTATATGTATCAATATTATTATGAATTGGTAATTTGTGATCCTTGTAGGAGTTCTTGTCAAAGAAAAGAGTATTAGTTAATTAGCTTTGTATTTTTTTTTCTAATTTCAGGTAAAATATATGTATCTATTATATAAATTTGCACACCACAATGTGGTAGGGTATGCTGGAACTACCTATGTAATTTTAAAATCCTTTATACATGACGTATATTCTTGCAAATAAAATTCATTTCATTTCATTTTTACTATGTCAGCTAATGAATATAGAAAACTTATGTCATTAGGTCAGGAATCCAGCCTAAAAACAAATAAAAGTTAAAACCTAGAATTACCTCAGGATATGTACTGCCAGTCGACGTGGGTACGCTTTGCATTGGCAGAGCATCACTAGTCCGAGTGCCTCGGCTCCTCTTATCACAGAAGCCAATGGCTCCATTTTAGTAGGAACACTGGTGGTGGCGGGTTCCCCATTTTTCCAACTAGTGATCAGTTGTAAAAGCATCCGAAGACCGTTCTCTACTAGTTGAGGTGACGTGTCCTAAAATCAGTCGGGTATTATAATATACAGGATGGAAGGGTAAATATCGTTATCCTTGAAACTGGATATTCGATATCATTTAAAGAATCTAGAAGTATGTGGTTAGCAAATTGTATTATTCGTCTTTTTACAAATGGCGTCGTCAGTTTACAAACGCTCGCTGTTTTGTCTTTAAAAAAAAGGGAGATAAATCTATCTATCTAACAATACAGCGATTTTGAGTAAAACCCGTCTAAATCGAAATAATGAAATTACGTGAGTTATTATAGCTGATTCTAAAATTAGACCGTTCAATTAATCACATAGAACTACTCTCTTGGCAGATTTAAAGGGGTGGTTTGCCATCGCCTTCCCCATTACATACACGGTTATCTCAGTGTGCAGGTTTCTGTTTTCCTTCACCATCAGAGCAGTCGGTAAATGTACGTAAATCTTTCGAAATACCGAAAAACTCATTAGTACATGGCATCGCCTGGTTTCGAACCCAGACCTCCCGCATGGAAGTCCGACATCCTAGCCATGACTAGCCAAAAGGCTGAAAATTGTACCGCTTACCTGGACTTCCTTAGCCAGGAACTGAGTAAAACCAGATAGAACATCCTGCCTCCACTCCGGGAAGTCCACGATAAGGGTCTGCAGACTTTGGAATGAAAGCCCTCTTAGCTCCTCATCCATATGCACGGTCAATCGACAAAGCAAGTCAACCAGCTCATTGGAACTCATGCCTTCGGGAATTAGTCTGGAAACATTTGTCAATATATTATTCTTTCTATTATCATTATTATTAATAAATAACAATGTAAGTCCATTTTTTCGTTAGCTGCAGATAGATACCCGTCAAATTTGAAGACAATTTTATCAAAATAATGTAGTTTTGCATTTTAACGCCGAAAATTGATCACTTTTTGCACAAAAATATTTATTTCAAAATAAATAAATCACATTTTAGGTGCTGTCAGTGTGACGGGTAACTGCAGATAATGAAAAAAACTGACTTTGGAATAGTCAGTGGTGTACAAACCCTATGAGATTAATTCATCATTGTGTTATGTCTATTTTAAAATTACTATAATTATAAAGCTACCAAATTGGTTACGCACCTCGGTATGGCTGCTACACAGGTACGAAACAAATCAATCCTTGGCTTTCTTTCGCCGGTATTTATTTCCTGTTCCTTGGTCACATTCTGAGTATTTGAAAGCATTAGAGGTCTCCCATAGTGTGCGTCCAAAGCCCTTAAAATGTCCACTAGGACTGTTCTAACAAAAGGAAAATAAGCGCTCATTCCGATAGATCTTGCCGTTTCATCTGTCAACATTTTATTTAGAAAAGTTTTCTTTACTCTCAAGGTATTTCCTGACGGCAAAGTTCCGGATGTTCTAGGCATAGGCGGTTCTCCTTCTTTCTGTTGTAGGCTATCCGCGACAACTAGAAACGCTCTTAGTCCTATAGACATCCTCTCAGGAGTCAGAATTATTTTAATCGTTCTTCCAACCATAAGCAAATCAAATACTATTTCTCTCATAGCAAAATCTAGTCTCTCTTGAGCTATGAACTGAATTATTTTAACAAAGATGTTCAATGGTGTATCCCGAGGGACGACCCCCTTGGATCCTTTAGGGAACAGAGAATTGACAATGCTTTGGAGCCTTGACTGAGTGGCTGAATTGCTTTCGCATTTGATTCTAATCATGTATACCCAGAGTAGGCGGTAGAGAGATTCTGTGAACAAAATTAAACAGATGATCATAATAAGGCATGTTACTTTTTTTACAAAGTAGTCGAGTTACTAATAATACAATTACAAAATACTTGCCTAAAGCTACTCTACACATCTTCGGATCTCTGTTCTTCAAGTGTGATAGGCACATTGCTAAGAAACAATGCCAGTTGGCCAGAAAGAATTGCTTCTGCGACACGCAGAGTAAGCAGGTGACCAACGGGAAGAGAGCTAAGCGGTGTTTAGATTTGGTGCTCGCGTCTAATGTATGACTATAAAGCATTTCCACGAAGTTCTTCAAACATGGTACGTTTACTTCATTCTTGACAGTCTGAAAAATTAAAACAAGATGTGTTTTTTATTTTTTATTTATACATATTATTATTTATTTGTATCATTCATGACTTACCGCTGCTACTGGTACGAGTATCTCAACAAAGAGACCGGCCAACGCATGCCTTATATCCTTGTCTTTAACTTCTAAAAAGTACTGGGCACATTCTTGAAGGAATTGGAAAGATGCTTCAAATTCCTCAATAGGAACCATTTTTACACGAAAGAACTTCATTCCCATAAGAAGTGAGATAATACTTTGGGTAGTGTGGGGCGATGGCTCTCGAGCTTTCAATTCCTGGTAGAATAAAAATTAAAATAGAATAAGTCAGGGAATTGCTGACCACATGTACGATCCATGATCCAAAAGTAACTGCCCACTGTTGAATGAACTTTAATCAAAGGTAATAAGAACGAAAAGTGGTCAGATATTTTTTTTGGCAAGTGTTTCTCGTAGTGGGCAATTAAATCACAAGGAGATCCTTGAAAGTAAGACTACCTTGAGTTCGGCAGTGAATCGTTTCCGCACTGATGCGAAGCGAGACTGTGCCAGTACTCCAATTACTTCTGCATACAAATCCGCTATTATGTGCACATTTGCTGCGTTTGGGTTGGATTGTAATCTGTAATTGAAATATAAATCCACTTTATGGTATAGCCGCGGTTACAACATATAGTCGTTGACCGACCGTCTGGGCGGTTACAGCAGGCGGACACCGGCTATATGTGAATTACCAGTCGTCAACCGCATTTGGCGAACGTCAAAGAGCCACTAGGTTGTCATCGAACGAATAACGTTGGACGACTTCGGGCAACGGCCAAGTGTAAACAAAGGCGGTCGGTGACCGAATGTCGTCCACCGCAGGTCGGTCGCCGAATCGTTCAACGACTATGTGTAACCGCGCCTTCAGTCAATCATCTATAATATTTACTTAATTTGTGATAAAAGTAACGAACTCGGACATTCTTTTGTATATTTCAATATTATTATGAATACAATGGTGGGTACACTTACCCCTCCTTATAATTAAACCTCTTGAAGGCCACATTCTCTATGTAGTGTACCAAATCTTCGTGTCCAGGGTGGAACGGTAGTTGTTTCAGCACCTCAATGAGTGCGAGGCAAAATAAGAACTCCACAGCCAAGTCTCGCCTCTCAGCTTGCAACTCTTCACAGGTACGTTCCACAGTCTCCGTGCCAGCACCACTACCTGACACTATGTAGATTATGCTAGGAGAATAAAAAATATTATCTGGTAGATTTTCTTTATCGTTCTATACAAATATATTTATAAAGTTCACGACTCGCTTGAATGTCCCTAACAGCAGAGGAAAATGAATTTATCTAAAACTTTCCTAATGATATTTACAACATGTGTCTGTATATTTATGAAAAACAAATTATTTTTTACCTTTTGTTTCTCAAGTCTTGATGAGGTTTCTTTGCTTGTTCGTTTAGTTGTGGTGAATCAGCCATTTGTCGTTCTAGCCAGCCGAATAAGGCACGAAGAAGTGAAGGTAGACAGTGTTCAGCCACTGTACCAAAAGCCGATAGAATCTGATCCAACTGCGGGTCTTCACCACGCTGTAATGTCTTGTTCAGCGGCCTCTCCTTGAAGGATAAAAATACCATAACTCACACGTCCATAATGCCCGAGGGGATAGATAGAGGAATCACCTTCCTCATAGGTCTTACTAAATCTTACGGCGAAAAGTGGGAACTCCCACTTTTCGCCGTAAGATTTGGTTGACAAACGTGATAGGTGGCGAGCCTATCGCCATCTACTATGTGTAGAATAGTATCCACTAAGATCTTTAGTCGTCTCGTACGACACCTACGGAAAGAGTTGGGTGGTTTGTTTGTTTGTAAACACTTTATTGTACTAGAAATAGAACATTAAACTAAAAATATTAACTAATTTAAAACACTAGATAAACCTAGTACAAAGGCGGGATTATCCCACAGGGATCTCTTCCAGCCAACCTTTGTGGTGATATTCTTTATGGCCGGCACGTCACCTAAGTTCGTTACGTTCCTACATGTAACTATAATGTTTTGAAAAATGAGTAAATCGTCAACAAACCAGGGGTTCAGCCATCACTGCCTCCATTTTTCTTTCAGCCTGAACTGTGAACTCCGTAAACAGCAGCCTCATCACAAATTCCCCTGGCCGCAGCTCCGAGTCCGGTGGAGGAACCACCGGGCCTTTATGAGGGCCCCAAGGAAGCATTGAGCCTGGAAAAACAAATATATCGATTCCAAAATTATGCACAATGCCCCATACAGTTTTTCTATGTGCAACAAAAGAATACATATTTCTGGCGATTGGAACATACCAGTGATATTACAATCTGCATTAGTACTACGAGAATTTGACACATATTTTATATATATTTCTATTATAATTTTACCCATTACGTCAACAAATATCTGTACAGCGATCTATTTAGATCTTTACATATATGGAACACTAGAACATTGATATTACTGTATTATTGTATCCACATAGAGAAAAAGGTAACCATTTAACATTCATATGTGAAAGGAAAGGATATAATAACAATACTTATAGCTATAACTACATTATAGCTTAAGTATGGCTGATTGACTATAATCCAGTTAACACGACGCGACCTAAACGCTAATAAGGAAAATAATCATCATTAAGGAAATAATATAGGAAATAATAGCAATGAAATATTGAACAGTTTTTGTGCCTAACTATAGTTTATTACTTAACAGGTGAAGAACTAGTCTGAAATAGTATGTTGTGAAACTAGTGCGGAAAGGATTCTACGACCCGAGTTTAGAATAGGGTATTTGACTAACATGGACAGTCTGAAGATGGATCGGAATTTCTTTTTTGATATCTCGACTAACACCAGAGAACCAGAGATATATATGGTTTAAGTTAGTAGTGGATATGCTCCGTCCCTTTTAAGCAAAACAGTCCTTAATATGTAGCTTGTATGGCGCGACAGTAGAGTGATTCTGATTGCCTGTAGGTTTTTTTTTCCAACAAATTTAATTCTGTTTTCACATTTGGCAATAAATTTGTCTATTTTTTAATGTTTATGAAATGTTTTTGATCTTCGATACTTGTATTACACAAGTTGGAGTCATTTGGTATATTTAAAACAAGTAAAGGTACTACTATTTAATGCTGTTTATGAGCAGGTATTTTATTACTAGTTTCCAACTGGGTTTATTCGTACTATAGAAAAGCTACAGGCAATATAAAATCAGACGGAAGAAAGAGATGGCGCTACTATGGAGTGACGTCACTCCATAATAGCGCCATACAAGCAGGACCTTGGCTACATAATTAAGACGGTCTAGTTATAAATGGACGGAGCATCTCCCCACTACTAACTTTAACCATCAATATCGCTGATGTTAGTTGAGATCTCGATAAACGGATTTCAGATCCATCTTCAGTATGTCCATGTAAGTTGATTGATACAGTAGAAAAAATTTAATCATGTATCCTATTGAAAGGTATATTCTAAACATTTTACAACTCACCTCTGGTTGACACTAAAGATGAAACAGTATTACCAACGCTTCTCCAATCACTAGAAATAAGGGCAGGAGGTTTGTCGTACGCTGTACGAGCTTCTGTCGCATGTCCTTCAGTATTTTGTGTCATGGTTGGATCTGTATAGTCATGTCGTAGTGGTTCAGAGAGAACACTGCCTTCTGATTCAGCCTCACTTGATACCATTGATGAAGGAGCGTCTTCAATTCCTAAAAGTATAAACATTATCGTATGACATGTACAATGTAGATATAAAGGTGACTATTGTAATGAGTGTTGTTGTGGTCAAAACCAGAGTGAATGACTAACCATCGACATGTGTATCTGATAATTTTGCAGATTGGAGATATTAGTTTCCGAAGGCATGTCTGACATACAATATCAATAATATTTTAATTATAAAACATACCTGATACATCCTCGAGATGTCCATCTGAGGGTACTGTGCTTAACGAATCAGATTCTTCTGATGTCATCATTTTGAACATTTATGCGTCCTGATCACCAAATTGCTGAAAATGTGATTAACATAAATACACAGGTACCTACATAGTTTCGAGTTAATTAAAAAAATTTAATGTGTTTTTATAATCGTTAATATAAACCATGCTAAATTTGCATCACAGACAAAATTCTTTAAACAGTATGCCAGCTCTTACCTTGGAAACCAAATTGCTTGTGTCAATCCAAAGTTCACACATCTTTCCTAAAACACAAACAGAATAATATCATTAGATTCTACCACAAACAATAATTAAGAAAAATATAGAATTAGATGAGAAAACATATTAAGTTATAATTATAGTGTAGATATTTAAATCTTCAAATAACTCAATAAGATCCTAAAGAATATAAATATTAGTCCAAAATAATAATAATTCACCTTAGCAAGTGAAAGAAATAATCCTAAAATTCCTAATAATCCAATGTAAAGAAATAATCCTAAAGAGATAATAGCCATTGTCACATGAGATAATAGTCATTGTCGCATAGTTGCAGGTTATTCAGAAATAAATATCAAACATTGATCTAAAATTCGCTAGACACCACAAAATCAATGAAAAAACAAAAGTGTGAGGCTTATTTACTTATTGTTACTCAATCCCACGCAAACAATCTGTATAACCAATGTGGATGAAGGTTCTTTAGGATTTGGCTACTTTGAATTCCCTTTAGAAAATATTTGAGTACAGAAAAATGACAAGTTTTTGGGTCAGCAGACTAGCACAACCCAATGTCAAACGTGGCTGTTGTAATCTAAATTAGCAGTGAGGTGTTCTTCTTCTTATTGTTTGTTGTATGATTAGTGGTCAACATATTGTCAAAGTTAATCAGGCTGTCTGTAGGTCTCTGATTACAACAGCCATTTAATGTACCTCACATACAGGGGCTCAGAAGAAAATGTGCTATTTAGTATTCTACCGTGGTTCTAACAGTGCCCATCATTGATTATCTTGGTGATTAATTAAAAAATTGAACATATAAAAAGGTATTTGGTGTTCTTTTAAAAACAACTAAGTCTTCAGCAATATCAAAAGAATGGAGACTGGGGCAGAAGAGTGGACATCACCGCAACTCATTCACAGAAATGTTTAGGTAGACAAAAATTACAGTAGACATGATAACATTTGATATAGGTATTTTTATATTTGGGTCGAGAGATGGAACACTGTTCCAAGCCCTTAAATTAGCAGCTATATGCAAGACACACTTAATATGTTCCGATTTACTCTTTCAAATTATCAGGTCAGTAACATAAAGGTCAACATCTACCTTTAAAAAATATGAAAACTTTATCTGAGAATAGTTTCTAGAGATTCATGACTCTATTATCCTTCAAAGAGACTTTGTGCAACTGGCCTATAATTATGCCTATTAGTAGGTATGTAGCTTAAGTAAAATTTTGTAAATGTGGAAGCAACCATCAGCACCATTAATGAGTACAAGTAAATATATGAAAGCAATGATTGATGTATATATGAAAGTACATTTGAATCTGCTATAAAACAGAACACCTGGCTACAAACATATTAGGAGGTTGTATTGTAAACAAGATAATATAAGTGGTGCAGTATTCTATAAGAAACATAAAATAGACGTAACTGTAAATTGAAATTGTAAATAAGTAACTTTTACAAATTATTTCTGAAATACCTTCAGAAATAACACTATAGTACTTCTATATCGCTAGCTTTTTACAGATGACTAAATAAATGACTGTATTAACATTAGGCGGAGCTTTAAAAGTATGGAACTATTGGTGTTAATTGCCATTTTTATTGGACGAAACTTATGTATGAAAAATAATATTTATTTCGCGTTCTAAGCTCATACTAACATTTCGTAAAAATCAATGTAACTGTACCTGCAGCCCGCTCAGATAGATAGCAACACATCATGAAATGACGACATGATATGAGCACACAATAATAAAACTGAATATATTTTGTAATCTTAGAATGAGTAATAAGAAGCGATTATGAAATTAAAAATTTCTTCACAATCACGCAGTCGGAACAAAAATTAGTACTCCATTGATGACATTTGACGCTACAGTGTTGCCACCTTGGCAAAAAATAGATACCTAGTAGTGTTGCCGGAAATTTGATTAATCGATAGTCGATAGTGTTCATCCAAAATCACCAACAATATCAATAGGTCTATCGATAGTAAAGTAATGAATCAATACTATCAATAGTATCGATAGTATTGCTATATAGTAACATAGTATTGCTTAGGTTAGATTTGGCTTAGATTTAAGAGTAATTATCTGTTAACTACTTAATCTGAATATAGTTACGTTACACACTCAACTCAATTGCTTGGCTTTAACTATAAAATACTATAAATTATAGCAACATTGAGCAGGCCTTCAAAGGCACAGCAATAGTATCGAAGACTGTAACGTAGTGACAGCTTTTAGTAACATTGTCAAAAAATGATACAGAAAAGTATACTAAAAGTAAGTACCTAAGTAGGTTATAATTATAAATAATAATTCATTACTAATATTCTATAAATTGATGTAATGTAGGTATAATGAATTAATTAGATACGCAATGATAATTTTTTTTATCAATCGACTAAAAATTGATTTGATATCCGTCCTTTTCTAGACGTATGAAAGGCATCTCCTTTTCATGCTATTGGTAATGAGCTAAATCGGTCTAGCTAAAGCGGTCTAGATTGAGGTGCGGTATTATAGGGAAGCGCAATTGGAGGTATAAATTGATTGAAGTAGACGGCTAGAGGTAGATTTTAGTAGGGTAGTAGCTATTATTTTTAATTTATGATCTGGAATCACGTTCTTTAGGCCATCGTACGATTTGGCTGGATCCTAGCTACTAGCTTTCGCAGGTACTTCTCCATCTCTGGCTTCTAGAAGCCAGAGATGGAGGAGTACCTGCGAAAAAAAGTCGGAGCTAGATTCGGAATTACATCCGCATCCTTGGATCTGGATTCTGCATATGTGTGGTGTTGTTATCTATTGTTGCATAATAAAGTAGCTCCGCCTCGGATCGGCCCGGACGGATCTTTAGTCGAGTGTATCACGCATGCAGTACGCTTTGTCTCAGCCAATCTCGTATGTACGGACAGTAGTAGACTGCGTTGCTCCGCTATTAGTATGGTTCACAAATTAGGTTAATAAAATCGATGACGTTAATATTTTTTTAATTTACACTTTTCGCCATCTGTCCAATTTCTGCAATCTGAAATGAATCTTATAGCATTCGCCAATAGACTTCAAAATTGTAGAATTTTGACATACTTTAGCTATTTTGAAGTTTGTGAATGCACCCTTATTCTAAAAACAATATAAATTAGAACTGCTGAACGCACCATTAAGTGGTGAGGTTGGCAGCGCGAGCTTTTCGCTAGGGGAGGAGCGCGGGCTTTTTGAAGAGAGTGGGGTTGTCGATAAAAAAGAAAGTAAAAGAAAAAATTCATTGTTATATCAGTGGTGTTGTGTTTGTGTCTTCGAATGTGGTAATCGTCACCCATTTTGTATAATTAAAGAAACTCTCACGTGAGTCAGAAGTTATTTATTATCCACGAGAACGAGATCCAGAGATGAAAGGGATTTATGCTTTGGCGGAACGGAAATAGTTATAGTGTAGGTTGGAGACCATTTAAGGGAGTAGAATTCCCGCCAGAACGAAGATTATCCTAACAAGATGATTCTGAAGACCGTGGATGGTGATAAGGAAACTCGTACTACCAACACATGCATGCTAAAGTAAATTCACTGAGTTATGTTATAGGCTTATAGCCGGACCAGGAACAAAAAACTCTCGCCATATTGCAGAAATAAATGGGTAGGTATCGGATATCAAGTTATGAGCCCACAGACAAACTGTGTTGACAGACACACAAACGTATCAAACTTATCACACTCCCTCGATCGGTCAGGGATTAAAAATACAAGTAAAATCTTTGGATATTTTAAACAAATATATAGAATACCTATTATTGTTTGGTACAGACAAATAATATACAGAGTCTAAATTTGAGATGGGGCAGTAAAGGAAGCTACCTGAACCGTTGTAGCGACAGGAAAACGTTCTTAAGAGACTTTTGGAGTGATTTACAACTGCATTCACAGATTTTGAAAAAATGGTACATACGTACATACATAATTATCGCCTGTTTCCCGCAGGCGAAGGCAGAGACTAAAGTTTTCCACCTGCAACGATCCTGACAAACCGTTCTCGCTTCTTCCACATTCATCAATCGCTTCATACACGTTCTTCGGTTAATGGTTAACCGCACCTGACCTTTCTTTAAAACGTAGGTCCTTCTAGGTCTCCCTTTCCCTACCCTTCCATTTACCTTTGCTACAAGATTGTAGCAACCGAAGAACGATTGATGAATGTGGAAGAATTCAGATGCCAACCTTTGCTACAAGGTTGATATGGACGATGAAGTCGACATCGTTATATCTTTTCCTTATATACTGCTTTGGTTATTCTCATTCCATTCATTCTTTCTACGTGTCCAAATCATCTCAACATTCATGGTACAGTCAGCGAGAAAAAGGGCAATTCTCATGTTTTCTTTTTATGGTGTCAATTCATATGGATGAAAAGACTTTATGGGACCAACTGAGGTTAGAGTACTAGAAAAGTCAGAAATCACAAATAACTTTTCCCATACATTTTATAGGGGAAATAGGGTAGTTCTCACGTTTTGTTTTTCTTCAAAATCTATGAATACTTGATGAATAAATAACTCCAAAAGTAGGTCTCTTAAAAACGTTTTCCTGTAGCTACAGCGGTTCAAGTAGCTGCCTTTACTGCCCCATCTCAAATTTCCACCCTGTATATTATTGTACCTACCGTAAGGTTAGATTGTGAAATAATAAAGTAGATTAGTAATAATTTAAATTATAGATGTTCCTTACTTAACTATTCTAACCCTTTTAGCTGTTTTAGCTGTATCTAACTTTTGGCTCAGGGCTACATTGACTAGAGTTAGCTAGGCTGACTAAAGCTAGATTAGGTTGGTTACCTACTTTAGTTACCTTCAATACAACCCCCATAATACAACCTTCATAATTGACAAATTTTATGGGCGCTTACTTCGTTATTTCTCTATGAAATCAAAAAATAATAATTTCATAATCTATTTGATGAGCTCTAAACTACGATACCACACAATGGGGTGGGTACATATTTAAATATTTTATCTACTCCCTTTACTTGTTTACCTATGAAAACAGTTTTACAAAATTTTAAAGTCGATATTCGGATTTGGGTCTTTGAAATTTTGAAGTCTGTATCTTATTCTATTTAGGCGCTAGACGTCTGTCTGGACTGGACAGATGGGCGGACGGACGGAGTAGCGACATCAATAGGGTTTCGTTTTCCCTTTCGGGGTACGGATCCCTAATAAATGAAAAGCTGCATAAATACAATCTGTGCTCGTAGTTTATAAAAGATCCGACCTGGACGAGCTCATTATATTGCAGTTACACGTATTGCTCACCTATAACAACGTATAGAAAAGTAAAACAAAACAGTTCAACAAAAGTTAGTTTATTAGAGAACCTCGTCGTGAATGGCTGTGTTGTTGGGTATTACGTCGACGCTTCTATAACGATCATACTTGGTAAGAAGCCATACACAATTTGCTTTATTGATAGACAGGAAATTGAGTCGCCCTGTCCACCGGGAACAACGACCTATCGAGTCGAGGGCATGTACGAGTACCAGTGTTTAGTTACGCGAGTACGCTAGACCAGTGCTTCAAGTCAGGCTCTATCGAACCATTGTGGTTGCAATGTTAGTAGTACTTATATATATTCTATAGTGATAAGTGATAAGTATGAAAGTTTTGGGACGAAAATCTTTCGTATTATAATTTAAAAATAAGGTTTGATTGCTTAGTTTAAAGGTACTTACCTACTAAGTAAATGTTAATCGAACTATTAATAACGCATGATCAAGTTACTACATTTTAAATCTGGAATCATCATTTAGGTTTTATAGTGCCAGAAACAATGACAAAAACGGATTTAGAAGCCAAAACAAGTTACAGTTCGCAGGAAGCTACAGAGACAACACCCCTTGTGGCCAATAATGTAAGTTACGACTTGTACATTTCGTGACCAATTGCATAAAACTTATTATAATTATTTAATTAATTACAGTATTTTTAAAATGTTTTTTTTATATTTTATGCCCATTCGTCATACAATATGTACACAGTATATAAGTATCTAAACTTCTTAAGTATCTAGAAATAAAAGTATATTGTATCAATCAAATGAAAATAAATACCATAAGCAAAAAATGGTAAAAATGTTATCTTTGCCAGGGTTTGGAAACCAACGACAAACGGGACGATGGGGGTCTGTCAGTAAAGCAGACGACCCTGTTGGTGGCTGGTGAGATGGCTGGTAGTGGAGTACTGGCGTTGCCTAGAGCCCTAGTGAGGACAGGTAGCTATCAAGTTTGTTAATTATTCAAAATTTCGAATGTAGTAAGAATATGTAACAGGTCTGTAATAGGTTAATCAATTAGGTACATATTAAAACAATTAGTTAAGTACCTATATGAAAAAAATACAAGGGAAGTCTGTATCAATAATAGAAAGATATTTAATTCTTTACACAATATCAAGGAAATAAATAATAGTTCTGTTTTATATTATGTACATACGAAAGAAACTGTTTTTTAAATATATAATGACATGTCTAAGCGTGCTGTAAGTACCAAAAGATGAATAAATAAAAAGAAAAAATGTAATAACAACGTGACGTCCCAGTTAGCGACATCCAAACGGGAACCGTGACTGAAAGTGAGTGAGTAGGGGTTCGAACTGCGGCTCGGATAATAGCAAAAGAATTTTATACGAAAAATAATGGTTTCAGAGTTAGTAACTGATCTAGCAGATTTTTAAGTAACAAGAAACGCGTGGTTGACCGGTGACCACAAACGCCGATAGCAATGAACCGGTTTTGATGGAAACATCTCAAATGGTAGATAATCTTACATGATTTCCATTATTCTGGTGTCTCCCAGATGGTTTTCATCCAGAGTTCTCGGATTATGAATTATGAATTCATATCTTAGAGTACGTATGACAAATATTACTCTAATGGGACTGAGTTACGGTTACGATTCTGTGAAAATTCGTAAACACAAGTCATTTGTATGAACTGAGACTCATTTTTAATTATATGAAAACGGTATTTAATTTTGGTAAACTAGACTGTAGTTAACTTTGTCCGACGTTTCGACAGAGTTGCATCTGTCATTGTCACGAATAGATATATATGTAAAAATAAATACAAATCGTATAAGTTTAAAATCTCATATGTAGGGGAACATAGGGGGAAATCGGATAGAGGGTAAAAACGGATAGCATTAAATTTCATATTTCCAGCTACCGCTGTATTATTCAAGCAGGTTAGAAAGCATTTGTAGATTGTGCTTATCCCCCGTACAAATGGAGATCGGTCTAGTGTTGTTTATTGCGACGGTGCTTGAGGGAAATTTAAAAAACCATAAGTGAAGTAATATTCTTACTTATTTTATCTAATATAAAAAGCCAATGTGAATGTGATTAATTTATTTCGCAGCAGCGTCTATTTGACAAGATATTTACCCTTTTGTTCCACAAATTGATATACTATCCACCTAGTATAATGTTTATTTGTAAAAAAGTACATATGGGGTGCATTCGGATGGAGTGATATCGGATATGCGATTTCATAAGCCTTACCAAAATCATCATTTAAAGAAAACGAAAAAGGAAAACAGACCAAAGAGAATCCCAAAGGAAAAAGTAAGAGAAAAGAGATTATCGAGAACGATGCAGAATGCTTTAATTGTGATGAGAAATATAGCTACAGAACATCTGCAGACGTTTGGATGCACAGTTTGTTCAAAAGCGTGTGCTGGCCGTTTTGCGTGTGTCGCTCTGCAATTAAACTGCTATCCACGTTTACCCCACCTATGGAAACGCGGTATCTTGTTCGACCCATACACAAGGGGTGAAAGCGGATTTTCCAAATTTTAGTACTTAATTTTTGATTAGTTTCATTTAATGTTTATTTTTACATTTGCCATAGCTCACCGTTACTGGTTGAGTGTTTTCTAAGTGTTAATTCAAAAATAAACATTGACCATAATTAATATATATAAAAATAAATAAATAATTTGTTCCTTAATTAACCGGTGTTACTCCAGCTTCCCCTACTGATACTACTGATTACGAGAAATTTGTATGGGAAATCGAATCATATCCATATCGAAATGTAATTTTTTTACTGTCTATAAGTAGATACATAATACAGGTCGATTTCAATCTTACTCAACTTGTAAGTATTATTTTATTTTTTAGGTTGGGTAGGAGTCCCTCTCATAGTGCTTATGTGTGCGATCGCAGCATTTAGCGGGAAGAGACTCGGCGACTGCTGGTCCATCATCGAGAGACGGGACCCTCAGATGAGGAACATGAAGAGGAACCCGTATGCTATTATTGCTGATCAGGCACTAGGAAAAACATGGAGGTAATACCTTAATATATTTTGTAATACATTTGGGATAAATGCCCATTATTGGACATAAGTACTTGTACATAGATCTCACGGGGATATAAAAATAAAGAATTACGATAAGCGCTAAAAGCACAGAAAACCTGTCGGTGAAAGCAAATCCTTTAGTTTCTTATATCAGTTGTAATAATGATGACGAATGAGTTTTTTTATTTATTAAATCGCAAGCTAATCATCCGACAACCGACAGCCGATTAAACTGGAGTAAACCCCAAACCCTAGATTATAAGAATTAAATCAATATAGCGTTTGATTGATACCAGTATAGTTGCATTAGATTGTCTAGTTCCATGATGAAACTAGTGGACATTTTTGTCCCATTTTGTGTGTATAAGTCACCGATTCACTAAAACATATTATCTATATTTAATTGGTATAACTTCTAAATCGTTATGAGTATTGCGTATGCGCCGCCACTCGGAAACGCTTGATTTCGCTCCACGACATTATATGGAAAAGAAAGGTTTAACAACTACGAATTGCACGATATTCACATCACCACACAAACGACTAATGACTTCAAAGCGATCTAGAAGTTTGACGCGGGGCGTAGGTATAGTAACGAAACAATCATGATTTCTCCAGCGCAGTGGTGTCCATGGCGATAATAGTCACACTCTTCGGAGCTTCAGTGGTGTACCTTCTACTAGCGGCGCAGATTATAGAGCAAGTGTTCCTCTCGTTGGTGCCATCTGTGACTTTGTGCACCTGGTATCTACTCGTAGTTGTTGCTATGACGCCGATGCTGATCTTCAGGTCACCTAAAGACTTCGCGTAAGTATCACTATTGTTGACTAATTGGTCGGAAAAAGAGTTTAAGATTTTGGATCATAGTTAACTGAATAAATTAAGCAATGGAAGTGGCGCACTCACTGTGATGGTGTCGCCGAATGTGGTTGCATACGAATTATGAACAGTTTATATTACCGTTCCCATCTCACATTTAAGATAGAAAAACATTGTAATCACTGCTGCACCAATTGTAGTAAAGTCACCTACGTAATCTCTGTTCTGACGTTTTATTAGGCAATCCTAAAAACACAATTATTTTTAGCTAGGTATATTATTTTTTAAACAAAAAGCTTTTTTATTATCTATAAACCGCATTAGATATTATATAAGTCACACACCACACACATACAGAATAAAAGACATTCTACACTTGGGTTACCTTTTTTACGATTTCTACCCTAAAGTCCTTATATGTACGTACATACATGGGGGTTGGTATCATAACGACTAGATCGCGGAATGACGGCAGCCGTAATGACTATATCGCAAAATGACCAGGTTATGATATTTATTTATTATAACATTATAATTATTTGTTCTTTTTTATATAATTGTAAAATATTTCGTGGTAGACAGTGAATGTTTACTTTATATAGAACTGGCAACATGTAAAATAAAATAAAAAATAAATTATAATTTCTTTCTAATTTATTAAATGGCTAAAGGAAAAAAAGGGTCCAAGTACGGTGCAAGGAACTAGTAGGACTGTCGGCTTCGCCGTTAAAAGAATAGAGATCTAACTGGATACTAAGTTCAATTATTAACGTTCCTTCAAACTTACTTACAAAAATGTTGCACCTTTTTCACATTTATGTTTTTGGTGGGATATCAATACTTTTTTTTAGTCAACTGGAAGTGGTATATGTTATTGATGAGTGAGTCAGTGTTAAAAATGGCAATTTTCAGAGGTATAAATATCTCAGAAATGTTTAAAACTATTTTTTATAAAATTTGAGATTCTGAGTAATTGGGTAGGTTTTAATACACATTCAAAATTTCAGGTATGTTATAGTTATAGGGGGGTCGAAAGTGGCTCGAAATGGTTCCTGTAATATAACCCACGTCAGTGCATCGGTCGTCGCCCTTTTTCTTTGCGAACTTGGTGGACACAATTCCGTGTGTGTAGATAAGTAGGTAGCTATTATAAATTATAAACTTTTTAGTGAATTATATTTTAAGCAGCAAATAACCCACAGCAACAACATCTGAGGAAACAACCAACACTGTCTTTTAACGTAAATCGATGCTCTTCATTGTCTTTTGCCAGTTTTACAGGTATCATCGCCTTCAGTACAACAGTACTGGCCTGCATTCTTTACTTTATCCAAATGATGAATGATATTCGACCATTTGTATTTCGCTGGGGCATACACGGCTTCCAGGAGTTTTTCCTTGCTTTCGGTACCATCATGTTTGCATTTGGAGGAGCATCCACTTTCTCCACTATACAAAACGATATGCTAGATAAGAGCAAGTTCAGTAAGGGTATCCAATACAGTTTCCTTGGTAAGTTTATTGTTCCGTACAGAAGTTTGTTACCCATCTCATATCTTTAGATCTTTACTAGTTAGACCTCTTTAAAAATAGTCATATGACTTGCAAGCCTAGCTCCGCGTAGAGTGAAACTTGGTACTAATTAATTAGTACTAGCAAAATCATTAAAATTTACTATACTTACTATTTTTGAGTCGCCATTCTGATTTTTTTTGTTTAAGTCTGTTTTTGTTTCTCGCAATCTTTCACAGTCATCCACTCATTATATTAGCTAGAACTTCTATAATTATGCACAGTTTTCAGCTCTTACAGAATTCTGGAAGTACAATTTCTATAATATCAGCTGTGAGCACCTATTAAGATTATTATAAACGCATCTGTTGTACATTTCAGCCATTCTTGTATTATATGTGTTCATCGCTGTTGGAGGTTATGCTATTTACGGAGAGTCAGTGGCACCTAACTTATCAGCCTCTGTGTCCCCTACACCACTCACATTGGTGGCAAATGTCTTGATGGCAACTCACCTTATCTTCGGCTTCATTATATTGATAAATCCAGTTTGCCAAGAATTGGAAGAACTATATGACGTACCAAGAGGTAAGGAAATAGGTAGTTAACTACTTACCTAGAACTAAATTTAAAAACAGTAAATAAATATTACATGATTAAATAGCGACTTTTCGATCTAGTTAATGGTAGTTAGTGTTAATGTTGGAAGTCAATGATTGCATTGATTTCCAACATTAACACTAACTACCATTAACTAGATCGAAAAGTCGCTATTTCTAAGTCGCTAGTCGAAAAGCGGCTATTGAGCCGCTCGTTTTTCTATATAACAGGATATTGTATGGAGATTTTCAATCATATAAATTCAGAGGTAGGGTACATTTTCATTTAGGTACCCTAAATACGTTTACTTTTACTTTTCCACTACGTAAGTCTACTGACAGAACCAATTTTAGACTCTGTTTTTTTACAGATTCTCTTGGTTGGCGAATTTGCGTACGTCTCTCCATCATGCTAGCAATTCTATTTATCGGGGAGAGCATTCCTCGCTTCTACACGATGTTGGCTTTAATAGGAGGATCCACAGTCGCTCTTCTCACCTATGTACTGCCGGCATACTGCTACTTGAACTTAACCAACCAACCGCCTAGAGAAGGACAAACTCCTGTGTAAGTTAAGTATACTCCTATACTATAGTCGGAAATCGGGGGCCTGATCGATATCACCAACATAAGACCTATGGCAGCAGATAAACAGATCGCTGATGTAGTAAATTGTCCGACCTCCGGCTACAGTAAAACTGGCCTTTTTGGGAAAATTGTTATTATGAACCCAATTGCCATTGCTTGTAATAAACACAAATTATATTATATTAAGATTTTCGTAAATTAAGTAGGTTATTCAATTTAAAAAAAAAACAGCCTGGGAGTCAATAGCATGCCCGGATGGTTTTCCCTGAAATTATAGAGTTTATGGAACACAGTATCTCGTCGTAAATTATTTAAAATAAGAATGTATTATTAGTCTGTTATTTAAATAAAATATGCCAAATCTATTCCGAAACATCCGAGAATAGAATAGAAAAACTGTATCACTTGGTGCGCGATAAGAAACTGTTCGCTGAGATTACAGCCGACCTCCAGTAATGGAGTGGCACCATTTGAAGAGGAAACAAAATTAATTGTTCCTTTTTGAGGTTTAGATAATATTTTTACTGATTTATTGAAACAAGAGTATGATTGCTTGTCGACAGCTATTGCTCGCGCTATAAAAACTTTTGTTATAAGTTTTATATTATAATTTACAAAGTATACAAAATATTGTGTTCATTATTTGATTTTCAGCGAGCCGGCTGGCTGGATGAAAGTGGTTTGTTGGGAGATAATCGCAGTGGGCGTCCTGGGAGGCATAGCAGCTACCTACAGCTCCATTAGCACCATCTTCAGCACGTCACAAGCTAGACCGTGTTACATGCGATAGGCTATGATAGGCTAGACTACTTGTTTGTAAAATAAATACTCGAAAACACTAATTTACTCATGTTTATTGCAAGATGGACAAGTCCGCCCGCCGCGAATGAAGAAATTATCACCTAATTTTAGAAGCCGATTTTTGCTCTCGAATGAAAGGTTACAGCTGATGCAATATTGTTTGTATGTAACTCTCGTAGACAAAAACATCTCTGTGGTGATCGTCGTCTGTTCTTCGGATTTCTAGATTGATGACGTGGGTTCGATCGTATTCCGTTTAAGATCGCTACAGTGTGCTAAAGGCGAAAACCATAGAAATCGGACTAGTATAGCGGTGTGAATTTCAAAATCTTTGATTTATCGTCAGCTGCACGAGACGTTCTTAAGTTGCCTACAGTAAAACACCTTTCAACGCCATGGTTCTAGATAAAGATGACACGAGACTTAAATAAGCCTTAATATTAAGGACGTTTCTTGCAACTCAAGGTCAGACACTCCGGGCGGCACCGGACGGATTTAGATGTTAGGGCGTTTTTCTATGACACGCGGATTTTCCCCGAGTCTCTTTTACTTCCATCATCTTGAATGCTACCGTCCACAAACAACCTGATAAGTGTTTTCATACAAACTTTTATTGTCATGTCATCATGAGTGATATCCGAAATTCCGGATGCGGAACTCGGACGTTTTGTATGTGTCAGCTCAACAAACCCGCGCTCCTGGCAATTGTAGTTACGAGTAAACAACTATTTTATTTTTCTATAGCTGAACTAATAACATCAAAACAAGTCTATGACGAAATATGTCGCGATGTCGCTATTGATTAATGCGCTATGATACTATGACCTGTGTTGATGTGAAGTAAGCACATAAAGAGCTTCGCCTTAATGTTGTAATACGGCGGACGACCCCCAACGGACTGGCCCCTTGATAATACAGATAAGGAATGCTCTGATGAGCTAGTCTCTTAATGAAGAAATAATTAGTTTTGTAAATATTGGTGATGGGATAATGTCGATGGAATAACTAGGTACTTATATCGAAAAAGAAACAGAAATGCTAATAATAATCCATTAGACATTTCACTATAGTTTCCAACAAAAGTTGAAACTATCAATGGGGGACTATCGAAAGGACTGGGGACTGTCGGAGACTATTGAAATGTTTAATAGATTATTATTAAGAGATGTTAATAATTTCTTTAACGATATAAGTAGTCATTACGTATATGAACAGCAGTCGATTAAAAGGGTCGTCCCACGTGGTTCCCATCACACCGTCACTTTAGCGATACTAATGTCTATCTTTGTGTAAAACTTTAAATGGAACGATTATTGTCAGGAATCTCATGGGAAAATTGGGTACCATAGATACTTCGCTTAGGTATATGCAAACTGTTAAAACAAATCTTATTGTGAAGTCATATTTGTTCTGATAATTTAATAATTTATTAAGTAGTTTAGTGACCCAGGAGTCAGACGCTACACTACACTACGATAAATTACACAATACCGCGAGCCACGTCGCGACGTCGCAGTACTGCGAGATTGTCTCGGAGGGCGGTTACACGTATCTGATTCAATTCTGTGCAAAAGTGTATCAGGTTCAACGATATATACACTTTATTAAGGTAAGAACTTTAGCTTTATAAAGTATCTAGATTAATTCATTTTACTATATCAATGTGGCTGCCTTCTGGTCGGGAAAAATTTAATTCGGATCATCAACACGAAGGAAGAAGAATACATTTTACAACCTAAAATGACAATAAAGCATGCTTATAGCACTTACAGCTTTGAACAGCCATACCTAAAGGAGAGTCCGCATTGTTCACTTATTTTATATTGTTAAGCAGGTTTATGTAATTGTCTATATCTATTGAAATATTTCAATTATTTTTTTCAGAAAATTGTAATGAAAATGGTGTTGGGTCGCGCAATTCGAGCAATGAATAGGGCGGGCAGAGTCTGTATAGCAACACAAAACTGCCGACGACTAATGTACAGCACAGATAGTAAAGGTAAAACCTCTTCTTTTTTAATAAGTCGGTTGAAAGAAATTACACCCACACTTTACCGTTAGACCTAGACAATATCACTTGAAATTCTTTAATTACTTATGTTACTTTAAAATGCCATGCGATTGTTACTTTACGTAATTTTTAATTAAACTGATAAGTAACATTAGAGGTCAATAATTTGGGTTCTCAATTAAATCTGTGTATGTGTGTATGGATAAGAGTAATTGTAGGTCGTTATAAGGTCGGTTTTACTAGTACTCTATATTCTGTTCCTATTTCCGGCCAGAAAATTTTAGTACCTAAAGGACAAGTGCACTATAAAATCTAGTTTATAATTATCATACGACTAATAAAGAAGTAATCGTCCACTCTTTTAGCACACTATAACGATACCGAATCCATAAAAATACATATATTTTTCGGTTTTCTAGATTTGTATTGTTTCGGTTCACTTTCGTTTCATAATCGCTACGGTGAGCTAAAGGCGTTAGGACACTTGATATTACTTGATAGTTAATAAGTATAATACATTAAATGATCTAATAAATAAATAAATTAATAATTGTTAAACAATATGTAGACAATGCAATTGCGAAATTATAATTTCAATACTCGTATTTGGTACACTAAAATAAATAATATAAACCGGGTAATACAAGGTGTTAGGCCGATAGTGTATAAACGGAATGGGTGAAAGGTTAGGACCCTATATTAATTTAGAAGTTAAAAAATATATATTCTGTCCTTCTTCAGGTTCTATAGGAAGTAGATGAAAAGGTGGATCAGTGTGGATAACACAACAAACATACCTACACACTTCCAAATTTAATATTGGTTGGTTGGGATGGTTCTCTTATATGTATAGCATCTAATATTTAATTAATATTTTTTTATAATTACAGCTCGATATTACACAAAGAAACACGAGTGGGTCTCAGTGAACAACGACATTGGAACCGTCGGTATTTCAAATTATGCCCAGGTTGGTAAAAATTTCTTTCCATTTAAATATCTAGCTGGAATAAGTATACTTAGTTCTATGCATGATTTTTAATCTCTCTTTACATATTAGGTACTTACGTATGCCTACCAGCCAGTTACCAGCACTATTGATACTTACATAAGTTAACAAATAAAAATTTATGACCAAAGTGATTATATAATGTGTAAAGTGATTATGTATGAAACAGTTTATTATAAAAGCACACGAACTGACCGATAGCGTGATATCTAAAGGCAAATTAGTAAAATAATCTGGGGTCTTTTAGATAATAACAACTTTTGCCTACCTATTATTAATAAAGGTTAGTCGCATTTTAAGTTGGTAGGTATGTGTTTTGAGCAAATGATATCCTTCAAATCAGGTTATTTATGTGACAACGTTGCAATGCATAGTGGTATAAAAATATGAGTATAACCTGACGTTCTATTTTGCTGTGCAGTCGAGTTTTCTTGAAATTCTTTTAGGTATATTTTTTGCATAACGTACTTAAACAGTATTACGGAATTAAAAAGAAGACATTAGTAAAAAGAAGACATTATTCTTATCCCTCATTTACCATGAGGTATAAGAATAAGAATAAGTTTATTTGTGCGGCAAGATGGCAAAGTATTCATAGTCCATACACCAGTAGGAACTTAAGCATAGGTTATATTAAACTAAATAAAATTAGTGAACAACAAGTTAGTTTACAATAAACGCAAAATAGTTGGTGGTAGATAAATTAAATTAAATTAAATATTTTTTATTGAAAACATCACAAATTAGTAAAACGAACAATACCCTGACTCCCAAACTTGGCGAACCTGTATCTTGGGAGACAGTGCTTTCCCAAAAAGAAGGTATTCAATAACGGTCAGCATTCATCCCATAGACAACTTGGTAGCTATCCATGGGACAAATACCGCCCCCAACTGAATACCAAGCTATAATAGTCACAAATTACAATTTATTTAATTATATATTTTTTAATTAGATAGTTGCCAAACTTTTTGAAATTGGCAAAAAAGCAGTTGACAGTTAAGCATAGTTAACCATAAATGCTTAACTTGTAGTACCGGGTTATTAAAATAGCCCGCATCAGTAACATCTCAAAAGTTACGCTTTGTGTACCTATCAATGCAGAAAATACTTCAAATAATTATATACGAGTACTATCAAAAGTTCTGAGCGCAACAAAAAAACTAGATGAAGGATATCTTTTAGTATTGGTTGGTATCATAATTGTAACTACTAGTCGGTTATTTGATGTAATTTTCAGGACGCGCTTGGGGAGGTGGTGTTCGCCCAGCTCCCTGACGTGGGCAAGGAAGTGTCGGCGGGAGACGACTGCGGAGCCCTCGAAAGCGTGAAAGCAGCCAGCGAAGTCTACACACCGGTCTCTGGCACAGTTAGTATACAGTCTGAACTTGTTTTCAAAATATTTGAGGATATTTTAGAGATATTGCGCTACTGATTTGATTGCATAATGCAAAAATTTCAAATCACGCTACTTTATAATTCTGTTTAAAAGTGGAACTCATATACCAATAAGCTGTGGTGGCTGTACCACAAGTTAGCAACCCAATAATGTATTTCTTCCCGGAGTAGTTTACTTACTAATTCTTGAAACTATGCAATATACTCGTATACCTAATTATTATATTTATGAAGAAAAATTTAAACCATAAAAAATTAATATGTTACCTTTACTACTAAATCTGCGCTTTTACCGCGTCTAGTTTGTTAAAGTATTATTTTGCATTTTATATAATGTACTTATTGCTTCAAAGTTATATACTCTACCTATATTGCTTTGCAGGTGACAGAAAAAAATACCTCAGTGGAATCAACTCCATCTCTTATCAACAAATCTTGCTTCAGCGAAGGTTGGCTGTTCCGGGTGAAGCTTTCCAAACCAGAGGAATTGAAGAAGCTAATGGATCAAATCACTTACGACAAATATCTTGAAGAATCTCACTGATACCTACTTTCGATTACTTTAGAACATTGCACGAAAATGGACCAAAATTGAATAATAAAACGGTCCAACTTGTCAAGGAAAAAAAAGTAACTTAATTCAATATATTAACATTTTATTAAAACACGATACCTACCACTATAGTTAATTTAAATATTTTTTTATATATATTTTAAATATAATAATCTAAATACATTGATGGAAGTACTTGATTAATTATAAAATTCTAAAAGGAAATAATAATACTGTGTTGTCAAGAACTGTAATTATCGTGAAAGGGATATTTCTTTACTTTTTAATTAATTTAAATATACTTTATCTTTCATAATTTTTTATAACAAACAGGTGTTATAAAAATTTATGAAAGATAAAGTATATTTAAAGTAAATTAAAAAGGTATTTTTCTTTTGTTTCTTGAATTGAGAAAGTTATATAAATGAGCTGCCATATCCCATCAACAAGACGCTACTGCGTCTCGTTATTACACATACCAAAACATATTTTATTACCCGTGATTAGGTTTCATTACAACGACCTAATTATTTACTTCAATGCGGCGGCACCGGATATGATCTCGATTAGTTCTCTGGTGATGACAGCTTGGCGCGTTCTGTTATACAACAATTGTAACTTCCTGATCATATCAGATGCGTTTTTGGTCGCATTATCCATGGCTGCCATACGTGCAGATTGTTCTGAGGCTGACGATTCCTTAAGAGTGTAGTACAACAACGCAGCCAATGTCCATTCTGTGTAACTTTCCAGCATATCATCTTCTACGTCGTCAAATGCATTTATATTTGGAGCTACCTGAAATGAAATAGGAAGCTTCTTAATGAGATGATTAAGTAGATATCGTTTGTAAAAATTAAAAATAATATTCTCCGAAATAAATAAAATTAACATTTATCTATGTCATAGCATAATAGCGTAATTTACTATTGTAAAAAGATCCCATGCGGGAGGTCCGGGTTCGAAACCATGCAACGCCATGTACCAATCGGTTTTTCGAAGACTTACGAATACAGCAACTTCTCTGCATACTATGATAATCAGTGTGTGAAATGGCAGGCAATAGAATTACCCCATTAAATCTGGCAAGAAAGACGTTCAATTAATTTATTGGTTGTGTGTTTACCTTTTTTGAATGTACACCTCACAATACCAACTGTGTTGTTGAATGTTGATCAAATAAAGATTTTCTATGTCTATGTCTAATTCCATAGAATGACCACAAAACGACTTAAAAAACGTGTTCGAAAAATAGGGATACCTCAATTTTGAACTTGGTGAAGACTGGAACGATGGTCAACTCATATTTGACAGGAGAGAAGTATTTGTTGTAGTATATTTCACCGATGTCATATCGGTACCCGGATTCTGTGATTGCTGCCGCCATGCTTGATGCGTCAGCAAATACTGGAGATATGCGACCAACCTAAAATAAAACAGTAAGGAACATCAACCAATTATACTATGGACATATTAGGCGTTATAATAGATATCAAAGCACTACCGTTTGCTCTGTGGGTGGATCAACGACTCCTTACTTCCCTTCGATTATAGCTTCTACTTATCTCTGTATCTATACAAATAAGTACAGGTAGAAGACTTGATGGAGACCCAGGCAGATCGAAGTCTGAAGTCGTACTTTATAAGAATATTGGCAAAAATATGATTAGGCGAAACCTTTATATTCTTTATTTACTTATATTTCTTCTGTACGTTGTGGGCTTGTTTTTCACTTGTCCGCATTAATGCGCAGCCTTAAGGTGGCCATACATGCTAGGGTGTACCACTGTGTAGGTTTCAATCCACAGTCCGTACCTGTACAGGCGGCCTGAAGAGCATTTTGATGTTTTCTGTCTGGGTATACCTGCGCAGTTGGACGTACAGGCAAAACTGAGCGTATGCGGCGGTTGTCTATCGGCTCAAACAGTTTCTTCAATAAATGTACATATGATCATTGTTTTCTTTTCAATAAACATGCTATACACCACATTTCACGGTTTCTTCGTTTACATTTCCTTTTCTTCATTATTACAAACACTAAATCTATTAAGTACTTACCGCTAAAACGACATTAAGCGCTGGTGTCGGGGCCATGGTACAACTGAGAGATTGTACAGGTTGACCTCTATGTATTGTCCTCGATCCAGCTCGAGCCTGACTGACGGGTAAGGCAGGTAAATCTGTCAGGTATATCCAGGCATGTATGGCCGCCTTTAAGTAAGTGGAAACGTATGGCGCCAACTGTAACCAGCCGAACTCTCGCCAAGATATGCGAAGCCTCAAATAGAAAAGGCTGATCTCAGATATAGAAGGTAAGTATAGAATTGTACCTCTTTGAGGACGAAACAATTCTGAAAACACTCAGAACTGCTAGTGATATTGCCAGGTGATACTACTCAACATACATCTTTGACGCTGATAAGCATCATGGGAGCATATTGTCGACGCAGCATAGTACGGGACTTGTCGCCGACGCAGACCAGTTTGTGGTGGGGACCATCCGCTTTGCGCGCTGTCAACTCGCGTCGGATGCGTCGTGCTACTCCACTGTGCACACCACCGCATAAACCTGGTATAGGCAAAAAAAATCATAATAAGTTCATATACAAAAACTTGCGTCAATGGGTCAAAGGCTAGGGCACGATACTGCGGCGTAAATGTCACCGAATCGAATCCATCCTTGGACCAATGTGGTGGACCACTCCTAGCAAAGGCATATGAGACTAGTTGGAGTGGATAATGAAGAATATTGGTAATGTGTAAACAAGACATTACTATTTTTTTAAATAATAATAAGTACAAATCATTACATAACTAATGGCATGTATAGAAACGTGAAAACCGACATGGAGCTCCCTTAACCTGTTTCTTAAGTGTTATTGAACTATACTGACTGCCAGTTGCACGAAACGTGGTTAAAATTAAGCCTTTTTTAAAATACATGCTAGCACTTTTTGTGTCCTAGCTATGGCCTATAAAGAATAGATATAGAGGTGTCACGAAACTTTTAAGGAAGCGTCGTGTTTTGCAACTCAAGTTCTAAGTTAGTCGAGTACTTAGTTATTTAGTGTACCTATTAATTAGCTAGGTTTCTCTTTACTCTTCTAGTGTCGATTTATATTCGGCAGCCGCGCCGCTTGCAGCTGCTGATTTGTATGTATGGACTGCACGAGTACTAAGTTCACTCTATAGAAATTGGCAGCGGCGGGTTGCGCGGCCGGCGAATCTAAATCGAGCCTTACAGGCTCTAAATCGCAGAATAACCGATTAGGTACAGTTATTCTGCGATTTAAATGTAAAAGTATTCATTAAAAAGCTTTTACACTTGACTGAAATCTGAAATCAGTCAGGTGCATTCATTACCTTTTACTATACCGCATTTACCTAACAGCGGTATCGTTAATGATACATGTGCGCAAGGACAATGTGTCTCACCTCGAGTACCTATTGTGATACAAGGAGATTGCGACCTAACACTCGATCTACAATAAGATATAAGTATAGCCAGGATTTACCAACATTTTTTTTAATTATGAGGCATCTATCAATACATGATGTACGTACTTCAAAAAGATAGGACATTTTTCTCCGCGAACGAGTTTAAACCTGCGAATAAAATTGCTTAGATTTTGACGCCGGCGGGATGATCCGTGATATCTCAGTTGGATTGAACAAGGTCGCAGGTTCAAATCCGGTACGCGGAAAAATATTCAACCATATTTTTCAATTTATACAAGGAAAAATGTTTACGAGAGATAACATTTTCTTAACGCAAATCTATCAGCGGAATAAACTTTAACTTACTAAATAAAATGTAGGTATTTACCAGTTAAAACTACGACGCAAGTCATTTTCTGTACGTAAATAAATAATACTACCTATCTAATGATTTATAGGCCATGTGTCATGTTGTGATGAAATGAAAGAGTTTAATTGCAAAAGATTTCTGCTAGTAGGCAATAGATAGACTTAACAACTACAGGGAAAATAATGTTTGGAGGAAGAGCGGCCTCCTAACACAAGTAGGTACTTAAAACAATACAAGGAGTGTACCCTCAATTTAAAAACTAGATTACCTTATTTTGAAGATAAATACTTTTTTATTTTCACTGAGATATATGTAGCCGTAATAACTAGCCGTCATGTAGAGCCACGAAAAAATTATAAGAGTTATAAGTCATGAGTTTCTTTTTTTTCCGCGTCTTGGCTCTCTACTAGGCAACAGCAGACATTACGTAAACAGGAAAAAATTGTTTAAAACAATAATGTAGTAAATCTATATAACTTTTTTTAAATGTATATTCACCTACGATATTTCAAACCCTCTATCTTAAAATTTATGTTTACCCAGATAACCAAATTGTTGAAAATTATTTTGTAGTCAGGCGAATAATTCAATAGTTAAGATTGATAATGTTATTATCATTGAAAGCAAAGTGTGGTCCCTGATCTTTTGATAACTCTACTACAAATTATGTAGGCACAATTATTATATTGCTGCGAACATTCATTCCTTTTATCAACCTTGTTTTTTTTGTCCCAATTTTCACAACATTGACAGTTCTTTATTGATATAAAAAATGTAATGAGGGCAATGCCAAATCACATGTTGACTAACATGTACTTGATCATGAATGTGTACCCATAGGTAAACTTTTCTTTTATATAGGTAGGTACCTATACTAGATAGTGGAGAAGTGTTGTCAGATTAGTTACTTCAATATTTTTGATATTAATATAATATTTACCTACCTACTGTTTTTAATTTTATAGTATGTCAGTAACTACAATTGTACTTAATTAAAAAGAACAACTTTTGAGTTTATAGGTTACGCACGGCACAGAGGCGTCTTATAGTAATCGCTTTCAATTCAGCTAAAAGTTAGGTACCTACCTACACTAATATAACAGCATAACATTTTCTTATGTTGAAAGTCGCAGGCCGTGTCGTGCCGGTCACAGAGAATAGCGCCACCCCAATTCTTCCCGTGTGTGTCGTACGAGGCGACTAAGGCATTTTGTGGATACTATTCTACACCTAGTAGACGGCGATAGGCTCGCCACCTATCACGTTGGTCCACCAAATCTTACGGCGAAAAGTGGGAACTACCTGTGATGAAGGTTCCTCTGTCTACCGGCTCGGGGATTATGGACGTGAGTGAGAGTTGCAAGCGAAGTACTCTACAGTAAGTATGTTTAATTGCCGATATTTACCTCTGTCTGAAGTAATAGCGATGTAAATCCGTTTCAATTGGTGGCCTCCCTCCTTTTCTTCAGGCTTTTCAGCGACAGGCTCCGGAGCAGGGGCTGCCTGGCCCTTTTCGTCTGTCTTTTTGTCTACAGCACCCTTCACCAACTGAGATGACTCGTAAAATTTGCGAGGTCCATAACCAAAAGGTCTTGCTGCTTGGAGTTCACGTTCTGCTCTTGTAAACCTAATAACAGTCCATTTATCTTAAAAAATATCTGGTAACTTTGTGTAATTTTTGAACGATGATATACTCGCTGAAGCTAATTCATGTACATGGGACACTGTAGTGGTACCTAGAGTTGAAGAAATGGGGGATTTCTCAGTCAAATTAATCTATTATTATATTAATAAGACTACATAAATCGGTCTACGAAATATTAGACAGTATTGTAGTTAGCAAAACGTTACGATTTACTTGCTAGCTGACACCATTTTCATGGTTTTCGTAATTTTCTGGATATTTCTGATTGATTTCAATCGAAGGGACACTTGTTTCAGTTGTACCATTTTACATTAATTTATTATTTTACAGTTTCCTTGTATTATAAATATTATAATCAATCAGTTGCAAATAAATAGGAAATCATGTAATTTTGAAGTTGTCAAATAGCGTTTTTCACATTTTTCAATGGTTTTTCCAATTATACTCGTAAGTAGGTACCCAAAAAGATTTAATATAGTAAGATAATATAAAACTTGCGTCATTTATAGGTACAGAAAAGTTATAAGGTTGTTTTTTCTGAAATACCTCGTACTATTATGGTAATTATTATATTATAATAATTATTATAGTACGATAATTATTATCCTGCGTCATATTATCGTTTATCTAACAAATAATAAGGTACTTACTTACTCAATTTGAGAAAAAATCATTTTCTGAGATAATAAAAATATCAGCTAAACAAAACATGCGTGAAGGTCACATCGACGCCGAAAGAGCAAAGCCGCAGCTAAAAAAAAGCAGCAAACGCAACTTAAGTACTGGATTGCACCGGCGGACTTTTTATCGAAACACGGATGTCGCAAGTTTACTCTGCTTTTATATTTGTTTCGGATATGGTATTACGTATTACCTACGTACTACATTTCTAAATTACTGAACGTGACTTGAATTGTAAGTATTCTAATTAGAATGGTTTTAAGTTTGTTTGTAAACCTTTTATCAGAAATACAGATATTTTTTTATGGAAAGCATGATGGAAAGCATTAACGTAGAACGGAATGCTTTCCACTACGGTTCTGGTCAATGGATCTACTGAGAACGAACGTTTTATTCATTTTCTCCGACTTTGATAATTTAACGCTATCAGCCAGAAATCAACAATGCATGCAGTCTGATAAAGGTGCCGTTCAAATGAGAGGCAAACGAAGTATAATTTTTTAAATTAGTTTAAGTGAATATTTACTTCTCGACTTTACTTCTAATTCCATGACTTGAACTTATCACCCGTGACGCCACACAGACTACATAAAAGCTGCGCCGCGTCTCTCGCGTTTGTTTACAACAGAAAGTGTCAGCGGGAGCAGTGTGCAGTGTACTGTCTCTTGTTTTTCTTTATATTTACACTTCTAGAAAAAACATGGAGGTTTCTAAGCCTCAGGTAGAGGAACAGCTTTCTTCATTGCCTCCTGACACGGTACTGGTTTGATTTTTTAAAATTCTCTGCTGTGTTTCGCAAAAGTATTTGAAATGTTTTTCTTTTGTTATTATTTACTAAAAACTTATACTATACCCTACAACCTATACTATATATAGCTTACCTTATAACCTGCATATACTTTCTGTATACAGAGTCTCAGGGGTTGGAAATAAAGTTCTAAAACTGATATTAGATTAGATTAATCTATGTGATGGATTAACAAGTAGTATGTAATTTTTGCACTAGTTGATCAGATTCAGCAGTTTGTCGTGGTACATCACATACATTTGACCGTCCTTTTAACCATAAATAAATTTTCCAAACTTTCGACTGAATTCCACATTTCACTGCCAATTAGACAGTGGTACCTATTTTAATTATTATCTGGTTAAACAAGTATTCAATAAAGTAGCAGAAATTGTTTTGAACTACTTTGCCGACAAGTTCAGATAATTATACCATTTTCTGTAATAGGTAAGGCGTATGTATACTTGTACTGCTTACCATTTTAAGAGCTCACAGTTAATGCCAACCTACTAAGTACTTGATCACAAACTTGTCATATACTACTAGTAAGGTCAGATTGTTTGTACCTAAGTTAATATGAATTCATTTAATTCTTTAAATTAAGTTGATTTAAGCCAAATAATACCATTATCATTGTATATACATAAATAAGTGCGTCATACTCTTAATTTTCGAAGTTATTTTCAAAACAAGGGTTGACTACTTTCCTATGTCAACTTATCACTCACCAATTACAAGTCACGTCGTCCCGATATCAAGCTCTTTATCACCGTATTGTTTTTGAAAATACTCGCATATCTAACGGCCATCGACATGAGTTAATGTGCGCATGAGACCAGAGGTTATCTAAGCTGATTCTTGACGTAACCTGAATATCATCGCCAAATAGAACGCTTCCTTTTCTCTATTATTTTGCTAAATAACATAATATGCAACTAATTCAATTTATTTTCAGCCGAAACTTATGGACGGTGGCAACTATATAAAAGAAGGCAGCGACTCTGGCAAATCAACTTGGTTGCTGTTTTCTCCAGAGACACGTGATGAAGCCGGTTGCTTAGCCAGGTTCCTAAGTATCTTTTCATCCCACGGTGTGAATCTCAGTCACATTGAATCCCGATCTTCAGCTAGGAGACCAGGCTACGAATTTATGGTGGAATGTAAGCACGGTGCTGGAGATTTTGGAGCTGCTTTAGAAGAACTAAAGAAAAACGTTGGCTACCTGAACATTATTTCCAGGAACTACAAAGACAATAGTTGTTAGTATCGTTATTACGTTGTTACTTTGTAAATTTCAAATCACACTGAAATAAATAGGTTCTTTAATTTATTATTTTTCACCCACAGCGGCTGTACCGTGGTTCCCTCGCCGTATTCGTGATTTGGACAGATTTGCCAATCAGATCTTATCTTACGGCGCTGAATTAGACTCGGATCACCCCGGATTCACAGACCCGGAGTACCGTGCCAGACGAAAGTATTTCGCTGATATCGCTTACAATTACAAATATGGCCAACCTTTGCCCCACGTCGATTATAGCAAAGAAGAAATCGCTACCTGGGGCGCCGCGTTTAGAAAGCTAACTGAATTATATCCGACACACGCTTGCAAGGAACATAATCATGTGTTCCCGTTGTTAATTGAGAATTGTGGATACAGGGAAGACAATATTCCTCAATTGGAAGATGTGTCAAATTTCTTAAAAGGTAAAATGACAAATTGGAAAATTTAGTTTTATAATTGTGATAGGCACGTACCTACAATTAATTATTCAAACAATGTCTTATTATGTCTAGACTGCACTGGTTTCACTCTAAGACCAGTGGCTGGCCTGCTCTCTTCTCGTGACTTCCTTGCCGGGCTCGCGTTCAGAGTGTTCCACAGCACCCAGTACATCAGGCACCACTCCCGACCGCTCTACACGCCGGAGCCTGATGTGTGCCACGAGCTTCTAGGCCATGCGCCGCTATTTGCCGATCCAGCATTCGCCCAGTTCTCACAGGAGATTGGACTGGCTTCGCTAGGAGCACCTGATGATTACATCGAAAAACTCGCCACGGTATTTTTTTTACAATAAGTACATAATAGTACATATATCGTGATATTATAAGTGCCAAAAATAAGCCGAGGAATCCCAAACCGAAAAGCGAGGGGTTCGGCCCGAGTTTACCATTGCTTTTCATCACGTGTATCTATCACACATGGTTTTTCATCATACCTGGCGAGTAAACACTTACATTATTAAGAAAGTATTATACTCATATTTGTCTGGTATCCTTGGGTCCATTGGTGATTAAAGGTGGTATTAAATTATCTAAGTCGGTGTAACCTGTTTGCTGTTTATGAACAGGTGTGATGAATAGGTAATGTACTTACTCCTCTGGTGCAGCTATATCAAATGGATCTTCGTTCGAGGTTCAATGCTAAGAGCGCCGTCACTCTATCTTGGGCCAAATTTAAATTAATCTCATGCAGGTTCCGTTCTAATTCGATAAATTAATATGGTAATTAAAAATTGGAATTTGATATTTATTTATTGGGTATTACTTTTTTCTCAGTGTTTCTGGTTCACGGTGGAATTTGGTCTGTGTCGACAAGAAGGCAAATTGAAAGCATTTGGTGCAGGTCTACTCTCTTCCTTTGGAGAACTGCAGTACTGTCTCACAAACGAGCCTGAGTTGAGAGAGTTCGAGCCTGAGGTAACAGGCGATCAGAAATACCCCATCACAGAGTACCAGCCTATATATTTCGTTGCAAACAGCTTTGAAGATGCTAAGGATAAAATGATGTAAGCAGAGGTATTTCCTTGTACATATTCAGTATTTAGGTGGAATAATTTTCAATATTTTTCTTTTTCAATTTTCCAGAAAATTCGCCCAAACCATTCCTCGTGATTTCGGCGTAAGGTACAACCCGTACACTCAGAGTATTGATATACTGGACTCTCCAAGGCAAATGAGAGATCTTCTTCGTGAAGTGCATCAGGAGATGGATCTCCTCCTCAATGCTATGGATAAGCTATAACAAGGAAGCGGTAACAACATAGTTTTATAAATGTCAATTAGTCCGCTTACCAAGTCCACTAAAGAAATGGTAAGGAAATGAGTCTGAAAATGAACAATAAGTAGCTATAATATAGTAATGTTACTCCATTTGGAAATATTATACGGAGAAGTACTTTCGCTCGGTAATTTTGATGATACTTTGATGATATTCATTTATGACAAAACAGATAAGACAGGTTAAATATAATACTATTAAGCCGTTACAACTGTACTTTAAAATAATATTTACATATTCATTTTAATATGTATAAATTATGTACCTAATATAATAATAATAAGGATTGTAATTAAAATACCTTTAAGTAAAGTTTTAACCAACGTAATATATTTTAATAAATTTGTACAGAATAAACAGTACCTAGTACTTATTTAATATTAAATACTATAATAAATGACGAGATGTTGATCGATGGTCGCTTAATCTATGTCATAAATAAGAGTGCTATGAAATTTACAATAATTAGGTTCAATACACAGATTTATTTACAATACTGAACAAACCTTAACTAGGTATTTATTGTTACATGAGATTACTTATACATAAATAATTATTAATAATTTAATAAAGTCGATTGTCACTTGTGATTTTTCTAAAAAGAAATATCTACCTATCTATTTAACAAAATATAATAATTTATTTAAAATAATTGTTATTCTCTTACACGAGAAGTATTCCGGCAAATGCAAGCTAGACTCGCTGTTTTCGAAGGTTCAATTTACGAGTATATTGTCACTATCGTAAAAAAATGTTATGTTTTATGCTCAATTAAATAACATTCTTTTATTTATCACTAATTTTTGTTTAAAAAGGCTGTTTGAAATGTTTTTTACTTACGTGGGGCGCTCCAAAAAATGAGATGTTTCAAGAGATAATTTTTATAAAGAAGTCGTTCTAAAATAAATGAAAATGATGTGGAACTAGCAATTTTAAGATAGCCATGGCTAGGCGTTCAGGCGCCGCAGGTCTAACCTTCTGAATGTTCTTAGCCATGTCAGGTCAAAGATATAACAAGGAAAGTTCTAAGTGGTTATAAGTGGTTCAAAGATCTTGGAGTATCTTGGGATGTTGGAGTTCCAGCAAAAAGTAAGGGGATCTCCACAATGGTACGTAGGGGGTTTCATGAATTTTTAATTTAGGGTTATTTAAATCAAAGTTACAATTTCGAAATAATATTTAGAACCGTTAATTTTAGCAAATGGCAGTGTTATCCGAGCCTTAGTTACCCCCTCACAGTTCCTGTTTTGGCGTCGTGTCCCTTAAAGAGCCTGTATATTTATTTTATTAGTTTAATATAATAATTAAGTACCTCTTTTATAACAGGTATACAAGTAAGTACCTCTTCTAGATATATTATACAATTACTAACTCTCGATTGTCATATGTCTATGAAAATCCCAATAACTACAGATTATATATGATTAAAAATTATTTCGAGATCCTTTATATAATTATGATCCAGATTATTGCAATAGTATAAACATAGAGAAGGACAAGGTATAATACATTTATTCAAGGTTCTTGTTTTACCCAGTTTTGAATAAGTAATATAAGCTATATAATGTAGTCTTGGCACAAAGTTCTTAGGTTATTCCTTGTAGCGTCCATACTTGGTATTGGTGCTATGATACCATATAGATTAAGAATAATTATAGCTAGGTCTATGGTTTATAAAGATTTTATCATACAAGTGTTATAGAAAAAATTAACACTCTTTTTCCTTTACTCGAATGATGCTACTGGTGCTTAACAAATGGTTTATGTTAAAACTAAGATTCTTACTATAAGGATAATTTTAACTAAGTCTAATGGTTTAAAGAGATTTTATCATAAATAGTGTTATAGAAAGAATTAAACGCTCTTTTCACTAACTTACTTGAATGATGCTACCGTGCTTAACAAATGATTGATGTTAAAAATAGGATTAATTACAAGTAGGTAAGTTCATGGTTTGTTATAATGTAAACTCGAAACAAATGCAAATCGTGTAATTTCTCAGTACCCAGAGGTCGTTACAAGAGTTTTGTAATATAATGGGTATATAAATTATAAAATATGACAGTTAGGAAACTTTGTTAGTGTACCTGTCGCAAACACGAACTGTGATTGATTTTTATCTATTTTTATTGACTTGTTTCAGTCCATAAGTATAAATTTTGGCACTAATATAATTTTAATGATACATTTTATAATTGAGTGGCATATATAATCCGATAAAGTGGTTTTATTTATTATCAAAAACATGTTATAGTAAACATATCACAGATACAAGAAATAAATACTCATAATTTTTTACAAAAATATTAGTAATGTAAAGGTTAAAGTGTTAAATTATCAGTTAGTATAGAATATATATTAATTCAATATATTTATTACCTGATTTACAAAAAAAATAGTGAAAATAGACTAGATAGTTTTCTATCAGGTAAGTAAACCATACCATGTTGAGCAAAATCACTACTAGGGTTGGTTCCTACCTGCTTTCTTATAGATATTCGAGTACATACGTATAAATAAGCTAGTCCATTTTCACGTACACCTTTATAACTTTTATGGCGATTCACAATCCCATGCACGTCTTATCTACAAGAAATGGTTTATGTCGGATGCAGATACCTTAAACTTCACTCTGCATGCAATGGATTGAGGAGTCTTCAGAGAGTTCATCCATTGAAGAATCCGTGAAGGAAGTTCCATCTGTTTCAATAAGGATCGTTAGTATACTTACAGTCCAACAAGTACAACGGGAGTTGATTAGATTCAGTAATTGAATATTTTTTAGCACGAAATTTTTTTTTACAAACTTTCTTTGCGATAAAGTTTTAGAGCGAATGTTTTTCAGTATGGCTCTCATAAAATTCTCCTATTGGAGATCCAACACACAAGCACAACATATACAAGCATGTAAAGTTTTGTTATGTAGTCATCTGACAACAAAATTTTATATGCGTGTGTAGAGAATAATAATAATAGTTCTTACCTATTGGAACAAAGGGCGGCTTGTTCTGGAAGGAGTAGGTGAGGTGCAGGTTGATGGGTCGGCCAAACCCCACCGGATCCGTGTCTCGAGTCATCACTGCAAACAACACATGCATGATTTGTCAAAATTAATTAATGTCACCCAATTTACTTACAAATCACAGCTTATTAATCATGATAGGTAACATGTTATAAAAATAATTCGCTCAACAAACATTTAACAAATCGCAGAAAGAAAATTCACCAGCAGTACCTATTTACAATTTATTAGAAGGTTAATATTAAAATGCAGCATGAAAGGAACGGGTTAGGAGAGAAAACGCAGAGAGAAACTTAGTTTTGAATTCGGTTCGGTTATGTATGTGATACTAACGTTGACTTTGCTTTCCTTTGCCGGTGTGTTGATGCTTCTTTTGTCTAGCCCGGCTGTTCTGAAACCAGACTTGTGTCACCCTTTTGCTCAGCCCGGTGACCTGTGCAATCCTCTCCAAGTCTTGGCCGTCTGGGTTTGAATCCAGCTGGAAATTGGCCTGTAGGACCTGGAGTTGTTCCTCCGTGAAGGTGGTGCGGACTCTCTTTGCCTTGCTTTTGTGGTATCCCTCGGAGTCGCAGCCGTCTGTTGTTTAAAACAGCAGTTTATTTATTACCTCATAGTTAAAATTAATGTATATATATATATATATATATATATACAGGCTGTAACATTAAGAACGGTCAGTATGGGAAAGTCTGAAACTATAAGACATACGAAGATCTGTTCTTAGGAACCATGTCATCAATTTTAGTAACAAGAAAAACTGTATTCATACATTTTAAAAAAAAAACTGTACTCAGCCTGGGAATCGAACCCGGTTTTTTTGAAAAAAATTAAACACTATTTCTATTTAGATATCGATTATGTTAAGGATGAAGTTTACAAAACAAGCTACGACACAATTGAAGACCTAGAGACCAGCAGCCATAGAGACAATTTTAACGCAAATTCACCAGCTGAAGATACAACATTCAATAGTAAGATCGTTACCTAAACGAGTTGAATGTTGTATTTTACAAAACGGTAGTCATTTCGAACACCTACTAAAATAAATTAAAAGATATGGAAACAATGCGTTTTATTAATTTTAAACATCACGTTTCATACTAACATTTATTCCTTAAGACCTACACAATCGATATCTAAATAGAAATAGTGTAGGATTTTTTTTCAAAACAACCGGGTTCGATTCCCAGGCTGAGTACAGGTTTTTTTAAAATGTATGAATACAGTGTTTCTTGTTACTAAAATTGATGACATGGTTCCTAAGAACAGATCTTCGTATGTCTTATAGTTTCAGACTTTCCCATACTGACCGTTCTTAATGTTACACCCTGTATATATATATATATACTATATGATATGGAACGATTAATTAACACAGTGGACACAGTTTATTTTTAAATCAGTTACCAAAACATACAAAGTGTACTCACCATCGGACGAGATGGATCCTCCGTCCAAAGTCTCCAGGTAATGTGGTTTGCAGAGAACCCTGTCTTCATGCAAAGCGAATTGTTCTCCGGTAGACAGCTGTCGGCCGCAAGCGTCGCAGGCGAAGCAAGCCAGGTGGTACACCTGCTCCCGGGCTTTGCGCACCCAGTCTGATGACGAAATCCCTCGGCAGCACTTGGAGCATTTAGCGCCGAAGCTCCTGTGGACGAGAAGTTTAATCAAATCGAATCATAGCTATATCAGTTATTCAGGACAGAGTTAAATTCCCTTTGTGTGCTACTGAGGCTTAGATACTAACTTAAATGAAGAAAAGTTTTTTAGGTCCCATGTTTAATCCATATATAGGAACGAACAAACAGCCATAATAATGATGACTTTATTTGTATTTCGACAATGAGAACCAATTGTAGAATATTACTATTACTTTAGATATGGCGGGTTTCTTTACTCGAAGTATTATAAGATATAGCTAAATAAATAATTATAATTATGTTATAAATTACTTTTATTCCTGTAAGTGATACCATTCATAGAAAAAATGTTCAGTAACTTTTCGCAATAGCATTAACCAATAAAAAACTTCAATTAAGTTCAATTCGCACAGCTCATAAAATGTTAATTTCGCATCGCTTCAAAGGCTTTACGTTACACAAGGAAACGCGACATAACATTCAATGAATTACGATTATTTTAATAAATTAACCCTAGAAGCTCACACGCATGGCGGTGGTCACATTTTTTCAAACAGAATATTTATCGTATTTTTGTAGTTAATTATTTGTTTTACTAATAATGATTTCAGTAAGGTATCATAAAATAGCTCATGCAACATAACGGCTTTGCGCAGACACCTTGCCTTGCGTGTGCGCAGGGGCAGTTTAATTTCTAGATTAAAAACAATTAAACTACTCGAATAGAAAGACAATAAATTGTTGTTGTGTTAAGGTTTATACTATTCCAGATAGTGCAGAACTGTTAAGTAAACACATCTATATAGCGGTACTGCTAACATTATATAATCGTGAGGTACTGATTAAATAAACTCAAAACATTTTTAGTATAGAAATTTAGAATATAATCTTATTCATCGAGTGTCTAATAGTACCTACTCATACCTTCATGCATGAATATTTATTTATTCATGCGTGTAGGGTATACAAATGTAAGTATAATATTTTTTTTAAATACGAGTATCAAGTAACCCTTATTGTAAATTATACTTTGAATTGGTGTTCTCACTTCATAATTTTCGGAGAGATTTCTACGACGTGTGAAGTTACGATTTTTAGTTCTTGCATAATACAGCTACAGCGCAACCAAACAAGTACTTTATAAGGAAATCACACATCAATTTCTTTAAATAAAGTCACAAGTAACCCTCAAACTGTGTCACAGCTGTATTCAAATGTAAGGTAGTAGATGTCCTGTTTAACTTAGGTAATTACTGTTGATAATTAAAATAAAGATGTAATTTTGAATATAGTGGTGTGTTAATGTGTACATGCCACATTAACACATTAACACACCACTATATTTACTAACGGATAAATGTACTTTTGATGAACCCTATTTAATAACTCTAAATTAAAAAAATTAGGAAACCCCCGACGTACCATTGTGGAGATCCCGGAACTTTTTTCTGGTCATACTCAGGTCCTCAAGGTTCCAGTCACCATGGTCATAAATATTTGAGCTCAAACTCGAACCAACTAACTGTTACCGTTCCAAAGATCCTATCATACTCCAACATCCCAAGATACTCCAAGACCTTATAACCACTGATCCAATTTTCATCTGACATGGCTAAGAACATTCAGCAGGTTAGGCCTGCGGCACCTGAAGACAGGGAGACGCTCCGGACTTCGTCCTACGCGGAGCTCGGCCTTCGGCCTCGCCATATCTATCTTAACATTCCTAGCTCCACGTTATTTCCATTATTTTTTTTGCCGCCATCTTTAAATTATCATTATCTCTTGAAATGTCTCAGGATTCCCTACGATTTTAGTTAGAGAAGATCCCATCTAACTATTATAGTTTTGGCGGACTGATAATCTTCAAATTCTTCAAATTAAATCAAAAAAATTAAATATATTTTTTTTATCCTGAAGAATGGGATAACCATATATGGTTATATATATATAGATAGATCAGGCATGGAGATGAAAATAGCCAGGAAGTTTTCCTGAAAACTTCCAAATCTAACGAACTTTGGAAGTTTTCAAAATGTTTTACTTTTTACAAAATGTATCTGCTATGACACTAGATGACGCTATAAAGTAAAAGGCATCAGTCTGATGAACGATGTATTAATTCTAAATGTCATAATTTTGTTATTTACGTAATAAATAATTTTCAATCAAATTATATGTTTTTTAATCAATTATTCGGTATAGAGCAATAATTTGATCATTTTAATAGAAAAAAGTTACGGAAGTTTTGGTAGTTTTCAGGAAAACTTCCGGAAATATTCCAAAATTTAAGGAAAGTTTCAGAAAATTTCCGGAATTTTCAACTATACTCAGGCATCACTCTGTTTCATTTGATCCATACTTTCTGGGACACCTGTATAGTTGCCTCGTATGCACTATACATAGTACTCCGTTGTATCTATAATATTTATTATAGATTTCTTGGTAGCTAATTCGTTGCTAACGTCATCTATGACATTTAGGGCGAAGTCACACATTACATCACTTAGGCCTGCTTGCGCGTAGGTCGATTTAAAAGATAACCCAAGATTTAGTGCTTAACCCGGGTTTAATCGATAAAACGTCTTGCACCAACGCTTACCCTGAAAATATTTGGATGAAAACCATAGACAATACGCGAGTTAACCCAGGGTTATCTATTGCTGTGACGGGAGGAACCGGGAGGTGGAATGTACACCTCCCAGGAGGAGCCCAAGGCAAATGCTAGGAGGGCACCAGTGCGTTCCACTGGAGATCCCGGAGCCCTCCGATAAGCACGAGGCCGGCCATCGAGGGGGTTTTAGTGAGTAAAAATCTCACATAACAAAGTCTCTCCCCCAGGAGGCTGGGTATCTTTCGAAGATTTCCCCCCGTTACCAAAAAAAAAGGGTTATCTAACCCGAAACACATATAACCCACACTTTCGCGCAAGCGGCCCTATTTGAACTAACTTAAGTTAAGTCACATTAACAAGAGATGGCGCATTTGGACATTTGATAACCATTGTTTTTTTTTATATATTTTACTTTCAAACCTTAAACGATATTACAAATATTCAGAAACTAGTAAAGCAAAGATATCATTCGGCGGGATTCGAACTCGCACCTCCAGCTTAACCGTAGTCCGGCGCGTTATCCATTTCGCTACGCGACTCGGGTCACTGCCAAGGAATCTATAATAAATATTATAGATACCTACGTGGATACCACTCTTTGCCACGTAGCATGATGCGGGTGTGGATTGTATTAATTGAAATTTTTGGAATGAAAAATCATAACATTCTTATGAAATTAATCCAGAAAAATCAGATATCTATGCTTAATATTTCTTTTTATCGGGCCGAAAATTGGTATTCGGGTGTTTTCATAGCTTCTGATTTCGAATTTACCAATAATTTTTGTGCCAATCCATTAGGAGGCGCTGCAGTAGATGTGGCAATGCTTAACATTTCTTCCTATCGGGCTGAAAATTGGCATTCGGGTGTTTTCATAGCTTCTGCTTTCGAATTTGCCAATATTTTTTGTGCCAATCCACTAGGGGGAGCTGCAGTAGATATGGCAATGCTTAATATTTCTTCTTATCGGACTGAATATTGGCATTCGGGGGTTTTCTTAGCTTCTGATTTTGAATTTGGAAATAATTTGTGTGCCAATCCACTAGGAGGCGCTGTAGTAGATATGAAAATGCTTAATATGTGTTCCTATCGGGTAGAAAATTGGCATTCGGGGGTTTTCATAGCTTCTGATTTTGAATTTGTGTGCCAACCCACATTTTATCCTATTTATAACATGTTTTATTTTTTAAAATAAAGCATAACGTATCATTACTTACTAATATCATTACTTTTTTACAGCTTAATGTTTTTCCGGCTTTTTTTTTCCAATAATTTTAATTTTGTCCTTTTTATATTAAGATTTTTAGTTTATATTTCTCGTTAGATGCATCAACATAAGTACGAGTACATATATGATTGCAATGACACTGATAAATGTTTCTAAGGCAGCCTTTATTATCGATGTTAAATGAAGTACGTATCAGATGCTTATAAATCTGTCCACCAATTGGGCCTGGGTTCGCCACCATTCTTAGGTACCTAAGTTACCAGGTTAACCTGTGAGGTACTTACAATAGCTACATAATTTTATTAGAAAGTGACTGAACTGGACATGGACACTATAAAGTTATAAATTTCGTGTGATGTTACTTAAATATTTATAAAAATTTGGTAGTCACACGAATTCATTAAAAAAGTATCCATAGAACACCTTAAATGCAAAATCGCGTGTTTCACTTATATTAATTTAGTCCGCTAACGTTTCTTATCAATGTTATCCACATCGATGTTTGAAACACACAATTTGCATTTCAAAATGCGGTGTTGGTGAACAGAGCGCCACTTTCTTTGGGTCGTTATCAGCACTTATTAACATTTTGTCGCCGGCTGATTCAATTAACAGCGACTCTTGAATAATAATTAACCAAATGACAGATTAACAAGTTTTAACACTCGACCGTAATGAAGATGTTGCGTACCCCTGGCCGATAAACTTTGGAATGGATTGACTATTCATGCGGGGCATGGGGTGGTCTATTTTCTTTATATTGCCTTTTTGTGCCGTGTCGTGCCGGCCATAAAGAATAGTACCACCTCATGTCTTCCCGTGGATGCCGTACGAGGTGACTTAGGGACTTGGTGGATACATTCTACACCTAGTAGATGGCGATAGGCTCGCCACCTATCACGTTTGTTCCCGAATTCTTACGGCGAAAAGTGGTAACTACCTATATAGCTGGTAGTTACTCTGTCTGCCCCCTAGGCGATTATGTACGTGTGAATTATGGTATGCTATAATTTATTCTTTAAACACTATGATTGGATGCTACTAAAGATAATTTTTATAAGATCGTTCTAGGTACCTAAAGCTGTTATTGTGGTTCCTAAGCAAAGAATAGATCTCGAAATAATAGCTGTTTCGATTATGACTTAGTCTTTAATGTCTGGACTCCAGTTCGCCAAAGGAGTTAATGATGAAATCGTATTTAACATGCCTACTTCATTACACCGTCATTGTTTCTAAGACAAATGATAGTTACCAAATACGGGTGTCCCGAAGGCGTTTGACAATATCAGGTGCGTGTGCACATCGCGAACAGCCGCGGGCGCCGTCGTAAATCCTTACTCGTTGATTGCTTTCGCCTCTGCCTCCCTGCGACCCTTCCCCCACATTTTAATACCCATTCAGCCCGTCCATTCACTCGACGACATGATTTAACTTATTTGTTTTAGATACAATTCCAATACGAGATTCATTGGGATATTATACGAAGGTTTGTTTTACCAATTTCAAAGCACTATATGTGCGGCCTAAGGCGACGTACCGACGACGGATGGGCCTAAAGTAGAGATACAAAGCCCTTCTAATAAGTTAGGTTTTTATGAATAAGTACATATGAAGAATTATTTTGTGTGCGTGGTTACGTACACGCTGTGATGTAGGTAAGTGATACCTATAGGAGCAAATTTTAATCTTGATTAAAATCATGGATTTAAAAGATAAAAAAGATAAGTTTTATTTTGCATTAAAAATATATATAGATGCATAAAATCAAAATCAGCTCTTGGTTGTCGATTTAAAAACTCTTATTAATTTAATATCCACAAAATTCTGGAACATGTTAAATAATACCTACAACGGGGCGCATAATCCAAACTATTGTTTAATATTCCAAGGGGATCGATCTGCATCGGGTTTATTTATGCGACTAGAGATTAATTAAACTCGGAGGCGACATGCTGCATTTACATAAGACATGGTGCGCGCATTTGCAGAGAGTGCGGTGTGGGCGACTACATCGCGTGAGAGCGCAGTTCTGCGCAGAAATCTACTGATATGATTATGTGGAGCTGCAGATAAACAACGGGATATTGTTGCGGTCCAAAAACATTAATAAAAATTTGTTGTAGATAAGCACCATATGAGGAATTAAACCATATCATAATTTCTCTCAACAATTTGATCGAACAACAACAACAAATAATTAATTTTGAATTATTTTACCCAATCTGTAAAAAAAATTTCAACTGCACTGATTGCTAGTCATCCTAATTGTTAGTGCTCAATTCTGGAATTATTATTTTAATTACATATTCTCACTATAAACACCTACGTATTATGAAAATAAAAAGTTCAGTCACAAATTTTCTAGCGTCATAGAACTATTTCAGTTAAAAATCCGTTTGCCTGCACCTATACTTGTTACTCTTAATTTAAGTTAAAATGTAATTAATATTTTCGAATCATTTAAATTGTTATTTAATTAATATAGAGGTAGAGTTACTAGATAGTGTCATTTGGACACTTGTTCAAAAAACTTAAATTAAATTACATTTAAAATTAAAGGGATGTAGAGTGATATCCGAGGTGTCACTCTGAATCGAGTCCATTATTATAAGTAACTCAAACATCCTGTTAAAAACAACCAAATAATTAAAACACCGAGGGACGGTCTGTGGATTGCCGCCACTGCTACCAGACAAAAAGACGCGCTAAATAAACAAGGAACAGATATATGTATTTCAACTAAAGTAATTACAATTGTTGCCGCTGGCAACCGCGATTTACGTTTCTGGCAACACCACTCGTTATGCCTTCCCTGCACCAAATACAATATTATTTAAACTGTCTTTTCGAACGAGATCCTCCTGATCCTGGATGCATGATTTGTTTTTTGAACCTACAATCGCTAACTGAATTCAATTTCTAACTACGACGACGTAAGTGTTCGTTAAGTTTGTACCACTTTTTTACCAGGTCTATCTCATAAATGGTATTATCTAAGAACTTCAAAATAGGCTAGAATATTGATGATATTAAAACTTGATACATTTGTACTAGTTTGTAAGTTGTGAGTAAATCAAACAAATTTTAATGCGCAAAATTTAAAAGTAAATGTTATACTTATTGATATTATATTAGTGCTGGTTTTTTTTATGTAGGTCCAAATACCAAGCTAGCTCGAGATTTTTATGTTAAAATTGGACAGCTCAAAATTCATATTCCCTTGTAGACAAAATATGTGGCTAGATTTCAACCAATTAATTTTTATTAGTTATAGTTTAAGATTTTAGATTTAATTATTTAATTGTTATTTTTTAGTTTTAATTTTGTTTTAATAAAAATAAACCATATTTTAAAATAAGTGTTATTTCATGTATTTAATGCTATTGCATTAACTATCGTTGTAATAATAAATCTTTGTTAATGTCAAGGATTTGAGATGATACTCGAATGTTCTCTCGAAGTGTCCGAATGCCTTTTGTTGGAAAACTGACGTGTGACCTCACCATTGTGGTACTCACTCGTATGGAGATAGGTATAGTACCTCCTAAACTTCATACTAAGTTCATACTGCGGTTTCACAGATAACGAAGTCTTGTTTAGTAAAGAAACTACACACAGTATATGTTCCTATCGAGCTTAAAAATAAAAACAAGTCTTCTGAAGAAAAGATGATCATTCAAATTGATTTTATTAAACTTGATATTAACGGAAAATATTTCCTTACCACTAGTTTTGTAACCAATAGTTTTGTCCTCAGGATTTATGACAATGGATGTGAATATATTACATAGTACCTACTTATGCTTCGCACATGCACTTCAACAGACATTTTACGCAGGTTTCCAATTTTAATAAGACTTGGTTTAATTTTTATTTACTTATGTTATTAATTAAATACTTTTATAGTAGGTAAATAAACTTATGTACTTAAAAACTGGTTACCGAATTAATAAACCCTTAAAGCTACATTGACAGTTTATATAACAAACAAAAAATAGGAAATATGCTGAGGTGACTTAACATTTACTTTACATTTACCAAGACCACCATCGCTACAGTCCAAGCATGATGAAATCGTCTGTCCACGGCGGGTCCTGACCTATATCATGCCTCACATACCATGCCGCTCTGTTCCGATTAAAATATATGGTTTCACGTCGCACCCAGTTATCACAATCAAAATAAATGACAAATGAAAACGTCGGTATTGCAAGTCATGGCGGGCAGTTGTCGGTGTATTTTTTATCCGGAATACATTCCCCGTCACCGCTCTGTTGTCCCATACTCGACCGGAGATTTTTCAATAAAACCACTCTTGGAGATATCGGCCTCCTTTTTTCTGTTTTGATGCTTGAGAATAAGTTCTCACGCACCTGTTGCAGATGAAGGCTTATTGTCCTGTCTTACGATATTTTTCTATTCATTTAAGACGTTGCTTCAAGACATAGACATACTATATTATGTACGTGGCTCAAAACGTTGTAATTTATTAAAACTTTCAAAACTTTGAAATCAAACTAGAGAAATATGTGAAAACCGTATAAAATATAACGAGTTCCTTTATACATCTTTCCTTTTCATTACTGTGAAACCAGCAGCTAAATAAAATATTCAGAAAGTTTATTTTATGGCACAATTTTTAATCATCAAATCACACGATTTGATGAAATAATTATATAACTGAACGAAATAATTTATGAGTTGATATTTGAACCGTGCACATAGCGCTTTTAGCATGTCCCACGATATTGATGACATTATTAAAATAATTTAGCGTAGTTATGGTTTCAAACTATTTATTTTTAGCAAGCAAGGGGACTAATTAATTTTATTTTGCATAAAAATATATATATCGCTGAAATACTTAGTTTTACAATTATTTCTTTCGAAAAAAGTATCGATTTTTCACATGTCCCATGCCCGGTGTCGTACAATTAATTGCGATAACAGACTGGAAAATTTGTATATTAATGAAATTCAAACTGTATTACGTTACCAATGATCTAAAGTTTTAGCAGATTAACCTTTTTACACACTTTTAGAACTAAATTATGCAAGAAAAGGGTTTTAAATCGTTATGTAGAAACGGTCACAGGTGGAATTCCACACACCGCAATTTTAGTCTTATGCTGATATAAAATCTACCCGTATACGAGTATTATATTTTATTATTCTAGCAACCCTTTAAAACATCATCCAAACTCAATTTTGCAAATCGATTAATTACGTTAGAAAGGTTCGAGGTCGTCTATGATGCCTGTTAAGATTCCTATACCCGTGACCAAGATTTGTAAGATAAATCGAATATTAAGTCTATTAAAAATACTACGCACTTGAAGTATTCTTTCACAAAATCATTCTATTTGTTATAATTCTTATATCGACAAAATTCAGAAATATTTTGAAATTAATATTTCTGTTTGTGAATTCGTTACTTCCATTCCGGAACCATGTCGGAATGGAACGAATAAAGTTGTAGGCACACACAGTGTGACTCTGAGCAAAGTTGATTCGTAAATCAAATTCTTAATGAATATAGAAGAAGGCGTTTTTGTTTTATTTTCCGTATTTGTTACCGGTTTGTACAGTTATTAACTATAATTTGGGACCTACTTTGAAACAGAACATCCTTTTCACAGTCAAAACTAGATTTAACCCTAGTATTAGATCTCTTTTGATTGTCGTCTACGTTTTTAATGACAAAGTCGTTCTATGTGCCAATGTGGGTCCCAAATTAAGGTTCGTGACTGTACAAGTTTTCTTTAATTAATTTTTTATGTACTTTACTACTTTTTAATTTGTTACTTACTTACATGCAATACTTACTACCTACATACAATTAGAGTAAAAAATCATGTTTACGTAGCCAATTTTTTGTAATTTAATAAACATCTATTTATCTTGAATTATGCTCGAGAATTTAATAATAATCTTAACCAGTTTTTTATTATATAAAATAATTTTAATTCTAAAATAGTTTTTTTTAAAATTATTTGCCACAATTAACACGTAATTTAAAATTAACACGTAAATCTGATAAAGTGTAATATTATAATGTTGGACGTAATATAAACCTGAGAAATAGTTTGTAACTGGGTATAGTATTCTCTTTGTATCTCTATAAAAAAACTGAACTCAGTGTGTTCAGTGCATTTATGAAACTGTCACTAAACATTCTTATAAAAAAAATTAGAAATTATTTTTTATTTCCGTAAATAAAAGAAACATTTACCGATATATTTTTAAATTTTGGAAGGATGTAATTGCTTTAATAAAACAATTGCAACAACTGCAACTGTAGACTACTTACTACATTTGCTACCAAAGAAAATATAGTAATATTTATATGATGGTATATCATAGAATTCAAACTTAATGCCATAATTGGCTATCTGTAATTTTTATAAATTATTTTATAGTCTTGCACATCTATTTAAAAGATAATTAAAAAAAAAAGTATTATACTGGCCTTATTTGTAGGTCACGGAATGGAAGAAAATATGGTACCGGTGCTCAAAAAAGTCCTGTAAATTTAGTTTAAACAAACATATTAACGTACTATTACAAATTTTGGTAAGAAAATACTATAACAATTCAGAAAACTTTGAAAAACTAACATTTTTAATTTAAAAAAAAATTAAATTCAAATTTGGGTGATGTGCAAATTTCATAAAATCGAATCATATACAACTTAGCTGTCAGTTATAATGTATAGTGACAGTTCTTTAATCAGGCAATTACTGAATAGATTTATGGAAGATATATAATCGTCAAGTAGTCGTCAATAAGTCGTCAATAATCTTTAAACAACTGTTCAGCACAAGTCAAATATCGACCATTATCAATTCCAAATTTTCCCGCACGTAGGTATCTATCTACACAAAAAAGCCGACCCATCGCCGAGCCTGTCGATAGTGCATCATCACGGCCGCCACACAGCGCGGCAGGTCACAGGTCACCTGCCCACTGGACCGCCTACCCTGCCAGAATTCTTCAATACATTCCTCTTATAACCCAACCACATTGCAACAACAATCAGCGCGGAACGCACCGAACATACCAATAGATTTTTATTTTGGTCGGCTGTTTCGGCTTCACGGATGACTTGGAAAATGATGACTATGAATATTTCTAAAACGTCGAAGGTTAATTGGACGTAGGCAGTGTATTGTAAAGGAATTAACGTGCAGACCATCTAAACGATTACGTGTGTAACATGGACGAGTAGTTTTAAATAATTTTGGTATTTTCTTAGTTCAGCGGTGGTCTGTCTATCCACATTTATATTATACTATATTTATATTACACATCCACAATTACAATATAATACCTAATAACTAATTAAACTGGTGTTAATTTCTATTAATATAAGAAAATAATCAATAAATAAAATAAGTAGTAAACTTGGCGTAGATTCGTAGCCTCTACGCGGTACATACAAAAGACATCAACGGGTGCACTTAGCGGTATTCAATCGAAGGACGAAAATTATTGTTTCTAAGTTCGTTCTATTCTCAAATCTTAGTAAGTAGGTGTATTTATGTACTCCGCAGAATTGCAGTAGAACTAACTTCTCTTCGGTTAATCGCAATTTAGAAGATGCGAATTCTGCCAATGACGAGTCAGTTAAGGGGGTGTGGGGGGCTAACAAGAGTTGGTTGTTTGTGACAATTAGTATTGTGATTTGTGACATATTGTTAGCGTTTTTGTAATAGTGAGGCAATGATGTTATAATTTCATGTCGGACGGGCATCGGCGGACTTTGATTAAACTTACAATCAAAATGATTCATTTTGTGGTCGTCCGCTTGCAGTAGACTTGGCGGTCGAGCCGAAGCAGAAGGGGTACCGGTCGAGCTGCACTGCGCACACGCAGCAGAGCAGACAGTCTTCAGGTTTTTATAATACACAGTTTCTGAGTGTAATCGGATGACTCACATGGCATAGTCCTGCTTGAAGTAGACCTGGCGATCGCGCAGAAAGCAGGAGGGGTGCTGCATGCTGCATACTGGTCGAGCTGCATGGCGCACACGTAGCAGAGCCATCAAGTTGTTTTATACACAGTTGAGTATAATAGTATGACTCACTTGGCGTAGTCCTGCTTGCAGTAGACCTGGCGGTCGCGTAGGAAGCAGGATGGGTGCCGGTCGAGCTGCACGGCGCACACGCAGCAGCGTAGACAGCCCGTGTGCCACGCGCCGCCGCCGACCTCCAGCAGATAGCGGTCGGCTATCGGCTCCCCGCACGCGCAACAAGTGCGGTGCTCCGTCTGTAATATTAGAATGACGTTGTCACACAAAGGCGGCTACTCCATCTCCATACTCCATCATAGAAATGTTAAATATTTATGCACTGTGCAAAACTACCGTGCGTAAATTGACATGGGTATTGGGTAAGTATGTTACGTATGCTATTTGGCATCAAATTGGCGATAATAGTGTTTTTATAATGTAACCTAGCTGGATTTATTCGTGTTGTGGCAAAGAGTATAAGATACGGTTAACGAAAAAAAGTTTCAAATGTTGAAAGATAGATGCACATACATCATTCGATACCAATTTCAAGAGTTGATCTTAGCAATACTACATAGATATAAAATTGCGATGACATATTACAGTTTACAAAACAAAACACCAATGCATGATCCTGTGATCGCCTTTCGTTGCCGACTGTACTCGGCTAAACTTAGGTGTTTTTTTCATTTGACAGCAAATAGGTATTTGTTGAAATTGAAATTTGAGAAATTTTATTTATGTTACTGTGCTTATCTACTTTTGTACCAAGGTATATCATTTAAGGTTTAGAGTGTATTAATATTTAAAAAAAACAACTGGAGAACGATATTTGTTGCCGCCATTACATCATACACAGAAATAAATCAAAATAGAAAGGTGAAGTGGGCGGGGCACCCGTGTCTCTTGCAATATCCTGCAAGATTTTATTCATTTAGCGCCTAGTTTTTGATGCGGACCGATCAGAGCGGCTGTGCTAAAATGCGTATTGTGTGGTTTGTAACAACAGGTACGACAGTGAATCGATCAAAAGGAGGTGTTTTGTTCGTAATCACGTAACTTTGGGGGCGTGGCTTATGAAAATGTCGAAACACGCGAATCTTGTAGCAGCTCGCTCGCGGCACCGTTCTATCTTGATTTATTTCTGTGCCATCATATTTCTCTTCTCTTGTGCTGAATGTCGAATAAAATATCGAATTATAAACAGAAGATTTATTAAATTATTGGGCTACATAGTACTTTGTCGTGTAACACAACATGTGCCGAATACGAAGAGTTTGGTGGTGCAAACAGTATTTATTTGATTGTGCCGAATGGGGTTGCGACGGGACGCTGTGTAATCTAATAGAGCCGTTGCATAAATACAACACCCTTTGCTTTGATTTCAGTGTAATGTGATAATGAAACGTTGCATTGAATCCTAAGTGACAAATTTTTTTCTGGGTTAGTTATTTTGAAGTGAATACGTGACTAGTTTCTTTTTATGTAAGGTCCCAAAACTTTAAACTCAATGCAGGATTATAAACAATTATAAATGGCATCTACCATATTCAGTCAGATGCTTTCAAAAGTAATGTTGAAAGGCTTGAAATGTATAAGTATTTAGGTAAAGTGGACAGATTCCTATTAATCCTGTAAATGTTTACTGCTGAAAGCAAAATAAAAAATCATAAGTAATGTATACAACGTTTTCATATTAATTGACAATACTTTTTAATAACATTCGACATGTACTCGTATATATGCCTCATTTTAATTACAAATTCAAAAATGTAAAACGTTCAACTTAAAATTTCGCTATGCCGTATGTCAACGAAATTTCGACAGTTATATTGACTCCCCGAGTGGCGGGAGCCACACCCGGCAGATCAAATAATAACAAACAATACTCGAACAACATTAACGTTTAGCAACGCTCTGCCACCCCAAAACAACTTCACAGCATTTTGTGAGCAATAAATATTATTTGCTAGCACCCGTCCCGAATATCGCTCCCGCCGTTGTAAACCACGATAGGCACCTAAATAATAACCACACATATGTAATGGTCTCCCCCGGCGCAGCGATCCCTTGGCTGAACAAAAGCAGTTGCCACCTATCAAAATCTTAGTAACAAATTTCTTTAGGGCCCATTGACATCAGTGTATAATAGATCCTCGGTGGCCGCATTGTCGTAGAAAGCGACTTCGGTTGACTGATATCTTTTTATGACACTTTTTCTGCTAAACCCAAAGCGAGCGAGTTACTCGTGTATAATGACGTTGTTTGAGTGTATTTAACGCGTCATTTAGAAGGGTTTGTTTGCTTTACCTTTTTGGTTGAAATTATGGAAATGAGATGCTACCTAACCTTTTTATGAATTCACGAGACGTATGATTTTTGTGCAGTTTGAAGATTACATTAGTATTAAGTGTGTAATAATTATAAGGTATAACTATTACTGAACAGCATTAACATGCATCTAGACTCAATCAAATAAAAGGCCTACAACTTTATTTACAATAAATTAATATAAAAAAATTACAACCCCGTATCCCTAGTTCAATAGAAACTAGAAAAACTAACTATTTATGTAAGTACACACAACATTTTATTAAGGGACATAGCGTGAAGTAGGTAGGTAGGTAGGTAGTAGTAGTAGTAGTAGTATTTAGGTAACATTTTATTTGTATTTTAATTTATACTATACACATATTACCTTGAGCTACTCGTATACTTGTCTAATGTTCGTTCTAATCTAAGAGTATGGACTCTTAGGTTGCTAGAATGTAGCTGTGCAGTTTCTTTGTAAAGATTGAAAATGATACATTGACATAGATTCTCTTTTTCAACCGTTAGGCTCACAAAAGATTCACCAACACCGTGGGTTAATTCGAGGTTCATGAATAGAATTGCATTTGACAACATGAAAAGCGACCCTAAACATATTGTATGTCGATTTGGCGGGCGTGACGTAGACTCATCCCCGGTGGTGGCGGCGAAATTTGCAAATGAAACAATTGTGATGTGATTGAGGTATAATTGAAGAACTTAAGGGTTTCTTGTTAATTAAGCCAGATTATTTTTAGAACTCGATTCATTGCCTTATTTCGAAACCTTGATGAAGTTCTAGAAATACCTATTACTTAATTTTAAATAGGTAAGTAAAGTAACTGCTTAGTAAGATATCCAGGGTATGTGGAAACTCTAATGTTGACAAAAATAACTTAACCGTTTTACAAGCTTTAACGTAATGAAATAATTCGTGTTTTTATTTTTGCATTAGGAACACTTCAACAATATAATAGCTCAAATAATAGTTTACTACAAAAGTGACTTTATAATCCACAAAATAGAACATAATGCGACATTCAGACACGGCTGACGGAACGGGCGGGCGGCGGGCGGCGCGGTGGCGTGACGTGACAGGCGTGATCGCGGACACTCGTCCCTGCATTGTCCCAGGAAACCAAACTGTCCCGCTATTGTCATAGCTTCCGACCATTATCCAGGAGCGAGAGACCCAAAGGTGGTATCACGGCGCCTACCTATGCCATTGTCATGAGCTTATGTTTGCAAATCCGATTTATATTTGAATATAATTGACTTTCGGCCTCATATCAGGTACCACGAGCTTGTATCTCATTGTGTAGGGCTGATCTCAATGGCATTTTTATCGGTTGAACATGATAAATGTATTTGGAAGATTAAGTTTAGTGGGTGTGTTCTCTATTGAGAATTTCTGGTGCGCTCAACTATTCAAATATTTTTAGAAACGGTGTTCATACTTAATCTGTTACGGGTGAAGATATGATACTTATAGAGGTAGTAAATGATAGTAAGTAGTTACCAAGAGTTACGATGTAATAACATCACTTACATGTACCTAATATCATTAATAATAATTTACCAAATCAGTAGGTATATTGGTAAACTTTACGATGATTTGATGAACTTCAGCACTCTTGTAGTCTTATCTCAGTCGTTTAGAATGAATATATCTCGTATATATCTTGTCAAAAGACGATTTTTATATAATAGCAATAAAACAAAAATAAACTTCATACATGTAGATAGGTACCTATCTGTTAAATACCTATATTCTGAAAAAATAACATTCGTATCAGTATAAATACCTACACTTTCCCAGCAAAGCTGGTAACTTGCATAAAATATATCAACAACAATGGAACTCTACCATTTTTCAAGTCGAAAGCAACTCTCCGTGCCGCATTTTATATTCACAAAGGAAACAATTTTTGGCAGCACGGAAGAAATCACGCGAAAATTGAAGGCGATTTATTCAAAATATTTGCTGCAAAAATTCCTTTTAGAAAACTTTCGATGTTTCCCGTCTTGGGTTTTTGGAACGACGATACTTTTGTTATTTGTTTTTTTTTCGCTTCAGTAGTCTTGAATTCTTGATTTCCGATCGTTTTCATCGATCATCAAAGGTATTTTTAAAACCAACTGACTACAAAAAAAAATCATTGAAAATAAATTATGTGTGTACGTCATAACGTCAGCGCTGTGAGCAATATCTCGGAGCTATCTGGTGGGCACACAAAGCGTCGGCAAGAATGACGCAGCGGGGGTCGGCCGCAGGATAATGGAGAGAGTTTCACACCATTCATGTATCGTTCTCGAGTTTTTTCATGGGGATGGGGTCACAACACTATCCGTCATGGGAGAAGACAGCGATCACATAAATGTAGGTATGCAAATGCTTCTCTTTCAAAAGATCTATCATTGTAGTAATCATGTAATCATCATCATCATGTTTACAAATTGCCTGCCTACTTTGCTATAAATATTTTTACAAGACACATTTGAGTTAGGTAATCGGTATCTGAGTTGGTTTGTACCTCAATATTATTTTATATGGTACTAAATAATAGGGTACATAATGCATAATACTCAACACTTTAAAAAAATATCGTTTATTCCGTTTATTTCATTTAAGGTATTTATGTTCATAGGTGTTTTCATCATTTTCTTCACGACTGGACTTCAATAGATTCTTATATAGTTAGGACTACCTACAAGAGATTAAAAGATCTAACTTTACCACATTATTAGTAAAAGGACAGAGCAAAGCAGTTCGTAGGCTCCGCACAGTTTGCGCGTTTCAGGATGGAGATCGGTTGAGACCGCAGATCGTGGCGACTAAGATAGATCGCGGTCTACATGGCAAAGCCTTTATTCTGCTATGAGTTACGCGCTTTGCGCGGCAGCAACCGCCCGCGACGACGCGAGGCGGGGCTGGGCGTGGCACGGGCGAGCGCCGCGGCGTTACCTTCTATAGTTGTGACATCATCGATCAGTGCCGTAGCTAGGCATTTGGACAAAAATAGCGAAGGGATTTTTGTTCTTTGGTATGCAAAAAGAAGGAAGTATTTTTGCATACTTCCTTAAATTGCATTTTTTCGTAATTTGGTAAGAGAGTTATTAGCTAGTTTTAATTTGACCACTCTCAATTAAACTTTTTTTACACATGACTCTGTGTTTGACCTCAATCCCCTACGATGGCGAGATATCGGCCTCAGAAGGAAGACTATTCATCCACGCGTTAGTCGCCTCGTACGACACGCTTATCCAGAAACGGTAGGGATATTATTTCTTCCTCTTCTTCAGGCATTATTCATCAACTGCTGGATATAGACCTTTGTAGATTTGCCCTCTTTCCCGATTTGTAGTGCTTCTGAGCCAAATTACTCCAGCTCTAGCCTTGATGTCGTCTGACCACCTCGCTGCCGGACGTCCCACACTTCTGCTGCTTGGCGCCTTCTTTACGTAAGTACTCTGTGGGTACATCTGTTGTCGGTTCGCCTAGTCACATGTCCCGCCCATCGCCATATTCTCTACGAAAACATTTTAGGGCGCAATATCGGGCGCCAATAACTCTAATAGCGTCGCTGTCATTGATACTTCTTACAGATCGCGCTAAAATATAAACTATTCTTTAGATTGATTCAATACTATGAATGATTAATACCGGTAGAACATGTACGAGCTTATGTACAAGTACATATTAACTTTCATTTTAAACAAGCCATTTACAAATCTTATTTACGCGAACACTAGTTTTTATCTTTTAAAAATCAACGGGAAATCATAAATTAATTATTAATAATCTTCAATCATGTAAGGACCACTTTGGATATTTCAGGCATGTACGCCATGAACTACTAGTATAAACAGCAAACACATAGAGTTCTCTTTATGTTTATCCCTACTCACTGCTCTACTGCTTACGTCTGATCGGTGAGTCATGTCATGACAATATACTCGTAAGTGTCAATACACGAAACACGATTCGCAGAGCTAGCAAAAAATAAAGTCAATTCAATAACTTTGATTGGGTTTAGTTTTGCAAATCCTTCAATCCATCATGCTTGTTTCTTTAAAGCCTTATCCGGGTGCGTTATTCCAAAGGCGGCTGCATTACAGACAGACATTTTGTGTCGTACAGCAGCCGTCTTTGGAAATATGATCCGGGTAGGTATTTCTTCTCTTGATAATATTGGCTAAATATATTACATACTAATTGCTAAATGTATTAAATACTATTACATTCTAATTATATTACAAGGCGAGATGCCTTGTAATATAATTAGAATAGTATAGTTGATATACCCCACCTCTGTGGTGCACTCCTGTTTTAGTACCAATGACAAAATTATTTTGAAAATATTGTAGTCAGCTTGTATTAATACATTGTAAGTAAAATAACTTCAGTTCGTAAATAAAACTTCACTGTATAAAACGTTACATTTATTAAATATCTTCAACAAACTTCGATCATTCATCCGTCGGACTGTAAATTAATTTTGAAAGGGCTCACCTGAAATAAAATTAAACTAACTAAACTAATGAAACATTGTTTGTGTATCGATCGACCTAAGAAAAAAATCTAACACATCTCAATTTTACTTCTATGTAGATTTACGAGTATCTGTCGGCTCACCTCTCATCTTATTACTGTTTTTATGGAAGGACCACTCAATACCGGGTCGAGCTATCATAACATATTAAGTAATAAACAGTCCATAAACATAAGGCAGGTCCCAACTAGCGCCACAAAACGGTCAATTCCCATATTTAACTAAAATAATACACTTTTTATGATTTAATCCCTCAGCTCTTACAAACTGAGCACTAAATGACTTTGGTTTCTAAAACGATCGTTACTGACACTTGACTGAATTCGACACTTGACTGAATTCAATCGACTAATTAATCAACGATTTAGTCGACAATTTAGATAGATTTTTGTTTACAAGCTGTAAATATCAGACTTACCGTCTGTACTGAATGCATTTACACGTGTCTAAATTTAGTTAAACTGAATTCGATCAAACTTATTTCAGTGAAACTTAATTTATTCAGTCAAATATAATAAGTGTTTAACGACAACTTAGCAACGAAAATGATTATTATTAATAGCACAAAGGTCTATGGAGTTTGTCGCTCAATATATTAGTCTCGGCGTTGCTACTATATCCGCTAGGTTCAGAAAAACAATCCTTTTTCCTCGTTGTCTCGAGCGCATCTCGAACACATCCGGTAGTGCTACTGTTTATTAAGCAACGTTGTTACCACTTTTAAATAAAAAACACGAACATAAAGTTGGGGTAGATAGGAATAGTCCAAAAATAGAACATAGAGCGCTAATTACAAACAATTAGACGCCATGAGCCGCCCCCCGCCGGTCGGGGCGGCGCGCGCCTTCATTATTGCCCTATTTATTGCATATTGAAAACAAAAAACCTCGTTATCTAAACTAGATGGAAAAACTCCACGACCAATTCACTTGGACGATTAATATCATCTAAGCTTCATAGCGACTTATAAATAGGTATCAAATTAAAATATAATAAAAAAATTAACCCCATATACAAGATATTCTGACGATTTGTTGATTCGCATCCAATCGGTTGGTTGCGTTTGCAAGTTGTATTTCAGAAAATTTATATTCGATTGGTAATGATGAGGATTTCCTTTAACTTCGGTTAGTACTATTACTACTATACTACGTTATATTATTTTCATATAGTATACCATAAACTTATAGTATACTATAAGGTATTACGGTATTTATATTCTTATTAAGAATATAAAAACCGTAATATAAAAAAAATTGTATTATATTTTTTTATATTACGGTTTTTATATTCTTATAAACGTTACGTTTTATATTCTAGGTAATCAAGAGGATGGTATAGATGATAAGTACGATAGGTGAATAGATTAGATTATTTTTCGCACCTAACTACACTACAACAGCAGTAATTTATCGTACTAGTTATCAAATTAAATGGAGATGCAAAAGTAGTTCGTTTGTAATATTTTTTTAGGTTTTCAGTGTTCACGCCATCATTAGATAGCGTGGCAGATGAGGAGCTGGCCGTGCGGCATATTACAACTGTCATATAACTCAACGGTTAATAGGAGCGGCCCTGTCTGTGCCAACTATTAAATACTATTCACATTTTACGATAATGCCCAATGCCCAACAAACTCTTATTGACGTATAAATTCCGAGTTTTTTCCTCACCAAACAGCCGAAGGCGCCAGTTGTTTCTCAATATTAATACGATACTAGTTCTGTTTTTCGGGTTTAATTACGTCCAGTCGTCATAGCCGCCGATTCGATACCATCCGAATGGTCGAATGGTTGGAAAGTAGTAAATTAAATGGTCGGCGAGACCCTTTTTAATATTCATAGCATTTTCAAACAAAATTTTTAAACTAATTAAAAGTTGTGTTAATAATTCTCTGGGTTATGAATTAAGCCCCGAGGCGCTGAATTCGATTTGTTTGTATTTGTTAACGGTGACAGGAAATTGCTTACAATCACATGGCGTTGTTTAAGTTTCAGTTTAGTAGGTATGTAAATTATATTATTTGAGCTATAGTTCTAATAAATTAATTCGAATAGGTATTTCAAAGGCCCCAATTTAGATTGTATAGGTTTAAATGACCCAAAGGTTAACTGGGTATGCCGCATGGCATTAAGTTCGCCTATGTACTATCTTTTATAATTTGCTACTAAACCTGGGTTTTACCTCAAGTTCACCTGGTGTAAAGTGACGATGACGCCGTAGATGAAGCACGCGGGCTCAGTAAGTACAGTTCATTAAACATCTTTGTGCATTAAAAATAAATAATTAAAAAAAATACCTGAGAAGCTATATATGCAACGGTATGTGTAGGTCGGTACTGTGACCAAGTGGTTTTATGATTAGGATGTAATGTGACGGCGACGGAAGAAACTCCTCATTCCGTCACACACAACACAAGATACACCGCAATAAAAATAAACAAAAAATGCTACCATTTTGTTCAATTCGCATCACCTAAGAGTTCAAAAAAGAAGATCGAGTATCATAGATGTATGCGTGGGTCTACGGCAGGTGTTAACTTCTTGTAACGTCACCTCAAGGATGTGCATATTATACTCGTACTAGTACAAATTATCGATAAAATGACGAAATATAAATACTTTAAATATTAATAATTCACTGTCTTTAAAATAGGTCAGATCTACACTAATATCTACATTTTGTCTGGAGAACAAACGTATAAAGGTAATACGGTATTTCATGAACAAGGACAGCAGCTTACATAATGTTTTCTGCATACCTACTTTCACCGCTTTGTGAGTGTGTGTGAGTGAGACGTACGAGTAACGTTTAAACTCTTACTGAAAGCTGTTGAAGTTTTAAACAGGTAGCGACGTAAGGGTAATGAAATCAGAATTGAGAGCCTCATATCGATAATGGATCAGTATCGATACCCAGAATGGCAGAACTACAAGGTATCGGCGTCAATCACAGCGGGGCGCCCGCGCCACTCGTGCTCGGACACCCACATCTGCCTGTACCCAACCCAATGCCTGTACTGCCTGTACATTAGTGTACATCGATACTGTGTATATGTCAATAAAATCTGCGGCCCTCTATTGTCTATACAAATACTTACAAAATATTGTTGTTACTTGTTTCATGCAGCGATTACTCTTCTCTTCAGATATCATTTATATCGAGTTGAACATTAATAGATGTTGCGAATAAGGTTATATTATACTAGGCAACCAAACCTGTTTAAGAACATGTTCTAAAGAACGCTATTTACTTACGTTTAAAAAATGAGACTACTCGTATCTATCTTTATGTATTTATCTGCCTTGACTTAATTGTTGTTTTATTATCAATATTCCTTTGTGGACTCGTAACGCGATTTTTTCAAATTACAACTGAATCTACTCGCATTTATGTTACCACTGTTTGATCATTACATAGTCATGGTAGTCACCGTTCAAAGGAACCTTAAGAGCGGTCTTTACTGAACGCACTGAAAGAAATTGACACAAGTGACTCTCGTGCACAGCAAACAAATGTGGCTGTACACACAAAGAAACCCATTTTAATAATTTAAAATCTTATTCAACTAAGTATAAAGGCTTTAATTGATTGATAGTAGGAGGTAGTTGTGACGTTGATGTCCGGAATTGGCGGCAGGTTGTAATATAGATGTCAGGCGGCTGATACTCGTACACTGTAATACAGTTTGCGTTTCACACGCGCTAGCTTCTGTATTGAAGCGATGCCGACCTACATTCTTTATAACGGAATCCAAATGCGGCACTACGTATGATACTTAATAAAAATTAAACTGATGTCTTTTTAAATGTTTCTTCATAAAAATATAAACATAGTCGTTCAAATAATCGCAGTAAAACAAACTGCGCCGTCCGCAAAAGCTTTTAGATATGGAATTGAGTAGGTACATACCTTTTTAAGTTTATATCAATAGATTATTACATAAAATATTTTATATTAGGTATATTTACTTGTTTAACGCTCCTTGGTGGAATTGGGTTGATGGCACCTTGAATTATCGCACGATTTATTAACTATGGAAACCTTCAATAAAGGATGATATCCTTTATTGCAGGTTTCCATAGTTAATAAGTTAATAAAAATAACAGGTATAATTCGTTTATATCTCTATATAAACGAATTATGTCTGTTTATTAATTATATACGACGAATTAACGATTATGTATGCATGCTCCTGCAATGAATGACCCTTTTTATGTCAGTAATATACGTATAACATATTTACGTAGATTTTTGACTGAACTGTACGACTTTTATTATAATTTTAGTGTTATATATTATGCAAATCTATTATTTACCTTCTGTTATTAATTTTCTATTTTGTTAGTTAGTAGATGTTTCCGACTTATTTAAAATAAAAAATATATAAAGTTGAATAATTTAGACAGGCACCCACTCTAAATAAGTATTCCAATAAAATCCTTATTTTAGAAGGAGTTTAAAACGACTAAAGCTGTGCAAGAAGTTTTATTTATTACACCAACACCACATTACATATTTTAGTGTCTAAAAACCTATAAAGAGTAACAAATTGATAAATTACTAGCAGGACATGGTTAATCCTCACGAAATGAACACTTATACGGGGATTACACATCGAACTCGCCCAATGACATTAACCACTTTTACCGACTTGAGTCGTTCCAATACATTTAATATACCGCGCCGACTGCATGATGTATGGTACCTATTGTGGCCGATAGCCGAAGGCATTTATAAGCACGCGCGGTGTATCCACGATACATGAAAGTTGAATAAAAAATAAGTATAATGAAATTTGTAAGAATGATAATTAATGTACCTGAAATGTGTTAACGTTATGACTATTTTTAACTTTACCTTCGTTTCGCCCGAATCCTAATACATAAACTTACCTATTATGTACTGTCTAATTAATAACACAAATGTTAAGCTCTTCTAATATTTTATAGACTACTTTTTCATTCGCACGGTTTCATTCAATATAAAGGACCATCCTCGAGAATCATTCTATACATCAGTGTAAACCAGAACAAAATCCATTTAGTCGTTTTCTAGATTAACCTTCACCTCACATACTTACAAAAAGACGGACGAGTTGCCGGGGAATTTTGCTTTAGGTATGCTAATGCTTATACTGGAAGGATACATTAAGGATCTTATATTTGTTTATATAAGATTGGTAGGTACCTAGTATTTATTCTCCATCATCATGCTTTCTCGCTAAACACAAAGTAGGCCTTACGGAGCCCATTAGACAATCTATACTTACAAAAATTGACGATGTTTTTCACATTCTCGGTACAATTCGCGATTCTACGACAAGAATAAGGAAAACTGCCATCTGAAGTAACTTATGACAAACAAATGCATAGTCAGTATAATCTCCTTTGATATTCCGCTATCACATTTACATTTTATTGGTACCTTTTGATTGTGAGCATCGCATCGCGTGTCGTCGGCACCGCATCGCCGTAATAATCTAATAAGTATTTAACTAAATAACATTAAAAACGTTGCCGGTTCAGTCACTTGAATATTAGATTCCAGAATCTAAGTTATAAATGTTCGGCGGAAATATTAAAAAATATATCTGTAATATTTTCAGCACAGTAAATAAAACTTTGATTAGCATAGCGTACTTTTTAAAATGACTTAAATGGTTTACCTATAGTACTTAGTACTTATTTGTATGGAAATATAGAGCATGGTTGGTATTTGGGATTTTCATAGCCATAAGCATATCATACCATTGCAATATAAACTTTTTCTCTGTCGGGAACCTATGACCGAATGTTCTACATAAACACTTTAGAACGACACAGTTTTGAGTAATATTTTATTAATTTCCTCGAACACTTTTCCCATTGATTGACAGTCAAACAAAATATAACCTAAAATAATTTGACAGACCTCCAACTACACCAGTTCCATCTGCTTTGAACTTCTCAGAATCCCTGCCATTGCATCAAGTCACAAATGTATAGTAATTATTTCTACTCTTAGTTTAATCGGATATTCTTTGCTCGAAATGCATGGTTTTTTAACAATCTACGCCGCTATCTAACCGCTAGCTGTAAATACCGACGAAACGTACTTTGACATATTATTTTTCGACCATCCGCAGGGAACTCTTTACAAAAAATTACATTTTTACCGCTTGCTCGCATGGCGTATAACACCACCACCAATGCAGTCAGCCAGTAGGTGCTAAATCATCTCACACAAAGAGTTTTCGTGTTATTGTTCCTTAAATACTAAGAACCGCTCGTATTTATCAAAGCCCGTGTATAAAATTCAGTCGTAGGTATACTTTTAACCCGAATAATCTCAGAAAAGTTGTTTATTTATTTCTTTGTAAACCATATTCGGTGGAAGACAATTTTCCATAATTATTTTGTAATGCAATGGTGTTAGGTTTGTGCATTTGCATGTGTCGAATTTGTGCTCAAATGTTTACGTTTATGGTGCGTCTTCGACATCTGAAACCTTGAGGATCAGATGATGGCTAGGAAAAAGCAAGTGCACCTGAATTAAACAATATGGAACTGGAAGAATTGGAAGATTATCATCCCGCCGAAACTATAATAGTTAGATGGGGTCTTCTAGAACTAAAGTTGTAGAGAATCCTGAGACATTTCAAGAGAAAAAAAATTAAAGATGACAGCAAAAAAATAAATGAAATGATGCTCCAGCTACGCATTTTAAGATAGCCATGGTGAGGCCGAAGGCCGAGTTCCGCATAGGGCGGAGCATCCCGCCGTTTTCAGGCGTCGCAGGTCTAATATTTTGGGATGGAGGAGTATGATGGGATCTCTGGAATGGTAACAGTTGGGTAGTTCGAGTTTGAGCTCAAATGTTTATGACAATGGTGACCTTCCCACATATGGAACCTTGCGGACCTAATGATCACCAGGAAAAAGTAAATGGATCTCCACAATGAGACGTCGGGGGTTTCTTAATTTATTTTATTTAGAGTTATTAGTAATAGTGAAGAGAGTCGCTGGAACAGAGGGGCTTGCGTATTAGTACAACGAAAACTCCCCCGTGTTTTTAAGTAAAATGAATTACATCGATAACAAAAAACCTCGATAACCTGAGCGATCAAAGCCGGCATTGCTTTAGATATTATACTCGTCACGCCACTCACATCTGTTAGGTGAAAATATTAATAGGGTTGGATTCCTGGAGACTATGGTCGAGCGCTAGGCCTGGCCATAGAGCACAGAACGCCCGCAACTAAAATTAATCATGTCAGTCCATATTGTTGTGGTGTATTGATCGATCAACCACACGTGCAGGCCAGTGACTAATGCGCTGTTTCTCGTACTATTATAAACAGAGGTGTTAAATGTTTACAAGGCGAGAGGTGCCGCCATCGGTCACTGTCCAAATACCGCTCTCAGCATCTTAGAACATTAAATAAAACAAAACATTTTTTGTCATATTAATCTCTGAACATGGATAACTTAGCTACTTGTCGTTAAGGTGCAAACAATTCTGGTTGATTTATGTGGCCTTATTTTACGCTTGTACAAAAAATCTAATTAATGTTTGTTGATTAGATCTTACAATAACTGATAAGGAAACGTTTTTTCTTACTAAAACAGATTTTTGGAGTAGATTGACCATGTGGTATATAGTAGTAGGTATAGGTAGGTAATTAATTACGCTAATGTAAAATTACAGGCTCCTAAACCTACCTAGTTACTCGCTTTTTCTGAGTAATATCCTAGAACATCTGTGTATTACGTATTTGTGCAGTGCCAATTAATGTACGCATGTTAATAATTACAGGAAAGTATGTATTGTATAGTTAGTTACGTAGACTTAAAAGTAAAATATAGGTAGGTACTTACAACATGGGTGGTACAGCCTACGCGCCTGTATATGATGATGTGCCGATAGTTGATGTTATCTGATAGATCAGAGTGATAAGCGAATTGGCCACAATAGGCATACGTAGACACAGACAGATAACTTTTCAATTGATATTACTTACAGGTTAGCTGAAGTATCAGATGTTTGCATCATCTAAGCACCAATCTATCGCTATAACTTTGTATATTGGTTACCACATTTTGTTTATTATAAACACTGCAGCTAGAAATTGCTTTGCAGTCACAGAATAGCCAATCGGTAATAAAATAACTAATAAGATAAGGTACGCAGGTGGTCAAGTTTAAAATGCAGATTGTTTTTCATCGTTACTAGCACAGAATGTGACAGAGTACTATATAACATACCTAGAAAGAAAGAAAGAAAACACATTTATTTGACCATAGAATAGCTACATAAGTGAGTTGTTAATAATAATATGAAAAGTATTAATAAATAAATAACTAAAGAAGAAATTAATAATCGATTAAATCAGGGTAGGATAGGGATAGGAACATAGAATGTACCATTTCTGGCTCGCAAATTCGAAGGGCAGCGGTAGAATGTAACAGTATTAACGAATATAAAAAAGTAACTTAATATAAAAAGTGTTCAGTATCTGATTTTTGGGCAACGTGTCTTCGCACCCCGCGCCCCGTTTATTTCGCGGGCGTAGCCTGATGTATATGGTTCACCTATAACTATTAACTACCCCTAAAAACTGTGTGGTGTGACGTGGATATTTTATGGACCAAGTGATTAATAGGACATTATTCATAATGTCCAGACAGTTTGAATAATGCCCAAAATGATAATAACTATTGCTGGTCAAAGTATTGTTAAGGGGTCACAAAGATAAGTCGCTAGGAGCAGCCTACGTGGTTTTCATAATGCAACCTAACATAATCTACAATATCCGAGTTGGTTTCGCATCCAATAGGTTTCTGTGACATATTGCCCAATTCGACATTATTCATACTGCCCGGGCATTATAAATAGTGCCACCGTTGTGGTTTCTTATTTCTCGAGCATTTCAGTTTCTATTATTAGAATATTACAAATGCTATACTCTATTAGAATATTACAAACATGTCGCCGAAAATTACAAAAAAATGCTTAGTTTCGGTCAATCCATTTTTAATGCGCAAAATCAATATTTAACAAGTGTTTTATAACCTATAGTTTAACTAATTTGTTTTGTGTTTTAATTCACTAATTAGTCTTTCATTATTATTATATTAGTATAACATAATTTTATTTATCTAATGATTATCCTGATGTTTTTTGGTTAATGATATTCTTATTTAACTCAACTTAGAATCAACAAATTATTATTAACATTATTAATAATCAAGACTACTAATTGTACCAATAAGTAAAAACCGGCCAAGTGCGAGTCGGACTCACGCACCGAGCGTTCCGTTCTCAAAAGATTTTTGTTTGTTTTATTTTCCCCGTTATACATATTACATACAATACCGTCCATAAATACTAAATATATCAATTTATTTCTAAAAAAAAACAAACATTTTTAATTTCTAAAATTATATTTATTTTTAATTTCATTTTATTTTTCCTGTAAAATATTTGTAAGAACGCGTTTGGACCAGCGTAGTGTGGGACCTGCTAGACGGAGCGACGATCTGCGCAAGGTGGCTGACAGCGACTGGATGAGAAGAGCCGAAAATCGTGCTCAATGGCGATGGGAGATGCCTGTCCAGCAGTCCCCATTTTGGACCCAATTTTCTATAAAAATAAAACTGTGGCAAAATTCAAGAACTACTCAAGTTCTTGAGAAAAACAGCTGTGACATACAGACAGATGGACACCGAAGTCTCACCATAAGGGTTCCTTTTTTACCATTTTGGTACGGAATCCTAAAAACATTATGAAAGGAAGTCAGCGGTGGAAGGCTATGCAGCGTCGCACAGTGGGAACCCTCCTAACAAGAGCATATCGAAAATGGTTATGGTGAAACTCGTAATTTTAAGAACCTGTCGATGGTTTTACCTAATAGAATAGACCAGCTTATCGGCAGAAAGGCTTTTATATTTTTCAATTTAGTTGAAATTACCTAAAATTATTTTCAAACATAACACTTCGATAATTTCATGTTTTTCAAACTATGCATGGTGACAGTTAGACGTCAATTTCTGCTCATGTTGCTATAGACACTATAACAAGATTATATATTTTTGGAAAGCTCAAGATCTCTAATTTATAATGCTGCAATTAATATTTGACTTTCATTTAGAAATAAAATGTTAAAAATTTATTCGTGAGAGAAGTCATTTTAAACATTTTATTATTTTCACTTGGAGTTTTCTCTGTTGCCGAAGGCTGCCGAAGTTGAGTAAATTGTTGCTAAAGGTTCGTAAACTATTCAATATTGAGAAGAAAAAATAAAAACTTGCGCATGTTTGCGCCATTTTAATTTATAGCAAAAAATATTAGACAAGTAAAATTCTCAATATTTGGGAATTAATAAATATTAGTTCTTATTTTATAAACAGTTGAGTAATAATGATGAATAAGTATATTATTTGACAAATGACTTGACAAAGGTTACGTGCCAAATAATTTTTTTTTTAAATGTCAAATTAAAAATTAAAAATTTTTTTTTTTTAAAAAACCCTATGTTAAAAAATTATCTTACGGCCATCTTTTAACCATTAAAATGATAAAAATATCTGTATTATATATCTATATTGGGTAACAGATAGATAACAATGATGGTTGCATTTATTGCTTCGAATATCAATTAATTTAATTATAAGTTTATAAGATATAATTAAATAAAAATTAATTTATAAGTTTTGCGCTAGACACTAATCTTGGAGTACTCTAAAAAGACCAGCCAACCATTAAAGTGATCGGATCCTTTGATTCGTCATACAACTTTTACATACATAACAAAAACGAAATTACTGTGCAACATGAGTGAATTTGTTTGCAGTAGACGTGACTTGTGTACTTTAATTATTAACGAGAAAACTACTTCTGAAATTGAACAGTATTTAATGGTCAATTTTAATTTATCGGCATCAGAAATTAGTACTGTAGTAAACAGTATTCAAAAAAGTTTGGCCACGCCATGTAGACAACTCTGTGCGTTTAGCACAGAGTAAGGGCTAGAGATGTGAACGAAAACTCTTTCCAATACGGACTCTACGTTACATGTTATTACTTATTTAAAATATTATAATCTCTTATTTACTATTGCGGTGCCCTATTCAGGGTTTCATGTATGACCAAATAATATACATTTTTAAGACCAATTGTAACACATGAAAAGCAATAAATGGTATGAGTATGAGTATGAGCATGCTTGGATCAGATGTATGGAGAATTGGAGATGCTACTACACATTTCATACAATTTATCTTCTCAAAAGTGGTCAGCGTCAACACCTGAGAACAAAAGAAGTAAAGAAGAAAAGAAAAGGCTTGTGCAAAGACGTTTTCGTGAAGAACTTGGCTTGCATATAGACAAACCAAGACAAGGTACTGGTAATAGCAATGACGTCAAGAAGATTCTTTTAAAACTATCAATGCTCTGCAGAGATAACGGGTGTTGACGAAGAATTAATAAGAAGACCATACATAACTCTTCAAACTATGTCATCAGGACTTCCGATTAATCCCGTAATATTCATGGCGCACAAATTATAGAATACTACGTAGTTTTGCCAATTAGTCAACTTTCTGAAGACGCCCAAGAAACAAGGAATAAATATTACAAGAGTTTTCGGTTGCATCATGCCAGAACGTGTTCCCGGTCAGCTACATATGAAGACGTCTTCCACGCTTTGCTATGTACATCTGATCCATACATATCGAGCCTCTACAGACGAAGTTTAATAATATAAGAATTATTTGACGAAGCTAAAGAACTTCTAGATATAACTGTTCTCGAGTAGAGAAAATAATTATTATAAGTCTTAAAAATATACAACGTGGTTCTTTTTATGTTTAAAAGTATAGTTTTAGTCATAAAAATATTATTTTAATAGTGTAATAAGTATACCTATTTTTTAATTATTTTTATGGCAATAAAAATGAAGATTTTCATGTTTGATATTTTTAAATTAAATAATTAGTTGTGTTATAACCATGAATTTTTATTCAATTGATAGCCTATGTATTCTAGTATGTGTGTGTAAAATTTAAAAATAATATGTCAAGAAATAAAGAAGTTATAGATTTATGATATGGAACGCACCGTTTGGGCCCACTGTGCGTCGCCGCCGCCCGCATAAACGACTCGGTATTCGCGCATTTTGTGATTGTTAATATTTCACGATTTATCGACGGAATGTTTCCCTGGAGGAAATTTCGTCAATTTCCCGGGAAATCTAGAACGAAAATTCCCGACTCAGAAACCCTAGCCACCATTTATCATTTGGTCCATGACTGGGTATATATTAAAAGAAGCGGTCCTAGGATTTGAACCCTGCGATACTCCTTTAAAAACTGGATATGCCAGTGACGGCCGCCATTAGCACCTTGCAACTTGACTACCTGAGCACGGTTACTGATTTAACCTATATTGACGTAAGTTACTAGCATTATATAGATCATAGATTTATTAGTTGCACCTGAATCTAAAGTACGATTAGTTATTAAATTCTGGGATACGACGTTAAAGTACCTTGAGATTTTCATTATTTAATTAAGCATCTTCACAACATCCAATTGGCTACTTTATATGGACAAAGAATGCAATAAGTAAAAAAAATACTCTCAAAATATAATAATATTTATTTGGAATTCCAGTTATTGCTTTTTATTTCGTTTTGGCTTTATGATGACCTTTGGAGGGCAATTGAACAGGGTGATGTTTTGCTATCTACGTGCATAAACACTTTTTGAGTTTTATATTAAAATAAATATCTACACATCATCTTAAATTAGATTAGATTACTTTAATATAATAAATATATAATATTAAGTTTATCGAGAAAGACAACAAGATATTTTTTTCACTTCGAATTACATTGACAAAGTTCTACGTTTTATTTACCTACAAAATATAGATCGATGTCGATTTATTGATTTTTTGTATGGAAAATTTACATACGTGTTAGACGGTTATTGTTTGGTGTGAAGTTGCATTAAAGAAATCAGTACATACTCCCTCAAAATATTTGTATTTAATAAAATAGAATCCCTGTGAAACATATTGGAAAAATTTCTGAAACTTTTACCTAAGTACACCTTATGTCAATTGCGCACGGGTCCCGTGCCACGGGTGTATTTAAACGGTTCCAATTATCCATTAGTATTTCGCCCTGAAACATCAACAACAGATTGAAACATATATAAGAACATAATAAGTTATACTAATACACCAAATTCTGCTGAGTTGACTGAGAAATAAAAATAACTTTAAATGCCTACATTTTGTTTGAAAAAGAAAAAAATATTTAATCCATGACGACGACGTTTCGATATTATAATTTTTTTATCGATTCGTCAAGCGTCGAAAAGGACCCATATTTCAGGTTTTGAGGTAGGTATACGTATGTAGGTACTTAATTTTGGTCAGAATGTCATTTTTCACACAAAAAATCTTTTACGTGATAAAATTTTTCATGAATATGGGTTCAAACTCTTCTGTGTTGCTACTTCTTTTACTCGAAGGTATTTTTAAGTTCGATGGAACCCTTGTTTGATGAAATCCTCTCGTCATCACTGCACAAAGCAGCCACATCTATCGTGTCTCGACCGAGACGCTGCCTGCCCAGCCGTCGCTCAATGCCTCTATCTCATTTTGTTTATTCAATAAACAGTCCAATCCTTGACTTGATCTTAACTCGAACGTCCTCTGTCATTTAAAGATCCCTTTATGCTCATTTTCTGACAGATTTTTTAAACTCTTTATAATGTGTTTTACGGTAGCGCAGCTCTCAGTGCCATTAGTCTTAGAAGAAAAACCGAGACTTTTGCCTCTTAAAAATATAATTACTAGTTACAGACCATAACTTTTAATTACTGAAATATTATAAAGTCCAGCATAGGATATAGGGAGATACCTATTTCAAACGCTTTTGTAATTATGTGACATCTAGAAATTATGCACCTACTCGCATACTCGATGTATCTATGAAGATCTATGAAGAACATTGCCGCTGCATTCCACTGCAAAGCGGGTGGCCTGCAAGCAATCATTCTGCATAGCGAGCACTAATCGGATCGGCTGTTAACCCGTCATGTGATCGATACAGCGTCGAAGAAGACATTCGCCAGTCGGACCTTGAAGACCAGTGATACATTCCAACCATTAATATCGGCATTGAGCTGGTGGCAGCGCCGCGGGGCTCCGCACCGGCGCGGGGCGCGGCGGTGCGCTTGCCTTAAATAACATATTAGTCTCCAAAGCGGCCGCCGCTACATTACTCGATATATCGAATAAGTTTTTTGGTAAATCGGAACGTAACGAATCACCGTCGATGACAGCCGACGCTCTGGCAACGATTTATCGCGAGCACCCGATTCTACAGTAATCGGATTTGATGTAACGCGACCGTGGAGCAGGGATTATACTGTTTTTTAAGACATATGGGTCAAAAACCCATGTGTCTCACATTTTTTACGTTACTTATTTGTCTTTTTGCAAATAAATAAAATATACCTACTGAATTTGTGTTTTTGTCTTATATTATTCTCGAATAAAAAAAACAAATGAGACTCAAACTCTATCTACTTATAGTCCGCGAAATCCCCGGAATGCCGGTTTCTAGTGATGTGACAAATATACTTTGGGTATTTATCGATAAATTTTTCTATGATCTATAGGAAGGAATTGTCGCGTTATCAGTGTCTATTCTATATCCTCCTGGCGCACAGAGCCGTTTCAGCTTGGATAGGAGTAAACGCTCAATGTCTAGTCGTATGTCTACGATACATGCACACAAAATTAACTAAAATATCGATATTAATTTTATCGACCAAAACCCTTCACTGACAGTAAAAATATATGGAATTTTGACACTCACAAACGCTCATGTAAAGTATCAAATTATTCATTTGTCAGTTATGTTTTATGTGTCATAAATAAAATTGATTTTATATAGGCATGTTGTCAATCAATATGACGTGAAAAACAACCATTAAGGTCTTTTCAATGTATTTCGGTCTCCTAGACAGAACGCGAACTATGTACCTCGTACCTCAACTCACCCACCCCCTTTACTTGGTGACCCCTAGGTTACCCCTAGGTCACCAAGTAAAACCTATTCCGATACAAATTAACATTCATTATCTATCCAATGGGGAGGAAGACTAATCTTTCTTTCAACCATGCTGTAGGTATTCTATAGATTTGTAAATGCTGTAATCGTTTCAAAGGTATTTTTGAGTGGCAGTGGCCGAGCAGCTGATGAAAACATTTTCATTCTACAGAAGAGGGCAATACCTGAAATATATAATCTACGTTGCAGGGACTCTCTAAGGGAATTGTTCAGGGAAATAAATATACTGACTGTCGCGGGTCAATATATTAATGAAAATATTATGTAGTTTTTTCCGAAAAACTGCGATAATGATAATTTCAATAGTAGAAGCTGAAAAAAACGTGCAGTCCCACGCTTTAGACTTAGTAAAGTAAACACATCATTTATAGGTCACTGTGTACGATTTTATAATATGATATCTGATACTGTAATAAATATGACATGAAAAAAATTTAAGACCCATATAAGACGGACCTTATGTAATAAGGGTTATTATAAAATAAATGACTACTTAAATGATAAAGAGGCTTGGTCCCCTAAATTCAGCTCCAGTTCTGCATATTGTGTACATATATATGATTGTATTCATAATAATTGTAAGAAATATTTATTTCAAAAGATGTGATGCTGAAAGATTCTTGCGCCGCTTCTTTCCATTCATCTTTAGAACCTTACGAAGCGGGGGTAGAGTAAAAAAATGACGTTGTAAAAATTTACTATAAGTTACTTACTTACAATAAAAACATTTTGATTTGAATTGACAGCAAAAGAGATCCGTTTACCCCTTCGAATAATAAAATATATAATAGCCACTTTGTTTAGGTATGATATTCATATTTCTGCAAAATAGCAAGTTATGCTGACACTAGGTGGTAGGATATAAGTACAATTATATATGTTTCGACGACGGTATCGATTTCAATGGGTTTTATATAGTAAGAAGATCTCCAAACCAATGAGGTGCATTTTTGTTACTATCTTGGTTTATAATCTAATAATCACATTCAGTATTTATGAGTATCTTTCCTATTCTATTGTAGACAAATATAATACTTTTTAGAATTTTATTGTAGGTAATATGTATAAAAAGGTAAGGTGTAATCATGTAATTTTCTGATAAGAGAATTTATAGATAGATTGCACATAATCTTATATGTATTTGTTTTAAAAAGTATAGTATCTACTGTACTATGTATCTTCGTCCGTTTGTCAATATAATCTGAATTTATATATTATGGAGGTATTTAAAAAAACGGATGAACAGAAATAACCCAAAGAACAAAGGTCCAATTAAACATAAATATTCAAAATAGAACCAGGGGGATAGATTACGAACTTCGATCACGTGATTATTGAAGTTAGTCATTATGTTGATCACGGATTTAAAAGTAAATAAATGAGTATACATTTTGTTCGTAATAAAGTAAAGTAAAATACACTTATAATTATTATATTATTACCTATTCGTGTGGAAAGTGAATATTTGTAAACGAAGTGACGATGAGGTGACGACCGGTGATTACAATTTATTTTATTTTATCACAGAACGTTTTTTATAACGCCTGGCGAATAAAACATCAATAAAAAAGTTTACAAACTTAAAAAGTAAGTAACTAATTAAGATACAAAGAAACATCTTTACCTTGTATCTTTTAACCGCATTGGTGATTCTGGTGGCGTTAGTGTCTAAGTGGAAATAATTAAATTACCTACTAACTTATAAAACGAGTATAGACTAGTGTTCTATGAACATATTTTGCCGGCTACTTATGCACGAAAAGATGTTCTTTGTGAGAAGGTGTGATGAAATAATATTTGCGCATTACCTAATGAAATCAACGCAAAATTTACGATTTGGGCGGGGGATGTCAGATCCTAGCTGAGTCAATTGAGCTATATGTCGGATTCTGAAATTGTTTATTGCAGATTTAAGTTAATTTCGGGTTAAAGTCAATTTCTGAGTAGGTCAGATTCTTAGTAGAGGGATTATAGTATTACGCCGGATTAAAAAGAAAAACACTTCTTCAGATTTTGACCTAAAAGCTCAATTGACTCGGCTAGGATCTGACATCCCCCGCCCAAATCAAATTTACATGTTTTATTTATGCTGTATTTTTTCATGCCAATATTATCCACATTTAAAAGAAGATAATAATCAATTTATTGTTAATATACCTATGTAAGTTTTGTGAAAACTTTATAATGGTTAAATATTCAGCAATACAATTGCATTTTCCATTGAGTCCGTTGAGTAAATTAGTGCAAAATGAAAAATGAAAATTAATGACGTTGGATGGTTACTCGCATCAATTATCAAATCAAGAAATAAGTTACCTTCATTTCTAGCTTCACCCCCAACACTTTGCTGGTTATTTAAGCAGCTTTCCACAAAATAAACTAAAACAAACATCAACTGTCCTTTTACGTAACGTCATTAAACAATCAAATCATTTCATTTTTACTGGCACTACAAATATTTTTTAAAAACACTTCAACTTTTCAAAATAGTCAGTTCATACGCGACCACTCTTCGCGATTGTATCGTATAAACTAAGTTTTTACGGCTAATAAGGCGGTACCAGAAACGACCCCTCGTCTTTCGCGCCTTGTCATTGGTCATTGAAACTACGACTGGGCGTGGCCAAACATTATACTCTCGATGTAGTACCGTGTCTATCTATACTAGACTTCGTCGTATAAGTAAATGTAAAAAAAAACCAGCTCGTTGAATTACCAGTACTGTGCTCGTGTTTAAAATCATACGTGACGTAGGTATATGTATCGATATTGAATTGGTTGCAAAATGTTGATAAAAAATGTAGAGTTTTATTTTTATCAATTATAGTAAGTATCTACTGAAAGGTACAAGTATATTATAGTATAGAAATATTTACACTTAGGTATTTACTACGATGAATAAAGTAACCATTAATCTAATACATTTTTTGTAATTTTGTTAATATTAATTTATTAAAATCTTGTAGGAACTTTAGTAATAAAATAATATAGAGGTCAAGTATAACTTATCAAACAAAAATATTAAGACACAGTATAAATGCAGCTCGTTGATGTCTTTTCTAAGCTAATTACGAATCCTACAAAATACTTAAACGCGCTTCAGATATTTTGAATTATTATAGTTTTACCTAAAATACGCCAAATAATATATTATTTATTGAATTGAAAATACATTTACATTAAAATTAACCCGAAAACCTTGTTTTGTCCACCCAGTGACGTCTTAATGAAATATTATATAAAAATCCCTTTAAAAATCATTAGGTATTTCATCAGTATTTTACATGAACAACTTTGACAAATAGGTTGGCCACTAACCATAGGATAAGCAAGCAAGTATTTTACATAAAATTCATTATTTTTATTAATATTGGGGATTTTATTTTTCTCATCAGAGCATTATTTCTATGAATAATTCTGACAAGCATTATTTTTCCTAGACGCTCTCTGGGACAAGATCCTGAAGATAATATTTTAAGACAAAATGTGTAGGATTGAGGTCGCAATCATCTCCTTGTCTCACGTGTCTACTAATTCGTAATAGGTACCTACGTACGAGTGCACCAAAATAGCGCGGGAGCAGATAATGAGTGGGATTAGAGGCGAGTCATGTAGCGCGACCGCAATCAGCGCCCTTGTTGCTTCCTCGATGACACTCGACAACTTGTGCAATTCAGGGTTTTTAGGGTCCAATTAAGGGGTGCCAATGTGAAACTCTTAATGTCACTGGAATTGCTGGAATAAAAAAGAGACTGAGACAGAGCGCTTTCAAAATTGGTCAAAGACAAGAATTTTTCCAAATAAATCACATAGAACCTTCAGGTCACTGACCTGTAATATCTAATGTATAGACGCAGATTTTACAGGTATGTGTTTCAGGTACTGTACGTCATATGTCCTACGATGATACGGCTGGCAGCTTTCATATTGATACGGAAACCGAATAAACGTTAAGAATATTGCGTAATTTAACGTTAAGTATGTTTTTTTTGCAATTTGATTATACTAAGTTAGCATAATTTGCATTCCCATGTTAAGTACTCATTTACAACGGCGTTCAGGTTATGTCCTATCGAATGTGCCAGCCGTGTCATAGTAGAACGTATGACGTATAAGTATATACAATTTCCTTGCACAGAACTCTATACAATAATTAATAGAAGAAGTCCAAAAGTATTATTGTAACTATTTATTACTTAGGATGTAATTATAAGTGAATCCGGTACAGGAACTAAAAAACCCTCGCCATATTGCAGAATTAATTGGTCCTATTTTTTGCATAGCGAACTCCATAACACGGTATAAATGTACCAATGGCGACCCTCTAGACAGGGTTTTTTAATTTCTTACATATCAGACTAAGATAGTACTTTACCATCTACCCTATCTATCACTACATAGATGTGCGCAAAACGCAATATTTTAATTGTTCTACCTCAAATGTATTTATGTTAGCTCTGAGTTATAGGTGAATAAGCGATATGTTCCTAATTTAATGCCAAGCAGCATACAAACTGTACATTTCTTACTAAATGTTGTAAATAAAGTATTCGAATACTAAGAAACATTTCTTCTACACAAAAATTAAGTTACGTTACAAATATCGCAAAAAAACAAGAATCCTCTGGTATCTATTGGATACCGTTATATTAAAGCCACCTCCACGTACCCCTCTGGCGTCCGGAGTCCGGGGCGGAATAATTCAGCCTACGTGTCCCGCTCCTGCCCAACCTCCATGCCTCCTCGCTATGACGCAGTAGCATTTAGATAAATACTCCTCAATTCATCACCGACTTGTCTATCGGGATTCGATACAGAATGCGCCTTGCCAAAACAACATAATACAACTAATATTTTCACAGATCTTTTATTATTAACCTTTAAAATTTTATTGAAATATCTACTTAGATTTACTAATAATAATGCCTTTGTTGCTTTTATTGACTTCCGATGATCCCTCAGAAGTCAGAAATGAAACATTGTATTAAGTAATACCACGTAAATAATGATTGTTAAATAAAATAAACGATAAACCCTATAAATCTACGTGATTATAAAAATCGTCTTATACTTATTTCAGGAATAAACTTGAATAATTCAAAAACAGTCTAAAACAGGACCACTGACCAGTGAATAAACTGTAACGATAATATAATAGACATCCGAGAGGGATTGCGATCAAAAAGTTCTCTTTTAATTTTTCTTCAGTTATCAAAAGACTTTTTGCTAATATTTGAAGCTCCGGAAGCGAGTCTGATTGGCCGGAAAGATCGATTTATCACAGGGATCTAAAAAGAATTTGCAATTCTAATTAGAAAATGTATTCTCTTTTAAAACGGAGAGTTAAGTACGGTCTAAGAAAAACTAAATTAAAATGCTTGCGTTTTAGTCATTTCATTTCAAATAACACAAGACCTGCTACTGCTTCACCTGCTACTGCTACAGCGATTGTTAAATCACGATTGTAATCTACCCTAATGTTGGTAAATTATCTTGTTATTGTAACTCTGTGATTTTAGTTTTGCTAAATTGAATAATACAAGCAGGTGTATTGTAATCTGGACAAAGTAAAATAGATATAGACTTGCAGTGAACCGTGTTGGAGATAAAAATATTATATTGTCTGAAAAAGATACTGGCAATTGTCTAAATAAATACACCATTAATATTGTTAATCCAAAAGTGTATTGGATTTAATTACTCGATGCATATAACTGTCAGTACTTACCTTTACTCGCATGTCAACATTTCAGGACTTGGATATTTCAAGCATGGCCGTAGACAGAGGGTGGGGGGTGTCGGGGTTGGAGGTAGCAATCCCTTCCCCGAAATACTTAACTTGATCCTGAATCTTCATGAAAAGATTGGAAAAAACACCCCTACCGAAATATTTAGACCCCCCCGAACGAAATTTCTATTTACGGCTCTGATTTCAAGAAATTGACGCAATTTGAAAACTGGACATTACCCGTTGGTTTAGAGATTTTTAAGTACGTTCATAAGTTACCTACTTATTATAACAACGTTTTGAACGTTGACATATGTTATCGAAACAAAATTATATCGAAATTGAATTGGTTATTTGTCTTGTTTTAGGTCAATATTTGTATGCTTTCCAGTTTAGTGCAATATTATCGAGCAGAGGGCAAAGCGGGAGTGTATCAGGTGGGCCCCAAGGGTGCCGAGCGCAAATTAACAATCAACCCAAGGCTTGTCCGCGTCTATTGATTTGGCAAACGCTACATGAATGCTGATTGACAAGAAGGGAATTCTTCGAGTGATTTGATATTTTTTATTCTGATTCCTTACTTTTATGAAGACACATCAAGCTCTAACCTGTAGAATCATGTTGCTTTACGTTTTTGTTAAGATTACTTGACACTTTTATGAATATGTCAAATGAGTTAAAACGACAAAGTACTAAAGCCTGATAATAGCCTGATATATTGTCCACTATACATGGATTTTTATCGAATCGATATAGATTTAAATAATCACGGAAATCGCACTTAAGTGAATGTGAATTCAAAAATCTTTTAAAGTAAAGTAAAGATCATCGTTTGTAGCTGTTTTTAATAGCGACACGGATGAATCGCATCCGATAGGAAACTCTGGTACATAGGGTGCAATGAAAGTTTTGCGCTCCTGACCGCTCATAAATGTTTGAATTTCGAATGTTATATTTTTACACTCATTTTTTGATTAAAATATTTTTTGGCGGGATATCGCTTGTCAATTGTTTTTATCACATGACAAAGTTCGTCGTCCGTAGCAAAAATTGAACTAACGCAAAAAGATTTTAGGGCGAGGATTTTTTATGATTTTAAAAGTTATTAATATTATATTACTATTTTCTTCTCGAGTATGAACGATACTAAACTAACCGTTTAGTCCACGATGTGAACACGGACCCGATCTCGAATAGAACCTTTACTCACCTTATGGTAAAGTTAATCAACTGAATAGAAACTGGTTTTATTATGGACTATGAATTCTGTATCGAGGAATGCAGTATCGTCAAATTGCGGTATCGACATTTGGTACGTTAAATTGGTACGTTTGATCAGCCCTTTGTAGGTTTTAAGACTATTAGGACAACAAGATTACACGGGACGCGCGCGCGCAGCCGACCGGAGCAATGCGATTACAACTCACTCCCTTTTCCTCGTCAGTCTATAGCAACGGCAACCCCTCGCGTCTTCACTCCCTATTTTTTGATCTGTAACTGGATTTGGACCCGCATCCATTGTAGGCGACTAAAATGAAGCACGTTCATACGACACGAGCTTTAACTCTACTTACCTCAGAACTCTTGGTACCATTTGATTCAGGCATTAGACCTAGGGGCATGGTTTCACCCGAAGTACCATGTGTTCTGAAATCCGTCGGTTTGTCCCGTGCCAGCGACAAGAGGCCAGATTATCTGACATTAGTTCCATGGGAGAAAGATAAGGGAGCCAGGAAGTGATCCTCGCACCGCCGGCCTCATTTTAGCTCAACGCATCTCCCTCGTCATCCTGCGAGTATTGTGGGCACATTCGGTCAGGGAGGCATTGTTATTTGAATATGGCATATATCATTTAATAATATAGGACAATTAATATTGGAATTATGATAAGCCTTTAATTGATATTTTATGCCAATTTTACTTTCGCATCTTCAGTTTCATAATTCGAAATTTTTCGTGGATCCGGACCCGCATTCATTGTGGTTGTGGTTGACTAAAATGGTGCACTTCTCTCTCATAATTTCTTCGCCAAGAGCTAGATCTATAAGCATGTCCTCTGCGAGTAATAAATAACGCCGTATTGCGGCATTTTAGTTACTCGCTAAGTGTCGATTTTTAATTTATGATTTTTTGCTTTGTTTCCAAATCGTAACATAAAATTTGTGAATTATTTTAAAACTAAATAATTATTTTGTGGATTACATTAATCTATATAAATATCTACCTATTCATTATTACAATTTGTTAATGTCAGAGTAATTAAATTTAATAAAGTCTGAGGATAGATAGCTGCTACAGTATTTTTGCTTTCTTTTTTTAGGACTGCAATGAGTTAAATATTTCTAATACCTACCTGTCTATATGTATGTATAACTAACATGTTAAAATAAAACCAAAGTAATCGCATAGAAATGTAGAAACATACTCGTACGTAAAACTTAATTTACTATTTCTATGAATGGAGCATCAATCTCAAGGGACGTTTCAGTGAGTAGGCAAGTGGTATAACTAGTATTTTCGCCAATTGTCGTTGTTATTATTCTTAATATGATAATGATGTCCCGAGAGATCGCTAGGGGTGTGCATGTGATAATGTGGTAAGCCTATCTATGCTCCACTCTCTTATTACAAGAAAAAGTTGAATTTGTCGTAAACTTGTTAATAGATGTAGGTGGACACTGGGCATTTTAGGTCTTTACCTATGAAGTTGCCGCTGACCGCCGTTGACCAAAATTAAAACTTCATATAATTTTTTTTCGACATTACTAATTAGAATTATTCTTGCTGTTTTATAAAAATTATAATCAGTGTTATATTTTGTATATTATTTACTTTCTACGTATTTATAATGTTAAACACTGAAAGAAAAGATTATTTACAAACAATAACTTCTTTCATTATGAACATATAAAGTCGGCTTGTTCACATTCATCTAAGGAATTGTTCATTTCTATCAAGATCTTAATCAAATCTATCAAGTAGTGAGTTCAACTGAATAAAGTTTCTTTATATGCTCTAAATCAAACAAAACAGGTTTTTGATTCGAGACTGTCAAAATCTTAATTTGATTAATTTTGGTGTAATATAATATAATAATATAATAGATATAGACAATTTTTTTCAGGATAGACTACACATCAATATTCCAAAGGTAAATTATCATCGTAGTACCATCATTAACCTCTCTAATCATCCAGTAACTATTAACAAAAGCCACGCGTCGCAATTTGCCGATTATATATGATTTTTATGCACCCATTCAGTAAGGATCAGCGCAACTATTGAGTGAATAGTGAGTGAGTGATTTGCGTGAGAGCCACATTGAAACGCTACGAATCAGTGATTACGAATGCTTTTAGCTTTGGTAGTCTGTGCAAGCTTTAGTAAACCTATAATGCTCTCATGATAGCGTTTTATAAAATGTATGAGAAGTGAGAACTAAGCCGATTAGAAAGTCGTGATTAAGAAAATTTTTCAGTAGCCTCATCACATTCTATGATGGTACCTATTGAAGATAGTAAATAAAGCGTCAAGCCCTATATTATAATCAATTTAACGTCATTTTAGACTTGTTGTAATAAAATAACTATTTCTATCACTCAAGGCTACCTACAGAATGAATTTGATTTGTATGAGGTATGAATTTAATTTCTTAAAATTTTTCATTTTTAGGGATCCGTACCCCGAAGGGGAGAACGGAGCCCTATTGTTGTCGCTATATCAACTTTAAAATTTAGTAAAAATATTTTTTAGAGACATCACCAAAGTCGCATCAAAGACCTGGATGCGACTAGCACAGGATCATATAGGGTGGCACAAAAGAGAGGAGGCTTATACCCTGCAGTGGGATGACATGGGCTGACGATGATGATGATGACTTTTTAGAGGAGTACGAGTACAGGGGGCCGATAAAAATATATCTTTGCATCCCATCGTGTGAGGTATCGTTTTTAGAGCTAGTTGAGTACAGTTTTAATATATTTTTTATTTTATTTTTCGTAGCGAATTTACAACATAAGCGCCGGTCAAGGTTGTCAATTTTAGACCACTTTTGTTATCTATCTATCTCATGAAAATATAAAACTGGCTAAAGTATTGCTCATATCCCTTTGAGCAACAAATACTATATACGAGTATATATACTTAATAGTTTGTAAGTTGTGAGCAAAAGCGGTTTTTTCCCGCTCAATACTGACAAATAGTCCTTATAGTAGGTACGCATCCCTATAGGTGTGGCACTACTCGCACTTGGCCGGTTTTAAATATTATTGGGAAAAGAATCCATCACTCGGGTGAGTGATGGATTCAAAAACTGTTCATTCGTAGATACTATGAGTCTCCGTATAAGAGGTCAATGCAGGAATTTTGTTACAACCTATATTAAATCCTCAATGTAATTTTACAAGCTCAAGTCAATAATATGATAAGCTTCTATATATTATTTTGTTTAAGTATTAAAACAACAAAATCGCTGCGTTTGCAAGTGTGTAATCCTCTCCAGCTAGAGAGAGTTCGTTATACCAGTATATACGTCTTATGTCTCGTAACGAACTGTTTGCAGCCCACGGGGGCAGGTAATTCAATCTCACCCCACCCCTCTCGGTACCGTGCCAGCCCTTCCCCGCGTCACCCGGTATAGCTGTAACGTTTTCCTCGCTGTTTATTTCAGTATCAGAAACGGACAGGACGTGACGGGAATGCCCGTTTTCATAAATATTCGAATCGGATTGAAGTTTATAAAGATAAGATAAATATACAGTATATAAACTAACTGATGGAAGATATTTTATGAGATGAAAGTACCCATGAATTTCACGAGAAAAAAAATTGAAATATGCATATAAAAATTCGATTTCCCATACATTGGTAGGTCATGTGACCGACCGATTTGTATGAAGAGCCCTATTTTTTTTTTGGTGAATTTCAAATATTTTTTCGTGAAACTTGCTCATATTCATGGGTACTTTCATCAAATACTACTACTAAATACTAGTATTCGATTCAGTTTGAACTTTATGAAGGAAAAGTATCGTGTTAATTGACACCTATAATATACCTATCTCTTGCGCTGGTACCTATATTGTCCGTTCAGATGCCTTTAACTGAATGTATTAGGAAGTAATTTCTTGTCAAGTGTCATCGTAATCACAGTCATTATAGATATGTAGTTAAGTACAGCATCTATGGTTAATACTTACCAAAAAATATTATTAAAAAATATATTTAAATAAATAAAAATTAATCAAACAATTGTCCATTATAATGTTCAAATAAACGCCAACGTCTCCTAAGGTCTAAAGTAAAATTAACCATTATTTGAACAGACAAAAGTCCGTGCAACATAATTATCTCCATAAAACAGGTAGTTATGTAGGTACCTATTTACTGTATATGTAATAAAGTGCCAATAAATAAATTGTAACATTGTGGCTTCTCCCTGTTCGAGGGTAGAGCCGAACTGAATAAATTTGAATAACATGCTGCGTAATGAGGCGCCACCACCGACTGATGAGCGGGAATCGAACCCCGGACTAACTAAACAATTGTCATTCATTCAGTCGTAAAGCGTATTTGAATTAGAATAATTTTCTTTGTCGGTTTTAATATTGTTGGTTTGCTATGAAAATGTAATTCGAATACTAAAACCTTAATCAGTCGTGTTTTAACGGCACTTGAATATCGGCAAGATGAAGAATAAGGTACTTACGATACTCTGTGTGAAAGGGTGCGTAATATCCCCGAAGCCTTTGGCGTGTTTTGATTTTGGCTAAAAAAATTGATGGATGGAAAAAGCTCTTTGAAATTGAAATCTTCATCTGACGTCTTGGAACCTCAAACTTTTCCTCCTTGCGAAAACCTCTCCTCCCCTTCTTTCCTTTTGGTTTAATGTTTTAGTTTATTCCATGTCCACGAAAAGTACAGTATGTAAAGTAAGTAGGTATAGATACCGACACCGACCGATACTGGCGAAGGATAAAGGACCTAAAAGTTATTATTATCTCCAAGATAACCAATTAGCATTTACAAAAAGGGATTGTTGCATAACCTGCATGATGCATCTGTGTCGGTCTACATAAGCTATGAGCTCCCCGGTAAGAAGCTATGTGCAATCTCCGAAATAATTTGCAAGCACGTCAGCCTGGAGGCTTCGCTACGCGGGGTGCGGGGGTGTTTACACACGGCGCGATTTATTCACTCAGAGTCATAAATAATGCTGGCCGACCGCCGACAGATATATGGAGCTTCGTATTTATTACTATCTGTTCGGAGATGTACCGACAGCAGCAATCGATAACAACGTACGGCTTCTATTAGAATATTCCTAACTTAAACTTAAGTACCCTACAGAGTACAAATGCGGCCAGGAAATATACCTATATAGAACGTAGCGCAAAGAAAGTCTCATATTACACAATATTATGTCTAATTGATTTTACTGTTGCTCAGTCCCCGAATCGCATAAAATGCAAGAAATTCCAAACCCACTAACTACAATTATTTAATTATAACTATTATTCAAATATCAAATTTAAATTAAATTAATCTTCTATCTCTACCCCAAGCCTACACACATCGTTTCTGAATGAGAGTTTTTCGCGCGGCAGCATACCGTCGGACTGCATTAAACCACTTCATTGTAATACTTAGGTATTTAGTAGTTGGACCACGAATAAATTACCCATAATGAAAGCCAGTTTTTTCGCCACATCCGACTACATTTTAAGCCCTTATCAACGCCCGACTGCCTGAGTTATGACTACAGAAACATATACAATCGGGACGAGCACTTTTTTGTAGTATTCTCATAATCAAAATTTGATTTACTGCCGCCCGTGTTATTAAAATCTTTTAGGTCAGATCGACTCCAATGCTATTTTAGGAGATCCATGTTACTATACCTTCACAATGTAAGCAAGAGACCTTTAGAAAATCCGCTTCGGTCAAGATTTTAACAACAAACAGTATTGGGATTTATTACCAGTATGTAGATTATGCGCTATTGTTGTTCTAGTTCAGTTTCAGAACATAATACATACATAAACTGATAAACTCTCACGTCCAGACATAGAAACTATCTGTAATCACAGGTAGTTGCCACTTTTCGCCGTAAGATTTGGTGGACAAACGTGATAGATGGCGAGCCTACTACCGTTTAATAGGTGTAAAATAGTATCCACCTCGGTCTCCTTGGGGTGGTGCAATTCTTTCGGGCTGGCTCTGCACAGACACAAAACAAATTCCGCTTAATACCTCATTGTATATAATGTACTTGTTCCCATTTCAACGCACTACTAATCCACTCTGGTATTGTAAGTGTCTATAAGCGAAGGCTGTACTAGTACCTACCTATATCCCTTGGAGGGAAAAAACCGCACTCGCGCTTACATAAATCTTTCCTTCAAGGTAATTTTACTGAATTACGTATAAATCTCAATGCCTCAACTTTCAGCGAGGCTGAATCGTTTTTTTTATATTGGTAAAAAATAAATCGCGATTCACGTTATCCCGGGGCAGCGGCGGCGTGGCGATAGCGGCGTGCCAGATCGGTATCGAAATAAATCATGCTTATTGGTAACGAAGCGTGGCGCAGCGCGTGCGCTGACCGGCTGCGTAAGAATGGTCTGTCGCACTCGCATCCCACTCTTGAACTTTGAAGATAGTTGCTGCTAAGAGGAAAATAATCTTGAATGAAGAAAATACTCACCTCTTCAAAAATGAATGCCTGATGTATTGCCCTTACCCAATAAGTTTATTATAAAAACAAATTCGTCAGATTACAATTTTGCCGTCGTCTTGTCATACAAATCAAAACAAGTCATTTGTACAACGCCTCTGATACACAAGTGGTGCAATCAAGTAATAAATTTCATTACTCTACACCCACTGTGTCAGCATCCGAAAACGGAGGACGAACACGGAGCAGGGGGGCTAGAGGGTGAGCCCTATTTATCGAATTAGGCATGTGTAATCACCGCTGAGCATTGCACTGCTATTGTCGACTCGTTTCCTGCGTGTAACGTTTTGATATTTGTTTTACGATCGTACATTTTCTATGACAGTCACGCACGTCAACCCTTCCTACATGCCTCTGGTAAGATAGAGATCTTCTTACAATTAAGGAAATTTTCAGGATACCTTTAGGTATACTTGATTTAAAAATTCCTTTCCTACAACTATAATTTTCATTATTAATATTTTTTTAATGAAATTATTTTAAATATTTAATCCTTTCGTACAAAAAATATTTAATTTATCTAAAGATACAACTGTTTAAAACTGCAAGACAAGTTCATTTAGTAATGGCTGAAGATTCCGTCGGGAAATGACCACTTTTGATAATTGGTCACTTGAAGATTTGTCTTTAGACCATTGTTTTTGTTCTTCGAACACGATATCAGGACATACTTGCAAATCTAGTTAAAACATAGTAGAAAAAAGATATAAAAAATGTTAAATTCAAAAACAAGTGGAGTAATGATGTCATCCAACGGGACTCGAACCGTACCTCCTCTGTCAATTTCGACCACCCGAGTATAACATTGTCGAATCTTCCTGCTTCCTTATAATTTATCTATAAGTAAGTAGGTACCTATTTGTTATACTTATGTAGATTTCTTGACAGCTAATCCGTTGGTTGCAGATGGATTTTATGATGATGACAATTATCATAAAAACCAATTCTCCAGTTATGGAATCACAAGATTAAAATCGATATGCTGTTCAATTATCATAAAAACTACTCATATTTATTTTGTTACCTTAGACAGTCAGTAGTATCAAATCTACGCAAACCCGTGGAGTGGGGTTGGGGCAATCATGTGACACAACCCACATAATAACAAGTGAACAGTATAGATAAAATGGCTGAATGTGGTAAATGATCTCCCGCAGTTCTAAAATATGTTCAGTCTCAACAAATAATATAATTTGATACATGATTTGAGTTGGTTCTAATTGGATACATTGAAATTTTCTTGAATAAACTTTCCCAATGCGAACAATCAATTGAATCAATCAATTCCCTTGAAATGAAGACCAGACAACATAATATAGTTAGAAACGTACCTACTTATTATCGTAATTACCTACCTAATCTTTAAAGATTGGTATTAGATATTTTAAAAAAGTATTCGGTTCCTGAAATCAGTGTGTAAAGACTTACTATATAACAATACTGTCGAGGAGAAATGGACGGAAAGATGGAACATCTCGGCGGTCCCTAATCGACACTTGATCCAGAACCCAAACAGCATAGTGAACGGTTTTCACCTGCCCAGATCACTGTGGTGAACCGCCTGAGGGTCGGACAGGGACGATGTGGTGAACTCATGCACAAATGGGGCTTTAGAGCTGACCCCGCGTGCTCCTGCGGGGCCGTGCAAACAATGAGCCACCTAACGGAGGACTGCGAAATATGGGCCATACCAGGAGGAATCGACAGATTACACTTACTGGACGAAGTAGCCATAGCATGGCTGAAGAATATTTTGCCTTTGTAAAATAATAGTGTAATTGTGTGATGATGATGACCGAACGATAAATAAATAAAACAATAAGTTTCACGTAAGTATTCACTCGTATACTTACGTGATTTATACCTAGTAAATATTATTTTTGCTATAAAAAGCTTTTAAATAGGATGTACGATGGTTATATACAAATGTTTACATATAACCCATCCACAATAGAAGGATAATTTGAAGGTGCAGAGGGCGATTCTCCCTCAACTACGAGGTAACAGCATTTGTAAAGTGCAAACATCGACATGCGGGCGCTCCCGCTCGACAGACGAATAAAATACTAAAACTTTTTGGAGATTATGCAGATTTCACAAGAAAAGCTTTAAGTTTCTAGACGGTGCAGTCTGTTAAGATAGGTAACGTTACAATAAAATAGGTTAATACCTAAATACTCCTACTAAATACTCATGCGTATTTCTTTACATCGTAAATTCTTCTTATTCTTGTCGTGTGTTTACCTATTGTGATCAACCTATTCTCAGAGTTGTTCGGAAATTATTTGAATAAGCTTGGCATAGGTATTATATTTTGGTTTAGGCGTTGCTCTACAGTAGGTACGAGTACCTATATCAAGAAAAATGCACCATTCCTTCTAACTTTATGGTTCAAAGTACCCATAAATATAAACAAAATCTTCATTTTTTTCTAATGTTTGAAGATGACCGAGATTAATTGTCATTCGTGTGATTTTCAGTTCTTAAAGAAAACTAGTGAATGCAGTTGCAGACTAACCATCACAGCAGCCTTACATCATTGTTATGGTGTAGATATTTGAACAACTTTTGTTTGAATTCCAATCCCTTTCCCTATCTACGATTTCGACTATTTACCTATATGTATTCCTTATCGCTATCATCTGCTTGTCCCCTTTGATGTGAAAGCTTTTAATTCTGTCACAACATTTTTGCTGCATCGTATTCACTTCAATTTGTACAGTAATAATTCTGTTAAAAAGGTAGGCGTGTTGGTTCACAGGAAGGAAACGATCGGTATTGTATTGTGTCGTTGGATGTTGTACGGCGCGTGCCGCGTATTGTCTCCGCCGGGTTGGCGTGCGAGCACGTGCCGAACCATTGCTACATCCTAAGCAAAAGTAGAATTACACCCCTCGCCTCTAATTGACAACTAATCAGCTTACATTTTTTATGTAATGTAACCATCTCAATTTTTTCAAATGTTGACGCAGAGATTTTTTTCAGTGTACCTACTCGTAAAAAAAAAATGAAAAATGAAAAAGTTTATTTACTTATTACAGGGCACACAAAAAAAGGACCTCCGACTTACAAACTAGGTCGAAAACCTGTATATTGTAAGTCGGGATTACGTCGCACTTTCTGTGCAAGCAAATTACAAATTATATTCTTAACCTAAAAGGAATTTGGAAAATTTAATCATAAAGGAATTTAGTAAAGATAATGGTAAGAGTGAGTATGGGTGGGTGTGTGTTAGGTTGTGTGGGAGTGTGTAATGATGTAAGTGTGCATATGCAGTGTAGGGTGAATGTGTGTGTGTGTGTGTACTCGTAAAACCGCAACTAAACGTACTTAACTAGACTTTGAGAGTTCCGTACCAAAAGCAAGGCGGCCTGCAGCTCCTGAATGCAAGGTGAACGCTTCAAGCTTTATCTCATGCTCAGGTTTCGAATCTAAATCTAAAAATCTACATAATATGTATATATTATGAATATAATAATAGTGTAGAAGGAGGATTCTGGAACAGAACTTGTAGAGAACACTGAGTTATTCAATATGCGTGGAGTGCGTTCCAAAACCAGATGAAATTATTCACGTTGACAGCTATACACGTTTTATTGCTTGTGTCAAATATAAGTTTGAAAAACCTGAAATTCTGTTATAGTCAGGCGCAGTTGTATACAGCTTTTCTATTGTGTAGCAGCTTTAAAACAGCTATCTAAGATGCTTTTAAATTGGCGAATAAACGCTTTCTAAACATATTTAATTTAGCTTAAAATTATTTAATGTTTATTTTCGCAGTTTGAAGTAATAAAACTTCGAACAAATTTTAAATTGACTCAAAGATAACAAAACAATAATTCAACTAACATGGAGATACGAGTACCTAAATAATTATAAAAAACTCAATAAAATAACATGGACTATGGATACTTTGTCATCTTAACGCACAAATAAACTTATTCTTATTCTTAATAACCGAAATCTCGTTTATAATTCGAATTCGATATAAATGTTACCTAGGTACATCTAATAAGTACCTACTTACTCTACAAGAAACTTACGTCGACAGTTAAACTTTTATGTAGTTCAAGGATCCGGCCCGGGTGTCCACTCAACCCACTAACTAACATTATTATTGATGTGGCATCAAAGCAGCGCGTCACAGCACCATATAACATTCATGGGTCGTCGATTCATGAGTTGAACCTTTTCGTGTCTAACACCAACAATGTGAGCAAAGATTACGTAAGTATATTCAGAGGCGAAAGGATAAATTGTAATTATTTATAGGTACATATCACCAATGTAAATTACCATTACTTTATGTAATAAAAATATGCCTATACTTTACATACTTAATCGAATTTATTTATTCAAAAATATATTTTGTTCAATGTTCGTATTTGAACTGAATTTCACCTGATAAAACACGATGTGGCCGAGATGGAGCACAATTAAGGGCCGAGAAAGTGCTGCTGGTCTGATTAGATGGGAATAACCCAAAATAAGTAGATATTTTACTGATTTCATCAGAGTAGGTCAAAGGAATTAAATCGAAAAGTCATTGGTGTAATCAAAGAGTTACTGTTAATTAAGGAATTGAATCTCCGGTATTTGTGTCCACTGCATTGCATCCCAGTAAACATCTCATTCATAATAACTAATTCTAGTAATCCATGTAAAATAGTTTGATAGGTTTCTAAAATAGTTTGTCTAATCTTCATTAATCTATACTATGACATATACTCGTAGTTATGTGTCGGCATTTGTTGTGAAGAGTTGAGGACCACCACGTCTCTGCAAGTCACTTCGTCTTTATAGGTCTTTATAGGTTTATTTTCATCCCTCTCTTCCGCCTATTAATGTCCGACTCCTAGGGCATAGGCCTCTCCTTGCACAAGGGGGTACATGGGGTACGTACGGGCCATGACCTACCGAGCGGGCCCAGTGCTGATTGGTGGATTTCACACGCATTCAGAAACTTTTTTCCTCAGACGTTCATGTTTACTCACGATATTTTTTCTTTAGGTAGGTACCATTAGAGCAGTCGGTAAATGTACATAAGACTTCGAAAGATCTGAAAATCTCATTGGTACATGGCATTGCATGGTTTCAAACCCGGACCTCCCGCACGGGAGCATTGGCGGATCCAGGAATCGGAATCCGGAATGTCTGAACAAATCAAACAAACCTAGTGTGAACCGCATTGAGATGATTGATAATAACTAGCCAAAATTAACTGATAGTTCAAACTGCAGTTTGAAGATATTTCTGATATTTCATACATCATGTTTGTCTATCCACTATAAATTTTATACTGTATTCGTGTGATTATGCGTTTCTTTTACTTATCCTTTTCGTGTTTAATTTTTCGTACTTAAGTTATTAAACGACGTAGGTTACTACTTTAATTGTTAATTTATACTGCACACCCTAGTACTAGTATATAGAAATTTCCTTTTGTAAACCTAATAAGTTGTGTCTAAACATGGTATTCCTTAACTTTTATTAAAATATTTTTGGGTTTGTTTACCTACTAACAAGCTGGCTCCTAGTGTATCACATGGTACCCATCATATCTTTCTTTAACGCTTTTTGTATATACTCGTATGTTGTGTGTAAAATAAATAATTTACTTACTTACTTACTTTTTTTTAACTTATTATGACAGAATTGTCAAACTTATTAATTCTTAAGATTTAAATAACATTTTTTAATAACATCACTACAAAAAACACATCATTGGTGGGACCTGAACCCACACCTCTGGCTTAACCGTAGCCGGCGACTGAAAGCTGTCTAGTAATCTATATATATAACCTTAGATATTTGAAGCGATTTGCTTCTTCGTTCATTATGCGAACGGCTAAGGAATGGAACAGCCTGCCGGCGTCTGTATTTCCCGAAACCTACAACCTTGAGATCTTTAAAGCCAGAGTGAATAGGCATTTACTGGACCCGCATGTTCCATCGTCGACCTCATCGTCACTTACCATCAGGCGAGATCCAGATCAAATGCGGGTTTAGTAGTAAATACGAAAACGAATAATAATACGATAAAGTCATAATAATATAATACGATGCTGAAATACGCCGGTTGATTTGACCACCACTGTGGCGAAATTGGATAACGCGCCGGAGGTGGTGTTTTCTTTGTATCGCTTGTTTCTTGTACAATAGGTAATTTTTTTGGGACCATCCAAGGGGTATGTTTTAACTCTACTTAAAATTACAATGGATCTGAAGTTTTTTTTTAAACCGATTAAATAAGTTCATATTAATTTTATAGAAAAATCAGTTGAAAGATTTTGAATATCTCTATCAGTGACGAATTAATCGCCTGTTAATACTGTTTCACGTGAAATGTTAACACTGTTTCACGTGAATTGTTGTTCTGTTCACACTGTATGTGTATGGAGCAAGGAGAGTGAGCGTTCCATATTGTACGCCCATTTATGTAACATACTCGTAGGTACTCGTAGGTACATTTGCTCAAATTAATGTACTGTTTTATTTACGCGTGCCAATGAATTAGAAATAATCACAACAATATATTTAAATAGTGCCGTGTCGTGCCGGCAATAAAGAATAGCACCACCCCAAATCTTCCCGTGGGTGTCGTACGAGGCGACTAAGGGATATCGTGGACACTATTATACACCTAGTAGACGGTGATAGGCTCCCCACCTATCACGTTTGTCCACCAAATCTTATGGCGAAAAGTAGGAACTACCTATGGTGAAGGTGGTTCCTCTGTCTACCCCCTCGAGGATTAAGTATAGACGTGAGAGTTATGCTATAATATGTATAAATATTATTTAAAACTGTATTTTTTCGAATTTATCTTTTATAGAAATAATAATCACATAACATTTCCTAGGTACGAGTATCTACTCGTAGGTACGAGTAGATACTCGTACCTACTGAAATAAAATATTTTGATTCTTAGGTACAGTTTGTTTGTAATCGGTATAATAGGTAGCGACTTGATTTGTTGAGTACTTCCGGTCGTGCGAGTAATTATTCCTGCACTCAGTGTGGGAATGTAGCACTTACCGGTCAGTTTTCATTCATTATATATGCCCATTTTTGAGCAGGTTTAACAAAAAGATTATTTTAGACTGCTACCTATCCTGCGACGTATATAATTCAATCTTATCATTGGTGCAAGAGGCGTGGTGGTCGATCTGATTGCGAGCTGCCGCGTCCGCCCGAACCCGCGGTATTTGCATCGCTAACGAGCCCCCTCCCTCCTCTTTTCCTACACCCTGTCTACTCTGCAACCCCTATAAAGCCTGGGCACAGAATACACCAGAAGGTCCGCTCCGGGCGTCCGCGATTTTGATTACGTCACTACTAACAATTTTTTTTATTTATTTACTTCTAAACCCGCATTTGACCTCGATCTCGCCTGATGGTAAGCGACGATGAGGTCGACGATGGAGCATGCGGGTCCAGTAAATGCCTATTCACTCTGGCCTTGAAGATCCCAAGGTTACTCGACCGTAGCTTTAAAAGAAAGCCTTGTGAAAAATATTTCGGGCAATGTATTTCGTTTATTAAAAGTAAAAAAAGTAATGCCTACCACTCGATCGTGTGTTTCGCGCTGAGTTCCTTTGACTTCCTCTGAGATTGCCTGTACGCGGAGCGCGTGTGTTCGTGAGCCGTTTTCGCGCGTTTGTATTAAGCGGGCCTTCTGGTGTATTCTGTGGGCTGGGGCCTACCTAAGATATGCTATATCGTTAGATAGGATATTCAAAGCATGTATACTAATTGTAGATAGATACATAGCGAGTAGATAGGAACTTAAACAGGATTGTTCAGTTACCGTAGCGCTGATGTCCAAAAGGTAATTAACTACGGCTCACTCAGATAACAGCAAAAGTGCCTAACCGAAAACCTATAATGTCAAAATAGATAGTTTATTTTGACATTTGTGTTTCTTGAGTTCATTTTTTGTTTAAAAAATAAATTTATAATTTTATAACTAAGCTTTCTATTATTTACGTCAATACCTATATAATACTCTGTAATATTATGTAAGTACTTAATAAATAATGATAAAGGCCAAAATAGTCTCACTGAGTGTTAGGCGCAAGACAGATACAAGAGGCGCGCCGTCGTCGGCGCACTGCCTCTGTCTGTGCTGCACCGCTTTACTTTTATACGTTTTGTATGAAAGTAGTTTAAAGAGGCGTCGAACGAGCGCGCCGCACAGTGGACTGAATAACGATCTTCATAAAAATAGGATTTAAAATATTCATTCATTTTTAATATTCATTTTTTTTCCATATATTGTACGCGGTGTTCGGGCAAACCGTGCGGCGCACCCGAAGCGCGCCGCGCCCGTCCTGTTTGTTTTAAGCCTTAGATCGTACGTAACCCGAGCAGTCTGGTAAAAGGTAAATTTTATTATCGAGCAAGTGTTACATACCTATCTAATGTAAAGTCATTGTTTAGGTAAACAAGGGCCAAATTGTTGCTATGCGTGTTTAGTTTGTTTGTATCTCATGCAGAAGACGAGTTGTTGTGATATCCTAAACACGAGTGCGACTTGCTAGTCTTCACGCACTATACTTTTTGTTACACATATGAGAAAATAATGAAAGTCAGAAAAGTACCAATAAATCAATCTACCTCTTTCTATACTGGAAACATTTACTTCTTAAATGACTGTATGGACTCTACTCCGTTTGCCTTTTCTTAATTAAAAATTTGAAGAAAAACTCCTTGGTTAAATAAATGGCTTTAGCTATTTTCCGTATATATAAAAAAAATGATCAGAACAATACCGATAGATGGCGCAGGTCGCTAGTACTACAATGCCGATAGATGTCGTTTTCGGATTTATTGTGCTGTCAACACTTAGGCGCAAAAGATTTTGTAAAATAGTGATAGATAGCGCTGCAACAAATACCGGTTGCTAATACTTAAAGTCATTTACAGTGGCGAGTGCAACTACAGTTGGCTAGGCACTCGCTATTCTACTCGCCACTGTACTTGACTAAATATAAATTAGGGCCGCTTGCGCGAAAGTAAGGGTTAAATATTCTTAACCCTCTTGCGAATTCTCTATGATTTCATATAAAAAAAACAGGGTTTACGTTTAATTCCCGGGTTAATTCACAAAAACGTCTTGCACCAACGCAAACCCTGAAAAAATTGTTCGAAAACCATAACTCTCGGGTTAGGTATCTCTGAATTCGATTTTCGCGTTAGCGGGTCTATTGTACACTAGACGGCGGTAGGCTCGTCACCTGTCACGTTTGTCCACCAAATCATACGGCGAGAAGTGGGAACTACCTACCTATCTAACTGTGATAGAAGGTGTTACCTTTGTCTACGTCCCTTCGGGGATTATTCATTTAATCATGATGACTTTATTTAGGGGCCACTTAGGGTTTCTATTCCATGTTCTATTTCTAGAATCTATGAAATAGGTACGTGTAAACAGGCTTTCTAAGCGATAGATTGTCCGCTAGAATATAAGCTTATCTATTATGGCGCTCGTTCTATTCAGCTGAGTCACAATGTAGAGACAGAATAGACAATTGAATATGTGTGATTGACGATTGACAAAAGAATAGTGAACGGTGACTTTTATTTCGATTGACAAAAGAACGAATGGATAGTGAATGCCGACCTTTATTATATACTGAGAGAAAATAGACTCAGCCAGCCTAATTAATAATGTGTTGTGTTGGTTGGTTGTGTATGTATGGTCAGTATGGTTACGAAAAATGCTAACGCCCAGTTAGAACAAAATCAATCCTAATGCAAAAACAATGTTAAATAAGAATTGAAACTGACAATTTGATTTTTCGTTATTATTGTGTTTCTAATAAAATTCGGTTTTTATAATGTCGGTGAGCGCCAGTGCAGAAAATCTTTCTACAGATACGCAAGTAAGTGGAACAAAATGTACCTATTTCAACGACATTTTTGAACCATTACATCTATTAAAATGTAAGGACATTTCTTTGTACTGGAAGTTGTAGAACAACAGTTTTAATTGCCTGCTCATCTGTAATTGACCACTACATACCTATGTTGCAGTCCATGACTCATTTCATTGCCTACAAAGGAGGGACCGAATACGGAAGCTGTGACCTGATATTATGCTTGTTTCCGTACACGTTCCATCCTTGCTTTTTTAGGATGTAGATTACATGTTGGACTATTATTATCAAACTATCACATGTATATTAATCAGGTCAAATGTCCTCATATCAGTATCACGCATGACATTTCCAGATATCTATAACGCATATTTTGGTGTTCAGATCACAACTAAACTACATATTGCATTCAATTTCACTGTCCCAGAATCCTAAATACAACCAAAACCAAATAAACCTGATATGCAAGTTTTCTATTCTGTTTTTTGTTGTGTGGTTAATTGTACTTTTTTATGATTTGTATTTGTTTGGCTAAGTTTCAGCCAACCCTGCTACTTAATTAGTTCTTAATTTTGGTACAGTATACATATTCCTTCCATCTGTCAACTCAAAAGCCTTTGACTACTTTATGTTAACTAGTGTCTTAATAAAATACAAGATGTGGTTGACTTTACCACTTCTAAGGGATCCATACCCCGAAGGGGTAAACAAATCCCTATTGTATTGCTGTCGCTCGGTTGTCCATCCGTCCGTCTGTCCCCGAGGGTCTAGCGCCTAAAGGCAATGATAAAAAGGCACCTAAACTCAGTTGCTAAAACGGCCGATACCTACTATACCTATCTATACTATAATTTGATTGTAACTTTTCCTGTAAGTGTTTTAAATGCCTAACCTGAAACATTCGCATATAACATCTCTGGTTTGTTTATTTATTATTATTTACACTACCATATTCCAAAGGATTTAAGCTCGGATACATTTTGTTCCATTCAAATGTTTTCCCATCTTTTAAAACTATTTGTATTCAATGTGTTCAACAACACCATTAACTTTCTCAGAGCTGTGATGGGGGTTCGATGTGTTTGGAGTTGGCGCTGGAGGGTGAACGCCTATGCAAGGCCGGTGACTGTCGCGCCGGCGTCGCTTTTTTTCAAGCAGCGATACAAGCTGGTACAGATGACTTGCGTACACTTTCAGCCATATACAGTCAGCTCGGCAATGCATACTTCTACCTTGGTGACTACAACAAAGCCATGCAGTACCATAAACATGATCTGACTTTAGCTAGGTAAGATTGTATTTAATATAATAATAAAAGCCACAAATACATTTTTAAGTAATCTAGATTTTCATTCTAATGTTAAACTTTATTCATAGGACAATGAATGATAAACTTGGTGAAGCAAAAGCATCAGGTAATCTTGGTAATACTCTGAAAGTCATGGGAAAGTTTACGGAGGCTATCCAGTGCTGCAAAAGACATCTGGAGATTTCACGATCACTTGGAGATCGATTGAGCGAAGGTCGAGCCTTGTACAACTTGGGAAATGTTTATCATGCGCAAGGCAAGCAGTTGGGCAGGGTGGGGCAAAATGATCCAGGGCACTTTCCACAGGAAGTTAGAGATTGCCTTATGCAAGCTGTAGCTTATTATGAGTGAGTATTAATGAATTAATATACTTTGTGCATTTGAGTCTCACAATTTAAAGTTTGCTGTCATAATTGGTTTCTGGCTTTTTGGTTACAATATTATATTAATATTTCCTTATAAGTGATTGTTATATAGTTACTTCGTTAGCTTTCCTTATAATATGTGCTATTGAGACTGGAAGCTAAAATAAATAGTCTGTGATGGATAAATTTATCTCCTCATGATGGTAATATTCAAATCTCATTCATTTAGAGAGAATCTCGAACTAATGCGGAGTCTTGGTGACCGACAAGCTATGGGTCGAGCTTGCGGCAACTTGGGCAACACGTGCTATCTACTTGGTGACTTCGCGCGCGCCATACGCTACCACACAGAACGACTGCAGATCGCACAAGAATTTGGAGACAAAGCAGCCGAAAGACGTGCAAACAGCAACCTTGGCAATTCACATATTTTCCTCGGGCAATTTGAAAATGCTGCTGAACATTATAAGTAAGTGTGCACATTGATAGCTAACCACTGCAGGCAACCTTGTGTAGTCGGGTCAATCTAAACATAAAAATGTTTAAATGTCTTATTACCCTAGAAAGTAGGCATGAATGTCTGCGAATTTTCATACTTATGTGCTACTTATATGCATTATTGCGAATTTCTACACTATTTTTCAGCATTGCAGTGATACATTATTTGTTTACATGTTGAAAGCATACAAAACTATGACGAGTTCATTTCAATGCCCACCCACAGCCGTCAAAATAAAATTAACACTCCCTTATCCCGATTTTAGCATTTTGTGCCAAATAATTGGATTTGGAAAATATACTATTTCACGACAGTAAAATGTTGCAATGAATAGATAATATGTAATTCAATAAAGTTAAAATTGAGTGATTACAGAAGGAATGTGCATTTATATCTCAGGTTTTGTGTAATACACTCACTTTCACATACATACCCTCACAGGCTTATAGTACAACAATGTACAATGTACCTTACTACATTGTATGTAATTAACTACATCAGTATATATTTAGTACTCTCTCTCTCCTATTTTAGTACAATAATGTAATGTTTATTATTGTAATTCAAGTGAAAGAATATTTTTATAAGTACGCTATGCGATTTGTAATGAAAGACAGCCATGCAAAAGTAAAGGAACCCTAATTTGTGCTCTCCTAAATAGATAATTAATTTATTTTGTTCGTGTTATTATATATAATATAAGGGATGTAAGGGGGGTCACCAACATCTAGACCTCCAAATGTCAAACTCACCTGCACGTGGTGCATCCTGCCGATTAACGAACGAGTCCCTGGCGACCGACTAGTGGCGGTATAACCACTCAAACTCTGGCTGGGTTAAAATACCATAAGCACGATGACGGGCAGCAGCGTCATCGGGGCAAGCGACCCGGCTACTGCGATCGCCAACCCGCAGGCCTAGCGTGGCGATTATGGCATTTCCTCCTTCATGAATAGCGCAAAAAGAAAACGGCCCCCAGTTCCCGGCCGCCCCACTATTCCTGGTCACGGTAGCGGCCATGGTAACGGTGGGGTAGGGGGTGCGAAGAATCCCCGGGCTACGGTAGGCTACCAAAACAAACTGGCACTGGCGACGTATAACGGACGAAGTCTACGGCTGGACGAGCACATTGCGCAGCTCGAAGTAGAGTTGGAGAAGATACGATGGCACGTTCTAGGGTTATGTGAGGTCCGAAGAGAGGGGGAGGACACATTAACCCTTGAATCGGGCCATCTACTCTACTACCGAGAGGGAGACCAACTTTCCCAGGGGGGTGTCGGGTTTCTCGTCAATAGGTCCCTCATAGACAATGTTGTTGAGGTCTCCAGTGTGTCGACAAGGGTAGCGTATCTTGTCCTTAAGTTAACCGAGAGATATTCTCTCAAGGTTGTACAAGTTTACGCACCGACCTCGACACACTCGGATGATGAAGTGGAGGCTATGTATGAAGACATAGCCAAAGCCCTAAACAACACCAGTAAGGCACACTTCAATGTTGTCATGGGGGACTTCAACGCGAAAGTGGGAGTACGGACTTGCAGCGAATCGAGGGTTGGGCCATACGGCTTTGGCGGCAGAAACCACAGGGGGCAAATGCTTGTTAACTTCCTGGAGATGGAGGGCCTTACCTTAATGAATTCTTTCTTTAAGAAGGGACCCCATAGGAAGTGGACTTGGCAAAGCCCCGATACTGTGACGAAAAATGAGATCGACTTCATTATGACGGATAAGAAGCACATATTCAGAGATGTCTCAGTGATCAACAGGTTCAAAACCGGTAGTGATCACCGACTGGTCCGAGGCACTCTGAATATTGACTTTCAGCTGGAGAGACGCCGTCTAATGAAGCCCACGCTCCGACCTACTCTGCACCAGGCCGTGGCAGGCTCCGACCGGTTTCAGTTAGAACTTAAAAACCGATTCGATGCCTTGGAAACCACAAATAATATTGACGAGAATCTCCAAAACGTGGTGAGGACTATTAGGGATGAAGGAGTAAGGTTTTGTCGGTTGCAGCGCACAGGCACGAAGTCGAAGCTCTCGGACGGGACTCTGGCACTTATGAGGGAAAGACGCGAAAACACACAAGCTACATCGTCAGAACAACGGGCACTCAATAAGAAAATAAGGAAGCTGATACGACGCGACCTCCGAAGCTTCAATACACGACTCATAAAAGAGGCGATAGAGCAGAATAGGGGGTCAAAAGTGTTCGTTCAGCAACTAGGGAGGAGCCACCTGACGAAGCTCAAAACTTCTAGTGGCAGGACCGTCACCTCCAAGCCAGAGATACTCGCCGAGATCGAAGACTTTTATGGCCGACTGTACGCTGCTCATGCTCCGCGGCCTGAACCGACAATCGAAGATCCTAGAGCCACGTTAACCCGACACTATACCGATGAACTGCCAGATTTTAGCCTAGACGAGCTCGGGCTGGCTCTCAAACAGCTTAAGAATGGAAAAGCCCCTGGTGAGGACGGTGTCTCTTCTGAGCTCCTTAAGGCAGGAGGAATCCCTGTACTGAGGGAACTTCGGAAGCTCTTCAACTCCGTCCTACACTCTGGGAGAACTCCGGAGGCGTGGAACAGGAGCATTGTAGTTTTGTTCTTCAAAAAAGGAGACAAAACTCTGCTCAAAAACTACAGACCCATCTCGCTCCTGAGCCATGTATATAAGCTGTTTTCGAGAGTCATCACGAATCGTCTTGCGCGGAGATTAGACGACTTCCAACCTCCGGAACAGGCCGGATTTCGGGGAGGCTTTGGCACCATAGACCACATCCACACTGTGCGGCAGATTATACAGAAAACTGAAGAATATAATCAGCCCCTGTGTCTTGCATTTGTGGACTATGAGAAAGCCTTTGACTCCGTCGAAACCTGGGCTGTTCTAGAGTCCTTGCAGCGTTGCCAAGTCGACTGGCGATACATCGAAGTGTTGAGATGTCTGTATGACGCCGCGACGATGTCTGTCCAAGTACAGAACCAGCAAACAGGACCCATCCAATTGCGCAGAGGAGTAAGACAGGGAGATGTTATATCTCCGAAACTGTTCACGAACGCATTGGAGGATGTCTTTAAGACCCTGGACTGGAAAGGACACGGCATCAATATAAACGGCGAGTACATCTCACACCTACGTTTTGCCGATGATATAGTCGTAATGGCGGAGTCGCTGCAGGACCTTCAAGAAATGCTGGACAATCTCAATGCTGCTTCACGACGTGTCGGTCTCGGGATGAACTTGGACAAGACTAAGGTCATGTTCAATGACCATGTCGTTCCGGGACCGATTATCGTCGACGGTACGGCCCTCGAAGTTGTGCAACAATACGTCTACCTCGGGCAGACTGTGCAATTAGGTAGAAACAACTTCGAGAAAGAAGCCGACAGAAGAATTCAGCTGGGTTGGGCAGCATTTCGGAAGTTACGTCACATCTTCTCGTCGCCCATACCTCAATGTCTAAAGACAAGAGTCTTTAACCAGTGCGTCCTACCAGTAATGACCTACGGAGCCGAAACGTGGACACTGACGGTGCGACTGGTTCACAAATTGAAAGTCGCTCAGCGTGCTATGGAAAGAGCTATGCTCGGAGTATCTCTGCTGGATCGAATCCGAAATGAGGAGATCCGGCATAGAACAAAAGTTATCGACATAGCTCATAAGATTAGCAAGCTGAAGTGGCAGTGGGCCGGTCACGTCTGTCGCAGAACCGACAACCGCTGGGGTAGACGAGTTCTGGAGTGGAGACCGCGTTTGGGCAAACGTAGTGTGGGACGCCCCCCTACTAGATGGAGCGACGATCTGCGCAAGGTGGCTGGCAGCGACTGGATGAGAAGAGCCGAAGATCGGGCTCAATGGCGCGCCCTGGGAGAGGCCTATGTCCAGCAGTGGACTAGAATAGGCTGCTGATGAGATGTTCGTGTTATTAATGTCATTATACCTTTAACATATGATGCAAATATGCTTATTTGTTAAAAGTACAGTCACAATAAATTGTACAGTGGCTACAAGTATTCAGCGGAAATTCTTTTTTTCTTGGCTATTCGTATGTGTAATAAATTGGCAAATATTCTTAAAGACAAAAGCGTGTTGCAAGACCGTTAACCGTATGAAAAAAAATATAGAAAATTCGCGACTTAACCAAGGGTTAAATTTTCACGCCAGCAGCGTGCTTAAGAAACAAGTTTATAATCTGCTACTGGAAAAGTATTACACCGTAAGGCCCAACGCACACCCGCGGAGTGGAGTGGAGGCGCGGCTCGGATTCCGCTCTTAGGATAGCGTGGCCGCGCCTGGAAACGCTGCACTACTGGTTACATTCACGCGCCGCCGAGAGCCGCCGCGTCCGAGCCGTTTCGCTTACTATTGTCATTCCATTTTAAACCGTATTTAAATGTTTCAAGTTTTAGTTCAATTGTTATCGAAGAAAGACGCCGCACCGTCACTCCTGCGGCGTTCGTTGGCCCTTATGGACTTCTTGAATAACAAACAATTGTAAAGTTTAATTATGTAATGCTTTTGGACAATATTGTGGTAGTGGCAGAATATAAGAATGTAATAATGCCGAACATCTTACAGAAATCGAACTAGTGGCGTCCTCATTTTTAAAATGATAATGTGAGCACTGACAGCGAGCCAAAGGGTTCTTAAAGTTCCATACATTTGAGATTTCAATGCCCGACAAATGTATGGAAAAATTATCACATCACATGCGCCAACTGGCATATGCGGTTTTCATATAAAACTTCTCTAGCGAGCAATCTACATAGGATGAATTTCAAAAACCTCTACTTTTTTTTTTAAATAGCCTACAGACTGTCTCACTGCTGGGCAAAGGTCTCCCCTCCTCCTTTCCACTTTTCTCTATCCCCGGCGTCCTTATACCATCCTTTTTGAAAGTGGTCGATATATCCTTCAAAATAAATATTTTACTTACTTGACTTGCAGTGTATTAGTTTGTTATAAAATGTAATAATCTGTTAAACTATTGTTTGATTTTATGTCAGCTAGGGGAGTTAAATTGAAGAATGTATTAATTTTGAGGTTGGATTGATGATGAATATGTCAAAGACCAAGTTCATGACTATTCTATACTACGTTGGGTGCGTAGAATAGAGTTAAGTAAACGGAGCGAGGTTGAGAATGTCCATGAGTGCATATACTTGGGCCAAGTTGTCTCCTTCCAGGCTCGACAAGATAAGGAAGTCGCAAGACGCACCAAAAATGCCTGGAGGAGCTATTGTATTGTATATCGGGCTGGTTTCCACAACTCGACGTCTATAGCGGCTATTTTGCGTGTGATGGTAATAAAAAACAAGCCCCCCCCCCCAACCTCGACAAAAAGTCTAGCAGTTTAACTGCTGGAGGATTCTCAAGATAGGGACACATGGAGAGGTTGAAGTGAGGCCTTTTCCCAGCAGTGGGACAGTGGGCTAATAATAATAATAAAACCGCAATTGCGAATCATGTCTCATCTGAGCGTTTTTTTTGCAGACGTACCCTGGCTCTAGCGGAAGAGTTAGGTGACGCAGCCGTCGAAGCACAGGCTTGCTATTCTCTCGGTAATACGTACACTCTACTCCGGGAGTACCGTGTAGCTGAAGAGTATCACGCACGTCATTTGACCGCGGCGAGGAAGCTTCAAGACCGGGTAGGCGAAGGCAGAGCTTGTTGGTCATTGGGCAATGCCCATGCCGCCTTAGGAAACCACGAAAAGGCGTTATATTACGCTAATGAGCACTATGGTATTTCTAAAGAGGTTAGTCAAATAATTATTAAAATTTTGAATGACCATTTTTTTTGTACAGTGCACAACACATCAGGTTATACCCTATCGTACTATGTCGCTTTAACTTATTTGACAATCATACGAATGTCACGGAATCATAACATAAATTTATTGCGACAGGGTTCCACAGAGTATAGCTTCCACTGTACAGCACTCTATAAGAGAAAATTCTTTTTCTACTCCCATTTGGTAATTTGTTCAATATGAAACCACAGTCAGCAACACAAACTACTACATTCCTAAGGGTCGTTACGTAATGAACATCGCGGTGTCGTAATTATGACACTGCGAACCTACATTACGATACCGTCAATTCAATTCATTACAAAGCAAATTTATTAATAGTTTCATGAAATTTGATACAAAATTAGTAGATAATGAAAAAATAATTGTAACGAAAATTAAAAAAGTAATATATATATATTTTAAATGCCGACGGCACAAGACGACAACATGGACCACGCACTGTTGTCGACGGAGTTTTGATGAGCTGTCATGGCGTGTTGGACGCTTCATAATAGTTTGCGTATTTTCAATTATTTATGTTTTTTATGCTCGTAGAAAAAGTATTATATGCAACTCCACGTAATTAGCCATTGTAAAACTTGTTTTTTTTTCTATTTTGATACTCGCTACGCTCGTATCAAAAACTAACACTCATTTTACAATAGCTGTAATTACATGACAGTTGCATAAAACCACTATTATTTTAGCTCGGCGACGTCCTCGGCATGGCAACAGCACAAATGAATATAAGCGATCTTCGCAAAGTCCTTGGTTGGCCACCAGAAACTGATTCGCCACCTGCCGTGTCTGTAGAATCCGAGAATGACAGGACTCCTCACACACCTTTCAACGCGCTACGGGTAAGGAGACAGAGTATGGAGCAGCTTTCATTGATACAGGTAAGCTACTTTATTTGTAAAGGTGGACTGTCGACCATTGCGGCCGATGCGGCTGACGCGACAATACTAAACACTATGAAAATGTATGGCGCCGCTTCCGAGACCCTCGCGACAGACGCGCGCGGCCTACGTCTGTTGTGACTGACATGACGCGTGCCGCGCGGAGAGAAGATGTCAACACAGTGACATGTGATAGAGCAATGACGTGTTTTCTTCACAAGACGTTGACAGACATGCGCGACAAACGCTAACATCAGAAGCAGGGAGTGTCGTCGATCGTACACGACTGAAGCGCGCGGCCAGCCGCGGCGCGTCAGCCGCACGGCCGCGATGATCGACAGTCAACCTTGAGTGACTCCACCATGTAAGGTGATGGGTGTAAAGCTTCGTATATCAAGACCTCACGTCCGAGTGTTACCTATCCGCATTTGGAAACCTAGATTTTGGGGAAGGTTTCAGGAAGGAAGGTTGAGGTTTTATGGAGGCGCTTTTGAGATTCGGATGATATTTACGATTATTATGACACATCTCTATGAATGTGCATATTGTAAGAGATGAAGATAGGGTAGAGCACACGTAGGTAGGATCGGCGTAATTAACTGATGTTACAATACAGATAACTATAGCTTGACCACAAACGCTGTACGACGCCTTAGGTAGCTGCGCGGGGGCGCGGCGCTACACTATCAGGCCCGCGCCCGCCCGCTTCCCCTCCCCCTACACGTCTGTCTCTACCTAAGGGTCAGTTCAGACCATACGTACAAATGCTCGCGCACTTTTTAATGTCTCTGAATACTAAACTGTAATAGCATTGCCTTTAAGTACAAAATTCGACGCAGACATCAAGTGTTAAACGCGCGAGTTGACGTTTGATTTCTGCGTCGAATTTGTAAAAAAATTGTAGGCAATGCAGTTTATTTTTCAGTGACATCAAAAAGTGCGCGAGCATTTTTTCGTATGGTCTGAACTGACCCTAAGGCGTCGTACAGCGTTTATGGTCAAGCTAAAGTAAATTATAGGTAACAAATAAAAATATGCTCATGTTCACAGATAACCCCAGATGCCAAAAAGAAAGAAGCAGAACAAGAGGCTGAAAAGAAACTAGAGGCAGTGAGAACTGAGTCTGAAGAAAATCCCGTGGAGTCATTTTTCGATTTACTGAGCAGATGCCAGTCCGAGCGCATGGATGAGCAGCGGGCCACGCTTAATGCGAACAAAGAGAACCGGCCCAAAGCCAAAAATAGCAACAATAAGCTGCAGAGATCGGCTAGTAGCGGAAATAAGAGCAACGCGTAAGTAGATTTGTTTTATCACAATTTTAGTGTCGTGCCGGTCATAAAGAATAGCACCACTCCAATACTTCCCGTGGGTGTCGTACGAGGCCACTAAAGGTCTTTGTGGATACTATTGTACACATTAAAGGCGGCGAAAGGTGGGAACTACCAATGATAAAGGTGGTTCCTCTGTCTACCCTCTCGGGGATTATAGACGTGACAATTATGTTATGTTTATTAAGACCTCGGATATTTGAATCAGAGTCATAATGATATATGATAAACTGATAACATTCAATAGACGTGTAAGGTTCTTAAAAAGTTTATAATTTTAAAGAAGGCAGATCGTACCAACCAACCAGATACCATATTATGTAAGAAAGTAATAAACAAGAAATTCCCTAGTGAATTGATTCATACTACCTGTATAGCCAAGGACAAGTCGCTTAAATTTTAAGCCGTATAGCTCACCAGCATTCCGTGACAGCCTGACATTATCACAGTGCCGTCAAACAAACACTCTGCTTATCACGTGATATTATCGTGTTATCATATCACCATACATCCATCACAATGAATACAGTTTACATCTAACAGAATAGGAATTGTACATATTATTGATACTCAGTTGACCGATTGTGTTGGACAATGAACATTACAATTTTTTAGTGTTTTGTTTGTAATTCTATTGTCATTGAAATAGAAAATATACAAAGAACTGTAGTGATTGTGAAAAAAATTATTTTGTTATTGCGAAGTTTTGGAAACGAAAAATAATATGAAATCACATGATCAGCAGGACGTTTATGAGTAGCTTTTTCTTTATTAATTAATGAAAATATTATCTAGTTCATATTTCAAAACGGATTTGCTAACATACCTAAATAGGCCAGGACTCCGGCTAGGGTTTATCATACCAAAGCAAAAATTGAACCTGAAAGTTGAAAAATATTGTGAGACTTTGTACTCTTTGTACCACAGTTGTCTTATATTAACGATAGTTACTGTTATTGGCATCAATTCCTGGGTGGCCGCCAAATTTATATGATAATGAGTGAGCGTGACCATTTAATTTAAGTTTTTTACTAAAATGGGGTATCATAACTCAATTAAAATAGACTCTATAAGTAATTATTGAGTCGTAGTTTACTTTTGAGGAAAATGTTATAAATCATCTATTATTTATTTTCTAGCCCTAACGATGCGATGTTAGACATGATTACGGACCTTCAGTCGGAGCGTATGGACTCCCAGCGTGCAGAACTTCGTCCAGCAAAGAAGTTGAGCAAAGAGAGCAAGGGGGCTTCTTTACCAGGATTGCGCCCCCAGCAAACAACCAGTGCTAAGCCCGAAGACGACTTTTTGGATATGATTGCTCGTGTTCAGGTAATTATTTACCTTTAGTAGGAAGTAGTTTTTCAGAGCAGTATTTATCTGTTATATTGACAGAGTGCTCATATCTTATCATTATACAAGTAGGTAGTCTTTCTGATAAATCTGCTGAAAATAATTGCTCTTCCCTATGCGTGTCTAAGAGTATATTTTGCCGCTTGCGGATTTCTGGTCTTTGTACCTCTTTATTAATAAAATCTGACTTATTGAATACCATTAAAATGTACCTAGGGCTCCCGACTTGAAGACCAGCGATCGGAACTACCTAGACCGAAGCCTGAAGAACGCCAAAAAACGGTTCCAGATGACGACTTCTTTGCGCTACTGATGCGTGCACAAGCCGGTCGTATGGAAGACCAACGCGCTACGGTAATTTCACTATTTGTTAATTTCTATTGTACCCAAAAACATGATTATAGTAAACATTAGCACAGCACCTACTCGTATCTTACAGTTTATAAAACGATTACGGGTGTAATATATTTTGTGAGAGCGTCGGTGGCGTCGTGGCTGGCGTCGGACTCCCGTGCGGGAGGTTCGAGTTCGAAATCAGGCAATGCCATGTACCAATGAGTTTTTCGGTTTTTTCGAAAGACTTACGAACATTTACCGACTGCTCTGACGGTGAAGGAAAACAATTGAGATAACCAGTGTGTGAAATGGGGAAGGCAATGGCAAACCACCCCATTAAATCTGCCACGAGACTCGTTCTATGTGATTAATTCCTTTGAATGATCACGACACTCAGCAATGAGGAACACGAAGCAACAACAAACCACTAATATAATAAAAAGTTCAGCCACTTGAATTATTTTTAATGTAATGTATTCTTTCTTTAATGGTTAATTATGAATACTCATTGTTTCTTTTTTCAGATCCCGTTACTAGAAAATCGCCAAAGCAAGGGAGGTGCTAACTCGAAAAAGTAAATATCACTTTTCGGTGTTAGCTGTGCGTTGTAGTAAAAGTACACGGTATATTGAGATTACAATATGTACAGTCGCGGTCAGAAAGTGTACCATACTAAGGTCTATAATAGCATGCACACATCAGTTTTATAAGGTCACTGTCTAAAATTGTGACTAGGCATAGAGACAATTTTATTTTAAAAATGGAACGTTCAAGGAAATGACATACCAAAAGATCGTAAATAATCCTTTTGTGATGTCAGAAATTAAAACAATAATAAAAAGAGCCCAAATTACGAAAGTAATAAACTTTTAGCATATTTATTTGATTTATTTTTAATCGCTGTATGCTTTTAAAAAGTAGTCAGTACACTAATTTTATCTAGACCTTATGCACGCGATATGAAAAAGGTATAAAATTGAAAATGTTTACACTTTCAGGCCGCAAGTACATGCATAGTTAATGTTTCTAATTTGTTTCGAATATTTAAAGGGAATGCCCTGTTATCGTGATTTTGAAAATGCATAGCAATATAATGTGAAAACGTGCTAAAATCGTTCTATGGCCTAGCATATTCCATTTATTTAGAATTAAGGTGCTGCTTGTGGACTGTGGAACAGAATGTAAAATGTAAAAAACTTGCTATTACAGTACGATAACCTTTACCTTATGTTTCGGTAGTGTATTCCAATGAATTAACAAGTGAAACGAATAACAAATAGGGCCGTCCAAATATTTTACTTTTATTCTTGACAATTTACATATTTATTCCAGCTATATGGTGGCTCGAAACGAATTACACAATATTAATTTATCTGAAAATTTTAATGCCTAGCTATTTTTTGTCAGAGCTCAGGGTCCTTTACACTAGCGAATTGCGAGCGTATTTCCAACGGGGCGATCACTCAACGTACGCGCAACGATTAAGCCGCGGATTCGACGCGTCGAGATCGCGGCTTGTGATCCGCATTTTCGTACTGTTCCGTGAAACCGCACGCGGACGCAGCTACAAGCGATCTCGCTTTGCTGGAAATACGCTTATAATTCGCTAGTGTAATAAGGCAATTAGTGTATTTTATCTTGACATAAACTTTCATCAATTCTCAACGACAAATGTCTGAAATATCAGCCTAAAAATGATTAAGTATGATTTTTGATAAATATTTTACTGACTTATACCAAACATTATAATTTAATTAAACGTATTTAACCAATATACTCACAATTTATAGATATTTTTCGGTGCTTGATTTTGGATCGGCCCATTTTTTATAAAATATGAAAATTGATTTAGAAAATTCCAGTAACGTCTTTCAAAGATATGAAAGTACATAATGCCCGTTGCACATGCACTGCACTAGCGTTAATTAACCTTCACTGCTTATGCTTAGTGCGTATTCAGAAGAGTATTATCGACAACTATAACTAGTTCTTATCTTACTAATCTTACGTAAGTAAGAAATATAGTAAAACACACGTTACTGGAACAATCTAAATTTGTCGAAATAAACGTGAGTTGCAAGAAACATCTTTAATGTTAACCTTTAACTATGGACGTTATTTTTTTGTTGCACTTCCTTGGACGCACGGTCTCACGGACCGCTATATTTCAAGGTCAAATTTATGAGGAATTACGTAAATTATTTGTATACTTATTAATTTTATTATTTTAGGAATACTGAACTCAAACAATTTGTATGTTTTAAGACAGTATCAGAACTGCGTGCAGTCTGTGAGACCGGGCGTCCATAGTTAAAGGTTAAAGCTTTCTTAAATCTCGTGTCACCACTATCTTGTGCTAAGACGTTGAAAGGGTTAGCATATATTTTAATGAAGACTTAAGACGTTTCGTGTAACTGACGGTAATCGCTTATAGTAATAAAATACATAGATATAGGTACGACTAGAACTACTTTTTGAAGTTGTTTATCAAATATGTTTTTATTTTATAACTGTTACTTAGTAGAATCGTAATTGAAACATGTATTCAAAATCACCAGGAGAATCGATCGAAATAAAATATTATAATATTTACAAAATTTAAAAACTTGGTCTAAAATTTAAAAACTATTTTAGTTTCGAGTGTAGTGAAAATATCGTATTTATATTCTACTTTATACATATGAACATTAATTATCAATTTACAAGGCATGTTTAGTATTAAGATATGACTTGAAGGTTTCATAATTTTTCTCTGAACATTTAATGGAACTAAATGGGGATGTGAACCAATAGGGAACTTGCATGAATTTTAAAATTTAAAACTATGTGTTGCAGTCGATAGAATAGTACATAAAAAGATTAAATTGTGAGTAGTAATATTTATATATTTGTATTTATTGAGATATTTAGCTTTTTAGTACCGCGAAATGGAACGTAATTTCAAACACCTATCAGCATTGAGTGACGTCATAGGATTTCTCTACCCTAAATTTAGGGAATATTTTTACAAGTGAGGCGGAATTATCTGAATAAATATATATTATTATTATAAACTATTATTATTTTTATAAATTATATACCTATTATAATAATTATACATAACTGTATATAGAAATAACTGGCAGTGACGCTTACACGTATCCAAATCTGCATAAACTTTGATAAACTTCTAAGGAAAATATTTTTTGCAATTGGCAACTTTTGTAATTAAAACAACGAATCATTACGATTACGCCCTAGTTATTGTTCTTAGGATTACACAAATACTGTAAATAGTTTTATTACTCTTGTAATTAACCAATATAAAAATAACCTCTAAAGCGAAAAATCTTTTGACAAGTTCAAGACTGTTCACAGCTCACGTTTGTTTACATAAAATCCAATTACGTCACTTGAGAAAATGAATGCGTTTTGGCGCGAAAATTGTATTATGGGTTTTTACAAAGCTACCTATATCTCTTTAAATAAGCATATTAAAAATCTTTTGTGTTCAGTAAAGTTTCTCTTTTTCAAGTATCTTTCGATTAAAAACAAAAAAAAACAACATGCAAGTTCCCTATTATGTACATACCTACTTTGTTAAAATATTATGTATGTAAAAATGTTGTATTCTAGGTAGCAGTCACATAATTATTTGCGATATTTGTAATATAAATGACGAAAATACACATTTGTAGTTTGCGTGGGAAGGGAACCAACTACGATATTGTTATTCCTTCTCAAAACAGTAAATCTGTGATATTGACTACTAAAATAATAGAAGAAGAAAAAAACGTATTTATCTATACACTCACATCCCCATTGAACAAGCTAATGACATTAGTTAGTAATTTTTACAATTCAGTGATATTTCATAGTATTTCGATGACAACATGACTTGATGATAGTTCTTGAAAATTACAAAGAATCGCTTGCAGGTCTTACATTTTGTCACACGCTTACCATATTTCATTCCAAACATTTCGAACTCTTTTAATTGTCAATACATTATTTAGAATAAAAATAATACTTATTGTTCGATGGAATTGATTAAATTTAAAATAAGTTAAATGTACGGTCACAAAAATGTAGTCGCTTTGAAATATTTTTCAGAAAATTATGTTTTTTTTATTTTCCTTTTAGTATAAAAAAGGTTTTTATATAGATTTCTATAGACGTGTTCCCTAAAGTGACTGCAATCGACCATCTAGATAACTATTAAGTACTACTATAATATAGGTAAGTAAGAGATTTGCTGAAAAATTAAATAACACTTATATTACGCTGTTATATCCTTGCAACTTTTTGTGATTGTATTGTTAACTTTTGAGATTTATGGATAGTTTACACACTTCAAGTAGGCAAGTACGCATAAGAAGAAAGTAGGTATCATGCAAGTATATTCCTATATATAACATAATTATGCCACATTTGCTCAGTGCATTTATAAGCAGTAGATACTATTTCACCAACCTACTTCCCACTGGAAGCCTGTAAACTAGCTGATAGTGAGTAAGCGATAGTTGAGAAATTATTGGATTTATGAATCATAATAATATACCTAGCTAGATTATTTAATTATAGGCGAACATACATACCGTTTTTATTTAACTGAAGTTTTACTATTATAATTTACACTGGTATACTGTGAATAAATTTATTGTCACACTCAAGTGCTCGAATAGTTTACAGAGGTGAGTGGTGCACTGAATTGCAGTCCTGAGACATGAGAATTCACTATGTATCATAACAGGACCGCGTTACTTAGCCCTGTCATAGCCTATTAGGAGCATATCGCAATCACGATATTTTTATTTAAAAATAATAAAAAAATAACCAAATTAATCAACCTGTATTAATATTGTTTAAGATCTGTTTGCCTATAGAGATTTGATTTTAGTACTAAAAAAGAATCTATTTGCTCATATATTTTTATACAAAATTGAACTGGCGTTAACGTTAAAATAAACTACCTCGGGTCATTCTCTTGTAGTTCTGTGACGCTGTTATGATACGATTTATCTGTATAATATAAACATGTTTTTAATTAGTCCATTTCTTTAGTTCTCCTTAAAATTGTTTTTAAACTTGATAATATTTTAGAATCGACTGAATTTTACTCGAATTCGCTTTGTATACTAATTATTGTATGTAATTTGCAATTTATGTTACTTTGTATACATAATAGGCATGTTAGTTCACTGCTAGATTGTTATTAGATGTAGATGACAAAACTATAAAAATACACAAACATTAATGTGGAAAATGTGGGTCCCAGAATTTTCTCAAATGCTATTCGGTCCTCCAGCGACCAATTTGTATAAAAATAAGATTATTCCTCGAATACAAAATCTGCATGTCGCCTCCTGAGTGTCTTTACTGTTGGCCGCCTTACAAGAAACAAAAATATGACAGGCACCTACACCAGTCCATATGGCATTTTTCAATTTCCCTTATTACCCAGCCGAAATATAAATATGCACATTTATCGGATGTATACAATGACACCAAGACCAAGTGCCACCAAATTTTCTATCTATAAGTAGCCGTTATTTTTAACTATTTTTGGTAAAAAATAAAGATTATAATAAAATTTATATGAGAATATAGGCCAAATTATGAACCAATCATGTTAATATAATAAGCCCGTAGTGCTTCTCAATTTTTAATCAGAACTTTTGATTACCTACACTACTTTCGAAATATCTGTCCAATAAATAATATCTAGGTAAGTACATTATAATTTCGTTGATTTTATATAATATTGCACTACGAGCTTTTACTATAACAATATTATATTAAGTAACTGAAGTTGTCTAATTGATACGCCAAATTATTAAATTAGATTACGACTAATTAAATATTGTTTTATTTTTGAGTGAACATAAAACCACAACCCTAATTTTGCCGTCCTAACGATAACCATCACATTCGACATTTTTGAGTATATTCAGTTATTATTAGCATATTCAGAATCAGCGCAGCGAGGTCTACAATGATCACTGATCAGTAATACAATTTTTAAAGAATGAGCAAGAATGTGAAAATTAGCACACGTATTTAGGACACAGGATCGTATTGAAAATTAGAGCACGCAGATCATCGCTCCCCTGCGAGGGGGAGGGTGTCAACATGTCCGTCCTCTGCGCTCCTATTTACAATTTATAACATCGTCGTCGTTATACCTACTAGGGAAATTTTGGTGTCGTTTTCGTATAAATAATGGATGACTAATTCAATTTTGAAACAATACCTTACCTATTCCATTGAAGAAATTCGAGAAAATTAAAACAATGTAAAACTGATAACAATAATTTAGATCTGTTATTGTCGATAACCGAAGAGAAGAGAAGAAGAAGAGCCGAAGATCGGGCTCAATGGCGCGCCCTGGGAGAGGCCTATGTCCAGCAGTGGACTAGAATAGGCTGCTGATGTCGATAACGTCAAAAGAATTAAATAAAAGATACACTTAGAAAGGTTTAAATATCATTATCTCACAATAAGTACCTAGGTATGTTAAAAAAAATATTAAGTGTCGCGCAGAAGAGCTTTTCCATGGTAAGAGCCGTGTGTAACGCTCGCGCCTTATTAACAGCTGAAATAATAAAACTTATAATTGATACAAGCATTGGAACGTGAATAATTTCAACTAGTTTTGGAACGCACTCTAGAGAAGGATGAATATTTGGAAGTCTGTCGCTGAACATAAGGGAAATGTTACAGTGAAATACAAAGGCCCTTACGCCGATAGACATTTTTATACAATCATTAAAAACGATAGCACCTCCATTATGCAACCACTGTAATTCTGCTCAACCTCAAACTCTGGAGCATATTTCCTTCGAATGCTCGACTTTTGCAACGTAAAGAATAAAATTATCTTCATAGACTATTGGAGCACTTTAATATCCCCTGCTGCCTACCAATTCTTTTATTTAACAGAAGCCTTTTCAAGAGCATAGGTAGGTATATGATTTCATCACAATAACTGTAGAAAAGATTTTAAATTATATAAGAAATTTAAACCTAAAGACAAGGCTGTATGGCTCAGTCCTTTGCTTGTCTGTAATGGACGAACATTGGACGGAACATAGTAACATCATCATCAACTTGCTTTCTCCCGCGCTTTTGTGGCATCACGTCAGTTTTGTTTCGTTTTGTCTTGCAAATTGTTTTACAGTAGTGCTTTTCTAGTAAGAATGTGTTTTTCTTGCCCGAAGAACTTCTACAAGATGTGAATAATGTGTGGGACAGTGAAGTAAACTCAAATAAGACACTGCAGCCCGATCCGTACTTAGCTGGTTTTTGAAGAGCCATACTGCGTCCGGGACGCTTCTTCTTTGGTTCAGATAGTGCAGAAGCGTGGAAGATTCTTCCAGATAGCATTGTAATGTGTCACACCAGCATTTTAATGAAAGCTTGAAAGAGTTTACATCGACACGGCTGTATGGGCTCAGTTCCCTTTGCCTTAAAAAATATAACAAAACATCAACTTGCTTTGCTTGCATTGCTTGTTATTTTCTTGCGTATTTGTCAGTTTATTTAGGTAAAAAACAAACCTATAGAGAATTCATATTTGTAAGTAAAATTTCCAGTTTGTGTTTAGTTTTGGTTATTCAGTTGTAAAGTGTATTCATCGAAAACTGCGCGGCAAACTTGTAAAGTGTCAAAGATCTGTGGTTAACTTTTCGTGAATTTTCCATGCTTTATAAAGCGGAATGGATAATTTTCAACAGACATCTATGTCGAACTGTGGACAGTAAGTACCTTTGCTTATCTATCACTTGTATGTAGCTGTACGAAATTGCATACCTACTTTACTATTACCTACTTTAAGTACCTACCTATCAGCTGGCGATATTTTTATATTTTTGTAGGTGAAATGATTACATACATAGCTATTAGGCACTAATATGAACCAATCTAATTTTAATTACACTGTTGATTCTTTAGTTGTTAAGTCTAATAAATAAATTTATTTGAAATAGAAGCAAACAAAATAAATGTCTTTAGTCACTCACTTAGAAAGTAAAAGAGGATTCTCCTTTTGAGACAACTCTCTTCTGAGTTTCGACATAAATTTGATCAATTCAGCTATAGTTCTGACTCTCAAAGTTTAGGTCTAGGAGGATCCATACCAAGTATAAAATCTATTTGTAAGTTTTGTGCAAAAATACTTGCTCGTTTTACTCACTACCAGAGTTCGAAAATATCCGATATTTATTATAAATATCAAAATATAAAATTTTGTTAATCAATCTTTTTATATATATCGATATTTTAAATGATATACAATAAAATATCGATATTTTAAATGATATACAATAAAATATCGATATTTTAAATGATATACAATAAAATATCGATATATATAAAAAAATTGATTTACAAAATTTTATTTTGCCATTATATAAATGTAGGTAGTCCTTTTATTTTATGTTACTGTGATATAAAAAAACAAGATTATATATTTCAATATTTTTTTATAAATTTTTAAAACCATAGAAAATATTGAAATAGTTACAACTTCAATCACACATAATATTTGGTCACAAAAGTCAATAATGTAAATCTATCTATCAGATCAACTCAATATCCAAATTAGGCTACTTTCCTTTTTTGACATCTGGTTTAGGCGTTTATAGTGTCACCAAAGGCCGCTTGCGCGAATATGCGTGTTAATTTTTTTTAACCCGGGCTAACTCGCGAATTGTCTATGGTTTACATACAAAAAATTTCAGGGTTTGCGTTGATGCAAGACGTTATTGGAATTCCCCCATGTTAGACACTAACTCTCGAGTTAACTCTTGATTCTACTTTCGCGCAAGTGGCCCTAATTTATTTGCCAGACGAAAACTAGAATAAATACTAGCTCAGCGTCAGTTGTTCACACATATTAATAGATTTTTCTGTGCTTCCGCTGCAGCCACTGGGATCTCTCTTATTTATAACCAAGAGTTTCCACCAGTATAATTTTACAACAAACTCTATGTTCAGATTTGGGTCAAGGGAATAAATTTTATGTGAAAATTAGAAGTCTGTTTCTTAGACCTACGTGACAGACGGATGGACAGACAGGCTAAGTAGCAAAAGTATAGTGTTGCGTTTTCTCCTTCGGCATATGGAAACCTAAAAAGTGTAAGAGAAGCTTTTGAAATATTTGACAATTTAATGTTATGAATTATGATCCATAATCAATATATCATGGTGCCAGTTTGGCTTGTCAGTTTTAATTACTGAAGTACAGTTACTTTCACAATATCACCACAGTGTCATGTAGGTATGTTACTGCCAAAGTCTTTGTACGAGTATTCACTTGCCACTTGTAACACCACACTGCAACAACTGCAAAGTATGCGCATGTTTGCCATGGTAACTAAACATTTGTGCGATTTTAATTATAAGTGGGGCTTTCCAAAAATTGTCAGTTAACCGCTTATTATCAACCTCATTGTTTTACTTTTAATTAAATATCACTTGCGTGCGAACTTTAGTTATTTTTTATTTAATTGTTTAAAAAATAATGCCAGTCACTTTTCAATCGCTATGAAGGTACCACGAGAAGCATTTTGTGCTATGATCTATTATGATTTTAAACGAGGGTTAACATATAAGGAATCTCATGAAAATTTAATTTGGTTTCGTTAGTTTAAGCGTGGAGCGACCTAAAATGACCTTAGACAGGGGCGACCACCAACAGCAGTCACACAAGAAAACGTCATCAGGGTGGAGTGGCTATAAAGGAATGCCGCAACATTACCAAGCGCGAGATTCAGGATGAACTGAAGATTGGATCACAGACGGTTTACATCATTTTAACATGACCATCTTAAAGTTAGGAGGGTTGCATCGCGATGAATACCCCACTCTCTCACAGAAGAGCAGAAAATCCGACTTGTAGACTGGTGCCAGTTTATGCTAGATACATTCGATGGAGGTAGCTCACAACAGATGACCTACATCTTGACTTCCGATGAATCGTGGATATACAACTACGACCCGCTTACGAAAATAGCAATCGACAGAATGGTTCTTTGAAGAAGACGATTTACCCACTAAGATTCGCGGTCGAAGCGTCAACAAAAAACTGGTTGCCGTTTTTTTCCGTCGTAGTGGACCTGTAACCGTAACAGTTAATAGCCAATGGTATAGCGAGGTTTGCCTGCCGCAAGTCTTCCAGGAGCTCAGCTTCTGGGCGATCGATCGGACGATCGTCCCGCTTAACGGCCGCCAGAACAATGAACTTTTTAACCTATTCGGGCGTGCAATTGCTACCACATCCTGTCCTGTCAGTACAGTCCTGACTTGTTTCCGTGTGATTTCTTTTTGTTCCCCACGTTGAAGAAATCTCTGCGGGGAAGGATATTTACGGCTGCGGACGAAGCAGTAGACCAATTTAGGCGGGTTTTTTTCGACCTTCCCCAAGAACAGTTTTCACATGTTGTGAAAGCTGGTTTAGTCGAATACATAAGTGCATTGATGCCGCAGGGATTAACTTAAAAAAGTTGTAAATAAACATTTGTAATATTTCTTTTATTTTGTATTTGACTAAAAAATAATGGATAGCCCTAGGTATAAACATTAAAAAAACAAAAATAATAATAAAAAAACATAAAAAACTAGAAAAAACAGTAGTGAATACATATAAAGAAAGACTTTCCAAAAACTTCTTGGTTGTCATGTAGTTAATAGCTAATCTATTTCCATAAAAGAGTCATTCAAGAGAAGATAAGAGTTCAAGAGTCTTGTGTGAAAACTTGCCAAATTACAGATTTAGTTTTAAGCAAGCAATTATGCAATAAATCATTTAAAAAAAAGGTAGGGTACTACATAACTTCCTATACATAATGTCAATAATCTTGTAAACAATTATATAAATATGTGTAAATAATTATAATAATTATACTAGCAAGCAATAATTTTTATATTTGTAAAATGTTATTTTTTTGTAGGTAAGTTTGAAGCATCTTTAATTAAACTTGGCATCCAGTTAGGTCTCTTGCTTTTAACGGCGAAGCCGACGGGTCTACTGGTTCCTTGCACCGAACTTGGCTCATTTTTTCACATTTTTGGTTTTGTGTGGAATATTGATACTTTTTGTACAGTTATAAATACCTTATTATTAATATTTAATCCGCGTTTACATGTTATTTGTTTCTTTTCATTATCACGATTAAAAACTAATAACTTTTCAAAAAAATATTACGACTTCATTGCTAGGCATAACTTGGTTTTGTCTATGATCCTCAGTACAAGTACCTACCCTTCAACGTTGTCATTGCCGTAACCTATCTTCAAACTCCAAGATCAGACCCTAATAACCAATATCACTTTTGAAACTGCCTCTGTCCTTCTAAATAAATAAAATTCGTTTGGGCTGGACAGCTTTTGGGAAATTGCGTCATATCTTTTCGTCGTCGTTACCACAAAGTCTTGAGAAGAAGGTCTACAATCAGTACGTCCTACCTGTTATGGTATATGGTGCCCAAACGTGGACACTCACGGCAGGGCTAGTCCGAAAGTTCAAAGTCGCTCAACGAGCAATGGAGAGGGCTATGTTCGGTATCTCTTTGATGGATAGAGTTAGAAATGAAGTCATCTGTCACTAAACGCGAGTTACCGACATAGCTCATGATTAGCAAGTTGAAGTAGCAATGGGCTGTCCTTGTCTGTCACAGAACCGACAACCGTTGGGGTAGACGAGTTCTAGAGTGGAGACCGCGTACAAGAAAGCGCAGTGTAGGACGCCCCCCTGCCCGTTGGACCGACGACCTGAAGAAGGTTGATGGGGATGGTTGGATGAGAAAGGCGGATGACCGAGTAATGTGGCGTGCCCTAGGAAAGGCCCATGTCCAGCAGTGGACAGACACGGGTTAATAGATAGCACAAATAGTTCCCGAGATATTGACCTCTGAATATCAACATTTTTCAGTTGACTCAGAAGCTTGAAAGAATACTTGTATGAAATAACTTAGCATAAAATTATATTTAAAATGACACATATATAATTAATGAAGAGGTCTTCGTTTATTTTATATAGGATGGCGACACAGGGCCCTGTGTCACCATCCTATATAAAATAAACGAAGACCTCTTCATTAATTATATATGTGTCATTTTAAATATAATTTTATGCTAAGTTATTTCATACAAGTCGTACATTTTTAGAAGTCGGGAATGAAGAATTTGTATAACATATTTTTTGGAATAAATGCACTGGGCCTGAAAATGTATGGAACGTCGCCATTGTTCTTTGGTGTGTAGTTAGGTCACTGGAAATATATAAAGAAAACATATACTCGTAGTTTGTTACGATCTGACCAAGAATTTCAAAGGTAGCGCACTCCTCAAAGATAAATAGATTCAACATACTCTCAAAGATAAATAGATTCAACATAATGTGACTGCCAAATGTTCCTGTGACATCATGGTAGAAAGTGACTGTTTTTAATTCTAAAGAAATTGAAAATGAAATGTTACTCACCCATCGACTTGCAAACACATCGCAGTCATTTGATGACCTTATATGTACATACCTTGATATGTTGTATTTAAATCAAAAGTCATATCGCTAATACTTACCGTTGTATCTTGGTGAAATTTATATATGATTAGTGTTAAGTAATATACTGTTTAATGGTTTTTATTCGATGCCGGTTTCGTTACATATCTTCAGGTGCAAACTTCGGAGAAGGGGGAGAACAGTCATTTTTTGCACATTTTTGCCTATAAGTCAAAACTATAGCACAAAAAATATAGTTTTGTAATGTGCAAACAAAGTCCTTTCATATGATACCCCACTTGCCTCAGTTACCCTACTTTCACATTGCAACCCCCCATTTGGAACCCCAATTTCAATAAAAGTACTATTATTTCTAAATTTATTTTACATATGATAGATGCGGGCAAGCAAGTTCTACAATTGTGCCAAATTTCAAGCCGATAGCTTCAGTAGTTCCTGAGAAAAACAGCTGTGACATACAGACAGACAGATGGACGGACGTACACCGAAGTCTCACCATTTATTAGGTTCCTTTTTAAGATTTTGGTACGGAACGAAACGGTATATTATTTATCACTAATAGTGACTTACCTACAGTTATATCATAACTCAAAAAATTTAAGGAACCCCCGACTTACCATTTTAATTGTGGAGATCCCCTTACTCTTTATTGATAATCATCAGGTTCTCAAGATTCCAGATGTGGAAGGGCACCTTGGAACTAAACATTTGAGCTCAATCTCGAACCGCCTAACTGTTACTATTCCAGAGATCCTATCTGACATCAAAATATTCCGAGATTTTGGAAAGCCCTGATCCAAAATGTATCAAACATGGCTAAGTAAAACACTCTCGACAAAATTCAATAAGAAATGGGCCTCAATTTTTAAAACATCGCTTAATTCGTTTTGGTCGGGGGTTAAAAATTATGGAAATCGCGATTAAATGTTTCTCACTAACATTATTTCCCTTCAAGTACGAGTACGTAATACATTTTTTGAGTGGCCCGACCCCCTGTAGATAATATAAAAGTTCTTTGCTTGACCCCAGCATATGCCTCGTAGGCTATATTGAATAAGTTTACGCATCTCTTGACGTATCGTAGAGTTGAGAAATTGAAGATCAGACAAGTTTATGTACATACGAGTACATATTAGGTAACTTACCCAACTTTTTGTTTACAAATGATATATATTTTTATACATGATGTCGACTGTGTTACGAATATAAACTTTTATAAAGTCTTTAAAAATAAGATTTTTAAACACAGAATGGTTTTTATATTTAATTTAAGTCACTACACAGAACAGTTTGAATGTTACAATTCATCTCGTGTATACAGAAGTACACTATAACTACAAACGAAACGGTTTTGATACATGCATCGATCTGAGGACTGCTCGGTATGCAATAACGACTGGAAAGATAGATTAATCAGGTACAGCAGACCATCAGACATGATTTCAATATGTTTACCTTTGACTAAATAATTATTTTATTATAATTATAACGGTCATTGCTGTGTGTGAAATAAACATATTACTTACTTACTTACTCTATATTAATTAGATAAAATTGCAATTTGGAATTATTATATGTAATTCACTAATTAATTCAACATTTGAATCCGTAACGTAGCTGGTAGAGTTAACAAGCTTAATCACTCGCTAACGAAGGACTCTGCAGCTCACATTGTGAACGGATTATCATATGACCTACGTACTTTTAGAAGTAGATTTGCTTTTATATTCAGTTCAGCATAGGAATTGTATAGTGAGTGCTATTATTCAGATTATGTTCCTACTAGGTATATATCGTACGGTTTAAGTTGTTAGGTAGGTACAGTGGACAACACATCAGGCTACGGAGGTGTGGGTTCAAGTTCCACCAGTCGTGTTTTTTTTTGTATCGCTTATTTCTGTAAATATATTCAGTTTCTGAATTATTAAAAAAATGAGACCTGCCTCTACTAACAACGGTGACATTTTCAAATTTTTTTTAATTATTATATGAATTTAATAATATATTGTTGCTGGGTTTTCCCGTCTTCGCGATCTACAATGACGAACACATCAGGGTATACTTTGTCGGTTTAACTTATCTGACACATCCATACAAATGTCAAGGAATCATAAGAAACACTTATTGCCACAGGGTTCCACAGAGTATAACTTGATGTGTGTGCAATGTGTCTTCCACTGTGTCAGGGAGAGTCAAGTGGACGGAGGGCAAATCTTGAAATATTTACTGGACCCGCGTGCTCCATCGTCGACCTCATCATCGACCTCATCGTCGACCTCATCGTCGCTTACCATCAGGCGAGATCGAGGTCAAATGCGGGTTCAGTAGTAATCCAAACCAAAAAAAAATATGATTGGAAACCTGTCAATACATTGGACTTCAGTCGCGTTTTGAATTTTCCTTCGTTACACGTTTTGATTAGATTCGGATTGAACTTTTTTTTTAGGTGAAATAATCCTGTGGTTTAAATTGAGGTTACGAAGGTTACGTGTAAGCTATTAGAAAATATGTATATATTTTACTTTAGATTTAAAATAGTATTAAAAGCATTTATAAATAAGCGTATTTTTAAATTCTGTATATACTCGTATTAGCTTGAATTAATAATAAATATGTAAGTATAATAAATTATTTGCAGGGTTGAAACCATTCATTCAATATTGATAACTTTTGTCTTACGTCCATACGACTTGATATATATCTACATATATACAGTAACACTTATAAGATTTAAGTATGAGCCACCATTTTTCCAGCATCAAATATGTTTACTTCTAGAGACTAATATCTTAATAGTCTTAGGGAGCATTCTTCAGTGTTAAACCCTATTGGGAGTGCATGGGGTATCTAATACATCTTAAACCTATTTGTTTCCTTTAAATCTTACTTATAGCTTATAAGTTGTACAAATTATAATGCGCAATATGTAGTTCTTCTATGACTATAGTGAATCTGTGTTTGCGAACTCCATTTTGTTCCAGATGATCACAGATTGTCAGCAATAATCTATCCAGCTAGAATATTTACCTACTTATAAATAAGTACTATGTAAGAAATACTAAAACGAATGCGTAGCAAGAAAATTTTATGCATTGTTTGATTCTGAAAAATTGGTGGTTTAAACTTAAAACATGTAGGTCATTGTAGGTAGGTAAGTAGGAAAACTATCGACACATGTGTCGATGTAACTAGGTGGGTACGATGGGATCATGATTCCATTTTAATTTATGGTAATGAACGTTATTATTTTAAGTAATGTGCCGAGTAGTGTACAGTCGTCTGCAGAGAAAGGTTCACAGGAGCTACATGTGCGTTCGAGATTTTGTCAAAAACCACAAAGCCAATTCTGTTTTTTTTCACTGGGATTTAGTTTAGAATGAAAGCCATATTACCAGTGTAAAAATCGCTCCAATACGTTTTGAGAAAATATCAAACATGCCCGTGTATACATACTTTTCTCAGCAGGGGAGAGGACCGTACCAAAGAATATTATAGTATGGTCCCGTCTTCAGTGCTATCGTTTTGAGCCCCTGCTCTGTTTGCAGGTAAAGGCGTCGGGAGCCGACGCCGAAGCGGGCTCTCAACATCATGACGCGCTTCAGACATATCAGGTACATACATAACATATATTTCACACGTTATTTACTTATTTATGATGTCAAGAGTGTCAATTTCATATACGCTTTCATGCTCTGCATCGGTGCCGACGCCACCTCCCCCCAATTTCAGGGTCGGCTGCAACGTTACTGAACCAGATAATACTTAATAATACAGACTGAACCTCGTGGTAATTTATAATGATTTTACCCATGCAGAAACTTTTTACAGTTAGCATGCCATTTTTTATTTTAATCATCAATACTTGTACTTATGCTACTTTTTCGGGGTAGTAAAAATGAAACTTGGCCGAATTGATACCTTGGCCTTTGTCGCGGTTATATTACCATGTTTTTGAACAAACTATAAGATAAAGATGATTATTAGTGTGTATCTGTGAATTTAGATTAAACAATACAGTTTATTGAATGGTAATCACGGCAAGCAAAGTATGAGGGGCTTGCTTGACACGCGAGGATGTCTGTCGGTGGCAGGCGCAACAGGTATACTAGGGTGTACTTGGCGTACGTCCATTGTGATTGTGAACTGCGGGGGGGAAACATTATATTTAACATAAAAACATTTTCATTTTGTACGCATTTTCGGTTTTACTACAAGTACGACCGTAGATAGCTCTCAAATTATGTAACAATATAAAAACTGTGTTCGATGTTATAGGCGCTTTTTTTTCTATTCCCTAAAACACTGAATGTTATATCTGAACTGATTTTTATCAATTTTTGTGAGAATTCCTGAGATATTAACGTAAATAAACTCAAAGTAAGTAAATTTAGGTCTACTATGATAAAAATTATGTAAAAAAATTAAAAACCGACTCTATTGAAGTTGGCTTTTAGTTATTTTATAGGCCGCCGACTTCAGTAGAATATTTTTTTTTACCCTTCGTAATTATTATTTATCAATGAAACGAAGCCCTAACAAATTCAATGATATCTGGGTACACTGGAATACACATCTAACTCGTACTCTGTGGAACCCTGTCGTAAAAAGTTTTTCTTATGTTTTCTTGACATTTGTATGGATGTGTCAATTAAGTTAAAGCGACAAAGTATACTCTGATGTGTTCGTCATTGTAGATCGCGAAGGCGGGAAAACCCAGCAACAATATATTATTAAATTCTTATACTAATTAAAAAAATATTGAAAATGTCACCGTTGTTGGTAGAGGCAGGCAGAGGTAAACTGAATATATTTACAAATATCAGAAATAAGGGATATAAAGAAACGTGGGACTTGAATCCACACCTCCGTAGCCCGCGCGTTATCGAATTTCGCCACAGTGGTGGTCAAGTCCACCGGCGGTATTTACGCATTGCTTACTTCCTCATTTATAGATAAGAAGTAAATTCAGAGCATAAAAAAATAAAATTATACCTTGGTTGAACAGATTTAGATGTTTGTTCTCATAATTTTCCCTATTTCAAACAATACCAATCCTAACACAATACATTCCATTAATATCAACCCCTAGTTATTGATAAATTTCGATACTAATCCACATACGCTTCGAATTGAGAACCTCTTCTTTGTTTTGATCGTTGGTTAAAAAAGCATGTACCGTCCAAAGATAATTTTTGTTACATCTGCTCAAAAATGGGCGTATTTTTTAACAGAAAACTGCACCAAGTGCCGCTTTGCCACACTAGTGTGCCAATATTGTATGGAAATCCATTACCGGCGATCGGAAGTACTGGCAATCAAGTCGCTAACTATTATAACGAATACAAACAAACCAGACCTTCTAATGGAATGATTTTATATATGTGATGTTATTTCATGACTAATATTTAAATAAAACAAAACCTCAATTTATTTAGAAAATACAGTTTTAAATATTTAAAGACGTTATTATTACTTACAACAGTGCCTACATCAACGTGGAGATGGTTTTGATCGTCGTCGGTTGGCGCTATGGTTAATTTAACCAATTTGGCGCCTGTTATCAATTATTTAAAAAACCTTATAATCGTTACATACCTATGTTATTATTGTTAATAATCATAACTGTAATTTTTATTAAACGAATGGTGAATTTGTTTGATAGTAGAGTTTCAAATTTTTTATTAACGTTGCGAACGAGTCTTGTTGTCTCGTCCGCCAATGTGGTCTATCCCTCACTAGTTACACAATCTACAATTTTTTACTGATTCACAGAACTTACATACTTCCATAATATGCTAACTACCTAGCTATTTATTCACGGGAAGTATATGTAGGAATAACTAAATGTGTTATAAGTTGTGTTTGGCAAGGGCATTTAAGTTAAGATCAACCGACCGATCAAATTATTCAAACATTGTGGTTTTCTACCCATATCGGATGTTTCAGAATCAGTGTAGAGTTTGGCTGATATACTCGTACTTACCTACCTAACCGTGTACAGCCTCAACAAAATCGGTACTGTGATTACTGTGAAATGAATGTATCATTTTAGATCAGGGATTTTTTGCGTTGAGCCCCCCGGATTATAAAAAATATATTCATGTCCCCTTTTAATTTTTTTTTCATTGTTACAATAAAAGCATCATTTTCACGACATTTATTTCTCAGTTACAAGCATAAATGTTGTGTGTGGCCTGACCGAATTAGTGGATTTAAAACTTCAAATGGATTTTTCTTTAGAATGTCCGAACACATTGGGTGATCTTATGATCTCTTTACTCTTATTGTGGCGCGCCCCACTGGTTGAGTCCTGTTTTAGATATTGGTACAGGCTATACTGCCACCTACCAGCGCACCACCACCACCTACCTATACCAGCGCTGGAGGCATTCTTGTCTGCAGCAATAAGCTGAGTTGAGGCCCTTTTCACAACAACAGCAGACCATCAGACATGATTTAGATATGTTTACCTTTGACTACATAATTATTTTATTATAATTATAACTGTTTCGGTCATTGCTGTGTGTGAAATAAACGTATTACTTACTTTCTTACTTACCTACCCAATTAAAATCCATGGAAGTAATTTTAACTTTAACAGACCCTGCATAGACAACTGTATCTGTTCTACCTGTTTTTAGAACCATCATGTTAATTGACTATAGCTAAGTACGTACAACACAAAAGTAAGATTCGCTCGAAGACCATGGAAAATTCTCATTGATGCTCAATTGGTTGCGTAGTGTCGGGTGTGCGTCTCAAGTTTCCACCAAGATTGCTGCTCGCTAGCGTTCGACGCGACGCGACGCTGTCAGATGGCAGTATTTGGTGTCGCCAGTAATTACAGTGAGCTGAATGAAGTAGGTATATTTCGCCCCATTTTTCTCTAGTGTCCATATTTATTTATAGTTAGTTGGGTAGCCCGTGACCGTTGTTTGTATATGGTTACCTACGGGACTAAAATATTTTTCTCGTGATGCAATCTGGCTGAAATATAAACTTGTAGAGTTTAAAGGGAGTTAGAAGCAGGATCAAGTGTGGCACGATGTAACAAGGGACACAGTATAACAGTAAGGATATCTCTGTTTCTTTTCAACAGCCTTATGACGTTTTTGATAAACACACTCGCTGTCACCTTGAGCAGCTGTCATCGATCGGCATGATGCTATGAAAATGAGAATACCTTTGAAAATATGTTTTTTGGAAAAAATACGTGAAGAATTTGAACAGACCAGTTTTGTTTTTGTTGGAAAACCTATAGTTTTTTTATAGCAAATATATTGTTTATATAATTGATTGTTGTTTAATAGGCCAACAAAGTTTACCGGTATATCTAACCTATAAAATTCTAATTGACATTCATTTAACAGAATACTGTCCGGGATACAGTATAACGGGGCACAGTGTAACTTGTCACAGTGTGCCTTTTCAGTTTTAATTTTTTATTTTCATTAAAAGTAGTTCAGAATCGGAGTAGGAAGACGCAAATTTGTCTGAATGGGGAAAAAATATGAAAGATGCTTTATCGTTAGTAGAAAATCGCATTGGATGATATTGAGCTTGAACTACCTTTACCGGAAAAAAGACAAAACGTCAGGCTAATTTGTTACTCTTTCCAAAAAATATATGTTAAAGAGATAAAATTTGTGTCTCTTTGTTTTTATTTTTTATAAATGTTTAGTGCACTATTATAGTGTGCCCTGACTTGTTACACTGTACTCTTATGGCTGTTCAACTGTACCCCAGACCTGGGGCACACTATAACAAAATTCGGATCTCAGAAAACTGTCAAAATAAATAATATTTAAGGATAATTTCTAACGTTTTGTAAATCTAATTTGAAGGTTAAAGACTACTGATTATATAGACTAAAAAGAAGGTGATTTAATAAACGAAATTTTTTCTAAAAGTACAAATGACTTTTTTGTTACACTGTGCCCCAACTGACCCTACTTATTTAAAGGCATATAGAGACTAGAGACAGTCAAATATTATTTTCGCGAGAAACAACGACGTAAGCGCTTGTTAATAGGCAATTAATTTTAGAGGACACTAAATTTTCAAAATGGCGATTTTTAAATTTTTATCTTCATCTTAACTCGCTCATTAAAAACCATAGGCAAAAAATTGCGTACTTCCTGTCGACCTGGAGTCACCTGGCATCATGGAAGGTCTTAATGAAAACTAATACAGGAATAGATCCGAAAATAGAAGAATGCGGAAGATTACCAGATAAATATTATAGCCCCTCGTATCTTGTAAAATTATGTATCGTGGTTCATATTGTACAAAAGTTGTAAGAGTTTTTTCTCAAAATGGCGATATGTACTTCCTTCTTTTATAAAATGGATCTGCAGTACCTACTTACGTACAATGGAAGATACATCAAGCTATACTTTGTGGAGCCCACATATTTCCTGTTCTGAAGTGGAACCCTATCGCTATAAGTTGTTGTCATATGATTCCTTGACATTCGTATAAATATGTAAAATGCGTTGTCCACTGTACATACCGTATAACTATACTACCAGTGTTATGATGGGTGTGGCAAGAAAATGTACAATTGTAAAATACTTATTATATTAAAATTATATAATGTTACGAAACCCATATAATAGGGCGAGACTTGCGAGTTCTACTTGCACTTGTCCATTTCTTATCAGGTAAATTTCAAAAATCCTGATACCGAGGAACTTGACAATTGGCTACAACATTCGTTATATCGTCAATTTAAACAACAAACACAGTACTAAAACCTGTAAGTATAATGATTTGTATAATGATGTTGCTATCTAAACAAGCAAAAGATTTTGTTCACATTATTACATTTGGACTTTTAAATTTGGACATTTTTCAATTTGGACGTTTGTCTACCAAACCTATTAAACTTTAGTACTTTTATAAGATAAGATTTATTTCATAAGATTCGACTCGCCCTTGGCCGGCTTTTGTTTACCACTATTTCAAGATTTCCAAGCGAAGTCATGTGAGGGCACCGAAAGTGGTAATACTTCAGTTGGGGTGGCTCTATGTTTACTTACTTGCCTTTAGGCAAATTATCGCCCCGCCTTGATAATATACAGTCAAAAGTCGATGATGAAGATTATTTATTAAAACATGTAAAAGTATAGTGTCTCAGGTGTCCGTGTAACCAAGGAAATTTTATACTAAGTACGTAGTACTTAATAGTTTTATGGATGTAACTCAGTGTAACTACTGATCATAGATTAAATGAACGTATAAACTTGTAAGAAAACGGTGGTCAAAATATGCATGCATTTTTTATGGATGTAACTCAGTGTAACTACTGATCATGGATTAAATTAACGTATAAACTTGTCAGAAAACGGTGGTCAAAATATGCATGCCAGTAAAAAAAATTACTATATCCCTTATAGATAGATAATACATTGTTAGTTTTCCTTTGTTTACATATTTAAAATATTTTTTATAAATAGATAGTCAATCACATAGCGTTTTATGCAAGGATTTCATTCAAGAAGTACTAACTAGATGTCGCTAATGTCCAATGTCTAGTTATCAGTGTCCAATGTCTAATGTCTAATGTCCAATGTCCACTGTCTATTTGGATTCTAATTCCATTAACCTATTAAACAGTTTAGTCCTATCAAACACAAAGTCCAGTATATAAAACAAAGTCCTTCATTTAAAAAAGTCCAATATTTAAGTCAGCATTTTAATACAGTTTATATAAGTAAGTATATAACTTACTACTATACTAACTGATTGTGGTTTCGTATTGACCAAAATAACCAAATGTGATTTGTAAAATTACTATAACTTACTACTATACTAACTGATTGTTGTTTCGTATTGACCAAAATAATCAAATGTGATTTGTAAAATTACTATAACTTACTACTATACTAACTGATTGTTGTTTCGTATTGACCAAAATAATCAAATGTGATTTGTAAAATTACTATAACTTACTACTATACTAACTGATTGTTGTTTCGTATTGACCAAAATAATCAAATGTGATTTGTAAAATTACTATAACTTACTACTATACTAACTGATTGTTGTTTCGTATTGACCAAAATAATCAAATGTGATTTGTAAAATTACTATAACTTACTACTATACTAACTGATTGTTGTTTCGTATTGACCAAAATAATCAAATGTGATTTGTAAAATTACTATCACCGCACCGACCAAAACGCATTTTATAATTTAAAGAGATCTATTGCAAAATTAAATGTTTCATTTTCATCGGGTTATCGGGGTCGATCGGTCCTCGCAATGCGTTACAGTACCTACAGCTATTAGGTGTATTGGCTACGTTTCATTCGTTGCATAATATTACGTTATGTTTACTAGCCTCGGCACGTGTAAGCTGTACTCCACCATTATTATCAATTGCATTGCGACTATATTTTTATGCGCTTAGTACATTGCTGCATACTTATAGATAGGTTAGAATGTTTACTTCTCTAACGTCGTCGTATTCGTTGCACTATAGGATTATTTCAAGGTAAAATTGTACGCAATAGTGAAGAGCAGGTTCATGGGCGACTCGACGTCACGTTAGCGCGATGCACTTTTAGTTGAGATCTCGAGTGTTGAATAATACAGAAGGAACTGCAATTACGCGCGCGTCCTTCTGAATCCATGTACTTCGTCATGGTTTTCCATGTCACATTATTTTATTAACTCAATAGTAATTATAATGTAATGTGTGTATCTGACCAAGTCCAGTTTCATAATTCGTTTCAATGAAACATTAGTGATATTGAAGTGAAAATAATAATTTATTTTGTTATGTGTGAAGTAAATCAAATTCAACGTCTTTCATCCTATAGGTATAAAAGTTTTCACATTTTGTAGTTGTCGATTGTCGATTCCTATTCCTACTAAAATTGTCATCTGATTTTAAAGAATTGATCGTTTAAATGCTGCCATCCCTCCGTCTGTACAATAGCCACAGAATATATATATATAAATACCATACCATAATATCTATAATTCATAAAATACTTAGGTATATTTTTCCATAGACCTAGTTTGAACTCAGTATAATTAGATTTTTTACGAGTATAGTCCTACTGCTAATTTTCTTCCTGCAAAGGTTTAGGTAAGTATACAAAAAATAAAAGCTTTTAAAAATTAATTTATATGTCCAACCTATCAAGCGGAAGCGGGTATATACGAGTATCTATAATTATATAGTTGCGAATTTCAATATTCTACAGAATTGGTCTCGCTGGAATCAACATGATGATGGTGATTCGGATTGGTTATTGAACAATATCTGACCTACTAGTAGTATTGAAACCATAAAACCTACATCTGAATTCCAAATTCATAATAAATTACGAATAAAATTGAAATTTATTGAAACCGTGTCGTCCAATATTATTTCCCAAAACAACTTGTTTCAAAAATAATTACTTGCCCAGAAAGACCACAAGTATTTTCTCGATCTGAATTCAGTTTGGCGGATTATTAGTACTGCAATGCTAGCGCAGGCGTCCCCTTCAGTGAGTGTTTTGGAGCAAGGGTTGTGAGTTCAGAACGACCGTAACCCTGCAAGAGGGTGGAACGCCTATAGAGGCGTTTTGTAGCCGCGGCAGTCGGGTGGTAACGCCGGCCAGAGCGGTCGCCTGAGAGCGGCGCGCGCGGCCGCGGGATGGCGCAAGATTACACGAGAGTCCACGAGTTTTACTTGCAGCTGCAGGATTTGCATCCACCACAACACTACGACCAGTATGCCCTGTCCCAGTGAGTACTTTGAAAATGACGCGTTTCTCGTTTCCGCGTCTAAAACGTAAACAATAGCAGTATCCACGTCACTTATTTATCACGTACCCATTTTGCAAACTTAGTTTTTGTAATGAAACTGGATGTATAATTAATTCTTGCATGTGACATTATTTATCCCTTAGGTTTATAACGCTCTGCGTACAAGAAAAGACGTAATATGATTTCATATTTGGTCATTTGGTTATTTAGTCTTTTGTCTTCAAACAATAATTTACTATTTAGTTTAGTAAATACAAAATAGTGTAGCGACACATTAACCCATAATTGCTACCATCATCCGTGCGGTACAGCATCATAGTTTCTCGATGTTCCACATCTTTAAAGATTGTGGCACTGTGTTTATATTATTGTTATCAAGATCTATAGGTACTATCTACATGTATTGGATCACTACAATGCAATTAAATCATTTATTTATACAACTAGGTACTAACTTTTGATTGTGACTTCGTTCGCGTAAACTTGTATTTAGCCTTAAAACCCACTGAAAATAAAATGATTGGTGAAATTATTTGTTGCACAATTGCACTACCTATGTCAAATCGCCATCACCGAGATGCTGATTGCTCAATGCAAGCATTATTCCAATTCTGGATAGCATTTGAATTGTCTCTACGGACGCATTACAGGTCCAAACGCTCATTGGAGCGTGTTATACAATTGTATCTGGACAAATAGACTAGAGCGGTGGCGGTAAACAATAGTTTCGAATATGTGTGCACGGGATGAAGGAGTATAAGCGAGCGCTCATAGTCACATTTACCTGTAGGAAGTTTTAGTATTAGTACCTACTTACTTCGAAGATATGGTAATTATTTGTCATTATATAGTAGTTTAATTTGGGAATAAATGCGATAATAATATTTAATTCATAACCCTCCTGAAACTTGCTAATGACAACGGAAGGTACGTTGAACGTTCAGATCTATCTAATGCTGATTGTACAATGATTATTACTGAAACTAAAAATCATAATAGATTTTTCGTAAAACTTCTAGCTTTTAATAAAAAAATACTCGTTAACCCATACAAAACTGTAAATACTTATGTATTTTTATATATTCGCGATAGTGAATCACAAACGGTTTTACTTTTTTGTTTCCGAAATATTGTACAAGTACTTCCTTATTTATTTTCTCTTAGATAATAGTATTGCGAATGCGTTAGTCAGATTCTGTAAATATTGTGTTAACTGTATTCTATTCTATTCCTTAATCCTCCTTTATCCGGAGAACGGTGTTATTAAAACCGAAAGTCATTAATGAAATAACCCTGATCATTATTTCATCTTTTTGGACAAATAAAACTATATATAAGTCGGTCGACCAGTTACGGGTTCGTTATTACCACTATATACGTGTATAGCCGCTTTGTTCCCAGCAGTTCTGTTGTTCCCGGTACAACAGATAGAACTACCGGGAACAAAGCGTACTGTATCATTTACAGCTTGCTAAATCGAAACTCTGTAATTTTTAATTGGCATTTTAATGACCGGTTTTTGTTTTGTTTGGAGATCGTTATTTGTTTGAAGGTGAATCTTAACGATGAAACTGCCCTTTATCTTTTATTTCTTAAATCCTTTTTATAAATAAGGTTAAGATAGATATTCTACTTTTTGGCCGGGGGTTAAAATAGAAAAATATGTACTAAATACATTGGTTGTTTTATCGTTTCATTTATTTAATGTTCCATGTTACTTTAAAAATAATATCATCCGTTTATATGCCCCTCATCAATCCAATTACATCAAAGGCGTACTTACGTGTCTATACTAAATTATACATTATTATGCAGCGCCCTGCGCAAATGCAAATGCAAATTCGAGGCAAAATCTCAATCTCGATATCTCGCGAGATCGAAAATTGTACTTTTTTAATGTCACGATTATATGACAGGAAGTATAAGTTATAGTAACATAGTAAGTAACAAGAAACACAATAAAACTAACGGTATATCAAAGAATAATTTATCGAGCAGCGTTTACAGTCCATGACAGTTTTTTCTAATTCATCGTGAAGTGTCAAAACTAACCTGCCTTTGTGAATCAACTGCTAAAGCTAACATTGAAAGAGGTTGATCATCCTCGTCTGCTTCAGGATTGATTAGATGGACAGATGTTAAAGTTCAACATAAATTGTTGTCGCACGACATTCTTTTGACGTAGTTTGAAAGTTTCGTCGTTCACAAGTGTTTCCAAATCTTCCAATTATTGAGATTGATACAATAACGCGGCAGTTGCATGAGTTCTACGCTGAAGAGTACATTTTCTTAACGACTAAGACAGTTACCTCGACAATGGCGTCTTCAGATCGTCTAATTTACGCACCATAAAGCAATCCAATGCGCTGCCCCTCGATCTCGTCAATCTCGCGAGATCTCGTTCGTATTTCTGTTCGAGATTGATCTCGCGAGATTGGCTCGAGATCTCGGTATTTCGAGATCTCGAGGAATCGAAATTGCATTCCCTACCTGCGCGTCCTTGAAGGATTATCTTACTTGATGTCACATAGATTTATTTATAGAAATCCACAGACAAGTACTCGTATACAGAGTGGAAACGATAAGTGTGTCCAGCCCATTATTTCGTTAATTTAAAAGATATTGCAAAACTGTCAACTGATATAGAATCTGCGTCGTTTAATGCAGATAATGGCATAACAATCAATTTAAAAACTAACGTCATGTGTTCAGAATTAGTACTTTTGCGGCTCCCATACATTTACTATAAAATGGATTGTAATATATTTTTGATTTGGCGACAGTACAACAACACGATTGACCAGATGGTAATAATATTTCAGTAAAATATTGCTCGAATACGACATGAATGTGTAAAATGGCTAGTATGAAAATCGAGTCATTACAACGTTGCACCTTAATAAAAATACCCCAAAATTATTGCTATTTACAAAATTGGGTCTTTACTCTAAGTACCTACAAATAAATTGAGTAAATTGTAAATTGAGGTGATGTAAAAGTATTTTTATAGAAATAAAAATAAATAAAATAACTATCATGTGGGGGTTTGTTTTAAAGATCAAAATTTACTGTTTCCTAGCTAGATAGATTACTATAACTATGAATCTTTAACTATGTACGCAGACTGTAATTATAATTAAAGTTAATAATTAATGATTAGTAACTATTGTTTACTTTTAAATATTTACTGAACAAATAAACATATTTTAGGATTTGCTTTTTTATATACAACTTTTGCTTACTTTTTCATACAAACTAATACCTTTGAGGTATTACTAGGTTGTGTGTACCGACCGGAAAGACAATAGCCACATCACCCCCTCACCTGTATGACAGCAAGCAGAATGTATGTATGTGGACAGTAACCTACATCAGCTGATATTAAAGCATACAAGATATAGAGCCAATAATAACCTCTTTCCCTGCTTGACCTAATACTATGCAATCATGAAGATTTGGTCACTGATATAGACTACTTAGCACCTATAGGTAACTAATCATATATCACTCATAGGCTGTGGTTGTACAGTATTGTGTGTGTACAGGAGACGTCTTGATATTCTCTGGCAGACAATAAAGTTTAGCCCGTTCAGCTTTATACAGACGCAGGTACTATTAATGCGAAGATTTTACAAAGTAACATTTTGAAAGAATTGGAAACAGTAACAAATGCAAATGAAAAGTGGCAAATCTTCAAACAGTTCTATAGAGATATTATTGAGCATTGTATACCTACCTACATACCCAGAAGCAAAAGAAAACGATTTATTAAGCCTTGGATAGACAAAAATCTCCATGATCTTATTGCTGATAATAGACAGGCCTGGGATCAATACATATTATCTAAACAGCTACAAAAACACAAGGAAAGACAAGACTGTTTATATAAAAAAAAACGTGAGCTGAGTAACAGACTGGTGAGGACTTGCCGACAGAATCGTATGCACTATAAACTAAAACTCGTGGAGAGAGGACTGAAGTCATTTTCTAAATACACTACAGTTCACTAGACAACACCTATAACCCAAGGTGTCGACACCACCAGCCCTACGCAAGCAGTCTTCAAGTGGAGTCATCAGTGCGCCACATGATATGGCTGCAGCGTTCAGATCAGTTCCTGAAGCAGTATGTGGGTAAGGACGCGAAAAGTTATACATTTTCAAAAAGAATGTGTCCCCAAGGTTTGTGTGAAATAAATAGATATTTAGATATACTTTTAATGGAAAGTTATTTTCTAGAATAATGGTACAAAAAAGGATCACCCAGAATTAGCCAAAACATGTTTCCATTAAGCATAAAATATTGAAGTTGTAAAACTATTGTAATAAAAAATAATAACATAAAATATTGTAGTAAGTATTAATTTTAGTCTCCATACAAAAAAAGAAGTGTCTCCAGACTACCCTGAATTATAAAAAAAATCATGGAAAAATAGTTTATTGTGTATCATGAAACTTTTGTAACCTACGACTAGATCGTTAAAAATCTATGAAAAGAGAAAACAATCATTGAATGATGATGTTTTGGTGGAAATTGTTTTCTGGCGCGACTTGCCTTCTCTATGTTAGCTCTGACTAGGGGATTCCGCAGAAAATGCTTTCCATTGCGACTTGCCGTCTTTATGTTGGCTCTCCAGGTATGACAGAGATAGGTGACGATGTTTGGAAAAGACTTTGGACGTGTATTTTCGTAAAACCAACGCTCAAAATGTGTCACCTAGTATTTTGCAATAGATTACTGTATTCTATAAATCAGTATGTAGGTAATCTCTTTGATCGGATCAGAAAACCTTTGCATTATCTACCTACAGCTTGACCTGTACTCTGTAGGGTTAGTTCTTGTTTGTTAAATTAATTAGCAATATTGTATTATTTTACTAGAGGAGGGTGGGCGATCGATCGTGTGAAACCATATCAATGTTTTACGTTTTGTAACAATAGTGCTGCCGTACTGTAACGGAGTTTAGATTAGAGAAAGACCAAGCTGTGTTTCAAGTAATTTGGTTCTGTAATTTGTCGAAGTTAATAAGTAAACAGCTTCTTAAACCTCGTTTTAATCTTGTGAATGTTTTACACATTTGAACGTTTCAACAGACCTGGAGCTCAATTCCACTGTTTTACGTTTGTCGTTCTTTTCCAATTAAGAAGCAATTAGGTACGTTTTCATATCGATCCAACTTTAACTACAAATTGTATTCTGCTAACACCACACTAACATCATATACTATGATCGATCGTTGGCTTGACCGTAACGTTAATCGAACGGTTCGTGACGTGACTAGTGGCATAAGTACGAAAAACGTCATGCGCTGCAATTTAGTCTGTATTGGAATATATTGTATTAGTAGTATAGGAACGCGCTATGTGAGGATCATGATCATGGAATGACGTAACGTTAGTTATATGAAAGGGAAAAGGGAAGATCTTCCAGTCGGGGTGTTGTGCCTGGTGACCAGAAGTCCTGGTCCAACTATGGATTTTTGAAATTCGTATATATGCGAAGTCACAGGAAAATTTCGATAGCGCGTTCTACACCGATGTGAGCAAGTACTAATCGTAATGGCGCGTCGTGGGTCGCCACAGTAGAATCAGGCCCCAGCATGGTTTCTTTTCTTATAATTTATTACTTTATCAAATGGTGAATTTCCTCTACTGGTATTTTGAACTACAGGTATACTTTAATGGCCTCTACACGGCAGCGACACAAATGTAGTTCTTGTACCCGTATTATATGTACAAGTAATTATTGATAAATGTTACTCCAGTTTATTAGGAAACCGTATTGTCATCCTATTGTTGTCTGGGTGTCCTTCGATATAGATCGCCATTGCTTTTGCCCATACCTATAAGTTTATGAACATTGTATCTAAACTAAAACACAAAATAACATGGCTTTATGTTTATTGCAAATTGACACTTTATAATATGTACGTTAGAGCTTTATAAGAGCTCACAAACAATATTTTTACATTTTTAAAATAGCAAACGTCAACTTAAACTTTTTCTCGTTTAAGTCGTTTTATAGAACACTTTTAAATACCGACTATATCTGGAATATTCCAACCACAATTCAACAATTTAGTTTATATTCGTCAACATTTTATAAGGTTTCTAAAAAAGTATAAGTACGAATCTTTAGGAAAGTAAAACCTTTCACTTCAGCTTGTACACAAATTGCAAGTTTTTTTCTTACATTTACTTTGTAGGTATTCTTATTACTGGGAAACAGTATTTCAGGGACATGGGTTTAAAAATTTATTTGATTAAGAATCCTGTTTCGATTTCGGCGTCTCCCCATCCATTACCAATTTGTGTTTTGCTGTTTAAAAAGCCCTATAACTACGTACCTACCAAATTCTTATCTTATCTTATGATAGGGGGCCGGGAATAACCCAGCGGCACTTCGACCGTTGAGGATCTTTTGTGCCTACCCCATTTTACACACTGGTTGTCTCAGTGTGCAGGTTTCCTCACCATGTTTTCCTTCACCGTTAGAGCACTCGTAAATGTACGTAAGTTTTCGAAAAATACGAAATCTCATTGGTACATGGCATAGCACGATTTTGAACCCGGACCTTCCGCATCCAGCGTCCTAGCCACTGTGCCACCGACGCTCTTACCTACCAACTTACAGTTACAGTTTGATTTTAAAGATTATAATTTTAATAATGGCAACCTTTACTGAAATCGTAGAGAAATATCATTGCGATTTGACATCGATATATGGAAAATTGCCATTATTTAAATTCTACTCATTAAAATCAGACTGTACTATATGTATAACTTATGAGAGATTTTCATACGCTGTTTTCATATATTCATACCATATAACCAATTTGTGTTTTGCTGTTTAAAAAACCATATAACTACGTACCTTACAACTTACAGTTACAGTTTGATTTTAAAGATTATAATTTTAATAATGGCAACCTTTACTGAAATCGTATAGAAATATCATTGCGATTTGACATCGATATATGGAAAGTTGCCATTATTTAAATTCTACTCATTAAAATCAGACTGTACTATACGTATAATTTATAATGAGAGATTTTCGTACGCTGTTTTCATATATTCATAGTTTGTGCTGAGAGTTTTTTTATAGGTAGATTTACGAAAAGGCGTAAAAAAGAATGTAATTTTTCTCACCTAGGTAATTGACGAAGAATCGTTTGATATGATATAGGCTTAGAATATTGAATCAAAGATAGAGGTGCATTATTTTTATTGTAAGTTAAAACAAATGAGAGTGAAAGGCGCCGGGGCGTGTCTTAGCAGACTCCGCCTATCGGCCGCCACGCCTTGTGATACAACTGCCTATAACGACACGTCATACGTAACATTTGGATGATTTATATTACGCAATAAACAAATTTAGTAAATATTTTTTGTGATCTGTGGTCTGAAATATAATAAGAAATTCGTCTCAGGAAGACAGCTAATCGTACACGTGAACGCCCATGATTCGTGCGTATGTCGTCAGATTTACAACACAGCCGTACATATCTACAACATAATGCGTATATATTCTCGCTGTTCAGTACTTTATTTTAAGTGAAAATATAAGACGAGCATATAACCGAACTATTAAGAGATTTTTAGTTTTTAATGCAGGATTACTGGAAATACACCAGCTATATTGGAAAATTTTCATTCCGATATGAATTATTGCTTACGTAACGTGTAATGGCATTTCCTCGAGCGGCCGGTCGGGTGACGCAACACTGCGCTGTTTCCTAGTTATGAGTACTATTCGCGATAGCGACTATTATGGTTAAAAAACCACGTAGGTATTCTCTACTTAAGTACTACTAGCTTTTCTGATAATTCTTCTTTTTTATTACTGGTAATATTCAGTATTCACTCACACTACGGCTGTAGAGATCGTTTCATTCTTCTTCTATATAAAAAGAAATTGTTTAAACTTTTGGTCGACCAATACGTGAGATCACTATTGTGTGACCAATGTGCAGTCCAGAAATGGAGGAAGAATGTTCAAACATAACCATTGCCATGAAGAACAGAACAACAATAGATGAGTAACTTTTACGAGTACTCGTGTTGTCCATATTATGAATTTTTGAATCTGTCTCAAAAGTTTAAAAGAGAACTAGGTACCAAAATTCTCTACTAATACATTCTTTATATTTTGGCCGTCTTGAACGAACCGACAACTTTTGGGTTAACTCTAACCTGACGTCAATTTTGTATGAAAAGCATAAACAATCCGCGAGTTAACCCGGGGTTAACTATTGGCGCGTTCCAACTAATATGTAGATTACAATCTTATATACCTATTTACTTTCTATCTATAGGATTCATCTATGAAGTTGGTCACTCCAATATTAATAATGGATTATTCATTTCATTGCATCATTGTTATTGTCATTAACTCATCAGGAAATCGTTTAGATGTTGATTACATTATATTCATTCCATACGAAGAATGTGACGCGATGATCGATATAGATTATGTACAATTTTTTTCATGGTGGATTATGCTGAGTTTCGATTATTTTTAAGATACCTGTAAACTCTAGTTCCCATGCTAAAGGACAATGATTTTTTAACTTATGATTCAACAGACATGCGACTTGTATACGATAAATTATTATAATACTTAATGTTACTTTACCCATTTCAAGTATTTAAAAAGTGGTATCGTAATTACTCAGTATATTTTGTAACTCATCTCTATTTTTAAAACCTAAACCAACCAAATTAACGGACAATGTTTTTTCTCCACAAATTGTTAGCCTAAAATCCAGCAGTCACAGAAAATAAATGATTTTGTTCCAATAATATGCATACCTATTAGTGAAATTTAATTAGAATGACAAACACTTTTTTTTATTGCATCAATCAAATTACATGGGCATCCTGAAGAAGGATCTAAAATTAGTTTTTCGATATCTCAATCTCAACTAACATCAATGATTTAAGTTAGTACTGGAGTGATGTTCTGTCCCTTTTTAGCAAAACAGTCCTTTATCTGGCTGCTTGTATGGCGCTAGGGAACGTTGATGTCATAATTCTTATTGCCGCTTCTTTCTACCGTCGTGATTTTTTACCTATAGCTATTTTATTTTTCAACTAATTTTATTTCAGTTTTCACATTTGACTATCAATTGATGACTATTTCTTATTTTTTAAGAAATGCGTTTAATATTTGATACTTGGAAACTATACTATTCGATTGTCTCAAAAAATCATTCAGATTTAATTATGGGCATTATCTATTAAATCAGCGTTTGACCGTTTCACCTATCCGAACGTGCCGGCCCAAATGTGTGTATAATAACTAACTTTACGCCTAACTTTCTCGTTAAAATTCCAAAACAGAATGTTATATCGGCTGTACACACTCGCTCTCGGCCTCTCGAGAGACACCGTGTGCGAGAGCACACCGTGTACACACTCGGTTAATCATTTGAAGTGTGGATACTCGCCAATATGGACGTGTTTGCTGCCCCTTGTCTTTGTGCTGTTAGCTACTATAATCGAGGCCTTTCGACTAGGGCGCAAAATTCCGACACGCGACCGACAAGCAGGCAGCGAGACGAGGTGAGACGAGAGCCACCATATACACACTCATCCTGGCTCTGTCTCGGGGTGTCTGTTGAATCATTGGTTAAAAATATTGCCTCTCATGAATATGTATGCATTTATTGGAACAAAATCATGCATTTTCTGCTAAATTTTATGCTAAAAATGTATGGGAAAAAACATTTGTCTTTTAGCTAAAATTGCACTTGCACTGCAAACCTAATAACAATATTCTAAATATGCTTGCTACACTACATACATTGCCCACTCAATGTGCTGATGGCTGATACGTGTCGAGGGGTGTGACGTGTTGATTGCAGCAGCGAGGTGGGAGGGAAGGTGCAGGGGAGGGCTCGATGCAAGGTCGCGGCGCTTCCGCATATGCACTATGCACGATGCGGCAACGCGCGATCTCACCATTTGATTCGGTACTATAATGCAAACTGCGCCGTAATAACACTCGTATAATGTATCAGAACAAGTGGCGATTTTTTTCAATCTTTCATCCTTAGTGAAGTTGTTATGTGTTCGTAAGTATTAACTTGACTGACATCTTATTGACAAAATAAATATTCATCTGAATATTTTCCCTTTTAATAGTTTTTTGACGCCATTTATATTGCGTAATTAATAATTGCTGACCTATAATTACATTATGCTATGAATGTGTTAGTGTATACAGTGAGTCAGATACTTTCATAGATTTATGTACTACCACTTAGGAATGATCCTGTGTAGGTAGTTACTTAGTCTTATTTTATCAGCAATGTCGACGCAATGATCTATGCCAATTGACTTCAGACAGATATAAATCTCTAAGATAGTCCATTTTATTATCCTTAGTTGAGTCAGATCATACGTGGACTGAAATCGAACTCTAAAAAAATATATAATAATTTAATGACAACCAATGAATGAATACAAATTGATTGAATGAATTTTACTTTCGTGTAGTTTTTAACTGACTATAACGAGCACTTCAGGGATGATAAAAGTAAAACAATGAGGTTGATAACAAACCGTTGACTAACTATTTTTGGACCGCCCCACGTATAATAAATATGGCGATATTTACGACTCAGTTTTCATACAAATCATTTTAAACATTCGAGCATAATATTAATTAATGAAATATTATTACTATTAGGTCAATCGTTAAAGGTTTCGAAACTAAAAAACTAACTAAAAAAGAGTACTCAATTCCCAATCATTTCGGTTTGCCCCTCGTACTATTATTTCAGTCTTGCTGTTTATATTGGCGCCAATCAAACAGCAAGACTGAAATAATAGTACGAGGGGCAAACCAAAATGATTGGGAATTGAGTACTCTTTTTTTTAGTTAGAATAAAACCTTTTTTGTTACGTGAATACTGGCCACTTGGAATCGTAATGACGTTTACACAATAGAAAAAAATGTTTAACAAAAATTATATGTCGGTTTAAAATTAACAAGTCGATAAAGAAAATGGAGCTCACGCGTGAAAATTTCCGTGCCATAATTTATCACAATTTTCGCCGAGGATAACCCTCAAGAAGAATGTCTCGCTGAGCTTGTTTCTCTTTATGATGTTGAAGCACCTAGCCAAACGACAATATATCGCTGGTATGCAGAGTTCCGGCGTGGTCGTACCTCTCTCAGCACCGTACACCCTGTAAACATCGTTGCGGTGCAAAACTTATACAACACGTGAAATACGAACAGATTCAGGCAACTATAGGTTTTGGAATGACTGCAATTCAAACTATTTTGCATAATGAATTGGGTGTCAGAAATCTAGTTTCCTGCTGTGGACCCCATAATTTGTCCGAAGAGCAAAAGGCGGCTCGTGTTAATTGGTGCCGGTCTACTCTGCAACGCTTCAACGGAGTGAAGTTAAATGCCGTTTATAACATCGTCACAGGTGACGAATCATGGATTTATTCATATGAGCCTGAAAGAAAACACCAATCGGCAGTTTGGGTCTTCGAAGACGAGATTAAGCCAACAAAAGTTGTGTGTTCCCGCAGCAGCGTGTCGTCTTCGACCATTTTCTTAAATGGTCGCTTCGTTTGTCTCGAAAAAAGGACATGTTGCAACAATTCCATTACAGGAACGCAGAACGGTTACCGCTGATTGGTACACCATGGTTTATTTGCCAGAAATGATGGCCGAACTCCGTAGAGACAACCCAAAACGTCGCATCATCTTATATCATGAATCATGAGAGTGCGAGCTCACATACCGCTCGGAAGACAATCGATTTCTTGAAGCAGAAAAACGTTGAGATGATGAGCCATCCTCCGTAAAGTCCTGACCTCAGCACTAACGATTTCTTCGCATTCCCTAGAATGAAAGATTTATTACGTGGTCAGCGGTTTGAAGACCCAGAAGTAGCGGCACAAGCTTACAAATCGGCCATTTTGTCAACGTCAACTTCAGACTAGAATAACTGTTTTAATGATTGGTTTAAACGAATGCAAAAGTGCATAAATTGCAACGGAGAATACTTCGAAAAACAATGAAAAAAAATTTAGTTATATCCTGCATGTTGGTTCTTTTATTCCCAATGCATTTCGGTTTGTCTCTCGTATTAATATACTTAGGTGTAAGTAGTAAGTAAAATATACCAAAAGTTCGACCGGAATGTGCAAAATAATTAGTATGAAAACCGTGTCGTACGTTGCACCTTAAATTGTTGTTATTATATATTTTGGATGTTTCTTGCAATTCACGGTAATTCTCAAATGGCATAATTGTGTATTTAGGTACTCTACCTATAGCAATAAATATGCTTATATTATGGGGCCTACTGTATTAAGTTGCTGGCAACTTTTTGACACGTCGGAAAGTAATGCTGTCCTTTTCATATCTCTAAAATAAGATAAAGTTAGACCTGAAAAATGTAAATTACAGAATAGGTCCATGTCTACCTACATTGTGTTAAATGATCTAAATGTGATATTGTGACGTGGATGACACCTAGGCGGATAGACAAACTTTTGACGTGAATTCGATGAACGTGTTACTCCAGATACGGGAGGAATTCCATGAAAAAGTATGACACAAATCATGTACTTCGAAACGCTTACCATTTGTACTGTATACATGCTAAAGTTACAATGATTATACCTTTACGCAGGGTGTTTCGACTAGATTATAATGACGATATGCACCCTCCCCCCACATGTTTTCCCTCCTCCTCAGAACGAGGGAGCGAAAGGTCTATAAATAGTCAGTCAGTCGCCGCCGCGTGCAACTGAACTGATAATATAGTGATTGTGAACTGAAAACTTTGTTTTCTTGAAAAAAATAGCGGTTGGTAGCCCCGTCTACTACCCACCTCGATTTTTGTCTACTTCGTTTTATATTTTTAAATAACAGTTGTTGTGGATGGTACTGGAAAAGGCCGCGCCATAGCTTGCTACGGCTTTTACTTCGTCTAATGATATTCGTTATTTCTAGTGGGGCGAATCCGAGCGCGGCGCCGGCGTACGAGTTGACGACGATCGATGGCGGCGGCAACGGCGATGCGCCGCCGCCAAGCGTGCTGGTGGCCGCGCACCCGCCGCAGCCCCCACTTTCTTTGCCGCCGTCGTCGCATGCGCAGCATGACCCGCGCAAGAGGAAGGGGCCGCACTTGTAAGTTGTAAGCTGTAACAAAAAGTCTCCTATAGAGCCGAAAAGGGGATGTTCAGTATCCATAACTGAACAATTTTCACTATGGAACCAACCTTGAAACCGCGAAAAAAATCAGCTGTCCATACATTTAGGTCGTGTAGGTATTGAGCTTTTGTATGAACCAGGTGATATTTTTTCGTGGTTTCAGAATTGGCCTCATAGTGAAAGTTGTTCAGTTATGGATACTGAAAACTCCCATGCGGCTCTATAGAGGTTTTTTGTTACACAGAATTATCTCGAACATAACTACCATCGTGATTACAGTGCAGGCCCTGTGCGGATTGGTGTAAAAAAAACCTTCGAAAACTTTTTCTCGGACATGCAGGGTATTTATTATTAAGCATTAACGTCGTATAATAAAAAACTAAAACATTACAAGATGGACCATCTGTCACTTCGTAGAAACCTGTTGGATATGACCTTCCTTTATAAAACGCTTAGAAATAGTATAGATTGTCCTCAACTTTTGCTTAGTTTTAAACTTCGTGTACCCCGTCGTCCACCTCGTCGCCCGTTGGGTCTGCTTCAACCGCCCACTGCAAGAACTAATCTTAAACAGTTCTCGACAATAGCGAGATTATGTCGGGATTATAATGAGTTCGGTGATTCAGTAGATGTGTTCAACGACTGACTTTACAAATTTAGAACAAAAATTTTAAAGATATTGAGAGACAGATATTTGTGATTTTCAAATTATAACTATTCTTGTTGTTATTCATTTAAATATTGTCTATACATTAAGTTTATTTTGTTTATTAAGTTTATTTAAATTTTTATTTTATTTTGCTATGTAACAAGTTCTAGATCTTTGTACTTTTTTTTCGCAAAATTTATAACAAACAATTTACAATTCACAATTTTAATTTTAAATCTTATTATAATAAGATAGTTATATATAACTACCAACTTTTAATTCAATGCTTGTTGTGGCTACCTTAATAAGATATGCATTTAGCTGTACTTCAATGAATGTTTTTTGTTTGTATTAAGAGTGTAATATCTACTGGTTGTCCTAAATAAATAAAATAAAAATAAAATAAAAAATTAGATCACTCAGCAAAAATAAATAAATCTTCTAATTATCAAAATAACTTACTGCTCAGACCTGTAATCGAACTCACATGAAAAACATTTTGTAATAGAACAATGACATAAATACACGTGTTGCTTGCTTGCAGGCTAGTCACGATGAAGTAGGTAAATTGACGTGTTAATAATAAATAATTCTCTGGAGAAACCGATGTTATATTAAAATTATTATTCTAATACCATTTCTTAATTTTCAGCAACGCTGAAAGTTACGAGATATCGTCACCCACCAATGCAACGCGCAAGCGCAAGCCTTCATCATAGTGAGTACATATTTCATTGATGTAGTGATTGATGTGTCCTTAGGCGGACCGATTCAAATGTTTAAAATAATATCTAACCAGATATACAAATGTATAACAAAAATATAGTCTGTTAGAACTTGTGAAGACTCGTGAAATAGAAAACTAACAATAAATCATATATGAATTGATTGGTCCATAAAAGATCGGAATTCACTAAAAATAGGGCACTATTATTGTTTTTGACAAAAATAATCACAAAAATTTTCTCATTCATGGGCTTACCGCAATAATTGAGTCTTATATCTGACCTGTATTGTATTGTATATCACTAAAAAAATTGTTATGAAGCGGTTCAAATGTTGTCAATACTTATTTCAAATAATTAAAAAAAACTAATTATAGCTTGTAAACTACAACAATAAACTTCAACAAACAACAGGATACCGTACAATATTTCGAAGTTTGGATCAACCGTCAAAGCGTCGCCCAAACAATGCTACTAATTAACTTCACTTTGACGTAGTTAACCGCGACAAACCCTTTCGGAATAAATGTTGCCTGGAAACTGCTGAACGGAGCCTGCCCTAGTCTGTATTACCTGGGGTGCGTTCGTGCAACGCATCAGATGAAATATTTCCGACGTAATTATCTAATGGGCTCCCGCGAACGGCCATCGGATAATTAATATCAAACTCATATGACAGGAGTTTGATATTCGTTTCGTCGAATGTTCTATTGACTATAAATGGTACAAATCGATAGAAATTTAAATTAACTTTATTAATGGACGTTAATATACGTAAGAAATCATATTTAATTACTTTGGCTTGTTATTTATTTAGAAAACGCGACAGGCTGTATGGACAAAGTCTTTCTCTTTTGCTATCGATTTTAGAAACAAATCCGGCATCAACCAATCACAGCCTGGTGGATATTTTTTCTCGAGGTCTGGAGCTCGAGAATATTTATACTTGTCAGTTTAAAATTTATACTAACCGGCGTCCACGAACGCACAATATAATTTTTCTCTGGAGATTTTTTTAAACTGACAGGCACGAACGGCATATTTTGACAAACGTCAGTATAAAATTTATACGGAGAAATTTTGTCTATGTTGCACGAACACTACATAAAATAAGAGTAGTTTTACTTTTACGTAACCTACCTACCGCTTTATTACCTACGTCACAGAATACACACAGGAAGTCCACTCCGGGCGTCCGGGATTTTGATTACGTCACTCGACCGTAGCGTTAGGGCAGTTTTAATTCTTAGTTTAAAAGAAACAACCTTGAACATTTCTGGTAATGTATTTCGTTTAATGAAAGTTCAAAAAATTATATCTACTACTCAATCGCGCCACAGCGCGTGTATTTCGAGCCGAGTTCCTTGACTTGCCCTGAGATCGCCTGTACGCAGAGTCCGTGTGTTGCTGAGCCGATTTTGCGCGTTTGTATTGAGAGTGCCTACGTCAGCAACTTAGTGGCTGTCATGAAATAACGACTAGGTACAAATAAAACGCACAACTTTAGAAAATATGTGAAACAGAAATTTCATATAATGAGAGGTTGACTGTCTAATCATCAATACAGATACTCGCATGTCTGTAACTTAAACGATGAACAAGTAATTTGTGAAAATGTGTCAGTGGAAATGTTGTTGTTAGTTAGCCACTTTTTTACATCTAAAACACTTTTACATGGTTTCTATGGCTGTGAAATACAACCCAGCGATTCCTTTTGAAAATGCCTTATGGGATATTATTGACATTGCTTCATACCACCTGCTGCCCATTCTCCCTTTTATAGTCAAAAATATTGCCACCTGTGACTTGTTTAACGAGCTGGCGTATATCCATGGATATTCTGTTCGGTTTGGCTTGACCAAGAATATCATGAATCACATTGAAATAAGATGTTTCCGTTCAATTAAACATAGGTATTACCTTCGCGTTCTGACGTATAGTAAGATCAAGTTGGTAATAAAACTTTATAATAGTTTCATGAACCCGAGGGGAGTTTGGGACTTGATTGGATAATCTGAATACGTGGTCGATTTGGAATTATAATAACGTTATGAGTGTTATGACTCTGATTTTGATGTTCCACATACGAATTTGCGAAATCAATGTCAACAGCAAGCGACTTATATTAAGGAGCAGTTTCAATATTTTTGTAAAAATAACTCGTTATTAATTTAATCCCATTACTAAGTCACAAACAATGTGTAAATACCTATAACATCCCGTTATCAGTTTCGAATACGATGGGGAAAAAGTTCCATCCTCCTCGGTGTGGCACTAACATTCACGTGGCCGAAAATTTTCCATACAAAGTTTCTTTCAGTCTCAAGTAGCCTATATTATGCATTAAAGTGTTTTTTCTTGAATACTTACGAGTAAGTCTGCAAAAAAAAGTTTAATTTGAAAGTTGTAACACGAATTTATATTACAGTGGTACCGGCAGCGCTTATGATGATGACGGCGGCGGAGATGACTCAAGATCATCATCAAATGTGCCAGATAAAAAGTAAGCTATTCTCTCGAGCATTTATACAAGTAATGAATGTGTTCACTATCTTCATAAATGTATTCTAGTCCACGGCTATATGATATGTAGGTATAACCTGGATGTGTACGAGTAACAGTAATAAACAATATTTCAGACAAAATCATAGCGAGATAGAAAAACGCAGGAGAGACAAAATGAACACCTATATAACAGAACTTAGTTCTATGATACCCATGTGTGGAGCTATGGCCCGAAAGTTGGACAAATTGACGGTTCTCCGCATGGCAGTCCAGCATTTGAGATCTGTTCGAGGGACTTTGTCGGCGTGTCCTCTATCCGCGCGCCCAAGGCCCGCGTTTCTTTCGGAAAGGGAGTTGAATGCTCTCATCTTACAAGCGGCTCGTGATTGCTTTCTATTGGTCGTCGGCTGCGATAGAGGCAGACTATTGTACGTCTCCGCTTCGGTGAAGAGGATGTTGCATTATGATCAGGTTAGTGAATTAAAAGTCAGATTGTGGTGTATGGATTGTAAAGCAATTGTATTACATTGCCCTTTTGTACGATATATCAATGATCACAGCGTTAGATTGAAAATCCAGAATGTTTTTTAAAGTGCAATACTTTAAAACACATTCTCGAAAGTGCGGGTTAAATGTTCTTTACCCGGGTTAATAACCCAGGGTTAACTCGCGAATTGTCTATGGTTTCATACAAAAAATTTCAGGGTTTGCGTTGGTGCAAGATGTGTTTGTGATTTAACCCGGGTTATGCATTAACTCTCGGGTGATCTGTCAACTCGACTTTCGCGCAAGCCGGCCTAAGAAGTTTGATTTTAAATAGTAGATCTAAAAAAATGTTACAGCGTTTTTAACATATTTTTTTCAGTCGGAACTTTTGGGTCAAAGTTTGTTTGACATCTTACACCCGAAAGACGTCGCCAAAGTGAAGGAACAGTTGTCTTCTTCCGATCTCAGTCCTCGAGAGCGGCTCATCGACATAAAGAGTTTGTATATCTTTTTGTAACTGTTTGCAATTTTCAGGAAAAAGTATAATTTCGAAAAGCAGTACATTGTACATTGTGTAACAAATGCGCTAAGTCCACATTGTCACCCCAGCCAAGGTGAAGGCGCGGCAAGTGGTCTGCGCGCGCGATATAAATTCCTTTAAGTTTTTTTACTAATATATATAAAAATATTATCCAGAGCATACTGAACGATTCGTTGTCGTCAGCCTATCTTACGTCCCCAAATTTGAGACACAGGTATCCCCCTCTCACGTGGGGGATAGGAAAGGGCCATAGTACAATATTGTTTGTTAGATGAACGTGGTAGGTACACGAAGTGACCTGAGAATCGGACCCTCCCCTAAGCCTTAAGACTAAATTGAGTTATTAATGGACTTATTGACGTCCTAGCCACTGATGATCTTACCTAGACTGAACCGATTGGGTTATGTCTATAAATAATAAATCAATATCATTTTATTCACAATCATTACATTTCCATAATTAATTTTTAATCAGTAAATGTACGGAGAATTTGGTTATTTTCACTATAACACCTGCAATAATAGTACAGTTAACCACTAGCTAAAGTATACCCACTGTCAAAAACCTCCGATTAAATATCAGCTTCACGTCCGCATAATATGATTCATTTCAGATTCACAAATTTTGACGTTTTGGTCGACTGTACTAGGTTAATTAAATTACTACTAACCGAACAAGCACGTTGTACGCCAGATAGAATATAATAATAGCATATCATACTGTTTCGAGGCAAAGCTTTTCAGGGAAAATTCATAACTCTCTCATATCTCTTTAATTTAGGGTTATTTAATACTGCAGTTTGATTTTATACATCTTTACACTATACCTACCCCACAAGGGACATAACATGAAGGTATGTATAATATGTATGTATGTACTATACTTTGCTTTTTGAGTGATATATTGGAGATCAAGAATTTGGTGATGTTGATAACACTATAGGTAAACCGCGTAACAAGCGTATCGCCTGCCTGGCAAGAGGGGCGCGGGGCGGGACGACAGAGAGCGAGCGGGCGGTGGGGTCTGCCGCCCGCCCCTCTTACCACGCTGGCGATAGGCCTGTTACGCGGGTTACCTATAAATAACAAAATTGTGTCACTATTCAGCCAGCTTGATGTACTCTATAGATACTTTGATTGTGTTGTATTAAGCTTGGAATGCTTATATACGACTATATGCGCAGCAATGTTGCCAGTGAAAGCGGACGTGGTAACCGGCGCTTCCCGCTTCTGCCCCGGGGCGCGACGCTCCTTTTTCTGTCGCATCAAGTGCAAAACGTCGCCCGAAACCGCGTCGCCCCCTTCTATTCCCGTTAAGGAAGAGGCAGAACCAAGTAGCAAAACGAGAAAGAAATCTCACGAGAAAAAGTACTGCGTTGTACAGTGTACAGGTGGGTTCTCATTTATTTTGTTTGTAATTTTTTAGTTTTAAGTACAGTAGAAGACACATCAAGCTGTACTCGGTGGAACCCTGTCGCAATACATTATTGCGCTTTCTTGACTTTTGTATGAATGTGTCGAATAAGTGAAAGCGATAGAGTACTAATGTGTGGTCCACTGTACAAATAGGGAATCGGAAGGGATATTTTACATGTATCAACATATAAGGTCGGGGAAAAAGTTTCTTCGCATTTTATATGAAAATTCAAGACATTATTTTTCAAAGTTTATTTACATTTAATTATAGTATATATGTGCCATTTTGTTCGATGACTTTTTGACATCTTGAAGGTAGTGACATGATCCCGTTGCTGTAGAAATTTTGGGACTTCTGATCAAAAAAATGCAACATGTAGTTTTGGCAGTCCTCTCATTGTGTTAACCTGACACTGCCTAAAGAATTCTGAAGAGACCGAAATAAGTGGAAATCTGAAGGTGCAAGGTCAGGGCTATATGGCGGATGCATTAACACCTCCCAGCCAAACTCTCTTAATTTTTGCTGAGTGGCCAAAAATGTGTGTGGTCTAGCGTTATCGTGATGAAAGACCACACCCTTTCTATTGATCAATCCAGGCCGCTTTCTCTCAACTTCTTGCTTTAATCTCATCAGTTGTTGGCAGTAGAGATCCGAATCGATGGTTCTGCCCGGCGGTAAAAGCTCATAATGAACAATGCCCTTACAATGCCACCATATACACAGCATCACCTTATTGCGAGTTAACTCGGGCTTTGCCACAGTCTGTAAAGTCTGACCGACCTTTGACCACGATCTTTTTCGCACGTTCTTGTCGTACATGATCCACTTTTCATCACCAGTTATCAATCTCTTCAAAAACGGTTCGGTTTCATTACGTCTCAATAAAGAATCGCAAATGAGTACACGGTTCATTAGGTTATTAGGTCAAAAATGGCGTCCATTTTATCCGTAACAGGGCGACCAGAGCGAAGTGCATCTTTGACATCAAAATTCCCGGATTGAAAACGCTTAAACCAACTTTGTGCTACGTTTACTGATACTGCATTAGGTCCATAAACGTCACAATTTTTTTTCGCGGCTGTGTTACATTTTTTTCCTTTGTAATAAAATTACAAAATGTATTGAATCTCTTCATTAGATTCACTCATTTTGATAGCTGGAAACAACATTTTACTAATAAGTTTTTTTTATTAATGTAACCTTTTTAATGTCATCAAAACCAGCGAGATACAAATAGTACAGCCAAAGAAATTTTATTACAAGTTTATACATACAATATGCGAAAAGACTTTTTCCCCGACCTTATATTTTACCGTTCTTCTACGTCGTATTCCTCATTGCATCAGTCAACTTACATGGACATTTTGAAGATGGATCTAAAATTTGTTTTTCGATAACATAACTAACAACAGAGATATTAATGATTTAACTTAGTACTGGAGAGATGCTGTCCCTTTTTTGCAAAACAGTTCTTTATATGTAGCCAGGATTGCTTTTATGGCCCTACCCAGGAGTGATGTTACTCCTGGGTAGCGACATCTCTTTCTTCCGTCTAATTACTGATTGCCTGTAGCTATTTTAGTTTTCAACGCATTTCAATTCTGTTATCACACTTGACCATCAATTTATGTATATACTGGTCATGTACCTAATTTCGATAATTATCAAATACCCTATTACAGGTTACCTTAAATCCTGGACTCCCGTGGAGATGTCTGAAGGCACTGAAAGCGCGCCGGAAGGAGGCGAGGACGGCGAGGCGTGCAGCCTGTCCTGCCTGGTGGCCGTAGGCCGCGCCTTGCCCGACCTGCTGCCGGCGCCATACGCGGGGCCAATGACGCCTCAGACACGCCCGCTCCAATACGTGTCGAGGCACGCTACTGACGGCAAATTCTTGTTCGTTGATCAGAGGTACGTTTACTGGTATCTGACCTGCGATACAGTCTTATGGGACGGTGTTAGTGATGTCCGAATGCCTTGCCTGATCTGGTTCCATATCGAAATCAAAAATGCATTTAAGTCATAAGAAACACTACATTTTCCAGGGTGACGTTAGCGCTAGGATTCCTACCACAAGAGCTCCTTGGCACGAGTCTCTACGAGTACGTAAGCGGACCGGAGTTGGGCGGAGTGGCGCGCACGCATAAGCAGGCATTACTGCGGCGAGAGTCCCTCCACACGCCCTCCTACTCGTTCCGGCGGAAAGACAACACGTTGGCTAGGATACAGACACACTTCAAGCCGTTTAAGTATGTTATTCTATATAGGTACAATCCGCGGCACATAAGTTGAACAAAAATGGCGGTCGTTCCGCGCAAGTACATCGTTGACATGCTATGGTTACGCGCGGCCCCTCGCGTTGCACCACATACCGCACTTCGATTGATACCCGAACATTTGTCACTGCGCACCTGCCATTTTTGTTTAACTTACGTGTCGCGATCTTTACATGCTAAGTAAGTCCCATGAGAGAATGAAGCGCCTCGATTCTCAGTTTTGACCATACGCATCAACCCTTTTGTATTAAAATCTATTGAGCACCTTTTCAATCTGATCTTTAAATGTCAGTTTAGGTCGACCCCGGCTGTTAAGGTCGGTTTACATTTAGTCAAATACACTGGCGAGTGCAAGTACAGTGGCGAGTGCCTGGCCAGTGACTGCCGGGCACTCGCCATTATATACCCGTTTCGTTATTCTACAATTTGTGTAATATGTGTGGCAGATCTGGTAATGACATAAGGAGAGGGGAGTATAGTGCTCAAGTAAACAACTTTTGTTCTACACTTTTACGAAATTCACATAAAAAAACCATTTGTTTTACCATACAAAATGTACCTATCGTCCGTAGTGTTTTTAACCCCCGATCGATTGAGGGAGGGCGTGTAAGTTTGAAACGTTTGCCTGTTTGTTTGTGGCATCATAACTTAACAACGGATGATCAGATTTAGGCCCGATCCTTTTTTAGTGTTCTTAGCTAAGGTCTGATAAAAATTGGACCAGTGGTTTCCAAGATCTTTGATGTCAGATTGGATCTCTCGAACGGTAACAATAAGGTGGTTCGAGCTTGAGCTCAAATGTTTATGACCTTCCCACATCTGGAACCTTGAGAACCTGATGATGACCAGAAAGTGAAGGAATCTCCACAATTTTAAAACGCGCGTTTCTTAAATTTTTAATTTAGAGTTATTAACGTTTTTATGAAAGTTCGACGTACCTTGCTATGTGAAAAAGACTATATAGTCACAACACAAGCTATAATGAAACATTACCATCAAAACGTTAATCTTTTAGAAATCCATGGACGAAAGACGTGGAATGTTTAGTGGCGAACAACACAGTGGTGAATGACTCTCATACGCCGCAGCAGGCGGATTCTGCGCAGGCCTCGTTCGACATGTACAAACAGAGTAAGTGCCTCTTATTAATTTTCTTACGTCCCCTCTTTGGCACATTATCATGTCCCGACTGTTGGGGCACAGACGTCCCCTTGCGCAAGGGGGTACGGGCCATGGTCCACCGAGCGGGTCCAGTCCTGATTGGTGGATTTCACACGCCTTTGGAAACTTAATTTCCTCAGACATTTCCTCTTTTGCACAATCTCGATTTTCACGTTTTCAAAACGTTTTTATTTATGAAGGAGGTTTCCTCGCGATATTTTCCTTTACTAATTACAGCTTAGGTAGTAAATTCAAGATCTCTTCATAAAAAAACTAAAATATAGACCATTGGAAGTTCGCGTTTTAGGTGTCAGCAGGGCGTATAAGTGCGAGGGATGAGTATGGGTTGCTGCGCGGTGTGGGGAAGTCACGCCCCGCTCCCTCGCTCTTCTACACTCTGCTGACACATAGAAATATGTGCTGGAACGCGACTCGTGCCCATATTCAGATCGGCCATAAAGATTGACGCGCTTATACTTAATTGTAACTATTTATTTATTTAACACTTTAATGCACAAAAATTGGCAATAAGAGGCGAGCTTAATGCCATGCGGCATTATCTACCAGCTAACCATTGGGTCATACAGATATTGTAAGGCAGGTGCATATAAATTAAATAGAAGAGAATTACTATTAATTATTATTTTAATTGTACTATACTATAAAATAAAATACCTAACTATTGATTTGTGTCGTGCGAAGTGAATAGCGGTAGTATAGTAGTAGTAGCTGGGCTCGCGGCGGTCCCTAGTGACCTTGCTGGAGTTTCAGAGGCGGACGTGGAAATGCAGAGGCTCATCGACTCGCAGGTGGAGTCCCACAAGATCGGGAGTGCCATAGCGGAGGAAGTGCTCAGAAGTTCCTCTTCCGAATTCTCACCTGATCTCCCGACCGACTTGCTACAAGACGCAGTTTTAAACCAACAGGTGGGTTTCCGTTTCGTATAATTTATTTTCTTCTAAATTATCGTACTTTATATCATAATATATATATTATTATTATATATTCTATTTCACTCGAGCTTTTGGATAACCTTGGTTTATCAGACTCCAGGGGCCCGATTCTACTAATGGAACGTAATCTCAATATAAGTCAAATTGCAACGACTTGATTTTTTTCGTATACCAATAGTTACGAACCATTCATTCGTTTAACGTTATTATGTTTCGGCCAAGCTAACGATCGATCGGTTTGCTCATTATATGTGTTAGCGTGGTGTTCGCAGTTGAGAGTTATGGGCTAAATTGAGCTAGCAGTGCAGTGGAATGAGGACGCACGTTCCACTTGGATCCCCTGGGGAATGATGAGTAAAAGGCAGAAGCTAGCTTTCTCAACCAACTATTTTTTTATTACCACAGTTGACAGTGCAACAACAAGAACCGTTGCTAGCACAATACAAGTTTAAATATCGAACACAACAAGCAGAATTCAAATCGATACGAAAACGCAATCGCTGCTTAATTGGAAAAGAGCGACAAACGTAAAACAGTGGAATTGGGCTCCTGGTCCAGTTGTAGCTTAATTTCGTTGCTTTCACACAGTAATTATAAATGCTGCAATTACTTGTCCTGTACCTATAGTACCGAAAGGGGGGTGATCAGTACCCATAACTGAACATCTCTGAAATCTCAAATAAATAAATCAGCTCATACGAGTACATTTCGGTCGTGTGGGTTTTGAAGTTTTGTATGGTACAGTTGTTTTTTTTTTCAGAGTTGGCCCCATGGTGAAAGTTTTTAGTTATGGATACTGATCACCCCCCTTTCGGGACTATAGGGTGTTTTTGATATACCCAGTACATACATGTTTTAGTTAGGGCCTATGCACCTATGCACACCGTTTATTTTATAGCGCCGTCGAACTAAAAAAAAGGAGATTGTTTGCGTTTGTATCTATGAAAACGCGATACAAACGCGCGTTTAAGGTGCGTTAGTTCCGATGGAAACACGCAGAGACGCGATAAATACGCGCGTTACCTGCGCGTTTGTATCGTTACAAACGCTGATCTTCGTGTGCAAAGGTTTACTGGCTGCGTCTGAATCTCGTTTGAAGCGCGTATAAAAAACGCGGTGTGCATAGGGTCTTAGAATTAGGTAAAATATCAATATCATTTACCATGTTACTTATCATATTGAGTCCCGAACTACAGTGGCAACTAACAGCAAACCTGTACGAGCAGGCCTCACTCGCGGACATCCTCTGCGCCGATATGGCTGGATACACACAGATTCGGAACAACGTGCCTCTGAGCGCCGCCGGGGGGGAGGGTTCCCCCCAGTCTGCCCAGGCAGGAGATACAACACACGACACCCCTCCTGCGGCGTCACCCCCGTTAACGCATCTTGGGTTGGACGGTAACGGCGAAGCAGCAATGGCTGTCATCATGACACTTTTGGAAGCCGATGCAGGCCTCGGCGGACCGGTCAACTTTTCTGGACTCCCTGCTTGGCCTCTGCCATGATGGTTTAGGACTGTGATTTCTGTGAGAATTCTTAGGTTTACACCTGGTCAAGTGGCAAGGACAGTGCCTTAGTCAAGTGGCAAGGACAGTGGCGAGGCCAGTGACAAAAGTCAAACAAATTTTGTATCCACTGGCAAGGCTACTTGACTCGCCGCTGTCCCACCGATTTACACTACTGTCATTGCCTCTTGACTAACTAAAATTTAACACAATATTCGACAATACCTAAGTATCTTTAATAATACTAGCCATATAGCCCCACGTTTATCTATGTGTTAAATAATGTAAAATCGACCAGGAAAATAAATACATGTCAAGAGGGCGCCTCTAGTACTTTTATAAACTGTATTATGAATAATCTAACAAAAAATATTTTATTTTATACAACAAGGTGATCATAAAGCCATATTTGTTAGTAAACCTTTTAAAATGTCTAAAATAAAAATCAATTATGGGAATAGTTATGAAAAATATAAGTTTTGTTTAATGTTTCTATTTCCCTAGTTTATTATAGTTATTGCTGACTGGAATATTTCCGTTAGAAACTCTACAACATCGAACCCGTAAACGACACCATTATTTTATAAACCTTATTAGGGGACGCCAATGTCGAACAGTGGACCAAAAATTATATTGATTCTAATGAAAAATGCAAAGTATTCTTTAAAAAAAATTGTTTTAGTGATTTATTTAAAAATAAAGTTTAGAGGTCAGTAAGTAGGCAAGGTCCCAAACTGTGTCTTTCAAAACCCCGGAGCTCAGTTTGGTCCACACCCCTGGACACTCGTCTTTCTTGGGATTATGCCTTCTTTTAACAATTATTATGTACTTACACGTATTCGATGATGTAGTGTTTTAAGCAATCGATTGTCCAAAAATTGATAATGTTGTTTTACATTTAAATCGTAAAATTTGTTTCATAAGTTTCATAAATGTATTATTTTTATGGTTTTCTAAATATAATAGTTCAATTTGTAATTCTTTAATCTAAAAGAATTAAGTTAATTAAGGTGATATTGATTCATTGGAACGTGCTGTAGTGAACCCTAATATCGTTTACGCACACTTAAATAAATTCCGTTTTATTATTTAGTTCCATAAAAAGTTACCATAAGCTTAGACAAAAAAGCGACCAATTTAAAAAAAAATGTATTTATTAGACGTTGTCTAACAAGGTTTGGTACATGGTAGTTATTTAGGGTGAATAGAAGAAAACAGCAAAACTAGAACTAAATAAAAAAGAAAACTACTGTACTGGTACAGTAGTATGATTTAGAATTGATACTTCATATTTAGAGACACGTATTAAACGAGTCAGGCATTAAATAAATTAGTAGGTACAATCGATTTATTCCGGATTGGTCCGAAAAATGGGTGCCAAATGTGTTAAAATTCTTAACTCGTGCCACTTTTAAAAGTATTCCTAATTCGTCCCAAAAACCTTAGTGTGATAAATAGAACTGCAGGAAAACGTGTGTACATGGAAAAAGGAGAAGAATTATCTTAGGGCTAGAATTGATTTAAAACCAGGGACATGGGAACAATGATTCGAGATAATACTTATAGTGTAAGTGTAAATGTAACTCGTCTTTGGCGTAATAGTACGCCGTTGTAGTCAATTGTTGTAAAATCTTTTGTAAATAAAATTATGTATTTTAGGACATAACTTAGCCATATTTTTATGTATTTACAAATTCGCTTCAGAATCAGATATTACATAATTCAAAATTATGTAATTTAGGACATAACTTAGCCATATTTTTATGTATTTACAAATTCGCTTCAGAATCAGATATTACATAATTCAAAATTATGTATTTTAGGACATAACTTAGCCATATTTTTATGTATTTACAAATTCGCTTCAGAATCAGATATTACATAATTTACAAATTAATTGTCAAATATAATTTTTATAGATTTTTTTGTAGCTTATAATGTGTTATTGGTTACGTACGGCTAATGTGGGTGGAAGTGCAATTTATTTTATTCATTGATGCGATTAATACAATTATTCTAAGAATTAAATTACGAGCTTGTGGCGCTCCTTTTCTATTCTAAAAGTGAAGTCACAGTAATGTATTATTATTTTTTACGTTATTCAGCAGTTAAGATAATACAAGAATGAGCCGAATTAATGGCAATATATCTAATGTGCGTAATATTGACTGTTAGCAGTAACATTACGTTATTGTATTTGAAATTAATTGTCATCATTATTATAACCATAGAATATAATAATATATTAATACGGTCATAAACCAAAGAAATTCACCCTGGGCGCTACTAGTCCGATTTCTGTGATTATAACATTTTGTCAATGGAAGCAAGAGTAGAAGAGACGCCGCCGTTCAAGCAACATTTAATTATTTCACATGTAAGCATGTCATCTCTTATGCTCCTACAAATACATTAATTTTTAGATTCCGTACGACAGATTTGTATTAGCCGGGAAAATGTTGTACTCTATTTTGATAACTCAGCGTTTTGTACTACCGCCCATCGATATGAAACAGTGACCAGTATCATCAGTCCTGAGACAGTACTTACAAATTACAGTTAAATACGAAAAAAATGCCTGCGCTTAGACATTATAAAACCGGCAAAAGGGTATTTTCTTAAAAATTTAGAATTAAAATTAGGGACAGAAACGGCAATAGATAATTATGACGTCACTGTTCTGTAGCACCATACAAGCAAGCCCTGGCTACATAATATAAAGGACTGTTTTGCTAAAAAGGGACAGACAATCTCTCCAGTACTACCTTTAACTTTTTTTTAATGTTCAGTCATTCCAGACAACGCTGTGTTTTTGGAATACATATATATGTAATCTAAAGATGGCACATTTCATGAGTAGCTGGTGGAAAATCTAGTAGTAATCAATTGTAATCCACTACTGTAATAAATAAAAACATTAATATCTCTGATGTTAGCTGAGATATTAAAAAACGAATTTTAGATCCTTCTTCAGGATGTCTATGTAAGTAGATTGATGGAATTAAAAAAAATAGTCATACCCTATTGGCCTATTCCATAGGAGGCAGGTCCACTTCCGATTATGAAGTAACGAACACCCAGGAGACTATTTTTTCATCCATGCTTCTGACTATGTCAAAATACCTACTAATCAACAAAATTGCCGCGTCTGCTGCTGCTGCTAAAACCATTTGTTTGCTACACCTTATTCTTTTTAGAATCAATACTGCAAACCGCCAATGTTTATGTCTGCGTTACATTTTTAATTAATTATAACTAGCGAGGTTGATATTGTGAAATGATTGGTATATCATGGCCAAAAATTACAAATTATAACTTTATATGTAAAAATTTTTTACAGGGTATTTCACATAGTGCATCAAAACGGTTTTGAATAAAATAATATACTTATATGTCGTTGTTATAGGTTCATAATTATTTTAACTTTATTATTACATATTAAATGTTAAGTTTATTTCAAATCTAGATCATTTGTATTGGAGTAGTATACTGGGTTCATTTAATAATCTAATTTTGCACCTACAGGATCTGTAGGTACAAAATTAGCGAATATATGGTCACTTGTGAGCAAAGAAATCTGGAGGTTTATGCCCGTTGCAGACGATGCGTGGTAGCTTGCGCAAGTAGGTACTACTACTGTTCATTAAATTTCATCTTTTGAACACTTTTTTCTAAGTGCGAGTGCAAGTTGCTTAGTTGTACTCGCTCCGATCCTCGCGCGAGTGTGACCTGTTTGCCCCTCAGTATACCTCCTCCACCCGCGCTACTAGCATTGTTGCCCACTGCGCATCGTTCAAACGCTTACTGGCGCCAGTTCATTTTTGCTCGCTGGCGATTGCGTTCTGTGTCGTTTTGTGCAATGTGCCTTACGAAAAATACATAAATGAGTAAATTTCTTTTATCGTAATCGTGTCTGTCTTCTAAACATTCGTCACTTATTTTAGCCATTAAAAAAATTCTGGTGGGATTCGCATTACTTTTTGATATTCTTTTGGATCCTGCATAAGTACATCATCCTATCCACTTCCTCATTCATAGTCGTTTTCATTATTATTACCAAACGCTTGTCCATGGCTGTCTAATTTGACCTCGCACTATACAAGGCAGCTGCAAGTGTACTAATGATTAGTACTTGAACTACTGCGCATCATGTGCAACGGGCTTGAGCATAATAAATATGATATAAAGAATTAGGTAGCCTTAAAATTATGAAATTAAGACAATATCAACAGTACATCAAACTATCATATTGAATAAGAAAAAAAACTGATTTCTGTGCATACAAAGTTTTAAATTTTATATGTATTGTTTATTTGATAACATAGACTGTTGAAGGTCCATGATTCACTAAGACTTAGATGTGATTTAATGTAAGTTCGGAATGTAGGTACAAAAGCGCAGCGATAGTACATATATTTCTCCCGACGTGCGGTTAAATGGCCGGACTAAACAGACAATATATCGGATACAGATTTAGGCCCATATGCCGCCATGTTGTCTATACTCTTGGCTAATACATTTAAACGAATTATGTTTAGGTGTGGAGGAATCGCAAAATCTTATCTAGCCTGGTAATCTCAAAACAACACCCCACCCACCTAACTAACGGCAAAAGAATTTGAACTTCATCCTTAACAAACGACTACAGAGACCTGATACGCTGGACTTCGGTCGGGAGTTTTATTGTAAAATTATTAGTATTAGTAAACATTTATAGTTATATTTAAAGTTATATTGTTGTTTCGATTAAACAGATATTCGTTTATGTGTTAAATTGTATTTTATTTTTATTTGGTTTCCCGTACGCGCCCTGTGCCCATATATTTCAAATTATCTTGCAAAATAACTATGATATACATACATATATTTCAAGTGAAGAAGGAAGGAACACGATAAAACATACACTTTAACTACCTATCTTTTTATTGCGATAAACATGATTGCTTTATAGAATATAATATTGTACATAAACTACAAAATTATTTAGTAAGCTCTAAGAACTTGCTAATAGGATACACTTCAATGCACAATAATTATTTTAATATCGATACACAGTGCATAGTTTCATAAAACTAGATAACGGATGATTTTTTAAAACATTACTATAAGTACATGCATATTTCAAAATGCTGTAGAGTCGGACTAGGATTTAAGAAAAATACTTTTGCGACATATAACCACCATTAAGGCCACATTGCAATGCGTTGAGGTAATTGATCTATAACTGTACTAAAATCTAACTAAAACAAATAGTCTTCTGTAGTTTTTACTGTCACATGTATATTTGCCTTTTGCGATTACTGCTTACTAGATATTTTTGTACAAGTTTTGTTTTACTCGACGACGTCGCCATATTTATTTGTTGAATGTTGCCCAGACGGGGGAGGCGACGGCCGACGTGAGATCGGAGGCACCTGGTCCATCCTACAACAATTCAAAGTTCGAGTAAACCTGCCAAAGCTATATGTATGATTGCGTTTTTATAGACGCCCACAGAAAACCTACTACCTGATATACTCGATATTTTATGTTTTTCGTACAAATTGTTTCATGCAAGACAGCCTTAGTAGTTAACAACTAGTTGAAAAATTGACCTCATGACCACTGTCAAAGTTATTAACATAAATTCTAAAACTGTGGCCAGGCTATTAATATTTACCTGTAAGGGTCCTGTTTAGCCTCTGTATGCTCCCCACGATTCTGTCGCCGCATCTCGTCATACGACATTGGAGGACGAGCAGGAACTAATTCCGGTGGAATGGCTTTACCACCTGCAACATGCAATGTACCAGTGTACTAGATGATTAAACATATATTTGGCACATGTGAACCTGATAATATTATATCCTGAAGATTTTATCAAAATAATGACATCATTTTTTAGAGCGCTCTTTGGTATCGGAGGCCAAGATCCACTTCGGGTCGCTGCGCCAGCGGAGTAAGTAAGTATTTTAAAGAAGTGCCTCACTGAATCAACATATTTTTATCTATCAGCCTATGTCCCTGGGAGAGGGCTCTCCCAGGGCGCGCCACATCATTCATTCCTCCGCCTTTCTCATCCAACTATCGCCAGCAACCTTCTTCAGGTCGGCGGTCCACCGGGCAGGGGGTGTCCCTCACTGCGCTTTCTTGTACACGGTCTCCACTCTACAACTCGTGTACCCCAACTATTACCGAGTGTCGTATATTTTGTTCAAGTGCAAATAGGAGAAAGGTATATTTGTTTATCATCATTGTGACTAGTTTGTAAAACCTTCATGTAAAAGTCTGATGGTAAATGATCTGGTATTGAGATGAGGTATTGCTTGTTTGCTGCTGGCTTCATGAAACGTGGATGGAATTTGAGCATGGTAATAATTTAAATTTCAATTATTTACATAAATAAACTATGATAAAATCAGGCTAACCATCAGAGTCTGAGCGGTAAGATTCTTCATTAAAAAGCGGGCGGTCAGTGTCCAGATCAAGTGAGCTGCCAGGGCCTGCATCCGAGTAGATGTCATTTGGTCCTGCACCGAACATCGATGGTGCCTGCTTTTGCATTGACGTGCTGCAGGCAAAAGGTAAAAACTCTAAGCATATAATAAGCATTAAACGAGACTTTTGTTTCGTTTAGGGCCTTGCTGATGGGCAATATTTATTGATAGTTGAAGTAAAATTTCAGCAAAAGAACATGATAATAATGTGACAGAAATGACGGTAATGCACGTCGATTTCGATTCGCTCACGCCCTCTGAAATTGAATAGCTAGTACAAGTAGTGTTAGCCCTTAGCATAATTTCTAAACTAATAAATTGTCAAAAACCCAAAAATTTTAGATACCCAGTGATTTTTCCATCCTTTCTTTCTCGAAGAAGTTGTCCAATGTAACTGCCTGGTAAAGCCATGAGCTTCTCAGCACAGACCTCCTGATAAGACAGCTTTCCGATGAAATATCCTACAACCACTGCCAGTGTAATTTTCGGGAAAGCTCCGAACCGAGGATTTGGTTTCAAGTGACCTACAAAGAAACATTTAAAATTTAGTGTCATTTTAGTTACAGTATAGTATGGTACAAGGTGTCACTAAATTAAAAATATATTGACTTACAAAAATTTGCTATTAGTAATGTTAGCTATTGTAATATATAGATAATACACAACATTTTGCACAGCACAACGCTGCATTGAATTAGGTCATTATTTAAGAGATGTGGTATTTCCTATTATGTAATTTTTGTTAATTACATAATAGGAAATACCACATAATACATAATAATACAAAATAGCTCAATTGAATTGAAAATACAAATGTCAAGATTTATACACAATCTGTTATGAAATAACATTAAAAGTAGTAGATAATAAACATTATCAGTAATCCAAGCATTTGTCTGCATAGCTATCTTTAATCAAATATAGGGTCTATTACTTTTGTATCGTGCATTATGAAGTATACTTTTTGTTTAAGTTATTTTCACATTTATAAAATCACCAACACCAATATATCAATGAGACACGCACGACACTGACTGACCTTTTTGTACTGCAAAAAATGTTCCGAGCCCCAATGCTGTACCCAATGGTAGTGACCGCTGGAAGAAGCTCTCCTGATTACATTCCTTGATCACTTTCAATTCATCTTGTGAGAACCTGTACTGCCCCTATAGCAATACAAAGATTTCCCAGTGAATACAAATAGGTCAGGATAATAACAAAAAAATTTTTTTTAAAACTATTTGCTGTAGTACTGAAAAATGTTTATTTCTTGCTGGTAAAAATGGGTTGACTATGTGGGTTATTGAGATTTTCGATATTATAAATAAGTTACAGTAGTCATCATGGTAGCTGTAAATTAGAAAATAAATATTACGTGAGATGAAAAAATAACCTTACCGGATAACCCCGTCCGGGTGGTGGCGGAGCGGTCTGTACAGACTCTGTAGGTAAATCCTGCTGGTAACCGAACGAACTAGACTCGTTCATTTTATTTGATTTTTACTACATTAATCTATTCAAATCTATGTAGGTATCTACGTGAAAATTAAACATTAAAAATACACAAGACAGGATGGCGGCTGACGGCTGGGTCCAGTGTTGCCAACAAATTATTTGCGATACGAGTCCACACACTCTATACCTCTTCCAAGCTGCGATGATCCTTTTGATGGAAGCCATTACAACGTAAATGTGTCGCGTTTTGTGAATAATGCCAAGAACTTAAAATATTATAAACGCATATAAATATTTTTTATACATAAAAATGCTATTTTTATACTTATTCAAATTATTATTTATTTATTGATTATTTCATGTATATCGTTTGAAATATAACGATCTTATTTCAAACGATATACATGAAATAATCAATAAATAACTATATTTTTTCAATAACTGCGCAGTTACATACTAGCGTCGAATCGTCTAGTGATTGACTCAGTGAAATCGATAATTATTGTAAAAAAATCTCCAATCGATTTCTTTTTCTTGTAATTGTGATGATAAAAATTAAAACTCAGAAAAATACCTAAAAATGAAATAATATAATATAAGTACAGGTTACATGTCTGCCATTTATATTGTCTAACAAACATTATCTTCATCTTCCCATAAAGAGTCGTCGGATAATTCAATTCAATAATATTGATATTCATTAATATTGATCACCAACTTGTCACCATTCACCAACTCATGCTCAATTCACGCACAAAATAATCACGACTAGTAACGCACTATTGAGCGACCGCGTCGCACGCGGTACACTCAAACGTCAATTCACATCCAGATATGGCCATAATATTATGAGCAGAGTCAGTCGCGCGGCGGACGCTGCTCATAATATTATGGCCATGCACACCAACGCGTCGGCGATGCGGGCAGGCGGGACGGACGCGACCACATGTTCTACGAAAAAGATGGGACACTAAAGAGATAGAAGAAATAGAAGTGTTTTTACAGTTTTAATCTTAAGATACAGAGTAATACGGAATGTACATTAATGCATGTCTCAATACATCTCGATATATTACGTTACATTATGTACGATAGGTACATCTCTCTATGTATCCTGCTTGCGCGCTCGGGGGAGCTGTTGCTATGCTCTTATTCCAATCGTCAGTCGACGTGCGTAACGTAATTCATATCCTTACTCCTAGACATATTATAAGTCTTAAGGCCATCACGCACGGCAGCCGGGATGTACCCAGGACGTAATATACATTACCTACTATAATAATTTAAAATTACTAAATGTTTTTAATTTTATTTTCGTAGATAAATATATTAGGACGTAGGTATAAGCGTCTGTCAAAGATGTCAATTTAGACTTTTATTACCAGGCCTATCTCATGCATGAAGGGTTACAAAAAACTACAAAGCTTAGGGTCAGTCGCACCAATTTATAAAGAGTTTATTGCGTTACACACCAAAGCGAAGAGCTTTATGTAGGTATACCTATTTCTGTCGCAAAGTTGTTACTTGCAACATGCTTGCATTGCTGTTCCGGTTTGAAGAGTAAGGATCTGGATCCTCCACCTGAACCCTCGAGTTAGCAGCACATCAAAAACACTAAGATGTTATAGTGATGGTCTAAGGGCGGCGGTAACCACTTACTTATGGCTTGTTTTCTGGTCTGCCTACCTTGCCTACACTCTTTAGGGTGATGGAAAGCATAGTAGTACGAGTAAAAGGCGAGTGGAGTAGAACAAAAAAAAGTTTATCACAAATGGAAGTGCCGTTGCCGAGAATATTCTCAAGAACCGTAAAATCTATTATCTAACTAACATATAAGTTATTGATAAAATGAAAACTTGTAAATTCGCTCGTTTTAGATCAAGCAATTTGCTTTTATTTTCAGCAACATTTAAAAAAATATAATTTGACAAAATAACACTCGTACTAAAGTATCGAAACACAAAATAACATAGGAAGTCATTAGACTACTTTTTATTCGGGTCTTGAGGTGGATTTCTCTCCAAATGGTACCTCCGCATAAGGTTGCCAAGGTAGCTGTGGGCAGGCAGGTGTCGCAGTTTCTCGTCGCATTCTCCAATGTAGGATATGCGACCATAAATGTGGCCAAACAACGCCGCGAGCAATACTTTTGGCACGGCGCCGAAGTGTGGGTTTCGATTCAGGAACTCTAAAAGAAAAAAATCATAGAAGTAAGAAGACAGAAAGGAACGTCACTAAAATCGTTAGGTACATTACAACAAAGAATAAGCAATTAAATCTTGTTAGTTCTTACTTCTATGAAGATTTTCGTGGCGTCCCGAACAAGCTACATGGGAAAATAAAAATTAAAAGGAAAATCTTACCACATTTTATAGCAGCATATGTAAGCGTCGCGAATAGTGTGCTGAATGGCAAACACCGCTGGTAGAAACTCTCTTTGTCGCATTCTTCTAAAGCTTTGATCTCGTCCTGCGTGAACTCGTAGTATCGCTAAAAAGATAATTTGAACTTATGTTGCATGCGAAACAAATAAATAAAGACAAATCTATCTATTAGTTTTGAAAATAATTTTAAAATCATTCATACCAGCGGATGCGTGACATTCTGAATGGGAGGACAGCTATCCTTGGTGCGGGACTTCGCGTAGCAAGAACAGTCATCATCTTGATTTTTATCACTCATTACGTCGATGTTGAAGATACTTTATCATTGTAATAGAAAGAAAGGATGGTTTTGATTCATTATTATATTATTTTATAATAAATACGATTTTTACGGTAAAATTTTCATTGTTTATGAAAGTCACTCATTTTTGTCGTCATCGATGCGGCATATTTTTACACAGCCGGTATTTAACAGTATTAGTTAGGTACCTACATAAGATTTCCTTGTAGAATAATTATGCAACAATAATTTCGTTGTCACTTTCATTCTCAATATTATCGTTAGAAACGTTAGACGTGACCGAAAAACTTTACTTTCTGATGCTACCTGGGACATTACCTGGGTAAATGAAAATAATACCTAAAAATACAAAAGGACTCATTTTAGTAACCAACAAACCTGGCAGGTGTTAAATACATAACAGATTTGATGACAACTATTGGAGAAATTACGTTTATTAACTAAATGTCAAATTCTTAGTCACTTTTCTGGAATTATGCCGCAAATTTCGTATATTCCATCCCAGTACCGTTGTCAAGATCAGACATTATAGTGGTAAAATATAAACAGTCGAGGTGGCGCAGTGGCGCGGGCGCGTGGTGGCGAATGGCGCGCGCCATGCTCCTGGCTTTGGCGTTCGCGGCGCTGGCGTCTGGCGCGCGCTACGTAGACTATTCCGGGGTGAAAATGCCGGAGTACAATGGCGGCGCCGCCGATTACGAAGGCCCCCGCGATGTGCCAGCCGTCCCACCAGATGAGTACCGCGATCGCTCGCCAGATGCTCCCGCTTCTCTCGACTACAAGTACGAGGAGGATCCTAGTGGTGAGTTAGTAAATAAGTATAACTTAACTACCACTGCCAGTAGTCACGGTGGATACATAGGTACTCATGCGTATCTTGTAACTTTTAACAGCCTATCAAGTCCTTCTAAAGAGCCTGTGCTCTTAGTTCTAAAGTGATAGATCGAGGCAATAGTTTGCCATGCAAGTTGTGTGCGTGAGCATTAGTAATATCCCAGAAATTATTGCCTTTAATATTTTTTTAGCTAATTATAATTATATTTTAGGTCGAACCGGAAAGCCTGCATCAAAAGAAATTCATGAAAGAGAAATGGAGGACTCTGAAATTTGGCAATCTCCAGAAAAAAATCATAAGAAATGGCCTCTAGATGATGCTAATCTAGATACCCTTGATAAGTATAGCCCTCATGAAATGATTCCAAAATTTAAACCTAGTAGTAGATTCTCGAAACGCGGACCTAGACTTAAAGCTAGAAGTTCTGATAATGAACCTGACATATCACATAAGCGTCTGACAAAGTATATTCGTAGTAGAAATGAAGATAATAGCGACGGTGAGAGCGAGGATGATTTTCATACAAACAGAGAGGATCTTCGTGACCACAAGAATAATAATTTTGAAAGTAGAAATTCTCACCTAGGTTATAGAGACACGACTAAAGTAAAAAAAGCTAGGCGGAAACCGAGGGATAGATTTGTTAAAAGTCAATCTGACGACGATGAGTTATATAATGTTGAACATTTGTTTAGAGGGCATTCAAATAAAAAGAACCGAAAAGAATCAGATTATTCAGCAGATAATGAAGTAATCCATATGACTCCTTCAGATTTAGATAGACCGCCCCAGCGGTACATTCCAAATGTGGACGATATAGAGGATCTCAAACTGAAAGTAGGCAAAATAAAACCAAAGAATTATGAAGAATACGATGATTATTATGACATGAAGAGAGTTAATAGCATTAAAAAGAAACTGCCTACTTTGTTACGACGGCCTACTGTGGGTACGTAATATTACCTAATTGTAGAATAGAGAATAGAAAGAAATGTGTAATCTTCTCTAGCTGTGTATTATAAAGGCGTGTACACACGTTCGAACACGAACATCGCGAATACGAATATGATCAATCGTATGTAGGACACTGTTTGTCGAACACAGTGTTATCGATGTTCGTAAGGCTTCATGCAAACAAAGTTGTTGCAATTACGCAACATGTTGATTGTTGTTGATAGTATACAATTATCGTAACAGAATTGTTCGAATGCGTACCTACACGTCTTTAGCACTTAGGTGTTTAGTATACGAGTAAGAAAGTTCCCAAATGACAGTAACATATTTTTTCAAAAATATGTTACTTTATCGATGTCGACTTGCCATGCATATGATAAATAAATCAACTTTTCGTATAGTTACGGTTGTAAACGTTTTAAATAAGCAATTTCAAGTGGTTTTAGGTTTTATTATAAAATTATATCAGTACCTGATTATATCAGTAGATACGTGATTTCTTGTTGATGACATGAAATCAAAATAGTGTTATAAAGTAGCATGGTGTACTGCAGGTAGCAAGAAGATTAACAACACGACTAACTAACTTTAGGCTTATGTGTGCTCAGCGACGTCACTGGTCCCTCCACCGCTGACGACGTCGGAGGCGACACGGCGATGGGAAGTGATGCCGAACCGTCGCGCTAACAAACCACCGATCTTCTCGGACGCGGAGCTCCCACCACATCACAAAACTACCACCACCTCCACCACTACCACGACCACGTCCACAACTACCACTCCGACCACGACGACGCAATCAGTCGCCGCAAAGGCAGAATTGTCGCTAGCAGAAATGTCGCGACTTTCGATACTCAAGAAGGCCCTAAGAAAAGAAAGTATGCTGAACACAACTTCGTCAACGAAGAAGCCGCCAGTGCTTTTACAATTGGCCTCTAAGATGCAGACGATGGTGATGGTGGAGCCGCCATCGAGTCAGATGCCTGTCTTCAGGGAAGTATCCGGCGACACGCCCGATCGCCTCGACCAGGTGAAAAGACTGATGCGGCGCAAAATGGTCGCCAACGCGAAGAACATCCACGACCTTACTGACAACTGGGATGAGATGGTCTGTGACTATATCGACATGTCAATGTTGGAAAAATCACCTGCTACTAAATGTATGAGTTCAATGTCAGTGATATTAACAATATTGATAATTTATTTAGTGTAGAATATATTCAATGTTATAGAAATAGATGTTCTCATTTATGCATGCATGTTACGTGTTCTATATCTTTGTGTCAGTTTCAGTATTGTTATACCTATGCAATAAATAATAATAAATATTAAAATAATGTGACTGTCAAAATGAAGTTTTAATTAAATACGTAAATACAATATATAGTAGGTACAAAGAATATAGAGCTATGTCGTAGATGCAATAGTATCTACTGTATTTGTATCTACGAAGCCATCAGTAGCTTGTTGTATTTGCGTTTTCCATTAACTATGAATTAAAGCGGAAATACATAACTATCATTTGAAATAAAAATTGGCCATGAGGAATACTCCTGTACTACGGCGTAGAGGTCGACAGTAAGAAAAATACTACAACTTATGTATTTCGTATCTTAATACCCGCGTTTAGAGACTATACTTTCGTATTTGATACAGATAGGTGAAAAAAATATCTAGACCCGTGACTATATGAACGACGGTCACAGCTAGTTTAATAATGAGAAAATAATATTGTTTTGTTCCAGCTCGAGAAACGACCGCAGTCGCAAGCGCCGCCGAGCGGGAACTGACGGCTTTGCTAAGCGCCCATGTCCAGCACAAGGGTTCCACCACGGAGCTGGATGAACCGCCTACCACCACGCCCGTGCCTCTCACTTTCTCTCCACACGCCATCGTAGACTCACACATCGAAAAGGAATGGAACCAATTTATTGTCACAAATGACTCTAATCGATTGCAATTTTCGAAGTCTGTAATTTATATAGTTTTAATATTATACTATTTACAAAGATATAAACAGATATTTTTTATGCTTGTAATTTTAAGGTAATAAAAACTAAATAACATACTTACGTACGACTCTACATAAAAATGTATCAACTGGTCATTACATACTCGTACGATCATCAGAATCTTGTTACGTTTGTTTGTCTTAATTAGTTAAAGGTAGTAAGTTCAAAAACAACGCCAGTATTATAATATGTATATTTTCTACTAATTTGATATTGATTAATTTTTAAACTTCTAATATAGAAAATGCGGAAATGTTGAAGAGAAATCAGCGACTCTTACTAGGTAACAGATATAGAGCTTCATAGCAGAAAAAACCGCCCGTTCGATGCGCGTTGTTTTCAGGGCACTCTTCACATGTTTTCCTGAAACCTAAAGCAAGCTGAAATGGTTGACGTGTCGCCAGTGGAGCCATCTATCGGCGTACGGCGTAGTCGGCCGGTGGGCGGCCAGAGGGCGCTGCGACGGCGTGCGCTGTGCGGCGGATTGATTGCACGGAGCAAGGCGGAGCGTGCCGAGCGCGGATTGCGCTGCCGAGTCCGGCCGCCGTTACGCCGTATTTAATTATTTATTCGCCGCGCGAGCCGCGGGCCGGAGGTCGGTCGTGGTTGTGAGTGTGGGGACGGCACGTCTCCCCGACCCAGTGTTGTTCTATCCACTCTATACCCGGTGTTGTAAGTGACTATTATGAGCGACAGGGACAGGTCGTCGCCCTCCCTCACGGACACCCCGCTGAAGACTTACATCGGCCGACACGACGACGACTACCCCCTCATAAACGGAAACGGTGAGTGCTAGAATACGAGCGGCTCTTGGCGGCGTGCTGGTGCTCTATGGGTGTATAGCGTAGCACGTGCAGCGGCAGCGTATCACGCGCTCGCGCCTGCCCCCGCGCGCCGCCTGCCTCGCGCGATCATAGCTGCTGCAGGGCACTAGGTCAGCGGACACCGAACATTCGCCATCCCGCGAAGGATCGAGCGCTCTGCAGATCCAATCCGGACAGACGTTAACTTTGCCGCATTGAAACACCCGCGGGTTCGATCGACCCATTGTGTCTCTTCCCGAAATCTATATGTACACATTATATGGAGATGCGCTCTTCCGATGAATGAAAACAGACACATCCTACTTTTATATAGTTTCCAAATTGTGATTCGATGGAAGTTTGTCATAGTAGAACAAAATTTTTTTTGAGGATGTTTACCTACCACATTTTATGATGAAGTGTTGTGATGTTATGTGCCAGGAGGAAGCGAGAGGGGTGCTTTGGAGAGGTCTCCAGCTACCGCGGATCGATATACAGGGTTGACGGTTGAGTCTTAAAATTGTATAAGTTTTTCGAGTGTTAAACCGCTGATCTTAGTGTAACTAAAGACTTGATAACTTTTTATGTTTGCTAAATGTATCTTCCACTAACAATTACTTGGGAATAGCTCGATTTTCTGCTGATTGGCCAATATTTGCCTTTCTCTACCTACATGTAGGTATCGTATTTAGCACGCACTACGTATTACGAGTGCTGCAGTATTTTAAAGGTTGGCTTTATAATAGGTAACCCGTATATTGTGTTGCTACTTATGTTTTAATTTTATAAAAAAGTTTCCTTGTTATGCTGACCAGGCCTGAACGTTTTCCTATATGCGTCGAATCTGTACCACTCTGTTCTGTACCTAACAGGTAAAAAACAATGTGTCACCAAAGAGAATGAACTAGTATTGAATTACATATCACATGAAGCAGGTTTATTATTTGAGTCAACTCACGCATGGAGTGCTCTCTACTGAACTGCAATTATTAGGTATACTCGTACCTACCTAGTGCGTAATGTAGGAAATTAATCATTTCCACCGGGTGCCTCTATCTAACACTATAACTAGTTAAAAGTAGGTAGATCGTTTTAAAACAAACTACAATGGATACCTACGTTATTTAAAAAAGACCATGTGATGAGCTTAATTATACGCAAGTTTGTATCAGAAAATCTATTATTAATGGTGTCTGATGATAAGAACCCGGCTATTATGTTTAGACATTTTAAACGCTATCAGGTCTTCGTCGTATCAGTGGAAGATTTGCACATTACTTGCACTAGCAAATTATCATTGGATAGTTATCGTCGTGCTTCTTATTGGTACCAACCTAAATAATTTTTACCACGTTTAATTTTAGATAGTTCTAAATTAGATGGAAGTAACTACGATTTGACCACCAGATTGTTCCCAAATGAACAATCTGGTGGTAGGAGTTTAGTCATAGTTTAGTGTCTTCCTAAGAATACAAATATAATATTATCTATTTCGATGGAGTAAAATGACTTTTCTAGTTTCAGTTTAGTTACAGGGCTAAATATTCGAGTCATATGTACCTATTCCCTGACTAGAGATATAAAAACCTTCGCCATATTGCGGAATTATTAGAATATAAAACTAGCAATGGCGTCCTTTTGACAGGGTATTCCTGGTCAGGGTATAAATATCTCGTATCGCTCAGTACATGGAGTTTCCATCATCATTTTCTATTGTCCTGTAACTTGGTTGATGATAGTTGAAAAATACAGCACTGAAAAAAAACTTGTTTACTTTAAACAAGAACTTGTTTCAATACGAGCATATAAAGTCGGCTTGTTAACTTTAACCAAGAAATTGATCACTTCAACCAAGATCTTAGTCGTATTTATCAAGTAATTTGTTCAAATGAATAAAAATTACGTTACACGCTCAAAATCAAACAAGCTTTCTTTCAGTGCGCGTTTAATTGGCACCGTGCTGCCGCTACCGGCTGGTGACGGCTGCGCGTGCGCCCTCCGCGCGCCCAACCGGGACGTATCCTCGCGCCGCCCTCGCTGGCACGCCTCTGTACCGCTACTGGCACCGTGTGGGCTGCAATGCTCAATTTAACATCAAACGACGACGGCCTGAAACAGAATGGTCCATTCAGTGAACGTATTAGACGCCCCGTTCAGGACCAATGCTGTCAGTGATCACTGATCAGTACCAGCTCAATGAAAAGTTGCACTTTTATAGACTAGGTATCGCAACGATTTCTAAAATTAGCTGCGAGTGCCATAAACAACCGACATTGTGGAATTGAAGATTGGTAATCGAAATCAAACGAAGAAACTGTTTCAGTACGAGATTGATGAAAGTTGCTTATGTCTTTTGTCTGATAAAGTAAGGTTTAGTGTTTGCCGTTTGAACACCTAAGCAGACGCAGTTGGAAACCTTGCTTGAGTTAGAATAACAAAGCCAAAATTAAGTTATCCAATTATTCTATTTTGCACATCAAATGCTCTTGATTTGAAGTTTCAAAGATTGGTAACGTAGGAGCCCTAGCACAGCCTGAGGACTCGCATTTTTGTGTTGTTCGTAATCCTCACAGTACGCGATTGATTTGATATATTATCGTATGGATTTAAACATACAAGCACACTGATAACTCTATATTAAAAACTTACCCACTGTGAAGATTGCCTTACTTTGTGTAATGTGGGAAGGGCTCCATGATCCTAAACATTTGAGCTCAAACTCGAACCATCTAGCTATTACCGTTCCAGAGATCCTATTTGACATCAAAGATACTCCAAGATCTTGAAAACCACTAATCCAATTAAATCAGACATGGCTAAGAACACTCGACAAAATTCTCTAGTAAAGAAAAAATCGGATCATCCGTTGTTAAGTTATTAAATGGTAGGTACAGGTACGATTTTTTACACCTTAACTTCTTGAAGGCTTTTAGTTCCTGGTCAGGGTATAATATACTACATACTAGTTTATGTTGTGGGTTTTCTACGGCATTCATTACTTAACTTTGGTCATAAGTTCATAACTTACTCACATGTAAATATATGTTTTACGATATAGGTTTTACGATTACACAAAAAGGTATAAAATGTTCGAGATAAAATTAAACGAAATAAGTTACTTTCGAGTATCAGTATCTTCAATCAATCTAAAATTTAACTTTATCAAATAGTATAAGATTGACGTCCGTTACGCAGTGGAATGAATTTAATTATTTTTTATCAGTACGCAATGACTAGCACTTTATCAGTAAAGTAGGTGTGTCGCAAAAACCAATTGAGTTTTTGTTGTGTTGTACTTCGGACCAGTTCTAGGCACGTTATATGTTATGTACGAGTACTTATTCGCTTTTTCTTTAAATAAGTATTCATACTAACTAACTAATTAATTTTAATAAAGATGGTTAGACATACTTCGGTTATATTTTAATGGACTTTACTTGCAATGCATCTTTTCTTATCTTTAATAATTAGGCCCTGGTTACTGAATTCTTGTACTCAGGCTACGCAATGCATATTATGAAGCCTATGCGTAAGTAATTAAAACTGTAGAGTTAAAAAATATCTAGTAAATTAAAAATAATACAAATTGTTTTTTTTATTTAGTTAGAACAGGGGTCTGGTCCAGAGGCAGTTAGTTTCAGCTTACCTATTAATTTTAAAGTTGAATGAACAGGATTATTAAAACCGTTGGAGCGATCTCAGGTAGACAAACTCGGTGACTCCAGCGATTTGTGCAGTCGCTTATGTGATGTGAAAAATCAAAGGTCCCTTCATATATTATTATAAGTAGGTACTTAGCTAATTACAGAATTGCGACAGACCAGCGATGATTGAACCTCGTAATCTATGTCAAATGAAATTGCTTATACGGCTCGTAAAGGCGTATCTACTCGTATTTGTCTACGTCATTTGTTTGTCTAAAGTGTGACGACTAGTCGCGAATTTTTTAATTAAGTTTCATTAAATTATCCGTTAATATAATGGTTTTTTGATACACAATAAATTATTTATATATATTAAGGTCGAAAATATACTCGCACATCGTGTATTAAAAACTCTTATTGACAATGCCCGTGAGAAAGTTAAATAAAGCATTCCACGTTTAATAAAATATGCAAGAAGTAACAGCTGATTCGTGTCTCGATTTCCGGCTTATCTTGAAATCTTCAACTGTCTGCGTGGAAATGTTTAAACAGTTGACGACAACGTGTACGATAGCGAACGATAAGCGAAACTAGGCGAGTTACCGAGGTATTGTTTGCCAGTTCCCAGCTCTGCTTGTCCTGACTGTAGACTATATAAAATGTTAAAAATACCTATGTCGGTCCATAGATTTAGAACTTCTCATAATGTCTGTCTACGGTATTCATAGTTGCTCTTGTTATAATTAGATTTAAATAAGTTGCTCTACATTTAAAAAAAAAATTATAAGGATGGCAGACGAGCAAACGGATCACCTGATGGTACGTGATCACCGGCCCCCATAGACATCTCGCCTTACTGTATTGTTTTTAGAGGGGTTTTGAAGCGCTACTAATCTTGAGGACCTAAAATGGATTGCCTCATGTGCCGGAAATTACCCTTCTTACTGTAAATCATAAATAATTTACATAAAAAATATTGAGATAACTCAATCAATTGTATATTTTCGTAAATTCTGATAATATCTAATGTATTTGTAATTGTATATGCTATTGAGTCAGATTGTCCAGTGTCAGGTCAGATTGGGTCACTGTCAAAAGTTCAAGGTTTGGTAACTCATTAAAATAAGTTTAGTCACAATAGACACTTTAAATTATTTTAGTACATATAAATAAAATCCAGACATCGCCCAGTAATAATATTACAATAGGTTATTCGCCTAATTTTTTCTTATTGCATCAACCAACTTACATGGGACATCCTGAAGAAGGATCTAAAATTAGTTTTTCGATATCTCAACTAACATCAGAGACATTAATGGTTTAAGTTAGTATTGGAGAGATGCTCTGTCCCTTTTTAGCAAAACAGTCCTTTATATGTAGCCTGGACCTGCTTGTGTATTGCTTTGACGTCATAATTCTTAACGCCGTTTCTTTATACCTTTTGATTTTTGATTGCCCTGTAGCTATATGATTTCTCAACTCATTTTAATTCTGTTTTCACATTTGACCATCAATTTCTTATTTTTTACGAAATGCATTTAATATTTGATACTTGGAAAATACTCTTTTGACGATTGTACAAAAGAATCCGCAATTATAAAATTTATTATAAATATCGTATTTTTTTCGAACCCAGCTCTAATTTATAATAAACGATCCGATATTTAATATTTATTGATTTTAATTTATTTTTTTTGGTCATTGGCGGGTTTAGTAGTAAATAAAAATGTTTTTTTTTTATTAGTATTAATTACATAAAATTATCCAAAGTCACAAACTCAATACTTATTAGTAATACAACATGCATTTTATATGCATACAGTGTTACATACTTAGTTATATAAATATTACTCGACATTTCACATATATCAAATGAGGCTTATTATGATATTTATTTTACATTATCTATGCTTTCAGTTATTTTTAATCCCCGACCAATCGAGGGTTATAACTTTGACATGTTTGTATGTCAGTCTATCTATCTGTCTGTTCGTATGTGGCCTCATAACTTGACAACGGACGATCCGATTTTGACCCGGTATTTTTCATTTAATATAGAATTTTGTAGAGAGTATTACTTAGCCATGTCTGATAATAATAGGATCAGTGGTTTCCTAGATCTTGAGGTATATTTGATGTGAAATGGTATCTCTGGAACGGTAATAGTAGATGGATCGAGTTTGAGCTTAAATATTTTGGAGCATGGAGCCCTTACCACATCTGTAACCTCAAGGACCTGTTGATGAACAGGAAAAAGTAAGGGGATCTCTGCAATCGAGGTTTTTTAAATTTTAAATTTAGAGTTATCTGATGGGCAGCCATAAACCCATGAACTAACTCCTAATTTGAAGATGTTATTGGTTTAGATTTTTTTGATTTAGATGATCTTGATATAAATATCAATTGATAATTATCACTTGATAATTTTTATTATGAAGGTGTAAATGTTACGATAATTATCACTTTATCAAAAAAAGTTATAATTTCAGCTGCCATCCACTCACTCCCTCTTTATACACTGTTAAAAGCATATATAAGACACTTTCTTCATGGAGTATTAAAAATTTTTCAAGCTACATTCAAAGTATGTTAAAATCGGATTTAGTTAAATCTGGTGCTGTTATCGGTCGATATCAATATGTTGTTACATATTATCAGTGATTAGTTATCACAAATATCTAGGTAATTTAGAACGGGGCAGTTCGGCAGTGGCGATTAGTTTCCTATTATATCTGTTAATAAATTAATGTTGAAACCCTAATAAATTTAATTAATGTACTGGTAAATGTCGTTGTAAAAAGTTAGACAGGATTTGTTTTCAGTTTATCTTGTCTAAATACGGAGTGTAATAAAATATGGGGAATTATAAGTCAAGTGACCGGAGTTTTATTTGACGACAAGAACCTAACATTCTAATTCAATGCGTGAGAGATTTGTTTTCAGTTTTTCTTGTCTAAATACAGAGTGTAATAAAATATGGGGAATTATAATTCAAGCGTCCGGAATTTTATTTGACGACAAAAACCTAACATCCTAATTCAATGCGTGAGCGAAGAGGAAATAATAAAGTTTCCAATAAACTGTTTTATATTCTTTATAAACCCAACTACATAATTATTATGAATAAAGCATCAAGTGAAGAACAACAATTATTTTGACTCTGCGCTTCGAGACATGAATTAACTTTTATAGTCGGCGGCGAAACCGACACGGATGGAAAGGTCAATAAATTCGGGTCGAAAATTCAGGAGCTATACCTTAATTTAAATTACCATGCTGAGGTATATTAAATCTTTCTTGTATTGACAATATGTATACGCTGAAATAGTATTTTTAGTTGCTCATAGTCGGTCGACAATCTAGTAATTAGAGTACAACTTAGTTTTACAATAGACAAAAATGCTATTTAGTACAGGTTTAGTTAATTATCTATCACCCATAAAATATTACTATTAGTTACATTAAATGGTGTTCATTTGTATATAATAATAATCCTATCTTCAGTATCATTGTGTTTTATTTGTGTTTGTCGTGCTGACGATGAATAAAACATGTTGATTTTTAAAAATGTTGTTTTTACCTTGTAATTATAACACATTTGTGACGAGTAAACAATAATATAAAAATTAAAACCATAGAAATACTTAGGAATCCATACGAATTTTATTATGCTATACATCGGCAATTCTGGTGAATCAAATCTCGACAGCTGATATTAATCAGGATATTATTATTATATTTATTATATTTATTATCCTGATATTATTCAAAACCACAAATTATTGTGGTTTTGTCTCATGTTAACTATTTTGATGATAGCTTCAGATATGAATTATATTCCACTTACCACACTTCCATTTACACTTATTTTTTCCTGGTAATATTTATTATTTATATTTCATCACTGATAAAGATATTCATAATATTTTAATTTATGTCGCTATTGAATCACCTGGCGGTAAGTCCAAATTTTTACTTTCTAATCTCGAAAAAGTGCTAAGTCAAACATTGACATATTTTGTGCGTACCCACATATTTTGTGTGCCAATTTTTCCTTCAGGACCATTTTGCCACCATTAAAAAATATCACTATATCTGGAGATATTTACTCAAAATCTATTGAATAGGTTCATACAAATTTTATACGAAAGAGCCATTTACAAGCGATTATTTTGTCAATTATAGATATATCTAAGAAATCCCAACTAATGTCACATCTAGGTTACCACAAACAAAAGGTGGTAAGTCAAATTTCAAACTCAGTAGGAAAAGTAGTAAGCAAAAAAAATATACTTTTTGTGTGCATGAAGGGCGATTTTTTAATACCATCTAAAAGGTAGGTAATTTTATCTATGATAAAAGGTATAGAATTAGTTAATAGTTTTGGAAATATACTATTTTGGAACTTACAATTAGGAATATCAATAATTTCATAAATTGTAATTTTTGGAGATGTTTATTTACAACTTATCTAGTTATTTCTGAAATAGAAGTGATCTTGACTTACTAAAACTAAACCTTTTATGCTCGTAAAAAGGTTTAGTTTTGAAGTAGAGGTTATCGATGGTAATATAAAACCAAAATTAAAATTATAGGTATCAATTTTTCCTTATGTAATAGTTTTAAATCGATTTACCACTTTTTGCACTTCAGTTGAATGTTTTTTATAAGTTTATTTAGGTACTTACTTACTAATTTTATGCGAAAGGACTCGCGATTATCTTAAAACTCAATTGGATTTTTGTAAATATCTCCATGTCCATTGATATTTTACTAACTTGTATGTATGTACTAGACCTTATAAATGTAGGCTACAGTCGCGTAGATAACCAAGTTTGATAACCAGTCATCAAGAAGGAAAAATATTCCTCGTATAGGTTATGATTTGAATCAAGAATTGTTTTTCGTTGTAGATAACCAACCGTACGTGGTTATCTAGAAAAAATAAAGTTCTAAAGAATAGTGTCAAATTAGACCTTATGTATGACCGCCATAAAAAAATAGCTCCTTATACGTCTAAAAAATGATAATTTTTACTTTTGCATACATTAATTGAAATATTTTAAATATCTTTGTTTGTAACTAAATATTCGCCTGTAAACACATTGCGGTCCCACAATGTATATTTTGAAAAACAAAAGTATCTCATTGAAATAGTAGCTGAGCCTACCAAGTAACTTTGTTCAGTTCATCTCAGTGGGATATATTAATAGATATAAGTATATTACTATTATTAACAAGATATTGGTTGAAGCACAGTGGTTGAAGTAAACATTTTGGTACTCTCAAATGAAAAAAAAAAGAGTGTGGTTAAATCAAACAAATATTTTTTAGGTATTGTGAGTATCAAACACACACAAAACAAAAAAGTACGGGTAACATCGTCTGTGGTGTATTATTTTCTGTCTAGCTAGGCCATAGTGCTTCCGACATTATCTTCGATCGTGTCCGGGTGCAGTGGCGAGTCGAATAGAGCGAGCGAACGAGCGACATCCTTGCCAAGAACATAATAATCCTTGCAGTGCTGTCGTGAATAACCCATGCACATATATATGTACCTATTATAATCCGACGCTTTATCTGAACCTATATTTTGTTACGAACCTCGACTTTATCTACGTATCTGACTGAATTTTGTTACGATCATCAATCTATGCATTTAGTAAGTAAATAATATCGTAGATAGGTACTATAGATATATCGTTCGTAATGGTATCAGCAGTTTGCTTTTTAAGGAAAATCTCAACACAAATAAACCGTCATTATAGGAAATGTGAATTATTTAAATATCATCAACTACAAATAAATAATTTAAAAACTGGCCATCTATGGGGATCCGTACTATAAGGACTACCTATTTGTAAGTATTATGTGTTTTTTTTTACGTTTTTGCTCACATCTTACAAACTATTACACATGTATAAAGTTTTTATTTGTTGTTATAATAGAGGATAATATTACCAAAACTTTAGTCATATTTTAAGTTAATACCGTTCATAAGATAGACCTGTAACAAAAGTGGTTTAAAATTAACAACTTTGACGGGCCCTTATACGTCGTTATTACTCTACGAAAAAAAAGTGTTCCTTAGCGCCATACAAGAAGATCCTGGCTGCATATAAACGACTGTTTTGCTAAAAAGGGACATAGCACCTAAATTAATTTAAACCATTTAATATCTTGATCTTAGTTGACATGTCGAAAAACTGTACTTGAAATAAATATACTTACATTATTTATGAATACAATCACATACACACAGTGCAGAGCTGGAGCTGAATTTAGGACCAAGCCTTTTTATCATTTCAATATTCATTTATAACACTCTACCGACCCAGGAAGGGGTGTCATAACTACCATGGTATAATAGCTACCCAGATGCACATGTAGGTTTTAAGGGGTGTCATAACTACCATGGTATAATAGCTACCCAGATGCACATGTAGGTTTTTGTCGTCAAATAAAGTTACAAATAAAAACCTAGATAAGAGAGCTGCCAACATTGTAACCCTCGACTTACCATTGTGGATATCATCTTACTGTTTCCTGATCATCATCAGGGCCTTAAACATTTAAGTACCCTATAGGTTTTGATGAGTGAGTCTGTGAGTATCAAAATATATGACATATGGCCGTAACTTCTGATTGCATTTAGTTAGAAGCTTGAATTTTTTACAGCGTCCAATACTAAGGTCTATGGTGCCTTAGTATTTGGTATTAATTTTAACTTGATACCTATACCCGTTCCTGAGCAAAAGCCTCTTGACAGACGGACAACAAAGTGATCCTATAAGGGTTCCGTTTTTTCCTTTTGAGATACGGAACCCTAAAAATTAGGTTAATACCGTATTATATCCTGACCAGTAACCATACTAGTAACTAAATTCACTTTTCGGCAGACCTATCCCTTGGGAGAAAAAGTTCAAATATCTAGGAGTCACCCTTGATAGAGGTATGACCTTCGAGCCACACATAAAACGCGTCCGCGACCGCGCAGCATTCATTCTCGGCCGGTTACACCCGATGCTAGGCAAGGGGAGTAAAATGTCACTTAGAAATAAGTTGACAATTTACAAAACTTGCATCCGTCCAATCCTCACGTACGCAAGCGTGACATTCGCGCACTCTTGCCACATTCGCCGCCTTCAGGTTATCCAAAATAGGTTCATGCGTAGAGCAACCGGTGCTCCATGGTACCTACGTAACGTAGACCTCCATCACGATTTGGAACTCCCCACGATCGCTCAATACATGAAGTTAGCGTCTCGACGCTTCTTCGAGCAAGCTCCCCACCACCCAAACCCTCTAGCAGTAAGCGCCGCCGCTTATTCGACTAACGGTTTACCGACATCCCGTCGACGACGTCGGCCTAGACACGTCCTAGACGACCCCGACGACGCCATCCGATCTCCATCGCGGAAGCCACTCCGCCACCCGATAGTAGTTCACACACAGCACCTTCATACCGACCGCGCCGGCGCGGGCGGCGACCCGCTTCTGGCGCTTTCACGCGCTATCGGCGTATTCCAGGTCGCTTCTCCCCGACCCCTCCGTCCCCAGCGACGTCCTAAGCCGAGGTCCGTACCCACCTGGGTGCCCTTAGGCAGTCGCTTCTTATAGTAGTTTTTAAGTCCTCCTCTAGGCTGGAGCGCATTTAGCGCTCGCCCCAAAAAACCCGGTGAAGCTGTAAAGGTCATTAGGACCAACAGCAATTATCAGTACGAAAAAAAAAAAAAAAAAAAAAACTAGTAACTAAAAAACCTTCGCCATATTGCGGAATTAAATGGTACTATTTTTTTCATAGCGAAGGCCATAAATAGTATAATAGTAGATTATAAACTATCAATAGCGCTCTTTTGGCGGTTTTTTTTTAGTTTCTGGTCAGGGTAGGTATACTAATTTCATGGTTTTTTGTACCTAGTATTCGTAAGTATACTTAGCTCAAATTTTATTTTTCTATATCTACGAGGGGTAATTTTTTATTTAAAAATGGTGTAATAGTATGCAAACTACAAGACTTAAAAGGCACCCCTCGTATGAGTAGTACATATATTTGACGTTTGTGAGAACTAGGAAAATCGTTTTTCCCTAATTCCTACCTATTTATGATGCGATAGGAGGATAAACTGATCGTTTTGGTCTTAGATAATTCCGCCACTGTATCTATTGTACAGAATTAAGAGTGATTAGATTATATTTCCTAATTTTTGACAAGGACAGCTCGTCACGTCCACATAATTTAACACTATTTTAATACTTTAATATGTATTAAAATAGAATTATACGTGTTGCTTCAATCTATTTATATCAGCACGGGATTGGTTTATGCACCGTTTGTTAGAGAGCGAGCAAGCAAACGCTACGAGTATCTACTCGTATACATATCTATTCTATGCATAATTCTAAGAAGAGATAAATATTTGTGAATGTCGACAGTCAAAATAGGTTGAATTTCACAGTGGTTTTTATTAACCTCAAGCCTATATAGTTTTTCTGTGGCTCGGCTCAGTGTTGTAACTTCAAGTACTTGGCGTGCGTCCATCGTTATGGTGATTTACTCGGTTGTTCTGCCTGCATCACAACGTTCATTTTCACAATCTTTTAAAAAACAGCAATTATTTGCATATACCTACCAGTTTTTCCAGTTTGCTCTGCTGGATAAAGTTAAGTTATATAGAAATATTACTTATATTTTATTATCTATGGAGGTAAGTCTTCTCCTTGGTAGTATTTCCTCATTGATGAGAGTCGTGATTATTCTATGGAAATAACCACATAGAACGACTTTCTCATTTCACACACTGGTTATCTCCGTGTGCAGGTTTCCTCAAGATGTTTTCCTTCACTGTTAGGTAGGCAGGTCGTCTGACTTCTACAGTACACATTACATACTCCGACATCACACTACTTCGAAATCGCACTACCTAAAGAGCACATTCTAGCAAACAGTCAAATTGCGAAAAAAAATACATACAAGTTGATACATACTCGTAACAACATAAATTTGGCATTAGTCACAGAAATCAGACTACTACATGGGGATATTTATTGTCATTCAAATTCAAACCCAAGTATGATGATTAATACTTTCACATTTCCATAGTCAGCGGCTGCGACGTCGTTGACAAAAAGCACTATTTTTAGATGCTAGTTCGCCCAGGATAGATCCGTCTCTTAGTTCCATACCTTCGTATTTATAGACAAAAGTTCTCCCAAGGAGTAGGTACTTAACTCGTCGCTGAAATGTCAACATACCGGTGTTGCTAGGTCCATTTATACTAGCCACCATAGATATATTATTTTGAGCTATATATATATATATATATATATATATATATATATATATATATATATATATATATATATATATATATATATATATATATATATATATATATATATATATATATACTAACCACACTTTTTATTTTAGTTAACTTCGTATTGTAAAGAAATTGAACACAACATAAACAGAATAGTCACTTCCATATTTTACATCATATTTTTTTATCTTATTATTTTTATCACCTTTTTATGGAATGGGAAAATTCTGCTTGTATAGGGTTGGCTTTCTTTGCGGTTAGTATTTTTTCCAAACGTTCATATCGATTTTTTTATATTGAGTTTTTTAATAGATAATTATCTTGTCCTTCACAGCTAATTCAATTCTGCAATATCGAACAGGGCATAATTTTCCTCAGTATAATAACGTGTTATAGACAGCCTTTTACAGTGGGTGGCTTACGAAGCGCTGCCGGTACGGGCGCCATTATGGGGGTGAGCCATAAGAACCACTTTGCCAATGAAACGATTGTTATCTAAAAATAACCCATAAATGGTGAAGAGGTAAACTGCACCTTCAAATTCACATATTGACTATAATAGTTTGTTTATAAATTATGAACAAACCATTACAGACAAAATATAAATGTTAGATACGTGTACACACTGACAATGAGTTAATTTCAATTAGCGGGTAGCAAGTGAGAAAAGTGAATTTAATTAAATGATTTTTTTAAATTAATTTAACTTTACTGTATTTTACTTTTTTTATACAGTACTGAAATTAATTCAATTAAAGTCCAAGTGCACCTACACAGGTGTACAGATAAAACTCTGTAAAATTAAACTGACTCTGACTGGTACTGCTTGAGATTTTTCAAGACAGCTATAACAGGGACTGTCCCAAGCCGGCCTTCGCCGCCTGACGTCGGTCGATAACGACGACACGGTACTTGGAAGTCATCTGGGCTCGTCTGAACAATTGTATGACATGATAAGGTCACGTAGACGACTGGGACTGTCAACTAATACCAGTAACTGCTGCTGGCCTCCGGAACTCTCAGTCAGAATAAACAACCCTATTAATGACGTTCTGGTACGACTGAGTATAGTTAGGTACATTTAAATATTTATTTTTAAAAATCTTGTAAGTATATTTTTTGCAGCTCTACTAAGGATTTGAACATCGTACGCTCATGCTCATGGTATGTGTTTACCAACACATACTGTGTTGGTAAACACATACCATGAGCATTAATTTAAAAAATAACCGTCTGCGTAATAAAGCGAACTAAAACGATGGAAACAAGACGGTTTCAAATGGTCACTGTTCTCAACCTTGAAGGCGCAATTGGAAGGGGATAAAAAATGTCGTGGACTAAGATTCATGCTATCAAACTATATCACGCAGTCGAAGGCCTCCGTGGTAATGCCTTCCATACTAAGCTTTCATATGGTAATGCCTCCGACTGCTTGATATAGTTTGATAGCATGAATCTTAGTCCACGATATTTTCTATCACCTTGCAATTGCGCCATCAAGGTTGAGACCAGTGACCATTTGAAACCGTCTTGTTTCCATTGTTTTAGTTCGCTTTTTTACGCAGTCGGGTTTTTTATTTAATTTTTGATTTTTATCTTTTTAGTGTTATATTATACATATTTGAAATCGTCTCATTTAGACCTCTCTTTTGATACCATCGATGTATTTTAAAGAAAAAAAATAAAACTTCAACAATTATGACGGCTGGTCTTGACGCTTCATATATCCTATGTCACTCGGGATTTAGGGGGAAATAATGATTCCTCATTCATTAAAATCCATCCAGCCGTTTAGGCGCTACGAGGGAAAAAAGAATACTCCACAAACAAACAAACATAGATACGCGCGAAAAACATAACCCTGCACTTGCTGTCGCGCAGTTCGGGTAAAAATAGACCAAATTGTTTAGTGTTTGATTGTGGCTTTCTTCAACAGAAATGTTATTTCTGTAAACACACCTTTTTATTGATAAAAGGGAAGGCAGTGCGAAGCTTACCATAGAAAGTGTACGAGTATCATCTGAAGAAAACGTAATCATGTTATTGAATTGGACTGTAAAGTCGCTCTACTGACGTCTGATCTCTCCCTATTCCGCTAACTGATTACTATCAGGAATGTCAATTCATTATTTCAATAAAATTATACGTAGGCTAGTGTAATGTTTTACCGGATACTCATTCAAAATTTTCTTTTACCTTGGATGAAATATAGTTGTTCCTTTCTTCATGATTTTTTACTTTCATCATTACCTTTTCATCTTGAACTATCAATTTTACTGTAGTTAGCTGTCCATAAAAAACTTCACAAACATATTGATGTATCGGTATTAATGCACCGAGCTGGGTATGAATGGTGGAAGTTATCTTACCTATGAAGGAATATTACAATATCCAAAATCGATATTATCATAGTATCAACAATTTGGGAAATAAATAAGAAAAACGCAGGTGGCCTTACCATAATTGCATGTAGGGGTTCAAGTCTTTGCGGATTATATCCGACTAGATGGGGTACGAAAATAACCGGTGGCTGCTGCTGTTATTGTAAGTGGTGCTTTCCATCACAAAACCAATACTCTATTTTTAACATTAAGAAAAAACAATAGTAACTTATTTAATGTTCTCTTTATCTGATATCCTTATATACCTTATTAAATGAGTAGCGTATGTGCGGGTAGTACCTATGTCACGTGTGCAGTATACTTTATCTCGCTTATTCAAAACTTGAGGAAATTGTTCGTTATTTGTAGAGTTTCGCGGACGTTTAGTATTTACAAATCTTTTTAAGAGCTCGTTTGCGTGACTCGGTTCTTATTTCAAATCACGCTCGTGTTTAGTAAAAAAAATGTATGGTTTTTCTGTACTTTTCTTCGTCGACTTAACAAGTAAATATAGGCCTTCCAATGTCACATCTACGTACGATCAAGACAACATTTTTGAATTTTGACCTAATGTAAGTTCGATAAATTAATACTTTGATCAATGGTTGGACGTTGTATCGATCCTCTTGTTTAGAGATTTATTTTTTAAAAGAATTTTATGACACTTTATTCTCTTTGAAATTATATTCTATATTTTTTTAGTTTATTAAAACTTAGGTCCTTAGGGCCCGAGAAACTGAACAGAGTAACATAATAATAAATAATATAAAAGAATAACAACATAATAATAATATCCCCACGCAAGTCTTTCAAAGGACCGGGTCCCTAAGGGCCCGTAAACCCTGAAAAGAGTAACAAGTAACAACATAATAATAATAAATGGGAGAAAACCTAACAGGTTAGATAGAAAATAATAATAGATTTAACACTAATTAAATCTAATACGAGTTAGTTAGTGATGCATATGTATATCGGCGATATCTTGGTGTTTCCGATACATCGATATCGCCAACATTTATTTGCCGATACACCGATACTTTTCGAATTTTATTTTAATTATTATGGAATTCAAAGATGATGAACCATTGTCCTCTTTGTGCAGCGATACTCTCAGAGAAGAAGTTGAGAGATCTTTGATCTCACAATAGAGCAAGAGAAGCAGATACTCTCGTTTTAGCGCAATAAATAGAGTTCTGTATCCAAATTTAAAAAAATTAGCGCAAAAGTATTACAGTTTTCAAATGAGTTACTTGACCGCTAGACATATCTTCTATAGCAGGTATCATCTCAACATACTTGCGAAATCGCCTTCCCCCGCATTACTTGAGAATGCTGCGTTTCCTATATAAAAACATTGTTACTATTAAATTTAATTATATTAACTTTTAATAGGACTTATGTGTTTGTTTGTCGATTTATTAAACTGAATACTTTCGTTTGTATCATAACTTTGTGTAACTCCTTCAGTTAAATTTACCATTCCTATCCGTATATATTTCCATAAATATCGATATCGGCTTCGTATCTGCCAAAACGCGTATCGATGCATCGATGCGTAGTATAACGTCAACTGTAAGTAGGGTATTTCTGTTCTAAATTAAGACAAGAATTTTTTATCGCACGAATAGATCACCCTAAATATGGTAACTGAAAAGCAAACATTTGTTTGCTTGTAGTGTGTTCTAAAGAATAGGTAATTCAACCGGTGTTTTAGCTTTTAGTTTCCGTATATACATGACTTTCATTTGTAATTTGTTGTTATATTGTGTGTGTATTTGTCTGTCATCATCAGAATATAGGGATATCGGTAAAAGATAAAACTAAATAGAGAAGTGTTTTCAAATAATTATTTACAGACTTTAGTGAATAATTTGACATATTAGAATACCTACAATTTATTAAACATCAAATTAATCATGAATCTTTAAGAAAATACCTAAAAACAGCAAAACACTTCAACGCTAACAATAGCTTATAGATACTCTATAAAATACTTTAATTGAAAAAACTAGAGTGGCTAAAATAATCGACTAATTGGTAATGTAACATTTTGCTTTTGCCCAAGAGTGGACATAAAAATAATGTCACAGTAATAAAAATAATGTCAAGCAGACGGAGTCACCTGACCTAGAATTAAGATGCAGATAGTTTCAGGCCTTACAGTCAGCTGCCAAGTGGCGATGCGTGATAACTCAATTAGCGGCTGTCAATGTTGGGAGCGCATACGCACCTAGCGCTACTTTGGATTATCGTACTGTTGCTTAGTTCACAATTGGGGTTCTTCAAAGGGACATGGTTCGGTATAGCCGGATTCATTTCCGAAAGATGAACAAAAACTTTTTGCATTGTGCACGGTCGCGGTATTAAATGGTTCCCAGTTCCATAAATTAATTAATTAATTTGACATAATCTGTAGGTTAAAATACACGTTACAGTATTATTACAGTATTTTCTAAAAACGGAAAAGTTGAACATTTTTAAAACTGATTTACCTCGAATCGACCTCCTTAAATCAAACTTTTACAGGAGCATAGCATAGAACTTACCTAGATTAACTAAGTTTAGTATGCAGAGGTATCTGACTTACTTTGTCAAAGGCTATAAGCAAAGCTTCAAGTTTCGCTAAAGGTGCATTCACAACTATTAAGAGACAACGAGAAACCACCAGAAGTTTTGTTTAAGTATTGTTTGCAACTGCGACAGGATTCCGCTTGTATTAACAATTCCTTCGTAGTGCCAAACTTTCATCAGAAGTATTTGTAAATGCCTTACTGATCAGTGATGTATAGTGTAGTGAATTCTGTTCACGTCCTGACTCGGTTCGCTCAGCGCGGCTGTTACGTGATTGGTGGCAGATCGATGCCCGGGGCATGCGGCACGGCGCCGCCATCGCCTTCCAGCCACGCAAATTTTCACTGAACTCATTCGAAAAACTAACACACTTCCAATATGAACTGTATTGATGTATCACTAAAACCAGAACAAAATTCGTTTAGCCGTTTCCGTTATAAGCCTTTACAAACAGACTCACTGATGCGCCGGGGACTTTTTATACTATATGGGATTAGTTTTTGCCTTAACTATATTAAACTATAATCATATTATGTAAATATCAGCATGCAATTGATACATAAGGCCAGCAGCGAAGCAACGCCTCTGCTGATATTGCACGTATCGCTAGGCAATGGTGACCACTTACCATCAGATGGGCCGTTTGCCATTTTGTCTTAGCCTACTTATAAAATAATAATTGTACGCTACTATTATGTAGCCGTCTGTAGTACATGTAGAGACAAATCAAAATTTCCCTACCATTACTAGGCAAGCAATAAGCGTTTCGTATGTACTTGATTGAAGAATCTTTTGGTAGTAAAGGATAAACCTGGATAGCCACCAGAATCTAAATTTAAATAAAGTCTGCTACCAAAAATGTTAGCTTTGCCGTTGATGTGTTCCGGCTGGGTTTAGCAGAGCCATTAACATAACCTGCATGCTCTTCTGATATTGAGGTCAAACAGGCATACAAATCGATGCCTAACTTTTAGTTTGTTTAAATGGAGTAAAATGTAGTAAAATTAAAATTGCGAATATAATTATCTTATCTTATTTTTATCCTTTGTAAAGCACCTGTTTATAATTGTGCAGTGATTTAAGACCGTCCTTCTGCGGGTAGCTCACTGCTCGTGGCTAGTTGCTAAGAATATCTTTGTCACATAATTATTTTCGACTTTATATTACTACCTGCTATAAGAATTCAGAGTTTCTCAAAATTTATATCGCTTCGCTTGGCAATAAATTCCTCTGTTCTATTGTTACTGAATCTCGTTACATTGTACGAGTATTTAAAGTTTTTACCATAGATCCACGAGATACAAGTGGACATAGCGGAATATTAAGGTTATTAGTAGTTATTACTTTACCTACTTTACTTTTCTCGTAATAATGCTATAGATCCTTCAGTACACGCTGTGACTTATAATCCGTAGAATATTATTATGAGAGTTAAGACACGTACAGAGTTACAGGCTTAACTGTAATCCATCCATATAGCTTTCAGTAAGGGTAGTGATCGATATGGATAGCGTAAGAATATTCATGAAATATTGATCTCTCGATTTATGATATATATGTATATTTGCATATTTAAAAAAAAATTATGTATTAACGTTCCCACGTAATGGCCATATTCGACCGTAACTAAAACTAAGTGACGTAAAATTGAGTGACGAATATCACATGCCCAATATCTAGTAAACAGTAGCACGGATGATAACACAACATAGCACACAAATTATCTTTTGATGAGTAGTTTAAGATAGTTTAATAATAATTTGTCAAAATCCTTTATTTCGATTTTAGGAAGCCACAGAAACGCGTTACTCCAGAGTCCCAAAACCACGGCACGTTGAAGGCTGTATTTTGGATATAGGATCTAGTTCGTAACCCACATTTTCTAGGCTTAATCGTCAGATCCAGAAACCCAATTGTCTGTCGTGCACACGCCATGCATCTTGTCTTACAAGCATTTCCCCCCAGGCTCACAAAGTCTAACGTTAATAACTTTTGATTGTAAGGGCCCACAAAACTGAAAATTCAATATGTTGAAGCACGAAATACGTACAGAATGCTGAGTAAACCCTTATTGCCGCCTAACTCGTCCCTGGGTGTGTGGTGGGGGGACGCACTCATGCCGTATCTTCTACTCTACACGACACTAATGGATGTCCCGTGCCAACGTAGGCTTTGGTCCGCCCTAACCCAATTATAAGCTCTATACTCATACTACGAACTATAGGTAGCTATACAAAATGTTAATAAAGTGTTTCCATTTATTTTCATAAGAATTATTATTAGTATGTTTTTTTTCGTTACAGGTGAGCGCCAATCAATAGTGTGTAACTATTACTCAATGAACACTAACGAGGTAAGTACAATTCGGTATAATAGAATCAACATAAGTATTGTGTGACGTCAAAACTGTGTAGTATGTGGGGCAGTGCAAATTTCTAGGCATGGAAACGTCTATAAGTATAAGAGTACCGACGCGCGTATAAGCGACGCTATATAAAAAATAGATTAAAATATTATATTTATAATAATAATATATTTTACCAGTTAAAATATTCTACAGTTTCGTGAGTCCCATGGTCGAATAGGAATGTTTTCACAATTCGTATCGATTTAAAAATTAGAAAGTGGTAAATAAACTTTACTGTTGCAAACTTTTATGGTTTTAATTCTCGACGGAGATAGTCTATACGATTGTTAAACGTCGTGATATTGGGCTGGCAGACAGAACCGACAATCGATGATACTTAGATGAATTTTGAAGGCTTATACCACTTAGTATTGTGTCTTAGGAAAGACCTACCTGTATCTGATAAGCGCTGGCTGTTGGATAAATAATAGAGGATGGAAAGTATTAGAGTGGCAAAGGTCGGCACACCCTCCCAGATATCCGCGATTAGAGTCGGAGGCTAGCTTAATTTCCGTGTCTGTGGTGGGGTTGGGCTGGGCGTGCTGTTGGTTTGGTGTTTTGTTGACTCATTGCCCTAATGTCCTGTTTCAAGGTTACTAGATGAACTGATACAAATTAGGATACCTTTAAAGGTTTGTTATGTAATAAATTGTTTACATATCACAGTGTATCGTGTTCCTATAAGTTTTTTGCGATATGACTGTTCACTTTCTTTCTTACTTATATTTATTTATACCGACATTACACCTAAGTTATCAAACTAGTAAGGATATCATTTCCAAGCAAACTAGCGACTTTGATATCGAAACAATATTCACGGTAGGTACTCAAGTGCGTCTTAGTGAAGGAGGTAAAGGAAATGTGAACCTTAGGTGGAACATGGAAAGTACCTCAAATTGGAGCGGCAAAATAAATTGAAAATAAAATAGATTTATTATGTTCGTTATCTTGGCTTTATATCTTGTAAAAATCAGCGTGCTTCTGAACTGGGTAGGTACCCATTTATTGAATTTCGAAAGTGTGTCTAGATCTGTGTCATTTTACATGCATTTTACCTTATAATCTCATTTGTATAAAAGTAAGGAAGGGGTAAAAGTATTAATGAAATGAAACATTCTGAAATAGGTACAGCGAAATATTCGAGTTACCATTGGCGCTAATGTGAAATGAAATTAGTTATTGGTACCAATTAGCCCCGTTAGCCGCATAAAAATGGTGCCCTTGACCCGGTCAGATTGTATGGAGAAATGAACACTTCTTGTAATTTTTGTTTTATTTATTTGGTAACAAGCTGCGCCCCCGCGGCGGCTTCGTTCGCCTTGTTTCTTTTGCCTCCGAAACCTTCCTGGACATGCGCACAACAACTTAACAAAGTTTCATCGCAATCGGATGAATGGCAAAGGAACGCAAAGAGCGCAAAGAAACATCCATTTATATATATAAGTAACTAAGATATGTAACTTATTTGCAATAATACAATAATGTGCATGGATACCCTTTGATCTGAAAGATGTACTCGTATAATACCATTGATTCGACAGAATGATGCACGACATAAAACATAAAAGCACGCAATACCTGTCTAAAATTATTATTTCAACGCCGCCGGTTTTTTACTCAACCTTCAAGATATTTCTGAAGGCTGAAAGGAATGAGATATGAGTAGAATGGGTCGCATCCCCCGGCCCTGAGCGCGTGATGCCGCGCGCTGGCAGTCATGGGATCGCTACGAGCAACGGCAAGACACAAGCGAAGCGATGTACCGTCGAAACGTCAGTACGTACGACCTTACTCTCTTTATATATCTGATACTTAATAATTACTTTACAATTAAAATAAGACGTAACTGCAGACGTCGTCTACGTAGCACGACCAACATAGCCATAGTTTTCTGCACTGTCTCGTAGCATAGGTCAAACACACAGCGCAGCAAGTTTCGATGATGTCTAACGAAGTATCAAGTCGTAGTACGACAAGCGTAGTTTTTCCACAGTAACTCGTAGAACAATCGTAGCTTGAATACGACACGCGCATTATGAGAAGAATTGCTACTATAGTGATGAACATTGTGAAGGCGAGTGATGTCAATCGTAGATTCACATGGCATTTGATGCCCGAACAGTTATTCGTCATAGTCAGGGGCAGAAATCTTAACCTGTCCCAACCCCTAACCCTTAAGCTTAAGAAATGGTCACTGTGTTTTGAATACGCTTCAGCTTATTGTGTATTCCACAGGCAAACAGTCACGGGACCGTGGTAGCTCCCTGCCTGACGCACCGCGTATATTTATAGAGGTCGAGCGAACCGCGTCTCTATGATGATGAGAGTCATTCATGCCGAGAATATAGGTAATAATATTTACAGGCATTGCTTCGTAATCATAACAGTTAATCATCAGCATTACAGTCGAGTTAATAGTTTTTTCGGTGCTTAAGGGCTCATTTTGAAGAAAAAGTTAATAATTGACAACCTAAGTACGGTACAATTAAGGGTATGGTATTTTGTTCGTTCGCAAAAGTAAGTAGATTTTCTCAAAGAAGCTCGGAAATGTGCTCAAGACATTAAATTAAGTTTGGGAATAGGTCATTCCTGTCTCAAAGCCAAATATATATAGTTTTAAAAGACGACAGGAATTGACTCTCATACAAACATTCCTGGCCTAGACCAAGAATCCTTTCGCCAAAACGCAGTGCGGACTGAACAGGTTTCTTTGATTCCATGCCAAAACTAAAAAGCGCGTAATTTCGCATATTTTTTCTACTTTTGATTAACTATATTGCAATTATCTAGTAATACAAGTGATAAAGAAGTTGTTTATACGCCCCACCCCTGAATGAAGTAAAAATAGTGATTTGTTAACTTGTATTCCAGTAGTACTCTCCAGGTTGGAATAAGAGAATATTTGAAATGAACAATATTTGTTTGTCGATTTCATCACATTATTTAAGAGGGAGCTTTAAAAGGACTCATTCAAACCTCCGCGGCCACGAATGACTTATTTCCTGTCTCTGCAGTTATGTACTATTTTGACCACCTATTATTTATAATTCGAAACCCAACTATAATGGAGTATAATGATGCTAAATCGTCAAAATTGAATAGAGCCTTGCCATTTTAGTTATGAACGACTTTAAAAGTAGGTGACAATAAAAATAGATATTCAGACGTACAGAAAAGAAAACCAGAAACCAATGTGGAACTTTTCCACCAAAGAAATTTTATATTTTTCCACAGATTCTAGGTTGTCATCTAGATCGTTTTCGTGTTACAATTATGTTTACACAGTATTTACAGTTTTCTTCGGATAATCCCTTGTTTCAGTGTCAGTGGAAATGGAATTCATTTGGATGCGCGCCATGTTTATTATACACTTATAATTATGTTATAAACTGGTTAAATTGCTACTTACTATACTGTGATTAAATCGAAAATAAATTTGTTCGGTACTACGAACAAATTTAATTTCGATTTAATCACATCTTCAATAAATTATCAGGCCTTTAGGTAGGTACTCCATCAATCTGTGGGTTATAATAATTAGGATTGTAATTTTGGGAGGTAATGTAGAACTAAAATTTAAACGGAATGTTGGTAAGTGTAGGCAATATAAATAATATAATAATAATTAGTTTATTAGGTATGTGTTGCACATATAGTGAAGTAATGCACTGTAGTGTAATTTGTTTTAGATCCGAGTTGACAATTGCCTTTCCGCATCACACGTTTTTCATCACACAGCTGAGTAAACACTTGCATTACCTACTAATATAATTGTAACAAAAAGTTAATAAATTAGCATGGCTATGCCCACTATGCCCACCCATATGCATGTACCGTACCGTAATAAAAAAAATATTTATTATAAAAATAAATACTTAAAACTGCAATCAAATCGGGCGATTTAAACACCTTCATTTTGGCGCGCTTTCTGTGACGTCAGCGTCCACAACAGCATTGACTTTTTGTGTGCTGTGGAGTGTTTAACCAAAGCAAATTACTTGTTTGTTGACAATCTAACATGGACCAGCTGACGTCACGTTTCGGTCAAACCATTGGGCAAACATTGTGTGTTGCTATTTTGAATTTCTCTCACAATTTTCCTACTTTTATTAATTTAAATTCTCAATTAAAAAGCGATTAAATAAAATTAATAATATGGTATAGGTACAATTCTGTAGTAATAAAGATTACAAAAAAAACTTGACCTACCTTTGATTTGAATCACATGCATATTCCCTATTGTATAATAAACAAAAATGAAATAATGATGAAAGTAAAATATTGCAATATTTTGCCTAGTACATTTGTGCGGTATTTTTTTTATGATGGCGTTAAATTATCTGAAAGATAAAATGGGAGAACACAAGCCAACCTTTACAAAGGGAACAGAATAGAATGGATTCATTCCGCACATATTTTTATTTACTATTCGTCGTTTGGACAGAAGCCAAGCTGTTTCACCTGATCGATTTTACGCAGACGTATGTTTTACCGATGTTGTATCTACGTACGTACCTCGTACGTAATTATTGTTTCCGGCCATATCCTAATTTTAATTGTATAAGTCAAATAAACTTTTAGTTTAGGTGTTGTGTGTAATTTAAATGCAGTTATATGGAGAAATTACTATACTTGCAAAATTACGTAATATTACCCAAATGACCGGTCATTTTCGGTTAAATTACCCACGACTTTGGACATTTTTATTCATTAGTTTTTAGTTTTTCAAATGTTTAACGACTAATTAAATAATAAATAAATTTATTTAACGACAAAACTATACAAATAAAAAAACCATACATATTTCCTAATACCGAGCCTACGATTAGCACCCACACTAGGTAATCCTGTGTCGTAGGCGCTGTGCTGGGGAGATTAGAGAATTAGCGAGATTTACATACATAGATTTATTTAAAAACTTTTATAAACCAGAAAAATAAGAATATCACTTGACTGTCATATCATAACATCGTAGTAAAAAAACTATGCGAAATAATCCACATAGATTTCACGCAGTCATACGAATGATTGAATGAATGGTATAATCCGATTCATTACTGTAGAATATATTTTTTGCATTGCAATATATTATATTTTTATGAATGTGTATTATTTAGTCTTCGTGATTGGATTCATTCGGTCCGAGTCGCGATATTTGATTTCAAAGTTATAGGTGGTTTTAGGATATACTTTTTTTCACGCGGCCTCGGAACTTGGAACTATCATATCACACTCAGCTCAGATTGAGCTTAAAGTAGACATGTTTTGTTTGTGTTTTTATTTTCTATAAACTGAGCCATATGTGAACGCGCGATAATAAGACGCCAATTTTACCCAAAAACTTTTATCTAAAATTGAGTATATCTCGTTTCTCGTACATATTAGCCGAAAACTTTTAATCACATTATTTGTAGCAAATAATAAAAATATGTTTTTATAAAAAACAAACTGTCAAAGGATAGTTAACATTCTTTGACAGTTTGTTTTTTATAAAAATCTATCTTAACATATTTTGTACCAACAAATGTAGGAAACCAGTGTGTGGGTCATAACACAATTTTACTGAATGATTACAAGTTATTAGGCAAAGCTATTGTTAAAGGCTAATACTTGGAATGTCGTCGATTAACACGTTAAATTAGAATTTTACCAAAAATGACCGTCATTTATGGTCATTTTTCATAAATGACGTCATCTATTTTAAATGACCGTAACTTACCAGGGTAATTTTACCGCTTTAAATCTATAGAAATCACTTCTTATATTTAGGTATAATATGGGTAGGTATTAAACTAAATATAATCATTAATAAGGTACAGTACTATTAATAAGAAGAGTCTTAAAAATAGTCTTCACTTCCAAATCCATGTCATAAGGTAGACACATGATGACTACTCATACCTAGATTGATTTTTTAAGGCTGTTAATTTAACATTTTAGAGGTGGTTTAAGTCCGTGAAGATTCAGCCCGGGTATGAATTATCGTCACATGAGGAACTTCTTCCTTCTTTCTTCTTCCTTCTTCTTTCTAGCATAAAAAATCTTCTTGTAACATTAAAGAATGGTGAGATGTCTATGAACGACGGTGACTACTTACCATCAGGGGGCTCGTTTGATTTCATTAAAAAACCATTTAACATGCCAGGATGCTGCTGCAAGTCAATAATGGTCGTCGTGGTCGACGTTGTCGGGGACGTTTTGGTCTCCTCGCGGGTAATAATAGAGCGATCGCTTCCGTGTCGCACTGATTCTCGCCCGCCTCGCAAGCCACACTTGCTTGATTTATTTCCAACTGACATACGCACATACAGGCTAGCACACACGCACATATTAGGCACGCATACTCGTACCTACATTCGACGCACATTCCTTTTGCTCAGTAGATAACAAAACGAATCCGAGAATATTTCGAGTTCGCAGCTTCGATGGATGAATTAGTGTTAGCTCTCATAAAACCCACACACGTCAAACTACTTAGCTAGCTAATATTCTACCTACGAGTATATAGTAGATTAAAACATGCGATTCGACTGAGTTAACGTAGATTACTAATTAATATCTACTATCTCGTATAATGTACATTTAAACTGGGAAAAATGTATCGTTGTATGTAACCAAAGCTTTGTCTACCTGTAACGTGAAATAAGTGACTACAACTATTGGTAAGAGGAAACCAAAGCCACATGTTTATGTAGTAAACCACTTGTGTTAATGACTTGACTTTGAACTACTGTAATGACAAAGTTTGTAATTTTCTTTGTAATAACCGAAGTATATTGCGTGTTAAGTTATCCCATTTTGTCAGTGTAGCTAGTAGTGGTCAGTTTAATGAAAACTTCTAAGAAAACACTACCTACGATTACAACGTAACGTATGTAATTAATTACCTACATAAAATTAGTCGTAACGTAATTAATTAACGATGAGGCACATGGCGAGTTCATTCAAACAATGTATAGTAGGCGACATCCCCGGAATGCCGGTTTCTAGTGATGTGATATAAATATATATTTTATGATCTAACGCATAGATCTATGATAGAAAGAAATTATCGCATTATGAGTGTCTGTTCTATATCTACGCTGTGAGTGCCGTTCACAGGGTTCTATTTGCCGCTCGATTCTATTCAGAATAGTAAGAGTGCCAAGTTGAGCTTCCATTGTAACGAGCATTTTATCGCATAGAAAGCTTATTCACATTGATCTACTTCAAAGATTCTATCAAATAGAATATAGAATAGAAGAAGGGAGAACGTTCCCTAAGATATATAGATAGAAACACTTTAAGATCCTCGTGCCTTGTAATTGTAATGTACCGATATCGAATATTCGATGCAATGCCTATCAACGTGCTTAGGGCCATAACAAACTAGGCGTTTTTAGTCATGATCTGTCATCAAAATAAACCAAATCTAGATTATGTCCTTAGCTTATTCGGAACTGAACACTGTCGCATAGTACCCAAATAAACCTTTCTTTACGTACCATGCATGTTCGATATCAAAGCGAACGTCAAGTTTCGATTCTAGTCAGACACGACGGATGGCAACGCTGTAAGCGGTCTGTTAGCCTAATTTGCCTAGTAACTCCTTAGCAACGGCATTCCGAGGTTGTCGCCTACTATACCTATGTTTTGATTCGTCACTCACTTTACGTTTTTTACGAGACTCGAGCCTCTTTGGCTTGGCCTTACAATAAAAATAAAATTCTCGCAGAGCAAGGTTTTCTTTCCACCTTGTACAAAATAAAATCATAAATATTATTTATAAGTAATAGAAATTTTCTAAGTAAAAGGTGTTTGCAGTGAAAAATTGAATTTGGAAGATAAATGTTTATTTTTGTTCATAAGTGTCTGGAATCAAAACTGTTTTTTGCGTAGGTAGCAGAAAAGTGATAAATAAATATATATAACTTTTATCTACGCATGCATGATAGATAGATTAGGTATGTATATAAACTGTAGATACGTTATATTATTGTACATTGCGACGGTAGACGATAACTTGTCGAAGAGTATATAGACAAATTGATAGTTATCAGTGTAATATGTATGTACCTACATATAAGTAGTAAATTATTATATTACATGCATAATAGACTCACGCCTGCAGGGGTAGGAGAGACTAATGAGTTCCATCTGCAACAATCCTGACAAACCGTTCTCGCTTCTTTCACACTCATCAATCACTTCTTCACGCTCTTCTTTCTGTTCGATGTAGGTCTTTCTAGATCTCCTCCCCTTGCATTCACCTTTTCTTTATACACTGCTTTCGTTATTCTCGTTTCATTAATTTTTTCAACGTGTCTAAGCCATCTATTTCATCGTCATCTCTTTCAATCTTATTCACTACATCGTCTTTTACACCACACTTTTACCGTATTGCGTTATTATTATCTTATGTTATGTTCTCATACATAGGTAACGGCACCTGTCCTTGATTTTGTACCTGTAATTTACTTCGGCCTTTACTTTCTATACTTTGAAGTTACTGCGGACAGGCGATTAATTTTTCACTAGTGTCAAGGAGAATCCTCGATGACTCACTGCAGAAAGGGTTATCTACTTTACAACTGTTTCTATTTTCCTGTTTGTTGTTTTTATTTACCTTTACTGACTGGGGTTTTGGGGTTGCGAGGCAGGGGCGTTTGTTAGGGACCTGGGTCGGCGGTTAAGAGAGAGGGGCGGTGACTCCCGCTCTGGATCGTACCTCGTCCAAAGGATCTCACTGGCTATACAACGTGGCAATGCTGCCAGTGTAATGGGTACCTTTGGACGGGGGTCGATTCAGGATCGGGAGTAATGACTATACATTTTTTTATAAAAAAAAATGTATTACCTATTTATTTTATTATTTATAATATTTAAGTTGACTTTTGTAGATAGTTTAAGATTTTTTATAATGTGGTAATTAAATTTACTGACTTGTATTTTTATTTCTTTCACCTTTATTGATTAGACTGCTGCTCGGTATGGATTTAAAACTACAAATAGGAAAAAATAGTTGTGTAGAAGTAAAGAAATATTGATTAATGCAACTTGTATTGAGAAAAGTATTTCGACTTTTAGCATGGATAAAGAAAAATTACTCTCCCCCTAATTAGTCTATTAGTTATTAGGGGCGGGCGTTTCTTCCTTCATGACTTTTAGTATATTGACTTTACAAAATAGTTTTTGTAAATTATTAATACGGAGTTGGCCGTTCAATACATGTTTGACGTTCAATACATGGGTTATTAACACCATGCATATTTAAAACAAAAACAAAGTGCGAGGGTTTTAATAAAAGCAGTATGTAGAAACGACTGGTTTTTCACCAACGTTGCCATTTAATATACGAATACAAAGTCATTTGTGCCGCTTTACCTCTATAAATGAACAGTTGGGTGTGTGACCTTGGCCTCGTCGTTAACAATAATTGTCTATTTGCTATGAGGTACATTATACATTAGATTACTTAGTATGTAGTACTAGTACATTCGTATATATACATCGAAAGTATAGCAACCTATTTCGCGAATATTTTTCCTAAAATATATATGTAGCATTTCGGAATAGCTGCAGCGACTTAAAACAGAATGTTAATTTTATAACAATTTAACTTTTTAAATAGAAAGCTTTCGAGCCCCTTTGAATACTACACAAATAGATCAGACGGCAATTTCTGCCTCTCCCAAGAATTCCAAATTTAAACGGAGACCATCTATCAAATTAATTAAGTGGAGAAAGGTCATGAGTTTTGACATACTTTTGTACTCGTAACAGTGACGCAATACAATAGTGTACCAAAATAAAGTCGGTATAAAGTACAATAAAGCGACATAAATGAGTATAAAGCGACAATGCGAGGTTCCACCCTAATATTACGATTAATAGTACGGAAATAACCTGATTGCGCGTGCGCGCCAATGCATTCGCCCATTCATCGGGCGTTAATTGCCCCACTCATCGACAATAGTGACGCCCATCGCCCAACGCTGAAAACTATTTGTGCGCTTGTAAATAGACGCACAATAACAACCACTATCACGTGTTATGCCGCAGCCGTCTTTTCGTTAAAATAGTTCGGGAAGCATGGCCAGTTACAAACATATTATTAACAATTTTCGTGATGACGGGATTTTTCAGCAAGTTAGGGAAAAGATTCATAAGATTTTCCAGAATGTCAATTCTCAAAATGACCATTTCTTTTATTGGAAGAAGAAGTCCATTAGACAATTGGTATTAAGTAGCTATTACCAGAAAAATATAGCCCAGGACCCTGTGTTGGATAGTAAGCCGTCCACAGACATGACAGACAGCAGTGAGTTGTTTGTTCAATTCCGCAGGTACAAGTTCTTATTTAATGCATAAGTATAATATATACTGTCCATTGTTGGCATTTTAATTTAAGGATGATTTTACTATATGCGCTAGTTTTGCGATAAAGAAAAGCAACGAAAATACGGTAAATCTTCATGACCAGGCTTATAAACATTACAATTATATCATTTTGGCATTTTGGGAAGCGAATGCGGAAATTCATAAAGGTCCAATCTTAGTCGGACTATGCTTAGTTAAACATTTGAAATAATCAATTAATTTGTAATTTTTGCGACTTTGTTGTTTTGGGAACATCTAAAATATCGGTAAATATGGCAATATACGGGATACCACTCAAAAGTTGACGATCATGTTGCCGACGTGCTGACGTCACGCTGTGCCCGACACGCTCTAACTGGTTTCTGTCACCATATGAGTGAGGTCAACGAGTGAGGAGTCGTAGGATAAAATAAGGTTGTACGCTTGTGGCAAAATAAATTTAGTCGCCCTCCCCCCCTCCCCCTCTTAATGAGAGAAGGTTTAAAGATATTAAAAAAAATGGGAATTATAATCTGCTTAAGCAGCTGTTGCTCGGAGACCATGTAAGCGAGGTCAACGGGTGAGGTGTCGTAGGACAGAGTTTGCTTGTTCGCGCTTGGCAAAACAAATCTATTCTCCCTCCCTCCTCCCCCTCTGAATGGGAGAAGGTTTTAAGGTATAACGAAAATAATTAGGGAATTTCAATCCACTAGGCAGATATAACTCGGATACTGAGCAACCATACCGATCTTCTGGTCCCACATCTATACGTTGTAGCCGAAAGTCTACAAACAGCAATTTTTTAGTAGTTTTACGGAAGATAAAATTTATTAGTCTCCTCTGTGCGACTTACAAGTGACATTGATAGTCATTGGCGAGCAAATATCGGGTGCGTGAACGCACTGACATGACAACGCAACACACATTTTAACCTAAACAATGGCACAGATATAAAATAATTGTAATAAAAATAAAAAGGTTTATAAAACGAATAGTTCACGAAAATAGAAAATGTGAACAACTGACACAGTTTCGAATGTGACTTCTCGACAAGCAGATTTGTTTTATAGAGCTCGCGGTTCGCCGCGCCCGCACCAGCGCAGTGGCGATGACATGCTAGAGCAGCCATATCTTGGATGAAAAAAGTATCACCTAGATGGGACGGGCGTGTTCCTTACTTAATGGGTCAGGTAGAATTGAGAGATGGTTTCATGGGGAAAAATATATTTTAACCGTAAGCGGTTATGGAAAAACTATTCTACATATTATGTCAAGTTCTAGGAAACCTACCTATGCATTATACACTTTATGAAATTAATAAGTGCATTGGCAAATATAGAGCAATTATTAAAGTTAGAAGCTTATCTTTTCGTCAGCTCTTTCTAGGTATGTCTGAGTAAAGAATAAACAACCTATCAGCGGTGATGTAAATTTAAATATTTGTTACATTAACTGAAACTGCGAAATTATGCGCGAAGACTCGTAGAAGTAACGTAATTTTCACAATAAAAACAATTCACCTATTTACATGGCCAACACTGTCATGCTGTAAGTAGTATTTAATGTGATATTAGAATATTACGTCTTTCTTGTCACCTCTATACAGCAGTAAGCTTCAGAACACGCTTGCCAGCTGCTGCCGAACTGTGACTATTTTTGTGTCAACTATTACAATTATTTACAGTTCCTCGGAATCATATTCGTTAGGTTTGTTTTTCATTTAGCATTACAAATTTCCTGAACTATTTATATTTAGTAGCTGTCGAAGATAGATTTATTAAAGGAAAACCTATGGGAATACCTCTCGGCTACAATCATCAAATATTGTTCGAATACTTTAAGAACCAATATTTTTTTAAATAAGGATTGATTTAGAAAAATGGCTTTGTGTGTGAAATCATCTACGCTGACATGTCTAGCCATTGAGATATAAAACCTCAATCAAAGTATCGCGGGCAGAGCACAAAATGGTTAAACTTGACCTCCTTCCTCATCTCTCCTGATTATTTTATCCAAATACATTTGACTACAAAATGAGCTTTCTTTATCAACGATACTTTTTGTTTTACATATCTTTAAAATTGATTACCTTTTGAAAGAAGACATAAAAGTGTGTCACTCGATGTCTATTTCAGCAGGAGTTATAAGATGTTTTCACATCAAAAACCAAAACTAAGTAAGTTTATTTATTATGTTGAGCAGGTTTAGTTTCTGTAAGTATGTTATGATTGTATGTGGTGGGTGTTTCTCGTGACCTGCCTGAAATTTTGATCATGTGATTTGGCACAAACATTGGTTCCAATTGTACGTCAACATTAACTAGTTATTTCTGACGCGCATTTTGCGCTTGGCAACTATAAAAAGTTTCGTTTTGTTATTCTTCTCAGTAGGCCTATGTTGGCATATGATCGGTCTGTTCCACTTAGTTAGTTAGTTTTTCATTGTGATTCACAGCTCCTGTTCCTCGTATGTCGTCCGATGTTCCACGTAGTACCACGGTCTACACTAAGCAGGTGATCGGCTAGGGGGTTGGGGGGTTTGAGATTCAAGTCAGACGGAACTTATTTAATGGTAATTGAACTGCAGTAGAAAAAAATAGTATATTGTCATACTGGAAATATAATAAAAAATAACTAGGTAGGGGAACATGGGGGAAATTGGATAGTGGGTAAAACAGATAGAATTAAATTTCATATTTCCAGCTACCGCTGAATCATTCTAGTAGGTTAGAAAGCATTTGTATATTGTGTTTATCCCGCGTAAAAATGGGGATCAGTCCGGTGTTGTTTATTGCGTCGGCGTTTGTGAAAATTAAAAATACGCGTAAGTGATAATATTCTTACTTATTTTATCAAATATCAAATTAGCTATTGACTACCAATGTTAATATGAATAATTTATTTCGCAGCAGCGTCTATTTGACAAGATATTTACGCCTTTGGTCCACAAATTGTTCGATATATCTACCTAGTATAATGTTTATTTGTAAAAAGTACATGTGAGGTACAATTGGAAGGGTGATATCGGACAACCGATTTCATAAGTCTTGCCAAAATCATTAAAGAAAACCATAATTAATGCCTTCTTTTAAAGGAAACGAAAAAAGAAAAACAGACCAAAGAGAATCCCACAGAAAAAAAAGAGATTAACGAGAAATATAGTTACAGAACGTCTGCAAACGACTGTTTGGATGCACAGTCTGTTAAAAATAGGCCCACAAAGCTTGTGCTGACTGTATTACTCAAGAACTAGTGTTTTACGTGTGTCGCCATATTTGCCCCACTGGTGTCTGGTTTGACCCTACAAGGGGTGAAAGCGGATTTGCCAAATTTGAGTAATTGTAGATTAGTTTCTAAACTTAATGTTTTTTTAATACTTGCCATAGCTCACCGTTAGTGATTGAGTGTTTTCTAAGCTTTAAATCCAAAGCAAACATTAGTCACAATTTTTTTTCCTTATCTATCCGGTGTTACCCCACCTTCCCCTAATCATGAAAGTTAAAATAGCAATTTTTTTAATCAATGAAACATCTTTACCTGGTCTACCTTTGGGCCGCCGTATTGATATGGCGGCTCCGACTAAATAATGAACAAGATAGACGAATTGTATGAAATTTGTTAAAAATAGTTGATTGTAATCAACGTTGAGTCATCTTAGTATAGACACAGGTGTCCTCATTACAAGAAGAGTTCAGTTTGATAGTAAGATATCAAGGTAACCAAACCTTTGCAAACTAAAGTCTGGTTAGAGCAGTCACTACACATACGAGTACGTCTTCGAAAAATCCCACTTATGTACTGGTACATCGCGTGACCTACGATCTAAAAAGGATGTCTTATTTTGAGAGAAATTATTCGGAGATCACTTGATTAGCTCTTTGCCTAGGTAGGAAGTGAAATCAAGGCGTTCAGGGCGACGCTGAAGAAATGGGCGTGGTTAAGTGCTCCTCACAGTACTTTGTCAGCCATTCTGGTGCCATTCTACTGGCGATCGAGGGCACTTACCTACATATACTCTCTCTCCTATCGATTGGACACTATTTCAGTATTCACATCCCTATTTTTGGTTTCGATCTAGAGCACAGAAACGAGTATTAAATGCAAGTAAATGATTAGACTTAAATTGTTACACAGGTTTTTACTGTATTTTATTAACTACGACCGGTTTCGTTTACACATCTTCAGGTATTAGGTAGTTTCAACAAGTACCAACAACCACAAGTATTTACCAACTAAATGCAAGTAACTTATAAAATAAAGAAAATTATGAACATTTATAAAACCTACGTGTCAGAATTTTAGACAGATTGTAAACGTATAGATGTACCCAACATTATATATATTTACTAAGAACAAGTATACTATAAATGTATAGCAAACCATATATAGGCGGGTTTTTTTTACCCTCGATAGTATTGACTTTGATAGTATCGATACTATTGCAAATTTTGATTATTTATGGAAAATACCTAATATCGATAGTAATAGGTTGTTCGATACTTTCGCCGCCAAATCAAAACAACAGTTTATATCTTTGAACAAGCAATAGCATCGATACGATCCTGGTTATTTTTTAAAATTTATTTTACCTTTTAGTCGGTCTACGCTAGTGACGCGTTTTGGCCCAAAAATATTCGTATTCGAGACGCCGGTTTTTTTTTCTATTTTATTTTATTAACTTAATGTAGGTATACCCGAGTTTATCGGCGTTTCGTTGCCCAAATGCTTATAGTTGCCCATAATAGGTGTACGAATATAGGCTAGAGAATCAGATTACCAAAAGTTAGACGTATTGTTCCAAATTGTAGGTATAAATTTCCTCTTACAAACTGGTTATTCCGAAGATTAGAACGTAATAGGAGGTATAGGTATGTATTTTCATTTATACCTATATAAATATAAAATCAAACGACGTTACGTTACATAAGAGAAAAAGTAAAAGAATATCGTTCAATGTGCGACAAACTTTGATTTTGTTGTTGTAGAGGAAAACAAACGGAATGTTTATTTTAGATTCTACTGCGAATCCATTCGACGTCGTCAATTTACTGCTTCAAGTAATTTGAAATCGGAGAGCTTTTTGTGAATTTTCGGTAAGTAGTCGTAAAACAAAACGTGGTTTAGATTTCGTTCGGTCAGAAAGACGTTCATTTTATTGCCCGTTTAAGATCCAATTTATGTTAGAATTTCATTCTGTGTACGTAACTATATTCAATTTAGGTACTTATTGGTAGGTGCGATAAGGTGCGATGTTATGTCGTGAATTCGCAATCGTGTGGCGTCGGGACGTCTCGCCGGAATCGCCGGCGAGCGGCGAACCCGTCCCCCACACCCGTACGTAACTGCGGCAACCCCCTACCCCTACCAACCCTTTAGCAGTACAGTGTGAAAAACATCCACTTAATATTCTAATATTCTTCATTTAAAATATTGATAATTATCTTTCCCATCACCAGTAAAATAATTAAAAAAACTATCGACATTTTGTTTATTGTCCACAAGTTCCAATAGTGGTGACTTTAGGAGAAATCACAAATTCTACATGGCATGGAACAATCACTATAATAAATGAATAACTACTTTATTTCGTTTAATCACCTTTTTAATTATTTCACCAAATCTATCGAAAACACCATGTAATGTGTTGTAATTGTCCAGTCGACGTATAGTACGGTAAGTTACAGGCACAGCACACTCAAATTTAGAAAGCAAACATTACGTAAAATGAGTTTGAAAAGAAAGAAGTCATAAAAATGCTATAAGAGCGCAGTTGTTAGGAATACGTAGCCCGAAAGGGAAAACGAAACCCTATTACATAATATAGGTAAGTTATCTATATATAAAAATGAATGTTTCTTTGTTTGTACTCTATGCGTTCCTATACCATTCTTCCGATTGTGATGAAACTTTGGTAAGTTGATGTGCGCATGCCCGGGAAGGTTACTGAGTAAGAAAATCAAGGCGAGCGAAGCCACCGCCGCCGGGGTGCGCACCGCGCAGCTATATATAACAAAAGAAATTTGTTATTTGTTTTTTTTTGACTTACTGGTGTTTTGTAAACCTTGTAAAGACTGAATAAATGAAATATAAAATTGCTGTCGCTACTCCGACCATCCGTTCGTCCGACCGTCCGTTTGTCACGCGGGTCTAGCCCTAAACGGAATAGGATATAGATTTCATTTCACATAATAGAACCAAATCCGAATATCGTTTTTAAAATATTGTATATAGAAGAAAAACGTTTATTTGTTGTCTGCAGCACACATGCAATTCCACTTGTAGTAAGTATAGGATATATTATACAATATATTCTTAATTTTATTAAAACAAAAATACAATAAATTAAAATAAAAAAAGACTTATGAAAAGCCTTAGTCAAAAATTCCGCCCCGTGTCGACCCTGGCGCAAAGGTCCCCATGACGCTCGCGGCATTGCCACGCTGAATCGCCACGGCCAACCTCTGCACCAAGAACGACCCGGAGCGGGGGTCACAGCCCCTCTCTCTCAAGCGACGGCCAACCTCCCTGACATAATCATATCAAATTGTATATAGTAGTTTTTAGATAAATATTTTTTTTAAAATATTTAATATAGGTGTCTCCTTACAAGTACCTAAAAAGAGTCGAGTAGTCCGACTGTTACCAACAAAAGCAATGTTTTATGTGCACTATACTAATATACCACGGATTTTTATCACAATTCTTGTCTCATCGTATAATTTGCATTTTATTTTATTTTTATTTACGTCTAAACCCGCATTTGACCTCGATCTCGCCTGATGGTAAGCGACGATGGCATGGCATTAGGTCACATTCGTATAACTAAGTCAGATACGTATTTGCACTAGGTCGGGTTTTGTCTATTCTAGGAATGGAGTCCATCGGTGCTTTATCTGAGCATATGAGTAATTATTGGCAACAATATTTTAAACTTAGAACGAATTATTCAATTAGGATAATCGAACCGACAGTTTTGACTTTTAACAAATTCATGTATCTGTATTCCTATTTAAAACTGATCAACTAACAAATATACTACTATAGAATATACTGCGCCATAATTGCCTGTCAGCGTCCGACCTCCTATGAATCTGACCTACTGTGAAACTCTGAGAATATTTCATATGTTTTACTGTTATTTATTATTAATTAACAATGCCCTTTTACAGCAACTATGATTTATTATTATTATTATTTGTACGACAATGCCCCTTTACAGCAGATATATTAATTTTATTATTTATTAATTTAGATAAATGACAAAGCCCCTTTACAGCTGCTATATTCTTAATTTTTTAGCAAAACTTTTAAATGTAAATCGGCTGGTCTGTTCGCTCCTGTCCCGTTATGCTTATAGTTAACATGAATTGTGTTTTAATTTTAAATTTATTGTAAAAGCATGACGTAACCAAGAGTTCCTGGTGTCCCGATGGTTTTTAATAAATGAGTATGAGTAATACTGAGAATCAAGGGGTAGTGAGAAACTGACGTAGGTAAATACTGCGCCTTAATCGTAGACTTATTAAGAAAATAAATTACCTATTTTTTAATGCCGTTGCGTGATATTGGAACATATTCGCCACGTTTCCGTCACCAAGCACGTTTCGGGCAGAGGTCGTAAGATAAGATAACTCGCGATAACCCTTTGTCACCATCACATGTCGCCGTCACTAAACCACATTCGACGCGTCAATATTTTCTTATAATAACTCAATAGTTAGACAAACATGTGAGCTTAGTTAAATAACAGAGGAAAAATACTCATACGTAACATAATCCGTCCTTACATATGAAATTGGCGTTTTGTATGGGAGGAATATAAAGTCGATTTTTTTTTTGTAAAATATATTTAATTAATCAAAGTATGCACTATTGTTATCTATGCACTTTTGCCATGTCATAGGTAGTTTATTGATCCCTTTACTGAAGAAACCATGGGGGCGAGAATCAATAAACTCTCTGAAGGCGGTTTGGACTGCCACATCGGAGTTGAATTTTTTTCCTTCCGGAAAAAATGGTAATCCCAATTGCAGCTCCTCTACTTTAGCGGCCGTCTGTTGTGCAGTGTGTGGTCTAGCGTTGTCCTGAAGCAGCAGTGGCCTAGAGCGATTGACCAGCCTCGGTTGTTTAGCAGCTAGTTCTTCCATCATGGTTGGCAGTTGCTGACAATAGATCCGTAATCGTTTGGCCAGATTTTAGAAAACTGTAGTGAACGACACCGGCACTAGTCCACCAAACACTCACAAGTAATTTTTTCTGAGTCAATTTTCACTTGGGGCAGGATTTGGCAGATTCTCCAGGGTTCAGCCATTGCGACGAGCGCTTCCGATTGTCGTACAGGATCCACTTTTCATCAGGTAATGATCCGATTTTAAATCCCTTCATTATTGTGTCGGTTGAGCAATGTAACGCAGCATACGACGCGTGTTTGCCGGTTTGATTCACTCAATTCATAACCAAAGAGGAGATATTTCAGGTCAAAGTGGCCAGTACGACAAAACGCCAATTTCATATGTAAGGACCTAATAATATGTATTCGCCACTTCATTCAAAAGTACAAAAAAATAAGCCTAGAAGGACCACATGGTGCAAATTATAAGAAATTATTAGATTATACGTACTTTAAAATTACCTAATTTTCAGGTACCTAAGTACGTATAATAACTAACTTGGACCATGACTCAGAGAGATAGACAATATTTAGAGGCGTTTGAGATGTGGTGTTGGAGGAGGATGGAAAGGATAAGCTGGACAGAGAGAGTGACAAATGAAGAGGTACTGAAGAGAGTAAAAGAAAAGAGAAACATCTTAAAGGCTATTGAAAATAGAAGGGGAATTATGGTGGGCCACCTTATACGACACGACGAATACATAAGAAACCTTATAGAAGGAAAAGTTGAAGGCAAGCGGGGAAGAGGAAGACCGAGGATAAGCTACTTCGATCAAATCAAAGAGAAGGCTGGCGTTGCGTCGTATAAGGAGGTCAAGGAAAAGGCCCTAGACAGGACACAGTGGCGTTTACTACACCGACAAGAGCATAGTTCTTAAATTGAAGAAGAAGAAGTACGTAGAAAATTATAATTTTAGACGATAGATGATAGGCACAAATCAAAGACATCATTTTGTCTTGTTAGGAAGCAGAAAAAAAGGAATCATTTTCCATGCCATGACAAAGCATAATAGAGGCAGCGAAAAAGGCATAAGGTATAGTCAGTAAGAAAGGAGCTAGATGGAAGAGTAATCTAGGCCGCGTCAGAAATAGAACAGCCTCGACATTTTCGAGGTATTTGTAATATATATAGGTACATTGGTTGCGTTTAATAAAGAGAAACAGTTTAAATATCTTAATTGTACTTAATTAAAATTATTATCGCAATGCTCTTGGAATCGCTTCCCTTCGATACGGACTTCGATCACTGAATTTAGATTTTTTTCTATCATTTAAAAACTGATAAAATTATATCTTAGCCTTATGTTATAATTAGTTTAGTCGTAGTTTACCCATGTGGTCCCGATACTTACTCGAAATGTATTGTTTTCCGACAAACATGATTCCATTAAAATGCATATTTTGGCTCAATATGGACCGTTCCATCGGACCGATGTTTACATAAGCTCTAGATATAATTCTGCTGATGATCTTGCTACGCTAACCGAAAAGCTGGCTGTGCCTGCCTATATGAATGAGAGTTTGCCCATGAATATGCATGAGGTAGACCAGGGTTTCTCAAAGTGGGGTACGCGAACTCCTAGGCGTTCGCCAGTTGACCGTAGGAGGTTCGCGACTAGATTTATAGTCACAACACAACCATTTATGGTCACAACCGAAAGCATTAATGCTGGTTTGAGCATTAAGCAACATGAATCATTGCTGGAAATGACCGCAGATCAGACTCTTCAAGCTGATTTTAAAAAGATGTCTTTAATTGATTTTTGGGTAGCAAGAAAATAAAGAATATCCGGAGCTCTCACGCAAAGCGGTGAATTTCCTTTTGCCCTTCGTGATAACTTACTTATGTGAGAGTGGGTTTTCACTGATCATACGAAAACGAAATACAGGAATTGACTGAATGCTGAATTTGAATTAAGATTGAAATTAGTAAAATTGCTCCTAAAATCGACTCAATTTGCGACAAGAATCAAGTCCATCCATCATATTAATTAATAACACATTTCTCTTTGTGACTGTATTATTGCCTTAATATAACTTCTTTTAAAAAAAAAAAAAAATCGTTATTAATGGGGTTCGCCATTGTATGGGAAATCTTATAGGGGTACGTGGAGCTAAAAGTTTGAGAAACCCTGTGGTAGACGTTAATTAAAAGGTATAGTTACACCACGGTCGGCAAGCGTCGGGTAGCGATTGTTTGGGTCAGTAAGGTGAAGCCCTCGACGACTTAGCTCCGATATCCTATTGTGAGCACGGGCAACACTCATAAATGATCGTTATTTTCCGCATTCGCTCTGTGTGGGGTCAGTAGCTTGAGGATTATAAGTACACTGCTACAATGATGTGCTTATAGGTATAAAAACTTCGTAGGGTTTAACTTATCAGAGTCATACAAAGTTATCAAGGCTTGAGTCTCCTGTCGCTGTCACTACCATACGAGTAAAAGGATACGACATAGATTCAGTGTCGACAATCTCTATGAAGAGTTTGTTTAGTGTATACCTACCTACACAGCCTTGCAGTCGGTCTTCGATCTACAATACACACCTTTTTTATGAAAATGTTGACATTTGAACACAGTCTGTTTATATCTATAATTATGTGTTAAAAATACATAAAATTTAGATACTTATACATTAAATTATTATTTAAGATAATTAAATTAAGAATCTAACTTAGTGCGAATTTGTTGTTTGGAAGAATAACAACTGAAACAACTCTTTACTAAGAAAAGAACACAAATAGGTTTTAATATTTAATCCGTAGATATCAAATTATGAAATTACGAAAGAATGAAAAAAATCTGATTTTTTACTTATTTATTATTATATTGTTATATAAGTGAAATTTTTCTCCAGATATAAGTAGGTACAGTCAAAATTAAATACATAACAACGTTGTAAAAACTAAAAGAAAACTAGTAGTTTGAGTCACGAACGTTTTTGTGAGTCAACTAATAAGGCATACAATCATCGAGGGGCCTAAGCTTAAAATTAATTTAGAGCTTAATATAAAAAACATTCTCACTTTACCAAAGTTTTAATATCACATAACATTTAGCTGGGTGACCCAAAGTAAAGCGCGGCATTCGTAGAACGCCTTATCAACCTAATCCGAGAGCTTTCGGCCGCTAAGTTAACATAGCTAGTATAATCATTGCCTTGAAACGCGTTACCTAGCGACTCGACAGTAAAATATCCACGTAATTTATAATTATTTATAATTATAAGACGTACATAATTACAACTAGTTAAGTAAGCCGCCCCTTCCTATGCGTAATCGGTGGATTGTTTGCGATTCCTATGCTTTGAAAATGCGGAACTACCACGTTAGTTTCTCAAACGTTTGTAGTTCCAAATCTTCGTATTTCGTATGTAAAAGATGCTCGGCAATGTGCTCAATACATTCGAATTTTGCGCCAGGGAAGTACATACTTCCTGTCTCGAAGCCAAATACTTATTTTTTTTTTAAATGACGACAGTAATAGATTTTCATACATCGTTACGGGCTCAGGCCAGGAATCCTCTCATCTTTTGTTTTTTACTTTTTAATATCAGAATTGTTACATCAAAACGCAGTGTGGTAAGGGTGTTGAGAGATTTCATTCGATTACATGAACCGGTCGCGCGTCACCACCAGCGCGAGCAGCTCCAGCTCCTACTGTAACGCCACTTCTTTCCTTTTATGGACGCGTAGTATTTTCGACTTGGAATTAGTATTTGGAATGTGATTTATTTTATTTCCTCGCATTATTTGTGAAAAGCACTATACAAGCATAGGCCGAAATAGCCATTTTTGGCCCTTGGATCGTTAAAATCCATATCAATATGATCCGCGGTCAGTAATGGCTAATTTCGTGGCCTCTGTAGTAATGTACTATTACTGAATGAAGGAATGTTTTGTACGAATATGAAAGCTACGAACGAAACGATAAGAAATATGTCACTTTGGTTACATTATTTTTTTATCTGGTTTTACTTAGTTACCTACTTTCGGTATCTTGCGTATTAGATACGTATTTTAATATATCAAAGTTGAGTAAATTTATCAAAAATTTGTTTTGTGATACGTAAGATTTAAGAGTGATGGTTTGATAAGAGTATGATATATGTGCTGCGCTTAGGGTTGCCACCATTTTTAGGCGACATATAGTAGTTTAAGCTCAAACATCCCAGAAAATTTAGTAGTTTGTAGAAAACCCACAAAAATATAATAGTATATTAGGATTTTTTTAAATAATTTTTGTAAACCATTTTAAGTTACTTTTTATAGTTTCACGTTACTTTTATGCAAGTTTTTCGTCGTCTCATTCCTATCTTCTTTTTGGGTTCAGTCATAGATCCGACACAAAATATGGTAAATAGAGATTAAGTTAAAAGGCGCGAGCGAAACGAGCTCGAAATTTCGGCTCAGTTCGGACAAGGATGATGGATTAAGTTAGAAATATTGGACGTGAGCATGAAGTACGGAAGTAAACGAGCGAAACGAGCTTTTTTTGCAAGAAAAAGAAATTTTTGCGCATATTCTACACAGATGATTTAGGGATTAGGTTAGAAGGGTATGGTGGGAGCGAGCGAAGCGAGCTCGAAATATCGGCGCAGATATGGTACGATAATGGATCATAACGAGCGAGCGAAACGAAACGAGCTTGAAATTCCGGTGCAGATCCGACACAGGTGATGGATTACGTTAGAAAGCTAGGGCGGACGCGAGTGAAGCGAGGTCGAAATTTCAGAGCAGTTCCTATGCCCATAGCCTGGTCCCTATGCCGCCATCCCTGGATCCGCCACCGTCCCATATAGTAGTTTTGCATACTATATATTTTTTCAAAAATGTAGTAGGTACCTAGGAACGCCCACAATATAGTAGGATACTATATTATATAGTCTGTGTGGCAACCCTATGCGCTAGATGAGATAATATTTTACAGATCCGCTAATTGTGAGCAATGTTTGTGAACAATTTGCACATCGTGTGGCTTTTCTCTACAAACTTAAGGTGCAATGTAACGACTCGACTTCCATAGAAGTGATTTCACACATTGTCGTTATTCGTACAATATTTTACTGAATTTTTTTTATGAACCGGTCAGTCATGCTGTTGAACTGTCGCCAATATTAAAATTATACACTTTTGAATCTTTAATATGGTTAATTTTCAACTTTCCAAACCGAGTCGTACGTTGCACCTTAACTATGTTATGAATCACTACCATAGAATATATAAAGCTACTGTACTAATGTAGATGTTTTAGAGTCTAGGTAGTACCTATACCTTACTGAGTTTTCTTTGGCCAACTCCGTCTTTTCACCTGAGCTAGCTGCGTCCGGGTTTATATCAGTTAGATTATATGGCCGTTTTATTGCACTCATCGCGTGGCTACTCTCACTCACTGCCCCGTCGTATGCATACGGGTTCCGTAGTCTGTCTAGTACTGATTGTTTTGAACTTTTGAACTTTAAAATAAAATTTAAGATTTTAAAATGTTTCTTTAGTTGTATAAAATGTAACAAAATCGTGTTTTGATCTGCAATGCAAGGCAACACAATATCTATATTAGTTGAATCACTTTTGGAATTACACAAAGGAATCCGAAAATATAAAGAAATATAGGTTAAATATAGGTATAATAGGTTTTGCAAAGTTTCTTGGTAAACGTTGTTCAAATTACGTTGGGTACTGATGACCTGCAAGTGTTCACCAATTTTATCATACCCTGATGTATTTTGTAAATACGGATGTAATGTAACAGAGATAAGCTTCCTCTTCCGTAATTTCCGCATCAAATTTGATTTCCAAATCCGCCCACGCTTCCGTAATTTTCATTGCAGAACTTCCTATCTAAACATTGCCTATACTAGAACATAATAGGTTCTTACTTCAAGCATACAGAATGTCCCAGGAAGTAAGCATCAAATGAAACAGGGTGATGGCTGAGGTCATTATCAGTCAATATAACCCCCCCATATGGTTATCCTATTCTTCATGATAAAAAAGATATTTAATTTTTTGGAATTTTATCTAAAAGTGCCCAGTTAACCTACTAAAAATTATTTAAAAAAAACTTGTTAATGAAGTGCTGTTGTTTCTTGTGCCACTTCAGCGATATGATTATCAAAAATAGTACATGGACAAAAATCAGTCAAGTGCGAGTCGGGCTTCGCTCTATAGGCATCTGTAGTCTAAGGTCTATTTGTAAGTTTAAGTAAAAAAAACTTTTACGTGTTTATTCACAAATTACAAACTATTACAGATGTTTCAATTTTTAGTATTTTGTTGTTTAAATAAAGGACCATGAAGAAACACAATATTTTAGCCAATTTTCAAGTTCCTACAACTAACAAAATTTTGACGAGTTATTATCAACGTTCATTTGAAATTAACATAAGCAGGGTTTACTTACGTATATATAGCTTCCAATAGTTTTCTAGTTACTGTTTTCTCCTACATAACAGGTAGAAAAAGCTGTGGTAACAGAGAGAAATATTGTTTTCAGTACATACGTCTTTGATGTATTTTATACATTAAATACTTCGACTTTGATTTTTGTTCGACATTTTTAAGTTAATAAGATAAGGAGATTGGTTTTGCCCTAATCGAAATGAATACCTATACCTATTTGTCTACAGTGCCATCGACAGAACCCTCTGCCGTACTCTATGGGCCATTGATTTTGGCGTGTCCTCGACCTTCGCCTCCCCTCCCGGAACCCCTTTGAGCTCTGAAATCCTATCGCTTTCAAATCCGCTTCCGGAGCCGTTTTGAAAGTAAGTATTTGTTCAAAGCTATTAGTATCCATTTAGGCAGTATACCTGAAAATATTGGTGACCACGACTTCTTAGAGTTTCAGGCACAATAAATTTTACCAAGTACACAAAGGTAACAAACCTGTAATTAATAAATGTATAAAATTTTAAAATTAAAGTTCATTTTTATTTCCGTCGACAACAGTGCGTGGTCCAAGTTGTCATCTCGTATCGTCGGCATATTTTTTTTTTCTTATTGACTTGACAATTATTTTTCTTAAACTATTTACTAATTTTGTATCAAATTTCATGAAACTATTAACGAGGCTTTAGTTGTAGGTAGTGTCGCAAATTTAAAAATTTATTATATTTTATCTTATTAAATGTTTATAGTACAGTCGACCACTGGTCAACCTACCCAAATCGTCAAATTTTGAGAATCTGAAATGCGTAGGCATAAGGTTGAGATTCAATCGAAGGTTTTTGATTACTATAGCTTGTGGCCGATAGTACCTACCATAGGTATGCCCTTGAAGGTTTTTGTACAAATATTGATAGTTGAATATCAATCATATCAAAGATTCTAGTACCTATTTTATATATTTGCGACAGATAGGTACAACAGCGACCTTTCGGTAATATTTCAGTTAAATATTGCACACATACGGTTTGAATGTATGGACACCACTTGTATAGAAACCGAGTAGTCACGACGTTGCACCTTAACTTTGCTCTATTAACATCGCCAAATTTTAAAATACCCGAGGTGAAGGAATAATCTGAATGTCAAACTTGTTCTTAGTTTCTACTTCTACTTTGGTTGTAATAATTATTAATTTCTATAACTGCAGTTAAATATGTTTTTCTAGCATCCAATGTATACATTGTATACAATAACGTATATATTAATTGTACAGTCCACTCTACCGTCGTAGTCGTCATCTTGTCGCGTCCGTCGTTATGTAGAATTATGTCATACCTACATAATGCTATTATAATACGCAGAGTTGTAAACAACCGCGACAGTGGCGCTATCTGCAAACTACTATGCGAAACATACGCGTGACCTTCGCAACACGTTTGTCACGTGCTAATCTATGTACTGCTTCACCGATATTTGTGAGGATCACGAATAGCAATGAGTGCTGTTTTACCGACAGTGCACAGCCCGCCAATCACAACAAGGTATAAGTGGACCACTAAGTAAGTGCGCACATGTGACCGACCGGTCAGTCACTATTATTATAACATTGTGGATTTTAATTTTAATAATTGTACATCGTGTATATTAAATCACACATATAGACTTAATCATAAATTAAATAAGCTAAATATTAGAAACATCCAGTGATGATGAGTCGAAATGGTGAGTCCCTGTGGTGAATTATCTCAGACCACGTTTTTTTAGGTACAAATCTATGGCCATGTGGTTGATAACGCCATCTGTGGGTTAGAGCAGTACCTCAGAGTAGTTAACATGCGATTCCAAGGCGATTTCTAACTACGCTGGCCTCCATTTTACAGAACTAAGTTTTCGATAAAATATGGCAGATGGCGCATTCGTTTTATGATGATAGCAGATGTTGTTGAGTACAGCGCCACCTTTCATTTTACATAGGTTTGGTTAGGTTAGGTTACGAAGTAGTACGGACCTACAAGTTTGTTGGAAGTTCAAATCTCTTTTGAAACTATAGCAACGACAAAGGGAAGATGGCGTGTGGCATAAGAAGGCATAAAAACATAATCTTTCAACTTTTCGAATCAACTTGAAAGGCATACTTGTAGGTCGGTGTAGTACTTGTTTGTCCGCATCTGTCATAAGTGTAAAATAAATCTAGAAATAATTAATTTTTTATTGAAAAAGGGGTCGGAAATGGGGGGCCGAAATCTGAAAGTTAGGCAACTGGGACAAGTGGGGTATCATATGAAAGGGCTTCAATTGCACATTACAAAATATTTTTTTTATTTTTTTCAGCCATAGTTTTTTACTTAAGGCCAAAAATATGTTATGCGATCTCTATCTTCTAAATTAGCAAGCCGAAAAACCTACAATAATTCAGGCTCATACTTAGAACTTTACAGTTATTAAGAAATCAAAATAAATGTTATTATTAAAAAAATTACGTAAATTCTGAAATATTAGTAGGTACAGGTGTAGGTACCTATGTAGTCCGGGAATAATAAAATGAACTTCTAAACCAAAAAAAATCATCTGTGAATGTAACCTTATGATTTTTCAATTTTTTGTTTCGACTTGTGCTTGGCCGATATTTTTCATACATAAGGTTGCTAATAGATCATATTGAAATCTGTATCGCTTTAATACACTACGAGGGTGTTACACACCATACACCCATTAATAACCAGCCCAATCCAGCTCAGACTCAGAACGTCTACTAAGCAAGTCGACTAAATATCGTACTAAAATTAATTAGATACTGTTAAAATAGTTGTGCCAGTACAGTGTTTATAAAAGTCACTCTCGTTGATGTCTTTTCTATGGCTAAGTTTAGAAAGTGGAAGTTTCCCGCTTTTATGTTATTCTTTTATGAATTAAGTCCGGCACTTGGCAGGTTTCTTGTTCCTGGTTAGAGTTAGCATAAAACCAAAGAACTTTAATCTTTTTACAAATCACGTCTGTTATAACTCTGTGAAAATAGCTGTATTTTGCTTCTTGTGGGGTTTGAGAAAAAAGTTTTTCAAGAATAATCTAACAATAGCTTTGGTTATTTTCAGATTTCCTGAGTCACGGGGCGAGTTTCAACAAAAAATACGGTTTGTAAATATTTAATTATCTTGTTGCAACAAACGTTTTGTAAATTATTGATTTTTTTAATATATACATTTAGGGTAAATTAAAAAATAGTTTGATTTAATTGAGAGCGTCGTTGACGTCGTGGCTAGGACGTCGGACTCCCGAGTCCGGGAGGTCCGAGTTCGAAACTAGGCAATGCCGTGTACCAATGAGTTTTTCGGTTTTTTCGAAAGACTAACGTACATTTACCGACTGTTCTGACGGTGAAGGAAAACATCGTGAGGAAACCTGCACACTGTGATAACCAGTGTGTGAAATGGGGAAAGCAATGGTAAACCACCTCATTAAATCTGTTACGAGAGACGTTCTATGTGATTAATTCCTTAGAATGATCACGACCTGAGGGTCTTTCGGTCCTACGACCGAAATAGAGGGGTGTTCCTCATTGCAATAGTGTTCCTCATCAGCAATGAGGAACACGACTTAGAAGGAAGAAATAAATAGTACCTACTCAGTATTTTTCTAAATATCTACCTTTATGTGACAAAAATCAAGAAGGAAATATTAAATCCACCTCTCGATTGGAGCATATTTCCTACATTAGTATAAATAACAGATTATTATGTCTAAAGCACAGTTTATAAGCTGTAATAAAGTTACCTGCAACTGTTTTCATTTAGGAAGTAATCGCAGAACTAGTGCCACTCCAAGGCATTTAATTAAAAAATTGAGAGTAGAATTGTTCCACGGATGAAGAAGATTTTTTAAGTGTTTTTAGTATTCTCTTAGTGGAACAGTAAGTAGAAAGCGAAGTGATAAAATTGACAACGTGACACATTTGTTTTCTACTTCTTATTGTTTCACTATAAAGATACACTCTCTTCTACACAAACACGCTCACACACATTTCCAATAAACACATCCATATACACACACACCAAAACTTATTTCTCCCTATAGGCGTTGTTTTAAAATAGGAAATCTTTAATTGGCAGTATGTTTTTTTAATAGACTTTTTTGTTTTTAAATTTAAGTGCTGTAGATTTTGTAATAAATAAATAAAAAAAAAAAAATATATACTAATACTATAGTAATGTTTTTTTTTTCGGGAGTGGTGCAGTTTCGCCAGGAGTTGAGCCTTTAGGTTTCATATTTAACAACGCACATTGTGAACTATTTTTGTATTGTTTGTAACTTGTTTGTGACTCCTGGCTAATAGGATTTGAAACGAACTCCTGAGGCTTTCGTGTAAATAAATAGTATTTGTATTTCCACTATACTTCCCCATATTTTAGGCATTATTTTCATTTCAATACATACATTGCTTAATCTCAATCCATAGACATTTAATAAGTACCATGGATATATAGAAATTACAGTGGGCTATGTCAACCTATAATCTAAAGTCAGATTTAAAAAATCTGAAATAAACCTTATTATATACTGGGTGAAATTTAACCCGACTGGAAAGAAATGTTGCATACTTACCAGTAAAGTACAGTGGAACCCGTAGATTTTGACAAAAATCACGAAATAAGCAGAACGTTTGGTTCTGCTACACCCTTGACCTCTTTACCTCTTGGCTGTGACCTCATTTGACCCATATTTATCCGAGTTAATATTTTTTTTTTCTTGCGATACTTAATTGTAAAACACTAATTGTAATTGTAATTGCGAGTTATAATTGTAAAACACCTAATGCGATATCATCTGCTGCACTAATCCTACATTCTATACCTTTATCTTCCGGTATTACGCGCACATAAGGCTGAGATTGATCCAAGGTTTGACCGAATAAAGACAGATAGGCATGGGTGACTGTACGTAAATCGGACAGGTACGACTAAAAACTTAGGCAAACCTTATTCGTATTGAATTTTTATACCTACTTCTATTATAAATAACTACGTATAGAATTTAATGGACTGGTTCTCCTAGACATGTCGTGCTACACGTCTGTATATCGTATATACTTTAGTATATTGTACGGAGAGATATGGACATAATTTAGGTATAAATGTATCGCATTATTTTCTGTTAACATAACCAACCATAAGTAATTTTGAATTAATCCATACGTCTCAGTGCGTCTAGTACGGGATAAATATACCTACTCTACACTGCTGTTTATGAATCACGTGAGATTAGTACTCATAGGTCAGTTGTCGAGTTTCATTCATTGTATTTGAGGATTTTGCCAGATTTGGCTGGTTAATCTTTATTTGTTGCGAATGCCAATGGTCACCCTCGCAGGGGTGCAGGGTGTACAAGGATGGCGATGGGCGCCGGCGGCACGTGCCAGTCGGCGTGCACGTTGCCAGCCGGCGTGCCGCCACACGTGGCACGGAGCGTGCGCGCTGCGCGCTTCGGCAGATCCCTCAATCCTGCAGCGCGCCGCTCCCGGGTTGGTCGCGTCCACTGCTGTGTTGGTTGGTCCAGATTGAGCGTAGCAACGATTGAGTGCGTAAGGGAGCGAGGCGACGCGTGCTCGCGATGCTGGCCCGCGCGCCGCCTGGATCGCCACGGATATATCGACATGGGCACGGACATCGCGGATCCGAGCCCGACCTGGGCACAGGGTCCCAGTACGTACCATATACCGACGAGGCACGAGAGGTGTTTCAAACCCCCGCCACCACCGTCTCCGACGCTTCCATCTCCATCGCAGCTACACCACCGTCATTCTGCTTCGTTGCACCCTATTCTCACAGGTAGGTCATAATAAATACGAATTTGGTACGGTAGGGACTAGTTGAACAGGCCGGATCGAAGGAACTTCTCGATCCTTATATTCTATAGTAGGTATATCAGTTACCTTTCACTATCTATTTGTTTTTTAGCAAATGTTTACTCGTCATTTATCATTCAAAGTTATGGGCAGCACAGAATGGGACAGCTTCTTTGGAAGTGGTATACGTATGCGTTCTATACAGATAGTAATTGTTTACAAACAATAAAAAAGTAGATATTTATACGATACAAACAAGATACTTCTGGATATACTATACTATTAGGATATACCTATTCATTTCAGCGACAACTGTAGTAATTACAATAGAGTATTCGTTTTTATGTGTGCGACGCACGCAATCACAAGCTAGGCTGCACTCCACTGCGATTAAATCCTGATTAGCCAATACGATCAAGAAACAATGTTTTGTTATTTATTGTATAGCAGTTTATACTAGTAGTTGACTAGTTATAGGCACGTGGAAAACATTAAATGCCCGCGATAAACCAACAGCAAGATTCTAAACCATTGCAATGTTTATATTGCACCTACTAACACGTACATTGGAATACTTCAAGTGCATCGAATATATTCAATAGTATACTATTATATTGGTGCGGCAAATACCGACGTAAAACAATGGTTTTGAATCTAATCTAATAATAAGATCTTAAGAAATATAAAAGGTGGATCACGGGCAACAAACAAAATTTTCATCGTACCTGCTCATAAAGTGCATGTTGCAGTGCATGCAAAGCCGATCAAAACTTGATCATTTCGCAGTATGTTTTATTTTTCAGGAACTAGGGCCGATACTGAAACGGAACGGAATACGACTTGCAACTATAAAATATTTTGATTACGATTGAGGTATCAGTTCCGAATACGAATCCTTTACTATTCTTACCAGATACATTTTTAGAGTCTTGTTGTGAGACATGTTGGCCACATGTTAATAACTATAATTCACTTACTTTTCCTTCATCAAACAGGATCAAATAATCCATTTACTCGCCAGGTGTGAAGAAAAACATTGTGTGTGTGTGTGTGTGTGTGTGTGTGTGTGTGTGTGTGTGTACTCGTGTGTATGGCATACGTGTGGAAAGGCAATTGTAAACTCGGGCGGTAGAATCCCTCGGCTGCGCCTCGGGATTTAAACCTTGTTAACGATTGCTAACATTCCTCACTTGTATCACGATACACTATTTTTTACTCCCATTTGGTAAATTGTTTAATGTGAAACCACAAACAGCAACACAAACTACTTCATTCCCAAGGGTCGTTACGTAATGAACGTCGCGATGTCATAATATTCATTATGACACCGCGAACCTGCATTACGATACCGTCAACTCATTAAGTATAAAGAAAATTTATTAATCATCAGATGTATGATTAACTTAGTTCTAAACGTAACTTAGTTTCATGAAATATGACACAATTTTTTTTTAAATATCCTACGATAGACAGGCAAACGGGCCACCTGATGGTGAGTATTCACCGTCGCCTAGAGATAGAGACACGTGTAATACCAGAGGTATTGGCCGTGGAGAGAGAGGACTTCTCTAAAGTTCTTGTTGAAGCATCGCAGAAGCGTGGCAGAAACGCTCGTGTAAAACAGGTCGTGGTTGATACCCAAGGCTCCAGAAAGTGCGGGTGAAAATTGAGCCGCCGACGAGTGGTGCGATTCAAGAAAGTTGACGACGGCACCAAGTCAAAGAGCTCTGAAGAGCACTCCCCGTTATATATGCGATAGAAGACGCAGAGAGAGCCAATATCTCGCTAAACAGAGGGGCTCTTAATCGCTCGTGAGCACGAAATTGTCGACAATTCGAATAGCGCGCCTTTGCACGGAGTCAAGTGGATCAAGCTGGTATTCGGGTGCGCCGGCCCAGAGATGGGAGCAGTACTCCATATGCAGTACTCCACTTGCGCTTTGTAAAGCGTTAGCCTCTGGCCAGGCGTGAAATACAGCTACGCTTTTTTCAGCGAGCCGAGCTTTTTGGAGGCCAAATTAGCCTTGCTTCCCAAGTGACTCCGGCACTGCACTGCACGTCACTTGAAATGTCGACACCGAGGATTCCTATGCTATTGGAAATAGTCAAAGTAGTGCCCTGAAATTGAGGCACCATGACAAATGGGGTTTCATTCGCAGTGAAGGCGCAGACTTTTGTCTTTGTGGGGTTGAATTAGATTTAGTAGTTTTGGAAAAAGAATTATCACGGAAATAAATTGTTTCGTAAAATAAAACCATACACTGTTGTCAACGGACTTTTGACGAGCTATCATGGCGTGTTGGACGCTTCACAATAGTTTGTATTTTTAGTTATTTAAGTATTTCATGGTCGTAGAAAAAGTATTGTATGCCTCTCCACGTAATTAGCCATTGTAGTACTCATTTTTTTAATATTTTGATACTCGCTACGCTCGTATCAAAACTAAAAACTCGTTTTACAATGGTTGTAATTACGTGTCAGTTGCATAATAGGTATACTATTGTACTATCTAAGTACATATAATAATGATTGATTTGGATAATAAGATAGAGGTTCTTCTAGCTCGGCTGTTACTTGTTGTTATTTTCAATATTCGTTCACGTTACACTTATACCGTCTAACTGAAGCACCTTCATAAAGAATTGTATTATAATTTATGAAGAATCTAGAGCATCGTTTCTCAACCTTTTTAGTGTCGCGACCAACTATAGAAAGCTAAAAAGTTAAGTAAAAAACCTTGCGACCTCCTCATAATATTTCAAAGTGATATAACGAACTAATATCAAAGATTTACATTAAGTAAAATATATATTCTTTGTCATTAATTAACGTGACAAGAATGTTTACACTTGCCACAAATACCGAACTACAAGACTTGTGTAACTCCTTGTTCTCATACGGGTCTTATTTTTGGGTATACCCCATATTCCTAAACGCGATCCCCCTGGGGGTCCCGAACCCCAGGTTGAGAAACGATGATCTAGAGGATTGTTTCAAGTAGTTCTTAAATTAAGTCTCATTGTAATATATATAGCAGAGGTAATAAAAAAACTTATTTTCTAGTCTTCAAGAAGCCTCTGAAAGGAAAACAAAAGCTTTTGCAAATAATGGCATTGAAAATGAACAGTAATCCGAAAAGGTTAGGTATATAGGTACGAGTACCTACCTATATCGGGTTTCTGTGCAGTAATTTAAATTTTTGTTTTGTTTAGGTAAACTATATAGTGCGTTGTATGAATAAAATTTTCAATTTTATCTTATTGTTATTATTGGACTCTTAATGTTTCTTATAAAAATATATTCTTCCTTCTAAGTCGTGTTCCTCATTGCTGAGGGTATTGATCATTCTAAGGAATTAATCACATAGAACGATTCTCGTGGCAGAATTAATAGGGTGGTTTGCCATTGTCTTCCCCATTTCACGCACTGGTTATCTCAGTGTGCAGGTTTCCTCACCGTCAGAGCAGTCGGTAAATGTTCGTTAGTCTTTCGATAAAACCGAAAAAGTGATTGGTACATGGCATTGCCTGATTTCGAACTCGGACCTCCCGCATGGGAGTCCGACGTCCTTGCCACGACGCCACCGACGCTCTCACAAAATATATTACACCCGTTCAGTTTTATAAACTGTAAGATAGTAGGTGCTGAGAATAGGTAAACTATTAGACTGCAGGCGTTGTCCAATGTGCATTAAATAAACACTGGCTTTGTACAGTTTCCATGTTACGAGCAAACGGAAGTTATTAGTGGTCAAGCAGCGATATTTCATGTCATTCATACATAAATACATGCCGCTGCATCTTGCGCCTGCGTCGATACGAGTATGTTGCGAACCGCGGTCAAGGACGATGAATTCGCTCTCAATCGTGTTAAGTTCTAGCTTATCGCATTGATGAGGAAAAAATCTCAAAACTCTTCAAACTATTTCATTAAGAAATCGTTTTATTTAAGTAAAGGATATAGTACGTATATTTTAGGAAAGGAATTTGAGACATTTATATTCAAATAAGTAAAATGACAGTTTTTGTTTAGGTACTTATGTTCATTTTAATGAAGCGCGAAGAAATGAAACATTATAAATAATCATAAGTCAAACAAACAGGCGTCAAACTTATAACACCCTCTTTCGGTCAGGGATTTCTACTAATTTATCTAAGAAAGTAGGTACTATAATAATAAATAAACAATAATTCAGTACTGCGATATTACATTTACGCTATCTATGTACGAGTACATACTACAGATAAGTAGATGTGGACAACACATCACTTTAGTACTTTGTCGCTTTAACTTTTTTGACACATTCATACGAATGTCAAGGAATTATCAAAAACTTAATGCGACTGGGTTCCATCGAGTAAGCTTGATGTGTCTTCTACTGTACATTGGTTATATCTAAAGATATCGATCCGAGATGCCTGGGATGGAGGCTTTGATCATGAAAAACCAATTAAGATGGTGTGGCCACGTTCAGCGAATGGATGACTGTAGAATACCGAAAGCCGTATTCTATTCGGAGCTCTCCAGTGGGAAGTGCAAATCCGGTGGACAGTTCCTGCGCTATAAGGACGTGCTGAAGCGACACCTAAATGCCTGCGACATACCAACTGAGCGGTGGGAAGAGCTCGCGTCACGGAGGCCGGAGTGGCGTACGCGTGTCAAGAAAAGTGTAGCCCAGTCTGAAGAGGCCCGTCTGGCTATTCTTGATACCAAACGCCATGTAAGGAAAACCCGCCCAAAGCCTTCCTACCACTACACATACAACAGTGCCGGACAACTCTACTGCGATCGCTGTGACCGGGTCTTCAAGAGCAAGTTCTGATTCGCCAGCCACATTCAAGCGCATGCTAGGAACTGAAGGGGGTCGCCGTCGTCGGTTTCGACGAGGAGGACTATATATATATCTAAACCAGTACTTATAGGTACTCGTTTCTCTCTGATACCGCATAGTTATCAGGCATAATAAGTGCAGCAATGCATATACATGCTAGTATGCATAGGCAGTTTATCGCTCTAGGTCTAGGCTAGGTACGCGACCGAGTACTTACGGTCAGTTTCACAATTATGACGTAGGTCTCAACCTACGTATAAACTAACTATATAACTCAACCTACCTATTAACTCATTAAACGCACAGATTTTTCCAAATGATTTATAGTCCGACGGCTGTGGATTTTTCATACGTATTTAACAAACGATTTAAAAAAATTCTTGGACGTATTTATTTATCTATGGTGTAAAGCAAAATATCTGTAGCTGTAGGTCAGCAAGCCAAAACATGTTGTTGTTGTTGTGGTTGTTCCCTAGGTAAATATTCTACAGTACTAGAATATTATACGATAAGAAGATTCAGATACCATGATTAAATTCGTTTTATTTTAACATACATGTATATGTCATACATTTATATTTTTGGGACACATACATTTATATTAACACTGTTTTTAAGAAATCTGCCAATACGAAATTCTACTTTTGTCCTTTCACCCAAAACTATACAAAAAAAGCATGAAACAATCATTTGTCTTTAATTTATTTTATCATTAAACAGATTCGTACAAAACCCATTTATATTCCTGACGTATTCCTTCTCGACATATTTGAAATTATTTTACCCACGTATAAATATGATGTTACCCTCGTATAAATATGATTTTACCCTCGTATAAATATGATTGCTTTGCTTAATGCGTTTCAACATATCTTATGGCTTCTTACTTACCATCATACAAATATATTTCCTTAAAATCATTATTGCATTCAATCTTACTTACTCTTCGCACTATCAAATCATACTGTCATTTTAAATCCAGATGTCTGTTGGTTGATTTCTTAGTTAGCATAATTGTCAAAATGTTGGACCCATTGCTGGCACCAAATTTGATGACATTTTCACAGGCGCGTTTTATCTCGCAAGAAAATTCACTTCAATTTATTATTGAACTCTTTCGTGAAAAGACTATTATTTCGGGAATCTTATAAATACCGTAAATTAAAATAGATATATAGGTTGTATTTTATCCCGGTAGCCTCGAGCTCGTCGGAGCCCTCGTGCCTCGGAGAGTAGGTTTCATAATAGATCGGTCGGATGTCAGAGGCACGGAGACGGTCTGAACAACTCTGAAAATAATTTGGCCACTAACCATAGAATAAACAAGGCATCTATGGGTAATACTCGAAGAAAATAATAATGAACCAGAGCAACACCAGATGAAACAGCTAGTTGAATATAAGTAGCGTGATTTCTTCTCCGATTATGTTAAACGAAGTTGTATCCAAGATGTCAATAGCGTCGGCTCTCGTTCCACATCACGTGACTTAGGCCCCGTGATCCAGAATCTCGCACCTCGCACCCCTTTCTAAGGATGTGATTCTACTAAATCGTAGACGAGCGGAGAGGGAAAAAGCCTCTTTTAATATATAACTATAGGTATGACAAAGGAGCAGACAGTCCACCTGATGGCAGCAGTTTATTACCGACAGCTGTCACCTTGATAAGACTTAATGGCTCTTTTAAACTCAGTCGGACGGAACACATCACCGTCGAGGTTAGAGGGGTGATCGCGAACCATACAGTCCCACCACTAGGTAATTTGATTTCCATAATATCTTACAGATATTAACCAAACGAATCGTTTGTATCACACTTCTACTTGGAGAGGGGATGCAAGTTCTGCCAAGCGAAAGGAATTAAGTTTATACTTAATGGGACCGGAGCTATATAGGACTTTGATAAATACAACATAATAGTACCCTGTGAGTGGTGAACCAATAATTCACCGCTCCGCTCATCGTCGCTTTGACGAAAATATAGTCCTTACATGAAATAAATAAAGCAGTCTTTATATCAAAACAATATCCGACTGGGTAATAGCAATGCCACGTGTAGAAACATAAATTGAATTCATTGATGTTGCTCTAATATCCAATAGCGGAGTAATTTTGTGATCTGTGCTCAGATTAGGAAGTGCAATTTGCTTCCTTTGAAATATCTCCAATAATAACAAGGGAATATTATTTTAAACCTTAGTTGCATTTGCCAAATTTTCTTCGGTGGCATTATGTTGGTTTATTAACTCGCTTTCAGAGTCAAGTCAAATATCCATTGAACATAATATAAGCATCAAAATATGTCTACTTAATTTAGATCACTGCTGAAAAAGCAGACTATGACGCTATTCTTGTACCAACGCAAAAACAACATACCTATTACATAGACTTAACTTCTTCACTTCAGAAAATATTTTCCGGCCAAGTGCTGCGAGTCTACCCTCTTATCCGTCTGCCTGTACTAAGCAAAATACCTTTGTTTATTTTCATCACAACTATTAAAGATGTAACAAGTTTTAGTACTCGTATTGTTTAAATAGAGGATAGGTACCATACTGTCACCAAATTTCAAGTTCTTAGATATAAACCGTTTATGAAATAAACCTGATAACAAAAGTGATCTATAAATAGGCGATAACATCGTTATTTTTGACGACCAAAAAATTATAAAAATATAATTCGTACTCTACTTGATAAGCTCTAAACAACGATATCCCACAGGATGCGGTACAAAATATATTTTTAAACGACCCTCTTTAAATATAATTCTAAAAAAATTCAATATATAAGTACATAACAGACAGACTGTCAGACGATGGAGCAACATAGTTCCGTTTTCCCCTTCGGGGTACGCATCCCTAAAAAGTATAAAATAAACCTATTTCAACTGCATTTTTCGGGTTTGTTGTAAATTAATGAAATTTTGAAATACGAATATTAGCTTGATTTAACAATTGTTCTAAAAGAAAACGATAATGATTTAGATGAGAAGACATTTATTTTAAACACGAGATTTATTAATTACGATAAAATTACGGACATGATCGTAGCCGGTATTTCAAATGCTTATATTATGAATGTCAATGGGACCCGGTCAGTATTTTTACTTCGCCAGCGAGGCGCATGCGTTCAGTGATGGTAATTGACATTGAGGTAACAAGCCCCAGGTATCCTGAGTGGAGCAAGTATCAAACATTTTTAAAGAGGGAAATTGTGTCCATATTTATTGCGTGTAATTCAGGGGGAAAGCATTGTATTTCTTAGAACAGCTTTCTCATTTGTTTATGTTTTAACGACGATCTTTAGATAGAGATATTCTGATTTCAAAATTCATTACTCTATAGAAAAATAGTCAAAATTGCGTGCTTTTTTACTTGACATCGTCTCCATGCCGGTGGTAGCTGGTGCTTGCTACCTTTATGGCAATTGATGTCACCGCAGGATGAGGCTGATAGCGGCACGTGCCCGGTATCGTGACCGTGGACCCCTTCACTTCCTGAATCTATTTGTCTATCATGTGGAAAAACTGTAATTTTTCTGTCTCCGTTCATTTTTTAAATAAGAACAATTTTTATATTGTCGTAAATTGGTGCCTTGAGTACTACGTTCACTTGGATTACCTTTTAATGCCAGCGGAACTCCTAGGTTATTTTTATCCCAAAAAATATAGCGATTGGCGCGACATAAATATACGTAGATACGGCAGGGGTTTTAAATCTAATATTATGTCAGGTTCTACAGTGTAAAATAAAGACTAACTTTGTAACTGCTTCGGTTATTATGGTAACAAGTTCAATATAATTTTTTAACTCCACCATTTCCATGAAGTCAAGAAAACGGGATATTAACTAATTTAGAGCGGAAGGGGTGAAGCAACTAGTGAAGGGTAAGAAAGAGTAATGAAATTCAAAGAGCCTACAAAGTAAGACACACACAAATGCACATCACTTCAAAAATATATTGTATTATATAGTCTGGAGGAACATTGTTTTATACGTATATTTTATACGTATTACGGGCGAAGTATGCAGGCGAGCGTTGTGCTTGAGAAACACGAGTTCATAATAATTTCCTTGTTTGAAAGAACCTTATTACAAAGTTTTTTAACATTTGAAACTGTATATGTTTGTTTTATTAAAATAATAATAATAAAATAGCATCACGTATATTATATTTCGATTAGAAGGTTTGTTTGGTATCGATATTTAAGTAGCGACTACATTGTAGATACTTCCGATCGTGAGTAATAAAATAACATTAACGCACTACCGCAGAGGTTTCACATAAGTAAAATGCCACACTACTGACAAGTATAATATAAAACCAAACATTATTTCAGTTTTTTTAATAGCCTATAATAGGCTGTCCCAGTGCTGGGCAAAGGCCTCCCCTCCTCCTTTCCATTTTTCCCAATCCTCGGCGTCCTTATACCATCCTTTTTGGAAGTGGTCGATATCGTTCTTCCACCTACGCCTGGGCCTGCCTCGGCGCCGCTGTCCGTCTTGTGGCGCCCAGTGCATGGCGATCGTGGCGCATACGTGGCCTGCCCAGTCCCACTTCAATAGAGATGCTTTAGTGATTGCATCAGCGATGCGTGTTTTGGAGCGCAGTTTTTATTTAAGTTAAAACTTACTATTCAATTTATTTTAGTAAAAAATCATGATATTGCTCGAAGTGTGTATGTTTTTGGTTCTAAAATATAGTTACGCTTACAGTGGATTTGCGTATCACAGGTGTTGCTAAGAACTCATTTTGTTGTAGGTAAAACACAATGGGGCCGATAAGAAATTCGCGATAAGAATACGAACGCGTCAACCCTGACATTGGATCAAACACCACAGCACCACTCTTCAGCATGTTTTTTTTATTGTAAAAAGAATGTTTAAGTAACCCACTTTAAATAAGGTATTGATATATTATTTTCAGATTTCTACTAATTTATATGGGAATTAATTATAAGAGTTATATTGTATGAGAAGTATGTATAACTCAGTTCAGCGTATATTGGTAGAAACAATTGTATTTTTTTAACACAGATAATTGATATCGAAGAATTTTAAAATAAATGGTCATTATGTTACTAGAATAATTAGAAAAGGGATTGTATTATGTCTATGGTGTTTTATTTATAAATCAACAAATATTTACAGTCACAAACAAAATAATTGGAATATTATCTTCAAAAATTAAATATTTGGTCAAAGAATTTGTAATAAAATTTGCCTCCAAGGGATAACAAAAACTAAAACAGTGAGGTTGATAACAAAACGTCGACTTACAATTTTTGTTCCGCCCCACGTATGTAATCTGAGTACAATTTGTTAACGTTTTCTTTAAAACATTATAATATCAATAAACGTGTGGAAATAAAAAAATCATAAATAAATTCTGATGCTATTATAATTAGTTCAACCACGTTTCCATAAGGCCTTGTTTAGCCTCGCTAATGTAAATAATAGTTACATAAAGCTAAAGCAGTGGTGTGTAGTGTGGCGGGTAGCGGCTAACGATAGTGAAACCTCCGAATCTGCATCTATGTTAATGCGCATTATAGCCGCAGCGGACATTTTCTCGCGGGTTTCGGCAGAGGTGAAAGTGTTCGTGTTTTTGAGAAAGGAAAAGTAGCTTATTTTTTTGTGGTAAGAGGCTGCGCGAGCGCGAACGAAACGAACTGGCTCCTCCCCACCCCCCTTGCCGGTTAAAGCCCCCCCCCCCCCCCCCCCTCCATGGCCCATGTTCAAGTGAAACCTGCCGTTCGCTCAACTTTTGGCTGCAACATTTCTTTTGGCATTTCAATGTCATACCTTATTGAAAATTAGTTTCAGGTATTCATCTACTTAGGTAGGTTTTTGATAGTCATTCGTATACAATTAAATGTCGAAAAACGTGATTTTCTTATGTTGAACTATAGCACGCTTATACTGAGCGATAGCAAACAATGTTGGGGCCAATTTAACTCCTACCTACAGCTGTTAAAGTTTAAAAGCTCACCCACCCATCTTTCGGAAACACTTGTCTTTTATCGAACTTCCGATATTATTGATAAAAGGTACACCATAATTTATTTAATTGAAGCACGTCATTGTGGCACTAGATCGTGTTAAATCCTTCTAGTTGACTATTTTAAATAGGTAGTTTTTCCAACTTATTATTGTAAAAAGCGATTGATATCTTGTTTTTTCTACGTCTAAGCATTAAATAGCGCTCATGCTGAGATGTGATATGCGATTTCATAGGTTCAAGTTCGAGCAGATACGTGATAGCCCCAGGGCTATCAGATCGTTAAAACCGACTTCTCTTAATTTTATAAGCGAAATAATATTCAATAAGTTTCTCGTCGGAATAATTTTTATGAAAGACGGAAGACAATCGCCTATAAGGGATTCTTTATGTTAAGAGTCTATAGGAAAAGTAGAGACTTGAACAAACATACAGATTTAGACAATTTTCTGCACTCAGATTACAAGCACAGAATTTTACAATAAATAACCCTTTTCATGGAAGGCAGATGCGCTTTACAGATTTTTCCATTATCAAGAGTAACTGAGATCTTTTGAAAAATGCTTTTCAGAAATGTTATACCTACAAAAACACAGGGTATCAAAATAATCTGTTTCTTAGAACAGCTCTCTCACCACTCACCCGTAAACAGTCTCTATGTTGTTTTGTCTACATATTTTTTAGTTCTTTCTTTCTCGGCACGTCGTCGTCGTTGTGACTGTTGGATTTTCGTAGCTAATATGTAGGTGAATTGTAATATGAGCATACCGAGACCAAGTCTTGTTTAGTATACCTACATTATTGACATACGTAACCAAGTATCGACACAATCGAGGTGTGATTAGCTTAACTAGCCCAGCTGTGTTTATGTACCAGGGGGTATGCGGGGGCGGCGAGGGCGCGGGGCGCGAGGGGCTGCGCGTGCGATAGCGGGAACAATAGTGTTTTCTTCTACGTCACATTCAGCAGCCTCTGTGCCAGGTGTGCGTCCCTCCACAATGAAATGACACACGAGAAAATTCTCAACTTTTTCTTTTTAAAATTATTATAACCTATTTACTTCCTCCGCTGGCGCAACAACCCGGTGTGGATCTTGGCCTCCGATACTAAAGAGCGCCTTTGCTCTCTATCCTACATCGCCTCGCATCAGCGTCTTTCGTCAGAAGCTCCCGCAGATCCTTCTCCCTTCGTCACTACAGCGATAACGGAGACCAATCGGTCGTCATCGTCCTTTCGAAAGTCTCAGATATCCTCGTTGTACTTCACAATCCTCATCCATCCTTGCGATATTATCGAGCTTGGTTTTAAAATCATGAGTTTCAGAAGGAGAAGGGAGGATAAGGACAAATATAGAGAGCGAAGAGATTAAGTGGTCACCATCGCCCGCAGACATCTCACCTCACTGTATTAGTACATATAATTATTAGAAAGTTTTTGTTAATGCGCTGCTAACCTTGAGGACTAAGATGGATTGGCTCATGTGCCGAAAATTACGCTGCCTTCAAACTGAAACACAGAAATGCAAGCATTTCTGCTTTACGGCAGAAATAGGTAAGAAGTTTGTACGAAGTTACCAACCCAAGCGATATTTCACAGCAGGATCTACCACCTGTAAAATTACATGTCTAATCATACTAAGGTACTATTAAAAAGCATTTTGGAATATTTTAAATCTTTTTTTTTATTGAAGACTAAATTCGCGTTTGACCTCAATGTCACCTGGTGGTTCGTGATGATGAGGCCGAAGATGGAACAAACGGGCTTAGTATGTAATGTCGCTTTTAAAAACCCTGCCGAAACACGTCATCTTTTAACGGCGGTATGACGGTCTAGGGTGGTACCACCCTTTTACGTAATTCTTGCATTGCTGTTTCAGTTTGAAGGGTAATCCAAGTAAGGGGGTAAGGGGAACCAGCTTAAATACCGACTCACCGGCACGCTATCTAATAACGACAAACTTTCCTGGAAATTACTTAATTTTATCTTAATTTTACATTGTACAATATTATTATTTTAATAAACAAAGAAAGGAAGTCTGATGATTGTCTGTATATTTCAAAAACATTCAGTACAGAGATTTGTAGCATTCCTGTTTGCCTAGGTCCGTCTCGTAGGCCTTCCATGCTCTATCTATGGTGTTTCCTTATCCTTCAGACCTGGATAATTAGAATAATCATTGACCCTATCAGCCATAAATAAATGCTGTAAGATAGATCTTTGATATTTCGCTGTATTGCTTCTCTAACAGTCTAAAAAATTAATTCGATACAGAAGACATCAACGTGCTCGAAAATTTTAAGCATACTACTGTGCGCATTTTATCGGCGTCTACGTTCGTATTTTCTTCATCGATATTAGTAGATATCAATTAGAATGTCTGCAACTGTTATTCATTGGCACTACTAGATTAGTTTTCGAAAAACATTAGTTTCGATTGAACTACATACTCGTAATAGCATTCTTCATGTTTTTCTAAAAATATGTATTAGTTTTATTTTTAAATCTAAACTAAAAATAGACAAACGAGATTACGTAAGTTGCACGAGTAGAGTTAGCAGATCGTTGATATGGTCTTTTAGGCGTTTGTTTACGTGCGTCAAGCAACACGTGCACCAGTGTGCATTAGGTATGTATACAATACACATATGACGTGTGCACGACCAGTAATCAGTTATCGGTGGCGAGAGTGATCGCGTATTATGTCACTGCAATTAAAAAGTATGCCGAGGAAGTGGCGGAAGCCCTGGGAAAGACCAAGGTGGGGGCGACCAGTGCGGGGAGGCAGCGCGCGTTGCTGCGGGTCCGGAGGCGGCACAGCAGTCGCGCGCCGCACGTTGCCGCGCACGCACACCGCGCGTATACCCGCGCCCGCGCCGCGATGAGTGACCAGTGAGCGAGCGCGTCGCGGAGCGCCTCGACACATGGAGTACCAGCACCCGCAACCGATCGCGCCGCTGGGGCCCCCGGCGCCGCCGCCGCAGCTACTGCCGCCCGCCCCCCCGCCGCCGCTGCCCTCACTGCCGCAGCTGCAGCACCAGCACGCACAGGACGACGACCGCTGGAGCCAGTATCACATCTGGAGGCAACACGTCTTCGTCAACGGTCAGTCGCCGCTGCCAGGACGCGCGCCCACTTTCTCTGCTGTGCCTGCCTGACGCTCCCCGCGGACGCGGCCTCGACAGAACCGTGAAAAAAAGAGAAAGTGCGCGAGCGCCTGCCGATATCGGACCAAACTTTTCGGTTGATCGAGAGCTCTTTGTTTCGGCGATTGGGGCCTTTCACCCGCCTTCGATTTCCTCGAAACTCCCGGCCGGACCACCTGACATGTGAATACAAGCTTTACTTCTTTTGCTCGGTTGCATGCAATGTAATAATTTGATTTTCTTATTACGTTAACATCAATTTGTCAATGGTGTCTATGTGAAATAAATAAAAGTATAGTGTAGTCGTATAATATTCTCTATTTTAAATGCATTTAAGTCATCGATAATAAACAAAGTTACAAAATTACGCGAGTTTACTAGTAATGATGTTAAAATACCTACGTTACGATCGTATTATCATAAACTATTCATGTCAATTGACCAAGCAATTGACATCGGAAGGAACTACTGAGAACAAACCAATAATTTATATAGTAGTAGTAGGCATCTATTACTGTTAGTATCTACTACTACATCTATCTATTTACTTGTTCCAGTAATAGACAATCATCCTAGAGATAAATTCCAATAGCAAGTATTAAACACATGTAAAAAACAAAGTTCAATGAGTTAGATATATGTACAGAAATCGGACTATATCTACACGACGACGACGGTTCCAGCGACGGTTCGGTTCAGGAACCGCTACAGGCCGTGTAGTCGACTGCATTCAAACTCATGCGGTGCGCTTGGGTTGAGCCCCGCCCACTCGGTTCAGGAACCGCGCTGGCCGGTTCCAAGTGGAACCGCGGTACGTGTAGTTGACAGCACATTTTTGTTTTTCCATGAAACCGACCGATACTGAAACTGGCGTAGGAATACTCGACGTGTAGTCCCAGCCTACTGCCATGAAGATAGGATCGCCCGCCCCTATGGGCCTTTAGACTACAATTTTTTTCATCCATGACTAGCGCTCTCTGTGGTAAATTTAAAAATTCTTGGTTATAGGTTTGTATCGTTTACAATGCATTTTTGGATCTTCTATTTGCAAGTGATATTCAAATAAGGTAAATAATATCAAGACGGACATAGAAGGCAATTCGACCGCGTACCCGACTAGGTTGAATTGAAGCCGTAGTACGGATGCTACGTAGGTACGCCACATCATATCCATCGACGCATAACACGCGCGCATCGATAATGAGGTGCCGAGGTCGATAATTATTTACTTTTCTTGTATTTTGTACATGAAAGCAGCTGCTGTTTCAAGAGCTTTAACCAGTTTGCGATTTTATTTACAACTTTTTAATTTGAAAGGTAATTTATTTCGCCCCTCAGTTTTACTTATTCTCACAGGGCAAAGTTACTTTAAGTATCAAAGTAGAAGTATTGATTAATGGTTAGTTATCGGTCCCTAAAAATATATTGTCAAACAACCAATGATAATTTCTCAAAAACTCAAAATAAAATTTGCGTAAATTAATATAAATTATGCTATTACACACTAAAAACTTCCTACAGAAATGGTACCTGCCTGAACTATTAGTTTCAGTTTTTTTATTTATCTAGAACTATCCAGGTTAATCTTATTAACTAAGGTGAAGAAAATAATATGAATGAACCAACTACGGAACATTACGATGCATTATACTTTTAATACATTATTATCAAAAATCAAATCAAATATATATTCAAATAATCATGGTTAAAAGAATCGGAACACATTTTTAAGAATAAAAAAATCACAAATCTCTTCAATATATAGCCATGTCTAGCCATGTCGCACTGTCGCAACCAAAGAACATATAAATTACTACTACTCATACATTGTTAGATTTTAATAGCTCGTATATTTGTGTATAAGTTTAGTATTCTATATAATATATATATTCCTCAAAGTATGGCTAAAACAATAACATAAGCACCTGAGGAATGAGACGCTAAATAAACTACAATTTGACACGTACTAAACTTAATATTATATTACATTAGCATAATAATGAACATGTTGACCCTTCAGAATGTGTATCGATGTGGCCTCTACAATACATCTCCACACGAGTATATGTACGTTTACTTGTCATTCCTAAAATCTGTTCCTTGTTAATAAACATTGCTGAGTTGAGTTATATTACAAATACAATCATATCATATCAGCCGCCGAATGGCTAAGAAACCCGGATATTTGGTTGTGACATGTCACAGTATTGTTATTGTGTATAATGCGAACTGCCATACGAATAAATAAATAATTAAAAAACCATATTTATTATAATTCAACTCTTTTTCATTCATTAGTTCATTACACGAATTCTTTTCATCGTAGACATTAGAGTACGAAACGAATGTGTATTTGCCTAGATTGCCTAAATAGTACTTTTCTGATAGACAGCGGTAATAGAGTACAATTAATACATTATGTAAGCTTCAATTATACGAGTACATATATATTATAAGGTAAAGGAAAAGTATAATATTAACATATAGGCGCTGATTCTCTGATATGATAATATTTTAGAAAACCTAACTTTAAGGTTAAGAATGTAAGGGTTCTTAAGTGCAACAATAATGACTTCAAAGTTAAGCTGTTACATAGGTATTTAGATCATAAAATACAACACTTTAATCATTCTACTTTGAACTTGCATTGTATTCATTCAGTTGTTATGATGATGAATACAAAATCATATCAGTCATTTACATGCACGACTCAATATCATCATAACATTCGTTCAGCAGATATTTCTTAGAATTAGAACACCAATACGAGTTGGCATAACATATCAAGTATGTACAAAAATCATGACCGTGATTCAAACGTCTGTATTGATAAAAATATAATCCAAAACCAGTCTGTTTCGTGAGGTAGCGATGTAACATAAGGGTTATTGTACACGTCAGTTTTTTCACTGTAAAGTTTCAACATTGGAAACATTACTTTTTTGCTCGAATGCATAAATTATTTATTAGATAACAGTTAAACCAGGTAGGTAATGAAAACGTAATGTTATTTCCATGTAATTTTAAAACTTTTGTTATGAAATGTGAATGACATTAACTTCCCGTTAATGGCAAACCACCCCATTAAATTTTCCCAGTGAGTCGTACTATGTGTTTAATTTCACAGAATGATCGCGACCCTCTACGTTGAGGATAAATTAAGATATGAGGATATGCATCGCAGCGGAATTTTGGCTCCGTTCTCAGACCGCCCGTTTGTTATGGGCCTAATATTTGAAATCCAGTCCAATTGGATTTTGTGGGAAACATTTAAAATATTACACTTCTATAAAAATAGATTAGCATAGATTCTACATTATTTTAACGGCGGATGTAACTAAAGTGTAATATTTTTGTAAATTCTTGTTGTCTTCATTTATTTACATTAGAAAGTTTTGCAAAAATCAGACGTCTAAATCAGACGAATAAATGCAAAGGTGCTCCTGTAAGAACATAAGCTTACTCGAACAATAGTCGTATTAGCAGCTTGAAAATAAGATTACGTTATACTGCTTACATAAGTTTTGTGTATTATATTCTATTCAATTCTATTCCATTCTATTCTATTTTATTCTAAGATAAAGATCAAACACAATGGCCGTATCATACTTTTATGTAGCGGGCAAAAGGGAGGGCATGACCAAGAAGCCCTAAGCCTTAAATCTGAACACGCTATTTTTACCCGATTGAATGCTTCAACTCAACTCTTGTTACTATAAGTAAATAGACGGTTCGGTTCAAGTTGGCTAATCTGAACACCAAGGTACGAAGGTAAGTCGCTTACCATCAGGCGAGATCGAGGTCAAATGCGGGTTTAGTGGTCAATAAAAATAAAAAAAAATTGTTTAAATTAGAAACGTTAAAAATTGCACCACTCGATTATGAATTCGTCCTATACTTTACTTACTCCTCAGCACGGAAATTTTAAGGACTTGTACCCTAATAAAAAAATATAAAAAAATATATTTTGTAAATAAATTCTTTATTTCTTTCTTTCCTAATAGATAGTGATTACCAAATACAAATAGCGCAGGAAGATATTCCAATTACCAACTTCATAAACATTTAAATAATTGGTGTATATCATCAACAAAAATATACAGAGAAGATTGGTTGGTTGGTTGATTGGAAGATTGGTTGTTGTTTGGTTTGCTGGAAGATATCTCTCTTAGAGATAAGTCACGCACTTTGTGCTTCATGTATTTTTGTCTAAGTTTGTAACATATAAAACATTCTCTGTTTCGAAAAATAAACAAAGATATGATTACGGGTTCAGGTTACGAAACAACAATTATTGTAATTACATGTACTGATGTTTCGGAAAACAGGATTTAGAAATCAAGAGAGAAAAGAAAAAAATATGGACCCATATTCATATTTGCGAAGGATTTTTCGTTTATACATGCAAGCTGAAGTCAGATTTATCATTCATCGCGATTGTGAATCATGTCGTGTAATTTAGTAATTGATGCAGCCGACAATTTTAATAAAATGTATGTCTGCGACAATTTGGTATATGACAAAAAAAATATTCCAACAATCAACTTACATGAACATCCTGAAGAGGGATCTAAAATTCGTTTTTCGATATCTCAACTAACATCTGAGATATTAAATATTTAAGTTAGTACTGGAGAGATGCTCTGTCCCTTTTTAGCAAACAATTCTTTATATAACCTAGCCAGGATCTGCTTGTATGGCGCTACAATACTGTGACGTCATAATGTAATATCGCCGTTTCTTTTTATCGTCTGATTTTTGATTGCATGTAGCTGTTTTATTTTTCAACGAATTTTATTTCTCGTTTTCACATTTGACAATCCATTTATGTAAATTTCTTAATTGTTAAGAAATGCATTTAATACGAGTATTTGTTACTTAAAAACTACCGAAAGCGTCGATATTTAAAGACAAATTCCCCGCGCGGGTGTACGCCGATGAGCGGGCTCTTTGACGGTCGCCGGCACGCGTCTGTGGCCGGCCGGAATATTATAAAGACGATCACTAAGTCAACGAATAGACTTTACATCCACGATTTTAATTCTACAAATGCTACAAAATCTGACATATTGGGTGCCCCAAATCATCATGTCCTAAAGTAGTATTATTAGATAGGGGGCGTGATCATGATTGTCATGTGATTGAGACAGCTTTTAGTACAATATGTTTGCCGCATTAACTTGTAATTAAGAGTGACACTAGTGATTAGATTAACAATAAGATATTAATGTGCTATCAGGGCACCTCTTATCGTACCACTTGTCTTAATGTGCACGTTGGCGTTGCTCTCACTATCGGCCGGTAGATCCGCTAGTGGATTCAGAACAATGCGTTTTGTTATCACTCAACGATCGGCATGTATCGACAGTACCACTACCCATACCTCGGGCTCTGCATTTCACTCCGAGGTCGCCTTTCTAATCGTTGCGGAAGAGGTCAATTATCACATCTCTATCATCATTATCACTAGTATGACGTTAGGTACACTATTTTTTGAAACCCATTCGTAAAAGTTCGATTAATTTTGAATGTATACCGCAGCCTCCTCTTCATGTCTTGCTCCCCAATCCTGAGGGTCGCTAAGCGTAACCTACAGTAATCGCTTTTTTTAACGATGTTTCGCCATCTGTTCCTATCCTCAGCGATATGGACAGCATCGAACTTTGTGTCAAATAATGTGGTGCGGATCAGATCGGACCAACTGCATTGGGCTGCGTCCCCGTGATGATGTCTTCCCATCAACCTTGCCAGTCACGTGCAGTATTTTAAGATTGTCACCATTCTTCTGGGCGATGTGACCGAAATATTAAAAATCCTGCGGAGGCAGATAGTAGAATGTCTGGTCATGATCAATATCTGCTGCGATACTTAGTATCTGCGATACTAAGTATCGCAGCAGCGTAGGACGATATTTGTACTCAGTCAGCATAAGACGATACAAGTATTTTGTATCGTGGGACTAGAGCAGATAAGACTGTCGTTCCAGGAATAAATACCTAATGAAAGTGATCGTCATGTTTTCTATTTGGATATACTCATATTATATTACAAGCTCGAATGTTTGCAAGTATAGTATGGTAGGTTTATTATTATTTTCTGGAAGACAATCTGTTTTTTCCCAGGATGGTGTCGCATTTCTGTAAAGTAAGAAACGTCACGTCAACATGTCCCGTGTGATTTCTCATTGATTATTGCTGAATAGAATGAGAAAATGCAAATGTATTGCATAAGCTTGTATTTAAACGTATTCAGCATAATTGTAAAATTGCATATTAATTCATAGACAAAAATTGGTTTAACTGAGAATTAATTCTAATATTGTTAGCCCTTAACAGTTTTGTATGGTTGCGAACATAGATTTTTTACGATTTAGCTGAAATACGATGTTGAACACTATTTGACGCTAAGGATTCGATCTGCATTTGAAAAACTGTTCAGTTTGAAGGGAAAAGAGATAGATTTCTTCTTGACAAGTTGAAAGTCATAGCAAGATATGGCGGGGCCATTTCAAGTTCCATCCACAGCGGTAAAAAATAATAAAAAATCTCTCTTATCTACTCGACTGTCTGCCCACCTTTCAGAACACAGAATCATAATTACTTGTGCTTATTAAGATGATACGAAATAATAGTACTTAGATGATGACAAAGTCCCAAGTCCCCAACGTGTATAAAGATATTATTATTAGGATTGCCTTTACTGACTAATTATGTGTAAGGAAATTACTTTTAGACTAGCAACATTTTGTCCAGGGCCTGCTGTTGTTATTAACGTTCACTTAAATTCGTTTCTTTCCTTTCTCTCATGTATAGACTGATATCCGTTATTGTATGTCGCTAGCCCTATACTCGTTTGAAATCATCGCTGAAGATCTGGTTTATAAACATACAGTGTGAACTTGGCATTGGTGGTATGTTGACATTATTGCGACACGTGTTCGTTATGTCATTGAGGAATTAAGGTCATCGCTTCCATGACGAGGAGTGGACGTAACGATAGGTTCACGTAATACATAGGTACTTTGGTAGCATGCATTTTCGTCTACTATTAAATACTTTAAATAGACATGTACTTTAAATATTCATCATCCTTTAAAATCTATATCGATGCATAAATCGACTTTTTTATATTTTTCTGAAAGTAGATAATTAATTTTGATTTATGATTCACCTAAACCATGTTACCACAATTTGTAAATAGTATTTTTCTTAGCAATTCAACTTTATCGGTCCCAGTCTCATTTAGGTTGGAGACGCCCTTGGCTATGATGATTATTACTTATTATTCATACACACCCTGTGTTTTAAGAAATCATTGAGATGAACACCCTTAGGTCTGGATGATAATGTGTAAGTGCCAAAATTTTACACATTTAACTGACTTCGCCTCAAGTCGATTTGCTTCATGTGACCCTAAAAGGACCTTAAATTAAGGCTAAATCAGATCCTGACTATAGGTATAACTCAAATTCCAGTATAGTACTGCAATCGCATAGAAACGACTCAATGAGTTTATTATTTCTGAAATATTTCGATCCTTGTTACTGCCATATGAATGAAGATACTCGTATAATATGCGTAGTTACCTTATCCATAAGGAATAACTTTTGAAAATACATAAAAAGTATCGTCGCTATTTCAAAAATCGGCTTAGCTGCTAGTGATATGGGATATATTTAGACTATTTGTCTTTAACTACCTATATGTGGCCTTTAACAAACCTACAAATGTATGTAAATTACCTATATATACGACACGAGGATATATTAAGTGTATTAATAATAATTAATAATATACGAGGTAAGTACCTCATATATTTTTAAAGTAATAATAATACATATTATCTTCTTTGAGCTTTTGGATTCGGTCGCGTCATCTGCCGTTGTATGTTTTTTGATCAATTCGAGCGTTGCTGCGCGCACTTTCACTCTGAATATTTGGGAAAAAGTGGCGACCTTTTCGCGACTTTCTCCCCTCCCCCCGTGCCTCATCCCTCGCTCCGTACTGCTCCGTGCGCCAGCACGTGCTTTCTTCCGCGTGCGCGTGGGCACACCGACCACTTTTACTTTTCAAACTGACAATGCAATCTCGAGATGATGTGATATTTTTCTGCTTGCGTATTTGAAATAAGAAATATGTAACTATGTATGTACAGTAGTGGAAAAAAATGGATACATACCTACTTACAACCCTGTCATATACACATCATGCACAAAATTGACAGTTTTGCAACAAATGACAAGCTGGAGTTTAATTGGACAAAGCTCAAAAGTGTATCCATTATTTCTTCCCACAACGTACTTGCTGATAATTTAAATTAAAGTCGTGGTATGATAATTACTGTGATATAATTTTTATTTACCTAATTGCTTTGATAACTACAAAAATTACTTAAGTAGATATACATTATCAAATCTGAGGTCAAATCGATCCGGGAAACTTGTTAACTAAAGCGATAAAGAATACCAATGTAAATTATGAATTAAAACCAAACATTAAAGACAAATATTACGCTGAAAATCGTTTTGTCATTCTGAGTTAAAATTATCAAATGTGTATTTTATTTCAATAATATTATTAAAACCCCTATTAATATTAATAGTGTGTGTAGAGGATAAAAGTAGGTAACCATATACTCTGATGCCAGGTACTTTGTGGTACAACATAAATAATTTGGCATAACTAGATTGATTAATTCATTATTAATAATTATTTAGTAATTACCTATTATATTTATTGTCATAATAATACTACTTTATTTTTGTACTTCCAAAATTACTTGAGGAAGAAGGATCCACCACTCACCTTCAGATTCGCCCTCCCCAACAATAACCAAATCAGCTCTTCTAAGGATGTGATTTGTCATCCTTTGCGATTGTAAATCCTTCTGGATTTGGTTATCGTTGGGGAGGGAGAATCCGAGGGTGAGTGGATGGGTCCTTCTTCCCCAAATAATTTTTATAATGAATAATGGATTTCGGCAAATTGACGCCTGATTCCAACAAAAATATGTGTTTTTGTGGAGCTTTGGTTATTTTAGACAAAAATAATTATGATGTAATAGCGATGCAATAAGTATTATGTTTATATACTAGGTGGGTATTTAAAGCAACGTGGTATAGTCGCACGCGCAGCTTCTATGAGTGCCCAGTGAGAGTAAAAGTAATCTTCCGCTGCGCAAGCGCCTCCGGAGTCGGAGTTTCCGCGTTCCTCCGCCCGCGCTCCCCTTCACACCCCTCAACACCTTCCGACTTTTACTTTTCCGCTGACGTGTGATCGCTCCCCGCGCCCGCGCCTCTTTCCGCACCAGCAAGCCTGCTGATCGGATTGTTGTTTAGATTTGCAACTAATGCATTTTTTCTTAACATCCGGTTTGATCATTTAGCTTGTTTATTCGGAATTTCGAAATATGTGTGAATAAGTAAATGGGCAAAACCGAGAAATCCTGAAAGTTTCACTTTGAGCGATTTATCTGAAAATAACTACTTATTCCGCAATTTTTGGCCGTTAACCATTTGCCTTGGACTTCAAGCGGGGGCAGCGCGGTTTGCAGAAAATCGAACCGTGTCTGGAACTGGACCCATGAAGTCCTATCCTTAAAATTGACCTACATTAATTAAAATAATTAACCTTCTAATTATTCTTCTTATACAAAATGTGAATTTAGTGAGCGATTTGAGAGTCGAATTTTTTTTGCGTTTTTCTTAATTTCTTGGCAAAAATTGTTCATGATTGGAATTTAATGACTCCGTTAAACAACTGGACATTTTACGACTTTGACATTTCGCGACGAATCGTAAAATGTGTATGCCGCTCTATTTATGAAGACAAGTCTTATAATAAGTGGAGAGTTTCTATTTTGCTCACAAGAAAATAAAAATCTCACCTTTGTACAGTTACCCACGATAGTAAGTGGTCACTGTCGCCCATCTTACCTTACTATAATGTATTAGAGGGTTTTTAATGCATTGCTAACCTTGAATGCAAGCAAGCAATGCTGCTTTGCATTAAAAATAGGTAACATAAGTACGTGATGATATTTTATGATTAATATTTTAAAAAATATAGTATTTAAAGACGTTGTAACTACATCTAATAAACAGTAGTTAAATAAATAGTGGTGGCACGCGTCGGTGAAATAATTCATTTATTTGAGCTTACGGATCTATGAATAAAATGGACCGCTTACTCTCTATGGACCTATAATCACATGGACAGCTAACTGCTTTAGTTTTTCTCTCGCAGGTGTAACAAAATGTATCGTGTAACACGTCATAACGTGCGGGAAGAAGACCACGTGTCACACTGGTGTATCCATAACACTTGTCTAATGACTTGTGTTGCGAAATAACACTCGTAGCGATATTTTGGACCTACCCGCACTAGTTATACAATGTACTGTTACATACTCGGTCATGATAATGATAGTTTTTTTTTTATTTTTTATTTAACACTTTAATGCACAAAAATAGTACATGAGGCGAGCTTAATGCCATGCGGCATTTTCTACCAGCTAACCATTGGGTCATACAGATATTGCAAGGCGGGTGCATATAAATTAAATAGAAGATAAATAGAAGATATAAATAGAAGATATTTAATAATTATTATTATTTACCATACTATAAAATACCTACTCATATAATATATAAAAATATACCTACACGTATGCTACTACATAACAATTTTAAGTACATAAATACGAATACTTACATATACACAGACACTAATACATATAAAATACACATATATTTATATACATATATAAAAGAGTATATGAAAGAGAGAGAAAAAAATCAGATAAATACATGAACACCGAAACTTATAAAACATGCATGTGATAACAAGCATATCATCAAACACCTTATTGGCTGGTTATTAATTTACTTTACCGGTGACCTATATTAATCACTTGTGTAGCGTCTGCGGATTCTAATTAGGCTGATTTTTTATTTATTGGATACCTAGTATAGTAGGTATCCATTAAATTATATATGAATTGTATTATAATGTTATAAATAATAATAATAATAATAATGTCTTAGGTGACAATTTAACACAAATCATAGTGGTGTGCTGATTTCAATAACATGGATGTAAGAAATTAATTATGTCTAATTGGAATATTAAATAACTTGGATGAAAAATAATAAACCCGACGGATGTTTGAGAAGATCAATGGAGTCGCCCTTATCTACGATTCGTGTTGCGAAATAGCACTTGTACTTTATAAAAAGGATTATTTTTAATGTGACAAATATCTTGATTTAGGTTAGCTTAGGTAGGTAGGTTATTTTAGGATACTTACTATCTATGTATTTCAAATAAACCTAACCTAACCAATTTAGCTTACTATTAGTTTCATACTAACATCAACATGAGATTTTGGCAAAGTTTGGGACTGGTATCGCACAGGCGTAGGCGCTTCATGTGGTTACGACTTTCTCGTTCACTTTCGCTCAAAACACACGTTTACAAAAATGATCGCGCGTAGTCGGAAAACATCGGCTTTCTCCATTGCGCAACAGCAGCAACCACTTCCCGCTGCCCCCCGCACTCCGCCCACGCCCCTCGCCCCGCAAGCGGCACTCCTCACCTATATTTTCCGAGTAGGAAGCGATGTTGTTACGCAATATCAGCTTTCCACCGACGCTCGCGCAGCATTCCAATCGCTATACCACCACAACGCCGCGCACACATACGCATTTTATGTGGGTAATATCCTTGAAGATGGTCACTTTCGAGGATTATATTATACTTACAAGTTGTAATGAATGAATAAGCTAAAAGTCTATTTGTGACTGTATCGAGATCCGCAATCGAGGTTACGGGTTCTAGGGTTAGTATGACAGAATGATCTCAAAATCATTGAAGTCGCACTTTTATAATTTTTATCGTCATGAATGTTATGAAACTTCTAGACTTTTCACATAAAAGGAGCCTGTCTGGCTCATTACTATGTCTCAAAATGGTAAGATAAAATACGTGACCAACCCTATGGCTCTTTTAACGACTAAAGTCATTAAGTAACAATTCAAAAGCTGAATGAACGCCGCCAAATTCTATGTTAACGCCGGTTGATAATGCGTCTATTGTAATTACATGTTGCCGAATAGCGCTGAGAGTAATTCGGGGGGCGTCACTTTCTAGCAACTAAAGAAAGTGAGAGTGGTCGACGGTCGCGTCAGAGTGCTGCGGAACTAGCCGCGTGATTCCGACACTTTCTCTGCTACGTGTAGGTCAGGGAACCGAATTTAACGAACGAACCTTGCAGGTAATAATAATTCACATTTTGAAGGCTGTCGCTGCTCGAAATTTTGCGTTTTTAACCGTATGATAATGCGTTCTGTTGATGAGAGACAACCTCGCTGGAATGTGTCTGTTTTTCTCTTCGGAAACGTATCTCTACTGTGATGAGATCAGCACAAAATTGCAAATGAAAAATGTTTCCTAAACGTACATTTTCTAGGGTGTACCAACCCTGATTTACAATTCTAAATTAAAAATATACAAAAATATAACATTGACTGATATTGCATAAATTGCACTCGATTTAAATTGTACCATAAAAAGTACGCGTATGTACATTTCAGTGCTGTTTTCGATTTGTAGTGCAAATGGCTTTCATGTAATGGGCTGTGCATTTCAGAAGATTATTTCAATAATTTCTCTGAAATGTTCAATGAAATTCATCATCAAAGTAGATAATTTTCGGAATTCTACATATTCAATAAATTCATTTTAAATGAATGAACAACATGTATTCCCAATTACTGTAGCATGTAGTATATTTTTTGTCTTTGGTCGAAACACGTACTTATTCATAATGAATTTGTGTTCGCAATTCAATCGGATATTACACAGCTTCATAATGAACCATGCATTTCGAGCAAAGATTGTGAAAATTTGCACACATATTTAGGACACCCAAAGGTTTGCTTTGAAGATTAGAATCCACGCAGATCAACGCTCTTCTACTTTTAACGTTATCGACGATAACAGATCGAAATATTTGTTGTCAATTTTAAACTTTTTTTAGTTTTCTTGAATTTCTTCAACGGAATAGTGAAAATATTGTTTCTAAATTGAATTAGTCATCCTTTATATATAAGAAATCGACACCAATAATGCCCGGTAGGTTTAACGGTGTCATTATAATTCAGTCTCATTATGTAAATGGCACTACTCCTGTAATTATGTATATCATCTTGCAACATGATGTTAAGTTGAAACCCAAAAAAACAGTCAAAAAGTAATTCTCATATGATTTTCTAGACATCACGAATGCACTTCGTATGAAGAGTCAAAAACATTTATATTATATCTAGTAATAACTGAGACAGTATGTCATTTGTTTTTACAAGGTCATACTATAGTTAGAGAAATACGTAGCATAATTCTTACAAAATAACTAAGAATCACCTACCGGTACAGTAAGCGATTGTGCATAGTGTTGTAATGTCATCATTGGCTCACAGCGGACTTTCTCCGAGGCCGATGAAAGTGAGAGCGGTCGCTGTGACCGCTCAGTCTACAGCCTGGCCTCCGGAAGAGCTTGCAGCAACTCGATGTTGTCCCGAACAGTAATTTATACTATACTAGTATGATATTATCTTTGTATTCAAACCGCAAATTGTATCTCAATATTTACGAGTTAAAGAATCTTTAAAAAATTAATTAGAAGTATCCATTTTTACTTGTAGGTATTTTAACAATTTATACATACATATGATATTAAGGCCTGATTCATATAATCCTATAAGTTTAGTATCTCTCTTGCGTTACTTCGATCATTATTATAATTAATTAATTACTAAGTTTAAACCAATGTATGCAAACGAAAAATATCATGCTCATAGAATTTTCCGTGTTAAGGGTCCAGAGACGTAATTTAAAAACCAAAAGATCCAGACTTAAAATAAAAATAACAACAACAATTGCGGCTAGCTATATTTCCAGTTCATTAAACGTCTCATTGAAATATAATTCACCATTTACAGCTTGTATCCGCCTACGGCATATAATATATACGCCTTATAAGCCCTCTCGGCCCTGTGCTAGCGTAATCTATATCTTCCCTTATAACAAAGTAAAAATGATAAGTATACACGTATCCATCTTTAGTTTATCTATTATTACGGACTAACTGTGTAATAGCCTCCTCACTTATTCTTTTAACTACTGTCCAATGCCTGAATTAAAGTCTCATTCATGAATCCTATAAACCCGGAAACTCAGGAGACGTAGTCGCTTCAGAAACGTGTTTTCCATGTTGCACAAATTGCACAATATACGAGAGGGTTGGCTAGAGGAGAGGTGGGTGTGCGTGCGCTTACGGGCGGAACGGCGCGAGGAAAGCGTGGCGCGCACGTAACGCCGACAAGTGGGTTACTTCCCGCTTCCTGAGACTCCCCCCTCCCCGATTGCTGTTTTTCACGAGGAAGCCTGCGCTCGCGCTCCGCATCGTGTGCATTAATCGATCGCACATGGCTCCCACGATCATTATTGTGTCACTAGATTCTACGTGTTCACGCAATGTATATGTTTATTGAAACGATTACGTGTTGGGAAAATACGATACTTTTCTCTACATATTAAAGATAATTTTTACTTTATCAGAAAAATTCGTTCCGGATCATCTCACCACCAAGTTTACAAACAAGCTAGCTGAATTGTCATAAAAAATAACCACACTATAGGTAGTTAGTTATGTACGAGTACTTATATAAAAGAATTGCAAATACTATAAAAAGGAAATCTGGTTAAGTTATTTTTGTGCCCTTATCCAAGAGATATAAATAAAAGTTCAATACGATTATGAAAGCAAATCTGATCAAATCACGCTTAGTCTCTACGAGTACTGAATATTCTATACTCACGCTCAAACGACAACGAAAACGAAAGTTAAGAGGCTTGCTATTCAAATCATGCTTATTAGAGATACAGTAGTAAATAAGTTATGAGGTAATAGGCACAGACGTCACGCTAGGTGATGCTACTTGCATTGAACGCACGACACCGGTTGTTTATTTTCCTACTACCTTGTACATAGTACTTAAAGAACGTACATTAATAAATGTACACCATCAGAGAATATTTTAGTGACTTCTAACTTTACATTACAAACAATGTTTTCTGTGTATTTCAAAAAGTTATATTATTTTCGATTATTGATACAGGATTTTCTTGCGAGATGGTTTGACGAATCGTATTTGTTATAATAGTTATTATAAATATCTACGCCAGTGCGGAAGGCAGACGTAATCATGTCGACTATAATATGTTAATATGTTAAGCAAATCCGCTTTGATAAGTTCGAAATTATTCTCGATACCCAGCAAGGGTATTTCAGCATAACAGCCTTAATTAAATCAAAATGCAAAAAAAATATTCGGTTCCAATTTTTTTTTCGTCGTTACATATTTTTGTGATAATTGGGTTCTTAAAAACAACACACACACATGTTGTTAATCGTGGTCTGTACTCAAGAACTCCTCCAGTCTGACGATTGGCTAGAAGCTGATGCGACCAGCACACTGCCATAGTTCAGTTAGCTAGCTAATCATATGAGCAATGTAAATAACTTAGTATGCCGCATACAGCCGTTCTTATGTGACATAGTAGAAATAGAAAAGTAGGATATCAACATACAAGCGCATGAGTGTGCTAACGGCTTGCATGTGCTATATTACACTAAAGAAAATCGAATGCCGCTTCAGTATGTAGTCACGAGTCCACCCGGGCAACTTGGAATTTTCCACTTTCATTGCTGACTCATAACGTTACAAATGGACATATTTTTTAATAAATAAAAGGGCACCTGATGGTAAATGGTCACCGTTGACTATGGACACGTACAATACCAGAGGCAGTGCTTGTACGCTGCCGGCCTTGGAAGGTTAGGATTCTCTTTACGTTCTTTTTGATGCAGCCCATGTCGTAACGCAGCGGGAATACGTCGGGACGAAGAGTGTTCCACATTTTGCAAGTGCGCGGCAAAAAAGTCGCATAAATCAGGTCGTGGTAGACACCCTGGGCTACAGGAAATGCGGATGAAATGGAAACCTCCGACGAGTGGTGCGATTTAGAAATGTGGACGATGGCACTAGATTAAAAAGTTCCACTGTGCACTCCCCATTGTTCAAACGGTAGAACTTGCAGAGAGAACCGATGTCTCTCCTCAAACCCAGAGGTTCTAAGCCGCTTGTGAGTTCAGAATCGTCGACATCTCGAGTAGCGCGCCTTTGCATTGCACGGAGTCAAGTGGGAGCAGCTGGTATTCAGGTTCCCGGCGCACCTGAATACCCAGAGATGGGAGCAAACGGCCTTACCTGTGCCACACTCGCGACACTGCTTATAATGCAGCCATTATAATCACCTATTACTCACGCAACTACAGCGTGACGTACGCATTCAGTAGGTTGCGGGTGTGTGAGTGAGATAAATACGCTAGCCGGAACAGCGCGCTACTGATCGCGCTCACTAACTGCGGGGAAATTGAATCAGGGGGGCGGAGAGTGTCGCTTCTGTGCGGTAGTATTATTTCGTATTCTGTGCTTGTGCTTTGTACAGCGTAAGTCTTTGGTCAGGCGTGAAGTATCTTTTTTGAAGCTAGTCACTCGAAATGTCTACACCAAAAATTCATTACATTAGAACGTCATCCCGCATCATAATTGCAGTGTTGTTTGATGCTTGAATAGAATTATGTCAGTCACTTGACTCTGGCGTGTGTAGGTGGAGCTAGCTAGCTTTGCCACTATTGTTTATACTGGTTATTAAAACTAGGTCATGCGCGAGACTGTAGATGCGTAAATGTGCTACTGAGCAAACGGCTGCATCAAACACATATAGCCTTCGCACTTCTCCTTATCGCGTCATAGCTGTGCGTCGCTGACTGATTTTACTGTTCTTTATTTACTACGCCGCGGTGAGATCGCGCGGGCGAATGTCGCGTCGTCGTCGCGTCACGCGGACCGTCGCGTGAGGCCGAGACCCCGACCCGTACCGTGCCCCCGCGCGGCCCTCCGCCGCACCGTTCGCAACGTGACCACTCCCTAGCGTAGCGTCCCACCTTCGCACCCTCTCGCCCTTGTCGTAAATACGCTTAAACACGTGCTGTTACTCTCTAACAACCATTTGTTTTGCAAATACAAGGAATTAATTCTCGTGAGAACTGAACAAGAATCCTTATTTTATATTTTGAAACACATTCAATGTCTCGTGACTCTCTGTGCTATACATACTATTTTTTGTGTTCGTCTTGGATCCAGGGGACTGCATATGATACCTAGACTAGGGTAAAGTATATACTTTGGGAATCAGTACTTTCCCGACCGAAGTGTTGCTATAGTAACTGAAGCCTTCGAGATAAAATACTCGTACATACAATGCTCCTACTCATATCAAATTTTCTTGCAACTATGTTTCCAACTAGACGTAATTCCAGGAATATAAAAGCTATAATATGGACCAGATATCGTACGTACCTACTAACATTTTAATTAGAATGTAGCAGTTAGTCTAAATATGTATTCAATTTACTGTACCTTTCATTCAGTTTCAGTTAATACATATACAAAGTATATCCAATTCAAGTTGTTTCATTTAGACTTCTTCTTGTTATATTAAGGGGCAGGCCCCTGTCGTTGCAGAAGTCTCCACCCGATTCTGTGATTCTGTTCGATTAAACTCCCGGTTCAACGAACAACCGCGCCATTCCTTCAATTGTTCCATATAACCTATCCTGGGTCGTTCATTTAGACTACAACCTTTTATTTTTCACATACTAAATAGTAGCAAACACCTACACGTAGAGGTAGACATAATAGATATATACGAGTACACACATAAATATTTTCACAGAGCCTTTAAAAGATTATTTTTTATGTAATGATTGAAATTAATTGTGATTCAACACATATCTTTTTCGTTTATAAGTACATCCGATGAATGCTACAAATTAAAATTTATCTGATCTGCAGTTGCGATTCTGATTTTATTTGTTTATGTTTGTTAGCGTGCGAAATTGCTTTGCGATTATTTGTAAATTAATTTTCACTAGAACAACAACCATATTACCAATCACTTGCAGAGGTATTTTTAGTATAATTTAATTACTTACATAATTCCTGTTGCTGTAGTGGAATAACATGTATAGTTTATTGGAAATTAATTTTCAAGCGACAATATTGAAATTTCTAAATAAAATTTTGTTTACTGTTAATGTAAATTAATTTGTATTTTGTCTAGTTGCTTAATTAATACCTCTGAAAGAAATTAACGATGATTTTTTTATAATTAATTAGGTAGGTACTCTCGTATTAAGTAGTTTACGAAATCTTGTCCCAGGGTAATACCGACAACAACTTGTGTCAGTCAATCTTATAGTTCTATAAGAAAAATGTATACTTAGTTTAGTCTCACGAAACCTCGCACTTTACCTATCTTGGCAATGTTTTTTTAGTTAAACATTAAGAGTGGAAGGTTTCCTGAGGCGAAGTTAAAGTCTGATATGTTAGTTAATAGGTTGCAGAAGAGTAGATCGGGTGTGTAGTGTAGTAGTAGTAGATACTACGAACGTGCATTGTTGTCGAGTATTAGCCTGCGGCTCGCCAATGACGGGCTGATACATTTGTTACAGGCAAATCGGTGAACAATAAGGACACGCTAGAGGACAAGAAGGATGACAGCGAGCTATGGGAGGCGCAGGCCGCCTTCCTCGGCCCCAACCTGTGGGACAAGACGCTCCCCTATGACCCTGATCTCAAGGTACAAGAAGTCAGTAATCGCAACTTTATTACCTACTGCGTGTTTGTCCTGTGCGTCTGTCACCGGCTTTCTAACCACCGCCGCTCGCACTAGGTAATAGAGTCGCTGCCTCGCCCCTGTACCCTCTTCCCAGCCTCCTTACCTACTCACCTCAGCAGATTTTGTCTCGTTTTAATTTTAATATTTCAATTTTATTATGCATGACGTCATGCTCCGCGAATACCAGAAAACGATACCGAGCCAGGTGAACTTAAATCTGTCCTCTGCTCAGTCGAAAAGAAAAAGGTATTGGCGGCTAGGTTGTCGACAGATTTAAGTATACTTGTTATTTTTTGCTGCTGTCTAAATTTTTTATTCTGATGTTCTTGACTATTTTAGTTTCCTTATGTGGCAAGCGAATTGGCATTTGCGACTGGGTTTATGAGTTTTATTGAATTCTGCGGCTGTGCCTGTGATATGGTATATGGTGGGTTGCGCTGAGTGCGTGTGCGGCGCACGTGGTGTTTGCGTGACAGTGTTGTGTTGGCGGTTACAGTACGTGGACCTGGATGAGTTCCTGTCGGAGAATGGCATGCCCGGCGAAGCGCTGGGCGGTGCTCACCTCGGCGGCTCAGCCTTCGGTGGCGGCGCGGGGCTGGCGCTCGGCCTCCAGGCGCCCGTCACCAAGCGCGAGCGGTCCCCCTCGCCTTCCGATTGCATGAGCCCGGATACCATCAACCCGCCGCTCTCGCCCGCCGACTCCAGTACGTATTCATTTGAACTTTCTTACTTACTTTCTTCCAGGGGATATACAAGAAATTCCAGGGCTGTTTAGCCAGTAAATTATTTCCTAGAGGTTTGGAGGAATTAGCATGTTTAATTATTAGGTTTTGGGGTAACTAGGGAATGGAAAGGAAGGACAGGAGAATGATGATTAAATATATATGTCTGAAAAAAATACAATAGTGAGCAATGCAAACGGAAATCAGAAATGTTATCATGTGTGCCTGTCACACCTACCAAATAAAAGCCACAATCATCATCAGCAGCAGCCTATCAATGTCCCCACTGTTGGGGCACAGTTGGCTGTAGGGGCCTCCCTTTGCACAAGGGGGTATGGGCCGTGATCCACCGAGCGGGACCAATGCTGATTGGTGGATTTCACATACCTTCGGAAACTTTTTATTTTCTCAGACATGCAGGTTTCCTCGCGATGTTTTCCTACACCGTCAAAGACACAATAATACTAAGCAATCTAGGCATTGTCATTTCACGCTACATGAAAAAGCCCACTTTGGCTAGGTGTAGGGGCGGCGGCTATCCACCAAAAGCGATAATCATGTAAAATCTATAATAGAATCGCCTGATTAATTTGAGCAGGTAAAATTAATTGCTTTATTATACAAGCAACCGAAGCTTTCGTCTCTATAATTAATAAACGAATATCTATGGTTTATTTTCATCCGACTAAACTACGTAGTATTATTATTTATTCTGTTACTAAACATACACAAAGCGTTTCGGAGATTTCCTTATATCTAAGGGAGTTTGTTCCATAGACGAGCTGCGTGAACAGTGAAAGAGTAAGAGTAGAAATCAGTATGATGACACGCCTGTACCTGTAAGGTTATGGGAAAAACGAAGAGCTCTGTCATGAGTTGAATACAGGAAGTGAAAGTTGTTTTTGAGATAAGAAGGAGAAAATTGTTTTTTTTTTCCTTTATTTAAATAAAACTAATTATATCGTAAAACATAATACTGGCATAAGCCACAGAGCTTGTGCGCCAGTAACGAATCGGTCGTATTATTACCTGTTAATTTTTCCAAAAGTTGACACTAAAATATAAATACTTAAATCTATTATGGAATTAGCGGAGTTATTCGATCGTCGTAATGTGAGGCACAGTAGGCATAGTAATGCGTCGATGTTAGCGCATCTTACTGATAAGACGCGCCAAACCGGTTCAGTCGAAGGCAAGCTGTCGCTCATATACAGCTGCGCCGTTTAAGTGTAAAAAGTTTGTGAGCATTGATTTGCACTTATGCTTACCGTTTATTTCACGTAAATGTACCGGGAGGTAATTTAGCAGTGTTAGTATTAAATATTTTGTTAATCTTTTGCCATGTATATTTTTAAAGGTTGGGACTATAAAATCACCCCGCAGTACCATTCTAGTGACTTTTTCGTGGCGATTTTTATTTCTTAAATCCTCTCGATAATAATTTTCAGTTAGGATCAGTATTTGAGTCTTACCGAAAACATCTAGACAATTGCAGAATTGGAATAGGTTATCAACTTTATCTTTGAATTTAAAATAGAGTTAATTTAGTATAGAGTATAAAAGACAGAGGATACGAGAGTTTGTTCGTTGACGAATGGTGAGCCATTTCGGCTGGGATTTGTATTCAGAAACATTATCGTATTTGCTAAGGCCGAGAACAAAACGAATACAATTATTGAGAAGACGATCAAGTTCATTGAGTGTTTTTTACCTCAATCTCACTTGATGGCGAGATACGGTGATGCGGATGACGGAGCACGCGAGCTTAGAGAGAACTAACTCTTCTAAACAGCCCTGGAACACATCACACCTCAACGTTGAAGCGTAGAGATTTGACGAAAGACTTTATGTAGAGGGGGCAGGGGATTCTGCTGCCAGCAAAGTTCATCGGGTTTGTAGTCTCGTATCACACGTATCTTAAATTTAACACTAGGAATGATGGATTTTCAGCGTTCTCGATGGCGTCGTCTGGGCGTGACTTCGACCCTCGGACGCGCGCATTTTCGGACGAGGAGCTCAAGCCCCAGCCGATGATCAAGAAGTCCCGGAAACAGGTAAATGAAGTTAGTGCGCTGATCATTCCTAGCGGCATGCTGCTACTGCCTGCGGGGTGCGGCGACACTCACAAACCTCTCCACACACTAGGATCGTGACCAGAGAAAAGGATAGCAATGTTGTTAACTTTCAGAAATGCGCAACATTTTTTCAACTTATATAAAAAATATAATTTCTCATTTTATAAATAACTCGGTATTAAGTGACAGACAAATAAATTGTACTTTTAAATTTTTTGACTAAATCGGAATTTTAAAATATTTTAATTTGATTTCCAATCTTGAATAATGAGAAGCGGTCATTTTGCGAACGTTATGAATAAGAAGGTTTTAAACCTCTCATGACTTTAAAAATTGTTTAAATCCATATGGTTCGATTTTTAAGCATGTGTTAACTGCATCGAAAACTTGGAAGTGCCAAAAAAAATCGAAAACATAGAAATAGTATTGGCAAATTGATCAGTATATTGATACCAATTGTTCAAAAATCAGGAATATGCATGACTTTCGAACAGTGACTTTTGAAGAATGACTGTATACTAGTCATTCTTTAAAAGTCACTAAAGGTGTTTCGTGTCCTATTCTGAGGGATATTGAACCACTCTGGCCACAATTCTTACACACACTTGACTCTACATATACCTAACAAACAGATACTTACTTGAGGCACGTCTCGATCGGTATCTGAAACAGAACTTTGATCCAAAAAAGAAATTGGTCCTTCTCGTAAAAGTGTCCCTTTATTATTGATGACTTTCAAAATGGTCGTTTCTATTTTATAAAATTTAAAAATTAGTTGAAAGAATCAGTAATAAAAGAGACGTGGCCGTTGCTCTCACACACACACTCACTCAAAACAGTCTGCACCCTGTATATATGATTGTACTAGGTACTTATACCTTATTTCAAAAGTACACTTCATATCACGCTTGAATAACGCTTAAACAAATATTAATAACTTTAACGTTTGAAAGTAATAATTGAAATAAAAAATGGGCAACATATTACAAGGATTTTTTTAACTTACTTATAAAGTTGTTTAATATATAATACAAACTTATTTATATTACATAAAACATTTTATAGCTTTTCAAAATAGTTTTTATAGTAAAGTGTTGCTCTTTTGTAATGGGAATTTTGACCACATTAAATAAAAAAAATTAATATAAAATATCCATACAATATTTGTTTCATGTAATCAATCATAATTCTATTATAACTGCAGTATTAAAATAACTGGATTATTTAATTTGGTCTACGTTCCTATTCAAATCTGATTTAATGTACATACAATACATGATACGTAACCAGCGAAATAGTATAATATTTTTCTGTACGTAAACAGTAAATGATAAAATTAATTTGCGTACTTGTAATCGAAAAAACTCCTGCGAAAGCAGATTATTATACATATTGCTACTTAAATTAGACTTTCTCACATACAAGTGGTTTCGATTTTTATTACTGTTTTGTTCGAGGAAATTTCAACCATATTCTAATTTAGAATTATTAATTCATATTCAAACCATATTCTAAATTATTATTACATAACAAATTGGTTGTTAAAGTCATATAAGACGTATTTCTGCAGCTCCATGACTGACCGACCCAACAAATCGCCTTATTTTGTTCGCGGCATGTTTTGAAGACTGCACTGATGAAAATAATGATAACAATATTGATCAGTAACAAGCAGATTCGCTCAGCATCGGTAACTGAACATCGTCATTGTTAACTGCTCCCTGAAATTAGCTCAGTATTTTTTTTAAATAATACTTATTTTGGTTTACTTAGGTACTTTAAATTTCTCAAAATTATCGAATATACTTATGTGATTCAGTTACCAACGATAAAAAGTAGAACTTACAGTAAAATGGCGCAAAAAAGTTACTGCCCACTTTTGTACACCATCGTATGGTCAACAAGTGGTCAGATACTTTTTGGGCGACATACCGTCTATCGTCTATATTTTGAAGGCGCCCAGTTGTGACACACTTTCAGCACGTTTAATCTGGGTACACTGCACTTCGTCGATAGCCGGTATTTTGGACCAAGTGATTCTCACATGTATTTTATTACTTAGGTATTAATTCATTTTAATATTAAATACATGAGACATGGCCCCCCGTCTTTATACAGGGCGTTACAAAATGATTAATTTTTAAATATTAACATTTTTGTTTTCAGTGCTGATTTTACGAAAATCTATAATAACCTGAATATCGCTTGGTCCGTAATCGTAGAATGGTGTTGTATATTTATAAATTACTGGTCTATTAGTAGATACAAAGTAATAAACTATAAAGTACATATTATGATAAATAAATGAACCACTTACCAACAGCTTGCAAAGGTCATTACGCCTCTTTGTCGTCAACTTTGGCGCCCTCCAACTGAAGTAACTGGTAATGAAATAACATTGTCAAAACCTATATATATATATCACAACAGAAATTGAATAACTTACTACTTACGCAATCATAATTACGATACAAATATCTAAGCCAAAACTATTGAAAATTTTCGCAGTAATAGTGCATAGCTGTATACGATCGACGACCTATACATAGAAAGTTTTAAACTTCAGGAGCTTTTGTCAAACGGATCAAGTCAAAGAGAAAAACTCGTTACTCCGTCACAAATGACTGCAAGTGTATCGCCCGGAGACAAGTAAGAACAAACTCAAGTCAAATTGAATTTCAGTTACTTGCCCTGTTTCATTCCATCATTGAACTTAGGTCGTTATCACGTAGAGAGTAAAGTTCCACACCTTTGAAGAGTATGAACACATTACTTCTTTATAGGCTAATAAAAAATAGGGGAAACCGTACATTGATTGCCCGCTTATGGAACTACCATATTAAATAAATTGGGGTATTCCACTAGTCCCTACCAGATGATTGGGAAATCATTATCCTTTCTATTCAAGACACGACATCTTTAATACACGTAAAACAGTAAAACGTCTGCCCATGGCATAAGTGACAATGCCCTTAGGCGTAAAACATATACAAGAGGCGTGCCGGCAGCGCGCTGCCAGCGCAACGTAAGTGCGCTGCCTCTGTCTGTTTTGCACCCGTCGCTTTCATACATTTTGTTTGCAAGTAGATTAAGAGGCGTCGCGCCGGCCGTTGTGCCCGAGTTCCGCCCCCTTCAAACTATTTTCATACAAAATATATGAAAGAGAAGCGGCGCAAAACATATACATGAGGTGTGCCGACCGTCAGCGCACCGCCTCTATCTGTTTTGCGGCTTAGGATGCGGATCAGATAGTAAAGTATTGCCTTTACGCTTTACGAAGTTCAAGGTTCGTACTCACACACGTGACGATCAGGGTGAATGACGTTAGTCTTGTAAGATAGAATGTTTCGCTAATATTAAAATACACCGTGTCTGGACAAAACTTTATAACCATTTAAGACAATAACAAAACATTGAAAAATCAGGGTGGTTGTCACCCGTCAAATTCATAATGTTAAACAATAATACATCTGTTTTATCAAGAGTTTATACAAATAGGTATTGGCGAGCATCAATTGTCGAGTTTCCCCAAGGATAAAATAGATACTACCTATAAATATGGCTTAGACAAACTGCGTAGGTAGTATGTTAGAAAACGGAGTAGTGACCGTTGTGTAGCTGTAATACCGCTATTATGTTTGGTGGTGGAAGGGTGGTATGAGATTATGGCGCGGCGTGCTAACCCCATACCGACGTCGTCGGCAGTTCGTGCCCGATGACCTGAAAGACGACAAGTACTGGGCGCGCCGGCGGAAGAACAACATGGCTGCCAAGCGGTCCCGCGACGCGCGCCGCATGAAAGAAAACCAGATCGCACTGCGGGCCGGCTACCTCGAAAAAGAGGTTAGTTTTTCAGCTACCGGCATGAAGCTTCAGTAAAATATTGGCTTTCTCTAATCTAGTGATAAGTACATATCATACATACATATCGTAAGTAGAAATAAGTAAGGGGCAGAGTGTTTATTATGAGGTTCTAATCTAAGGAGTTTGAGTTCCTGCGGCTAATGCAAACGGTAGATCAAGTACTCAAATACTCATTTATTGAATCTTTGGGGAACTTATAAAATCACTAGGTTAAGTCACTTTCTAATCTAAATACTGTTACTCGTAACATGCCTGGATGTGCACATTATTAATTGTAAGTAGGTGGTACAATTTAATACAATTAAAATTAAACAATGCACAAAACTAAAAACTATAGCTGCTGCGGCATTGTCAAATAATTATTATAATAAATACAATTGGGATAATTTGGATTCAATTTGAATAAATTATAAAGCTACTGTTTAGGGGCATTGTCATGAAATAATAATACCTATTAACGTTATTGAAATATCAAATAAAATAATAATTAATAAATGTCAATATACATTATAACTCTAAGGAAGCCGTCTTTCTAAGACATTGTATCATTGTGTATAAATTACATTATTTATTATATCATATAATAAATATGTCAATAGTATAAAAATGAAAATAAATTAAATGTTAAAGGTTACAAAGGGGAAAAATACAAGTACCTCTGGACCTTTATGATGGACTGCTCCATACAGGTTTTTAGCTTAATTAAAGTCTGTATCTTATTTGTACATAAGCCACTGCTACCTAAAATATCTATTGTGGCTATTAGAGTCATATTATTAATGTGAAAAACGTTACACCGCATATAAAATCACAATGAAATGGTACCTAAGTGAAGATAGGCTGAATATAGAACAGCTAGACCCAGAAAAGGACCTTTGAGCAGTATTGGAACAGAACAATATCGAGGCAAATGTATTTGGGCCTAAGTTAAAATCTCGAAAACATAATAATTAAGAAAGTACTAATTTCTATTCTACATGGTTGGAGATCTACAACATAATTCTAAATTATAAATTTGAAAAACCCGCGACATACAATTGTGGAGATCCCCTTACATTTCCTGGTCTTCATCAGATCCTCAAGGTTTCAGATGTCGAAAACGTACCATGAACTTGTACATTTGAGCTCAAATTCGAACCATATAGCTATTACCGTTCCAGAGATCCCATCTGACATCAAAGATACTCCAAGATCTTGGAAACCACTGATCCAATTTTTATCAGACATGGCTAAGAACACTCTCGACATAATTATCTATTAAATAAATAAACACTATGTCCAAATTCGATCATCCGTTGTTAAGTTATGATGCCACAGACAAACACACAAACACGCCCTCCCTTGATCGGTCGGTGGTTAAAAATAGTCGAAGTCATCAGTACGTATAATCGCGACTGTACCTACGCATGAAGTTTATAATTGTTATATCACACGTAACAATGTAATACGTAAGCATATGTGTAAGTGATAACAAAACAAAGGGATACAAATGTTTAGTTCTCAGAACTGGGCCCACCACCATCGCGATCATATTACATATTATACTAAATCGTACTCGTATAATTCAGTTCTTTGAACTTAATCATTAGCACCGGAAGATGTAACTGGTAAAAGAGTAACTTAAAACTATTCATTAAATTCATGGGACGGATTTAAATAGGTAGCCTGTCTCGATATGTATTAGTTCTTCATTCTCCACAACATTTTGCCAGTACTAAATTGTGGATTCTAAATAATAACAAAGCTACCTACGTATATAAAACATGGGCTATCCCTATGGCGAGCGAAAAAACAATGGTGGGTGGCTAAATTCGATTACGCTTTTACCGTAATTTTTGGTTTTATTACCAATAATGTGTATTTTCCAGAACATGGGTCTGCGGCAAGAAGTCGAGCTGCTGAAGAAGGAGAACCACATCCTACGTGAAAAGTTGTCCAAGTACGCGGACGTATAGGCAGCCCTTCCCACCATTCGCATAGCACAAACACCCCGCACGACATGTAAGCATTATTATTATTGTGTCCCTTGTTCCTTACTTAGCAGGCAGACCGATAAAGTTGGCTACACTTTATTTTTACAAAATTCATCATAGTCCACATTTCCACTGTTAGTGTGCTGGATTTAGTGGTGTTAAGCTACGTAGCTTTACTAGAGATATATGAATGAAGAAGAAAAAATCCCCCCTTTATGGTAACCGGTTTTACTCGAAGGTCTGACACCTTTTTTAGGGTTACGTACCAAACTGGTAAATAAGGAACTTATGGTGAGAATTCGGTGTCCGTCTGTTTGTCAGTATGTCACAGCTGTTTTCCTCAGGAACTACTGAAGCTGTAGGAGTTGAAATTTGGCACATTTGTAAGACTTGCTTCACTTGCTGTCCGCATATAGATGCGGACAAGCAAGTGAAGCAAGTCTTGTCAAGTCTTTTACTTGGCCAAGTAAAAGAAATTTGGAAATAATTTTATTTTTATGAAAAATGGGGTCCGAAAGGGGGTCTAAAAGGGGGGAACTGGGACAAGTAGGGTATCACATGAAAGGGCTTTGAAAGGACATTACAAAACAGTTTTATTTTTTGAATTTATGATTTTTGAGCAAATAAATTTAAATGATATTTATTCTGAACGAAAAAAAAATTCTTTTGAGAACGCAATCGAATCGACAAATCAAATCAATTCGGGCACCGAGGCCCGAGTTCGACTCCCACTTGGCCGTTTTTATTTCTTCATCTTAGTGACAATATATGCAATATTGTGTCCACTAAAAAGAAGGATGCGAGAACAAAGCTCTCCGCCTGAATGCATATAAGGTTCTGGTATTCGAAAGAGACGAACAAATGACTGTGTAAATGGTTGTGGTGGTGGTGGTGAAAGCCTAGAACAAGTGAAAGAAATCATATACCTGGGAAGTATGTTTACCCAAGATGGAAGATGCGACTTGGATGTATAAGCTTAAGCATAAACTCTCACGTCCATAATCCCCGAGGGGGTAGACAGAGGAACCACCATCATCATAGGTAGTTCCCACTTGGACATGGATGTAGAAAGGCGAATAGCTGCCGGAAACAGAATGGTGCCCTGTCCGCATTGACTCAAAACGATATGTATATCGATAAAGGTACGACTGGCGGTGCACAACGCGGTGTTGGTACCGACTCTACTGTACGGCAGTAAAACCTGAGTATGCCCGAAGATGTATACGTAAAGTAAGATGAATGCAACAGAAATACGGTCTCTGCGTTAATTGTGCGGCGTAATCCTTGCTGATAGTCCCCTATAGTTCAGTATCCGTAAATGAACAACGTTCACTATGGGTCCAACTTTGAAATCGAGAAAAAATCAGCTGTTCCATAAAAACCGACTGAAATGTATGAAACAGTTGATTAATTTTTATTTCAGAGTTGGCCCCATAGTGAAGTTGTTCGATTAAGGAAGACTTCTGAATTACAAAACTCAGTTTAAAGTTTTAAACTCTCTTCATTCAGGCTAAGAGTGTCCATATTGCTTGCTGCAGGTCGTGGGCACACCGCGGGCGCGCGCTCTCCGCGCCGCCGGTTCCGGACACACTGTCAGCTGGCAACACTTGCAATAATTGTTCAGTTTACCGACTATTCTTACTGTTAACTATACGAAATCTATATCTTCCCTAATTTTCCCAAGTCTAGCACCAATTGCTCCGTGATACTCAGGTATAAGATACGGAATTCAGTAAGAACTAAGCGTTAATAGGTACACTTGGTACCTTGAGAACCGCATCTCGTACTTGTTCCTAAGTCTTATGTTTCTCTATTTATATGACATCTCATGTAAAAGATCGATTAGCTAATTTTGTACATTACTTATACTAAAAGTATGAAAATCGGTTAAAAATGAAATCAATTATGAAATTATCTATAGTTGAAATATGTGTGAATAAGTAATCTACATACTATTAGCGAATCGATTTCTGTTTGCTTTTTAATTTAAAGTGTGAATCGTTCATATTTCGTAGAATTTAATTTTGCAGTTACCGTAAGATATCTACTTAGTTTTAATAGGTGAATCTTAACCAAAGTTCCAGTCGACCTCTGATCTATCGTCGTCTCTAATTCCTTTCTTCGGACTCAGTTCGACACTCAACAGGGTTAGTCAACGACGTACGGACCAAAATTTTATGGAAAATTTGTTATTTTTGAATGGTGTTCGTTGTGTCCCGCCGCGAGCGTGCGTCGCGACTAGCCGCGCCCGCGACTACTGTCCCACTCGAGTGCGGATTATTGTGTAAGTTAATGTTGTTGAATATTTATATGAAACCGGCACTGGTCGTGTGCGGCCGTGCGCGGTGCTGTCCGCTTCGGCCGCACGCAAGTTTGCTCAAGTGGCTCGCGTACGCATGCGCAAGTGTAGTGTCTGCGTCTGTACATAGATAGTTTTAATAGGGCCTCGAGCCGGCCCCGGGGCGCGCCCCGGACACTCGATGCTGCTCGAACTCTGTATTATATGTTGCCGTTGCAAACTCTGAACCCATCCGTCCCTCGTTTCTGAATCGATCGTACAATCAGTGAGACGTGGTCGCCTCGCCCGCGAGACGTGTCCGGGGCCCGGCCCTTCGCTCGCAGGTCTCTCACATTAGCTCGCTTCGTAGGACCGCTCCGTATGAGATTAGATTCCGACGACGACGGGGGCCGCGGGCCGCGTCGCCCGTTTCCGTGCCCCGTGCGAGCCCTTCGTCGTTTCCGTAGTGAGCGAACTCTAGTTTCGTTTCAAATTTATTTAGTGGATAGTTTAAGTAGTACGTAGATTCCGTAGCGTAGTCGTTATTAGTCTATTTTTGTTATGGCTGTAGTTGTTAACGTTTTTGAAAGTTTATATTATTTTTTTTAGTTGTAAAGAGACTCGCGTTATTGTGTCGATATGGGTAAGACCCGCGTTTTGAGATGGACCGGCGCTCTGCGCCCTGCACCGACCCCGCGGCGCGGCGCGCGGCCGCTCAGGCGGCCCCGCTGCGCGCACCGCCCGCGGACTGGCCCGCGCGGCCGCGTCCGCTCGCACTGAACACGTCATCTGGACGTTTCCTCCGCACTCTATTTGACTCGTGCTAATGTTATAATATATTTTTGTAGATTTTTGTCGTTGATAAATGAGTCAATTGAATGTTTATTGAATTGAAGAAAAATTAATGTTTATAAACTAAGACTAAGAAGTTGTTGCATTTGAAAGTATTTTATGGATACAAAGCGAGAACAATAAAATGTTTTTCTATAAAGGTTTACATGTGAGGGATTCTATAAAGGTGTGACGGTTGAACTTTTGAAATGCACTGTTTCATATCAAATGATATTATAATATGTAATAATGTTACTCGGCCGCGCAGCGCGGCATTTGATATTCCATCTTGTTTGTTAAAAGATATACATTGAATTGCCCTATCTTATTATGTATATGGTACCTATACATACATGATATTATAATTGTTTTTCCGAAAATTGTAACATGGGTATATTAATATAAGGTATCGTGATAAGAAGGAGTCGTATGTAAGAACATTGTGGTAAAGTATAGACTACTTACTTTAAGTGAAGGTATGTGAAGTGGATCGGGCGGGGCTGTCGGCGCTCGGCGCTCGCTTTGGTGCTGGTACTCCGCGGCCGCCGGCGCTCCGCCGCCCGTCGCCCGCCACCCGTCACCCGTCACCCGTCACCCGTCACCCGCCACCCGCCACTCGCCACTCGTCACCCGTTATCCGTCACCCGCCACCCGTCACCCGCCTCCCGCCATCCGTCACCCGTCACTCGTCACTCGTCATCCGTCACCCGTCACTCGTCATCCGTCACCCTCCCTAATCACCACCCTCCTTCGTCCCTAGCCCCTCACCTCGTCCACTCCCGCCCCAGTCCCGCAGGTTCCTAATTTATTTTTAATCGAGACCCCTACTTACAAACTACTACTTAACCTCAAAATCAAACATTTCTGCATTGCAACGACATAAAACCATATTGATTTACATGTACGAGTAGTATTTTGTTTGATTTTAATTTATATGGTTCTATGGATTGAAATAAACGTTAATTGTTGTATTTATGTTTAGTTTTTTTAAGCAAGGTGTAATAGAATGTGATGGCTATTACAGGAACAGACGATAATTTGATACTGATAACTAAATACATTTGAAAAAATATATTTTTTCTTTTTTGGAAGCTATAGAAGTCTTAATCAGCTATTTCTAGCTTATAGTCACTTCCTTCCTGCAAGTGGACATCATTTATAATATTCACCTTGTGTTATAGGTATACAGGGTGATTCGTAAGACAATGTTTTTTTTTCTGTTAGGTTCAATTTGCAGAACAGAACTGTGTTATATATTGTATAAATATTGCAATTCCTATTAAAAAACATACAACGAAAAATTAATATAACTAAATTATCTTTTAGTATATATAATAATATTTCCTAGATTTAAGGCAAGCCACGTGTTGAAAATTCACGTGCGTTAATGCTAGCAACATTACGACTCGACCCCGGTTTCCATACAAATCAATTTACACATTCATGTCGTACTCGTGCAAAAATTTACTGAAATATTTATTACCATCAGGAAAATTATGTTGTATCGTCGCTAATTCAAAAGAAAATTATAATTTATTTTATGCTCTTGAAGATTTTCATATAAGTTTTTGTAAATTAATCATATTATTGGTTCTATTTTTATATTGATGACGGTAAAAGAGCATGATTGAACTAATAATAACAATATTTCAATAAAATATTCCACAAATACGACATGAATATATAAAAAAAAACATTGCACCTTGATGTAGAATAGTTTTGGCGGGTCAGTTAGCAAGCCCTGTTAGTGATTTTTTAATACACGGTAGTTTAAATCACGGTTTTACCAATAACCCTGTATATCTAAAGTCCTGCACCTTTGCCTCGAAGCCTCGTCGTGACGGGAGCGCCCGGCGGCCGCGGCGGAAAACTGAATGTGCGTTGTTCATAAACTAAGTAGGTTTAAAATTATTTAAAAGCTGAATGTAGCGACCTCATGGCCTCTAGTGATTTGAACACCTGATTAATTTCGAAAATCGGTGTTTTATTTAATAAACAATGGTTAAAGTACGTTGCACGAAACATGACTTTTCATTATCTCACCCATCCACTCAGACACAAATAAGTGTTACTGTTGTAAACAAAACGACTGATATTTGTTACGAGTATTCTACTACCCTGGATAAATAGGTTACACAAATCTAAAATTGCTTTTAGATAAAATTTTAATAAACAACTGACCATGCTGCTACTCCGCAAAATGATTAACCTACCTATTTATAAAAAAATATTAGATACCAACTTAGTTGTAAAAAATAATAAATAAAATAACACCAATGTTGTATTTAGCTAAAATTGTAACAGCGGCGTATACTTTGATTAAGTCTATGAAAAATTATAAATTCTAAAAAATAAGTCACTGTTTACAAAGTATATGTGTATTGTTATATTAATTTATATAAGAATTTCAACCTAAGAAGATAAAATGACAATTATTCCGAAACTTTGAAAATGTTGATGATGGCTACACGCTGGCCCTATTTGTATGTAGATTAGAACCACAATATATTAATTCTTCCGTCTTCATCAATGCATAGAATCTGATGCAGTAACGTTTATGTCCACATGATACTAGGCATAGAAGAATCATCACATCACAACTCTCTAGTTGTAACTAAAGTACACACAAGTGATTTGTAGATGACTTATTAAATTTCACTATTGAGATCCACTCAAAAGTTTTTTACTCCAGGTGCAAATAAATCTATTTCCGATATTTGGTACCAACAATCCAAAAAAATGCCCCATTAGTTCAATAAATTCAACACTTTTGAACTACTGCGAATAAACTATATGGATCGATACTATATTGATTGATAGCTATGATAATTAGAGACTTTTATCGATGTAGTTTCGCAGCAAATAAATAAATTCAAAATAGGTGCATTAAGCACAAATTAAAAATATTTTTTTTAAATATTGGTTTCATGTCCAGTTGTTAATTAATGAAGCACTACACGCACTTGTATTGATTTACTCTAACTTAAAATAATATTATACATAAACATGATGTAAAAATCATCAATTGTATCATTATAAAACCTGTGATAGCAATCACAGCATAAAACTTTTGTTTTATCACTATTGAAAATTCACAAAATACTTTTTCCGGTCTCCCCTTACAGTCCCGAAGCACAACCTAAAATGAAAATAGAAATGGTTTTGCATATTTCCTAATTGCAAAAAGAACAAAAGTTAGTATCTTTAGTGAGAGATTTAGGGGTCGAGACGTAATTATTTACCTTCGTATAATACATACCTACCAAGCATGAAAGGGAGGATTCGGTGCCAGAATATGAGTCACAATACAATCACTATCATTGATTGGTAATCTGAGAAATTGGCCTAAGATAGAATCAAGTACTTTGTTCGGATATTTTACTTGTAATATAGAAATAATTATATGGTCACCGGTTACTACAGAATACACGTCACAAAATGTTTATCAAACCCTGACTACGGAAACTGCCTCGCTTTGAACATCGAAAATACTTAGTATTAAAAAGGATAGCCTTGCTTTCAAAGTAAGACACAAAGTGCAGTCCCGGGGCTTGTTAAACGCATATCGGGTAAAGAATGGCCAACGGATTATTACTCTCAGTGTCTACCGTTTGAGGTAATTCAATGTTGTACTTATTGTGAATAAATAAACTTTTATTTGCATTATAATGTCTTTGACTTATATATTATTTCAAGCTACTGAGTACTGGCCCACAACGAACCGTCTTTTGCTATGAATAAGTTGATGTATTTCTAAACTAAGTCGTGGTATTGGGGAATTCGACTTAACGCCCAAGATAATTGAATTTGAACCGAATTAATATGCCGAAAGCAAAGGCCGAAAGACTACATAACGGATTAGGAATATCTAGTTTTATGAAGCTACAGTCCTCTGACACCACTACAGAGTTAGCTTTAGATGTGTCTATCCTATTAGAAGAAAGAAGAACCTATCCTATCATTATAAAAGTGCCTACCTACTTAATTGGATAACAGGAAAAGAAGTTTTCGTGAAATAACGGGCGCTTCCTCGTGCCTTTGCTTGAATAGTTTTTGATCTAATTTTCATGATATTTCACCATTATTTCCCATTGCCGGCGATATTTTTTGGGCACTAGCTTAGTACTCTAGTTTATTGGTAAGCGTACGAGCCATTAAAAAAAACACTCCTGCACTAAAAATTAAACACTGGAAATCTAAAAAGTATGAATACGAATAACTACCAGAACAAAGTTAAAGAGTTTGAGAATACGCTATAAAACTTAATTTAAAAAAAATCTACAATATATTTGCCATTGAAAATGCGATGCCATTTGTTTAATCATGAAGGAACGAACGCCCGACCCTAGAGACTAATTAGGGGAAGACTATTTTTTCTTTCATCCAAGTATTTGATGTTTTGGGTCAATTTAGTGATGTCGTGCTCGTTGCTATTGTCTCCCAATGCCGATATCAATATGGTGGTGTCAAGTGCCTGACGTACAATCAGGAGCACTAACCACCCATGTCAAGTTTGACTTGTTGTTGATGTGCATTCTGAACTGCCAAAATAGGAAGGCATCCTTCAGAAGGTTCAGAAGGCAACCAAGTTAATGATCCAATCAAATCATCCCGCATTCGGATGACTAGATATACGAATTAATTTGAGTCTTTTTACAACACTAGCTATTCCTTGTTCATTTTGGGATGATCCTTTAGAAGTTTGTTTGACGTATTTACCGATTCGATTCTTTTAAAAATAGTTTAAGTATTTCGATTAATTAATTTTCATTCCAAAAGCATAACTCTCACGTCCATAATCTCCGAGAGGGTAGACAGGGGAACCATCTTCATCATAGGTAGTTCCTATACGTACCTACGTACGTTCCACTGTCCGCCGTCAGATTTGGTGAACAAACGTGATAGGTGGCGAGCCAAATTCCGTCTACAGGGTAAAATAATATCTACAAATTTTAATGTAAATACATATTCGTAAAATTTGTACATAATATTGTTTTGAGGCATTTTTCTCGACTTTAATTTTCATCATCACATTTACAAGAAATCGATTGGAGATTTTTTACAATAATTGTCGTTTTCAATGAGTCAATCTCTAGACGATTCGACGTAAGTATGTAACTGCGCAGTTATTGGAAAATATATAGTATCAATCTTATTTAAAACAATACACATGAAATAATCTATAAATAGACAATAATTTGAATACAAAAACAGCAATTTTATGCTGTTTTTATGTATAAAATATATTTATAGTCGTTTTCGGTAACAAAATTTTAAGTTCTTATTTTGACATTATTTGCAAATCACGACATATTTACGTTGTATTGCATCTATCTAAAGGATCATCCCAAAATGAACAAGGTATAGTGCCCGAGTGCCCGTAGTCCGCAGGACCAACGCCTGTCACCGAAGATGAACATTCTCCATATCTTTATGGCTATGGCCTTCTTAATTACCTCTTCTGAGATTATAGAAATAGAGGTGCAGTCTTTTCTTCCTGCATGTCATCACTGACAGTTTTCCGACAGCAAAATGACAACGGCGGGTGTCCAGTCCAAACAAAGTCAAATACGTTTACAATATACATAATTAATTATGTACAAAATATTTAATTTTCTCCTTTTTATATCTAATAGAATTTGTAACATATATTAGAGTTAGTCCAATTTATTAGGAATAACAACAGTTATAAACAATGTTCATATACGAGTTTATGTCCGGCATCGTCGGCTCGATGACTACAAGAACTGGAACTAATCCTGAAGTACCTCCAGACGTACCCGTGATTGTAGAGGAGGAATATGACCCCCACAAGCATCGCATAGTAGCGAAACCTACATCGTGAGTCTCATCTAGGTTACGCCTGTAGCCCCTATTTTTAATGGACTTCAAAAGAAGGATAAGGTTTTCAATTCGACTGTGTTTTTTTAAATATTTGTTACTTGGTATATTTGGGATTTGTGAACCGATTATGATTCTTTTTTTATTTAGAAAGGTATATCTTCAGAGTAGTGCCATAAAAATTTGACCAAGATCTGATGATGCACTCCGGAGATGCGAAGAGAGCACAGACGCACAAAGGGGGTGCGTGCGAAGCCGTAGAGGCAACCCAATCCCCAATACATTAAAACTATAAATAATGTAATTTTAAGAAAAAAATAAAACCAACAGAGCACAAATGCACAGAGGGGTTGCCAACCCCAATACATTAAAAATTAAAACCACATTCAAATAACTAAAAAGTTATAAATTATTTCAATACAAATGAAAACCTAGGTACCTATAATTATTTGGAGTCAATTCCAACCACGTGCAAAGCGTTGCATTGTCACATTTGACTTTCCACGCGATCCGATGTGCGCCGCACAATGCAACGGGACGCGCGTGGTAGGTTCAAAGAATTATAGGTAAGTACCTAGGTTTTCTGCATTCCAGGACTGCCTTACAAAGTAAAATGAGCCCTGACAACTCGGTTTTGGCGTGAGAGCAGGCTGTGAGGCAGTTGTACATGCTGCGCATACTTTCTTCAAGTCTACCGACTACGACTTCTTTATCAAAATTGACATTAACAACGCAGTGTTAACAGGGGCGTTTAGGTGACAGAAATTCTGAAGCAAATCCCTGAAATTTATTAGAAGGTATATGTGGCAATGCTATGACGCCCCTTCACAACCACTATTTGGAGAAAAAAAAATAGCGTCATGCGTGGGTTGTCGTCAAAGAGATTCTCGGCACTGGTATTTTTGGTTTAGCTACGAGTATCAACCCCCAAACTATAATTCACTGACTTTCTAACTCAACCCGCGGTGGCTAGATAACAACTCTTTAGGCGGCACTGCTTGTGATTTCCTAACGGACCTAAGATAAATCATTGTTCGCCATAGGACTTTCACTCAACTTTGACAAATGTGAAATTTTGATCCCTGATCGCGCGCATCTCTCTCTTTCTCCCCAACATTTCTATTCAAATCTACTTAGTGATCCTATTATTTTCATGAGATGCCATCCCCCATTTACCTAATAATATCTAAAATAGAATATTTTCAAAACAACTCGGATCGCCTCTTCAAAATTAAAACCACACATGGCAATTTATATTACATCTTTGTCTATTTAACTTAACCTACTTACTGCCACGTTGCCTTGCGTGGTTATTTCCATTCCCTCACCCAGTCGATTGACACCACCCTAAATAATACGGTGTCCAAAATTCTAAATTAACATTTTGATGACCGTTCGTGGGCGCACCCTCTAAATTTTTTTCGGCAATCGGTTATCCACTGCGCTACAAGATTGACATTCCCGGCAATTTCTCATTTAGCAAGATCCTGAACTCTACTTTAGCTGATGTTCGGCCGCGGTGACCTCGGTCAAGTATGACCGAGGTCACCGCGGCCTGGAGTGCACCCTGCTCTGGGGAAAGCATCTCCACCGAGACAGGGAGACAATATTTATGGGTTCCACCCATCACCAAACAGATTTTCTCCTCCCTGCTTCAGCACAGCGTAACGATGACACCGACCGGACGAGAATTCTTGCAGTCTCGGAGGCGGAGTCGGGTATACCCTAGCCGTCTTTTGTTTCGTTGAAAAGATTCTTAAAGCTAACTAGTCTAATTATAATTTGGTTCAAAAGTTTCAAAAATCTTGATTAAACGTCGATTTAACTGATGAGATTTTAAGAAGGCTATTGAACCTTGATGATGTTAATTTCCTAATCTGATAGTAGAGTAGAGGTGTGTGGTCCAACATAGCCTCCTAAGACTACTCGTGCGAGTATACTTATAAAAATATGATCGATATTGAGAAGACAGGAATTTGATACATACATTACTATAACAATCTTACTGATATCCAGGTACTCAGACACGATGATACATATGCTAAAGGGCAGTATAGGCGCCGGTATTCTGGCCATGCCCGAAGCGGTGAGGCGCACAGGTATTATTTGCGGCATAATCGGCCTTCTTTTATTGGGAGCCTTCGCCGTCTACTGCCTCCAACTACTGGTCAGTTCACAGCATTTCCTCATAGGTTACCGATGATAGTAATGAATTTTGAGTGCTTATTATTATTATGCCGATATCAGAGGCGCTTTGCTTTGATTTTATTAACCTCCGACCAATCGAGGGAGGGCGTGTTATAAGTTTGACACGTTTGTCTCTCGGTCTGTTTGTTTGTGGCATCATAACTTGACAACGGATGGTCAGATTTGGACGCGGTTTATTTAAATTTAATTGAGAATTTTGTCGAGAGTATTCTTTGCTACGTCTGATAAAAATTGGATCAGAGGTTTCCAAGATCTTGGAGTATCTTTAATGTCAGATGGGATTTCTGGAACGGTAATAGCTAGATGGTTCGAATTTGTGCTCAAATGTTTAGGTTCATGGTGCGTCTCCGACATTTGAAACCTTGAGGATCTAATGATGACTAGGAAAAAGTAAGTGTACTTCAATTTCACAATATGAAACTGGAAGAATTGGAAAATTATCAGCCCGTCTAAACTAATTAGTTTCTCGAACGAGACCATCTACCTTTAAGTTACGTAACGTACGTAAGTAACGCACGTAAGTTACTTTTAAGTTAGTTGGTCTCATTGGAGAAGACCCCATCTCTCAGGATTCCCTAAAACTTTAGAACTAAACCACTAAATTATTTTAGGACTTCTTATACAAATAAGAAGTCCTAAAATATTTTAGTGGTTAATGCAGATTTCAGCGCAATATTTGCTGTGCAAGCGATGGCGACGTGGCTATTTAGCATATCCTAAGTCAATGCGGCTAGCAGTGCAAGAAGGCCCGCCTTGCTGTCGATGGGCTGCTACGACTCTTGCATATTTTGTGGACGTCGTCCTAATAATGTGGCAGCTAGGAATCTGCTGTATCTATTTCGTCTTCGTTGCCGAAAACATTAAACAGGTATTAAATTATCTGAGTATGTCGACTTTAAATAAGTAATAACTGTAGGTAATCTTCTACTTATTGCCTAAATTAAGTCCAAAGAAAATAAAAATTTAAGGGTTGAAAATCGAAAGGGTCTGAGTTTCAATTTTATTGTTCGCGGATATAACACAAAAAATTAAGTGCAAGTACACTGGGCACTTAGACGCATGCCTACTTTATCTCTGTGTATGTAAAACAGAAAGCTGATAAGTACCTACATACTTGCACCCGTTTGAATATTGTTAGGATTATATAAAAATAATGATTTGTGATTTTTTGCACTTAGGCCCTTTAGATTTTCAACCCTTCAATTATGAACAGGGTCGTAGCCCGGGAGACTAGTCTTCCCCGGAATTCCCAGATGTTGATACAAGTTTTTTAGCTAGCTTTTTTAAAACCGCTCATTACATTTGTTCATGGATGTTGTCATTATCAGGAAGCATCAATGACTCAGTCATGAGAAGTATTCTAAAGATTCTCATATATTCTTGTATTTAGAAAAGTCTTAATTAGAGTACATTTTTAATAACAATTTTAATTTTATCATGTTCGAATAACGAGATATAGATATAATAATAAAGCTTAATTTATATATTCATAGGTTTGCGATTATTACGGTGCAGAAATATCGCTACGACTTCATCTGTGCATTATATTGATTCCCACTATAATCGTGAACATGGTGAAGGACCTGAAACTGATGACGCCACTATCTTCAATCTCCAATGCGGTGACGATATTGGGGCTCATTCTAGTGTTCTTTTACATGGTTGAGGATGATATAACCCTCGAGACCGAAAAGCTACAAATTAAGACAATTGGAGATATACCTGTGTTCATCGGCACTGCTTTGTTCGCAATGGAGGCTGTTGGAGTGGTGCGTTTTAGTGTAACAGATAATTTTTACAATTTTTAAGGTTCCGTTGCCAATTAGGTTTATCATATTATTATCTTATCTTATGATAATAACCCAGCCGAAAATAACCCAACGGCACTTCGACCCTTGAGGGTCTTTTGTGCCTACCCCAGTTTACACACTGGTCATCTCGGTGTGCAGGTTTCCTCACGATGTTTTCCTTCACTATTAGAGAAGTCGGTAAAAGTACGTAAGTCTTCGAAAAATACGAAAAACTCATTGGTACATGGCACTGGCACGGCACGGTACATGGCACGGTTTCGAACCCGGACCTCCCGCACGGAAGTCCAACGTCCTAGCCACTGTGCCACCGATGCTCTATCATATTATTATATACATATTTATCCCACAGATGTTGCTACTCGTGCCTAAAACGCTTGTAAACGATCACGAGAGTTCAATTTGAATATAGTAGGTAGGCCCCGGAAAGGCTAGTCGCAAGTTCGAATCCCGCTCGTGGCATTTTTTGTGATAAAACGGCTACATAACCTTATCATGTGTTATATAATGCGTAAAGTTATGGTTGCTGTCGAATACGGCTAAAATAAAAAATCTGAAACACCTACGTCAAAAGAACCTGTTCTTGAACGTTTTGCAAAATTGACCTTTTGCACCCAAACGTTCTAGAAGACCAATTAATTACCAATAGTTTGGTTTGTTCCGGAGTTTTCACTATAAACATCGGTATTTAAATATAAATATATATATAAACATACATATCAATTCATATGTATTATGATCATATATTATAGCATGCAAACCCTATTTACTCGTACAAGACATTTTTATATTATATGTATCTATTATGGGTACTTAAACCATATTTTATTTTGCAGATATTGGCTTTGGAATACAACATGGAACATCCAAAACAATTTGTAGGGTGTTTTGGCCTTTTAAACGTTGGATTCACAGTCATAGTGGGACTTTATGTGTTAATAGGAACATTTGGATATCTTAAATACGGAGATGATATTCAGCCATCCATCACGCTGAATTTGCCACAACATGAAAAGTAAGAGCTTCTACTTTTAGTTTATAAATGTCAGGAGGATAATGCTTTACCTATTTTCTATTTTGTCCACATTCATATAGATGTTCCATTTTAATCTGAAATATGTAGGTACGAGTATATTACGGATAATCGGTGACGAAATAATCGTCAATAAACACTTAATTGGTGCGCAAATGTATTACAACTAATTTTTTTGATGTGTTGGCCACTGTATTTTGTCAAAATATGCTATATTTATATTATATTATATGCTATATGCTATATTTTTGCTGTTATGTCCTTTGAACGGCCATATTTTAGTTTCCGTAGCTGTTTTTATTTATCCCCGTCTACCAACCAGAATAAATTTTAAGACAGCCACGGAAAGTAATTGTAAGTTACAACGGTTCCTACAAGTATATTCTTTTGAGCTCTCTGCAAGGACTCTATATTTTCTCTTCGACGTATGGTGTGGCCGAGAATGCTTTTGAACATTATTTGCCCTGACCTTGAGTTATATAATGCTCGTCTATAAAGTAGTTAACATATTAAGGTCTTTACAGGAAGGCGCAAGCAGCCAAGTTAATCTTTGCACTGGCTCTGTTCCTCTCATTTCCACTTCAAAACTTCGTAGCGTATTCCATGCTGTGGAGAAAAGTTAAGAAGCGAGTATATCGTAACCTCCGTTGCCTGGACTACTTCATGCGGGTTATACTCGTCGTCATCCCATGTAACTACCATACGTAGGTTATTTTTACACATAGTGCCCCCCATTAAACGAGCTATTGTGGTCCGTCTCAGTCTAGAAATTTAATCTCGTTTTTATAGTTATTTATTATTAATTAAATTACAATTAAATGAAGCTCTAGAATTAGGTATCTAGTTTTTTAGTCATGATAATAAATAAGTATACGTTTTTCATCATACAAATACAAATACAAATATACTTTATTGCACACCCAGGACAAAAACAAAACATACAACATAAAGAGACGTACAATACAATGTGCAGAAGGCGGCATCATGGCAACCTATCTTCAATCCAGCTTTGGATAAAGGTCTGTTCCTCTCTCCATTTCCGACGATATGGGCGGTCTCCATTGTCAAAATGGATGGGAGCCGATGGGCGCGGAAAGTCGTGGAGTACCACGATCCAACACCAGCGTGACAAATCGGCCACCAAAACGGTCGGTCGATGATATCCGACGAAACGGAGGGCGGGATTGGAGCATATATATATATTTCATCAAGGACCAAACCTTACCTTAACTTCATCTTAGAATAGAATAGTGAAAAATTCATGCATGTGCAGTTGAAACGATCTCGTTTCAACTTACCTTAACTCTCTAAGATGAATCTTAGAACAAAATAGTGAAAAATTCATACAGTGAAACGTGCAGTTGAAACGAGATCCTATCCCCAAAAGCTCGATTAATACGTGCTAATTTGCCAATTGCATTTCCATGAGTGGTAATAACGACAGTGAAGCCTTATGGTAATCGCACACTAAAACGCTGCGGAGTAGTCTCGCTTCATAAACAAAATAAGGGGATATAGCATATTACAAAGCTAACGTGCCTTCTTTTGTTGAGGCGAGGCGATGCCGCCGCGGCTTTGTATTTTGCTACAACCATTATATGTGGTTAATTTTATTGTACGGCAGGGTTGCTGGCGGTGGCACTACCACAACTAGGACCATTCATCTCATTGTTCGGTGCATTTTGCCTGTCCCTGCTGGCGGTGATGTTTCCGGCAATAATGGACATATGCTTGTGGTACGCTCAGCCCAACGGATTCGGCCTTTGTCGGTATAAGCTGCTACGCGACATATTAATTTTACTCATCGGGTTGGTTTGCCTATTATCCGGAGTTTATACTAGCATACTAGAGATAGTTACGCACATGTCTTAGGTTAAAATATCCAGAAACTGCTAAGTGCCAATTTTTACGATTTCCAGTATATTATAATAAATTTATATATAAATATACTGCTTTCATTTCCTAACAATACTGATTAGTTCTTAAAGCTACTTAAACCTATATATTTTTCAATGTCAAAGGAACAAAGTGTCCTATACTCCAATTTCGTATAATGTTACTATTCGTATCTATAGGTAAAAAGATGTGTAATTCAAAAATTGTTGAACCGAATGGACCACGAATATACCGAAAGTCAAAATCATAAATTACGAGTATGAACATTATATCCTGGGAATATTATCGGTAAAAGAGTAACCGCCTCAGAATATGGGCGGTTGTGCATACTACAACTTACTCCGTGTTTCGTCGGATCGGATCGGATCTTTCATTCATACATTACGCTAATGAGTGAAAGATCCGATCCGATCCGGCGGAACACGGAATAGTGCACAACACGGTAGCTAAGCAAGTAAGATAACATATAGTACCCGGGAAAAGCCGGATATATGCCAAGTATAGCGACGCGCCATGCTCAAATTACGCTTCCAAACTTTGGCCCAGTTATACTTCGCTCACAATGCTTGCTGCAATGGCTAAAATTATCCCTAGGCCTCTAAGCTAGGCCTAATTGAGAATTCAGAAGTAAAAACCAGATCTAGAATAATAAATATAATTATCCCTAGACCTCTAAGCTAGGCCTAATTGAGAATTCAGAAGTAAAAACCAGATCTAGAATAATATAATTAACTAATTTATACAGACTTACAAATACTTATGTATATTACTAAATACATCAAAAATGCCTACATGACGGCGAGTTCCTTCTTAACCTGTTGCATGTAATCGGTGGTAGCTTCGATGAGGTCGCGGTCGCCAAGGGTGGCGTCCATATCCGTCAGAGAGGCCACTGGCGAGCCCTCCTCGGCTTGCCGCTGTTTCAACCGGATCTCGCGAAGCCGCGCCTCAAGAATGCGCTCGCGCTTGCTCTCGCGTTCGAGAATCTGCATATAAGACATAAGTACAGGCCTGAAAGTTTTTGTGTTGACATACTCGTAGCTGACGCAAACTCTGGCTGTAAATTGAAGGGTATTATAGAGCGATTTCAGGAGACAACGTTAAAGTTGCAAAGCTATATTATCCTAATTAAAATTCGTTACTATAACTATTTTTCAGTCTGGAATATCTCAGGATATACAAGGTTTGCATAATTACCACCTACTACCTACAAAATTACCTATTACCGGCTAGAGCCAGGGCTCTAGCCCTGCAGGTTTATCAGGATAAACCTGCAGGGCTATTACGGTTCTCAAAACGAACAAATGTTAGCATCAATGAATGAATGAAATAGAGACAGCGCTATAGCGTTGGTATAGCGCTGTATCTATTTAGCACATACCATAACATGCCATGAAAGAAACGTAATACCCTGGACCGAACCGTGTATGATTTTGTCGGTTTCGTAGGACAATCGGGAGTACTTACCGCGGTCAGCAGCAACTTGTCATGTTTCTCAGATTGTACTAAGTTGTGTGACAGCTCAACTAAGTAGATATTTCCTTTGCGACTCCCAACACCGACCAGAGCAGACTGTTCAAAGGGATTTATAAAAGTCTGTCAAAGTATAAATTGCAACTATATACTTTAGTATCAACATAAAGAGATTTTACACAAAAAATACTGACATTATGTTTACTTTCAGCCGACTATACTATCAAATCGTACAGAACGGGAATCTGATTGTCAAAGCGTCTAGCAGTCTTCAATCCAGAAAAGGGTGGTAGTGCCCCTAATCTGCTCGATTACCATTCCGTGATGGGTGTTTGCTACATAATTAGTAAGGAATAAAACACAAACCCCTTCGTGAAAACTCAAACGTAATAGTGGGTCGGCACATATTTGCTTGGTGAGCACCGGTTCGTGCTGGCGTCGCAATAAGTCCCACAGCGCCAATTTGCCATCCGCTCCCGTGAGCAGCATTAGCGAGTATCTGTCAAATATCACTGTGTACTGAAAGACCAATAAGAGAAACTGACCAATGATCACTAGAGTCTGTTATATGTCGTCATCGTAGAATCCCCTTTCCTAAGTCTAAATTAAATTCTTCATTAATTGCGGGGTTCTATATGCGGGTACAGTCCGTCAAAAAAGAATAGAAATTAAATATTGGCAACATCTACTGAAATGTCATTGTGATTTGACATCAATGTATGGAAAATTGCCATTATTTAATTTCTAAGCCACTCCCACTCGCCTCTAATTTAGACTTAGGAAAGAGATGGAGGTATTAAGATTCCACGATGACGACATATAACAGAGTCTAGTGATCATTGGTCATTTTCTCTTATTGGTCTGTCAATTTACAGTTCAGTACATAGTGATAATATTAGCTAATGGTAAAAAATGGCTAGATATATATTAATATTTATGCTGGAAACATCAACATAGCCGTGAATTTATACCAAATTAATGATGTCACCGATATGTTACACAGCATAGACAAAAATTATATTATAAAAGCTCAACACGACGTTCACCGTTTTGGGCTCCAAGCACCGGCAGTTACTCGGTGGCGGTTAGGCGGCGTCCACAGTATGGACGATTCACGGCAGTCCTCACTCCACACGCGCGCCGTCCAGTCGCCCACCGTCAAGAAATTCTTTAGGAAGCCAGGATTACGTTCAAGCGACCATACTGGACCCACTTGTGCTTCGTACTACGAGTACATATATATGGAACAAAGCAAAAAGTAAAATAATTAAAATATCATTTTATAGTACCTGTTAATGAATCGATTGCAACAGCATTCTTCTCGTGTTTTAAAATAAGCACCTTGGCTGGCATTTTTTCCAATGGGGTCTTTCCCTTTCGGTTGCCACCAATGACGAGTCCATTCTCAGTTCCCACCATAAAGCGCGTAGGGATGGTGGGCTCGTATTCCAGCACCGACACACCATTAGCGGTAACAATACTCTGTACATCTGTGGCCGTCTTGACCACATCCATCAACATCTCATCGGTAGGCTCGCTGAGATTACGCAGATCCCACCATTTGACGGCTCCGTCGGGCCCACTCGAGAAGAACTCAAGGCCCGACTTGGAGTTGATGAATAAAACACTTCGTACGAGGTCGCGATGTGCCACGTGTGGTGGACAAGTGGCGACCGCATCGCCTCCCTTTCGAGCATCAAACTCTGCCACCTGCCCATTGACAAGTCCACCCACTAATAAATTCACATCACGAGGACTGTATTGCAGATCAAGCATTGGTGATGGTGGCTTCATCGTCAAGTCGGGGTTGTTAGCGTTTTCCACGTCCCAAAGGTAACAGTTCCGGGGACCATGCGGCTCGCGATAGAAGTCTAGGTCAGCATAGGTGACTACAAATCGATGACCACCCTCAGGTTGCCAGCACAAGGAGCTGACAGGCCGCTTCGCCGGATCACGGTACACATTCACAGTTCGACAACTGTTTCGCTCCACGGACGCCAGTGCCTGCATCTCCGCGTAATACGTACGATACATGTCGATCGCGTTGTTCTGCATTACATAGTGCTCCATGCCCTGCAAGAATACAAAGTATTTGGTTAAGCATAGAGTACGAGAAAGCATGTCGCCGAGTACAGACCCTGTCCATACCGATGAAAGCGCCATAACGCAGTGAATATAATTGTCCTCCTTCTCGACCTTGCGGCGATAGCGCTGTGTCGCTTCAGGGTCCAGTATGTTGATATCCTTGGGCCAACCACCTTCAGCATGGTTGGCGCCGGATGTAGTGTATTCGGCTCTAAAATTTATTTTTTGGTATTTTAATACTATAGAAGTCACTGGAACCCTAGAATAATGGCATAGTAGTTTACACACCGTATGGTATTAATAGTATGCTGAGAGAAGCTGGGTGTGTTTTGTATGGGCTGGTGCACAGGATTGCGCAGGATGTAGTTCTTGTGCTCCGGCACATGCGACACGATGGAGTCGCACATGTCGGGCCCTTGCTCACTGAACAGCGCCTGTCGTCCAAATTCAACCCGCTTCTTTTGGTATTGGAACGTAATATCCATTATAGCTCATAAAATAAACAAATCCTAAAACTTAAAAAATCTGTATTTATAGTAAAATTATCCGATTTAAAATATTTAGGAAAACCTGTATATGCTAGTAAAATGTCAAGATATTATAAAAATAATGAAGTTTATATTTCTTAAAAAAACACGAGCAGAATAAGAAATAGTCCGAATAACTAATCGGTGAGGCATAAAATTGCAATGAAAGAATGAGCACCTTCCCAAAAATTGTCTTCTTACTGGAAACTTGCTTGTCTCGATTAATGTTTCTTAATCTTTGATCTGTGAGCCAGCCTGACAGCAGCCAAATTCAAGTCAAATTATCACAAATTATGTTATTTTATTAAATCGCTTCGCTTTTTTCCATCGCTAGTTTAGTAATCCAAATTGATTGTTTTTATTTATCAAGATCCCAATAACGACGTCATGACAACGTTTGGTTTGCAGTGAGTAATTACTGAACAAATGTCTTCTCACATCAGCAAGAGGGTGTGGGTACGTGTATCCAGCGAGCGGGCTCATTGATGGTCGCTGAATTTCACACGCCTTCGGAAACTTTTATTGCCTCAGACATGTAGGTTTCCTCACGATTTTCCTGCACTGTATTAGAACAGAAAATTTAACGACGAAGTGGATTCACTCAGGAGTATCACAAGCATCACGTAACGTATTATAAATTAAATAAGTTAATATTTTTAAAGATACATAGTTACATAGTTTGCTATATACATATAAAATATTTTCTTTTGTATAGGAACTTACTGATGGGAAGAGACCGTTTGCAAACCAAATCTGGAGAAATATCTGATTGGCCCTCGGGTAAGTTTAAGACAACATCACTAAAAATACATAGACATTACTAGTTTAGTAATAAAACTTAAGTGTAAGTAATATTTTAATTACTAGTTTTGGCCGGCGACTTCGTTTGCGATGTTTAATTCTTTACTATGTTTTATTTTTAATCGTGACTTACACAATAAAGTGTTCTCAAGACTATTGAAACCGTGCTGGATTGGCTGTACCTAAAATTTGTATACGTTGTTTTATCTTTTCTAGATATGTCTTTGATGTGTCAATGCTTGCGACCACTAAGTCAGCGCACTCGCTCTTCGCCTCTAAGGTGACTTTAATGCATATTGGTGCCTTTCAACTCATCTCATTTTATTTATCAAACAATTTATATGTTATTTCTTGTGTTTGGTAACACCAACACAAGCGACAATGGTCAAAGGCATGAGACTGCAGCGCAAGCGTCGCCGTATAAAATCCACCTCTGACTATTGTGGTAGACCACTCCTAGCCTAAGTAATGTGTAAAACATTACCAATGTTTAAAAAAAATAGCCGAGTCTATAAGTTGTTATTTTTGTTTTGGTCGACGGTTCCACCGACGGTTCGGTTCAGGAAACACTACCGGCCGTGTAGTCGCCTGCATTCAAACTCATGCGTTGCGCTCAGGGTCATCATCGGTTAGGGTCTTGTCGCACTAGACTAGCGATTTGCGAACGCGACGAGCTCGTTGACGAATCTCGCTTGAAACAGGTTCGCAAATCGCTAATGTGTTAAGGTCCTTATTTCTCAGCTCATACAGAGCTCATCAAGTAGACAATCTACGGGCGTCTGTGTTTCGCCAAAGATACAACCTTAGGATCTTCAAGCCGAGAGTGAATAGGTATTTACTTGGCCCGTGTGCTCCAACGTCACTTACCATCAGGTGAGATAGTGGTCAAATGCGAAATTAGTCCAAACAAAAAAGTAGTGCTAATATATTTTTGTTAAAAATCGTAGAGAAATAACGACTTAGTAATTGTTACCTGGCCTATCTCATGAACGGTATAGGAATTTGAAAATTGCCCAAAATATTGGTCATATCCTCTATTTAAACAACAAAATACTAAAACTTGATTTATTTATAAGAGTTTGTGAGTTGTGATTTAAAAAATGCAAAAGTTTTCACTCAATACTCGCAAATATTCCTTACATACATAGTACGGACCCATATAGATATGTCGAAACTCGACTCTTACTTGACCGGCTTTTTTGGGTAATTAAGTACTTGTACCACAAAAAGACTTCTAAAATAAATTAAATTATACAAAAAGGTGTTATTTTCAGTTTTTATGCTCGTAAAGTGGAAAAAGATTGAATTTTTTTCCGCTACCAGAATCTAGGGTCACAGGTTAAATCCTGGTCGCTTAAAAATATCTATTTTATACGCCATAATAAAGTTTTTGATGTGGTTTGCACATCAGATTGTAGCCACATCAGATTAATTATAATAAATTAAATTACACTTTAAAGGTGAAAAGTATGTTTTGTAATTAATATTGAATATAAAAAATATGCTTACACATCATACCTATATAAAATACATACACATATGTTATCTATATTGACTGCATACACATATACATAAGGTACCTATATTGACTACCTAGATTTAAGCTCAGTTCTTTTCTATTGCCAGACGCATCGGACCAAGCTGTGCGCGGTCCTGCTCTCCTTCCTCTCCAATACTTACAGGACCTAAATTCGATGTCAAAAAGCAGCAGTCAAAGGAATTAGGGTGCGCTTTTTATCCAAGTTTAATAATTAATTACTTTAGAATCCATTACAAGCTATGCAGGTATATAAACCCGAAATCGTTCTAATTCCACCAATTAGAATGATTTCGGGTTTATATACCTACGTATATAATTTAAGGAGTTTTAAATATTTCGGGGGCGAACATTCCTAATTTATTTAGAAATAAATAATAATAAAAATCGTGTATGTAACTTCAATGAAATACGATGTTACATACACGATTTTTATTTTTATTTATTTCTAAACAAATTAGGAATGTTTATTTCAATTTATTGGAAATTTTATTTAATTTTTTAATTTTAAGTAGTATATAGTAGGTAAATATAATATATTAGAGAATGTTATCGAAGTCCAATCCCAATATATTTTACCTACTAACACACAAACACTTAACCCTTTACTTATAATGATTGCAGATCCTATGAACCTAATTGCTTGCAATCCCGCTCCACCTCACCTGCAACCATTCCTGAAAATACAGTCAATGTCATGAATCAAAATATACTAAGGTTTGTTTTTGTACAATATGTTTGCATTAGTTTATAAGGACCTATAAGAAAAACTTAAAGATGCTCTATAGTTTTGGCATTTAACTGGAAGACTTACCCTGTCGTCAACTACTGACGGATGCTGGGTAACCTTACTTATTTTTATTCATGGTCGAAGCATTTTGTCAATTAAATGTGTAGTACCTATATACATCTCTTCATATGATATAAGTAATGAATTCTGTTGAAACCGTTGTTTATACAAATCTTAAATATTACCATTATTCTTATAAATAGTGGCGCAGGAGAGGCGTTTTTTTCGTCGAAGCCACCTCCGATGCCTATGCGCATAATGTTCATTGATCTGCCCTCACAGTATAACCCAGCCCGTGTTGAACGGTTACAACAGGTGAGCTATTTTTTTATTTTTGTGGTCTTCTTACAAAGTAACACTTAACAAACAAAAATGTAAGGTAAAATGTGATTAATTAACAGTTACATTATGGAAAATATCCCATGCCACTAATATAATAAATCTCGGTATACTATGAGAGGCTTATGCAAATCGGGTAGGTTTTATAACAATATAAAGGACTAAGCTCCAATAAAAGTGTTCTAAAATAAATGGTTACTTACAGACAACGGAGGAAATAGAAGCAAACTGTGCAGCAACTAACGACGTGTTTGTAACGGGATTGGACTCATCTATGGCATCGTATCACCCACTGCGTAACTCGGCTCCCTTCTATCCTCATGTATTACCAATTTTCAAGGTATGGATCTCAATAGTAAAATTCATTATTTACATAAATTAGATACCATTTATATAAAACAGTTCTATTTACTTTTTAAGATATTTTTAGTTTGTCATATATCGTGATAACTTTCTAGAAAAGCCCCAGTTCCAGACGTTTGGTAAATTACTTGCTGCGTGATCTTATAACATGCCTACCACTTGCAAACCACTCATATCAAAACACCAGTTCAAGGTATTTTTCACAAACATTTATGTAGCCATATGTTAGAATAATCATTTCGTCCCTATATCATGACATGTATGTAGCGATCGCCGGACAACTAAATCTATATCTTTGCTTATATCATGTAAAAAGTAAATGTGCAATCTTAAGAGAGCTACATATTTATGAACAGGGCCATAGATCTAGTCACCAGATTCGATGACCAATTTTTATTTTAACTCATTTTATTAGCTCCTGAGTCATATTACTATGTCATTATGACTGGGTTTAATCAGTGCTTTCATTTTGTAGTAAGCTGGGGCGAGCAGTAGTTGCGTGTGATCCCCGTAGTCCGAGCGTTCGTTCTTGTTGCAGCATCGCCGTTCAAGCTCGAAACAAGTACGTGCCTTTAAGTACATTGCAGTACGTGGAGTAAATAGAGTTATGAACAGAAACTTTTTCATATTCCCTTTTGAATGCAAGTTTTCTCACGATGTTTTCTTTACCGTTTGATAGAAGTTCTAAATGTGAAACCTTCGATAATCAACACTAAAACCAATTTGTAGATGACGGGGAATTGAACTCAGAAATCATGTTAAGTGTGCAACTACGGTGCCAAAGTTCTCAATTTATCTATAATTTCACTTATTCTGCTGGTTTGATTAAAGTACTTTGATTGCAGGAAAAGTACTGGTGACATTACCAATTGCAGTGCTGGTAAGTATATTTTGAAGATTTATGAGTAGGTAAATGCCATGAAGGTAGAAGCCCGCCCCGAACGTAGGGGGAGACCAAATTTTAATCCACGGTAAAATGTATTCCGAATTTGGCAGACATAATCACGCGTGTCTAGAATATTTTTAAATCGCATTCGTTAAATGCGATTTAAAAAAATCATAAATGAAATGTATTACGTAAGGTTCTGCCTATTTCGTGAATATTTTCGTTAATTTTGAAAACTTTCTCAATATAACAATTTTAATAGTTTCTTCTCGACTTACCCGTTATGCCATATTTCAGGATAAATCTTCCAGTATAATGTTCGTATCCTACTTTTTAGTTAGGGGGAGAACAGAATCATGAGAATTTTGTATTTTAGCTATGACCTTTTGCCCTCAGGATATTTATCAAACTTTTTTTCCTAATAATTTTAGTAGGAAATAACATTTAACACTACATTATAACAAGGATCAATTGGATCTAGAAAAGACGATATCCGCCCCCTAGTAGGTATAATATTTTTAGACCGAGAGTCGCAGGTACAAGCAGAGGACTGGATAGGCGGCGTCCGCGCACTGCGTGATTCTCATGTGCGTCTGGTTCTGCGCCAACTACGACACATAGAGAGGCTCAACCACGCCCTCGACCGCGTCTCCAAGGCTGATTCTCAGAAAGCAATCTAACGTAGATAGATGCAATGTGTAATTTATTTATTACCAGCCCCATATAAGCAATAACAATGAATTTAAATTATGAATAAGAACTTTTTTATTTTATAACAAATTAAAGTCTCGTTCTCGGAATGTTATATATACTATTTCCAAAATTGTTGCGAAGTAAATGTGTTTTTTTAATAAATTAAAGTATTAAATCTTACTGATTTTTTTTTTCTTATTAGCTTTTGCTGTTCTGAGGAATTTTGGTTTATCAATATGCAAAGAAAAGAAAAATAGGGTAAACCCTACAATATTACCCGCTGGATCAAGGTTATTTGACCAAATATATTTAAAAAATGCGATATCCCAGTCGACGCTGATATTGTCCACTGCAAGTTACAGCTGTTGCCCTATCAGATTCAAAAAGCCAAAGGATGTTTCATCGTAACCATAGTGATAGAAATAAATTTTATGAAAAGAGTTCAGACAAATACTAAGTGACAAGCTGCTATAAAGTCGATCTCGCTGCCTGTGTGGTTAAATCTACGTATAGCAACAAAAAAGAAAAAAGAAATGTCATCTGTCAATGTCTAGTAAAGATTACTTTAGTGTTGCTTAATCTCTCTCTCATCAGTCTAATGTCCCCATTGTTGGGGCACAGCTTGCAAGGGGGGTACAGGCCTTATTCCACCGAGCGGGCTCAGTGCTAATTGGTGGATTTCACACGCCTTCAGAAAATTTTCTCAGACATGCAGGTTTCCTCACGATACGATTATACTATCGATTTTTATTTTCCTTTACAAAAATGGGTTTGCACCCTTTTAATAGACTCCAGCAGTCGGTAATCATATCATAGTCGCGTTTCCTTTACGTTCTTTAGAAACTGCAATTAGCAATGTTTGTCTTGATATAGACAAACTGTTGAAAAATTACAACTAAGTAGGTATAGGATATGTATGAGCATCAAACTTCGACGAAGTAAAAACGGGTGACACGTAAGGAAATTTACAAGTAAAAATTACACACATTATATTCTAATTTACTCATCTATAATAAAAAATTAACAACAGTACCTACAGCAATTTTTACAAAGAAATTATTAAAATTAGGGTTACATTTTCATCTTTCTATGTAAGAAAAAGTGTAATGATTATTTTATAAAAATTAAATGCTGATACTAATTCCCAAGAAATTCCCAATCTGATGAAATAAATCAAGTCTGTGGCACAGTTAAGTCTAAAGACATTATCTCACAGGAAAGCATTCCATAGAATTTCCATAGAAATTCGTAAGGATGTTGGTTGTACGCTATCATTATCTTAAATGTAGATAATTATAATCTCTTTAAGTACACCTGAGGACGCACGCGGGTGGACCCACGGGCAACAAATCATATTTTTGATGTAAATTGAGAAAAAATAGGATTTCCCTACGCATCCTAGGCAACCCAAATACATGAGTAAAAATTCAGGAAACATACGTAATTTACGCTTGAAAGTACATATAAATTATGAACAAAATCGAAACAATTTGTCTCTATGAAGTTGGTGAACTTGAGTAACCGTTTTGTATGAGATTACATTTTTATTTTTCGATAGGTAATTTATATTGATGGTAATGGGTACACTCACCCCTTAAAGTTAACGTGCGTTTTCTCTTACAACTGTATGATATACATAAGGTGTAAGAGAGAACGAGAAAACCAATTAATTTATTTACATTGCTATGATCCTTATGGAATGCCTTCAGTGACTGAGTAATCGGACGCCTCGAGAGTGAGGTATTGTGTTCAAGTAGATCCCACGAGATGCCGCCTGCGGCGGACCTCGTTGCTGACTGGTCTCTCAGTTGTGGTGGTGGTGGTAGTAGTGGTAGTGGTGGTGGTTGGTGGGTCCAGGCCTTTGATCTCGAAAGGCCCGCGGAATAGCGGCCGGAACAGACGCAGGAATGACTGGTAGCGTACGGCCGAGTTCTGGAACATTTTTTAGTTTCCTTAATTTATAGTAGCTAAAAAATTTTTTTGGGAATAGTGGATATCTTTTTCAACATTAGAATTATTACAAGCACTATTTTAAATCTGTGAAACCCAGATCTAGTCATCTGTTTTCTTTATAAAACAATTTTCTTCTACGTCAATGGATTTCTTGTTTTTCGAGTGTATTTTTTGTTATTTGCAGAAAGAGCCTTCTATATTTAAGTAAGTATAGACAAGCACACATACTCGTAGGTTAGATTTGCACTTAATAGAGTCAACATTATTTAATTCAAATAAACTCTTATTCCAATACTTTTTGATACTTACCTACTACTAAATATATCCCAGGAATTCTTGATGTAAATTCGGAATAGGGCCACCATTATAAGGGATATAAGGACTAAAATAAACGTCTACCCTCTCGGGATTATGGACGTGAGAGTTATACTATACTAATATCGAACACAACTATGTGGGCCAGTGTGGATAGCGATTCTTCTATGTATTCTGCAGTCAAATATCTCCTCCAGTTCTTCATAATGCATGTCATATATCTAATGCAATTAGTATTTATAAGTATAAGCGGCGAAGACCACTTACGACCAGGTACATCGAATGCTTGTCTGTCGAATCTAGTAATAGAAAAAAAAACCGACGCAAGATTCTGATCGTGCCTACACTTTTGGACAGGGAAGCCCGTATGTATTTAGACAGTTGGCCGATCGTAATTGGTTTCTACACCCGCTTGCGGTACCGCCCGTCCTGAATAGGTAGACAGGGTTCCCTGTAAAAAAAACAATTATGGTCTGAAATACTATATATTGTTGTTTACCTGAATAACGTCACCTATGATTTTAGTGCTTTTGATGAGCAGCGACACCGAAGGTCCAAACAGGTTGCCCGGGAAGTCCAAGCTGACCTTGTTGCGGTCGAACACTGGGATATTGTCCGTTGTAGTGGACACTTGGCGCGCCGGTCTCTGCTTGGCCGACCACGACGTGTTCCAAGTGCCCCTGCTGGTGATGCCCCGGCGCCGCGACGTAATGCCATTCTGCGCACACTCATACGCTCACCACACGGCACCCTAACCTACTCGCCACTCTGACGGCCGGCCTCACCTTCGATACCTCTCTCTATTTGCTTCATGGATATCTAGATTACGTACGTAAGGTGTTGATTACCGAAAGCGTTTAGTCGTGACCTAATGTAGACACGAGTTGCGTGTTATTCAGTTCTTATTCGGTCTATTGTCCTGATTTTGTAAACGTATAATCGCATGGACAACTTGCATGTAAATAACGAAACAAGTGTCGAGTCAAATACCTATAGTCTGTTTTGCGTTCATAATAAAATTAATACAATTTGTGTTGTATCCGACACATACGAATCCAGATGAGAAGAAAAGGACTAGGTTAACCCGGTCACGATTTTTGTGTTGTATTAACAATTTTTATAAGAAGCCGTTGAAACCGGCAACGACAAGATGATTCGTATTATATCTGATAATGGATCTAATGATAATGATGCTTAAATTTTGATACCTACAAGTTTAGATCTTCGCAATTAACTTTTCTTTTTCACTAGCCCAATATTAGTGTCTCTAGCTTAGTTTGCAATTTAAAGGTGTGAGTGAAATACAGAAATCGCCAAAATGTTACAAAATAAAACATACTGATTTCTCAGATCATTATTTATTTTTACAACACTAACACATTTGTCAGTTAAGTAACTATTCACGTTAGATCTGTTATGCGGAACGGTATCATGGATATGGATATTTTACGGAGCAAACTATGGCCTTAGAAAACTGTTACTCTGTACGTTCGTTAGAGATGTGACAGGAACATGTTTTAATTTTCAGTCTCATTATCTAAAGCCAATCTTCAAATGGAGAGTGAAATTAATAACGTGCCTTTATAGTATCTCTTTAGAGCAAGAAGATAAAATAAGTTTTCTTAAGCCATGAGGGGGCGTAAAGGAAGGTAGTAACCGCCTACAGTGAGAATAAATACGAGTATTTACAAAGGCTACTCGAACGCAAATCGGACCGCTTGAGTAGCATTTGTATACACTTACATGAGCGTGTGGTCGTGATTGTGGCTACGAATTCTAACGCTACGGTGAGGCTACGGCCTACAAGTGCTACGAGGGTGCGACACTAAAGTGACTAAGGATGGCTACACACATTGTCAGTTGCACAATGTCTGTACTTCATTACCTTTCTTTGAATCTTTTTCTAGAGCTAAAATTCAGAAAAAGGGTGAAGTTAATTTAATCGTCATGTGCAACTGACGGACAAATATTGTAATGTTTCTATCGTTTCTACTAAAATTATCCCAATATAAAACTTGGTAGCATATTCATGCAACTAAATTTCAAAAATATTCATAGAAACTGGATTAATAAAAAACAATACACTCCAAAAATTATATCTATGTAAAATGTGTGTATATATAATTTACATCTTTCGAGACAAGCAATAGGAAATGTACAATTTTAAGCAACCAAATTCACCTTACGTCTATATTTTCGATAATAGATACTACACACCTATATTTAGAAGCTAAATCCTTTAACCGTACCGGTTACCTCCTACATACCTACCCTACTTACAAAATGATTGCTTAATTAATACAAGCAATTTACCTTCACTTGGAATAAGTAAAGGTCACTTGTGTCCGTTTTAAAATCAGAGTTTAGTTTTATGAACGTAATTTTGTCAGCTAAAATCTAAGGACAAGCTAGAGCGACTAGTATGTGTGTATATTTACAGGCACAAAATAGGCAAAGATATGTGACTAGAGCGGAACCGAGTTCAATCGACTTTGTTCTCTAATGTCGATGAATATTGCTATAATTGCAATTAGTTTATTTAACTCTTTGTTTGGTTCAAGTTTGATTTATTTATATCTATACATTATAGTGGAAAATAAATGGCTTTCATAATCTATTTTAAAAATATGATAGATCTTTTGTAGATACGCGCAAGCAAAATTGTGTAAACCATGGATGTAATAATTATTGTGCAGCAGTGTTTGAAACTTGCATTGTGATCCCACAGTGAGAATAAGTAGAAGTGATAAGTATTTACGACACGATTTGTTTCTATACAACAATCTCACGTCAAATACTACAACCATATGCAGCCAAATATCTACAAAGGTCCTTGAAAACGTTTTATCATCGTTGAAGTTAGAAAATTAAAAATCATCTGAATTAAAATGATAACAATTTGGTATATAAGGTAAGATATTTTTTAACTTTAACGACAATAAAGTGATCCAACGAGGCACTGTGTGCGGGACGGGTGACGGGTGCGCGTGCAAACAAACAAACACTTGGAAGGAAACATTTAATATCACCAGCACTCACCTACAACTATTTACATATAAATACAAAGGCGTGATGTGCGGCTCGCCTATGGGAAGACCGCGGACTGTACAAGCGGTCAGAAAGAACGCAAGAAAGGAAACTTGCAATATACTACGACACTCAGACCCGATAGTATTTTAAAAAGAATTGCCTAATACTTCGAGAACAAAAGATGAACATGTTTGTAAAGAGTATATATAAACATAGTTAAGTATTTATTGTAGATTCAGTCGCCATTAAACTAAAATGTCATGGCAATGGCAAGTAAAAAGACACATTTGCAATTCAAGTGTGTTCTCGATTAGAACCAGGACGGTGTCGTAGTACATCGTAGTGGCATAGGCAAGGAGATCACGAGTCGTCCTCTTCTGAGGAGTCGACGGTGTCGACGGTGGCGGACACGCTGGCGCCGCCGCCGCCGGACGAGGACCCGGATAGGGACGTCACCAGAGAGAGGATCGATCCCAAGCCCCCACCGGAGCCCCCACCTTGTCCTCCGGCTCCGCCTGAAGCACCTCCAAAGAGCCCTGATACGGCCTGGATCTTAGGGCCCAAAAATTGTAGTTTTGGCCCAAGGACTTGTCCCACGACGCCGCTCAGAGAAGCGAGTCCATTTTGCGGCGCCTCAATGCCATACTGCTTATTTATCTCAATGTTTTGTCTGTCTAATGTATCCACCAGTCGCGTCTTCGCGTCGATCAGCGAGTTGATTTTCTATAAAGAAAACGTTGTTTTGTGATATAAGTGAACGGTTCTGTGTAGATCATTCACATAATAATAAATAAGTAACTTTATAAACTTTAGTCGATGCTTTTATACTGTTTACTTGTGCCACTAACTACTTAAATACTACTTAAATGAGCTACTTTTGTGTTTTATTATATTCCATGTAATTATTTAATATATCGTATATCATCAAATATTATGTATCTACTGTAAAGCCACTTACCCCAAAGACGAACCCAAGTATGGCGTTCTTGACGCCAAATTTAGCCTGAGTGACGCCCTCGAGCTTGCGCTTTTCCCGCGTCTGCTCCTCGCCCTCCGCGCCCTGTGTGAACACACACAACACACGTCACTACACTACACATACACACATGCACCAACACCACACACCAGAAATCACCACACTAACACTATAAAGCACTCCACCACCATTTTGCTCCGAAACCATAAAATGTAAAATAAAAATTATTTCTACTATTATTATGCGAAACGTCTGACATCCGGTTAACGTAATGAAAATGTCACTTAATATTTTAGTACTTAATCTAAAAAAAATCCTACTCGTTTCCTTTCATTATATTTATTTATTCTTTTTTAATTTTGGCACGATATATATTACTTTACACAATTTAATTTCCGTTTAAGGATTAGTTCTAACCCTTAGTTACAAGCACGGGCAGCTAGCGCCACTCTTATATAAAAAATATTTCTATCCTTTGAAAGAAATCTAAATAAATGTAGTTCTTCACGGAGTCTTACTATGCGGCCAAATAAGTCCTACAGGTAGGTACATGCTAGGTGCATCGGAACCCAGGCTACGTCCGGCGAACATGGGCCGCATGTATTAATTCATGAAGGCTATGTTATACCGTCTAACCGTTTAGACTCGAAACTGTTTATATCGTTCAAGGTTTACCAGCCAGGGTCGCCTAGGTATTAGGTTTCAAATATTATAGAAGGGTTTATTATGTAGTACAGTTAAAACAAAATTATTTCCAATTTTTGCTGTATTAGCTTCGATATCATTGTCATTTCATGACTATTCTATTACTTTTACTTAGGTTAGTTGACGAAAATCAAGCTAGCGAACTCTTAGCTCGATAATTTTAATAAAATACCTACGTACTTATTAGAATTAAACATTTAGTTTTTACGTAGTTTCGCCGCAATTTCTGCTTCGAGGTGTGGAAGGTCGAGAAGATATAGTAGCGGTCGTGCGTTTGTGCAAGAGATGTCGCAGAGGTTTAGGTGAAATTACGCAAGTGACCTTTGGGCGCTTGCACAAGAACTACGAGTACATGTGGCTCACACAAACCAGCATAGACTGTAGACATCAACAAATTGGTGTAGGTAATAGCAAAATAACCAGATGAGATTTATATTTTCTTAACTGGTATTTAATTTAGCAAAAATTAAAACAGTTGGGATGATTTTTTGTTTATGCTTTAAATTAATTATAAAAAATATTTTTTGTACCTATATGGTATATCCTGATATGTGCTATGAAATGAAACTTATTAAGATCTTGTCATTCATCAATGCTTTAAATTCATTAATGACATATTTGCTGCCTATAAAGATTAGAGCATGTTGTCGATATCCTCTAGGTGTAAATTACATGTGAATATTGTCAAAATTAGTGTCATAATAACGTACCTAAATGTAGTTATGGGCAGTTGAGTGTGCTGGGTCGAGGCCGCCCGCCTCTCGACACTAGCAGCTGCCTCATTAGTGCAATCACAGACCGGACTGACTGCTCAAACCTTTGATTTTGAGAACCGTTCTCTACAAATGAATTTATCTCTATCTAATCCAAATGACTGACTGAATCCATATCAACCGTCAGTCACACTTTAAATTTAAAGCTTACACTTTGGAATTTTTAAAATTCTTTACAAATAATTTAAAATCATTGAAATAATAAAAAAATACGAGGATTATTTATGATTTGATTTTAACTTTGTTTCTCGTAAATTATTCGGATATATGAGTTAGGATATATGTAATTCTCAGTTCTCTACAGTGATTTACTTAGTATTAAAAATTAGGTAGGTGTTTATTCGAAACCAGTTGGAATCTGATCAGAATTTATGAAAAAGGATAGATTAAGTATTTCATTACTGGACCGAGCTGGTTCGTCAGTGCTCGTCAAATATAGTCTAACGAGCGTGTGTATATCATTCTAGTTTTTATAATTTTTGAAAGTCAATGTGCTTTTAATGGCATGACTATGAACAAGTGCATAATAATCAATCAGGGCACGCCGTTCTCATCATGATTACCCAACAATCAGCGAGTATCGCAACACGGCGCTGGGAACCTGAATAAAAAGCTTTCGTTGCATTCACTGCACTCTCAATGCTAATGTATATATCTGCCTTAACTTTACCTAGCAATCCTTTACCTATATAGGTATGCAAATATGAACGTGGTTGCTTCGACCGTGAGGTCTAATCCTAAATAGAGGATTAGAGCCTTTCTGGTATGTACAATTTATTAGCTTACATTTTTATTTGGTTTATGAATATGTGCTATATGTGAGTGAATATGTAATAGTTAATTAGTGTTACATACTCTCAAATGACAGCTGTTAATTAAAACAGGTATACCTACTTATTTTATTTTTTGACTAAAAATTACCTCGAATTGGTAAAATCTCTTTATTAATTAGATTACTTAGGTACTTGTATTTCTAACAGATTTTTTGTTTACATTTATGTAAATGAACCTTAGTTTAATATATAGGGTCAAATGCTGTCCCAGTTAGCAACATCAACCAACTGGATGGTCTGCGCGAGAGAGCGTTAAGATAATCGTTATATAATAGTCATTTAAGTGCGGTGGCGTAAGACAGCATAGGGTAGGAGCCTCTTTGGTCAAGTTTGCTTTAAATAGTTGTAAATCAAGTCTACCAGCTTTCCCTAATCAAGTAACATCATAGAGTGGAACTGATTACTTAAATCTGTTTGGTATGACATAATAATAATAATGAATAGAAAGATCATTTATCATTTTCGCTCACTTGATCATAATTATCCAAACGATATAGGTAATATATAATTATCTTTTAGAATGATGCCTAATGTCCAATCACTATTTATTTATCAATGCGAATCATTAAAAAAATCTAAACATCCTATAAAATTCATTCGTTATTCTACTTGTATACGATCGCAGTATACATTAACTGTCAATTACAACAAATTGTCATTTATCACTTTATCAGGTACCTAAATCAAGTAAAATGCAAGCAATTACAAAATTGTAAGAGCTTTTAAAATCATTTAAAACTTGCATTTTCTATTATATCATCTCAATGGGTTGTTAACTTGTCAACATTGTTCTGAAAAAAGGTTAACCACGAGGACGAACTCTAGTAGATTGGTGTCAAGCCGTCTAGGGTCAGTGCAGACAGTGCAGAGAGTAACACGGCACATCTTTCTGCCTATTATGAAAAATGTACTTTCTCGCTATACATATATGAATTTAATTGAACTCTATATCGCCGATCAGTATGACTATATTGAGTACCATTAAAATTTTGCCTCGCTTCTCGTAGCTTTAATTAAACTGATATCATACTAATAAAAATGCAGTGATTACGATGATCTTCCATACCAAAATTGTATTAATTATTAACAACATTGTATGCAATGCATTTACATTTTTGCCTAAGAGAAAGTCCTAGCCCCATCTTCTTTTGTATACATTCGTTAATTACTACCTTATCTTGTTAATTATTCATGAAAGCCTTAAGTAAATTTAAAATATCTTTAAATTATAAATTTTAGAAACCCCCGACGTACTATTATGGAGATCCCCTTACTTTTTTCTGGTCATCAGGTCCTAAAAACTCCAGATGTAGGAAAGTCATCATGTTCATAAACATTTGAGTTCAAACTTGAACCACCTAATTGTTACTGTTCCAGAGATCCCATCATACTCCAACATCCCAAGATACGCCAAAATCTTAGAACCACTGATCCTAGGCATTTAAGATAGCCATGGCGAGGCCGGAGGCCGAGCTCCGCGTAGGGCTTAGCCCAGAGCGTCCTTCCGCCTTCAGGCGTCGCAGATATATCCTGCTGAATGTTCTTAGCTATGTCAGATAAAAAATGGATCAGTGGTTATAAGATCTTGGAGTATCTTGGGATGTTGAAGAATGATGGGATGGGATCTCTGGAACGGTAACAGTTAGGTGGTTCGAATTTGAGCTAACCTGTTTATGACCATGGTGACCTTCCCACATCTGGAACCTTGAAGACCTGATGATGACCAGGAAAAAGTAAAGGGATCTCCAGAATTAATGGTATGTCAGGGGTTTCTTAAATATATTTTTATATTTTACTTCATTACTTTATGTTTGTAAACTACCAATATAACTGAAAATCTTTAGTTTGTGTAAGATTTAACATAGGATGGTATTTGTAGGTATATAATCGACATACTTACTTTGTATCTAGAAATGACGGCACTACCTAAGTCGAAACTACCTGATTCGAGTGTGTATTAAATGAACTGTGAGATTGTAAAGGGTTCTGCAGGTACATTCGTTCTCAATTTTATACAAAACATGTTCCGTCTCGGTAAATACTCTCTCATCAGCCAATTATTAGGTAATAATTAGCTAAAGACTGCTAGTTATAAGTAATAAACAATTTAAATTATTACGAGTTACAAAATATGTTGACGTGCTGCGTTTGCCGATTCTGAATAATTTTCTAGAATTTAAAAAGGTACCAAATTTAGTATGTGACTCGACCTTGATTTTTGGTAATAAGCGATAGAACTAGACAATGGTATTACCAAAATATATAAGTTCTTTGGGTATTACCATGTAATAGAATAGTAATAACGACGTTCAAGTGTCTACTACGGGACTTGAATAAACATCTTACCTAGGTATAAGGTAGTCAGTGCGACAGCATATAAATGTGTGATTAGTTCGCAAAAAAGTGTGAATGTATGACCACCACAAAACGTCGAACCCGATTTTCTGTTAGTAAATACTACCAATTACGCAATTATATGACGTCATTAAACGTGTATATTGTGTAGATATACCTATATAGATAGATATATATGTACAATTAAATAAGTGTTTCGGAAACGTAAGTGAAACGTTAGCATTGCGGTTTTCATACACAAGTTTTTTCAACAATACGAGGTATTCATTAATTATATCATTACTTATAAAAAAAATTAAATGTAATAATAGGTAATTATAAATACGAGGTATTGGTGAATAAACTTTTATATCAGAACCGCATGGTGTGACGTTACACATTATGCTTATAATGTATAGGCATAAAGCGATAGCGGAAGGTAATAGATTGATAGAGGCGAGGCCGACCGATAGAGTAGAGACCGATATACTATACACGAATAGTTTTTTTAGACAGGTACATAATAAATATACAAGGACTCCATAGTTTTCAATATAACAAAACACACTTAACTTATTACTAAATCATAGTTTTGAGTCTTAATGTATGAAAGTTAAGAGTGTTTCATTATGTATTGATGACATGTTCATATTAAATATTTATGTTACAATCGCGAACGATCATCGACTCCGTTGACCTCCTTTTTTAAAGACATACACTTCTAGCATAGCTTCTAGTGTTTATTTTTAGTATAATGTCATGTAGTATATGTACATTGAAGATAGAGTACATGAAATGGAAGGGTATTGCATTGGAAATTGTCTTATTGCACGATTCTGTGTCTCACGAACTAATAAACTCATGTCGATGATCGTTCGTGAGCAGGTGAAAGATGCCACACATTGCTGACAGAGTTACCATTACGTCATATTATATGTATAGTCGTTATTGTTGGACTGAGGCGAAAAACTTGTCTTGGATAATTTTGCTAGCAATGTGCCCACCATTCGTCGGTTGCGCAATGACCCCAGGCCCGGGCTGCGCCGCGAGCTGCGATGGACTCATGCGCAAGACGCGTGTGAACTTCACGGACCAAATTTGGTAATTGCGGTATTATTGTTGTAAAGTTCAATAGATTTTACATAATTTCCTTAATTTTCACATGTTTATCGTTCCTTAATGATTTCGAGAATGAATGTAAAAGAACGAATATTCATTTATCTAATTAAAAAAAACATTTAATAATAAAATTTCATTTATTCTATATCTGTGAATAGCAAACAGATTGCTGAAATAATCAACATGTTAACTGCTCTATTAATTACTATAATTTTCTATAACATAATTTTTATATTATTAGAATTATAAGATCCAATATTACCCTAAACTACAATTACCGGACATTTGTAGCCTGTTAAACATTTCTGTTGACCAACTGTAAACTCTAACACGGTGGAAAAGTTGACACGCAACACATACAGTTTTATACGAGACATGTAAATGCGTAACTGAAGCATACGCAAGTTACATACATCGTAAGGTCACTCGCTTGAATTCAGCATTTTACATGCAACTAAGGAAGTGTACCATCGCATTTGCCGGCAGTGTAGCAAAGTTACGTACCTCGAGGGGCTGCAGTGTGTTGTCGTCGACGAGTTGCCTGCGTGCCCGCACGTGCGGCGGCGGCGCGGCGGCGGCGACGGCGAGCGTCAGGGCGAACAGTAGCGCGAGCGAGCGTGCGGCGAACATGATGCGGGAGTGAATACTGCACACAACCAACATACGGCGCCTGCGCCGGTCCGCGTGAAGGGGACGCTGCCGCCGCAGTGGGGATGCGCCTCGTCCTCCATGCATAAGTTGCACAAATGCTCACGACGTCGCAGGCATCGATGACGTAGCATGTGGAACTGAGTAATAGAAAAAACTTCCTGCTCGACACGTGAAAGCCCCAAATTCAGAGTTGCAAAATTGGTAGCGGACGAACAAAATTGCACAAATATTCACGGCGCCGCCGCGCCGGTACAGGCAAACTGACATTGATGACGTAGGATGTAGAACTTGTAATAGAAAAAAAAACTTCCTCTTCAAGGCGTGAGACTTCGAAATTCCGTGGTGCAAATATAGATTTAATCCTAATTTCGCACGTTGTTGCGAAGTTGCTAACACACGCTGCTTCTTGGTTGAAAACACCGATACTGATGATGTATTTACCTAGAACATAGTAGGTATTAGACTGAGATTTTTGTTTAACCCTGGATTATTTTAAATTCTCAGTCCCAAAGGAGTCCTTCTAAAGTTGGCTGGCGGTGCGAAGGTTGGGTTACATGACGAGCATACAGGAACAAAAATAATGACCTATTGCTTCAATGCGGTAAACAGAAAAGGTCTGGCCGTTCCCAATAGATAGATTCACCATTGTTCCAAATATTCAGTTCACTGGTGCTTCTTACTACAGATTCAGGAATTTGTTTCATTCGTAGTAGGTCTATGTATATACCACTATACGAGAGGATGGTTGCGGGACATGATCCACCGTTTAGTGTTAAAAACGATAGATTTTACATAGCTTCGAACACCTTATTTTCTTAGAAATTGAGGTATTCCAGAAATTAGTAGTACTTCAAGTAAACTCTATTGAAAATTTTTTAGATAGATATATGTATGGTAAGTACTGGAGCATTCATAAAATGTTGTCACTGCTACGTAGATGAGAAATACTATTTACATACTAATAAAATAATTTTTTGAATTGTATAGTATTTTTTGAAAAAATAATGTATTATATATATGTTGGCCCAGTATACCATTTAACTGTAGTTACTTACCATCTAAGGTTCAGCTATTTTTCATTTAAGGCAGTGTCGCAACGCTTTTGTATTAATTCTATGGCTTTTAGTGCAACAAAATTAATCAACGTTTGTGGTTGATTCTTCCTCTAAGGTTTATTCCTCATTGCTGAGGGTCGTGATCATTCTAAGGAATTCATTATATAAAACGACTCTCGTGGCAGATTTAATGAGATGGTTTGCCATTGCCTTCTGCATTTCACACACTGATTATCTCAGTGTGCAGGTTTCACGATTTTTTCCTTCACGGCCCGAGTAGTCGGTAAATGTACGAAGATTTTCTAAAAAACCGAAAAACATAGGTACATGGCATTGCCTGGTTTCGAATCCAGACCTCTCGCATGGGAGTCCGACGTCCTAGCCACGACGCTACATTTGCTCGCAGAGAACCTTGAGGTTGATTAGAACATAGAAATGTTAAAGCCCCATTAGGTACATTTTGTATACGAATCGGAGACAAACCGAAGAGCGTGAATGAAGCGATTGACGAGTGTGGAAGAAGCGAGCACAGTTTGTTAGGATCGTTGCAGATGGAACTCTTTTGTCTCTGCCTACCCCTGCATGAAACAGGCGTGAGTTTATGTATGTATGTAATATGTCCATGAGCGTTCAATTCTGTTTTGATTAACTTCCGTGAATTCCTTTTGCCTACGCCTAAACTTGACCTTCAATTTTAGCCTTTCTCCGTCCTCTAATTTCCGCAAACAAATTCTAGTATTATTAAATTTAATAAATTAACCAATACCGTCTTGCGCCAACCGCTTACTCTCGAGTGAACACTAAGACTTAGCATCAATTGTATATAAAAAGCATACACAATTCTCAAATTAATCCAGGGCTACAAGCAACAAAATCTCGTAATAGTAACGAGAAATCAGGACAATTGTTATATACGAGTAGTATCCATTCCATTACAAAAAAATCTCGCACCTAATAATAACGAAAAATCTTGTACAGCGGAGGACAATGTATCCATTACAATATTTCTACCACCACCTAATGCCATACTTAGGTGTAACCTACAAAGAAAGGTACTGAGGAACCTACGTAGAGGAAACTGAACAAGAAATGTACTTATAGTTAAATCTTCCTTAAAATACAGCCACCCACTTCTACGATGTAGCTCTACTCTAGACAGATAACATGAGACTTAAAATATTAAGCCTTAATAAAGTGACCTTAACATTAAGGCCGTTCTTGCAACTCACGGCACCTATAAGACTGCAGCAATTAGATAGTGTAGATTTCACTGTATTATAACACCTAAAAGACCTAACAGACCCTTAGGATTTAGGTGCTGAACTCCCTGGGTGTGGGTGTGTGGGGACTGAGTGTACCCCACACACCCACACCCAGTCAAAATCTTCGTAATATCTTAACTAAAAGGCTTAAGGTACTTATTTATTACTTACACTAGATTGAATACAATCGACGATTAAGTCGGCTAATTCGGCAGTGATTCTGTTCACAAGATCTAAATCGCAGACTTTTAGTCAGACTGAATACAATCAAGCACTTAAATTTTTGCTTAATTTTTTTTTGTTGCGTACCTCCTAGCTTCTAAAAATCGCGAAACATATATTGACCCATTTCGACTACATAGATCTTAGACATTCTAATAAAGCTATTTTTGATTACGGTCATATGACCTTATGAAGAAAAAGATTAATTATGATGTTAATATTAAGCTGCAAGTGATCAATAAAGGTTGTATGTATTGTATGTAGGTTGTAATACCATATCATGAAAGTGATACATTTTAACACAATTAAACAAGTATTGTTCGACCAATATTTTGACGTCTGTATGTTCTGATTTGCTCCATACAAACGACATCAACGCTATCGCCTGGTTCCAGCATAGATTTTCGTCAACAGAAAGACCCAAACCCAACATTGTTACCTGCTGTAGTGCCATCCAACGGGGGATTCTAAGGGGAAATTCATAGACATAGGTGGATTAACCAATTACGAAGTCCTATAAGCTTACCATTCCCACTTGATTGAATTCAGTCTGACTTAATTCAGTCAAGTATATGCATTCAGTAAGGTTACTCTGCTATTTACAGCCTGTAAATAGAAGCCTGTCTAATAGTCGACTAAATCATTGATTAACTATCTATTCAATTCAGGATTGAAAGGATATAAACCTTTCATTTACGCCTCAAGATACCATGTGTATTGGTTTGTTTTTCCTGTCAAATACTTAACTCTCAATACGATACATAAATAGATAAATAAACAATACAATTCGGTAGTTTCCTAGTAACAAATATTAAATAATGCATTTCTTAAAAATTTTGAAATAGATTTTTATTTCTAAATATTTAAGATTTTTAAAATTGATGGTCAAATGTGAAAACAGAATTGAACATCGTTGAAAATTAAAGTTACATGCAATTAAAAATCAGTCGATATTATTTGTAATACATAAATAGTTTTTAAAAAAAGTTTTAGGTAATTCGTAAATAAGTAATTCGGTAACTAAATAAAAATATATTAAATTTAATCTATTATATGTACGTATATAATTAAAACTAAGGAAATAACATATATTACGTATCTACAATGTTAAATTGTAGCCCACACGAACGAGTCACGGGCAACAGCTGGTTTCTTTTAATAAACTTCGAAGCATTGATTTAAACCACAGATACTGAACACTAAGCCCCCCTTTAGTTTAGAAGCAGACTGACTCTCTTAGTAGGTATGTAACGTGACCATTGTCACTTTTGCATCAGCCGGCAAAGTTATTTCCTTTGAGACCGTCACACATGAAGCGAGCTATAGCCTATCATAATCATAGTCGCCTCGTAAGACAGCCACGGGAAGAGTTGGGGTGGTGCTAATCTTTAGGGCCGGCACGACACGGCACAATAGCTATAGCCTAACACTAATACATTATCGCCAAGTTGAGTGATGAATAATCTGGCGAGAGATTAATATAGAAATGGGATCCTAGCCAGATGGATCCTTTGGAGTCCAAGGAAGTAAGTGACAATCCACGTCAATGACCAATCAGAGATCTGATATTCCAAACAGAGACTACGGTGTTCAGCAGTGCCTATGTGATTTAGTCGCTAATGGCAAAAGCTGATTGCACACAATAAACAAAATTATGTTTAAGTCTAGAAAAGGGTGAAAAAATTGGCCGCGAGAAATAACAACAATCGGAAAGGCTAGTCGCAGGTTCGAATCCTCCTCGCGACAAAAATTTTCATACTTTTATAAAATCGATTTACTGCTTCGCTTCGCGAATAAATAAAATTTTCAAAATTGTTTTTCAGAGATATTGCTATTCAGAGGTTATTGTGCGAAAACTATAATATATCTACGGAATTATTTATAACTTGCCGTTGCGCGCAACTAAGTTCGCGTTCCATACTTTCTTTGCCCTCACATTTGACCCATTTTAATAGAATTTTCAAAACGTCTATAGCCTATATGTTAATCTGGACTTATATAAATATATCCATGAAAACTGCATCCAAATCAATTCAGTAGATTTATCGTATGTATGGTATGTATAGATTTATCGTATGTATGGTTAGTAGCCAACCTATTGCCGGAGTTGTTCAGGCCGCCCGTAGGCCTCTGACACGGCTTTCGAACGGCAACAACTGCGACCGACTGTTTAAAGTGCTCTCCGAAGCACAGAAGAGTTCAGATGAAATATGCCACTAGCGGTCACCGATCCTGGTTCTGATCGCGGCCAACGTAGCTTAACTAGCACGATCATTATCCGTCTAAGATTGTATCATCTACATTATTATGTCATTGTTACTTAGAAATAGATTGCCTAAGCTTTTTTTGGCTATGACTAGGTTAGATAGGAGACGGGCCAGAGGGCGACACACTTTCATTGCCTGTATTACGATGACATTCGCGATCTCATGTATTGAATTTCGTAATTTTTTTGCCTCTTTTACTTTTTTTAAAATAATTGTGCCATTATTATTGGCTACAGTACAAACTGCATGAATTTCCTGATAGTAGATAAGCAGTAATATTTCAGTAAAATATGGCACGAATACGATACGAATGTGTAAAATCACTTGTAACATATTCAAAGAAAGGAATTTCAGTTTTAGAGAAGATTCACAAATTATATATATTTTAGAGAGAAAAACTGCTACTAAATATTTTTGTCTGAACTCTTCATAAAAATCTAGCAGTGGGCAACGACTAATATAAATGGGTAATAACTGCACTTGAATTTTTTTTATAGATTTGTGAAATATATAAATTCAGAAACAGAATAATGTAAAATTTGTTGTAGTTTTTTCTTAGGTGGACAATTTACTTTGTTAAGATTATACAGAGTGTAACAAAAACCCTCTATAAATTCGAAAGGGGGGTGTTCGTTTAGTATCTATAACTAAGTAACTTGTGAAAGTTTCGCGAATTTAGAGTTGGTTCCATAGTGATATGGCACCAACTCAAAATTCGCGAAAAAAAATCAGCTGTTTCATACAGTTCGGTCGTGGTATTGAGCTTTTTATGGAACAGTTGATTTTTTCGCGATTTCAGTGTTAGCCTCATAGTGAAAGTTGGTCTGATATGGATACTAAATACCCCACTTTCGGCTCTATATGTTTTTGTTCCTTCTAAGTCGTGTTCCTCATTGCTGAGGGTCGTGATCATTCTAAGGAATTAATCACATAGAACGACTCTCGTTGCAGATTTAATGGGGTGGTTTGCCATTGCCTTCCCCGTTTCACACACTGGTTATCTCAGTGTGCAGGTTTCCTCACGATGTTTTCCTTCACCGTCAGAGCAGTCAGTAAATGTACGTACGTCTTTTAAAAAACCCGAAAAACTCATTGGTACATGGTATTGCCTGGTTTCGAACTAGGACCTCCCGCATGGGAGTCCGACGTCCTAGCCACGACGCCACCGACGCTCTATGTTTTTGTTACAACCTGTATAAATCAGGACGAATAAATTGTGATTTCCAAGATTCAATAAGTAAGTAAGGAAATAAAAAATAAAAAATACATTATGAACGAGCGTATCATTCATTCGCATTATTTTTTTAATAATTCTACAACAGCAATACATTGGTTACTTAGCCAACAAGACATCACATCAATACCTTAGCAAAACCGTCATGGATCACTAGCATCGGAAGAGGGTTAATAATACTTGAACTAAACTAGTATAACCGCAGAGTTGCGACACTAAATATAAGAACATGAACGAGCAGGACACGTTGCATTGCAACATTGAGTCGTCCTCCAATCACTCTCGAACTTATTACAACTGTTAATACACGGGTTTACCCGTAACAGTAGTATACAGTGGGTAACAAAATAATATCTATATTATCTTGCAGACTCCGTCATCATCGAACAATTTGGATTCAAAATTACATATAAATATAAATAATATAAATCCGCCTAGGCTAATGTTACAAATAAATACATACGAGTACCTACATATATCTAAATAAAGTATCCTAAAATCTTCTACTACTCTGTGAAAAGACCTGGCTCAGGTCGCTCCCTGCAGGTAGTGGAGGAGGCTGGCGGCCAGGAGGCTTTATAAGCTTCTGGTCCCGGGATAGCGGTAGATATATCGTTTACTTGATAAGTGAAAATTGTATGCACAATGTTTTTTTTTTACACAGTTATGGTGTGCAGCATGCCAATAATTACTCAGTTATTGATATTGAGTCTCCCAGTAAGCAACTAATGCAGGTTTTTTATCACACCCTGTACAAATATAAGTAACTTAGTTACTTATTTCATAATAATCAATTGAAAGTCGATTTATATGTCTGAAGTCTGAAGACAAATCAAATTGAAGACATTCAAATGTTACATTAAAGTTACACTTAACGTAAAGGTCAAAACTTGCAGTTATTCCCTTCTAAAATGATTTCTAACAGTAAATAAGGGGTAATCAAAACATATTTTCCGTGAATTACCTAATGGAGATTAAATCGTTACAAATTGCCGGTAGGTACGTGTAATGTACTGGCAACACCTCCCCTAATTACCTTAATTAAATCACATGAAATAGAATCTTACAACAATTTCGATTAAAATAGGAATAAAATTGCTTTATTACAGCATCAAGATATGTAATGTTAATTACTTTTTATTTTAAAGTATTAGGAAACAAACACACAACGCAGTTTATACAGTAAGTAACCTGCTCCATTATTTTGTTACATCATCGTAAATATTTACATTTATTCCGTTTACGTTTACTCGTATTCAATTCTATACAAAGAGATGGATGAAACCAAATATCTTCCGAATATTCGAATGTATAATCTTAAAATATACACGGAGTTATAATAACGACCCGTATGTATATCCCGACCAGGAATATGAAAGAGTCAAGAGGGCGCCATTGCTATTTTTATAATCTGTGTTGTAAATAGTACCATTTATTTCCGCAATATTAATAGTTGGGTCTCTTTACATAATTTCAGATAAAGTTGATATTATTGTAATTTTCATGTATTATAAGATCATGTTGACCTACTTACACCTATCCATTCATTTTAGTTATAATAATCTAAGTAGGTACTCGTATATCTTTATTAGAGCCGTTTATTGCAATGTCCATTATTCAAAGCGATTATGAAGTACTACTCATTATACATTCTACGTTTCAGTTATAAAGTTTCCTAAATATACGTTAAACTCTCATCACACGCAGTTACAATGTCCATAAATTATATATAGTCTGCCATATTACATAAATATTTCTTAACTCTTGTTTTTATGTACAAATTTATCAGATCACCCACTGACCCACACTCTCACAAAGCGATTCAGTAATTCTATTAGCATACTAATAGTTGCCCGCGGCATCATCTACACAAACAAAATAGGATTTTACTACACTTTTATTAAGATTTTTGATAAATTCTTTTTAACAAGTTATTACTTTTACTCATAAGTTGCATAATTTGTTTATTTTTTTTATTGTTGCGTATTTGGAGCAGTATGTATATACTCGTCACGATTAATAAAGCCCTTTTTATGGCGAAACACTGTATTTTTTTTAATTACCCCTTCATAAACAATTACAGATGTAGCATATTTTTTACGGCACTTTACTTTATATGGCAATATACGCGTAATAAACATGTAAGTACCTATCTTTTACTTTTACATTTTTTTGCAAGAATAGCTATTTTAAAAGTAACATTACGTGATTCTCGTTTAGATATAATCAGAGCGAACAATTTACTTAGTTATTTACAATGTTTCACAAAACAATATTTTAAAATGTAAGACTTCTGTGGTACCGACTTTCTTTATTACGTACCATCGAAGTTTATTATATAATATATTCAACAAGGATTTTTGAGACATCACTGTTTAGAAATTTATAATGTCGTATATGGTAGTCTTTATAATAAGTAGTAGTAATTAGTGGTAAGCTTTAAATAATACTAACACAGTCGTATCTCATTCTAATTTAATAATACTAAAACAGTGTGTACTAAAAATATTATTAAATATAGATATATTGAAGTGGCACCAAACCCAAACACCAACATCGAAAGTTCTATGTAGCTTTATTCCAATGCGTAGGTGTAGTTTTGTAAGTTCTGGTTGTGGCGGCGTAGATGGATTCGTTCCTATTACTTCAATCCGGCTTGACCAATATTCGCACAAAACAAGCTTTTTACCTCATCTAATATATTCATCGTGAATATTGTAACTAAATAAGTGAGATTGCTTAATAAATTCATGAGACATTAGGGCGTAACCTGAATTTGGTTTTGGAAGAAAAAGTAGATAGGTATGTACTTACACGTACTTAATCTAAATTAAAGAGGATGATGGGAAAGGGTATTAAGTTATTAATAAAATGAGAACTGATAAACCCTCTAAAGCCGGAATGTTGAATTGAGACGATTTTTTTTGGACCAATCCGGAATAAATCTGTAGGAACGCGCTATGTGAGAACATGGAATGACGTAACGTCAGTTGTATGAAAGGGAAAAGGGAAGATCTTCCACCAGGCGGGGTGTTGTGCCTGGTGACCAGGTGTCCTGGTCCGATGACATGTAGGGAAATTCAAACATTACGAACGGCGTTGTGATCGCGGTTTTGCTAATGTCTCCAGAAAAGACCGAGATCTGGTAATAGGCTTTCACCAGATCGATTTTGGAAAACATGATGCAGCCGGAGAGTTGATGAGCAAAGTCTTCGATATGTCGAGCTTTCACTATTCTAATTTTCTAATTAAAGTTATTATGACAATTATTTTTATATTCCATTCCTTTCTCGATTCAGTGGGAGTAAATGTCTAGTTATAGTGTTGTTACCGAACTTATAGTAAAATAGTTCAAGCTTTTAGACCTTAAAGTCTAGGCTACGTTAGTAACTACAATACTTATGTAACTTTTAGAGGGGCGGAAGGAGCAGCATAGCCGCCGCCGCCGTCGCGAACGAGGTGATATTTACGCCAGATAACACAGACAACCATACAAATGGCACTAGTACGGAAATGTACGCAATTAGACAAATTTCCGAGACTATGTACGCTTGACGTTCTCTCTACTAACTTACTCGCTATTTGCACGGTTGCTTAGTCTTGTATCCGAAATGTCGAAAATAAAAAATACATAATGCCAAAACTTTTTACACAATTTTGTTGAAAAACTAATTCATGAAGACAGATTATAAGCTTGTACTGCATATTTTAAAAGAACTTTGTATGTGAACCTCTTATTATATCTTGTTAGATAGATGTAAATAGATTCTACTTTGCAGTTATATCATTTTTCAATAATAAATGTTACACCGAAACAGGATTTTATTAAAAAACTATGTAATATCAGAAAATAACAATAAAATTGCATAACAGTATTTTCTTAAAGATGCTCGGAAATGTGCTAAATACATTCGAATTTTGAGCCAGGAAAGTACATACTTCCTGTCTAGAAGCCAAATACATAATTTAAAAAAATAATTGACGACAGTAATGGATTTTCATACAACCTTACCGGGCTTTGTCATCTTACCGCACAAATAAATTTATTCTTATTCTAAGGTCAGGAATCCTCTCGTCAATTGTTTTTTTACTTTTTTAAATTAGCGTTTCCCCTCCCCGCGCTGCCCCGACACGTGCACCTGCACCACCAGCGCGAGCAGCTCCAGCTCCTACTGTATAATTCCACTAATTTCCTTTTATGGACGCCTAGTACTTTCGACTTGGAAGCAGTATTTAGAATGTATTTTTTTTTCCTTTTACTCGCATTATTTGAGAAAAGCACTATATAACCATCGGCCGAAATAACCATTTTTGGCTTTGGATAGTTACAAATCCTCGCCTACGGCTCGGCCTTTCAATGTGATCCTCGGCCAATAATGGCCAATTTCGTGGCCTCTGCAGTAATGTACTATTTTTCCATCAGCGACCAGTTGCATAGTTATGTATTAGTAATTATGTAGTTATTCTTCCACAGCCATTAAGACGCATAATACCAATTATTGATTACAAAATATCTGCAGGCAGTAAAAATAGAGAGATACCTATATTTAATTGTACATTTTTCAATAATAAGGAAGCACTCAAATAACAAAACAAGTAATATTGGGGTCATCATAAAACTCGTTTTTCAACGCACATAAAATTTCTTCAAAATTCTCGTAATTATAGTTTAATTTCTTTTAACAGAAGTTACACATGCAAATAGAAACTAGAAAATTTATGCTGATTGTGATATTAGAGATTTTAGAGGTAGGTATTATATTTAGTATATAAAACGATACCATTTACCACTGTAGATATTTGATCTAAGTATTACAAAATGACCTTTTTTGCTAAAACGGCTATCTGCTGCTGTGTTAGTGAAAACCAAATGAACAAGGCTAAGTGGTCATAAATACATGTATAACTGTTGCATGAACACTTTTTGACTTTTTACTTTCAGCATCCAGCTCAATTTACAAAAGTGCTTCGGTAAACCTCAACCTTGGCGCAGGAGAGAGGCGATTAAACTCATTTATTTTCTGAGCGCTTCACAAATGTGTGGCTTCATAAATGACCGCTGTGAAGCAATCTGAAATGTCGGCCGGACTTTACTGACCGGATCACAATTTCGGAGCTGTGTAATAATATAATCTTTCGCTTCTGCAAACCACTCTCATACAAGGAAAAATACGAGGATACGGGACCTCATTCTCTTTCTACTTTACGAGTGTGTTAATCATAGACAAAAACGTAAATTTCTAAAGTATAGCTTTGAAAGTTTAGTAATATTAGACTTTTAAATGAAGTTTTACTTACAAAGTTGTAGTTCTACAACATTTTATGATTGTTGTATCGTAAAGAGCATTTAAACAATATAGGCATTGGATTGGATTTTAATATTTTTGGTGGTCCAACCATCATCCATTATTTATTTATTTATCCAGTATTTATACCTGGTCAATACCAAATAGGACAAAGACTTAGTTTATCAAACAATTATGCGCCCATAAGGTGCGACTAGGTCCTAGGTCGCCTAGCGAATTGACGCTTGGAATCGTTTATAGTGATTATAACTTTATGATCTGAACTGTGTCGCAACCGTCAGCCAGGCCTTAACCCGCAAACCCGCTTCGACGCTTTGTTCTTGTCCACCGCATTATAATATCAAACTATGGTAATAACCGCGACGAGTTTTTGTATCAATTAAAGAAATTTGACGATTAAAAGTATTTCAAAAGTATGTCGTGGTCGATCGAAATTCCTAAGTATGTAGAAATTAGTATTTACAGTGTGGCATTTCGAGAAAAGTTGTTAGATAAGGCAAAGGGGTTTCGAGGTTGACAGCCTTCACATTAATTAACTTTAAGTTCTTTCGTTTTTAGGGTTTCGTACGTCAAAAGGTAAAAACGAAACCCTTATAGGATCACTTTGTTGTCCGTTCATCCGTCAAGACCGTTTTTCTCAGGACAGGCTGAAGAAAACTTGAACAAAATAAAATTAATGTCAAATACCTACTAAAGTAATGACCATAACGCAAAAATGGAAGATCTCCAGCAAACTAAACAACCCGCCTAAACTATAAGAAATAGATAGATATATTATTTTAGAAAGACGATACAGTTTTTTTTCAAAATGGCGACTATTTTATTTTCATACTGAAAACTGTTTAATAGATTGATGGGTTCTTTACAAACACATTGTAAAATACTTACTGAATTTTACGGTAATAATAAAGATATAATGGTACAAAACCTTCAGACACGCGGGTCTTACTCGCACTTGTCCATTTATTTTAATAGGTATTAGGTATGTATACGAGTATTTATTCATTGTTTTACTACTAATCTTTTATTATTTTATTTATGAAGACCACCTTACACAATTTCTAAGACTGAGCTAAGATGACTACATCCGAGAATGAATAGCTTTCAAAATATTGAATTGCAAATTTTTAAAGGTGTTTTTGTTTTTATGTCATATATAAGAATTTTCGTTACGGAATCAACAAACGAAATGCATAAGTATAAGTTTGCATAAGCCTACAAAAAGCTCGTAGAGTCGAAACGTCATTTCACTCTTTTTCTTTATATACCTATAAATAATCCCTCAGGCGCGTTAGGTCCTATTTCCGAATCGTCTATTAAGTCTATTTCCCCGAATGGTGTCCCGGTTTAATTAATCCCATCGAAAACTCTCTTGCAAAATTTATTGAGGTGAGATAATGTCTATGGGCGAGGGTGACCACTTACCATCATATCAATCAAATCTCACCATAGATGCATTTGTTAGATCTGCGTTTTTTGATTACTCACACTACTCGTATTATGACATCAAGTTCGTACATAACAAAATTACGTAACTCCTAAGATTAAAAGATTCTACGATAATAAATAAGCGAGTTCAATGTGTGTGAAATGGAATACCTACATAGCCGAAACTCTTGTAAATTATTATTTTACGAAATATTTTGTAAAAAAGAAACTCGCTTAAGCGAGTTTAATCTTAAGATTGTCTTGAGAGATCTTCAATACTTCGCTACTATAGTTCTATACAGATGTTGAATGCTCATTAACCTCGAATCTCGCTATTAATGCGGTGGAGACATTCCTCAATGCGAAAAAACCCGCTAATTGCATATAGTTTAAGCCTTTGGCAAGCAAACTCTTAATTTACCAGGTGTTACACCTACATATTTTGAAAACAATTCTATTCAGTTTTAAAATCTCAGGTTCGGTTAAAAAGATAACATACTGTACAGTGTAAAGTATTCATCATCTCTGTTATGATGTACAGTACCATTTAATTATCATATTAGAAATAGTAGAAATGGGTAACTTCATTAAAGAAAGTAGAAGCACCAACTGAAAGTTTTATAACTTATTTTTATTTCTATACACGTATTATTAATATACTTCACAATAAATCTTACCAACTTTAATTCTTATTTTTAAATTATGATATTACTAGATGTATAGTAACCTTAGTATACTATTTAATGTAGGTACGTAACAATGCGATTTACACCCTGTAAATAGAAGTATGTCTAATTAAGAGTAAAAGCACTCTAGTACAATAATATGCAGGTACTCGTACATACATACATAGGCAATAAGGTGTATTTGCTTGTCCAGTAACATAACTACGAGTACAAGTATGTAATTCATTTCTACTTCACACATTCAAAGAAGAAGCAACTAGTGTGTGACCATTGCGGTCATTGACTTGTTTATAACTTCTATACTATTCATTACATCTAGAAGCATGCTTACGTATTAGTGGATTACTTTTGAATGCAAATCATCTTAACTTTACACTGAGCATAAAACACAATCCACAATTGAGAAATATACTTACACATAATTTCATATTGCTTCGTTGGTTTTAAATTTCGTAACTAAGGCACCTATCTAAAAAATAAAGCACCATGTTCTTTAACTTGACATGACAAACGACGTATACAGGTTACGGAAAGGTATGTGTAATGGAATATCTTGGAATAATAGTTGGGGAGCGTAACGAGTGATTGTTTTCTTTAATGTTACACTGATTTCAGTCACGAGATTTAAATATGTTTAACCTTTATCCTTTTAGGTAACATTTAGTTAAGTAACCCTGATTTTGTGATATTTGTTTCGCTAAGAAAGCAGAAAAAAGTTATATCGTTTGTCAAAATATTCTCTTTGTTTCTTATCACTATCTGTATTGACGTCATATTGCCAACTTAATCAGAGCCCTTTTGAATTAGAAATCACTGCTCCATCTCCCGGTCTATTGAATAGTTATTATATCATGGACAAAACGAGCAAAAGGAAGTCCAACACACTGTCGGGCGTCTGCACACGGCATCGAGACACTAGTTTCGAAAGTATTTCGCAACAGATTATATCCTAATTACGCAAGCGACACATAACATGGTGAATTTTAAATTTTGTTACAACAGATTATAGTAAATTCTATAGATCATCTTTCGTCATTCATTGTGAGATATTGACAATGTGTCATAGAATGCCGGCAGACAAAGACGGTACTTTCGATTTCTGTGCAATTAATTTTCTTCCGTCTGCCGTGTCGTGCTGACCATAAATAATAGCACCACCCCAACTTTTCCCGTGGGTGTCGTACGAGGCTACTAAGGCACTTGGTGGTTACTATTTTACACATAGTAGACGGCGATAGGCTCGCTACCTATCACGTTTGTCCATCAAATCTTACGGTGAACAGTGGAAACTACCTATGATGAAGATGGTTTCTCTGTCTACCCTCTCGGGGATTATGGACGTGAAAGTTATGCTATGATAAAAATTTTCCTTTCCAATTACAAAACCAGATAAATATTTTCTTTTTTTTAGACAGGATTTAAAAACATTTTAAAAAACGACCATAATAACATTGATTCGAAATAAAAAACGAAAGAAAAATGCTTTACTTAGAAACGCAGCGATAGCTGTAAAAGTAACAAGTTACCAAATCTGTAAATCTTGAATTTTTCCTGACCCCTTCGTAGAAAAAATGTGTAAAACATACCCGATGTCATGACACCTATAGGCTCCTGGCGTTGCTTCACACGCCACGACCTCTAACATTCGTCATATTAACATAATCTTAGCGATTGCTATAGCCCTCACGAAGCTCCGCCCATGACCGTTGACCACCATTGTTTGCTATTTACATAACAAATTACTTAATTTAGAAAATTCTATCTATGAATATATTTATCAGGGAAATACCGTTAAGTTATGCATGGCATCCTTTTTAGCGATTAAATATACAATAAGTAACTGTGTTTATTCTATGACCCCTGAAAAGAGATGCAAGACCTAAGATTTCTACCTCTGAAATTGAATAAAGTCTTTCCTGGGATATTCAAGGAGGTAGATGATGATCACCTATTGGCATTATGGCATATCTGAAGGAGTAATACCCAAGTTCTGCAACTTTAAGTTGTTATCTACACACGTCCGCTTCAGTCGTAGACCTCAATGCTATGGATCGTGACCCACAACAGCAGGTGTGTAATCTTGGCATTCGCACGCCACTCTTCCTCAAAGCGTTCTCCAGCGTTCCCTAAGAGACCTGTCTATCGAGCTGCCTTTAACCACGCATTCTCTCCCTCTCCATCTCTACATGGATGGAGAATTCTGGAATGTTTTTCGTCTGTCAGGCAAACATGTGGAATATAGTGTTAGTGCAGTAGATGATATTGTATCAGCTATATTTCTTAATTTTAACTTAATTGCATCGAGAAAAAAATACAAAAAAGTTCATTGACAAATATGGACGGATCAGCGTCGCACTGGTGTCAAGTGGGGTCAGAGTGTGTTTCCAAATTACACGGGCATTATTACTGGGGTGTAGCACGTTGTTCTGCCTACTTTATGATTTTTGACAAACAAATTTTTTGAAGTCGTTCAGGATAAAGAAATCGGTCTATTAGCGCCCTACCCTCTAGAACAATGACGTGAGCACTGACATCGAGCCACGGAATTGGCCCATGGGTTATATATCTTCATACATTTTATATTTCCGTGCCCGACTAATGTATGGGAAAAACTCAAACCGCATGCGCCAACTGGCAGACGCGGTTTCCTTATAAAACTTCTCTAGCAAGAAATCTAATAGGGGTGAATTTACTCAATGTGGAAGAATAGGTAAACCTGTCATGCCATATTTTTTCCTGACGGACTAAAAATTTACCAGTATACGAGTTCATATAAATTTCAAATTCTTTATATATAATATTTACGTTACGATTTGTTTTCAACATTGGGAACATAAATTGGGGTGAATCAGATAACATCTTATAATTATTATATCTTGATGACCATATCATCAAGATATAATAATTATAATAGGTGACCATCACCTATTATGTCTTGAGACAATAACTAGAAATATATTAGTTATATATTTGAAAATTAGCAATTGTAATTCGCCTGTTATCTGAAAATAATTACTTATCAAATTAAATTTCGCTAACTCGCAAATCATCTACAGTTCCGGAAATACTCGAAGTTGCAACCTGTCTACACTCTACCTATAGGGGAAATACGACTATGATTGCCCGCCGACAGATATTACCAATGCGACAAAAAGACCTATCACTAAGTATTTTTCTGAACTCATAACTGAGGGAGCGGGCACCGACTGCGATGTCTGGACAAACACTGCACTTGATATATTTTTATAGAGTTGATAAATAAACGGAATAATATATTGTTTGTTGTTGTTGTTCCTTAAGCAGCCAATCAATATATGCTATACCCTATACCTACTGTGTTTCGTAATTATGTTTTAATATATCTTCCGGTAGTTTAAATACTCTTATATCTATTATTTGGTATTAAATATCACGAAAATGACGCTTGAAAATCGATTTGAAAGTTATTGTGTCGTCAGTGGTGCAGTATGTACTATGATATCGGGCTCTCATGCGGGGCGGTGCGGGATCGATTTCAAGCAACTCATATACGTTAATGATTTTTTGTTATAAGTATCTAATCGCCTGCGAACCCAGGTTGGCTGTTGCGGAGATAATCTACACAATTGGGGGTTTTCCAGCGATCAAGTAAAGTGTGAGTGTAGTGTCTCCCCGCAAACCATGGAGCACTTGCACTGCTGTCCCGCGTGTCCGACCACCTGCACGCGGGAGGACCTTTTCGAGGCCAACCAGAGGGCTATCAATGTGGCTGCCTTCTGGTCGGGAAAAATTTAATTCGGATCATCAACACGAAAGAAGAAGAAGTATCTATTCTGCAGAAAAATGGGCACAAGTGCGGCATTCTATTACCCACGATCGGAAGTACTAGACAATAAGTCGCTAACTTTTAAGCCAATTATAAACAAACTGTACCTTGTAATTGAAAGATTTTATATTATATGAGTAGTGAAGGTATTTTATTATTAATATTTTAATGAAATTAAAACTCAGTTTAATTGAAAAAAATACAGTTTTAAATATAGGGACGTTGTAATTATTACGTTTTAATATCAATTTAGCTTATTGAAACATACCTTCTCTGGGAGGTATTAAATTTTAATGATCGTGTTAGCCACGATAGATCGTAATGGATTCCATTTTCATGAAGCTACCAAAAATGGGTTATTGAGTTTGACGCAGCTTCCCTGTTTATTTGTAACTTCTTATTGCAATAATCAAAGATCTCATTATTATGCGGTTTTTATATAAAGGTTGTTACTCATGGAAAATATTCTTGAGTTTTGTTGAGAATCTTCGGTCTATCCGATAAAAGATCCCACCAAAAACATAAATGTCTTTTTTCACATTTAAGCAAGTTAGGTAGGTACTAGATATTTGAATACAAGAAATAAGTAAGTAGTCTGTTAGTTTCGCCGATAAATAATTGAGATCTAAGTGGGTGTCAAGTACAATTAAACTTCCAAACTAACGTACAAAAATAAACAACATTGTATATAACATTTTATAGAACTGTTATTGTAATAGCTTAAACTTTAAACTAAAACCCTAATTTGTCAAGTTTTTACACATAGCAATATTATTCTAAAAGTTTGTTCAATAATCAAAATATTTTAATATACTTTCGAGAAAATTTTGTTTCTGTTGTTATTTGAGACTAATTGAGACTGACAGTTTGATTTAAAACTATATTACCCGGCCTGGCTTCGGTTCAATTAAGGATAAAAAGGACCATCCTCGGTGCCCACCCGAAAACCGGATTTCTTAAATAACACCTAGAAATTAGATAGTATTCCTTTGTGGTTTTGTTTTAAAGAAAATTAACATGCGAATACATCCATTGTATATGTAATGTATATGTAATTTGTAAATAAGGCTGTAAGCTACCCAAATAAAATAAAATAAAATAAATAAATTTCTCGAGTTTGTACAAAGATTCACGTAAATCGCTTGAGTAGTTTTAGCGTTATTAAGCAACAAATACTAATGTAATGTAATGTGTTTCACATTACAGTTTTATTATTAATATGTTTTAGTATAGATTACGCAATGTAAAGTTCACCTTTACAACTGTGATTCACATTATTTAATAATCATGAAGTACTAGGTACTGCAGGTGAAGAACTTAAGGAAGGGAACTCTTCCATGTAGGTAGTAGTTATAGTTTACAGAAAAAGTTTAGTTTAATTTGACTTATCAAGATAATTAAATTATAATTTTTCGTTGTTTTTATACAAACAATGAGATTGCAAACCATACGTTATTTGATAAAATTCAAATGACAATTCGAACACATTGCCACTACATTGAAACGTTCCCTAATAGGATAGTTAGAAAAGGTCTTAAAGTCGATCTCTCGCAAAAGTGTTAGAACTCGCCCTGTGAAAATGGCTATGATGCATCCAATGGAATATATTTCTTCCCTTTACGCTTATTAATATTAACAATCTGGCACTGTTTAGTAAACGAGTACCTTGATCAAAAAGGTTGGTAAGTACGTATATACGACTAAAATGTATTAGGATAAGTAATTCGCTATAAAATTGTAATTTTAATGAAAATTCCTAGAAAACACAATATCGAGTGATTTTTGGAAAAAATTTAAAATGAAAATTTTATTTATTTATTGGGTAATAATATAATATTATGATATGATACCCGTGTTAGGTAAATTTCTTTCACGTGTTGTATGCTTAAACCGCGTCATCAAAGCTCCACGCACGTGTAAACAGAAACGACCGGCCGCGTTGATTTGCCAAGTTTCGGTCTGTATAATGCGTGATTAAATGAGAGGAAAGGAAAACCATGCTTTCGTGGAAATGTGACGAAGCAGGGTTGATTCGGCAACTGAAGGGAGGTGAGAGGCTTTAACTGACAGCGCGGGGAGCGAGGAGAGGGGTGTTGGTGGTGGCTACTCGGTACACGCAGCACCGGCGCCGGCGCATGCCAGCACTCGATCGCGCGCGCTCGTTTCGAACGCTCGTGTCTACGGCTACATCAAGCTTCAGCCCATATTGCCTCCCGTGAGTGTCCGTTCCAAGACAACCTAACTGCTGCCTGCGAACCACAAGCTTGGTAACGTACCCGCACACACGGATTCAGACAAACACACACCGGCGCGTGCGCTTGCATAAGCGCACTGTTTCCGCATCACCGCTAGTTACGACAGCAAGAAAGTGAAGCGCACGCGCCTCCAAAACAGACACAGTGACCCATCTGCCGTGACATGTATTTTGCACCCATGTCACGGAAGGTCGTTCACTAAAACAACAACAACACATACTAATTGCGAATTGAAATGTATTAGTGGTAAAGTAATTAATTGTGCATATATTTCGTTATTGAGCGGTGAAGTGTCGGCATATCAAATCATAATTAGCCGTCGAACTAAATCGAATGCAATTCGCGTTAGTTGCTACACCACGCCGCAACCTCGCCGCCCGACATTGGGCGGGTTTCGACACCGGCTGTACAACTATCGACTGATAGAAAACGATTTCGATAACATTGAAACTCGAGGCGACACCACGTTACCATTTTAATACGATTAATTCATCAAATGGATTGAAGTAAACTGATGTTCCGGATCTGCGTCGACCTTATACCCGTTCAAAAGTCATGTTCGTTTTGTGGTTAATCGCTAGCGCATCGTAAGAAAGACATCGATCGAGAAATTTTAAAATAACAATTACTTAATCAACTTGTGATGATGATATCTTTATCTTCTTCTCGGAGTGAATCTCCACATCAATATTTTCTGTATTAAGTAGCTTTGCGAACTTCTAGTTACTTCTTATTTCGCTATGCGAAACTGTAGTTTGTGTAGTGTTGCTTTTCTTCTCCTGGTATTTCTAATCTATTTATTTCGTACCTATCTTTCTTGAATATTCCTACTGAATCTGTCATACATCATCATCAATCAAGTACAAACCTAAGTTGCCGCGATAATTAGGGAAAAAGCTACGTCAAGCTAAGTCAGATCAGTTTGATCCTAGCCCATGAACTAGCCCCCTAAGCTTTGTAATTGAAAAAACATTTACATTCTATGACTTCTTCGTGACAAAATTGTCCTCTCCAAATTAGCATACTCGTTTATCTAAGAGCTAAATCAAATCGTCACGTAACTTGTAACTACCTTTTGTTTGGATTAGGTTGAACGAACGCATCTTACCAATCAATCGCTTCTAAAAACATTGATCTTTGTATCGTTACCTTAAGAAAATACAAAATCTTTAATGGAATTTTGGGACATCCAAGGTTGTTGTAAATTAACTATTTATGCTTAGTCATGAATTATACATAAGTACAAATACCGGTACAAATAATTATTCTTTGATTATTATTACAATATGACTTGTAACATCCGCGTAGAGCTTTGCGTTACACACGTCAGAATAGTGGTAAAGTACTGTTTTAAACATAATTTGTACTTACCTTACATATTTAGAACGTTTTTAAATATCTTACCGATTGACTTTCTCAATTTACTGTCATATTTAAAAGAAAATATTAATTACATGTTGGTTTTATTCGATCTATTTATACAATGTAACTGAGGTCGATAATGACTCAGGTCATGGTACCGTAGCTAACAACCGTAAGATCGGTTGCTGATCGCAAATCGGAAGGTCAAGGCTGCGTCATTTGACCCCTCTCCCCAATTAAGAGACCAATGGACTCTGCTGCTACAGTTTATTCAAACTTAAAAATTCGATATATTATATCGCAGTGGCACATGGGCTCTAATCCTAACCATCGCAAACAAATAAGAATTATTGTTTTCCTTATTAAAAATCTCCTTGGAGATTATTTTCGCTATTGAGCAAACCTTGTATGTCTCTTGTAAAGGTCTTGAATATCTACATTAAAACAAAATAGTCTACATAATAACAAACCTCACATTCTCCTCCACTATTTGTAGCATAAAAGCCTTTCTCCCCAAAACGCACTGATCATTAAGAAGACTTTTCAGTTTCTTAGCTTATCTAAAAGTCAAACCTCAACCTTAGGTCAAGGATCGTCGGTAAAAAACGACAAGTAGTAAATTCAACTCTCAATTGCCGACATAATTATTTCAATTAATTAATATTTCGCTTTGTAAATCGTGGGTTGCAAACTTTGATTAAATTTACGATTAGACCAATACGAGTAGAGTAATTGAGTGTTGTTAGATCAGGTTGGTCACCGATTAGTGATCTCCTATCTCCGGGTGTTACGTGTTTTATTTATGTGACACACATTCGGCATTTTCACTTTCTATGTCGTCCATATCTATCAATCAAACATGATATTTAATCTACTTCACTTGTACTCGTCAATGAATGTGACAGGTCTTTCTCATTAATATGGATGACAGGTTTTCTGTTGCTCAATCATTTTTTAGTTAGATTCAACCAGATTCAACTCAATAAATTAGTGTAACAAAATGCCAGAGTATCGATAATTGAACAACTTTTGTTAACATCCAGTCAGGTCAGTATAGGTCAGTTTATTGGTGCAAATTCTGCAGAAAACCGAAAATTCTATAGAGTCCATCAAATGAGTTATGGCACCCCGATTTTATGGTTCCGTACCAAAATGGTAATAAAGGAACCCTTATGGTGATTTCGGAGTCTGTCCGTATAACCGTCTGTATGTCACAGCTGTTTTTCTCAGGAACTACTAATGCAGTAGACTTGAAATTTTGCACAGTTATAGAACATGCTTGATCGTATCTAATTTTTTTCCTAATTGGAAATTATTTTATTTTTATTGATAATGGGTTTCGAAATGAGGGGTCGACATCTGAAAGTGGGCAACTGGGGCAAGTGGACTATCATATAAAAGGGTTTTAGTTTTGCAATACAAAACTATTTTTATTTTATTTAATGTGCTACAGTTTTGACTTATGGCCAAAAATGTGCAAAAAGTGACCGTTCCCCGAATAAAAATCGACAGTAAGCAACACTAAAGTAGTAGATCACTATAGTGAAAGATGGCTCAAAAGGGCTCAAACCCAGAGCCGTAAAAATAAATATAAAAAAACGTTAACAGGTGACATCTATTTTTCTATGTTTTTGTTGTTGCCACACGTCGCTTTATTACACAGGCGGCGAGATCCACTTGATAGACTCCAGCAGTTATTATATTCCTGTTAAAACACGGCTTAACATATTGTTCTTCGTAAAAAACTAAGAGTATGTAACATGACCAGGATTATTATTATCATTCCTGTTGTTTAACCCACTTTTGTAATTTCTCACTTTGAAAATTACAACGCATTATGTATATTTAGTTTTTCAATTACCCACACTGATCAATCACCATGAACGTAGTGATGCATAGATCCATACTTAATAATACCAATTATGGGTGTGGGCCTGTTACTGTGAGAACAAAAACATTACAAATAAACCTGGTATTACCAATTAATCAGGACTCTATCCACATATTTTTTTCGTGACTAGCATCGTTAAAGGAAGTATCGAATTCGATACTAGTAATGAATTCGATACTTGCCGATGAGAAAGGAAATGACAAGCGCTTGAGCTGAGCAAACAGGTAAATTATACAAAATCTATCGTGATGATCACGTGATCTATCATAGACTCATCATTGTGTTGTTACAGCAACACTTTTACATAACTCTGCTACTATAACTTCAATTTAATGTCTACACTCTCAATGCAATGTCTAACGCGAGACCATCTTTAAAATTTCAAAATTCTAACTTCTTTAGTCCTAAAGATTGCTAATGTGTTTCTCATCGTGGTTAAAGATTTTTATTTATCTACCGTTTAAATTTTTAATGGTTTTATTTGTACTTTTGTTAATTACTGGTCCCTTTTAAAAGATAATATGGCCTCTCTCTCATCGTCTTTACATTAGCTAGAAACGTCCTTAAAGTTAAGTCTTCATTAAAATACATTATTTCTACGCAGTTGCTCTAGATAGAGATGACACAAGAAGGAAGCCTTAATATTAAGAACGTTTTTTGCAACTCATGGTCATATATGTTACTTTAGTGGTTCATCGATTACCAAAATTATAGAAATAATTGAAGTACTTAATTAAGTCCAATTCATTTGTAATTTATTACCTACTAATTTCGTTTTTATGAAAATTAGCTGCAACACACTGAAAAACCAAAAGTAGCTAAGAAGGTACTTATGTGTCCTTCAAAGTTAAGACAAAATAGTAATTTCCCAATTCAGGCACGCGGTGTAGTAAGCGCCATGAATAGTGATGAGTTTGAGCAACGCTGACCTGCGACCTACTCATAATGTTCTCTCTGACCTTAGGATAGAATAACCCTTTTGAAAACATGTCTACCTTAAACCTGTAATCATCATCAGCAGCCTTCTCTAGTCCACATCTGACAATAGGCTTCTCCCAGGTATGTCATGAGTCTTCGGCTCTTCTCATCTCATATCAGATTGTCGCTCCATCTAACAGCGTGCTGGCGTCCCTCATTACGCTTGCCTAATCGCGGTCTGCCAGAACCAGAATTTCCAGAACTTGTCCTTCCCCAACGGTTGTCGGTTCTGCGACAGATATAACCAGCCGACACTGTCACTTCAGCTATCCTACACATGTCGGCAACATTGGATTTATTTTGGGTTTGGATAAATTTGGATAAAACTGGATAAACCTCTAAATACTGTAAAGCAAAAACCTATTATTTTTGCCAATTGCGTCTGTTACAAGTGGATGGATGCGTATATTTGTAGTCATGACTAGTTACTGTACCAACAATCTTGAGCAAATATAAATGAAACCTATTATCGCCATCCATAAACATCACGTCACCAGTGTTTTATCTTACTTGGATAGTAGTTAGATGGGTCGTTTTTTTTTTCGTTTTCTATCCGTTTTTTTAATGTGCGGGTAAAGGCAATAAGTAGACAAATAGTTCATCTAATATGGTATATTTGTCGGTTAATAATAGTTTCGGTTAAGTGGGGAAAAATTGCAGGTTTTTCCTCCTTATACTTCTTGCGGACTTTCTAGTAACTTCTATGCATGAAGGAAGGAACTACGCCCCTAAGACTTTTTTTTCGTACATGACATGATATTACATGCCACGACTTTATGGGATCAATCGGCAGATTTCGAGTCCTTTTATTCGGTAAAGTTTTACACCACATTTTCATTAATAATCTAATCAAATATAGTTATTAAATCCTACTCAAGTCACTAAATTTGTAACTTACCAGTTAGTAAGTATAGAAATATGTGTCATATATTCAACGTACAACGTACGTACGTTTAGAGATTTGTCTTTATTATTTACTATTACTATCTTCGATTTACGTTTGAACCTATATGTATAAATACCTACTGGATATAATAATTTAATCCCTATTAGGTTCGATTTTCGTATGAAAACTAATAGCTAAAGTTCTACTATATGAAGAACATGGATGAAATGTCCTACGTACAAAAGTCACAAAAATTCCGCAATAAGAATGGTCTATGTCGGTATCATCAAATTGTTTTTTATGGCGACGTTACAAACATAATCAACATTCTGATAATAATGGTTAATGCTATGTTGACATGTGAGGGCAGGCCCAGAGGAGCGATCTAAGGTCAAGTGCGAGACCACGTCCTCGTGCATTACGTAATGCGTACCCGTAGCAGCGATAGCGTCCTCTTTATAAGACAACTTGACTCTCTTACTTAGTTTTTATTTAACTACAGAAAGCCCAGAATCCCGATATACGAGTATCCGTTCGCACCACACCAAGCAACAGTCAGTTTAAAAAAATATATACTTTAACACAGCAAAGTATAATTGAACTAGACTGTAGTGAGCGGAAACGTACAAATTTTATAAATTAAACTGTTAATTTAATGGCACAATTCAATGAACAAAAAACGCCGAAACGTAATGCAATTAATGTGAGTCACTACGCGTCACTTACTAAATAGATATTGCAACCAAAACTTGCCGGCACATTCTTTTGCAATTAGTTCCATTAGACAATTTTGTGGGATAATAGATATCCAAAACGCATTCGAGTCGACTTGAATAGTCAAGTCAAAAAATTTTGCAACAACTATTTAGTTTCACGCGCAAGGTCAAACATTAACCGGATTTATAACGAGTTGTTGTAACAATTGACACTCTAAAGTCGAGTTTTATGTATAACGTGTTCATAAACGAGTAAAACTGTGACAATTGCTCCTTAAACTTAGTAGCATTTTTCGAACATTTATTTATGTGATATACCGTGATTAACCTTCTAGGGTAGACTTTAGCAAGATTCTCATGACTAGTTTGAGTTATTATTTAACCCTTATTATGTAACCCTGTATTCGAATGATGCAAGAAAGGATTCGGTAAAAGGTTTAAAAAGTTTCAGAAATAGGATTTTGATATTTTAGTAAATAAACACTACCTAAATGTTCAACGTGATTATTAAAATACATAACGAATTTAATAAACTATAAGTTCAGCAAGGTTCAGAAAATGGATTTTGATATTTAAGTACTTAAATGAATTATAAACCCTACCCAATACATAACATAAATAAACATCTCTAATTTATTTTTTCATTTGGAAAATATAATATAATATAACACTAAAATAATACTAAAGCTAAAACTAAACTAAGGCTAAGAAAGCTAAAAATAAAAAAATTGGGTTAAGTCCCCCACATCCGGCAGTGTACCCAAGAGACTGGCTGCGTTGCCCCGTTGGATAGCTAAGCTAATCCGCTGGGCCAAATAAGAGCCAGATCTTGGGTCTTTTGACGCGTTGACCAGGCGCTTTGCGACGTCCTTGAAGACGCGGTGCGCTCCCGGGGCCCAGGGTCCCAATGTTTCAACCCCAAACGGCTCAAATATGTATGTCTCACCCAGATTGGTATATTTGCGCCGTTTGAGGGTTTCTGCAGCAGCGGCCGCAGAGCCGGCTCTATAAGAAATGGCTGGAACGTGAGACGGGGCAAGGGTGTCGACGCAGGTGTCTTTTTTTGCATTTATGATCTTAACTAAGTATGATTAGTACAAAATTAACTATTTTATTAGAATTTTTAAAGAAGGTAAAAGCTTAGTTTTTTAAATGGTAATGTTTTCAAATTAAGCACTAATTTTCCGTTCACTTCTCACTTAGCCTTAGTGGTAATGAGCAGCCACCTTCGGTCATAAAACAGAATGTATGTATCACAGGGTGAATAAAAGTCGTGTGCTCGTGAACTCTTATGTTTTTAAAAGGTGCAACGTGTGACGATGATTAATTACTTACTGCTGTTAAATATTTGTAATTTAATCAAACCTGTTAACGGGATGTAGGCTAAATTAGTTTATATCCACGTTTATACTTTATTCGATATATAGCAAGTTAAAAAAATTATTGTATAGCCTGGAATAAAGTTCTCTGATTATTGCATTCAGTGTCCTTAATAACCTACTTATTTTTTAAAAAACAATTCTAGTTCCGTCATTGTTTGTCTGAATTTTCAGAAATCTTCAGAAAAAAAGTAAGATTTAATCATCATTTTCCTGATATTTTCAGAAAAAGAGTGATCGAATTAGAAGAGTAACCTCTTATTTAGGTAACTTATAATTAAATTAACATCTCTCTCGGCTCTAGATTTGTCGTATCGTATTCCATAATGATTGAGGAAGAGCCATTCAATGTTTCCCCAATAAAAGCATAACTCAACGCGATTGCCTCAGAGACGGCGGGCGGCATTCGCGCCTCCACCAATTTTACGTTTTACGCCCAGTTGCTCGCGTTTCCGAATAAAACATCTGATCGGAAATGTCTCGCTTCGAAAGGCTTGAGTTTACCAAGGTTACAGATATATTTCCAATTGTGTATCTGTCTAAGTGGTTAAAAATAGCCTTGGAAAGGTAGAGCACGCATCGATTGATGGAATAGCATTAGTGCAGAGGTCGCACCATCATTTAATTATCTTTTTATGAAAAGGTCGCTTATAAGTAGTAGATAATAACATGATTACTAGTAATCTAATAGGAATACAAATCAAGGCTAAAGTTATTTGACGAAACAAAAAGGCGAACAATAATTAGCTCTAAAGTTGTAAAAGTAAACACAACTACTAAAACGTCATTAATGTTGAATTTACAAATTATTTTGACTTTAAACTATCTATATAATAAAATAAACTTCACCGATAATGAAAGCCATGACGGGTCGCCCTTGATCTTGAGCATCGCAACCATTGTACGGGTGACAGCAACCGAGATCTTGGTATTCGTATCGTATTGTTATTATAATTCATTGTAAACAATGCCTACATACACTTGACTTAGATCTCATTGTATGAGTACTGAGACGGAGTCTAACAAAATCGTTATTCCTACGATGCGTTTGTATTTACAGTTACGACATTTCAATTACCTAATATAATAATAACATAGTTATGTATAAGGAAGTGACAAAGCAAATAATGCCCAATTTGACCTAGTACAGAATTAGTTTTCAGAGTCATTCAAATTAAAAACCTACATAAGGAAATGCGTTCCACCTATTCACTTTAGATTAAAGTGTTTCAACAGAAACACAAATCTTAAAAGAGACTTTCACTATCGGCTGGAAATTTATCCTTGTATTTTAGAAAACGCAAGTTCTGTTTCTTTTTTTAATGTAGGTACAATTTATATTTACGAATATACCTAATTAATTTTGTCTTTCGGTTAAAATACTGTATCTATAGAACTAATTATATGTATCTAAATTTAAAACGACAGTTTTACAATACAATGACGACGAGCATAGCATAGGTTGTTAGGGAATGCATATTTATGACTATTTAGAGTCCGTCAAATGAGTGAAGGTAATAAAATTACAATAAAGCCCCACTCAAGTGTACACATAGTTTCGGGGTATAAAACAATTTTAATATTATTTATAGGTAGATGCATTCATAAAAGACCAACTTTATTGTTCAAGTCATTTAGACTGTGCATCTGATCAAGCAGGCTAACAGTTACGTAATTACTAGTTGTTACATAATAGCATTTCATAATGTAAATATCTATAGATGACCGACTCCCGTTGACTAGTAGTGATTGTAAATTTTATGTTTAAACGTCTATAGTTAATTTGTTCTCCTGAACTGAGAGGTTTCCAGTGAATGCCCATAGTAAAACCGGATGGAAATCGGCCTCTACTACCAAACGGAGTAACGAACGCACTAATTCGTGAATTATGTAGCTATTTTGACTTCACGAACCAACAAGGAAAAACGGAGGTATCATGTACTAACTACATTAAGTAACTACTCGTATAGGTACCTATTATCTGATTGTAGTCATAAGTCATGAAAATACGCAATGGGGCATCTTAGGTCAAACGTCGTTATAGAGTCGATTTACATAGCGCAGTGCATTCTAACGATTATGTAAAGTGGCCGCAGGTACAACCTGATAAGTTACGTCACTTTGCGACCGCTTTCCTTACTGTCGGCAACACAGGCCACTCGCACGCACCTTCTCACGCCTGCATAGACAGATTAACACAAACAGTAAGTATCAACTCTTAATACCAGTAAAATCTAAAAGACAAAACCTACACAATTTACTATCAAATAAATTAAGAGGTGAATGAATATAAACCTTGATCAACGCCTTGCACTTTTGAATATAATTGGACTGGAATATGTCCTCGCTTTTTTACGAGTAAAATTAAAGTTCGAACGCTTTACTTAAGACATTTAAGTACTTACTTATTCGCACAATGCGACTGTCTCTTACAATATTGACTACACTTAACACGTTAACCTCATGTGCTTCCGTATTTGACTTAAATGTTTTTTTTGAGACTTTAGTAGGTGAAGTAGTTTATTAATTTATGTTGTTTAGTCTAATACAAGTTCAAATGGGAGTTATCTCTTATATTAAAGGCGTAATCCAAAAGTTTTCCAAAATGTCAATATTTCGATAGAAAAAGCATGAGATACCTGCGATAAATTATACGTTTTTGATGTAGACTGGACTGGTTACGAAATCCAGCATATAAACCAGTGGGCCAAGGAGGCGACGTTTTTTGAACACGTTTTTTAAATTTTATCAATCAAGGGCGTCTGCCACACAAGTTCATGAATAGATTTAGAGCATTAAATTGCTAATAAACACCTGATTTGTTGAATAAGAAACTGACATTGAAGTTGAAGATTGTGCCGCGCAGGCAGCTATATAGACAATTTGCAAAATAGTAACTTACCGTGCTAAATTTGAGATCGAACCGTGAAAAATCTAGCTTTTGTCACATTTAAAAGCTGTTAATAAATATGCAAGTACAATGCAGACGACTATCACTTGCTGTAAATGTTCTTGACCTACTAAAGAAATAAAGATTGCCATTCGAAGTTTCAGGTAAAATAACGAATATTGATAATTCGACTTCTGAGAGCAGTGCAGTCAGCTTTGTTGTACGCTGGACATCCAAATGTCGAATTTGAAATCGAATGTCCGCAGCATTCGACCGTTGTATTGTAAGTCGAGGTTGGCAGAATCGCCCCTCTGTTACGACTCCAGTGCGGGTCCGATGACGTCGCGCCACTTTCGCCCACGGAAGGAGGTCGCCGACGAGAGCGAAAGGGGAACCCACACTAACACACTGAGCATTGAGCACGCTGCCCTCTCGAGTCACCGTTCTGACATAATCCAAGGCACTGGAGGTGACCCGTTCATCTGACTACTTAAAAATACGTGGCAATTTACCATCCAATCTGATTGCCGTAATACAGGGTGCAAGTATTGACTACTTTCGGTTAAAAATGATTTTCGATTTCAAAGATAAAGATAAAGAAGCACAATAATAATACATGTAATATAAAATCTGACATTTTCCATACATTCTTCACTGATCTGCTGACCTATTTTTGGTACATTAGTTTTTATTTGTATATTACGATATGCGAAAACATCCATGTACAGAACATTTTTCTTTCATAAAAAAAATTCTTACCTGTGTCGTTATTTTTTTAATGTGTCGCGAAAAAGGATAAGACATCCTGCAAATATTAAAGACTTTAAGCACTTGAATCGGAATCGGACCGAACCCATAAAAAAATATAGGTATTTTGGTTTTTTAGATTTTTATGGGTACGGTCCGATTCTGTTTCAAAATCGCTGCAGTGTACTAAAGGCATAAGTAACTATTTTTTAATCCAAGTACCCTATAATGTAGAAGCGCACACGTTCTTTCAAGGGCACTTTATATAAATATATCTACAAGGTATATTTAACCACAATCATTACACCATCTATAGGAATGTGAGAAGAGTTTGCATGAACTAACACAGGATATCCTGTGACGAAGCAATAAGACAAGGAAACTTTGCTTCACTTTTAAGTACACTAGTAATTATACAATGTTACTTGAACTATTGTTAGTCGACGTAAAATAAAAATTTATAAAACTAAGTACTACATTAATACTTTGGTAACGGAGGACGTATTAAAAGTATTATACGTAGGAATTCAAAGATAGATACAACATAGGTTCCTAATTATTGCTGAAGCATTCGCGCACGTCTTACGAATATAAATATCTTGTTAATTATCATACGACGTAACTTCACCGTACCTACTCGTTTCACAAAGGTATATAAATGTCTTACATTAAAGAGTCATACAAAAAGTACTAAAGCAACATAATAGGTCATAAAATCATCAACTTAGTCAGTGACCCCGATATATTTGCGGTTCAGTTAAGTGCACAATCTTATTACTAAATATTTTAGAGTTATAATCGGTATTACTCGTATGTAGTTAAAGTAGTTATAAAGTAACCATCATCATTAAGTTATATGCTTTATAAAATTATTAAGGAACGTCGATGTAATCATTTATCTTGGTGTAGTGTTCGTAGAGGTAGCGTATTCGTAGCTCGCGCTACGGCGGGCATACCTTGGGGCAAAGTAGAGCTCGTTTATGTCTTTTATATGGCAAACACGCCAAAAAAAGTATAAAACGATTTTTCGATCTTATTGCCTATTGAATAAAGTTCAGTAGTGAGCAGTTGTTTTTCGGCTGATAATACGTCACGATTATAAGTTATTTGCATACTTAAACGTTACTGGAAATTCAAAAGTCTTAAAGTAATTGCGATAAGGGCTAAATCGTCGCAACCTAACCGATATCTGGCAGGGTTTTGAAATACGAGTTGAGACAATTTGGGCCTTAACGCTCGTGATACACACTATACTTTATGTAACACCTGTGAAAATAAAAATAAAAAATTCACAAATTAAATTCATTTTTATGTTTCTTCACAGTTAATTAACAAGTAAAACGCCGATTACGGAACAGGTGTTACATAAAAATGTGTATTATACCAAATGTATTGCCTGGCTAGAAAAATTAAATGTCAAAAATAACAATTTACGTTTAGTCAAAGTTAATAAAAAAAATCTATTCGGATTTTTAAAAAACACTAAAGTCTTAATTTTTCTCGGTAGGCATCCTGCTAATGCGAATTGAAATTTTTGCTACAGCGACATTGTGTGCGAAAGTTATAATTTTATGTCCAATGTATTTAAGCCATACTGCACTACTATGTTGTAGCACTTTAATTGTTAAGTTAAACTTAAATAACTTCAAAACTATTTTTGTTAGCTATGATTAACTAACAACTGTATCTACTACTTGAATAAAAGCAAATTACCAGTAACGTTTAAGTAATCGCAAAAAATAATTTAAAGATAAACGATCAGAAACTACCTGCGTATTTAACACCAAGGTAAATGATAATATTTTGAATATATTATCGTATTTGGTAACTGGATTTTCTCAAAACAAGTTTCAAAGTAACAAGGTTGCACAAAATGTATTTGGTTGAAGGCACAAAGGATAATATGCGTTTGAAAGCTTATACGATTCCTTGTCTTATGTGCAAAGACAACAGACATAAATATACAAGATAGGTACAAAAAGTATAAGAGAAAATATCGCCGATTCTCTGAGATGCGTTGAATTCAAACACCATTCCGTCGAGAAGACAAACACGGAACCCCATGTACAAATGTCAGGAGATCGTAATATATTTTTATAATAGTCCCTCAGATCTGTTACTCTTTTTGGTCGGCACAACTGTTAAAATTCACTCATTGCATTAGGATTCAGTGACAATTTAATTTTTAATTCGATTCATTGTTTTCGAACAATTTTTTTGTGTGAATAATGTACGAACTGTCATATCCTGTTGTCTAAATCGATGGCCAAATCATTTGCCTTGTAATTTTGTAAGAGAATCAACCTTCATGTCTAGACAAATGTTCGCTTTAGATCCCACACTGTAATTGCCGTTTTGACATCGCCTAAACCACAAAGTTTATACCTCTAATAACTCAGTTGTCGTTAATTAGTGCCTATGTACCAATTGGATCACTTCTTGTTACATACATGAGCGTATACAATGGATTATATTGCTCCACGATACGCAATAATTTTACGCGGTATGGGAAACTGAAAACGTAAATGAGCAAAGAATTGGAGTGGTCTTTAACTAGTACAAGGCCTTAATGAAAAGTGCAGCCCCCCCTTCCCCTTGCAATATTCTCCCGCAAGTCGCCGCCCACTCATGTAATTGGCAATGTTTTAATTTTGTTACGGTCAGGCAGTGAGAGGGAAGGCTGCCTATATATTGCTCCAAATTGGTTATTGAACGCAATTCTAATAATAAATGTATACTGTATGATACAAATGTATCATACAGTCCATAAATGGACGACGTAAATGTGTACAATAATATTCTGTTTTTATGGTTATCTTTTAGTAATGGTAGTAATGGACATCGAACCATCAAAAGCCATTTTATTTAGTCTTAGCAAATATAATATGAATTCCCTGCTGCTAAAGATTTAGACAAATTAAAAGAACTGAATGACTTGTTAGTTATTTCCATGATTATTTCCCGCCTTATCCCAATTATATGAGTTACCTCATACGTAGCTGAAAATTAAAGCAGTTAATTGAGATCTTACAAGCAAGAAAGTCGATGGGTGCAGCCAAGTATTACGCAAGCGCACTTGACAAATAAACGAACGACAGTTCCCTCGTTTTTTCTCAATTCGAATTCGAGACTAGACTCCAGACAGCGTGACCATTTTAGAGTATTGAACGCTCTATGAATTCACAGCTTACAGACACGTGGATTTACTCCTATAAATATGAAAAGTTTTAAAACTTTAGAATTTGTTTTAGTAAAAATTCTTTGTTTCCAGTAGGACAGCCTTCTCTACATTTACAAGAAGATTCGAAGTTACATTTTTGTTCGGAGATATACTTGACTGCAAAATAATGTTAATAACAAAATAATCTTCCGGGTCTGGGTATTATTTATGGAATTTTGTGTTGTCTCACTGGAAAGAAAATTGGTACGAGCCGTTGGAAATTTTGCGTCAGTTTCATACATACATACCTAACTCACGCCTGTTTCCCGTAGGGGTAGACAGAGACTAAAGATTTCCACCAGCAATGATCCTGATAAACCGTTCTCGCTTCTTCCACACTCATGAATCGCTTCATACACGCTCTTCAGTCGGTGCCGCATCTGACCTTTCTTTACAACGTCCGCAATCTGCTCGATGTAGGTCCTTCTAGGTATCCCCTCCCTACCCTTCCATTTACCTTTTCCTTATACACTGCTTTCGTAATTCTCGTCCCATTCATTCTTTCTACGTGTCCAAACCATCTCACATTCCTCTTTCAATTTTACTCATTACATTGTCTTGCACACCACACCTTCCCCTTATAACACTATTCCTTATTCTGTCACACACACTGTTACACCACACAAACTACGCAAGGAACGCATTTCCACAGCATTAATTCGGCTCTCATTCTTCTTTTGCCATACACAACATTCGCTGCCATACATTAGCATAGGGACTAATACGCAATTGTGAACTGCCACTCTCGCAGCCTTCGTTTCAAAACGGCTGCTCACAATGGCATGTAAGGCTCCATTCACTGAATTTCCCGCTTTTATCCTCTTTTCTATGTCACTCTCACATTTACACACAATTCTTTCACTTGTTCAACCCTTTCACCATATATCATAATATTACAGTTAGACACACTATCTTCCCTTTCCAGAACCATAAGTTCCCCTTAAGTTCCCCAACCATTAAAGTTACCATGCTCTGAAGATCCTCCGCCGACGACGCTACTAAAACTTGGTCATCAGCGTATAACAGGCATTTAACCAGTAACTCACCCATTCTCAATCCACAATCATACTCCCTGAGTACATTCAAATAGCTGTCCATGAATAAATTCAACAGCCATGGTGATACCACGCAGCCCTGTCTAACACCTCTACAGATGTCAAACCATCCCGACAGTGCACCATTTATCCTGACACAGGCACTAGACCCCTCATATAAGGACTTCAGTGCCCGTATCAAGATGCTGTCCAACCCATCTCGGACAGTGTCGACCACAATTCACTCGTTATCGTGTGGTGTGTGTGTGTGTGTGTGTGTGTGTGTGTGTGTGTGTGTGTGTGTGTGTGTGTGTGTGTGTGTGTGTGTGTGTGTGTGTGTGTGTGTGTGTGTGTGTGTGTGTGTGTGGCTATGATAGTGTTATCATAGGCCTTCTTTATTCAATTTCAAACAAATAAATAACTACATATTTTAGAGTAAATTGTGTCTTAGAATAAAAAAGTGTATTTAGCGACTGTGTGTGATACTGTCACCGACTGGGCTGGGCAGGCTCAATGCGAACAAGTCGACTTTTCCCCCATGTCCTTGCGCCATTCACTTGCCCAAAGTCCGTCCAAATATAGGTAGAGATACTTTATTGTATCTGTATTTAAAATCTTTGGGATCAATTAAATATGTCACGTAAATTTATGAAAAATGAAATGAAAATGAAATGAAAATATTTATTTCCAGAAGCACAGATGGTCTTCTAATACACACACACACACACACACACATGTGGTGTGTTATGTGGTGTACGCTGAGTGTTGGTCCTATCTTCTATATATATGGACCTATATGTTTCTTTGTTTGTACTCTATGCGTTCCTATACCATTCATCCCATTGGATGAAACTTTGGTAAGTTGTTGTGCGTACGCCCGGGAAGTATTTTAAGGGTTTTGAGTAAAAAACAAGGCAAGTTAGTAGTAAAATTGACATTCTGATCAGTCGGTAATTTATTGCCTGGAATTAAGTTATTATAAGCATAAGAGTATCGAGCGGGCGAGTGGATGGTCGAGTTTTTATTTTTAACGGCTGTTAATTAATAGGAGTTGAAACGGCACCTTAGCTTGATATGTCTTTCAACTCGTCCCGAATAAATGTCAATTAATTAACTAAATTATTAAACCAGTATCATGAAATGAACAAGTAATTTTGCTTGTCAGTTTACAGTTGATATTTATTTTATATAGCTAGTTGTATAGTAACTCAATCTCTCACATTTCCGTCAAGTGGCGACGTAGATGATTTGATACAACACTATTTCTTATTTCATACTTATGCAATAACTAGAATTATGCAGGCTATCGATAATCCGATAGCGTTTCCTATTTAGAAAGTCCAACATCGTTTCACACATAGCAATATACGGTCGATTATTAGAGAAATCAAAATATCCATGTGTCTATTACGATCCTTAAAAGATGGATAAAATTATCACTACTAAATCAACCAAAATTAAGTATAGGTACGTACAGCTTTAAATTTGAGCATACAAAGAGTTCAAAAAGTATAACTTAAAAAAATGTTAAGTATATAATTGTCCTCTATTGGTACAAGTTATCGTTTCTATCATATTTACGAATAGTACAGTACAGTCCCTACAGTATCCTACATAAGTTCACTATTATATATCTATGTCCTATTTATTTATTTCACCAAATTTTAAAAGTTAATGTCATTGAATGTAAAGAAAATGCCAAACAATACCCACCTAGGTATTCCAAAAAGAAAAGGAAGACAAAACCACCGGTTATTGCCTCCAATTAACCTACATGTGACGGCAGCTTACGAAGGGCAACTTGTATCTTAAGTTTTGGGTTTTTTCCTCAGTGACTCAACGTATAGCCGGGTACAGGTCAGTTGGTGAAAGGATATTGAGTAAACTGCAAGCTTACAGCTGCCACCGCCTCCACCCAGTCAAACAATAACTTAATGCCTTGCTTACAGCCCCGTTTAGTAGATCTATTTTAGTAGTAATAAGCATTTATGTATATTCTGTTGTATCTTTACTAATGGTTGAATAAATATTTTTTGATACATCAACAATGACATCATTCAATACGACCATGGTTCCAAATGTCACTTGATGGCTCCTGCAGATAAATACAAGTTTTTAACTCAGTTTAGTAAAACTTTAACACTATAGGTATAGTAAAATAGAAATAGAATATTCTACATACAATGCTAGTTGTTACTAAGTTACTTCCACATAACTTTATGTTGAAAGGACTTTGTTTACGAAACATGCGCCCATTCGCCAGTCCACTAAACTGGCGCTTGCGCAGACTACTAGACCATCAACTAAAATTACGTTTAAGTGCAGATTATTGAGGTTATCGCTTCATAACTGACAGCAATCAGAACTTATTTCAGTAATTTGTATACCGGATGATTTATTAATGCATTTTATAAAAATAGATCATCACAGTTAATTTTGATAGGTGGACGGACGAGTGGTTAGGCGAGTTTTTTTAATATTTTACGCCTGTATATAGGAGTTAAAATGGCCCCTCCATAGCTTGCTATAGCTTTCAACATATCAAAAAGCAGACTGTGTCTGTTAAAGGTATGGTTACAAGCATTAGTTCCACTTGTGGCGCTAGTATGCAATTTTGTAATTTGGTCATTCCTCTCGTCAGGTTTATTGCCTATTGCAACGTCAAAACCGTTTGTTCATTATAGGTACTGTATAGATCATTACAAAGTATATAAATACTACCTACTAGTGACTTTATACATATTATTATAGAGGTGCAACTTACTATGCAACGACCGCTATTGCTTATAAGTTAGTTACTACTATATGCTGCTCTGCTCTCCCTGTTTAATAATTAAAAAAATATGCCTAAAATATACTAGTCCAGTAGGCTCGGTATGCCGAAAATTCTTTGAGTTGTTTCACAGTTAACATTATAATAAATGAAAAAACATTTTAAACATACTTTCAAGTAATAAAATATTATAATACACACTTTAAAAATAACATTTATGTTATTACTCGTATTATTTTCTAGTTTATCGTTTTATTTTCTAGTTTATCTATATAGTAAGCAGGTACCATAAAAATATTCTAGAGACATTAACTAGGAGTTAACACCTAAGATCATTAACGATCAATTATTACAAAATGTGATGGCTCATCATTGTCAGGCATTAGACATTTCAGTGAAGTGTTAATGCGTGCATAATGAACACTTTACTACGCATAAGTGCAGTGGTGTATGCGGTATTGGAATTTAGACTTACATCCTTTTGCTGCAACGGTTTGCTCAGCAGCGATTTTGTGGTGTTTAGAGCTCTCATTAGAGGTATATCCAATATTATTATATCTTTTCGTTAGATACTCTTATAATTAAAGACATTTTTAGTTAAATAGTACAGTGCAAATAAGTAATAAAATAATCGTGACAAAATTGTACTCGGAAATGTAGTTTGACAGTAATTTGATTCAATATTAACTATACTAGATATGGAAAGAACAAACCACGGTATATACCCTTTTCTATCTCGCAAATCCGAGGCAACAATAATTTAATTTTCACATAATCTTGTAATATAACTAAGCAATAGGACAAATTCTCGCATTACAAAATAGCCATAAAATGATATGTAACATGACAAAGCTTTTATTCAGAGATTATGACATATAACAAGTAATTTATGAACCAACAACTGGACTACAATTTGAGCAAAACAATCATCACTTTTGTATAAGGTTACGTCTGAAAAGAATGAGCATACACAATACAGATTTACGTAAGGATGGTTGCACAGTGGATTTTATTTCACAAGATAATATCTCTGTTTGTGACTGTACCAAAGTTTGCGGAAATACACGTGTTACGAGGGTAGAACAATGAGCGACAATTATCGAGTAATAGGCGGGTAATGGCTGTGATCATTTCGAGAGACGGCCACTTAGTGCCCGCTCACATATCCATAACAATGCATTTTGTGAGGTGCTAGGCTTAGACTGGAACGCTGTGTCGAAAAGCGTGTCCAATAGTCATCTTATTTTTTGGTATACAGAATAGATAAAACGTTGCAGTTTTATCTACAATCGTTGGTTAATTGTGAGAAAGAAAACTGCACCACCAAAACATGGGTTTCAATGAAATCACACAATCTCGCCCCGTTTATTAACACTTAAGTAATCGCATGTTTTCCCTATAAGCGAGAATGAGTGTTGAGAATGAGTTATTTATGTTTTTAACCCCATGGTTACCCATATTAAGTAATAATCACTATAATGATAAATATAATAGTGTGCAAGCGCGGTGTTGTATTGTCTAATGATGGGATTATATAACAATACGCATCGAGGTCGCGGTCATCTCCGTGTTATGCCGTTGTTTCGTCAACGCGGCTCCATACTAACAGCAAACCGAAAAGATTGTAGATAATATAAAAGTTCTTTACAGCAAACAAATAATAGCCATTAGTAGAGACTGCCTCTTATATAAAAAGTCTCATATTTTAAAGAGCAACACTAATATATAATACTAGGTAATTTAAAGCAAGACATTTAGCATGTATGAAAATAAAAATATTTTTTTTAGTTAAACTAAAAAAATGTGACAATATGAAAAAGTTGCATAACCAAAGGAACACCTTGTATATTAAATTATATATTTGTGTTTTTGTGGTAGGTAATGGAAGTTACAGTGCAAAATTTTTCAAAATTTAGATCTACATTCTTGATGGGAATATCCATAGATAATGAGGGCGCTAAATGTGACTTCTGTGGGTATATCTTCATTTTTTGTAGGTATCGGCCCTGAAATACATGTATACGTTTTCTGTTAAAAAATCTTTTAAAGATAATTCTTCTGGTGTACAAATATACAGTTGTTACCTACCAATTATTGCAACTAAATTAAGCACCGTAACCCGAAGATAAATCGACCCACGTGCCTACACGATTGCTGCAGATAGTTGCTCAAGTTACCTAATAAATAATCCCATTAGATCATAACAGCAACATGAACTAGGACAATGTGGCAAAAGTGAAGCAATATGAGCAAGCGAAATAGCCGAAATGAATTCGCATCGTTGTACATCGATTTACGTGTACTTAGTTATACTCGTATTTTGATGCACATCAGGAATAGACAATATTTTTAGATCCATGGTGTCATTCCCAAGTTTGGAACACCTTATGAAGAAAAGGACATGTAAATATATAGTTATAGAACAAACTAATTCAGTTATTAAGTAGCTACTTACCTATAGTTGCCTACCTATCTAGGAACACGTGAATATAATTGCAATAAGTAAAGCTAATTGTAATTGTATAAATTACAGAAAAATTGCGATCGAACGTATTCGTTAAGTATCAACGGAGGGCTAGAACAATGGCTGGAACTCGATGTATTATTATAAGATTAAGACAATTATATTATTATCGACATACCTCCATTATCCTTAAAAAACTAACAAGAGAAACAACTAGATATACTACAACACGCAGGACACGTGACGAACGTCTATTTATAAATCATAGTCAAAGATAGTTTCCATACAGTTTGCATAGATCTTGAAATTCAGGAGAGAGGGCGACTACTCCGATTTCTGTTGTTCTTTGGGTAAAATCAACCGTTATCAGGTTCACTCTCCCTCTCTCAAGCTAGATTATACTAAGTAGACTCATCTTGGACAAAAGAAAAAAATAGTCTCCCATGATAGAGGGTCTTTCCTTCTTGGTTTGAGATAGTGTATAACTATAGGTACCTAGATTGTAATATTTTTGGGCTAGAGTAACGGTAGACATAACTTTATCTATTAAAAAACTTTTAAAATGTTTAAACATATATCGTATAATATAAATAACGTTTATTTAAAAATCATAGTTTTAGAAAACCTAAAGTAAGTTCGCTGGGTAAAATCCACTGTTTTCAGTTTGAATGATCACTATATTCAAAAGCTTGGAAAACGCTAAATTGAAATGTAAATAAGATTCTATAATATTAAGAGTACCTACAGCCGCGTACCAACCAAGTTTGATAACCAGGTTAATTTAATATGTTTAAACAGGTTTTTTTAAATCTACTTCTTTTTGAGGTTTCGGCCCATTATGGGACCATGCCAGCTTCATTGGGTAACACATTATAAAAAGGCAAATCAATGTTGACGATAATTATAGCATTTAAATTTAATTGAACATAAGTTCAATAAAGTTAAAATGATTTATCAATCTAAGCTCGTATCCTAGGCACCTTTTAAAGAGTTATCAATACAACGTATGTAACGTACGTATCCAATATTATACTAATACCGTCAAATTATGTGGCTGCTCCGATTTCGCCACTACCTCGTCCGTTAAAGAAAACGTGCGAGCAAAAACTGCACCAAATTCGTTGAATTGCAACAGTTTAATTATACATGCACGATTTCTATTATTATTATATTGGTTACTGAATAAGAAATACGGATACGCGATGTCCTTGAAACGTTTACTCTTTCAGGTGTCCAATTTATTCACTCTTTTAACTATTAAGTCTATGTTTTCTCTATATCATGTAATGCCAGTTTCGTTTCACAAACCCTTATACTTATATTACAAACTATTAATTAACGAGATCATGTAGAAACTCAACAGTTTTGAAACGGTCAATATGCATACGGAAACCGGTGTGTTACATCACTGTAAAACCCCGCACGAGAAATATCGGACACCTCTCACCCGAACTGCTAGTTATGTGTAATAAAATAAAGCTGAAAATAAGCAATCTAATGATTTTATTGACCTTAAAAATACCTAACAAATATGTTAGAGGTAGGTAGTAATAACATAAATTATCTGTACATTGTGTTTCAACTCGCTCCTTTGTACATTGCATTTACCTCCCCACTTAAAAGAATCGAACGCTACGATTACTCTATAAGGCCTAGCAATGAACTGCTCGATTCTGTTGCTCTGCGATCATCCTAGTGTCAACGTCAGTCATATCTGAGTGCTTCTCTGAAGAATGTTGTTTTGGGATCGACTCTCGACAACAAAAACGATAAAAAGGTCAGAAGCTAAACTAAGCTTTAAATCTGAGGCCGTGCTCATTACAATGAAAATAAAACGTAGGTAATCGCCCTTGTCCAGAGTCACCTCACATTCGCCTAGTTGCCAGCTCTTGCTTGCCCAATCTCTCGTACGTTGCCCAGCATACGAAATATTGCATTAACATAAGTATTAATATCACACTCTACACACACAACTAAATCTGATCACAACGAAACCTGTGTGCGGGACTGAGCTGTTGGTTTGATTAATTTATATACTCTGTAAAAAAAATTGATAATTTACTGGATACTATTTATTTTTGGCAGTTTTTGGATAATTTTCGACTATTTTTTTGTTGACAGGTGCCAATAGACAGTTGAAACGGAGAGATTAATTAAGGAACGTATAGATAGTGAGAGGAATCACACAAAACAATGAGGACGACACTGTACTTTGTGGCGGTATGCGCGACCTTTGTTGCGGTTTTCGCGGCACCAGCGCCCAACCCCGAGCCGAACCCAGCACCGAACCCGGATCCCCAGCCCGCAGCAGATCCAGCAGGAGACGACAGACCTGAAATCATCGAAATCATCGCGCCTGCCGCCAGTGCACAGGTTTGATTTACATTTGTGATTTATACAAATGTTGAGGCAAACGAAACGTGACAAGCTTCTTAGTAGGTCTTAATGAACTAAACTAAATAATACCAAGTTTGTACCTATCTATTGCTATGCGCGTACATAGATCCTGGTTAACCTTAACAAACACGAGTTTTTAGACTGTGTAAGATGTAACGTCCTCATTGTTCACCGAGCCGTGCGAGCTGCGAAACGAAACGCTGTAATTTACACTTAACGCAAACATAGATAATTATTATCAACAATAAAATCAAAATGTTCATTACTTGTGTCTGTGAAAAAAAAAACCTGCTGCCCAAAGTATAAAAGGTTGCATGGGTCAGCGAGCTCCATAGACATTGAGGTATTATGATATCGCGTGTCCTTAATTATAATTGCCTACTTTGGTACCTTACAACTCTTCAATAAAATAATTGGATAATATCATTGCTTTGTATGAGATAACTCATTTTTGTAATTATGTTCTTTGTTTCCTTTTAACGCCATTCCGAGTTAAGGTTACGACTTACGACCCTTTTAGAGACAGTGTGTCAACAATGTAGTAGTGACCACATTACTCAGCATACATAGCCATTGCGTAACAAACCTTACCGGGTCAATGCAACTTAACTTCATCACTCTATCCAGTTTTGAAAGGACTTTCCACTAGTTGATTAACTGTCAAACTAATGTGTCCTGAATATGTTTCAGGAGACACTATCAACGCTAAACCTAGGAGCACCAGGATCCGAGCTTAGCGAAAGAAACAAACGCACCATTGGAATTCTCCGACAGCTGTTCCCTACTCTTACACAGGTATAAAAACGTCCATTTTTAAAAGATATTTAGCAAATGCACCATCGATGCACTTCGTCATCATCTGGTACCTGCAAATACTTATAACAGTTGCAGATGAAACTACATAAGTACAGAATCTTTTAAAGCAAACGCTGGAGCAGAATTGGTGTATGGTGTAGATGCAGATCACTTAATGCTCATCTCTGAATTGAGTACAAAAGTTGCTTTAGTCTGAGCACTTATCCCTAGCTATTATTTAAACTCCTGTATTAACTGATCGAACACTGAACTATTCTTCCGCAGGCTGTGGAGTAGTTATAATATCTATTTCAGAAATGTCGGTGATTATCAACGGTATCCTAAGGGCGGTGTATGTTCTAGATAATTGAACAGAAAGTACAGCAGATTACGAGCATGGTGCTGCAGACGTTTGGACCGGTAGTGCTACGTGCCTTCCTTGGCAATCGCAACGGTGGCAACAACAATTCCGGAGGTGGCACTATCGAGCTGGATGATGATGACGAAGACGAAGATGAAGACCCAGCGCCCAGCGGCGGCACATCTACTTCAGTCTCGACTACTCTCAGCTCGACGACTGAAGACGGTCGGCGGCGCAAACGTGCGCTTTACTTCCTGCCGGTATGAGCGTCGCAATATTGCGCATTAACACCAGCCTGCCAAGGGACGGCAGAGCAGCGCAGACCGCTCCTCCATCGTCATCGTCATCGTCATCGTCACCGTCATCTCACTCCACCGACGTCACAGCCCATTTCCACTATCATCTACTGAACTTTACTTTATTCGTAACTGACATTATGAATTTATTTTCCAGAATGCGATTGCCGACGAGAATCAATTGCTATCCGGTGCGGAATCCCAACAAGCGGAAGTGCGAGTAGCATTTGGCGAAGGTCAGGACCAGCAGGTAGCAGCGAGTGAAGATCAGCAAACCGCAGCACAAACCAACTCGGCTAGCATTGATGAAATCACTCTTGACGATGGCGACAGCAGCGAGGAGAACAGAAATAAGAGGTTTAACACTTAAATTATTTAAAATATAAAATATTTTCGTACCAAGTACCAACCCTATGTTAACGACATAATGCTTTTGTATCTATTGAACTAAGAATATCATCAGGGGTACGATCCAGAGTCAGTAGCAGCTACCGGTTATTTTCATTCCATCTCTAGCGCATAGATACGTCCGCCGAGACTCGTTGAATCTTTCTTAAACGCGAATAAAATCCTATAGAGCCTATTACGTTTCTAAAACGTTTGTTCACCTATTCATGGCCTTGATTGGATTCCAAAACTGAACCAAATTTAATGATCGAAAGTTATGTGTACAGGAATTTGAATAGCCAACCTCCGTTTAGAAAACTTAAACCTATATCTAGGTCAAGGAATAATCAAATCCTTTACTTGTCCGTGTTTTTTAAGTTAAAGCTAACTATACTTCACCCTAATATATCGATTACTATATCAATTTTAAATAAAACGTTGCTTTCAAGCAAAATGCCTAACATTCTCATTCATACTATGTGTACGTATCCATAATATCACTTAAATCTGTTCGCAAATATATTGCTACTTCGACATTGGCGAACAATACATCGAGAATGAGTACATGCTATTGTTGGTTTTTGCGATACTTTTCAATTCGCACGATTCGATTTCTACTAGACTGCAGTACTAAGAAGCAAGTATTTGATCATATAACTGTTGCGTGTCAGTCAGCATACATTGCATGAAGACGTTTAACACAGTAGATGTGCTAAACATCGATATATAATGTTAAAACTTGAAATATTCCAGATTCCTGAGCTTCGGAGCCCAAGCTGGTGCATCAGGTGGCGGCTCCGGCAACTTCCTATTTGACATCGTGAGAGTAAGTAGCTTATTAAACTATATTATCTGCCTCTTTCTGCATTGTAAAGTACAATTAAAACCACAAACTACCTACAAACAAATTCTTACTATGAAAACCTATCTATATTTATAATAAATACTTATTTTCGTTTACCTGACTACTTTTAACTTTAATCTTTCATTCATATAACAAATTCTACTTGATTCTCCATAGCTAAAAAGATAACGTCGGTGGTTTCACTTACTTATTTACTTAGTAGTTAGGTATCAAACCTTATCTTCAGTTCGATGGCTGAACCGAAATCACGGAACTAAGGTGGCCGAGTTATAGAAAGAGATGAATGTAAGGAATCTAAACGTTTGTAGTGCGAGTGAGAAGGTTTGATTTTGCAGCGTCCGGCGGAAGCGATGGCGCGGGCCGCCGGAACTGCTTTCCGACTATTTGCCGGAACGGATTCGCTCAACGTCGGCCTCACTGCCTCGCATACAGCCACATTGGACCCCAATGATCCACAAGTACATCAGACATCACACGTACAACATGCACCTAGTTAGCGCTCAAGACACACATTATGTCGTAGCATTAGGACTTGCAGAGCAGCTCAAGAGATGACGCAGTCTTCAAAATGCTTGAATTGAAAAATCGTGTTGGTTGCAGAATTCGTAGTTGTTGCTTACATTAATTTGAAGGCTTGTACTTTGTAGTTTGTTTTGTTGAAATCACTGGAATAATTCGTTGGCAATTGTCAGTCGTTGCTCTTTTCGTTTCGTATAACTGTGTGTAATTAGTTTAGAATTATAACTTAGCCTATAATATTTAGACCTGTAGTTAAAACTAACATATTATTATGTTCTTACCTGTGTTTAATAGAATCAAATCAAGGTATTGGATGTAGACCACGAAAAATCAATGTTGTAGACATCTTCCGATTTCTGTGAGTTGGACATTTCAGTTGTGTACACGGATAATACCCCCAATAAGGACTAAATATCAGTAGATACCTCTGTCTCTAGTCTCATACTAACACAACAAAAACTAAACCCAGTTGGACATTGCAGTTGGACCACGAGTAATACCCCCGCATTCGTTTATTAAGTTCTTCTAATTGACCACTCTTATTGACCTTATTTTTTGAAGGATAAATTAGTTGAGAAGGTTCTAAACGTTCCACACTTTTGAGTTGATACTGGTTCTGTTTATAGTCATGAACAACAATAGAGAGAGCGCTGTCGCACTCTGTCGCAAAGATATGTTATATTCAGAAATAATCAATTTGCAGTTGGTTGCCGGTTCGTCATCGGGAGCATCATCAGGGGGAGATGCGGGAGCCGCAGCAGAGGGAGATGACGCGGGCGCAGCGAAAGGCGATAACCTCACCGAGGGTGTTCCTGGGCCTATCACCAGGCTCTTCATCATCGCCAACCGCGGTATCGCAAACCTAATACAGGACCTCATCCTGCGTATCGCACAAACCTCCGAAAGGATAGTGAACTTCAAGGCGCGACTGATCACCTCCATCATTTAATGCGCTCAAGTTTAGAACAATATAGAGTAGCATAGAGTAACACCGGCAGTGACGAAATACCTATTATAGGTACCTACTTGTCTACATGTTTATCACTTCATTTTAGAAGACGAAATAACTGATTGTGTTTGAAAACAATGATACGTGTTAAATAAATATTGACTCTCAGTCTAAAGAGATTGCGCCTACGTTCCTATGTTCGAAAAGATGCACTCATCATGTGGCCACTGGCAATTTCATTTACATTACTCAAAAATAGTATTTTAATTAAAGTTTATTTATTTCATTAAATAAGTAATAAGTAGTCACAGCGCAGCCCGCTATAGGTGGGCATTTTATGTCAGTAACCTCAGATGATTGTATTCATTGTTTGTGTTCGTTCGGTCTTCAAACATGTACTATTCCCGGTGTCACTTCATGCTCCTTCAACAGTATCCTAGGGTAGGTAATAGGGTAGTATAGTGTTGCCTCGCGGGTGCGCGTGCGACGTCGGTGCCGCGCGGCCCGAGGGCTGCCCGGCGCCGGCGCCGATCTGCTCAAAGCTTTTTTTACCATGTGACAATCTCGAAATCGTTTTTATGTTTGTAAATATGTATTATAGCGGAATTTGTGTAAAATAAAGAATTAGTTAAATTTATAAAGGTTGTTTTGTAAAACTTGCCTTCCCTGCCGTCCATTAATTACGTGAACTCAAAATGGGGGGAGGGATCTGGGAAAATCTCACCAAATCCCATTTAGGAGGAGGGGGGTCAATGAAAATCTCACGTCAACTTTGTATTTAGGAAAATAAAATTACATTTATTAAAAGTTTTAAAATGTAAAAATATTTGATATCATATTAAAATGCCACGTAAAATTGTGTTTAACCTAATTAGTATCATTTTAAAAACATCAGGAGGAAAAAAATTGTGGTATGAAGAAAAATGCATGAACACATCGAACAAAAATTATTTAAATCCTACAATTTAGTCCCTCCACATCATATCAAGTCTCACCAGGGGGAGGGAGTGGTCCGAATTTAAAAAAAAGACCTCACGTAGTTAATGGATGCCCCCCTATCTATTCCAAAATCCTTCTGCCTACATTGTAATCAGAAAAATTACTCTCATTAAATTGCAGTACGTATTATATTAATAAGAAAAATAGAAAATTACTACCTAGGATAGGTTGTTAAAAAAAGAATCCACCAATTTAGCCACACACCCTACGCAGGTACGACGTCTTGAGGGAGTAGTGGATACACGAGGAAACCGCCGCTCTGTTGGATTAGAAGGGGGCACTTCATCGGGTTGCTTCATCGGATATGGGAGTGACGATGAGCCCGAAGTGTAAGTCAATGCGGCTGGTGACGTCATTGATCGGGTGGATCGAACGAAACGCATAGCGATTAGTAGTGCATACAAATTGCTGAAAATATAAATAAAATATATATACGTTTATCAGACAAAGACTGAACATTTAGAACTATAGGTACTTACCTACATTAGGGGAAATACTAGATAACAAAAGAGCGATTATAGATCAAATGGTCTAACCATTCCACCTCCTATCCTATTGGTGCATATGCTCGAACCTCAACCGCAGAACTCTACGCCGCGCCGATCAGAATGTGAACGCAGACCGACCGCGGAACTATGAATAGAAGGCATGGTGGAATATGATAATTAGACAGTGACGATTTGACATGACTCATGAGAGTAGATAAATCTTCTAGGGGCGGAACGGCGGAACCTTGGTCAAAGTTGTCCTTTACGTACGACAATAGAGATATGGGGTAGATAGTACCTACATATCTAATAAATAAAGTAGACCCGTAGTAGGTCCAGAGGGTACTGGCGCGTATAGTTTATTTTATTACACCTATACATTATTATAAACTAAACCACTTTCAATTGAATATGTACCTAGGTGAAGTAAAGTAAGTCAACGTAAGTAAACATACTGAAATATAAAAAGATAAATGTAAGAAAAAACGTTCATCACTTACGGGCGGCCTCTTAATTTATATCAAAATAATAAAATTCTTTAAAAAATTATAAAATAAAAAAAATGTCTGACATTCATAGTGTCAACAATGGTATAATTATCAAAATATTCATCTATTGAATCATCATTCATGATTTCAAAGTTAAACAAGGAGATTTTTAGAAAAAAAAAGTGACACAGGGCTGCCTTCACGACAACATAGTTTCTACAGATCTACTCGAATCCAGAGATACGAATATAATGTATATAATATTAGATTTCTGTGACTCGAATCACCTCCATGTATAATATATGTTATTAACAAGGATTTTAGAATTCGATGGTTAATAATGTTGTTAGTTTAGAAGTTAACGCTTTTTTAGGAGATAATCCTGCAGTTTTGCTACTAGAGGCGCACAGTTAAAAAAACATTCAAAAATACGACGTACGTGTACGACTTAACGATGTTTTTATTCTAAACATAAAATACTTCTCTGACTGTTTCGAGGATTGGAAAAAACGTTGTTATAAGTGAATTGTGTCGGACGGGAAGTACTTTAAAGGCAATTAAATTGATTTAGAAGAATAAATAAAGATTTTTCATTTTATAAACAATTTCACCTTATTAATTTATCACCCCATGTACATTCTCTTTGAAACTGCGACGCGGCGTGTGTGTAAGGCTCCTATAAAAATCGAAGGAATTCTACAGGCTGCGGCGCCGCGGCAGCAGCGGTGACGTGCCGCCGGCGGCGTTTGTGTAAAGGCCCTAATAGGAGTGCCTAATAATAGTTATACTGAATAATAATTGTTTTTGTACTGAAAGGACTGATTTTATTTTGGAGTCTTGCAAATTGTTGTGCAGTGGTCCTTTTCTGGTAAAAGTGGTGTATTTTTTCCAGTTCCGTCTTTACCCTAAGAAAAGAAGAAGACCCCCGGCTTGATGGGGCCCCGAAATGCCGCAACCCATTAATTTATTTATCCATAAAATTTTATCAATTTAAAACACATTGTTTTCTTAGTGCAACCCAGAGTTTACAAAACTAATGCGAAACCATGCCATATAGTGATCACCTACATGTTAACTAACGCTAACTTAGCTAAAAAAATAAAAAATTGAAGATTTTGTCTGCATAACTCTCGAAAGAAACAAAAAGTACCTACATTTAGCAATTGGGCGTGTGACCATTAGCATACGGTATGCGCGTGGGGGCATCGATCAGCTGTGTGAGGTTTAGCGACAACGCGAGTTTGTACGCTCCCTGCCAGCATGATCGGTCTTCTGGTATGGGAACAACCACTCCTGGTGGTGAGCATTAAAGTTCCCCAGAAGAACCAATTGAGCAGATAGATACCGTTGTTGGGCCACTTCCTTCCATGTTCAATTAACTTAGTTGTTTCTTGGTCTCCGCTGTACGAACGGTAGACACAAGCATAGAATATTTGCTCCAGCCCAGTGTCCACCAGCATCCATATTGCAGAAAATTTGGGATCTTCAAGGTTCCGGAGACGCCGACAGCAGATGTCATCGCAAGCATACACGCAGATCCCAGCGCGGGGTTTAAAATTGTACTCCAGGTTATACCCTGGGTAGTGTAAGTATGACGCGTCTGACGGACATCTGATCTGCGTCTCCGTAAGGAATAGCAAGTGTGGATTTTCAGTTTCGAGGTGGTGGTGAACTGGGTCGATATTTGAGTGCAGACCTCGGAAATTTGAGAGGTGCACTTTGAGTTGGAGGACGTGCTTCCGCTGTGCACACTTACTATTCTTTTTGGTCTCTTTCATATTGCTAGAGAGTGAATAGGCGAGAGAACGGTAGTTGGACAAGGGGCTGCACAGCTCACCCAGCGATGCATGCGGGGTCGCCACACGTATGGTAGTCTCATCTGGAGACTGCGGGGACGCCCGAACCCCCCCACGGAAATGCCCACCGAGTCCTCTAATCCGGTCGCCAACCGGCACGGTGGATCATTCCGGGATTTTTCGCGAGGCGGCGGGGCAGCCTTTCATAGATGGCTGGCCTACTACTGGCCTGAAAAACCAACGTCCGTATGACGTAATAGGTGTGTGGGACTGTGAAATAAAGACTAAGGGCGGTTGTGCACTAAACGGAATTTCACCATCCATAATCGGATCTTTCACTCATCGGTAGCATATATGTTAAACAGCGACATCCGATTACGGACGGTGAAATTCCGTATAATGCACAATCGCCCTAAGACGTTGTGGTCTGGATCCCTACATGGCTAGTTTTAGAGGAACCATACTGCGGCCGTCGGGACCCTTCATCTTGTTTGTTCGAACTGCGTAAATTCGTGGCAGAATGTGTCACACCAGCATTTGACGAACTTTACATCTGACATGGCTGTATGGGTTCTTATCCCCTTGCTTTTTACATACTATGGGTCTGGAATTGACACCACTTTTTACCATTTTGACATAAATTCAAATGCATGCCTTACGTTAGGTTAATGGGTCATTCAAGAAAAATTGTGTATCGAGAAATACCTATGTACTTCCGAGAGCTTCATATAACGAAAGCTTAAGAGTTCGAAAACTAATAGTTGTACCATCGTAAATATCGGTCTGACGACAAGACAAAATATATGCTCGACCCTCTGGTGGCGTAAGGCCACGCAAGTGAACACTAAAAAAGATATGTTGCTAACCGCAGCGCTCAGTTTAAAGTGACCTAGCATCGAAACTACTCGACTATTTTGGACCATACAAACTGTATTTTAAAGAATGGAGTATACGCTACGGTTTGACGTTAAAAAATAAAGTTTGCGACATTACTAAAGTTCTGACGTTGATTGCTGGTGTCGCGACTGCTCGCGAAACTCAATGTAAATATGTAAATACAACTGGCAACACCGAGAGGACTTCACCGCCATGATTTGACATATAGTCTATGGTGAGTTTCCTATTTCATTCTCGTTTCAACTTGGCGGTAATAAAAAAGTTAATTTCTTTCTTTGAAGTGATAATTTAATAGTTAATAAACAGTTAAAGTACGTATGTATAGCAGTGAAATGAGCCTGAAGCTCTAAGTGTAGTGTTGATCCCACACCAAATCGTGGGGATCATGTAAGAAATCCACAATTTCAGCGTGAGGGCGAGATCCCGTTTCATAAACTATGTTACGAGAAAACCGGGTTCTACGTCTCAACCATGAGCGTGAGGAAGTCTGGTAAACTTGATCCTGCGAATCTGTCGCAGGGTGCCCGGTGTAGGGAATCACAGTGGTGTACACCTAATAAGAAGTCCACAATTTCAGCGCGAGGGCGAAATCCCGTTTCATAAACTAAGAGGGCGAGATCCCGTTTCATAAACTATGTTACGAGAAAACCGGGTTCTACGTCTCAATCATGAGCGTGAGGATGTCTGGTAAGCTGGATCCTGCGACTCTGTCGCAGGGTGCCCGGTGTAGGGAATCACAGTGGTGTACACCTAATAAGAAATCCACAATTTCAGCGCGAGGGCGAAATCCCGTTTCACAAACAAAGAGGGCGAAATCCCGTTTCATAAACTAAGAGGGCGAGATCCCGTTTCATAAACTAAGAGGGCGAGATTCCGTTTCATAAACTATGTTACGAGAAAACCGGGTTCTACGTCTCAACCATGAGCGTGAGGATGTCTGGTAAACTGGATCCTGCGAATCTGTCGCAGGGTGCCCGGTGTAGGGAACTACAGTGGTGTACACCTAATAAGAAGTTCACAATTTCAGCGCGAGGGCGAAATCCCGTTTCATAAACTAAGACGGCGAGATCCCGTTTCATAAACTATGTTACGAGAAAACCGGGTTCTACGTCTCAACCATGAGCGTGAGGATGTCTGGTAAACTGGATGCGGCGACTCTGTCGCAGGGTGCCCGGTGTAGGTAATCACAGTGGTATACACCTAATAAGAAATCTACAATTTCAGCGCGAGGGCGAGATCCCGTTTCATAAACTATGTTACGAGAAAACCGGGTTCTACGTCTCAACCATGAGCGTGAGGATGTCTGGTAAACTGGATCCTGCGACTCTGTCGCAGGGTGCCCGGTATAGGGAATCACAGTAATAATAAATCCACAGTTTCTGCGTGGGAATCCCACTAACAGAGGTATTGCTCTGTTCACATCTAAGGGTATCGAACCCCACCGGTAGGGCTGCCATGACAAGTGGTCTCATGGTATGGCCCTCGTACGCCGCTTGCGATGTCACCGTGCGTACAGTTTCCTCCAGATTCGGGAAGAAAGAAGACGAAGCAGAGGGGTAACAAAGATATAAATCCAAGGCGAAGCAGAAACATACCCGAGACACGAGATAAATCAGTGAATAGAAGGAAACAACCTGGAAGAGCACCGGCAGGTGAGCAATCCAACCATATCATTACCCCTCTCTCAGTACAAACACCCCCTAGCTTTAGCGAATCCCGACAGCTAGTGAAAATGGCAAGGTCGAAAGAAAAAAAAGCTAATAAAAACAGTTTAAATCCCGTTTGCGACCGACCGAAACTACTTTCGGGAGCGGAGAGGATACGTCTTCATCGTTTAAGAAAAAAAGAAGCCCAGAAAAATGACACCGACTCGAACCAGGTTGACTAAAATGGTGAGCAGTAGTAGCTCCGACTTACCAACCCGTTTTGTTTTTACTAAAAATCTCCCAATTTTTTCAATCTGGTAACACTGAAATGTCGCTTGTCATGTCCCATGTTCTGTCGGCAATCTAAAAATAAAAAAAGACATTTTCCAAAGGTTCTTTCTACATTACTGCAGTTAACTTTTCGTAAAAATCAACTATGTCTGAAGTGAAAATTGTGGCAGCGAGCATTGTGAACTTTTTGAAACAGCAACTTGAAGGTGAAACCCTGAGTGCAGACTCGCGTGAAAGCGTTGAAGTCGGCGTGCAATGCATCGAAACTGCGTTTGAGTTGGGACCGGAGGACGTTTCTCGAGGTGTAGATCTGTTGCAGCTATTGAGACAGCAGCAAGGACGCGGGGAGCCGAGCCCAGACCGTGCGGAGGCAGAGCGATTGAAAAACGAAGGCAATGAACTCATGAAATCCGAACGCTATCGTGAAGCGCTCGCTAAATACGCACGCGCGATAGAACTTGACCCGGGTAACTCTGTTTACTTCTGCAACCGTGCTGCAGCGCATTTCAAGCTAGGTGAGCATGAAGCTGCTGTAGCTGACTGCACAGCAGCAATAGCTATACAGCCCGACTATGGTAAAGCACATGGAAGACTTGGGCTGGCACTTACAGCATTGGACAGACACCGTGAGGCACGCTCGGCGTATGCTCGTGCTGTGCAGCTTGAACCTGAAAATGAGTCTTATAAACAGAATTTACAATTTGTAGATGAACGTCTAACACAGCGTGGTGAAAGAGGACCCCTTGACTTGGGTGGATTACTGCAAAATCCAGCTCTGTTAAACATGGCAACTGAGATGTTAGCTGATCCTAATATGCAAAATCTTATATCTGGGCTAATGAGTAACACAACAACAACAACTGCAGGCAATGGTGCAGGCGGTACTGGGGGAATGAGTGCGCTATTAGAGGCAGGACAAGCCCTAGCTCAGCATATGCAGGCGGCCAATCCTGACCTTGTTGAACAACTCCGGAGGCAGGTCCGTCCACCGGGCCCGGGGGGTAACCCTCCTGCTCAGTGAAATTCACTGCATTACAGTTAACACCAAGTGTGTTAGTCTCTTATATTATATTCTATATACATTTATACAAATTGCATTTCCCCATAGCAAGCAGTAAATGCCAAACTTATAAATTTTATTTAAGATTTACTATGGTACTGATGGTCAGTAGTCCATGATAAAATACATACATCCCACAAAATATGGCAGTTTTAAAACAAATAGTTCAGTAAGAAATGTTTAACCACCATTCCTCTTAAATGAAATCTATAGAATACAATTTGAATTGTGAATTATTGCATTTATTTTCTGTCTATTTAGTTTCCATGTACAAAATATCAATTTTCGTAACTTATAAAATAATATTTTACAAATTATTTATAGTTAGATTAGAATGTAATGTCAATGATCATGTTTATTGATTTTGTTATTATTGAAATATTGATTGCCAGTGAAATAAAATTGATTATATTTAATTCAAATATTTAATTTATTGACATAATTAATAAAGTAGTATGGAAATATCAATAAGTATGGTATACATTAATGACCTTTTAATTTTGAATACTTTTGCTTTCTATACCCTGAGGCATATCTCAGCCTTACCCGAGTTTTACCATATTGCAAAAATAATGGTGACTGTTTTATTACTATTTTATGTATTTTAATATATAGATATATATTTGGGTAGTAGGTAAAGTTGAAATTGTAAGAACTGAAGTGCATTACAGTGTTCATGATTTAGATAATGTTAGGTCTTAATTCAACATAAAGCATAATATGGTAAGATAACTTAAGGATATTGTTTTACCTATTGAATCAGATTACAATCTGCTTAATGTGTATGAAATATGTATTTGACTTTTGTTATTAATAAAATTCTTTAAAAAAAAAATCTACAATTTTTTATCTTATAAGGTGGTCTTGCGCTAACCCTGGATTAACTCGCGGATTTTCTATGCTTTTTATAGAAAATTTACCTCAGGTCTGTGCCCCACTTTGTAGGTGTTACACAGTGCACACTCTACCCTATGCTTTGTTGTATAGGTACGTCTAAAGGTTTACACCACCTCTTGTTATGTACTTGTGCCTTTTTATTATAATCTAAAATATTTCTTTATTTTTGGATAAACATATTTGGACAAAGCATATTTTTTTTAAATATATATAGGGCTTCTTTTATTAATGACCACAGAAAAACGGGGTCAGACTAACCATCACATCAGCCTGTCGAGAGGGCGCTATTGCAAGCTTTATAATATGGATTTCATTATGAAAAAAATACATATTATTAAACATACATAACTCTCACGTCCATGATCACCTCATCTCACCTTTTGATTTCGCAACGGATCATAATGTATACCCTGACCAGAGACTAAAAACTTATCTCCAGTTTTTTAGTCCCTGGTCAGGGTATACATTATGATCCATGACCTTGCCCCAACATTTAACAGAGCATTAACTTGCGAATTGTCTATACTTTTCATATAAAATTTACCTCAGGTTAGTGGTAACACGAAAGTGGTGCAAGACTGCATACGTTTAGATTAGAGTATCTTGTGAATATATACTGGATACAGTTCCCATAGAGAACTGGAATGATACGAGACATTAAAACTATAAAAATGAAACAGCATCGGAAATTGCTTTCTTAACTATTTAATACACTCTAAATTATAATTTACGATATAATCGATACATTTACATATTTTATGTACACACAGTAGCAAATGTAAAAACACGATAAACAATGTGCCCATTCAGTGGTAGTAAACAATATAATCTGAAATATAACTATTATTATACTGGACGTCCACACTGAACAAAGGACAAAAATACAATTTTCATCTGTACAATACAGAAATGCTTTAACTTCATGTTAGTACATTCAGTTGTTCCTAGTCTTGTTTTAAGAAATTGGAGTATAAAAATTCCACGGTATCTAAAAATTGCCAAGGCACTGTGAACAATTGAAATAATAACAACAGGCTGATTTTAATAATATAATTGGTCTCATTACCACATACAATTGATACATTCGTATCTTATAAACAAAATAACTGTACTCAATATTGTAAATTGCTTCACTCCACAACTAAATGCATCTTACAATAATATTCAAATTAGTTTTAAACTTATATAGGTATAATAACCAACGTATATATAATATATGTTAATACTTGGAATATTTTACTTTCAAACATTAAACGATTATACACATATATATTGATTTCCTCAGCGATCATTTGACTGATATCTATTTAATCCAGTAAAGGAATATTCGGTGAATACTGGGCAGCTTATAAGAATTCTCTCAAACAACGACTCTGGATTGGAAACTCCTTATCTTTTTGGGGTCAAAAAGTGGGATCTAAATCAGAATAGGAACAACTTATTACATGGAAGTACACCTACAATAATACGATATATATGAAGAACCATGCAATAAAATAATAACATTTTACCTTTAAGATAATGACATGACACTTATAGGATGACATTTTATCACTTGAGATATTTAGTTAGGTACGATACAACCGTAACGTTATAATAATAATATGAAAGTAGGTAATAAAAGATCCTTTAATTTAATTTATAAGTTAGGTTGTGGTAGGCGTGATTAGGGACGTGTAGGTAAATTCAAACATACGAGTTAATAAGAGTTAACAAAACTATTCATTCCATGGGGCACACGTCCCCATAATTGGTGACCCTCGACATTGAACACGCAACAACCATCTGAAGCAAGCATCACCCATAATTAGTGACTCCTACAGCGTCGGACGATATGTGTGAATAATTTTATTTGTCCGACATGAACATATCGCAACATTCATCAGCATCCTTCGCCAGGTACGACATGACGAACAGTAGCAGCAGTCACAAGACAAGGGGTTAAAATCAGGACCACCGCAGGCCTCAAGGCTTTCCTGGCCCTGCGCTTCTTGTCTGCGACAGCCAGCGGACGCTCGGCCAGCATCTCACGCCGTCGAGTCAAATACTCCGCCGTGACCCGTCTGCTCGCCGTGGCCAGCATGTGGCACGCCCGCCCGCCGTCGCACGTACTGTGCCGCACCAAGCGCTCTGGCCGTCCCGACTCACCGTGGACAGGAGCCACTCCCTGCTCGTCCCGACTCACCGCGGACTGGGGAACATCTGCTCTTCCCGACTCACTGTGGAATACAGCAGCAACTCGCTCGTCTCGACTCACCGTAGACAGCAAGCAAATGGCACATGGCACGATGTCGCTCACAGACCTCTCTACGCCAACGCACCGACCGACTGTTCCCGCTACTCGCTAAAGACGTTAATACTCTACCTGGCCTCATCTGGATCAAGAGAACTCAAGCTCAACGTTACTCCCTGACTTCTGGCTTCCATTATCCGAGGGGGGGTGATGTGGTGGCTTCCCGCCACAATGACGGCGCATGCGCGCTGTGCAGTCTGCGCGCGCTGCTGACGTCTCAAAACAATCGCCTCCGCTTTTCTCTTACTCGCGCTGTCACTCCTCTTCCTTTCATCATCGCAATATCTATATAATATATTCCATCATCGCATCAACATGCTGACTTTCATTCCGTGGGGCGCACGGCCACAACCATAAAATATCTGTATCTGCATATAAAATAAAAATTACAGCTCACTCACATGACAACAAATTCTATACCTCTCTCAGAAACAATTAGTGATGAAATGTCACCTTATATCTACATATACATGACAAACGTATTTATTATGTTCAAATAATTTAAACTCTGGGAGCACCAAAACACCTTAAAGTCATCAATAAATTAAGTAAATAAATCTAAATCATTGCAACATCATTGGGTCTAGCTTAACATATATTTTTTAGCATATAACATTTTATTCCGAAGCTTAAGTAGTAAAATACAAAAGGTACAGCATATTTTCATGATTCGACCGATATTCGGATTATTTTAGTCAACCAAAGCACAATAAAGGAAAGTCAACGTATGCCTAATTACAATTTTTTGTTATACCTGCTCAAAAATGGACCTATTTATCGACTGGAAACCGTGCAGGAAGTGCCGCAATCCCCACTAGTTACACAATTTTGCTGGTGTCAAAAAACAGTTGCCTGCGACATGGTTTTCAATGACCAGTAATTGTACAAACCAGTGACCAGTTGACCAGTGTTTGCAATCTATACAAATCAGTCACCCACTAATGAAAATGTAAATATATGAAAATGTATAGATAAAGTTCATTTTTGCACACAAATAACTAAAATTTGACAATAATTTTGAGGAAGCACATTTTATTGATGAAAATGTATCAAAATAATGTATAGCTTTGAATTTTAATGCCGTAATTTGATCTCTATCTGTACAAAAATATGTATTTCATATAAATAAATCACATTTTAGGTGATGTCAGTGTGACAGGTCTGCATCTAATGAAAAAATGGACTTTAGTTGGATATGAAAATGTAAATCATCGTGAATTTCTGTGCTATACCTAGCATAGCTTCCATTATTTATAAAAAAAAACACTGTAATTATTATGTAATAGACCGGTAGAAATAGAAAAAAAATCCAACTGAACGTGGACACAGTAATAAGCATGTGAATATCAAGCATAGTGAGTTCCTTTATACAGAACGAATGTTCCTGAGTAGTGTAGGTGTAAAGTATATAAAAATATCTGTTCTGTGCTGCTGCCCTCTGCCACACAAATTGCGTTTTTAAAACGATTTAAAGTTACACCAATAAGTTAACACAGCCTGACCTCTAATTAAATACGGTGTTACGAACAGACAAACTTCAAGTTATTTAAGCAGTACAAAAAGTGTTACAAAAGTGCACAATGCATTGTCCTAATAAAATTACTATTTTTAGAACAGAAGGGTTATATCGTGATTTGTCTTAACTATCTCTCATTCTGCTTTTTAGATTGTATGTCAGCCGATCTCGAGGTACTGCAAACCAGGGACCGAAAGTGGTTACCCTGATTTCTATTTTGCAGCACATACTAAATTTAACATAAAACGCGTGCTGATAATAATATCAGCATGCTTTATAGCATGCGGTTTGTTATATTTTACATGCTGCAAAACAGATTCAGTCCCTGCTGCAAACACTCTACATTTTGTCTATTAGAGCCAATAATAAGAGCCGTTGCAGAGATTTTATGAACCTTTTTAAGTGCGCACTTGGGCTGTTTATATAAAATAATAAACACATCTTTCTAAACACGTGAAATCTCAAAAAAAATGTATTTCAGAATTCTATTTCAGTATTAAAAAATAAAATATTAAATGAATAGCATTTTTGCTATTCATTATCATCATCACTTTCAGTTTTTTTTTTACAATTTAATTTTCTACTATTAATATAAAAAAATAAGATTTTTTAAATGTTACGTATCGAAATTTAAGCTTGATTGACAATAATTCGAAGAACTACTTAAGGTCAATAACACGTAAATAAAATTCGCCTAGAATCTATACTTATTACTTAAATATTTATACTTCGACGCTTGATAACCCTGTATCCCGCCCGCCCAAGTGCGCGCTTCAAATGCCAAAGGCGACGTAGGACAGGCATGATATACCAGGACTTCGGCTGACGTATTAATAATATATTATGCAACTGAATTACTTTGGATAAGTTAATTACTTTGGGGTTATACATTAGATACGTGCAATATTATCATGCATGAAGGATGAATAAAGATATTTTCCGGACGATTTATTAATTATTTGTTAACATAATCAGTCATTCTTGTTATTTAATAACGATGTAACACAATATTTTCAATTCTATTATGCTCATCAGTGACAGAATCAAAAATATTAGTGCCTTATACATGCCAAAAGGAACTGATTTTGAAATATATAGGCCGTTACAAACCCGGTTGTAGTGGGAGTTTCTGCACGTCTAAAGTAAAGCCCCAATATAACAATCGTTTTGAAAGAATTTAATTGCGTTTGGAAGGGGGCACGAGATGAGGGGGTAATTCTGAGGGCAGGTCGTGTCCGTCGATCTTCACCCGGATGAGGTGCATAGCGAGAGCGAACTCGTCTTCGTCCAGGAAACCGTCCTTGTCGATGTCAGCAAGTTTCCAGATCTTCCCCAGCACAGAGTTAGGTAGCTTCGATTTCACCATCTCAGTCTTGGCCGCTGTTGAAAAAATTTGTTTATAAACTTATGCTACACAAAACACACAATGAGTTATACGTGCCATGATGAACAAATTATATTAAAATTGATAGACAAAGTATTACAGTCCTAGCTAAGTTGTGTAATATACTTTAAAATATTTATTATGTTCTGACGGTAGAACAACTCAAAAATGTACCGAATTTGTATAGTTTCTGCTTCATAGCCAAAAGTAACAACTTTCGCCTTGTCTAGCCAAGTCTGAGGTAATTTTTGTACAGTACATTCTATGAACATTTCACCCGTTATACAATAGATTATTGAGACAAATATTACTTGTGCTATTATTGCAATTGTTATTACATTTAACGCAAGTAAAAAAATAAACTTTATTGAGAGGAAGATAGGTTGGAAGAAAACTTTTATTATTGTATCTTTGTTTGTATCTAAATTGTTAAAAGGAACTTCATTACTATCTGAAACACTTTCTTGACCTTCGTCATCACTCTGTTCATTTCCTTCGACATTCCTAGATTCAGATCGACTAGAATCTCCTCTATTATCAACACTAGGCTCATCTATGGACATAGTATCATGTAAACTGTGTATGGAAAGGGCTGATGACATACTACTGTTTCCGACGTTCTGATTGTATGTACGTTCACATAATAAAAATTGTGTAATCATATTACAATTTTGTGTCGAAATTGTTAATGCATTTGCAACTTTTTGAAAGTCATCAATTTCGGTTTGGTGACGTTGGTTGTCTTGATTTTTTAAATTCATACAAAGTTCAGTTAGAAGAGAGCAATTGTGTGTGGAAGAGAGCAACGCTTCCATCGCTTTGTCTAGCACGAGTGTGCCGCGTAAGCGTGCGTGTGTTGTGCGTAACTGTGTTGGAACTTGTGGAAGTGGATGCGTACCGGCCCCAGTAACTTTTCCGTCAATGGGATTGAGGGAAAGAAAGAGCTCGTCGTAGCGGGGCTTTTCCTTGGTACAAATCCACTCTGGATCTCCATGGCCAGCATCCACGCCTTCACCACGTCCATAGCCGAACGGCGAAACTTGATCCTCAACACCTTCGAATGCACCACCTGAAAAAAACAGGAGCATAAGTTAAAATGTTATATTCATCATTTCTATTTCAGATAATCGCTGTGCGAGGATTAAGAATAGACGGTGTACGCTTTCAAATTTTGAAGCAAAATCATAAACAAGTAATGGTATATTCAATGTTGATGCATCCTATTGTTACAAATTAATGGTATAGGCATTACAACGATCGCCCAGCTTAAAATACATGGTACATAAACATCGAAACGTGGTCTAAACTGCAAACAAGAGCACAATTGTTTGTAAGGTAGGTACGTAACCGCGACCTTCTACTACTACTACTTCTACATTGTTCTGAAATTAAATCATCTATCGGAAGGAAATAACTACCTACATATACATATTATTTTGTATATAATGAAATATATTATTTCTTGAAAGTTTACAAAACTGCAACACCGAGACCTGTCTGAAGTGAATATCAATATAAATAGTATAACTAATCCGGGTCGTAAAATGTATTTTTTCTTTTGAAATAGCTGGACTTCGAAAATGCTAATGCCCTAATTCAACACTATTTACTCTATTAAAATACAAGTAGGTAAGTATACACATCTTTACTACATCGAATATATAATAGATCCTACTTGTGCCGATCTAGTCGGCATTTATATGATAAATAATTGAAGTATCTTACTAGATACATATATACGAATATATCAATTCAACAAGTGAGTTCAATACGTTAATGTTATCAAGCGTAATTCAGGAAGTAATATAGGTGTGTCTAAATTCTGTATAAACTGATATGAGTCATTCAGCTTTACGTTATAGTGTCACTGTACATATTGTAGATATTTTATATGAAAGTATTATGTGGTAAAATACATCAGAGACGGTATGACGGTATAGTATGGCTTTGAACTTGAATTAATAAAATTATTATTTTTATTAACAACTAAGAAAGTAGGGATGTTCCTAGATGTGAATAACGCAAAATATTGCTAAAGACATAACGTTTATGTACATATATATTTCGGCTCTCTATCTAGGCTCAACAAGCGCCACTCTCGAAAAAAAAAACGATGCACGATTCTGATCGTGCCTACACTTTTGGGCAGAGAACCCCGTATGTATTTACTGTTGACCGATTGGCAATTGTTTCGACACCCGCCGTTGTGGTACTGCCCGTTCTAAATAGGAAGACAGGGTTCCCTGTCAAAAAGTCATTAATCCTGAAATAGACATTTATCAAAAAAGTTCGTGAAAATACATTTACTTTTTCCTTCAATACTTTATAAATATTACATAATTTTTATTCCGAATATGAGTAGGTACTTTTTATCTTTAACTGTTTTACGTACATAGGTTATATTATTCCTAATCAGATATTATCAAAATAATAGATATTTTGATAATATCTGATTAGAAATAATGTAACGGGTGTAGAAACATTTCATGTTGCATAATAACGGGTAAGTTAGGTACCTGCGAAGTTTATGCGACGCATTGTTATAGCAAAACGAAACAATTTTGTACATTTTTGAGTAATGCCCATCATAAAAATAGGGATTAACCATTTTTTGGTTTAGTTCGCACGTGTGTTTGTCTCCAATCGACCCTTTGTAACAGTTGGTCTTAGGTTTGAAATCGCATCCACTGAGTATACTACTGACTGGCGTGTATTCGATGTTGACAATTTTACATGGTTTAAGGCATTTTACTGTTTTGAGGTCATGTCCCGCCCTAGATCCGCGCCTGTACATACTTGCAAAACATCCACGACATTTGCTATCACCTTGTACCTCGTTGGGGCTAAGTAATAAATAAAACAAAACAATCATGACAAATAACCCCGAGCCAATATAAACCATTATCTGAATCATAATATCCAATAAGGTCACTCATTCATTTCACTTCTCGCTCCATTGAGCGTAGGGGATTGTTTTTATTTCAATTTCTTGATACAATCGACTGCGGCACTTTGTTCTTGCGTACTAATGCGCTTATTTAAACATTTAAATACAACACGATTCAAGGACCCATAGATATTATTTTGTATTTAATGTAGGTCGTTAGATTTATTAAATAATGGTGGAAAAACTAGAAGGTTGCCAGCGGCGTCACGGTACGTTCCATCACTAACTGTTATTTTATTTCTATGATCTAATCGACCGTTACACAAATTATCCATCTATACCCTAACCAGGAATATAAAAACTCTCCTTATATTGCGGAATTAAATGGTACTACATAATATATTATTTTTCATTACACCTATTCGAAAAGCTCTCATTAGTTCTTAAAAAAGTGGGAACATTAACTTAAATGTATTTTTTTCGTTTACGTAACGTTTATAACTATTCATTACAATGGGAAAGGAAGCCTGTAGAGTATGTTTTTGTGGAAATATGTACAGTACAATGAGAAATGCACACATAAATATCGCAATGGAGAATAATGTATGATGATCGATGAACAAGCTCCGTAAGAAAATTTGAACATAACAATATTTTTACGTCCCCACTCAGTACACAGGTCTCCTCTTGCACGAGGAAGTATGTGCCATTGTAATCAACCGTGGGCCCACATGCATGTGGTTTTTTCTATTATTCACTTACCTGGCTTATTCCGTGCCAGTTAATGCTTTCTTTCGTCGTTAGACATACTACATAAATCATCAGACATATAACCAATAATGATAATGAATAGGTAATCTAGATCGCGTTGCCACACTAGTGAAAGTGTAGGAAGTGGGTGGGATATTTCGTGACAGATGACTAACAGACGACGGCGCAGCGACCGGCGAGCCACGGGGCGATCGATGATTTGATTACATTATATAATAGTACCTACTACAATACAACAGTAGAGGAGGTACTGCATAATGTACTCGTAATTACGAATTATGATATTGTACACAGTAAATTATAACTTTTTATCAATTAGAGTACCACTTAGGAAGTCAATGCCATTAAAAATATGTATACGTGATTGATAATTATTCTAATAAATAGTCATGTCTTAATCAGTTATTATAAAGAAAATAGAACCTGAAAACGCAATACTTTATATGCGCTAAGAATACGATTGGTTAAGTACCTAATAAATAATACTTACAAATGAATTCTAACATCAAACAGACGTAAGGTATATATACCAAGTATGCTTGAGCCCCCTAGATAACAATAGACTTCAAGGCTGGCTAAGATGGCTAGCTTCAGGATACCTGTATCCTCGTTGTAAAGAGGATGTGCATCCGTCGTCGTCGCCCACACTGCGTTTTGAGATGCGCAAATTGAGTGGGGCGCTGCTTCCCCGATCATCTTAAGAATAACTGTGAATTCTGATGTGACGTAAGTACAAAATTAAATTTCATATTTTTTACCAATGGGGACTATTTTAAATAGATAGACGATATGATACGACGATGCATTATTATTAGTGAAAATAGTATTTCGTACATTTTTTTTCTATCACGTAAAAATTTTAATAAGTGTCTTTAATCTCCAATTTCTACATCTTTATTTATTACGCTTACATGATATAATATATAAAATTAAATACGTGGAATATCTGAATTCATGACTGATAGAACATTTTATCTCTCGCCAGACCGGCAAATACCTAAAAGCACGAATTTCTAACAATTTTTTATCTATTACACACTACTCGCACCATACGTAATGCAATATACCACACAGGAAAATACAACAGATAATAACTTTGAAATTTAGCTTCAATTTCAGCTTGAGAATATTTTGGAAACACTAGTTATTATTATTATAGTGATAAGTTATTTATTATGTCTACTCTATACCAACATGCGTCTGAGAGCATTACTACAAAATGTAAGAAATTACATTTCGGAGACACTCGTCGGGTTTTTTAAGTAAAATGTAACAATAAGTATAACACATATGTAATTTTTCCGATTGGCGGCGCTAGTGTGCGCAGTTGTCCAATTACACTGTGTCATTTGTTTTGATTCGAAGTACAAAGAGCAGAGAAAGAGTATTGTAAGACATTCACTCACGCGGTCATTCTATGCACGTCGCAGGCGCACCAGACTTGATGCTTTTGAGCCGTTTATTGTTATGCCGTGTACGCCCCCTATCGATGGAATCCCATACAATAACAATGATCCGTTATGTCTCATATGGCTCTGCCACTCGATTTTATATGATTCGAAAGTGTAGACTATTTTGGTGAAAAATATATTATATTGAACAAACGTCACATGAACAAATATATCTATCCCGATGTACGTATGAAATGTAAGATATGTAGTTATTTTACTAAAAAAGTTTAAATTAAATATTTAATTATACTGATTTAAACCCGCGACCCTTTTACTGTTATTAAGATCCACTTACTATATCGTTCCGGACTTCATCAGATCCTCAAGATTCAGATGTATTGATGTTTCGGGTAGTTTTTAAAGTAAGGTACTATAATACCTTTATCACCCACTCGGATTATGGACGTGAGAGTTATGCTATATTATGTACCATAATAGGGTATTTGACAAATATCGAAGATTAAATGGATTTCATAAACATTATTAATAAAAACAGACATAAATTGATGGTCAAAAGTGAAAACGGAACTAAAATTCGTTGAAAAATGAAATAGCTACAGGCAATCAAATCAGAAGGTAGAAAGAAACGGCAATAGCAATTTGTGATGTCACACTACTGTAGCAATATCATCATAGGCCTGATACGTCTATTGCAGAAGATTTAAGCAGCGTCGCGAAGCTACATATTTATGGCTGTTTTGTTAAAAAGGGACGGAATATCTCCTCACTACTAACTTTAACCAATAATATTTCTTTGTGTTGGTTGAGATATCGAAAAACCAATTTTAGATAAACCTGCAGAACCTATTTGGTATTCCTGTCCAGTCAGGAAAGGGGGTGCTCATGATATTTATATGTAGCCATGCAAAACTACGCGTCGGCGACGCAGGAAGGCCACCACTGTTCTACGAAGCAGATAGGACACTAAAGAGTTTTGATAACCTAGCTTCTTAAAATAAATTTATTCTTCTTGGAGACGCCGACATTTCTATAGGACCCGACGTGAATTGACGTTTGAGTGTGCTGCGACGCGGTTGCTCAGCTGTGCATGACTAATTTCGCGTTGCTGACGTTGTTGACGTTGAGATTTGTAGATTCTAAGTTCGTAGTAAAGTATGTAACTATAATTTAAATACAATCGGTCATGGGTTAAAAATTGTTCCACTTCCCCGATTTTTTAAATTGGAGCCAACCACGGGATCCAAGCGCACATAGCGAAATCGTCACTGTCATACAAATAAAATTGACCTTAAGCGACCAATATTTACGACGAGAAGCAAAATTATTTATTGCTAAATATATTTTTTATAATGTTGTTATGTTTATGAGTGGAACTCCAGGAAACTTTTACAATATTTCGGAGAATGATTTCGTTACCTCGCTGGACACGAGTTTGCATGCTTTTGAACTGCTAATCAGCTAAAAGTGTAGAAGCGCGCGCGGCACTTTTATACGCGCGCGGATCGCATCGCACCGCACGTCATTATTCAGTACGCGCGTTGGCCCACATTACTACTTTCGACCGATCAGGTGATAATGTTCATAAAAGGGTGATTGTTCAGAAATTTCACTATCATGATGTTCATTTCCGTTCCTAAACGGTGAAAAAGGAACCCTTATCTTCAGACTTCGGTATGCATCCGTTTGTATATTACGGTTATTTTTCTCACAACTATTAATGCTAACTGAGGTCTAAAATAGGGAGCCGAAATCTGAAAGTGGGGCAACTTGGGCATATGGAAATCTTATGATAAGGCTTGGTTTGCAATAACACCACTTTTATTTTATGTGTTACAGTTTTTGACATATTATGGCCAAAATAGTGCAAAAGTTGCCTAAATGTGCAAAAGAACGTCACAGTAGTGACATTTTTGAGGAAACACTCAAAATAATTATTTATTTCCACATTTTTTTAACCCCGGCCGATTGACACGCCTGTGGTATAAGTTTGACACGTTTGTCTGTATGTCTGTTTGTGTGTTTATCTGTGGCATCATAACTTAACAACGGATGATGATGATGATCGATTTGGACCTGGTTTTTATTATTAAATAGAGAATTTTGTCGAGTGTTCTTTGCTAGGTCTGATAGAAATTGAACCAGTGGTTTCCAAGATCTTAGAGTATCTTTTTTATTTCGTTCGAATTTGTGTTCAAATATTTAGGTTCATGGTGCGTTTCCGACGTCTGAAACCTTAAGGATCTGGTGATGACTAGGAAAAGTAAGAGAACTTCAACTTCACAGTATGAAACTTGAATAATTTGAAGATTATCAGCCGAAACCATAATAGTTAGTAGGGGTCGTCTCGAACTAAAGTTATAGGGAACTTTAAGACCTTTCAAAAGATTTTTTTTAAAGGAATAACAGCCAATAATATAAAATAAAAGATCTGTAGAGGGATTAACAGCCATGGCATGGCACGGCGAGGCCGAAGGCCGAGCTCCGCGCAGGGCGAAGCCCGGAGCGTCCCCCGCCTTCAGTATTCTTAGCAATGCTAGATGAAAACTGGATCAGTAGTTCTAAGAGTAACTTGGTATAATGGAGTATGGTGGGATCTCTGGAACTGTAACTCTTAGGTGGTTCGAGTTTGAGCTCAGATGTTTACGACCATGATGCTCTTTCCACGTCTCGAACCTAGAAGACCTTGATGATGACCAGGAAAAGGTAAGGGGATCTGAACAATGGTACGTCGTCGGGGTTAGTAAAATTTTTAATTTAGAGTTATCAGTTACCTGCTTCTTTTTTCTTCCAAACGGCATGGGTCATCTTATTTTGATGGTACATGTTTATAGCTACCTATGCGATCCAGTTGAGAAAATAAATACCCATTATGTACTGACAATGTTATAGTATCATATATAAAATACAAAACCTAACATGTTTATAGATTATGAACGGCTTAATTGTCTGGTGGAGGACTTTGATCTTCAAGAGACCGTAGTGGTAGGATAGAAATATTTAACTTACATTGTAACGTTTCTTTATACTTCACGTTATCATCCAGTTATTGTATACTATTCAAAGGCAAAAAGCACAACCGTGCGATCCATTTCCGATGGTGCATCGTGAGTCGTGCTCGTGATGTGCACACAATGAATGGTTATTGAGCGACAAGTGGGTCGCCGGTTGTGGCTCACAATGGATGCTGCTCAGATTCCTCTCAATGGTCGACACATGTAATGATGTCACAGCGGACACAGGAACAATGCGTGTACTAATGTACCTTCATGTCACTGCACGGCCTGGACGTAAACAAGTCGAAATGTATTTATTATCTAAAATTTAAGCTAATTCATCAAAAGGACGGAACTATATACAGTTCATAGAATTCATCATCATCAGCCTAATAATATCCCCACTGTTGGGGTACAGGCCATGATACAGCGAGCGGGCCCAGTGCTGATTGGTAGATTTCACACGCCTTTTGAAACTTTTTCAGTTCCTCAGACATGCAGGTTTCCTCGCGATGTTTTCCTTCACCGTTAGAGCAGTCGGTAAATATACGTTGTCTTTGAAAAAAATCGAAAAACTCATTTGTACATGGCATGGTTTCGAACCCGAACCCGCATGGCGTCCTAGCCACTAAACCACCGACGCGACGCTCTTACCAACAACGTTCATAGAATTAATAAATTACTATTTTGGTACTCTTCTTCAAAAATTAAGCACAATTACGACGAAAGCAGGTCAGTTTTTATATATATGTATTGGTTTAAGTTGGACGCTATCATTTATCATCATAATTAGAAATTCCGTAAAGTTAAATGGTAAGAACATTCGGGATGTTACATAAAAATATGCAGTTTCAGCAAGTGTCACGATATGTGACTGGCATGAGGAAACCAGTGGCGGCGCCGTGTTGTAAAGCAGCACATCGCTCAACGATTTGCGACACTTCCACCGATCGCGGTCGATACAATGTACAATAGCGATACCGTTACTACATTTAACTTATACCCGCTTTAGGTATGTGCATAGGTACAGTAGAAACTGTTTTACATACAAGTATCGCGGTTACCAAGATTCTAAATTAAAATCCTCTTAGTCAGACGCAACGCATTGCACCGTACGTGCTACAAATGTTTGATATAATTATAGCTACATACATAAGTACGTGTTATAATTCAAACACTTACTGTAACTCGCGCGAATTCTTTAGAGAAAGTGGTGGTCGCGCTCCCATTGCCGCAACGTATGTAATTGCACTCCTTACTTGTATTGTATGATAACATTATACATATTCAATATCATTATAATTTAATATATATGTATATATATATATATATATATATATTATAATGATATCGCACATATTCATGCAAGATAAACGAGTCATATATTATGCATCACGTTTGCACTGACATCATTGATTCAGTGACGCTCGATGGTCACAATGTAAAATGATGATGGTGTACAAAAATATTCAAGTTAACAAGTCATGCTTCGTTCTAAATAACGTTTCCGGATTAGTGTTACTCATAGACTCATCAAGCGGGAAGTCGCATGCGCACCAGTACTCTGCGGCGTGGCTTGAGCAACCTAACTGAACATACATATTTGTAACGAACGAGTGAAACTTCAGTCACTCATTTAACATGTACTTTCCAATAAAAAAAGAATGCCCTGTAGTTTAGTGACTTAACAAAGGGTTATTTAAATTGTGAATATCAGGTAAATAATAATATTGGTAGGTATTCTGTTTTCTAAGAATACTTACTAGAGATTAACATTATTTTAATATTTGCATATCAAATTACACTATAAAATTCTGAGGTAAGACGGTTGTGAATAAATAGACTCATTAATGTTTCCTATGTGCCCCCGCACATAAGGTGCTTGTTCCGTTTTGAGTACCGCCAACTTACACAATGTTTACCATACCTTCTAATAACATAGTTAAGCAGCTGAACTGCACAATTTGTTCATTTCACCTAAAGCACGCCTCAGAATTAAAAAAAATACTATGCGAGGCAGATGACGTCACCAAATATACGAGAGCTAGACGTAAATGTAATCGATTATCAAGTAGATCTAAAAAATCAAACTGTTGAAGGCCACAGTATGGTTCATGATCAGATACAGTACAATAGACAAGGTCATCGTAAATACAGGTGCGCCCGCGCCGCGATATCACTGATTCAAACCGTATGACACCACCACTTGCGCTGTATAAAGTACCTTACCTACTCATTTACATATTTTATCTCGAAGTTATAGCTAGCGCAAACAGTGATTAAGTTCATTAGCTACATAGTAGTTATAAAAAACCCACGACATAGATAATTTAGGTCTTTTTAATCTTTTGGTACCTTAAATTATATGACGCGGACTAAACGTCTGCAACACGAGTTGGTTTTTAAATGTTAAACGATCGGTTAAGAGCGTTAATTATATGACGCACGGAGCAATATGAGCATCAAACCAAGCCACTTGAGGATGGTTTCGAGAATAAATAAGGTCATAATAACTTTAGGTTAACTTCATTCTATGCAAACAACGAAACGCTATGGCAACACTGTTACCACGTAATCAACTTCTTAAAGGGATTAGGATCATGAATAGATACCTTTAAGATCCCTAAAACTTTCAAGCAAACAAGGATTTTTAAGTTGCCTGTCTATTCAATTTAATACAGAAAGACAAAATAATCAATGAACACGAAAATAATACTTGAAACGTAAAACCGAGTAGAAAGGTACACAGTAGGAAATGCAAGCAAGCTGCATGCATAGCATAGCGGACGAGTATTTAGGATATACTATATAAATGTTATTTTAATTTGCATTAATCATTTTTAATGGGATTGCGAGATTGGGATAAATTAAAAAAGTAGAAAAATATATCATATAGTGAACCACAGTGGTGTGGTTATAATAAACGTTCCTCAATCAAATAATAGACGGAATATGTCTGTCTAATCAATCAACGACCTTGCTGCCACATGCAGCAATCATATGTGTATCGTATGTGACGAGCTCCAGTTTATGAAACAGTAAACCTGCTGATGTAATTCCAATTGGATGTTATTCATTTATTCTTTAACACGTGTCTCAATCCCAAATTAATTTTAACCAGCCAATGGAATTATTCACAAGAAAGTAGTCTGAAGTCATCAGTTTAATAACGCTAATTATAGTAATTGTCTAACTATGGCTAATAGTAACAACAAATTCCACAGTGTGTTATCATTATCAGTGTTATCATACCTCGATAAGACTGCTTATTCAGGTCAATATCTGAAGATAACACACTTCTAGTTACATTGAGCATCACTTTGGTATATAGCAAAGGATATAAATATATAAGCCTTGTCTGTAACATGATAAATGGCACTCCCACTTAAATGGAACTCTATAATTATTATTACACATATATAACAGTGATGTAACGAACATTCGCCTTTGCAGCAAAATTTACACAACATAGCGAAAATTTTATCTAAGGATAATTTCGCTATTGCAGTTAATTGACTCACACGTTAATTATTATAGCAAAAGAATTACTTACATAACTCTTTGATGCTGTTCATTCTAGTTAATTATATAAACTTTGAATTTACAAAAGTCTGTAAATTCAATGACATAATTTAAATACTCATACTCACTCATAGGTAAGTAAATAAATGTTAATATAAATCACAATACCTTCAAAAATAATTTGCGAATAGAGGCATTTCTCTATATTAGCACTCGCATCGGCAACTACTTTCAAAAATAGATATCAATGATACAGTAAAACATTCGTTACATCACTATCTACGTATATATACATTGTTTAGTGTATTTCACTGTTCATTTTGATAGAAAAGGCACACACAAGCAGTTAATGAGTTTTATACATATACAATATACATTCAGGTATTAAATAATTAACTAGTAGTAGTTTAGTTAGCTAGCTACATAAGGATGTATTGAACAATATTTTTGTTTCATTGCAAAATGCTCTTTTAAAGAAAGATAGAGGGCAACAAGCTTCCACATTTAAGTACATATATACATACATATTTATTAATATAATTGGTGCACTCTCCAGCAAAATATTTGCCTTTTAGTTAAAAATGTAATCTTATTTCATGTTTTTCTACAACTGCATTAGATTTTTTGATTTTCCAATTACCTATAAATTAAGCCACTTTTCTTTGGCATATCAGTAAATTGAAACTTCTATGAACATTAAATGTATATTTGAAAAATAAAATAACAACCCAAAGTTGAGTAAGATTGTGAATTTGATCACAGATCACCTTACACCCGACTTTCTAATGAAATTGTGGCCCCATAATGAAAGAAACAGTGTAAAGAACCTTAAGTTTGTACTAGTCACCATTGATCTATAAACGCTTTCTGCAGAGATTTGAAATAATTTAAGTAATGTATAAGTGCCCAAATCTATCTATCTATATGGTGTGTACACACAACCTTATGAAAACAAATTAAAGATAACTATATAAACCATACCGTACAGGGTATGGTTTATATAGTTATTTTTAAATTTTAAGGACTGCTTTACACCCTTGGAAGTGGCAAGGACAGTGGACAATATCACAGTACTGTAAACGGGTTGGACACTGGCAAGTCAAGCTGCCTTGCCAGTGTTTTTAAATTTTGTTTGATTTTTTGTCACTGTCCCTGTCACTGTCCTTGCCACTTGCAATGGTGTAAACCAGCCCTAACAGAAGCTACCTTTATAACCCTCTAAACAGGCGAATGCTTAACTTGCAATATATTTCAACGTTTACTATAAAAAAATTACAATACATACTTCAGTCATCTCATCTTCATCATCTCAGTTCATCCATTGATTTTGGAATTGTAGATGTTCTACCAAAGAAATAAATAGGTAATATTTAGAAAATGACTTACCCTTTATAAGTGGCTCGGCGACAACATTGAGGTCTTCTTGAGGAATAATGTCCATAAGTTTTGCAATATCTATTGCCAACATTTGGTCTACTACTTCCAACAGTTTCGGCTTCAAGGGATGGAATTTAGTGAAGTCATGATTAGCTAAAGTCTCCTGCATTTTCTTGATGTCAGGGAAATCTCCAGGTGAAATTTGCTGCTCTCGCTGGATACGGTCATAAACCTGGCCAAGATTCTTTATTAGCTCCTTCTTTTTACCATCTTTGCCAAACATTGAAGGCATTTCTTTTCTTAATTCACTGACAATGTATGCATGGACCTTAGCAAGGCGTGCCCTCTTAATCAAATCATTCAGTTTACGCAAAGCAGCATTTCGAGGAAGTGACTGCATGTCTCTGAAGAGATCTTGCTCTTCATCTTCAAAGAGTCTTCTATTTACATCATATCGAAGAGGTTGATCCCAAAATGATCCAATATAAACCCGGGCCACCTCAGGTGTTTGTAGTACTTTGCCCAAAGACCACATAAGAGCACCATAAACACGCATGAGCTGTTGATGGTCAATCATGTCAGCTTTGTTTAAAACAATACGTATTTTATCATCGTGACCTCTCAATGCTTCTATACTACGTCTGAATTCATCTGAGATGTCGAGTTTATGGGCGTCAAAGAGTAGAATTATACGATCCACTCGCTCTGCAAACCATTCCAAAACCCCAGTAAAATCATAGCCTCTGTCTACTCGTTGCTTCTCGCCAGACAGAATACCAGGGGTGTCCACGATAGAGATACCACGTAACACCGGCGAATTCACAGTAGAGCATTGAAATCTATTCAGAAAAGCATTGCCGAATTTGCTAAGCGGCCGGAATTGTTTTTTGGGATCAACCACTAGCGCGTTTCCGGGTACGACGCCCTCTTTTTCATCATGCATCACCGCTATGAATCGATCCGTGGTAGGTTCGGGGCCGATTCGAATTCCCGGAAAATCTCTTTCAAGAAGATACTTTATAAAGGTAGTTTTTCCGGTGGAATACTGACCCACCAACAATATCATAGGTTTAGCATCAAAATCCGGGTCCTCCAGCTGTGGCGAATGAAAATCGTGGAACTGGTAATGCAGCTCTAGGGGCAAAAGTTTCGTTTTGTAAATCTTTTTGAGACCTTCCACGACATTATCGATACTTTCAGTTTTTTCACCTTCCTTCTTCAGCCAGCTAAACATGGTTGCAATTTGGTGCTTTCTTCAAGTTTCTGTAGGATCAGCGCGGGCGAGAAATCACTCACTACACCACTTCTGAATTAATTTTACAAAAATCTCAGCAAGACCGTAGTATTCATCCTCTTACTGAAAATGAAATGAATGAATGAACGGATTGGATTGATGATTCGTTTTGTATGAAGTGCGTGACGTGTAACTTTTTTTGTTCAATTTTCTTTCTTTCCTTTCGGAAAAGGCAAAGAGACCTAATCCCATACAGCCAAGTCAATCTTAAATTCGTTATTGGCATCGATTCTGGAAGTCTCTTGCTAAACGAAACGTCATTTACACTGTTGCATTTTCAATCGTTCTATGAAACAGATGGGACACTAAAGAGTTTTGATAACCTAGCTTCTCTAAAATAAATGTATTCTTCTCTTTGAGTCACATCTCTTACATCCCCTCCCTCCTTAGATACAATCTTTGATCTGTGGTGTTCATTTCTTTTCGCTCAGGTCGTCTACATCTATTCGTATTCGTCTAGTCTTCATAATATGTACCAAAGAGTAGAAAAGGAAAATAAGGGAAAAGAGTATTCTCTCGCTCTCTCAACTTGCATGTACGAAAAGTGCTGCCACGCAGCTTATTGTTCTTGAACTATTCCAACTAGTTCGAAACCAAAGAGGATGTACCTAATCGTTACGTTTTATTCGAAACAAACAAAAAGGCGACGTTTTTGTTTGGTTTCGATCCGGCAGCCTTTGGTGCTCAGGTTACTACTTTAGTCGTATGCAATATTTATCTACACTTTACAGTAATAGTTGGCGCTGATTATAAAACTATTCCGTATAGTCTCAGCAAAAATGCGGCAAGAGCAACGAGCTAGATGGCGCTGTAATGAATAAAATAGCTAACCGTCAGTTCAGAGTGAGCACCCCAAATCTCTCAGGGATACTCTAGAGGTATCTACCACAGATTAGAGTCTATCTACCTACCTAGGTCTGGGTGACAGTGGGTGAACTGTATGGTATGGTAATTTGTTTTTATGTACTGAAAGCTCTTACGATGACTATATTCCACGACGAGATAGAAATAGAAGACTTCGAATATGACGATGATGAAGAAATGTACTACTATCCATGTCCCTGCGGAGATCGATTCCAGATAAGTAAGGTTAGATTCAAATTGTTTAACAATAATAAATTTCACTTAACCACTTACTCTTAAAATTGGATTTAAATAAAGTACTTAAATAAATACAAAATGAATTACCAAAATAATCTAGAAATACAAAGTACCTATCTAAACAAATTATACTTAAAATTAAATTAGATCATAAAATAATAAATTAAATTTGTATTTTGGTCAAATTATTGGTCCGTAGTATCAGAAAAAATATATATTGCCCATATGGTCCACTGCTGCCAATTAGGCATATAATGGTCATGCTCGGTTGATTCTTGTCTCTACTGCTAGTCCTGAGCAGGAAATCAAGCCGATAAACTTTCTGGTCACTTTTTGGGAACACTTTTTTGTACCACAAAATGTGGAAGACCTTAATATGCAGGGTCACCTCGGGAGACCTTCCTACCTATTTCTGTCTGCATTTCGGTTTGAAGGGTAAGAGAGCCAGTGTAATTAATTACAGACACATGAGGCACTTCACTTCAAGGTTAACAGTGCATCATAACCCTCTAATGTTATTACAGTGGGGTGAGAAGACTGGGCGATGGTGATCAATCACTCACCATCAGGTGGCCCATTTGCCTATTTGTTCTCCTACAATAAAAAAAATCTGATTTTAGAAAATATCAGTTGGAGCAGACACACAAACATTAAAAAATGGTGTAGGACTTTATGTTAAACCCTTTATTTAGTTTGGAACACTCCCTTTAATTTTCTTAATTCAGCGTTACCACCTTTAATTTTCTAAACAGTTACAATAAATCTGAAAAAATTGAATGATACCAAGGTTGTAAGTACTTTCAATGAAAATTATAATTAAACCTAATTCATTGATTGGTCATTGATTTTCTGCTAAGTGGAGTTTATGGGTCCGCAAGACAGTCAATTGCAATGGACAATTATAGTGAAACGCGTAACAGGCGGATCGCCTGCGCGGTAAGAGGGGCGGGAAGACAGAGGCCGAGCTTGCGGTGCACGAGCGGAGAGGCACTTACTACTTTCGTTTTTTGTAATCGCTATTGATCATTCGTCTCCGGGATCCTTTAGTAGATATGAATCAACTGACATTTAAATACCAATAGTAAGTACATTAACCGTAGGAGTTAAATTAATAAATTTGCTTTCAATTCAGGAACTTCTCCCTTTCAATTTGTACTTAAAAACAGGTTAATTAGGAAACCTGACTTGTCTATCTTAAGTTGGGTGTTTATTTGTTCAAATTTTACAGGAGGAACTCTTAGCGGGTGAAGAGGTAGCAACATGCCCTAGCTGTTCCCTCGTAGTCAAGGTTATTTATGATTTGGTATGTAAACTACTGCTTATTTCTGTTTTTACAACTGTAAGGTCCTCGTTATTTTTATTTATTTAAGAAGTATAGAAGATCATTGTTTTTTAAGAATTGGACCCACCGGCCATCCCTTCACTACACCTGTTCAGTAGTAGTATACTAACTACCATTCTTTTTGTTTTTGTTGATCGACTGATATGTAGGTTACGTATTATCCGATTTTCATTTTATACTTACCTGCCAACTTGTATTAAAAATTTAAATAATTTAATTTCAGGACAAATTCAAGGCTGAGATTGAAGAAGTTCAGAAAGATGATGGTGATAAAGAAACTGTAAAGGCTTAGGACAGGCCTTGGACATAACATCCTTGAGATTGATACATGAAATAAAAGAAGCAATGAATATCTAAACAGTGAAGACTATTCACTTATTTTCACAAGAATTTTTTAATGTTAAGCTCATACGAAAATAGATGCAATCTTTGTAATATAATCGTAAAAAACGTATTTTAATTTGACACAAAGAACAAAGTTCAGTTGTGTCTAGTGATTTAAAGTGTGATACTGATATTGTTTAAGAATAAAATGTACATTTGTAATAAAATTGAAAATTTATTTTATTTTATGACCATTTTATTGTGATTTACATTTATTGTGTAAATCACAATAAATGTAAAGCGTCGATCGTGTCGTGGCTCCCATGCGAGAGGTCCGGGTTCGAAACCAGGCAATGTCAACATACCAATGAGTTTTTCAGTTTTTAGACTTACGTACATTTACCGATTGCTCTGACGGTGAACGAAAAAACATCGTGAGGAAACCTGCACACTGAGATAACCACTGTGTGAAATGGGGAAGGCAATGGCAAATCACCCCCATTAAATCTGCCACGAGGGTCGTTCTATGTGATTAATTACTTAGATGATCGCGACCCTCAGCAATGAGGAATACGACTTGGAAGAAGAGACATTGTTTTCACAATGTACTATAATATAGCTTGACCACGGATGCTTTACGATGCCTTAGGTAGCGACGTGTGGGAGGGAGGGAAGCGGGCAAACGCGGAGGGGAAGCGGGCGGGCCTCGCAGTGAAGCCTCCCGCGTCCCGCCGCGCAGCTACCTACGGCGTCATAAAGCATCCGTGGTCATGCTATAACTACTGTCCCTCTTATAAATTGAATAGCATGGCAATGGCATATCTTCTGGGGAATTAAAACGTCGCTAAACGAAACCTCACTCTTACACGATCTAGCATATGAGTGAGCGTGGCAGTGCCGACCCGAAATCGACAGGTGGTCTAATTACAACCAGTGAAACCGGTGCATCCAACCATCAAGGATGCGCGTATTCTAACAGGAAATGACATAAAATATTTTCTTGGTAAATATATTTGCCATTTTTATTTTAAGGGAAGTACTCTTACCTCATTTGGTATGTTATTAATTTGTTACTGCCATTGTAGCTCTACCCTTATAAATAGTGCCCCGTCTGAACTTTCCGTCTGAAATAAGGGTATTTGATATTAAATTCCTTCTAATATTTTACTATTTATCTTTAAATTCTTTAGCTGCTAGGGCTCATTTACTCCCGAGCATATAATTATGATTTATTTTATGTATCTATTTCAAGTTAACATACAAAAATATCAGTATTAGACCCTTATTACTCATGAATCCCCGTATTTATTTACTTCATTTCATTTATTAAAAATGCATTATAATGTCATACAGAACGGAGCCAAAATTGGAATTGTAGTCAGTTACATGTATTTACATGTTGATAGGGCAAAATAAAACAACATATAGAATTACAAGTGATCTATTTTACACTCCTTACAAGTAATGATAAACATGTTATAGCTTAAATCTAATAATAATTTATAGTATGATTTTTTATCTTTTTTTAATGTTTACTTGATAAAACAGTATAAAAGGAAAGAACCTTCATTTTTGACTAGCTAACTTCTTCTCATCGTCACACAAAAACCGTTATTCGAGTTACTTCCAGAAAGTATTGTCATACTTTTGTCATATTTAATAAATTTAATAATTATTACATTTTTACTTTAGAATCTGAAGCCTATCTAATATTTTTGGGCTATTTATATTATAGTTGCAGGCACTAGGCAATATAATATAACTAAGGTTGTAAATAAATAGGCTGGTTTTCTAGCAAATCTATTCCCACCTATCGGTGGTTCGTCTGTCTACCGCCTTGGGCATTATGGGCACAAAATATCTATATATTTTGTGTTGTAGACGTATACAGGGTGTAACATTAAGAACGGTCAGTATGGGAAAGTCTGAAACTATAAGACATACGAAGATCTGTTCTTAGGAACCATGTCATCAATTTTAGTAACAAGAAACACTGTATTCATACATTTAAAAAAAAACCTGTACTCAGCCTGGGAATCGAACCCGGTTGTTTTGAAAAAAAATCCAACACTATTTCTATTTCGATATCGATTGTGTAGGTCTTAAGGAATAAATGTTAGTATGAAACGTGATGTTTAAAATTAATAAAACGCATTGTTTCCATATCTTTTAATTTATTTTAGTAGGTGTTCGAAATGACTACCATTTTGTAAAATACAACATTCAACTCGTTTAGGTAACGATCTTACTATTGAATGTTGTATCTTCAGGTGGTGAATTTGCGTTAAAATTGTCTCTATGGCTGCTTTTAGGTCTTCAATTGTGTCGTAGCTAGTTTTGTACACTTCATCCTTAACGTAATCGATATCTAAATAGAAATAGTGTTGGATTTTTTTTCAAAACAACCGGGTTCGATGCCCAGGCTGAGTACAGGTTTTTTAAAAAAATGTATGAATACAGTGTTTCTTGTTACTAAAATTGATGACATGGTTCCTAAGAACAGATCTTCGTATGTCTTATAGTTTCAGACTTTCCCATACTGACCGTTCTTAATGTTACACCCTGTATAATATATTTTGTGTTATTTTACGTACGGTTCACATGCAAAAGTCGAGCGGCTACAGAATGTTTTGTTACTACACTGTGCGAACGAGATATTAAATGTCGAATTCGACTTTTGCATGTCGCACGTGTCAGAATCGCTTGTCCAGGACAGAGTAAGATATTAACCAGGGGTAGTAAGTAATAGTTAGATTCAAATATTTCAATCATTGATTTCAATAGAGAAACCAGAAGGAACATGAATTCAATAATTTTCGAGGTTATCACTCTCCTATCCAGTCTAAATGAAAATAAGAGAAATTAATAACATAATGATTGCCCGTTGATAAAAGGTTGACTATTTATTATTATGAACTAACCCTTTACGAATATAAACTACATTTAAAAATACGTACTCAGAGCCTTATGTAGAGATCTTTGAACATTATTAGAGATGAGCATAATTATGCGTAGGTAAATATCCACCCCTGGGTTTTGACCCGGTAACATAAATATCAATTTCTACCCAGTAAATACTCATTCGGCGAGTTCAAACTTTTTCACACCAAAGGTGTAAACACACTTGCGCTGCGCGGCGCGGCACGTAACTGCATCTGCAGTTAACTGCACTGCAGCGTCAATTCTGTATGCACTGACATGGCGCGGCGCTGCGCTTAACTGTTTATGCAACTGCAAACACGTCTGTTTCCTAGTCAAAAAAGCTGGTTGCTTCCCCCGCACCCCGCGGCCCCACCCCCACCCCCAAGAGTTGCCCACGCGGTTGAGCGTGCCGCGCAGTTGTCTGCACCGTCGTGCAGCGTAAGTGCATTTAGTCCTTAAAACTGCTTTATGTGAATGTTATTTGATAGATAAAGGTTATCGCACACGTATCACCCCGGCACCTGATCAGTGTCGCCACAACTCGAGCCGTTCAGTATTCTTTGTATGAAACTCTATACTGCAACGCACATTAATCAACGTCGTAACGGCATCGCCTCGCCTCGGGACAGGCTAGTGCACCGCACGCGGTACGTGGTCACCACGCAGTCACCGCACGTCGGCGCGTCGCCGCGCTTACGTCTCGCCGTCGGCGCGGGGATGGCGCGTAGACCGCCTAGCCGTCAACCAGCCATAGCCGTAGCCCAGCCGTAGCCGCGGCGACAACTCGGAGATGTTGATCCGCACCAGCCTGGTTGACAGCGAGGCGATGAGACGAGGCGGCGACGATCCGGTGCCGGAGTGATATGTGTGCGATAACCTTAAAGGGTTTTGTGTAGGCTATTTATAGATTACACAAATGATGCTCAAACTCTCTAATTCAATTTTTTAAATGCTTATTATCTCAAAACTAGGTGCTATGGACTTAGATACATTTAACATGGAACGATTGAATTAATTCAACGAATACTGCTGGTTATTTTCATTCGAAAGTAGGTTTACGAAATACCTAATCCTGAAATCCTTGTCACGCAATGAATAATAAATAATAATTCATAAGTTGTGATTGTGACTACAGATTTAAAAAAAAATAATTCATTGATACCATTGATCTGAGGATTAAGGGATTATTTTGATAATATATTGTCATTTTATTATTTTTTATATTAAGAAACAGTCTATAAATAAGTACCTACAGATATTATTAAAAAATATATAGCACAGAGACAAACATTGTTCACAGATATATAGGTAATAGGTATGCATAATGCGGTACGTCTTCTAGACAAAACTGTTTAAATACACACAAGGTCGGATCAAACAATAATAAAATAAAAGGTTTTTTTATGGAATATTACTTATTATATAAATAAAAAACAAAATATCAAGCTTTTAATTAAAGCATTAAACAAATACTGGAAGTAATTATATACATATATTTGCCTACATTATTGTTAAGACTCAGTGTGGAATAACTTTGAAATTAATTCTAATATGTCATTGGTCACGAAGCGAATTACCTAATTTATATCACACAAAGCCCTAACTCTCCCTCCACACATTGTGATGTGATATACAATTTGTATAACTAAGCTACCACTGTGAATTCGTGTGCAGATCACACATACCACGTTGTTCACTATTACACCAGTCACACATAAGTACATAGGTATAATATTCGCAATTTAATACGACAAACATATTTTTCAAAATATACATACACTTCGTTTTTATGGCCCTTAAAACTACATTTCGAGTTCTTAATTCGTTTGTAACTGACATCAGATCAAAAAAGATACATTAATTTTTAAACAATATTTAGAAAAAGGATAATATTACAAATTGTGTAAGTGTAAAATTTCATAACGATTTTATAGTCATTTCGTCATTTGTGACATGTTTTGATTTGAAAAGCGTGTCCTAATTGTTGCAAAAATAGCTATTAGTAGATCACATTCGCCAAAATCATCAGTCCCATCAATTTGAAAATAGCGAATAGTAAGTACTCTTTGTAGAAAATGCCAAGTTAAAGTTGATACTATCCTATGGATTATTGGAATACCTCACAAGTTTTTAGCTTGTTCGCTCCTGACTCGACAGAGGCATAGTAAAAGAGTAGCTCAACTTCAAAAAATACTCAAAACGAAACGGGTTTATTTTGACAGGGAACCCTGTCTTCCTATGCAAAACGGGCGAAACGGCGACGGCGAAGGTATTAGTGACAATAATACTTAATAATTTTGTGGCGACGCACGATACGCGCCACTACGATACAGTACCTACTCACATCGGCGTAGAACGCGCTATCGAAATTTTCGTATATATACGAGTTCCAAATATCCATAGTTGGACCAGCACATCTGGTCACCAGGCCCAACACCTCGCGGAAGATCTTCCCTTTTCCCTTTCATTCAACTGACATTACGTCATCCATTTCCTCACATAGCGCGTTCCTACAATGTAATACTAATGTACTTAGTATTGTAATTATTTTTCGCGCGATTCTAGCTCAGTCACTATCAAGTCAGTTCCCTGCCTAAAAGTGTAGGCACGATCAGAATCGTGCTTAGAGATTTTTTAATGAAAATGACCTACTGCTCTCTTTTACTATGACAGAGGTAAAGCAACACTAATGTGCGATACGAATACTCACGCACGCCAAGATTTTTATGCAGTTCTTGGTAACACAGTGGGGGTGGAGGACTGTGGAGCTGGCGTGTGGACCGCCGGAGGTGGGGACATAGGAGTCGGAGTATGAATATTAAAGTGGCGCACCGCCGCCTCCAGAGCCACGTTATTGCCGCTGAAGTATGCAGAGACAGCATTGTGGAAAAGGAGTAGCTGTTTATTCATTACCTTTACCTGTGGAAGATAAAATTGTTTCAGGTTGAGAATTGCTGGGAAATATCATACTCGCTTGTGTCTATTTAACTTACAAGGAAAGGTTCTCAAGTGTCCGGCTCTGATTTGATTCATTTTAAGATATCTTGCAGAGCATTGAAAAATAACCAAACCGTTTATCGATATCTCAACTACGACATTAATGGTTAAAGTTGGTAGTGGGGAGTTTGAGTCTTAAAATGTAACCAACCAACCAACCAACCTGCTTGTATGGCGCTACCCAGGTATGACGTCACTCTTGGGTAGCAACATCTCTTTCTTCCGTCTAATTTCTGATTGCCTGTAGCTTTATTTTTCAACGCATTACAATTCTGTTTTCACATTTGACCATCAATTTATGTCCATTTCTTATTTTTTATGAAATGCATTTACTATTTGATACTCGTCATGATCCCTATTAAAAAATATCTGAAAAGTACTTTACCCTGTTCTCATGCAAAAGTTTCAATTTGACTGCAGAGTCATCCCGGAGCCGCTCATAATGCCTGCGATGTCGTTCGATGTTAGTCAGCAGTAACTCCGGGGGGTTGCCGCCGCTACCCTCTAGTTCACTGCGGTACGCATCATACTCTACCCTATAAATTAACAAAATTTTTACAAACCTGTCCTTAGATGGACACAACTTATATTTACAAAAAGTCGTAATTTCATGCTGTAGTACAATGTGTAATAAATAAATCAATTCCTTATAATCGTCATAGATATACCGTCATTAGCACAAAGCGGCCTGATTTCCACCTCTATTAAAACTTACCTGTCCTTTTATTTGTTATGGCGAATATCTCTAGAAAGAGATATCAATAGATGATAGTCAGAATTTTAAGGACACTTTCTGCAGTCGGGTGATTGAGTTTATTCCCTATGCTAAGTAATAACGATAACATTTAAAATAACTACAATGTCACGCCATCTAGCAATAAGTTTACGGTTTCTTCTATAGCCTATAAGTATAACGGCGAAGAACCATTGTTGAAATATTTTCAGGAAACCTACATGTCTCAGGGTATTATCGAAGTCACGTGAAATATACCAATCAGTACTGGGCCCGCATAGTGGATCAGGCTTCAGAACCAATAATGATGCAAGGGCGAAATGATTGGGGACATAAATAGGCTGATGAAAACGAAATAATATTATCCGTAAAAAGGCAATCACCTGGCGGCCTCATATTGACGTATGGTGAGCAGGGTGTCTTCAATAGTCTTGTTGGTGAGTGTATTGAGAGAGTTATTGAAAAAATGAAGGGCCGCTAGCAACGTCTCACCGTTTCGTGTCAGAGAACGCTGTGTATCAGCATTGTATAGGAACCTGCACAACAAATATAATTTATTATTATTATGTTAGTACCTAATACGTTTATTTCACACACAGCAAATACCGAAACAGTCTTATTTTATGACACTATTGCTAGATTGTTATTTCTTATTGCATTCTATTTTATTAATAAGAACACAACAATGAGATGATATATATCTAAGACAACATTGTTTGAATAGTTACTAAACCTTATCTAAAAAACAGTGATAATCATTAAGTGCAATTTTCTTGTAATTGTGGAATAGGTCAGGTTAGGCACACAATAATTGTTGTAAAGCAAATTGTCTTCTTATAGTATTCTCATTGTCGAATATCGAGGGTTGTGTTCAGTCATTCTCTGATATTAAGGGGTCTACAGTCGCCAGTTGAACGTTTTTTTTGTCAAGAATGATTTTCTAGACATTATGATCTGAAATCCGTTTATCAATATCTCAACTAACATCAGCGACATTAATGGTTAAAGTTAGTAGTGAGGGGATGCTCCGTCCCTTTCTAGCACAACAGTCTTAATATGTCACCAAGGTCCTGCTTGTATGGGGCTACTTAGGAGTGACGTCACACTATAGTAGCGCCTTCTTCCGTCTGACTTTTTATTGACTGTAGCTATTTTATTTTTCAACGTATTTTAATACTGTTTTCACATTTGACCATCAATGTATATCTTAATTTTTATGAAATGCGTTTAATATTTGATACATGTCATGTATCTATTGATGCGTCATCGATCGTGTTCAAGTAATAACATCCTAATACTAACTGGTTCTGCAATTCGGGCGACTTTTGAGCGAGCTCTGCAAATGCCTCTCCCAAAGCGCGCTGAGTGGACCCCGCCGCCGACAGCTGTGCCGTCAGTGCCGTACTCAAGCGCAAAAGGCCGTTGTATTTGCGCTGTGTCTCGCGTAGCATCTCGATTTGTGCCTCCAGCTCTAAAATAGCAGCATCTCTATTAAAACTGCAAGTATTGAAATATAGAAGTGCTAGTTAGTATGGGATTCAAATCTGGTTGGATTCGAGTCCCATACTAACTAGCACTTCTATTCTATTCGTTAGTGTGGGACTCGAATCCAACCAGATTTGAATCCCATACTAACTAACCTATAAATAAGTAGTGTATCATAACTTTGTGGTATATTTAAGATCCCAAGATAATCGAACTTTTTTATCTACATATTTACCAATTTCAATCAATAGTTGATATAAAGTTTTGCAGAATATTGCTACAATTACAGATTTGATGCTTGTGGTTATGATTATAAACCTTGCATTAATCTTATATCCAAATCAACTAGAGATTTATAATAATCAGCCTGTTAATCTATACATAGCTCTTATTGCGCAGGGGATTTCTGGAAAAAGCACTCTTATTTAAGGTTCACTGAGCTCAATCCTGAGTATTTGTAGTCTTTTTGAACCTAGATAATTAGAAATTATTACATTTCATTGAAATATCGAAGATGGTTTGACTTGGTCTGGGGCGGTACCACCTTTCCACCTTTTTCTGCTGCAAGCAAAGCAGCATTGCTGTTCTGATTTGAAGGGTAAGAGAGCAAGCATAACTATTGGCAAATAGGCAATCCATTTTAGTCCTCAAGGTTAGCAGACTGTTAGAAAACCCTCTAATTAACATTATAATAAAGTGAGATGCCTACAATCACACTTACCAGTATCTACAGTCCTGGAACTCTTGCCCAACTTCTCATAGAGAATTTGCTTCGTGCACTTGTATGTCGACACACTCCAGTTTCGCAGAGACTCCAACTTTGTTGAACCAGCTCTTAGGAGGGTGCTAGTGCCCGCAGCACCATTTTGGGACACATCAGGTGGTGCTACTTGTGAAAATAAATAAGAATTACTAATTAGGGCCGTAATCAGAACTTAAAGCCTTGACATCTTTATGATTCTTTTAACTTCTACTCAATAGTGAGAAACCACGAATTAATAACTAAATAAATTGAATAAATTCAGAAGTATGTCATATGTATGAATGTATCTGTCTCAGGGAAATAGCCAAATTCAGTAAAATAGCCGAATACTCTAGGGATTAGGAGTTTATTGGTTGTTAGGTCAGTAGTGACGGATGGTGGATTAAAACTGTTTATCACATGACACTACCTACTCGTCTTTAAAAAGGTTTAGGACGATATTTATGATACATTATTTAATATATTTTTGTAAATATTGTCCTATACCTTTGCCTAGGACCTCCCTCCCTACCCTCCACCTCCAAGGTGCTCCGGACCCTCAGAGCAACAGTTCTCCCCAGTCTTGGACAAATTCCTAGGGTATTCGTTCTATATTACTGAATTAGGCTATTTACCTGCAACATATTAACTTCTTTTCCCTGTTTATTTCACAGTTCCAGTGATAGTATGTCCATACACTTCTATTAGAAAAGGTATATCTCACAAGCCAGTAGATATTTATGGAGAATAGTGTATATGAGTTGCTCTTCCTATTTGTAAATCTTATTATTATTATGACATCACTTTCACGGTTGAAGGCGCAAAGCATTATGGTAGAATAACATCACGGAGTAACAATTAGGGTAGGTGGTACACATGGGAACAGTTGTCCGACTGTATGAGGAAAGAACTTGATGTCAATATCAACTATTTCAATTTACGCTTGCTCCTCCTTGGTCTACACTTTTCGGGTTATTGCCGATTCCCCCCGTTGCTGATTCCCCCCGAAACGTTTTTATAATAATATCGTTTAATCACATTCCCGATTCCGCCCGAATTTAAGAATTAAGTACAGTCAAGTAAGAAAGTCAGTGGTTGTCTTCCGGCTGATATGATGATGATGATGATATGATGAAGTAAGAAAGACCGTGATCTTAGTTCGTGACACGATTCAGTTATCTACTGTTTATTTAAGAATCCGCCTTCCGCATCCAGCCATTTCCCGCCACTCTAATGTATAGCATCTCTCAAATTTTTACAAAATAACTTTAAGTTACATAGCTATTCATACAAGATTCATTTCGGATTGTAGAAATTTGACAAATGGCATACATTAACTGCACGGCGTGGATTAGAACCCGGATTCTCGGATTAGGAACAATACAACGTAATACTGTCTCTTTCACACATGTGTAGAATATAATTATGTCTCTCTTGCACTCGTTGGTAGGCGGTTCATGTTGACCTTGTAGCCATGTGCAAGTGCAACTGATAAGAAATAACTATTAGTTCATCCCTTGCAATGTCGGGTGAAGGTCCCTCATCCGCGGGTCGTAATTTTGTATGTATTGATTGTTGATTTACCTATAATAATTATGCGCATTTTGACTTAAATACTTGTTATAGTTTACTTATTTCAACGTCTCTTTTCATACATAGTTGTAACAAAGTAATCGCCAAATTGACAAAAGCTGTGATTTTATCTGTGACATGATTTGAAATAAACCTTTTTAAAGGGAGCTTAGTACTTTTTTCCTTAACTGTACCACTTTGATATCGCGTGATAAAACGCGTTTTAATAACAACATAATTTTCGGGGGGAATCAGCAACGGGGGGAATCAGCAATAACCCCACTTTTCAACATAATAACATTATCTATGATTATTATAATATTGTACTGGGTCCTGAGTGAATTTAGGCATTATTCAGACCTTAGGCACATACCTAAACAACAACAACAGTGTAATAAAATGTACAGGTTCATGAAAATATGATAAGCCTAAGAATCCGTCTATAGAAGTTAGTGCAATAAATGATCTGGTAGTTATGTATAAAATATATCTACGTCTGAAACTAAAAGCTACTCACCATAAGCCGGTGGGAAGGGCATAGATCGTGATGTGGGGAACTTGGGCTCCGTGCCCGAAGTTATCGAATCACTTGATTCTCGCAACGGCGGCGTATCTTTGAGCATCTCGTGGATACTACGTTCAGATTGCCTGACGACACAATCAATATAAGAAGGTAAATCAACTTTTAATACGAAAAAAAAACAGTCGTATTACCTAAGAACCGTCAAATACTTGTTATCAAACAAGCCACTTTAGAGTCAAACAAATTAAAACCCATAAAACAGAAAAATCTACGAGTAATAGAGTAACTACCTACCTACCATACCTAGGTAGGTACCAATTTTAATTGATTACTTATGATTCGGCATCGGATAAAACATGACTCACCACTTGGACATCTTCCCAGAAAATAATCAGGAGATGGCAACAAGACGTAGGAAGTATGTATGATGAAATCGAGGATAATAATTAATTGAAATAATAATTCCACATTTTTCAAAAAGAAAATAGAATCGATGCTGCTGACTGACAGTTGAAACTATACTTTTTTTTTTTAAATACAGTTCTTTTCTTTCTATATTGGAAAAGGCAAAGGGGTCTGTGCCCATACAGTCATAAGTGTCATTTTCTGTGGACTAAATGGCTCATTCCCACACCTTCCATTCCATGACCTTTTGCGAGTTTACCTTCAAATCATAGGCATTCAATAAGCATGCCATCCTATTTTCTATCCAATCAGTGTTGCTACTTCAGCGAACTTGTTGCTAAATCTAGTGGTTTTTTTAATGGGTATGTCAGCGACATTGTTTCGCAGGCGTTTCATAAATTCAGTCAAGTATTTTACATGCATTTATTTATAACATCTTTTAAAGAAAGTTGGTTGGTGGCCTGACTTTAACAAAATGTCAAAAATCGGGAGATTGCGTTTGTGATCGCATTTCGGTAGATTGGGAGATGGGATGTGATATTGGCTTAGAGGAAATTGGTGAACTCGAGAACACTGGCCGTTCGTTCGTTCTTTGCCAGTCGATTCAAAAATTTTGTCTTTGCCTGGTATTACGGTCTCGTTTTTCCAAGGCATGTGAAAATTCAGCTCCGCTGCCCTTCCTTATCCCCTCTAGACGTTTACGTAACAGTTTCCCAGTTGTAAATAAAGTTTTACCAGAAAAAAAATCGCAATATAAGAAGATATTATTTTCAATGAAATCTCTTTTAATTAGAACTCTTTCTTATTAGACGTCAATCCAATCCTCGTGGTCGCAATAGATCGCGTTAGACAAATATGGCGTCACGGAGGCGGTGCTCCCGCTAGGTCGAGCAGAAACTATATAGGTACATGGAAAACGGAGCCTAATCTAAGAAATGAAATCCGAGGTTAAAAATGTAAACAAACAAATGTCAATGTTAAAGTGACATATCAGGGGTGTAAAACATTTTCTTAAATATACATAATTAAACGTAGCCTTAAAATGATTCGATACAATTTTATTAGTGAATTGAGGTTTCAAAGATTGCGTGTATTTGTATTATTATAGAAAGGCTTAATATATATTAATACCTAATCACAATTTCACAGGGAAAATATGGGAAGTACAAAAATAAACGAAGTATATTGTATTTGTAATTTATTCACTATTAGATGAATCAGATGAACTTGCCGATGAGTCAGAATCAGTAACATTTATTATAAATTGATCTGTTACTGTATCAATTAGGTGGTCCAGTGTGCACATTTTGTCTTCTTCCTTTATTATATGTTTAACACATTCATTCCACCTCTGCGGTGTCACCTCTTGTAAACCATCTTCAAATATTTCGTTAACTTCATTCATTTTGAAAGTCTTTTTATTAATGGCGACCTGAACTCAAACCAATTATATTCGATTTAATTCGCAATGACAAGGCGGCAGTCGCAGGATGGTGAAACCATGTTCAGTAGCCAACTTGTCCAAGACTAAAGATTGATAGGTACTTATTTCGAATTTTATTGCCTCACGATTTGTAACAGTTCTACTTCAATCATATTTTCCTTCAGTATACTGCGAACCGTTACTGCAGAAATACCAAGAATCTCAGCAGTCTTATTTCGCAATTACTTAAAGACCAGGAGGCCAATTGACAATAACGGGATATAATATCGAAACTCGATAAATATCCCGTCTGTACAAATATCACGAAATATCGATAATTTTTTAAAATTGTAATCTTGCGAGCGGTAGAGATATATCGAAGCCATAGACGAGATGTCAAAGGACATGAGAAAAAAACGTCCCGTTTTCTCGATTGTGTTTGAATTCAAAATCGAAATGGAACATTTAAGGAAAATGGTTCAAATAATATAATTAATATAATATAACTATTAAACGTCGTTGAGATACAAAATCATCTCTGCTTTTTCTAATCTGTGTTACAGATGCATGGCCGCTAAAATTAAATTTAAGTTCAGTCCGTATGTCTCTTTCCTTATCGGTAAGAAAAGGACAGAAGAAGATGGCTTAATTTTAAGTTTAGAACTGTCCAATTAAGACAGCTCCAAGATCGATACAAATACATGCCATCTAAAATTGAGGCCGTCGCTTTTCCGTCTAATTCATAATGAAATTAATCTATAGTCAACAAGGCTGTTTCTACCACGAAAAGACAAACTGAGATTGGCCAGACAGCAATTAAAACTTTTCTTCAGAACAAGGTACCTAACTTATTTAGAGGCCAGTGTTGCTGAAAAGGATTATAAAAGCAGCAGAGAAATATATTATGTCTGTCCTTACTTTGAAAAGGAAAGTCGTGAACCGAAACCGTGAACTTACCGCCCAACTGGCAAATCGGACACGCAGTAATGAACGTTCTCTGTGGAATGAATGAAGAATAATTTTAATTTGTTGATGACAGGGATGTGCTATACTAACATCAATGTTGGCGAAAATAGTTTCTTTTATGTCTCTACTTGGGGCAGATAGCGGGAAAAAGAAGTCAACAAACAAATACACTGCTTGCTAAGTTAAAAAAAGGTAAGAATCATCGGAGGCGTAGTGGGCCGGACACCAGACCCATTTCCCAGGTCCAGGTTCGAGACCAACCACGTACGCAGTAGGTAATGTAAGTTTTTCACATATTTTCAAGGACTACCTACATTTAACGACCGTTCTAACAGTTAAGTAAAACATCGTGAGGAAATCTGTACACAGATACCTATAACTAGTGTTTGAAATGGGGAAGGTAGCCTAGTTGCGAGCACTGTCTGAATGTGACCGTGCAGGTTAAGCAACGTTGGGCGCGGTCGGTACCAGGATGGGTGACCGCTAGTATCATATTATCATATATAGCTGCAGGAGCCGGATCAAGACCCGCAACTACAACCGCTGCCGCTGCTTACAGAACCACAACCGGGAGCCATGAGTCCCCGCTGATCTACAAGGTTGCGACATCCGCCTGCTCATCTAAAGGACTTCGTCTCAAATTAAAGGCCAGGAGAATGTGGTATCTATGACAGTGCAATTAGTATATCAGAGTTATTTGCGAGTAAAACCTATTGTATGGGTCATTGCTGTTTTATTATGCATTCCACACTGACTTTATACTTACTTTATACTGCGGGACTGACTTGAAGCGTAGAGGGCTAGCTGCTGCTCCGCTTGCAGCTAAACCATCAAAGTGAATAGTAAAATGGTCGCTGGTCGCTAGAATTAATAAACCGCTATCAATCCATAATTGCTTTTTGCAAACACACTATATATCACAATTATGGAGCTTCTGACTAAGACTACAAAATCTCGCGACGTGATTGTTATGAAAACCGCAAAAAGATGAATCAAATTGTTTGTTTATTCGAGTAGAGTTTAAATACAGCACAAACAGCGATGTCTCACAGATTCCTGCTCGTAGCTATCGCGATGATGTATTTCACTGTAATTCTGCTATTGGTGCACTACATGCACGCGCGATGTGAAGTTCCGTTTCGACGAATTCCCGATATGAACTGGTGCAAAGGGCTACGATGGCGGTTGCCGCCGTTGGCGCAGCCGGTGGCGCTCGTTTCGTTCCCGGGCAGCGGGAATACCTGGCTCAGATACCTTTTGCAGCAAGTATCAGGTAAGTTATTTTTTATTCGACATTTAAACCGAATTTGTAGTCAGGAATCCCCTTGATGGGTACTTCTATTATATGCTGTGGGAGTCTGGGCTTCAATAACAGGTCCTTGGTGTACTTAAGTAGTATTGAATAATCTACAATAAATCCGTGCCCGGCGAGTATACGAGTACTAGTATGTTGATACTATGTCGACATATTGGAACAATCAGTTTTCTGTCCCCAAACGATTTCTAATTACTGTGGAAGGTGGAGGAAGTGTAGATCTGAGAAAGAACTAAGATTCATCACATGGATCTATTTGGCCCTCAATTTGTCAGGAAATTAGGGGAGAGAAAGCTAACAACAGGGTAACAGTTGCTCGAGGATTATCCCTAAATTTGTTTTTTTTATAATCGAGTAATCTAAATAAAGGCACAGAATACAAACAGAAGGTCCGCTCCGGGCGTCCGCGATTTTGATTACGTCACTCGACCGTAGCGCGAAATATTGCGTTAATATATTTCTGGCAATGTATTTAGTTTATTGAAAGTACACAAAATTGTACCTACTTACCGCTCTTGTATTTCCCGCTGAGTACCTTTGACTTCCCCTGAGATCGCCTGTACGCAGAGCCCGTGTGTGCGTGAGCCGATTTCGCGCATTTGTATTGAGCGGAACTTCTATAATGTATTCTGTGCTAAAAAGGCATCCGACTTTTAATTCTAAGTACAATGTTTCAGGGATAGTCACTGGTTCAGTGTACTTAGACTTCAATCTACGTCTCCATGGCTTTCCGGCGGAGCACATCACCAATGGCTCTGTGCTGGTCGTCAAGACTCACGAATTACCCGAAGAGTCGGACTTTGATTTGTTTCACTCCGCCATAATCCTAATACGTAACCCTAGGGATAGTATAATGGTAAATAAATTGTTTTCTTAATTATGGGACTAGCTGTAACCCTGTAACGTTTAAAATATAGTGATGGATCAAGATTTTTGACCAAACTGGCTGAAATATGAACTATATTTGATTTAAAACTAGTTCTGCAAAATTTGAAGGAATGTAATCGACGAGAAAATTAATCAATTAACGACCAACTTTTATTTGTTGCAAAAAAATTAAAACGGGCTGCCGAGATAATTTTAGTACCTATGTGCCAACTGGCAGATGCCATTTCATTTCTTAGCTGCCCTGAAAACAATTACCCGAAGGAATTCTGTTGAGTCTTAAGGAATACCAACCCAGTATTCCTTTTTTCTTCTTCCTCCGCCAACAAACAACTAATAATGCCAATATCCTCGTCACTATCCTCCATTATGCCGATGACGACGCACGCAATGGATACGTAGCTTTACATTGATGATTTTTCGCCTCATTTGAAAATGTGAAAATTTATTTTTGATCTAAAATTTCAGTCAGAATTCAACAGGGCGCACGAGGGGCACGTAGGCAGAGCGCCAAAGTCTGCTTTTCAAAAGCAGGGTGTTGTTAAGGACATGCCGTATAATCATGCAGGTGAGTTCAATCGTGGTAAGTTCTATTCGGCAATATTCACAATATTCAGAAAATGGAAAATTGTGTAGGTTTTCAATGCTCACATTGTATTAACAGTTAAGTAATTAATTAATTTTGCAAATTCTGAGGAGCAATTATTCCTGCTGAACCACAAGGTGTGGTCAAGCAAAGAAATCCAGTTAAACCTATCAATACCATACTATAATTATTTTTTCTGTGACCATACCCATAGATACACAAGCCAATCAGTCCCCATTGGAAGCTTAGCCAAACTATGAAACTCACATCGATAGATAGACATTATGATACACGTGAGCTAAGTTGGTCATTACACTCGAGCCTGGATAAGATGCATCCCGAGCTGAAGGCGACGGTGTAATAGAGCTGCGAGTCTAATGATAATGACCAATGCTCACGCATTTCATACGATGTTTGCGAGGATAAAAACAATTAAATAAACATATTTTCAGACATAAAAACTCTCTGCTGAGATTTTTCAAAAAGAAGTAAAAAGCACTAGTGCGGTAATGTAATGTAAAAACCACCCTCTTCGCTGAGATTTAAAAAATGTAAAGTAAAAAGCACTAGTGCGCCGGTAATGTAAAGTAAAAAAAATCGTGTTTTAAAGCGTTAAAGCGTTTGTTAAAGCGGTGCAATAAGAGCCACTTTACGAGAAAATGTGTTGAAAAATTCATTTGTTCGATAATTGGTTTTTTAGCTACGTGTATCTGTTATCTAACATGTAAGTAACAGAAATTATTTTATAACATATTTGCTCGTAAAGTGGCTGTAATTACACCAATTTCAATATCGTAATGTATCTCATTACGCACTTGTGCGTTATAGTAATGTGAAACGCACGAGTTTTTTTAAATAAAGTAACATGTACGGTTTTTTAAGATGCTCCGTCTAAAAATGAACGATACTTTTTAAAATCTTAGCAAAGAGTTTTTATGTTAAAAAAGTGGTCAATATTTTATGAATAAAATTAACTTTGGGAGATAAAATATAATAAATAAAGATTTAATTCTTTAATTTAATTAATTTTGACAATAAATTACAACCATTTATCTGTAACAAAAACACAAAAATATTAATTTACTTTATTAGTAATACTGGCTGTTTTTGTACCTTTACCTAAAAAAAGTTGATGCGCGCGCATCGCTAATTTGTGGACAAGTAAAATTATTCCGCGCGCTTTTTCTTTTCGCTGTATTGTTTTTATTTGAAAATGTCGTCAAGTAGTGATGAATTTATTAATTTGACACCGCCACAAGTCTTAAACGCAGCGAAAAAGGCTACTCTAAGCCTCTTGCCTGAAAAATCGACCGATAGATACTTACAAGCGTATCAAAATTTCATCATATGGAAAACAAGCAAAGATGCAAATTCATTTTCAGAAAATGTGTTTTTAGCATATTTCATGGAACTTTCTCAAAAATATAAGTCAAGCTCATTGTGGTGCTACTATTCAATGCTAAAAAGCAACTGGCAACGTAACAATCACTTTTAAAAATTGTTCAAATTTCTATAACTGCTTTAACAAGTAATTAAAGATTTATTCGTTTAAGAAAGTCAAAGTTTTATTTATTTCCTCGTAAATATGTTATAAAACGTCGTATGACATACGTGCGCTTTGAAAATTACAGCCTCTGCTTCCTTATAGCCCTCGCCTACGGCTCGGGCTAGCAATATCGCCTCGGCTGTAATTTTCAACTTACCGCACTTATATCATAATGTACTATTTTGTATAATTTTTTGTTTTATTTTCTCTCGCAAGTGTTACAACGTGCTTTAAGAGCAAATTAATTGTCCCAACGCAAGCTCGGGTTGCAACCTAACACTCAATGAGTCAATTTGGCCCTTACCACACTAGTTACAAAATGTACTATTTTAGTTTTGAAAGCTTTTAAACTAATCCTTAGCATAATCAAGTCAACTCAATTAAGAAACTAAATGCGAGGGAGTTGACTTGTTTGCATAGAAAGATTTATTAGATACCCACTTGGATCCATCAGTGTGTCCTACCCTAGTGGGTTGTGGATTTAACGAAAAAATTAAGAAACCCCTGACTTACCATTGTGGATATCCCCTTACTTTTTCCTGGTCATCATCAAGTCATCTAGGTTCAAGATATGGGAACGATATCATAGTACTAAACATTTGAGCTCGAACTCAAACCACGTAATTATTTATTATCGTTCCTGAAATCAATATCTGGCATCACAGGTACTTCAAGATCTTAGAAACCACTGGTCCAATTTTTATCAGACATCAATTATCTGTTAATATAAAAAACCGGATTATCGGTCGTTGGTTTATGATATCACAGACAAACAAACCGACAGAGACAATAGACATACGCGGCAAACATAATTAATAAAGTCCATTCCTCATCCTCCTCCATCTTTGGCAAATGGCTTGATTAGAGATCGAATCGAATCGAACGGGGAATTGTTATTTGCTTTGGACCAATATTCCCTTTGGACCTCAAAATCAATTGAGGTCCAAAGAGAATATTGAAATCTATATCTAACAAATGGTCGATTCATATAATCTGTGCTTGCCGGTCAATATTGATATTCCGGCCCTGTTAACCCCTGGCACTGCACGATCGTGTGGATAGATAGACCTTAGTATAATTAATATTAGTCTATATCTGCCAATAGTCTGGCCGATGTTCGTGGCACATTCACTGCACAAATGGCAGGGGCTGTACGAGACATGGCTAACACTATTCCCGGGCGCAATGCATATTGTACTCTATGAGACACTTGTGCGGGACACGAGGCGCACTTTACTGGGAATACTCGAATTCCTCCACCACGAAGTCTCTGAGGTCAGTGTGGGTTAATTTCCTAAGTACCTAAGTAAAACGGTAAATGGCGAAAGTTGAAATATTCATGTGTTCTAGCTACCCTGGGGAACAAATAAAATTAAACTATTAATCGAATTTAAAAAAATGTCATAATTTATCATTTCGGTGACTTGTCCGCGACACAATTTTGATGGTAAAATATCTTGTAAGGGTAAATATGTTACCATACTGTTTACACACCATTACTGTTAATATAACTATCTTGCTTAAGTCCTGAATCAGTAATTATTCGGGTATTTATCTGGATATATAATAATATCCATTCTAGGAACCCGGGTAGAATCCCAACTTTAGCCCTGATAGGTATTAATTAAGTGTCCGGCAAAAATTAAGTTGCACGGGGATAGCTCTGCACAGAATGCTTGTTTGCGTCCCACTTCTCGCTTACTTCGTAATGGATGGAACCTACTCATATTATCTCTACCTCCTATTGTCTCCTTTAACCTTTAAGCTGACGTCCTCTCCTAGAGGATTCACAGATCTCTCTAGCATACAGACTTCTGCTTCTTCGGAAGTCCTCACCGTTATAACAGTCAACTTGGAGAACATTAATGTTTATTTTTCTTTTGTCACCAGGCGGACATGACGTGCGCACTTGTTAGACGAGAGGGCATTTATAGACGCCGAACAACAGGTAAAGACTTCGATCCGTTTTCCACGGAGATGTACAAAGCAATGGACGAGGTGCAGAGAAAAGTTATGAGCATAGTGGCTAAATATCGCATGCGACACAACAGCACGCAAGGGAAATAGGATTCAAAGCTTTTCTACGCGTCTGTACTGTTCTATAATAGTTCGGGTGTGTTTGTTCGGGTCTGTACTTACCGTTAACGTATTCGTACCTAAATTACTGAATTTGACTCTAGAGCACCTTGTCACAGACATACCGAGTACCTACCTAGTATCTATTACCAGCTTACGTAAAAATAATAAGAGTAGAGATGGAAATTGACTTTAGAATAATCATTTGACTCAATAATAAGACTAGGTACTGGATTGAGCGGGATATTTCGTTTAGCGATTGTCGTTAAATTTGGCGGTCATCACCCAGGAATCGATGCAACTACATTCTAATCACTTCTAATAGTTATTTATTATCGTTTATACTCGTACTGTACCTGTGACTGTGCATACTGAATCACGATTGACAAGGAAGGAAAATACTGGATCAAAATTGAAAATAACAATATTGATCCCATCAAAAACAATTGTGAAAAAGGGGCCAAGTTCGGTGCGAGAAAAAAGTAAGCCATCGTTAAGAGAATTGAGATCTAGCTTGATGCCAAGTTCATTAGAGTTACTTCAAGCTTACCTACAGAAAATAATATTTATAAATATAAAAATTATTGCTTGCTTAAATTCTAAACCCTTTGCTTGGCAAGTTTTCACACACGTCAGTGCTTTCGTCGTCGCTCTTTTTTTTCGAACTGTCAATCTAAGCTAAACTTGAAATGAAAACGTTTTTAAGATATAAAAGTACCTACTCGTAAAGTAGGTATATCTATTTAATAAAATTATTTTTAAGATAGTTATTATTTATTATCAGTGGTTTTAATATTAATATCTATCTATTACTATATTCATATTTACTATCGAAAAGCGTAAATAACAGCATTTTTTATTTTATTAAAAATAAATACAGGTAGGTAGTTTCAGTGAGTTTGTTGTATTGTAACGTATTAAAATTAGTGCAGAGTTTTAAGTACTTACTTATGTTTGTTTATAGTGATATCTAATCTTACTTAAAAATACTTAGCTTAAAATTTACATTATTTTTATTAACCTACACCTATAATAATAAAGTAATATCAATAAGAACCCATTTATTGAGGACTAGTTCTAACTTTACTAATTCTACTTAGTGCTAAGTAAGTGTTATACACACTAAAAATATTCGGGTGGTCCACTTATCTCAGTCGGGATATCCCCACCAGTAGGGATAAGTGGAAAAAAATGAACTCTTTCCGACTTCTTGATTTGATTCCGCGCGGATTTTCAAACTAATTTGTGTAGGTGAATTATTTATTTGAGACTTCGCGAGGCCGAAAGAGGAGGAAAGGTAAGAGGGTAACAGGCGCGGTTGCTGACCAACATTCTGGGGCGGTTGACGTGCTTACAGAAGTTTGAAAGTTTGAAAAGTAGAATTGAAATGTACACTTATCCCTACAGGTAGAAAAAAGTACTTTTTTTCCACTTATCGCTACTGCCACCAGTAGCCACGTATACCCACGTATACCCTGGTAGGGATAAGTGGATCACCCGAAAACATTAAGTTAAATACTTAGGTAGATACTTCTACTTATGTACCTACGTAGATTGGTACTCGTACCTAACCCGTACTACTTCGATACTTATTTAGAACTTGCTTACAATGCGTGAATTGATTGAGCCTCTATAAATTGCGACAATCAATCCATGACGTGGTGGGAATAAGTACTCTATACCATAATGCTTACACAATATATATGCTTCTTATGTAATTATACTCGTACATACATCCTAGGATCGAGTTCATCAAAATTCGATCCTAATTACAATGGGTATAACGATACCTAATAATTAAAAATATATTTATAAATAACTTACAACATTTATCAATGAAAGTATGACGAGTGGTGTGCAATCCCGTGAATTATCAGTGGTACCACGTACTTACAATTCACCACATTCCATTATATTTCTTCTCCACAAAAATTACTTTACAACAACACAGTGAGACATTTATTAAAATTAACGATTTGGGAAGGAGGCCTTTTTTTGGGAAATGGAAATGAAAAGGGAAGAAAACAAAGTGGGCATCAGGAATAAAAAGTTCCTTTTATGCATACATTGCATAGAATAGTTCTATATTGGTACAGTCACTCCCTAGCGAACTGGGCACTTGGTCGGTCAGTCGTCAAACTTGACGATAGAGGCGCAGGGCGGCAGCGTCAGCGCGGGCGCAGGCGCGGGTTGTGCGCGTAGCGGACGCATCTCGGCGGCCGAGAAGCTCTCGCTTACCACCATTGTCTCTTGCTGGCAGCACGAGGTCTTCGTCGACTCAGTCGATGTTTTGTGGTTCTGTTAACAATAAACATTAATTCGTACCACTTATTGTACAAAGTATTCATAAAGATAGGGAATACCCTATCTTTAGGATTAAATATAATCATCAGTTCATCATTCATCAGCGAAATGAAATTCCTATTTGGATCCACTGATGGTGGGGCGTAGTAGTGGGACTACGGGTACCTATATACCTGCATATGGTGGAGTGGTAAAAAACGAACAACTTAAAACACTCTAAGAGGTTCATTGGAAATGGTGGCACGACTGTTTGTAGAAAAATTTACAACCATAACAGGAGTCTCACCCGTCTCATTGTAGGGGCGGGGCGTTCACGGGCCATTTTGGCACTAATAGCCTCCTACACAAGATGAGACTGGCAGACAATCCCACCTGCAGAGCCTGTGGTGACCCCGTTGAGTCAAGGGACCACTTGCTGTGCGAATGTGACTCGTTGGCTGGAAAGCGTATGAGTCTTCTGGGGGTCGCCTACCCGAAACCAGACGACTATAGGCTCTTTCCTGTAAGCTGTATAGCGTCCTTGATGCAAAGCATCTTTAAGGAACAGGAAGGAGACTAAGGTAAGGGGTGAGCACAAAAGATCCCTGAGGGTCGAAGTGCCGCTGGGGTTGTCCCTGGTCCCCTGTCATAAGATAAGATAAGACGGGTTACCTATATAGAAAGATATGTTAAACTGGTTTTGCAATTAGCAGAGAGTATCTTTAGAATATGGTGCACTCAATGAGTCATTCAGTTATCGGAGAAGGAAATACATACCCGCTTAAAGCAATATGCAATGGAGTGGCAGAGTCCCGAAAGCGACATCCTCCGTCGTTGTCGCATGAGTACGTACAGGACGGGGTCCAGCACGTAGTTTAACAGCATCAGCATGTCGGATAGAGCTCCCAGGGTGCTCAGCCTCGCCCAGTACTTTTCCTTCAGAGCCAAATGTAAAGCTGATGTTACCTGAAAGTTTAATATTATTTAGCAACGTCTGATAATCCTACGCGTTGCGTTACCTATCATAAACGATCTTGTATGAAATTTAAAATAGTATCCCTTCCCCTAGGAGCGGGCGTTCTATCCTTCATGCAAACAACTAAACACTTTCAATGTAAGATAGTATATGTCCTAGAGTTCCGGTTAGATAGGATAATTTTGTGAAAGGGGTATACCGTAAAACAAGGTGAACATAGGGATCCAGGGATGTAGAGGTGAATAGCGAGAGGATGGACGTTTCCTACAGATTTTTTGACCACACGCTAAGGGCGTGTTCATTCGAAACGCGCTCGAGCCGCACCCGCTTTGCGCCCGCCCCGCACCCGCGTCGCCCATGATAAATTAAAAAAGTGATAATAGCATATAATTTTTCATACGAAATAATTTAATAATTAAATAATAATTATTAATATAATAATATATATTACAACACTGGTTGAAGCGCGGGCGCAAGGCGAACCGGCGAGTGGTTGCGGCGCGGACGCGATGCGGGGCATCCTTTATAGGTACTTTTTAAGGGTACAAACAGAACCCGTAAAAAGATGAACCTAATCGTGTTACAAGTTATGCAGAAATATATTTCATCAATTTTGTACGGACGTGGATACCTAGTCCTATTGACACACTATTACAAAGACGTTAGTTTAGTAAGTAAGTATATGACAGAAGTAAACATGAACATTTCATTCAGATAGATAGAATTAGACAATAAAAGGCCTTTTACTTAATTGCTTGCCGCAAAAGTTGGATATCGTATATCACAAAATGGGGACATTTCATTAAGGGTTGCCTGTTCTGTATCAATAACTGACCTACTAGGGCCAATTAATCAATTTACTTACTGGGAATTAAGATGTAACTCGATTCCTTATTGGTCAATGGAAACAAAACTTTCCACAGGACAGTTTTAGTATAGCGGGATACCTTGTACATTTCGTTTTCTTTACTTATAAGTACCTACTACGTACCTACGTAGTTACGTGTACATAGTACTTGTAATTTCCTTGAGTGGGACAATAGTACTTAGCTGAAGCTTTTTTATTTACAATAGATTATATACTAGGTCATAATGGGTAAGATTTTGCATCTATATAAAATTCTAGTATACAGGTAGTTTTGTAGGTATTCCGTTATGATGAGTAAATGGACATTTCGTTAGACTGGACATTGTACTAAATAAGTTGATCCGATAAGTGGACAACGGGACAATTGATATCTACTTTGAATTGGTTGACCGCGCGACTTGAAATTGAATAGCGATGAGAAGATGTTTTCTAAGATTTAAATTGATCCAAGTCCTTTACAAATCCTATTATGAAGTCAGTGAAATTAATAGAAACAAAATAGAGTGACGGTAAAATACCTCCTACTTAATATTTCTGTTCCATCACTGTTGGATTTTGTGCTATCGTCCTCTTCAAGGTTGTGAAGTACCAGGGAACTCTTAATATCATGCATATCACAGATTGAATACAAATGTCACCATTTACAGTCGATAGTGATCTATTGTTATCGTGCCTCGGGTGTTAACTAGTTACGACTGACCACCTAACTTGAAACCCTTCATGATTCAATTTCAGCACTAGACTGCTCTAAATCAAGACATTAAAGTCATTTTTATCTAACACTACAAACGTGAGAGGTGGTGAGAGTTATTTAATGTATGTATGTATAAAACATCAACATCTACATTTAGATTCATATCATAAATACATAAGAATGCCTAGTATAACCATGTTATTCTGATACTATATGTATATATTGTGTATTTGAAATGGAATTGCTATAAAACGTTAGGTCTCACTCACCATCTGCGGAAGCCAACATATCATGAAAAACACAGAGAGAGTGGCCATCAGTCTGCTGAAGGCTACCTCCTCAGCCGTGGCTGCATTGTGGTGTGCAGTCTGGTTATCGCCAGCGTTCAGGTTGCGTTGGTGCTGTCGACAACTACTCTTGGAAACTCGCCGCACCACCGGCAGACCGCCTGGACGGGGCGTCGAAATCGCATATAGAGCACGTATGACAGCCAAGTTGCAATATACCAAGATCACGCACAAGAATGTACCTGTTGGATAACGATAAATGGAGTAAGTCTTGAAAATATCAAAAATATATTTTCTACGATGCACAGTATAGTTCCAAAGCAGAAGGTTTCTCGTAATTAGCTTGTAGACCTCTCTATCTACGCAATAATCTTATTGTCACAATAACAATAGGCCCTACTTATTAGGTGTTCTTTACCATTTTGCTTAAAATTGTAATAGTTTTGATCTATAAACAAGACAAAAAACGAGGTGAAAATCTGAAAATCTACTATAAACTCGTACTTACTAAGTTCAGTTTGTTAATTGGAAGTTTTCAAGCTTTTCTAATTGCTATAAAATTATACAATCAGTTTAGAAACTTACCGAATAAGACATAAACGATAGCATATCCGAAGTCTGTGTTAGTGACAGCATTACGATATCTAGTGCATTTATTCTGCTTCTCGTCATAGTAGAGTCCAAGACCGAAGATAGGCGCACATGTCAATACTGCTGCCCAGAACCACGAAATGAGCAATGCCGTACGGATCACGTAGTATGTCACTTGCTGAAATGATTTTGTTTTGAAATTTAGATAGTAATAGTTTACAGTACACACTACACAAATAGGAAAGATTAATCCAGAAACCCTACGTCCACTTAGTCCCCACGACTCCCCACAGATGACACAAAAACACAGAGGCGGTCTTATCACTTATACCTAGGACAGATCCTAAAAGGTGACATAAAAACACAGAAGCTTTTATCACTTAAAGCTTCCACTACACGACAAGGTCTATTCCCAGATTTCGTTGCTATAAGTTTTAATCAAATATGTAATGTATCCAGGATTCGTTTTAAGATTAATTCGTATTAGAAATGGAAATTAGGAATTGTACTGTAATTTCTTTTGTACGAGTATATATCTAACTGTGTATGAGAAGTGATCTCTTTGTTTGTGATTGACCTGTTTACCCTATTAAAGAACTTATAACTTGTAAGCAAGTAAGACGTAGATTCAAATAGGTAAAGTGACGTATGTGTCTTCTCCAGGAATCAAAGTCCTGTTTACTATTATGGATGGAACTAGGTTTGTTTGGCAATTCGATTGTATGCGAGATTTGAACGGGAGTGTGCTTCATATATTTCATCATAGCTTTTGCTCTCTACTCATATCCTGTTATATTATATTTCTCCTTCAAACGTACCTAAATCCCCTCTAAAATCATTGTCTAAATACGTAATATTTTTATTATAAAATGCATCATGGTTGTTAGATAATTCATCATAATATGAGTGAAATAGAGAAGTCTAATTGGGCAGCGGAAGGAACGTAGAACGATACCAAACCAAGCTTTACTTTGTAGTTTGTAGTATCGTAGATTAAATACCTATGTGAAATTATTTCAAGCGAGCTTTCGAAACGTGCCAATTCGTTTGTTTACAAATGAAGGGTGAACAAGTCTATAACGCACAATGCACAATTCACAATTCAAAATGATTTGAACTGAACGTAAATACAATTTGATTTAATTGAAAAAATATTACATACTGAATATCGAATTATGATTTCTGCTTTTTGTTTTTCGTCATGTTGTGAATCGAACAAAAAGTATATCGGAAGATGAAGGAAATGTTTTAGACACAATCGAAATGTATTTATAAGTGTAATATGTATATTTTTACTATTTCATTTATTTTAGTGTACCTGTATATTAAATTGAGTGAGGTACGAGTATTTTTCTTGAGTTTTATTTTGCAAAAAAACAATTGGTCCTTAGTCTAAGGATAGTCTAGAGATTGACTCAATGAAATCGATTATTGTAAGAAATCTCCAATTGATTTTTTTGCAAATAATTATAAAATAAAGACTTAAAATTTTGCTAAAAATGGTTATAATTTTTAAATATTTTAAACATAAAAATTCTATTTAATTTGAAATTAGATTGATAAATAATTTTTCGGTAACAGCCTACTGTTACATTGATAAATATATTTACTTAATAAATAATTTGATATTTTTTCTGTAACAGCCTAGTATTACCGAAAAATTATTTATCAATCTAATTTCAAATTCAGTAGAATTTTTATTAAGTCTTTAATTTATCATTATTTGCGAAACGCGACACATTTTCGTTGTACAGTGAAAGACACATCAAGCTATACTCTATAGAACCCTGTCGCAATAGGTTTTTGTTATGATTCCTTGGGATTTGTATTAATGTGTCAATAGGTTAAAGCGACAACCTAACGGGTATATTAGCCTGATACGTTGTCCACTGTACGACATCGATCACTCGTATCTTCGTGATCTCTGAATGAGGACCTATCAAATGCGGAATGCTTTCATTGAAATTATTATTATTGCCACTACTTTATGATTCTGTTATGATGTTAAAATGATGGGACTGGTAGTATGAAACAAAAATAGAGGCGCCTAACCCGGTTAATGCTGAGCGCGAAATCATCTTTATCGCTTCAATGTCGTGGTTTGGGATTATGTTGCGTCTAGACTCTAGACTCCTCAGTATATAATCGCATGCCCGTAAATGTTAAAGAAGCGCTCACGTTAAACTCGTTCAAGTACCGACTAAAAGCATGGCTCTTCGAGCAGACTTTTTACAATTTTGATGAATTTATGAATTACAAATCCTGACATTATGCTATATTAAGTACATTACATGTATTACATGACATTGTTCAGATTTTTATTATTTATTATTTGAATAATTGACTATTATGTTTTGAACCTAATTATTAATACATTTGCATTAATAATTGTGTTTTAAATACTAATACAAATATTTTAAATATTAATAATGACACACGGGTTAGTGATTTTATACATAAAAACATTTGTTGAAATGTAATCAATTTGTTTATTTGATGTGTAATAAATAAATAAAAAATGAATTTGAATTTGACTCTTCCTGAAGGGGCGACCGTTCATGTCACAAGTCGTATGTGCGACTTAATTATGAGTAGGTTTTTCAAGAGCGTCGTACATAGGCATATCTGGATAATCGGCCAAAAGTCCGCAAAAACCTCAACGCAGGTAGAAAAGAATGGTTGCAATACAAAGCGAGATAACGTCAGTCCTCACAGAATCTTAGACCTCTCTAAGATCAGACAGAAGTCATTACGTAAGAGTTGCATATACTACTATTATATTATCTAAAGGAATTATATATTACATGGAAAGTTTGTGTGAAATAGTGTTGTTTGCGGATGATACATCCTTAATTTCTAAAACCGACAGGAAAAAGGAAAACTTTAATGATGTCAACAATAAAGTACAATGCTGTGTATAATCTAACTTAACATGTAACACACGTTTGGAAATAACTGTTAGTGTTAAAACAAATAAATAAATAATAAACAAATAAACTCACTAAGTTATCACAGGGTATTACGGCAAATAATTTGCTACTTAACGCAACGAAGACCAAATGTGTTAAATTTAAAATTCTCAACACAAAGAATATCGATTTGGGCGGGGGATGTCAGATCCTAGCCGAGTCAATTGAGCTTTTAGGTCAAAATCTGAAGAAGTGTTTTTCTTTTTCATTCGGATTCTGAGTACCTAGGTCAGATATTTGTCATACCGGACATAAAATTAAATGGAGGGTTACCAGCTTCTGTGGAATCTACTATTTTCCTAGGAATCACCGTAGATTTAAAGCTCCAATGGGGCCCCCACATTGAAGCCGTAGCAGGGAAACTTAGTTCAGCAGCTTATGCGTACGGAAAATCAGGCAACTCACCGATGTTCAAACATCGTGTTTAGTTTATTTCAGCTAATTTTCATAGCATTATGGACTACTTTTATGGGGTACAGCTGCGGATATACAAACCGTTTTTATTTTACAGAAACGAGCGACTCGATTAATTTACAGACTCAGCGTCGCAACTCACTTAGAGATTTTTTTAAACAAATTGGAATCCTTACTGTAGCTTCACAATATATCTATCTTAGTACAATGAATATCCATAAAAATATATACTTATATCGTACAAATGCTGATAATCATAATTACAGTACTAGAAATAAGAATACCTAAGCTGATATTTCCTCGTTTCCGCTTGTCTAAAGTCAGTAATCCTTTTCTAGATAATGAATAAGAATAAGTTTTTTTTAATGGCACAGGTTTTATAATAAAATTCCAGATGACATTCTGTGCCTCACAGAAACTAAATTTAAATGTATAATAAAAGTAACACTGATCAAAAAGCTTATTATACTATTAAGGATTACATGAATGACAAAAAAGCATGGTGTGTGTAACCAAAAGTTGGCTCAAACATTTTTTTTGTGTTATGTAATTTTATTGTTTTAATTTTATTTAGTCTTTCGAGTTTATTTATGTTCTGTTTATTGTTATTAATATTTTTTATTTTAATAATTGTAATAAATAACATATTTAGTGTAATGACTTGAAAGAGTATCTTTGAAGATCCATTTTCATAAACACGTTGACTTTGACTTTACTATATTTAATATGTTTGGTCCCGTCGACGAAATCGTATGAATAATAAAAGTAAATTTTTAAGGAAAAACTTGTAAGTGTTTAGATTAGTGTCAAATTTGCAAGCACACGTGGCCTTGTAAATATAAGTCGTGGTACGTATACTACGACTAGGTGGTCCTAAACAATGAGCAATAATTGCTGCCTTTGCCGACGTGCGATCACTTGATAAGAAGACTTCTACAGGTCACCATTAAAAATAACATCACCTAAGCCTATCTCTTCATCTATAAAAGTTGTATTTACTAAGATTAGTACTGTGTGATATTACCCTTCACACACACGTACACACACACACACACACACACACACACACACACACACACACACACACACACACACGCACACGCACGATTTTTTTAACTACCGATTTATTTCGATTTTAGTAACTCAGCTTTCAGAATCACATTAAGTATTAAGTTTTCGATCACATGGTATTTAAATTTCTGGTAAATTTCTAGCATAGGTAGGAGTATTATCGCTCTATCTATCTAATTCCGATTACTGATGTAGGTATGTGTTTGACCGTAGACGTACAGGTTAAGTAATAAGCCGATAGGTCCGCAGTAAAAGCACAATAGACCAAGATTGGGTAATATTCGTACAGAGGCGCAGCTCTATTTATGGGTGCTTATTTGTTGAGCATGAGTCCTCGTAAATTTGTTAATATAAGAATTTACTACATATCAACCTGTTGAGATCAATAATTAGATATAAAGTTTGAATGGAAGGAACTAGAGGGTGTAACAAAATACCTGTATTGACCTGGTATCTATAGGCGAATACAGTTTATTGAAGCTTTTGGAAATTTGCTAAAGATGATTTCTTTTGGTACCGATTAGCTCGATTTGGAGCCAAAAGATAATTGTTTGGTCAGAACTACTGACCAAACAATTATTTTGTTACCTCTATTACCTAGGCACCAGGCATACCTGTCAGTTAAATTTTATTGGAAAATATTTAAATAACTATAATAATTAACACGGACCTTCTGATACAGGAATGGGCGAGTGAGAGCGAGATATCGTTCCAGTGCCATAGTGACTGCGATGCACACGCTGCCGATTCCGAATATACGTAAAACAACTCGCGCAGCGCAATATATTCGAGTCTCCTTTACTTCTGGGAGCTGCTCTGACACCACCATCGCGCACATCATGCCCACCTGCAAGAAATTACTTAAATAAATTAGAAAAAGGTTGAAAAAATAATTAATTTTCTAACTTATATATATGCGAAATGCTTAGGTACAGATAAATGCTTTTAATAAATGAAATTGTTAAGGAATTCCTTTGGTAGAAGACAACACTATTAGCCCGTAGAGTATTAATACTCTAAGTATTAGCCAATTGACGTCACATACCATGCTATGGCATCCCCTTGTAAATTAGTATGTGGAGGATAAAGTATATCTAGTATAATATTACTTTATAATATCTAAAGGCCTTATTATATTACACACGAATTACGAGGGTTTTTCCAGAGGAGCGATCTTAGACTCGGACTACACGCGCCCGGTTACAGCCCCGGTTCGGTTCGTTGCAACCAATCACATGCATTCCGCCCTTCCCCCACTTAAAGCCAGCGCTTCGTGATTGGATGCAGGGAACCGAACCGGGGCCGAAACCGGACGCATGTAGTCCAGGCCGCGTGAGCGCAACGAGTTCGCCGCATGTGCGCGACTAAATCGCGTCGAGGCTTGTGATCCGCGTTTTTGTACTGTACAATATTAAGAAACCACTGCCACTGCGTCCGCGTCGCGTTATCGCGGCGAATTCGTTACGCACACGCATGGGGCGGCCTCGCACACGGGGTCTCAATATAGAAAATACCTCGGCATTTTCTCACCCACCAGGCAAGCAGTTGTTATAAAAAAATAACCTAACGAAGGCTAGGGCGGCAATAGGGCGCAGCAAGCTGCGCTCGCAACGCCTGTTTGCCGCCCTAGCCTTCAACCTAACCCATCCGTATCGGTTTCGCTCCTGCATCTAAGTTAGCTTGATTTATAATTCGCCCTTTTTAAAACAAACAAAACATTGAGCGTTTGCAAATTGACGACGCCGTTTGTGAAAAGGCGAATTATATAATTTGCCAACCACATAGTTACAATTAATAATAAAATAGGTACCTTCTTTGAAACTTCATGAAAATACCTAGTACCTAGGTACATCATTATTCAGTATGAAGTTATATTTGTATTATAAATATTTTCTTAGTACATTTAAATTTTAATAGTTGAAGAGGAAATAATAATTCATTCATAAATATTTCAATCTTTCGCAGGTGCACTGTTTCGCCTAAGCAAAAATTTAAAATTTAAACACACGCATAATTTATCTTTTGCACAGTAACACATCCGAATACCTAGGTAATACTCGTACTTACCAAAGCCACGAGATCATTCGCAGCCAGAGACGTCAGTAGGAGTAAATGTTTCCTGTTTCTTACTCTTCGTTCTCCTCTCCTCAAGGCTATAATGGCTGCAGCATTGCCTATGATCCCAATTGCATAAACCACTTTTATGATAAGTCCCAACGTTTTCCCTCCATGTTTGAATGGACTACTGTCAGTAGAGGGTGGAGCAACTGTAGAATTGATAATAGTTTCGACTGTCGACATCGTAGAACTTAAAACAACATTGGAGAAATTCATTTTTATTTCTTTATCGATCTTTGTGGTAAATGCGAGTCATTTACAGTCAGTGTTAGTATCACTTCGTGTCGGAATGTCTTCGATCGTTGTTTATAGATAGGTGCGTCCATATGTATTATTTCGCACATACACTCTGTGTTTTTGCACACCTTATTTCATAGCACCTTTAGCTCTAAAATTTAAAAATAATACATAAAGTTAGATTATGCGAGTATATGAAGAAAGTACCTATAAGAAAGACAGTAAACAATTTATAATTATTAAGTTGGTAACATAAGAAACAAAGATATCTTGTAAGCTGAATCAATCTAATTTGCACACAGCTAAATCTTTATAAGTCCATCACATGCAAAGGTAGGTAACCTATATAAGTAGTATTAATTATAACTACTTAATAGGTATTTCAATGAAGTCTGTTATTTAATAACTGTTATAAATCATCATAGGCATTCTGATAAGATCAGAAAATAACTGCACAATAAGTCTGTGATATATGGGATGAATCCCATATATCACTTACGACTTACGAGGTTACTTAGATACAAGTCTTTAAACCGTGTCTATTTATGTATCCTACCTAAACAAATACTAAGAAAGTATATAATAATAATACCCTAATCAAATTAGCTTATTTCATATGTGACCTCTTAAATATTTATTCATAAGCTTTATGTCTAAGTAAGTAGATATTAATACATATTGGTACCTCTATCTTAAACTGAAGGTGTAGAAAGAGACATCAGTGGTACCTACCTAATGACGTATTAAAATAACCCAAATTATTGGGTGTCTGAGTAACTAACATTATTGATAACAGTAGCGCCATACCATAGTATAGATGGACTATTATCTAATGATTATTTGTACTAAGTACATTTATCAGAGAAAGTGCTAAGTAAAATAAACGTTAACGATTTGTTTAGATTAGTAGTTTGGCGCCGAAATTAAGCTTGGTTGTTGATATATTATTGTACCACAGCGTAATACCTATACGTAGGTGAATAAAAGCAAATAAATATCGTCGTAATATCCTGTTGCCAAAATATAGCAGGAAGCCTTGCCAATCATAATAACTAAAGAGCATGAACCCGTAGGTGTAAAAACCCAATTAGTGTCAAAAACTTATAAGTCGTTATAATTTCTACCTTTATTTGACAGTATATTCCATCTCTGATAAATATACTACCTATATGTCGATAGAATAGATCTACATAGTTTTTCTGTACCATGAGGTACCCAAGATACCAAGAACCTAGCAAAAAATTGCCTCAATAAAATTAAAATAAATAAATAAATGTGTAAAGTTTTGGTTCCCAAACCCATAAATTCGTTGTTTTATTCAAACTCCAATTCATCGCATTGAAATTATGTTGAAAACGCATTTGAAATTCTATCTAGGTAAGTGGGTACGTTTATGTTCCATAGTCAAACAGAATCACTTTTTGGTTTTAGTAGGTTATGTGCAACTACTTATCAATAATAATAACAGTAATAAGATTTATTATAGTTGCCTGACGATAGATAGCTTCGCCCAAGCCAAAAATTGCCTGTCACTTAATAATATTCAAATAAATAAACAATATTAATTTATTTAAATAAACAATTTAAACAATATTTCGCTAAACCATTTTCATAAATGTGTTATTATTTAATTTCCGGAATTTGAATAGGGAATACATAGTTGTAACTTAGATAATAGTGGGCACTGGGCAACATTATAACAACGTCTACTGGGCAAGCACTGCGCTTCAGTTTTTTTATAGATTTTTGTGAAATAATTAAATAGGTATATGAACAATAGAACAATACATATATGTATAATTTATTGCGGTGTTTCAATAAGCGGGCTATCACTGTGGGTGTCACCTACTTTATTTTAAAATTTTAAAAGTGCTACGACATAATATTGTGTTATGTTTAAAAACCGGCAAGTAGTAGGTACCTACTCTGGTTGTCAAATAACACAAAGTAGGCACTTACTCGTAGGTAAATAAGTACTTATTTGAACTTTTAATTAAGATCTAATATTTTATTATAATCTAAAATAATATATGTAATAAATAAGAAAACTTAACTACAGTAGTGTAAAAGTGCCTAATAGTTAAATTCTAAATAAAGTTAATTCAGATTTGAATTGAATATATCTACTACTTATAGATTTGAGGTAGGTACTCAATATCTTAAACATTTTTGAAAGTAAGTCACTAACTTACATATTTTTTATTTCTTAAACTGATAATCAGCTTATTTCTAAAAGCCGAATTTCGGATAAAACTTTTGAATTTAAACATTCTTAATTGAATTTCTTCTTACCTGTTTTTGTAATATTACAAATTATCCTGAATACACGCAAACAATTGAAGTTTGTCTTATCCAGAAACCAAACACGCGGCTACGGAGCGAATTGACGCACGAGCGTGCGTATCTCGAGCGAATTCCGCGGGGACTACTAATTTGTCTACTGACTGACGCGTCACTAGCTTAGTACTTCTTCCTTGAGTGAAAATATAGTACAATGTAACAGTGGGGCGTCGGTCATACATAATGGCGGGAATGTTATAACCTGTTTAATGGATCATAAAGAACTATGGCGAGAAAACACTCGCGAAACTCTCTTCCAGTTTGAAACGCAGTATGGGATCGCTCACATCTCTCCATCCACCCCCGCACATACTTATGTAAGTAGACAAAGTAAGCAATAAGATTTGGTTATGATTCCTTGACATTTGTATGAATGTATCAAAAAAGTTAAAGTGACAAAGTACTAAAGCCTCAAGTGTTGCACATGATTTACAATAAAATGGAGTCCATAAAAATACCTATCATTTTGACCGCCTACAGATGTAATAATTTTTTGTTCTTATTAATATAGGAAACAAGTAAGTACTTGCGTGTGATTGTGGAAATGGCACTTGTCCTTTTGGTCGTTTTAAATCTTTAGTCGGGCGGGTCCATGGATTTTCACTACTCCAAACTAATATGTTTACCTCATCTAAGTAGGTACTTACTTAATCTACCTAGCATAAAAATAAATGATGCAATCCACCTCACTTTTCTTGAACACCCAGTGTCAATCTGGCTGAATGAGAATCTAAAATAATGCGATCTGATCTAGAAACGACATAGAATTTTTGGTGTCCTTAACGTGGTTTACCAGTGTCAAAATAACATCGCATGATAGGTACCTACATCTCACTGTGAATATCACAACTAGCTCTCTATGTTGCAGTAGGTAATCCTGTTTAGGGAAATATTGTGTCTCTACTCTATATATGGCATGGCATATGACTAATAAAACCATGATACGAAAGTATTATATTGCGGTAAAAGTAAAATAAATGCCAAAGTGTTGGAACTGGAAGGTTACTTATTAGTCTTATTACTTCTGTAAACATGGGATGGGGGGTTCAATTTCAGGTCGCCTAGGTACTCGTATCATCAAAGTACACTATGTATTCGTAACACTGATTAAATCTGTTTCGTAGCCTGACTTATGATTATGACACGATCTGATTGTCAATACAGCTTTTGAACATTCTTTAACATTAGTAACTGCAGGGGTAATTTATTAATTCGATATAATGTATTGTTATTAGATATATATTTTGTTAAATTTATGTCCCTAACTACCTAATTATTTTAAACAACAGGATATGACAGTCCATAGTTCCATACATTTATCACCAAAAAAATTATGTGTACAATAAAACGTTAAACTAAACTACTATCCTATGTTCGAAACTAATTGAATCGCATGGAAAAAATTAATTGTGAATGATGTCCAATGCGAGAATATTGACAGTTGTGGAAACATTCATCTTTGATCTGTGGTTGAGCCGACCAACAGAGCTGAGGTACTATTTTCAAGTCCATCTAGTAATATAAAAAGTCTTTGATTGGACCCCATTGAATAAGGAGTGTAGAGTCACAGTAAGTGATTTATGCAAGCTCGATTACATCTTGAGGGACAGAAAAATGCCACTTAGCTTGAAGACCAAATTGTTTAACCAATGTGTTCTGCCTACCATAACTTACGGTGCCGAAACATAGACGCTTACAAACGTAGTTGTGCACAATATTAGGATCACATAAAGGGCCATAGAGCTGGCCATTATGCATCATCCTACAATGGACAAGATTCGCAACACATCGAACAGACACCGGACTAAAGTACAAGATGTAGGAAAGCGGGTTGCGACGTTAAAGTGGCGATGGGCAGGTCACTTGATAAGACGCGGTGGTAGCTGGTGAACCAGAGCCCTCGGGAAAGAGGAATGGCTCGTCCAACAGCCACAAAGTGCATCCACAAGGTGGATGATATCACCAAAGTCGCATCAAAGATTTGGATGCAACTTTCACCAGAACCGGGAAGGGTGGAATAAAATAGAAAAGACTTATACTCTGTAACGGGACGACATGGGCTGATGATGATAAGTGACTTTAGGTAATTGATCTGATGTAGACTCAAAATATACCTTACTAGTGTAGATACGAATACTTTCCAAATAAGTAGATATTTAAGTAACATAATATTATGGTAACTAGTATAAAGTACGTCTAAGTTAGTAGGTAATTTATTTTGTCAACACTACTAATATTAGCAGCGCATAAGGAGCAAAACTTTGCTTATTGTGTTGTAAGAGTCGCGAGAAAAGAACAGATGTGGCAAACTATAGCTGTACAATGACACCTACATAATGTTTTCAACTTTGGGATATTATATCTATGTAAGTATATTATTATAAAAGTAATCAATAAATATAGTAAGCAAAAGAAAGTGGACTTGCGCCAACATTTAACCAGGATTAACTCGCGAATCGTCTATGCTTTTCAAATTCATACAAAGTGAAATGCAAGCCTCCGACGAGTGGTACGATTTAGGAATGTGAACGGTGGCACCAGATTAAAAAGTTATGCAGAGCACTTACCATTGTACAAATGATAGAACGCTCAAAGTTCTAAGCCGCTTGTGAGTTCGGAATCGTCGACAATTCGAGTAGCGCGCCTTTGCACGGAGTCAAGTGGAAGCAGCTGGTATTCAGGTGCGCCGCGCCGGCCCAGAGATGGTAGCATTACTCCATAAGCGGCTGTGCCGTGCTTTGTACAGCGTTAACTGTTACAACCTGAAGAATAGTCCGAATATAGTTTTTTTTAATACGTAAAATTAATTGACGTTGCACCTCTCAAAATCAGAACCACACCAACAGTTGCACGAAAGGTCCTCAAAGTTAAGTCTTCATTAAAATACACGCTATCCCTTTCAACGCTATAATAGCTCTAGATAGAGATGACACGAGGCTTAAGGAAGCCTTAACATTAAGGACGTTTCTTGCAACTCACGGGACTCTATCTAAACTCTATACACCACCGATTATACGTTCCTCTTACCTACTTAGCTAAATTAAGACTAGGAATTCACGGGTCCGGTTCCAGTACCGGTTCGGTTCGCTTATTGCTACAACCAATCACAAAGTGCTGATTTCAAGTGGGAGAGGACAAAGCGATGTGACTGGACGCAGAACACGGAACCGGGGCTGAAATCGGACACGTGAAATACGAGGATATACAATATTGTTGTGTGAATTATTATTTTCATTGTACAATTACTGAGGTGCATTGTTCCTTCAGCCCAGTTATGTTTAGAGACAATAGTAAATATGCCACCATATTCGGATCTCGTTGTCCATTGCCCGTTTCCTTTACGATTATGGCTGTGGACCCCGTATTTGGGGACTATTCGTATACTTACTTTAAGTTAGGTTTGTTATAATAAGTAAGTATCTACATATAGTAGGCGCTAACCCCGGAATTCCGCCCCTAAGTACCGGTACCGGTACTAAAAACCGGCACTACTTACTTTGTTTATTGCTCTGTCAGCGTAAGTTCGCGTAGTCCGATTTGTCGCGAAGATGTTCCGGATTTCTCTACGCGATCTCATAGAATAAATCTAGTTGTTTCGCGAAAGCTCTTTTTGCCGTAAAATCACTATCTCTACGTGTTAAGTACTCTGGTTTACGCGAAATTGAGATTTTTTTTGCGAATAAACGTATTACGCTATCAACTCTAGTAAACTATTACTATTTTTATGTTAAGTAAAACTATGTCTATGTTTTACTCATATGCATATTAGTAAAACTAAATTTTAAATCTAAGGAACCCCCGATTTACTCCATTTTGGAAATCCCCTTACTTTTCCTAATCATCTATAAGAACTTAATACCTAAATATTTGAGCTCAAATCATCTGACTATTACCGTTCCAGAGATCCCATTCGACTTCATACTTCAATATCTTGTAAACTACTGGTCCAGTTTTCATCAGACATGGCTAAGAATACTTAATAATACTGTATACTTTTAGCTTTAGCCTTACCACAAGCATACAAACAATATTCTTCACACGTCAACAAGAAACTCAAGTATTTATAATAAATTGTGTGGCGAGTAGGCATATGAATTCATTCAAGTGACTCATCCAGTGATCTTACTAAAATGTACAAAATAATTATGTATTAAATATAATAAATATAAATAAATATATATATTAATTTAATTAACCTATCTAGCCTATCCTAATAATAATTAGTATATGCTAGATAGGTTAATTAAACCATATAGACGGTCGAAAGGTCAATTAATGCGCTACTGTAGAAAGTTACTAACGTAGTTCGACTCAAGACCTTATCAAATTAAAGTAGAAAATTATGAAAAATCTTTAAAAGTATTTCCTTTAAAGTTCTATTTTACATTTACCATCGATATTAATAAGTAGGTATATCCCTGACCGCTATCGCGAGTAAGATTCTCGAGGAAATGCTCAGATTTCAAAAGACTTGGAACTAACTAGAAAAGAGTTACTAGAGTCACTAGTCTTACTAGAGAGTAAGACAAGTAACTCTAGTAAGTCTAGTAACTCTAGTGAGACTAGTAACTCTAGTTACTCGTAACTCTACAACACAAAGGAACTGAAGCCTCTCCTTCAATATTTATTTATTTTATTGCCAATAATGCTTCTTGTCTGCTTGCAAATGCAAACCTGAAGTTCGCGACAAGAATTTTGATTACCACTTATTATTATAATGTGCGAACAATGGGAAGATTGTGACTATAGCTTAGCTGGTGCCAAATGATGGCGCCCTATTATACAATCAGCACATAAAGAATAACGACACACATACCTAATGGAATAGTGTTTCGCGTACCTAAGAACTTTATCTACCTTAATTTACATTAGGTAACGTAACGATTCAGTATAAGTGGATGTTATCTATATCAAAATAGATAGTTTACATTATGTATATAATAGGTCTTACTACTTTACTACTTACTTAGAAAGTTGCTACTGAATTCAAATAAAAAATCAGAACAATGTTGAATCATGTCCCTACACTTTCCTGTTAATAAAAAAAATCGGGAATGGCCTAATTCCGCACAGGCGTTCGCTGACCCAGAGTTGTGACCTGTATAATATAAATCATTGATGTTCATGAGCACTTTCTGGTAACAAAATTTTGTCCTTGTAAATTTGTCCGATTTTCTAAATAACTCTAAATTAAAAATTTAATAAACCCCCGACGTACCAATGTGGATCCCCTTATTTTTTTCTGAAGTTAATTAAGAATAATCACAAATTATCACAACTTGGTATCCAGGAGGCGAGAAGAGAAAGAGAGGTAGAACATTCAGATGCTGGGATGACAAAATAGCGGAATTGGCCGGTAGGACGTGGACTAGGGTGGCGTTGGAAAGGGAAGAATTCAGAATACTGGGGGAAGCCTTTGCCAGGAGGCACACATATATATATCTAGTTACCGTAGAAAATGTAATAGTATGTAAGTAAACAAAATCTAAAAGAGGTTGTAGTAATAATATTTTAGAATTTGAACAACTTTTAGGGGGCAAAAAATTCATTTCCCAAACCGCAGTAAATTGCTGCTCAGCTGACCTAAGGGCTGGTTTACACTTGGTTAAGTACAGTGGCGAGTGCAAGTAAAATGGACAGTGGCAAGTGTCTCGCAGTATGCACTCGCCACTTTACTTGACCAAGTGTAAACCTGCCATAACAGTAGCGAATTGAACTCTTTTTCGTTTTCAATTCGCCCAAAAAAAACGGCAACTTCATAGGTAAAGAAAGACATAATAAGATCGATTTCTTAAAATGATTCTGCTATAATAATTGACAAAGTAATAAGTACCTAAGTTTAGTCTGGATGCGATCGCATCAGCGATAAGACCGCCTAGATAGTACTCTACGAGTACCATTAGGTACATATGTACGCATTGTTTTTTTTAAAGTTACGTGCATTAAAGTACCTATATTTAGTTTCACTACAATTTTGGATAAATAATAAATAGTCTCCCCTCCCCTTCGCAATGCATTCGTTCCTTCAGGGAATAAATCATAAAACCATAGCTCTATTCCATGGTTTTATGTTTTGTATTGATAAATAAGTAGGTACTTAATACCTCATTGCGACATGGTAGGAACTTCACTATGGAATTTTAAAGTTATGTCATTCCATGGACAAGCCATGGACATTTTGACATTTCCGACAAAAAGTATATAACCACTATTCCGACATGTTTTATAGTTCCTACCTTTGATTTCCGCAGGTATTCCTCAACTGCCGTGCAGCTGCATCATTAAAAACATGTAGTTTATACAAAATAAAATAATTGTATCTAACACGTAATAATGTCGCTAAAACTCTTCCAAGCATTCGCTGCTGTGCTGACTATTTTGTTGTTTGTCGTAAACCATCGCTGCGTGCTTGCTAGAGTGCATCCAGTACGTATTGTATTTGTGATAGCTCAGTCGACAAAAAAAGCCCATTTCAGATTCGCGAGTAGTATCGCGAGTTCTAAATTCCGACATGTTTACAAGGGGGATGCTGATGTACCTCTAACCGTGAAGAAAAATCATCGCCAATGTTCACTAGAAGCGGAAAAACTTTGAAACAAGTTGTTCTTAGATACAAATTTTCCGACAATTAGGTATAACTCTTCAGTGTTGCTTATTATAGCTTGCGCTTATTTTTATTATTACATAACTACTATATTGTTTCAGTACAAATTGTACTGCGGTGTGATGGCTTCCTGCTCCTTCGGTGATGGTTCCATGTCTGCTCAGCGTAAGGGTGGCACTGAATGCGCAATGAACATCAACAATGTCTTATCTCGACCCAAGTATAAACGCGACCCTGATAATGAAGACGTAGACTACCAGCAACCATTTGAATAGTTGAACCGACTAATCAGTTTCATGTACTAGCCTCTGACATTTTTTTCGAGTTGTGGATTTGTTTAAAAATGAATACAAAAAATACAAATCCTATTATTTAGTATTTTCTTTGATATTCATACTACGATGTTTCGGCGATACAAAATTAAGTAATTAATGAGAATATGATATACTCGTAGGTACCTAATATCGGCAGTAAAAAATCCTACCTAGTCCTAAGTACCTAATAGGTACTTCCTTATTAGCACATTAGATATTCCCACTCGGACTGGTAGCTGGCCACTGCAACCTCGCCAAAAAGTCCAGCAGTCCTTTAATGAGGACATGTATATTGAAACTAGATAAGTGTCTCATCACACATGTCGATTATAAATATCACGTAAAATAGCGACTGCTAAGGACGATAATATAATATCGAAGGTAATAATGCGGAAATAGAAAAATGTCCCATCCTTTGATATCCGCCATTTTTTTTCGATATTTATCTACTGTGATATATCACTCCGTGAGAATTGGCCTCCAGGTCCGAATTAGAAAAACGTTACTTACGTTATTTAAATTAAAAATTATTGTCATATTCCCTGAATTTGGGCCTGAGATGACAGAACTACCAGATTCCGACCACTGATAATCACATAACCTCACAGTATTATAATGAGGTGACATGTTTACAGGCGATGATGGCCCCTTACCAGCGGTCTGAGCTACCCCTGATTGCACAGACAAAGACCGATTTTTAAAGTTTTAGGCAAGCGCGGTTCAGCGGAGAAAATCTTTTTCCATATTGTTTCTTACACTGAAAGAAAGCTTGTTTGATTTAGAGCATTTTAAGTAATTTTATGCGAACTTTATGACGGGACTTATTAATATATGATCGCAAGATATGAGCGTACCTAAACAAACTGGGCATTTCGAAGTGTAATACAAATGATGAATTAAGAATTAAATTAGAAGGTACGGCAAGAGCGTGCGAAGCGAGCTCGAAAATTGGGCACAAATTTGATACAGGTGATGGAATGGGATAGAGAACTAGGGCAGGTGTGAGTGAAGAGAAACGAGATATTTCGGCGCCGAGCAGAAGCGAGCTTGAAATTTCTGAGCAGTTTGGACACAGATGATGAATTAAGTCAGAAAGATAAGACGTGAGCCAGCGTAGCGAGTTCGATTTTTTGGCACGGATCCGACACAGAGGATAGATTAGGTTAAAAGTCTATGTGGGCTAAGGTGAGAGCGAGCGAAGCGAGTATAGAAATTACAGCGCGAATCTGACAGAGATATGATAATCTTTCGGGTATCTAGACCTAGTTTTTTCAATATCTCGATGAAGCTCACACAAGGGTCATTTGATTTGTTCAGACATGTCCCCCGTGCCCCTCCCCTCCCTCCCCCCACCTGGATCCGCCGATGCCAGTCTAAGTATCTCTAAACATACGAGTACTTGCCGACGCTGAATACAATATCCTAAGAACAGGACAGGATATGTTAAAAATAAAATATTTTAAGTATGTAGGTAAACAATTTATTTAAAGAATAAACCTGATAGTAATATAGAATTAACCACCTCTAGTGGGCGAAGTATAAATTCGTCTTCTGGACGCGGGTACCATAAGATATCGCACATTTTTCTTGTAGTATGGGCATTCTGGCTCGTCACACCCTAGCACGTCTGCCTCCTGGACTGTATTGCCGCCTCTCTGCAGCATCTCGTCTCCTAGGACCAACCTCCTGGTACATGCGAGAAAGCAAGGGCCGCACACAGCTACGGCACATAATGCTGCTAGAAATTCTAGTAAAAACATCACTGCGTCACACCACATTGTTGTCCTTCGTGCTCTTGTATTCTTCAGAATCCATATGGGAGTGGTCACAATTTATGTTATAATCTAGGCACGATGTTTTATGAGGTTTTAAATGGTTCTGTCTAAATAAAAACTACTACAAAAGTACATGAAAATTACAGAAGAAACACAAATGACATTTTATTTACATTTTTTTTAGTACCTACCTACCATGTTTAAACGTTCTCGTTCAATTTTATATGTAGTCAGATAAAAATACTTTTTGGTATTAGGCGCTATCAATATCTTTTGGATTTCGGAACGCAACTAAATTGTTAAATTGTGAATGCACCCAGAACAGTACCTCTATTTTTTATTTTTTTTCGTACTGATACACTACTGATTACAGCTTCACCGGGGTTTTTGGGGCAAGCGCTAAGTGCGCTCCAGCCTGGAGGAGGACTTAAAAACTACTATAAGAAGCGACTGCCTACCCAGGTGGGTACGGACCTCGGCTTAGGACGTCGCTGGGGAGGGAGGGATCGGGGAGAAGCGGCCTGGAATACGCCGATAGCGCGTGTAAGCGTCAGAAGCGAGTCGCCACCCGCGCCGGCGCGGGCGGTATGTAGGTGCTGTGTGTGAACTACTATCGGGTGTGGGAGTGGCTTCCGCGATGGAGATCGTGATGGCGTCGTCGGGGTCGTCTAGGACGTGTCTAGGCCGACGTCGTCGAAGGGATGTCGGTAAACCGTTAGTGGAATAAGCGGCGGCGCTTACTACTAGAGGGTTTGGGTGGTAGGGAGCTTGCTTAACTTCATGTATTGAGCGATCGTGGGGAGTTCCAATCGTGATGGAGGTCTACGTTACGTAGGTACCATGGAGCACCGGTTGCTCTACGTATGAACCTATTTTGGATAACCTGAAGGCGGCGAATGTGGCAAGAGTGTGCGAATGTCACGCTTGCGTACGTGAGGATTGGACGGATGCAAGTTTTGTAAATTGTCAACTTATTTCTAAGTGACATTTTACTCCCCTTGCCTAGCATCGGGTGTAACCGGCCGAGAATGAATGCTGCGCGGTCGCGGACGCGTTTTACGTGTGGCTCGATGGTCATACCTCTATCAAGGGTGATTCCTAGATATTTGACCTTTTTCTCCCAAGGGCTGGGTCTGCCGAAAAGTGAGAGTTGCCCTATGTTATTCCGAACATGGGTGGTCGTATCAGGGGCACGACCCCTAGCGAAGAGAATGGCGGCGCTTTTGTCAGGGTTCACCTCGATTCTCCACTTCCGAAACCATTCGCCTAGGGCGTTGGCGGCGGATTGGAGAATCCGGGTGATACGAGCCCTGTTCCTATCAGAGGTGTAGAGAGCGGTGTCGTCCGCGAATAGCGCGAGTTCTACCTTTGGTTGGCGAGGGATGTCGCTGGTATACAGCGAGAAGAGGAGTGGCGAGAGGACGGAGCCCTGGGGGACTCCGGCTCTGATTGGGCGAGGGGAGGAGAGCGATCCCTCGACGCGGTAGCGAAAGGTTCGATTCCTGAGGAAATCCCGTAGTATGAGTACGAGACGATCCGGTACCCCGATTTGGTATAACTTGTATATCAAACCGTTGTGCCAGACTTTATCGAACGCCTTCGCCACGTCGAAGAATAGCGCCCCTGTGGGGATCGGCTTATGCGAATAATTGAGTCCCTCCAGTATGTGTTCCGTGACGCGGTGCACCTGATGGACGCACGAGTATCCGGGTCTGAAGCCAAACTGGACGTCAGGGATTAAGCCTTTGGACCTGGCAATGTCATGGAGCCGATTATTGAGAAGTGTTTCGTAGACTTTCCCCATTGTCTTGAGGAGACTGATGGGGCGATAACTGGTGGGTTCGGAGCGCGGTTTACCTGGTTTAGGAATACCTATGACAACTGCTTCCTTCCAGGCGTCTGGAAAGGAGCAGTTGGACATTGCGGTATTGAAGATAGATTCCAATAGGCAAATCAGGGGGGCAGGGAGCAATTTGAGAACCTTGTTGGTAATTCCGTGTGAGCCGGGGGCTTATTTCTATTTAAGACCTTTGATAGCGGTATGACCTGAGCCGTAATCGGACGGGGGCACCTGTGCCCTGGATTCGACTTCGCGGTCCACCATGTCGAGGTGGGTTGGATCGACGGGTAAGGAAGGGGAAGGGGAGGGGAAGGGGAAGGGGAGCACTGGATTACCAGGCTGTCGGCAAGGCATTCGGCCTTTTCAATGTCGTCAAACGCCGGAGTTTGGTTCGGTCGGTTTAGTGGGGGCATCTCTGAGACAGTTTCTGATTTAAGAGCTCTCGCCAAGCGCCAGTAAGCCTGGTGGGATGGCGAGATCTCCGAAAGCAGATCGTCCCACCTACGGTTGCGGAGCTCGGCCATGCGATCCTTTACGTCCCTCTGTAAAGCGCGTAGCCGTCTCCTGTTGTCATCAGTCCGGTAATTGTCGTAAGCGTCCGCTTGATATATCATTTTGTCCGTTATATATTTGATGACGGAAGGTGGTGGTGGAAAATTTCTTCCAAATTAAGAAAAAGCAAAAGGATTGGACCCCATACGGCACATGTATGCTGTTCATGAGATTCTGCAGCCAGCAGGTACGGATCTCTTTGACTTTATTTTTCATTCCACATATTGAACACGTCATGCGGACATTTTTCAAATAAAATACAATCGTAATCTGTAAAGGGTCTAGATTCCTATCAGACATTTTACAAAACATATCCAATTTGTATCTGAACAGCCGGAGCTAGAACCAATTTGAAACAAATAAATAACGTAACCTCTAAAAAATTTATATTTGACATAAAATAATATGTTTACAATGCAAAATATAAATAATTCCAGTAATATTTCTAGCAACACTGCGAGTTATTACCGTCATCCCGCCAACGTGGTGATTAAATTTGATAAGACTTAATTTTAGTTTAACCCTGGGTTTTCGTTGGTGCAAGACGATTCTGGGATTTAACCCGGGTTAGGCATTAGCTCTCGGATTTTCTTTTAACCCGACATTCGCGCAAGTGGGCCTTAGTTTACTTCCAACAAGTATTTTTTTTTTGGTATAAATTAATGCTTGAGTTGGCAACACTACATAGTTACTGAAAGACTTATATCCATGGTCATGAAATTTTTTTTAAAAAAAAGTGGCAATTGACATTGACAGATAGCCCCGCTCTCCCCCGGCCCTACGGCACTGGCACTGTCTTGTCTGGCAGCTGGCAGAAAAGTGAAAACGCACAGAAAAATACTTTCTCGTTATTTTAGAATTCATTTTTAGGGAATCAATAGAATTCATTCGATGTTATGTTAAATTTTGAAGAAATTACAAACGAAAATGTACGCGAAAATATCAGTGTGGTGAGTTAAAACTTTCATACTTTTACCTAAAAAAATCCTTGTAATATACCTATTTCCATCAAGGTTCGTATGAATTCATATTTCCATTATCCTGTACACTAGTGACAAACCAAGCCAGCAATATCTTTTTATGTGCAATCATAAATTCGACTCTGTTTCCGATAACTTCATGATTTCTATCCTAAACTATTTGGAAAAATTCAACAATATACACATAGGTACATATTGCTCTTATAAATGCTTCGGGGGAAATGCAAGCTATGCTACTCTATGTACAAATTGTGAGTTTTAAACAGAATCATATTGTTGTACATGGAATCTGTCCATTTGTGCTCCATAAAAATAAGGCCCTAATATGGAAACTTTTGTAGTAGCATATCTAATCTATTCATCTCGAATTTGCTTCCTTCACGCTCCCCTGTTTCATAAATTGAATTAACCCTACTGTCAGACCAAAAATGCACCTTGCTGTTAGTACTTCCTTTACCACACATGTACCTGTTGTACCTACCTAAAGATTTAAGATACTGTATCCAACAATTTCTGTGATTAAAGGACAATTTAGTTAGCATACCACCTTAACTGCTAATTGACCTAAAAATTGTACATACTTTCAAATGAGCTGAGTGCACTGCACTAATAGAAATTTGATTTTGTCTTACTATCATGAATTTACATTTTAGTGATATTGGAACATTTTGCATTTTGTATTGCTTTGTAGTTTGTAATAATAAGCCAGGTCACCACAAAATACCTCTAAGAGCCTCGATTTCTATTATTATATTATAAAAAATTAAATATAAAATTAATAAAAAATATTGTTATTTTCAGGTTAGTAGGATTGCTCTGTTTATTGACAACATGGCTCTTTGCTCATCTCTATCAAGAATTGTTAACAATTTATGAGCAATCTGGCAAGCTTGTGGAGATGGAGTATTCATGGTAAATATTAGTCTATTTGTTTGGTCATAATAATATTTGATCTGGGTTTCCTAGTACAATGTATGCTGAATTTGAAAGTATTGGCTGTGTACCTACCTTACCTTACGTAACCAAACTGATTACAGGCTGATTTTAAGAGTCAGATTTAATTAATGGTAATCTTCCATACACCAATGTCAAATCACAATGATATTGTTAAACAATTGCAGTAAAAAATATGTAATTTATATTCTTTAAAATTAAACTATACAGTGGACAATACATCTGACTATACCTTTAGTACTTTGTCAATTTAATTTATTTAACACATTAATCTAGGAATCAATACAAAAACTTATTGTGACAGAGTTCCACAGAGTAAAGCTTGATGTGTCTTCTTCTGTACAGTTGACCCAAAAAATATTTTCCATTACATATTTGATAAAACTGTCTCCAATATTAGCATGCATAGGTGTGTCAGGTTATAACATTTGTAATTGTAATTTTCTACCTGACAGTTTTTAACAATGGCGAATTTTTGTAACTCTTTTTTCTCAGTGTCCCCTTAACAACACCCGAACCTTATTTTTCATGTACATAAACAATTTTGAATATATGTAGATGTACTCTTAAGACATGTCCTTGGAAGTTTTTTATTATTTTACTTTATAAGTGTTTAATTACTAATATCACAGAGTACTATTATTAAATGGGCCATGTCGTGCTGGCCATAAAGAATAGCACCACCCCAACTCTTCCCGTGGGTGTCATATGAGGCGACTAAGGGCCTTTGTGGATACTGTTTTACACCTAGTAGACAACAATAGGCTCGCCACCTATCATGTTTGTACACCAAATCTTACGGCGAAACGTGGGCATTGCCTATGATGAAGGTTAAAAACTGAAGTGAGATTATAATGTATTGAATTGATTTATTTATTGTATTGTAGGTAATTAATTAACCATTTGTAAAAATAATTAGAAACTTATACTTTAAGGGAAAGATGCTAGCAGCCACATCTTTCCCTAATAGTAAAAGTTTCTAATTATTTTTACAAACGAAACAAAAGCGTAAGCTAGTTTAGTAGCCGGGATGTCAAAATTTAAATGTAATTTGTGCAAATGGCATTCATAAATACATTGTTTTTATTATTATTATTTTAATAGCTAGCCACTATTGCTTTCTCTGTTCAATATTGCAGCGAATGTCCACCAGTCAGTGTTTTGTTACTTGTCTAATTTAATTTCTTATACAAATAAATAATAATGGTATACATATCATAATAAAACAAAATTATCTTACTAGATTGTTCAATATTTATTAAATTACTTTTATCATTTAATGTAAAACCCTGAACAATATATTATCTTTAATTTGTCTAATGCGAACTTTTAACTATTGCGATATTGCATGTGCTTTATTTTCGATCTTTTAATTTTATAAGTGGACAATATACAGGCGAATAATATTTGAAAAAACCAGCAGTCAAGCAGACAATATGCTTTGGCATAAAAATAAAAATTATTTCCTTGAACTCAAGTCTAGGAGTATCTTTTACATGCTGGCCTTCTATTTGTAGCCTAAAAGTAATTTATCCTTTTATGGTGTGCTGTTGTGAATGTATTTTTTGTATGCAGCTAATTTTTTGCCACATTATGTATTTGTATTTTATTTTATTACTAATTATGTAGTAACTTGGCCACTAACCATAGGATAAGCAAGCAAGCAAGTAGTAAAATAAAATACAAAGACGTCTCGAAATGGGTACTTCTAAATCTTCTTTGTCTTTCTTTTGCGTACAGTAAACTACTTTATCGTATTATATTTAGAAATTATTTAGAATAACAATCACCTTTTAAAATGTGGCATTGTATTTACAATTGGCATTGTAATCAAGTTTATTTGAATTTTTGTAAATAATTAATTTTCAGGTTTTTCCGGTTGCTACTTAATTTGGCAGGATATACTACAGTTCTGTTGCCAGGATTTATATTATTTAAATACCTTGATAAATCGAAATATTTTGATAAGATTAGTGAGTATTAATTGTTTTGAATATGTATTTTTAACCCCCGACCGATAGAGGGAGGGCGTTATAAGTTTGACACATTTGTATGTCGGTCTGTTTGTCTGTTGCATCATAACTTAACAACGGATGGTCTGATTTGGACCCGGTTTTTTATATTTAATAGAGAATATTGTCGTGAGTGTTCTTAGCTAGGTCTGATAAAAATTAGACCAATGGTTTCCAAGATCTTTGATGTCAGATGGGATCTGTGCAACGGTAATACCTACATGGTTCGAATTTGTGTTCAAACATTCAGGTTATTGCTGCGTTACCGACGTCTGAAACCTTAAGGATCTGGTGATGACCAATAAAATTAAGCGAACTTCAATTTCACAGTATGAAACTTGAAGAATTTGAAGATTATAGATATAGCCTGCCGAAACCAAGGCCTAAGGGCGAGCTCCGCGTAGGGCGAAGCCCGGAACTTACCACCACCTTCAGTATTCTTAGCAATACTAGATGAAAACTGAATCAGTAGTTCTAAGATTTTGGAGTACCTTGGGATAATGGAGTATGGTGGGATCTCTGGAACGGTAACAGTTAGGTGGTTCTAGTTTGAGCTCAAATGTTTACGACCATGATGCCCTTCCCACGTCTGGAATGTTGAAGACTGATGATAACCAGGAAAAAGTAAGGGGTCTCCACAATGATACGTCGTCGGGGGGTTAGTTAAATTTTTAATTTAGAGTTATTTAATCATTAGTTTCAAGATGCATTTCTTTCTTGATGTATTTATCAGTAACGGTAGAAGTTATTTTGAATTTTGAAACTGATTTCTAATGCTTGGTCATGTGTATTATAGCGAATAGAGGATGGCTCTCGCGCATTTTGTTCTCCTGCTTCGGCGAGCCGAACGAGCGAATCCCGGAGACCGTAAAACCTGCTAAATTGGAGGAGTCCCCAACTCGCGAGGGTCTGGAACTGGCATTCTGCTTCGCGGGACTCATGGGTGCTTACCTAGTATGGGGGTTATTGCAAGAGAAGATAATGACGCAGGTTAGTAACAATTTAGGTATATAAATGTAGTTTCTAGGGTTACATTGAGTATTATGACATATTCACATTTACTGGAGCATTCAAATAATATAGTCAAGTATAATGTTTTTGTACTTTATTAATACTTACCTGTTCATTTCGCAGAATTACGTGATGTCTGATGGCAGTTACATAAGGTTCAATGATTCCCAATTCCTGGTTTTCATCAATCGTTTACTGGCGTTCAGCATTGCGCTCGGCCGTCTGATTTGTACTCACAAGCCTCTGATCGCAGCACCACTGTACAAATATTCCTATTGCTCAGTGACAAATATCATCAGCGCATGGTGTCAGTATGAAGCTCTCAAATATGTCAGCTTTCCTACTCAGGTAAAGTAAATTATTAAAATTATCAAAATGTTTATTGCATTTCATCTAAAAACAAGGCTTAATCTAGTTTACAATCAGGTTAACTGGGGGAACTGGGCAATAATATAGAGGTGGAATCCTTTAAAGGGGCATCGATCGTAATTGCTGGTGCTTTTTAAATAATACGTAAAAGTAACAAATGCTGAACATGATTTAGAATGAAGTACATAATGTAGTTTCAACACATAATGAAGTAAATGGCTGTATGTTTATATTCTTATTGCATAGTATTTCAGTACATACATATGAAACCATTGAGGGCACAATGTACTGGCTTCTATTTATTTTTAAAATTTATTAGTACATATGAAAGGTTAAGACTGTCATATGAGAAAAAACAGCATTTTAAATTAATAACTAATTATCTCTTTTTGATTGTCGTGCAGGTAAATGTACCAACTTATATTTCTTTGTGTTTCTTAGGTTCTGTCGAAGTCGTGTAAAGTGATACCAGTGATGCTTATGGGCAAGGTGATTTCGCGCAACAAGTATGAACTCTACGAATATGTTACTTCAGTCCTCATATCCGTCGGTATGATTCTGTTCGTGTTCGGCAGCCATGAGAACAATGCCGGTATGTACAGTACTTTCTTCTTTCGATAATGAAGCTTTTAAACTTAAAATATGTATTTAGAAATAATTTCATTAATGACGATAATATTTTGAGGTCACTTTAATCCTGATTCCCTATTTATGTTAGTTTTAGTAGATTTCGCCTCGGTTTTGGATTTTTTTGGCACCGGTCGATTTCATCTGTGACATGAATGGAGACGAGCCACTACGACAGACGAACATACTGACATTGTGCTCTATAATAGTTATAAATTAAAAAGGGTCAAATTGAAAACCAGCGCCAGTAGAGTACTATCTATACATCTACCGACATTTTAGCTGAACTTGGTCCTTAACTAATAGATCATATGTCATATGATCATAGTCACATGTTTAATAAACGAATTGCCAGAAAATCTGAAGACTGAAATTAATAGTAATAATATCAAAAACAAAATTAAACAATACTTCGTACAAACATTAGAACTGTAGGTAATTTAGAATTATAACCACTAACAACTTAAAAAACATGTAATTTATAACTAAAAATATGTAATTAAACCTTTTTGGAAATGGTAACACCTGTGATGAGCAGCGTACCCGTGACTGTGTGGGGCACAGCATGCGGACACTACTGTGCAGTAGTGTCCGATAACGCACACAAGGGAATGAACGTGATTCCTTGCCGAAGCAGTGCACTAGCACTGGAAATGCACAAGCACAGTGCTGTTCTTCACACACTCACACATATTATGCGACAGTCGATGGTCTGTCAGTGTTCTTAACAAACCTATATTGGTTTTTGTTACACTGTGAATGTAAAAAATGTAATGTAATTATGTAGAGTTTCAATAAATAAAATAAAATTATAATTTACTATAAAACATATAATATATAATATACAACAATGTGGTAAATTAATAATGGTTTTCTATTTCTATATCTATTTATTTTAATTACAGTATCAACGATGACAACAATGTCCGGCCTAACCCTACTGGCCCTTTACATGATGTGCGACAGTTTCACATCTTCGTGGCAGGGAGCACTATTCACACAGTACAACTGTGCTCCGCTGCAAATGCTCGTTGGAGTTAACGTCTTCTCTTGCCTTCTCACCGCTGCGTCGCTGTTACACCATCCTGGCACCATGAACTCGATAATGCTATTGCAGGTACTTCTATCAAACTCTTTATAATCTTACATAGCAATAGATCCATAGTTTACATTACAAGATAATAGAAAAATATTATTTTATGAATCGTCTTCATCGTCAGCCTATATTCACATCGTATTGTTGGGACACAGTGCTTCGAACGAAGTTCCTCAGGCATTTAGTAGTGGGCCATTTGCCTTTTTGCTTGGAATACTTATTTAGATTGAATAATGATATTTTTGTTTAATGCACCCATTTCTTGTTGCGCAAACAGATGAGTTTTATTTATTTCTGCAGCATCCCGTGTTTGCGACGGACTGCCTCCTGCTATCAGCCAGTTCGGCCGTGGGCCAGCTGCTGATCTACCGCACAATCGCGCGGTTCGGAGCCGTCGTCTTTACAATAATCATGACGCTTAGACAGGTAAGTTCATTAGTTTTTATAACTGTTATGAGCCCATTTAATTATTACGCATGCGTACTCGTGCCATACTCGTACTGATCAGCTTGGCTATTCTTCCTAGTGGTGCATCCGGTGTCATTACCGATCCCCATATTATTGTTGTTTATAGTACAAAAGGACAAAATTATATAAAATACGAAATCTGTCCATGGTGACAGTTGCACTATAAACAACAATACAGGCCCTATGGTACTAGCGATACATAATAGTGTCGCTAGTACCATCAATGGTACAAATCAATGGTACTACTGACGTTAGGGGCCTTTTGTAATATTAACAACAATAATACGAGGGATCGGTAATGACAACTGTTACAAATCTCGAAAAATATCCCAGCTGTCACATATCTTCAGTGTAGTGCGGTGATCGTTCATTACTCCTTGAATGCTACGTATGTGTTAAACCACAATCAGTGGTGTACTAAATGTATCCTCTTACCTAACATAACCGAATCGACAGACATGTAGCATAGTAACTATGGCCTTAATACCTCTAAATGTGGCACTACGGACAGTAAGACGAACCAAAGGCGCCACAGGTCTAACTTCTTGAATGTTCGTAGCCATGTCAGATGAAAATTGGATTAGTGCTGGTCAGATGAATCTTGGATTATCTTAGCGTGTTGGAGTATGATGGGATCTCTGGAACGGGAAAAGGTGGTTCGAGTTTGAGCTCAAATGTTTATGACCATGGTGACCTTTCCACATCTGGAACCTTGAGGATCTGACGATGACCAGGAAAAAGTAAGGGTGTCTCAAAAACGGTACGTCGGGGTTTTCTTAAATTTTTAATTTAGAGTTATTTATTCTTTACATTACAGGCGGTGTCAATACTGCTCTCATGCCTAGTTTACGGTCATCAAATATCGATTGGAGGTGGTTTTGGCGTGTTCCTTGTGTTCGGTGCCGTGCTTTTGCGCATGTACTGCCGCCAGCGACTCCGTAAGCGCAATCGTCCAGCCAGCATCTAGCGAAAGTGCGCGGCGCTCAACACCAAAGTTGTACTTTACAAAGAGGACACCAACCGGACTGTTGAGAGTAATGTCTGATCATTCCTCACTAGGCTATAAATAAAACTGCCAGATATTAGGTTCTATTAAGGCATTGTTGTGTGTACCTGATCAGAAACCTTAGAATACATAATGCCTAAATTAAATATCTGAGTAGAAGAACGTTTAAAATACAAAACGTTAACGACAACTGTTTCTATTCTATTGGGATTTTTGTTTTAAGCATTCAAAAAACAAATGCCATATAAATAGGAATAGGCATAAACAATGGTTTCTGATCACGTTTGAGTTTACTAGTTTAGTATTTTTAATAGTGACTTGATGTATTATAATATTATAGGTTGTCGCATCTTGCGTTTAAATTAAACCAAGGTTAGTAGAAAAATAACACTGATAATATTTAATTTAAAATAATTAACACATTAATTAAAACTGTTTAAAGTATTGTTATCAATAATATATTTAACCTTGGTTTAAAGATAACCCGCCAGTTCTTTATAGGTGAGTATACATGTCAGTGAATATAAATATTCTTCGATATTGGAAGTTGCGAATTTGCAATCAATCAATAACTAATTTGTGAAAATTTCATTCATAGGTGGGCTCCATCATGAGCAATCTTCTGATACAGTATGTGTTTGTGTGTGTCGTAGTATTAAGTAGCAGACGCACTTCTGTCGAAGCAAGCCAATATAATTGGATCAGGTCTCTAAACCCGCATCTCCTGCGCGGGTTTTGATCTATACTACACAATACTCAAAAACTTCTACACAAAACATACAGGTGATAGTGAGGAACAGGCATATTTTGTGTATAAAACACGCGCAGGAGACGTGACTTAAGGCAACCATGGCTTACAAGGAAAGTTCCCCAAAAGTCAAGCTCCGATTTGATTCGTATTGCACTTTGAAAGATAACCAACCCGTATTTTCTTTGTTCGGTCCAAATTCATATTTATATTTTATACAAAAAATTGCTACGGAAAACGGCTATAATTATTTCTTATACTTACATTAAAATGCTATTTTTATATCCAAATTATTATTTATTTAATTATTATTTCATTTATATCGTTTGAAATAAGATTGTTACTATGTTTTTTTTTCAATGCTCTGCAATATATCCTACAACGTATCAAATCGGAGATAGATACTTGGGCACCTTTCCTTGTTAGTTATACCCCATTCTATAGTGATAAACTCGAATATTGACGTGAGCTCCACTTACAAGTCCATCTTTTGCAAATGGCACAAAACTTAATATAATAGCTATTATCAAAATTTGCTAAGAATGAGAAAAAACGCATAAAATGTATGTGCAATAACTATTTATAAGTACCGACGTATAATTATTGCAGTGTTCGTCTGTTACATAGATAGACTGATATTATGCCATTGTTGGGATTTGTAAATATATTACAAATATGTAGTTAAGGCTGAGTATTTATCGCTAAGCGTTCATGCAATGTAAGAAAGTACTTGTCTTTGACTGTAATGCAAAGTACGAGTAAATGTGATCATCTGACTGACTATGAAAGGAATATGAATGAATGCAATGATAACCGAAAATAGTTCCCGTTTGTAGGAACAAAAGTTTCAGTACGGTTCAACAAGATGATTACATAAGTTTATGTAAACCAAAAAATACATAGTTTATTTATTAGACACTCTAGTGAGTTTTCTATATAACATATATATACATTCTTACTTAGCTTTTAGGCTACAAAATGACATAAAAGAAGTAATCATGAAGGAACAAACGCCCTCCCTATGGACTGTTAAAGTTTATCGTCTCGCCTCACCCACCCCCTCGACTTGGTGACCTAGGTTCCGATACAATATAACATTCATTATCTATCCATTGTGGAGGGAGAGTAATTTTTCTTTCATCCATGAAAGTAACACATTTTACCACAAAGTTGTCTGGTCTTTCCATCATGGCGCTTTATAAGTTGTGTATTACGTCAATAAGTTTTTTATATGACGTGTGTGGACGACACAAATGGAATACATATTCATGCTATGCCCCTTGTGATTGTACTACTGCAGTGATATATTGCGCCTTTCTTTCAAATATACATATTAAATAGAATACAGTATCCGCATCAGTCGCTCAGCGTGCTATGGAAAGAGCTATGCTCGGAGTATCTCTGCTGGATCAAATCCGAAATGAGGAGATCCGGCATAGAACAAAAGTTATCGACATAGCTCATAAGATTAGCGAGCTGAAGTGGCAGTGGGCCGGTCACATCTGTCGCAGAACCGACAACCGCTGGGGTAGACGAGTTCTGGAGTGGAGACCGCGTAGTGTGGGACGCCCTCCTGCTAGATGGAGCGACGATCGGAGCAAGGTGGCTGGCAGCGACTGGATGAGAAGAGCCGAAGATCGGGCTCAATGGCGCGCCCTGGGAGAGGCCTATGTCCAGCAGTGGACTAGAGTATGCTGCTGATGATGATGATCAGCATCAGCAGCAAATGAGATTCAGATGACCAAATAAATATGTGTCGCAGCTCGTTTATCAGCTTTTTTTACAAAACGGCTATTCGTTTTACAAAACAACGCCGTTATGTAATTACAGCTGAACGACGTCCAACCGGATTGGCGATGTGTTACGTTCAGCAATATGGCTGCCCACGAGGCGTAATGTGAAATAGCTGTAGTGCAGCCGTAATATATAGCCAATGACTTCCGATAATTCGCGCTGATATGTTGGTAATATAATTTTATCAAAATATTTTCTGTATTCGTCGCCATGTGTTGTTATGATTATGCCAGACTACGAGCGGTAAAAATTGCTTATCATTATCAGTACAGTAACCGTACCTACATAGTAGGTACTTATGTATTTAATGTTTTATGTTATATTACGGAAAAGGTAGGTAACGTGTAATTTATCGTAAAGTTAAGCAAACATTGATCCGAGGTACTCATACGCTGTCTTAAAAGAGTAGAAACGGATCCGTCCCAGAACGTTAATTATGGCAACATTGATGAAACAAAAATTAGTAGGGGCGGGCGTTCGTTCCTTCATGAATGGCAACCTTTACGGAAATCGTATGGAAATGTCACTGCAATTTGATATCGTTGTATGGTAAGTTGATTGCCATTATTTATAGGGATTTGTCGGGGTGCGTTATGTGGATGTGGGCCAAGCAAAATCATTATCTCTCATATAAATGAACGCAAAGCAATGCGTTCTCGTGTTATGGAATTGGTTACGTACCTAGGTTCAGCAAGTACGTTACTACGATACTTGGTTTAAAATTTCTTTGGCGTTCAGTGCATAACAACTTTGGTGCATTGTGTGTGCTTAATAATGAGGTTTTTATAATAATTACTCCTTCGTAAGTTTACTTGAGACCAACTTGAGATAGACTTTAGGGAATCTTCATATCAATCATTGTAGTAAGAAAAAAATGTATAATAATTCAAATAATATGCAAATGTTATCACCGAATCACTATTTGTAAACAATTTGATTTTTTTTATTGAAAATTAATTGCTCCAATGTGTCAGATCATTTTTGTGATCATGTCTTTACATTATTAAGTACGTTAATATGTATTCTAAGATTATTACATTATCACTTTGACAAAATAATTTTCTTAATAATATTTCCGTAATTATTATATAATTTCTCCAATTTTCAGTCATTGTAAAAATAAGTAATAAATATTGATTCAATTTATAGTATTAAACCGTGTTGTTTTATTTGATTTGTATTGTAGGTAGATATAATATAAATGTACAATGGAAGACGCATCAAGCTATACTCTGTAGAAGCCTGTCGCAATAGGTCTTTGTTATGAATCATGTGTCAAATGAGTAAAAGCGACAAAGAACTAAAGGCTATAGTCTGATGTGTTGGTCATTGTAACGAGCCCTCTACCGACGAAACTTTTAATCACTTCACGTTCACAGAGAGAGAAAGTAATCACTACGTTTTATCTTCTAGTATACTTAGTAAGAGATAGGTATTCTAGTTTGATTTTTCTTCGTGAAGTGCACAGATGTCAGAATAGTGGAAGACATGAGAGATGGGACCCTGTTGTAATAATGTTGGAATGTGTCAAATATGTTAGAGACAAAGTACTAATGGCTGCAGCCCGATGTGTTATCTACTGTATAGTGTAGGAGTACCACGTGGTGTGTATTTTTTTGGAAGGGAGGTACCTGGGATAAGATTTTTGAGTTCCTTCGACGATTTTCGCTGGTCGTTGAGAACGTGGTCAGTCCACGGCCACACCAACCATAGGCACCTCACTTTTTGGTTGATTTACACAATACAACTCAAATCGTGCACTTTTTTGGAAATGATAGCTAAGTTTTACAATTTATTTTGAATTTTCAACGCATATCAGCATGCGGCGCGGTAGCGGGTATTCGGACATCTAGCTTTTTGTAACTTGTGACGTCATGTTAATTGGGATTGGAGAGAAAGAGAAAGAAAATTGATTTTGTGAAACAGCTGCGTAAGCGGTGCGGTATAAGTATGTATGTATATATGTGCGAGGTGTAGTTTGGCCAAACCACCACGTCTACACATTAGCGTAAATAATGCATGACAGATGCATAGGCAAAGGCGTGGGTGGCCCAAAGGAACACAGGTTTACCTTTATTATAGGGTCCTATAAGTGTAATATCGGTGTTAATAAAGGCGTCCCAGTTCTACGAGATTTAGACGCGGTTTGCCACCACAGGCACAGCCATTGACAATCCCATACTTTGCTTCCATAACGATGCTATGGCCGTGGCGGCAAACCATTCTCCCCAAAAAGCAGAGAAAACATGTTCTGTCCCCTTATATGATTTTTGTGGCTGTTCCGTGGAAAAGTATTGAAACGTCTGTGTGTAAATTAAATAAAACCTCAATAACATAACTAATGTCACACAAGAGAAAAAAATAATCCGTCATGAGATCGTCAGTGTTATTATAAATCCGGTGAAAATCCCAGTTACTTTGTCGATATGTCCAATTAAATATACTGGTTATAAAATTAATATTAATAAATAGTCTGTGATTCGTGATCATGCTGTGGTTGGGAAATCCCTTCAGTGTAAACAACTATTATGATTTTAAACTATTGGAATCTTCATCGTGTGAAAAATAGTTACGCAAAAATACTTTTCTGTTAATGTGGTAAGTTTATGTATACATACTTGTTTGCTTGCTCGCATACTTATATATGTTTTAAACAGCGTATATGTATATTTACGATGCTTCCTGTCGCTACTTTATAGAACTTCATTAAACTTAATATTCAATGAGATTTAGGTATAGCACTTAGTTCTACAAAATTTATTTTATTTTCAAATAAATTCACCGCGACGGATATTTACTAAATATTAACTATATTCTCTAATATAACGTTTCTATAACGACATTTATAGTAAATCAAGATAATGTTTTAGGGCAATAATAATACAATTACGCTATGTGCTAATTAGGGATCTGCATTTCACGTTGGGGCTAAAAATCTTATACAGTGTAGAATTCGACATTATAGTAAGTATCTGTCTAACTTTATTAGCGCTTCGTGAAATGACTACGCACTTGCTGAAATACGCCATTACGCTATGTGGCTACGACATATACATTGATAAATAACATATACATCTGTCGAAGAACCGCTAAACGTTGGGAGAGGAGACCGCGATTAGGCATAGGCATTGCCCTGTTTGATGGAGCGACGATTTTCGCAAAGTTCCTGGCAGTAACTGGATGCGGAGTTCCCGTCACCTCAGGATCAACAGTTGTAACTGAACTTGATGCCACTTCAACCACTGACGCTTGGAGTAAAACTATAGAAATAGAAAGAAACTGAGTAGGGAGTCCAGCTACTGATGATAATGGCGATGAAAATTGTTTAACTCCTATAAATAATATGACTTTGTCTATGACTGTCGCCACATAGCGTAAGCGTTTATTTCACAAAGTGCATAGGCATTTCACGAAGTGCTAAAAAAGTGGAGATATACTAAAGACATTTAACGATTTAACGAAAAAAAACTGCACTTTGCGACTAAAACAGTATCTAACTTTTTAGCACTTCGTCAAATGCCCACGCACTTCATAATATGCGCCATTGACTATGACATAGGTACATTATAAATACTTAATCATGTCCTTATGAAGGTGGTTCCTCTGTCTATCCCCTCGGGGATTATGGACGTGAGAGTTATGCTATGCTAATTATGTCCGTTCTATTTTGATGCCTGGTTCCAAAGTACTTAAGTTTTTGTAAAATGTTATCGTTCACAAGGCAGTGCAGCAATGGTCATGCAGTTGGTACTAACAGCGATTCTAGCCATGTGCATGGCTCCCTGTGTCATCCAGCGCATCTGTCCCTCTCGTCAGCCACAACCACCTTCCAGCGTTTGCATGCATCGCCTCGACAGTGACAGGTCAGTAATAGCTAGGAAGAAATCGGCATAATTTTTTTTTTCTATCAATACCAGTTGGTTATATAATTTCATATATTAAACCACATCTAGTATTTCAATAGATTTATCTAAGTAATCCTTTTTACTGGTTTTATATCCTTAAATCCTTTTTAATAAAGAAACAAAGAAAGCTATGCATGTGTATTTTTAGATTTCCACATATACTTAAGATACGGGCTTATTGTCGAATTCAACCCCGACCGATTTTAAAGTGGCTTATTAGGTACCTACCTACACTATTTCGGCGGCCAAATCCGACCACAACCACACAGGCCAACCACAAAACGCAAAGCGTTGCGCAGATGGAGCCACGAGCACACTCCGTAAACAGAAAAGCAAACGAAACGTTATTAGTGAAGATATCACAAATTTCTCGTTATTTGGATTCATTTAATTTAATTTTTCAAAGCTATATTAAAATTGTGATGATATCATGGCAGATTCGCGCCACGCTGTTTCAACATATTTTTTAGGTCTGCTATTTTGAAATGTTCATATGATGCCATGATATCATATGGATATTTCAAAATAGCAGATTTATGTGCTAATTTAAAGTTTATTAAAAAAAACTTGTAAAATTATCCAATATCCAAAACAAACATTATTAATTTATCAAATTATTGTCATTGAAAGCAATAAATTTAGGCTTTGTTTTGATTAGAACAAAATCATCTACGTACACGTACCTACGTCGTATTTTTGAATGGTTTTTGTAACTGTGCTAGTGGCGCCTCTAGTGGTAAAACATTGCAGGATTATCTCCTATTGACCTGCACTCCCAGAACAAAGACGCAGCAAGATTTGAAAGTGAAAAGGATTTAAATCATATCACGATTCATGATATTTACTATTCATGAGCGATACTATAGGCGGATTATTTGATCTGATGATCTGATCGTCAACAAAAAGTGTTATTTGTCCTCTCAGTCTGATAAAATATTAAATAATGCAAAGAGATCTTATATTTATCAAAACACATACTCTTCCCCTTCGGGCAAAACTTCTCTTTCTGACGTTATTGTCAAAATATTTATAGAATTTTACTTGGGTGTTTAATAATGTTTAATGCTTCTAGATAATTTATATTTTTGAGATACCTACCTGATAAAATATACCTGATTAAAATTCCACCTAACACTATGACATCAAATCCTTACTTGAGTTCACCGCCGAAGCAAATGAGCGAGCTCGAACCATTTGCGCCATATCTTCCACCTGTGATAAGTTTGAATCCACGAAGAAAAATTGAACCCGAAGAGGTATTTTTATGTTTGCTCGTTTTATGCACTTACCTACGAATGTACAAATGAAGTATTACGTAGAAATTATTGGACCATTCATCGAACCTGGAACCTACTTATAATCCAAAAACTAACTTGGAAAACGTATTTATCACAATCCATTTTGGATATTGTTAATGTAGTGCGCAATAATAATAAGTTTATCAATCATTTTATTTTGTGTCTATTGTTTTAATAACTTAAACATATTATTCTAATTCAACTACTACCAGATACATGTGTCTAAATTGGTACCAAGAAAAGAACGAAGACACAGAGATGATTTAGCGCTCGTATGGTGTACTCAAGAAAAAGTTCACAAACCGATACCCCGTCATCCCATATCGATCTCATGGTATCCCAGGAAGCTGAATATTGAAATTGATAAAGACATTGTTGTGCGGAAACTGTGGTATGTCCATGTAATAAAATAAGAAGTAAATTAGATATATACAACGGTTAGATAACGTTGTTTAATTTATTTATTTATTTTATTCAGTTGTTGCACGTACCTACAGATAAATTCTTTTCAGGGTATCAAATAGATCTGAATATTCCTTATATATGCATATCTGTGGGCTTTGGGATGAGACAGCGAACCTCGGCGCTGGATGGAAGTGCTACCCTCGCATCAGGGTGTATGTGGCGCCAGGTTTGACGCAGGAGATATGCATCCGAGCCTCACCAAGACCCTCATCGCCCGTTCCGTGCGCCTGCGCGGGTCTACAGATCGCCACGGCGCTCAAGCTAGATATCGTTATTGGCTACTTTGTCGTACCAATTGAAGTCAAATTTAAAAATTTTATTCAGTCAAGTCTACAAGGCGAAGGCGAATAAATGTCTTAAAGATCTTAAATTATTTATAGGTTTTACTTAGGTTTTTTAGTTATTATTTAGATATTGTTACGTCTTTATTTAGATATTGTTACATATTTCATAATTATTTATTTTTAACAAACTAATATTTGTTTCTTTTTGGTGTTATTTGAATTTAAATGTGTATTTTGTAATTTTTATTGCTTAATTTTTAAATATTTATTTTAATAAAGCTGTACGTTAAAATATTGGGTGTATTATTTAATATTTATATTTATTGTTATAAAGCGAACATAGAAAAGAAGTCAATAAATACCTAGGTGTTTACAATAATAGGGTATATACCTACCTACGATACGCCTTATATTACTTACACAATTACAAAATAGCAAATTATTAAACATTAACACCATATTAAAGGACCCGGAACATCCATGCACAGATTCTAGGTATTCCAGTTCATGACATGAGTTTCTCATTTATCTCGCAGACATAACGTAGGAAGGACGTAGGTATACATACTATTGAGACTACAGGATTACTGAACGATAGCATTGACATTTAGTGAAAAAAATAAAATTGTAGGCATTTGTTTCCACAAATGAAATTAAGGTTTCGTCCTATTGTTATTTTAATAAAGATACTAGCAATTCCCGCGGCTCCGCCCGCGTAGAAATACAAGTCAACATTCCAACCTGCATACTATCACCATAACTAAGTACTTACATAAACCTCTGCTCAACTTAATACCTTTTGGATATCGATTAAGGGTCTAGGAATTTCTCACCTCCTACTAAACCGATTTAGGTCAATCATATCGGAGGCACAACCGTAGATCTTACTGTCACTAATTAAAAAAATAAACCTCTTCGAGGCTTCGATATAGATATTTAACCGATAGGTATTAAGGGCCGGTACTAGGTCTTAACGAATTCGGTTTTTGTATTAAAGAGACATAAGATTGTATTACTCGGTGACACGAGAATTGTCTTTATTATTTTCAGGAAACCAGGAAAATGTATGAACTGTTGAAATAAAGGTACCGAATATTATTGAAATGAAAATTATGTACAATACTCTTATTATGCCTACCATACACCCATCGATGATTCAGGAATATTTAAAGGTAACAAATAGTGACTTTTTGAATAGATAGGACCATATTGAAATCTAGTAGTTTATCTCATTATAAGTATTTCGGATTACCTACGTGAGAAAAGTTTTATTTTATAAGTTGTTTTAAATTACTTTTCTCGATGATGATGACTCCAAGGATAACCATTTTTAATATAAACTTGTTTTTAGGAATAGAAACATCGAAATGGATCAAATATTTAAATTCTTATTTGTTATTGCATTTTATTCATTTTACTACGGACTTATTATTATTGCACTACGTTCCGATATATTCAACTAAGGTAATTTATATGTGATTTTTAAACTCGTGGACGACTGGTGAGTCGCAGATTTAAGTGGGAATACGAGTACATTGCAGTATTTTCCAACTGATAAATATGTATAATTATGACAAAAGACAATGGGTGCCAATATTTTGGAGACTGAATATGATACTGTTGTGATTGAGCGTCCGCTGTATATTTACAAAACAACAGCGGTATTGCTCGTTTATCCCCTACCAAGATACTTCGATGGAAGTAATCGATTTTTGTGTCGTATTTTCCATGTCCTAAGACAACGAGGTGCCAGAATTCAATGTTATAGACGCTTTATTCTCAGGTATGTAATCGATAATTTGTTACATGTTTTATTACTACTTACTATATATTGGGTAGGGTAGGGTGGCGCGGGTACTGGGCAAGCCGCGTTTTCCTTAATTGCGTCCCAGGCGATGCAGCGTCTGTGGAGATGATGATATATTTTGTTCTAATAAAAGTTCAGGAAACCCGTCAAATAAAGAAGCTGGGGCACGTCTTCGATATATTAATTTTCTATTGCTTCAGTACCGAATGCTAATTGCTATCTCCTACCAGAGATCTGCGATTATTAGAGACTTTTTAATTCTTGAAACAGCTGCGCGGAACAACACCTCATGCTCATTTTAAACCAATAATATCTGTAAATTTTCAGATTTTACTAAATACTTGACCGTAAATTCCGCAATCGGCACCGTGGTAGGCGGTACTTTGTCACACCGGCATGCGAGCACGGATAAATCACGGATTCCACCGCTGCGCGCGCGAGTGCGTGTGTCAGCGTTGCTGCGGCTGCTTCAGGTTTCTGTGCTGTTGTCGGTGCTCGTGTGTGTGCCATCGTGGGTACAGATGACTTGGTTAATCGCCCTCACCGTTGTTAGCTCCTTTGCTGGGGTATACCAGGTTTGTCTCAAAGCCAACTCCTTTACTACATGAAGGGTACAGGTGTATAATGGGGAATGACAATTTGAGTAAAATTTTCAGAGACAAGCAAAGTCGCAAAGCTAATACTATCCCCATACTATACCAAATTTTATTGCAATGTGAAGTTTTATCATTTTGAAAGTACCTATACTTATTTTTTACCAACAGTTGGCATCAAAAAAACCATTTTTGTTTTTAGTCAATCTCTCTCTCTCTCTCTCTGCTTTCTTTGTACCCTTAATGTGTAATGCTAAAGTTTGTGTGGAACGAGAACCATAGTTTGAAGGAGTTTAATATGCCTATTTTTTATTTTTCAGGCAACAACAGGATGCAAAAATTGTATCGTAAGTTTTTCGATACTTAGTTTTATTATTATATTAATTTGATATAATTGGTACAATTAATACAGTGAGGTGAGATGTCTATGGGCGACGGTGACCACTTACCATCAGGTGGCCCGTTGGCTCGTCTGCTCTCCTTATTTAATAAAATAAATAAATAAAATTATCTATTAAATATTCATGCAGTGAAGAAAGTGACTTAATTATTTTGTTTATATAAATGAAGCTGCGGTGGCTCAGAATTCTTTTAAACACCTGGGTAGTTCTTTTAAACGCCTTCGACTCTCAATTTACGTAGGTATGGATGATTTGGCGGTACGTGGAATATATCGTGACCAAAAATGCACACCACACTCTACTGGGCAACTATCCTGGTGAAATGCCATATTTATTTTATACCTCCCCCTAATATAAAATCTATTACAGGTCTTCCTCTGCTTTGAACTGCCTTTTTAGTAGGTTTTAAAAAAAAAGTCTCAACTGATTTCGAGTCATGGGTTCAGCGACAACACATAAATTATATCCGGATTGAAACATTTTGGTACAAACCACTTTCCGGTCAAGAATCGAACTTGGACAGAAGATAGGAGGTACTACTAACTACTCCATGAAATCTTTAATTTTCTCACCAGGCCCTAGGTAAAGAGGAAAAGGCGATGTTCCGCGCCCACTCGGACGCCTGCCTCGCTCAAGCACCTGTCCAGCCGAAACTACTACAGTCTCTGCTCAACGGCGAAATCACCGACGATCCGGCGCTCAAGAGTCACGTGTACTGCGTCCTGCTTAAGTGCAAGGTCATCAGCAAGGATGGGAAGTTGCAGAAGGCGGCAGTTCTTGGTAAAATGTCGAACAGAGCAGACGGGAAAAACGCTACAAAGGTGTGTTGGAAACATTTACACTCTCAGAAAGAACATATAATATGTTCATGTAGAAAATGTAGGACAATCGTTTCATTACCCGAAATTGTAAATGTTTTCTTACATGATGAATTATGACTTGTTTTAACTCCCATAGTTTCATACATTTCATTTGCTAAGCAGATGCACCTTGGGTACAAATTTTCCCAAATATTATTGCAAATTGCGAGAAGTTAGAAGAACTTTTATTCTAGGAAAAATCGTGATGGTTATTTCCTTCTTAAAACTCTTAAAAGTCATAAAATCAATAGTATTGGAGATATCTACGCAAATGCTTTTAGCAGCCCATAAAAAGGTACCCACACATGGGATTTTTGAGACCCTGTTCAGAATGATCTCGTCATGTAACTAACTAGTCTGCAAGTAACCCTAAAATTTTGTTTTTTGGAGTTAGTCCGCAGATAAAGTCTAAACGATCGGTCTAAAAATCGAAAGCGCATAAGTGCAGTGACATATGTGATGTTGCTAAAGTTTATAACCGCTGTGGTAACTAAACGTCTACTAATCTGCAGAACAAATTAAAAAATACATGCAAGTGCCTAATTTATAAATACTGCAGGTCTTGGAAAGCTGTGCCGATCAAAGCGGCGATACACCAGAAGATTTGGCTTGGAACCTATTCCGATGTGGGTACGACAGGAAAGCCATCCTCTTTAACTACATGCCTACACAAGAAGGCAGAGTCGACATAGAGAATAATTCTAACTAGCTCTCTGCTAATTGATCAATTAGAAAACATGTATTTTTTTCTCCTCAACTTACTCAATTTGTTATTCTATATCTCAGTCTCAGATGACCTGAATATTTTTTCATAAGTTACCTCAATGTATTCATTTTCTATTTCTTGATTTCTTAAACAATATTTATAACAATAATTTCCGTGTTTTATTTGGTATTTAGAAGGCCTACCGAACTACGCCTATTTTTATATAGGTAGGCACCCGGATTAATAAAATCACGGAGATGGTTACTGTGTTTTACATCAGTATAATATACCTAGTAACTGTATAAAATATAGACAGTGACGAAAATGAACTGTTATGATTAAATATCTTCTCATCTGCTTATTGAATTTTGACTAACGTTAAAAACGTGAATGTCATAATTACCTGGTAGGTTCATTGTTTAGGTGAAGTCATCGCGGATGAGACCGATATCAGGTGACCACATTGTGCGGTTGTCGAGAACTTATTGATGTAGGTAATATAGTGACTCTCGGCCTATATAGGTAAGTGGCGTGAATAAAACCTCAATTTTTAAGTCTGAAGGCACTGATTCTTTTTTGATATTTTTTTATAACAGTGAATTAGGTAAAAAAATATTTAAATATTGCGAAGAATGTTTTATCCCTTCAATTACCCATGTGATTTATTAAATACACCATTAAATACCTAATTATAAAAAGCTAAGTACGGCATACGGCTAACGGCATAGGTTGGGCCCATTTATTTAGCATAATTTGCTACACTGAGGGAGGCTCTACCTCTACGTGTCTAGTTGCACCGTGTAAAGTGTAAATTATATTCGAAACAACTTTATGATCTCATTGCAAGCTGTGGGCGGTGACCCACAAGTATCGGAGTCGAGCCTCGCGGCGGATGGAGGCTGGCAGTTGGCAGTTGAGTGCGTACCTTTGCCTGCCTGGTGACGGGCACGCCGGAGTCAAGTTTTTCGTACCCACTAAAAACAAGTGCGCAGATTTGAACTTTAAAATGTTGACTTATAAACTGTTTTAATTGAATCGAGACTAGTTTTGCTACATGAAACTTTTAACAATAAAGAATATAAACGATTCGTGTTTTATTGAACTGGGATTGCAATAGAGTGACTGCTTCTTCAATTGTTTTTATTGTCTAATGTGCGGATATCGAAAGGGAATACAGAAAATCGTTGTTAAACGTAAGTATATAAACTGAACTTTTAATAGCTTAGGTACTCTACTTATTCTATAACTCGAGTAAATTAAGCTGAAAAAATCTAAAGAGCCTCGCACGACTGTATTGATCACTTACAAGTCCACTAAGAAATCGGTGACTAACTTTAAATTGACATTTGAAGCTGTAGCTTGAAATTACTTAGTAGATACTAGACTAACTTTATGAGATATAATTTGTATCTAATGTGTAAAAATACAGGTCTGTTCCAACCAGTTCTACTTATATATCGATTTATTTTTCTCTAATGTTAAGGGCTGCTGTCATATTGATTAGTGCGAGTATGTAGTGCGATTAATGTGCACTCGCAACAGGGTTGTTACTTTTATTTACTTATTTAAACTTCAGCTACAAAAAATAATTGTCATATCCTTAGTAGTTTCCTACCTACAAACAGAAAATGCCATCAAATAGGTAAAACTATACAATCATATTAATATATAGGGAAAAAATAATATAATTAGGTATACGTATGAAGCATACCTAGGTAGGTTTAAAAATTGCTGAAATAATCGCCTTTATATAAATATTTAGCTATTCTTCTCTGCGTAAGTATATATGAAAAAATAGTTTTTTTTATTTACGGCTAATCCTCTTATTGTTTGACCTCAATTTCACCTGGTGGTAAGTGACTATGACGTCGAAGAAGGAGCACACGGGCTTAGTAAGTACTCGTACTTAGGGTTTAGTGTAGTTATATAGTTTTATTCCCTGAAAATCCTAGATTGTCTCTGAAACATTAGTACCTTTTATCTGGGCCTCAGGTAACTTTGTTTGAAATTTCTTGTCTTATTATTGTGATACCGAAATTGATCGGTAATAAAGCCGTGACACTGCATCATTATTTGGAAGTGACCAAAGACGTGGGAGTTACGGAGGCTCAGGTTTTGGTGCTGCTTGCACCAAACGCGAAATCTTATAACCAGCTGCGGATGTGTATACCAAATCTAAGGTACTACTGAAATACGTAGGTATACCTACCAATACAACAATTTCTTGCGGAGACTGCCTTCTATTTTTGTGTTCCCATCATACTCCTATGTAGCTAATAGGATTGTTAGATTATATATTGAATTGTCAATTTTTAAAGACGGTGGATTATTAACCATTAAATGAAAAATAAAATCGTTTGCACAAGAGTTTTGTGCGAGCGTTCGCTCGCTTTGCTATTTAATGTCACAAATTAAACTCAGTCTCAGAATATAGATATCTCTATTAAAAAGTTATCTCTACTCTGACCCCTACAAAGAGGCCTATATACGTATTTTTTTCTGTTTTGATACACATTGTATAGCATTTAGTGTCAATTCCCTAAGCCCACGTGTATTTGTCGACATGACCTCATTAGCACATCTTTTTTACTTCGATTAGACCGCGATCAATCTGTCATCTCATTCTTGTTCGGTGCCTATTTATTATTTACGACGGTCTCGGTTCTTGGGAAGAATAGCGCGAATTACTATGATTCATATTGTTGTGGGTGCCGCCCACGGCAACGGAGCAACGAATTGTAATAATTATTTCAATTACTATGTAAAACATGCTCATTTATCGATAATGACATTAATGGTGTAATTTCGCAATCAATAACATGTAATTTGATCCGTGTGTGTGCCCGCCGGGTTTTATTGCGTACCTACTTTATAGGCAGTGGTGGATTTCCATAAAGGCCGACTAGGCCGGACCTAGGGCGGCCAGAAATTAGGGGCGGCCAATCGCGGAAAAAATACATTGATGTGAACAAGATATGACACTAATAGCAAAGTATACTACACATAATAAAAAATGCGAAATCAAGTACTTACCTACTGCATTTCATTTTCATTCATCATCATCATCATCAATTTCATCATTTGCCACCAGGCGGGCGGCCCCACCTCCCGACCAACGCATGCTCGCCCTCTGACGACCCGCCCCGCGCCCTTCTTGTTATGCTGGCGACCCCACAGTTAAGCGTTTACCTATAGTTACATATTTAAATGCGTCCTTCAATCTGCCAATGCGAAATAATTTGCCTACTAGGCATCTATATCTATGCTATAGCGAAATCAAAATATCTACGTAGTCATAGTACGTAGTGATCGGATTAATCAATTACTAAATATTTTTGTCACTAATCTTTTTCGATGTAAGGTCATACATTATTGTGCAGGTCAGTGCGCAATGCACTTTTGATTTCGCACCAAAAATACTAATGAGTAACCGATTGCCGAAGATGGTGACGACAACATGGCGAACGACCATAAACCATAACCGGTGGAGAGACAATGCTATCTGCGGAATATGGTCAAAAGTATGGTCTTATTGGCAGGGTATAAGGAAATAACGACGAGGACGCCAGGCCGCATTCGGAGTTCGACTAAAATGTATTTATTTATTGGTTCCTGCTTTTGGGTTGAGCGCTGTAAGATCAGACATTATCATCGCATCACTATACTACTAATTTGGCCTTGTTTTTGATTTCTTATGTACTTACTCGTATATTATGACTTATAAGTCACAGAAATCGGACTAGAAGTGCCCTCTGAGATACAAAATCTTTGCTTAAGACGCTATAGATCTAACTGGGTTGGTAACCATACGTTATTTATTAGATAGGTATTTCTAATAATAGGTTTTGTTAGATATCGCGGTATAGGCAAGTATACAATGTAGGTACGTCTATATGTCATATAAATCCCGTTATGTTATAATTAAATTTCTCAAGGTTCGCTATAAATAACTACTTGGTAAATTTCGTTGATACGAAAATCCAATTTTAAATAGACATTGCTGGAGCGTTGAAAACTAATTTTTGGTTTCGTACGTCAGTAGGTAAAAACGAAACCCTTATAGGATCACTTTGTTGTCCGTCTAAGACAGTTTTTCTCAGGAACAGCTAAAGCTATCAAGTTAAAATTCTGCGGCCCCATAGTTACCATTATCCTAAAATGGAAGAATGTGGAAGATCACTAGAAAAAGTTAACAGCCCGTCGAAACTACAGTAGGGTACATAGATGAGTTCTTCTCGAACACAATTTTATTTAAATTATGGTATTGTTTCTTAAATATGTTTGCAAATTATGAAGAGACATATTGTACTATACATAGCTGTATATTATATTTATACGTAGGTTGGACGGCGTTCATCATTAGTCAAGGAGGCACGCAATATCCAAAAGATGATCCCACGCCGTGCTACCACAAAAACTATTGTCCATGATTGTTATGTACCTACATTAGATATGTACTCTAAATATTACAGACTGTTTATTTCTGTGTCCCTTTTTTAGCGTTTTCATCTAGTTTAGACTAGTTAAGTCAACGTCAAAACACTACCTAATAAGTCGCTAATTAGTCCATGAAAAATTAATATTACTTAATTCGATGCTTGTCATCGGCTGTCATATCATGTTATTACCACCAGTGGTCTGTCGACAGTAGACACGGTTCGTGAGCGTGGGGGCAGTAGGTTCGAGGACCGTCGCAATCACAGCTCAGTCCGTGCTACATACAGCATGTGGGCGCTTTTTGAACAGAATCAATCAATAAGCCCTGTCCATAAATGATCCTGACTCTTAATATAGAATTGTTACCTACATGTCGATGCACTATTATATCCACAAAATATTATCTTCTAAGAAACTTTTGCTTAATCCAAAGTGCAGGAAGGTACGTGTTTCGAGACGTAAAGTTTGTTTTCGTCATTAATATATTGACACAGGACGATATAAAAAATCGTTTGACTAAAAGAAAATATATACAATGTACGTTCCTAGATCTATTCCTGGATCATGTGTCCAATTTTCAGTTCTAGAATTTATTATGCTTGGTGTCATTTCAATAAATTCAGCAAGGTAATAACGGCAGAGTACCTATACGTTTAGATTTTTGTTATTTCTCATGCCGATGAGATTTAATGAACTTGTGTTTTTATTGTATTTATAAGTATCTATGGAGAATATAAACGGGCAAACGGGCTATGTGGTCGCCGTCCCCCATAGATATCTGACCTCGCTGTAATGTTATTAGAGGATTTTTGATGCGTTGCTAACCTTTAGAACTTCGATCCTTCGATACTCCTGTACCTCATGTGCCGGTAATTACCCTGACTCTTTAAACTTGAAACAGAAACACAGGAATGGACTTTGCGGCTTAAATAGGTAAATCATTACAAAACTACCAGAGCTCGACAGAAGTGAAATCCATTTAAAAAAAAAGGTGCAGTCAATATTTGCCATTTCGCTGTTAGATTTTTCTTGGTAACACACAATATGAGTTGGTAGTATTCGTCGCAGAATTAAGTAATTAATTTTTGTTGCCTTACGGGGAAATATGTAAGAATATATCACAACTCTAATTCTTCATTAACCTTCGTTCCTCGGTTGCCTGTGGTACAGTGTTAGTTCTGGTGACGTCAGTCTAGGTTTCAGAGTTGGAACCAGTTATTTTCTGGCCAGCACTGTCAGGAATTCCCGGGTTTCTTGTTTATCACCTGGATTCATCTATCGCTCCTTACAGATTCGTTTTTCGTATACGGACCAACGGCGGGTAAGCTTTATCAGAAGTCTGCGCTATGATCAATATATGTATATGTATCCTAGATATAATATTTGAACTGATAAAAAGCAGTATAATAAGTTTCATAAAAATACTTTTGTAACTTCCTCAAAGGCGTGATTGCGTGAACCGAAGAATGACTGTGGATGAAGCGAAAGAGGCGTGCCAAAACACAATGCGCTCCATCCCCTCTGCCTACCCTGCAAGAGACTTTGTGTATGTATGTGATATATGACATTGTGTGTACTTTTGTAACAAAATCGGCTTCGATATCTACTCTTTAATTTCCACTTTGATTTTATACTTAAGTACTCGTATGCCGTCATTTTGTTAACAATTTAATTTTATACACCCCACAAAAATCCCTTCATCAGTTTTTGCTACGAGTATGTAAATACTCGTGATTTTATCGTGGAACCGAATATGATATTTAATTTACCTACACAATATTTAACACGTAGGAATAGAGATAAAGTGATAGAAGTATTTCCTCCTACTTGCAGAGAATTGGGTCAACTCGTGTTTCTCTAATGTGGGCGACGACCGGTTGCGACGCCTAGCTAGAGAATGGCAACCATAACCAGATGTATTAATTTTAATAAGTAACCACGCCGTGGAGCAATTATATAGCCACTTACTTCGTTATTATTGTAAATCTATATGCAAATTCCAAATATTAAAGGGATTAAGTAGTAAGACGAGTACTATGTACAAATTAATTGTTCAGTTAAAATTTATACTAATAATGAAATATGATTTATACCAAGTTTCTGTAGATCAAGTGAAGCGAAGATTAAGAAAATATAGTCTATTCCATAATTCTTGTGCGTACATAAAACATTTGATTGTAGAGCTACAATTTTGTCAAAGGAAATGGTGCGAATTCATAATTCATAGTAACTATCACATCGAAATAAATAGACACTATTTGGTATAAGTTAATATTTTGTTAAGTTCTCCGTATATTCTATCCGAATGCCATATAAGGATTGATACTCTCGCGCAGGTAATGCATCCTCGATCTGTGAGCGATTATAACGCAACGGAAGCGGCTGAAATTAGCCGCGCGCGCATCGGTCCACGAGAGCAGAGCCAGGGCACGGGCGCCCGAAACTAAATACCCAAAAGCGTTTGTGATCGCGCCAGAGCGGTTGCCAAATATGGCACGAATCTCGGGTTTCGCACGCCGCGTCGCTGGCACACCACCAGCCTGCAAAAACGCCCTCTATTCCCGTCTAATATACTCGTGAAAAACACGTAAAAACGTTTTTATTTCTGTAGCGAGCGGCCTCTAAATTTAGGCCGTATGGAAACCGAAAGTAATACGAGCGATTTTGGTTGGAGCAGTGTTGTCTGTATTTAGATTAGACGGGCGCGGGCGCAGCGACGCACAGTGGCCGCGACTCGCGCCTCCGACCTCTACGTTGCTGATAACACGTTCCCGCGATTCTGCATATCCCACACTCCTCGATAGTGCATTGTGAATAGGAGCGATATCCGCGAACGGTGATACGGGCGTAACAAAACGTCAATGAAAAGTGGCGTGTTTCTGTTTACAGTGCTCATTTAAAAGGATTTGGATGTCACAAATGCTGCCTGAAAGCGGAGGTGAATAAATGATTCAGATTTATCATGATGCCTTGTTTTTTAACTGATCGTTTGAATATTAACCAATATATACAGCCAAATATCAATAATTTTAAGTACAGTAACTATGGTGCCGGCTGTGTTTTCAGTACTTAAGACCGGTATAATGTCTGTTGCTTTGCTCGCCAATTATACATTTTGTTTTACTTAGGCCTTGTAAATAACTATGTATTTTCTTACACGGGATTGTTATGATTTAATTTGATTAATTTATTTTGATTTTGATTTCACTCACTCATTACGCTTGCATGCACTTTTGCGTATATTATATCTTAATTAATTAATTAGTTACCAATGTTTCAGTTATTTAATTTACGTAATATATACAAACGAATAATAACAACATTCTAGACAGAGATCGTCGTTGTCAGCGTCGGTAGCGTCGTGGCTAGGACGTCGGACTCCCCTGCGGGAGATCCGGGTTCGAAACCATGCAATGTCATGTACCAATGACGTTTTTCGGTTTTTTCGAGACTTACGTACATTTACCGACTGCTCTGACGGTGAAGAAAAACATCGTGAGGAAACCTGCACACTGAGATAACCAGTGTGTGAAGTGGGGAAGGCAATGGCAAACCATCCCATTAAATCTGCCAGGAGAGTCGTTCTATGTGATTAATTCCTTACTGAATTGACTTAGACGAAGAATACAGAGATAAAATCCTTTCTCCTATTCTTCAAAAAACGCCTTGAAGTTTGTAATATCTAAACTATTAAAATACAAGTTACAATGTATGTCATGTGTACTCATGTTGTCAAATTGTTTGTACAACTCATTGCCTATGAAAGCTTTGCTGCTGGCATAGCGGCTGATTGCCCTTACATGGAGAGTGTCAATTTGTCTCTTCGACGAATACTGCGAAATATGTTAGAAATCTGTGCTAGAAGTTGTCATCCATACCGTTGTCTAAACACATTGCCGAGGTACTTTCAGTTATCGCTTGGCCAGATAAGGTGGCAAAGGTGAAATGTTAATGGAAAGTCATTCCCTTATACTCTGTTCTCATACACGACTTCGAATAGGTACTTCGATTTGAGGTTTTTTTGTTGTCACATTATAATTTTACTGATTACAAAGACGGATATGGTGTACATAAATAATTAGATAAATATTTGTATTCTAAATTTCTAAAATTCACTCATGGCGGGTGATGGATCGGCAGAGAGGAATAACGAAGGTAAACAAACAAACATGTCACGTATGCTTAATTACTTGTGTTGAGAGTAAATTAAATCTACGACTTTTAACAAAGTTTAAAAGGATATACTACAATTTACGCGCATAAATTTAAAAAAAAACGGAAGATGAAGCTACTATGAAGAATTGTGTAACTATCCAGTAATAAAGATAAAATGATTCGTTTGTCTAATGCAAATAAATCCCATTGATTTGTTCCATTTTTGGTCTTTGAGCCTAACATACTTATGTAAACAATGTACGAAAAATTTAAAAGTGTGATTAGAATATTATAGGTAATTCGTCGCTCAATTTTAGTAAGAGTTGTTATATTCAATAAGTAGACAATCATTATTCAAAATTCACTAAAAATACACCCCAAACCAACATTAAAAAATGGTACACGTTTGGTAGGAAAATAAAACAAAATCAACCTAACCTGGCGAAATAAAATCATATACCAACGGGCAGTGTGTCACTAGAGAAGTAAGACATTATTTTTGGAATGTCGTACGTACAGAACTGAAATACAAATACCACTAAAACGGTAGTACAGAATAGATAGGTACATCTATCTATCATTGCACTAAAATAAACTGCTCGTGTGAATCACTCACATAGACGATGGCGATGCCGCTATCACCGCTACAAAAGATTACTTACTATGTTCGGAAAACAGAAAAATACGTGGCAATCGTAATCATACAGTGTTTATGCGGTTTGTTATTTTATTATCGGTTTGATACAATGATATAGCGACGTCACGCCGCGCCGTACGAAGTAAAGCGGAATGCTGGCACCGCGCCAGGCATTGATGGTCAGATGAGTAGAGTATTCTACGTCACAGAAATGGCGTAATGCACGTAGCTGATTAGAAATTAGAACAGCATAATACTGAAACAGCAATAATTGTAATACTTATTCTAACGTATTTCTACATTAAACTTTTAAATATACTTGTGGCATACAAAGCTAAGCGAATGATCTTATACTTGCAACAGCGAATACCTAAACTCGTGGCAGAATATAATTGCATTTGAATTGTCAAAGTAGATTAACAAAAAGGACCTTCCACGACTCATTGGATTTCCACGGTAATTGTTGCATGTGCGAAAGCTTCCTTACTTAATATTCGATACATATTTAGGTACAATATCATAAAATAGAAAAGTTGAGTTGTAAATTTACCTGTCGTTTATTTTACACATACCTAGATGATACTCACGTTGCAATGACATTACAAGAATTAAGAAAGACATAATAATATAGTGCAGTAGTAAACAGAATGAATCGTCTTACAGGATATTATCACAAATGAGGATGTTTTCATCGTAATTTTTGTTTTCATGCAACATCCTATTCACTGAATGCCAATACACCTTGTTACATACAAATGAGACTATATTAAATAGAATAGAATATATAAATAAATGACATAAATGGTATGTTAATAGTGTCCATGTTTGGCATACGAAGAACAGAATCGTGTGCGGTAAAGAATGAATCATAAGGCTTGAGCGTAGGACGGCACAACTCGGCATTATTTATTGCGATTTTACAACAAAACATTACCAAAACCAACTCAAATGCCTATCCGTTATGGGAAGATTATTTTACGTAACAGTTCTAGTTTCTAAATAAGTTGTAAAATTATTGCTAATATCAACAATTTTCAGGAGATTTATTACACTTGTGTAGAACATAAACTCAGTTATGTTTACTAGGCATCTATAATAGTTAGAGTTTAATTATGTGTTGTGACTCTTAACACCACTAACTAAAGCTGTAACAGTATAATAATATGGTATAACAGTTTAATCTTGCAATAATATACCAACGTAAAAGGATCTACATTATCAATTGGAATTATTGGTGGTATTTCGGTAACAGCAAGCGTATTGCGAAATTGGTATCATCTTTTATTTCAGCGTAGTGCGCCCGCGCGCCTTTCGTGGCGTCCGCGGATATTTCGGGCCGCACTCGACCCGCTCAGGTTTCAGGCATTTTCTATACACTTTATTGGATTATACCCAATAAAGATATGTAGAACTAGTCTCGCATCTGTTTACATCACTAGTTTATACAAATTCACACTATATAACCATAAAAAAGCATATTTTAATTACTTAACATTTTTTGATTGCTAATGAAATGATATGTACCTATCAGAAAGCTATAGATGACCGAACGATGTTATGATAATCTAGACTACAAAATCTACTACTGAAAACCGAGACAAAATGCCTTCGAGTCGTTCTAGAGTGATGCTCCAAACAAACAGAATCACAGTAAAAAAATCCAAAAACTATATTTTTGGGTTCTATTAATGTTTGTAATTATGTTACAATTATCAGAATAGTAATTAAAAAGCGTCGGTGGTGTTGTCGCGGCTAGGACGTCGGACTTCCATGCGGGAGGTCCGGGTTCGAAACCATGTACCAATGAGTTTTTCGAAACCTGCACACTGATATAACCAGTGTGTGAAATGGGGAAGGCAATGGCAAACCACCCCATTAAATCTGCCAAGAGAGTTGTTTTAAGTGATTAATTCCTTAGAATGATCACGACCCTCAGAAATGAGGTATACGACTAAGAAGTAAAGAGTAAATTGTTTATTGTTTCAGAAGTGATGCGCCGCGCGGCGTGCGCCGACGTGTGCCCCACGCCGCTCGCCGCGCCTGCGCCTGTACTACTACAAACACCTAACAGGTAGGCCCTATTAATTTTATCACCATTAAAATTTACATCTAAGGTACCCTTATAAATCTTCAGATTCTTCAGTCAATTTTATTTTTTAATTACTGTAAAAATTTGTTTAAAGTGGTAAACATATCTCAATGTAATATTTAATATTTTTGATTACAGGACATCAGAAAATAAGGAATTATTACGTCAGCAACTGTTATCAGCGAGTAAAGAGCGGTTTACGGAGAAGCCGGAACCACCTAAACCGAAACATGCCCGTAACCGACAGAAAAATAGATGGAAGCTGAAATTTCACCACCAGGCGCTACCCCAGGAGTACCTCGACCACTACGAGCAGAGCCTGCAGAAAGCTAATGCTAAGCAAGCCCAACAGAAACAGAAACCATCGGAAAAACCTAAAACCGAACCAAACTTTGATATTAATAATTTTACTAACGAAACGTTTAAGATTTGGGCGCAGAGGCTTGCTGGGATACATAATGAGTCAGGGACCCCAACTGTGCCACATGCTACAGGACTGAACATGACCAACAAGTCACATAAGACGGAGGAAAAGAAAAAGAAAGTGCCGGCGATAGCGCCCAGCAAAATAGTTACGTATGAGGATTTACCATACATGGGCGAAATGACGTTGAATAACTCTAAACCAAGAAGAGGAAGAAAGCCGAAGAAGGCAGACATCTGCCACCTAATTTATGAAAATTATGGAACTGTCGTGCCTGGACAGCCACCTCCTATGCAAGATCGAGTCACCCCACTGAGTATGTGTCCTCCCTTCCGTACAGATAACCAAGTAAGCACACCTAAAACAGACTTACAAAATAAAATAATAACAAGTTTATTAGAACGGAAACTATCGCAAGAAAACAAGAGGAGGTTAGAGACATTTTCTCCTCCGAGGTTAAGTAATCCGGATGATCCAATGCCCGAAGCGCCACTTACAATCGCAGGACCACTTCATAGTGACGACGAACCGCTAAACCTTTGTATTAGAGATCTTCACGATTTGAAAATTCAGATTCAAAAGAAATTTGGTAACATTTATACGTCAATGCCTGAAGTCAAGACTGAAATGGATAAAGAAAATTCAGAGCAAGATAATTTGAAAACAGAGCAACCCAACGCAATATCTGTCATACAGAGAAACACGAATTTACCGCCACCTACCGCAAGTAGTTCACCTGATCTATCAAGGCAAGCAAGAACTATCTCTCCGACTTTATCAGAGCCAGCTCAATCTACAGTCGGTCCAGATGGTGATGGAAAGTTCCCAGGTTATGTATATTGGCCCAATGCAGGAATATACATGCACCCATTAGCATTACAAACACAGCTGCTATATTACCAACGTCTAGCAGCAGCTGGTCAGCTGCCATTGGTCGCTGAAGATCATGATAGAGTCCTTTCAACACCTAACAGTATTAGTGAAAGCATTACGACTGAACCAAATTCGCCATCATTGGACGACGGTAAAAACAAACTAGTGCTCAAACAGTTATCTGAACTTTTAGACCCCAAGGTGATTAAGCAAGCAGATGATGCAAAACGAAGTCCTGACAACTCGAAAATGAAGAGGACATCTCCCAATCCCATCCAAGGTCCGGTCAAACGGAAAAGATCTGCAATATTCATACCTCCAATGCCAATTAAAACTAATTCAACAACTCCAACGACAGAAGTCAGTATCTGTAAATTTAAGTTCACGGGAGGCTCCAAGCCTTCTTTACAAGAAAAGAAGATGTTATCTGTTGACTCAGGTGGAAATTTTCGATACTATAGTGGTACAGGGAATAAGGGAAATAAAGGACACGAGTTCTTGCAAAGGGATTCTAATCAAAGTAGGAGTTCCGAATCAGCAATGGAAGCGTCCATGTCGACATTACCTAAAATGGACGGTCAGAGTCTATCCTTAAACAAAGATGATTTGAGTAAAAAGAAAAGGAAATCTCGAAAGAGCCTACAGAGAGAGAAACTAGAGCAAACTTTCAAAGAGAAGGGTTTTTTAATACAAACACAACAGCTTCAATCAGCGGAAGGCGCTACTTACTGTAAATTTAGACAGCTTAGAAAATTCACCCGCTATCTCTTTAGGAGCTGGAAAGACTATCTTCCCGGAGAATTAGATGAAAGACCGAATGAGGAAACGGCTGCCAACAAGCAACCATCCCCGGCTACTGACGCAACTGTAACAGGCGAGTGGGGGTGATCATTATTGAAGTTTATTTCGGATGAATTACAATAGGCCAAAGATATACCATGTAAACAAGTTATACCCTGGCTGTAATGGTAGTGGCTGATTAATGCATTTATACTAATTGTCTTCTTTCAAATAGTGAGATTTTAAAAATTTAACGTTGAATTTTAAAATTGTGTGTTGTTCTCGCTCCGTCCATGCTATTTAAACATAGTTGATTAATTTTATACTTGAGTGTTTTGTTTTTGCTTTAAATGCAATGTTATGTTACTATACTACCGTATAAAATTGTATAAAAGGATTTTTGATTAATTGGTTTAGGTAATTTATACAGATTTATATTTTATGATACCGATTTATACTGTATGAGAAGTTGATGCTCAAATGCAAGCTGAAAATTAAATTGTTGTTCTTTTGTGTGCGATTGTGTGACTTATATAAACCAGAAAAATAAATGTTTATATAAATAACTCACCGCTGATATAATAGCTGATACGAAAAATGGCGTATTTAAATAAAATTACTAATAAAACTAGTCATTTGACACCTCTAACGTAGGCTTACAGTGTACTTAGAAAGGAAAATGTGTAAATATACTACAGTTACAAGAGTATTTTCTAGTCATTAGTAAGTAAGTTTGACGTGTTGTTATTTAACTGATGTACATAGAGGAGAAGGTGAAGTATTTTAACTAATTGTTTTTATAAATAAATAAACTTAAGTTCTTTTTCATAAACTTTATTTCGGAAATTCTTATGAAAACAAAAATGCGTTAAACAGGAATGTAATAGGTATGTACCAAATCGATAATTAAATATTTAACCAAATCAATATTGTATATCATTTACAACAAACAAAAGTAACAAAAGGAAACCCTTAGTAGTTTAACATGATTTTATATTTGAGATTTATTCTAATATAAATTTTCTTACGTAACTATTTGAAATCTTTCAAAAAATCTTTCCAAATCGCTAACAGTCTCAAACACCTTGTGCTTTTTTACATATAACTACAGTATAAAGGCACTGTTATGAAGTATTATCATATAAGTAGTGAGATATAAAAATATATAAAAGATCCCTAACATAGACTAACAACCTTTATAGAAAAATGTATGAACTTATGAATAAAATTTCCTTATAATCTAGAATATATGTAAGTTTGCGCTCCCAATGCGAATTGACAGATCACTAATCTCTAAGAAATTAGTTTATTTTGGACCAACTTTATTACTAACATAATAGAGACTTCCCGGAATGTCTAGTGAACGCAGGAATGTTCTCTCTATGGTTTGTGTAAAACCGGAAAAGCGAGATATCTCATACAATTCTAATTCCTAAACGTCTGCTAACCAGGCTCATAAACATAAGACGAAACTTTTGTTCAAAATGTACATTGGATTTTTACACGGATTCGCTGAAAAGTTAGGACAAACACTAAATATTCAAGTTGAGAATCCTAAGTTAAAATCACATAGATTCTCGTATGTTGCGGATTTCATACGCGAACTGAAGCGGCAAGTTAATGTATCATGATGATTCGTCACAATCACAGATGTATCTAAATTGCGGATTTCCCCCCTGTGGGTATTGTTGTAACACGTACATTTTGTGCTCAAGAGATTTATTTAATTTAAAAATTGTTTACAAGTCTTATATTCATATGAATTAACTTACTCAGCAAATAATTGCATCACAACTCGCCAGATAACCAAGTTTCCTTTAAAGGCACTTTATTATCGGCAGCCCCTTTTTCAATTCTAGAATCCAAAATATGTCATTGCCAAAAATCCTTATTAATGGCACTGTCATTCCTTTTTCCTCTACGGTTAGAAATCTGGGCTGAACTATGGATCAGAATATGTAATGGGCTGCACATATCTCTGAGATTGGCCTCGGCCTTCCCACGCACACTTCCCGCACCTACACCAAATCATTCTCGGTTCATGCGGCGAGGCTCTGGAAGGCGATTCTCGCACATTCGACTTAACACGAAAGAGACATTTGTCGCAAAAAAATGGCGATGTCGATTGATACAGCTTTTTGCTATTCTCCATATGTCGAGTTCGATATATGTCTACTGCTAGCAAAAGACATGTAAAGAGTGGTCGCCGGCACTCAACATCGCTATGTCATCGCATCGAGATACAAAAAAAATGTTTCAAGATCATGCATATTTATTTGGATTTAAAAAGCCCTCGACCAAGAGTATGATGTAATTTTAAATGCTAGTACGAATTATGATGAAATTAAGATGAGTACTTAAATAAGTAGGTAGGTACTTGAACTTCGTTAAAATAGGTATTCATTATCATTAATTTAAATAAAATGACTATTTAAATGTAGTTGAAGTTATGCGCCCCAATACACGCATACATTACAACAATTAAAACTAAACAAAATATTAAATTAGTACCGTTTTTGTTGTTCTCGATTATAATTCCAACATAATCGGTGAAACGGAACGTTTTTCTACCAAGTCGAATTATTTATGTCGATCGAGATTAAGAATACCATTTTCAGGTAACAATCGACTTTTTCAGTAGACATTTTACTTTCGACTAATGTCGTGATAGAGATTTGTCGAACTCTGCGAGAATTGCCTTCCTGGAACATACTTCCTGTCGAAGTGAGGCAATCGTCTTCTCTGCTTTCTTTTAAAAATGCTCTCAAAAAGCACTTTAGTCACGTTGCTGAGACTTTGAGCTGATTTATTGTTATTTGTATGTAAGTATTAAATTAGTGTATATAATTATATTTATCTATGTATTTGTATATAACAAATTGTATATATCATTGTAATTGTTGAGTATGTATTTTATTTATATACTATATAATTATTGTCAAAGAAGAGATCTGTCCTCCGAGATACAGGAACTTCCTAGTTCGGAGGTTAGCGCCTATTGTAGGATAACTGGTTGCTCACTAATTTTATTAAGTTTAATGTAACATATGCTTAAGTTCCTACTCCATTGTAATCTTACCGCACAAATAAACTATTCTTATTGTAATTTATTTATACTGAGTTATTGTACTCCATACCTATACCCACCATAAAAGTTGTCTACACTCTCCTAAATCAAAGGTTGGCTGGAAAAGATCCCTATGGGATAAGGCCGCCTTTGTACATGTTCTAATGTTTCTTATTTCTGTGTATTTTATATTAGTACAAGACTATAAACAAACCTTAATTTTGTCATGGATTGTGACATTTTGTCATATTGATACCATTTCGGTCGCGTCTTTGATTACAACGAAGTAGCTTCATAGACTGACAATGAAGAATTTAGTTGAAATAACGGAATGCTAAGGGTAATATTCGAACAAGACTTTCTCAAACCTCGTTTTCAGGTTAGCTTTTTTTGTGACCGAGTAGACTGTCGAGCCCAGTTTGCAGAGCCCTACTGTGTTGCAACTCAGTATGTGAAGAGCGAAAAATGAGCTCCACCGTGCAAAAGGTGGAGTAGTCACGAATTTACATGTCGTTGGTTGAATCCGTGGACTTAATTTAAATTTTGAGTTTTACTACCTGTTACTAGAATAATAGCATAAGACGTATATCACCCAAAAAATGTATGAGAACCATTCCTAAAATTTCGTTCACCTTAAGCTTTAAGAACGGCCTTAGCGGCTGCGACGATGTGGGGCGCAGACAGACCGTACTTGTCGAGGAGAGCGTTGGGAGGGCCCGAGCGCGGCACCTCCTGCACATACACATGTTTCACGACCACGTCGCGCTCCATAGCCAAGGCTGACAACACCGCTTCGCCGAGACCTCCTGAAAACATGACAGCCGGGTTTTAGGATACTCTGTCCTGATAAAGAAGTCCGTGCAAAATGTAATTTCCGAGAAAATGGCTTAAAATGCATCAAAGGTTTTTTTTAATGTTGCTGGAATTCTATGATAATTACAGAAAACTTAAGATTTTAAAAAATCATATCTTTTTATTAAGACATTTAAAAAATATATTACAGGATTATTCCACGAATGAAGAACAAATTTATAACAATAGTTTTATATTCTGATTTCAGATCTATCCTCCGAGATACAGGAACTTCCTAGTTCGGAGGTCAGCGTTTATTGTAAACTAACTTGTTGCTCACTAATTTTATTTAGTTTAATATAACCTATGTTTAAGTTCCTACTGGTGTATGGACTATGAATACTTGGCCATCTTACCGCACAAATAAACTTATTCTTATTCCCATATTGAAACAATAAGAAACAAAAAGCGAATCTGTAAAAAGTGACCACGCGTGAGTACCACAAACACGTTATAACGCACTTAGCTAGGCGAATACACATAATAAGTGCATTAGTGTAGATACACACTATATCGAAATTACGCGGCTGAAGTTCGGCGGCTAATCATTTTGTATGAGATTTCGGCGACGTAATTTCCGTCAGGTGTGTCGCGAGTAATCTAAAAAGCATTGTGAGCGTAACCAGGCCGAAAGTTCCGTCGCGTAATTTCGGCAAGTGTGTCGCTAGGCTTACGTGATTTATTTGCTAGTGCTTCGTTTACAAACCTACCGGATAAGACACAACAATAGTATTTTATCCAACTGACACGTAATTACAATTACGTGCAGTTGCAATACTTTTTCTACTACCATGAAACACCTAAATAATTGAAAATACAAACTATTGTGAAGCGTCAGCACGCCATGACAGCCCGTCAAAATTCCGTCGACAATAGTGCGTGGTCCAAGTTAATTTTACTTTGTACTTAATTGACTTGACGGTATCGTAATGTAGGTTCGCGGTGTCGTAATGAATATTACCACACGTTCATTACGTAACGACCTTTAGGAATGAAGTAGTCTGTGATGCTGATTGTGGTTTCAAATTGAACAAATTACTAAATAGGAGTAGAAAAAAACATAACTTACCGGCTTGGTAGTGGTCCTCAACTACGACGACCCTTCCTTTGACTACACGAGCATGCTCCACGATGGCTGCTGCATCCAGAGGTTTGATCGTGAAAGGATCTAAGATTCTGGCTTCAATACCTACAGAGAACATTTTTAAATAAGTTTTTTTATATGACATGAAAAATATTTCTGAAGACGAGGCATAACGCACACTACCGCCGCCAATCAAAAAAATCATATAAATTAATTAAGGCATTTGAAAAAAAAAAAGGGTCTGGTATTAAGGTACCACGAATGAAGAAATTTTTATAAATCGTTTTGTATTCGCATATTGAAACAATAAGAACCAAAACTGTCAAAAGTTGCCACTTTTAACAGTTTCTCTTTTTGTTTTTATTATTTTGACTTTTTTTTAATGCCTATATTGATTATTTTTTTCGATTGGCGGCGCTAGTGTGCGCAATGCCTCGCTTGAAATGTAAATACGTGCATAATAGCTCTAATAAAATTTTTTTATTATCTTAATTCATGACGAATGTAACACTGTCTGTAATGTCATATTTATGTGAATAAATTAAGATATACGTGCCTTCCTCTTTGAGCTTATCACCGGCGGTCACCGCTTCATGCAGTGTCACTCCAGCGCCAATCAGTAACACGCGATCCTTTGGTGACTCGCGCACGATTTTAGCTTGACCCACCTGACAAACAAAAAATAAATTAGCAAAAGAAAACTATTGTTTGTTATCCATATCTTAATAAAACTTTTAAAATATGACATAAAACGCAAAGAGTCGCGTTGATGGAGCCACGAGCTCACTCCGTAAACAGAAAAGCAAAACGAAACGTCATTTATGAAGATGTCACAAATTTCTCGTTTTTTGGATTAATTTAATTTCTCAAAGCTATAGTAAAATTGTGATGATATCATGGCAACATATGGCCATTTCAAAATAGCAAACCTAAAATATCTGTTAAAACAGCGTGGCGCTAAACGAATTTGGAGGAAAGGTACGTATCTACAAGTTGATATTTGGCTTGCTGTGCTAATTTAATGTTTATTAAACAAAAATCTTGTAAAACCATCCAACATTAATCAAAATAATCATTATTTATTTATCAAATTATTGTCATTGAAAGCAATAAATTTAGGTTATCTTATGTTTAGAACAAAATCATCTAAGTCGAATACGTACGTCGTATTTTTGAATGTTTTTGTAACTGTGCTAGTGGCGCCTCTAGTGGTAAAACATTAAAGGATTATTTCCTATTGTGCTTGGCAGGTTTTCGTGATAAAATGTCATGCATTAGGTATAGTTGCTGATAGGAGGTGATGCTCAAAAATATTACATAATTGCCAGAGCCCAAGCATACATATTTATTTTATCATTATCTATCTATCTTAGCAGTATGGTGCTAAGTACAATTATATTAGATTTTTAGAATAAATTTTACTTACAACTACTATAATTTAAGATATAGTTAAGTTATATCGTAAAATGCATTTGAACTTGGCATCGAATTTGATTTCTACATTTTTGTTAGCCCAATGGGACTTAGCTAAACTGTGTGTTTTGGTGGAATTTCTTCTTACCTTAAATACTTCGTCGTTAGGATAGAGGATACCAGTTTCAGGGCGGGACGTACGGATGTAACAGATGCCCTTTGTGTTAGCAGCCAGTTCCACCGCGCGCTCGCAAGACACCGCGTCGCTGAAGAATGTCACAAATTACAGCAAAAGAAAATAGTAATAATAATAAATTGTTTAATTCAGGCAAAATGTAACCCATACAAATGTAAAAAGAACTAAACAAACAAAAATAAACTAGGTACTAAATTATACTATATTACGTTATTTTTTGTTTGTTGCTGCGCATGCACCGGAGGGTGCTTTTACTAACTAATTTTTAGACACATTTTTGGACACTAACTCATTTTTTGTAAACAATGTCAAGAAATACCTAGCTTGCAGGGGGACATTGCATTTTTTAATATATTTAAAAAAAGCAGACAATTTACACCAATCAGCAGGTATACTTGTCTTCAGGGCTAAAAATAATCTATCGATTCTCCAGAGTTGCTGATTTTATTGTGGTGTGGTTAGAGGTCAACCTAATATTGTCAGAGTCGTTCATGTCACTGTCATGGCCTAACGACTTCTGCGGGCTGCCGAATGGCAGAGCCGGGACCGACGGTTTAACGTGCTCTCCGAGGCACGGAGATGAAAATGTGCCATTATTTGCAGCCATCCATTTATTTGTTTTATTTTATTAATTTCAGTAACACACAGTTTCCACCAAAGCATTAATCCATTATCAGTTTCTGACAGCTCCCAACGTTGCTTAACTTACACGATTACCATGTGTTTGCACCTAACCACGACCCCCTTATATTATATATATTGAGATGTAAATGTAATGAAATAGCAATACTTACGAGGGGTAGAAGACAGTAGCAGTGGGCACGGAGCGGAATAAGGCGAGGTCCTCCAAACCCATTTGCGAGGGTCCGTCTTCACCAATGCTGACGCCGCAGTGCGATCCAGCCAGATTGATGTTAGACTGACTAATCGCGCCCATGCGGATCTATGACATGTTATTCAATTATATCCTATGCTGAGATAAATCAACCTCAGCGGCGCATGAACGTAAGCACGACGTATGCCTAATTACTTTACATTACTTAAGATCGATGCTTGATTTTCGTATGGTTAGTGGCTAACCTATTTGTGAGAGTTGTTCAGGCCGCCCATAGGACTCTGACATGGCTTAACGACAACAACCGGGACCGACTGCTTAACGTGCTCTCCGTCACGGAGGAGCTGAGATGACATATGCTAACGGTCACCCATCTAGGTACCGACCGCGCCCAACGTTGCTTAACCTGCATGCTCGCTTTCAGACCGTGCTCGCAACTAGGCTACTAGCTCCTCAGGATCGATGGTTCATGGATCCATGCTAGCTTCCTTCGGCAACCTCCGTTCGGCGTTCGTCATCGGACATAGTCCTCCTTCATTTTCCTCTACTTCCAACGACATTTCTGCCGCAAAACAGCGATGTTTCGGCATGAGAGCAGAAGAGCCAGCGTAATTACCGGCAGACAAGGCACAAGTCCTCAGGGTTGCCAGTGCATCGAAAACCATAAATAAAAATTAAGGTCCGCGTACCGCCGAAAGTCGCAACCATCCATTTCATCGGCGGCGGACGTCCTTGGCGAATGTGTTTTGTCACTATGAAACCAAAAATGTTGTCACATCACTAGTTAAGGTACTTGACAGCTGCCAGCCGTAACATCGTAGAACCAACAGCCTATAGTCCACTTCTACGCCACCGGTCCTTGAAGGTAAATATGAAGACACAATGTTTAAATAAATATGCACCTGGTCGAAAGTCCTGGTGAAGAATGCAGCGAAGGTAGACGCGAAAACAACGGCGCGGTCGCGACATGCGGCACCGGTGGCCACGCCCACCAAATTCTGCTCAGCTATGAAGCACTCGATGTATCTGTACAAATTATAAATAATATATATTTTATATGTTAGACAAAAAGGTTGAATATTCTAGTGATTTATACCCTGACCAGAAACTAAAAAACCTTTCAAGAGGGCGCTATTGGTAGTTTTATAATCTGTGTTATAGAATTCACTATGAAAAAATAGTACCATTTGAACAATATGGCGAGGTTTTTTTTAGTTCCTATATTTATTAACTATATTTTTCAACCTCCTTTTCTTATTTAATTAAGTAGTATGTATAGTAACCCATATTTTATGAGAGATAATTATTAGACGTAGTTGCCAATCAAAAATAAAAAAAATGTCTAGCTAGACAAGGTGTTCCCAAACGGATTGATATTTTGTCCCGGCGCCCTAGTGTTAGAATATATAAATAGCTTTATTTAACTTGACGATAAGCCGCTACTGTACAATCTGAAGAATTTTCGACTTATCAAACAATGGGTCAGTCAAGGTTATCAAAGCAAGTCCAATTTTACATTAAAAGATACAATACATAAGTTGTTCATTGTATGCCTGCCTAATAAATGAACCACGACTATAAAAATATGGTAGGGAGCCTATGGGACTAAGATTTGATCAACAAGCTGTTTGATTTCATTTGTGAACAATTTTGTGTACCATGGCGAACTGAAAGAACAGTTTCTTTGAAAAAACAAACTGGAGAAACTAATTGTGAAAAGAGCTAACCTGTCGGGATACGCATTGCGCAGCTTATCGCTGAATGTAGAGTTCTTCGTGTCTCCATCCAAAGCGATTACACTGTAACAAAATAATTATATTAGTTGTTTTACTTCAGTCTGTTATATATCTGTTATATATGTGGAATTATATATGAAATTATAATAAATTAATGATTACATATAAGAATACATATGACATTAATTACATAATTATAGATATATGAACGCAAAGTATTATTAGTTTGCATGACATTTAGAGTCCGTTTCGTTACAAAATCAGCGTTTCTTACGAATGCGATTCAGCAAAATAGATTTCAGGAAATGCTTAGATTTTTAACACAATTAACTTCAGTAAAATGGCAGTTCGTCATATTAGACGTTTAAATATTCGCAAGACCCATTGAGCAACGTTAATCTCATACAAAACAATTCAATGGTATGTGCGCAATAATAATGAACACTAAAATCACTGACACTTTGAGTGCAAGCACCTTATTAGCTTGAACACCTTACACAAGAAGCAAAGTGGTTGTCGAAATTGAAACCACTTATTCTTGTAATTTTCCAACATGTATGCTGTATTTACAAATGGTCTGAGTTTACTTCCAGGCACGCCACGAACAAGTTTGTCAGATTATTTCGAAGAAAAAAACATCATGGAGAGGAATCCTACATACTAAGTGAAACGGGGAAGGCAACAGGCGCCTGAACACCGCTTGAATTGCCTCGTAAGGCAAAATGAAGTCAACGCGAGCGAAGCTGCCAGGGTGCAGCTAGTAAAACATAATTTTTAACAAGAATGTATTAATGTACAATTCGGTAAAAATGGCAGCCCAAATGACGAAGCCTTGTGAATGAAACGTCATGCAATCCATAATTGATAAGCCTGTGAAGTATGAGCGTCTTCTTGTGCCATGGTTAATTCCATAGAATAATTACGATCCTCATCAATAAGGAATACGACTAACCGTAAATTGGTATCAGCGATCTTCTTGAGTGCGGTTCCGTAGGCGAGACGCGTGGCGTACCGCTTGCCTGCCGTGTATTCTGGCGGTGAGGACAGAGTGATATCGCGGATGTGCACCTTCGGAGCTTCGGCCGTTGGTGGCTTAGGTTTCAAAGCCACCGTGTTGTTCTTGATCTGCGATTGCAGGTGCTAAGGAGAGACCAACAAATATAAATATGTATGTAAAATTCTAATCCATTTTCACATTTTGCCAATTAGAGCGGCGCGGGCCGATTTGTATGGAGTGCACTAGGCTCTCTATAGAAATCCGCCGCGCCGCTCTAAATAAATCCACACTAACGCTTAAAGAAGCAATTATATATTATAGTCGTTGACCGCTTCACTCGACCGTCGATGCGGTGGACGACCTACGGTTACCGACCTCCGTTTTTACACTTTGTCGTTAGCCGAAGTCGTCCAGCATCATTCGCTCGATGACAAGTGACACTTGACGTTTGCCGAATGCGGTCAACTGTAATTCACATATAAGCGGTGGCCGCATGCTGTGACCGCACAGACGGTCGGTCGAAGACCAGGTGTAACCCCACCTTTAGTTACGTATAATTGTGCAATAAGTACCTTAATAATGTTCTCTCCCTCGGCACCCAAAGCTTTGCCGTGCCAGTTTTCTAAATCTTCGATTCCAGGAAAGCCTTTGCCCTTGAAGGTTTTGGCCACAATAGCAGTTGGTTTGTCAGAAACAGTAGCGGCCTCGTCGAAGGCTTTCACAAGTTCCGTAACGTCATGGCCATCGACCACTAGGGAGTGCAGACCGAAGGACTTGAGGCGAGCATCGTAGACGTTCAACTGTATGAAAATATTGTAATGTTTTGTAGTGGTTAAAACTTACAGGATCAGTAATGATAATGATGTTATGTGCCGTACACACCATTATGCAAAGTCTATATCAACAGTACATTATGATACAAGTTAGCTATGTTGGTCATTACACTCGAGGCTGGATTGTATACAGAGCCTTGTATATAATGACATAAAAACACTTTGCCGAGATTTAAAAAAAAAAGTAAAGTGTAAAGCACTAGTTCGGTAATGTACAGTAAAAAGCACGCGTGTGTTATAAGCTGCATTATTATGAACCTAAAAACGGTGCAATAAGAGCCACTTTACGAGCAAGTGTGTTGAAAAATATTTTTTAACAATATGTTTATGTATTTTTTTCCCTCGCAACTGTGATGTAAAACGTCACATGAAACACGTGAGCATTGGCACCATTACACCCTCGCCTTCAGCTCGGAATGTAATCCAGCCTCGAGTGTAATGCTAATGACCAACTACGCTCACTTGTATCGTAAAGTACAAAAATTCTAAAACTTAATCATCATCAAAGTTACCTGATGCTGTAAAGAGGTTGGTTCAGATTGGCCGAGGCGGTTGACATCGAAGATGACCACGAGGTTGTCTAGTTTGTAATGACTTGCGAAGTGTAGCGACTCCCAAATGCTGCCCTCAGCTGCTTCACCGTCGCCCACCAGGCAGTACACCCTAATATAAACCATGAAAAAAATCAAGCTCACTGGAGTTTTAACCTAAGTGCTATTATTGCTATTATTTACATTTGTTCCAATTTTAAACATTCCAAATCCAAAGGGAAACTCAGGAATGACGTATCGTACCTGTAAGGTGCCTGATCGAAGTATTTGCCGACGTATGCCATGCCAGCGGCTACAGCGAGACCCTGTCCCAACGAACCGGTGCCTACGTCAACGAAGTTAAGCCGCGGTGTGGGGTGTCCCTCCAGGTCTGACTCGAGTTTACGGAGGTTCTGCAAGTCGTCCACTGGGAACAAGCCGGCTTCTGCCCACGCGGCGTATAGGATCGGAGCAGCGTGACCCTGTAAATGATCAGTTTTCTCAACCTTTTTAGTGTCGCTCACAAGAAAGTCAAGTAAAAAACCTTGCGCCCCCTCATTACAATATTTCAAAGTGATTTAAAGTTTATCAAAGTTCTAAGTTACTAACGTGATAAATATGAACTACAAGACATGTGTAATCGCTTATACGGGTCTTATTTTTTGGATACATTGCGCCCCCCCCCCCCCCCCCCCCCGCCCCCCCCCATTCCTAAACGCAACACCCCTAGGGGTTGCGACCCCCATGTTGAGAATTCTTAAAAAGTATTTTTAAATCAATTCCAATGTGTAACTCTGTTGTTTCCATTATTGATTTTCTAATCTGGGACTACTATGAAACTTTTGTAGGTAGGGCTAATCCCTAAACAGTACTAATATATAATATGTTCTACGCCCTAAAACTTTTCATTTTATGATTAATCGATCCATTACAGCAGTCAATAGCTTCATTCAAAAACTACTACCTACTCTAAAATGAAACCTACATATTTTTCTGTGATTGATCAAACTGTATCAAACTCTTTGTTATACAGTCATTATACCTATCAATGAATCACGGGCGTTACGTCCAATTCCCCGAATGTCCAGTTCCCTGGTCACTTAGATTTTTAATCAATTAAACCTTTTCAATTGTACAATGGAAGACAAATTAAGCTATAGGTACCCCTGTAGTACTTTGTCACTAACTTTTTCGACATATTCATACAAATGTCAAGAAATTGTAACAAAAACGTATTGCGATAGGGTTCCACAAGGTATAGCTTGATGTGTCTTCCACTGTATCACATTAATACTAATATTTTCTTCAAACAATACCTTTGAAAGAATAAATCGATCGGCAGAAGGGTCTCTGGGTGCAGAGATTTTGTACCGCATGGTGTTGAAGAACAGCACGGACATGATTTCTGCCATCGACGCGCATGATGTGGGGTGTCTGCGGTAAAAAAGAAACAAATGAATGCTTTAAAAAACCTTACAGGTTATTCATATACGTAATAGTGCACAGTCAAAATCTGGACGTCAGTATTCAGAATCATATATAATGTACCTATGTATTTTAGTTACAAATAACTGTAATGACGCCATTTATCGAAAAAAAAATAATAAGTTTCAATTTTAGGGTCAGTAGTTAATTTAGAAACAATGGTATACAGATAGCATAAATAAATTCGTTAGTATGCAAAGTATGCTGGAGGTCATACATGGTGTCATCACATCAAAGATGCAGATACATACGCTACGCTATGCTTTATTTATAAGTTCTACCTCAGCCATATCAACATTTAAGTAAGTAAGTAGAGATAGGTAATCAATAACCAGTCACAAGGTCAATAGACATACATAGATACGATAGGTAGAGGCAGAATAATGTCAAATTAAGGTTATATCAAAAGAGCAATTTTGTGATTTGTACCTAGACTTGCTAGAATAATAAGCCTTTATTTAAAAGAGGCCTCTTTAAAATATAATTGCTTATTATTATTTAAATATATTAAGCTACACAGTAAATAATAACGATGAGATTTTGATTGACTAATAATACTGATATTATTAATGGGTGTAAACCTAGGTATAGGAATAATAAATACATACATATGTGATGAAAGTATTTAACAAGAAACTTAACAATAGGTACAACTGTTGCTACAAAACTAAATTCACAATATTTCCAAAGTAAATATAGAACCAAAATTAGACATAATTATACGCAAACCAAGAAGCCATGGAAACCTCAATCTACTCGTGGGAAGGCTCTTTTATTACAAGGATTATCAAATAAAATAAATAAATTCAAAGTTTTAAGGCTTTTTGACCTTTGTGTTGTATGCAGGCAATGGTGCCATGAAAGAGTAAGCTTACTTGAATGCGATGCGATAATCTGCTCATTGTCTTCGTGGCCTGCGTACTACCCCAAAATAGAACAAGTGGAGTTGTACGCAGGCCACGGAGTCATGAATGAGTTCTGTAATCTTCCTTATTCCACCGGCTAACTGGCTTCTGTATCAAACAAACAAGGGTTGCGACCGTCCTCCGTCTCCGTCTTGATTTCGTGGCCTGCGTACAACCCCAAAATATAACTGGAGTTGTACGCAGGCCACGGAACCATGAAAAAGTATTGAAAACGCTCTAATCCAGAAGTAACTCTACCTTTAATTAAAAATTTAATCCCTAAATTAAAAAGATTTAAAAAAAAAAAAAACTCTACCTTTATCTTCAGTAAATGGCAACTTTGAAGATAGATACTAATTCTACTAATGACGAGTCAGTCAAGGGAATGACAAGAATGGCATGCTTGGTTGTATTACAATAATCCCTTCCTTAAACTAGTGGCACGCCTATACTCTCAAAATAGAACAACTGGAACTATATTTAGACTGTAGAAACATGAAAGGGTACTGAAGTCATCCTTATTCCACTGGGTAGCTGGCTTCTGTATCTATTAAAGTTTTGAAGGTTGCGGCGATCCTCTCCTTGACCTCGTGGCCTGCGTACAACCCCAAAATAGAACCACTGGAGTTGTATGCAGGCCACGGAGCCGTGGAAGGGTACTGGAATCTTCATTATTCCACTAGGTAGCTTGCTTCTGTATCTGACATGTTGATGGTGGCTTTGTTCATATTCCTGACCTCGTGGCCTGCATACAATCCCAAAATAGAACCACTGGAGTTGTATGCAGGCCACGGAGCCATGAAATAGTGCTGGAATCTTGGATTATTCCCCTAGGAGCTTGCTTCTGTATTTAAAACGTTTTGATAGTTGCGACGATTATCTTCTTGACCTTGTGGTCTACGTAAAATCCCAAAATAGAACCACTGGATTTATCACGTACCCATGAAAGAGTAATAAAATCTTCATTCTTCCACTGAGTAGGACTTCCGTATCTAAGACTTTTGGAGGTTGCGGCGATTCTCTCCTTGACCTCGTGGCCTGCATACAGCCCCAAAATAGAACAACTGGAGTTGTACGCAGGCCACGGAGCCATGAAAGAGTACTGGAATCGTAATTATTCCACTGGGTAGCCTGCTTCTGTATCTAAGGCTTTGATGGTTGCGGCGATTATCTTACTGATAATATAAAGTACTGAAGATCATCCAAAATCTTTTCCTTAAACTAGTAGCACGCGTATAATCTTAAAATAGAAAAACTGGAACTATATTTAGACTGCAGAAACATGAAAGGGTATGAGAGTCATCCTTATGCAACTGGGAGCTGACTTCTGTATCTATTAAAGTTTTGAGGGTTGCGGGCGATGCTCTTCATGACCTCGTGGCCTGCGTACAACCCCAAACTAGTACCACTGGAGTTGTATGCAGGCCACGGAGCCACGAAAGAGTACTGTAATCTTCGATTATTCCATTGGGAGCTTGCGTCTGTATTTAACATTTTGATGGTTGCGGCTATCATTTTCTTGACCTCGTGCTTGCGTAAAATCCCAAAATAGAACCACTGGAGTTATCACGGAGCCATGAAAGAGTACTGAAATCTTCATTATTCCACTGGGTTGCTTACTTCTGTATCTAAGAGTTTTGGTGGTTGCGGCGATGCTCTCCTTAACATCATGGCCTGCGTATTGCCCCAAAATAGAACAACTGGATTTATACGCAGGCCACGGAGCCATGAAAGAGTACTGAAATCTTCATTATTCCACTAGGTAGCTTGCTTCTGTATCTGACATTTTGATGGTGGGTTTATTCATATTCCTGACCTCGTGGCCTGCATACAATCCCAAAATAGAACCACTGGAGTTGTATGCAGGCCACGGAGCCATGAAATAGTGCTGGAATCTTGGATTATTCCCCTGGGAGCTTGCTTCTGTATTTAACGTTTTAATGGATGCAGCGATCCTCTTGACCTCGTGGCCTGCATAAAATCCCAAAATAGAAAAACTGGAGTTGTACGCAGGCCACGGAGCCATTAAAGAGTACTGAAATCTTCATTATTCCGCTGGGTAGCTTACTTCTGTCTCTAAGAGTTTTGGTGGTTGCGGCGATGCTCTCCGTAACATCGTGGCCTGCGTATTGCCTCAAAATAGAACGACTGGATTGTACGCAGGCCACGGAGCCATGAAAGAGTACTGAAATCTTCATTATTCCACTGGGTAGCTTACTTCTGTATCTAAGAGTTTTGGTGGTTGCGGCGATGCTCTCCGTAACATCGTGGCCTGCGTATTGCCCCAAAATAGAACGACTGGATTTGTACGCAGGCCACGGAGCCATGAAAGAGTACTGAAATCTTCATTATTCCACTAGGTAGCTTGCTTCTGTATCTAACATTTTGATAGATGCTTTGATCATCTTCCTGACCTCGTGGCCTGCATACAACCCCAAAATAGAACCACTGGAGTTATATGCAGGCCACGGAGCCATGAAAGAGTTTTGAAATCTTCATTATTCCACTGGGTAGCTTGCTTCTGTCTAAGTGTTTTGATGGTTGCGTACGGCGATCCTCTCCATGACCTCGTGGCCTGCGTACAGACCCAAACAGAACAACTGGAGTTCTACGCAGGCCACGGAGCCATGAAAGAGTACTGGGGTCTTCATTATTCCACTGGGTAGCTTGCTTCTGTATTAAAATATAATGAAATGACATATATTTTGAGAGTATTGATTTGACATTATTATTTTTATTACTGTAATTAACAGCATTATGTATAATAGCATATAGCCGCGTAATTAACTTTTCACCTGCCTGTAATGTATATTACCAATAAATTATATATTATTATAATTAAAAGTTTTGATAGTTGTGGCGATCCTCGCCTTGGCCTCGTGGCCTGCGTACTCAGCCTCAAAATAGAACAACTGGAGTGGTACGCAGGCACGGAGCCATGAAAGAGTAGTGAAGACGCCCTAATTCAGAAGTGACTTCTTCTTTCTCTTCGGTTAATGGCAATTTTGAAGATAGATACGAATTCTACTAATGACGAGTCAGTCATAGGAAGTAACAAAAGAGACATGCTTGGTTGTATTACAATAATCCCTTCCTTAAACTAGTGGCACGCGTATAATCATAAAATAGAACAACAGGAACAACATTTAGACTGCAGAAACATGAAAGATTACTGGAATATTCATTATTCCACTGGATAACTTGCTTCTGAATCTAAGAGTTCGGATGGTTGCGGCGATCTTCTCCTTGACCTCGTGGCCTGCGTACAACCCCGAAATAGAACAATTTGAGTTGTACGCAGGCCACGGAGACATGAAAGAGTTATGGAAACGCTTGAAGTGACTTTTTCTTTCTCTTCGGTTAATGACAATTTCGAGTAGATATAATGGCGAGTCAGTCACGGGAGTAACAAGAATGGCAAGCTTTGTGTTTGTGTTACAATAATCCCTTCCTTAGACTAGTGACACGCGTATAAAGCAAGATAGAATTGGAACTATATTTAGACGGTAGAAAGGGTAACAAAGTCAATCAATAAAATCCTTATTTCACTGGGTAGCTGGCTTCTGTACCCATTACAGTTTTGAGGGTTGCGGGCGATCCTCTCCTTGAGCTCGTGGTCTGCATACAACCCCAAAATAGAACCACTGGAGTTGTATGCAGGCCACGGAGCCATGAAAGAGTACTGGAATCTTGGATTATTCCATTGGGAGCTTACTTCTGTATTTAACGTGTTGATAGATGCAGCGATCCTCTTCTTGACCCCGTGGCCTATGTAAAATTCCAAAATAGAGCCACTGGAGTTTCACGGAGACATGAAAGAGTTCTGAAATCTTCATTATTCCACTGGGTAGCTTACTCCTGTATCTATGGGGTTTGGTGGTTGCGGCGATGCTCTCCTTAACATCGTAGCCTGCGTATTGCCCCAAAATAGAAGAACTGGATTTGTACGCAGGCCACGGAGCCATGAAAGAGTACTGAAATCTTCATTATTCCACTAGGTAGCTTGCTTCTGTATCTGACATTTTGAGTGTTGCTTTGATCATCTTCCTGACCTCGTGGCCTGCATACAACCCCAAAATAGAACCACTGGAGTTGTATGCAGGCCACGGAGCCATGAAAGAGTACTGGAATCTTGGATTATTCCACTGGGAGCTTGCTTCTGTATTTAACGTATAAATTGATGCAGCGATCCCCTTCTTGACCTCGTGGCCTGCGTACAACCCCAAAATAGAAAAACTGGAGTTGTACGCAGGCCACGGAGCCATGAAAGAGTACTGGAATCTTCATTATTCCAGAAGGTAGGTTGCTTCTGTATCTAAGAGTTTGATGATTGTGGTGATTCTCTCCTTGACCTCGTGGCCTGCGTACAGCCCCAAAATAGAACAACTGGAGTTGTACGCAGGCCACGGAACCATGAAAGAGTACTGTAAACACTCTAACCTAGAAGTTACTTCTTCCTTCTAGTCGATTAATGGCAATTTAGAAGATAGATATGAAATCTACTAATGCCGAGTCAGTCATGGGAGTAACAACAAAAAGGCATGCTTGGTTGTGTTACAATAATCCCTTCATTGAACTAGTAGAACGCGTATAATCTCAAAATAGAACTGGAAATATAGTTCCTATAGATGAGGATGGCCCAATGGATCGTCAAAACTTTAATAAGTACAGAAGCCAGCTACCCACTGGAATAGGGATTACTCCAGTATCCTTTCATGTTTCTGCAGTTTAAATATATATATTTAATAGAGACTGGAGAATATAGATACTGGAGTAATCCCTATTCCAGTGGGTAGCTGGCTTCTGTACTTATTAGAGTTTTGACGATCCATTGGGCGATCCTCTCCTTGACCACGTGGCCACGTGGACAGGAGTTACAGGTATACAGGTAGCTACATACTTAAAAAGGAAAAGGCACCAATTCCGCACCCACTGTCTAAATTAAAATATAGCTAAACGAAACGTCATCCTCACTCTACACAAGATTGTGTAGAGTGAGGATGACGTTTCATAAGCTAGATAGCTTATGATAGTGTGAGACAGTTTCATTTATTTAGCGGCAACCCCAGAATCAAAGCGAAAGTCCTAGAAATATACTGTTAAAAGGTAATGTAATGACATTACAATTGCACCAGTAAAAATATTCAGCGATTACATTATTCATGTTGCATAAACTTGATATTAATGTTGGAATTTACAAAGTATTTTTTTTTAATTCTTTACTATACTAATATAATAAAGACAGAACCTGACTGACTGAATCATCAACGCAGAACCGCAACTATCTGCACATGAAAGAAATGTCAAAAGTTAGGTAAAGGTAGGTGGTATTTTAGAGGTATTCTGGATTTCAAAACGCTTAAGAGTTAGGGTGGTGGCTAATCTTTATGGCCGGCACAACACGGCACAAATAATCCCTAAATAGGTAACTATAATAACTTTGGTAACATTCTATTAATGTATCTACAACATGTTTATAATTGTCAGATGCCATAGGTACACCTTCAGCAATAGCCATAGCTGGCCCTGATAGATATGAAATTAAACAGTAAAACTTCTCTATGGGTGCAATCGTAGGATTTTCATGTACTACTTAATTTTAGAAATGGGTCATAAAATGTTTGCGACCCTTCTGCACTGCCGTCAAATTTTGGCAAGTTCAATTGCAGTATACGCACATAACATGGTTTAGAATCAACCTCTAAATGCTGCCTCACACTATCGTTGACCATCTCCGCAGTGTTTATAGATGCTGTAGGTTTTGTAGTAAGGGACTCTACCTACCACCTCTATTTATTATGATTGATTAATTTATTGACGATGATTTATGATTGATTTATTAATTGAACAAAAATTTTTACGCTTTCGGACAGAATATGGTGATACTGAAACACATTGTAACATCTGCATTACTCATATTTACAAATAAAAGATATTTCCATTTCTACTTTATAGAATAACACATCATAGGAGATTTTAACATTATTATCTATTACGGGGTTCAATTTTAATTCGACATCATTTATTTTATTCATATTGTTTCTTTCTAATTTAATCTATTTTAGAATATCAAGAACGAAATGCTGGTATTTTTGATATCTCCTCAATGATTTCTTAGATATATTATATACCAAAGATTTGAATTGAGTAAGCGATATGTAAATTTCTTTTGTGATCTTAAAAGTTATAGTACAGCTTTAGTAATTTTTATCTAAATAGATGATAAATTGGCACAATTATGCTAAAAGGTAATGGAAATATTCGTTGGTAAGTAATATATTTCGCAAATACCTACCGTTTTCTGATAATAAAAGATTATAATGCTACCGAATGCAGATGACACTCAAACAGTGTTGCCACTTTATTGAAAGGTCATTGCACCTTAGTCACTAGAGTCATACGAAACAATCACAGTTGGTCGGGTTATACTAAAACGCATGGAATTTTTATAGAAAAAGTTCATGTTTAGCTGTAATATCAGACTAATTGTTGTATGAAATCAACCTGATATACAATTAAAATACTGTAGACTTCGATTTTCCACAGGTATTCGCGCTCGAAATGGACCTTATAAATGTTTCAATTTCTTGCTTCGTACGTACGCCTACGCCCCGAATTCCGATAAGATAAAATAACACATCAAAACTTGCGATTTTAAGAAGAGTTAATGCTGGATTAGCTGGATCGGGAAAGGTACTCACGGATGGACTCCAGGGTAATTTCTTCTCAAATTTCAGCGTTATTCAGCAAATTATTGATGCACGCACCCGGCCGGCGAACGTTCGAAATGACGGACGAGATGAAATATGACTGACAGTACCTTTTTTTGGATAGGGTTTGACAATGGAAGGAATGTTTACAAGGATTGCTATAAAATATCACATAACCAACTATTTTTCAGTCAAGAAAACGAAAAATCCGAATCACTATTTAAAAATTGAATATAATAATAATAAGGGAAAAATATATCCATACAATAAGTACCTACGTATATATATATATTAGTGTAAGATTTTTTATTTTATGGTTGTTTAGGCTAAGGTTTTTAATTATTTATGTTGTTTTTATAAATGCGTGGAGGTAAAGGTACCAATAGTATTTTGCAGTTAGAATACTGCCAACCGTATTAAATACTAATGGAGCATTCCACGGAAAATGCAACCGCGACTCAAAAATAATCCTAATCCTAAAAGTCATGGTAGATCTGTAATTTTAATAGGGATTAAAAGGTACCTAGCCATTGACAAAATAAAACATTTTTTATTAATTCATACTTCATAAAACATTTTTTATTCATTCATATTTTTCGCAGTGGTGATAACTTGAGGGTTCCCCCCTAAATTTTATTTTATTTATTACGGAATTATAATATATTATTTCTATGCTTAATATCTAATACTTGTGCCAATTTTAGAGATTCACAACATTATCTATGAATCTTTAAGTATTAAGTAAATAAATAACAAATAATGAGATAGATATAGAATCAGTATAGATGGTATCAAAGTAACAAGAAATAAAATTTCAACGACTAACATAATTTAGGGGGAAGAAGTGTTAAAAGGGGGATTTTTAGGGGCTCCAAACAAAACGTGCAATTAAATCAAACCACAGCAAGAATGAAATGACAGCAGGACAGAGAACGATATTTTTTAACTTTTTCACATTATCATTAATTTTAGTAGCGATTATTATTTAGTGCCAAGCTTACCAGTGCTAACCTCATGGTAAGAGGGCAGAAGAACTAATCGAACAAACCGAACTGCATGGCGAATTTTTTGGCCCTATTTTAAACACTCGTTATCTTGATTAGTGAATATTCCATGAACTTTTAGTAGTGGTAGATCCTAAAGTGAAGGATCGCCTGGGGTGGTACCACCATCTTATCTATTTCTGCCGTGAAGCAGAAATGCTTGCATTTCTGTGTTTCGGTTTGAAGGGTAAGAGAGCCAGCGTAATTTCCGGCACATGAGGCACTCTATCTTAGTCCTCAAGGTTAGCAGCGCATCAAAAACCCTCTAATATTAATACAGTGAGGTGAGATGTCTATGGGCGACGGTGACCACTTACCATCAGGTGGCCCGTTGGCTCGTCTGCTCTCCTCATTTAATAAAAAAAAAAAAAAAACTTACTCTTTGAATCTGTGACGATTTTATAACTTGATCTAAAAACTTTGGTAATGTTATCAAAGAAGGGATATTTAGATTAAAAATTATATATATATTTCGTCATTTATTTTCACAAATATGCCACATATCTGGTGGTACTTTACTGTCCTGCACAAGAAGCTTCGGGAAAGATTACATTTGTTATTAAATTTTGAGGTTAAATTAACAATTACTTATTTAGTAACACAATTTTTAAAGTGCAAACAGGGTCTGTAAGGTGTTGTCTATCTATTGTGCCAATCGCCATTGCTTTATTCCTTCATAGTTTTCCGTAAGTCTGATAAATTGATGTTCCACACGTGACAAAGTGTTTTGGACACGTTCGAGTGTGCTCTGTTTACTGTTAGTGGTATTTTTAAAGGCAAATAAATGCAAGACTTATTTCGTTTGCTCAGATAGCCATAATAGAGATAAATACACGATTTTAGTTTTGAGAGTTTCATACCTTAAAAGGTAACTAGAAGCTTGAATTTTTTTTTATTTGATATTAATTTCAACTTGATACCTCCAACCGTTCCTGAAAAAAAGGGTCTTGACAGACGGACAACAAAGTGATCCTATAAGGGTTCCGTTTTTTTCCTTTTGAGGTATGTAACCCTAAAAACGAAACCCTTATAGATTCACTTTGTTGTCTGTCTACCGTCAATACCATTTTTCTCAAAAACAGCTAAGGATATCGACTGGAAATGAATATAATATGAAATACCCATAAATATATGTAAACCCCATAGTGACCATGATCTGAAAATGGAAAAATTTGGAAGATTACCAGAAAAATAACAGCCCGCCTAAGCTACGAGGTGAGGTCAGAAAGATTCCGGCCTGACAAAGAATAAGGACACTCAAGGTTATGAATCTATTTTTATTTTTCAATATAGTCTCCATCTATTTCAACACACTTTTCAGATTAGCTTACACCAAACTTTTACAGTGGAAAACGATTGAGAAGAATGCCCATACACATTATCCAACCTTTGTTTGATATTGGTTGGACTAACACCTTCCTTTGTAAGGAACTTAATCATGGAACGATTTTCCAGTTAAAACATTTTTCGACATCCTGTTGTTCAAAAAATCGAGGAATCAAGACTAACGAATGTAGAAATCTAAAAATGATACACTAATTACTAGGATAAATGACAATTACAATGGCGTATAATTTGTTTAAAGTCATCTAGAAATATGTGTGGCTAGAAACTTTTGGACCTCACCTCGTACAATAAATAAATTGCTCTACTGAAACACAATTTTAGATAACCCTAGAACATTCATTACGAGAGAAAAAAGATTCAAAATGGCGACTGACATTTTCATTTCCATATTAACAGTTATGTTTTTGATTAGCTAGTCAGTGCTTCCCATTGACTGTATAAACGGTTGAAGTAGCACAAAGGAAAACTCCGAAACTATAAGATTGTGGAAATTACCAGAAAAATTTAACAGCCTGCTGAAACGATTGATGGGTTCTACACAAACATATTTATATTACTTACTGAGTTTTATGTATGGTTATAATATTTGATGGTATGAAACCCTCAGGCAGGAGTCTTACACGCAGTTGTCCATTTATTTTATTTGTAAATCACCTATGACATTCTAGTATCGATGACAATGACGGTACAATCGGTACTACAGTACAGACAAAGACAGTAATATGGAGTTATGACCCCAGCATCAGAATTTAAAAACAAGTTTATGGTTAAGTTAGTAATTAATCCATCTGAACTTATTTTGCTGGAAGTACTCGGCGACTTCTCCTGGCAAAGGAGCTGTGAATGGGATAGGGCATAACATCAAAAGGTTGGTCAAAAAATGATGCGGAGTCAAGTTGGCTCAGAAGAGGTGAGGACTTTTGAAATTGGTTTCAATGTTGAATGACCAACTTTGTAAATATCCCAGTCGCAAGTCACTTCAAAGGTGAACGAGATAAATCCTTGGTTAACTGTTAAGGCTATTGTTGGAATTTCTAATTTCCACATTATATTCTGAGACGCCAATGATGTTCATGTGAAAAATGCGTGTTTGTGTGGATTAACACACAATATTTTTTTTAATTCATTATAATGCACAACTTTCCACTTGTAAATGGTATTTTAAATTATTTTTTGTAACTGTATTTTAATATTTTTTTTCCAATTAAGTATAATTAAGAATCTTTGTTGCATGGAAAAAACATTGCCCTGTCATTTTACTTTGCCATTAACTCAAATAAAAGTTTATTAGACTAGACAAAGTATGCCAACGCAACAACCAATGTCAGATATCAGGCAGGGCTACATAGCCATGGGTGCGTTACCCATGGCTATAAACATTATAAGATCACAAAAGTAAATAGCGGCTACTTTGTAGATACAGGTACATACTGGAACAATGGGCAAACAACAACATGCTTGTTTAAGAGACATGTAAAATCACGAGTAAGGATATTACTGGTATGACATAAGTGTAAGACCTGTGTAATAGATACAAAGAATAAACATACTCGTATATTCTAATTTCACAAACGATGGCCTTGAAAGCATAGCGTAGCGTCGTCATGAAAAAACAGAAGAGTCACGTGGTTTGGACATAACCTAAGCAGCATATTATTTTTATTCAATTTAGCGAATATTTACCTAGAAGCAGATCAATTACTGCGGTCTTTGAGCAACAGCAACTCAACTGGTATGTGTTGTGTGATTGATGATGGTAAATTCACCCAATGATCTTTTGCTCCGTAGGTATGGGTTGGCCGTGAAAATATTTGAAAGAATGGTGAGCAAATGCTCCAAAAGGAAATGTGATCATTTTTTAGACTAACAAATAGGCTCTGATGCACTTCTAACCTTCATTAGACCTTCAGGGAAGTATAAAGATTACATGAGGTTATGACACTTACCCGGACTTAGAAGCATTTGTTGCGACGATGCTATCGATTCTCAGCTTGTTGGCGATATCCTTCAGCGCCTGGATGTCGATATTCTTATCCCCTTTCATTTTGAAATAGTAAATTGAAAACACGTTTCTGCAACCGGCCGCTTACCGCCGCACGCTTGAATGAAATGAACGAACGAGAAATAATGAACAATGAAGATTGGTGTGTACGGTAGCGAAAGGATCCTGCCAAATCGGATATTGTGTGACTTACGTATTAAACGTAGCGATTTGACTGGATCCGATATGGCTGGATCCAGCCAGGAGGCCAATTCTCACGGAATGATATAAATATCGAAAAAAATGATGGATATCGACGGACAAGACTTTTTGCTATTCTAGCATTATCGCCTTCGATATTTATAGAGTCGAATTTATATTTATTAAGCCAATTCATCGAATAAAATGTGTAAAAACCAAATTCCACTTTATTTCAACGACTACAAGAATAACAAATATTAATTACTATAAACTTTAATGTATTTTCAATAATTAATTATTTATTGCAACATTTTGCACAATAAAAGAAACGATTGATATGTGTGAGAAAGATGGTGCTCTACAAATATCATCTTGCATCCCTTGTTCTCTTAGTAATGTTGACAACTGTGGGTCAACTCAATCAAAAGTTGACATAATATATAAATAAATTCAGATTATTGTAAAAGAAGTGCATTTCACGAAAGTTTTACTATTGTAACGCCACGCCACCCGTTCAAAATGTCTATTGTGCAGATTTAGGTACATCTCTAAAGTAATTTTTTTTATTAACTGCAGATACGAGTCTCAAATAAATGTCAAATTTGAAGAATATTTCGAGGAAACACACATTTTATTGATAAAAATTTATCAAACAATTGTATAGTTTTGCATTGTAATGTCGAAATTACTTACTTACTTTTTGTACAAAATTATGTCTTTCATATAAATAAATCACATCTTACTTCAACTTTTTTTGCGAAATAAATCTCTTCTGATACCCATAAAAGACATCTCGCATCAAAAGCAGTTTTTTTATGACTTTATTAAAACTATTTCTATTTATTTGTTAAAAGTTACCTAACTCGCAACATAGGTAGATTATTTTTACAAACTAATAATTATAAAGTTGTGAAATATCTTTTGTGAACCCTAGGTTCGATTTATAAAAAAGCTGATAGGTATACTTATTTTTTCTGCGGCGAAAAATTGAACTAATCATAAAGTATAGTGTTTGACAGACGATATTCACAAATAACGCCACTCCTATTGTCATAGAAGAATCATCTAGAGATATGCTTAGTCAAGTGGTCGATTAAATCGATTCGATTAAAGGTAAATAAATTTTTGACAACAATTGTATCGTGACGTGAAACACATTATTGGCTACAATGGTACAAAACGACACTTATAAACATTTTCCGTTTCCGTTTTTCGTACGTGAAACGAGACCTTGTAAGCCAGTGTTGCAAAAGTTTTGTAAAAAATAGCTAGAAGCAAGATTGAGAAAATTGCTAGTTAGGGAAAATTGAGCCCAATATCGCTAGTTTATGGAAGATGTATGAAACACTAGCTATAAAAAATCGATAAATGATAAAACGCCTGCGAAACAATGTCGCTGAATAGTAAGAAAACCCCGTTAGATCTGGGAGAAAGTCGCTAAAGTAGCAACACTGAGCACTATGCTGTCAGCAGGATCCTACGGCAGGATCATGGGTACTGAATCATTTCTGCCACTTGTCCTTGGTAGGATCCTGCCAAATCGGGATATCTGGCAATACTAATATAGAACACAGAAAAGAATACCATGTGAGTGTGTACCCTACTACATTTGTCTCCGGAATTTATGTTGCATCATAGAAAAAATAAATCACTAGATCTTCTGCCGATAGTCGCCTAATAAAATGAAATGCACTGAGTTTTCTTTTGGTTTTTTCATAGTAGGTTACTATTCGTGCTCAATATAGGTACTTTGACAGTTTTATCGCCTAGTAGATCGCCATCTAAATAAGTGTTAAGAAGTTGGAGAAAAACCAAAAAAAAGTGTTAAGAAGTTGGACTACACGAGTACGGTTCCAGCTCCGATTCGGTTTGTTACAACCAATCACGTAGCACTGATTTCAAGTGAGGGGCGGGCCGAGCGCTTGTGATTGCGAACCGAACCGGGGCTGTTACTGGACCCGTGTAATCCAAGGCTGGTTTACGGATTTCAGTTTTTTTTGTAGTCTCACTGCTCTAAGTTTCTCTGTCCACAACCTCCTTCTGTTCTGCCATCCCTGTTGGAAAACAAACAATCCAGCTCGTCCTTCACCTACGCGGCCGTGAACTGGTATCCACTGCATCTCTGTCCGTAATCCAGACGTGGCCAGCCCAGCCCCTGTTCCATTTTATGATGGAAGCTCTAATAGTAAAGCCTGGGGTACCTACCCGTTTTGGTTTACAGTCCAATGCAACTGTTCTGTTTTACTACTTATGCTGAAAAGTAGCCAAAAATATCCGATTTTTTTGTGTGACTATATTTATTTTTTATGAAATCCGCTAGATTTAGAGACAAAGTCGCTAATGTAGTAACACTGTCCAAAATGAATGAATGAATGATTGAATGACAGGCAGCCGTGACAATTTTTTACGAATGTTACGCTGAGTTTCCTAGGGGTTTTGAGCCTTTTTAAATTTTATTTTATTTTAGTATCTCGCTAGACTATGGCCACGATTCCAGCATGGCCGCTAAACTTAAATTTTAGGTTCAGGCAGTTTGTCTCTTTCGCTATCGGTAAGAAAAGGAGAGGAGAAGTAAAAGTTGCCATTTGAGGTTTAGAGCTGTCAAATTAAGACAGCTCCATAGAAATTTAGATCGTATACCTAGGTAGTCTACATACATATAAATACCTACATGACGACTAAAATTATTGTCGTTGAATAACGATTTTTTAAATTGTTTTATTTAACAAGGCATTGGCAACACAGGCCATCAGCCTAAACAGTTTAGTTTTTCAGCATCAAAATGTTGTGGTTACACAATTTAACACTGCTAGGAGTTATGACTGAAATTTCAACCGGTTTAGTCTCTGGCGAATTCTCAAGGCCCGCCGCAGAATCACAGATATACGCAACGAACCACTAATGAGAAGTTTATTTTAAGAGTTCAACACATTGTCACTGTTACTGAAGTTTGCTAGACAAAACTACACCGATTTTAGCTATCAAAATCACCAGATAATAATTTTTAAGCAATAAGATAAACACCGTAGAACCTTCTTCAACGACTTTCCCGCCAAAACTCTCGAATAACGAATTATTTAACAGCTATAGATCTAAAGTGACACCTTTTGTCCTTTTCTTACCGATAATGAAAGAGACGGACATTGAAGTTTGCAGGATTTAACAGCTATAGACCTAAAGTGACATCTTTTGTCCTTTTCTTACCGATAACGAAAGAGACGGACATTGAAGATTGCAGTAATAAAGTGACCAATATGTTTCCGTGGCTTTAATTTCTAGTGGTCGGAAAACTGCTACCACTAAAGTCTATTTTTAACCTCCGACCGATCGAGGGAGGGCGTTTTATAAGTTTGACACATTTGTCTGTCGGTTTGTCTGTGGCATCATAACTTGACAACGGATGATCCGATTTGGACCCGGTTTTTTTTTATTAAATAGAGAATGTTCTTAGCTAGGTCTGATAAAAATTGGACCAGTGGTTTCCAAGATCTTGGAGTATCTTTGAAGTCAGATGGGATCTCAGATGGGAACGGTAATAGCTGAATGGTTCGAATTTGAGCTCAAATATTCAGGTTCATGGTGCGTCTCTGACATCTGAAACCTTGGGGATCTGATGATGACTAGGAAAAAGTAAACAAACTTCAATTTTTTCAGTATGAAACTGGAAGAATTTGAAGATTATCAGCCCGCCGAAACCGTAATAGTTAGATGGGGTCTTTTCGAACTAAAATTGAAGGGAATCCTGAGACAATGTTTACGCGATGAAGAGAAAAATATATATTAATGGTGGTAAAAAAATAAACGTTAATTATGTGGAGCTAGGAATTTTAAGATAGCCATGGGGAGGCCGAAGGCCAAGCTCTGCGTATGGCGAACGCCGGAGAGTTCCCCCGCCTTCAGATGCCGCAGGCCTAATCTGTCAAATGTTCTCAGCCATGTCAGATGAAAATTGGATCAGTGGTTCCAGGATCTTGGAGTATTTTGGGATGTTGGAGTATGATGAGATCTCTGGAACGGTAACAGTTAGGTGGTTCGAGTTTGAGCTCAAATTTTTATGACCATGGTGACCGTCCCACATCCGGAACCTAGAGGATCTGATGATGACCAGAAAGAGGAGGAGGAAGAGTATAGTTTGATGTGTCTTCCATAGTTCCACTGTACAGTAGAACCCTGTTGTAATAAGTTTTTGTTTTTGTTATGATTCTTTGACATTATGAATGGTCAAATAAGTTAGAGCGACTGACAAGGTTTAGCCTGATGTGTTGTCAGCTGGAATACCTAAAGCTTGATGGGTCTTCCACTGTACATCACTGTCATATAGGAATCAATCACTGTCATAAAAATTACAGTAGATACGGTGGTACCGTATCTACTGTAATTTTTAATTCATCCCAAAAAGAAACAAAATACTGATCTGATGTCAGTGGCTTATGATGATGATCATGCATTTTAAAAAATTGGAAAAGAACACATAGCAACACAGAAAATAGGTAGTAGGAAATAAAAGTGAACGGGAGACGTCCGTTCGAGACAAAATATAGAGAAAAAGTCAAAGTACAAATAAAACAATGAAATTAATGGAATAATGAAATTTAGAAATGGAACATGAACATGATTTGAATTTAAATGAAGAAATGAAGATGCCAATACGAAATGAGATGTGATAAACGCTATCGATGAGGTTGAATTTGATGGCAAGGAGGTTGATATGGACGATGAAGTCGACATCGTTACAACTATACCCGCATTTGACCTCGATCTCGCCTGATGGTAAGAGACGATGAGGTCGATGGAGTATGCGGGTCCAGTAAATGCCTATACACTCTGGCCTTGAGGATCCCAAGGATATATGCATGTTCACCGCAGGTCACCGCTAATAAGTGAGTACATTATAATCAGTTTTGTTAACATTGATAGGATCGAAAGGTCTACTGGACTGTTTGGTCAGCCAGCCAACATTGTACGTGTGATTTCCGTGAAACGATGCGATCAAACGCGCAGTGATATTGAATTGATATGGAATAATATAACAACCGGGCGCGTCCGCTATCACATACGCTTACCAATATACTACGTATCCTTGAACTTACCCTTATTGCATTGTATTTGAAGCTATCTTTTTAGTTTTCCAACGTACATTCTAAGGTGGTAGAGATATACGATAAAACGAGGGTGGCTATTCTAAATCGCGCTGACGTATCATATTTGGACCTTTACTTCACCTGACATCGCTAGAAAACAGGGACATGATTTCTGTACAATATACCCAATTATTCGTAGAATATACCTAATATAAAATATAAATAATATTTTTCTAAGACCAGATTGAATCAAACAGGTGCCTTAAAATTAAAACGTTTATGTTTAGGTTAAGTTAGGTTACCTAGTCGTTACCTATATGAACTGAAGTGAACAACAACAAGGACAACAGGACAGAGTCATGGCAGGATGCGACTTTATATCGCAGGCATAAATCCTCTTCGGACAATTGCGCAAGCGCAGAAAGTACGGTGATAAGTTAAGTTCTTATTTAAGATAAAGATAACAGCTAGATAGTAATTTTCATCGGTAGTTATTTTTTTAGAAGTGCCTATGTACATGTCCAGTTTAGTAACTGGTTACGAAAGTTGACTAAACGAACATTTTTGACCGCGACTATGCCCCGGGGAATAATAAACGTCCAAATATCCATATGTCTAAAATGTCCAAATCTCCAATATCCAAATGTCAAAAAATATCCAGTGTAATGTTCAATATCCACTGTCTAATTAGATTCCAATTCCATAAACAGTTTCATATACAGCAGCTCCATGAAAAATGAACCTTTTTGTGATGTTGATTGTGGTTTCGTATGGAACAAATTACGCAATAGGAGTAAAAAAACCTGTCAAGGGGCGACAGGTTTTTTTTACTCCTATTTTTTACTCATATTGGTAGTTTTATAATGTCTTATGGTTTGGAGTTCACTATAAAAAAATTAGTTCCATTTAATTCCGCAATTATTCCTGGGTTCCTGGTCAGAGTTTATGTAACATTACTTATAGGTAAGGTATTATTAATTATTTAATTTTAGATATTTTTCTTTCAAAAGCGTCCCATGCGTGAGGTCGGGGTTCAAAACCATGCAATGACATGTACCAATGAGTTTTTCGGATTTACCGATCGCTCTAACGGTGAAGGAAAACATCGTGAGGAAACCTGCATATCTGAGGAAATTAAAATGTTTCCGATGGCGTGTGAAATCCACCAATCAGCCTTAATATTGGGTGCATTAATAGGCTGATGATGATGAGGATGACGACTACAAATCCAATGAGAAAATAAGCAGATTGTTTATAAATTCTAGTCATGACGTGTCTACATATTGCCATCGTTTGGTCATCGTCCGCCCTTTGCTACGTCATAAAGGCACGCGCCAAAAACGATAGGGCAGAATAACGCAAAAACAGCGTCGGATAAATAAATATAAAAACAATAAAACTGTTGTCTATGGGCGGGAAAATGGCCGCACTGGGCAGGGGGCAGTATAGTGACCAACTCTGTCATTAGTTGTTCAGAACAGTTTTGGTTTATTACTTTTGCAGTTTCGAAGGTACAGCGATACTGTTGTTCTTCACTCACAGTACCTACAGACAGAGCTTTTTAAATGAATTAGGAATAAATAGGTATGGAAATAGTCGGTTATCTATATCCTATACATACAAATTATAAATAATTCAAGAGTTTTTAATTTATTTTATACAAAGGAAATATGTTGCAAGCCACAGCCTTACGAGTAGGTAATAGTGGGTAATGGGTATACATTACATATTCAATGTGATATACTTACATATTATAAGTGCGGAAAATCGGCCAGATTCTACGACACGGCTTACCTACTTGCCTTTCCGCGTATATGTGTGGCACTTTTGGTTACATTTATATAATAATTCCTTTATTTCGACGCATAAATAATATAGTAACACTATTTGAGTCGGAGTCACTTTAATTAGGTATATGCAAAACGTGTAAAAACTCTGAGTACCTAGTCTCCTATGAACAATTTTCAATGGGCTACGAAAGCACGAAATGATGCTCTTTAAGCGCGCGCAGGTGTGATGAAAGTCTAGCCTACCCTACTACTACTACTAAACCTAGCCTATAGCTTGACCACAAATGCGTTGTTATACTTGCGAAAAGATATTATTGTATAAATATGTCCTAAATATTATTAAACTCATGGTACTCTTACTCAAAGGCAGTGTCGGGTGTGAGGTGGGGTGTGCAGAGGCGGCGATGTTCTGTTTTCAAATTCAATTGGGCGCTGTCCCGGGGCGATCTTTCTCCTTGCAATTCAGAATTGAATATCAATCGAACGATTGGCCGAACAGCTCTTGTGGATATGGCCCGTAGTAATAATATTTTCGATTTTCGTTGTTTCAAAGAACCTTGTTTCAATTCTGGCGTTGAAAATTAACTTAGGTTTAATAGTACTTACCCACATATTGTATACTGTTTTGGACGGAGTACTTCCATATCACGGGTAATACTTACCCCAATTTTATTATGGAGCATATGAATCTATGCAAACTAGCATAATTTAAAGCAGTTTAAACCAGCCGAACATTTTTTAATAGGTAGGCATTTGTTTTCTAAAATAGTACTTTAGTGTCTGCAACTCTTTCGTAGTGATTACCATTTTAATATGTTGTGAAACGAGGCTCAGCCGAGTGTAGGTAATAATGAAATCTAATGCCAATCTAATGCCCATCCAATGTCTAATATCAACTGTCTGATTAGATTCCAATGCCATTTTTTATTTTTTTTACTACTAAACCCGCATTTGACCTCGATCTCGCCTGATGGTAAGCGACGATGAGGTCGACGATGGAGCATGCGGGTCCAGTAAATGCCTATTCACTATGGCCTTGAAAATCCCAAGGTTGTAGGTTACCATAAACAGCTTCATATACAGCACCTGTACTTTAATGATTATTCGTGTTAAAATATAACAAGGCATTTTATAATAATACGACCATACCTCTTTGTGATATTGATTGTGGTTTCATATTGAATAAATTATACAATAGGAGTAGAATATATTTCAAAATGCTGCTAATATATTTCAAAAGTCTGCTTTTTAAAGAATGGGAAATATTGGCCTTTTTAAATATTAGATATTTCAGTCCAGTCTTTTTCTAGCCTCATCCACATTAGGCACGTTGTTCAGATTTCCGCCGCCATCGCCAGTGGGCTCGGATATGTATTGAAATGGTAAGGGCTAACTTTGTGAACTTCGCAGTTCGTTCTGAAATTGTATCCTGTTACTATTGAAGCAAAGACGACGACGCGTTATTCGAGGGAAAACAAAATGTTTTTGTATCCCAACTGATTTCCTTTGAAGTCCGTCATAACAACCACCATCATGTAATATGTAAGCGAATATAAAAAGCAAAGCCAAATTATTATCTTTGTGATTTTTTCCAAGATTTACATTATTTCGATTTCTTTGATGTAAGTATAATAGGTACTATCTTTTGTAATGTTTATTGTAGTTATCTCTATAAACAACGCATTACATTACGGTACAAATATATTATAATATTTGTTTATATCTTACTTCATTTGTAAAGAGGGTATTTGACTTAAAAAAAATTAATACATCAATCAATTTATATGGACGTCCTGAAGATGTATCTGAAATCCGTTTATCTATATATCTCATATCTCAACTAACATCAGCTATATTAATGGTTAAAGTTAATAGTGGGGGGGATGCTCTGTCCTTTTCTAGCAAAACAGTCCTTATTATGTAGCCAAGGACCTGCTTGTATGGCGCTCATTAACAGTGACGTCACAATTATCTATTCCTGTCTCTTTCTATCATCTGATTTTTGATTGTCTGTAGCTATTTTATTTTTTAACTGATTTTAATTCTGTTTTTACATTTGACCATCAATTTATATCTATATTCTTATTTTTATGAAATGTATTTAATATTTGATACTTGTCAAATACCTTATTACCCTATTATGTACTTCAGCGATTAGTCTTGTCTACTGCTCACTTTTGAACAGCTACATACCAAGTTACTGATGCTATGAGTAAACAATTTTGGACCTCTTAGGCGGTATGTACGGGGGAGTGTAATTGCGAACAAATATACAAATAGTTTATTGGCATGTGACAACTAACAACAACATTGGGCTTACAACATTGTTGCTGTTTAACAGGTACTGCTACATTGTTGTAAGCCCCTGCGAGGTAGAATGGTAGGATTTCTTTGGACGTCTTGCAACTGACGGTATAATAATCTAAGTTTATAGATGGTTTAAATAACTGGAGTAGATACTTGGACCATATCATACGCAACTAAAAATATGAACTTTTACAGTCAATAATCCAGGTAAGATAGATATATCCAGGGTAGAAGACACCGGGACGGCGGAGAAAATTTTCGGACAAAGCTCCCGATCATTATGTATCATTATGTAGAGCTGCTATGTTGAAGGTTTAAGACTCAAGTGGCCTTGATGATCGCCAACCTTCAATGAAGATGGCACCCCAAGAAGAAGAAAAGGACGGTATAAGTAAAGTATAGTTACCAATACCATTACAGAGAGGATTCTACTATCTTGTATTAGGTAGGTTAGCTACTTATATCTACTTTGCTTCCTAAGATTAAAATAAAACGATAAAATCATTTTATCGAGTTACAATATATTCTATAATAAGCCACAATCATCTATTCATCGACCTTACTCATCGCAAACCATGTGATATAGGGTAAACCATACGGTGATTGCAGGCCAACAACCACGTCGAATTGTACATTATTTCGTTCAGGTAAATATTTAATTATTTTATCAAATCTATAAAAAGAAATTGTTAAGTGCAATGATTGCCCAGTCATCGCAGTCGTTGTCCACAGTAGGCTCAGGAAGTTAAACAATAATATTATTTAAACAACAATTATTTAATATTTAATTATTATTTAATATTTAATAATCCCACCCGCACGCGGGAGGACCTTTTCGAGGCCAACCAGATGGCTATCGATGTGGCTGCCTTCTGGTCGGGAAAAATTTAGTTCGGATCATCAACACGAAAGAAGAAGAATATTTATTATTTAATTATTTAAACAATAATATTATATATTACTTATTATTGCATGTTTTATGAAGGGTTCACGTAATACTCACGTCACACAGAAATACTCTTTAGCACATTGCAGCGATTTTGAAATCTATTTCTCGATTTCTGTCGGTTCGGTCCGACTCCGTTTCAAAATAGCTGCAGTGTGTTGGCGAACTTAAGTGAGAGATAGTTTTTTGTCGTGTCGGCAATATCAGTTGCCGGGAAATCATAGTTGTGTTCCCCTAAGCTCAATATTGAGTAACGATAAACGAATATAAAATCTAATAATTTTGATAACGAGACAACAATTTGTGAGCATCGATCAATCGTGTAATCCTCGTATAACATGATTACAATGTGTTTGTTGTCACGCCACGGTACGTACAGAGCGTGAGCCGCGTGGGCCAGCGTGTAGAACGCGTGGCGGTCGCGTGCGGATCGTGCGGCGGCCGCTTGTGGTGTGGCCGATACTTAATTAAGGATAAAGGGTTAAATGATGTGTTGTGTAATGTAATAACATGTAACTAAGTAATGTTCGTTTATCTTTACGTTAACATAAATCGACCTCGATGAGGTCAAGTTTAGTAAAGCGTTCGGCTATTTGCACCATTAGGTTCTGGGTCTAGGTTTAATTCCTGGATCAGTTCAGCAATGTACAGAAATTCATAGAATAAATAAATAAGTACTTAGGTGCTATTTATTGTTAGGATCTGTGTTATTTCGTGTGTAATTTATTTAAACACGGCTTGATTAATCGAAACCTCCCGTAACAAACTTTATTGTAGGTAGGTACTTATTTATTACATATAAAAATATGCTGTATTACTTAGAAAACGTCGTATTGTTTTAATGTAGGAAAATAAAACCCTGCCACTGATACTTTTATAATTTGGAGATCATTCATCAAATCCGCAATATGGCGAGGGTTTTTACATTTCTGGTCAAACTTTAGGTTAAAAAAATTCATTAAAAGTAACCTCTCAAGGGAGTGAGTAAGTCATCAGTGTTCGAAAAAAAGGTCTAATATTACGAAAACGGTGGGACATTTTCCTACAAGACATCTAATTCTATTTTCTGAGTTAGGCTTGGTGTCACCCATACGCAGCTGAAGGACTATCCATTATTTACCGAATACCCTGTATAAATTACGTAAGCTAGTTTCTCACTCTGTGATATAAATATACCTACTATTAATAATACCTTATTCCCCAATCTTCATAGTAATTGAATTGTAATTATTTACAAGTCGGTGCTTACGTATTGGAGTGGGCCTCTAACGTAATTAATTGTATTAGAATTCAATTAGTAAATACCGCTTCCAGAATTATAAACATAATGTTCTTCATATTTAAATAGCTGGAAGAAGACTTACAAACTGTTGAACAAGACAGGGATGTCCGCCTATCTTATGGCCATCAATTTTGTATCAATACCATCCGTTTCGTTTTAGTACAGTCAGTATCAGTATCACGGGACAGTTGCGATTCTTGCGATCTATCACCGGTTAGAATCGCAAAGATAAACTGATAGCTGCTGTCAAATATAGCTCTATCTGTCTTTAAATGTTACGAGTCTCAATATTGCCATCTCGCTCAATAAGATAACATATCCAGAGAAATGTGCTAATTGCAAGCAATCGCGGTCTGACATACAGCGATTGCGAGGTGTAGACGAACAAAATACTATTTATTTAAACATATTTTTGACCTAATGCAATTTGTATTTCAACTTCCATAATATATTATTATAAAGAAACAAATCAAAATTCTAATAAGTCTAAATTGTTTATTCCATACGACAACGTAGAAATGCATTTGTTTCGCGATCGCAAGTGGATCGTGTCGTGGGAAAATTTAAATATCTAATTCATTAATTTAATTTAATAAGGTTTAATAATAATATGTTTTGTGAAGTTTTTAAACAAAATTCCTAGCTTCCCTTGATAATTAATACTTACTAAAACCTACTACAGAAACTCTACATTACTCTTTATTTAACATACAATCACTACGTTTTAATACTGGTCTTGCGTACTACGTAGGAGTTATTATTAGGGTTAGTAAAATTGTCACTTCTGATACATATGTAGGTATATATAGTCAGACATTGCTTTTGAGGAATCCAGGAAACCAGAACTTCTTTTTGCAATCGAATAAAATCTACAAAAGCATTAAATATTCGATTAAAATGAGGCTTTTTTGTAACAGGACTTAATTATAAACTTATATACAAACCCCAAGTGCCTAAGGTTGTGGCTGAAATCGGGAACATGAAGCAAGATATTTACACAGTTATGAGTAAATAAAAAAGAGTCTGGGAAGATCCCTTACAAACTCTCGGACGAATTTTTTTATACAAAAAGAGGGTGAAGGTAAATCATTGGTAATTGCTTACAAAAGACACTTTTCTGGTATACCTAGGTACATCTTAATCACTGTTTTGACATAAAAAAGGTTTACGTAAGCAAATCGGATTTGATTTTACATTCAGAAATAGCAATTCCTTTGACTGTACCAAAATATTATTCAAATGAGTAGTGAACTGGAAATAGTGGAAGGGTGTTACACTTGTCGCGGGTTCGGGAAACTGGCAAAAACTTGTCGTAACTTACACCTAACTTATAATAACTTAGCTAAGTATTAGACTTATGGGGGGGTGGCATTAAGTGGCATATGTAAGTACGTTGTTAATTTATTACTTACAAACTATATTTTAATTGTATTTTAACCCCCAAATCAAAATGAGGTTTGTTATATATTTGACGCGTGTTTGTTATCTGTCTGTGATTTGTGGGTTCATATAACAACCAATTATTCGATTTGGATGCAGTTGTTAATCTTATTCAATTATTTTGTCGAGAGAGTGTTCTCAGCCATGTCAGATAAAAATTATTTCAGTGGTTTCCAAGATTTTGCAGTATCTTTGATATGAGGCGGGATCTCAGGACAGCTAAATGTACCTACTATAGGTAAGAAAGCATAAGTATTTTACTTTTAACATTGGCAAAATATTTGTCACCGCCTATTTATGTTTGAAAACAACATACCTACAGATCGGTAAAGTGTTTCAATTTATTGCTAGATTCGTCACAATAAAAGCTGGGGTTTTATGTCATAATCGCGGCAGGGCGGGTTCCGTGTAAAATATATAAAAGTTTACACTCACGCCACCTGCGACGTCCGTCCTACGGTCAGATATCGTTGTGTGCCGTAATCTTTGTATTTCCATGTCACGATGTAAGTACATTCTAGTTTTCTATTTTAAGATTTATTTGAGTGCCTATATATACGTACGTGTAAGATTCACTGTAGAAATCTAAATGAATACTTATTAGGTACTAACCTTATACGATAGCGGGACCTGGCTTCAGATTGTGAAACAGGAACAGAATGAAAAAAAAATTATTAAGAAATTTTCTGCGATAACCATTTTTCTCAATACATTTATACCTACAAACATTCAAATCTGTAGCAGATAGGCACTATACGAGTACCTAGTTATGATGATGTACAAAACCGAAACACAAATAACTACAGGTGCAGAATTAACCTCCGTCCGGTTGTTACTGCAAGGTTACTGCCTAACCCATAACCCGTGCGTTATGGCTTGTATTATTATAACTTCGCCGCAGATGCTAGCTTCTAAAAGTTATTATAACGTTAGCATCTAGAAGTGGCCTCATGTGAGTCACGTTTTTTTTTTGTCATTTACGAGTATATTTATTTACCGATATAAAACTTTGTCTACATAATATAATGATATCTGTTCTTAAATCTGTATAAATGTATCCTCCAGAAATATAATAAACTATATTTGTAAATTGATTTTTTTGAATTTTGTAATAGAGTTTAACTTCTGGTAGGCGGTAACCTTGTCGAATCAGTAGTAACTATAGTTATATTTTTCTAAGATACCAGTTTTCAGCTACGTATAACGTAGATAGTTCAAGTTTTCATTCAATTTTAGTCGCAATAAGTATTGTAAGTAGTATAATTTGGAGCAATATTATGTTTATAGTTCTGAAAGTTACTACATGGAACGTATCTTGGTTACTACTCTTCGACTCAGTTAAAACTGAAGGAACACTAAATATACTAAGGATGCCATACCTACTTATGCTGCTTCTAGACGGCACCTTATCCATGCATGCAAAGTTATAAGTTACAGAGGTCGGGATATTTATTCGTTCGGTTCGATTGTAGTTTTATGGGCGGCCGTAAATGCTCTCTTATTGGTCCACATTTGAATAATACGAGCTATGCCGAATGTTACTTGTAACTTGCAAAAATATTTACCTTAACATGCACCTGTCTAAATCCAAGCTGAAATATACTGTTTGGAAGTTTATTTATACATAGCTGTAATATCTCTATTTTTTAATTAGGTACATTATTTAATCCTTTAAAATAGTGCACACTCGTATAGTCTATCATATAAGTCACCTTCTTCTAAATCATGTTCCTCATTGCTGAAGGTCGTGATAATTCTAAGGAATTAATCAAATTGTTCAGGGAAATAAATATACTGACTGTCGAGGGTCAATACAACTATGAAAATATTATGTATGTACGCAAAAACTTACAGTTGTTTCCGAAAAACTGCGATAATCATAATTTCAACACCAGAAACAAAAACAAACTTGCGTCCCACGCTTTAGACTAAGTAAAGTAAACACATCATTTATAGGTCACTGTGTACGATTTTATAATAAGATACCTGATACTGTAATAAATATGACAGAGAAAAAATTTAAGACCCATATAAAACGGTTTAGATTTATTGCCAGTAGTGTATGGTAGTCGTATCGTTTTGTCTAAACTTTCTTTATAGAAAACTATATCATACTCGTACTTCTGATTTGCGAGTAAATACTTGTAGAGAACATAACAGCCCCAAAATGTGTTGCCAGGTGATCGAGAGCACCTTTGCCATATCTGTATTATTTCTATGTCTTTTTATATTATTTGTTCTTTTATAGCGCGAGCCCGTGTTGCCATATTTAAATTTTATTCGCCTTAATGTTGCCACACACGCGACTGCTTGCAATCTCATACCTATAACTTTACAAGCATCACTTTGGGGTTACAAAATTATCTTCAATACTCTAAGGTGACGGTATAAAGTATAAATTGTATTCGTACGAATGCAAATACAAAGCGGAATTAGTATAGAGATGTCGGGATATAGAAACGATTTGGGAGCAATGTTTTTATTTAGAATGAGGCCATTTCTTCCGTGGAAGGGGATATTTGATATTTTACCTGTACATTTTGATTTGAGTGGTTGCGTGAAGAGAATTCATGGAAAATATTCTTCCAAGTATACGAAGTCGAAGAATGGTTAACTTGACATCAAAATCAGAAACTGGTCGGTCAATATTGTATAGAAAAATGTATATTTTTTTCTAATAATTATAGAATTTCTCTCAAGTCAGCGTCATAATTCATTGTCGCCGGTGAGACCCAAAAGAAAGGTTTCTTTTGGTCGTAAATTATATGTATACTTAACTCAATAAATAAACTGTATAAGTATCTTATTTTAGCCTAGTTTAGTTTATCCTGAAAATATAACTTACTTTTGGAAATGTCCGCATAACCTCACAAACTAAGAATCTGAGTTATCATCTTTAGATTCAAATAATATGCGAAACTTATGGACAAAAGTATATACGAGTAAGTACTTTGCAAATTAGCTAAAAATATTTCAGTGACTACGAAAAAGCAATTCATTATCAAATCCTTTTTGTGTGAAGCTAAACTAATTTCCATTTTGCTTAAATACAGACACTTTTCAGACTACAGTCATGACAATGGAGTGCTAAAAGGTGTTCACAGGCTGTGAATTTTTTCCGACTCTAATTAAGGGGGGGTTGGAGCACCGAGTGCGCCTGGCGTCGCGTAAATCATCCGCACTTATTAAAAGAATTCGCTACGAATCGAACCTCTTTAAGAAGCTAACCTTCTTCTTACCTTTAAGTGCCAAAAACTACTTCTGCTAAATGCAATACGGTTCATATTTGTTTGAACTGGAAACAGAAAAAATATTGATGTGTATGTTTGTGTGGAGGAAAGCCATTGCAAAAGTAATGCTCTTTAATATTAGAACGAAAGTTGTGAATCTGAACGATTTTGGGTTGAGAAATTGTTAGGGATTATATAATTTATGAGTGTTTCAATAATTTTATAAATTAATTTTAAGGTTTTGATGAATTGTAATGTTTGTCTAAAAATATTGTATAGGGTACAGTAATCTAAGTTCCGAGTAGGTAATAGTATTTTATGCAACTGACACGAAATTACAGACAGTGTAAAATGAGTTTTAATTTTTGTTACGAGCGTAGCAAGGTATCAAAATAGAAAAAACGAGTTTTACAATGTCTAATTATTAAATTAATCATACAATACTTTTTCTACGACCATGAAATACCTAAATAACTGAAAAATATTATTTTTCCTAAACTACTAATTTTGTATCAAATTTCATGAAACTATTAATAAATTTACTTTGTACTTAACGAGTTGACGGTATCGTAATGTAGGTAGCGGTGTAGTGATGAATATTACCGACTGTACTAATGCTGTGTCGTAATGAATATTACGACACCACGACGTTCATTACGTAACGACCCTCAGGAATGAAGTAGCTTGTGTTGCTGTTTATGGTTTCACATTGAACAAATTACCAAATGGTAGTAGAAAAATAATGTTAGAATTTCAATACGTTATCTTTATCTCGTTTGAACTTATAGGTACTTTTGCTTATTTATGACTTTTTAAATATAATATGTATAACATTTATTATTATTATTTATTTGTGACTTACTTGCTTATTCCACATCTCATACAAGTATGTTTAAGTTTATAGGATTGGTAGGTTTAAGGGAAAATGGCGAATAGGTTAAAATCTACCAGTAGATGATGAAGCTTTAGGTATTTCACAATTTTATCACCGTTAAAAAACCAAACCGACAATTATGAAAAGTTGTAAATAAACTATTCTTATACAAATGATTTCAAGTGGAGTCAGAACTTGTCGATTATTCACGTAGGTATGCATTATTACTATGGTGTGTATCACATTGTATTCTTTCTGTGTCTCAATTTTTGTCACACATTATTGACTAAATCAAAATAAAAATTAGTTGTTTTAACAAAATAGGTATAGATCTAAAAAAAATTAGGTGCCAGGTAAGTTGGTAGGTACTTACTTACCTGCAATGTCCCATTTTTTCCTGATGGACTAAATTTTCAACCAGTACGAGGTCGTATAATGGCTTAAAATTCGTCAAAAATATCATTGTTTGAATTGTGGGTACCTATTACACCCATTGGTACAGTCGGCATCTAGCTTTATTAGTGTACCATTTATCAAAATTATTCAATTCAAATTTGAAGTCAATAGCAAATGCATTAAGGTTCATTTTAAATTGTAGAAATTTGACAGATGGTATACATTACCTAGAGGTCGACTGTACAATTTAGGTGGGTAGTACTTATAATATACTTACCTACGTAATGAAAAGGCGTAGCCATCGGGTGCTGCTACTCGTATTTTATTATGGGCTCCGCCGCTTGATCTGGTGTAATATAAATTACACCTTGTGATCGGAAATGATTGTTCATACAGTACGATCTAATTCAAAATATGTTTTTAAATATTAATTTTTTAATAGGGTATGTGACTATTTTTTTTATTCCATCAATAAATTTATATGGACATCCTGAAGAAGGATCTAAAATTCGTTTATCGATATGTCAGCTAACATTAAAGATATTGATGATTAAAGTTAGTAGTGGAAAGATGCTCTGTCCCTTTTTAGCAACATAATCCTTAATATGTAGCCAAGGACCTTGTATGGCGCTACTGAGCAGTGACGTCACTCCCTCTATTACCATCTCTTTCTACCGTCTAATTTCTGATTGCCTGTATGTATTTTATTTTTCAACGAATTTCAATTCTGTTTTCACGTTTGACTATCAATTTATGTCTATTACTAATTAGTTTTTAAGAAACGAAACTACCCTATTCCCTTCCTCACTTTCAATGATATGAGTTACTTGTAATATTAGCCATTAACGCGGCAATGCCGCCAGATATAAGGTCACCTTTGTACTAGGCTTGAGCTGATGTCTATTTGAATTACCTCAGTATTGTATTCATTATAGATTTTATTAATTTGTATTTTAAATTGACTTATATTTTTTACACTGTTTTAATATGACTATTACCGTTATTGCCGTGTCGTGCCGGCCATAGAGAATAGCACCACCCCAACACTTCGCGTGGTCGTCGTGAGGTGACTAAGGGACTTGGTGGATAATTATTATTCTACACCTAACAATTCTAACAAATCCGCCGATACATGTTTAAAACAAGATAGATTTATAAAAAATAATACCGATCGCTTTAAAACAGCAGCCTGTATGCCGATTACCAGCCCCTTTGATTCGAGCATATTTTCATAAATGCAAACATTCAGAAAGAATTTCCTTCGGAAGCTCATAAATATTTCCCACTTTTACTACCTCCATCCAAATTGAAGCAAAAGAATACCTCCCTTATTTCATAAGAGGTAAAGTCTATATCAACTACTTATTGAAGGAAAACTCATAAGCGCGTTTTAAAACGGCTCACTTGGGGGGGCGAATTAAAGATTAATCCGAATCTCCTATAAATATTGGAATGAATTCGGTTTGAAATTGGAATCGAAGAATTGGAACTTATTCCGGATCCATTTGTAGATGAGGTGTTTTTTCATAGATGAGTTATGAAACTGAAGTGAGATTTAGAGTCCACTCTCGAGTCGCCGTAATCGGCATCCTACTAAACTAATGGAATTCTTTTTTCAAAGGATTAATTGTGATTTGTACTAATGAAGAAGTTTGCGTCTTTTTTTTAATTTCCTAAATGGCCATGTTATGTTTCAGTTGAAAATTCAGTTATAGGTGCACAGTAGATATTTGACTGAAATAACTCAAATGCATGAAACAGACCATGATGGTACATAACATATCTAGGTATTTAGATCATAGTAATCATGTACTAATTAGTAGGTACTTTGATGTTTTTCACTAATACCTTGCTCATATTATATACTCGTATATAGCTTATCTTATTATAGACCCACAATAAATACTTACATCGAATAGTGGTATATCTGTGACTTTAATGGTAAATCCTGTGTCTTGATTGCCATCGCAGATACTTCCTCAATTCTGTCAGAAAATATATACCTTATATTTTTAAATATAAGGTATATATTTTACCATGGTTTACCATGTAAGGAAGTGTATATGAGGCGTACATTATTTACTACTTATATTGAACTTCAAAGGTATTTATTGCAAGTGCTTAGAGACCACTGTCACAAACGTGACTGTCATAAATAAAATTTATCGTAGTAAGAAAAACCACATTCAGAAGTCACTTAGCATGGTATTTCAAAGCGTGGAACATTTCCAAGCTTGTTCCAAAACGGTACCGCATTGAGGGACATGTAGAGTGCGTATATAACTTACTTTAGGAAAGGCGTTCCGACCGCAACCCGGCGCCGACAAGACGCGCGTTTTCAACGCAGCCGCGGTCGCTCGTAAATTGCAATTTGTCGCCAGATCCACTAGTGAAGATCGACGCCTCGGCCTTGCTGCAGTAGACTTACAATTGAGAAGGAAGTACCATCTCGCTATAAATATCGGCAACATGTAAAATATTCTTTGCTTTACAATTGTTGACAGATCCTGTAGTAATGATTGATGCCTCTGCGTTGTTGCAATAGACCTACAAAGTATTATAGACCGCCAAATTCCGGATATTCCGGAGAATTATCATTGTGGTAGAGACTTTTCCTGAAGGAAGCATACTGCGAAGCATTTATCAAGTCACGAAATCTCCGGATAGCTAGGAGAAGTCCGCTAGCAGCTAGAAGAAGGAAATAGCTAAGTAGAGACCTGTAAATCTATTACGAGTATATACATGTAGAAGATGACTCAGTATCTTTATCTGAAAATTTACTAAAAAAATTGGATATTCGAAAATTCTATTTTACTACTAATGTACTACTAAGTTCTTCTGCAAGTGTGTTGTAATGAATTAATAAAATTGTTTTGTTACAGTTCATGTACTAAAACATTATCTCTTCACTCAATCTTTTCCTTTACATGCCAAATTAGATTTTGTTAGTCTGTAAGTTGCAACTATTTATATATTTGAATGCTAAATAATTAATACCCAAGGAGGAGCTGATCCAGAAAAACTTTTGGGCGAGTCGGGCATCGGTTGCCTAAATCGGTGAATAGTAAAAGAAGTGGTCTAGGTCTAGTCCAATTTTGCGCTCTAAAATTTGTTCAGTGGTTTTCAAAATCTTGAACTATTTTTGATATTACAGAAACCTCAAGCACCACTTTATAAATTTTGATAAAACATATCGATCACTACCTAGTTGATGAGATATTAAATTCAATCACTTAGAAAAAAGTTCATTTTGTAATTTATTCTCTTTTTTTTTCAAATAAATAACTAAATGTCTTTTATTTATTTATTTTGTTTTATTTTTGTTCTATTGTTAAAAAAAATCCAAAATTTGATAAATTTGTCCCTAAAATTGGTACCGGTGTCGTAAAAAAATATTTTGATAAAAACTATTCACAAGAATTTCAGGTGTCATACCTTTACGAAATCATGATAAAATACTAAATATTAATATAATAAATATTTTTTCTATGACAATTTTTTTTTATGACAGTGATTTAAATATGGCGTAAATTTTATGGTGGTTTAATAAAGATTTACTAAAACATGAATTAAATTTAGTACGTGCATGCAGTACATACATAATTTTTTTTAATGCTTACATAGAAAAGGCTGATCCCTGAGTAGCATAAATACAATAAGAAAATCTGCCAAACTTTTTTCTCGTGAAGAACCAGAAACCATAAATGGTGTTATATAGATAGGTAATTTATTACCTCAGGCATCACATAATATACAGGATATTATGTTTTACACAGCTTTTGGGGCATGGCCCCGTGGTCCCACCGCTACCCAAGTCCTTTACAATCTATTCTGTTAGTCTTTAGCTCTATGAGATTGGCTTTTAACAGTTCCGGATAAATTTTACGTTGTCTCCAAGAGTTGCAATATTTGCTAATGTGAGACCCCTTCCTTCTCAAGTTACTCTATTCCTATCATATGATAATTTACTCAGCGGATATCGTTATGATTAAAATAACTAAGAACTGTTTTGAAAACTTTTATACAGAGATATCTCAGCTTGAAGTAAGTAGAAATACTCGTATGTTACATGTTAATTATATAATATACTTAGAAGTACAGCTTCAGCCTTAATTATACCGCCCCGAGTCGAATGCGGGAAGGTGACATAGTGTTTGAAATACCAAGCTACTTTAGATGTCGTTTGAACTTTCTTAGTGCTCATAGGTAATACTGGTAAGTAGGTATCTATAGAAAATTAATTATTTAGTAAAGAGTTACACTCAAGCAAAGTCGCTTCTGGCCCATACGCTAAGCGAACGTCGAACAAATTGAATTTATCTCCACCCCTCGCCTAAGTGTCCGTTAATAGGGACGAATTTACGCGGCGGTCACGCCGGCTAATGTACGAGCCTAAGATTTATACCCGCTGCGAGTAAACCAAACGACATTGAGCGTTTCTTATTGTTTTGTAAGTAGAGTAGAAATGTAGTTGATTATTATACAGAACATATTTTATGGAATACAAAAATTATATCTAAGATATCTAAGTATATTTTGTATTGTAATAAAATATTCGGACACATGTACCCTACATTTCTTGATAATCAGTCTTATTTAGGAAGCAAAAGCTTGCGCTTGCTCTACGGGTTGGTAAACCCCAGAAGTAAACTAAATGGTTGGGTATCGGGGTATCCTAACAGCTAGTTAGTCACGTTATTTCGAATTACTTCATAAAATAGTAAACACAGAGAAAAAAGTAAAAGTAGTCCCATTGAATTTTCTTAGTCGATTAGAATAGGAAAAGTTGTGAAGATATATACGGCCAAGGTGTTGGTTATAGAAAAAAAAATTATAATTATAAATTATTTAAAAATATGACTATTTAATTTGCATTTGCAGCTGTATTACTTTGTTGCCTAAATAATTTGGAACAAGACACAAACTAGTATTACCGCTGACCCAACATTCATTACGTCCACTTAATGTTTAGAGTTTGCCGGCCGTAGCCGCATGTTTATGTGCGAATAACTCGCGAACTGCGTCTTTGTAATTTGTACGGTTAATGAGCGTAGTTCCAGCGGATTAACGGCGGCTGTCCGCACGAAATATTGGGCGATTAGCCAGCAGTTGGTATTAAAACTCATGAAAACATAAACGATTATGTACCTTATGTTGGCAGTGATCCTGTAAATGACCTAGTCGATATCACGCAGTAGTAATTACTTAATAAGCAGGTACTAATTTCAAACAAGTTTACATTCAACTAATCAATAATATTTTGCTGAAAAAGAGAAACAGTAAATCTTAGTGTAGTGGGAGTACAGAACATTATTATGATTTATTTTCTGCAATGTATATTGAATAATCTCTATATAAAACAACTGTTATTGAACATGCCTACCTATCAGTAAATAATAAATATTTACAAACTTTTTTAATAGCAAGAGTTTTATTGGTTTGGGGTTCGACAAATTTATTGTTTTTAATTCAGGTGGTCGATATCCGATAGGTAATAACGAAAGCGGTAGCGGTGGCTCGAGTCGCAATCACTCGATTCGATATAAAACAAATGTTTAGATATTGCACTCTGTACTTTGGATCAGTGATGTGCGCGTAATTTATCGATAATCTATAGAAATCGTAAAAAGTCGACTGTCAGTCTGTCTGTATATTATCTTTTCACGGGCGAGCGGCTCGACATATCTGCACATTTTGCACACTATACCTTAGGACACCGGTGCAGACATACTGTCAGTTGCATGAAAGGCCCTGATAACCATTATTAAAACATACTTTGTCCTATTCTAGGCCATAGCCCCGGAAAGAGGTAGCCAGAATTCTAAGGATGTTCCATACAATTGGCTGCTAGGCTACAAACAGTGGGAAGCTGCGGATAGAAAGTTAGAGGTACCTAATAAATAATAAATCATAGATTAGTGTAAACATAAGTGATAAGTAACTACTTAGGTAAACAGTCGACCACTAAAGTATATCATTTGTATAATTTCTTCGATTAAATCTCAACCTTGTGTCCGCCGAATATGGTTTATTTCAATTTCACAAATTTTGAGGGTTTAGGTAGGTTGACCAGTTAAAAATTATTATAATTAATTAAAAAACTTATTTCAGGCAAAATTATTTTTATAAGTAAAAGTTAATGTTTACTGCAAATAATTGTATTTAATTGTAAATTGGATAAAATGGATTATGTAAAGAGTTACTCCAACTTGTTCTACAATAGAATATAAAAAATATATATTTAAAAGTTCTACTGCTTCTACAATAGAATATAAAGTTCCACTATTTCATGAATTTAGTTAGATGTATTAAATATATTGTAATTTTATTCTAGGTACATTGTATACATGAGGCAATATTCTACCTTGGTTTAGAAAGGAAGTTTTTTACTACAAGTTTATAGGTGTTAGGTAAAATTCTTGATTATTTACATATAATATAATGTTGGTGGAGTGCAAAATAGATAATTACATAAAGCACTCTGTACTCTGTACTTACCGGAATTCTACTTCATATTCGTATTTCCTCATTGATGAGGTTCGTAAACATACTATGGAAATAATAATAGCAGCGCATCAAAAACCCTCTAATATTAATAAAGTGAGGTGAGATGTCTATGGGCGATGGTGACCACTTACCATCAGGTGGCCCGTTTGCTCGTCTGCTCTCCTTATTTAATATTAAAAAAAAAAAAACCACATAGGACGACTGTCTTGGCAGATTTAGTGGAGTGGTTTGCCATTGCATTCCTCATTTCACACATTGGTTATTTTAATGTGCATGCTTCCCCACGATGTTTTCCTTCAACGTTAGAGCAGTCGATAAATGTATGTATGTATGTTGTATGTACGAGTATGTCTTTTGATATTATTAGGACATATTATGTCATTGAATGGTTTCGAACCTGAACATCCGGAGTTCGGCATCCTAGTCACTACGCCTACTAACTCACCGTGAGTTGCAAGAAACATCCCTTCCCTACGTCTCGTCTCATCTGTATCTAGAGCGATAGCGTAGAAATGAATAGCATGTATTTTAATTAAAACTTAACTTTAAGGATGTTTCGTGCAACTGACGGATGGACTGTATAATTCTTGGTATCGATAAATATATTGATCGCACGGGTACCGCCGCCCGAGAATGTCCGCACCTCTGCCACCCCAGTGGCGTTCGTTAATTCTGCAAGTTTTCCAATACTGCTACACCTGCGCACCCATGTTTATTGTTGTGTAGCTGAGGAAACGACTCCAATACACCATGGGCTAGGATCATTTATTAGTATTTATTTTGGTTCATGTACTTTCTGCTGTTAAATTTCGTACCACTCGTAATACACGTGGACGAGATTTTCTTCTACTACAGTTCTCAGTCAAAGTAATATTAGATTATGGTCTCCAGATCGTACAAAAATGTATGATATATTATTTTAATTAATAGCCTGTTGTTATGTGTGAAGTGGTAGATCCTAATGTGAAGGATCGCCTGGCACCCCAGGCCACCGTACCACCCTCTTATCAATTTCTGCCGGGAAGCATAAATGCTTGCATTTCTGTGTGTTGTTTTGAAAGGTAATAAATAGAGCCAGCATAATTTCAGGACATGAGGCAATCCATCTTAATCCTCAAAGTTAGCCGCGTATCAAAACCCTCTAATATTAATGTAGTGATGTGAGATGTCTATGGTGACTACTTAACATCAGGTGGTCCGTTTGCTCGCCTGCTCTCCTTTGAGCGCGCGGCCGCATGTAGATCGACATGGAAGAATGTTATATCCGCCCTTTGCCCCGATGTGGGGATAAAGGACAAGAAGAATAACCTTATAACACAGTTAATAAAATATTGAATATTCTACGTAACTTAGTGCTTTAGCAACAAATAAAGGTTTTAGCCTTTATTTGTGGCACTACGTCCGATATTTTATGTGGTCATTTGAGACTTGTCTCAACAGCGCTGAAACATGGCTAAAACAAACAAATAAAACATTTCATTAAATATAATCGACGTTCAAACTGCGACAAAGTCACTAAACTAATAAGGTTAACACTTTCATTAAGCTGATGTTTGCAAAACTCAAAGTAAATCGAGTGAAATAATTCTATTTAATAATAATAGATACCTACGCCGTATAATGCATTACACTCACTCCGCGGGGATAGGAATGGAACCCTAAATAATCGAATTATGGAACCCTTGTGAAGGAAACTTATTCAGTTTTGAGGGGCACTCGGTGATTTAATTTTAGTTTGTTTAGTGATATTATAAGGCGATTCAATTGATTTAGGAGTCATTTTTGGAGATTAAAAATTAACTGCTTTATGCTATCCGTTCAAATTAAGCGTCGTAAATCATTATAGAAATGCACCTTCAATCCTTGGTTATTGTACTACTTATAATATTTTACAATTTTAAATAATTGCAAAAGAGACAAGTTCTTTCAACGTAGAGAATCCTAGTTTAGGGACTAGTCACTGTGATTAACTATTATATTATTATATAATGAGGGCACCACTGCTAATTTTATAATCTGTGTTATGGAGATCGCAACGAAAAAAAATGTTTCATTTCATTTAATCACGCATTATGGCGAGAGTTTTTGTTTTTCAGGTCAAGCTAATAATGTGAACATGTGAAGTTAATATGTGAACATACCTATAGGTAGGTATCTTTATATCTTATCATGACTTCTTAGATGACCTCTTAGAAGATCAACTCTTGATGCAATAGACTCGACAGAAGGAGAAGAATTAACATGTCATTAAAAAAACTTGGCACAGAGATAACTTTGATAGAACGATAATAGTAATGCTTTGCTGAAAGTTTCATTCATGTGTTGGGCAGCGGCTAGCGACAAGCGACACGTTTACTCGTGATCGTGTCTGAAAATAATCTGAACGCAACAAAAACACGTGGAAAGCTACAGGGGAGAGGGCGGAGTCAAATTGTAAAGCCCTCCAATCAGATAGCTTAGTTCATAGTGCATCTTACTCGAACGTCTTTCTTTGTCTCACATAATTCGTAGAAATCTCGTAGTCGTTTCTTCATGTCATATCTGATTGCCTTCATTTCTGATTTTTCTATTGACGTTCAAAAGCTCCGCGTGCTTGAAAATGTAATTATTTTAATTGTGAGCATTTTAACAGTCGAAGTTATATTATTTCATGTTTTTATTAATAGTTACTTAATGTCTCAAATAAGTTAATTTTAAATTTTGTCCTAATTTTAAGTTCTATATTTTGCTAGTCATTTTGTCATGAAGTTAGTTTGCAGTGATAGGTTCACTGCAAACTGACTTCAAAAGTCCGTTTTCCATTGTCAAACTAAGATCAAAATACTTTAACAAGATTTAAACCAAAAATCGTCATACAAAAGCATAATAAACCGATGATAAAATCCCGACAAAGCAAAGGTGTTGGCCTAATTGACGTCGGGATGAATGGGCAGTGTCGGCCGACATTGTAGGGAAGCAGACAGGGTGGGGTTCGTCTATGATCGGAACGGGAGCGCGCTTACGAGCGTAGTTTACTTTTTATGTGATATTTATAAAGTGATTTTATTTCAGAATAGAATAGATTTTAATTAGAAAAGTATTGGTAAATATCTTTTCAAATTTACTAAATTCTATTGTTGTGCGCTCGGATTTGATAATTCTAAGTTATTTCATTTCGCTGAGTTACAATTATTATTATTTATATTTACGCTATATGATTCTTCACAAAACGATACTAAAATGATGTAATTTGAACAAGTGGTTCGTGAGATATAGTGTTTTTAGAGAGCACAGGTAAGGGCACTTTACCGCGCGCTGTGTTGCCCAGGATCCGAGGGGTGGCAGAAAAAATATCTGTCAAATCTAGAGTTGTAAAAAATATATTTAAACTCCAGATGAGTTTAAGTATCGATAACTGAAAATAACTGACAAACAACTCACCGTACATTAACTTGCCCCCTGAAATTGTTTTCCCGTGTGTGGTATAGTATTTTGTGTATTTTCATTATTTCTAAATTTTAACAAAATAATTATGATAAAGTTTAGTACACATAGCCACTAACATACATCGTATCATATTTATATTATAAGCTAAAATGACAAAAAACTATCTTCATTAATCATTACTAATAATACCTACTGTCATAACCATGTAACATTTATTGATTTGATTCTGTTTACATAATATGATGGGCAAATTGAGATATAACTTTCACAAAACCTTAGATGAAAGAAGAAATAGTCTACCCGGCGGCGCGCATTATTTCATCCTGCATAAAACGAAGTCTAAAAATATATATTTTTTATCATGACGTTTTAACCTGTAGTAACGGGCTAGTTTCCGCAATTCGACGTCTATATATATATTTTGCGTGTGATGGAAAAACAAGTCATCCCAATCTCGCCAAAAAGTCCAGCAGTCCTTTAATGTCCTGCAGGACTTCGGTAAGTGATCTCAGGGTTCCGAGGCTTTCCACCCGGTAGGATGGTGACCTCACTGCATTCTAATAGCACGTGGGCGACCGTCTCATCTGTCTCCAGGCAAGCTCTTCTGCATTTGGGTTCTACTGAGCCACAAGAACTCGCCAGATCACTCGTTTTAACTTGTCCATTGCCCCTACTCGTAATATTGCCCAATATTGTGAAAATGAAAATTATAAAAAAACAAACTAGCTTGAGACTGTCGCACAACGTCAAACATGATCACAGGATCATTAATACATTGAACCGCTAACGTTCTGTGAACGCTTGCACTGAAGCCCAACCTTGTCTTTGTATTTGGTGTTGCCTATAGTATGCGGTGTATGGTATTGTGATACATCCGGTCGAAGGGGAAAAGCCGTTTTGCAGCTTTTTGTTGAAGGAATCAATGGTACAGCCTATTGTCGGTAATTAATTTGATTTTCGCATGCGATAAATAAAAATAAGAGTAGAATGTGAACAAAAAAATATTGTCTTTAAGAGCGACTGTTTAAGTACCTACTTTACGCTTTGGTATATGGACACATACATACATACATACCTTCACGTTATGCCCCTTGCGGGGTAGGCAGAGAGAACTAGAGAAAGAGAATCCCTGTCTGTTTCTCTTGCTTCCTCTAGAGACTCAAATTTGATTTAATTCAACTATGCTTTTGAATTCTTATGGTACCAATTCAAACACAGAAAATATAAACCTGATTATTATTATCACAGATTTATTTAATTATAATTTATACTCGTACTCGTCTATACTTACCATAAATATTGTGGTAGGTACCTATTACAGAGATGGATATACTTACATGAAAAAAATCCATTTGTTTTAATCTTATTTTTTTGTGAATTTAATTTTTTCTCAATAAATAAGCATTTAATTATTGAGAATTTATAAGTCGTAGATAAGTAGAGTCAGTTGAATTGAAATGCCAACTTTTCAAATATCAATTTTTACTATCACTACACAACACTATTACAAGTTTTAATATTATATTATTAAAACTGGTTGTTGATGTTGTAACTTATGTACTCGTAATTATAAAATTGGAATTAAATGATAAAATACCCTAAATCTCAGGTCGCCCAGTGCGTAGTAACTACTATTTAAAACCTGCAAATAACTAATAAAGCATGAATTGCAACCATTAACAACAATACCTAGGCTACCCTCTTCCGAGCAGATGTCACTAACTCAGCTCAGTTAATTCCATGGGTGTTTTATTTCCGTCCCAAATCGAGTGCCATTCACACAGCACTGTCAATTAATAAAATATTTGTCACATAAATTATTTAACGACAAATGACTCTGAGATCCTTCCGGTGCCATTATAATTTTTGGACGCATCATAAAATAAACTGTCTCATTCAAGTTTGCACTTATTATTCCGAGACACAATAGTTTTTAAAGGCAGTGTCGGCGCGCGTTGGGAGAGTCAGGGGGGGTGCCGCGGGGGACCGCAAAAACTGCACCCGACTTAATTATAAAGAGACAAGAAGCGCCATTAAATAGCGATTCGTTAAATCTACGCTCTCGTGTTAACACCACATGTCTTTTCTCCTTTTCTGTTGTATGAACCAAAGAGTGAGATAGACGTAGTTTCGAGGTGACGGCCGCGTTAAGGGGCGGCGTCTACGATATAAGGTTTAGATTGACTGGGCGGCGTTCTCTATTCAGGTTTTTTGTTTGCGACGAGCTTCGTTCGGTAAGCTTTTCATTTGGTTTCGGGTCGCGTAAGCGGGTACTCGCGTTCGATTACCAGAAGATACGAAAATCGAATCCTATTTGATCACTCTGTGAAGAACCAACTGTGGCAATGACTGTGTAAAAGACTGATTCGTGCTACACATTAAAATTTTGAAAATTCCAGACTTTACTTCAATTGTAAACTCAGACTATAGATCGGTCAGATCATAATAATTTGATGCAGTGAACATTTTGAATCATGTCGGATCTGCGTGGATCCCCGCCTCTGTCGAGGGGTATGCTTGAGAATGGGTTCGGGGCACCTTTGGCTGCTTTGAGCTCGTTGGCTGAGGCTCCCCCTCCGGCGCCGAATCCGCACGGGATCGACCACATTCTGTCGCGGCCGGCGGTGGGCTCCAACGTGGGCGCCGGCTTGCTGGCTCCGAGACTGTCCCTGGCGGCGGCGGCGGCAGGCATGGCGCACTACTTGCAGCACAAACCCCTGTACTGGCCCGGCTTTCAAGGCTTAGTGTCCAACCCCATGGCCTGGAGAGATCGCTTGCAGTCTAGTGAGTAATTTTTACTTTATTTTTTTAATTAACCCATTTTGTAAACTTTTCTTAAGTTATTGTGTTTATTATAGAGTAGGTATTTATTCATTTTATTATGATTACAACACCTTATATTTAATTTTGAATGCATATTAATATTTCAAACTTTTTTCATATAAAAGACTTCAACGAGTCATCTTTTACTTTTTATTTTAATATCATAAAAAATATGTAGATAGTCATGCTTTGCGAAAAGAAAACCAGTTCAATGAAATTATACGTTAAATATAAAAAAAATACCTATATACGGATTCGATAATTGGAATAGATAGAAAGTAAAAACAGTAGGTATTTCGTATTACCTACTAGATTATAAAATTATGCGTGCAACAAACATGTAGGTAAGTAAATTAGTACCAAATAATCAAATTTAAATCATTTTAGATAATTAAAAATATACAATTTTAAAAGCGTAGTATGTTAATATAGAAAGAATCTTAACCTGCATTCAATTGATATAATGAAATAAAATACAAATTGAAGAAATTACTTTGATAACCCTTATAAAAACTAATATACGTCGGAAGAGACGCCCGTCGGTACATCCGGTTCCGTTTACCCGGAACTGCCGTCGGCCGCCTATAGTTATTGCCCTACGATACGACCGTTTGCGGCACGGTAACACTTGTAACGCCTCCTGCGATGCTCAATAAAGTTTAGGGAATGGATTCTGAGTGAGTACAGAGTAATACCGATATACTCAAGGGTTCTTTCTTGCTGAAACTGCTGTACAAATTTGTAAAAAAATTGGGTATACAGTGAAAATGAAATTATTTGTAGAAGAGTTGCTGAACGGTGAAAAAATAAATAAATAATCAGTTCCGTTTTGTTTCTGTAAAATTTAAGAATGATAAATTTGTTGCACTCGCTCGACGGATAATGTTACCGCGGAGAATTTTAACATTAGACATTTTCCAAATAAATATCGAAAATTATATTTAAAAAACGTAATACAAGGTGTTAAAGGATTTATTTAATATTAATCAGGGATATTAAAATAACTAACACTATAAGGCGATAAAGAAAAAACAATTATTTTTATAGTGGTATGAAATTTTATGATCATAAAAGAGTTCTCGTTTAGTCATTCACTGTCGTTTGCCAAAGCAACTGTTAGCCGAATGTATCATCTCGCCGAAAGTTCAAAAAAGTCAGGCTGCAGCAACACTCTATCCGTCCATAATATTATCTAAACCAGCCTAACCATAACAAATCTGTAATCCAACATATTTCTAATGATGCATCAGACTCTTAAAAATAAGCGAGACAACATTAAAATTCTGGAGGCCATTTTACCCAAGTGTATCTTGTGGACAATATAACACTCGTTTTAAGGTAAGGTACAAAATCTTGTAATAGCAACGAGAAATTTTGCAATGGATAGATTTATCCTTTTTTGTAGAAGATTTTTCGTTACTATTACGACATATTTTTTCCGTGTATGTTATGGACGAAGTCCGCAGAGGTGTGCAGTGTCGACATTGCACAGATCCTCTGGGTAGAGTTCATAAATATCGATTTTAGCGGGTTTTGCACTGTTAACGCTGTTGGTTCAATGGTGGGCTCTTTGTGTGGTTGTCAAAATGCAACCTAATATGTCCGAGTCGGTTCCGCGTCCATTAGGTATTAGTGAAACTTACTCTGCCCAGAGGATCTGTTCAAAGTCGACACTGCCCGGGCAGTGCTGATACCGCACACCCTACGTACTTCGCCTGTAACATATATAAAACAAGTGAGTTATTATAACTAGCTTATACTGATTCTACAATTTTTCTTACATTATAAGAAAAATATCTATTAGTAAATTCAAAGTCATGACACCATTATTATAATTCCTTATGGATTCAAAACGATAGTATTGTAAAAGTCGTCTTGAAGTGGATTACGAAATTGATTGAATTGTATTGTAGTCTTAAATTTTATTGCTTTTTATCAAAAATATCACTAGTTTAATCATTATGAAACTAAAAATAATTAGTTAAATAAAGAACTATTGATGTAAATATGTGTATAATTCTTTTTTCGTGATATTGATAATGGTAATATTAAGTTCGTCCTGTGCCATACTCAAGAAAATCGGATTAACGGTAGGTACCTACCTAATTATATTTTCGTTTTATAATTATACTTCAAATCCGCCTCGGCTTAGTGAAAAAAAATAATCGGATATAACAATAAAATTTATGTTACAGATTAAAAAATTAAACCCCTGAAATCCGTTAAAATGAAACTATTTTTCCTATTGAAAACTATTTTACATCAAGGGTATCAATAAAATTCCGAAGTGTAATTTAAGATATTAATAAAACTTTGCAGAGCTAAAAATAATTATAAATGTAATTTCAAAAAATAATAATAAAACAAAACTTTATTTTATTTTTATTACAATTACAAAGCTTTTTTGCATTAAATGGCTATTACAGGCACTGAATTTCTAAATTATATTTAAAATGAATGACGTTAAATTAAAAGATGTTAGGTAATAAATAGTTATTAATCAAATTATGATTGCACTATAAGAATGTTAATTTCGGGTTTCTACTATTATTCTTAGTTCAATCCAGTTTTCACTTGTTAAAATTAGTTATCAGTTACAGTATAAAAATTATATTCAGTCAATAAGGTATTTGACAAAAAATATATCAATCTATCAACTTACATGGACATACTAAAGAAAAATCTAAAATTAGTCTTTCGATACCTCAACTAACATCAGAGATTATAATTTTTTTATTGCATCAATCAACTTTCTGGACATACAAAAGAAGGATCTAAAATTAGTTTTTCGATATCTCAACTAACATCAGAGATATAATTTTATTTTTCAACGAATTTTAATTCTGTTTTCACATTTGACCATCAATATATAATATAACTACTTCTTAATTTTTAAGAAATGTTTTTCATATTTGATACTTGCCTTATAGGTAAATAACAAACATACTTCAGCCAATATACCTAATTCATAAAGTCTACCTATTACATATATAGATACATCTATTTATATTTACCACGCCATATCTTAGTCCACGTATCTAGTTATGTTCTACAAAATAAAAACAATCTAATATTAAAATCTGTTATTAATTATTTTTTTACTTAAATATTAGTTATTTTGTCTATTCTTTAGTAACTATATTGACATATGTCGTATTATAGTCAAGTATATCATAGGGTTGTAACGAGTATTTGGAGACGTACATAATGTATAATATTTTCTGCGAAAGCGAATGTACTTTTGTGCGAATGCGAAAGATCTTGATACTTTGATTCTTTCTTGTTGAATGATGACGATTGAATGATGCAGAAGGTTTCCAAGTAGAAGTGGCAGTAGCCGGGCTACATCTGTCGCTGCACAGTCACTGAGAAGAAAGAGTAATATCAAGATATTTCCTGAAGAATTGGATGGAAGATAGACGGCACTGAAATGCTGATAATTTCAAGTAAGTCAAATAGAGTATGGATACATTGAATGGTAATGGTATAATTAAGCTAAACAATTAAAAGAAGCATTTATCATTTATCCAGAATTAAAGGCTCGCTGTCATTCCATTCAAGATATCCAAATGCTATTCCGGACATAGAAAATGTTTCGCTAAAACATTCGCAATAATTTGTGCTGAAGCGAAAGTACAAACTTAATCCAAAGCGAAAGTCGAAGAATATTCGTTACAACCTTAGTACCTTCTGAAGTAACAACAGTGCCTAGTGCTATGCTAAGCTTCAGTGTTTTGCAGGGATAATAAAATCTTGAGAGTGGAGTTAGATTTTCACATCTATGGATAGAAGATAGAAGAGGATTGAACGACAGAACATATAAAATAATTAATATTCATCGTAATTTTAATTACAAAAATCACTTTAAAATATTACATTTTCCGATAAAGAACGCACATAAAAATTGCATCGTATATTAAAAGGTCCTGTCTACATGGTATACATGATATCGGAATATAGGTAATCCATTTACTTGTTAATCTAGGTATGCTTACGATTAGACTATGCACTCGTAAATAATCAAATAAATTGGATGACATACTCGTACAACCTCCTCGCCATGGTTCACTAAATATTTTAATAACGCCGGTTATCCTCATGATACCGACATAGCTTATTAACTGATATCACGATAATAACGTAATACCTGATTATAGTGTTTTACATTTAGAAAGTACCTGTGCTTAGCCTATTCATCGCTTTGATAACTGAGATCAACTAATAGTCCGTTATGAACGATGAAGTCGTAGAAATGGGGGAAAATACTAGAACTAGATAATTAAAAACGGTACATCAACGATATGATTTATTTCTGGAAAAACCAGTGTACACAATTTTTTAATAACACTTTTCGAGTATAATTTCGAGCAATGTCTAATTTAAAATTCCTGTACGGACTGGCTATTTGGAAGTTAAGCGAGATTTATCTTCTGTCAAATTTTTATTTGAATATTCTGAAATAAATTAATGTTGTTATAGTTTTAAAGAGATAACCTACATATTCTGCAAACCAAAGCTCGTAATATTTTGACTTAATAAAGGAACGAGAAGATTTAATTTCGGACGTTCAAAAACATTACATGATTATTAAAATCCTAAAACCATTCCGTCCCATTTGAGAACATTACGCACAGTTTGTTCAGAAATTATTAATTAGTTAAGGGCGGGGGGCAAAGCGGGCGTTAGCCTGCGGTCACACTGGGCGCGCACGAATGAAGTGGGACACATTTTTTTAATTACCGTCCCTCCCTCAGGCTGTATGATTGCCTCCCCATTGCGGCCACCCGTTCCCGAACTGTGCATAGCATATGTTGCCGGGAATTAAAATTCCAGTTTCCGAATGCAGTTTTCAATTGTGCGGCGAAAAGGTATATACCTAGCTAAAATAGATGCACGTTTATGACGAAAAGTTCATTTAACTTTGTATGAGTTATTTTTTGTTACTAAGGTTGTAACGAAGGTTGTAATGAAATAAGCGAAAATACTTGCGGAAGCGAATGCGCAGCGAAACATTTTGTTTCCTTTGAATAAAATTAAATAATTATATGTTAAAAAATCTGATCATTCGCATTTAGTAGCCCCAATTAAAGATGCTAGTACAAAATTAAACTTTCTGCAACCGTGATTCATAAATAAGTAACAAAAAGTTTCGCTAAAATATATTATGCGAGTACAATAGCAAATGAATACTCGTTACAACTCTACAAAGTAGTATATCGCTTTCGGGCTTAAAAGCAGAAGATTACGAGTATAATAATAATAAAATACACAAATTCATACAAGATACGCAATCCAATAGGTACGTAATTATTTGTGATTCTCATTCAATCTACATTCAAAATTCTCGACTAATTGCTTGAACTCTAAAAATAAAAAAATCCATTACAATTTTGTAACAATTAACTTTCTCCTGTTTCAGTGTACCCAGCTATTATACTTTGGTCGACATAAAAGCTAAAGTACAATCTCGCCCGGGCCTAATGAAATTAAATTAAGAATAACATAATTCCGCCGCGCGGGTGAGGCCCCACCGCACATTTTCGCGTTTTCCCGCCACCCCCCTTTCCACCCCTGTGACTCCATCATTGTTTTTCGAAATAAAGTAACTGTTATTATATTATACATATTTCTCGGTCAAAGTTCTATGATGGTATTTTTGTGTAAAATAATGGAATTACTTGTCGAGTAAATAAATTCAATAAGCATATAAATATAAAGATATAAAGAAATAAACTCTATGACCATGATCAACATATATTAAGTAGAATTTAAATTTTGCTTGACTGATTGCTACAAAATAGGTAGAAGTATGATTAGAAATGAATAGAATCTAACTAGAGTAGTTAATTGATATTTAATTTGCAAAGCAGAGAGAAGGTGATAACTACGTGTTGCAAAGTATCAATAGAAATATAGCTTAACTGGCATAAACTATTTTAGTTTTTTATTACCATTTATATGTAATTTCGAAAGCCTTTCAAGTTTAAGTTAATATGTGCAAGACCAGTCGAATGTTTTAGCGCAATGGGGTGTCTGATTGCGCAGCGAATGGCGATAAATATTTTAATAAAATTACTCGCCGAGCCCCACTCAAACCTTATCTTGCCTATTTAACCATTGACAAAGGGGGGACACTAGTATATGGCTTTGAAGATTAGTAGGTGTTTAGTACTTATTCAGTCGTAGGAAAAAATATAGAGCCCTGATATTTACAATAATATACCTACTTGCAAGCAATGCCCTTGGTATTGCACGTGTCTCTAGGCGACGGTGACTACTTACCATCAGGTGGCCCGTCTGACTGTTTGTCGTAGCTAATTTATAAAAAAAAAGCAACTTACGAGTACATTATTTTGGCGACGAGAATAGGCTGTTGACGATGATGACATTTCTTGACCTTATTCGTAAATTATCATGGAATTAGTAAGTACGAGGGGGTAAACAGAGGAACCATCTTCATCATTGGTAGTTCCCACTTTTCGCCGTATATAAGATTTGGTGGACAAACGTGATAGGTGGCGAGCCTATCGCCGTCTACTAGGTGTAAAATAGTATCCACAAAATCCCTTAGCCGCCTCGTACGACACCCTTGGGAAGAGTTGGGGTGGTGCTATTCTTTATGGCCGACACGACACGGCACTAAGAACTACGTATTAAATAATAATTAAGTTCTAATATCACGTTCGTCATTCGATATTTTCCCAAATTACATTTGGTGAGTAGAATAGACCCCTATCATGACAAAAAACTATATAGGTCAGTCTATTATTCTCTGGTCGAAAACTGAAAACGGTCTATTTACAATGTTACTTACTAATATTGTGTCGTGTAATGTAAACTACGATAACACCGAGAGCGCAAAAAGTGGGTTACGTATTATTAAAGTGATATTATAAGGACAGGACGGCATGGTGGCCAGCTGCATGAGCAAAAACCAACGGCGTACAGCTCCTACATAGACAATTGTATTTATTTATATCTATACCTACGCCTTTTCATACTATGTTCAAAGACGCATAATTTGATTTTCGGGTTTATGAAGTTATTTACCTTTTTAGAAAACTAAACGGTAAGAAAGGAACCCTTATGATAATTTCGACATCAGTTTATAATTCATTAGTAAAAGATCATAGTATGATCTAAACAGCAAATAATTAGGTACTTACTTCTTAATTATATTGAATTACATTTTTTATTTTATTTTAACAACTCTCATTATACAATTGGACCATTCTCAATATTCGATAATGATCACGATTATTTAGACCGTGTGAGGTGAAACTTTTAGGCGCGCTAAACTTTTCAAAAAATACGATTAATTCTAGCAGACGAATGTAAACCGACGTAAACGAATGTAAAGAACAATGTGACTATAAGGCTCGGACTACACGACGACGGTTCCAGCGACGGTTCAGTTCAGGTACAGTTACCAGCCGTGTAGCCGACTGCATTCAAACTCATGCGTTGCGTTCAAGCCACGCCCACTCGGTTCAGGAACCGAGCAGGCCGGTTCCAAATGGAACCGTTGTATAGTCGACCACAAGCTATAGTATACAATCTGTCAAAAACCTTCGATTAAATCTCAACCTTATGCCTGCGCATAATGTTACATTTCAGATTCTCAAATTTTGACGTTTTGGATAGGCTGACTGTACGTGTCGATAGCGCAATTTTGTTTCAGTTTATATGAAGCAGCGGTTCCATGGAACCGACCGATACTGGAACCGACCGATACTGGAACCGACCTAGGAACCGTCGTCGTGTAGTCCGGGCCTAAATAAGAGTAAATGATAAGTCGCTCGTGTGTGGTGAGCGTTATCTGCCGACGGCAGGTGGAGCACGTGTCACGACCATCCGGCACGCAGTACTATGACACCGTATCGCTTTATTAGACTCAATTGCTTGTACCGCACTCTAATATCGCGTGTACTGTATACGATTATTAGAATTCTTTCGGAACTGCGTGTTATGAATACTAAACCAACGAAAGGGTTGTACAATAAGGTTTATTGTAGAATTTTGGTACTGCTACGACTCTTTGAAGTATCTTCGATTAGTACAGCCACATTGATATTAGGGGGACGAAGAATATTATTATAGATAAAATTATATTAGGGGGACGAAGATATTATAGGTAAAATGATAAGATTAAACTCGTAAAACTTTATTTTTCATCCATTAACAAAAGAAAACGCACGAGTACCTAGGCACTAGTAGGGATCTTAATTAACTGTGTTAAATTTCTGCCTCCGCGGGCAACTATGTCACTGACTATAAACTTAGATAACTCAATTATTTCAAACTACCTCCACTCAAGTAACTCCCAAAAGGAACGTAACAATTAAAACTGCTTCATGTTTATATGTTTCCGCAGCGAAACAGACGAACTTTCACACTCAATGGTACGCCATGTACTCGTACCCCTTTACAATTACTCCTATACAAGTTAGCGGGAGAATCTTGAGAAACCGCGGTAAATATCGCGAAGTATCGCGGAGGCTTACGCGAGGCATTCTCCCCAGCTTCCCCTCTGTGGGGAGATGGGGGTAAATGAGAGCAGGATTTATTTGTACATGATAGAGCGCAGATTTTGTGCGGTACGGCAAACTGGCGTGTTTGTATTGTTGTCGACAACGCGATGAATTAGTTCCACGGATGTGCGGTGTTTGCTGTACGTGATATGCGTTATGTTATGTGACTCACCTGGCCTTTTGTGCGGCTGGTGAGGAGACGGTTAATGTGTTAATGAAACAGTATGGAATGCACTGTTAGAGACTAGATAATTGATTGATAGCAAGACTAGATAATTGATTGCTTGCTTGGCAACCTATTTGTCAGAGTTGGTCAGGCCGCCCGTAGGCCTCTGATATGGCTTAACCACTGCTGTCGAACGACAACAACCGGGACCGACTGCTTAACGTGCTCTCCGAGGCACGAAGGAGCTCAAATGAAAAATGCAAGCGGTCACCCATCCTGGTACCGACCGTGACCAACGTTTCTTAACCTGCACGATCTCTTTCGGACCGTACTCGCAACTAGGTTACGAGCTCCTCACGCAACTATAGAATTAGGTCCCGTTTTGTTCAGAATAGTACATACCTATTGGGAATCTGAAGTAGATGGGAATATTTTTTATTAGGCACTAGAACTCTGCGTCTAACTACATTCGGATCTTTGAGCAGGCTTTGGCTATTGACGTAGACACGCGAATGGAAGACAGAGATCGATTTTACCCGATACCCGAAAGTTTTTCTAAGACCTCACGTACTGTACGTACATACCTAAGATTACGAGTACATAAATGTTTTGTTGAATGTTAAGTGGCCAGCACTTAGACAAACAGAGAAATAAAATACATAGTTACATGTTAAAAAAGTTCAGTGCAGTGTACACGAACGCCATAACATTATGTAATCGATATAGGTACTCAATCTCCCCTATTTTTACAAAACATTCAGGTACAAAGAGGTACGTCCCACTACACATCGAAGAAACAAACCCTCACGAATATGTACACACGTTAACGTCTAAAGCCTCCCCCGCCGTTCGCTCCTCGTTAGTCCCTACAAATTGAGACACGAGGACGTTAGGGAGGGCTCCGAGGGGAGGCAAGGGGGGCTGGGGATGTCCCCAGGGTGAAGGGTTTGTGCGGTCTACGACTCGTGCTCGCGTACTGTCGTCCGCATACCGAATGCCTCGCCAAATAAGTGCACAGATTTACCGGGTTCGGGTAATTGTGCTCGGGTTACCTACGTATAATTGTTATTTGGTGTTTTAGTGATCTCAATGTTTTCGGAGCTCGTCATGATTGGGGTTTGGGGGATCGCTTTTGTTATAATATTTTTAGAGAGAAGGGTCGCAAAACTCGCAAGTTGTTAGCTCCTTTGTGGATTTCACTTCAACCTTTTACAGTCACTTTTGTAAATATTGCTTAGTGATTGCAGCCTTAAATCTATGTATGTTATAATTTAAAAAAATATATTTGTGCCCGCCCAACGTCGAGTAGTCTGAATTCCCATTTCGAACTTTGAACTCGAAAGAAAACTGAATTCACTTTACGCAAGTGTTATTCAAAAACTGGCCATGTGTGCAAAGTTGGAGCTGCAGGCTTCACTCAGAGGAGGGACAATATTAACAAACAGTTGGTTGCATAATGCATGACGTGGACCGCGCAGTTCGGGCGGGAGTGGTCTAGGCGGGCGGCAGAGGCGATGCAATATGGCGCGGCAAAAACTCCTGCGACGACATGCAGGCGAAATATATATAGGTTATTTTGAGGGTATTGGCATTTTATAGCACCCACTTACTTCGTGGTATGATGTCCTGGCATAGCCGGCAGTACCATTTTCAAATGTTTCGATTCTTTATCGCGATGGAATCTAGGGTACCTACATGTGACTAAGTTTAAGCATATTCATTTGGGGTCGGTCTCTGCTAAACTAATCGTAATTTTATATCTATGATATCAAAACTTCACGCTATATTAATTACAGAATCCAAAGATCTTGAAATTCTCCCGATACAGGCGCTAGTTGTCCGAGATCAGTGACAAGATCAGTATCATAGCATTGTAATGTCTTTCGTAAATCTCGTTCACCACATGCTGCATGCATCTCTAATACCTTAGATCCGCGGTAACTATAATTCCAGAGATGTATGGAATTTCCCTTGTTCAAGGAATATTAGTTTACTTTTACTTTTTATACTTTTATTTGTACACAAAATAAACAAAAATACATTACAAGAAATAAAGTCAAGTACATAAGTCTCTAAAAAAATCTCTCCCGGCCAAACCTAAGAGATAGGGAGATATAATATAAAAAAATAAAACATACTTGTACAATAAAAAAATATATATATTATGTATAACGAAGATCATTGATGTAAATTCTATAACGCATAATAAGAATAAATAAATAATACATAGTAGGTACTAAACAATAAATTACAGGTACATAAATAAATTTACATAAAAATTAAATTGTTTAAACGCAATAATACGAGTACATACCTACATTACATATAAATGTTGCGTTCTCATAATAATAAAAAGACTTGAAATACTTATTTTAGGACACAAGCGAATATTTTAGAGCGCAAACGAATTTGTGAGTTAATCTTGTGAATAATATGTGTAGGTATTCAAAACTCCGGCTTTAATTTACACCAAAATAGCTATTTACATGCATAATGCACATGAGCACACGTACTACAGCAAAACAAACATATTTATTACCCCTATAACTAAGTTGCTGACTTCAGCATTGTTCACATTAGCTGGCTCGCGCAATAAAGCCCCATTGTTCATACATACGTGCATTATAAAGCTAGAACAAACACAAAACGAACAGTTTACTAAATGAATGTAGCGCTGCCGAACCAAAAGTTAGTCCGAGCGTCCACTTGGTTACAAAATTACTAGACATACGTGAGCAAGTTTAATCCTTATCTGCGAACAATAAAGTCCGAATTTAATTCACATTTTGCCTTGCTGCCGGACACAGTCCACATTGACCGTCAAATAGATTACGACCATAAGTTTCAGGCGGTAAAGTTCAGATTCTGTATGGACTGACCAATATATTTTCAGAAGTTTGTTACAACGACGCGGTCACTGAACGTACCGATGGTGCATCAACTACATACCTACATTGTTGTAGGTAGAAAAATAGATCTGACCTTATATTTTCGTAAAATTATAGCTATGCTTAGTGCAAATATTTTGAAAGGAGAATGGCTAGTTATAATTATTTGCATAACTCTCAGATCACACATCAGGCTACACCCTTTAGTACTTTGTCGCATTAACTTTTTTGACACATTCAGATGAATGTCAAGGAATCTTAACAAAAACTCATTGCGACAGGGTTCTACAGAGTATAGGTTAATATTGTGTCTTCCTCTGTACCTATAGGAAAGGGAAAATATTTTTTTTGTTTTAATCGAAAAAAAAATTGAAAATATCATCAAATAAAATTTTTTCAGACCAGTAATAGAGGGTTGAAATAGTCAGATCCTAACCATAATTGCTCACCAAGGGTGTTACTAAGACAAGTCAAAGGAGTCCGAATACGAGGTCTGGTCTATTAGGCGTAAGGAGTTCCGGTGACCACCTTCCGATTATATCTTCAGTTTTGACGAGTTCCTATGTGCAGGGGAATAATTTGTTTTCTTAACTATCCAATGTTATCGGTGGGGTAACACAGGATAGTTAAGAAATAATTATTATTATTATTTGTGCCAAATGTTTATTTTGGAATTAACGCTTACAAAACAATCAACCACTAACGGTGAGCAATAGAGAATTTTTTTTTTAAAACATTACTTTTGGAAACTAATCAACAATTACAATAAAATGGAAAATCCGTTTTCACCCCTTGTATATGGATCAAACCAGATACCACATTTTCAAAGGTGGAGTAAATATGGATAGCAATTTATTTACAGTGCGACACACGCGTAACACTAGTTCTTGAGTAGTACATCCAGTACAAGCTTTGGAGGCATATTAAACAAACTGCGCATCCAAACAGTCGTCTGCAGACATTCTGTAGCTATATTTCTCATCAAAATTAACGCATTCTGTCTTTGATAATTAACGCATCTTAATTAACGCATTTTGTCTTGATTCCTATAAAATGAGTTTTCATTATGGTTTTTTTTAATGTTATTGGTAAAGCTTATTAAACCGGATATTCAAATTCCCCCCTCCTGTTGCACACCACATACTTCCTTGTGTACTTTTTTCCTATTTTACATTATATTAGGTAGATATATTAATCAATTTGTGAAACAAAAGCGTAAATTACTTGACAAATAGACGATGCTGCGATATAAATTATTCACATTCACATTGATAGGCAATTGCTAATTTAATATTTGCTGAAATAAGTAAGAATATTACTTCACTTACGTGTTTTTTTAATTTTCTTATTACAACACCATACCGATCTCCATTTGTACACGAGATAAGCACTACAAATGCTTTCTAACCTACTAGAATGATACAGCGGTAGCTGGAAGTATGAAATATAATGCTATCTGTTTTTACCCCCTATCCGATTTCACCTCATATTCCCCTACTGACACGCCTGCCTTCAATGTCACCATCATCAGGTTATAGACAAAAAAACATGTTTATTGATGTGCTCCGGTAATTTGGCATCAGTTTGCTTAAGAATAGCTCAAAGTGATTTAGGTATTACATACAAACGAAGGAAAATTTCGAATTATTAAGAGTTGGGTCATTACTGGATTAAGATATCCGGACAATTCCTTCTGATCAGTCTAGAGGTATTGTCTTGGTGTTGGTGTTAATTTCATCAAATTCGTTCCCACTAAAAAAATCCAGTCTTCCCCCCGGAGGTAGGGAATAGTGGTATATACTGATTTATTGACGACGAAATATAACTCACGACCCGGTGATTGTCTCAGATAAAATGTTGTATTATTAGTAAAGCCAATAGCTAATAAATAGCTTCAAGTGAGATTGAAATCTTTAAATTTTCGTAACGCTGAAAAGTTAAATCAAAGAAATTTTAAGTACTTACTAGTACCCTAGTACTACTCATGAGTTTAATATACCCCTATCTCCGGTATCATGAGCGGAAAGAAGTTTTCAATTCAATTTGGTTTGTTATCGTTGTTGTTGTAATTAAAAAGCACCGTATATAATAACATTATTAACTATCGATCGGAGTAGGTAGGGCTGTTTTTGGTACTTGCAAGCTGTGGTCATGATATGGATACGGCTTTCTTATAAACCATATTTGGATAATCTCGGGATTTCCGGAATTGAAAAAATCGCTGTAGATAGAGCTACTTTTGATAATTCCAACTTGCGATCATCAGACCATGGACATGCCATTAAAAAAAAATTAAAAAATCCCGAGATTTTCGGAATTTAAAAGAAGACTAGAAGACAACTAAAGAAACCCGGATTTAGACATACTTGAAAGAAATGAAATAGACGACGAAATTCTATTGAATTATAAATTCGTTTCACTCTGACGTCTACAGATGTCCATACTAACCTAGCACTAATCTAGCTTTTGAGGTCTTTGACCCCAAACAGCTCTACCTACACCGATCAGTGTTAATAACCAAGTGTAAGTGTTATATTGTAACTATATATTTATATTATAAAGTAATAAAAACTCATAACTAAGTATTACGATTTACGATAAAAATTAGAAAACGTAGTAGGATATAGAATAATTACATAAAGTTACTGAAAAAGGAGATTTTCCACCGCTGCGTAAGGACATGCACATAATAAGCATCGTCGTAATTCATAAAAAGCAATATATTACACACAGACATAAGCTGTTGTGTGTGTAGGCGCTATAAATAAACTACCTACCTCAGTATAAAAGTTATAGGTATTAATATTAATGAAACAATAACATTAACCCTATGCCTTACATAACTGGGTCTTATTAAGGTATAAGTACCTAATATGTGAGTAATAAATATTTGTCTTAGACAGATAATATGGTGAATTTTTTTATGGATGTATTACAGTTAACCTACATAACGCAATAGTACTTTAATTCTGCTCTATATAGTTACGAATTTTTAAATATTTTTTTAAAATTGGTTTTTAAATATTCTCCCAGACACTGACTTGAAATCTTAAAAACGGTCGTTTGTTTGCACAATTTCTTTGCATCGTCACTAAATGAAAATAACATATATTTGTGACTAAAACCAAATAAAAAGAAATGTAAGAGGCGCAAGGACGCTGTGCCGCAACCGCAAACTTTATATGTGAAAACATCTTGGCTAACTTTGACCTCCTTCCTCATCTCTCCTGATTATTTTAGCCAAATAGGTTTGACTCCAAAATGACCTTTGTCGTTTTTAACAATACTATTTGGTTTTACATATCTTTAAAATTGAAAGAAGACATAAAAGTGTGACACTCGATTCCCGAACCGGCTCTCATACTTCAAGAGTTAGGTACGAGTATAATATGATTTCACATCAAAACACATCATAGTATTATATTATTTCATTGTGATATTTTCGTAGCATAATAAATGTTATGATGAAGCGATGTCGGTACAGTCGACGACATAAAGCTCCCACGAGAGGGGGGTTCGTATGGGAGGACGGGAAGAGGGGGTGAAAAAATGAAATGAAAATAATGATAAAAACGTCGACATGACGACAGAGGGAGCGTCAGCCGTTTGATTCGTGAGATACTCCCGTTTCATAGGCAATCAAAAAAAATGAACACAGCAAACGTAAATAATGAAAAAATAATCTTGCACCATCATTTTGTGATATGATGAATAGATATATCTACATATATTCTATATATACTACATATATATACTGATACGATAGTCAGTTAAATAGTAGGCTAATTCCAAATACCTACTTCCCAAATCGATATATAATATATATCATTCGATAGGTTAAAAACGGATTTTGTTGGCGAAATCCCGAAAACACAAATATTGTAACCTAATTAAAGTTTTGATAAACCAGTCATAAAATTTCTGCTTTCTTTTGGATTTAAATTAGTAAATTGCAGTCAGTTAAAATAATAGTGTTTCCATTTCAGGTGAAAATTTTATAATGTATAGGAAATGTTCATTCAATTCATGAAGCGCGTATCGATTTTCATTACATCTCGATTACATTATGAGCTGTAACGATCACTCGTTAATTACCTACTCAATGACGCACAATGTTTCAATAAATTCGCTTTTAATGTTATTATGTCCTACTAATTTGCCGTATCTGATGCAGACAAAATGATATCTGGACAAATTTATTTTCATTTCGTCGAATGATCAACATTTTACTGATTTTAACTCGATTTCGATCGTTCAGTAGTATTAAGTTATAAGTATTGTGGGGAATCCGAAGAGGCCTACCATATTAATATTTAGTTACAAATGCAAAATATTTAGATACAAATACATAACATAAAATAACCAAGCATTTGTTAAATTATTTTAGGCTATGATTTATTTCGGACTCGTCCCCAAAATTGACAAAACTCTCAACTCGCGTCTGTTTTAAAGTATACGAGATATCTAAGGTAGAATATAGAACATGATCGATTCGTCATGAAGAACTTGCTTGTTTCAGTGAGCAACGGCGCTTTGAGCGCGTGCGCAGCGCATGCAAGCGGCGTCGACAAGGATGGCAAGAAGAAGCATACGCGGCCTACTTTCAGCGGTCAGCAGATCTTCGCTCTAGAGAAGACATTCGAACAGACCAAATACCTCGCCGGCCCTGAGAGAGCCAAGCTTGCGTACGCGCTGGGCATGACTGAATCGCAAGTTAAGGTAATATTTTGTTTCACTGTTATTCTAGTACCTATTAATTAATCTGTCAGAGTATTAGAGAGGATGATTGGAGATAAACTCATTAAAAGCTGTCCACTTTTAAAACCGGAGTCTATAAAAAATATTGTGAGTCATCTGACGAAGATCTTATTCTAATCAAAGGGTGAAAGGATTTCAATCTGGATACCTAGATATCTTAATAAACAATTTAAAAATTGAATTTTATTTTGTCTAAGTGAAGGCTTTATTAAATCAGAATAATTAAGTAGAAATATTGAAATAATTACGGCGTCGGTGGCGTCGTGGCTATGCGGGAGGTCCGGTTTCGAAACCATGCAATGACATGTACCAATGAGTTTTAGGGTTTTTCGAAAGACTTCCTTAGAATGATCACGACCCTCACTAATAACGAATACGACTCAGAAGAAGTAAAAAGAATCTGTTCTGTCTGTATATTCTACAAGATACATTCGTGATTAATTTATAATTCACTTTTAGTGCCTAATGAAGTCAGCAGCTGCTTGCACATTTAAATTAGCCTTAGCTCTGTATAAATAATTTTAAATTATTCCTGTTATCACACGTAATACAGTACAGACAATTAACTAAAGACTAGAGTGGCCGACACCCGAGAGTGACGTGTAGGGTAACGCCGCCAATAAGCGACACTAGCCCCGCGCACTGTAATCCGATTACACAGATTGAAAAGTCAATCACTTAGCCGGTCGGCCGGCGCAATCAAACGATTCGCTCTATTACGGGGGATTAAATACAGGCGACATGTGAACCTATCGACGCTAGTCATAGTTTTGTTTTGTTTTTCGTATCTATCGATGAAGCTGTTTAGTTGCTCGTATGGTAGATTTTATATTGGACATACTACAACGTCATTAAAGTACAATTTTTACCTTTAAACACTACTATTGTGTCATGTCTCTTATTTTAAGACTTCTGTGGTAAAATAGATAATTCAAAATAATACTTACTTGTTTTATCACTAATGAATTATCACCTTTCCTCAGCTATCTGAGGAAATGTGATGCGTTTGTAATGCATTTTTTTAAACTACAAAATAAGGTGCATTTTTATTTTTAACTAATTAGGGTGTGACACTGACTTCCCCCAAGTTAAACGGTCGTTAAAAGCTAGGGGCACTGGCCCTCTTTCACGGGATTTAGTCCTGTGGGGTGCAACATAGTGGTGTTTACCCTGCCGCGTTGCGGTCACGCGCATTTAGCTCCAATTCTCAAACTGAAATTCGAAAAACAAATAATTATTGGGAAATTATATGCGATAATATTGAAATTGAATTATAAAATTACAATTGTATAGGTATAGTAATAAAAACACATAGAATTTCTGAATTTTATGATATAAAACCATGAAACCTATAATTATTTGGAGTCGGTGCCAGTCACGCGCAACTCGTTGCACTGCGCGGCGCATTGCGAGCCGCGTAATATTATATATCAAATCTGACAGTGAAAATCTTTGCACGTGGCTGGCATCGACTCCAAATAATTATTACGTACCTAGGTTTTCATATGTGTGGCATAATTTATTTATTTTAATATTTTTTTAAAATCGATCGATTATTTTTAATTTTTATCGTGATTATAGATATGTTGGTGGTACGGCAAGGATGTGAGCATCCCCCCCCCCCCCCCCCCCTCCCACTTCGCACAATTTCCTAATTATAGATGTTGTGATGTCATTCGTTAAGTACTTCCGTTGTCTTGTCCTGGAGGAATATATTAAACTTTTATAATTGCCATATTGGTGACCAAGCTGTATCTTTCCAAATTAAAACACATAGAGCTAGCAGAAAATAATCGGCAAAGCAGAAGCAGACAAACAAAACATGTCTCCCTTTCAATCTGAACTGTCTCAAATCGTACATCATAAGCATGAAAGCGTTTAATGCCGAGGGTCCAAATTACGTCTAAGTGATACATTCCATTTAGAGGGGCAGCCGTGTAGTCTCTCTAAATGGAACATTGGTGTTTACTTGCTACATTTACTGTGGAAAGTTATCATGTCAGTTTTACTTAATAGAGAACTTTTTTAATGTTTTCAGCTCAATAAATCAATCGTAGAAACCGTGATTATTGGATTGCCATTACGTATTCGTATGAGAATCACGTGTACCTTTAGGTAGGATATGATTAAATTCAGATTCTATTTTTCTATTTTCAATTAAAAATGGAAAAATGGTGGAATTGTCTAAAGAAAAATGGTTATTAGCGAGAAAAATTAGCATTCTGGCTTCTGGTGGATACCAAGTTATCTATCTATAGTACAATATCAACAAAACAGTACAATATCTGTTCGCTTATCAATCACTTGACAACAATTTGAACAGAAATGTCACTAAAAGAAGTATTATTAAATATATTCTATGCTAAAAGACTCAAAAATCCACGCAAACCAAGTTGCGAGCTAGTCTGTTCTCTGTAATTGTTTAGACTTCTGACTGTTGGCATTTTTGGACGGGGGTAAGATCTGCCCCTGGCTCCAACCCTGGTAAGTAATAGTCAAAGTTGACTATGAAATCAACTGCAAATAATGAGATTAATGGACGAGTTCGGGGAGCAGTTGTGCAAAGCGTAATATTTGTGACGTTTGAAGCTCGCCAGTCACTCAGACACGACATGCATGGATGTTGCGATACATTATCATAAAGTTATGTGATCGTCGTAAACCTCGCGAGATTGTATTAGCATCGATTACAGAATTGAGGGAAATCATGATCTTTTAGAATAAGTAGTAAGTATTTAATTAGCTAGCTAGTATGTCATTATTACATAATTTTTTGTGTTTTAAGAAATTGCCTACAAATGCTAACATTTTGCTGTGACAACAAATTAAATCCACAGGGTATAATTACTTGAAAAGTTTAAAACTTTCTGTGTTTCGGAAATTTACCGGAAATAAGTTACAATGATATTAATTCCATCTCCGTGTGAAGATGTTTACCAAACCTTCATAACGGGAAATCTGAGAGACCATACCTACCTCCAGTATTTAAACCAAGTTAAACAGCTATAATCAACCCAGATCTGTTACTACAAGCCCAGAATTATCTTCGTACAAATGTCCATACAAATAGCACATAAATAGCACTATTATACTAATCCTTTACAGCGCTAAATACATGTCACCCAACAAATAAGTGCTTTCATTCACAAATTGAGCTCAAAAGCCAATGCGCCAAGAGGGGACCAATTACTTTACCAACTTAATTTTATAGCTTCACAACACATTATGAACTTTATTACGTTATATTAAGTTTTATATTAACTGCAAATGCAACTGCAGATTCTTTCAATTCCCCTATATGGATGTCATAGCTCATTTGGCATTCGATAAAATTAATCCGTAGGGAAGATTAACTTGGGAGGGCTTCGTATTTACACATGTGACGCTGCTGCCTGCAACAGTGCAACGGGAATGCATAATGCAATTAATTGTTGACTTACTTATGATTATTTGTTTTGCCTATAATATTTCATAGCATAGTTATAATTATAATTACTTAAAATGGGTAGTGAAAATATATTTTTGGGAATATTATTTATGGCTCTATCAATGCTCTAGAATGCTCTAGACTTAGAGTATAAATGAGTGATCATTTATACTCTAGAGCACTCTACCTTCTTCTTATGAACTGAGTAGAGTAGGTAAGTACGAGTACATCATTTAAATACGAATTTAATTTATCTTTAATGGTAAAAACCATTATGATGGTTTGGTTTATCTTCACATGGAGATGGAATTAATATTTTTGTGACTTAATTCCGGTCAATTTCCGAAACACAGAAAGTATTAAACATTTAAAGTAACGCTCTATCAATGTTCCAGAATATTCTAGAGTATAAATGAGTGATCTTTCTTTCCAATCTACCTTCTTCTTATAAATTGAGTAGAGTAGTTGAGTACGGAGTACATCATTTAAATATGACTAATTTAATTTATCTGTGAGAAGGTTAATCTTTAATGGTAAAAAGGTGCCTTTCCAAACACGAGACATTAAATAAGCTTTAAAAAGAAAAATTAATAAAAAGCGACCTTCAGTATATGAACTTAATCCTGCCATATAAATTGTTCGTTCGTCACTATCCGGAGCCTTAAAACTTTACAGCTATTATAACGAGTGATATACAGCGATCATAACAACGAGTCCGCTTATTGCGTATCATAATTCCTTCTCGCGTACTTAAAATGCAAATCAGAATGTATCGTTATCATTCCTTTTATGGCTGTTATAAAGCTGGATTGAATTAGTTCTAAGCTATCATTGGATGTTTCCCACAACGATATGAACAACCCTCCGCGATAGCCAAATTAGTCAGATTTTTAGTTATTCTACTAACCACATCCAATATTTTTAGGGGGCCAAAATTTTTTGTGATTTATAATTTGAGACGATTGAGAATTTTATTTATCGCATCTAGACTTTATTATTTATTGTCATGAAAATTTCGTACATTTCGGTGAAATCCATAAAAAAGACTAACAAAGTGCATGACGACCCTAATGACGTCACAGATAAGATAAACGACAGTTTAAACTCATGTAGATGACTATTGATAGGAGAGCACGCAGGGGAGCGGGTCGCCCGGGGTGGGGAGGCACACTCGAGCATATTAAATTATTTTGATGGATGACACTATAATTTAATTTTAATGTGTTTTGATAAAATAGAGCTTTTATGAATGCTAAATCGTGGAACGGTTTAATGGCAGTTTTTTTGACGTCTGCAGAATTTAAATCAGTTTATCGTAATTGAAATATAATTTGCGAGTTTCGTCGTTGATGCGTAAAAAGTGAAGATGCATATTTTTATAGTATTTAGTGATGTTGCAGTTCGTTTGATTGATCATTTTGTTTACAGACTTAGCTTGCTTCACTATATTTTGAATAATGGCATGTAATATGCATCTATAGTTGATGGAATTAAATTACGTTAAGGTCAGACATGTTTTTCGTTAAAATAGCTTCAAAGGTAATTTAGAGAAATAAAATGTTTGACAGTTATATCATGGTTTGTTGAAACCATGGAAGTAATAAATATTTACTATATGTATACTATGTCTGTATGTGCGTAGTTATTATACGTAGTAAGAAAGTACTAATTACGGTTAAGTTTCTGTCAAAGGCAATACAAAATGCACTGTTCGCATTTATATTTGAAGGAAAACAAAGTTGATCCAACCGGTTGATGATGTTGTATCCTGTAATTACACTTCATAAAAAAGAAACTAGCGAAGCTAAACTCGCCGTTTGTATGACACTCTAATACATAGTAGAAAGCTATAAAAATGTAATTTAAAATTTTCCTCGAAGTCCAATTAATTAGCTATAGCACCAACCTAGTATAATACTTACCTACTATCTATTGACTAATGATTCAGAGGGAGGGGCACACTGAGGGCATGTTTAATTATGTGATACAATGCGCCGAGCGGTGCGACATGTGTCCACAGTGTATATAGGCTTGTGATGTCTATAGGGGATTGAACCTGACAGAATATACGGTTTCATTTTTAGTAGTATGTTAGTTCTTGTTATACTAACTTACACTTTAGCATACAGTGACTTGCAACTTGCATGAGTAAAGTTAGTTTTTTCCGATCGTTTTCATAGGAGCCTTTGACATTTTCGTTAATTTCTGTACAAATCTTAAAGAAGATGCGGGAAGGTCCGGGCTCGAAACCGTGTAGTGCCACGTAGCAATGAGTTTTTCGTATTTTTCGAAGACCTACGTACATTTACCGACTGCTCTAACGGTAAAAGAATATATCGTGAGGAAACCTGCACACTGAGATGACCAGTGTGTAAAATGAGGTAAGCACAAAAGATCCTCAAGGGTCGAAGTGCCGCTGGGGTTATTCCCGGCCCCCTATCATAAGATAAGATAAAGAAGAGCGGATTACATTATAATTATTAATAAATTATTAGTCATCGTTTGTGTACGGGGATTAAAGATCTACTGCCTGCTTAGACATTGTATCGATAATGCAAACTGTCGTCGTTAAAATCTATCATAAAAGTTATAACTAGTTACATTGACATACATAAATAGTGTAACAACATTTGATGGCATACATCCGCCTAAATTCCAAGCTGAATCTATTCGGCAGACACTCATAGTATTTCCATATATCACGTGAACGATCGCATCGTACATGAAATGTTTTGGTACTTATTTTCATATGCATAAGGTTTAAATTATCGAGTAAACGGTCTGCGTAGGGAGTTCAATCGATTCGTGCGATGACAGGCAAGCGCGAACGCTAATCGACGCTCATTAATTGAAAACATGCGCTACTGACTTTATTCTAACTTTAGGTAGTTATTTTGTTAGTTTTTTCTGTACAATTTGTTTTTACATGTTGCTACAAAAGAATGAAGGTTTTACTCTATTATATCAGATTTTTTAATCAGTCATTTATAGGCTTTGGTACACCACGAAGTGACCATATCAGCCTCGTTAAGGTCACTAACGGAAGGGATAGGAAGCTCAAGTATTATTAGAGTCAGCCCTTGCTTTAAGAGCTAATATAGCAAATAACAATCATATACACGTTTTTCATGTTACGCATGAAATGGGTTGATTACAATGTTTAGTTCATTTGGGATTGGGATCACAGAATACATTGGGACATCCATTTTATACGTTTTGTTGTATAGGTACGTACCTATATAAGGTAGTCAAATGAAATAGAGCACTACGAATGTTGTTACTTGAATGTTTAAATTATTCCTAATATTTAAATTACTCAAAAATGATTGGTCCGTTTCACAATTAATAAACTCTTATTAAAATAAAATACTTCACTTTATTCGATCTAATCAGAATTTAATGTGCTGTGAAATTACTTTGAATATTAGGTATTTTTTATTACGTACTTGTCAATTACGAGTAGCTTGATACAGGCCCCTGTACGCGTGGGCGGATTCACGACAGAGTACGGAACCCTAATTGATTGGCCCGTGTTAACGACTCATTTTTAGGGTTCGGTAGTCGTGACGACACTCGTTTACAATCGCCATATTTATTGTCTATAAATTACTTTGAAGGGTTTCGGAGCTCGTTGGTACAGACAATGCGTGTTCAATGTCGCAAAAAATATAAGTTCAACGACATTGAAGGTGAGAAAAGGCCTTTCTCATTATTTAACTGAGATCATATTAAATATGCCATGAGGGAATGAACGCGCGCCCGCCCCTGTAAGAGAGACTATTTTTTCTGTCATTCAACTTACTGTAACTTATAATAGCTTGTTACACTGAGCAACGATTTACGAGCAATAAGATACGAAATGTTCCCTACCATACAAAAATTTGACACGGTGTAGAGAAACGTACGTACAATGATAATTTGAAGCCAGATATCGGAATAGATGTAACTAACATTCCCAATAATTTTGCAGGGAAAATCAATATTATTTTGGATTTTCTATTCAGTAATTTTCCTTAGCAGCAAAAAGCTTTCAGTAATACAGAGTCACACAGCATACATCAATCCGATCTGTAATCAATCGATTCATTTTTTGTGAATATGGCCTCTAATGACCTCTATTGCACAGAAAATCGACAAAGTATTTTAGTCGCCACTGTAAATTATGATCCCGCAAATTACCAATAAAACTAGTAACATAATGATTGTTCTTCAAGTCAAGTTACTAGTTACTGCTGTTCTCTATCAGAACCTATGAGATTTTGTTTGGTTTACACTGAGATCGATTACACACAGTCGCCCACTTCGCCGCCGCAGCTGATGCCGGGTGCAGCCAGAAGGATCCGGGATAAGTACCTACGTTACAATGGGAAATGGGATTACCGAGAATTAGCCTGTAAACAAATCCATAATCCACATATAAGTAGTAAAAATTGCGTCCTAGAAGTATAATATATACAGAAAAATGATACTAACTTTTTCTATTTCTTTTCTACTTTTATGTAACTTGCTCGAAATGTAACATTTTTCGTGAGAGAAAACTCTATTAATATAATAATATTAACACACTAGTATCGGAAGTACTAAACAATTAGGTAATTACAGGTGATTATTTCGTCATGCAATGATAAAGATATTCAAAATCTTTTAACTTATACTGCTACTTTTAAATTTTTAATTTCGCGACTACTTTTGGTATTAACTTACGTACATAGAATGTCTTTTCTTTATTAAGAGATCAATTACCATTATGATTTCATTGTAAATAAGTAGATAGGTACTAGTTCTGTATATAACATTACTTACATAATCAAATAAAAAATAAATAAAGAATTAAAATACTTTATTCAAGTAGATATCGTCATCGTAATCTTGCAATTCGATTTCATTGTTGCAAATTAACAGTCAACGCAGCGGTGGCGGCGGGCGTGGCGGCGGCGGTGCGGTGGCTTCGATTCGGTCGCGTGCCGCTGTTATATTAAACAACGATTACAACAACAACTGTTGTCCGCATTATCATCACAATGGCTTGCGTAGACGCAGACCCTAAAATAACTAATATCGGATTTATATGTCGTATGACAGATGGTTTTGAAATGCGATCAGTTGCAGTTTGATTTGGCGTGATTCGTAGATTGTTTGCGATGTTCTTTTCAGCTGTTGACTATAAGATTACTATATAGAGAAGGGAAAACAGTTATCATGTCAGACGCTATAGGTATTATTGAATTAAACACCTCTCTAAATAAATTAACAGGTTTTAAGTTACATACAGGGTTAACTAATTCCGTACTACTGCTAGTAGGTACCTATAGTAAAGTTACAGTATACCATTTGTCAAAAACCTTCGATTAAATCTCAACCTTATGCCTCCGCATTATGATACATTTCAAATTATTAAATTTTGATGTTTTGGTTGGTTGACCTGTGGTCGACTATACTACAGAAGAAACAAAAGAATTCCAGCCTATACCCACTACATACTGCGCAGTAGAACAAACAGGAATCGTTAAAAATGATGTTTACCGGTTCTATCTGTAAGTATCTGTTATATCATATTATGTTTAAAGTATACCATATTTAATTATATTGTAAGGCCAAATGGAAAAAACTAAAAACAGTCGATTAGGTAATATTTCCTCCCCACTGTTGGGACACAGAATAGGTACAAATAAATTGAAAAAGAGAGGTAGCTGTAACTTTTAACGGCACCAATCGCAAGTCAGTAGGTAAAGAGCCTCTTTCAATTTTCACCACAATACACTCAAGAACATACTGTTCACACTCGCAGCGCATTCAATAAATTGCAACGCTTGCTGTAACGTGGTTTGGGTCACAGTATAATGTGTATATCAGTGGTGCAAGTTCCACTCTTGGACTTTTGTTTTGATAATATACCTACTTACTCGTATGTTCATATTATAGGATTCGAGTAAGAAATTGTTAATTTGCATATAAAAGACCAAAAATTAATATTTTACTTAAGTTGCTTGAGTTAAGAAAATGTACGTCTATTATTCATTATATCTCAACCTCGAAAAATCCTACAATATTTACATAGAGTAACTTATTTTTTCCGAGTTTTCGAGCAACCGTTGATCAACCAGTCTATATACTTTACCAAAAACCCAATTCAAAGAAAATTAATAAGTATCAGTGATATGTCGTCGGGGATACTCCAATAACGCGTAACTAACACTTGTAAATATGGTGTATTTTCCTTTAACCGGCCAAAGGATAGTACACAGTATACGACAGTACACGATACTGTACCGTACACGACCGTACACGATACCGTGTGACGATATTGCACGGTATCGCGACGATATTGGACTTATACGAATATATAACTAATTGATGTGTATAAAAAGCGCGAAAAGAAGGTTCAAGGAAGGAAGCTCTAGGTACAATTACCAATTGTGTATTAATTATGCAGTAGAGACACAGTCTATACAACTGCCATAAATGGGCAGGACGTGCAGCAAGCATAGGAAGCTTGCGCTCAAATTAGAATTATGGTTTCAGCTGAAAGGGGGAGCATGTCATGGTAGTATGTATCATGGCTGTCAGACTGCGGACGATGATTTCGTTAACATCAAGGCGACAGTTAAGACCATACACTACTGTCCGCTGACTTTGAAAGTGCAAGACCCGAACAAGCGATGTCGTGCGAACTTCTACAGCTGAAACCTAGAAAGTCTCACCTTGTATCCGCGCTATGCACGTACTGTGCGTGGCGGGTGTTATCACTGAAATTGTACACTGTTCGTTATTACACTGTGGTAGAGGTGTGTATTAGGTTAGGGCGGCGAGCGCTCCGGAGGCGGCAGCGAGGGCGGCGCCCATAAAAATGCAAATGGCGGTGTCGACGAGGGATTTCATTGTTGTATCAATCACACGCCGCTCGCTCCTTATTATTGCGGGATTTTATTCGGGATCCGCGCCGTTTATTGTTTTCGAAAAGAATCTTTTCGGAGATGCGCGTTGTTCTGAGTTGTGTAGGTAGATACTGTGTAGATACTTACATCACTATTCATTTGTTGTATTATTTCAGGACAGGATTCTATGAAATAAATAGCCTATCTATTGGTTTTAAGTAGTATAATTTTTTTTTTGTTTACTAAAATATTATAAACTTATAGGTTCCTACTGCGAACTTAAGAGGGTAGCCTGCGCGTGAAATATTTCTTTATATCTATAAATTTTCTGAAAAAAGTAATTTTATGCAAACATGGTGGAAGAACATTACACGATTTTTCACGCGCAGACCACCCTCTTAATAGCGAATAACCTTACTGAACTTGATTTATTGCTATGAAATAAAATTATAAATACAATGTATTTTAGTTCATTTACATGTTTAAGGGAAACTTACAAACGCCTCGTTAACTGAGATTAACTTTAACAACGTCTTCAAATAAAACAATACAAGACGACGAACCTGACAATGACAGCCGACTAAACGACGACACTCCAGTTTTACGCGCGCAAACAATTATTTATTGCACCGAAAACAACCAAACACCCTATACATACCCCGATGACATAAGCTAAACTGAGCTTTAACTCCTAATCGCAAGGTCTTACATCGCAAGCCACCTTCCAATCCTCAAGCGAGCAAGATTAATAGGGCATAAAACGTAAGATAATACAATATACAAGAAGACACGTTGTTAACCGTTCCCTTGAACGCCAACGTCGAGTATATCTAACTTTCTCCCTCGTTCTTCAACTAGACGAATTTATTGTTCTCCCTCGCACACTTTCAATTATCTGCCTAATCCCTCAATTACGTCGACAGATGTCGCTCGCGTCTTCGAGCTTATGTGCGAGTTTAAAGTACCGTCCGCAGAACCAATTACTGTTGAACGTTGAGATTTGTGGCTTTCGTGGCATTGTAATTAAGTGTCCTTGTTTTCGATTATAGCATTATTTAAATTTTAAATATTTAACGATCTTAATAAGGTACCTACCATCACATCACCTCAGAACACACAGATAGTAAATGTACAGTATGGTTGCAAAAACATAAATAAAACGTAGCATTAGCACTGACTAGATTTCCGTTAAGGTATTTTTTATGCGCGAACAGCCTTATATTCACATTATCGCCTTTATTTTATTTTATTTCAATTTGAATTGCGATCATTGTTATTGTCAGTACTGTATTGTACAGTATTGTCAAACACGCCGCAACCTATACTGGTTACGCTTAAAGTTTTAATTTATCTGTTTTTTAAACAGCAAAATAAGTATATACCATTGTTTTGTTGTCCGTACTTAAAGGTGCGTCCCTTAAGGGTAGGGTAGGACACGAGTTAGCTAATAATTAATATTATAATTAATGTTGCAATAACGGAAACCGCAGCACGCCATTAATCCGGACCGGCAGTTTGTATCCATTGGATAATTACAACGTTTTTAGACTCAACCAGTTCATTATTTACTTGAATAATAAAATAAAGTAAAAGGATGTGTTTAAAAATGATTAAATCTGGGTTTATTTCAAGCGATAACGGATTATTGGCTCTAGGTGTAGAGTCCCACTTCATTACTATTGCTGTGATGTACGAGTAACATACCATATATAAGTTAAAGTGGTTTTACTACATATTTATGTACTTTAAATTAATGAAACTATACTCTACCAACTGTTTAAAAAAAGTTGATGTTACTTCTGATGTCTGAAATACAATATATCAAAGGACTTATTGCGAATTGATACGGAATAAAATCCAATGTCAGCTACAATAATAACCGTTACTATCTTTTAATCTATTAAAATCACGCGCTCTAGCAATCACAAACTGACGTAGCTGCTTAATAATTTTAATGCCTCCACACGAACTGTGACGACATTAAATTTAAAAAAATACCGGATAAGCTTTAGTAGACCCCACGAACAAAGGGTTCTGTAATCTAAATGAATTAGATATACCTTAGATGATTCAAATTTACCCAAAAACGAATTAATAACTTAACAAGTAAGTAATTTAAAATTTAAATTGAGTACCTAAGTATAACAAAATATAAGCATATATGCGGAAATTTACAAATACTAAAAGCTATGTTATTATCTTAAGCATCTTTCTTTCAAGTAGGTTAATATCCATGGCGAATTAAGCTTAATTTTTATATAATTTAGGGAAGTCCTTTGAGACAAACATACGAAGCGACTGAGGATCGCAGACTTTGAAAACGAAACCCTAAATATTGTAAGCCTCCTCGTGCAGAGTGGTATAACTCTCTCACGCGTGTTTTGCTCGCACTAGAGCCGCTTCAAAAAGTCATTAGTGTAGCTAATGACATTAATGAAATCGTCAGCCGCTACCGAACGGCATTCCGGCCTGTCGCCCGCAATAATTACCATTTTGACACGACAATCGACGATCGACTCAGTGTCTTCTACACTTACTTGTTCCGAACTCCATCGTATGAATCATTATAAATCCGACTCTATTGTCACGAATTAAATTAAATTTTTGTAGTTTATACGATTGAGATTTCAGATGAGAAATCATTTTTAGTCGTGATTGGAGAAGATCGTAACTCGATGTTAAATTATTGTTTAGATTTAGCTCTCACTAGCAGTAATAGAGGTTAAACTGTATTGCAGGCCCCAGAGGTATTTCCCGGCTTAGATAATTATCAGTGGTTGTATTTAATTTCTCCGATGAGACGGCGGCTGACGCTTTCATTTGTCAAGCGTCGGACGGTTGGATAGATTACCCGTGTTATGCCTACGCGATCGAGTGATATATTAAATCTCGATGGTATTAAGATAAAAAGGCCAGTTTCTATTATTGGCAGGCAGTTAATTTCTCCGTTTAGACACGGTGCTTAGTGAGATATCGATTTAATTAGAGTTGTTACACTGCGTTTTCTAGTAGGTACTGATTATTATTACTTCATGTAGTATGTATAATGTACTATAGTAACTAATACAAGAGAGTATACCATTTGATACTTATTATTTGATACATTCATATGAATGTCAAGAAATCTTAACAAAAACATATGGCAAAAGGGCTTCATAGAGTATAGCTTGATGTGTCTTGCACTGTAGTTACACTGGTGTTTTAATTGTTTGCATTGCCAGCTTTATCAAATAGGTTCAAATTCCTACTAGAAGAATGATTAAAAACTCTCTGAAAGTATTAATAACTTCAATATTCATGATTGCCTTCATCAAATGTATTCGATTATGACTATGTCAAAATTTTCCGTTTACTTTGTACACACATATTTTATCACAGCTAATTAGCTGTGATAAGAAAAAATAATGGATTTATACAGTTTTTATACTAACAAATTTACATAGTGACGATTAACCTTAGACTGATGATGCAAATGCATTTATCCTCTTATCTAGAGAAGTAGGTAGACAAGGGTCATATTGTTATTCCCTTAGACACTGATTGATTAAACCGGTAAAATAGAGACAGAAAGCAGGGACATTGGACAAGTCACTATATAAGATACAAGCTTATATACTAGGCAGATATAGTTACTCCCGTTTTAATATACGCTCTCCCAATGAAAAAAGACCTAAAATAGTATCATGGCTCTCCATTGTGTACTCATAGCGTGAAGAAACATAATATCATGTAAATAGAAAAGAAAACAGAACGATATCGCAGTGCCCGCTTGTTCCAGAGCGTGACATAAAGACGTGTACTTACGTATGACGACGGCGGTATGTATGAGAGTTCCGAACACGCGGACACAATCGATAGCACATTATTCATAAGAGTTGGCGACGCGAGCCGGCCCGCTCTTAAGTTCTGCACACTGAAACCCTTGGAGTAGGTGTTAAAAAGACATTATCTATCAACATTAAAAAAATCGATGTATGAAAATTGCTTTGCCTTCCTTTTTTCTGGAAAAATTATTCTGACTGGTATTAGAATTAATTTTTTTTGGAAATTACTATTAATATAAAGAAGGATGGCGACACAGGGCCCAGCTATAACAGGGCCCTGTGTCGCCAACTATATAAAATAAACGAAGACCTCGTTTCAGACATCTCATCAGACATCAAAGATACTCCTAGATCTTGGAAACCACTGGTCCAATTTTTATCAGCTAAGAACACTCTCAATAAAATTCTCTATTAAATATAGAACGGGGTCCAAATCTGACCACCCGCTCTCAAGTTATGATGCCACAAACAAACAGACAAATAGACAAACAGGCAAACAGACCGACAGACAAACGTGTCAGTCTTATAACATGCCCTCTGTCGGGGGTTAAAAAATAGGTCTCGTTGATGTCTTTTATATGGGGCTTTGAATAAAACTCAAGTTAGTACAATGTATTTTCTTTCGCTCCTGCTATGATATTATTTTTGAAAAAGGTATTTTGTAATAACCTATAAAGCACAATATTTTTTAAACAGGTTTGAAAATAGATGTATAATTATTTTCCGACATGTATTTGTGAAACCCAAAATAAAATTATTACTTGTCAACTTGTATCTACAGCGTTTAGTGCTCATAGAAAAATCAAGCGACCGCATTCAGCTTTTGCCCACACATTAAAAACTGCCTCACTTTGCCTGATTTTTTTAATAAAAAATGTTAAAAACTTTTAGCTTTCAACGACAGTGGCGATTGTATGGACTTTCACATATTTGAAGTTTGAAGGTAGACTTGGCGAAGTAAAATAAAATAACAGAACGGATTAATATATAATTTAATATTAACAATCACATTTTCCACATATTTTTTTAGCGAGAAGCTTTACTCCATGTCAGCCTTAGTCGGGCAATCGAGCGCCACACAGCGTCGCGACGCATGTTCGCGGCAAGGCGCGGCATGTGAACGATATTGTATTATCTCCCTGCTGTTGCTGAATATCAGATAATATGAGGCTGTCGCTCTTTTTATATTATGTGCTTTTCAAGCAATGGGTTTGTTACAATGACAATTCCTGTGTGTTTATGATTGTAGCGGGACACTTCTCCTGAAATCCTCTAGAATATTTTGGAATCATCCAGCTCAGCTTTTTTTAGGTTGCGTCTCTACGACTGCCCCATTTTATCGCAGCAGTGCTTAGAAGCATCAGGAAAAAATGCCTAAATAATGATTACGAGCATACAAGATCGAGTGATCACATTTCAATGGATGAGTTACCTACCATAATTTTATAATATAGTCTTAGACATGGAAGCTCGAAACAATAGACTCAAGTTATAGTAGTATTTCTTGTAACTGAAAAACCCTAAATTTTATTTCAAACAACAATCACCGCGTAAAAGCACAAATTGCAAACGACCATCAGCCAATCCTAAACGCATTAGCTGCTATCGATTCGACCACTACATGTGTCTACTTTGTGACTACATCTTCCGGGTCCCCCTACTCTCTCCAGAGTGGGGGAAGGAGGGGGAGCGAAATAGACAACGCAAAGTCAATATGTGGAAATAATAATAAAGGATCGCACGGGCCGCATACGTATCGGTGCATTATCGTTGTATTATCGGTGTAGCATGGGTAACGAGTCGATGTTTGCTATAGCAGTTTAAGTCACTATTGTTTCTTTATTGCTTATTTTGTACATGAACGAAAGCTTTTGTTTATAGTGATTATACGAGTAGAATTTTGTTTTCTTCATCTAGGCATTTGCATGTTTTATTTACTTAGGAGTATCTACATAAGTATACTTTATTCCAGACTAAAATCAAGGTGATTCCAATAGATAATTTTAATGATCATAATTGTTTTATTATTCTAGAAGTGAAAAGTCAAAGAAAACGACCGTGGACCATTTCAACTCCCATCCACGGTTGTTAATATTTGACAAAAGTTCCCTCATCCACTCGCTCGTCTGCCCTCTTACCAAGACGAATTTGGGTTACAGTTTTCTCCGTTAGGTAAATGTGATTTATGTAATAGCATAGAGTTGGTACTTTATATACTCGTACATACTAACGTAAAGAAACTATTTAATTTATATTGTGCAGAAAATAGGCATCTAGATATTAATAACATTATCCACAACCAGTTTAAAAATGAAATATTATATGTTATATTGATTACAAAACCAATGGTATACGATTTCATATAGGAGTCTATAAAAAATCTGTGTACGATCAGCACATATCTCGAACATGAAATTTGATGTGCCATCATATCGATATTACGACGACCGTCCGTCTCGATTCCGTTCGATTCCCGACCCGAATCGATTCATGAATATATATTGCCCTTTCTCTCGTACTACGTGAATAATGAATTCGTCTGTCGTGATTGTATTTTTCCGATACTTGTGTTATAATTTCTTTTATTCTATTTTAGTAGACGTTTAATAGTAGGTATTATAATGAACATCAGTGTAAGACGAGATGAGAGGGTATGTCAATTAATTTAGGATTACCAATATTTAGACAATAACAAAACACTTGAATTCGTATGGAAATTGTTTTAATGTCAGTTTTGGTATAGTAGGTACATTTTATTAGTTACATTTTTAGGGTCAGGTCATTCGTCAGTCCATCATAGTCGTTTACTTCATAACTTGTATATGACCAAAAGTAAAAACTTACAAAATCATAAACTGTTTAGATAGATTAACTTGGGAGGTTAATCTATCTAAACAGTTTATGATTTTGTATAGTATAGATTTTGTATACAATAGAGTTTGATAAGTAGGAAACTTTACATTTATTTTAATACACGTCTAATCTTAAAATAAAAACAAGTAGGTATACCTACTTATTTTGTCAACAAGTGCAATGTAGTTCAGCGACTGAAGCGTAGCACCGATGTTATTGGAAAACTTTCAGTAGAGTACGTTACAATGTAGACGGTCGCCGAAACGATCATCCTACCAGACACTTATAGTGCTTTCGTTGACCAGCTTTTAAGGTAGGTACTTAGATAGATAGTACCTTACCCTTCAGCTATTGCTTAAAAATATTTAACATTTATGGTTATGATTAGATTTAAAAAATATAGTGTTTCACAGGGTTTTACTATATTTTACAAACAAATACCTGAAGATGTGTAAACCGGTCGTAATTAATAAAATACAGTAAAAACCTGTGAAACAGTATATTTTTGGAATCTAATCATGTACTACAAGTTTCACCAAGTACCAACAACCGCAAGTATTAAACATTTATGGTTATGATTATATGTTTGGCGTATATATAAATGTATGTATTAGGTTAGTGTAAAGATATTTTTTTAATGGAACTTTTCCATTTATTACGTGAATCTGTAGGTAAGTACAATAAGGAAATAATGTGCATAATAAAAGCTCTCATTTAATTTGTAATCAATTGTACTTTAGTTCTTTAAAAGGTTTTATAATTATATTTGTTTTGATATAAAAGTTATACCTATATAAGATGCTGCGAGGTCTGTTCAAGACCCTCGCAAGTCGCAACAATATTATGTGGACAATCGACCGAGTCAGCAATAACTTTATGCCCGACACGCTTTACGTCCTACTTGCACGATATCGCTCATTCGGGACACTGACGGACTTGCTTACCACACGTATTTTGCTATTATTATACTTTATTGAGCTATTTCAACCGTAAATGTAATAAGTACTAAATGTTTTATGTTTACACATTGCAACAGCTCCAATTAGGTAAATGCTCATTTCTCCGGTTTAGTGTTCGGTAGCAAGGCCATATTTTCATGTAGGTAATATTTTATGATGGTATTGACGTAGGTATGTAAAAACTAAATTATACAGAATATATCTCATTTAAATAGATTAAATACGACATCAACTTCGGAACGGAAAACTTCTAATTATTGTAAGTTGGGTTGAATGTGTGTACGAGTATTGATACGCCCAAGATCCGTTTATAAATATCATAACTCTAAATTAAATTTTTAACTAACCCCCGACGACGTACCATTGTGGAGATTCCCTTACTGTTTCCTGGTCACCATCAAAGTCTTCAAGTTCCAGACGTGGAAAGGGAATCATGGTCGTAAATATTTGAGTTAAACCGAGAACCACCTAACTGTTACCGTTCCAGAGATTCCATCATGCTGCATTATCCCAAGATACTCCAAGATCTTAGAACTACTGATCCAGTTTTTATCTGGCATTGCTAAGAATACTGAAATTGATTGTGCTTCGGGCTTCGCCCTACGCTGTCTGTCTTAAAATCCCTCTCTCTACAAATCCTTCTTTTTTTAAGGTCTCAGGATTCCCTACTACTTTAATTCGAGAAGACCCCATCTAACTATTATGGTTTCTGCAGCTTGATAATCTTCAAATTCTTCAAAATTCATACTGTGAAATTGAAGTTCGTTTACTGTTCCTGATCATTACCATATCCTTAAAGTTTAAGACGTTGGAGACGCAGTAAGAACCTAATTATTTAAGCACAAATTCGAACCATCTATCAGTAATAGCTATAGCTATTACAGTTCCAGAGATCCCATCTGACATCAAAGATACTCCAAGATCTTGGAAACCACTGATCCAATTTTTATCAGACCAAGCTAAGCATACTCACAACAAAACTATGACCTTCTATTAAATATAAAAACCAGGTCCAAATCGGACCATCCGTTGTTAAGTTATGATGCCACAGACAAACAGACCGACAAACAAATGTGTCAAACTTATAACGCCCTCCCTCGATCGGTCGGGGGTTAAAAACAAACGGTAACACCAACATGTATGCGAATATTGATGGTGACAAAAATGCTTTGAAACGTTTAGGTAATAGAATGTATCTCCGTTTGGAGAACTTAAGAACTAAAGTAATGTCAGTACTACCGGTGGTTCATCTTGCAGTTTCCTCACAAATATTACTTCCGTGACTCTATCATTACAATGGTACTGTTTAAATGAACTGAAAGAACTGTCGCAATAAACAAATTCACCGGTCGAAAAAACGTTCAGTGTACACGGGAGCACATCCATTTGTTATCCATTTTGTCGTGTGTATCTCGGGTCCATTAATAACTCGGACTTATCCCGGCCTAATCTGCCGCTCATTCCCGCTTTCCGCGGCCGATTCTTTTTCGCGCCAAAAAACTGCCGCCATGTTGGCTTCTGTCCGCACAGATTTATTGCGTTGGCGGATTAAAAGCTTGATAAATAATAAAACACTCAGAGTGAGATTCCGATCGCGCGATATGTGCGGTCGGCTCGATAGGCGCGGTTTTATGGCGAATTTTCAATTTGTTTCGGCGGTGATTCGGTTTATCGGGGATTGCGTCGTTTGTTCGCTTCTTGGGGACAAAAGGGATCAATCCCGAATGTTTTTCGCAAGATCCTAGCTTTATTATTGATGGTCGTAACGGTAATTGAACTGTTTGTTCGGTAATCAGATGGGATTTTTTAATGAATTATTTATGTAAGTCAATTTTTATGTACGCGCATATCATTCGAAATTGATACTGGTGAAAGCGATTAAGTAAGTATTTATGCATACGCATAGCAGTCATCTTGTACTTTGTACAAAGTATCAGCCGAAGTATTAAAATTACTATCAAGCAGTGCTGCGAATCTGTAACACACTATATGGAAGATTTTGACATTACTTTTAAAGTGCACCCCACTAAACTGGGTGCGATAAGGCAAACGAATGCACATTCAAAATGTAGCGGCTCAGTCAAAACAACATGTAATACCTTAATTTAAATTTAAATGACATCTAAGCTCGCCGCCGATAAAATCGGTCACATCATTACGCCCCGACGCGACGTTGTGCACTTAGAGCCCCTACATACTATCCAATGACACAGCAGTTTAGTTGGTGTACAATTAAGTAGTAATTTTCAGTGTCTTGGTTATCCATCCACTTAGATCCATCTATACGAGTATTATGCAAAACTTTGAATTAAAACTTTCTTTTTCAAATAATATTACAGCTTGTATCATCTGATCTAATTAAGGGGTTTCAGCAAGATATTATTTTCTCAATTAGCGTAAAGCGCTTTTATCTTTTAAGTAAAACCACTTAGATCCTCTATATTTTACAGAACTTTGAATAAAACCTTTGTTTATAATAGAAACTTATGAAAACCTTTCTTTTTTTCAAATTCTATTACAGTTATATCACAAAATATGACGTGATGAACAAACACAATAACAATAGTAAAAACACAAGCTTTTTAACGAAAGCTAATTCCGACTTGATGAGTAGCTTACACGGGAATAAGGGCGGGATTACATGATGGGCGTGAGGGTGAGTTCACCGCGTGCATCAACTTTCATTTTAAATTTGAAGCTTAAGATTCGCTGATAGATAACATCGGTCAATGCCTATGGGATAGACGGAGTGAATATAGGTACCTATTGTGAGCTTCACATCGTTATATCAAAACAAAAAGTTGATAATTATTACGAAACTTAATATAGATAACAAAAAGAAATTCGTAATAAGACGCGAAAATTAATAAGAAAGGTAAGCTGAATCCATTAATCAGAAGTTAAAAAGTAAAAATTAAAAAAACAGCCTACGCTTTCCCGCCTCGGCGGCTGCGTACTCCTATCAAAAATCTCAGTCGTTTCATTAACTCACCAAAAGAAAAAAAAATGTCGCCGAAAAAATGGAAAAGCAGAGATTAAATTTTAAAGGTACTCTTTCTAAATTAATTAATAACGGAGAGGTGACGGCGGGAAAAAATTAAATGTCAAAATTACAACAAGATTCGCTTTAATTATGTCTACAAAGGTTGGGGGTGAGACTGAAGGGAGATTTCTAATTACATTTTCTTAATTTGTAAAGTTTCAGCCTCGTTTCAGCTGCATTTAGACTTGTTCGGTTTTTATACAAGGCCTCCAATGTTTTGATTTGTACTAGTCGAGTTAATTTATATTTCAAACGCTGAGTTTATGTTTCAATAATCTAGCAGTGTGACATTAAAAATAAATTTGTACTTTTCATGTATTGTGCACAATAAAGTGTTTCTATCCCGAGTGTTTATGTCATGAACGTCTGTAACGTACGTTTACATCGCGCATGAAAATGGATGTAAACTGTAATACTTTCTTTCATTTGATTATTTACAAACGCAATAATTAATACTGGTAGCTCTGCACTGTTATTATAACCGTTACTGATTCCTTAGATAATTTTAAACGTAAAGCATTAACATTTTTATATTCACTTCAAGAAAAAAATGCAAAAAGGGTTGTATTTTTTCATCGCCCACTGGGGTCCGACCAAATTGAAGATAATTCAGTTTATCGCTTTAATATCTCTTTGTCTTTCTAAATTTGCAAATGAGTTTTTTTAATAACGCCAAATTTGTAGAGGCGGGTTGCTTCCTCTAATCCTTTTATGATTTATAGCCGTCATGCGACTAGATACTTGGATAATAAAGTTTGTACTCTTGTTTGTTAATAAATCGATTTAAACCTATAAAGTTGCTGTGGTAAATGGTTTATAGAAACAAAGTTTCACTTAAAAACGTAATCAATCAATATTCCAAATATCGTTTCTGCAGAGCGAATGCGCGCTATGCTTCGTACTTTTTTTTTCAGAGCCTGTATCCATTAGTGTGTGAGCGTACCATCGATCAAAAACACAATTCCAATTTACCTATCGGCCACAAATTCTTCAAAACGACTGTCCGATCTCGCGCAAATAAAGATAAAAAATAAATTGCCGTTAGCTGTGTTTGGGGCTTTGTGGCTTTTTGTCCATACACTAGATACGTAGGTAAATATAATGTATCGACATTTCAATTCAGCGTACTAATTGCTGTTATCTAGGTAAGTATTAATAATTAGTAACCAGAATAAAAACGTAAAATATTAATTAAAATACCTATATACCTATCAATATTTTCAGAGACTCATATTTTTTGTAAGTACAAGCCTACTACATTAGTAGTAGTAGCTAGATTCAAATATTACTCCTACAAAAGGTCAATATTCCTCTAGTTACCCATGAATGACAGCTAGCCTTTCATAACGCCGCCAGCAAAGTTTTGAGTCTTATTAGTAATTATTTATTATGATTTAGTTAACTCATTACTAAACAATAAGCTTCGTGGAGCCAAACGCAGTGGCCTCAATGACTTATTGATGGATCTTGTGCTTGAGAAGAAACATTAGTTCTCACAATCAATGTTGTATACTAAGCATTAAATAGATTGGAAATTATTTGATAGCTAATAAAGACCATTAAAGAATCGTGTACTCGTATTACAGCTGTGTAGATTATTGGCTAATCAATATCAGATCGGTCTGTGGAAACCATGTAAGTAGTAATTTCACATACATCATAGACTGACATAATTATAAAACATTACAATACAATACAATACAATCTTTTATTGATAACAATAAGTTACAGGTCAATACAATAATTCAATTCAATTCAATACAATAAAAATAAAATAAAAATGATTATAATGTCCAATTAAGAAAAAAAAAAAAAATTCAGTAAATGATTCAATCGCTTCCTTGTCAATAATGAAATAAAATAAAAAATAAAATTAAGAATATAATATAATAGCAGGTACCTATTGTAAAGATAGGTACCTATTGCAATGATTAATTTAATTTTAATTTTAGAAATTCGTCATATGAGTAAAACGATTGCTTGACAAGCCAATCACGTAATTTCTTTTTAAAAACAAATGAGCTCGGGGCGCCAGTGACATCGCTGGGCAATCTGTCGTACACTGCAGGTACCATAGCCTGGACGGTTTTTGAGCTCTTCGCGAGGGAGTGCGAGGGCGGTCGGAGCCTGTTGGCGTGGCGGGTGCCGTAGGAGTGGCGGTCACCGAGTCGCAAGTAGTGGTCAAGGTTCTCCCTAGCATAGGTAGCGACCTGGAAGATGACTAGGCATGGCAGTGTCATTATGCCCAAGGACACGAACAGCCTCCTAGCCGGCTCGTCGTGATCCACACGTGCGATCACTCGTATGGCGCGTTTTTGCAGTCTGAACACTCGCTGCCACTCGGCAGCGCGTCCCCACAGTCCGACACCATACTGCAGAATTGACTGCACGGTGGAGAAATAGCAGTTGCGCACTGCTTCCATGGGTAGGACCGAGCTCAGTCTACTAAGGGCAAAACACGCTCCCCCTAGTTTCCCACAGATCTTTTCAATGTGGTATTCCCACGTCAGGCTATGGTCTATGCGGTAACCGAGAAAGGAAACTACCGACACCTGCTCGATCGACACTCCCTCGATATTCACCAGCAACGGCCGGCGCCTGCGACCCGATAAGTCGAACTGAACAAATTGGGTCTTTGCTAGATTCAGCATAAGTCCGTTCCAGTGAAACCACGTGTGCAGTTGTCTAGCGACGGAGTTCAACTTGGACTCGAGCGCGTCGAGCGAGGGGGCGATCACAACGGCGGCGACGTCGTCCGCGTACATAAACACCTCGGCCTCCGTCACGGTACTGGGCAAGTCATTCATTAGTAGAGAAAAGGCCACGTTAGACAAGGATGAGCCTTGCGGCACGCCCCTCTCCGTGGACAGACCATCCGACATTAAACAAGTATGGTATAGGTAAATCAGTCTCTTAGTCGTCGGGAAAAATTTAATTCGGATCATCAACACGAAAGAAGTCGTCGGTATATTTGTGGGTAAACGTGTGAATACACGTTCAACCTCATACAATTAAATTCTGTATAATCACTACACACACCTACAACAGCTAACAGCGACTGCCTTATCCGATTTACCTATAACATACAGCTGGAGTCAGGTGTACGTGTGAAAAGCATAAACCAGCTTACTGCTGCGGTAACTGCTTATTGATACCGTAAGGCTAGCACTCGGTTCGAGTACAGGATATAAGTACTTTTTTGAACTGTTTCAAATGTAAGGTGGAATATTTAGACTCTAACCTCAGCCAATACCTATACGAGTAAGATTTCACGAACACACGAGCCATTAGTCGTCGACAAATCGCGGTTACTATTAACTGAAGCAGAGGGTGGCGATAACTCGCCGCTTGACAAATGACACCAACCAAACGCGTCGCCTAATGATGTTGGCTTTACTTGTGTTTACCGCCGTTAATCGTGTCTTATACGAATACGAGTACGATAAAAAAAATTGACAACACATTGTGACGTAGCAAAAATCTCGTAAGCGTGAGGTTTGGTGATAAAGTTTTAGAGCCTTCGATTGACGTAGTATTGTAAGCGGGTTTAACGAAATCATTGGTCTTTTGTCAGGAGTCCAACAGCTGTTTATGTGAATCTCTTTTATTTCAGGAAATTTTTAACCGCGACATCAAAAAAGACATCGACATCCGCGACATCGCGAGGAGGTTTTCTATTCACTTAGGTTTTTTGTATTATGAATAATTTGAAATATGGTACAGATATAGTACTTGCGGGCTTACATCTGTTCTAGGTAAAAAATTGGAAATAATTTTATTTTCATCGAAAATGGGGTCCGAAATGGAGGACTGAAAACTAAAAGTGGGTCAACTAGGGCAAATGGGATATTATATGAAATGTCTTTATTTGCACATTACATAACATTTTTTTATTTTATTTTATGTGCTTTAATTTTTAGCTTAGGGTCAAAAATATGCCAAATGACCGACCCTGAACTCTTGCAAGCTGAAAAAATTTAATTATGCTACTTGGACATTTTGCGACTTGGACATTTCGCGACTTGGACGTAATTTGGAGTCTTGACATTTCTCGATCTATCGATAGCTAATCTCCTATATTTTACAGGAAAAATAAAACAGAGTTTCAGAACTTAACTATTTATGTAAATTATAAAAATGATATTTTTATATTTAAACGACAAAAAAATTTGAAATGATTAGTACTGATGATGTATTTATTGTATACATCATCAGGATGTATTTATTCCGGAAAAAATAAAATGAAGTCTAAATAACCATTAAATTAAAAAAAAATCAATAGATAAATACTTATTTCTTTTAATAACGGAACTTTCGGTGCGCGAATCTGACTCGCACTTGACCGGTTTTTCACTTATTGGCTTCCTTTCGGCCGAAACCAATGCTTCGTAACCAGTTACGAAGAAGTCTTTCTACGTAACCATTGACTTTGAGTCGGTATTTTTTTGACATGGAATCTATTCATGTCTTACACACTCGCTTTGTATGTGAGTGCACTTGTGTCGAGTCTACGTGACGAAAATATCTACTTTTAGCATACCACTAGCTCTTAAACTATTTAACCTTTTAAAATGGAAGTTAGACCATTGATTATAGTCATTCGGCGCCGTTCTAACGATACCTAATAATAACTGAAACATTGTTTCCCCGCTTCGCTACAGCTAGCCGAAAAAAATATGTCGCCAAAAAAAATTACCGGCTTACATTAAATTCTCTATAACTTTGGAACTATTACAGATATCGAAACACTTGAAACTGCGTTATAATGTGCTTGAATTACGCTACTTAAAACGAGGTCTCTTTTTGTATCTGGTTTCAACAATTGAAAATAATTGACAAGTTTCATCAGTTGCTACGTCATGGCTCGCAGCAAAAGTCGTAACCTGAAGAGAAACTGCAACCGAATTCGAAAAACGGCAATGTCTCATGCATAGCGGTAACGCACCTACCGTTTTTTAAGATAAAAATCACAACAATCGGACAACTACGAGCAAAGTAACAAATCATCATGTCACAGTGAACGGAGTGAAAATGCAAAGCGTCCGTCTTCGCCAGTAGCTGGGCCGTCTGGAATGCCTTGTAAGCGTCGAGCGATGAGTGTTGAGGCCGGACAAGTAGATACTTCATATCAAAATTCTAACAATGAACCTTCAATTTTTATCAATCAGCCTCAAGGGTCAAGTATTCGCTATCGTGATGCAGACCGATAGATTCCATGTTTCGGCAAAGCCCTTCTGCCTGGCAGGTTTTTTTGTACTCTTTTAAATATTTTTTTAAGGAAATATCAGAATGAAGTTTTAAAATAGTGGTTCGTTGTTGTAGCTAAATGCTCGGTATAAACAGACATATAGGTAAGTTCCATGTTTTCGGCGAAACTTCTAAAGGTTTTCCGATCACGTTTCCAAGGGTTAAATTTTTGTTTACCGGTTTGATATGAAGTTTGATTTATTTTCACCCAGTGAGAGCTAACAAAATCTTGCCTTGCAAAAGTCTATGCAAGGGTCGAATCAGAAAGGATATGTATGACGTAGGTGAATGGTAATTTTTTATACGAATGTAGAGATAGTAAAACTGAAATATTAAAGTTGTGGTCTCCCTTGTGAAGTTAAACGAAACTATTTCATTGCACCTCCGTAACACCGATTGTTAAGTGCACCAGTGGTGCCTTCGTAACAGGGTTTCTAATTCCTGGATCCTTAATTTACTAGTTTAAAATGACAACTTTAACAGATATCTTGTATTTCTTGTGACTTGTAACTAAAAGGATTGTTGTTAAATAACCAGTTCAATGTATACATACAGAACTACTATAGATAATAAAATAGGAATCATATTTATTGAAGTAGCAAAATTACGAGTCAATTTATTATTAACAGAACTCACTCAAAAACTAATTATTACGTTCCGATACAAAGTGGTAGCCTACCTCAGAGTATGGTAAGTCATTATCTCTTACAATCACAATCCCAGCAACGCCGACGCAACAACTAAAGAGTACGAGTAGCTAGCTAATAACAACACAATAAAATAATGAAAGCCAATTCATATTCATCGGATTTAATTACCTGAAAAGCAAGATGGCTGACGGACATGTGAAGATATTTATTCGTCGCCGCTACTCACTACTGAAAGCGCATTACTCGTATCTCTATCAAACCATTACAGAGCTCTCTTGTGAAAAATAATAGATATTCACATAATTATTCCGACCCTCCTCGCCTGAGTGAGATAGAAATAATATTACGGCCATATGTTGAAAAAAGAGACAGAAATACTTCTCGCGGTTTGTTTGCAAGCACTTAAGTAATTGAATACAGGGGGCTCGCGTAAGTCGGGGCATAAAGGAAGACTGGAAAATAATAATATAAGTAATAATGTTTCTGGCGTCGCGAAAGGGTCGCAACTTATTCAGGCGGCTCGTAAATATAATAATAAACATACGTCACGGTGTTTGTTAGTCCCATACGCTGAAATGGCCCCATCTGAACTACGTGTACAAAATGAGTATCTGCCTGTCTCACGGACCACTTATCGAATAAGTTTCAGTGAGTAAGTGTTACGTGACCTCTTTTTACCCTTACTTATATAGGTAGATAGGTAAGAAAACAATTATGTACATAATTTTTATATCTATAATAAGTTTACCTAGTAAAGATAAAGAACGCTCTGGATTGGTTTTTCCTTATCTTAATGATAATTCATTTTATCTCAAATGTCCATTTTTGAAAACTAACACCCCAGATATAACAAACAATATCGTATAAGAGTAATTGGTAAAAAAAAAATTGTTTGGTTTGGTTAGTCTTCACTAAGTTAAAAGTTAAACTTATACCTATAACTGTACGACTAAAATGTCTTGTTTACAACAATAACACAACCGATATAAAAAATATGTATAACCCAAAAATCGTATAAGTTGTGCCCAAGCCCCTGGCGTATCAGACGTTTATATAACGCTAATACAACTTATTAAGAATCACAAAACGTCGTGATAAAAAGCACGCCCTTTGCCGAGATAAAAAAAAAATGAAAACTAAAAAGCACGCGTGTTTTATAAGCTGCATTATGAACCTAAAAGCCGTGCAATAACAGCGACTTTACGAGCAAGTGTGTTCAAAAATATCTATTCAAAATGATTTCCAATTTTTCTAGATATACGTCTGGGATATTGGCTATAGCAGAATAACTGGCAGTTATTCTAATAAATATTGTATCAACAGTATAACTAAGGATACGCATAGTGGCACACTTTACATCTAAGAAACGCGTAAAATGTATAAGCATGTTGTTTTCCGCACATCAGCTTTTCCATAATAAAAACAAATGGCCCAATGATAATGCGTATAACTTACGATGTCTTGTTTTGTTCACGCTCCGATTTTTTATTACAATCTTGCGACTATATATTGAGTCGCTGGCTTTATTTTTATGTTCTAAGGAATATTATACGGAGCTATTTATCATTGTTTACATTGCCTATAATATGCATGTATTATTATGAAAGTTTTTTTAGATTTGTGTCTTAAATATAAAACGAGTTTTATCTCAGTATTATCTTAAAAATCGGAATTGTATCGCCCACAGAATAACAAAATCTTTGGGGTTTACACTTATCTTTCTGAATGGAAAAAAATCTGATACTTAGGTACCTATATATTAAAGGCTAGGGCGGCAATAAGGCGCAACGATAAGTCATTATTTACAAATATATTTGGTCTCGCCCATTATTATCCTCGACCTGAAATAATTATGGCATGGTTTTTAATAAATATTTTTATCAATTGGCTATGTTCTTAGAGTTAAGAATACACTAACGTTTCTAAAGAGAGTTAGCATTAACTAACCATACTCTCTGGGATTCCTTTATAATAACCTCGACATCTGCTTCCAAAAGTAATCACCCGGTCGAATATTCAGGAAATCGACAAGCTCAACTCGAGCCTCCACTCTAATCATGAAAATGTATTTATGACCTAATTAAACTCGTGTCTACCGCCCGACGGGCCGTGCGATCAAGACAAACATAATGCCAGCCCTGGGAGAACAAGAGAGATAGAAAACTCCCCGGGTCTGTGATTAATGAGCGTTATATGGCTGGTTAAGTACCGTGTAATTTGCAAAACGACCCTTAATTACCGTAGAACATAGCTACTATCGCCGTCCCTATCCCACGCAAGAAATTATGTTAAGAGCGAAAGAGAAACGTATAAGTTTGTGTTGCGACTTAAAAGGCGGTATTTAATGAGGCATTATGATGTCGCTCGTGCAGATTAGGTTCACATGGTGCTGAAAATTGTTTGCCTGCTCTTTATATTTGGCTTTCAGAAACGCAAATATTGGGCTCAAATTTAGTGGCGTGCGGCATTCTGCAGCATGTTTTATACTTATGTTTGACGTTGAATGTCACGAATAACAGAAATTTTCTAGAATTTGTACACGTGTAATGTAGGGTTATATACTTTTGAAACTTACAAGTAAAACTTACTTTCAGGCTGAATTAGACTTATCTAAACTAACATGAACCTTTTTCTCACAGGTGTGGTTCCAAAACAGAAGAACAAAATGGCGAAAAAAGCATGCGGCTGAAATGGCAACCGCGAAACGCAAACAGGAGGAACTAGGCGAAGAATGTGACGATCAGGAACAGCACGACAACGACCCCTGTAGCGACGACGATGACGCGAAGAGGCCGAGACTTGACCTCCATCACCAACACATCTCTCACCACCAGTTGCCCCATCACCGCCAGTGATCACATGCAACAGGCCCGGGCGATGATAACATAAGTGAACAACCTGAACACGATTTCGACGCCTGTGCCAGTGAAAACCGTGAAGTGAAAGACTCTAAAGAACTTAACATAGAATCACAAAATACCGACTTGAATAGTGTTAACGCACGGAACTTAGGTGTCGATCACGACGCAGACTACAATAAACAATTTTTAAATTATAAAGACAATCCAAGTAATGACAAATATTCTATAAATTATTCAAGAAACAATTACAATAGTAATACCTTAAGTACAGTCAACACTGGTGATCGCGATATTAACAATGTTAATAGTTACTATTTCAATGTAAGTGGTATTTATCCAGAATATTTAGTCCCGAGAACATTGTATAAAGAATCTAATAATGAGGATGCGCCATGTGACCTATCAAATTGGCAAGTGAGAAGTTTGAATAAATTTGAACAAAATATGATAGAGAGCGATCGCGAGATTGCAAACACTAGTGGATCAGTTGGCAGCGAACACGACACGCTACACAACAGCGAGAGTGTTGACGAAAATGTTCAACAACCCATCAATTTTGCGTACTACCATTTTTAATTTACACAACGACAAAGCGCTAATGAGATCGGTCATGTTAAAATATCTATTCATTAAAAGTGTAAATAGCTAGCACCATATAACTGAGTAGTCATGTGGTAATAAATATTAAGTAATTTATTATTATAATTAGATTTTACATGGTAATAGTGTATTTTGTGACATGATTGTAAGCACACTGTATATTTCGCAGGTTCATTTCCACATTTGGTGCCAATTTTTCAATAGGTTGTTTTCTAATAAATTATTACTTAAAGTGATTTGTAATTTATGTTTGTATGTGAAAAAAATTATTTATGTGTCGGTACATTAATAAGTATTTCTGCTATTAGATAAAATGTCAGTAAATAAGATCAATTCCATACAAATCGGTCACTTTACTTTTGTAAATATTAGCATTATTGGATCATAATGAAAAGTATTTAATGTTGACGCTATCGAAGCGTACCGCAATATGTACATTTTTACATTTTAAGATATGAATTGTAAATAAATATTTAAACGAATTTAACAATTTTATTGTAATGGTAAAACTACTAGAGTAGTCGAGACCACGCCAAACATGTTTGCAATGTCAACTAGGTATCTACTTGTACAAAATATGGCCAAACGCGCATAACCCGCAGGCCACAACAAAGAGATGTGGTGTAAACAGGTCACGGACGCAACATTCGATTTGAACTGTATGCAAACGCGGATAAAGTTCACTTTTGATTATCAGCAAAAGCAATGACAGCGCATCTTCCACGTCTCTTCTAAATGTTTTGCGCCAATCAATAGTTAATTCTATAGAGTTCAGCATTCAATTCGAAAATCGACCATCGCGCCCAATCCCCATCCGTAGCACGTCTCTTGTGCGTGGCCTGCGCCTAATGACAAGATTTATAGATAATATATATATACTTTCTGTGTTACATTAAATTGCTACCTGTAGATGAACGTAGTCTACGAGTAAAATTTTTCTCAAATAAGAAATGTTGGTTATGAAGCAATAATTGCCGTTTGGCCTATGACAAATAAAACATTGTATTATTTATGCAGTAATCAAAATAATTAGTTGACACATCGTGATGTCTGAATTAAATTATTACTAGATTACAAAATAGTCAATGAGCTTCAAGAAATGATTATAATTGTCTACGAACCTCCCAAAAAATGCTCCGCACAATCACAAATGAGAAACCCACCAAAAATTGATAAGAACGATAATACGTCGATTATTACCGATCTTATAATTAATTAGAACATAGGTATTTGAGCGTGGAAAATCTACGTATGTGGTTGAAATAAACAGTTAGTAAAAAAGTTAATCTGATGTTTCATTTTCATTACCTTTTACACATGATGTTTTACCTCAATTATAGTAGCACCTATAACTCCACTAAAGCTAAAAAACTTATACGAAGATATAAATATATTTCTTATTCGTTTAAGATATATATTTATTGGTCTAGATAAACTCCTATCAATTAGCTGTTCATAACGTACTTATATTGAAGAAAAAAAAACACTCGTAATGTCAGTTGAATAAACGAATATATATTCATTCTATTATATTCGTCTCGGCTCCGTTTATCGTGCCAACCATTGCCAAAATACATATTATTTTTACGTAGTATGTTATATATTCTTTGATATTACCTATTTGTACAATGCACGTACTTTTACATTGAGAATAAAAAGCGTGATCAGATCAGAAAAACCTTCCTATAAGTGCCTAATCGAAGAAAGTACCCCGAGCAAAAATCGCGACGCTCACCCCCCATCGCCATGGCAACCGAGTAAATCGCGACGTAGAGTCAACTATATACGTACCGAAAAATGTCTGTAACAGTTGAAAATAGAGTTCAATTTTCAAAGTATTTGGCAAACGGCGATTCTGTGGCGTTACTTGCGAATGTGGCTTGTAGTTATAAATGTAAAACAGCATTTTACCGTTCCACGTCAAAGAGGGACGGGAAATGGAAAAGTGCCGGGTAGAAAAGGATGAGAGTATTCTTGGGAGGGATGGGGGTTATCAGGGAGGTATTCTTTCATTTGTTGTGGCTCAGAGGTTCGAAGCGATAAGGTGCGGCGTCTACCTTTTATTTATGACTCCATTTTAAACTGGGGGTAAGTATGTTACGCAATTTGGTCGAGTGTGATTTCTTGCCGGCGTGTTAGGGAATCAAGTTCTCGGAAATTTCAACACAGGGAAAGTAAGGAAAAGAGTACGTACTCACTCACTAAGTAACTAATAAATAATAAAATAATGCTTAATGCTTATGCTGTAGCATCTTTTAGCATCGACGCTTTACATCATCGCATTGTCTATGTTTATGATAAAAGTACAGTTTTTAAAACTAATAATAGACATAATTATTAAGTATGTTAAGTAAGTACCTACCTATTGCCTGTAATAAATAATTAAGTACTAAATAACATCGTTACGAACAGATAAAGCCAGCAATTAATTATGTAATTAATCTGATGCTATCAACATAGTAAATAAACGAATAAAAATATTAGAAACACAGCCTATGTGACTTTTGCGATAATATAAAAATGCTGGTTGTTATCCACTGCGTCAGTATTTACTATTTTATAGACTAAAATTAAGTATATATAGTCAGCCACACACCAAGATTAGAAGCTGTATTCTGATCATCATTATCAATCGATATAAAAGCTAGACATAGATCCTTACATTGTTCTAAACCAGGCTTATCCACCTAGCCGATTGGGGATTGTGTATAGTAGATAATATTATATTACACAGTTTAGATGAAACCTATAAAGTGTACATTGTAAAAAACGATAGTAAAAAAATACATAATTTTCAGTAAGAGGAAACAAAGTAAGTTGTTTTTTTTTTGACAGAATAAAAAATAAAATTTAGAATTTAGATTAAACGATGCGCTTACTGACCATGAATAATAGGTTAGGTTTTCGTAGACGGTACAAATAATAGGTACTATAAGAAGACACAATGTTATGCATTTACGTAATTTCGAGGGTTATAATCGTAAATAATAAATATTCGATCATTACATTTTAATTATAATTATATGAGATAGGTAATTCATTCCCTATTCTCAGTAGTTCAGTTACTTTGTTTAGTACCGAACTATTGAGACCTTTACAGTCTCAGCAATTCTGTTGTATACTGAACTTGTGGGCCTTGTTCTGTAGTTCGGAATGTCGGGAATAATGATTGCATCAGAAAAAGGAAATAACAACTCATCAACCGAACTAATGATATACGGAGACTCAATAGTTCGGTATAAATGGTACAGTCGACACAAGCTGTAGTATACCATCTGTCAAAAACTTTAGTTTATATGTCAATCTTGTGCCTGCGCAATATAATACTTTTTAGATTCTCAAATTTTGACGTTTTTTGCAGGTTGACCTGTGGTCGACTGTACAACAGAACTTCTGAGACTTTAAGGGTCTCAATAGTTCTATACCGGACGAAACGAGTGAACTACTGAGATCAGAGAAAAAGAATTAATTATTGCAGCGATTCGGAATAGGGCTGCGAGCTTGTGAAATAATTCCGATACATTTACACCGACCGGTGAGTGATTCACGTCGTGAGTAGATTTACTGCGTCCGTCCGTCTGTCCGTCCGCTTGATTTATATATTCACCCACATCGCCCACGGGGCACCTAATCAATAAAGTATTCTTTATCTGTCACTAGAGTTAGGTACCAATGGTGCAGAAATAATATTGAGAACCTGCAACAACATGATCCTAGATTAGATTTTATACGAAGGTGTACTCGTATTCTCGTAAATGTCATTATAATTCGAATTTCTTGTGAAAATTGATTTCATTTCATATTTTTTTTCAAATAAACTATTCCTATTCTTATTGCTGTCATGGGTATTATAAGGTCTTAAGAACTAATGAGCACTGTTATAGGACAAAGCAAATTGTCATGGAAACAGCAAATATTACTTAGTTGTTACCTATCCTATATCTATATATTTATTTTTATTTAGTTTGAGCAGTAAGTGGTCTCTACACCGCCGCCCATAGACATCTCACCTCACTGTACCTATACAAATGTAATTGTAGAACCCCGTACTCGTATATCCGATAAAGACTGATAGATAATAAGATTGATAGATATGTACCATTACTAAAAAAAATACAAATTCCAGGAATAGTAGCACAAACACTTAAAGAAAAGCTTGTTTACACAACACGAGCATATAAAGTCGAAATGATAAAAAAATACGAAATTATTAAGCTTTCTTTCAGTAAAGGTGGCCTTATCGCTTAGTGCGATCTCTTCCTCTTAAGTTAAGTGGACATTAAAGAGATCAGCGACAGTGTAGTGTTAAGAGATGAAATATGTACACAGTAAAATTTCTAATAAGAATAAACAATGTAAATATGATAGGTAATAAATACTAACATAATTAATAAGTATTTATACACAAATACTATTACAAATTGTATTTTAACATTCGAAATAACGCTAGTATGATATTAATATATTCTGTATATTTCATTTCATATTATTGCTATGAAATATATACATAAGATAGACAGGGTAGGTGCATAAACATAATGTAATAAATATAAAATTTATATATTTGTATAATATAATAAACATTCAGTATACAAATAAATATACATAGGTAGGTACTCGTATAATTTATGTACTTCACTCATGGAAATACCACAACAAGTAAGTACTACCACAGTACTATTTGTACTTACTGCTTTATTAATTCATTTCAAGTAACTAATATTTTTTTTAAATTATTTTGAAGTAGGTTTCCTTACCTACCGAAGTACCTACCTAATAGTTAAGAAATAGGACGTGATTAACTAGTAAAAAAAGCAATAAATTGTTTTAGTTTCGGACAGTCGCTATAAATAAAGACATCAATTAAAATCAAGTGATTGGGGTGACATCTAAAACAAAGGGCCATAAACACAAATCATGTTTAAACAAACGATACATCATTGAGCGATGGAATAACTATAACTGATTTTTAATAAAAAGGAAAGCGAGATTTGGTCGAAAAGTTAGTCTATCAAAAGATGTACGTACTGTCTAGTGTTATTGTAAATTTTTATGATTTTTAGACGAAAATTATTCATTTTCTTTTCAAGCTTTTTATTTTATTATTTATTCTACGTCTCTAACTGTTCGCTATTACTCATGTAGAGGTTAAACTATTTCCATTAATTTAATGCGGTTAAAATGTACAGTCAATTTCTAAAATGAGTCGATAATTGGACATCGATTTGTAGCTAAAAAAAATGAGTTTTTAGAATGAGCAACAGTGGAAAAGCGAGTAGACCAGGTAGGTATTTAAAAAAACATACAAAGCCATAGAAAAAAATGTGATCAACAATCGAATATCTTAACAAAAAAACAAGAACATCAAAATAAAGTGTCGGGAACTAAACAGTTTATGGCGACAATAAACCGAAGTCGTCCGGAGTCGTTCATTCACTCGTGAACACTATTACACTAGGACAACGAAGAACTCTTTTAGGCGCAAAACATATACAAGAGGCGTGCCCGGAGCGCGGTGCCGGCGCTACGTCGGTGCGCCGCCTATGTCTGTTTTGCACCCGTCGCTTTCGTACATTTTGTATACAAGTAGATTAAGAGGCGGCGCGCCAGCAGCGCGCTGCCAACGTGCCCTGTCGACACCTTTTGCATATAAAATATATGGAAGCAACGGATGCAAAACAAAGACGACGCGCCGGCGACGTGGCACCGACAGCGCGCTGCCGTGCCGGCACGTCTCTTGTATGTTTTGCGCCTTAATTAGCTCTAGTTATCTAAAATGTACACAATTAAGTGTACGAGTCTATATTTTTTCCGATTTGGCTGAAATACGAACTTGACCTATATATTTGACTCTAAGGAATTGCACTGCAAAAATCTAAGAATTGTTTTTGAGTTTGAAGTTAAGGGAGTTATGAGTATCAAAACCACACACAGCGACATACGATATCATTAAAGAAGATATATCAGAATCTTAGATTATTAGAATTTTTAGGTTTGTGCGTGAATAGAAATAAGTAAGTATATTGCTAAATGACTGTAAATGCCACCTATCAGGCGATAGGCTCGCCACCTATCACGTTTCTCCACCAAAATTTACGGCGAAAAGTGGAAACTACTATGATGAAGATGGTTCCTCTGTCTGCCCCCTCGGGGATTATGACCGAGAGAGATATTATGCTATAGTTTATGAAATATTCTATCTTTATTTAGAATATAATTGTTTATTTGCTTAGAATACTATATAACAAAAGGTCTTAGTTTTATATATACTTAGTAGTAGTATTCAGCCACATTATGGCATGCAAATGTTAATATGCAACAAATTAAATAGTTACAAATAATATTTTATAATCTAAATGTTTGTCGTTAATAATATGACATATTTATTCCCATCAACATTAAAACTTATGTTAACACTAAATTCAATTATTTTTATGGTTTATTAACTCGATTCCCTAATAAGAACAATGTGTCATACTCATAAGCCATTTAGTTAATTTTGTCTTAAATTCTTTTCGTTCTAGTAATTTTATATCATCTGAAAGGTTGTTATATACCTAATTATATACACATGTGGTATACATTTCTTTTATATATATATATATGATAACGACACGGATGATGACACAGCAGATTCTTGTACTAGACCCTTGTTGAAATTTTCAGGATGTGACTTCGTGAAAAGGCAGATATTTCTTATGTACTCGTATAGGCACGGCAATGTGAGAATTGTAAAATCTGACAGTTTACAGCTGTCTGTGAACCAAGCACCTATAATTGCGCGGATATAGTTTTTTTGGATCCTGACGGCATTTTCCTAAAAAATCAAGCCATAGTTTAAGATCGAGAAGACATTTATAGTGGAATGAAAGTGCCTACTAACAGGTATCTACCTATATACCTAATTGTAATAACAGAGGTCAACGTATTACTCGTACATGTATAAGTACTCGTACGTACACCAATCTTAAAAACCATTGGATGTATATTTGCGTTTTATAAATGGTTGGGTGGATAGTGTTGGAATTATGGATGGGTAATAAAGTCGAAGCATCGAGTGAGGATAATATGTGATTATAAAATAATAAACAATTCGCAGTAAATCTGGAAATATGCGAATATTTTTCATCAACGTGTTAATTATAATTAATATAAACGTTATTGATTACTACCTATTTACATTTGTAGGTAGGTACCTACTTATGAATTATTACAAAAAGTACATAATACAGAAATATAAATCCGTTAAACGCTTAGATACGCATATATTGGATTTGCACTTAATTATTATTTAGTACAAGCAGAATCAAAAACAGTTAGGTGATGCTAAACGTTGATAAGATAACTGAACAACTTTTCATTTTTAGTTGCTGTAATTTTAAGCATCTTTTCATGACCTCAACTACAGCTACTAGGTCAAATTTTATTATCCACCCGCCTTACATTTTTAAAGACGATGATACAACACAACACGTCAAAACCTTCATTTTCCGTATATCGACATCAATAAAAATATACGTTGGTGATCACAACTCACGTTTTTAAACCATCTTGGTGGACGATAAAGCTCCGTTTGTCCGCATTAAAACATTTTAAAATGTAATAAATAACACCGTTTAACGACGGAGACATGAGCCGCTATTAATCACGAGTTCACGTTAATGCTACTTTTTATTACATGTAAATGAGTGAGGCATATACCTACCTACAGTACTCGTATGTGTGGGGTTAATTTATAATGTTCGACCTAGAATGTGCATCGACATTGCATATTCCTGAAACTAACCAGTTCTTGAATAGTGGGGCATTGCAGTGTCTCACGGTTGCTATCTCTGTTGCCAAACATACGCACGGACAGAAGTTTGCTCGGCAGCATGTTCGTTCCTACAAGAACAAATAGTTTTAATTATATGTACATAAATAAGAACTAATTTAAGTTTAAAAAAATATTATTAGTATTATTCTTTTCCTATGATTGTCAATCACGTCCCTTGACGTGAATAGTTACAGTGTTCACAAACAGACCGGCTGAAGTGGGATTGCTGATTGAATGGAACTAATTTCTTAGCAATCTAAAGCCCGAACTACCTACTGACAGATACAAAATTATTTTTATAGTAAGGAAAATCCCTTAAAAAATTCTAAAACATCAACAAACAACCAAAGGTCCAGGACCATTGGCAACACTACCACTGTAGAACAGAAGAACTCCTAAATGGTACAAAAATCGTTGACAACGAATGTCTATTTGCCCTAGGTTGTGGTCGTAGTATAAATACAAACGTAGGTACTTTTAGGTTTTTCTAGGTCTTTCCTTACAATAAAAATAAGGTTGTATCTGTTAGTAACTAGAGCGTGCTTCAGATTGCTACGAAATTAGGTCTATTCAATCAGCGAGCCACTTCAGCTGGTTAGTCTTTGTTCACGGTAACTATTAATAATCTAGAGAGACTTTACGTTACGATAAAAATCGGAAAGTGTAAATATACCAAGTTTGTGATTCTAAAGCAGTAGAATCGATATACACGTTTTATATTTTTTTGCAAATATGATAATATGATATGATGAAACCTATAGATAGATTGTGTTACTTAAAATTCTGTTTGATAAAATAAAAGATTTTAAGTAAATTGTTTTATAAATTAATATCACAACACTTTCTTCTCGTACATACCTATTTGCACTGCACGAATATGTCTTCCGTAGCCCAACTTGAAACATCAATTATCTACATAAATTATACGAATTAGTTAATTTCTCTCGGCTCAAAAGTTTTTCCGATAAACTCGACTATAAAGACGAGTACAGACGAACGAAGGGCAATAAATAAATAAATAGAGAAATAAATCCCTCGTTATTTATGTCATTGTGGCGTGCGATGGCGATTTAATGACGCGTTTCGACAGACGGACGGATTGTTAGAGATATTAGTTATAAACCCCGGCTGTGTATGCAGGGCTTTGGACGTAGGTTGTATTTTTATAAGGCAACGTTGGACTATAAAAATCAATAAACTAAATAGCTCTATATTTAGCAGATTAAAACATGTTCCAGTGTGGTCTAAAATTAATCAATTGAAATTCTTGTATCTACGAGTACAGGCTATTAGGAGTCTCATTGCAGTAGCAAGCGTGTGATGTACCTATTACTTACGTGAATTAGGTACCTACTTATTTTAATACATATTCTATAGAAATTTGATGAGATATGACTAAAATCCTTTATATTTTTACATTTAAAAGAATTAAACCCTTATTCCAGAATGGAAATGATATTATAGTTAAATGGAATCATTTTTTTAAAATATCATAACATATAGAGCCTTTTATTGCCTTGTTATGATCGAACGGACGCGGCTCACTGCCCTTAAGTTAATCAAGTTACCTAATGACTTTGATAATTAATACTTATCCTCCAAGAAGGTATCCGTGTACATCCGGTCACACCGCTCTATGACCACACAAAATCCTTCAACTCATAATAAGTTAACCGACTTCAAAAGACTAATAAATCCAGCATTAATAACTCCATCCGTAAGAACCCAAAGAAATACAATGTTAGCCGTGCAGTTGTTATAACTTTTATTTTTTGGGGCAATAAAACCTATTTTGAAAGACGGTATAAAAAACTAAGTTTTAATCCCATAACATAATAAAAAGTATAGTTGGATGGAATAAACCGGTAGCCGAAAGGATTACCTGGCAATACGTTTGAAATCAATGTGGCGCTGATGGTTTGATGAGGAACATTTTCTGACTTCAAGAAAGTATGAGTCTTTCGGATGAAGTAATAAGTAGTTACTTAGTAAGGAGTTTGCATATTTAGTTGTTGCATTAAATGAGATTTCTATAATATATTTTTTCCACAAATGGTTACCTATAAAAAAAATTATGTAAGAGTGCTTACACATGGCGCCGCGGCGGTAGCGTTATCTGCCGCAGCGGCGCCGCGAGTGCTGCGGTGCGCCTCAGCCAGAGCGGATCATACATTCTCTTTGAAATTTGCTTGCGCGCGTGTGTGTATGGCGCCCATACAAATCGAAAGAATTCTACAGCCTGCGGCGCCGCAAAATTTTAGTCTTTCTCCCCAATGGATAGATAAATGAACTTACCTGGCCCGTGTAGATTAAATTGAAGGGAAAAGCGCCGCACTAAGATGATGTATGTAGGATCCGAACTAGGTACTACCTACTACTCGCGTGTGAGCGGGTGCCTCGACACGATAAATAGAAGACTAACTCCGTGCTTCCATGCCGATATTCTCACCTATGTGTGTTTTTGCTAAACATAAACATTATTTACCCTAATATTGGTTCACTGTTTTATTGCCATATTTTTAGTGATTGATATAAAATAATTGCAGTATAAGTTCACGTCCATGTATAGATATGATAGAGATGTCCCTATGAACGTAGAGAGTATATTTATTTCAATCGACACACTCTCCTACGTCTTGTCACGTCAAGGTGCCACTGAATATTTTCGTTTCTGTAACCCGAGAATTCTCAGAGAAAATTAGTTTTATTTGGTTTTAAGTCTACAGGCTGAGTGAGTGGTCTCAGCTCCCTTGAGACTTGAAAAATACAAGTAAGTATATTATAAGTATAACGTGCTTCGGAGAGTATGTTAATGCAGTCGGCCCCGGTTGTTGTCGTTCGATAGCAGTCGTTGAGCCATGGCAGAGGCCTACCAGCGGCTAAAACTATGACAATAGGTTGGTTACTAGTCTTACGATAATCAAACAAACAAACAAGTATAACGTAAACAAATTATTTAATGAACTTTAGGTTAGTACAAAGATATAAACAGGAAAGTCATTAGTGTAAGTATATACCTGCCTGTCTATTCAGAAAGTATTACAGTTGGTATTTTATAGGGGGTATTCCTCGTGGCCTAATCATTTAGGCAAATCAGTTAGGTCACGAGAAATACCCCCTATAAAATACTGTAATACATACTGAGTACTGAACGACAACGAGGTGTTCTTGATCCATCACTGTGATTGTGTACTTTCTAATACTCTTGTTTTTTATTTATTACAAATTAATGAAATTATCTAGAAAGAGCTATAATGAAAAAAAAATATCTAAGAATTCAAGATCAACTGTGAGTAATAAACATAAAATTGTACAAAAACAGTAATTGATGCCACAAAGTCCACCCCCTATAACGAGGCGCACACGCATTCATTCACAAAAGTTTTTTCTTGGCGTCCTATACCTGCAACTTCCTTCCTACAACGATCCATTACCGTGAATGACATTCCTGTTTCTTGACATTTAAATGGATACCATATCACCTTTACCAAGTTACAACATTTATACCGAATATGAAACTCTACCTTTTTCTAATATAATTATAACAGAAAATCGCTTGCAGCGACTGGAAAGTCCCTTCTTCTGACAAATTCTAGTAAATATTCAATTTACGTTCTTAATTTTGAAGTCGTAGGGTTGAAAAATAATTTTACAAAATATTAGAGTTATTTTTCTTGTGAGGGAGTAAAGACGATAGTATAGTGAGCGACGTAGACTCACGCGCATTGTGATCGGTGCCACGCTGTCTGCAGCATGTGACGGGTTTTTGTATAAATTTTATTTTTTACCTTTTAGTAAACGTCAACTCCTAATGAATTTTCAACTTAATAATAGTGTTGACAAACTTTATAAAAAGATATTTAAAAAATTGCAGGTTGGTAAGATAATCCAATACTAAATTCTCATTTCTTCTAATGGGTACATCAAAATTAATGTAATTATTACTTTTTTTTTCTATTTTGGCTTATCAAACTCTCTAATATAATCTCGAAATTCTAGACTACCAAATCACTTCTGGCACTTAAGTCTAGGATTCCAATCGCGGGAAGGGTTAATGATAAAGAGTACACTTTATACCAACATAATTATGTACTTTAGTTTTTTAAATAAATTGAATGTGGATAAAGGAAGTAGGTAGTAATTATACTGATATTGCAGTATCAAAAACACTAGGTTTCAAATCAAATTTCCTAATTACATACTCTTTCTGTGTTTTTACATTTACTTACTAATCGTTTGTTTCTATTAAAGTTTGTGCTTACCTACTTAAATCTAAGGTTTTATATTCTGCACCTTTCGTAAACACGTAACTTATAGAAAAAATAACAATCAACTTATGCGACATTTAAGCTATAGAGTAAAAGTATTTGCTGAATGGACTGTCAAGTCTATTCAACGGCATCGGCGGTGGGCAGTGTCGAAAAAAATGACTCTTTGATCCCATTCACGTTTATTACACGGCGAATTTCCGGTTCGCTGCTTTGTACCCAATATATCCTATTCCTATACTACTATTTATTGTGTAAAATCAGAGGAAATAGACCGTGCTTCAAACTCTTAAACTTACCGTATTGTATATAGTCGGTGCTTGGAAGTTATTGACTTTTATGAGTCACTTTGATCTTTTCCATGCGACTGCGGTGGATATTTAATATTTGCATTTGCACTTCTTGTAGCAAGTAGGTATTTTTTTAATAAAAGTGATATCATGTTTGTTTTGTTTTCAGTGGAGATATTTTACACCAAGTGAAGAGCTTAAAGCATAGATATTATACAATCTGACTTTATCTTGTTGTGGTTTCTTTATTTTTATAGTGACTAACTTCTAATTTAAGTGATCTAACATACCTATACATATAATTATGTTTTATAATGTTAATAGGCTTAATATAATGTAGCTTTGTTAGTTGTTACCTAACAAGTTACTGTGAAAATAAAGAAACCATAACAATATAAAACAATCTCTACGTCCAGAAATTCTTATAACCTACTTCGAATCTGATACAAAATATTAGTATGGCCCAAAAATCTAATAAAATGAAAATTAGAATAAATTAGACTAATTATTAAAAGTTCAATAGCACGTAGAGCTTTATGCCTAGTGTATATTCATCGACAAAAGGTGTCCGAGGTTTATCAATTACATAAAGCGGCCTCCCTACCGAACGTACAAACGTACTTACGTACCGTACGTACGTTTCCACTTCATTGTTAGAAAGGACGTGGAATTATTTTCACCGAACCGTAATTTTGAACTGAATCTTCTTCATTTACACCGTTTTGTAAATACTCGTATGTAAATCAAAAAATGTTTATATAAGTTTAACGCGTGTGTCTGTTATTTGTCTGTAACTCTGTATGTTTGTGGCATCATATCTCAACAACTGATGATCTGATTTGGACACGGTTTTTTAATTTAATAAAGAATTTTGTGGAGAGCATTCTTAGAATTGTTTGATAAAAAATACCCAATAATATAACCACCAGGTTTTAGAAATGACTATTTCCAAAATCTTAGAGTTTTTGAAGTCAGATCGGGATCTCTGGAACGGTAATAGTTAGGGTGGTTGGAGTTTAAGCGCATATTAAAATCATGGTGTTATTCCCAAGGACATGATGATGTCCAGGAAAAAGTAAGGGCATCTCCACAACGATAAGTCGGGTACTTTTTCACACTATGTCATGCATGACTAGGTTAGATTAATTATTTTGTTAAAGTTTTCTTACTATGTCATGGCACGCTGCTGTCTTCCCCAGGCTCGCCATCCAATGGACGGTCACACTTTGCCCGCGACCCTGATAACTCTTTTTACTCGTACGACAAGCTTGGGCTACCTAAGTTTCGTAATAGATCATCGCCTTCCACGCCTTTTCGTCCGCCAGCATAGCCGCTACTACCCGCTGGTGGAGATAGATCCTGCCTGATCCGGTCGACCAGGTGCCACTCGGAGTCATTCTTAGAGTGTGTGCTGTACGGTATCCTGTTCCGCTCCGCAATGGTGGTATTGCGTCGTCACTTCACGACGTACGATACGATAGTGAGTACATGACCTAATGTGAGCGGGTAGCCTGACGTAGGGTAATGCATGACGTAGTGTGTAAAAATTCACGCATGACCCAGTGAGCGCATGACCTAATGGGAGTACTCCGAAAAGGGGATCTCTAAAACGAAAGTTGCAGTTTTCGTAAATTAATTTAGTGTTATTTATTAATAAGTTTTGAATATTATGCTTGAATATTATGCCATATGCACCATGTACGTACCTCTAAGCCTTTAGGAGTTTATAAGTGACTTTAATAGTCTTCATACGCATATTCTAGAAAAACCTGATAAATATAAATTAAAATGCTTAAACCTATTTGTGTTAGTTTTCAACTACCTAGCCTACACTGTTTAATACTTGTGGTTTTAACATTCGCCTACGACTATCGGTGTGAGAATCAGAAATTAACTTCGATATGGGTATAATAATAGCATAATGGTGGATTCCAAAAACCAATTTATCGTCAGTGAACCGATCACTACAGGATTCGTCAAATCTAATGTCAGATTACTGAGGCAAAACTGACGAGATTTATTTATTCAATTATTGTGTGCAAATATTATAAATGCAATTAATTATTGTAATTTAACAGTACATACAACAAACAACAACGTAAGTTGAAAAAAAAATTGGTACAATCACATACATTTTAAAAAAAATGTGTAACTCAACTAACTAGGACACCGGATTCCCGTGCGGGAGGTTCGGGTTCGAAATCATACTATGTACCAATGAGTTTTTCGGATCTTTTCGAAGACTTAAGTACATTTGCCGACTGCTGTAAAGGCGAAGGAAAACATCGTGAGGAAACCTGCATGCTTGAGGAAATAAAAAATTCCAAAGACGTGTGAAATCCACCAATCAGCGCTGGGCCCGCTCGGTGGATCATGTCCCTTACCCCCTTGTGCAAGGGGAGGCCTGTGCCGCAACAGTGGGGACATTAATAGGCTGATGATGTGATGTAAAAGAGGGAGAGCCTTTCTAACAAACTAGAGCACGATACTAATTTAGAAAAAAACAACAGAAACGCAACAGGCAATTAGTGGGAATACAAACGGAAGTTAAGGTCACATACACATGACACCGATGACACGCAAATTATTGTCACACTGACAGGAGCCCGTCACGATCCGTCCTATCACAACAAGGAACTAAAGACACTGTGTCAATACAAATGTTTAGTTTATTTACGAGCATCTAATGTTTACACCAGAACTCCGCAAAGTGTATTTTATATTTGTATAATCTTCATCTGAGAAAAAGAACGTACCTATACCTCTAGGGAAAAAGGTAATACAGTTTTTTTATCACCACATTTCGTTGGTCATTGGGTGAACTTTATACCTAATAGATGTATAGTCAACTTATTACGATTCATACGAGTTTAGAATCCTAGGACTGACTAACTGATGGAAAGAGGACGGTTGGAGTGTGTTAAAATACAATAACAATAGACAAACACTCGATTAGCGCCGGTAGTTACCCAATCGCAACGTGCGCGAATTGTGGCTACAAAATAACACTCACAAAAGAAATTAATTAACTAATATACCCGTCAAACAAATTAAGTGGACATCTAATTATAAGACGGAAATGGCAAACCCTTCACCTCTCTCCATGAACTTGGAGTTTTAAGTGGACTAAGTGGACATCGCGATCAATCCCATCAAACAAATCTCTGATACCTATACCTTACCGTATCGTAGGGTATAACGTAGGGTCGATCGCCTTTACACATCGATAGAAAGACACGATGGAGAATGACCTATGTGAGTCCCTATCCAATAATTATCAGAAGGTGGCTCAAGTGAGCTGTGATGTCTCATACTGGTAGAGGCCAATATCTACTTCGACTCACTCGTGCCTAAGTAAGTTTTCAAACAAGATGATCGTAGCCTAGTTGCGAGCATGGTCCAAAAGTGATCGTGCAAGTTAAGCAACGTTGGACGTGGTCAGAACCATGATGGGTGATCGCTAGTGGTAGTTTTTAACCCCCGACCGATCGAGTGAGGGCGTGTTGTAAGTTTGACACGTTTGTCTGTATGTCTGTTTGTCTGTGGCCTTATAACTTGACAACGGATGATGCGATTTGGACCCGGTTTTTAAAATTTAATAGATAATATTATCGAGAGTGTTCTTAGCCATGTCTGATAAAAATTGGTATCAGTGGTTTCCAAGATCTTGGAGTATCTTGGATGTCAGTTGCGATCTCTGGAACGGTAATAGCTAGATGGTTCGAGTTTGAGCTCAAATGTTTTGGGCCATGGAGCCCTTCTTCAACTTCAAGGACCTGAGGTTGACTAGGAAATAGTCAAATGATCTCCACAATGGAATGGCGGGAGTTTTTTAAATTTAGAGTTAAATATCTCCGTGTCAGTGGATTGACTGTCGGTTCCGGCTGCAGTGCTGTCGTCCGATCCGTCCGTACTGCCGGCAGTTCAGTCGGCGCGGCGGCCTGTGAAACTCTAACAATAGGCTGGCCACTAACCACACGACAAGAAGGTTTACCAAACAAGCTTTACATTTCGTATATCTATCATATGAGCAGGTCTCATACTGGCCCAGTATCTTTTTTATCTCGTACCTTCCATGCAATCAAAGTCATAACTAATGACGTAATAAAAAATATGCCTTTATGTGGGTGTCAATAAACTCCGAGTCGTCTAACATTTTACAGCGACGAACAAAAGTCCGCTACTCTTTTATTTTCGTATTATTTAGGGTTCTGTAAATTAATTTAAAACCAATAATTCGTATTCTTTTATTTCTGAAGATAGATTCATAATTTCACAGTCACCTATTGGATAAAACTTTTTTTAAATTATCTTATAAATACTCGTAGTGATATGATATGACGTAAAAAAGGATACTCGTGTGACCTATGACTATGAGTATTGTATAATTAATATTACAAGGACGCTTCATGCAACTGATAGTAAAAAAACACCACCAGAGAGATCCTGAACTTGAGAAGATAAACATTTAACCAGATAACCAACAATTGTCAATTACGTACTTACTAACGAGTTTTCCTCTGCCTATTTGTAGTACTTACATCGTATCTAGTTTAAGAATTGTTATGTTATTAATTTTACATAAACTGTGGAAGCTTTATAAATGGCTTTTAATTTTATATATGCATGTAACTTGTAAATAAGACTGTAAGCTACCCAAATAAAATAAAATAAACTGTATCTTTAATCCCCTGTATTTAATTTTAAATCAAATCTTATTTAGTCTAGCTTTATCTATAATAATTTCTCTATAATTTGTAAGCAAGTAAAGTATCTATGTATTTTATAGTCTGTTATATCTTTCTCCGTATAATTTGATATTTATGAAAGTATCACGATCGCAACGGAACCCTCAGGCATTATTAAATAAGTCGTTCGTCCGGTTAAGACCGGTAGCCGACAATAGGTCCTCATTTATCAGACTTGGCTCGCTACCTTTTGCTCTCTTTGCGTGACCAGCCACCGAAAACGAGCTACCTGTTCGTTAGAAGCCTCATTTTAGCCACTAAATTAATGACGTGTTCTCATCATTATGTACTGAGTTTGAGTTTATGATAACCTCAAACATGCAGAGCTGTGTTTTGTATATTAACTCAAAAATACTCTTTGTGAATGACAATAAGAGTAAAGTATTACAAATAGTTGTCATATACACTGCATTTGTTTACGTCATCATCATCAGCAGCCCACTCTAGTCCACTACTGGACATAGGCCTCTCCCATTGAGCCCGATCTTCGACTCTTCTCATCCAGTCGTTGCCAGCCACCTTGCTCAGATAGTCGCTCCATCTAGCAGAGCGTCCCACATTATTTGCCCAATTAGTTTACGTAAGCAATCTTTATACGAGGTCCCTACCAGGCTGAATATTTTTTGAACCTCCCAATTTCCAAAATCGAAGTTTTTGAGTTGAAGGAAAACTAACGAGCAGCTGGTCACCTAAAATCGGTCTCCGTCGTCTCTAGTTCTCTTCTTCTAAATACTAGTTGGTACTTACTCTGAACGTACGTAACGTAACGTAAATAAGTGACATAATAAATAAGGTGGGTGCCACTATTTAAATAAGCTGTTACTTCAATGTTAAGTTAGAAGTTATAAGTGAGACGCCTAGAGTCACGCTGAATAATATTCCTTGAGGTTTTTAATCTTTAAGCAGGGTGTACATGTACGAGTACATGTACGAGTTCATGACTTAAGTAATAAACGATATCTAATCTTATAGGTAACATCATGGGTCATAGTTACTTAATATTTAATACATACCTCCACGCAGTGTACCTTGCGGGGTAGACAGAGAGAACGGATCGCCACGAATTCCTGTCTTGGCACGCTTCTCTTGCTTCCTCTATAGTCATTTGTCGTTTCACGCATGCTCGCCGTTGGGGTATATTTAATAGTTAGGTATATAATAGTTTTCTATCACTATGTTGAGATACTTGTGATAGGTACTAATTTGATATTTTATTATTTATTATAAATGCTGACCAGGACAATAAAAACGGGGTCATGGGGGCAAAGCAAAGGTTGTCATTAAAATTAAGCTGTTTAAAATTAGACTTATATTAGGTAAGTAGGTAGATACCTATACCTAATCTGAATAAAATATTACTTACAGTAAAAAAATACTGTAGTCAAATAAAATAAAATATATAATTGCAGATTTAGGCGCATTAAGCTTCTCCACTACTATGAAGACTAGAAGTCAGACTACCACTAGCACTACTTTGAAGGTTTTAGGAACCAGAACGTGTAGTCTTCGCCTAACCACACTGCATGTGTATATCGAGCTTCTGGCCGCCGCAGCGTAAACAAATATATTCATTTAATAACTTTTTATAACCATAATCTGAACATAATTTACGCTGATAAGCAGATCAACAAGCGCTAATATATTATCATTTGATATTCTCATAAGTTTTGTTTTGTTAAAGACACCTTTATTTATAATCCTCATGCACGAGGAGTGTTACTTATCCAAAAAAGTGAAAATTGAGGCTATATTTTTTCTGATGGCACAGTGGCTTGACTTCAATACTTTTGGTACTTTCGATGAGTCTGAAATCCATAGCAGTACTCATATATTGATAAATAGAGAATTCTAGTCAGGTTATATTTATACTTAACTAGATAAGTTATGTCTCGTCTATTTAATTTTATAATCTTTATAAAAAAATTGTTTGCCATAATGTGTATATTGAAGTCATAGGCTTTGTACCATTATAGCATCAACATTGACAAACGTTGAAATTACCTACGTCATTCACAGACAGAAAAATGTCAATCTGATGGAATTTGTCAGAAACCGCTTTATTCGCATCAATATCAATTGTGTGGATATTATACCCGGCCCAATGCAAAACTAAATGTGCGCCTTTTACAATGCAAAATAGGTCTAATATAGTAAGCGTAAGATATACGGTGCATTTGCGAGTTTGCAGTCCCCGAATATTGAATATTTAGGGACAAATGGCGTGAAAAGTGGTGCCGATCTATTACAAATAATCGGATTACTGGGACGTGGGATGTGAATAGGATTAAAACTGGTATATACACGTAAAAGCAACATTTACAATATTTTGCGCTTACTTATAATAATGAAAAGCTTTGCTACTTTTATTAAATTAAAGGCAGTTTGAGAACTACAAGTAGTTTACTTAATATATACGTTATGTCGGTCGTTAACTGGTTGGGTATTGGAAGATTATGAAATAAATACAACCTGTGTCTAAAAATTTAGGTACGCCTACCTAGGATAGGAACCATATTGTTAAAAAATGTAGGTAAAATTTAGGTAACCCACTTTCGAACTGTACTCAAAAGTGGTCAAAACCAAAATTAATAAAACTTAAGAATTTGTTTCATATAACAATTTAATATCATCTACAAAAACCGTGTCATAGTATCTGATAACATAAAATCAACAAGCATGATCACTAAATACGCTTTTTCATATCAATTTGTCAAAGCGCTCACATCTGTCGGGTGGCTAGTTCGATTCCAGGCATTGTCAATTTGTAACGATTTGGGACAAATTGGCGAAGCACAAAATGTGTAATGGTACGAATAATTCCATATTGGTGTGAGTGAACATCTGTGTCTTGTAAAGGTGTCTGGCTGACTTTGATTATTGACTTGGAAATAAATATAATTACTTTTATTGCTTACTAAACGGTCTCAACTTTTTATTAAATGAAGATTACCTTTTTTAACCATATATGCAACGGTCCTGTTGTGATGATGCATGTCAATTTTATTTAGAGTAGATGTCTTTTGGCTCGAGAGGGGTCTAGGCAGTAATGGCAAGTAAAGTGTCATGGAAAAATTTGCGACGGAGAGCTAGAAGGAGATGAAACAAGACTTACTTGAGAAGCTCCTGGATCTGATCTCCGGCGGCTGGTTTCCTCTGGTTGAACACTTAGAGCACTCGCGGCGATATTTCAGTTACAATATTAGAGTAATAAGTGTGGAAATTAATTACTTCCGAGCAGCATTTGTTTTGCGTGACCGTTGCGACAGAAGTCATTTCACGAGTGAATTTTGATTGGCAGTTGACATTGTGACGTCATCACGATGCGCGTATTCTTTCGGTCTTGCCTCTTAGGTGATAGGTAGGAAAGGAACAGGTATGATTATATGAATATTAGATAAGTACAAATGCGTATAGTGTAATTTAAAATAATGAGCATGTTGGCATGTATGGCAGTTATTTAGACCTTAAGTTTTGTTATTATTATAAGCGCATGAGCACACCACATATAGAGTCGATTATTTTACAATATACATTATAGTAACCCATTTATTATCAGAATAAGGGCTTTTAGTTTGTTTTTCCCATTATCTCAGACATGTTATCAAGGGCTCTCAGTGGCTAACGTAGGTGGAGATTTACCGACGGTCGGCACAAATTGGCGACCTCTCGCAAGTTCGTAACACTATTACCCTTGTTTACTGACGACTAATCGCCGCCTAAGGGGTGGTCACGGAAAAATGGGTGCATGGGTTGAACATTCGTAAGTAAGAAAATACCTGTATTGATCCCTTCTTGTACCACTCTGTATCTCTCCATACCTATATACGCGTAGTTTGGATCGATGGTCCTGGATTTCGCAATTGTTGGCGATAGTTGTTCAGATAATGATACTGACTCACCTGGCGTGAGATCAACACTATTATTTTATAAAACCCTTGATCAATTGTTACAAATTTGGCGCATATGTCTGTTTGCCTGTTTGTATAATACGAGGCATTATAACGCAGATTAATTTTGTCAAGAATGTTCTTAGCCATGTCTGATAAAAATTGGATCAGAGATTTTCTATACTATGGAGTATCTTTGATGTCTATGGGATCTCTGGAACGATGTGTTGGAGTTTGACTTCAAATGTTTGGAATCAGTACCCTTCCCACATTAGAAACCTTGAGGACCTGATGATGTCTATAAAATCGGGGTGGGTAGAAGTCGGGGCTACTACTGATGGTTTTATTATTTCATTACTTCAAATTTCGTCCTCGGCGTCCTCACCTTTATGGTCAACCTGGTTCGAGCCAGTGTCATTTTTCTGGGCTTCTTTCTTTCATAAACGATGAAGACGTATCCTCTCCGCTCCCGAAAGTGGTTTTGGTCGCTCGCAAACGGGATTTAATCTGCCTTTTTTTTACTTACCATACCTGCCTTACCATTTTCACTTACAATCAACGTCAGAACTTTATTAATATCGCAAACTGATTTTTTTTAACATCAAACCGTAGCGTATACTCTATTCTTTAAAATACAGTTTATTGGGTCAAAATCCGTCGAGTAGTTTCGCTAACGCTTGACGCTGACTCACTTTAAACTGAGCGCTAACCGCAACACGCGCAACACCTCTTTTCAGTGTTCACTTGCGCGGCCTATGACGTCACCAGAGGGAGCTGAGTGGTCGAGCACATATTTTTTTCTTATTGTCAGACTGATCTTTACGATGGTATAAAACTATTACTTTTCTAACTCTTAAACTTTCGTTACACGAAGCTGTCAAAAGTATATATTTTTCGTTACAAATTTTTTCTAGGATGACCCCCTTTAACCTAACGTAAGACATTTATTTGAATTCATGTCAAAAATTAAGGGGATCCCACAATGGTATGTCGGGAGTTTATTAAATTTTTATTTAGATATATTATGTAAATTGCGTCATTATAATATTTTTAAGTAGTAAATACATTTTAAAATACAGTAGATATTTTTTTAAACCCAAAAACAAATATTTTCTCAATCTAATCACATAATTCCATACGTAGGTACCTACATTGGTTATTTAGTACTCATGCATTAAAATCATTGATCAATATATCGTCAGTGGAATGGAAAAAATGCTAAAGCGCCAAAATGGAGGTTTTGGGAAATTAAATTTATAGTATTTAGATATTTTTTTAAATCCCAAATCCTCCATTTTGCCGAAACGATAACTGAAAGAATAACGGTAGATTTTTAAAATTTTAACTAGCTGTCATTTGCACGAAGATTTGGCAAGTCTTCACAGACGAGACGGAAGAGGGGGAGGATGTTGGCTCGAGGAGGTGGGAGGTTGTGAAAGTAATCAACAATTTAAAATTGGGGCTAATCCGGCGCTCGGGCGTAATCGTGGACGATCAGTCTTCAAGTCGCACATTTGTAATGCCGTCTGTCCACGGAGCGATTTGAGATGGAATCCGTTTTTTTAGGGTTTCACCGAAAAGCTAAATAGTGTAGTTTCAAGTAACAAATATTAAATGCATTTCTTAAAAATTATTGATGGTCAAATGTGACAACAGAATTCAAATTCGTTGTAAAATAAAATAGATACATGCAATCAAAAATCAGACGATGGAAAAAGACAGAAATAAAGAATTATGGCGTCACTGTGCTGTAGCACCTTACAAACAGGCCCTGGCTACATAATAAAGAACTGTTTTGTTAAAAAGAGATCGAGCATCTCTACAGTACTAACTATAACCATCAATATGTCTAATGTTAGTTGAGACATCGAAAAACAAATTTAAGATAATAAGATCCTTCTTCAGGATGTCCATGGAAGATTATTAATGAAATTTAAAAAAAAATAGTCAAATACCCTACTACTGAATGGTAAAAAAACATTAACTGCTTCGAAAGGGCTACTTATAACTTCTATATTCGTGTTATAAGGACTTTTCGTTCTTCGTTGAGTTTCAAAAAATGTCCTTTATGATCTCATGCTGTCATCTCTATCTAGAACTATGGCATAGAAAAGATTAGCATGTGTTTTAATAAAGACTTTATTTTTGAAACGTTTCGTGCAACTGGCTCGAATAAAATATCGAATAAAAATATAAAATTAGGAACACTTTGGTTTATTAAATTGTAGGTAGTTTGCCTACCGTAGACATTCGTAATACACTAGATTACGAATGTCTTAAGTATAATGTGTTTTATAGATATTCACTAAAATCAGGTATGAGAAACGGAAATAATAATAATAAAAAAATCAAAGGACTAAATATTCATAAAAACAAGAAAATGGAAAGAAAATGTTTTTGGCGAAAAAAGTAGTTTTTTTAGAATCGTACCTATGACTTCTTATACATTTAGGTGAAACCATCTGATCCGTAATCAAATATTTGGCAATATACCTATAAAAATGAAAGGTATTTGAATTTGAAATATAATTTGATAATGATTATCATAAAAAATTGTATAAGTACTAATGAAAAATTCGAATTTGAGGTCGTTATTAGTTTTTATCGGTTACATTGATATTTTTAAATATAATAAATAAAAATTTAATTAAAGTATCGTAAAAAATATTTATTTTCAGTTTTGATTAATATTCAGTATTAATTTTTTTAATGACTTTTCCGTTTATTTCATCGAGCGAGTATTTTATACTTTTTATTTTTAACCCCTGACCGATCGAGGGAAACATATGAGCTCAGCCTTCCCACCATGACCAGGAAAAAGTATGGGAATCTTCAAAATGGTTAGTCGGAGGTTTTTAAAATTTTTAATTTAGAGTATTAGGCCATTAAGTTGTAGTTTGTGGATATCAAAATATGTCCAGTAGACCAGCCAGAATAAAAGTGATTCCCATTCTTAAAAATCAATTCAATTCTATAACATCCAATTTAGGATAGGACAGTGGACAAACTGCGCAAGGTGTTTGTTTTTCCCTAAAACTGTACAGGACAAATTGACGCGTCAGTCAGCTGCTGTCCTTGTCGCGCTCGTTCAGATTCAGTATCATTCATTAGTGTTTGCATCTCACTCGTACTAAATAACGAATAACAAACGTAATCCCTGGTTAATGCCGATCCCGGCTTACATCTCGAATCATTTGTTGCCACTTGGGTAACGGTATTTATTTGTTCAAATTGTTGCACTAATTGATAGCTGAAAGCTGATGTATAGTATACTATATACATACAGCAATAATCAAGGGTATTGAAATATAGTAGGTAGGTAAATATACAGAGTGTAGTGTAGGACAAGAACATGGACAACTGACATATTTATTGGTTTGAGTGCAATAAAGAAATATTTCCAATATATACCTTTTTTTATTAATTACACAAAATATAATTTCAGATTTGAACTTTTTCTGATTTAGACGTCACTTTGAATGAACAACACATCATCATCATCGGCCTATTAATGTCCCCACTGTTGGGGCACAGGCCTCCCCTTGCACAAGGGGGTACGGGCCATGATCCACCGAGTGGGTCCAGTGCTGATTGGTGAATTTTACACGCCTTCGGAAACTTTTAATTTCCTCAGACATGCAGGTTTCCTCACGATGTTTTCCTTCACCGTCAGAGCAGTCGGTAAATGATTAAACAATTTTTTGTGGAGAAATTGAAATTTTTGAATGCACATTATTCTAAAACGGTTATGTTTTTCAACATGTACCTTTTTATGTTTTAGGGATCTGCACCCCGAAGGGGAAAACGGAGGGAGTCCTATTGCTGTCGCTCCGTCTATCGTCCGTCCGTCTGTCACACGAGTCAAGAGCTTAAACGGAATGAGATACATACTACAAAATTCACATAACATGTATTCCCTTGACCCAAATCCGAAAATCGACTTTAAAATATTTTAGATTTATATTTTAGAGGGGTAAAAGGGGTACAAGTAACGGGGTCGACAAAAAAATATTTTTGTACCCTACCGTGTGGGATATAGTTTTTTATAGCACATCGAGTAGAGTACTATTATATTTTTTATAATTTTTTCATAGAGAAAGAACGACTAAAGCGCCAGTCTAATTTGTCAATTTTTGACCACTTTTGTTACCATGTCTAACTCATGAACGGTATTATCAAGGAGCTTGAATATTATGTATAATATTAGTGATAACCTCTAGTTGAAAAATAAATGCTAAAACTTAATACTTTTGTTTTAGTTTGTAAGTTGTTAGCAAAAACTTTAAAGTTTTTTTTCATTCAATATACTTACATATAGCCATTAGTACGGATCCCAATAGATATGGCAAAGCCCGACTCGCACTTGGCCGGCGCACTTTTTTAACAACATATCTATGTATTTTATTTTTCACCCAAAATCCCTGTGCCTGTACGCAGCTGTCCGCCTTTCCCTGTGTCTTATACACCCTATATAAACACACATAAAATCTGTTGAAATCGGTGGAGGTTGGAGAGCATAGAAATCTTGTTATAGAAATGACAAAAAACCATAGAATGACTTGTTTTTAACATAAGTAATAAACAATTATTTCAAATTATATAACATAAATTCAGTCAAATAGCCCCCCGCAAAGTGCCCCCTGGCCGAAAGTACCTAAAATACTCGCGGCGTTCCATCGCTGAACGGCGAGGGAAATGCGCTGCACTAAAAAGTGGCCGGCCCGCGGATCACCTCCTCTCTCCTTTATTCGTCTCCCCACTGCGCGAATCAGATCCTTGGCCTCGGAACCCCATGGTTCCACGGTTTCAACTGCCAAAGGCACAAAGTAGTACATCGATTCCAGGTTGGAGTACTTTACGTCTTTCCTCTGAGCCGCGGCCTCGGCAGCTGCACCTGCAGTCTGCCGAGTGCCGGCGAGATGGCAGGGCGCGAAAGTGCTAACGCACGTCGCGTCCCAGAGGAGACAGCGCCCTCTCGCCCATGGTATCAATGTAAGATTGTCCGGTCTCATGCCGTCTCCGCACGGGACAAACCGGGGGGTTCCAAGACGATTATTTCAGTATAATCAGTGCTGCAAAAACTTGGACGTAATCGTGTCCGTAAACGAGTGAGATGCGCTGCTCAACGTCGCCGCAGCTTCTATAATTTCAACCGTATTTAAAAAATCCCTCTGTTTATCTAGGCCATGGTACCATCTCAAGAAAAGAAAAATTAATGCTTTCTTCTTTGTCGTTTTCCTCATTCGTGATCATTCTACGGAAATAACCACATAAAACATGGTATGCCATTGCCGTGTAGTAATTAAAAGTAAGTAAAAGTGGTAATTCAATATATTCAATTTATTTTTATTTTTTCTCTAGAGTTCAGGAATTATGAGAGTTATTATGACCTGGCTATGATTGATATTGAAATATTATACCTACGTCTAATTTTATTAGTTAGTTCTTTTTCACACCACTTCAAACGGTGCTAGCTGAAATATGGCTGTAATTATATTATTAGGTAGATACTATTATATTATTAGGTAGGTAGGTATATGGTAGGTACTTATTATGTTAATTGAAGTCAATATTTTTGTAGGGATATTTTTGGTAGTAATAATATACCCGTTACGACAGAAATGTGCAAAATAATTTGTATGAAAAGTATGAAAACCATGTTTGCACCTTATAGGCTCAGTGTAATATAATTGGTTTGTACATTATTTTAATTTAAATAAACATATTTAAAATAATGTATAGGCCAAATAAATAACATCTTGTAATGTCGGAGAATTATTGCATGTATAAGAATAAGAACAAACCTAAGTAATTCGCCGACAGTTTAATAGGCGCCTAATCTACATCTTACGACATCTGTGTGTTGTGAGGAGGTACTTGATAATAAGCCCCAAAACATAAAACGGTTTGTTTCTATTTGTAAAATATAAATGCAAGGGACCTCTACATTATTGTAATTCAAGTAGAAATGACTAGATGGCGCTGTTTACTAGCTCATGATTCTGCTTGCGTTAACAACAGTACAACGAGGCATTAATAGATGGCGCTAGTGGTCTTAAAAATTCTAAATATGCCTTATTGAATATAATAGCATTAAAATAACTCTTAATTAAAAATTTAAGAAACGGCCGGGACGTACCACTGTGGAGATCCTGTTACTTTTTCCTGGTCATCATCAGGTCCTCAAAGTTCCAAATGTGGGAAGGTCACCATAGTCATAAACATTTGAGCTAACTCGAACCACCTAACTGTTACAGTTCCAGAGATCCCATCATACTCCAACACTCCAAGATATTCCAACCACTAATCCATTTTTCATCTGACATGGCTAAGATAAGAACATTCAGCAGGTTAGACCTGCGGCGCCTGAAGGCGGAGGGACGCTCCGGGCTTCGGCCTCGCCATGGCTTAAAATTTCTAGCGCCATATCATTTTTATTTATTTTTTGGCCACCATCTTTAATTTGTTTTCTCTTGTAATGTCTCAGGATTCCCTACAACTTTAGTTCGAGAAGACCCCATATAGTTTTGGCGGGCTGATAATTTTACAATTCTTCCAGTTTCATATAGTGAAATTGAAGGTACCACCCCAGGTGATCTTGCACATCAGGAATACTTAAATAATTATTCAGGAATCAGGTATCCTGATTCAGGATCTTCCACCTTAGTGGTACTTATATCACTACGCATTTGAATTGTTAGGAATAAAAAAACACATTATTGAAAATTATTTATTTTTCTTCAGCAATCGCTAGGAAAGGTACTCTAAAACTACTTACGTCAATAATTTATACAATGCTCATCCGAAAACAACTACTTATTTGTAACGTTGATTTCTATTTTAAAAATAAACAAATAAAACGAATTAATTAAATAGAGAGATGTAAGCAATATCGTAAACCTGTAGCCACAAAGTTAATCTAAGAATTGTTTTCATTTACAAGTAAAACACACGTCTTGTTCCGTAGGTACCTACTTACATATCGATACTACAATAATTGGCACTAGACAATAATGAGATCAACCAACAGGTCAATATGAAACAAATCGAATCCAAATTCTCGTTAGTTTATGATTGTAAAATACGAATTTAATTTTGGTAGCTGCCATCAGTTTGCTATGCATAGCTGACAGACGGTAATGTTATACAATAGTATCCTACAACAGTACAAATGCGGAAAGTTATTGTAGTTATGTGTAGGTTCGTACTTTATTAATTAGGTGTTGTAATAAAAAGTAACTAATTAGGATAGTTAAAAGTTTAAATCAAACATTTGTGTTTACGGGCGGCATTGGTAGTTTCTAGTTAAAATTTCTGAAGCGGCGTCGTTGAAATTAATTATATGTAAAATGAGTAATAAGCACTAGTGTTTTGACCAATTTTCAATCGGATACATTAAAATTCTCTCTTTATGAGCAGATGTGATGAAAAAGATTGGTTTCCAATATGTGTTTAATTTATTTTTTTATTTTAATTAATACAAATTCCAAATGATACGTATGCTGTAGGCACCGTTATGTTTGAAAATTAAGACACACGCTTGACTTCAATTTTAGACGATAGGCCCCATGATCCTAGAAAGTACTTCCGGTAATCCGCGCCCCCAAGAGAAAATTTCCGTCCCAAAATTTGCCTAATTAACAATAGATGTCAATAAACCAATTAACTTATTAAATTTTCAAACGTACATAATTTATTACATGATTCGGACGATTTTCTTAAGCCTCGATAAAAAAATAACAGAGGAAGTTAAAAAGCGTTTAAATATATTCGAGCCAAAAAATTTACCTTTGTCATGTATGCGACAACTATTGTAATCAAAATTATATTAATAAGTAAGTACATACCTACTTACTATATTACACTATAATTACGGTACTATATTGCACAATATTAACAAAAAAATATTTATCCTAATATGATGTATTATATTAAAAGTCGTCGCGGCGCCAGTGGAGTACATAAGTAAACGTAATGATATGGTGGCGACATATTATGTAATAAAAATCTAAATAATACTGAACATAATCTATCTCTAGATCTGTACGTGCATCATGTATATGGTATCTACAGGTTTTAGTTTACTACTAAACAGCAATTATGTCAACTATTAAAACCAGATTATAGTATCGTGAACACGTAAGCTCTTTCTAATATTAAGAACACATTTGACTAACACACGCTGCACAGAAAAAAATTATTTACAAAATTAAACAATTCGTATACAGATGTAATTTTCTACATAATCACGCCAATAACTTTGCCTTTTTTATTTTTCATAGGTAGTAGGAAGTTCATCAATAGAAGCTTGTAAATTTATAGATGTTAGAAGATAATAATCTACCAAACAAACAAAAATAGTGGTTAAAAGATAATTTTATTCAATTTTGCATTTTTCTTTGGCTTATCACAGGGCTAAGTGTTAATTAGCGAAATATTTTTTCCACACTCATTCGAATTTCTCTTGATGTAGATATATTTAATGATTGATGATTATTGATTAATGATGAAAGATAAATAGAATTTGCAACAACACTTCTGTCTGATTTCACACACTTTTCATGTATGTCATGTCGACGCCTTTCCTCAGTGGCAATTTCAACACTTGTTATACTTAGGTACTTATGAGTACGAGTTGAGTAGGTAAGATCTTCTCACCATTGACTAAATTTTGAAGCTGTTAACTTAGTTATTCACTGTGTTTTGAAAATAAAACTAGACCAGTTACGAGTAACTTGCTTTAGGGTTCCGTACCATTAAAACATTAACGAGGTATGTACGTAAGTCGTATTAACTTTGGAAATAACCTAAGTATCTTAGAATTACTTTTAGTCTTGCGTTTTCAGAAATAATAGCCTAATAATAAATAACAATAGAGTATAAAGATATCAATTTGGGATGAAAAGCTGACAGCTAATTATTTTTTCTATATATTTATAAGTAAAACAAAATTTTCTCTTTCGTAATAAATTAACTATTGTTTTTTTTTTCCTTTTTTATGTATAAACATTTTGAAAATGACTTTATGTGTTTATTTAGAGAAATTCCCATGTGAAAGACATACGAAAGGACTAAGTCAAACGAGAGAGTTTTTGCCTTATAGAGGTACGGAACCTTTAAAATGTACTTAGGTACTTACTTTTTTATAATAAAAGCTTGCTTTTTTATATTCAGTTTATTTTGTTCGATCGTTTTTTTTTAAGTTTTTTGGGTAACGAGTTGAGGTCGCAAAAATCTACCTAATCGCTGACTTTATCTTTACATTTCGACATTTCTGCTCAGAGTTTCGAACTTCAAGTCTTTCACTTCCTCCGGACTAAAACTCTTTACTGACACTTTACCGGGTTCGCCCGTAAAGTCTGTGTTGGACAATTTATTTGTTATTTTTGTAATCGAGATTCGACTTTCGATGTCATTTACGTCACACAAGGATTCTAAAATTACACCCTTTTCAACTTTCCTCGGTTTCGGCTGCATGTTTTGCGTTATCATTTGCTTCGAACCCTTCAGTTTTTCACTTAAAATTTTATTACAATTTTTTTTTGACATATCGAGAGCCAAAGAGTCCTCTTTAGTCGATTCCTCTGTCTTCTTGTCCTCGGCCGGCTTGCCTTGCTGCTTCAGTTCTGCGACTTCAGCATTCGTGATATTGTCTTTCTTCTTCCATTTTGTTCTTCTGTTCTGAAACCATATCTTAACCTGGAAACAATAGAGAAACAAGTCGTTACTTTACATTTCAAAACATAGCTATAGTGAAACCGCGTAACAGGCGGATCGCCAAGTTAGAGAGGAGCGGGGCGGGACGACAGAGGATGAGCGGCGGTAGCGGGCGACAGGCCCCACCTTTCGCACACCGCATGCTCGCCATCGGGCATCTCACCCCGTGCCTCTCTTACTTTGCGGGCGATCCGCCTGTTACGCGGTTTCACTATAAACATACTTAAGGACCTCATAGCCTATAAAACTATATAGGTTCGCAACTGCTAGCACGGTCTGAAAGTGATCATGCTAGTTAAGCACCTTTGGGCGCGGTCGGTACCAGGATGGGTGACCGCTAGGTGGCATCTGAGCTCCTCCATCTCTAGGAGAGCACGTTAAAACTACTTAACGTGGTCCCTGTTTTTGACGTTCGACAGCAGTCGCTAAGTCATATCAGAGGCCTAGGAGCGGCTTAAACAACTCTGACAAATATGTTGGCCAGTAACCATACGATAAACAAACAATATTTCAAAATAATGGCTGTATTCACTTCACGAACTGTAATTAGGTACCCACAGTAAAACCTTAGATAAATCAATCAATGATATGTTTAGAAATCGCATACCTCTCGCACGTATATAGGTATACAGAAACGAAGTACTATATGTATATAATATAGACAGAGACAATAACGACAACAGCATGAGTGTTTCGGTTAACAAACAGTTAATTACGGGCTGATCGATCCCGGCCCGAGGGGCAGTTCAAGTGACGAGACATGGCGGCGAGCTGTCTATCTTTATCGATATACTTCCGAGGTGACGTCCAAAAGTTTCTGGCTAGACATATTTCTAGATGTCAATGTGGAAAACAAATTATACGTCGTTGTAATTGTCATTTATCCTAATAATTCGCCATCAGCCACAAAAACTGTAGAACCTGCGCGCGTGCTATGACTACAACCCTCAGTGTTCCCGCGGCACTCGCACGCATGCGTCTGGATCTCCTAGCCTACTTAATGTACCAAAAATAACCGAATAAAATTAAACCATGCCTGAAAAATTTCTAGTTGTTCAAGGTCAAATGAAAATGTTGGTATTGAACGTAACTAAAATGTTATTATATTACTATCAGTAATATATGAAAATGAATTATCGTAATGGTATGGTATTTAATTATATTGACGACACAAATCAAAATACATACATAAACTCTCACGGCCATACTACCCGGACAGAGGAACCACCTTCAATCAAAGGTAGTTCTCACTTTTCGCCGTAAGATTTGGTGGACAAACACACAAATAACTTTATCAAATAAAATATTATTAAACATCACTCTAAATTAATGAGCCATTAAATCGATCCCATAAACGATTAAGGTAAATCCAACATAGAGCACAAGAGTTAAGTTGTAGCAAATGAAGTGCTAGCAATAAAGGAAGACAAAAGAACAATTATATAGTTTCATCAACCACGTTAAAGATATTAAAAGCGAATAAAATAATATGTTCATTGGCATAACACTGGTGTTCCGAAGTAAATTTATTTACTTATATGATAGGCTTTGTGTTTCCATACGAAAGAGGAGAAATTCATATATTATGTAAGACCTAAACTTCAAGCAACTAATCTATCTATTAGACTATTAACTGTATCCTTATTATTGACGGCCCTATCTCATTAAATACCTGCTCATACATCATGCCGCCACAATGCGTGTCAAAGGGAACTACAGTGTAATTGCCTCGCAAATTAATCCAGCTAACATGTGACATTTGACTTGGCCACCGGTGTATGCATATAGCATAATATATCTAAATACATTATACTGTCCCATGCCGAACGATGCAATCCACTTGCTAGCAAACATGAAGATAATTATTATTGATTGGGCATTAGTGCAGCGTGAGGGGGATAGCAAATAGGCCAGAAATACGTTTGGGACAGAGATGGGTTTGTCAGAGATGATTTGATACAATGCAGCATTGGACTGTGTGTAAGCTGAGTGTAGTATAGTTACACATCAAAGCGGCGCTAATTGTATCTTGGTGTCGGTCATTCGTCATGTGACGGGTTAACATTTGATTTTAATATGCTCCACTTGAATAGCTGTAGGTAATACCAGTGACATCACAGAGCATCGGTGGCCTTGTGGCTGGGACGCGGGACTCCCATGGTTCAGGTTCGAAACCATGCCATTTACCAATAAATTTTCCCGATTTTTTTCGACGACTTACATATATATACCGGCGGTGAAAGAAATAATCGTGAGAAAAACCTGCATGTCTGAGGAAATTAAAAGTTTCCGAAGGCGTATGAAATCCACAAGTCAGCTGGGCCCGCTCTGTGAATCATGGCCCGTATCGTACCGTACCCCCTTGTGCAAGGGGAGGTCTGTGCCCCAATAGTAGGGACATTAATAGGCTGATGATGGTGATGATGAATATATAAATAGTTTTTACGATAACTTTAGCAGAAATAAAATTGCTAGAACGTGGACTTTTCTCGTGCATCTTGATTCATAATCTAAATAATAACTAAAATATTTTCTTTATTTTAGAAAGTTAGTTTCCTTAGATCTTAATCTGGAATTGACTTCTGGCAGGTCTCCCTTTATTTGTTCGTTATAATTTAGATTTCCTACATTACCAATACAATAAACATAGCCCGGAGCTTTGTCATGAGCCGGCCAGCCACGGGTATTACAAGCCTAGACTGGTAACAATTCATGTCCAAATTATTGTTTTGGAGAATTCGGAAATATCTAACTAGTTATTGATATAGATTTGTTAGATCGGACGCCAGATTTCTGATCAGAATGTAGGTAATGTAGATTCCGATCATGAAACAGAACATAATATTTCAGCAGAACTTTACAATTGAGATAAAATATTTTCAAATGGTTTTCATACAATAGTTTCAGCACATTCATGTCATATTTTATCATTTTACTGAATTTTTTTACTATTACATTAGGTCATACTTTACATGCTGATATACCTACTGCTGTGAATGTAAAATAGAAAATAATAGGACACTTAATACACCTACGTGTTTATCTATGTTTTTTTCTCTTTTGATCTCTCTTACCTCGATTACGATAAAGCGAAAGGCCTCAAGCTGAGATCGAACATTGAAAAGCTAACGATAGAAGAGGAAATGGAAATAATATTATTGTTTTTGGATTCACGACGACAACAGCACAGGTTGAGAAAATTGCTTCGCTGTTTTATATTAATTTAGTAACTGTTGCGAAAATAAAACATTAAAACCTTGGATAAAAATAACACAATTTCCCCGAAGCAATATCATAGATACTCAATGTCAATGTTAATAGTGGGAAGCTATAAGGAAAGATACACAACACAGTAGGGAGGGCAATCAATATTACGGCGTGCGTCGCTTTGTTCGCGAGATCAGTGTACACGACCCTATTAGTGCCGACTTTTAACTAGTGATGGGACGACACTAAGAAGAATAAATCGAAATATCATCAAAAGAAGTTCAAAGTTTATTTTTAGAAGAATGTTACACGAATAGTGTAACATTCTTCTAAAAATAAAGTTTCCATTTTGAAGTTTTATAATTTATGAAAGTTTGCATTAGTACCGGAAATACAAGAAGTTCTCAATCTATCTATGTGTTACGGGAAATGTATGTAATCCGTCGTTATATAGAATTCCTAGGAAATGTCTAAAATCGACAGGAATTGTATGAAATAAATTTTATTACAAGTACACATTTCCTAAGCAACAATCGCATTTCTAATAAAACAGGGCAAACTACCAGATGGCTCTAGTTTCATAGAAGAGTGACTAAGATCCACATGAGATTCAATACCATAACCGATCCACACTTCACGAAGTGGCTAAAAAACTTAGACAGTTAGTTGTAGAACTCAATCATTACAGTGTCTGTCTAAGATTACTTGAGGAGCTCGTAGCCTAGTTGCGAGCACGGTCCGAAAGTGATCGTGCAGGTTAAGCGACGTTGGCGCGGTCGGTACTTGGATGGGTGACCGCTAGTGGCATATTTCATCTGAGCTCCTCCGTGCCTCGGAGAGCACGTTAAGCAGTCGGTCCCGGTTGTTGTCGTTCGACAGCAGTCGTTAAGCCATATCAGATGCCTACGGGCGGCCTGAACAACTCTGACAAATAGGTTAGCCACTAACCATACGATAAGCACGCAAGCACTTCTGAAATGCGCCATTACGCTATGTACCTACGACAGACACATTATATACTTTATCGATATTAATCACTCTTTAACCATCGTACCCTCACTAGGCTTATCTCAGTTGGCTGCGATCAAGACCGATGACTAGGCTCGTTAATCTAACAATTATTCATCGAAGATAGTCTGACTCTCCCTATCAAATGCGAGTTTAATCAATGATGTGTCGTAACTGTATTTGTCTCTTTTATTCTTTATATGAAATGAAAGAGATCGATATAAAATCTGCAATCTTTGTCGTTACCTCTTCTTGTATTCTCTCGTAAATTGAAATCGCATTGCAAGGACGTGAATTGGAGCTGATACTTTACTGTATGAACAAAGTTATACAAAAAATGCTTAAGTATTATGCCAACTTCTGTTTAGATGTATCTATCTTGTCATTTTTTTAGTCTATGATTTGTAGACAAATAGAATAATGTCAACTATAGGGTTCCATCGATCGTTTAGGGATCTCTAAAAAGCGCCATGGCTGAAAGTTTATCCACATGTAAGATAAATCATAATTTAGAAATGTTTGCTTGATCGATGAACATATTAAGTCAGATGAAAGAAAATTATGTATTAAAACCGAAGTATTAATCTGCCGTGTCTTTTATGGGCCGAACAATTAATAAATTTTTAGGGATAAACCCCACCTACTCCTCATTATGATATTCTCGTACGAATAATCACTTGATACTCGTGTTATCTATTTGATGTAAGTAACTTTTAAAACTCCTGAAGTTATTTGAATACGGTACTTAAATAATTTATATGTGGTAAGGTAATCCATTGGTTTTCGAGTAAATTGCAGTCCTATAACTCTGGGCTAATAAATCATAACGTACTTATGAAAAAGATAAACATATAATTTTACTTAAAATAAAGTTTCTCAGTCGATATCAAGTACCTAACCGCGTGTTTTTAGCCGATTCAGAAGTAGAAATAAGTTTCTCAAAACGAATGGATCGATTCTTAAAACTCTGTATTGTATTGTATTTATTTATCTTATAGTAACTGAAACCGTTACAAGATACGTCATTAACAGCAGTATTAAATTCAAACTATATAAAATCAAAAGTTTTAGTTATAAGTGTCTGTCAAATACTTAAAATAAAACATAAATAGTTAGGTACAGTCTTGTAGACCGTCAGAGAATGGAAATAAAAAATAATAATAATAATCAATTACAATAGGTATAAGTATAGAATTTCTATAGTTAGTAAGCAATAATGTGTCAGAGTAAATGAGTGTGCTTTGATTTTGTGGTCATGAATTCGTTCAAGCTATAATATGCGTTTCCCTGAAAGTACTTTTTTAAAACAACCTTAAATTCTTTAGTGGAGTGTTTAGTGATCTCTATTGGAAGTTTATTATACATTTTCATTTTTATTTGCAAACCTTGATTTAGGGTTTTGGTTAGACGCACTTTAGAAATTTTCAGTCTTTCTCTATTTCGTGTGTAATACGCATGACTTTCTTGATATTTAGTTGGATGAGCTGCTTTTCCGTGAATTCTAATAAACATTTATAAATATATAGGGATATAATAGTCATTATATTATTTTTTGCAAAGTAGTAGTATGTACTGTAGTAAGTATTATAATTTAAATAAATTATAATACTACATACTAGTGACATAAATTTTAGAATACGTACTCACATTACGGTAGTAAATAGTGATTTACACAGACGAATAAAATAATTTCAGTCTCCTGTTATGTTCGCGGTCAATGCGCGCTTTCAAAGACAATTGAATTAATTAAAAACTGCTGGGGTGCGGGCGCTACTAACACGACCTCATATGTACCGTCGGTTACCTAAAAACCTTTGGGACATGTTCCACTATAAGTCAGCTAATCTGTAGGTAGATTTATTTTTGTCTTCTATTTGGAATAAGTAGTAGGTAATGTGAATAATTAAATAGGGTAGTTTCCAAGTATCAAATATTAAATGCATTTCTTAAAAATTAAGAAATAGTCATGAATTGATGGTCAAATGTGAAAAAAGAAATCAGAACGGTAGAAAGAAACGGCAATAAATTTTATGACGTAACTGTTCTCTAGCGCCATACAAGCAGGTCCTGGCTGTATGTAAAGGGCTGTTTTGCTAGAAAGTGACAGAGTATCTGTCCAATACTAACTTTAACAATTAATATCGCTGATGTTAGTTGAGATATAGAAAAACTAATTTTAGATCCTTCTTTAGTATGCCCATGCAATGAAAAAATTAGGTTAATACCGTATTATACAGGGTGTAACAAAATACCAGTTTAGTACAGACAAATTCATTTAGGAATAGGTTTAGGTATGGCTAATTCATCTAACGTTAATATAAGAACAAACAACTCCAATTTTAAAAAAAACTAAAAAAACTTTTTATTGGAAAAGTATTCTAGTAAAAGTAATATGACATTCACAGATTTTTTCAATAAAATACCTCTCCTGAATTTCAAAATGTTCCCTATGACCGATACCTATCTGTATTTAAAATAAAATGAGCTTTCAAATTAATCATCGGTGCATCGTAACCCGATGCACCGATGATTAAATTGTAACGGAAATTTTTGAAACTTACGTGAACAACTTCTTGCGATGACATTTACTTATACAAATGCTCAAGACGCAGAACGTCCAATACGCAAAATGTCCAACTTGGGTCATTTTAGCATAGAAATCCAATAATTTTTGGTAGTGGTAGATCCTAAAGTGAAGGATCGCCTGGGGTGGTACCACCCTCTTATCTATTTCTGCCGTGAAGCAGAAATGCTTGCATTTCTGTGTTTCGGTTTGAAGGGTAAGAGAGCCAGCGTAATTTCCGGCACATGAGGCACTCCATCTTAGTCCTCAAGGTTAGAAGCGCATCAAAAACCCTCTAATATTAATACAGTGAGGTGAGATGTCTATGGGCGACGGTAACCACTTACCATCAGGTGGCCCGTTGGCTCGTCTGCTCTCCTTATTTAATAAAAAAAAAAAGAACAACAAACACTGATTTTCATTTTAAACTGATATATAATATCATCTTTCATCGAGTTGCCAAAAGTTGTATTGCAAAGGTTCCTTACTCGATAATGACAAGACATCACCCATTTTTTCATAAATAAGTAGGTATTTTTATAATACATATTAATAAATACATGAGTAAGTACCTATCTAAAAGAAAATGGATAAAATAAAATATTTAACGTCTTTTTGCCACCTAGTCTATTTCACAATTTCGGAATCTGGCAATACGAAAAGAAATTCAGCGCAAAGTGTTCATATGAATGTGATGTGCAGTGCATTCATGCACAGATGCAAAGTAAGTCCCGAGATTCTTGGTGAGTGATTTTGTGGAGATGTTCAAAAGAAATGCGATTTATATTTTCTAAAATGTAAGAGGAAAGTGGAAAATCGAAACTTGAAACTTGAAACTAGTGCATCTTGAAACTTTGAGCTTTTGTATTGAAATTCGTATTTTTTTGTTTTGTCCTTTCAGTTAGGTAAGTAAATAATTCATATGAAGGGAGTATCTCACAGTAATATGCGTTATATTATATATACATTTAGATATTCTGAAGAGGTAATAATAGTATCGATTCAACACTTATGAAAACTTTCAAAGCTAGATAAATACTATACTTTACAAATAATATTTTTATTTATGTAGGTAAATACTTTTCAGGTGACTTTGTTACGTAGCTACGATAAAAAAATCTTACTTAATGGTTAAATCAGTAGAAATGTGTAGGCGCACTTGAACTCCGTCGTTAAGTACAAATAAATATACCCAGTTAGAACCTTTGTTTCAATGAAGAATTCGTATCTACTATTGGATAAAATATGATGTAGGTATGCTGTATAGGTCGACCTAGGTAACTTACTCGTAAGTAGGTAATTTTGCTTTGGGATAGGTACTACGTAGAGTACACTGAACTTGAAGTCAACAACCCTACCAGTAGAGCTACCTAAGTCGAGACTAGCTGTAAACATAATGCTCAATCTAACAGCTTGCCACTTCAAGAGACTGATTATCCTTTCATCTGCGCACGGTTTATCGCAATATCTGCAGCGGTACGCTCGTGAGGCCGTTTTTGGCACTGCAGCAACTCGACATCAAGTGGCAAAGGTTGGCAGTACACCAAATTGTACACAAAATAATAGTGCAAATAGTACCACTTTAACAGATTTTGAAATAGAAGAGGTTATCAATAGACATATTTGAAATTGTTTCGTTCGGAATAAATTATTACGTTTTATAATTTTTTAATACGATTATGATCAGCCTACATTTAGGTGCGTCATTTTGACACTTTGGATAGTGCGGGATCAGTTTTTGAGATAAAACACGTTTTTGGTGTAATCAGTTGTACCCGACTCATGGCTTCGAAAACTTTTTATCAGATCTCACATTTTTTTAATATTCAGGCAATTAATAATAAATCTATATAAAAAGTCGAAAAACTCATTAGTAGACCCGGGATTGAACCTAGACCTATGTATTAGGTAAATAGACGCTCGATAATATATATATTTATTACATACTATGTAATAGGTAAGATTTCATAGCGTATAATAGGGTGTTGTATGTTTCATTAACTACTAACGAGATTTGTCGATGAAGCTCAAACCACATCTACGCCAAACAAAACAGCAATTAGCAAGCTCATTGAATTGCAAAACAAAAATATTATGCGCGTGGGCAACTCGCACTAGGCTCTGATTGGCTGGCAGTATCTAGGTCATCATAAGCGACTACTCCAATTGGACGATGCGTATCCACAACTATAATTTGGCAACTTTTCAAGCAGGCGTGGTCAGCTGTATATTAGAAAAACGAATTCTCGAAACAAACGCGCTGTCACTGAGTCTTACTGAATGACAGTAGAAATTATTGACAGCGAACATTGGGGTCGGTCAGCTGGCAACATGTTAATAAAGAAATCGATAATATGTATACACTATATTTAAACACAAAAAACCGTCTGTCTGTATATAATTAAAATGTTTTTGTTCAGCAGCTCTACAATTTCATAGTTCGAATCGATAGAGTAAATATCAATTACTTCCTGAATGGCATAAACAGACTGTCAGTATGTTTAAACTGACGACCGAATTATTGTAATTTATATGGGAAATAACGGAAGTGAATGATTTACGAAATCTGCTAAATACACTAGTTTAATGTACTTAATACAATACGTGGTCTAAACAACCCCCGCTTTTCCTATTATTCCTACAAAACAATGTGGAAACAATATATAAATTAACGTAATGAGAGCGTACAATATTCTATACAGAATAATACAATCAGTGCAAACTTAAATAAAGCGTTGGACAAGAATCTTGCATTAATCGATGCTTAAAATAGAATGTTCAAAGATATATCCAGCAAGGAGGTGCTAATTAAACCTAATCGAGCGAATTTAACTGGCATTTGTGTTTTATTCTTGCTGCATTGAGAGAAAAAAATTGTAAGTAGTAGTACAGGAATATAAAAACCCTGGCCATATTGCAGAATTTAATGGTACTATTTTTTCACATCGAACTCCATAACACAGATTATAAAACTACTAATGGCGCCCTCTTGACAGTACCTACTTAAGTATTATTTATAGGTACATATATTATTTAAAGTGATGGCGTACGATATATTGCATTGGCATTAAAAATATTTAAAATACAGCTATACTAAATAGCTAGACTGAACCTTCAAGATAGAAAAAGCTATAATTTCGTAATTAGATAAAAAAAATGCGATTAAAAAAAGATGATTACGATAGGTGATCTGAAGTTTGATTAGATTTTTAACAACATGTAAGTATATTATTCGACTCAACTTTAGGTACTCAACTTTCATCTCACAATTATTAAGCACATACGTATTTAATCAAACAGTGTAAAAAACTTTTAAGCCAAAACGGGGTGTATATGATAGGTACCTAAATTTCCATTGTAAATTTACCGAATTAATATTCGAAAATAAAATTAAAATTATTATTAATTATTCTTATTAACCAAAGGTTTAATCTGAATTTTATTGATAATTAACCTCAAAGAGGTAGAATCCTAAGATATCAAAAATCGTGAGTTTCTACGGAACCCAGCGTGTTAGTAGAGATGAAGTGTTAAAGCGAGACCACCAACGGTGTAGACATTTGCATAAAAATGCCTGGACACGCGCCTTAATTGATTATAGTTAATCCACGTGCAGTATACTGCCGTAACTTAAACCCGGTAGCAAAATAAAAAAATAACTAAGTAACAATGTGCAAATTACGTAATACTATTTCCATGTTCGTTTCGTAGACGGCCGAAGGGCAATCACCAAATGAATTTGATATAAAAGTATTCTCACCAATTTGTTTTATTTGTGCTGTTGTACGTTCACGAATGTAAGTGGACTTTAAATTAGTTATTTAAGAAACTATAAAGTTATTATCTACTCTTCAAATACTCAAGGTTCTACGGAAACCATGGAACCGATTTTGATTTAAACATGATTAAGAACATTTGACATAATATTATTTGACAACTGTAAACAATTTATTGAATAAAGATGGAATACTAAAATAACAGTAAAATACCTAAGCTAAAATTACAAAATTATACCTAACTGACTAATTAAATATTATTTTGAATTAAAAAAATCACATCGAATTTTAGAGACCTTGTAAAATCTAGATAAGACAACACTTAACCTCGTCGGGCAGGACTTAAAAAATAAACTACAATGTGCAATTTACAAAATACTTTCCCATGTATTTAACTAGGTACACAATCCAATTTTAAACTCGTGGTTGTAACGTTTATATAGCATACCGTACAGGTAATTTGTATACTTGCTTGTATAAATATAGCACCTGTTTTATTTCTGCATGACTACTTTACCATATTAACTCACAAAATAAAAGCAGCGCAACAAAATTTGGAAGAAATACCGTCATGGCTTTTGGCAATCCGCGATTTGCACCATCTTTGATATAATATAGGTTTTACTTACATTTAGTTAAAAATAAACTCTGTAACAAACTACTCACTGATATTTCATGGTTTTTTTAAAAATATTCCTATACTCGTATAGGTATTATGATTTTACAGATGGAGGAAATAAGTTCACGCTCGCGCTGATGAAAAGAACATCACACTATATGTTTTTTGCATAGGAACTTAAAGGCCACTTTTTTGCGGGTGATTGAAGTGATAGGGGCGAAGCGGAAGGCAAACTTCTTTCGTTAAAGATTTTTTGTTAGCGACAGAAAGATTTATTTAGAGACATAACGTAATGCAGTAGCACATGACTGTACAAAAGCTACTGGACATGTGCAAGCTCAAAGGTTTGACTTGTCGTTTACGTTCACTCCTCTGAATAGGTATCTCAAAATAGGATATACTTATGTACCTACATACCTACTCTGGTTCGTTCAGTCTACCAGCATCCCTAGAACTAAGTACAATTTAGAGAAGAGTCTGTAGTTACTATTAACCAGAATTTTTGGTTAAGAGATATTACTACCACTAGCGAAATTAGTGCCACTCCCGAAAAAAAAAACATAATTTCTCCTGAATTAAGGCATTTATCAAAGGATTAGTTAATCAGGGTACTAAAATATTATTAAAAAATTCTTCTTCATCAAATGATTTTTTTCTGGAGTGGCGCTAGTTTCGCAAGGAGTTGAGTTATGGTGGTAGCAGGTCTCCAATCTCCTGTCATAATTTACTTAATTCTGGGATTGCTGGTAGATCTAACGATATGCCCTAACTTAGGGAAGTATAGCGAGATCTTTCGATTCGAAAATCGAATTTTAAAAAGAACTAAAAAGGACTTAATAATAATAAATAATTTATTATGTACCAAAAACAAAAAACAATCAAGAAACAAATAAGCCGTAGGAACCACACTTTAGTGATCAATGAACAATTTTCGATCGGTTATGTATGCAGGTAAAGATGCTCTTATGTATGACCAGGTGTAAAAAAAACTTATTTATTAAGTTAATAATCCCATATGAGTTCCGTCATCGCTTATGGCTTACTAATGCATGTAAGACCAATATTATGCGAATACAATGGAAACCGCATACCTATCAATCACGGAGCTGCGGTTCGTCGGAACGCGGCTGGACGCGCTAAATTATACGTGAAATTACAATACCTATACACTTACACACCATTATACTTCATTCCATATAGATTACCAAAGAAAAACGTGGATATTTTTAGATAATATCCGATATTAAAAAAATTGAAAATACAATGTCCTTGTTTTTTGTCAACATACCCAAAACATCATTTGTGAATCTGATATAAAACATATTACGAGGACATGAGGTTGACATTTAATCGAAGAAATTTAACAGATGGATACATACCTATACTTTTAGATAGGGGTAGGTAATTTTGATGTTACCTGATGTAAAAGGAACGGTTCCTTTAACAGGAGGAATGGTATGTATACTTTTCTTTTTGAATGACGAAGACTTGATGACGGTTTCATTATCATTCTCAATAACTACCTTTCTTGTATTTTTACTTTTAATAGAAGATTCTTCTTCAAGTTCATCAACAATGAAGTACTTATCCACAATTTATAATTCTGGTTTCGATAAAACTGTACATTTAACGACCATCCGTCAAAACGAGCCCACCCCAGTGCGAACGTGCGTTATCACCGCGCCATCGTCGGGGGTGCGCTCGGATCAATTGCATCATTACAATTTGGGGAGGACTGTCGATATTAATGGCCTCTATTAAAAATTCAAAAGAACTCCACTAAATTAATCAAACAGCAAACGTAAACAAATACGTGTTTCAAAAGCTTCAATACGCTCACAAGTACCTTTTATCCTCTATTTATTAATAAACACGCCACCATAATTATCACTTTACATCAAAACATAATCGTTTAATCGCTTATGACGAAAGATTATTTCAATAACGAAATAACTGGACGAATCCAAGAAATTAAAAAAAAACAAAAGTCATCGGCGCTGAAAACTTGAAACAAATGGTCTACACGACGCTCTGACATTTCATTAGAAAAACATTCGGTGTTAATATTACGAGGAAAGCGAGTTATTACTAGTGCATAATGTTTTGTCAAGCGCTTTTAGAGACATTAGTAAATTCCAAGAGTAAAGACAAAGTGAAAGAAGGTTTGGAATAATATTCTTGTCACTATGAATCAAAATCTTTCCAGTATTTCATACTTACTCTTAGTTACAGTACTCAATCAGGTTGGGTTAGATTTTTTTATTTTAGTATCCATAATCATTTTTAAAAGACGCGTTTCTCACGCTTCCGCCTCTATTCTACGACTTGCTCGACACGTATGTCATGTCAAATAAAGTCTCGCAACAACAACTGGCCTAAAATTCCTGTAAAGCCATTTTTCAGCACTGAAAACGAAAAGCGCTTGTCGTCGCCGCGACAGATTATTGGGCGGGTGTCATCGAGTATTAGGATTAAAAGAAAACAAAAATAAATACTTAAAATGACATCCAACAAATTTCAAATGTTTCGGTGACAGATGTAGCTGATGTTGTTAGAATCTGACATCTTATTTTATGAGTAATTCTAAAAAAATCTTCGTAATCGTACCTAATTTATCTTATTTTCGTTGTGGTTTCCGGAAAGTGATCATTAGCTTATACACCGGTCGATGTCTGGATACCAGATCTCTCCTAATCTTTAGCAGTTGGTATCTTAACTGCATTTCACAATTTAATTGAGTTTATCTAAAGTAAATATCGTTCTAAAAGAGATAAAAATTAGGATAGTGGAATGGAAGTCGTATGAGAGTTATTTATTCTGCTGCCAACCATGTTTAGATAGAATTAACACGTGCAATAGGTATCAACTAGGTACCGCACTCAATATAGGTAGGTATACAAGTGTTTGCCGTTAAATGGAATAAGTGCAGTATAACTATATCCTGTGCGGACCCTACCTACGCAAATGCACACTGCGCAGGAGCCAGGACGGATGCAGAGATCAATCGGCGGTCCGTGTGTAACTCGATCGCAGGAAACTCGCAATTAATGAGATGGGCGGCCCAGGCGCACGACAGTCTTCCAGCTTTAAATTATTGTAGAAACTAATACACTTATGTCCATTAATGAACTGATAAAGAATACCGAAACGATGATTCCTTCATCACCGCTGCTTCATAAGATATCTACATCATATGTACCTATGATGTAAAGAAGCGTAGAGTTTATGGTAAATTATAATAATAACGGAGCAAATATATATGTAGTTATAGCTAATAACAGCAGATTAGATACTTATATTGAAAATATAACTCTATCATGTAAATATGTAAAATTCGCGTATATAAAAAGCAGATATCGAGAAAATATTCTTATGGAAAAATCGCGATAGGAAGAAAAATTTGCTACGAGAAAATTATTTCGAGGAACCTCGATGTAACCAAACTACTCCAAGGTAGCAACTTTGTAATAGTCGTAGGCGTAGGACATAAATAAACCAGCATCAATACTGAATAATCAAGCAAATAATAAGCCTTAAAATAACATCACATCGAGAGCTAAAACAAAATTCATTCATAGGTATGAATTAGGTACAATAATTAAAATCACCGTTATATCTGGTTGTTAAGAGCTCAGAGCTGAAAGGATACCGCAATGGTTATTATTTCAATTGTTTCCACGTGGGATGCCAGTGGGGGAGACGCCGGGAGGAAGGGGGACAACAGGAGGGTCGGCCTAATTAACCTTTGTCGACGTATTATTATTGCTAACGTTCTGACGGGGACGGGGATGATCTTGGTCACAGTGATTTTTGTAAACAAATTAATTCGCGTGCTTTAATTTTTCTAGAGTAGAAATCAATTAAACAAATATTTTTTTGTTACACCCGCGTAAAAGATATATTATCGACTGAAAACTATGCGGGAAGTGCCACATTCCCGCACTGAATGCGGTAATAATTATCGCGATCGGATGTACTTAACAATCAATTTTCTACCTTATCCAGATAAAGCAATCTATACTTTTTAATCGAAATATTAGGTATATTTATATAAGAATGATAGATTTTATATAAGTACGAGTACGTAATAATAATTACCATTATAATAAAATAAAAACTCTATATAATTGAATAAATACAGTTTTAAATATTTAACTTTTGGTCTGTGAGCAGTCTGCATGCGTCTGTAAAATAGTTTACACTTTCTCCATGAACCTAAGAATATTATGGACCGCTCACTTACTATTGACTATTATACATGAACTGCTGTTTTAGTTATTATTTTACTATTTTATCGCATGTGTAACAAAAAAAAACATGACAACACGTGCGGGAAAACCACAACACTCTCGTCTACAACTCATGATGAGAAAAAACAATCGCTGCGACAATTTAGTCGTTCCCGCACTAATTAGACAATCTACAAAAAATATTAAATTTCAATTGATTAAATAAAACATCTATTGTTCACAAACATAAACCTAGTATGTACAGAAGTCTCAGACTCCTATATGAATACTTCTATAGCATCAGCATTCATAACAAATAACGTGCACATATTTCTAATCAAGGGCCAAAAATACTCCTGAGTGCGCAATGAATCACATCGTTTAAACCCAATTTCAAAGTGTACTGACGATCAAACGTTTTAAGCTTAGTTGGAGCAGTAAAACCGATGATATTGTCGCACGCTTCCTCTCGAGCAAGCCAAATTGCTCACTCCATAACGCGGCGTTAAATGTTCGACGGTAAATCGTAGCTCTTCGAGACGGCTGGCTACCCTATTAAGGGAGTGTCTTCAAAATTAGGATGCATAGGTTGTATTAACTACATATAAGTAGGTACTTAATTTTATTTTGAATCAGTCTAGGTAGGTATTGCAATTTATTTGTACCTATACTTAGTTGAAAATTGAAGGTATTAATTAGCTACACTCACAATTAGTATAAGATATTCAGCAACCTGACATACTGGACGTGAGAGTTATACTATACTATGACATACTTTTTTGTGCCTATACCTTAACCTCCTAAAAACCTTCCCAGATATTATCCCTAGCGCTAATACAATAGATATCTACGTCTCTAGAAAACAATTCATAATGATCAATTAATCTTTGTTTTTAAGCGATCTTTACCAAAAATACCGGAAACATAGTAAAAAATAGATTTTCCTAAAATTGTGACTTACCCTTAATCGCCATTTTAGAACATCAGCGTATTATTGTGGCGTACATCATACATAGCACTACCTGTACGTACACTTTGAAGTACTCTTCGATTCGTTGTCGATCTTCTTAACTTATTTTAGAGTTCATTTTCTATTGACACACAACTTAAGACCTATAAGTAACTACTGATTCAGTCCAACTTCTTCCTAATTGGAACTGTATTCATGAAATGTTAAAGGTAAAAGTGTTCAAAGTATTTATTAATACTTGTTAGACAAGTCGTCCCGGTGCATAATTGGTGCCAAATGGAGTGCTGTCTTGTATAGACTGAGAATACACTATTTCACGAAATCGCGAATTGGTCTATTGTGTTTCGTGTATTAATACCGACATTTATGCACAGTGACTATTTTTGGTGAGTACATTTGCAACCTGTATTTGTGGTTGCGATTATAATTATTAAAGTGTCACTATGTCCAACTATTGAATGGGATTTGTATTATGTGGTTTTATAATAAAACTATTTACAATAACAGCATAAATATTCTAGTTTACTATCATGTTAATTTAATATAATAATTTCATTACCTTAATTATGTTTTACACTTCCAATTTATATTGTATTTAACGAGAGCTTTGCTTTCCATTATTAATTTCCATAAGCAGATAATTCCTACCAAATTAATCTAGCTCCCTTCATGTGTTAAACATTATATCGATAAAGAAAGGGTTAGTATACAAAGTACGAAAGGTCAGTATATAATGGTCGCTTTAATATTCAGAATAACAGTCGCCGTAAACAATCGCGTCTCAAAGCTGACAGTTTTATTCGAGACACTTTATGACATCGCCCGCTGCTTATTAAAGGACCAATTTAACCCATTATAGTGTTCATAAAAGCGTACATCATCCTGTTTTGTTTATATCTCTTTCTAACCAATGCTCAAGAATATAATCCGTCCCATTCGGAGAAAATGTTGAATATGGTTTATGAGATTCCAATGTGAAGGAGGAGAGTATTTTTGAAATAGTTAGGGATGACAGAGAAATAATGCTACAATTGACATCATATCGACATCAATAATTAAGTAACAATTGGAATTCTTACGTAGTTTGCTTCTGAGAAGTAAGTAAGTAAGTACCTACTGAAGTAAATAAGTATTTTGTAAAATGGATTCCTTTTTGTATAATGGGATACACATTAAATATTACCTACATATTTCTTTAAAGGTGCAAATAATGATAAATTATTATAAAACCATAATATCAATCATCGATTTACTTAATACTTATGGCATACTTATATAGTTAGCACTTAATTCGACCTCAGATAAGTTAAAGTTTTATAAACCTATGAATTTTGTACGTGATATCGAAAAAATATTGTTCTACTTACGAAAAAAAAATTATATCGACTGCTATTAATGTATTTAGCACATCACTTCACTAAACGAAATCGCTCCAGCACTTTGAATCACAAAAACGTTGTAGATATATTTTAAACCTTACACGCTTGCAATAAGTACCATGTCAAATATAAATTGGTGGAGGCATTGAGTACTCGATGAGTGCCTCTCGTGATTTTATTTGATTGTTTATATGTGTAATTTGTATGGTTCCCCTCTTCTTCCTAAGATTCAAGTGTAGGAAATTAAAGCTTATGCGGCTTTATTAAGACACTGATAAAATGAGAGTGTTTTACCGTGAAAGGATTTCTAGATTGGATTTTAATTGACATCTCAAGTAATTTTCTCCGCTAAAAAGAGGATTTAAGCAGGTGTAGTGTAGGTAAAGGTACTACTTACTTAATTACTCAGTTATATGTAGGTATATTTTTAACTTAGAACAATATTTTACTAAGTTCTAAGTAAAAAATGATACCTACATACAAAGGTATATAGAAGTTATAAATATAAGTTAGTTCAATAATGAACTACCGACTTTTAGATAGATTTTAATACGCTTAACGAATTAATGGTAAGTAACGTATTTTTGGCTCCCGGTAAAAGTGCGAAAACTGCGAATAAATAAAGGTTACTGCATCGCCCTGCAAGTGATCAATACAGAGTTTAGTTACACCTAGTATAACTTCACGCAAATATTCTGAAAGCATCATCCCCCGTCGTTAACCATAAACAATGGGTAGCGAACACCGAGTCAGGGATTTTAATAGCATTTTTAAATGTCAGCAGAGGGATCGCCGCTTAATGTGATAAGTCACGGCCGAATGAGCGATGACTCTACAAAAACTCTATAATTGTTACTCCATAATAATCAGTGGTAGGAGTTAGGTAGATAATTTAGGCGTGCTCTACGAAAATCCGATTGATAGAGTTGTGTTAGTGTAAGTAATCTTAATATCCTAATGAAAGTGAAATCTTATTTGCGTGAATGTATTTAAAATACGAATTTCCACTTGTAAGTACTTTTAAGGTTCATAATTACTCGTATATCCAATCTAATTATGGTAGCCTGTGCCAAGATAATAATTTTATTGCAGGTATACGTATAATTTTATATACCTACCTGCAACAAAGTCTGAATCCGCTTAATCATTACATTTCTCTAATTAAACGGAAATATGCTATTACAATTTCATACAAAATTGAGAGCTAACAATATTCTAGAAAAATAATAATACTTAATTAAAATAATAATAATGGGAGAAAACCTAACAGGTTAGTATTTGAATAGTAATAAAATTTTAGAATTAAAAATCTAAGAAAAATTTATTAAAATAAGAAAATAGATGCGATCGTAATTTATGGGTTTACTAATTAAATTGGAATTTTATACTATACTTGTAAATTATTCGTATTAACGGTTCTGAATTTGAAAAGACAATCTAACGTTACCTAAATACTCGTACTACAGAGGTTTAATTTATAATCATCTATATTATAATTAAAACAATTATCACTAAGGAAATAACGAATAAAAGATTAAATTAAAACTATAAACTAATTGGAATTTGGAACAGATTACAAATTACCAGGCTACAGTTCTTAATCATCCATAGAAATTTTACAGAAGGCAGAAAGAAGACGTAAGAGGAACTTCTAACTTCTCTAATATAGAAAAACATTTCTATATTAGATACGATAACAACGAGTATCTCGTGAGTCGCACCTTAAACCATAAACCGGCCAAGTGCTAGTCGGACACCCGCACCGAAGGGTACCGTTCTTAAAAAAAAAACATGTTTATATATTTTATTTCTGAAAAATTATAATTATTTAGACTTCGTTTTACAACATCTTTTATCATTACTAATTATTTCAGATGTTTTTGTATATCTCTCTCTCTATTTCTCTCTCTCTCTCTCTCTCAAAAATTATATAATGTTTGAATCTTAGTTTTATTTGTCCTGTAAAATGTAGGAGATTATCTACTAGTCTGAATTATTTCAAGTTTTTCGGCTGGCAAACTTTGGAGATAAGGAGGGACGGTCATTTTTCGCAAAATTTTGGCCATTACTCAAAACCTGTAGTATATAAAATAAAATAAATATTTTGTAATGTGCAAATAAAGCCCTTTGATATGACACCTCACTTGCTTCAGTTGTTCCAGTTTCAGGTTTCGACCACCGTTTTAGACCCCATTTAAAAAAAATCTTATTTTTTTACCTAGAATAGCAAGTGTAGCAAGTTCTATAACTGTGCCAAATTTCAAGTAGATAGTATAGTTCAGTACTTCCTGAGAAAAATAGCTGTGACGTACAGACGGACGGACGGACGGACGGACACCGAAGTCTCATCATAAGGGTTCCTTTTTTACCATTTTGGTACGGATCCCTAAAAACATCAACGTATGTAATTGTTTTGTTCGTCATGTGGGTGAATCCAGTTGCAATGTACGCAATAACTTAACTAAACCTCTTTAAAACTGGATCAATAAATTGAGTTTTATTTGTCCGAGCTCCATTATAAGTCTGATAAAGTATCGTCCTCAATCCTGCCATTAAGACATCCACCTATGAACGTTAAAGCAATAATAATTCTTCACCTACCCATAAAAAGCGGGTAGACTATAAATACAGACATTCCGAAATGACATCGTTTTTAATCCCTTTAACAACAAATCATAATGGGAGACTTAAAACAATAAAGATCCACATCCTGATTCTGACCACTAAAATAATAGAGTCTAAATCAAAAAGAATTTATAGAGTTAACTAAAACAAACAGGATAGCTTCCCGAAATTAAAATGTTACCTTCTTTTTTTTGCGTCTCTGGCTCTTTTTAGTCGGTTTCGAAGAGCGAGATGATAATTTAAATTAATTATGTTTGGTTAATAGGCGGTACGCCAGACGGGCGGTGTTCATTTCACACAAAGTGATTTCGGAATTTATAAAACATATAATGTTCTAAATAATACAAATGGTAATTACATTCTAGAGCAACGACACACTGAATAAAGAATAGATATATTGATGAATATTTTGTATAGGCGCATTAAAAATATATTTTAAGCTTACGTCAAAAATTTCACCCAAAAAAAGAAAGCAAATGCAAATTAGTATACATTAAACTTTGTGATTATCTTGTTTGTTTTATAGTTATATTTTGATAATATAATTTTTTTAGTGATTCATTCCGGAAACTGGCACAGAAAAACTATAGGTACACCGGCTTCCTCTATTGTACTCCTTACAGGAATTTTAATTATAGGATGTTTATAGGTAAGTATATAAATATGGCATGCAAAAGGCATGCTCCGTTGGTTCGGGCATGTGGTAAGAATGAGTGATGAACAAATGACGAAACAGGTATACGAAGAAAAAGTGTGTGGCAGGAGAAGCCGGGGCCGTCCTAGACTGACCTTTAAAGATCAGATTGACAGAGTGCTCTTAGATTTTAATACAGAGCAGACGACCCCAACGGCGAGCATGCGTAAAACGACGAATGACTGTAGAGGAAGCAGGAAGCGTGCTAAGATAGAGATTCATGGCGCTCCGTTCTCTCTGCTTACCCTGCAAGGGACATAGCGTGAAGGTATGTATGTATTTATATACTTATGTATATAAATACATATTTCAAGATCAAGATTCCTTTTCAAGTTCAAGTAATCGAAAAATCCGCTAGGCTCAGCACCACGAATAGGAGGTAATCCTGCAATGTTTTACTACTAGAGGCGCCACTAGCACAGTTACAAAAAAACATTCAAAAATACGACGTACGTTTACGACTTACAGATGATTTTGTTTTAAACATAAGATAACCTTAATTTGTTGCTTTCAGTGACAATAAGATGATAAATAAATAATGATTATTTGGATTTTGTTTGATAAACTTTAAATTAGCACATAAAGTTAAATATCAACATGTAGATACGTATCTTTTCAACAAATTCCTTCAGACTCGCGCCACATTTTTTTAACAGATTTTTTAAGTCTGCTATTTTGAAATGGTCATATGATGCCATGATATCATCACAATTTTACTATAGCTTTGAGAACTTAAATTAAATTAACCCAAATAACGATATCTTAAAAAAATACGTTTTGTTTTGCTATTCTATTTACGGAGTGTGCTAGTGGCTCCATCTACGCAACGCTTTGCGTTTTATGTCCTATTGATTCTAAACTACGACATGAAAATAATAATTTATAAATATGTATTCCTTGTTAATATTAGACACTTAAAAAAATCGTGTTCCCAATCATAGTTATAGCGAAGTAAGAACAGGACTGTAGTCGTTGTTTTTGTGGGCTAATGAGGCAGCGGCTAAACGTTTGATGTGCGCAGGGCTGTCGCAGCGCGATTAACGTTCCATCCATCAAACTATAATATAATATAACAACAACCGGTGCCGTTTATTTAGTGTGTTATTAATCTCTGTATCTATTAAAATTACTATCCCATATTAAATACACACATATCTGCTTCACGTAGGTACACGATGTACTGCAAACCTTTTTTAAGTAGATGCACTAATTGATAAAAGTTAGATGAATTAATTTTAAGATAAGACATCCTTAAAAGTAAAGAATTCGTGGCGTGTGCGCGTTGTAACTTCGCGGAATGACTTTTATAGTCTAAAATCTGGGAACTTCTTCACGACAATCACGACAACATATCTTTGATTTTGTATCACTCATAAATTTTTCACATCTTGCCAGCCCTAGTAGGAATTTTGATTATTTAATCACGTGTAAGTACTAGAAATCAATTCTAATATTCGAGTTCATGCTTATGTTATTATTTTAGACAAATTTCATAACGTCTGATAGGTTTGATCATTGATCTGATCGAAAAAAGTTATGGTTCCAACCAGGTGTGCTAATTTTTATAATCTGTAAAATTTCGTAACTCCCATTAATTATCGTTGTTCATTTTGACAAGTATATTATTCAGTTCCTTTATATTATTAATAAAACCACCCTTAGAGCAGGATTAAAAGATTTTCCACAAGTCTTGAAGTTTTTCAATTAATAGTTGTACCTATTTACTTATTGCTTACTATGTAATTAGAAGATGTACCCTCTTTGTATAAACTATAAGTAAGCTCAAGTACTAATTATAGGTATACGAGTATTAAATATTAAGATCCTAGAAAGTTACATTTTAATAAATGTAACTTAATACTCGTATACCTAGAAAGTTACATTTTAATAAATGTAACTTTCTAGGATATTATTTTTCTAATAGTGTTTACCTATAATTAGTACTTGAAGTTACTCATAGTTTGTACAAAGAGTTACATCTTCTAATTACATAGTAAGCAATAAGTAAATAGGTATAACAATTAATCGAAAAACTTCAGGACTTGTGGAAAATCTTCTAATCCTGCTCTAAGGGTGGTTTTATTTTATTTTCATGTGTAACGTTGTCAATACCTACGGTTTATGTGTGGCAATAAAGTATTTTGACCTCACCATAGAATAGCCAGTTCAACTGCAGAAAAGCACAAACGCACGTTGCGGACCTGACCACTAATCCTCGGCTTCATATAAATCCACATCACGGACGTGTCATTTGCAAGAACCGCACTATGTACATTGGACAGGGGTTAAAAGGTTTGTGCATATTTACTTACATCTATATAAATAAAGTACAATTTTATAAACAAATAAAGATTGTACGCCGAATAACATGGTTTAGTGCACATTTAAAAACATTTATTAAACGCAAACTATAAATAATATACATATAACTTCCCCCGAAAACTATTCGAGCAGCAGATAATGACACTATGCCTAGAACCACTTTATTTTTTTGGCTTCCATCTTTTGCCAGTCGACCCCGCCGCAGTCGTTTTAGGGTTCCGTAAGAATCTCAAACGGAGATCTGTCTTATAACATTACTGTAACTGTAACATGCCACAGCTTATATTTAAACACAGTACGAGCATGATACAAACTTCAACACATGCTTTGCTTTATATTAAATTGACATCGAATAACGTAGTATGAAATAAAATAAAATCGACGCCAGCGCCATTTACTTGTCGTTGACTAATTATTATTCACGTTTAAACCGAGCAATATTATCTCCGTAATAATACAACGAATTTTAAAAAGCCTAAGTTGCCAAAGAAAATCTTTAACTGTTACTTGTAGCTAAAGAAAACTTTTAAAGCTCGACTCGCACTTGACCAGTTTAGCTGTTGTAGAGTCGTTAACGAAAACATTCCCTGGGATAATTGACTTCCTATCGGGGATGTTCGGAGTTCGGGACACGTGGCTATCACGCCAAGTCGTTAGGGCGCTGACGCTTGGCGATAAATTAATTATTTTCTTTTGTACTCTGAAATACTCGTAAAAGAAAGTATATTCAAAAGTTCAGCTAAGCAGTTCTTCAATCCCGTATTTGATATTATACATATATCTATTAATATAAAAATAAATAAACATAATACCTAATTAAAACAAAAAGATATTTAAAAAATATAATTTACTTGAAAAAATTACTTGCGACGACGAGGCCGAAGATGGAACTACGGTCTACTAGAGCTAGAGCTTGGTGCATACGATATACAAAAATAAAAATAATTTATGTGCAGACGAACAAATGGACACGTATGTGAACTTTTTTCCCCTTAGGTACGGAACACTAATAATAAATACAGTAATTCAGCAACAATATTTGATTACCTATATATGTATTTAGTTCAAGGCAATGGGATGAAAATTAGCCTGGAACAGATTTTAAATTCGAAAACATTTTTTTTAATCAATAAACATATTACCTACTTACATTAAAACTACTTACCTACGTTACTAGAAAGTTCCCAAAAAAACGTGTTCATTTACGGAAAATTTGGAATTACATTTTAGTATTCGAAACCTGGAATCTCTACATTAAATTCGGAGTAGATAGGTATCCGGAGCATTCGCAGTTTCGCTTCCGAATCCACTAGTACTGGGTTAATCAAATAGTTTCAGTAGCCAATTATTCGAAAGTTTTAAGCACTATTCTGGAATACAATACCTACTACTGTATTTATATTATAGTGCAGCTAGAGTTTTTGTGGAAAACCTGTCAGGTTCGTCGATAAAATCTCAATAAAGTTGTCTATTAAATGTACTTATAACAAAAAAACAGTCTTTGCGAGTTGAATACGAGCATTCGTGTAATAGAACCCAAGCCATGGTTCCATAGTTTTAATTAGTGACGCCATATGTGTCTGCTCACGTCGCGGGGGACTGCCCCTCCCCTTTCCTCGTGCCACCTTGGTGATAGTATAATTATCTCACTTTAGGACGTTTAAAGACATGGTTCAAGCTACGAACGCAGTGATGTTATGTTACCTACCTACTCGTATTTATTAAAAACACGATATCTACTTAGGAATGAATGATGCATAAATAACGAAACAGGTGTACGAATCGAAAGTGAGTGGAAGGAAAAGCCGGTGTCGTCCTAGCTACACTTACCTTTAAAGATCAAATTGATAGAGTTCCTTAAGATTTTAATATATTTACATACAGAGCAGATTACCCCAACGGCGAGCAAGCGTGAAGCGACGAATGACTGTAGAAGAACCAAGTGAAGCGTGCCAAGATAGAGATTCGTGGCGCTCCATTGTCTCTGCCTACACCGCAAGGGACATAGTCTGAAGTTATGTCTGTTATGTTCTCATCCTCACTTATCATCAGGTGAGATAGAGGTCAAACTTGGATTTCGTCGTAAATAAAAATAAGATATTTACACGTGAAATGGATACAAAATGCTCTGAAATTATCCTCATGAATATTTACTCGTCATAGAAAGCTCTCCGCTGTCGCTTTTGACATGACTATGAGCCATAAATGAAGAATAACATGGGCGACGTGTGGGTTACAGTTTAAAACGTTTAATTTTGTTGGAGATTTCGTGGAACAACAAGTGAGAGAATGGTGTGTTGTAAATGATGTGATGACCCATTAAGCCCCATTCCGTTCGTCTATCGTTGCTCTTGACTATTTTTATTCTTCGACAATTTGTTGAATGACTTTCAATTTATTTCCAAACAACGCTAGTTTTGCCAATCAACGTCAAATATCTATCTACCTAACCATACTTGAATTTCTTGAAGGTCAATTTCGTGACAATTTTAGAAATGTGAACAAAACCAAAACAATACTTTATTAATTATGTTTTTCAAATGTAATAAAATATATGTATATGAAAAGAATCATAGGCATATTGATGTAAATACATAAAGGTTGTTCACAGAATAAACGGCAAAAGAATATTGAATTCATGAAATGCTGAAAGTTTAAATTTTAATATATTTTTAATTTTTAAAATATATTTTACTCTCTACCCCCTAGGGGATTATGGACGTGAGAGTTATGCTATGCTATGCTAAAATATATTTTCTTATTATTAAAGATATGTAATATTATTTGATTTTTCTAATTTTTCAGTAGGTAGGTACCTATTATGAACGCTGGAAGGGAACGCTCTTAGCGATAAGATCAAGATCATACAAGGCCTAGATTGTAATAAACGCTTTTTACGCATTGTTTCATACTAAGTATTTGTGCAATAAACTGTATTCATTAATATATTTATTCATTCATTCATATACTATAAGACACGTGTACAGTGTAAAGTTTATAATCTCGACTAACCTGTGTCTCGGTGACATTCAGAAGCTTTGCCATGTCGGCTCTCTCGCCCGAGGACAAATACTTCTTCACTTCGAACAGCTTCTCCAGTTCGAAGATCTGCCTACCCGTGAAAGTGGTCCTGGCCTTCTTCCGTCTCCCCATGCTGGAATCCTCCCCTTCCTCACTAGTAAGTGATCCCTCCTCTCCGAGCGGAGAGCGGACATCTTCCGTAGATTTCTTCCGCTTGACTAATTTCGATGGATCTGAAATAATTATTCTTCTTTATTATATGCATGAGAACTAATTAAAAGTGCTTTTCCATTCGTAAAATGTTGCTATCGATCTACAAATATTTTACACCTATCAATAATGAAGACGAGCTTTTACGATGACCATAACAAGTACTCGCATATTGAAACCACATTTTGAAAGAGGGTTATGATAATAATACACCGCAAAAGCATTTTCTGTTGAAAATAATCCACAAGATTGCAAATTATACGCTACATTAAAGATTTTACCACACATAATTGTAATGCACTGTAGGTAATGGAGGAGCTATAAGTTAAGTGCTCGTACGTCATTATCAGGCCAACCAATTAACATCGGTCATAGTAAATCAAACAGATGGACGGCGCTTAATAGCGTATTGTAAATTCATCAAAATGTTTATTGCTTTGGCGCTACCACCTCAGAACATCCTGCGTTAGTTTGATTAGATGAACTTAGCTTTTAGCGTTCTACAGCCGTTAAAATTACTGTGATAATACGAAAAAGGAACAGAGCACAGACATCTTATGGAGAAGTATACACTTCTCATGGTTCATTCTTGCAATAGAACGATCCCAAAGTAAACACTAATAAACGCACGGCACTGACTACCAGATAATATAGCTTTTTATTCTACTTGGATTAATCATTATTAATCCAAGTAAGTACTAACGTATCAACACAAAACCCAAGACTCAGTAAGCTGAAGTTTTATAGTTCCTCGTAGTTCATTACAGATAATATTTTGTTGAACTTCTAATAGCTAGAAAAGTTAATACTAATGAAGTCGCGGAGGAATGCTTCTACTTTTAGTTTGAAAAACAGTCCATATGAGATATAAAAGAGATGTGAACAAGTGAAAAAACTAATTTTAAACTACTTTAATGGAAGGTAGCAAAAACAAAACCAGGGGGTCTGATCCAGAGCCAGTATTTGTGGCCTGAAGGGTTAATATTCAAACGCTACAGGGAGGCGACATCGAACCTTAAAATTCCTTAGTATAGGCTGTAAGGTATTTATCTATGAGCCTAAGTAGCCCGAAATAAAGATTTATTGCTATTATTATTAAAAAAGACAGAAATTTAGTTTCAGTGAGGAAACAAATTTTGATAACTTTTTTAATTTGTCCTTGGATTTTGATAATTTGTCCTCTAATATTGATGTACGAGTACTTATGCTTCATATTTCATCGATCTATTAATATTTAAACCCCGACTCGACTCGGGTGCATTATAGACATCGCTATGAAAAAATAATCATGTAGGTATATATTATATACCTATAAATCCGCCACATAGCGCACTCTCTATTATAAACCTGGTGATCCTTTAATCGTAGGAGGCGAATCTCGTCTGCCCATTTGACAAATAAATGACAGCTAAGAGCGAGGTTGCCAACTGTATCTGTGTCCAAGCCAAGTATTTTAATTGCCGAGGACAGGCTAAAGGAGCGAATTAATTGCGATCAGTCCACCGGCGAGACTCACCGACTAGTCCTCTACTGACTGATATATCGACTGTTTGCAACATTAATATCGCTTAATACGACAATTTGTAGAGTAGGGATGTCGTCAATTATTTGTTTTACTATTAATTCATAATGTTATGCACCGAAAACATATTTAATTGGGACGAATTTACCGAATTTAAAGCATCGGATCCACATATGTCAACACCGGAATACATTTCATACTGTCGGGCATCCTAGGCTGGTTAACACTGCAAAGGCAATAATGTAGACCAAAATATTGTTGACTAAGTTTAGATTCAAAGACACGACAAAGTACCTATCTACAAATAAAGACGTCTCTCACGAATCGTCTATTTCTAAATATAAAATACGTACGTAAGTTAATATTAAAATACATATGTACAGTGGACGAGTCATGCCAAAAATGAACTGAGTAGGCACTTCATTAGACCTACCGCGATTAGCAAATCTATACTATAATACATATAATAAAGAGAGAACCTGATTGACTGACTGACTTAATCATCAACGCAGAACCAAAACTACTGAAGCTAGAATCACGAAATTGTGACAGTAGGTTATTTTTATGACCTAGGCAAGCAATAAGAAAGTATATTTGGAAATTCACGACCTAAGGATGAAAATTTGTATGGGACATAAAATAAAATCGAGTCGATTTACTTGAAACGTAGTATATGTGCTCTATAACATAAATAAAGAAACACGTATTTCATATGTTCTCGAAATTCATCCCTTAAGGGCAAAGAAGTGGTTGAAAGTATGTACGGGGAAATATTTTCTTTTCAGTTGACTTACTTGAAACTTAGTATATGTGCTCTATTACATAACATAAATAAAGAAATATGTAATGAAATATGTTTTTGTTTTTTATGTTTGTTTTTATTTTGTTCATGTTTTCAAAGTAAAAAGAAGTTGAGAGTTTGTACGGGGTAACATTTTCTTTTCAGTAGCTTTACTTGAAACTTAGTACAAGTATATGTATGTGTTGTATAACACAATTAAAGAAACACGTGATCAAGTTTTCTTAAAATTCATCCCATAAGGCTGTAAAAACCGGGTTGAAAGTTTTTATGGGGTAACATACTTGAAACTTAGCATCATCACTTCACTTCTTAGTATAAAACGAAGTTTGTCAGAACAAATTCTGTCTGTCTGTAAAGGATAAACGCGAAAACGGCTGAACGGATTTTGTTCCGTATCACTGAAGTTTAGAAAGATTCCCGTGGATGGTCTTTTTGCCCCTGCATCATGATATGATACCAGGGAGCTGAGCAATGACCAATTTCCTGGGGTACACAGAGGTCTTCGCTTTTGGTTTTGATTTAGTGGAGAAATAAATAAAAGACTAAAGGTGTCATAGGTGTCAGAAAAGTAATAGCTACTTAGTAATACCTATGACACCTCTAGTTTTTTGTTTATTCTCCACAAAAACCAAAAACAAAAAGGAAAACCTCTGCATGGTACCTTTACCTGGGGTATGCAGAGGTTTTCCTTTTTGTGATTGTTCAGCTCCATGTCATCATATCATGATGCATGGACAAAAAAGACCATCCTCGGGAAACTATCTACACTACAGTGAAAACCGGAACAAAATCCTTTCAGTCGTTTTCGCGTTTATTCTTCACACAGATATGAATTATTCTGAGAAACTTCGTTTTATACTATGTAGTGATAAAGCTTAGTGTCAATTACGATTTTATGATTCATTAGTAAGTAATTAAGTATGTACCTAGTAATAGTAAATCATTACACATAACCTTTAATTTGTGATTGGTTAAGTACCTACATCGGATGGTAGTTACATAAACAACATAGTTCAGTCGCGAGATCGATTCGATTTTCGGTATAATTTTTCTCGTGAAGTAGTTCCAGCGCTACTAGTCCGATTTCTGTGAAATCCAGTCTGTTTTAATAAAATTGCAATAAATATGAAACACTTTTATAAGTTTGTGAGTTGAGTTCATTTTGAATAATAAACTTTAAAGTATAAACATGTAAATTAATTTAAAAAAAAAATTTTATTTTTTCAAATTACTTTTATATTACGAGTATATGTATTTATTCAAAATGAACTTCTTTGACTAAGCGCTTACAAAAGTACCAATTTCGACATAAAACATAAAAGGCAATAAATTTATAATTAAACAATTAAAATGCTAATAAAACACCACAAAATCCATTAAAACCTCGTGAGAACTGAAATAAAACACTAGAGTAAGTACATTTGTGCTGATGTCGGGTAAATAAACACACAAAGGAAATAATAAATCTTTGTATAAAACGATCGACAACGAGGATTATAGGTTTTCGGAAGTAGAGCACCTGGGTTTAGGCAACTTTAGGGCGGAAATGTCTTTAGCTATGTGACATCTGGAACGTGAGAGTACGTACCGGTGATCGTTATAGGGGTAAGTATTTTGATTACACTTGTAGTCAATAATTTATAATTTATTTATTATTTTATCATATATACGAATCGTAACAGTCCACAGAAGATATAGCTATACCTATCAACAGTATGTAAATCTTATCAGAAAATGATAGTATTCTGTAACTGAACTTTTATTCTACAACTTTCCAAAATTCGCAAAAATATGTTATGATCCTCTTATGCTCTTGCCTGATCATTTTATATGGGATACTAAATTTTCTTGCAAAGGAAAATTCTGAAAAAGGCCTGTGATTCAATAGACATGCGACTTATTTTTTATGTTACCTATATTTCGATTAATTGAATCTAATCTAATCTAAAAAAATAGACACTTCCCAAATACAAAATTAAAAAATGGTACATATTATGATTATGACGGATGCGAGCACTCAGTATATATTGTAACTGATCTGTAATAACTGAAACATTGTTTCCCCGCTTCGCTACAGCATGCCGAAGTGGATCCCTTTTTTTACCAAAAAAAGTTACCGAATTATATTAAATTCTCTATAACTTTGGAACTATTACAGATATCGAAACACGTGAATATTGTCAATATCGTTTACACTGCGTTGTAATGTGTTTGAACTACGCTACTTAAAACGAGGTCTCATTTTGCATCTGGTTTCAACAGTTGAAAATATTTGACAAGTTTCATCAGTTGTTACGTCATGGCTCGCTGTAACCTGAAAAGAAACCGCAGCCAAAGTCGAAAAACGGCAATGACTCAAACAAGCGGCAACGTTTAAAATAAAAATCACAACAATCGGACAACTACGAGCAAAGTAAGAGATCATCATGTCACAGTGAACGGAGTGAATATGCAAAGCGTCCGTCTTCGCCTGTTACTGGGCCGTCTGGAATGCCTCGTAAGCGTCGAGAGATGAGTGTTGCGGTCGGACAAGTGGATACTTCGTATAAAAATTCTAACAAAGGACCTTCAATGTTGAACAATCAGCCTCAGCCCAGTGTTCGCTATCGTGGTGCAGATCGATAGATTCCATGTTTCGGTAGATGTTCTAGCAGGTATTTTTTTTAATTAAACACACTATATCATGTGTAATTTCTTTCATTTAACTACAAATCACAACTGACAATGTTAACAGAAGACGTTAAATCAAAACAATCAAAAACAATAATGTCTCTTTCTAGTTCCGAAGCCGCTATAAAGATGACCGCAACTCGTGTCGGACTCGCGTAAATTACACAAGTGACTTCAAAAGATCACTTCCTACTTTATAGCGATACTTTACAGACGGACGGGTCGATTTATTAGACTATTAGCGGTTCAGCATGCCATACTGTAAATTATGCATTAGTTGGTGTTAATTTAACCATAATGAGACCTTAACAAATGAGATCATTGGAATAAAGTTTTATAAAAAGATCCTATTCTACTAGGTATAAGGGATACGCACCAAGTGTGAAAGTAACAATGAATAAGTATGAATAACTTTACTGGCACAAAAAATGGAATACGCAAAATTTTCTATGGTCTTTTATATTTACGAATTGGTTGTGGTTGTGGATATGGGCAACCTTACGTCGCCCAAAAAGCATCGCCTGCGCCTCCTTGAACTGGCAACCTACAGGAGTATCTCGCAAACGGTGAAGACCCAGGGTTACTTGGAATCGTAGTCTTCAAAAAGACCTGGAAACGGCTAAAGTATCCTGGGAAACCATAGAGTCTGCGGCATCGGACAGAGCGCGGTGGAAGAATATTGTTTCAGCCCTATGCACAACTAGGTGCTCTAGGACATGAAGAAGAAGATGAAGATTTCACAAATTATTTTGATAAGTTTGCAAAAACAGTTTCTACATTTTGTTTGAGAGCCAATGTTATAGATTTTCTTTTTAATATCTAAAAAGATTTATTGTGAATAAAAAATAAATGAAACATTTATTTAGGCATGTGCAGTTTTACCTACACATCTTACCTATACGTGCATTATATTTTAAAAAATTATAATAAACTACTACAACTCAAAAAACGATTAAACGATATTTCATTCATTCTTACATACAGCTTAAGTACTTCTTATAGTGTCAGTATCTATACGGAGAACGTACATACTGATTTTTTATTATAGAGTCTGGCGACAATAGGGCTATGCTGAAGATTAAAATAGACGTCATTCAACGAAAGCATGTGGATATTTACCCCCAGTCGGTATCATTGCTTTTATATATACTTTGGACTTTGGACTTGCCGGAGATAGAAAAAGAATAAAACATAATTAGTAATTACCGATAATATTAATTACAAGAATAATACTTACAACAAGCTGAATTTCTAAACATGTCCAGTAAAAAGTAAATTCTGGAATTTTCAATATTTCCTCTGGATAAGGATTATTTTGATGTTGCGCTACAAAAACTCCACGCGAAGCCGAAGCAAAGCTAGTAATTTACAGAAGTTCACAAAGTTCATTGAAGTGAACACTGCATTGGATAGGTACTAAAATTAAAATAGCATCGAACGACTAAGCACAACCGGACTACTGATATCAGGCCGTCTAAACAAGGAGCGACGGGATGTCACCAACAGATTAAACCATAGTTGAAATAGATACGAGAATTTTGCAAATTTTAGACAGAATGACGCGGCCAATATAATCGAATAGTAATAAATAATGGGTTGTATTCTGAAGTATCATGCCGTGGCCAACGAAAATACGATAAACGATCGATATACCTATCGATGCTCATTCAACATTGCAATTATTACATATTATACATTGATGCATGTATGTTTAATATCTATGTCGTCACCTGATTACCTAGGTTATATTGGTTGAATAAAATAATAATATGCCATATTCAGGTAAATGAAGTAAAAGTATGAGCAAAAGGTGCAAAGAAATGCAACTTGCTTTACTAATTACACCTATCATACACAGAAGCCTGTAACAGCATTGTGCAGAATCCAATACCAAGTACTTTTTTTTCATTTTGCTTAATTATTTTGCGGTTTTGCTACCGTCAGGCAGGCATGTTCTAACATTGTACGTATTTAATCATATACGAGTAAAAAAATTAATAGAGAAAGAAATAGGCAATTACCTTTACTCACATATTTGTATACCTACTTAATGTTACGACTCGGTCGCCAAACAAATTACCTATTATACACATTCATTTATATCGTACTTGTGGAATATTCTATTAGTATAATATTGTTCATATTAGCATATTACATAGTTCAATCATGCTGTTGTGCTGTCGCACATGTAAAAATATTACACTTTAGAACCTTGAATATGATTAATTTTCAACTTTCAATATATGTATGAAAACCTTCAAGTGCATATTAAACCCTTAATTAAAAGAAATAGGAATAATTTTTTGAATTGACGACAAAACAACAGCATTGTTGAACTGGTGGTTATAATATTTCAGTGAAATATTGCACAAATATGACATGAATTAATGTGTAAAATCACTTATATGGAAAACGTCGTATGTCGTAAGATGCATCAAGTAAGATATTTATGGTGATTATATCGTCAACACGGCATGCGCGTTCCATTTTAGATTGAGACGCTATAAACACACATCAACATTACATCCACTGCTAATCCATAACATAAATTTATTTCTAAAAATATATTGGCAACCCTAAGCGCGATGGATGACACAGCTGCGACGACCAATAGCTTATTGCTCAGACAGTCTGCTTCAAACTACACCTAGCAAATCTTACATTGTCTCTCTACATTTAGACTAAAAGGCTACTATGGACTATATTTAAGGTTCAACTTTGAATATAAAACGTTTTTTGAGATTCATATATCTACTAATCTTGATTAAAACACTAATACTCGTACTGGGTTCAATTGCATAGCTGGAGCACTTTAATATTTTTGGCATTCAGTTTCAGGAACTTTGAGAATAGCGGATGACCGAATAATATGCAGGCTAGTAGGGAGAATCCATATGTCCAGCAGTAAATTAACTTCTAAATATAATTATTACAAAATGAAGTGAAATAACTCAATATAATGTTTGTGCTTGAGATAAAAGTAAAACTTGTCAAATTTTCCGATTACATTTGTCATAGTAATTATAACACATAGGTTTTAATTCCAAAGACAGTAGGTACATAGGTATATAAATAAATACAGTGTAGTGTAGCGTTGCAAATAAAAACTATGTACTATATGCTACGTATGCAGTAGGTCAGTACCGTAATAAAATGAATTTGGATCGCTAAAATTCAATATGTGGTCGAACCTCTAGCTAGGTCGTATGCCTTAAACTAAATAAACCTTTTCATCCAATTATCACATTTGGATCTAATTTGCTATAAAATGGCATAGCTGTAAGGATATGCGTCGTCTATTGTATTTATATGTGTTATGTAGACATCCCAAATTACGAAAACAATTAACTGACACAACAAAACAATAAGATGTCCGTCTGCAACCATCGACGTGTACTAAAATTATTATTACGCTCCCTAAATGCGAGCACTTTATGCTGGGACCCCTTTCGACTAATTGACTCTGATTTACAACTTCGCCGGTTTATAGCCTATGTCGACCTCTTTGGTAGAACTTCGTGGAATAACTTATTTGTTTATTTGGCTGCGTGTGTGGGATGTTTGATGGCTAAATAATGTTTATAATTCTGAAGGAATTAATTGCTGTTACCTTAAGGCTACCTTTTACGTTTATAATTGTAGTTGGAAAATACAGAGTTGAATATGGTTGAAAATCAGAAAAATAAAACATGTTTAATTTCAAAATAAGGAGAGAATCAAACTATCAAAATCATATAATAATTTGGCCATTAATAGTATTGCAATCGCTTCGCATGATATTCAATTTTTGTCACGAGCATAACATAGCTACATACGAGTATTATTGTAACAAAGTGGAAGCCTACCTTTAATAAATTTATCTTCATCTATTCCCGAACTCCACCCAGGGGATTCCTTAGACTTTGGCACGGACAAGTTAAGGGGTTGGTCGTCACATTTAAAACTGTATCGTTTATTATCGAAACCACTCTCAGTAGCCTGTACCCCTCGTTGCAGTAATTGGTCATGCAGCCTGTTCTTAGGAACACTTAGGGAATACTTCCGATCTGGTAGGTCTGTTTGTACTTGAATACTTTTCGCTTGACGAGAAATATGTTTTTTAACTTCAAAATTTCGCTTAACGTTCATTAGTTTGCTAACGGTTGAGACTTTTTGTTCTTCCTTAAAATTAGGCGTTCTTTCTCTGTCTAGATCTGAATTTGAAACACCTAAGATGTATTCTATAGTATGTGGTGTCGGTTTTTTAGGTGGTTTCCCGTATACATGAGGATGCCACGATGGTTCGCTGTAATCTTCTTTATTTACTTCTTCTGTAACAGATTCTTGGTTACAATTATTAATATAATGAGTATCGAAATCTCGGTTTTGCTTATCATCTTCATTTATTTTTAGGTTAAGTTTATCGCTGTTATACGATTCCAATTTTACTGATTCATTTACGTAATGGTTAGGTTTCACAAATTCGTCTTCTTTATCTTCAACATCCACATTAATCTTTTCTTCGTCAACATCCAGACTGGGACGACTTATTTCTTCAGAATATTGATAATCTATAAGTGAACCGTTAGGATATCCGGTGTGTACTTCAATCAATCTATTATCTACTTGGTCTATTATACTAGACGTTACGTATTTTGAGACTACTGTTTGCATGTCTATATTCTCTTTCTTATCACTATCCGTCTCTTCCTCTTCGACTACGTCTTCTTGTTCCGCGCTCATGTGTTAAATTATTCACTCGCAATTCGTACGGAAATAGTCTGCCATGTTTGTTTTTATGATTGAATTAGAGTTTAATAGCCACTTGGGATTGATGTTGGTGAGAGGTCGTTTGATGTCGAATGCGGTCTTTGAAGTCTCGTAGCGATGTTTTGAGATGCTTCCTGTAACAAACAGACGGTCAATTTGAGTCTTATTGAGTGAGTAAATGGGGCCTGTGCCAACGTCTACTTGCGGCCCATTTATATTGGGTTAACTATGTGATGGTGTGGAATGTATACAGTACACTGTCCCGTGGTTGGTACGATTGTTTTATCAATTTGTAATTTGTTTTAGCAATATTTAATCCCGTGTCTAACTATAGTATTGACAATAACCACGAAAGTTTAAAAAGTTATAACAATAATGTTTGCTGTACAGCTTTTATTACAGGATAGAAAATAAACTTATGGTTCTAAAGCCTGGCTTCTATTTACTATACACTATGATTTAATATTTTATTTTGGAAAATGAAATGGATGAAACATTGAGTGGGATGAACTATTCTGAATATAATAATTATAATATCCTTAATTCTGACTAGTGCATACTCGTAGGAGTTGTAGGTACCCAACTATAACAATGACGTCAATATAAATTAGTGTATTACCTAAGTTTAACCGATTGCAAATTGAAGTTTGAAATTGTATTCATAGCAGTTGTGATAAATTGAGTGTTTACTAAATAATGCTGATATCCATATATACTAATGAATCGTAATGTCATTTAAGTATAAACATAGAAAATATAATAATATTGGCATATAGAATGGCCACTCCCTGCACTCGGTGGGGGGCAGGAAGTTAAACAATATTACGTAGTTATATATGAGATTAATGAAAATGGTTTAGACAATTAATAAGACAGCGGCAGTATTTTTTCGCTTAAGATCAATATGGATCTTAACCAGTAGCATCAATGGTACTAATCAATATTACTACTGATATTAAGCGTTTTTCTTGAGAGCAATAGCTGTAGGCGAGTAACTCCTTAATCTTAATCAGATTAACCACGACATATACAAGTTTAATCATAAAGAATTTCTAAAAAATACATTTTACATATCATACAGGTAAAATTACCTACCAGTATGAAACGAAATCGAAATCGGAAGTTAACATTTATGAGGAAAATCCATGATTATTTAAGAAAATACACACAATGATTTACGGATATTCCCATAAAATCATGTTGATTTTTTAAACCGACGATGAAAACAGTCAAGAGCTTTTTTATACAGAAATCCGATGTAACATGATACATCAGAGTCTGTCGAATTTCTAACCGTCATGTTTGATTTGCTGCAAACTGGCAACTTCCGACGTTTTATAATAGAATTACTTTGATACTGCTTGATTATGGCGGTCGGCCGGCAGAAAAGTTACGTTTCTCACTTCAAAGACGTAGAGCTTAAAGTTTATTCGAGATTATTGTCGGCCATATCAAAAGGCCCACACACGTCGTGAAGTGGACGGAACTTCCGCGACTTTGTACGTGCACAGTCCACACGTCGTTATCGATTATTGTCATAATCTCTAGATATGTAGGGGATTTTGACGGGTAACACGTAACCAGTGCCGAACCTAGCAGCTATAAGCGCCAGGAAACCCGAAATACACACATGTTATTATTCAGTTATTATCATTTAATTATAATATTATTTCTTATTGATCTCCAGGAGGTTTATAAAACGTGTAAGATAAAGTTGTTTTATGTAAACTAATGACTACACTGCCAATAATACTTTTCTCTTTTCCTCTCGATTTTTCTAAGGCGGTATTATGTATGACAATGTACAGAGTCAGCTTGGGGTGGTACCACCGTTTTACTGCATTGCTGTATTCAAGCTTCGGTTTCAAGGATAAGAGAGCCAGAGTAATCCTGAGGCACTCCATCCAAGTGCTCAAGGCTAGCAGCACCTCGAAAACCCTCTAATAACATTATAGTAAGGTAAAATTATGTGGGCGACGGTAACAACTTCCTATCAGATGGCCCATAGCTTGTCTGTTTTCCTTAAACAATAAAAAAAGTTAATTATGTTACTCAAGCAATTTTAGAGCTGCTACATAATAATATATCATTATTATACGTATAATATTATACGGATAATTTTACACCCCATATTTAATACCTACAACTACATTAAACTATGTATTGATGATGGAGTAATGTCGCAAATTCCTAATGCCTGCAACATCCAGCAACGTAGCTAAATATCGCGGCGGCGCCGGCATTTAAAGCGCGCCAAATTGTTAATATTATCTGCCGAATGCCGTATACCTAGTTGCTTATCGGATGTGTCAATAACCATGGACCTTACATTTAGTCAGGTAAAGATCCTTGGCAGTAACGTTGGCTGACATAATTTTTCACGGTGTCACTTTACGCAATTAGCCCGCAACAATAGACAGAACAGGCATGTAGCATATGTCCCTAGTGAATAAGCTGCTTTACTACCCCGCCATCCGCGGCCGGGTCCGGGCGGAACTTGTTTTCTTTAAAATTTGACCGCTGCATGAAACTAAGCTCTTGCAAACAGAAACGCACAATCCAGCCTGAGCTTATTTAGAAAAAATAAACCTAAAAGTTTCTATCAAAGAGATTAATATTCAATGTAAGTAATTTATTTGTAATCATGCCTGATGATGATCATAATATTGTCAGTATTTATTAAGCAACGTTACGAGCTCTACAATGATACGTTTATATGACAGCGGGTTTCACAATCATTATCCACTTGTCTTATCTAATATGTCTAATTACTAGCTCACGCCTACCAATAGTAGGTAATAATTATATATTAATTAAACTACACCTAAGAGCTAATAATATTGGCCGAGTGCAAGTCTGACGGACCTTACTTTAAACAAGATATCGATGGTTGAAATTTCAAATGCTGTAAGGAAAAAATTGCAGCATTTGATATTTCAACCAACGATATGTCATATTATATTATAGAATCCGTAAGCTAAAGTCTAATTATAAGTTTCGAACAAAAAAACTTTTGCTTGTTTTGCTCACTAACTATGTAACACAGATGTATCAAATTTTAGTACTTATTTGTTGTTTAGTAAGAAAGAGGATATGACCAACATTCTAGCCAATTTTCAAGTTCCTAAATAATACCGTTCATGAGATAGACCGGTAACAAAAACTGTCTAAAAGTAACAATTTTGACTTTACTTACAAGAAACACGTGACAGATGGACGAACAGACAACGGAGCGACATAAATAGGTAACTCTATTCTATCCCTATGTTTTCCCTTTCGGGTACGGATCCCTACAAAGGGGTATCTACGTGTTTGTCCTATGTCCAAATGCAAGCCTTCGAAAGGCTCTTTAACGCTTCTACGTGCGATTGAGCGCCGCCGCCGCCTTGCTGGCAAAGCGGCCCGCAGTCCATAGGTTAAAGATATATACAAGGATTTTGTAAAGAGGGCGCTTTTAGTCCGATTTCTGTGATTTTAATCAATTTAAAGAAGTGCTACAATCTGCCCTCTAGGTGCCGGCTAGCAGGGTTCTAGGACATTGTGCAGATGAAGTAATAGAAGAACTTGGTAATAGTAGATATTATAATTTTTAGGAACAGAACAACACCGAAAATAGTAAATGTAGAAAGTAGGTAGTAGTAGGATACAATTTTATAAAACGGAGAAACGTCCGTTCAGGACAAAATACAGAGAGAAAGTGTGAAGACAGTGAAATTAATGGAATATTTAGTTAGAAATGGAATGGGAAAATAATTTGAATTTTGAAAATATAAATGAAGAAATGAAGATGCCAACACGAAATTAGGTGAGATAAACGCTAGCAATGAGGTTGATATGGACGATGAAGTCGACATCGTTACAGATAGGTAGGCTGTTCGTTCTACGATGTTACGCCTGGCAGCTGTCAAATACCCTAACGAGCGATGTGACAAAAATTTTGGTTTCGTTGTACCAGTTACATTCAAACTGTACTAGGTAGATACGATACTTCGAGTCACATCGCTGTTGTCATAACCAAATGTGACATTACTATGTAACTGCACGTTAGAACAAAATATTGAAAAATTGATACGAAAACCGATAAACGATAAGAATGTTGTCTAATCTAATGTTATGTAGCTACGTTGGATAGTTTGCAAAAAAAATTGCAATATAATTATTGAGTATAAAAAGTTAGCATAATTTGCAATCCCGCGTTAAGTACACATTTGCAACGACACGTTCAGGTTACGTCCTATCGAATGTGCCAGCTGTAACATCGTAGAAGGAATAACCTATAATAAGTTATTTAATTATTATTTGTAATAAATCATAATATATAGTCATAGACATATAGCGTAATAACGCGTTGCACGAAGTGCGTAGGCATTTCATGGAGTGCTAAAAAAGTTAGACAGATACTGTAATAATCGAGTTCTACACTATCTGTCAAAGTTTTTTTTATTTGATTAGCGATATTGAGTTACACTGTATCTAGCTCGGAAGCGCCGTTTACATGTAGATAGATAGTGTAACTGAACCGCATTCTATACCTTTGTTCTGGGTCTAGGGTCTGGTTTTGAGTCTGGGTATTGGGTTTGGGTCTTGGATTTGGGTCTTGGGTCTGGGTTACCCTTGCGTTGGGGGGTGAGGGATGACTGGTGCGAGGCGACATAGCCTAACTCTAGAAAGGGGTATTTCGGGAAGAGGGGGGATGACATGAGAAGAATAGTATGAACAAAGGTGACAATTTAAATTCGGATGTCTCCCTCCTACAACCCCTCCTCAGATCCCCCACTGGTCCGCACCCCCCGCCCTCCTACCCCTCCCGCTACACCGGCTAAATCCATTTGGGGGCACTGAATACGGCCCTGTCCATTCTACCTTATAGTGTAAAACATATAGTGTAGTACAGAATAGTGTAGACTATTACAGTATCTGTCTAACTTTTTCAGCACTTCATGAAACGCCTACGCACTTCGTGAAACGCGCCATTATGCTATGTGACTACGACAAAATCTATTTATATTACAGATGTGTTATTTTACTAAACTTTTTGAAGATACTTTCACCAATAGTTAGACTAAAATACTCACGGAACATGTTATAGACAACAAACATTCTTTACCTAGTATCACAACAACCTATTTTAAGATATATTAAATATAGTTAATCCATTTCATGAAATATAATAACTCGCCTTGCTAAAAACAACTATTAGGGACCAAGCCGCAGGTTCAAAATAAGATTTACGCTTAAGCTTTGCATTATTTATCGAGATCTGATAAAATTACATTCAAATGAACCAGAAAATTAGTCCCGAAACAGAATATAAGTAGGTACCAAACATCTAAATAGTTTATCAGATAAATATTCAAAAACAAAGAATTCGCCGTTGCCAACATGTAATTAATATGATAAAATACATTTTCTAAGCATAGAATTAAAGTATACCCAACACATTTTCTAAGTTTGAGTAGTGGAACTTATACTGCTGTAGTTACATTAATATAAAATGGTTTATTACTTGCATTAACTGCATGCAGTGACCGCAAAAACCGGATGTCAAAGTTTTCTAAACTTTTATACAAGTTATTCTCATGTGAGTGCATGTATACTTACGAAAACTATTACAATACAAGGTATTTAAGTTAGTAATTATTAATATTTAATAGTTAGACAACTTTACCCGTCTGTTAGTTCATTTCACGCGAGCCAGTCACACATATCTCTAATAAAAATAAATTAATCACATAAATTACTAGTTCTTAAAATTAATTATGAAGTCACATCTAAAAGATCTGTTAATAAGAAATGCCGTTCAATAAAACATCATGCTTCATTAGACTTAATTAAAATTTAATTAACCAATCCTTAATTAATTGTATAATCCCACTCACCTCAACGACCAGTCTGATATCCGTGTGACATCCAGTCACATAAACATCACTAGACCACTGAAGCAATTAAAACAGCGTTAAAAAATCAAAAGTTTGTTGTATTACAAAGCTCATTAAACTCATCGAGTCTCTAGATTTTGATGAGTTATTAATTCGTGTCAATTAAGACTCTTACGAACTGAGTGTTAACGCATTGTGGCGCGAACAATGGCAGTTCGCAGAAACGTTTTCGTCGAAGCAGCGATTGTCGCGAGAAACGAAACGTGTTCGAGCCCAAGTGACGTTGTACTGGCGCGGCGTGCGAAGCCTAATACGAAGTGTGGGTATAATACCGACAGAGTGCGCTGGTATGGGTGTACGAGAGAGATAGATAGCGAGCTGTTAACGCGGCGATCCTCACAGTTAGACTAACTCACATCCAAATCGCTTAATTTTATGAGTTGTTGCCTTCTCCACCCCCTCACTGGGAACGGCCTGAGTGACTTTTGCATGGCGTTCTGTACTTAATATTTTGATTATAACTTACTCAACACTACCTGTATAATTTGAAAGATTCCCAAAATAATTATTTCACTTCTTACAGAAAACAGCGTCACACTTTCTCAACTGATTAATTTACAACACGAAAAATTCATGACCGTGAGGTAAACTTCATTGTGGATTTTCCCTGACATCTTAATTATTTGGTCTTAAAATTTAATAGAACTAATTACTGCGTTACTAATGTTGTTCATTTGTCATTTACAATTTTAGTATATTTTAATATTCAACATACAGTTCCTAAGATTAGTATAAGCGTAATGAAGAAATAAATAGGTAATATGCAAGAACAAAAAATAATCAATCAACATATGGGTGGTAATTAACCAAACTTCTATTAAATAGCATTTTTGTCTATTGTAAAACTAAGTTGTTCTCTGAATTACTAAATTGGCGACCAAGGCGAATTATGAGCATCTATAAAATTCTATTTCAGCGACTAAATATTGTTAAAACAAGACAGATTTAATTATAACATCAGCATGGAAATTTTATATTATAGCCTCTGAATTTTCGACCCTAGTTATTGACCCCCCCAAGGTTATTGACCTTTCCCCTCTCACTCCTCACTCTCATGCAAGCATATGCACAGTTTTTTCTGGGTTGTTATAAAAAAAATAACCTAACGAAGGCAAGGGTGCCAATAAGGCCCTAGTGTATGCAGCGACGAATGACTGTAGAGGACAGACAAGACACAGATTAGTGGCGCCCCGCGTTCTCTCTGCCTACCCCGCAATGGACATATAGCTTTAAGGTATGTAATAGGAATAGGAAGTAAGCGAATCTTAAATATAATCACTAAATTTTTCAAAATATTCTGTCTAAGCCAAAAGTATTTATTTTGATAGATTATTATAACCATTATAATAACCCGTGCTGACTTAGTATTTCCTTTAAATTAATGACGAAAATTTAATTAATTTGTTCATAAAAACTATACAATAGGAACCTAATAATAAATGTAGAAAAGTTTATAAATAATAACTACCCGACGAGATCACGTCGTACGAAGCATTTAACGCCGCCGGTACAGTAGCAATAACTCAGCGCAGGAAATCACGTCATCGCTCTATTACAGGAGCAATACAGACGCAGCCCCGCACACAGGCACAAATGGCGCCTGTATGCGACGAGCATTATACGTTCTACAAAAGAGATTGCAAGCACTATTCAAGTACAGGCTACATTTCCTGTAAGTAAAATAGCGTTACTAATTGTAACTACAGCACAGACAAATGAAAGTTTTACTTTCACTGGACTGACTCTGGGAGTCGATTTTTGAAAAAATAAACTGTATTACAACATTTAGTGCGTTGTAAGCGCAGCCCAACCTTGATGGCTCAAAAGCCAGGAATCATACCACCGGGCTTTCGAGGCCCGGCGGAACACGACAGGCGCGAGGTCCAAATGACGGCACAATTGCTTCCGAATTTCACCATAGACTGCAACCATCTAAACAGGCATATGACTTCAACAAACTTTATACCTACCTAAAGGTGCGGTTACACCTGGTCGTCGACCGACCGCCTGGGTGGTCACAGCATGCGGTCATATGTGAATTACCATAGAGAGAATGACGTTGGACGACTTCGGCCAACGACAACATGTAACCGCGCCTTAACCGATGTTTAAAATCGATATCATAATCATAACTTAATTACGAATTTTCTAGGCTTCAGAACTTAAGTATCACTGATTGTTTTATGAACAGAAATAATAGTTTCATCCATTTATCGAATCCAATGCCAAAGTTTTAAAACATGTATTATACTGTAGTAATATGTTATACATAATATAATGTTTAGCGTAATTTCATTGATTCATTGATACTGTATAACTTTGTTTTTCATTATAAAGATTATATAGGTACATATTTTGGTCGAATGAACAATAGTTTATTGTGTGCGTTGAGTCGAGCGAGTCACATCACATCGCATTATTTATTATGTATCCATTTGACATATTAACTGTACCTTTATATTACTTTATTATCGTTTTCTATGCGCTTATTATTATACACATAATACATACACTTATTATTATGTACACATAATCATACTCGTCATAAGTAGTTACATCGTAAGAACGACGTGTAGTAAGTAGTGTTATTATTTATTTATTATGATTATGAGTTTAATTACGTCGTCATGTTAAGTTTAGCATAAAAACTTACAAAAAATGTTAAGCGCCAACTTATTTTGTTTTTTATTATTCTCGTTATTTCTTATCGGGTAATGCCTTCTTAGGTTCTGGGGGTAAATTCGTTAAGTTATAAACTTATGATAGATCTACTTACTTATTACTTTACACGCGGCCCTGTAAATCAAATTTGCCTACTAACATAAATGCTTACTAAAATCACAGGCGTGTAGGCTTACGTAGAACATGAACAACGTAATAATTAATTTTCCTGCTAAGCTTCCCCTCTCATATAATTAGCGTCTACGGCGTAGCGCGACGCTACGCGTGACACGTGCTACGAACACAATGGTTATTATTGCATGCAATAATTTGTTATTTTCTACATTTATTATTAAGTACAGATCTACTGTAACGTACTATAACGTGTATATTTTACAGCGATGTATGTATTTTACTTGAATGTGAAATTCACAGGTATCTGATTAAAAAGCTGTACAAGCTATTTTAACTATTGAATCATAAAATTCATCACCAAGAACAGGAAATTTCTTAAAACAACACCTAATATGACAAAGTTTCGGAGAAGCGAGTCAAGCAGTAACTTAACGAGCCTATAAAAGCGAGTAATAAAATATAAGTTATACATACCTAATAGTGATGTTAATACTTACTTATTCATACATAAATCTATAGTATATGCATCACAATAAAATACATCTATAAAACCGGAGGCATTTAGACCTGAGAGGGACGAATGGCATAATAATAAATAATACAGCTATCAAAAGGCAATAAAAAATCAGATGGTCACAAAATATTTTCGAAGTTTGCTTACTTCGGTTTACTATCTAGATAAATACATGATAGATAGATAGATAGATAGATAGATAGATAGTCTTTTTTCCCAACTTGCACATAACGTTTTTAACTTTGATGACATTTTACAAATAATTTGGCGTAATTTAGATTTCAAACTGGTTTTTTTTTGGGAAGTAAGAGGACTTATTTATTTTATTTTGTATATAAATTAAATATATTTCTGAAGGATTTAGTTTAACAATTATTTCTTTACAAGAAAGTAACGATTTTTATGTCCCATTTTTATGGTAACGGAATGGAACTAAAATATACAATAGAATAAAAGAGTAGTTTTCGGTTATTTGGATATTTTTATTGATTGCGCAGATACAGCTATATACATCTTTATTTTTATATTGGCTTGTTAGTTGGTCATGGAATTTTCACAAAAAATTATCCCAACGTGCAGTTGCGAAAAAAAGACTCAGATGTAAGTAAATGAATGGACTTTCATTAGAGCGACTATTCCATGATAAATACTGTCACTGCTGATAAAAAATATCCTAGTCAAAAATTGGCTTATACCTCTTATTGTAGAGGTATATGCCAATTATTGACTAAGATATTATTCATCTATTCAAGAAAATCTTTAGTTTTTAAAGATAATTGCAGCATTATTGTTTGAAATGTGAGCAATAATTAGTTCCTACTGTTTTCCTTTATTCCTTTTTCGTAACTACTTTTGTTAACGTTGTTACTGTTGTTACTTTAATTTTCGAGATAAGTAAGTAAACATAGTCGTCTTTGTCAATAATGTTTATGTAGAGTAGTAGTAGGTAGATAATTTAAAGTCTTTGTAAAGTTTCTTTATTTTTATTTATAGATTATCATAGTAGATTTTGGTTACACACAAAGTACCATCACGCTATGTCCCTTGCGGGTTATGCAGAGAGAACTTGGCACGCTTACACGCACGCTCGTCGTTGGGGTCGTTTGCTCTGTATATTAAAATCTAAGAGCACTCTGTCAATCTGATCTTTAAAGGGCACTCTAGGACGACCCGGCGTCTCCTTCTTCACTTTCGCTTCGTATACCTGTTTCATCATCCGTTCATCACTCATTCTTGTTTAACTCCTTATAGGACATGAAACCAGTGTAACAAATCCCCATCGACCCGTACACAACGTGGCAACTGAGCTATAGTGACATAGTATGCATAGTGACAGCACAGCCTGCGGCAGGCGGGCATCCACGTCATATTTGGGCAGTATTGGTAGTTATTAAATTTTGGAATTAAGCAGAAAATACGCAGTTGATCGTCGAATAATTGTATTGCGAGTGAAGTTTGCTATGTAACGGAACCATACGAGTACAGTTTCGAATGTGGAATGCAATTCCAATAATAATCCATAGTTCCCTTCGCACAACCCTATCAGATGTCTACTCTAAGTACACATAAGCGCATAAAATCTTCTGGTCGATAGCCAGAAACTTTTGCGCCATCATGCGGAGTATGTACATACACTGGATTTTAAAAAAATCACGTATATATAGATTTTACAGGGTTACGGTGCATATAAAGCTCAAATTGTTTTTTCTCAGGATAGGGAATGATTCAAATGATTGGATAAAATAATTTCTAGGCCGCGGCAGCGCGCTAGCAAAACTCTTGAGAGACGGTGACTCTTCATCAGATGGAGGCACCGCCACCTCGCTCTCCCAGTCTCCCACTGCTATTCCTATTTAGCCTGGATCGACAGTGGTACCTGAACTTGATGCCAAGCCAACCATTGAAGGATGGCTACGCATAGGGCTTCAGACTAAAATAAAGAAGTACCTACGTCAAAATTTTGAGATGGCGGAAGTCTACTGGTTTCTAAACATTATAACAAATAAATGGACAAGTGCGGATAGGACTCGCGCCCTGAGGGTTTCGTACCATCATAATAATTAATTAAATACCATAAAGCATAATAAGTAGGTGAAGTAGATATTTTGTAATAGTATACGAGTAGATTAGTAGGCGACAACCTCGAAATGCCGTTTCTATGGACTTTATATAATGTTACTACGTAAATTAAGGTAGTGGTAGATCCTAAAGTGAAGGATCGCCTGGGGTGGTACCACCCTCTTATCTATTTCTGCCGTGAAGCAGAAATGCTTGCATTTCTGTGTTTCGGTTTGAAGGGTAAGAGAGCCAGCGTAATTTCCCGCACATGAGGCATTCCATCTTAGTCCTCAAGGTTAGCAGCGCATCAAAAACCCTCTAATATTAATACAGTGAGGTGAGATGTCTATGGGCGACGGTGACCACTTACCATCAGGTGGCCCGTTTGCTCGTCTGCTCTCCTTATTTAATAAAAAAAAAAAAAAATAAGTCCGCCGTGTCTGACTAGAAACGAAACTTGAGGTTCGCTTTGAGATCGGACATGCATGGTTCGTAAACAAAGGTTTATTTGGGTACTATGCGACAGTGTTCAGTTCCGAAAAAGCTAAGGACATAATCTAGATTTAGTTTATTTTGATGGCGCCTATGTTTGTAGTGGCCCTTAGCAGGGGGATGAGAATTGCATCGAATATTCGATATCGGTAGATTACAATTACAAGGCACGAGTATCATAAGGAACGTTCTCATTTCTTCTATTCTATGTTCTATTTGATAGAATCTATGAAGTAGATCAATGTACTTTACAGGTTTGAAGGATCGCCTGGGTTGGTACTACCCCCTTATCTATTTCTGCCGTGAAGCAGAAACACTTGCATTTATGTGTTTCGGTTTGAAAGGTAAGAGAGCCAGCGTAATTTTCGGCACATGAGGCATTCCATCTTAATCCTCAAGGTTAGCAGTGCATTAAAAAAAACCTAAAAATAATACAGTGAGGTGAGATGTCTATGGGCGACGGTGACCACTTACCATCAAGTGGCCCGTTTACTCGTCTGCTCTCCATTTAATGAAATTAAAAAAATGTGAATAGGCTTTCTGTGCCATAAAATTAGATAGTAATAATAAAATAAATAATTTCTATGCGTTAGAATGGAAGCTCAACTTTGGCACTCTTTCTTTTCTACACAGAATTGAGCGGCAAATAGAACCCTTTGAACGGTAGTCACAGTGTAGATATAGAATAGATATTGATAACGCGATAATTTCATTCTATCATAGATCTATGCGATAGATAGATGACAAAATATATATAATATATCAAACGTATCTGTCACATCACTAGAAACCCGCATTCCGGGGATTTCGCGTTATACTATACATTATCTTGACAGTCCCACTATACGGTACATAAGTACATGGTAAGTTTATGGTAACCTATTAACCCCAGACCCCGCTGATTGGCTAAGAACCTGGATATTTGGTTGTGACATGTCATAGTTCTGTTATTGTGTATAATTCGAACTGCCATACGAATAAATAAATAAATATGGTAAGTGTATGGTATGTATGTAATATTATTATTATTACACCATTTTGGAAAAAAAAACTTTAGGCTTCTCTATAACTTTTGTTCGAAAATAACCTCTATAATATTTTAGTTTCGATTACAAGAAAAACAACCCCTTTGTTATGATTTTGTTGTAATCACCCACATTCTCCTATTTTCGGATTTTTTCCTTCATTTGTCCTATGAGTCCTTCCTTGATACCAAATTTCACGATTCTATGTCAACGCGAAATACCTACCCTTATACGTTTATGATGGGTGAGTTAGTATGAACTCATACTAACTACTAAATTACGATGTCGCCATTTTGAAATATTGTTTCCTCTTGTAATGGTTTAGAGAAACTAATCTATATACTGTTTCGACGAACTGTCAACTAGCGCTACGCTGAAAAATATGGCACTTGATGATACAACTGTGCAAGTGCCTTGTTTATATCATAAAGTGCCATATTTTACCGATTTTCGTCGTGTAGCGCGCGTACTAACACTGGCGTTCGCTGGCGAGTGTGGGCGCCTTCGCGGTGTGGGCGGGCAGGGTTTGCGGCAAAGAACCGTTCGCGGTTCAAGAACAAGGCGCGAAGTCGTGATGATGCCCACATTCGTGTTTCTCGGGCGTTCTTGCCTGTTCATGTGTGAAGTGTAGTGGCGCCGTGAGGAAACGGTCTTGGTTGACGAACAGACGGACAACAAAATCATCCTAGGTTTCTGTTTTTACCTTTTGCGGTACGAAACCCTAAAAAGGCAAAATAATTAAAATATAAGTATTATTTATAAGAACGAGCACTTAGCCTATGGATATGGATAGTACCTATGGATTTACATTGAATAAATTTCCAAATCTAATAATAATTTTCTACGAAATAACCCCAAAAGCTATTTCTGTTATTAACGGAAAGTTACCAATCACGCCTTTGGAAACAAAAATTTAAGCTTCTATACGTAAACCGTTCTTTATTTCTAGAGGATTTCCGTGTTTTTTCTAATTTAAGTTTTCCGTAATCTGCTGACGTCAGGTTATACATACGTCCACGTATGAAACGTTTCTAGTTTTATCTATCTATCTATATTTATCTATCATGTAAAATGAGTGGTTTTAATAATAATTAAAATAATATTACGAAACAGGTAACCAAATACAGCATTGTCAATATTTGTTTTTTTTTTCAAAATTTTTTTTTTCCTATTAGTAATTTATTCAATACTAAACCGTAACACACACGAAGGTATTGCTATATCTTTTCCAAAATGTCAATATCTTTAAAATTATAACAAAGTTAAAATATAGTGTCGTTATCAGCCTATTAAAGTCAACACTGTTGGGCACATGCCTCCTCTTGCCCGAGGTGGCCATTATCCACCACGCACGGGCCCAATATTGATTGTTGGTTTAACACAGGCCTCATTTATTTAGAATGATTTTATTTCCGTAGCGTAGCATGTTTCCCCACGATATTTACCTTTCACCGTCAGAGCACTCACTGTGTAACTTAGAGACCACATAGACATTTGGCTATTTCATCGTCTTATAAACGTACAAACAAATAAAAAGCCCTCAAAGCCATTAAGTACCTACATGAGCCGACTACCCGTACCTCTTACGATAACACCACTTAAATATAATTACTGCCCAGTGCCCAACATAAACCGATTTTATTGTTATGGCTCGATAGACGCCTTATTTACAGTTCTGGGTTAAAATCTTAATCTTCTTTGAAATGAAATGGAATGAAGGTGTAAACGTTTAGGTACAATGGTTTTTTGAATAGACTAGACTTTTAGGTGATTTACAATCAGCCTATGTGTACAGGTACGAGTAGATATTAATTGTATGAGCTTAAGCTATCTCTTGAAATAATATTGATGAGTGTTTTTGGACAGATATTTTTATTTTTAATGTGTTGTACGTTCGTACGATATTGATAAGATCGTTAAGACTTAAATCCATGACGACTTGTCAAGGATTATAAAAATATTTAAAAATGTTTTTTTTTGTTATGGCAAGACACGTTATAATAAAACCTATAAATATTATGTATAGTACTCAAGGTTTAACCCCGACTATGAGTGACCACAGGACTATAATAAACATATCAAAGGGTGCCACTGGTATTTTTATACACCGCGTAAAGGTTTATACAGTCGTCAAATGTGCTAAATTGAAGCTTTTTCGCTACATAACGATAGAGAAGTACTATATTTGCACAATTTTTGTTGCATTATTGATGTTTAGCTGAAAGCTTCTCACAGCAAATGATACCCATAATTTTATAATTATCGCGTGTTTGTTTCAACGAAATAAAAGCTATAAAACGTTACAAGGTTTAACACGCTAACAGATCAGTACATCCACATTGGGGACACCAAGCGCCTATCCAAGGAGTCCATGCCTCCTTTGTTGGGTAACAAAACAATAAGATTTAAATTAGTTGGAGTTGTGAAGTTGTCAAACAATTTTGTATGGGAACTGTCAAGGTGTACGTATTATGAAGGTGTATCTATTTATGTTAAACTAATTAAGAACAGAGTTCAATCATTTTATTTTTATTCGCCATGAAAAATATTGTTCAAACAAAATTCCGCAATATTCCTGGTCGAGCGGAGCTTTACATAATTACATTAAGGTGCAACGGTACTACTTGGTTTCCGTACAGTGATTTTACGCATTCATATCGTGCAGTATTTTACTAAAATATATATACTCATATGTCGCCAAAATAAAAAAATACGCATTAGTGTATCTAATATTATTTATTTTCATGTGGCAATATTTGTTTGAAAACTTAATACTTAAAATAAATTGTAAAATTGTGAAATTTGGCGAGAGTACAATATATAGTAACAATTTTACAATAAAATATTCCAGAAGTACCTATGACATAAATGTGTAAAATAATTGTATTGGTATTCGAGTCTTTACGTTGCTCCTGTTACAGTGTTAGTTTAAAAAAGGGCGTATACTGTAACTAGTGACACAGTGCCCATGAACATATATATAAATTACGTAAAACAAATTGAAACACTCAAGGTAAAAAATAGAATATTTTTGTATTTCTCACAAATTCTTTTTCGGTAAAGTTTTGGGCATCTGGTTAGACGGGAAGATGGCCGATGGACAAATGCGCTAACGGAGTGGTGGCCGAGAACAGGACTAAGATCAGTAGGCAGACCACCAGCCTGATGGTCGGACGTCATCGTTAAAATGGCGAGGAGACAGTGAACTAGCACAGCACCGATTAAAATGGCACACGAAAGATGAGGCCTATACCTAGCAGCGCGCGGAAATCGGCTAAAAATGATGATAAAGATTTGCTATGAAAAAATTAGTTTACATAAAATTCCACAACATAGGCACTCATTATAATACTGGTCGTGCTTTATATTATTATATTTATATTTCTAGCATGAGTAGGTATGTACTTACACAATCTTTACAGTTTTACTAGTATCTACAATGTATTTTGATAAACACAGGTATTTATACAGTATGTATCAGAATGTTTAGTACCTAATTGATCTAAAACCCTTATATTTGGACGACAAGATGGACTGCTGCTGGAATTGGACTTAATAGGTAGGTTTGTACAAGACGTATATTTATACAACTTATTATACAAAGAACGTCCAATTGTTTTCTTAAAATTATGTTACGATATAATAACCCTCTAATATAATAATACAGTGAGAAGTGGTGTCTATGGGCGACAGTGACCACTTACCAGCAGGTGGCCTGCTTGCTCGTCTGCTTTCAAAATAAATAAATAAATATTATTATTTTTGCTTCGCGTTCTCCTATTAAAATCTCTATTACGAGTGAAATAAATTCAGAAAATTGGAGAAAAATATGCGACTTTTCCAACCGAAATGATCGGGAATAAAAAAAACATGCAGGATATAACTAAATTATTTTTCATTGTTTTTCGAAGTATTCTCCGTTGCAATTTATGCACTTTTGCATTCGTTCAAACCAATCATTAAAACAGTAATACCAGTCTGAAGTTGACGTTGACAAAATTTGTAAGCTTCTCTGCTACTTATGGGTCTTCAAACCGCTGACCACGGTATAAATCTTTCATTCTAGGAAACGTGAAGAAATTGTCAGGGCTCAGATCAGGACTGTACGGAGGGTGGCTCATCAACTCAACGCTTTCCTGCTTCAAAAAATCGATTGTCTTTCGAGCGGTATGGGAGCTCGCATTATCATGGATTCATGGTGTAAGATGATGCGACGTTTCGGGTTGCTTCTGCGGAGTTCGGCCATCATTTCTGGCAAACAAACCATGGTGTACCAATCTACGGTAACCGTTCTGCGTTCCTGTAATGGAATTGTTGCAACATGTCTTTTTTTTTAGACAAACGAAGCGACCATTTTCTTCGATACGCTGCTGGAACCGCAACTTTTCTTGGCTTGACCTCGTCTTCGAAGACCCAAACTGCCGATTGGTGTTTTCTTTCAGGCTCATATGAATAAATCCATGATTCGTCACCTGTGACGATGTAATAAACGGCATTTGACATCCCTCTGTTGAAGCGTTGCAGTGTAGACCGGCACCAATTAACACGAGCCGTCACACATGTCGGTCATCTTGTATAAGTTATTGCACCGCAGCGATGTGTACAGGTGTTACCGCTGTTTTTGGTCGACCTGTAGAAGGTACGGTGCTGAGAGAGGCACGACTTCGCCGGAACTGTGCATACCAGCGATACATTATCGTTTGAGGTGCTTTAACATCATAAAGAGAAATAAGCTCAGCGAGACATTTTTCTTGAGATAACCCTCGAAGGAGGAGGGGAGGCCTTTGCCCAGCAGTGGGACAGACTATAGGCTATTAAAAAAAACTTTGGCGAAAATAGTGATAAAATATGGCTCGGAAACTATCACGCGTGCTCTTCATTTTCTTTATCGACTTGTTAACTTTAAACCGACATATATATTTTTTATAATATTTTTTTTCTATTGTGTAAACCTCATTACGATTCCAAGTGGCCAGTATTCACGTAACAAAAAATGAGTAACTGAAGAAACAGTACTCAATTCTCGATCACTTCGATTTGCCAAATGACAAATTGTTATTAGACAAAAGTCAATTTTAAATTCAGAACACCTCTAAACGCAAATTGCAAAAAATAATTAATTAAAAACGAAATAATTAAAATACAGAATTAAAAAACAAATTATACAAAATTAATTAACTCCATAATTGTCATGTAATCGTTAAAGGAAATGTCAACTCAGGTCAGTTTGAAAGAAATGTTAAGTAGAGAGCTCTAAACTATTATATAGTCTTTGGACCGTTCGAATTTTTGTTCTAGTGGCTGTCTTTATTACTGCCTTTCTACTAATACCATCCTTGTGAAGCAGCATAGATTTCACTATCCTCTTTTCGCTTGACTCTATAAGCCACATCACCTACCTGTAATCTCCCTGAGCTTGCATAAATACTTAGACGCTTATTGAAGTTGTTGTTGTCAACTTGATTTAAATCAGCTGCATCATTTCGCATTCTTGACTTTACCTCGGCGGGATCTTTAATCCCTAAATTATCTAAAGATCCATAACTTGAATTAACTGAATTCGTACCATGTTGTGACAATAGAAGTGACACCTGATTGCTTTCCTTGCAACTAAGATTATTAATCTAATCCTTGCAAGGACCTGTGGTTGAAAGGTCGTTGAAGCCTTGCAATGTCCAACCCAGTTTAGTTTTAACCGCCACCAAGTCTTTGTCAAACTTATAGACCAATTAATAAACCTATTTCGGATAAATTATTGTCTTTGTCAAACAACGTTACTTTATGTTGTCGTAAAAATGTTTTCAGTTTTTTGTCGCTGCAGTCAAATCTAGGAATAATATTACAAATATATGGCTGGGCCAAAACTGATATATTAAGATCAAAAGCATGGCTTTGTATGTTCAAATCGTAAGTATCATACTCGCCGGGGCTTGTCCTTACGCCGCCGAGCAAACAATGGCTCAAGGTTTCTTTGCCCGTGGGCTTTAGATTTAACATTTCTGCGACAGACCTTTTTTTAAAAGAGCGTTGAGCGCCGTTGTCGAAGAGTGCTTACACAGTAATTCATTTATATTGACCATAATCGTCTGCAAGAGTGTTACACCTCGCAACTGGGAGAAATTGTTGACCGTGTCAGAGGTCGAAGGTTGAGGATCTTCTCTTCTTTACCGGGACATAGTACAACAGAGTGCTGCTTTGCACACACGCAGCATTTCATATATGCTTTGCAAAATTTGACGTTGTGCCCTGCCTTAAAACAAAGAGTGCAGGCCTTTTTCTTCTTTTTTTGATCTAAGGTCATCTTCGAAATTTTGTAACACTTGAGACTGGTATGACTGGACTATATTTGTCGCAGAATATGCACGTCTTGGCTTGTACTATTGACTTTTTATTAACGCTCGCAATGAACCATTCAGCAGCAGGCGGTTGCTCAAAATTGGGTGGTCCGTTCGACTCCGAAAAAGTGGACTTTGTCTTTTGTGACTCCGAGTCTCTAATGCTCTAATCTGCGCATTTAGATCATCATACAACTTCGTTAGGGTTAGCTGGCTGTTTTGCTTTACTTACACTAGCACTAAATTGAGCAGCTCACGAACATAAACATCTATGAGTAAGTCATCCCGAGCATAGCTTGATTTTAACTGTTCTATAGCTTGATGGTAGCTAGAACTGGAAAGGAGGAAAGTTTGGACTATTTCTCTCGCGTTACTACCTGGTTCCATCAAATGCAGGAGGTATTGGTATACATATCGTCGTCCTCTATATCGGTATCATGATAAATTTTACGAAACTGGTCCCAGAATGACAACCCATTTTTAATACTGCCATTAAATTTCTTCAGTTCCAATTTAGAAAGTTTGAACTGTCTTTTGTTAAAAACTTCTTTTGGTAATACCGATACGAAACTATTATTACATTCAGAACCGCTGCTCCTCTGACTAGGTACTGTATATTTCTCCATTGCTACTTCATATTTTGTTTCGACAGTGTACCAACGGGTTTTGTACTTATCGATGGACATTAGCTTATTTCCCAAGGTTTTTTCGTCAGCGTCCGTTGAAAGTAAGTGGTCTAAAATTTCGTCGTCCAGCTTACCAAGTTTAATACGCAACTCGTTCACTTTTTTGTAGAGCACTGTTAGGCGTTCCCTTTCAGGACCTGGTACATTCGCTGCCTCCTCGAAATTATCGGCCGATATTGTGAATAGCCGCCGTTTGCAGGTACGATGAGAAAAATATGCGATTATCAATTGATCGGCGTTTATTAGACAGATATCCATTTTCAATTCAGAACAACGAGAACAAGATACGGACAGATTAGTACAGTGAATACTTAGCCTTTAGTAGGTACTGGATTTTACTCTCTTAGGCTTAGTAAGCCTACGAGATGCAGGGCCGTAGCTAGAAATTTATTAGCAAGCAAGTTGAATAAACGTCTAACCCTTATTTCTACGATTCAATGTTCAAAACAATAACGATCGGACCACCCAATTTCAGTATCTAAGCATCTACCTATATCTTCAACAATATTGTATTCCAAAACCTCCGCATAATACGAATTTGTATTTTTTCTTTGAGATTTTCCACTGTAATAAAAATACGTATTACGGTATTACTCTTCAATAATATCAGTGAACAAAACGTGGTAGATAAACAATAAAATGAGCCAATTAACTCTCAACTTCCGCACTCTAAATCATGGTAAACTCAAAAATTGTGGGCCACTGTATTTGAACTGGAAAGGTACCATAGACAAAGAGAATAAAAGGGGTTTAAAAATACGCCTGGTCCAATTAATTAGAGACAATTAGCCGCCCTTCCGGCTGCAACAAAAGGTAGAAAAACTCTCCCCATTAATTACGAGTCCAAGAGGGCGAAACAGGAAGGTACGTTCGCGAAATCTCCCCTTTGTTTTTGAAGAGAAATCTATTTCAGGGACAGTAGACATGTTTCTGGATAAAGTTTTGCTTTGTTGGATATATTTTGTAGTGTTGAATAATAAAGGTCGATTGCTTGTTGATATTTTATTAGGGTAAATTTATACTTTATGCAGTCGATTCCAGTACGAATTAAGGCTATTAATACCTTATGGGATTCCTTTTAGAACCTGTACAGGGCGTTACAAAAATGGTGTCAGAATAGCCTGTCGGTGATAATCAGGGGTCGGTAACTGACATTAAACTTTCGTTATATTGTACAACTATTTGAAATTCTACATCATGGTCCTATACGGAGAGTAGGAGAGGTGACTCACACTATTTTGACTTTTTTTATATATATTCTGATCACCAAAAAAATAATCGCCTATTTTAAGGCAGGTCATTGACCTATGGGAGTTATCAGCTGATGAACTTAGCACTCTGCGTGTCTGGTGACCCAGTGACGTACTGTTCATTCACGTTGATAGGATGGGTGCATGCAAGATGTATCGTTATCGTTATCTATTGATTTTTAATTGTTTTTTTACAGTACTCACGGTTTTATTTCTCAGGAATATTGCATTGTTATAACTACTTATAACCTAACAATAACTTCCCTATATTTTTTACAATATTTTTGAAGGACCGTATATAATGTTACTAAAAAGAAAACCTTCCACTCTTCCCTAAGCAATTTTTGTAGATATTACGCCAAACAAAAACAATTTCCGTGCAACTGATTAACAGTACAATTTGTGGATAGACTATAATTAATTTATTAAAAAATAATACAATAACACTCTTAACAAAACATCCTGTAAAATGGATTATCGTTATTAGATAAGATTGGATGAAATAAAGTGATTCCAAAAATATGTAAATAATCCTCTTACAGGCTAATTGTAAGCTTTCAACGACTTGTAGGCAACAGATTACACATTTATGCATTATTATGGACATTATCAATAAAACTAATCCGTTACCTGTCAACATGTTCGTATAAAAATATTCCAAAGTGCTAACCATCACATATATGGGATACACTTTAATCTCTATACATAGATTAGACGTGTCCATTAAATAAGTAGCTATCAATTACCGTGCTTGTATCGATAATACTAATACTTTGATAATAAATTCGGCAGTGCTAATCAAGCCGTCAACATGTGCGCATGTCGCCAAAAAAAGTCTTTCTTCATTGAAGACATACTTAAAGAAGCATCGGGGAAGAATAAAGTTTACAAGAACTTGAGTCATGAGCCCACCCAGCCGCTCACTTGCAACAAAAGCGTGAAATCTCACGAAACAGCAGTAGATGCTAAAAGGGAGAAAATTACAACTGAAACGGCAGCAAAGGAAGATAAAGCAACCAAATTTAATGTGGTATGTGAAGTTCAGAAAGAACTGGAATTAAGCAACATAAAGGTTAATCTTGAACAACGAAGGAATACTTATCCTTTATATCCTACGCCGATAAAAGCCAACGTAACTTGGCCGCCGTTTAGGGTAAAGGATACAGTCAGTAGTTATCCAGTTGACGCGCGAAACTCGTTCAGTTATGCCAGCGAACCAATGTTAAATTCGGATCAAATTCTGAGAAATCATCTGGCTGCTAACAGATTTATATCGCATCCATTTACTATACGACATGCATATGGATTTCATAGAGGTAAGAATTAATATAGGTAAGTAGCAAATACATTTGTTAACAATATAAGTAAATACTTATAAAGTCATGGATAATCCTAATTATGATAGCATGTTATCAAACATATTATACCTACAACTACATACTAAACAAATATTTTTTCTACTCAAATGTACCTATTTTACTTTTAACGATTAGACGGTCCTGAATCACTCCGGTAGTAGGTATTCAGTATTCTAAATGCAATTCAAACACCAGAACCAAAGCGAAAAACAAAATAATAAAAAATAACGAACAAATTGTATCCGATACTATATATTATTTTCATACTCTTTTCTGACTCTCTTTCTCTTTTTATACCTGTCAAAAGCGAGTTTTAAAGCAACAGCGAATATAATAAGACTAATTACTCCCTTGTATAACATGTCATCATCATCATCTATTATTATTATCATCTAATCACTATCAGACACACTATTGTCACTTAACTTTGGCAAATTGACATTTTGCACCCAACGTATTATTGTATTCACTTATTACTATTATTGTATCACTGCCACTAATTGTGTAAAAACGAAATTATGTTTTTGTTATTGTTATTCTGCTACTTGTTACTTAATCACGCCTAAACGACAGGCTCAACGGATCTGCGCCGAATGCACATAATATTTTAAGATCCGAATTCAAACACAGGCTACTTTTTGCCGAGAAATACATAAATTTCTTATAAGAAACTCAACGTAAACTTAACTGCTGTACTTGTCCAAATAATAATCGGTTCAATTTTCATCATAACATAAGGCATCTTCACCACATGAGGTCGCGGATAAAAGTTGATTATAAGTAATGTGATAATAATGTATCTTAAACACAAAAATATTGTCATCCTGATAATGTGGACCATTTGGAAAAGTCAGAAAACGCATGTAAATATACCTATCAATGGCGTCAAATAAGAGCCCAATGGGAAGCTCGTAGCCTAGTTGCGAGTACGGTCCGAAAGTGATCGTGCAGGTTTAGCGACGTTGGCGCGGTCGGTACCTGGATGGGTGACCGCTAGTGGCATATTTCATCTGAGCTCCTCCGTGCCTCGGAGAGCACGTTAAGCAGTCGGTCCCGTTTGTTGTCGTTCGACAGCAGTCGTTAAGCCATGTCAGAGGCCTACGGGCGGCCTGAGCAACTCTGACAAATAGGTTGGCCACTAACCATACGATAAGTAAGCAAGCAAGAGCCCAATATTTGCCGCTCCGACAGTTCGTAAACGAAATAAGATACATATGAAATAGTTTGTTTTGTTAGTACTCCTTGGAACCGATATCTGTTTTCAAATGTTGTTTATGGACTGTATTCTAGTTAATTTAATTAAAAAAAGCGTACCTATAGGTACGCTTTTTTTAAATTAAATAAAGATATTGATTCTTAATGTTGGGTTTAGGTGTTTCGAATGTCGACGTCTACCTTAAAAATACTAACTAATTATCTTTTCAAAATAGGTAGTTACCCACTTGATTGTTTATTTAACACTTTTATAAAATAGACACTAAATGTACATATATAAAACAACCGTTGTGATATCACTACTCGTAGTAGATAGTATAATTGAAAGCAATATTAGTGATTATTACTTTTATCAATTTGTAATCTGTTCGTAAAAGTTAACAATTTAAACATCTACGACCTACTAGTAGGGCAAGCACTATCTGATTAAGGAATGAATTCGATTAATCTACAAAAAGAAATTTATGTTAGGGCCTTATTAGCTGCTCTCTTAGTCATAACTCGGTAGTCGAAACATTTTCAGTTACAGTATATACGAGTCTTGTACTGGAAAATCCATTTCGCGGATCCGAATTTTAGTAGTATTCTATTGAAACAACAGCTCACCTAATTTTATTTAGGCAGGTATAATTTACACCAATGGGGATAAACTCATGTTTTATAATCCAGATGCCAATATAAACTAATCATTGGATTTATTCAATATCTTGACGATCAATCAAAAAAGGGTGTGAGCAATTTTCAATTTTTTCGGAGATAACGAATTTAAAATGTTTATCATACGTGACCTCATGTTAGTAGTATCTTAACTATCTTTAAGTATATAATCTATTTTCATTTAATAAGACAGCAATCGATAGATTAGGTCAATATAGTTTATAACACATTATAACATTAATTTGATAAAAAGTACGCGTCTTGTACTATTAGTTTATCTCTATTTAGAGACGATAAAGAAAAAAGTCCGTTCCATGTACAAAACGTTACAACGTACCAACTATTTTTAAAGTATTAAAAATTAAGATTATGGAACATTAGTAATATATTATCCGTGTTATTAAGATTAGCTAGGGATTAGCTTAAAATTGTTTTCAAATTATTGTATATATAATTGTACTCAATTCAGTGCTTCCATCCATAATGAAATGATAAGCGATAAGTATATGGATTGATAGGAAAAACCCACTTCTCTGAGAAATTAGAAGTGTATGTACCTACTTAATCGTCAACAGTATGTTTCATTAGCAAGCCTGATCAACTTTTACAAAGAGTAGTCCTAAAGTTACAATTACACAGCTCCGATTTAAACATTTTAATAATAATTACTAAGAGCAGGCAATAATCAGAAATAGATACTCGTATATGACCTACGAAATAAAAACAAGACGTAATGTAAAGTTGAAATAAACTTAGATACATAAAGTCTAATTTTTCCACAGTACCTCTGAACTGCTGCAACCCATGGTGGGATCTGGGTGGTCGGCGGAAAAGCAGGCAGGTGCGTTTCAGTGCTGCGCAGACAGGGGCTCTCGAACGCCGGTTCAGCGTCAGCAAGTACCTCAGTCCTGATGAGAGAAGAGCGCTGGCCTTGACGCTCAAACTCAGTGACAGACAGGTGAATATTTTCTAGATATGACAGTCTTCATCTCAAACAAGTCTCAAACAGATATAATTCGTATCATAAATTATTCACGATATCCATACCTACCTAGGTATACCTGAAATGACCAACTAGAACGTCCGCATATTATTAGTAAGTACTTATATCTATATTAGGTTCTAATTTAAAATGTACTCAGTAATCAAGAGGCAAAACACACGCAAGCCGCACAGAATAATTCTAATTTATTGACACGGTGACCTTATCGGCAGACATATTACATATATGCGTAAAACGTCCAAATCAGAAGACCAATATGTAATTTACCCACGATCATAGCTAAATGTATACAAAATATTTTTTTGTTTTCAGGTAAAGACATGGTTTCAAAATCGCCGTGCAAAGTGGCGTAGGACAACACCTGACTCGGCAGATGCTGGTAGTCCCCCTACAGCAGACGAAGGATCCGATTACGACGTGCAAATAGCTGACGAAGACTGAATGTCCAATAAATTTCTTAGCTTTCCTTATAATCGTTTAAATTAATTATACTTTTGGCAAAGTTCTGTTCATCCACTAAAAAAATTCATTTAGAAGACACTAATAAATATATAAAGTTAATTTTAGAATAACTGTTTTTATTAAAATTGCTGATGCTTCTATAATTTAATTAACTTATTCTTTTTTTTTACATAACGTGATTATATTCTTGGATACTTTCAAGTTCAATGGAATTGCGTGTTTCACTGACAGGGATAGCTAGGTGGTCAAAAAAACTAAGAATATTGACCACTTTTCCACTAATTACTTGACTCTGATGCTTTAAATCATACTACTTATCGTATGATTATTAATGCCAAATATTCGTAACATATAGGTACATAGTACTATTATTTATTCTGTGACAATGGCAGCAGAACTATGTTATATTTATTACGCACTAAAAGCAAAGCCGTACATTTCTAAATTTGTCCAAATTAACACTCAAATGTATTTTAAAAATACTTTATTATTAAAAAACAAGTGTTTTAGGGAAAACTTCAAAAGAAAACTAAACCTTAACACCCTTAATATTGGACAATAGAAGTACCTATGTATAATAAATTATTTTATTTACAACATGATAATTACGGCCCTTGATACTAGAGAACGAACAAAAAAGATTTAGACATTTTTAGGCCTTTAGAATTCATCGTCCCAAGAATAAAATAGATAGTTAACATATTTTGAGTAAAAACATTTCACTTTGAAAAATATCAAATATTTAATTTTAATTTAATAAAATGTCATTTGCGCTTGATACCTATCACATCTAGTAAAATTCTTATATATTTATGTATGCATCTAAAATAGACACCAAGTCACATCGTTTTAGGTAATATAAGTACATGCTAGACACTGAAATCTATTTTTTTTTCATAATAATATGTATACAGATATCGATATTCATGATTACAACGCAACTAGTAAAAATACATTTAATGGTACCAATAACCTGTGCAATAACTGACCATTAATTAACTACATTTATAAATATCAGTAAGTTTTTGGCTGGACAGATATTGAAACAACATTTAACTATAAATACTAATAAAACATTCAATTTATGTCTTTTTCCGAACTGGTGCTATTTAATGTACACAAACTTTTTACCAATATAATGTTTCAGTTCACTCGTCTCCGCTTAATTAGGTCAACAACTATATTACAAACATGTTTGAAGTTACCAATAAAACAACCCAGTTAAACAAAATGAAAATAAACTCATTTCAAGTCAATAGTGTTCATTAAAATACATGACATGATCCATTTCACTATTGTGCTTCTTATACCATGCAACAACATAATGATTCAGAAAGCAGATGTTCCATTAATAACGATCTTATAATATAATAAAAACGTAAAATAAGGCAGTGATATTATCTATTTTTATGTTATTAACAAAATCGTGGGAATAACAGGGTTCATGAACACTATGAGAATCTTCAGACATATCACCCTTGAATGTAATATTATATAATATTGGTAATTTTAATCATACTCTACCTCCCTTTAACTCAAGTAATTTAGCTCAAAAAACATCAAAGGTCAAGCCGAAGAGTTAATCTGATAAATTTTAAACGAGAGAATAGAGATTACTTTCTTAAACACTTGAGAGAGATCTTACCCTGACATGGTATAAAAGTCGATAAAGAGCTACAGTGAAAACTAATCCGATATTGACTATTTTAATCGAATTCACAAGTAAAGAGAAATAATATCATTGAAAACATTACATCATAACATACAATTTTAATAATGTGCGCTGCTAAAAATTGGTGAGATTTGCTAGTGTGGGAAACAATCTGGCGTGTGTGGAAATTAATATATAAGAGAGCATACTTAGTCGGATTTTCTCAATGCACCCCTTGCTCTCCACGCTCTGAGTAAATTGTACGAAAAGTATAATTGGAAGAAGTGCACCTGTGACGCAAGTAACACAAACGCGTACCACAGAAGACCGTATGGATAGCCCTGTAAATAAAAGAAAACCAACTGTAACTCAAATTTACGGTCACCAATCCTTCATGGATTTCATATCCTATCCATTTTTTAAAAGTACTATGTTGATAGATGATTTTTTTGTTTTTTTTGTTGATATTTCTTTTACATTGTGATGTCACATAACAATTCGAGCTAACAAACAAAATCATACCATATCATTTACTCAAAAATCAGTACAAAAAAACTGGTACTAACCTGCCACAACTCAATCTCAACTTCAGAACTGTCATCTTCATCTTCATCATTTGACAGATACCTCCACACGTCGCCGCAGTAGTAAAGCATACAATACAAAAGCGGTCCAAATCCTAGAACAGCAATCCCGTAGACATAGCGTTGAAGTTGGCGAATATTATTACGTTTGATCGCAGACAAACCGAGGAATGAGAGAAGCAGAGATAAACACCAGAGGTATTCCCACCAGATAGGCTGAAAATAAAAAACAAAGTGCTGGAATATACGGGTCCAGTTTCAGCCCCGGTTCGATTCGCTGCAAGTGCGTTCCGTTCTACCCCCATTTGAAGTCAGCGCTTCGTGATTGGATGCAGCGAACAAAACCGGGTCTGGAGCCGGACGCGTGTAGTCCAGGCCGTAAGGCTAAACCTATGCATTCTTATACTAATTAATAAGTCAACGACTTCTATGTATATGATATGGCCATTCCTACTGTTGTGGTCAAGAGCAGAATGTGATTTGTATGCCTGGAGCTCTATAGGCATATTCATTAGGGAAAGTTCATAAAAAAATTATGTGGCCATCGTAATGAGAATTGAATCAGGACATAACATATCATCATTTCACATAAATCTGATGAAATAAAACAATGCTTTAAATCATCTACGTCATTTTATACCTACCTATGAAACAACTTTTGTTTTTACGCGCATTTAATTAAAAGAGCACTAAGAGATGATGCATATCAGTGATATGATTATCACACATAGGTAAGCAGGCCATGGAAAGAGTGTTCGAAGTCATTTCAGAAAAAGTTTGTCAGTTGTTTCAGAAAAAATCTGGCACACATACTACTCAGCTATATTATTATATTTCGCAAAATAGCGTGGAAATATAAATAATTATAATTCGCATTTGGTTCATATAATTTCACGGCTACTGCTAAATTAGTCGACAATGTAATATAAAATAATAATCAACAGGCAATATGTAAAGAAAAGTATTTGCATGTGTTCAGGATCAAGTCCTAACTACGAATTTTGAGGTTTTCGCGCCAGATCTAAAAAGAGATTTTCTGTTTTTGCGCAAACTACTTGACTGTTTATGGCTGTAGTTTAGGAGCAAACATGATTCATCAACGTAAAATATTCCCCAGACATATTCTCGTATAGAAATTGCAATGATATGATCTTCCAACAAATGATTTCATGATAGAAAACAAGGACATAACTATAAATTCCATCAGCTATCATAAAGAGGAGTAAGTATGAAATTGGCAAAAATATGAAATTAACAACTTCTTAGTATAAATAAAGGTACTAAATAATACTTGTCGTTCACGTGCTCAATCTACAGTCTACTTCAGTAGCTACATTGACCTATATCACTCTATATTTATTGCATAACACAACAGTACAGTACAGTGGACCACGGGTCAACCTACCCAAAGTATCAAAATTTGAGAATCTGAAATGTATCATAATGCGCAGGCATAGGTTGAGATTCAATAAAAGGTTTTTGACTGTTGGTATACTATAGCTTGTGGTCAACTGTACCTACAATATATTCGCTATAATTGCAAGTCACAAGCATCCAGACACACATTAAAACATTAAGACCAGATGCAATAAGTATCAGGAGCAAAGAAAACATTGGAAATTGTTAGTTAAGTAGTGATACACAAAACAATTACACAGTAAGAATATCGATTCCAAAAACCTATAATATGAAAACTTGTACTTAATGCTACAATAGTAATATTTGTGATTGATGTTTTTGAGCCAAACATTGAAGAATCAAGGTCTAATTAGCAATCATTATTGATAGCAGGTAGATATTCCCATTAATATTATTAATAATAAATATAAAATTACCCTTTGAAGCTTGCATTGTTCTATAAATTAAACATTGTTATATTAATTAGAAACTTTGATCTAAATGCTATCATTAATTAAAACAAACATTAAACATCACTATCTTGCTTGTTCTCATCTAGATGAATTGTAGTTAGTCATCTTTTTGTTTAGTACATACAAGTAGTCACTTTGAATTGAGGATATTATAAGTAATTGATGTTATTTATACCTGGGGTATCTGCAGCTCTTCAATCTCCAATATGAATATGTCAAGTTTGTCCAGTATGTCAGCCGAGAGCTTCGCCAACATCACCAGGAACAGGATGTGGTGGAAGAATACGCAATACTTCAGCCGAGACTTGTTCAGTGCACTGAAAATATCAAACTATTTTTTTAATTTTTAATATTTATTGAGACATATGTCAAAATGGCAACATAAGAGTAATGTGTGAACAACATTAGATTTGTGATCTTACTGACGTTAATGCTATTTAAAATATTCATTGTAATATCTTTATTTCTTTAATAATAAATGCATTTATTTATTTGTAAAAAAAACATTGGTAATATTTTTTACCAATATTCTTCAACTGCAACTAGACAATAATGCCTTTTAGGAGTGATCCACCACAGAGGAGTAGTCCAGAGGTGGATTCAAGCCAGCGACATTTGCTTTGTAGTCTTGTGCCTTAACCATTGTCACTTCAAGATGTGTGCCATGAACTGCCATGCCCAATCCTACATAAAAAACTTTTGTCTACTTACTACTTAATATCTGACTGAATAAGGTTTCTATTTTTGTCAGGTCCTAATAGACCTTATAAGACAATAGTCACCATACCTAGGTCAAAGTAAATAATGGGTCGTTGCTGTGTAGGCTCAAGGAAACTATAATGGATTTACAAAAAAATATATCTTTTACAGAAGTTACAATAACTTGTATATAGGGGTGTCATAATTGGTCTATAGGAAATTGATTGATTGAAGCTTGAGACATATTTAACTGTGTTTAACATTCATTCGGTTGAATTCAGACATGTTAATCCTACAGGCAGGGTTAAATAAACAACTTCTGTAAAATATTACGAAGGTCAACAGCAATGATTAATATTACCTAAACTGTGGACTCGAGTGATAATAACTACATTACGTACCTACATTTAAACAAGCGGCGCGAAATATTTTTGCTACTATCGATTGCTTCTGTCTAAAAATAATTTGACGGAACTTAATGAAATAGGTAGAGATGTCGACCTCTACTTTGCAGCTAGTTTTTCTACACTCAGTCATGATCACAAGAACTTATTATTCACCCAAGGACTTACCTTATTTGATACTGCGCTGCTATTTTCTCCCTGTGCTCAAAGTCAGCACCATTCGTGCCCGTCACCATAACACCACCACGGGAAGCCATTTCTTAGCGTTTTCACTCAAAAATTACCAAATTATTAATGGAGACTAGAACAAATCACTAACACGACATCATTCATTTAACTTCTGTTTAGTTTTAGAGTTTAGGCAATCCAATCCATTACTGCAGTTCCGTACGTATGTCCACATGCCATTGCCAAAATGCCAAGTCAAAAGAAAGAAAGAGCGAGCAAGAACGCAAGAACGAAAGAAAGATATATTTTTTTTAATTATTCATGACCATGGATACAAGTCCTTCAGTCGAAATCTTAAATGTTTTTTTCAATTCTTCATTAATATGCTGGTGTGACTCATTTCAATGCCGTCTGGAAGAATCTGCCACGCTTCGAACCAAAGAAGAAGCAGTATGGCTCTTCAAAAACCAGCCACGTACGGATCGGGCCACAACGTCTTATTTGTCTTTATTTCACTGTTTCACACACTGTTCACATCATGTGAACGTTTTTCAAGTAAGATGCATCGTTTTTAGTAGAATAGAACCACTGTAAAACAATTTGCTAGACACAAAACAAAATCAAGAATCCGTTCAACGCAAAAGCGCGGCAACAACTCCCAAAAGTAGATATTTGTGTAGAAGTGTTGCCAGTTGATTTTTTTTAGTTTTATGGCTCAGATAAGTTTTCATTCGCATGGACGTAATCAAGGAATTATTTTAAAATACTATTAGCAGGTACCTAGGCTACGTTCTATCTAAAACCACTTTGGCTTTGTCGGGTTACATAACTATGATTATTGAGAAAAAATGTGTTTTGGAACCGGGCATTAATAGCAACGTGAAAAAATTATTGTACGCTTTATTAAAGCGTAACCAACTTTTATAATAGAGCGACTTTTTTAAAAATTGGGAATATTTTTATAAAGCGGGAAGTTTAAAGTAGATTTCCATTGAATTTATTTTTTAAATGAAGGACGGGTATGTCTGTTTGTCTGTGGCATCACATCTCAACTACCGTTGTCTAATTTGGATGCGGATCTCACCCAACTTTTATAATAAAGCGTCTTTTTAATAAAAGTTAGGTAATATTTTTATGAAATGAAATGAATTTTTATTTGCAAGAATATACGTTATGAAGGATCTTAAAATTACATAGGTAGTTCCAGTATATCCTACCACATTGTGGTGTGCAAAAAAGCGGAAGTTTAAAGTAGATTTCAATTGAACTTATTTTTCAAAAGAGGGACGCGTATGTCTGTTTGTCTGGTGCATAATATCTCAACTACCGTTGTCTAATTTGGATGAGGATTTTCTTTTATTTTAAAAAAATTCGAGTACTTATTCTTAGCCGCGTCAGATAAAAATTTGATCAGTCAGTTTAATTGTTGTTGTAGTACATACATACATAAGTACATTAATCTTGCAGTACTTATCTTTAATTTGATAGTGTCTCGGTAAGTGTGAACAGCGGGCATAAGCCCGGGACTACCTCCATGCGCCGGTTCGGTTCGCTGCAGCCAATCACGAGGGACGGAGGGAGGGCGGAACGCTTGTGATTGGCTACAGCGAACCGAACCGGCGCATGTAGTCCCAGCCCTAAAGTTGAATGTTCAGTCGACCACAGGTCAACCTACCTAAAACGTAAAAATTTGAGATTCTGATTATACCATATTGCGCAGTCATAAGGTTGAGATTTAATCGCAGGTTTTTGACAGATATTTTTTAGGTAGTGGTCGACTGTTTATGCAAGAACGGATTAAATATAAGACATTTATCGGATTAGATTCTAGGACTTCATGTACTTATCTATGTACAGTCGACCACAGGTCAACCTACCCAAAACGTCAAAATTTGAGAATCTGAAATGAATTATATTTCGCAGGCATAAGGTTGAGATTTAAACAGACAGGGTATACTATAGCTTGTGGTCGACTGTACCAATGAGATTTTCTGAAAATTTTACTGACTACTCTAGCGGTACGGTAAAGGAAAATATAGAGAGGTTGCATGTAGGTATGTCTCAATATTCCTGAGTTATCCGTTACCGTATTCATGTCCCCTGAGTTATCTCACCCCCTGACTAGATGCATCAGTGTCGGTCGAGAGGGATCAGATAAGTCAAGGAACTACCGTCACTGGTACTGTTACACAAGTTGAGCCGTTATAGAAAGTAGTTCTAAGGTATTAGGTGCATGCTGGCTTGTATGAGTATGAGTATATCGATCATACAAATGGAAGTCAAGCAGACCTCCATCCGCAAGGGAGGCAGCACCAACTCTTCCCCAACTCCGATATTTTTAATTTAAAAAAATTGCATACCAAGCTACTGGTAAAATACGCTGAACACTTAAAATTCTGTATTAATATTATCTAATATTGTACCTTATTTCTTGCAAATAAAAGTAATTTCATTTCATTTAAAAGATTAACATGCTAACTGTCCATGAGCTGCAAACTGGTCATACCTGGCTCCTACTCACACGTCCGTGACCTGTAATCTAGACATTCGCCTTTTATAATTTTATGACATTTATGATGTAAGCATCATATGTCCGCAATATGTCCACAAGATTTTATTATTTTAGGAAAATGTTACGTAACGTGTGCTTTACACGTTACGTAACATTTTCCTAAAATAATAAAATCTTGTGGACATATTGCGACTAGGTACAGTTTGAGTCGAATAGTTAACGTGTTAAATAAAACATCTAGCTTGCACATCTTGCGAAGGCCTCGAAGGCTATCGGGAAGAGGCTGATAATCTACCGACACCATAGAGAAACGCTCCACTCCATCCAACTTCCGATAGTCTACCTACCTATACTTACAGATAATATAGATCCATAAGATACAATCATTCCCAGCCTCGCCCAAATCCATCCATTTAGGTAGGTATAGATTTATAAAAATTGATATTTGGTAGGTACATACTCGTACAGAGCATATCCTAGCCCTGATCCCTACACTGGTAGGGATAGTGTAAAGTGGACATATCACTTTTTCACATAGTAGGTACCTATACCTACATCAGATGCAAAAACCCGGCCAAGTTCAAGTCGGACTTGCGTACCGAGGGTTCCGTTCTCAAAATATTTATTTTGTTCTGAAAAAATACCATATTCATTTATTTTCTCATAAATCATTTATGCTTCGTTTTATTATTCCAAGAATACCTATAACACCTTATTTCAGTACTTATTATTTCAGAGTTTTTATCATTAAATATAATAGCAATAGCAGGTCTTTTTACCTATTTTTTTATACTACGTACCTATCAAATACCTATGACTAATACCATCTGGGATGGTTTACACCTTTTCAAGTGGCAAGGACAGTGGACAGTATAATGGACAGTGGACTGTAGGACAGTGGCAAGGACAGTTCAAACAAAATCCTACTGTCCACTTTCCATTCTACTGTCCTACTGTCCACTGTCCTTGCCACTTGAAAAGATGTAAACTAGCCCTAATAAGGATTGGTTCACACAGCTGCACAAGGGCGACAATGCGAGCAATTGTAAAATTAAAATAAAACATATAGGTAATTTATGGGTACTAAGGTATACGGCATCGTTTCTGAAGTAGTCGCCAAACCTAAACGTCTAAACTGTTACGCAAATGCTTATGCTATATTGTGAACGAGTGGACGGAACGTTACGTTTAGCGGTCATCACTAAATTTGGTGGCCACCATAGAATCACTATAGGCAGCGCGGCGCCGCGTTTTAACGCGCAGCCGCGCGCGACATGCGTCTTTTGACGTAAAGGCAAACAGTCGCGCGCGTCGTCGCATCGCACAGCCAGTGTGAATTGACCCTTAGTCAAACAGTAACCAGCGCCTGACGTCACTTCCAATGGCTTTATTGAGCGGTAGCTTGGAAAATGTAAGCAATAAAACCATAACGATTTTGATTGTTTCGCAGTGCAATGTTTTATAAACACTCCTCGTTATTGACCCGATAATAGTCATATTTTGGTATCCACCGTGTTTGATTACGTTCTCTTGGTTATAAATTAGATCCGAGCCAGCTCCAATTCCTATTGTTAGTGAGTCAGTCCAAGATTGTGCATTAGAAATGAAGGTGATCCTGGTCGTTGCTTTGTTCGCTTTCGTGACTATACAGGTAACTAAAGAAAAAAATTAAGTACCTACTTTGCTTACCTATCTAATTTAACACCTGAATATCTTTTACATTTACATAATTTCCGGATTCATTAAAATTTTACTATTTTCGGTCTGAGAATCTTTAACAAAAGAGGCTATTTTTCAGCTTAGTCACGCAGCTCCAGCTCCTGAAGAGGAGAAAAAAGAAGAGGTGGTGGCACCAGTGTCAGTTGCCGTTGAAACGTCACCAGCACCTGTGGTTACTGTTGAGGTATGAGTTTTAACACACAATACAAATAATAAATACATAATGATGGTAAGTATACTTATGCTTAATGATGGTAGGTAGTTGTTGAATCGTCACCAGCACTTGCGGTTACTGTTGAGGTATAAGTTTTAGCAAACAATAAATAGGTACGTAGTGATGGTAGGTATACTTATGATTAATGATGGTAGTTGCTGTTGAATCGTCACCAGCACCTGTGGTTACTGTTGAGGTATGAGTTTTAACAAACAATAAATACGTAATGATGGTAGGTATACTTATGATTAATGATGGTAGTTGCTGTTGAATCGTCACCAGCACCTGCGGTTACTGTTGAGGTATGTGTTTTAACGCACCAAGTCTACAAACAATAAATACGCAATGATGGTAGGTATACTTATTTATGACAATAAACGGATCACCATCATCATATTACCATCTGCTGCTCCATATAGGTATTTTCTAATAAATGTGGCTGTGATTTTTGAGATAATGATATTATGACTAAATAATGGTACCTAATCCTATTTTAATTCTCTTATTTTTAAGGTGAAATCAGAAAGTGCAGCTCCTGATGTTTCCGTAGCGCCAGCGGCCGCCGCAGAAGAAAAGAAAGTATAAGACTTAGACACATTTAGAAAACATGATTAATTTGACAAAGATCGATCTCAAAATTCATTAAAAAAAATGTCACGAAGCATAAAACACCATTGTCTAGCCTGAAACCGCCTGTAAAGAGCAGTATTATGGTAATCTTTATAAAATAAAATCAAGAACTGAATTGAGATTTCATTTTAATATAAATAATATAATGTTAAGGCCGGTTTACATTTCGTCAAGTGGAGAGTCAACTTTGCTTTCAAGCTGCCTTGCCAGTGGATCCAAATATTGTTTAACTGGCTGTATTATAAACAGTCACTCGCCATTCTACTTGCACTCGCCACTGTACTTGAAAAAATGTACACCGGCCATAAGCGACGATATGCACGGCAGTGTCGAGGCTAAAAAATAGGTAAAGCTCGGCCCAATGAGATGACAATCGCTACTTTCGCCGAGTCTAAGAAACGGTGGACTCTTATTTTATTCCGTATTCAGAAGGCATTAATATTGGTGCCTTCAAGCTACATTTTTAACATTGAAACAAATGTTAATCGGTTCGTACGTAATTTATGCAGTACATAGTAATGAAGCGGAAGACACATCAAGCTATACCCCGTAGAACCCTGCCGCAATAAGTTTTTCTTATGATTCACTGACATTCAAATGAATGTGTCAAAAAAGTTAAAGCGACAGAGTACTAAAGGGTATATATAACCTGATGTGTTGTTCAATGTACAACTTTCAGTTTGAAGTGAAGAACAATATATCCCTGACGCTGCCACGGGACGACAATTCAAGAGGTGCTAGCGCGACCGCCCCCGCGCTGCCGACGCGATATCTCGACGTGCACTCTGTTCCCTCGATATAAAGCGTTACCTATAAAGTAAATAAATAATGTTGAATGTGCTACAGGTCCGTAGACAGGGGGCTGGTTTTGAGGGTTGGACCCTCGCTCACCCTGAAATTGCTTAAACAGGAACCAGCGCAGCGACCATCCACCAACCTTCCACAGCCATTCAGGCACTTTTGGGCTATGATGAGGGAGCGCATGGAACTATCTACTTTTTGAAACTCATCAACTGCCTTCAACCCTTCCCGACCGCTGATCCTGGCTACAGGTCTGATCTGCTATAAGCAAACTTTACAACTCCAAAATAATTAGATACCCAAGTTGAACTTATGAAGGAAGATGCATATTTTTATCATCTTTGGTTTATCCCGTCACAGTTATTTCTTTAAAGATGTAAATGTCTATACACGAATAAATCTAAATTGAGTGCCATAGATATTTACGACACACTCTAATATCCGTTTGTACGTAACATCATACAGCAATTAAGCTTTACGTCATAGAATATATTGCACGTAACGAAGAAGGCCAGAATCGGATTTGTTTCGAAAACTGCACTTATACGCACCATATGACTATTTCATACACCGCATGAATACCAGAACTAATAAATAGATAGATTCGTAGCGCTTGTTCTCTATGCCTACCCTACCTACCTAAGTGATACGAGTACCGACATAACAATAGGTTAGAGCGGTTACACATGGCGCCGCGGCGGTAGCGTTATCTGCCACAGCGGCGCCGCGAGCACCGCAGCACTCGCGGCACCGCTCGGAGCGATCATACATTCTCGTTGAAACCTCCACCGCCGCGATGTGACGTCACAATGCCACGGAAGGCGCGCGCCGCGCCGCCGACGGCGTGTGTGTAAAGCCCCATACAAATCGAAGGAAATCTACAGCCTGCTGCGCCGCGTCGGCGTATGTGTATAGGCCCTTACATTCGAAACAATTTTTTCTCCAATTGTACCGCCATATAATCGGGAGGCAGGGAGTAACTCCTTGAAGTAGCTGGATGTTAAAATAGTATCGACCTGGGGTTCGTGGCGGCTCGGTTCCCCGGAGAGCGGCACCGAGCGCGGCTCTCGCGTCGTATCCTTCCGTCGCCGTTTGCCGCTGCCCCGTCGCCCGCCGTCCTGTCGACGCCCGCCAGACGCCCCTGTGGCAGGCTCTGGAATAGTTCACAGGCTTTCAATACCATTGAAATACGTAATAAACGTCAAAATGGCGGGACTAAATTTCAGAACGTGAAAGTTCATTTCGCAGGATTTAGTAGGTACCTAATTGCTACTATTTGGTAATTTTAGTAAAAAATTAGGTACCCACCTAGAACAAACGATAGAGGCAGAACACTGTTGTCCCGCCATTATGACCTCAAGATGCTGGAACCTCTCGAAATAGCTATTAATTTTTTTAAATAGCTATTAAAAACCTTTATTGGTTTGTACCTAGATTCAGTACCTAATTGGTACCAACAAAACATGAAAATTAATCATGGAATACTAATAAAACGGAGGTAGAGATATTAGATCAAAAAGCTTTTCTCACCATATTGACGTTTTGATGTTTGATGATGATGTGAACCTTCACGTTTTGGAACTTGGTCCTGCCACTTTGACGTTTATTTGAAATACTACTTTGTGTTGCGTTTGGGTTTGAGCATCGGTGGATTAATGTTAATTCGGTTCTAGCTACATAGCTACACACAACGTAGTATAAGAATCTTATGTATGTAATAGCAGCTAGAGTATGTGAATCTTGTGTTTTTCTTTTGTTATATACCTCTAAAACCACTAACTTACGTTACTTAAAACCTAAACTATATAGTTTAGGTTTTAGTTTACGCTTTTACAGCACATACTTTGTTTCTTAATTGTCAGATCTGCAGATCAAATTCTTTAAAGAGCAAAAAGTTAAAATGTAGCCAGAATACTGCAGATTTGACAAAAACTAATGTGTGTTCAGTTCACATATACCGCAAAACCTATAACTGTGCTGGTTAGAGAAGATACCTATTGAGGGGAGACCGAAAGTTAGTGGTTTTAGAGGTACAAATAGCAAAAGAAAAACACAAGATTCACCCTCTGAAACCTCGTTAGGTTATATGAGCATGGTAGATCCTGATGTGCAGGATCGCCTGGGTTGGTACCACCCTATTATCTATTTCTGCCGTAAAGCAGAAATGCTTGCATTTTTATGTATCGGTTTGAAGGGTAAGAGATCCAGCGTAATTTCCGGCACACGAGGCAATCTATCTTAGTCCTCAAGGTTAGCAGCGCATTAAAAATCCTCTAATAATAATACAGCGAGCTGAGATGTCTATGGGCGACGGTGACCACTTATCATCGGGTGGCCCGTTTGCTCATCTATGTACTCTCCTTATTTAATTTTACTGATATATAAACCACGATTTAAGATGGCTGGCAGTGATCGGATGTGGGAGATACTATGTCAAGCAGTGTACCTCTAAGGGGGCTGATATAAGTCAATAAGCCCCGAGACTCCAAAGGCGCAATTTCACTGTTCATTCGCAAATTCGACGACCGAACTGCGGTGGACAGTCTACGGTCACCGACCTCCGTTGTTTACACTTGGTCGTTGGCCGAAGTCGTCCAACGTCATTCGTTCGACGACAACCAAGTGACCCTTGACGTCCGCCGAAAACGATCGACGACTGGTAATTCACATATAGTCAGTGGCCGCCTGCTGTGACCGATCAGACGGGCGGTCAACGACCTTATGTAATCGCACCTTAAATCCTTCTGGTCCAGTTTATCAATAGAGTATCAAAATGTCTTGAATAGTTATCAAAATATGGCACTACACGGAAATATAGGTATCTATAGGATATATAGTGCACAAACTAGCTAGACTATCAGGAGACTATCAGGGCGTGAGTAACGAAAAGCTCGATAGGTCTTGGACGTTCGTAAACTATAATACCACAAAAACGTTAGAAGCTCATATAAAGCAAAAGGTAAAATGAAAGGTGAACAGAAAAGCTGTAACAAAGTATAAACATATAATATAAAGAAAGTCACAAAAGTAGATAATGAGGATGGAAGAGATGATCACACCCCGTAGACGGGCTATAAACACTGTTTATAACACATTAAAATAGGAGAATGAACTTATGGAAAGAAAATAATACGTGCTTGATGAAAGTCGAGAAGTGACTGACTGGTGAACGGCAATTTAGAATTTGGAAGAGTGATCGGCCAGAAAGGTTTGGTCAGACAGAGGAGGTGGAATATAAACGGGTTGGTGAAAGAGGGGCGACATCGTTGTACATGTCCAGTATTTTTTTTCATTCATTTTCAAGTCTTTATTAAATCTTATAATTATGAGAATTTACATAAATTGACACTGTCAACAATGTAGATAACATGAAGTCTTAAACATTTCACCGGCCTACATACCATTCGCAAACTTATTAAAATGAATGTTAATTATATTATAACATAAATTACAATAGATTCTTACTATTTATTCTCGTATATATACTTTGAACAGTTACAGTTTTAGCATTTTAAAAATTTATTTGGTTAATGTGGGTAAATAATGAATGAATACAAAGATGCTATACGCAACAAAGCAATTAGCTTTAGGATGGTACCTACTAGCAACCCAACATGTCCAGTATTACCTTCGCTGGTATCAGTCGGCAAAGGTGGGGGTAGTGGCTGGGGCTGAGACACGTTGCGAGCCAAAGCGGCTTGTCGGCTTTCGATTAAATGCACCAGGCACTCCAACGCAGTTTGTTTGTTCTAAAATATTAAAATATACAGTCAACATCACACATCATCCACAAGCACAGGTTTTCGTATTGGAACTATTTTTGTTAACTTCTTGTAGTTAGTTGTCTGATTCGCGTGGGATTGTTCTGTGAGTATGTCAAATCACATAGTATCATGCATGCATGTATTTTAAACTAACGAAAAGAATTTAACCTAAACTAGCGATAAATACCTTAACTAGGTTTAAAAAAATGTCCTTATTTATTACCGTTTAGTGTAGTTGCTATGCGGGACCTACTACTGTGTAGTAGATACCTGCTTATTTATTACAGTTAAGTCATTTTCAGGGTACGTACCTTTATTTCATCGAGAAGTGGCTCGAAGACTGAGGGGTCACTGGAATTTTTAAGGGATTCCCAGCTCTTGAATAATTTTCGATCAGAGAGACGCACCGTACTCTCTAATTCTCGCACTTCTGTTAAAACAAAACAAAAACTTTGTGATTTTTTGATAAACATTAAATTACTTAGTTACGAGTCCCTATAGCTTTCCTCACCTCCAGTACCGCGTTACCTCAGAAACGGAATCACTAAATAGTTAAGCGATTACGTACACGTACGGTACGTACGTACCGTCTGTTTTAACTGTGAATTAATTATTTTTCGTCTGTGTTTTTCCTGAAAACACCTTCATGTCTAAGGATAAAACAGTTTAATATTTGAGTTATTTGTGGGTTCAGTCCATGTGTGGGTGACGTGTTTGTAATATTTGCGAATACACCAAATACTTGGTCAAACACAGCGATATCACTCCGTGAACACGCTAAGTCAAGTGAAGTGTCGCCATTTAAGAAATTATAAAAAGAGCAATAGGTATTACTTAAACATTTGCCAATTACAAATTCATATTATGTTACTTAAATTAAATCAATCTTTGGAGAGTAGAAAAAAGTAAACCAAATAATACTAGTACATCACTGCAGAGACCTCGAAATTAGCCATTACTGATCGCGGATCATATTGAAAGGCCGAGCCGTGGGCGAGGCCTTTTAACGATCCAAGGCCAAAAATGACTATTTCGGCCAATGCTTGTAGTGCTTTTCTCAAATAATGCGAGGAAATAAAAAAATCAAATTCCAAATACTAATTCCAAGTCGAAAGTACTAGGCGTCCATAAAAGGAAAGAAATGGCTTTCTCAGAACTGGAGATGCTCGCGCTGGTGGTGACGCGCGACCGGTGCACGTAATCGAATGAAATCTCTTTAGTTCGCACCGCACTGCGTTTTGATGTTACAATTCGAATTTAAAAAAATAAAAGACGAGAGGATTACTGGCCTTAGCCCGGTAAGGATGTATGAAAATCCATTATTGCTTCATTTAAAAAAAAAGTATTTGGCTTCGAGACTGGAAGTATGTACTTCCCTGGCTCAAAATTCGAATGTATCGAGCACATTTCCGAGTATCTTTGAGAAAAGCAACAAAATAAAACATATCACTGACCTGTATCTCTCAAGCTAGTCAAGTGTGACACGAGATGTTTCCGCTGCGTGCGCACAGCACGCCGTTGGGCGCGCGTGCGTGCTACCACGTCGCGTGCATTGCGCGCTTCAGCTGCCAGCGCTGCCACATCGCGCGCCTCCGCTTCCAGGCGACGTTCTAGTTCACTGGAAATTGAATCACGTGGCGTTAGCATTATGAATTTATTTATAACTTTCAGATGGAAAGACCGGATTTCAAAAGAATTGCGTTTTCTTTTGAAGCTTAGACTTGGAAGTACGATTTATCGATCGTATCTACTTAAAATCAAAACTTTAGTTCTTTGATTCTGGGAGTGTTTACATATACCTACCTACAGGATGTAAAATTAGCAGGGCAGCTACAAGAATCGTTATAGCTACATGAAAAAGTTCTTAAAGGAACTGCCCTCATTTTTAAAGCCATTTAAAACTGCATTCAACGCTATTTGAAAACTGGTACTCAACAAGATAAATTACAATTTATTTTACACCTTTTCTATTTTTCAAGATACAACTAAGTATGACTGAGAACTAGAATGTGAGTCATAAGTATACGATATCAGATTGGATATAGGATATCAATGATCGATCGCATCGGATATCTGGAACGAAACCCCATATTCGGCCCGATATCCAGGATATCCAACCCTACATCCGGTATTTGATTTTTCACATGTAGAGCTAATTCTGACCCCTATGCTCTCCAGGTTGTGGCAACTGGTGGCGCCTGGGAAAAAAAACCCATTTGCCACCAGTGGTGGCGTAGGGGGTGGTGGCAAATGAACAAACAATGATGTAAATATATGCGTGGACGTGAACCCGTAGAATACGGTATTAATCTTTTTTTATTGCATCAAACTACTTACATGGACATACTAAAGAAGGATCTAAAATTGTTTTTTCGATATCTCAACTAACATCAGAGATATTCATGGTTAAAGTTAGTATTGAACAGATGCTGTCCCTTTCTAGCAAGACAGTCCTTTATATGCAGCCAGGACCTGCTTGTATGGCGCTAGAGAACAGTTACGTCATAAAACTTATTTCCGTTTCTTTCTACTGTTCTGATTTTCGATTGTCTGTAGCTTATTTTTTTAATTATTCAACGAATTTTAATTCTGTTTTCACATTTGACCATCAAATTATGACTACTTCTTAATTTTTAAGACAACAAATTTTTTTTTAAATGAAACTTACCTTGGGTACTCCCCTGTAACCTTGGAGTAAGATTGTATGTTCCTGATCACTTCTACTAAGTTATGCAGTTGATTGCAAAATTCCGGCAGTTGTTCTGGTGTCAAATACTGCCCACCGTACCTATAAAACACAAATTTCGGAATAAAATTAGAATTAATTCCATCGTTCACACAACATAAAAGGTAGAGCTATAGTGATAACTGATTTTTAGAGGGGCTCGTAGCCTAGTTGCGAGCACATGGTCCAAAAGTGATGTTAGGCACGGTCCGCTAGTGACATATGTCATCTTAGCCTCTCCGTGCCTCGAAGAGCACGTTAAACAATTGGTTAAGCCATGTCAGAGCCACGGGCGTCGCCTGAACAACTCCAACAGTAGGTTGACCACTAACTGTATGATAAATAAACATTAGTCATAAAACAAAATATATATAATGCGAGTCAAGTTTCTTCTGGGCTACCGGTTAATGGAATATGCAAAGTATTGTACTGGAGGTTGCTACTGTCGACAAGTCTAACTGAAAATCTAGCTAAAAGGGAAAAATAAAGAAAAGTGAAAAATAATACCTTAAGTCAATATTCGCAGCAAATTGTTCGTCATCAATGGGGACATTGAACGTGGCTGGAGGCGGAGTGTCCACCGACGCATCCATGTCGTCTTCGTCGTTCGTCGTGCTGCCACACCCTGTGCTCTCACTAATTCTAAAATAAAACAGGTCAAGAGCGTGTCAGGCTTTGCTCTATCTAAATCCGTACCTACCACTCCGTACAATGAGGTCTATAATTTGTAGGTTTTCAGCAAAAAACTTGTATAGTCGGTGACAAAGACAATGTAGGTATCTACCAAACTAGGTTTAAAGCACAAGGCATTCCTTACCAAGTCATCTTCATCATCAGCCTATTTAGTAATGTCCCCACTGTTGGGGCACAGGCCTCCCCTTGCACAATGGGGGTATCACCGAGCGGGCCCAGTGCTAATTGGTGGATTCCACATGCCTTCGGAAACTTTTTAATGCCTCAGACATGCAGGTTTCCTCATGATGTTTTCCTTCACCGTAGAGCAGTCGGTAAATTTACGAAAAAATCCGAAATACTCATCGGTACATGGCATTGAAGGGTTTCGAACCGGACCTCCGCATGGGAGTCCGGAGTCCTAGCCACTAGGACACTCCTTAACGAGTAAACAACCGAAATCCAATTTTATTCTCCTTCATGGAAAATAATTGAAAATTAATTATATAACTTACATACTTTAAAAAAGGTTTTGGACTGGTCACAATGGCGTTTACTACACCGCCAAAAGCCTGGCTCTTAAATTTAAGAAAAATCTTACATAGTGGAAGTTATTGAGAAACTTTTATCAAGAGCAGAGTATCGGTGATGCTCGCCACGTAACTTCCCCAACAAACGGCTGAGTAGGCGCGACTGCCTCCCTCCACCCTCCATATCGCGCCGTCTGTGATGACTCGACGGAATTTTCGTTTCGAATCACTCTTGTAACTTTAGATAGGTAAAACAACAGCCTGAATTCTTATGTACCATTATTGTCAGTTATTCGGATATCAGTTTATATGTTTTAGAGATATTCTGAGCTGATTCTTTTGCAAGAAAATCCATTTTGATCATTGTACGACAGATTTTTTATTTAGAGTTGTTTTTAAAATTATTTTCTCAAAATCATGGTGACATTTGCTTTTTTTTAAAAGTTGAAACGTCAAAAGACGAAAAAGTGTTTTTCTATCATAGCGGTAACAAGCCAGTACAGAGGCTCAAATAAAAGTGTATCCTCTTTGATAAGCGAAAAGTTTGCCGTTGTAATGAATGTATGTTTAGTCAGACCAGTTCCCTACCGAGAACCGGACAAACCTAAGGAAATTTTAAGTAAAGATTACACCTTCCCACTGGTACTTACTTGCCGCTAAACCCTTTTGTGGCGAGGTGCGGATTGTGCTCTCAACTGATTACTTCTCTCTCCTCATGGGCGTACCATGTCGGCTATGGGCTAGGGAGAGAAAAGGAGGGGTGCGAGAATCGAGTATCGTAGTAAGGAGACAAAGAATAATGCATAGCAATAGGTCCCACCATATACGACGAGAGCGATCTTCTGCCCTACAAAATTCCCTTTGAATTTATGGTTTAAAACGTAGGAAATAAGGAACGTATTAAGCGCCAACAAACTCTCCTGTAAATAATCTGTATATTTATTAGTATTCATAATATTAAAGATATTTTTTACTAATTGCGTTTTTTTGTAAAGTAGATGTTTAGTTATGTTTATTTGTTTTGTCACAAGTCGGTTTGGAATCTAGTTCTATATGACTCAAACAACCGTATAATCAACTCTTGTTACTCCCATGACTGACTCTACAGGGCAGAACTCTTTTCGAAATTGCTTTTAACCGAAGAGAAAGAAAGAAACAACGGTTTGTGACGTGCAATGTCTGTTTTCGTTTCTACTACGAATAGTGAATCGCGACCAGCAACGAGCGACATAACATAAGTTTACGACACTGCTCACGCCATGGATGAAAAAAATTCAAGTCATTTCTTGTTAGACGTTAGCCCTTGTCTCTTAGATTATCTATACCAATCTAAGCCTTACCTGCATGTATCGTGGTGGGGATAAGTGTCAATATCTACGGAATATGAAATGAAAGTCAATAATTATATAGCAATTGTAATTTTTATAAAAATACACAAAGAGTAGAATTTAAACATATGCAAACAAGTCAACTGCATATTTTAACCAAATTAATTTTTTTTGTCTTTTATTATAACCCAATTGAGGTAGGTATTTTGTAAAATTGAGTGCAATTGAGTTGATTTGTTTGCATAGAAGGCCGACTGTCGATTTGAAATCGTCATTATTTAAATTCTACTTTTCAAACTGTACAAATAATTGGACATAATATTAGACATTTGTCAGCGAATTAAGCGATTATACGGTCGCTGCGGCAGCAAGTAATAAAATAATCGTTGTGGTAGATACTAAAATATTTTCATAAAAAATAACTTCATTCCTTAGGCAACGACAATGGAGCGAAACTGCTCTTGTGTTATAATACTGACCAAATACAGTTAAAACTTACTTAGTGATTACCTTCTCTGCACAGTTCTTTAATTCGTATCTTCAACAGTCATACGTTCAAAGTAAAGGTTGACCCAAAAAAAAATCATTGTTAATTTGTAAATTGTATCTTAGACAAGTGGACATGGTAGGTACGTCGTGTCATAGTAGGTTAATAAACGCAAAGAAATTACAAAAAATCGTGACGCTCCATTGACTCTGCCTACCCTGCAATATCCAGCAAGGAACAAAATAGACTTTATGCTAAAACTTTGTTCATACTTAGCAAGAACACGTAATTTCTATATTTATAAATTAACTTGCTATTATCATCTCTATTGGGATTGTAAAATAATAGTCTTTCAATATAGTAATGTAGGATCAAACAGACCTCTGTATAAATCTTGTGATTGAGGCTAAAGATTCTGATCATAATGTATTTTTTAAACAATGTAAATAAACGTCGAAAGTATGAGCTATCGAATTGTCTAATCTAAGCGCAACCCATACTTGTAAACTACTTTAAGTACAAACATTTTAGAGGCACTAGCAGGTAATTAAATTACATAGTGTTTAGACACAAGTAAGTATATGTTACGAGTAATGCCAAAATTATGTATTGTTAGTAGGTAATTCTATGTTTATCTGGGTAAATCTAGAATTACAAACAGTCTTTTGTTAAAGCCAGAAACTCATTTAATTAAGATGTCCTTGGACATGTCTTTCTATTCATTGAATAGAAGTTATCTAACTTATTTGGTTTGAATGTGACTGAATTCAAATCAATTCAATTGATTCATTCCAATTCTACAATTATTTGGTTTAATTAATACAGTCATCTATAATTAACTTCAGGGATTAGGTAATCTAGCTTTATACGTGTAATGCCGGTAGATTTATTTGCAATTCGGCCTTCACCAAAAGTTCATGGTTAATCCTAGATTACCCGGGAAAATCTAGGTTTCTTCTAGCATTACCCGTAACATATACATTAATAGAATTAAGATTAAATTAAACCCATAGAAATCGTAAACATTATACCAAAACTTTACGTGGTGTCGTAGCCAGATGTAAGTGAATGATGGTGTAATTTATTACTTCGAAAAGTGCGTGAATACGTCATGAAATTTGAATAAAATTGAACAGAGATGCTGTAAACTGTAAATATTGAGTTCCACCGCTAAATGTGCAAACTAAAATACACTTGGTCTTGGTTTCTTGATATTTATTATCAGCAGGGTCTAATTTAACAGGTGTCACTGGAGCAACCTACTTTAACGTTTGTGCAATGGAGAATCAGCACTATCTGCTTTAGAGCTATTTACAATAGTTACCTACATGATCTTGTATTGGGTAAGTTAAGTATACAGCTACCCACTGTGGTGGTACCCATTGTCAACATTATTTGATAAATTTTGTGAGTAATCAAAAGCGCTTACCGATCTCAAAGTCTCTATTGAGCACGCCATAGCATATCATTTCATCGTTTTGAGAACTATCTAATACAAATTCGGGAAGTTCTGGCTACTATTATTCCCTGTCTCAATATCACGTGTTGCAAATAAAGCCAACCTTGAATAAATAAAAAAATCTTGGACAGATAGTGTGGAACTCTACTAGACAGCTTCCATTTATTTTGATTCACCTTACACAATGTGACAATGCACTTTGGAAGTTCTAGCTAAGACACATATATTCCACTACACAAAGGCAACCACATACAATGAACATTGTCAAAATGTGTTACATAAGAAATAGTTAATTTGTGACCACAGTAGTCTTATGGCTAGCAAATGCTAAAACAAATACAGAGTGTAAACTAAAATGCAAGGTATTTTTGTACGGAGCATACAGTTGTACAAGCCTGGTCGTATATAAGTTTACACTGTGCATTCTACCACCATAGGAAGTCATTATTTGAATGAATAGGATATAAACTCGTAAATATAAACTTGTTTAAGTACTAGTATTTTAAAAATACTGGTACTTAAACATAATAGAGAGTTTTAACAAACAAAAAAACTTAACTATTATTTTTCCTGAGATATCCTGTGCATCTTGTGTCAAAGCATTCAACCTCCGGCGTTCCGACCTAGCGACTCCCTCCCTTCCGGCGCTAGTCACGCCCTCTGCGGCCCGGTGTCGAACTACGGCGTGCGCGCTTTTCACTAGGTTTGGTACGTTCAGCAGTAGCTTCTTTGAATTAGTTTGAAAATTTTACAACTGAGGCTATACAAGACCTACGTCCGGTCCCGACTTAGTTACGCCGAATATTGTTCTGCGTATTTGCACAGGCGCGGGCCGTTACGTCAGAAATGACGTAATCGCTCGCGATGTGCAAATATAATCCATCCAACAGTTCGTGGTGAGGTTAGCGCGGTCGATGTACGACCGCGCTGATAATGGTCACCACGAACACTTGACGAATATTGCTCCGCTGCACGCGCGCCCGCCCGACCTGGACGCACGGTACCCGCTCCCGCGTGAGCTGTTGTGTCCGACGCCTAACGACGCCTGACGACGCCCACGTCGCGCCAGGGAGGAGCGACGTGACTCCCCCCGCGGATTAGAGAGGATGACCCTCGTTCGTTACGCCGTAGTTCGACACCGGGCCGCAGAGGGCGTGACGAGCGCCGGAAGGGAGGGAGTTGCTAGGTCGACACGCCGGAAGTTGAATGCTTTGACTCAAGATGGATTCCGGATATCGATTCGGAACAAATAATACTAGTATTATCTCATCCTTTTATTTCACAGTAAATAGTACATTATAGGCCTTTATCCAAAGCTGGAGTGATGTTTGTGAGAGTTAATTAAGTATCTTCCATAAAATTATGCAAAACAGCGCAAATAAATATGGGACCAGTTTGTAATTTTACTATAATATCCAATAACTAAAAACGGTCATTACAGCCAACATATATGTATATACTTTTATACGTAAATAATTGTATGCTGGTCCCATTAAGAAATTCAAAATATGCGCTACATATGTTTTTCAGTAATCAACATCATTGAGGCTTACCAAAGTCCCGATGAGAAGCCACCAGGAGGCACACGAACTCGTTTTGGCGCCTCAGGTTTAGTTGATTCGGCTATGGGATTTTCAATCTTAACAACATTATCTGTGTCAGCCACCTGGGACTCAAGTACCTGTTCTTCTTGGTGAGGTGCGTCATAGCTGCCTTCACCATTTTGTTCTGGTACTTTATTTGTTGTGCCATTGGTTGGCACTGGCTCCTCTCCTTGTCCTGTAAAACAATAAGCCAAACCTGTATTTTCCTCCTTATCTCTTAATGTCGAGTACAGGGCACTAATGCTCAAGCTATTGTCATTGCATTCCGACTTTTAATTTCGGGCGAAATCAACAAGCTGTTTAGCTGGCGGATACCATTTTAGAGCGACATTCGAAGAATGGTCGTCTACTCTATTAGCCACCGCCATTTGCGAGTGATCAGTGAGGCTTTTTATCATAGAATGTAAATACATTGGTGTTTAAAGAACTAAAAAAAATACAATACCTGAGGTACTTAAAACAGGGATGTGGCGCCTACCGCGAGGAGGTTCAGGGTCGCCACCGAAGATGTCGGTATGTCCACCACCTGGAGGCCTCAGCACTCTGCTCGAAAACCGAGATCCTTCGCCAATCCCAACATTGAACGGTGTAGAAGTCATTCTTATATATTTATCTGTAACAAGTATTAAATCTGTAAAAGTACTTGTAGTCTGTATTTAATTTAATGTATTTCGTTTTGTTTTCATTTGTTTCTTATACAATCAGTGGTGATTGAAATGTTCTAAGTGATATCGAACATAATTCAAGATCTTGAAACCCACTGAACCAATTTTGATCAAACATAGCTAGGAACCTCCATGACAAGCCACTCTACAAAATAGAGAAAACCTTACCAAAATCCGATCACTGGTTAAAGATATTTATTTGTCTAATCTTTTTAATTAAATTTTATATAGTGGTTTCACTAAGCTATTTTTGATAAAATTCTAAAAAAATAAATAACTTTTGAACCATCAAGAAGTGGACTACATATGGGGTTAGAGAATACAATCCCGGGATCCCGGAATCCCGGCCGTTTTTTGATCCCGAAAATCCCGGGACTGTACTTGGCTAATCTCGGGATTTTGCGGGATTGCCTCACACAGGTCTAGTTTGCATTCCGTAATCCGTTGCGCCTTGACAATGACCTTACCTAGATTACATTAAGGGCACTTATTACATAACGACAAAAAATGAACTTCAAGTACCCGTACAATAAAAGAACTACACAGGTACAGCCCTAATAATATGTTTATCGTAGAACTTAGAAGAGACTTTCCCGCCCGGAGTACTTCAATACAATACTGTTAAGGTAATTCCCAAACAGCAACAGGCCAACAGGGGAATAAATCACCCGATCACCTCATATCAAATCATATCATAATATTGTTGCGAGGTATTCCCCGTCGGGGATTCCCTGTACGAAAGTATAAATACTCCAATTAGGATTAATTTTTTTCTGAAAAAGTTATCTATCTGAAAAGTTATATGAGATGGCGGGAGACTTAGTTAAACATAAAAACGACAGTGATATGTCGTCAGTGTGGAGTTATTTTTTTTGCGAAAGATGGGAATAGTGCTAAATGCAAGCAATGCCCAGCCATTCTCAAGACTTTGGGTGGATCAACTAAGGGATTACATACACATTTGTCATCAAAACATAACATCAAGATTTTAGCTGACGTTAATCGTTTAACAGTTTCAACAAGTCAATATTCTGAAAATCTGAACACTGCACCGCAGCCAGCTAAGCGAAAGTTATAAGATTATTTTACTGAAAGTGCCGACGATTGCATTAGATGGATTTCCATTCAGTGTATTCATAACTTCAGACGATTTGCGAAAATTGCTCTTAGCGAAATACACGGATTTACCAAAGTCAGCCGTCACAATTCGAAAACGTGTTATGAATTACAGTGAAAAAAATCAGAAAGCAAGTAACTGCAGAATTAAAACATTTGAAAAGTGCAGGTGAAAGATTCAGTCTATCTTTCGACGAGTGGACATCAACGTCCAATAAACGATACATGGCTGTCAACGTTCATTCATATAAAAATTTTTGGAGCTTAGGACTCGTTCCTATTCAAGGAAGTATGACGGCTGAAAATTGTCTTCGTATATTAAAAGAAGCCTAAGTAAATTTGATAATTCCCTGGAAAATGACATCGTGGCTATTGTAACTGATGGACCGAACGTTATGATAAAGGTGGGACGGCTTGTTTGCACTGAACATCAACTGTGTCTCGCACATGGTATCAATTTGGCCGTCTGTGATGTGCTTTATGTAGAAAAAAACCATTTGCAAGACAGGCAAGACAGCCTAACCCTTACCTCAGATGATACTATAAATGAACTAGCTGTGACTGCTGATTATATGGACGACAGCGATGATGATGACAATTTAGAAGACTTAGACTGTCCAGAATCAGGTTTAATCTTTATGTCACAAAATAATCTTGCGCGAGAACAAATACCAGAGTTAACAGAAGATGAAAACATTAATGAGCTGATAAAGAAAATCCGCAAAGTTGTAGTGTATTTCAAAAAATCATCATTGAAAAATGAAACAGTGCTTCAAAAATACGTGAAGATTGAACATGAAAAAGAGCTGTCACTTTTTTTGGACTGTAAAACCAGGTGTAATAGTCTTTTAACCATGCTGGAGTGATTTTCTCTTTTAAAAACCAGCATTCAAAAAGCTATTATAGATCTCAATCATCCAATCCGTTTAGAAGATGCTGATTTTGACTTGGTAAATAAAATTGTTGATGTGCTGGCCCCAATTAAATTGATAGTAGAAGCAATCTGTCGGCGAGATGCAATTTATGCACAGCTGATGCCGCTTTGAAATTTCTTATAAAACAATTGTCTAGCAAGAACTCAGCACTCGCCAATAGAATGAAAACATCGTTAGTGAAACGTATAAAGCAACGACGAAGTGATGATTTAACTGGTGTGTTGAATTATTTACAAAATCCACGAAAAGATGATGAAAATCAGTTATTATCGGATTTGGAATGGCTTCACTTATTTCCAGTTCCTACACAGGCTTCAGTGAGGAAGCAAATAAAGATTATTGTTAAAAGACTAAATCGTCGAGATGACACGGAAGAGGAAGAAACGCCAGGATCACAAACAGATGATGAGCCAAGGCAACAAACCTCCCAACTCCAAATGACACTAAAGGAAAAGTTACAAATGGAAATTGATAAGAGCATCTGGGGATTCCCCAGATCCTGAAGTACAAAATGAATTGGTAAATAGTATTAGACGTGAAATGAGCCTGTTTGAAAATGGAGGAGTTCGTGGACATCACTTAGAATTAGGATATAAATATCTTATGTCTATTCCTCCAACCATTGTAGAACCTGAGCGAGCTTTTTCAGCTGCTGCTTATGTTGGCAATAAACTACGAAGTAGGCTCGGAAGTCAAACATTGGATGCCTTGATATTTCTGCGGCTGTATTTTCGAAATTCTAAATAGTTTTTTGTTTTGTCTTTTTTCTTCCTTATTTTATTTTAGTATATTGTGTTGTGCAAAAATATTAATAAACATTTTTTAAAGAAATTACTTCAGTTTTTTTCTCAATTGAGCCCAATTAGAAACCACATAGTCTAATCCCGGGATCCCGGGATTACGCATCAAAAATCCCGTAATCCCGGGATTGAAAAACATGCTCGGGATTGTATTCTCTATATGGGGTCTATTGACTGATAATGACCTCAGGAATCACCGTTTTATTTGATCCATACTTTCTGCGACAGACTGTACTTGATGTACAAAAAAAGGTAAGATTTGACGTAGAACCCTGGAATTTGTTCAGTGTAGTGATTAAGGTTTTTTTTTAATACATGGTTTGTCCACAAGTACTGTATCTTATATTAAATACATATTGTATTGTATTTAAAGACATTCGGATATTAAAATTCCCTCTTATCTTCAGTTAAGTTATATTACGTTTATCAAGTTAAAATAACACTGTCAGATAGTCACTGAACAGTATTTATAAACTACGTAATATAATTATACTTATAAGAGTTATAAGTCCATATTGAAATAATACAAAAATCCCATAACATGTAATGGCAACTAAAGTGTGTACTGTCTATTGTAATAATTTATTTATATTTAAATATATTCTAGATATGCCACCCACCACATGAACGCAATAGATGTAGAGGTCTATTATATTATGATGAAGGAATAGATTCTATTTTTTTATTTATTGATACAGTAGGTATTGAATACTACAATGCTCAACATAAACAATAGAGAGTGTAATAAGTTATTTATCACTGTATGTAATATGTATTCATCACTTGCCGAGAGACTGAATATTGACTTTTGATTTGATCAATCAACTTTTGCCAAATGGTTTGGTTTTGAGTCATTGAAGCAGACAGGCTTCTATTTGCCTGTACCCAATGTACAGGAAATTAATCTGAAAGCTATCTTGTCACTGTAACAAGTTATGTGATTAATATGAGTGGCCCCCAAAACCAACTTTTTATATACAATGCAATACAAGGGTTTGACCACAGAAATCGGACTAGTAGCACCATCTCCAGAATGATGATGTGAGCACTGACAGTGAGGCAAAGAGTTTGCACATACAGTTCCATACATTTGACATTTCAATACCTGAATAGTGTAGGGGAAAACGCTCACACTGCATGCGCTAACTGGCAAAACCAGTTACCATTTAAAACTACTCTAGTGATCAATCTACATAAGGTTAATTTCAAAATCTTTGACATATGAATGCATAAGTCTAATCAAAACAATAAAAAAAAACTATTCTGTAAAATTTTCAGTGGATGGGAGGACATACTAGAGTGGGCATTATTAATTACCTACAAAATTTTAAAGGTTTGTAATCTGTAACAAGCTGTGACCAGGTATTCTTCCATTCCAGTGCAGCATTAAAAAATATGGCCTTGGATTCAGTGAAATCACCTCTTAGAACCTAGAGTTCAGAGTACTAAAGAACTGGATAGAAACAAATGGGTGACTTTTCGTTTGATCTACTGACTAAGTTAAATGTACTAAGAAAGACACTCATATATGACTCATCCAGTATTTATGAGTCAAATGTAATGTATACTCTGACTATAAAGGAAATTAGGAATACATACTTAATGTATTATTCAGAAAAAAATTTAATGACCAGTATAACAGTGTCCAGTAAACCATTATACTTTCATCAATACCTATCAGAAGTAGGTGTATCAGTTTAATCCTATATCAATAATCTGTACCTAATTACTAAAATACCAAGTATAAGCCAACATGTATTTTAATAAATTACAAAAATAATACAATTTTCATGTACAATTAGGTATTACGAGAACCAACTATCGACTGTTCAAGTATAACTTTAAATATCATACATAACTGTAATTGTGCAACTAATGAGTGTACTACGCGGTCAACTCATTCATGCGGCAATGCTAACGGTGACTCTTTGTCTAGGCGTGTTCGAATTCTATTCTTTGATTTATCAAGTAAACTCCACAATTTACGTGACTATGTATTTTAGACAGGCCACATTGTGTTGCTGACGAACCCACTGGTTTTCACCCTACGACATTCAACAAGCAAGGCAAGAATACATTGACCTCAGTAATCTTGAAAATAACGGCCTGCATTATGGCACGTCACACGCCGCCGGTGAAACATGAAAATATTTAGAAAACATAACAAATAAGATGTTAGTTCTATTGCCAACATTTTATATAAAACAAGATTTCCCATACAAATGACAAAAAGATTACTCACCACTGCCAAAGGGAAGTAGCCCTGCCTTATTTTTTATCTTATTACTTTTTCACTCAAATTTGACTCGACTGGACCGACCGACCGAATGGAACGTTTGACCACGATTTGACGGACTGGCTGCCAGTGTTGCCAACTAAGTTGACCAAATAATATGCCAAAAATAATAATATTCTAGTCTATAGATGGACCTTGTTTCAAATTCGAACGGAAAAACAGATCAGAAAATGTTAACAAGTGCCGTTTTGCACAATTGTAGCGTCGTAGTGTAGTATTTGACGATATAATTATTATCCTACAATTTATTAATCGACCACTTAACTAAGCATTTTTGCAATCTATGAGACCATGACACATCTGATTCTTTCTATGTCAATAAGACACATAGTAAGAATGGCGCTGTTGGTAAATATCGACTGTCAAATTCCATACTTTATGATTAGTTTAATGCTTCCCCGCGGAAAAAATAAGAAGCACAGCTTTTTCATAAATCGAACCTAGGGTTCACAAAAGATAGCATCGTCGTACAAGTCAGCTGTAGACTTGAGCTACTTTTATAAGTAATTGAATTAAAAAAACATGATGAAGTAGTTCACTTAGCACAACATTATTGCAATAAAGTGTAAACAACGTTCAAATAAATGACCACCAGTAAAATTCGAATTCGACATAGTCCTAAAAATATTTCAAAAACATTTATATAATGTAAGGATGCGATTGGATTTAAAAATAGTGCCGAAGTTAGCAACAACATTATTGCAATAAAATGTAAACAACGTTCAAATAAACGACCACAAGTAAAAAAATATAATGCGTTCACTCACTTTTCAATCCATTTTGATCGACTTAGCGTTCGACATACCGATGTCGAGTGCCAGGAAGCGAATTCTCGCAGAGTTCGACAAATATCTACCTTCGACATAAGTCGAAAGTAAAATGTCAATGGAAAATGGTATTCACAATCTCGACAAAGACATAAATGATTCGACTTGGTAGAAAAACGTTCCGTTTAACCGATTATGTTGGAATTATAATCGAGAACAATAAAAACGGTACTAATTTAATATATTTTTAAGTTTTAATTGTTGTAATGTATGCGTGTATATTTATATCGTCATTTAATTTAAATTAATGATAATGAATACCTATTTTAACGAATAGTTTTGGTCGAGGGCTTTTTAAATCCAAATAAATATGCATGATCTTGAAATATAATGTATATGAAATAAAATGTAGTATATAAAAATATTTCAAAAACATTTATATAATGTAAGGATGCGATTGGATTTAAAATTATTGCCGAAGTTAGCACAACTTTAAAAAAAATGCAATCACTCACTTTCAAGCCATTTTTCGACATAGCGATGTCGAGTGCCACCGACTACTCTTTGCATGTCTATTGCTAGCAGTAAACATATGTCGAACTCGACATATCGATAATAACAAAAAGCTGTATCAATCGACATCCGCCACTTTTTTGCGACAAATGTCCTTTTCGAAATTAAGTCGAATGTGCGAGAATCGCCTTCCTGGTGGTTACCCTCACGAATATTATTGTCATACGTTCGAAAACCAGTTGAAATTATTCACGTTGACAGCTGTACTTGATCCATTGATTGTGTCTAATAGAAGTTTGATACATTTTCAGCTGATAACGCAGTAATGGAACATTAACAGTTGTCTATGTGAATTAATTTCAACTTTTTATGGAACGCTTTCCAGATTAATTTAAGCCTCTGTATAAATCCATCGCACACACGATAAACAAAATATAGAAGAAAAGTTAAAAGGAATTATACAAGGAAGTATAAATTATCTTTATTCTACACATTCTTTTAGTGGAAGGGCTTGAATCCAGAGCCGTAAAAATAAATATTTAAAAAAGATTTAAAGAATAGTTGAAAATAAATTGTATGGCTGATTTATGCATAGCGAATATTCACTTGCAATCCGATACACAGAAAGTAATTGTTGTAAAATGGAAGCTGCAGCAGTAGATATTCCAAAAGAAAACGCAGAGAATGTAGTACCTCATAGTAGTAACGATGTAAGTTGATATCCGTATTTACAATTATTCTTTGATTTAAAAATAGAATGCAGCGACCATGTGTCGGTAAGGTAGGTAGGCTACAGCGTCACGATATAGATAATTATGAGGCCCTAAATCTCAATTATAACATTCGTAATTATTTTATTTTGATTATTTGCGAGGTTTGTATAAAACAGGTATTATCAAGATTGTTACAAAAACTTAACCTAATTCTATGTATTAGCTGGTTGGCGTCATGCCAAAATTCTAAAATGTTTATGATATTTCTGTTACAAAGCTTGTAGGTATTATAGGTATCGTGCGCTTTCTTCATATATGGTCAAAGACGATCTAATTCCTAAATCTTGTAGTTTTGTCATGATTGATAATGTGTTACCATGCCAATGGTTTCGAATCCAAGATGGCCGCAAAATCTAAAGCTAAACCTAAATGAAATTCTAAATACCAGGAGTGCGTTCCAGAACCAGTTGAAATTATTCAAGCTGACAGCTGTACATATTCCATTGCTAGTTTTGAATAAAAGTTTGATAATTTTTTAGCTGTTGTAATGTAATAATGGGCTGATTTCCGCAACTCGATGTCTTAAGCGCCTATTTTGCGTGTGGTGGAAACACTACTCATCGAGCCACCCCAACTTCGCCAGAAAGTCCAGCAGTCCTTTAATGTCCTGTAGGACCTCGGGAAGTGATCCTGGGGTGCCAAGGCTTCTCGCTTTTCAGGGAAAGACACTCCAAGAGCAATTATCCAGCAGAAGGGCAGGGGTATGAGGGGCTCTGAGCCCTCTGCAACCATCTCCGATGCCCTTCTCGCCAGTTCGTCCGCTGCGTCATTGCCACGAGAATTACTGTGTCCCTTGATCCACTGAACCAATGTGACTGACCTTGATGTGACTACCTACCTTATTCAGATTTTGGTGACACTCGTTTATGAGACCCGATGTGACATTACTTTTAAGGGCCATAAGTACCGCCATGATGTCAGAGAGTATACGGATGGGATAATCCCATACTCCTTTAGCGGCGATAGCATCAGCTGCATGGATGATGCCCACATACTCGGCCTGGAAGACAGTGTTGTGAGCATCAAGTGGTGTAGATATTTTTATATTTAGGTCCTCCGTGAATACTCCGGAGCCAGTGCCTGACCTTGTTTTGGATCCGTCCGTGAAGACTCTGAGTTCTCTGGGGTTGAGACTCTCGTAGTCTAGTCTCGTACAGTTGTATTTTGTATTTCTTGTCAAAGGCAAAGTGAGTCGGAATCCTGTCACACACAGGTTCCATCAAAGGGAGGTCCTCATTAGCCTCTTTAAGGACTTCGGTGTTCAGCTGTTAAAATCCTATCAAGTCTGTTTTTGAAACTGTTGACTGAATCTTCAGTCAAGAAGAAGAAAAAGTGGATGCATGACTTCTTGCAGTAGGTATGTTGTAGGTGTGAAGTGAAAAATGTATATAAAAGTATATTATGAAAAAAGTATATGATGTATAATATTAGGTACATATGAAATTGGCGTTTTGTATGGAATATAAAGTCGTTTTTTTTGTAAAATATATTTAATTAATCAAAGTCAAAAATTTTTTTCGTCCCTACCCTCAGAAATGTAAACAGTGTTGGAAATTCGTCATAGTTTAGATTATTGTAAATAAATAGTTAAATGTTCAAAATCACGTTGAAAACACGATAAATAGTGAAAGTGCATGTGGAAATCTGTGTACAATTGTTGTTTACGCTATAAACCAAAAATAAACAGTGATAAAAGTGTTTCGTTTTTAAAACTGTTAACGACTTTTTCGGTGCTTCTAAAACCTGACTTCTTGCTTGTATACGCAATAATGCAGTGCTATCAGTGTGATACTGTCCAAAATGATGACAATAGCGTCATTGTGTGCGATGGTTGTAAACGGATCGTGTGTCTTGGTTGTAGCAACTTGACTAGCAGTGAGGCCCGTGTGATGGCCTTGAAGGGCAAACGAACCCTTCTCTTTCTGTGCTCTCCATGTCGTGAGGCCCTGTTTCAGGTGCCTAAACTTATTAAAGCCTACGACGGCGTGCGCGAAGAACTGGATGAAATCAAGAAGCAACTAGCAGCGCCCGCGACCCCGTCCGCTTCTGCTGCTACACCCGCTGCTGTACAGCCCCCAGTGGACACCAGCATCGTGATAGAAGAGATGGCGGAGCGCGAGCGTAGAACGCTCAATGTCATCCTGGTTGGTGTTCCAGAAACTAACTCCGATGACAGTGATGTTCGGAGGACTAATGATGAGTTTGCTGTCAAGAGGCTCTTACAAGAAGTGACATGCGAACCAGACACACCGAACCAAGTGGTCAAAGTGTTACGATTAGGCAAGAGAGATACTACCAAACCCAGGCCTATAAAAGTGGTACTTAAATCACGACAGGATGCTGTGAAGGTTCTCAAAAACAGGAGTAAAGCCAAAGAGGTAAGGGTTTATGATGACAAGACCCCAATGCAGCGAGATGAGCTCAAGGACTTAAGGCAGCGCCTTGAACTACGAGTCGAAAAAGGTGAGAGTGACCTTACCATCAAGTATATAAGGGGTGTACCGAAAATTGTCAAGCAAAAAAACTGATAAACTGCAATGACCCTTACTCCGACCTTACATTCATGTACACAAATTTATCTTCATTATCACCAAAATTTGATCTATTTCTGCTGTATGTGAACACGCATAGTCCTTCCATTATAATTATTACTGAAACATGGCTAAATAAAAATGATAGGAACAGCACATTTGCAATACCCAACTATAATCTTTTCAGACTAGACCGGAGACATCGACCTAAATCCGAGGGTGGTAAATCACGAGGTGGAGGTGTCGCTATGTATGTTAGAGACTTTGTTAACGGTATTCCCATCATTGCTAGAACTAACCGACGGTACATGAGTGACTGCACAGAGGCATTATACTTAGACATCCAGTATGACACACACCACTTCTTAGTGGTTGGGGTTTATCGTCCTGATGACAAGGAAGAAGTAACATGGAAACCTCGTGATACCAAACTTTTGGCCAATTTAGCAGACGCCGCGGAGAATAACACGATAATAATAGCCGGTGACTTTAATTACACTGATATAGTATGGCCCCTTACTATCGACCAGAATTCCTCTGGACCTCGGGAACTTTTTAAGAACATGTTCCTAAATAGTAACCTTTATCAATTGGTCAGTCAACCAACACGTTTCCGTGACGGCCACACTCCTTCCCTTCTCGACCTCATTATGACCAATGATGAATTCTTAATTAACAATGTGTGCTACAAATCTCCAATTGGAAAAAGTGACCATTGTGTATTGCAATTCTCCATTCAATGCCTCATTCAAAGAGTCAGAATGCAACCCAAATTCAAGCGATATTACCACTACATTGACTTTGATGAATATAATGCCGATCTAGAGAACGACCTTGGGAATATGAAATCTAATACTGATATGGAATGCTTATGGGGAGAACTTAAAACTGTATTAGATGTGAACACGGACAAACATGCTCCTCTGAAAAGGATAAAAAAGAGAAGGAATAATAAACCGTGGATTAATGATGACATATTGAAACTAATTGCTGAGAAGAAATCGCTTTGGGATGTTTACATGACCACAAATAATGAAGAAGACTACAAGCTCTATAGAACAGTAAACAACCAATGTGTTGCAGAAAGTAGAAAGAACAGAAGTCGTTACGAGGCCAAAATACTAGACAGTGGTGACAAGCCCTTCTATGCCCACCTGCGTAGATGTTTGTCATCTAAAGTCAGTATCCCACCGGCCATGAGAAATCACAACGGCGATCTGGTTACAAGTCCAACAGACATAGCAGAAACCTTTGCTAAGGAGTTCCAGAAGGCTTATTCCCGTGAACCTGATCTAGTGGCATGTCCGGAGGTGAAGAAAATTGCTCGTGTAGAGGAATCACTATGTGACATTACTTTTTCATACAAAGATGTGGATAAAGTACTCAAGAACCTTGATATAGGGTCATCTCCAGGACCTGATAACATACCTGGCATAGTTCTAAAAAACTGCTCGAATACTCTAGTTCCCATCTTAACAGAGTTAATGAGGATCTCCTTCGATACTGGATGCGTCCCTCATGACTGGAAACATGCAATAGTAACACCTGTATACAAAAATGGTGACAAAACGGACCCAGCCAAGTTCAGACCTATTAGTTTGACAAGTATAATCGGTAAGGTCATGGAAAGGATTATATGCAATCAGCTCAAAAATTTCCTAAATAGAGAAAATATTATAGCGGTCCAACAGCATGGTTTTGTCGAGAGAAGGTCTACAATAACGAATTTACTGGAGTGCGTACACTCTTGGACAGGGGAGCTCGACCAGGGCAATCCTGTGGACGTCATCTACCTAGACTTCGAACGCGCATTTGATAAAGTTCCGCATCAACGTTTGCTCCTGAAATTGGAACATTTTGGTATACGGGGTCATTTGCTGAACTGGGTGAAGGGCTATTTGTTGGGAAGAACATTCCAGGTTAGAGTTGGTACTGCACTATCCCAGAGGAAAGATGTGCTAAGCGGAGTCCCACAAGGATCAGTGCTCGCCCCAACCCTATTTGGAATTTATATTACAGACCTTATTGCTCTAATAGAGTCACAGTCATCATTCTTTGCAGATGACGGAAAACTATTCGGAAATCCATTAATACAGTCTGGACAATTACAATTGGATTTAGACCGACTACAGGAATGGACAAAGCAGTGGATACTTAAACTGAATGCATCCAAATGTACTATCTTGCACCTGGGTAGTAATAACCAAGATTCTACCTACACTATAGAGGACACACCAATTCCCACAGTCAACTCTCAAAAGGATCTGGGTGTTATAATTACTAAAAACTTAAAGTGGGGAGATCATATCAACGGAATCGTAAAAAAGGCAAACTCGTTTATATATGTTATAAGAAGATCGTTCCAGTTTATAACAGTTGAAGTATTCTTAAAAATTTACAAAACATATATAAGACCTCTACTTGAGTACGGGTTTCAAATATGGAACCCATACTTTGCGAAGGACATAGTCCTTCTGGAGAGTGTACAAAGAAGAGCAACAAAGATTCCTTACAGCCTGAGACGAAAGTCCTACGAGGAAAGACTACACATTCTGGGATTACCAACTCTCAAAGAGCGAAGAATGAGAGGAGACTTGATTGAGACTTTTAAAATCCTCACCTACAAGTACGACCTCCCGGACCTTCATGAACTGTTTGCAATAGAGGACACACGACCGTTACGAGGACACCATTTGAGAATTAATCGCACGAACACAAGCACTAATGTCGCTTATCATTTTCTAAGCAACAGAGTTGTCCAAATTTGGAACGCGCTCTCTGATCATGTTGTGTCTGCAACATCGGTGAACTCTTTCAAGAATCGTCTTGACAAATTTCTTAAAACGAACACAATGGCTATTTGAATTATATTATGTGGACTTGACAGTGAAAGTGAACTAAAAGAAAAACTATTTCCAACACTGTGATGTAGACATACCAGCATTAGCTGCTCGTCTATAATCTTCAATAATAATAATAATAATAATAATAAGTATGCACCATTGTTATCTGTGCACTTTTGCCATCTCATAGGGAGTTCATTGATCCCTTTACTAAAAAAAACCATGGGGGCGAGAATCAATAAACTCTCTGAAGGCGGTTTGGACTGCCACATCGGAGTTGAATTTTTTTCCTTGTAAAAAGTTATCCAAATTCCGGAAAAAATGGTAATCAGTTGGAGCAAAGTCCAGGGAGTACGGTGGATGTCGCAGACATTCCAATTGCAGCTCCTCTAGTTTAGCGGTCGTCGTTGTGCAGTGTGTGGTCTAGCGTTGTCCTGAAGCAGCAATGGCCTAGAGCGATTGACCAGCCTCGGTTGTTTAGCAGCTAGTTCTTCCATCATGGTTTGCAGTTGCTAACAATAGAAATCTGCCGTAATCGTTTGGCCAGATTTTAGAAAACTAGTGAACGACACCGGCACTAGTTCACCAAACACTCACAAGTAATTTTTTCTGAGTCAATTTTCGCTTGGGGCAGGATTTGGCTGATTCTCCAGGGTTCAGCCATTGCGACGAGCGCTTTCGATTGTCGTACAGGATCAACTTTTCATCACAGGTAATGATCCGATTTAAAATCCCTTCATTATCGGTTGAGCAATGTAACGCAGCAGTCGACGCGTGTTTGCCGGTTTTTTCACTCAATTCATGAGGTGATGATTTCCTTCAAGTGGTTTAAAATAGTTTTATCACTCACACCGAAGCCTGCAGCTAATTCTTGTGGTTTGCGATGGATCCGCTTCCACAATAGCCTTTAATTCTTTATTATCCACTTGGTATCCGATCGTCCACGGGGCTTGTTCTGAAGGTTGAAATTTCTAGAACGAAAACGTTTGAACCAAAAACGTACCGTGTTTTCTTTTGCGACACCAGTGCCATACACATCATTAATCCTTCGAGCTGTTTCTGCAGCACTGGTGCCATGGTAGAACTCGTACTCGTAAATATAGCGATATTTCATGTTTTCCATTGTGCGATATGAGCGACGCCAAAGAAAAACCTAGTCAGGCAAAAACAAATGAATTACAGTTTTAGTAACTCAAATGTACCAGCTATATGGATTTATAAATTTGAATTTGTAATTCTTAACCAAAGAGGAGATATTTCAGATTAAAGTGGCCAGTACGACAAAACGCCAATTTCATATGTAAGGACCTAATATATAATATAAATTGTATTCGAAAGTGCCTCTTATTTGTTTTCTTCATAGGTGGAATGAAATGCAGAGTGTATCTTTCTGCACCAAAATTATTTCCATTTCGGACGACGTACATTGAGTCCCTCGCTACGCTCAGGATTCTACTCCTAGAATCCTTCGCTTGCTCTGGATTCAATATAACGCCCTCACCATAAATATACTATTTTGGTCCGTTATGATACAATCTACTATTTTTGTTAAACCACACAATGGTACCAATTCAAACTCGTTAAATTAAACCATTGCTGATCGAAATGTTATCCTCTCTCTTACACGATCTAACATGGGAATGACCGTGACAGTTTCATTTAGTTTTAACTTTAGGTTTGGCGGCCATCCCGGAATCGACGGCAATGTGAGGTTTATATTTAAATTGACAAGGTTGCCTCGCGGCGGCCCTGTTAACTCTACAAGGCGCTCCGGGGTACCGCGGCGCAAACTATAATGACCCTTGCTAAATTTTACAAGATTTTTTTTTAATTAACTTTTTAGCACATAAAGCCAAATATCAACATGTAGATACGAGTACGTACCTTTCTACTAAATTCCTTCAGACTCGCGCCACGCTGTCTTAACAGATTTTTTAGGTCTGCTATTTTGAAATGACCATATGATGCCATGATATCATCACAATTTTACTATAGCTTTAAGTAATTAAATTAAATTAATCCAAATAACAACAAATTTGTGATATCTTCAAAAATGTCGTTTCGTTTTCTTTTCTGTTTATGGAGTGTGCTCGCGGCTCCATCTACGCAACGCTTTGCGTTTTATGTCCTATTAACTTGAGTAATTCATGCTTCTCTCAGCATGAATAGTCAAGAGTAAGAAGAAATATTTGTTTCAGGGAAATACACCATCACCACCTCCTCAAGATTCTACAAAGAAGTTGAAGAAAGAAGATAGCAATAAAAAGGATGATAAAAATGTTGATCAGTTCTTGAAATCGCTAAATGTAGTGCCAAGTGTTGAAGAGAAACTGTCATTGATGTGCAACAAGTATCTACAGCTTGCAGATAACAATAAAAAATCACTGTTTTATAATAAACAAAGTGACAGGCGCCATGCCTTGATAATGAAAGAGAAAGAACATTTGCAGCAAGAGTTTAATAAAACTATTCTTCTTAAGTCTAAATTAGAGAATCTTTGCCGTGAACTGCAAAAACAGAATAAGGCTATAAAGGTAGGTATAATTATGCAATTTACTTAATATTATAGATAGTGTAACTCGTGTTTTTGGATCCCCTGTGGGATCGAAATAGGGAATTAAAGTGGAACGCGCGTCTCTTACCAGGTCACAACAAATCAAAGGATCCAATTACTCATTTCAGAAAGAACAACTTTCGCAGAGTTTTGCAATACTTATTTATATACGTATTCAAATCAATTGCATTGTGCTGTTCTTGTGCTGTTCCTGTTGAATGTAAGAATGATAATATAAATAAATAAATAAATTTATTTAACGACAACACTACAACGGAAAGGTACAATGAATACTACAAAAAATTAAATTAAAAAATAACATACATATTTCCTAATACCGAGCCTACGATTAGCACCCACACTAGGTAATCCTGTGTCGTGGGCGCTGTGGTGGGGATTGTGTGTTACATCATACTATAATCCTCATAATATGAGGATTATAGTACGCCTATAGGAAGACTAATAATTTTACATTATGATGAGCTAAACCAAGTAGAATAAATAACTATTGACAACAAATAAAAAACAATGTATTTGAATAGTATTTACCCCTACTGGTAAATAGGTAAAGTTGGGGACAAGTATTAATTTTTGAAATACTTTTTTTTATTAGGTATGTTATGAGACTCCTATTAGTGTATACCTATTAAGTGTCAATATCATTTTGGGAATCGAAGAGTTCCCTTTATATTTAAATAGATTTACTTTGTAATATGTTTCAATTATCTTATACCGTTATAGGACGAATCTATGCTCAAAATTCGTGAGGAAGAAGAGCGCCGTAAAGAAACCCAAGCCAAATTTCAAAATACTTTGACTGAAATTACCGCCTTACTGCAGCAGAATCATGATAAAAATGCCAAGCTGAGAGATGACAATATTAGCATGAGTGAAAAGTTCAAGAGTATTATGCAACAATACCAGTTAAGGGAACAGCAGGTGGACAAAATGGCTAAACAAATGACATTAGAATCACAATTGTCAGATGCAAAACTTCAAAAGGCAAACCTAGAACATCAAGCTGAAAAGGAGAGACTTATAGCTGACATGGAAGATATGAAAGTGACAGTAGCCCAGTACAGAGCTAAGATCATTGAGCTTCAAGGTGTAGAAACGTCATTAAAAGGACAGCTGGCTGTATACACTGACAAATATGACGAGTTTCAAAATGCATTAGTAAAGAGTAACCAAGTATTTAGTGGTTTCAAAGAGCAAATGGAAATGGTAAGCTTTTTATAAGTTATCAGTTTAAACAGTTTAGAATGTATTGTGGCATTAAGAGGCTAATGTAACCCCCTAACGAAACTAGTGTCACTCCCGAAAAAAATATCATTTCTTCTGATTTAAGGTATTTATCAAAAAAGTGGACAGTAGAATTGTTCCACGCTAGGGGAAAGAAATATGCACTTTGTTAACGAAATACTACCATTTCTGTAAGGCACTTGTAAATTACTAAGCACGAAAATTTTGTAACTTGGATAATGGGTCGCAGTTTGCAAACGCAAACAGTTACAATACAATAATTCGGAAATAAATGGTTATGGCGATTTCGGTTAACGTTTTATGGAATTAATGAAATAAATTATTTGTTTTAGATGTCAAAGAAGATCAAAAAGCTTGAAAAAGAATCTCTGACATGGAAAAAGAGATGGGAAACATCACAGACGGCTCTGCTGGACATGTGCGCCGATCGTCAGTCGATCGAGGAGCAATCGGTGGCCTCGGGACGACAGCTACAGCATATGCAGAGCCTGTGCCGTACTCTCCAGGTTCGTTTAAGTACAAAAAATTATACCTACTACTTGATCTCGCCACAGCGCGTGTATTTCGCTCCGTGTTTGGGTGAGACGATTTCGCGCGTTTGTATTGTGCGGACCATGTGTTTGTGTATTCTGTGACAAAGCGGAGGAACTATTCATATCATGAAAATACATCATATAAGCAATGTCCATACGATAGCAGCGCACGTACATGCTATGCATGTCCGTAGCTTCGATTTGTATTAAATTATTCGTGAAATTCTGCAGGCAAGCGACGCGTTTTATAGAAAAACTTTTGTGTAGCGTAGCGTACGTGTATCAGATATTGTTGGTATATTAGCGTAATGTATGAGTGAAAGATCCGATCCAGCGAAAAACGGAGTAGTGCACAACCGCCCTAAAAGGGCGGTTGTGCACATTGACGTCGATGGCTACTCCTTAACTACTGGCCGCGCGATGCTAAATCGGCGCGCGCAGTAAATTTATACCTACCGCATTCTACGGATAATGTTGTAGAAAGAATTTAATATATATTACTCTTACATATTTCAGGCTGAACGCACAACGCTGCTAACGGCTTTAAAAGAAAATAACATTGAACGTCCGCCGCTGCCAGCTCCTACCCCTGCCCCACCTGCGCCTGCGCCCGTTCCGGCTCCCGCTTCTAACAGTAAGGTAAGAAGCAGTCTACCATTATACACTAATAAAGTGTTTCATATTGGTCACATAACATGCTTCGTATATACACGCTAAAATAACGTAGTAAAGCCAGATAGTCTGCAATAGCTTAGTTCAGTTGGAATATTTCATTTGAAAGTTCAGATCTTGCTTGTGATATCAGGGATGTCGAATGCTTCGACCCTCTTAAACTATCTTTGTGAGGTCATCTCGTGTTTTTGGCCGTAAGCTGCTACCGCTAAAGAATACGGTTTTGAAATCTTATATTGCTCCATTATCCTGAGGCTTCTCCTAGACCTCTATTGCAAGATTGCGAAATAATAATGCGTTTTATAACTAAGGTTGAAAAATATTTCCGTGGGTTGAATATGAATTTGCGATCTGCCTAGGTCTTTCTCTATACCAACTGAGCTGATGTCACTCCATTTGCCTCATTTTTAACACTTAGTCTTGCTTAAAAGAAAGAACGCTAATAAAATAAATTGTGTATACAGTTTAATGATAAAATAAACATACATAAAAAATATTCTGTTATTTTAGGTCGATGCAATGGTAGCCAACTGCGCTCAACTGAGACATAGTCTAGCGCACTTACAGAGCCAATTAAATGTATTAACAACCAACAAAAATGGTAATAAAGAAGAACCTTCGAAATCAGAAAAACCTAAAAAATCGAAGTCTAAAAAGAGCAAAGCTGAGAAGCAAGCACAAAACATAGAACACGAGAAAAGTGATGTACAAAAAGAACCTGAAAGTGATGAATCGAATGCTGCCAAAGAAAATACAAATATTCAAACAAGTGCCAGTGAAACTAACGTCCATGAAACTGAAGTTTCCAATGTAACTAATGCTAGTGAATTTGGAGAAACTACATGTACCAGTTTTGAAATTCCAGACGACAAGATAGACGAGAAAGCAATGGAAAGTCTTATTCAGGCTATTAACTTGGCCGATATGAACCTATGTGATTTGAAATTGATCGATGAAGAAATTCAGGGAAAGATTGAGTTGACTATTCAAGAATTAAGTGAAGAAGCCAAAGTACAATTACCTGAAACTAATCAAAAAATTGTTTCTGATGTTGAAGTAAAACCTACAGACGAAACTTCGCAGATTCTTGAAACAAGCCCAATTGAAGAGATTTCTCAAGAAGTTGACGTGAAGTTCATTTCAGAAGAGAACTAATATATCAGTTGAATTATAATACGTCACCCCACTGTCGAATATGTTTTGATTTAGACTTTTATACATTACATATTGTTAGTTATTAAGCGTTTTGTACGAGTTCTCGTTCGAGTATTATTAGTTTGGAGTTATTTTTAAAATATTTTTGTGTGATTTATTAGTAGTTAATGAATAAAAGCTGACTTTAAAATTATCTTAAGTGCCTGAAAGTAGTGAATATGTAATTTTCTAGTCGGGTATTATTCATAAAAGTTTACATTTTCTTTACTATTTGGATATCTAGTTTAGGTTAGATTGCGTGCTGTCAACAAGCCGATAATGATTAGAAAATAAAAAATCACTATGTATGTAGTAATTATCGCATACAACTTTATAAATCAACCACAAATTGATTGTTATAAGATTTCTTTTCCTATTTTGTTTGCTGAACTTAATATAAGTAACAAATACATGCTGATTGAACGTCATTTCAGTGTTCATTGGAAGCTATTTGGATGATATGAACATTTTGTAGTGATTAGACATGTGTTAGAACTGTTTATTTTTAAGTAACAATATACATCAGCTAGTTTTCTAAAATGAAAAAGGTCAAGTTAACTATATCAGCATATGTCCAGTCTTTGGAACATGCGGTATATAATTTGGCAAATCGTTTATTCTTTAAAAGTGTGTTTAAATTGTTTTTTGTAATATCTCTATAAATATTTTTATAAAATTGAATTGGAAACTAACTTTACCTGTATAAATCTGAACGAGACGCGTCGTTCATATTTTCTGCTTTTCTTGTTTTTTTTATTAGTAATTCTGAAGATTGTAGATTATTTTCACCTACATCTTTACCTTTTAGTTTTTGCTCAATAAAGTTAATTCGCAATCATCATTATGTCGTTTAATTTTGCCAACTTCGCTTTCCTATTTCTCTCTATTAGCATGAAAATATCTTTTGCTGGTTTTGAAGTTAAAACGTCAGCAAAATAATATGATAACCAACATTGTACGTCGATAATGCCGTGCCCACGCTTCGTATAATGTTGACCCTCAATTATATATACGAGTATGTGCCTTGTCGAAAAAGTTGTTAGTGCCTTTTGACCCATACTTATATTTTTTTTTATTTATTTCTAAACCCGCATTTGACCTCGATCTCGCCTGATGGTAAGCGACGATGAGGTCGACGATGGAGCATGCGGGTCCAGTAAATTTTTCTGATTATTAGATGTAGATTTGTCTATGCCGAATTGGCAAAGTGTAGCCACGATCAACTCCAACTGAAAATTGAGTGTGCGCTCCTCCCATTGAATTTCAGCGTTATCTAACGCCTAGACGAAGTTAGTTATCGAAGCCATGGAAAAAACGGAAGTAGCTCAATAATACACCATTTTTACTTTTTTGTTGTCTATGGATAATACTTTAACATTTTTTTAAGTTCCACTCGGGTAATTATATAGCAATTAATTACTCCTCTTCATCATCATCATCATCATAGGCCTGTTACGTCTATTGCAGACGATTTAAGTAGCGTCGCGAAGGCATCGCTTTTCGTGGCTAAATAAACCAATTCGGGAACGGCATACACGCGCGGCAAGCGAGTGGTGCACCGGGTAGATGAGTGATCTCTCGGTGTATGTTTGCTCTCCTGGCCGCCAGTATTTCGAACCACTTTGCATCGTGTCCCTGACATCCCTCTCGATTACTCCTCTTACCATACCAATAATTACCGCCAACCTAATGTCTCAAGAGTCTATCTTAGTCCATTCTTATTCTAAAAATGGTGGGGTATTCGATTAAATAGCACAATGTGAATGAGACTTGAATTGGCATAACTATGCTCGCTAATGGCTTTCAACTGGTCTTTTCTAAAACGATAAACACTTTTGACTGGCTATCCATCCGCTCATTCTGTCCTAAAAACTAAAGTAGCTCAAACAGAAAAGCGGAAATTATACAGAGGGTCTTTATTTATATGTAGTAGATGTATCTACAATGTTATCCATGAGTGCTTAATCATTACATCCTGTCTTGTATCTATAGACTTAAAAAATTTGTATATTCTAAATCTATGTCTATAGACATCTATGTATTCGTTCCTTCACCCCCGCCGGTAAAGAAGTCGGGAATCAAATTACAGCACTTACCTACGGAACACTAGTTACACAAAATTGTCACGGATTTGGAATAAAGGTGATTAACCAACTCGCTTCTTTCACGTGATTGCTAAATGCCCGTCCGTGACGATCTCCGGAAAATATTGCCAAATTGATTCACACTATCACGCGCAAAATTTGAGCTTAGTAGACTTTAATGAAACAAGTTAAAGGCGAAAATACCTTCTCGATCATCAGAGTTTCGATTTTGTATATAAGAGATCGTGATCGAATTTTTCTATAAAAGAATCATTCGAATTTTGAAGTCCTGATGCTTGTTTCAAGGCACGTTTCGGAAAGTCTTTTATTTGCTGTAACACAGGAAGTAGCACAGAATAAGATGATCGCCTTTCTAAGGTTATATGGTATATTTGTTTATAACACCGACCAAAAGGGAGGGTTGTTATAAGTTTGACGTGTATGACTGTTTGTCTGTGCATCACATTGTGTCTCAAAAACCAATGATCATATATGGATACGGATATTTCAATTGAAAGAGTATTTTTTCTCGAGATAGTAGTGTACAAGATCTGAACCATTTTCGATTGTAGTGAGGGAAGGGTTTTTAGCGTACATAAAGACCGAGTACTCCCATCATGTGTGTAGTACCTCAGATCTGTTACACTTTTTGATCGGCGCAACTGTCAAAATCATGCATTAAAGTCACGTTCAGTTTTTCACTTCGATTCGATCCGCTACGAACGTTTTATTTTGTTAAAAATGTATGGAACATAGAGGACCAGAAATATAGTATGTGGATCTTAATAATGGCAACAAACTTTTGAAAAGTGACGCGACCTGACGAAAAGAACTCAAACTCAAATATTATTTGCAAAAAACACTTATATAACTCTAAATTAAAAATTAAAGAAACCCCCGACGTAACATTGTGGAGATCCCCTTTTTTTCCTGGTCATCATCAGATCCTCAAGGTTCCAGATGTAGGAAGGTCACCATAGTCATAAACATTTGAGCTCAACGCGAACCATCTCACCAGTTCCAGAGATCCCATCATTCTCCAACATGCCAATATACTCCAAGATCTTAGAATTACTGATCCAATTTTCATCTGACATGGCTAAGAACATTCAAAAAGTTAGACCTGCGGCGCGGCGCGGCGGCGGACGCATCGGGCTATGCCCTACATGGAGCTCGGCCTTCGATATCGCCATGGCTATCTTAATATTCCTAGCTTCATATCATTTACATTTATTTTTTGAGTGCCACCTTTAAATATATTTTTTCTCTTCATCGCAATACATTGTCTCTGTACTTTTTCCTGGTCATCATCAGATCCTCAAGCTTCAGATGTCAGAAACGCACCATGAACCTGAATATTTGAGCTCAAACTCGAACCATCTAACTGTTACCGTTCCAGAGATCCCATCTGACTTCAAATATACTCCAAGATTTTAGAAACCACTGGTCCAATTTTTATCAGACCTAACTAAGTACACTCTCGACAAAATCCTCTATTAAATAAAAAACCGGGTCCAAATCTGACCATCTGTTCTCAAGTTATGATGCCACAGACAAACAGACCGACAGACAAACGTGACAAACTTATAACACGCCCTACTTCGATCGGTCGGGGGTTAATTATAAGATCTTAATATTTAATTGTCCAGTGTATTTTGCCTGCGTACAGACGTGCAAATATGGCATTTCGAAAGTATGTTTCAGCCTTTGATAGTTCCTGATAAAAACTGGTATGACATACAGGCGGACGCCGAAGTCTCACCATAAGGTTTTCTTTTTTCCGTTTAGGTACGGTACCCTAAAATAAACAATTCATATTTTTATCTATAACAATAAATAATTGTATTTGATATATTTTTAGTTGTATATGTATTTTTATTTATTACTTACTTATTACCTAATTCTGAACTATTCTTCCTAGGCGGTGGCGACTAGGAATTAATTAGTTCTCATTTGCCACCACTGGTTGGCCAATGAGAAAAAAATCCCATTTTGTGGAACGCATACCCAGTGGTGGCAACTGGGAATAGATGCGTTATTTCATGCAAAGATCAATAGCTACGTACAGTCCGTGAACTCTTAGAAAACCATTCGGGTATCGGGTAAAATCGTAGTACATTCGCGTATCGTTAACAATAACCGAAGCACACCGAAGTTTTAAACCCGAATGTTTTTCTAAAAACCCACTGTATTTGTTAACTGCCCGACCCGGCATCGCGTGGCTTCATTTAAAGGTAAAAGACCATGCTCGGGTATCACTCTATACCTACATATTACAAGTGAAAACCGGAACAAAATCGTTCACCAGTTTCCGAGATTAGCCTTCACAGACAGACTGACGGACTCGCCTTATACTGTGTTGTGATTACATTTTTGTTTGGGCTATATTTTCTGTAATAGGCTAGTTTTTTCAAGTTTCACCTCGGCTCAGAAAGCAAGGCAAAGGATTGAAAAAAACTGTACTATAAAGTGTTACTGGGTTGAGAAATCCGTCTTTTAATGATGAAAATAAAATAATACTGTCAATTAAACAATAGCAGTCTTAATTATACCTAATTACATTTGTCTGACTGAATAATAGAACATAAGTAGTTGTATTAAAAATTTACTACATAATCAAAAAGTAAATCAAATATTTTTTTGCTAGTAACTTGATATCTAAAGTAGTCTTCAACTCTATTAGAACCACTGATCCAATTTTCATCTCACATGGCTAAGAACTTTCAACGGGTTAGACTTGCGGCCCCTGAAGTCGGGGGAACGCTGCGGGCTTCGCCCTACGCGGAGCTCGGCCTTCATCCTCGCCATGGCTATAGCTCCACATCATTTCCATTTATTTTTCTCAGTCTCAGGATTCCGTATAACTTTAGTTCGACAAGACCCCATCTAACCATTATAGTTTCGGTGGGCTGATAGTTTTCCAATTCTTCCAGTTTCATATTGTGAAATTGAAGTTAACATATTTTTTCCTAGCCATCATTAGATCCTTAAGGTTTCAGATGTCAGAGACGCACCATGAACCTAAACATTTGAGCATAAATTCGAACCATCAACTTACCGTTCCAGAGATCCCATCTGGCCTCTAAGTTACTCTAAGATCTTGGAAACCACTGATCAAATTTTTATCAGACATGGCTAAGACATTCTCGACAATACTATCTATTAGATTTTAAAAATCGGGTGCAAATCGGGTTATTCGTTGTCAAGTTATGAAGCCACAGACATACATACAAAAACAAACACACATGTATAGACAATCGTGTCAAACTTATAACACGCCCTCTTTCGATCGGTCGGGGGTTAAAAAGACTTGGAAGCGGCTAAAGTATCCTGGGAAGCGATAGAGTCTGCGGCATCGGACAGAGCACGGTGGAAGAACATTGTCTCAGCCCTATGTACCACTAGGTGCTCCAGGACCTGAAGAAGAAGAAGTACCTAGATAAATACATAATAGATAAGTAGGTACATTTTTACAAAGTCACTTTTATTTAAAATACAAAAAATATTACCTACATAAGAATAGGTGCAGCGTACCTACTTTATTTGTTTACCTATATTACCTATTATATTATATTAAAAATATTAGTAAAATATAACACTTATTGAAAGGCTATGAAACCTTAACTACTTTCCGCCATATCGAAAAAATGACTATTTTTTGGCGATCGATTCTAGATTAATAATTCGATAGACATCAACAGAAACATAAAACTTCTCTTGATAAATACATACTCCTAAAGTATCTCTGAACCCAGATATTTGACTCAGTGATCTTACTAAAAAAATACGACTTTCAACGTCAAATATCTGGGTTCAGAGATACTTTAGAAGTTTCTGTCAAGATATGTTTTATGTTTCTATTGATGTCTTCTATCGAATTATCGAACTGGGATTGATCTCCAAGAAATCGTAATTTTATTTCAAAATCACGGAAAATTGGCCCCATACGAAAATGTCCCATGGATTTTGAAATGGTATATAGATAATTATTTTTTAACATTGATTTTAAAATAGATCAACAATCCATAAGTTTATGCACGCCCGTCAAATGCACAAATTATTTCGGTCTTTAGGTCAAGGTGTGTCAAAAAACGTGCAATATACTTTCCCTCATATAAAAAATGCACTTTTGTCAGTGCACGACACGCGTAGTGACAATTCAAATTATTAATAGGTAAGTAACATTAACTCGTACGCGTTTTGTAAGAGCCATGACTAGGTAGGTACTTGTATTATTACAGGTTTTATCTGCTTACATTGCACTGCCTATATTTTAATATAGGCAGTGCAATGTAAGCAGATAAATTCTAGAATGTTTAAAGACATTCAAAATAGTACCTATTTTTAAAGATATAACCGTGACAACAGTTTTGCAAATCTTATTGTTATTTTATTACACAACACATTAAACTGGAGATGATCTCTGCATTATACTATGTTTGAGCATAATATATATTATATACGTTTAGTTTATTAATAAGAACCTAGTACACCTAATTGCGATCTATAAACCGTTATCAATTTTTTTTATGATACAACGATCGTCTTCGTTTCTTTTTGTGAGCTAATTTAGCTTTTTTGTGAATAAGGCACGACTTCTAACATCAATGAGCGTTGACACTTTCGAATTTGTGAAATATTTCCTTAAAATAGAAGCGCATTTTAAACTTTTATTAACTTTACTGTTTCTTCAGATTTTGGTTAACGAATTGAACTGTGTCCACCAGTGAGTACGAGTAAATGGCTCTTGATATGTGAAGCAATTTATACCCATGCGAGATATAGTGTTGTTAATACTTCAGTAGCAGCATAAGCCACCTGAAACGGTATATAATTTTACGTATACCCACAATTGAACATAATGCATGCACGATAAGTTTGTGATATTCCTTTATATTGTAGCCTCCCCCAATAATACGTTTCAGCGTGACATTCACTCACTAAAAACCAGCATTTCATGTCATTTCTATAACGCTAGAATCCTGCTTGGAGCGTCGGTGGCACAGTGGCTAGGACGCCGGACTCCCATGCTGGAGGTCCGGGTTCGAAACCATGCAATGTCATGTGCCAATGAGTTTTTCGGTTTTTTCGAAAGACTTACGTACATTTACCGACTGCTCTGACGGTGAAGGACAACATCGTAAGGAAATCTACACACTGAGATAACCAGTGTGTGAAATGGGGAAGGCAATGGCAAACCACCCCATTAAATCTGCCACGAGAGTCGTTCTATGTGATTAATTCCTTAGAATGATCACGACCCCCAGCAATGAGGAACACGACTTGGAAGAGAGAGAATCCTGCTAGAATCGTAAACTCGACACAAAGGCAATAAATATTGTAATTTGGTCAGGTTACTTGTTGCGACGACCGACGGTAGCATGGGGCCCTGAACTAATTATTATCTTGAAAAATATCTAAAAGTAATATAGGTAATAACTTTTCAATAGTAAAATTGCGACCCTGATTAATAAACAGTATATTATTATCAGTGACATTATCAATCATTCATTAATTATTAATATCAAAATACTTTATCAATTTATTCCTAGACAGTCATGCTGTACGTACCTAAGTACATAAGCCAAAAGGTACATAATTGGGAACAGATTTCCGCAACTTATGACTTTAGTAATATCAAGCAAAAAGCGCGATACACTTATACACACAATAAATACACATGAATACACTTTTTATTAGTTGGGCTGGGTTGGCCATCGAATGATGAATCTCTTGGTCTCAATTTATTTTGAGTTGAGAAACGCTCTACATATTCTTCCTCATAAATGTCTGAAAATGTTATGAAGGTTCTAAAGAATTATGGGAATTAATACTGGATCCGCCACTCTCTCGGAATCACCCTCCACACGATAACCAAATCCAGAAGAATTTACAATCGCTAAGATTGAGGGAGTGTTGTCTAATGAATGGAACCAAAATGAACAGCAGTGTTCCGTTACAAAATGCAAACTTGAATTCAAATTCCATCAATTAGCTTTTTATGGAGTTCTATGGCGATTCTTAATCTCTATCAGTATTTCGTAACAAAAGTTAGGATATCTCATTTCTAAACTAGTGCTTTTATTTTGGTACGGATGGATGAAAGTAATCTTGGCATTCTGTTCAAATTGTCAAAGATGCCGTGACCATTTAGACCACTTAATTTTAGCTTCACGCCTGAGGAGTCAGTGGCGATCCCATTATTTTTGCGTTTTTTTTGTTGTCTTTATATTTTTTGCCTATTCTAAATCTAGTTTTTGATATTAGATTCACCATTGACTCTGTCGCTGTCTGCGGGGAAAGTGTCTGTAATTTTGATTTTTTTCTTCATGACTGAAGATGACAAACTAATTTACTATTATTATTTTTATTACCACAGACCCCTTTCCTCCACAGGATGAATTTCGATCTTTGAGTATTACGCTTCGAAACAAATTTACTGGTTGAGAAATACGACATTGATGTTTAAGGCTTATACTTATGATCCTGGCTCTGATGATCGTGATGGTTCTAAAATCAAGAAAACTTTTAGTATTACGAGTATCCTGCGTATTGCCGCTAAATGAAACGGTTACCTATCACTTTGCCCGGGAATTATGCATAATGCACTACAATCGGCAGTGTGATAATTTTTTTATTGTATAAGGAGAGTGAGAGAGTTTTCGATGTGCTGCTAACTTTGAGGACTTAGATGGAGTGTCTCATGTGCCGCTAATTACCTTGCAAAACACAGCATTTGGATTGCTGCTTTGCGGCAGAAATAGGTAAAGGGGTGGTACCTCTCCACGCTGACTCTGCACACAGTCACATCGCCTTTAATTTATTTAAAATTATTTTCTTTAAGTGACGGTTTTACATTACCTTACATTTTTCAAAATAGGATAATTTTACTTTTAGACACTTCATTTTGCGTATTGAACATTATGCGACACGACGAAGAAGTCTTCTGCTGAAAAAAATATGGTATGTACTAAAAGTTATAGGCGATTACACCTATAACTTTTACTACATCATTAGATGATCAATTTATGGATGTTCCTACTTTAGGACCTACATACTCGTAGCTCGTAGCGCATTTGATGGTTTAGAAGAAATTCTAATTTCGAAGCATAGGAATGATACTCGTACGAATAGGTACCTAACTTGTTTTTTGGAACTACTACTATTTCAGAATTTGTAAATAGGTATTCCAATAATTGAGCATAAGTCGTAATATACACGTACACTTATACAAAGACTTTAAATATAATTTTTAACTACAATCCATTGACCACTGTAAAAATCTGTAACAGACATCACCTAGAGATGTTAATACCAAATCTACATCACATTTTATACTGAGGTTTATATTAATGATTTCCATTTATATTTAACGAACTAACGACCCACGGAATTAGGTACAAACTCAAAAAGAAAAATAATACGGTAGCTTGGTATGGCATGTATTTTAAAGGACAATCAGAATTCACGTCAATATATGTTGTTTGTAACGTTAGTAGGTAAGTCCAAGTTCTAAATTACTAGTCCTTTTATTTACAACATTAAAACTAAAAAAGAAAACTTCTACACTTCATTTTGAATGTTTTAATTAATATAATTATATGTTAAAAATTATTTAATTTCCATATTTATTTACTCCGTCACATGCTAAACGACAATCATTGTCGTGCATGCTTTCTTGAAAGCTAAAACCAGCTACTTTGAATTTGCTTTGATTTCTTTTCAGTTATTATTTCAAATTAAAATCGTGACATTTAAATCTCTTTTCAGCACACCAGCTCTATACAATTCCCCCAGTGACCGCACTCTTCGGACTGTAAGAAGCATTCACTATAAATACAAGTGGTGCCTGTCGCTCTGCACATTGCTTCACAAACGACCGACCCAAGGGGCCCTTAGACCCCCGTGACCTAAACCAAAACTAATTAAACGTTTGTGAAAGTACTGGAAGGTTAGAAATATTACATTTTCATTAAACTCGATTAGTGCCCTTTAATTTGATACAAAATTATTATTAATATTTGAAATTGAAGTAATTTTGAGATTGAAAGTGTTAATTCTAAGTTTCATTGGTGTGATTTCAGTTCGACTGAAGAAAAATGCAGACTCTAAGGACAGTTCTGTTATGCATAGGTGAGTACTTTTATATTTTTCATTAATCAAGGCAATATGTAGAGTTAATATTACGGTATTAGTTAATAAACGAGTGAGACTATCGGGAGCAAAATTAAAGCGTGATCAGAGACATAAAAACCTTTTCCGAACTATTTTTTTTATTTCATTGCAATATTATAACACAGTAACACTTATAAAAGAACCAGTGGCACTCGTGATAGGGATTTTATTTTCCTGGTTAAGGGTATAAATAATTTATATCGCAGTGCAACTCTGCATCTTTTGAGTAGGGATGAGGTACCGAACATGGTTGATTTGTCTGAAATAAGTTTGAACATGAACAGAAGCACCCAGAATCATTACCTATACTATAATTATTTAATTTCTCAAAATGGTAAACCATTTTCCATTTTCCTACTGTTATAAATACGTTATAATGTAAACACACCAAAGGTAAAATTGTAATTTACAAGTTATCACTCCCGAATCATTATTGCTATATATACCAAGATAGATAGGTACATCGGTTATTATACACTGTATTTGGTTGTAACCAAAGATTTTGGAATTAATAGGAAAGGTCCGATTTCTGTGGTTGTAACAAAATAACAAATTTTCAAAACTTAGCACGAGGAAATTGCTTTCTTTGTAACAAATTAATCGTGGTCGTATGGATGTTTTGCGAATATCAAAAGTCATAATCAACCGATTGATATTATAGTTCATCACTAAATCTGTCTTTCTAAGTAGATGTGCCAGATATTCCTCTATAATACGAAAAACACTATACTATTCGTAGATATACTTTAAGTCTCTGGTCCAAAAGACTAGTAAATCATAAATTGTTCAAATTGTTGTTGGTGTTTGCTGTTTGTTACATACATCCTTATCAAAATTTTCGCACACTCGTATATAGCAAGCAATACAAAACCACATTATAATTCAAAATGTTGCTTTAAAATGTGACTTAAGTTTTGTCCATTTCATTTTCAAAAGTCTAGTCATCTGTTCAAACGCCTGTTCTCAAAACTACAGAAACCTATGATAGCTGTTGGTACTTTAGAAAATATATATATAATTTAGGTATCTATAAATTACATCTATTTGTTAGGAAGAATTAAAATTATTTCGTACAGTAAAAATAAATTAATATACATTCTGTATTAACATTTAAGTACAAAGCTTTTAATTTAAAAATAAATTAATATACATTTTGTATTAATATTTGTTGATACAAAATTTATATAAATTTATTTTTGAATTAAAAACTTTGTTCTCAAATCTTGAAATTTTGTATCAATGTATATTAATATACATACATCCATAATCCCCGAGGGGGACATTTATGTATTTTGTAGAAAAAAAACTGTTCGTAGAATTATCTCGGAACTACTTATAGATATTAAAGAGCATACAAACAAACAATACAATCCTTTCTTTACTCACTTCAATTAGGTAGGTACTGTAATTTTCTAATTAAAATGTATAATTTCACGGAATCTGGTAATTAAACTATCCACATAAGTAATAACTACTGTGAAAAGTGTGTATGTACACATGTAATATGCCTGAGTTGTTCCGAAACATGAATACTTGCTTCCTTCCACACGCGATGGAGATTGATGGATTGTGTTTCCGTAAACGCATGAACAAATATGTTAGATAATACACGGATAATACATTCTTCATTAATAGATCATACATAACATATTATTAACATAAAATCTATTGTATAATATAAATCGTTAGATCCATTGGATTCAAGACTGTACATTTAGTGGAATTATTAATTAATATTGAAGAAATTACAGTTTGGAGCATATCTTTGATAGACATCCTTGTCCTTATATTATCTTAGTGTCATCTTGTCAATTGTTTCCATTTCCAGGCACTCTTTCTCTGGCCAGCGCTGCACCCACTCCCGCAGCTAGGGAAAGTTCACCCCAGCGATCAGATTACGAATATGATTACGATAACTCCGCTCAACAAGTCCAAGTCCAAGAACCAGCAGAATCAGCAAGTCACTACGATGCCTACATTCAAGAAGTCCAGGCTGCTGCCTCCGGAGGCGGAGATGCTAAAAAAGGCTATAGTCGAGGTAGTGGTTTGAGAACTATCGCCGTTGGGTCAGCTAATCAAGCTAAGACAGCGCTCGGGAACCAAGCTGCCGCAGCGTACCAAGCCGCTTATGTAGCAAAGAACACTTTGGCTCAATCTGCCGCTCAGGCTAGTGCCACTGCCCAAGCTGCGCTCGCTGGCAAACAAGTCATTTTATCAGGATTAGAGCAACAAGTTAGAGATGCGAAGGTGTCTGTGCAAGGAGAAGAAATGCAACTGCAACAAGCTAAGAGATCGGCACAGGCTGCGGCGCAAGCGGCTCAACAAGCTATGCACCAGGTATGTTACTCTTATTAAGTAATTATATAGGTAGTTGTTCTAAAGCGTATTCTTATCTAATCTAATTAATACCTGTAATGATCCATAAGCGAATTGGCTACAAGCTGAGGCGAATGATTACGTACTTATATGGATGTCTGAAATTTTGATTATGTATTATTAGTATTTTTGTCGAATATACGAGTACCTACCTTGCGTAAGGAAAAGTTAGGCGAAATAGAAGTCATGAACAGAAATCGATATAGTTGCATAATATTAGTTTCATCTGTAAACATAGTACCTAGCTATCAAGGTTATGTTCCCTTTGTGATGGCAATGAACTCATTCACCTGAAATTAAAAACCACAACTTAGAGTTACCAAGACATAGTTTACCCAAGATATATTGAAATAAATAACAGAAAAAAAAATATAAATCCAGTATTACACCAAGACCAAGATTGCTAAAAAAGTCGCCTCGACAGAATTGCGTAAACCAACCGATTCAAATAAGATCGGCGAAAATGCACAAAATAAACAAAACGTTGTAGACCGATATCGAGAGGCAATAATTATTTACGTAAGTAGTCGCTCCATTTATTTCCAATTGAAGGCTGAAATTAGTTTTATAAATGTAAAATTGATTGCGTTAGCGTAGGTGATTCGTACAATAGCTTTTTGGAAATTGAGACTTAAATAATAAAACTTGATACTTGTATAAATTATTAGGCTTTTTTTAACAAGGATGTCAAAAAGGCCCAAAGGCCTTCTTATATCAGAATACTGTAACGGTTTGTAAAATACTCATATGATATTACATAAATTTACTCTGTAGTTATTTAATCCTCCACTAATAATTGAAACTGATCTACTTAGTGACAAGATTCGCCGCAAGTTTTTCTATTGTTTTTCCAAGACTACGTGAGTTAGGTACCCCGAGGCTGCATTGCATATTGCAGTAGGTAATCGATTTGTTACTACCACGTTACTGCGGTGTAGTAACCTGAAACTTTGCAAATGATTTGAAAAAACTCCGGTCAAGCATGATCTTACGAAAACTTCTTGAGAAAGATCATTGTTGATCGTTGCTATGGCGAATTAAGTGTCGAAATACCTAATTAGATTAGATAAATATACTTAGTTTTAATTTGATTTTCCTAGTTTAATGAAAAAGATAAATTCTAATTTGATAACAATTTAGGAAATTAATAAAAAAAAATATTGTAGTAGGTATACAAAAATGTCAAATCACATCGGTACTCGATTACGAAATCCGAATTGCCGGTACAGTGAAAATGAGACGTGTTTTTTTTCTTAAGAACAGAAAGCTTAATTTCTTTCTTTAGTATTATATTTTTATCGCATTGTTATAGGCAACAAGTCATGCTCCAATTATGTTGATTTGTCGCGATTTTATTATACATATGAATGTATTTAAAAATATAATTTTAGAAACAGTTGGTATATTTCTCATTTTGAAATTGTTACGATATGACAACTACGTTCAAGGTTGAAGTACAATTTAACGCTTGGTTGGTCATCCATTTACATGGTTCTTTAATAGTGTAGTTACTTGTAAAGCTTTCTCGCTAATTCTGGCTCAATCCGTTATATATTATATGTAAGCTCCGACAATTCGTTTCAAATAATCCATTTCCTTTCAGCACTAAATTAACTCGAAATAATTTAGCATCAGACCTATTAGGGCCAAATAAAATAAGTAGGTACTTATATAAAGATAGAGGACGATATCCAATCGTGGTCCAATAAGATCGAACATTCGTCAAAAAGTCAATCTCATCGACTTTTTTTTGTACTTTACAGTATCATTTATCTTGATCGTTTTTTTTTGTTTTCTATCCTTTATCAATATCGTAGCGAATGTCCTTAAAATTTCCCGTATGTATAAAAAACCCGTAGGTAGGTGCAGTAGGTATGTGCTATGGCGAAAGTTACAAACAAAGAAACCCATTGTTATTTATTACTCCCAATTTTTTCTCAAGCTACATTTTTACTCATTCTTCGTAATGTATTAATACCTATTTGAAGTTATAAATTGGCCAGTGCTTGGAGTATGGTTCTATTTATGTAAAGCTGTTGTAATCTTATAAATATTATAGTACATTTGGAAAAAATACCAAATCTATCATACTTTTTATTGGGAATAAAATCTGTGCGGCTATTACATGTTAATACCATACAGTGCTGATAGATGTTAAGGCGCTTTTCAGAGTCGTGCGTATTTCTCGCGCGTTTGCCCCGCATGCGTGTAAATGCATGATACTGTAATGATCCTAATTACTTAATATTTGTAATCAAAAATCCACATTTCGTTTTTGTTACCAGGTAAATGTGATTCAAGCGGCACTGAACGCTGCGCAAGCGACTTCGGAGAACGCGAATGAGGCAGCGTCACAAGCGGCCGGTGAGCTCGGGGCTCAAACGGCTATGGTGGGCGCGGCCAGGCAACGGTTGCATACGCTACAGGAGCAGCTCCATGGAGTCAGGATCGATTTCGAGGCTACTCAGTCGGCTGCTAGGAAGGCTCAGGTATTTACAAACAGGTTCAGTCACCTTTTGGAGAGTCGCATTGATTTGAGTCACGTCGACGCTGATAGAAGTAGATAGGTATGTGAATACCCCGACCAGAAACTAAAAATCCCTGTCAAGAGGGCGCCACTGGGAGTTTTATAATCTGTATTATCGCTATGAAAAAAATTGTACCATTTAATTCCGCAATATGGCGACGGTTTTTAGTTTCTGGTCAGGGTATAAATACAACCCTTCAAATTGGCCGGAAAGGTGATTGTAACCATGGACAAACACTATCAGAATCAGGGTGTAGTGTCTGACACCCATGAGATAGGACATCCCAGACCTTTGAATACAAGTAAGTTCCATAAAAAATGGGAGAATTAACGGCAGCCATATATTATGTGTTATCGAAGCTTTACATAAATTATGTATAATGTAAACATAATACCACGTACATAAAAAGAAAGGCACATGATGAAGGATGATGCTGTCCAGACCATCTGATTCCTTTATCAGTATTTAATTAATGGCTTGCAAGTACTAAGCCTTTTCCAGAACAGCTTATCTTCAATTTCGATTATCTATAAAAAATAAATTTTCGCTAACAGGAAACGGCAAAGGAGGCAAAGGTGTACATATTCGAAGATGTAAAGATCTCAGTGTTCTTCTAAACATTTCCTGGGTGGTCTGCAGTGGACTTGTGTTTTTAGTTTCAATAAATTATTTTCACTTATAAGTATACATTTTATTTTGTCAACAACTTTTCAATATAAGGAAAACAGACCTCCACGTTGTAAAAGGGGGGTTGTAGGTACCCCAATAATGGGGATTGGATGGGGTACCTAAATAATAATTTGCTTACTAATTTGCTTTTGTCAGTGTTTCTGTCAGATATGGTTCCTTAGTGTCAGTACGCTTCGACGTGGCCATTCCCTAACCTACAGGACCAGGTGGTTAAACCCTGCAGTGGGAAGACGTGGGTTGATAATGCTGTTTTTTCTATGGCACAAGAAGAAAGGCATAAGTACTCAAATTGCACGATGTTTACGTCATCACAAGGGTACATCATCATACGGTTTGATGACGTAGAGTGCGCGTCAATCTTTATGACGTACATACGTCATCGTGAATATAGGCACGAATCGCGTTTCAGTACATGGTTTTAGGTGCGGGGCGTATAAGAGCGAGGGATGAATATGGGCTGCCGCGCGGTGTGGAAAAGACATGCCCCGCTCCCTCGCTCTTCTACACCCCGCTGACACCTAGAAAAATATGCTGGAATGCGACTCGTGTCTATATTCAGATCGACCGATTGACGCGCTCTCTACCTACCCATGTGCTGACGTGAACATCGTGCAATTTGCGTACTCGATATGCCAGGTGAAGAATGAGCCGTCTTCTTGCGTCATGGTATTTTCTATGTGCTGTGCTTAATGCCGCTCGTTTATATTTCAGGCGGCGGCACAACAAGCGCAGGCTAACGCTGCCGCAGCGGCGGCGAAGGCGGCGGCCGCGGGTCTCGGTGGCGGACAGCACCACGATGCATCTCACGAAGGTACGAGCAACGAGGAGTACAGTGCTCTCCCCCCCTCAGAGGCTCACAGCAGCCCAGAGTACTATACGCATCAGTCGAACTTCCAACGCCAGTAACAATAAGGTTTTAGGTAAAATAAATGAAATTTTCTTTTGCTTTTGGTTTTGCAGTGTATTGACCAAAAGTTAGCCTTGTAACTGGTCAGCAAAATTATAAATAATTTCTATTACAATGGCAATAAATTAGCTATATCAAAAAACTGAGAAAGTAATTGAAAATTTCAAAAATTACGTTAATATTAGAATAGGATATGAATAATTTTACTATTCGTTTCACAGTTTTGTTTTCTTTTTAGCGAATCCTATTCTGATCTTAACTTATTAAGAATTTTTGCTAAATGTACATAAAGTTTTTGTTAATCTAGCTAGCTTATAATAATCTTTTAAAGCTAGATTTTTTCTAGTAGTTCTAATATTTTGTACTTGAATTTCTTTTTTATACCTTTTTAATAAATTGTGAAATTATTTATATTGAATAGTAGCCGAAAGAGCTTTCAATTTTGTATCTGTATAACTTTCTGAAGTTATATTACCTGTACAGAAATGGAGGCTATACGAGTTAAACATAGTGACAAAATAGATACGTTACTAACACAAATGCCAAATTAAGTGCGATGTCTTTTGAGGAAGCCATAGTATGTTGAGATAAAAATACAAACCAAGATGTATTTAAAATAAAGAATGTTTTATGTCAATTAATGTTTTTATTTCAGACTTGACTATTGTATTTTAACTAGACTGCTTTTCTACTTTCTTGACTATTGACTTGTTTTCTGACTTTTTACTTGACATCTCACTTAATTGTACTACATCTTGACTACCTTTACTTCTCATATAATTCTTAATTAGTTTGTTAATAATACTTAACTCTGCTTATCACGATATTTAAAGTTTATTTAGCGAAAATATTGCATTCAGTTACATAGTTTATACACAATCTTTGAATGCGCGGTGTAATATTATCAACACTGTAATTATATATTTTGTATAGGTATGATATAACCTACATTTGCAGGGTATGTTCAATGTCATAATACTAAATAATAAGTAGTCGCCTGTAACTAGGTGTATGCAGGAGAAAAAATATGTTAGTAAGAAATATGTTATAGATTTTCTCCGATTCGAAAATATCTGTCACTATTATTTAGATTAAAATTAACACTACATACTAGTGAAACAATTTTTTGAAACAGTCCAAAGTTTTTAAGAAAATCTGAAAAATACATTTGTCCTGTACTGTTTCCTACAATTACTGTACCATGCAATTGTAGTAGGGTATGCTAGTATACTGAATAGGAAATAAGTTACTACTGAGTCAATTCCAGCTACTTCATCAGTATTCTAAAAATGTGTACATACCTATGTACTAACATACTATTACATCACATCGCAAACTGCCATCCGACACCGACCCCGCTTTTTAAAACAAGTAGGTAAACCTGATACTTCGGCCTACAAGTTTATCTCGCTTTTCGACGGATCTGGGAGATTCGTTAAGCGAGCTCTTTCCCTTCTTTCAGAGTGGTCCGGCTCAGTTCAGCAACATCCACATCAACTCAGCGCAAAACCAACCTTGCACAATCCAAATCATCAAGAACCTATCATCAATAAAGCACCAAAACCCCTTCCCCGCGAACTATATAAGTCGAACCCAGCCCAATTTAATTCAGCTAGAATTCTGAGTTCACCGCGTCCCTCCCATCGTCAAGAGGAGTTTTTTACAGCACCTTACAATACTAAACCCATTAAATTAGTGAATGCGGATTCTATGGATTTAAATGGTTTTTCGAAACATAGTAGGAATGGTGTTCAAGTTGGATTTCCAAATTGGTGGTAGTACATTGCAGTTCATAGAACAGAGGTAGGTATTATAGTTTGAGTATTTTACATATTGTTTAGTTGTAGCCTGGTAACCAGACTGTTAGCTCTTTATTTTTATTTATTTATTTAAAAGTAGGTATAAAATTTCTTACGGCACAGAGCTAATTCGGTATTGTAGTCATACGAGTGTGTACATTAAGTAATAGCTTAGAGGTCAATAATATTGATGTCTTTAAAAAATGAAATAAAAATACTTAATACAAGAGTTAAATTGGTAGGCTGATTGATGGATGAAGATCTAGCAAGATGCAAACCCAGAGAGGGCATTGTTATGATCGACTGTAAAAGGTTCAATTACAAATCATTTATTGCACATCCAACCAAACTAAGTAAAACATTGTTTGTGACGCCTTGTCCTTGTAGGAGCATCGCAATTTGAAGAGAGGACATTACACCTCATTCTAAATAAAATATAAATTACTTACATAACATTGTTAATTGCTAGTTTCCTACACGATTTATTTTTTGTAGAAGATTGTCCCTTAAAAGATGAAACTTCTACTTTTTGTTTCTGTAATTGTCCATCATATTTATTTGTACAACCTACGGTGTAAGAGCTAACAGTTAGGTGCTATTGAGTAGGTACTATAAGTACCTAATTGAAATTGTATTTTCAGAAGTCGCCGAAGCAGAACCCGCAGAGGAAGCCGAGGAGGAGGAAGAAGATTGCGAAGAGTAATTAAATTACAAAATACTCTGCCAGACGCCTAGAATATTAATTGCCATTTTCCATAGTTTCTTTAGTTAATAATTTGGTTATGATTTTTCTAAGTTTATGATAATAAAATTAATATGAAATTTGTGTTCATTGCTTTCCCAAATGGGGTAGGTAAAACATGATATTAATGACAATAAGGCTAAGCGCGCACTACGAAATTTATTCGTTGCGAAAAAAAATCGCAAGTCTGAACAACAGAAATACACTACAATCGACGCACTGCGAAAATAAATCGTTTGCGATTTAAAATAGGAGATGCGAAATCGTACGTATATTTTGTACCTTATGAAGCGGTACCCGAGCCCCGCGTATTTCGGAAAAATCGCAAGCGTAGGGGTCAGTCGACTTGCGATCTTTGATGATGTCAGACGTGAGTCGGAATCGCCTGCGCCTGCGCCTACGCCACCTGCCGCCGCCGCCGCGACCAGGGATATCAACGATAGCATTGATGCAGACAGATTAATCAGTGCGGTGGCAGAGCCCCCAAATATGGAATAAACTATCCCCGTTGTATGTGGATCGTAATTTAAAAATCAAATCATGGGATGGGAAGTAGTGGATGATTGGAGCCAACTGTCCAATAAAGAAAAAAAAGCAATAGGTGAGAACTTTTATTTCATAAAACCGAGTACTGTAATTCAGGTATATTATACCTACTTATACTATACTATATACTATAACACTAATCGTCCCGCTCGCAGTATCTCACTCACACAGCTCCCATAGCTCAGTCAGTTCCTTTTTTCTTTCTTTTTCGAACTGACAATTGTTGTTGTTCCTAATGACCTTTACAGCTTCACCGGGTTTTTTGGGGCGAGCGCTAAGTGCGCTCCAGCCTAGAGGAGGACTTAAAAACTACTTTTAGAAGCGACTGCCTAAGGGCACTCAGGTGGGTACGGACCTCGGCTTAGGACGTCGCTGGGGAGAGAGGGATCGGGGAGGAAGCGGCCTGGAATATGCCGATAGCGCGTGTAAGCGCCAGAAGCGGCAGCGCCAGAAGCGGCGGCGCCGGCGCGGGCGGTATGTAGGTGCTGTGTGTGAACTACTATAGGGTGGGGGAGTGGCTTCCGCGATAGAGATCGTGATGGCGACGTCGGGGTCGTCTAGGACGTGTCTAGGCCGACGTCGTAGGCGGGAAGTCGGTAAATCGTTAGTAGAGTAAGCGGCGGCGCTTACTACTAGAGGGTTTGGGTGGTGGGGAGCTTGCTCGAAGAAGCGTCGAGACGCTAACTTCATGTATTGAGCGATCGTGGGGAGTTCCAAATCGTGATGGATTAATGTTGTATGCTCGGTTAACGCGAGCAGTTTTTGAGCGGTATTTTTTGCGCTGTTGACTTTCTGTGCCAGGAGGCTCAGTTCGTCAATGTCGATCGCGTCTATGATATCTAATATCATAGCAATATTCGACGCGGCGTTGTTTGACGGTGTCGTGGGTGCCGGAGCCGGGGCCTTTTTCGGCGGAAACGGTTTAGACGCGGGCGGCTTTGGCGTAGTAGCCGCGGATGATCCCCAGGCCGGGAGCGGAGGGGGGAAGGCTGAGAGTGAGTCAGCGGACGGGACCAGGCGTAATGACGCGCCGGCGCGAGCCTGGTCTGCGAAACGGGGGTCGGAGAACTCATAGTGAGTTTTGGTCCGGGTGTGTTACGCGACACGGGAGCTGAGGTTCTGGCGCAGCGCCCGACCGTTCCTGCGCGGGGCCTTAGGGCAAAGATCGCGGTGTGACCCACCTCCCCGCACAGGACGCAGCTGGGGGGTGCAGCAGAAGCATACTGCTTCTTCGACAGCTTCCTAGAGCAGTCGACAGTGCCGTGGACGCCTACGCACTTGACGCAGCGAGACTTGGCGAAGCAGTTTTTTTGTGAGTGGCCATAGATTTGGTAATTGTGACATTGGCCTGGGGTGCCCTTTTCACGGGGAGCTTCGACCCTAAGGCCAGAAAGGTGGCAGAATTCCAGTTCGAAAATCTTCTTACCTTCGGGAGTGCGAACTAAAATGACCAATACTAGGTCGCAGGGAGCCCTGTTACGCGTGCTGTACATTCGGTGTACAGCCTGCACCGGAAAGCCCTGGGATTTGACGTCTTCCGAGATCAACTCTTCCGGGAGTTGTTTTGGGAGACCTCTAATGACTACGCGGAGGACGCGTTCCTCCTGGAGGGCGTACGTGTGGTAGGAGATTTTCCTACCTCGGAGCAACGCGGACAGGTTGCGGTGGTCCTGAACGGTCGGGACGTGAACGCGAATACCGTTCGCGATGTTGGTCGCTTTTGTGAAAGCGATCTGCTTTCCGGATAGCGCGCGAGTGATGTCTGTCCAGGCTGTTTTGTCGTGAATTATTTTGGGAGGAGGCGCTTTAACATATTGTTGCTCCTCGGGGAGAGGCGTGGACGCACCGGCGGTGGTCGCGGTGTTTGACGAAGGGAGGTCGGCCTCCTTAGTTTTTTTTAATTTTTGTGGAGCTTGCTCGAGCTGCGGTTCCATCGCGGCCGTCTTCTTCTTCCTCTTCTGTTTGTGGCAAGCCTAGGTCTACGAGCTCGTCCTCAGAGAAGGAAGAGGATTCCGGGATCTCCATGGCGTCCATGGATTTTGCGGGTTGGGCTGAGGGTTCGTTTCGTCGCGCTGAAACGGCGATCAGGAACGCGCGCGCGTGTTGGTAGAGAGTGTGAGCGCAGGCGGTGGCGGGGGTCACGCGGGTCGTGGTGCGCGTAGCGTCTCTTCGGGGCGCTGTTGGGCGGAAGCGGAACTATCTGGGGCGACGGGCCCGCGGGGGGAGGTAGGCGGGGGGCGGCGGGCAGAGGGCCGGGATGCCGTTGAGCGGGAGCTGTGATGACGCGGCGGATGCGTGCATCGGGTTCTCGCGCAGCTCAGTCAGTATTTTAGTCGCTTATATAATTATTTTATTTATCTTTCTTTACGTAGTCTATTAAATTTTTTATTGTATTGCCATGACACTGCACCTCTAGAACTATAGAAATAGTTTGCGAGATATTCTCGATTACGAATACTGTTCATAGTAGATCGGTGCCAGTATAGTTTAAAACTTTAACTCTTATCCTTCTCATCCAATGTGACACAAAATACGCATGGAAACCCTGGTTGAAGGGTAATGCATGATCGGCAGCAACTAGCGGGATTTCCGCTAGGCCAAGGGCCACCGTTGTCGCTGGCAGCAGAGCCAGGGCCGCATACAGCCTGACCAGAACATGAGCGGGGGATCCACGGCGTTAGATAACATTCAGGCCTTGTTGATTAGCTCTGCGCATGACGCCTGTAAATAATAAAAGGGTTATTAATGTCTCTTTTGTAATTCAATAATTAAAACAGAGCAATAAAACAAATTATTGCCGGGTTTACCTGGTAGAAATGGAAGCAGCAACCTTGGGTAGCTACACCTGTGACATTCTCCAAGGCGTTGTGCAGTGCGTTCTCATAGTCTGCCATCACATTAAGAGGGTTAGGTTGGTCTGCCGCCTGCTATAGCAGCCTCAGTACAGTCTCGTACAGGGGCCTTGTTCAATTAGCCATTAGGGCCACTACTGGATGAAAGTAGTGGCCCTCGAAAACTGTGTACGGTCAGAACTTGTCCCGCTGCCATGCTCACCAGCACTGTCTGGAATGTACCATCGGCGAGTATTGTCGTGCTAAGACAAAGGCAAGGAATTAATCTACACCTTCTCTCTGCATTCATCTTTGATCTGTGATAACCTGTGGGTTACTAGAACTGTTTCCATGCGGTAAATATTAGCTTTCTATTTTTGTATTTTTTTAAAAGCGACAACGTAGTTGTCTATTCAGATTCAATGTTCAATGGAACTGACTTGACACCATGGGCGTACTGAGAACCTTTCCAAATATTTTTTTTCAGTAATGTTCAAAATTTCATAAAGCTGAATTCACAGATTCTTGAGAAATGTTAGTTAGTAAGTTAACAAACATTCTGTGACTGCAGACTTGAATCAAGAAGTGAAGTATGTACAAAAAAGCATGTTAAAAATTACTTACCTCGCCGCCACATGTTCGTAAATTGCAAATATGGGTATATTTAGTGAGTAGTCTGCCTCAATTAGATACATTTGGTTCCTGAAAAGTAACAAATACTTATTAAGTTTAGGTAACATAAAACATAGGTACTAGAGGAAAATATTGAGTACCTATTGTACATTTATGTGAAAAATTGAAGTTTACCTATAAGATATAGGTAAACTTCAATTTTTCACATAAATGTACAATTCAGTCTAAGTAACTACTAGACCTTCGTAACAGACGGACGGACGAACGAACGAACGGAGTAGTGATAGCATAGGGTTCCTATTTTTCCTTCTGGGTGCATTATTAAGAAATAGGTCGCCATTAGCCCAATGCACGAAAAAATGAGGGGAAACCAGTATAGTTCCGTAAATAAATATCACATACCTACGGAACAAAGTTTAGTCATAGTAAATAACATGACATAACACAATCCTCTTTGAGTATAGTTACATAGAACCTAGTACATCACATAAAAGTACGCGCGTAAGTACAGCCAATGCGTTGGTCTAACAATTTGACCATATTTTTAGGTAGTAGGTAAGTAAAGTAGGCATCTTACCTTTCAAAGATCCACGGTTTGGGATCGTGATTATGTGGATACTTTATGCCGCCCAAGTCTATGCCTAAGCGCCATATCCACTTGGCGTTACAAAACGTTTCGCAGCATCTTAGTTCAATCATCGTCGGAGTTACTCTTGACTGGATGTAATAATGGTCCCCACGTCGATACCACTGTGATGGTCCCCGGAAACCGATGATACGGTATTCTTTCATCGCAAAAATTAGGCAATTTACTAGTGATACTAAATTGCCTAAAAAAATTTCAGTTCAGTTTCAAATCAGTGCAGACACTAGAAACACAATGGCGCGAGTTGGCGTTTAAAGTTTTATCGCCAACTCTTGAAATAACTGCCAAAATATTTGTCATAAAAAGTGTTTTTAACCACCATTCAATAGAGACAAGTTGACAACATGGCAAACTGTTTTTTAGGGTTTCCTTCAGCTTCAGCTTACTCAATACCACTAGATGGCGCTATACTAAAGTTCATTTTTTAATTAGCAGGAGATACACATCCATCATAAATAATTGTCAAATTTGAAGATAATTTAGAGGAATCACACATTTTATTGATGAATGAAGATGGATTCGCGCCCTTACAAAGTGTGACTCAGCGATTTAACTTTTTAATTTACAAACAAAACAATCAAGACATAATAGATTGTGATCGACTATACCAACATTACAGCATCGGAAACGCAGAAGAACCGGAAGACTATGTCACGTCCTACGTTACTTCAATATGTTGGCAGCATTGGAAACAAGAACCAATCACAAGGTACGTTGGGGCCATAATTAAAACAAATTGGAAGGAAGAACATCAGAAGCAAAGGCCAATCACAAGCCACTTTATATATTTATATTTTATTTAGGGCATCTACGGGCAACTTCGTGTAATGTCAACATCGGCTCATTGCTTCATACGCGCACGATCAAGGCTAGTGAACTGTCATACTAGGATTTGTTCCAAAAAAAATGTCATTGTGTACGTTGACCAACTGCAAATGTGGCAAACTTTCACGAACTGCTTCTATTTTATCAGTTTGAGTAAATGAATTTGATGACGGAATAATTTGAAATTAAAATAGAAATATATCTAGATATCAAAAGCAAAACGTATTATTAAACATACAAACGAAATTTCAGTCCATAATTGAAAAATATATTTTAAAACTTACAACGATAATTAATTGTGCAAAAATGTGAAATGGTATATGGCAACCCTGCTTTGTTGCTGTCAAAACTTTTCTTTAACGAACTTTCTGTTTAATTTTCAACTTTGAGTTTTTGTTTGATATTTGTGAATTTTATGATATTATGTGATAAATAAGTGCAGTTCTTTTTTGTGAACATGTCAACACAATTATACAGAAAGTGTTGTAAATGTGGAGCAACCGGCGCTCAAGATAACACTGTACCATTCTACCGTTTCCCTAAACCGGGAAAAGACAATGTCCTAAAGTAAGATTCCTGCAAGTTGCATGTGTGGATTTACACTGCAGTGGAGTGGAGACATGCTTTCATTGTTTACATGACTTATATAGCTTGGGCAATGTATTGTTGGCGTGACAAAAACTGGAATGATCTGGATACATTGTCTCTATTACATAGACAGAGCAAAGTTTTATGTGGAAGACACTTCGAAGAATCCTGCTTCATTGATAGCAACAAAAAACGAATTGGCAAGTTCGCTGTTCCAGGAACAAAACAATATGTACTAAATATAATGGCTACTCTTCGAAGTCAGGCTGCACTAGAACATCAGGTATATTTCTTGTGCAACTTGCAACTATTCTTATATACAATTAAGGTCTTGGTTGTTCAGCCATACCTGTAGTCCACGGGTGGCATGTTGATCTTTTGTTAGTGGTCCGGTGATGTTGAAGAAAGGCAGTAAAAAATCAAAAAGCTGTGGGTGTCAAACTATTGAAACGATCATGGGTTACTGAGTGTACCCGGGGTCTGAACCTACTTCTATTAATTATATTATTTAATTAAGAAATAGGGTGAAACATTTTCTTCAAGCAGAATTTGAACCTGCAACTATGCCATACCATGGCAATGCTCTAACCAATTCAGCTATCTGACACCACTCATGCTCAAAATTTACTTCATTGGTTGCTTACATGTCATATTTTTGCATTTTCAGGACAACCCTCCACACGTACGACCTGCAGCTGAACGTCAAAAAATTCAGCAAGATGCCTCCGTCCCAGGATATCCAATAGACAAGGTATTCATTACACTGGTAAATAATGGTTTTGCCCATGAATAATGAAATACAAAAATAGGTAGTATTTGGTAAATACTAATCATTGGTAATAATATTACAAATGTCTTAGCTCGAGTTATCGAGCTATGAAAGTTCAAACTTGTATTGCGTTCGCCTAACTCTTCACCTTGTGCTACTGACAAAATAATGACTGTAATAACTAAGGTATTATGTATGTCGCAGGCAAATTGTATAATTCGTCCGTTTACAAACGGCGTCGGCATTTTACAAACGCTCGGCGTTTTGCAATTTGCCGAAGGCATTTCGTGGTGAACATACATGATAGGAGCCCCGCTTCGCGGGGCTCTTTGCGTGATGGTCAAAATGCAACCTAACCTAACCTACCCACCTTTCTGTGTCCGAGTTAGGTCTGATTGATTCGTAGGTCTGCATACAACTTCACAATTGCACGTTGTCATTTTTGGCTATATCCAAAATGACGAGCGTTTGTAAAATGCCGACGCCGTTTGTAAACGGACGAATTATACAATTTGCCTGCGACATGTACAATACAATACAATACCTTATGACATTGTATAAAATACCAGATTCTCTTAGGCAATGTATGACATACATTTTTAAAATATATATGTTTATGACAACTTCTTAGTCGCTTCCTTTCCCTTTTGTGGGATGGTTTGCTATTGTTTCCCTATTTCACACACTGGTTAACTCAGTGGGCTATTTTATCTATTACCTATTTGATTGATTTTACAAAAATTATAACACTCACTATGTTTTTCTAGGATACAACTCAAGCCAAAGGAAGAAAACCAAACTCAATTTTGAAGACCTTAAAGAAAAATATTGAACTCACAGAACCGGAAAGGCAACTGTATGGCGTATGTAAAAAAACGTTAAAAGAGATCAACCGCCTTCGAAAGAACATAAAAAGTAAAAGTAAAATAAATAGAATCGAAAAAATTTGTAACGACGAGCAAATTCAGAAGCTTTTAAACTTGAATTTAAGCAGCTCGTTTGTTGTATTACTTCAAAGCCAAATAAAAAATTGTCCAAAAAGGCCAAACGGAAGACGATATACCCTGGATGAAAAAATATTGGCACTGGGTATATATAAAAAATCTCCAGCTACGTATCGGCTTCTGAGACGGTTTATAGCGCTGCCTTCTCAAAGCACGCTTGTCAAATTATTAAATAGAGTGCCTTTAAGGCCAGGTATAAACCCACAAATATTTAATGGCCTAAAAAATATGTCAGAGAAGCACACAGATGAGGAAAACCAGTGCACACTACTTTTTGATGAAATGGCTATACGAAAATTTCTCAGCTACAACCCTAAACTTGACTTGGTTGAAGGCTTTCAAGACCATGGCGGGGAACAAGGCAGGAGCAACCAAGTTGCGTGCAACGCGCTGGTGTTCATGGCTTGTGGCATCAGAAAGAAGTGGAAACAGCCCGTTGCCTTTTATTTGTCAGGGAAATCTGTAACAGCAGATAGATTAGCGGTTCTAATAAAAGAGGTAAACATTTTTTTTTGCCAGCATATAAATTGTCCCAGGTCTCACCTCATTAACTATGAATAAGCTTTAATAATTTCCCTTTCTATTAATGTTCCCGATTCCGCCATGGCCGCCAAAAATAATAAATCTATAAATGAAACGGTCACGCTCACTCATATACAAGATTGTGTTAAGAGTGAGCAGAACAGTTTTATGTCGGTTCAGCTTAGCCTCCTCTGCTTACCGCTCGGGGATTAGGTCTTGCGTTTATGGTGAGATTTAGAGAAAACTTCAATCTTTACATTTGTCATTATCATTAAGTATTATTATTTTAATATTATCTTTAATTTTTACATTTCTCTTCACAGGTATTAACAGAATGTTTTAAAGCTGGCATCAACGTGCTTGGTACCGTATGTGATATGGCATCGGTAAATATGAAAGCGTTGGAAAATCTCGGCGCAACATTTAATAAACCATATTTCACGCATGGGGGGAAAGAAATTGTTACTATTGCAGACCCACCTCACTTGCTAAAGTGCACACGAAACATGTTTCTCAGTCATAACATCGAATGCAACACTGAAATGCAATCAGACGGTAAAGTTGTTAAAGGTAAAATAAAATAATAAATCTTCACTTGTTTCAAGCAAAAAACGTTAAAACCTAATGATTAAAATACGGTGTTATATAATTTGCAGGGACAGCGAAATGGAGCCACATTAAAGATTTTTATGAATTGGACAAAAGCAATCCACAGTTCGTATACGCACCTGCTCTGACCGACAAACACGTTAATCCAAATGCAAAACAAAAGATGCGAGTGAAATTGGCTGCGCAAGTATTCAGCCATTCAGTCACAGCTGGGATTTTAGCCAAAGTGACCACAAGTAAGTGTGTAATTTCAAACAGGCATTATTATTTCAAAACTACTGGTTTATATGCTTTTAAATGGTGTTAATGTTGTACTTTATATTTATTACAGATGAACTTTCGGTTGAAGCTCTAGCCACCGCCACACTTTTAAAGAAATTCGACGACTTGTTCGATGCTTTGAATGCTGATACACCAGACGCAAGACGCGGGAAAAAAAATTGCACCAACATGACTCAACGGAGCCCACATCTCAAATTATATGAGGATATGAAAATATTCATTAATTCTCTTAAATTTGTAGGTAGCTCAAGGGATCCGCCTTCGAAATCCGGTTGGATTCGAACTATCAACGCAGTAGAAAGACTCTGGCGGAATTTGAATAATTTAGGAATCCATAGTCTTTCTACGCGCAGATTAAACCAAGACCCCCTGGAAAATTTTTTTGGCTGTGTCAGGTACAATAGCGGTTCAAACTGCAATCCGACAGTTTCCCAATTTATTGCGGGCGTCAAAACAGCAATAATAAGCAATTTACGACACACAAGTTCAAAAAAAAATTGTGAAGAAGATAATGCGGCACTGGTTGACAATTTAAAAGCTTTTTGATGACGCCCGAATTAAATGTCGAAACGAATATTGAACCTGACATTGACACAGCAGAAATAATTGAAACCGAAATAGATATGGCCTCACCAGAAGCTCAAGCTTGTGCGTATGTGTGTGGGTTCATTGTTAAAAAAATGCGCAACGAAAGCTGCAACATCTGCAAGAAAGTACTTTTAGCAACAGACAGCAATGAACCTGCACACATATTCACAAGCTTCAAAGAGTATGACGAAAGTCATAAAAGCTTAAAATATGTCACGAGTGACCTGGTACAGGCCGTAGAAGTTTCCGCAACCGTAATAAACGAGAAATTCCGTACAGATCTATGGAAACAGAATACTAGAGCGGCTGCCTTATCAACCTTGCAAAAAGTTGACCTACATTTTTTGAAGGTTTGCCCTCTACACTGTAATGAGAATGGTGTTTTTATAAGAACGTCTGTTTTTTATATTGTAATAAAAAGACATCTTATACTAAAGAACAGAGAATTCTCAGAAGAGGAACACAAAAAACAATTGGAGAGAAAAATGAAAATTTTGAAAAATAAATAAATATTGTGTATTGTACTATGTACGTTGTTTTATTTGTAAATGCTTTTTAATAAATACTTTGATTTTAGATGGAGCTGTGAGCATGGAGTTGAGATTCACAAGTACGCGTTTAATATCGCGTTGCGAGTCTCAACTTCGTGCTTGCAGCTTTTTGAAATATCGATCTGAAATCTCCCATTTAAAATTCCCGCTAAAATTTGTTCATATGACCAACCGCCGCAGCGCTAGTAGTATAAACAACGGGAACGTTTTTTTTGTATGAAGTTACGCTTCTTCTCGTTAGAGTATTATGTTCCTTGCGCACGATCCGATATCTCGGCTCTCGCTCTCGCATCGGATCATTCAAGTCACCGTTCCTTCGTTCATCCGACGTTCGTAAAAACCTTAGATTTTAATACAGAAACTATGGCACAAGATGACGCTCATACTTTATGCCGCGTTTATGCACAGTAATCGATCCATAGCGTCACTTAACACCCAGCAGTACGATAGGTGACCAAGAATGACCGTCGTATTTTTTTAAATATTGTGTAGAATCACAACTATTTATCGCAAGTTAAAGTTTTGTATGAATCATGTCTCTAAATCCCCCGTCCGATCCCCCGCTAGATCCGATTACGGCTCAGGAGGTTCATACCGCTATCAAAGATCTTAAACAGGAAAAAGCCCCCGGCTCAGACGGAATTACCAACAAGGTTCTCAAATTGCTCCCTGCTCCCCTGATTTGCCTATTGGCATCTATTTTCAACACCGCAATGGCCAACTGCTCTTTTCCAGACGCCTGGAAGGAAGCAGTTGTCATAGGTATTCCCAAACCAGGTAAACCGCGCTCCGAACCCACCAGTTATCGCCCCATCAGTCTCCTCAAGACAATGGGGAAAGTCTACGAAAGACTTCTCAATAATCGCCTCCATGACATTGCCAAGTCCAAAGGCTTAATCCCTGACGTCCAGTTTTGCTTCAGACCCGGACACTCGTGCGTCCAGCAGGTGCACCGCATCACGGAACACATACTGGAGGGACTCAATTATTCGCGTAAGCCGATCCCCACAGGGGCGCTATTCTTCGACTTGGCGAAGGCGTTCGATAAAGTCTGGCACAATGGTTTGATATACAAGTTATACCAAATCGGGGTGCCGGATCGTCTCGTACTCATACTACGGGACTTCCTCAGGAATCAAACCTTTCGCTACCGCGTCGAGGGATCGCTCTCCTCCCCTCGCCAAATCAGAGCCGGAGTCCCCCAGGGCTCCGTCCTCTCGCCACTCCTCTTCTCACTGTATACCAGCGACATCCCTCGCCATCCAAAGGTAGAACTCGCGCTATTTGCGGACGACACTGCTCTCTACACCTCTGATAGGAACAGGGCTCGTATCACCCGGATTCTCCAATCCGCCGCCACCGCCCTAGGCGAATGGTTTCGGAAGTGGAGAATCGAGGTGAACCCTGACAAAAGCGCCGCCATTCTCTTCGCCAGGGGTCGTGCCCCTGATACGACCACCCATGTTCGGAATAACATAGGGCAACTCTCACTTTTCGGCAGACCTATCCCTTGGGAGAAAAAGGTCAAATATCTAGGAGTCACCCTTGATAGAGGTATGACCTTCGAACCTCACGTAAAACGCGTCCGCGACCGCGCAGCATTCATTCTCGGCCGGTTACACCCGATGCTAGGCAAGGGGAGTAAAATGTCACTTAGAAATAAGTTGACAATTTACAAAACTTGCATCCGTCCGATCCTCACGTACGCAAGCGTGACATTCGCGCACTCTTGCCACATTCGCCGCCTTCAGGTTATCCAAAATAGGTTCATGCGTAGAGCAACCGGTGCTCCATGGTACCTACGTAACGTAGACCTCCATCACGATTTGGAACTCCCCACGATCGCTCAATACATGAAGTTAGCGTCTCGACGCTTCTTCGAGCTAGCTCCCCACCACCCAAACCCTCTAGTAGTAAGCGCCGCCGCTTATTCCACTAACGGTTTACCGACATCCCGTCGACAACGTCGGCCTAGACACGTCCTAGATGACCCCGACGACGCCATCACGATCTCCATCGCGGAAGCCACTCCCCCACCCGATAGTAGTTCACACACAGCACCTACATACCGCCCGCGCCGGCGCGGGCGGCGACCCGCTTCTGGCGCTTACACGCGCTATCGGCGCATTCCAGGCCGCTTCTCCCCGACCCCTACCTCCCCAGCGACGTCCTAAGCCGAGGTCCGTACCCACCTGGGTGCCCTTAGGCAGTCGCTTCTTATAGTAGTTTTTAAGTCCTCCTCCAGGCTGGAGCGCACTTAGCGCTCGCCCCAAAAACCCCGGTGAAGCTGTAAAGGTCATTGGGACCAACAGCAATTATCAGTACGAAAAAAAAAAAAGTCTCTACATCATAGATAAATAATACGAGCAACTATTCATAGAATATGTATCGTAGGTACCTACCTACTTCGTTCGCCAATTTCGCCATTGGCCGCAGTGTGACCAGATTTAGTAGATTTATCGAAATCCTTTTATGATGAAACATAATAATATACCTACCCAAGGGTATCGTGCCGGGTTTTAGCAAGAGCCCTTAATATTTTAGTGGATATTTATTTAGTAGAATGTGGTAAATTTTCACCTCTCTATGTAGTAGATTCGTCTTATAAAATCTGGTCACACTGATTGGCCGTTGACCCATTGCTTAAATTATCTATCTATAGCCCATTGCCTTGGACATATATTCTAATCTGTGGCCCATTGCTTTTTCAATCGCTCTCAATCAGACAAGACGTGGTTTTTCAAAAATGTCTATCACAAAGATAAAGAAGCACGTGTCGAAAAAGAATAAAAAAGCGTGGCGCAAATACTGTGACATAAAAGATGTCGAGGAATTTTTGGAGGATCAACGGCTAGAAGAGCGACTTGGGTAAGTAAGGTTATGTTCCCATCCATGTATTATATATACCTAATTCCATCCAATGCTTCTTGGTTAAAGTGTCGGGGGATGCAAGGAGAAGTCGAAGAAGTCCCCGCGTAGCAGATCTATGCGTGGTTGTCATAATGTAACCTGACATAACCTAATTATATCCGAATCTTGGTCACCCAAATCCACCAAAAACTACTTTCTCATAAAATAGAGTAAAAATAATTTCTTGGAACAAACAATAAAGGGCACTCAATATTGCCCTAAATTGTTTTGGAACACTATTTTATCTATCAGGCAATCATCATGCAATGAGTACACTTTGTGGAGTTACCTGTTTTGGAATATATGCTAAAACTATTATCTGAAGTAATAAGAGTTCTTTATTTACTCTAGTGAAGCAATAACAACGCACCCATTCTATTTAATACTAAAACAAACTTAGTAATCTTTATTTAATTTTGTTTTACAGAAAATTTGAAGTCAAACCCGACAGCGAGTTGTTTGTAGTAGACACCGCAGGTGACATCAAAACTGAGGATGTAGATAAGAAGCCTGTGTCTGCCAGGCTGAGAAAAAGGGGCCTATTAAACAATACACCAAAGTGCTTTGAAATTCTATTGCCTACTTCTAAGGTAGATTTCAAATAAGACAATTATTACCTTTTCATAAATTAACATTGATAATTATTATTATGTATCAGTGGTGCAGAGTTAGAATGTAGGTCTCCCATGTAGGAGATCTGGCATTGATACCAGACATGCCATGTATGTAACCTTACCTCTCCTTTTACATCTTACTCTCTACTTAGTGATATTACCATAACATTGAAGGAAAACTGCACACTGAGGTGAGAAGTGTGTGAAGTGAGGAAGGCAATGGCAAACTGTCAATGTGGTTAATTCAAGGGTGATCAATTCAAAACTCTATTCAATGAAACTATGACTATGAAGAAGATTATAGATATGTGTATGATTTTACTTTTAGGTTCCTGATCCTAATGCCAAACGTAATTATGTTAATGCAGTTGGTACAAAACCTACTGCTCTAAGTAAATTAACAGAAAAGCGTCGCATTGTTAAGGGATCCTATCAGAAGAAGGTTGAATTAGCACGTAAGAACAGAAGGATAGCAATGGACAATAAAAGAAAAGTGAAGCAGACTAGGCAGGACTTCGGTTCGGATCTTTGGGGTGACGATTGTAAGTATTATCTACCTCTCTGTTTATGTATAACTACATTACAGTGGTGAATAAACGAAATTACAAAATTCATAGCTAATATTTGAATGTAATTTTCAAGCTTAATAAGGTATTTGACAAGTGTTCAAGATTTAGTGCATTTCATAAACAACAACAAAAAGACAAATTGATGGTCATATGTGAAAACAGAATTGAAATTCATGGGAAAATAAAATAGCTACATGTAATCAGAAATCAGAAGGTAGAAAGAAACTACAATTTTGTGACATCACAGTACTAAAGTGCCATACAAGCTACATGTATCTTCCCCACTACTAACTTTAATCATAATGTCTGGTGTTAGTTGTTGAGATATAGGAAAATGAATTTTAGATCCATCTTTAGAATTTCCATGTAAGTTGTTGATGCATAAAAAATATAGTATTACCCTATTATGTCTATTATAATCAATTTAGTCCAATAATTTATATTTTTAATATATTTCTATTTAACAGTACCAGAAACAAAGAAAATTCCATCAACTTTGATTGATGAATACTTTTCTCCTGAGAATCAACTGCACAATGTGCCAATCGCCAGACGACTAAGACCAAAACCTCCTTTGTCTAAAACTGTTATCGATAGAACTGCTATAAAACCACCACATCCAGGAGTCAGCTACAACCCTACATATCAGGTGATAAAATTTTGCCATTTGTACTGTATGTGTGCGATCTGTTTTATACCTACTGTCTATTGTGTTACCTACAAAATTAATTTTAAATTTAAAGCAGAAATTGGCTGGGTAGTTTGCTCTCAGAGCTCTGGGTTATTTAAGAGCTAAACTAACAGTTTGATTACAGCAAGTACAATTATTATATTATATTGCTATTTCTAGGAACACCAAGAATTACTTCAGGAGGTTGTTAAACATGAGCAGAAAATGATGAAACGAGAAGCGCATTTGCACCGAGTCACTACCGGCATGTTTAGCAAGGTCTCAGTGGAACAGAAGGAGGTCAGTGTCTAAATGAGATAATAGGTACCTTTTCTTGATTGACATATATTATTTATGGTTTGGTTTTAGGGTTCCGTACCTGACTGGTAAAAAAGAACTCTTATTTATGGTGAGATGTGTGTCCGTCCGTCTGTATGTCACAGCTGTTTTTATCAGGAACTACTAATGTTATCGACTTGAAATTTGACACAGTTGTAGACATTGCTTGCCTACCTCCAAAGTAAAAGAAATTTTGAAATAATTTTATGTTTATTGAAAATGGACAAAAATGTCCGAAACAAGATCATTCCCCCACCTTAAGTTATTCTTAAATTTGCAAGCCAAATTATTCATGTTTTCGAGAAAAAAATATTTTTCTTTTGATAACGGAACCCTCGGTGTACGCGAGTCCGACTTGCACTTGGCCGGTTTCTTTTGTTTAATTGATAATGTTTGTTTTTGATTTTATTGCAACCTGTTTTCATTAAGTTAAAATTGTTATTTTGTTTTACATTTCAGAATCAGTGGCGTGAGGAAATGAGTGTGGGTCTACCACAGCCCCATAACCCTAATAATGAACAATATGATTCCGATACTGATAATAATGAATATAAAGCTGTCAATCCACCAGTAAAGAATAAGAAGAAAGATCATAAAGCCAGAAGGAAGCTACGTGAGCGGCTTGAGGAAAAAGAAAGGCTGAAACGGGAGAAAATAGATAAGAAGAAAATCACCGATATTTATAAGTAAGTATCTATTTATGCACATTTAAATGTTTTCTTTATTTTTACCTGACTAAAAAAATGGGTGTTATTGAATAATTTAAATAAAATTGTGTTTAAAATCCATTCCCTTAAATAGTCTCGCTCTTTGTAAATGCCGCCCGCGAACGCGCCGCCGCTAGTCAAACGATGACTTTTACTTTCATATGTGAGTTTATTAGTTATGCTTATGCATCCTGTTTTCGAGTTCAATATTTTCTTGCGACGTAAATAAATACAAACCTAAATACAATGTATTATATTAGATATTTATTATAAGTATGTTAATGCGAAAATATGTCCTGCAATACTAAAGTGTATTATTTGTTTTACATTCACTTTTACTATACATAAAGAAATGTATAATGCTAAGCGGGTCACTCCAAAACACTTGACTGCGATAAAAATGGGCTCAAAAACCTTTTTGAGCCCATCTCTGGTTGTCAGTTTGCCATAATAACACACATCGATTTTTCTGTAGAAGCCGATACAATAAACATAATGGAAATGGATTTTTAATTGATACATGCATTTTGCCAATGCGAATTTTAATGCGCTGATTATGTGATACATATTCAAATGTTAGTATGTCTAACTTTACTTCATTGCTGTGTTCAACGCATTGTAAGGATATATAAATGTGTACCCTTTATATAGTTACTTTACCTTACTTTGAAATTGGAAATTAACTGTTTCGATTTCTGTGCCAGAGTAGTTTAGCATTCTCGAGTAGTTGGTGCGGTTACACCTGGTCGTCGACCGTCTGGGCGCTTACAGCATGGCCGCATGCTTAATAAACATGATGGAAATGGATTTTTAATTGATACATGCATTTTGCCAATGCGAATTTTAATGCGCTGATTGTGTGATACATATTCAAATGTTAGTATGTCTAACTTTACTTCATTGCTGTGTTCAACGCATTGTAAGGATATATAAATGTGTACCCTTTATATAGTTACTTTACCTTACTTTGAAATTGGAAATTAACTGTTTCGATTTCTGTGCCAGAGTAGTTTAGCATTCTCGAGTAGTTGGTGCGGTTACACCTGGTCGTCGACCGTCTGGGCGCTTACAGCATGGCCGCATGCTTAATAAACATGATGGAAATGGATTTTTAATTGATACATGCATTTTGCCAATGCGAATTTTAATGCGCTGATTGTGTGATACATATTCAAATGTTAGTATGTCTAACTTTACTTCATTGCTGTGTTCAACGCATTGTAAGGATATATAAATGTGTACCCTTTATATAGTTACTTTACCTTACTTTGAAATTGGAAATTAACTGTTTCGATTTCTGTGCCAGAGTAGTTTAGCATTCTCGAGTAGTTGGTGCGGTTACACCTGGTCGTCGACCGTCTGGGCGCTTACAGCATGGCCGCATGCTTAATAAACATGATGGAAATGGATTTTTAATTGATACATGCATTTTGCCAATGCGAATTTTAATGCGCTGATTGTGTGATACATATTCAAATGTTAGTATGTCTAACTTTACTTCATTGCTGTGTTCAACGCATTGTAAGGATATATAAATGTGTACCCTTTATATAGTTACTTTACCTTACTTTGAAATTGGAAATTAACTGTTTCGATTTCTGTGCCAGAGTAGTTTAGCATTCTCGAGTAGTTGGTGCGGTTACACCTGGTCGTCGACCGTCTGGGCGCTTACAGCATGGCCGCATGCTTAATAAACATGATGGAAATGGATTTTTAATTGATACATGCATTTTGCCAATGCGAATTTTAATGCGCTGATTGTGATACATATTCAAAAGTTAGTATGTCTAACTTGTATAGTGTGTACTCTTTGTATAGTTACTTTACCTTACTGATTAAAGAGATTGGAAATTATTTGATTTTCACCACTATGTTTAAAAACTTAATCAAACTGTCTTATTGACACATCTAAATCTGTTAGGCCGTTTAAATAATAATAACCACAAACATATCAACACTCATCTGTGTTTATAGTTTTAGTAGAATTATATATAGGGATATACTTAATTCTATTATTTTATTTTGTGAAGCAAAATCTTGAAATTATGTTTAATACATACATTGCATATGAGTGTCCATTTTTATATTTATTTATTACTTGTATTTTACTATCATAAATTATTGATTTGACATGTTTACCTACTGTGATGTTTTATGTATTATGTTTTATTTTACATATTACTGGTGAAAATAGACGAATTTTTCAGTTCCTGTGTATCGCAATTATTATAGCCAGTAAAGCGATAGCATTAAATGGTAGTAATTAATTTTAAAAGTGATTGTTAAGAAGCAAAGTTAAGAAATATCAGCAAGCGAAATTTATCAAGATAGCCATGTCACATGTTTTTATATTTAGTTGATTTTTTAATCAATACCCCTTAGGGTCTCATTACACATGCACGATCGATATAGATTGGTGGTATTGATCAAAATCGATTATAGACTGTTTAACGTCGATCATCTAAACCGATCTGCCATCGATTGAGCATTGTTTGAGGAAAATATCCAGCTTTGGTTGATTGATCGCACCAACTAGCACAGGGTTCGATGTGTGTATGGTGTTTGAATTTTAGAACGATCAGTTGCCCCTAAATCGCCTGTCGATTTTATTGTTATATTCACAATGATTTCGTTCACCGATAAAAAAGTCGAAAAAGGCGTCTTAGCAACTATGCCACATACACGCTCTCTTTTCCTTAACATGAAATTATTGTTGTCTTATCCATTTTTATTGCGCTACCTATACAAACTGTTACAAAAATAACATAATTCTTATGTAAATATAAACTAAAAAAATATTCTTTTGTACTCAACCTGTAATGGTCAGCACTCAAAACAATCATTTAACAGAATCAACGGCTATTATTTTAGAGTGAAATGGAAGGTGTAATGTGAAATGGAAAAAATATGTTTGTACTAGGGATATCTATTATAGTTTATTTATCTAAATTTCACTATTTCAGACTACGCAAACTTCAGTCCTCTATATCTAAGAACGAAAAGCAGCAAGAAGAGGTTCGAGAGAAACGAACAACTAAGAAAGTTATTGAAGCCGCAACTGCGCTGCCCAAACTAAACGCACATAAACTCCCAGTTAAAGAGCCGGAGTTTGTAGACCCGGAGCAACTGACCGGCGATTTGAGACACGTGTCTGCTAGCAGTAAGTATACAGTTACCGTGCGTGAGCTCATAAAAAACATTCGGATATAGCCTAAAATCGGCCTCTATCTCTGTCTACGCGTATCGTTAACAATAACCGAAGCACACCAAAGTTTTCAAGGCCCGAATGTTTAACCAAAAGCTCACGCACTGTAGAAAACATAATGAATAATCTAGTAAATTTCATTAAAACATTCGATTTGCCGGATGGAAGTAAATTAAAATGAGACTAAATTTATAGAACATCTGTAATTGAAATTTATGGAACACTAGTGAAACAAGGTGCCATTACCTAGTTCCATGATGTAATGAAATATAGTTCAGTATTACATTATGGAACTAGGCAATGGCACCTGGCGTTAGAGTATGTAAAGATTAGTCTGAGGAAATGATTGATGAATACCATGGTATATTGACTATTACGTCACTGCTGTTTCACTGTGTAATAAAGATGGGTAACTCCGGATGGAAACGGGTTCGCGGTTCCGTGTCCGGCGTAGAACCTAGCGTTCCAGGTCCGAACGCCATTCGGTACTGGATCATTTCGAAACTGTATCGATGCGCGTGAATTGGAAAGGTAGTTATATGTCAAGAAAAACTCTTAGATTTGTTACTTATTGCTTTGGTTTCTATTTTGGTTTGGTATTGAACACAACGGTGGTGAATTTAAAAAAATGAAAAATCGTAATTTTTTAAATCGAGAAGTGAATACTTTAAAAAAAAATGATAGTCAAATGTTCTCCATAAAAAAGGTTAGCACAAATCGGTTTATTTAGTATGTTCCTTTTTGCGTTCGTATAGTTGCAGAATAATAAGTAGTTCAGATACGGGATCTGACACCACATTTGTTGCATATTAGGTAACAGTACCGCGGACCTGGATGTAAGTCCGGAACTAGTAAAAGAAAAAGCCGAAGTTACCCATCTTTGCTGTATTATGTTACTTATTAGTTATTATTATTATACATACGGATATCATTATCAACTAACGATAATTATCCTTAATAATGTTATAATTGTTATAATTTATTACTAACGGTCCTGAATAGGTGATATTTTCAGTAGTAACATTACGTAAGTAATATTTTATGAAAGTTATATATTTTTTAATTTCTAGCTAACCTGTTGCGCGATCGCTACGAGTCACTGCAGCGCCGAGGTGCCATCGCTGGTGCCAAGCTGATGATGAAGAAGAGGAGGAAACTCAAGAGCTACTTTAAATCAGGGCATAAGGTCACCGACCAAGAGATTGAACGCTATATCAATCAAGTATCAAGTAATTGAGATAGTGCAGGCACATATTGTACGTAAATTGTATAATAAAATTCCTTCATGTAGTAAGTAGTTGGTTTTATTTTAGATCGTAAACTTTTTCTCGTTTCGCAGCGCACTTTATGCACTATTTTTAACCCCCAACCGATCGAAGTAGGGCGTGTTATAAGTGTGACACGTTAGTCTGTCGGTCTGTGGCATCGTAACTTGAGAACGGATGGTCCGATTTGGACCCGGTTTTTTAAAATTTAATAGATAATTTTGTCGCGAGTTTTCTTAGCTAGGTCTGATAAAAATGGAACCAGTGGTTTCCAAGATCTTGGAGTACCTTTGAAGTCAGATGGGATCTCTGGAACGGTAATAGTTAGATGGTTCGAGTTTGAGCTCAAATATTCAGGTTCATCGTGCGTTTCTGACATCTGAAACCTTGAGGATCTGATGATGACCAGGAAAAAGTAAGAGGGTCTCCACGATAGTGTCGGGAGTTTCTTAAATTTTTAAATGTAAGCAAGGTTAGCAGCGCATCAAAAACCCTCTAATATTAATACAGTGAGATGAGATGTCTATGGGCGACGGTGAACACTTACCATCAGGTGGCACGTTTACTTGTCTGCTCTTTTATTCAATAAAAAATATGTAATCAATGCATTTCCGTCAGCTTTTTTATAAGTTTATTAATTGATAGAATATTTCAGGACTTTCCTTAAAGGCCAGGAAAATAACACAACATATTTTACAAAAATTTAATATAAAAGATTTTCTAATATTACACTATAGCTATATATTTACTACTATTTTACAATAAATTCAATTGGCAGTGTAACAATAACTAAATCTAAGTACAAATAAAGTAGGTAACTCAGTAAACCATAAGTCTATACTTTCCGAAAAATATAAGAAAATATTAGAGGATTCATTGTGCTACTAAGCAATAAGTCTCTTAAACACTTATTTCCATAACAAAACGTAATAAGTTAACTAATTGTATTATGTTATACTTACCAACACCTACACTTCGTCTATATTACACTGAATGGTTAATTTTGAAACTATTGTTTCTAGGACGACGATGCGCTTATAATGGTATTGATATGTTTAACTTTATCGAATTACAACATTTCCAACAATAACCTATTATTGAAAAATTTAAATGGCTTCTTCAATTTTGATAAGACAAAACAGCTATCTATACAAAATCACATTTACAGTGTCAATTATTTATATTTAGGGTTTGTACTGAGCATAACAACCCCTAAATATAAAATTAAAACTCTTTATTACAATTACAAACAACTTAAAATTCTTCAACCCCACCGTGCCGCAATAGTATAAAGCGATCTTAATAATTCCAGTGCCCTCGTGTCAGCTGCAGTTTTTAAGTCATTTCCTTGAGGAGCAATTCTAGCTTCTGCTACAGGATTCTCAACTCTCGGGGCTTTTGATACACCCGGTTCAACAGGGGACGGAGATGCCCGTACCAAGAATTTTTTAGCACCTCTGCGGTTAATTGCCGTTAAAGGTGTTGTTTTTGGATGTTGCGTTGTTGAAATAATTTCAACTGAGACCTCAGTCGGTTTTATACTTTCCGGTGTTGAAGGATTTGATAGAGAATTAATAGCATTTGGGTCATAATTTAACTTTTTTCCTCTTCTCTCCGATTGTCTGGCTGGTTTAATTTCTTGTTTCTCAACCACCCTATCCATTCTCCTATGTGAATTAATTTTAATAGTTTCGTAATCGGTATCTGTGGTGGAGATATCTGTAACTCCTTCTTCTCTAGCAATTTCATCCATGTCTTTTTGTGAAACTGCCATTAGTGCTTCCAACAGTGCCTTCTTGGATGCCTCGGCAGTTGTATTGTGATCATCGTCGCATGTCTGAACTAAAAGAAGTATCAATCTTCTGACGGTTTTCGATTTAGTTTTCTTCATTACGTTCATAAGTTTCTCTGTTGTAGTAGCATTCATTCCCCCCATTATTTCCTTTGCTTTTTCTACAACTCTGTCAGTAATTGTTGTCAAATCTTGAGCAGGTTCCGTGGAAGTTGAATCTCTTAATAATCTGGCAACTCTGTCATCATTTTGATTTTGGTTTCCTGGTGTAGCTAATTCTACATTGACTGATGATGAGAAAGCTGGTTCACTTGTGCCTGTATATTCTGTCGGAAGAGTTGTAGCTGTGTTCTGTAGCCAGGCATCGGTTTGTCTTACTATTGGTTGAGATACTTGTTCACGACCAGATGGACTAAGTTTGTCATTCAAAGTGATGGGATCTATGACAGTGCTTTGCCAGTTTTCGAAAGTACTTGGCCATTGAAATTGATACGTCGTTTTATCATTATCAGGGGACGTGAATATACTACTAGATATTGAAGATACTGTGGTGTAAGCTTCAGTATCCTCTATTTTGCCTGTTGTAGTTGGTTGACTAGTCGTTACTACTGTAGTTGAATCGAAGTCTGGGAGTGTTGGTGCCTCTAATTCTTCCGAGGGTTTCTTCACAGTTGTTTTAGTTTCATCAAGGTTGATCTGTTTACCTTGACGTATATTATTATTTTGAGGAGTAACAAAAGATTGGCTGTGAGCTCTTTGGAGCTCTTCTTCGTTTTCTAATTCGATGCTGTCAGTTTCGGTGAAATATACAGCTGTAGTGAGTGGTAAAGACGTAGTTTTAAGTTTTTTACTTTCAAAAATATTAGCATGTGAATTAGTTAAGGGCGCTGTGGTTGTATCTGACGCGTCAACGCCCCAGGCTGTAGGCAAATTCGTCACTTCAATGTAGTCATTTAAAGGTTTAGCTTCCACAGGATTTAGTCCTTTTCCGTAGGGCGAATTATTAGGTTGAAATGTATTATTCTCGAATCCTGCAAATTTCGGAATGTAGCTATTTTCTGTCGTAGTAATATAATTACTATGTGTATTGACTACACCTGCTACCGTGCTAGTAATTGGGATTGGTGTAGTTGAGGGATCTTTAGGAGTAGATGCAGATGTATATGATGCTGATATCCTACCGCAACACCTAAAAGGACTCCACGGGGTTGTTGATCGGGACGTTGTAGATATAATTTCTGTACTTGGAGTTTTATGTTCTTCGGAAATAGTAGGATAATCCGTGGCAATGTTTAAAGACTTTGAATCTCTTAAAGATGCCAAAGCAGGCCTGGCTTTATTGTCATCTGAGAAACCCAAGATTTCATCGTCTTCCTCGTTAACGGTCGTCGTTGGTTCCGTGTTATAATTTTCTTCAGTAGTTGTTAGCATATCACCAAAGGATGGATGAGTGGGTCTAATATCCGAAAGTACTTTTCTAAACTGTACTGGATCCTGCAGGTATGCTGACAGGGCATGAGTGAATACTTGAGCTAGTTCTCTGATTTGAGGAGAAGTGGCAATGGGGTTCTGGCTTTGTTGAACTGTTAAATCTTCTGCTAATTCATTGTAGGTTCCATTAGGGTCTAATTTTATTTCTTGTAATAATTCGGAATTATCTGCGCCGTGACCAAAGAGAGTACTATACTTGTTAATAGTGTGACGACTAAAAAGTGCGGGTAATCCATCTTCATTCGTTCCGTAATCGTCGAATGCAGGCGTTGTGGTTTCAGTGTCTTCTGGGTAATGTGTAGTTGACAAGTTATCCAAAGCGGTCGCATAATAAATAGCCAAAGTATGCAGAGTTTTTGGTGTTAGAGAAGGCGGAACGACAAGTCCTGGTCTGTTTGGCAAGTCTCCATAATATTTTTCAGTAATAGTTGTTGGTGTAGTTGACTCCGTAAGATCAAAGTTGTCCAGGTTCAATTTTCTCATAAGTCTCTCTCTTCGCTCTTGATAGGACGGTTCAGTTGTTGCATAATTGACATGGTTGGTGCTGGAATATACGTCGTACCTATCGGAAGAGGCTGTTTCACCGAAATATGGATTTGCAGCTCTCGTTGTTTGCGGAATTTTAGTAGCAGATTCAAAGAAGTCGGCTGTAATTTTATATTTCAAACTTTCTTTATTTTCAAACGCGTCATTGCGTTCTGTAACCTGAGTAAACTTCTCCGTGGTTGTAGTTTGAGTTTTATTTTTCTCTTTTTCTAAGAAATCTTTTAATAAAGATACACCAGGTCTGGTATACGGTTCACGATGCTCATTCGAAGAACTTGTGTAACTTTTTGTGTAAGGTACTAATGTTGGTCGTTTGGTAGTCGATTCATGCGCGACCACGGTTAAATGTTTGTCACGTATATCATACAGTGTAGTTAAAGTCGGATTGCTTTTGGTTTTACTTTGTCTAGCTGTAAGATTTGGAGTATAAACCGGATATGGTCGATAGTTCTTACTGTTGTAATCTTGCAAGAATTGCCTGTTATTGTTATTAGTAAATGACGCTGTTTCCGCTGCTACTTGCATTTCCCTAATATTATTGTAATCGTTAGCAGTCGCTGCTGTAGTTCTGTACGTGCTAGCATCGGTATATGTAGGCAAAGTGGTTCGTGTTGGCACATTGCCGAAGTTGTTTGCTATAAGCTGAACGAGATTTTTTCTTCTCTTCTCAAAAGCAGTAGTAGCTTGGGTCCTCTGCGTAGGATTGAAAGTAGAATCACTATAGAATGCCTGATAACTTCTTGATGTTGATTTGACATTTGAAGGCTCGTTTTGTAATCTTTGTCTGTGTCGAAGCAATCTTTCAGTAGTGCTAGGAACGTTAGGAGCTCGTCTTGTTTCCGCTCGAATATTATCAGCTCCAATTTGTTGAAGGTCGGCATTCTTGGATAAACTCTGGGCTATTTTCTGTGTTTTCTTTTGTTCATTGGAGTAGTATTCGGCACTGGACTCGTAAAGTGCCGGAGCAGAAGCGCAGTCCACCTTGAACCACCAGTCACAAATGAGATGCGACTGGCTGAAGATGGTGCCGTTTGGACACAAGAACGATATCTTGCGGGACGTATCACAGATATGGAATACCTGTAAGATAAAATATCGCAATTTAACAACAAATTTTAGGTAATGTTGGTGTTACATTATTGTAGGCATAATTATTATAATGTCGCAGGAAAATACATATACAGATAATTGAACAATTATTTTGCTTGGAATTTGCTAAATGTGTTAATTTGACCAAATCATTTTCTGCGACGTGTGTAGTTATAATATTGGTTTTAATTACCTGGCAATCGGTCTCCAAGTCAGCATAATATCCTGTCGGCACGTTCTTGCAGTTGAAACCTGTGTTGGGAATATTTGGAAACGCTGGAAAATCCACACCGGCCTTGCCTATTACACCTGCAATAATTTGAAGTTTAAATAAAATATCTACATTTAAGTCTACGAATTATAATACAGCAAAGTGTTTACTTTACTTTTACTTTTTTTCACTGTTTTCTCATGTGAGTACATGACATGTACATGTGGGACTTTGTGAAACATACCTTAGTATAAGGCATGTCATTGTGAATCGTTTTAAAGGTTGTTGTGAAAGATTACACCACAGAAATCGGACTACTTACGCTCTCTACTCAGTCGGACTACTAGAGCATATATTCTCTCTCACTCACATCGCATGCGCCAACTGGCAGACGCGGTTTCCATATATAAAACTTCGCGATTTCCAGATATATCCTATTAAATGTCTGGTATAGGAAGTGTAGACATCCATATTTTTGATGTAAAAAGCTTATTTGGAATTTTCGTTTTATTGATAATCTCACACGAATCCCTGGTAAACGCAGTACGTTTACTGCCTTTCGTTGTTACTCACGGATCGTCACTATTTACAGATAGGTAGGTAACTCGTATAGTTCGAAAAATTGAGAATCTGTCTATCCATATAATCAAGAAGTCATAGGCTACCTTGGTGCTCGACGACGTCAAGGTCGGGCTGACTGTCAGCAGGAATGAGCCGCTTGACCAGTGCCTTCCCCTCAGTGTAGGACTCGAACCCAGCGGCGCCCATCGCCTGCGCCAGCGCTTGCAGACTCTCTGCGCTTGGAGACGGTAGATATAAGTCTGATCGCGTTGTGTCCTGGAAAATTAAACCAATAAGGACGTTTAACTTTATAGCCGATTTTAAACTCCTATTTAAGCACATTGTGACGTAGAAGAAAATATACCTTTCTACGTTGCGGCAATCGTCGGCTTCCGTCACAAGCACCTGAAACACGATGATATATTTATAATGTTTATATAACATAGAGATTAATAATAATAGAGCAGTGTAGTATCGTAATGACTGCCAAGATAACAGAAACTGCAATGTCAGATTGTGTACTTTAGAATAATGAACTTATATAAATTTCCAATATTCTTTATTAAATCACTCTATGCCTATGCGATGTGGTCAAAACGGTTGTAAAGCTTTAGTGGCATAGTAGCTAAGACGCAGGGCTTTGTACAAAAAAGTTTTTCCGATTTTTTTCAAATGTACGTAAACATTTACTGACTGGTCTAACGAAAACAGGAAAGGTAAACTGAGATAACTAGTGTTTGAAATCGTTTGGGTTCACAACGTCCACTTCCTAAATGGTCCACTTCCCATAACGTCCACTTCCTAAAAGGTCAACTCCTAAAAATACCATTTCCTAAATTGTTCACTTTGTTGCTTCAGTTCTAAAAGGTCCACTCCTAAAAATACAATTTCCTAAATTGTTCACTTTGTTGCTTCAGTTCCTAAGGCGTCCTGTTATGGGAGTGGATCATTTAGGAAGTGGACGTTATGGGAAGTAGACTAAACGTTAAAAACGGGGAAGGCAATGGCAAACCACCCAATATCACGACACGACAATTATCACGACCTTCATCTAGGAAGGAAGGAGGAATAAAATACGACTAGAAAGAAATAAAAGGGCGATGCTTGCGCCGCAATTAACTCGTCATAACTATTATTTAATATATGAAATCGTGCCCTAATTGAGCCAATGTCGATCTTATTAGTGATTTATGGATGTACGATATTGAAAGACAATATACGGTTTAAATCTCTAGGTGTAAATCTATAGAGGAACGTCAGCGTCTCGAGAAACATTGACATTGTGAATTTCATATACGAGTAGGTGTATATGAAATACACAATGTCAATGGTTCTCTAGAAACGGACATTCCGTTATATATTATATGTTGTGAATATAATATCAGTAAGGAAATAAGGTATAGTGAATGAAATGTTAGTCATCCACTATTTTCTGTTCGCTCCATATCTCGGCGATACAATATGGCATAATGAACAGCAGGGGTCGCAAAGATAGTACATTAGGTGAAAGTTAGTTGTATCGACTTATATGATCGATGTTTCACCTTTGCTAGGGTTGATGGAACCTTCATATTTATTTATATAGCTCTTTAGCAAAGCCAAATGTTTCTTAAAGTTGTTTTGAATGTAATATAAAGTTTGCTATAAGCATCGCTTTAAATGACAGTCCTAACCATAGCGAAAAAAAACCGAATCGGCGACTGAAGTGCAATGAGTAAAGACAGTTTTTCGATCAAAAAGTCCTTACTATACTATCTTAATTTTTTATTTTTTTATATCTCAATATAGTATATTAATATGTCTTTTACTACAAGTTAGAACTAGTAAATTGTGATTATTTTGATATATTATATATAGTTTCCAGGGCATTGTATATAAACTGTGTCTTGTATAAAATATCTGTTGAAACATATTTAATTTAAAACCAGCTGAGATAAGTAAATTAATAGTTGCTTCATTTTACGCAATATTAGCTTTCGCCTGAGCGTGCCTGTACTATGCTATCTCACAGTATAAAAATACAGTATAGAATCTTCATATTATATATTGAATCTTAGTAAAGTAAGGTCAGGGAGACGAAATATAGAATGTAAACAAACTTTTAGGGGTTCATTTTTATTTAACAAAATATCTACAAATTTAAAACTATTTATACTAATAATCGTCGTCTGTATACTATAAATTTCCTTATTTTAATAATTGGCCCCTGAACTTAAACTATTATCTTCAGAACTTGTCTTCAGAAGAGTCCGAATCGGTCACATTTATCCACATATGTAGGTACCAATGTAATGTATACAATATTTGACTTCTGTGCATTTATCACAGAGGTACCAATATAATGTAGCATTTATCACAAAACTATCTATGGTATTTACAAACTATAAAAAGGAAAATGTTGTTTCGCTGGCCTGAGTTTAGGTGTGCGAAGCAATCGCCCAAACGCACATTGCGTGTCGTCATTGGGCGAGTTCGACTTGTCTGTCAGCTCATCAGAAGTAGTTGCGCTAAGCGCAGTATAGGTATATAGCGCGCTACGTACCATTGTACCTATGGCCTCATAGTAAAACCCAAGAACCTACATAGACTACTAAATCATAGTCATTCAGACACTAACTGTATTCATTAAAGCCCATGGTACTTTTTATTATAGGACAAATTTGTTTTATAACTTAGCCTTTTCTATAAAACCTTGAGCGATTAGTCCTTCCTAAGGTTGCTTAGGAAGGACTAATCGCTCAAGGTTTTATAGATACGCAGCCATTATTTCCCCTCTATAATATATTACACACCAAGTATAGTATTTATCTTCCCTACACTAACTACGTTGCTAGTGTACGGGTTGGCTGTAACCTCCCTTCTTTCCTACTATCCCGGCTTCACCTTCTACACTCCTGTCCTTTCTACGTGGATCACCGGTAGCGCGGGCAGAGGATCGGCGTGTACAGCTAGGTGACCGGGGGTGGATTAGCTCATGAATTAGAGTAGATCATGCATCCGTGTTCGGTTGTTGTAGACGGAATCAGGGAGAAAGGTGGTGACTACCGCACTTGCCATAACTCTAGTCATACTATATGCAACATTCTAGCGCGAAGGTATGAGCCTAGCAACAGAGCTCCTCTACCTCTCGTCATCCTATTGTAAACCTGACATCGAGTCCTTGCAGCTGAACAGCTGGCTGGTGAGACACCGGTACGGTACGGAGCGATTAGGCCTTCCTAATCTGGAGAAGGGCTAAAAGAAACTTGTGCGGCTAGTAGCGTAATTCCGTACTGTCCGTTTTATACTGTGCACTGAGCGTGCCGGAGATGTGCTGTCTTCTAGCTAAACACCAGCCAGTTCAGCGTGAGAAGGCGCGGACTAAGATTAATCAGATGATAAGGTCGGGAATAATAAAATCACCGCCCCGAGGTACAATTCGATTGTTTACAGTGTGTGGATCATTATCTGCCATATTTAACTTCTATTACACGACATCTCGGTAAGAGGTAGCCCTGCGCAATCGGGCTTAATAATATGGTCGGTTATGTAAATAAACAATATTTATCTGTACGTATTATATTTATATTTTGTCCTTACTATTTCATATAGTATTGTTATTGGGTTGAAGTTGGGAGTTTACTCTTTAAATCACGAAAAATAATCACAACGGAGACTATAGGTAATCGGTCGGTCTATAGTTCTAAATGTGGTACAAAAATCTTAAGCCTGATATAAAATGTATATGTATCTTGTGCTATATATATAGGTAATTGCATTTTCTGTCACGGCTTTTCTATGTTAATTTATTTAGTGTTTAGTCCTTCCAATAATATTTGTATAACAAATTGTCGCGTTTACAGAATACTTATTATATCCTCAATACCTAACACATAAACGTTAAACCACAGACCGTATATTAAACTGTGACGTTTTACAGTTCCTATATTGCTTGCATTGCATATAGGTGAATACGACAAATTCATATGTTGAGTAGCTATGTCAAATTACGTAAAAAGTTACATATATTACAAATAAGGTTAATAAAAGTTATATTCAAAATTGTATCTTCCCATGAAGCTAACATTGAAAAGGTACGTCTAACAGCTTATATTACTATAAATTCTAATTAAAACATTAGAATTGAAATTTTACATCAGCCTAATATTTTTTTGTATCCCTGGGTGGTATATTTCTTCAATATACAATGCAATATACACTACGTAGTTAAAACCAAAAAAATATTTTAACACAATTTTTAAATTTAATCAATTATCAAGGGCATCGCTTTGCTTATCGTATGATTAGCGGCCAACCTTTGTCAGAGTTGTTCAGGCCGCCCGTAGGCCTCTGACATGGCTTAACGACTGCTGTCGAACGACAACAACCGGGACCGTCGTTAACGTGCTCTCCGAGGCACGGCAAGCAACCGGGCATTTGGGTACGCAGACGACAGCACGGTTATTGTTGTACGCGGTGGTTCTGGTAAAATCCAGTCTCAAAAAGAGGCCATGGTTAGGTCTAAAATTTAACTTTAATAGCTGTGTCAGATTGAGGCGATGCCAATCTGGTTGAGTTTAACGCCACCAAAACGCAGGCTGTCTATTCACCGCTAAACGGAGTCCCTTTCACCTGACTCCGACTTTCCGGGATGGATCCGTAGTGATTACCGACCATCTCAGCTTTTTGATGTTGGATCTGGCTTCCAAACTCTATTGAGTGAAAAGCTCAGACCGCAGCCAAAAAACTTGGCATTCTGTTTAAAGTTAGGCGGTACTTGAAATCAGCACAGCTTTTAAACCTTCGCCAAGCGCAAGTCCAGTCGTGCATAGGAGTACTGCTGCCACCTTTGGGAAGGCTCAGCAAAGTACCAACTTGTACTTGACTCAGTGGAGAAACGCGCTATGTATGCGCCTTATACGTGACGTAGCGCTGGTAAAAGCTAGATTGCAAAGTTTGGAACACCGGCACACGGTTGCCTGCCTATCGGTATTTTATAGGATACATTCCGGGGAGTATGCATCGGAATTATACGACCTAATAGGGTATTTGACACTTTTTTGAAAAGTATGTTAAAATGTTTAAATCATAACCATTTACTATTTTTTTATTTACTCAAAATAAAGTCGCTAAAGTTTTTCTATTTAAATGATTAAATGTGAAATGTTGTTTAAGAAAATATCATTTCGATTTTAATCATTAAAAATTCCCGCGAAAACGCTGGTCGCCGTGATAGTTTGTATTTGGTTAAATAAACAAACAAAACAAAACTGATCGCCCTAAATTCGTTGTGTTGTTTAATCGATATAATAGTGACGTCACACTTAACAGCGTCATGGCGGATAGCGTTTCGGGTCACGTGATATCGATTTAAAACTTAAATTATTAAATTAAAATCGTGATTTCATGATTGGAAATCAATATTTTTCTGTTTCCCATTACTTAATCTATCATATTTACATATTCTCATAATTTATTGTTTATGATGGAAAATAGCATATTCCAGCATCTCCATTCCATCTTCGGACTACCAGATTCGAGGAGTTCCATCCTTATGTAAGTTGATATATCATCTATTAGTACAAATCGATTTACTTCTTCGTTCACTATGCGAACAGCTAAAGATATGAAATAGACTGCTCGACGTCTGTTTCCCGAAACCTACAACCTTGGGATCTTCAAGGCCCGATTGAATAGGCACTTACTACATACTAGACCCACATGCTGCATCGTCGCTTACCATCAGGCGAGATTGAGGTCAAATGTTGGTATAGTGGTAAAAGAAAAATTGAACTTTAACATAGGCATAACTTCAGAAACCAGTAATACCTAATGAATAGTATTAATTACACAACAAGTTAAAAGGATTCTTTGTCTTGAGTTACAGTCATTTGAAATTGAAACAAGAATATGACACGATCATCACGATTGTCCATTTAACATACTCGAAGACAGTGGAAGACATGCAAATTGGTGCCATCCAAGCGTACTGACCTTTAACACGAGTGCCGTCAGAAAAGTGTTGACATGGAGTGACAAATTGATCACGCAGAGGCGCAACATCACGCCCGCACCCACGCTTGCACGCGACTCAGATGATAGGGGTCATACCGGTTATCGTTGGGTTACCAGTACGAATTCGTGTGTTAATTAGTAGAGTCAGTATTTTTAATTTTGATTTACTACTTTATATCGATTGGACCCCCTCGGAGATTATTGACGTGAGAGTTTTGTACTAGTATGTATATATATAGATTGGATATCGAAGATAAGCATTGGAAAATAATTTTCATACAAATTCATTCTATACAGGTTGTAAAATTACTTACTGCTTTTTACTGAAATTGCAATAAAAAATAATGACAATATTTCTTCACAACATTGTAAACAAGCTTGACATTTGCTAAGATGGGAAGTGGACGAATTGAACCTAAACGCTGATGATTACAAGATTTTGTACTGATTATAGTAAAGCAAATATCACTGGGTTACACCATGGCTAATGGTTTGTCTACACAAATATTGTAAAAACTACAATATCGGATAATACGAATGTTCGAATCGTTACTCGTGACCGTGACGGCAGTCATAAAATTCGAAGTTTGTGTGATATATTCGTAATCTCATAATTACTATACTAAAACCGCGTAACAGGCGGATCGCCCGCGACGGAAGAGGGGCGCGAGGCGAGATGACAGAGGGCGAGCATGCGTCGTGCGGGAGGTGGGGCCTGCCACCCGCTCACCCTCTGTCGTCCAGCCCCGCGCCCCTCTAACATAGCGAGCTATCCGCCTGTTACTCAGATTCACTATAGTCTTTTGCTATGAAACTGATAATTCTTACCTATTGTCAACAATGTGACAATTAATATAGCCCATGAAGTCATTTTGACCGCTGAATCTCCCCACTTCCGGCGCATTTTGATCTGTAACAAAATAATAATGAGGTATTTACAACTTGGATAATACAAAAGCACAGAATACTAATCAATCAAAATCAATTCCCCCGCAGTTAGTGAGCGCGACCAGTAGCGCACTGTTCCGGCTAGCGTATTTATCACGCTCACACACCCCAAATTATCGAATGCGTAAGGCGCGCTGCAGTTGGGCGAGTAATAGGTGATTATAATCGCTGAATTATAAGGAGTGTTGCGAGTGTGACAAAAGCTTGTGTTATGTTTACGGGCAAAAATAGAGGTAAGTATGTAAAAGTTTTTCGTTACGGAGCATACCTTCAGGATGTAAAGATTTGTAGGTATGAATAAGTGAAAATGAAGAGGTTTGAGAGTGTAACAGAGATCCGGTTGAGGAAAATAATAGGTATTTCTCACGGCAACTGTCACGAACTTAGCGCGCGCGCATGTCAGGCGCCATCAGGTATCTAGACACGTTTTGTTATATAGGTGGAAGTTTAAGGTTTAAAATAATTTCACATTTATATAGACATAACTTATTATGTCTAAACTTGTGTTATAACTTTTTATATCACATAAATAGCATTAAATCAAACAAGATGAACTGATTTGTCACAATCAGAAAAACTGATTGTGACAAATTATTACTTTTTTGTCCACGTTTGGTTAATTTGACATTCACCCATATATATAGGTACTAGATACCTAGTTTTGGATTAATCGTCATGCCTTGCCATCATTCGACGTAGGTAAAAGGTAAGGCACCCTGTAATATAAGTAGGTAACGTATACGGTGAAGAAGTAGAAAGTCCTCGTGCTATCATGGCAAGAGTACCGCATTGCCGGAAATCATGCCGTTTTCAATATATGTACATATATTTGCTTTAGAATATATCACCTACCGACTACTAATGCATGGTACCTAGTACATTTTCTTTAGTATATACTAATATTGCAAATGTTTCTGGGAACATGTGTGAAGGATAATGAATTGAACAAATTAACATCAAATCTTCATGCCTCTGAAATAATTAAAAGTCTTGAATGTCTTGACAGTTCAGGCACAGAATACTAAATAGTACAGAAACGACACTCTCCGCCTCCACCTGACTCAATTCCCCCCGTTAGTGAGCGCGATCAGTAGCGCGCTGTTCCGTATTAGCCTATTTCTCTCTCACACATACGCGCAATCTACTAAATGCGTACGCCGCGAGTAATAGTAACCTATTACACGCACAACTACAGCGTCACTTATAATAGCTGCATTGTAAAGAGTTTCGCGAGTGTGATCCAGGTTCCTAAGAATACCTAAGGGTTTCATAACTCAACGTTTTGCTGGGCTTACTTAGGAAGTCAAAGTTCAACAATGGAAAGTACAGGAAAGAGGTAACTGTTGTAATCGAATCAGAAACAACCTGCGGTTATAAAACAAAGCTTCAAAGATGGCCACTGAATAATTACATGCAAATATGAAGTCTAACATTTCGGACCAAGAAATAAACGCTAAGCGAATTTAAGCACAATTCGATTATCGTTGGTACGATATTTACCCAACATAATGAATAAGATATAAATAGCTACTACTAAAAGTTTTTCCTTTAATTAGTCTAATTGATTAAGCCAATATTTTCGGAATGATTTCGAAATACTCGGCATACTCAAATGATAAAGGCGTTGAAATTAAAAATCTAGGTCGCAGGTTCCATTCCATCACCTGGAATCAATCTATACATCAGTGAAATCTGGTACAAAATCCGTTCTACTTTTTCTGAGATTACCTACTTATCCCAGGCACAGAAACACGTGCCGGGAGACTTTGTTTTAAACTATGTATGATTGTTTGTTGCTCTTTTGGAGCGGATCATCAGAGATTAATAAATTAATACCATAGAGGCATATCTGGCCACTTTTCCCTTGCACCACATTACACAGGTGACTTCCTACTCGCGAATCCCAGGGACTATCGCTCGAAGATCGCTTGCGAAACCACGGAGCGTTTTCGTCGACTCTTCCCATGCATTAACCGCCTTTCGTTCGTCACGAGCTCTCGATTCGAATGCGATTGTGGTTGTGGGAGATCGCCCTGCTGAGATACCGGGGCGGGCGGTGCGCGACGTGATTGTCATTCGGCTTTGATTGGTTAATTGGCGCTCAGATAGTTCAGAGGTCTTGCATTCGATTCTTGTAAAAATTAGAGACTTGGTGATTGTGAAAATCGCATTGCAATAGTACTTAACTGACAAATACAAACAAAATTTTGCCACTTAGTGTACTAAAGTAGGTATACTTATTAAAATGTGTTGATTAAATTATATATAGCGATCGATCGACATTATAAATAAATATACCTACATAAGTAAGATACGTATTTAGTATAGAATAAATATAATACATATTTGTTTAATACTAAGTACTATAAATCTATTAGTTAAAACAGTCAACCTATGAGAACATGGACTACCTACCTACATATAAGAAAATCTAAGAAGATGTAAAATGATAGTTTAAAATTTTGGGAGAGCTCTTTAGACATTACTTACGTAACAAAACTGTTATAATTTGATGTAGCAAAAATAATAATCACAATATAATTGTAATCATTAGGAAAGGAAATTATTTAAAAGAAAATCGATAAGGATGTAAGTACAATTAGTATTTAATTAATGTGAGAGCTGATTTGTGAGAGACGCATTACTTTTAGGGATGTATGAGTAATAAAACTGTTATTTCGAACAGTTACCTACGATTATATGATAATTATTTTATTGACAGTTTATACCAGATTTCAATTAATATGTATTACCTTTGACTATAGAAGGAACACCTGACCGCTAGTTGGAGCATATCGTGAGATTAACAACACAATGCCTTGTGTTTGCGCAATTGGCCGCCAAAGATAACATTACATTTGTAAATGTTTCAAGTTTAAATTTCGTGAAATAAGACTAAATAATCTTTATATGTATAATTTTAGAGCTTACCTAATAGTAACCATAAAGCGACAATGGCTCAAAGGCTAGAGCACGAGACGGATCGAATCCACCTTTGGACCTTTGTGGTGGACAACTCCTAGCATAGATATTTTAGTCTAGTTGGAGTGGGTAATGAAGAATATTGATAATGTGTTTACAATATTTAAAAAAAAAAATCGTGCATGGACGAAGAAGGTAGGAAGGAAAGCAAAACTGGTTGCTAGAAAAGAAAAGAAATTAGCGGTTTAACTCGACGGATTCATGGTAATTGTATGTAATCGTGTTATGTATATGTGTGCTAATAAATTTTAATTCATTCATATTTTTTTTTAATTTATTTTAGATCATTTTCAAGAAAACGAATACAGACAATCGCAAGTTACGTACTGTGATACTGATATACGTACTTTTGCATGACGCAAAAGTCATAGAAAGTTAGAAAATGATTTAGAGCAATAGCGGGTGTATCAAACTCTTGATTACAAATGTTTCAGGTTCGAATTCGATATACGAGTATAGGTATAACAAACAAATCTTTGTTGGCAATCAACTGAAACACTTATTTTAGAAATCAGTTGCCAAATATTCACTGCAATATGGCTGCGAGCTAGTCACCATCGTGTTGTTTAATTTTTGCACGTCTGCAACAGATGACATGAGGATTTTTAGCGTGCTGTAAATAGCCGTTACGTTCGGTCCGAACTATAATTATAATGCCATGCGTAGGTACATTTGTTAATAAGATATCTGATCTAAATAGATGACTAGTACGTACCTACGTGCCTTTGGGGCATCTTACAAAATATAATTATCTTTTTTTTCTATTTGGTATGTAGATAAATTGATTATATGATTCTTCATTTTATGCGACTAATTAATTCCAATTCGAGTGAAAAACAGATCCTACATCAGTTTAATTTTAACGAGTACAATTTAAATCATAGAAACCTTTACTGAAAGCGTATAGAAAAGTAATAACGATTTGACATCGATGTCGGAAAATCAGACTGTTATTGATCTCTCTGAGATTTGTAATAAAAGAACTCGCCTTTCTTACTAACAATATACTGTATTTTTTTTTCAACTTGCACATAACGCTTTTATCGTAAAATATACAATAGCATAAAAGTTTTAAGTTGTATTCGGTTATTTGTATTTTTTTATTGATTGCGCAGCTATACACGTCTAATTAAGCGTTAATTTAAAAAAAAAACGAATTTATTTTTATATTGCCTTGTTTGTTGGTCACGGAATTTTCCCAAAAAATTCTCCCAATGTGCAAGTTGTGAAAAAAAGACTCACGAGTAGGTAAATAAAGTAGTAAATTGGGTCGTATCGTCTGCATAAGTCAGATTAACGTCAATTTTGAAGAACAATGGTCCGATTAGAAGATGCCAGCACAGTTTAATTCAACGTCTGTTTCCATACAAATGAATTTAAAGGTCACAATTGTTTTGTGTGTTTTTTCAAGAGGAAATCATAATAACTAAGATGTGGCTTTTGGTTATAGGTTAACATGTGAACCTTGAGGAAAAGAACTGCCGAGCGTAATCTAACTTCTGTGCTCCATAATATGAACTGATGAGACCATATTTGATGTCATTGGTTTGCTAAAAATTATTTATCGTCTGTATTTCGATAAATTATGGATGGTGTCTTGGTCTTTTTGGCGATTTCATGTTTTCTCCTATACAACGTTTTATTGACCCGATCGTTTGTGAAGATAACGTGTTGATAGATTGCCAGAAATGCAGAATGCACTTACTTTTCACAGAAAAAACCTTGTAAACAGACTTCTAAATGAGAAAAGGCGAATTTCAACCAATTTTATTTTTTCTGTTAACTATGAAAGGCAAACAAAATTGCTTTTCAGGCAATCTATCAACACGTTGTCTTCACATACGATCGCGCCAATAAAACGTTGTAGGGGAGCGTGAAATCGACCGCGCCTCACAATGGTGTAGAGCAACGCCGGCACTGGCAGTCGGTAAACAATGAATAATGGTGTGTCGGCAATCGCCTGGTGATTTGTACAAACAAATTGTTGCACTTATACGCGGTCTTGGTCCGAGGATTCAATTGATATAGTTAAAGGTACGGGATTCAGGTCAGAACTATGTCCTTTTCTTTGACATTATGACCGAACGAACTGAGCGTCTAACGACACAGAACGCTGATTACCGGCATAGCTCTACCAGAGAGGATAGCTGATAGGGACTAGTGAAGTGATCATTAATATTGCTCAGGTCTGAAATAAAACGACTTTGTGTTCAGTAGAGTTCAGTGTATGTATGAATAGCAAGTTGAAATGTTATAGGAGTGGTATATTTTGTCGCAGATTCGACAAACCTTTGGAGATCGCGCACTTTATGGGAATCGCAGTAGGTATGTGACGAAGGTTACGATACGGTTAGCGATATGAAAAAACTGAATGATAAAATCGGAAGACAAAATAATGTGGCGCTTTGGGAGAAGGTAATATATAGTGACCGGATTATTAGATTAGATAGAAATTCACTGATCTTCATAACATGATGCAGTCGCCTACAGAGGAAAATGTACAAGGGCAACATGTATAATTGAGTATCTCAAAAACTATTACATCGATTCTGATTTTTTTCTTCTAAAATGTTAAAATGTATACTACTAGAGGTAGGTCATTTTGGGTAAGTGGTCATTTTGGACCTGAAGGGTAAATTAGTCTTACTACCAGTGAAATAATGTTCACACCCGTCCAATAGTTTTTGAGAAATAGGGACTTAATATTTGCATAGATTATAAGTTACACATTATAAAGCATTTAGAGATATTTTCTCAATACAGATATTTATTTTTTAAGCAAGTTTCGTCCTCGTAGTTAAACAAATGCTTTTTGGCTACTTAAAAAAACATTACTTAGTTGTCCTCGAGCTGATACTTTATATAACTTGACAGTACTTCTTGGTCGGTACACATAATTCGAGGACATGGTAGAGAAATGAGATGAAAGAAAAAAATCAAATAACCTTGTAGAGAATTCCAATGTATTCCAAGGTGAATTTTGTTTTAAATTTTACAGAGCATAATACTACTTATACGGATATTATCAAAAGGCCAATAAAAGTCCATTGTATTCTCAGCATCACTTTTGTTTCGAGTTGGTAGTGGAGCTAACATATTTCGGAAGTGACTATATAGGGCCGGATATTACAACATGTCTATTATTTTAGTGCTCCATCTACAGGGCCCGTTAAACAATATATTTATAAATTATTGCTTTATTGTTTGTTTGTGAGTAACCTTGATTATTGTGTGGATTAATTGCTATTCAACTTTTAGACTCAGGATATCCGATAACTAAAAGTGGTGTTTAATAAGTAATTTAATTACATTTATATAAAAGAAAACTTTAGGAAGACCAGAACGTGTGACATAATATAGAGAAGGCTTATAATAACCAACACTGGTATGCTATGAGTCATGCTATAAGTTGATGGTATGGACATAAATCTTTTAAAATAAATTGTATGATTCGTGAGACGAGATTATATATACAGCGTGAATATATAGGATTGGGTATACAAGGAAGATATAAATTCAGTGAGAGTTCGACTGGTGATCTGTATGGCGATTTCACACAGCTAACAGGCACAGGAAAGGGCAGAGAAAGAGCCCTATAGGTTCACGTACACGGTTCTATAGTGGATGCAAGTAAAAGCAGGTATGCAGGATTGGTTGAAAGCTTGAACTCTGAGGTCAAGAGCCAGCGTTTGCCACTTTAAGCCTTCTATTTGAGAGTGTATTTATCTACGTGTTTCCTAGCGAGCGGCGTATTTGCAGAAACAAAATAAGTGCACCTGCATAAATACCTAAAGTTATTTAGATATTACCTATATTATATACAGTGTAAAAATATAAAAAAATATTTAAAAATATTTTAAGTTTGTCCACTTATTCAGTACCTACCCGAGAACTTTCACTGGAAGATTGCTTAAAATGCCACTTAACAAATAGGATACATAGCAATCCTACAAAATTCACGTAAAGTTGTAGTCTTAATAGCTGCCTAGATAGTTGAAAAACTAGGCACATCGAGCAAAGAATGCGAAAATATGCACACGTATTTAGGACACCCAGAGGATTATTTTAAAGATAAAATAGAAAAGGGCCCACGCAGATCACCCTTCTACTACGAGGGGTTCAATGTATAAAGTAGTAGTAATTAAGGTATGAGTCACCGAAGGTAAATAGAACCTTTACATTAATGACTTACCTACTTACTTTCAGCCGGTAAATAGGTAGGTACCTATGTACTTATACATATTCGGTTTCCAAGGAAATAATTTGCATCCAATTAGTAACTGTTCCTATTTTAGAATCATGAGCAAGCATACTTCCAAATGTTTCACACGATTTCATTTTGTATTCTTTCTAACAATCATTACCTAAAGTAAAACGCAGAATAAATCATTTAGGTTTCTAGAGCAAGCAAACACTGATGGTTATCCGGCTCCTGTTTTCTTTCAGTATTCTTGCTTCAGCAAGCACTCAATAAATCAATCTATGACCAATTCTGGATAAACTATACATGTTTGACAGATAAAGTCGACTCGAACTTGCCAGAAGGTGTGTAAAACACGTCTAATCCTAATACTCGTACCGACTCGAGAATCCTAAAAAAATATTTTTATATTCTAAACAATGAGGATAGAAACAGTACCCGTAGCTGACTTACCCCTTCCCTCAGTGCCTAAACTTAACATCAAAATATAAAACCCTCACATTATGACAAACTAGTGACATCTATTACGCTACGCGATTACGTGCCACACTCGTGATTATGTTGGATTACAACATAACGCAACGAGAGTCAATTAAATGATTTCTGAATCGATTTCTCGGTTGGGCGACTCCCGCGCATCCCAGCTAGATCGCGGTGAAAGTGAACGTGTGGTACAAGGAACGGCAAATACTATTAAATATTCCTAAGCATATCTATCCTTTGCCGTCAAATACTATTATTTTTTCCTAAGCAAATCTATATTAATCTTTCTAATTTATTTAATATTTTTTAATTATTTTCTTATTTATTTAAATTAAGTACTTATACATTTTTATTAGTATTTAAATAATTATTTATTTTATGAATTAAAATATAAAAACGAGATAATATAGAAACGAGTTATGCTACACCATTTATACATATTTAATTTTTTCGTTTATTAAGTATTTTGTTTGTATTTTGTTTTATATGTGTGTAATAAAGATTATAATAATAATAATAGAATATACTACTTTTTTATCCTTTGCATCTCAGCAATATAAAATTGTGTTATACTGTTATGCTTCTTATGAAGACTTTATCTTCTTTATCGACTTTTACTTACTTACTTACATACTTACTTACTTACTTGGTAGGTAGGTTTTGATTTGACTATAACCTTAAGTTTATTTAAATGTCTCATACATGGTCCATACATTTCGTATCCAATAATTAGCAGATCATTGTTTACGGTTTACGGTTTACGGTTAAAGACATTTATTTCTCTAAAAAAGGGATACAATCCACTTAGCTTACGAAAATACAGGATAAACTTACTGTAATTAACCATATGTACGGTAGACGTGATTAGTAATAATTAATAGTATTGTTATATAGTATTATAGTAGTATTGTTATATGTTTAATAGTATTATTGCAACTGGATTAACCTGTCGTAGTCTCTACAGAAAACTCTGATTTAGTGTAACTGTATGTGGTTCACAAATCAGTCAATATACAGTCATAAAATTATCACTATAAAACTTCTTCATTTCATCAGATTTTACTTGTTAAATTCTTCATGCTAAACTAAGCTACTGCTATAGTGAAACCGCATAGCAGGTGGATCGCCCGCGACGTTAGAGAGGCGCGGGGCGGGACGACAGAGGGCGAGCCGGCGGGAAAAGGAATCAGGCCCCACCTCCCGCACGCCGCTTGCTCGCCCTCTGTCTCCTCCCCCGCGCCCCTCTTACGTCGCGGGCGATCCGCCATTTACGCGGTTTCACTATAGAATTAAACCTTTTTCTGGGATTAAACTTCTGAACTCGATCTCAGATTCTCTGTAGAAATTAAGTTACCGTTTCGCGGATAGACGCAATGTCAAATTGTTCCCTCGCATTTAACTCATGGCATGTACCAATCGCGGCGCCAGGGTGGTGTGTGATCATCTGCGCTCGCGCACGCAATAGCTACTTGGGTTAGCGCACGCGGCGGTATGTACGCTATGCAATAACGTCATTTCATCGTCGCGTCGCTCGCTTGATCAATAACTATAGAGATCAATAAAAGAGATGAGCCTTGTTATTTAAGTATAGATATTATCGTTTTAAAGTCAGTACCCACTTAAATAACTAGCTTTCACCCGATTTGTCTATACGAGTATGTCACGAGAATTGGCAGTCGTTATAAGAAAGCAGATTGTAAATGGTCTCCGTCGCTTATTGACATCTAACCTCACCAAAATATTGCAAGAGGGTTTTCGATGCGCTTTAAACCCTAAGGACTTGAGAAGAGTATCTCATATGCCGATAATTATGCTGACTCAAACAGGAACACATCAATGTAAGCTTTGCTGCTTTGCGGCAGAAATAGGTAAAAGCCATCAGGGGCGTTAGGTCCTATTACTGGAATGTCCAGTCGGTGGACGTCGGAAAGTGGACGTTCGAGGAAGTGGAAATTCGGGGAAGTGGACATTCGGGGAAATTGACCTAACAAACCGACTGGACTTTCCGGTAAAAGGAGGTACCACTTCCTTAGGCGACCCTGCACATCAGGATGTTCAAAAATCCCTTGATCCTATATAACGAACATCAACAACATATTTAAGAACAAATTGTTTATAAAAGATAGTCGCAGTCTTTGCTCGATAGCCTATATTTAGCGCTGCTATACATAGAGGTTTGTTTACTATTCTACCTAGAATCTTGGACGAAAGAAAAATTAGTCTCCCTCCCCAATGGATAGGTAATGAATGTTATTTTGTATTGGGACCTAGGTCACTAAGTCAATCGGATGAGTGAGGTGAGGTAGGGGAGCGGGGGTCGGGAAGCATCTTGACATCATAGTTCGCGCTCTGTCTGGGAGACAGGAATATCATACATTAAAAAAACACGTAATTGTTTTGTAACAAACCAAGCATGCATTTTTGGTAAGATTGACTCGTTAAAATTTATCAAATGACATTTCGTTGACCAAAATTCAACAATACGGTAACCCGAGACGATAACATTAGCTCTTCATAGGGCGGGAGTTTGTTCCTTCATGCCTAGAACATATAAGTATACTAATTATAGAATCTGTGTCGAATTGCTTATTCATTTCTGTAAATTCTAAAGCCACGAGGGCATATCAAATGAGGCATCAAGGGCTTTGTGTCAGTTACTGTGAATATCTCATGTTGTCTCCCATAACTTCAGCACAGCAGTGAGGTCGTTACCGCACCGACACGTAACAGCTGATATTATCTGACAATGTTGGGACTTACAACTTTGTACTTATTTTGTAAGTTCAGTCTATTTAGTAAAAGAGAACATTATTCACATGTGATTGGCTATAAAACTGTCTTCATGTTCTTTTGCAAGCATTTTCTTCGTCGTCAGTCTATTTTTAGTTCCCTTTCTTCGTAGATGGGGCACAAAGTCTCACCCCGAGCGTACTTATATATTGGTGATGTGGTGACTGGTGGATTACTCATGCTTTCTCTACTCATTATTAATTATATTGACTAATTTCTTAAGCAGGAAGATGCAAGAATGAAAGCGAAATAAAAAAGTTCGAGCGTGGGAACGCTCTGTATCTGTGGGTGCTAAAAGTAATAAGTAGGTACCTGGAACGATTGTTGTATGGATAAATATAAAAGAAAAACGAAAAATAAAAACACTATTGGTCAACAAACACTTGAGCATTAAATTTTGCCGTGATTACCATACTTAGCCTGCGACCTTCGCTTCACTCCGCTAAAAAGTATGTATTAATTCGTGCACTGAATTGCACGTGATTGTATAAACATAAGTACCTATACATAAAGGGAAGTTTTACCTGACATAGCTTGCTATGGATTTAACTCGTATGTTACAAATTGAAATGGACAATTGGACATAAGACAATGCAATTTGCAATATGTATCCATGAACGTAATATTATGGTGTTTGGTGAACTTTGACGAGGGCTTAGATGAGTCGATGGTCCTATGGGGTTCTGAGCTGAGCCTCTCTTAAAAAAATGTGAAAATAACATTCTCCTCATCCACACTGAAAGAAAGACCACAATCGCTGCTAGCGCATCTGTCTGGCCAATTAATGAGGAAAATCTATGGAGGCCTTTTTATTTAAAAGTTAAGTTGAGTTTAAGCGTAAGTACTGAACGCATAGTTCTAGATGGCTGGCACTTCAGGTTAAACGAGATCTATTTGCTCAGATTCATCGGTACCTTCCTGACCTTGCTTTCGATCGCAGCTTGTTTCTTACGTTCGACCTTTTTGTTGTGAAATATCAGTAATGTATACATCGTTAATAACTAATTTAGATTTGCTGATAAACTGTTACCGGATGGGAAGGTCGCCTTGTGGTTCCCAGGCGGAAATTATTGATTATGGTCTAAGAACCATCATTGCTCTGTAGAATCTACTTGCTTATTATATAGGTTGGCACATATATTCTATTTAGGTTACTGTTTTAGGTTATTATATTAGATCAACTACAGAATATCTATCAGAATATGGGGAATTATATTTACATTAATTATGTAAAAATAATTGTTTGCTCAAAAAGAAAAATTAGATAAAATATGACTTCAGTTAACGAAAATATATATATATATCCCTTCAAGAAAGTAACTTTAATATTTTTGTTAAAAGTATGTATTAATTCCTCTCCCATTAAAATTAAAATTTTAAGTAAGAGTAGTCGCTATCAAAGAAATCACATCGTAAACTCAGCTTAAATTCATACAATAGCATAATGAAAGTCGCAGTATATAAATCATGGTTCGTGGAGAGACATCGGACCATCGCTCACGACCACACTTTACTATGTATGTATTATATTAGAGTGTGGTGCAGATGATAGTCTGATGATAATAACTTTATAGTATTAAAAGTAAATGTACTAATAAACAAGCAAGCAATGTACTTCATAAAGGGAAATAGTATTATGGGTAGTATGTACAAAAACTCACTGTTAAAATGGATTTTAAATAATACAAGCTTGTATTATTTATAAAACAAGTTTGGATGCTTGGATGAAGAATAAATAGTGTCCACATGGGCGAGCGCGTTTTTACTTCATGAATCCAAGGAATAAAACATTTGTAAAATATACAACAAGCAAATCTTAGAGACTCAGTCTTGCCAAACAGCGAGGTAACGCAGCCAGCGTCCTGGGGACGTCGTCAGCATCCTGGCAAACGCCGGGGACCTAGACGATATATTCGTCTTATAATTTAGGTATATTTCATGCAGGTTATAGTTCTTAGTTGTATATTATATTTAAAATACACAATAAATAAATATACTTACAAGCAAATATAGAAACAGAACAAAATAACTAACCTTACTAAGGAAGGAACTCAGAATCAATTTGAACTGATCATCTTATATCAATTGTAAGGGCAATTTCTATAGTTATTTCTTAGTTGTTGTTACAGAGTCACCATGTAAGAGGTCAATAGAGATTTTCATACCCCGTATTGATAACTATGAATGACTTTGAATAGACTTTAACTGTTAGGTGTTAGATTATAATGTAACCCTATGATCATAATAGACAAAATAATACTATAGAAAACTTAACGATGTTTAGGTACTAAAATACCAACTAACCTTGTGCCAAAATAAATGTACAGTACAGGTACTAAAAGAAATATAATGGCTTTTTACACGCTCGTTCTCCGCTAAACTTTGTACCATTGCTTTACTATTGATGAGTTCAGACGTTATTATATCCTTTCTATTTTGAAAGTACCAGGTTCATCTTTATGTAACTGCTGACATGACGTCGTCAAGACGAGAATAGCAATGTAGTTATAAAAATTATGTCCGACAAATGGTTTCAAGACGAGCGTGATCCAATTTTTATTATGTAGTCGATTTCTTTTGTTCAATTGCAGAATTGATATTGATATCTGAGAACTATGATCATATTGATCATAGTTTGATAAATAGATGCGCTTTCATTCTATATTATCGTTTATTAATTTAGAAAGGACTATAACTATACAAGACATACTTAAGCTAAAATTACAAAATACCTAACTATTTTACAAGTAAAAGACCTGGGCCAGGTCGCTCCCTGCAGGGAGTGTCCCTAGGAGGATGGCGGCGTTGCCCTGCTGTACCTACAGCGAGGCTTATACGCGGACTATACTATTAAAATAAAATAAATAAATATAATTTATTTCAGGTAATTTACACCCATAGTTTAATATTACAGTCATAACCCAACAGAGTTTTAAATTATTTTTTCATTTAGCAACAAATATCCTTCAAAAAAATATTTGGCTAACAAATATACTCGTATTGATGTTCTTAGCATTTATAAGAGGATATAACTACTTTAGTGTCGCTATGGATGACAGTCAAATGCCACATTCGTGACGATTAATGATAATCGATTGGATTCCCGATGTCAAGGATGCAATTGGATGCATCCAATTTCACGGTATGTAGTAAAACATCCTCAATCGCAACTGGTTGCCATGGCGGCCGAAAGGGACAACACATGAAGCTATACGAGTATATACCCTTTAGTGTTTTGTCGCTTTAATATATTTGACACATTCAATACGAATGTCAAGGAATCATATCAAACACGTATTGCGACAGGGTTCCACAGAGTATAGCTTGATGTGTCTTCCACTTTACATAAATCTATTACTGTAAGACAAGAACATCTAAAATAATAAACCGTTTATAAAATATTATTTATTTTATTTACGACTAAACCCTTTTTAAAAATGTGTAATGCGTAGTTACTTACTTACCCATTCATTAAACTCAATATGGTATTAACCTATTTTGTTTTAACTATTTCTAGGACATACTAAAGAGAGATTTAAAATTAGTTTTTCGATATCTCAACCAACATCAGAGATATTAATTGTTGAAGTTACTATTGAACAAATGATCTGTCCCTTTCTAGCAAAACAGTCCTTTATATGCAGCAAGGACCCGCTTGTATGACGCTAGAGACCATAAATTAATGACTTTTTCTTAATTTTTAAGAAATTCATTATATTTTTCATACTTGGAAACTACCCTATTATCTAAGGCTGACTCAACGCATATTTTACTACGATAAAATTATTATAATTATGTAGATATACTTAATTCGTAATTATACGTAATACTTAATTCCTTCGTAGCATGTTAAAAAATTGACAGCATTTTATTGTTTACATTCTCAATTTGTAACAAGAAGAGTTAAATTAAACACAACCGCTGAAACTGTTATAATTTAAAATTTCCTTACTAATTGTATTATTAAAGCTAATTAACTACACTACAAAGAACGATTATCGCGGAAACTATACGGTGGGTCAGAAGTCGTTAAAGTGTGAGAAAATGTGTTAATTTTTTTTGGACTACTAATGGTATAAGATATATTGTATAGAAGACATTTTATTATTATTTGAGTAGGTAACAATAATTAAGTATTTCTTGCGGGAAGAGAGTTTTCAAGCGTACCTACCTATACGGATAGCGGATACGTAATAGTTATGCATAAAGTTGACAGTATTGCAAATAATCATGTAAATATGTATTTACATGGGTAATATAATTTACATTTGGATAGATTTTCTACATACAAAGTCTAGTCGCTAGATGATGCAAGAATTCAGATACAATCGTGTTTTAACGAAGCATTGTTGTTACAGATCCTTTTGAAAAGCTTAGGTAACATCACCTTCTTGGGAAGGAAAGTGTAATTATTTGTGTTCGTTATTGTGGGCATATCTTTTGTGACCATTCGTACCGGGAATCAAGAATGTGATAAAAAATATCAGATGAAATCGTCATTTTGTTGGTAGCTTGATAAAGTTAAAAAGCGTCTTATTATACCAGTTGGAAATAGTCACCTGTGTTATTGAAATAGAATATCAGAATTGTGTGACCCAAAATAATCTTTATCTTTATTACATCGAAGTATATTTAATTCCCAACTAACATACTTTGGCTACGCAAACGCGTCACGCGAACAAGCGGTTATATAAGCGTCACAATTAAACATGTCTGCCGTGAGAACGAACTATTGTTGTAGTATGAAATATTGGGACACCAAGAGATCTGTTAAGCTTACGGATTCTTATTCAACAAGTAAATATTTTAACATTAAGCATAAGTAATAAGATTAAGTTCCTAATTTCTAAAAAAAACAACTTTTAGTTAATGTCTAGTCAGTGTTAAATAAAGACCAAATTCCGCAATTCTTCACTCCCTCCACTCACTCAATATTCGGAGTGTTCAAAACATAAAGTTCATTCCCTAACGTCCATTTCTCGAACGTCCTATTTCTGTTATATGTAAACAGAAGTCTCTGTCTTATGTCATGTTATGAACTAGTAACCAAGGAAATTTTAAGTATTATCACAGTAAGCTGTTAACATAGCTAAATGACACTTATTTAATTACAAGTCAACAAAAAGTTACTTACAACCAATACTATCGCTATAGTTACGTTTTAATTTTCTATAAAATTGGCGAAGCTTTCTTTACTTTTAAATTTAATTAACACTTATTTCAAAAATACATACCTACGTAATAATACATACATACTTACGTATCTGTCTATTCCATTTAGTTCTATCTCCTTGTGTATAAATTAAAGTTTTAATTTCAGGGTTTGTAATTTTTGTGTAGGCCTGAGTATCAATGTAAAGCATTGTTTTCAGTAGGTACGAAATGATATTACGTATTTCTTAACGTTAAGATCTTTCAAACGAAAGCTTTCTGTACGTAATTATCTCTGAATCTTACAATTATGAAAAAATAAAATGTAATTATTCAATGGGTCAGTTTAGCAAAAATATCAATACCTACACCTACAATATGATTTACCTACCTTTAGTATCTTATATCAATTCTATGAACAGCAGCGGTGGGATTGGTTTATCTCAGTAAACAGTAAACTGTCAATGGTGGCAATTGTAACAATGTCCGGTCGTGCGTTACGCTAGTTACTCGCAACCACATGGGAAGATGGCCTTTATAACATCTACGCTTAAGAAGCTCTAAGTGACGCGAATCGCTTGTAGCTCGACTACTGCATGAAAGCTTACATAGTAGCGTCAGCAAAAAATACTTAATTTAAACAATATTTATTTATTATTATTATACCATGTTACGGGTACTTAAAAGTAAATTAATACTGCATATTTTTATTACCTATAACACAATTGGCAACAATTTTAAAAGCCAAGAAAATACTTGAGCTCCTACAGAGATTTTTGGAGATTGAGTTTTAGATGACTGAATCTAATAATTAATGGAATGACTTACTATATACTTACTATCACTTACTGTAGTGATACTAAGTATATAGTAGTGATACTAAGTATATAGTAGTTACTATCACTTACTGTAGTGATAGGACTGAGTCTAAGTCTTTCGTTCAAAGTCTCAATGACGTTTTTTTTTTCAAATTTCGCCTAAGATAATCTTTTAATTTAATATTTAATTTAAAATAATCTTTTGTATTTGTTTCAAAGTATTCAAAGATTTTTAAAAATGATACCTACAGTTATCAACTGAAAAGCAAATTGCAATTAGGTATTTAAAATGCTGTATTTTAGGAATGCTTCCTACAAAGCTTGCAAGAAATGTTTTTTTAATCCTATGCGTTTTTTGCACGATCTGTTACGGCCTGTACGGATTGTAGAGTAAAATATCTATCACTACTAGCCTCCGGATCTAATTTTGTCTTTATTATTTTGTACGACGGTGTCTGTGGAGTTTCTTATATCGCTTCTTCATAGATAACACTTTCAAAGCGGTGGTAGTAAAATGAATGGTATAGAACCGGAAACATTCTGTAGGTATAGGTATTCGTACTTTATATTGTATACGTAAATATTTATTGGGCCCCATATTTTTATATAAGAATGCCGGTATAGAAAAATCAATCTGTTTAATCTGATTTTACGATCATTTGAGTGAAAGTGACACCTATTAAGTACTCATACGAGTATGTTCTGTATATAAGCACTGTTTTATGCCTTAAAGTTATATGCGATAAAGTGTATTCCATTCTAAATTTTGTCTATTACATAAGTAATATACAAAAAAAACAAAAAAGTACTACTACTTACTTACAAAAGTAGTATTTTTTTTGTTTATTTATATCACTCACTTACAAACAGTATAAACTACAGATGCAGATTTAAATACATTGATTAATCTTTATATATTTAATTTATCTACGTTATTTGCATTACTTTCGATTTAACTAAATTAACAATCAGTTGCACGAAATGTTCTTAGTCTTAAGTCTTCAAAAAAATACATACACACTACGTTACGTTATATCTCTAGATAGATATGACACGAGCACTTATGGAAGCCAATTCTGACTGATTCTGCTGTCTCTACATCTTGGCTCACTCAAACGAAAACTGTTATACGGCCTTGAACTTTCGCTGATGTTGGGCAACATTTCACAGGCAGTTATGAGACGACATACCACACAACATAGTGACCGTTTGAATATTTTATATAAATTGTGATACGCCTCTATCGTTACTAGTCTTCTATTATGATGTTCACTTAGAATACTTATAACTAGATGTTCATTAAACATAAGTTGGAAAATAGGAGATGTTAACAAAAATTTCTGATAGCCCAATGTTCAGGCTAACAATAAGTAATATTTTAAAATTAATTAATTTTATAAAATATACTTAGTAACGCAAATATGATTGCGTATTAAAAGTATTAGAAATTAAAATAACATTTCGTAATTACAAAAAAATATACCTATGACAGATGATAGGTAGAATTTTGCAGTTGATTAATATACGAGTACTTAGGTAGGTAAGAAAGCCCTCTGATCTGCATGTGGTCGGCCATCGAGGGGGGTTTAGTGGGAAAAAAACCCACATAACCCGGTTTCTCCCCCAAGAGACAGGGTCTTATGAAAAATTCCCCCTGTCAAAAAAAAGGTATAAGAATTAATCAAAACAAACCAGTATTACTTACTAGCTGTTAGCCTATCTAGGTCTAGGTCTACATTTTTTTACCGTACTGGCTGAAATACTAACTTGAACTGAACTGTATATATTTGACCCTCAGGATTTGTTCTACAAAATTTGAAGATTTTTTATTGAGTTTGAAGGGAGTTAATCTCATTATAAACCGTTTAGGTTCACAACGTCCACTTCCTAAATGGTACACTTCCCATAACGTCCACTTCCTAAATATAAACTAGACTGTATAGAAGAAGATTTTATATTTCCGTAATAAATAATTAGCTATTAGTAATTGTATCAACATTTAAGTATCGTGTGAACTTTTTATTGCCTACCTGCGGTAAGATCGACAATGAACATTTGATTCGGCTGTTAATTTAATGCCTAGGCTAGACTTGTTGGCATTTGGGCTGCGACGGAGCTTACTTAGTGCCAACTGCTTGATGTTATTACCAGAATTGCGCAACCAGTGTAATTTCCTCTAAGTGATTTTCTACGTGCTTACCAGTATAAGATTATGTTGCTATTTTATATTGCATCTAGGTTTCATTTAAATTTTTAGCGCAAGCTGCGTTCCCTCGTACTCAGATATGAATTGTATTGGACGTTCAATTACGCAATAACCTCATTTGAGCAGGCGCATCATTAATCGTTATTATTTACATAAGCACACTCAAACAATGAGATCATGGGAACGTGAGTGAAGTGAACAAGAAAAAAGTGAATTCGCTATAAATTTTAATTGATGCTGTGCTCGCAATCACTGAAAACCTCTACCCACTTATATACAACATTGAATTATTTCTTTAAAAAATAATTTTAGAGATTAACAAGACAGAAGATTCAATTTAGGAGTCCTTAACTTTTGTTAGTTCTGCTCCTATCATAAGTTTGTTCTAGCTACGGCTATAGACGATACAGTTTTTATAGATATTTTCTCTTATTTCCATAGGGAAAATGCTATATAATAAAGAAAACAGATTTTTGATATCTTAATATATGTCGTTTCTAATTTACATATACGCATACTTATAACCTATAACCGATAAGGCTAATAACGTGCTTTAGCAATTTAAAAACGTGACTTTTAGATATCTTTCCCATTCTGCCTATCTCTAGACAATAGGAAGACAAGTTTATGTTACAACACACGACGGGACCGTTTGGTTCGCCGTGTCGATGTCGGATAAATAAATCAGATGACACTCACGACTGACATACAGATGGTTAAAATAATGTTATTCGAGAATCTGACTCAAGGAAGTTTAAAGTACATACTATATAGTACCTACTACATGATCTATTTGTTTTTTCAATTCAATTCAATATTTTTATTTTTCAGATAACTTGATCCATTGTGTTAGTGTACTTAAAAGTTTTTAATGTTTTTACCGAAAGTTCAATTTCCTGTTCCCACCAGCTATCTTCCCTGGGGCGGATAAGTGTATTTTTTTCTTATTTTACTTAGGATTCAAATAAAATTAAAATAAGTTGTTTTAATTAGGTTGTCGTAAACCGGTTTTGGAGATCTGTTTCAAATCAAACCACGATTTTTTATTTTTAAATTAGTGTCCAGTTTTCTTTTTAAATAGAGTTCTGTAAAACTAACTCGGTAGTCATTCATAATAATCCTGATAGTGTGTTGTGTTACTTATACATTTTCCTTCGCGTAAATTAGAATACTTATTGCAAAAAAATTAACTTTACAATAATAACATAGTTTGTTCAACAAACTGTTTCTTTGTAAAGAGATTTTATTAGGGGTTATTTTGTTTTATAGTTATTACCTTTTGTGAAGAGCAGTGCGCATTGACATAACATCATTGCTTTATTATGTCAATTGTGATACAATGCATATTCATATTTTTGGGTCACAGAATGTAAAGAACATCGAAACATAAACCTACTATGTAAAGTAAAGTACTTACTTTCTGTAAAGTACTTACTTTACAGAAAGTAAAAATCTTACATATTTCACGTTTCACGCTGAAACTAGCTAAGTAAATATAGCTATGTATGTATGTACAATGGAAAATCAAGGTACCATCGCAATATACGCCACACCGTATAAACATCATATTAAAGTACCATAGGTGTAGTGTCTGCCACTGTAACCCTTTTAATCACTATAACTTATAGTGATAAGATAGGAAATGAAACCACCGATATCAGAATATTATGGCCCCTAACAGGACCTAACGGTATCCTCAACAGAAGAGAACAGCCTAACATTACAGTTTAGTTAACAGAGTTTATTTGTTACTTAATTTAAGTAACAAAATAGGTATTCATTCGTACAAAGGGTGAAAGCCATCGCGTGTGGTCACGGTGAGCGCGTTCGTTCGTCTCATGACACACGCGGCGGATGAAAGCTGATCTCATCACAAATTGCGATAATATTTGTTAAATTATTTGACTAAACTTAATCCGATTTCAAAACCATACAACGTCATGTACCAATAAGTTTTCGGTTTTATGAGGACTTGTGTATTTACAATTTTGAGATAAAAAACGTGAGGAAATCTGACTGAACACTGAGATGACCACAATGTATGAAATGGGGAAGGCATTACAAATCACCCCATTAAATTTGCCCAAGAAATCGTTTTGCTCATAAGTATGTGATTAATTCTATAGAATGACCGTGACCTGCATCGGTGAGGATGCGATTACATACTAGTATAAGAATGGACTAGGTAAACGATTTTTTTGACTAGACTTGTTCAATATTAACACACACACATGAGCCACATCTAAATAGTTCTAAATTGCAATTAGTTTTGTGGATAAATACGTTTAATTTATTACTATTATTATTATTTATTTATTGTACCTATACCTAACAATAGCGCAATGATAAGATTAAGTATACCACATACATTATTTTGAACTTAGAAACATAGCTACGCAAGACATTAAGTACTGACTTTAACAGGTGATGGTCACAACGATTAGTGTGAGCAGACATGCAACTTAAAACTATTTTTCCATGGAAGTTTCTTTTGTCAGAATATTTTCCATTAACTTTTTAGTGCTATGACATTTATTTCTAGCTCTATTAGTACATACATTATATAGGTGTATGGGCAAGACATTTTTTTACCAAATTAAGACGCACGATCCGGCTGTCCTCATATGCTGTCCGCTGCTAAAATATTACTCATGTATTAATACAGGGTGAGCCACATATTAATGCGTCCGTGTACGTACTTTATTTTCGAACTAGATTGCGGTAGTAAGTAATTGCAGTTTACTTACGTCCTACTCTGATTTAAAGGTGAAGGTAATCAATATTCATTGCATTAATGTTATCGTCCACTAATTCCGTTGTACGTATTCAAAACATTACGAGTATATGAGATTAAGAAATATCAGCTGTTTAAAACTAGTTATGCAGCTAATTTGGTCGCACGTGCATTTAATTGGTTATACTTTAGCAACGCACACATAACGCTGTACAAAGACTGCGGTTTTCTTAGGAACGGATCATATTAAGACTTTTATTGCATAAAAGATGCAACAAAAGATTATTCTTAGGTACTACATAATAAAAAAAATATTTGGATTTTATTATATCAGAATACGACTTGGAGATCTTTTACTGTTGAATTAAATAAATAAAACAAATTCTGACACCCTTGACCCTGTATTTCTTACAGGAAATTAATAGGTTGATAATTCAATAATGGATTCAAATTAAAAACGTGTACAATCTTAATTATATTAGTTTCTGTTAAACTTTATACGTCACACGATGATTTATAATTTATACCGGATTATGTACCTATCTATCTCTTAATAGCTGGGCAGATTGTTGAAAAATCATGCACTCCGAGCAAAGATTGTGAAAATTAGCACATGTATTTAGGACACCCAAAGTATCATTTTGAAGATTAGAACCCACGCAGATCACCGCTCCTCTGCTCTCGCAGAGAAAGACGAAAGACTCAAATCTCCTAAGGGGTAAATTCTCCGCGCTCAAGTAAAAAATTATAACCACATCGTTACACCTACCAGGGCATTTTTGTTATGTTTTTCGTATAAATAAAGGATGACTAATTTATTATTATTATATATTTTCACTATTCCGCGGAAGACATATAGATAACAAGAGATAACAAGAATTGTTATCTGTTATCGTCGATAAAGCTAAAATTAATGCAAATTTAAATACAGAAAAAATACTCTTAGAAAGCCCTATTATTCTACATTTTAAAAATATATACTTTAAATATCATTATCTCACAATAAGTACGTTAAAAAAATATTATGTGTCTCGCGGAAGAGCTTTTCCATGGACAAGTTAGCTGCTGGGCTGGGTGGTGGTTGAATTTTTGTCGCGCTCCAGTCTAACACTTATGACGTTTTTGCTAGGTATATAAATATCAGTATCGTTTTTGTATAAATTAAGGATGCTGATTTCATTTTTGGAATAACTTTTTCATCATCTCTTTGAATAAAGTCGACAAAATAGAAGTTAAGTAAACTTGGCTTAATGTGATTTCTTCGTTGAAGAAATATCTGCAGGGAAGGAAATTTACGATTGCAGACGAAGCAGTAGACTAATTTAGGCGGCTTTTTGTCGACCTTCCACAAGAACAGTTTTTCACATGTTTTGAAAGCTGGTTAAGTCGAATGCATATGTGCATTGATGCCGCAGGGGAATACTTTGAATTTTTTTTAATATTTTTTTATTCTCTATTTGACTAAAAATTAATGGATTGTCCTAGGTACGAGTATGTACCTACTACGTTTTATTTAAAGAACTCATCGAGTTGCACTCCGATAGGATAAGTGTTATTTTATAAACTATCATTAACAACCTGCAGGGTTTATCTTATAGATACATACTATTGTTGGAAATAGTAATGATTTTGTTTAAATGTAGAGCTATAGAAGATGGTATGTTTGAATTGAACTAGGTCATGGTTTGCTGTGACCTTCCCCAACTGCTGATCGTCTAAGTCTGCACAGAGTAACGTCACAGAATAAATTATAATGGTAACGTTTAGTTTTAAAATATTTACATTATGCACAGGTACATGAAGGAACGAACGTGCGTTATGGAGAGCTCATGTTTATCGTCTAGGGTCACCTTATGGTTGAAATTTTGTCAACGAAATGACATTTGATAATTTTCACGAGGAATTCATCTAATTTTTAACGAGTCAATCTTATAGGGGAGGGAGACTATGTTTCTTTCATCCAAGCATGTACTATGAGTATTTTATACGAAATACTTATTATATAAAGTATCTACTTGTAATAATGACCTTTCTTTTTCTACGCAATGTCTATTTCAAGGTTTATTCTACTGCAGCTAACTATTCCCGCCAAAGATTTTTTTAATGAGCCGTGCAAACCTATTAGACTAATAAAAAATATAGTATCATCTGAACAAAGATAATGTGATTCGGATTATATTTTTTAATCATTTTACCTTTTTTGTAGATATAACTTATTTATAGAAAGTGGTCGTAATTATATATACGTACACAATAATATCTGAGTAGAATGAAAACAAAAGTCAAATATTATGAAAACCTATTATGAAAAAGGTCAAAGAAAATTGCATAAAAAACACTTCATCTTCATTTGTGTAAGACGTATTGTTTCATAATGTTTGTTTAAAGTAATTATTTAGGTACCTAATAAGAGTAGTCAACGATTTGAGTTTTACACGTTGTTGCTTTAGTATTTCGTTAGAATTTGATATTAAGTATATAATAATTGAATGTCTCTGTTTGGTAGATTAGTCTCTGAAGGCCAGTATCGTCCTTTCTCATTCGTTTCGGTGCCATTCCAAAGTGCACTCGCTCACATTCACCGGATTCTACTCTGACTGACCTGAACTAAGCGAAGAGCATCAATTATAGAGTACTCGTACATTTAATGATCTTTTAGTGTCAAGAAATGTAGATGTAAATTCGCATAAAGTAGTGATATTTAATTCAATTTAGAGCAATTGGAGCCCAGCGCAGTTCTAAAATATTGGAAGCCAATTTTTTTCGTAGTTTGGTTTAAACATGCAATAAATGTTGAATAACGAACATAATGTCCAAATCATTACCAATTAAAAAGAGAGATCTATTTGTACATCAAATATTATATCGGTCATCATATCATAACGACGGAGCATTCTCGAAGAACCTAAGTCACCACCATCTAGTGGTCTATCCATTTGCAATTCAATTCACAAGCTAATCGATTTTAAATCACTCCATTTCGAGTTGGTCTCATGTGGTTGCGCGTTTTATGCAATAATACTTACTTCCTGCAGCTATGAACTGTGACCCGCACGATAGATAACCGTGCGTGTTTATAATTGTGCACTTTCTGTTTTATTTTTAACTTTTGTAACACAAATTACTGATGTATTTATTTTTAAAGAAACTGGTTATTTGGTTTTGTATTAGTCTTAGCGTAAAATTGATCAGCCATAATGACACTCGTATTGTATAATAGCATGTATATGCTTGATGTATGATAATTTACAAAGGTTTTTATACCTAACGCTGTTGCTTAGTATCTAAATGTTCATATATAGGTAAATATTGAGATTCAAAATACTAGACATATAGTTTTATGAATGTACTTAAAACATGTCTAAGGTATCAAATCAAAAGGAGCATTTATTTTCGCTCTATATGTACTTAACTTCTTTTTGAATATTTTCTTGTAATCATGACGAAACTTATGTAATAGATACACGAGCAGATAGATGCAGGCGCAAAAGATGCCTTCCCCACCTTGTCACCGGAACAAGTGTACCGCGAATTATAGCATTGTGTTGGCAGTTTTGTATGAATGTTATATTGTATAGACTTGCCTGTCTACTAAATTTATGAATACGCAATATTACGAAATGGATGGAAAGGTGGAATAAATATTAAACATCTATATAATATATTTTAAAGAGATCTTCGTCTACAAAATGGGTTACGACTAAGCCATTGCTGATATAGTCGTGCATACAAATAACAATTAAAATATTCAAAAGGGAAATTATTTTTTAAATAATTCCGTAATATAGTATTATTGTACTTATTATTTAACTTCCTATAACATTCAAAAGTAGAACAGTAATGTTTAACATTCGATAGTTTTGCGTAATTATCTCCATAATATGTTAATTTATGCTTAATAATGTTAATTTACATACCTAATAGGTACATGGTACCGGAAGATGTTTTAGTCAGACTAATTTTTAAAGTGACATATTATTGGGTTATTGCAGTAATTGAATTTCACAATATAAACTCACCCAAGGCAAAAACTAAGTACCTATTTAAAAACGGTTCAAAGGAGTTTTCAGGAAACGTCCGTGTATGATTACGTAGGCATTACTACTGGGGTGTACCATGTTGGATTCTACCTATTTATTAGATTTATTGTTTTTAAGTAATTCGTTACTACTTATACAAAAACTCCATATTATAACGACAATAAAAAATAATGGTAAACTTGGTCAAAATAACAGCTTATTTAAAAAAAATATCTTTTAGTAATAGTAGAACACTATCTCAACAACATCTACAAGGAACGTCGCTCAAGGACCAATCCCAATTTCGTAGATTAACTAAATTAAAACGTAAATTACTGTACCAATTGCGATAATGGTAATTATTATGTATAAGGTAGGTATATAGATTTTGCGATCATTTCCATTCGATTCTACGCCCATGAGTGAATACAAAGCATCACCAACGTAATGATCATTACAATACTCCATTCAGAACGTCGGCAATAGTATGGCAATCTGAGCAATTTCCCTAAAGGTCACAGCTACTGCATAATGGCACTAAATAAACATAATTATTGCAAAACACATCTTCGTCCAGAAGTTAGGCGCTAGTTATAAGCAAACAGCGAACACGGTAATATCTAGTAGAGTATATAAGTAGGTACCATAGTTATTAAAACTTTATAGTAATTAAGTACCATAATGAGTGACAGATAAAGCACAAAAAGTTTTCAATATACTACAAATAAAGGGCAACATAAAGTTGGTAAAGATTTTTGTAACAAATAATTATAAAGCACCCTGAGAACTAACTGTTTCGCTTACTCTATATACAATAATATAATAGCGGGCCGTGGTACATAATAAGTTTTTCTTTTTTTTTCATCAACTCTCATCAAACAGGCTATATCATGCAGCAGATTTAGAAAGAAATATAACAATAGGGATATTTTGTGCAACTGACAGTGGATGGAGTATTGTAATTAAAGAATTGATGACGATGGCAGAACGATGTCCTCAATAATTTTGATATTTTTGTTTAAACCACATATAAAAAGGCACAAAAAGCTATCACGACGCGCATCTTGTATTTCGCGATTTCATATAAGCGTATCGAATTATATTCAATATTCAACAGCGTGATGTTTGGAGGCCGCGCAGATGCGAAATAATCGTCCCTCAATTATTAAGGCATTACCATTGAAGGGATTTTACCAAGAGGTTATGTTATTTATTTTTAGCATTTTACTTATGTTTTTATTCAGCGTGTATAATAGTAGAATCTGATATCTAAAATAAAATGTTTTTATTTGTCCAATAATTTAATCATTATGATAGTAGATTTTAAATTTATATACAAAAAACATCTTTAACATAATTTTTTGGACAAAATAGTGGAGGCAGCTTAAAAAAAGGTAGAAATGTGCTTTACATTTAATTGCAATAAAAATACTTAGACCTCGTATTAGGTATATACGGGGCAAATATGCCACTAGCGGTCACCCATCCAGATACTGACCGCGCCAACGTCGCTTAACCTGCACAATCACTTTCGGACCGTGCTCGCAACTAGGCTACGAGCTCCTCAAGTCCCTCCTTATTACCACCTACGTACTTCACTTATAATAATCTATGATATTAACAACATTAACCTTAAAGTTTGACATTTGTATAGCCTAATGTCTGTAATATGTTATTTCATTGTTATATCGATAGCTGACAATGGTGGACAGTATTTACATAACGTTATAATGGTCTTATTATATGTACACAGTATCTAGCAAAAGTCACATCCGAAATGGGAATGATAAGGGTTGATAACTGAATATAACAACTTTCGAAAGGAGATAGATAGCCCGCTGGTGGTATTGGGTTAGGGGGCGTCCATTAATTACGTGAGGTGTTCAAGGGGGAGAGGGGGTCAAGCTAAATCTTACTCAATCTCACCTTGGGGTTCGAAAATATCACGTAATTTTTCCATGGACTGAATTAGAATAAATCTTTTATTCATTTTTGTTAAAGTATTTATTATTTAATTTTATCACAGTGAATTTAAGTAACGGTAATAATCTCAACTACTAGTCTTTGCTAGTCTTAAATAAAGATAATAGAATAAATTGTGTTCTTGTTTTTTTATTTTTTTTATAATCCAACGCGTTCATAATCAAAACACAAATTTTAAAAAATCTGACGTGAGATTAGGAGAGGGGGGGAGGGAGTTGAGGAAAATCTCACAAAATCTCACCAGGGGGGGCCCCTCCCCCCCTGGTGAGATTTTGTGAGATTTTAGGGTTACAAAATCCTAAAAAATGCCTCACGTAATTAATGGACGCCCCCTTAGTCCCAAATTGTGTCATAAAATTATTGTCATACAAAAGAAGTAGGAATATGGAAGCCTCGTTAATGGTAGGCTAAATAAATAAAATGAAATGAAATGATAATTATAATGAAATGATATGCAAAACTGTTTGTGGCGATGCTAAAAACGGTCATGGATATTGTACTTTACGAAAAAAACATTTTTGATCACATATTGATTTTGTAAACTCTTTTTAATACAAAATAAAACTAAAATAACACTAAAATAAATGCTTAAGCTAAAATTATAAAATACTAAACTATTTTACAAATAAAATACCTGACCTAGGTCGCTCCCTGCAGGGAGTGTCCCGAGGAGGCTGGCGGCGTTGCCCCGCTGTATAGCGAGGCTTATACGCTGAGCGACTTAGACCTCGTATTAGGTATATACGGGACACCTACGTACTTCACTTATAATAATCTATGATATTAACAACATTAACCTTAAAGTTTACAAAACTTTTACTTAACTCTTTTTTAATTTTAAATAGTTGAAACTTTTGGAATTTAACCTAAATTAACCATTCTTTTATTTTAAAATTATATTAAAATCCGTCTAGTAAGAGTGGGTAAAGTAATTATTCATTCACATAAAAGTATTAAGACAAGAAAGAAACACCATTTTCTCTGCACTCAACGACCATATCGGTGAGGTATTATCTCATGCTTTTGCGGGTACCATTAACTATATAATGATAGTTTACAAGTTTAGCAGCATTGTACCCAGTTAATGTTTGACGTGAAACATTGTGAAAAAAAGACCACGTTGTGAAAATACATGTTTCTTCTCAATACGTTTCGCGAGATCCTTTTCGTAATACAAAAGACATCAACGCGCGCGTTTTACTAACACCGTTTAAAAAATAAAGTATTGACTGATATAAATTAAATAAAAATCTGCAATTTTGTCATAAAAACCGAGAAGGAAAAGCAAAAATAATCATAGTACCATTATGTATTTATGTAGATACATACAATTGCGGTCAATCAGAAAAAAAAACCAAATGTAACAAGGGATACGGCCAGAGGCTGACTGGACCCGAAATCGATTTTACGACCTTATAGTGATTGTCTTTAAAATTCGATATTTACGAAATGGGCGAGAGTACTTCTCGCACCAGTGAAGGGTCGTCTTCGCACGGTCATGCGACCGTCGCAGCTACAACAACACCTTCAAGGATTTGTAAAATGTCATCGTGAAGGAAGAGAAACATTCTGCCGCATTCTGTTTCGTTTGTACTTAACCATTTAATTACCCAATTTACGCAATAATTTAAAGATACAGTTAAAACAGTTGTTTATTTTGATTTACAGTCAAATAAATAAAAAATCCGCAAAATATATATAACATTTAACGAGGAAAAAAGATTCATCGGAATAAATCAAAGTTCCTTGACAAGCAAGCCTTATAAATGACAAGGAACTAAGTTGGATATTAATACAATTTATTGGGATTCAAGTCAAAAGAAGTGTGTTCGTGGCATATATTTACTAACATACAAATAATTATTATAGTCTGTATGTTCTACGGCTGACAAAAAAATTTGGTGCGATTTTGATATCTGATAACCTTTGAGGTTATCGCACACATATCACCTCGGCACCTAATCAGCGTCGTCGCCTCAAATCGAGCCGTACAGTATTCTTTGTATGAAACTCCATACTACAACGCACACTAATCAACTTCGTAACGTAATCGCCGCGATTCGTTGTCAACTTGCAGTCACCGCGCTTACGTCGGGACGTCGTCGCCGCGCTGACTTCTCGCCGCCAGCGCGGGGTTGGCGCGCAGACCGCCTGTTATTTTATCGGGTTTTATAGTCGCCCCCCAGGTGACGGCTAGCCGTCGCCCAGCCGTAGCCGCGCCGACACCTCGTAGGTGTTGAGCGCCAGTTACGTGCCTGTACCGGGTTGACGCCTGGTTGACCGCGAGGAGATGCGGAGGCGATCCGGTGCAGGGTTGATATTTGTGCGACAGCCTTTACCCTATTTTTTTATAGACTACTAAACCCGCATTTGACCTCGATCTCGTACGATGCGGGTTCAGTAAATGACTATATCTGATCCACTTTGCTTAAGACGTTGAAATGTTCTTAATAACTAAATGTTCAATTTTAAAATAATAAAAATAAATCTTTACTGGTAAACTGTAATCTATCTACCATTGAAAGAATTTTTATAATCAAACTAGTAGTTTTTGAGTAAACAAAGTTCAAAGTAAAGGCGGTTCCAAACACCCCCCCCCCCCCCCCCCCCCCCCTCAGGTCAGGTAGAGTACTCCTAATAGACAGTACTATCAGTTCTATTCATATTGAACAGAAAAAGTGAGCATGTGGGCTATCGGGAATTAGTGATATACTTAAGCATTAAATATTAATAGGTTGGCCACTAACCACCGACAAGAAGAAGCATTAAATATTGATTAAATATAAAACTCACCCAAAAATGGATTCTTCGAACTGCAAGTTGATCCACAAAAAAGAGTTTTAACACTTGTAAAGTTGGAATAAAAAATACACTATCGAAAGCTTGTACTTTCAAACAGTAGATTTTCCTGAAAAATTTTATACGACCTTGTTCATAAAATAGTAAGATAGCACTTCTTTAAAAATATTACTTACGAATAAGTAGCTACTAAATTCGTATTTTGTGAACAAAGTCGTCAAAGCTTCATAGAATACATTCGCAGACAAAAGCAATAATGATTTTTAAAATAAATAGTAATGACAAAATAATCTAATACTATTCGGGGGTAACTATTACTATTTATAAACTATAGGGCTCAACAGGGGAAAACGTAATCTGTGCTCTAAAAAGTATAGAGGTGTGGGGAAAATTTGCTCAAGTTGACTTGACTGTAAGAAAGAGAACTCAGCGCGGTATAGTAAGATGCTACTTATGTATAAAACTCGATGAAAATTACAATAAGATTATCATTTACATATAGGAAACTAGGATAGTTCCTGTACGTTGTATAAACAAGGAATAGTACCTACTAATCTGACAAAAAGCTGAAGCTGCGGAGTACCACGAACGCTAACAATGCCTTCTCACGGCGGCTAAAGACTCTATGTATGTTACGCAAAAATTGCACATAATTAGACCCGGGTTTTTTAACATTCATTCGGACATTGTCTAACATATTTGACAAAGCAATGTTAGTAAACTGGGAGGGTGTGAAAAAATCACAATTAACTTTGGGCTATTGTCTGATTGGACTCAGAGTAGTGAGCGGGAGGAATGTAGGTCCGACAAGATAAAGGTTAGATATACAAAGAGTCGGTCAGAGGTCGACTCGTCTCGATCATCATGTAAGTACTTAGTTTTAAAATAACCCCAGATGTTTGAAAAACCGTAGATATGACCTGCAGGCAGACACCTCTCACCTAATCTAAAACTTTCTAGTTTAAAATACTGCGTAGATTAACTTTTGTCATTAAAATTTAAACAAAACTTAGTGAGATCGCAAACTCAATTACAAAGTTACCGTCCCATTCATAAACTTAAAGAAACAATCAAGGATGAAAGTAATAATTTAAAAAAAAGTTATGAATACTTGTTATTAAGTTATAAATTTTATGAACAGGGCTGTAAATGCAAATCACTGTAAAATTAAAATAGTAAATGTGTAACCTAAAGCATTAACACTCGCAAAAAAGCAGTTTGAAAGTACAAAACTTATTTAAGGGTTGGAAATAACGTTTTGAATTATTATCGCGAAAAGTTGAAAATGAAAAAAATACCGAGAACGTCTGTATCCGTGAAGCGTATGAAGATGTGCACTCGGCGGACGGTCGCCGGCGAAGACTGCGCGGAGTGGCGTGCGCGCAGCCTCGGCACCTCGGTGGGGTCGGGATGTAGGGAAAGGGGAGATCATCACTGATTGTTATTTTTATTAAGCAAACTGCAAATAATGCGACAATAGTGTGTCTAAGGCTAAGCTGATAGTAGAAAGTCAGAGCTAGCAGAATATGACAGTTCTTCACTCCAGTCAAGGTCAAACGAATATGTAGCAGATCATTTTTCAGTCGCCATACTACTCGTAGAGATACATACTTACTTGTGGTAACAATCCTACAAGTTTGTGCCTACAAGTTTTCTATTGACATCTTTATGTCAATAGAAAACTTGTAGGCACCTACTAAACTATATTTATTTTTAGCAACAAATTATTTTCATGTTTGGATTGTTACGGTAGTCAAAAGTGACTACCGTACGACTTCGGTCAAACTCTATCTCCTCTAGTTCTTGGAAAAGTATGTAGTAAGTAGTAGGGTAAGTTAGAGAAACATATTTGAGGGGACACAATAAAAAACAATCGCATAATCTGTATGAATAAAAACCGGCCAAGTACGAGCCGAACTCACGCATCGAGGGTTCTGTACTCAAGGACCTTAAGTGACGCACAATCACTCATAATCATCATCCATTACAGAATATTGAAATATCCAATTATTGGTCACAGAATAGTAGTTTATGCAACTGACACGTAATTACAGCCATTGTAAAATACCTGAAGATGTGTAAACGAAACCGGTCGTAATTAATAAAATACAGTAAAAACCTGTGAACCGGTATATTATTTAAGTCTAATCATGTACTACAAGTTTCACCAAGTACCAACAACCGCAAAGTATTAATTGTAAAATGATTTTTTTGATTCGTATCAAAAGCGTGCGTAGCACCACCCAATTAAATCTGCCACGAGAGTCGTTCTATGTGATTAATACCTTAGAATGATCACGACCCTCAGCATTGAGGAATAGGGCTTACAAGAAGAAGCACCAGTTAGATCACTTCTTCTTCTAAGTCGTATTCCTCATTGCTGAGGGTCGTGATCATTCTAAGGTATTAATCACATAAAACGACTCTCGTGACAGATTTAATGGAGTGGTTTGCCATTGCCTTCCCTATTTCACACACTGGTTATCTCAGTGTGCAGGTTTCCTCACGATGTTTTCTTTCACCGTCAGAGCAGCCGGTAAATGTTCGTAAGTCTTTCGAAAAAACCGAATAACTCATTGGTACATGGCATTGCCTGGTTTCGAACTCGGACCTCCCGAATCCTATAGTCCGACGTCCTAGCCACGACGCGTCGTGGCTAGGACGGCGTCGGCGTCGCGACGCCACCGACACTCTAGTTAGATCACAAAGAACTATAATAAAAACTGTTAGCTTCTGTCAAATATTATTATCACTCAATAAGATGACATATCTTGAGAATTTGGAAAGACCGCGAATATGGGCCATGGCAAGCAATCGCAGACTGTCTTTTAACGATCGCTACCATTTGCAAAATGAATCGCGCGGTACCTATACTCGTACCTAGTGAAATTGAAGAAATTTTATTTGAACACATTTCTGTCCCAATGCAATTCTTTATCTTTCATTTTTTTTCTTTATTTGTATTGCATTAATTTTAAATTCATTAGGTATATTATAATGGATCGTATTTAATCGATAAGCAAATTGAATAGAATTTGGTAAGTATATTAAATAAATAAAAATGGGTCGTAAAAATAATATTATAGAATGGCAACAAATGCAGAGCAGCTGAAAATCACAAAATATATACATTACATAAATTATAGAGATGCAGTTGTGTAGACCTTTGATCGCAACATGATTGTGGTCGAGGTCTGAATTAGTTCTATTGATTACCAAAAATTCTTGTAGATGTAAGTACTCATACGTAACAGAAACGGAAAGTAAGTTGCAACTGCCTTGTAGATTAAGTATCTAAGCACAAGGACAACTATCTCTTCTCAAACCCTTTCCGTCATGTTATAAACTTATTTGTGAAAATAAAATGAGATTGAACCTATGACCCTTAATATCAATGCCGGTATAACAACCTAACAATGCCTACGGGCGCTTTGAGTTGCTGGTTTGATGGTAGTTTATTTTATCCTACTTGATAGTAATTTGTTACCTTTAGAATTATGAAAGACATGTGAGTAGAATAATATTGAGATAATACTTTTTCTTATACGGTGTATAAAGTTGCTAATAAAAAATCAAGGTAGATATTATACGAGTACCTACTGAATATCTTTCTAGCAAAACAGTCCTTTATGTGCAGGACCTGCTTGTATGGCTATATTGATTGCCTGTAGCTATTTTATTTCCCATCGAATTTTAATTCCTTTTTCACATTTGACCATCAATTTATGACTATTTCTTATTTTTTAAGAAATACATGTAATATTTGACACTTTGAAACTACGCTATTGCTACCACATCCCCCCTATTAATAGTCCTGACTTGACTCCGAGTTATTTCTTTTTGTTCCCACGTTAAAGAAATCTCTGTGGGGAAGGAAATTTACGACTGCGGACGAAGCGGTAGACCAATTTAGGCGGCTTTTTTCGACCTTTTTTTCGCATGTTTTGAAAGCTGGTTCAATCGAATGCACAAGTGCATTGGTGCCGCAGGGGTATACTTTGAAAAGTTGTAAATAAATATTTGTAATGTAAAATAAAAAAATATTAAATAAAGACACAGCATCACCAAAGGGAGATTGTCCCTTTGTAATATTTCATTTATTATCAATAGAAAATACGAACACAATGTAATGTACGAATGTTTTTTGGGTTTGATTGTATCAACTGTTTTCAGATGCACTCTTTTTATACATATGTAGTAGTTACTCAATATAAAAATGTCTATATGATGCTACAGACAAACAGACTTGCAAACAAACAGACATACACCTTAAACGTATAAAAACCCTCGTTTGGGTGGGTGAGGGCTAAACATATTTAGATTTACTTATTTATAGAACCAAAATCAGAAGAGAACCCGCGAATTCCGGCGCGTGTAGCCTAGATAATATACGTACTTAAATAATAAAAATCTTGGCTCTACCTGTAATCGCTACAAATAATCACAGTAGCACACATCTTTCTACATCATCCTCAGCAGCCTACTCTAGTCCACTGCTGGACATAGGCAACATTATAAGTCTTTCGCTATTTATCTAAAGTGTACCTATATTTTAGATATGGGATAGTAGCTTAAGCAAATAAAATGTGGTATACCTAAGTACTTAAGCTTTAGCATGTGTCCCATCATGTTACAATAAAAGCTGACGAATTACATTTAAAAAGAAAGCGGATTAAAACTCACACGTGCCGTTGAAAGAATACAGATCTACGAGTTTGTACCTTATCCATCTTGAACTTTACAACGGACTACCTCTATAATTTCACAATAATTCAAGGATAGCAAATATTATTATTTATAAATTTTAGTTAAGGCTAATCATGCTGACACATGTCTGTCACTAGCCCATTCGTCACACAACTATAAAGTACAAAAAACTTGTGCTATTGTGATGTGATGCAAGCTTGCCCAATTCATTTTTAATAGATATCATCATGTTCAAGATCATGTCCCTTTCATTGTGAGCTATTGAGCTTAATGCTCGGAATTAGAAAAGTTACTTACCTATTTGTTTAAAGGTGTTTTAGGGTAGGTACTAGGAACCTATAGCTGTTTTAGAAGAATTGGGTATATATATATTATACAACATCTCAATGATATCATTAATAAACACCATGCTACCAATCATTAATAAACACCAAGCCACCAATATCTCGCAGAGTAAAAACAAGCTAAAACGCATAAAAATAATATTAATATTGCGTACGGTTTGCCCTTGATGTTGAAAACCCTAGATTCGTGACATTCGGTCACATCTTTAATTCGTTCACACAAACACCACAAACTTAACTTTTCATTCGTCAAAACAGTTTATTTTGTTATCATGCCACACAAAAATGTCAGTAAAATTCGCAAATAAACTTAAACTGCAACAAATTTTAATTTGCGTTCCACTAAATGATTTTCTTGCCACAAAGGCCTTAGTTTAATGTTATAAGGACCAATGTCGTAGTAGAAATAAAGCTTTTAGCGGAATTTCATTAATGTGGTTTAGCAGCCATCGTAATTGACAAACGGTATTATAATTATGCGGGGGTGTCGTAAGCAACCGCTGGGGAAGAGAATTAAAAGCCCTACGCAAGTTGCGGTTTTATTGTTTGGAAAAAATTGCGAAGGAATTTTTATTAAAGGGCGGTTGGTGGTTTGCATTTTGAAAGATGGGATTTGGGAACCTTGAATACTTAGGTAAGTAAAGTAGCGAGCTATAATATGGTCGAGAAGAAAAGTTATACTGATTTGTGAAAAGTGTAACTCTTATTATTTTTACTCTTTTGCACATTCTTATCAAGGAGCGTCTCCAAAAAGATCTTTCAATGAAGATTAACCTTCTTTCGTCATATAAAAGCAAAGCCGCGTTATCATGTTCCCTCTAATAAACAGTAGGCGTAGTTACATAACTTATTAGATGACACGTGAGATTTAAGTAGTAACCCACACTGGGCTTACATCCGTGTTTTTACCTAAATATTGAATAGTAAGATAACAATATTATTTTTAACGCAATGCATTGAATAAATAAAAGAATCTACTATTGAATCTAGTATTTACTATTGATCAATTGCTTGCACTTTATTAAGCTCCGCAAATAAAACAGCTAATCTGTGCAAATTGTATACAAAATCGAAAATATTGTTTGCAAAATTCCAATTTTTCTTCTGATAGTTGTTCAATATTGACTGTAAATCATCCTGCAAGTGGTCAATACCTGTACATGTTTTAAATTACTTCGTATTTTAGGTCATCAAAATAGGAGTCCTGTATGCGTGCGTAAGTATATTTATAATAACTCTAGCTGCTAGAAAGAACTGATCTCATTTTGCTAAGCAAAAACGTGTTTTAATATTTTGCTCACCTTCGAGATGTGGGAACCTGAGAGTAGTGTTGTTCTCATTCCCTCTTTATTCATATCGATATGTATGTACTAAGTAGGTACTATGGAGTGGATCTTGAGATTTTCTTCAAGAAAATCCAACATAAATATGAAGCGGAAAACTTCCAACCTCAAGAGAAGTTAACGACAAAACGACAGGTTCGTTTTATCATATGATCCTCATTTATTTTATTTACTCTTAATATTCACTTTTACCACCTACTTACGTATTCGTCTTTGAATCTGATACTATATCTTGTTCCACTATATACCTCTGAGGGTGCCTACTCAAGTAATCAAATATAAAAATCGACATAAATATAGTAGCGCAACACTACACACGAAAACTATTCACAGGCGTTGACACGGATCCCGCATGATCGGCGAGGTGCGCGCGCGCGTAATCATTGTTATTATGCCATTTTTGTCATGACGCAAGCCGCCACGACATCTTGCGGGAAGCTGCGGTTCGCGCACTTTTTACTATAAGTATAGTTATACTCGTACGAGTACTGTGTTTCAATAGGATGCGTCCTTAATGTATAGGTATGCAGTAGTACAATTGTCCTCATTGTTCACGTTTAGTAGCGGTTTGGTAGAGCTTCTAAAAACAAAGTAGCAACTCGTACCTTTGTTCTTTTTATATCTGACTTACCTTTGTACATGGAGTTACGGGTTGTTATCTTGAGTGAGACAAAGCTAAGAGGAAGTCAGATGATGACTCCATTACGTCTGCGGACACGAGGGTATAGTAGCCCATCTCCCTCGGGTATTCACTAACTGCAATCGGAATACTTGTAGATGGCTGCTTGAAGATAATAGCCTTGGGCGGTCAAACGGCTTAGGCCCGTTTCAAATAAGTAGGGAGAGTCATCACGCCATCGATAAATAATTTACATACGGAGAGTACATCATAGGTAATAAATAATTATAGTAGCTATACAGTGAAACTAGTGCGGAAACTTTCTTAAAAAACTTGTTATTATTAGAATTGTTCACTAATTGTAGTAGGTGTTCCTCGCTAGGAATAGGTGACGAACAACGTCTTGTGATACGAGTGTGAAAATGAACCCAGGTTGTAGAATCTCGTTACCTACCTCGTTTACAATTTCTCACTTTGTGCACGTTATATACTATATACTATACGTTATATACTATATATACTATAATCATAACGATCCAATAAAGAACTTTCTATGAGTATCTATTTTATATGAGTTAACTTAACCTACAATAGGTACATAGTTCATAAGAAAAAATCTCAAAACTTGGAAGTGGTAGATCCTGGTGTGCAGGATCGCCTGGGGTGGTACCACCTTTTTACCTATTTCTGCCGCAAATCAGCAGTGCTCGCATTGTTGTGTTTCGGTTTGAAGAGTAAGAGAGCCAGCGTAATTACCGGCACATGAGGCAATCCATATTAGTCCTCAAGGTTAGCAGCACAAACAAAACCCTCTAATAATAATAAAGTGAGGTGAGATGTCTATGGGCGACGGTGACCACTTACCATCAGGTGGCCCGTATGCTCGCCTGCTTTTCTTATACAATAAAAAAGTAGTATCAATTAGAATAGATAAAATAAAACATTTGTGGAGTAAAATTTGAAAAAAATCTATCGAGGAAAGTACCTACCCATTTGGTGGTTACATTTCATTCATATTTCCGGAATCGTTATTTTAACAGCACAGTAATTTACATTAAAAATATTAATATAGTAGGTAATACTTGTTGCTCACTAATTTTATTTAGTTTAATATAACCTATGCTTAAATTCCTACTGGTGTATGGACTATGAATACTTTGTCATCTTACCGCACAAATAAACTTATTCTTAATATATCCGATAAACTGCATCAATACTTTATGAACAAGCCTTTATATATAACAAAGCACATGCACGTACGTATGATTAGAAAAGTGTTATACAACGTCATTGGATTATGTTGATCCATCAGCATCGCACTCAATAGCAAGTACTAACTAGACGCATGTTATTTTACCGCAGAATGATCGATGGAGTTAAGTTACGCTAACTACTGAACTACTATAATATGTGCCAATTGCCTATACAATTAAACGCGTATTACTCTTGGCTGAATTCTGCCGACTAATTAGTCAACGATTTAGTCGACTAGATAGACAGTCGATTTACAGGCTGTAAATCGCAGAATAATAATAATATATAGTACTGTATGCATTTACACTTGCTTGACTGAACTTGGTAACAGATTATAACTTTCCCGAAAAATGCACTCGTAATAAATAACCGTGTAACCATCTTCGACTTCACCCGGTTTAGTCTAATACAGGGTGGACCAAAAGTCCGTTAACATTTAAAATGGTTATAAAAAATACAAATGCTACTTTAGTGAAAAACTGTTTATTTAATAATAAAGTAGACAAATTAGGATTTCACTTTTTAAAAATAACATCATTCAAATGTGACCCTTGTTCCTGGCACACCTGTAACCGGGAACGGAAATTTTGCATGACCGCCCGACAAGTGGTTGGTGAAATGTTCTGCATTTCCTCGCGTATATTTTCTTTTAATTCCTCAATAGACACTGGGTTGCTGATGTAAACTTTACTTTTGAGATATCCCCAAAGGTAAAAGTCCATTGGAGTTAAATCCGGGCTGCGGGGTGGCCAGTGAATGTCACCTCTTTTGGATATGACTTTTTGGCCAAAAATTTCACGAAGTGCTGCTATAGAGTCATTGGAGGTGTGACATGTTGCCCCATCTTGTTGGAACCAAGAGCTTCGATTAAAGCCTGAGAAGTCCTGTAATGCTGGAGCAAAAAAATTCTGTAGCATCACAATGTATCGCTCTGTATTAACGGTGACGGCGCGGTTTCTCTGATCTTCATAAAAATATGGACCAATGATTCCGCTGGCTGACAATGCGGCCCATACAGTAACATTGGGCGAGTGTAAAGGTTTTTGGTGCTTCAAGTCCGGGTTAGTGTCACTCCAGTATCTGCAATTTTGTCGATTGACATGTCCATTTAGGTGGAAGTGTGCCTCGTCTGAGAAAAAGATGTTATTGAAGCTCGTAAACCTCTCAAGCACTTCGTTAGCAAACTGCAGTCTCTGAGCAGGGTCATTTGGCTTTAAAGCCTGTACAATTTGAATTTTGTAAGGATGTAAATGTAAATCTTTGTGTAGAATGCGATTTAGAGATGTTCTGGGCACATCTAAAGCACTAGACCGCTTTCGAGTAGAGAGACCAGGTTGTTCTCGAACAGACGCTCGTACACGCTCTATGTTTACTGGATCGCGCGATGTCCTAGGTCGGCCGGATCGTGGTTGACTTAAAGTTGAACCTGTTGTTTCGAACTTCTGTACCCATTTTTTAATCGTTTGAATTGTTGGTGCTTGATTTCTGTTCCGTATATTGTAATGATTACAAAATTTCCGTTTAGCTTCGGTCGTAGAATCGTTGTTTCGATAGTACTCGCGTACGCAAAATGCGCGTTGCGCTCCGCTGAATGACGCCATGGTACTAAATCCCTATTAGTAGCTCTCGCTTGTAGTAACACCCCCCGCGCCAATACCCCGCCCGCGCCGACGCAGCGACCTATTCAAATGTTAACGGACTTTTGGTCCACCCTGATAAATATCCTCACATTACTTACATCTTTTGGTTTCGCCGTTATCGGATGATTTTCCCCTTCGTAGTACGGATTCAAAATAATAATAATTATGAATATAAATATTTACAAGAGATTTTCATCAAACAAAAGTGGCAATGGCTACTTACTAAATAGATTTTATCTCTTGTATAAGAATACAATCTTAAACATTTTTAATATAACTGATGGAGTTGCATTATGATAGAGCCGATAGACATGATTCTGTAAGTTTAATGCATGCTTAGATCAGTTAGATTACATGCCCTATTCAACGGACAGACAAATACCTACGTACTCGTACCAACACAAATAAACAATTTATTTTATTAATCCCGGTAAATAAATACATATGCAATATTCTCTATTAAATTTTAAAAAACAAGTGTCCAAATCGGATCATCGATTATTGAGTATGATGCCACAGATAAACGCGTCAAAATTCCTCGGTCGGACGGTGGTTAAAAACTACAACGTTATGTGGTTTGTTTCAGTCTTGAACGTCTTAACGAATTCCAATTTTTCAAGTAGCTAGGTTCCTAAGCAGCTGAAGAATACAGGGTCCTCGCGAATACCAACGTAACAACGGTAAAAGATTAATAAGATCCTGGGAAATGCCGGATGAAGCAGCTGGTATAATGTACATAGATGATCTATGAGATAAAATGCTACTCATAACTAGAAAATTATGTAACTTTAATTGCTCTGTGGTTGTAGTAATTTACTTTTGTTGCCGTTTTCACTACGAAAGCTCTTGGCACCCTTGCTTATTGCAAATGTACATAAACCCACGCGTAAGTATATAAGTAGGCGTAAAAATTGCTCAATACATCACAAAGACGTCTAATGAACGCATTTCGTTGCGATTGCAACTAAAATGGCTGTATTAGCAGACCCATTGTGTCTGGTCACACCCAATTTCTCTAGTGTAGGTCAAAGCAGTGGGCGTGTGCAGGGTTAGTAATTTAGTATAGGTACGAGTATGTCAAATTAAAAATAATTGGGTACTAACCAACCATTGCGCGATTATTCATGGAAATATCAATGCCCGGATAGTAAAACTGTTTATTTATAGACGAGCTCCGCGTAGGGTGAAGCCCGACGCTTCCCGACAACCACAGCACAGAATACACCAGAAAGTCTGCTCAATAAAAACGCGCGAAAAAGGCTCACGCACACACGGGCTCCGCGTACAGGCGAACTCAGAGGAAGTCAAAGGAACTGAGCGCGAAATACACGTGCTGTAGCGCGATCGAGTGGTAGGTATAACGTTTTGTACTTTTAATAAACGAAATACATTGCCAGAAATATTTTTCACAAGGCTGTCCTTTATCCTTTGTCCTGCCCTAGCGCTACGGTCGAGTGACGTAATCAAAATCACGGAAGTCCGAAGCGGACCTTCTGTTGCATTCTGTGTCCACAGGCGCCGTAGGCCTGGCTTTTTTGGTTCGGCCGAAGGGCGAGTCCAAAAAGCTAGTTTATTTATAACAGAGCTCGCATATCTTACACATAATTTTAACATACAACATCACATTCCATAAAAGTCTTACAGAATTGATTGAAGATGACGGTAAGCGATCGATACGTGTAATCAAATTCACACGGTACTGTGACCGAATCACAATTAAAGTTAAACAATAAGACTCGGTATAGGATAGGGTCAGAGGTCTCCCAAAACTAATTACTGATGTAGAGTTATATTGAAACAGACAGACAAGACGGACAGTGGTGTGGGCCGAACAGAGGCGCAATTAAGCACATTTATCAAGAGTCGCCGTCCTATTATGTAATTGTGACAATACTGAGAGGATCGGTTCTTATGTTGTCTACAACAGATCAATTTAATATATCTCGACCATTACAATGATAAAGCCGATGTGCTACTTTCGATTAAAAATAATATTAATCAGCCAAGTGTGTACAATATCGTCAACGAAAGTCTGTGTGTGACTTCTGTGGCATCACGTTTCAAAATCGATGATCCTTTTTGGACGCGAATTCTGTCGAGTGTTATTGTCCACCAAATCTTACGACGAAAAGTGGGAAATACTTGTGATTGAAGGTGGTTCCTCTGTCTACTCCCTCGGGGAGTATGGACGTGAGAGTTATGTATGTACTTAGCCATGTCTGATTTGGACTATTATAGCGGTTTCAAAGTTCTTGGAGTAGGCACTTTAGATGTCAGATGGGATCTCTAGAACGGTAAATAGGTGGTTCGAGTTTGAGCTCAAATTTTTATGTCCCCACATGGATAACCAAAACCTACCTAACCTACCTTTTTACCTTAAGGACCTGATGCTAACCAGGAAAAGTAAGGGTTATTCCACAACAGCAAGTCAGGGATTCCATATTTTTTTAATTTTAGAATTGTTATATAATAATAATAAACTACAGTATAACCGCTCACTTATAATTATAACACAAAAAGTAGGTGTTAATTTTTAAATAATATTTCGCTGAAGGTATTCGACAGGATTATGCATTTTATTTTGGATGGGTAACAATCAACTGACGATACTCTGAGTATAAAGGGAAGAAATTAAATACGTTATAAACATCTAATAATTTTATTCGAACATTTTTTACAGTATTTATTTACTTATTGAACATTGTTTATGTATCAAACATAATTGTATGTAGAAAGGGATCTAATTTTCAATTCCAATATAATGGCAGATAATTATGGCATATAAATCTTGAAGAGATATACGCTACAATATAATGTATAGTTAAATTAAAATTATTGTTACATTACTTTCTACAATATTTGACATATTTTTTGCACATGTGATTTATTGAACCTACTACTATGGCACGTAAAAATTTTTAAGCGATATAGGTTATAAATAATGTTCAGTTTCATCAAAATTATTTAATATAATTCTTTACCTCAGAAGCATTAAACTGTAAGTGCTATAACCAAAATTTTACAGGTGAGATTTTTTGTGTAAAAATTAGTAGGTAATATTGGATTTTGATCACAATGATAACTATTTATAATACATAATATATATTTTTAAATGCCAATTTCTCATTGTAATCAAAGTTCAAACATCACTAAATTTTTACACAAAATTGTCTCACCTGTAAAATTTTGGTTACAGCAGTTTACAGTTTAATGCTTCCGAGGTACAGAATTATGAATATAAAGTATGTTACTTTGACACAAAGAGAGGTAGAATTTTGAATACCTAAGCTAGTTTTTACATTTTACAGAATATAAAATTATACTGTCATACCGTATACGATCAAAGCCCTTTAAAATAGTGGCTCCGTAAGAAAGAACCACAACTAAATCTATAAAAAAATTGTCAAATGCAGCAATTGTTCTGTCGGTGCCCACTACAGGTTAAAATATCCCCAAAATCTGGTAACTTATTTAGGTAAACAAGTTCTGGTCACCTCGAAAAAATATTGACTTTTATGAATAGATTGATAGTTTGAATGAACGATAGTTATAATGAATAGCATCAGCTAACGGAGTTGCAAATGGTTGCAACGGTCAAATCAAAACATCTGATTGCGGTAGGTTTCATTTCTTACAAACTAATGAACATGATATACTCGTATACGAGTAGCAATAGAAATAGGACTAGTAGCGCCATCACTTTTTAATATAGCTTATGATTTCTGTCTGGAAGAGACCGTCTAAATTGTACGCTTTTGTTATAGCGTAGTTACCAAGTATCAAATAATAGATGCATTTCTTAAAAATTAAGAAATAGTCATAAATTGATGGTCAAGTGTGAAAACAGAATTAAAATTTATTAAAACATAAAATAGCTACAGGCAATCAAAAATCAAAACAGTAGAAAGAAACGGAAATAAGTTTTATGACGTAACTGTTCTCTAGCGCCATACAAGCAGGTCCTGGCTGCATATAAAGGACTGTTTTGCTAGAAATTGACAGAGCATTTCTCCAATACTAACTTTAACCATTAATATCTCTGATGTTAGTTGAGATATCGAAAAACTAATTTTAGCTCCTTCTTTAGGATGTCCATGTAAGTTGATTGATGCAATAAAAAAACGGTGTGTATTGTAAAGTTATGAGTAGCAATTTCAGTGAGGAGCTTTATAGTTAAACAACGATAATTGAACAAAAATTGTTCAAACATATAACTTGATAAATACCTATACCTACGTACCTTGATTATTACCATGTTTGTAGTACTCGTACGTATGTGCAATATATTAACTTGTAGGATCAATCCGCGTCGTCTATCGCTGGCGCGAAAAACATTTATTTGGCAACCGTAGGCCGCTTAAGGCGCAATTACATATAGTCGTTAACCGCTTCCGCGACCGGTAGCCGACCTCCGTTGTTTACACTTGGTCATTGGCCAACGTCATTCGTTCGATGAGATGTGACACTTTGACGTTTGACGAAAGCGGTGGACCGGTAATTCGCATATAGGCGGTGGCCGCATGCTGTGACCGCCAAGACGCTCGGTCAACGACCAGGTGTAACCAACCGCACCTTCAATCGCTATTTACGCTTTGTTTCGCATCAAGTTTTCGTATAATAAATGAACACTCATTTATTAATTTTTCGGGCAACAGTCCCGGTTGTAAACCAAGCGGGTTTAGATGAAGTAGAAGCTGTGTGGCTGTAGTTCAAGCTGCGCCATCTTGGCCAGCAGGCGGTGCAGACGGCGGGGCGCGTGCGCCACCCTGCCGTTGGTTTCGACGGCGACCCCCACAGCGCTGGGAGCGCTCCCCGTGCGCACCGAATCTGGTTTCACCTCGCGGCACGCGTCCAGCCGTTGCGCCACGTGACGTGGCATCTGCGGGTTATCAACAAATGTCAGCCAGTCATAATGTTAGCTGACAATTTTTTAACCCCCGACCGATCGACAGGTGTGTTATAAGTTTGACTCGTTTGTCTGTTTGTGCGTTTCTCTGTGGCATCATAACTTAACTTAACAACGGATAATCCAATTTGGACCCGGTTTTTTAGTCGAGTGTTATTAGCCAGTTTATTAAATTTTTCATTTAGAGTAATTATGCGACTTTGTATTAGGGCTTCTTTCAACAAATGTTAAATTGCGAGCGTTGGTGACGTAATCAATAGGATGCTGGACTCCTATGCACTCGGTCCGGGTTCCAAACCATTGAATGTCACAAACTAATGAGTTTATCGACTGTTCTAACGGTGAAAGAAAACATCGCGAGGAAACCTGCTCACTGAGATAATCAGTTTGTGAAATAAGGAAAGCAACAGTATACCACCCCATTAAATCTGCCAAGATAGTTATGTGTTTATTTCCATAAAATGATCACGATTCTCATTAATCAGGAATACGACTAAGAAGATGAAACAAGTATTATACACAGCAAGATTTATATTATAAATTCTTAGCGGTCAATTGACCGTTAATTGATTGAAATTGAAATCAAATGTTTACAGCGCTAAATAAAGCGCTGTAAACACCAGAATACAGAAGTATACAAAGTTTAATACATGCAGCACAGAACATCTGGTGTGGTACAGTGCCAAAAAGGGCACACCAGCTCAGCATAATGCTGAGGCAAGCCACAGCGCTGATTTTCAGCTGGCCCCTCAGTTACTGCACGGACGAAGAAAGAAACAGGGTGTGCGTGTGGTGTTGTATGAATGTGTTTGTTTGTATGAATGAGGATATTAGTGTGTATGTGAGGTACTGAGTGTGTGGGAGGGTGATGGCATGGTGCGGGTGTATTTACATGGTATTATGTGTGTGATAGTTCGTTGGTTTTTCCGATGTTTATCCTAGCATGCATAAAGAACCGCTCCTATGGTGGTACTAAAAATGAATTTTAGTAAATGTATAGTAAAAATAATTAAACATACGTTAAATAACGGCGAATGCAGCAACGGCGTCCACAGTGGTAACAATTTGTTGAGAATAGTTGAATTGCATTCCAATAGAGACTCGAGGAGGCTCAGAAAGTGTAAGTTTACTGTCTCGGCCAGCTGCAACAACAAAGTCGTGATTAGCTGTTTTCGGAATTGATTAATGGACGTAGTACGAAAAAATCCGAAAACCAAAGATTTAGTTGAATAGAATCTGCTATAGGCCATCTAGGGCGCAAACCAAAATTACGTTAGTATAGCTTGACCACGGATGCTTTACGACGCCTTAGGTAGCGACAGACGTGCGGGGAGGGGGGCGGAGGCCCACAGAGTGTAGCCAATAGAGGGGGCCGCGTCGCTTCCTAAGGCGCAGTACAGCATGTGTTCACAGTACAGCAATAGTACTATCCGCCGAAAATATCGACCTGATATCGAATTAATATGGACCTGAGCAGGGCTTTCTGAGCATTCGACATTCAAAGTCGAGCGACTACGTAATAGGATATTACGCTCACACATGTACGTGTCTGTGTGAGTGAACGAGATGATTTCGATTTTTGAATGCCGAAGACGCCATAATGGCTACGCTAGGTCAACAAATATTACCGACGGGTAGTAAGCTTATTAGACGTACCGTGCCGGCCATAAAGAATAGCACCACCCCAACTCTTTCAATGGGTGCCGTACGAGGCGACTAAGGGTCTTACTTAGTGGATACTATTCTACACCTAGTAGACGGCGATAGACTCGCCATCAATCTCGTCTGTCCACCAAATCTTACGGCGAAAGTGGGAACTACCTGTCGGTGGTTCCTCTGTCTACCCCCTCGGGGATTATGTACGTGAGTCTATGTGTGTATGTGTAGTAGGTTTATAATATTACACTTACAACTTTAGACTGCACGGTGACTTGTAATATGCTCGGCACTAGCTTGCACCAGAAGTCCAGTAGGATACACACGATGGTGTTGTGGGGCTCAGTGCACGGAGTAATTCCATTTGCTAACTCTTCAAGGTACAGAGTCCACAGCTGACAGAGAATGAACGCGTGAAATAACGCGTTCAAGCGTTGAGCCGCCGCCTTAGTCTGTTCTACGTATGAAGACATTATCGTCTGAAAGAAACAGATATTTCTGTAAATACTCACGGTGAGAAAAAAAAATCACAATCAAAAGTTTTTTATTGTAAGTAAGTATACCTTAAATTTAGGATCTTGGAGCGTCGGTGACGCCGTGGCTAGGACGACGGACTCCCATGCGGGAGGACCGAGTTCGAAACCATACAATGTCATGTACCAATGAGTTTTTCGGTTTTAACAAAAGTTTTACGTAAAACATCGTGAGGAAACCTGCATACTGAGATAACCAGTGTGAAATTGGGAAGGCAATGGCAAACCACCCCATTAAATCTGCCAAGACAGTCGTTCTATGTGATTAATCCTTAGAATAATCACGACCCTCAGCAATGAGGAACACGACTTAGAAGAAGAAGAGTACCTTAAATTAAAGTACATTTTTACAAAGTCATTTTATTACTCTACCACCGCTTTGTAAGTTGCTGTCGATGAAAGCAAAGAAACGGCGAAAGAAACAATCAGCAGCACATCTTTTGAAATAAATATACTTACAATAATAATGAATACAATCTTATACACAATGTGCAGAGTTGGAGCTGAATTTAGGAACAAGCCTCAAGCCAGTGTTATTCAAAATCAATTTTGAAGGTGGTAAGACTGTGCAGAGTCAGCTTGGTGTGGTACCACCTTTTTACAAATGCTTGCGTTACTGTGTTTCGATTTGAAAGGTAAGAGACCAACGTAAAAACCGGCACATGAGGTGCTCCATCTATGTCCTATGTCCTCTAATTACATAGTGACGTGAGATGTATATGGGTGACGGTGACCACTTACCAACAGGTGGCCCGTATGTTCGTCTGGATTTTATTAAAATAATTCATATATTTCTATCGATAAACTTCCTGATAAACTAAACTAAAAAAATGAAACTATTTCCATCACGAACAGACTAACATCTTGCTTCCACACACTTCTATACAGATATAGACACATTATATTATTGTTTTCGGCGACGTAATTTTCGTCAGTTGTTTCGTGGGTAACCTAAAAAGCATTGTCAGCGTAACCGGGCCGAAAGTGACCACTACCAGGCGCGGGGAGGGGTTCCATCCTTATGTTGTTGATATCCCATCTGCTCGTACGAAGCGATTTGCTTCTTCGTTCATTATGCGAACGGCTAAGGAATGGAACAGCCTGCCGGCGTCGGTATTTCCCGAAACCTACAACCTTGGGATCTTCAAGGCCAGAGTGAATAGGCATTTACTGGACCCGCATGCTCCATCGTCGACCTCATCGTCGCTTACCATCAGGCGAGATCGAGGTCAAATGCGAGTTTAGTAGTCCATAAAAAAAAAGTTCCGTCGCATAATTTCAGCAAGTGTGTCGCTAGGCTAAGGCAATAGTACTTATTTCTTATCCTTGACCTATATTTGAGGTTGAAAAACTTGAAAACGAAAATTACTTATTGATATTTTTTTTACTTGTATGTGGTCGGTGATGTGGCACGTGGCGTCCTGCGACACGGGCTGCTGCAGCGGCTGCAGTCCTCCGCGCGAGTTGCACAGCGCGCCCATCACAAGCCAGGCGATCAGGCGCACGCGGGTCACGCACTCCGACACCTCTCGAGCTCTGGACCACAATTACACTGTTTTACAACCCATAGCGAAACTAGTGCCACTTCCGAAAAAATACAAATTTTAGGATCTACATATTGGTGCTAAAAGGGGCCACTTTTGACACATTCGCTTTCTACTTCATATTGCTTTAAAAACCATTATTAAAAATTATTTATCCGCTTTCCTATTTTTTTGATAAAAACCTTAATTCAGGAGAATTTTTTTTAAGTAATATATTTTTTTAATTACGATTACCTTTTCGTTCCTCTCCAACTTTAAATACAAATCGTATTCTGCTAACACCACGATAACAAATATCAATAGCGACCATGTTTGTGCACCGTTAGTTGGGATGGACAATATACAAATGTCGACGAGTTATCGCTTAGGGGACAATGGAAGGCTGCCCTTCATCAGCTCTTTCATTGAGCAGTAGCTCCTCCAAGCATTACTAATAATCCACTTTATTATATCCATGCTGCAAGTGGTTAATATAAAGTAAAGTAAAATACACTTTATTGCACCAATATAAAACAACAAACAAGAGATAGAAAGAGAAATAGTGAAGTACAATTTAGGCGGCCATATCGCTAAGAGTGATCTCTTTCAGGCAAACAATATAAGTGTTTTACTACTTGTTGTATACCATTTATAACACATCAAATACTCGACGTATTAGCTAACATAAGTTTTATATATTACAGTAAAATATAGCTTACCCAAGAATAGAAGAGGTAACGGTACACATGATGTTTCTAGTTTGCCCAGGGCCTTGCTTGCCTCGACATAGCTCTAGAGACAACTCCACCGCTACGTATTGAGCGATGCCGCCTTTGACTATCGCTCCCAACGTATCCTCGTTCAAACAGATCAAGTTTCGATTCACAATAGATTTGGAAACCGAACCCTGTAAACAATCGCTATAATTATATAAAAGACAATTATGTTGGTATTTGCGTTATTGGTACATATTATGCGTCGAAACGTTTTCAGTCGTAAAGTGTAAGGTAATTGCGAGTCACGTGGAAAAAAATCTAGACTCCCGAACTGTACAAAACGGTCACGAGCTAACAACTAAAAATAAATGTATCCAATAACCGATAATCCATTTTTTATTAGACATGGCTTAGAATACTCTCGGTAAAATTCTCTATTAATTAAAAAACCGGGTTCAAATCGGATCATCGGTCGGGGGTCAAAAAAGATACCTTGATTTTGTTCAGTAAATGCGGGTCTTGGAGCAGGTCTAACATGTCCGAAAGGTGAGGTCGCATGCAGTCCACGGCGCCGCTGCCAACCTCCCTGGCTTCTGAACCGCTGGGGCCCGCCGTCAACAAGTCGCCGGTGTTCAACTGCGGCGGCAGCAGCAACGTACAGCCGTGACCTACAAGTGTCCACACCTCACTACATGCTACGATTTTAGAAAGGCTCTCGGTATTCGTGCAGTTTAACAGTTGTCATTGATTAAAATTTAAAATATATGTAGATTAATATTCATTTTGACAATCAATCTTTGGTTGTGATAGTGACGCACCTTGCAGCACGAACTGTATCAGTATGAAGAGGTTGTCGTCGGGGATGGTGGTCTTGGTGCGCAGCGCCTGCACCAGCTCGTACACGAGCACGCGGCACACGAGCAGCTTGTCGCGGTCGCGGCTGAACACGCGCACGCACACCACGCTCAGCTCCGATATCACTGACAGCTTCAGCACGAAGTTCTGGATGCCGTAACTGATGATCTTGGAGATTGGCTCCAGAATGCTCTGTGGGATAAAGTGAGGCATTTCGTCAAGTGGCAACTTGATACCAAACTTTGAAAGTATGCGACAACGAATCAGTATAGGAAGAAACCTTGTCATACTGAGACCGCCTTGGATGTGACAAAATTCTGTCAGAATAAAAAATATTCATCTCAGTTCCAAAAGGTACTATTCACATTTGTGTTGTATCATTGCGAGTTTTTTAAAGCATATAACTCCAGATGCAAGCAATGTTGGTACCTTGTGTTGCGCAGCATGAGGGATTCGCAGCACGGCGGTTGCGGCCCGCAGCAGCGGCAGCACGTCGTCCAGCTGCGGTAGTTGCAGCGCTATGCTGCGGAATAGTGCGTCCATCTGCTGCAGAAGCGCCGCGCATGCGCTCAGCGGGCCTAGTGCTTCCGGCGCCAGGCATTCAAGGTACATCGCCATGTTGCCCGCTATTACGGGGATTTGCTGCAATAAGTAATTCATCGTTATAATATTATAAACCTACCCATGGCACAAGAAGAAAGGCATATCGAGTACGCAGATTGCACGATGTTCACGTTATCGTACGGTTTGATGACGTACCCTTGTGCTTGACTAGTATCAAATTATCTACTGTATCAATAGAACATAATCCTGCAATGTTTTACCACTAGAGGCGCCACTAAAACTGATACCAACGCCCCTGTCAATGTCATCCACACGCCAAAAGATCCTTGTCGAAACACTTTGCACTGAACCCATAAAATTAAGCTTATACAGTCGCCAATGACCTTGAGCGTCTTGACATTTACGACTTTGGACTCTTGCCGAAAACAAACTTCGCAAAATCCGGCAGATATACAAGCTTCTTTTTGCCATAAATGACAGAATGACCCGTAGATAGTACTTACATCGATTGGTAAAGTCTTTTTGGAGTTCAGATGTTCCACAACCAACTGCAAAGGTCCGCATGGATATAGTTCGTTGAAATCCACGAACGCTTGAGCTATGCTCTTGAAAAATATGAGTCGCTGTTTCTCTGAAATAATGAAAGAGTAACCATATGTTTTAAAACTGTTTCGAAATCAGTTAGGTACAAATAATCAATAGTTTAAAACCTCTTGCTGCGAATACATTGCTGCTTACATTAGTTCCACGTGATAATAATAATACTGTATTGAATACTGATTTTTTAATGGAGACGGACATGGAGACTATTAAACAGCTTACCAGTTTTATTACACTTTGTATTTAAATTGGAACACATACCAGGGGTGCGCTGTAAAAACATCTGCAGGAACACATTGTTTGGCGCGAGCTGGTGAAGCACGGTGCGTAGAAACTGATGAGCCACGAAGACTGCGCTGCCCGGCAGTCGCGTGTTCGTTTCCGCCTGCCACGTGTAGTTGCCCAGTTGCACCACCCTGTACACAAACAACTTTGCTCAACGACTACATAGCTGATTCCCGCAACTTCGTTCGTGTTCCATACTATCTTTAACCCAACATTTGACCCATTTTTAAGGGGCCTACAGTTACCAATTGAGGTTTTTTGCTAGCGTCACGCCTATCGCTAGCGAAAAAAACCCTTGTAAGATCAAGATCAAGAAAAAAATCTTGTAGGATCTAGATCCTACAAGTTAATATTTTGCACATACGTACCTCGAACCTATATCAAGGTCTACGTTTCAATTTTTCTTGTTCAATTATCGTTGTATAGCTAAAAAGCTCAAGGAATTTTCAAAAACGTGTCAAGTGAAAACTCGCATCGAAATCCGTTCAGTAGTTTTTACGTGATGTACGATCAAACAGACAAACAAAAATTTACCTTTACAAAATTATTATATTTATAATTACCTGCTAACGTTGTGGAGAAGCGCGGGCAACATGGCGGCCGCGGCGGCTGGCTCGCGGTGCACAAACGTCGCCAGCACGATGATGCACAGTCCCAGCTCCTCGTCGCTGTACTGTTCCACTGCAGTGCCGCATTCTGCGCCTATTGCATACCGTATAGCGATATGAAGTGGTATACATAACTCTAAATTAAAAATTTAAGAAACCCGTACCATTATGGCGATCCTATTGTTTTTATGGTCTTCATCAGATCCTCAAAGTTTCAGTTGTAGGAAGGTCACCAAGGTCATAAATATTTGAGCTCAAACTCGAACCACCTAACTGTTACCGTTCCAGAGATCCCATCGTACTCCAACATCCCAAGATACGTGGGTTTATATGAAGTTTTTTGTATTAATATTGGAAAATTTCAAAAAAACAGCCATAAACAACCTACCTACCCAATCGTGACGTCAGCGCGACAAGATAACGGGGTCTAGTTATGAATGTATGGTGGTACTGACAGCGATAGCACATGGTGGTGTCAGGGCGGGGCGCGTTGACAGCGTGCGCGGCGCGGCGCCCCTGCCGCGTCTCATCCTCCCACCACCCTCCACCCCCCTCACCACCGCTTTCTGTAATAGGGTATTTTCCAACTTGAACTAGAACGTCGCCTGGCAGCCGTAGCGCGCAACCGCGCGCACAGCGGAAACATCTCGTGTCACACTTGACTAGCTTGAGAGATACAGGTCAGTTATATGTATTATTGTACATATAACTGACCTGTATCTCTCAAGCTACTCAAGTGTGTATACACATACACATATATATGTTGATATATATGTGTATGTGTATATAGATATGCTGTATGTTACAAGTAACAAATATGAAATTCATTTCTTAAAAATTAAGAAATAGACATAATGATGGAATGTGAAAACAGAATTAAAATTCGTTGAAAAATAAAATAGCTATAGGCAATAAAAAATCAGATGGTAGAAAGAAACGGCAATAGATGTCACTGTTCTGTAGCGCCATACAAGCAGGTTATGGCTACTTAGAAAGGACTCTTTTGCTAAAAAGAGACAGATCATCTCGACAGTACTAACTTAATAACCATTAATATCTCTGATGTTAGTTGAAATATCGAAAAACGAAGTCTAGATCCTTCTTCAGGGTGTCCATGTAAATAGATTGGTTAATTTCATAGAAAGATCGTAATGTCTAGATGTTAAGTAATACCGGTGCTAAGCGGGCGAATGTTGGTCGGGTCAGAGAGCGGCAACGGCACTGGCGTGGGCGGTGAACCGAGCTGGGCGGCTTGGCGCGCCAGCCGGCGGGGCGACGTGCCGCGGGACCTGCGTATTGTGTACAAGCACAGTTAAATTAAAAATTTAAAAACCCCGACTTACCATTGTGGAGAACCCATTACTTTTTCCTGGTCATCATCAGGTTCTTGACGTTTCAGATGTGGGAAGGGCTCCATGGTCCTAAACATTTGAGCTTAAACTCGAACCATCTAGCTATTACCGTTCCAGAGATACCATCTGACATCAAAGATACTCCAAGATCTTAAAAACCGCTGATCACATTAATGTCAGACGTGGCTAAGAGCACTCTCGACAAAATTCCCTATTAAATAAAAAGAACCGGGTCCAAATCGGATCATCCGTCGTCAAGTTATGAGGCCACAGAGAAACGAGTCAAAATTAATAACACCTCAACCGGTCGGGGGTTAAAACCGGCCAAGTGCGAGTCGGGCCTCGCCATATATATAGGGATCCGTACTATTTTAAGGACTATTTGTAAGTATTGAGTCAAAAACTTTTGCCTTTTTTTAACTTACAACTATTATAGATTCGATAGACGTCTTTCTTAGTCGGTCGAGGGTGCAGACAGTGGTGCATGTTTTTGTTTAGGTATTGTTTTAGCACTGACCCAGGTTATAGGTTATTATAATTGAAAAATTAATATTGTTTATCTTGTTAACTTTGTTACGTAAATAAATGTAGAATGAAAATATTATTAATACTTTTGCACTTTGTAATGAACAATTCATATACTAGTATTATACAGCTTTAATATTTAAAAATGTAATGTTACTTCAGGAAAACCTATAATTGGCATCTAGTTACGTAAATTAATATATCTGTTGATTTTATAAATAAATAAATAAAATTACCTGTTTCCTTCCGATGACAATTTTTTGCTCAACTCCTGAGGTCTGCTCGTGGGCGCCGGGGTAGGTTCCTGCTCTGACTTGCTGGAGTCCGTCTTATCTGTAGAGTCATCTGTTCGAAATTAAAGAATTGAGGTAATCCTGTGCTCTTTCACACAATATATTCTCCAAATTGACATATAGTTGCGTTTATTATTTTATTAGACAAATTTGATGAATAAGTTTTGAATTCCAGGTTACGGTCAAACCGAAAATTCCATATCGAATAAACTTCTGCAAACCTAGGTATTTTGTAACTATGGAATAATAGTAAATATTTTTTGCATTTACCAGGTGGCAAGCTCAACGCCTCTCGAACTCTGTCCACTAAAGCGTTGAAAACTGGATACTGTTCTTTATTGGGTTTGGGACCAATCGGCAACAATCTGTAACAAAAATAATTCATTATTGTCGAAAAAGATAAAGAAAAAAAGACTGCCTAGCGAGTTTATTGCAGAGGCAGGAAAATTGAGCCTGGTCGAGTATAATTTTTAGGATACGACATCAATCCTAAAAATATCAATCCTAATCATCAATCATTATGTGACTAATATTTTTTTAGGGTATCAATCAACTTACGAGTACATGGACATCCTGAAGAAGGACCTAAAATTAGTTTTTCGATACCTCAACTAACATCAGAGATATTGATGGTTAAAGTTAGTACCGGAGAGATGCTCTGTCCCTTTTTAGCAAAACAGTTCTTTATAATGTAGCCAGGACCGGCTTGTATGGAGCTACAGCACAGTGACGTAATAATGGTCTATTGCCGTTTCTTTCTATCGTGTGATTTCTGATTGCATGTAGCTATTTTATTTTTAAATTAATTTTAATTCTGATTTCACATTTGACCATCAATTTATGCCTACTTCTTAATTTTTAAGAAATGCATTTAATATTTGATACTTGGAAACTACTGAAACCCCATTTCTTCTACATTAAACATATTTCCTTATCACACCGCTTGCGAAAAAAAAACCTTCAATTGGCAAGTGTAGGCCTGTAGGAGTGTAGGATTTGTCATGGTTTATCGTTGGGTAGAGCGAGAATCCTTGGCGAACCCGAAGGTGAGTGGTGGGTACAATTGAACAACTGATTTTTTAAATGGGGTACAAAATCGTATTCGCCATTCAAAACTTTTCGGACAAAGTTATCACATTCATTAGTAAATCTCCTGATAGACCGCCTACTGCGCAGGTGGACCTTTAGCGCTATTTTTATGTGACGCGATCTATAACAGCGCCTTAACTGTATTATTGCCTTATCTTGTTGCGCCAGTGCCTACCTTTCTTGCGGAGGGATGTGGAAGGGCTGGTGCTGGTGGTGCGCCAACACCGGCGCGGGAGCACTCCACGCCAGCTCCATCTTGGACAGCGGCGACTCCGGCGACGCGTACGCGTAGCTCGCTCCTTTCACTGGGGAAATAATAATATTGATAGAGTTGAAGAGCAAATCTGGATTTTATTTCGCACAACAATCTCGGCATTTATCCATCCTGGGCGTACTTAACTTAAAAGCCTCCGACTTACTTTAATTTATATTGTGGAGATCCCCTTACTTTTTCCTGGTCATCATCAGGTCCTTGAGGTTTCAGATGTGAGAAGGGCTCCTTGGTCCTAAACATTTGAGCTCAAACTCGAACCGTCTAGCTATTACCGTTCCAGAGATCCCACATAAGAAATTTACGTAGGAAAGGAAACATAGAATAAGTGTACAAAGGCGGCCTTATCGCGCAGAGCGATCTCTTCCAGGCAACCTAGACGATAGAAGAATTATTAATAGGTTACCGGCAGTGTAGTGCAGAAAAGTGAAATATTTATTAGTTTATATACTTTTAATACAGAATTGGCCTCCAGGCCGCACGCCGGGCAGTACATATGTGTCGCCGCAGCTGGTTATGATGCCACAGTCAAACAGACTGACAGATAGACGTCAAACTTATATCACGTCCTCCCTCGATCGGTCGGGGGTTAAAAAGGATAATTTTAGTGTATTTTATCTATTCTTACCAGGACTTTTGATGTGATAGTGCGGTGGTGATCTGCTGTGCGGAGGCCACTGGCCGAACTGGCCGTCACCATTCGACGATGGGGCCGTATCTGGCGAAGTACTGCTACCCACTGTTAATAGACAGATCATTAGTTTTAAGGGCCTACCACTAAGGGCGTTTTCAGAGTCGCGAGTATTTCGCCACGCATCACATTGTTTCATACAACATTTCAGTATCATGCGTGCTACCCGCATGCGCGGTGCGTGGAGAAATTGACATAGAAATTGACATTTTGAATATTAAAGCATGCGGGGCCAGCCCGCGTTCTTTTTAACCCGCAATTTTTTTTAACAAATAAGGATGGAATTTTATAGCATTTGTAATTGTTATGGTAAGACAACAATAGTAGGACATTCTTGTATCTCAAACTTACCGACTATCCTCTTCTGTTTGCCAAGTATTTTAGCTCTGGGCGATGCTTGCTGACCGTGCAGTTGGTCCGGCCAGATCTCAACGGACTGACCGCTCATTGTAGTCGATTTCCTGTCAAACGACATGTGTTGCCTAAGACCAAAAATTAACAGTTCTAACAATATTCTACTTACGCGCAAAGGTATCTAAAAAATTACTCACAAGTTAGATGAATCGCTTCCAATGGACACTGATGAACTAGTGGACAACTGATGAGCTGATCGAGAACCAATAGCCGCCTGAAACAAACGTCAACTATACATTATACCCATACTATACATTATAATAGGTTTAGCTGTCGAAAAATCGCTGTCAGCACAGCCCTTACATAGCGCCATCTATTATTTATTTAAGCAATCTATTACTCATGTCCATTACCAATCTTTGACCCACTAGCGCTCCAAGCGGATTTTTTATAGATATTTTGATAGAAAATTAGTACAATAGCCAGAATTAAGAGTGTCGCCAAAATCTTGTATGGGATTGTCCTTCTGTTTTACGTAGTAAATTATGCATTCCGCATTGAAATCCGTTATTAAATTGAAATATGTAGGTATATTGTCAAATAAATCTATACAAGCTATAACAAAAAAAAACCTTATATGAGCCGATCAGCTCACTTTTTTATATGGACAGTCGGAAAACCTTTGTTTTTTGAATTATAACTCAAGTAAGAAATTTTTCATTATTATTAGATATAACAGGTGTTACTCATTTCATAATTATATTATGTTTGTTTTTGTTATTATAAATATTGGAAACAAGTGAAAAAAATATCCCTTCGACGGGATCGGTTTTTGTGAGGTTCCAAATGTCGGTGAACAAAAGTAGTTTGGCTAATTGAACACCCTTGTTTCGGCTTACAAGAAAGAGTGAAGCTAATAAAGGCTGCTGTTATTTATTACATAAGTTTTTTAATTATTAAAAAGTTATCTTACAATTTTACTGAGCGGTGGATGGGAAGTGGCAGCTGGAGTTTCAACTTTAGGCGGGTCTTCGTAGTGCGATGGTTCGTCGAATGAACCCTATAATTATGTAAAGAGCATTTCAGATTTTATTAAGAGTATGAACAGGTTTCATTGAGTTGTAACTTAGTAGTTTATGCAACAGACATGTAATTACAGCCATTGTAAAATGAGTTTTTAGTTTTTGATACGAGCGTAACGAGTATCAAAACGGAAAAAAAGGGTTTTACAATGGCTAATTACGTGCAGTTACATACAATACTTTTTTTACGATCATGAAATATGTAAATAATGGAAAATACAAAATATAGTGAAGTGTCCAACACGCCATTACAGCTCGTCAAAACTCCGTCGACAACAGTGCGTGGTCCAAGTTGTGGTCTCGTGTCGTCGGCATTAAAAAATATATTTTTTTATATCTGTGACAAATTTTATTTCATAAACTACTGATTTTGTATCAAATTTCATGAAACTATTAATGAATTTACTATGTTAGGTATTTATTGAGTTGATGGTATTGTAATGTATGTACGCTCGCGGTGCCGTAATGAATATTATGATACTGCGACGTTCATAACGTAACAACCCTTAGGAATGAAGTAGTTTGTGTTGTTGAATGTGGTTTCATATTGAACAAATTACCAATGGGAGTAGAAAAATATAAAACTCACAGGTGCAGTGCTGCCGTGAACTGTAGTATCTGATTTGTCGCTAGTTTCAGGGATAGCAATAAGTTCACTTTCCGAAGATTCTTGCTCTAGGCTCCATTGCTGATACCTGTTCAATAAATCAAATAATCAACAAATTGATAAACTTTACCTATAATGAAGGTGGTTAATCTGTCAACCCCCTCGGGGATTATGGACGTGAGAGTTATGCAGTAGTAAGTTTAGTAGTGTTTAAGAAAATCATGATGTCGCAGTATACTTTTCGAGCTTGATGTGTTGTCCACAGTACTTTGCGCTTTTGGCCGGCTGCTCCCAATGAGTGGGCATGTGGCCGGGCGACTTGTGTTGGAGCTTCGGCTTGCCCAGAGGTGGGAGGGGGCTGGTTGCTGGCCGCTCCACTGACGCGGTCGGCGGGGGCTCGTGCTCCGTCTTCAGAGATGGCTGGCTCAAATCTGAAATGATCACCGTACTTTAAATGACGTTTTTCTACTCCCATTTCGTAATTTGTTCATTAAGAAACCACAATCGTATAGCCATTAAAAAAAACTCGACACCCGCGCCTGCGCGATGTCAACAATACGTCAAACATATCTACGGTTTCCATAGTTACCAATAACATGTTAAGCTGTCATGGCGTGTGAAGTCTCCGTAATGGTTTGTATTTCTGTTTATATGTTTCATGTGTTCGGTGTTGCCGGTTTATAATTATTATCTATTCCAGGGGTTCCCAAACTTTTTCAGTTCGCGCCGCACTTACAGGTTTAGTATTTTGTCCCAGCACTCTAATTAAAATAATTATGTGTACAATGACATGAAAACAAACAACTTTTAAGTTAAACCTCACAATGTAAGGTTCACATATTTATTAAAATTAACACAGCGATTATTTGCTCTTTATTACAGCTACAGCTGAAAATTCGGCTAGGATGATGCAAAGGGAATGACTATGAGGATCCTTACAGCTTTACATTTAGAGCTGGATCTACATTTTTGATCGATATCCAGAACTCCACTAAATCGGACCAAGAATGTAGTCGCAAGAGGTCAATTACTCTCTTCTATCTTGAGCACGGATAGTTTCCAGATAAGAGAAAACAGGAGTGCTTCGCGGCGTCCCTCTTCACTATCCACGGCACACCGGGGCGCCGCAGCGCACACTTTGGGAACCCCGGATCTATTCCAAAAGAAAGCTATCACACAAACCTCTGGCGCGGGCTTGAGGCATCAGTATCATGGGCGGGATACGTTTGCACTGGTGATACTGGCCTTCCACTGAGTTGAGAACGATGCGTACTAACGACTGCACTTCATTGCACATCATTCCGCTGTTGTAGTGGTACTGTACACAGAAAAATATTCAAGAAGTTGATATAAAGAAAGAAAGAAAACACATTATACTTAACAAAATAGCAAAACGATGTCAAAAAGGCACATGCTCAACATGTGTTGCGGCCCAACCGGTACGGCAGAACCACAGATTTTCAGCTGTACCATGGCGAAGTCATCGCGAGCGAAACGGCAGGTTAAGGATTAATCCAAAAATATGATGAATCTCCTTGTAGTGCCAGCGAAAGAATAACACCACCCCAACTCTTCCTGTGGGTGTCGTACGAGGCGACTATGGGATTGTGTGGATACTATTCTACACCTAGAGTGCGTTCCAAAACTAGTTGAAATTATTCACGTTGACAGCTGTACACGTTCCATTGCTTGTGTCAAATATAAGTTTGATAAATTTTCAGCTGTTAACGCGGTAAGTTGTCAACGTGAATTAATTCAACAGGTTATAGAACGCTCTCATGGTAGACGGCAATAGACTCGCCACTTATCACGTTTGTCCACCAAATCTTACGGCGAAAAGTTGGAACTATCAGTCGATGGTTTCTCTGTCTACCCCTTCATAGATTATGGACGTGAAAATTATGTATGTAGTAATAAAATAGCCATATGGGATTTTTGTATAACTCGAATATTTAATCAATCATCAACGTATATCTACACAAGAGCCCGAGAAAAACAATACGGGCATACTTATGGATGCAAAATCTATATTGAAAGAGAAGTTATTTTTCATATATTTATCTTTCCGAACATTATAGGAGAGACGAAAGCGGCTCGACTCTGATGGCTCGGACACATCACTAGGATGGGGGAGGATCGGGCAGTTAAACGAGCGTATGTGGGACGCCCTAACGGACGACGTCCGGTCGGACGTCCCAGATACCGCTGGCGCTATGAAGTGGAGAAGGATCTGCGGGAGCTCCGGGCGCCTGACTGGCTCGAGACTGCGGCGCAGGAGAGAGAGCGATGGCGCTCTTTGGTATCGGAGGCCAAGATCCACTTCGGATCGCTGCGCCAGCGGAGTAAGTAAGTAAGTATCTTTACGTACGCGAGCGAGACTTATACATCTGCATTTGAAATTCTGGATGACCCTGAAAATATGAAATGTTTAGTAAAGTCGGATTCAATAGAACTTGTTCATAACGTAACCTATCCTTGATTTATCACTTTAGATAATTCATTCACGTGGAATTCACTTTTTTGTGTCCTAAACTACATTATACGATGAAATATTAATAAACCATGGATAATACATCAAACCATCGACATCGCCAATATGGTGGATTGTTTACATTTTGAACAAGTTCTATTGAATCTGACTTTACTGATTGACTAACCTTATACAAGACTACCAATACAGCCATGAGCCAGTGGCGTCTCACGTGCGGATCTAGAGATGCCAGCGAGTGCGTCGCGGTGCTCACTGTTCCATTGGCTGTGGGGCCGCTGCAAAACTGTAGTAAAAAAAATAATGCAATATGTAACTATTTTTTTTAAATTCCATCAATAAACCTACATGGACATCCTGAAGTAGCATCATCAGCAGAAGAAACATCAAAGTTATTAATGGTAAAAGTTAATAGTGGGGAAATGCTCTGTCACGTTTTAGCAAAACAGTCCTTAATATGTAGCCAGAACCTGTTTGTATGGCGCTACTGAGCAGTGACGTCACTCCTCTCTTTTTCCATCTCTTTCGACCGTCTAATGTCAGGCAATCGCCTGTAGCTATTTTATTTTTCAACGAATTTCAATTCTGTTTTCACATTTGACCATCAATTTATGTCTATTTCATAGTTTTTAAGAAATGCAGTTGTACCCATCTTGTGCAAGGGGAAGGACTGTGGCCTAACAGTGGGGACTTTAATAGGCTGATGACGATTTGTAGGGACAAGAGTCAAAGGTAATAAAATTACCTGCAGTAGTGATAAAGTGGGCTCTGCAATACTGGCTCCCATCACATGATTTTGGTCTAAAACCTGAGGTAGATTCGCCATGAACGCATTGAAGATCGACGATTGTCTGAGAAAACACACTCAAAACAGATTATCTACGAATACTCGTATATGGTAACTTCATATTGTATGGTGTCTTTTACACGTTACAAACCTTAAAGTGTAAGGCGCTATATGAAAATACTTTTCCAGATAATTGTAGCCAAGCAGAAGAAACAGATGTCTCAGTACCAATTCTTGGGATTTCGACGCCAGTTTCTCGTCCGTAGGATGCGCTTGGTCAGATCTAAACACGAAGTACAAAGTTAATCAGTCGAGTTCTTTCTAAACATCATTTATTTAAATTACAATAGTGTTTTATTGTACCTGGATAAGAACTGCATGAGTAGGAAAACCAGTAAATTCGTGGTCTCACGATCCGCCTCTTCTAGGTCCACAGCTTTGGGCAATACCGTTGTTAATGTATCCTCTGTAGATCGGCCGGACAGAGAATGAAACTCTGTAAAAAAAAGAAACAATTGATAGGAATCAGAATCCAAGAATATTAATAAAATAATAGATGAAGAGAAAATGGAGGTATTCAAGGGAGATTCTAGGCCATTAAAAACAGTGTCAAATATGAGTGTAAAACGAGTGTCTAAACGCCACTCTACAATAACTCTAAATTTAAAAAAAACCCGACTTATCATTGTGGAGCACCACTTACTTTTTCCTGGTTATCATCAGGTCCTTGAATCACTAATCCAATTTTTTTTATCAGACGTCTAGAACACTCAACAAAATTCTCTATTAAATAAAAAAACCGGGTCCAAATCAGATCATCCGTTGTCATGTTATGAGGCCACAGACAATAAGACAAACGTGTCAAACTTATAACACGCCCTCCCTCGAACGGTCGGTTAATTATTTCCTTCAAATGCCAAACCGACCTTTAAAATGAGAAAATTACAAATCACCGTGTGCGTTATTGGACCGCTGCGCTGTGCCGAGCGGCTGAGGCGCGGCGAGCAGCTGTCCCAGGCCAAACCGGGACGTCTTGCGCTTCAGAAGTGGCGCTGAATACTGGCGCGAATACACCTTCTCTCGTTCTATTGATAAATACTTCTGTATTACTAAATTCTTTTAGGGCTGGTTTACACCTGGTCAAGGGCCCAGTCAAGTGGCAAATACAGTGGCGAGTCAAGTTAGGTTGCAAGCTGCCTTGCCAGTGTATCCAAATTTTGTTTGACTTTTTGTCACTGGTCAGGCGTCACTCGCCACTGTCCCCCGGTTTACACCACTGTATTTGCCACTTGACTGGGCACTTGACCAGGTGTAAACCAGGCCTTAAAGCGTCTCGTCTGAGACGATGTTAGAGTGGCTAGGGTTCCTATAGGTTCCATCTCAATTCGCGTTGTGTTACATAACACAACATTGTTGTGGTTGTGAACATAAGAATCATTGGTACATACCAATGATTTGTTATGTTCATTTACCGATTGCTCTAATGGCGCAGTAAAATATCGTAAGAAAATGCAAATCGCAACGAATACTACACTAAAGTTCACGTGAGGTTACACTCATTATCGAGTTTTCTGCTGGAACTTGTCATTTTCCCAGACTAAAAAGTAAGGCACAAAGATTTTGAATTTCATCTGTTAGTTAATCTGCCACGAGAGTCGTTCTATGTGATTAATTCCTTAGAATAATCACGATCCTCAGCAATGAGGAATCCGACTAAGAAGAAATGTAAAACTAAACTATTAACTCACTCATATTATGGAAGAATACACTCTTCCATAATCTAATGTAATGACGTATGTTGAAAGAAATCTGGCCGATATGATCTGAATCGTATCAAGGTGAGTGTTGATGTAGATTCTACGATGATATCCAAGTGCGCTTACCATGTCTGGTATCGGGTTGCGGCGGCATAGTAGCAGGTGCGGAAATAGTCCGCTTGTACGGCCACTTGGTCCCAAAGGAGGCGCTGAGCGTATTCACATTGGCTTCTCGCGCAGACACGCTCAACGCCTCGTGCGCGCGCCTTACTTTGTATAGAAACCATTCGGAGCTAGTTTCGCTGCTTACTAGTTCTGTGAACAGTACAATTTTAGCTGTAACCCTTGACATAGTTTACGCCTTAAACTACATCAACTTTAAGCCCATTTTTGGACTTAAAGGGCCGTAGACTGTTGAAACTCTGTATGTACATTGTGTAATCTCTTAAGTTTAGGACTCCAGGCTTTGGGGGCACTATTTCATAGGTTGCTAAGCCCTTTCGGCCTAACAAAATTTGGATAACTATTTTTTCTAAGGACTTCTTAGATTACATTCCTTGGATACGTGGCTGGGGAGTAATATAATCATAAATTAGACGGGTATGTCCCGTATTTGTTTGCTGATCCATATCTAAACAACCAATGTAAAATATGGTCAATTTATAATCCGACTCATTTTGTCATATTATGTACATATTTTTTATATTTTTTAATTATGGTCTATTAATAAAGGTTTTTCTATTCTATTCTATTCTATTCAATGACGATTTTTCTATGGTTATTAAAGAGGGTATTGTGGAGATGATTCCAATTTGTGCAAATAGCAGAATATAGTAAAATTAGGTCGAATTTTGATTTATTTACATCAGAAATAGGATCAAAAATAACTCACCTCTACAAAAACTAAACACCAAAAAGGAACGTAAAACCTGTCAAAAATGAAATAATCATCAAATTAATTTGCGTAAAAAATACAAAAGGTATAATACAAAAGTAAAAACATACGAATTTATAAAGGGGATCTTTTGAATAATAATCTGACCTCTCAAATTGGTGAAGTCGACACCTTTGTTGGAGTTAATTTGCGCCTCCAAAAACAGTGCTTCGAAACGGTTGAGGAAGAACTCCCAGCTGAGTATACGGCGATCAGACAGAGTGTTGTGAAGCTGGTATATAGATTGCAGAACCATCGGCCGGTCTACGATCACGAGGTCGAATTGTGTTTCCAAACAGTACAGCAATAACTGGGAACATTAATTATTTATTATTATTGAAAGTAATGGGCTCCATATAATAGGATTTATAAGTTTTGAAACAGTATTGATTTTAAGGCTGCAAACTAACCACAACCATTAACAAACAAGTCTCAAATCAGCAATTCTTCTGTCCAGCGAGTCTGGAGTCTGATCCAGAGCCAGTAGCGCCTACCGTTTATTTTCCCCCACCTCTAGTGCCGGAGACATCCGCCTGAACTATCTACATCCCCAGACAGAGAAACCACCTTCAGTCAAAGGTTCCCACTTTTCGCCGTAAGATTTGGTGGACAAACGTGATAGGTGGCGAGCCTATCGCCGTCTACTAGGTGTAGAATAGTATCCACTAAGACCTCGTACGCCACCCACGGGAAGAGTTGGGCTGGTGCTATACTTTATGGCCGGCACGCCATGGAGTCATTATATGTATATAAATAATTAATTTAGGTACCTCGACTGCATTATCGTGTACAGTGCCAATGAAGAGAGTAGCCCGTTGCGCTACATACACGTTGATGTCGTCCATACTAGATATCAAGTAGCAAAAGGCAGTTGCCAGTGCTGTCTGTAACGGCAGACTTGTTTTTATAGGCGAGCCATCCATGAATCTGTAACAATACGGTTTAGCGTGTTTTTACGTATAGAATAAAGAACGCCACCTCTGGGGTACTTCTGTTTTTTTTCGTCATTCAAGATTACAGTTACGTTTTAGGGAAGAAGGAAAGAGAAAACTTCTATTTAACAATGTATGTCATATGATTGTCCTTAGCTCTATGATATGTAATTACTCCATAACGGTAATGTTACTCTACTCGGGTAATTTTTTCTTAATTCAATACGTCAATAATCAAATTATGACAATAAAACAATAGAGTCAACTCCGTGAAGCGCTGGTCTAGTATAAGGAGAGGATTACCGGAGATATAAGCAATAACCCCCTCTTTGGCCTTGGCTACCAAATATTTAGTAACAGTAGATCGAATATGCCTCTAGATTAACTGCGGATTGCACCAAAAGCGTAATTAATTACCTATTGCTACTAAATTGGCACCGAAAGACAGCACATTTCGTCTACCTAAATGTGGAATGCTCTTTCTCCCGACGTGTTGCCGCTGCGTTATGACATGGGGTGCTTCAAAGAGAACGTAAAAAATTTCCTATCCTTCCAAGGCCGGCAGCGCACCAGAAAAGCCTCTGGTATTGCACGTGTCTCAAGGCAACGGTGACCACTTACCATCAGATGCCCCGTTTGCCTGTTTGTTTTAACCTATTTCATAGCCTAGTCCATAACCCGATAGCTGGCGAGCCTATCGCCGTCTACTAGGTGTGCAATAGAATCCACCAAGTCCCTTAGTCGCCTCGTACGACACCCACGGAAAGAATTGGGGTGGTGCTATTCTTTATAGCCGGCACAACACGGCCTATTTATAAAATAAAAAACCTGATGATAACGGTGACCCTCTCGACGGCGGTGAACCTCACGCGATGGTCGCGATGGTGGAACTGGTCGCGGATGAGGCCGCAGAACACATCCGCGCCGCCAGCTAATGTCACGCAATGAAGCAGGATCGGCACGGCCACCGAGCAGATGTGCGAGTGAGATGCGTCGCAGACGTTCCACAAGCTTTACGGCAAAACAACAACACACTCATTGAGTCATAATATAATTCCCTGTATAAATTCTTGAACCATAAGGCCTGTTTTACACCTGGTCAAGTGCCACGCAAGGGAGTGGTGTAAAGCGGTGGGACAGCAGCAAGTCAAGTTGGCTTGTAAGCTAACAAGCCAACTTGACTCGCTACTGTCTTGCCAGTGGATCCAAATTTTGTATGACTTTTTGTCCCTGGCCAGACACTCGCCGCTGTCCTTGCCACTTGACTTACGCACTTGACCAGGTGTAAACCAGGCCTAGGAGAAGTCCAGAGTAAAGCTCCAAACAGCAAGTTGTACTTTCGGTCGTATCTCCAACAATGAACATTGAAATATCCATATAAACGGTTTATTTCAAATGCCAGGTATTTTATGATTTATGAATCACAAGTTTTACTTCCCTTAGTGCGCATCTGGAATGTCCGTTGTTTTCCGAAATCTGGTTATGATTTATCTCGGACTAGACAAGTGGTTCGCATAAGCATCTAACCAGGATTATAGTGCCCAAAATAACAAATACCCATAACGTTAGAGCCAAGGGACGGGCTTAATGCCGCACCGTAGGAGAGGCAAGTCCAGCAGTGGACTAGAGTAGTAGAGAGACTGCTGATGATAACGTCAGTATTAGGAGGTACATTCAAAAAGAGATGTAGAATTTCTGAATTAGCATAATAATCAAATAGCATCAAATCAAAAACATTCAACTTACTTATCAATTAGTAAATTCTCCTGGCACCAAATAAGGAAGCCCCGATGGTCAGACAATGCATCAGCATTCAGCACCAACACTTGAAGACATTGTAGGAGGTGGTACAGAATATCCGGACGAGAGGTGCTTTTCAATTCCTTAACAGAAATATAAAGAAATTATTAATGAATTAATTTGAGTGTAATAACTAATAATAATATTTTCTCGTACACCCGCGCTTACGTTCATATAAAGCGACATAATATGTAAATTAAATTACTTAATATCTCAGACTGTAAAAGGCTGATGTTGCAGGATCGATCTTACCTCTGGAACACTCAAAATACAAGCTTTTAGCTTAGTTGGGGTGGAAAGAAAAATAAAAGAATATTTATACTACCTGTAAATTGTGTCAAACCATCACAATCCAAGATGGAGACTTCGTTCCTCATATCCTATGTCAAGTTTAGAATAATAGTATAGTCAGTCAGTTATAGCTTGACCACGATCGCTGTACTGCGATTTGTTTAGGGACAGACGTGCAAGGGGAGGGGGCGGCGGTCGGGCCTCACCGAGTGTAGCCAATAGAGTGGGCCGTGCCGCCCCCGCGTCTCATCGCGCAGCTACTGAAGGCGCAGTACAGCATCTGTGGTCAACCTAAAGTAAGTATACCTGGAGCAACTGATGAATATACTGCAGCTCCTGGGGTAGCTCTTCGATGCTGAAATGAAATTTTCCAGCAGAAGTCGGCCAGAAGTTCGACATGTCGTCGTCCACAGACTCCACATTTGGCTCGTTTTCTGCCACAAGATTAGGTGTTGACACCTGGATAAGAAATGAGATATGTTTGTCGCTTTATAAATACCACAGTCATATACCAAAGTATCTTAGGTCACTTGGAAATATTAGTGCAAAGGACAAAAATAAACTACACTCTTGGGACAAAATGCCCAATATTATTTGAAGACATTTTAAACTCCAATGTCTACCTTAAAATGTGCAAAGCCTGGGAAAAATCTAGACCAGAATAACGGAAAACCTATTCAACGATAAATTATGGTATAGTGACGACGCGGCCAAGCAGTTGCTTGGCGTTTTCTGTTTCGGGCGGATGCGTGTGCTGAAGCGGACCCTTCCGCACTCGTACGGTCCGCAATACTCTTTTCTATAGTGCATGGCTGAGCAAGGGCGTCCGCATGCGGAGCACCGTCCGCTGCGGAGCGTCCACTGCGGAGCTGAGTAGCTCCGCGTGCTGATATGTTCTATTGTAGATTTTGCTGTCAAGCGACTTATTATCGAAATTCATATGCGGCCATTGTTGTGGAATAAACATAACGATTTGTGCCGTAACCGGTATGCGTGCGGGGTCCGCGTCCGCACCCGCATCCGCGCGAAACAGAAAACGTTATTTAAGGGCTTCAAGATACTTACAGCAGCAGTAGCGGTGGCGACATCACTATCAGTGAGAGTGACGGTTTGTGCTGTGGCGCTATGTGGCGCGTCGGCCGCGGGGAGAGACACCGCCATGTCCAGTTGCTCAGTGATCGTCTCCACCGTCGCAGTCATTATCTAAGCAACACAATACTCAGTATGTGGACCAAGTGGAAAACCTACTCCTTGACAAAACAAACTAACACTTGCAGTTATCTGGAAGCTGTATTGGTAAAAACAATGATTAGGTATCATGAATCGAGATTACAAAGTAAGGTTGCGTCGTAGAGGAAATTAAAATTCAAGGAGTGGGCTTTGTATATTACAAAGGTACCTAAATAAATATTTTCTTTGGTGTCTAAATTCAATTCTTATATTATTTAGTTTTTATCCAAACGCATCGGAGGCGATTGATACTAAACTACTGAACCTGGACCATAATGTTAGATAAGTCAAATAACTTGCATTTTTTCCAATAAACACTGTTTTGTAACGTGCAGGGTGTGCAGGTAAACGGTATCTACTTAATTGTGTAAGCGATAACGCAAGCCAAGTATTAATGTGAGTTATAGCCGGTTTACATTTAGTCAAGACAATGGCGACTGCATGTTGAAAGGACAGTGGCGGGTAGAATGGCGAGTGTCTAGCCAGTGACTGTTTATACTATAGCAGGCCCTTAGGCAGGGGGGTGGTTTTGAGGACAAAACCCCCCACCAACCAGGAACCAGCTCAGCAACCTTCCACAGCCATTCAGGCACTTTTGGGCTGCGATGAATGTGCGCATGCGACTATCTACTATCTAAAACTCATCAACTCCCTTGAACTCTCCCCGACCGCTGACCCTGGCTACGTGCCAGTCAAACAATATTTGAATCCACTGGCAAGGCAGCTTGCTAGCCAAGTTGACTAGCCACTGTCAACCGTATTACACCACTGTCCTAACTCACTGTACTTTATCCACTTCGCTAAACACTTGACCAAGTGCAAACCGGGCTTTAGGTCGCGTTTTAGTTATTCAAGAGCTTGGAACTCGCGCGCAGGTATGATGTTACAACAACGACCAACCAATCGCAAGCAACCTTCATCCTATTTCGAGTTGAGCGCTTTTTATAGGTACTTGACTGAATTCAATCTGACTTCTAACTGAACGAGTTGAGCGCTTATTACACTAGGCTGAATTTATTATGACTGTTAACTGAACGAGTTGAACGCTTATTATTACAATTGACTTAATTCAGGTTAGTCGGCGATTTAGTTAACAGTTTTAGTTTAGTTAGAATTCAGCATACCTAGTGTAAATGATTTCAGTACGTATTTTTTGACGTATTTAAAAATGAGAAAGTTATTTAAAAATATTTTTTTTTTCTTACAACCAGAATAAAGCATTACTTTTCCCTAGATAATTCAGTACTATTAGTTAGTCACTAAATCAATCAACGATTCAGTAATGTAACGTGTGACGTCATATCTGCGCGCATGTTCTAACCAACCTTGCAGAATGGAAACGCGCCTTTATATATAAAATCACTTTTCACAAAATTACAAATTGTATATTTAATTTTAAGGTCCAGGCGCAGTCATACAACTCACTCGTAAAATTACCAAGTACTTAATTCTTATTTCGTAAAAAATAAATCTTTACTAATAAAATCATGTTTTACAATTAATTTAACGTTTATGAGATGTATTTTTTATGTTCACCATTTATCTTTTCATTTTTAAAAACTACAATTTATATGTTTGTATAAAGCATCTTACGAATTTTACACAAACGGATCCACTACTGAATCATGAAAATCATAAACATATTCCACGTTTAAATCTAAACATTAATAAGCTAGGCAATACTATACACATTGACTTCACGTAAGTTTCTACGTCAAGAGATTTTATGTTACACTTATTTAATTTATTTTAAATGTGAGAACATTTTGAAACAGTGAAGTCTATGTTATTTAAAGCTAATTTTACACTGTGTGAAATCGCTTTAAATACACACCAAGAAAACAACACGTACGTTCAATAAAACAAAACATAAGTAGCACAAAGGAAAAAGGGAAGAATTAGATAGAGAACATACTTGCGTATCGCCTGACGATTTAGTCAGTGTGGCGTCCGAACCAACGTCGCTTATGAGTGAGAGTTGCATGAAATGAACAAACTATACATCTATTATATAGATAACGAGTATGCTAGTGAACAGATAATGCTATTCAATCATCTGACTTGGCGGGCGGTCGTTGCTGAATCAGTTCGGAAGGAACCAAAACTAAGGTTCACGGAATTATCTTATTTATACTTGTATCCATAAAACAACTGTTCCAATTATGTATGACTATTTGACTATTACAAAGCATACTTCTACTTTTATGACCAATTCAACTAGACATTTCGACGATAGCCTTAAAAGAAATCTCGCGAATAGACATACATAATAAATACGAAGTTTGATTACCTATATTTAATCAAAAACAATATAATTCATAGACTATTCTATGAAACATGCAAGTAATTTTGTTTCACCATGACTATTTTTAATTGAACATTTCTAAAGCAATAAAAAACAAATTAATAAAAATTTAATAATTTCTATTACCACGACTGACAACTAATTACTACTAAATATTTTTAAAGTAGTTTATTAATTTGGAAAACATAACTACCCTTTGTAAGTTCAAATAATCCGGTCTATAATCCGTTAACATTAGTTTACTGATCTTTTCACATAGACAATCCCGCCAAATCAAACATAAAACAGCGCATACAGACAAACAGTCCGACATACATACATGTGGCATATGCACCAGTACCCCTCCGACAGAACTCTTGTCTCCTAAAGGGTGAGCAATCGACATTAAGGCATCTACTGACGAAGCAGGCGTTCCACCGGACTTGCTGCGTTCGTCCTCCGACTGGTTTTTCTTTGACTGCGGTTGCGGCCAGTCGTCGTCGGTAGGCAGCTGAAACAACAGTGCGCCAATTATTCAACTATAGTTCAGGATTACACAGTGACCATATAAGTTCCAGGTTTTTTTAACCCCCGATCGTTTAAGGGAGGGCGTGTTATAAGCACAGAAATCAAATATTATATAGAGGAGCAAAACGAACCTAAGGATAAATTATGCGTGGCAAAAACGCACACATAAGAGAAAGACAATACCTGGGCCGAACTAAGGTGAAAATTATTCAGGACGGCGTAAACTAAAACTCACGTTCCTTTTTTAATTAAAAAATGTTCGCCCATCCAGTTCCCTATCAGTTTACGATTCAGAAAAACATTTATGTTTTTAAAAGAGAAGCAGGTTTCCTCACAATGTTTTCCTCTACTACCGATACTTTCGAAAAAATTAAAATGATAAAGTAAAGTAAAATACACTTTATTGCACCAATAGAAAACAACAAACAAGAGATAGAAAAGGAAATAGTGAAGTACAATTTAGGCGGCCTTATCGATAAGAGCGATATGTAGCAGCCTTTTAAAACAATATCTTTCAAAATGGCAAAACTTTGAAATTTTGGCACTCTGACAGTGTTTGTAAATAATGTAAATACACGGCGAAAAAGAAGGACAAAACATTGCATAAATAGTGAGTATGAGTGAGACCGATAACATATTACCAACATTCAAACAGTGATACATTATATTGATAACTCTGTGATTATAAGTTTGACACGTTTGTCTGTGGCCTCATAACATGACAAAAGATGATCATAGAACAGTTATTTAAATATTTTTTAAATTCTGGTATATTTTCTGTATTCTCTCTTAGGCAAGTAGTATAGTAGTTGGTAATGCTTTTGTCATCCTAGTTTTACCATCAAATATCTTACCAATAGGTAATCTCTTGACTACTATAATAATACAGAAAATACTCTAGTTTTAGAATTAAATCTCAAGTGAGTCATTTTAAATTATTATTAGATTTAACGGGTGTTATTCACTTCATAATTATCGCAAAGGTTGCTCCGACGTAGACCGAAATGCCGGAGCAACCTCCGCGATAATTATGAAGTGAGTAACACCCAGTGGCGTGCACAGGTTTTGCCGACAGGGTTGCAGTTTACCTATCCAGATATTCCAAAATAAAAATACTTTAAAAAAACACAACAATAAATACAAGCGTTTTCTCGAATACAACCGACATAATGTAAATATCATTAATTTCAAAAAGAAATGATCACTTATCTATTGATTTTTTTCAATTTGCCGTATAATATGATACGCAGTCAAATCACACCAAGGTATTGAAAATCAAAGCATATTGATCTAGCCGGGTTGTAGTAAGAACAACTTCACTACTACAAAGAATACGCAAGTTTACGCAGTTAAAGGTGGGTGCGTGCCTGTTTATAATTTGCTGATCCTTTTTAAGTGTGTATAGATCGGAAGCACGGTAAATTCCTGCTTCCCACCAGAGGGCTGATTTATCTTGCTAGAGTAACGTAGCTGAATGGTACTGATAATACTTTAGATTTACCGCTAGATGGAGTGAAATAGAAAAACTAGCTAGCATTTTACTTCCGCAGACTTATAATAGTAGGTATAGTGGTAGTTTTCTTGTTATTATTTATATGAAAATACTGCGTATTTGCATCTACAGTGTGCACGCCACTGCTAACACCCGTGAAATCTAATAATTATACTCTAGTTTGGATTCTTTGGACAGTTGAAAAGGTCGAGTAGCGATAAGGCCGCCTTCTGCACATTGTATTGTACCTCTCGTTATGTTTTGTTTTTGTCCCAGGTGTGCAATAAAGTATATTTGTATTTGAATGTTTATACTAACGTCAGGCTGTAGTTTGGGACGGTCAGGCACCAACGCTCGCACTAACAACACGGCCAGTTGATGCCACAGGGCAGCCGCCTCGCAGTATGAACAAGCGCCTTCCGCCAGGCAAACAGCTGTAGGTGAATGGAAGAATAAATAACACTGGGACTAAATGTGAAGAATATCACACTCAGTTACGATTACGATATACGATTTTGCATATCTTTATCAATCATTTCATTATCAAAACCGGGTACTTATTATACGTATAAAATGTGATATCATGAAATAGCGTGCTACACAGAAACAGCGCTATCACGTTGGTATAGCGCTGTCTCTGTTTGGTATGGTCCGTCATGGCATGGTATCTTTTCATCGTTTTGAGATACGTAAGTTTGACACGTTTGTCTGTATGTCTGTGGCCTCGTAACTTAACAAATTCGGATCGGATTTGGACCCGTATTTTTCATTTAATAGATACTTTTGTCGAGAGTGTTCTTAGCCATGTCTGATAAAAATTGGATCAGTGGTTTCCAAGATCTTGGAGTATCTTTGATGTCAGATGAGATCTCTGGAACGGTAATAGCTATATGGTTCGAGTTTGAGCTCAAATGTTTAGGACCATGGAGCTCTTCCCACATCTGGAACCTCAAGGACCTTACCAGGAAAAGTAACGGGTTCTCTACAATGGTAAATGAGGGTTTTTACTCACCATGCTCTACAGTGTTCGTCTGGTTTGATTTCAACATGAGACGCAGAAGTTTAGTGGCCTCGCTACTCACGTTCTGAATGTTGATGCGACGCTGTTGAAGTTCCATCTACGAATATCGTAATATAAGTATACTATGTAAGTTGTATCAAATTTCAAGTCACGTAGACCCATTTGATCGAGTCTCGAGTTAAGGAGTAACTCGAGGTTGGTGCCTTATCCCGCGTTACATTACAAAAACGTCTTGCATCAAAGCAACCCTGGGTTAAATCAGGATAACTTGTCAAGTTACTGTTAAATAAGGATTATCTTACACGGGTTAAGGACATTAAACCCATACTTTGGCGCCTGGACCTAATATGATTGGCATTGTTTAAATGAGATAGAAGTGAAAAGAAAAAGTAAAAAATAATGTTATAAAATAAATAATATTATTATTTATGTATAGTGACTTCACCTGTTTCAGCAATATGTCGAGCATGAGTATGCAGCATGTCAAGTTCTGCGGCTTTAGCTTATTGCCCTCTTTTTTCTCTTTGTCTGTGATATTCAGAGATTCTTTTGAGCCAACGTCTTTCGGCTTGGCGCCTTCTGAAAACAGTTAATTGGAAGACAAATATTAAACATATAGTCAATTCTGCCATATCGAAACCTTCAAATTCTTCGGATATAACGGAAATTCGAATATCAAATTCAAGAGTAGTCTTCGCGATTCTTTGGATTAGGAAGTTTAAAGTTGTGCTCACCTGGAGGTGCTTTAATAATTTTTTCAGGCAAGTTGATAACGCAGTGGCTGAATAAGTCAAAGAGTTGATTCAAGGGCACTTTCACCTCCAACATGGAAATTGTCTGAAACATCCCCAGTAGCACACAATTATAAGTTATTTATATAAACTGCATATGTGAAAAAGGCTGCATAAGCAATCAAAGAGGCTGCATACGCAACCAAAAACGCTGTATAAGAAAAGAAAAAGGTTGCCTAAGCAATTATAAATTATTGCTTTAGCAACTATATAAGCTACTCAAAGGAGCTGCTTATGTATATAAAAATGAGTCGCATAGTGTATTATTAATTATATGCTATTAGCTTCTATTGTGCTAAGGTTCATTTCCTAAGGTTATAAATTATTTAATTATTGACTTATAAAAGTTTCTTGAAAAGGCGTTATAATAATTTTATACTTATACCTGAAACCACTCTAACACCGGCATTACGGTCTCTGGTTTCGGCTTATTAGTGACTTTGACTACAGCGAAGTTGTAAAGATTCCGTTCATCAACTCCTACCATAGTCCCATCGGGCTCTAGTATTTTGGCTACGGGCACCTTCAACTCTAGCAATTCCTGCAAATTTTAATATAATATTTGTATTCAAACATCCCAATGTTTAATGCTTTCATATATTATCATAATGTTACAAGTTGCATATACAATTATGAAACTAGAGTAATAAAGATTTCCTAATCGGACATCATGCCACTTCTGACAATGCAACAAAAATTGATGTAACACTTACTTTCTCAGGAACATCAGTGCATATTGCATCCATCCAAGCTGGCATTATGTAGTCCCAGATAGATTGAGTAACAATACCATACGGGATCAAACAGTACAATCTGTAAAACAACAAGAAGTAATTACTTCAGGATCGAGTAAGTTAAGGGATAAACTCAACCTTACTAGTATTACGTTATTATTTTGGCTTACAACAAAGATAAGGAAAAACGATTAAACATTATATTTTGTATAGGAGACTAGCGAAGCACTTATTATTGTATGTCCATACAATAATAAGTGCCTATCCGCTCTCCCAAGATTATGGATCGCTACAAAACCAAAGATTTCTCGAATTTTACAAGCGGCGATTCTGTTGTCCAATGTTTAACAAGACTACTGTAAATAAAGTGTCTTCTTAAAATAGAACTTGACAAAATATAAGAAAGTGGAATTAAATTTAAATGAAACAATTTTTTTTCATTGTGATCTCTATAACACAGATTATAAAAGCCCCAGTGTCTTTATGACAAGGTTTTTTGGTCGGATTATGGTTTGAAACTTATTTATCGCAAATATTATAAATTCGAGAAATCTTAGTTTTAATAGGTACATGACTTTTTTTATTGCATCAATTAACTTACATGGACATACTGAAGATGGATCTGAAATCCGTTTATCGATATCTCAACTAGCATCAGCGATATTAATTGTTAAAGTTAGTAGTGAGGAGATGCTCTGTCCCTTTCTAGCAAAACAGTCTTAATATGTAGCCAAGAACATGCTTGTATGGCGCTACCCAGGAGTGACGTGACTACTGGGTAGCGCCATCTCTTTCTTCCGTCCAATTTCCGATTGCCTGTAAAAGCTATTTTATTTTTCAACGCATTTCAATTCTGTTTTCACATTTGACCATCAATTTACGAGTATGTCTATTTCTTAATTTTTATGAAATGCATTTAATATTTTTTCCTTGTCATGTTTATTGTGAATGGGACCGGTAACAGTTAGTTAACTAACCTATTCAAACCATCCTTGAGATGATGCGTTTTGGACGCAAGGTTATCCCAATGGCCCGCCTGCCGCGTGTAGTGCGGCGGATGAGGCAGCAGACAGGACACCAGCACAGAGCGATGAGTTTCAGAGATGCTTCGCAGCCAACCGCAAACATGTTCGTTCTTCAGTTTCTCTACTGTGTTTGCTGTTTCACCTATTTATACAATGTTACGCCTTCAGCACACTGCAATGATTTCGAAAGTGAATCGGACCAAACCCATAAAAATCTAGACAACCGAAAAATAGATTTCTATGGATTCAGATAGATTCCGTTTCAAAATCGCTGCCGTGTGCTAAAGACATAGTGTTAGTATTTTAACAGCTGACCCTATTTAGCATTATTATTTCGTGAGGTCTTTCAGAAGACTTTAGACCATGTGAACAGCGTACCTCCTTAGAACCATAGAGCAGCCATGTTTTTATGATCTAATTAAAATTATGAGGGTAACGCTAAAATGCATGCTTACAATCCAAAATAAATAATAAATAATACATACTATATAAGTATTTCACTTTTCTACGTACCAGTATAAGAGAAAGATGTGACATGGAACCAATGGAAGAGCACAGATAGCAGACGTCCAAGCACTTCGTCTGGAGTGTCCGGGTTAGGAGTGCACAGACCCACCATCAGCCACACTCCGTATCTTGAAGATACGCAAAATGATACAAGACATATCTTACACAGTAAAATCTACGAGTTGAATGCCATGGCAAGCTGTGGTGGGGTAAATTAAACTTCCGTTCACATACGTTATTAAAAATTAAAAAAAATATAAGAAGAAAAGCTTGCCCAGACCTCCACTCATCGTCCATCTGCCTGACGCACTCTGAGATTTATTTTAATTACACAGCATGATTGCACATACTAAGATGCACAAACACGCCCAATATTAGACAAGGATTCGTACTAAGATTAACTTCTTTATACCATGGGCACATGACCAATCAACAAACAATAATCGTATATAAATAACAATATCCAACATCTGAAAACTGTCTTAAGTTTATTTGGCTCCCCGAAGCGAAACTAAGGCAAGTACAGTATTACTGACAAAGCCAGAAGTTTAAAATATCTTATACTCTACCACCGCTTTATAAGGTGCTATAGCTAAAAGAAAAGAAACGGCGCAAGAAACAATCGTCGTTCGTCAAGATAGCTTGTATTATGCGTCTATATTCCGTAACCCATGGAACAATTGCGTTTCGTTGCCACGACCTACTCGTCGTCACACCAGCTTGTTACACCAGTGTGACTACCAGTAATATTTTTTTGCTTACCTGCCCAAGTGCTGCCTGTCTTCCACTGAGATTGGGTCGGGTAAGTTAACGCTCAACGGCGGTTTTAATTGTTCAGTAGAGCTGTCTGGATCCTCCATATTAATGGGCTTCGCTTCTTTTAGAAGACTGTGAACAAAAAGTCACTATTGAAATACATTGCATACTAGGTTTATGTTGACTCTATTCGATATCCTCGCTGCTATATGAGCTATGTTGCCTTGTTTGCCTGATGTTTTTTGAGAAGAATTAAAATATAAACAGTAACAATAAACCAAAAATAAGTAATAAAGATACAAGATTCCTTCCAGCGTGTTACATCGAGGTAGTGCCCCCAGATCGCTGGCAGCATTCCCTAATGCGCTGGCCGAGGTAAGTGCCAACCCTGCGCCCAGGAGCTTCAGGCTTATTTACTTACATAAATTTACTAACGAAATTGAAGACTTGCCTCGTTGCCTGTATCCACTTAGGAATAAGGCTCATATCTGTGTCCCCGAAGACATCGTTTCTCAACCTGGGAGTCGCGACCCCTACGGGGGCCGTCGCAAGGGGTCCGAAAACTAAGACCCGAATGGAAACAAGACGTTACACATATGTCTTGTAGTTGGGTATTTGAGGCAAGTGTAAACATTCTTTTTTACGTTAGTAATGTAAAATTTAATTTAATTTTCTGGCTTTTTAGTAGGTTGCAACCAGCGAAATTCTTCTTCTAAGTCGTGTTTCTCAATGCTGAGGGTCGCGATCACATAGAACAACTCTTGTGGCAGATTTAAGATCTTATGTAAAGGGTTGCTTAGACGGATATTCACCTGTTTATCTATTTATGTTCAAAAATATTAATTTGAGTTTCATTGAGTGTAAAATGTGTTGCATTATTTTCAATTGGCACAGTGGCGTGAGGTTTGGTACCATCTTTCACAGGAATTTTTTTGGAAGTTACTCGTCTAGGGTATAAATATGTCGCTGGTCGCAACACTAGAAAGGTTGAGAAACGATGGTTTAAGAAATACAGTAAACTCACCTTATGATGGCTTCCACGAGATTGGTCTGCATATCGCTGTCCATCTGCCAGGCCTGCGGCAGTCGAGTGTGGACGACGTGGTCGCCGCCGCGCCGGCTGTTGTGACGATTCCCGTGGCATTGCTGGCAGTAGCTAAAACATACATAATACATACATAACTATCACGTCCATAATCCACGAAGGGGTACAGAGGCACCACCTTCAACATAGGTAATTTCCACTTTTCGCCGTAAGATTTTGTGAACAAACGTGATAGGTGGTGAGCCTATCGCCGTCTACTAGGTGTAGAATAATATCCACAAAATCCCTTAGTCGCCTCGTACGACACACACGGGAAGAGTTAGGGTGGTGCTATTCTTTTTGGCCGGCACGACACGGTTAAACACATAACGACGTTTATAACATTATTCTGCTTGCTTGCTTGCTTATCTATGGTTAGTGGCCAACCTATTTGTCAGAGTTGTTCAGGCCGCCCGTAGGCCTTTGACATGGCTTAACGACTGCTGTCGAACGACAACAACCGGGACCGACTGCTTAACGTGCTTTCCGAGGCACGGAGGAGCTCAGATGAAATATGCTAGCGATCATCCATCCAGGAACCGACCGCGCCCAATGTTGCTTAACCTGCACGATCACTTTCGGACCGTGCTCGCAACTAGAAAATGTGAGTAGCTCGTAGAGCTACTCACATTTTTCTACTCAAAACAGTAAAATGTAAAATTGTAGAATAACTACGTTCCTATATTATGGGGGGTTCTCTATGCAAGAACAAATGACGATTGGACGAAGTACGATTTGATGAATACCATAGACATAGCGCGCACTACGATTTTTAATCGCGCTATTATTTTGTTGCAGAAATGCAACGTATGGGTTTATATGGAAGTGCGAGCAAATTCGAGAAAAAAATCGCAACCAAAATATACATACAGCGCGATTTTAAAATCGTGTCGCGAAAACCAACATCGAAGTGCGCGCTAGCACTAAATCATTCGAACTGGCTTAGAGACCCCTGTATATTTTGTATCTAGACTGAACTCTAGAATATAGTATAATCCAACCATACTTTCTCATTGGCATACCGTATTGGATGGTTGCCGTTGTAACTGGCGCATTCGTTGGAGAAGCAGATTGAATATGCAGATTTATCTTGTGATCGACAGTTCTGAAACAAATTATATGATAATTTTTCAAATATACTCTGAAATGTGCTCTGTACATTAAAAAATGGCGGCCGGAAAGCAGCGTTAGTTGGCTTCAAGCCAGAAACTGGACAGAAAGAGTCAGTTCACGTTGGCGCAGCTTAAATTTAACAATAAAATGTAGAACTCATGGCCTCTGTTTAAGGTACACATTTCCTTGAGCTACTTTGCCAGGCGGTATAGCACGTAGTAATCTATGCCTCATCGAAGATCTTCAGGTCGCTGCGCGAGTCTGAACAGACTCTAAAGCCTGGTTTACACCTGGTCTTGGTCACTTGTGCCTAGTCAAGTGACAAGGACAGTTATGTAAACCGATGGGACAGTGGCGACTCAAGTTCGATCCAAATTATGTTTAACTTTTGTCACTGGCCAGACACTCGCTACTGTCCTTGCCACTTGATTAACGCACTTGACCGGGTACTTGACCAGATGTAAAGGTCTAATGGATTTTCATACAAATTTCGGAGCCCATCGGCGTCGCGTCGCCCCGCACATGCCCCGTGCGTTTATCGCCTCGTCGCCGCACTCTCCAGCTCCTAATCTATAAATCCACTGCTTTCCTTTTATGAACCCCTAGTATGTACTTTCAGCTTTAGTAAAATATCTAGACTTTTAAACTCTAATTATGTACCTTTATTAATAAATATATATACTTTACCTTGTTTTCGCAAACCATAGAGACTTGTTGCTGCGGATGGAGTATATCGAAGAATCGTTGATTGGGATGTTCTCTGTAAAGAAATAATTCATCCTATTCATTATTATAATACGCAATTTTAGACATAAAAGTCCAAAGAAAAATAAATCTATTCGATAAAACTACAGGTCTACCGCTTAACTGAGTTGAATCCTGAGATAGTTAGGTGAAAGATGAAGAAAAACCACTCCTCGCACGTCCGCAGCGTCCATTACCACCTTTTCCCGCACCGCGCTATCTCAGGAACCGACTCAAATAAGTGGTAGGCTTGTAGATGACAAGACAAACCTATGTATTTCATTAGCGCATTCGATACACAAATAGAGCGGCGGTGGGCTGTCCGAAGCGAAAGTTACGCTTATGCAGTGGTCGTAGCAGACTTTGGCCGCTTCAGCCGATCCGGCGTTGGGGCACATATCGCGCTGGCACAGGAATGGGACTAAGTCATCTGGCAAATAAATCCAATAGATTAGGAGCTAGTGAGTGTTGACTCGAATATATGAGCCTATATTCAAGTTCTGTAATGGAATGAGAGTCAGATCTTGGACTAAATCTTAATTACTGGCTGACTCCCGGGTCTTTTCAATAGCACAGATAGCCTTGCTAATGAAGGTATTCCAACTCCCCCAAAATTAAAAAAAAATTAGTCTGTTTAAAGGCTGTAAATAAAATAACTTCCCATGGTAATAGGTGAACTTCGCGTGTTAACGACGGGCAACAAATCAATATTTCGGGTCGCATGGCCAGGAACCCCACGCGTTAAGGTTCACTTACGTATCTAAATACGGAATCAGAAGCCCAACAACCTATGGTCAGGTACCCAACTTTTTGTTAGACCGGTTCAGACGTCTCAATTTTAAATAATACGCAATAATTGTTATTTGTGGCACTGGCACTTCTCGGACGAAATCCATCCAACAGATTCATTTAAAAAAAATTATTACCAGTCAGGTGGATAGATTCCGTCCGGGAGACGATCGGACACAGTGCAAATGCCCTAATAAATCCATTTACTAAATGATAAAAGGCAAAGTTACGTACTGGAAAACTTGCAGAGCAGCCCCTTTCTATCAAACAACTTTGCGTCGAAAGGCGGCCAGTAGTAGAACAGCAATTTGGCGGCGGAGACGCGAGCACCCCACGTCCCGTATGCGATCACACACAGTATGTCCTTCACTACGGACTGTTTCATTGACATCAGACACTCGAGCAGCTGGCAGTGGTGTGCTGTGAAAAGTAACAACAGATTACATACAGAAACATGTGCAATGATGGCGAAACAATGTTTGTCCTTTAGTTCTACGTGATCAGGTGTAATAGGAGTTAAATTTTAATGCTTATGGTGGAATACCAATATCTCCTATAGCCCCCCTATAGGAGATATTGGTATTTAAAATTGCGTTCGTTCCTTCATGAATATTTCCAATATCCAAATCTCAGATGAATAATATCCTTTTACATCCGAATAGAATATGGTTGAAACATGGTTGAAATATAAAATCACAGAGCGCTAATTTCAAAATAAAATATTATTTTTTATTTCGATACTGACTAATAAAGAAGAATGAATATATATTGTGTTGTCAGGTTGCTATGGAAACTTTTATGTAATATGAAAGAAAACTGAAAAACACGGTTTTGTTATACAAATAGTGAATATTTAGATAAAATAGTGTTTTTGATAGCTGTGTGTGTATTTATTGTACGCGTATGATGTGTGACCCTATGTGTTTCGTGATATAAGTTGTGAACTGTGAATGTTTGGAATGTCGCTCCATCTTGCTCTTTTTATTAGGGTAAGTCAGTCACCATATTTTATTTTAAGGATTTTATTTAAAAGGCCGTCTTAATCTCAGGTTAAACCTCAGAAATCGGACTAGTAGCAGGTTAAACCTAACCCAAGATCAATTTTGTATGAAAAACATAGAAAATTTGCAATTAAGTCAGGGTTAAATGTTCACGCAAGTTCACTTTCTAAACCCGCGTGCTTCATCGTCACTACCAGGTGAGATTGAGGTCAGGTGAAATAAAAAGTGGTCTTAATTGACCTTAAGCCCAAACATTCAATCAAATTCTTTGACTAAAATATCCACTGAAGAAATACAAATTTATAGTTATTTATGTACTGAGACCGAGCGTCCGCGAGCGTAATTTCTCATTAATACTAACAAGGTAGTGTCCGCCAATCTTTATGGCGTATCTGAATATAGGTTCGAGTCGCATTCCAGCACATGTTTTTAGGTAGTAACGGGGTGTAGAAGAGCGAGGGAGCGGGGCATGTCCTCCTCCATACCGCGCAGCGACCCTAACTCGACCCTCGCTCTTCTACACCCCGCTAAATAAATATACTGAATGTCGAGGGTCAATACAACTATGAAAATATTATGTATGTACGCAAAAACTTACAGTTGTTTCCGAAAAACTGCGATAATCATAATTTCAACACCAGAAACAAAAACAAACTTGCAGTCTTTTTTCACTCTTTAGACTTAGTAAAGTAAAAACATTATTTATGGGTCACTGTGTACGATTTTATAATAAGATACCTGATGCTGTAATAAATATGACAGAGAAAAAAATTAAGACCCATATAAGACGGACCTTATGTAAAAAGGGTTATTATAAAATAAATGATTACTTAAATGATAAAGAGTCTTAGTTCAAATTCAGCTCCAGCTCTGCACATTGTGTACATATATGATTGTATTCATAATTATTATAAGATATATTTATTTCAAAGATGTGCTGCTGAAAGTTTCTTGCGCCGCCGCTTCTTTCCTTTCAGCTATAGCAGCTTACGAAGCGGTGAAAGAGTAAAAAAAATATTATACTTACTTACAATAAAAACATTTGATTTGATTTGATGTAATTTCATTACCATTCAATTTCATACAGTGTCTCTTTAATTAAATCTGTTTTAGAATTACCGTGATACGAAAACGAATTGTGTAAAAATAATTATTATACTTACCAGGATTATTTGAATGTTGGAACACCATCATAACAATCGCAGCCACAGATTGCGATGCCTGGCTCTCTTCTTCTTGTCCCGAGTAGCGTCGTGCTAAAATAATAGTGAAAACAATTAAAGCATTTACAACAGTAGCTATAGCACGTTTATAATAATACACAAGGGCGGTTGTGCACTACTCCGTGTTTCGGATCGGATCTTTCACTCATTAGCGTAATGTATTAGTGAAAGATCCGATCCGATCCGGCGAAACACGGAGTAGTGCACAACTGCCCTAAGAGTTGGACAAAGATACTTACTAATAGTAAATGGCAGTATGTAATAGCAGAGCAGATGTAGTATATCCTGATGAAGAGCAACTGGGAACACTGCCACACAGTATGCTACTAGATACGGTAAGTTGTCAATCATGTCATACTCCAGGAAAGGTAGTAAACAGCCTAGGCATTGAAGAACAGCTTGACCAAAAGCTGAAAAAGAAAATGTACTATACATATAAAAAGGCTGGTGAAGAAAAAATACTCCACTGCATTATTTACTCTAGCAACAAATGTTACAAAGTTATTATGATGTAAATACCTTGTATTCCATATTGTATATGTGGAGCAGAGTCTACCAGCTGGGAAATGGCGTTAAAGAGGCCTTTGTAGTCCAAATTGGGGTATAAGCTCATCCTATCTGCATCATTGTCGGCATCACGGAGCATCTCCAGTGGTGACCGTGGTACATCTTTTAGTACACCTGAAAAATTAACAAACCCAGTTTGTTTAATCAATATTGAACACTTCTAAGGAGTTATTATAATTGTTAAATAGGTTCTAGTACATGGGTGCTGAAAAGTCTTTTTTATTTCACACAAATCTAAGATTCCATAATCAAAATGATACATTGCACACAAAACTTGCTAGTACAGTCAGGTGTAGTTTGGTATAATGTGACAAGATGATGACTACTCACTTAATAGTGTTTGTGAGAAGTACTTGACTGTGTTGGCTATGTCATTTCCATAGGGCAGTGGCTGGATGTTGTGCATGAGCCGAAGCTGGCAGTCATACAGGCTGCGGATCTTAGCCGTGACTGTGGGAATAGGACCACATTGTTACTCTAAATGTCAGTCAGCATATTTTTTGCAATTGGCTAAAGTACACAAACAAAACAGAACAAGATGTGCAATTAAAAAATATCATCATAAACTGGAGAGATGGATAATAAATACAGTAGATTAAATGATTCATTAGTTAGATAATAGTAATTTATTTTTATTATGTGCCATTATATTTCATTGACAAGTACAGTGCAATAATTATAAAGATCATATGCACTGGTATGTTCTGTTTTGTTTTGTACTCGTATGATGCATGACAAAGATTACTTTATAAATAGCTAATGATATAAACTTTTGCATTACCGACTACTGTACAATTTTATTATTCACATACTAACTGCATCTCACAAGAATTAAATACAATTAACAGGTTAATTGTAATATTCCTGCATTCAATTTTATAAATCAGAACAAATTAAATCTTGTTGTAATATTAAAATAATAAAACTTTTTTTTTTCTGAAATACAAATTTAACTACACCATAAAAGGCATTTAGTACATGAATTTTAACTATGACAGATAAGGCCAACCATATCATAGTAACCAACAGATAAGGCTTGGTATTAGATACATATACCTATACTGAATTTCTGGTCAATATAATCTAGAATGTAATACTAACTAAGGTTAGGTAAGCAGTATCAGGTAGGCAAACACTCCACTATTGCCTATATACCCTGGAAGAGAGAACCACACAACAAACAATTAACATGTAGACAACAAGGAAGAAATAACCACGACTTGCATCTATGAAGTAGAACGGATACATTAAATGGAAACTACACAAAACATGTCAAGATGTAAGAGCAGATTGCATAACAGTAATTCATCTGTTCACTTTGGATGAACTACCATGCAACTTGCCTCAAGAGGACGTTTGATAGGGACAAAACGAGGTACATTGAAACACCACCAATCAAAGACACAGACCTAACACACACAAATTGGTCTTCCTTTGATAAAATAGATAGACATAAACTATTTTGAGATATGAACAGCATGAGTATGACCAATTTTTGTGTTCATAATTCAAAACAGATTTATGACTGATTGATATGAATTATAGACACAGATACAGTGAAAAGACCTCTATATGGTCAATTTGGAGTTTGGAAAAAGCGGAGAGCGTGCCGGCGGGGACTTGCAGAGCCGTGCCACAGTGTGTGCTACAGATAAAACCAACCAACGCCCGTGACACACGAGCTCACCTTTCTGACTGAGCGGCTCCAAAAGAAGCTGCATATGATCACACGCCTGCGGCTGCATTAGGGATACACAAAAAGCTTTGACTACGCAATGAAGCCTCCTCGTTTCAGACACCTCTGAAAAATAAATGCGTTAATATGCATGCAAGCATTGGCGATGTATAAAATTTGTATAGTTGCTAAAGCGATGATTCAGTATGAGGGAATGCTTACAGGCCGCTGCCCGGGTGCCCATGTTTATAAGCTGGATCTTGAAACTGCCCTGCATTTGAATGCCGTACGACACCCGCGGTTACCATAAAGCGGCTCGCGTACAAAGCGGGCAATCGATACCACCAATACAGGTACAATTTCAGAACTTAATCTAACGGACTGGGTGAAAGAGATAAGACCTAAGTCTAGATTTTCTTTTCTTTTCGGACTATTGATCGATCAATTGTTTTCAGTTTACCGCGCACGCATGTCATGCATGAACAGTGTTCCCAAACCAAAAAAATATAAATCGTGATAAATGTGGTCAAAAATCGTGAGAATTCGTAAGATTTTGATAAAATACAAAATAAAACATTTGTGTGTAGAATTGTTCTGAAATTGATTAAAATAAATTACTTTTATTATAAAATGACGAAGTTTTTGTCATTTCGTCAAAATACCTACCTACCATAATAGATAGGTACCTAAACCTAAGGTTATATTTTTTTGTGTACCTAACAAAAATTTAAAAAGGCAAACCTTTTAATGATATCATGTTCATTAGCACTTTGAACCCAGTCATAAAATAAATTAGTTCGAAGATTTTGTACATGCTACAAGAGATAAGATATTCATGGGGAGTTTTGTGATCTTGTTCTCAGATGAGTTTTAGTTGTTGTGTGCCAAAATTCATCCAAGTGTTATTGTATGCATTCATTTATAACAATTTCTAAAGAAAGTTGGTTGGTTAATGGTGTGACTTGAGCATAATGTCAAAAATCGTGAGATTGAAATCGTGTTTCGGTAGATCGTGAGATAGGAGGTGAAATCGGTAAATCTCACGATAAATCGGTAGATTCGGGAACACTGTGCATGAATGCAGAATGCATGATTTGTTTTTTTTTTAAGGCAAAGGGATCTGAGCCCATACAGCCATGTCTGATGTAAACAACTCTTGCAAGTCTTCATTAAAATGCTGGTGTGACACATTTCAATGCTATCTGGGAGAAAAAGCAATGAAAAAAAGCTGGTATGGACGCGACAAAAGCGCGGGAGAAACTCCGCAGAATGCATGAACTAATCCGAAGTGTCAAAGTCAAAAATAGTGTTGCCAGAGCCAGAGTAGTACCTAGTGGTAAAATTAGTTCCAATGTGGAAAAGTCAAAAGGGTCGACAGAACAATTCGGATGTTTTTAACTTCAGAAATACTGGTGTAACCCATTTCAATGCTGTCCATAAGATTCTACCACGAATTCTCAGTCTGACTGGACTAAAGAAGAAACGTCCCGGCGCGGGTCTAGTTGAGCTCGATGTGTTGAGACATAACAAGAGCATCCAAGTTGGCCACTTCTACTACGTCATACTTAACTTTAGTTCACTGTACCATACACTGTTCACATGCGAACGATTTTCAAGTAAAATACACCACTTTTACGAGCAAAGGACCACTATAAAACAATTTGCAATACACTAAAATAAAATCCAACAATTCGTTCGGGCCAAAAGCGCGGAAAAAACTATGTTCTGTTGTTTGTTGTGTTGCCATTTTTTTTACTCGTATATATGTCGCAGCCCGATTGTATACGCCGTTATACATAATAGCTAGCCGTTTTACAAAACGGCGCTGTTATGTATAATATGACGACTGAACGACATCCAGCCGGATTGACATTGCGTTACGTTCTACAATATGGCTGCCCACGTCGAGCCGGAATGTAAAATGGCTATATTGCAACCGTATCTATAATTAACCAAAGATTTCCGGTGATTAGCGGTATTTCCCGGTGTTTCCTAGAGAAAATTGATAATTTCAACAAAACATTTTCTACACTCGACGCCATGCCTACGAGCGGTGAAAATTGGATCTAAAATGTACAATCCGCCGTTTCATTTTACACTGATAAGCAAAAAGGCCGCCGGCCGAATTGAAGAACGCAAAACGTTTATACAAACGGGCATGTTGATTACCTTAGAGGTTTTGCTAAATATATAGTCATTATGTAAAACGGCGGATTATACAATCTATACATAATAAAAATATAAAAATGAATGTTTCTTTGCTTGCGCTCTGTGCGTTCCTACACCATTCATCCGATTGCCATGAAACTATGGTAAGTTGTTGTATGCATACCCGGGAAGGTTTCTGAGTCAAAAAAAGAAAGTAATGAACAGATAGTAATAAATAAAGATATATATGTTATAGCTAACGTGATTAATCGAGCTATTATTTATAATATCCAGCCATTATATGTAATATCGACCCGATTTAGCCAAAGTGATTATCGAGGCGGAATTAATCAAATTATCTTGCTATTTTACATAATATCTATTTTGACTTAGATAAAGTAATGAAACACAATAAATTTTAGTTTATTTTATATTCCACGGGTCTGAGTCTTGTGGTCATCACCGCATGGCTCCGTATGACTCCGCATGCTCCGCACGACTCCGAAAGACTCCGATGACTTCCCATGGCTCCGTATGACTCCGGATGATTCCATATGGCTCCACATGCTCCTAACGACTCTACATGTCTCCTCATGACTCCGCATGGCTCAGCATGACTCTGTATGGCTCCGCACGACTCCGCATGGCTCTGAATGACTCTTCTTGGTGCCGCATGGGTCCCCGCCAAGACTCCAATGACTTCGCATGGCTTCGCATGATAATGATATTTAATGTGTATCTTTTTAAAATCTAGAATAATATGGCTTTCTAAAAGTATTTTTATGTAATTAATTTTTCATTACTTTTAACGTTATCGACGATAACAGATCTAAATTCTTGTTATCACTTTTACATTGTTTTAATTTTCTCGTATTTTTTCAATGGAATAGTGAAAATATTGTTCCAACCATGAATTATAATGCCCTGGTAGGTGTAACGATGGTCTTATAATGTTTTACTGGAGCGCAGAGGAGGGACACTTTGACCCCCTCCCCCTCACAGAGGAGCAGTGATCTGCGTGAGCTCTAATCTTCAAAATGGTCCTTTGGGTGACCTAAATACGGTGCCAATTTTCACATTCTTTGCATTCAGTGCATGGTTTTTCAACAATCTGCCCAGCTACTACGACTTTAGTTCGAGAACACCCCCTCTAACTATTATAATTTCGGCGGGCCGATAATCTTCCAATTCTTCAAGTTTCATATTACGAAATCGAAGTCCACTTAATTTTTTCTTGTCATCAGATCCTCAAGGATTCAGATGTCGGAAACGCACCACCGACCTGAATAGTTGAGCTAAAATTCGAACAAACTAGCTATTACCGTTCCATAGATCCCATCTGTCATCAAAGATACTCCAAGATCTTGGAAACCACTGGTCCAATTTTTATCAGACCTAGCAAAGAACACTCGACAAAACTCTCTAATCAATAAAACAAACCGGGACCAAATCGGACCTTTCGTTCTCAAGTTAAGATGCCACAGACAAACACACAAACAAACAGACAAATGTGTCAAACTTATAACACGTCCTCCCTCGGTCGGTCAGGGGTTAAAAATGGTTATTTAGACTTTTTTGTATTGCCGTCAAAATTAAAGGCGTCGGCGCCGCCCACCCGCACCCCGCGCCTTTCCAGCGGCCCCACCAGCTCGAGCAGCTCCAGCTTATGTTGTATAAATAACGCCACTTCTTTCCTTTTATGGACGCCTATACTTAGTAGGTATTTTCAGCTTACTAGCAGTATTTTGGAAAGTGATTTTTATTAGATTTTCTCGAATTTTTGAGATAAGTACCTACCTATTTTGGTTTCGGAACTTTAAAATCTCTCGTCTGCGGCTCTGCCTTTCTTAAATCCTCGCCCATGTATCCTCTGCAGTACCAGGTAATGTAGATTCTATACAATACCCTTTTATATTGATTGAATAAAGAAACGTCTAGATTTTCTGAAATAGTTTTATTGTCATGATTGTAAATGCTAAAATAAAGTTAGTTATACAAAGTGTTTACAAACAATCACAGTGTTCAGAACGTCCTGCGTTACTAAACAAAAGTATAGGTACCTTTCTTTCCCTGAATTTTAGAAACAAACCTTACCCACGTAGTACTTAACTTTAATCTAAAACTACCTATTTTCTATACAAAATGTAAAGCGAAAAATATCACCACTCAGATTTTAAGTTCGTAACCGTCGTCATCAACAATAGGGTCTAAACGAGTATAAAATGTACGACAATGCTCGGTCGCTATGGTTTATTGACTTGTGTACCGTTGGCATTGAAACTAAATGGCCCGGTCGGCCATTATATCATCAACGGCTGTCCATCGCGCTGGCTAGAGCTTGCTGGATCACGAGCTGCTGTGCACTTATTAACTTCTTTAATTCCTTCACTTCCTGCGTCAGTTGCCGGACATTCTCCGATGTTTCATCTAATCGTGCTTGCAGGCCTCCTAGCCCTGAAGAGTAACCATATTCTCGATAACTCGAATCATTATTGTTCTCATACTTTTTGAAGCATGAATAAGCACCTGTAGTAGATCCATTCGATGAAATCGTATGACCGTATTGCTTCCTCATTTTAGCAATATCGTAAGCAGCCATCATTATATCTCTTGGAAGCCTTTTCTCACTCGGATTTAACGGTTTGACACTCAAAACTACTCTGTAAGCTTGTGGCGATACAAGTGCCGATGAATGCAGTATTTTTAATAGACATTTTGGTAGATATCCATTAAATAGGGCTAGTTCCATGTACGATATCAACTTCGTTTGCCGAACAAGTTTGGATAGTCCTGCTGTCTTTCGTAAGCCCTGTATATCGTGAACGGCTATACCGACAAGTAAATTCATGAGCACTACGGTCACAAACATCAAAAATAATACGTATGTTATTTGGGCAGAGAATTCCAACAGAACAGGCGGATCGTTTCCATCTGGTTCGTTCAATAACAAGTCTAAGTTTAACTCTCCGATCATCATTGTAAGCACCGTTATGAAACCCATGAAAGGGTTGGCAAAGGATGATGAATCAGGAAATATAACGCAGAAACTTATGGTAAATCCGATTAGAATGCACGAATAAGCCATGAGTAGTTTGGCAAATTCCTTCTGAACTTTCTGATACATTGCGACGTATGTGCCAAAGACTGGAAGTTGCCCGATCATCATCATCAAATTAGTCCACCCAGCGAGAACTGCAAACGCTCCGACGTGGTTTTGCCACGTATACGTGATATTTGTGTAAATATACGATATCAGGAAAACACTCACGATGACAAACCACTCTATTATATTCTCTGATTGCATCAGGTATTGTTTCACAGTGGAATAGCCCGCAATTCCATAAACTTTTCTGAATATTTCAAATATCGTTATGCCTGCTAGAACCCACCATTGCATTTCTATCACAAAAGGATTTTTTCTCAACAAGTCACCTAGTATGGATTGTTTCTGGCATAACTCTTGTTCTTGTATAGTCTCTTCCATATCTTTGCTACCATTATAACAGTTGTGTGCAAGTGCTGTTAAAACATAGAGCGTGAGACATAAAACGAAAATGAAACTCAGAAATAGTCTCGCCACGTAGTATTTTCTTATTTTCTCCCATTTTATATAGAGAAAGGCTGAACAGAGCGGGTGTAAAAGAACTTCCTTTTGTCCTTCATCTACAAACGTATTGAGATAACTTATTTCACGTGGATAACAATGTTGCAGTATACTGCGGAAATCAAGCTCAAGTTCTACTTCTCTGTTGCTTGATTGGGAATGATGTAACGTAATAGCACAATCAAGTTTTCTGGTTATCATAGCTAACGAGGCAGGAGTCTTTCGAGCGATTACATTAAGAGCTGAGTTTCCTTTTTTAGACCTTGTTGTCACATCGGCGCCGTGGTAAATTAATGTCTCTACGCATGCAGATAATCCGTCAAGGGCAGCCAAGTGCAATGGCGTGAAACCGTATTCATCCTTTTGATTAACGTTGGCTCCCCAACTGATCAACGTCTCAATAATATCGCATGCGCTGTCAGATTTGCCAATAGCGGCATGCAGAGGCGTTCTCATATCAAAATCTAAAGCATTCGGTTCTGCGTTTCCTTTTCTTAATAGTGACTCAACACACTCTAGGCTCGATGAACGTGCAGCAAGATGTAATGCGGTAAAACCTCTATGATTTTTTAAACTAGCGTCAGCTCCTTTAGCAAGCAACAGGTCGACACAGTCGACAAAACCCCCGTCAGCAGCCAAATGTAATGCGGTTGATTCCCTATCGCCTACTCTCGTCCTCACATTAGGATCGGCACCCGGGTTGTCTAGTAATATAATTAGACACTGAATCATTCCCAAGTCGGCCGCAAGATGTATAGCGTTGGTACCGCCGGGTTCTATCAAATTCACATCAACACCATGGGATATAAACAGCTTAAGGCACTCTACAGAGTTGGCCCTGACTGAACAATGAAGTAAACCACCTTCACAATTGACGTACTTAACCGCCGCGTGCACAGATGCACCGCGGCTGATTAATAGATTAGCCACTAGCACTGAATTTCCGAATGCAGCACAATGCAGCGGTACGAAGCACCGTGGCATGTAATTAGGATCCGCTCCACACGACAACAAGTAATTAGCACATTCCGTTGATCCACTGAACGCCGCGACATGTAATGGAGACAAACCTAGGGCATCAAAATATAAAGGATCGGCACCTGCGTCGACTAGTGAAGGTAGAAGATTTGCAAGTTTAAGGAACGCTGCCCAGAATAAACAAACATTTTTCTCTGCTTCCGTTGCTGTAGACAGTGTATTAGCTGCTGTTTCCGCTGTTATTGCACCAGATTCCAATTCATCCAGTAAACGCAGTCTTCCACCGACAGCTCGCATCTGTTCATGAGCACTCTGTCGCAACGAATCGGTGCATATATGCGCAGTTAGATCCAATGGTGGTTCCTCAAAGCTGTCATACATATTCGGGGCGCTTTCAGCTGGGGGTGACGACCCAGCCAAAACGTATTCCAAGTGTCCCATGGAGGGGAAGGCTCTTTCAAGGGATTCTTCATCAAGCGGCGTGTGAGTTTGATGTTGTGTACGCGCAGGGGAGCTAAGGACTCGAGCGGCACGTGGTCGTCGGTCCATGTCGGTCCGAGGCAGGGTTCTAGGTCGAACGTCATCTAGTTCTTCGGGGTTTGGGGAGCGGCGTGTACGGAACCACCGCGTGGAGAGAAGTCTGCGCGTCGTGGGCATGCGGACGGTGTCGCGGCACTGAATGCCGGCCGGACTATTGTGAGCCAATTGTGACGGCAGCGGAGATGAATCCAGCGCACCTTTTTTATAAAGAGGTCTGTTCACACAACCGCACTATTAATTTCGCACAATGTTGACTTATAATCATTTAACTATCTATGAGAAAATATTTTATGAAATATGGCTGTTTCAAGTGACCGACAGATCATTTGGTTAAGAAATTACGGGTACAACTTGCCCAATATCTAAATTTACTATCGCTCGCTATCAATTTCTAGTTCCCAAAAACATAGCCGCTAGCTACGCTCTGCAATATATCTAAAAATGAATCAAATTGGAGGAGTCAATTCTGCAACATGTACCAAACGGATTTAACTATGTCCCATACATTAGAAAATTTGAAGGACTAAATGAATTTGAATCGATAAAAAAATACGGGTCGGTTATTTTTCAATGCTCTGCAATATATCTTAAAATGAATCAAATTGGAGCCGGACACATGGTGTACTTTCCTTGTAAGTATAATTTCAATACTATTTGTTTATCTAGCATCTGGTTAGAATATGTAGAAGTTCACCTATACTTACGTACTATGATTGCGGAAACGCATGTTAAACGATTCTGCTGACGATACTCAGATAGGTACTTACCTACGCCGATTTTTCTTGATAAATTTTTCTTCTCAATTCTTAATTTTCTAGATATTAATATAAGGTCCCTTTTTATTAGTAGCAAATAGTAGAGGGGTATGTGCTGGTCATTTGTACCAATTTACACTAAAAAATAATTATGTTGTATGAAAATTTTCAATACTGAAGAAAAACAAACCCAATTATTTTGAGCCTTGGTGGCATAAACTCCTCCATGTCGCTATGAATGTAACGAGTTTCATTTATATTTCTTATTTCAGTATTAGAATAGCAATATTTAAATCATTTGTAGAGTTTTCAAACAAATAATTTTGTCGTTTATCTCGAAAATATACCTACATAGAAAAAAAATTTTTTTTTGCCCTAACTTATAGATGACACCCTAGAAATATTTGCCGCTAATAAAACAGGTAATAATATAGGGATATTATTATATATTGTATTTCTAAATATTTATATTTATGTATAATTGTTATGTAGTAGCATACGTGTAGGTAGGTATATTTTATATATTATACGTGTAGGTATTTTATGCACCTGCCTTACAATATGTGTGCTCGTATGACCCGATGGTTAGAAGGTAGAAAATGCCTCATGGTGCTGACTAATGCTCTAAAATTTGCAAAAATGACCGTTCTCCCTTATCTCCGAGGTTTGCAAGCCGATAAATCTGTATATTTTACAGAAAAATAAAAAGATACTTAAATATTAAAAAAAAGATCGACAAAAAATCTGAAATAATTGTGTAATAAATGTATTTCGGGGAAAATAAAATAAAGATTAATTATAATTTTAGAGGAAAAAAAATTAATATTATTTTTTCAAAACTATTAGGTATAACTTCTTTGGACGGAAGCCTCGGTGCACGAGACCGACTCGCACTTGGTTGGTTTTTCCATTGAGAATGGTGTCCACCTGAAGTATGTTATCAATTTAATTAATCATGACAGGTATCCAACGGGCAGAGTCTTTCTCTGCCCGTTGGATAGTCGGTTAGGGTCTTTAATTGACAATGCTTGCCTGAACGATGCCTGAACGGCACCAGTTGTTGTGTCTTGTGAGATTGTATTTACTAACATTTTTGCGATGATATCATTGTTCTTTTACAATGGAAGGTAACATGTAAATATCTAACTCAGCTACCTTTAGGTAGGTCATTCGTTCATCGAAACAATCACTTCCGCAGGGTGTCGAGGAAAATTCACCATTCGTATTAAAGGTAAAAGTACCCATTAATGCGTACAACATTACCGAAGAACTAAGGAGGAAAATAGAGAAGTAGAATTGTTTTACTTTGATTTCAATTATGGACGTGAGAGTTAGGTATCTTATCTTATCTTATGATAGGGGGCCGGGAATAACCCAGCGGCACTTCGACCCTTGAGGATCTTTTGTGCCTACCCCATTTTACACGCTGTTCATCTCAGTGTGCAGGTTTCCTCACGATGTTTTCCTTCACCGTTAGAGCATCATAAGATAAGATAGGTATGCTAAGATTTCAAAACAATTTTGAAGTTCCTCATATTCCTTAAATTATTTCTTTACAGGGTTAAAAGAAAAACATTTTGTTTCACAATGAGTTTATATTTTAGTTTGATTGGAAGAATACACTTGAGATAACTATTCTAAGAGTCAAGTAAAGAAAGAGAAAGGAAAAAAGAAAGTCGCTCCATTGCGTGTGTTTAATTAAAACAATGATCACAACCATCATCAAATCAATGAAGAATACATCTAGGACAAGGCCATGTATAGTACCTATAGGTAGGGTAGGTATGTAAATATCAGTGAAGCGATAATTTGGTGCTATACAAAAAAGTTTTTCCATGGTGTTCCACCGGATATTCACAAGAATGGCTATGTATGATAAAAACGTCAGTGATTTCCGTAGTCATTGGGAGGTGAACCAATTGATTCTTTACAAGGACATGAGAAACCGTGATTTGAACAATACAAGCGAGCGGCCGTACAAAGTTTGTAAGTACTTTAGGTGTAGTTACGTACCGTTGCCGAATAATGTGCCGAATCTACAGGTGGTAAGTAGATCCTGATGTGAAGCAGCGCCTGGGTTGGTTCCACTCTATTATCTATTTCTGCCGTAAAGCAAAAATGTTTCGATTTGAAGGGTTAGAGAGTTAGCGTTATTTCCGGCACATGGGGCAATTCATCTTAGTCCTTAAGGTTAGCAGCGCATCAAAAACCCTCTAATAATAGTACAGTGAGGTGAGAGTCTATGGGCGACGGTGACCACTATTATACACATCAGGCCCGTTTGCTCGTCTGCTCTCCGTATTTAATAATAAAAAAACATAGGTAGGTACTTTAATGTAAGAGTATGTTTCCAAATAAAATCGGTCACTATTTTCAGTTCAATCAAAGGCTGAATCGGCAACTGTCGCGTAAAGAGGACTCTCTTGATGTCAATCGTGTAGGTATACGTGTGTCTAAAGACGTAAAACTATCGCGGTACCTACTCCTTTGTTAAGTAATCGTTGCTGTTTCTGAGTAGGGAGTGATTAGATCTACTATCGGTACTTGAGACTATCTTTCCAGTTAATCTCATTGTACCAGTACATAAACGTGTTTTACCACGTGATTTCCACAATGCATCCTAAATGAGCCTACAGACAAATGTGCTGACAATGCTCACGTCATCATTCTAGAGGAGAGGGCGCCACAAATCCGATTTTGCAGTCGTGCATTAAAAAACACAGCGATATACCGTACTGTGGATACTCTTCCTTCTATTGTATTTCACAGGTACAATCTGTTCCCTGAGTTAACTGCCCCCCCTACAGGGTCGGCCCTACCCGGGGGTGCAACGGGTGCATAGCATCCGGGCGCCAGGCCCAAGAAGGCGACCGGCCGCACCTGACTGATCGGTCACAGCAGGACCGCGAGACACGAGCGCCCGGTCTCCGTTTTGACGGGCGACGGTCGGACTTTGTTGACTCCCAACCAACGTGCTCTCAAATTCTATTCTGTATGGAATATTTTACATTGACTTATGTACTGTCCGTTTTAAGGGGATGGCGATTCTCCATTGGTGTCTGACCTGCCCAGAAAATTCCGAGCTCGCTTCGCTCAAGCCTTCTCATACCTAATCCATTATCTGTGACGTAACTGCTCTGAAATATCGAGACCGCTTCGTTCGCTCCCGTCCTAGCCTTCTGACCTAATCCATCATCTGTGTCAGATCTGTTCCGAAAATTCGCGAATCTAATGATCTACTCGTATTGTAAATGTCAGTCCATCCGCTCTGATCTCAAATTGGGATTGTAAATGTCCATGGTATTGTAAAAGTACCATATGCCCTGAATTGTCTGACCCCCTTTGATACTAATAGGGGAACAGCGGCGGTCATAGCCTATCCGGCTAAAAAAAGTAAAACTTATAGACCGAATATTGTACTCACTTATACCTACATATAATTGTATATCCAGAGTTAAGAATTTCTTTGAATCATCTTAAATTAATGTCTATCGTAAATAAAAATCAGTTGTGAAGTTTGAAATTTTTATTGTTATGCAGTTTGGCTTATCGACATACATAATGTACACGTTGTTCAAATAATTAATATAATTAAAATAATATAGTGCATTTCCACAAGAATCACAAAACTAACAATACAAATTTTACGTTATATTCGAAGATGAGTAAAAGAAAATAGTAAATGACGTTAAAATAGTGATGTAAAAGTACAAAATATTTGTCAATGAAATTTCACGCATATCGCAACCGTCATAGGTAGGTACATAGGTACACATTTTTGGATTAAATGTTTTACGTAAACTATAGTATTATCTATTAAAGCTAACCTTTAACACACACTAAACATAAATTAAAAACTATTTACAAAATATTACAATTTGCTTTTTAATTATGAGACAACACTGCTATTGTGTGCACGAACAAAATAACTATAATGATGCTAATTACAATATCCGCAGCATATCCTAATCAGGACTTGCCTTTAAATTATTGTGTTAAGTTTACTTTCATTATCTGAAAGAAAAATGTGTGATGACATGGCACAAAAAAAGAAACGAAAACGTGAATCTGTAACGGGGCAAATTTTAAACATCCATGTTCATGTGAAATAATACATATATCGTGAATAAATCTCTATAAGATACATAGATCTACAAAAGCGTGCTATAGCGGACTCAGAACTTGCTGAGTCGCTGAGACGTTTTGGTGACATTGCGCATACACGAATTGACAAATAGCGTGGTAGTCAACTATCACGTTTATATCAATAAGGGCTCAAACATATTAATTTACGAAAGGGCCAACATCCGAGAGCTTAATTCGAGTACGATTTAGTCTAAGTCTTAAGTTATATTCGAGATACATTATGTACTTTGTAATATGTTATTAATAGTGACATTTCAGAAAATATGTAACGTGTTAAATCCACACCTTATTTCTTATAATTGAAGACAACAACATGTGAGTAAATAAAATTACTATTCAACGTCAAATTATATGAAAATAAATCAAATAACATGGTCGCGAGACCATACACATTCTGGTTCTACCTACGGAACTCTTCGATCTAGATAGGTAATTCTGTCTTGGACGATAGGTATATTGTTTGTGGACGTATATTCGTGTTACGATTGGTTTAACATTAGCTATAAACCAATAGTAAAACTAGCTGCCAAATTACTCTTATCTCCCTATCTTTGAGTAGCTCCCTACGCTCAAAGTTATCACTTTAAACAAGCTTTCTGTAACTAAACACAGGAGTACTTCCTGCCGTCGTCGCCTGAGTAGCACTGATGGCAATGCAACCTGTTTCCGCGCACGCGCACGTCTGCCCCCGCCCTGCCATCGCCGAGTCTGGTTCCACAAACTGCGCACGTGAAACACCACACGTGGTAGCACAGAGACAGTGATTCAATAATCATGGCAGCTCCGCGACCTGAAGACAATAATAAAATATAAAATAATCATTTAAAAATTATTTTACCCGACACCAAATCAAATCGATAAAACAGCAGTGACATACAGACAATGAAGTCTCACAAAATAAGGGTAGGAACCCTTAATAAAACATATATTATCAATAAATATATATTCTATGATCTATCGTATAGATCTATGATAGAAAGGAATTATCTGTCTGCGCTGTGACTGCCGTTCACAGGGTTCTATTTGCCGCTTGATTCTGTATATAATAGAAAAAGTGCCAAAGTTGAGCTTCCATTCTAACGGGCATTTAAACATAACTCTAAAATAAAAATTTAAGAAACTCCAGACGTACCTTTGTAGAGATACCCTTACTTTTCCTGGTCATCATCAGGCCCTCAAAGCTCCAGATGTGGGAAGGTCACCATGGTCATAAACTTTTGAGCTCGAACTCGTACTTCTTTGTTCGCGTAAATGTTACTTACACCTGATCAAGTAATTTACTTACCGAGTTCCTCCCCACAATGCGAGCATTTCCTTCGTCCACTGACGCTCAATAGTTTCTCCTCTCTAGGGGGCTCTGGACGTGGTACTTCAGGTCGCAGCGGGCGCTTGAATTCTTGTGGCAAATGTTGTTGACTGAAAATAATTCAAAAAACCCATTTAATATTGATTAGTAATAAACAGGCGTAGGTGGAAGGACGATATTGACTACTTCCAAAAAGGATGGTATAAAAACGCCGAGGATAGGATAGGGAAAAATGGAAAGGAGGATAGGAAGGGTTTGCCTGGGCAAAGCTCCACTGCTGGCAGGGGGACAGTCTATAGGCTATATTTTTTATTTATTTAACCGGTGGTAGATCCTGATGTACAGGATCGCCTGAGTTGGTACCACCCTCGTATCTATTTCTGCTCCAAAGCAGAAATACTTGCAGTTCTGTGTTTCGATTTGAAGGGTAAGAGAGTCAGCGTAATTACCGGCACACGAGGCACTCTATCTAAACCCTCGCATGGTTAGCAGCGCATCATAATAATAATACAGTGAGGTGAGATGTCTATGGGCGACGGTGACCACTTACCATCAGGTGGCCTGTTTGCTCGTCTGCTCTCTTTATTTAATTTAAAAAAAGATTTCATTACTCCTACTGTTAATTATCAGTTATCAGCTACACTTACAAAACCAAGATACGCTGCCAGTACTTACTTATATTTTTCAATACTGAAAATAATTATGAAGTATAAATATTTTTTATTTAATTAACTTAAGAAACAAAAATATGGAGTAGAAAGAGATACAAATAAAATATAAAGTACTGAGTTCTTTTATTTTAATTGTTTTATTACCCGAACTGCGCGGCAACAAGGGCAGTGTTATTTTGTACCAGTCGTTAACCAATATTTTCTCTAACGACAAAAGTCGTTTAAGTGGCAGCGTATCTTGGTTTGGTAAGTGTAGCTGATAACTGATAATAATTAATAGTAGGAGTAATAGAATACTTTTAAACCAGCCGTGGTTAAAAACTACAGCTGGTTTAAAAAATATTCTACATAGAAAGGACATTTTTTTTTCGTACTAATAATTGCTGTTGGTCCTAATGACCTTTACAGCTTCACCGGGTTTTTTGGGGCGAGCGCTAAATGCGCTGCAGCCCAGAGGACTTAAAAACTACTATAAGAAGCGACTGCCTAAGGGCACCCAGGTGGGTACGGACCTCGGCTTAGGACGTCGCTGGGGAGGGAGGGGTCGGGGAGAAGCGGCCTGGAATACGCCGATAGCGCGTGTAAGCGCCAGAAGCGGGTCGCCGCCCGCGCCGGCGCGAGCGGTATGTAGGTGCTGTGTGTGAACTACTATCGGGTGGGGGATATAGAAAGGAAAGTCATACCTGGTACTCAATGGAAGCATGTTATGTAAAGTAGGCGGTGCCATATCCTGGTGGTACGAATGTCGCTGTGTAGCGCGCATCTTATTTCTTTGTTCATCTATCCTACGTTGTTCTGCTTCCTGTAAACATGAATTTCTTTTTACTACACATAAATAAAAACTAGTTAACCTTGCATCTGTTTAATGTTAAAAATATGTTGCCGAAACAGAGTTTATTGTACAAGAGTAAAATGTTTACGTTTTTTTACCTGTATGAGCCAGTGTTGGTTATAGTTATAGTTTGCTGGCTTCCTATTGCGCGCTTGCATCCAATCCGCGTTAGATATTAGTTTAGGTGTAGGAGCTGCGCTTAACGCCTAAAAGCAAGCATACAATAATTTTAGTCATTATGACCATTCTAATCCTCTTATATATATGCATGTATATAGTTTACGTTGGTACATTACCGTAAAAAATATATCATTTATATAAATAAAATAAATTTTTATAACTGCAATAAAATCGGGCGAATTAAACGCCCCCATTTTGGCGTGCTTTGTGTGACGTCAGCGTCCACAACAGCATTGTCATTTTGTGTGCTGTGGAGTGTTTAGCCAAAGCAAATTACTTGTTTGTTGACAATCCAACATGGACCAGCTGACGTCACGTTTGGGTCTAACCATAGCGTTGCGTTTTCCTATTTTGAATTTCTTTTTCCCACTTTTATTCAATTTAAACTCTTAATTTAAAAGCGATTACTTAAATTTTAAAAAATGTATAGGTACAATTCTGTAGTAATAAAGATTACAAAAAAATACTTGAACTATTATAATATATAGCATATTCCCTATTGACAATGTGCAAAGGATTAGCGGGTGGGCGGATTGGGGAGCTTAACGGCGATGTGGATGCGAGTTTAAATGATACCATCATAGCTAGCTATGACTTTCAACTCGTTACAAACAATCACCAAGGCTTCAGTTTGTACACTTATAATTATCTACATTTTTATTACATTCACCGGTCGTTACACGAGACTTGTCAAGTCAATATCTTGAGCACTTCTTGTTCACAATATTGACAAGCCTAAAGTACTTTCCAAATCGAATTTAATTACACATTTCCATTACCTGCAAAGTATGTCTGGTCATGGGATGATACTGTCCATTACTTCCGCTGGAGACTTGTTGGACCGGTTTTTGTCGTAACTGAACTGTCGTTCTGTCAACATTCGCATATTCAACAGCAGAAGGCACCCGGCTACTTCTGAAAAACAATTTATAACGAAATCCAGTAAACAGTACAACAAAAGCACATTTGATATCCAGTTCAAAAAATGTACATGCATTATTTTCCAGAAACACAAACTGAGTTCGGGGTGAACTATCGATAGTCAATTATACATAAGTTACATATAATGAGACGTTATAAACTGTTTTTCTTAACCATGTCCCTTACCTCATTGTGATCTCCCTTTCTATCGACTCTCTACTCCTCGGCTTAGGAGGTGGTACCAGATGAGACGGTCTTACTACGTTGGGTACTTGTCTCCTCAACTCGCTAACCGCTCCTCTGTCATCATATAGCACTTTTCTACTTTCTTCAACACCAAAATGCCTTTGAATATGTTCCTCTGAGACGAACGGCTTCCTCTTCATATTTTCGTCGAACAAAGGTCTCTCGGGCACAGCAGGTGCGACTGGTGTGTAATTTTCATTGACCAGTAGATTTGGCATTGAATGTCTGTAATTCTGCTTGGACGAATCACTTGGCCGGCTATGCAATGGAGGCTTTTCAGGCGTGCTGGGCACAGTCGAAATGTCCTGTACTGATTTTTGAATGATTCTTGTTTGATCTCTTAACAAATTTTCCCTTTGCCTGCGGAGTTCTTCTTGTTCTAATTGTAGAAGTTCTCTTTCGAAACGTAGTACTTCCTAGTTTCGGGAATGCGTTGAAATATTATAAAATCGTATATAATATTCAATTGCAATATATTTTTTAGTAATTGAAAGAAAAAATTTAGTTGCAAAGATTAGTGCAAGGCTTAAGCTAGCGTGCATCGACTTGACGTCTTGATTAAATTAGAACACTGAATGATGTGATAATAGCGTAAGATGATTCGAACTTTTCGGCTTACATATTTTTAGAAAATTCTTATAAGTAGCATGTAAAACGCATAATGCATTGGTACCTGCTTCTGTATTTATTTATGAAAAATTTAGGTATATATGGTATTTATGGAACTGAATGGTAAATATGTACTTATAAAGATAAAGATATAACTGCCCACAGGTGGCAGTTATGCCTTTCGCGGTCTGCGTTCGCACCTCTGATTGGTGCGTATGCTTGATCGCAGAACTCTGCTCTAATCAGAGTGCGAACATAAACCGTGGAACACTTAACCGGTTCAAGTCGGCACCCGGGGGCCTAAAGATAATGATTCAGATAAATATATAAACCGAAAACAGTAAATGAAAATGTAAGTGTAGAACATGTCAGTCACCTTGGTATGAGCATCGTCAAATTGCCCGTCAGGCCAATCCTCGTTAGTGCGACACGCCTGCAAAGTTACACGATGGCGGCCATTTTGTTAATTACATACACGACAAAATGGTCAATAGCATATTATGAATAGGATGAGAACCAAAAAATATGTATTCAATATTTTTATGATATAATTACTGTACAAGGATATTATAATGTATTTACACATAATGTTATGTTTCCAGCACGTAAAATAGTTAAATGTAACTACATACGTAATATGTCGGTAGCTATTTTAATGGTAACATTTTACAAAAGTATATAATTAACGCTTTTATTTAAAAACGTTAAATATCATGCAAGTGCATCATCTACATAGTGCAAAAATAAAAAGCCAAGACTAATTTTATATAAAGAATATTTATTAGGAAAGAAGATTTAACATACATAAATATAGAAACTACACAAAACTAAAAATAATAAAATTACTTCGTTGAAGGCATTATCCAATCCACAAAGCATTAGAAAGCAGTGTGTGCGAGTGATTATGGCAGCATTACATAAAAAAGGACTAAATACCACTTTAATATGCCTAAGTTCAAATAACTCATAATAATGTGACTGATAATTCTGTAAGACTTGCCAGTATTAAATATTGTGAAAAGTGGCATTTGAATCTCGTTATCACATTAATTATTAGATATATTAATTACTGGAGCAATAGAAGCATTAACAGTGTAATTTATTGTTCAACTCGAACACGGAGAGTATCTGATTTGTCAGTTTAAACATTATGGTATATTGTTTTTTACATTGCAAGTTAAACATTATATATTTTATTTACTACTTACGTATAGAAAAAGTTTGCTCTAATAAATATAGAATAATATAATATATGCATTTCTATAATATGAAGATTTATTATCAAAAAAACTGCGAGATACCATTGTATCATTAAAACCAATCATCATCTTATGCCAGAATATAACATCTTCGTCACTCCTCCTCCTAGCGTGAAGAATGTACATTAAAAGTGGAATCTACAAAATTAATTAACTACTTAAACAAATAAATCGAAAATTATCGGTTATTTTATAAATTTTTCCACTGCCAGTTATAGAAATATTTGTTTATAACTATCGATACTCGATCTCCCACATTTTGGCGGGTGATCCTCTTTTCATATTTCTAGGATTCCGTACCAAAATGGTAAAACAGCAATCCTTATTTTGAAATAAAATATATATTTTCATTTTTAACGACGAATAATCTGAAATTATTGGTATCGATAGGTGTTTATATTACAGGAAAAATGTAACAAATTTCTAAACATATATATTTTTTTAGCTAAAAAATTGTCTGATATTTTTTTAGCTAAAAAGCTCGCACTTGGCCGGTTTTTGTGTAACTTGAACTGTGCTTTTGCTACTCTGAATAAGTTTGAACACAGAATTCTTTTTAGGGATTCTGTACCCAGAAAGAAAAAACGTAGTCCCAATGCTATCACTCCGTCGTCCGTTAGTCCGTCTGTCACGTGGATCTAGCGACTAAACAGAATAATATACAGTCTTCACTCAAAATATGTATTCCCCTGATCCAAACCTACGAATAGCATTAAAAATATGAACTTAAAAATTTTGTAAATTGGGTTTTAGAGGGGATCCCATAAAAGTACTAGTAAATATCGAGAGGTCGAGAAAAAAATATATTTTGTATCCTATCGTGTGGAGTATCGTTATTAGAACTCTAGAGAACGAATATATGTATATACGAGTATATAATTGTATAATCTAGTATGTTGTATTTTGAAACATATAAAGAAATAAAACATATTTGGTGGACAATATTATATTACAAACTGCTTATGTCACGTAATAAGATTGGAATTCCGATTTTAAGGTAAGTATTAATACCGTGTAGATCTAAGGACAGTCCACAGGTATAATTATTATTAACTTCTCTTTGTACCTATAGCTTACCTACGTTATTCGAAAAACATTAAATACCATTTCACTGACATTCTAATAAACAGAATAAATTAAATAATGAGACCTATGATTCAGTCATTCAAGTAAACTTTCAATTTCAAAATTACTTATCTCAAGAAATCCATGCATATAGAAAAAAAAAATAATTTCTAAAATAATAATAGCATTTGGGCGGGGTGCGCTAAAAGGCGGCCTTTTTGACTAAGCTTCTCACGTAGTGACAAAGTTTTAGATTTAAAATAATAATAATTGACATGTATATTATAATAATAATAATATAAATAAATTATTTTGTAATATAAGATAAAAATAAACAAAAGTAATTAAGTTTGATGACGGTGGTGTGCAGCACCGGAAAAAGGGGACTGCCTCAGCCTGTTGGCAAATAGATACTTTTTCTGGAGAATGTATCCATCCATGAATGAATACCTACTCATGCCAAAGAATATAATAGCATTACATAAATATTACTGTGAATAAACAACAGTCAACTATACTTTCAATCTATGATCAATCTATTTGAATAAAAAAATAGTGCAGTATAATAATATCTAATAAAGTGTGCTATTATGGCTTCAAATTTTTAATCTAGAGACGTTACCTGCTGCTGTTGTAGTTTTTTATCCAAGGTCTCTATTTTATTATCATCTAATTGCGATACAGTTTCTGTTAGATCAGACAATTTGGACGCCAGATTGGAATTGAAATCAATTCGTTCTTTTTGTTTGGTTTTCGCCTCTTCTTCATCCGATGTTACTGTTACGTGTGTGTAAGGCTAAAAGTTAAATAATAAACAGGGGACATCATTAAATGGTCATCAATAATCACATAAAATAAAGCAATAATACGAGTAAACAGTTTTATTGCTATTCTTAGATTGCTTTTGATAATCGTAAAGGTAAAATGTCACTATAAAAAATTATAAATTCGATTTTTTATAAATTCGATTCATTAATTATATTTCAACACACTTGCTCATAAAGTGGCTGTTATTGCACTGCTTTTAAACATAAAAACAGTGCAATAACAGCCACTTTACGAGCAAGTGTGTTGAAAAATAATTTATGAATCGAATTTATAATTTTTTATAGTGACATTTTACCTTTACATAATGCAGCTTGTAAAACAGGCGTGCTTTTTACTTTATATTACCGCACTAGGGCTTTTTACTTTACATTTTTTTATAATTTCAGCATAGAGTTTTAATGTCTAAAAATATGTTTATGCATTACTTTTTTCCTTGCAAGTGTGTTGAAAAACGTCGTATGAAACGCATGAGCATTGGTCACTAGTATCATAATGTACTAATATGAGCAACAGCTTGCGCAAAAGTAATCAAGTAGAAGCACATGATATGGTTATGATATGACCCATAAAGCGAAATATCTGCTTACCTCACTATTCTGTCTGCTATGAGGGTTAGATGTTTCCGGTGACGACTGCGCTTTATACCACGCTTCAGCAGAAGGGCCCCTGTCTACGTCTACACCAGAATCCCTGCTCTCTCTCAACTTTGTATCCATATCGTGAGACAGAGTTTTCTTGTATAGAAGTTTTTCAATCTTAGTCTCCTCTTGTAGGAAGGACGTGATATCCGGGCGAGGTGCCAAGGTAAGATCAGCGTCAAGGTAGCTGTCGTCGACTTGTCCCTCGATACCAAGAAAACTCGAGCGTTTGTTTCGGATTTCTTTTATTATGCGACGGGCTGAGCTTGTGTGCTTGAAATTTCCCTGCAGTAATTAAAATCGATGTTTTTTATTGGGTGATGATTATATAATATTGTAATCAGTCTTCAGGACCTTAACTTAAGCAGATATTGTGGATGTCTATTCCAGTGATATATTACACTTTCAGAATATTTTTAAAGTGACTAATTGTTACATTTAAAAAATATGTATAATAATTATAAGTCTAAAGTACTTGTTGGCATTAGTTAAACATAACGACTTTAACTAAACTAATAAATACGTAAAAAATACCTACGTTAGAAGTTAGGTTAAATAAGTACTCGACTTTACTACTACATTAGAATTTCGTCGGTATTTACTTACGTTTCCGAGCAATTCGTCCTCATCTGGTTTTTCATCAGCAGGTGGTGGCGGTGGTTTTTCTTTTGGTGGTTCCAAAACATTCGTTGGCAAATCCAATGTAAACGGTCCGGCCTCATCGACAGGGTTCTGGTAAAACACGTTTTCATACAGCGGTGCCACTGATATTTTAGATTCGGAATCAAAATCAATTAGTGCTTCGGTTTTATCCCCTACTTTTGCTTTTTCTTCAGATTCCTTATCTTTATCGTCTTCCATGGCGCTGGTATTTACTAAACTGTCCTCTGAATCTAATTCTTTGAAAGCCAATTCGAGAGCATCAATAACCTGCAAAATTTAATAAATAGTTTGTTTTACAAGCTGGTGTCGTAGTGTTGTTAACACAAGTAATAAAAGAAAAAAGCTCAAAAAATAAAATGTCTGCAATTTTTAATAGAATTTAGAATTTAATAGAAAAGGTTTAAAACCTTTTCGCAAAGTAATTAACCAGTTCAGTAGTAGGAGAATCTGTACAAGGTTAATTAACAAGCACCGTGAAAAAATAGCATGCCATGCAGCGAAATGAAAAGTTAATGAAGCATAAACTCTAACTACATAGAACTTCATGTCTTACCTTGCATTAACCCATCACCACAAGCAGCTGATGTAACTATACCTAACGCATTATGATCTCTGGCAGTTATAATAACTATTAAACAACTATAAGATTTTTTATTACTAAATGAATATATCTCAGCTGTAAAGACACCTGTTCTCTTATCGCCACCTTCTCATGTTACTAATATAGTATGTACTTAGTCATACCTAACCGACATCAGAAGGTAAATATAGCTCTGTTTGACTAAGATAATTATAAGTGTCACACAGATAACATAAGTTCACAGGTAGTTAGCTCCGATATTCATACACAATTCCCTCAATTTTATGTAGACACTTTTGCCAATATTATGAAATATGATAGATTATGATTAAATTATATGGCGTTAATATGATAGGTGACATAATACATAAAGAAAAACCATATGTAACAGTGTAACATATATTTTAGATAAAATGGATTTACAAATATCACGTTTATGAATAAATACTCTAACAAATGGATACTAAAGAATAATGAAAGGATCTACACTACACTATATATTACGTCGTAGACTGTTTTATGTAAATAAAGGATCTTTATACAATGAAGTCATCAAATATGGGAACATACTAACGATAAAAAGTATAACCCTGTATAATATGTAGTATCTAAAAATATATAATAATATTATGTAGATTATAATAGGCTGGGTGTTTAGTTAAATAAAAATGTATGATTTGCTAAGGAATATCTTCTAATAAGTAATTTTAGCACACATCTAATGATTATATATGGTACAAGTTGATTATGTATGACGTAAGTTAAACCCGAGTAAGTATTAGCGATTCTTTACACTGTAATGGTGTAAGAATTTATTATTTTCTATTTAGTCACTGACAATTAGATATGTGTTATTTACTACCATGAAAAACCGACAGAATTCTGGGTGAGATCAAGAGATCATGAAAATTCTAGAAATTGTTCATATCAAATAATGTCTCATCTATCTTGCAGTTTAAAAGCAATATATGAGAAATCGAATGAACTGTGAATTCTAAAAGATGTTACAAAACCTAGTTTATCTATTTTATTTTAAACACTATTTTTGGCCTCAGAACTGCTTGAAGATACTACTGTTTTCGTAGTAACTTTGTTATTAATAAATAAAATTGTTTTTCGTCTATTAGGCTCCAGAGAGCATTTAGTTCGTTTCTGCCAAAACGGATTAGAATCTTGTGAGCTACTTACCGTGGTACCTCCAGTGTTAGCTGCAATGTCAGGCTTGTGATTGATAACTTCGTTACTTGGATTATTATTAGAAACTTGATTATTAATAGATGGGATATGATCACCCGAATCATTACCTATATTCTTATCATTGATTGAGCATTCAAACGAACATGTTACATCAGCTAGTTTGTTAGTAAGCAAGGTACGATTATCGCTAGATGACTTTAGCGTTTTAATGGAATTCTTAGGTGAAATGTTAGAAGTGGTTGTGATATTAGAAACAGTTACCATTGGCATGCTTTTGTTGTTAGTAGAATTGTTAGTGGAACAAATTTCAGTACGATTAACATTGTTTCCAGCACCAGCGTTTATGTTGTTACAAATTTCATTCAAATTCAAGTGTATAGTCATCTTCCCTTCAAAAACTACTGTGTCACCTTCCGATGCAGTCGACACAGGTTCATTTAGACTTACACTCGAATCTTGATTATCCAAACTCTTTAGCGTATCTTCATCTTCTCTATCCATTTGAATTTCAGTGACTTCTTCCGTGACACTCACTTCTTCTGGCTGAGAGACAGCTTGAACGTAGTTACTTCCACTTCCACTGTCAGTATCTTCAGCTTTGCTGTCTTGGTCTTCTATCTCTTCAATAATAATATCCTGCATTAGTGTTTCAATAATTTCAGCATTTCTTGTAACTGGACCTTCGATTTTAGTTGGGTCCAGAGGTACTGCGCCATCTTCAGTAGATGATTCGTATTCAGATATTTCGACCATGGGTTCCCCTATAGGAGAAGCTACTTGAGTTAAATCTGCGATATCATCGGCAGGTGCACACGAGTCTCTAGCGGTATGTATACCACTATCTTCAGTTTCTATGTCACTTGGAACAGTATTGTTTTGCATTTCAGCACAATCGAAATCCTCCAAGCTTTGAATTCTTTCGAAAGAAGTTGGTGAAGCTTGACCGTTAATATCCAAGCTATCAAGAGAACGACAGAAACTCTGCATTTGGCTTTCTATTCCTGACAGACTCGATTTCAAAGTATTATCATTCTCCTTTTCCTTGTCTTCAATTGCTTTAGATTCCGAATTATCATGTTTCACAATGTGTTCTTCAATTGATATTTTAGGAATATCCTTATGTCTTGCTGCATCGAGACATGAAAGACGTTCCTTAAGACTCATGGAAACTTCTTTAACTTCTGTTTTGGTCATTTTCGTCTCTTCTTCAGATGTTTGTGACTTAAAACTGGAGAGTCGATCTTTTACAGATTTGGTGTTATTTATGTCACCATTAGAAAGCCTCTTAACTTTTTCAGGTTCAGATGATGCAGATTTTATTTTTTCAAGAGAGGATAGACGCTCTTTTAGAGGTTTGACTTCAGTAGGAAGCTTAGTTAGATCGCTTGTAGATTTTTGAACTTGTATTTCTTCCGTAAACTTTTCTAAACTATACATTCGTTCCTTAATGGATTTTTTATTTGCAATTTCAGGTAATTTTGGTTTATTTGTTTGTAACTCTTGTGAGTTTTCCCTTTCGAACTGTTCCCTTCTTTTATGTATATCAACTTTGGGTAAATCTTTTTTTTGATTATTATTATTTTTGGCATCATTACCTCTTTCATTTTGGAACGATGATACTTTCTCTTCGATTTTGTTACTCACCGTTGTCCTGATCTTGTTCAGGTCAGCACTAATTTTATCTGGCGATTTTTCTTTGAAGTTGTTGTTGACGACTGTTTTAACAATGTTGCTGTTAGTTTGCGATATGATCCTTGATTTATAGCCCTCAATAGCGCCCTCGTATGTATATTCCTCGGGTTCAGGAGAACTGATTGTTGTCGTCGTGCAGGTGTCGTATTCGTTGGCGCTTGAACCCAGTTTGCGGATGTTATCGCAGTTTGAGAGGTTGTCGACGTCTGAATGGTTTTTATCCAGGTCGATACCGTCGCTCTGAAATTGAGATTAAAATATTTTAATACATAGTTTCAAAATCTTACGGTACATTTACTGGTCAGAATCTACAAATACTACATATATGTAGTATTACAATAATTAAATTAATATGTAGTACAATATTATGACATAATTAGTCTTCTAAAGCCCGACCAGATACAATATAGAGTTCTCAAGAGGGTGCCGCTGGTAGATTTATAACCTGGGCTATGGTGATCGCAATGAAAAAATTAGTTCACGTAAAATTGCACAACTATTATATACCTGGTCGTGGTTAACATAAGAAAATCCCTTGAATTGAAAATCGGGGTGGTTCAACGCCGCCCATGATTATTTTCGAAAATAAGTGATGTAACGAACATTCGCATTCGCACTGGCGAACATTCGCGCCTACGGAAACATTCGCTTTTGCACATATTTAGCTAAACTGCGAATGTTATTTACTAAATAACAGTCTACGGGAGGTTGCCAAACACTGGCTCACAACCAGATACTTACGGCCAGGCTGTGTGTGTCGCAGTCCTCACTGAGACTGCTCTTGGTGCTAGATGTACCAATGCCCAGGTCGCTAAGATCATGGCCATCATCCTCTGCATATAGGGCGAGAGGATTCCGCCGTCGGCGGCCGGCTCTGGAACCAAATAAAAAAAACTTGTATAAACACGCGCCGGTTTAGTTACTAGCTTACAAGTAAGTTTCACAATGTTCCGCAATATTAATGATTCATAACTGAGAAACACGTCCTATATTTAGTTCTACGTAATATTTCTACGGCTTGCAGCTACTGAGCAACTCTGCATTATAAAAAAATATTTCAATTCATATGAGATAATTTGTTACACTCTAGAGAAATGAGGGTTTCATTGACAAATTATGTCAGTTGTGAGCATTACATAAAAAGTCATTAGTGAAAAGCAATAAAATCAGAGACGAACACGGAGATTGTTCTTTTAGAATGTATGTTGTCCCGAACACAAAAACAAAATTCGTGGGTAACTGCAAGGTGAATATCGTGGTTAAATTATAATATTATGACCACAGAAATCGGACAAAGAGCGCCCTCTTTTGATTATGACTAATAATATTTTATATATAGGTGATGGAGTATGATATTAACGTCCAAAAGAAAAGTGAAAACTATCCAAAGTCCCCAGACATGTTCCAAGACGGTGGTGTGTCACACGCATGCGATAATACTTTCCCCGTAATACTTTTGGACATTTGAATAGAAAGTTTCCAAATTACACATGCACTATTCTAATTTTGCGATATACGACTTCTATTACAAAATAAACCTGTATGTGATGTTATGCTTGTTGGTTGATTGATGAATACTTAAGGTACGTTAGGTGTTTTAAATATTAGAATATGAAATAAATAGCTACGATATGTATGACGTGAGTTGACTATCCATGTACATACGAGTATTTATCCAGGAATTTTTGCGTGAAAATTTATTAAATCAAGAAAAGTGGACCTACTTAACAATGTTGGTTAAAAGAAAAAGTATGCTTGCTGTCGTATCCATGAATGCCTTTTTGTTCCATGATCGTACTTATCGAGCAAGAAATACAAAGATCAAGAGTAGTTACGTGACCTTAAAGTACTAGAAACGTTCGCACGTTCGTAAGTTTATGTAAGAGTTTATACGAGTATGTGTACCTTCACATTTATAAACATATACATTTCTTTATTCGTTTCTATTACACGCACGCGATGTATTTTGTCATATTTAGGTAAATTATCTGTAGGTAAATTCTTACAAATTAACACAAAGCCAATTAGTTTATCTCTTTGAATAAACAAAATCTTGACTAAATAATTTGATGCATATATTTATTTAACTACATTTATATGTATAATTTGTTAGGCACTTTTGTCATTTTACGGTAGGTACGGTACGGTACAATGTATAAAACAGTTTATTTCTGTTTAGAAAATGGCAACTTACAGGTATGGAAATTAAAGTTGCTTAAATTATACTATAGTGTAAATCTACCATTAATTACTATATCACTCGCTAATAATTACTCATAAATCGCACAGCGAATTAGGTATAATTATCAATGTTGCCGCGAGTATCCTGGGTACTTTCGGCCAGGGGGCACTTCGCGGGGGGCTGTTTGACTGAAATTATATTATATAATTTTTACCTAGTTATAGTATGACATTGATTTTATTATTTTATTTTTAGAGGTGTGAGTAAATGTATTGAGTCAGTTTTGTTGTGTAATATGTATGTATCAATATAATTTCATTATAAAAAATCATAGCATGAAATGAATTGCGAAAAATATTAAAATTACTTGGGAGTTCAGAAAATAGAACGTAATTTTCATGGACCGTAATCCTGGACCTCACGTCGGTTCGTGTCTTGTATATCACGAATCAATTTACCTGGAGGCTTAAATTGTTCGTCCATATTTTAAGGATAAGGAATTCAATAAAATATTTCCGTATAATACAAAGAAGGAATTTAAGTGATTTTAGCGGCGCCTCTGGCTCTTGTGAGCCTGAACAATGTAGGTATCTATTTATATAAGTTAAAATACTACTGACTTATGACATATTCACAATAAAACTTAGCCAATACTTACTCGAGTAAGAGCCAAAAATAATTGTACTCACGTGCTGTCTGTGACTTTCTCATACTCATACTCATACCATTTATTGCTTTTCATGTGTTACAATTGGTCTTAAACATGTATATTATCTGGTCATACATGAAACCCTGAGTAGGGCACCGCAATATTAAATAAGAGATTATAATATTTTATAATAGTAATAAATGCTAACGAGATAAATTGAATTAAATGTCATTATAAGTTATACATAATTGATTTTATAGTTAAGTATTGGTTTTATCATCAAAAAACTTTCGTGCGTTCATGTCGGTAAAGATAATCTTTTGTATAAAATTATCATATTGTAGCTACTGCTATAAGTTTACTTTAACGTACATATTCGTAAATGTATATCATGTGGGCATAAGTAGTCAAGATTAAAAATTAATAAGGATAAACCAAACTTCGAGGTAATTTACATTATAATCTTATAAAATAGGAATCTAGTCACAATCCTAATCCAAAGTGTGAGAACAAACGTTTTGACATAACTTCATAAGGGGTTGTCCTAATACAACGCGACCGCGCGATTAATCGCGCGGTCAGGTTCGCGCGATGACTATTTCGTTATAGGAGATAATCCTGCAATGTTTTACCACTAGAGGCGCCACTAGTACAATTATGTAAATAATCTGATTTTGTTCTAAACATAATCTAAAATTATTTGTTGCTTTCAATAACAATAATTTTGATTAATATTATATGATATTACAAGATTTTTGTTTAGACTTGCGGCATCTGAAGGCGGGGGAACGCTCCGGGTTTCGCCCTACTCGGAGGTGGGCCTTCGACCTCGCTATGACTATAGCTCCACATCATTTCTATTTATTTTTTGGCCGCCATCTTTAATTTTTTTTTTCTTGAAATTCCTCAGGATTCCCTACGACTTTAGTTCTAGAAGACCCCATCTAACTATTAAAGTTTCATCACCATATTAATGTTCCAATTCTTCAAGTTTCATAGTCCACTTAATTTTTCCTGGTCTTCATCAAATCCTCAAGGTTTCAGATGTCGGAAACGCACCATGAACATGAATATTTGAGCTCAAATTCGAACCATCTAGCTAATACCGTCCTAGAGATCTCATTTTTCATCAAAGATACTCCAAGATCTTGGAAACCATTGGTCCAATTTTTATCAGACCTAGTTAAGAACACTCTCGACAATATTCTTTATTAAATTTAAAAACCGGGTCCAAATCGGATCATCCGTTCTCGAGTTATTATGCCACAAACACACAAACAGCCAGACAGACAAACCGACAATCTTATGACACGCCCTCCCTCGATCGGTCGGGGTTTAAAAATGACGTTTCGTTTTGCTTTTCTATTTACGGAGTGTGCTAGTGGCTCCATCTACGTAACGCTTTGCGTTTTATGTCCTATTAGCACACTTATTTGACATCAGTAGTTTGATCGAGCGTTTGTACGAACAAAATTCGCGCGAATCGCGTAATTACGTTCTATTAGAACGACTCCTAAGGTGTTGACTCCTACTGACTTACCTTTATGCTTTACTTAGCATCGAAATAGCTCCACGTACATCACGTGACACTTTACGATTGCACGAACTTCGCGTAAACGCGGACTTATTCGTGATTTTTTGCACGAAAGACCTCACTCTCGCGCATTCTTTACATTCAATGAATTTGAATTGCATGTCAAAAGGACAATAACCGCAGCCACTGATAGAAAAATATCTAATGTAATAATAATTACTGAATATTAATAAACTGTGATGTAAAATGTGGATAAGGAAAAGAATCCGGAGATCATATAGGAGAGAGTTGCGGACAAGTAACATAGGCCATGTTTAATATTGGACGCTCAGGGGCTGAAAATGATGAAGATTAATAAACTACAACCAAAAGGGGCTGCAGCTTCCCTAATCATGTCATAGACCAGATATAAAATTATGAATCTTTATAAGATTTGAAGTACGACAATATTCCAACAATACTAAGCTAAGTATCGCACTTTGAATGTCACATAAGAATAATTGTAGGGCGTTATATTTTATAACACATTCGCACAGAGCAAAAAGTCGTAGCATTAAGTAGCAGCATTCGCAATAGCATTCACAAAAAACCAGTTAAGAATATTCGCTTTCACATAAGTAGGTATTCGTTACATCACAAATATCACTTTACTCAGATGTTAATCGCTCAAAAAATAGCAATCCCTATATCATATTAGTGAGACAATATCTATTTTTCTAAAATATTATGTATTTTCTGTAGATAATGCAACTTTTTTTTCATTATGTAAACAACTTATATTCCTACCTACTTAATTTTTTTACGTTCTTATACATATTTGTAAATAGGTACTAACAAATATAATAGTGTAGGGAAAACCAAATACATGCAGATTCCATATAGTAAAAAAACATTTTCTGGGAACAATATACCTACAAATGTGTTAAGTGTTTTTCGTAATTGTATAAAATGAAATCCTAAATACATCCAATAATATCATCCAAATAACGGCAGACAAGGTAACATAACTTTGAATTAATCAATTTAATATTTTACATGCATCCACTTCGTTAACTTGTTAATGTGGTCTAGAGGGAATGGGCATTCTTATAACTAACATGGCACTATATCCATACTAGTCAGAGAAACATAGGCTTTCCAATCACTCCCGATGTGGTTCGACCCTAATTGGAAAACAGCTTTGAAACTGGCTATGCAGGAAGCTATGGGAAGACACCCAGGTTTTTTGCTTACATAGAAGTTGCCTCTTTTACTGTACAGAAGCGTAGCGCACAGAATGACTCGACAGCAGGGTGCGACTACTACTGCTACTCGTATAATCGACACTGTACTTATTAGTTGCTGGAAAACGACATACAGTTAACCCAGTGACGACAGGTCGATCCTTCAAGCTTATTATGTACGAGTGCTGTGGTAAGCAACTAAAGGCATTCTTCTATCAAACAAATGCGTGGTCCGTGGTATTAGTCGTCTATTCAAATAGGCAGTATTATAGTTACAAAAACGTCAATCCTAGTATACTAGTGTTTCTATCTATCTATCTATCTATCTAATACTTGTAAAATTTTCATTTCAAGTGTTTAGTGATTGTAAAAGCAATTAAGTAAAAACAAAAAAAACAAGTATTTTTGCTAAAATAATGAGGTATTGCGTGTAAACTGGTTTGCGCGAGCAACAACAGTGGGCAATTGTCGTGTTGTGAAGACAGGTTGTAATGCGATATTACTTGGTCATTATTACTGGTTCTTACTTGACATACGAGTCGGTAGGTTCGTGGATTCAGAAATCTTACTTTGAACAACAAAATAAGTTAGGTACGTATTTTGTTATTGAGTATGAGTAGGTACTTTTACTGTAAATTATTTATCATTGATAAATTATCAATATCTTCAATGGACATATCTTTATTATACTAAATCTTAAAATAAAGTTCAATGTTCCTGCGCTTATAACCTTGGAATGTGGGTTTTTCAAACCACGCTTTAAGTCTTGAAAACAAAAGTGTTGTTCAAACTGTATTATGAGGAAACATAGCCACCTACACTACACTACACTACACATGTTCTGAACATTACAATAAAGGAGGACCATTCGTCAACACCCACGGGGACGGAGTACAATTACGGTTCTTTCTACATACTTTGATAGTTTGTTTGTAATTTTGAAATTACACTTTTATTGGCATTATAAGTCAAGCTGATCGAACAAGGCGCTCTGTCAATCCTATCGTAGGTATGTGTATATCTGAATTTCCATGTTGAATGTAACAATAAAAATTAAGTCATTTCAATAATAACATTTTGGACTAATAAAATAAGGCGCAAGTAATCAGTAATAAAATCCACTTCGCCTTGCTGACTTTTTACGAGTATAATGTCAAAGGATAACCGTAATGTCGCAATTTCACTTTGAAAAATAGAGGTAAGTAATCAAACTGAATACGATTCGAATAATTCATCATGCATCAATTTTAATGCGGTAAGTTTATGCAACACACAATTTAACTTTTGTAGGCATCTATTTTAAGGAGCGTGAAGGTCGTGTCTCATCGTCTAATAATCGGTTATTTATTACTTTATTATAATTAGTTATTTATTTTGAAATAAAATATGTATACTCAGTTAAAATTCCAAACAGTTATTTTGGGAGATAATCAAATTGTGGTCAAGATTAAAATGCCCTTATAATAAAGTAATTAGTAGAAAGGAAGGATATTTTGGTCTATTTTTTATGTATTATTAAAGTCGATAATAATTTGGTGATTAAATTTAATTTTTTGCGACCGGGTTCCACGGAGTATAGCTTAATGTGTCTTCCACTATACATATAATAGTTGATAGTTTTCAAAGGCCTTCTGGACAGTAACACTATATGCGCAGACGACTTATTTTGTAAAACATTACTGTGGTGGAGTATCTTGGACTTAGGTTACATTATCATTTATCAGGCATATTAATGCGAGTATTTTGTCTAATTTACAAGATACCCACTTCCTAACTTTAACCTTATATAATAAACCCTTTCCTCATACCATATGGGTTACGTGATTTGTGATAACAGTGTACGTAATCCGTGTTGTGTGTCTCTGATAAATATGGAATTAATTAAACTATGGTACAAACATCAAGATATGAGCCGTAAGAGCTGAAAGAAATAAAACTAGTTTAAACTAGGCTAAACCATATGAGCATCATGATTATCCAGGACTTTTTGAGGTCGAGATTGTGTATGACAGTAATATCTTATCGTGTTGATATGTTCTCATTTTTTGTCACTGGACACAGAAATAACTGGAACCACTAAACAGTACCATGCTAATAAAGAAATATTTATAATACATATGCTTAAGCTACTACTAAAAGCATGCGTTAAGTTGAAAATGAAAACTATAGACATAAACTTAGTAATCGCTTCTACTTTAAACTTGGACAAGATGCAAGTGCCACAAATATGGCCAGAGTCTATGACTGTATACGGTCAACTATCATAAAACCATGATAGCATACATCAGTAGCAATGTTGGAATAGTTTATGGCTGAATGGTAGGTACATAACTGGCATATTATGTATAAGAAGTAATTATGCTTTCCTTGTTATTATAATATGTAGTTTATAATTGTACCTAGTCAGGTTCCGTAGACGAAATGTCTAAAATACGTTTGTCCTACATTTAGGGCAAGGTACCTTTAGTATTAACAATATTGTATAGTAAGAAGATGAACTTTTAAAAAGTAATGACCAAATTAATAGTAATTTTACTGCAAATTGCAAATCGATAAAAGAGTAGGTACCTACTCATGCATGATCTTAAGATCGATCTTAAACTAAATTCGCTTCTACTAATAAAAAGTTACTTAATTAATATAAGGCACTCTTAGATATTAAAATCAAAAGGAAAGCTCTGATGATATCTCCAACGTCTTATCATTGAAACGATAGCAGTTCCCTGCTACCAAAGAGGGTAATGCTCTCGTGAAAGTGGCGTGTCCTATGTTATCAAGCATTACAATTACAGTGCTGCACTACCCCGGAGCACAGCCTAATGATAGTGTTTGCTTAGAAAGTGATCTCTGAACGTAATATTTGAGATAGAATTTTTGCAGATAATAAATATCATGCTTGGCATAGAGTACAAGGTGATGACAAATATTTTACTTAGTGTAGTTTTGCCTTATTAATGACGATTTTGGCATCAAGCACTGAATATGAGAAGAAAAATTTACTAACAACGCTATTTGTGTTGATAATATATTTTATACAAAGCAACTCTTTTCGCTCTCTATGTGTCCTGATCTTGAATAAATAAAAGCTGTCTCAAGTGCAGTTTACAGTGCACGGTAGAATGAAAGACAGCCAAGGCAAGACAGGCAGATGGTCGGACATTAGTCCGTCAATTGTAATCGTGGAGAATTGCACCATCGCTTTCTAGAATCACAACAATTAGATGATTGTATGTTTGCGGAGAGAAAACCTCGGCAAGAGTGTTTATAAGAAATAAAGGTACAGTAACTAAATACGGCATTAACCTAATTTTTTATACTGCATTAATCAACTTACATGGACATACTATAGAATGATCTAAAATTAGTTTTTTCGATATCTCAACTAATTCTCTGTCCCTTTCTAGCAATACAGTCCTTTATATGCAACCAGGACCTGCTTGTATGGCGCTAGAAAACAATTACGTCATTAAACTTATTGCTATTTCGTCTGATTTTTGATTGCTTGTAGTTATTTGATTTGAGACACGACCTTCACGCTCCTTAAAATAGATGCCTACAAAAGTTAAATTGTGTGTTGCATAAAACTATCGCATTAAAATTGATGCATTGATGAATTATTCGAATCGTATTCAGTTTGATTACTTACCTCTATTTTTCATCGACCACATTTTTTCACATTTGACCATCAATTTATGACTGTTTCTTAATTTTCAAAAAAGGCTTTTAATATTTGATATTTGGAAATTACCCTTTTCCTAAATAAATGCGAGAGAACATGCAGGCTGTTGGGTCATGGAAGCCAAGATTTATGGGATATAGAAATAATCGTAAATAGGAGATGAAGAAGGAAATGAAAAGGCTACTACCAAGCTGTATTTCAAAAAGGAAAATCTGTCTTTATGAATGTATTGGCAATTAAAGTCGGGTCTGGGAGCTTAGATATAATGATAAATACGTTATCGTTTGACATATTAAATTACTCCGAGTAAATACAGGAAGCACTGTGATGGTTAATTTCCTTTAAAAGTTATAAGACAACTTCATGTCTATTAAAGTAAAGAAATGCATTAATGGATAGCAAGGCACTGGCACTAAGAACTGTGATCAGAGTAAATACTACTGCAAGTCTTACATTTACGAGTACCTTCATTTCTTAAATATTTTAAGTCGGTCTGATATAAAAGCTATTAGTTACTGAGGTTATATTGTAAGAAAAAGACGTACATATACATATTATTATTCAAGAACTTCCTCAAATTATAAGTTATACAATACCAAGTGTTGTAGGGTATTGAAATGACTCAATTTGTAAAATGCACTGATATAAAATTTAATAAAATAACCATACAGCAGTTGCAAAACTGCCTAGCAAGAACTATTACAGATTTAATACACAAAAACGAGGCTGCCTTTCACAAAATGTACAGTGTTGTGGCTCTTACTACGAGACGATAAAGATCAATATACAAACGTCAAAAAGTATTAACTAATGTAATTCACTTCTATAATAAGATCCAACTTGTCGTCTATACTGTTTGTATGCAAAGACCTGAATAAATTGGACGTCATTTCATTGAAACATCACGGTAACGTAATCCGTGTCATCACATCGCGACAATTCAATTTCACAACCTGGTTTTGTAGTTAAAGTTTGTTGAAGAACATTAAAGTTTTGCAATTAACACTCCAAAATTAACAGCTATTAAATCCTTCTTACTGTATTTTGACCGGGTTCTTGTTTTAGATAGCATAGAGGTGAAACAAGTTGGACCCCTCGCCCCACACTTTTCCTACCTGTTACTGTTACAGTCAACGTTACTCGCACTACGCTTTGTCGAGAACGCGTTAAAAGTACTCCTATGTAAGTTTTTTTTCGGCCACGATCATAAAACGATATCTATCAAACTTAGTCATGGTACTTTTATTATATTACATCAAAATTACATAAGTTCAATGAGCAATACGAGACAAATGAAATGATATCGCGACTCGTGACCCCGTCGTGGCTGACAGTTGAGATCTAATGGTAGGGCGACAAGGAGGCACTCGTTGAATTGAACAGACGCTTTGGGTTTTGTCAAGGGCATGTTTTATTCGAAAGCAGTAAGCATAAGGCTACTGAAGGGGAGCGCGTGCGCCGCTTTGTTATATAATATTTTATCTAAAAAATAAAAAATTTCTTGTGAAAGAGTAACCATTGAATATTCTTTTAAACGTTATCTATTTTTAGACATATTTTAAATGGTTTGATAAACATCAAGTACGTCCAAAAAACGTCTTCGTAATTGTATTTTGATCGTGTCAACAACTTGACTCATACATTCAACAATGTATCGTGTTTTGAACCATAAAATAATCACGAACGGTTATAAAACTACAAACTACAACATACGTATATATTTTTCCAATCAAAACAAATATTTCATTGTTTACCGTTGAATCAAAAATAGGTTAATTTCAAATATCATGGAAGAACGTGGCCTTAATAAGGAATGTGTAGTTTAGGTGTGAATAAAATAAAACCGGCCAAGTGCGAGTCGGGCATCGCTATATAGGGATCCTAACTCTAAGGTCTATATGTAAGAATTGAGCAAAAATCTTTTGTTTTGCTCACAACTAGTCACAATTTACATCAGTAAGTTGTGACTAGTTGTGAGCGAATTATAGTATTTATTTTTTATCCTCCGTCCGTTAAACATTTCACATAAGTATTATGACTGTATTCCCATGACTCTATATCCGAAACCAAAAGATACATTTTAAAGTTTTGTAGATCTAGTATAGTTTTACAATCAAAAGTAGATACCGAAAAATAAAACCCATGTACATTGAATTTAAAATAAAGAGAGCAATTAGAAACGACGACGTAGATTTGGCATGCGAAGGTACATACAAGAGGACCAGTCTCAGTTTCATGCAGTAACAGTTTTGTACAAGTACCTACTTATGTGTAGGGTATGACTGACGAGTTAACTAATACTAATAACATATTATAGAAACTACAATTATAGAGGTCAGTTTCAGAGTTAACAGTCTCAGAGTTAAAATCTGTTGATATCTGCTGACATACATACAGTCGACATCTGAGATGAGATTTGCTACGTAGGTAAAAGTACGTATATCTGTAGTATGGGTATGAATGAAGCAGTAGGTAGAAAAAAAAATTGCTTACCAAGCATTCTTCTCTACCTATCATTCATACCAACACGCACGCACGAATAATAGGTACACAGCACAGAATTGTGTAAGAGCAAATTATCTCTACACTCAAATGACGCTACATTATAGCTTCACACGTCAAACGATATGCCTTTGATCATCGTACGTGGGCATTGAAACAAATTAAGGTTAATTCATGAGGTTCCGTTATTGCACCGTAAGCCGGCTAGTATACCTATAGTTTACTCTTACTGTTAATTGACACCATGCCATTATGGACACACTATTAGTAAATATGACAGAAATATTATAAAATCGAATGAAACTGTTTGCATGTAATAGTAATACAATAACAACACTCGATTTTACTCTTTACTTACAGCTTAGGATTTTATCATAAACTATCCATTGTGTTTTATTTATTATACAGGGCCAAAGTGTTGTAAAAGTGAAATCCATGTCTAAAAATGATATTCAAAAGAAGTATTGGCCGCGAATTACGTTCTTCTGGCAGATTAACGATTTCTGCCGCATAGCAGCATTGCTGTTTCGGTTTGAAAGGTAAGAGAGCCACCGTAATTAGTGGCACATGAGGCACTTATCTAAGTCCTCAAGGTTAACAGCGCATCGAAATAACTCTATTATCATTATAGTGAGGTGAGATGTCTATGGGCGACGGTGATCACTTACCATCAGGTGGCCCGTATGCTAGTCTGCTCTGTATAACAAAAAATCGGCCTAGTGCGAATCGGACTCGCGCACCGAGGGTTCCGTTCTCAACAGAAATATGTTTCGTTTTGAAAAAAATCCATTTTAATTTAATTTTTTTAATATCATAAATGTTGCCTTCGTTTTATTTTTCCCGGAATACATACAACACCTATCAATACTAATTATTTCAGATTTTTGTAGTTACAATAAAAAAATATTTAAATAGCCTATAGGCTGTCCCACTGCTGGGCAAAGGCCTCCCCTCCTCCTTTCCATTTTTCTCCATCCTCGGCGTCCTTATACCATCCTTTTTGGAAGTGGTCGATGTCGTCCTTCCACCTACGCCTGGGGCTGGGCAGGCCACGTATGTATGCCGCATGCATCCGGAAAGGTGGGCAAAGATCGCCATGCACTGGGTGCCATAAGACGGACAGCGGCGCCGAGGCAGTTACAATAATATCATTGTTTAATAAATCAAAAATGTTTGAAACTTCGTTTATATTTCCTGTAAAATTTAGATGATGATCTATGAGTCTTGATTTATTTCAGATATTTCGGCTTGCAAACTTCGGAGATAATTTAAAAAACTATTGCAAATAAAATAAAATAAAAAATCGTTTTGTAATGTCGAAGTAAAGCCCTTTCATATAGTACCCCACTTGCCCCAGTTGTCCTACTTTCAGTTTTCGAGTCCCCATTTTCAATGAAAATACAGTATTTTCCTAATTTCTTTTCATTAGAATAAATAGATAAGTTCTACAATTGTGCCAATTTCAAGTCGATAGCTTCAGTCGTTCCTGAGAAAAACAGCTGTGACGTACAGACGGACGGACGGACACCGAAGTCTCATCATAAAGGTTCCTTTTTATCATTTTGGTACGGAACCTTAAAAATACTGCAGCACAGTGTACTAGCTGCGAAAATCAAATATTCTTGATGTACCTCTTCTTGGTAGCCGTGCCAATTATTTGGTTCGTTTTGGAAACGAATACTTCGCACTCGCGCAGGATGTTTATCGGACGTTTCGATGAACTCATGATTGTGCATAACATTTACGAAACGATCGAAATAAAACTGGTATACGAGCGGAAACGGTGTACGAAACGCCAACTTTGTTTAGTCTGATTCTTGACTTTAAAATATTTGGTGAATGAATGAAAATGAAAAAGGAAAATGCCCAAACACATGCTAAATAAATTTACAAGTAAAAAATATGATTATAATAAAGCTTTAAGAACAAAACAAATTCCTCCGTCGAGTTCCATTCGGCACAACTAGTTGGTCGGAGTGGAACGCGTGAATTTTATATCCCTGAGATAGAATAAAATTACTGCTGTCTGTAGAATTTTAATTTTTTTTAACGAACGGATTTCCGTCTCACTCACTCAATAAGGATTTCGTCTTTTTTAGGAATATTGGTAATACTAGAAAAATATACCATATAAAAGTAAATCATTTTAATGATAAGAATACTTTCACCGTTTTCAAATTCTCTGTAAGCGTGTAATTTTTTATCTAAAAGTGTTGGATTAAATTATCAGATTAGGAACGACGTATCATCGACGTCTCACAACTCAATTGCTGATTTCAAATTCGGGCCTCGCTATAATGTAACTATAGGGAACCGTACTAGAACTATTTTTTCTTATAACTTACAAATGATTACTGATGTATCCAGTGTTAGTATTGGCTGTTTAAATAGAGGATATGACCATACCTAGATAATATAAGACGGACGGGGTAGCGAGAGCAATAGGGTTCCGTTTTCGGTACGGATCCCTAAAAAGCATATTGACTGAAATGTCCGGTGTCAGATAAAGTTATTCTGTACATGGAATATTTTAAAAGATAAGAATATTTTGAATAAGAATTTTTGAACATTTATGTTGAAATATACCTAGTCGGTCCTTAAATACTGTTACAGGAACATAATTTCAAAATTCCAACACGAGGCCAACATTTTCAAATAGCATTCGATATTTTTCTCCAATCAATAAAACGCAAAAACATATTAAAAATATTTATTTCTCGCGATGGAGTGAGCGCGCGTACCACGAACACTCAAGTGCGTATGACAAGAAAAGAACCGACCGGTCACGTTCTGTTAGGAGGACTCCAGTAGTCATAAAAGCAATCAAGCATGCGAGAAATTCTGTCCGCAAATAAAAATTGATGTCTTTGCAAAAGAGCTCGAGTGGAAAATTGGGAAAAAATACGTAATGGAGTCCTAGGACTACTAGCTTACAGAAAAAAAACGGACATCTTCTCAAGGAGCACTTAAAGTCAATGAGAGGGCAAAGATTCAGAGTATTGTTGAAGCGGTCCCCAAAAAACTGACACTGGAATCCTGTTTACCGACGAGAAAATGTTCGATATCGTAAAGAAGTACAACAAACAAAACGATAAGCTTACGCTACAAGTACTGCAGAAGCTGGGATTGCCATCACCAGAGTGCAACACTCCTATCTTCTCGCATCAGTGATAATTTGGTTGGGGGTCTCGCACTTTAGCCCGACTGAAGGGCATTTGTGCGAAAAAAGTGTCTTAAAATTCACCAAGACACTTTTGCATCCTATCGTAAAAGATCTATCTCAGCCACTGTTTTGAGGGCGACATTGGGTGTTTCAGCAAGACTCCGCACCGGCACACAAGGCCAGAACGACACAGGCGTGGTTCGGGCGTCAAAACATCCGACTCATAAAGCTTGAAGATTGGCCCCCTCCAGTGCTGACCTTAACGCTTTGGATTACGAAACAGCAAGTTTTGGAGGAAAAGGTCTGCGCTTAACCTCATATAAATTTGGACAGGCTGAAGCCATCATTGAGAAAAGCAGTAGCCGAAATAGATATGAATATGGTTCGTGCTGCAGTCGATGGCTGGTCGCGAAGTCTTAAGCGGCTGTGTGAAAAATGGCGACGGACATTTCAATAATGTATATGTTAAATAATGTTTAATTAATTAACCTGTAATATAAATAAAACATTTTGAAAAAGTATCCAGTAGTTTTGATTTTATGATCTATTATACTTGTGACAGAATTTAAGGACCGACTAGGTAATGTCTAAAGTGCGATAATAACAGTTGCAGAGTAGATTCTAATGGTAAAATGGCGAAAAATAAACACATTGTTTTTATCCATCAGACACCGTTTCTATGAACGGATATCCGGAAATGTCAAGGTATAATTAGATCTGTTTTAAGTTTCGAAAGTTAATTAACAAATATTTTAAAAATAACTTATGCAACTTAAGAAAGAATTGACTAAACAATCGCTGACTATTTATATACCGCAGACTGATACGGTCTACATAATGAGATATGATTAAAATCATCTGATAATCATTATTTCTAACCATGTGCCAGACGTATAGGAATTTATAAATAGATATTACGAGAAGTAACTACTACTAAAGATTGGAGTGTATGATTGAATTTGATACGTATTGCGGTTAATTAAAGGCAACGGAGCCAAAACAAATCACATCCTGTAAGTTTAGAACCATTGTTGTACAGAACCGCATCCTGTAATAAGGCGCCAACATTTTACAATGTTACTAAAAGGAATAATGTACGATATACATAATGATTAAGTACAGAGTGATATTATTGTTTGGAAATTTAAAGTAAATACAGAAATACAAGTAAATTACAACAGTGGTTCCTGTGGGTGAACAAGCACGAGCATGTAACCTGATCAATCGTGCGACGTTCACCGACCGCGACGGACATGTAATCCACACCGAAGAAGGCGCTCACTATAGACGAAAGTTGATTTCCTTTCAAGGGAAATTCGAGTCGAATTAAATGAGAAACTAGTCTCATTCAGAAAAATAATATTTTCCTCTTAATAATTACAGGGATTTTGAAACAGGCAATAGAACTATAAATTACAAAATAAACCAATCCAACATGGTAATCTCAGTGTGTGCAATACTACTCTTTACGAGTATAAAAGTCAATGACATTGAATTTAGAAGTAAGTATCTATGTATAATGTTACAGGCGTTGCGAATCGATAATTTCGTATAACCGTTTATCCGCGCTGTTAGAACCATACAAGCAGAGTAAGTAGAATCCCTGCAGAAACATAAATCTTAAAAAAGGCCGGCCAAGTTCCATTGGGCATTGGCCTACCAAAAGTGATGAAATCCAATGCGACGCCTAGTTTAAATGCAATGTTACTACGTTAGAACAATCTTAAAATATCGCAGTTGTAAGGAAAACTTCATCTAATTTTTTTTTTTTAAATTGTACTCTGCAAGTTTTTGTGCCGATAAATTACCGTGCATTATAATTGCTGATAGTAGTGATCTTATCACCATAAATACCTACCAAGTACAAATGCCCAATTTCATGGTGCTATGGCTGATCATAGGCCACTTCTGAAAGTGGCCTGCACTTCTGAAAGTGGCCTGGAGGTTTTGCTTACTTGTCAGTCGGTCAGTGCCAAAATCCGTTATTTTCTCAGGTACATATCTATTGTAGTTATGTTTGTGAAATTTAGTACACGCGCGTAAAATGTTATCTGTGTATCTGCGGTGGTGAAAAGTGGCTCGAAACGGTTCGTGTAAATATCGCAACGGCGTGCGCACGGCCGGTGGTTCTGAACTTGGCCTGCGTACTGCTGTACGTTTAGATAAAAATTCAAATTGTAAAATCAATTAGTCGTTCTCTACCTTTTGACGATTTTTATTGAATCTCTATTTGTCTTCATTATTTGGATGATTCGTTGTTTTTTTTAAGTTATAAGCTTGAGACAGAGTAAAGTTAAGTGCAAATTGCTCTGTTATTTATTTATAACCTCTCAAGTCATACTTATGATACCTTTTACTAAAATATAGCCCAAAAATTAGAATAAAAAATCTGGAAAGTTTGCTTCGCAGTCTTGACCCCAAATCTCTGGCCTATAGAATCACTTCATTAAATAAGAAAGCCTTTGTTTGGTAATATCGTATGTCGCCTACCATCTCAGACGAAGTTTCCGGGAGTTGACATGAATTAAATCGCTTAATGAACATCAGATAGGGTTACCCAGAGAATGGAATATTCCTTCAAACATAATCCATCATATCGTGTTAACATGACTTTCTTCAAAGTCTGACACCGCACTTCTAATATATAGGTAAGTTTGTTAATAGAAATACATATAAGATATAACTTACCTTTCTTCAAGCATTTCGTTGAAGGTCTTGGACTTGGTACGCGGTTGGCTGGGCTCATTCTCCATCCTGCGTACTTCCACGCACCTCTCTATTATATGCTCCACTCGCTTCCGTCTTGACGACTTCCAGTTGTCCAAATTCTACGCAAATTAAAACATAATATTAGGAGCGTCGGTGGCGTAGTAGCTAAGACGTTGGACGCCTATGTGGGAGCTTCGGGTTCGCAACCACGCAATCATAATATACCAAAAAGTTTCTCGGATTTTTCGAAGACATTATTTACTGACTGCTCTAACGGTGAAGGAAAACATTGTGAGGAAACATACTCCCTAATGTGCTAGTGGGAGGCGTGTAGTGTATCCCACCAATGATGATGATTACAATAAACGCTACTTTCTACTAGGAGAATTAAAAGAGAGGTAAGAGGCTAAGTTGAAAACTAATTAAATTACTTTGATCTTTTTATTATAATATAAATATTTGGGTGTTTCTTAGAGTAATCTCACTAAATTCATCACTTTTAAATGACTCGTATGTTAATTGAAACTATTTTTTTGACGATATGAACCTAGAGATAAAGAAAGTTTGTACATACTCGTACACTATGTTCGAGGTAATCGATATCTTACGAACCTCGTACAAAGATAACAAATTTTAATACCGCAAGGTTCATGACCAATACAACACAACACTAACTTGCACTACTTAAATGCAATAAACATGGGAATGCAGCTCTATTTACTACACTGATTGGCATCAAGCAGCGCAAGGACGTTTCTGCCTGCATCACTGCATGCGATTTCGATCTCCAGAGAGTACGAATAATTTAAAACGAAGAAGGAGAAAGAAAAGCTTTTACATTCAGTGTCCCACAATATAATTATTTTAGTTTATTGAATTATTAATTTCAGTTCATTTTTATTAGAATACACGGGGAAATTTCCACAAAATTAATGTACTCGTATAAACCGTCGATCGCCATTAGGTGTGAGGGTTTAGTTATAGTTAATGGTCGAAAAGTGGTCTGATACTACTTGAACAAGACGAGGTCAGCACGTATTTGTTTATTGTTTATTGCATCTTTGAACAATATATTATGTCTCACACTTGTCAATATTCCATATAAACTTTTAAGTTCAATAATAATTATAACTAGTCTATCAATTTGCAAAAAGGAATTGATTGTATTGAATACTCGTAAATATATTTAGACATTATACATATTTAATTGTTTATCTTTTAGTCGGATTGCTTTGAGGTGGGGTTCGAACGAACAATGCCATAAACCTAAATTGTGTGAAATACATCTAATCTAACTACTACAAGTTTCACCAAGTACCAACAACCGCAAGTATTAACCATTGTGTGAAATACATTATGTTAGGAAAATTTTATACCATAAACTGTACAGACATTTTATAAATATTTAATGCCCCATGTCATATGGATTCTCAACTTTACATAGAATTATGGTTTTTTTTTAAATATAAGTTTTAAGTTAGAGTTGTTACTCGTACATTTCATTTTATCTAGATAGTAGACTACTGGACTAAAATACAGATTGCGAGCGTGTCAAACATCGCGTGTTGTCGATGTTGCAGTGCTTTTTTCTCAATTTCGCTCGACGTTGTTAAGGCTAGAGCTTGGACTAGAGTTAAACGCAGCAATCTTGCTCGGTACAAGTCGTAAGTGATAGTGTTTAATCTAGCACCAATGGAACATACACTGTAGATACATTAATAAAATGTAAAGGGTAATGCTTGCTTGACTGTTTGACTAATCATATATATATATATATATATATATATATATATATATATATATATATATATATATATATATATATATATATATATATATATATATATATATATATATATATATATATGATTAGTCAAACAGTCAAGCAAGCAACATATATATATATATATATATATATATATGTAGTTTCTAACAAACTACTGATAAAAATTGAACTGAAACTAAATTACAAGATATATAATAATTAAGTAACCAACGGTCTGTGAATTACTGTAATAGATATCTCAAAAGGATTGGAAAATACGGTATAAGTATGAATACATTGGTACATATCAAACCGTAAACTTATAAAATGTAACATGATCCATTCATCACCAAAAAGTTAATTATACTGAAACTGTATACTGTACTTATAAATTAAGTCATGATTAATTAAAGTATTGTACTTATAATAGTATGTATTGTACTTACTTACTCGTACTTACCACATTTATAATTTTTATATACTTAGCTACGTACCTAAATGTGTCATGATTACCAAAAGAATAAACTCACTCTCTAAAAGTGAAATGTCTTAACATAATATCCCACAACCACAAAATGAGCTGATTAAAATTGCAAAAAAAAATCATTCCCACTTCTCGAATGTATTTTGCACCACACAAAGACTCCACTACTATCAACTCGACTGGTCCTGCGTTTGACGAGGTGGGGAAATAAGTCCTTAACGCGAATACCGAGATTATGCCCACAACTTGTTGCATTAGTTTAAAGGAATGCAGTACTTAATGGGTGGTAATTAACCAAATTGACCTATAGGTGATATGTTTTCATACATTTGACGTTTCAGTGCCCGACTAATGTATGGGAAAATGCTCAAATCGCATGCGCGAACTGGCAGACGCGGTTTTGCTTATAAAACTACTCTAGCGAGCAATCTACAGTGGGGTGAACTTCTTTCTTTGATAGGAACGTTTTTTATTCAGTTTATAATGCGAAAATGTCACCCTTATTGTAGATAGGGTTGATAGACTCTAGTCTCAACTTCTCAAGTCAATCTTGCCGCCTGTGTGTGGTAAAATCTAGGTACGTATAGAAACAAAAAAAAACAGAAAAATAGAAATGTCATCTATCAATGTCTATAGTCGGGCCAACGAGACGAGATAAATCTTTATCTCGTCTCGCTAGCCTTACTTTAGTAAAGAGTACCTATTACTTTAGTGTTAACTGTCGTTTTTTTTTCTCCTTTAGTAAAATGGGGTGCCAGACCAGAACTCATTTCATAAACTCTAGAGGCAGGCCGTCACTTATAATTTTCCCTAATTCAAACAATACTACATACAACCACATCAAAATCAGCAGTCTAGTTACCGAGAAATTTCGAGACAAAGTCCCACACATAACGCGTCAAATTGAGAACCTCTCCTTTTTCAGCGCCGCGTCGGTTAAAAAGAGCGACATCAGCTCGCCGGAAACTGGGAGCATTCCCTAGGCTTCTGAGCGGGTTGTACAAACGCGCCCGACGTATTTCCGCTTGCGAAGGCCGTGCTGGCGGGAATATCAAGGGGACAATGACGTGATGGCCATTTATTTTTGTTTTAAACATGTGTAGATCCCACAATAATAGTTACTTAGTGAAGGTTCTATGTTCTACGACATACACTACAAATTGTACAACATTAGAATTCCGCGAATCCGAATTTATAATTACCTTAAAAATCACTCAGATTGGTTCCAATTTTTTTAATTTGATTTGAATAAAGTTGTTAACAATTTCACCAAATTGAGTAGAGTACGGAGATGCCATTGTTCTATGGTTGTACATCTGGAGCATAAAGTAGACAAAAACTACAGAAATCAATTAAGTAAGTATCTAATACTTACTTAATTGATTTCTGTAGTTTTTGTCTCAATGTCCCAATATGCTTTGGGACATTCCAAATTGTCGGTTTGAGTGTCAGGTACCTATTTTGTTTTCTTAAGATTAAGTACAATTTTTATTTCAAGTTGATGCCCCAGTAGAAAATTATAGCACATAAAATCCGAACCCACACACACGAACTTATTGTGAAATTTTCTTTACCAATAAATCAATGGGAAAGACAGTCTTTATAGAATGCATTTCGGGAAAGGAAAACTATGAAACTTTGCTGCTGTCAATTAACCTCAATTTCCGGGAAAAGCTAGCTTTCTTTCAGAGAAATTATTAATTATGCTCTATCAATAAATAAATAAAGAAAATTCGAGCCGATAAATAAGGGAAGTTTGGTAATAATACTCGTATGTGCCTATCTAAGTAAATTCATTAGTTAAGTTTACTTATTTAAAAACGTATGCATTGTAATAGTTCGGTAATTTTAGTTTTCTAGTTTTTCTCCTGAGATTTGGGTATGAATTGACAAAGGACTTTGATGACTGTTTGATAAATCGTCTTACCGACTGCCAATCCTCTTGACGTTCTATTCGGGCGGGTTCTGTCCTCTTTGCGAGTTCGGCTCGTCGCAGCTGTTCTCTCGCACGGCTGCCGAGATCCGCTGGGCCGACTCGCACGAATTGTAGGGGGTTGGCCGCTGGCTTGCCAGGCAACACGGCTGCCGTGTGTGGACGTGTGGCGAGGAAGTCCGCACTATCTGTTGTCTGTAACAATATTAGGTCACTGATGACTGATGACATATTGTTTTGCATTGTCGGATCAGAGTCCACCCACTTTTATATGTATTATATAAAAACCTTATATTTACGCGAGTAAAAATCACGAAAGATATAAACATTACTGCAGAGAATCTGGCCTCTGTTTCTCGAAAAATACAGTCAAGTCTACACGCTCACAAGCTTGTCAGAGGTAACGTTCCACAAGCCCTTTGTAATTTCTGTTTCTCAAACAAATTATCTAATATTTGAGATGTTAGATATAAAATAAGCTTATTATTAAATATTTAAGTTGTTCGATATAAAATAAGCCATGGTTCCCAAAGTGTGCGCATTTTACCCGAATAAAATAGAAAGTTAAATGAAATGAAGTGATCCGAGATAGGTGAAATGGCGGTGATGGTGTAAATAAATAGTATAGATACAGAAATTGCTTGTTTAATGTTACAGCTCACATATTATGCCTTAATTCGTCTCTATTTACTATCTTTAGTCTTCAAATGCGATAAAATAATATTGACCAAACAATCGGTTATAATGGCGCCACCGTGCGCCGTGGACAGTAAACAGCGCAGCCGCGAGACACTCCTGTTTTCTCTTTTCTGGAAGCTAAAAATAGGTACTTAGGTATATTCAAAATGAAACGATATTAATTAAATAAGCATATCGATAGTTTATACGTGAATGTGAATTATGAAGCACCATTTTCTGTTACCGTATTTCATATTTATCGGTCAATTTTAATATATACGAGTATGTGAACCTCACAATGTAAGGTTTAACTAAAAAGTTGATTTCATATCATTAAACACATATATTTTGATTAGGGTGCCGGGACAAAATACCAAACGTGTAAGTGCGGGGAACTGAAAAAGTTTGGGAAAGGTTAGAGTATTATGATTTTTTAATATAATTTTAAGAGGTCTTTGCGATTTCTAAGAATTTTCATAGAATTCATCAAGTTGTGAATGTCTTATAACATGTGTCATATAAACGTACATTGCAAAACAAACACTTATTGTCCGATTCTGATTCAGATGATATAATTAAATTACACTAATGGCAAGTCTTGTATTTAGTAACTTACAAGTTAAGCTTTCCGAAACACGAATTTGTATTTTATTTTTAACTAATTTACACGCGTTACCACGGTTATTCACTCGTATTACAAGGCTTGTATTTTTCGAGAAATATGGTCCAGGAAATAACAAATTAAAGTCGGATTCAATAAAACTTGTTCATAATCTAAACCAACCTATTCTTGATTTATCACATTAGATGATGAACCATAGATTAATTCACGTGGAATTCACTTTTTTTGTATCCTAAACTACATAATACGATGAAATATTAATAAAATCATCATACATCAAACCATCGACATCGCCAATTTGAACAAGTTCTACTGAATCCTATTTTAGCCATTGTCGAACGAGGATCCTGTTTGAAACGCCAAGCCAAAGGTTAGGCACCGAGTTGCCGAATGTGCACCTACACCGATGGCACTGAATATACCTATGTACAATTACACAATTACCTATCAAGTCAAGATAGCAGAAAAAATGTGTATGCATGGTGAGCATGTCTATAAATGCGTATGTAGATAAATTTCACCCACTCAACAGTTTTGTAACACAACTTCAAAGATAATGTAATTTGTAAAACTTGCACTACCTAAAATGTAATATCTAAGTAAATATGTTTTACATAATGTATAATTAGTTACTATGCAAGGATGTAGAAACTATTTATATTGCAATATTCTGAAAATTTGTAACTAGTTTTTTTCACGACAAGTTGTGTTCGTTGACAACTGTCCAACCTGCATGCAATAAATTGGCGATCATATTTGTACATTACTTTATCTTGATAGATACTCGTATGTGCAACGTATATTTAATTATAGGTTTTCTTGAAGATAACAACAGCCAGATATTACAATATCCATATTCGTACACGCAATCTCGGTATAATAAATTACCTATTTGGAAACATTAATAATTTAATTTAACCACTGTCTGTATGTACTTCTCATCCATTACGTTATTTCATTCCACCATTCAAGAGCAAAGGTGAAAGTATGAATTCGTGAACCCAAGGATAATGTAAGCGGAAAACAAAGTATGTAAACAATATTTACCCAAAAATGTGACGACACCTGTTTGTGTAAGTATACTTTTACTGTCAAATTGACAGTGACAATAACAAGAAAGAATATCAATTGGACCACGCACGCCTTAAAACGACTGAAATCAAGTTTCGTGTTCGTGAACACTTATAACCGAGAGCACAAATACCCATAAAAGTCAATTCATGTGTTGAAATTGTAAAGCACCAGTTTATGACGAAAATCATGAAGCCCTTAAATGGTACTATGACTCAAAATAAATAAAAAAGAAAGTGGATTCCCTTCGAACAAAGTTCACACTGGCAGCTGCACTCAAAATTAAATTTAGAACGTGCAATCCGTTGGGCGTTCTAAATTTCCGTTCGGTATGTCGGTTAAATATAGAACCCTAGACTTAGTTCACTATTCGACACTGTCGTTTGTTACTCGCTGGTTCTATTTTAGAACTTTGATAGATTAAAATTATTTAATGTTGTTTAATGTAGCTAGATTGCATTCTAGCTTGCGCGCGCGTTTACCACGTGAGCAGAGTAGAACTAACTTTCGCGGTTTTCCACAGAGGCACCGAGAGAGGGGAAAGTAACATCTTGCGTTAATTAAAACGGCATTATTTTAATGTAGCTGCAACAATATTGTGAGCTGCGAAGAATTAATTGATAGGTAGATAAATTCAAGACCACCAATAAATTATCGTTTTTGTGACATTGCATGCTGCAAACTGTTAAGTATTTATGTACTTATTTTATCACTTAATGATTAATAATTTTGATTGACTTTCGTGTTTTAGGTGCTCATCCAAAACGACCGTAACTGAAAATGATTTTTTTCTTCTTCTAATGAATGAATAGTTAGATCTGTTCCCCGAAATATAATCATGACAAAATACAACTAAGGTTACAGCTGAGGCTCATATCGGTACCTTTTGATAGCTTGTTTGTGAAAGAATCATATCTAGAAACGGTTGCCTATTAGAATACATATACTTTTACTTAGTTGCAGGTATAAGGTAGGTTTTATCTATGTATCTAAATGCCGTTTCCTTAAGAACTCGTCATACTAGGTAACAGACTGCTTTCATCTAATCACATAATGTTACTTCTCAGTAAAGCCTTTCTGACGATAACAGTTCTGTAGGGTTGGTCACACTATAGCATGGTATGAATAATGCTGATTGTGCTTATCTCTTGGCACGGCTTGGTTTTGAAAATAACACTGAAGTGTGTAGCTTTACAAATGTTAAAATAAGTAGAATTTTTCAGAAAATTAAGAATGGCGTGACTAAATTGTTACTATAATGGTGGATTGTTACTAAATAGTTAAATAGGGAAAGGAATCGTCTGTTTATGATATCACACGTATACTGACATACTATCTCGAACAGAAGTAATTTATGTGACACGTAACGTAGAAAATTTGTTACGTCACGCTCTTACACAAAGAAACATTGACATTTTGCTAACGATTACATATTATTTCGTAGATTTATAAAGCGTAAAGATAAAAGGTGAGCTGGTTAATCTGCGTTAGAACGGTTGCGTCGAGTAGGCCTCGTAAAACGTAATTAGAAAGGAAGTATTTTGGACGTTTAATTAATGACAGTCGAACGATTGCGCGAACAAATTATAATTAGGAAATATTTTAAAATCTGTAATGGTATTTTGGCAAAAACTTTACTAAATACTTATATAGTTCAACGACTTATATAAGTACGAGTACATTAGAGTTAGTAAAGTTTTTGCCAAAATACCATATTTTGGCAATTTTTTTACTAAATACTTATATAGTTCAACAAAAAATGTAGATGATACATGTACTCGTACCTATAGGTATTAATAAAATAGATATGTAATAATTAAAATAAGCATGAACTTACTTACCTATTACGGCTCAATAAGTAGATAGTAAGCTAAGTATGTATATCTTAGATTTTTGCTTACTGGGCAAGAAAAATAGAACTAGTGTAAACTTACATTTACCAACCGCGTTAAACCAACACTTTATATATAAAACAAAGGCAATAGCAAAGGACATACAGTGGTTACGGTGCGTAGCCGACTGGTAGTAATACTAGTAAGTGATTGCAGGCCTGTCGAGAAACGCAATGACTTTCTCCCAAAACGTGACAGTTTTGTTAAAGATGCTCACGGTATTTTGTAATTGCCAATCGCCATGTGTGTTATTTTTACATACAGCTTACGGCGCTGAATATTGATAGGAATTTAAAGCATCGAGAAACGTAGCAAATAGTGTGATGATGACGTAATATTAGGCTAACTGAAGTAAGTATATTCGTATCTTAATAAAGTGTTGTAATAAATAACAAATTGTTTTTGGTAAGTATATCGTTCGGTTCAGTTCAGACACCATATGTGACGTCTGCTAGGTCACTACACTGGTCCCCCACACAAACCCTCTATCGTCTATTGGTTAGGTTAGGTTAGGTTATATATGAACACGGCAACAGTTTTTACCCAAGTTACTAATATAATATCCAAGGCACAAGAGTGCTCACATGCAACTTCGCCTACACATAGACACACAAAAAGCTGTGTTCAAACAACTCGTAACGCGACCGGTCATCGTGGAGTGGAGATGACATCAAAATCAAACATTACGTAATGCTGTTTGCACAAATTCCCCGTATGTGTCACTCACGTATTGTCAGAGGTTTTTAAGTAAGTGGTGATTGTAGTCATCTAAAAACGTTATTAATTCGGTAGTTTCAAAGTAACAAATGTTAAAAAATAAGAAATACACATAAATTGATGGTCAAATGTGAAAACAGAATTGAAATTCGTTGAAAAATAAAATAGCTACATGCAATCAAAAATCAGACGATAGAAAGAAACGGCAATATTACATTATGACGTCACCGTGTAATAGCGCCATACAAGCAGATCCTGGATACATATAAGGAACTGTTTTGCTAAAAAGGGACAGATATATTTTACTAAATAAAAATAATAATAATTAGAGCTCTGATGTTACTTGAGATATCGAAAAATAGATAGATCCTTCTTCAGAATGTCCATGATAGTTGAATGATAGAATATTTTAGTCAAATACCGAATTGTAAGAAGTATACAAAAGTCTGGGTTACATGTGATTCTGATGATAGAATCGGGAATCTAAAGATAATCTGACGTAATGCTTCTAAATCGTCTTGACATAGTACTTCACCTTCTTTCTTTTTTACAAGAGATTTTAGGTACAATTCCCGTTTTAGAGTAAGTGTTAATAGACTGCAGGTTCTTCATTATCTGGGTGTCCCGTTTCGTGTGTTGCCTTGTACCATGGGCATGGACTCCGGATCCTAGTATGGGCCAAAGAGGGTGTTATCTTTCTAACCCCAACCTAAACGCGTCTGTTTGTGGCATATTTCAACAGCCGATGATCCGATTTCGATGTGTTTTTTATTTAACAAATAATTTCATCGAGTGATCTTAGCCATGTCTAAGAAAAAAATTACCGGTGGTTTCCCATATCTTGGAGAATATTTGATGACAGATGGGATCTCTAGATCGGTATCGGTAATAGTTAAACAGCTCGAGTTTGATGTTTAGGACCGTGGTACCAATCCCAAATCGGGGAAATCATGAAGACCAGGAAAAAGTAAGCGAAGCTCAGGTAAGGTTAGACTTTAGAGTTGTTTATAAAGTAGTTAACTTTCGGCGTAAGTACGTACGTCTTAATATGAGGTAACTTGCACTTAAACCTGAAGCCATAGGTTTAAGTTATTATCATGAAATCAAACTAGAGTAAAGAACACACAATTTGACCGATAGGCAGGGGTCAACGACCATGTCGACCCACACGCACACCCACTCTCGGGCACTTTGTCGCCGTGTAAGTACGAGTATATGGTCTATATGGCATTACTCTCGTCATGAAATAAGAATATACATGTTAATGTGACTATATTATTTTATATTTTAAAATTACTTTTAAAAACCATTTTTAGCAGAAGCTAGTTGTGTTCGTTTGACGAATATATTGTTTCGGTCATAATTATGAGATGAGATGATAAAGAAAAGCCAGTAGGTACTTATCCTGTCATCGGAATACTACAAGGCTCATATTAAATACTCGTCTCATTTCAAGTAGGTAACCTTACAGTATCTCTAAAGAAAGTAACATCTACATTAGAATGATGAATGAATGGATTATACGAACTAAACAAACATACTGTTCTTCTTTATGAAGCACCTTTCATAGTCTATAACGAGTGTGTTCACAAACAGTTTCTTTCATTACAAACCATCTCTATACATCTTAGTGAGGATCTCGGTCGTTTCTGATGGTTTGCCAGTATTTGCTTTTATGAGAACCTAAGCTAATACGTTATTATAAGTATTATTCAAGATAAATAATAAAACATCGGCGAAGTTAATTCAAGACTAAATTATCACTTTTGTTCGACCTTTGTTTTTGCCTTTTGAAAATCGATACTGTATCTACCATGTCTAGTTCGTCGTCACCCGTACCCAGAAGGATGGACTGACACGTACCTACTTACTAAAATAGCAAAATATCCAATTACACTTCATTACCGCATTTGTAGGGATTTACCACGCCAAACGTGACGTCACAAATGACAAAGCACCGTTATTAACATGGAGACTGGAGTGATAAAGGCAGTTTAGCAACCAATATGTAAGAAGCCCTGCTGTGCTACTCTAGATCTTGTCATAAACAAATATGATCCTCATTATTGATTAATAATAACTTGTTTAGTGACATAGTACATTACAGCAGAGGTCACGAAATTTAACTATCCAAGGCCAAAAATGGCAATTTCGGCCGATGCTTGAATAGTGCTTTTCTCAAATAATGCGAGGAAGTAAAAAAAAACATTCCAAATACTAATTCCAAGTCGAAAGTACTAGGCGTCCATAAAAGCAAAGAAGTGGCGTTGTCAGTAGGAACTGGAGCTGCTCGCGCTGGTGGTGACGCGCGACCGGTGCACGTAATCGCATGAAATTTCTTTGACAGGCACTGCGTTTTGATGTTACAATTTGAATTTTAAAAAGCAATAATTAATGACGAGAAGATTCCTGGCCTTATCACGGTAAGGATGTATGAAAATCCATTACTGTCGTCAATTATTTTTTTAATTATGTATTTGGCATCGATATATGCTCGAATATGGTCTGCTTCGTGTATTTAAACCTCCTAATCCGTAATAGAATGTGAAAGTAGACTTTGTGACTTGACATACGACAAAATAAATAAGATTTTCTCAAAGATGCTCGGAAATGTGCTCAATACATTCGAATTTTGGGCCACGGAAGTACATACACTTCCGTGGCCCAAAATTCGAATGTATTGAGCACATTTCCGAGCATCTTTGAGAAAATCTTATTTATTTTGTCGTATGTCAAGTCACAAAGTCTACTTTCACATTCTATTACGGATTAGGAGGTTTTAATACACGAAGCAGACCATATTCGAGCATATAGAGATATAATTGCATACAGTATCAGACTCTGTCTATTCATAAATTGATATTACATATAAGTAATTAATTATTATATTATATATATACCTATTTCGCAAAAAATATTACATTATTATAGCTAGCTACCTACATAGTACCCATGTGAAGTGTATAAAGTAACATATATTCGGAAATCAGATTCTAGTTTCTACAATAAGCGTGTGAGTAAGTACAAACACGTACAAATATTTTTTTTAAGATTACGGGCTTTTTCTAAAGTTATAGAAGAAACATTGTACATATTTCTTAAAAGTCGAGGAGTTACCTAAGTCACAGGTACGTACTGAGATTGACTACAACAAGCGTCTACGTGTACAACGAAGCGTGTTCTGTAGAATTTTCCCATAGTTGGAACTTGGAACAATAGAAACAATACACAATAGTGACACAGTACTCGCGACCTTGGAGGGAGAAAGTTAGATACGTACGCCACCGTAGATGACGACTGCCTATTTTCCAGGTAGCACCACGTCGTACCATCATGGTGTTTGTTCATATACCCATGGCATTTACCTGGACTAAAACCTGTTGGCATTTACCCCGTAGCAGGATGCCAATTCGTGTACCTATTCAAACATTAGGAAGATAACCTAAGCCGCAGGTCACATAGAAGCTAGGCATAGAAGAGATGCCGGGCGCGGACGAGGTGGACGGGCCATACTACGATTGAATTATGAACTGTATGCAAACGTCGATATAGTTCACTTTTAGCCTCTTTCGCGTCTCTTCTAAATGTTTCATGTTAAACGATAGTGAACTTTATAGGTAGTTACGGTTCAAAATACGAACGTCGCGGCACGTCTCCTGTTTGAAAGCAATTGGCGTGACGATGTTAAAGAATAAAATATGTAACTTCAAAAACCATAAAATAATAGGATATAAAATATTAGGCAAACAAAAATAACTCAGATCCTGGCTTTAGAAACGGATAACTCATAAACACAAGTTTATAAAAGAGATAAATAATGTATTAATTCAAACACACTTGAGTAAATATTTATTACTCTCGTGACTGTGACTCCTTGACCTGGTGAACTGCTTACGACCAACTATGGGGAACTCAGACCAGTTGTTTCGTCGAGCGTGATATTATTACAAAAATTCGTAGCAGTATATAGTTCTTAAAAAAACCGGCTAAGACCATGTCGGGCACATACATGATAACGTTCCGTAGCCGTTCTAACTTCTATAACAAAAATATTTTGTGGTCGATTTCATACAATTTGTTCCAAATTAACTATACTTTGCCGAAATCTGTTTCAAGGCGCTCATGAGGGATTAAAAGTACTTACCACCTGGTATAGTACCTACTATGTGCTGATATAATGATATCAGTTCGCAGGCGAGTTCTTTTTCACTACATATTAATATGAATGTGCGTCCATGATTATCTGACACTTATATAATAGAATTAGTATAATAATCAGGTAATTTAAAATACAAAATAAACATCGCAGACAAGTAAGAAAAAAAACAAAGCTAAATATAAGTTGATCAACTTAATACATCTTTACTACCGTTCTTGACCTTTAGCTCAGTTTGACCGCACTGGAATCCAGATGATTGGAATAAGATTTAAATAATTTTAAACTTTTTGCACTATAATAGAGTGATATAGTGTGGACCAGGCGTTCTCAAACTTATTCAATTCACGACGCACTTACAGGTTTGGTATTTTGTTCGGGCCCTAGTCAAAATATATTATGTATGTGTATTATGATATGAAATCAAATGTTTACTTAAACTTTACAATGTGAGGTTCACATTATACATTAAAATTGTCAGAAAAATATGAAATACAGTAACAGAAAAAGGTGCTTGATCATTCATATACGAACTGTCGAATTGCTTATTTAATTAATATCTTATTATGTGTATTGTGTTCTATATTCTGGTGTTTACAGCGCTAAATAAACGTTTTCATTTTCAATTTCTTCAATCTTTTCATTTTCCATTTATGTAAGTAATTTTAGCTTCCAGAGAAGAGAAAACAGGAGTGTCTCGCGGCGCCCCTGTTTACTCTCCACGTCGCCCCGGGGCGCCGTCGCGCACACTTTGGGAACCCCTGGTGGAGACTATTTAATTGATCCGTTTGTAAAGGCTTCCGCGTATTAGTAATTTAAACAATTTACGATTCAATTAATCCTTTTATGCATTTACATACCTAATTACTTGACGAAATAAGTACCTATTAAGTCACAATAAAACATTTTATTGTGCCTAAATTAATATTAGTTAACACTAATGGTTAAGCTTAATAGAGTCGCTTACTGTTTATTATCGACGGAATTATTTTAGGTAATTTTACAAATGAGTTTGGAAAGCTCATTACTGAAATCAAAATTACACACAAATATGCACCAGGTGACCTAGGGACAAAATTGTGGTACAATTGGTTGCATCAAAACTGGATTCGAGAAATATACATTTCACTTTCGAAAATAGCTACTTACTTTCTTTAGCTTTTAGTCGAGCTCATTGGTTCAAGTTCTTGTAGAAATAACTCTGAATTAAAAATGTAAGAAACCCCCGACTTACCATTGTGGAGATCTCCTTACCTTTTCCTGGTAATCTTCATGTTCTCAAAGTTCAGATGTGTGTGGGAAGGGCACTACGGTCCTACGACTCCTAAGCATTTGAAGCTCAAACTAGAACCACCTAACTCCATAGACCCCAACTGACACTCTAAAATTTCTGAAACCCCTGATCTATTTTTTATCAGACACGGCTAAGAAAACTCTCGACAATTCTTTGTTAAATTAAAAACCGAGTCCAAATCGGATATTTATGAAGTAAGTGCCACAAACAAACAGATATATGCGTCAAACTTATGACACCCCTTCCTCTGTCGGTCGGTCGGCAATATTATATATAGCAATATTATTGGATATTAAACTTTTTTTATTGCATCAATCAACTTACATGGACATCCTGAAGATGGGTCTGAAATCCGTTTATCGATATCTAAACTAATATCAGCTATATTAATAGTTAAAGTTAGTAGTGCGGGGATGCTCTGTCCCTTTCTAGCAAAACAGTCCTTAATATGTAGCCAAGGACCTGCTTGTATGGCGCTACATAACTGTGACGTCACAATTATTTATTGCCGTCTCTTTCTACCGTCTGAATGTTGATTGCCTGTAGCTATTTTATTTTTCAAAGGATTTTAATTCTGTTTTCATATTTGACCATCAATTTAAGTCTATTTTCTTATTTTTATGAAATGCATTTATTATTTGATACTTGTCAATTACTCCATTATTTTGTTAATTTGGTGATGTAAACACAGGTTATCAAACTATAAAAGGTGTAGTACCTATACGTGGATTGTATATTTTAACTCGGTAAAATAGTAGGTACCACAATGTACCTACTATTACATTACATTTACATACAAGTGAGCTAAGTTGGTAATTACTCATTACACGAAGGCGAGGGTGAAAAGGAGCCGAGAGTTTAATGAAATGACCATTGCTCACGCATTTCATACATCCGACGTTTTTCAACACACTTGCGAGGAAAAAATATTTCATAAACATTCATAGACAAAAATGTAAAGTAAAAAACTCCCTCGTTGGTGAGATTTAAAAAAAGTAAAGTAACAAGCACTAATGCGGTAATGTAAAGTAAAAAACACGCGTGTTTTATTAGCTGCATTATAAACCTAAAAGCGGTTCAATAAGAGCCAATTTACGAGCAAGTGTGTTGAAAATGTAATTTAAGTCAATAATAAATCTTTGAGCCGAGATCAAGTACAGTTCTTTAATATGTTTAAATTAAATTCTTCTAACTGGACATCTGATCTCAAGCGCGCAAGCGTCGAGTTGTGGTGAACAAAAACTCTGGCCTTTACCTCAATATTACGTTTACTTTATAATAAAATTATTACATTGTTTCATAATTTATGGCAATTGCCAAGTTAGCAAATTGCACAATTAGTACGGTATAATATTTTATTGTGTAATAATTATGCATTTAAAGAAAAAAGTTGTATAAATTACCTACAGTAAGTCTAATGCATGCTTGGGCTTTTGTAAAAGAGGATGGTACATACTTACTGATTATGATTATAACAATGTATAACGGCGAGTAGGCGACAACCTCGGAATGCCATTGATAAGGAGTTGCTAGGCAAATTAGGGGCACTGCAAACGGACCGCTTACGGCGTTGCCATCCGTCGTGTCTGACTAGAAACGAATCTTGACGTTCGTTTTGATATCTAACATGCATGGTTCGTAAACAAAGGTTTATTTGGGTACTATGAGACAGTGTTCAGTTCCGAAAAAGTTAGGGATATAATCTAGATTTGGTTTATTTTGATGACAGATCATGACTAAAACTCCAGTTTGTTTGGCCCTTAGCATGGGAATGGGAATTGTATCGAATATTCGATAACGGTAAATTACAATTACTAGGCACTAGGCTCTTAGGGAACGGTATCAATTCTTCTATTCTATTATATGTTCTATTTGATACAATCTATGAAGTAGATCAATGTGAATAGGCTTTCTATGCGATAAATGCCCTGTAAGAATGGAAGCTTTACTTTGGCACTTTTTCTATTCTATACAGAATCGAGCGGCAAACAGAACCCTGTGAACGGCGGTCACAGCGTAGATATAGAATAGACACTGATAATGCGATAATTATCAGTGTCTATCATAGATATATGCGATACATAATAGAATATATATTTATTGATAATATACCCAAAGTATTTGTCACATCACTAGAAACCGGGGATGAATATCAGGGATAAAAATTCCGGGGATGTCGCGTAAGACACCTGTCCAATGGACCTACCTACCATATTGTATAGAAAAATAAATAAATTACTTTAAAAGATTTTACAAATGAAACGTTGGGTTTAGTTATTAAGATGTTCGATGTAGGTGGCTTGAAAATAAAACAAGATTTTTATTGTTCACTTTAACAATGGTCTCGGCGAAGATCGACCTTCGTCTGACCGTGCTTCAATGTCATCAAGTTTGTTCAATAGTGATACTGATCTATAAATTAAATAATAGTCAATTTATTGTACCTAATGTTTTATCTAGGATCTTAAAAGCAATTATAACATTGAATTATTTCATCTATTGCTTTAACATGCGCGGCATGAAATTTTGATTACAATTTTCTTTTAATTTCAAGCCGTTTTTCCTAAGACTATATATTTTTTAAAGTTACAATGTAGGTACGAGTAATAATTACAACACCAAAAACTAATTAAGCTTTTGATTGACTAATCACCCTTAAGCGTGACGGCACCAACCTCAGTATAGTTAACATTTTGATGGACGGACAGACAACAACCAAAGGTCGTTTAAGTCTTGTGACGCAAGTTTTAATTATAAACATAGTGATTCTACGACAACAGTGTCAGGTGTTAGAGGTCATTTCGCATTCATGATTTTTTAACATCGTGATAACTCGATATGATTCAAAAAGCCTTGGACATAATTTCACAGCGGAAAACTACACCTACCTAGGTAACTGAATAACAGAACAACATTACATTTGAGATCGGTATTGCGAATAACAGTTGAATCCAATCAACAAACATATGTCCTTCTTCGAACGCTATAAATAAGCATCTTCAAAGAGGTGCGATAATAGATAACGCGAAATCACTCCATCAAATTTTAAGTCATTTTGTTACAAGATGATTTTTATGAACTGCAATTAATCGCGATGAAAACACTAGATAAGATTAATTTAACACTATACGGCACCATAGAAACTTCGGCGTCACTAACTATCACGAGATGAGATTACGGTCATGTGTGGGTTTAGCTATAAATAATAAAAACAACTTAAAATCTCTTGTGCAAACTCTCTATGCGTGAGACGAAATCTCTATTAGAAACATAAAGAAAAGACACGAAATAACAAATTGTGCAGTTCAGTACCCATCAGGTGTAAATTGTAATGTAATCTACGGTGAAAAGTGAAAATCACGAAACTGATGTTCACTAAAATTAAAATAACATTGTTTAATTTTGGCAAGTATTAGCTTTATTGAAACATTATATGTTTATAGCTTATACTCGTATAGTATATTTTTTTCATCGCTTAACTGTAATGATAGGCATGGTTTGAAAAACGAAAGATCCTGAGCAAGAATCTAAAGAGATTGTGGTCAAGCGCTGGTGTTATTATTAATATGTTTGGAAAAAGTACAATTCAGAACAGATAAAATTCACGCGAAAACACCAACACGATATCCAAATTTCCTAACAAACTTTGGATTAGATATCTGTTATGTACAAATTTTAAAGATACCAAAGATAAGTATTACTCATGAAATCAAACGGCAACCAGTATCTACCTACTTACAGACTCGTATGTTGTAATATAACGTTCGGCCAGAAGATACAACAATAGCTCATTAGCGTGCTTATTTACTAGCTGATTTGTCTTTCACGATCAGCATGACATTAGGAAGGTTTTGATTCTTGTTTTATCCAATTATTTTAATGAATATGCTCAATTACCTACTACAATGATCTTAGACAGAAACTGGTCAAGTTCTACAGGGGTTTTAATGGAAGATTAATTGTGTTTGTGTATTAGATATTAATGATAATAATTAGTACATACACAGCAACATTAAATAGTAGTCAAAAGCATTTTCACTTTTTTTAAGTTTCGAAACGACGTTGGCTCTTGGTTTCTCGATCAGCTTCGCTAGCAAGGGCAGAAGGTTATTTAGGTAGTCGCTCTACTGGGCGGATCTGCGTCGTTGTCGACTGGTATTACATGTAAAATACTCGTAATACTTAACCTTTACCTGTTAGTAAGGAAGTGTTTCAACTGCGTTTCCCTAAGCCTTGTCTCTGCTCCACTTCAGAACGCGCCTACACTTACAAACCTGAATATCTATCAGCTCCTCTCCCGCTCCAGCTCCAGCTCCTTGCCTTTTTAGTTTCAAACTAGAGGAAGTTTCGTTTTGTAACAGGTGACTTGGCTTCTGGACCTCATTAATCTTTCAGTACGACTGCATGATCATAAAATAGCATAATGAAGTCAGTTACTTTCCTAACAAAGTATTGACTTTGTTGGGAAACACTCACTATTAACTAGTCGTACTTAATGTCTTGGTCATTGAACGACTCATTACTTAGTTTGATTTAAAGCTGTTATTTGTCTAAGTAAATACTTATAACTTGATTTTTGAAAACGATTGTCTACTTTCGATTTCTACATATGAAGTGTTTTCATTCCCTACTCTAAATAATTCATCGTTTATATTTTAAGTTACGTATTTACTAACAAGACGCTACGTTAATTAATTTATACTTATCATTTGGTAATTAATTTTAATGGTTGGGCAATCATCTTGGGTAGCATTTAATGTTGTATCGATCGACATTGAATGAAGTACGCAATTGATTATTCAAAACAATAATGACATAATCTGCGCTGTAAGAGTTTCAAGAACAAAGTTCTTGAGTATTATTCTCAGGTTTTGGTCTTTTCTTGCATAAGTAATGTTGGCCTTAAATGGGCTCCATTAGTATCTCGTTTGCACGTCTTTCAGGTCACATTCCTTCCACCTTGCTCGCCTTTGTGCCAATAGTACTGTACCTGTTCCATTAAAAGTACATACGAGAATATAATCATTCTAAACATCTCGCACATCCTACAGGCCACGTCATACAACGCGCATGCGCTAAGCAAACAATGTAAGCAGGCCAGTGCGCGCTCCACTTTATTTCTTTGCAGGTAAGTACGTCGCAATGTACTTACCACTGTAAAGGAGACCTGTGCTGGCTGTGTAACTTGTATGGTTTCAGGCAACTGGGTCGGAGAGGGTAACACTGAGGGTTGCAATTTAGCTTTGGACGCCTAACGATACCAACATTCACAATCTGAATATAATAACAGAAAAAGCGAAGGTGGTTCCAGTACTTTTGAATGTCATACCAAACAAACTACTTCGGATAAGTACTTAAAAAATATAAAATGTTGTCAAGTCATATTTAATCTGTAATTAGGAATAATGGTTTTCAACATAAATGCAACCGTGGCTTTGATTACACACTGTTACCAATAGTTTGTAGTCCCTGATTTCACGTTATATTTAGACAAAGATTTGGTTACATTGTAATGAAACTTTTTTCTCAGCGTACCGCAAGAAAAAACTAAGTTACGCATCCCCGGTTACACTTTCACTCATTGATCTGACCACATATTTTTATTGTTCACCACTAATGAACCCAGGTCCTCATAGGATCTCTCTTTCTTCTTAGACATATAGGTTTTCAGATTACAATTTGAATGTAATTTTATAATTTTTTTTAAAGAAGAAAAAATCATGCCTTAAATATTATGGCACTTTGCTGCCACTCAGTCTATGTACAGTACGAGTATGTCTTCTTATATCAAATTAATCTTTTGAGGTTTAGAAAGTTATACAATGAAAACAATAGTCACTTATAAAGTAGTTTAAGTTACTCCTACGTAATGTTAGCCATTTTAACACGAGTGATTTAACGAGTGTTAAAATGACCATTACGTCCAGTTGTATACAATACCTTTTCTACGACCAGGAAATATCTAAATAAATAATACCTAGTTATATTTACAATTACACAGTGTCCAAACACTGTGTAATACAAGTTCATTCAAGAAACACTGAAGGGCGCTATTGGCCAAATGTCCAATGTCCTAATTTATGATGTCCAAGAGTCCAATGTCTAATGTTCAAATGTCCAGTGTCTAATGTTCAATGTGCACTGTCTAATTAGATTCCAATTCCATAAACAGCTCCATATACAACAGCTGTACTTTAATGATAAACCGTGTTAAAATATACCATGGGATTTTATATTAACTAACACTACCATGAAGAATGAACCCTTTTGTGATATTGATTGTGGTTTCGTATTGAACAAATTACGCTTCATAGAATCATCTATAGTACCTACTAATACAAATGCGGAACAAAAACTTACAACTCGTTTTCAATCAAGATATTTACGTTTGGTGATAAAACAAACAAAAAGCCTTATAATGTCTTATTATTATGTATCTAGAACTTATTGGCATCAATGCCAAACGTTAAGACTGTCCCACAAACAAATAGAGCAAGCAGTAACGTCGCAAATGTATCACTTACCAACACTACCCATAAAGGTTATTTTCGATTATATTATAACAGCCTAGTATCAGTAACCAGTTTTGATTTGAGGTCAAGTGCGACAATTCTATTGTAGACTTCCTGATCGGTTCGGTATCGGTGCCGGTATTACTATTTTGGAGACTGGATCTAAGGCGGAAACAGTCTTAATTGTGATTTCTGATTTCATTTCTACTTGGATCTAGGTTAGGAATTAAGCATTTGAATCATGTCAGATGTCTGCCAATCAATTCGACCGTTATCTTTAATTGTCAACTTCAGGATTCACACAATCCACTAAATATTAACTTAACTATATATATGAGTATGATATAATCTTAAAATATTGATGACATTTGTCAAAACGCGTGATAATACATAATGACAATACGAGTAATTTTATCGAGTAAGCCACGAAGTCGAACGCCTCTCTCCTTCCGACGTCGGCGTCGAAAAAAGAAAATACGAGTACCTACGTGGTTTTATAAAACGTAACGAGCATTTTAATGGTCGGGTGTGCACAAACTCAGTAAGTTTGCGTGATGAATACCCTATATCAGTCATTTGTCAGATTTGTATTAGCAACATGGTCTAAGACTTAAAAACGTATTATGCGAACATTTTCGTGTAAGCGATGCGGACAGGCGTAACGTTGTAATTACTTCACTAATCATTGACAGTGTATCTAACTAATTTATATTTACTAGTATAGTATTGAATTTTTATAGTAGATCATGTTATTGATCTATATATGTAAGTCAGCGACATTTCGCTCATGTAAGTACATTCCCAATACATTTTATGATAACTTGAAATTAGATTATCATTATTAACCTATTTAGTATAATAATTTGCACCATGACCCTTAACATTTCGATCATATAATCTAATCGATATACACATACTTATTTACATATAAATCTGGTGGATGTTGAATCGAAGGCCAACCGGCGCGGACGCCGCAAATGTCAGCCGAATCCGGGCGGGGCATCGGCAGGTGCACACAAATAGCAGATGCAGACAGTGATTTTTGAACATTCGGATTCGATCGATCCCGAAAGAATTACTTTTTTAGTGAAGGCATAGACAAAACTACCTCTCTCACTGTATTATACATAAAAGATCAGATGTTGCCCCATATTTTCTAAAATATCTATAGCGTTTAGTTAGTACTCGTTAATTACACTATTGTACTCGTAATGACATGAACTAGAGAGATCTAACAATTCTGTAGTTTTAACTAGTTTATCGGTTTCGCCTTGACAGAAAATTATCGGTTTTAATCTACCTGATCTTTAATGAACAATAAATTAACGTTTATAACGAGCAAATAAAACTTGTAAGCCGGAATAGGTATTCAACGCCCTTGAATCGAAACATTTTGTAGAGAAAGGTAAAAAATACCTTATAAGCCATCATAAGTCACGAATATGTCTCGTATATATTTGCACGGAGACAAAACTTATATTTCTAGCAAAAGGAATATTCTATCATGTAGACATAATATCTACAAAGAGATAACGTTATAATTTATCGATGATTCATTTGGTTCATTACCGTGAGAAAGGATATAAGTAATATGCTAATTGCGATTGATTGGAAACGTCCGGCCTCAATTTGAAGTAAATATGAAGCACCATGTACTTACTTTACTTATTACCTATGTGTCTTTGATCTTAGTAGTGTTGGTGAGAAATACGCATTGCTTACTTAACAAATATATAGATTACTAGCGGCCCGCACCGGCTTCTCGCGGGTTGACAATGTTTAGACTACAAAGAGACTATAAATTAGTGTCAGTAAAACCAAACAAAACCAACATTCCCTTGAATAATGTGAAAGCCGATTGAAAAAATGACTTATCTTAATACTGAATACCTGAAAAATTTATTTGTATTACAATAAAGCATAGGTATATGCTAAGTTTTCATTTGTAGGAGTCATGATTCTAAGCTGTTAAGAAAATTCTCGTACCTAATAGTAATGAGAAATCAGGATCATTACAATACCTATTTTATAGCATCCATTACAAAAAAATCTCGTAATAGTAACGAGAAATGAATTATATTGTAATGGATACATTGTCCCCCACTGTACAAGATTTCTCGTTACCATTACGAGAATTTTCTTTCTGTGTAGGTGGACAAAAACGCAAAAACTGTTTATCAAGGAATATTGAAAGTGAAAGCATTAACAGTTTTTCTTTCCGCATCACTGGTCTCGTATAATTTTAGTTTGTCGTTTTGTCACGTGAAACGTTATTTTAAACTAAATATTGGTTTAGTCGCCGGTACCGTCACTAATCAATTGAAAATTACCTATACAATTTCGATGTTCAATGATAGCAAATTACTGAGATTGTTTAGACACCATTATAGAAAATATTGTAGTTAGATACCCGTATCTAAAAACAAAGCCAAACCGTGGTAAGAATCCCGATTCTTACCACGGTTTGGCTGTTTTAAGCTCCTTGATATTTCGACGCAGTTGCAAGCGCCATGGTCGCGGGCGGGCAAATTGTGGTAAGAACGGGCGTATCTAACTATAATAACACATAGAGTTCATATATACAATAATGGACCTGATCGTTCTAAGCTTGTCATTGTCAAAACCATGAAAACTTGTCCAACAGACACAATCTACAACGCTGATATTTAATACTTATTCATGCCTGTCGACCTATATACCTAGTATCGAGAAGTACAAAGAAACAGTATTGATCCACTTTATAAATAAATCTAGGACGCATTTTGCAAATAAAGCGAGCCATAAACTATAATGGCGTGTACTGACCGAGCATTCGAAAAACCAGTTTTCAACAGGTGATTCGAATATTGAGAATTTAGAATAGATGTCTTTGTCTTTTAAATATAATTTCATAGTTTTTTTTCGCACGCACCACTTAATCACATTGGAACATGTTTCAAAGCGAGGTTTATATGTTCACGTCACTGTACTGACGTACAGTATTTGGTATCTGATCAGTACAGGCCTTTAGATTGAAACATTGTTTCTAAAACAGGTACATTCTAAAAACAGTAGCAAAAACTTACAGCTTTAGAATAACCACTGCCGGCGCTGCCATCAGAAGAGTTACTCAACCTCCTCTCACTGTTGGACGCCGGCGGCGACCACGCTGAACCACTGTCCGATGGCATTGTGACCACTTTACGACAACTGTCTCACATCATCTTATCAGTACTAACTGTCCTGCACAACACTTTTGTTTCACTGTTCAAATTTTTCCATTTCGCGTATCCAGTTTACCTGTAAAAGAAATGATAAGTTCGTGTTATTGTTTAAAATTATAGGCACATAAACTTTGCTTATGGGGATAACAATCAAAATCTTAATTTTATTTGGTAACTTACTGATGTTGAATTTCTAAATTGGCGCTTCTGGACCTCAAGTCACAGCTCTAAAGGGTACTCGTAGGTATGTAATATGTTCTAACCAATTTTTTACTGGTAATTGCATAATTTTTCAAACATATCATTATTATTGCAGCAAATATACTTTATTTATAGAAAGTGATGCAACGTCTCGCCCAAAATGCGTATTGTTAGAAACGTGGTACCTGACGATCACTTAAAACAGTAACTGTCCACTTTTGAATGCAATTTAAAGGTAATCAAAGTCTAAAATTGGTCAGATACGGTTATTTCCGCGATATTGCACAAAATAGACCTGTCGTCGTTGTCGGATTTCGACTTGAAATAAAATAGCTAAATGTAATCTGACTATGCTTATGTTAGATTATCTGTTCGAAGGTAAAAATTGTTATGCGGTTAGGTTATACACCTAAAACCGCATAACAATTTTTTTACGCATTCATGTGTTATCTTATGATAACTTTATGAATGAGTAAAAAAGATTATCCTACTCCATGTATTGTAACGTTTTTCATTCAAATGTACGAAATAAATCTCTATAACATTTAAAATCAACATTTTTATGAAACTCGCTTATGCGGCACACGCAGCGCTTGTAACACCTACCACAAAACACAAGAAAGAGGCCTTATTTCTTGCGTTCTGTGGCCAACACATTCACAAAATCAAAACACAAGCAAAAGGCAAGCGTTTGTAGCAACTAAACTAAATAACTTAACTTATGTAACGCTCACATCAACACAATGGCATAACAATGAGAGTGCGTTAATTACCACTGTGTCAGAAATCCACGGCCAAAATATATGCAACAGTAACACAGGAACAATAAAGTTCACAATCGTTCGGATATTATCAGAGAATAACCGTTATTGTTATTTTTACGTTCCACGCGTCCGTAACGTCGCTCGTCGCGGTCGAGACTGTGGTGTTGGTGTGGGGCTGGGCTCTGGCTATGGGCTTGGCGGAATGGCCACTCAACATATCGAATTCGAATCACAACAAAATGTCAAATTTTTCTTTATTGATAAAATGTAATACGAAAAATTATTACTTATTTATATCTACTTGCATTACGTCTATGCGCGGTGTACTTGGTTTCTTGTGTAGGGATGGATAAGAATTTCCCTAACACGGTGAATAGGCAATCTTCTGGAGGGAGACCAAACGAAAACGTAAACAAAGCCGAACCCTAGACTATATTTTTAATGGATTTCAAAAGTAGAGAAAACTTAAATTTGAAAAAAATAATACAATAATTTAGGTCAATTTATGTTATGAACTTATGAGTCAAACACTGCAGCGAGCGATCGAGACAAAAACACAGACACCTTGAAAATACAAATCGCAAACGGAGTAGAGACAATAAATATCAATGCATAATGCATATGGCTCTACATCTCAACTTAAAGTTCTCCCAATGTCTTTAAACCGTTTTGGATAATTTTCGACCACGTGTATTATTATCTCATCGAAATTTCTAAAACACATTTATCCCTTGGCAACAACATAAATGAGGTGGATGACTCGTTTACATTTCTATATCCAACTATTGGCGTTAATATGTTTGTCAATCAGGTAGTATATTATCTTTCTAATCCAAATTTAAAAGATTATTATTTGATACCTATCAATCATTGATCTACTATCCATTAAAACACTGTGTACCCTATAAAAAACGACAGTTTGCAGGAGCGAGCCTCGAGAAATAGCGGCATGCATTGTTCTATTGTACTATGAGCAGATTTTCGGGGTTTGATGGATAAGTTACTATTATGCTATTGCTCAATAACTGGAATTCAATGAACTCGTCAAATCTAAATTGATACATGTGTAATGTAGTCCATACTCTGGATAAAACTCTTTGATATGCTTTGAAAAGATATTTGAGTGAATGGAACGATACGTTCGTGTCCCATGAATGTTAACTTTATGGTCACGCTATCTACCACGGGACACTTTCTAAGTTACAACACGACGCGTGAACAGATAACGGCGAAATTGGTTTGCTGAATGTAACGCGTAATAACACTCTTATTATCAGAGAAATAAAGTTCAATTTGGTTATCAGAGAACCGTTTTCTGTCCATTGTCTGGTAGGTAGGAGTGGACCCAGACAAAGGGCTAACGGGAGAAATCGGTCGCGATGTCCTTATTTATGGATTTATTTCGTAATTCAGAGGTCACTGTACCACAGAAAATATGTAAAAGATAAATTCCCAATATAGACTAGCTGTAAAACCATCCCCAGTCGTATTCAGTATTCTGGGAGACTACAGGGAACGGGCCGTAAGTACCTAAAAATTAGCATACAACACGACATCCTCATATATGACATTAGTCCTTAATTATACTTTCATAATATGTAAGTTAAGCATAATAAAGTCATGAATACTACAATAAAAATGAAACCACTAGGCATTTAAAAAATATCTGAACTATGTTCCAGGAAGTTCCGAGACTCGAGGTCGGTCAGTATAAAGCATTCCACACATTGTCTGACATTCACATATTTTGCAAGAATGAATAAACACATTATATAGGATGTTCAAAAAAATATCATTTAAGTACCTACCCATGAATATGAAGACCTTTTGCCCTAGAACTTTGTCTCTATCAATGTGAAGGAAAGGCACACGGGTCTTTATTGTACATTGTTAATTGCTGACTGACTGACTTTCGTTCAAATTTACCTAGACTTGTCCAGCTTAGGTAGGTACTTGTACACGGAGATCATTGTCCGTTTAACCGCCGGATTCGTATTCGGGTACAGATGAGTCATTTCCAAGAAATGAGTAAATGTTTCGCGGCGAGAAAGGTTATGGTATGGTGAAGTAGGTACTTTATCTTACATCTCGCGAGATCAGTCTCGTTAGCATCATCTCCACGTGCGAGAGAGATGGTATCGTGAATCAAAATAGCTGTATCTGCGGCAAAAACGGTAGCGTAACGGGACGCGCACGCGCGCCGCATGCCAATCCGAGTCGCAGATGACGGACAAGTACGTAATATCTTTTGCAGGGACATTTTTATAAATGAATCTTTCACCTGGGACATACCACACCTAGCACTCGGCCAGTCGGAAACACCATATGAAGCATCAAACTGAGAAAGCTACTCGCGTCCACCTGCTGTGTTAGCGACGAGGTTGAGCGTCGAGCGGCATGTCGACGCGCAACAGCACCCGACATTCACCGCCCCGAACTAGGGCAATCCAATCCAGCACCAAAGAAGCCAGGGCAAAGAGGACTAGCTCATGGCCTGAACCTGCCCCGCAAGGGAGCAGACTGCCAAGATCGAACCAACAGAGAGTTGTGAACCTTTTAACAAGTCCCCAGTTATAGAAATCAGTAATCATACAATGTTGTCCAGCCACTAGCCACTTCAACTAAGCCAAAACCTTTTACTATGAGTGGTGTATCGCAATAGTCGCGTAGAGTGATCGATCCGACATTATTTAATATTTATTATTAATATAACAAATGTGCTATAGTCTCGACACCAAAACATTGAGCGGGAAACATTAAAAATATTACATTATCTCGTAATAAGTATTCTTTTAATTAATTTTTTATCACAGCACCCCAATTCCACTGTTCGTCGTTCTTTTCCAGTTAAGTAACGATTATGTGTTCGTAAATCGTATTCTGCTAACAACACGCTAACACATATTAGCGGACCGATCGATTGATCGAATGTTAATCGAACAAGTGGCATAATGAAAAACGTCAAGTCGCTGAAATTTAATTTCTGTTGAGTTTACGTTCTATACGAGTAGAGTTAAAATTAAATAGTTAAAATTAAGTAATTAATTAATTTAAATTATGTAGTTTAAATTATTATTTTCTTAGCATTATGGTTGTCCCACTGCTGGGAATAGGCCTCTCCAAGGTTTAAAATATACAACTGTAATCGGTTAACATATCCATATAGAGTAAAACCATGCACAAATATCTGCATTGCTATTATATTTACATTAAGTTTTGACACTTATAATAAACGTAAAAGAACAGAACATAGCAACCGAGAACGGATTACTAAAAAAGAACCAAATAAAATAACCAACCGCGACATTCCAACCATACTAAATCTTACGAAACGTGGAGGTAAATGTTGTGTTTCTGCTCCTTTTGGTAATAGTATTAGCAAATGTAATCTTATTCAGGTAAGGGTATCTGTCGGCAGCACATGCCGATGATGAAACTAGAGCCTGCGCGCCAGGTGGTTACCGACTTATAAAGGGAATTAACAACTATAGGGCACCAAAAATCCAATAGGGTAGCTTCCAACTATCAAATATTAAATGCATTTCGTAAAATTAAGAAATAGTCATAAATTTATGGTCAAATGTGAAAACAGAATTAAAATTCGTTGTAAAAAAAAACAACTACAGACAATCAAAAATCAGAAGGGTAGGAAGAAACGGCAATAAGTTTTATGACGTAACTGTTTTTAGCACCATACAAAGTAGGTCCTGACTGCATATAAGGACTGTTTTGCTAGAAAGGGACAGAGCATCTGTCCAATACTAACTTAAACCATTAATATCTCTGATGTTAGTTGAGATATCGACAAACTAATTTTAGATCCTTCTTTAGTATGTGCATGTAAGTTGAGTGATGCAATAAGAAAAAAATAGGTTAAACCGTATTTACACATTTGTTTGCGCAGTGTTCTCTGATTTGAAAGGTATAAATGTTTCACATACATATTTTTAACAAGTATACTGACAGTAACACCATACAATTACAGATAGAGAATTCGGATAACTGATAATATCAGTACGAGTATAATTCCACAACAAAAAATAATACTTTACAATATGCATTCGGAACAGCGATTTCGACTTATAACTTCATCTACATACATAACATCATACATAACATAACCTATCATTTGGACGTTCCTACAAGCAGGCAGGTTCCAAACTCAAAGGAGAAAAACATTTTGCAAAAAAGAACATACAAGCAAAGCAACACATGGCCCGCCCGAACGACCTTTGAAATTCCATTGAGGTGGACCAGAGAAATTTTGACGATATGGCTATCTGAATAAAGTATAAACTGCTGTTAGCTATAATAAATTACGACGGCGAGGAAGAAAGGTTGTACAAAAAATAAAATTGTTAAGCGGTACACAGACGGCCTTGGGTTTTACTGTAGGCCACATACCGGCTGTTGCTCCTACAGAGGTATGTGCGTAGCCGGTTCTGTTTTTGTGGAGCTACTTCGGGTTGAGTTCTTTAATGGATCGATTTTGGGGCCCTTGATTTGGATAGGGTGGATACAAAAATATGCTGGAAACTTTTCCAATATTATTAATTGACAAGTTAATAAAACAATAAAATAAAATAAAATATTTCAGGTGCATGCAATACTATTAAAATTTGGTTTCCTCGTTGATTATTGAATTGAAATCTTTTTATCTATATGCAGTTATTAACTTTTACTTTTTACTGGCTCCGTGAATTTATTTTTAGATATTAATGTAAACATAACCAGCGACGACGCTTTGAGAAAGTTCTGGGATCGTGGGTTAGGCGCGTGTTGTGAAATTTTTAGAAACGTGATAAGAATCTTACTTCACTATAATCGTATACTTATGAGAGGTTATGTATTAGTATATTTGTAGCAGGGAAATAGCCGAATTCAGGGATATAGCCGAATCCCCTAGGGATTTGGGGTTTATTGATCGTCAGCAGTGACGGATGACGGATTAAAACTGTATAACATGTATTAATGAGTTATGAGAATGGTTGGAGAGGTTGCGCCCTGTAAATATTGCGTGTTCGTAACTACCACCCTTTACCTTTTTAAAGAGTAGGTAGTATGGAGGAAAGAACCCCGGGGAACCCGCCCTCCCTTCATACCCTCCACCTTCCGCCAAAGGTGCTCCGGACCCTCAGAGCAACAGTGCTCCCCAATCTTGGCCAAATCCTGACGACCAATAAACCCCAAATCCCTAAGGCATTCGAATATTTCCCTGAATTCGGTTATTTCCCGGCGCCATATGGTACTCGTATTACACAAAATTTTAAAGGCGATAAGTATTCAGATTTCGGCCAAGGGAAATAAATATATCTACATATGTGAAATTTTGAACTTTGTATCATATTCCGTTCAAGATCACGTGTGACCGACAGACGAAGAAGATTAGGGTTCCGTATGGATCTCTAATAATAAAAGGAGTGGGTAGAAGTCGGGCTACTACCGCTAAAAGAACAACTTAAAAACTTGTTTTTTTTTCTCGTGAATTCGATAAAATATACCTTGCGACGACTCTACAGTGTGAAGCATAATTATGTTATCTTTTTTTATAAAAAATAAAAAACCTACTCTAGGGGCGTCACATTCACTTTTTTCATAGTAACACAATAACAACAATACAATTTTAATATAGTCATTCCATTAGTTTTCCACAGCCGAAAGTGGTTTTGGTCGGTCGCAAATGCGATTACGCCTTTTTATTTTGCTCTTCCTTGTTTTCGGTCATGGCATTTTACTTTGCCATCATTGCTACTTGCAAATTTATTTTTACGGTGTCAAAATATCGGCAATGCTCTTGTCAATGAAATACAGTTTAATTTGTCCCAAACGGACAAGTAGTTTGGTCGCTAGCTCGTTTCTTAGTGAGCGGCAAACGCGCCTCGACAAATTTTCAAACCAATTTTTCGGAGGGTATGACGTCATTGGTTATTATTAATATTATTCATTGAAGCGCATATTTTTGTGTTGTCGCCGAGTGGATCTTTTAGTCGGTATAAGTATTGTTTTTCTATCTGCTATAGTTTAGCCATACGAAGACGACGAAAGTACATCATTTTCGTCAGATGATTTTTCCGAACGACCGCCCCGGACAAAACGTAAGATGTTCATCGGATTCACGTCAAAAAGCTTATGATATAATGATAAAGAACTTGCTTTACCCTATAAGTACGTGCGGTTACAAGCTATGGCGGTATTTAAATCAAATTTGAAAACTAGCACAGTGGTATCAATTATGTGTTCATGCTCTAATTGTTTTAATTGCAACAGTTCTTTCAAATTAAGTTTATAATTTCGGTGAATGGCATGGTTTCACGGTTATGTTATATGTATTTTTATTAAATAGAATTCAGTAATTGACTATTTTTTAAATTCTATCAATCACCTTACATGGACATCCTGTTGAAGGATCTAAAATTAGTTTTTCGATATCTCAACTAACAAGATATTAATGATTTAAGTTAGTACTGGAGAAACGCTCTGTCCCTTTTTAGCAAAACAGTACTTTTTTATATGTAGCCAGGATCTGCTTGTATGGCGCTAGTACACAGTGACGTCATAATGGAATATTGCCGTTCTACCGTTTTGATTTTTGATTGCATGTAGCTATTTTATTTTTCAACGAATTTTAATTCTGTTTTCACATTTGACCATCAATTTAAGGAAATAACTTTTAAGAAATGCATTTATTATTTGTTACATGGAAACTACCGAATTGTAGCCATCGTATGTAACTATTACTACTACTACTATACTTTGAAACACCGTTCATTTGAATTTTTAAAAGCAAAGTGTAATAATAAAAATAAATTTATCAATTTACATTTTATAAAAATAAACTTATGAATTTAGTTTTTGTTGTTGTAAGTACATACTGCAAATACATGAAAATTATCCGGCATGCACATGTCGTGTGTGTAATTAAATAAAACATGCACATACTATGATACACTCATATATGTCGCACGGAAATAGCCGAATCCCCTAGTCAGCTTATCCTGTTAGACCCCAAGACCCTTTCGAGCATTTTTCCACTTGGAATCCATTGCATCACTGGTAGTGTCGTAGTGTGATACATAAATGTAACCTGAATACTAATGCGTGTTTAAAAACCCGCTAACTTCTCCTTTGTTCAATAATTCATAGGATAGTAAGATTTTGAAAGTGCCGGCGATGGTGATGAATCGACCGATTCGTTATATAATGTACATTATAACGAGTTCAATTATACATATGTCGAATTGAATACTTATTTAACACTATTAAACTAGATAAAGTCAATTATAATGTGAATCCGCTCACAAGATACAATGGGGATTTTAAAATTGATATTGTAAATTAAGAACGACGACACAGAGCTATACGAATAAATAAATAAATGCACTTAATATGATTTTATGTTTTTTTTATATTTATGATAATGATGAGGGGCTCGTAGCCTATCATAGTCGAGAGTATGGTCCGTAAGTGATCATGCAGGTTAAGCAACGTTGGGCGCGATCTGAACCAGGTTTGGAGACCGCTATTATCACATTTTCATTTGCGCCCCTCCGTGCCTCAGAGCATGTTAAGCTGTCAGTCTCAGTTGCTGTCGTACGACAGCAGTCTTTAGATCATGTCAGAGGCCCACGGGCGGCCTGAACAACTCTGACAATACGTTGGCCACTAACCATAGATAAGCAAGCAAGCAAATAGAAAAATGTTTGTTTTATAAATGTAAAACAAAATTACAAAGCATTCAAAGAGTTCAATAAATCTACATCGCTGTTAAAGTTTAATATTAGATATCTCGAGATCCATTGGTAGTCAATATTATTTAGGACTAGCTGCGCCCCGGCGGCGGCGTCTTGTTTTGTTATTGACTCAAAAACCTTCCCGGGCGTGTGCACAACAACTTACCTAAGTTTCATCGCAATGGAATGAATGGTATAGGAACGCATAGAGTACAAACAAAGAAACATACATTTTTATATATTTAGGATGATAACCCGCTTATTTAATTGCTATAAGCTGTTAACTTTGAACATTCTGTGTATAGATGTTAGAAACGCCATAGTGAATGTTAATTTTTGTTGCGAATGGAATGGTATGGTGGGTCGAGTACGTTGCCCGTTAGTTCGCCATGTTTGACCATACACCATAGACAGAGTAGTGTTGTTAGTTAACAGAGCGTAGCCATAAGTTACAAAAGCATCCTATTCGGATGTTATTCAGTTTTGTAATGCATCACTGGCATTGGGTTTTATTTGAACGTATGTACGAGTATTTATGAAAATAGTTTTTGGTATACATGTAGATAAAACAGTAAAATATTAGACAGTTACCTATTTCTCCACTAAATAGTTATTCAAAGTCCAATGAAATATGCCTTCCAGCTCGTCGCATGTGTGCCCTGAAAGGCTGGCAGAATTTCTTATTTAAATGGCCAGGATAATGCGCTGGCCGAGGTAACTGCCAGCTAGGGCTGGCGAATTCATATGCGAATTTAATCTTACTGATAATGAATGCTTATGTTTAGTGTAAATTTTCAATTTCACAATATGTAACTGGACGAATTGTAAGATTATCAGCCCGCCGAAACTATAATAGTTAGATCGGGTTTTCTCGAACTAAAGTTGTAGTGAATCCTGAGACATTACAACAAGAAAAAAATTAAAGAGGCCGCCAAAAAAAATATTAAAATGATGTGAAGCTAAGCATTTTAAGATAGCCCATGGCGAGGCCGAAGGCTGAGCTCCGCGTAGGGCGTAGCCCGGAGCGTCCCCACGCCTTCTGGTGTCCCAGGTCTAATCTGCTGAACGTTCTAAGCCATGTCAGATGAAAACGGGATCATGGTTATAAGATCTTGGAGTATCTTGGTATGTTGGAGTATGATGGGATCTCTGGAATGGTAACAGTTAGGTGGTTCGAGTTTTAGCTCAAATGTTTATGACCATGGTGACCTTCCCACGTCTGGAATCTTGAGACCCTGGTGATGTCCAGGAAAAGGTGAGCGGATCTCCACAATGGTAGGTCGGGGGTTTCTTAAATTTTTAATTTAGTGTTATTACGAAATTATTGACGAGGTCATTAACAATAAAAATCACAATGTGAACAGAACGCGCGGTCCGTTCCTCATATTGTTTTTATACATACGACTACCAGTACCTACAGCAGCCGTGTCCGCACCAACCGGTCAGTAACATTTTTCATAGGTACAATATTTTCGTATTCATAACAATATTCATGTTCCTAATTCAAATTACTTACTATTACTAATTTTAGAGCGGGATTAAAAGTAAATGTTACTAAAAGACCTACTTTAGGCGCATTTTTTGGGGAACAAATGAGCGTTTTTTGAATAGGTTGGATGAAAAATATTAAGTATGTACGACACACTTAAATTACTTTGCATACAACACGCCAATGTGACATGACAGGACAAGTGTATATAAAACTGCCAGAAAAAAATGGATTCCCTAAAAAATATTTTTATACAAATCGATCGATACCATTTACTAAGAAAATAAAAAATGTTTACTTGGAATTCAAAATATAATTTCGTATTCGTTGTTCATATTTTGTTTTATTTTGATCTTTCAACATTTTCATCACCTTCACCATTTACTGTTCAATGACTACAATTACATGGAATGGAGGTGGAGATGTTATAAGTAACTTTATTATCTGAATTACTTCTGAATCTTTGTTTTGTTTGTCAATTTTACTAGATAAGAACTGTTAATCCGGTTATAAATTGCAAAACAAATATTGTAAATCTATAAGACAATTACAATTTCACTCCATATCTTGTGTATATTTTGCATCCAAGTTTCTTGTGTTACGAGTGAGACAAGAATATCACGTAAAATAGTATTTTAAGTTCATTCCTCTTCGAGAAGAAGTATATTCAAATGGAATATTACAAATGTTTATTACAGTACATACAGTGTATGGTTGAATTGCAATTCAAATATCTTATTCCCTGTTTATTCCTGCTTGTTGAACTTAGCGCCGACTACTTTGTAACACTTTGTAAGTACATAGCGAGTTCTGTTTTGTTTTGTTTAAGGAAAGCAGTTGAGTATAATAAATAGTATAATTTGCATATTTATTCATTTCTACGTATTTAATGTCGAATTCGTGAATTTTTATTAGTGGAGCTTAAATTACAGTAATGGTGGTCAATGTGGAAGCGTGCTCGTTCGCGATCCCTGCCGGTCCTTTGGACTGCAATTCCACAGCTACATGAGCACCAACGTGGTATATTAGGGCGTCTCCCCGAGGCGACTCGCACCAGTACGTCCCCGCTGGTGTGACAAGTAGCAGCGTACAGAGCGGCCGTTGGGACTGCAACCCATCACGCAGGGCCCGGAAGTGCGGAAAGTGGGGAACGAAGTGCAGAATAGCTGCTTGGAACGTCAGAGGACGAATGGATGAGAAGATGATAGAGCTGATAGATGTAATGGAGGAGAACAAGCTAGATATTGTGTGTTTGTCGGGAACCAAGCAGAAGGGAGCAATCGTTGAGCTGCCGGGTGGGGCCACTCTGTGGTCGGGTGTGACGCAGAGCGAGCACGCCAGCCGAGAGGTTGGAGTGTTGCTGTCCACTTACTTAGCTGATAGTATGATCGAGTATGAGTTTGTGAACCCGCGACTGATCTGTGTACGACTTAAAATAGGATTGACGAGGATCTTCCTGGTTGCAGCATATGCGCCTATATCCTCGTCACCCCAGGACCTGTTTAAGGAGTTCTGGGACGATACGAGAGACGTTCTAGCGAAAAAAGGAGGGAATGAAAGACTTATTGTGTGCGGGGATTTGAATGGATGGGTCGGTACAGTCTGAACAGGTTTCGAAACTGTGCTCGGCAAATATGGAGATAAAAGAGTGAATGATGCTGACAAGCTTATACGGGAATTTTGTATGGAACAGGATCTTTTCGTATCGAACACTATGTTCAGCCACAAAAGGATCCACCAGTTTACATGGGAAGGGGCGAATGGTCGAAGTATTATCGATTTATTCCTGGTGGACAGAAAGCAGGTGAAGGACATGCGCGCCTATCGTGGCGCCCTGCTGGGTACAGATCACTCCGTTGTAAGAACAAGGATCAGAGGTCTGTTTTCTGAGTGGCGTTATCGCGACGCGTGTACAGAGCCAAACTCAGTTTGTCGCGTTCGAAGTTGGAAACTTCATGATGCAGACCAGGAATGAATATCAAAAAAGGGTATCCGAAAAGCTTGACAGCATTTCAAAGAAGCTACTGAATGCTAACAAATAAGAATGTTAGCAAATCCTTAGGAATAGTATGGTAGAAGCGACAAAAGAAGTGTGTGGAACTGTAACAAGGGGAACTGTAAAAAACGTGATGCATGGTGGGACGATGAAGTAAAAGATGCTGTAAACAAGAAGAAGAAAGCAAGCAAGAGACGAACAAATAACTGTGTGTAATATACGATTAAATGATAAAAATCTAGAACAAGTGAAAGAAATCGTATACCTAGAAAGTATGTATACGTATGTATTTACCCGAGATGGAAAATTTGATATTGACGTAGAAAGACCGATAACTGCCGGAACAGATTCAATGGTGCTCTGTCCCCATAGACGTTAAACAAAAATATGTCGAAAAAGGCACGACTGGCGGTGCACAACGCGGTGTTGGTGCCGACTCTACTGTACGGCAGTGAAACCTGGGTATGCCCGAAGACGTATGAAAGTAAGATGGATGCAGTGGAAATTCGATCTTTTGCGTAAATTGTGCGGCGTAACTCTGGCTGACCGAATGTATAGATACGTAGAATTGCTGGTCTGAATGTATGTCAAGTGTCATCGATAAGAAGAAAAAAAGGCATGCTCCGTTGGTTCAGGCATGTAGAAAGAATGAGTGATGAACGAATGACGAAACAGGTATACGAAGCGAAAGTGCTGTGTAGGTGAATCCGGGGTCGTCCTAGGTTCACCTTTAAAGATCAGATTGATAAAGTGCTCTTAGATTTTAATATACAGAGCAGAAGACCCCAAAGGCGAACATGCGTGAAATTTCGAATGACTCTACAGTCATTACAGACATTACATTATTACATTACAGACTCTACAGGAAGCAAGAGAAGCGTGCCATGTCAGATATTCGTGGCGCTCCGTTCTCTCTGCCTACTCCGCAAGGGATATAGCGTGAAGTTATGTATGTATGTACATTATTGTATAAATAGTAGTAAATAAGAATTCACGTAATATTTTTTAAATAATAATATGTCTAATAAAGTATCGTATTCGACTTTATTACAAAATGTAATATTTAAAATGAAAAAGACAATTAGACATTCAACTTAACTGGTTCTTAGTGCAGTACTAGCTGTAAAAAAACTGGATGATTTTACATCACATAACAAATAACCTGTAAATCAAGATGCTACAACGATAGTAAGAAACAGTTTCGTCACAAAATGACGTAATAATTGTGTCAAATATTCTCATTACAGGTGTGATATAATATCAATGTCGGAATAATTAAATCGCCTCCAGCTTATAAAACCATATCTAATACTGTTACCTACGTATCTACTCGTAGAAGTTGACAATTAGGAATAACTCTAAATCACTCTTTAATAATTATTAACAAACTACCTATATTCTTATATTTTTAAATCTCTACTTGAATTAAACACAACACAATAAGACACTCACACATACTAACATTTACACTTGCACGTTTTAGAAACAACATTCTACTAACCAACTACCTACTAACTATTTAGGTACTACTTGACTAACAATTTTTGGACCGCCTTAGGTACTTATCACCGTTCCTGTCTTAAGAAGATATCAAAGACACTTCAAGTGCTTGGAAGCCACTGATCCAATTTTCATCTAACAGGGTTTAGTTATACTCTCGCTCAAATAAATTAGAAAAAGGATGAAAAAAACAGCGAGCGGGATTTGAACCTGCGACCTTTATTTGAGTATGCCTAGCATGACTAATTGCTTAATAAACAAAATTAGACTCGTGCTCGTCAAAATTCTCAAATTAAAAGAAGCCACAGACAAACAGACATACGCGTAAACACCTCTCTTTTGGTCATGGATTAATAAGATAAACCACGGTCAATGTGATGTGTTCCGGATTCCTTACCAAAAAAATCTATCTTCTGAATTATGTAATACGGATAAGCCGTAAATCAACATTTTCAAGAATTATATAATATTGAGTGTAAAATATACATTGCGTTAGTCCATAATATAATCATCAATCAAAGTTTGACCGTCACAATATCTTCTTACATATAGATTGCACCTAGATATTTGTTTTTTTATTGTATAAGAAGAGCTAACGAGCAAATGGGACATCTGATGGTAAGTGGTCACCGTCGCAATTAACCGTGATATGTAGGATAGCTTACATTTACAAAATACACTGGTGTGAGTGTTCTTTTCGTTGACATAAAATAGTAGGCTTTCAATGTTTATCAGTATCAAAATATGGATCAGGAGTAAGTATAATTGTATCTCTAAACTATAATCAATAAGTAACCAAGACCAGGAATATGAAAACCTCGCCAAATGGCGGAATTAAATGGAATTAGTTTTATCATAGCGAACTCCATAACAGACTATAAGAGTACTAATGGCGCCCTATTAACGGGGTCTTTATATTCCCGGTCAGAGATTACATTACATATTTTAGATATAAGTTAGACTTGATTTTCGTAAGTCGTAACATTACTCAAAAAGCTTTTACGGCATTGAGATTCGAGATAAAAAAATTACGATTAAAATCTTACCAAATCACGGCAAACTCAAATTACAACATTAGATTTTGTTATGTTATAATTAATCTAATCTCACACGGCCCATAAGTGCAATATTCATGGCGTTTAATAATAGGACAATTGTCTTTAATTCACTATCGTATGAATTGTCCATTGTTGGTACGTCTGTTGCAATTTAGCCACAGTCGTTAATAGCATTTGACCCAGATATGAGAAATAGAGTTGTTAGAATTTATGTACTGCTATCGTCCAATTCAACTATTGAATAAGTAAGAACGATAAGATGTAGTATTCTGATAGAGATAGATAGATATAGATAGGCACTCGTAGTCTGTCATTTAAAAATATTTGGGTCATTATATAGGTTAGGTAATATGGTTGACCATACATTTTAGACTATGTGCCAATAATAACTTCAAATTTTGTCTTGTGTAATTAGAAATCGTAAATTACTGAAATTGAACCACAAAATTGTAAGTTCCAAAAGTATGTTTCGTTTTCGAAACTTTTGCGCAATTGTTTAGTTGGATGGAAGTGTTTAGTATTGTAGTATTTAACCTATGACATTTCTCTGTCTTCAAGATCATACGACTACCTATTTTGTTAAGGAAGTTTTAGGTGATCTTAATAGCAATAATGCCTTTTCTGATAATATGATACATTTTTGAAAAAAAAAGTAAAAATATACTAAGATCTGTGGACCTCCAACCTGTGTTAACAATGCCATATAAAATTCACGTCACAGATGCTGGTTAAATCAAGAACCGTGACGATTGACAATGGTTGCACACCTCTGACCGCTCGTACTTTCGCTGCTCGCTCCATGATTCTACCAATCACAGCGTAGTTACGCGGTCATAGTGAACCTTTTTTGTGATAAACGTGGATATAAAAAGTGACAAATGTAATTGTGATTATATCAACCTGTATAAGGATTAAAAGAAAAATCTCGCTATAGCAAAATATAATCTTCGCTTGAGTGATGAATGAAAGTATTTCGCTTTTGCAAGTAAGTAATTAGTAAACATAAATGATTTAAACATAAAAATTAGTAAAAGCGTTGAAGTAGGACTACTGCGTCAAGGATTTCCCGATCTGATAAAGGATGTGAAAATTGTAGTGATATGATTAAAATTAAATATTTACTGTAACGAATTTCATTTCATGAAAATTACTAGTGCTAAACTACTCATGAAAATTATAGTCAAAAATTATCAATTTAAATTACTTTACAATATCTGTTTTTGTCGTTGTTACTGAAAATAAGTTCTCGAAAAAACCCATTATAGTGTCCGGGTTATGTAAATCCATACAAATTATATACTCATGGTCATGGTGTCATCCTTATCTACTCAAAGAGCAATAAACAGCAGTGGGGAAATCATTTTCACAACATTATAATTTTAATTAGTTGTTTTCGTACCAGCAGTAGTACGTACCGCTTAGTTATATAAGATTTCTGAACCAAAATTAAGCAATCAATACAAAAATCTTTGTTTTTCTTTGTTATTTGACATGTATTAGGAATAGGATACTTGCATCCAGAATTCATGGTCCAACTCCAATTTTGAATAAAGCGGAAAATCCGGCTACGGTTAGAACTTCAATTAATTTAGACTAGGTACTTAAAGATAATAATCTGAACTCACCTTTTTTCACAAGGTATGGCAATGTAACAAACCTGCAACAAAAAAAAATTATAATGAACATATTGTGTAAACAATGTGTAAACTTCTAAACAATTAGTTGACATGTTATGAATAAATTACTATGAAACTGTAGGCATTATTTATAAACGATCAACAGACTAGTACATACAACAATTGGATGTTTCAAAACATAACATTGTTTTGTTGATAGGTATTTGGGTAAATATAATATATTGTTGTCAACGCGTTACGTAGATGTAAATCGTATTTTCGAATTTTGTTCACTACGAGGCATCAGAAATGTAGAATACTTAAGTCATGATAAACTACCTTCTTCTAGTTACATTCCTCACCGATAAATGAATGTGTATTAAACATAATACCTCACTGTTTACACTGCCTTGGCATTGACGGGCTACATTATGTTGGTAAGCATTTCATCAATACCTTTATATATGGAAAGATCGAGACATAAAAGAAATATATGTACTCGTACTTACTCGTATATACTGGAATTAGATAAGTGAAAGATGATAACAGATACACTCTACGAGTATCTATATACTTACTGATATTATCTGAAGAGATATCAATGTTCTTGATAGAGTACAATAGTATATACTTAAGAGAATTGTTTTTTTTTTTTTTTTTCAATTATCGTAGAACAAACTAAATCTATTTTATGCAAATGTATAGGATTCTATAAGGGTTGTGACAAAAACCACTTATAAATATGAAAGGGGGATGTTCAGTATCGATCACTGAACAACTTTTGTTCTAAGACTTTGAAAAAAGAAATATATTTTTGCGAAGTTGACGAATAATACCTACCTATAGTATGCGACATCCCCGAAATGCCGGTTTCTAGTACTAGCAGCGGTACTAGAAACCGGCATTTCGGAGTGTCGCGTACTATAGATTTATATATTTCGTGACATTTGTGCTGTGAGTAGTTCGTTTTACTCGTATAAGTACAATTCGAGTTATTTCTTGGCAAATATGCGAGTATATATCGAGGAGGCGGCGGCGCCAATGTTCGACCCTCAACTCAATTTAACCTCACAATCGTCCTATCAGTGTTTAACAAAAACGTTAAACGCATTAAAGTATCCGATTTATCGTTCGCCGCAAGAGTAGACGCCAGAGGTAAGGTAAACGCGCAGCATATGTTCTGTACGCATTTAGCTGTCAAAATAAACCGTCAAGGGCAATGCACCAGGAACGGAATCTGAACGGTTGGAGTGTGGCTAAATTTAATTAACTCAAATCGCAGACTAATAACACCGCCGACCACAACAGTTATATTCGCATTTATACTACTTACGTTTGCCGCTTCACTTGCACGACACTATTTACACGAACGCTTGCCACGACAACGACGACGATGTTGCGACTTTTTTTTAAAGGAATTCGTGGAACGTTCACCACTGAAACTAGTATTATCTGCAGTATTACAATTTACAATCGAATTGGAAACATGACTATGAAAATATTGCACAACTGGGAATCTGAGTATATTTGTGTAGAGGTAAACACTCGTACAATAATCTTCGAAGCAATATCTGTTCTAGGTGTGCTCTAGACGTGGGTTCACAAAACTCCTAAAGAGGGCGAGTAGTATTAGCACCGCCTACATTGCGCTAATTCAAAGACAGAGGGCTCTCTGAACTTCTGTTAGAATAGACACACTAAATATTTATTGCGTACTTCACAAATAGGTAAAATGAAGTTCACTGACTGTTTCTACTGATATATTGATTTTTCTTCTAAGAATGAATGACGAGTAAAACAGGAATACGGATACTTTACAACATTTATTATCCAAACTAATATTCGTGTATTGTCCGCATTATTGGCACATTTAATCTTTACGGGTTATCAGGAATTATAAATTCAGGCGAATTGTTTGAGGGATTCCTGAGTTACTGAGCTTCGACTCCGACTCCGAAAGGTCGGAACTTCCGATTGATTTTACACCTCCGACTCATATTTCGCCGCCGATAATTTTGAATCGGAGGTTATACCAAAGATTTGTGAGCAAACATATTCAAATATCGATATTTTATTAAATAGTGTAGGACTACATATATAAATATGTTTTATTGACGCTAACGTCATCATAAAATCAATTGGCCAGTTCTGCTGTAAAAATTAAAAAACGGTTTAAATTTTGAACTTCTTTTGAACATCTCTCTTCAACCTCCGCCTCCGACTCCGAAAATCAAATTTAAAACCTTCGGTTTCGACTCCGGTTCTGGTAAAACCACCTCCGTAACATCTCTATTCCTGACTAAACAAACCTAATAATTCGTAATTATTGATAAATATTGACATACTTTGCATTCCGTATTAACTAATCTCGTCTAAACAAGAAAGCCTTGGCTACGCAACATCAGGGAGTAGATCGGACTAGCGAGAGTCGCCCAATTATTCCACGTCTTGAGAGACAGGAAAAAACATACTGAGCTGCCAACCCCCAGTAGTTGCAGAGGTGCCATAAGAAGAAATAAATGAAACGAAAATTTTAATAACATAACACGTAGTGCATCCAATCAGAACAATCAAAAGAGACAGAAAGATATGAAGTTTGTTATGTTTACCACTAAAGTGGAAAGCTTTGAACTACATGCGCATATTCAACTTTATCTCAACTATAAAGAGATAGTGATTGATATGATACCACAAAGGACTACGTTCACCTTTATTATAAGATGGATTGTTCATTAGCCGTCAACGTCCGACATTGAGGTATAGGTTGCAGTCAAAGGTGTAAATGAAAGTTTATTGAGGATTAAATTGCAAAAAGCATTAATAAAAACAATAACAAAGTTAAACCAGGATCAGATGTCATTTTCTACAAGTAATTTCATTGGCATTTTAAACCGTTTTAAATTATTTAATTTTATCTCTCCTCAAACTTACAATAGTAAGAATAAAATAATCAAATAATACATACATACTCGTACATAGGACGTGCGTCGTGCATAGGACAGTTTAATTATTATTATTAAGGGCTGTTGATGGAATCAGGCGTTACTTTACGGAAATCCATTATTAATTATTATAATAATTTGGCGGGTTCTTCTTCACCAAATTATTAAGGGCTATGATCTCGCACTATAGCGCCCACCAATTGAATAAAATTTATAATTTTTTACTTTATATCCTGTTTCAGTCTAGTGCGCCAGTGTGCGCGATCAAATACTCTTCTCTTTTATAGGAATTAATTATTTCTATTATGGAGTTTATATAATATGTATAACACCTACATTCCGCGAGAGAGCACGTGGCGCCCGCATACTATTATACCTATGTACGTATGGAGTAATTTGTAAACTTTTGAATTTTAAAAACCATCAAGTTCCTCACAACCACATATCATCAAATTTCATGACATGACTGTATTATGAAGGTACGACATTCCTCAATACACATCGCATCCCTACCCTTCTACACCGACGATAATTTCGCAAACAATCGACAAAGATTTGCAGTAACAGTTCTTCGTCATTCATCTTGCACAGTTTAGTATTCAAAAACAAAACAACAAAATTCTTTACATAGCTCCACTACGTTGTGGAGAATAGTAATTCATACAAGATCCTGTCGTAACTCACGGTTCAATTAGGGCCACTCTGGACAGTTATTGAGGAAGTGGGATCTATAAATCTGGCTAGACTTTAGTACTTTACATTGTTGCTCCTCGGACTAGGGAATTTCTGTCTGCTTCATCGTTTTACTGCGTGAATTCCAATAGGTTGATCTAATTTTATGAAATGTAAACAAATGTGGGAATACATACATATAGGTGTAAAATATGGGCATGGATTACAGAATGTTTATAAGTTCTAATTCCTCTATAGTCAAAAAAATAATATATAAGTAATATTTTTGTAACTTGTATTCCGCACTTTTACATGTAATATTTGTTACCAACCACAACAAGTCCATAGCGTATTCCCGCCTCGCATTCCTATATTTTGAATAATAATGGTTAACGAACGTTCTTAGACATTATTTTACTAGAACTAGAATGAAAAAATAGCCCAGATGTATTTATGTAGTATGTAAGTTACTGATTTTACGCCGTGCAAAGCATTTTGCAGTTTTAAAGACATCCTGGGTTAGTCGCGCTAGTGTACCTAGTGTATGCAGGGGTTCAAGATCGATTCCAAGTGGGGAATGTGCTGTACTCGATGAGCACTTTCACCGAGTCTCTTGTGTGTGTGAAGAAGGGCTATTTAATATTTTGGGTCTTTGAAAACCGTGTATCTTCTAAAGAGACTGCATGGAACTTCGACTTCAAATAAATCGCAGGATGTGTGAGTCCAAAAATTTTCACAAAAAAAGCACATAAAATCGAATCAAATCGATTCAAGAAATTCGAATCGCGACTGAAGTCCAATGAGAAAATGTCACAGATTGTCATGTTCTTACGCTAGTAATATAAATAAGTACCTACTTATCTTTGGACTGGAACCATCCACTGTCGAATTATTATAATCATAAGCAAAACCAGAATCTATATGTGCCTTTAAGATCGCGAGAAAGCTGTGACAAGTAGAATAATATAATATGACTATGTTATCACGTACGACACTCGTACCTCACTCAGTCTACATTTCAATGCACGTCTAAAATTATCAAGTAGCAAATTAGTAGCCCCACTAATTATAGTTCATATTCATATGTGACCCGCCAAGAACCGTTATGGAAACGGTAACTAAAGTCAAAGCAAGGTTCATTGTCATATTTAGCCTTTTCTTTAACTATTTTACCACTTCTAGTAAAATTGCTAATTACGAGTACGTATGCTTTGTCCTAGACAGCAAATCGCTGAAGATAACGTCGTCTCTATAGTCGATGTCGTCCATGCAGTCATTGAAAGAACGCAATTCTCACTCAACCAAGGCACCTAACAGCACATAATAGTTTTCAAATGGTCTTTCTGTTTGAACTTTTCATAAATGTTGTAAGTCATACCTGTTAAGGCTCTCAATAGCTCGCCTATGCTGATAAAATAATTTTCGTCTATTCTTCACCATACGCGGTCAGCAGTCACCACGGTTGGCTATATATATATATATATATATATATATATATATATATAAGATTTGAAGCAATTTGTGAGAGAAACAGTATGCACAGTGGTCACGTGTATATATGCACAGGGGAAAAAATAATGACACAATCCTGTAGAAGGTAACACCCACACTAGATCCGCACTATAGGTCGGCGCACACAGTGGCCGCACGCACCGTTAGAGGCGGGTATTTGGGTCGGCGCACGCGCTCGCCCGCTACAGTATGCCACAGCGATACTGTTGCGAGTTTCCAAACTTAGCGAATGCAGGAATATTAATAAATCAGAATAATACAGCTCTAAACTGTCTACAAGTATGCACATACATACAGCACACGACTTGAGTCTCAATTGAATGAATGGATTGAAGCAAAAATAGTAACATTTGAGTACCCATTTGCTAATTGTACGTTAATTTCGTACTTATATTTTGAGTTGTCTATATCAAACATTATCAACTATTTCAGTTTTGTTATATTTTCGAGAATATCACGAATACTTTAATAGATTTCGCTTACAGCGCAAAACTTGCGCCGTATCGTTAAACTGTAATCTAGGATGTTATGTGTAATGTACGTGACATATTGGCGATTGTGATGGAATGTTATCGATTTTATAATAGACGCACAATTTCGTGTCGGTACAAATTTATGCGTGACAACGTAGCAATTGTTCATGTTGTATGACTTGAATGTTTGAACACTGAACTTAATGCGTATTTAATATACAAAAAAACCGTAGATTCAACAAAAGAAATTGACAAAATTACGATGATACAACTAGGTTACGGTAGGTATATCTATATTATATATATATCGACTCATCTCACTTGAGCAAGCCCTAATTCGTTACATACCTTTCTAATTTTAACTATGTATAGTACCTACGTACTTAAATATATAGGGGCAAAGTTACAAAATATGGATTTTTCGTTATGTAAATTTTCTATCGAACTTAAACATCGTACAAAAGTACGATGCTTCGGATGAACTTGATCGAACTTTTCTCTACAGTGTCAGACAAAGTCAAAGTCAATATTTTTATTGCAAATAAGAACATACAGAACATTTTTATAAAGTCATATTTTAAGCTACCACCGCCACCGCTTCGTAAATGCTATGATATTACTGAATTCAAAGAAACGGCACAAGAAACAATCAGCGGTATATTATTGGTTATTACATTTTCAGCAATACATCTTTTTTGACTTTAATCTTTTTGGTTTTTACATTTTTTGATAAAAATAACTAAGAACATACATACAAAAAGTGCAGAACTGGAGAAATATTAACGCCAGACATCTTTGTAACTTAAATAAATCGTCTATTTACATAAATAAAAACTAAATTTTTATGTATGTAAATAGACGCAATATGCAAAATTAAAAATATAATACTCAATCTCTATTTTCATGCTATATAAATGATAGTAGTGAGCTACTTTACAAAACATTAAGGAAAACGGGAGCGGGTCAAGCGTTGTCGTGACAAAAAAGGTATTTAACAATCACTTGAAAAGGATGACATTGAAACATCGAAAACGAACAAGGTTAAAAACTACGGAAAGTGAAAATACGACACCTCTGTATAGACTGGATAGTTCCAAGAAACGAGGCGCACTTTGCAATTCGTAAACAGAGATAAATGTGTACTTACTATGCCTGTGTATAAGCAAGTCATATAGTTTACAATTTTACTACTCTAATGATCCGATGACAAAATCCGGGAGTCGACATATAAAGTAAGAAATGTGTGCCGAATACACAAGGCTATTAAACCAATTATCCGAGTGCGGACGCAACGGGGTGACAGCTCGGAACAAAAACGAGACAGGCGCGATGTGGTTCAGGCCGACGAAGTCGAGAGTCACGATAAAAAACATGGATGATGAGAAAGGTCACGTTCAGAGAATTTGCAGTACGAAGTAGGTACCTACAAACCAAGGCAAAATTTATTAATTTATGTATAAACGAGTTTAATAAATACTCACTGAGTTCCTCTTTGTCAATGCTTTGATTAATTTAAAGAAAATATCAGATGTCTTGATTAATTTGAACAACATTGATTGTATCCGTATTGTAAGTATACTATCGCCCAAAAACTGATTGACGTTTTGTATTTCAAGGTTAATAAGGTCGAATAGTTATGGTCCGTTACTTTTAGACTGACTGTACCTTTATAATGTCATGATCCATTTTACAACAACTGCAACGGTATCAACCATAATCAATGTAATGTACCGGCTGTAATGAATGAGGTACTAATTATTTTTTATGGAAATGAAAAAATATTATATTTCGACTGGTCCCACAAATTTCATGGTTCGAACGATTTATCCTAATGTAATTTTTCCGCGCAGGTTGTAGGACTGCGTATATAAAATTTATGGTAGCTCATAAATACTTGGATGCATAATATTTATTTCACAAGGGACATCCGGATAATAATATAGAATTTTGTCTGAATAAGTAGGTGTTTGAATATAAATTGAGAAAGTCACGTTACCTATCAGCGCGGTACACAAAATTCGATTTCGTTTAATTCGTATCAAAGACTTCGCGATCAAATTACGCAGCCTTCAACCACTACCAATTGGTAACAATAATACGTACTTCCAATAATAAAAAATGTATCGTGAATCGCACGCGCGGTTCCCACTAGGTCAATCCGCGTGTCGAATTGTACGACACGAGCCGCTACAAAGCCCCGGTTACGCGAAAGCCTTGATGGTGCCTCAGTTTAAGCGGAGAGAGGAAATCAGGGTTGTCTCCAAGGTATGCGACCACTGGTTTGACGGTTCGATTTGAATACGTCCCATTAAACTACGAAACGTACTTAGAACTGAGATTACCGACGGAAGGATACAGTAATGGCATAGATAATAGTCAATTCTAATTCAATCTGATCTTACTTACACTAATCGCTTTCAGACAATCCCTCCGCCTAGCTGCTACGAAATAAATTCAATTCTATTAAGTTTAACTGTGTGTGACTGATCCAGGTTACTGTTAGACGAATTTGTTTGAATTGGTCACGAGGCAAGAATGTATGTTAGTAGTGATTTTGGATAACAATGTAAGCCAATCGAAAGTAAATTGTGGCGCATGTGATTAGAAACAAAAATTAACATAATGTCTTTAAAGCAAAATTAAAACAAGTCAAATAGAACAGTAAACTTATTGAAATATAATTGACAACTCCATATGATCATCTCTTACACTCCAGTCTGCCCTGTTGCTTCTATAACAAACATGACTCTTCTTAAAGAATCCGTCTTCTTTGAACTTAATTATTTTAGACTTTTAGGTTATTATTAAAACAACGGTGAGACCTAAAATGTAAGTATTTTATTATAAAATAACTATAGCAATCAATTTTACTTACAATCTATTCAAATGAGATATAGTAAATAGAATGTTAGTAGATCGTGCGAGGACATTGCAATGTATTTACAATAATTTCAATATTAAAAACCAGTTTGTAACGTGAACCGTGAGATTCATATTTACATGGTATAAAATGTTAATTAATTCAGTGTGAGTTGACTTACTTCATTAAATTAGAACGGAACTAATCCCAATATGAGATTATTTAATCTGGTTTACTATTTGTTTCATAGAAATATTTTTTTTACTTGTAGGTACAACTATGGCACTGACGAAATGCGTGAACACATCGTTTAGTGCGAATTGGCCATATTCTATAAAAATCATCATAGATTCGTTTCGTGTTTGTATTAAATACTATCTATCCAAGTTATTATGTAACATCAATATATAATATAATGTACCTATAATATATCTAGCTACAAAAAAGAATATGTACTGTTAGTTAATCAAAAAGAATCGATGTTCAAAGTTGATCGATCGGCTTAAACATCGATTGGTGAAAGCATGTTTTTTACAATTGGTAAAGTTACAGCAGTCAAATTAAAATGACACTACCAGCTAACTAAACGATCAAACTTACTAGACGTACTTATTACTATCAGAGTAGATAAAAAATATTCTAAGCAAAAGGTTAAAAAGAAATCAGAGAGAAAATACAAGAAAGTTTATAGATTATGCTTCGTTACTTGGATCACAAAAGCGTAAATATTACTTGCTTGTATTAAATAAACTAAGTAGATATAATAAGTAAGTACTTTTTTAATTTAAATGTTTATGTATGTACGAGTACTTAGGAAATAATTAAAACCTTTGTTTTTACTACTGTTGCACTACTGCTCTATTTACAAGGATGGTTATTTAAAGAATAAAACGTTCTGGCGTTTAGTTCAGATTTTCATAGAATTTCAATGTAATCTGATATCTTAAGTCAAACAAAAACAAATTAACATGTCAGTATTTGATTATTTACAGGAATTAGTGACGATGTTTGCCAAACACCTACCTGACCTTGGCATGACATTGAACCCGTTAGTAAATTCCCTCGTGTTTGTGAGTGTAAAAATAGTGGAAAATCTACAGATAGTACTTACACTACATCAAATGGTTCATGAGCTGCCGTATTTCAATTATTTCAAGAAAGGAAACAGATTAATTTAACTTATCCATGAAGAAATAGAAAAGTACACTTTAAAATGGCAAAGCTTTAAAATACCACGGCTATCAATCCCAAAATTGCCTTGATGAATCGAATCATCAAAAGCCATTGTTAAAATATATTGAGGGCATACTGTTACAATAGTTTTATTCTACTGGGCAACACAGATTCATTGGAAGTACGTTAAAATATATCCGATAGAAGTTTAGTTTTTTTAAGTTGCCAATTTCATGTAATTTTGATCAAAATCAAGTGTGGTGAAATTGGTAGGCAGCTGAGTTGATGGTGTTTTAAGGGTCTTTAAATTGTCGGAATTATGTACATATAATTATAGCTTTAAATACATTTATTTTAGCAAATTCTATCTCCTGGACTAATATTAACCGAAGCTGAAGCATTTGTTTCTGAATTCTTATGTTTACCTATAGCTGGGCAGATTATTGAAAAACCATGCACTGCGAGCAAAGAATGTGAAAATTAACACTCGTATGTAGGACACCCAAAGGATCAATTTGAAGATAAGAGCTCACGCAGATCACCGCTCTTCTGCGAGGGGCAGGGGGTCAAAGTGTTAAAAAATATAACGACATCGTTACACCTTCCTATCGTCTAGGAAAAACAATATATTCATACTCTACTTAATGATGGTTAAAATATTGTAAAATTTAGAATTCTGTATCTTTAAATTTTGAAGGACGGACAAACGGACGACGGGGCGATATAGAGCTCCGTTTTCCGCTTCGGAGTACGGATCTCTATAAATTGATTACGAATCAGATGGTCTTTAAAGCAAAATGCCGATGTCAAGACAAAATAAGTTCACTAAGATCTGCACCAGGCTTGCGGTTAAATTTTATCATAAGTTGCAACTTGATACAAGTAGTAGTCCTATAAAATATAGCCCACAAACTGCGTTCAATATTCAAAGCATCATCCATAAACGCGCCAGACAAAAGCTCAACAATAAGGCCGCATTCACAGAGCGCATTAGCGATGCAGCGCGCAAGTCCAACATTATGCATTCTCAAGCTGAACACTGCAAAATGTCCTTGTGCGTACAACAAATTTGTAAATTCAACTCTAAACAAGCCAACGACTCTTACACCAAAGGACATAAAACTCAATATCCATTCTCTGTAGGGCACGATTATGATTGCCGATGTATCTTTTGCGGTGCATGACAAGTAAGTCATAATAACGGGGTTATTTCATCGTAAATACATAGTTTTATGTTGGTATTTACAGTGATTGTTGACGTTATCCGAAGTTGTAATATTAAAGCCAAAACAATACTATCCAGTTGCGAGTGCCTAGTTGCGAGCACGGTCCGAAACTGTTCGTGCAGGTTAAGCGACGTTGGCGCGGTCGGTACCTGGATGGGTGACCGCTAGTTGCATATTTCATCTGAGCTCCTCCATGCCTCGGAGAGCACGTTAAGCAGTCGGTCCCGGTTTTTGTCGTTCGACAGCCGTCGTTAAGCCATGACAGATGCCTACGGGCGGCCTGAACAACTTTGACAAATAGGTTTACCACTAACCATACGATAAGCAAGCAACTACCCAATAACTATAGAACCACCTTGGTTATTTGCTTCATGTTACTACCATACAAACACAAATATACTGAGAATATTTAGAAATGATGTTTTGTGTTCTCTTGAAAGTACCAGTACCTTTGAACTTAGGTTGTTAGTTAAAGTTACAGTCATAAAGAGTTAAATGTTGAATTACTGTTTAGAGCTGCTCAATTCCAGGTAGGTAAGTAGCTACAATTCAAGAATAAGAAACATATCACAAATCTTTGCCTGTGTGTACGTAACGTAACCTACCTAGGTACATATTTTTTTTGTGTTATATTATTTCAGTAGGTGGTCCTTAATGATTTGTTTTGTCTAGCTAGATCGACTTTTGACAACGCGAAGGTTGATATGTTTTTCATTCATATGAAACTCCACACACATTATTTGACGCCTATAATTTAATATGTCGTATAGTCGCAGAGGGACTTCAAAACATTTTCAAGAAAATCTTATAAGTACATATATTTATGTGAAAAAGTTTGACGACTTTTTTATTAGTACTTAGGTATTTTACATTTCTTCTTCCTACTGCAATAAATGTTTTGACCAAAAAGACGAAATTGTATGTTTTTAATTTTATTGGTGTGGAATATTTTAACATCTAATAGACAGATTATGTCTAAAACCACCGAGCAGCTAGTTTTTTCTTACCTGGGTCGGTCTTAAATTACACCGAATCCCATTTTATGGATGTTCCCACAGGTTAAAATGTAATCACGCGCGAGAAAATAGCCGACTCGCGTGAAGTGACCAACCATATTCGTATGATCCCTCTAACATCATTGTGTGTATGTAGAGTTCATACGGTGAACAAGAAAAGCTAAAGATCTTGATAAACTGGTCCAAGAAAAACAGTGGTCATTAGACCGATGAGCCGTGCCTTCCGGATTTTACTTGCATTGTTTCAGATTTCTCACATTAACAATGTTAGAAACGTGGTGCAACGAAGATTAAGAGTATACTGGGGACTAAGGAAAAACGCGAATCGGGATCTTACAAAACGATCATTCCTCTTAATGAATGTGGAATTTGGAATGAATGAATGAATACGCATGGTAGTTCGTAAGTATGTAGCTTCGGCTTGAGACTTATTGACGCGTTTCGTTACCAAAAACATGAATCTTTTCACTAAACTTGTAAAAACTAATACCATATAATAATAATCTTAAACATAAAGTAATCTTTCATCAGATGAAAAAAAAAAGGTTGAAAGTAAATATTTACACAATCGACTTTCAGGTGTAAGAAAAGGTTGAAAGCAAATATTGATATTCTGACCATATTTGAATATGACATCATCACGTGACGTAATTGGGGGCCATCATTTAGAATCAAGAAAACCGCGAGTCGTCAATCTAAAAGCTATTGTATCTCGGGACTTTGATATCACAGTGCAGCAACGATCTGGGTGTCATTGAAAGATCTTTTTCTACTCCCGTTTGGTGATTTGCTCAATATAAAAAGCAAACCGTAACATAAACAAATTCATTCCTTTAGAATGACGTAGGTGCTAGTAGCTAAACAAATTATCTTGTTATTGTACATTCATAAGCATTACTAAACAAATTGATTTTTTTTTCAAATAGCGGCATTAAGGTTCTTTTATCTTCAGGGTACATTTATAACAGATATCATGGAGTTATTCTAAGTTCCCGCAAAGACAAAAGACAAGTTTTTCCACTAAATCGAAATCGAAGACGAAAGCGATGTTCTAGAAAATAATATTGGCAGGTATTGTTAATCTATTATATTTAATTAAATTGTTGGTTACAGTCGCAGATTGATGTAATTCGTGTATCAATGTCTTTATAGAGAAAAACTCGGCACAAGCGAACTGACTGACCTTGCCATTATGTCATGCCGCTCACTTTACTATATTATGGATGTAATGTAGGTATAGATTTTCAATACTTGGTTGGCTATGTATGTATTTATATACCTGTGTATTATGAATACATATTGTACTACTGTATATGTGTTACGGATAGCATCTAATTCATATAAACCAAACCCATACTCGTAGACGTACATGGAAGACAAATCAAGCTACCTATACTCTGTGGAACCCTGTAGCAATAAATTAATGATTTCTTGACATGACATTCATAATGAATCTGTCAAATAGATTATTAAGCGACAAAAGACTAAAGAGTATTTATAGGCCTGATGATGCTGATGAAACATTTCTTTCTCTATGACTTATGGAAACCACCAAAAATATCGACTTCCCTTACAAAGGATAATAATGTACTTACCCGCATTTGAAAAAATAGTATAACTATTGTAATTTGTGATACAAGTGCGGAAAGTTGACTAGGTGACGAGTTTGAATCCCGAGGCGTCAGCGAAATTATTTATTCTACGGTCCGAGTTTACAATGGCCTTGCCGCACGTATATCTCACAATGTTTTATCACAACTGGCTTTGTAACAATAAAAAAAATAGTAAAATTAGTAAAAGATTCGGGCTCGGAACCGAATCTTGGATCGAAATCAAAATATTTTGTATAGTTAGGCTCAATTTATATTGCCGCGGAATGGAATAGAAGCGAATTTTCGCAACGTAATTGTACATAGCATAATGAAATTTATGTCAATTGTGTAACATAAAAACTAAATACGAGCCAAAAAAGAGATCGCGCGTCTTCCAGGAAATCCTCGCGGATTCTCGAGAATTCCCCTAGCGGTAAAGCGTATTTAGTTTGTACTCGTATGTTACACAATTGACAAAGTTCATTATGCTATGTACAATTACGTTGCGAAAATTCGCTCCCATTCCATTCCGCGGCAATGTAAATTGAGCCTTAGATTTGTGTTCGGTTCCATTTAGTACAATCGACCACAAATCAACCTACCCAAACGTCAAAATTTGGGAATCTGAAATGTACCATATTATGCAGGTCTAAGATTTAATCGAAGGTTTTTGACAGATGATGTACTTTAGTGGTCGACTGTACCAGTCTTAGTTCTAGAAAAGCTAAACGCACATGATCGACTATGCATAAACTGAAATATGCTGTTTATGAGCAGGTGAGATAAAAAACGCATATGTTGTTTAAAAACCGGTTTTGTCCCACTACATCACATAATGAAAGAAACTTGGGTACAGATGGTTTTCCTTGCAATGTTTTCAGCCATTTATGATATTTTAACGATCCAGTCTGACAACATTTCATCACATAAAAATAAAACCTAAAACGAGCAATGGCCTCAACAGGATGTTCACCATAACACGTGTTTACGGAGCTAACTACCGTCTGTTTTCATCTAATTTTAACTCCACCTGGTCGACAGAACAGGCAGGCGTAATAAAACATACACCGGGCCACAACCATGGTTAGATAAATACCCTAGCATCATTCATAACATAACGTTAATTCACAGAGACTCAAAACTTAGTATGTATTTTTTTGGAATCAGTGTTGTTGTCACTCCGTCATCCATCCTTCTGTCACGGCCGTGTAGCTCGTTAACGGAATAAGATACAGACTTCGAAATTCAACGCATGTATATAAGTAATGTACCCAAAACTGAATAACGACTAAAATATTTTGTAGTAATGTATTACACGAAATTACATTTTTCTTTATGTTGAAGGACAAAAGACGAGCCGCCACATGGTAACTGAGAGTTTTAGATGCGCTGTTAGCCTTGAGGCTTAAGTGGAGTGTCTCATGTGCCGGTAATTATGTTGGCTCTCTTAGCGAAACACAGGTAAAAGGGTGGCACCTACCCAGGCGATCCTGCACATCAAGGTCTGCCGTCACGTCACCAGAAACCTAAATATTCCAATCAACAAGATACTGTTATTATTGTAGACAATTGATATTCATACCGTCTTTGACATAGTATCACACTCATTCGTCAATCACTATTTTAGTTACGCACCGAAAGAAAAATTATTGACTAAGAAAATTAGACTTGTCAGCTGGTGTACTTTACTCGTAGGTGAGTTTTAACTAGTTTACGACGAACAAACATTTAGACAAACAAAGCGCCCACCCCTTCCGGTAATTTGTATGCGTATGTGCATATGCTATGGGAACGTTATGTTGATTGTCGGAAGATAAAATATACCTACGTATGACATTTACCTTGTTCCTGTGTAACCATGGATATACCTAGAAAAACCGGTCAAGTGCGAGTCAAGGCTCGGACCGGGCGATCTACAGGGATCTGTACTATAATAACGAGTATTTAATTTTGTAAGTATTGATTGAAAAAACTTTTACCGTTTTGCTCACACTTTACAAACTGTTACAGGTGTATCAATTTTTAGTATTTGTTATTCAAATAGAGAATATGACCAATAATTTAGCCAATTTTTAAAATCCTAGGTAGATAATACCATTCATGAGATAGACCTGGTAATAAAATTAACAATTTCGACGGGAACTTACGTCGTTATACGAAAAAAAATTATTCGTAATCGACGTGATGAGCTCTAAAAGAATCGACCCGTTAACTTGTGTGACCCCTCTAGTAAACCTTTACAAATTTTTAGTGTTTTTTTCGGATTTGGGTCAAAGGAATATATATTATGTGAAATTTTAGAGACTAATCGTAAATTGCACGAAACATCATTAAAGTTAAGTCTTCATTAAAATACTTGCTATCCCTTTCTGCGCTCTAGATAGAGATGATACGAGACTTAAGGAAGCCTTAGCATTAAGGAAATTTCTTTCAACTTATCTTATTGTTTAAGCGATCGGACGGATAACGGAGCGACAGTGATACGGCTCCGTTTTCCCCTTCGGGGTACGGATCCCTAAAAATCCTAAAATATTTACATTCATTACGTAAATATTAACAAATACATCATTAAATAGTTGCACGATGCGTCCTTAAGATACTGCCAGGGTACTACACTATGTCTCGTCTCGTGATAGTTTTGAAATCGCACCCACCATGCCTTGTGTACTTAACTGACATAATTTATCATAGGTACAAAAAAGTAGGTATCTATATCTAGGTATTACTATTGCTCAAAATTATCTGACCACTCTTCGACTTTAATCTTATATTACCATTTGATATTTGTATTTAATTATTTATTCAAACATATATTACAATAAGTACATACTAAGCTAAGTAAGTAATAAACAGTGCAGTTGCATAGTTATGTCACAATCTTACGATCCGTAGTTTTTAAACTATGAATTTACTTTTGCCGTTGAAATACGCAGTTTCTTAGTACAAAAATAACGAGGAAAACATAATAATAGAGACGTTTGTAACAAGTTCTCACAATATGACCCAACCAGTGACGGTGATGTTGTGGTAACACTAACAATACTGCAGTTTATTGTAACTACGTCACTGCGATTGCAGTGTTGCACGCAATTACTACCTAAGTGTGTACTTATATTTTGTATTTAATGTCGATTTCGACTTTTGCATATTGAACGTGCCAGAATATCGCCACTCCGGGACCACGGAAGTACTACCTACCTACCTATACCTACATAGTACTCGTACCTTATTATTGTCCGATTTTGAATGGATTTCTTTAAGTTACTTTTTTATCAGTTGATCGCAAGACTTAAGTAGTACATCAGTGGCCCCGGGGTGGCGATATTCTGGCACGTTCAATATGCAAAAGTCGAAATCGACATTAAATCCTCATCTCGCTCGGTACCATAGACGTGTGAGCGTAATACACGTACGTACCTAGCCGCTAGACATTTGCACGTCGAATGCGCCGGAACGGTCCCTCCCACCAGGACAGCACATATTACCATAAAAAATCCTTCTTAAAGTGATAGACTCTAAACTAGATTTTACTTCAAAGCATCGAAAAGTTGATCCGCGAAAAGTTTTCTGCGCTATCAGATAGGTATTTCGTAAATAAGAAACTTGGCTTCTGAATAAGCAATGGTCTATGTATAAAGTATTCATGAAGCAAATACTCTATTCACAAAAAAGTATCTACAAAGATGTATGTATCTACAAAGACTTTCGTAAGCGACCTTCAAAAACAGTCCAAATGTTCAAGTATGAATCCATGAGTTTGGAGTGAGAATTTAACAAGGTTGCGATGACTAAGTAAAGATGCATGCATATTCTAAGAAAAAATTGGCACATTTTAGTTGAACTCGACTTGAGTAAGCCGAATGAGGGATTGCATAATATTATTTAATTAATGAATAAATATTCTGAATCATTTCACTGCAAAACTCATAGGACTACCTAAATAGATCTATAGCATATATAATATAAATTACATCCATTTGAAAGATATAATTTGCATAACATCGATAGAAAATAAATTATTAGTACAGATCAAAACGTCATCAGATACCTAATAATTCTAGTTGATACTGTACCATAGGTAAGTATATCACTAAAGAAAGCGTTAAATGTTATGTACGAACGTACGACAGATGATTTGTTGTTTGGTGAAAGTTCGTGAATTTATTGTATGCAAAATTAACCGGTAATGGCAAAGGACAAAAGATTAATTTCATGCAAATTATAAGTGCTATCGGTAGATTTATTAAAGTGCGTATTATAATTGCAAGTCTAAACGTTCTATCAAACTCGGATTAAATTAAGTACCTATGTACTTACTCGTATTTATTGCCAATTTCTGTTAACACAATAAAATCATTTGAAATTATACCCGAATGCGCGTGCATGCACGCCGAGTAATACTTCGAAGAAATAAATCGATAGCAATCACCGTATTAACATTCTGATGGGAAAATGGCAGCCTCCCAACCCACGATCGATGGCTGGTAAGTACATTGTACTTATTATACAGAATGAATGAAACCAGGTCACATTGTAGCTTCGTATTTTATGTGTTATGACAAGAATCATTAAAATCCAAGTAAGGTATATCGAACCGATACTGTAAATTTACATTTAATTGCACGATTTTGACATTTGCGAGGAGAAAGAGCAAATGCAAATAAGGTGAGTGCGAACGGCATGACGTACTTTATACGAAGCGTCCTAAAAAAATATCTTGTATTAAATATAACTAAATTGAAACTCGTGTTCATTTATATGGGGATCATGGACGTGACAGTTATGCTATGCTATGTTCATTTATATGTCATATCACAGTTGAAAGAGATACTCGTACGAGTACTTATCAAGGAGGATAATTAACTTAGATAGGTAGATTTTTAACGCTTATGCCTCTCTCCCACATCTATACTCGAATTCCCCTATGTTGTACAGTCTACTTATTCCTGGCTTAGGTGAGGATGATGGGGGGCTGTAACCGCGCCTTGGCCTTTCTTTCCCTTATCGGATTCGGCCAAGGCACTGAGCAAATTACTAAAATCTACGAGAAGGTAGGTTATATAAATAATGTATATAAATTGTGTATACATTATTTATATAACCTATAAAAAAACATCAATATCTTGTCCACGAATTCTCTCCGCCAGCCTTTCCAAACCTATTTAACCGCGGACCCCCCTTAGAAAATCAACGATGATCATCGCGGATAAAAGTACTTGAAATTATTTATGTACGGCAAGTACCTATTTGTTTCTCCGAATTTGACCTGGGTGCCGAGAATTAGGTCTTTATAGTGTGTCCGCGGAAACGTTGTTCTACGTAACCTAACCTGTACAAACTAAATTAATTTTCCTCAATCTATATACTCGTACTAGCACGTTTTAATATACTGAAATAAAATTATTTATCCAGGATGTAGACGACAGGTACCAAAAACTTAATACGAGTATGATTGATAAAGCTCAGTCCTCGTGGTCCATTTCATAAGAATTTCGACTTTCTAGTTTTAAGATCAAGAATTAAGGTCGTATTGTGAACTGAGTCGGCGCTGTACGTAAGTACCTACCTACCTATTCTACTGACAATGGCGGCAAAAACATAGACAGTATAAAAACACAATAAGGTTGGTAATTTTGATACAAAAACTATCAACCTTACTAGGGTTTAAGGATTATTACAGGCAACACCATTGCTGTTGCTATCGTTATGTAAACTTAATTGGGTATAATTAACTTTAAAGAAGCTTTTGGGCAATTAATTTTGCGACACGTCATACGAATAGTGACGTTTGATAAATCATCGTCTCCATCATATCAACTTAACATAAAGGTAAGCTAAGCTCCAGACAAAGCAATGTAAGGTAAGTGATACTTGCTATTTGGGATGTGTGTATTTGCCTATCTAACCAATTATATTTAACACATCTGTCGCAGAATCGACAACCGCTGGGGTAGACGAGTTCTGGAGTGGAGACCGCGTTTGGGCAAACGTAGTATGGGACACGCCCCTACTAGATGGAGCAATGATCTGCGCAAGGTGGCTGGCAGCGACTGGATGAGAAGAGCCGAAGATCGGGCTCAATGGCGCGCCCTGGGAGAGGCCTATGTCCAGCAGTGGACTAGAGTATGCTGCTGATGATGGTGAACCATATATTTAATCTTTATAGGTATTCTTATGTGTTTTTTATGTAGTTTCTCTATGTGTCCATTCCCAATATAGTTTGCTCTAATATGGTTTGCTCTCCAATAAATGTGGATCAATTCTCATTTTCTGACGTTTCTCTTTCGAATAGCATGTTTCTATTTTTCTTTTCATCAGACAAGACAATACAAATAAAATAATAATTCAATGGCAGGTAGTTATATAGGTATGTGCATGAGAATTGTATGATGTGCATACTTATGTCTTGAAAGTCTCATTCATTAATAATTGGCAACAATGACAGAAGAATATCAACCAGTCTTAAGTATGACAATTGACAATTCATAGACAACACCAATAGTTCACAGTTCTCTTGAAAACTGCCAATTTTCTCAGTCCTAACAAGCAGCAGGTAAGTAGGTTACTAATTATTACAAATGACCAGATCAAATCACCTTGAATAAATAATTTCCATATTTTTTTTAGCTTTACCACTGTTGTTAATATTTTCCACACTTAATATACAGATTTAAACTTCAACAATGCTGTGTTGAAGATTCCTGGATCAGAGGTAGTACGGTGCTGTGGGTATGACAGTTACTATATTTTATAATCTGGATGAAAAACCCTTGCCTTAGGTACGACAGACGAGATATTGGATAGTCATGAAAGCAAACATTTCAGTTAGCCCATTAATATGTATATGTAATATTAATTTTAATTTTTTTGTTAAGTAACATTTTGTGAATACTCTGTTGTTTAAAATCCGAGAACCACCTTATGCTATTTTACTTATGTGATAGTTTAGGTAGGTGGGTGTATATTTTAAGTTCTTCTGTACCTAGAAGGTCTTGCAGTAAAACCTAAATTAGCAAGGCAAATTAACACTGCTATGTTGCATTGCACAGCTTCCCAAACGTAGATCGTGTACACTGTACAATGTATGTGTCAAGGCGATCTTACAAGTGTTTCGGCAGATTTTGCAGTTTTTGGTTTCACACATTTCATTGAAAATCCACAATCTCAGTAGATACGAGTATAGTGTTGTCAAAACAATGGATTGGTAATTTTATGTATTATGCATTTCTAATGCTAGGTATACTTAAATAAATTAGTAGTTACTTAAAAAAAATCACCCTTTTTTGAATTTATTTTATATATATCATACACTTAGTTAGTCTCCTTACCCATAATTAGGAAAATACAATAATAAACCTACCTTTATGTATCTAAAGAACACCAAATAAAACCATTAGGTAAGTCCAGAGATAGATATAGTTTTACCAACACCATTATTGTAGATCGGTAACTAGGTAGTTACCTGTTCTATTTGAATAGGAACTCCTACACAGGTATGATAACTAACAGTTGATTACAATGACATACCTACCCAAACAGACAGCCACCCACAACTCGGATAACTAGGTATATTAGGTTGATTTTACGGAATGTTGAACACTCTTTACCCCTAGAGTCCTCCAAGAAGTTTGCTAAGTCTGTACCATAGACATAAATTTGTATAAACGAGAGACAGTGAGAAAGCAAGGAGAGCCCAAGTAAAAAAAAACCACTATGCTGCGAGTAACCTGTGTTACTTATTGAACTGAAGTTTTCAACGGGTATCATTTTAAAACTAGGTACCTAAATGGCTTGACTCACTATTTCTGCAGCATTCTTGTATAATATCATCACCATAACTTCTGAGAACAATCTTCTTTTTGTCATCGGTTAAAAATGATGTGAAGGTTAGGAACACAAATTCGTAACTGTCACGCTAGTGTGACAGTTAGGGAAAAAATCCTAACTGTCTGCCTCACTGGTGTGGCAGGATAGTGTGACGGTTAGTCTTACCTCGAAATTTTCAATCCATGTATAAGATATAGGTTGTTGCATCAGGGTGTTGCGAAAATACCAACAGGTGCTCAACACCTGCCTAGTTCTAGACGCGTTTACCGACTTTTTCTCTATGTAATATGTAGGTAGTTACTATTTGCATGTACCGACAATTGGATAAAACGTCAGTTAATAAATCGGCTGTCTACAATACGGTTATTTGATTGCTCGCTCTCGAATACCCTGAAATAGTTAGGGATATTGCACTCTATTTTCCGTTATTCTTAGAACCCATCCAACTATGTTTATAAACATGGTCATTCAAACAAATAATATCCCTTCACCGCTCATTTCGTCCGGAAATTCACTAAACTGACCATAAAATCAAAATCGTCCATAATTAGCAAAAAAACTGGCGCCTCTGACCACTAAAATGCAAATTGGACATTGGACAACCAACCGGTTTTAGAGCTGATCTGAAATGAAACAGACATCATCTATCAGCTCTTGTAGTGCATTAATTAACATACACAAGACATGGCTTGAAATTGAAACGCATTCAAGGGTTTGTAGAGATACTCGTACCTACATAAATAGATAAATGATATGCGATAAAAAGACATTCGTTGATCGAGCAGCCTCTCTACGGCATCTATCATTCGGCAGAATAGCAGACATTTTTTCCGCGAATATACCCACGTAGGCATTTGAAGTCTGACGGCATGGCCATGGCAAGCAAACTTGGAAAGTACAGTTAAAATAACTTTAGAATACTCACGCGACGAGAGGGCCGGCTCGCGGAGATGCTTAGATGAGATTAGGTTTTTTTAGACACTGTTGTAACTCACAAGACTTTCAGTTCACTGCTGCTATCTGCCACAAAAAGTTCTTATCTATGTATACGTGTGTATATTTGTGATAGTTCACAAGTTAGTAAAGTTCTAAATTCGGTTTACAGCTGGGAACAGCAGATAGTAAAATTCCCCTACAAACGTCTCAACAGCGCGGAGCAGCGCGGCGAATGGTTTCATATGGGCGGCGGCTAGCTGTTTAACTCAGTGTGACCAGTGCACTATTTAAAAAAATCTGCTAAAATACATATATTTTTTATTATATATACTACAAAATCAAATTGTGAATCAAAAAGTGCTATTTCCTAAAAGCATTTTTAAGTAAAAATAAAGATATACCTAAAAACCAATTATAATTATTATTATCACGAAAAAAAAACATTTTCTTGCTTCTTTGAGCATTGTCAGTTTTTTACTAATACAGTAAATACCCCGCTTTACGGGACCCCGTATTGCGTGGATTTCTGCAAACATTGACCGGGGTATTCCCTACAAACTGTTTTCTAGTGCGACTTTCCTTCTCTATATTAGCTCAGACTAGAGGATTCCCCAGAAAATGTTTTCCTTTGTGACTTGCCGTCTTTTTGTTAGCTCACCAGGTATGCAAGAATGTAAACAAAACTCAACCCAAAATCTTTTAATATTATGTACCTATTGTTTTTAAGCAAACCCCGATATACGCGAATTTTACTTAACGCGATTTTCTTTGGAACGCATCCCTCGCGTAAAGTTATTTGTTTGTATGAATACGGGTGTACATTTTACATATTCTGCCATAACTGGCGGGAAAACATTGAGTACCAAGCAATATTCTAATGCACACAATTAATATAAAAAATGTACAAAGCTAAGTAACATCATAAAAATCGTTAAGTAATGTTTAAATTAATAAATTAGTTACAAAAACACACAAAATGACATATTTTGTCCGAAAAGTATTCTTTCCGTTGTGTCGTGTCGTGCCGGCCATAAAGAATAGCACCACCCCATCTCTGCCCGTGGGTGTCGTACAAGGCGACTAAGGGACTTGGTTGATACCATTCTACACCTATAGTAGACGGCCATGGGCTCACCACCTATCAAGTTAGTTCACAAATTAAAATTTGTAGATTTGCCGTAAGCGGCAAAAAGTGGGAACTATCTATAATGAAGGTGGTTCCTCTGTTTACCCCCCTCGGGGATTATGGACGTGAGAGTTATTCTATAAAAGTATTCTGTTAAAACACTCGTAAGTAATAGCGCAGTAGGTATTAGAAAAACGCAGGCAAAGTTTATCTTTGTTTCGCGAGTTTCGGTCGTGAATTTGAGATACCTACCGTAGTACATTGCTGACTATTACGTTTTACAAAAATTGCTGTTTCATTCTATATAATTATAAATAGAAACAAGAGGCTTTACAAAGAAAGGTCTACAGATATCTTGCTGTCTTAAACCGCAAATCGCTCCGGTACATCCCTTCTGTGCCCTGATTACACTACATAGCCGTGGTAGGATGACATGACAGACGACAGTTGAAATGTTTGAAACTTTTGATAACTTGTTAAGCGGAAAGTAAAATTGACGTATCTTTGTATAAAGGTGGTCTGTGTTCGGCTCCCATGCGCATTGTTGATCAATCAATAGTCCTAAGAATTTTGTTACATTTACAGCTTCGATTGGTTTTATAATTTAGGTTTTTCGGTTTTTTATTATTATTTTTTAGATTTTTTATTAGATTTTTGATTTATTTGGTGCAAAATTTACGACATTCCTTTTTAATGAACATTACAATCCTATTTATTCAATAGAATTGATTTCGAAATTATTGTATAAAAGCAATACTTATTCGAAAATTTCTTTTCGGATTCAACCCAATAAGTTAGGTATAATTGATTACTTACAGTTTTATATTAGTTATTTCTTTGTTTTGTTATTAAAAACCTTTCAAATTATTAAGATTTTTATTTCTTTCAAGTTCATAGTTTAGATAAAGTGTTTCTATCTATCTATCTTTGTTGTTTTTGAATACCACCGTACTATCGTCTGCAAAGAGTATAATTGGATATTTGATGTGTTTGGGCAAATCATTTATATAAATGGGAAATAGGAGCGGGCCTAACACACTTCCTTTACAGGTACCTGAAGTATATAGATACGAAGTAATAAATACGAAGAACACTAGATTCCTGTTACAGATATCTAGTTTCTTCCTATTCTTTAAAATTTATTTTAGTAATATCGGTATATTGTTTCCTTTGATACAGATGACACAGATTTACATTATAATAGGGAAGAGTAGGAGTGAAAACACCTATATCTTTCACCGGAAATTATATAAAAAAAATATAGAGTAACTACTTCGGCCTGCCTCTAGCAACAATAATAAGGATGACATATTCACTTAACGCTATGAACTGAATAAGTGCGTGCGTTAGTATAGGTATGGTAACCAATTAACAAGGTTTTCCCAGCCTTCACAATGTATGAAGATTTCAGTTACTGATTGATAATATTAATAAGTAGGTAATTAAAAGGCGTGAAAGTAAATTTTAAATAAATAATAGTAACCGACGTTACTGAAGTCGGCGCCCAACCAAACGATACAAAAGAGCTGACTTCAGTGAAATTTAATATTTTTAAAATTTTAATATTACGGTCTACTATAATAACCAAATATTAGTTTCACTTAAATTCATAATTATAATATGAAATGTAAAAAATAAATGATTAAAACTAAACAATTTACATATAATGCTGTAACCTTAAAACCATGGCAACACTAATATGCGGGGAGCGGGCGGGTGAAACGTCATTGTTGAGTGAAGGGAGAGCGAAGCGAGCGGTGAGCGGCGCGATGACCGAATAGGCGCTTTTAACATTACCGTGCAGTTACCGTCCACGATATTATCGTCGACGTCCACGATAATATTGTCAACGTCCACGATTAACTTTTATAATTTACATATCGGTAGGTGAGAAGCGGGTCGGGAGGAGCGAGGGCGACCTCACTCACACGTCTTTAATATTCTTGTAGGTACACGCTACCACTACACTCTCAACTTTGCCGTGACAATTTGCCTAGGTGTGCCACGGCAACTATAAAAGTGTCTTCATACAGGTCCATACATTTCGCTTCCCTGTTATATCGTGAGGGTAAAACGTGCTGTTACCGTTCAAAATTATAAAAGCAGCCAATATTTGCGATGCGATGTGGTAGGTATGTACTCTCTGGGTGGATACCATAATCAGCTCTCGCTCGATTTATTGGCGTGTCGATTCTGTGTACTGCTAAATCTAAAGTTAAAACTAAATGAAACTTTCACGCAACTGTCCTTCATATGAAGGTGGCTCTTCTTTATGGCCGGTTTACGTTTAGTCAAGTACAGTGGCGAGTTCAATTCAAGCTGCCTTGCCAGCGAATCCAAATATTGTTTGACTGGTCAGGCACTCGGTATTTTACTCGCCACTGTACTTGACCAAGTGTAAACCGGGCATTTAGCGATGTTAATTTAGCGAGTGAGCCCCAAAGCGGTACTATTACGTCGTTAGAAGTTGGCTACTAGTAGAAGTATCTATCTATCACACACGATTCACAATTCACAATTCGAATCATCTCGCCTTGCCGCCATCACTACGTGAGACGGTCCAAAAATTGTTAGTCAACGGCTTGTTATCAACCTTATTGTTTTACTTTTATTATCCCTTGGAGGCAAATTTTATCACAAACTCCTTGGCCAAATATCACTGGCCGGCGAACTTTAGTTATTTTTTAATTAATTGTTAAAAAAAACATGTCTGTCACTTTTCAATCGCTACGATAGAGGTAACGCAGGAAGAATTTCGTGTTATGATCTATTATGACGCCAGTTTATGCTAGATAAATTCAAAGGAGGTAACCCACAACAGGTGACCTACATCTTGACTTACGATGAATCTTGGATATACAGCTACGACCCGCTTACGAAACAGCAATCAACAGAATAGGTCTTTGGAGAAGACGATTTTGCCCACTAAGGTTATTCGCGCTCTAAACGTCAACAAAAAAATGATTGCCTTTTTTTCCGTCGTAGTGGGCCTGTAGCCGTAATTCCACTAGAAGATCAAAGAACAGTTAATAGCCAATGGTATAGCGAGGTTTGCCTGCCGCAAGCCTTTCAGGAGTTGAGTGACGATCGTCCGACGCGTGGTATAATTTTTCACAAAGAACGCTCCCGCTCACACGGCCGCCAGAACCATGGACTTTTTAACCCATTTAGGCGTGCAATTGCTATCACATCCCCCTACTGACTTGGCCACGTGTGATTTCTTTTTGTTCCCCACATTGTAAATATAAGTCTCTGCGGGGAAGGAAATGTACGACAGCGGACGAAGCATTAGACCAATTTAGGCGACTTTTTTTTCGACCTTCCTTATAGAACAGGCAAGTAGTTACAAACGACTTGCCTGTTCTTGTTGTTCTGTTCTTAGGGAGCTGTCTTATTGCCCCATCTCAAATTTCCACCCTGTATATATAGATACGAGTAGGTACCCCTATTATACATAAACTCACAAAATGTCTAGCTGCTTGGCTTGCCTGATTGATCTAAAATGCGCAGGAGTGGACTATGTTAATTTCTAGATCGCCTTGCGCAGCGAATGGTTGAAATCCGTGTCAATGTATCTAACTAATCTTATACAGGTATCACCATTTTGCTGTATTTAAATAATCTTTTATCTATGCTATAGGTATTCAGACGAAAATTATTTTGATCAAAGAATTTGGAATTGTGCTTTATTCATTAGGCTAAGTACCTATGTAATTGTATTTGTAATGTGGCTCGTAAGGAGATACCAGATGTGAACAATAGAGGAAACATTTTACTGAGCTAAACTAACGCCTCCCGAAAAAAAACATTTTTACCTTTTATCAAAAAGTGGACAGTAGAATTGTTCCACAGAGGTACCTAATCGATGTTTTTTAATGATGTATTAATAGCCTCATCAAACAGTAAGAAGTGCTAAAGCTGCGTATCCATTTGAGGCAGCTCGGGGTCGAGGCACGCACTGCTCGCAGATTTGCTCAAATGCGTACGTGGCTCGACCTGAGGCTGCCTCGGATACGCGCATGCTCGGGGACGAGCCATCTGGTCTCGGTTTTTTGCCCGTGCTCAAAGACGCCTCGGTGCTCAGTATGGATGTGTTTTCGAATTCCGACACGCATGTGCGTGTCTCGGATTGTGTTGACGTTTCGTTTCTACGTTTGGAAATGCAAAATATACATTTGGATTTAAAAATTTTAATTTTGAACCTCTGAACATTGGGGCAATATTAGTAGGTACACTAATGGCATTATGCCTAAGTACTAAAATATTTTAGTATAATTTAATTAAGTATATAGGTAGTTTACTCCTTGATTTATTTAAGTAGGTAAACAGATTATTAATTTTAAACCAATAAATTACTAATTCATACGTATAGGTACTTATAAAATTAGCTTAAGAAGAATCATTTTTTTGTCCGGGAAAATTTCTGAACGTCGTAGGTACTGATTTTGGGGTACCGTAAAACGTGGATACTTGGGACAACGTGGTTACTTGGGACAAACATGGGACAGTTTAGAAATCGGTCTGGCAACACTAAATTCTATAATTTATGGTCAGTTGACAATGGCTTCTGTGTTCGTAAGGTACTAACGGTTGTATCTTTTTGTGGCAATAATCAACTGTTGTGAACAAACGGATGGTTTCGAGCGTTTGTTGTGAGTATCAGTAAAATTGGTGTGTTTTTATATTGTAAACTTCTGCAGATAAGTTGTAAACTGTACAAATTTGTGAAACTCTTTTTTGCTGGTGAAGTTGCGTAGTTATTGGAGTATCTAATTTACCTTTTCGTTAAAGGTTGCAGTGAACATTTTGTAAACTACGACTAATTTATTCCGTCGGTACCGTGTTTTGGGGTTACTTGGGACCATGTCCCAAGAAACCCCGAGTAACGAACGTCCCAAGTTACTCGTCCCAAGTTTACTAATAATTTCTTGTGTTAGAATAATATGCCCCGAAAACACCAAAAGGCCCCGGGTTCCAGGCCATATGCTAACTGGTCTGAACAAACTCTACAAACAGCTTTAGCAGATATACGAGCAGGAACACTTTCTTACAGAGATGCACAGGATAAATATAATATCCCTAAATCGACCTTGCAAAGGAAAATAAATAACAAGAATATGAAAAAAGTTGGTAGACCTACAGAATTACATTCTGAGGAGGAGATCCAGCTGGTTGATGGATTGATTGTCTTGGTCGATTGGGGGTATCCTGTCTCACATCTCGAGCTAAGACTGTTAGTGAAATCATACTTGGATTCTATCGGTAAATTGTTATCTTTTGTAAAATCAATGTTTTATATTTTTATTATTACCTTTTTATAAAAAGCAATATATTTTTTACAGGAGTGGTGAACCCAAGATTTAAAGACAATATGCCGAGTGAAGAATGGTGCGTTTCATTTTTAGAAAGACATAAAAATCGTCTCACTACAAGGTTATGCTCGAATATCAAGAGGGCCCGATCTGAGCTATCAAGAGAACAATTGACAGAATATTTTACTAATCTCAAGGAATCTCTCATTGGCGTTACTCCTGACAATATCATCAATTTTGACGAGACAAATATGTCTGATGATCCGGGGAGGAAAAAAGTTCTTATAAAACGGGGAAGCAAACGGGCAGATAGAATTATTGACTCTTCAAAAAGTAGCACTTCCGTTATGTTTGCAGCCACCGCAACGGGTGTGCTATTACCCCTATATATAGTCTACAAGGCAGAACACATCCATACTACATGGACGCAAGGTGGATGGCCAGGCACAAGATACAATCGTTCACGGTCAGGGTGGTTTGACAGTGTGCTCTTCGAAGATTTTTTTGAGACAGTGATTATTAAATATTTTGAAGGCATTGAAAAAGAAAAAGGAGAAAAATGCCTAAAATTGATAATAGGTGACAATTTGAGCTCACACGTATCATTGAGTGTTATAAAGAAATGTGAGGAACATGGCATAAGATTTGTGTTTATGCCCCCCAATGCTACACACTTGTGTCAACCTCTGGATGTAGCATTTTTCAGAGCTCTAAAGCAATCCTGGAGGAACAAGTTGACGGAATGGAAGCTTCAAAATAGGGGCATAGTACCAAAGGACATCTTCCCACGTCTTTTAAAGAATACTTTGATAAATATGGGAGACAAGATCAAAACAAACATTATCTCTGGATTTAAAGCAGCTGGTATATATCCATGTGACCCAAACGCTGTATTAAAAAGATTACCGGAAGAACCCCAGCAAAACGCCTCATCTGATACACATTGGTCTGATGTGTTTTTGGACTACTTAAAGAAAGGGAGAGAAAAACCATCAACCCAAAGACAAAGAAGGAGGCGATTAAATGTTGCACCAGGAAAAAGTGTAGCTGAGAGTGATTTTGACATGCCATCCACTTCTAATCAAGTGCTGTCAGATTCTCGAGTGTCATCACCTCTCAATGAAATAGAAGTTGTATGTTATGGAAGTGACAATGAAAGTAATTCATCTGAGAACGCTGTTACTGGAGGTGACCCTCTCACGATGGGAATTGAAAGAGATATTTATTTTGATACAGAAACTAACAATCAAAGCGACCATGATGAAACTGCTCAAACTGTGAGTTCACAATTGATGGAAGAAGGTAGTACACTAGAAGACAGACAAATGATGGATAATAATTCAGTAGTAGTTAGTGATGAAATTTTGCAAGAAAATGAGAATTTACAACATAACAGAAAGGCATTGAAAAAACTGCAAAAACTCGATGATGAGGAAAACAAAGAAAATGCTATAAGGTCTGAACTACAACGGAATGATATTTGCAAAGTTGATGACTTTGTTCTTGTAAATCTTGTTTACAACGAGAATACAAAAAAACCTGTCAGGAAATATTTTGTTGCAAAAATTCTTTCCATACAACCTGATGGGATTTTATGCAAATTTCTAAGAAAGAGTCAAAAAAATACTTTTATTTATCCTCCAATAGATGATGAAATGATTATCCAAAACAAGGATATAGACAGGATTCTAATGAACCCTACCATTAATCGAGGCCGCCATATCTTCAAGGATATAAAAAACATTAAGTTCTAAAAATTTATGTGGTGTCCCATGTTTCAATATTTTGTTTTGGATTTCTGTTATGTTGTCCCAAGTTAAATTTTAACGAATTTGGAAAAAAATTGTATTATTAAATTTTGACTGTTTACAACCCTATTATTTATGTTTAAGCATTAGTTATAAGCATGATAAGCAGTTAACGTGTTAATTGCTGTGTTAGCACTGCTATATGAATAAATATTCTACTTCTTTGAATTTTCTTGTTTATTTTCCAAAATACACGTCATATATAAATCAAAAATACTTTCCTGAGTAATTTTTTTTTCTCTTATGTCCCATGTTACATGTGTATATATCTAACTTGAGCACATCAAGAGATATCGTGGTTGTCTCAAGTTACCCCGTATCCCCGATAACTTGGGACAGACATAAAAAAAAATATATAAAATCACATAACGTATTTCTTATTTATATCGTCACCTGCAACGATTCTACGATGCAGGACTTGAAGCTTTCTTTAGTTGAAATGATATAATATAACTAAATAAAGAAATTGTAGACGGTCAAAAGTCTATACTGTCCCAAGTATCCACGTTTTACGGTAATGCAAAAAAATAAAAATAAATGAAATATTCTATAGTTTTATCGCGAATTACACCGAAATATATTTACAGATGTTTCATCCACAAAGGAGGAGTTTTTTTGTTTTTTAAATTGATAATAAAGACTCAATCAGCTGTTGTGACTTTTGACGCCATCTTGTGCGCCGCACCACCGCGAGGCTGCGAGCGCGTTGCCTCACCCGGCTCACCGACTTCGAGACAGCCTCGACTGCAAACATTGAGCACGATGTGCGTGGGCGAGGCTGCTCGGCCGAGTTTGCTCAAATCCGTACCCACCTTAAAAGTGGCCACTTTGACACATTCGGCTTTCTACTTCCTATTGTTTCAATATCATACTAAAACATTATTTAAACAAATTCTTCACCCGGGGAACAATTCTAGGTACCTACTGTCCACTTTTCTAGTAAATGCCTTTATTCAGGAGGGATTTTTTTTCGGGAGTGGCGCTATTGTTTATTACGCTTCTATTTCTATAAATAGGTTTTTTCGGAAGCACGTTTTTTAAACCTGCGACACCATGTTTGGCTTGCTCTATAATTAAAATTTATTAACTATCTGTCTGAGCTATAGCATTATAGATAGGTAAGTAGGTATTTACCTATTTAGGAACTAAAATTGACATCGAACACAAAAACGATTACACAAGTAAGTACAGATTGTTTGGTCTGATCAACGATTGATCGGATGTAACGTTATGCCAAATTTTCATTTTAACGTAAGTTTTTTTAAATCTAGTCACACGAGAGTTTGTCCGCCTAGTTTCGAAAAGAAAAAGGGCGATAAAATTTTCGAGATAAGTCTTACCGTGAGTTTCAAGAAACGTCCTTAATGTTAAGGCTTCCTTAAGTATCGTATCATCTCTTTCTAGAGCTATGGCGTAGAAAGGGATAACATGTCTTTTAATGAAGACTGAACTTTAAGGACGTTTCGTGCAACTAATGTTTAGTCTCTCGTATAGTACGTTTCACATGGTTAAAGCAGAGTCCGAGTGCAAAAATTTTATGATAACATTAAAAACTCGTTAATTTATTGTTTTACGATTTTGTTTTCCATGACCAGTGAGTGATGCCTGTGCTGACCACAGACTCCTGACTCATGCCACTGACCGACACGTCGCCCGCATTGTCTATCCATACTTAATAATCATGTACGGTCCTAGCTATAGTTGCAAAATGACGTAATATTACCCAAAGGACCGGATATTTTTGGTTAACTTACGGTAATTTATTTAAATGACCGTAATTTTAATTTAATTTACCCCGACCTTGAACATTTTTATTCATTTGTTTTTGGTTTTCCTAATGTTTAACGAATAATTAGCAAGATTTACATAGCAACCATTAGTTTACAAACTTTTAAGAAAGCAGAAAAAGAAGAATAAGTAACACTTGAATGTCATAACATCATAGTAAAAAATCAATGCAAATAGAAAAATAAATAGTCAGCTCGTACTCTTAAGTACGGCGGCGGTGCGTTTGAACTTTCTTGCGGCAAAGCGGGTTGGGGGTGCGCGGCGAAAGGGGTAGGCAGGGAGTTGTCACGGAGCGCTGTCCGACTCATTAGTTCATCATTCGAATTTTTAGTTATATTGTATTCGCGCGGAACTTGGAACTGTCATATCTCAGCTCAGACTGAGCGTAACATATGACTTGTCAGTTTGTGTTCTTATTTTCTATAAATTCTTAGCCACATGTACCCAGTTATACCTATTTTTTTTTATCGAAAATTGAGTATATCTCGTGTTTTTTTACATCTTAGCCGAAAACTTGTAAAAACAATATTTGTAGCAAATAATTTATACTATCCGATTACAGTTTGTTTTTTTATAAATACCTATCTTAACATATTTTGTACCAACAAATTTTGGAAACCAGTGTTTGGATTCTTAACACACTTTTACTGAATGATAACTAGTTATTAGGCAAAGCTATTAGTAAAAGCGAACACTTGAAATGTCGTCAATTAACACGTTAAATTAGAAATTTACCAAAAATGACCGTCATTTATCATAAATGACGTCATCTATTTTAAATGACCGTAACTTACCATCGTAATTTTATCGATTTACATTTATTATCCTAGCTCGACATTTGATGCTGTTAAATTGATCATAGAATGGTGATTGAAAGATAATCATGTAAGCACCCACCAAATATGATTTTCAAGATAGTACAGTACAAAACCTGAAAATCTACAAGAGATTTATTTATCGCACTATAAGTAGGTACCTACTATACATCGATACGCCCAAAATTCATCTTCACCGTCGAAGAAAATTGTAACCATCAGAATGATAGAGTACTTACAAGTCATTACGCCAAGAATGGTTAAGAAGCCAGCGTTATTGCTCTGAGGGTCCAACGAGGTCTTCGAGCGTTTACTGCGTAAACCAAATAACTACACATGTCGTCAAGTTGAAAAACGGCTTTACTTGTTTGTATTAGGGTTTGTTTTCATTTACACTCAAAAGTGTAGTTAATCGGTTTTTACAGTCTTCATCTCTCATGATTTGGCTGAGGTGTCCTATTCAGGCTTAACAAAACTAAAAGCCTGTGTTCAGCCAGGGTATAGGTCATTTGGAATAATATTTATAGAAATGAATCCTGAATGTCATCATGTTTTAATTTATTTTGTTGATTTATTTGTATATTTAATATGTTTTTCCCAGTGACAAGAACTTAGTGACCAACAAGGTAATAAAAGTGAAGCCGATTATGACATTCTACAAGTTGCAAGTTGTGGGGTAGGTAAATAAAGGTAGTCCGTGTCTCACTGATAAACATGCCAGTAACCGTAATTATATCTTGGGTTCCGTTCCTCTCCCTGAGTCAACTACCTACCTATCTGTTTGAAATAATCTATAATTATTCATGTCTGTAGGCGCATACTATCAATACTATGTGATTAGTAGTAGTTCTTGGTTCGGAAGCCTCGCACCTATACAGAAGATCAGGGTTCGATTTCAGTTCTCGCAAAAAGTAATCTCACAAAAAGTAGTCTATCTGGGGTTAGTATATTGTACAATCATGACACCAGGAAGTTACAGCAAATTCTACTTAGCTAATCATGAAGAGATATGTATTTAATTATTTTTGTTACAATAATGGAAATACACTGTTTAGGTACATGCTAGTTTGAGGTTGAAGGGGAAAGTTGAGAAACACAAAAAGATATCCTTTGATGCAGAACAAGTCGTACAATATTTAGAATGATTTGATCGTGTAAAGCTTTCGTGGTTTTGACAAATTTGCTATTTCACCGATGTAGCGGCCTTACAGCGGCAAAGCTGAAGCAGGACCTGCTGAATAGGTACATGAAGACACTCTTTTATGTTAGCAGCGCATCGAAAACCAGCTATAACATTATACCTATAGTGAGATGAGATGTGTATGGGTGACGGTGACCACTTATCAATATTTGCTCGCCTGCAATCAATTAGTATTTTTTGAAGTAGCTACTGTATAGAGCGTGAACGTAAATAACTAGAGCGTTAGAGTCCGATTATAATTCTCGATTTACCTAGGCGACTTGCGATATACATGACCTAGATTGAAGCAAGTAAATGATAATCAATTATGTATGGAATAATTCCAATGTCAAATGAGAGTCTCGAAAACATATTATTTCTCCAATGACTATGGGATCACTATAGACCCTGTTACTTATTTACATACTCTTAGTAGAAAAGTAACGTTTGTTACCAATAGGTAACACAATTAAAAACGTGACATTGTTATTAACACATCTTCCAATTTGTGTGACATCTTATGGTAAGTATGACGTCACTAACAATTCTACTTGGTCTACATTAAAAAGTTAGCAAATTGAGAAAGATGGCTAAATGCTAATGTTCTAGCAGCTTGAAAATTTATATAGTTGACTTATTGCGAACGATAGTACAGGGAGTTCAAAAAGTACATAGGTAAAGTGCGAAAGTTGGCAATGTGCGTGATTGTCATAATCACAATGATTGTGACAGTGATTTGGTAAATCTCCATGAGAATTAGGTAACATGCCGAGAGAAAAGACCACAATGGTGTATTGTGGTATAAATCAATCAGTGCCAGTACCACCAATGATCCTGGACGGTAGGTTTAAGTTCAGAGGTCAGCGAAGGGAAACAATTTTCCAAATAGCATGTAATTGAATGCCATCATTGATTAATATGTAACGTACCTAATCCATTGTTTACAAAGTTATCAAAATCTCTTTCGCTTGAATTATCAATTATACCTTATGTATGTATGATGTCACACGAATCACAATTATTATTATGAAATGTAATGTGGCTCGATTTTACATCTGCGTATAAAATAGAACGGTATTGGTAAAATTCTATTGGAATATAACTGTGGAAACGAGCGGTAGAAAACAAATAACAATATTTATACAATTCATGCGTGTTCCTTCGTGAACAGTGCTGAACTGCTGAAGCAGCCTTTCTTACGAACGAACTGCTTTCTCACTTTCATCTAAGCGTACATCTAAGTGTACATAGTACAGTTTTCATGTTACTTAGACCACTCTTGCATCGGTCCCTTCAAATGTGATAAATATTGAAATTCTTAATATCACTTGACCGAGGTCGCTAATCGTCATTTTTCTACTCTACCATTGCACCAAAAACTGCATAATCTAGGCGCCACATCAATCTGTCCGCTCTAAGGTCCGCTCGGAATATCTGTCGTCGAGTTCGAGTTACGGCCGCGACGAAATACAAACGTGTTCCGTGCATTTATGCAGTGCATCTTACTTAACGTCACTCGTTGCAGCGGATACACAGCACATGACTTCTTAGAAACATAGATTATTAGTGGAACTCATGGTCAACGAAAAACAATCCTTGAAATGGTCAATTTCGTAGTTACACTGCTGTATACAAAATGAGATGGACAACAAACGGAACGTATAACGAAAACGGAATGAAGCGTATATAATGTATATGACGGTGTTTAACTATCTACCCTGAAGTTTATCTAAATTATATAAAAGGAAACATGGCGTTTGCCGAAAAACAAATCTATGGTTCTTTGACTATTATTGTTAATAAACACATCACTTAAAAAAGAAAACATCTTCTTGACTTGAAAAAGAAAATGAAGAAAAGGAAAAAGTGTTTGTAGAGCTATACCTACCGATTACCTAAGTCGTGAGTTGTATGTACAATCTTGTTCAATTCACCTATCTAGATAAGTACCTATAGGTAGTTGGTAAAGGTATGTCTCTTAGATTCAGTGAGATCATTTTGCATCGTAAAGGCGTGTCCATGCCCTTTGCTAATAGACTGAGCTATGTTATGCGTACTGTTAAATGAGCCGGCTGTGGAAATTACGAAGGTCATGTACGTAGGTAACTTTACCTACTTCCATAGTAAGTAGCCAATTTTGTTACAGCGTACAGAAATATTTTTCATTAAGTAAACGAGTTAGTTGCATGCAAAAATTAATACTAATAGTAGACTGCGAGGGTACAAGGTTTAAAACATATGTTTAAGTACCTACCTATAAATCGTGGAATACCTTACAGTTATGTTAATATGTACATTACCTAGGGCGATTCATTAATTTTTAGTCGAAAGAAAATAAAAGAAATATTACAAATGTTTATTTACAACTTTTCAAAGTATTCCCCTGCGGCATTAATGCACTTATGCATTCGACTGAACCCAGCTTTCACAACATGTGAAAAACCTTGCGGAAGGTCGAAAAAAAGTCTACTTAGTCTTCTTCGTGGGGATCAAAAAGAAGTAACACAGAGCCAAGTCAAGACTGTAGCATGTAGAATGTGATAGCAATTGCACGCCCGAATGGGTTAAAAAGTCAAAAAATTATTAATCTCCTTTGGCCACTTACTCTGCTTTAATTTCAATACTTCGATCGTCGCGCTGTATTCAATCGTTCTCCTTGAAGTAGGTGAAAATGTGATTACAAGATGTGACCCAGACAAACAAACTGACAAAGAGAGAATTTATGTTAAAAAATATAGTAACAAAATAGGTATCTAAGTACCTATTACCCCTATTTGAGCTCATAACTTGTTCTGCCTGCCTAGGTACATAGTGGTCAAGAAACGAACCTATTCAACGAACTACCTCTTTGTTCATTAATTTCGCAACATTACCCTGCTCATTTAGCTGTGTAATGAATGCATTCATAAAATTTAATTGAAATGTAATAGTTTAGTACATAAAAATTGCATTTTTTAAAATTCGTTTACAAATGCAAGCTACCTACAGCATCATGCACCCTTCGCATATTTATGTTTTGTTATTTTTTCTCAGTAAGTGATAATGATAAATCGTGTTTCGTTTCATTGGGTATCACGGTATTTGGTTCAATTACTTTTTAAGTTTATAAGTAGGTAGGTAGATATAGTACGTGACATCCCCGGAATGCTGGTTCCTAGTGATGTGACAAATACGTTGGGTATATTATCAATAAATATATATTCTATGATCTATCGCATAGATCTATTATAGAAAGGAATTATCGCGCTATCAGTGTTTATTCTATATCTACGCTGTGACCGACGTTCACAGGGTTCTTATGCAGCTCGATTCTGTATAGATAAAAATGAGTGCCAAAGTTAAGCTTCTATTTTAACGGATATTTTATCGCACAGTAAGCCTATTCACATTGATCTACTTCATAGATTCTATCATATATAACATAGAATAGAAAAAGTGACAACGTTCCCCAAGATCCTCGTGCCTTGTAATTGTAATTTACCGATATCGAATATTCGACTCAATTCGCATCACCGTGCTAAGGGCCACTACAAACTGGCGTTTTAGTCATGATCTGTCATCAAAATAAACCAAATCTAGATTAGATATATCCATAGCTTTATCGGAACTGAACACTGTCTCATAGTACCCAAATAAACCTTTCTTTACGTACCATGCATGTTCGATATATCAAAGCGAACGTCAAGATTAATTTCTAGTCAGACCCGACGGATGGCAACGCCGTAAGCGCTCCGATACCGTGCCCTTAATTTACTTAGCAACTATTTTCGTTAAAAAAATATTAAAATTTACAGAAATATTGATTGGACAGAGCTTTGGAGAATACGACTTTGAATTGGAAGGGAAATTACGTGTGGGACAACATTTCATAGAAAGATTAAGAACACGCATCATGGAAAAAAAACAGTTTGCAGCACCCGAAATACAAGCAGATTTTCCTCGAGAATCGGTTACCACTAGTATAAGCGAAAAGGTTAAACATATTTTATCCAGAAAGTCAGATACTTCAGTTAAATCGTTGATAAGTGTATATTTAGAACACATAACAGAAAAAGACATTAATAGACTAAAATCTCTAAGTCGAACTATACAAAAACAATTGGAAATAAATATAGATATTGTAGCAATATTACATCAATCTATTTCTAGTTATTTAGCAAAACTGCGGAGTCACATCACTTTGCTGAGTAAAAAAAGAAAACAATCGGAAATAGATAAAGAGTTCCTTCTTTTTGATGTCATTGAAACTTCTAATAAATTACTCTACAGTGAATCTAGAAAATTACTCAACGAAATTATTAACCAGAACCATAATAAACTACTAGAAGATGATATTCAATTAGTTACTGATACTATTTTCAGAAACAATATTGATCATAAAAGAGAAGATTTCAAGTATATCTGTCGCATGCTCAAAATTTGCAAACCTTTTCCAGGTTTCTCCGATTATTTTGCCGATCTTTGCAGTGAAATACTAAAATATCCTGATAATAAATTTCAATATTTCGTTAAGAAACTGGTAACAATAGTCAGAAGCAAGTGGAATTATTTTGTTTCTTTATTGGGTCGATCAACAGTAAAGAAAATTGGGTCAAAGTTGAAAATGTTACTTAATGATACTGAAAACATCAGAGAACTTATTTCTGTTTTACGAGGATTTATAACTCTAAGACATAACTTCATAATTAGCAACAATGACGTTTTAAGAATTAAAACTAAGGCAGGTCGCATACTATTGGACATTATTGATAAAGCATTTGAAATTGATGGCGAAGATATAGTGATTATGCATTTTGACACTACAGTGAAAGCTCTAAGGGATTGGACAACAGGTTTTAGAAGTGACTTAGATACAGTACTCTACACATTCCTAAACGATGTTACAGAAACACTTGGAAGGAATTGGGATTCAGATACGAAGCTTGAAATAAAAACACTTGTTGAAGTTATGATGAAGGGTAAGACCAAAAACGATGTTTTGTATAAAAACTTGTTCTCAAAGGGATCGAAGTTTATGAATTTGCCTCAAATCGCACTTAATAAAACAAGTGAACACTCTGGCTTAAGAACTCGTGTTAGATAAAGTTTAATATTTTTTATTAGGTACGTGAATTTCTTAAGAGGTAGGGTAGGTAGGGTAGGTAAAGTCACTTATGATTTTGAGGACTACTACATATTTATGTAGGTAGAACCTTTTTTTATAGAACATGTATCTGCTATAAGTATTGGTATATGTAAGTTCTATGTTAGTTATGTGCAGAAGGAGTATTTAGTTTACCTCTTATAGAAAGTGTTTATTACAAGAAACTGTTTGAAGGTTAATGGTTGGGAATAGTTTTTGAGTTACAGAGTCTTTTCTTTACTTCGCTTATTGCGTAAGTATAAATCGGAAATAAAAAAGTTCAACAGAACATGAAGTCTTATTTTGAATATATATATATATATATATATATATATATATATATATATATATATATATATATATATATATATATATATATATCTGTCTTGGCACTCTTCTTGGAATGTTTAATTGTAATTATATTATTATGTAACAAAGGTTTCTACAGAATTTTAGATTAGCAATCAGTATGTTATGCGACTAAAATAATTGTTTAGCTAACTGTATAAAATCGTCAGGCACACTATAAAAAGAATTTTATTTAAGAATTTGCATTTTATACTTGCTTTACAACTTATGACTGTGAATTATGAATTTATGACTTTTACTATTACAACGTGCCAAAACATACAATTCGTGTTACGATTGTCGATCGCAATCCATTGAAAATGTCAACCATCGACCATTAATTAAATTTAAAAATTGCTTGAAAGTGTCATTTTGTAAGATAGGTACATATACCTACTTACCACGGAAATTGGACTAGTAGCGAGCGTCCTCGCCTCTAAAATGATGATATAGGCACTGACGGCGAACCAAGGACTTGGGCAAAAGCCCATAATACAATTTTGACAAATTTCATTTAACATTTCAAATTTCAATGACCGACTGATTGGAGATCCACACAGCGCATGCGTCGATTGGCAGATGCGGTTTCCATATAACCCTCCAAACTTCTCTAACGCAATCTACAATACATAGGGTGAATTTTTTCTACTTATGTACACACGAGTAGACAAGGTGCCCACTAAACCAAAAGCACGTGCCAGTAACAATAGGGTTTTATAGCTAACCAATCTTAAGGTTTATTCCCTTAATAACTGCACGGCACTAAAGTTTATTTTGAACAACAATGCGAGTTCGGAATGTTTAGTCTTGATTGGAACTCGATTTACAATCGATTGTTTGTTTTTCGAACCCGATCGTGGTGAAGATCGTGGTGCACAATTTTCTGTAGTTTGCATCATGCATTCATATAAGTACTTACTTACACCAACCTACCTTATCGTACTATAGGGTAAATCATTATAGTGATTTTCCGCCATAACAAATTAATAAGGGTATAACAAAAACTCCTTATCGTCTCGAAAGGGGAGGGTTCATTATCCATAACTGAATAACTTTCACTATGGAGCCAACTCTGAAATCGCGAAAAGAAACCAGCTGTTTCATACATTTCGGTCTTGTGGGTATTGAGCTTTTGTATGGAAGATCTTGGAAACCCTACCAATTCAAACATTATAAAAATTGTTCGCTAAAATACTTGTTGTTGAGATTTAAGCCTATACGAATAGAATATTTACATGTCAAACTGAAAGCACTTCTCTTTTTGGTCGAGGGTTAAAATCAATTCGTTATCAATTTCAGTCTCATTAACAGTTTCTGAAATCCCTTTTGCTAACTCGTTACTTATTTAACGGTACCTAATCATCGCATGCTTCTAGCGAACGACATAACGTCGCGATATCAACTCACGGTCGTCGATTCGATTCCCCGGATGAGTAAACCTGTCCGATTAATTGTCACCGATTGCTACGATAACGGACCTTGCTACATCGCTCCGATATGCATGGACTTGACACTGAGGCCTGTGGCAAAACTTATGCCCATACCATATAAAGCTTACAGGGTGTAGAAAAACCACAGAAATCGGACTAGTGACACCCTAGTCTCGAAAACCTATCGCTTCGAGTGTAAAATGTACAGCTGTAAAATGTACAGGCAGACAGACTATGTAACAGAAGTGGTACCAAATCAACTTCAATACAGTTCAATGCTTTTATTAACAATTTAAAAACCGATTTAAACCAATATTCGGCTTAAATGTTAATTTATTCTCTGGATAGGTATACCTATACAAATATATACAGAAATACCTTGAGGAGTGTCCGTGTCCGAGTGACTAGAAAACGCCGGACTCCCACGGCAGAAGTCTGGGTTCGAAACCATGCAATGATCATGAGTTGTCAATCAGTTTTTAGGTTTTTATCGACTACTCTTACGGTGAAGGGTGGGTAACTCGTGACTGAGATAATCATGCAGTGTCTGAAATGGGGAAGGCAATGGCAAACCACTCCACAAGCTACCAAGAGAGTCACTCGTTCTTTATAGTTTATTCCACGACCTTCATCAATGAGTGAAGAATACGACTACAAAGAATACCTATAGATAAAATAGGTGAGATATCAACCACAACAAACGCATTGCAAAAGAAGTCTAGAATGCAAACACAAATATTTGTATGTAAATGAAATGAACACGTGCAAACAAATTCTTTGTAACAACGAGGTTGATGGACTGTCATATTCACGATAGAGTTGCGATAGAGTATGCATAAATATGGAAAACTCTGTAAACAATTTTATTCGAAAAAGTATCTTAGATAACAGGTAAGTATGAGTACTTATTTGAAACGCAGTTATTCTGAACGCAGATCGAGTAGGTACCTACCTAACCTACGTTTTAATTAAATTGGAAAGTTCCATAATTACGAGTAGGTGTGAGTACTTACCAACATATACCTACTTATTATTTTGTGGGAGAGTTGACTTATGACGAAAGTGTCTCTCTGAAAGTTACCTACGTTAAATCCATAAGTCTTAAATATTTTTTCTTTATTATGCCTAAGTGCCAAAACAAATTATATTTTTTTTCCTTGCAAGTTCTGTCATAATTATTATTTCGAAGAATTGTTTATATAAAAAAACTGATAAAGTTTTAATTAATGTTTGCGCGCATTAAAAATAGCACCCACCATACGTCAAACAAATCTCAGTTATCAGATCTCTAGTAAAACAAAGTAGATAAGATAATATTAAACGAAGACGCTTACATCTACTTTCAGTCAAGTTCCAACCATGGACAACTTTGGATACCGCGAAATGGGTTGGCATGCACCGCTTCAGACTCCTTCTTCTACACCCACGAGATCTCGCCTCACGAGTAATTACAGTTCGAGAACGCGAGAAGCAGAGGAATTTCCTCTAAATTACAGACATGTGCGAAATATCGACTTACTCGAATCTGCGCAAGAAACTGGTAAGGCTAAAGAATATTTATTTGTGGGTCCGTCGCCCCCAGCCGAAGATGCTTCAAATATGTACCAGAGTTTTGACGTCCTGGCCCCTGATCCAGAAGCAAAGTTAACAGAAGAATCTGTTAGAAGAAGTTTATGTGAAAGAGCTCATACTTTAGGTGCTGGACGTTTTTTTGATGATGTAGAGTGTGGATTAATTACTATAGACAACATTGAGGAACATATCAGCTCTGCACCAGAAGTAGTGGTTAATTTGACATTGTTGTGGGCTGCATTTTTGACTCGTGATGAATTACTGCCGCCTATTTTGGATGCCGGAGCTGACATTTATTATTCTGAACCAGCTGGATTAACTGCTCTACACATTGCATCTTTCAGTGGAGCGGGTAGAGCAGTTGTTTATTTACTTTCTCGTGGTGCAGATGCTGATTTCGCACCAAAATATTTCGCGCCTCTCCACTGCGCTGCATTTGGAAACTCTTTGGAAGTAGCTGAGATACTTATAGCTAACGGGGCTTCTTTACATGCTGTTGCACAAAGAGCTGGTTGTGAAGATAATCTTGTTCACTGCGCTGTTAGAACTGACGCCGTAGAATGTATGGAGTTGTTTATAGAAAAAGGTGTAGATCCAGGTTATATAACCTCAGGTGGATTGAATGCTTTACATTTAGCAGCTGAACTCGGTGCTCAACGTTGTCTTTCATATCTGTTGAAAGAGACAAAGATTAGTGTCAATGGTGTAACTAAACAACGAGATAAAGAGTCCACCGCTTTACATTTGGCAGCTGCCAGAGGTTACGCGGAATGTGTAGAGCTTCTCCTATCGGAAGGTGCAAAAACAAATACGAAAAATTACAGAGGATTTACTGCTCTTCATCTCGCAGCCCGATGTTCCAGTGTAGAATGCGTTGAAGTTCTATTAAGGGATGGGAATGCTGATACGAATGCTGAGGATAATGATAAAAGAACACCATTACATGCTTCTATATCTCATTCGGAACGTGCATGCGATATTATAGACATGCTCGTAAGTTGGGGAGCTCAAGTAAACAAAAAGGATGAGTACGGCTATTCACCTTTGCATCTAGCTGCTATGGATGGTCTGACACCATGCGTCGAAACCCTGATTTTTCTAGGTGCAGATGTCACTTCAAAATCAAAGAAAGGTCACACGGCTCTGAGTGTCATAGCCAGAAAAACACCCAAGTCGCTCGCTATTCTAAAATATAATTTGGATTGCGGCATATCTCTCAGTCGCTCTATTGAAGGTAATGAGGAAGTTCAAATTGAATTTGATTTTGGAAGGTTGTTGAAATTTTCTTATCCCCGTGAAATAACGTATCTAAATAGCTTAGTAGACGACGGTCAAAAAGACATTTTACTCCATCCACTATGCTCTGCGTTTTTGTTCATGAAATGGCGAAAGATAAGAAAATTTTATTTAGCAAGGTTGATCTTTTGTTTCCTATTCGTGATTTTTTTATCAATTTACGTGTTAACGGCGGTTGTTAAAACATGCAAAGGAAAATATTCACAAAAGTACGGTGTGCTAAATGAACTGTGTCAAAAACAATCTCTGTTAGGTGATATATTAGAAGATAATCCGATAGAATTTGAAAGGTGGGTTTTAATTGCAATCACAGCCTTTGAGATAGCTCGAAAGTTGACAGGTATAACAGGATACTCGAGTATATATCAGTATTTTACAACTTTTGAGAATCTAATGGAATGGTTCGTCCTGCTTTCGGTATTTTCATTATACAATATACACAAAGACTATAGTTGGCAAAATCACGTTGGAGGGTACGCTGTATTAGGTGCATGGACGAACCTGATGCTGATGATGGGTCAAATGCCAATGTTTGGAGATTACGTAGCTATGTATCAAAAAGTATTATCTGAATTTTTAAAATTATTGTTAGCTTATATTTGCCTTTTGCTTGGATTTACAATTTGCTTCTGCGTAGTGTTCCCTAATGAGGAAATGTTTGCAAATCCTTTGATGGGTTTCATCAGCACGTTGTCAATGATGGTGGGTGAATTGAATTTAAATATTCTTATTAACGATCCGTTGATCGAAGATGATCCTCCACTGGTATTTGAACTATCTTCCCAGATCATTTTTATCCTATTCCTCATGTTTGTTACTATAATATTAATGAATCTGCTGGTTGGCATAGCTGTTCATGACATTCAAGGTCTTAGAAAAACAGCTGGCTTGTCTAAACTTGTCAGACAAACTAAGCTAATTTTATTCGTCGAAATGGGTATGTTTAGTGCTTGGCTCCCGAAATGCCTTCACAAATATGTGTACAGAACCGCATTAGTATCACCAGAAGCCGGTAAAGTAATTCTAAGTGTAAAGCCATTGAATCCTCGAGAAAAAAGATTGCCCACCGATATCATGATGGCTGCTTATGAATTGGCTCAATTAAATAAAGTTAAGACAGGAAAATCTGTAAAAGAAATTTTGTTTAAAAACAAACATTCATCGAAGTTTCAGAAAGAAGCTCAAACTAGCGATCATAATTTCAATATAGAAATAAAAGGAATGCAAGAGAAAATTGATCAAACAACATTCAATTTGAAGAAAATTGACCAAGAGATGCGGCATCTAAATACACTGTTGATGGAACAGCATACTCTTCTGCAAAACTTGGTGAAAAATACAGACCGACCTTATTATTATTCAACACAGGCGTCATATACTACAGAATCTCCCGTTTTTTTTTCAAGTAATGCATCTGATATAGTTAAGCATTAATTGTTTCATTTTTGAAAGTATAGGTATCAGGGTACTCCTACATTATAAGTGTTATAGGATATAATGGTATTATCGTAAATTTATATAATTGATCCGACAACTAACTAAAATAAATACGCTCTGTATGAAACCTGTTTGCTATAAAAATATGATCAACAGTTTTAAATCAAATTTTGTACTTACAGAATATTGAACTGATTTTTACCTCACATAATATGTTCTTCAAGATGATGGATAGAGTATCAGTTTTAGTTTCCCAGAGTAGCCTGTATTATGTTTGCTCATTGATAATTTCGTATTACCTGAATACAATGTGACCTAATGGATGTTTCCCTTCATTTTATTCGAAGTAATTTTAACATGTTTTATCCTTTAATTTCATTCATTAGGTACCTACTCGTATGTAAGCATCAGCTTCATTCCTCGTGTGTACAAATAAAACAAGGCACGTTACCACCTTATCTATCTCTAAAATACACTGCAGCAAATACTTAACTACTTAGAACAGTACATACAGTAAGTATAGATAGGTACTTTGCGAATAGATTCTTCGCAGTATTGTCTTTCAGAATGTTGAAAGTATTACATAGTTTTAGATAACGATAAATATCTTATTAGTTTCAGTTGTACACATCTTATAGGTACGTGAATTATTTTCAACGACTTTTTATCAGTGAATAAACCTTTGTAATTAATTATGTATCTTATACGTGTAATGTTGGTATTAATTAGACTAATGAATCATATAACACGACGCACACAGATGTGTCAAGACTCAAGTTCACCGGCGTGTAAGAATGCGGATATGCGCGTTGCGGGCGGCCGCAAAATTAATCCTCTGCGCCTTATTTGCTTATAAGGGCAATGGCTGTGGAAATGATTTTATGTACTAACCAATTACTGCAGTCGCAATTAATAGCGATATACTCGTACTAGTTACCTTTTATTTCAAAACATACTTGGTTATCTACTTCTTATTGTACCTACTTTTATTTAAAGTATGACCAGGGATTTATTAGAACTGTCAAAAGGGTGCCACTGGCACTTGTATAATCTTCATTATTGAGATAGTCGACATACGTTCCTGGTCGAGTTTTACTCATTAAATAACGCGTTGCGAGAGTTTGTTTCATTTAATCTAGTACAATGTACTTATAATTTTGTTAACAAAATGCTTTAGCGAAATTGTTGATGTTGTGTTACACTCTTATATTTTTACGTATATTTTTAAGTGTATTTTTAGTTATAATAATTGACATTATTTATATGTGAATTATGTATACAATGCTTAATTTAATCATCTTTCACTTGTAAACTTTGTTTTTGTTTATAATAATAAACTTTGTTTTTAATAAAGGTATGATATGCTTGCTTGCTTATAGTATGGTTAGTGGCCTATTTGTCAGAGTTGTTCAGGCCGCCGATATGATATGATACGATATGATATAAATAAACGTAAAAATGTCTAAAGTTTTTTTTTTACTTTTAATTTTATTACTTATATTATTATTAAAAACGAGTAGATCTAGTGAAGAAGTGATAAAAACGTTGAACGTTAAACGCCACCATACACTCTTAATTGAAGCAAAAATAATGATTTGATAACTTGCTTGCTTTCAGGTTGGTTTGGTTATTAAGTATTTTTGCAAGTAGGTATTTGAAATGTACAATAATTTTTTTACAACTACCTCGCATTATTTGAGGAAAGTTCTATAAAAACCTCGGCAGAAATAGCCATTGTTGGCCTGGGAGCTTTAAAATCCTCGCTTTCGTTCGACCTTCCATAATGCTCCGCGGCGCGCAATAGCTAATTTCCTGACCTCTGCAGTAATGTACCTACATTATAAAATCAGAGCGGTTACCTTAGGTTAGGACCTTACATTAGGACTATTTTCCTCATAAAAATATTAATAAAAAACAAAAGCGGTAAGCAAATAGAAAAAGTGGTAGATATTCTCACATAAAACCAACACTGTATAGATTATAAAAGAGAACGAATAATTATACCCCCATGGATACCATAAGGCGCTTGGATTAGAGATGGCCGGGCAGCGGTGGATTCCGGAACGAGTCGGCGGCGGCGGCGCGGCGGTAACAGAAGTAAAGCAACACAAACTCGCCGATAACAATTAAACAGAAATGTAGCTGGCACTACATAGCGAGCGAATCACTGAATAGATGCCCTGCCTTACTCGTACAGTGTAGAAGAAAAACTGTTGATCTGTGAATACAGGAACTAAGTCTGTTTGAAGAGAGTTTATAAATAAGAAACGCTATATAACAACTATTACGAGTATACTGAGCGTAGCGTAGTGGTAGTAGTTTACAGGTTCTTACTTACCAATGTATACATGTGACACCTATTACGTATGGCATCCATCATTTTGGTGTGACTTAATTAGTATGAAACATTCGCCTAATGGACGCGACCGGCTCTATTCCTACGAGTGGTAAGTTTTTGTCCAAAACGTAAGTACCTATATAGTTCAAATTAAAAACTAGATACATACATAATTTCACGCTATATCCCTTAGGGGTAGGCAGAGAGAATGAAGCGCCACGAATCTGTATTGGAATGTTTCCTCTATCTACAGTCATTCGTCGTTTCACGCATGCTCGTCGTTAGGGTTGTCTGCTAAAATTAAAAACTAAAATAAAAAAAATGCGAAGGTCACAATAGATTTTGACAGCAAAGCAACAGTCGTTTACAGCGGTTTTAGAATAATTATCAACTCACGTCAAACATAGGTAAAGATGTAATTTCGTAATTTGTTTCGAAACCACAATCAATAACACAAAGTGGTTCTTTGTTCATGGTCGTGTTAATATGACAGTCCTTGTTATATTTTAACACGGGTCATCGTTATAGCATAGTTGCTGTACATGGAGCTGTTTATGAAATTGGAATCTTATTAGACAGTGGACATTGAATATTGAACACATTGGACATTGAATGTCTTTAGTTGTACGAATCTTAAAATATACACATTGAATTGACATTGGACATTGAATTGACATTGGACACTGGGAATTGGGACTTTGGACATTTGAACATTGGACATATGCACATGAACATTAGGATATTTGGACATTGGATATTAGCGCCATTTAGTAAATGCCCATTGAATGCACTTGTAACTATAAAACAGCCTTCGGATAGTGAAAATTGCTTTGTAGGTATTATTATTTATTTAGGTATTTGATTGTCATAATGCGGTGTCGTAGAAAAAGTACTGTATGCAACTGCACGTAATAGCAATTCTTTCACTCGTGTTAAAATGGCTATCATTACGTACGAGTTGCATAAACTGCTATTTCAAAATTACCCAGAGATTACTAATAATAATATATTACGCCTACTATTATTAGTAACAATGACATTATAAATTTCTAATGGAGCACGGAGGAGGGACAATTTGACTCCCTCCTCCTCGTAGAGGAGCGGTGATCTAATCTCTAAAATGACCCTTTGGGTGTCCTAAACAAAGTAAGTAATTATTACTCAAATTTTATTTATACTGTTAAATGTAAATCAAATTCTTTGCTCAAAGTGCATGGTTTGTTAACAATCTATGCAGTTAATATTATTACTTATATTACATTTAACAGTGTAAATAAGATTTAAGTAATACTTAAAATTGTAAATATAATTTAAGTATTATTTTATTTACAATTTTAAGAATTAGTAGTTAAAGTTTAGTAGGTATATATAATAATTTAAGATATATGAAAGTTATTCCAAAAATGAACTCAGCATACTTCAGCATCAGCAGCCTACTCTTGTCCACTGCTGGACATAGGCCTCTCCCAAGGCGCGCCATTGAGCCCGATCTTCGGCTCTTCTTAATTTATACTAAAACGAATGAGAAATAATCCTAATATGTATAACAATAACGTTGTAAGTTTTAGACTGACCTTAGGATAGAAAAGGGAGAAAAGCCGCCTCGGAAATTTAAAGTGGAAAAATCGGCATCCAAGCTCATGGCCACTGTTTTTTGGGATTGTGAAGGAATTCTGTTCATTGACTACCTTCCTAAAAAAACTACAATGAAGGGGGACTATTACACCGCATTATTGACAAAAGTACGTCAAGTGGTTGTCGAGAAAAGGAGAGGCAAACTGGCGAAAGGAGTTCTGTTTTTGCAGGTTTTGTTTGTGCACACTGCGCGAGTTGCAAGGCGCGCCCTGGCCGAGACAGGATTTGAAGAAATCAACCACCCACCCTATAGTCCAGACCTAGCCCCCAGCGATTATTTCCTATTCTCCATTTGAAGAAGGACCTCCGAGAGCGAAGATTTTCGAGTGACGAGGAAATGAAGACGGCCGTAGACGAGCATTTCGAAGGCAAAGATAGCGAATATTTTGTCACTGGGTTAAAAGCCCTTTATGACAGATGTAAGAAGTGCATTGAAACAGAGGAAAATTATATAGAAAAATAAATTTTGTTTATATTTTTATAAGCATTTTTAATACCCTAGGCTCAAAACTTTTCAGCCGATCGATATGTCCACATGTCAAAGAAAATGCATAAGTATAGGTCCCTAATCTGAACAAACATTTGATATTCAACACTTTTTACCTCTACTTAAGTGTTCTTATTTTGACATTATTCGCAAAACGCGACACATTAACGTTGTATGGCATCTATCTAAAGGATCATCCCAAATTGTATAAAGTATAGTGGTTTCCTGTTAACCTAACTATATCTAACTAAACGCCGTAAGTTTTATGTGAGTGATTGTACGACGATACGACTTAGGGCAATTACGATATGTGAGGGCGCCGCCACCGCAGCCGTCGCATCGTACGAATGGTTTTCTCAAACGCCGCCGCTCATCAAGAGGTTCTGCAAGCTTGTCTAGAATAAAATAGTTCCTAGAATGAAATAAACTAACGAGTAATGCAAGGTGCACGGTCGTAAGGTTTGGGGTTCGAACTCCTACTAAATCTATTGATCCACTTCCCACGAAATCTCAAAACCGCCTCTCCCCTCCACTATACCTCAACCTTTTCCCCCTGAAACCTATATATAGTACATACTCGTACGTCATAGATAGGTATTATGATGATTATGACGTAACAAAGCATGGATAAGTAGATATATTAACCAAATAAAAAAGACATCCCGACTGAAATTCCAAGACCTGCCGATCCAGGTCATCGCATACTTTATGCACTCGTCAGATGTGATTAAATTGTGCATTCAACTGATTAATGCGCGCGCCAGATGAAGACCACCGAAATAGATCTCGGCGCCACGCGTAACACATACCTGTCTATGAGACATAGAAATAATTAATGAATTAATACTGCAGTATTCTAAACAGGATCTATCCAAATTAGACGTCTGTCTAAATTATGTTCGAGCACTATAAAGATGGGTGGCTAATTAGAGCGAAAGAACAGACAAGACCCAAGGATACAGCCCATATATACGTATTCAAAGACAGGATATACCTTACATACATTAACACGCACAAAGGCATCCATAGGTTTTCATTTTCATAGGTAAGTGTTTTGAACAGGCAGAGGAGATGTGAAATATTTATAAACATATCTACATTACAAGTAGGTATTCATGAACTTGACGCATGCAGGTAAAGTTCATTGGCGTCACATTTAATTTAATACTCGCTAAGTAAACTGTACACTAGCCACTATAAAGTACAACTCCGGTACAGTCAAGTATTTACATCAAAAGCATATTTACACGTCTCGAAGCGCAGTCTTATAAAATATGTGCCGGTTACCTGGCTTAATAACCCATTCATAAATAAACAGACCTGAGCGGTATGCAGGATTGACATTCGGCGCGAAAAGCGCCCGTGCAATTAGCTGATTTTCAATGTGCGCGACATAATGGTGGGCGTCCTGACAAGTTAAGAGGCTTAACTATAGATTGAAAATACCACGTAGAAGAGGATTATAAAAGCGTTCGGTAGATTTTACGCTAGTGGAGAGCATTTTCAATTGAATTGGAATTGAAGTAAGGTATAATAACATATATGTAGTAAGTATTTCAGTATAGGTTTAGATTTAGAGAACACTTTACAAACACTTTACACATAAATAAGTAAATTACATGGCATCGACCGAGATTACCTTTGCTTTGATTTCCTTCATTTATCTCTCGAGCCCACTGTTTACAGTATAAATTGTTCACGAAATCAATATCTAAATATGGATCACTACGACAAATCGAGTGGCAACTAAAAATGGCAAGTGACACTACGAGCTGCGTACGCGCATCTATTTGCGCGCACTGATTCAATGTTCTCGCCGGTGTATAAATAGCCAAGCCACGCAATGCGTCGCTCCCGTCGTCTTGGGTGCTGACGAGCCATGATTAATGTGAACCTGATAATTGTGTGATTTATATAAACCATTAGATGAATCTTAAATTTGATACGACATAACTTACACAATTTATGTTACTCAAAAATATTCAAACCAATAGGCATGCATCATAAGCATGAAGGAACGAACGGCCGCCCCCGAGGAGGGATACTACTTTTTCTTTCACCTATGATAATAACATACTTAAAAATTATAAAAAATATTAATTCCTTCTTCTCATTATTATTGGGTATAACGGGTATAAACACTTCATACCCGTTATACCCAATAATAATTAAAATGTATCACTTGAGTTTTGATTCTAAAAAAACATGTTTTACTAAATATCAATTATATAATCTGTGACAACTTTTACAGGTTTGCAACACTTAACTACATAAAGTGATATTTATTTATTTGATATTCCTATCAAAGATTTAGGAATTTTTTACTAAAGGATAGATAATTTGATCATGTTACGTACATGAACGACTCATGCAAAAAGATTAATACTATCAATAATGTAGTTATTAAGTCGTAAACAAAATCCGGTCATAAAATAAACTTGCATGTAGTTAGATCATGCATAACTTACAGCAGTCAGTGGATCGTAATTCAATTATCATTTTTAGTACATAACAGTATATTCATGTACGTAACATGATTTGTGCCTTTTTTGGACATGATTTTGGACCTTATTGTACCTCAAAGGCCCAAATTATAATTAAGTACCTACCTACTTACTAATAGTAGTTAGTCCATCCGTTGGATCTTAAATTCAACTTACTTTACATAATAAATAACTTATTTTAAATTCTTTAAAGTAATATAAAGTTACTTAGTAAGAATTTAAGTATTAACTTATGTACTTTAAAGAATTTAATATCCAAGGGATGGAATGGAATAAGGCACGTAACTTGCATGCACTTGGACATTTAGGAAGTAAGTTTTTGCAAATGTCAAAACAGATACCTACTTTCTGAATGGATTTTGAACGACTATATCTGTCCATCCATTAATAGTCCATCAATAAAATTATCTCATTCCTTATCAGTAACAAATACAAGTAGCTTATTAACACAATAAAATATTGATATGGATAAGAATATAATAAGCTGCTATAAAAGTAAAATTATAAATAGTCTAATCCACTAGAGAGGGTTCTCAAAGTCAACACCATGGCACCGGCTTTCGTGTGGACTCTTATGCTGTTTGCAGGTAACATTTTCTTGCCACTAAAAAACTGTGTTTCTTGACTTCTGAGATATTTCTTACTGCTCAGCGAAAATTTAATTTTTAAAAAAATAATTAATAATACGTATATAATATACTCGTATATGTAGTAGTAGTAGTAGTAATAGTAATATTTGAGTATATACGGCAATCAGCACATATAGTTATGTTAAACTGATGCAATATAATTTTTTCGTTATTTTCAGGCATCGCTCACAGTAGCACCATACCAAATCGCATAGTAGGTGGAGAACCTACAACTATTGAGAGATATCCTTCACTTGTACAAGTCGATTACTTTGGAGTTTTCACTGGTGTGTGGGGGCAATCCTGTGCAGCTAATATCCTTACCTCCAGATATGTCCTGAGCGCGGCTCATTGCTTTGCTGGAGCGTAAGTAAACTCAAGTTACATTTAAAACAAATATCTTCTCAGATCTTTCTCTGACACAATTATGTTTAAAGATATATAAGGTAGAGGTACGAGTATACATATATATTGACACAGTATGTATCTTTGCGAATCTTTCGTTTAGCTCACGGTCCACCAGATATATATCACCAGGGGAGATTGAGGTCCAACGTGGGTTTAGCCGTAAATAAAATAAATAAATATATCGCCGGAATACTTTTAATCGTGTAAGCTAAAAAAAGTTGAATAGAATAAAACATTTGACACTTAACACTACACGGAATGAAAACTTTACAGTAACAAGCAAGTAGGTAGTAGCGGGTATATTTTGGCAAATTGACCTCACCATCCAAACATTTGGATAGTAATGATCATAATAATGATCATGCGCTGTATAGTATAATACGGTCATTAGCTTAGCCATGCGATTACTTTATAATTTTACTTAAAAGGAATCATTAATAAAACATAAAGACAACATATTTTACCTTCTCATCATCAGTCGCGGCAATCAGCAATTCGATGTGATAACCACTTTAATCTTACATATTCTAGCCTCTATCAAGCAAGATACCGTCGCGTGCGTGCTGGCACCACCCTCCGTAATACTGGTGGTCAAGTTATCTATGTAGAAAGGGAGTACAATCACCCGTCTTATGGACAACTGGGGGCAGATGGGGACATAACCGTGGTGCTGCTGTCGTCGGCCCTGGTCTACAATCCCGTAGTGCAGCAAGGTGTCATAATATCCCAAGGCGTAAGAGTGCCTGACAGTGTACCTGTTGTGCATGCCGGATGGGGTGCCACCTCGGTAAGTTTTAACAAAATCTTAATGATAAAAATGCTCAATGAATAATAGGAAGGCATATTTTACAGTTACTTCGATGTACTGCAAACAGTGTTATATAAGACACCGAATATACTACCTTACCTAGGCTAGGTCATTCATGTTGTCACCTAGATTTTGTCAGTCAGTGTCAGCACTCTCAAGTAACTGAATAGTGTATCCTAATGGTTTTGCGCAATTCCACGAAATAACGACGTCCAATTGTTTACCAATATTATTTTTGACCTAAATATCCCTTTTAAACACTTTGGGACGTCTGTTTGTGCTGTTTTATCACAAAATAACGGTATCCAATTGTTTACCCATATTATTTTTCGACAGCAAGGTGGGCCTCCCTCTCCAATACTTTTGGACGTCACAATCTTCACGGTCAATAATGGGCTCTGCGCTGAACGGTACCAGACTCTGCCCCAGCCCCTCGTTGTCACTGAGAACATGATCTGTGCTGGACTCCTAGATGTCGGCGGCCGCGACGCCTGCCAGGGTGACTCCGGTGGCCCACTCAACTACGGCCAGATCATAGTCGGCATTGTATCCTGGGGCCACGGGTGCGCCAATGCGACCTTCCCTGGAGTAAGCACAGCCGTTTCTCCTTACACCGACTGGGTTGTATCCATAGTTGCTTGAATAAGTTATAGTCCGGCCTATAATGTATATCTACTGTTTATGTTTAATGTTCATAATTAAATTCCTTTAATAAATTGACATTAACTATTTACAATGTTTTCTCTAAACGTGCTCCTTTTCATTATAAGTCAATCATCAAGTCAAACATGAACCATGATGGCGGAAATAGCTGTCAGTGGAAAATATTATAGACAAAGGTCCGCTATATTTAACACGGTTGAAACAAAATATCATAATAATGGTAATTTTTTTTGGCGAGAGTTATAATTAAAACGAAATGACAATGCACAATGGTTCAAAGGCTAGGGCATGAGACTGCGGCGCAAGCGACGCTGGTTCGAATCTATCTTTGGACCATTATGGTAGACCACTCCTAGCACATGGCATTTTTCGATTGTTCCCATTGGAATGGTTTATGAAGAATATTGGTAATGTGTAAAAATGATTTGGTCCCAGTGCGCCTAAAAGAAAGAAAAGAAATTAAAATTAGGCTTTATGCCGTTTTGTCATAATGACAACATAGGCTAAAAGAGCCTATGTTGTCATTAAGTCTAAAACGCGTTATGTCTAAAACGCGTTATGTCTAAATCTCATTATGTACGCGTTTGCGTTATGTCTAAAACGCAATATGTCTAAAACTCGTTTTGCCTATGTTTTCATTATGACAAAACGGCATAAAGCCCAATTTTCGAGAGTTTATAGCATTAATTATCGCACTATGAAAAATGAAAGAGCTGTTAAAGATGATAAACTGAGAATAAATTTTATTCTTATTAATTTAAAAAATAATTAACATTAAACAAAAATAAGATTAAATCTTCACTTAACAGAAACTCTTTAACTTTCAACATTTAATATGAATATGAAATGGTTTTTATTATTTTGCACATTTTCTTTAAAAAATAAAAAGGAGTAATTCTTTGTTCTTGTAATTTTTCCAATTATTTGCGATATTTTGAATTAATTACTTTTCTTTTTTCATTTCCTTCAAATAAAAACTTTTTCAATTTTAGGCTTTGCCGTTGTGCCTCTTGCCTTAATTTGTATAGAAAGCGAATCATTTTTGGGTTTCGCATTATCCGGCGACCCAGGCGACCATGCCTACCTTCTGAATTGTTGTTGGTTCGATGTAATTCGTTGGCACAACTTATTAGTTCTGGCATATGACTCATCCACTGCTTTTCGAAGTATCGTATAAATTTATTTCTACTTTCCGCATTCATTCTTTTCGGTTTCAAGTTCCCTTATTGATGACCAAACTTCAGTTAGATATTGAGGCGGTACAAGTGGTAAATTGGCGCAAAGTCTGACCATTTCGTTCCCATTCGTTGTGGTTAATATTCCAAATTTATCTGCATTTCTCCAAATAGCCGTCGAAAAGTGAAAGTAGCAACCTGTTACTATTATATCTGGAAAAGTCATCTTCAAGGCTTGGATTTGTGCGACTTCGTAGTCGCATTTGTATTATGTCGAAATTTTCTTTAATTAGTTCAAACAATCCCATACGTTTCCTGTCTCTTATTAGGCAAAAGACAGTAGATCACGGGAACAATGTTAGTAGTATCATCGTTACCTTCGTTTATGTCCATATGTATCGTATACAGTTGATAGCCGGTGCCGTCGCCGAAGAACTGTACGTTCTTTCTCGCATAAATTGGTATTGAGTTTATTGCCGCTGTTGTTGAAAAAATCAAAATTTTGTTCTTGTCATTACCATCACTGCATACGAGAAATTAATGCGCTATAATATCAGGGAAGTTAACATCATTCAAATTCTGGCATTCTGTTTTATCAACCTCTAAAAATTGGTTTCTTGCTCTATATAACGAATCCTTTTTTGATTTCAGTAGTGATCCCTCTTCTATCTCGTCGCACACGTCTTTTTTTATTTTTCTATATGGTTTTTTCATAAATTTTTGGTACAGAACTAAATTAAGTACAAACAATTTCCTTACATTCATCGATTATAGCAGAAACAACATTCTTAGAGTGATTTTGTCTGCACGTGTGTTCTTTTTCACTTCCTCTCACAACGTTTTTTGTAAAAAATAATTTTATGGATGCACTGCACGACTTTCTATCTGCACACCGACACAATATAGAATCTTTATTAGTTTTATTGAGTGTGAATTGTCGTCCATCCCACAGAAGTGTGGCACCACCTTTTTTATTTTTTATGAAAACAGTATTGTTCCGGGAATCCATTGCAACAAATACTGAACAAATTATGTGAAACACTATCATAATTATTTACGCAGCAAATTACAATCTGACATTTTTCAATTGTTACTTCAGTTTTAAGTAGCCAGTATCGGGTAAGATGATAAAAGGAGTTTAGAATTGTATTATTCTAAACTTCTTATGCTGGTCGTAGTTTTATATTAATGATGAGGCTTCCCTTTTATTTTATTAATAAGGTGCTTGATTGTTCTTATTTTTGCTATATTTATATTGAATATGGAGAAAATGGTGGGCTCAATATTGATTTTCAGGTACTTGCAGCGTTCTAGGCACATACCGATTTTGGCACCATGCGAGTTACACACAATGCTACTTAGGCACCATACGAGTTAGACACAATGCGACTTCGGCACAATGCTACTTAGGCACAGTGCGACTTAGGCACAATGCGACTTGGAATGATAAGTTAGGCATAATGCGTTTTAGGCAAAACGCGTTTTAGGCGCACTGGAACCAAATCGTAAAAATTACCATTATTTTTATTGAAAAAGAAATACGTGTACAGAAATTAAAATACCTTGTTAGAAACATCCTAAGAATCAACGACAGTGCAAAGGCAATGCCTCTTATCTGCCATTTTGGTTTTCGTAAACAAATCTTTGAAATGAGACTACAAATAACGGATAGGTTCCGAATTTACTATCAGTCAGTAACGGCGAATAATAGGTTTTGCCGTTCAACATGCCCGAATGGCACTGGATCGGGTCCACCTGTGGACCTTCATCACCACCAGCCGTTTACCTTCGTTTGTGTGGATAATAAATTAAATTAAATAAGTACAAAAAGCATTTCTATTATTTTCTTTAAACTACTTCCCCTACTTTAGCAATGTATGATGATTATATTAGTAGTAAAGATAGACATCGTTTTGACTATAAATTACGTTGCAGATAAGATTTGCGTAAAGTATTTGGGATTAGGACCTTCAAACTCCTATTGATTACCGAGCTTAGCTACTGATTCAAGGTCTTTTGACTATCTGTGTTCCGGAAGCAAAGGATTACTCAATAGATTGGAAAACACCCAATAAATATTTCTAATACCTAAAACGGCTAATTAGCCGTATTGGAACATTTATTCTATTCGTTCATGTAGATTATGCACCTATTTTCGTAGGTACGTACTTTGTTTTGAGTAGGTAGGTACTCAAACTGAAAAGTATTTATTATAACTAAGTACATAAACACATACTCGTAGTACCTTTTTACAACGTAATTTTTTTCTATCACTAAGCTTCGTAAGGTAGTATAGTGAACTATTTACAGATGCGAATTTACTTAATGTGTAAGTGTATTTTTTGTATTCAATATATTTATCTTTTGATAACAAAATTACGCTTAGATACGTCATGGTACAATTATTATCCGTTATAACATTTAAATTATTACTTACATGCTACTAGCTGCTGCTGCTGATGCTGTAGGCTTGCACACAGGCTCTTTGGCAGTCCATGGGCTGGCAACCCTGGGAAGGCAGAAGCGTGCTATGGCCGCATGGTGCTGTTACGGGAGGAACCTGGAGGTGGAACCTCCCAGGAGTGACAAAGTGCTAGAGGGACACCGGTGCGCTCCACTGGAGATCCCGGGCCCCTCCGATATGCATGAGGTCGGCCATATAGGGGGTTTTAGTTTTAGTGGTTAAAAATCCCACATAACCCGGTCTCTCCCCCAGGAAACCCGGTATCTTATGAATATTTCCCCCAGTCAGAAAAAAAAGGCTTGCACACAGCCTAATGCTCACTACGCATAACTTTGTGAACTAGGCGAGCTTTTGTAGGAAAAACTGATCTGTTATCAACTTTTGTGAGGATAAGCCTAGGATTATAATTTATGCGGGGGAATACGTTGTGATCTAGGTACATGTGGATACAGTAACTATCAAACAAAATAACAAATTCTGCTGTAAGTGAGTAGATACAGTTAATTTTAGGTACTTAGGTACTCTGTGGTCAATTAGCTGACAAAAATGAAGTATGATGAATGATGACACATTTAAATTCTTAGATTATTTTATTCTATCATTTAAACTGCAAGCTTTTGCGATATTATTAGTAACTTTAGAGACCGTAAAAGCTTTCAGTTTTAAGTAATAAATAGCTTATGATATTGAAATTTCTACACACTTAACATTTATAATAAATACCTATGTTATCAAATATTTGTAACAAATGTGATCAGAATAATACTTAAATATTTTTAATTAGGCATTATAAAATTCATTTTGATAATTGATGATAACAGTTTCAGTATAAAATAGAAGCTGATTATTCTTCAGCACATATACGGCTATTGTGACAACAAAATGCAGTCGCTTTTCATCTGGCCTCTAGTGATAGCGGCAGGTATGTATAAAGTTTTTGATAGTTTTACTAATTTTTATTTATGACTAAATCCGCATTTTATCTCAATCTTACCTGGTAGTATGTGACGATGAGGCCGAAAATAGAGCACACGGTCTTAGATAGTAAGTATTCTAGCTCTTTTATAAATACTGCCGAAATAAATCAACGAAGCGAAGATCTTTGGCGACAGACTTTACATAGAAGGGTTGTCGCTATAGGCATACGGATCCTGAAGAGTGATTACCACCAGCAAGGTTACTCAAATCAAGGTAGTCATCTATAGTATGACGTACATGCCCAGTTGTGGTAGTCATATTTTAATCTGTCCCATATACGGAAGAAAATACCTAGGATAATAGAGTTTATTTTTTCACGACATTATGTAAATTATATGAATAACATTAATTTGACTTTTTCAGCGGCGGTCTGCTCTGCCGTTCCCAATAGGATTGTAGGAGGAGAGCCTACGACTATCGAAAATTACCCCTCGATAGTGCAGGTAGACTTCCAGACACTCGGACTCTTTTGGGGACAATCTTGCGCCGCTAATATATTGAATTCCCGATACGTTCTGTCCGCTGCTCACTGCTTTGCCGGCCTGTAAGTAAATTTTTCAATGTGCCACGTAAATAAGAAAAATAATATCTGTACTAGTCTAACCTTACATAAAGACTTAGTTTGGGTACCAAATTGTCCTATCACCTTGAAACACATACTTTCTTTTTTTACCCGACTGCCCCAGGAGGAGGGTAAAGTTTTTCGGATTTATGTTTACCATAACGAAAGAACAGTACAGTGCGTTTATGGTAAGAGGTTGTTTGTTTGTTTTAGACTATACTCGCCTCGATTCCGCCGTATCAGAGCTGGCTCTACCAACCGTAATAGAGGAGGCATGGTCATTAACGTAGTCCAGGAATATAATCACCCTTCATATGGCACGATTGGCTTCGATGGTGACATAACTGTTGTGTATCTAGAATCATCACTGATTTACAACGCAGCGATTCAGCAAGGCCCCATAGTCAATCAGGGTTTCAATGTGCCTGACAACCTCCCTGTTGTACACGCAGGTTGGGGGGCAACTTCGGTAAGTAACAGTGTTAGTTTAGTAACCAACCGAACAACGACTCTTCTCTTTTTCGTATCACAGGATTAATTAATTGGCATTCCCTCTATGAGGATCGTGCTAGCTCTGCCAATATTATTTGTTTTATTATATTTTATTAAAAAATAAACTCGATGTAGGTATGTCGAATAAGTAGTATTTATAGTACGTATTTCTGCCAAAAAGGTAGCTCTTTTTTTACTATTAAACCCGCGTTTGACCTCAATTTCATCTGGTGCTAAGTGACGATGAGGTCGAATATGGAGCACACGGGTTTGGTAAGTACTTGCTGTTCTATAGCACTGCCAAAACACATCAACACCAAAGCAATGATAATTGACGACAGACATTACATAGAAAGATAGTTGCTATCTAAGCGGAACGTCAAGGGGTTCTACCACCAGCAAGTTTCTCAGTTTAGTCGCTTCGTACTACACGTAGTGGCGGTAGGGATATTAGGATTTATTTAAATACTTCTTAAAAATACAGACCTTACTTTGGTGGTTTTTGCTCAGCACTCAATATTAATTTACTTAAGGAGAGATTTGTCCAGAAATAGTATTTTTAGGTATTATGTCGAGATAGCTGACGCGTTCATAATACAGGAAACGACAAACGAGTACGTACTAATACCATAGAGCTAAAAAAAATGTATGATATGATTTCGATATGATAATAATCTATAAATATTTATATAAAATTAGTTATCACTTTAATTTATTTTTATATTAAGCAAAATGGTTGCTTATACGTATGTACCTGTTGGTGAAATACATTAAGTATTTACATATTTTTTGTTAACAGCAAGGTGGTCCAGCATCTTCAGTTCTTCGAGATGTCACCATTTTCACAATAAACAGAGAGCTATGTGCTCAGAGGTACGCTTCTCTAATCATTCCACAAATTGTTACCGCCAACATGATCTGTGCTGGCATCTTGGACGTAGGCGGCCGTGACGCCTGCCAGGGCGACTCTGGCGGTCCTTTGTACTTCAGTGACATCTTAGTAGGCGTCGTGTCGTGGGGCAGAGGCTGCGCCGACCCAACCTTCCCTGGAGTCAGCACTGCCGTCTCTCCTTACACCGACTGGATTGTTGCTACCGCAGCTTAATCTCTTCTTGATGTGACACAGCATTTCGTTAATTGTTGATCGGCGTAAGATTAAATAAAATGTGACTGTTTATAGCCAGCTTGTTTATTTTCTTTATTTCGTTCGAACACGAGAAAAAACAATTGAACAATATTATAATGGTATTTAAAGTCGAGAGTGGATGGCCAATTAAGTTATTTTACTAGGTGACTCATATACAAAACTCGAGTACAAAAGCATGACTCATAACTTTTTATGAGTCATGCTTTTGTACTCGTATTTTCCGAATAAAATACCCTTACGTTCGTAGGAAAATTCAAAGTACTATTGTAGCCTAAAACTAAACAATATTTTAGAACTATATTTATCTGATTTATAGTACCATTATGTTTATCGTCCGGCAGCTAGATGGGCGGATGACATCACCAAAATCGCATCGAAGACCTGGATGCGGCTTGCACAGGATCGTATAGGGTGGCACAAAAGAGAGGTGGCTTATACCCTGCAGTGGGACGACATGGGCTGATGATGATGATGATGATGTATGTGAACATTCGTAAAAAACATGAACATGTCTATACAAAATAAGTTAACGTACTATGTAGGTATACATTTTCTGGGATCAGGATCACTGTCTCTTTTGCAAAATGTCCCAAGTGGTCAAAACGATAATTTGTCGAGTTCATAAATTTTTTAGAATTATTTTTTATAAAGTCTTGACAATAACGACTTAAGGGATTGTACTCTGATTCTTATCGGAACTACTATGGATCTTACATTACCACCTTGTTAAGATCCTGGATAGTATTTCCGATAAGAATAAGACCACAATCCCCTAAATCCAAAACTCGTTTTAACACGTTCACTCACAGTCCCCATACGTGTCAGTCGGTAACAAATGCGAATTAGGTTATGATAAAACAAAATATATAAGTAAAGAAATAAGGATCCCCGCGTCTAGTCGTCCGATGACGGAACGGGATGCTGGAATTAGATCGTGTAATTCCGTTGCACACTATCCGAAATCTATCCTGTAGAATACCGAAAGGTATCATGTCACCTTGCGCCGGTGTTCCAGGCTCTGCAGTCTAGCACCAATCAGCGATTCGTCGCTTTTAAGCCTTTTTGTACGTTTAGTTACGTTCACTAGGTACATATTATTTATTATATAGCTTTAGTACGAATAGCAGCGAAGACTCAGAAAGTCGTCAGATATTATCTTTTTTTATAATGATTACGTCAACATTGATGAGTAAAACCCACGTGAGACCAGATCATTCCCAGAAAAAGTGGGGGAACTCTACATAGGTGGTTTTGGAAAATGACCAAGATTAAGGGGAGAAATCGCGCACACATGAGCGGCGCCAATCTAAAAATATGTACATACCTATTATAAAATTCGACGAGTGTCTCCGATAAGGAAAATAGTATTAGTAGTATTATTATTAGTTTTTTATTAGTATTTAGTAAAATGACAGATTTTGGCGACTCTAGTGTGCGCGATCTGACTGTAGTTTGACGAATATCAAAAAATTATAAAATTTAGTATATGGTTAAATTATACTGACTTAATTAAATTATTGTTACTAGAAATGCTTAGTAAAAATGCAATGAGACAATTCTGCTAAATCTTTAATCTAACAATTTTGTCGGCATCTAGTAAACATTTAACGAACTAAATCTCTACCTTTTGTCTTTGAGGGTTCTACGAGAAACATAGAGTTTGTTGCGAAACTTGATTTACATCAGAATAACAGACGGCGCCACTTGTTCATTATAATGTCCTGTTAGGGCGATAAAATATATCCAATTCAGTGCTGAATTTCGCTTTCATAAGCACTTGCTGATATTGAACACTGAAATATAATTTGCATCAATGCCCAATTTCAAGGGAAGTATTAAAAAAAAAAATTTTTTTTCTAGCACTACAAATTACCAATCCATGTCTACCAAAAATATAACTGATTTGTTGCAAGTAACAAAGGTCAGGCAGACTATATTATTTATCTGGAAAAAAGCTTCCACGCAATATCTCGAGTTCCGATGAGTTAATAGCAATTACGTAAAAGAAAAATTACTGTATTCCATAAAATTACTTTTCTACACACTTGCTCTTAAAGTGGCTCTTATTGCCCCGCATTTAGGTTCATAATGCAGCTTATAAAACACACGTGCTTTTTACTTTACATTACCGCACTAGTGCTTTTTACTTCACATTTTTTTTAAATAAAAAATAATAATAAAAATTTATTGATGCAGACAGAATCATTTACATTTTGTCAGATTTCCCTGGCTCCCACACTAGGATACCCTGTGTTGTGGGGGCCAGTCCCTTCCGATAAATAAATTATGAAAACATAAGGCAATGCTAAATTAAACAGTTAAGTATGCGTGTATGTGAGAGTGTGTGAGGGGTGTGTGCGGGAGAGGGTGTGTGTATAGGGGGGGTCAGCATGAGATGGCGTGTGTGTGTGATGTGTGGTGTGTATGTGGTGTGTGTGTGTGTGAGGGGGTGTATGTTGGTAGGTGTAAGGGTCAGTGTGCGTCCATAAGACTCAATTAATTGGTAACAATATTTTTTCAGTATTAAAGTAATCTCATAATTTTAAAATCTCAGCAATGAGATTTTATGTCTAAAATTTGTTTCAGGTTGCCGCTGAACATTCGGGTGAGAATGTGGCCCTTAGCGTACTTGTTACACAAGTTGTGTAACACAACGTACCTACTGTTAATCATAGTCATCGTGAAGGAATTGTTTTTCCAAGAGATGGTCTAATTTTTTGACATGACGGTACTTTATTTGTTAAGTTCCTACAATTTTTAATATTCAGAGCTTGCAGGGCGTGTTTATTACACCTACAATAACATTTTTTCCAACCGTTATCGGCGAGAATTACCAAGAATGACGTAAGAAAAATTAATAAATAAAAATACTACAAAGAATTGTAATGAACTTTTAAATTAAAATGCATGTCGCATATATCGTCGTCCTATTGAATATTTATTTAAAAAAATTAATAAAGTTTCCAATAAAAATGAAACGTAAAGTTAATCCATAGAGTTTTCTTCTTTTTACTTAAGAGCTGAGGCTTAACTAATTGAAGCACATAACTAAGTATACCAGGTTCCATCTAGACCTAAGGTTTAAGCTAGGTTTTCCCGGGACCGCGATCAATAATCCCGCCTATCCCAGTATTCGATGTACGCCTGCGCGATTTCTCTCTTTGAAGGGACATGCGTCCATACCATAACCAAGAAAATCAGGATAGACTCTATGGAAGGTTGAAACCAAAAGACTGCCTGTAAATATTTTGTTGTTAGTTGATATTCGACAAAAATGAGTCCAGAAAGGGAAGCTGATGGTAAGTTTCCCATTGTATATACGTTATTGTTTTACTGTGGTCAAAAAATACGATATCTGACTATTGCGTTGATGAAATATGGTATTCGGGTCGGAATTATATTTAATCCATTTAATCAGAGTTCAGAGGTTTTATTATCGTTAGAATAAAAGTCGATTAGTAGTTTTCAAATGCGATAGCGACTACAAATAACTGTCATTGTCATTATGGATTTAATGGTGCTTTATGACTGCAAATGCGAAAGTTAATTTGTATCTGCTCACTAAAATAAAAAAATATAAATAACGGTTTAATGTCAACCATTTCCACAACAACAACATATATGTATACGAGTACTAACATTTTTTTTTATTTTTAGCTCCTGAAGATATCCTAGAATCTATAGATGAGCTGAAAGAACGCCTGTCATCAATGAAACGAATGATGGAGGAGCGAAAGGCTGCGGGAACAGGAACGAAGGACCTGTTTCAAGGACAGGCCCGGAGTCTCCAAGGCACCACCATGATTGACGGAAATTTCTTAAGTTTTGTATTCGGTGGTTCACTGGTCGTTATACTCAGTGTCTCAGTGTACGCTTTTTACAACCTATATCATGCTGTTCTCAAGAAATTCCCCTCGCATCATACCGAATTGTAAATATTATACCTGTATTATTGTCTTTTATGATTATGAATAATTACTGTAATTGATGATGATGCTGATGATTTATATCAACAGTGATATATATTATTTGTAAACTAAAACGTGACTTCTATTAGTGTAATTTAACAATAAAATTCATTCATTCAAATTCAGTCATTTTTTACTTCTACCCCTCTACGTACATTTAAGCGTCGGCGGCCTAGTTACTAGGATGCTGGGCTTCCATGCGGGAGGTCCGGTTTCGAAACCATTTGCAACGTCATGCACAAATGAGTTTTTCGGTTTTTTCAAAAGACTTACGTACAGACTGTTCGATGGTGACGGAAGACATCGTGAGTAAACCTGCACACTGAGATAACTAGTGTGTAATATGGGAAAAGCAATAGCAAACCGCCCCGTCAAATCTGCCAAAACAGTACTTCTATGTGGTTATTCAACCTCATGTAAGTATATTTTACAGGAAAAATAAAGAAGTTTCAGTATTTGTGTAGGTAATTAAAAATGATATTATATTTTAGAATTAAAAAGAAGAAAATTAGCAGTCAGATAGAACTATTTAGTTCGGCAAATAAGCAAATAGCATGAGCACATGCCAGTGGCGGATCCAGAAAAAAACTTGGGGGAGGGCAGGCCTTACAGGTTTGGGGGAAGAAGAGGGGAGGCAAGGTCTATATAGTCCCACCACCCACCACTACGTCACTCGTACATGCCCTATAGTACATACAACTATAATCTCGCTTTCTTGAACGACATTAGCCTCATCCCCGGCGCTCCGGTTTTTCAATTTATTTTCTGTCTAGGTTTCAGAAGCCTGAAATTGTGGATTTAAGAATTAAAAAATACAAACAAACGCTAATAAGCGTGTATTACAACTAAAGATTTTGAAATTCATCCTATCTGCTCATATAGAAGTTTTATATGGAAACTGCATCCGCCAACTTGCGCATGCGATGTGAGCATTTTCCCATATATTAGTAGGGCACTTTTTGAAAGAATGTACTCAACACAAAGAATCCGCCTGCACTGGACTGTCATCGGTACCCGATTGGTTGGAAACTGGCAATTTGTCAACAACTATTTGGACACACTGTAATTCAGTCACAAAATCAAATAAATTTATACTCTACCTCTCAGTCTTTAGACAGAAAATAGTGATCATTATGGCGTCCCATTGCATTACCGCCCAAAGCCGTAGCTACTGCCGTTTTATCAATATTAACACGTTAATTGTCCGGGCTCAAACTGTACCTAGCCGCCATACTTCCACAAGATTATATTGTTTTATAATTTTATGACGTAAGCTTAGGTAATAAGTCACAAAATTGTAAAAGGCGAATGACCCGTTTACAGGTCACGAACGTGTGAGTAGGAGCCAGTCATGACTAGTTTGCAGGTCATGGACAGTTAACGTGTTAATCTATGTAGACAAAACCATATTATATAGGTGTTAAGGAAGAGATTAAAAAATATTTGACCTCCCATCTCATTTTGAATAAAGAGTACACTAAAAAACAAGCAAAAATGCGAATTGGGATCCAACTAAATTAGTTTTCTTTCAATTAATAGGGAATGAATGAATATTACTCGTAGATACGTGTCCTGTGGTCCGTCCGTGTCACGCTACCTCTAAAGTTTAATTGCGCTTATTTTCTAATTTATTTTAATTTACTAGTGAAAATGAGTTATGATGGTGCCTAGTGGTTTTTATCCCAATAATAATACCATTACATTGAGAAAAATATTGATTAAGTGATTATAATCATACAAAAATTATACCTATTAATCAAATTACAATCAATAAACTCCTAGTGGTAAAAGAGATTTTTTACGTTATAAACTCGGCCTAGTCTCAGTAGTCCGATGGTTTAGTCCTAATTAAAATAATTAAAAGTAGGTAAACCGAATAAAACATTGTTCAACGGTATTGTCGTTTATTGTGCTTTGATAACATTGATATTCTTTGATGAAAACCCATTTTATGGAACGCAGAGCGGTTTCGAGGATGCCACAGTGCACTTGATGCATAATGCATTGTGCAAATTGCTCTCAAGTTTGCGAAGCGTGTGTTGATGTTCAGTTTAATTTATTACAAATTAAGGCAGTTAGTTTTACGAGTTCATATACCTACTCGTAGTTACTTAGAAGTAGAATAGAATAGAAAGTAAAAAAAGGACATTACACTTAAACTTAATTCTAAGAGTTTCGTAGGCAGTCCTTAATTTGGCAGTTTAGAACTCCAACTTGTACCAATAAGGAGTAAGTTGGTAATTCGCGTAAGTAAATATTTTTTTCCCGAGATCTTGGAATTATGCATAACTGGCATTTTGCGAAATCGGCAATATGCGTCTAACTCTAATAATATTCTGTAACACAGGGGTTAAACGGAAATCAGACTGAAGATTACTGTTAGAAATTATTTTTGTTATTATAGTAATCATGATCTTATCATGATCGACACCAACCATCAGATTGCCCAGGAATATGAACGGGTTTCGTTTTTAGTGAAAAGTTACGTGAAATTGTATCTTATTTTACTAAAATAGATAATCAAACCTGGAACTTCACAGAAAGCGAGAGCCTATAGAGGGGCATTCCCCGCCCCAAATCTGTAAAATAAACATAGAAGGTACGAGGATCGACTAACCCTTGACCAGTTTTAGTACTATTTCCTGATTTCAGTAGGTATTCGTATGCCCTCCTCCCCCATTTTTAGGGTTCCGTACCAAAATGGTAAAAAAGGAATTCGTAAGGTGATACTTCGTTCGTCCGTCCGTCCGTCTTTCTGTCTGTATATAAAGATCACATTTCAATGCTTTGCTCTGAGTTGAGTTCGGGTTCGCGTCGAGTTGGTATAATATGCGATGGCCATTAGTGTACTAACTAGGTTTCGATTTACAGGCTTTAAATGTCAAACTAACCATAATGAATGCATTAACCCTTGACTGAATTCGGAGACTAATTAACTGAATTTAGTCTACGATTTAGTCGAGTAATTAAATAGGCCACTGTTTATATGCTGTAAATCGCAGACTAACCATACTGAATGCATTTAAGCCCATAATAAGCACTTATAGTATTGAGAGTAGATTTGTACGTATAAATCAGTGTACATATTTTGTCTCAATAACTATCTATCTATGTACAAATGAATGTATGAATGAATTATAATTTATTTGCACACACACACATAACCAGAAAATAAATAAATAAAATGCTTCTGTACAGTGTGTCTAACACAAATATGGAGAATAATTAGGTACTGAACTTTACAAATACATGAACAATTTTCTGCTTCCCCCACCGGCAGAAAGCTCGGATATCAACATATTTCCCTTAACAAGAACTGAGTCACATTTTCACATATTAACGCGAGTACTCAATACACTGATATCCATCCTTTTCACCCCTATTCATAACTTCTGTTTCTACAGTGAGTAGGAGAAGGATAGAGATACGTGAAATTTTATCATAGGGTTACCCACCCTACGTGGCGTGTACAGAATAAAAATACAGTAGGGTAAGGCATACTTTCCTCCAGAGAGATCCTCTAGTTTCGTAAAATAATATAGAAATAATTACGTGCTGATTAACAACTAATAACCATTATTTCTAGATAATTAATTCCAGGTATTACATTTTTCAATAGAAAGGTCTTTCTTGTATGATATGTCTCCCAAATACATACCTACAAAATATTCCCATCTCATCCCCTTGTCATAAATCACTCAATGTTACGTACAGTAACGGACGAAATAAAAGTCAAACAATCAAATTCAGATAAAATCAAATAATTTTCACAAATATTGCTAAATTCGAATAAAATCGAATAATTTCCACAAAAATTTGGATAAAATCTAATAAATTCGAGAAAAAAATATTAAAATAAATTAAATAAAAAATTCAAAATATGGGTTAATTCGAGTAGTTTTTAATATTCAGATAAATTCGATTAAATGGAAATAATTTTTCAATTATTGTCGAATATAATTAATGGATAAAATTATCCGTATTTTTCAATTTTTGTGGAAATTACTCGATTTTATCCGAATTTACTATTTTTCTTGAATTTGTCAGTTTTTCTTTTTCCAATTTACTCTATTTTATCTGGGTATATTTTATGTAATTTAATAAGTCACTAAAATTGTTGGAGGCGACTCTGACGTTCATAGTGATATGATCAGTGGACAGGACATTATTTTTTGGAACCTATTCGTTTTGTACATCCCTATGCACTACAACCCCCGCCCCTTGGGAACAAAGTAACAGGTAAAGGTACCATTCCGCACTGTGTGCCCGATCTTGTTGTAGTCTGGCTCGAAAAGCCGAGTAAGACGGACGCGCCATCGCCGAAAAGCTTAGCCTTTGAATGTTTTTCAAATTTAAACCCAAATTTGGTAATAATTTCGTTTCACGAGTGTCGGCTGGTGGCTTTATAAGGTAAGTAGTTATACTAAAAAATATATAAATACCTATCGAATTTAAATACCTACATTTTTTTCAGATTTCAATATGTTGCAATATTTGCTAGTGCATTTAATTTTCTTATAACCACGTTGCTGAATGCGAATTGATTGCGAAAATGTAATATGTTTTTAATATTTGAAACTTTTTCTCTCGGCAAGTTCACAAACCAAACCATCGTAGGTGTATTATCTACTTAAAAATTCACAAAGCATGTGACGCGAACAAAGGAAAACGATAACTGTTGCGCGCATTATCAACAAGTAGCGAGCTTTCTGTATGTCTTTGATCAAAATACGTTCATTGTGTAATAAAAAACAAAATAATAGGTTCCTAAATTTTGCATTTTTTAATTGATTGTAATTGGCAGGTTTGAATTGGTTTTCAGAGGAAATATTATTCTTACCTACCTCTTCCTCTACCGACGGCATAAAATAAAATTTGGGTATAAGTACTTACGTATTCGAATTTGAAATTTGATCTTCAATCTCATCGTCATTTACCACCAGGTGAGATTGAGGACAAACGCAGGTTCAGATATAAATAAAAAAATATAAAAATATGTTATGTCGCATTTTAATGTGGTTATTTATTTGATTGCATATTAATAAATTACATAAACATACGAGTTATTAGAAATTACATAGTAAACTTGATTAGTTTTTATTTTTCATTTCTAGACGAAGCGACGAAGCGTTTTTATCGGTTTATCATATGATATTTTTTAGTATCTACTTATGAGATAAAATACTTACGCGAACGAAAGTATAGAATAAGGTCCAGACCAACATATTTTAGCACACTCGTATGATTCCCGTGGGAAACATTAAACGTTAGCAAACTATCTACAACAAAAGGCTATAAAATCTACGTCGTAACGTGTTTAATGCGTCGAGAGGAGTACGGTGCGTTCCTAAACATTAAATATTAATCACCTATTTGGCAACCAATTCTATTTTAGGAGTTCTATACAGGGTATAAAAAACGTCGTCAGATTGTCAGATCCGAACGAGGATTTATCAGGGTCGTTAACTGAATAACCAACTATTCCAAATTCACAAAATAAAATGTTCCTATACAAAAGGTAGTCCCAATGGTACTCACTTTTTTATGTATGTACAATTTCTCCTTGAGATTTTTGTTGCGTCACAGAAAACTTATTGCGTTGTTAGCCTGTTTTACACATCGTAATGTTGCACGCAGTCATATGAAAAATTCTTCGTTCATATGTAATTTGATTAAAATATTTTATACAGATTATATTTTCTATCTACCTTTTTTAATAGCGACAATGGCTCAAAGGCTTGGACACCAGACTGCGGGACAAGCACCGCCGGATCGAATTCACCTTTGGACCATTGTGGTGGATCAGTCCTAGTACTTTAAAGTTATTTTACATTAAAAGCTACCGTTTTTCCCTCAAAGGAAACTCTTAATCAAAAATACTCCTTCATAGTATAAAACGGGGCTAAAAAACAAGTACATCATGATAATAATATTCAAACGGGGTTTATATCTTATTAGGGATCCGTACCCCGAAGGGGAAAATGGAACTTTATTGCTGTCTCTGGTTCGTCCAACCTTCTGTCCGACTGCGGCGTCTAGCACCTAAACAGAATAAGATATAGAATTCAAAATTCCACATATTACCCATTTCTCTGACCCAAATCTGAATATCGACTTCAAAAATTTGTAGAATTATAATATACGGGTATTCAAGTAAAGGGGGTCGGATAAATATTTTTTGTACCGCATCGTGTGGGATATTGTTGTTTAGAGCTTATCAATATTTTGTAGAGAAATAAGGATGTAAGCGCCTGTCAAATTTGTCAGTTTTAGGCCACTTTTCCAGGTTTATCCCAAAAACGGTATTATCTAGGAACTTGAATGTTGGTTATAACGTTGGTAAATTTCTCAAATTAATCAACATAAAGGTAAAAACCTTTGCCTTATTTTGATTATGCCTATGCTCAGTACAGACGGACGGAACCCTGCAGCGCGAGGCCCGACTCGCAGTTTTTTTTTAGCGATGCCGCTAACAGATATTTGGTTGGACACGGGGCATTTATGCTCTGAGTAAATGAAAAGATTTATTAAGTCTTGTAAATTCGGTGTCAAAAGTACTGTAACTATGTACTTTAAAACTCCTTAGTATAGTAAGGAGCGATCAGACAATATTGGTGTTGCTTCCGTAGATAAGGAACGTGGATGGATGAATTTTTATTATTATTTCGCAGCCATTTTATCTAAGTCTTCCATTATCTTCTAGTTTTACCTTTATATAGGTACTCTCATATTTAAAGTAAAATACATTTGTAGGTACTGTCAAACGATATGTTCCTTGTAATTACGCGACTGTTCATTAGTATTATAATAAAATAATAACCTAGTAGCATAGAGATTTGATTTTAAAAATTGTTGCAGTTCCGAAAACATTTCTTATAATACTTTAGAGGTAAATACGATAATTTGTACGACATTATAAATCAAGTGACCGCGACCGGAATTTTATTTGACGACAAAAACCTAACATCCTATTTAATGCGTGAGCGACGAGAAAATAATAACGTTTCTATTTCTGCGTTTCGATTATTAAATTAGCATTTAAATTACTAAGTACAGCGACTGATTTGCAGCGACAGATTTATAGTAACCCAGAAAAACTGCTTGCACATTAGTTGTACATCAGTTTTTTTTAATCTACTCGTAAGCGAGTAGGAACATGCCGGAGCGATACCAACACGGATGCGTTAAGATGGTTCATTAGGTTATTTTTTATAATAACCCAGAAAACACTTTTTGCATATGGTTACCTGGGGGTTATGGGTAATAGGGGAAAGGGGGCAATGACTTAGGTCGAAAATTCAGAAGCTATAAATCTTTCTTGTTTTGACGATATTTAGTTGCTGAAATAGTATTTTAGCTGCTCATAGTTGGTCGCCTAACTAGTAATAATTCAGAGGACAACTTAGTTTTACAATAGATAAAAATGATATTTAATAGAAGTTTACCACCCCTTTTTAAACTGTATTTCATTTGAAGAGGTTAATTGTCGCGGCAACCGCGGAGTTTGTACAGGAATTGCATCTCTATTTTCTAGCATTTGAAAGGTAAGCAGATTTATAAATATTTATGAAATTTGATATTTTTATAATTGAGAATAAATTATTAAAAATATATTAAATATATTGTTTATATTGCACAGTCTATCAATCAATATATAAATTTTCTTGAGTGTGTTCATTATGATTACGTGAATAGTGTTTATTAAATGTGTGGAACAGTTGGTACCACTTATGAAATAAACTGTATGTAATAAAATATGTAGCTGTGTGTTAATAAAATATGTAGCTGTGTGTTAATAAAGTTGATTTCCGAGTATAATCGATTTATTTTTATTCATCTATAACATAATATAATTTAATCTGACTCCTGTAAAATTAGTATATAATTTATTTAATCGATTTAAAATAATAATAAATCGACGAGTAAGTAGCTACTGTCTGCTACATTGTTATCTGGGTTTTTTAACTATTTATATTTTATACTTTACTTTTACTTCCCCGAGATACGAGATGGTAAAAGTAACATAGATTACTTAAGGGAAGGATACGAAGGGAAAAATTATCTCGGGGAAGCTCAGGTAACCATGATTAATATTTATTCGCAAATATAATTGATATGAATCCGGGTAACACCATTAAAACATGATTCATTAATTAATATAATTTATTAGTTATCACGTACGCCGATTACTACATAATTTATTTGTTGGCATTACGCCGTTTCCCCAGCAACCACACTGACATCATACTTTCGAAAGCTGACAGACTGATAGTAATTTTACTACATGGAGTTATTAAGTATTTTTAGACGCATATTGCCTCTTTTGGAAAATACAATTACGCATAATACCAAGTAGGTACGCATAACGCCATACACGCAAATTACCAATTACTCGATTACGATACGAAAATTGGTTTTCGTCGAAATTAAGTGGAGCAAATGTTTATTCGAACACAACTCGAGAATCCACTTTTGACCTTTCTCCATTTTTCTAGAGATTACTTACCAATTATGATAATTGAATTATAAACATTAAATAGAAAACTTCGTCGACATAACCCAATACACATTTCTATACACTCTGTATGTAGCACATGCAGCAGTTTTTGAAACGGAAGCGGACCGAACCCATGTAAATCTATTTTTCGTTTTCTAGATTGGTTCGGTCCGATTCAGTTTCAACATCGCTGGAGTGTGTTATAGGCGTTACATACGCATTACGCTTTCCACTCGTACTATGGCTATAATACCCCGAATTTTTCTACTTCTAACCTGAGGGTGTTTCGTTCGAATCACGCTTTTCACATAAATACACACTTTATTTTCCTTTGTGTCTTTATAAACACAAAATTTCTTTGCTATATTTATGTAGGTAGGACTACCGGTAATGTAATACAAAATGTAACTACAAAAAGAAATGAGCAAACAAAGTCTTGAAGAAAACAAACCTTGCCTTTATTTATTATTTATAAGAACCTGAGCTCTATTATTATGAATACGGATATGATATTGTCTAATTTTAAATTTTTATTTAGGAATATTAGGCTGGCGCAAAGATTATACAAAAATATACGAGACAATTTATTTAACTTTGGCTGAATAAAACAGATTGAGTATTCAGTTATTTTCAGACATAGACGTTTCACCTTTCGTGTACGTCAAACTAAAGGTTCCATATCTAAAATTAAGCCCGAACCTTTAAAACATTTGCAAAGAGCGCTCGGCGAGGTGCAGTGGCCCAAATTATTGGAGACAAAAAATGGCCGAATATTCTGGTATTTGACCAGAGATTCCTAAGACGAATATACGATTTTTTATTTTACTGTATGCCACAAAATATAGTCTATATCCCTGACTTCTATTTTTTTTACATATAGTGGGGTTCTATGATGGTGAAAGGACGGGGAGAATTGTTTGTGACCCCGCACAAGCCATTGGCCATGAAAATGTCTCACTTCTATAGTTGGATCGATATAGCTTATATCTGTACCAGCTCATGTCGTTGTAGACTACTTTAAACGTCTACTGTAATTTAACAAACACGGCAATATCAATGTCACTCGTTTGATCGAAGTATAGTCATTTTACACCCAAGTTCTTACTTACATAAGAATAAATACACATCTATCAACAGAAATATGTGCCTGTTACAATTTTAATTTCACAAACAATCTATTGATGCCTAAATATAATATGTATAGTAAACTCAAAATACAAAATACCTATTTCTCTCAATGCATAGCTTGCACAATCTGATGATTGTTGGAGACTGTCTAGTCTATTTCAGCTCGGACTATTGATTAATATTCTACTCATTTCGTTTGTAATCGAACAACTTGATTACTTTAGCGAACAATCAAGACTGATTGTAGCTCGTAATCAATGTAGGCTTGGCCGCGCTGACTGCGCATGAATAATTAACGGAATTGATGCTGCTTTAGTACATAGTTAATTGAATGAGGCATAAGCACTGAGCGGTAGGTATCGTCTAATATATTGATAATTGCAGGGAATTATTGATAATACTTTATAGGTACTCAAAACCTGTACAATTTCGATGAAAGAGGCTCACAATCTCAAAATCCGAATGCCAGAAAAAAATTATATATGTAGTTCAAGTTTATCATTCTATGATACTCGGATTCAGGGATTTTTGATATAAGACTGATTTATAAAACAAATACATACACATATCATATTATATACCTAGGTATAGGTACACTGCGTACAAAGTGACGTCATAATCTTAAATAAAATACCTTTACTTACGGAGGGAATTAAACGTTATATTATACCTATGAGGAGTAAAGTTATAGAACTAATAGCTACATAGGTATACAAGTTATAACGATCATACTACAAAAACTATAGGGCAGTTCCGCCTTTAACTGACAAAAATGTAGGTCCTTAGTCTACCTGCGTAAACGTTTCACGACTCAGCATTATTTCACTACGGTCGCCGTCTACGCCGTAGCACTCTCGTAGCTCGAACTCCCGGCGCGCTGTTTGGGAAGCATTATGAGTTACCCCATCTATGTAATTACCTAATATAGTTGTTAGTTGTAGTTGTTGTTGTAGTTTATGAACATTTTCTTCGACAACAATAGAAGATGCCATAGGAAGAAAGAATAAAGCGCATTTGAGAAAAAATTACAAAAATCCAACGTGTTAACCTAATTTTAAGGCGCAAACTCAAAAGATTTCTGAAATGTTTTGATCGTTCTTTCCGTGGACTCTTCAATTTCGATGTCTCATCACATCAATTTGCCACGATGTGGCGATGCGACGTATGTATAGATACATAGATAATGACAAAAAAATTCTATCCATTATCTAACCATATTTCTATCCATTGGGGAAAGACACTAATTTTTCTTTTATCCATTCTTCTTATGGCCTTGTACACGCGACAATAGAATATATATAGAATGGACACTGCCCCAACCAATTCTAATGCCGTACGCCTGGTACCATGGCCTGGTATCACATTCTATATAATTAACGTTAGACATCTTCACTGGTTGTAGTTTATGTTTATATATAAATAATTTTAATTCATTTCTTTTTTATATCAATGTAACATAATCCACTCCTCTTTGTACTCGATGGCGCAGTTATTTCGGTTTGACGGGTAAGAAGTCGAGCTTAAATACAGTTGACCTAAGTCCTCAAGGTTAGCAAGGCATCGAAAACCCTTTAGTAACTTTATAGTGAGGTGAGATTTCTATGGGCGACCATAACCACTTATCAGTTGGCCCATTCGCTTGTCTCCTTTCTACTTTTTCTAATTTGTTTGTGTTATATTTTGTGAATTTATAAGGAAGTATTCGAACAAGGGTAATTAACCGGAAGAAACATTAAAAATATATAATAAAGTTGGAAAAAAGTAACAACGTCATCTATATAGATCTACGTGATCCCATCCCATGTGACAATGACATTTATTTCATAAACCATACATTGTGTATGTATGTATTGGTGTTGGCTGGCACGTTACTACAGTTAACTGATTTATCGACCCGAATCCGACAAAGCAAAGAGCATCGTCATGGCCTGCATCGATCGCCCTTGGCCCACTGCCCGGGACTCTGACTGTGGCCTTTGTGACAAGCACTCTCCGATTTTAATAACTATCCGAATATTTTTAACCACCGATCAAAAAGAGGGTTGATAGGTATAAAGCGAATTGAGGGTATAAAGACGCATGTTTCTGTTTCTCGGTGCCTTCATAATATTTCAGTAATCGAAGATCCTATTTGAATGCTATTTTTTATTTAGAGATGATTTTGTCGAGAGTGCCATATGTCTAGTCAAATAAAAATTGGATTTTTGAAGTCAAAAGATTGAGCTCAAATGTTTAGGAGATTCTTGGGTCATTCCTGCATGTGGGTGGAACCTTGATAATCTTATGATGACCAAGAAAAACTAATTGGATCTCTAGAACGATGAGTTGGGCGTTCTTAATTAATTCTTAAAACGATACTAAGCTATTTTAAAATGGATACTTTCTTTTTCTTACAATGGTTTTCTTTTACTGTATATTATTCCTGCTATTATAAATTATGACCGACAAAGAATATTTATCAGAATGCAAAATTCCAAACTTTTATTAAATCGACCTGAGAGCTTCTGACCGTCACTTCCACAAGCATTAAAACTTTTCTTGTTTTTCATTTCAAACTCAATTTTTTGTTATCTGTTTAGTTTAGAATGGCCAATTCCACTTTGTATTAGGTAATTTTACAGGAGATTTTAGCATTTTTTACCGTCATAACTTCATAAGCAAAAAGATTATAAATAATAATATAACATTTCTTTGGTGATAAGTAAAGTTAGCCACAAGTAGTTGTAAGTATCCTATCTATCTACATTTAAGTTTGTATTTAAAGTCAACGATTTAAAACAAATGCTGGGACGGAGTGATATAACTCTTTTGTCAGTTACCTAATATTTAAGTGATAATGATAAACTTTAATGGCTGGTATGTTTCAATTTAATCAAAATCATTTTATAAACACCGGAAGTTTTGCAATTATTTGTTTTGATATGTTCAACTTTCATGAGAACAACAACATACATAAGAAGTACAATAACACTCATCCAACGTATGTCATAAATGTTTAATACTATCAATACTCTCTCTGGGCTTATTTTGACATCAAAATCATTACGATTGGACAACTCACCGACATACAAATCATACAATTCTGTCGAAAGAAGCGGCGGGAGGTACCAATAACATGCCTTGCACCGTCCCCTTTCCTGTCTCACCCAATTTGTTTAGAGTAAATCTAAAGATTCCCGTTACCGCTCTTATATCTATTACCGTTTTAGCTCAACACGTTGTAAACCTTTCGTCACTTTTTATTTATTTACTGCGCGCTATAAAACGTTGATTCAGATTCCATTTTCGCCAGATCATTTCTTTTTTCCAAATTCATCAGAATTTTTAACTGGTGACGAATCAGTAAATAGTAACAGAATCTAAAGTTCAGTAGACACTTAGATCCTTATGTACAGGATCTTACCTATTTCTGCCTCACAGCAGAAAAACTTGCATTGCTGTATTTCGGTTTGAATGGTAAACGACCAGCGTAATTACGGGAACTTGATCTCCTTATATTCTCAAGGTTAGCAGCGGGAAAAGTGATGATGATGATGGTGATGAGATGTCAATGGATGACGATGACCACTTATTATCAGGTGGTCCGTTTGCTCATTTGCTCTCCTTATACATACAATAAAAAATAAAAAATATTTACGAGTAGGACAGGCTATTGCTAGACGGAGCTGCTCTTTGATCCCATTTTATACCGACAATTTTTCCTCTTCCTCTTTATTACTGTGAGTACCATATATTTTACGTCACAGTGAGACCTTTATGAACCCCGCATGAGAAGAGCAAGATATACTACTAGGAAATAGGTATAACCTCGAGAACTCCAAACGCAAATAGTTTGCATCCACAGAAATGTTTTTTACATTTTCCTTTATACTCTTGTAGATAATAAAAGTAGTAGTAGTAGTATGTTACGTGAGTCCATTACAAATACGTATTGTATGCATTATATACTTTAGTACATGTACACGCAGGTAGATTATAGAGCAATTTTCTACAATGACAACGTTCTTTATAAACTCACTGAAATTCAAAAAAATTATAAACTCACATTACCTGTGATACATTATACAGGTAAATTATACAAAGATCAGTACTGATGTAGCTACTTACTCGTCATTTACGAGTAATAGGGGTTAGCTAATCTAACAACAAAAGTTATACACATTTTTATACTTACATACCTACTACCGTCAATTTTGAGATGGCCACTAAATCTACTAATTGAAACAGGCTCGCTCACTTACACGGTACGAGTAGATCGCATAAGAACGAGGGAGGTGTTTCGTTTAGCCATGTTTTAATTTGGCGAAGACACCCTAGAATTGGTGCCACTTTTAATAGTCGAGTAATAAAACCATTTAGTAGTAAGTATATTTCTGCTATATGAGCGTGCATGAAAGAAAAAGGTAATTTTAAAAATATAATAATATGCGACCAAACATTTTAGACGAGGGTTTTTAATATTTTTTGTTTTAACATATAATTAATCATATCTATATATAAATTCCTATCTAAAGTATCTAAAATAATAATAAAATAAAGCAAAAAACAAAATTTAGATTAGATATCATAATATACGAGTATCTGTAACTTTATTTTTTATTAGCCTTTAATTTAATAAACTTATTTATTTATTTATTAATGTGGTTTATAAGCTCGGTTTAGTAGACTAAATATTTACATTCTGAAAACATCTTTTAGGAGCAGCGTTTCAATGTTAAGGAAAATCTTTTTCAGTTAGTTTCTAATAAAAAAGGGTCACCTAGAAAATGCATTTTCTCTGTTCCCAATGGTCAATATTTTCCCATCTTTCAGTCCTATAAAAATAGTCCCTTTGAATTAAATTATGCCGGTCCTGAAAGCATGTTAACCTTACCCTTTTTTGCTAAAATTTTGAATTTAGAAATCATAAAATATTAGGAAATCTCTCTATTATCCTTCATTCTGAGCGCTACTCTGCTGAAATGTTTACAATGTAAATACGAAAGCCTATTTTTTATACATGAAATTATCTATGTTTACTGGCCTTCCGCTTGTAGGTAAGAACCAAATAGTCACTATACAATTAGTTAAATAGGTACCTACAAAGTACTACTATCCTAAGTACCTAATGAAATTTCCATAAATAATTATTTTACATTGCATTTCATGTGTTACAATTGCTCTACTACACCAATTGTAACACATGAAATGCAATGAATTATATAAGTCATTTCTTAGGTAAGTACGAATAAAAATGAAAAGAAAATTATGTTATCTTGTACTACATATTATATATTAAAACAGAATCTGATAGTCATATCATACCTATGTAAATTTAATGAGAACGAAGTTTTGACTGATAAAACCTACATAATTAATATATGTAGATAAGTAGAGACCGATATTTACTTATACATTGTAACTACACTGTTGTTAAGTGATTATAATTTGAATATTGTTTGTCTTAATAAATATTTTTGTATTTTTTTTTGTATTTTGTAAGTAGTAGATAGTGATTTGACGAATAACCACTAATTATTCATCAAAAACTACAAAAACTATAGGGCTTTAATTATTCTACCAATTCTGTAAAAAAATGCCAAGTGCAGAGATTTTCTAGTGAATTATCGCACGCAGATGTTGCCTATTAGAGAAAACATTCATGAGTTTTATGAATAGAGTTCAGACAAATACTGAGAGGCAGATCTTTGCGCGCGCCCATAGCCCGTGCTGTCATGGCCGTGATTCCCTTCTTACATACATATATGTATGTAGAATTTCCAACGTTTCATCATCAGACGTTATATTTCCATGTGTTGAAGCAACGATTTACATGTATATTGAATAATATTATCTCTCTCATAGATGTCGAAATTGTGTGTGTGTGTGTGTGTGTGTGTGTGTGTGTGTGTGTGTGTGTGTTATATACCTTTACGAGTATATAAAAAAATATATTTCTTTGCGCACGTTCGCCAAATTTTTCTCTGTTTAATTTTATGGATATGGGGATAAACATTAAATGAAGAGAAGACAGGTAAAATTATTACAATATGTTACCAGCCCCATTAAAGGCCAAATCAGTAGACCTGTTTTGGATTACTGATTTTGGTGTTAACGTTTAAAATATTATTACTCATATGTAACTCTAATTAATATGGAATTACAGCATCAAAAAACATTAATATTTTATTTTTTATGTAGGTTCATTTACATAAGTTACTTACCTACTGTGCTGACGCAATGGTCCGAAGTGAATCTTGGTTTCCGATACTAAAAAGCACTTGCTAATGATTATTAAGTAGGCATGGTTACTCAAATAAAAAAATCATGGGAAATAAATAGACAGTAAACTTAAATAACCATAAAGCTTTTTAAAGTAAGCAGATGTTTTAACTATTTTCTTTTGAGGACACCTTTATTTATATCATCAAGTTAAACTGAGATTTCCTATTTGAGGGAGAAGCTCTATACCTAGTTGAGTTGCGGGAATCGTTGGTTTCCTCTGATCGATCAAAAGCCCGGATGGCTTATACTGACTATGTTGTACGAACTAGACTTGATTAACACTGCGGCCACTCTGGCTGGTACTGGCTACTCGTATCTGTGAAGCTAGATAGTCTATATTAATGACTTCAATGGTTTTACGATTTTGCCTATGTACGTAAATTGCATGAGATTTTCACGAATTTACTGCCTCTCTACTTAGGTAGGCACATATTCAATTAATTCGAAATGCATGTTTATGTTCTTTTAAAACTTTATAGGATAGCATCAATTTTATAACACCGAGAAAGATATGTACTTAAGTTACCTGCTAATCAGCTTATTAACGCTTCCACTATACATATGCCTCTCCTTGCTCCTTCCTCTCTCTTCATTCGCCATCGGAAACTCAGGGACATGCAGGTTACCTCAAGATGTTTTCCTTCTCCGTTAGAGCAGTCATTACATGTACGTAAGTCATCGAAAAAATTCGAAAAACTCATTGGTACATGACATTTCATGATTTCGAACTCGAACCTCCCGCATTCCCATGTGGCATGCTTGGACGCCGGACTCGGCGTCCTAGCCACTACGCCACCGACGCTCTTTATAAGTACCTACTATTACCGAAATAATATACTTAGTAGTTTTATTGCAAGGAAGAATAATTGGTTATAATAATTCGAGATAATCATAAATGAGTAGGTACTCATTTATGATTATCTCGACTTATTCTTCTTCAATAAGACAATCATAAATAATTACAAATACAAATATACTTTATTGCACACCCGGGACATAAACAAAACATACAACATAAAGAGAGGTACAATATAACTATATATTACTTATGATTAACTCAATTTATTCTTCCTTGGATGTTACATTTCTCACTAATACCACTGACTACGTATATTCATGTTTACGTAAGTATACGTAGTTGTACATTTATCGTAATGTCAGTTAGTTCACCGCGAATATCATTCATTGTTGCTGAAATACTCTTTCCTGAAATAAGTAAACCCTATAGGTATATTGAATCTACAACGCCATTTGTAATTCTATACGCAAACACCGTCTGTGCAAGTTTTAACAAGATTCGCTGCTAACTCGTACGTACGATATGAAACATGTTCTCCCGTCATGTTCATGCTACGTAGATTTCTCGCGATAACGTATTCATAGTATGAACATACTTCCAGTACCTACTATTCAATTTAGATCCTTAATGTAGGTAATATTAATTTGTCGCTCGCTTTGCTTGAAAAGAGAAATACCTATACACAATTTATGTATTAGCCTATTACATAAATTGTTAAAACCCTTTCCGCGTCCATCAGCCACATTAATGCCCATTAAACTACTCGTAAATGGCTCTTTCGGACCTATAGTTTTTAACTCGGGAGAGGACTACTCCACATAAAGAGAAAACAAGAAAAGTACATATCTCAATTTTATTATATGGAACATGCAAACAGTAATATGAAACATCTAATTTAATATATGGTTTGCAAATAATGTTGTAGATATCTTACAAACTTCTTAGTTTTAGAAAAAATGATCCCTATTTTTACTTACTATATAATACTATAGACGGGTATTCTGTACTGCATAAGTATACGATATTATTTCATATAGATATATTATTATAGATATTACGTAAGTTTACTTTAGTTTTATCTGGTGGATTTTGTAATTCGAATCAGTAATTCTTCCATAAGGTAGGTAGTAATTTCGTTCGAGTTCACTTATTATTCTCTACATTTTGAACAGCGGTAATTGGCTTGGTTTATGTTTTAAGGCATAATCTTTGCTTTAATCCATTTCACGTTTCTAACTTGGATTAAGTTGCCAGAACGAAATGTATACTAATATATTAAAGATAGGTAGAATTACGTTCCATTATGTGGTTTTATGAAATGCCTTTTGATACGACGTTATGAGTGAAATACAACATTATATTCTATGGTACGGCGTTATGCCACAAACGGTTTAAAGTATAAACATTTTTACTCGACTGCGGCATGCCTAGGAGAGTATTGTGTTTTTCAGATTAGATGAGTGAATCAATAATGACAAACGAGGTAGTAGACGTTGGATTCGTCTTTATCCACCACTGGGCAGAGTAATTAAACTAAAATAAAAATATAAACTAAAAATTCAATTAGGTATATCGACTCAATCTAAACTATATTTCTGTAACTTACCGTAAGATGCAATAAAGTCCTTAATGACGCTCCACTAAGATAAGCGGCCTTAAGTCTCGTGTCATTTCTATCTAGAGCTATGGCGTAGAAAGGATTAGCACGTATTTTAATGGAGACTTAACATTAAGGATGTTTCGTGCAACTGACGGTTAATGTCAATGTCTTTAAAAATATATCATATATATACGTCTGTTCTGTTACATGTTCATTTCCTGGTCACAGAAGAGATCTGTCCTCCGAGATACAGGAACTTCCTAGTTCGGAGGTCAGCGTTTATTTTTACTTTTTGCTCACTAATTTTATTTAGTTTAATATAACCTATGCTTAAGTTCCTACTTGTTTATGGACTATGAATACTTTGTCATTTTACCGCACAAATAAACTTATTCTTATAAGTAAGGTTCTATTTTCATATCGTGTTACGAGTATATAGTCTCCCATACACAGTGGCGTGTAGATACAGGATTTCTAGATAGGGTATGCATTTGTAACTTTAGTAAGATATATAAGAAAAACATTAAAAAATCTTACCTTACGGTCACGTCAATCCTGGCCTTTTGTTGTTGGTGTTGGTTGTTGTTGAGGTTGTTAGAATTGTACTATTTCAAAATTTCAAATATCCAGTAAATTATTGATTTACATAACAAGTAAAGTAGTCTTAATTTTACTAAACAGTTTCACACGCACCAGAGTTTTCCATATTTCCTACGTAGATAATTAAAACAATAAAAACACCCGAACAATACCGCAAATGCCTTGCATACCTACTTATATACCCAAAAGTAAAAGAAAACGACATATTAAGCCTTGGATAGACAAAAATCTCCGAGATCTTATTGCTGATAAGAGACAAGCCTGGGATCAATATATACTATCTAAACAGCTACAGGAAAACAAGGATAAACAAGACTGTTTATATAAAAAATATCGTGTGCTGAGTAACAGAGTGGTAAGGACTTGCCGGCAGAATCGTATGCATTATGAGCTGAAACTTGTAGAGACACCCAAGTCTTTTTATAAGTATACTAGGCAACACCTAAAATCCAATGTATCGACACCACCAGCCCTACGCAAGCAGTCTTCAAGTGGAATCATCAGTGCACCGCAAGATGTGGCTGCAGCATTTGCAGATCAGTTCCTCAAGCAGTATGTTTGTGAACCTATTTATATTAGAAATTCTGAACATTTTGTTTTATCTGAAATATGTCAGAACGAAATTTCTAACGCCGGTCTGCTCATACTTACGTAAATATATATGCTACCGTCTTTGTCGCTCTAATGGAGAAGCTCTGCTTATTTTGAACGTAGTATGTCACTGTTGACACGCGATTTTACTCACACTCATAAAATGACTGGGGTGTAGTAATAGACATTTCTTTACTCACAGAAGTTTAATTTTAGGCAGCGTCGTTCCCAGTTTAGAACACTAATGATATTTTGATTGACCGCTTAGGTGTCGTGAATTCAGACAAAACGATAATTGTTTGTAAATACGAAGTTTTTATTTTGTTGTATTCATTATCTTAGTATTCATTATTATTGTTGTATTATTTTGATGAAATAACGTAGGGTATGCAATGCTTATTTACATATATGCTGTGCAGCCATACATATCTATAGGTAGATCCTGTGGGTTATTGTAAAATTGCCAATCAAGAGTGTGCTCATTCAGTTAGATGCATCTATCCACGATTATCTAATGTTCATTACTCACGGTCAAGTTGGCACGGAGATGCATCATAGGACATGATATAGGAAACTACATACATGACTACATAAATACATATGTAGATAGGTGTCATCGTTGATACTTACCTATATGTGTATTAAAACATACTCACGAACAACCGTTATCTAATCATAATGTCTAAATGTATGTATTGCAGGTCATCAAAAGCGAGAAAGGCACACCTAAGCGTTGTCACCAAATAAATTCAATTACGGACTACTCAGACTAATGGATCACAAAGATGAAGGCGTCTTATTTATTTTTCATTAAACAAAGTGCTTTGGAGACGCAAATTCAGGCAGCTATAAAAAGAAAACGTTTCAGTTTTACCGTATTTTACTAATGCGATCCAGTCGACAGTCTTATTAGTTTTCCGTATCTGAGGTATAAGAAGTCGTAGCTAATCGTAGCTTTTTCGTAGCATTTCTGCTACGCGAATTAAAGTAAATGTGCATATTATCACAAAAATATTTATGTTACGTAATTATATGTGTTCCATGGAGAAAATTTGCCTCTATATGAACAAACAAATACATTTGCTCACAGTGAAAGAAATCTTTTCAAATCGGATGGCATATAGTAACATTAGGCGCAGGCCACACATAAGAGAAAACCGGCGCGCGCGGACTGGCCACGCAAAGTCCGAATTTTGAACTGTATGCAAATGCTTATAAAGTACACTATTATCAGCATAAGTACCTCAGAGTCTCATCTGCGCCCGACGGAGCCTTCCCGTCGCTTCTATGTTTTGCTTCAAACTACAGAAAACTTTATCAGTGTTTGCATACAGTTCTCAGTTCAGATGTCTCTTGTGGCTTGCGCCTTAAATAATTTGTCTTAGCAGACAGCTTCACTTATGAAAGAAAAGAACGCCAGGAGATGAGGGAGACTATTTTTTTTCATCCAAGACTTGAAGAATTGTCACAAAAAATAGGTATTATTCCGTTCAGTTATTTAATAATTTCGCCAAATCTATCTGAATGCCTGTAAAGCGCAGTGATTTCTCACAGCAACTTACTATTGCCTGCTCAGATTCTTATTTTTAATTTCATTGTTTTCTCGCAGGTGTAACAATGTGTAAATGTCGTGTGTATAACGTGGTGAAAGATCACGTCTCGCACTCGTGAAACACTCGCCTGTGCCTCGTGTTGCGTAATTACAGTCGCCGCGAAAATGTGGCCCTTTCCCAACTAGTTACACAATCTACTATTGCTTTATTTCACAATAGGTAACGTGTAGGTTACTATTTCGATGACTGGATAAAAACTCATTTTATGGACAATGGTGTTGTAAAGTATCGTTTTGTTACTGGTTTGAGTACTTAACACTTACCTAAGGTAACCATTAAGTTTCGGCAAGTATAAACAAGGGTCATAAATCATTAACACGAAGTGATTTTATTTATTTAATATTATTATATATTTTATATTAGTGTCTAACTAGTCAATTTAATTTCTTTGTGTCATTAGTTAATAATAAAAAAGGTTCGTAGGATGGTTCAAATAATACACTAAGTAATTTTATTTTCACTTTTATAATATACCTAAACAAAAAATAAGCAAGTGGTAAGCAAAATCTGTCAAGCAGTTACAAAAAATAATATAGCAGAAGATGGAAAAGCGCAATAATTGCCGAAAAGAGAGAGGCATGGATGGAGAAACACATTGTGAAGGGTGTCGAAGTCTACACTGATGATTGTACCGACATCAGATGTCGGTCAACCATCATTAGACGAAGTTTAATAAGTTTAATCCTTTCCGCTGCTGTTCATTAAATTAGATTTCAGAATAAGTCTTACGTTCGAAATCCAATACTTACGTTGGAAACAAGTCCCTTTTTTCGTGAAGAATATTAATATTGTATTAGGAATAGAAACGTAATCAGGAAATAATATAGCTGGTGTTATGTACCTAACAATACCCACCGCCAATCGGAAAAAAATCGATTTGTTCGAGTTGTTACTTGATTGATATTTGTTACTACAGTACGTTTTATTTAAAAAAAAACTCATTGAGTTGCAATCCGAAATCTTTTTAGGGTTCCATATTAAAATGGAAACTCTTATGGTGAGACTTCGGTGTCCGTCCATCCGTCTGTATGTCACAGCTGTTTTTCTCAGGAACTACAGAAGCTATCGACTTAAAAATTTGCACAATTGTAGAACTTAGGAACTGGACGATTTGGGAAATGGACCTAATGGGAAATGGACGAAATGGGTAATGGACGAATTGAACCCAGTCGCCCCTAAATCGAAATCTGAAAGTGGGGCAATGGAGCCGTGTATCATCTGAAAGGGCACTGCAAGTTACAAAACATTTTTTTATTTTATTTTACATTTCATAGTTTTGGACTTATGATCAAAAATGTGAAAAAAAGACCATTTCCCCCTAATCTTGGAATATTTATTACAAGCCAAAAATTTTTAAATAATTTAAACCCATAGATAATCTCCTATATTTTACAGGAAAAATAACATTATGTATCAAAATTTTACAGTTATAGAGGAGTTCAAAATAATTATATTATAATTTTTTAACGACGAAAAATTTGAAATTATTGGTATAGATTGAAGGTGTTGTATATACTTATTACGGAAAAAATAAAACAAAGTTCTTAACTTTTATGGTTTTCGAGAAAAAAAAATTCCATGTATTATTTTTTATTACGAAAAATTTCTTTTGAGAAAGGAACCCTCTGTGGGCGATTGCGACTCGCACTTGGCCGGTTTTTATTTTAGATTGGCGGCGTTTTGCGCGATCATACCCTATAAGGAACGTACGAAGTAAAACGTAATAATTACCTACCTTCTCGGTAGAAGTAATTACGTTAGTAAATTCTAAATTTAAAAACTATAAGTAAGTACATGGTATTTGTGAAGCTTGCACTGTCATACCCATATCATCAAAGTAATTAAATTGCGTAAACTTTTCAAACAAAGGTTAGCTGTGTGTAACACCCAAAATTAGACGGATATTATAAGTTTATGGTAGATTTTCGGTGACAGACTCGTGGTTAAACCGGTTTGTTACACCAGTGTAACCACGAGAAATTTTTATTCCATTTGGTTATGTTTGCGAAAAAGGCATGAAGTTTGTCAAAGACCGTCAAGTTGGATCGTAGAGTAAGCCCCTCCTGCCACGGCTTAGCCCGTTGACGGCGAGTCGCATGTTGGGTCTCGGGTAAGCCATGTAAGTCCCTTGTAACTATTGTGGCCGTAGCATTGTGTCACAAGCCAATCCTATTCTCGAATTCTTATCTATATCCTGGTATAAGAAATATGACCGCAGCTTTTCTCTACTTTTATTTATTCCATCTAGTTTTTTATGTTATTAAATTCGTAACCATGTGAGATATTTTCGTATTCTAAAGTAGGTCGTTTTTACCTACATACCATATTACAATTTATAAACGTACTTGTATTACGAATATATCCTCGCTTACCTTAGCAACAGGCTAAATTTAAATTAAAAACCCCTTAACTTTTCCATTGAACCACGCCTGCGAGGTCGGCGTTTTGATACAAGGAATTTTCGAAGATCAAAAGGGCAATTTTCTCTTATGTTTATATATGTTATCTGTCTCTGTGGAGTCTCAAAGTTATTCTTGTAAATGAGACGGCAGAAAAAATATTGGTTTAAACTTTTCATAATAATATTTGATGTCGGTTTCCTTTTATTCATTTATGCCGACTCAAATTACGTCGAAGATAATGCAAACTTCGAATTTTTTTTATGTTTCAACAAATTTTCAAAAATAGAGATTATAAATTGTAAACAATACATTTTACACATTTTATTTTATTTTCGACCCATTTATATTTGATTTAATAGACATATAACTACGTTAATCTTTTGTAATATCGTTAGGTAAGTAGGTACTTAGAACCTTGATAAATAAGGACACGGCCCCAGAACGTATCCAGGGGCAATGAGGGCAGAGGGATGAACCAGATTAAATCCCAGAATTAAATTAGATAAATTCAGTACAATATGTGTGCATCTTAAAATTGAATTTTATTAACTTTACCAGATAATAGCTTTTGCTCACGATTAAGGCTATAATGATAATGAAAAACGCACCTAAATCTCCAAATAGTCATGTGCATTTTGTGCAAACATCATCCTGAACGATTTCATTGTTAGATAATGTACCTATACCTAGATAAGTAAAAAAAGTACTTACCTGTTCATGTATTTTGAAACATAATAAAGAAAATATATATGTATTCTACGTACATACCTACTTTATAAAATTTTTTTCTTAGAGAAGATGTATATGCTCTATTTATTTCAATTTTCGTATATTTCAAGCTTCCCTTTTATCCCTTTGAAATTGAAATCCGCTACAGTCGTAAATCTTTTTCAGTGTGAAAAATCATTCCAGGCCCCAAACTTTTGCACGTAACAATGACTATGAATTTTAACAGGATTTATTTTTAAGATAGAGAGTTCTTTAAGATTATTTTAAAATTTTAGTTATTTATTCTGGAACTCAAAAACCATTACTGTGTACTCGTAATTTCAGTAGCAGTGCTATCTACGTAGAGCGTCGTAGCCCGTAGCAGTTCAGTAGCTCATACTTCGTAGCTTTAGCTACGAGAGGGTCGTTAGAGCTTCTTCAATGGTTTCTTTATTGGATTATAGATGTTTACGTGACTTGAACGATATTACTTCAGGAAAACTGTAATAAAAATGAGATCCTTCTTAAAGGAACGGCTATATAATACTGTAATACTTACTAGGATGTTAATACAAAACGTTGTATCAAAAATACTACTTACGTATTTTTTAAATTATCAAATTGTAAATTCAGAATTTGTGTCAATTAACTTTGAATTAACATTGTTTTTTTTCTGACAAAATGTAATTGTTAATGTACCATTGTCGTTTGTGGGCGTAAGTTACAGATCCAGTGGGTTTTGAGCCCCAGTACTTCCAATAGACCTTTGACCTATGCCACCCGTAATTATTAACAGTTTGTTCTAGAAATACGTCCCACCTGTTTTGCCATGAACTTCTGTGTGGGCAGACTACTCGCTTCAATGTTTTATGCGATTCGTTAGCTATGATGTCATAGCTCGAGCCGCGCTTGACAGACTTTGTTACAATTTTAATTTACAGACACCTATACCTACCTATCTAAGTAAAAAGTAAGTATGGACCTACGAAATAGGTATACATGTAAGAACTAGAACCCCCTAGAACCCTAGATACCACCATACTACCTTTATATGTATAGGTAAGATAATTACCGTGATGCCATTATTCTGCGGATGTGCAAAATTACAATTAAAGAGTAAGTATGGACCTACGAAATAGGTATACATGTAAGGTATACGTTGTACGTAGATTGGTACTTTAGCAGTTATGTAATAAAATCTAATGGTAGCTATTCAACACAATCTTAGAAATAATTATTAAACGCTTTGGCATTGAACACAATCTTAGAAATATATTACAAGAAAGTAGATCATATAGAATTACAATAAAATCATTAATAAACTTGTACCAAACTTAAATTTCTTAGTTTTTTACAATTATTACTCTATTGTGTAGGCAAGGAAATGTTAAATACTAGAACCCTAGATACCACCATACTACTACCCATACAACCTTTATATGTATAGATAAGATAATTACCGTCACGTCGTTATTCTGCGGATGTGCAAAATTACAATTATTATATTGAACAGATTTCATCGGAAAAGAAAAGGAAATCCGCTCGTTTCTAATAGGTAAATGAAAACCTATCTAAGATAACGATCAACTGAGTTAAAGTGAGCTGAGATATAAATGTATTATTCAGTACTTACTTTTATAATAATACAATGTGTGTACAAACCTACAGATTACATTAATAATTTGTACAATTTATAAGTTCAAAATTATAATTTGTAACTACAAATTAAATATAATAATCCTATTTTTTGTTAATCGCTCAATTTTCTAAATTAATTTATGACGACGATTATTAGCAAGGTAAAAATATGCGTTATGAAATGTTTATATCTAGCTTCCGTAAAACCTATTATGTATTTACCAAAATGTACCTACTAGGTATACAGCAGAATATAATTTTTTATTTTATATACTCATAGCAATAATTTTATTTATTATATCTAGCTATGAATAATTTTAAAACAATATTAAAACAGCAATATAAATCAATAATAAAACGAATACTTTATCAAATAAAAATAAACCATTAGTGCAACAAATGCATGATTGTTTGTACTACTCTTCTATAAAGAAGAGTAGACAAAATAAATTTATTTCCAAATATTATTTGTTTTGTATTTTCGGTTACACGAATGCTTATCCTTTTCTAAAGGACAAGCAAAACCGTTTTAGGTAAAGCCTTATGTAGCCAACCTTAGTACCTATACTTACAATTAGTATACTAATGAGAATAAGTAGTAGATGTCTAATTAGTGTGGGAAGGACCAATTTGACGCTACAAGTGTCGCTATTTTCATATTCAGCATGTAAGTTATGTGAAGCGGATATTCAAAAGAAATGCATGAAAATTTTTGCCAAGTGGAAAAATTCACAAAAAAAACTGTAATGTTATTAGTGACATGGTTTCATATTAAAAGCAAATAAAGACCTGTAGAGACGTAACGTGGATTAATTAATCAGTGTTAACTGTGTAGAGTGGATTATTCTATATGTCGACCAAAATGCAGACGATAATAAAATGGTTTAGAAAATACAGAGTGACGAATTATATTTAACTGTTGATTTTCACGTCTCAGTCATAAGTATAGGTACACCTTTTGTGGACGGGGTAGAAGAGCGTACTTTTTATACAATGGATAAGTGTAGCACTGAAACCGCAAGAACTACGCGTCGATTGATCGCAGAAACGTGAAATAAGTAAAAGTGGTTTTCAGTATCTGAAAATAAAACACAAGAGCAGGTATCAAACATAGCAGATAACTAAATGAAATTACCTAGATATTTTTATAGTAAATCTACGAAAAATTATTAAAAAACAGCCGTTATTCTAGATTTTCCTCGTTATTACCCCGGCCATAGTTGTCACGCCTACCGAAGTCAATCCCATCACTGCAACTCTGATAGGTGTCTGCACTCTGTGGAGCAAAATGCACACCAAACGCCGGTTCTCCGTGTTCATACATTCCCATGGTACTCCGTACACAGCCTCAGTCAGTTTCTCGCTCTGAAATAAGTGTTCTCCTTAAAATCTGCATTGATATGCAATGATATGTAAAAATCACTTCACTAAGTATTACCACTAAGCCAACCACTTCAAACGTGACAGACATTTGAATCAATTGTCCAAACACAAGCAGTGTTAAAGGTCCGAAACGCACTATCGCATCTGGGTCCTGCAATGGAATAATTATTATGTAAATGTAAATCAATTACTTACACCAACTCAGTCGAATTCTCGGTTTGTTAATTAGTTGTTACCAGTTAATCTTTAATTCTATAGGTGTGAGGTATAGATACTGAAATGAAAGGCAGTGATTGTGGCCTTGCTGTCCCCCCAACAAGCAATATAAAACTTTAACTCACCTGAATAGTTAGTTATCCGCGTTTGGGAGCAGAGATAAGCCACCATAACCATAAGCTGAAGCGAAACTAGCCGCGTTTAATCCCAATTGTATGGGTTAGTTCCTGATCCAATTGTTAGTAAGCGGGTGCACACACACAAATGGCACAAACAATGTCATAAAATCACATACATTAATTAAGTTTCATTAAAGCGAAAAAGCGCGGGAACTGGGCGGCCACCGAATACGTATCGTATACAGGAGCCTTCAATGGATGACAGACGCTGATTTTGATCGTCTCATTCAATATGGCTGACCCGCGCGATCGTATTCGTTTGGTCTTGTTTTCATACAGTTCACTCACTCTGCGGCAGGTGGCGCGCGGTATAGGGCGAGCATAAAGAATACACTAGGTACTCATTGACTGAGAAACAACAGCTTTGGCGCAAACAATAGGTATAAAAATAAAACGCCGTCGGTGTGTCTGTAACCTTTTCTCGGGCAAACGGTTGTACGGATTTGAATGAAATTATGTATATAGGATAGATATTGACCCAAGGCCTATGAATAAAACTGATTATCATCATGCTCAACGATTTACGCTAGTAATATAAATTTCTTTGATCGTGTTTTTTTAGAAATCACCATAATTACTAAAAGGCCAGTCATTGTGTGAAATTATTTTAATAATATGAACATTAATGCAACACATGAAAGCACACAGAAAAATATTAATTCTGAATCGACAACGTGTTGCCGCAATTTCGTATTTAAAATTTACAGCAATAAAATAAATTAAAATAAATGCCTAAATAAGATATATCGCACGATGGTTATAATAGATCTACCTAAAATGTTTAAAAGACATGTTAAAACTATTTAAATTAAAATTATTTAATTTATGTTTAATTTTATTTTATGCTTTGGATTTATTTATTTTAATAGACCTATTAAGTTATTTTCTATTTAGCTGTCAGAAACCATGGTAATATATCCAATCAAATCAAATCAAACTTTTTTTATTGTAAGTAAGTACCTTAAAGTACATTATTACAACGTCATGTTTTACTCTACCACCGCTTCGTAAGGTGCTGTAGCTGAAAGGAAGGAAGCGGCGCAAGAAACTTTCAGCAGCACATCTTTTGAAATAAATATATATCTTACAATAATTATGAATACAATCATATACACACAATGTGCAGAGCTTGAGCTGAATTTAGGACCAAGCCTCTTTATCATTTAAGAAGTCATTTATTTTATAATTACCCTTTTTACATAAGGTCCATCTTATGTGGGTTTAAAATTTCTTCCTATCTTATTATAAAATCGTACACAGTGACCCATAAATGATGTGTGTAGTTTACTAAGTCTATAGGTATTGAAATTATTGTTATTATCGCATTTTTTTCGGAAACAACTGTAAGTTTTTGCGTACATACATAATATTTTCATAAACATACTGACCCGTGATAGTCAGTACATTTAATTCCCTGAACAATTCCCTTAGAGAGTCCCTGCAACGTTGATTATATAAGGTCGGGGAAAAAGTTTTTTCGCATTTCATATGAAAACTCAAGACATTTTTTTTTAAAGTTTATTTACATTTAATTATAGTATGTATATATGTGCCATTTTGTTCGATGACTTTTTGACATCTTGTAGGTAGTGACATGATCCCGTTGCTGTAGAATTTTTGGGATTTCTGATCAAAAAAACGCAACAAGTAGTTTTGACAGATGATGATAACCTGACACTGCCTAAAGAATTCTGAAGAGACCGAAACAGTTGGAAATCTGAAGATGCAAGGTCAGGGCTATATGGCGGATGCTATAACACCTCCCAGCCAAACTCTCTTAACTTTGCTGAGTGGCTAAAGATATGTGTGGTCTAGCGTTATCGTGATGAAAGACCACACTCTTTCTATTGATCAATCCCGGCCGCTTTCTCTCAACTACTTGCTTTAATCTCATCAGTTGTTGGCAGTAGAGATCCGAATCGATGGTTCTGCCCGGCGGTAAAAACTCATAATGAACAATGCCCTTCCAATCCCACCATATACACAGCATCACCTTATTGCGAGGTAACCCGGGCTTTGCCAGTCTGTAAAGCCTGACCGACCTTTGTCCACGATCTTTTTCGCAAGTTCTTGTCGTACATGATCCACTTTTCATCACCAGTTATCAATCTCTTCAAAAACGGTTCGGTTTCATTACGTCTCAATAAAGAATCGCAAATGAGTACACGGTTCATTAGGTTTTTTTCTGTGAGCTCAGTGTTCAGTTCAGAGAGCACAAATTTTTTTCGCGGATTTTATTGCATTTTTTCCTTTTTTGTAATAAAATTATAAAATGTATCGAATTTCTTCATTAAATTCACTCATTTTGACAGAAAGAAAAACAAATGAATAATAGCTGGAAACAACATTTTACTAATTTGTTTTTTTTTTAATGTAACCTTTTTAATGTCATCAAAACCAGCCAAATACAAATAGTACAGCCAAAGAAATTTTATTACAAGTTTATACATATAATATGCGAAATGACTTTTAACCCGACCTTATATATTGCACGAATTGCCCTTACCTACAGATATCATGATATAATATCAAACGCGGGTGAAGTTTAGTTATACAGAACGCCTATCATTGTGTTATGCAAACAGACGGGGTCTACCTCACAGACGGGTGTATGTTAACACTTTGCCAAATTTCTCAGTTCTATAGTTTTCCACTGATTAATTCTTGTGTTGTAATTGTAAGTATATTTTTTATACTGTACGAGTGAGGTACTTACTCCCTGTGAACATTCCAGGAGCAAAAGACAACAGCTGACCAGATGAAATAAATAATTGAAAGCAAGCATCGGTCCAAAGAATTCCGATATTTTATCTGTAAAGCTGAAATCAGCGCCATGTTTAGTCTAGGTTAGTCTATATGCGGAAAACATCAATAACAACACCATGTATCAAAAGTTTTAAAAAAGTTACCCAACAATATTTCTGTGATGGTCTACACAATTCATAATTTTCCTTTGAATGATTTTATTCTCTTCTACGTCGTACATTTTAGCCACCCTTAGATGTTGATCGATATTGCTTTTTGTAAACTGAACAGAAATCTGTAACTTCGGTCTAGGGAAACTTTCAAGATTATTTCTAAGAATCTGAATGTGTCCAATTATTTGGAATACCATAAGATACAGTAGTAAATCCATACCACACACAGATGTTGCACAGTTGTAGGTTAAGTAAACATTGAAAATTGTGGTAAATAAAAACTTGTCGAATGGATCAAACCCTGGAAAAGTATAATAAACGGAGAGTTCCAACGTGGCATTTTTCATTTTATTTCCGGTGAAGGCTCCCATCTTGTAATTATGGTAACATGGTGGCACATTGAAAAGAATTATAGCGCATATCATCATCGAAATCAAAAACAGTGTCATGTAATACGACACTTCCTCAATAATTTTATATATCTGGAACAATAGATAACTTTTATAGTTAGAAAAGATAAGACTTACAAAAAGGAATCTCTTCATTCCATTCCAATTTCTAACCGTATAGTATGAGTATATGTGGAACCATAATAGAATACGGAAAACAACTAGAAGTAAGTTGGAAACGAAAACAGCACTTAGTCATTTAGGTATACTAACACTAGGACATACCTACTTCCTTTCAAAAATTCAAGCGATAAATTTGTTATAGAAGTTGTAGAAGTTCGCATGTAGGTACCTAATTAATTGTACTTTAAACTAATTTTGTGCTTTTATATTTTAAACTAATTGTACTTAATTCAAACTTTAGATTGAGAAAAATTAAAAAAGAAATAATACTGGGATTAATGTAATTTTTGTATTGTATAAGGTGAGCAGACGAGCAAACGGGCCACCTGATGGTAAGTGGTCACCGTCGCCCATAGACATCTCACCTCACTGTATTATTATTAGAGGGTTTTCGATGCGCTGCTAACCTTGAGAACTTTGGCAGACGGACAGACAGACAGAAGGACAACAAAGTGATCCTATAAGGGTTCCGATTTTCCATTTGAGGTACAGAACCCTATAAACGGATAGTGAATAATTTAAATAGGTAGGTAAGTACTTAAATAAGTACTTTGTAATAAGTATTACAAAAATCTTACCCTTTCATAATACTGTCCCTTATGTTTGTAATGAATCAAATGAAAAGACGTAAAAAATGTTTCTGTTATATCTCCATACCTTTTAAAATTGGGCAAAGCTGATCTAACCTAAAAATAAATATAATTTACATACTACCTATCATGTGCCCCGACAAACCCAAAGTGGTTTATTGCCATGAATATTTCAGAAGTTGTATTAAATAAAACCTACATAGTTAAATAAAAGTGAAGCTTATTAAATTAATTTTAAGCTACGTGTTTCGGCAGTGTTTATAGAAGAGCCAGTACTTTACAAAGCCCGTGTGCTTCGACCTCATCGTCACATAACACCAGATGAAATTGAGGTCAAATGCGGGTTTAGTCGTAAATAAAAAATACATATAAAAAACTAACAAGTTTTTTATATGTATTAAAAGACTAACAAGTTTTTATATGTATATTTTATTTACGACTAAACCCGCATTTGACCTCAATTTCATCTGGTTAATATAACTTCACAAATATTCATGGCAATAAACCACAAATATAAATATTGATAACAATCAAAACGTATCTTAAAATAGCTTAATAAAAATATATTTTAGTTAGTTTTAGCTGGAAAATTAGTGAAAAATCAATTTATGTATTCCAACTTACCGTTGTTAGCACAGACAATATGGTGGTCACATAACAATGACCCTTTAAGAACAGATTCATATTTTGAGAAAACTTAGCTATATAATTAATTTGACAAATAAAAACTATGGACGTCTGTATCGGAATATGTTTTCGGAGATATCGAATAAGAAATGGTACGTTTTCTCCAAATACTTCGCCCGGCCAGCCTCCAGTGGACAACAAAAATATTTTTACTAGCTTTACATATTTAAGGGCTAATGAATAATTATTGTTCCTGTAATAAATAGGGAAGGGTATCCTTAAATTTAATAGTGATTTATTGTAATTTCATTTTATCTAGCGCTCTCTTCCGAAACTTTGTATAAAATGTTTTATTTTGTGCTGGATTCAAATCCATAGGGTGGACGAACTATTTCACGTAAACTTAGGACCCCATTCATTACTATTAATCTTTTTTGACTTAATTATCATCGTAAAATAAAAGAGCTGAAGGTACTTACGAATTTACTTGTCCTGTCCCTAACTGTACTTTATGCATTTTTAATCAAATAGATGATTCTTAAAAAAAATTCTTTTAAAATTTCTCTAAAATTACTTTATTTCTTTTGTTCCATCCACTGCTAACCGCTAACAATGAACACTCATCCGTCAATGAGACTGAAAACTAGTCTTTTGAAAGTAGTATCTAAAAAAGAATATTTAAGTAGGTCGTAATCACATACCCAACTCATATGTCATAGAAATTGCATTATATAATGCAATTTGGTACGAGTATATCATGTCACTAACGAATATTATATTACAAATAAAGAAATGTCAGGCATGTTTTAATGAATTATTAATATCTTTAATCCAAACGTAATCCTAATGACATAATTTTTACAGTCAAGGACGAGTCCGGCTTTTCCTTCCAGTTAACTAAATTTTATTATATTTTTAATATTCAAATGAGTAGGTAGGTAAGTACCTATTGTATATCAGCTGTACCTAGGTTTTTTAACATCTTACTCGCAAATAAATTCCTGTAGTTTTTTCAATTCGTATTTTACAAGAGTAAACATAAAATTAATCTCTCGAAATGTGATCATGTTAAGTCAAACTTGTTTTACCGTCTTGCGATATTACAAAAAACCTAGGATACAATCTTAAATGTATCCTTATGTACACTTATACGAGTATTATATTATTTGGACAATATGCAAAACAGGAACTTCAATAATTATTATATTTAGGTAACAAACGTTTCTTAGCAATTAGGTATACCATAGAGTAGTAGGTAGGTATACTTACATACTACTTCACACAATCATGGATAAAAGAGCAAAAGTAAATTGCAGTCAGTAGGTAGTTATTTGCCGAGCTAGAGTATCGTTGTGGCAGTGTTGTGTCGTCTTATTAGCTTAGTGTCAGAGTACGCAAGCTCTCAGACTCGAGTCTCGAGGGACGACCGGCGCGGCCTGGGATGGAAGGCTCCTCTAATAAAACTTACGGGCGAACTGGAAACATTGGTTGTGCAAATTAGTATAGGTATCTGTAACGTATTACCCTAGTGATGCCTTGACAATAATTATCATTTAATGGAAATTGCGTGCATTAATACTGACCTGTAGATGGTAGCTAATTATTATACTATATTAAATAGAAATAAAAAAAAGATTTTTATACCTAAAACCAGCGACCAACCCCGGGTTAGCAACGTGAACTTTCAAATATCACAAAATAAAGTTGAACAAAGGTACTTACGTAAATTTCATGCTCATTATTATTTTATACATAATTTGCTATCTTCTTCATCTTGTGTTTACAGCATTTATTTATTATTATTACAACCTACCTATACTTATTTGTTGTTACATGATTGTTCACTACCGTTAGACTACCTACACTAAACTAATAAAAACCAGCCAAGTGCGAGTAGGGCCTCGCCATATCTAAAGGGATCCGCACTGTAAGGACTATTTTTAAGTATGAATTTATTGAATGAAAATAAAACTTTAACGTTTTTGCTTACAACTTACAAACTCACACAGATGTATCAAGTTTTAGTATTTGTTGTTCAACAGGATATGGGCAATACTTTAGCCAATTTTCAAGTTCCCAGATAATACCGTTTATGAGATAGACCTGGTAACAAAAGTGGTCTAATATTAACTTGAAATTTCACGTCGTTATTTCTCTACGAAAATAATTATAAAAGTTATATTTATACTCTACTTGATGAGCTCTAAAAAACTATACTCCACATGATCGGGTACAAAAATATAAATCCATTTTACAAAAATTTTAATTTTACATTCGGATTTGGGTCAAAGTAATACATACCTTTCACGTGAAATTTAAAAAAAAACTGTATCTTATTCCGTTTCGGCGCTAGACCCCTCTGACGGACAGGTCGGCCGAAGCGATGGATGGACGGACGGACGATGGGGCGACAGCAATATGGCTTTGTTTTCACCTTCGGGATACGGATCCCTAAAAATAGATAGAACGAGAAAATAGAGAAGGAAACATAACTGCGTACGGTCGCACGACACCTGAGTCCCGTAAGCAATTTAAAAACATTGATCGTACCTCATCGACGTAATGATCAGGGGTATAATAAAGGACACAGGCGAGGCGGTGAACCTAATTGCTGAAGAAAATTACAAATTGCATAGGTATAAGTAGAAAATTGTGTCAGCTTCAGGTACCTAGTATCTACAGTAGGTCTAAAGAGTCTAAACTGATTCTAATTAGGTACACTTCGAAATTGGATGATTGCAGAAATTCAAGGTATGGTTGGATTAGGTACACATAATATCTGTAAGGTAGGTACTTATTCGGTGTAATGCCACCACGCCATTAGAATTAATAACTCTAAATTAAAAAGTTAAGTAACCCCCGACGTACCATTATGGAGATCCCCTTACGTTTTCATCATCAGCTCCTCAAGATTTCAGATGTTGGAAGGTCACCATGGTCATAAACATTTGAGCTTAAACTCGAACCACCTAACTGTTACAGTTCCAGAGATCCCATCATACTCCAACATACCTAGATACTCCAACTTCTTAGAACCACTTATCCATTTTTAACTCCCGACCGATCGAGGGAGGGCGTGTAATAAGTTGACACGGGTGTCTGTCTGTTTGTGTGTTTGTCTGTGGCAGCATAACTTGATAACGGATGATTCGATTTGGACCAGGTTTTTTTTATTTAATAGATATTTTTATCGAGTTTTGTTAGCTTGATAAAAATTGGACCAGTGGTTTCCAAGATCTTGGAGTATCATTGATGTCAGATGTCAGATGGGTTCTTTGGAACGGTAATAGCTAGATGTTTCGAATTTGAGCTCAAATAGTCAGGTACATGGTGTGTTTCCGACATCTGAAACCTTGAGGATCTTATGATGACCAGAAAAAAGTAAGTTCAATTTCACAATATGAAACTGGAAGAATTGGAATATAATCAGCCCGCTGAAACTATAATAGTTAGATGGGGTATTCTCGAACTAAGTTGTAGGAAATCCTGAGACATTACAAGAGAAAAAAAAATTAAAAGGTGGCGGACAAAAAATAAATGAAAATAATCTGGAGCTAAGAATTTTAAGATAGCAATGGCGAGGCCGAAAGGCGAGCCCGCGTAGGGCGAAGCCCGGAGCGTCCCTCCGCCTTCAGGCGCCGCAGGTCTAATCTATTGAATGCTCTTAACTATGTGACCAATGTTAATGTCTCGATACACGAGTAGGTAAATACATAAGTACTAATTTACATTATATCGATTTCTTGGAATACTGTTCTACCAACTGGGAACTTTATATATACTTTTTCTCTAGGGATTCATATAAATTTTTGCATCTGTGCAAAAATGTTTTCCGCAGAGCAAGGTTTTTCCTCAAGAATTATGTTATCACAGTTCCCCAGTGTCCAGCAAGAGTTATATAGAGATACAGGTAAGTAGATATTAAGTTGTAAACGAACGAAACTGTGTTTAGCGCTGATATTTGTTCCAATCAGATGTTTGTACGATTTGTGTCAAAAACGAATGGAATGCTTTTTTTTCAATCTGATTGTAGGTACTAATAGTAAAAACTAATTTTACTAAGTTAATATCGTTGTCTTTATTAGTTTCAACTATCCCCATATCTTAAGAATGTATGGTAAACCTAGGTATACGTACTTACTCCCTTTATTTAAAAACGGATTAATTACTTCTGTTAGTCAGTTTATTCAATTATATCTCTAAATTCAGTGAAAAATTTCGTGGGCCCCGATTTTCCAATTTAATATCTAAGTAGGTAAGGTGTGTATTTTTCGTAACAAAATACACTTTCTGTCTCATATAGGTAGGTATACCAACGTTTAGTATTCTATGGTGAGGCGAAGGCTTTTTGGGTGACGCACCATAGAATACCCTACGATAAATCATACTTTGAATTATACCTATATTTACTTCACAACATTGGCGTTATGCGTAGGTATTTGGCATTATGCGTAATTGGCATTTTGCGAAATTAGCAATATGCGTCTAAACCATTAAAATATGTATAAATAACACTAGGTACTCCGATTCCTAAGTAAGTAACTTAGGAATCGGAGTAGGTAAGTAAGCTACCTACTTATTCATTTTGTGTAGGGCCGCTACCGTTTGTTAGACCAGTGACAAATTGCCAAAGGCGTGGTTTGAATTATCGATGAGAGCTAAAAGCCTATCTCAGCGGAACACTTTTATTTCTAGATAATAAACAAGGGTGTTATTCTATTCACATCCAAAAATATATACCTATTGTCAAGGAAAATTAAACTTAATAGGAACATGTGCGGGTTTCTACGCAAACAAGTTAAATCCATTGTATATAACCAGAATTTATTCCATTTTGTTCGAATTTTGTCGAATATACCTACACGATTTCCATCGGATTAAAGCCTCTCCCGCACATATCTATCTATACGTAGGTATATCTTTTTGTATGAACTCTGGATAACATTTCGACGTTTCCTGGTCATAAGTTACTAATTTTTATATTTTAATTTCTAAGCTAATTTAATTACGAAATTCCTTTAGAAGGTGTTGGGCAGCAAATGAAAACGTAATCCTATCGCACCGCCGTTCGTCCGTCTGTTACGCGTTTCTAGCTCGTAAAAGGGACCAGATAAATACTTCAAAATTTCCCATATCGCATGTTTTTCCGAGATTCAAATACCGACATTAGTTCAATAATTAAATTTTTATTAAAAAAATTACCCTATCGTTTTTTTATATCGTTGTTTAGAGCTTGTCAAGTAGAGTCCAAATACATTTTTAATTATTTTTTACGTAGTGAAATACCAAAGTAGTATTGAAGTATTATCTGGGCACTTGAAAATTGGCTACTATATTGGCCAAATCCTCTATTTGAAAGTAATACGGATCACTAATAGATATGGCGAGGACTGACTATTACTACTCAGCGTAAAGATTCCATTAGAATACACTTCTAAGTATATACCAAAAATACATAAATACCAAAGTTAATAATAAAAGTTAATATAAAAGTTTTAATTAGGTTATTTGGCTTCATCTATGTAAAGTATTTAATTAGAACAAAAAGTAGAAAATGCACCTGACATATTTTTATTATTGACCATAGAGAAAGTAGAGCATTCCACAGATTATAAATTAAACATTGTGTGCGTTCTGTTTCATGCCTATTATGATAATTACAATACTTAACAATCTAGACTGGCGATGGGATAAGATTTTTGCTGATGGGAAATGTTTTTTTTGTGATCATCCATGGAAATAATAACAGCCCATTTTTTTTTTTCAGTAATGTCGTCGTGCCGTGTGGCGACGTGCGTGGCTGCGCTAATGGCAGTATGCTGCGCGTTGCCACACACCGTATTTGCTCTCGACCTGAACCGGCTCTATGGTCACCACACCAAGCGATCTGGTAAATATGTAAAACAGATCTTACTTAGGATATGTGCATACAGTTCTGTGTGGCAGCTTCGTAATTGAAGGAAACACCCATTGAGCATATTATTGCGACACATTGACCACGTACAAGGCGATAATCACTGGTAACAAAATGTACAAGTAGGCACTTACATCACATAGGCCCACTTGCGCTAACATGTGGTTTAACTCGCATATTGCCTGATTTTCATACAAATTCTACTTCGGTTTATTGTAACCAGTGAGAAAAGTTCGCACTAAACGGCGTCAGAACTAAAACTAAAAAAATCTTATATCGACGTCGCGTTGGTCCATAGATGCAACTGGGATGCTTTTCAGTTCGTATAGAAAACTTTATTTTTAATTCCAGAATACTGTCATCCTTACGAACCGTTCAAATGTCCTGTAGACGGTAACTGCATTTCCATCCAGTATCTCTGCGACGGCGCACCCGACTGCATCGATGGCTACGATGAAGACTCCAAGCTGTGTACTGCAGGTAACATAAGTACCTACTTCTGGAAACTAGTTAGTCCGTAGTACTAAAATCTCAATTATGTAGATACTTATAGATAAGATACTTTTGTTACCTAGTCAGTCCATAGTAAAATCTCAATTATTTATAGGTAGGTTTTATTATACCTTAGTAGTATTAGAAAAGACCTCGACCATCGATGGCCCAAATGAGCTCATTTACACATGCTATGACACTGATTCTGCAATGTTATTCCAGCAAAAAGGCCACCTGTCGAAGAAACTGCATCATTCCTTCAGTCACTGCTGGCATCTCATGGACCCAACTATCTAGAAAAATTGTTTGGAAGCAAAGCCAGAGATGCGCTTGAGCCACTGGGAGGCGTTGAGAAAGTCGCCATAGCTCTTTCGGGTAAGACCCAAAGATACCTTCCATATTATTAAACCCCGGCCAAAAGGGAGTAAGTATAAGTGGCGCAGATTTAGTGTTTATACTTAACAGAGAGATAATTTTGTCGAGAGTTTTAGAGCGATCGCGCATTGCTCCGAATTTCAAGAAAATACGGCCAAGTACTAAACATACAGTGTGGAAATGATAAGTGATCTCGGTCTATAATTCCTAAACTATACAAGATATTGTAAAACTTTTTACTGATGTTGAAATTACGTCTCTAGCTTAATAAATTGATATTAATAACTATCTGAAAAAAACAGGATATGTCAAAAAATTTGATTTTTCTCATTCACATACATTTAGGTACTATACTTGCTTGTTTATCGTATGGTTAGTGGCCAACCTATTGTCAGAGTTGTTCAGGCCGCCCATAGGCTCTGACATGGCTTAACGACTGCTGTCGAACGACAACAACCGGGACCGACTGCTTAACGTGCTCTCCGAGGCACGGTGAAGCTCAGATGAAATATGCCACTAGCGGTCATCCATCCAGGTACCGACCGTGCCAACGTCGCTTAACCTGCACGATCACTATCGGACCGTGCTCGCAACTAGGCTACGAGCTCATTTACTATAACATGGCACTCATCCAGATATTTTTATCAGTTAGGCACTTAAGAAGATTTTATGCACTTGTTAATTACGAGATAAGTATTGTATCTTTATCAATAATTGTGATAGATAGTACACGTGTTTCTACTCTACTCCGCTACTTTAAAAAAGTAGTAGAAACAAAATTGGCTGTATGAATTTTGTACCTTTGCCTTATACTAAATAAACAAAAACAAACGAATGCCGGCAAAATTTCATTATTTTATTAATGTAATAGAAATTAATTAATAAATAAATTTTAAATTAAAAATATATCAGTTGAAGTAATTTTCCAAATCATCTCTCTTTAGTTCCATAGTAAATTTCTGTTAAAGACCTTGGAGTTCTCTTTGACTCACAGCTCACGTTTCATGAACATATGAAGTCCCTTTCTGCCAACAGTTTCCGTAGGTTAGGGTTTGTTCGCAATACCCGTGACTTTCACGACCCTAAGGCAATACATTTGGTGTAGGCTTTAGTGAGGAGCAAAATGGAAGCGGCTTCAATAGTGTGGAACATATGAGGTTACATATATAGGTAGGTACTCTCCTTCTTGAGAAGGTCCAAAAAACGTTCCTCCGATTTTTGTACAAAAAAATGTACGGATATTACCCGTTCTTGTATCCTACAAAATTTTTGCTCGGAGTCTTCAGCTTTAATTCCCTCGAAGTGAGGCGAAACTGTGATTTGATTACTAAAGCACTAGTCATACCTCTTCCTAAAATCTCCAATCCCACTGCCTTCTCTCAATATCGACCTATATCAATTTTGCCCTTCCTTTCTAAAGTTTTGGAACATATTGTCCACAAGCAGCTGGCTTCTTTCCTCACGAACAATAATCTCCTTAATCCTTTCCAATCTGGATTTCGCCCTGGCCATAGCACTGTCACGGCACTGTTGAAAGTTACCGATGACATACGACTCGCTATGGAGAATAAATACTCATACTCATACCATTTATTGCTTTTCATGTGTTACAATTGATCTTAAAAATGTATATTATCTGGTCATACATGAAACCCTGAATAGGGCACCGCAATATTAAATAAGAGATTATAATATTATAAAATCTCTCACTATCCTTACTCTTCTCGACTTCAGCAGTGCGTTCAACTCTGTTGACTTCGATGTTCTCCTTGGCACTCTTCGCTCTCTCAATGTCTCCCCCTCGGTAGCTGTATGGTTCGATTCCTACCTTCGTGGTCGCTCACAGTGTGTGCGCTTTGACGAGGACTCCTCGGATTGGTGTGATCTCACTGTGGGCGTATCTCAGGGTGGCGTTCTTTCTCCCTTACTTTTCTCCATTTTCATCAATTCCATAATTAAGGTTATCACTTCTAATTATCATCTCTACGCAGACGATCTGCAACTGTGTCACCATTTTAAGGCTAATGATATTGCGGGGGCAGTTGATGAGCTTAATGCTGATCTTAGACGCATCAGTAACTGGGCCAGGTCCTATGGTCTTTTGGTTAATCCATCGAAGTTGCAGGTCATGATCATTGGTAGTAGGTACATGTCCAATAAACTGGTTAATAGTAACATTCCATCTGTTACCTACAACAATGTAACGATTCCCTTCAGTGACACGGCTAAAAACTTAGGGGTATTTCTCGACAAGAAGGTGCATTTCTCTTTTCACTCTCTCAAGCGTCTCCAAAATTTCTTGCCTCTGGAGACTAAAATAACCCTCGCTCAAGCCTTGCTTCTCCCCATCATAGACTAAGCCGACGTGTGCATGTTGGACGCCACTGAGGAACTCTTAAACATGTTGAAGAGGATACAGAACCTCTGCATCCGTTTTATCTTCGGATTGCGGAAATTTGATAGAATCTCTCACTTTAGATCCAAACTTAAATGGCTTCCGATTCGTGCTCGTCGGAACCTTCATATTATCTGTCTTCCCTGTAAAAAATTTAAGAATCCATCTTCTCCCTCTTACCTGCGTGATCGTTTTCAATTCTCTCGGTCTGCTGACCAACTATCTAGATATCACATCAGCACCCTCCTCAAATTCCCTTCCATTCCTCACAAAACTGACTTCTTCAATTACTCCTTTTGTGTTCACGCGGTTAGGTTGTGGAACGCACTACCCCCCAGTATTCATGAGAGTCAAACAATTCCCATTTTCAAAAAATATGTAAAAGAACACTACCTTTCACAATTTTTGATTCCTGTTATGTCATCCATCTTAGTTTGTTAATATTTATTTATACCTATATATGTATGTTCGTATATGTATAATATGTATGTATATAACTATTCTTATTCTTCTTATATTATGTATTGTATTTTTAGAGATATTTATTATTTATTTTATAGTTATTGCATATCTGTACTTATATGTGTATATATATGCATATTTATTATAGTTGTCTTTATATATTGTATTTATTTTTTTTTATTTGACGTACACACTATGTCTGTCTACCTCTAAATTATAACGCATCTTTCACTTTCGCAGGTTTGCTGGAAGAAATCTCTTTTAGAGATAAGTTCACCTTTGTTTGTACATGAGACATTGTTGTCTCATTTTAATTGTTTTTATTAAGTCTATTGTTGTACAATAAAGTGTAAATAAAATAAGAAGATGAATGAATGAGCTGAAAGTTGATGTATAAGTTGTTTTATCTTTATAATTAGAGATATTATTATTATATTTAATCTGTTGTACGACACTATACTATACATTAAGGACTGTATTGTGTCAATGTCAAACATATGAAATCACAGTGTTTTAGTCTTAACTGTATTTCTGTGCAATTTTTTGTAATAAATAAATAAATGTATGGGAGTAGGAAAAATCAAAATTTTGGACATACTCGTATATCCTGGTTTTTTCAGATAGTTATTATTTTATTAATATCAATTTATTAAGCTTGTACGTAGTACGTAGTTTCAACATTAGTAAAAAGTTTTACGCGCGATGCGCGAGCTGTATTGCCTCAGTCACACTTATTCAATATGCATTCAATTCCATGACCTTTTAAGAGATCGGCATACATCTTATCTCCATCTTATCATTCTACATAAAAAAGGTTGTCGACCTCTCAAAAGGCCATGGAATTGAAAGCAAATGGAATTGAACGTGTGGAAACGGCCCTTTACCCTAATCAGATCCGAGTTCGGACGGCTACTTCCGTCAGTCATCACTTCATCAGAGTTCGGATCGGAGCAGTGCGTGATGCCCTTAGGCATGTCTAATAAAAATTAGATCAGAGGTTTCCAAGATCTTAGATGTCGGACTCCCTTACTTAATAATGACCAGAATTAAGTAAGGAAATCTCCACAATGGTAAGTAGGTTTCTTAAATTTTAATATAGGCTCGTCAAAGTATCTACTAGGTATGCATAAAAAGGCTTTGTATGTGGTAACACCAGTGATATAATAGATTCTCTGGTCTCTGATCTGATCAAAGGCCGTAGACATGTACCTAGACTAAGAGTTAGGCACCTCAAAATCTCGTAGGCAGTCTCGCGTTCCCTTTCCACGGAATGAATCTAGTTTTTCATAAAAGTCAAAGCATGGTACACTACCGTCGTCAACATTGATATGGTTTCAGAATCTCAAACCATCGAAGACTTCGGAGCGGCACTTCACCTTATGAGATCGGACCTGGAACATCTTCGCTCAGTATTTATGGCCGTGGAAAATGGTGACCTTGGTATGCTTAAATCCCTTGGTATCAAGGATTCTGAACTCGGCGACGTCAAATTTTTCTTGGAGAAATTGGTCAACACTGGATTCCTTGACTGAATAGCACCGGAGTCGGCCTCTGATTATCACCATGTTGTCCAATTCGCACCTATTAGCTCCTCTTTCTACAGCTACCTTCCCTACGACTCCATCAAATACAAAAAAAAGTAAATTCAAATTCCCTCAGTTCATACATTTCGTCCTGTGAGACTGTTATGATGTTTGATATTTATATTCTATTAAAATCAGGAAGTACTTGTTGGTACCAGCATTGGCTTTACTACCGGCCACGTAGAGACAATTTGAAACCAATGACTACTTATGAGACATTTATTTTTTTCAGAAACGGAGTAATTGTCAGTCTACTAATTTTCATATTTAACATAGACATACATATATATTTTTATAAACAATGGCTTCGGTAGATTATTATGTAAAAACCTTCCTCAACTGCTTTTACCTTAAGTCCCATTATAGGTTATATCAGGGGTCCAATTTCTACTCGCGTCTTTATTAGAAGTGCAGACGCAGAAAATATTTTTAAAAGAGCGCATAAGACTGTCATATAATTGTTTCCTTTATCGAATGTCAAAATGTAAGTAAAATATTTCGCGTTAACGCACTATGACCCTGATCATAACTTATAAAAAATATGTTATATATATATTTAGTGAGTGGCTGTGTCTCGTGTGTATGTCGCTCCCGTCTGGTACAGACATTTCTTGTCCTTTCTACCTACATAGCACATTATCAGAGGCGACTCCATTGAAACGTCTGCGTCCATTCTAAGCGAGATATAAAGCTAAAAGTCGGTTGGTTCTGTTCTTACGAGCGAAAGTCCTTAGGTTATAAAACTATTAACAATGTTGAAAGAATGCATGCGCTTTATATCTGGCTTTTGGAAAAATCCAGAATAGGACCACGGATTACATTTATTATAAAAAATATAAATTTAGCTGTAGTAAATAAAAATACATATCATATATCATAGATTGTAACCTGTAGTAAATAAAGTACGTTTATCTATTTTAGTATGATCGGTATTGTCATATTCAAGGTACTGTTTATAGAACCTTTTAGTAGAAATCTATTTTAAAATTAAGACATATCAATGGCATGCAAACGGTGCTGCATTTTAATCCCGATACATATCAAAATTATGTGATTAAATAAAAAGTTAGATTAATACATGTTACATAACATAGTACCTATTTGTAGTTGCAGAATTATAAAATATTTAATTTTTAAACTATAATTCGTTATTTACAAATAATGTTGTTTGACGTACCTATCTCATATTTTATAAAACTTTTGTCAAATGCGGGCTAAAAAGACAACGAATTACTTACTTACAAAGTTGTAAAGCGACGTTAGTAGCACCTACGTATTATCAATGTCAAAAGTGATGGCTGTATCGTTGTGAGATTAATTCCGAACGCAAGAATAATATATGTATGTATGTTCGCAATACTTCAAATAACTATTTTAAAGATATTTTTTACGACAGAATATATATCTAAAGAAAACGAGATTAACAAAAAATATGATGTCAGAAGAAATTAAAATGTTAATTGACGGAAAATTTTAATTTAAAAATTCTTATCAAAAAATCGTATTACTGTTCAAGAATATTTAAACGATGAAAATGCTTGGCATGGTCGTGACGCAATCAAGGAATTAGTATAATTGATTATTATTTTATTTTCGGTTTCATTATGATTTGTTATTTTGTTTATAATTGTTAATTTTATTGTTATTGTGTATTTATTTATATTATTAACGAACAAAAGTGTACAATTTGTACCAAATAGGATTAAACGAATTGAATTGAATTAAAAACACTAGTCATGTGGAACTCCAAAAGTTATAAATGGTTAAAGGCTCAACGCCTTTACTTTTGGAGCTCCAAGGGTCAACCCCTTGGAGCTCCAAAAGTAAAGGCGTTGCATAACTAGCGTCATTTCTACTACTACAATATATCTACACCATAGATTTTGAAATTCACCCCTATAGGGCGCCACTATTCCGATTTCTCTGATCTACAAAGTATATAGTTTTTTGGGAGTGGCGGTATAGTTTCGCTAGAGGTAGTCTCAAAAAACATAAGCAAGCGACTTGATGTTAGTTGTGAATCGTAATTATTTATTGGTCAGGATATGTATAGAATAGTTAGGTAAGTAAAACGATGGACGATATAAGTATTACTATAACGTCATACGAGTATATAAACGGTGTCTACTCGATAATCTGCAGCCTGTATTTGTCAGAAGTTGTATGAACTATCGCCAAACCTTTATAGAAATTCAGTCACATTTATAAATCAGTCTCGAAACGTAGGTAGGTATCTGTAGAAAAACATTTTTCTCTCCGTTAGTTAAATAGATAAGTTACATAGATACTGTAGCCCTAGTTTATTAAATATTAAGTATTTAATACTTTACATTAGTAGTTAAGTGTATTTTTAATATGTATCTGGTATGAATAGCAAAAGAATCTTGACTTGCGTCGGAGACCTACAGTAGGCATTATTACTTTACTATTAGTCTAGATCTTGTCTGCCATAGAACTATTTAGTCTTGCCATGAGACATGTTTGAGCTGTTCGTACTACTGTGTTTTGAACTAAGTGTATAAATGACTTACTGTTCTTAAATGACAAGTCAATAAAGTAATTATCTCCAATTTGACTTTTATTAAATATTTATAACATAATTAACATAACATAATTAACATGTCTATAATTTTAGATGATGTCGCTTGCAGCGATCCCCCATTTCCGTCAATTTTTACATAGAAAATATCGGGAACATAGAAAGGAAACAATAGTTATCAAAATATCGGAATAAAGGAAACAATAATTATCTCACAATGTTCTCATTAACTCAACTCTAGAATAACAAAATATTGGTAATATTTACAAAAACAGTGCTGCCCTTAGAAGACTACATTTTAATTCATTAATAATTTGCCTGTATCCGCACTTTATAGACCACACGACGACAAAAAAATTCGATATAATATTTTTTTCCTAATTCCAGCATCTCCATTCCGCCTTCGGACTACCAGACGCGGAGAGGGGTTCCATCCTTATGTTGTTGATATCCCATCTGCTCGTACGAAGCGATTTGCTTCTTCGTTCATTATGCGAACGGCTAAGGAATGGAACAGCCTGCCGGCGTCGGTATTTCCCGAAACACATTATATATATAATAATATTTAGATAGGTATCTTATTGTAACATCACAAAATTATCATGCAACGGTAGAAATAATAACTTTACAAACGCCTGTTAAGTAACATACGCCTGAAAAGGCTGCACACAATGAATATCCTATTTTTTTGAAAAAAAAATTTGTAGGTTTTACTATATTTTAGGAAATATAGTAATAAATAAATCAATTAAAAATTAAATTAAACCTTAATTGAAAGTGACGTCACTTTCGGATCCGAACGGATGATCTCAGCTGAAGTCTGCTGGCGTCCCAAACCCTAAAAAGTAGAGAGGAATGAGACGTTAGAAATGGTCAATCACTACATCTAACTTGGACAACTTTTATAATTCGGTAAGGAAAACAAAGCGTAAGAGATTTTCAGGAGAAAAGTTGGGATGGGCGGCAATTCGAAGACAGGAAAATGTAATAATGGCTGAGACCTAGTCGTTCTGCACACAATCAAGCAAGCGCACAAAGGAAGCTGTGTACACGATCAGAATCGTACAAAGGACTATGGAGCGGGCCATTTTAAGCATCACCTTAATTCAAGATGGGGCTACGCAGTAGTGTCACGGGGGATAAACGTGTTGGAAGACTGATTAAAATACTTGCTTAAAAGCAAAAAGTAACATAAAATGACTATTACAAGCACTGGCCATCTCCATCAGTCATTTTCAACGTCCTTCAACCAACGTCATCATCTTTTATTTGTTGTATATCAAAAACTATCCATAATCCAGCTGAGAGCCAGAAATAAAGATCGCGATATAAGATTTAATGAGTTTTGCACCGCGACCTTTTCTATTTAAAATCATAATAGGAGCTGCGTAATCAACCCCTGTAGCCTGAAAAGGATATCCAGGATTGACTCGTTTGTGCGGCAAATCACCTATAATTGGCTGTATTTCTGAGCCTTAAACCGTATGCATTTAACGCATCTACGGGATACCAACGTAGCCAGGTTCCGACCCAATAGGCCATATTTCTTGTTGGACTGTGAAAAGGAGTGTTTGTGGACCTGCATGGAGTGTGCGTTTGTGTTCATGTTCGAAAATCAAACGTGTGATGTGATGTTTGGCGTGAAAAACCCTAGATGTTTTTGGATGTACGGTATGTCTGCATTCGACAACCGACCTCCGACTCTAATGATACCTTCAGAATTCAAAATTATCGATATTACCTATAGAGGTACCTCTATAGGTAATGTTGGTAACGGTGCTAACCAATACTACTGCTCATTCCGTGACGTGTCGATACTATCATTATTGTGAACAATTTCAAGGTTTATGATTGTGAAATTATCACCATGCCTGATCCCTGATCTCCACAAAACGAAGTACAAAATACTCTACACTGTCATATCACTAACATAAGTCATACTTGTTAAATGCCGCAATGTTAGTGATATGATAATAGATATAGATAATTACATATATTACTTTCTCATGTTTGTTATCTCCCATTAATCTTAGAATTAATTTAAAAAAAGCTTACATCAACTATTTAATTGTAAACTAACCATAATTATCAGTTTACGTAATTGTGGCAGAACCTCTGACAAACTGACAGAATCGGGGTGTTCTTCGTGGCTAAGCTAATTTGCCAAAGTGATTTGGATACGAGGAATAAAATGTCCTCGTAGCCAAATCAGTTTGGCTAATTAGTTTGGACACGAGGTATATCCCATAGAATCTACCCAATGTAGAGTATTTTGCAATATTTTTAATGACAAATACTAAAAACTCCTAATCGTATAGGATGATTCTGGCTACACCAAGCCTGCCCAGCTTTACCGAGCCCGTTACTTAATTGGATGATAACTGAATCGGCGCAGCGACGATTTTAAGTATAATACGGCTCAACTCGGGTTCGACCTGGTACACCGTACATCATCCGGGTCAATCTATACCCATATATTCTATAAGTATCTATACAAACTAGCGCCACACTCATAAATATAGATTTCTTCCAAAAGTAAGATAATTTCTAATAAAGCATGTTATTATCTTTATACATATTTGTTGTATTATTTAGTCTGTCAGGAAAAATATATTGCACGTAGTGCAGTAGATGATATTGAAAATACCAAATTGAACAAAAAATAATCGTTTAGGTTTACAACGTCCACTTCCCATAACGTCCACTCCCTCGAGAGGTAGGCAGAGAGGACGGAGCGCCATCATCATTATCATTTTGGCACTGGCACTCGGACTCCGTTCTGTCTGCCTACCCCGCGAGGGATGATGATTTATGGCGCCCCGTTCTCTCATCATCATCATCATCTTCACGCTTGCAAACTAAATAGTTATTCGATACACTTTGACACCTTTAATTATTATTACACTTACTCGCTGATATTTATGCCTTTGCAAAGTTTCGTTTAAAACGGTTCATTAGTTATTGCGTGACGCAGGAACAAACTTGCACCGTCAACGATTTCATTATTATAATTATGTTAAACTCGTTGAGATTATATTCTTCGAGATATCGAAGACCTTTGTCCACGATCTTTTTCGCACGTTCTTGTAGTACGTGATCCACTTTTCATCAAAAAAAACGGTTCGGTTTCATTACGACTCAATAAAGAATCGCAAATGAGTACACGGTTCATTAGGTTTCTTTCAGTGAGCTCGTGTGGCACCCAAATATCGAGTTTTTTTGTGTACCCAGCTTTTTTAAATGGGTCAAATCTGTTTTGTGGTCAATTTCCAGTTCTTCAGCTACGTCGTAAACTACTGATATGCCGGTCTTGCTTCACTTTTTCCAAAATGGCGTCCATTTTATCCGTAACAGGGCGACCAGAGCGAGGTGCATCTTTGACATCAAAATTCCCGGATTGAAAACGCTTAAACCAACTTCGTGCTACCTAAAATGTGGCAACTTGGCCTTTACCGGTCAACTTGTCCTTAGCTTCCGTTTAATAATAAAATATTAAATTTCGTGGGATTGAAAACTTGCCCCGACATCTAAGCCCGACTATCTAAGTTGTATGTTTTGTATGGAAATCGTTGCAAATCCTATGACAACTTGGTCTAGTATCTATGATAGCCAGGTATTATTATAAATTCAAATTGGGTTACCATGTTGAAAAATATGAGTACGTAAAAAAGATTGACAACTAGACATAAAATGGGAAATGATTGCACGTATCTATGAAAACTGGTAAGTAGGTCAAGATGCCACAAGGGTGTCAATTTGACCTATGTTACGTTTTTTTTATAGAATGTGTGGTTGATTGTATTTTACAGAAATAACTAGTGAAAGGGAATTGTGAATTCATTGTTCTCATAAACAAACCACAAGACGTTAAAAAGACTATCTGATTTTAAGTTATTACAAAAATTTTAAAAAAATGTGGTCAAATTGCCACATTTTACAAACTGATTTCTCTACTAGGTTACCTAGCGCAAAATGTGGTGCCTAAGTCTTAAATATTTTTTCATCACTCATACTTTGAAAGTAGGTCCTAATTAACTCGACAACTGTGATGAAGCATTTACAACACGAGTGCTGTAAGTAAATTTGAAAATCGAACGAGGCTTTTTACATTCATATCCATAACAATTACATACAATCTCCTTGACAAATTATCTAGCTATATGGTAATTGAAAATACTTATACGGAACATAAAACTGGCAAGCTCGATTCGCGATATAAGTAAAAGCCTTATAATAAGAAATAAGACAGGAACGCAATTTTCTTGTTCACTATTTTTTAATACGTAGGTAGGTACTCTAATTTTATGTACCTAATAAACAAAAATGTTAATTAAAAATATTATTTGCGTTTTTTTTAAATAGTGGTTTTGACCACTGAATTTATTTTTTTCATTATAAAGAGTCTTTCAACAAGGACGGGTCGATGTTAAAATTGAATAAAACAAGATGTGTGTGAGATATTAACGAAATATTTTTATGCCATTATGCCATTATGAATGGAATATAACACCGCTCAAATGTCCGCCGCGGCTTCGAATGGTGGCACGAATCCGAGAGGTCCAAATTTCAATGACTCTGCTGGATAGATCCGGCTGAATCTGAGCGATGGCCTGTGTTATGTTGGCTTTCAGGGCAACGGTCGATTGTGGTTTATTGGCATAGACCTGCGACTTCAGAAAACCCCACAAGAAAAAGTCTAGCGGAGTCAAATCACACGATCTTGGTGGCCAATTCACGTCACCTCTGCGAGAGATAACCCTACCCTCAAACCGTTCATGCAGAATGTCCATTGTGTCGTTCGCTGTGTGGCACGTAGCGCCGTCTTGCTGGAACCACATGTCGTCCACGTCCATATTGTTCAATTCAAGCCAAAAGAAATAGTTAATCATTGATCTGTAGCGCTCGCCGTTGACGGTGATGGCCTCGCCAACGTCGTTTTCGAAGAAGTACGGACCAATGACGCCGCCAGACCAAAATCCGCACCAAACAGTAACTTTTTGTGGATGCATTGCCACCTGGTGAACCTCATGTGGGTTGTGGTCATCCCATATATGGCAATTTTGCTTATTAACAAAACCATTCATCCAAAAATGTGCCTCGTCGCTAAAGATTATTTTTCGGCCAAAATCGGGGTCCTCTTCCAAGCGTTCCGAAGCCCATTCAGCGAACATACGGCGTTGTCTATGGTCATTAACTTTGAGCTCTTGGGTCAGTTGGATCTTGTACGGATGCAGACCCAAGTCCCGACGCAAAATTCTCCAAGTTGAAGTCTGCGAAAGGCCGAGTTCTTGTGCACGGCGAGAAATCGACTGCCTCGGAGCCTCCTGAACGTTTCCAAACGAATAATATCGTTTTATATCGGTGATTTTAACATATAAGAGGAGGTAGCACTCCTAATCTTAATTTATTAACAGTGGATAGGTACCACATAGGCAGACATAATATTTTTGCAAAATCGAAGATTTGTGATGTACCTACTCGCCGTTACTGATTGCATTTAATTTTGTGTCAACCCTAGGTGTTGTCTGTCAATCACACTTCGAAACGCTATTTTGTATAAACCAACAGTGTTACCACTTTAAAATTAAAATATGTTGCCAGTGACAATCTTAAGAATGTACCACCGTTAATACGATATGTCAACTTGTTTTCAATCCCACGAAATTTAATATTTTATTATTAAACGGAAGCTAAGGTCAAGTTGACCGGTAAAAGCCAAGTTGCCACATTTTAGGTAGCACGAAGTTGGTTTAAGCGTTTTCAATCCGGGAATTTTGATGTCAAAGATGCACCTCGCTCTGGTCGCCCTGTTACGGATAATATGGACGCCATTTTGGAAAAAGTGAAGCAAGACCGGCATATCAGTAGTTTACGACGTAGCTGAAGAACTGGAAATTGACCACAAAACAGATTTGACCCATTTGAAAAAAGCTGGGTACACAAAAAAACTCGATATTTGGGTGCCACACGAGCTCACTGAAAGAAACCTAATGAACCGTGTACTCATTTGCGATTCTTTATTGAGACGTAATGAAACCGAACCGTTTTTTTTGATGAAAAGTGGATCACGTACTACAAGAACGTGGGAAAAGGTCGTGGACAAAGGTCTTCGATATCTCGAAGAATATAATCTCAACGAGTTTAACATAATTATAATAATGAAATCGTTGACGGTGCAAGTTTGTTCCTGCGTCACGCAATAACTAATGAACCGTTTTAAACGAAACTTTGCAAAGGCATAAATATCAGCGAGTAAGTGTAATAATAATTAAAGGTGTCAAAGTGTATCGAATAACTATTTAGTTTGCAAGCGTGAAGATGATGATGATGATGAGAGAACGGGGCGCCATAAATCATCATCCCTCGCGGGGTAGGCAGACAGAACGGAGTCCGAGTGCCAGTGCCAAAATGATAATGATGATGGCGCTCCGTCCTCTCTGCCTACCTCTCGAGGGAGTGGACGTTATGGGAAGTGGACGTTGTAAACCTAAACGATTATTTTTTGTTCAATTTGGTATTTTCAATATCATCTACTGCACTACGTGCAATATATTTTTCCTGACAGACTAAATAATACAACAAATATGTATAAAGATAATAACATGCTTTATTAGAAATTATCTTACTTTTGGAAGAAATCTATATTTATGAGTGTGGCGCTAGTTTGTATAGATACTTATAGAATATATGGGTATAGATTGACCCGGATGATGTACGGTGTACCAGGTCGAACCCGAGTTGAGCCGTATTATACTTAAAATCGTCGCTGCGCCGATTCAGTTATCATCCAATTAAGTAACGGGCTCGGTAAAGCTGGGCAGGCTTGGTGTAGCCAGAATCATCCTATACGATTAGGAGTTTTTAGTATTTGTCATTAAAAATATTGCAAAATACTCTACATTGGGTAGATTCTATGGGATATACCTCGTGTCCAAACTAATTAGCCAAACTGATTTGGCTACGAGGACATTTTATTCCTCGTATCCAAATCACTTTGGCAAATTAGCTTAGCCACGAAGAACACCCCGATTCTGTCAGTTTGTCAGAGGTTCTGCCACAATTACGTAAACTGATAATTATGGTTAGTTTACAATTAAATAGTTGATGTAAGCTTTTTTTAAATTAATTCTAAGATTAATGGGAGATAACAAACATGAGAAAGTAATATATGTAATTATCTATATCTATTATCATATCACTAACATTGCGGCATTTAACAAGTATGACTTATGTTAGTGATATGACAGTGTAGAGTATTTTGTACTTCGTTTTGTGGAGATCAGGGATCAGGCATGGTGATAATTTCACAATCATAAACCTTGAAATTGTTCACAATAATGATAGTATCGACACGTCACGGAATGAGCAGTAGTATTGGTTAGCACCGTTACCAACATTACCTATAGAGGTACCTCTATAGGTAATATCGATAATTTTGAATTCTGAAGGTATCATTAGAGTCGGAGGTCGGTTGTCGAATGCAGACATACCGTACATCCAAAAACATCTAGGGTTTTTCACGCCAAACATCACATCACACGTTTGATTTTCGAACATGAACACAAACGCACACTCCATGCAGGTCCACAAACACTCCTTTTCACAGTCCAACAAGAAATATGGCCTATTGGGTCGGAACCTGGCTACGTTGGTATCCCGTAGATGCGTTAAATGCATACGGTTTAAGGCTCAGAAATACAGCCAATTATAGGTGATTTGCCGCACAAACGAGTCAATCCTGGATATCCTTTTCAGGCTACAGGGGTTGATTACGCAGCTCCTTATCCTGTATTTAAAATATTATTTTCTATTAGAGTTACGCTAGACCTAGACCTACACTGTACCATCTTAAATTTAGAAAATATTCACTTATATTCTCTCATCTTACGTGGTTGCTGTTTACCTTTTTCTTACTATTTTATCTCTCAACTGATCTTCTACATCCATTTTGTTATAATGAGAGTGAATATGAGCAAGCAATTTCTTTTCTCGAGCGAATTTCTCACTCACACACACGCATATTACATATGTCTTTTATATCACCTTCAACAGTTTACCCTACTGGGGTAGATGTTGTGATCTGGGATTCCTGAATACTTTCTGTCGGCAGTACGTACGAGGGTTATTCTTACCTGATGAGGATGCACCTTCAGCAGTATTGTTTGGATTATTTTCTTTTTCTCAGCTGTTTATTTGGTGGTTCTTTGGTGGGAGGATCTTGTACTCTTTTTCTTAGGCGATTATCCCAATTACCTGTTTGAACACATGTACAGATTAGTTTTTTTGTAACAGCAGTTTTAAAAATAACTGGTTCTTGTACCATAAAACAAAATACACCAGAAAACTTCGGTAAGTTTGAAATAGTCCCACAGGGTATGGATGAGAAAGAACAGCTTGTTCCATTGTGACTGTTCGTCTAAATCTATGATTTCTGGATTTAATTCTTTATGAACAATTTTTATTTTTTTATGAATAATTTCACTAGAATTTTCTAGTGATAGTTTAGAATTTACCTTCAAGAATTCTTGAAGTTTCGTTTTCTTCGACACCTTCATCTTGATTTTGATTAGGAGAATCCTTTTGAACTAATGTGAATGTGTTATTTGGCCCAATTATTAAATTATACGGGACATTAAAGTTTGGTAGTGTAAATGGAACAGATGAATTAGAAAAAGCAGAATTACTAGTGTCAGGCCTCACTTTACTAGCAGGACCTGTTTTTGGTTTTGCCTGAATTTGCGTTTGTATATCTCGATCTGCTGCAACCACCGGCGGAAAAAATTCAATATCAGTGCTAGAATCACTCTCACTTTCAGCTATCAATGGTGTATTTGTTGTCATGTCTGATTCAGTTGTTGGAGCTTTAGGTTCTGGCGGAATGATTTTTTCCGCTAAATCTTCATTAGGTTCAATCCCACTTTTAGCACATCCGTGAGCTATTACGGTTTCATTGTTTAAGAAATACTTATTACACAACTGGCACTGTAATATGACACCTACGTCATTTACTTTGTATGTGGTTAAATGGTCCATAATATTGAAAGGCTTCGTTTCAGCTGTAGGATTTTCTAATCCAACATTCAACGGTTCAATTAAATTGCAAGATTTTTCTACAGTTGTTGTTGTCTTTGTTGTTGTGGATGTTGTTGCTTTTGATACAACTTCTTCAGGCAACCGATTTAAAACCACGTAAGCTTCCTTATTAACAATACATTCCAAAGCCTTTTGTATGATGGCTAAGCTGATTTTGTCCTCAGGGTTACAAAGAGGCTCTTTCATGGGTAATTTTCTATGTATTTTTGAACATTTCTGAACAAATTCATAAAATTCTTCAACTTTTGCAGAACAACGGTAACAGAGTGTATGCGGCAATTCGTCATTTTCAGCAAACTAAAAAAGAAATAAAATAACAGTTTAAAAATATTGTTTAAACATAATAAATATTGTTTAAACATAATAAATATTGTTTAAACATAATAAATATGTATGCATACAATTTTTCATAAACATCCAAAATTTTCGCAGAAACAAAGCTGAAGATTTAATTAAATGCATGCAATATTTATGATGGACCACGAGGAGATAACTAATCAAGGGATATAACTTGTACTTTGTAGCTTTGTGGTGTTAGGTATCATAAATTTCGAAAACCCACCAAATAAATATTGTAATAGTACAATATTTTACTATATAATATTACATCATCAGGTAAGAATAACGATTTTTTTACATTGATTAATGTAGATCCTTTGTTACAACCCTCGTACGTACTGCCGACAGACAGTATTCAGGAATCCCAGGAAGAAGATTCTCGAACATTCGACTTAATCTCGAAAGAGACATTTATCGCAAAAAAAAGGCGGATGTCGATTGATACAGATTTTTGTTATTATCGATATGTCGAGTTCGACATATGTCTACTGCTAGCAATAGACATGCCAATAGTGGTCGCCGGCACTCGTCATCGCTATGTCGAGCGCTAAGTCAAGGATTGAAAAGTGAGTGAACACATTTTTTTCTAATGGTGGTCGTTTATTTGAACGTTGTTTACATTTTATTGCAATAATGTTGTACTAACTTCGGCAATAATTTTAAATCCAATCGCATCCTTACATTATATAAATGTTTTTGAAATATTTTTATACTTCAATGTAGATATAGACTTTGTTTATAATTTTGTGATTTTATTTTTGGAATTAATGTATAGGATTATGCAATATAGCTGTTTCTAAAAAAGTAAAAACCGTTTAATTCGACTAATATACAATCGAAATATGGTTGATATCTCATAAATAAAATATTTATCTACTATATTACATCGAGATACACAAGAAATATTTCAAGATCATGCATATTTATTTGGATTTAAAAAGCCCTCGACCAAAACTTTGATGTAATTATGATGAAATTAAGATAAGTACTTAAATAAGTAGGTAGGTACTTGAATTTCGTTAAAATAGGTATTCGTTATCATTAATTTAATTAAAATGACTATTTAAATTGAAATTGAACAGCTCCCAGATCCCGAGGACTCCGAAATTATACACTGAACTTCAGAAGACTGATTATATTGAAATAATTAACATAGCTCGTCAAAATATACATTGAATGAAAATTATTAACAGAGCTTAGCTCAACCAGACTCGTCGTCCGTAAAACAACATGGCGGATCCCGCGGCCCGCGCCGCGCTCCCATTCGACAAAGAAGTTGGAAATAAATAGACATACTAGTTTAAAATAGTAGGTAATTCGTTTTGTGTCTCATTTCGATATGATAATAATCTATAAATATTTATATTAAATTATTTACCATTTTAACCATTTTGCTTATATTCGGCTTATTTTGACTCCTAACACGCGTCGCCGCGTGAATCCGCTAAGTTGTATTACTGCACTAATCATTTAACAGCATTGTCCTGAATTTGCACACTTAATATTTATGATTTTATTTTTAACAAAAGTAGCAATTAAAGAAATAATTTCTTAAACAATCAAGTAGCAAAGTAATAATTTGCTTAGAATTATTGAAATAAATAGTTTTAACAGCAACTAAAAATGCACGTTATATTTATTTTATAATGGTTAACAAATTGTCTTACATTTCTGGAAACTATAGATACGCCAACTCGACTTAGGAATATAACAACACATAATATAATTTACAATGCCTGTCATAGTTTGGCTAACGTTATTCTACATCCTGGCGCCATTTATGTTTAAAGCGCCACACATGTAGCTTTTGCAATTTTTTACCGGTTTTATGTAAATGTATTTTGTAAAAGAGTCAATTATTGCCAGAATAAAACAATTTCGTATTTTACTTTGAGGAAAAGGACCACAGTGGTCTGCATGCAGCGTGTCAAACGGCTTGTTTGGCTTTGAGTTTGGATGCAGCATACCCTCTTTTGGGCCACCAGTAACTTTGTTGTGAGCACAATGCAGACAAGATTTACAATATTTTTTGACAAATCGACGCATATTTTTGAACCAGTAGACTTTGCGAATTCGGTCATACGTTTTGTCGTAAGAAAAGTGACCAACATCATCTTTAAGCCTAATGACCATTTCAGTCAAGTTAGTCTCCCCAAGTTCAGTTAGATCAAGAGCAAAGCAATCGCGATATTTACCTAATAGATCACGGAAAGCTTTGCATTCCTCTTCGTTTAAATCGGTACCAATATTGATATGTTCTATCGGTAATTGAGCTTTATCATTTGACGTACGGTTAGTAGTGGTTAAGCCAACATACGGTTCGGTAACTTCCTCTAGCTAGTGGATGATTTTTCCCAAATTTTAAAACTGAATTAGATACATTTGACAACATAACATAACCTTTACTATCATCGAAATTGTATAAGCCAGGTAATACAATATACTTATTATCGTCCTTGTTACAGAATCCAACAGGAACGTAAAGAGATCCGGAAAATCGTGTGTCTGTTATCACTACAATTGAGGTCGTACAACAAGCCTCTACAACACATTCGTTGCAAGTGTTTAGTTTTATCTTTGTCTCAGGTTCTATACATTCTATACCGGGTGATTTGTAATATCAAATCTTTTGAAGTTTTGTACATAATTAAGTTCGGTAATTCCGTAAATGTCTGACCGATTATCACGTCACATGGCATGAAATGATTTGAAACTATGACCAAATCAATCTCAGCTTCGATATCATCAACATTTATCAAGCCTTTACAAATCCCCAACGGTTTTACACTAGAGTTACCAAACCCTTTAAGATTAGGCAACACCTCGTTACTTGTCCAGTCGTGGCAATGACGCGGCGGACGAACTGGCGAGAAGGGCATCGGAGATGGTTGCAGAGGGCCCAGAGCCCCTCATACCCCTGCCATTCTGCTGGACAAAGACGTCGCTGCGCCAACGCACGAAGGATATACAGAGCTCTAGCTGGGCCAAGGTCGTGGACTGCAGGCAGTCTCGAGAAGCCTTGCCGAAGGCTGATCCGAGACTCACCAGACAGCTCCTGCGGCTCAGCAGAGTCAAATTACGGAAGGTAACCGGGAAAATAACCGGACACAGTCCACTTAACAGACACCTCTTCAATATAGGCATCACAGACAGCCCCTTGTGCAGAGCTTGCATGGAGGCGGAGGAGACGGTCGCCCACGTGCTCTTGGAGTGCAGAGAGGTGACCACCTACCGGGCGGGAAGCCTTGGCACCCCAGGATCACTTCCCGAAGTCCTTCAGGACATCAGAGGACTGCTGGACTTCCTGGCGAAGTTGGGGTGGCTCGATTAGTAGTAGTTTCCACCACACGCAAAATAGGCGCTTAAGACGTCAAGTTGCGGAAATCAGCCCGTTATTACATTACATTACTTGTTCAGTCACCAAAAATTTCTTTAGTAACATTTTCTCTCAATAACGTACAACTACTACCTAAGTCAACAAAGGCACGTTTAAGAATTCCTTCGACTTTGATGTCTTTATAGTACTTGTCACTATCCGCTTCATTTGACTGTATGCGCATAACATTACTATCAGAGGGCGGAGCCATAATTTGAGGGATATTATTAGAGTTAGTATTGCCTTCATACATACCTGGCGTTACTGACGTTTTATTGCGACAGTCTCTAGCCAAATGTCCCACTCTACGGCAAACACTGCACCGCTTCATAGGTTTTGTGCATTTATGCCCCGCCTCCCCACAATTAAAGCAAATAATATCAGGCCTTGAAATATCTGGGTTACTAATTACTGAATTTTGGTTTCGTTTTGGTTCTATAGTCCAATTAGCTTTACGTTTATTGCTTAAATATATATCACTGTTAGCCAGAGTCCTTAGATAGAAAAACAGCTGTTCCGGTTCTTCGAAACGACATGAATTAGCACTCATTCTAATGAACTTGTCATCAATACCATGAACTAAGCAACCTACGGCCTTACGGCCTGATATTTCACACCTATTGATTAAAGCCATTTTTTCGTAGTAATACACATCTAATGGCTGGCCCAGCTTGCATCGTACTTGTAACATTCTTGATCATAAGTCTCCATAATTCTCCGTAGACGGAAACGCAGAATTTAACTTTTCCATCCATTGATGCCAAGAATATAGGAGGGAAGGCAATCCCTGGTACCAAAGCTTTGCTAAACCTGTTAATTTAGGCAAGGCATAATAACAAATTTGCGTTTCATTCCACGAATACATGACGGCACACTTGTTCACTTTGTGAATCCATGTTTCAATGTTTTGAGACCCATCATTTGGGTCAAATTCAGGGATCACGTTTACATGTGGTGACAAACCATGTGTTGAAAACATTGAACTATTATTACTATTGTTGTGGACAGCATTAGCAACACCGTCGGGTACGTTACTGATAGGAACATTATGTGCCATATTATTAAAAACGTTCTTAGAGGTATTATCACTGAGACTAATTCTAGTGGGAATACAATCGTTTTGAACGTTACTGGCAATATTACCGGAGGTAATATTGGGATTAATGCTCCTTGACTCAATATTGCTGGTGCTGGCGACGTTATTTATTATTGGTAAATCTTTTGATCTATTTCCATCCAAAATCTGATTAGGTACTGGGGGCGATGGTGTTCTTACTGACGAATGTGTCCAACAAGTATGGCAATGTAAATCTGTTACATAACTATTACCTCTGATTTTATTGTCATGACCATGGCGTTTATTACCATTGTTAGAGATTTTTTTAGACTTGGCTCTCGAGGAAGATGATCCATCCCTGCCGGTATGTCGACGACGACGCTTGGACGCACGTCGTTCACATTTTTAAGGCTAGGCTCATAACTTTTCAGCCGACCCTCGTATGGTTATTTGTATATGGTATATAGGTTGATAGTTGAGTACTGGCTGTGGTGAAATAAATACGAGTGGCAGTCCATTATTTTTCAGTCAAATAGAAAATAAAAGAAATATTACAAATGTTTATTTTTACAACTTTTCAAAGTATTCCCCTGCAGCATCAATATACTTATGCATTCAATTGAACCAGCTTTCAAAACGTGAAAAACTGTTCTTATGGAAGGTCGGAAAAAAGCCGCCTAAATTGATCTACTGTTTCGTCTGTTCTCTGTCCTGACTGTTCGCAATTTCCTTCCCCGCAGAGATTTTTTTAATGTGGGGAATAAAAAGGAATCACACGGAGCCAAGTCAGGACTGTAGGAGGGGATGTGGTAGCAATTGCACGCCCGAATGAGTTAAAAAGTCCATAGTTCTGGCAGCCGTGTGAGCGGGAGCGTTGTCTTGGTGAAAATTATACCACGCGTTCCATTCTTTGGACGATCATCACTCAGCTCCTGGAAGGCTTGCAGCAAGCAAACCTCGCTATTAACTGTTCTACGATCTTCTAGTGGAATTGCGCTTACAGCCCCACTACGACGGAAAAAAACGGCAACAATTTTTTTGTTGACGCTTCGACCGCAACAACCTTATTGGGTAAATTGTCTTCTTCAAAGACCCATTCTTTCGATAGCTGTTTCGTAAGCTGGTCGTAGCTGTATTTCCAAGATTCTTCGGAAGTCAAGATGTAGGACTCCTGTTGTGAGCTACCTTCGTCGAATTTATCTAGCATAAGCTGGCACCAGTCTACACGTGGGGCTTTCTGCTATTCAGTGAGAGAGTGGGATATCCATCTTTCCCAACTTTAAAATGGTCAAGTAAAATGTTGGAAACTGCCTGTGATCCAATTTTCAGTTCATCCTGAATCTCGCGCTTGGTAATGTTGCGACATTACTTTATTAGCCACTCCACCCTGATGCCGTTTTCTTGAGTGACTGCCGTTGGTTGGTGGTCGCCCCGGTCTCAAGTCATCTTTTAGGTCGCTCCGACCACGCTTAAACTCACGAAACCAATAGGTGATGGTGGCAAGTGATGCAATAATTAATTTAATTTTAGTAATTCGTCATATATATAAAGATTGCTTGAAAAGCCAATCACGTAATTTCTTTTTAAAAACAAATAAGCTCGGGGCGTCAGTGAGATCGCTGGGCAATCGATTGTATACTGCAGGTACCATGGTCTGGACGGTTTTGGAGCTGTTCGCGAGGGAGTGCGAGAGCGGTTGGAACCTGTTGGCGTGACGGGTGCCGTAGGAGTGGCGGTCGCCGAGTCGTGAGTAGTTGTCTAGGTTTTCCCTAGCATAGGTAGCGACCTGGAAGATGACCAGGCATGGCAGTGACATTATGCCCAAGGACACAAACAGGTCCCTAGCCGGCTCGTCGTGATCCACACGTGCGATCACTCGTTTGGCGCGTTTTTGCAGTTTGAACACTCGAGTGGCAGCGCCTCCCCACAATCCGACACCATACTGCAGAATTGACTGCACGGTGGAGTAATAGCAGTTGCGCACTGCTTCCATGAGTAGGACCGATCTCAGTCGACTAAGGGCGTAATACGCTCCTCCTAGTTTCCCACAGATCTTTTCAATGTGGTATTCCCACGTTAGGCTATGATCTATTCGGTAATCGCGAAAGGAAACTATCGACACTCCCTCGATATTCACCAGCAACGACCGGTGCCTGCGACCCGATAAGTCGAACTAAATAAATTGGGTCTATGCTAGATTCAGCATAAGTTTGTTCCGGCGAAATCACGTGTGCAGTTGTCTAGCGACAGAGTTAAACTTGGACTCGAGCGCGTCGAGAAAAGAGTAGCAGAGAAAAGGCCACGTTAGACAAGGATGAGCCTTGCGGCACGCCCCTCTCCGTGGACAGACTATCCGATTGCAGCTCACCGTGCCTACCCACGACGTATTTGACCCTAGTCCTCATACAATCGATCAACACGCCCAGAGCTGGACCGTCCACCCTATAATGACCCAACTTAACCGCGAGCGCGTCATGGTCGGCGATGTCGAATGCTTTGGACAGGTCGCAGCACAATAGCGCGACCTTCTGCCTCCGCTCCCGTGCGTCCAAGGCGCGGCGCACAACCTCGCGAGCCAGCATGGAGTGCCCTGCGCGGTAGGCGAACTGCCGCTCCGATAACACATTTCAGCTAAGAAAGTCACCAAACGCGAGGTAAGTCCGTTTTCGAATTTTCTTGCTATGGTCGGTATGATCGATAACGGCCGATAGCAGTTGGGGTTCTATCTTTTTGCCGTTCCCTTTGTACAATGAACATACCTTCACCTCCTTGAAAGGTACATACCCGAAGATATGTTCCATGTTTGAGGCAATTATTAAACAGAATCGCAAAAGTCGGTGCAACCGGGATGGCAATGTCTATCAGACCTTCGACCGATATCCCATATCTTTAGTCGGCTTTTTAGTAACACGTTTTGTGATTATAGTGTAAACCTCGTGTGCTGAGAAAAGTCGCAGCCGCAGGCAGCGGTCAGCGGGCGCGCGCACGAAGGCCAGTGCGGCGCGCAATCACGTTTAAATTGACGGTTTAAGAAATTAACCAGTTCCCTCAGTTGAAAATTCGCCACCGTCGCTCTTTTTGATTACATCTGGAAAATCAGTCGCGATTTTTTTAGTTTTTATTTTGTACGAGCTATCATCAATTTTACTCACTAGGTGATTCGAACTCTCCCGACGCAACAAGATATTGAATGAATGAATGAATACTCTTTATTGCACAAAATTAGTAGGGGAGAGTCGCCTATATCGTACCACTTAACTTTGAACCAGGTTAAAAAAAAACTATAGAAGATATCGTAATGTGTTTTTTGTTTAGGAAACATAATAGTAGTTCAATTGCAATACACCGCAGGCAATGTCTGCAGGAGCTAGCCTGTTCTTCAAAAAAAATATTTTTTTAAATGCTCCTTTCGGTACGATTTAAAGACCGGTTCGTTAAATCGTACCTTGTGGTTTTTAAATCGTACTTTGGTGTTAAAACACAAATATCAACGAAACTTCAACATATTAGAGTTTTAAAGGATCTACACATTCGCTGGACAGTATTTTAAGGCAAAAGATTCATCTTCACAATAGATTTTTTTATTATTAAATCAACGATCTAAATACCTAAAAAAAGCTAAACAGTCTTAAGAAAAGATTCAACATTATACCTAATAGGGGTCAATTTCCCAGACAGAAAATTTACGCGGCGTGGCTGAAAACGGTAGTGCAGAAAGCTGAATTATTGTGTTGAATTTTTTTTCTGGAAAGAACATGTTCTAATCTACCCTGGGCAATAAATAAAATTTTGCTAGGATACTAATTAAAAATAATTATAGTCCTAATTTATCATTTCGGTGTCGTGTCCGTGATACAACTGATGGATGAAAATGCCTTGTAACGAATGTTATTGTTGTTCTTAGATTAAGCGACTATCTTTTTTAATTGAAATATAAATTGTAGTATCAATAGCAAAACTTTTATTTATTTAACTACCCTGCATAAGTTCTGATAAGTCTGAATACAAGTGTCCGGCGAGAAATTATCATTTCCGCGGACATTAAGTTTTACGGTATCTGCACAGAATGATTGAATGCGGCCCATCTCCCGTTTACCTCTTCTATCAGTCACACTCCAGAGTTCAGCATAGGCCCATGGTCGCATTTCATGCTGTGTCTTTTTACTGTATAGGTATATATAGAGAAGATCATTCTGGTATTACATACACAATTTCAAAATTAGAAAGTAAAATCAACTATAAAAAATATTTGGTTTGCTATATTGTACCGGTACGATTTAGAAACCCGGAACCGGTACGATTTGTCAAACTAACTACACTTTGTAAATACCTTTTGTCATGTTATAACCTGTAAGAATTTTGTCGGTTCTTTTCTACAGATAAATACGATATTACCATAGATACAATATCGTGCAATGGGTAGTTCTTGAAAGCTTACCTTGAATATTCCAGACCTTAAGTTTTCCAGCTAAAATATTACTTCAACGACTAGAAGAAACTTGTTTTAAGGTTTTTTCACATCGTAGTACTCTGAGAGAAGTGATCAACTGTCAACACGTATTGTGTGTTGTCAACATTAGGTTGGTGAAAATGGTCCGCAGAAATCGTTCAACGGCCCTAGCGATCTATAAATATATTCACGAAATACTAGAATTCATCAACAATAAAAAATACGGTATCGGCCTTCTACTCGACATGAGTAAAGCATACGACAAAGTCTCATATCAAATACTTTTAAACAAATTATATGGAATCGGCGTGAGAGGTATCGCGCACGACTCGTTCACGTCTCACCTTCGAGACCGAGAACAGTACGTGGAAGTGGTACACCACGACTCTCAGACGGGGCGTGTACACACCGTCAGGTCGGAGAAGCAGTGTACGAATAGCTCAATACCGCAAGGTAGTGTGCTAGGATGTATAATGTTTCTCATATACATAAATGATCTACCGAAAATACTAGACGCATCGAGTGTACTATTCGCAGACGACATTTCCATTTTGCTACCGTGTACAGATAACGATAATTTAAATAATAACCTAAATAACATATTAACTAAAATTGTAAACTGGTTAAATGACCATAATTTAGAACTCAATTTTAATAAAACTAAAATAATGCAGTTCGGACCGTATCAAAAAGCCCATTTTTGATACGGTCCGAACGGTTTTTAGCCCGCATTCTAATTCAGTATTTTTCGTTCAATAATACTGAATTAGAATGCGTTGACACTTTCTCATTGCTAGGATTGGTAATTGATACAAATATAAATTGGAAAGCTCATGTACAAAAATTGACAGGTAAATTACAAAGTTTCACATACGCCCTGGCAGAATTAAAGAAAACGACGGATTTAAAAACAACACTTGCTGCTTATTATGCTTACGCCTACGCGTGGCTGAGCTACGGTACCATTATGTGGGGAAACGGCACCTCAGTTGAAGATCTTTTTAAATTACAGAAAAGATGTGTAAGAATTATCGTAAACATAGATCAAATGGAAAGCTACAGAATGCACTTTATTGACCAAAAAATCTTAACCTTAACATTTTGGAGATTTGTAAATTTGTCAGGAAACATACACACTTGTATAAAAAAGCAGAGGACCTACACCGTTTAACACTCGATACCAGAAAAGGCTTGCTCTGCCAAAATCAAAATTAAATATACACAGTTCTGGACCGTTCGTTATGTCAATAAAAATATATAACAAAATTTCAAAACTTATCGACATCGAATTAAAAGACTCGACTTCAATAAAAGATTAAAGATGTATCTTCTTAACAAATGTTTCTATTCACTGCAGGAGTTTTTTGATGATAAAACCAATACTTAACTATAAAATCAATTATGTATAACTTATAATGACATTTAATTCAATTTATCTCGTTAGTATTTATTACTATTTTAAAATATTATAATCTCTTATTTAATATTGCGGTGCCCTATTCAGGGTTTCATGTATGACCAAATAATATACATTTTTAAGACCAATTGTAACACATGAAAAGCAATAAATGGTATGAGTATGAGTATGAATACCTGAAGCAGGTAATTAAATATTGTAACTTTAAGTGACTTAAATTACAAATATTATCCCTCCCATTGTATTGCAGTAGTAATTATAATATAAATGAATGTCTGTATCGGCTTTTAAATAGGAGCATGGGAGTCATGCTCATTGATATCAGCAGATACTATGGTAAATGCTTTACCGGCCTGGGTCGAGTATCTCAGAAATTAAAAAGATTTTTAAACCAATGTATAATCTATAAACTCAATGTATAATTATAACTATAACCATGCTAATAACATATACCTGACTTCTGTTATGTCTTACACAACGAATGACCAAACTACAAAACTAAAAAAAATAATTATACCGAACGATACACATACAACAGGCCACGTAATTGAATCACTCAATCACATACAATACTTCACCAGAACGTACAATGCATTAGAAACAAAATCTGCAACAAACAAATTTTGCAGGGTACAGTGGACAGCTCCTTACCAGACATACTAGTATTATCAGAAACATGGTTGTATGAGCATGAAACTTCCAATATTGTTCTGCATGGCTACACACATGCAAGTCACTTCACACGTTAAAAAAAAGAATACATGGTGGAGTGTCCATATTTGTGAATAACAATGTAAGGTTTAAACCATGTAATTCAATAAATAAAATGACTGTGGAATATCATTGCGAAATAACAGCAAAATGGTTATTATAGGTATGTATAGGACAAACAAAGGGGACTTCAACATTCTATTAGACAGTCTCAAAATTATTTGAATCACTGAGCAGCAAAAACAATTCCATATTTATACTGGCTGGTGACTGGAATGTTGATTTTCTTACTGATAGTAAATGTAAAAAATCATTAATGGAAATGATGATATCTCTAGGAATAACTAATACAGGAACATTCCCGTCGCGCATTTAAAAAAATGCAATAACATCCATCGACTGTGTGCTCACAAATGTAAGTAAAGACCTGATTGATGTATGGTGTAAGTGATCACGATGCCCAATTATTTGATTTATTCGTACAAAAAGTGCCGATATCGTCTTATATTATGACAGAGAGTAGGGGGAGTACACTGCATCTAATATCCAGAACTTTTGTGTAACACTACTGTCTTACTACTGGGACAGAGTATTCCTAGAATACAGTAGTGACTCATTCAAAATATTCCTAGATAGGTTTATCTGGAACATGAACACACACTTACCCATAAAGATAAAAAGGCGGAAACAAAAGAAGCGGGCCCCCTGGGTGACAAACTAACTAATGAAACTACAAAGAGACATTGAAGATCTGTTTCTAAATGAAGACAATATCCATTAATCGACTATGATGAATGCATAGAAAATAAAAGGAAAACCAGAGCTCTAATCTCTATCACACTAAGAAACAGTATATTGAGAATAGATTAGATCAAACTAAAAATCCAAAAAAAGAAGTATGGAACATCATAAAAGAAGAAACTAATAAATCATATCAGCCATGGAGCTGGCATTTGTTGGATTGTAACAGCAATGTGGCAATCCCACAAAGGGATATCGCAGAACATATCAATGATTATTTCAATAATGCAGGTGAGGTACTAGCCATTAATAGCAAACCTAACGCAGATAAAACACTAGCGCACTTAAATATCCATATCACAGAACTACCTGTATTACAATTGAAACACATACATCCACATCAACTGATGAAAATATGCAAATAAAAGATAATGACATCAAACACAAAAGACATATATGATATATGCGGTAGACTTCTATACCAAGTGATGCCACCATTGTTGGATCATTTCACCTACTTAGTGAATACAATTCTACAATCTGAAACGTTCCCCGATCTTCTAAAGCAAACTCATGTATGTCCTATATATAAAGGCAAAGGGGAAAAAACCTATGCAAGTAGCTATAGACCCATTATAATTGTCCCAACGATATCGAAATTAATAGAGTCAATAATATCTACCACAATCATTAATCATTTAGAAAAACATCAAGCCATCAGCAACGTACAACATGCGTACTGAGTCGGCAGATGCACGACATCAGCTACACAAGAGTTTGTCGAATCAATTGTCCATGGTTTGGATGAAAACAAGAAAGTAGCTGCTGTTTTTCTCGATCTCTCAAAAGCCTTTGACACTATTCACTCCTGGTACGCAAACTTGAAAAGTATGGTATATGTGGCTCGACATCTGAACTTCTGCAGTCTCTTTTATCTAATAGGATCCAAATAGTTGAAGTGAAAATAGGCGGAAGGAAAGTCAGATCTCAACCTAAAAACGTAACAGTTGGTGTACCACAAGGATCAGCCCTTGGAAATACACTATTGCTAACTTTTCTAAATGATATCTCAAAACTTGAAATATATGGCAAAATGATCCAATACGCTGATGAAACAACTATGGTTCTAACAGCTGTGACAAATGATGATCTAATGTGTAGGTGGTTTTATATTGATATTTTGTATTGTCGGTAGGGATGAAATAAACCAGTCTTAGCTCAGCACTCGTGTTTAATTGTGTCTCAATTCCTTTCACATAATGAATAATGTAAAAGAGACTATAAAAACAATAGAAATGTGGTTCAGTAAACGGAATGAAACTTAATGCCACTAAAACTAATATTATGTTTTATAATTCGCACACTGCAGTATGTAAACCAATCAGTGTCAACATAGACAACACTAACAGTATAGAAAGTACTAATGCAGTTAGATTGCTCAGTTTTGAAATAGACCCTGCACTTTCATGGAAGAATCATATAGACAACACATGTGGTAGAATGGCGAAAGGCACCTATACCTTTAAAACAACTAAAACCTTTGATAGAAAGAGACACTCAAATTGAAACATACCATGCATATGTACACTGCATCATGTCATATGGTATTGTTCTCTGGGACTCTCAACTGAACATGACGAGAGTATTATGCTATGCGCCAGGTATCTTGAGACAAAAGTTCAGCGACCGGGCCATTTTTATGTTGTAGTAGACAGATGTTCGCAACCTTTGGTGTATTTTGGTTGTAAAGTTGTGCAGTGAGTAGTGAGGAAATACAACCAAAATGATGCATGAAAATATTTTTTTCTAGTAACTTGTTGGAACTTGCAGTCTTAAGATTATGAACATTTTCTTTCGGTTCAGTTTAATTCACCAATATGTAATCCAACTCATTTATGTGTAAATTATAAAAATATAATGTATTGTAGTAAAAAAAGTGTAAATTAAGTTTATCCACAAATTTTTAAAAAATAACAGAAAGATTAGCAACAGTTTGGGACAACTGCAATAAATGGCCCTTTACTAAAATACTCCAGTCCCGATTGTTTCCTGGCTCTTAGTCATACAAAAAAGGGTCAATAATTGTAAACAAAAAGTGCATGGTGGATGGGTGTCACTCACTTTTTGTCTTTAGCAATGTGACAAATAGATTACATTTTCCCTTGCAGATGGGACTGGAACACATATTATACCATCTCCACAATTACCTATAAACATAACCACTCCACAGTTCAGTATTACTCCTACTGTAAGTTTAATAAATTTTGTCAGGTAACCATTCGCATGCAAAATATCATCAGACTTAACTCAATGTGAGTCTACGAGAAAAAACATAAAAGTAAAAATTCTGAGCAATTCGCAATTCACGTAGAACACACTGAAAGCAAATAGGTTTTATGTACATTGTAGAAAATGTATCAATAAAACAACAACAGTATCAATAGGGAAGAGACGAACTATTATTAGGTTAATTGTGACAATATATAGATATTCGCCATGTGCTTGTTAGCTATTGACTTGGCAGGATCTTACCTCAAATAGCATCACATCTTCGATTTTCTTTGCAATCATCTTTTCCATATCAAAAATATTGATAAATGGGCCATCTTTGCTTACACAAAGTCTGCAAACTTCCATTAGTTTATTAACGGTTGGATTTCCGGCTTGTGGCTTGGCTTTTCTCTTCGCCATTTTGTTCAAACTGGCAGGATTTCGCCTACAAAAGAGGAGATATGTATGAAGGAAAACCTATATAGGAAGTACCTCATTGAGATATTACAGTTTAGAGTGAAGCAGAAGCAAAACAGTTTCATACTCACTGAGCTCGTAAAGTTTGGCTGTTAGGAAATTGATTCAAATTCCAAAATTACAACGTGGCGTCTGCAAAATTAAACAAGGAAACAAAACTTTTTTTAAGACAAAGGTAACTGAGCCCATACAGCCATGTCTGACGAAACAACTCTTTCAAGTCTTCATTCTGGTGTGTCACATTTCAATGAACCAAAGAAGAAGGCGTCCCGGACGCAGTATGGCTCTTTAAAAACCAGCCAAGTACTGATGAGGGTTATGGGCTTTTAGAGCAGACAAACACCTTCGATTCTTCAAAATATCTATTTATTTTAACCTTCTACAATGCTTCTACACAACCATAGTATAGGCGGGCATAGCTACAACTAATAAGTGCGTTCTCATTGCGCACAATACGCATACAGCCAATATGAGTCTGTTTTCTTTGTACATCTCCAACACCCTTCCTCAAAGAAAAACAGACTACTTCACAAACAAAAGGAACTTATGCTACCAAAACAACAAGTTACAAAACAACTTAATTCCAAACACTAAATTCTTAAATCAAATCAAATTAATTCCAAAACACATTTTTTCTAACAACACTCTGCTTAAACTTTTAGTAAACATATCACTCAACTGTTCTTCTGTAGGTATATACTGCAATATTACAATCTTTTGACCAACTTTATCCCTTACGAAATGATACTTTATCTCTATATGTTTTAAGCGCTTATGTTGCTCTGGGTTCTTTGAAACATAAATGGCAGACTGATTGTCAACATACATAATGAAATTTTTACAATTCAACCCTATTTCTAATAGTAAATTCCGTATCCAACAACCCTCTGCTATTCCCTTTCCCAAGGCCACATACTCTGACTCTGTTGAAGATAATGAAACACACTGCTGTTTCGCACTACACCATGAAACTGTACATCCAAAAACCTTCATAACATATCCGGATGTGGATTTCCTGTCTATTTTATCCCCACCCCAGTCCGCATCTGAATAACCCACTAACAATGTCTCTCCAGCTTTATAAATAAGTTTGTAATTCAATGTCCCCTTTATATAACGAAGAATGTGCTTTAGAGCTTTCCACAACTCTTCACTTGCATACACTTGAAATCTACTTAGATAACTCAATGCAAAACATATATCAGCCCGCGTTCCTAACATAGCATACATGAGACTCCCTATTAGCGTCCTGCATTTCTTCTGTAGCTCTGCATCTCCTGATGGCTTCTGTGGCAACGCTAATCCGACTTCTATAGGTGTTGATACTGGTTTACAATTTTCCATATTGTTCTTTCTTAGTATATCTTCTAAATATTGTTTCTGATCCAGCTCCAACAAACCCTTCCTTTTGGTTATATTAATGCCCAGATATCGCAAATTAGAACTCCCTAGGTCTTTCATTTCAAATATTCTTTGTAGAGCCCCTTTCAACCTAATAATTTCTTTTTGATCTTCTCCAATTAAAATCAAATCATCTACATACAACAGAACATACAGCTTCTTTTGTTCTTTGAAATAGAGACAGTAATCTGCTTTACTCCTTGTGAATCCTTCTTTCATCATAAAAGTATTAAATTTATCATTCCAGTTCTTCGGCGATTTCTTCAGACCATACAACGACTTCTGTAACTTCAAGACATTAGACTTTTCTTCTAGACCCTTTGGAATCTTTAAATACACATCTTCATCAATGTCTCCATTTAAAAACGCGCTCTTTACATCTAATTGATTGATATGTAAATCACACTTGTTCGCTATTGCCAAAAGAATCCTCAGTGTTGGTAGTTTTGCAACAGGTGCATAAATCTCTGAATGGTCGAAGTCCTCTTCCTGCTGAAAGCCTCTTACCACCAATCTTGCTTTATACTGTGGTTCTCCATTTTCTCCACTTTTTATCTTAAAAACCCACTTAGTTTCAATCGCCTTCTTGTCTGACGGTAAACTTGTCTCTATCCAAGTTTTATTTCTCTCTAAAGCTTGTAATTCACTATTTATAGCTTCCTTCCACTTCTGTGAATCTTTTCCTTTCATTACTGCTTCATATGTCATTTCTTCTTCATCAACTGCTGTAAATCCGGTATAATAATCCTCAAATCTTTTGGGTTTCTTCACTTCTCTAGTTCTCGTCGTTTGTTCTCTATTCCGATTGTCAGATCCAGCTGCTTCTTGGATTTCTTCATCTTCTGCTTCATAAAATTCTTCAACTTCTCTATTCTCTTCATCCTCTGTATTTTCTTCATCTTCAGCCTGTCCTTCTTCACTTCTTGTCTGCTCTTCTCTGCTTGTCACCTCTTTTCTCACTTCTTCATTCTGCTCTTCCTCTTCTGAATTTAAATTTTCTTCTTCTAGGTATACTACTTTTTCATCTTCTTGTTCCACTTCTCCTTTCTGACTGCCTTGTATGAATACTACATCTCTGTAAGTATCTACATGCTTTGTGTTTGGGGTCCACACTCTATACCCTTTGCAATTTATGCCATAACCGACGAATATCCCTCTCTTACTTTCCACGTCCCACTTCAATCTCTTCTCCTTTGGTATGTGTATATAGACTTCTGTTCCGAATTTCCTGAGTGTAGTGATGTCAAAACTCTTTTTATACAGCAACTCGTATGGTGTCTTATCGGGAACTCTGCTGGTACCAGTTCTATTCAATGTGTAAGTCGCAGTACTTACAGCTTCTGCCCATAGCTGCTTGCCTAGTTCTTTTGCTTGGAGCATTGTTCTAGCTGCCTCTACAAGTGTGCGCATTTCCCGTTCGGCTCTCCCATTCTGTTCCGGTGTATAGATCACGCTGGTCTGGTGAGTAATTCCCTTCCTGTTTAGTAACTCCTGTACCTCTCTGTTAACAAACTCCTTACCATTATCTGAACGTACTGTTTTAATTTTGTATCCTTCATTTTCTAACAAAGCTAGACAATTTTCTATGTATTCTTTAGTTTCCCACTTATTTTTCAGAAAATATACGAACCTGAAACTACTGTAATCATCTTTTAACAATAAAAAATACTTTGATCCCCCCAATGACTCCTCCTCCATTGGCCCACAAAGATCCATATGAATGAGTTCCCCTGGACAACTAGTTTTACTTTCACTATTACTGAATGACTGCCTATGTTGTTTCCCCTTTAGACATGCTACACATTCATCAGTCTGCCCTTCATATTTCAAGTTATTTCTATCTAAAACAGCTTTTACATGTTTAAAATTTTGGTGGACAAGTCGTTCATGCCAGTCTACTAAACTTATCAATGCAACCAATTGTTCAAATTTGAAATCCATTAAATATAGTTTATCACATCGAGTAGCTAGACATGTCACTTCATTATTCAGTGTAAACTTACAGCCAGTACTTGTAGTTGTCATAACATAGCCTTTATCAACAGCACATGATACAGAAAATAAATTGACTTTCAAATCCGGTACATACAGCACATCCTGTAAATGAGAAGGTACATAATCAGACCCATCAAAAGCAAGAAAATTAATTGTCCCTTTACCAGTACATGGCAACTTTCTACCATCCCTGATAGTTACATACTTGTCGGTAATATCGTGAAACTCTGAAAACATACTTTTATAACCACTCATGTGCTCACTTGCCCCAGTGTCTAGTATCCAGTCCTTACCTACAACATCTATAAACCCACAATAAGCCCTCGACGCAGTATTCTTACTATTTTCCTTGCAGTCCTTAATAAAATGTCCTACTTTTCCACATTGATGACACTTACGCTCACGACAGTCACGTTTAAAATGTCCAGTCTTACCACACTCGTAGCATTTTAACTTATCACCCTTTTGTTCATTCGCCTTGTGACGTCGGGCAACTAGGGCCGCTGATGATGAAGTTTCACCACTCTCTGTATTTCTGCTGCGTTCTTCTTCAACTAGTAACCTGGACGTTAGCTCCTTTAAACCCTGCTCCTTCTCTGGAACCGACTCCCACGCAGATACAAAATGTTTGTACTTTTCTGGTAGACTCATCAAAATTTTAGTAATGATCATGCTTTCAGATAAGCTCTCACCCATCGACTTGAGCTGGTTTCCAACTTCTTCGAGTTTTGATATGAAAGCTGTTATAGGTTCTTCAAACTTCATGTTAAAAAATTTTTGTTGGACCAGATGAACACTCATTTTCGATGGTGGTTCATATAAAGTGCTTAACTTCTCCCACATTGCGTTGCTCGTCTCGCACGGTATCAGATAAGTCAATATTTTTTCCTCCACTCTTGTCACAATCACTTCCTGCGCCTTACCGTCACGCTCCATCCACGACGTACACGATGATTTTTCTTCTTCTGGCGTTCTTTCTTTTCCGGTTACTATATCATATAACTTCTTGGATTTTAACACAATCGATATTTGGAACCTCCATGCCGGCCAATTCTGCCCATTCAACACAATAATCTTACTGGAATCCATTTTGACGAACCGCGCCAGCCGCCTTTGCCGGTCTTACTCGTACAAAACTGGTTAGATTCTTCTTTCTTCCTTCTTTTGTGTGCCTGGGCCCATAACCTGATGAGGGTTATGGGCTTTTAGAGCAGACAAACACCTTCGATTCTTCAAAATCTATTTATTTTAACCTTCTACAATGCTTCTACACAACCATAGTATAGGCGGGCATAGCTACAACTAATAAGTGCGTTCTCATTGCGCACAATACGCATACAGCCAATATGAGTCTGTTTTCTTTGTACATCTCCAACAAGTACGGATCGGGCTGCAGCGTCTTATTTGACTTTACTTCACTATCCAACACATTATTCACATCTTGTAGAAGTTTTTCGAGCAAGAAACACTATTCTTACTAGAAAAGTACTAATGTAAAACAATTTGCAAGACAAAACAAAACAAAGCTGACATGGATACAACAAAAGCGCGGGAGACACTCCCAAAATTAAACCTTAAACAGAAACAGCAACATCCACCCACTTATCATACACAGGCACACACGCAAACCAAATAGCTACCAAGAGTGCGTTCCAAAACCAGATAATATCATCTGGTTTTTCACGGGGTTTGCTGTACACTTTTAGGGAGCCGATTATCGCAGAGTTCGACAAACAAAAATCTAGCTACAGATTTCTTGTCACGCTCACATAACTAATATGCGCAAACGAGATAGCACTTGTATGTCAAATTCAACAGCGATATAGCGGTTATCACTAGCTTTTCGATACCAATATCGCATAAGAAATATCGATACCGATAAAGTTCGTGCAAGACGGCCTTAGAAATAGAAACTGTGTCGTGTTACGAGTAACAAAATTAATCAAAAATAAATACCTACGTTAGTATTTCCACCCCAACCGGCCCAACACAAACAATACTCCATTGGACAATTATTATTATAATACAGTCTGGCAAAATAGAGTAGATAATAAATAATGGCAACTTTTTATACATTGATGTCATAAAAATACAATGTTATTTTTTCTCATTTTAGTCTGTTCGATTACTGACTAAGGCTAGGCATTTTTCAAAAATCAGTGAATGCAGTTTTATTTATTTCAAAAATAAAGGAATGTTTCCATTGGGTCATATTTGCTTTTTTTTAATAATTAGGGTACTTTCCCTCCAGGTACGGTTCGTTTATTCCACCCTGTGTATAAGACCATACATACATTACCCCCCCCCCCCCCCCCCCCCCCCCCCCCCGACATGACAACTTAGCATATGGCGGTAGTAAAACTACTTGCGCGGCCCTCAAGCGCCATTTAGCGGCAGTCTGTTCAAGCGCATTGAGCTTCGAAAATTTTTCATGCTGATTTGTTTACACATTTGACTTACCTTGGCTTTTTGTCATTTTATTTAAGTTTTGTAACTAACAGAATTCTATAGAGGACTATAGGCTCCTTAATGTAAGCTGCATAGCGTCATTGATGCAAAGCATCTTTAAGGAACAGGAAGGAGACTAAGGAAAGGAGTGAGCACAAAAGATCCCTGAGGGTCGAAGTGCCGTTGGGGTTATCCCTGGCCTACCCCTGTCATAAGATAAGATTAAAAAAGAGACAAAGTCGGTTCTCTCTCTCTCTCCTTGGTATAGCGCCCTCTGTCTCGCCAGGCACTAAATCGGTAATCAGATTGCCTTGTGTAGGGCCTGCTTATTCCATCCACACATCAAATAGAGAAATACAGATAGGCGTAGGTAATTCCGCGAGTTGAAGTATACAGTGTGTTATAATAGTTTTGCACTTTATTTCCACGCAGCAACAGTAGCTTTTAATTACATGTATTTGATTCTACTGTACCGCAGCATATTACATGTATACATTATTAGCGAAATGTTCCTTGAACATATTAGCTATAGCTAATATGTTCAAGGAACATTTCGCTGTGAAGTCTCCCTTAGGCCCTTCGGTGTCGGTGATCGATGCTGAACCTAATCATGATAAAGATGTCATCCGCTTCTCGGCGAAGCAAGTAACAAACGTCATTAGAAAAATGACCAGAGGCAAATCGCCCGGCCATGATGGGCTCAGCATCGAGCACCTACAACATGCGGGAGTGCACTTACCGAGTGTTCTAGCCATGTTCTTCTCCCTGTGTTTGAGTCACTCCTACTTACCCAGTGACATAATGAGGACCATTGTAGTACCTATAGTAAAGAATAAGACGGGTGACATTTCAGATAAGGGCAATTACCGACCCATCTCGTTGGCCACTATTATGGCTAAGGTACTGGACAGTTTGCTGAACTCGTATTTAGAAGAATATCTGCATCTGCATGACGCCCAGTTCGGTTTCCGTCCTGGGCTTTCCACTGAAAGTGCTATATTGAGTTTAAAGCATACTGTCCAATATTATACCGACCGGCGAACACCGGTGTACGCTTGTTTCCTCGACTTATCCAGGGCCTTTGACCTAGTGTCGTATGACGTGCTCTGGAGGAAGTTGAGGGAGAGGAATGTGCCTTCTGAAGTGTTACGCGTCTTTCAGTATTGGTACTCCCACCAGGTGAATAACGTCAGATGGGGCAACAAGCTCTCGGACGCGTACAGGTTGGAGTGCGGGGTGCGGCAGGGGGGGTTGACGTCGCCCAAGCTATTCAGCCTGTACGTGAACGACCTGATCGTTGAGCTCAGCAGTAAATATATCGGATGCTATGTGGATAATGTCTGTGTCAACAACATCAGCTACGCGGATGATATGGTGCTGCTGAGCCCAACGGTTGCCGCACTGAGAAGACTGCTAAAAACATGTGAGACGTATGCAGCTAATCACGGATTGCTGTATAATGTTAAAAAAAGTGAATACTTGGTATTTAAGGCCAACGGTAAATGTCCAAAGTCCGTGCCCCCCATAAAGTTAAATGGTACAGAACTAAAGAGGGTTCACGTTTTTAAGTATTTAGGACATTATGTTGCCGATGACCTTAAAGATCAAGTTGACATTGAAAGGGAACGCAGGGCATTGGCGGTAAGGTGTAATATGCTGGCCCGCAGGTTTGCTCGTTGTAGTGACCAAGTTAAAATCACGCTTTTTAAAGCCTACTGCCAGACCTTCTACACGAGCAGCTTGTGGAGCAATTACACCAAAAAATCGATCAATGCCCTGCGTATACAGTATAATAATGGCTTCAGGATGTTGATGGGGTTGCCTCGTTTCTGCAGTGCCTCCGGTATGTTTGCGCACGCACATACCGATGGGTTTAAAGCCATTATGCGCAAAAGAACTGCGTATCTGCTTTGCAGGCTTCGGAGCAGCTCCAACAGCATCCTGAACATGATAGCGGAAAAGTATGATTCCCCTATCCTTAAACACTTCGTTCGGGTGCTGATCGAATGATGTTATTTTTGATCAGCATCTGATCGAAGTGTAAAACCTCAAACAATTTTTTGCTTAATATATTTACTAACATAGTTTTTAAGTACACTAACAGTATGGATCTAGTATCTGAAAAATAAATATATTGAATTGAATTGAATTGAATTATTATGTGCCAGTATATACTATGAAGTACACCCAAGGAAAGGAAGGATTCAAATCAAATCCTAGTGGAGCCGTGGGATACTTTAAAATACTGATATTGATCTATGAAATATAATTTAAACGGAGAAAATATATTAATTTATTTATATATTAAAACAAAAATATTTTAAAAAGTATATTATTTACGACATTTTGTGAAAGAATATTTGATGTTTGTAATTGTTTACTCTGTCGATTGGCGTATGTTTCATAGGTGTACACGAAAACGCGACTTTTTAGGTACTTGCAACTTTAGGTATCCCAGGCTCCATACAAAAAAGTCCGAATCCTTTCTCGCCGCGCGCTTAAACTCGGGCCAGGCTGGTTTCCATCAGACTTGTCTTTTTTAAACGATACTTCTCAGCGAAACCGACCAAACAAGAGATAAGATAATCAGTGATTACCTTATCTCTTGTTTGGTCGATTTAATCACTATTACCTTATCTCGTGTTTTTCACGGATTTCACGGATCTCTAGACTTTAATTTTCCTCGACAAGTTGGTGAATTCACTTTTGTGACGACTGAAAGGCGATTCTCGCAGCGTTCGACATACAAAAGTCGAGCGCTACGAATGTCTTGTCACGCTCACACATTGTATTGTGAGCGAATGAGATATGACTAATGTCGAATTCGATATTCCACTAGAATCGCCTTCCTGGAATGCGATTCTCGCAGGTAAGTCTGGCAATAATCTGGCAATGCTATATATTAAAGGCGTGTATCCAAAGCCCTATCATAATTAAAAACAAATCAAATAGTTCACCAGTTTACCGGCACGTCACGCACGCCACTTTTAACCGCCATCTTGAAAATTAGTATTGTAGCTGCCGGGGGGCGGTGACTTGGTCGTTGTCGTTAGGGATTTGGAAAATTTTAAGACTTGCATCGTTCAGGGGTGTAAATAGTTTATGTCTGGACTAAACGTGAAGATGGCGGGTCAAACTATCAACGACAGGCTCCTAGCTGCTCGACATAGTATCGCCGGCCAAGGGTTAGCAAAATCTGTATGCAAAGCTACCACCGAAGAAATGATCGCACCCAAAAAGAAACATTTAGATTGTGAGTATTGTTCTAGCCAGACTCATTCATTAATTGTATGTAAGTCGTCATTCTTATCGACTAGGTACGCATGCAAAGTATAATTGCCGTTCAATAATCTTTTTGGCTGACAGTCGCGGAGTGGCGAGACAGCAATGGTCGATAAATACTTTTACGTTGTAGTAAGGGCATTATATAAATTTACAACATGTTTTTGGTGTAGGTACCTAATTACACAGCATTGTGCATATTAGGCATAATATTGGGTTGCAAAATCATTCTACTGTTTTGTTCTACAAAGAAATCAATACCTATAACACATTTCAGCATTATATTGTTTGAATAGAATCATTATAATTTGTTTAACATGTTGGTAAACCAAACTTGCATACAATTTTTATTAACAGTATCTGTAATTAACATGGTTTGGAATTAACATAATCACTTTATTGATAATGAACTAGGTACCTACTTCAACTTCAGAATTTTGCTATCATCATATAATCACACTACAAAGTACAACTACATTTTCAAGACTACAAGGTAGAACCTGATTTGATTCACATTTGGTTAAGGGATATATTTGGTCTTTACTGTAAATATCTGATAGAATATATTTTTTTTAGTGTATATTTCAACTACTCATACCAAATAGCACTAAAAAAAACCTAAAAAAAGTTGTGGTGAAAGTAAAGAATACCCGTTTTTTCCGTGAGATTATTATACACAAAAATAGATACTATCAGATATAACACAGAGAATATGTAATTATAATTAACTATATTGGGCAGACCCATACCTAACACATACTTTTGGGAATTATTGCAAAATTACCACTGTGCATCTGCCCCCTATATGCCTCTATTCAAGAAGCTCCAGGTTTGAAAACAGCCGTTGTAGGTACTCTAAGTGTAGGTACTTTTTCTAAAGCTGGATGTGTTTGTCATTAAACATTTTAATTTCCCTGCACTGCATCTATGTTGACCAATCCAAATGACTTATTCTTCTTGGTTGTAATCCTGATTGATGAGGGTTGTGATCATTCTATAGAAATAACCTCATAGAACAAATTTCTTGGTAGATTAATTGGGGTGTTTTGCCATTGCCTTCCACTTAAAATAACTTATTACACTGTCCTAAATTGAGGCTTCCTAACTGACTTACTCTGAATCTTTTATTAACCCTAATGTTAATATGTAAGCTTAACCCTAAAGGTTTAGTATAAGATTCGGGATGGATTTTACAAGAACATTTTAATTAGAATAAGCTCTTTGTTTATTGTCTGTAACAATGGTGTTTATTCAGTGTGGTCTATGATAGTATTATTTTTTCTTATATCTCACAAATTACCACCAATTTAATTATTATGCTGTACATGAAATGGAACTGTAATAATAAGAAAAACAGCATCATTGGTGACTGCATGAGCATCGTAGGCTGGATGTTCTGATCTGGGTTCGAATCCAGGCAAGCTACGTACCAATTGAGGTTTTAAGTTTTATATACAATGAGTTTTTTGGTTTTGAAAACTGACATGAAGGAAAGTAGCATGAAGAAAACCTGCACATTAAAATAGTCAGTGTGTGAAGTAGCAAACCACCCTAATTCACCCTATTATAGATATTATAGCTAAGAAAGTCATTATTTACATGCGGTTAATCCATAATTTCATAGAATGATCATTACTCTCTTTAATACCTCTGAATTGAAAATTTAAAAAACCTGATGTACCATTGTGGATCCCCATACTTTTTCCTAGTCATCAGGTCCTCAAGGATCCAGATGGTTGGTCACCATAGTTAAAATAAACATTCAAGCACACACTCGAACCACCTAACTGTTACCATGTAATGTAATGTAATAATTTGGGCTGGTTTCCGCAACTCGACGTCTTCAGCGCCTATATTGCGTGTGGTGGAAACTACTACTTACTCGAGCTGCCCCAACCTCGCCAGAAAGTCCAGCAGTCCTTTAATGTCTGTAAGACTTCGGGAAGTGATCCTGGGGTGTCAAGGTTTCCCGCCCGGTAGGCGGTCACCTCACTGCACTCCAAAAGCACGTGGGCGACCGTCTCCTCTGCCTCCATGCAAACTCTGCACAGGGGGCTGTCCGTGATACCTATGTTGAATAGGTGTCTATTGAGTGGACTATGTCCGGTTTTTATCCCGGTTACCTTCGGCAATTGGACTCTGCTGAGCCGCAGGAGCTGTCTGGTGAGTCTGGGATCAGCCTTTGGCAAGGCTTCTCGAGACTGCCTGCAGTCCACGACCTTGGCCCAGCTAGAGTTCTATATATCCTTCGTGCGTTGGCGCAGCGACGTCTTTATCCAGCAGAAGGGCAGTGGTATGAGTGGCTCGGGCCCCTCTGCAACCATCTCCGATGCCCTTCTCGCCAGTTAGTTAGCATAGTCAAACAAATTATGGAATGATCAGTGGATTATTAGAATGATGGATGGAATGCCAATCACTCAAAATTCTTTGATTGGGTAATTTATTGAAAATTCTACTGGAATTTAATGAAGAAGTTACACAGGAAAATAACGTCGTTGATACATCAATAATGTCATGTCTAAAAAACCAACATATTTTATTAAATGCCAATGTATCCAAAATTATCGATCTGTATCAATATGTCACATTTGTCATACATAAAATCCATGATGATGTCCACAAACATATTGATTGACATTTATCAAGATGACAATGTTTTTACATCCTCCTGAAAAGTTACCTCTCCTTGACATGCGACAAATTGAAGTGTCAACGACGATAAGGGCTAATTATAATTTGGTGCCTAGCTGCCTGAACTACTCGGATAATAGGTTTGTTACTAACCATGTGATAAACAAACCAACACACAGTAAATTAAATTTATCAATATATAATTGTTTATCTGATGATAAAAAACAGATAGTTACAGCTAGACTAATGTGTAACATTAATTTTTCTCTGGGTTTTGTTATAAAAGGGTTTGAAAGTTTTACTATGGAGCCTAGCTCAATTTTTCAAATGACATCCATGTATAAATCTATATCATATTTATGTTTTTGGTGTGATAAAACTATAATTACTTATTTACTGAAGGAAAAATATTTTTATCGTGATCTTGCACTGCGAATTTACTATGTTCAACTATACATGGTGGAATAGCTAAGAGTTTACATATTTATATTTTATGTATTAAGGAACAAACAGTTTACAAAACAAATAGATAGAAATACATATAAACAAAAAAAAATACACAGAAACAAAAAGGGTTCACAAATATTATAAACGTAAATAACATATTTCAGTTCATGTGGACAAGACAAGTACACACTAGTTATATATAAACATAGAAAATTAAATATGCAAAGGAAGTAAATGTAGAATAATGTAGAGGGATATAAAACAATGCTATTAAAACAAATTAACAAAATTATAACAAATAAACAAAATTATATGCTATTAAAACAAATAAACAAAATTATATTGGAGATAGGTTACTGCTAATCATCATAATACTATTTTTTATCTGTCCCAAAGAACAGTTGATAAGGTCAACACTGGTAAATCGTTTATTGTAGGAGACACATGTTCGCGGAATAAAAGCATTCTTTCCATAATTTGTTTTAAACGACGGAATATGAAAAAGACGCTGTATACGCACACTACGGGTAGGACACGAAAAACCAATTTTACCCAAAAGATGAGGACTGTCAATATTATTACTTATAATTTTATACATGAAGATTTGATCCCTAGTATTACGTCGTGATCTTAAGGATGTCATGGGGTTAACTGACACTGTGACATACATAAACTCGCCCCTGTTTCCCGCAGGGGTAGGCAGATACTAAAGATTTCCACCTGCAACGATCCTGACAAACCATTCTCGCTTCTTCCACACTTATCAATCGCTTCATACACGCTCTTCGGTTAGTGGTTAACCACATCTGACCTTTCTTTAGAATGTTCGCAATCTGGTCGACGTAGGTCCTTCTAGGTCTCCCCTTCCCTACCCTTCCATACCTTCCATTCGCCTTTTTCTTATACACCGCATTTGTTATTCTCGTTTCGTTCATTCTTTCTACGTGTCCAAACAATCACGATATCTCTCTTTCAATCTTACTCACTACATCGTCTTGCACACCACACCTTTCCCTTATTACACTATTCCTTATTCTGTCACACTCTGTTACACCTCAGATACTACGCAATGAACGCATTTCCGCAGCATTAATTCGGCTCTCATTCTTCTTTACCCAACATTCGCTGCCATACATCAGCGTAGGTACTAATACGCAACTGTGAACTGCCACTCTCGCCTCTTTTTACACAAATCGGCTCCTCACAATGGCATATAAGGTTCCATTCACTGAATTTACGCTTTATTTTTTTCGCTTTTACTCTCTTTTCTATATCACTCTCACATTTACCATCCCTAGTGAATACACTCCCTAAATATACGCAATCTTTCACTTCTTGAACTAAAGGAAAAATTATTGTGGACTGAGAATGAATGAGTTACTGGTTAAATGCCTGTTACACGCTGATGATCAAGTTTTAGTAGCGTCGTCGGCGGAGGATCTTCAGAGTATGGTAAATCGGAGTGTACCAGACACACGATCTTCCCTTTCCAGAACCATTACTATTGTCTTGCATACATTCACTTTCATTCCTTTCTTCTTAAGATCCCAACCATTAAATTTACCATACTCTGAAGATCCTCCGCCGACGACGCTTCTAAAACTTGGTCATCAGCGTATAACAGGCATTTCACCAGTAACTCGTTCATTCTTAGTCCACAATCATACTCCTTTAGTTCATTCAAACAGCTGTCCATGAACAAATTGAACAGTCATGGCGATGACACGCAATCCTGTCTGACACTTCTACAGATGTTAAGCCTACCCGACATTGCACCATTTAATATTTATCCTGACACAGGCACTAGACCCTCATATAAGGACTTCAGTGCCCGTATTAAGTTGCTGTCCAACCTATACTCGGACAGCGTAGATCACAATTCACTCCCTAATACTCTATCATAGGCCTTCTCTAAATCTAGAAAAGCACAATACACCTTCTGTTGCAAAGACAGATGTTTCTCGGTGACACGCCGTAGTGAGAATACCTGATCCATGCACAAGGGGTGCATCCTCCCTAAATTCCGTTTGTACATCCAACATCAACCATAATTTGTCAACTACGCTGAGAATGCTAATGCCGCGGTAATTTTTGCAACATAAGTGTAGACAGGCGATTGTTTCGTCATAGTTAAACATAATCACAATCTTTCAACTGATATTGTTACAGATCACCAAGTGCAACACCCCTGTTGCATAAGTCCAAACCTTAATTTATCTACTAGAAAAAGTGCTCAGTCAAACATTTATATTTTAGTGTAGACTAGGTGATTTAGTAGCAATATCAATTGAAATATTTTGAATATCATTAACAGTGTAAACTATAAACACTTAGCTGTTCCAGCCTGTATAACGTAAACTAAAGCAACGCTCAGTCGCAACGTTCGGCTGGACCTAGAAGGCTGAAATTTTGCAAGAAGGTCCCTTATAAATAACATATAGGTAAACAATATGACGGGATTTTATCGAAATTCCCACAAGATAGAATAGATAAGAAATTTGACTTTGAAGGGGTTTTTCCTGAATTATAACTAGTGACCGGATTATATGCAGCATAACAAGCTTGAAATATGCATGCAAATATGCATGAAATTTGCTTAAAATATGCATGAAAATTGTCAAAATATGCGAAATTAAATAATAAAAAATGGTTTTTAAAAAAAATCAACATACAATTAGCAAGTAGTTGAATAACATATCGATAATGATAATTAACAATTTTGTTAGTCTTGTAAATGTTAACAATCAGTTTCTGTTCCAAACGCTCGGTAGTAAGATTGTGTCTTCCATCACTTAAAATATTTGTATAAGTGGAAAATGACCGTTCCATATCCACTGAGGTAACTGGGCAGTATTTTAACAAAGTAAGATTTAATGAATTAACTAAAAAATAACTAATTACCGAAATTTTTTGTAAATATAGCGAAAATATGCATCATCACTAGATTTTCGGTAAAATATGCAATAACTGGTGAGAATAGGCTAAATATGCAAATGCATATAATCCAGTCTCTTATTATAATTTTTCTTATAACAATTGGAATTTTTATATTTGACATATTATTTTGCTCATGGTTACATTGGTGTAAAAAATCGGTGTTACAAACCAGTGTTACTATGAGTCCGTCGCCCTAATTATGTCTAATAAAACGTAAATTCAGGAATATTTAAAATTAACACAGTATAGTATAGTCTTTTTACTGTGCCTCCACGTACCGCACATTTCTCAACTGTTTTAACATAATGAATGTGCACGCCAACCATGGTTATGTGCCGTCTATATTTTTATGGGTTTCCTAGCAACCATTAATAGTAAAATTAGGTGTCGAACCAAAAGAAATAATCCCGTCAAGTAAGAACTCACGCGCCCAAGACATTATTATGCGATTGGCAATAACAGGAAAACTTATATAATCCTTACAATATATCCACTGATTATTTGAATACTGCCCTTCCTGTCTGCCCAATATAGTACATATTTGCCGAAAGTATGTACATAATGTAGAATCTGAAATGTATCTGCTCAGACACATGTGTTTTTGGTGTGATTGGAGTGAAATATGATAAACAGGCGGACAATAATTTCCTGTGTTTTAAATTGCATGTTGTGATAAGTTTATCAACTTATTCCAGCTTATTAGCTTGGTTAATTGGTTATTGGAATATACAGTCTCATTGACCTGAATATGTCAAGGACATTAATTGTGTAGGCACATTGAGTACTCTAAACGAATCTTAGAAAAACCGGCCAAGTGCGAGTCGGCCTCGCCATACCTATAAGTATTGAGTATGACTATTTATAAGTTTATTAGTATTGAGAGATTTTTTTAAACGTTTTTGCTCACAATATAAAGTTAAAATTATTATAAATAACTATATCTAGTTTTAGTATTTGTTGTTGAAATTGATGATATGACCAATACTTTAGCCAATTTTCAAGTTCCTAGATAATACTGTTCGTGAGATAGATCTGGCAACATAAATGGTCTAAAATTGACTGTGTGAAATATATATAATATAATACCCCACGCGATAGGGTACAAAAATATTTTTTTTATCGTCCTCCTTTATTTGTATGGGACCCCCGGTAAAACAATTTTATAAAATTTTAATCAGTCGGGAATACATTTGATTTGAAGATTTAAATCATTACTAATGAAGCGAGAATGGCTCAAAGGCTAGGCACGAGACCGGTGCTAGCTTATTAATTGATGTAAAAAATATGTAGCTACTGGTATGCTATGCGAAGTGAAAATTCAAATTTAAAAAAGTATGAAAAATCATCATGAAAAACATTTATTAGATAACACTAGTTTACACAATATCTGTCGCCTGAAATATTTTAGTTTGTTGCTGACTACTGATATGAAAACTCAAGGCATTTTTTTTCAAGTTTATTTACATTTAATTACAGTATATATATAATGTGCAATTTTGTTCGATGACTTTTTGCCATGTTGTAGGTAGTGACATGATCCCGTTGCTGTAGAAATTTTGGGACTTCTGATTAAAAAAACGCAACAAGTAGTTTTGGCAGTCCTCTCTTGAGGTTAACCTGACACTGCCTAAAGAATTCTGAAGAGACCGAGACCTTAACACCTCCCAGCCAAACTCTCTTAATTTTTGCTGAGTTGCTAAAGATGTGTGTGGTCTAGCGTTATCGTTAAGACCACACCCTTTCTATTGATCAATCCCGGCCGCTTTCTCTCAACTTCTTGCTTTAATCTCATCAGTTGTTGGCAGTAGAGATCCGAATCGATGGTTCTGCCCGGCGGTAAAAGCTCATAATGAACAATGCCCTTCCAATCCCACCGTATACACAGCATCACTTTATTGCGAGTTAACTCGGGCTTTGCCACAGTCTGTAAAACCTGACCGACTTTTGACCACGATCGTTTTCTCACGTTCTTGTCGTACGTGATCCACTTTTCATCACCAGTTATCAATCTCTTCAAAAACGGTTCGGTTTCATTACGTCTCAATAAAGAATCGCAAATGAGTACACGGTTCATTAGGTTTCTTTCATTGAGCTCGCTTTTTTCAAATGGGTCAAAACTGTTTTGTGGTCAATTTCCAGTTCTTGGGCTACGTCGTAACTACTGATATGCCGATTTTGCTTCACTTTTTCAAAAATAGCGTTTATTTTATCCGTAACAGGGCGACCAGAGCGAGGTGCATCTTTGACATCAAAATTCCCGGATTGAAACCGCTTAAACCAACTGTGTGCTACTCTTACTGACACTGCATTAGGTCCATAAACGTCACAAATTTTTTTCGCGGCTTGCGTTGCATTTTTTCCTTTTTTGTAATAAAATTTCAAAATGTATCGAATTTTTCATTAGATTCACTCATGACAAAGAAAAACAAATGAAAAGTAGCTGGAAACAACATTTTACTAAAATACTTTTTTAATGTAACCTTTTTAATGTCATCAAAACCAGCCAGATACAAATAGTACAGCCAAAGAAATTTTATTACAAGTGTATACATACAATATGCGAAAAGACTTTTTCCCTGACCTTATATATAAGTAGTTTTTTTAAATCAGTGTTTGAGTTACAGGTAAATTTGTTTAGGGTTACGGCCTAGCTCATAACTATATATTGATTTTTCTGTAATTTCTCAGGTTGTAATCTGTTGTGTTTACCTAATAAATAAATAAAATAAAATTAAAAGATAAATACATGTACTTGGTAAGAAAAAGTTATTAAAAAATAAGATTAATTATTAACTTTCAAAAAACTTAGTTTTAAAACCTTTCTCTTATCTGTAGACTTAGAAAAATGACGCATCAGGGATCAACAACAACAGGGTACATCCCATATTTTATAATTGTATAAGAAAAGTTCAATATGATTGTCTAAGTTTAAGGTTAAGCGATGTTGGCGCGGTCGGTACCTGGATGGGTGACCGCTAGTGGCATATTTCATCTGAGCTCCTCCGTGCCTCGGAAAGCACGTTAAGCAGTCGGTCCCGGTTGTTGTCGTTCGATAGCAGTCGTTAAGCCATGTCAGATGCCTACGGGCAGCCTGAACAACTCTGACAAATAGGTTGGCCACTAACCATACGATAAGCAAGCAAGTATTGTCTGATTTTCGATTTCCAAGAAAGTTTTGTATCACTGAGACAAAAGCTGTCCAAGCATTTGATTCAAGCTCAGTCATCGAGTCATGTGAGCATCTGTAAACTTTGTATCTTTCGTAAGATGTCTGATTTGGGGACCATGAAAATACCTGCTTTAATCTTTACCATTGTTAGCTGAGGAAAATGTATAAAAAGCGTTTTCCATTTTTATCAAGACATTTTAGAAACTGTTTCACAATGCCCAATTTTATATGTAATGGCGGCAAGAAAATTTTGTCACGAGGTACCAATGGATTGCGGACTACATTTTGCTTACCAGGCGTCATATTTTCTCTTAAGGGCCATTTTTTTCTCACTCAATGTTCTTGTTTAGCTCTGCTGTCCCAGAGACATATAAAACATGCACGTACACGACAAACAAAAATAATTAAGTAACTGCAGGTGTACAAACAAATTAGACGGTAGATTTGAAAATAGCGTATTATAAATACTTATTTATAATACGCTATTTTCAAATCTAAAACTTTTTATCAGCCATGAAATTCGCGGCAACAGACAAAAAGTAAAATTTTGTAAAGTAGTATAATTAATAGATGTCGCTGCTCGTCCCGAAGACGCTTGCAGTGAAGGATTTCATCGTGTATAATCGGGTCGCGATAGTTCAGTTGGAATAGAGCAGGCCCCAGATAGGATAGTAGTGGGTTCGAGTTCCGTTCGCTGCAAAATGTTTCACACTTTTCTAAATTAGTAATTGACCACGCTCTTGGCCGGTTTTTTGTTGTTGTAAAGGAATGGAATGTAATGACATGACCACTTTTGTTATTAGGTCTAAATCTAAAAACGTACCTTACAACTGAATGTTTAATTAGTTTGTAAGTTGCAATAAAAACAATCAAATGTTTTTGTTTTCTAGCTTTACTAGGATACAGATCCCTATTACGCGAGGCTCGACACGCACCTGGCTAGAATTTTTGTCTTCTCTCAATGCTTATCTTTTAATTAAAGATGTTATTGTAAGTATAAAAATACTTGTCTTTTTCAGATCTAGTCCACTGCACCAATGAGCCGAATGTGTCGATACCCCAATTGGCAAATTTGCTCGTAGAGCGAACTCAGAACACCAACTGGGTTGTTGTGTACAAGGCTCTGATCACCGTTCATCATCTATTAGCTTATGGCAATGAGGTGAGTGTTATGTTCGTTGTTTGCTACTAAATGTAATTGAACGTGTTTATTGGTATTGTCATAGTTCATTGAATCTTATGTAGTAGTCAGCATAAGATGGTGGATCCGCGCACAGTGATCCTAATTCCAATTGTATTGTAAAGAAGAAGTAGTAGAAGATTTGTAAATAGTAATCTTTTTTTTTAAATATTAAAATAAATTATGATCCGTAAACCACGTTTCTTCGCCTATATCTTGCTCAATTACACTCGAATTACAATGAGATCGCGTTCTATGATCTAGTGGTATATCGAGAAAATGCGAGAAGCTGGAATGATCGTATACTTTTTGAGCTTGCTCTTTGTAGAATAAAAAGTAACCGAGAAACGAAATATGTTGATGTTTAATTACTTTTCGTACTATGTACTTCTACGCTCTTATCAAATATTAATTTACTGCATAGTTTTGTATGTAGTTTGTGATATTTTTGCTTATACCAATTTGATAACGTGAAAAGAACTAGTTTATTATTAACTTCTCATTATTAATATGTACAGGTATACTACAACAAAATCAAGGATCTTAGCTTTAATTAATTGTCATTATATAAGAAAATATTATTTTGTAAGGGATCTTTACGAGAATTTAGTTTGATTCTAATACTTGAGTATAATATGAATGAATGTTACTTGGTAGCATGTAACGTACATGCATATCGGCTGTGCCACAAATAAATGTCGTCAATGCGACCACTTGTGTCAATAAAGGATCGCCGTGGATGTAGTTTTGTACTTGATAAAATTGTACACTACATGTGTCTTGTCCTTCTTCATTTGAAGTATGTTAGGCATTGGGCATTGTATTACGCAAATTCTTGTTAGTAATTCCCTTCTTCCTGTAGCTTTTAGATGTTTCTAGATGCTATAATAAAAAAAAAAGGCCAAGTGCTAGTCGAACGCGCGCGCCGATGCGACGCGATGGATATCACACGTAAGGTACCCCTTACGTGTGATATCCATAACAGAATATCCACGTTTTGGTCATCTCACATAGTAAAAGTATCCACGTTTGAGTACACAAAAAAAAAGTAAAAAAAAAGTATTTCCATATTTTTTTTAACCTAGGATGATACGGGCAAGCAAGTTTTTTATCAGTGCGAAATTTCAAGTCGATGGCATTAAAAGTTGCTGAGAAAAACAGCCGTGACTGCCCGTGACACACTGACGGACCGACACGACAGACGGATACGGAATTCTCACCATAACTCTCCTTCTTACCGTTTAGATACGGAACCCTAAAAGTGGAGTTCACGTACAGTGGAAAACATATCAGACTATAATACCTTTAGTACGTTTTCGCTGTAACTTATTTGACAAATTCATACGAATGTCCAGGAATCATAACAAAAACTTATTGCGACAGGGTTCCACAGAATAGCTTGATACCAATTAGAAAACCATAGTATCAAAAATACTACGCTTTTCATTATCTACGAGTATATAACTAATAAGTGCTTTTTAATTAGATGCAAATATTTCAAGGCTATAGCATTTACTGGTTATAAACAATGATTACTGAACATTTTAGTTATCAAATTTTCGAGAAAAGTCAATAAAATTGCATTACATTAACAATTTTTTACGTTTTATTTATTTACCATCTGAAAATAATCATTCTTATTAAAGAGTAATGCGATGTCATTTTTTAAAAATCAAGTCAAGTGTAAATGCATTCAGGACGGTTAGTCTGCGATTTACCGCGTATATGTATACCTGCCTGTAAGTCTGTCGACTAATTTAGTCAAGTGTAATGCCCCTCTCAAAATATTAACATCTAATAAAATAGCACCCTATATAGTCTACAAGCTGTTAGCCCTTGACTACTTAGTATGTAATTTAGAATATTCAGGCTGTAGAATTTTTTTCCATCGATCTGGCTGAAATATAGGTTAATAAAGGTTTTTCTATTCTATTCTATTCTAATATGAACTTGGCCCGTCAACTTCGTACACAGACTCAGGTACTTGGCCAGCATGCAAAATTTGCAGAATTTCTGTTGAGTTTGAAGGGAATTAGAAGTATTCAGATCACACAGCAGAGACGTTCTGTTTATCTCAATAAAATTTATATGTAAGCTATTAACTTACCTAACTAATTATGAAGGTATTGAGTAAATATTCTCGGATAATAGGATTTACGTTCTTTTTTTATTCTTTGCAGAGATTTACACAATATCTAGCTTCGAGTAATTCGACCTTTCAACTAAGTAATTTTCTAGATAAAAGTGGAGTGCAAGGTAAGTTAACTAAAAGGACTTTTCCTTGATAAGTTAAAAACTATATTATTACACAGCAAATGAAGATGTTTTATTTATGGAATTTAAGTAAGAAGATAGTAAACGTCAGCCCATTATTCAGAGTATGCTATTGCCAAATAATATTGGCGCCTTGCGGCATAAAAGCTGACGCTATAATAAGTATGACATAATATGCATGTAGATAATATGATGCTATTGTCCATTGACCTCAAAGTTCGTCGACTCACAGCGTCCTCGTTCCTGCGATGCCTATGATTTTTGTCGTTCCGTACAGGAATAGTTTTAATCAACATTGAAACATTGTCGTTAATCCACAAAATAGTGAGCTTGAAGAATCTAGAGTAGACATAGACTGGCGATTATGGACCAGATACACTCTGTCATCTTCATAGAATTTAATATGTTGAGAACTTGACCCGAACGGCACGGGACGGCGGCGGTCATATACATCTAACAACGAATGACAGATGATGAAGAAAACGGGTCCGTTGGTAGTTCATTATATCTGTCATTCCTTTTAGTACTTACATAGTTTTTATTATTACATAACAATTTTTAGGGTTCCGTACCCAGAAGCGTAAAACGGAGCTCTACTGCTGTCTATCCGTCACATCCGTCCGTTCGGTTTTCGAGCTGGTAACAAAATTGGTCTAAAATTTAATAGAACTCCCTTCATTATGTTAAAAACTTACAAGTAACAACAATCAACAAGGAGAAAACAAAACAAAAACATCAATTATTAACAGATAAAATGTCGAGAACCAATGAGCGTTGCGGTGGCAACGTTATTTAGAGGGCGAACCCGGGACGAAGTACGACCCGTGCACTGCGAGGGGATCGCATCATCCAAACAAGGTCCACAGATATTTCTGATGGGTAGTACGTTATTATTTTTCGATAAATAATATTCGCCATCTATTTTATGTGGTCTAAATACCACGCACTAGGGTAAAAAAAATAATTAACCGGCCCTCTTTACTATGTCACGTTTAAAATATATTTACAAAATTCGATATTTTAGGTCGCAGTGACTTATGGGAGTTATGGGTTGTAAGTAGTAACCCTACATTTAACAAACGAAATAATTACGTCGATATTCGGTTTTGGGTCAAGAGAATACATACTTAAGTGAAATTTTAAAATCTGTATCTTATTTCGTTTACGAGGTATAGGGCCGTGACAGATAGACGGATGACGGAATGACAGCTCTATAAATGCAGCAATCAGTTCTAATAACGGATTTTGTTTTAAGAAAATTATATATCAACGTTAGAGAACCAGCAGATAGGTTTTAAATTATTGATAGTTTGGTGCATATTATATGCTTTATAGTCATGTAAAAACTGAACCAGGTACTTCTCGAACTTTTTAGGCACCTGTTGGCAAACAAATAAAAATATAATATATTGTATTATTCAGCGCGAAAAAGGCCTCGAAGGACATAACAGACCGACTGGACGTTCCGGTAATAGGACCTAACACACCTGAGGGAAATTTTCCTATGGGTTTCTAGAAATTCGGGTGTGTGGGAAGGTGGTAAACTGGTTTTGTTTATTAATATTGACTTTAAGCGTAATTTAGTGACAAATATACGATTTTATGTTTGTAGTCCGATAAACTTTCGTCGGTAATCTATCAATATGCACTATTGCACCATAGTAACTTGAAAAATGTTACACGTTATATTTAATTATTCTCAAAAAATACTTCACTTCAAAATTAAATATAATTACATGTGAACTTATTTTTGTCGTAAGAAAACAAAACTGGTTTCCTACACAGCCTGTCAAGTATCTAATTGTAAATCTTACATTGTAATTCTAATTGAAACTTTCTGATTTCCTATCGCTTTTGGAAAGGCGCGGCCGGGGCCAGGATCGGTGAGTTTATATAAAAATGCTGCTTAATGTACAATGTGTTTGTCCGTTGACTGCCGTTTGTATTGTAGCAAAACACGCTTGGGTGTTTGGGATCAAATGTTTTGTTGGTTTTCGCACATACAATTTGTACGCTTGATAATGACACTATTTGAAAAGATTTTAGAAGTTTTGTTGAGTTAAGTTTTAACTAAAAAATATGCATGAATATAGCATATTTTTAATTTAAATTATATACCTCCCTACTTAGTAATATTTATACATTTTCACATCCAATTTTGTTTGTAGGCTTGTATGTGCTTGCGATATCGTTTCTCGGGTTCAGTGTAAAACATGATACACATGATTTAGGTTAGACATAATTTTGTTTTTGTCAATATATTTATAGATCTATAAAAGCCATTTATACCAATGTTATCGTTTTGAAGCACTTGCAGCAATTAATCCTTAGAAACATACATATAAGGTGGGTTTCTATTAATAACTTGTGTAAAGAATCAAGTAATTTTGAATTCCAAGTGATTGTTACAAAAACTAATAGAAATAATTAGTATTACAAGTAATACATATTATATCATATAATTTAATTATTTATATTCGCTTTTATAAAATTTACTTGCAATTAATATTTAGTTGATTTTTTTATACAGGGTAAAATAATTATTATAAATAAATAAAGTTCATGATTGTTCTCTTTAACAGATCCTATCCTGAAATAAAAAATCATCTTATATTTATAGTCATTATTAGGTCTAATATATTCATCTTATAATTATTAAGGTAGTTGCTATACTGTGTAATACATAGTTAAGTCACAAAACCCACGCTTATGTACAGTTGCACATCGCTTATGGACATGTATTATGTAGGTGCAAGTATAGTATACATATACATTTGTATGTCGACCTTTATCCGACACTCCTCTCGCTCAGTTTCTTTGTAAACCAATAGCAATTTTGTATAAATCTCATATTCTTTAAGTTTTATTCGCTCATAATTTATCCGTAAACAACTTCAATAAGGATATAAGTAAATAAACATTAGCACTATATAAATAACAATAAAATTGAGCGATGAGAGGGTTAAGATTCGGTTAATTTAATCCGTGCATTTAACTACTCGATATGAGTTCATTAGCACTGATATAATGCGCGAATCAACCTTGTCGTAGAAAAGTAGCGATAGATGAATGAAGTTAACTAACTGAATTTTAGTTTTCACCACCAATAGTTTTATCTGCACAGCGAATTAGGAAATTGTCGCACACGCACTGTTTGAATGTTTATTATCTTGGCATGATTTGGTATAAAAGTTTTTTAGCTTTCATTACAGTACGATCTGGCTGCCCTTGATTATCAAATATGATAAATTCTTTATTTCTTAACGTTTATCACATTTTTTGCCGAATCGATTAATTAATCATTGGCATAATCGTTATAAAAGTATTTTATATAACTACTTATAGATTTTTGTAAAGTAAAATATGTGAATAGTATTATTGGAGAACGTATATCCAATATTTAAATGCCTATTTTTGTTAGTTAGCCTCTTGAACTTTGGAGAGACGAGATGTTTAAAGACCAATGCCCACATAGCATTGTGGTATCGTATTAACAACTTAACAAAAAAGATTTTAATTGTATGTGGTGTGTTCAGGCTATGACATGTCCCCGTTCATCCGGCGTTACGCCAAGTACCTGAACGAGAAAGCGCTGTCGTACAGGACTGTCGCCTTTGACTTTTGCAAGGTCAAGAGGGGGTAAGTCCTATATATCCTTTTAGTAGGATACAGTAATCCTAACGTTTGGTACGCAACAAGCAACAAATCGACGATGGTACGACACAATTACAAGAGAACCTTAAACATTTCATGTTAAGAGACAAGCAGGCTGAAAAGTCTAACTGACTTAAAGTCCAATCATTATTTCAAAAGAAACGTTCGTTGCTATTTTACCAACCTCATTTTTTTTAACTCAATTTGATCCGTCTACAGATAATTTAGTACAATCTTTCACTGTTTTTTGCTACAGTAAAGAGGAAGGCTCCCTCCGTATGATGAATGCCGAAAAGCTGTTGAAAACCTTACCAGTGCTGCAAGCACAACTGGATGCGTTGCTAGAGTTTGACTGCACAGCCAACGACCTAACCAACGGCGTCATCAATATGTGTTTCATGCTACTCTTCAGGGATCTAATCAGGTGACTATATGATGAAACTCTGCAAGCTCCTTTGACCGCCACGGTCAAGACTCACTTCTCATTTGATTCTGTCATAAATGTTCTGTCCTGTTTTTATCAGAATTGTCATTGCATAATTTTGTTAATCTGTGTTACTATTTGGAGGAAAAGAAATTCGTTTTTACGCTCTGACAGGAGAGAACATCATTATGTTTACTTTTTTACAACGGAACTGGGAGCATAGGGAATTAGCATGTGATTTGAAAAATTTGAAACTAATTTGTAGATCTCAACAAAAATAATGACGACATTATATTTTTATTTTGTTTAGTAGATTTTGGAATATTCATAGTTTTGTTGATCATTACTTTTGCAGAAACTAAACGTAATCCAAAAAGCTCAAACGCGCTTCTCTATTGTTGTGACGTCAAAGGTCATGTAAACAAATGTTTTATTATTATTTAACAAGTTTATTTTGTATTAACTGCAGTGTTTAAGCGAAAAACCTTGTAAAAACCGATATATTCAGTGAGAAATTTAACGAATTCAGTTTTGTTTACATGACCTTTGACGTCACAGGCAGCGCGGGAAATGGCTGCCCGTTTGAATTGATAACTCTAAATATTATTTTCTAAGATAAAAACGTAATAAAAAAATCTATTTTTTGTGGATTAACAGTTTAATAAAACGATATGTAAAATGTGCATTGTCTATTGAGGGGCGTAGCCAGAGGAAAGATGTATTTATTCCGTTTGCTCCTGGTATAAGAATTATTTTCATTCCACCTATTCGAAAAGCGCTCATTGGTTCTTCAAAAAGAGGGAACAAAATAGGTCTTGTCTGTTACGTGAGACTTTCAAACAGGTAAAAAAGTTATTTGGATTAGGAACATGTACACCGCGAACAAAGAGATAGAAGGAAAATTTTGTATGGAAAATGTTACTGTGCGGCTGGCGCGGTATTTAAAATAACGAATGAGAATCGCGCGCGAACCACATCTGTTCAAGCTGATTTTATTGTTAATAAATACTCTCTAAATAATGAGTTCTTCCAGATGTTTCTTAAAAATGATGCAAAAAATGTAATACATAATCTGTTACCTATGAAATCGCGGAGAAAAATACATAAATTTCATGAGATGTATTTAAAAGCGCCTCATATTTCTTTTCCTAATAGGTGGAATGAAAAGCAGAGTGTATCACTCGGCACCAAAATTATTTCCACTTCAGGCGAAATACATTGAATCCCTCTCGCTACGCTCAGGATGCAATATAACGCCTTCGCCGTAAATATAATATTTTGGTCCCTTGTGATACAATCTACTATTGTTGACCATTTGACACATCCTTTTCTAGGACCAGAAGAAAGATAACAATCTTAGAATTCTTTATCAATGTATCAAAAAAATTGCGTTTAGACAACTTTAAAATTTTGCATAGACTTGACAAATCTTAAAATTCTACCTTCTATATTCACAGATTGTTCGCGTGTTACAATGATGGCATAATAAATTTGTTGGAAAAATATTTCGACATGAACAAGAAGAACTGTCGCGAAGCTCTCGATCTGTACAAGAAGTTTCTTATCAGGATGGATAGAGTAGGGGAATTCTTGAAGGTAAGATAAATTGTATTTTGCATTTGTGGTATTTTTAACATGGGTTGCAATGATTGAGATGGAGAACTGTATTAATTGTAATTTTGTCAATAGGTGGCCGAAAATGTGGGCATAGACAAAGGTGACATTCCGGACTTGACCAAGGCACCAAGTAGCTTATTGGATGCTCTTGAAGGCCATCTTGCAACCCTTGAGGGCAAGAAGGGTTCTGCAGCTAACACGCCCACTCAGACTGCTAGGTACGTATATATATATTTTTTTACGTAATTTGTTCAATAAGAAACCACAATTAACGTCATAAAGGGAGTCATTCTTCATGGCAATGTTATTATGGAATATTTTAACACTGTTTTTTATTAAAGTACAGCTGCTTTATAATATGGAGCTGTTTATGGAATTGGACTCTTATTAGACAGTGGACATTTGAACATTGGACATTTGTCATTGGTTGTTTGGTCCTTAGGTCATTGGTCATTTGGACTTCCGTAATTTGTAATTTGTACATTGAGCATTGGTTTGGTCATTCGGACATTGGTCATTTAGACATTATAGCGCCCTTCAGTAAGTGAATATGTAATGAACTTGTATAAAACAGTTTGAACAGTGAAAATTAATTTGTAGGGTGTTATTATTTATTGGGTATTTCATGGTGTAGAAAAAATAGTGTATGATTTTAACACTCGAACGATCTTTTAAACTCTGCAATGCTTCGTTTTATAAACAGTTCTCATGTTAAAATCGCTATCATTACGTGGCCATTGCATAAACTACTATTTATTTACACATTCACTGCTCGCCTTACCTTGAGATTATTCAGTACGAAACGGAATACGCTGTTCAATTCAAATAGATTGTTTAGGTGCGAGGCTTGTATTGAGCGCTTGACTACAATAGATTTGTATCGAGTTCTTTATATTTTACACGGTGTTTTATTAATGCAGTGCTCAAAAGAACGTAGCTAGCGTGATGGGTGCCCTATCCTCGACGTCATCATCGTTTGGCAACGCGGCAGCGTCCTCTCGGCTCGACAACCAGCCAAACGGCGCAATGTTTATAGATGATACTCTCAAACAGCAAGCACTTGCCGAAGAGGAAGCGGCTATGAACCAGTATAAGGTATGTTCGATCCGTAGATAGACATATGTCAGCGCCACAGTTTACAATTCTTTTAGAAGCGACAATGGCTCAAAGGCTATGGCACGACTGCGGCGCGGAAGCAAGGTGCGAATTCACTTCTGCACCATTTTGGTGGACCACTCCTAGCACATGCATTTTAACCTAGTTGGAGTGGTTAATGACGAATATTGGCATGTAATGTTTAAAAATATTACCAAGGTTTTTTTTCTAAAAAAATATCTAGGAATTGCATATTTAGATAGTTACAATGTCGGCGGCGATGTTGAGCGCCAGAGAGGGGGGGCTCGCTCCCGTCCATTCCAAAAAAACCGTCTTTTTAATTGGTATCGTTTATCTTTTTGTCTTTTTTATGAGTCGTTAGGAGTTTACGAAATTTTGCACTTCAATTTGTTTCCATTTATTCTTTGACTGCAACACACAAATTGTAATGGAAAATAACGATATAGATAGACTATGCAACGTTTTCAGGTACAATTGTTGCAAGGGGAAGGGTGGACGGGTGAAGAAGATTTGTCAGAAATTACAGTAAGATGCACAAATGTTGGGAAAAGGCTTTGTTACTCATTCGAGTCGTTGTTATATTTGTGTGTACTGGTTATATATCGGTTATTTTTGGTGTTGTGGAAACAAAAGGATCATTATGTGGATTCGTTTTATGTCATTAAATACGAGTAGGTACTATGCCAAAATGTAACGAAATATATCTATTATTTATATTTTTTGAGTATTGAAAATCATAAATTTGTTTAGTTTTTGAAATTCTGTGTCGCTTCTCATCAGTAAATGAATAAAATTGTAGTGTAGAAAATGAATATTCCTTCAAAAGATCAATATGTTACATTTTGTATATTATGATACAAAATATTTTCGATTCGATTCGAGGAGGAAGGGGGCGAGTTTGAATTACATGGTTTGAAGCTTTTATACATACGATCGATGGCTCGGGATACCTTGGCGTTTACATTCTACCTCACCGCCGAGTTTGACGTAACATTCATTTCATTAGGGATCGCACACTGGCTCAATCATTATTTACCATAATTATGAATTTATAATGCTAATACACAAGGTAAGGTATCTCTTGGAATATGAACATAAACACAATGCCACATCTGACAACCCCAGACGACCCGGCTTCTACGTATATTTACGCTGTGCTCACCGTTAGTTGTCAGTTAGTGAATTATCTAATTAAATCAAGTTTAAAGTTACTTCCGTCTGTTTAATGTTATTTACAAAACCTTCGATTATTATTTTCTTAAATGTTATTCGGTTCATCGATATTGTAATTATGCTCTGATAGTAATAAAATAATGGTGAAAATCAAGTATGTATACTTACACTTTTCATTCACAATCCCTCGTACACATTCAAATACTATATCTTGTCTATTTTAATATATTATTCATTTTTCCGTAATAATAAAGTTATAATAATTTTTTCATAATGTTCCGTCACGTTTTAATAATCCTACGTTCGGCGTGGCAATGCTAGTATCACATTGGTAGACCCAATTTCGGACACTTTCTAGATTATATTTAAGTTTATTTTGTATGTACTTTTCTTTTTGTTACTCGTACTTATTCATACAAGGTTCATCGACCTATTAAATGTTTTTATTCATGTTATGTTTGTGGTTATCTATTTTTGGGTATAGGTAAGAACAAGTTTTTGTATCCCATGGTGAAAATTCAAAATAATTATACATCCCTGCTTTGTAATCGTTTTTATTTTATAAGGTGATGGATTGAAATTCACGATTGCTTTCATTGGCGTTCATTTCAAGGTGGCCGCCAAATGTAAAGCTAAATCCGAACGAAACTGTCACGCTCTCTCATATTATACTAGATTATGTACAAGTGAGTGGGACGTTTCGTTAAGCGATCATCGCTAAATTTGGCGGTCACCCCGGAATCGTTGCCATTGTCTACCTTAAATTAGCTGAAATTATTTTATTTGTTTTTCAGAATAAAGTGCAATCACCGACGAATTCTGCTGCTAATAATCCATTCCTCTCGACTGCTCCTGTCTCCAGCCAATCTCAGTCAATAGTGGATCTTTTTGGCCCCACTCCTGCAGATGCCGTCAGTACTACAAGCAAAGCATCTGACGATCTGCTCGCCCTGGGAAATCCATTTGCGGACATGTTTGGTGGTAAGCAGTTTATAGAATGTTTCGATATGAATTATTGAAAAGATTTTTATCAAGTTTTGTTATCATAGAAGACAGTAAACAGCTCGTAAAACTACGTATATATAGATACATTGGTAATATTTAACCCTAATAATCATCTATAACATAGATTAACACTCTATTTTAGTTACCGCTGTCATATAAATTTATCGATAGATATTACAATTTGTAATGTAACATTTTAGTTATCGAAATATTAATTTCGCAAATATAAATACAAGGCGAATTTTTTTACGTGTAACACACTGCCACGTAAAATGATTAATTTTTAATGCTATAGTTCTTATACTATAATAATTAAATATCTATCAGTATAACTTATCTAATTACATTATGTAAATACTATATATTACTGTAGAAAATCCCTTACACTGTAATATAATAAGCACATCCCGAGCTTAGTGGGGATGGTTAAGCACACGGCTAAGTTTTTACACCCGAAAATATCAATTTTAAACATTCAAAGTACGACAACGTAACGTAAGTACTAATACTGAATACCGATGCAGTACGTATACAGAACATTATAATAAAATATCATGGGTTAGCCCTGTCGGGGAATCCTGGTTTTACTTAATATTTTTTCACCTCTTACGGTCTTTGTAATACCGTGAATATTTAACTTTTTTACAAAATTACATCCACACTTACAATATGCTACTGTACTACAGTAGCTAACTTTTACTTGTGGATCATTAAACATCAATGTATTTTTTTATCTGGCTTTAGATTGTTGTCACAAATATTCTCATTTTGAGGGAGTAGTACTGCATTGTTATTGAAGTATGTGCGACACTTTTTAGCGTCCCCGCAGTCTGCGCCCGCGCCTCCACCGGCCATGTGGCCACAGCAGTCGACCAACGGATTCGGGGCTTCGTTTCCACCGCAGCCGCCTGCGAACAACACCTTTGTGTCCGAAGCTAACTTCTCTAACGTTTTCAATAACACTGACACTACAGGTGAGGTGCTTTCCCTTTTGTAAATATTTGAGGGGTTGTCCTGTGACACAAACGTATTTGCCCTTTACGTGAGTAGCGTCTGAGTAGTAGTGTTGTATTAAAATAAATTTTCTATAGTAGCAAATGTAATGTTTAATTTGAATAAATCTATTACGTACATACTGACCATGGGAATACTGTCAGTTGTATTAGGGAATGGATAATGCGTTTTGACGGTCGGCGTCCATTTCTTAAGATGACCACTTCTTAATAAACGACCAATAGTTATATGGCAATCCTTTCCATATTTTCAACTAAGTACCTATGTAAAGTTAACAGTGTAATATAAAAGCGATACTTTTGCTTTTATATTGCCGTGTTACTTCTAGCTATCTCTATCTATCATGGTGTTGGTGAATTATTGTAATATTTATCTTTAGAGTTGATTACCCATCTAACATTCTTGATATCTTTTCTACAAGCTGCCGCTGCAAACCCGTTCATGGGTATGGGAGACCCGACACAGCCTATTACCGCGTCCCCCGCCCGTCCCCCACCTCCTGCCAACCCTCCACAGCCCAAGACTGCCTTCGATGATCTCGAGGACGTTATGCGTATGTCCCTCGGAGGCTCTCCTGCCAAACAGTCTCAATCCCAACCGATAACGCAGCAGCCGCAACCGAGTGTGGCACAACCTTTTGGTGACGTCATGTCTCAGCCGATGTCTCAGCCGATGTTCGGTTCACCAGCCCGACAACCGATGATGCCGATGGCAGCCATGGGTTCGATATATTGTACTTGATGGATTGTTCTTTTTAAATTGTTGTTTTTATTTTAAGCTTGTTAGATGGCCAGTAACAATTGTGTGCTGTTTATTTTTTCCCAAACACTAGTTTGTGCAAGGACTTTATAATTTATGCCCTCTTCCTAAATACAAAGACATCTGTATGTACAATATGAGGTATAGATGGATTGAATATTCTTGGTGATTTCTTGTTTATATTTTAAAACCTTCAAATTATTTATTGGCACGTGTATTAGATAGATCTATTCTGCCACAGCTATCATTTTAGTTAAATCAGTCATATTTAACTTGTTTGAAGAAATAACAACCTATCGCATTTTGTTTTATGGAGGTCTTTGTTTGTATAGCGTAATAAAATGTGTATATTGTATTCATTTCGTATAATTTTAATACTGTTTGGTTAACCAAAACATAAGTGTAACATTTTAAGCACTCCGTACGCCAATTGTGCAAGACTAAACTTAGCTGTTTCTCTGAACAAACAAATAAATCACATTGTACCGCTTAATTAGCAGCATCGATAAATTTAAGTAATAAGGGTGGTTCACATTTGTTTGAGGAAAGAATAACGTCAAGTATTAAGCCTCTAAATTTTTTACACTTTCCAATAGGAGTATTTTAGCATAGTTTCAATTCTGCTGGAAATTGATGCTCATCGATCTTGAATTATCTAGTAATTTTATGTATTACATTGTCCCTACTTATTTGGCATACTTTTTACCTCTACATTATACAAAAAAAATTAATGATTTTGTAACCATGAATGTAAAACAGGGGCCATCGACCACCGTGTTACACGTAAGCCAGAAAGTTGAAATATTGCTACAATAATCTTATTAATAAGTAGACAAAGCCCAGCCAAAAAATAAAACAAGATTTTTGAACCATTCTGTTAAGTAACAAATTTTTATTTTACCTTTATATTCCACTGTATATATATTCAAATACTGATCTCATATGACTTTATTTTCATTCATAATTATAGGCTGTATCAAAATACGTGTATTGATTTTGACTGGATGTCGAGCAGATGGATAGCGCACCAGGCACGAACGAACTCATAAATATGAACGACTTTAAAAGCGACAAGAGGAAGTAGTGCATTTCGATCGACTTTTTCAAAATAAAGACTTTCGAAGTGATAGACTAAGCTGTGCTATTTGTATAGAAATTTTAAGTTATTGGCAAATGTGTAAGTTGTTACCATGAACACTCAGTACAGGTATTTTAGTACAGCCTACGTAAGCCTAGCATGTATATAAATGGAGTATATTTGCAGGTCAACAGCAGCAGCAGCAGTCGGGCAAAGTCCTTACTGGTGATTTGGATTCTTCTCTCGCTCAGTTGGCCAACAACTTGTCTATCAACAAAAGCGCTACAGCTCCGAAGTAAGTGGAACTTTATTTTCAGCTAGACTTATAGCCGAACATTATTTATATTCAAATGAACGATAAAACTTTATTAAGTCAATATCGGGGTAAGATAATATATAAAACCACTGTCTATGACTATTTTTCTAAGATTATATTTTAAATCACTATTGTATTATCAATTAAAAGTGAAGTAAGCATGTATATATTTTATCTTTTCTTCGGCATTTTTCCGCTATTAAAATATATCCAAATGAGATTTCGTGACTTCTCAAGTTTATGATAAAAATAAATGAATCGGTCTATACAAAACTTAAACATTTAAAAACTTTTACCTACTCATTGGTTTTTCATTTTTAGGTATCGACTATTTTTTGGAATAATATTTGTCAAAAAAATAAGTCAACAAAATGGTTTCGAGTTCATAGTACTTTGCAGACTTGTGTGATTTTTGTATGACCGATTCAAATGTTATTGCATGTAAGCATTGATCCTAGATCAAAAACTCTTTTTGGTCTAGAACTGAGAATGCTAGATTTACCTTGTTAAATGTATGTTGTATACTCAACTGATTTGGTAGTTAATTTTTAAAAGTACGAAAGCCTTTTCATTGTTATTATTGCATCTTGTGTGAGTTGTATCTTTTATTTTATGCCAGTAAAAGTAATTAGTAAATTTTAAGTAGGGTACTGACAATTCATTGAGGGAGCATTCGCGTGTAATGTAACAGTTCGTAATCGAGCATTACACCAGTAAATTCATCGCGTGTAATGTAATGCTCCTCCGGTCAATACCACGCCATACTCGCTATCGAGTGCCTATTTGTTACATTACACGGACATGCTCCCGGTCAGTACCCTCCTTAATATTCATGTTTGGTGCAAATTGATTAATTGACAAAACCACGTATAGTCACCGCCTAACTCGATGGCCTAGCTAGACGCTGTTTAATTAGATATGAACTATATAATAAATAAAACAAAAGATAGCAGCTCAACGAAAAAAATAAGTGAAAGTATCAGTTTAAATTATTTTAATATTCTATTACTTGAGCGATTTGTGTTTGTCATTAAAACATTGGGGGAAAAATCATATAATTTATTTTAAATTGTTTTACATTTATAAATATTACACTTGCGACCGCTAATATTCACAAACTTATTTGAAATCACGCTTAACACGCTGCAGCGAAGTAAATTGTCAAGATGCTTTCACTTATAGCACCCTGAATTTGTTCAGTTGTGAAATGTAATGAGAGCCTTCTGCGAACATAATGATCTGTGAAACATTTGAACAACTTAACAATCACAAAAACACGCATGAGCATTGCATACACTGATGCGTATCGTGTGGACGTAGACCGATGCAGTGGAACTCGCCCAAGAACGCGTCGAAGCCTGGCTCTACTTGGAACCCACAACCCATGCAAGCTACTACGGGTGCCGGATACAGGCCTATGGTAAGCAGAACAAATGTAAACGGGACGCTGTATTAATTGTTCACTTTTAGCCTACGTAATATGTAATTCTTCTTTCTGTCACTTTCTGTAACTCCCTGAGATTAAATTATAGACGTATGACAGACCAAATGCTTGCTTTGTGTTATAAGCAGGTCAATTATAATGCTCTTTCGAATGGACGTGTCTAATTATTGGAAGGGGAGTAAATTGTATGTTGCCCAATATAATCCCAATAAACTTAAATATCACAAGCTGTCAATTTTTTCTTTTCATTGTAACCTACTGCTTTTGATGTTGCACATAGCGCTCTCGATTTTTAGTTATTTAAACTTTTCTTAGTTCTTCAGTTCTTTAACGGTAATTACATTACTTTTAAACATTTAATTAGCTAAAATTGTTTATTATTTGTCCGTTTTTGTTTTCTTCCTGTAGCATGCCAGCATCCGGTCTTATTTTGCGTTTTACAGGGCCCAGGCATGACACTCCCACCAATGCCTCACACTTTGCCTCATACATACCATCCCCCGCATTTTGTTATGGTAAGTTATGTGCTAATTTTTTTGTCCTTTTTTGCTTCTTTTAGGATTAGTTGACATGCGCCCCATTACTCCACAGCTTTTGCTTCAAGCTAGGTGTACACAGTTGAATTCAATAAAGTCCTAATCTATACAAAAATGGATACTGTGGGCTCTCACCTGGAAATCTTTAAAGGCTATACTCAACTCCCAGTGGTCATATTTTTTAAGGATGTATTTGTAACAAACTGTCATGAACCAGTGTACAGAATAAAACTTTCCCCTGTAAACCGGAAGGAATATGAGTTTTAATCTAATACATTGGTCCTCAGTAGATTGGTGAACATTACTTGAAGTAACTACCCTGCTCACTTAGGTAGGTACTTACATTGGTTTAATTCGTAATTAATAACAAAAATCAAGAGCAATCGTAAGATCACTGATAAATAGGATACGATGGACGCTCATTTGTTAAGGCTCAACCCCTAGCGAAAATTACGCCACTCTAGAAAAAAAAAAACATTGTCAGTAGAATTGCTTCACGGAAGTAATATGATTTTTTATTAATGTTTTAGTATCCCCATAGTAAAATAATAATAAGTAGAAAGTTATTGTGTTAAAAGTTGCCACTTTTAGCACTTTCGGGAGTGGCGCTAGTTTTACTAGGGGTATTGTCTTAAACAAGAGAGATTGTTATTCGATTAATTTGCAGTTAAAAGGGTACTATCGAAGTTAGTGGTAATTCAACAATTGAAAGGTAAAGTACCTCTAGTATGAGTTGAATGTGTTTGTTGGATGTGAATGGTTTCATTTTGGCATTGCTGCATGAATGTGAAATTGTTGTTCGCATGACTACAAACAAGTCTACGAATGTCGTAGTTCTACGATTCTGTCTTGCTGTATATTCTCTTCTATACCTGAAATATAATTTAATCTGTAATAATAATGAGTTGATTAATAATAATGAGTACAGTTACCATCAGAAACATGTGAATAACCTTCTGAACAGCAGAAGTATGTATCCAAATATAGTAAGATGATCTGAACAGACACCTATGGTAGGTATACTCGTATACTATTATTTTTGAGCAGGTGATGGCAGGTGTAACAAAAATATACATTCTTTACCTCCAAGGCCCGTACCCCGGTTTGAGAGGATGACCCCAGTAACTAGTAATTACATTCTCATTTGGTTATAGGTAGTACACGATAATATGAAATAAATCTGGTCAACTATATCTACCGGTGAAGGTTATATCCGTCAAAAGAAGAAAAAAAACCGTCCAAGTGCGAGTCAGGCCTCGCCATATCTCTAGGGATCCTTATTGTAAGAGCTAAATAGCTCTTATCTATACCAATATTATAAAGAGGGAAGGTTTGATTTTTTGTTTGTTTGTTTGAATTGAATAGGCTCCGAAACTACTGAACAGATTTGAATAATTCTTTCACTGTTGGAAAGCTACATTTTTCCTGAGTGACATAGGCTATATTTCATTTTCAAAAAAAATGGGGATCCTTACTTAAATTACGATAAAGTGTAAAAAAATATCAAAAAACTTCCTTACATCGCGTACGCTGCGAAAACTATTGATGATAGAACAAAATGATATATAACATTTTTTTAGAACACACCATTATCAACAAAAAAATCAGCGGCAGCGTGTGTCTAACTATTATAGTCATGTCACAATAAGCGTTTTTTTTATAAAAAAAAAAAAGAAATTAAAATACCACCGCTACAAAAAGCTCTTTATTTGTACCTTATCAAAATAAATGATTTATTATTTAAGACTGCTTCAATACCTTTATATTACTTTTTGAATTATTCGATTCTGACATTCCATTCAAAAGATATCACGAGTTTAAAACTTTGAAAAAATAAACTCCATTCGGCTACTTATGCGTTGTAGGGCGTCACTCGGTTTTTTTTTAATTTACTCTTTTTTAGGAGCTCGACGCAAAAAGGAGTGAATATGTGTGTTATATTATTATTATTATTATGAATGTGTTAAAATTAACAAATCTAAATGTAATGTTTAATGCCCGTGCGAAGCCGGCACGGGCCGCTAGTCTTACAAATATAAGTATTGAGTGAAAAAAACTTATACCGTTTTTGCTCACAACTTACAAACTATTACAGATATATCAAGTTTTAGTATTTGTTGTTCAATTAGATGATGTAAACCAATATTTTAGCCAATTTTCAAGTTCCTAGATAATACCGTTCTTGAGAAAGACCTGGTAACCAGTGGTCTAATATTCACAACTTCGATGGGCGCTTACATCGTTATTACTCTATGAATAAATAATAAAAATTATATTCTTACTCTGTCTACTAGATGAGTTATATTGCACACAATAAGATTCAAAAATATTTTAACGGCCCACTAAAAAATCATTTTACAAATTTTTTAAGTTGATATTTGGATTTGGGTCAAGGAAATACATATATTGTGTGAAAACTGATCTTATTCCGTTTTGGCGCTAGACCTCAATACTTACAAATAATCCTTATAAATAGTACGGATCCCTTTAGATATGGCGGGGTCCGGGTCGCTCTTGGCCGGTTTTTATATGCAATCGATTACCAGCATGAAACCATTGGGGCAGTGTAGCCTCGACCTTGCTAATAATAAATTACCATGGCTGCCGGCGCGGGCGCACGCTTCGTAATTTGTATTAGCACTGTCGAAAGTGTCGAGGCTACTAGCCCATTGGTTTCATGCTGGTAATCGATCGATTTCATATCCAAATGATCCACATTTCAAAGTGTTCAAACTGCCGAAATACAAACTGCAGCCAGGCAGACCAAATTATAATCGCACGCCAAAGTTTCTATGCTGATAAATAATCGACGAGGTTTAGGCACCACACAATTTACCGCTCTAAAAGTGGTCAAAATACCGAAACTATCAAGGTGGGAGGCAGCGCAAAATATTATTGTATACCCCGACCAGGAACTAAAAAACCCTCGCCATTGCGGAATTAAATGGTACTATTTTTTTCTCATAGCGAACTCCATAACACAGATTAAAAAACTACCAATGGCGCCCTCTTGACAGGGTTTTTTAGTTTCTGGTCGGGGTAAAGTATCAAGAGCTTAATCTGACATGGCCATAGGTTTCATGCTGGTACTCGAGATAATAGCGTGGCTTCCACTATTATGTCAAAATAACCATTCGATTTTAGTGTCGTAAGTTGTCCACATTTGTCTTGTATTGATCACGATTTTTATGGATTTATAACGTTTATATAATGTAAATTTATATAAATTTTAAACGTAGTAAAATGTTTGTTACTTATGTGTCATTTTGTATTATATTAATATCATAATTTTTCCTTTTCCCCTTACAGCAGCAACCGGGCATGGTAATGGGCATAGGGGCACCCATGGGGCCAGTGACCATGGCTCAACCCTTGCGGCCAGCCGTTCCATCACAACCCACCACCAACCAGTTTGCACCGTGATAACTTAATTTGATCTTTGATAATAATTATCTACCTGATTGTTAACATCATAATAACGTTAGTGTCACTTATACGAATACTCAATCAGTTCAGTAGTATTGAATTTCTAATATCAATTGGCGGTGTAACAATATTAGGAACTTGGTGATTTCGTTTCTACGACCATTTAAGTTTCTTTGCATGTATTTTTTTATATATAAGAATAAATAAACCCTGGAGGCCAATTCTCGCAGAGTTCGACAAATGTCTACCTTCGAAATAAGTCGAAAATAAAATGTCTCCTGTAAAAAGTCGAAGCGTTACCTTAAAATGGTATTCTTAATTTCGATCGACATAAATGTCGGCGGATGTCTTTCGACTTGGTAGAAATTGGTAGAAAAACGTTCCGTTTAATCGATTATGTTGAAATTATAATCGAGAACAACAAAAACAATACTAATTTAATTTTACCTACTCATGTAAGTACTCAAATTAATTATATCGTAATTCGTACAAGCATTTAAAATTACATCAGTTTTGGTCGAGGGCTTTTTAAATCCAAATAAATATTCAAAATCATACTTGAACTATTTCTTTTGTATTAATCTCGATGTATATATAATATTTTATTTATGTGATATCAACCATATTTTGATTGTATATTGGTTGAATTACACGGTTTTTAATTTTCAGAAACTGAGCTAGATAATATGTAAACAACGTTCAAATAAACGACCACCAGTAAAAAAATATAATGCGATCACTCACTTTTCAATCCATTTCGATCGACTTAGCGCTCGACTTACAGGTGTCCAGTGATAGCGATCACTCTTTGCATGTCTATTGCTAGTGGTAGAAATATGTCGAACTCGACATATCGAGAATAACAAACGCTGTATCAATCGATATCCGCCATTTTTTTTCGACAATTGTCTCTTTCGAGATTAAGTTGAATGTGCGAGAATTGACCTCCTATACTTTAAATGTTTCAGATTCAGCGACATTATTATAATTTATTAATAATATAGAAAAGCATTAATCGGGTCGTTAGCTTCAATTACACAATCAAATTATTTCTAAACATCTGATACCGTTTCATTCCTGAATAATGTTTATTTTATGGGGTTTAAAATCAAGTTGTAAAAGTTATTTTTGATATGGATGTTAAACGAAATTGGCACAAAATAATGATCAATCTATTTTATTTAATCTACTTAAATTAACGACCGACTTATGTAAAACTTATGAAAACGTTAATTTTATACGGAATTTTTACATTATACTATTGAAATTATGATTTTATTTTTAACTGGGTTTATTGAGAGAGCTGGTATAATATAGATAACCTAGCAAAAAGATTCCATTGCTTTCTCAACATAAAAAGTATTCCTTTAATTAATTTATCTTCTGTTTATGAAATGGTGCGTAATATATAATAGATTATTTAATTCAAAATTCAACCGACATCACATTCCATATTATTGTACAAACATTAAAGTAATACCTAGCTTGATATACATTATACATAAACTACATTACTTTATATTCATACCTTAGTAGACTAGCAAGATAGGCAAAGTGATAAAATCTTGAACTAAAAATGAAATCTAATTGATAAACATAATTATTTTTAGTCCATTGGAAAATTACGAAATAGGCAGTCAGGTACGATACTTGCACCACCACAATATGACTTTGGTCGTATTATACTTATTTCACAGGTATGTAAAAATTGATAAACAAATAAGCACTTTACAGTAGCCTAATATACCAATTTCATTGTAGCGGATTAATAAATGACATCATATATCGATGTATAAAGTTATATTATAGCATTTAGTAAATACCAAAATTAAGTTTTGAGAATTATCAGCAACCAAATCTAGATTGTCTGTTATATTGACATAGTCAGCATTTATGTATTGGAATTGAGATGAAATCTAGTTTATAATATTTAGTTGAATGCTTAAATATTACTCATATACCCCTCCCTACAAATATAGTTCTTTATGTAGAACGTACCCGTAAGGAATAGTCATTATAACATTAAAAATGTATTCATTATAATATGTGTATAAATGAAACTATCGTGCATACCTACTATTTACTTAGTCTTATACTAAATGCCTATGTGTTATTTTAAAATCTGAAAAAGTACTTTTGAAAGCTTCAAAAGTACTTTTTCAAAAACTAAAAGTCATTTCCATATCCTAACGTAATCTTTATCGTGTAAAGAAATGTATTTGTCATAGAGAATATTATTATGTATAGGAGTTATTGCATTAGATTGTTATGGAATTAGATGTTACGGGTGTATATTTTATTGTATGGATGTTGTGAATAAATAATGGTTTAGGTGCTTACTGCATGATCAGGATCTAATCGAGCGCTCTGAGCTCGTTCAGTTTGTTTACAATTAAGCAATAAATATGTTATGGCGAAATTTAAGTAATAATTCATACATATTTACATTAATATTTTGGAAAATAGTTAAGCCAATTGGAAATTTTGGAAATATATTATATATGTCTTTAGTGCTACAGAAAATCTAAGTGCAATAATAATTGTAAACGTCATCAGATTACTGCGGCGAAATCTATTAGTAGCTCATTAGGCGACTAGTTTACAATAATGAAATAGAAAAAATATAATTAAGAGCTAGAGACTTGAATTATCAATTATATAGTAGAACGTAACAACAGTTTCCCTATTTATGTTTCAAGTATAGTTATTTATTGATAACGAGTAGCGAGGATTTTGAGCACAATACAGAAAACACTAAGTTCAATATACCATATTAATATGTAGGTACTCGTACAATGTCAGCCGTTGTATATTGCTAGTTTTTGTCGCAGCTTGCGGCACACAATACGAAAAGCATCACTGTTATAGAAGCATAGCGCCCTAGATAGACCTGATTTTTAGAGGATGCAATGTTCCGAAACAGCGTAACATAAAAACGTCTGCAAACAATACTTGGCAAATTGTTTGAAGTAGGCACGGATTCGTAGAATGCGAACTAGGTAGACGGAACATTTGAACTTGCCCATTAGACTTGCTACAGCTTAATAGACTCAGCAGATGTATTGTTTATGCGCGCATTTTTACTGACGTATCCGGTATCACGCATTAAATGAGATTATCAGTAGTGAACTATTGGTTGATATATGTACCAATAATTTACAAAAAATTACGACGTGATGCAATAGTGCTTATGATGTAAATACAATACAATTATTATGCAATAATTAAATGTTCAAACTATAGTTTGTTAGTACTGTGCTTATAGATTAATTAAATGTGGTATTCTGTATTTTTTATATTTTTTCTGTTATAAATTATTGTATGTTTTAAATATGAACTGGTATAACATTGAAACAGGTACACTTAGATCACAGACGTAATGTTTGAAAATACATATGATCCTATTCTACATTGTACGTTAAACAGTTCATCAGTCGCGATTATATTTATGTCACATTTTGTTGAATTGTATGTCTACTAAAGACATATTTGGAATAGATAAAAAATATTCATAGCAAAAGGGTTATTTTAATCCTAACAATTTATTATGGCTATTTTTATATCAACGATTACTTGTAACAGATTTTACATCATCTTTCAACATTTCATTTTTAAGAGTGTTTGTGTTTCCATTTGTTGAGACTTTTTTTGCAACCGTATGACTAGAAATCACAGCATAGTCCAGTCAGTACAACAGTAGAACTGAATAGAATTTCAAGAGATTGTTAACGTATACTTTTTAATTTATATTGTTATGTTATGAGTTTACAGTTGCAGAAATTTAATTTGCTACTGGTCCATGATACTATTTTTGGAATGATAATAAGATTTGTTAAGTAGATTATTGAAATTAATTTTCTATGCAATTATTGGTAACGTTTTTGTGCAATATTTAATTTTATACCATATCAGGTAAAAGTACGATTACAAATCTTGTGTCTACACCATTAATATTATAATATGTAAATTTTGGCGGTTTTTTAAATATATTTGAATGCCATGTAGTAGTATGTATTTAACATGAGAACAGTTATGCTTTCGAAGACATCACTAAGGTTTCATTTCTTTAGAAATACGGTAAATGTAGATACAATAGTATAAACAGACTAATGAACAAGAACTTGATTTTTCCAGGATTTATACATAGGTGTAACAGAAACCCCCTATAAAGCCGTAAGAGTTCAGTATTCACAATTGAACGAGCTGTTCAGTATTCATAATTGAACAAGTTAAAGTAAGAAGATTTGTTGATTTTCCCAAAAAAAATAATTGGATTCCATACATCTTCAGGCGTCTTCCTTGTAGTAAATTTATTTGTATGAAAAATCTATTTTTGCAGTCCTACAAAAAGTTGTCGCTTATGGATACCGAACAACCACCCTTTAGGCTTAATAGGAGATTTTTGTTACGCCCTGTAGCATAAGATATAATGTGATCCGAATAGTCTGCTTCTGCTTCAACCTATTCATTTGTTTGCCTATTCTAATTTCAGAATGGCTAAATTGTAGAAACATAAAACATCGGAACTCAAAACATACCTTTGACTAAAAATATAATTTCAAAACCGATAAATCCGTGCAACATAACATACACCCATCCGCTAAAATAAAAGTAATATATATAAATCGAAACATAAACAAATGTCTCAGTAACAGAGTACTCAATCACCCCTTATTGCTCTAACTGATCTGCAAAAAATTTACACATGCATATTTAAGATCTTGATTTATATAATTTACAACGAGAAAATATTCTGTTAAAAGTGAGTATCACGTAGGGGATACTCAAAAATATCACAAAATTTCAGTTGTTTTAATCGACATTTTGACGTAACGTAAGTAATAGTCCAGCGGTTAGCGGTGTTGACCTTGCACTTTCGCGTACTGGATTGCAATTTATAGTTACACACACCCATAGCTTACTGTTTAAGAAGTGTTGCCACGATGGCACCACTTGCACTCGGCCGCCATTTTGAAAAATATGGCACTTTTTCGTTTTTTCGAAGTTTTATTTACATACAATAAAACGGTCTATGGCGGATATGGTTCGTAATAAATTCTCTAAATGGTCATACATAGTTTTTTGATGCTATTAATAGTTTAAAAGTTACAACTGGTCAAAAAATTAATTTTCCAATTTGTCATAAAAGCAGCAGTACGCCAATCTGCAAGGTCAGGCTGAAATGAAGCCACTAACCGCCGACTATAATAGGCATTATATAAATATTTTGAAATTATCAGTGTTGCTTGTTTGCTTATCATATGGTTAGTGGCCAACCTATTTGTCAGAATGCCCGTGCCCGAGTGTTCAGGCCGCCCGTATGCCTCTGACATGGCTTAACGACTGCTGTCGAACGACAACAACCGGGACCGACTGCTTAACGTGCTCTCCGAGGCACGGAGGAGCTCAGATGAAATGTGCCACTAGCAGTCACCCATCCTGGTACCGACAGCGCCCAACGTTGCTTAACCTGCACGATCACTTGGGAACCGTGCTCTCAGCTAGGCTACGAGCTCCTCCGAAATTAATCGATATATGAAGAGTTGCCATTATTTAAATTCTTTTCTTTAAAATCAGATTACATTTCGACGTCTTAAGTTTCTACAATATACGAGTAATACACCCATCATTTATTTACTAAGTAAGTCGTCGTCAAAGTATTAATTAGACTTGCCGGATATCACAGTATGTTTGTTGTTTATTTGTCGATTGACCATGCTGTATTCTATTTTTTAAATTTTTCTGTGATGCTTGTTGGTATCGACTGATTTTCTTGGTAGTGGTATTTGCTGTTAGACTATCTACTTTAAGTTTGATTTTTTATAGGATCAAACCTTTTAGTATCTATTTATAGTGGCTTTTAAAAATTTTTAAGTTGTAAATTTTATTCTTACATTTTTATTAATATTTTAAAATGTATTGATTGGTCTTTATGTAAATATATCCCTTGCTATGTTATGTCTAGCCTGTCGCTTTTGGATATGAATTTAGTTTATTTATGAAAAGAATAAATCATTTAAGATTATTTTTGTTTTTTTTTTAATTATTATTATTATGTTACACCTATAATAAATCACGCTTTTATTCAAGGGTCCAGAATAAGCATTTTTTAAGATTGAATTACCTATTTGTTAAAAATGTATGTTTTCAAAATCCCCAGCATACCTACCAGTAGTTAACTAGTGTAAAATGCTTCTTTTGTTTTAGTAGATTTTGTTGTTATTGCGTTTGTTATGTAGCAGATATTTTACCTCTTACGATGTATGAGTCTAATGACAATATTAAAATCAACATTTACGGCCTGTCTAACGGTATGACAATGTATGTAGGTATACTAATAGTGTGCGAGAATATGTATTTTACCTCAAAGAAAATCATAATCTGAAATGAGGTCGATACATTAAAAAATAGCGGCCTAAGCTGCTATTGGTATAAATATATATTTTTTAATATACAAACATTGCGAGCCTAGGCCTAACGTTTATCTATTTTAGCTGCATCTCCAGCTCTTACTGTAAAACGTCACTTCATGGACGCCTATATAGTATGGAAGCAGTATTTGGTGGGCTTTTTTCGATTTCTTCGCATTGTTTGAGAAAAGTACCAATAAGGCCTCGACGGAAATTGCCATTGTTAGCCTCGGATATTTATTGTCTCGCCTACGGCTTGGACTACACGCTCCGGTTCCAGTGCCGGTTCGGTTCGCTCCATCCAATTACTCGCTGGAATCCAGGCCATATTTCCCAGTTTCTGCAGTAATGTAACTATTACCCACGGCTTTCCTTGGTCTGCCTCAGGTGTTTATTGAAAATGCGAGCGGTTAGGATACTTGAGTCACGTTTTTGTTCCATGGAAAGTAACAAATTCAAGACCCTCATCCTCATGCTGCAGAGTGAATCGGTCGGTGAGGATAAAAACAACCTACATGTTCTTAGAACAACGGCGCAGGTATACAAAGAAATTTTTTTTTTTCAAAAATGATCTCAATACATTCGATTTTTGGGGTATTCCTCCGTCTATTCCCACCTGTTCTGTTGTGAAGTTCTGCCGACAGTACTACTGGGAATTATTTTCCCATTAGTTCTGTGACTTATAAGACTATGCTTTACACCGGGCTTCAATCTCAACTATTCTCACCTGTTCTGTTACGTAGTTCTGTCGATGGAAAGTCTAGTGAACGTAAACAATTTAATTTCATTATGGGAACAAATATGTAATCGTAACGCAGTTTCTCTAAAAAAAAGATATTCTGAAGGAATAAAAAAAATTAACGCAGTTTCTCTAAAAACAAAGATATTCCGATGTCACCGTTAAGCAGTTGCATTTGGCACACTCTGATCATCGCATCGTTTTCGACCTGTTCATTTGTCCTTCGGTCCATACCATGACTTATTAAAAAAAGTAATTACTTCGGAAGTGGTAACTGTTCCACTGCATTTTGTTTTCTTGTACATGGCACATCTCCATAACGTTTGGAAATTTTGATATTTAGAGAGCCGGTAATATTCGAAGCCATTTTCGAGCAACACGCGACCGCGGCCGCGTCTTATTATGTTAAACTCACTCATTAAAATAACAACAACCCTTTTCAATACTAGATTCTTGAAAACCCTCTTGAAACATGAATTTCATGACGTTGTCATCAGGAATCATAAATGAAGAATAGATACCTCAAGTGGCCAGTACTTGATAATTGATAGCAAACTGCTGGAGAAGAAGTAGTTTTGAATCACAAGGTTCGTGAACAGAACTACTGGGAATTCCATTCCCATTTGTTCTGTGAACAGAACTAATGGGAAAAAAATCCCAGTAGTTCTGCCGACAGAACTACTCAACGGAACAGGTGGGAATAGACGTATTCCTCGTGGCCTAACAGATTTGAGCTAGGGAAGTAGATACATACTTCCTGTCTCGAAGCCAAATACTTATTAAAAAAATAATTGAACTCTTGTTTTTTACTTTTAAAAATTCGAATTGTAACATCAAAACGCATGCGGTTCGGACTAGAGTTTTCATACAATTACGTGCACCGGTCGCGCGTCACCACCAGCGCGAGCAGCTCCAGCTCCTACTGACAACGCCACTTCTTTTCTTTTATGGACGCCTAGTACTTTCGACTTGGAATTAGTATTTGAAGTGTGATTTTTTTAATTTCCTCACATTGTTTGAGAAAAGCACTATACAAGCATCGTCCGAAATAGCCAATTTTGGCCTTGGATCGTTAAAAAGCCTCATCTACGGCTCGGCCTTTCATTATGGTTTGCGGCCAGTAATGGCTAATTTCGTGGCCTCTATAGTAATGTATTATAGAGGCCTATAGGTAAATAGGTCTATAGGTACTTACTCATTTAATTTTTGCTTGAGGCAGGCCAAAACCTATGGTGGTATTTCAATTTACTCACAGTATTACATAAGTAGAATTTAGGTACTTATAGGTGTTTATCAGAGACATGTACTTATATATAGTTGTTAAAATTAGTTGACAGAAAAGTAACATTTTACTAATCAGAATAATATGATAAACGTGATTTATGTATTGCATAAAGTACAAAAACGATAGCGACAATGCAAATTTTGGCGGCTAAATACTTAGTAACGAGTGATGATACTATTAAAAATATAGTAGGTACCTACCTGAATTCTTGCAGGATGATTCGGTGTGACGACACTTGAAACAATAATTGCTCTTGGAAGCCCTCTTTGCCCATGGTCGCAAGTTGTTCTATTTGTTAAGTGTGTTGTGTGGGCTTTTGTAGGATATATTTTACAAATCGTCGGTCAAGTTCTAAAACCGCTTAAGACGAAAAGTGCAACTTTTAGGACAGTGAAAAAACTTGTTTTAGTTTCTTAGCTAAACTGTTATGTTGTCTACATATAAAAAGCGCAATTTTACCCTTTTTCAAAGCAAACTGACGAGACGACTTCTCTCCTTGAAACTGTTCGGCACTGACAGATACGCGCTGCGGTATTGTCGTTTTTTTTATTTAGGCGGTTTTAGTTTTCTGCGAATAACTCGCCGACATTAAAAGGTCAAAACCGCCGAATTTTGATTTAGGCGGTGTTAGAACTTCACTGACGAAATTTTATTTAAGGGGCTGCATGAGACACTAACGCCGCCAATCAAAAAAAATCATATCAATTAATTAAGGCATTTAATAAAATGGTTTACAGGATTATTCCATGAATGAAGAGGATTTTTTAGTAATATTTTAGTATCCTCGTTGTGAAACAATACGAAACAAAACGGGTATCTGTCAAAAGTGGCCAGATTCGCTTTTTGTTATTTCTTGTTTCAATATGAGAATACAAACTGTTTTTTTTAAATCTTCATTCGTGTAATAATCCTGCAAATCATTTTCATTGAATCATTTCATGATTTAATTTTTTTTGGATTGGCGGCGCTAGTTTCGCTCAGGTAGCGCCTTAACTATTTTTATCGAAAACCGCACTAAGCAATTTTCTCTAATGAATCTATTTTTGTTACTGAAACTTCACTTGGGTACATACCTACTTATATCTTTGGTTAGTAAAATGTTAACCATAATTTATTTAATCTACATGGTAAAACAACATATTAGACCCAACGCACACCGCTGGAGTGACGGCGCGGCGTCTTTCTTCGATAACAGTTGAACTAAATCTTAACAACACTGAAAGACGGTTTAAAATGGAATGACAATAGCAAGCGAATCGGCGCGTCGAAAAGAGCGGGACCGCGCCGCGCCTCCACCACTCCACTCCGCCAGTGTGCGTTGGGCCTTACAACTCGTATATTTTTGTTAGAATGTGGCTGTTTTCTGTGTGATTGATTAGATAGATGTCACGCCAATCAGAAAATACTCCTAATTAAAGATTTTTCAAAATTTATGTCATACCTTGTTAAATATCGCTAATAGTGGCGGCCTATATTATCTACACGTACACAATAAAAACTCTATTTAAAACGTGTTTTATTTAGTAAATCTCTCTAAAGAAATAATTTGTCACTTACACATGTAGAACTGAGTAGGTATGACTATATGGAACCCACCTAATCAGAAGTAGAACATTATCAAAGGAGTCTGTAAGTCACCATAGGATCGTAAAATTCGTAATTTCGCGAATATTCGGACATCGTGTGTAAGGTCAGGAGTGGATCTCTAATTGTTTATAACTTAATAGGGATACTTTAGATATAATGAGGATCACACTGACTTAAAATTCGCAATGGGTCTGCAGTCCGCGTTTTAACACGAGGTCTATTCAAGACAATTTCTCTAACAGCAGAGGCATAAAAAATCAATACAGATCGTCAATGGGGGTTTTTATCCTGACCAAACTTTATTTTATTTAATTTTTTTTATTAGGGATCACAAACAGTTATACATTAAAGTTTACATAAGCATAGTAACTAATATAAGTATAAGGTAAATGCATAACCAACTACATAGTCCACAGTTTACCACAAATGATTTGGCCATCATGATTTCCATTACCTCGTGACCATATACCCAAGGATTTTGAAAGGGCGCTAGGCTATAGTAGTCCGATTTCAGTGGCTTTGCCGTTCGGTGCACTTAATTCACCTGGGGTAAGGTATGGTATTAACCCCTTTGCATTGCACGACGACGTTCTGTCGTTAGAAGGACAATGCAAACTCGGTCCTGCAAGATCAATACATGATTCAGTTCTTTTTCTTCGTTTTCGAGATACGAATTCTGATGCCTGACATACATTTTTAAAATTTGCCGCGCGATCCTTAACTGTGAATGCACCCATGGCACAAGAAGAAAGGAAACTCAGTTTGATTGCTTTTTAGTACGTTTTTTTTTCGTATTATTGGTAAAGGCAAAGGGATCCAAGCCTATACAGCTATGTCATTCTTGAATATTTTTCTTCAATTCTTCATTAAAATGCTGGTGTGACACATTTCAATACTGTCTAGGATAATCTGCCGCACCTCTGCACCGTCCAAACCAAAGAAGAAAAGTCCCGGGCGCAGTATGGTTCTTCAAAAACCAGTCACTTTCACACACACAGTTTCACAAATACGGATTGCATGACGTTTCACTTCATAAGGGTACGTCATCAACTAATTGAGTGCTACCATTATTGGTTACCAAACAAAGCACAAAGATTACTTTAAAAAATATTCCATGATTTTTAAATTATTAAATTAATTATGTTCACGCATTTGCACATATTTTATTAAATATATTTTTATTGCGAGCATATTAAAACAATTTTTTTGCACCTGTCATCCAATTCGTCCGTGATAGTCGATATGCCTGTGAAGATGAGCGTCTTCTTGAGCCATGAATGCACCCATTTTACTTTATTTTACATCTGACAACACCTAACCAATCGATGACAGCCGCGGCGGTGGACGGGCTCGTTTTCCTATATTTGATCGCTGACGACATTTTGTGATATTTGTTTCAATTTACAAATTCTCTTCAACAATTGGTTTCAAAATAAGCCACAAAAATGGCAGATAATGAACAAAAAGCAATGCAGTTGATGGCTGAAGCTGAGAAGAAACTGAGTTCATCGAAAACTTTCCTCGGGTCACTTTTTGGGTGAGGACAATGACTTGGTCATAATTTTGTTGATATTTGGCTAATAATCACTTTGTTAATCGTGTTACTTTCGTGAAAATATCGTCATCAATTATATCTAAAGGTTTTTATTTACTGCTGAATTTTTAGGAGATTCGTTATGGATTTATATTCGCCAATTATCATGTCTATACATAAGTATTCAGCTTCATGTTATGTGGTTTTGTGTCATGACGATGATGACGAATGTTCGCGTCTAAACACCGCCTCTGCTAAGAAGATAATCCAACAATCCAAATGTTTCTAGTTGTTTTCTAGTGAAAATCCATTTGTTACAAATTAGAAATTGAATATACTTAGAATAAAACTTCAAATGAAAACTAACGTTCAACAAAAATGCATAAAATGATGGATGGTTATTTTATACCAGTGGCTCATCAAAAGTTGAAGAAGCCGTTGACTGCTACCTTCGTGCTGCGAACCTATTCAAGATGGCGAAGAAATGGCCGCAGGCTGGTCAAGCTTTCTGCAATGCGGCTCAATTGCATTTAAAAGCTGGTGTTCGTCATGATGCTGCTACTAATTTTGTAGATGCATCCAATTGCTACAAGAAATGTGATCCTAATGGTAAGTCTAAATTAGCTAAGCTGGTTTCAACATTGTATTGTTATAAGACTAATTTCTTATAACCCATAAAGCAGAACTTTAACTGGGAGCATTAGCGTGTAATGTAACAGCTCGGAATCGAGCATTACATCAGTGAATACATGGTGTGTAAAGTAATGTTCCTCTGGTAAGTACTGCTCCATGCTTGCCATTGAGCACCTATTTGTTACATTACATGAACATGGTCCAGGTCAGTACCCTCCACATAAGCCCATGTAATTGTACAAATTATTAAATTGTATGGTTTTTGTTTTTTAAATCTGTGATTCTGAGGAATGATTGTCTTGTGATTTCTACAATATAACTGTTGGTAATTAGTTTAAAAATAACATATGTAACTTCTGTGCCCTAGTAATAATTAATTCTATAATCTTTTAGGGTTCTGTACTAACTTTTGATAAATAATGTTTTAAAGGAGGTCAAAGATGTAAGTTTAAGACCACTTTTATTAGGTCTAGCTCATGAACAGTATTATCTAGAAGCTTGAAAATTCTCTACAGTATTGGGCATACTAAAATTTGTAACATCTATTTGTTCCGAGAGAGTTCCGAGACACTTATAAATTACAGACCATAGAATACAGAAATTGAAATTAAATACAGAAAGTGTGAGGTTGGAGTCGCACTTGACTAGTTAAAAAGAAATATTATTGCATACTATACATACTGTATACAGCGCTATGGGAAGTGGAATAACAAAAAATGTTTCCAAAATTAATTCTCTTATATCACAATGCTGATTACATCACTATGCACTAAGATTATATATGAGTCAGCACATATATTTTACTTGTAAGTGATCAGAATAGGATGACAAGGACACAGTTTTTATCAGTGATACGTTATCTCTAAATTAAATTTGTGGTTCTGAAATGTCAACAACAAAATTTAATATTGATTTTTTATCTGGAATTTATTTATTTATTTATTACAGCCTCTTTCAGATTTTTGTTTACTTACATACTATTACATATTTTTACGGTAACTAGAATCTGTGTGCCTCCGGGCAAAGGCCTCCCCCAGTCTTCTGAATTCTTCCCTTTCCAACACCACAGACGTTGGAATAATGAAATAGTGGAATTGGCCGATAGGACATGGACTAGATGTCCTATCGGCCAATTCCACTATTTCATCATTCCAATGTCTAAATGGTCTACCTCTCTTTCTTTTATCGCCTCTTGGATACCATGTTGTGATCATTTTGCTCCACTTGTCTGAACCTCTCATGGTATGTTCAGCCCATTTCCACTTGAGATGTTTTATTTTGTTGATTACTTCTGTTACCCCTGACCTATCTCTCAATTCCTCGTTCCTAATTCTGTCTGTTCTTCTCTTATTTATCATGCTCCTTTCCATGACTCGCTGACTTGTTTCCAGTTTCTTGCTATGTGATTTCGTGAGCGCCCAAGTTTAACAACTATATGTGAATATTGGCAGTATGCAAGTGTTGAAAAGTTTCCTCTTTATTTTTATATTTGTTTGGATATTTTTCATTATTTATTTAAAGGACCAATACCTTTTCCATGCATTTCCAGTTCTTCTATGGATTTCTTTTGTTGTCGAATCATAGTGGGTAGTTGGCCTAAATATATATACTCTGTTACATATTCAATTATGTTGTTGTTCACTTTAATTAGTTTAGTAGTATTTCCGTTGGTCATGGCTTTTGTTTTTTGTATGTTCATTGCTAGTTCCACTTCTCCACTAGCTGAGTCTAGATCTTCAAGCATTTTTTGCAAATCTTCTGCTGTTGTGGCAAAAATTATTATATCCTCAGCAAACCTTAAATGATTAAATTTATCGCCATTTTTATTTTTTTTGCCTAGGTGACTCCACTCTATTTTTCTATAGATTTCTTCCAGGACAGCTGAAAATAATTTTGGTGAGAGTGGGTCTCCCTGTCTCACCCCTCTTTGTATTTTAATCTCTTCCCCTTCTCTCCCTAGTTTTATTTTTGCAGTAGTACCTGTATAGATGTTTTTAATTAGTCTAATGTACTTGTGATCTACACAATGTTTTCTCAGCGCTTCCCAGATTTTTGTATGTTCTATTGAATCAAATGCCTTACAATAATCTATAAAGCAGTAGTAGTAGGTGATTTGCATTTTTCAGTCACCTGACTGACGACGTGTATATGATCTACTGTTGAGTATTGCTTCTGAATCATGTTGCACTTAACTCACGTTGTACATGGTTTTCGATAAAATTTCGCGGAGACTTTTATCTGGAATATTGGTTTTTAATTATAGCATATGTGGCAAAGCGAATGAGTTTTATACCTGTGCTACTTGTAGTGTATTGTAATTAAACATTTATGTATGATGATAATTTACTTGAATGTGCAATATTTTTAATACTTGTTGAACATAAGTTGCTCTTGTACAATGCAATTGACATATAATGGAAAACAATAATATGTATAACTACTTATAAGATTTGCCAGAATGCAAAGTATTTTATGCATAATTTAATATTGAGGTTTTATTTTTACAGAAGCCGTTTCCTGCCTTTTGAAGGCAATTGAAATCCACACTGATATGGGAAGGTTCACTGTAGCTGCTAAACATCATCAGGTACCTAACACTTATCCTATCCTATCATACATAATAAATATGCATTTGTATTCTATTTACCTCAAAGACCTATAGTTATTATCAGTATATCAAATAACTTGATTAATTGTTTCTGTAGTACTGCCTATTTATCTATTATGAATCAGTAAACTAAAGGTGAAAAGTGACGACACTGCAGCTTAGGAGCTAATCTTGATGCTTCATAGAATGATCCTAAAAAGTACTGTAGTTCATGAATCTTCCACGTCTTCCTTTGCTATAAAACTCGGTATACTTTGATTCATTGTCTATTATTCTTTGAATTTCATAGCAAACAATTCCTCACATTTTAAATTTAATTGAAATGTGTATAAAAATTGACCTGGCTAAACTTAACGGCTTGTTTATTTTGATTATTCTTACTAACATTTAACTCGCCATGTTTGAATCAGTTAATTAACAATAAATTTAAATTAATAAATATCATATAAACAGAATATAGCGGAGTTGTACGAAACCGAGGCCGTCGACTTGGCGAGGGCGATGCAACATTATGAACAGGCTGCAGACTACTTCCTCCAGGAGGAGTCCACCTCTTCTGCCAACAAGTGCATGCTCAAACTAGCGCAATATGCCGCCCATCTTGAGCACTATGATAAAGCTATAAAAATTTATGAGCAGGTATGTTTGTTTCTATAATACTGCCATTGGTCTGTGCTATGTATGTTCTATGCTGTGCTTTTGTTTTGATTTAAGTATGATGATGTTATACATACTGTATTTATTCCCAGATTGCCAAATCTTCCCTGGACAATAGTTTGCTTAAGTATAGCGCTAAAGAGTACATGTTCCGAGCTGCGTTGTGCCATCTCTGTGTTGACATCCTAAATGCGCAACATGCCATCGAGAAATATTGCGGCCTGTACCCAGCTTTTGCTGACACGAGGGAGTGCAAGCTTATCAAGGTAAGCAATTTGTAAAGTTACAGTATCTTTCATATTTTTTTAATAATTGTTAATGTATTTATTGGTAATGTGTGTGAGCGTGTTTGTGTAGATAAGAGTGAAAGGGGTGTGTATCATCTATCAATGGTCTACATGATATTGTTAAAAAGTTAGTATAAATGAGGATTTTTAAAACTTTCTGTCATTTTGTTATACTACATTGCAAATATTTTCATTTCAGGAGTTGATCGAACATCTAGAGGAGCAAAACATAGACGCATTTACTGACGCTGTGAAGACATACGATAGCATATCGCGACTGGACCAGTGGTATACCACTATGCTGGTACGCATCAAGAAACAGATCAACGACAACCCCGACCTGCGTTGAGTCACTTTGCAATATTTGGTAGCCGACACCGTTTCCGCCGCGTAAGTTTGTCTATTTTGAGGAATTTTCAATATGAATTAATTTATAGTGCTAATGTAACTTGCAGGCCCATAAGTCAAGCAACACACTTTTTTTTTAGTTTTTATGGTTTTAATGGGACTTGCATAAATTCAACTGTTCCAATTTAATTCCAGTTACTTGAATTTTGTTAAGCATTTTTTGTGTGCTATGATTATTATGGTATGTAGTCTGCATTTGAAAACTTCACATGTGGCCCTGTATTGTATACAATATACACTCAGGAGTAAAATAATGACAAAACAATACAGTGTAACAATGGCAAAACATTCTTGTAACAACTGTTGTTTTACTTTTAATATGTACTTATGTTACATTATTGTAATTAGTGAAACTAATGATTTTATTCAATATTTTATTTTAAAACAACGAAATTTAGATCTTGTTGGATTTGTATCAATTGTCCAAACTTGAGTTTGTGATTGTATATTTTAAATTAAAATGGTATGATTCAAAGGGCGAAAGATGGTGTCGGCGTTAATAATTCCTTTTTATCGTAACTTTGTAGAATATTCATTATGCCTATTTCATTGTTAGTTAGGCGCGTTTTACTCTACATTACACTGATCGACCATGTGTATATTTTATTTATTAACACAGTAAATGGTGTCAACTGTTTACCATTAAATTATTTTTTAGTAAATGAATATCTATGTATAAAAACTTTTGTTCTACCTTACCTCGACAAATATCAGTGATGCGTGATGACCATGTCAATCTCTATTTACCTATTTCATATAGGCATTATGACTATGACTTTTTGGAAAGAAAGTTCTGAACAGTTCATTTCCTCTGCGGAGCATCAGTTACTGATGTTCCGGCTGGTCTGCATCATTCCATCTTTCAGTGCCTTTGCAGAACCTCAGGATATCTCAGTAATTCAAGTCTTGTAGCTCTTATCCTATGCTGTCCTTGCCAAAAGCTTCTCACCTGGGTTTAGAATACACCACACACTCGGCGAGGATGTGTCTGCTGGTGTCTTCTTCTCCGCATTAGGCATTATATCCCGGTTTAACTTTATAGTGCTGTCAATAACAGACGGCGTGGTGTAAGTGGTTATTAACGGGCTAATAACTAAACGGGTGTCTCCTTTTTTACTACACATTTACACTAGCATCACGCATAAATATTTTTTTTTAAATGCTGAAATTGCATTACCATATAATATATGATATATTAAATAAATAAAAATAAATATGTTAAATAATTTATTATACGTACGTCTTGGTTAGCCACACTGGATGCATATAATATGTATATGATATATTATATCCATCCAGCGTGGCTAACCAAGACGTGCGTATAATAAATTATTTTTATAACAAATGTAAACTACCGGACATTTTTCCGTAAATACTTTATCTTGAACACTTTTGTTGTTAAAACCTGATTACTCCCGGAAGTATGTGAAAATGTGATGAAAATGACGATTAAAAATAACCACTTATTAAGTTTAAGTAAATTTGGCAGATGTCATATTCATAATTGCCAAACCAGATTTTACCTGTTTGTGAAAAAAATTCTTAATTTTTCATTTGGTATAAATATAATTTATATATTTCTTTATTAATTTAAATCTACACTTTAAAAGTGTATTTATTATAGTATACTTTAAATTTTGTTGTATATACACACGGTGTAATGTAGAGACTTTTAGTATTCAAGAAATAGAAATTAAAAACTAGCATGTAAGTCAATTGGAAAGTTTTTTAAATAATTAAGTATGGGTTACCACAAACGTTCCATATTATTATAAGCATACTTATTTGACTATACAAGATGTAACCCAATATATGACAGGTTCGTATCGATAGCTGATTATTGTTTATCTTTAACCCCCGACCGAACGAGGAAGGGCGTGTTATAAGTTTGACACGTTTGTCTGTCGGTCAGTTTGTCTGTGGCATCATAACTTAACAACGGATGGTCCGACTTGAACCCGGTTTTTAAAATTTAATAAAGAATTATGTCGAGGGTGTTCTTAGGTACGTCTGATAAAAATTGGACCAGTGGTTTCCAAGATCTTGGAGTATCTTTGATGTCAGATGATATTCAGGTTCTTGCTGTGTTTCCGACGTCTGAAACCTTAAGCATCTGGTGATGACCAGGAAAAGTAAGCGAAATTCAATTTCACAGTATGAAACTTGAAGATTATCAGCCTGCCGAAACCATAATAGTTAGATGGGGTCTTAGTTAGATGGGAAGTTGTAGGGAATCCTGGGTCCTTTCAATAGAAAAAAATATTTCATGATGGCGGCCAAAAAAAAAGATTAGTAGAGAGAGGGATTTTAAGACAGTCATGGCATTTCATCCGCGTAGGACGAAGCCTAGAGCGTCCCCTCGCCTTCAGTATTTTTAGCAATGCTAGATGAAAACTGGATCAGTAGTTCTAACATTTTGGATTATCTTGGGATTACTATATTTTATTTCCACACACTAAAACCGCTAAAGTACTGAAATAACTACCAAGTAATAATAAACTTCGAAGTTTTTTAACAAACTTAAATACTAAGCAAAAGTAGAAAAGAGAAAAACTTAATTATATTGATTTCACGTAAATAAACTTGCTGACTATTAAAAGGGAAAAATGCGTTATTTATTACAAAAACAAACAACTTATTGTATATACCGACCGCATATTGACAAATAGCAATAATATTTGTGAAGACAAAGTAAAAATTTTAACCTACCACACTGGACATTAAATATAATAGGTTGCCTTGAGGCGTTATGCATGAAAATTTCAAAAGGAACACGAACAAAATTAGAACTAAAGCTAACGCAACAGTGTACTTAATTATGTGAAAGAATTACACACAAATTTACTATATATAAACACAAAGATAATTATAGATAAGAACTAAACGTTATTGAGCTTATCAATCTGCCTTTAGATTGAGTCTACATTATGGACATTCATACCATGATGGCCAATAATCGCGAAGCGCCTCAACTCACATGGAACAAACTTATACGTCACACCCACATGGAATACCTACATAGATTATATTTAGAGCTTGAATAAAAATGAATGCATTTATTGCTACAAATTAGTCAGTTTGCTAGAAAAGTTGTATAATATTATTTAATGCTAATAGTTGCGCGTAGCGCTGTGTGCGACTCTCTGGGAGCCGCGACAGCCGCGCGGCCGACGTGCCGGTGGCACCGTATTATACAGCATGATGGGATCTCTGGAACGGTAACAGTTAGGTGGTTTGAGGTTGAGCTCAAATGTTTACGACCATGATGCCCTTCCCACCTCTGGAACCTTGAAGACCTTGACGATGACCAGGAAAAAGTAAAAGGATCTTCACAATGGTACGTCGTCGGGGGTTCGTTACATTTTTAATTTAGAGTTATTTGATGTTCAGAAATTCTCAAAAATACTTCAACTTTCCATATACTTTTTTACAATTTGTACTGATAGACCAGCGCGATTATTTAGAGGTTTTTTGTATTGCGAAATGTTGCATGGCGAATGTCGTTTGTTCAAGTATCGACACCGAAATGCTCTGCAAGTGATCCATATTTTGTTACACCCTCATCCAATGATTGTTGACAATTATACAATTTTGTATTACATCTTTGCCACTTATCATATTGACATAGACTTGTATTATTTTAAAAGCGATTAAAATAATGTCCTCATTCATTATCATTATACTTTATATTCTAGGAAATTATTGAATCAGGACTTACTCTCATTTAGGATAAAATTACTATTTAATGTTTATAACATTTTGTTTTGTTGTAAATAATAATATTGTCTGTTTCGTTATCTTAAATAAATTTTATATTTTATTTTGTATTTTTAATTTGCCCTATATTTTTATTATTGGTATTTTAGTTTTTTCTATGTTTTAGATGTTTTCATTATTTTCAGTGGTAGCCTACCCCACCTAATATTACGTCTGATTTTACACATACGTCATCTTATTCGTGATGTGTAGTTGTAATTGTTAAAATATAACAGTTGTATGGGAATAATGTTTAGGATAAATTCGCCTTACTATTAGGCTTACATTTTCGATAAAATCAGTATTAGGAGGGCAATCATGCTAACTGCTATCTCACATAAGTAAGTAAGACATCTACAGAGCTCTTTCACGCTGATGATTTTTAGTCAAAAAGACTTATATGCATTCAAATTAAAATAATTTAGGAGTTTGATTATTGCTAAATTGATGACGACACCGACGCCTAATCAGTAATCAAATCTGAATTGAGATAATTTGAGTACTAACCATTGATAATAAAAATCTAATGCAAGATTATAAAATCCGTAAAAATCTTTAGTGTAAAAGATCTCATCTTTGCATAATATACCACTTCTTTTATACCGAAAGAAATGGTACAAGTTTTATCAAAATGAATATACTTTATAATACTGGCTAAATGTTACGCATATAATCATTCATAACCAATAGCATCGGCAGTTAAGTATCACATTGTATCGGCACTGGTATCCGTTTATGTATAAATAAAGTGTTAAAACAAAAAGTGCTGTATTATTGTCTACTCTTTACTGTTTGATACATACCTATGCATGGTAAAATTATTGTATACTACTGGGCATCAGGAATAACGCTAGGTCTGCGTAGACACCCGTGATACAAATAATGTCCACCTGGTTGTTCATATTCGTGGGTCTACTTTTCCACCTCATAGGGACAGCTTGTAGGGTCTAGTGGTACATGTCAGGGCTGAAAGAATAGCGCATATTCGGAATACCTGTGAAAAACAATAATAATGCCTTGATTTGGTAGACAGGACTGTAGACTTGCAAGCTCATGGAACCTAGTGATATAGCGTGTTATACCTAATGGTTTTATCAATAATCCAGACCAAGCGAGTTTATGTTTATAGAATTGGAAATGACTAGTAATTATTTTGCCGCTGGAAATTCCGAAGAACGGTGGTTATACCTATATGAAATGTGCGAATGAAGATGCAATTCACCTATTAGACTTGAAGCATTTCAATAACAATAGGTTAGGAAATAACTGATTCTCGCAAAAAAACTCGAGTCATACAACTGGATGTTATGGTGAGAGAATAAACGTGTTAAGTAAGTATTTATATTTAAGGTATCATACAAAAATAATCTATTAGTTACGAAGTCTTCTCAAACACAGGTCAAGCTATCAAATCACACGTTTATATTATTTTCGCGATGGAAATCTGGATCCGCGTGGCGCCCATAGATGTGTATCACGTTGATCTGTCTATTTTGGACAAGTTCGTCCAATAGACTTGTTTTTGGTTCATTGGTGACACCGCTCCGCACACCTTCAGTACCATCGGACTGGCCACCTCCACCGCTAGAAAGTATTTCGTTGAGAATGGTAGCGAGAAGGTTAAGCGTACCAGCGTTAGTCATAATTGGTAGCGCTGAAACGAAATAAAATGATCTATTCTATAGTTAATAACTATATCTACGCAAATATCTATACGTACTTTACCTACTCATTGATGTTCTAATTAAATTGATAATCGATCAATTGAGTCTTACCACTACACCACAATATTTCATGTTTAACAAAAGGTAGTTTTTATAAACTATTATCAGATAGTAAATAGCTATTTTTCAAAAACTGGATTGATTCCAATAATTCTTTAAACCTACAAAATCATCGAAATATTAAAGTAATGTTGTCTTCAGAAATATGTAAGGTATACGAGTATATCTACAAAACACTGATACTTTCTACGACCAGTCATAATAAATCTTTGTAGACGGTCATAATGATTAGTATCTCCTATAGGTATACATTATTCAATTATTTTCTACTTGTATTACGTAGGCATACAAAAACCAGGAAGATCTTACTTATTTATCTTTCTATGTACGAGTAGTGTACGTACCGCATAGTACAACAATTAAAGTGCAAAACATTTTTAATTTAGGTATAAATACGTTCGAATGCGGTTGGCATAGACTGCAATGGTGTCCATCGAACAACTAAACCTGCCTTGTAATAATGGAAACGCGGCCTAATGCTCGCTGGCAGATTTAGGATTTCAATACACAGTGCGACTAGCTAGTCTCTTGTCGCTTGTAATTTATAGGTTGCGATTTAGATGAGTCAGTCGGTCTCACATTTGGTCAATACCGATATTTTTATAGGTGTATTCCCTATTGACTAAATAATAGTTTTTCATTTTTACTTTTATATATTTTTTATACCTACTTCAGTTATTAATGTGAGTCGGTGTCTAGACCCTAGTTAAATTTTACTGATATAAATAATACTAAATATAAGGTTCACGTAGTCGTGTATTTGTTTATTATATTTCATATTTTAGAATACGTAGGACATAGGTAAGTAAATGGATCCACAGTTCAATATTTTCGATCGTCATATTTACCAAAGCCTAAAACTTTGCACTTAACATTATCTGAGCATTCAAGTAATGAATTGCGTTCTGTACCTAATCTAAAAGATTTCATGGTTTTGATTGGTAATAAATTGGTAATGAAAAGTGTTATTGATGTCATATATCTGCGATCAGGCTTGCATTGCATACCTTAAAACTTGCACTTTTTAATGTTTAGAACAAATCGATACGGTCATAATCTGATAGAGTAGCGCAGGCCCGCCGCTAGCCACCTGAGCGCCCGCGTGCAAAACCAAAAATGCCGGTCCCAATAGCCTCTTTTAGACGAGATACCCGTTCGCCCATTCCCCCCACGTCAAAATAAAAATTTGACTGATAAATCCATTGCGCACCTTGCACCCAGCTGACGAATCGATTTTGTGATGTGTTGTTGAGCATGGGATGGGTTAGTACGGTTAGTGGGTTATGGCTATAGTGGGAACAAGCCCGAAATTTCAACGCGGATCCGACTCGGATGATGGGTTAAGTACGAGGCATTTAGTGCCTCTTGGGTTCGGTTCTGAATCGCTAAGACGGAGAAAGTTCCTATAACTAGTAAAGGGCGCGGCGGCGGCGGTAGGCTCGCCACCTAAAACGTTTGTCCACAAAATCTTACGGCAAAAAGTTGGAACTACCTTTAAAGGTGGTTCCTTGTATACCCCCTCGGGGATTATGGATACAAAATATCTATATATTTTTGTTGTTGTAGACGTGAGTTTATGTATGAATATTACCTACCTACGTACGTTATTACTAAGATACTCCCTATAAAATATTTTCTAACTCGGTACTTGCACTTTTTTAATGTTTAACACTGTAAAAAGGGACGTTTTGTTGAGTGAGGTGAAGGAGCAAATTCCTATCCTCTTTCCTTTTCTTCATCAAATATATTCCTCGCCCTCTAATCTTTTCTAAGCCAAAAACCGCATCCTATCCCAGGTTGGTGGTCAGCTGAGAGATCCACTTGGTCCTCTTACCTTTAGCTTCGCCATCCACAAGGTCATTTCAGATATTAAATCACCCTTGAATATTTGGTACCTCGATGGTACAATCGGGGAAAGCCGGAAGATGTTGCCAATGATATCAGTGTGTTCTGCGTATAAGGGAGTTGGAACTGGAGGTAAACTCGGCCATGTGCGAATTCTACCCTTGCAATCCTGACTCTCGTTCTTCTTTTCCCCTTTTCTCGTCTATGTTGCCTGGCCTCAAGGAACTGAGTTTTTCTTCCTTCACTCTTCTGGGTTCTCCCATTTTCCCTTCAGCAGTTCCTGAGGCTATTGAGGCACGGAAAAGGCTCCTTTATTTCGCTCACGAACGTCTTAAACATCTTTTGGCTCATGTAGCTTTGGTTCTGTTACGGATGTGCTTTGCCGTGCCTAGGATCACTTACCTCCTGAGGACTGCGCCCACCTGGCTGTTTCCGGATGAGCTCCACTTCTTTGATTGTGCCCTTAATCATACTGTCGAGACCATCCTGAACGTCTCCCTCAGTGATGACTAATGAGGCCAGGCGGCTCTGCCAATTCGGCATGGTGGCCTGGGCGTGCGGCGTGCGCGGGATGTGAGCCTGCCGGCCTTCGTGGCGTGGCGGGGTTTTGTGGCCAGGCGAGCATTCCCTTTGCTGCCGACGCTATAAAGCCGTGGACGGCTCTCAACCGAGGCGCACCTATGCCGGAGGATACCCTAGGTCAGCGCTCGTGGGATGACGTCAGGTGCAAGTCTATTCTCGACGGGCTTATGGCAAGGTCAACAGGAGCGGATATCGCGAGATTGAGGGCGGTGACGCGGGCAGAATTCAGGGGCGTGGTTGCACGCGATACCCTCTCCTCACATGTATTTCTGTAAACAATTACCTAAATAGAAAAATAAAAATAAAAAATGTATTTTTAGATAACAGGGTTTTGCGTTTTTTTGAAGCTTCATAAGTTAGAAACTATAGGACATTGTTATTTTAGTTTCTATGGAGATATAGCTTATAATTTTGGTTTCTAAAGCATATTTTTACACTTTTATTTTTATTTTTGATACTTTTATTTTTCTCCATACAATTTTGTATGAAAACTTATTTCAGGTGAATTATATATTTTTTTACGAAAATTTAACATAGAAAGTGTTTACCTTTGTAGTATTTTTATATTCATCAAGACACGTAACATATATTATATATATTTTTAATATTTAGGCTTTTTTTTCCATACTTGCTCTGCAGTGTACTTTCAGGACGTATTCGACGCGAATGTTGGGTTAGGTTAGAAGGCTAGGGCTGGGAGCGAGGGAGCGAGCTCGATTTTTGTTCGGATCTGACATGGATCTGACAAACCCATAGGTTTGGTTAGAGGGCTAAGTCGAGAGCGAGTGAATCTAGCTTGAAAATTCAGCTCGGATCCGACGTAAGTGATGAGTTAGGCTAGAGCGCTAGGGCGGGAGAATTTTTCTCGGATCTGACATGGATTATGAGTTTGGTTAAAGATCGCTGAATTCCCCCCCCCCCCCCCCCCCCCCCCTGGACGTGCCTCCCGCACGCCTTGCACGCCCGCTCGTGGCGGGCCTGGAGAAGCGCAACAACAAGTAGGTAGCGGTACGTATATCAAATATCCATATCCCATCAGATTGATAGGTATAATTTACTCGTAGGTAATGGCTGTGCCTACATAATGTCATTATGCGTGTAACCCATGGATGAAGAAAAGGGATTTAGGGATAGAGCGTCTATCTAAAAAGTCAGTTTATTTGGGATTTTTAGTAGAACTATAAAAATTTATATTTAGCAACTTTGAATTTAGCTGTCAAATATGTCTGCAAGTAGAGATAGTAAGTAAGATAAGATAAGTAGTTCTACTAAATTAAAAGCTAAATTCAAAGTTTAATTGTCAATATAAAATAATACTAAAATAACACTAAAATAAATGCTTAAGCTAAAATTACAAAATACTAAACTATTTTACAAATAAAATACCTGGCCCAGGTCGCTCCCTGCAGGGAGTGTCCCGAGGAGGCTGGCGGCGTTGCCCCGCTGTACAGCGAGGCTTATACGCTGAGATATATCAATTCAAATGTCTACAGTAGACATAGATATTTTACAGCTAAACTCCGTGTTGCTAAGTATAAGTTTTTTAAATTCTACTAATAATCCCAAGTAAACTGACATTTTAGACAGACGCTCTATCGCGCATCTCCGCCGATGTTGCTAAAATATTAGAACTAAATTTACGCGTCAAACTCTTAAAGTCATAACACTGGCGCGTAGGTGGGCTGTTGAAAATACGCTCAACGGTAACCCGTTTCAACGAAATAGAAAATTGAGTTTTTCTGCGCTGCATGTAGCTGTTGCAGGAAAATAAAGGCCTAAATGGTTTACTAATTATTCTTTTTTATCAATTTAATTTAATTTAGGAAAGATCTGACAGACTACTATTTCCTAAAATTAGTTAGGTAGTTTAGTTTCCAAGACATTGGAGTATGTCTAACTGACGGATCTCTGGAACGGTAACATTTAGGTGGTTCGAGTTTGAGCTCAAATGTTTAGGATCATGGTGCCATTCCCACATCTGAAACCTTGAGGATTTAATGACGACCAGAAAAAGTAAGGGGATCACCACAAATGGTAGGTCGCAGTTTTTTAATTTTTAATTTAGATTAATAGATTTATTGACTCTGCTGCAATGCATTTTGAAATCTAAAAAAATGTGTATACATGTGTGTAAATTATTTATGGTGAATTTGATGATAAGCATTGTCATTACTGGATTAAAAGCGCAGAAGGCGCTGCTCTTGGATGAAAGAAGAAAATTCCCTTTGTAGGAGAGGGCGCGCGTTCATTCCTTTATGGGAGCTATCATGAGGTTTAACTCAAATTTGAAGATTTCTGTGGCTATGGGTGTGACAATTATTAATGAAAATAGAAACATGTCAGAAGACTATATTTTACACTTGAATATTATTTGAATGTTTCTTATTGTGTCTCTTGACTTCCTTTTTGTGACGTCCATACAAATGAACATTTTTTTGCTTTTTCTGAATTTCGTCCATCAGATTATTATTATCTTTGTGTGCTTCGTCAACAACTTCAGGATAGTTATTATTAATATAATTTAAGACAAGCTTTTCTTCGTTATGCCCATTAGGATGAGTCGTGGTAAAGCGTTGGTACAACTCTTTAAGGAAAAGTGCCATTTGCTCTCCCATTTCAACTTTTCCCTGGACTTTTATGGAGTACCCTTGACATATCGTTGGCAATACGACTGAAAACATTAAATATACCTAAGTACGTAGATTTAAAATAGATAGGTTAATAAGACAGTTACAGTTTTACAGTGTAGTGTAACAAACCTTAGTAAACAAAATAGATTAAGTATATTTATCAAGCAATGTCAGCTTGTATGTATACCTATTCTTTATATTTAATTATAATTGATTATAAACTTACCATACAGCACAATGAATAGATAAATCATATTCTAGTTCAGAAAAGCTAATACTTATAACGATCAAGGGTTAGCTAGTTCTGAATGAAAAAAATAGCAAATTATTATTCAGTACATAATTTAGTGATAGGCAAATCTGCCACATCCCATTAATTTTTAATTTAAAAACTATTCACCCGATAATGAATCGTTAAAATACCTAGCACATAAAAGAGTTACGCAGTTGGTATGTGCCGTATGTAGGTATATACCCCTACTTTCATTTGTGGTTTCGTAAATACCTATTATGAAATGTCTAACTCAAAGTACCTATACAAAGTTTTTCAAATAATATCAAATTGGCACTATCATGTGACATTCGTCCCTAACTAGTTATGGGTCACTAATATCACAGAGTAGGTAGTTAATAAGAATATTACGTACATACATGTTATATTATACATAAGTATTTTAGTGAATGTTTAAAAGTACAAAAGCGTATCGAAGTGACTAACGGCACTGTATCGGTATGAATATTTTGGGCTTCGACATATTTAATATCCATTTATCTCTCATTCGTATTTATAACTTGACACTACTTTTATAAAATATAGGTATCTACATCTGTTGATGCATTTTTAGTCATACATAACATAAAAATATACATACATAAATACGAGAAGATGCAACGTGCGATTCGGTTTCCATAAAAATAAGAAGAATAAGAATAGTTAAATGAATGAAAAATAAAAAATAAAAAAAATGATTTTAAATGACACATTCATATAGAATTTTTGCAATAGGTATTTTCGCTCCGTCCATTTGGATCCACAGCTCGGATCCACATGTGGATCCACGGACACCTTTTTTTCCTCTTCGATCCACACGTGGATCTATTATTATCACCATCAGGTCAATCATAAAAATAATAATACAGTTTAGAACTTTAATATGATTAATTATCAACATTCAGTATTTCTATGAAAACTTGCAAGTTTATAAATTAAATCTTTTTATAAGATAAATTGTATTTTTTTACAGTACAATATCATTATTGGCCTGCGTAACAATATTATCTACAGTTCTATTTCGACAAGTACTTTATAACATAAATGTGTACAATAATTTGTATGGAAACCGAATCGTATATTGTACTTAGTTCGTTTGAGTTTCCTAGTATTCTAATCTCAGTTGGTCTCATAGAGACATTTTATCCTTATAAGAAACAGGATCGATTGACGCCATAAAAAGAAAACGTGAGAACTGCACTTTTTCTTGCTGACTCTACCACTTGTAGTAAATAATTCCAAAAGTTAGGGAAGGTCTCTAAGAACTAAGAACGTTTTTCTGTAGCTATAACGGTTCAGGTAACTGCCTTTACTGGCGCGTCTCAAATAAGTAGTGCGGATTCCTATATATAATGGGCGAGGCTCGGTTCGCACTTGGCCGTTTTTTTTTGTATTTCTGTCGTGAAAGTAAGAGTGCCATAGGTACATTGTTCGGCCATGTAGTTTTTCTTACCATCCAGAAGAACAACCGTCACAGAAAGTTCGTGTTCGTTCAATGTATAGGCTCATACATCATCATTCTAGTGAAGATAGGTAAATGTACAATAACCAATAATACACATTAATACATTAATAATAACCAATAATACATTTAATGTACAATAACTAATAATACAAAGAAACGCTTGAGTGTAAGTACCTACCCTCCCAGCTGCTGGTATTACGGGATGGTGGCAAAACCACCTAGGAAGCGAACGAGTACTCCCATTAGGGCATGCCCTTACTAGGTCACGTTATTTTTTTCACACTGTCATGCAGATTTTGGAAAGAGTAGAAAAAAAATCAGAAAAATTGCTTTGGCTAAATCGCAGTAACTTATTTGGGATCAAACTCCTGTACTTATCTATATTTATTTCCCTAATGTTGCTGTTATTTTCTTTAATTTTATGCAATGAAATAAATGAAAAGTAATTCCTACATAAGACATAAATAATATAGATAGAAGATTAGATAAAATAAGATTTAAAAAATGTCCTATATGTAATTACTTTTGTACCAACTGGGGTACCTATAATTTTTTGTATTTTGTCTCCTTAACTTATTAAATAATTTCAATAAATCATAACAAAAACACAAGGATTTTGAAGTTCACCCTATATGTAGACTGCTCGCTAGAGAAGTCAAATGTATGTTTTTTTATGTAGGTATGTATGTATGTATGAAAATATATGAGGCAATTCCGTGGCTCGCTGTCAGTGCTCACATCATTGTACTAGAGGAGAGGGCGCTATTAGTCCGATTTCTGTGCAAAAACTAAAAACATATTGCGACAGAGTTCCAGTATAGCTAGACTATATTGGATGCTATCTATGGTTACTTATTCAAATGTTCTTATTTTAAACGGAACATGGGTTCTGATAAATATGCCTTTACATTTATGCTATCTACGAGTATTGTAAAGCATCGCTAACTGAAAAGAATTTTAAGTAAATCCCTATACCTACTTACGTCAAACTTATTTTATCAGTTCACTTAGTTAATAATTCAGCAGGTTCACAGGTCGCTCATTATTATACAAGGAATACAAATGTATTGTAACTACAAGACACCGCGACTCTGCACAGTTTGTTCCCACAACTAAAATACGACGGGAGTGTTGATTAGAAGAAAAAAAAGGGAAAAAGGAAGATTTGAAATTTAATTGACAGCTGTAAAATAAATAAAAATGTTTCAAGAAAACGAAGGTAGCGCCAAAATTGAGAAAAAAAAGTTTGAATCGTCTATTAGTGAATTGAAAAAGAAAACATTTGTATCTGCTGCTGATATTGAAAGTTATGGTAAGTTGGTTTTGTCAGAGACAAATAAATACAGACCTATGATCTGATGTTTACGGTACGTAAAATTGATTCAACACTTACAAGACTAAGAATGACTTGTGCCAATAATTAACTCGTGAACTGTCTTATTTTCATACAAATTCGATCTCAGGTTAGCGTTAACCTGAGATTTAATGGATAGCGCAGGGCGGCGTTAATGGTTTTTGGTAGATATACGAGTATGAGCATGATTCAACTCGTTTAAGTTTTTACCTAGTCAAAAAAGCGCACTCTTGGAAGATTATCTACTGAAAAGAAATGAGTGTTCAAGTAGCTTTAAGGCTAATGGGGTAGCCCAGTAGCCTAAAACCTACTTGAAAACAATGACGTCTCAAAAATAAACTTAGTGAAATAATCACGGTTTGTTCGGAAAACCGCAGTTATTACAGGGTTCTTAGTCTACTATTTGGTCTGATTGCTAATTTGTTTGGAAACCAATAGATCAACGGAGGAAAATCTATCATTTTTTATTTTATTTATAACTCTCACGTCCATAATCCCTGAAGGGGTAGACTGAGGAACCGCCATCATCATAGTTAATGCCTATTATAAACATGCCATTGACATGTAATTAGACATGCTGTAAATCACACTGGTATGGTACACTTGGCTGAATTCAGTTTGACTGTAACTAGCGCTTTTTAATTTACATCAAAATTTTGTGAAATATATTTTATTTCTCATAATTGTTTAAGTGTTGCCTTGGTATTTTTAGGGAGGTAGATAAATAATTATGACTTGATTTTGCAATAGTATACGAGTGTATAATTTGATGACACAACTAGGCATTAACCCGACACAACCTGCGGACTTTCTCCTTTCAACAAAAGCCAAAGCTGTAATAAAATGTTTGTTTCTCCGAAATAAACTTCAATTTTGAAACTCTTAGTATAACAGTTTAGTATAGGATCTACCTGTATTCAACTATAAAGGTTTTATTACACTTTACTGAATTCAGTTGACTAGTCAACCATTTAGTTGACTAATTAAAGCCTTCTACTTAAAGGCTGTAAATCACAGACTAACCGTTACTATTCAGTAATTCGCATTCGCATTTACACGGAATTCAGTCAAGTGTAATAAACGCTAAAAAAAGGTATAACCAGACCAGGAAAATAAAAATCCTGCGATGAGGATGCCACTGCTTCTTTTTTTATTGAGTACCTACGCAGTAGAAAAAATAGTTACATTTAAGTCCGCAAAATGGCGTGGGTTTTTATATTTTGTAGTCAAGATTTACTCACTTATTATAGTGACTCGAGCCTCGACACCCAATGCGATAGGGGAAGTTAGTTCAAAGCGGCCATAGAAGGCAAAGCGATCATACTTAATTGCTCAGCAATTTGAAATGGTAGCGCGCCTCTGCCGTTCCTTCGCATAGCCTACCTCCCGCCCCGGGTAGTTGTCCGGTAGCGGTGGGATCGAGCGCGTAGCTGCATAGACGAAAATAATTTCTGTTCTTTAAAAAAAAATGCAAAGTAAGTTCAAACTGTTACCTAATCCCTTTATATTTAGGTGGTTTCATTATGCGTCCCAAGCAGCACAAACTAGCTGTACAAGAGCTGATGGATAGTTCTTCTTTAAGCTATTTTAAGAGGATGTTTAAAGTACTGAAAAAGCGCTTATAAGAGCGGATTATGCCCAAAATTATACAGCCTCTTTATTTAGAAGGCCTGGTTAAAGTTATTACAAAAGCTGTATTATAGCTGGTTTATTAAGGCTGATTATTAAGCCTTTGCTCTAAAATTTCGGATTGCAATTCAACTTTGGGCTGTAATCCAGTATGTACCTATATATTTCTTTGAAGGTGTATAACGCTTGTATGCTGCTTTGGGTGTGTCGTTACTTATTGATTTGGCATTTTTCGTATAGTATTTTTTCCAAAATGTAGTAAAGAATGTGAGTAGAGTTCATTTTAATAACAAAATGGTCAAAAAAGGCAAAATGGTAAAAAGGTAGAAGTTTTTTTAATGACCTTAACGTATAATAATAAACACACAACCAACACACACACACACACACACACACACACCACCCCTTTTATTAACCTTTATTACTGTTCTTATTTTTCTTTCTTCCAAATTTTGTACTTTAGTTCTGTTTATGTTCATTTGCACTGGTCAAAGAAGAGATCTGTCCTCCGAGATACAGGAACTTCCTAGTTCGGAGGTCAGCGCCTATAGTAGGATAACTGGTTGCTCATTAATTTTATTAAATTTAATGTAATATATGCTTAAGTTCCTACTCCACTGTAATTTTACCGCACAAATAAACTATTCTTATTCTTATTCTTATTCTTATTCATAAATACTAGAATTTTGTTTATATATACATATATAAATTAAGTAAAGTTTAAGAATACTTTCAAGACTGACCAAAAACTTTTTTTTCTGATAAAATATATGATGCGTTAATTTTTTGGCATTTTATTTCGTCAAAATTGACGAATTACGATATACAATGTATGTAGAGAGTCATAATCATATAAAATCAAAATGTTTTTTATTTAAAAAAAATTATTGTGAATATTTAAGCTGGCCACGTTGCCAATGCCCCGACCGCTTTAGGCAGCCAATCGGGAAAATCGGTTTTGACAAGTTTTCGTAACTTGAAATATGTGTGCTTATTTTGAAATTTGCACAAATTTGTCTTGCACATTATAAAAATAAAATAAAATATCTACCCTTTGGTATAAAATCACCTCAAATATTGTATCGCTTTACCAGTTTTTTTAAAGTCAAAATTAAGGTGTCCGCTTTGAGCGTACCTCCCCTAAATACTACGTGCCAATACCCTCGTAGATAGAAACCTATTTCCATACAAAAGTTACACGTGATCCATTTGTCTTTATTTATTCAATTGTACTACTATTTACATTTCAATAAAATATTCGTGTCCGAGCGGGCTGGAGAAAGCTGACTATAGCTTACATTTACCACTAAGGGTCGGTGGATTGTGCGTTGTGCGTAATATACTTACTCGCTGCGCTATGAAGTGACGATCGGCGTAAATTATGTTATGAATTGGCGACAGTACCTACTACCATGATTGACCTGATATATAATAGTTAAGTAAAATATTGCACGAATACGTCATGAATTTGTGAAATTTCTTGTATGGAAACCGTTGCACATAATGAAAACGTTAACTGAAACTCCCGGATTAGGAAAGTGTTTGTACCTACACATAAACTACTTAGTGCGTGCAGACATTTTTTTCAAGTCTGGGTGATATGCTTTGTGTACTGTCCTGGGCCATTGCGTTGTTGTGGACCTTGTGTCCTTGATCTTCCCCATCAGCTGTTGAAACTTTATCCACTAATTGCGGGACATCCTATATGTGCTTCGGTATATAGGTATAATGTTTATTTATTTTCTTTTGACCCTCGCAGTATACCTACAAGACGAAGTATAATTTAACATTAATATTTTAGTGTAACACCTTGAAATCGCCACAATACCAGTCGATGTAAATTTTATAATCACGACACGACTTAGGAAGTGTTACACTGTAGGTATAAGGTAAGACCATTACCTCGTTGTTTATAATTATGTGTAAACAAATTCTTACCTACTACACCACATGACCTGTTTAACCAAAGGAATATCATATTACTACTTAAATGTGCAACATGTTTTATTATATTTTATAAATGTGTTAATTAGGTTAATTTTAATGAGTAATGATGTCATAAAAAGAAACAGATGAGTAGGTACCCATGCATTTTTATTCGTGCTATCAAACTCTTCGAACTCGATGACAGAAACTTAGTTTTGTATTTTGTATTTTATATTACAGAACCCTAACCAACCGCTAAGCATAATTAACCAGTAGACAATAACCTTTCATTGTTTGATGTAAGTAATTATTAAACTTGCAAATTGGTTATTACAAGATTGTTAAAAACTTAGGCTTGTGCTTAAAAATAAGGAAATTAATCTGTTCGTAAATTTTATTTTTTGTTTAAACTACGAGTATTTTATTAGGATAGCTCACAGCTAATATAATAATATTAATAATAAATAGTAATAATTTTATTATTAAATTATTTATATTATAATTACAGTAGGAAAGAAAATGTACAAAAATAAAAATTAAATGTTACTTATAAAATGTCTTAAATTAGGCCCGTGTGGTAGGGTACCAAGGATGCTGGCGGCGTTGCCCCGCTGGATCGCTATGCTGATCCTTTGGGCGAGATAGGCGCCAGTCCTTGGGACCCTCGTGGCATCAAACAAACGCTTGGACAGCTCTCGGAACAGTGACCAAGCTCCAGGGCCCCAAGGACCAAGGGTCTCTACACCAAATGCTTCAAAGTTGTATTGGTTGCTGATGTCCCTGTATTTATGGGCCTTAAGGCTCTCAGCCCCACGTTGGGCGCCACTGCTACAGTCTGTCCTTAGATGCCGGCTAGCAGGGTTCTACGACAGTGCGCAGATGAAGTAATAGAAGAATTTGGTGATAAATAATATATTGTAAGGAAAATAACACAGAAACAGTAACACAGAAAATAGGTAGTAGTAGGAAATACAAGTGAACGGGAGACGTCCGTTCGAGACAAAATACAGAGAATAAGTGAAAATACAAATAAAACAATGGAAAATAAAAATAAATTAATGGAATAATGAAATTTAGAAATGGAATGGGAACATGATTTTGAATTTAAATGAAGAAATGAAGATGCCAATACGAAATGAGATGAGATAAACGCTAACGATGAGGTTGAAGTTGATGGCAAGGAGGTTGATATGGACGATGAAGTCTACATCGTTACAAGCTTATTATTAATATTCACCTAATTCAAAATTCATAAGTCTGTATGTTCTGTATTATTTTTTTACTTAATTATATTAGGAGAGAGCAGCCTCACTTTTGAATGTCAACGGGCCCACGAACGTTCCCTCGACGATCCTGACGGCTTTTGGACGGAGGTAGCTGGCGAACTGGAGTGGACCAGACCTTGGGACCGTGTGCTGGATAATACGAACCCGCCTTTTACTAAATGGTAAGACATTTGACACTTAAGTATTACACATAAACCTAAATATCAAGGCATACCCATAAAGTTTAAATATAGTAATAGTTCCTATAGATACCTAATATAAAAGTTCTTTAGGCGTGCCACGATTGAAGGGACTACGTTTACGTTGAATACTAATTAAGACCAAAGAATAATCGAAGTATCGATGGGCATGCCCATACGCTAGTAATAAGTCAATACATCTGCTGATAATGTCGTAAGCAGTAAGCCGCGTGAGACCCGGCCTTACGAATATTTAGGTTACCTAACCACATGGCTTGATTTTTCTATACTCTTTAGGTAAGTAGGTTTATCGGGGCCCCAGCTTTCATGGGAGATGGCTCTCTGGCTTCGACTCTGTCTGTCAATGATTTTCGCTTTTTCTTACATTTCCTTTGATTTGGTACGTTTTGTGTGTACTGTATTATCTAAGTTAGTTTTAGTTACTATTAGATTTAAATTCTATAATCGTTATTTTCTTAGTTTTAATTCTGGTCAAATAAAGATATATCTAAAAAAAATAAGCCTGAGCATTAACTTACTGTGACCATAAATTAAAAACTAGTATTTTCGTGATATTGTTTCTTAAAAAAACATGCAAAAGCAATGGCGAATGCGAACGTGATAATTAGATATAATTTTCTCTTCCATGACAGGACTACACGATTGTAAATAAATATGCTGTATAAACAACCAGATATAGTGGAACTCTCTCTCTCTCTCTCTCTCTCTCTCTCTCTCTCTCTCTCTCTCTCTCTCTCTCTCTCTCTCTCTATGTAGAATTTATGGAAACCGGAATTATAAAATTGACGTCAATTTTAGTGCTTGGCTTTTAGCCCAATCGGATGTTGCTCAGTTCATATGAATTGAATTATAATGTCCAAAATTTATAATGTCATCGTTATTATATAGTAGTCGCATATATTTTGGTACGAGGAGTTTTTTTCAATGAATTTTTGTAATTGAGTGTCCTTTCCCCACTATTTACTGACAGACATTTCAGAACTTCATTATTTCATATAAAATTATGCTAAAGCGAATGTCTTAGAACATCATAATTGTTTTCAAAATTATAGCCACTACGAAAACCTAGTCTTATAGAATTTGAACAGAATTATTTATTACAGTGTGTGCAATGGCAAGGAATGATAATTGAGTGATACAATTGATAAAGGACAGGATCTATAAACTGAACTTATAACTTTCCAATAATAAATCATCAACATATTCTAAGATCTAACATTGACTGTACTTATTCTGTTAAGGTGGGTAGGAGGAGAGCTGTCGGTGTGCCACAACGCGGTCGACCGCCACGTGGAGGCGGGTCGCGGCGACCAGATTGCTCTGGTGTACGATTCACCCTTAACTGATACCGTGCGCAGAATAAGCTACGTAGAGCTCAAAGACCAGGTCAGTATCATTTCATTGATAAAAAAAATTTTTACACATTTCTTATAATAAAAGTGTCGTGCCGGCCATAAAGAATAGCACCACCACAACTCTTCCCGTAGATGTCGTACGAGGTGACTAAGGGTGGTTACTACACCTAGTAGACGGCGATAGGCTCGCCCCACATATCACGTTTGTTCACCAAATCTTACAGCGAAAATTGGGAACTACCTATAATGAAGGTGGTTCCTCTGTCTACCCCCTCGGGCTATGCTATATCTTATGATAGTCTTAGTTCACTGATTTTCATCACAAGCAGTCCTAGTATAGAAAGATGAAAGAGTGCTTTTGATTTCGATTTTTAATTTTAGAATGTGTCTTGACTATGTGCAGAGTCAGTTTTGGGAGTATACCACCAAATAATGGACCTATATATAATTTAATTTTACTCAATTAATAATTTTTTTAAGATTTCATACAAATCGATCGGCTGATCGATATAAAATGTATGGAGAATCAAACGCTTTTCAATTTATTTTAATTCAAACTTACAGTAGTAACAGGTAAGGTAGGCTAAGTAGGTACAGGTAAGAGATACTAGTAGTTATTTGAAGATGTAACCTGACTCAGGGTTCAAAATATATGCACTCACTCACCCTTATTCAATGTCTGGCTATCTGACTTCCAACTAGGTTTCCCTGTGTGCGGGATATCAGAAATCCATTCATGTGTCTCACTCGATACGTTTTAATTTACACTCAAGCAAATAAACAAACGTGCAGTACGTTTGTTTATTTTTTTACTTTAAAATTAATTGAAACAGATTTTGCGAAAATATAAAAGTCGTAGAACAAAACTGTTCAATTTTGGATAGGTATGTACTAAATACACCCTTATAGGAAGTTTTTGATACACCGCGCGGTGCTATGCTGTGCTGAACTACTAATGGGATCTTCCGTGTAAACGCCTAAAGTTACCCGTTATGCCCCAGGTTTCCCGGCTGGCTGGCACGCTAGCGTCCCTCGGTGTAACCAAAGGATCCCGTGTGCTCATCTATATGCCTCTTATTCCGGAGGCTGTGATTGCGATGCTAGCAACCAATCGAATTGGTGCCATACACTCCGTCGTATTTGGAGGTAGGGTTTGTTCCTTACTTAAATGGCGTAGGCAATGTGACGCCCCCCTTCTAGATGGAGCGACGATCTGGGCAAGGTGGATGGCAGCGCCTGGATGATAAGAGCCGAAAATCGGGCTCAATGGCGCGCCCTGGCCGAGGCCTATATCCAGCATTGGACTAGAGTGGTCTGCTAATGATAATGCAATTCGCTAGAAATTGACGAAAATGGATTCCGCAGCATCACGCGGTACGGAAAAAAACCTGTTTGGTCTAATTTATTTATGTTAAGAAATAAAACAGATAAACAGATAGTTATCTAAGAAAAAATATGTTTCCTTGTAGATTGTTATTAAACTTGGTTATCTACGAGGATAAGTCGCCATAACAGGACTAAATGCCTTAAATGTTGCAAAAATATGTATTTATATTATTTACCCTGTGTCCTCAATTTTAAAATTTGCTATATTATCTTATTATTAGTCACGCGATCGAAATTGCTTTTAAAATCATGATTTAATTTAAGTTGATTTTAATCAGCCAAGTTTTAGTTTTAGAGTGTTTAATATTATTGTTGCACTTTGAGTATTTCATACTATGTTTGCGTAGTCAGCCAACTCTGTTAAAATCTATTTAATATACTTATAACTCCCTCCGCCATTTAATAATTAAAAATAACCTAATGTCAAATATAAGGAAAGAAGAGATTGTTAGGTATCGATATACTCGTATTACACGAGCAAGATATACTTACTCGTAGTACCTAGGTATTTGCAAAAAAGCAGTGATTAACACACGTTACGTTTTATCTAAGATCGTATATTATGATAAATTACTGCTTTATATTTGTTAAGACAGTTTATATTTATGACATATTTGTATTCAGAAGCTGCTTTGATGAGAATATCATATATTTTTCTGATTATTCAAAATTATACATATATTCATGGAAACGATCCCTTCAAAGCGTGTGGGTGGATGGTAATAGATGTGTAAAAGGTGTATGGAAATGTTCCTAGGGTTCGCTGCGAGGGAGTTGAGGACCAGAATTGAACACGCCGAACCGACTGTGATCATTGCAGCCAGCTGCGGTGTGGAACCCAATAAAATCGTTAGGTAATGTCGTTGCATCATCTTCAGTGAAATATTTTCTTCTGTATTTTACGAGATAAGTACAAAGTAGATCTAGGTCTATATTTCAGGAATCAGACTCAGCTAGGTTTTGTTCCATATAGCATAGGTCCAACGATATAGTATGTAGATAGATAATTCACAAGAATTATCTACTACTACTACAGTAAGCTTCTAGTTTTCTTACGTGTACACAAGTACACGTAAGAAAACTAGAAGCTTACTTAGTAGGAAACGTGTTTATTTTAAATTCGTGTCTATGTGCATAAGTATTGTGAATTTGTGACCTAGTGTGATGTTTATTTCCTTGGTTAATTTTACGATTAATTGTAGGTAATTAATTATCATACTATACTAGGATAAAACAAAAGCTAAAACTAAACTAAGGCTAATTAATTATTGTAGGTAAAAGTAACTAATTATTTAAGGATTTTTTAAATATTTATGAATTCATTTTCTCATTTTTAATCATCATTCTAGGTACAAAGACATTTTAGACGAAGCCATATGTCAGAGCACACATCAACCTCGCAATTGTGTCATATACCAGCGCCGTCGAGTTCTGGAATGTTCCTTAGAGAAGGATCGGGATATATGTTGGGAGAAGGCTTTGGAGGCAGAACCTGTGCCGTGTGTATCAGTGGAGGCGAACGAGCCACTTTACATTTTGTATACATCTGGTGAGTTCAATTTAATCGCTTGCCCCCGTTGATATTAGGGGTGCTACACACACACTCGGCTCGCCACGTGCAGGTCGGCATTAACTGTCAAATCAGTATGGCGTTTGACAGTTAAAGCCGAGCCGAGTATGTGTGTAGCACCTCTTATATTTTTATCTCGAAGTATTTCCCTGTGGTAATAAAGGAGCCTGTTTGACCCAGGGTTTTAAGGTATGCGTGTGCAAAATTTGGTTAGATCCGTAGGTACAAAGGATAAATGAACAACTTATATAAAAAACTCGACACTTTTACGAGTAGTGTATATAGAGAAGATGAAAATATTTTTTTTAACGATATTCCTAAAGTGTAAATCTAAAGTTGTTCAGTTACCCCTACAGAACACCTCTGTTTCGGCTTACAATGGATTATACGTGAAACAATGAATGCATCTGTTAGACAATCAATCACGTCTCAATTCGGACAACAACGTTACCTATATACACGCAATTACAAATAATTTGTTTTCTCTATCCAGGGACGACAGATTCTCCAAAAGGAGTCCAGCGGCCCATCGGCCATGCGGCTACACTATGCTGGTCGATGCATGCGGTATATGGTCTACAAAAGGGTGTGAAGGGCGTGTGGTGGGCAGCGTCTGACCTCGGCTGGGTTGTGGGGCACTCTTACATATGTTACGGACCATTACTAGCTGGTCTGACGTCTGTACTCTATGAAGGCAAGCCTGATAGGACCCCGGATCCTGGACAATATTTTAGGTGAGTTAGTTTTACCTAGTGGCAGTACAAGTGCCCAAGGCCAAATGGAGACCTATAGGTGATTATAATCGCTGCGTTGTATAGCGTGTCGCCCGTGTGGTAGTGTGGGACGTCCCCCTGCTAGATGGAGCGACGATCTGCGCAAGGTGGCTGGCAGCGACTGTATGAGAAGAGCCGAAGATCGAGCTCAATAGCGCGCCCTGCAAAGATTACATCTATGTCCAGCAGTGGACGAGAGTGCGAGCTAGCGATGCGATGATGATGATGAGTTTTACCTTCCGTATTTCGCCGAATCACGCGAATCGAGCGTGACGCTTCTGGTCGACAGTGTTTCCGTAATTGTAATGTCGTTGTGCTCTTAACGTTCCAAATAGACAATAACACGGAAAATCTGTTAAATAATAAATAATTAAACTTTAACAATGTCTCATTAGCATTAGAAACCTGAACTAACTCTACCCTAAAAGTTTTCCTTGTTTTATTTAAATTATATACAGAATCAAACACCTTACTACTAACATAGAAGTGGATGGTAGCAAATACCACATTCAACATCCCATGATGCAAGTACCTATCTTTCAAGCAAACTGCAGGTTATACCTACGAAATCACTTATGCACGCGTAAGTGCCACGTACTATCAAAACTGCACGCAGATTCTCTCACATGCATATCAGAAAAACGGCTTTACATGCAAGTTGTTGGTTTCTTGTGATTGGTTGTTGTTGTAACGTCATACCCGTCGTAAGGTCTTGCACAATGGAATCGTACGGGGTTAACATTTGATTTGATTTGCGGTGTTTTGCCCTTCTAGGATTATTGAGCAACATCGCGTAAATGCCCTCTTCACAATCCCTACTGCATTCCGCGTGCTGAAGCGAGCGGACCCAGCCGCTAAATATTCGAGACGATACTGCGGGAAGTCGCTGAAGACAGTATTCATCGCCGGCGAGCACTGCGACCAGGACACCAGGGTGAGTGGGAGCAGACCCAGAAAATAGGAGGAGGCATCGGTAAATAAATACAATGGCGGGGTAGGTATGGCAACCCTACCCTCCCTGGAACTGCCACTGTGTTTCAGAGAAGAACTTCAAACAAAAATGCAATTTAAGAAAGGGTTACTAAATTGACATTCTTCCTCCATTACCCCTCAATTATTTAAAGACGAAAGAACTCCAGGAGGATAAAGCTGCAATTCCTATGTGCATGTAAGGGTTGCTTGCAAGGTTTAAGTTACATTCAACTTTAGTAATAGTAGAAGAAATAGCGCTCATAACGCATATTATATGCGTTATGAGCGCTATATTCGTCACATATTACTTGTATTAGAAACATATATAGGGTCCTATTTTATTAGCCGCAAATATTTTTAGGGTGTCGTCTATAGGTTATAACAATAACGACAGATAAAAAAATATATTTTTTTAACAAACTAATTTTCGAGAAAAACGACAAATTTTTTTGTTTGAAAATTCTACAAATGAATGAATTATTGCTATTCTAAAACTGACATATTAAATAGGGTTAATTTTTCTCTAATATTATCTAGGGTTATATTTTCGTGTAAAGTGGTACAAATGACCAGCACATACCCCCACTAAATATTTGCTACTAATAAAAAAGGACCTTATATGTTTCTAATACAAGTACATACCTACATGTGACATCATACCTGCAAACAAGTTTTTGCACAATGCTAACCGGATGTTATTTCCTTATTGGCTCATATAAATACATAACAGAATTGAATAATGTCTACGAATTACATCATTCAAGTCCTTTTTACCCACGACGCAACGGAGAAGGTATATGCGTTTGACCTAAGAGGATGTTTGTTTGTTTGTGTGTGCACGTGTCTGTTCCCATCTTGCTCCGAAACGGCTGAACCAATTTCGATGCGGGTTTTAAAACTTTTATATCCAGATAGACCTATATTTTCTAATAACTACCGACGACTACGAATAACGTTTGAGGTAAGTTGAATAGTAAAACTTGAATAATTTAGTAGTATACGGAGTAATAGATAAAATGACTATACTAATTCTCCAGTAATTGTAAGTAGGTAATGTTAAAATGGATCACATAATTTATGCCCATGTCAATTAACGGGTATGTATCACGCTACACATGCAAATTGTGGTGGCGTATGTGAGACTATGAACTGTGGCCTTTCAGCCGCCATGTTAAAGTAAACAATAGGCTGCGATTTGAAATTATAAAGAAAATCGTATACGCGGAAACTGACGAAATTATTGGTAACAAAGCACCAATAACCTCCGTTCACAGAAACAGTGGCGTAACTAGGCGTGGGCGAAGCGGCCCCTTGCCTACGGCCTCGCACTTAAAGGGCCACTCGCACTATGGGTGACTTAAGACCGAACCCCATGAACTCTAAACAGTACGATTACCCTAAAAGACCACAGACAGCAAGACCGCAAATCACGCAAGGTAACAAAAAAAACTTTAAAAAAATATGCACTTCAATATTCCTTGCGCACTTATCTTTCACTATCATGAATTTGTCTTGGGTTTGCTTTTGTATTCACAAAACTATGGTAGGATCTCTGCATTGATCTTGGGAATAGATACTGAAAGAAAAGGGCCTCGCTGATGCGACTTCGCCCACGTCTAGATTAGTCCACGTTACGCCACTGCACAGAAAAACTACTCGTATAATGTTAGGAATATGGTTTGCCGGACGGAAAAGTTGAACAATTTTCAGTTTTCGAGATAATGTACTTTTTTTCAATATCAATAGGTATAATTACACTAGTAGCTTTCATCGTGTGCTCGGACAGGTGTTTTCAATTTATTATCCGTCACCATGGCAAATAGTGTATAAAATGTAAATGCGTGTGTGCATCTAACGCAAGTTGAATATTAATGATAGGTTAAGCCTAATTAGGGATGTTATATAGGTAGATACGTTTGAATACAGTTAAAAAATTGCCATTTTAGGCGGAAATGCGTACTATAACTATCAAGAATTCAAACAGGGTTATTAATGCTAGTCAAATCAAATCAAATCAAAATGTTTTTATTGTAAGTATAAGGTACTATAGTACATTATTTGTCTTTTTTTTACTCTTGCACCGCTCTAGTCTAAAAAAATACTACTTATCCTGTCGGAGTGCATCTCGATGAGTTTTTAAATAAAACGATGGTAATAATCCAACTAATTGTTTTTTCAGATTAGCAACGCCAGTATGCGCGATCGATCGCCCATAACACAATATTAGAAATCTTACTATTTTCCAGCAATGGGCAGAGAGAATATTCGGGGTACCAGTGCTGAACCACTGGTGGCAGACTGAGACCGGGTCCGCCATCAGTGCCGCTTGTCTCGGGTACGGCGTAAAGTCGGTGCCGCCCCACTCCGCCGGATACCCTGTTCCCGGATATGACAGTAAGAATTTTTCAAAAAATTTGCATAAATGTGGACCTCAGAAGCATTAAACTGTATGCCATAACCAATTTTACGAATGAGACAATTCTGTATAAAAATTGGTCATGTTTGAATTTTGATTAGCTGAGTATAAAATTGGTAAACGAATTCTTAAAGTTTTTAAATTATTTATTAAAGAAACTTCTGGTTATAATTTGTCACAATACCTAAGAAACCGGAAAATGGTAGAAAGACATTTACAGTATTATGCTTCTGAGGTAAGTAGTAAATAAAAATAAAAATAAAATAAGGTCCAGAAATTAGCCCTAGCACAGACCTCGGTCATTTTGGGCTGTTGCAGCACACCATTAGTCATTTAATTACCTGAATATCGCTTGCCTGTATATCACTAATTACTGTATATTGTGAAATACTCGTATGTCAACAGCCTCTGCAAATTGTTGTAAGCTCTAATTAATATTTTCATACTTTATTTATCCAGTTCGTACACTTAGAGAAGATGGCACGGAGTGTCAAGCAGGTGAAGTGGGTAGATTGGTCGCAAAACTACCTCTACCCCCAGGGTTTGCTTCCACGCTGTGGCAAGCCGATGAACGTTTCAAGAAAACTTATTTCGAATCCTATCCGGTAAGTCAAGTACCGTTTATTATAAATACAAGTTGGAAGCAAGCTATAGCGAGGCCATTTCAGTTCCAATCCACAGCCGTTAAAAATTAAAATGGAACTCGCTCATTCACTCGTCAACACCAGAAACATGGTTTTGCTTTATATAATTATTTACTTATTAGTTAAATTGGTATAAAGACAGTTTCAGATACTATTAGACTATGCTAGTAGATATTTACATAGGCATATATACTTTCTCGCTATCTTCCTCTATACTTTAAAATAAAAAGTCCTTGACCAGTACCTAATTATTCATATAGTCATTCCGGAAATTAGACGCAATGGACCGGACCGTATCTTTTAGGAAGATCCACACATACAAACCAACACGCCCTAATTAGATCACAATTAGAGTTGGTAACAATTTTTAAGCATACTAATAATCACGTAATTAGGTTTTTTTCTTTACGAACTTCTATTCTATCCAATAATTTTCCACATCTTTAGAAAGAGATGTCACTAGACTTTTGGTAATGTAATAGGTCGCTTTATACAATGCAATTGTAAGTAAAAAGTAATTTTGCCTAACCCTTTATATACTATTTATTTATTTAAGGGGATCTACTCGGCACACTATCGCTGCCAATTGAAAAAAAATCATAATTGTTTCATTATTATATACGTTTTATTTAAATAACATAAGTACAAATATTTACAAATGAATGAAATAACAAGCTTACATAAAATAATGGCTTATATTTATTAATAATTATTTAAACTGAATTAATGAACTTGATTAACATTTAATACATATTTTGAACCAGGGCTATTACGACACCCAAGATGCTGGTTGGATTAGCACGGAGGGTGGTGTGTGGGTGGTAGCACGAGCAGATGACGTCATCAACGTGGCTGGCCACCGGCTGTCCACGGCGGCCTTGGAAGACGTGGTTCTGAAACATGCAAGGGTGGCCGATGCAGTCGTCGTGGGAGCGCCAGATCCAACGAAAGGAGATGTGCCTTTGTGCTTATATGTAATGAGACCTCCGCAAGATAGTGAGTATCAGTTATTGATGACTAAATTATTTCAGGGCTAACAATTATCAATATATGGGTAATTATCGGCCTATATTAAAATCACCACTTTTAGGGCTCAGTAGGTACTCTCCGATAATATACACATTTTTTAATTTTTCTTTTTTGTTTTCATAATAATGGAGGTAACACTTTTTATAAGTAGAGAGAGAGAGTTCAGAGTATTGAAAATTTAACAGATCAGCTATGCTATGGCCCAAAATATATTTTTTTCATGAATAAAGTTTTATCGGTACAGTTAAATGGCAACTTACCGTACATTGGGGGTCAGAACTTGGTTACCACTGGCAACTTACACAATAGCAAATTTCTCTGAAACTATTGAATTGATTTAAATATGTTTTCACTAGCTTACAGAATATATGTAGTTCTAATAGCTAGTGAGCATCGGTGGCACAGTGGCTAGGACGCCGGACTCCCATGCGGGAGGTGCGGGTTCGAAACCATGCAATGTCATGTACCTACCAATGAGTTTTTCGGTTTTTTCGAAAGACTTACATACTTTTACTGACCGCTCTGACGGTGAAGGAAAACATCGTGAGGAAACCTGCACACTGAGATAACCAATGTGTGAAATGGGGAAGGCAATGGCAAACCACCCCATTAAATCTGCCACGAGAGTCGTTCTATGTGATTAATTCCTTAGAATGATCACGACCCCCAGCAATGAGGAACACGACTTAGAAGAGAAATACCTAGTGAAAAAACATTTACATTAATTTTGTAGTTTTTATTAAACTAGTAAATAAAGATTGCGATTGTGTAAGTTGCCACTGGTAACCACTTTCTGACCCCCGTTGTACATATATGCTAAATCTCAAAGACTTCGATTCGTTTTCAGTTACCATTATTAATTCTTTCACTTTAAAATAAAACCTAAGTATTTAAAAGTAGTTCTAATTTGACTAGCAGGTACCTACTAATAGTTATTATTCTTTTTTTACAGACGAAGATATCGTAGCCGAGAGCACTGTAACTCAAGAACTGATCGCCCTTGTTCGTCATTTGATCGGTCCGATCGCTGCATTCAGGAAAGCAGTAGCTGTACCGGCGCTGCCTCGCACAAGATCCGGAAAAGCTCTGCGAGGTGCGATAGCAAAGTTGGCAAGGTCCCAACTGGTGAAGCTACCAGCGACGATAGAGGACGCGACCGTGTTCGGTGAAATAAAAACTGCCTTGCAGAAATTTGGATACGCCGTCGACGCTCCGGATCCAGAACTATGAATAGGAAGTTTGATAGTTTATAGAATTTAGAGTAATGGAGATCGGTATGCTAATTCATTAAATAGCTTATTAAATCGGATCCCCGTCGAAGAGAGTACCAGTTATAATCGTTTTACAATCTAATGTAAAATAAACCACGCTTCGATTTTAGGGTGTTCCCTAATGTCCATCCAGCTTCCTATTCTAGAAAAACATTGAGTGTATCATGAAATTATGTACACGTAGGGTTCGAGGCGTAGGTGCTTAATACTTTTATGACGAATACATTCTATTGACAATCTAAGCAGTTCGGATCAAATCCTATTCTGTGACGTTCAATCTAGATATCGATTTAACATGAAATTCGGCTATTCTAACATGTGTAATTATAATACTAATAAGGTAAAGGCGTTATTATTATCAAGAATGAATAAACACATGACATGCATGCTTACTCAGAATAAAGAAAACCGCACCAAAATCCGATCACTGGCTCATGAGATATGAAGTTAAATTCAATCAAATAGACAAAAAAAATCATTTTGTAATATATGATATTTTCATGTTCTTCTGTAAATAAATAAATGACTTTAATTTATTCATTTTATTTTATTTCTGATTAATTGTTACCAATTTTAACAATATTTTTTAAAATTTATGAAAATCATTTAGGTAGTGTCATAAAAAAAACAAAGAAAGAATTATTCACAAGGATTCCATGTGTTATACCTTATCTAAATCAGGATACAATGCGCAATGCAGGGTTCCTCACCGTTAGCGCAATCAATAAATCTAAGTACTTACTTGTACTCTTTTAAATATCTAAGTCATTGGTCATTGTCACTTGACCTGAGTTTGAACCCGCACCTCCCGTATTCGTGTATCATCCTGATGTGCAGTTTCGCCTGGGGAGGTACCATCCCTTTGCCTATTTCTGCCGCAATGCAGCAATGTTGGCATTACTGTGTTTTGGTCTGAAGGGTAAGAGAGCCATCGTAATTACCGGCACATGAGGTAGTCCTTAGTCCTCTGGGTTAGCAGCGTTTCGAAAACTCTCTAACACCGTTATAGTGAAATGAGATGGCTATGGTGACAATTTCCATCAGGTGCCCTGTTTGCTCATCTGCTCTTCTTATACAATAAAAAATCTATAGACCTTACCAACGTCACCTACTTTTCCAGCTGTCGCCGGTTAGCAGACAGCGCTCGTGTCTCATCATCAATTTTGTAAAACGTTTGATAGAAACTAAGGACTTTATTTGTACTTCTTATATTTTATATTAACATTGACATCGATTCCTGGGAGGATGACCGAAGGACATCATCAGTACTGAATCATAGACCAAAAAATCATTCTCCTTTAGCGTAATCGCTAAACGCAACGTCCCGCTCTCTCTTTCTTACACAATCGTGTGAGTAAGCGTGACAGCTTCATTTTGGTTTAGGGGTCACGCTGGAATCGACACTATTGGCTGCTTTTAAAATTACCGTGCCGTTACCGTCCACGATATTACTGTGGACATCCACGGTTTTATCGTCCACGTTTAACACTTTTATAATCTACCTTCCGGTAGATGGAAATGGAATGGTAGATGGAAAGCGCGACCGCGAGGGGCTTTATACTTATAGGTATAAAAGCAACCAAAGTGTTTATTCTTCGTTAATCGGTATTTCTCTTCACTGAGTTACGACTACGACTCTCTTGGCAGATTTAGTGGGGTGGTTTGCCATTGTCTTCCCCAATCGCACTGGTTTAGTGTTTCTGATTTCTCGAACGAAATCCACGAGTCGTCGTTAAATTTTTACAGATATTAATAATTATGAATTTACACATTGGAAAATAAAACATACATTTTGTTTAATAACAATCTTTTATTCTACAGGGTGGGCCAAGAATTCGTTAACATTTAAACCTAACACCCCGCGCTAATACAAGCCGCGCGGGGAGCGGGGAGGGGCGTTACCACTAGCTCGCTTCTCGGAAATTTAGTCGCAATGTATCGCTTCACGGGGCCGCAGCGCGCTTATTGTGTGAAACAATTTTATTTAAACAACAGTTCGCTCATTACAGTGAGACGCTTATTTCGCGTTGAATACGACTTACACGATTTAAATCAGTGTCCGAGTGCTCCATTAATAAAGAAATGGGTTAAGAAGTTCGAAGAGACGGGATCTACACTAAACGTGAAGCAAACCGGCGGCCCACGGACTTCTCGGAGCGAAGAGAACGTGCAGCGAGTTTCCGCATCAGTTCGACGTGATCCAAATTTATCGACGCGCAAACGTTCGGCTGAATTAGGACTATCCCGAACATCATTGCGCCGTATTTTGAAATTAGACATGAAATTACATCCATATAAGATCCAGTTAGTGCAGGAATTAAAACCTAATGATTTAAATTTGCGCAAGTCGTATGCCGAAACAATGTTAGATCGATTCAATAATTTTGATAACCTCTTATTTTCCGACGAAGCCCATTTCCACCTCAACGGACACGTAAACAAACAGAATTGCAGGTATTGGAGCAGCGAAAATCCCAAATCTAAACACGCGAGGCCACTTCATTCTCCCAAGGTAACGGTATGGGCTGCAATTTCAGCAAAAGGAATTATTGGGCCCTACTTTTTCGAAGATTCTCGCGGCCGTTCGGTTACTGTGAATTCTGCTGAGTATGTGAAAATGTTACGGGAGTTCCTGGCACCGAAGCTACTGGAATTTGCTGGCTACAACCGTAACACATGGTTTCAGCAAGATGGAGCCACTTGTCACACATCCAACGAGTCCCTGCCGGTAGTAAAAGAAATGTTTCCGGAAAAGCTGATTTCCAGACGAGGCGACATCCCATGGCCACCCAGGAGTCCAGATTTAACGCCAGCAGACTTCTTTTTATGGGGTTATTTGAAGAGTCGTGTTTACACCCATAAACCAAAAACACTACGTGAACTAAAGGAAAAAATTAGTGAAGAAATGTCAGCGATCTCGCGGTCTCTTTGTCGACGAGTATTCGAAAATTTCGGTGTTCGCTTAGAAGAGTGCAAAAATCGAAACGGTGGTCATTTAGATGATGTTATTTTTAAAAAATAAATTCCAAATAACTAACTTTCTTGTAAATAAACAATTTTAAAAATATGTCAAATGGTTTTCTTTATATGATTTTTTCAATTGTTAACTAATTCATGGCCCACCCTGTACTTTTATTAGATCCTGATGTTCAGGACGCTATGAAATTGAGCGAGAATTTGGATTGCTAATAACACGCCGCGTTCTCCCCACTCCACGCACGCCAGCAAGCGAGGCGGACATAAACTCTATCGCTGTCACACTCTAAGCTTGCTGGTATGAGCTTAAACATGATTCCGATTTGTCTATGTAGGATAAATTAATATTTTTTGAGCTGGCAACACTGATGCGTCAGCCACTTCCTGCGCCGTCCCGTCCGCCCGCCACTCCTCCCGCTTGGATGGAGTCTCTAATCTGTGGACGGAGTATAGGTACCTAACCTACTTCTACTGATTAATTTCCGCTGCCTTTTTTCCGTTTTTATTTCTGAATAAAATAAATGTTTGCCAAGTAAAGTATTCTAGCAGTGATAATAAATCGAAACTTTAATAACCACGTCTATATTGGTGCTCAGTGAAAGAAAACCGGCTTTCTTACGAGGTAAGTACCTTTCATGCATTATTATTATGCTGATTCTTTTAGTTTCCTTCATTTTTCGTCTATTTTCTCTTAATTATTACGTATGATTACATTTTATTCTGAAGTTCGTTGTAACTGATGACTGAATTAAATAAATCTGGTCCAATTTGGGTTTTCGAGTGTGAAGTTAAGCTACGTGGGTGTTCCACTGTTCGCGTCTTAACGCTTTATCTGAAAAATTCGAGATAAAAATATAGTTTTCGCTGTTTCGATACCCAGGGAAAAGATTGCTAAAGTAAGTACTTAACTTCATTTAAATACAGGTGCAGTATAGGGTAAAGTCCTCAGGGCACATGGTGTCGATATATCTGTTGTGGCACATTATTTTAGTTATTAGATGACTATGCCTACGATTCTTTTTGAGTTCCCTTCATTTTTCATCCATTTTGTTAACATATTCTAAAAAGCTTTCTATACAGTTTATTATGCCTGGTTTACATTATTCCAGTAGGCATTCCTGTCCAGCGATCCAAACCAGCTCTGGATTGCAACTGGAATAATCTAAACAGATCCAGTGAGAGATCCAGCCCAGTAACTTAATTGGCAGTCTACTTTCCAATGCTGGTTTGGATCGCTGGACTGGAATGCCTACTGGAATAATGTAAACCGGGTATAATCCATTGTAATATTGATGCTCTAATTACGGTAAGTGTATAAAAACGTGGTCCAATTTTGGGCCCGGGCACATTTTATTTAGCTTAGGTACTATGCTGGTTCTCTTTGAATACTATTTTGTCTTAATTCTAGCATATCGATACCTCGGGGCTCAAATGGCGTAAAGGACATTAGGGCGATGGGTTTATAATTCTCTATCGATCTCTATATACTTATATGCTTCTGAATAATAATGTTTCACCCTTTACACTCTTTGTGCCCCAAGGTATCAGTTCAAACATTTATATTTGATAGTCTTTAGGAATAGATCGAGATAATTGGTGGCACAGTGACTGACAATTCCAAAAAATTAGAATAACATTTGCACACATATTTGACAACTTTATATAATAGTACCATAATCTTAGAATATCCAGTGTGAACTGTCTGTAGGAATTACAGTTTGGAAAATGTGACTTTGATAGTAAAAATTACTATAAGTTTAAAAAATTATTAACAGTAATGAGATTAAACTTCACATATAAAGTAGAATAAAATATTGATATCTTCGTAAACCTTCAGTCACTCATCATCATCAATCAAATTATATAATCTACAAAATCGTTGTTGTATTGTAGGACAGGTAAATAGATCTGAGATCGTAGGGGAGATAACATAACATAAGAACAATAATTTGAATAGCTGTAACAAATAGACTAAGTGGTGGCATCTCACACCTGTACTAGAATAAGGTAGAGCTATCGTTGTTTCCTGTTTGTCTTACTACAGAGCCAACAGTTACGGCATACAGTGAATGTTCATTATGTATCAAGATCCAGGATGAAACTGTATGATATAAGAGTATAGTTATTAATTACTCATTGATAGGCCAGTGCTTCAAACGTACTACAGTTAAAACATTACCCTCATGTTAGTTTAGGCAGTCAAAATCATAGGGAACTCATAGTTTACACATCCAATTGGAATTATTGTTAAATTTATAGACAACTTATTAACATCTGCATATAAATATTCACAGACCCCGTGAGACTTTGATATTATTAGTGAAAAAAATCCATAAAATTGTGACATTGGTACCTTTGTTTATGTGAAATGTTAATTTGTTTTTCTAATTTCTCATATTTTCATCATAATTATCATATTTTCATTATATTTGAGTGAGCAACAACATACATAATATTAAATTCAACATACATAACTCTCACGTTCATTAAATTAAATAATACATAATATATTTTTTTTGTATGTACTGCTGAATTATATACCTACACTTTTTACAGATGTGGAAAGCAGCGACGGATGTGAAAGCTCCAGCGCCAGCGGAGGCTGATGACTGGGAAACAGACCCTGACTTTGTCAATGACGTCACAGAACATGAACAGCGATGGGGTCCTGGTGGCAGAAATGTCGAAGCTATAGAGTAAGCAAGCTACTCGAATGCACTCGAAGTTTTATTTCAATTTTACACTCAATGTTACAGTACAGTTCACAAGCAAGGGTGTTAACTGTTTTCAATTGATACACTTGACATTTATAAATAACTTAATTACGATAAGGGAAGGAAATGCATGGGTGATTCAATTTGTTTACTTTTATTTGAGCATGACTCATAATTGCATGATGTTATTGCAGCATGGCGAAGTTACGCGACGAGGTGTTAGAAGCGGATAAGCAATCCAAACAAAAGCAATACGAAGATGGGCCGAAGCCATCTTTTGGGTAGGTTACACTATAAAATAACTGTTTAACTGAATAACGTGTTTCTATACATATTTAAATAAATAAATCGTTTATTGAGGGAAAGAGTTACCTGACATGAGGTTTAAAATTTAGATATTTTAGTTGACATTAAATAATATCATGATGATGAATACCACATAAATACAAAATGGCGCTGCTGAATCTACACTAGGTAAGCAATTCGTTCCGATGACTAAGGAAGACGATTTGTCTAAGGCAGAACAGAACATATATTTTTTAAATTTTTTTTTATTGGCAATTGGTGACCATTACTGCCAGCGTCACATTTTTTGTTATTGTGGCGACTAATGTGTTGAGTTGTAAGATTGATGGGGGGGATTTATGTGTAATCTAACACTTTTGTGTCTGTTACCTAGTTATGGGGGAAAATTTGGTGTGCAATCTGATCGTATGGACAAATCAGCGGTTGGCCATGATTATATAGCAAAAACGGAGAAACATGTCTCTCAAAAAGATTATGCTCAAGGTAACGGTGTTCAGTATCCAATAATTAGTCTAGTATATTGTTCTCCATTTGCTTGTGCAGTGGAAGACACATCAATCTATACTCCGTGGAACCCTGTCGCAATGAGTTTTTGTTATAATTCCTTGACATTTATGAATGTGTCAAATATGTTAAAGCGACAAAGTCCTAAAGGGTATAGCCTGACGTGTTGTCCACTGTACTCCTCTAGCTTACCTAACAATAACATTTATAATTTGCACTTTACTCATGTTTTTTTAGGCCGCGACTTCTTCGCGTGTTTATAATCTACACAAAACATGTCTGTTTCTCACTCTAACATGGTTGTTTCTCACTCTCAACTATCCTGTAGTTGAAAAAATGTTTTGTGTATAGGTAGTTGTTTTTGTTTATTGTGTAGACCAAAATACGCGCAGGAGACGCGACTTCGTTCGTGTCTACTATCGGATACGGCAGCGGTTACTTGTGTAGCGGATATGTTTCATAATATCTTTTATTTATTTTATTCAAAAGGAAAAACTGAGGGTTTTTTTTAAATCTAGGTTTCGGCGGCAAATATGGAGTCCAAACTGATCGCATGGATAAGTCCGCTGTTGGGCACGATTATGTTGGGAAAGTGGAGAAACATGTGTCTCAGACGGACTATGCTCAAGGATTTGGCGGTAAATACGGCGTACAGACTGATAGAGTTGATAAGGTATCTTTTTTACAGTATATTATCTTATGATTCACTTACAAACTATGTATATTAAAAAAAATGATTGTCGTTCAATTGCAATGTGATAAGAAAAAAAAATGTTTTGTGTTTGAGTGGCTATGTCCAGTTTCCTGATGGAACGAAACATTTTTCAACCGAATGAAAATGTTTATTTTATTATAGAGTGCAGCTGGTTGGGAGCACAAAGAACAAATAGAAAAACATTCATCACAGAAGGATTACTCGGTAGGTTTCGGCGGCAAATTCGGGGTGCAAGTTGATCGCAAGGATGCTTCGGCGGTCGGCTGGGATCATCGCGAGGACACACAGCAACATGACTCCCAAAGAGGTTACTGCAAATACATTTAGCTTCTAGTGGAACTAGTTTCAGACATATCTGTTTACCACATTTTGAACTTTGTTTTCGTTACATATATAAAGGAAGGAAAATGATCTAATCGAGCAAGTTTGTTTCCTTAAATATAATTCAGTAAGCGACATTGGTTGTTTACAGTCGGTAAATAAAACATTATACATACATCGTTTCCACTGAAATCTGATATATAAAACTTTTTTAATGCAACTGACAATCTGAAGTTGGATATTAACAAATTGCATTTGCTTTTTCTCGTAGACTATGCTTTAGGCTTCGGCGGTAAATATGGAGTACAGACCGACCGCCAAGACGCGTCAGCAGTGGGCTGGGACCACCAGGAGAAGGCTGCTGCACATGCTAGTCAGACCGACCATAAAAAGGTTCGTTTATATACTTTACCTTATCTTACCTTAAGGTACAGATACACATGCTACTAAATAACACGAAAGTATGCTAGTTTCGAGCAAATGCTACTAACTGGCATGTGTATTAAGCACCTGCTAATTACTAGCAGGTGCATGGTTTAGTAGCATGTTCATTAGAGCATGCTATATAAAAAAAGTGAAAATGGCGTGCTGGGGAGATGACAAAATTTAAATTTTATTATTCATTTCAACTTCGTATAGCGTAAACTCGTCCATATTGGCGGAAAAGCCTTGATGATGAGCATGTGTATTTGCTAATTAATAGCATGCTAAATGAGAACTCGTCATGAGCATATGCTTGCGAGCATGCTTAAAACCAGTATGCTCTCTAACTGTACACATTTGCTTAAAATAAGCATGCTTGTTTAACCCCCTTCCACCCGCACCACATGTAGCATGCTCGCAATTCAACCGGCTAGCGATTCAGTAGCTGTTCATTACTAGCAGGTGCTATACACACATGTTAGTTAGTAGCATTTGGTCGAAACTAGCACAAAAGCATGCTAGTATTGAGCATGTGTGTCAGTGCCTTAACCCCAGCGGCCCTTCGACCCTTGAGGCTCTTTTGTGCCTATCCCATTTTACACTGGTCATCTCAGTGTACAGGTTTCCTCACGATATTTTTCTTCACCGTTGGAGCAGTCGGTAAATGTACGTAAGTCTTCGAAAAATACGAAAAACTCATTGGAACATGGCACTGCACGGTTTCGAACCAGGACCTCCCGCACGGGAATCCGGTGTCCTAGCCACTGTGAAACCGACGCTCTGGATAGACTTTACAATTCCAGCTGATTTGTAGAAATACGGCTTTAAAGACCACTTTAAAGTCGTATTTCTATAAATCTGCTACTGTGGCTGACTCTACCTGTGTGGAGTTATACCCATGACTCCACACGTAGAGTAAGCCACAAATCAGCACTATTTGTATTGCTGTGTTCGGCTGTTAAGATTAGGATATCCAGTGTAATTGCCGGCACAAAAGACACTTGATCTAAGTCCTCAAGGTTAGCAGCGAATCATAATCTTTATAGTAACATAATGGCGACAGTGTCCACTTACCATCGACTGGCGCGTTTACTAGTCTGTTCTTCCTATACACAAAGAAAGCAATAAAATAACAGATTGACCGGAAATTTAATTTATATGTCTAATATTGGAATTATATCTCAAATTCCCTACCCACAATTGCCTACAGCGACCTAACTAAACATCTGATTTCTCTCCTATCTAGACTCTCATAATCTTCTATAATTTACAGGGTTTCGGCGGCAAGTTTGGCATAGAGACTGATAGAGTGGACAAATCGGCTCATCGGTTCGACGAAGTGGAGAAAGTTGGCACCAACTACACTAAACAGAAGCCCGACATCGCTGGCGCCCACCCGTCTTCCATTAGAGCAAGATTCGAAAATATGGCATTGGAAAAAGAACAGGTATTTTTAGCAGTCGGGAATTAACAATTTGTAGAATAAGTATGTTTTTTTTGGAATAAAGGCAATAACAAAACGCAATTGATTCAATCCGACCCTTATCCTAAATGCACCACTCACGTATCTGACTCCTCTTTGGGTTATATCAAAACAAAAACAACCTTGTGCATGTGGGAATAACAAAATCTCCTTAATCTCCTTTTTACTTTTAATGACAGTCAGGCAGGGTAGAAATCTATGGTCCGACCGCAGACAGAGATAAAGTATCCTGGTGCCAATATACCGTCAAAAACACGGCCTCAAAATGTATGGAAATTCGCCATCCTTTGACGCATATGTGTGTTTGTCTTTGGCATTATATTGCAACAACAGATGGTTCGATTGTTTGTTTAGATGATCCCGTTTTTATTTATTTAACATAGAATCTTGACGGGTGTTCTTAGCCATGTCTGATAAAAATTGGACTAGTAGTTTAAAAAATCTTGGAGTAAATTTTATCTCAAATTGGACCTCCGGAACGGTAATAGTTGGATCGAGTTTGAGCTCGGCAATACTGACTTGACTGACTTTATATTCGTTTGTATTTGTGTTTTTATGTAGGTTTTTTTTTACAGGAAGCTTTACAATCCGTTAAAAAGATAAGAGAACAGAGGGAACAAATGGATAAGGACCTTTCACAAAAGGTAGATATTTTTAATTTAAGGCTGTTTGAAAGTTATTTTATTATAAATGAGAACATTATTGAATATTATTATATAAGCCGTGCGGCCGTACTTTTGCAAAGAGAGGCCTGTAAAAGTCGACCTGTATTGAAAATGATAAGGTACGGTAAGCCAAAAAAGTGGTTCACCAGTTTTGGCTAAATCTTCATTGAAATAAAAATATCATTAAAAAATTTGCAAGCGAAAATAGTCCTTATTGTTCTTTGACGTGCAAATAGGAATCAACATTAAGGTGGTAAAACCAATTATTATGCCGACTGTACATGTACCTGTTTTTGATTTGGCACGTCAGAGACAAGACTGAAATATCCGGTTTTGTAGACAGTGCAACATGCTACAGAAAAAAACTAACGAAGTGCCAAATCAAATGGGCACCTAAGAAATTGATATTGTTTACTCTGAAAATACCTGTATTGACCTACTAAGCCACTGAACAATTTTTGAAAAACTTTTGGAAATTTGCAAAAAATATCTTTCGGTTTTCATAAAATTTGCACGAATCATCTCGAACGATCGATTAGTATCAAAGGCCGAAATGATTTTGCAATTTTTAAAACTGCTCTGTAAAAGTTGTTATCGATATTGTTTCGCCGTGCAATACAAGAGTTACATTTTTATACGCTAGTCAATGTGAACCGGAACTCTCCACTATAGTATTAATACGGCAATTTATATTATTATAAGATTTTGAAATTTAAAGGTTGTCTATGTTTGTGACGTATTTTACTGTGTAGGAAAAAGAAAAAGAACAAGTAGAAACAGAAGAGCCACTACCCAAGGATCCGGTGCAGACAGAAAAACAAGCAGAGCCTGTCGGAGAACCGGACTTGCATCCTGAAGTAGAGCGTACGCCTACAAAAATACGCGAGCCGGAAGAAGGCCCCGCTGAGACATCCAACTTACCTGACGTCACTAGGGTTAGCTCGCCTAGTGAGCTTTCAGCAGAATCTACGCCGGAGGAAGTATGCATTCTTTTTTAATAATTGTATGTTTGTATGTCATAGCCAGAGGTTCCCAAACTTTTTCAGTTCGCGGCGCACTTCTAGGTGGTATTTTGTCCCGGCACCCTAGTCATAATATATGTGTTTAATGATATGAAATTAACTTTTTAGTTAAACCTTATAATATGAGGCTTACTGACGTATATATTAAAATTGACAGAAAAATATGTAATACAGTAACAGAAAAAGGTGCTTGATCATTAACATATGAACTGGCGAATTGCTTATCTTTTCATTTTGCTATATGGATAAGTAATTTTAGCTTCCAGAGGAGTGCTTCGCGGCGCCCCTGTTTACTCTCCACGTCGCCCCTGGGCGCCGCGGCGCATACTTTGGGAACCCCGTCATAGTCCATTGGCTAACATATATTGTATGTTTGAAAAGTACCTAAAAAGCCAAAGTGCTACATAACATAGGTTGTGCCCACAGCCCGACCTACCTTAACTGAGATTGTTCCTTAGTTACGCTTTTCTTAGTGTGGGAGGGGTAATAACGGATAATAAAGCAGCACCACTGCATGCATGTACCACACAAATAAATCAAGATAGAATGGTGAAGTGGGCGGGGCACCCGTGACTGAATCTTGCAATATACTGCAAGATTTCATTCATTATTTACACACTGGTCATCTCAGTTTGCAGGTAAAATTGTATACGAATTTTTATTACCATTTTATTTATTTATTTTCCCTTTATAAATCTAAATTGTACCTACATAGAAGAGCCTAAATCCCGCGACACAGGGTATCCTAGTGCGGGATTTAGAGCATCAACAACTTTTTGTATTAATTTAAGTTGCCAAGGTAAATTTATTTGTATTTGTAGGTTTTCCTACGATGTTTTCCTTCACCGTTACAGCAGTCGGTAAATGTACGTAAGTCTTCGAAAAATACGAAAAACTTATTGGTACATGGCACTGCACGGTTTCGAACCCTGACCTCCCAGTGCCCTAGCCATTGTGCCATCGAAACTCTACGACGACTAATATGTAACTGCGACTTAAGAGATAGTAACTGTCTTCTTGGGAACTACGGTGTGCACAGGTCCGATTTCTAAAGCAGATCCTAAGGCAGCCTACAATAGTGGTGTCGCCGGTGGGCTGGGAGTGTGAGACCTCTGAGGCCGACGCGGAGGATGAGGACGGGTACCGCGCGCGTGCTCTCTACGACTACCAGGCCGCCGCGCCCGACGAGATCTCCTTCGATCCAGACGACATTATCACCAACATTGTTATGGTAAGTAAAGCCAGCACCTATACCATGCGCCTGTTTTTGACACTTTCTGAGCGTCCCAACCGTCAAAATCCCATACAATTTGACATTTGGCACGCTCAGAAAATAAAAAAAAACCGGCGCATGAATCACGAATTAAAAAAACCTCGCCATATTGCGGAATTTTTCTGAATTAATTTATTATAAATGCAATACCGACGTTTCGTTTACTGACAAAGTGTCTTCACGTTCGGTAGTTCGCAGTGTTTTTAAATGATTTTATGTTTCAATCGCAATAAATGTCGAAGACAATAGGGTAGTTTCCAAGTATCAAATATTAAATGCATTTCATAAGAAATACACATAAATTGATGGTCAAATGTGAAAACAGAATTAAAATTCATTGAAAAATAAAACAGCCACAGGAAAATAAAAATCACACGATAGAAAGAATCGGCAGTACATTATTATGACGTCACTATGCTGTAGCGCCATACAAGCAGGTCTTGGCCACATATAAAAGGATTGTTTTGTTAAAGAGGGACAGAGCATCTCTCCAGTACTAACTTTAACCATCAATATCTCGGATGTTAGTTGAGATATCGAAAAAATAATTTTTGATCCTTTTTCAGGATGGCCATGTAAATTGACTGATGCAATTAAAAAAAATAGGGTAATACCCTATTGTAGCATGGTCATTTTGTAATTTATAATTATTTAATTATTAAAGCTCGATTTCGCCAGGAATATTTTTTAATGTTGCAGTTTAATGGGTCCTTTCCAGTAGACTACAAAATATGAAAGTTGGTGTGGTAGCTCTAGTTTCGTAATTTCATTTAAGGGCGGCGAACGCATTTCTATTTAGTCGCAATAAAGGCAACAAAAGATAAATATAAAAGTATGTACAGAGAGCATGGTTGACGATTTGACGAACATAAGATAAACTTTGTAACAATTATAGGTTTGTAACATACCGTAGAATTATAGGTAAAGATTTTAGTTTATGATTGTATTATTTATTTTGTTTTTACCTACCTTCAGGTCGACGAAGGCTGGTGGCAGGGGTTGTGCAAAGGAGCTTTCGGGCTTTTCCCTGCTAACTACGTGCAGTTGCAGGACAAGTAAACACACATCGACACGTACATTCCTATATTTAAAAATAAGTGATACAAAATTATTTACTTCCTAGCTCCTAGTTCTAAAAAACTATATTTTTTGTTCATTTAATTATATCATTTACTACGTAAGATGAATAATGTGCATGTTTATTAATTTCTCTACTTTTATACAAATTTTATTATGTAAATAAAATGTTATTATTATGTATATTATATACTATACACATGTGATGTACTTATGACGCGAAATAATAATAAATAGCCTCATATTGTTATGAAACTAATAAAGAATTGAATGTGAAATTGAATAGCGTATAGCGTAAATGAATGTAAATATTATAAAATGATCATTTTTTTAAATAATGTCATTATTTATTTAAGTTCATCATTTTTATAATTATTGGTAATCTTAATTCATCCTTGAATTATATCCTTATGTAAAGTAGATTTAGCGTAGCAATTACGATGGATCCATACTAACCACTACCTTGTTATGGTGAATAGGGTTATAATATTAATTTTTATTACTTTTTACGCAAAACTTTATATTATTAATACCTACGTTAATACAGGAGTCAAGGTAAATAGGGATGAAAGAGTCAAAGATCGCACTGTAAGGATCTCCGCTGAGCGACGCGAGCGCACCTGGCGAGTGAATATAGATTGCTGCTTACGAAGTTGAAATGTCAGCGAATAAACATGAAAACCAGCAATGAACGTAGATGTAGATATAGACTCGCCGCTCCGTGCGTGCGCCTGGCACAGCAGAGACCCGATAGTTTTCACTAATCATGGACACTATTCCAATTTTTATTGTTTAAATTTTATAAATTTAGTTTATATTAATAGTAGCTAGTAGTTATTTAAAAATCCTTCCGAAACAATAACTGGCCAATTTTAAGTCCTCTTTGAAAAATTCACAGCAGATAAGTGACTTTTTAAACCTAGTATTGTTTTGCCTACATTATTAACTTTTGTATTTAAACTATGAAGGTTTTTGACAGAAATCTATAGGTGGTACAATTTCTTAGTTCGTGACTACAATGCTTCTTGAATAGATCGCCCACTAGTACATTTTTAAAACTAAATTTATTATTCTCCCACCGCTTCGTAAGGTAAATGTCAATCGATGACAGATCGGATAAAGAAGTAAACAATAAGCGACGTTGAACGGTCTACACTGCTGGTCTACACCCTTACACTGCTGGTATGCTTCAATAGGAGATAATCCTGCAATGTTTTAGAGGCGCCACTACGTAGTAGGTACGTAGCCAATCAACATTTAGATACGTTCCTTTCCACCAAAACTTTTTTACCCTTCAGACTCGCGCCACGATGTCTTAACAAATTTTTTTAGGTCTGCCATTTTGAAATGGCCATATGATGCCATGAAAATTAAATTTAACCCAAATAACGAGAAATTTGTGATATCTTCAAGAATGACGTTCCGTTTTGCTTTTCTTTTTACGGAGTATACTAGAGGCTCCATCTACGCAACGCTTTGCGTTTTATGTCCTATTAGCGCGCTTTCAACTTGCGTTAGACGCTTGCGGTAGCTACTCATTGGGGGCGGATTCAGAAAAAAAAATTTGGGATCGATAATCATCGATCGGTTACTGAAATCGTAAGATAGATAAAATGATCAAACCTGACTTGGGTCTCTCGTCTTATAGGAATCCTATCCTAGCCAAGTTGAAAGCGTAAGAAAGCCCACCAGTATATGGCTAATGTAAGTTGCAAGGTGTCAGTGTAAAATCAACACCATCAAATGACTGAAAACGGTATATTTTTTAGGTTTCCAAACAGGTTTTCTTTTTTGTTTAAGATATTCTATTCTACACCTGTATTTGTATTTTCTACTAGTCTTAAATTAAGTTTTATGAACGGAACTTCGTGATAATTCCAACTTTGATAAACAAATTTGCATGATTTTTCGGGCTCGAACAGGTTAGTTATACAATGGTATGTAATGCCGAAATTTTGTAAAATTAATTTAAGACTGCTGTGACAGGCGTACGCACGATGCGGGCGAGTCGATGTAGACATACGTTGCTGGTTATCGTGTTCGTTCGCTGATGTTTAACTTTACAACCAACAATGGAAATTGTTCAGCCGCCGCGTGCGTGCGCCTTGCATAGAATTATTGTTAAAAAATTAATAAATGATTTAAATTTAATTGGAGCGTATTATTTAATTTTAATTCTTCGCTTACCAAAATTTCCTATTTTATAAATTTTCATTACTATTATAAATTCTATAATTTTAAATATTTCCCTACGTCTAAAATAACATCATTACAGAGACAAGCACCAAAAACGAAATATCTGTTCGCAAGTCGGAAGCAAAATTTCTACCTATCCAGTCACGGTAAACGGATACTCGCGTGAACAGCGTAGTTGTGTCAAAGTTCTTCCCACTTACCACACCTACTAGAACGTCCTTGCCTTTCTTATCTACACACGTCAGAGGCCCTCCTGAATCGCCTTGGCTGACGTCCGATAAGGCAGATGTAGTGCAAACATAATTATCCATATTCATTTCCCATAAATTTGTGCATTGCTTCCTAGTAAGAAGACTGATTCGCCCCATAAGTAAAACTTGCGAAGGTTTGTCTCGAGGACCGTGTCCTACATTTCCGAAGCCAGCTGTTAAGCACACTCTTTGATAATCTCTGTTTCCTTTTGCTGTTAATACAAAGTTTACGCCGTCTTTAAAATCCCACTCTTTGTCAATAATTATGACGGCTAAATCATTTACTGGAAAATTAAAATGTTTATGAATAGCTAGCTTTTTTATGCTCCTCCATTGTGTATCCCATATGTTAGCCGTTGTACCGTCGTAGAATACATCAGTGCTCAGATTCCCGGCTACAAGTCTTAGAAGGTGTGGGTTTCTATAGTAGTAAAACGTGTTCATTTCGAAACAGTGTCCTGCAGTTAAAACTTTTGATTTACCGATGATGCTCCCTCCACACAAATTAATCCACAACCTGAAGTTTGCAATTTTTTGTGATGGCTCTTTGATAGACACTATGTAAGGTATTTGACCGTCGCCCGCGACGTCCCCATTCACGACGGTAGGTACCACACGACCCCTGGAATATTTCAGTGTGGTTATTACACGTTTATCGATGTTGGATTCTGTATGCATAATGATGACTAGTAAAGTTAGAAAATGTATCAGTGACATTCAAAATACTAAATAAATTTTGAAATATATTGCCATGTCTATACATTGTGAAATCATAGAGTACCTAATGAGTAAGTAGATGACAAGGAAAAAACTACTTAGCATATAGGTCTATTTTTCAGAACGAAAATGTTTTTTCTTTTGAGAACGGTACGCGATTCCGACTCGCACTTGGCCGGGTTTTTATACTTATTATTAAAGAGTGGATTTGTAGTAGATATTATTGGATTTATATGGATATGACCCGTGAAATAAAAAAGGAATACGTATAAATGTTATTCTCATTAAAAGAGTAGGTAATATACCACAAACATATACTACCTATAATACAAACATATAACAAGTTATTATAATGACTAAATAAATTTGTTTATTTTTTAAAGGACATAGGCCTCTGATTCCGATCTTCGGCTTTTTGTATCCGTTACCAGTTTTTGCCGCCGCCACCTTTCGCGGATCACTTTGCATCCGTCACCAGTTTTTGCCGCCGGCACATTTCGCGGATCGCTGCAGTATTTAATTTATTTTTCTAACAGACAGCGTCCACTACAACAGCACAAGGAAATATTCTTGAAAAGCAATCGATAAGTATAATATTAGCTAGATAAATCCTTAAGCCTTTGAATTAATCCCGGCCATTCCCGGGTTTTGAATAGAATACAAAAATTACTAGTTACTTGTCTATTAAAATTACGGAGTGGGTGCCCCTTTAAAAACTCCCCCTGTTTAACATAGTAACAATGTCCTTGTTTTCGAAATAATAACTGCTTGTCGGGTTGCCTCCTCTTTAATCACGTACTTCTTTATCTGTCGTTTGTCTTAATTTTCTTTGATGAATACGCCATAATTTGTTTAGAAAGCCTTTGACCCTTTCATTTCGACACTTGAGAATATATATTAATTATGTGGAGAATGTCAGTTATAAGAAAATTAGGCGCTATTGGTTTATATAGGTATTTTTGTAAGGTACTATTAAAATCCTTGACCTACTTATATCACGATGAGCCATTTTATTAGCGCGTCTTTATCAAAAAGATTAAATATTATAGTTAATATATAATATAAGTTCTTTGGTCTTTATGTAGGTTGGTATGTCTATGACGAGGACAATATTGTAATCAAGGACTTTATTATAATATATCATCAGGGTAATATATCTGTCATTGACATGAAGCAAATGTCATGAACCAAGTTATTAAGGCCATCGCACATTGTAGCGACTCACCGCGAATCCGACACGTACTCAACTCAGAGCAAAGCATTGAAATGTTTGCTTTATATCGTATTACATACAGTAGGTTTTTAAATTCAAGTGAAGTAGTTGTCGACGAGTGGCCCACGCGTTGACAACTCATCGACGACTACTTCACCTTCTACCTACTTTTGAATTTTGAAAACCAACTGTATGTAATACGATGTCACAGAAATCTAGTGATGCGAAACCGACTCGCATATAGGTTATGTTAGGTTGCATTATGACAACTACGCAACGAGCGCCGCGTAGCGGGGCTCCTTCGACTAATCTTTGTGCCCCCTTAACGACACTTTGACCAGCTATAATTATTACCATATTGCCGCCTAATTTTGGGAATTATTCAAACTGTCTGGACATTATAATTTTTTTTGCTATTAATCACTTGTTCCATAACATAGCCTTGACTGTAATCAAACTGTAATATACTTCTGCACCTGTGACATTCTACTCTTGTATTATACATATTACAGTGGAAAACACATATCCAGCTATACCTTAGAACTTTGTCGCTTTAACTTATTATTAGGTATTTTTTTAAAGTAATTCCAATTGGTATATAGTTACAGACAAAGTTATTAATTAGCGATCATACATAATGACTAGACATTATGCATATTGACTAAAAAGTGTAGTTAATGTGATAAATTAATTACTTTATCTAGTCATTATTCATACTAGGTAGTTGGAAATGTTTAAAGTAATAAAAAGACTAGGTATTATGTAAAATAGCTAGATAATTTGATTAATTCCGCCTCAATAATCACTTTGGCTGAATATAGGTAGGTATATACAATTTCCTTGGATTATACCTTCACTATGCTAATAAAATCTATTATCTCTTGACAATCAGTGATTAAAAGTTCAGTGTCACAGATCAAAGATTAATGCTCAATGTTGACAATCATGTGATCGTGCATACAATACTCAAAATTGAATCGAATTCAAAACAAAACTTCAATGAATGACTTCGAAATACATTGTAATTTTACTTATAACAATAACAATACCGTTAATTGTGTGTAAACTAGACAAACGCGTTATAACTACCCTTAAGGATTCCAAAAACTACGTCAGACCCGCTATTGTAAATGGAAGACCTGCTATGAATGGCCAGGTGCCCTATTTGGTGTCTCTTAAACAGCCCATGTATAAAGTTTCTAGCGATAGAAGATTGTGGAAAAATCTATGCGGCGGCAGCATTATTAGTGATTTCCGAGTGCTTACCGCGGCACACTGTTTTGAAGGCAATGACTTTTACTATGCTAAATATCGCAATGTTCTTCGTGCCGTTGCAGGAAGCCTAGCAAACAGCGTGGCACACACAGGAGAAAATTATGCAGATGAATTAGGACAATGGAGAAAAATAAATAATGTAGTAATACACGAAAATTTCATTTTCCCAAATGATGATATCGCGCTGGTATATGTCGATAAAAAATGGATTTACACAGATTTGGTAAACTACATAATACCGGCGAGTGTAAACATCGATTATTCGGAAACTTGTCAGTCAGCTGGCTTCGGGAGAGTGGGACACAGTCTCTCGCATGATATTGCAGATATTCTATTGGTGGCGCGTATAGACACACAGTCGCAGAGGCAATGTTCCGCCATGTGGGGTTTGGACATGAGCACCTTTATTTGTACTCGGTCAGCGTTGACTGATGTAGCCCGAGGGGATTCTGGGGGTCCTCTAGCCTGCTATGATACTTCTGATCCTGAGGAAGTTCCTGGAAGAGATATACTTGTAGGCGTTGTCAGTGGAAAGAATTTTGATAAAACTACTTTATTCACGCGAGTATCTGCTTACCATGATTGGATGAAAGAAAAAGTTGAAAGTGGTTGTAAATTAATGAGCTGCGTTTGCGTCTTGCTTTTGCCAATTATAAACTTCATTTTATTATATCTTTAGTTTTTATATCGGCAGAGAGAAGATAATAGTGTTTTCATATCATTAGTATCTGGTACTTATATTCAAAGTCTACGGACGCTTTATAAAGTTCTCTGATGTAAATTACTCACAGTTTCAATAACTTCCTTTTTACAAAGACGGGGAATTTATATGACATCGTAGGTAAAACCAAAAGATTATGTACCCTACATTGCTTTCCTATATATTTCTTTATTCGACTGTAAGTGTTAACGCAATAGGGAACTGAAAAGTATGAGTTATGTAAAAACACTTAAACTGGAAATTTATTTAGAACTTTATATTATTAATTTTTTAAGATATTCTTGGAATAGCGTCTCGAATTTTTACCCTTTCCCGGTTTGAATCGGTAGTGTTGACTACTACTTTTGTACATGGGAAGTTACGCCTAGCTAAATGGAATATAGGATTAAAGAGAAAAAATAGAACTAAATGTAATGTCTGAATGCAATTTCTATCTGCTTGTTGGCTTAAGTACCTACCAATCTACCTAACTTACTTTCCTGCATATCAGTTTATTCGTATAATAATCCTTTATATTAGCCATTGACCGTTTTGTATTATAGTTACGGGTCTTGTTATTTTTATCTGGCTCGAAATACGAACTTGCACTGTATTTAATACTAAGGATTCGCACGGTAAAATTTGAAGAATTTCTGTTCAGTTTGACTACAGATCTCATTATTTCCTAGAAATATTTGGACTGCCCGGTACTTAGCTGCTCTATATTTTGTCGTCGATCTATTATCGTAAGATTTCGACTACAATATCCTTTGACTACTACTATTTCCATACAATATGGTATGAATGTGGTCGAGTGAAACGATTGTATATAGGTATGGTGCACGTCACATCAGCTCGTGTGTTAACATTTTTATTAAACCATGAATATCTACTGAAGCGCACCAGGCTAGGTAGATATGTATTTTATGTGTTTCTATTTATAAAGTGCCGAATATATTATGTATGTAGCTTTAGATGTTTATTTATTATTAATCCGATACATTATATAGGTAAGACAACCTTGACAATACAACGGATATCTTTGTTGTTATAACAGTATTAACTAAATTAAAAAGTCAAATATTTACTTCGGATATTGCCACTCCATTGGTCCTAGGACTGGTATCGGAATATTAATTTATTCATTAATAAATTCATTAATTGTTGTCGAATTTTCCGATTGTACAATCTTTGAAAAGACACGACGAGCAATAAAATGGAAAAATACATAAGTAGTTATTGGTTGCACCAATAATTATTTGTACACAAATTGTAAATTGTAGTAAGTTTCTTTTGGTTCGTACCTAACTAGTTAATAAAATTCTAGTTAGTGTTTCAAGCTTACCTTATGAAACGAAGATGATTTCGAAGACGGTGAGCAGTCGGTCAGGACGATACAAGAATTGGGGTTAACAAGAATTTTAATCCTCGACCTACAAGAAAGTAAGCTGTTAGGCACCTACATATTTTAAAATAACACATTGGCTCTGAAGGAATTTTATTACGAATTATTTTCCATCATTAAGGTTTCATACTGAAAACTCGAGAATAGATAACTCAATTTCTAAAACTCTCAACCACCTGTTAGTAGGCAAGGCAGAATTTGAGCAAGTTGGTTTTCTTGGCAATTACCTCATTAAATAACTTGGTCAAGTTTCCTTTGTGAATGAACCGCAAGTGTACCTACCTCAAATATTCACTTTAGTATACTTCTACTTGAGTTTTGGGACTTTCTTAGGTATAGTTGTTTCTAGGTCTCGTCAAAAGTAAAGCTGTCTACAGCTTGAAGAATAAAAGCCCGTGCCCGTTCTGAACGGCAGTTGGGCGGGCTGAAGTCTAGTGTACCTATTATAATTTAGGTGTGTTACCGTAAGCTATAGAGAAAAAACTATGGTAGGTACTTCATTCGCCACTATTCGTAAAGTTAGATATTACACCATATAAATCTAATTCCTATACTGATTTTCGTCGACACAGATAAAACAAATGACGCGATTAAGTACTTAGGTGCCTTTATGACAGCCAATTAAATACTGACAAAATATTTCTACTTAGTTAGCTATCAAAATGGGGGAGTTAATGGAAATATGACATGGTTTTAGTTACCTATCTGATAAAGTGATAAATAACATAAGTTCACTTACCTATGAATTTATGTTTAAGCCTCACTTCCGTTATGGCTATTTAGTTGGTAAGTACCTAGGTAGGCTTCTACGAGTACAGTATGATTTGATAATTTTCTTAATTTTATTTTACGGAATTTGAAAAAACTGTGTAATACTCTTACTTTTCACATACCGCAGCAAAATCTCAAACACATTCTCGTGGCTCTTTTTTTCTGGACTTTAATGTAGGAGAAGTTAGAGAGTTGACGAATGATCTTCTGGGGTTGACAAATTCTCAACAAACTGAAACGAGTTTCCTAACTCCTGCATTTATTATGCATAAGCTCTCCTCCAGTATGCTTGTTCAGAGTTAATTCTTGGTCATTCATTAGCATAGTTTATATACGAGTTAAACAAAATATAAATTAAATAGTTAGACATGTTTGTGTATGAGTACATACCTTCCGTCATCTGTGTTATATAGGTATGTCGATGGCAAACTGTAGGTACTTATTTCGATTTGTAGCTAGGATTATCCACTTTTATTTGCTGTCCCGTAAAAGTTAAAATAACCTCACTTTCATATGGCTTTGTTGGATAGGTAGATATTTGAACATTTTCTCCGGGAATAGCAGTTTATTTTCATCAGTGCTATATTAAATCGAACCCCGTGCTATGTTTAGTTTAATACTGTTCAATTTGTAAAGGCAATACAAATTGTATTGAATTAAATTCTTTTAAAAATAGTGAAACGTAGAAAATATCTTTTCAGTTGCCTATAAATTCGGACATGCTATGGAATCAGGTAAGATGTGGAAACAATGTAGATACGATGGTAGTTCAATAAAACTAATGTATAATAATTATTGAATTATTATAGTCGTCTCAATCAATTTCCGTTTTGGATAGACATGTGTTGACTCTTAAGCCCGTCTATACTACTGGATTTAGGCAACATGATGAAAAAGACACACCCTGGCCAATTAATAATTTGACATAACGCGTATTTTATTGCGTCACACTGTGTTTATGAGTAATTTCACGATAATACTTTAGCTACGACGGTCAAGCTTGTGATTTTCAATTAACAATGCACGACATCGACCACTAATAGTACTCAATGGTGCGGCGAGATAGCATATAAGAAAGTAAACAGTTCAAAGTTTAGAGTTTGCAACATAAACTATCAAACTTACCAACTACTTAATATTGAAATAGGTTCTTAATATATTTGGACTAAATGAAAATATAAATATACATACATGTTAATACATACATTTTAATTCCTTTTTATATTAAACGTTACTGATATGGTTCGTCCAATAAAATAGTTATACAGTATAGGTATATGGGTATCCTATGCTCATTATTAATGATAATGACTGAAGAAAATGCCATAGTTCACCCGCTATAATTATGTTATTGAATTTCCTATAGTTAAAAACTAGATTGCAAAACTACCTATAAGTACTTAACTAATACATGTCCATGTTTAAAAAAAGAAGATTAGGTACAGAAGTACCCTAAGTAACACTTTCAAAACACAACACAAAATAAATGTTGTCCTTCGATTCGAAAGCACACAAAATGGTAAAAGAGAAATTATGGGGTTCAGAGAAATTATAAAATGTACGGGAATGACCGCTACCATTGGTAAAAGTCATTGCACTTTGGGTACAACTGAACATCTGGATAGTAATCCGACAAATCCCTTTTACAGAACGCAGACCCAAGAGAGGTCATGCATTAATTGAAACATATTTCCAACTTATTCTTTCATATAAAAATAATAATAATAATAAATACCATAACTCTCACGTCCATAATCCCCGAGGAGTTAAAGGAGAACCAACTTCATTAAAGGTAGTCAGTTAAATAATAAATAAATACCTAATTAAAAAACTCTAAATTAAAAATTTAAGAAACCCCGACGTACCATTGTAGTGATCTCCTTTTTTTTTGGTCATCATCAGGTCCTCAAGGTTCCATCCAGATATGGGAAGGTCACCATGGTCATAAACATTTGAGCTCAAACTCGAACCACCTAACTGTTACCACTCCAGAGATCCATCCCATTATACTTCAACATCCCAAAATACTCCAAGATCTTAGAACCATTGATCCAATTTTCATCTGATATGGCTAAGAATATTCAACAGGTTAGGCCTGCGTGAGAACGCTTCGGGTTTCTCCCTACGCGCAGCTTGGCCTTCATCTTCGCTATGGCTATCTTAAAATTCCTAGTATAATTATTTTGGCCGCCTTCTTAAACATTTTTTGTTCTCTTGTAATGTCTCAGGATACCCTACAACTTTAGTTCTAGAATACCCCATCTAACTATTATGGTTTCGGCAGGCTGATAATATACAAATTCTTCAATGTTCATATTGTGAAATTGATATTCTCTTACTGTTCCTGGTCATCACCAGATCAGATTAAGGTTTCAGACGTCGGAAACGCACCACGAACCCAAATATTTCAGCACGAATTCGAACCATAGATAGTTCGAATGGTTAGTAGCTAGAGCTAGCTATTGATCGAGAGATCCCATATGACATCAAAGATACTCCAAGATCTTGGAAACCACTGGTCCAATTTTTATCAGACCACTCTCGATTAAATTACCTATTAAATTAAAAAACCGGGTCCAAATCGGACCATCCGTTGTTAAGTTATCATGCCATAGACAAACACACAAACTGTCAAACTTATAACACGGCCTCACTAGATCAGTCGCGGGTTATCATAATCATAATAAATTTCTGAACAATTTCCTACTTATCGCTAAATTCTACCTTCACAGGCATACACAATTTATACACGAATATTAATAAGTTAACCAAATAATCAAGATAATAATTAATGTCATATCATAACATTATCTATAGTACTAAATATAATCATAAATCATAAAATGGTTAAAAATCGTAAAGGTAAAAAAAACCATCCACGTCCGTCTGTGATCGCTTTGCCAACTTTCTTAAACTTATTAAAACAGTTTATAAAATTTTTCTTTCTCTGTTTGTTTAAACGCTCAACAAGTAAAAACAACTTAACAGATTTGGATGGAGTTTTCACGGATATATTTAAATAAGTCCAGATTGTCATCTAGACCACAGACGTTTTGAAAATTCTACTTAATAATGTGTAAAAAAATCAAAAAAATCAGACTATTCTAAAATCTTTTAACTCAGAATAAATGTTTATACTTACTTAATCAACGTCGGGGATTTTTTTAGTAACCTAATTTACAAATTTAAAAAACCAACGACATACCATTGTGGAGATCCTCTTACTTTTTCCTGGTCTTCTTCTTCACCACTAACAACTAAGGGTGCATAAATAGACTCAAATACAGAGAAAACGGCCAATATATTTTCAAAAAACATCATCTGGTATATTGATCATAATATCATATCATCAAACCTTGGAGCTGCTGGAGCCTAAGCAAGTTGCGAAACATTTGAACCACTTTAAAAATGGTTTCGACAGCCACCTAAGAGGCATGAAGAGACAGGCTAACCAGCATTGCCTGTCTGGGCGTAGTAGAGTAGAGGTACTCGTAGTTTTCGTAGAGAAATAACGAGTTAAGCGCTTACGCTTACGTCCATCAAAGTTGTCAATTTTAGACTGCTTTTGTTACCCGGTATATTTCTTGAAAAGTATTATCTAAGAACATGAAAATAAGGAATTGTGATCAGTTGGTTCAACTGCTCAGTTTGTACAAATGCTCAATTCAAAGGAGAATTCGAACAAACAGCGAATTGTACAAATCGAGAATTGTACGAACAGCGAATTTGAACGAACTGAGAACTTTACCAATTGAAAAACTAATTGCTTAGTTAAAACTTGTCATATCTACTCGTATAATACGAGTAGTTTATATGTAAGTTATGATGTGAACAAAACGAGCAAATGCTCTTTTTTAAATACCTTTGAGTACGGACCCTTATTGCGAGAACCGAGTACCTATTGACCGATTTTTTCTATGGAACTTAAAATTAAATTAACTACCTGATTTCACAAGATACGTGACGTCACGTACCTATACTGGATGCTACCCATGTAGGAGGCACGAAGAAACAAGCTAACCCTATTCTCCGCACATACGTAAACTGAAATCCAAAGCACGTAAAGTAAAAAATAATGAATAATAATAGGGTGTAATATCTTTTTGTACGGAGTTGTATGCACTGGGCGGCCAGGAGGCGGGGTGGTAGTGGGCGCCGCCCAAACAATATAAAGCCTGCTTCGCGGCTACGCCGGCACTCGAGCAGCATAGAGCGCGTAGCATCGTAGCACCAGCGTAGACCAAGCGTAGACATCACTATGGGGTAAGTATTTCTTTTTTCGATTTTGCTATGAGCGAATTTTTTTATATAAGTACCTGTATGTAATAGGTATGGAATTTGTTGGTTTTATATTTAATGGTTTTATATATATTTTATAAGAACTTTATTAACTTATATATAAATATGTAATTGAAATTTTTTGTACACTTTTTATTGTCTTATTGTGTAAAAGTACATCTAAAAGTTGTCTAGTTTAGGCCAAAAGACGAAAAATTTCGTTAAAATATAAATTAAAAAATATCGTTATTGTAATTTAAAATTGTTTGGTTGGGTTCATGGACAACTGCATATGCCATTTAATCATAATTTATGAAAATTATTTTCAAAACTTTCAAAATTATTTACCGTTCTTTTGGGAATAAATTTATAAGACATTTTTTAAATACGTGTTTTATGGACATGACACGCAACAACAACATGACTTAATACGCAGATTTATAGGACATAATTAAAACAAGGGAAATAAAGAAAAAATATAAACTTAAATTAAATTTATAGTAAATTAAAATATAGTAAATTTTATTTATAGTAAGCACAATATTTCGTAATGATAAAATATAAACAACAGTAGCAGTTTCCCGCGGTTAAGTTTATTTACTTTCCGAGTACGCTAGAGGGATCATTTCAGGATAAATAGTACAAGTAATAGTTTATTATTGGAAGACCTAATACCCGCCATGTTACTCTAACTAAAAGTAACTCGTGTGTATGTTTCCTGTTGATAAAATATTATGACATTGACAGGGAGTCGTACTACCAAAATTACAAAAAATAGTTTTAGAAAATCCGAATTCAAGAAATATGGTTAACAAAATGGTTATGGTTATGGTTCAGCATGTAACAAACATCTCCTATAGTCCATAAATGTGGGTATTCAGTATCTATAACAGAACAAATTTCACTATTGACCAATCTGAAATCGCGAAAACAAAATCAACTGTTTCATATACATTTCGGTACCTTTGTTGCTGGTTTATTCAGTTAAAGATACTGAAAACCCCCATTTCGGGAGTTTTGTTACATTCTGTATTACATAAAAAACCGAAGCTATTATTTGTTATAGACATCATTACTATTTTACATTATCCTCTCCAACTAGGCTACAATACCTTTTCTAGGAGTAGTCCATCACAATGGTCCAAAGGTGAATTCGTGCCTTGGAACCGTTATCACTTTAAATTTAATATCTGCAGGGTGGAAACAATAAGTGTGCTAGCCCATTATTACGTTAATTTAAAAGGTATTGCAAAACTTATTTCATATTCATGTCATTTTTAAGATTACAGTTTAAAATATTGCAAAATCTTTTGAATTAACGAAATTGGACACCCAGTATATTTTTTTTAAAATAAAAATTGTTTAATAAAACTGGTAAATATCTATCTCGTTCTACCTGTCTTTTATTTTAAATATACTAGTTCCCTTAATTCCTGCTTTAACAAACACTTAATACCGTTTTTAGCTGAAATGGACAAAAATCGGATTAACTCAAAGTTTTCTGGTTTAGATTCGACAGAGACCTTTTTTTTTGCTATACGACTCAGTTTTACGATTGGCTACAAAGAACATAGATTTTTTAAGCTCCATCTTATTTCCCGATGTAAACTAGGTAGGTGAGTAGTAAATGTCTTTAAAACTGTTCATTTTTGGTACAAGTATCTTGAGTCAACAAATTTTGAACAAAATTGATAATTCACCTCAACCTACGAGTACCTTCTCAGTTTTCGAAACCCTTTCTGATTTTAAGATAAAGATGGCCGCATTAACGACGGTCCCTGCTCCTAAATGCCAAGTATCCATTATTAATGGTTGAAAGGTTATTAGTTGACTGAAGGAAGCGATAAATTTGTAAAACACAGTTTGGTAAAGGTGTAGCTATTGGCTCTATGCTTTGCATTAAGGTGGTTAAATTTTTCATCAGCCTGGGATGGGGGCTTCAAAGGATAACTGAGATTTTCTCCATCCAAACGAGGTAATCAGTGAAATAATTCGCAGAGAAAGTAAAAAAAATGTGTTATTTAAAAAAATCATAGGTTGAACTTCACATACTGAAATGAAGGATCGTTTCCTGCAACTTGAACCTCCTCATACCTATTTACTTAGTAAACGAATTTATTTTGTTACCCTTAAGTATTACAATGTTTCAAAACTTCCCCTCTAAAATTTAAAATCTGAAACTGGTCAATCATCTTGGGAAAAAATTGACAACTAAAAATGTACGATTACATATTTACTAAATACAACTTTATCTTTAATATTTTCCCTATATATTTTCATGTATTTCAAAATATGCCTATTTAATGCGGTTTTTGAAACGAACACCCGATCCTATTGGGGATCCCGGAGACTACTTTTTTCTTTCATTCATGGAAAGAGGGATATTATTATTGACGCATGTTTGTTTCTACCATCTTATCTCAACAACAAATGATCTTATTTGTAAGCGGTTTTTTATTATTAACAGAGAATTATTAATAGTTTCTAAGATCTTGGAGTATTTTTAATGTCAAATAGATATCTGGAACGGTAATTAAGTTAGGTATTTCCAGTTACAGCTCAAATATGCAGAATCAAGTATGGCTAGTGTAGGAATGGCTTCCCAAATCTAGAATCTTGAGGACCTGATGATGATCAGAAAAGTAAGGGGAACTCCGTAACAGTAATTCGGAGGTTTAGTAATTTTTTAATTTAGAATAATTTTTATTTTAAACTATTCAGAAAATTTCAGGTTTTCCACTTTCTGTGAAGTTCATTTTAATTTTTCACGTAGGTACGACCTGTTAGTTGGTTCTAGGTAGAGGTGAAGTTAAAGATTTATATCTTAAGTATTAAGAATACGATATTGTCACGTCATATCGACGTGTTTCCTTTAATTATTGCAAAAACCTTAGTAGGCATCTAATGTTAATTCTTCACCGTCAGCGCATGACACGTAATCGAATCGCTGGATCGCTCTTGGTAAAATTCATATAATTTTATTCTCCAAGGTTAATAGTGCTACCTATGTATTTTTAATTTATTAAACTTAGATCAAAATTTTAATATTAAATAATTACACGTATCTGGTTGATCAACCAGATACGTGTAATTGTTTAATATTAAAATTTTGATCTAAGTTTAACTACAGAACTTTCTACAAATCTTGAACGAAGAATTGTTTTGAGGCGAGTTCTTACCAGATTGTGTAAATTACTTTAAAAGATAAACAGGTTGAATTCGTGATTTGCACTGATAAAGAATTTTTAAGCTTCCGTTAAGTCAACAATAAACTTAATTGCATTCTTCGTAATGTAGGTACATTTTATGTGTCTAAGTGTTAGTCCGTTACGGTTTTTAAGGCTGTTAACTAGGAATTTTAGCTCTTTTTTTGCAGTATTCGATATTAAAAATAGTTATCCTTATTAGGGGATACACGCCTATGATTACTCGTCGACAGTTATTGCTCACGCGAAAAAACTGCCTCTCACATAGTATTTGTCCGAACTCTTTTCATAAAATTCATGTTCGAGTATTATTGTTTAACTTCCAGAATCTGAGTGGGCAATAACTGTAACTTGTAGTGGACAACCACTACGATGACTGGGAAATCACTGCACTTGACAATTTTAAAGCGGATTTCATTCAAACTTAAATTAAACAAAGTCATATAAACCTATCTATAAAATTGAAAAGAGAAAGACGAGTCCGTCTTATGTTTCACTTTAAAAATATTAAGGAGCCTTTTCCGAATAAACAAGAGGAAATTACCCTATTACCACATGCTGGCAACAATTTAGCACTAAAGGTGTCTCGAAATTCAAACTGGTACAAACTCCCTTTGACTAGCAAATTGGTCGTTACCCTAATGTAACTTCAAAATGGGAGGCAAGTAGCATTATTCTTGGTTGACGTGCCGAAGTGCGTAAATCGACGAAGAAAGCGTTGCAGTCCTGAAATGTAATTTCACAAATTTTCCAATACGCGAGAGCGTTTTACTTTTTCGGCATGGGTACGAGTACTTACTTACGCATTTTTTACAAGGTGGTGCAAGATATAAGGGGAGACGTAGTATCGACAAATAGGTAGGTACCAAAAATAAGTGTTAGAATAAATCTATGAAGAAAAGAACACGGGGCCGCTTTCTAGAGGAGACAATGTTATCTTTCATCAAAGAATAATTCTAATTTTCAAAAGTTTTTAAAATTCTTGAAATTCAGTCACCCCACGAGTGTTCATTGTCGCAGACGTTTTCGTTCTATGCACTGTGTGTATTTTTATTTCATTTAGGTAAATAAATAAGTTCAAAAATTGTAGACCCCATTAATAAAACAATAGTGATTGTTCGATTATGTAACCCGAGGCTAAAATGCATCACGATCGTGTCCCAAACGAAAACTGAAATTATAATACTGTAAATATATGAAAAACAACAAGATACCACTGCGAAAGTAACAATTGTGACATGACAAGCACTAATATAGGTATGAGAATAGGGTAAACCACATAGTGATTGCCCGTTTAAGAAAAAAAAGTTATTACCTATTGCCCAGTGTGTAACAGCAATTTCCCACTCAGATTTAGGATGTCAAACAAAACTCTTTCCATAGGTCATGAGTTTTATGAAAAGATTTTAGACAAATACTACGTGAAAGGTAGTTTTTTTTCGCGTGGGTAATTGCTGTCAGAGGGATGTCTTAATCGTATTTCCCCAATCTCTACTTCTACTTATTTAGCTCAGATAATTTATTTTTTTAATTCTTCCTTTTAGTTATTTAGCCAATATATAGAAACGAAACGTTGCCTCTCAGTCTGTAAATATACAGATACTCGTATAAATGAAGCGACAATATCTCAAAGTCTAGGGCACGAAACTGCGGTGCCCAGATCGAATCCATCTTTGGACCGTTGTAGCGGACCACTCCTAACACAGGCATTTTAGACTAGTTGGAGTGGTTAATTAAGAATATATCGTCGGTGAAGTTCTAACACCGCCTAAATCAAAATTTGGTGGTTTGACCTTTTAATGTCATTCGAGGGAGAGTGATGGCGCGCTTCGTCTGACCAATCAGAAATAAGCATTTAAACCAATGGCGGCGAGTTATATAAATTAGTTAGTTAGTATTAGCCTAAATTAAAAAAAAAACGACAATACTGCAGCGTATATCTCAATCAGTGCCGATAAGTTTCAAGGAGAGAAGCCGTCTCGTCAGTGTACTTTGGAAAAGGGTAAAATTGCTTTTTTTATTTGTTGATAACATACAAGTTTACCTAAGAAACCAAAATAGCAAAATGAAGTTTATTCGCTCTCCTGAATAGTTGCACTTTTTTATTTAGGCGGTGTTAAGTAAGATTTACTTACCATGTGCAGATCCGTTAAAGCAGACGTTATAAACATATCGTCGATGAAATTCTAACACCGCCTAAATAAAAAAGTGCAACTATTCAGGAGAGCGAATAAACTTCATTTTACTGTTTTGGTTTCTTAGGTAAACTTTTATGTTATAACAAATAAAAAATGCAATTATATCCTTTTCCAAAGTAAACTGACGAGACGGCTTCTCTCCTCCATATACTCTAGGGACAATTACAGCTATTTAAACAGAACTCAATAGGTTCATTCTAATAGCACAGGCAAGATATCAAACTTATAAATATGATAAAATGTGGGCCCTAAATTCAAATTATGTAAGTTAATGTACCGGAAACCGAAGGGCCGAATTATTATTTATCTTGTGAAGGAATCAATCGAGTATTCGTCGAAATAAAGGAAACTGGGTAATGGCAAGTTATTCCAGGGGTATGTAAAGGTAGAAGAGAATTCTTGAGGTTAATACGACTGCTAAAATTTACCTAATATTTATAAAATTGACTTCAGAGTGTAGGACCAGAGGCTACGTTTTATAAGGTAAGAGAGTATCATCTACCCTCATAATCCACTCTGCATCAGTCGTAATTCATGTATCGTATTCGACACAGTGGTCCTCAAAATTATTATAATCGATGATAATTCGTTCGCTGTAGCATGTCGTAGAAATCCTATAGGTATGGTTGCACAATATTGCTGTGCCTCATAATGACTGAATCATAAGTTCATAGTAAGTATACCCTGACCAAAAATATAGAAACCCTCGCCACGGTATACCTACGTATGATAACGATTTGATACAATACAGGTATTGTAAACATTTTTCTTTTGAAAATGATTAGACGGACCTCCCATAATTTTTACGAATGACAAATAAATGAATTTCCTGAATAATTAATTCACTCCCTATTATACCTACATTATTAGGTTTAAAATTTATTAAATTAATAATTGTTTATTGTTTATAAATTTATTAAAGCATTTTTAATAAATTTTAAGCACAGTATAGGTACCAGCAGTGTGTGTGTGTGTGTATTTTCTGACTAGTAATCAAGTAAAAATAATTGTTATTGTTTGAATTCGCTTTTCATTTTACGTTCAATTATTTTCCCTAAGGAAATACTGTTCATTGGATTGTTTGATTGCACAGTTTCCAGATAAATATTACTTTTCAGATTGGGTACCTACTGCACCCACAGACCAGTTGGCTGACCGATATGATGTCTATACATACATACGCCTACTACGCCACCTTTGCCTACTTGTGTAGGCAAAGGTGTAGTGTAGGTAAATGTAGACGACTTTTCCCGAAAACAGAAATCATACAAGATAATAAAATCATGACAGTTATAGATATTGTTAATAATGTGAAATTTTAATTAAGTAATAAGTAAATACTTATGTATTTGTTTGTTGTTTTAAACTTTTTGGCCCTGTAAACTTAAATCATGGTTGAGAGAAAAAGTAATCGCTCCCCAATGGACAGGTAATGAATGTTGTTTTGCATTTGAAATTATCAAATGTCAATTCTATTCATTGATAATTCTCTTTTATTACTGTATTTAGTTTATCCATTGATAATTCTCAATTATTACTGTATTTAGTTTATCCATTGAAAATACTGTAAAAGTAGCACTATTATTTTTTTGTACCTATCATTGAAATGGCTACCTGATGGTACTATTCATAAATCTTTAATGCAGTTTGTTTCAATATCGATCGCGTCGTCGTGAATAGCAGTAGCCAGTTTATTTCTGTATTTTACCATGAACTGGCCAAAATAATTAGGAGCAGCGCTGATGTAATTAACTGGGCAGGACGTGGTCGTGTCGCAGCATAATGCGACTGACTGCTATTCATCACGGCGACCGCTGCTGGCAGACGCGTCAACTGTCTGTCACTTTTTGGAAGTTTCCGCTTTAACTCCTAATCAGCATTCAACAGTTGTTAGTAAAGGCATTGTTAGTAACTAGGCATTACTTCGATGTAATTAGGTATAGTGGTATAGCGATTTTAAATTATTTTTTATTTTTATCTTGATTATAACATAAGTGTGCCAAATAGGTACCAATATTAAGAATATTTATAAGTAAGTATATAAGTATATTTATACCATCGGAATTAGGGTGAATGCCCCCATACTTCTAGATATTTTATGTTTATGGAAAATTCAGAAGGCACTACATTTAATTTCCAACTCTATAGCGACAACATCTACATGGTCAGTTCAGTACCTCCTATTTGTTTTTAAAATGTGCTAATTTTTAAATCAGCATATAAAAAGGAGTTTCTTTGAAATGGTAATTTCATTTTCATAAGTCACGCTCGAGCAGTTAAAATATCAAGTGTCCGTCTAAATAAAATGAATGAATAATAAGGTTTTAATTCACTATTAGCATATAGATATTTAACCCGTCTTTAATTACTTATCTATCTTAAGGGGGCAGTGGGTAACCCCAGCAAAAGGGCTTAACATGTTCAAAGTCCCCATACAAAATTGTTTGACAAGTGCAAGTCCAACTAATTAACATCTATTGTTGTGTGACCCAACAAAGGAGGCATGGACTCCTTCAATAGGCAGTTGGGTGCCCCAGCGTGGAGACACTGGACTGTGAATGTGTTAAGCTACAGTATTAACACATGATATATTTACGAGATTTCTAAAAAAATTCGTAGTATTCGGAAAGGTCTTCATAATATTCGAAGAAACGATCTCACTAAAAATGATATAGATAGAAAAATAATCTCTCTATAACAACAAGGGTACCTAAAAAACAAACCTACTTACACTGCTCATAAATTATTTACACGTCGTAGACATCTACGTAGCAAGCCTACGTAGAGCGTTGATGGCGTAGTGGCCAGAAAGTCGGATTCCCCTTCCGGAGGTCCAGGTTCTATTCCTGCCCAAAGTTTGCAATGAAGTTTTCGATTTTTTAAAAGACGTTACGTGTATTTACCGACTACACTAACTAACTGTGAATGAAAACATCGCGAGAAAACCCTGCACACTGAGTTAAACACGTGGATAATAGTAGTGAAGCATTTATGGAAAACCATTGAAATCTGACGAGATAGTCCTTCTATGTGGTTAATTCCTATAGAATAATCACGACCCTCATGAGGTAAGACAGAAAAAGAATAAAGAAAGACATTTATGGCAAACCACTTCATTAAATTCTAATGAATAAGTCGTTATATGTGGTTTATTCGATAGAATAATTACTACCCTCTTATGGAATACAACTAGAGAAGAAACGTATGACCAAAAGTATTTCGATAACAGTACGTATATTTATTATACCGTTCGAATGTACAATGTTGGTATAGGTAGGTTGTTCACCAGAGAGTAAATGAAGTAACTGTCCACATGATTGTAACAAATTGTGTGTCTGTCTGTGCATGCCGTGCTTGGCATTCTAACTTGGAAATGGAAATGCAAAACGGGGCTTAGTGTACAGGTCAAAAGGTGAGTCACTGAATTGTAAACTTCATAGGTACCGTACATCCGTAGTTACTAAATCTATTGTCAATGGAGAAGCAACCGTTCGCAATAGACAAGACATCCAAAATCATGCACGCAGAATCTTGGTGCTGTTATTGTTTATTAAAATAGGCAAAGTGTTTTATTAAAATAGGTAACTAAATTGAGGTTTTATATAGAATAATAAAGCCTAGACAAAACACATATCACTACACGGATCACTGAAAATTATACCTACAGACTACAGGTAATTTTGATTTGATTACTCTTTCAACTTTCGCGACTCGCGAGTCATGTTCGAGTGTGGAGGTACAATATATTCAATTTAGTTTTTTTTTTAATATAACAAGACCCAGTAAATGTGACTGCTCCTTATGGAAGATTCTCAAATTTTCTTACCTTTTGTGTAAATAAGAACGAAGCTGTTTCTGATCAAAATACTACCAACGCACTGCCCTCGCATTCTTCACGTGTACGTGCTGTGTGAATTTAAGACAAGTATAAGTGAACAATAAATTGCCCACATTAAGTGAAGGTGTAAATAAAGAGGACACAAATGAGAAAGTATTTCGACAATATACCGCGCGGTGTCACTTCGAAGAGCAGGGAAACAAATAAAGTTCCCTTGGTGACAGATCGGAGATTTGCTTCGAATTACGTGGAAAAGTTTTATTTAGATCCTCTTATGTAACTACCCGCTATGTGCTTTTGTTCTAATCATGGAATAGATTTAATTGTTTTAGCTAACGCTATGAACTTAGTACAAATTTAAATTTAAAGATTTTTTTTTGTCTCAATTTGAATTTTTCACTGGACTATATTAATATTATTAAAATTTGTTCCATGGGTTAAGGTACAGCCCATAAGCCACTGCGACCCAAAATATCAATTGTGGCTTCCCATGATTAGTTACAACTCATCCCCAAAGCCAACGTTCTTTAAGAACCGTATGATTTTCTTTGGAGATTGAGTTTTAAAATCATCAGTGGCCATCATTGAAGTATACTCAAATAAATTAGAAAAAGGGGTGAAATTTTTTCCGCGTGCAGGATTTGAACCTGCGACCTTGCCTTTCTATGGCACTGCTCTAACCAACTGAGCTATCGCGGCTTATCCTGCCACACGTCGTGCTTAGAGGTTTAAATTGCAATAAATTCAAGATAAATTGTCAGAATTTTCGTTCACATTTGCAACTAAATACGACTTTAAGAAGCTAGAGCCACATACTCGTACGATTGCACGGACTGATAACAGGAAATACAAAAATGAGCAATAATTATTTACATATTCATCCATCACACCTGCGTAATAAACAGGATCTTTTCGAGTATGTATCGGTAATTGCTCATAACACTAGTGCCTTAGTTACTTTATACAGGGTGTAACAGAACCCCCTTATAGTCCCGAAAGGGCGGTGTTCAGTATCCATAACTGAACCACTTTCAATATGGAGTCAGTTCTGAAATCGCGAAAAAAACCTTTTTTTGTGGTGTAGGTGTATTGAGATTTTGTATGGAACAGCTGAATTGTTTTCACGATTTCAGAGTTGGCCCTATTAGTGAAAGTTGTTCAGTAAAGTTATGGATACCTGAACACCCTCCTTTCGGGACTATAGGTTTTTTTTTGTTATACCCAGTATTATAAAAATTAAAAAGGTAAGTAGGTATCTACCTAAGTTTTACACGCCAGGTGTGATGAAAAACGGTATGTGATACACGTGCGGAAAGGCAATTGTAAACTCAAACTGAAGAATCTCTAGCCAGTCGGCTCAAGATTCAAACTCATCACCTCGTTTAGAATTGCTTACTTTCCATACTAGTAGGTATCACAATATACGATTAATTGATTTATTACATTGTATCGTTGAAACGTTTATAATTATTGTAACAATTGTGTAATTAATAATATTTTCCGGAGTAGATTTTTCAAAAATAAGTAGTTATAGGTACCTATATCTACTCTATCTACTACTATATCTACTATCGTGTTTCCGACCCCACATTTCGCTTTCCGGGAACTCACGACAGCGTTTATGAATATTTGAGGCGACAGTGTAAATACCAGATAAAATATGTATATCTCAACCATTTGATATGTAATAATACCTACTCCCCAAAATAAGAACCTAATTGTTTTTAAATGAGTTTGATTTCACAAATAATGTTTGACTGAGATTGCAATTTCATAGTTAAGCCCAACGTAGTTGATTATTAATTATATATATTTAGGTATAGATACTACTCAGTGGTAAGTACCTACCTATATGTTGTATAATGCCTCATGTAATATTGTGGCTCTACCCCAGAGTCTGTACCACAGCAGTTGATATTACATCGTTGGCAGATATGTGCTGTGCGTTCCGCATACATATTGGCTTCATTTTACTGATAGACTGGTTTATATCACAGAATATGAATTCTAAAACCCTTTCCTAAATTATACCGTACGCCTAAGGCATAAGTGCATAGTGTAAAAACTTCTACCTACGCGTGCATCGTGAGGTGGTGCAAAGAGGTGTCGTTTGTCGTTAGACAAATATTTTTTTAATTGTTAATTAAAAAAACATAACAGTATATAATTATTTACAAAACCTCATTATGGAAAGGTTCTTGAAACGGGTAGTTTTGTAGTACCGCCAGAAATAGATAAAACCTTCAGATGAATTTTAAATTTTAATCGTTTGACGATTAAGGTTTTTGTTATTATACGAGTACTTATATTCTATGTGAATATCAAACCGTAAATGTTTTAATTATTACAAGTAGGTATTTATTAAGTCTTAAAGTACTTATCTAATGTAAGAAATTAATACTTATTTACGGAGGTATTTCAAAAAGACAAGACGGAGAAGAAACCTTGCCATGAGGAGCAACATGTTGGCAAGACGTTTTCTTCTTTCTCCGCTCAAGTGAAGGTAATCATGTACAAGGCGTACTGTCAGTCGTTCTACACCGGCCAATAATGGTGCAGTACAATAATGGTTTCAGAGCGATGATGGGCTATTGGCATTGCCGTGGCGGTGTAGCGCGTCAGGCATGTTCATCGAGAACAGGGTGGAAATCTTTTAAGCGATTATACACAAAATGAGGGCTGCGTTCAATGCTAGAATTTCTAAATATAAAACTGATATTATCAGGGTCATATATACATTGTACATGTATGACTTGAATTTTCTAACTAAATAATCGTATATAAGTATAAGTAATTTAAATTAATAACTGTCATATATTAATACAATTGTAAAATTGTACCTATTGGGACGCGAGCCTGAATAAAGAATTTATTTATTAATAATAGGTAATAGTATAAAATTACCTCAACTGCTTCCATAACGAAATGTACTAATTTATTGTTAAATTACGTACTTCATTTTACCATGAGGACAAAAACGCATGCAAAGACTTAGTATCTCATTTGTCGAATTTGGGTGATATTACTGTGCTGTTTAATATCCGAACATACCTACATAAGTAGTTTTTTACTTACTAACTAAAACTCTGTAAAACAGAATATAAAACTACCAATGGCGCCCTCTTGCTTAACAAGGTTTTTTAGTTCCTGGTCAAGGTATTATAGTTCAACAAAAACATACCACATTTATAAGCTTAAAAGCCGACTTTAAAAGCCTGAATTAAGTGAACCGTTTTGGGACTCTTTTTTTCCAAAAACAGGTTGTATTGAATTCCTGTGGATCGGACATCTTCGGACCGTTTTACTGGATTTAATTTCTTAATTTTTTCCCCTATAATCTACATAAGTGGCACTTGTACTAAATGTCAAAATTTTGTTCGTTTTGACGACACAGAATTCCATATACCTACACTACATGTAATTTTGAAACATAACTCTGACTCGCTTGTCCATAGCACAGAATACTATAGGTGCCGAGTCACCCTGACACAGTCCAGATTTTTAACTTTAAAAAAGTTATAAAAAATCACTAGTTGGTTTTACAATAGCAGTTTATGCAACAGCCACGTAGTGATAGCGATTTTAACCGAGAAGAGAGAACTGTTTCGCTTCGTTTCATAATAGATAGAGTTTTGTAAAACATACCTACTACTACCACGTGCGAACTTATTTAATATTAAAGTTTAAAAAACTCGTGTGTCACCCTATATATACTGTATATATTCCTTGCGACCTTTTGGTTTTTGTTCAAACGCATACGAGTTGTCTTTGTGGACGGTCCATAGTAGGTATTCTAGGTACTTTTATTTTTCTAGGCTAATTCGTTTTTACTAATCGGCGCTTTAGGTTATACCTTGTTTGCCGACCATTCGTCATACTTTCAGGTTATCGTTAGATATTCGAAGATCAATCAGTTTTACGAGTATAACAGCTTATTATTCAAAATATTTAGTTATTTATACTTAATTACGACCTAAATAAAAACCGACAAGCTCTATCGAAGTTTGAGTTTAGTCTTTGTAATGTTCAAACAGATTATGCTTGAATCCAGCGGATCAACACTTGTTTGTCAAGGGCTTTGCGTATCATCCGGCGACAGTGGGCGACGTTACCTAATAAATCTTTATCCTACTAAAAGAGAGAAGAGCAAAATATGATTTTGTATCTTTTGGAAGCTTTTAAAGTCTTCTGCAAAACATCCTTTATTAAAGATATGTAACTTTTAAACGATAAAAGAATTGATCCAAAGCATTGAGTTTGTAGTTCTCCTATCTATATGAAATTGCTGTATAATGATCCCATGTTTTTCTAAGTTAACCATCTACTGTGACATCATAGACATGACAATGCAATACATCTAGCATTGACTATGTATAATCTTTAGGTGAGACAAACAGGCCTAATCTTTATTTTTATGTTATAACGTTCGTTCACATCAAGTTCCCACACATTCTACATTCGACCACAATGGAAAAATGTGAATGGAATTTAGGGACAACGTCACAAAGTGTGTATGCCGAATATTGGAATGCTTCGACAATTGTGTGCGTAATGCGAATCTTATTGGTTTTTGTGTAACCTAACCCTTTAAATACCTATGCTTGTCTTGTAACGTACAGTCATCTGCAGAGAAAATATATAGCGGCAATATGTAAGCATGTTTGAGAATTTCTCTCAAAATATTTATAAGTATTTCTATAAGTAGGTATAGTTACTAGAAAGCAGTTTAGAAATGTAAAGTTATAAAGTTGACATCCACATTATAAGTACCTACCTACACCTTAGAAGTACATTATAGAATTTGTTCAGTAATCTCTGAAAACATTTCAAACAAATTTAGTTGCCCTGTCACTCTTCTCTGCAGGTGACTGTACAATTAATGCTACATTTGATATTTAAGACCAAGCAATGATTGGACGCAGTATGTAAGCTAGAATTTTTATTTTCACAACCTTCGTGGTTTATAGAACTGATGACGTTCCAATCGTCGTGAGTTCTACTCTAAAAGAAAAGATTGTCTAATTTTAATGTGTTTAACTGAATAAAGGTTTTTTAGTTGTATTTGGAAAGCAGACGAGCAAACGGGCCACCTGATGGTAAGAAGTGGTCACCGTCGCCCATATACATCTCACCTCACTATAATGTTCTTAGAGGGTTTTCGATCCGCTGCTAACATTCAGGACTTAGATGATTTGTTTCGTTTGCCTGTAAGTAAATACGCTGGCTCTCTTACCCTTCAAACCGAAACACAACAAGTTTCTTTATAATATGATTAATAAGCTCTATTTTTTCAGTGTATGTCCGTTGAGACATCTTTCGAATTAAAATCCACCTATGAGTGTGATGACCACGAATAGGTACCTACTCCCCAGTGAGATGTGAGTTGTACGAGTACAACACGTGAAAGAAAACAATGACACAAAATAAATATTGGCAAACTATCAAGTACTACCAAACTACCAGCATCTGTTGTACTTACCTACTACATAAAATCATCATTTTGGATTTGGAAAATACATGGCCTTCGCCTTATAAATTAGCCTTATAGATTTTCTTATAATGGTTATAAGTATCTTGTTCTAATTATTTGTATAAAAAATAGAAATAGTTTTATACTCAGTCAAAGTCAATTTTGTTATAAAAAATGGGGTTGGTTTGCTAAGTTTTGACTCCAAACATCTGTCGTAATTGTATTTGCTGTATTCGGTTTATGTACGAGTGTATTTACCGTTCTTTGTGCATATTCTTATAGGGAAGTACATACTCCTTCAATGATGCCATTTTCCAGAAACTCTGTACCGAACCAAATGATACATAGTAAAGTCCTGAAAGTATAAAAGTAGAGCAGCAACTACGTCACAATATAGAAAAGACTGAAATACGATTGGGAACCTTGTTAGTTGTGATCTTTATCAGTAACGCGAGAGGCAAAGGGAACCGCCACAAAGGGTACGGGAAAGAGGAAAATTGTAGGACTGAGGCTCTGCCTTCAATTTGCTGTCTTCTCGAATGACAAAATGGATCCTGAGAGCCAACAAGCATTCGTTTTAATTTTACAGGGTTTCACTGCAATGCAAAACGAAATTACCTACGTGTTATGATAACTAATCATTATTTTAAATCCTATATTTCTTTCTGATTTATATCAGACGACTAGAATTTAATAGTAAATTACTTAGGTTGAAATATTTTCCGCTATCTGGATTTGAACCCGTTGCGTGTTCATCCAAATTCTTTTTAAGTATATCAGTGGTATAATAAATTAAATTAAAAGCAACTTTTAAAAATTCTGCCCAAAAAAAGGCCATCGAGATCGAGATGTTAAAAAATGGGAAATTAGTAAAAATTCAGTTCAGCATTAACACAGAATCATTAATTAGTTTTTGGAACTAAGAGGAACATACAAATCAATATAATAAAATGATACTAAACAGCCTTATGACAAGGTTCTGATCTGATTTTTGTCGCGTAATAGGAGTATCTGGAGTTATATTATCAAATTTTAGGTACTAAAATAATTACTCAACAGTTCACAGCTCATTTCCAAACAAAATAGTGAATCAGAACTGAAAATATTTAGATAAAGTTACTTAGCTTCATCAAAGTGACCTCGCCTCCGGCCTTCCATCTATTCATGAACTTGCAAGACTTGTCAAATTATCTTACTTATCTTGTACAAGGCTTCTTTAATAAGTATATAATACAAAGATTTTTGTTACATTTTGGTAAAGTAGGTATTAACATTAATATTTAATTATTAGTAAGTTTGTGAATTTATACGCTTCTTACTTATTGTTACAAAAGGTGTTATTCACGAACGTTGTAACGAATTATGACGACATCTTAGCTTAGGTTAGTAAAGCACTGCCTTCAAAGGGGTTCCGAGTTCGACTTCTGGTTTAGGAATATTTTAAAACCAGTTGGAAGCAAATTTTACGACGCTGGGTGTCTTTTCTGTGTTGCATTTGGACCCATTGATTGGAAACCCATTTCAATGAATGCACCTTTACGAGTAATAATTGATAAGCCAGTAATCACCATCATCATTCAGCTATCATCTATAGATGCATATTTCCCAGTTCAGTTTTACCTTATCTCATTTCACAAAGTTTCATGCTGCAACAGTGGCTCGTACACATCTGTTAGGTACCTTTACAGCTTTACAAAAGGAAATACTCGTATAGTCAACGTTTTACCGATTCTGAATACTCGAGTTTCCCACCAAGAATAAAGCTCTAACTGTACCTAAATGATAATGACTGCGGAAGTTAAGTTTCAATAATCTAATTCGTAATCAATAAGGTAAATTAAGATAATCAGTATCATTATCAGTATTTAATAGTGTACGTATGTATGTCATAACAGAATTTTCTTGAAATCGTATTGCATTTCCAAAAAAATAGGCTCTTTCTGAATTTAGATTATAAATTCATAATCTGACGATACCCCTCGTATGCTGGATGCAACTCCAGCCGTCAGAGTCACGCATGGGAAGAGGGAGAAGCTTTAGTTCTTCGTCCAGTATCGTAGCAAGAAAAAAAATCGTCTTTAAGGGTTCCCTACCTACTTAGCACGTACGCGAAACATGTTATTTATACGTGTAGCTATTGGAGAGGCATCCAATAGCTACTACTAGCATAATTTTTGTTTTAGGTATAACTTAATCTTTTTATTTCGACATAACTATAGCTTTTCTTAACATATTGTCATTTAATATTGCCTACTTTTAATTTCCGAATTTGTTAATTAAATTATATAATTAATATAGTAACCAGAATGAACTTTGTAATTTTTATTATTAAAATAATAAAGACGATGTCCTTTACTAAATTAAATTAACTTCTCGCAAGCTGAACATAAAAGTTTATATGGAATATGGACTAGTCTGATATGATGCAATAAACAAATTGACTAACTGTCAGCTGCACGAAATCTTTAAAGTTAAGTCTACGTTAAAATACATGCTATCCCTTTCTACGCCATAGCTCTAGTTATAGATGACATTAAGGACAAATCTTGTAACTTGCGGTAAATGATCCTTGTGCAACGTCTATAATGCCGGTTTACATTTGGTCAAGTAAGGTGGCGAGTGCATGGTGCCAGGCACTCGCCACTCCCCATTTTACTTGCACTCGCCACTGTACGTGACCAAGTGTTAACCGGGCATAACACTTAAGGTCTAAAGTTGTTGTATTGTTGTCCCCAGTATCAAATCGTGTCGGGTAGCAGTGTTGTGCGCAGTGATTGCATGGTGCGCACTGGAAGTAACTTCTGCGCCCGCGCAGCTGTGCGCCGGTGCCGCGGACGACGACCCTCGCGCCGCGCGCTTCTGCCAGGCGCTCAACACTTTCCTAGAGCTTTATGCTGAAGCGGCCGGCGAGCAGGTGCCAGAGTACCAGGGTGAGTTCTTCTGAACGTGCATACAGTAGACTCGAGGTAGCAGAAGAGGCACGCTCGCCCGCAATGCGAATCAAATGCGGACGTACAAAGTACGTACAGTTTTACTGTCGGATATCTTTTTATTGTGATACATTAACATTCGTACGAATGTGTTGTCCACTGTACAGACATTGCGGAGGCAGAGCGCGGTGAGATACGTCCTAATTTGAACAAAATGGGCGAGCAAGATATACACGAATAATGTCGAAACAGAAAATATCTAATCCCAGTAGTTTGATGGTTCACTCACGTCAGTATGCGGCTACTGTCTACTTGACTCACATCTGCATGCACCTTTTTAGGCTACAAATACAATTAATAAAGACAAAATAGTCTATTTGATTGTAATCTTGATGCAGAGTTCTGCCTGTTTCCTAAGCTGATCCCGAAAAAGTCTGATTACTCTCGATTCTTCTATGAACTTTTGGCCCATTAGCTACGATCCTGGTATACACATAGGTATTGCTATCCTGTTGCGTCTAGGTATGAGAAGCAATGTCTTCAAGACAAACTTCAAACAATGTCTTTAAATCATGCGTCTTGAAGACATTGCTTTTCGTATGTTTGGTTAGGTTGTAGGACTCCTGTTTCCACCTTTACGGCCTGGCCACGGGAACGGGCGTCGCGAACGGCGGTGCGGCGGGCGGGGCGGCAATCGACGCGGCAGTTTGCATGCCACGGGCAGTTGCGTTTGCCGCCGAGACCAGTGTACATCGAGGTGTCTTTTTCAACGTTGTTTCGGCATTGCTTGGAGAGTAGTCGTTTTTTGGTTCAAGACATAATATTTGGAAGAGATTGTAGAGTTGAGTCGGATTGTGGATAGATTCGTCTCCGTTGGGATGACTTTTAAATCTCTGGCTCATTCAAACTCTCTAGGTCGAAGCACCGTCGCCAAAACGATATATCAAACTTTAAAGGCAATTTGGAAAAAAATACTCAATCAGCATATGTCACCAAAATTGTCAAGTGAAGATTTAAGGAGAATTTCAGACGATTTTTTCTCGAAATGGCATTTCCCTAATTGCATAGGAGCCATCGATGGGAAACAGACCAGACTTCCAAATAGCTGGCCTAGCTAATATTTCGGCAATAAAAGTTTCAGTGTTCATTATTCGCGGCGAGTACAACTAAACTGTTTTGTTTCCTGCACTATTCGCCGCGTCTGCCGCTCGACCCCGTGGCATGCGCCGTACTGTTTCATACGTTTGTTTCTGTCGCACGTCGCGCCGCCCGCCGAACGCTCGGCACATTTCGCCGGACGTCCCGCCGATCGCCGCTACGTTTGTTTTAGTCACAAGACGCTCCGCCGATCGCACCGCGCGAATTTTCGCTGCAGCGAATGTCCCGTGGCCAAGCCGTTATAGACTCGTTGCTTATCGTATAGTAATGAATTGATTGTAATTTTCAGCTCTAGTTCGCGACTACCCTCAACTGCTCGACACGGGTATGAAGCGACAAGACGTTGTGCACTCGTTCCTGCGGTTCGGGCGTCGCCGCTGACGCGTCCCGCAAACGCTGCGTACACGCCGCACCCCCGCCGCCGTAACGCTACACAAACGCACCAACGAGGCTTGAAACTATCCCCAACCATTTTATTCTCTAAACGATTATAACTACTTTTTTCTTTCTAATGTAAAGAACTGTAATTTTCAGTTACTTCGTCCAAAACATCATATTATTAAAAACTAAAAGTTCTTTAAGTAATGGCATAGTTTAGACTAAATGTCCGATTAACAAGGTATCCTTACTGAAAATGAAAAAAAAAGTAATGTGTGACGTCAGAAGATTAGACGTTTAAATCTCTCTCTCCAAATTAAATATAAAAAATGTGTGTGTAAGATTAGACTTATATTATATAAAATGTACTAATTATAAAACAGCTAAAAGAATTAATATTTGTAAGTGATGTAATTAACAATCTTGTTGTCAACATTTTAGTCGCGTTTCATTTGATAAGTAAGACTATTTAATATTAATTATTATGATGTTTTAAATAAATAAATACATATTTATGAGAGCTTTATGATTTTTACCTATGCTTCTTCCATACAATTTCAAATTGCATAAATGGATACTGGTGTGATTTAAAAAGCTATTATAGAGCGGTATTCACATAAACAACAAATTTTAATCAGTTATTAAAAAAGGTCACAAAAAAGATAACTCATATATGAAAATTTCTTCAGAAATGTATATTATCAGTACAATGTAAAGAACCTAGCCTATCTTGATGTAAAGACAGGACAGGTAATTAATGTGAAATCTTCAATATGTTGACGGAGTATTCAAGCCGTTAAAATCTAATTCAATAGCGAACAAGCTATAAAACGGATTTAATCGTAAAAGGGACTACTAGCGACACCCATAAAGTTTTCGATTAATCTCAAAATGATTAAAGTTAATAAATTAAATTGAACAGGTATCAACGCAACAGGAATAAAATTATATATTTTCCACAATGCTTTATTCTACAACACATATAAGTATAGATAGGTAGACAAAATACAGTTAAACATAGATACATTTAGAATTTTATTTTTCTTTCCGCTAAATCAGATTTTATGGGGCTTATTTCGTTATGTATAAAGGATAGAAGGGGAAAATAGATACAATAACAAAAAATCTCACAACAATTTTAGCCTTTTACATCGAACATCGAGTTAGCTAGGATTTTAATTTTTCTAATAATCGTAAATTGTCGTTTTCACTTAGTAGTCGTCGACCGATTGAATATAAGGTCATTCTTCCTGTTCCTGTGTCGTCCGGCCTGTTCCCAGTAGTCTTACCAGGTAGTAAGTAATGTCAGTAATAAAATAAACCCCATATGCGGCTATAGTAAAACAAAATTTTAGGCCACACTAGTGTTAATTTTTGTATGAGGTAGAGATTTCAGATATCTATCTCTACAAGTAAGATCAGTTCTGATAGATTATAATAATAGTTGGATCATTTTACTCAACAGTCCTAATAATTTTGACGTAGCACCATACAAATTACACTAACCGTGGGACACAGCACATCTTCATACATAATATAACAAATGTAGCGTCAGTCAAATCTAGTAGTAGGGCGAATATAGTCTTGTTTAACTACAATACACATATTTTTCTCTTTGCGAATGACCTCCATATATCTGAGACGTACATTTTGTTATATTCAATATACATTACAACAACATTACAAAATTATTATATTTCCAAATAATTATAAGTAGTAAATCCAGTAGCAAAAATCCATAATTTGTGTACATGTCGCCGTGGAATCACTTTAACCGTGTTTTCGTGAGTTCGATAGTTATTTCGCGAAATAATGACGACGACGTCCAGGCTGTGGATGTAGTGAGCTCCAGGCTCTATGAGAACGCGTAACATACTGCCTCTACATCTACTACCACTGCCATGGTTTCGAGATATTGCGAAATCCCTTTCGAATTCACGATATCACGGTTGACGTGATACTACGGCTACAAAGAAACCTTAATTAAATGACTGTACAACCTCTTGTCCAATATAGTTTAATGTGGACTACAATTTTATAATAGTAAATATAGTATAAGTAAAAAACCGCAAACATTTTGCAAAAATCCCTTATACATCGATGGCAAGAATAAATAATATGATTATACTGTTTATGACAACTGTAATAAAACAAGTTAACAAACAAACAAACACACATATAACATTTCTACTTGAGAGATTAAAATTGATAAAAATTTAAAAGGGGATGTGATCCAGTTTTAAGCCACGTTCGGAGTAAAAAACAGAAAGTATTATTGAGTAAGTCCCTAGTGTAGACGCATATGTAGTGGTAATGGTTACTAAATAACTCTAAAATTAAAATTTAAAAAATCCCCGACTTGCCATTGTGGAGATCCCCTTGCTTTTTCTTGGTCATCTTCAGGTGCTTGAGGTTACAGAAGTGCGAAGGGATCCATGGGCCTAAACATTTGAGCTCAAACTCGAACCATCTAGCTATTACCGTTCCAGAGATCCCATCTGACATCAAAGATACTCCAAGATCTTGGAAACCACTGATCAAATTTTTATCAGAGAATACTCTCGACAAAATTCTCTATTAAATTAAAAAACCGGGTCCAAATCCGATCATCCGTTAAGATATGATGCCACAGACAAACGTGTCAAACTTATAACACGATCGATCCGTCGGGAGTTAATACGAGTGACAAAATAAAGCCTCCCATCATTTCCATCTTCTTTACTTTCATTGCATGACATAAACATGGTTCACACCGCCAATTGTATTTTAATTGACAAGGTTTTTACTACATTTCTACCTATAAAACAAACAAAACTGCTGTGACTCAACAAAATTGAATATTCTAATACGCTGCAATAGATCTCCTAAAGCTCCAACAGTATAATATATTAATACTAAATTAGACATGGAAACAAAGAAGCCATTGATAGCTGAAAGTGAACTCTCACTTTCAGCTATCAATGGCTTCTTTGAACCACTCGGTTCTTCTAACACTGATACTGAAATTGAATCGCCGATCGTGTTAAGCAGATCGTGATACGCTTCGAAATCTTCTCACGTCCCCTAGGGGGCGTGGGGAGCCTGTTCCATGGCGTAATGCCCTCTACAGGGGTGTCTATCGCCACCCGTGACTACGGGTGGGGCGTTAGGGTGCCCTGTGCTGCTACGGGGGTGAGGGCGGGCGCGGGGGCGCGATCAATTTCGCGCTCGGGCACGGGCGCGGTCTCGGCGGCGTGCCCGGGCGCAGTCTGGGAGGAGGGCGCGCTCCCTACAATACCAAACTTGTTGCCCTTACAAATTAGTATCTGGACCAAATAATACATTTACACTGCCCGGGAGGTGCGGCGCGGGGCGCCTGCCTCGAGGTGACTGCTCGGAGGGGGCGGCTAGCCCGGCAGCAGTCACCTGATCCCGTGGGCGGGCGGTCTGCGTGGCCGGAGTGCCGGTCGGCAGGTGGGCGAGCAGCACGGTGGGCTCGCGGAGGCGCGGCAATACCCCCGTGCGGGGCGGCAGAGCCGGCTGATGGGCGGACGACACGTCGGGGCGGCGGGCGGGCGGGACAGTGCGCGCCTGCCCGGGAGGTGCGATGCAGAGCGCGTGCTGCGAGGCTAAGTCGCCGCGCGTGCGCGCGGCTTGTCATCAGAGGGCGCGGAGGCAATTGCGAAGCCCATTTCTTGCCCTTCCCCATGACCTTGAGCCCCCGCTTCTCCTTTGGGGCTTCCCCGTCGGAGAGTGCTGCGGGGCGGGGCGGGGCGGGGCGGGAGGGCGTGGGCTGGGCTTCTACTTGCTTGACGCGTGCCCTGCGGCGACAGCACTGTCGCTGTGTGCGGTGGCGGCGTCGTGGTGCGCGTGGCCCTCGGGCCCGGGCGCGGTCTCGGCGGAGGGCGCGCTCCCTACAAATACCAAACTTGTTGCCCTTACAAATTAGTACCTGGACCAAATAATACATTTACACTGCCCGGGAGGTGCGTCGCGGGGCGCCTGCCTCGAGGTGACTGCTCGGAGGGGGCGGCTGGCCCGGCAGCAGTCACCTGATCCCGTGGGCGGGCGGTCTGCGTGGCCGGAGTGCCGGTCGGCAGGTGGGCGAGCAGCACGGTGGGCCCGCGGAGGCGCGGCAATACCCCCGTGCGGGGCGGCAGAGCCGGCTGATGGGCGGACGACACGTCGGGGCGGCGGGCGGGCGGGACAGTGCGCGCCTGCCCGGGAGGTGCGATGCAGGGCGCGTGCTGCGAGGCTGGAGTCGCTGCGCGTGCGCGCGGCTTGTCGTCAGAGGGCGCGGAGGCAGTTGCGAAGCCCATTTCTTGCCCTTCTCCATGACTTTGAGCCCCCGCTTCTCCTTTGGGGCTTCCCCGTCGGAGAGTGCTGCGTTCACCGACAGCACTGTCGCTCAGTGTGCGGTGGCGCCATCGTGGTGCGCGTGGCCCTGTGCTGCTACGGGGGTGAGGGCGGGCGCGGGGGCGCGATCGATTTCGCGCTCGGGCACGCAGGGCCGTTTGTGGGCCTCCTCATCCATGGCCTCGGGGACCCTCTTCCTCCGCCTTGGTGTTGGTGGCATGAGGAGGGGCAGGGGGCGGCAGCCGCGTCCTCCAGCGCGGCGAGCTCCTCCTACGGGATCTGCATCTCCTCGTTGAGACGGGCTTCCCGATGGCGCAGGTAGTCGGCGATTCCCCGTATCAACTCGTCCGACAGCAGGTTGTGGTCCGCTGCAAGATGACCCAGACTCTGCAGGACGATGGAGCGGGGGGTGGCCGGCGTACCCGGCGGCTGTTTGGCGGGCGTCGTGCTTAACGAGGAGGGTAGGTCGACCGCCGGTTTGTCGGTGTCAGGGCCGGTCGCGCTCACAGGCGCGGTCTCGTCGGCGTGCCCGGGCGTAGTCTGGGCGGCGGGCGCGGTCGCAGCCGGGCCATCAGGGCCGATCTGCGTCGCGGTGTCGCGCACGCGGGCGCGAGCCAGTAGCGCTCCGGAGCCGGCTATCGCGGCGCGCGCGACTTTCCGGAGCCGCGGGTCGCGGACTCGAGGGGCTGCGGAGCCCCCGAACTCGCCGAAGGGAGCGGTTCATTGGTTCCTGGGAGTAGGAACACAAAGTCTTCCCCTCCGCCCGGGGCGGTCGGGGTGGTCGGCGTGGTGGAACTGGAGCCGTAAAGCGACATCCTGCCGCGGGCTTCGCCCGCCTCCAGCAACGCGTAAACCACACGGCTCAGGGTGTCGGCTTGCTGGCGACTGAAGGCGCGCCGCTCCTTTGGCACCGGGGCTTCCGGTACGACGGCGGCGGGTATGGCGGCATCTTCCTGTACGCTACGCTTTTCGATGGTGCTGGAGTGGTGCGACCGCGGGCGGGCCGCACGGACAGCCCTAGCCCTCCGACCCTACACCCGGGGGATCCCGCTGGTCGGAAGCCGGGTTCGGGGCCCTCGGATCGGGGCTACCGCCCGTTCCGCCGATTGCTTTTGCGGCCTAGTAGCAGGCGGCTGAACCCGTGGGCGGGCGGTCTGCGCGGCCGACTTGCCGGTCGGCTAGTCAGAGACAAGCTTCTATGAAAAGATCTGTTGAAGGTAATTCTAAACAATCACTAGAAAATTCTAGTGAAATTATTCATAAAAAAAAATTGCTCATAAATAATTAAATCCAGATTTAGATTTAGACGAAGTCACATTCAACGAAACAAGCCGTTCTTTCTCATCCATACCCTGTGGGACTATTTCAAACATTACCGAAGTTTTCTGGTGTATCCCCTATAGTACAAGAACCAGTTACTTTAATACTGCTGTTACAAAAAAACTATTCTGTACAATTGTTCAAACAGGTAATTGGGGAAATCGCCTAAGATCTAAAGTGAAACAACCTCCCACCACAGAACCCCCGAAGAAATAGAAAAAAATCTGTTCGAAAAGATACTGCATCTCAACAACCTAACAATACCGCTGAAGGTGCGTCCTCATCAGGTAAGAATAACGATTTTTTTACATTTATTAATGTAGATCCTTTGTTACAACCCTCGAATGTACTGCCGACAGACAGTATTCAGGAATCCCAGATCACAACATCTACCCCAGTAGGGTGAACTGTTGAAGGCGATGTAAAAGACCGATATACATGTAATATGCGTGTGTGTGAGTGAGAAATTAACTCGAGAAAAGAAATTGTTTGCACATATTCACTCATTATAACAAAATAGATGAAGATCAGTTGAGAAAATTATAAAACGAGCATTCATAAACGAACATATGAATATGAGCAAAACATTGTTCTTAGACGCGCTTTTGTTTTCAAACAGCTAGCGTTTCATACTATCAATAGTCCGTATCAATATACACACCGTTGATTATTGAAACTGATGAGCTTTGCAAGTACCCGTGCGCTAAACGCAGTATTGCTCGTCTGCGAATGTTAACACTTCAGGTTTTGGTCACTACGCGCCGTAACTTAAACATATTTTAGTAGTAAACATATTCACGACTCGACTTTTACAAAATTATATTTCATCTAATATACAATGAATCACTTGTAATGTAATGGTGTCATGATACGAACGCTCTAAGTAGTAAATATAGGTACAAATAGTTCACACTTCACATTGATTTCTCTACAAAACATTACCAGGTTTTATTAATTAAATCACTTAACAATAGTGTAGTTACAATGTATAAGTAAATATCGGTCTCTACTACCTAGAGGTATATATAAGGATTTTGAAATAGGAGATAATCCTGCAATGTTTTACCACTAGATGCGCCACTAGCACAGCGGTACGTAGCCTATTGACATATAAATACGTTCCTTTTCACCAAATCTTTTTTATCCTTCAGATTCGCGCCACGCTGTCTTATCAGATTTTTTGGTCTGCTATTTGATGAAATGGCCATATGTTGCCATGATATCATCACAATTTTACTATAGCTTTGAGAAATTATATTTAATTAACCCAAATAACGAGACCATCACAAAGGTCTCGTATCTTCAAAAATAACGTTTCGTTTTGATTTTCTGTTTATGGAGTGTGCTAATGGCTCCATCTACGCAACGCTTTGCGTTTTATGCCCTATTCATTTCTGTAGATAATATAATAGCAAGTTAAGAGTTTATTTTTTAACTTTTAAGTTGCAAATTGAAAAACGCTATTTACTCATAAAATTCATTGAACTTGAGTAGATATGTAATGTGTGGTTTGTGTACTTAGAAATCAATAAGTTATATGCACCACGTCACCTCCTACTGACAGGAGACATTGACCCTGAAAAAAAAAGGCTTATTAAAATGCAAATAGGATTGAAATCTTGAAATAAGACATTAGGAGTATCAATACTAGTGTAACGATGTCGACTTCATCGTCCATATCAACCTCCTTGCCATCAACTTATTTCTGTCCATTTACATGATTCGATTAAAGCATTTATAGAATTTAAATCATTAGGTGATAGACTCTGGCCGAATTCAGGCCTTAGATAGCGACGCAATATATCTATTTTTTGTTTTTCAGTTAATGGTTCGTGGAGTTTGGCAAACAAGGACTCCATGTTAGAAAAATAAATAATAATACGTTCATTATTTTTTTGTCTTCGAGAATCTATTACTTTTTTAGTTTGTAATCATAATCTATGATTTCAAAGTCTTTTAAAAATGATGATTTAAATGTATTCCAGTCTTTGATGGTCTCTTTTCTTGCTCGAAACCAATCCGAAGCTGTATCTGACAAGATATCGTAAATATGATTATATAAATAGGTATCTTTAATATTACGTGCTATAGCGAATTCCTCTATTTTTTGTATATATTCTTGGGGACGGATGTCCCCAAGAATTCATACAAAGAATAGAGGAATCGTTACACTAGTATTGGATAAATGTACAGTGGACAAACAAGCTCTTTAGTACTTTGTCGCATTAACTTAATTGACACGTTCATACGAATGTCAAGGAATCATAACAAAAGCTAATTGAGACAGGGTTCCATAGATAGAGTATAGTGTACAGTGGAAGACACATCAAATTATACTCTATGGAACCCTGTCTCAATAAGTTTTTGTTATGATTCCTTGCATTTGGAAAGCTAAAGAGGGTGTTAAAGTCGTCCATCCCGCAGTGCTTGAAATCTAAAATTTTCCACCAGTGTGTACTCCCAATATTGACATACGCTACGGAAACGTGGGCCCTAACGGTTGAGGCCATCCATAAAGTCAAAGTTACCCAAAGAGCCATGGAGCGAGCTATGCTCGGAGTCTCCCGAAGAAACAAAGTGCGAAACGAAGACCTCCGGCTGCGCACAAAGGTCACAGATGTAGCTAAACGCATAGCGACTCAGAAATGGCAATGGGCGGGACATGTGGCTAGGCGAACCGACAACAGGTGGACCCGCAGAGTACTCACGTGGAGGCCGCGCACGAGCAGCAGGAGTGTGGGACTTCCGGCAGCGAGGTGGTCAGACGACATCAGGGCTAGAGCTGGAGTGACTTGGCTCAGAAGCACTGCAAATCGGGCTACATGGAAATATATAGGAGAATGCTACATCCAGCAGTGGATGAATAGAGCCTGAAGAAGAAGAAGACGATTCCTTGACATTGGTATGAATGCGTCAAATAAACTTAAGCGACAATACTAAAGGGTAAAGCCTGCTGATGTGTTGTCCACTGTACCTATAGGTACAATCGTTTTTAAATTTCGGATAAAAATGTTCATCTCTCCATGCATCCTTGAATGATCGATTTTTTAACTTTCTATTATTGTTTTAGGTAAAGTTATTCTTATTTAAAAAAATATAATTGTAGAACATTTTAATACTGTAATTTGTGCAGAATAAAGAAATATAATAAAAACATTAGGTAAAGGTGAACTAATGGAAGCATACAAAATCTTATCCAATAAGTATAACTGCCCGGACTTGCCCAGACTCTTTAATGTGAATACTATACACAGAGCCCGGCACAATAATGACTTGCAACTGAAGACCACTCGTTCAAACACCTTGGTCGGCCATAACTCTCTCAATAACAGAGTCGTGAGAATATGGAACAAGCTACCGCAAGAAATCGTGGATGCATCTTCAGTCAACGGTTTCAAAAATAGACTAGATAGGTTTTTAAACAGTGCATAAGTAGTGGTGGACTTAATTAACTATGAACAATGACTAAGTGCTATAAGTGAATGAACAATACACCAGCTTAGATATGGGCGCATCAGCTTAATAATGCTGCCTGCTCATTAATAAATAATAATAAAGATGAAATTGTCGTTGTCGCCTTCATAGGGTTCTGTCGTCAACGACAGCCTACGACGCGCTGCGACGACAGTCGTCGGCGTGTCGGCGCCCGCCGTCACCGCGGAGATAGCCGACGACTTGTCGTTCGTCTGTTAGAGTCCATATTGAGAAACTTAACAATAAACTAAATAAATTCACCTGATTTTTGTGTGCATTATCCTGTAGCATGAGTTGCGTTATGTAGAAGGATGTGAGCACATTGCCGCCCAAGGCCGCCGTGTACGCTCTCGCTATAGCAAGAACCTACAAAAGGAACAAAGGTGAGGTCGGATGCTTTATTATGAAGTCACAAGGGGGCCCAACTGTTGGGGGCAAAAATTTTGAAATTCACCCTATGTAGATTGCTCGCTAGAGGAGTTTTATATAGAATGCTTTAGTTAGCGAATGCGATGTGAGCATTTTCCCATATATTAGTCGGCAAAGCCCGAATGTCAAATGTAAGGAACTGTAAGTGCATTTGCATAAACCCTCTGGCTCGCTGTCGGTGCTCACATCATCGTTCTAGAGGCGAGGGCGCTACTAATCCGATATCTGTGGTAGGGGGCCTCTCCGCATAAAGGGGTATGGGTCACCGCACGTACCCAGTGCTGATTGGTATATGTTTCCTCACGTTGTTTTGTTTGATGTTAAATGTGAGTTAGTCTTCGTAAAAGACGTAAGCCCGACGGTCTGGTGTCCTAGCTATTACGCCATCGATCACCATGACAGGGGATGAATGAATGAAAAATGAATTTTCAGACTTGATAACCATTTAGAATAAACTTATTCACATTCATGGAATGGGGTCGTATGCGTTAGTTATAATTATAAGTAGGTATTCGTTTAATGGCACTGAACAAAGAATTTGACCATGACAAGGTGTTTCTTGTAAATCCTAAAACCCTTCGAACCGACAATGGATCAATGAACGTAATCGCTGGATCCATCAGCTCTGTACATTACGCAAGCATCGCTCCCGACCATGCTGATCTAGATATAACGGTGAAGTGGGCGGGGCACTCAATCTTGCAATATATAGATGGCGGCGTGGCTTGTGAAAATGCTGACACGCGCGATTCATATAGCAGCTGGCCCGCGTCACCGTTCTCACTTGATTTATTTCTATGGTGCTAGTGGTCGCCTGTACTCAAGAACTGACCTCGCAGGTAAAGGTGTGCAGAAAGCCGCTCAGTCCGCCTAGTTCCCTCACGGCGGTGGTCTCTCGCACGAACAAGAGCCGCAAGGCGCAGATGCGGTGCGCGGCTCGCGACCCGCTGACGTAGCTCAATGACGTCATCGACACCATTGTTGGGGTCTGGAAATTATCAATAAGTAATTAATACGTAATTGGGTGCTTTAATACCCTACTCTAATATTTAATGAGCTTGGTAATACGGTATTAACATATATATTTTTATTATATCAATCAACTTACATGGACATACTAAAGAAAGATCTAAAATTAGTTTTGCGATATCTCAACTACGTAACATCAGAGATATTAATGGTTAAAGTTAGTATTGGACAGATGCTCTGTTCTTTTATAACAAAACAGTTCTTTATATGTAGCCAGGACCTGCTTGTATGGCGCTAGAGAACAGTTACGCCATTAAAAGTATTACCGTTTCTTTCTACCGTTCTGACCTTTGATTGCCTGTAGCTATTTTGTTTTTCAATGAATTTTAATTCTGTTTTCACATTTGACCATCAATTTATGACTATATTTTAATTTTTAAGAAATGCATTTAATATCTGATACTTGGAAACTACCCTATTAGAGGCATAAAGGTGAACCGCGCGCAGGCACGCGGCGACGGAATCGTATTGCTTTTCGTCTGGAAGAATGCGAATGACGTCATCCGTACCGACCGTACGCATCGAAAGCGCCGAACCTGGTGACGTCATCAGAATGCGACTGGGGTATTCGGCTACCTACGGTATTGCGACACGTACGGTGCGGAGAGTGTGCGCTGTTCCATAGGATTTCATACAAAGAATTGTAAAATTAGTCCGCCTAGGATACAATACCCTAGTCCACGAAATAAAATATCGCCTATAACAGATTTATTAAATACACTAGGGATCGTAAGAAAAAGAAAGCACCTGTCCATTTAAGACCACTTGTTTCTCCTCGACGACGTCACTTTGATTATGTTTCACCAGCTGCTCCTCATCCAAGGCGAATATGTCATCGTCAGTGTCACCAGTGCCACTTCCATGGGTCAGGTTACAGATGTTTTGGCTAGTGGTAGTGTTGAAATTATGACCGTTGCTATGCCCGTGGTTGCTATCTTGGCCGCCAATGTGCTCAGGCTTACTTGGGTCCAAAAGTGGTATAGCTGCACCTGATAGCACCAGTTGGATTTCGTCCTGTAAATAAGAGTTTATAATAAAAATATGTCACATCAGACGGACTGCGCGGGTAGCCGGGGCAGCAGCCGAAGCAGCGGCGTAAATAAAACGGGAGAAGTACGCCGCTCTGGAGCAAAACTACGTTTTTGTCCCATTTGCGGTTGAAACGACAGGTTGTTGGGGGGCGGAGGCAAAGGATTTTGTCAGGGAGGTCGGCCGTCGCCTGAGAGAGAGAGGCTGTGACCCCCGCTCCGGGTCGTTCTTGGTGCAGAGGTTGGCCGTGGCGATTCATCGTGGCAATGCCGCGAGCGTCATGAGGACCTTTGCGCCAGGGTCGACACGGGGCGGAATTTTTGACTAAGGCTTTTCATAAGTCTGTTTTCATTTTTTTATTGACGAAATTTAGCATATCATTAAATGTAAATAAAATTTTCTCCCTAATGAGCAATTATTAATTAGGTAAATTACTTTAGAAGGTAACTATTTAGCCTGTTGAAGTTAACAAAATCATTTTATAAAAATATAACTCAAATTGAAAAATTAAAAAGCCATTCCAGTCCAGCGCTTAATTGCAACTGGAATGCACTGGATCCAGTGAGAGATTTCGTCCAGTAACTGGATTGGCGGTCCACTTTATTCCAGTAGCAATCTAACGATGGACTGGATCCTTGGATTCGATGCCTACTAAAATAACGTAAATCGGGCATTACAGTGAATGTTTTTGTTTCTGCACATATTTCTCTAAGGCACAGGACTACAGTTGTCGCCATGTGTTGCTTTGTTGCGGTGGACGGACACCCCGACAATGTCAGCGCGGCACTTCAAGTTCGGAGAATAAACTCAAATGTCTGTGAGAGTACCTCGGGCAACTCCAGCTGGAACCTGGGAGCGACTAGCGCGCAGGGCTGCAGTCGCCGCAGCTTGTACGTGATGCCATCCATAGCTCGCGCCACATGTTTCTCCGCCGCGGTGGACGCCCCGCTGCCTTGCCCCGACAAGGTCAGTCTCGCACGCCACACCTATATTACCAATCAATTAATTATAAATAGAGTTGGGAGGTATGTATACCCCGACCAGGAATATCACGTTTACTATCCACTAGTCACAAATTTCATCCAACCAATCCAACAAGTCCACGCATACCTATGGAATCACCCGACTCATACATGTTCAAAGTCTAATATGGTATCTCAGTGGATGTTTAAGTTTCACTTGGATTTTGTTTTGGACTTGTGAGCAGGGAAGATAGGGCATAATCTGATATTTTGAGCAATGTAATCCTTGACATAGTAAACTTATAAGAAATCATAATTAGTGACAGCATCTTAGTTACATAAATATCCGTTTTATAATCTGTGTTAAGGAGTTTGCTATAAAAATAATAGTTTCATTTAATTCCGCAATATGCTGAGGGCTTTTATATTCCTAGTTAGGGTATAAATTATTATTATTATTATTTATTAATGAGCAGGCAGCATTAAGCTGATGCGCCCATATCTAAGCTGGTGTATTGTTCATTCACTTATAACACTTAGTCATTGTTCATAGTTAATTAGGATGATAAATAATAGTGACATCATAGGGTTTATAATATGTGTCTATGCAATAAATTAATAATCGACACAGGTCAAAAAGGAAGATGGCTGCCGTCAGTAAAGCGGCAATAGATCGGCCAAAAAGTATATTTTTTTTCAATGAATTTTGAACATTTTCCCGCCTGGTGTGAAATATGAGAAATATTTCCAAGACATTAAAATATTGTAGGTGGTACAATCGGCATACAACATCCGACAATGCAGATGATAGTTATATAATTAAATAATATACATGGGATATAAGTATGAAAATAAATATAAGTTCTATAAGTATTATATATAAATACCTTTTAGTTGTGGAATTAATTAGCTACATTAGGTACAGGGCATAATTTGACCAAAGGTCGTTTGAATAATCCGTTAGATGTTGGCACAGTTACAACACTCAAGACACCGCCAAGGCCAGGGTGTAGTTCTTCAATGCGTCCATATCTTAGAGGAGCAGTGAGCTCGTCTTTGATTATAACCACAGTCCCTACCTTGATTTTGTCTGTCGATAAGAGTGTTGGGTAAGTGAATTAAGATATTCCTTATGCCATTTCTCCCAAAAATCCTGATGTAAACGTTGCAATAACTGCCACCTATCAAGTCTGCTCATATTTATGTTCTGATAATTTGGTTCTGGTAATGCAGTCAGCGGCGCTAAATTCAAAAAATGACTAGGAGTAAGAATATCAATATCATCCTCAGGGTCGGAACAGATTTTCTCGGAGTTGGAAGTTTGAGAATGAAACTTATGAGATGAAATCAATTGCGAACACTCTAAAACACTGCATCGATCAAATAAGAATTGTTTTAATGTGTCATATGAAGGTATATCATTTCCCGTAATGGTAAATTCAAATTGCTGTGCTTATCAATTTTAGTTAATAACATATAAAACAGGATGAAGTCCCAATCACCTGTAGGAAGACCTAAATTCTTTAGTACAGGAAGATTTTCTGTGACTGTCTAATAATTTACGCAGATCAGCAGGTCTCTTCACTGACTCCAAGTGATCAATTGCTTCCCAGCTAAGGTCAAATAACGCTTATTTGTGTAACACTCCTTAAGGGCAGTGTATATTGTAATTAATTACATCTCTGATTATGATGTATCGTACTGTCATATATTTCTATAAAGGCCTGCCACTCTCATATTTCCAGAGAAATGGGGCAACGGGAGATGTGGAAACTTTCCACTACTAGTTTGTTTGGTTGGCTGATCATGAACATGTTCAGCATGCTGTGTTTAATTTTAAAGAATGTTTTATCTCTAAGATCTCGTTATAGATGTCATCGGTTTTACTTTGAACTACATATTCATCTTCAAACTGTTCTTTCTCTAGCTCATCGATGAGGGTCATATGAGCTGATTCAAACTCTTTATAAATGCTGATGAAATTAGTGGAAAATTCACTGTATCTGTTTCTTCATCGATGCGGGTTGTTTCCACCTTCAGACTCCCTTGAACACAATGAATTTGAAGTGAAATGTGTAAGAAAATTTTTCCACTTACCAAATCAATAATCCTTGCGTGAAGGCACTTCATTTATCGCACAATATCCTCAAAAATCTTTGGTTTTCAGGTTTTTTGAAGCGGCGAAGAAAATTTGCATAAAGCGCGGCGCGGGCTTTTTCAGTGACAGTTGTTTTTTTTGTCTTCTTTTCCGGCTCTGGGCACACGCTAGTCGAGAGTGCGTTTGGCCGAGTGGAAAATATGATTTGGCACGTTCCTAAAGCACTTAAATATTTCCTTTCAAAAACATTATGCTCAACCAAATGCAATCTACTCTTTCACACCACACTGCAAATAGGTACATACTTGGGATCCTTTAGGGCATTATTACCGCAGATCAACGCATCTTCAAGTCGTTTCACTGATACTTGGCGTGTTTTGTAAATAACTTATCGACGGCATGTTTTACAGAAGAATAAAACTATTATACATTGACTTTTTGAGAACACTGCACAACCAATCACTCACTGCACTTTAATAAAAGATTTGTATTGTTTTTCTGTACGACCAAACACTTCACTGCACTTTGTTAAAAGATTTGTTTTGTTTTATATAGGTTATGTTTACGGAATACATAAATTCCTAGAAAATGATATTGATAAACACAAAAAACACAGTAAGTAGTGACTGGTATGATAGGAAGCAGTTATATTGTGAACGAATACGATAAATAGCAAGATAAATGGATATAAGACAGTGTGTGCCGGTAGTACAAACCAAAATAAATGGTAGACGTAAAAGTTAAATAGGTCCGAATTTTATAAATCCGTCTTAGTCGAAGGACCAATAATGTCGATGCAATAAATTAATAATGGACTTTGGGTGGGATTAGGTTTCTGACTCACTCATGATCTTCAATGTCGTAGTTTCGAGGTTGCTGGTTGATGGCAACTTGGTTTCGTCAGGAAAAATATATATGGAAAATGACAGGTCAAAAAGGAAGATGGCTGCCGTCGGTAAAGCGGCAATAAATCGGCCAAAAAGTTTTTTTTTTCCATGAATTTTCAACAATATGGTTCCGAACAGATAAGAAGGTCAGTCTTGCACGCCATGTATGACCAGTTAATTAAATTTAAATAGAGTCGGAGGTAATATATAATAATATAGTGATATCATGGGTTCCGATACTCAATGGGTTTACATGGGATTTGTTCTGTTATACTAGCAGAACATATAAGGTCGGGCAAAAAGTCTTTTCGCATATTGTAGGGGAGAGGGGGGCACCTTAGAACACTTTTTAAATAAACTATTATATTTGTCCTATTGTGCTACATATCAATGTATTTTATTTTTTTATGAATAGATATGCTATTTGTGCTATAAAATAAACATTAAATTTATTTGTTTTCACTCAATAAAGTAACAATATTATTATTTTAAAAAAACCTAATTTTGTTCAAATGTGCCCCTAGCAAGGGGCACATTTGATAACCCCAGGGGCAGTTTTGAAATACTATGATAATAAGAAAACAATATAACTTAGAATATAATCAACACTTTATTTAAGACATACAAATCTTATATTATAATTGTGTATTGCCACGAACTTCGTACACTCACTATTGCATAAGTAAACTTTATAAAACTAATAACAGCTTGGGGCAGTCTTGAACAAGTGTAAGTAACTTATTATTTTAATATATGAGATCTAGTTACATATTGCAATTAAAATCTTTGTCTTCATATTATCTTTATCTTAACATTATATTAAAAACATACCATTTAAAATGGCCTCAGTAAAGCATTTAGAAAAAGAATCAAATAGTTAAACTATGTAAGTTTAGAATATCAAACATAAAATAAACAATCCAAATCGCCTAATTGGCCAACATAAAAGTGAATATTAAAAAAAACATACAACTACAAAACTTAGGTAATAGTACCTAACCTAGTTTAAATTTACTAAAATCAAATTTGAACGTTAATAGAGCAGCTGTACGAGAAGTTCCTGGAGCAGAGCATGGCTTTGGAAGTTTCCTTACAATATCAGTGATAGGTATGCAGGATTGGTCTTCTTTCTCAGGAAACAAAAATTTAAAACCCAATTTCTTTTTTAAAAAAGAAACTAGAAACATATTTTGGTCTTTATGTTTAATAAAAGCTACGAAATACATTTGTGATTGTTTTTTGGCAGAGTGACATTTTACCAATACATAGTCATTTTCATTTAAATTATTTGTCAAGGATTGAATTGATTCCCTTTCATCAACTAGATTATCAGACTCCGAATTACTTTGACCACCTGTTAAATCCATATCAGAATTATCATGAAAAGATATATTTCCATCAGATTCTGAGTTTGACTGATATTTTGGCAACGGTTTCTTCTTTTTATACGTATTGTTCTTAGGCATACATTTTCCTCGTTTTGATAAAGGCAGAATTGAAAGCTTGCGTTTAATCCGACCTAGATAAGCAGCTTCTACTGCGCATTTTTCGGGAGTATCAGTTAAGATTCGTGATGAGCCTTTCTTTCTGCCTTTGCTTCCAGTACGAGGAGTCGCTTTAGGAAACGGTCTTATTGCTTCAGGAGTAATTGCTACTTTTCCCCTTATATTTTCAGTGTTCCTGTTTATTTTCTCCAAATTATCAATATTCGCGGCACTTTCGATTACAGATGGTGAACGTGTAGGAGTTTGCACGTGAGCGTTATTAGTATTCTTAGTGGGTGTTTTTGCAGATTCATTGGTTACATGATTAAGTTCAAGGGGAAGTTGAGATGTAAGGGTTGTGGTAGGTTTATTACCTTTGTCAATAGCCTCAATTGAAGCTATTACAGGTTGATCTACTTCTATATCTTCAGCGTCAGTAGCATCACTGTCAATTGCAGGTGCTTGAGCAACAATTTGAGCTTTGTCAGTAGAGTCATGCGCAACTGCTGTTGTGGGTTCATTTAATTCCAGCTTTTCAGCTTCAGTGACATTGTCTTTGATATTGCGTGGTATAGAGGCACCAAACTGTGATAACACCTGTTGAGGTTGATCAGTCTCCACATCTTCAGCTATTACACCACCAGGAGTTAAATTCTCAGATGCAACTATCAAGGGAACATGCGAAGGATAAACCCGATTTGTCACTTCCGAACATTCAAAGTCATCGTCCGTGAATTTGTTTCTGGAAAACGGATATATTCCTGGCGCAGAAAATCCCGATGTGATGTTATTGATAGTATGTGAAGCATTATATGCAGGAGTGACAATACTTGCGAGATCGTGAATAGTTATAGTTTTGCCCGGATGATTAAGCAACCAATCATTTTGCGCGACTGCGAGCTTCGCCTTAAAAGGACTGTTTACTGCAACGTCGAGTGGTTGAAGTTTATGTGTACAATGAGGGGGAAATGTCAACAGTGTTATGCCGTTTTCTCTTGCAAAATTAATAGCATCGATGGTGCAATGACTCTCATGATTGTCAAGGAGTATAAGAATTTTATTTTCTTTGGTGCATCTAGTGGTATTTTTAATGTGTTGTAGAACTTTCAGAAACAAAGGTCCAGTCATCCAACCGCTAGTAGGACTATTGGCAAACCCGACACTTCCAACTGGAGCTCCAATAAGCATTGTTTCATGAAACCTAGCTCTTGGAAAAATAAAAACTGGAGGAATCGTATTTCCAAGAGCATTTACAATACCACACATAGTGATCAATTGACCTCTCTCCGCCGAAACACTTTGTCCAACTTGCTTTTGACCTGTTCTAGCAATAACATTGGGTGCTTGAACAACGGTCATAATACTTGTTTCGTCTAAGTTATAGATGCAGTCTGGAGTATAATTTCCACGTTGTAACACTCTTTCATAATTATCAAAAAACATCATGACATTATGCTTATTGAAGCTGGTTGATCTGGAAAGACTGGTGTTTTCAGGTTTTCGCAAAGATAATACTGGGTGCCTTTTCATAAAATTTTTCATCCATTCAATGCCCGCTTTCTCATTATCTGACCATTTTTTAGGACACTTATCCAACGCTGCTGCATATTGAAACGCTAATTTTCGACCTTGTAAGTAGGTAAGACCATAATTCATTATGGACATTTTTAAAAAGTAGCTTTCCAGCATAAGTTCCTCATCATTAGTGAAAACTTGATGCACAGTGTGTTTGCTGCTATAGTTAATATTTTTTGGCGTCACATTCTCTTTATATTTCTTTACTCTATAGTACAAAGTGGTTGGGTTTATATTATATATAGCAGCAGCGGTTCTCAGTTTCATGTTATCATTGACAACACACAATACAGCTCTCTCCGCGTCTTCTTCGTTAACATCATTTTCTTTCTTCTTTTTGTAATTTCTTACCATTATGACATATAACTGTAAAAGAATATAAAATGAAAATATTTTAAGTTATATTTATCAATTATTTTTAAAAATAAATAAACCTCATTTATTCAAACAGCGGGGGGCACTTTTGAACATTTTATTCATAACCGCCCCACAGATTATTTTCAAATCTGCCCCAATACCATCTTTCAGAAACAAAATTATCCAGTAGACCAAGAAACTTGTATTTAATTAACTTATATTGGTAATACACTTGCTTTAATATACATAAAACTATAAAATAGTCAAAACTCGAAAAGAATACTTACGTTTTCAGTAATCCACTTAAAATAAAAAGTAAAAATGTTTGGTTTCGTCTTCGTTAAGTAACCGACCAATTTTATTCTGTTTGACACTGACATTGACGTAAATTGGCAACTGACAGACGTGTAGTTCGTTGTTACCAGTATTAAAAAGATATTGGAGGTTAAGAAAGACAAACGGTGCGTTCATAAATCCAATAATTCAAAACTGCCTCTGTTCTAAACTGCCCCCCTCTCCCCTATGTATAAACTTCTAATAAAATTTCTTTGGATGTTCTATTTTTGCTGGTTTTGATGACATTAAAAAGGTTACATTAAAATAAAAAAACAAATTAGTAAAATGTTGTTTCTTGCTATTTTTCATTTGTTTTTCTTTCTGTCAAAATGAGTGAATCTAATGAAGAAATTCGATACATTTTGAAATTTTATTACAAAACGGCCACAATGTAACGCAAGCCGCGAAAAAAATTTGTGCCGTTTATGGACCTAATGCAGTGTCAGTAAGAGTAGCACAAAGTTGGTTTAAGCGTTTTCAATCCGGGAATTTTGATGTCAAAGAAAGATGCACCTCGCTCTGGTCGCCCTGTTACGGATAAAATGCGACGCCATTTTTGAAAAAATTAAGCAAGATCGGCATATCAGTAGTTACGACGTAGCTGAAGAAATAGAAATTGATCACAAAACAGTTTTGACCCATTTGAAAAAAAGCTGGGTACACATAAAAACTCGATATTTGGGTGCCACACGAGCTCACTGAAAGAAACCTAATGAACCGTGTATTAATTTGCGATTCTTTATTGAGACGTAATGAAACCGAACCGTTTTTGAAGAGATTGATAACTGGTGATGAAACGTGGATCACGTACAAGAATGTGCGAAAAAGATCGTGGTCAAAGGTCGGTCAGGCTTTACAGACTGGCAAAGCCCGGGTTAACTCGCAATAAGGTGATGTTGTGTATATGGTGGGATTGGAAGGGCTTTGTTCATTATGAGCTTTTACCGCCGGGCAGAACCATCGATTCGGATCTCTACTGCCAACAACTGATGAGAAAGAAGTTGAGAGAGAGCGGCCGGAATTGATCAATAGAAAGGTTGTGGTCTTTCATCACGATAACGCTAGACCACACACATCTTTAGCCACTCAGCAAAAATTAAGAGAGTTTGGCTGGGAGGTGTTAATGCATCCGTCATATAGCCCTGACCTTGCACTTCAGATTTCCACCCGTTTCGTCTCTTCAGAATTATTTAGGCAGTGTCAGGTTAACATCAAGAGAGGACTGCCAAAACTACTTGTTGCGTTTTTTTTATCAGAAGTCCCAAATTTCTACAGCAACGGAATCATGTCACTACCTACAAGATGGCAAAAAATCATCGAACAAAATGGCACATATATACTATAATTAAATGTAAATAAACTTTGAAAAAAAAGTCTTGAGTTTTCATAGAAAATGCGAAGAAACTTTTTCCCCGACCTTATATATAAAAATCAAACAGTACTTTTGCTGAAAAACATTACAAATCTCTAGGACATCGTTACTCAACATGGGGGTCGCGACCCCTAGCGGGATCGCGTTTAGGAATTTGGCGGATCGCAATGTGTCCAAAAATTAATGGGTTACACATGAAATCAAGGGGTTACACATGTCTTGTATTCGGTATTTGTAGCAAGTGTAAAAATTATTTGTCATATAATTAATGTAAAAGTTTGATAAACGTTAAATCACTTTGAAATATTATAGTGAGGGGAATGTGTTTTACTGATTTTTTTGGATTTTTAGTGGGTCGCAACACCAAAAAGGTTAAGGAAAGAAAGATATACGATTCTCTAGGATATGTTAAAAACTAGGAAATTACAGAAACTATCTTACCAAATATAGTAGTAGGACTAACCTGCGCAAAGGCGTGAGGAGGCCCGGTAGGCGCAGCCTTCAATTCGTTGGTGAACACTTGCATGTGCAAGCGACGGGCGGCTAGAGCCTTTGCTGTTTCAACCTGTAACAAGATTAAATGTATAATTAGAAATTTAAAACCTTAGGAAAATAAGGAGAGCAGACGAGGCACCTGATGAGGAGTGGTCACCGTCGTCCATAGACATCTCACATCACTGTATTAATATTAGAGGGTTTTTTGATGCACTGCTAACCTTGAGGACTAAGATTGATTGCCTCATGTGCCGGAAATTACGCTGGCTCTCTTACTCTTCAAATCGAAACACAGAAATGCAAGCATTTCTGCTTTACTGCAGAAATAGATGAGGGTGGTACCTGCCCAGGCGTTCCTTCACATTAGGATCAAGTTCTGTTAAAATTTCGGTAGATATATAGATACTGTACTGACGCTGGTTTTCATTTTGACCATTTTATACTTCTCGCTATTACCTATAGAGCAACAATGTCAGTCTGTTCGTCTGTCATATTGGTTCAATTCCATTCATGTCACAGATGAAACTCATTATTCGAACTCTTTCTATAATCGGAGGTGTCATATAGGTGCTGGGCTTCTGGACTCCATTCCTGGTTAGAAAGGCGATTGCAACATTCTTGTTGCAATGTAAAAGTTTGATAATTTCTGGATCCCTAACGCTGGGACTATACGAAACTGGTTCGGTGCGCTGCATCCAATCACAATGCGTTAATTTCAAGAGGGTTGTGCGCGTCAAGAAAACCCATTAAATCTGCAATGAGAGTCGTTCTATGTGATTAATTCCTTAGAAAGATCACGACCCTCAGCAATGAGGAATACGACTTAGGAGAATAGTATTACTGTTGACACATTACTGGCACAAATGGCAAATCCATCCTCATCCATGATAGAAATTAATACAAAACCACTGACGTCTTCAGCTTCATCCAGCTCTAGTACACACGCATCCTTGTCGACACAAAGATCCAACGCTGGCGGCTCTTCGCCTTCCAATTCGGGTAGTGCGCCGTTTGCGTTGTGGTCCGTTACCTCTGTAAATTGAAAGTTCAATACTTTTTTTGGACTAGATCCATGTTTGACCATCTCATGTGATGGTTAGTGACAATGAGGTCGAAGATGGAGCACGCGGACTCAGTAAATGACTACACATATTCAGACTCTTTAAAGATGATATTGCTAAGTTTTTGTTTCACATTTGTGTTTCCCGAAAGATAAAAACTTAGCAATATCATCTTTAAAGAGTGGCAACGGCTAATTGAACAGCCTGCCGGTGTCTGCACCGGCAGGCTGTTCCATTCATAAGCCGTTCAAATAGCTTCATGCGTATACAATGAATATCAACGACATAAGGGTGGAATTCTTCTAGTCGTCCGATGGCGGAACGGGGATGCTGGAATTAGGTCGTGTAATTCCGACGCATAGGCCGGTTGTGCACTACTCATACGAAATGTATACATATTAAGCACGACCAGGATTTAATAAGCTGTTCATAGGATCTGCAACTGGTAATATTTAATCTACGTTATGGAGATCGCTAAAAATTTGTTCATGAACCATGGCGCAATATACCTGTTTCGAAATTTTGTGTTGTCGGGCTCATCGAACAAATTAGTTCAAAATATTCTATTCTAAATAACTACGTGAAAAGCCTAAAATATTTTTTTGTACTATTAGATCTAACGTTTTGCCTTTATCAGATGTTTCGAGAGAAAAATTGAGAAACATAAAGGAAATATGGGAAATCCTTACCAATGTCAAATCCGTTTGCCGCCTTGTTTGCCGTGAATGAATCCCATAGTGCTCTTTGTATGTCTACTGCATCCTTATCTTTTTCTGAAGCCTATAACGATGGCAAAAACGTAAAATATAAATAAATAGTAAAATATTAATTCACTTTATTAAAAATATTACCGTAAACAAATTTTTGATTTTTCCTTTTTTATCCTTTTTAACACGCGACCAAAATTGGATCAGTGGATTCCAAGATCTTTGTTTAAAACTATGGTACTATTCCCACGTCTAGAACCTTGAGGATTTGATGATTACCAATAAAATGTAAAAGTGGATCTCGAAAAAACGAAAGTTTCGTAAATTTTTAATTCAGATTTATTAATTGGGTAATTATTTATATCAACTGAAGAATCCACAGGAAGAACAATTAAAGATTGAGTTTACGCCTTAAAATTAGGTTATACTTAGTTTATAGAAAAAAAAAATGAAATGACTTTCATCATTCTTCCTGTGGACTCTTCAATTGTTAGTGGGGAAGTTTTCACGGTAGTAGATGTACCTTTATACGGGGTGGTGTAGGCGGAGGCAATGTCACTAATCTGACTGCGGTTCCGGTGGCTAGAGCCATCACGCATCGCTCGCCGATGGCTATTTGAGTTTGCAGGGAAAACAGCGCGTTTGCACCCTGCAACCACACGAACCATCTTAGCAATGGGAAAACAACTTTGTGTTTCAATGTATAAAGTTCTAGTTATTGTGTGCAAGTAGATTAAGAGGCGGCGCGCCGGCCGTTGTGCCGGAGAGTGCGGCCCTCTTTAAGCTATTTTCATACAAAATATATGAAAGTGAAGCGGCGTAAAAATACACAAGACGTGTGCTGACTGGTGTGCCGTCAGTCAACGCACCGCCTGTGTTTGTTTTGCGCTTTAGATACAAAATGGTTCAATTTAAACATCAATATATTTTTAGGGACAACAACAAATATTACTAAAATGGCCAAGACAGCAAGCTAGCAAACCTTGATTTAATTATTTTTTATTTACATAAAAAGTGTATAACTAAAAACAGTAAATCGTTCCTCAAAACAAAAGAACGGCAGCTTGAGTCAGCAGCAACCAAAACTGACGCAAAAAATTGTTTAAAAAAATGGATCAATTGAAATTAAATCGTCAGGAAAATAATAAAATACCTGCATCCTCAATTTGGCGAGCAGCAGTTTATGTAGTTCATATTCAAGGAACGGTAGTTGATCGGATATATCTCTAGCGCCGGGCTCTGCTGCCGGGGGTGCACGACGAACGCGCGCAGCTAAAAAAAAAGGCTATTAGTATACTGAAGTTTTTTTAAAACGCGCACATAACCAAAATTTGGAATTATAATTTTTTAAATTTAAATTAAAGATTTTTCAGTTTTCTGAATAATTTTAAAATTGTCATCAAAGTCATGGGACATGCTAAACACCCTATGTGCAAAAATGCCCTACCTTGCCTTTCCCCTATGTTAACGCAAAAGCCATCTAGGGCAAACCTAGTGTAACTGTAGAATAAGCGCCCTCTATTTCAAACTCTTTGTACTATCATCTTGACTTCTATAAATCAAAGTGTATCTAACTACGTAGTATCCAAACCTCTCACCAGAGGCGCTGTATAAAGGTATAAATGAACTGTAATTATAAATAAAGATCTCTTCTTAATCTGGACGCTGACTGTCATTTCCACACCCTAAAATAGTATCTCCCAAAGTCCTCGGTAGAAGCTATTCATTGACCGGTAGATGGACATAACAGGTCTTATAAACAATTCAGTTAATAGGACATAAAACGCAAAGCGTTGCGTAGGTGGAGCCACTAGCACACTCCGTAAACAGAAAAGTATAACGAAATATCATTTTTGATATCACAAATTTATCTTTATTTGAGTTTTAATAATTTAATTTTTCAAAGTTATTAATAAAATTGTGATGATATCATGGTATCATATGGCCTTTTCAAAATAGCAGACATAAGACAGCGTGGCGCGAGTGTGAAGGGTAAAAAAAGATTGGGTGGAAAGGAACATATCTACATGTAGATTGGCTACGTACAATTGTGCTAGTGCCGCCTCTAGTGGTAAAGTATTGTAGGATTATCTCCTACTACTAACGGACACACCAGCCGTGTAGCAGTGAGAGAAAAATGCCTAATGGCTACACAAATGTTACACAGCGATATGTAGTCAAATAGTCGTACAGAACCAGCAACAAAATGTTAACTGCTTTCTTATATAATAAAACCCCCGATTTATCATTATGGAGGTCCCTTTACTTTTTCCTAGTCATCATCAGGTCATTGAGGTTTCAGATGTGGGAAGGGCTCCATGGTCCTAAACATTTGAGCTCAAACTGGAACCATCTAGGTATTACTGTTCCACAGATCCCATCTGACATCAAAGATACTACAAGATCTTGGAAACCACTGATCCAGACATGGCTAAGAACACTGTACACAAAATTCACTATTAAATGAAAAAACCGGGTCCAAATAGGATCATCCGTTGTCAAGTTATGAGGCTACAGACAAACGTGTTAAACTTATAACCCTCGAACGGTCGGGAGTTAAAATGATAGTTTCTACTTATGCCAAACACCTATTACTTCTGTGGTTGTAATGTTACAAGGTTACTATTATCTAATTCTAGACTTAGATAAAAATGAAATTAGGACTTACCAACTGCAGTTAGTGTAACGGCTTTCGCGTAAGACGGCAGTTTGTTCGGTTTTGCGCATGTAGCTAATAACACAGCTGGGACGCGGGCTCTCCTGTTATGCATTTAAACATGATATTAATTGCCGACTTTATAATATATTTTAATTTGATGGAAAAACACGTTTAACCATGTCGAGCGTGGTAATTTGCATAACGATGACTTAACAATAGATTAGTGTACGTCTGTAGTGTATGGATGTACAGAAAACACTCAAAATTTGCGTGTTGCTGTGTTTTGCTGACGACAATATGAAACACCCTATCAAATATTATTGAATGCCTATTTAAGTTTCCAATGGGAATAGCATAATCTAAGTCTTTGGGTAGTACATAAGAGAACCCTTACACAAGAGTACTTCGGCTAACCCCCAACGCCTGATGCGGATTGGTGAAACCAATGTTTTTGTAGTTATTAATAGTACCTATTTTTTTAAGAATCCCCATTCTTTTGCGATTGTATTTTTAGAGGGAAGAGCTGTCCAATTACTGGGAAAAGTCTCCCTTTTCTCTTCCCTCTTCCCCTCCTTTTTCTACTTCTCCCTATCTTGGATATGTCAAGATAAAGTAGTATTTTTTATTAGACGGACTAAGCTATTTCCTGTATTGCAAGTTTTTGATGAAATAAAAATATAGTGTTGTGACCAAAGATCGAGTTCAATCACTGACTAATATTTCACCAATCAAAATATATTTTATTTTCTTCTGTAACGTCGTGATTTTTTTGTAAATTAAAAGTTAAATCGGTGAACCTCACTTTGTATGGGAGCGAAATGCCTTAAAACACAATACCAAAGGCCATTAATTAATAACAAATAAAAAAATCTACTTTAGTGGGACGCACTGAATCAACTGAATCTTTTGCGTCTTTTGCCCACCTCTCAGTGTAAGCGACTGTTATGCAAATAGTTGAAATGTGTTTCTACTTGTGCCATTGGTATGTGTACACACCTGCAACCACCGCAAGTAGACAGCTCAGCGCGGTAAGGTCCAGCACCCGGAGAGTACGGCACGTGTGCGATGGAACAAATGTCAACCTCAGCTTCCTCACCCGCAGGCTTTGCGTCGCCCAATACTATGAACAGATAATTCAGCATTAGTTGGGAACCCACCCTTAAATATTTATTAAGCCTAGTAGCGCAGTACGATTTTTGATCGCGCTATTATTTTGTCGCAGAAATAATGCAACGCACACTGGAAGAAAAGCTTGTTTACTTCAAACAAGAACTAGTTTCAATACGAGCATATAACTAGAACCAAGACATTGTTCACTTCAACCAAGATCTTAGACATATCTATCAAGTAATTTGTTCAAATAAGAATAGTTAAGGTTAGCAGCGCATCAAAAACCCTCTAATATTAATACAGTGAGGTGAGATGTCTATGGGCGACGGTGACCACTTACCATCAGGTGGCCCGTTGGCTCGTCTGCTCTCCTTATTTAATAATAATAGTTAAAAATGAATAAAAATTACTTTATATGCTTTAAATCAAACAAGCTTTCTTTCAGTGTATGGGTTTATATGGAAGTGCGCGCGCAAGAGATAACCAAAATCGTAGTGCGCGCTAGCACTTATGTGTTTTCTATAACATGCTTGTATAGTTAAGTATTTTCCACAGTGGCGCCCTCTCCTCTAGATATATGATGTGAGGTGAGCCAAAAGATTTGTCCAAATGCACTTATAGTTCCATAGATTTGACATTTCAATGCCCGTCTAATGTATGGGAAAATTTCATATCGTATGCGCCAACTGGCAGACGCGGTTTCCATATAAAACTTTTCCACCGAGCAATCTACATAGGGTGAATTTCAAAGGCTCTGAAAAATCGACTACTGCTCAGAAAACAAAAAAAATGAAATTAGTTGTTTATAACAGCTCAAAGATAGAAAATAAATATAAAATATAATATTTTTTTATGTATGTATTATTAATTAATTTACAACATTAGTTATAGAATTTAAACAAGTTTTATTCGTTATGTATTTTTTCTTTTATATCTATTTTATGTCTTAGGTTTGGCTGGAAGAGACCTCTTAGAGATAAGCTCTACCTAATGTACCCTATAATTATTTCTTGTAACATGTTCTTTATTTTTCTCGTGTACAAATAAAGTATTAAAAAATACTGAAAAAAATCTTTACATACCGAATTTGACACTCAATTGAGCCCTTTTCAAAATCTTTGGTATTTTCATAATTGTATATTATATACAATTATGTTTGGGACAATACATTGTTAAATATAATTTATTTTCTCATACATTACCTGGCGCTGTTGCATCACCGTCGGCATTGTTGAAATCACAGTCTAGATTTATCACCGCTGCTGTGCCTGATACGGACAGTACGCAAACATCCTCACTGGAAACATTTAATGAAAGGAATTTAATATGTCAGCAGTAGTACATAAAACGCAAAGCGTTGCGTAGATGGAGCCACGAGCACACTCCGTAAACAGAAAAGCAAAACGAAACGTCATTTGAAGATATCACAAATGTCTCGTTATTTGGGTTAATTTAATTTCTCAAAGCTATAGTAAAATTGTGATGATATCATGGCAACATATGGTCATTCAAAATAGCACACCTTAATAACCTGTTAATACAGCGTGGAGCAAGTCTGAAGGGTAAAAACAATTTGGTGGAATGGTAGGTATCTACATGTTGATATTTGGCTATATGTGCTAATTTAAAGTTTATTAAACACAAATATTGTAACATCATCTAAAATTAATCAAAATTATTATTATTGAAAGCAATAAATTATATTTGGTTATGTTTAGAACAAAATCATATTATTTATGTAATGGTGCTAGTGGCGCCTCTAGTGGTAAAACATTGCAGGATTATCTCCTATTAAAGGTGACGGCAGGTTGCGGATTCAAGTGATTGACGAAAAATGCGAAACATTAACTCAAAATTAAAAATTTAAGAAACCCCCGATTTACCATTGTGGAGATCCTTTTTTTCCTGGTCATCATCAGGTCCTCAAGGTTCGTAATGTGGGAAGGGCACCATGGTGCTAAACATTTGAGCTTAAATTCGAACCATGTAGCTATTACCGTTCCAGAGATTCAATCTAACATCAAAGATCCTGGAAACCAGGTCCAAATTTTATCAGACATGGTTAAGAACAATCGACAAAATTCGGTGTCAAATTTTTAAAAAACGCGTCCAATTTTCATCTTCGGTTATTGAGTTAACATGCCACATACAAACACAAAGGCGTCAAACTTATAACATCCCTTCTTCGGTCAGTCAGGGGTTTAAAAATGAATAGAAGTCAGGATCGATCTAGAGTGGAGACTAACAGAAATAAAAATTATAGACAAGTGCTCATAGATTTAAATGTCCCACCCTAATGGCATGAATGAATAACAGGAGAAGATAATGAGTCCGGTAGCCACCCCACCCCGCATAAGACAGCGTAAAGTCCGTATGTATGTAACATTTGAAATACAATACAATCAGAGACGCCAAACTAACACTGTTTTTGTTGCTAAATTAAAGAAATGGTTATTCCAGAAGGCTTATTACTCTGTTAATGAGTTTCAGGAGAAATGACTTGCTACATATTATTTATGACCATATGCTTACATAAGCAAGGATCAGTATCTTATTATTATAAATACTATATTATTGTATCAATTGAAAGAAGCAATGACATTCCTAACTAAATTTTTAAATGAATTTATTTAATTAATGTATGAAATTGTGACAATGTATAATTATTACTGAATAAATGAAAATGAATACATTTGTTTTTTTATACATTGTATTAGAAACTCGTTAAAAATATACTAACCAAATAGCCGCTCCCTCTGTGTACGCTATCACAGCATTGCAACGTAATGCCCGCGCATGTGCCCTCAGTTCAGTTCGCAGTTCCGCCCACCAAGCTGCGCGGGCGGCGCTCTCTCCACCAGCGTCCACCAGTTTCACCGATCGAGAGCAGACCGTGCCACCTGCAAGTGACAATAATATTTTGTTACATTTTGTTATGACTACAGAAAATATGAATTATATTATTTGATTTTTTTGATTTATTAAGAACCATCACAAGCTAATAAGCTATGATCGGAGTAGGTAGGGCTGTTTTTGGTACTTGCCACATACGGTCATAATATGGATAAGTATGCCCAATAATCCCGGGATTTCCAGGATTGAATAAATATATTATTTAGATTTTTAACGTTATATTTGTTTTGATACACATTTAAGATTGGTGGCGAAATTATTTTTTTTAAGATTCATGGCGCTAGTGTACCTATGGTAGTGTTTTAACTTCTTCGTAAGTTCACAATTTTTAAAAAATCGTAATCGAGGCGAGGTTTATAAAAGTAATTTACAACATTTGCTGGATAACTTAAAACGGGATCCCGAAATCATATCCATATTAATATAACCTTTGAGGACATTGACCCGAAAGAGCCCTACCTACACCGATCAGTGCTAATAAGCTATAAAATTAAGCTGGAAAAAGACAAAATTAATAAAATTATACAGAGACAATAAAATATATAGCATAATTGGACTTCAACTCGCTTTGCATGTTTATTTTGCAAGTATTTTTATCGTTTGGAGTATGAGAATAACATTGACTCTGAAGCGAAGGAAAACACCAAGTGAAGAATCTTGTATGTCCATTGTCCGTGAAGGAATTATGAGAATGTGCTTTACAATTTTTGTTGTCGAATACCTTTATAATAAAAGAAATATTTGAAGTTAATAGAAAATAACCAAAAATACGTTGAAAGCATAAAATTTTATCAAAGCATAATTTCATAGCCCGACTGTATGAAAATAAAACTTTATATAGCATGGTTTCGCAAAGGCGTAGTTATCATTCGCTAGTACATACGTATACGCTTCTAATGACTTCATCACTGTAATCTGCATCAGATGAGATTGATTTTAACCGCAACCATTTGCACCTTCCCCATATTTAAAACGTATTTTAGTAGGGGAAATCGTACGCGTGGAGCCGCATTGATGATGCGGCTGGATGAGAATAGTGGCCCATACAAAACGTGCTTTTAATATGGGATAGTTGCAAATGTTGCCGACATGTACGCACAACCCTAAAGAAGTATTGACCTACTTACCTATATGCACAATAAATCCAGGTGGATATTCTGTCATGGTTAAAAAAGGGTATTCTAACATATCCAAATTGTTGCTATTCATTGAGGGACGCAGAATGGCACCACCTCCACTCCCTGCGTTTCCAAGAGATGTATTTAGTGAACCTCCTGAAATATGTGATTTAAATATGTAATTTAACTAAAAGTCGACCTCGAAAGTCACAGCTCAAAATATTTATAAAGTTGTAATGGCGCTCACCTTTAGGTGTGACACTAAGATCAGAATCTGACGATCTGCGATGAATTCCCATAGGAGTTGATGACGAGTTCAATGACTGATTCTGAGTCGGCTGCGCTGATGCAACTGGTGCCTGGTCCCTGCCCCCATACGACTCATGACGTGCATGTCTTGGAGATCCTTTATCCTTTTCACTCTTGTCTCTTTCCCGTTCACTCCTGTCAAAACGGCACGCTGCATGCGAGTTATCACACACGCTAGCACTGTTAGTCTCACTATTACACTCGGATCGGCATTCACATGTTCGCTGGGCTCCTTCTATGTTTAAGCTCTCAGTGTGATCGAAACTGCTCTCAGGTAACGATGGTATGGTTTCTAAAGGTGTTCCGCTAAGTAAGGGATGAAAATGTTGTAAAACCTGTCTATTTTGAGCAGTCTTGCATGGAATGATTATGTTAGAATCGTATTCCTTGGACATTTTTCGCGACTCATCAACTGGCTCCGTGACAGAATGTATGCTGTCTTCTCTAACTAATTTCTTTTCCGTTTTGTCTTTCAAAGAAGAATCGTCTGTTACAGGTTTTATTTGATTCGCATCATCAATTTGATTTGATATTTCGGATGTAGGTACGAGTAAAGATTGGACCTTATCCATAAGTACTGTTTCCATAGCAGTGTGTACCAAACTGTTCTGATCCTCATCTCCGTCTTTTTCAACATTTTCAAATTCCTCCCTGCTGTACATCCCGGTCCGTTGAACAGAATCTAACGCAGGAGGTGGAAGTAGTGACTGCATTTTATCAATAAGTATAGTTTCCACAGCAGTGTGTAGTAAACTACTGTGGCTGCTGTTTTTTGTCATTCCTGATTTATTAGATTGGTTGGATTCTTCAAAAAAATTCTTTTCGGAATAAATAGGCTCAGGGGAGACAGGCATCGATGTTGACGGAATAAGAGATTGGAATTTATCCATTAATATAGTCTTCATAGCAGTGTGAACTAAGCTATCCTCCTTTTGCTTGTCTTTAGAATTTGACATACTTCGTAAATGCTCTGATTTTCGTGCATCTGTCGTATCTTGCAATGCTTCTACAACATTTTCCACTTTATTATTTACATCAGCAAAGAACTGTATTTCTCCAGTCCGGATTGTGTCAGGAGTTGTAGGTATAAGCAATGACTGAACTTTATCCATAAGAATAGTTTCAATAGCTGTGTGAACTAAGCTATCTATTTTGCATTTCTCTCCTGAATTTTCTGTTTTAGGATGCTCATCGAATTTAAGAAACTCTTTTTTATTTTGGGTTTCTTCCACTTTTTCTAATTTTTCGTTAACATCGTCGAAAAATTGTTTTTCTTTTGATGGAAAGTGTTCAGGTGACGTAGGTACGAGTAAAGATTGAACTTTGTCTATTAGAATGGTCTCCACAGCAGTGTGCACTAATCCAGTAGTTTTAATGCCATGTTTTTCTTTTTCGAGCGATCTATGTTCGAAAAGGTGATCTTCATCTTTGTGATAAGATAAACCAGGACCGCTTATAGATGCTCTTGAAACAGGCTCTGAGCCAATATACATTGTAACTTTTGAATGATTTAGTTCTTCACTTTTGTGAAAAGGTTTATGTGCGTCGTCAATATTGTCTTTGTCTAGACTGAGCAAATCTGCGTAAGACAAAAATGGAGAACCGAGCACAGTCTCATGGCTATGGACTTTCGAGGCTACGTCTGAAGCAGATCCTGGTTGACTTAAAGTAACATTGGTTTCGGTTTGTTTTTTCTTTGGTATTAAAGAGTAATGAGAAAGACTTTTAATCATACTGCTCTTGGAAATTTTAGCTAGTTGACGCTTAATTCGTTTCGATGAACGATACATAAATCCTGTCTTTTCGGTAGGAGAGGACGGGGCACTAATACTTTTTGACACCTTTTTATGAGTAAACGGGTTGTGAAATTTAAAATGATAATTATTATTATCCGGTTTTGGGTGAACAAATACGCCTTTGGTTTCGTCAACAGACGCTGAAGCACGATTTGAGTTTTCAATATGACCATACAAAGTTTCTATTTTGTCTTTCTTTAATTCTTGGGCAAGCTCTTGCGTCTTACTTCCTCCTTCCATACTTTCCGGTATCTTATTTACAGTAGGCTCAGGTGTAACTCCTTCAAGAATACTATTTTTTCTGTTTTCTGTTTTACGGTTTAGTACAGATTGTACAACAGAACTTGTAGTTTCAACAGATTTTTCTGTATCTGTCCTCTGATCAGAACTCTCATCATCGTCATCTGAACTGGTATATATTTCCGAACTGTCCCCAGAGAGTGACAGTGAACCAAAATAGCCCGCTTCTCCAGGTAGTTTAAGGAGATTTTCATTCCTATTAGACATCGGAGTCGTAGGACAGGATTCTGATAGTTTTCTATGTCGAATATGTCCATCATTTTCATCAGTATTAATATTTTTCAAGGACGTATGAATCTCAGGAATTTTCCTTTTAGTATCACTTTGAATAATTTTTACGTTTGAAATTGTCTTAGTTTTATCCTCATCAGACAAGTTTATAGTAGGTTCCGATTCACTCGTACGTCTCATGGTTGAACTAGGCGAGTGTTCCGAATCTTGTGTCTCTGCTATACACGCAAGACTCGTGTGTGCATGTATTACTGATCTAGCAAGTATAGACGCCATACCAATGCCCTCATCTTCCTTGTTAGCGAAAGTTTTACGAAATTTGGGTTTCTTTAATCGTTTAAGTTTTTTAAATTCGTTTCTAATATCCGTCAAAGATATGCGCGATGTATCCGAAGAATTTGATTGTATTGAGATTTGGTCGTCTTGTTTCTCTGATCTGCGCGAACGAGAGCTACCAAATTTTCTTGAAAAAAGATTTGTTTTAAGCTTTTTAATTTTCTGAAGTGGCCCGTGTGTGGAGGAATCAGAATCAGTATCTTCGTTTCGTTTTAGAAGCTTGTTTAAATCTGTTTGATCTTCAGATATATGTCTAAGGCTTTTCTGGAAAACATAGTCATCCTGGTATATGGAAATACTGCCAGCGTAACTTTTCATACTAGATTGTCTCATCAAATCCAAACCTTTTTCATCTTCGTCTGGATTATCAGGTTCATCTAATAAAGCGGGTGTTTTCGGATTCAAAATGTTTAACAATTTTTGCAACTCATCCTGATGATTTTGGAAATACTGATTCAAGTCAGTGATGCTTTCAGTGTCTGTCGCCAAAATGTCCAAGTATTTTTTTAGCTGTCTAGTTTTAGAAAAATATGAAAGCGGAGTACACGACAAACCATGCAAACATATTTTCATGAGTATATTTATTTTATAGATTCATTGTAGTATTATTCTAAAGTTTTGTTATTTTTTGTAGCAAAAATACGACATCAATGGAGCACATTTTCATTCGCAAATTTTAAAGTTAGACCTTACAGTATTCAATAATTTTGTAGACTTGAAACTCCCCTAAAACCAAAACGGGTTCCGACTTTCTATATAAAAGTCACAAATAGTTTGGATATTTTTACATTTACAAAACACAATGAACAGAAGGTTCTTCATAGTTTCCAAAATAATGTCCAGTCTCCTTGTCATGTATATTTAATTGGATTATAACATTAGTAGATGCAGTTCAGACATTATAAGAAATAATGGGAGACCATAACCTTGTGCACTTTTAAAATTCTTCTATAAATTAATTAAAGTATCTAATTCAAAATTTGAACAAGATTGATTACTCACTGTTGTGTACAAGGTGGGATACTGATTGGTTGATAAAGAGTTGGCAGAGGTGTAATACTGACAGCAGTACCTGTAAATAAAATTAGTATATTGATTACCTACCAACACTTGGCTACAATGTGGAGAGGGGTTCCATCCTAATATCGTTGATATTACATCAATTCACACGAAACAATTTGCTTTTCGAATGGAACCGAACAGGGTGGCAACGGTTTCCCAAAATATTGGGATTTTAAAGGCTAGAGCGAATAACGAAATCACTTACTAGACCCGCGTGCTCCATCGTCTTAACATTAAGCAAGACTCAGGTCAACCATGTAATTAGACTCAATTTTTAAAAAAACATGCCATAATCACCTATAGCTCTTGCTACGACACCTGCTTCACCCTCCAAATCGAAATCTTGTTGGTAGCCAACTACTGCATTGGCTCCTAGCTCTGCTGCTTTGAGCCCGACAAGTCGTTGCACCTATAAAATATTTTCACATAGATATGAGTTTTAATTTTACCTAGTGAGAGTAAGTGGTTCCACATTAGAAATATTTTTTTTTGCTTAAATTTGAATCTAGACTTGTGGAATAGGGAACTTGCATGAATTTTAAAATTTAAAATTATGTGTTGCAGTCGATAGAATAGTACATAAAAAGATTAAATTGTGAGTAGTAATATTTATATATTTGTATTTATTGAGATATTTAGCTTTTTAGTAGCGCGAAATGGAACGTAATTTCAAACACCCATCAGCATTGAGTGACGTCATAGGATTTCTCTACCCTAAATTTAGGGAATATTTTTACAAGTGAGGCGGAATTATCTGAATAAATATATATTATTATTATAAACTATTATTATTTTTATTAATTATATACCTATTATAATAATTATACATAACTGTATATAGAAATAACTGGCAGTAACGCTTACACGTATCCAAATCTGCATAAACTTTGATAAACTTCTAAGGAAAATATTTTTTGCAATTGGCAACTTTTGTAATTAAAACAACGAATCATTACGATTACACCCTAGTTATTGTTCTCAGGATTACACAAATACTGTAAATAGTTTTATTACTCTTGTAAATAACCAATATAAAAATAACCTCTAAAGCGAAAAATCTTTTGACAAGTTCAAGACTGTTCACAGCTCACGTTTGTTTACATAAAATCCAATTACGTCACTTGAGAAAATGAATGCGTTTTGGCGCGAAAATTGTATTATGGGTTTTTACAAAGCTATATCTCTTTAAATAAGCATTTTTTAAAAATCTTTTGTGTTCAGTAAAGTTTCTCTTTTTCAAGTATCATTCGATTAAAAAACAAAAAAAAAACATGCAAGTTCCCTATTAGGTTAAGCATAGAAAAAGAAATAATGATTTTCAACTGCAATAGTTCAGTACATTCTAAAATGTTGTAAATAAATAGGCAAATCACCTGATTACTAAGTTTAATGAAAGCCACTTGTCTGGCTTCATTAGATGCACGAGGTGTCCTGATCTTGTCTATCCATTGGTACTCAGGGTCATCATTAACAACTAGTTCTTCTACAAAACCATGTATGGCTGTAGCTCTATAGCCTGGAGGTATTGTAGGACCTATGGCAAACAAAACAACAAAGGTTTCAGAAAGTAAAAGAATTATATCATATCCAAGAGTTGATGATGTATAAAAATATACTCACAATGAAAGAACTGCACACCACAACTAGATGTTTTGTATTTGTTAAAATCTGAGAATAATTCCACTTTGACAATAACATTTAGCTCTCCTCTGATTCCATGCAGGGTATCAAACACAGGTATCCAGCCTGACATTACAGCACCTTAAAAAAACAATTGACAATCTGAAATATGGAATTTTAACAGTTTTCATATTATCCTGTGCTTTTACATGAACACATATTACATCCAATGGTCTGTATAATAAAGAGTTAGGCAAAGGGGTGCAATATTTTTAGGTACAAATAACTACAACCCCAGAAGGCAAATGCACAACTGATATGCTGGCCACCAAGACTATTTATCAAATATTTTAAAAATAAACTACCCAGAATGTTATTTAGAGGTGGATTACTAATCTGGTCTGAATGTACATACTTATGTACATATATATCATACCATATCATAATTTATAAAAATTATTATAAAAATAATTCATAACAATTACTATAAAAATAATGTTCATTAATAATTTAGAGTTCATCATCAGCATTAAATCATTTTAAGAGCCTATATACTTACCACCTGGTGGAGCAGCTACTCCCTTAGTATTATTAGCCTCTCTGGCCAGCAATGGTGCCAGGCTGATGACCACTTTGCCAATGGCATCATTGGCTGAGTATGTGTCATGGTCCATAAGCCGTAACTGAAGAGGTTCATCTTGCAGTTCTGATTCATCAACCTGATGAATATAATAAACAAGTACTAAAGACTTCAAAACTATTTAATTCAAAAACATTGCATCTAACTTTGTATCTGAATTTTGAAATTTTGAATTTACTTTAACATTTTAGTATTTTAGTTGCAATATACATGATAATGTGATAACAAAACAGATGTATTAACCCATGGTGACTTAGTGTTGATAACCAAACAGCAACTATTTTTATTAGTTCAGTTATCTAATACTGAGATTTAGTCACCCTGTAAACTGTCAACACAGGTATTTTCTACACTTGTATGAATAATATAAAAAAATCAGTATCTAATTATTATTATATCAGTCTGTACTGAACAGTTACCTTCTTTGGTCACATTATGTGTGTAATATATTGTCAAAGAAGGTAACTGATTAGAAAACAAAATCAATTTAGAAAAGATTTCATCAAAGCATATAATACTTTAGCAAAAATAAACAAATAACTAGCAGACACTCGCCAGACGGAATACAAAAATACTTCAAATAGCACTAGCACATGGCAAAACTTGTAACTCAGCCAAGAAACATTTGGGAGTGATATTTATCAAGAAAAATGTTGGCCTTGATGTTCATGATGCCAGCAGGGTATTTTGTTTTTATTTCATTTCACCATATAACTACAGACACAAATCAAAGCTCTTTGTCTTTATTTCTGCTTAGCGTTCCAGTATGCAGATTTGTACAGTACCTCAAATCTGTACCATTCTGTGCTGCTCCAATGAGGATTTAAAGACTTGCGGCATACATCGGTCTTGTGAGTGACGCTACCAAACTTGACTTCCACAAATGCATCTGTTGTTTCACTGGCTCTGTCCATCACTGGCAGGTTCCGTCCTGCCAGTACCTTTACTTTGATTTTCCCAGGCATTATCTTTTTATTTATTCAATCACTTGGCACATAAGTAGCTAATCTATTCGTAAAGCACATTGTATGCGGTTTATTATCACATTTTTCCCAGTTTATCTGTAGAGGTTTCTAATCAAGACTAAAATACAAGCTACAATCTTATGCTATGTAGTTATAGTTCAGAGATAAATGACGATACTAGTAACGTGATAAACGAAAGATAGATTTCACAGTTCTTTTTCACAAAAAGCGGTTTTTCATCAGCACCGAAATGAGGAATTGCAACTATATGCGTAATACAAATCTGTAATTAAACACAACCTCTAAACTCCTCTGTTATTTTGCAATGATGCTCTAAAACTGTATGAGAGTTTATTAATAGACAAAATGAAAGTTTTATAAATAAATTCATAGGGCAAGAAGGCAGAGAAACGTTCAAAACGACAAAAATCGACGATGTGACGTCTGGCAGGCCAGTGTTGCCAGCACCTTCATCCGATTCCAGACGACAAATTATGTGAAAAGGGACGGTTTTGGTGAAGGGATCAAGGAGGGACGATTTTTACCTGAAAGTACCTATATTTATTACCTATGATCGGAGTAGGTAGGGCTGTTTTTGGTAATTGCCACATATGGTCATAATATGGATAAGTATGCCCAATAATCCCGGGATTTCCGGGATTGAATAAATATATTATTTAGATTTTTAACGTTAAGTATATTTGTTTTGATACACATTTAAGATTGGTGGCGAAATATTTTTTTTTAAGATTCATGGCGCTAGTGTACCTATGGTAGTGTTTTAACTTCTTCGTAAGTTCACAATTTTAAAAAAATCGTAATCCGCCGAGTAAGGGCGAGGGTTATAAAAGTAATTTACAACATTTGCTCGATAACTTAAAACGGGATCCCGAAATCATATCCATATTAATATAACCTTTGAGGACATTGACCCGAAACCTACACCGATCACTGTTTATTACATATGGTCCGCTGGCGCGAAAGTGCAGATTAAATACAAATATACTTTATATGCACATCCGGGATAAAAACAAAACCTACAACATAACATTAAATGTTCCTAATCCGTGTTATCCATCTTGGGTAACGCACTCGCGAATTATCTATGGTTTTCATACAAAATTCTGCTGGGTTTGCTTTGGTGCAAGACGTTTTTGGGATTTAACCCGGCCCAGGTAAGGCACTAACTCTCGGGTTATCTCTTAATTCGTATTTCGCGCACGAGGGCCTCAAAGATCTTATTTTAGTAGCATGCTAATTTATAAGAAAAGTGTTAGCCAACATAATTAAAAATCATTTTAAATTAAATAAGTTGGACTTCTTGCCTATTTTGCCAATGACAAGTTTTACCATACCAACCTTCCGGATAAAAAGGACGGTTTTTGACGGACAGACGGATACGCTTCAAACAGGACGGAAAACCGTCCTAAAAATGACAGTCTGGCAACACTGGGCATGGCACTGGCAGGCAGTGCTGCTAATGTCAAATTTCAAAATCCCCGCCGCATTAGGCTTAAATCTCCGAAATTAACCGAAGCTCTACGCCCAATTACTATTTACTATTTTATGTCTCTGAAAAGTTTACCGTGAAGTTATTATTCAACACCCTACCCTGCAGATAATTGTACGCGCGGGAAGCCTTTTTAATGATACCTTGAAAACTACTGAACCGATTTTAAAAATTATTTAAGGAGGACAGGTTATGGTACTAGTGGGATCCTGAACTTTGAGGGTGTCTGATGATGAGTAATTAAAAAAAGGAATCCCCCCATTTTTTCTAACCCCCGCGCTCCCCCTGCACTAACACCAATTTCCCGAAAATCGGGTAATTACCCGCCAATTGGCAGCTCTGCTGGCAGGTAAAAATAACATATATTTAAAAAAATGTTATGTATGGCTTTGGATTCCTACCTTCTAGTTACTGGAATGCTAGACCGAGTCCTTGCCAAACTTCGATCTAAAACGCTTTGGATATCCTGCTACGCTCGATTCGAGTGAAACAGTTCAGTATTTACAGGTGATAAACGCTGGTCGTGCGGTGCCTCGCCTTACCGAACACCGTTCCCAACAACAGCAACGAAGCGACGCGCGACGTGGTGCCGCCTGCAGCTGCGGTCGCCGCTGATTGCGTTAGAACTCTGGTCGAGCCACGCGTGACTCGTTTGTTGCCTAGACTGCACAACCGCGCGCGTCCACCAGCTCTGCTCCTCATCGCCAAGGCGACCTAGTCGAACGTCGAGCGTAGTGGCATGTCGACAGCCAAACAAGGCAGTCTCCCGCCGAGATGAAGCCCGGACAAAGAGAACAACCTAACCCAACAGTCCCTTCCTAACCTATGCAGATGCAAAGAAGGAGACGACCATGCCTGTCAATCGATAGATCGACAGACAAATATTTCGTCACGCTTTAAGAAATAAAAACGACGATGTCAATTCTATGTCGCCATTTACGGTAGGTAGGTAATCATCGTTAAACGAAACCTCAACCACCCTCAATTATGCATCCCCCCCTCACTCACAATCTCGTGAGTCAGTATGACAGTTGTTTCATTTATAGATTTGGTAACCTTGATTTTAGCCAAAGCTAAAACCAAATCTAAAGATTTGGCGACTATGCAGGAATCTTAAAGGACCTTACTGCTTCCAGGCCATAAAATATTATAAATAAATAAAAGGTAATAAGTAGATATCTTCTTCCAAGTCGTGTTCCTCATTGCTGAGGGTTGTGATCATTCTAAGGATTAATTACATAGAACGACTGTCTTGCCAGATTTAATGGGGTGGTTTGCCTATGCCTTCCCCATTTCACACACTGGTTATCTCAGTGTGCAGGTTTCCTCACGATGTTTTCCTTCACCATCAGAGCAGTCGGTAAAGGTACGTAAATCTTTCGATAAAACCGAAAAACTCATTGGTACATGACTTTGCATGGTTTCGAACCCGGGCCTCCCGCATGGGAGTCCGACGTGCAAGCCACGGCACCACCGACGCTCCAACCAATGCATAAGGATATAAGAACAGATATTACAGGTCAGTGGATTATATCCCTATTTTACAGGTCAGTGATAATATCTATTCTATATAGATATTACAGGTCAGTGGTATAATCATACTTAGATATGGTATAATATATCGGACTTCTGGAGCACAGTCACTCTAATCTGTGCAGTCACTGAGCGAGGCCAATTCTCACGGAGTGATATAAATATCACAGTAGATAAATATCGAAAAAAATGGCCGATTTTGAAGGACTTTTTGCTATTCTCAGATTATCACCTTAGATATTTATCGAGTCCCAGCGATCGACATGCAACGAGTTGTCTTTAGCAGTCGATATTTTACGTGATATTTACAGTACAATTACAGTATATGTGAGACGGGATATTTATAGTTTCGAATTATTATCACTGCACAGGCGGCAGTCAAACAATTTTTGTGCCTAGATCGTTTTCGCCATTTTGGCGCTGTAGGCAATCGCGAGTGTCTACGGAACGATAAATAGTGATAGCAAAACTTCTAGACGTAACGAGTATCGATAGTTCATCCGAAGGTGTAAAAAATATTCTTTGAAACAAATACAATTTCACTACGATAATAATGACATACATAACTGATGATATAATCAGCTGGTTTACGACGAATTCGTACTAGTATAAAGTAAAATTATGGCATAAATCCACGTAAAATGATACTTTACTCCCATTTTTGTAGCGACACTTACAAAACGCATTTTCTCATGTTTATACTATTTAATAAACGTTGAAATCACATCGATAACACACGTAGTATATTATGAAACCTTCAAATTAACTGAAATAAGCCAGACACTCAGTATAACGCGGTAGTCATTTGTGTGCACTTGATAGATTTAAAACATCACGTCATCTAGAACAATATTAAAAATATGTAAAATAATACTTTAATCGTAAATTACTACTAATTTTAATTATAGTTACATTACAAATAGCTACACGATAGTTTCATGTTACAATTTGATCACCCAGAACGGCACATGGACTAAGGTCAGTCTAGTTACTAACCTTCTCACAATAGCTGTAATAATGCGATAATAAGAACTACCTACGTGATATGTTTGGTACTGGTCATTCATAGTAGGTAATAGAAACCTCAGGTTTAGCGAATTACCTACTTTATTAATGAAGTACCTACATTTAAGTAATATTTCTATTATTGTTTAAGAAATAATATTCTCGAGCATCTAAATTCAAAATACGAATTAAATTGTCATTATATTGCCATAAAAGCTCAAAGAAGTATTTATAAACTGACACACTCGTGTGTGTCTCGAATCGGCATTGTATGGGGCAGCCTGTCCAGTGGTAGATAGGTAATTAGTGCAGAAAGCACAGTACTATTTTTACAATTTATCTCTGGCCGGTCTTGCTGTCGCAAAGCAAGTGGCAATGTTATGGTTGTATGAGGATTTTCCATGGATTTTCTCAAAGTTCTAAGTATACCTATGCATGCATGGTAAAGCGACGACTGTTTCAATAGGTTTTCTGCATTTTTTTCTGTAGTTGAAAGTTGGATGTAAGATATTGTACATTTATCAGGGTTTTAGATGTACCTACCACCTGTAAAGGGTCACATTGTACTTACGGTTTAAACTTAGGTACTCAAGTTATGAACATCTATCTCAATCTTGTCTTGTCTAACAGAAGAGATAACGGGTAGTCCATTCTACAATAACGTTTTCAATTTAAGTTTATAGGCCAGTCATAGCTTGCAATTCTGTCCCTAACTCCTTACTGAGATGTTATCAAAGTTCCTAAAACTTGATAAGTAGGTACCTACGTACCAAATTCCTGCGTTGCTAAATTATAGTTGGATGGAATTGCTTTTTATTTAGCTTCTGCACATCTCTTGAACATTGGTAGTAATAAGTAAAAGCTCGAGTAGATACCTACCTACAGTTTGAAAATCTGAAAAGAGTGGTGATATAAGTTTGACGCGTATATCTGTTGGTTTGTGGCATAATAACTCCCGATGGTCCGATTTGGATGCAATTATATTATTCAATTGGGTAAGTATTTTGGCGAAACTAAGTGTTCTCATGTACCAACTGTAGTGGTAGATCCTAATGTGAAGGATCGCCTGGGGTGGTACCACCCTCTTATCTATTTCTGCCATGAAGCAGAGATGCTTGCATTTCTGTGTTTCGGTTTGAAGGGTAATAGAGCCAGCGTAATTTCCAGCACAGGAGGCAACCCATCTCAGTCCTCAAGGTTAGCAGCGTATCAAAAACCCTCTAACATTAATACAGTGAGGTGAGATGTCTATGGGCTACGGTGACCACTTACCATCTGGTGGCCCGTTTGCTCATCTGCTCTCCTTATTTAATAAATTAAAAAAACCATCAACAAAAATTATAGTTAGGTACCTATGGTTTGCAATGATGCCATTCCCATATCTGGAATCTTGAGAACCTGATGAATCATCAGTGATGATAACTAGGAAAAGTAAGGGGATTATATATTTAAAAAAAACATTTTTTCTTTTGGAATTGTTTCCATGTAAACAATCTATCTACACAACGATGAGGGGGTATCAAAATTCAATTTTTAATTTATATATAGTTATATATATGCCATCCATAAGCAAATAATTACAATAAACTAGATCGAAATTTACTCGTACTCGTAGAATGTAATTGTAAGTAGGTATACCTATACACAGGGTGTAACATTAAGAACGGTCAGTATGGGAAAGTCTGAAACTATAAGACATACGAAGATCTGTTCTTAGGAACCATGTCATCAATTTTAGTAACAAGAAACACTGTATTCATACATTTAAAAAAAAACCTGTACTCAGCCTGGGAATCGAACCCGGTTGTTTTGAAAAAAAATCCAACACTATTTCTATTTAGATATCGATTGTGTAGGTCTTAAGGAATAAATGTTAGTATGAAACGTGATGTTTAAAATTAATAAAACGCATTGTTTCCATATCTTTTAATTTATTTTAGTAGGTGTTCGAAATGACTACCATTTTGTAAAATACAACATTCAACTCGTTTAGGTAACGATCTTACTATTGAATGTTGTATCTTCAGGTGGTGAATTTGCATTAAAATTGTCTCTATGGCTGCTGGTCTCTAGGTCTTCAATTGTGTCGTAGATTGTTTTGTACACTTCATCCTTAACGTAATCGATATCTAAATAGAAATAGTGTTGGATTTTTTTTCAAAACAACCGGATTCGATTCCCAGGCTGAGTACAGTTTTTTTTTAAATGTATGAATACAGTTTTTCTTTTTACTAAAATTGATGACATGGTTCCTAAGAACAGATCTTCGTATGTTTTATAGTTTCAGACTTTCCCATACTGACCGTTCTTAATGTTACAGCCTGTATAGGTAGTTACATGCTATCCAAAAGAATACGATTACGGGACGGTGAGATGAGAGTGGCGACACAATAAAAATCAAATTAAAATTGTCAACTGCGTTTATTAGTAGTTTACAATTTATATTACAGACTTTACATTTTGCCAGCCTTTACAAAATGTAAGTAGACATTTTCTTTACATTCAAAACAGCAATAGAATTTCGAATTTCTTAATTTTGATAGTAGATACCTACGCGTATAATTATATTACCGAGTACTGTATAAGCCTTAATAATAATCATCAAACTTCAAATTGAGATAAATAAATGTTCAATGTTCATTACGCGTTACGGGTAATTACTTAAATGATAGATGACGATAGTGCAAGACCTTTAATATTGCTAGCGTTTGATGATGTAAGTACATTTTATTATGTAGCATTGCATATAAGTAATACATTTTTATATACCTACTTATTTGCACGTCTACACCCAGGCAAAATACACTGGACATTTAAATATTAAGATATTTTATATATACCTACTTACCTACATGTATTTTTGCAAATATATCTTTGAATTGTATCAAGGGCCACATTGTCGCCAGGGTGTTAGGTTTAGATTTAGACCACGGTGAAAACCCGAGCCTAGGCGAGCGTTGTATTGTTATTTTTATTTTATGTAAATGCAGTAGAATATAATATAGAAAAAAATCCAAATAAATTAAATTTAGTAGTAGTAATATTGTACCACTTACGGCCATTTCAAGAAGTTTTTATAGTTTGCACAAAAAAGTGTTAAATTGAGGTATTATTTATATAACACCGCGCAGATGTTACTTACTATTTTAAAACAATCGGTACAATACTTTTTTTGGGAGACTAACTTCTACTTTCAATGCTGTCCTATACCTACCATAGTATGGTATACTTGGTAGGTATACTTGATACTAAAGTACCATCCTCATATTGATATTTTACATCGAAACATGGTAAATTAAATAAATACCATCATTCGTATTTATCTCAATTTGAAATCCGTTGAGGTGGCAAGTTTATTATTTTGATCTCTGAGCCACAAACTAGAAATATAGAAGATCTACCTATTTAATAAAATTATTTATTTGGAATTTTAGTTGAAATAGTAGGTACGCAGTAAACATGTTTTTCAAATAGGTACTATCTTCTTAAATGTCTTACAGACTGTAAAGTTACCTAAGTTATTAACAACAACACTGAAATTTTTGGTTAATTAAGTTACAATATAACGCTAGAATAAGCCTCTTCTTATAATTTACTGGGCAACTTGATTGCAGCAGAAAGAGTACGATATGTTGAATAGTTTTTGAAGAGAAGTCTTTATTGCAAGGGTTAAATGGCACAAGAAGTTGAAGACACTTAGTTGGCTGTTTCCATTTCGGCGCTCGACACTGAAAATAAAATAAACAGTTTGTAACCGAGCATACATGATGTAACAAGCACCTACATTGCCCTCTTACATGATGAATCGATAATCGAATAACTCTAAATTAAAAATTTAAGAAACCCCCGAATTACCATTCTTGAGATCCCCTTACTTTTTCCTAGTCATCATCAGGTCCTCAAGATTCTAGGTGTGGGATGGTCACCATAGTCATAAACATTTGAGTTCAAACTTGAACCACCTAACTGTTACCGTTCCCGAGATCTCCATCATTCCAAGATACTCCAAGATGTTAGAACCACAGATCCATTTTTCATGTGACATGGCTAAGTACATTCTGCAGGTTAGACCTGCGGCGTCTGAAGGCGGAGCGACCTTCGATCGGCGATCTTAAAATTCCTAGCTCCACATCATTTTCATTTATTTTTTAGCCGCCATTTTTAATTTTTTGTCTTGTATTGTCTCAGGATTCCCTACAACTTTAGTTCGAGAACACTCCATCTAACTATTATAATTTCGGGGATAATCTTACAATTCTTCCAGTTTCATATTGTGAAATTGAAGAACACTAACATTTTTCTGGTCATCATCAGATCCTCAAGGTCAACATTTGAGCTTAAATCCGAACCATCTAGCTACCTTTCCATAGATCCCATCTGACATCAAAGATACTCCAAGATATTGGAAACCACTGGTCCAATTTTTATCAGACCTAGCTAAGAACACTCTCGACGAATTCGTCGGGGGTTAAAAACGGTCAAGTAAAAAGAAAATTCGAACCAATAATTCCGACTTAATTCAATTTTCATTTTAAAATTATTGATAGGATCGAGACTTTGAACAGGTGTGACAAAAAAATTGTTTTAAATGTTTTATTCTGTTATCGATACCGTACCAACCTATGCAACTGATTATCAAGTTTGTATTTCTTTTATTACTGTATAAAGATATCCACAGAGAAAAGAACTACTTAGACAAGCCTTCGACTTTTAGTACAGTCGGCTAAAAGTGTTCGATGAAATGGGTATCGACAAAAAGTTTTTCGAAATGGCGTAGGGAATCCCTTAGATATGAACCATGTAAACATTTGTTCAACTTTTTTTCAACTTCAATTTATTGGTACAGTACATATCAGAAACAAATATAAATGCTTTCATATTCGGTACCTGAACATTGATCGACTAGGTGTCGAACCCAGTATATACGTCGTCCAAAAGATTAATCGTCTAATGGTGGTGAATTTACACATTTAAGCCAAGGTGCAGATATAAAATGTTGCTATGGCCTTACCATCAGTCCACTTCTTGCCACGCATTCCAAAGAATCCCATCTGAGCCTTCCTTTTAGGCCACGGCCCACTCTGGCCCAGCAAAAACTTTATCTCCTGGGCGCCGCTGTTTTTCAGGTCCTTTTTACCTCGTACGCCTATGAATTTGCCACGAAATGTCAGGTCATAAGGTCGCTTATTCTGAATAGACTTTTTTCCCCGAACCCCAAAAAATTGATGAATATTTGCAGCTCTCTTGTCAACTTCATTTGTAAGTCGTTCATTGGATAGCTCTTCGTTTGTATGTGAGTTTGTCTTTACTTCTATATCACTCGAATTGGGGTTTTCAAATTTTTGAAGATATTTAGTGAGTTCGTCCAAAATTGAATAATTAATAATCTCATTTGAATGTCTTAAATCTTCATTTGTAGAATAATCGATTTTTCCGACGAGAGATCCACCAGTCTTGGGCACATATTCGTAATTTTCTGGGTAGTATTCACTATCTGGTGATAAATATTCCTTTTTGCCTCTCATACCCACAAAACCCATTGGCGCACGCTTGAAGTACAGTTGATCGGTTTCCGCGCTGTCAAACATATTTTTCTTTCCTTTCACACCCACAAAGAATTGGGGCTTGCGTTTGAAAAAGTGTTCCATTTCAGCTGAGTCGATATACTTTTTGCCGCGCATGCCCATGAATCCGTGGGGCACACGCTTTACGACCTCTTGCGCCGATACAGCATATATCAACTGGATGGTGATAAAAAATAAACAAGTTCTCGATGTAGCCATTATTGTTCTTTGATCTGAAACAAAGGATAGGTAGGTCAAGTGGGGTAATTGCAATAGCGGGGTAAAAGTAATAATGTGTGTTGCTGACTTTGTCTTTGAGAAAACTAGTGCTGCCATGTCTGTTTTATGTGCTTTTTGCACAACGAGGAAACCACCTATCGAAGCTGTTTTACCGACGAAGAAATAAATGACAAAAGAAAGAAATATAAAGTTAATTTGCGTATTTTTTTTACTTTTACCCACATTTGAGTCTATCGACACTGCTAAGAAATAACACATTAATATCACTTTTGACCCTTTTAACCGGGCAAATGTAATAGTTCGTCAAGGTACTTGTTTTCGAATTTCATCAAATTGACGTAGTGATTTTGTTATATGTAATCATTTGGAACAATAGTCAAATATATGCTTAATACAAACAATAAACACTGATCCTGAATTGTTAAAGAGTAAGTAGTGGTATAGTGTAGAAATGTAATTTAAGTTATGGCACTCTCATTTGCCCCACTTAACCTAATTTGTGTTACCAAAATGTACATACTGCTTACCAACTACTAATTACCAAGTGTAGTGTAGTTTTTAGTTACTTTTACTCAAGATATACGTGTAGGTATATCTTGAGTAAAAGTAACTAAAAACTAGTTTCAACAGCACAGCAAATTGTTTTTTTTATCAGTTGGATAAGCTGAGAGCCTTCAGCTGAATACCAACTTTAGTTAGGCCTTTGGTACATGTGCTTGCCCCTTTGGGACCGGCGGTTGTATGCATAACGCCTTTGTCACGTCATTAATAATTAAGTTACTTGATGTTTCTAGGACGTGCGCAGCGAATTGTGTTGCTATTTGTGTAGAATAATAATAAATACCTAAGTACTTAAATGTACACGATGATAATCGGAGCTAATAAATATTAGTTAACTTCCACCTTCATGGTTAACGCATTTCTTATAAGAGGTATTTAGTTATGTACAATTTCGATCTAAAAAGTCCAGAACAAAACTTGGAATGTTTTCCATATAAATACATGTTATCTATCACCCTCCCTAAAGTCAGCACCACCATACACAATTATTTACCTAACCATTAAACTAAGTTAGAACTGGCTCTACGTTGTACATGTAGCAAGATAGCAAGAAGGAAAACTGAGTGTAGTATTTTCTTATCACACTAGTCTCAAACTAAATGTTAAGAGTGAGAAATAGGTACGACCCTAACGTGGACAACATTTTTATTACTTATTTGGAAGCGTCTTTATATTGTGTTTTATTATATATTTTTTGTATATATCTACTTACTGACTGAACACATTCTTGAATATTATTTCGTTATACATAATTTTCATTTTATACTGGCCTGGGCCTGTAAAATACTACAATATTTATTGTTTTCAAAATGCGCGCTTTGTGCTGGTTTTATGTAAATACTTATATATTGTAACCACCGTCCACCGTTGACCTAAAAATACTAAAAAATAATTAAAGACATGGAAACAGTGGATGGCACTTTGCCTTTGCGTCGCGTCGCTTAACCTGAGTGGTGTGCGAGCGAGAAAATAGGATGGTTATAAAAGGTGCAATGGAAAAAGATAGACAAATGCCTAATGAGCAATGCTGTCATCCCTCATCACAGCTTAAAAGCCATTTTAAAGACATGTGGAAGTAAAATTTCAAAAGTTTCTTTGTTGACGATTGAAGTACAACTAGTTATGATAAAGGCTGGTGTAGTCATAGCCTACAAATAAATTGCTGAATTGGATATCATGATCAATATTTTACTTGGTGGACAAAAAGTGTGACAAATTGGAGTAATCCGATGATAAGTGCAACATCATAAAATCTTGTCCTTTATTGACTAAAAGTCAAGAAGTTTAATCTTCGTTTTGACTATAAGTAATTTCCTTATTTTCAATAAAGTGTGACATCAATTTTTACGACTAACACGTTTGTCATAAAAATCCAAGTGGTAGAATATAAATTGAATGAATGAGAAATTGTCTGTGCAGCTATCGGAAATCCATTTCTGACAAAAACTTTCGATCCCTAGTTAAACCCTAAGATTAATAGAAGGGTACCCAAGCAATTACGCGAATTAATGAAAACTTTATTTACTAGCCTAGCCCGTCCTAGCTAAGGGTCGGTTCAGTGCCTAACCAGTCGGTCGTATGCAAACTACAAACTTTCTGATTTATTTAAATAAAAATTCTGTAACGTACTGGGTTTATTCAAAATAAGGTAATACTAAAATAACATTAAAATACATACGTAAAATTACAAAATACCTATTTTACAAGTAAAAGACCTGGCCCAGGTCGCTCCCTGCAGGGAGTGTCCCGAGGAGGCTGGCGGCGTTGCCCCGCTGTATAGCGAGGCTTATACGCTGAGCAAAGTAGAGGCCAGCCTTCAGGTCCCGGGATGTCTCTATCAGGCGCTTGGCTATTTCCCGGTAGAGGCAGTGAGCTCCAGGCCCCCACGGGCCCAAGGTCTCCACCCCGAACAGCGCAAATATGGAATCACCACCCAGGCACGCATATTTGTGCCGCTTGAGGTTCTCCGCAGAAGCCGCTGCTGACGCGGCCTTCGCCGCCGTAGCTGGAAGGTGGGACGGGGCAAGGGTGTCGACGCAGGTAGCGTCCCAAACCAGAGCCCGTCCCAGCCTCCAGGGCACGAGTGTCATACTGTCGGGCCTTTTACCGTCATCGCGAGCCAGACCATTAGGCTCCAACACAGCTGGTGCACCCGCGGTGGCAAAGGGCCGGCGGATCATGTCGTTCAGGTCGGCGTGTCTCAGAATGCGCACGATAAGCTATGGTGGCCAAGCTGGTCAACAGGGCAGCCGCACCGGCAGCGTTGGGGGGCGTTGCAGGGAGCGCCTAAGCGGATGGAAGCTGCAATCCGAAAGGTGGTACGGTCCAGGAGAGTTCCGATATTTTGTGATGGTAGAGTTTGGAGCCATAGCCCTGACTCCCAAACTCCAACAGCCAGCAGACGAGCGCGCTCTTCAGGGTTGGTAAGCGTATTTAAAAGATTATTCCGCACCAAACTGCAAAGCGGCTCGTCCCATTGTCTCTGTGAGGAGAGGTCGGTAGGTCAGTATTCTGTAACTATATTTTTTTTATTGTTAGTGTAGATAAATGAATGTATTGCTTTTTATAGTAAACATCCCAGTCTTTAAATGCATATAAGTACCTAACTATAATAGAACCAATAAATAAGTAATCGTAGATCGCTCATCACGATCGGCACGTGCGTCGATACAACCTTCGGTTTGCCGATCCTCACCACAAATTTATTTACCCGAAATCGGTCGCCACTTCCATTAGGTGCCAGCTAAGTGCTTGCCGTCGGAAATATTGCATTCGAATTTACGTCGTGCATTGCCCTGGCATCGGTCGGTACGAAACGGAACGTAACAGGTTTATTGAGCACTGCAGAGATAGTGGTTTTTAGAAAAACACGGGGAATAAGGCATCCATTGCATTATGGTTCGCCGTTGCTGGCTATTTTAGTACCGTGTTGTCAAAAGCAATTTTAGTTACTGACTGTGCTTACTTACAGACCCATAGAGCCCGATTTTATTTTATGGACAGAACCTTCCCACCTGTGCTCAGAACGTAGAAAGGTTAATTTAGTATTTTTAATGAGGTTCCTTCCCGTAGTCCGGAGTCGTTGGTAAAAAAAAGTTTAACAAACCTTATTTTTTTTGTAAAATCTGCGCATGAATGCTCATAGTAATTTGACCTGTAGATCACGCTCCTCAGAGCATTTTCCTCTCCCTCTCTTCATAAATCATGTTCAAATTAAGTCACACTTTACAAACACATTTGTATACCTAAGTATGTTTTAATTTTATTAAATTTGTATACAAAAAGTTATTTCTCAAATCTTCATTTTTCAGACCTGTGAGCTGCAAGAAAGGACCAAACGAATTTTCTGCTCCAAAAAGCGAAGTGAAAAGTGACTATTTAATTATCGTCCTTTTAGAGGATTTACCGAACTGTGCATCAAACAATTAAACCGACTGTAATATTATGTATGTATAAAATTATATGTAAAAGTTATTTCCATAACTCTACACTCTATTCTCTCACCTGTCAAGAGTTTACTTACACTTTGCTATGTTACCTAAAAGTACCAATTAATTCTATATAAGCTTTACCACCTCACCATAGAGATATTTTACTGAAGATGGTATGGCTGATACTTTAATTTTAATGTGACTTTCCTGAGGAGGGTATAATACTCGTACGCCATACCATCCTCAAGAAACTTTATACTTCTGTGAAAATCGGAACAAATCCGTTCAGCCGTTTCTGTATTTTTGTCCTTCATACACAAACAGACGGACGCCTTGGGGAACTTTGTTTTATACTATGTAGAGATGAATTAGTGATGATGATTAGTGGCAGTAGGTATATTGACATGGCAATGCTTATTAGCGCGCCTGTAGAGAAATTAAAAGTGGCGAATGTTTTATAACAAAGTGCTGAGTCAAAACGAGAGATACAAAAGCGGTTTTTATATCATTCGATAGTTTGGTTCAATAACTCCGACCTACATTTTTTAAATGTACTTTGCACTGTATTTACCTTGTCTGTTGTAAAAATAATTGGTTGGTATGCCGGACAGCCTAAATTGTTTTGTAAAAAAAATGTTAACTCGTAGTGTTTCAATCAACTGATACGCACGAGGACTTTTTAGTTATTTTTTGTTATACAGAATGTTTTGAATTTAAATAAAGTAAAATCTTTTAATTATACTAACAGAACTAACATGAATTCACGTTCACTGAGTACTTATTATACAAAATATATCGAAGCATGCCAAAAATCTGAAATGATTCTGATGGTCCGCCAAACAAAATTGCAGCTTTTGTACTACAACACAACAACTTACAACTTTAAGGGAAAATGCAATAATGTGACATACTTCAACTACCTACCTACACAAAACTTTGCATAGTGGCTCTCTGAAAATCGTTTGAAAGAGCAGGTAGAAGCAATTTCATTAAATTTTATCTTTGTACAGATTTTTACATACAACATGTTTCAAGTATTATTTCCTGTAGGTATTTACGCCTTTATTTAACAGTTGAAAGCCATTGTAGCGAGCTGTTGTGGGCCATTTCAACTCCATATAAAAATTAATAAAGCTCGTCCACTTGGGTAAATGTCAATCTCGGTTTAAGCTGGGTTAAGTGTCAATTTTCGAAGTCATAGATGGTGTAACAAAACCCCCATATAAAACCGAAAGGGGGGAGGGGGTATTCAGTATCCATAACTGAACAACTTATAGGCCAACTCAGAAATCGCGAGAAAAAAATCAGCTCTTTCATACATTTCGGTCAGGTCATTGAGCTTTTGTACGGAACAGCTGTTTTTTTTCGCGATTAAAGAGTTGGTCCCATAGTGAAAGTAGTTCAGTTATGGATATTAAACATCGCTCTTTTGACTTTATGGGGGTTTTGTTACAACCAGTATACAACCCGCGCTGTACAATTATAATACGCGGCATCATATCGTGAACGTTAATTAGAAACTGAGACCAAGAAAAGGGAAGAAAGCTACTCCTCGTACTTACAATAAGGAGCGATATCCCTCAAAAACATTACATGTAAACTAACTTTACTCGAAAAAAGTAATGAGATCCAATGTAGAGACAAGTCCAGTGCTCTTACCTCTAAGTCTTACATTAATTAATAAGTCGCTCCAAGTAGCTACATCTTAAGTTTAAGAACATTCTGTGACTTGTCAATTACGCAACAAGGGGAAATTGTCTGGTTTTTACATCTATAATGTTATCGGTATTGTTAAGTCCATTTTATTTAGTAATATGTAGGTACTTGAAGTAAGCACTGATTACGTATATTAATCACGTCAATTTATTGAAGCGACAACTCAGAAAATCTGTTGTTGCGTTATTGACAAGTCACAGAATGTTCTTAAATTTAAGATATAGCTACTCACGAATGGTTCACGCTGCCCGTCGGTCTCTGACATGACCTAACGACTACATTCGAACGACAATAATCTGGACCGAATGTTTTACGTGCTCTCCGAGGAACGGAGGGGCTCAGATGAAATGTGCCACTAGTACGAAGTCGGAACCAGGATTGGTATCCTGGTTCTGACTTCGCCGAACGTGGCTTAACTTTCACTATTACTTGATGACCATTGACCATGCTCGCAGATAGGGTATGACCTCCTTTAATAAAATTAAAATTATTGGTCTCACTCCTTTAATAAAATTAAAATTATTGGTCTCACCCACTTTATTATGGTATATACTTATTTCCCATTGCCACGTATCTCATCGTAAGTATAGATTTGTTGCTGAAAATAAGTACCTACTTATACGATAAAGCGAAGTGTTGGTTTTAGATAGCAATACATTAGTCACTCCATCACACTGGATTATCATTCGGATTTTTATTCACAGCCCGTATCCACCATTTTCCGGGATTTCATAAAAAAAATCGGCATCCTATGTTGTAACTGAACCCCTAATGGGTAGATAAGCGTATTATCATTATCACGTTACGTTATTATCAATCCGTTTATGCATGGTTAATACAAATGCTCTTTAATGCGGAAAGCCGGTTTTACTCACTAAGTATTATTACTAATGGGTTCGTAATATAATATCGATTAATATCGAAATATGAATTTAACAAATAAGTACACTATTTAAAAGTCTGTGATCAAAATTACTTAAATAATATGATTGTAGTAAGTTTACAGAAAGGGAAGAAATAATCATAACCTAGCTAGACAAACGGCGAGTCTACGGGAAAAACGTTTAAAGTCATTTCAAAGGTAAAAAATTCGTAAACTACTTTGATCGTTCTTCCCGTGGATTCTTCATTATACATTACAGTTACCATTACAGTCGTGACATACATCGATCACAGGGTGATTAAAAATCATAAGAAAACTCTTTAAGTCGGTAAGCTGGTATTAAACCAAAGTGAAAGAGACAATTAAAACAGTAATAAAGAGAATTGTCAACAGGGGTATAAAATCAGTGGCTTTTAACGATTGCACTCAACTTTATACATTTTACTTTATGTGGTTAAGTAGGAACCAAGCCATACTTGACATACGTGTCAGGGTAGTTTTTAACATAAATTCCTATAAAGCAGCGGTTTATTGACATTTACAATATGAACTCCAACTATTTATTACTTTTATAAAAATACAGGAAAAATAAGAGTATTTTTCCCGGCCATAGTTATTGCTCAGGCAAAAATAAACTACCTCTTAGGTAATAATTGTATTAACTTTTCTTATAAATTTAATTATTATTGTTTAGCTTTCTGAATCAGGGTGGGCAATATAATAGCTGTAACTTGACTTGTAATGACTGCGTTCACTGGACAATCACTGAACTTTTTTTATATGGTGTGAAATTAACATGGCGTATATAGTGATTAGGAGGAGTAGGTCGTCCAGCAGCCAGATGGGCGGATGACATCACCAAAGTCGCATCGAAGAGCTGGATGCGACTAGCACAGGATCGTATAGGGTGGCACAAAAGAGAGGAAGCTTATACCCTGCAGTGGGACGACAATGGCTGATGATGATGATGATATAGTGATTTTGCCAATCTGCGTAAAACATTATAGAAAAGCATAATGAATAACATTTATCTGCGTCTGTTGGTAAATTACCTGTATACAGATTTCAAATAAGACCAACACTCTCATACACAGCTGATGCAATACAAAATAAGAAAAAATGTGAAAGGTAGTTGTAGATATATGTGAGTTGTACACTTTTGCTCTAAATCAGACTCCAACTGAAAAATTAGTTAAAGAGGGAAGAGGAAAATGTTTCCAAGTGTAACCACAAATAACTCCTTATACGCTGCCAGACCACACGAGCGGGGCCCGTAGGTAAAGTTTTGAACCAACTTACGTAAAATAAACTACAATGTAAGAAAATATCTTGATAGTTAGCGATTTTTAACCGAGCAACTACTGAACTGGTAAGGTTGTTTCTAATGCAACGAGTTTATCAAGTTCAACTGTTATAACTTTGCCAACTCATCGAGTTCAGGTAGGTTTCAGGTAGGTTTAATGTGGATTAGTGAGAGTTGAACAATTTATTCGATAACATGAGCAGGGGCACTGAATACCTAGGTACTTATGTACTTTACTATTTCCTTTTCTATCTTTTGTTTGTTGTTTTCTATTTGTGCAATAAAGTGTATTTTACTTTTACTTTACTTCTAAGAGTGCCACGTTTTTAATTTCTGAGCTTTATGTTGTGTTGTGCAATTTGAACTTCAGTGATGATGAAATAACGAAAGTAGAGAATTTTGTGATAAATCGGCTACGGTACCATATCCATATCATCCTGTGCGTGCCCAATGTGGCCGGTTTCATATTTAAGTAGTAAGTAAGTAAGTACTTACATTTTATATAGAATGTATGTAGGTAGTTTTTATCTCAGTTATGCATCCAGCAAAAGCGGTGAAATACCACAACGGCGGGAAAGTTTTCAGTATTCTATAGGTTTTGCAATTGCATTCGCAACTAAAGCTTGCTTGTAATATTTGTTAGCAATTTAATTATTTTTTTCTGGTAAAATATACCTATTAGCTATCAAGGTAGAGCTAAAAGGAGTAGACATCCATAGACATAAAAAAATCTACTTATAAAAAGACGAAGTTTTGGGTGTCCTAAATACGTGGGCTAATTTTCAATAATTGACAATCTGCCGAGTTACGATGAAGTTTGGATGTAGATTTTTTTGAAAAATATAGTATTTAATGTATACGTAGATATAATAAACAAAACTACTAGTAGGAAATAACGGTGTGTGACTCCGTTATCCTGGAACAACATTCGCCGAAACATTGTATGAAACAGCCAACTGCCAGTATTTTGTCAAAAATATTCATGGCGGGCTATATCAGATCAAAATTGATACATTGTGGTACGTGTACGTTACGTATCTACCAACTCATAAAGCCCATAATGTGAGTAAATTTAACTGCGGCCAAATAAAAATAAGTAGGTAATTACCTAGGTATATCATCACATTAATAGATAAGTAATACAAATTCACAAACTTAATACCATTAATGTAACTAAGTAAATGTTTTATTCCATTTATTAATTAATATATATAGTACTGGGTGGAATGTGTGGGTGGGTCTGTATATACCATACCGGACGAATTCGAGAAATTCATCAAATGTCCGCATGTTGTACGGATCGTTATCTTTACATTTCCATATATCAAGTCTCATTTTCACCGGGTCTCATTCAATTTTTCAATTCATACCGATCGTGGTACATTATTCAATGTCACGTTAAATCCGTTCACCGGTTTTCACTTGTGCAGTCGATGAAAGTTCAAGATCCCATTTCCACTTACTTTATCACGTGTCAGCCATCAAAGTCTATGTGAACTAACCGAAGCACTATTATAGTCATTTTTCGTAGAATGTGATTTGGATAAAATGTATAATTAGTGATTTTTTAAAGCGTTTATTATTAACCAGATTGTTGGATGATAAGTTTTATCTAATTCTGCCTAAGAAAGAATAAATCGGGGCTTTAAAACCATATACCAATTTGATATCAGTTAGACTTATCACTTAAAACAGGAGTTTCAGTCTGTCAGTTGAAGCCAACTGCCATTCGAGTTAAATGTTGCGTAAAAGCATTCAAATTCGATTTTTGTAGAACTGTATACAGGTATTTGCAAATAGCAATACCACATACGACTAATCATTACGATTCATTTTGTTCTACGTAGTTAAAATTGTATCGACTGAAATTAACATAGGTACGAGTATAATGTTCTCTATGTAATAATTAGAAATTTCGATCAAATTAATTGTATTGTGACATGAGAGTGATGTCCTCAAGAGATAACAATTAACGTACTTAGTCCTACAGGAGTTGTGCTTGAATCAGCCTAATTACGTTCTTGTGTTATTAGTAGGGATTTTCATGGACTAATTTACATGAAAACTAATAAAATTAAAATTAGAACAAAGGACTGGATAGAAAGGAGTACAAAACTAAGCGTAGTAGGTAACTATATTATTTATTAGCCGGAATAAACAGCTATACTCATAGTCAATAAGGTACTTTATAGATATTTATGAAAAGGCACAATGACTCGAATGGCTTGGTGGTTTAACCTTCATAAGATCCTACGCTACCACTCTGACGGTCGATCATCCACTCTAGGTTATCAAAACCATAGGTAAGTCCTTTGATAATACGAGAATTAACACATAAATGTCGTAGGCGGTTATTTTTTAACCAATAATATTAAAGTCTATATTAGGTACTCGTATATTGTACGTCATGTGTTATGTGAGATGTCGTTAAAATTTAGATTATAATATATAAATATAGCCATAGATAAGTACTTATAATAAAGCAGGAGCGTTGTGCACTTAATATGCACTTACGTAAGTATTCAGGGCCTGTAGATATTGTCTAAAATATATATTTACTACGTGTTATGGATTTATTGAATAAAGAAGGGATATTAAAATAACTAACTTCATTTTCAATCCAAAACTTTACGAATACGTCAATATTGACGGTGAACCTTATAGCATAATCAATTATTTCTGTTATAGGTACGCGTAAAAGTATGGATAATGCGTAAAGTTTCTTTAAGTGTTTACTTCTTGTTGGCATTTGGTGGGAGGACTATAATAAACGTAGTCTCAAGATTCATGTACGAAAAAAAGGTTATTGTTAAATAGCTGGTAATTCATTTCCGAGAAATTTTATAAATCCGTACTTATTATTATATCATTCCGATTAAAAATCTGAGCGAGGCTTATGCACGAATAATGGTAACTTTAAAATATGATAGACCTGGAGCTCCATGTGAGGTATGCCCCACGTGTTAATCAGGGCCATCAGACCTATTCTTTGGAGTGTGGATCGGGTAGTGTCTTCTTATAGTCCGGGGAGCACATACTACCTACACTTGGGGTTTTAAGAAGTTCAATATTCGTGTTTCCACACGTCATCACAACTTACCCAATGAGTAAAAAACTTGCGGCCCTGATTATCATGTGAGCATACTCGTACCTCACGGAGTTCCCGTGACAAAAAGAAGAACAATGATAATCTGTGATGTTGCGGTGAAATAACGAGGGTTTATTACATTTATATAAAATTACATTCTCATCAGGTGTCCAGCTTGGACATAACTTTATTACTTTGAGTGAAATTGCAATTGCGGTCTGAGGAAGACGAAAATATAGTCTGATGGTATTTTTGCAGTAACCTTGCTGCTATGGATACTAGAAAATATCTGTTATTTAAATAAATTCAAGTAAGTAACATTCTAATGCATTTAATCATTTATAGTTCAATCGGATAATACACAGCTTCATAATGAACGATGCGTTTCGAGCAAAGAATGTGAAAATTTGCATACATTCTTAGGACGCCCAAAGAATCGTTTTGAAGGCTCTAATCTTCAAAATGATCTTTTGGTGTCCTAAATACTGTGCTAATTTTCACATTCTCTGCTTGCAGTGCAATGTTTTTCAACAATCTGCCCAGCTACTACAAATACTGACTTGTTGTCAAGGTGGGACAGGAAAACATAAATTAAAGAAATATTATGTAGATATTTTTATCTGGAGTTTATTAAATTGTTATACTGTTCGCAGTTTATAATATAATACGTGATACGAGATCGTAAGTTCTCAAAAAAAACGAACGCTCATGTTTATCGCCAACAAAATGCCTAATATTATAATGTATACTCGTTCCTTTTTGTGAAAATGTCATGTGTATTTATTCAAAAAAATATGTATCTATTAAAAATAATACAAAATAAGCGTAGACGTAGTGTATTACCATTTGTATGAAAGACTCGGCTTTTACCAATAAAATAATATTAGGACTGATAACATGACTTCTTTAGATGAATGTTAGTATTATTCCGCAATATTTTTATAATACAAAAGAAAGCCGTGGAAATAGGCCTGTTTTGATATATTGGTAAGAGGCGTATTATACAGCTGGTTGAACGAGGCTCTAAGAGCAGCCACAAAAACAACTTTAACTACGCGAAAATGTTCTTAGGAGACTATCCCTATAACTTTTGTAGTTATTCAAAACTGATTTCATAGATTTTTGAAAAATAGTGTACGTACCTACAGCAAGAAAAATACCCTTTTTCACTTTTTTAAGCTAATCGCGCTCGCTACGCCTATTTGCCGCCTTAGCCTTCAAACCTAAACCATCCGTGTCGGTTTCGCTCCGACATGTTAGTTAGCTTGCAGGCAAGAATGTGGAAACAGTTTTATTTGTGTTATTATAAATCGGTCGCAGCAAATCAGTCGGTAGACTAAATTAGAAGCTAAATTATTAATCGAAACGCTGAATGAAAATAATTGTTGTTCTTTATTTGATGGTGTATTCGCAATAATCAGTTTGTTTTCTTTTTCAGTTTCAGTTTCAGATCTTTATTTATAATATTCAATTATACGTCACACACATTTATCATTAAAAACCATTATTATTTACAATGGATTTATAATTAACCATCATAAAATAAATATCAATTTTAATTAAAACTAAGTGTTATTTTTTTTAAATAATGAAATATGGGTTGGCAGGTACATACCAGATTATTATCAAATTAAATATGACGTTAGTTTTGGTCTTGAAATAAAATTCCGGTTGCTTGATTTATAATTCCTCTGTTATAACACCCTGTATTGCAACATTCAAGAAGCATTTTTATTACCAAATGAATAAAATTACTTAGGTAAATGATTATTCTTAAATTATTCTGACATAAATGAAGGTATGATTTTTTGTATTATTTAAATATTAATCCATTGTACAATAACTTATTGTAAATGTAAATTACCTACCTATTCAAGGTAAAAAAATATATTTGTAGAAATATTTTCAAGTAAAAGAGTCGTTAACTGACATACTGAAAAGTCTTTCATGACTGAATAGCTTATTTCTCCTGAAGCAGGGTTGAACCACTGAACAAGTATTTCATGATAATTATAAGAATGGGATGGTATATATAGTAATAATAACAATCTGGATGGTGTTATTTCCTCACTTAAAAATCATAGAAATTATGGAGACCACATTATAGACATCACAATATCAGAGATCTTTTTGGATTTGCTTCCTGACCGTTTTCCATAATAGACATTATGCCTAGCGGACTGTCTGATACAAAGGACATTTTGCTACTAAGACCATCCAATCCATAATCGTAAATTCGTATTGTGTGCACAAAACATTACTAAATTAGGTATAAATTTAAAATCAATGTCGACGCTGGAAATCAAAAGAATTTTCATTTTTATTAGGGTACGGTAAAAAAGGTTCCTTCCTTCCGTCCGTCTGTATGTCACTGTATGAAAATGGGATCTGAAATGGAGGGTCGAAATCTGAAAATGGCACATTACAAAACTATTTTGTTTGAATGTTATGAACCATAGTTTTCGATTTATGGCCAAAAATGTGCGAATTTTACAGGAAAAATAAAAGTTTAAAATTTTAGAGTAAATAAAAAAAATTTATACAAGGTGTTCCTGAGGATATGCATACATAAGTTTTATTATTTTTAAGACAAAAAATTTAAATAATAATACTGATAGAAGGTGTTGTACGTATTCCGTTAAAATAAAACGAAGTAACATTCGTTTTTCGAGAATAAAAATTCAAGTTCTTTTCAGAACGGAGTCCTCGGTGCGTGAGCCCAACTCGCACTTGGCCGGTTTTTTGGAATATCTTTTTAATAAACGGACTAGGCCCGTGAAGGCTATATAAAAGGATGTTTTCTAACATGTATAATTGAATCGTCCATCTTGCTTAGGAAATTTGAATAACAATACATAGACCCCTATCAAACAGGACATTTGATATGTATAATATTGCAATGTTATGTAATTCTCAGTCTATCTGTGGTCACACTAAGAGATCAAGAACATGAAAAAATGTACATAAATGCACACGAGTTCACAACATATACATTGGTAGACGGATATTGTACAAAGAGTCCGACCAGACTCTTCTGTCTTTTTTTCCCCTAATATTAATGTCTTTATCGCTTTTGCTTGCTCGCCTTAAGTGCTGAGCACCTCGTTATGATACACAATTTATATTTTTGGGTATCTACTTATTTTCCGTTTTATATTTGCATATTTCTTTTTTATAAAATATGAAAGGGATGAGCTAGGTAATTTTCTTAATATAATGCAAAGAAGGAACTTATATCAAGCGTAATAAAACTCGTACCTCAAAGCCGTCACAAGCCTTTTCGTAATGTGTTCAACGAGCCATAAAAGATTTGCAAGTTTAAATCTCATATAATATTAATTCAATTTTATGCTGTAACTAGGTAATTATGATAGGTAAGTATTAAGTAAAGCTAAGACTGACGACGTAAACTTTGTACTTTGAGACCTATGCTGTTGTGTAAAAGTTTCGAAGTGGTTTACTGAAGCATCTAATTAATTATTTTTGTAGAGGAATTGTTTTAAATTATTTATTTTTAATTAAGTACATACTTAACATTTATGCAAAAAATGTGGCAATTTTAAGCGCTAGTCCGTTATAAAAGTTAAAATATCAAATAAGAATCAACGAGAATGCCTTTAAAGCGATAAAACAAAATATATCATGTAACGAACAAGCTTTATGGGTGAAGTTTATTACTTTTCACCGCGAACTCGACAAAATATTTATTGGCTTTACGACCGTCAAAGTCGCAGGTTCCAATAAAAAGGGTAATATCTGGCAATTTCTATGTTTATTTATTTGAATAATTGTAGATACCTTTCAAGGTTTGATCTTCTGCAATAAAATAAAATTACTAAACGAGTGTTACCCATCTTACTGATGTAGGATCTTAAGTTTGTGTTGCTAAGTTTTAACTTAGTTTAGAGAGTTTCGAAATAAATTACATTTTATTAGGGGACTAAATCTTTGGAGTAAGGTTGCTGCCATCCCACTAGCCCTTTTTAAGTTTCAAGCTAATTTAGTAAGAAAGTTCGCTATAGCTTAGGAAAAGTCTTGTTTGTATTTACGAGTAAAGAAAACGGTTGTTGGAATTTACTTAAAGCTTTGTCATTCGATGAATTATTTATTAGTTAGCAAGTCTTGAAAAAGATATCCGATGTTAATCACAGGTATAACAGAGCACATGTACGTTTGAAATCTCAGAAACATCTGGACCAATAATAAAAACAAAAGAAGAAGAATACATAACAAGAATTTAATACTTTAAAAGTTATCGCACACATATCACCCACGACACCTGATCAGCGTCGCCTCAGCTCGAGCCGTTCAGTACTCTTTGTAGGAAACTCCATACTGCAACGCACACTAACCACCGTCGTAACGGCATCGCTTCGCTTCGAGACAAGCTAGTGAACCGCACGCGGTTCGTGGTCAACTCGCAGTCACAGCGCTTACGTCGGCGCGGGGATGGCCGCAGAATGCCTGTTGTGACAGTTAGCCGTCAACCAGCCATCGCGCAGCAGTAGCCGCGATAGCCTTACATATCGGAGATATTGAGCCGCACCCGTTACGTGCCTACGTCGGGTTGACGCCTGGTTTACGGCGAGGCGGCAGCGATCCTGTGCCAGGGTGATATGTGTGCGACAACCTTTACTTTAAACCTTTACTTGTAGCGTTTCGTCGGGATTACCACTTTTAAAAATGACAAGTTCTGGAATTACCAGTTCCCTTGTTTCAGCGACCGATTGAACTGAAAATTCAAATTGAAAATAGAAGTATAGGTAGAACTCTCATTATTACTGTACTCGCAGCATACTGAGAAAAAGATTTGTAGTCTAAAGTTTCACAGAGTAATGGTCGTTCGTTATTCAAAGCCTTCTAAAGGGCGCCATTAGACCCATTGATTTTCCATTCTGTCTGACTCAAATCCCAGGGAAGGTAAACCCCTGGCCTAGAGTAAAACAGAAATTTAACTTGACTACTCGTATCTTGGATGCTTCAAGTCATCACGATTCTGAATATTATAAATTATTTATTTGAACGAATATGGTGTTAATTGTTTCTTACTTCTTTAAAAAATTACCTAATCACGGTATCTGGTATTGAAATAAACTAAGTAAAACTAATTAAACATTTCCATACTTGCCAACGAAAGATACTTTATCAATGTCGTAGGCAAATACTTGTAATGTTATGATTTTTTCAGAAGTTCAGTTTAAAATGTTAAGTCAAAGTTATAATTAAATAAGAATTGGGTGGCCGCAGGCATCGTTTCTTTAGGTAGGGGATACAATTAGTGACGACGATGGCTAAATGAAACATTCCGCTCACTTGTATACACATTTTAGGTTTAGCTTTAGATTAGACGACCACCCCGGTATAGAAGACATTATTTATGCTTATACAAACGTCAAAATAATAAATTATTATTACACGCTTTCCCTCTGCTTGTTGTTTGTTTAACTAATCAATAATCATACTAATGAGATACAGATTTCTTTCGTGCTGATAATAATTGGAGCGGTTAATCATACTTTGGTTTCCGTTAAATAAGATTTACCTAATATTTAAATAGTTTACACAGTCAGCTATTTGTACTTTATTGGTAACTAACTATATTTTCCAGGATTTAAAAGTAAACAGTAGAAGCCGCAATAAATAATTTTGTTATCAGTCAAAGACTTTTCATGAATAACAATCAAAGAGATGCAAATTAAATCCTAAATAAAGAATTCGTTAATATATAGGCAGGTGAAACATATAGCAGACTCTACTGGCCGAGTATCTGTTTCTCGGTTGACGAACACAAAGAAAGCTAATCCAAACTCTAACGCTGACTTACTGCTGAGTGTTTACAAAGTCCTCAAAAAGGCCCAATGTTCTCAACCTCTGAACTGAAAACGTTTTACCTGTATCAATAGTTTTTGAATTCAGCTTTCATTCAAAGTGCTAGTGAAAACAGACTCCATTTTTGAATGATTACATAATAAATATCATGACATGAACTTATACATAAGTAGGTATTTATTTGGGAATAATGGAATAGGTTGGTAAGTACTCACCCGTATTAATTCCCTAGTTGAAAATATTGGAATATCGCGGAAAAAGAAAAATAGTTAACATGGAAATTATCAACTTAATTTAGCAATTAAGCCCCAACGGCACACTCTAAAATTATTATCCCATTTAAACTGGTGTTACTACGGTCGGAGTATTGCGCAAAATTGAGCATTTAACCCTTAAACACCACCACTTGATATTTGAGGTTAATTGCGCTACAAAGTAGGCAAAGTGATCGTTTAAATTTTTGATGTAATTATTATATTTATTTTTCAAGTTTGGCTAATGGCGCCAGAATGTAATAAAAATTAAAATGTCCACATAGGTGGACATTTTAATTTTTATTACAGTTTTCCTTTTCGTTAAAATGACAGAGGTGAAATGTATAATAGTATACATTTCACCTCTGTCATTTTAACGAAAAGGAAAACTTCTAAAAGATTATGAAATAACTTTTCTTCCGACAATGACGTCCGTAAGTTAGTTCGACCTGTAAGAATCATTGTGTTAAAAGGAAATCGCGAACAACATATATCCCAGGCTGCTCTTCCGTTCTCTGGCCGTTCTCTGGGGAATTTCACGATGCTGATGTTATTGCCTATATAGTCATTATAATAAAACGAAGGATCGAATGAGTTGTGGTACGAATACTAGTGCGAATAAACCTATAAAAATCTAGAAAATAGTTTTGAACCAATTTGCCGTGAACTCATAGCCTGTGCACATTACAAGTAATTGGCCTTCGGTCATATATCAGTAATAAATAAAAATAATATCCTAAACCTGAATACAAAATATTACAGGACTGCGTCACTTAACCCCACCATACATAGCCTATTAGAAGCATGTCGCAATCTCGAGATTTTTACCTAAGATACGATCTGTATATTATTTTTATATGTTGATTTGTTATTAACATATTATATTTATAATAACTCTCACGTCCATAATCCCCGAGATAGAGAAACCGCCTTCATTTACGCAAATTATAATTATTATATACTTGATTTCCTAAATGAATATTTACTGTGAGAGTCTATAATTGCAACCACAGTTACTCAAGTCTCACGAGAGGCATACAAGTCATTTCCTCACGCATTAGCATCTGACGACATCCTATAGATTCAACCGCGAATGCTCTGATAGCAAAGTAATTGCCAAAGCCAAAGAGGTTGCTAGGGGATCTCTCCCATTGATTTATCTCTACTATGTTATCATCGGATTCTCTAAGTTGTTTGTACATTATGTATGTATGTTACTACTGTACTTACAAAAACTTATGGTATTTATTTTTAGCATCTGAAAGAATTCAATATCAATTATGGATTGGATATTTTTATTAAAAACAATGTCAAATTTTAGTCAAAAATTCCGCCCCGAGTCGATACCTGGCGCAAAGGTCCCCATGACCCTCGCGGCAATGCCACGCTGAATCGTCACGGCCAACCTCTGCACCAAGAACGACCCGGAGCGGGGGTCACAGCCCCTCTCTCTCAGGCGACGGCCGACATATTTTTATTTGTCTGAGAAAGATGATTAATTGTGCAAGTTTAGAATCAGTGGTGTAGCAGTACAAACATGTACCTACTGCATGAAATATCTATTTCCGCCGAGGCTTGTACAGAATTTTTCTCACATAATGCGAGGAAATTGAAAATATAATGTACCTAGTTCATTTCATATCTAGGTAAGTACTTACTGATTCCAACATGAAAATACCTACTACTGGAAACGAGTTATCAAATCACTATTATTTTGCTTCATTCAGGATATCTGATAGCGAAAGTCTTTATTACATCAATCACTTGATCTACTAATTTTTAATAAAAATAATATTAATAAAAGTCAAAAGTGAAAAAATATGCGACATTACGCGCTTTAAGACCCACATTTTGTTTTAATTTTTCTGGCCCGGATTCGAGAAAAATCATTTAGTACATATACCCTAATCAGAGACTAAAAACTAAAAAACTCTGTCAAGAGGACGCCGTTGGTAGTTTTATAATCTGTGTTGTGGAGTTCGCTATAAAAAATATTACCATTTAATTCCGGAACATGGCGAGGGTTTTTTAATTTCTATAGTTATACTGTTGCAACACATTGTTTTTTTAAATAAGTATTTGGCTTCGAGACAGGAAGTTTGTACTTTGTAGTCACAGAAATCGGACTAGTGGCGCCCTCTCCCCTAGAATGATGACGCGAGCATTGACATCGAGCCATGAACTTGACCCCATGGATCAAGTCATATATTTTTATACATTTGACATTTCAGTGCTCGACTAATGTATGGGAAAATTCTCAAATCGCATGCGCGAGCTGGCTGACGCGGTTTCCTTATAAAACTTTTGATCGAGCAATCTATATAGGGGTGAATTTCAAAATCTTTGTTTGTAGTACATACTTCCTGTCTCGAAGCCAAATACTTATTTTAAAAAAAATACGACAGTAATGGATTTTCATACAATCTTATCAAGCTAAGGCCAGGAATCCTCTCGTCTTTTGTTTTTACTTTTTAAAATTATAATTTGTCATTTGATCATATATCAAAACGCTGTTTCCATATATGATCCGCGACCAATAATGGCAAATTTCGTGGCCTCTGCAGTAATGTACTATTACAATCGCTCTATCTATGCCTGTCAATGTAGGTAAAATAAATTTATTACGAGCGCAATGGATGTTTAGATAGACATGAAGTTTAACGTCAGCACTATAAAATTAGAAAATTCCTATATATATAATTTTTCCTAAAATTAGAATTTATAACAGGCCATCACATCACCCTCGTCGTCAGAAAGGGTTACGAATACGAATATAGATACTTACCTAACGTATACCTACATAAATAACAGTGTTATTTTAAAACTCCACAATGACCGGTTTCTAATCTCTGTTGTGGTCTTGTGGATATAATATAACAGAGAAAATTTATGGTTTTCATGTCGCTTTAGGATGAAGGAAAGGTAAGACCATTTTTTCCTTCATCCAAGCACTTGAACTACTAGTGACGCCCTCCCACTTTTTAACTCACGACCGATGGAGGAAGGGCGTGTGATAAGTTTGACACGTTTGTCTGTCTGTCTGTCTGTCTGTTTGTATAACTTCACAACGGATGATCCGATTTGGACCCGGTGTTTTTTATTTAATAGAGAATTTTGTCAAGAGTGGTCTTAGCTAGGTCTGATAAAAATTTGACCAGTGGTTTCCAAGATCTTGGAGTATCTTTGATGTCAGGTGGGATATCTGGAACGGTAATAGCTAGGTGGTTCGAATTTGAGCTCAAATGTTGTAGTTCGTGGTGAGTTTCCGACACCTGAAATCTTGAGGACCTGATGATGACCAAGAAAAAGTTAGTGTACTTCAATTTTACAATATGAAACTGGAAGAATTTTAAGATTATCAGCACCCCGAAACTATAACAGTTAGATGGGGTCTTCTCGAACTAAAGTTGTAGTGAATCCTGAAACATTACAACAGAAAAAAATTGAAGATGTCGGCCAAAAATTAAATGAAAATGATGTGGAGCTAGGAATTTTAAGATAGCCATGGCGAGACCAAAGGCCGAGCTCCGCGTAGGACTAACCCCGGAGCGGAGAGAAAATGGATCAGTGGTTCTAAGATGTTGGAGTATGATGGAGATCTCTGGAACTGTAACAGTTAGGTGGTTCGAGTTTGATCTCAAATGTTTATGGCCATGGTGACCTTCCCATATCTGGCATCATGCGGACTTGATGATGACCAGGAAAAGGTAAGGTATCTGCACAATAGTACGTCGGGGGTTTCTTAAAATTTTAATGTAGTGTTATATATGATAAGATAATATCTGTGGAAGGGGCTTTCTGGAGCATTCCATATTTAAAGTCGATATGCGGAATATGTTGTTACGCTCACACGAGATGGACTAAAATATCGATTTCTACTTTTGCATGACGAAGATGCCAAAGTCACTAACCCAGATCCACAAATATTTCCGACGTGTAACATCTGTTAAGAGGATATAACAAAACTATGATTGACGCCAAAGATTTAATAATACTTTCAAATAAAATATTAAAAAGTAGGCGAAAAAAAAATTACTTTCCTTTTGAAAGTGCAGAGTGACATTGTTGTCGGCTTATGCATTAAGAGCCAATACAATACCAAACTTTTACAGGGTTTTTAAGTATTGTCTCGTCCCGCCAAGGCTTTTTGTCGCACCGTTTGCCTCCAATTTTATATAAAAGAAGTACCTAGGTAAACAGTAAAATGAGAACCTGTAGTAGAAGTATAATATTTAATAATAATTATATTCCTACTAAAGAGTCTTTATGAGAAGAGAAGAATTTCGACTAACAAAGTATACTTGCAGAGTATATTCGGCAAATCGGCAACTATTCGGTATTCGGCCGATATAGGTACTATTATTATCATATATATTTATCAGTATTTTTTTCGATTTGCTTTGAATAATAAAAGAAATCATAGATCGTCGTTCATGAATCATGACTTACGCTACGAAGCATCACAACGTAGCACAGCTACGCATTGTGCTACGAGTGTCGTAGTACAAGAATAATGCACGGGGTAACTTTAATAGTAATTTTTCTACTCCTATTTCGTAATTACATCAATACGAAACCACAATCAGTAATACAAAGTTGTACATTCCTCATGGTTGTGTAAAAATGAAAAGTTTTAACACTGATCAAGCATGAGATTTACGGAATTCGAATCCAATTAGACAGTTGACAATAGAGATTAGTTAGACACTGGACATTGGATATTGGCCATAGGACATTGCACATTGACTATTAGTGCCATCCAGAACGATCCTCTTGAATGAACTCCTTGCGTAAAACAATTTAGTTTGTAAATATTATTATTTATTTAGATTTTTCATGGTTGTAAAAAAGTATTGTATGCCACTGTACGTAAAGGCTATTTTCTCACTTATGCTTGCTGTTATGAAACTCGGTTGCGCTTTGTTTCACAAACTAGCACTCTTGTTAAAATGGCTATCATTACAGTCAGTTGCATAAATAACGTAACGTAAATGGTAACCAAAAGCACAAAATGGCATAACATTGCTGCTGTAAATTACCTTCACACGTCAACTTTGTCGCATGCTCTACCTTGACTAGAACTTCATTGTGATGCATTGAATGCTGCTCGACAACTAGCCTGGAGTTGTAGACACACAGACAAAGAGTTAATACAACTTGTCCGTGGGACTGTAAATAATGACGTTGGGAGTTTACTGGCGGTTGTATGGAGAATGTTTTGTTTGAGACAAGTTTGTATCTGCTGCAGATTCGAAACAAATAAAATGCCATTTGAATCAAAAGTTTGACTTCTTACATACAGCTAGAGCTTCCTATGAATTGCATCAACTCGTATTTAGAGTTTGATTTTCCGCAAAAAATCTAAAACATTGAGATTAAGGATTAGATATACCAAAGACCATGATGAGATTAGATCTAACTCAACCATTTAATATAGGTAACTGTTGTTACCGTGATTCCTATTATAGGATAAAATAAAATCGAGCAATTCAATTAGTATGGAAAGAACTAGTTTGTGCAGGCTCGGTTAATCCTCTAATCCGCACTTGTTACCGTCCTTGTTATTAAAATAACTAAGACTTAAAATAAAATATTTACGTTTTTTATAAGTACCTATTTATATTTACACTAATAGTTGGCTGTATATGTACAGTTATTCTTTGAATTTAAATTTTATCGTGCCCTTTCCACATCTGGAACATTGAGGACCTGATGATGATCAGGGAAGAAATAAGGGAATCTCCATAATGGAGAGTCGGGGTTTTCTTAATTTTTATAACTTGACGCAGTATCATTTAATTTAGAGGATTCTTATACGGCGAAAAGTGGGAATTATCATGATGAAGGTGGTTCCTCTGTCCACCTCCTCGTTGATTATGGATGTGACAGTTATGCTATGCTATGCTAATGCTTATTTATCACATTTTTGCAGTCTATTGAGTTTGTACTTACAGTAGAAGTATTATTATTTTATTTTAACTTTCAGTTTATCTCATCAAGTAAGAACATAATAAAATCGATGTAGTTCTAACTCCATTCAAACTCAACAGACAATTTTGCAGAGCGAAGTCTTACAGGCCAAGTTCTTTTTTCAGCCTCATCTGGCTAAATTTTAGACCCGTGAACATACGAAACTGTTATACCGGCTAACAGCTAGTTTTACTATACAGTGTGTAAACTAACTTATGGAAGATATTTTATGAGATATAAGTAGTAAGTGAGTAGTAAGTAAGATATATGAATATTAACAATTTTCACGAAAAAATATTGAAAATTCACAAAAAAAAATTGGGACTCTTCATACAAATCGGTCGGTCACGTGACCTATCAATATATGTATTACTACAATTATAATCCTGTAAAGATATTATTAGAGTTTTAAATGGTTCGGAAAACCCCGTGATAATAATATTCTCGTGATATATTAATATGCTACTATTAATTCAATTTTTTACTTTCTTGTAATTGTGTACAATAAAGTGTTCTATATATCTATAAAAGAAAGCTTACCCAGTTATAAGCTTTCTATATTCGAAGGAAATTATGTCTTGATTTTGAATTGAGTACAACACTATTTCCTGTACCTAAAAATAAATAGACACAAAATAAAACGAATAATAAATCGAACTGCCAAAGATACTGAACTTAAACTGTGATTCAATGTGAAAACTGGTTCAGACTTAGCACTTAAAGTTTATTCAGTGAGGTCAAGCAAAGTAAAACTAAACTCTAACGAACGCAAAAAAAAAGTAAAAGCTCTTCTATGTTATTTTGTTGGTCGCCGACTTCAGTAGAGTAGGTTACTATATTTTCATTTTTGTTTTTCACGCGTTTTAATGAAATTACCAAGTCTATAGAAACGAAATACTAATTTTTATAATAATTCAGAAACTGAACATATTTAGATGTTTTTACTCATATGCATAATCTTCTTTAATTCAAACAACACCAAGCCCAATGTTATATTATACTTACATCAAAATCAGCTCTTTAGTTACGAAGAATTTTCGAGATAAATCCACGTACATACTCGTATTTACATAATACGCGTCGAATTGAGAACCTCCCCTTTTAAAATCTTCGGTTAAAAATATTAAGTTTAACATGATATCGTACATAAAAATGTTACCTAAATTAATGAAGTTTGTAATATAAGTATAAGCATTTACATCTACGACTTATTATTATTTACATTAATAATACATATTATAAGAAGTAAATAGACGATGTAGATACAACAGTTCTAAAAGTTAAAAAAATTACGGTTCATTATGGAAAATTATGATGCCAACAGACAAACACACAAATAGCTAAACAGACAGAAAAACGTGTCAAACAAAACACACGCCCTCCCTCGATCGGGCAGCGGTAAAAAAAAAACCTGGCCAAAATGCGGAATTAAATGGAACTATTTCTTTCATAGCGAATTCCATATAACACAGATTATAAAACTACCAATGGCGGCCATCTTGACAGGGTTTTTTACTTTCTGGTACACTTACTATTCCATACAGCGCGAAATGTCAAGACGTCCAACTCGGAGAATGTCAAGATCGAAAAATTTAAAAGTCTTGATGGACTACATACCTACAGTTGTGAGTGAAGGAGTGAGGGTCAAAGTGACAACTGTCAAAATGACAAATTGTTTGAGGTTTTACGAGATGTATGGAGGTTGAATGAATTGTATGGAGGTTGTATGAATTGTATGGAGGTTGTATGAAGTTAGTATGAGTTGTATGGAGGTAGCATGAAGTTTGTATGAGTCGTGTGGAGGTTGTATGAGTTGTACAACCTCCATACAAACTCCACGCATCCTCCGTACAATTCATACTAACTCCATACAACTCATACAACCTCCATACAAACTCATAAAACCTCTAACAATTTGTCATTTTGACATTTGTCACTATGTGATTTGTCACTTTGACATTTGTCACATTTCTCGATCTGGACATTTTACGACTTGGACATTTCGCGACTTGGACATTTCGCGACGTATCGTTACTATTGACGCTTGTCAGAATACAATATGTTATTTTATGTGAAATCGAATTCCTATCCTATCGCGTATTTACATTATATGTATGAATAGTATCGAATCCGTTTACCGACGGCGGCGGCGAGCCGTTGTTGACCGCGGTCGTTCGGTCCGCACAAGAATTTATGTCCAGTTCAAGCAACGACATTTGCGCGGTCAGAATGTTCTTATGAATATTTTGAATACAAGGATCGTTTACATTCGGCCATTGTATCTATTCTAGTATAAGTATGGTACCGTTTATTTAATCCCCGATCAAAAGGAAGGCGTGTTATAAGTTTGACGCTTACATTTGTCTGTCAGTTTGTCTGTGGCATCATAACAAACGATGATTCAATTTGGACTCGGTTTTTAACAGAGATTTTTTCGTCGAGAGTGTTCTTAGCCATGTCAGATGAAATTTGGATTATGGGTTTACATGATCTTCCAAGAGTATTTTAATCTTGGAGTTTAATATCAGATTGGATCTCAGAAATGTTAACAGAATGGTGGCTGTAATATAACACACGTCAGTGCGTCTTCGCTCTTTTCTTTCCGAACTTGGCAGATTCACTCCCGTGTGTCTAGATAATGTTTCAATTCATACGACTTTTAAGTTAAGGTTGTAGGTATAGTAAAGCGTTATCCAGCTACAGACGGGGGTAGGCTTGGCTTACGCACTGCCTACTCGTACATGTGAATTCATAGATCGTAGTACATTCCGATATGGAATATCAGTAGACATTGCAGTGAGAATACTATTTGTTTAGTGCTACTCATCACCGTATACACTATTAATATGTAACGAGTGCACATATTGGCCTTGCCTGATGTACAAAAAGCAAGATATTTTACAAATAAATGCTAAATGAAATAAGAACCTATTTGTTTGTGCAATATAAATAACAACACTGATGCTAGATCGGAAGACATGAGTTTACTTTTGTGAAGGTAAATACATAGTTTGCAAATATTTACTGCTTTATTTACATATTCTCACAGACAAAGAATAGAGCACTCTATAGGTATAGGATAGGATTTGAATTGAATTTTACAGCAAAGCGTTGCATTTACATTTACTCCAGGACCTAAGATAACTGCGTGTTGTAACATTAATTTAAGGTATGTATATGTATATAGGTATAAGGCTGCCAAAGTTTTGTTTTTAACCCCCAACCAAAAGGAAGGGGTTTTATAAGTTTGACGTATATGTCTGTTTTTCTGTGACTGTTTTTTTTTAATTTAGCAGAGAGTTTTTTCAAGAGTATTCTTAGTTATGTCTAATAAAAATTGGATGAGGAATCACAGATCTTGAAGTATCTTTGATGCCAGATTGAATCTCTGGAACGGTAACAGTGAGGTGGTTCGAATTTGGGCTCAAATGTTTTGGACCATTGTGTCCTTCCATCTACAATTTTGAAGACCTGATGATGATCAGGAAAAGTAACGGGATCTTCACAATGGTTGTCCCTAATTTTTTTAATTTAGAGTTATGATACAATTATAGAGGCTGCGATAATAATTGCGTGAATATGATTTCAGGGGTACTTTTTATAATAAGTACTGTAAGACATACAGGTCGCTATCTGACGGTAAGAGGTCACCGTCGTCGCCTAGATACATTTTTACTTGGATGTACCTACACATTTAAAAGCAAGCAGTTTAAAAAAAATTCAACACAAGGTCAATTTGAATTTTTTTCCGGATAAATATCGAATACGGGTGAATTTCCCGGAGGTAAAAGTTGCGTGGCATCGTTGAAATCGGTATAGAAACATAGAGAAATAATTTTCTAATATTTTTTTCTGGTTAGTTGAAACAGTTATCTATGTGTGGCACTAAATATTTTATTAATATAATTATCAGTTACTGCAAAAAAAATAATTAAACCTCGAAATCTTTCATTGCCAAGTTTGTCCACACGTCACCTTAGATGATATTACCTCTCATTGGTCAAAATCTATTGGTTTTTTTTATTAAAACCTAGTTTCATTTGATAGGTGAATTGTTAAAGTATTATTACGGAATACATTTATTCAAATATTTTAACAATAGAAAGAATGGTTATTAAACATTCATTTGTCCCAGAACTACCTTTCATCGCCATGTCCTAAAGATGTAGAGGAATATTGTATAATTAACGACTTGCGTGCTCCACCCCGCGGGCGCAAACGTAGGATTCAGTGCCGCCTAAGCGCTCGTCGCGGAAGGACGAGTGTACGTGGCTGCGTTTGCGCGCCATAAATGTAAGTAAATCTATTTTTACGTTACTGGACATTTTTCTTTCATCGCCGTGGATTGATATAACTTCTATTTGAATAAGTTTGTCCTCTCGATTAAGCATCCGACAGAACGCTATTTCTTTTATGTTTATTTGTGAAGCGTTTATAACTTCTAGTAGTTAACAGTTTTTTTTTATTTAATATTTTCGGCTTGATTTTCATTGCCGTGCTTTCATTTCCATGGTTTCCGTGGCCAAAATTTGCTATGGCAATGAAAAAAAAGACATGGTAATGAAAAAAATTTCATTGCCATGCTTTGTAACACAATATAGTTTCATTGCCGTGGCCAGGTATTTCATTGCCGTGGCCAGGTATTTCATTGCCGTGACTTATGTTTTCATTGCCATGGTATAATTAGACAAAGAATACATCTTTAGCATTACAAAATGATATATACATTTAATTTACACTCACACATACGCGCAAACACACACCCATGCAAGCACGCAAGCGCACACACACACAAACACACATACACACACACACACACACGCTACTGTCTGATTTAAAACTGGATTTTTTATTTTTAAGATGCCAAGATGCCTAAACCAAAATTATCTGAAGAGGAGAGAAAGGAGAGGAAAAGATTGGCCGAACAAAAGCGACGTCAAAAATTAAGAAGCGACCCTGTATTAAGAGAAGAGTATCTAAGAAAAGAAAGAGAACGATATGTTAAAAAGAAGGCTGCAGGAATAGTTGTTCCTCGAAGTGCAATGACTTCTCAAAAGCTTCGGGGTCTTCGTAAGAAAAACTTGGTGAGTGCACTTGCTTCTTATAAAAAAAAAAAAAAGCAAATGGACTTGCTTCTCATAAAAAAAAAGAAAACCGAAAGAACACACGTCCAAATGTGACTTATCATGAAGAACATGCTGAAACACCAAGGATGGAGCCAAATGAAAAGTCTTTTGAGCAAGGTCCTAATCATAACATGCCGATGACTCCTCTAACAAGACGTAGCTTGCGTCTTGAATCTTCAAAATCAAACCGACGACGTCGCTGTGACAATTTGCGGATTGACGCCATAGTAGCAAGTAGCTCAAATTTTCTGGCCACAAGTAGTCCACAACATACACCCCCACGATCACCGCAACTAGCACCAAGCATCAGCAGTATAAATTCACCAGATTCATCTATATTGTCACATCCTGATAGTCCAGCATCAAACTATTCTATTGCAACGTTAAACTTTGAACGTGATTGGCAAAAAAAATTCCGTAGGTACCAAAAATCTAAACACTCCCAGCTCATTGCGTTAAAGAAAAAGATAGCTCAAGTTACCCGCGAAAAGAACTTGTATAAAAAACGGTTCGAAAGACTTATTCAGAAAGGAAAAGACAGAATTACCAAGCAAAGAAAAGAAAAACAGTCTGCGATAGATTTGAATGATAAGAGCGATACAAGTAAAGCAAATCAAACTCGAATCCGCCAAATTGTATTAAAATTTTATGAAGACGACGAAAATTCAAACATGTGTCCAGGCAAAAATGACACGATAACAAAAAATGGAATAAAGAAACAGAAACGTTTAATGACGGATACAATAAAAAATTTACACAGAAAATACATAGAGACTGGTTATCCACCCATTAGCTACGTAACGTTTTCACGTTTAAAACCTTTTTGGGTGCTGCAACCAAAAATAAATATGCGCAATACTTGTTTGTGTGAAAAACATGAAAACATGGATTTGCTAACTGAATCTCTAAAAAGGAATCATATTATAAAAGAAAATTCGACAACTGACGTTATTAAGAGCATATGTTGCGACATTTATAACTTGGAATGTCTACAAAGAAAGTGTACTACTTGTAAAAACAGACATGTAATTTACCAAGAAATTGATAACTCGGAAAAAGTTTCATATTGGGCCTGGGAAAAACAAAAAAAATCATATAATAAAAATGGAATTGAGAAAACTGCCGTCACCGTTGAAAAAGTACGACACCACGTAGAACCGTTAATACTCATAAAACAATTTGAAAGTAATCTTAAGCCATTCCTTAATCATTGTGCAAATATACGTAATCAGACCGATGCGATTAAAGAAATTAAGGAAAGTTTAACTGAGAATGACTGTCTTATACATATAGATTTTAGTGAAAACTACAGTGCCAAATATAAGTCTGAAATTCAGTCGGTACACTTTGGTGGTAGTAGGAAGCAGTTTACGCTACACACTGCAGTTCTGTATTTTAATATTGATGGTCACACGAAAAAGACCCAATGTTTATGTACTGTAAGTACATCTTTACGACACGATGCTGTTGCAATATGGGCACATCTGATTCCAATTTTGACTGAAATAGAAAAAACAGTACCTCTGGTTCAAAATATTTACGTAGTTTCTGATTCTCCTTCGGGACAGTATCGCAACAAAAAAATATTTTATATAATGTCTCAACTTTCTATCTACATTCCCTCAATTAACAAAGTCGTTTGGAATTATTGCGAATGCGGACACGGCAAAGGAGCTCCAGATGGCGTTGGTGGACTTTTAAAGAGAACTGCAGACCGACACGTTGCATTACAGAGTGACATTCCTAATCTTGATGCATTCGTGAATGCTCTGAAGTCCTCTGTCAAGGGCGTTAAAATAGAACTCGTTGAAGACTACCAGGTCACTGAAAAAGACTGGTCAATACCTGACAATTTGAAACCTTTCCCAGGTACTTTAAAAGTCCACCAAGTTGTCTGGACTGCAGAATCAAGCGACCGTTTAGCATTGCGTAGTTTATCTTGCACAAATATTGAATGTCTTAACAATGTCAAAGAATGCCCTCATGGTAATCATTTAGGATTTTATTCCTTTTCAACTAAACTTCAGACATCAACTACTCTTGAACGCTCATTAAACTGCACTAAAAATACCCCTAAAACGTCTAACCGTAATATGAGTCCAGTCAAATTAACTGATAAATTTACATTGGCTCCTAAGCCCTCAACTTCAGCAACAAAAACTATCCAGCCAGCAACTGTACCTCAGTTTGATAGTAAAATTTTAGAAAATTATGATTTAAAAAATTTAAACTGCAGTGGTGCTACAAGTGTACCATCGTGCTCATTCATATGTAATGTTGACTCTGAAATTTTAAAAGAGTTTGAAAAATCTGATACTATTGAGAAACACCATACAAAAGCATCAAAAAAAACAAATACAGACTTAAATAGTGATTCAGATGAGAGTATCTCTACATTCAACATTATTAAACCTAGAAAAAAAACTACTTTCTTTATTGATACTGATGACGACGAAGAGATTTTTGATATAAAACCAAAAAAAAACCAATAAAGTTACTCAAAACAATCGATACTTATGCTGATGATGACGATTGATGATGACCAAATTTAAATTTTTATTTTAGTACCAATCGCAAAAAAATTTCTAAAATGTGATTTACTTAGGCATATATAAGTTAGTGTAAGTGAGCTATAAGTAAAACTTTAAAGGCTGAATTCCCTATAAAAGTGCCATACACAGTGTATTCTTAGGTTAATAAGAGATAAGAGTTAATACCTGAAAGGTTTGTATTTTTTTTAAAGTATTTAGATGCTTGTGTTTTTAGTAAATATAATTTGGAGAATGCATCTTACTTGCTACAGAATACAATGTACGAAGTGAAGAAACTATTTTGCTTTGTGAAAGATATATCTTTGTGATTTAAGTTATACTGAGTTAATACATACCTAATAATAATGAGACAAGTGAACTTGAAAGGCTGATTACTGTTAACAGAGCTATATTGTTAGTGTTAATTTGATGTTAAAAGTTGAAAGGCTGATTTTATTCTATAAAATGTTTTAATGTAAAATGCAGGACTTACCAAATGTACACCCCTTATTTAAGAATCATTCTACCTTTATTGCTACAGAACATAAGAGCGAACTACAGACTAGGGGTGTAAACTTGTTGAATCCAATACTAATTTAATTGAGAGGTAAAAAAATATATTGTTGATAACAATAAGGCTGTGATTACTGCAGGTATGTAGTCATTCCTACCAATACGTTTTGCCTTTATTTTTATAAATAACTATGATTGTTTTGCTTCGAGTTAAAAAAATATGTTGTGTTATGTATGTTGCTACAACTACTTTACAAAAGTACCTATATCCTATTGTTAATTTACTTTTGTGTGAAATAATTTAAATAAATGATTGTAAGTACTAAATACTTTGAGTATTAATTTTTTGTTAAATTTTACTACTTTACAGATTTTTAATTTGCCTAGGTACCATAGAACCCCGTTAAAGCCCCCGTTTTGATCCACCGGGGGATACTAACTAGGACACTTTTTCTTTCTCTCGGAACCCCACATTTTTGGATCCCAAACACTTTAATCCCCAATTAGAGGGGATCTAAAAATAATAATATTTTTTATTTCACTTTGATCCCACAAGGGTGTAACTTATAAAAAGATACTACTTTAAACTCATGTGTATACTGAAACAACATCGAAGTACCAGGAGACCAGAAAGACATGATCATTTTGAAGCTCAGATTCAACTATTTCAATAACTCCTTTGAAGTAATAGGATAGAATAGGGTACAATAGGACAAGATATGTGAGAATAAAGGAGATTAGGACAGAATATGGTAAAAATGGTAATGGTAGAAATTCTGCCCTAATCTCCCCTATTTTATCCTAATCTTCCCTATTCTCTCCTATTCTGTCCTAATCTCTATAATATTCAGGTAAGTAGATACATATGAAATATTGTTTTATATGGATTTTCATTTCCGTGGATCGGTTCTTTCATTTCCGTGGCATAGTATTTTCATTGCCGTGGACGCTTGTTTCATTGCCGTGCACGCATGTTTCATCGCCGTGGCACGAAATTTTTAATCTTATATATCTCGTTAGATTTTTAAGTAATTTTGCTAGGTATTAAACAATAATACATACTTTTCAAAAACGTTTTGATACACGCTATTTTAAAAAAAAACCACTTCATGATGAAGAAATCCACGGAAATGAAGATTTTACCGGACCTGTTGAAATTCACCCATACCCAAAATACTGTAAGAGAGGATTACTTGCTAATTACGGTGAGCAGTAGGGAAAGACATTAAAAAGGTGATTATTTCGGTCTGCCACAACCCGATTTTCTGGAACGATTGTGAAACCTATTTCTACAGCTGGAATATTAGATTCGCTGTCAAGAGGTTTCTTCCATAGAAAATGAAAGTAGGTATAATAAGGCAATTTCGTTTTTCTCTGGTTTCGTCTTGCGCGAACCGTTAACTCTCAGTTTAACTCGAGATAAATTTTGTATGATAAGCATAGACAATTCATGAGTTAACCCAGGGTAAAATTTTCGCACAAACGGGCCTAAGTAATAATATATCAATTTGAAGAACATATACTTATGTAAAAATTTTTGAAAATGACCCATTACCTGCATTTGATTATTTCTTGCATAATACAGTTACCCATATAAGCTTTTTAAGGTGTAACTTACGACACCGTTTTCATACAAATGGGTTTGCACATGCCTGTCGTACTATTGATATATTTTACTGGTAAGTATATTGTTACAGATAATTTTGTTAGTTCATTCATGCTGTTTTTTGCTGTCCCCATTTGAAAAATACTTTAGGACGTTAATTGTGATTAATTTTCAACTTTGAATATTTGTATAAAATCTTCAAGTGCATAAATAAACCTAAATGATCACTCTGGCTATCCAATGTGGTAACGCTGCCAGCGTAATAGGTACCTTTGGACGGGGGGCGATTCAGGATCGGGAGTAGTATGCCTGACATTTTTATAATGTACCCAAATATAGGTATTTTATTTATTTAATGTACTAACTGTAACAGTTAGCAGTTCATATGGTTATATGTCAATGGTAAGTGAGAGGTCCATAATATTCTTAGGTCCATGGTCTCAAATGAATGAACTATTTTAGCGACTTGTGCCATTGCCCATTAGCTACTATTCTTTATGGGTAATTACAACGTCTGTAAATATTTGAAACTGCAATTTTTATCGTTAGTTTTCTTAGCCTTAGTTTAGTTTTAGCTTTAGTTTTATCCTAGTATAGTATGATAATTAATTACCCTGGTATTTATATGTTTTTGTTGTAAATAAACTTACCTCAATAAAACGCACCTACAATTTTCAAATAAAATAAATAATATTTTATTCTTGATTCGATCTTTAAAAAAATGTATAAGTTTTACCATGACCTTCGTGCTGTCCTGCATCCCAACATTGGGAATGAAAATATATAATATGTATTTATGTTTTATATTTTCATATGACTTTTAAGTATTGTTTCTTTTAAATTATGGACGTTAGAGTTATGCTATGCTAAATTATTATTGACTTGTAATTGAATGCATTATGTATTATTGTAATCTGAATTGTGTTATTATTAAATTATTTATTACGATTTCTTAAACCGGATTGTGTTAATAGTTTTTTTATTTGGCGACAATTATACGTTGAATACATATCTACCCAAAATCGATGAAACTATATTAGAAACTACCAATGATTAAACTGGAAACAACCAATGATGTACGAGTAAGTACTTTTTTTGAAACGTGCACATAGCGTTTTTAGCATGTACCACGACTTTGATGACTCGTACAAACTAACTGAAAATAAATCTAATTTTGTTCTTTAAGAGAAGTTTTCAAGGGTTATTCAAGGAAACGAAGATTCATGTGCCTTAGCATGAAACGAGAACAAATTGTTACATCGGTTTATTTTCTTACCGACGGATTGGATAAATGCACAACAATTTTGTAAATCCGCGGTTTACTTGACGAAACCTCGAGATTTTATACTGCGGATATTATTTTAGGAACATTTTTTGTTCATTTATATAAAAACAGACTGTACCCAGTAGGGTACGCACTTTGCGTTAAGAGTCAAAAATTCTGTAAAAGCTTGGGTAAAAAATATCCTTTCTACAGACGTGCTGAAAATCAAGGAACTAAGAATACGCGGTTTGCTTGCATAGATTTAGTATTGCAAAAATAATTTGAATAATTTTACAGGAAAATGAACTGACTTCAAAAATGTTTCCAGGAATATAACGCATATCACATAGATACTTACCTACATACGGGTCAAAGAGAGAACACTACGTACGTCTACTAAAAACTTCCCTAGAACATGATCACATGTGATCTTCATTCGAATATTTGAAGAATCATCAAAGTCATAGTCATCTACACCGGTGCCTGTACTAGTAACCGGCATTCCGGGGCTGTCGCCTAATACTGTTTTTGATGCCGGTTAAAACAGCGGGGTTTGATTCGCTTTTGCACGCACATTCGCTTTTGCAAGGATTTCTATTTCGCAGGTTATCGCTTTACGAGTTTACTAATATTATGTATCTTCCACATTTCCTTTATCAATCTAGTTATTGAGGATAATATACTTTTACAACATACGTGTGCAAGACGCTCTCAATCAGTATTATTGGTAAAAAATTACGTACTGCATTTAAAACATTTTATTACAATAAAATATCATACAATATTTGTTTAATATTTTGGATATAATTAATATTATACTCGTTAAAGGTGCGGTAAAATTTAAAGACCGGGTAGCAATTCGTAGTCCACACGAATTTTCAGACAGCCGTTGAATTTTTAATACAGGTATTTAGCGTAGGAACGAAAATTTCTATTAACATATTTTCCAAATAGGTTGAGAAATAAATAATCGGAGCATAAATTAAATATTAAGGCCTTTTTATATTCATTCCTTCTTATCGTCGTGTGGTTATTGATAAAGATAATTAAAAATGAAGGTGCTATTTAAACTCAAATATTATACTTAACATAATTAGCTAAAAACTAAATTATTTTTATTTTTTCGAAATATTTTTTCTATCTTAAGGTGCTCTACGTGCTTTACATTGCCGATTTTCTATGTTTTATTTAACTACTGAAAATAATCTTTTTTATCAAAACGTCAATGTAAATTTGTAGATTTTTTGTATGGTGTTGTTGCATTTGCATGAGTTATAAGGTTTATCTTTTTGTGTGAAATGGTACGTTTAACCAACACATGCCACTCAAAATATGTGCATCTTATAAAACAGAACCCAATGTATTGATTTATTTATTGTTATATATCCCATTATTTTTAATTTCCTGAATATGGTGAATTTGATGTGATGAATATGTTACAACAACTACAAAAGAATTATACCACAGATTCCTATTGTTCATATATAAATTAACACCTACTTCAAGGCAATAATCAGTTATACAAAAATAAAAATGGTGCTGAAAATTTCTTCATAAAACTTACCTAAAATAACGCAGAAGTAATGTTGAGGTCTGTTCTAAACGCGCTTCATAACTCCGAATTTAACTTTAGTAAGAGATCTGTGCCCACGCTGTTGTTCACGCGGGAAAACTGGCTGGCACTGATGGAAAGCGCGCGAAAACTTCTCTACTTACGCAGTTTTCCGACCAATGACAGCGACCGTACGCCCCCGTGGAAATCTGATGTCCAATCGCGTTAAAGGCGAAGCGCTTAAAAACTTTAATAGGTTTTTCTTGTCAACCTAATACATATAATAAATCCTATTAATTTATGGGAAATTATCTTTATCAGCTCAATTATTGGGTATGTATCGAATACCACTTTAAGTGGTGACTGTTGAGTAATCATCGCGTAGTGCCGTCATGAGTCAGTGACGATAAAAAATGAGGAAAAATGATATAAAATAGTGAATTCAACAATAGTGTAGGTAGATAGCGTGTGCAACAGTCTGAATGCGGAAACAGGAGCCCCACAACCAACCTACCCTTGTATTATATAACATGAGTGATAAAATGGTCATTACATTTCCAATATGTCAAAACAATACTTTTTACGCCTATGAAATGTATGTACAGTAGCGGTCAGAAAGTGTTTACCACCCTAAGGTCTACAATTGCATGCACACGTCAGTTTGTGATAGGCATAGATAACTCTACTTTGAAAATCGAACGTTCAAATAGGTGACATACTAAAAAGAGATTCTAAAATATATATATTTTTAATAACTATATAAATAGACTGTTCCACTGCTGGGCAAAGGCCTCCCCTCCTCTTTTCCATTTTTCCTTATACCATCCTTTTTGGATGTGGTCGATATCGTCCTTCCACCTACGCCTGGGTCTGCCTCGGCGCCGCTGTCCGTCTTGTGGCACCCAGTGCATTTGTTCTTTATTTATCTAAAATTTCATTAATGTGATTTAAAAAAAATCTAATATAGCCTCCATTGACAGCCATAAAATTAGTTCATAATTATCAAAAAGTTGTTATTAATCTTTTTGCGATGTCAGAAATTAAAAAGCAAAAAAAAAAGGACTAAATTACGGAAGTATAATAAACTTATATTTGGTATATTTAGGTAGGTAAAAGTATTAAACGCTGCAGTTTTAATATATAGTAAAGTACATTGGTTTAATGTAGAACTCATTGCGTGTAATATGAAAAAGGAATGAAACTGAAAACTCATAAACGCATTCAGGCCGCCCCTGTATCTAAATAAATAAGTAAATGTATAACTGCACGGAATTGGAATCCAATTAGGTAGTGGACATTGGATAGACATTGTACATTAGAAATCAGACATCCAGTGGTGGATTAGGCCCGGGCCTAGGGCGGCCAGACTTAGGGGCGGCCAATCGCGGAAAAAATACACTAACGTGACCAATCAGAAATGCGAATTTAAATAAATGATATTTATGGGATTATTTGAATTGAGTAAATAATTTAGTCGCAACAATTAAATATATAGAGCGTCGGTGGCCTAGTGGCTCCCATACATGGAGGTCCGGGTTCGAAACCATGCAATACTGAATGCCATGTACCAATGAGTTTTTCGGATATTTTCGAAGACCTACGTACATTTACCGACTGCCCTAACGGTGAAGGAAAACATCGTCAGGAAACCTGCATGTGTGAGGAAATGAAAAATTTTCCGAAGGTATGTGAAATCCACCAAACAGCATTGGGCCCCCTCGGTGGATCATGGCCCATACTTCGTTGTGCAAGGGGAGGCCTGTGCCCCAACAGTGGGGACATTAATAGGCTGCTTATGAATTAAATATATATGCAAATAAACAATACATACCCAGTGCATTTTTATAAAAAATAAAACTTGTATCTGTAAATGATGGAGCTGAGAAGGGGCGACTTGTACTACACGGCCTAGGGATGCCAGCACTGCAAATCCGCCTCTGCGGACATCGAACATGTTATAAATGCCTCTTGAATGAACTCCTTGTAATATTGAACGCTGGAAAATTGTTTTATAAATAACGTTTTGTCTTCTTTTCACTGTCCACACTCAGTTTTAAACAAGGAGGTCATTCTAAAATTAATTCTTTATAAATAATAAAACCTGCGAACATATTACACTGTCCACACTCAGTTTTTATACAAAGAGTTCATTCAAAAGGCACTATCTATTATTACAAGTCCTATGTTCGATTTCTAATGTCCAATGTCCAGTGTTTAATGCCTAATGTCCATGTGTAACTGGATTCCAATTCCACAAACTTATGAAGAACTTACATTTTAGTCCAGCACCTGTACTTACTGTAACGACCGTTATTAATTTTTTTTATTTTCTTTGCTTGAACTTAACTTATTCTATTGTCCATACTGGAATCCATTGAAAAAATCGCTTTGTTTTATAATAACCATTTTTCCAAAATGACCACTTCTGGAAATGTTCAGTTTTCCAAAAGACAGTTGAATTGACAAAAATTATGAAATGTCTTATGGTTCGCATTATGTAGCTCATAGAACTCAAATTTTCTTTAGTCTTTTTGGAATCTAGTATGGGAACTTGGGAAAGAACCTCACAACATATTAACATTATATTATATATACAATATATAACTGAATTGAATCAATATTTATGTAATATCATCAAACAAAATAACAAGAACAAAAGTCATCGACATAGCTCATAAGATTAGCAAGCTGAAGTGGCAGTGGGCCGGTCACATCTGTCGCAGAACCGACAACCACTGGGGTAGACGAGTTCTGGAGTGGAGACCGCGTTTAGGCAAACGTAGTGTGGGACGGGCGTCCCTGCCAGATGGAGCGACGATCTGCGCAAGGTGGCTGGCAGCGACTGGATGAGAAGAGCCGAAGATCGGGCTCAATGGCGCGCCCTGGGAGAGGCCTATGTCCAGCAGTGGACTAGAGTAGGCTGCTGCTGCTGATGATGATGATGTATTATCATATTATGTATTTATGAATATTATTGTTATTAGTACATATAGTAAGTAGTAATAAGTCATAACAATTATTATATTTGTAATGTATTTGCTATGTATTTCATTATTATCCAATGTAAGTTGTGTGCACCTAAAATTGTTTTTTTCCCTTCTGTTTCCATTTACAGTATTTCATCTTTGTCTCATTTTGTATGTATCGCATTGCGATGACAAGCAAGTTTAATATCCGCTGAGGTTGCTGCGACACGATTCGGTGGTCCTCAACACGGGCTACCCTGGTGAGGTCCTCCAACTCTCTAACAGCTTGCAACGCTTCTACTTCAAACATATCACTATGTAATTTTAATGCTTATTATTTACTTGGTTTAGTATTACGTACTTCTATTGTATGTAATTTGTGTTTGAATAAATAAAAATAAATACAAAAATACAAAATTATATGTATGTATGTATATGTCGCAGGGTAATAGCTGAATCCCCTACGGATTTAGGGTATTGGTCGTCAGTAGTGACGGATGGTGGAATCGGAAGTGCGAGTCGGACTTGCTCACCGAGGGCACAGAATAAATAAAGTTCCGTTCTCAAAAGAAATGTAAAAAAACGTTATAGTTATATATTTTTTAAACATTATGTTTAGAACTTCGTTTTTTCCCCTGGAATTCATATAATATCTTCTATCAATACTATTTATTTCCGACTTGTCATTGTTAATTATTTTTTTTCTCAAAAATTTAAAAGTTTAGAAACTTCGTTTTAATTTTCCTGTAAAATATAGAAGATTATCTATAACTCTAAATTATTTCAGATTTCTCGGCTTGCAAACTTCGGAGCTAAGTGGGGGGAATGATATTTTTACGCACAGTTTTTACCATAAGTCAAAAACTATGGAATTTATAATGTAAAAAATTTGTTTTGTAAGTGCAATCAAAACCCTTTCATATGATTATTAAATAATCTCATACATTTTATGGTACATTCATAAACAATAAACTGTAGAGATAACTCATGAAGTCAATTTCACATACATTTAAAAATCTTTTACTTTTGTCAGATTGTAGGTACCAAAATGCGTCCATGTGTACTCGTATAAACCTACAGGCGATTTTTAAATAAGAGTTCCCTTTGATTCTTTTCACTAGGGATGTTACGGAGCTTCGACTCCGACTCCGAAAGATCGGAACTTCCGATTGATTTTACAGCTCCGACCCCGATTTCGGCTCCGATAAGATTTGAATCGGAAGTTATACCGAAGATTTGTGACCAAACATATTCAAATATTTATATTTTATTAAATAGTGTAGGACTACATAAAGGAATATTTTATTGCCGCAAACGTCATCATAAAAAATATTAGCCAGTTCAGCTATAAAAATTAAAAAACTGTTTAAAATTTGAACTTCTTCTGAACATCTATCTTCTACCTCCGCCATAGGTTCCGGTTCCGAATCCGGTTCCGACTCCGATAAAGCAAATTTAAAACCTTTTCGACTCCGGTTCCGGTAAAACCATCTCCGTAACATCCCTACTTTTCACCCACGATCTGAAAATCTGGATCTGGATACCTACTCGTACATCCAAAAACAGTTACAAAAAAAGAACAAATGTCTCGCTTGATCTACACAGAAGACAAGTAAACAACCTTGTAGCACTAATAGGTCAATCTATTGATGATGTTGATGTGTGATGTGATCTGATAGCAATACTATTGACTTAGTTTAGTAGGTAGGTACAGTCGACCACAAGCTGTATACCATCTGTCAAAAACCTTCGATTAAATCACAACCTTATGCCTGCGCTATTAGATACATTTCAGATTCTCAAATTTTGACGTTTTGGGTTGATTGAACTGTGGTTGACTGTACTATTATACATTACTTAGCGCATGATCAAATCGTAAACGGTGTTTAACAGTGGTTTAACATGTTAATGTAGAATTGTGCAATCTCTGTTGGAGAGATCGCAATCAATGTGGTTCGATTAGAATAGGTACTTATCGTTAGTTGCAAGTTATATATAAATAGAAATTCCTTGATAGAGTGCCCGTCAATCTTTAAGGCGTATCTGAATTTAGGCACGAGTCGCTTTCCTGCACATATTTGTAGTTTTGTGGTGAAGAGCGCGGAACGGGGCATGTCCTCGTCCATACCGCGCGGCGGCCCGTACTCATCCCTCGCTCTTCTACACCCCGTAACACCTAAAAACATGTACTGAAATGCGACTCGTCCTATATTCAGATACGCCATAGACGACGGACGGATGATTGAAGGGCACAATACTAGGTATATCTTTCTTTCTACGCCTTGGCTTTAGACAGAGATAAGACTTACAGCGTCGATTTATTTCAAAAACTCCTTATCACAGATTATAAAACTACCAATGGCGCCCCCTTGACTGGGTTTTTTAGTTTCTGGTCAGGATAGGTATATATACCTAGGTAAAATGATAAAATAACGTGGGACTACATGCCGGTTCCAGCGCCGGTTCGGTTCGGTGCAGCCAATCATGAGGCGCTGACTTCAAGTGGGGGTAGGGCGGAAAGGTGCATGTAGTCCAGGCCATTGAATCGAATTTGCATGTGGTGAATATAGTAATTACGAAACAACAATCCTAGTACCTAATTACCAAATGACTTTTATACATATATACAATTTCTCTGGTTTTTGTAGAACCTATGTGAGGACGGTTTTTGCCAAGTTAGCAAGTGTACTTTGTAATTCCATGGTTTTTGCCATCATGGTTATCTCACGGTTCAACTAATCCTTATGAGTCCATGGATTATACATACTCATAGGGGTTCAATAACTATGAAGAGCTGATATCCCGACCGACTACAGGACACGACCGGAGATCTCTAGCGTATTGTCATAAATTACTTGTAGACTTGTAGCTATCCTGCAATCCACTGTGAAAGCGAACTTCTCTTCCATGGAACTTCCACCCAGACATAACTAGATGACGCCACGGGGGGTGACGTAGAATTTTTGTTTAAACAAACATTCACTGGGGACACTTTATCCACAGATGAAGGCAACACGCACTTACTTAAAAGCTACGAGCTTGCTTTGATAGATGGCGTGGTTTATCAAGAACATTTCTACTAGACCTTTGTCCATATGGCAGGCAGTGCTCCTGCTCTTTTACACAACGGATATTTAGCGTAGACAGAGTAACCAACTGTCTACGAGATATAGCTTCGCCTTTAATTAAATATGTGTCAGAATCTTCTGGAAAGCAATAAAACGGTACAATTCAAGTATTTTATTGACGATCGTCGTTGTATGGGCTGTGTACCCTTTGTCTTTTCTAAAAGTAAAGAAAGAACAAAAAATGGATTGTCAAACCATGAATATAAACTTGATATTATATAAATAATATGGATTGCTCTTAGATTATCAACCTAATCTAAGGGATTGCTAAACCCTTCTGCCGTAGACACAGAAACACAGAATAATAACTAAAGCAAAGAAACCATCACAAGTACCTACAAAGTGTATACGTCCATCCTTTGTAAGCTTAATAGTTTGTAGCTTTTTAATGCATGCTCAAAGCGCGGCAATAATGTCATATGACATCATGATACGATTCTCTGTCTCTCACTGGGGTCGCGGGCCTCGTATGAAATAAAATGAAATGAAATACATTTATTTGTCCGATTTTTGGTTATAAATAAGTTACGTATGACATTTTAGGTCATGCAAAAATCTGCTATTTCTAGTCTTTAACAATTAATATTTGTTATCGTATTATTAATTTATTATAGTTGTAAATGTCAAAATGATACTTTATGTGTTCATTACATTACATTATTATATATGTATGTATGTTATATTACATTATTATTTTACTCTTATCATATCATATATCATTTTCCGTTACCAAAATTATCTGTAAGCAGCTTGTTATAATCTAAAAATTTCCGAACTGAATAAAAACCACAATTTAAGAACCATTTATCCACTTCTTTTATGAACAATAGCACTGTGTCAAACATACCGTATGATGGCTGTATGGGCACAGATCCCTTGGCCTTTTTCAATATGGAAAAAACTGTACGTACTTAAACAAATAATAACCACAGATTAGAAATAATAACGCATCCCATCGCATCTTAGAGTATTTATAACTAGGGAGGCGCTGTTGCATTGCAGAAAAATCATCCAATTTTCGAGGGGGCGAGGTAGCACACTATCACTAATATTATTACTAATTAAAAAGCACATCGTGTCGCATCGTGTCACATACGCTAGATTTACCAACACTATTACGATTTCATTCACACGCTGACAAAACGCACGTAAACATAGCGTTGATGCACAGTGGTAGCGCATGATAGTATTGGTTGCGGCTAGAGATTGACTGTGTCGATATTATAAATACGATATTATAAGGTTATAAATAAAGGAATTATATAATTTTTAAAGTGGTTGTAAACAAAATTAATGTAAAATGAAATGTGAAACTTTTGATTTATAATTTGTATATTGAAACTATTAATTTAATTGCGTTATTAATTATTGATAACATTTGTTCATATTGAGGATTAAGAATTCATAATTTCCCCGGGGAAAGTAATATCTACTGGAAATAGGAAACAATAAAAACCTTTGTCACATAAAAAAAAATCATTTATATAACATCTTTATACTTGCCACGTATCCATGTTTTGTGATTTCCACAGGCCTGTGTCCATGTTTGTATCCTGTTAGGATCTTTTGGAAAACTGTAAGATCAAAAATAATTATAATACTATTATAGTTTAACAACTCTGAAACAACACATACAAGTTCAAATACGATGGTACGGTGATACTTATGTATGTACAGTTTGTATATCTACTGGATTCACGAAACAATAGGTAGGTAGGTACAAACCACTCCATTTGCATAGCCCTAGCTGTCAAGCTATAGAAATTAAAAACGTTGGTCGATTTACTAGCGGGTTTAGTTCTGCCCAATAGAACAACTCAAACTTGCAACATATGATATACAGTTACTTCTCAACCTCAGAATCATTCTAAGTCCTGGGAAGATTACTGTATTTTGGCAATTAACGATTTATATTTTATTGTTTTAATGGCTAAGGATTTCCAAAATCGTGTTCGAGAACACCCTCTTTCAGGATGAAGAGTAAATCCTGGACTGCATCAGACTCGACTCTTATAATAGCATAATTAATTAATACAAAGGTACTTTGTACTGTCTAGAGTACTCAAAATGTCAAAGTAATTAATTAATCCTTAATCTTTGTAGCGATAGTTTATTGGTTCAAATATTGCCATTGGTTGCTGATATACACAATTTAAATACCTTACACATTTTATATGCTTATTTTGACGCTAGTGAGTACCGCCAGCACAGATATTCCACATCAGAAAGCGAAAAATCATTTATACATGTCATGACAGATTCCAACTCGGACACCCAGCGTGGGCGAAGCCACTAACTTATTTACCGATAACTCTTGCCCATCACTAAAATGATTACAGTGTTCCCATGTGCCAGTGTTATAAAAACGGCGAATAAAAACTTCTGCCGTTGCTTCAAAAAGTTATGTCGAGTGCATGATAGGTAATTAATGGACGGGATAGAAAATGAATAATTTACTTTGCCATCTCATTCGAATTTAAGTGCAATTTCATTGAGAAGTTTTGCAAATATCAGTAAACGAAATTAAGACATACCTACAGGTTACAAAACAGCTGCATTGCCCTTGTTGTAACATGCGTTACCAGGTGCCAACAATAAAATAACTCTTGCAACATAAATACCTACTTTTTTTTTTTTTCAAAATTGGAAAATAACTCTCAGCAGGTACCTAACACGAGCGTGGTGAATACAGGTGTTTTTTTCACCCTGTAAAACCTTTAATATTATATGTACACTGTAGGCAGGTAATTCTAAGGATAAATAAATGTATGCATGAATATCGGTAATATATCGCCTAAAAAACTTTCGTCACAATATCTTCGCAATACTGGTTCGCCGAGTACAAATATTATAATTTTACAATAATTATGCTTCAATTGACATGTTAACGTCAAAAAAATACTTACAGGTGAAAACTGATGTCGTCTTTATGTATACTAGAAGAACCTGAATTGTTTTTGCACTTAAATACGCTACATGTCAGGATTTTTGCGGAGCTCAGTGCGCTCGAACAGACAGCCGCTAAATGGCGCTTGACGGCCGCGCAAGTAGTTTTATTACAGCGATATGCTAAGTTGGCATGTCGTGTGGATGAGGGGTAATATGGCGGCGTCGTCTCCTTAGTTATAAATACTCTAAGCATCGCATCTTTTTCTTTGTGGAGGCCATTGGAATATAGGGGCGAGGCGTTGTTTCATTTTTGGCCGGTTGGACGATGATCGAACGGACTGTTTTCTTTCTGACTTTGTAGATTTTCTGTTAGTAAGGCGACGTCAAGTAGATCGTTTTTTTCCATACCTACTTTGTTAACAGCGAGCGTCACCGAGATTCATAAATCACGAAATAATTACTGATTTGTCTCACGTGTTAATTTATCATTAATGTCTGCTGCTGCTGCCAAGCTACAGAATCTGGTAGCGATATCGAAGCACGAGGAGAGCTTGAGGTGAGTGCCTATTTTTATAAATATTTTTGGTTGTTTTCTGTTAACTTTGTACCTATTTATTTACACTAAAGAATGCGTATATACGCATAAATTTTATGATGAACAAAGGTTTAAAAAGAAAGAGTTTGTTCTGTTTCACTGTTACTTCAAACCTTATATAGGTAGGAACATACCTTGTGAAACAAAACAAAAACATATAAATTTGTAAATGCCTATCATGAATCCACCAAATATTCCACAAACATTCCAGAATGTCGAATCAGGAGAATGAAGCACCATTACCTGAGGGATGGGAGATGAGAACTAGCCGATCAACCGGGATGACATACTTCCTCAACACATACACAAAGAAATCTCAATGGGAACGGCCAGAAGCTCCTGCCGATCCAGGTGAAATACGTTGTAGCCATATCCTTGTAAAACATGTGGACAGTCGCCGTCCAGCTTCTTGGCGTGAGGAGAAAATAACCCGCAATAAAGAAAATGCAATGGATACTATCAAAGGCTACCGGAAGCAGATTGTGTCTAATGATGCAGCATTTGTTGATATAGCTATCAAGTATTCTGATTGTTCATCTGCGAAACGTGGAGGAGATCTGGGTATGTTTGGTCGAGGTCAAATGCAGCAAGCATTTGAAGATGAAGCTTTCAAATTGAAAGTTGGTCAACTAAGCAAGCCGATTGAAACCGAGTCAGGTTATCATATCATATTGAGAACAGTTTAAATTCTATTTATAAGACACCCTTTTATTCTGTATAGGTAGCGTTGCCAACTTGATATACCCATTAGATCTATAGCATGTAAGATCTTCAGGTTAGTTAGTTGACTGAATCTAATTTGTAAAGTAAATAAATATCTTAATCTTTTTTATATCACTGTCTAAAATAAAGTATATACACACCTAGCTAATGAAATATCACTTGTTATTTTTATGGGATTTTAGTAGCATCACTGGATTCTGACATGCTAATAAATTTATCAATCAATGAAATATTTTACTGGAATAAATAAATTTTTAAACATGACTGTAGTTTAATTCTTAGATTTTACTATGGTATGATATATATATCATACCATAGTTCAGATATACGTATCTGAGAGTTTGATTGTGATGCCCATTATTTCCAATAATTACACATCATGATTCATCGATGATTCTATCAAGTATTTTTTATTCATCCTCTTATAAATATATATAGAATGTTATTATGCTAAGTTTCATATTATATTCTGAAGATAAGTATCAAACACACTTCTGTGGAACTGTCTATACATCTATTAAAATACATATAGATGGCTTTCTATGCACACACTAAGCAAAAAAGGAAATTCCACTTTTTAAACAAATTGGCAGACGTTTGTGCCTTTTAAAAAAAAACGATGTGTGACTGAGTTCACGTCTTTGCATGGAAAGCCATCATCGATATTTCATTAGGCCCACTTGCACGAAAACTACCCATTTTCATACAAAAATGTCGTACGAATTGAACTAAATAAGTTTTTAAATCTATCTATGTATCAAACAGGAACTCCAGAGAGAGTACAATGAACTTGTTTCCAATAGCTACCTTTGTTCATCATAGAACTGTTGAGTTGTAACATAAACACCCCCTTATATTAAACTTACATGGGTAGAGTCACTGCCACTTTACATCTGTTAATTAATTATACCTAAAATAATAATCCTTGCAGTAAATTAGGAAATGAATCTAGCATCCACTTAATATTGTTTATTAGCTAAAAGATTGCACAATATTACAGTAAATATAACACAACAATATTGACTTAGTGCATATTTCAGTTCTAAAGTGTCTTTGGCGAACCCAGCCATTTTCGGCAAAGACACATTTTGTAACTCCCTAACTTATATTTTTTTTATTTTTTTTTACCTCTACTTTGTTAGAACTCAGTATATGGCACTAATATACCTCTAAATAAGTTATACCTACCCATAAAATTAGTAGGCATATCTAGAAAAGTTTACGGAGTTACAAAAAATAAATAACATGAACTAAGTAGTTAGTCGCAATTTTTCCAATTACAGTGCCTTCGTCGTCTTGTCATTTTCTTCTTGTTGACTATTCCTGATTAAAAGTATCGCATCTAAAGTGTTATCTTTGACACTTTGTGATGACGGAGTCCAGATGGGTCCAATTATAGGGGGAGATCGCTTTCCACCCCATGCACTGAACTTTACCTTCCTTTTACCATCTTTCTTTAAGTTAACATCTACGTATGGATGACCTGGTTTATAAACTTTTGGTACCGTTTCTATGAATGACTTAAACGGCATTGCTTCTCTGATCGCTCTATCGCCCAATTGCGTGCTTAAAGCCAAAATTCTCATAGGATGTCTCTTATCCAAAGAAGGTATGAGCTGAAATCCAGCTAAGTTCAATCTGTTACCATTTGGTGAATATTTTGAAATAATACGAGTTAGTTCTGGAACATACGCCGATGAAAATATAATTTTAGATCCCTTGACACCAGGTTTGTATATTAGTTGACCGCTTCTTTTTCCACCCCACGGGCTAAAACGTACTCTTTTAGGCATACTGGGCTCTCGAATATTAGCTGCACGTTTCCACGTCCACATGTTTTCCATGCTGTTAGGTTTGTCTCTCTTGCCTCCCCATGGACTAAAGCTTCTTTTCTCCATTGGACTGGTTTCCATATCAGTGGCGTTAGACTCAACCTTACCAGAGAAACCTTGTACAATGAATGGTGTTCCAACTATATTGTCATCGTTTCGCAAGTACATGGTTTTGTCTGTATCTATGAGATTCGGTAACCAATGCCGTTCTGGTAATCCTTCTGCCGTTTCTTCTTCAATTGTTCTTCTCTTTCTATGTTGATCTGGAGATTGTTCCATGCCGTCGTGGGGGTAGAATTGGTTATAATTATCTAAATTTTGGTATGCTTCGAATTCGTTCCGTGAGGCTGGTAAGTTGAAATAGTTGAGATAGGGCAGGGGATAACGAAGAGTTGAGTCTAAAGGGTCCAATATAGTCTCAGCTCCTGGTCCACCCGTGTTGATATACTGTAAGCTGACTCCGCCGAACCACGAGAATGTTATGAGCAGCCAATAGTGCGACATTTTTCTGAAATTAAAAACGATTTGTTTTAATACACGTCCGATAGATTCATTATTCGATCGGACATCTAGGCTCAGAACAAATAATATTATTTAAAAGAGTGATACTTATTGAATTAGGTTTGGTATCTGAATCAGGTATCGGAGACAACGTGGATTTCTGCTCTAACAGGGGTTGAATATATTATGTGAGCTGGATAAAATTTTAAACTGAAAAATAAATAGCAGACAGGTGGACTTGTACCTATCCTGAACTTTCGTCCATGTAGGTAACGACTTTATTTATAGGTAAGTAGTAGTACCAAGGCAGTAACTAATGCGATACATCCTAATAGGTCAGAATGCCTACCTCCGACCGTATTTATAAGAATTAATATGAATTTTAATTGTTTTAAAAAAAATTATTATCATCTGCACTAACCAAAGATTTTAAAAGGGCGCTAGTGGTCCGTAATCCACTAGAGTTAGGTATAACATATTATTTTCCGGTTATGAGCGCTATCTTAGACTAAAATTTCATCCATAGGTAATAGACTTCGTTCTCGTGTACCTACATACTTTTTTCGGTAGATAGATATACAAGTATATAACTTGTATTTGCATACAACTAATTTTGAATACTTTGATGTATTTTATATGCCTATGCATATGCATATAAAACTGTATTGTTTTGTTATTAATGTTTACAGATAAAGCTTTCATAGGTACTCGTATGTGACTGTTAGAAGTTCATATAACATTTTTTTCAAAAAAGATATCGGGTTATTTACGATATAACGCAGCATCTACATATATTTGAAATGCCTATTTTCAATAGGTATATTTTTAAAATATATAGGTTAGGCAGACAAATGACGAAACCCCTGATGGTAAATAACCAGCAATTAAATACCAACAATACCAATAATTTTGTTGATATACCTTTTTGTTGGGGGGGGGGGGGGGGGGGATCTTCATAAGTTACCCGGTCTCGATGGCCGACCTCAGGCATGTCGGAGGACTCCGGGATATCCAGTGGAACGCATTGGTACACTAGCACTTTGCCATGGGCCATAGCACGCTGCTATCTTCCCCAGGGTCGCCAGCCAACGGACGACCAAAGCCCCCACTTTGGCCGCTCACGACCCTGATGACCCCTTTAAGTCCCCTTTTACGACAGACAGGGGCTACCGTATCTCTATTCTTCGCCCGAGAATACAGGGCTGTTGCTGATATACCTACCGCCGACCGATATTGAGGGTCTGGCCGCGCGACAATCTTTTCTTTAGAGAAGGTGGTCATTATTGGTACAGCCATTGGATCCTGACAGCAAGAAGTTACGGTCCATAACAGTACGCTAATTAGTTTATGATATTGACGAAACAAGAACAGACGCAACCAAAGAATCCTAGCGGGAAGAATGGCCCAAGAACTCAAATAGACCCTATGGTTTTTCACATGTGTGTTCAGATATTGACTCTTTTGTATTTCTCATGTATTTTGATATATTATTTATAGATTTAAAATATACGGTCGACCACTTTGCTAAGACTAACCCATACTGATAAACCGATACCGTGAGGTTTTCTTAAGGATCTCGTTTTATGAACAGCTAATTTTATTACTCAAATCGTATATCAATGTTCAATTTTAATTCGTACAAATCATGTACCTAACACCTATTAATTTACTATTCGTGGGTAGACACTAAATGAGATTCTAAGTTCTGATAACGATAACTTCTTTGATGTTTAAATTCCCTTTGCTGAGGTACTGGGCTGATAATTCAGTTTAACTGAGTTTCAAGACAGCTATTAGGATAATTACCTAATCCTTGTGAGTGAATTCGTGTGCCTATCTATTAAATCGGTTAGGGTGATACGTTTGTTATTCTCATTGACAACTTTATAACTTAATTATTATTGACCTCTTGGTTCAAGTTAGTCCGTGGGTTATAGAAAAACTGTCCCGACCACTAGTACTAACCGATTTATAGGTATGATATGTATGCCTCTTTTGAGGACAGAGGTGTATACGTATCATTATTTTTTTCTTCTTACTGAGTTTACTGACCCATAAATCTATTATCCATCGAAATTTCGATGTCGAATTTTTATCGCTAACGATTATAATCTTTTCTACTCTTTGAAGTAGCTCGAAAGTAAAACTATTTTATTTATATTAAAATTGTTTGTGTCAGAATTTCGGTTCCTGAATAATCTTATTATAGATAACAAGCACAGTGTGTTTCTGGTAGGTGGGCGGGCGAATGGATCGGCGGGATTGTTTATTTTTGATGACTGTTAATGGCAGTTGAAAAGGCTCCGCCAAAGATTACTATGGGTTTAAACTCGTTTCAGTATAATTCTACATACAATAGTGACTTTTCGCACAGCAAACAACGGTCTGTTTAAACTAGGTAGGCTAGGTACCTACTTTTTGTCAACTCAAACCTACGTTCTCTTTTTATTATTTAACTCTTTCATAGGCTTAAATTAAAAATGTCATTAAGCAAAAGAACAATTAAATTCGATGTAAATATTTGGACAGAAGGCCCAACAGCCTTCGCTTTTTATGCGAATTTTACAAAATATTTTGCACAGAGATGTGGGCGACGGAATGGAATGGATTTATGAACGTTTTATCAGGAAGAAATAACCAGTCACGTTTAGGGTTTCGTTGTCCTCAAAGTCCTTAGGATAGCACACTTTTTGTATGTTCGTTCGTCTCTCAAGACTTAAAAAATATGGTTTGCTTCACACAACACGGTATTACAATTGCCGTTGAATGTATTAAAAGGGTACGTGGTAGAATTTATTTTTGGTAACGTGATCTTTATCATTTCTTAACTGATATTGAATTGAAAACTAATCCATGGAAACTAAAAACAGGGATTTGTAGATATATTAGACAATCAACATTTTAGGTTCATAATTAGCGCCCGACTCAACAATACTGTATTAAAATCAGATAACTACTATTTTATTTTACTATCGGGAGTCTAAAATAATTATAGAAAACTTTTTCTAATGAGCAGAGTTCAGTATTCTTGAGAATTCATTTACACCATGTTAAATGTTTAACTTACGGGAAGTGACAAAATATTCCCTCTCTGTGATCATATTTGCAGAGCGACTGAACAAAACCAAGCGGGCGGATCCTCCGATGCCATAGTGCGTAGATAGCCGCACTGCCAATGAGAGAAATCCGGGTTCAATACCAGATTATGAATGTTTTTCGGTTTTTAACGTGACTACATTTTTTATGTCGCGCCTGTATGAAGTTTAACAGCGTGCTTAGCTGTAATGGTAACAAATACAAGAGCGGTTTTATATCATTTGATAGACTGGTTCAATATCTCGAATCCAAATCTTTAGATTCACTCTAATTTGGTGAGGCGGGCGAGGGAAATATGGTAACATATACAAGAGCCGTATATATCATTCGATAGGCTGGTTCAATATCTCGAATCCAAATCTTTAGATTCATTCTGAGGCTGAGGCGGGCGAGGGAACGGTGCGAATCATGTTTTCAGCGCATCCGGCCGCTGCTTTCGATCGTACTGTAAGTGGTTTGGTCAGATGGAATGATCTTGCGAGTGATCGATCGAGCGAGTGCAGTGATCGTAGATAATAGGTATGTACGGGATACATTACCTATATGAGTGTTTGTACTTTTTATGCACGTTTAAGTTGAACATTTTGAAACATAAAACTTTCAAAACCTCCGGTGTTTATAAATTGATTTTCAATTAAATTGATACTTACTCGTAGGTAGAGTCGACCGAGATGGATGTGATAGTGAATTAATTTCGTAAATCGGACCATTTCAGGTACCAAAAAGTTATGGAAAATAGTACAGACAATTTTGCCTCATAATTTAACCAACAAAAACGTCCCATCATCTAATTTGAATGGTCTTTTTTATGTACCATCATAATTATCTAAAAGTAAAGCCTACGACATTCACGGTATAGACAACGTTTTTTTTCTCGTATAATTAAGGCCTATTGCACAAACCTTTCTCAAAATTTTAACAACCTCAAGTATAGCGACAATATGACGAAAAAGGGACAACAGAATAAACAAGTTCATTGCGGTTAAATTCTCTGGACGCTTCTTGCAACCATAGACACGATATTTTTTGTTACATCTGCGAGGAAGTAATAAAATAATAATTAAAACAGTTAGCAGTTCATGTGGTTACATATCAATGGTAAGTGAGAGTAGGTCCATAATATTCTTAGGTCCATGGTTTCAAATGAATGAACATTTAAATTGAAATTTTATCGACGTGTGCCATTTGCTACTATTATTTAGGGGTAATTACACCGACTTTAAATAATTAAAACTATTTTTCAAATAAATTAAGATAGTATTTAATTTTTGAGCCGATCTATCAAAAATGTATTAGTTTTACCATGCCCAGAACCGTCTAATAATTCCGCCCGATGCCTCTTCGTGCTGGCCTATATCTCAACATTGGGAATGAAAATAGATATTATGGATATTTTTGGGAACTTCCTAAAGTTGTAGCACCGAAGTCAGTAAAGGTATGTACTACAAACGATCTATTATTGTGTTACATTACGTACCTACCTACTAAAACGTAAATTATTTGGTGTATTGTCTTGTGAATATTGGTTTGGAAAGTGGTATTATAAAACAAAATTAATCAAAACTAAATTGTAATTAATTAATTAATTGTTTTTAATTTTACAGAAAATTATATTTTTTAGGCTGCGTTATCAATAAATCAGTCCACTCGAAAGAAATTAATACAAGATTTCAAAAACTCTCTGTACCTTTAGATTAAGTTAAGGTGCAACGTTAAGGTGCAACTCGGTTTCCATACAAGTCATTATGACGGACAATATTTTATTGAAATATTATTACCATCTGGTCAATCGTGTTATTGTACTGTCGCCAAATAATGATTAAAATTGATGTTATAAAAAGGTTTCTTCACTTGAAAGTTTTCATACAAACATTGAAAATTATTTTAAAGGTTTTAAAGTGTATTATTTTTATATTGGCGACATTAAAACAGCTTGACTGAACTAATAGTAACATATTCCTGTAAAGTATACCAAAAGTTCGACAAGAATATGTCAAATGATTTGTATGGAAACCGTGTCGTCGTTGCACCCTAATCAGTTATCTCGGCTACAGCCACGCAGATATAACCAAGTTCAATAACCAGTCATACGAAAACAGGAAAACGAAACCTTAAAAAAACCTTCGAAAAATAAGGGATGAAATATCTCATTAAATAAACTACTACCAAATTGATATGTAATAGACACTGACTTTATCTATCGATGGTAATAGGAATAAGAATAAAAATAAGTTTTAGTTAGTTTTAGTGAATGATATCACATTTCCAATGGCTTAGATAGGTTTTAGCCTAAAGATGCCATGCCCCCCTACATTATGACATATGCAATACCCTGTGTCGATAAAATAGCACCGTAACTGGAATCCGAATACCTATTTATTAGTTTAATTGTAAATTTGAAACTGTGATTTATTTGAAGTATTTCTCATTACGTATTGCTACGAATGACGCGGACCTATGTATCAATGTCAGGGGTTTATTAAACAATGCCCTATGCAGGTTGATTTAATATTGGAAAAATAAAACAGACCTCTGTAACAACTTATAATAATTTAGACTCAATTATTGAAATATATTGTGTTGTACCTAGTTATTTTAAAAATTAATAAAGAGAGCACGATATATATTTTTATTTAAAAATTTTAAATAAATATTCTTGTTAATTCTGTCAAAAAAGTAATTTGTTCACAAATCATAAAAAATCGCTTAGCATTTCAACATGTAAACACCTACAAGATATAAATCACTTACCTGTAATTAAAAATTTACAACATAACAGAAATAAAAAATACACTTGTTACTTTTAACTTAAGCAAATAATATTAGCTTGTTAAAATTATTTAATATGTTATACAATTGTAACATAAGGTGGCGGGCGTGTCGGTGGATACTAGGAGATGCTGTAGTGGATACGCGGTGATGCCTGCGTTTATATACCGGGGTTCGTTTACGCACACTTTCCTCTTTCACGTACGGATAGCACAAAAACTCACTTAAAACGTACATATAGCTATATAAACGTCTGTTGTCTTTTAACCCTCGACACCAAAGAAAAGGTGATGGACGCTGCCTTTTTGTTTGTGACTCTATATCTGTTGGTCCCAAAGCCATATTTAATCAACATTTTTTCAGTGGATTTCAAGATCTTGGACTATCTTTGAAGTGTGATAGGATCTCAAGAATTAAATAATAAAACCATGGTGCCATACTGACATATGAAATCGCTTGAAAAAAATGAAAATTAGGTGGCAATTCCATTACTGTAATAGGAGAATACAGTTTTTGTCTTTTTAAATAGATATACAATGACTTTGAATGTTGATTTCCCGATACGGATTTTGAGCGTAAAGATCAAAAAGGTATCGGAAAATCATATCATAGAAGACAGTTAATTCAAGAATTTTTTTTGAAGCAAATAAAGTTTTATCCAAGACCATTAAATGATTATAATATTTAGGCCAGCAGAAAATTGTAAAAGCTGAGTCATATACGTCGTTGCTGACCGTCCCCATGAAGCGACCAACTGTTGAATTGCAATAGGACATTTTGTACCGCCCCGTAGGACGAAACGTCTTTGTTGTTATCTAGTTATTTCACTTTCAGCAGTCTCTTGTTCTCAAGTTATTTCCTTACATCCTCTGTACTGCGCTACATTTTATTCGATAAGGGTGTCATTATTATAAGAACTGCAGTATACTTATTTAAAATGTATTCTTTGTAGTTGTTAATTATAAAAAGTCTAATAATGTCTACTATGCTTCTAGCATATGCTTGAGCGTGACAGTTTCATTTAGTTTTAATTTTAAACTTGGCGACTACGCCGGAATCGATGCCTTTATCTACAACTAAGTACGTCTTTAGAAATCATATTTACGTATTACGTATATTTCATTAATGAATTAAATACTTGGAAGTATATTATTGCGACCAGTTTCTAAATTTATTGTATATTACTTTACTACCTACAAGAAAGGCATGAGAGAATAAACCCGCGCTTTGTGGGAATTGAATTTACGATCTACCTAAACTAGAATCAGTATTAACCAACTTAGCCACAACGCTACTTGTCTACGTCTATTTTTTCATGTAATGACTGAATATGTGAATAAGTTGGCTACATTGACTTCCTCTACGCCGTAGCGAGCCGTCGCGTTACCAGCGTAGCAATATTTTCCTGTTTTATCTCGTGTATAGCATGACGGAAATAAATAATAAATAACAACAAGATTATCATAATATTATGAATTAATTTTTTCAATTAATGTAGTTATTTATTTATCGTTGAGTGTTGGAGTATATTTTCAGAAGTGGTTATTTTGAACCTGAAGGCCATAAAATTGACCAAGTATTTTGTAGTTTACAAGAGCTATTGCCACAAATTTTTCAGATTTTGTGTACAAATTAACCTGTTTGTCAACTTGACTGTGTTGCGGGTAAACGAACACAATAATCGCAGCGGAAATAGCTCACATTGCATGGATACGTCTGAGCATCCGATTCTTTGAGTAAATTCTGAAAAGAAAGTGACTAATCCACAATGGACGTCTTTCGTCTGATACGTTCTACATCCCTCCATCGTTTTCTCTTTACGATACATGCGAACACATGACCCTTAGTATATATAATATATATATTTTAAAGGGATTTGCTGATTTTTTAATACTTGTAGTTTATGATGGTTCCAAAGGTATATTTTAAGTTCGAAAGCATTCAGCTATCTATTTAAGTATTAATAGGTACCTACATAAGTACTTATTTAATTTTGAAAACCATTTATATCCTATTTACGCGTCATTGATTTTCAAAACCGTTTGTCCAATTTAGGGGTATAAGATTCACGATCAATACTGTAAGTTTTACTTTTCATCGTAGGATGTTCACTACGGATCGTAAGTCAAGCAATTTTAAGAGTTACAAACACCTGAAACTACGGAAGAGTACTTCGAATTGATTAAACGAAAACAATAGCGTAGACATAGTTGATCAAACTGACACCAAATTTAACCTTTACTGCCAAGAAGGAAATATTCGTGTAGAATATACCGTCCATTCTTTATTTTATATTGAGTGACACCAGATGTGATTATTATTTATATAATTGTATATCTTAGGATAGGATAGTGGATAGGTGAATAGAGTGAGCGATCGATTAATGCCTATTAATTTAGCTCACGATAATCAGCCGTGTATGAACATTATCGGATCACATCTGTATAAACTACGGAAAACCTTGTGTAGCATATTTACAGGTATAATGCAGGGAAACTAAGCATTATTAGTTATTAGGGAACTTTTGAATTTCTTTCTCTATGTTAGTTTTTTAGAATTATTATTTTTAGAATGGGTAATTTTAATACAAAATGAATCGGTTTGAGTATTAATGTGCTCATAAAAATATACAAAATGTTTAGAAACAACATTTTGTTCAAAGAGGTACAAGTAAGAGTATGTATTCTGTGACTTTGTTTTATTTCTGATCAGATATTTTTACCCCATTTTATCGTTCTGAGATACCACGAATGTTTCAGCCCATTCTATCGAGTAAAATAAACTATTGGGAATGATAAGAAACGGAAAGGTTTCATTAATAATATATTTATTTACATAATCGAGCTTGCTCGAAATATCTATAATATTATGTCGGTCGCAGTTTGTCAACAGTTTTCTTGGCCTTTGTGTGTAAAGAAAGAAAGATGGTACACAGTACACACTACTGTCTTTACTGTGTGTATGACGGTACCATTGAATCGTAGTCTTTAACACTTTGATCATAACGTGCAAATTTGGACACAGTGAAAATTTATTAATATCTTAGTATTATCTCCTAGTCTATTGGCGAGCTGTGTATGCGAAATGATGTTTTCTTTATTAGATATTTTAATGCTTACCTTAAGTATAAAATTATATGTTCAAAAGAGGACCTTGAGATCACATCCCTACGCATTTATTATTATTATAGAGCAAGTTGTTAAATCAAGATCATAAAACTATTTTCGCCCACTGTTTGGTAAATGCCAGTATATAATTATAATTCGTGTCAGCTTATGTCCCAATGCTTAATTTTCTGAGTCTATCGCTCTTTCATCTATGCTGAAATTCAGAGTTTAGGGGTTTGGTTCTCGAGTTTCTAATGCTAGTTGCAATGTATGTCCACCTATTTTATGCAGCACACGCATAGTGGTATGGTAGTTGCGGATCATTTCGGATTGTACGCTTCCCTCAAATCTTATAAATCCATAGAACAATTCTGAGTCACGTGATAAGTTACCCTATTTCAATTAGACTGACCTTTGCGATTTCGTTTTCTGGGAACCTACTATACTGCTCAATAACATCCCGAATCCCGCAAGCTGAACTGTTTTAAGACACTAAATAACGCACTTACGTGAGCAAACCCCCACGACTCTAAAAACGCCCTAACTATAAATGTTGTTTCCAACCCAACCCTAGCACGTTTACAGTTTACAAGTCACTTAACAAAAACTAAAACTCTATGGACCATGATAATAATAGACATACGTATTTGCTCGGTTCTATGAGATATCCACTAATTCCCATGCTGATTTTATAACCGTATATTCTCATGTTTGTTCCAGATAATTTGAGTGTCCTTTCATTTCGCAATGGTAAGTACTATTGTAGTATTGTATCTTTTAGTAACAATCAACCATTTTTTGGAGAAGAGAATTAATAGATACTTAATTACGCGAATTTGTTTGTTAAAATACAATTGAAGAATTACAATTTAAATAAATGAAAAACAAAGGGATATCACAGAAATCCGATTATTTTTAGGGATATCCTCGTTATATTTAGATATCTTTTTGCAAAACGATACTTAATATAATTTTTGGTACATGGCTTTTAGCGATAACACGTCGCAAAAATTGAATTACATGATATGCGTAGCAATATTTTTTTGAGATAGTGGCGAATACACATAGACTCAGATGCACGATGATGGAGTATCTCTGGCATAGCCGGTAGTGATCCTGGATTTTGTGCTAAGGGTTCTGGGTTCGATTATTGGTATTTCTACATAAAGATCGTTATGATTCAGTGATCCATGATTCCGTAAATCCTAATATTGGGTGTGTTTGTGTAATACAAAATATATTATATCAATAAATAGTGTATTATTTGCAGAAGTTCAAGTTTTGCTCTGATGGGGATTGCCCATTGTGGGCCTTGGCAGCGCTGCATGCTTTAAGTAGTCTTCCGGCATCTCTGTTTAGGACACTGCTGCAACACGTCGTTGAGGAGCAAAATGTAAGTGTAATATCCTATATATAATGCAATGATGTTTGAAACGTTTTACACAACAAATGCCCAAACAAACAAAAAAGTTCCTTTACTTCCCACAAACGTTCCACTTATCAAATTTCTAACCATGGTTAATTGGATTTACTGTGATTAAACTTTTTGATGTTTTTCTCTTTGGACTTTAGTTTTTACTTACGATTAAACCCGCGTTTGACCTCAATTTCACCGGAGTGTTAACTCTTCCCGCTATTGGAATCCTAGACTTCGAAGGGCCAGTTAGTACTGGCTCTTTTAAAAACACTGCCGGAACACATCAACGTCGAAGCAAATATATTTGACGACAGACTATAATACACTTGGACGCAAAAATAACGGGTCACTTAAAAACTATGATATTTCCTTAAATATATGAGATTGATTCCTGAAATTGTAGTATGTTGAAGATGACATATTAATACATAATAAAAGTACTCAAACCTTTTGTACACTATTTAATTTTAATTTAAAAAAAGTTAAAAAAACGTAAAGAACACTTCTAACTTATGGCAACAAAAAATAACATTTTTTTCTCATAAACTTTTTTTAAAATAATTTTTAATACTTAGTATTACCTCCACGAGCCCATATAACTTCAGTAACACGATGTGGAAGGTTGTTAATCAAATTTCTGATACGATTTTGGTCAATGTTTAGCCATTCTTCTACTAGCGCATTCTTCAACTCGTGTAAGGTAGCTGGATTGCGTTGTCTACGCGTCTTGCGAGCTCGTCCAAATCATGATCAACGGGATTTAAGTCTGGGCTGTGAGCTGACCACTCCATGCAGATGATACCTACATTTTGAATATTCGCGTTGACAAAATGAGCACTATGTATGCACTATTATCGTACATAAGATTGGAATCTGCGCCCATATTGACTAAAAAAGAACCAGCATGCTCATTTTAAATCTCCTCTATTTATCTGAGAGCAGTCGGAGTACCGTTTTCTATCACCACTAACTCCGTACAACTTCCTGAAGATGTCCCAGCCCACACCATTACTGATCCTCCACCAAATGGCTCCTTTTCTTCAAAACATGCCTGTTGATATCGTTCTCCTGGACGTCTATATGCTCTTCGTCTCCCATCGTGTGTAAATAAACAAAATCTGCACTCATCTGGACCAACCTTCTTCTGTCCATCGGACGTGCGCTCGAGCATACCTTAATCTGGCAACTCGATGTTCCCTGTTAAGTTTAGGGCCATTTGCTGGCCTATAAGGCTTCATATCAGCATCACGAAGTCGTCGCAGTATTATGTCAGAGCTCACATTGTTGTGTCCAACTTCTTGAAGTGGCTTTCCGAGCCTGAACAGCCGTGAGTTGTCGAGTAGTTGGGCAATCGCTGGAGTACTCCAGAAAAAGTACAAAAGTGTACTCTTTTGACCGTAGATAACGATACTCCCACTATTCTAGCAGTACTACGCTGACTTCTTCCTTCTTATACCATAGTAATGATTCGTGTACATTCTTCAGGTGATTGTGACATGATGCTGCACTGAGTAGTGAGATTTTAGTCAAGGAATTGTTTATAATGACAACTCGGTTTAGTTTAGTAAAAATAAAAGTGAACAAAAATGTTTTTGTTCTTACTTTCCATTTTGTTATTTTTCAAAATTCTGATATATATATATATATATATATATATATATATATATATATATATATATATATATATATATATATATATATATATATATATATATATTTGAACTGAAACTTGTACAGATGAAACGTCATTTGAGGTTAATAATAATAATAATAACATACTATTTATACGAACGATCTATCTCTACAACTTTGGGAGATAACACGGTTTTTTTTAAGTGACCCCTTATTTTTGCGTCCCAGTGTATATAACAGAAGTGTGATATATGGTCAGGCGGATCCTGAAAGGGTACTACCAGTAAGATCACTCGGATTATATCTCCTTTTATACAACACGTTTGCCCAGTAGCAGCAGAGAAGTTCTAATCTGTCTCTACACAGAAAAATTGTTGCGTAAACCAACAAGATAGAACTTTTATACCTATGGGTACTTATTTTACCATCCTGTAACTATAATTTAAACAAATATCACTTGCACCTATTTACTGCATTATGTACCATCTATGTACTTTAACTCAATTAAATAAAAATTCAAATTTAAATATGACATGCTGTCTCGATGTATTCATCGTTTTACCGATATCCGATATTCTAAGCATGTCTGATTCCCGTCGTTGCTAAAGTTAGTCACGATTCACTTATTTGGGAGATGTACCTACTAAACAAATTCGATATAATGTCGTAGAATAGTTTTGTTACATTCAGGTATATACGAGTATCTTACCAAGTATTTTTTCCTTTCTCTTGAAATAGATTAGCAACGTAAGTTTACTTTCAGACGAAGTTTGCCTATAAATAAGCATTTGACGATCTAGAAAATTCACAGAGTTAGTAGCACAGGGCAAACTAAGGCCCAACGCACACCGCACACCGAGTGACGGCACGGCGTCTTTCTCTTCGATAACAAATTAACCAGACCTAAACTACACTAAAATACGGTATAAATCGCGCGGCGACTCTTAGCAGCACTCGGCGTCTCCAGGCGCGGCCGCGCTACCTTAAGAGCGGGATCCGCGCCGCGCCTCCACTCCACTCTATTCCGCCGGTGTGCGTTGTGCCTAATAGTTACTAAAGTAATTGATTTATTACTTAGTCTCAGTTGGTTGATTAGTAGAAACGGCTTAGTAGACATCTGGTAAATCAGATACCTACAATCTTCAGTAAAATGTTGCTATAAATTTATGTAATATATTGCTATAAATAAACCTAAGCCCCGAGCGACGTGGGCTCTCAGTAACCTGGGGGATGTACGAGTATGTCTCTGCTTTTATCTGAGAAATAAAAGTATTGTGTTTGTTACCCATACCCGCACTGGCCTCGCGATGCAGGACTCTAGCCAGCCATTGTGGGCCTACGCCTCAACAATGGTGGGTGACATAAATACTTACAAGAAGATTTTTATTATTAGATACTTTTACAATTTGTGGAAACACCCTTGTAAAGCAATGATCAGTGTTGCTCTGAAATCTAATTATTACTATAACACGCTAACAGAAATAATATTATTACTTATGTAACAACAGCATGGGAGTGGGCTAACATAATAATAATAATAAATAATGTAACATCTCCGTAGTAATCAGGATCAACTATAACACATTTACGTAACTATAAGTAGGTATAATTTATGATTCAAGGAGTAAAACAAAAAGTAATGTCTCTTTGGCCAATTTGCTCTTGTTTGTTCGGTAGTAAATGCAATTTGGCCATTTGCTGTAGTGTAGGTACATTCGTCTTTGTGGATATTATATTACAGCTACTTATGTAATATGAATGTACCGAATAATCTCGGATATACCTATATACTTGTATATATATATATATATATATATATATATATATATATATATATATATATATATATATATATATATATATATATATATATATATATATATATATATATATATATATATATATATATATATATATATATATATATATATATATATATATATATATATATATATATATATTATATTTAATCTTTATAGGTTCTTTACATAATTTTAAAACTTTAATTTGATTGTTTTGGTCATATGAGAGTTATGCTTTGCTGTGCTTGATCTGCATTGATTATATGTATAAAAGTAAGTACATTCAAGGTGGAATTTGAATGAGTAATTATACCCACGGTTCTTTCAGAAATGTATTAGAACTTGCCCAGAATCCCTTGTCCTTCCCCTGCAAATGATAATTGCAATTAAATTAAAGAATTCCACTCTGGTAAAGATTGTATTTCAATTGAAGTCATTATATCTATATTTGGAAAATATCTGCACTTTGGTTATAATGAAATATGGATGCATCATATTGACATTCGAACCCAGAATTCTGTTTTCCTGCAAACGTTAAGTACAATTAAAATAAAGATATCGACACCGGTAAAGCATACCTACACGCTGGTTTTTGTAGAAAAATTGTGATTTACTTTATCCGATAGCGTAGGCATAGGTAAATACAGGAAAATTACGATTCAAACGATTTCAACAACATACAATTACCAATAGTAATTATTAAAAAAAAATCGGGAAAGTTGTCTTTCCAGCTTGATAATGTATTGTGTCGTATAGGTACAAATTCGTTAAAAGTACTTATTGTGTTGGTAAAATAGCAACTAAGTAGGTACGTACATGAAGAAAACGATGTTTCTCTCACAATTTTATTTAGAACAGCGGAACATCGTGCGTCACACGTCATCACAAACTCTTTAGGCGGCCAGTAATATACTTAATAATTACTAACCTCCTTCAGTACATAATTATTTCTATAATTTTCAGGATGATGACATCATGGAAATTCTAAAGGACACCAGCTTGTGTATGTATTATACTTATCTACTATACGTACCTCGCATTTATATAAAGTCCAATAATTACGCCGTTACACTTAATCACAGTACGAGGACCTACTCTTATTCTATTTCTTAATTTTGTAGTCAGTTTTTACCGGGAGCGAGCGATCAATATTGATCCCAATAATACTCGTATGTCCTTGATATCTTTTCAAATTATTATGTCCGTCCACCGGTGGTAAGTGATTACTGTGTCATAAGAACACTAGGGACGCGAGCGTTATCGTATCGCTGATGGGCTGTCGAACTTGAGAAGAGGCACTATCTTTCAAAATATAGTGCCTCTATATAGGGAGGACGAACCCCTATGGTATGGTGGTAAAACTTTTGTGGCCTTTTTCGCAACCGGGAACAATTACGTCACCATGCACCATTGTTAATTCAATGTTAACAACTACAGCTTCGCGTGAGGAATGCGCTCGAGCTGGTGCTGTCATCCGCTGGGTGCTGCACCAGGCATGGCGCTGCTCGTGCTCGGGTACGCATCTCACGCGCGACCTCCTCGTGCTCGGCGTGCCGCGCGCGCACTCCTCAGCACTCGCCGACGTGGTGGACTCTGCGCGGGAAACGCACGTGTCTGATGCGCAGGCTAATGGGTTCATGGGTAAGCACTAAAGCATGCTGTGTAACCAAATACCTCCAGTGATCTCTTGAAGAGCGACTCATGGAGAACGGAACAACTTTTACCAAGCTGTTTCTCAATATTTGTAAAGAAAACTTTCAGGTCCTCATTTAAATCGATCAGCTGATCGGTTCAAATTGTATTGTTTTTTTTAGTTTGCTGAAGTTGAAGTTTGTTGAAGTTGTTCGACACTCGAGTAGTCTTGCAAGAGGTATTTTGTTACTCTCCGTATCATTATAGTTTAAACTTTAAAGAACCATGTAAATATTATATTATAAATACCTAGTCATGTAATTTTCCAGAGCAACAGTCCTCCTTTTTCATAAAAATTCTTCCTAATGCTTACATCAATTTAATATTGCTTATTTCAGTGAACAAAGTGACTGATGTAAAGGTCTCACCTGGGCCTGAAGGAACGATAGACACGTTTAAGCTTACTCTCTTCACGGATAACGCATTTACAGGAGAAGAAAAGAGACGAGAACTACTTATAGAGAAGTCTCAAGCGAAAACTCTTCTAGTCGAATTGAAGAAAGCGTATCAGAAAATGGAAAATCTTGATGAAGAGTGAACTAGAAACTTATAGCTGTAAATGTAATTTTAGGAGATACTTGATGGTCCGATCTGAACATGAACAGCTATGAGAAACTAGGGTTTAATTAATATTATGCTCTTTCTAAACATCTTAGTTTTTTATACAAACTAGATTACGGCTATCAATAGTTTATTTTATGTACATTCCAGAAAATGTTTATTCTATTGAAGACTGTTTGGAAGAGATTACTCCTACCGATAAGACTGCTTAAATGATACCTTGTTCTTCTACCAATATGTCTGAGCAATAAAGATTTTATTTCATAAAGAGACTACTTTTTTCTTTCATCAAAGCTCAAGAGATTTAATTTTCTTAGTGTTTTATTGTGTTAGTTTCCATAGTGTCGTCTTTAATATATTCTTCTTCTGTCTGTCTTATATTCCGACTTCTGCTGCAGATTTGCTTTTAAATCGATCGATACAAAAGCTAGTACACTCGTCGGTCAACCGACGTGAAGAAGTATGTATCATCGATTCATGAACGAACGAGGATCGATCCATGAAGGAACGAACGCCCCTTCTACTACTTTCATTCAGTGATCTAACCAATGGGAATGATCCTTTGTTTTTCGACCAGTATCCGCGGATCAGCTAAAGCTACAACAATCGATCCACGTCGATAGATTTGAACGATCCGTCGTAGGTGTTGTGGTAACGTCATTAGGGTGCACAATCTTATCAGTTTGCCAGTTGTCGTAAGTTTGGACTGTTCACAGTATTTCCTTTAAAGCAACTAATTTATGTTTGTATGGGTACTATCGCAGATAATTTCTTAAGTGACTAAAGAAATGAATATGAGTTTGGGCTGATAAAAAAAATATGGGTGTTCTATCCCATTTTGTTCTATCGTAGAACTAGATGGACTAACCCTTATTTTCAATGCTCTGCCATATATCTTAAAACGAATCAAATAGGAGGAGTCAATTCTGCAACATGTACCAAACCGATCTCACTGTGTCCCAAACATTCGAAAAATTTGAAGGGTGATTACTTCATAATTATGACTCCAGCAGGCCTGCCCCGTATCAGTTTCTAGATGACAATTTTCATTAATGCTTCGTTAGTGCTCCTTACTGCCCAAAAATCAACGTTAGTGTCGTACTTTCCGAGATATATCGTCTGAAAGGCTGCTGGGGTCACGCGGAATTCAGCAGGTCCACCGCTATAGAACGAATAGTTAAAGCAGTAGAACTATCCGGATATATTTTGTTCTATCGTAGAACTAGATGGGACTAACCCATGACCACCTTGTCGAGCAGAACTATGCATGCTATATTCATCTGCTTCAAAATAGTATCAGTGCTCCCATTGGTGCATCTGATGCTCAAAAATCAGAACCGATGCTCTTCTACGAGCCAAGAAATCCTGTTTTAAAGAGTTGGTTCTGATTTTTGAGCACCAATGGGGTACTGATGGTATGTTGAAGTAGATGAATATAGCATGCATAGTTCTGCTCGACGAGGTGGTCCTGGGTTAGTCCATCTAGTTCTACGATAGAACAAAATATATCCGGATAGTTCTACTGCTTTAACTATTCGTTCTACGGTAGAACAAAATGGACAATAAAATGAGCGCTGATGGTATTTTGAAGCAGAAGAAATCGTCACCTAGAAACCGATACGAACCGAGGTCCTGCTCACAGACGTTTCTTCCACTAAATGAATTTGGGCCGTTAAAAAAATACAGGTCGGTTATTTTTCAATGCTCTGCAATAAAAATGAAATCAAATCGGAGCCGGATACTTCGGGTACTTTCCTTGTTAGTACAGGGTCACATCACATCGGGTCTCATTAACGAGTGTCACCAAAAACTGAAGAAGGTAGGTAGTCACATCAAGGTCACCCTTCAGTGGATCAAGGGACATAGTAATTCTCGTGGCAATGACGCGGCGGACGAACTGGCGAGAAGGGCATCGGAGATGGTTGTACAGGGCCCAGAGCCCCTCATACCCCTGCCGTTCTGCTGGATAAAGACGTCGCTGCGCCAACGCACGAAGAATATACAGAACTCTAGCTGGGCCAAGGTCGTGAACTGCAGGCAGTCTCGAGAAGCCTTGCCGAAGGCTGATCCGAGACTCACCAGACAGCTCCTGCGGCTCAGCAGAGTCAAATTACGGAAGGCAACCGGGATAATAACCGGACACAGTCCACTTAACAGACACCTCTTCAATATAGGCATCACAGACAGCCCCTTGTGCAGAGCTTGCGTGGAGGCGGAGGAGACGGTCGCCCACGTGCTCTTGGAGTGCAGAGAGGTGACCACCTACCGGGCGGGAAGCCTTGGCGCCCCAGGTTCACTTCCCGAAGTCCTTCAGGACATCAGAGGACTGCTGGACTTCCTGGCGAAGTTGGGGTGGCTCGATTAGTAGTAGTTTCCACCACACGCAAAATAGGCGCTTAAGACGTCAAGTTGCGGAAATCAGCCCGTTATTACATTACATTCCTTGTTAGTATACTAGGAACTAAAAAAAACCTTGTTAAGAGGGCGCCGTTAGTAGTTTTATAATGTGTTATGTAGTGCGCTATGAAAATATAGTACCATTTAATTCCGCAATATAGCGAGGGTTTTTAGTTCCTGGTCAGGGTATACCTTATGATGACAAAAATGTCTTGCAATCGTAATCGTTTAAAAAAATAAAAGTTATCATAAATTTTTATCATACATTTTTTTATTAAAACTTTCTCCTTATAAATCCACAGATTGCTAAAATAACGTACATAGAAGCCATATTGTATCAATGTGTAAAATAAAATAAATACAATGACAACTAACAACCGTTCTGAAGTATAGACCGCACCATAATACATCTATAACACTCACTCATTATTCATGCCTAGCTACTTTTAACATACCCGTGAGCGTGAGCGTATGCCACCATAGATTGAATTATTTTGAAACAAACTTTAATTAAAAGAAATTGCACTGAAGAGAAGACTAATAAAAAATAACCAGTTTTCTACTTTATTGCCATCAGTGCAAGGCGTGCGCACGGCCATCTTCTTACGCTGACGTTTTAACTTCATAATCAACAATGGGGATATTCACCCGCCGCTGGCACCGCGTGCGCACGTCTGGCACATAACATTATTTGGCTGATCCTATTAATGTCCCCATCATACTTGATTATTACATCTCTTAACGCAGTGGCAGACCATCACGCTCTCAGTGTAATATAAACACCATAAGTGCCCAAACCTTAACACATTAACAAAACAGGTATTATGATAAGAACATAACTATAAAAGTAGTTTGATAAGGCCGTTCCAGATTTCTACTTGATTGCTTTAAAACGTATAACTAAAATGAAAAATGTAAAAGTACATAATACTTAATAATAAGCAAATGTGTGTTTAAAAATAATACAATTTGTTGATTATATATTATGTAGGTATAACAGTCAATTCATTAAACAATTTATTATTAGTACAATTAATTAATAAATAAATCGATCGATCGACAATACAGCGGTATCCACCAAAAAGGTGTTAAAAAAATAACGCACAGCTTTTTAAATGGTTACTATACGCTTTAAAATATTATACAACTTACAATTAGGCAATACATTTTCTCGACTAGGTACTCATACAATAGTGATCTTGTCCAATTGATTTATGTGATATGTGGAACAATATTTTATTAATTACAGGTTTCTAGATTTTTATTGTTTTGACGAGTCCTTAAAAAGTTGTGCGTTACTGTGATGTAACAATCGGGGGGCTTAATTATTCAGCCAGTGACTTTTAGTTAAATTAATAATTGTTATAATACAACATACAGCCAAAATCTTTTCTTAAATATATGGATTGCAAAAAATACCCATCGCTAGTTTTTAGAATATAGAAAAACATTATACACAATAAGTGTTACGGGTAATGCTAGAGGAGTGTTAATCTAGGTTTAACATATCATACCTTTGGGTAAAATCTGAAATATAATTAAAATAAATTCTTATTCGGACTTTACCTGTATAAACCTAGGTATTATACACAGAGTACTCCCATTAGATCATGCGCTCACTAAGTCGACTGGGCAAAGTTAGGCGTTGCGTCATTTTTGCAAATGCCCACGTACAGAATTCCAGTGGTTAATATCTGTAAAGGGTCAAAATGTTTTTACGAGCAGTAGCAGCAAACGATTACCTAATTCATAAGTACATAGGGATCTAAATCCAAAAGGGCTTTACAAGATGCTCATAGAGATAGTTCCCCTTATCACAACACCGTGCGAATGTCATTTGCTAAACGGTGACGCATCACATTTATACTGGTAAGGGTCGAATTAAATTTTTTAACTATATTTCGGACTTAACCCAAAGATTTTAGAAAAACCTAGTTTTACATACACACTCTTCGTGTATTACTCGTAACATTACAAATGGGAAATAATGGAAAAAATATAATAGGGCAGCTAATAAATAAAGCGGTTGTCTATGAATAAGATGTTTAGAAATCTAGTGACTTATTCGTTTATAAAATGGAATAAATTGTATTTAAACGAATTAAAAACCTATGTTTTAATTGGTGTTATAATTATATCAATCTTACTATAAAAATAAAAAGAGTAGGGAGAAGAACTGTCTTTTAAAAAGTAAAAAGACAGGTAAAAAATAAAAAAGTAGGTATGTAAAACACTATTATAATTTATACATTAACAAAAACAGTTTATGTCTGTAGTATCAAGGACAGAGCTATTTTATAGCATTCACTACCATTTTGTAAATGCCATTGTGCTAGGTGTCTGATTGTGATGTGCTTCTAGTATGGCTAATACTTTTATATCACACTTGTCGTATGTATCGTATCGATATGATAAAACCAGAGTTATGTATCAGGATTACAAATGGGAGGAATTAAAAAGTCATAACGTTTCAGATTTCTACGCAAACATTAGCAACACAGTGCGTTTTTTAATGCTTTATGCCGACATTGATTATTTTTTAATATTACTCGTCGCCAGGTGAACACATAACCAGATATGGTAGCATAAAACGCATTAAAAAAGCCTCTGTCTAAATCCTTTAAACCTTATCGTACTGCAGTTATCGTTATAAAGTTAAAATATTTGTTACTCTGAAGATTTTCATCTATCCATTAGTACAAAGTTCTTTAGTCAAATCTTTTCACTGGTTACAACCGAATGGCAAACTAAATTTTTACTCTCAGTCTGAATAGTAAAATTGCCAATGCATGCATATGCGAATGCCGTTCAAAATTAAATCCACTGCGCTCGCACAAATTCGCCCTCCATTAGGTTCTTCGTCATTGTGGTCAAGCAGTCGGCCATTTTGAATTACTGAGAGAAGCGAAATTGTCTATATGTTATTTCTGTAACGATTTTCACACGCACGATTTACATCCGGGAATTCATTATTATGTTTTAATAAAAAAATCTCAATAAATATAACTTCAAATTTACACAAATTATATTGTAATTCATACTGCCCTTACAAACAAGTACAGTATTTTACACAACCTAACAATGATACTATCAAACTTGAAATAATATTATGCCCTAAAAATTAATGGGAAGGGCGGGAATTGTATATACACATACTTTCATAAATTTTGCTTGATTCTACATAAAGATATATAATTATTTTATAGATTGTATATGTGGCTAAAACATGTGACCCCGCTATTCTTTATCATGTATTGTGAAATGGTCATTGTAATGTGCATAAATTTCGATTAACGATAATACGTTAATCTTTGCGTTTTATGTCCTATTCTCGCCGATTATATCCAACGTGGTTTTGTGTGATTGATTTGTATTCCGCGTCCCGCGCGGTCACGACTTGTACACAGCTTTGCCTTTACAAAAATCGGTAATAAATAAATATTCCTTCATTTTCCTGCTATAGAACGCTGTTTTAAAATTTACTTCCATTATGCATATGCAGATTAGAACTTGCGCACAGATTTTACGTCACAATAATAACAAACCAATTAAAAGAAACCTTCAACCTGCATTTTACGTATAAGTGTACCTATCCACTACACAGGTTGCGTGCAACGCAGATTGTGACGTCGTATGCGCCCAGGTAGCATTTCGAACTGTATAAAAGCTGTACTATAAAAAATTTGAACACCTAACGCTGTATAGAGGCTGTGTATCCGGCTATAGACTTAATAATACCAAAAGGGGCCCCAAATGATATACTGCAAATTATATATGCCTTAACTGTAGTAACAGCTGGTGAACAGCTGTATTATCGCAGTACTACCCAAAGTGAAGACTGACTAAGGACATAATTAGGATCCATTACACAGCTACAGTTCTCCAAATCAGCGTTTTTCATTCTTACACAAAGCCTTATGCTGGCTAAAGCCTTGAAAGAATAATATTTTTTTCGTTAAATCTTTATGTTATTCCATAAAGTGTATTTGTCGAACTCGCGCCAGGACGTGACATATTGTTACAAGTGAAGTGAAAATTATTCACTTAATTTATCATTGGTATTCATCTCAATTTATCTGTTGTTATTTTGCTTGGGGCTTTTACTTTTCCGTAAATGTATATATGTTATTAAAAAAACTCACGCGCCTTTGAAATTAATGCACAATAACAAAAAATTTAATTATGTTTGTAAAATGAGTGAACTACCGGTCGTTACAAATGGACCTAAGATCGAGTCTGATGTATTAATTGAATAACCTTACGATTTGACTTATGGAATTAAAATTGAAAATTTAAATTGAATAGAAAAATTATATAATAAGATTAATAATAAATAATTAATATATTTAATTAGAATTGTACTTTACTATTTCAAATTGTGCAATAGTGTATTTTAATTTTACTTTAAAACAGTGTATAACCGTCTATATAAACACTTTCAGATGTATTAACTTATCCTGTAATTCTCTATTAACACCAACGGCTGAATTATAGGTTAAACCTACACCCACCGTGTCGGCTTTAAAATAGAGTACGACTAAACTCTTACGCAGCCGAAAGCAGTTTATTTACACTTCAGTAAAGAGCATTGCTGTAAAGGGGTTTCCAAAATAACCATTGATCAGCAATAGCTGATAATAATAAAGCCTAATATGATGGCATTACAACAGAGTAGGTTTACACCAATATGCAGATAATAGCAGTATTCAATGCTGTTATACAGAATGAAGCTTTACAAAAGTATAAATCAAGAGCTGTATCCAGTGGTTAGGTAGCTCTAGTCTACTAATCCTGCTTATGGTATATTTTCACACTGACGACACAGACTGCCATTATTTTAGTATTTTCCAATACTCTTTATAAGCAAAAAATGATAATTTCGTCGGTATTACAGCCGTAAATGAGCTGGACTGTACAAAACTACCAATTCTTGCTCTAATACAACTGGAGACATTTTTGTAATGACTTGTTCTACACTTATAAAGTCGTTAGCTGTTAATGAACTGGATTTTGGATGATTTTTCAGCCTAAATGTTACTTTGGCGTGCAGATCCTAACCTGATGCATAATGGAAACGCAAACTTAGTTTACATTAACGATTGATCAACACGGCACATCGGGGTAAATTCTGATATGGTCTAAGGCCTGTCAAACAGCCGGCAAGTTAGCGATGTACTATAAATGTTTTCACGCTCGATGAGATTACAAATGTCAGTGTAAAGGAAAGATATGTCTATAATAATACTCGGTCACTGGCTATTTACAGTGCAGGCGAGTATTTTCCCCTCACCACCTCACTTTTCCCGAACACAATGTATGGAAAACTATTTTCTCGCTCTACTTGCTCCTCACTAATCGTGAGTCCTCAGAAGTCATCAAATTCACTCTCATCTATTCGAGAATTTGGGTCAACTAGGTAGTTGTGTAGAGACCATTTCAGAAATATATACATCGTATTATTTTCGCACATGGGCCACACGTTTGTATTAAAATGTAATAAATTTTTGATATTATATGAAAAAAATTTTCCTTAACACAAAGATTAGCAGTGATTATGATCGTTAATAATTTTGCTAAGCAAGAAGCTACAAATTGTAATGTTTTTATCTTAATAGAATCAAGGATTTGCAATATAAATACGTATATAATTATTATACTCTTCTAGATAATGTCAACAATACTCTGCCACTCTCGAAAAAAGAAACTATTCCCGTTTCATGTTTTTTTCTAAATGTCACGAGAAATTTCGTCATAATTAAAAAATTGAACATTATTATTATCATTATTATAGGAGGCTTCTGGACAATACAACATTTAATTAAGGTTTATTTTTTCGTGTGATATTCATAAAATTCATATGTCTTCTAGAGTTAAAATTACATCATAATTATAAAATTGATTATTATTATTATCACTATTACAGGAGGCTTCTGGACAATACATAATGGTTTTATTTTTGCTTGTGATATTCATAAAATTCATGTGTCGTCTACAACTAATTGCTTGTGATATTTCTGTTTGCACAGCACATGGTATCCCGCCGAGTGTAGACACACCTTTCTCATTGTTGGCGGATATTTAATTGGTTGTCCGAAAGCATCATGACGTAAACTCTCCAGGTTAATGTTCTCTATGTTGCAAATTATGCGCCAGATTCGCATGAATATCGACAAGTATACGAGTAAGTTACGAGTGGCAGATACCAACATACCGTTTACAATGCGTACATATTGGCTGGGAGTGTGATACAATCTATCTAGCCTTTATCACCACGTAATATAACCCTAAACATTATCTGCATAGACAAGTTTCAATGATATTTATTGAATTTTGATTCCGAAAATTTTAAATGCGCTATAAATATTTTATCATATACATAGGATTATCACTATTCTAGCGCTGAGATACTTGCGAATATTTTCTAGAATAATCATAAAATCCATATCTAATGCATTACTATTTCACCTTTTGTCCGTAGCACCTTAACAAGTAAATTTAATAAATATTATAGCTATCAAAGGCACCATCCGTATAACATCGCTAACTGTGCAAGTCAAACAGAGCTATTATACAGCTCTGTTTTTGTAAGTTAGTGCTGCTCTCACTGCCTTTCTCCTAAACTTTCTCCCGAACAGCCAATATGTACGCTATGAAGACCTCATTTAATTCATTTCTATAACAACTTAAATCGCATTTTGCAACGTCAGAGGGTGGTTATGGGATGTTCCATGACCATTGTGCGCTGTGAAATCATCCTCGATTAGTTTTGGTACATTTTCTTGAATCTTATTTTGACTATTTTCTGCGGACATTCGTTCGGTTTGTATGAAGTTAGCCGATATGTGGCCAACGTTTGTGGATGGTTCCAATACATGTTGAACGTTACCGTTGTTTGTTTCCGGAACGGGTACGTTGGCGTTTGGTGAATTGTCTACGATTTGTTGCTTGTTTGTGGACGTCATTTGCTGCTGAGGTTTGTCCTCAATCTGGAATTGAACGAAGGATATCATAAATTATTATTCCCTGGTTGCTGATGAGTAACAATACAACCCTTGTAACCCAATGTAACCTTTCAATAACGTAAAGAATATCTTACAAATATTTAGAAATTAGTGAAGCAAATAAATCTCCTGCTGGGATTTGAACCAACACTTTGGCTTGGTTACAGCCTGGATCATTAGCCAATTTAGTCATGGATGGATTAGGAATGGCATTTTATTTGAAACAGTGGGAATGCAGACAGATAGTGTATTTAAAATAGCAGACCCAGTAATCAAGTAAAAGAATAAGTCCACTAACGATATTTATTTAATATTAATAATAATAAATTTATTTAACGACAACACTATAAATAAAAACCATACATATTTCCTAATACCGAGCCTACGGTTAGCACCCACACTAGGTAATCCTGTGTCATGGGCGCTGTGGTGGGGAGTGTGTGTTGTGATTTGCACCTAAATGTACTGTAAGTTATGTGATTTTGCGAAGTAGAATTGTGTGAGTAATGTTGGTGTCTCCATTTGTAAAACTAAATGATTTGAAAAATAATTAACAGATAAAGCTATGCGAACTAAAAAAAAAACTAAAAAGTAAATAAAGCTCAGTGGGTATTTCCGCTAAAAATACCTACCCCATTCCCAAACCGACAAACAAGATGATTTCGCAGATCTTTTCGCAGCATTATTATTGGAAATACTTTTTGAAATTACTTCTTGGGTATAATTTCTTATGACCAAAATTCTTAGGTCTACCTAGATCATAAATTGGGACACAAATAATGTTTGAACTGTTTTGAAAGGGCTTAACAGGATAGACTTGGGTCTACTTTTCTGAAAAGACCATTTTCAAGATAGTGCACATGCCAAAACTTGTATAGTCCAAAGGTAAAGGTACTTTCAGACCTCTTCTATTCTATGATCTATCGCACATATATCTCCTTTCTATGGTGGAAAGGAAATATCGCGTGTTCACACGAATTCTATTGTCTATTCTATTTGTACGCTGTGACTGCCGTTCATAAGGTTCAATTTGCCAATCGATTCTTAAAGAATGGAACAAGCGCCTTTGAGCTTCTATTCTAGCGGGCTTTCTATCACACTGGAACCCTGTTCACACGTATCTTTTTCATCATATAGAAATTGTGCGAACGTACCATTAAACACTGATGAATTATTTATTATCCATACATTGTAGATTTCGTGATTGTAATTTTCAAAGTTGATTTATTTAAAAAACCTCTTCAGGTTCATATTATCAGCTTATACAATAAAATATATTTCGCAGAGAAACATATAGCATAATATCTACAATCGCATATTTGTATCATAGTCACCATTGTCTCCGACATGGAAATTCGGCTTCCTAGCCACTACGCCACCGATGCTATATGTATGTATCAATTCATAATTATACAGTTATGATGGAAAATAATGTAAATTATAACCCAACGTACCCATAGACATATTTTATTGATAATGTTCATTACACGTCAAAATACACTCACAATCACTATTATATACTAATATAATATGCAGCATATACAGTATATACTCAGATATAAACAAATACTTAAAACTAGATATAATAAACTTGTTAGATTCCAGGTACTAATGAGTTTTTGTAGATGTTGCTGTACTGAGAGCTCTAACGGTTTATTTTCGAAGGCATGTGCAATTAACTAATCTGCATTGGCCTTATACAGAGTGATTGCTTATATGTTCCCTCCGAATATATATTCGGAGGGAACATATAAGCAATCACTCTGTATGCGTTCAGAAAGAACATAATATAATAATGACAACCAACACAGGAAAGGGTGGGCAAGTTTGTTTGGTAAAAATATCTCCAGTATCAGGAATCGAACCCGAAATCCCTTGTACTACCGAGTGATATTTACTAGGTGGTTGTCAAATTGATGAGTAAGTAATTGATAATTTCATTTCTTTGTATTCAATTCAAACATTGTAAACAACATCAACATAAATTCGTAAGCACAAATGAATTCGCAAATAAAATCATAAACAACAAAAGCATGTCGCGTTAATTCGCGTAAAACATATGTATTTATAAATGCAATTTTTATCTGTTATATCTAGGCGTACGGTAACAAAGGCCAACAATGTAACCTCGAACGAAGTATGCTAGTACTATGTATGATGGCTCATAAAGTTGTACTATGGAACTATAAAGCTTACAAGTGTCTTGACAAGTGTTGACTTATTACTAATTCACATAAAAAAATGTTTTGGTCAGATGACGATGAACAGTCCACTTACAATGCTTTTCTCGGACAGTCCCAGTAGATCGGCAGTGACATTACCGTTGTTTGGATTAGGGTGCGATCCTGCGGTTGAAGCCGACACTGCATTCGTTTGTTGTGAGACTACTTCTTGGGGGTCTTTCATTTCTTCAGACTGTAAAGAGGTATTCGGTAAGTACAGATGTACAATGTAAAGTTGCTCAACATATTATGATTTCTTTTAGAAGTACAAGGTCAAATAAATCCACAAAAAAATACAATTCCAGTAACGAATCACCTTAATAATAAAAAACAAGTGAATTTCCGTACTTCTAAATGATAAGGGAAATGGTTGAATCTAACATGAACATTCTGTCTTCGGGATGATTTAAGGGTTTTCAACATATCTATAGCCTCCCACGGGATACTCGTATTCGCGGCCAACGCTGTGGAGGAAAAGGCTAGTTTTATAACATTTTTTTATAACAGATTACCTGACTAACTTCAAATCCTAATAGATCCCCAGTAGGGACTGCGTTTCCATTATCGGGTTGCACGGACTCGGGCTGCGTTGCAGGAGCGGCGGATGTGGCGGCGCCAGCGGGAACGGATTGTTGGTTAGATTGGCTCTTGCTGTCTTGGCGTTTCTTGTCTTCCTCAGCCTAGAATTGGACCGAATATTGGTTACTTTCAGTCTCAATCCTATTTGTTTCCGGTACATTATCAAAAATGAAAACAGAATCAGTGGCATTAAAAAACACATTGTATAATAAATAAGTAAACAACCTACTGTCAAATGAGTATTTAATGGTACGCTACGGTGTCAGAGTGCAATAGTAGGTATTTGCAGTAAGTTTATAAAAATTGTCAGTGTACAAATTATATATACATATATATGTATGTTTTTCTTTTTCAGTTTTATACCAAAATACCAATACTTATTTACAACGACAACTTTCAATAATATCAAATGTGTTCAAAATACCATCGGTTTGTATAAGGAACAGTTGGTTCAGTTATCAATACTGGGTCGCCGTGAGCTCAATACCAATAAGTTACACACTGCACCAGTGTCGATGAAAATTCACGGCATAGTAGGTACGGTATGCCAAGAAATTCGTTTCAACCTTAGGGTGGTATACCAATTATTTGGCGGACTGTACCTTTCTAAGGCGAGTGCGGGCCATAATGGCTTCCACTCGTTGTTTGCGAGCGATTCGTTCCTTCTCCTCGCGTTCGGCTTCCTCCTTGCGCAGTTTCTCCGCTTCCTCAGCCGCTTTCCGCTTCTCTTCATCCTCTTTGAGACGGGCTTGGCGTTCAACTTCCTCACGGGCTTTGCGCTCGGCTTCTTCGCGTTCCAGTTGTTGCTGCGCCTGTAGTAGCAAAAAATAACGCATTTTCAACGTTAAAGGCGCAGTTACATATAGTCGTTGACCGCTCCGACGACCTGCGGTCACCGACCGTTGTCTACACCTGGTAGTTGGCCGAAGTTGTCCAACGTCATTCGCTCGATGACAAGTGACACTGACATTCGACGAATGCGGTCGACCACTGGTAATTCACATATAGGCGGTGACCACATGCTGTGACCGCTCAGACAGTAGGTCGACGACCAGGTGTAACAGCACCTTAACAGATGTTACACCTTAACACAAACTGACCATCAGAAACTTAGAAAAATTAGCTTTCCTTCATTTTTTGAAAAGTATGTTAAAATGTTTAAATCATAGCCATTCTTTACTAGTTTTTCTATTTCCTCAAAATAAAGTCGCTAAATAGTCATAAACGGCATTTAAATTTAAATTGTTTAAATTCCCGCGAAACGCTGGTCGCCATGATAGTTTAGCTGTGACGTCACTATCGATTAAATAAAGAAACTAAATAGAACTGATCGCCCCCCATTCGTTGTGTTGTTTACTCGATAATGACGTCACACTTGACAGCGTTATAGCGGATAGCGTTTCAGGTCACATGATATACAGATTAAAAAAGGGCGATTTTAAACTTAAATTAGTAAATTATACTCGTGATTTTATGATCGGAAATCAATATATTTGTTTTCAATTACTAGACTATCATATTTACATACTCTTATAATTCATTGTTTACGATGGCAAGTAGCCTATATTCTATGAATCATCCGTGCAATCGTACTCTTAATAATTAAAAAATCTTAACTATTTCAAAGTTCTTTCGCTCATTAGAGGTATAAAACTTCGCTTTGCAAAATATTCAATATTCCATGGGTTTTGGTACAGTTACCGCCACGAAACATGAGCTATGATGACAGTTTGAGCAGTAAATGATTTTCGGTTTCTTTGGCGATATTGAAGAGAAGTGTGAAGCGATGAGCCACTCACTGACTGAGCGTGCCGTCTCGCAAGGCAGACGTTTAATCTACGTCTTTTTCGTCAAAAAATAAAAGAGGCAGCTCGCTCAATCAGCACGCGGTGTTTAGTTCGTGAGTCTACATGCGCACTTCACTCATCGTTCATAATTGTTGTCGGTTGTAACCGACAACGAATTATTTATTATGAGTACTGTAGTACTCTTTACATCAAGTTTGAACATGATGTAAAAAGTAAGTATACACAGATCAGAAAAATAAAAATCTTCGCCATATTGCGAAATTAAAAGGAATTAGTTTTTTCCATAGCGAACTCCATAACACAGACCATAAAAGTACCAATGGCGTCCTCTTCACAGAGATTTCATTTGGTCAGAGTATACGTACGTAGTATTTCCATAGTAGTCTTCTTGAAAAGTTCGTGTTAAAACCACCAACAGGTAAATAATTTAAATGAGATAAATATTATTAGAATAGAATAGAAAATCCTTTATTAATATACCATTGTTGGCTTATAATACTACAACCATGCGAATACATTTTTAAAATGGTATGGTTTAATGTAGTAAACATATGATCTATTAAAAGGGCCAAGTTCAGCTGAGTGTCGGTGTGTTATTATGACATTTTAAGTAGGTACATAATTATTTCAGTTTCATAGTATTTTAAAGACAATCTTAAGACATTCGCACAAGGCATGTGTAATCAAGCTGAGAATATCATCACAATAAAAAAATCGCACTAAAAATTAAAATATCTGTTTATAACTATAGTAGGTATATAATGTGTCTACGACATAGATGATCGATTCAAATTATTATCTTATTAAATAGTATTTCCACTGAAACATCGATCGCGACAGTTGTTTATCTCTGGAACGTCAGTGCGGGACCGATTCCAGATGAGTCATGTATGAAATAAATTAGAAAGAGGGGTGTAACATTTTCCTACAGCAGGATTCATGTATGTCCCAATAAGTTTTCGGATTTCTTCAACGACTTCTGTACATTTACCGACTGCTCTGATGGGGAAGGTATTGGCAAACCGCCAATTAAATCGCCAAGAAAGTCATTCTATATGGTTAAAATAAGCAATCTACATAGGGTGAATTTCAAAACCCTTGGTCATGGCAAATAAGGGCACTACGAGTATGTGTCCGTATAGTGGGAACGTAAGTATATCTTGCAGTCTGCACTGCCTGAACTCTAGCGCATATCCCTAAAGAGACAGGTGGATCTGAGTTCTTCTGAGTGCGGTTAGGGGCCAACTATGTCGCGTGGCCGCCCGTAAGCCTAAGGGACCGACAGCTTAATGTGCTCTGCGAAGAACGGAGGGGTACAAAAAATTAATAAAAATTCGCCAGAGCATATTCATACATGAGCGTGATTTTTCTTGCTTTTTTAGTGTTTAATAACTTTTCAATTAAATTAAACTAACCCAAATATCGAGTAATTTGTGATATCTTCAAAAAAAAAGCGTTTCGTTTTGCTTTTCTGTTTACGGAGTGTGCTCGTGGCTCCAACTACGCAACGCTTTGCGTTTTATGTCCTATTATGATTCTCATTATGTATATTTGAAGGGATTCCAGTGTTTTTACGCAAAGACATGTTATATTACTAGCGTAAGGACAAGTACTTTTAGTCGGCACCACTGTCAACACATTGGCCTTCAGTCACAATTTTTCGATTCTTTCGGACGACTTTTCTTGTGAAAAATATGGGCTGCCATGCCATATCCATTGACAGTTCTATACAGACCATTACAATATAGAATGACTATGATTATTATATTTAGAATTGTAGTGTTTATAGCTAGACCACAAATGCTGTATTGCGACTTGGGTAGCGACAGACGTACGAGGAGAGGGGGCGGGCGGGCCCCACTGAGTGTAGCCAATAGAGCGGGCTGCAGCGCTAGTTCTTCTTTTACACCTGGTCATAAGTGCCCAGTCAAGTGCGTTAGTCAAATGACACTGACAAGGACAGTGGTGTAAACCGGTGGGACAGTGGCAAGTCAAGTTGACTTGCAAGCTGCAAGGCAGCCTGTAGATTAAAATTTTGTTTGACTTTTGTTACTGGCCAGGAACTCGCCACTGTCCTTGCTACTTGACCAGGCCTAAGGCGCAGTACAGCATCTGTGGTCAGGCTATAGTTACCAAACTCGAAATCTAACCTCAATTGCTTTTCTCAGTTTTTCTTCCTCCATTTTTCGCTGCAATTGAGCTAGTTCTCTAGCTTCTTCTTCTTCGCGCCGCTGTCTCTCTTCTTCTAGACGTAGCCTTTCGGTTTCCTCTTCCGCTTCCCGCTGCAGTCTGCAAAGGAGAACAGGCAATTATGCCCCATAACCAATAGTAATTAAAAATGTATTTTTATATATAACCGTAATTACCGCCTGGTTTTTATTTTACAGCCCCCTGTGGAGGTATTATGGTGATATATATCTCAATAAAAAAATGTATTCTACAGTGAAAACCGCTTCAAGGCCGTTGAATAGTATTTTCTTGCTAGAGAGCGCGTCAATCTTTATGGCGGATCTGAATGAAATAAAGTCGCATGTACCGCGCGGTATGGAGAAGAGCATGCCCCGCTCCCTCGCTCCTCTACACCCCGCTAACACCTTAAACATGCACTGAAACGCGACTCGTGCCTATATTCAGATCCGCCATAAAGATTGACGCGCTCTCTACATGAACAAATTTTAGACAAAGACAAAGCAAATACAAGTTTCGCTTCATCGAACAGAACAGGAACCTATCCATCCTTCAGTTTCATCTTCATTGCTTGCTTTATTTATATTTATTTTTTCTCTATTTTATACAATAATACCTACATTCCTGTATTCTAATGTATAATTTTAAAATTAAGTGCCTTCGTTTCCTAATATTTTACTTCTGTTTATTAATATTTCCGTTATTTATTTATTTATATGTTCCGGTAGTGTATTATTAGGGAGTGGTCCCTGGCACTCAGGGGATGCCTGAAAATCAGCGCCGCATTGCTAAAAGCGCTACGGCAACAGGCTGAGGCAGTACCCTTTTTTCGATACTGCACGCCACCTTCATCAAACTTAGTTACATTTGCTTATTTAATTGATTTTGTAATATATTTGTATAATATTATTTTTGTCTTCTGTACCTAGTTGTTTGTATGTGTGTGTCGGAAATAAATAATCTTTATTTCTTTCTGAACCGCGAACGATTTTTTACAGCCTTTATTTACCTTTGTTTCTCCAATTCAGCCTGTCTCTCCAGTTCCTCTCTAGCACGACGTCTTCTTTCGGCAAGTGCGGCTTTGGCCTCCTCTTCAGTTGTAATACGTTTGGCAGTCATTGAAGCTGTAATAAAATTTACATAAGAATATCACAAAAATTGCAATTAGCTCTGGTTATTTTATGACAGAGGGCTGGGAATAACCCCAGCGGCACTTCGACCCTCGAGAATCTTTTGTGCCTTCCTCATTTTACACACTGGTCATCTCAGTGTGCAGGTTTCCTCGCGACATTTTCTTTCACCGTTAGAGCAGTCGGTAAATATACGTAAGACTTCAAAAAATACGAAAAACTCATTGGTACATGGCACTGCACGGTTTCGAACCCGGACCACCCGCACGGAAGTCCGGTGTCCTAGTCACTGTGCCACCGACTCTCTGACGCTCTAGCTGGGCTTTAGAAAAAGTCGTTGAAAAATTTTGTCGTTCCGTGGCAGTGTTCTAACCAACGGAGATATCGCAGCCCACCCGGCTTCAAATTAATCAATCCTTTCTCCGTACACAATTTGTAAAGGCGACGTAGTTACGTCGCTAATCTAGTTAGATATACATGATAATAGATACATTCCAGCTTAACTATGTAAGATACATACATATACATAACTCTCACGTCCATAATCCCTGAGGGGGTAGACAGAGGAACCACCTTCACCGTATAGTTCCCATTTTTCACCGTAAAATTTGGTGGACAAACGTGATAGGTGGCGAGCCTATCGCCGTCTACTAGCTGTAGATTAGTATCCACTAAGTGTCTTATACTTAGTGGATACTAATCTACAGTACCAATACCAATCTACAGGAAGAGTTGCGGTGGTGCTATTGTTTGGGCCGGCACGACACGGCACAAGTATGTAAGACTATCACAAATATTCCTTAGGTTTTGCAGCAAACATTTTTTTGAACTCACCTGTCATCTCGTTTTCTTCCATTTTCTCCTGTTGAGGCTGTTCCTTTTTCTCGTCTTTCTTCTCAGTCGGCTTCTGTACGTCGATTGTTTTCTGGATATCGTTTTGTTTCGACACTTCAGTGGTCTTATTTTCTATTTTATGTTCGGGTTTCGTTTGCATCGTGGTTTCTATTTCTTTCTCCTGTCAAAAAAGACATAAATATTTAAATTACCGAACTGAGACCACCCTGTCTTCCTATTCGGGAACTTAGCGAGCGTCACCAAAATATAACACTTTTCGCGCGTCTCTAGCTCAGTCACTATTAAGCCGAGCTCAGTGCAGTAAGTGTCTATCGCGAGACCAAGGTTGCTAGCTCATTCTGACATAAAATACGAGGGCTGTTCTGAAAGTTATTAGCTACTTCGTTAATATTATTCAAATATCCATATGTTTATAACCGTTTGCAGGCTTATTTCAATGTAAATCTCTATGGTAAAAATCACTGGCCAGTTTCGATTAGGTTTTTTTAATGAATTTTTGGCGGCAAGATGTCATCAATAAATTGATTGCAACAATGGACGTGTCCCGTGAAGCATTTCGTGCAATGATTTTCTATGACTTCAAACGAGGGTTAACGTTTAAGGAATCTCATGAAAATTTACAAACTGATTTTGGTGAGTCTTCTCCTTCGTTAGCCACCGTCACTTACTGGTATCGCGAATTTAAACGTGGCCGGAAAAGCCTAGAAAATGATCCTAGACCAGGAAGACCGCCGACTACTGTTACTCATGAAAACGTCATCATGGTGGAGTGGTTATTAAAGGAACATCGGAACATTACACACCGAGAGATTCAGGCTGAGCTAAAGATCGGATCACAGGCAGTTTCGAATATTCTGCATGAACATCTTCGTGTTCGGAAGGTTGCCTCGCGATGGATACCTCATTCTCTCACATAATGAGCAAAAATTCCGACGTGTCGATTGGTGTAAATTTATGCTCGAAAAATTTATGCTGGAGGGAGTTCACAACAAGTATCCTACATCTTAACTAGTGACGAATCTTGGATCTACAGCTACGATCCCTTTACCAAGCAGCATTCCACACAATGGGTGTTCGAGGAGGACGAGTTACCTACCAAAGTTGTTCGCGGCCGAAGTGTAAACAAAAAAATGATTGCCGTATTTTCCGGCGTAGCGGTCCAGTTGCCATTATTCCACTAGAGGATCGTAAAACGGTTACTAGTGAGTGGTACTGCGAAGTTTGTTTGCCTAAAGCCTTAGAGGAGCTGAATGACAACCGTCCAAGGAGCGGCGCCCGTGGCATTCTTTTTCATCAAGACAATGCTCCTGCTCACATGTCTGCTAGAACCTTGGACTTTTTGGCAACCACGGGACTTCAACTGTTACCCCATCCACCCTACAGTCCAGATCTGGCCCCGTGTGATTTTTTTTAATTTCCCACGGTAAAAAAATGCTCCGTGGGCGAAGATTTAGGACTTCGGACGAGGCCGTCGATGAATTTAGGCGACTGTTTTTCGACCTTCCGCAAGAATCTTTTTTTAAATGTTTTGAAAGCTGGTTCAGTCGAATGAACAAATGTATAGAGGCAGGAGGGGAGTATTTTGATAAACTGTAAATACATTTTTACGATAAACTTATAACTTTTGATTTTACTAAAAAAATTCGGAACAGCCCTCGTACACATAGGGTTCCCTGTCCAAAAGTGTAGGCACCATCAGAACCTGCTTCGTTTTTTTTAAAGAAAACAATTTATATGAACCTTTTCAACATTTTGGTTATGGACGTGCGTCTCCTCCCCATTTTGTATTTGTAACGCTTCAAGTTTCTGTGTCACCGCAACAGCATTGACTTGGTTTTTGTCGGTCCCGGGCGGAATGTTCTGAAATTAATTTCCAGCCATTTATAGTTCTAAAAAGAGAAATATAAAGTTCTCTTTCTAACTCCATTTAACTTTCGATTTTATTTATTTATTTTAATAACACGACAGAGATTGAGGGCAATCTTTTTTTTTTCACGAAAATAAATGATAAAAGTTTGATCTCAATCTCACCTAATGGTAAGTAATTTCTAAGTTCTGCATCCTAATAGAATAACCACTTAGTCCGTCATCCTTTGCCGTTGATTCCAAACTATTGTTTTCATTATAGTATCAAACGAAAGTGCTCTTGTCGAGCTCCTGTATGACCAAGTTTATCGGAAAGCCCTCGAGCTCTGATGATCACATCGATTGATGGTGGTAAAGAATAGTTTGGAATACACATGAGCGCCGGATGGCGTACTAACTGCTTTGCAGTGCTGTCGCCACTTTCTTAATAATACAAGTAGTGGACACCACATCAGGCTATTATACCTTTATTACTTTGTCGCTTTAAGTTATTCATACGAATGTCAAGTAATAACTTATTGCGACAGGGTTGCACGGAGTACAGCTTGATGTGTGTGTCTTCCACTGTACATCAACCCGAAGCATACCTTGTTAATGACCTCTTTGCCGATGCTTGGCTCTTTGGAAGCGGCGGGCGACGGCGACAGTGTGCGTCCAGGGGACGCTGATTGCGACTTGGCAGGCAGATTCTGACGAATAAAATGGTAATATAATCATATCTCAATAAATCCTAAAACAGAGCCCTTTTACTTTCTACTTCTTTGAAAGAATTAGCAATTATTGAAAAAGATATTTTTGTCAATGTAAAGTCAGACAAGAATTTATTTATTGTACAAATCATCTAAAATGCTAGTGTAGACATATCTGAAATGTTCTAAAAGTGTTAACGTCGACCAATTCACGAAGCTGGTGAATTCTACACCATAGAAGAGTCATAGTTATACAGATTCGAAACGAGAGTAAATTCACTACAGCAGATTATTGCATAACCTATGTAGTTTGTTTTAACTTATTTATTATTGTTTACTTACTTTATCTTGTTCTTTGGATGACTTTGGCTTGCGGTGTAGGGGTGGCTTGCCGTCTGCCGGATTCACTGCTGATACTGTAATAGGTTGCAATGAGTTAATAATCATCGACAATACACAAATATACACCGCCCTGTAGTCTCGTCTCACATGCATATCATTTTACAGAACTTGTAACAGAAGGACAATAACAATAACAAACAACAAGCCACAGACCCCATAATTTTAGAAGAAATAAACTGTAGTTGCAAAAATGCTTTGGCCCGAATTTTTAAACTAATTTTGCAATAAAATTCTAGGTACTGGAGAAGGAACACAGAGGTTTGGATGTGAAAGAAGCTAGATTCTAGATTTTTTTTACTTTTTAATTGTTTACGGGGAGTAGATGATCAAACAGACCAACTGATGGTAAATAGTCACTTCTTGAGCGACTTCAAAAAAAGGAGGAGGTTATCAATTCGACTGTATGTTTTTTATTCTAACCTTAGTATTATAAAACAGATTTCGATGCACTGCTAATCTCGAGAACTTAAGTGGACTGTTTCAGTAGTTGAACTGAATCGGATTATATATTTTAGGGCTCAATTTTTAAACAATTTTATTTCTCATGCTAGGTATACTTAAAATACTTAGGGATCAGTTACACATGGTCGTCGACATCGACTATAAGTTAATTACCAGTCGTCGACCGCTTTCGGTGAACGTCACAGTGTCACTAGGTTGTTGAAGACAACCTAGTGCGAATAGCGAATGACGTTGGAGAACTTCGGTCAACGACCAAGTGTAAATAACGGAGGTGGGTGGCCGTAGATCGTCCACCGCAGGTCAGTCGCAGAATCGGTGAACGATCTGTAACCGCGCCTCTACTGCTGATGACACACACCAGGCCTTGTCGTGGTGTGCAACGACAACGGTCTTGGACGGCTCGGAGGTCGCGGACGACGGGGCACGTCGCCGCCGGCCATCACGGTGCTGTCCCTCGACACCGAAGGGCTCGTAGCTACACTTAAGGCAGCCGTATCGCCACCGGCTACGAAGTATATTCATTTTAAATCCTGATATTCTATCAGATAAAGATTCAGTGGGTTATATTCGATTCAAGGTCGCCGCGGTTGGACATGCCTCCTGCTCAGTATGCAAGCAGTTAGTAAACAAAAGTAGTAGTATCATGCGGTAATCGTTTTTTTACCTTCACACAACCTAAGTTTAAATAAGCGTCAAAGTCGTATTAACTAGGACGCCGTACTCCCATGTGGAAGTTGTATCAATGAGTTTTCGGACTATTTCGATAACTTACCTGTCCGAACTGTTTTAATGGTAAAGGAAAACATAGTGGGAAACCTAGAGACTGATTATCTCAGTGTGTGAAATGGGGAAAAACTAGTTACATGTAATGAATTCCATAGAATGAACTGCATTAGTAAATAAAAACACAAAAACATTAAACAGAAAACGAACACATAACCCGACAAAGCACATTGAACATTGATAATTAGTAGGCAAGAAATACAAATTCTGAGTCTAAAGTTTCGTATTTGAATTTTGATGTTAGTTTCCCACATACCTCTAGGAGTATTGACACCTGTACCAGCTATGGAAGCAGGACGCGGCTTCTTCGGTATCCCGTTGTTTCTCCTTATGGCCCCGGTCGCGCTGGACATCGCGCTGCCTGGTCGAGAAGTTGGAGATGTGTCACCGGACCGCGACACTGTGTACATTACGCTTATGTACAAGCAGTTGGCATGATGCAAGGATGGGAATAGGTAGGTGACAATCATGGTTATAGGGATAAGCGTGAAATTTCTAGTACACATGATGATGGTGTTTAGAATTTTTAAATGTTAATTATTATCCAATAGGCTCAGAGTGAAGTATAACATTTGCTGTGCTTTCATATTAGAATCACAGCTGTCGTAACTTATCCTTATGGTACAGACGACCACACACGCACCTTTGTTAGCATAGAAGGAGTTATATGTGTGGTAACCTGTATTGATAGACATTTAGTTTAGGCATTTATTATTTAGACGATTTTTTATTAGTATAGACGTTTTGCGTTATAGACATTCTTATCAAAAAGCAACCGTATCTGTAATACACCAAATTAATAAAGTTGAAAAATAATGTGATGAAATTAAATAAGTGCCAAGACTTAACCATGGTGCTGTGCATGTTTTAGTGAACATATGATGGCACAGTGCACGTTAGAAATGAATAAACACTTACCTTTACTGTCGTTTGTACCTGTTAGATATGAAAAACAACCAAAGAAATAGGAGGTACCTGATAATTAGCAGTCCCATATGCGAAGTGGTGGCTACCCAATCTACCTTACAGTCGAATTGGAAGTTATCTCTTTCAATCTTAGAACCGTAGCAGATAGAATAGTATTTGTCCTCATAAAATACGAGGAAGAGTAATAAATACCATATTTTAGTAAATGACATTTCATTTTACAGCGCATAACATATTAGTTTCATGGCCTGATCATAGATTTACATTCAACAAATGCACTATCTATGTTGTGTGAATAAGTACTATCTTTAAAACCGTATCCGTTGATTCGGCGACATGTTTCCCAAAACCATTGCAAGCTCGGAAGCATAGCTCAGCTAAAATCGAAGCAAAGCAGTCTTACTCTGAGAATATACAGATAGATAAATGTATAGGTAGATATGAGTGAATCAACGTCATTTTTTTCCAGAATGACCGATTAGTATTCCCACATGTGAGCGTTTAGTTACCACACGAAGCGAAGCGCCCAAAGCTGTAGAGAAATAAGATCTGTCGTCTTACGGGTCCTGTTGAGGTGATGCATGGAAGGCGACGCGGAGTGGAGCGGTCGCTGCGAGGGAATCTTGTCGAGTCTCGTCATCGAATATGCCCTACCTGGGGCTCTAGGCCTCGGCAGCGTGGGCACTAAATCAGTGCGTCGGCGAGCAACCGACGACCATACTTGTACTGGCGTACGATCGGGTTCGCCTGGAAAAATATTATTAAATTTGTACTATAGACTCACCCTCGACATTGCATTGGTATAGACGGGGGACTGAGGTCGGTTAGGCAATAGAAAAACTTTCATTTTTTTCAAGCGACAATGACTCAAAGGCTAGGCCACGAGACTGCGGCTCAAGAGAATCGAATCCACCTTTGAACCATTGTGGTGGACCAATCCTAGCACGGGTATTTTAGCTTACTTGGCATTGTTAATAACGAATAATGGTCATGTGTAAAACAATATCAATGTTATTTTTTTAATATTAAAAAAATATCACTTATCCTATACAAAGTGGCGATGGCGCCAGGCCGGCGCTACAGTACGGCATGGGATGAGGTAATTGGAATTAGCGCGGGACAGGGAGTGGCCTTTCTATATGAAGTATTATTACTATGGACTTAAAGGAACATAAGTTATTTAGAGATTATGTATGCAAAAATATTGATATTCATAAAATGATTCAATATGAGCAATCACTTATATTATTAGATATTATTGTGTATTATAACACCTTTAATTTCCATCGATGGTGAGCTACACCAGGTACCATTGATTGTAATTTATGAAGACTTCTCACGGACAGCACATATTCTATTAACATTATTCTAGAGGTGTAAACTTAGTGCAGATATAAATTGTATAAAGGTAAGACCTTAGGAGCGCCGCTTACTCTTCGCATAATCTTTTCTAATCCGTCACAAGGTCTTTCGGTAGATTAAAGTCGGTTCTCTGAATAGCCTCAATACGACGCTATTTTCTTTGAAAATTACCTTATGAAGATGCAAATTCATATTGCAACAGCAGTGTGTCATAAATAACTCTAAATTTAAAAAAAACCTGACTTACCCTTGTGGATATCCCCTTACTTTTTCCTGGTCATCATCAGGTCCTCAAGGTTCCAGATGTGGGAAGGGCTCCATGCTCCAAAACATTTGAGCTCAAACTCGAACCATCTAGTTATTACCGTTCCAGAGATCCCATCTGAGATCAAAGATACTCCAAGATCTTGGAAACCACGGAACCAATTTTTATTAGACATGGCTAAGAACACTCGACAACATTCTCTATTAATTTTTTTTAAAGGGTCCAAATCGGTTCATCCGTTGTCAAGTTATGAGACCACAGACAAGCGTGTCAAACTTATAACACGTCCTCGCTTGATGGGTCGGGGGTTAAAAATCAAGAGGATTCCAATATTATAAACTTACACAAACTTGTAAACATCATGAATCCTTTGGCAGCAAAAAAATATGTAATTAGAGAAAACTTAATACATGAATTCGAATACAGTAAACACACCAAAGATCTTGTAACGATGTTAAGATTTCTGTGGGTCTATACATTTGAAAACGAAATTTCTGTCGCCAACAAAACAACACCACGACTTCGGTTTAGTTTGGTTTTTCATACATACGAATATATATATATACAGAGTGTAACATTAAGAACGGTCAGTATGGGAAAGTCTGAAACTATAAGACATACGAAGATCTGTTCTTAGGAACCATGTCATCAATTTTAGTAACAAGAAACACTGTATTCATACATTTAAAAAAAAACCTGTACTCAGCCTGGGAATCGAACCCGGTTGTTTTGAAAAAAAATCCAACACTATTTCTATTTAGATATCGATTGTGTATCGAATTTTTTTTCAAAACAACCGGGTTCGATTCCCAGGCTGAGTACAGTTTTTTTTAAAATGTATGAATACAGTTTTTCTTGTTACTAAAATTGATGACATGGTTCCTAAGAACAGATCTTCGTATGTCTTATAGTTTCAGACTTTCCCATACTGACCGTTCTTAATGTTACAGCCTGTATATATATATATATATATATATATATATATATATATATATATATATATATATATATATATATATATATATATATATATATATATATATATATATGTTTTACTATTCATCTTCTTCAACTTATTGTCAGTGTTGTTCAGGCCGCCCGTAGACCTGACATGGCCCAAAGACTGCACGACAGCAGCGGGGACCGACAGCTTAACGTGCTCTCCGAGTCACGGCTCAGATGAAAATGTGCACTTGTGGTCACCCATCCTGGTTCAGACTGCGGACCATGCTGCTTAACCTGCACGATCACTTTCGGACCATGCTCGCAACTATACGCTACGAGCCCTTCTGTATCAAATATTAATGATCCTGCAATCTGTTTGAATCCGAAAGTCATAGGTGTAATGAACTATTACGAGCTGTAACTTTGTATTTTCACACAGCCTATAGCCTAAACCTTCAATACCTTTGTTTTCATCTGAATTCAGCTGCAAAGCTGAGGTGCCTCTTACTAGTGGCGCAGACTCGGACATCACATTTGTTGTTGATGCCGCCCTGGAAAAATATGACTTTTGTAATATGAATGTGACTTATAAAACTCGTAACTATATCAGAACAGTAAGAACATTAGACAATGCTTTTTTTTTCCTTAGCCATGGTTGTCCTACTGTTAGACAAATGTCTCCCCAAGGCTCCTACATCATCTTGCGCTACCTCTGTCCAGGTGGATCATTCGGTATAGTTTGGGTATCTATTGTATTTTATAGTTGGCGGTATGGCCCTACGTCCACCCTGCTTGTCCAATGCGCCTTGGACGGTTGTGTATAAAGATGTCGCCAGAGCCTCGCTCGTTGATCGGCAGGGTGTACCACGCAAAGGCGAGGATGGTTTGGGTACTCGAGTTGTTATTTGAACCCAAAATTATCATAGACTGGTTCATTTAAATTCATATCGACATTAGTAAAATTTAAAAATCGTTTTTTTTCTTCTCAAATCCACTTATTACAAATCGGAACTTTTACATGACATTCACAAAATACATAACCAGTTACCAGAAATAAATAACATCCACCACCTCCGAACAAATTACTAACTGATTTCTAAATATCCTATTTAAGTGACTAAGATGTATGTATATTTTTTTTATCTAAGTGTCACAGTTATCTGTACATCTGTATATTAGGTACAGTCGACCACTAAGCTAAAGTATACCATGTGTCAAAATTCTACAATTCAAATTTGAGGTCTATGGCGAATGCATTAAGGTTAAATTCACATTGCAGAAATTTGACAGATGGTATACATTAGCTAGAGGTCGACTGTACATGCATGTTATAGGAATTCAGGACTTCGAACACAGCAAAACTTTGAACAAATTACATAATAAATAATGTCAAAATTTCGCCATTGACAAATCCGCCATGTCTGAAATACGGCTATTGTTTTATGGAGACAATGGGGGCCATGCTAATAATAATATAGGAAGGAAGGTGGCGTCACCAGGTCACTGGACCATGGCGGAAATCACGGCTTTGAACATGGATCGTGGGTGACTTATGGTGCTTGGCTATGGTAACGGATTAGGCAGTTAGACTATAACAAATGAACCTACCATAGAAATCGGACTAGTAACAACATAGGGCAAATTACAAGTTTTAAACCTACATTATTGAATGTTTCAGTCGATGCTTCGTTTGTATTTCACATAAGGTCACATTAATATTAATATTATTAATATTTTTATTTTATTATTATTAATATTATCATTATCAATGTTTATCGTAGATTTCAATTTTGTTACTGTATTCAGCAAGCCGAATTTAAAGTTTATGTATCTTGTATGTGGTCAATTATTTATAATAAGTTCCAAATTAAAACACACGTTTTGGGCATGCAATTCGGTAGTTTTCAATAAACAAAAATTATTAAATATTAAATGCATTTCTTAAATATTTAGAAATAGACATAAATCGATGGTCAAATGTGAAAACAGAATAAAAATTCGTTAAAAAAAAATTAGCTACATGCAATTGAAAATCAGACGATAGAAAGAAACGCCAATATTACATCGTGACGTCACGGTGTACTCGTAATAGCGCCATACAAGAAGATCCTGGCTACATATAATATAAAGAACTGTTTTGCGAAAAAGGGACAGAGCATCTCTCCGGTACTATCATTAATACCTCTGACGTAAGTTGAGATAACGAAAAACGAATTTTAGATCCTTCTTCAGGATGTTCTTGTAAGTTGATTGATGGAATAAAACAAAATTAGTCAAATACCCAATTCAGTCCAGAAATAGATAATAAAATAACAACATTATTTACAGAGTTAAATGAAAAAAGCATCATAATTATGGAAAATAACCAATAATTGTAAAATTTGATCCTAAATATGAGCCTCTTGGCGAATCGTTCATCAACCAGCGTTTAAAATGACACTTATCTTTTAAAATGAATACAACATATTAAAGCAACGCGAATTTTTCCACATGTTTATCTGATTAGCATTATCTAATCGTCCTTTAGAAAGTTTGATTATACCTGAATTATTTATCTTGATACCGTTACACTACCGAAATAATTGTTGTCACGCTTATAAAAAAAATATATAAGTGCTAAGCCTGTTTTACCTTGTATCAATCAATGACACATAATGCTTACGGCGGGTATTTTTAAACATACATACAAATTCACAAATTTTCTATAAATTGACATGCAACAATCAGACAAAATCATGCAAAAAGATACTAAATTATCCTACTAAATACGTACACAACTATCTCAAATAAACATTTTGTTAATTCGTAACTACAAAATTATATTGCAGTGGTAATTACTGAACTATGATTTTATTATATGTAATGTAAAATGTAATTATAAACTAATTTCCTAAATGCATAAGATTAGTATACGTTAATTGTAAATAAAGTAGGTAAAGTACAACTTAAACCATTAGTAGAAGATTATTAAAAAGACATAAACAACATAACAAAAAAGAAAAAAAACTGCTTACAGTGACTCAAAAAAATTCATCTGATCTAGTGGGTTGGTACTGGAGGAGATAAAACAAAAAAAGAATTAGTAAAACAAAATGGAATACGTGTTTGGATTACCCTGTTATTTACTGGGGAAAATTCAGATAAAACCCACACTCTACAAATGAAACCCAAAATAAAACAATCCAAACCTTAAATTTTTGAAATATATCAAATGGTGGAACATAAAGAGGCACGTAATAAAAATTGTGTATACTGATTTGAAAGTATGCATAACAAGAAGTAATTTTTGAAAATTTTGTATGTATTGGGTAGTATATTTTGTCTAAATGCTTTGTATATTTAAAAGTAAAAACTTACGGAAGTGAACACTAGTTTTCATAATTTCTCATGGAAGCCTAAAATTGGAGCTGAGCCAATATTTTTAGTGTAATTCTAGGGCATACTTTAGATGTATGAGCATTGATGACCTTAACCTTGACGTTAATAATGACGTTTAGTTCCTAGTTATAAGCATGTACCTGCGCGCAGACCAATAGAAACATGATGTATCTTGAGGCTCGAGTAGTCGAGACGTGGACGATCCAAAGGCAAATGCCGACTGCGCCGTGCTGCGAGCGGCTCGGCTGCGCTCCAACCGCTCGTTGCGCTCGCGCTCGCGTTGTACTAGCGCTTCTCGTCGTAACACGGATGCTTCCCATATCGCCCGCTTACGTTCTTCCACCTGTACAAATATAATAAACAATTCTTTACACAGATTTAATTTTATGGGCTATGCCGAACTGAATTCAAAAATTCCACTGAAAAATATTCACCTCACAACCACAAAAATTTACTTCTTTGGGCATTTTCTATTTATGAATTTAAAAATAATTTAAACACGACTGTCTGCAGAAGTATACAAAATTATCAATGTAAAATGATTACAGTGTATCAACCACGAAGCAAGGAAGTGAGGTAATATTATATTCGAAGAAATTAGCACAACTTAAGTCTGATTCAATATGACTAACGATAGAATCTTTAACGTTGAATAGATAAGCAAGTATTTATCCAGGTAAAAACAAACATATCAAAATCTGATAGTGGTAGTTTGACCGGATGATACCGTATCATTCATCTTTTTGACAAATAAAATGATTGATAAAAGACAATATTTGGTTTGCTGTGTGCTAGAAATGAATTGTGAAGAAAACACACTGCAGAAAGAAGAGTGAATGCAGACCTAAATAGTACGCCACATGCCAGAATACACGTAGACACGGACTTTGCCGACTAAGACTTAAAATACACCGATCAAGATAAATACTGTAAAACACGATAGCGCAAAAAAGTGCCTTATCCTCGAAAATAGGAATCATTTCTCAAATCAAATCAAATTCATGATGTCAGTTTGTTACATTTTCTGGTGCGACTTTAGTGACAACTTTTGAATATTTGAAAAGGCATAAGTATTTCTATGACAAATGAATAATTTACCCTGTAAGGTACTATGATAGCATTTAGGATAGGTCAATTAATAGTGTTGCATTTTAATATACAGTTACATATAGATTGTATATGTAACTGTTTATACAGTTTATCTATCTATATGTTATACGGTTACATATAGATAGATAAATGGTATCTTTCCACATTTGGAAACTAGTAAAGTCGATGTATGCAAGTAATAAATACGAATCATACACTGCATTTTGCCATTCCTGTCACTTTGTTGTATACTGTTAACGAATAGAAAATGACGTTACCACAGCAAAATGTTTTAGGTTTGTACTTGAAAAAGTACAATGGGAAAATGTGGATGTTCATGCCACTTATAGCTAAAATTAATAAAAAATATTCTACTACATACATTTTTCATATATTTCATTGAAAAAAGTTTTGCGATTGTTCCTTGCCTCGTGACTGTCACAAACAACACTATCTTTAACTGGAAACCGGCTAATATGTGGAATGCACGTAGTCCTGAAGGAAGTGACTGCCTGTTATTTTTGTCGCGGCTCCTTGATGCGTTGCGGGAGTTAATTTTAAATACATATTTTTGATGCACAACACAGTTAAGAAGTGGAACCATTAATGTCTTCATGAATGTGTTTGTAGTTCTCCATCAGGTATTCTAATAGACAAAAGTTATTATAAGTAAATAACTACTTACTATGTGACTAAGACTTCGTTATTTTGTTCTTTGTGTATTTCAGCCGAATTCGAAACTTTCTATGATTTCGTGAAAATATCACAAAGAAATAACTACAACATTGAACTAGATTCTACAGTACAATCTTTAGGAATATAGAAAAAAAAACGCGTACACGATAATATCAGTATTTTAAAATCCATTCTTCAGCCATGTGTCAAGTGAACCGAATTTCACTAACAGCATTAACATTTCACTATGCTTTATAGTACACAAGGTATTTACAAAACTTTTATTCATAGCTATTGGGTAAAGATATCATATAACTAGTTAAATCTACCTCTGAATGCAGATTTTTCTTGTATTCTAAACAAATAATCTCCGTTGTTTAAAAATTCATGAATTCTGGAGTTTAATTTTTTGTTTCTTAATAAACTGAACCTAATTTAAAAAATGTAAGTAGGTAATAATAAGTTTTTAATTCTTTTGCCACATTTGCAATAAATGTCTGTGAACGTTTGTATTCGTAATGTTGTGCCGTATTTTGTAAAGATGAGAATTATTCGAATTGTGCGCGAGATAAAGTTGATTATCTCGGCTGACGCACTACCTCTGCGCTCACGCATAGAAATACTGAGTAAGTACCTGCTATTATGCGTGACCGCATAGTTGACAATAGACTTCGTTACATAATTGGTGACCTGGTCACCCAATGTTATTATAAACAACACACACATACCAGAACATCTAACGACTATCATTTTATCCAAATGGAAACTCCATTTACACCCTATTCCACGGGAGATTAACAAAATTCCCGAGGTTATCCTGAACATATAAAATGAAGTATCTCTCTTTCAGCTTCATATTTAGCCAAGTTGCAAGCTATAGCAAGCTATGGCGGGGTAATTTCAACTCCCATCTACAGCAGTTAATTAACAAAAGGAAAAGTTCGCCCATGCATCGTCTACCCGACGCACATTGTGTTCTGTCAGTTTTTTAAGAAGTACCTATATAGAAATTAATTGTACTAACGAAAACTGCATGTACAGTCCTCGTCTCTAGAAATGTCTTCTAAATTCTATTGAAACGGAGTTTATAAAGTAAAGTAGTAGACAATAAAGAAAAACATGTCAGACGTTTGCCAATGATTACCATATTCGTTCAATCTTAACTATGAGATACCAGAATGCAAGAATGACATCACCTCAGGCACAAGGACGTCCATGTTATGCAACACCTACGTCATTCACGTACACAAGAAAATGTTTAAGCTGTGCGTAACTCAATGTAAAGTGGAATCTAAAAGGCGAAAATAAAGAAGTGGACACGTTATAATCCACATTAATTTCCTGGAATTTCACACCAGATCTGGATATTTCATACGATACACTGTATGAACAAGAGTTACTACGCATATTTTATACTAGATTTTTATCTTTTAATGTACTATTTGGTTTCGATTGAATCTAAAAAATATGATTTGGGGTGGAACCCCTACCTACAATCTAACTATCCAGGCTATGACCATGAGCATAGTATAGGTATGACAATAGCGGTGCGAGAAGAGTATACCTAAAACGTGCTAATTGATGAATGAAATCAAGGTCTAAATTATTCTGCTTGCGCCTCGAAAACAGTATGCAGTTTCAAAGCGCATATAGTTTAACCATAGGATATACATTTATTACTGCATAGTTTAACCTTCGTATAAGCGATCTAAAAATAAATCTGAATTTATCTTAGTTTCCGTAACACAGTTTATTGCAGTAAATTGCTATAGTAGTTCATAATATCGATTAAATATAGTGAAACACATCTCGTGTTTTCTGATTACATACATTTGCAAATTATCTATATTTTGATGATAAATATGGCAGAGATGATATCGTTGTAATATTTATTAAAGATGATAACAACGATAACTGTTGACGCATAAATTAAATAAACGTTTTATATTATACTGGTATAGCTGTGTATTCGTTCACTTTTTGTAATGAGGAACGAAAGGCAAGATCACAAAAATTCAACCACATTAACTGTAAACTATTAAGAGTTGAGAAAACGAATAACGTCGTTCAAATCACAAGAATAATCATGTATATCTATAGATAGTTTGTAGATTAAAAAAACAGTAAAACTATAGTTTTACTGTTTACTTCTTTACTATAAATATCGGTACAGTCGACAACGAAACTCGCTAAGTACAATAACATTACAAAAATTGCTAAGCACGTTAACTCTGCAATGTTGATAAACAGAGTTATGTACAAAATTATATTTACACCATAGAATTCCAAAACACAAACATAATTAAACTTTAATTAAGACATAAATTGTTGATCACCAAAAAATTCCAAAGTCGCTGAACTAAACGTAAATATAAGTATAATAAGAGTAGGTAACGAACGAGGTTTTAAAATTATGCTCGTTTCTAAAGAGTTTTCATATGAGCGTGATTTTTAAAAAGATTTTCTCGTGGAATTAGATTTTTTGAATTCTGAAGATTAATTCATTTCATCATTTGATTTTTCATTCATGTTTGTGTTCAGGTACTTTTGAAATTTTAGATCATATCGATTGTAAAGTAAAGTAAAAGTAAAATACACTTTATTGTACAAATAAAAAAAAACATGAGATTGCTTAACTATCACGCCCATAATCCCCGAGGAACCCGTCGGGGATTATGGGCGACATGACATGTCTTGTCATTTTTGAGATTTCTTGTCACTTTTGTCATTTTTATGCTTTCTCTTTTTAGTAAATTTTCACGTCTTGTAATTTTTTACACGTACATTTTTGACATTTCTTGTTAGTATTGCATACTTTGTCATTAAAATTTTTTTAGGTATTTTTTATAAAACAAACCACTCCTCCAAACTGCTCCACTGTAATCTTACCGCACAAATAAACTATTCTTATTCTTGAATAAAACAATTAGTGGCAGCCATTATACTCTTTGCCACCAAATCGTAAAACTGATAACGGGGTCTAGTAATTATGTAGTTAGAAAATGTTCAGCAACTTTTTAACAATGAGTTTTCGGCTACTTCTGAACAAGTGTTCAGCGACCTTTGAACAATGAGTGTTCAGCGACTTCTGAACAAGGAATGTTTAGAGACTTTTGAACAATAAATGTTTAGCGACTTTTATTATTCTCAAATATTTGTACATTACACTGTTCAGTAACATATGGAACTTTTAGTGTGCCGATGTTTTGTAAATTTGAATCTGTTCATGAACTTTCGTTGCTGACTGTACTTATATAAACGGTCTTACTCCTAGACCTACATAAGTCGTTTGGACTTCATTGGGGTCATTTGTAATCACATTGAGAGCGCGACTAAACGGATGGACAGAGTTCAATTTTCTAGTATTTGACGCTTTATATAAAATTGTATAGAAGTTAATATCTATATATCCCTTTCTAATTTATAATACGAGTATGTCCGTGTTATATGTAGAATATTGCTGACGATGATCGATTATCTGCGCAAGGTGGCTGGCAGCGACTGGATGAGAAGAGCCGAAGATCGGGCTCAATGGCGCGCCCTGGGAGAGGCCTATGTCCAGCAGTGGACTAGAATAGGCTGCTGATGATGATGATGATCGATTAAGTAAAGACTGCAGAGTAAAAAAAAATTAAAACATAACTAACCTGTTGCCTCCTGTCATCGTCCCTAGCGCGTTGCTCCGCTTGTCTTCGGCGACGATCCTCGTCTCGTTTCTCTCGCTGCGCTTGCGCCGCTGCAGCGTGAGCGCGCAACTCATCGAGTCTTCTTCTCTGGTCGGCTTCGCGTCTTTCGCGGGCTAACCTCGCTCTATCTAGGGCATCTGCCGCCGCTGGAGATTAAAAAAATGGTATTTTATTGTCTATCAAATTATATGTATTTTGTTAAAGAAAGGTTAGCTTTAAAGTGGGTCTATAATCCAGCACACCAATTGATATAAATAAAGTTACGTCCCTACCTATATACAGTTACCTCCCTTACGATACGTATAAAGTTAGGTCCTAACTCATTGGTAGAATAATAGTTGCTGTCTCCTGATTTTCGTACAATTAAAGTTACCAAAAGGTTATGTGTAATTTGTTTAACTAATATCCAACACATGCCTGGTTTAATTAGACATAAAACGAATCTATTGATCTAGTGACAGAATGTAACAGGCAGGTTACATAAAATTTTGGTATTTGAATAATGTTAGAAATACTAGAGTTCACTAGACGCTAGGCATGTTAAAACGGTAACGACCTTTTCTCTCGATTCTGCTCCGACCGATGAATATTTCGAGACGTATCATCAGAAGCATTTCGACTCGGTCCATTTCTAAAGCGTCGATTTATTCCCCATAAACTATTCGGCGAAACATTAAGCTTATTGAAGTTTAGCATGTGAGTGAAAGTGTATTAATGGGTTGTTTCGATTCTAGAGAAACTGTAAATTGTTCGTTAATGCATATCAAATTGATATGAAAATGGGAGACGAATGAAATAGGCAATATTGCAATGTTTATCTGTCTTTTTTTCAAAGTTCTCCCTTCCTGGAGAATAATGTCATTAATTAGTAACCACATTGTAAAAAATAAAAGGACTTGAAAGTGTCTGAATAATTGACAGGTTTTATTGGTGCTTACCTGAAATAGTGTAAAAGAACAAAAAATATAATATTTATAATTATGAGATAAAAATGTCAGTAGGTATAATATGGCATTGTAAATTATACTGATTAGATAATTAACAGCAGCAGTTACCTATTATTTTATTACGGAGCGTCGGTGGCGCCGTGGCTAGGACGTCGGATTCCCATGCGGGAGGTCCGGGTTCGAAACCATGCAATGTCATGTACTAATGAGTTTTTCGGTTTTTTCCAAAGACTTACGTACATTTACCAACTACTCTGACGGTGAAGGAAAACATCGTGAGGAAACCTGCACACTGAGATAATCAGTGTGTGAAATGGGGAAGGCAATGGCAAACCACCCCATTAAATCTGCCACGAGAGTCGTTCTATGTGAATAATTCCTTAGAATGATCACGACCCTCAGCAATGAGGAAAACGACTTAGAAGAGAGAGACCTATTATTTTTATCAAGGGGGGTTCCGGTTGGTGACCATTTTTAACTCCCGACCGATTGAGGGAGGGCGTGTTATAAGTTTGACACGTTTGCCTGTTTGGCTTGCTTGTGTGTTTGTCTTGTGGCATCATAACTTAACAACGCATGTTCAGATTTGGACCCGGTTTTTTAGTTAATAGAGAATTTTGACGAGAGTGTTAGCCAGGCTTGATAAAAATTGGATCAGTGGTTTCCAAGATCTTGGAGTATCTTTGATGTCAGATGGGATCTCTGGAACGGTAATAGCTTTTTAAAGATGGCGGTCAAAATATAAATTAAAATGATGTGGAGCTAGGAATTTTATGTTAGCCATGGCGAGGCCGAAGTCCGAGCTCTGTGTATGGAGAAACCCCGAGCGTCCCTCCGTCTTCAGCCGCCGCAGGTCTAATATGCTGAATGTTCTTAGCCATGTCAGATGAAAATTGCATTTGTGGTTCTAAGATCTTGGAGTATCTTGGGATGTTGGGAGTATGATGGGATCACTGGAACGGTAACAGTTAGGTGGTTCGAGTTTAAGCTTAAATGTTTATGAGCTTGGTGACCTTCCCACATCTGAAACCTTGAGGATCTGAAGTCCAGAAAAAGTGAGGGGATCTCCACAATGGTCCGTCGGGGTGTCTTAAATTTTTAATTTAGAGTTATAAGTCAATGGCTACGCAAAATTGTGCTTTCTTAAAATTCAATTTATGAAATATCTACACAGAAAAATATTGTAGGCAATTACAAGAATATATTTACTAAACTTAACAATATTTACTTATTTTGAAAGTATGCGTCAGCTTAAATATAAACTAAAATATTGTATTTTTTTTGTCTTGTACGAAGTAAATAGTATTATATTAAGACTTAATACAAAATTTAAATAAAATATTGCGTTAAGAAATCTCTGTTCATTGACTTAAAACAGTCATATCGTTTGATTTACAATTATTATTCTCATATCAACTGATTAAGGCGAAGTGTTGAATTAAGATAAGTTATTTGTTGAAACAACACCTTTGACACTTAATTTAAAAACACTCAGTGTGCTTTAATTAAGATTTCATATTGAAATAAGTCAACACAAGAAATTCTTAAAAGAAACCTAACTGGATATTAAGTGATGAATATTATATTCTTGGTTGAAAACCAGGAAGAAATTATTGAAGTAAGCACATCGCATTGTTGGTTAGATAAACATATATTGTTAAATCAAAAACATTCCCAATTCTTGAATCATAATTTGCAATGTTGGAGAATACATGTTGTCAAAATTTTTTCATCCAAAATTGACGAGTTATTCCGATCAAAACAGAATATTTTTAATACAAACACATTGTTTTGCTGATTGTAGATTACATATTGGTCCAGTTAAAAATATTAAAATTTATTGACATAACAATTTATTATCTTACGTCAAGACTGAAGATTCCGTAGAGAATTAAATTCTCAACGTTGTCAATAAAATTTGTAAAGACAACAATTTATTTTGTAAATCGATACACACACAGAAGGTATAGGGGATTTTTATTAGAACCTCTAAGGGGCTTGTAGGGGGTAGTTGTGTGAGGAATGAAACAGACTGCCGGCGTCTGTATTTCCCGAAACCTACAATCTTGGGATCTTCAAGGCCAGAGTGAATAGGCATTTACTGGACCCGCATGCTCCATCGTCGACCTCATCGTCACTTACCATCAGGCGAGATGCGGGTTTAGTAGTAAATAAAAAATAAAAAATGGTCCGATAGTGATCGTGAAGGTTAAACAATGTTGGGCGCGGTCAGCATCAGGATGGGTGACTGCCTAGCGGCCTAAAATACTCTGACAAAGTTTGGCCAGTAACCATACAAATAAATAAAATAAAAGATGAATAAAATAACAGAAAAAAAATACAAATATCATAAATAAAATAAAAAGTGATTAAAATAATAAATAAAAAGAATTATAATACGAAATAAATTGTCTTATTTTGTATATTTTATTTTAACAACATACACTGTGCATTATAATTTTTTTGTGGATAGATTACGGACAAGAATATGATTTTGTCACAAGGAGACGGCGGCGTTCTGTTGGTACAAGTAAACCTTACAATTGTAACTAAAATATGTTTTGTTAATCGAATTAATCATAATTATTAAACCAAATTCAACGAGTTTTGTCGGTACAAGTAATTGGTTTGATATTACAGCAAGTATAACGCTTTTATTTGTTCAAGAATATTCTAGATTTGGATGAACTCTAACAATATATTATTTTATATTGACGTAAATATTGTCTCCCTTAGGTATATGGAAGACAGGATTTGCGTTGAATCAAAGCAACCTGCGTTAATCTTAGAGAACTGTTTTCACCGTGTACCCTCCTGTGCTGAAGATTGCCGAGGTATCTAAGATAAAGCTTGAAACATTCTTGTATTTCGACCGTTTACTGGTATATTTCAAAAACGCTGCAGTGTAAATAAAGGCGTAAGGAGGCACTAAGATGCCAGTCAAGCGAAAAAATATATCAAACGGAATCAACGTTTGACTCTAGTCAGTCCAGTGTGCAGTCTTAGGCAAAATGTTATGTGGCTAATGATTGAAACGAATGACTAAAACTAATAAATAATGAAAATCAGGAGGACAGATCCGGTCCGGAGACCAAACGCCGCACGTGCAATGAGTTTGAATCTGCTAGCTCGCAGAGCCGTCACTTGGCACAGACAGGCATTAAGGATGACGGCGTAAAATGCGCTTACGCTACTTTAAGTCACACCTAGAATTGGTAACCAAATGCTGAAAAATATTCCAGTTTCGGCCTTTGACCGCTCAGCTGACTAAGCTGGAAAGATCGAAAGTAAAATGTATTTCGGCTTTTAATTTGATCAGTAAGTATTCTAATTTTTAAAAGTCTTATAGGATTGACTAGCCATTCCGCGAGAGACAGCAATTCGGTACTTACCATAGCATAACTACTAGATTTTACCTATTATAAAAAAATAGCCTGCCACGCCTGGCCAGAGGCTAACGCTTTATAAAGCGCAAGTAAGGCCGCATATGGAGTACTTCTCCCATCTCTGGGCCGTTGCAGCCGAATACCAGCTTCAACCACTTGACTCCGTGCAAAGGCATCAGCATCAGCAGCCTATTCTAGTCCACTGCTGGACATAGGCCTCTCCCAGGGCGCGCCATTGAGCCCAATCTTCGGCTCTTCTCATCCAGTCGCTGCCAGCCACCTTACGCAGATCGTCGCTCCATCTAGCAGGGGGGCGTCCCACAGTACGTTTGCCCAAACGCGGTCTGCACTCCAGAACTCGTCTACCCCAGCGGTTGTCGGTTCTGCGACAGATGTGACCGGCCCACTGCCACTTCAGCTTGCTAATCTTATGAGCTATGTCGATAACTTTTGTTCTATTCCGGATCTCCTCATTTCGGATTCGATCCAGCAGAGATACTCCGAGCATAGCTCTTTCCATAGCACGCTGAGCGACTTTCAATTTGTGAACCAGTCGCATCGTCAGTGTCCACGTTTCGGCTCCGTAGGTCATTACTGGTAGGACGCACTGGCTAAAGACTCTTGTCTTTAGACATTGAGGTATGGGCGACGAGAAGATGTGACGTAACTTCCGAAATGCTGCCCAACCCAGCTGAATTCTTCTGTCGGCTTCTTTCTCGAAGTTGTTTCTACCTAATTGCACAGTCTGCCCGAGGTAGACGTATTGTTGCACAACTTCGAGGGCCGTACCATCGACGATAATCGGTCCCGGAACGACATGGTCATTGAACATGACCTTAGTCTTGTCCAAGTTCATCCCGAGACCGACATGTCGTGAAGCAGCATTGAGATTGTCCAGCATTTCTTGAAGTTCCTGCAGCGACTCCGCCATTACGACTATATCATCGGCAAAACGTAGGTGTGAGATGTACTCGCCGTTTATATTGATGCCGTGTCCTTTCCAGTCCAGGGTCTTAAAGACATCCTCCAATGCGTTCGTGAACAGTTTCGAAAATATAACATCTCCCTGTCTTACTCCTCTGCGCAATTGGATGGGTCTTGTTTGCTGGTTCTGTACTTGGACAGACATCGTCGCGGCGTCATATAGACATCTCAACACTTCGATGTATCGCCAGTCGACTTGGCAACGCTGCAAGGACTCCAGAACAGTCCAGGTTTCGACGGAGTCAAAGGCTTCTCATAGTCCACAAATGCAAGACACAGGGGCTGATTATATTCTTCACTTTTTTGTATAATCTGCCGCACAGTGTGGATGTGGTCTATGGTGCCAAAGCCTCCCCGAAATCCGGCCTGTTCCGGAGGTTGGAAGTCGTCTAATCTCCGCGCAAGACGATTCGTGATGACTCTCGAAAACAGCTTATATACGTGGCTCAGGAGCGAGATGGGTCTGTAGTTTTTGAGCAGAGTTTTGTCTCCTTTTTTGAAGAACAAAACTACAATGCTCCTGTTCCACGCCTCCGGAGTTCTCCCACTGTGTAGGACGGAGTTGAAGAGCTTCTGAAGTTCCCTCAGTACAGGGATTCCTCCTGCCTTAAGGAGCTCAGAAGTGACACCGTCCTCACCAGGGGCTTTTCCATTCTTAAGCTGTTTGAGAGCCAGCTCGAGCTCGTCTAGGCTAAAATCTGGCAGTTCATCGGTATAGTGTCGGGTTAACGTGGAAAGGCGCGCTACTCGAATTGTCGACGATTCCGTGCTCACGAGCGATTTAGAGCCTCTCAGTTTAAGGAGACACATTGTCTCTCTCTGCGTCTTCTATCGCGTATATAATGGGGAGAGCTCTTCAGAACTATTTGACTTGGTGCCGTCGTCTACTTTCTTGAATCGCACCACTCGTCGGCGGCTCAATTTTCACCCGCACTTTCTAAAGCCTTGGGTGTCTACCACGACCCGTTTTACACGAGCGTTTCTGCCACACACTGTGTAAAATGTGGAACTCTCTTCCACCCGACGTTTTTCCACAGTGCTACGACATGGGATGCTTCAAATTAACGTTAAAAAAGTCCTCTCTCCACGGCCGGCAACACACAAGCAATACTGGTATTGCACGTGTCATTTGACGTGTCACGTGTTGCCTAGAGGCGACGGTGACTACTTACCATCAGGTGGCCCGTCTGCCTGGTTGTCGTAGCAAATTTATTAAAAAAAATATGTTTATGTTTCTTTAAGATAAATTGAACCGATGTCGACTAATTCAAAAGAATGAAGTTTATATTGTTTGGAATATAGGAATATGAATATTATAGAATAGGTATGTTATGTTGTATATTCATAATTGTTATAAACATTCAAGTTTACACACCTTGACGAAACTTTAGTCAGGCTTCTAGAGTTGAAGCCCTCGACGAAACTTTGACCCAATTAATTCTTAACACGTACACCCACACATATTTACAACGTGGCAACACGCAAAATAAACACAACATATGTATAGCCTATTAATCAATAAAGAACCAGTGAATGGATTAAATGTATACAATTCATTGAATATTAAGATCAATAGTGTACATTGAATGTCCTCGTGTTAGTAAATATTGAAGTGTTGTTACCAAAAGAATGCAATTTACCTGTCAATAGAGTTTCTATTGAATACTTTTAAATTGTTTGCATCAAAAACGTCGGTCGGGTTTCCAAAATCGAATTTAAATCCCTACAGATACTAAGAGAATTGCACGCATAAAAGACCACTTACGCGTCCAAATGCGGAAACAGGAGCCCAACAACCTAACCTAACTAACTAGGAGAACTGATTATCAATATTAGATAGTAACTTAACGAAATAAATAATAAAATAATATATAAGTAATTACACGTTTGTCTGTCTTGAAACATTAGTTATAATAATGGTATATGTTACATTTTGTTGTACTTCCTACCCTACGAAAGATACAAATATGATACTTTATGATGACTTCGTAGTCGGTTGTGGGACATCACGCTGAAAGTATGTGCCTAGTTATACCTATTTCTTCAGTTCAATTTGCTTTTTTATTCACCACATTTTTCACAATAGAATCTACCTAGGTACTTTTTTGTGATGTCTGACGTTTTTGCTCGTATCTGGTCTAAAAAGAGTAGATTTCCAACAGTCTTGTATTGGAAATAATTACGTACGAAGATTTGAATAATTCTGAATTGTTGGTAAACTCAGTGAAAACAAATTGTTAAAGTAAAAATAGATTGTGCAATTACAATATGCGGTACACAAATTGTGCAAAATGGAAACAACAAATCGTTATCTAAATCCCCAATGAAAAGATAAAAGAACTTTTGATCATAATATGCACTAAGATTAGCGTACAAACAGAGGAGCTATGTGTACCTAACCTAATACGTACAACCGTTTAATATTTATTACTCATATACAGACGTTTAAAATATATATACCTATTTGTGATATGGAATTACTTTATAAATACAATGCATAGAAGAAGAAAAATGTGTGGCCCCTATGGCACTTAGTTTATGATCATACACTGTTCGGCTTAGGCGCCGCTCAGCAGTGGACTGTATTTTAAGTAAAACTCCTGGCGGTTTTTACCTTCTATTTATTTACAACATTACAATACAAACAAGAGAAGAAATTAAGTGAACGAATTCACAAACATCCTTCTTAACGCCATGATAGCCGAATCGGTTGTTAAGCTACCCATTAGTTTCTATGTGGACAGCTCTGATGTTGAGGCATGTATAGAACGCCCCCCACCGTTTCTCATGGCGTCGCCTTACAGTCACGGTCATGGGGCCGAAGTAGTCCAGGCCACAATTTGAAAATGGGCGGACGAATGGGTCGAGGCGTGCAGATTGTAAGTCTCCCAGTAGTAAAGTTCGAGGCATCGTTCGCCTAACTTTACATCGTGCGCATTCATACGCCACGGTTCGCACAGAGGCGTTATATCCAATACTTCTGGCGTAGGTCGGTTACGGTTCGTTCGTTGTTAATGTGACCGCCGTTACAGTGTTCATGTAGTACGAGCAGTCGTATGAAGGGATGCCGGCCACCTAGGATCACGGGCCGTTTCATTGCATCTGGCACTCTTGCCGCGTTGATGCGCCCTTGTTGGCTGAACCTGGTTCCGTTCCAGCCACTGGTCCACACGCTTGAGGTGGTCGTCCTCCTCGGAGATGTTGTCAGCCTCCAGTTCGTAGCTGCTTCGGTCCATCTCGTCCTGGATTTCGGCCACTTCCAGTTCCAAGTGCTTCTGTATGAGCATAGACTCCAGCTCTAACTCCTTGCGCTTGAGCTCAGCCAGCCTTTCTTGCGCTTGCATTTCGGCTCTTCTAATCCGTGCGCCTGCACTCGACATGGATCGCTTCGAGCGCAATGATGTTGCGCGACGTTGAAAAGTGGCACATTATGGTCTCCAACTTCAGGGAATTCGTTCCTAGCCTGAGTGGAGGGGTTCGGCGTACTACCGGTGGGTATGTGTATAGGCGGCACATTTAGCTCGTGTTCGTCCACCCGTGCGTTCGGTGCGTTAGGTGACGGCGATACGGGCGGTCGTTCAAAGTCCCGTAGTTCATGTAGTCGGTTCACATTAACTTCTTCATTACGGTTCATTTTTCCTGATTGGCTTCGTGTTGTTATCGGCATGCCTTCGTTCTTCTTTGTTAGTTCTTGGGCTCTACTTCTATCAGTGCGTCGGGAGGTTAGGTGGGGCTTGTAGAATACCCGAAAATGAAACTTTGAAGCGGGTAGGTATATCGACGCATATTGATCGACGTAATGACGCGTCACGATGATCTGGAAAGCTGCGGTCTGGGCTTCGCTCTTCTTTGTTCAAAACGACGGGCCGCAGTTCTGGCTCGTCGTTCAATCGCAGAGGCAGCGAGGGGCGCGTTCGGCGTTCTTGGCCGGTTCGCTGTCTGCCACTCGAAGTCCTCGACGATCTTGAGCGCCTAGTTCAATCCGGCTCCGATAGGACCACTTGTACGATCTAGGCGTCGCTCAGCAGTGGACTGTATTTTAAATTGATGAAATGAAATTGTCCCATGTATGGTAGACATAAGATTTCACAAATAATTAATACTCTTTAATATGGCGATAAATGACTGGCGATAAATATAGACAGAACATTTTGTACTGAACATGTCACTTAAAGTTGTTGCCTAATACATACCTACATACAACGTGTGAGTATAAGATTTTATTGCTCTGATCTGATAGTATTATCGCAATCGAATATTGCTGATAAGCAAGATGGAATGGAATGCGGCGGAGTACAATATGTCAATTTGAGGTCAACACTCCAATCACTACTGTAATACTTTCTTATTTTTAAAATAACCTTAATAGATATTTATCGTTAACATTATTATAAAATAAAATTTTAAATACTGGATCTACTGTGTCTTACAATCAGTGTCAGTTACCAATGTAGGCTAGCTAGACGTTACTTAGTAGTATAAGACAGAATTCAGGTTGCAGATGTGACTCCTATTTATTCAAAATATATTAAATAGAAATAGAAAATCCATTATTAATAGACCAAATAGGTACATATGACAAAACTATGTAAGAAATATTACAAGATGAGTAAGATTCTAACTTGACCAAATTTTCCATTCTAACAAGTGATAAGAGTAGTAAACATATGATATTTTGCATTTCATGACACTATACTGATATCATGGTAGCATGGTTTCCACTGCATAATCAAATTGTGTAGGCGTCTATCTACCCATCACGCCACACTTGCATCGGCAATCTACACCTGTTGTTAATGATATGTAATTCGTAGGCGAATAGCCACTCAAACATAAATAGTCACAGCACTAAATTTCACCATCCGACAGAAGGTTATATCCGAAATTCCTAAGTAAAGCCTACGCAAAACCAAAACTGTTCGTGAGAATGTGGGATCTGAATACTTATTTCTAAGTAGTTTAGAGCTCTTTTTCCAATATTATATGTGGGTAGGTATATGCTGTCAGAGCAGATCACAAGGTCGCATTTCCTAATACAAAAGGCTATCATATTCATAGAGGATTTTATTACTAAAGCCAATGTGCCGTGAATCGATTTTGACTTTTTATTTAGGCATGATGAGGTAGATGTAGACTGAATCTATGATTTAAATGTCAGACAGTCAGTAAGTTACTCAGTAGGTTGAGAGTTGAGTCATAGTTACATATACTAGGTAAGACATATTAACCTATACCTAATTATTACACACTGCTAAGTACGAGGAGAGGTACAAAAGTTTCTGGCCAGACATATTTCTAGATGTCTAAGAAAACAAATTGTAATTGTCATTTATCCTACTAATTCGTTTATCATTTTTAGATTTCAACATTCATTAGTCTTGATTCCTAGATTTTTTTTAAACAACAGGAAGTCGAAAAATATTTAAAATATTTAAACTGGAATATCGTTCCGTGATTAAGTTCCTTACAAAGGAAGGTGTTAGTCCAACCGATATCAAACAAAGGTTGGATAATGTGTATGGGCATTCTTCTCGATCATTTTCCACCGTCAAAGATTGGTGTAAGCAATTTCGTTTAGGTCGAGAGTCCATCGACGACGAACCTCAAGTGTGCAGCGAAATGAACGAGTAGCGTGCTCTAAGAAACTTTTGGAAGCCTTTCAGAAATATAGAAATTATTTTCTAGGGTCAATTGTTACTGGAGATGAAACTATGGTTCTTTATTATGATCCCCTTTCCAAAATAGAGTCGATAGAGTGGCGTCGTGCTGGTGAAGCTTCGCCTAGAAAGGCAAAGGTGACCCAGTCCACTAAAAAGTTTATGGCTACGATATTCTGGGATTAACAAGGAATATTGCTTATAGACATAAAAAACGCAATACTACGGTGACTGGAAGCTATTATGCTAACCTTATAGAGAAGTTACGAGAAGCAATCAAGCAGAAACGTCGTGGAAAAATAAGCAAAGGTGTGCGGCTTCTCCATGACAACGCCGACGCCATTGCGAAAGCTGCTGTTTCAAAGTGTGACTTCACTGAAATTCGCCACCCATCCTATAGTTCTGACTTGGCTCCCAGTGATGACTATTTATTCTCAAAACTCAAGTAAGACTTAAGGGGTCAAAGATTTTCCATTGATGATGAAGTGTCCGCTGCGGTTTTCGCCCATTTTGAAGACAAAACTTCTGACTAATTTTATACTGGGATAGAAATGCTAATGAAACGATCCGAAAAATGTTGAAATAGAGGAGACTATATAAATAAATATATAGTCTCCTCTATTTCAACTAAATAATAAATAAAAATAGTTTCATGAACGGACACTCCTTTTTCTTTGTCAGGTCGGAAACTTTCGGACCTCACCTCGTATTTTCAATAAACTCTTCGAGGTTTTGCTTATGTATCCATTGTGTATGTTATAGGTGGATGGTGTTAGTGCGCTTCATTACGCGATATGTCCATTCACTTCGTAAAGTTCTTTACTGGGTACCAGTTTTCGAAACAATCCGATATTTATAAAAAACGGTCTCCGTAATCCTGCCATAGTTGGATGAGATATTGACGTAGGACATAGATTGATGTTTGTTCTATCATCCCTTAAAATCTTAGATCCAAATGTCATGGGATCTAGAAGTTAAAGCAAATTAAAAGTTATTGCTAGGAGTGTCACAAAAACATGCCATCAAAATGCTAATTTTGTCCTAAAAACATTTTTTGCATAGGCATCAGGTACCAGACGTCTTTCTGTTAATGTTAAAAAAATAATCACTAAAATAATATTATTTTTATCCGGATACATTTCAGCAAGTGCAAACCCTAACACTGAAATTTCCGGATTAAGTTTTAATTTGCTTTAACTTCTAGATCCTATGACATTTGGTTCTAAGATTTTATAAAACAAACATCAATCTACGAGCATTCCCTACATCAATATCTCATCCAACTACGGTTGGATTACGGGAAAAAAAAATGAAATCCAAAAATATTTTCTTATTAGTAACTCGTTAATAAACAAAGTATTGAAGTTGGTGTATAAAATACAGTATTACTATCACTTCATGTTGCAAATTAATTTTCAAATTTTCCGGATAAAAGTAATCAAAAAGAAAAAAAGAAATCTAAGAATATTTGGCACAGGGGAGTTTCACTCTTGTCTTCAAAATTATTTATTCTAACGAGTTTTGAAATTAAAATGGGGATGTCAGAAAATAGGGTCTCAAAACACTGTGTGCTAGTGTTACGAATACCTGTCATTGGTGTCCAGTTTTATGAATTAATTTTAATTTTTTCTACGATCTAGATATAAACATCAATTAATAATTAATATTATAATTATCACTTAATAATTATCAAGGTATAAATATATAATTATCAGCGAATCTTGCTGAGTACATCTGGCTATGAGATTAGAGATGTTAGACAATTTAAGATTTGATTAATATACTCGTACCTACATAATAAGATTAGACAATTAAAATCAGCAAAAAATTATCCGATTGAAACTAAGATGAATACAATTGTTTGGACTTTTTGAAATTGTTAAAACAAACTAGATAAATGCTCCTTGGCATCTTTTTAAGCAGTATTTACATTAACTTGCACGTCGACTTCTAAACACACGTACTTGTATAATGGAATTTAAAAAATTGGAAGCCGATAGAACATAATTTGTCACTTTTCAAAAAAAAGAAATATACGTAATATTATCTGTGGCTTGATCTACAAATAATAATTTAAATTTAAATCTATTAATAAACTATCAAATGTTGTAAGCAAAACAATTAAAAATTGCAAGCTATAGAAAAACTTTAAATTGACACCTTTTGTAATCTCAATCGTATGAGTAACAAAGGTCGTTGAGCTGCCATACAAGGTCTGTTGTATGGCGAGTTTATTCTAGACAGATCTACTGTGTATAAGGCAATGATTCAATTATGTAAATCATGCTTTAAGCACAATGTCAATACTCTTTTGAAGACAGCACATCAATATTTATAAATAATTATTAAATGTTTAGACATTTATCTACTAGAGTATGGCATTATGCTGAGCTGAGGCCTATTTGGTGCAGCAGCATTATTAATTTAGTTTTTAGTTTTAGTTTTTTACAGCCTCTTTACAGAATTTGTTTACTTACTAGATAGATAGATAGATAGAAACACTTTATTGTACACAAAATCAGGGAAAGTAAAAACTACAGAAATTAGAACACGATATGTACAAAGGCGGCCTTATCGCTTAAAGCGGTCTCTTCCAGGCAACCTCTGAAGTTAATTGGATATTAAAGAGATTAGCGACAGTGTAGTGTGAGGATATGAACAAGGTTACTATTACTTAATATACAGTAAATTTAGTAAAATAAAAGTAATATTATATACATAAATAAATATGTAGGTATACTAAAATATAAATAAATAAACATATATAATAGATTGTTTAAATTTAATTAATTTATTACATGGAATTAATTTGTCAAATTCTGTAGAAGAACTATGTCAAACATATGAATATTAAATAATAGATAGTAAACAATAAATAGGCAAATATACATAATAATGAAAATAAAATGCACAATTACAACGACAAATAATGATGAGTGAGACCCAATTTAAACGAAGCCAGGGATTCCGAATGCCGAATTCGACGAGGAAGTGAGTTCCATAGGTGTGCTGCCTTGACAGCAAATGAGTCAGTGTAGTATCTGGTTTAAAGGGGTTAGAACACTCTAAGAAATTCATTGGGGACAAAGTCACAGACTGGAACAGCAAGATCTGGGGGCCGAATAGACGTCAAGTGCGCCTACTGGTCGGTTCCTTCACCGGTCACTTTAGCACCAATGCCCACCTACACAAGATGAAGCTGACTGACAGCACATCTTGCAGAGCCTGTGGTGAACAACTGGAGACTGTTTCACATCTCCTATGTGAATGTGACGCTTTCGCGGCAAAAAGGATGGGTCTGCTAGGCTCTGCCTATCCGGACCCAAGGGAATTCAAATCCCTCCCACAAAGACGCATAGTCTTGCTCATGCACGACATATTCGGTGATGTGGTCAAGGGATAGGTACAAGGGGTTGAACACAAAAGATCCCCATGGGTCGAAGTGTCGCTGGGATCCCCGGCCCCCATACTGTGTCGTACCAGATCTTATCTTGTCTTCTTTGATAAGATAAGATCTGGTACGACACAGTGGAGCCCTTAGGATATTATCATGGCTGGATCTGAGAGCGACATCATGATCATGCCTAGGAATGTGAACATGGATTTCAGGTACGCGGGAGTGATAGGACAGTACAGGACATTATAAAGGAGAGAGAGGAGATTAAAGTTGCGACAGAGCCGAATAGGGAGCCATTTAAGCTGAATGTGGAATTGTGTAATGTGATCAAATTTACGCACACCAAAAATAAATCTGATGCATATGTTTTGTATACGTTCAAGCTTGTTGAGTTGCTCCACCGTTAGGAGGAGCAACTCAACTAACTAACTAAACTCTATTACATTTTTTACGGTAACTAGAATCTGTGTGCCTCCGGGCAAAAGCCTCCCAGTCTTCTGAATTCTTCCCTTTCCAACGCCACCCTAGTCCACGTCCTACCGGCCAATTTCGCTATTTCATCATCCCAGCGTCTAAATTGTCTACCTCTATTTCTATTATCGACTCTATTTAGTTGTTTAAGAATATATATTGTAGAATATATCCTATACTTACCATAAGTGGAATTGCATGTGTGCTGCAGATAACAAATAAACGTTTGTCTATTTCTACTCACATTAAGTAGTATAGCTATGATGACTACTAAGAGGGACCTTTTAAAAACAATTTCACTCCTTTCTACTAGCTAGACCTGATGAGAACAAAACTAACACAAAAAATGTGTTTGGTAAAGCACCTGCACTATTAGGATTCCAACATGGAACCTCTTGCACAGAAAGTGGGTGCAGCAATACCAACTATGTCCACCAAAATTTTTAAATAACAGTAGTTATTTAAAAAATAGTACATTAAATAGAAATTTAATATACTCTTTTTGAAGGTAGGTCTTCATAAACTTAATTATTATAAACCATGCCTACAAGTTTCACTGCTATAGGTACATCAATATAATAAAATATGCTTACGTAAAGTAGGTAGGTTAACTAGCTATAAATTTCTATGATGTTGTAGTAGTGTTCTAGAACTATTAATTTTACCAACCTAAAACCAATTTGCTAATGGAGCTTTAATTTACTGTTTCACGCAATTTACGATTAGTGTCATTAGGGGTGGTGAGGGAAAAAGAGTCAGAAAAAATCTGATTAACAAAAACCCTATTTTGGTACCCCCTTACCCACATACTGACCTTAACATTAGATTTAGCAACCACCCCAGAATCGAGCCTATCCCTTGCTTGTCATCATCATTACAGGTATGGTATTTACATTAAAGCCCAGCAATATAGTAGGCTAGCTTAACTATATGATACTAACATTCTGAATCAATTTTATGAATAGTCATAATGACATATACATATTTGTTTCACCTATAATCAGAGTAAATTGAAACAGTAGACACATTAAAATTTTGATAACAATGATAGTCAGGTTAATTCAGTAGAAAGTAAGTAGTATATGCCAGACAATATGCAATACCTACATAATACGTCAGTAAAGACGTTTTAACATATGGGATGGGAGTTATGACTCAGTATCACATCATCCAGCTAACAACAGACGGTATTAAACTACTTTTTATCGAAAGAAAAGTGGTTAACTACACCAGCAAATAATTTTATCAAACATGGGAAATATGCAAGTAATTTAGACAATTCAAGATACCGTTGGCAAGGCCATTACTGAAGACTGAGGTCCTACAGATTTTGGCATATTCTTATCCACTGGCACGCATTACTCTAATTTTAGAACATACCACGACTTCCAAATAAAGATGAAAAACAAAACATTGCATTGCGTCGACAACCCACTGCAGACATTCTCGAAAGCGGTGCACGAACCCACGACGTGGGGCCACGACACGGTTTAGGGTTAGACATTTTTATTCAAATTGTACACTAAAACAGGATTATGCTACTATTATTATAAGCGTACCTGCATTCTCAGCGGATTCCGGAACATCTCTAACATCATCAACCATCTTGCTAGTAACAGACACTCGCTAAATAATCACTTTTTACTCGAACATAATTCGAAAAACCGACTTCATTCACTATTTTCAGACAGACAGCCAGCAGCCAGCGATCTATACGTACGACGAACGGACGAACGACAGAACGAAACGAACGGAACTATTCGAACGAACTTCGTTTCGTTCACTGCATTAGATTGCCACTACCTACTTGCCAAACTTACCAAATTCAGAACAATAACTACCATATTCAGCCAAGTAAGGCTGGAACTATTCGCGTCCGGTTCCAGCGCCGGTTCGGTTCGCCGCAGCCAATCACGAGGCGCTAACATTAATAGGGCGGAACTCCGCGAAACGCATGTGATTGGCTACAGCGAACCGAACCGGCACTGGCGACCGATCGAGTGTTATAAGTTTGACACGTTTGTCTGTTTGTCTGTCCGTTTGTGTGTTTGTCTGTGGCATAATATCTTAACAACGGATGATCCGATTTGAACCCGATTTTATTTTATTTAATAGAAAATTTATTCGAGAGTGTTCTTAGATAGGTCTGATAAAAATTGGACCAGTGGTTTCCAAGATCTTGGAGTATCTTTGATATCAGATGGGACCTCTGGAACGGTAATAGCGAGATGGTTCGAATTAGTGCTTAAATGTTTCGGTTCATGATACGTCTCCGATATCTAAAACGACATCGAAAAAGTGGGTAAGTGAACTTCAATTTGAAACTGAAAGAATAGGACATAAAACGCAAAGCGTTGCGTAGATGGAGCCACGAGCACACTCCATAAACAGAAAAACAAAACTAAACGTCATTTTTGAAGATATCACAAATTTCTCGTAATTTTGATTAATTTAATTTCTCAAAGCTATAGTAAAATTGGGATGATATCATGGCCATTTCAAAATAGCAAACCTAAAAAAATATCTCTTATAACAGCGTGGCGCTATTGCAACATCTACGTATTGATATTAGACTTTATGTGCTAATTTAAAGTTTATTAAACAAAAATCTTGTAAAATAATCGTTATTTATTTATCAAATTATTGTTATTAAAAGCAATAAATTTAGTTTATGTTATGTTTAAAACAAAATCATCTTTAAGACGTATCTGGAACCTTGAGGACCTGATGATGACCAGAAAAAGTAAGGAGATCTCCACAATGGTACGTCGGGGATTTCTTAAATTTTTAATGTAGCGTTATTTTAAACTCACCTATGAAATGAAATTGTCGCGCTCACTCTTATGACTTTCGTTTCGCGATCATCCTTATTAGTGGCAACCATGAACGAAAAAAAAATCCAACTTGTGGCAACCCTCTTTGCAGACCATTTTTGTCTAGATTTTGCCGCGCTTTTGAAGCGTCCACACCGGCTTTCTTTCATTTTGTCTTGCAAGTTATTAATTTACAGTGGTACTTTTCTAGTATAAGTGATGTTTTTTATTTGAAGAACGTCTACAAAATGTGATTATTGTGTGTGACAGTGAAATAAAGCCAAATAAGACGTTGCAAACCGATCCGTACTTGGCTACGCTTCTTCTTTGGTTCGGACGGTTCAGAAGCGTGGTAGATTCTCCCAGATAGCATTGAAATTACACCAGCATTTTAATGAAGAATTAAAGATAATCATTATTTAAGATTTGAAGGACTCGTATCCACACGGTCATGAATAATATAAAAAAAAACAATTTTTGCCCACAACAGTAATAAAAGTATTTACAGGCAACACCGAAGTCGATAAAGCAGAACTTTTACTAGATGGCGTAAATAACTGAAATAAATTACGCCATCTATCGGAAACCTATTAAATTTTCTCATAAGCAATGTGACGTCTCGAACGAAGATCTTACAAATTTTGGTATGCACAATATAGATGTCGCTCATCCTCTAAAAAAATTGAAATTCAGCGGAAACGGCGCTGACACTAATGCCGGAACTATACTAACGTATAATGCCATTAATTACCGCGTTATTTGACTCTAAGCGCATATGCGAAAGGGCCTAACGCTATTAGTAAAAGTTAGCGCTTAGGCGATAATTAATGACATTAGACGTTAATGTGGCCCCAGCATAACTCTATAACACTGAACATACAATCAATCACTGCGTTTTAAGAAGCGGAACTTCTTAGAATCTCTTTTTTTTAATTATTTTCTAAGGAATTTCTTTCCATATTTCGACAGTTACTAATACTAATAATAATGACAGGATGTCAAATAGTGAAAATCGTATATCGATGTTTAGTGGTGTCGAGTTATCGATAATTACCTATAATCTATATCGATAAATTCAGCGCAACCACAATGGGGGTGACTGGTCGCCAGATTGCTTCGAGGCAATAAAATGTAATAAACATATTGATTGAGATCTTTTATTATATTTTCCTGTTGTTATTTTTGTTTACAATTTGGCATCAAAACAAACAAGTTCTACGGCTAGGTACCAGTGCTCATTTTGCTGTGAAATATTGAGTCTTCTTCTAATTTAATACATACAGGCACAATATACACACCACGAGATTAAATAAATAAAGAGTCAATTGGAGACAATCCTACAATGTTTTACCACTAGAGGCGCCACTAGCACAGTTACAAAAAAAGCATTCAAAAATACAAAGATGATTTTGTTCTCAATATAAGATAAACTAAATTTATTGCGTTCAATGACAATAATTTGATAAATAAATAATGATTATTTTGTTAATATTAGATGATTTTACAAGATTTTTGTTTAATAAACTTTAAATTAGCACATAAAGTCAAATATCAACACGTAGATGTTGCAACAACGCCACGCTGTTATAACAGATTTTTTAGGTTTGCTATTTTGAAATGGCCATGATATCATCACAATTTTACTATAGCTTTGAGAAATTAAATTAAATTAATCAAAATAACGACAAATTAGTGATATCTTCAAAAATGACGTTTCGTTTTGCTTTTCTGTTCGCGGAGTGTGCTCCATCCACGCAACGCTTTGCGTTTTATGTCCTATTATCTCGAAATACAGAAAATTATACGAAAAAAGTAAACAAACCATGAATTAAGTTCTTGTTACGAAAACGCAGGAGCATAGGCTCAAGTCTACGTTGGGGACAAGAAAATCACAATGAATTTATTAAGTAAGAATAAGAATAAGAAACACAATAGTAACACTGGTTACTAGCATTAAATTGAGTAAATTCCGAAAAATGAGACAAACAAAAGCGCAAAATTGGTGCGAAAGGAATCCGCAAACCTTTTCTTGTGGTGTTTCCACACGTACTGTCAGTGTTATACCTAATTCCAACTATTTTCGTTTTGTGTGTTTAAATAATATGGAATTGCAGGAATTAAGTAAATTACTTATGTTTTAGATTTGAATACAAAATATCGTAGATGCTTTTTTTTAAATAACTGCTGCCATAAATTATATTATGATAAGAAAATTACATACGAATCGTACGATATAGACATTTTTCTTTTAGTTTGGCAAAGCTCATGTGATTGATAACATGGGAAGAAATTCAATAAAAAAAAATTCCCAACGGACTTTCTAAGAACTGGTTCTATAAGCACAGAATACTAAATAGTACTACGTACAGAAGCGACAATCTCCGATCTATATTCTCTATATTAGCAGTCGGTGGCACAGGCCACTGTAGGACACCGGACTCCCAAGCGGGTGGTCCGGGTTCGAAACCGTGCAGTGCTATGTACCAATGAGTTTTTCGTATTTTTCGAAGACTTACGTACATTTACCTACTATTTGACTGCTCTAACGTGAAGGAAAACATCGTGAACCTGTACACTGAGATTACCAGTGCGTAAAATGGGGCAGGCACAAAAGATTCTCAAGGTTCGAAGTACCGCTGGGGTTATTCTCGGCCCCATATCATAAGATAAAGATAAGATAGCTCTATTTTACTATGATTACCAGAGTACTGTATACTAATTTTGCATTTTTAAATGGGATTATTTGAATGAAATGTCTGTCAGTTGTATCCTGTCTATCTCTGGTTGGCAAATTGTATTATTCGTCCTTTCACTAAACGGCGTCGTCAGTTTACAAACGCTCGCTGTTTTGTTTGTTAAAAAAGGGAGAATTATAAATAAAACTATAACTTACATGTCGGAACGAAACCGACACGGATGGCTTCGGTTGAAGGCTAGGGCGGCAAACAGACGTAGAGAAGGGAAAAGCTCGCTGCGCCTTATTTCCGCCCTAGCCTTCGTAGGTTATTTTTTTTATAACAATACAGAAAAAAACGGTTTGCATATTATGCCGAGGTATTTTCAAATTTGCCTGCGGCATTTTACAAAACAGTGAGCGTTTGTAAAAAAGTGAGTACCTATGTCAGATTGTCAGTCTGTCTGTTTGTTACTTCGTCACGTCACGACCGTTTTGTACTGAACCGATTTTGATGCAACTTGGCAGAAGTTCCGAGAAGCACGTAGGATACTTATCATCCGAGTAAACATGTAGTTCCCGAGAGATAATGCTTTCAAATTTCACACGGACCAATCGAAGGCGCGGGCAACACACACTTTAAATTCCTATATTTTAGCTCAGTAAATAATGGAGCTGAGAAGGGTGCGGCTGGTACTCCACTGCCTAGGGCGGGCGGCCAAGAATATTAAGTGTTAATCCGCCTAGCTCTGTTGCCAATAATATGTCTACAGTACTGAATGAGGTAAGCTGTTCGAGAGAATAGTTGCTCATCGTCTCAGAGGACACATGTCGATTGAAGGCTCCGGTCTGTCAACAGTGGATTGTCTCAGTGCTTCGGACGCCCCTTAGAATCCATCATCCTGGTGCAGTGCACGCCTATTATCCCTGTTTACAATGAAGAGCGTACCGGTCGTTCCGTGCCGCCGATATGCTGCCCATGCCTTGTGCTCTGGCTATGACGCCTACCAAATTCGAGCACATAATCACAATGTTCGCATATTCGTTGTATAGGAACGGGTCAGCCCTGGTTTTTCACAAGATTGTCATTTAAACTCGTCTTAGAAATGGTAACGGCAACTTGGAAAATTATACCTATAATAATAATAATAAATCGTTTAATTCAGGCAAAATGCAACTCATACAAATTAATAAATACGAATGTAAAAAGAACTTATCAAACAAAAATAAACTAGGTACCTACTAAATTATGCTATATTACGTTATTTTTTTGTTCGGACTCCGGTGCATGCGCAACCAACTCTTAAAAAATACATTTTATAAACAACTACACATACTACATACATACATACTAAATTTTTTCAACCTATGGAAATTACGCAATGGGAAATATCATGAAGGAACCAACGCCTGCTCCTATATTTTTTACATCATGGGAAATATAATTGCGATTTGCCTTGTTGGTTGCCATTATTTAAACATAAAAAAATAAAACTGTCAAGTGCGAATTGGGCCTAGCTCTACTGGGTTCCGTCTTATCTTATTATAGGGGGCCGGGAACAACCCCAGCAGCGGCACTTCGACCATCTCTCGAAGGATCTTTGAGGATCTTTGTGTCTACCCAATTTTACACATTGGTCATCTCATTGTGCAGGTTACCTCATGATGTTTTCCTCCACCGTTAGAGCAGTCGGTAACTGTATGTAAGTCTTCGAAAAACACGAACAAATTATTGGTAGGTACATGGCACTGCACGGTTTCAAACCAGGACCTCCCCGCATGGGCGGTATACGGTGTCCTAGCTACTGTACCACCGACGCTCTACAGGGATCCATACTATAAGGTTTAGAATTTGTAAGTTTTGAGTTAATTTAAAAGACGAAATGTACCAATTCGGATTTGGGTCAAGTCAAGGGATTACCTACATGATAATATGTGAAATTCGTAAGTATACTGTACAGACGGACGGACGACAGAACGACAGCTGCAACAGGATTCCGTTTCCTGTTATAGGTACAGACTCCTAAAAAAACATTACTTGACCAAAGTTATTTTATTTCGTATCTACATTTAATGTCAAAAGTCATGAATCATGAACAAAGATTTTGAATTTCACGGAGAGGGCGCTACATATAATACATACATAAAGTCCATTTTTTCATTAGACCCACAGTCACAGTCCACAGTCACACTGTCCGCACCAAAAACGTTTTTTTTAACTATGAAATACATATTTTTGTACACAAAATGATCAAATTTCGGCCTTAAAATGCAAAACTATACATTATTTTGATAAATTTTTGAGAAATGATTTATTTTGAGAAATGTGTTTCTACGAAATTATCTTCAAATTTGACAGTTATTCGTGACGGGTATCTGCAGTTTATGAAAAAATGAACTTTTTGTTCGATTTCTGTGGTCATGAAAGAATTAGGGAACAGTATTTTTTCTTTATCTTTAACAAGTAGATAACAAATAGCCGATTACATTAGCGATGGATTAGTTAAAGGAGTAGAATTATCTTTACACTGTCTTTGTCATTGGTATTAATGGTAGGTACGTAAGAGTTCAATGTTAATTTGTGTATACCGCACCGATTTCCAATAAAACTGGTTGTCTACGAAATACAGTCACGCACGCACTATAGCCGCACGCTAAAATCCAATACGTTACCCTGCTGATTTAAGAAAGTCATTCGACTTTATGACTGAAGCATTAATTTAATTAACTTTTACTTTGGTTCGGCTATAGGAGGTGCGTTTGCTTCACAGGCTTTGCTTGCTCGCACACCTGACTGACGCCGGCCAGTGAATGCGCAGTTTGCGTTTGACTTTCGAACGAGATTGCCCGTTGCGCGCGAAAATCTTAGTCAAATCGTAGCTGTCAAAAATAAGGCGGCATTTTTTGGCGGGTGGTTTTGAATACTATAAAATACTAACATATATCTTGTAAATAGCAGTAGTTTTATTGAGTATATAGGTATACGAGTACGCAAATATATAAAATGAGAACTGTCTAGTGTTATTCTTACTATAGAAACTACTAACTTTTTGAATAGAATTGATGCAGTGATTCAGTGCCGTTTTTCAGTGAAAGTGTGATACTGAATTAAAAAATGAAGACTATGCATTACTTAAACGGCGTTTACTTTTTGATATTGGCTGTGATACGTAAGTAATAAATTATGATTTACTTTAAATTATGCATGCAAATTATACAGAACAATCATTCCTTTTCTTTTTGCGATAAAAGTTAACGCGGTTCTTGTTTTCCTATAAACTCTACCTATAATCTATTGAAATCTATTTGAACACAAAAGATCCCCATGGGTCGAAGTGTCGCTGGGATCCCCGGCCCCCATCCAAAGATAAGATCTATAATCTAAGAACTTTATCTATTTATGTATGTATTGTATTTATAATTATTTTATTAAACAAAATACGTGGTACCTAATGATTAATGAATGACCCATCATTCGGGTATTATTGTTCACTCTATAACTAATAATTATTAACCTAATATAAAACTTAGGGTAGTTTTCTTTCGAAATGATTGAATAATTCTTAAGTGTAGAAGGTAAGGCAGGTAAAGTACCTACTATAATTGAATTTACAATACACATAAAACGTATGAGAGTATTTATTAAAAAAACGATTTCCTTGGAGAAAGTGGTTTCTCATTTCAAGCTGATTAAATCCGGCCCTCAATGTCATTTTAATTATAATAATGTTCTTGGAATGCATTAAAATAGTTTCCATTAATTAATGACTCAGAAAGTAATAGGAAATCACTGGAACGCATGAAGGAACGAATGCGCGCCCCTATATGAGTGGGAGACTTTTTCATCTTTAATACAAACTGGAACGCAACTTTTCTGCGGAAAAGTTATTCAGTTCGGATCTTAGTTATATATTTGTCAAAAATAATTGACTATAATAGGTACCTAACTGTTTTTAATGCAATGCCAACAACTCGTTTCTCAAGCTGAACTTAGAACGGTTTAGGCTGCAAAAAAAAAAAAGAAATCCAAACACATTCACGCCTCAGCAACTGTCAAGTCACGGTCACAATGAAACGGTAACACATCGAAATAGCGACTGTAACGGAATAGGTGCACCTGACTCTTGACACACATGAGGTGCGATGCAACCGGCCTGGCTGGTCGCGTCGAGGGACGTGGCAGCCAACGACGTAGCCCAGAAGGTTCGATACTCCAGTCCAGTTGGAGAAATTACCGCTATGTGTGCCTTTGAAACGTAAATCACAATAAACTGGTTGCAACCGTACTTACTACATGGAGGTCAAACAAAATGAATGTGAATTGATAGATTTGTAATCCCTTGAAGAAGTAGTTTATTCAAAATAAAGCAATTTTAAAATACATACTTAAGCTAAAATTATAAAATAGGTACCTAACTATTTTACAAGTAAAAGACCTGGCCCAGGTCCTTTGTATAATTTCGAAGATTTATGATTTATTTCTACCCGTTTTTTAAAATAATACGGTATGATTGTATATTTTAGGGGTTTATTATAAAATTCTTTATGACTAAAAATAAATAAATATCAATCAAACAACTAAATATACAGGTTTGAACCTCTGTGTTCAAAATAAGTATTAAATGTATAATAGTCTAACCGGTCTTTGTTTTCGATTTCACTATATTTTTTGCATATCCGATAGTGTCGTCAGCAGTTCATACGGCCACAAATTAAGCGAGCCCAGTTTTGACCACTTTCCCTCATAAAGAAAGTTTAGTATTCTGGCCTTGTATCAATTTGCATAATTTCTTGGTACCTATACCTAAGAATGCGTTTCTTCTAAAAACGTCGTCTGTTCTTTAGTAAAGTATGCCACATGGTTAGATCTCACTTGTTACTGTGAATAGAAAGAAATATTATAATATTTGATACGATAATAATAAAGATAGATGCATAAAAAATTAAAAGGATTATTTATATTAACTTTTTTAAACGTTTTGATTGGAAATCAAATATACTAAATATATTATATAAATAGTTAATTACCTCATCAGTAGATGGAGATGTAAAGGAATAATCGTACTACATCTACAAAATGTATGCATTTTATGGTAATGAGTAGAATGGGTTTCAAATTAGCCCTGTTAGAGTTCACATCGCTTTCGACGACAAAACGTTCTGTAAATCGCGCAAGGCGACAATGACCCTAAATTATGATGATTCTTGTTGATATCAAACTAATGGGGTTTCGAAATACTAACTTCAAAGCGTGACGAAACTAACAGCATTGTAACAAGAAACTTAAATTTTTAAATCTATACATTAATACAACATTATTAATCATTTTCCATCATCACCTCACCTTGACGAAAAAATCCAAATCCGTAGCTTGCTTAGTAATGTGCGGGTATTACCTATTATATATTTCGTAATGGGAAGTTATTTATAAATTGTGGAGGTATAATGGTGTTCAAAGTGATTACTTACGTCAAAATTAAATTAAAGGTAGCACTTAGTGAAGTGCTCTACCAACCAATGTCATATTTGGAGTACCATTAGATAAATGCTGACTTTGGTTTTCCGGATGGATTTTAACAATGACGTATCGAAGTTACTTTGGACTTTTTAGTTTAGTCAATTTACTTTGGAGAAATCGTCCAAACTTGTTCAAATTTGTTTAAAATGACTGTGCAATAACATAACGGTCGTATACTCGTAATTCTTCATCAATTAAAAATTTCACAGATACCGCTGAGTAACCGGAACGAACATTATAAGTATTAAGGTACAAACATAGCTTGTCCCCAGTATGTACCTGTTTTTTTACTTACTTATTACGTAAATGGATTGAAATATTCGCAACCTGACGTAGAAATAGGTTCAAACTACCCTGATTATGTATACTTCGTTATTTTTTTGTACGAGTCACGGTGTGAAATTTCTGTATTCACGGTTCATAAGATACTTACAGCGATTTAAGTGAGACCAAGTAACTAACTTAACCAAGTAAGTAACTTGGCGGTGCCTATGTCGAAAAATGAAATAAGTTTTGAAAAAATCGTCATTTGTTTATAATGTTCTACTTTTAGTTTATTTTTTTATATTATTAGAAGCGCGAAAAACATTTCGTGCGAAATACATTCGTGAAAATAAATAATTATTAAGTAGGTATATCCGATTAATATGAATAAAATGAAGGCATGCATGTATAGCGGATATGTGTAAACTTTTGCAGCGAACAGTCTTCAACGACCTTTATGAATTATTTATATATTCGTTTGTACGAAAATAGGCAATAAGGTGAAATTATCCTACGAAATAAAAAATATATAACTAATTAACTAACTATCGTTGAAATTAGTATAACTTACTTGTATTCAGGGTTTTTTTTATCTTGGTACCTATTTATATTTATTCACTAATAATCTTTGTTCGAAAATATTTGTTTAAATTAAAATTTGGGCAAAGTAAAGTATACCTACAGATTGAAGTGTCAACGCGTTGGCCAATCATCGACGACTACTTCACTTGAATTTTGAAAACCTACTGTATGTTATACGATATAAAGCTCACATTTCAATGCTTTGCTCTGAGTTGAGTTGGTGCCGGGTTCGCGTCGAGTTGGTATAATATGCGATGACCTTTAATCGCTATTATGTGTAAAGTTATGTGCCATGCCAGTCAAGGGTGAAACATCGTCAGATGAAAATAAGCGATGGTATTGTGTTATTTTAATAATCTCCCACGATTCAAGTGTATAGGCATGCAAGTAAGCAATACTTATTGAACGTTCCTTAGATTTTTTTTACTAAGTAAGTAGGTACAGTTGGCCACAGATGAATAAATAATTATAATTATGGCTTTACTTTGAATAAAGAGTACTTGACTCATATTGAATTGATGTTCATTAATTCAATTTAAAAAATTAGAATTACTAAAATCATTCATTAAAAAGAAACAGTAAATATAATATTATATATTAAAAATCAAATCCTCAGAACAGGAAAAGAAGGAGAAATGTTATGTAGCACCATTTGTATCCGGGCGATGTCGCCCCTTATACATCTATAAAATAACACAGTTATAGCATAATCTCACAGCATACGCACCCCAGGTGTACGTGACCCCACTATTTCTGGAATTCACAGTATCACTTCGATTTTTTAACGTTATTATAGCATTTGCTTAATTACGAGTATTAGTTTCCTGCGCATCTGCGCAGGAACGACAGACAAGGTGCCACGCATAATACACACCATACTCGTATCTCTTCATTCTGAAATCTGTGGTTATATCTAAAACAATATTTTCTATGGAGAGTGTATGATAGCATTTGTTTCCAGCGTTGTACCTAGTTACTTTGAACCTTTATAGGATGGTAGTAATACCATATAAAACATACAATATTTTTTTTAAATAAAAGAAATAGTAAACATCCCTATTCTTCACTCAACGATAATCACCGAGCAGAACATGTTGTATTTCTAAATATATGTAAATTGAAACGTTACTACTCGTAGGACATATTGAGTGTACAGTATGGAAATAATAAGTTAATACTTACGGTACTTATTATTTCTATAGTGATTTCAAAAGGTCATACTTATCTAATCCCTAAAATAAATTGAGGACTATTATTTCCATGATTTGTGAGACTGACTACTAACTCTAATCACCATGGGTATCCAAAAATGGGCAGCGTGAAATTCTTTTATGTAGTCACTGTTGAGTATCGCCATTAAGGCCATCGAGCTCACTGATGAACAAATGCAAACTAAAGTCTGAATAGGTCAGTCAGCCTACCTTTTTGCATTGGAAATCCCTGAGTTTCATCATATTGCATGCAAGAAACTTACAATCTTGCTACTTTACGTGCTCGTACCTATCAAAAGATAAATGCCTATAAGTCTTATTTAAGAAGCTCAAATTATCAGTACCGAAACGTATCAAATTGTTATTACGCCTCAACAAACACCCATGCCTATTTTGCAAAACCCTGTTTATGGCAATAATGTAATAAAATAGCTTAACAAACTGTATCTGCGTGGCTTTTTAGGGATCCGTACCCCGGAGTGGAAAATGGAACTTTATTGCTGTTCGTCCGTCCGTCTGTCACGCGCTTCTAGCTCGTAAACGCGACACGATACGCACTTTGATTTTCATATACATATTATGTATTATTCCCTTGACCCAAATATAAATACTGACTTTATTTGTAAAATTTTATTTTACAAGTAAAGGTCACAAATTTTTTTGGTATTTTTCACAGAAATCGGATAGTTGGACCCTCTCCTATAGAATGATGATGTCAGCGTGAATTTTAAAATCTTTGGTATATTTGTATCCTGTCGTGTGGAGTATCGTTGTTTACAGGTAGTTTATTTCACATACAACACAAGCAGATTACGAATATATTTTTTATTATTTTTCGTTGAGAAAAAGGATGTAAGTGCCCTTTAGTTATCAATTTTAGACCACTTTTGTTATCAGGGTCTAACACATGAATATTATTACTTGAAACTAGGCTAAAATATTGGCCATATCTGTACAAATACTATAACGTGATACGTACGTGTACGTACGTATACGAGTAGTTTGTAAGTTGTGAGTGAAATATACGCTCAATGTTTACAAATAGTCCGTAAAATAGAACGGAACCCCATAGATATGGCGAGACCCGACTCGCACTTGTCCGGTTTTTTTATATTAATATGAATGCTTATTTCCACAGAAAAGTCATAATTCCAACGCAGATCTCGTTGTCTCTCCCACATTATGCAACCATGACCTCCACCGTTGGGTTGACACATTATTTCTCTATTACTATTTACTCACTATGTATTTATTAGTCGTTGGTCAATATTTTATGGACATGTTTCGAAAGATGCTATTAAGAAAACACGATACAGCCATTTGTACGATTTCGTTGAATTTCGCATCCTTCATTCTTGTTTGATGAATCTTAACACATAACCGTTAACTGTTCGGGAACGCTGAAAGTAGGTAAACAAACTTAATTGAAAGTACTTCTATTGTTTGTATTGGGTTGGAGTTTAAAAGTCACTGGTGATTTGTAGCCAGCCATTTAACTGGAAATTATTATAAGCCGTAGTCCCTACAGTCATATATTATATTATACAGTAACGTGTGTTACTGAAGTTATTAGTCAAATTTTTATTGGTTGTACCCTCATAAATGAGTGTTAGTAACTTTCCACATAAAAATTCAACAGCGCAAATAAATAACTAGCCTTACAAAGCTGTCGGCTCAAGGTCCCTGTAGATACCTGATGAAATTTTGGCTAATGTTTTCGTTAGCACCCTGTATCTATGTTCTAAATACAATCTAAATCTATATTTTCTTTGGTGCTATTTACTCATATTCTGGGAACGTGGAAGTGCTAAACGCAAGTGTAAAAAGTGGAAAGTTAATGCCAAAAGTGTTTACTTACTTCTTGAACGATTTATTCAGTTTGTTTAACCTAAGACTGTTGTGAAAGTTTTATACCTAGAATGGTCGAATTCACACGATTACTCAAAATAAATTAATGTTTAGCTACCTAAGCCAAGGTGGGAGCTAGAATTCCGGACTCTGATGCCGAAGGTCAGGGTTCGAAACCATACAATGTCATGTAATATAGGTACTAATGAGTTTTCGCTTTTTTCAAAGACTTGCGTGTAAATTTACTAACTGCTCTATCGGTGAAGGATAACATCGTAAGGCAACCTGTATACTGAGATAACCAGTGTGTTAAATAGGGAAGACAATGGCAAACCACTCCATTTGATCCGCCAATTAAGTTATTCTATGTGGTAAATTCTATAGAATGATCACGATCCTCAATCGAAGGTCAATGTGAGCTAGAAATCCTGCAGCAACAAGCTTTGGTTATCGGATTATTTTATTATGACTAGATTCACATACGCCTGCCAAGCAGTAGTTTATTTACAAGTGGGGCTAAAGAAACTTGCAAAATGTGACCCAATCATGCATACATACATGTGATGTTAAATAAAGCCTTGTAAAAATTATATTTTCATATATTCATGTGAATTTGCAAGTGAAGAAAGGAAATAGTGCTTTTAGCAATGTCTGGTCAAAATGTTTGTACTTCGCTACATATTAAGTTTCTTGAAGATGTTGTGAAATTAACTAACGTTATCAAGGCATCAGCAATTCTTAAATTGAATCTTAATTTTAGTCTTTATCTTTAATTTTAGTCCCCAAAGTTGAAAAAAAGGGCAAGGCATCTGCGTGTATACTTACTGGAATTATTTTTGAGAATTTCTAAATTTCATATACAATTTGTGATCGTAACTATTATTTTTCTATTGGTATTCTGGGAATCTGCCGTGAACTTGCAATTATAGAGAAATGAGCCTAGGAAGGAGACAGTTATTGGAGCGAGCGAGTGAAATTGTCTGTGAAATAGACGTTTATCGATATCGTTGTGTCTATTTGTAGGTTATAGCACAATGAACATTGTCACGGTTGCACCATGTAACTATAGTATGTAAAATTATCTATATTATTGGTCTAATGGGGATTCCAAAGTACTTATCAAGATTTATTAACAATCTTTACGCGTAGAATGCTTTCGAATGCTTTTATATAAAAGACATTGACGAGAGTTTTTTAATAAGCTTCAATTTTTTCGTGACTAGTCTAAATAAAATAGTACTCTGTGGTACTTAGGTATTATTATGATCTACAATAAAAAGAGGATGCTATACTTAAATTATACCTGGGGAAAGTTTCCACTTAGAAATAAGTAAATATAAATGAATGAGGCTGTAAGTAACCTTATGCTCACTTTTCCGTGCTATTCACACCTCAACCAAAGCACAAATACGAGTAATGAATTATTCTGACGAAGTTCACTGCTTTCCAATGTTTCATATTGTGGTAACTAACCATCACTCACTATGTAGATAATGATTTTGACTGTACAAAACCCGAACTTTGGTGTCGTTTTGTCAAACCATATATTATAAAAACCTGGTGTCCTGAAAATCATATATGAGTCAGATAACTTATTTAATATTTATGTTATGCTCGTTTTACAGTATTTGCAAATGCATATTAATCTCATTTAGCCTGTTAACATATGTACCTATTTATGTATGGAAATTCGTCCTAGATACTTTATTACCCAAACAGCATATCTAAGGTTTTACCCAAGCGACCACTGTTTGACCATGAATGCCACGCTAAAATTTGCATTAACAGATGACCAAAAGCGATTCATATAAAATCATGACCATGAGAAATGAGCATTCAGAAGGTATACCTATTTATGATTTCGAGTTATGATTTAATTTGTTTGACGTGGTAATTAAGTAGGTAGAGTACCAGGTCTAAATAATTGTCTAGGTTAGAAGCTTTAGAAGGGATATTTTACATTGAACGATTTTCTCGCTACGTCGCTTTTACAGACGGTATACAGAAAAGGGTTGATTAATTTGAAGCCAGCAGGAAGAGGTCGCGATAGTTCAGCAGGTTAGAGCACTGCCACGGAATGGCAAGGTCGCTGTTCAAAACCTGCTCGCGGAAATTCTTTTAACCACCAATTTTTAAGTACGCCTAACAACATGGCTGAATAATAATTATGATTAAAAATAAATTATTCTCAACCAGAATTTAACCCGGAATCACTTACTCAGAAGTCACATATTGGCTATGCATTATGGCCATAAATTGTCCATGACGATATAAGTCCTACTTATATCGTATCGTCAACAGAACCACAAGACAGGGTAGATTTTTTCGGATAAGTTCGGCCTAAACTATAATCTCATTTCCATTGTCGAGGTACAGGCCTCCTCTTTTACAAAAAATGGGTCAGCCAAGGTCTCTCAGAAATTCCCCCTCCCGAAACTCCAGAAATTAATACAAAAATTCCTTAGTACGAACCATCTTAGACTGCTCTATCCCGATTTTTTGAGGCTAGAGTCAGCAGGGAAGTACGAAATATTTGATAAATAGATACTCGTAGATATACTGCATAAACATTGGAATAAGAGGTACATGGCGATATCAAATGGATTCCCTAAGAAGCAGGTGTAATCTTACATTTCTCAAGAGTTTCTCAATATTAGCAAGCGCCCATTCAAAGTCAAAACGAATGACGGCTTACGAAAGTTAATAACCTGTTTTAACATTTTTAATAGAAAACTGAATCGCCTTGAACTAAACTTATACAAATACCGACAGCTATTGTTTTAGGTGTGATCTGTAGGTTACATGGTAATAATTACGTAATAATAATCGCGTAATCCGGTTATCAGCGTAAACAAAAATGGCGATGTACCATACATTTTAAGGCCCAGTGCATATATTCCAAAAACATATTCTACAAATTCTTCATTCCCGACTTCTAAAACTGAACGACTTATATGAAATAACTTAGCATAAAATTATATTTAAAATGACAAATATATAATTAATGAAGAGGTCTTCGTTTATTTTATATAGGATTGCGACACAGGGCCCTGTTATAGCTGGGCCCTGTGTCACCATCCTTCTTTTCGAAATTCCGTTAAAACTCAGAATATCGCATAGAGATAGTCTCTCTATAGACGGGGGTGGCCCCGATCATCCACTTGGAGGCCTCTCCCGATCTAGAGGACTGGGCTCATTAATAGGGATATTGTTTATAATTTAATAGGGACGTTAACGGGGTCCATCCTGCAGCTTGGGAGAGGACTCTATGTGGATTGGGGCCATCGTTGTCCAAATAGTGACTATCGATACGCCATATTTCGTATTTTCGCGAAATCTCGAAAAAATCCCGAAAATCCGGATTACGCGATCTTACGCTGACATATACATATTTTGTTTGTTATCGGAATCGAATCTTCTGCATGCTGTGATAATCGATAACAGCTCTACTAAAGTTTTATTAATATTTTGTTCGTATTAAAGTTAAGTTTTACTTCTTTTCATAAAACAAATAAGCGTTAAAATAACACGCAGTCGTCTTTTATGTATTAAACTTTTGGTAATATGGTCAGTTGTTGAAGGATTTAGCCTCCATATATACCTACTGTACGTATCGCAATATTTGCAAATATATTATTATTTCCAAACCTCACTGTTGCCAATTTACAATAGATGAAAACCTGTATTGCATATCTTTCTGTATATTTAACTTTCACGATTGACTTTTTAGTGAAAGGATCGACAATACAGATAAGGCAAGACTTACTGCAACATCAGATATTCGAAAATAAGTTTATCATGACTGCTTTGAATCGATTGCATTGCCTTCATACTGTTGAACTATAACATTTACGTGTTAAAGGAGTTTTAGTAAGTACGGGTATATATTGTGTTTGTGTGTTAAGTACACTCTTACAAATATCTATGTTTAATTTAGGCATTTAATATTGATCATATAAATATGAATACGTATTGTACTTAAAATACGTATTGTACAATGAAGTACGGAGAATAGAAAATGAATTGAGTTAATATAATCATACATATAACTTCGTTAATAGATATTATTTTATACATTTGAAAATACTTTTACCGCTTACTAACTACCACAATAAATTATTGTGTTCAGTTGTTTTATTGAATAAGTCGAAGCAGTCTCCGCACACTGTAAGTTACACTATTGTTAACTACAGATTCAAGAAACTAAACAATAATAAAGACACGAGTTTTATGGAAATCATTTAGACAAATCCTAGTGAGAGGCAGTTTTATTACGCGTGAGCAATAGCTATCGGTGGGCATCATACTCCTATTTTCCCTAGATATAAGATCATATAGTGAAATCTCGCAGTTTATAGCTTATTATTATTTTATCAGTAGACAGTTATTTTTTATGTGTTACGTCGTCGCCCGTAAAGTTACCTATCTCTAGAACTCGTTTGACTGGACAATATTGTAGGTACGAGTATATAGAGTTACGAAAACTTTTCCAAGTTTTGTTGCGCTTGCCCAACATTGAAGACATTTTCTATTGTTATATTACAAACAAACAACAAAGTATCTACACTTTAATTTATGTAACGACATGTGTTGGAATATTTAATTTAATTTTATGGCTATTTGGTAGGTATGCTAGGACATTTCATGAAATATTATTTAAAATCGCAATCTACGTCTACGTAAATTGCATCAAGATCAATATTAATTATGAAATTAGGTATTGTTTGTCAAGAAAAGAATACCTAAAATGTAATATCATTGTATTGAGATCATTGTCAATATCATTATTTACCATTAACCTGCGCCTGGCCGTGTCATTGAATGAAGCGGTGTTAGATGGTTATCGTTGTGTCTGACACAAGCAGGCATTTCATTGCGTTAAGATTTTTTTCTATTGTGAAGAAATTAAATATGGAATTACTGTAGAGTTGTTATCTGATGTTCTCTTTTTCGTCCCTAATGTTATAAACAATGAGAACTCATTTGGATTACGAGTAGACGTCCAACAACTATTTTAAATTTGTTTCCGAAGGAAGCGGATTATTTCGTCAAATCGAACAGTACGTGTGACATGGATCTAATATAGCACCAATATTATATACCAATTATAAACTTGTATTTTATTTTCCCATGAATTGTCTAGGCACACATTGTTTTTGTGACAGAAAGGCCGTAGTGAGAATTTACCGTACGGGACCGAACAGTTTTCACCGTTTCCCTATTCAACAATAGTCAATATTTACAGCTAGAGAGCGAAGCGTGGAGTTTTACTGTGTGAGTGTGTGGCTATGAGAACAGCGAAAGTGTTTACAAGAAAAAAAACTATAGCAAACAACAGTACAGCTGAATAGGTTAGAGAGTTAATTTTGATCACAGATAACAAGTATGATTTGAGACAAGTATGTATGCATAAAAATGTTATGCACATTTTTATGCATACCTGTAGGTAATATACCAGGTATAGGTAGGTATAGGTATCAATATACCTATACCTACCTATACCTGGTATATTACCTACAGGTATGCATAAAAATGTGCATAACATTTTTATGCATACCTATTATGATGTCTATTTTTATGGTATATTACAATTAATATACCATAAAAATAGACATCTGAAATCTTATTTGACCTGTGGGTGAATTTAGCCATTTATTTTATTACTTCAATATATTTTGTTACAATAACACTGACAGTTGCAATCTATACCTAACGGAAAAAAACCGTTAATCGTTTATAGTACATTGACCATCTTTTTTTAAAGTTAAGTTTACGGATAAAGTATTGAGTAAACACGCAGTTAAACTGCGTATCCATAGATTACCTATTAGTCAATAGAGTATTGCTTTTTAATTCATCTATTAAGCACCTACTTACAATATTTTACAGAAGTTAGAATATTGGGTAGAAATTTCGTCATAAACATTAACCTTGTTCAGAATGTTCGTCGTTAATTAAGCGCTTAACAGTTTGAAAGACCTTCTATAATCATTGAAAAGACCTAAAATTGCGACAATCCTTTGTTGGTCGATTAACTACACAGGATGAGTAGGCAGCAATTAATTATTAGCCAATAAGTTTGTGAAATATGACTTAGCACCATAACTTAGACTTTAGATCCTGGCTAGAAAAATATAATAAAGACCAAAACTCGGGAAACGGTGGCGTAGTGGATGCGGGACTTACATGGTGAAGGTCCGAGTTCGAAACCATGAAATTTCATGTAGGTACCACGAAGGAACGAATTGACGGTTATGCTTATGCATATGCTATGAAGGAACGAATGCCGAATCCATATCATGTACCAATTCTGAGAGTTTTTAGGATTTTTCGAAGACTTACCGACTGCTCTAACGGAGAAGGAAAACAAGGAAATCTGTACATCTGAGGAAACGGAAACCATCACAAAACCATTTATTACACATTTCCGGAAGTTTTTGGGAGGAATTGCCATAATTATACAGCTCTTTAATCGGACATCTGTGTATAAGGGAACGATAGATTTATTCGAAATTTTCTGAATGCCTACGGAGTTGTTGTAAAAAATGTCGTGTCTAAAATTTCAGTTTGACAGTCATGTCAAACTGAAATGTCCAAATTGATATTGCTAGTACATAGTATCTAGGACTAGTACATACTTGTAGTAAATATTGAAGAAATTGGGCAATGGAAATGTAATAAGTAAAACCTACGATGCTGGCTACTGGCATTTATTTTCACGTCACGTATTGAAAAAGTGAATTTCACTTAGAAATACATTGCTGTATGGGAACTATAATGTTTGAAATAGCCTTGATCGGAACGGTCAATGTTATCGTAGTCACGTTTGAACCTCGATGTTATAAAGAAATGTGCGGAATGGATGTGATTTATTACTTCACCTTTATAAACTTATATAAAGATAACAATGACTTTTGACCAGGCACTTATGCAATTATATTAGTGTACACAAAATATTTATTTAACAAATTAAATTATTCTTCTATTTGAGAATAATAGTTTTTTCTGCCCTAAGGTTACATGCACCTTGACATAATATATATAGGATGATGTAATTTTTATTTTACTAACAGAAAATCAAGGGTGTTATGGCACATTAACAATTTTCAGACTAATTTGACAGGTAGATATACCAGAAAGAAGTATTAATTAGTGCCAATTTAATTTAACATGGAATCAGGCGTAACTATGCGGAAATGCATTATAGGAATGAAGGACCCGCACTCACCCTTTGAATCGCCTCCCTCCTCCCTCCTACAACGATTACCAAACCGATTGTAAATCCTGCGGGGTTTTATTATTAATATTGGATTAGCAGACAGCTAGTGCTGGTTAGCCTCTTACTTCAAGTTTCGTAAGTGGCTGATGAATCTATTCTTGAATTGGTTTATACGTTATCAGTTAGTTATCAGCATTCATAACTTGCTCGAGGGCGTTCCACGGGATGTATGTCTGGTTAAATAAGAGATGATGTTTTGGTAGTGTGTTAGCCGTATTCTGTACTAGTTGTGTCTCCTCGAGTGCTCTTCCGAGCTTACTAGAAATAAATTTCTCAGTTCATCTGTGTTATAAAAGTTATTTAGAATATTGTAGGTTGTCTCGTCGCTGTTTCAGTGTCGTTAAATTCAGTATTTCCAACTTCTTCTCATGCTCTAGGTTCTAGAAACCTATAGGTAGCTTTGTACTCTCTTTAAGATCGCAATATCTTTCACAAAGTATGGATTCCGTATCTAAAAACCGAACATCAAAGTTGTTAATCGTAGTCCAAAGTTTGCTAATCGATGGGGAGGGCGAACCCGAGCGTGACTACCGGGTTATTTTTTTCTCAGTATTTTAATACTATTAGGTAGTTGCGGCCATGTCATAGCCATACTGATCGTGGTCATCAGATATACCATATCCAAAGTAAAATAGCGCTCTCACAGTATGGTCGGTGACCACTTTCACCGCAACGCAAGCGCCGTCGTCTCGCCGATCGCTCATGCAAGTGTGGTGAATCTTTGTGTAAATTGTTTTTATTTACATCTATTTTTACTGACCTCTACAAAGAAATTCAGTGGAGTGCACAAAAAAAGAAGTGTGTCAACGGGTAGGTTTTGACTGTGTTGAATAAAGATTGATGATATTCGCGCCGGCGAATAAAAAGTCATGCATTGAATACAATGAGAAGTCTGCCATTCAGTGGTTTAAAATTGAGTATAATACGATTCTACGTAAAATTCTTTTCATTATCTAAATACTCGTACCTATGAAAAACTTGCAACGCCGGAGAGAGAGTGAATAAACTTGAGAAGACTGTGAGGTAAGAGGCTCCGCTCAGAGCGTAGCCCACTGAAGGCTGAATAGTCATTATCTAAATACTCGTACCTATGAAAAACTTGCAACGCCGGAGAGAGAGTGAATAAACTTGAGAAGACTGTGAGGTAAGAGGCTCCGCTCAGAGCGTAGCCCACTGAAGGCTGAATAGTCTGTATTTAACGTAGCTACCTCATTAATTACTGATTGATATAATATATTACATACTTGTAACGTTAAAACCAATGCCATTGGGCATTCTCTACTCCAAATCCGGTTTTATGTTACACATATGTACAGATAATCGCCCATAGATCTTCGTAGATATAAACAGCATTAAAGTTAGTAGTTCACTATGTCAGTACTCAAGATCATACGGTGCAAAAACACATGTTTGTCTGTCAAGTCGTATCTATCAACGCGGATCGTGATTGGATATCGCTCGGCCGACTTTAAGTTATTTGCTTTTACATGCCAGTAACTCGCTTATTTCTCGTGTTCTTTCATCTTCCTTTACGAGTATAAGGTGTTACAGATATTTTTTATAAAATAATTCAAGTACTCAAATAAACAATGCAGATACTCGTAACTATATTTTGTGTGCCAATTTCAAAATCATTATCATCATCATCATCGGCAGTTGAGTCTAGTATTAGACGTAGTGGTATCACGACTCCACTGTTTTGTTCAAAATACCCATATGTATTTCGTAACAAATTCAAGAACCGTATGCTCCAATACTAATATTACAGCACGAATAAATTGAATAACTTTGTAGTAGCTATATCGTAATGGCTAGCGTAATCGCAAAGTGAATCAAGTAGAGAAACTACACGCTTCCGATGAAAAACAGTTTCCGGTTTAGCGTTATATCCTGTGCTCGGTTTGCAAGCCCTATATCCCGTTCGTTTACTGTAAGATTTCGTTCGTCAGTAGTTTGATTTTTCTATTGGGGAATAATGGTAGCCACTAGATTCTGCGGAAATCCATTATTAATTATTAAAATTAATGGTAGTTACCATATCCTATAAGCTGGCAAAAAAAGCTGGCTTATTGTGGCAGACAATAGGGTAGTATAGTAGTAGTATAGTAATATCCAAGTATCAAATATTAAATGCATTTCTTAAAAAAATAAGAAATAACATAGATAAAAATAAATAAATTGATGGTCAAGTGTGAAAAAATAATAAAATATCGTTGAAAAATAAAATAGCTATAGGCAATAAAAAATCAGAACGGTAGAAAGAAACGGCAATAAGTATTATGAGGTCAGTGTTCCCTAGCGCCATATAAGTAGGTACTTCTTCTAAGTCGTTTTTCCTCATTGCTGAGAGTCGTGATCATTCTAAGGAATTAATCACATAGAACGACTCTCGTGGCAGATTTAATGGGGTGGTTTGCCATTGCCTTCCCCATTTCACACACTGGTAATCTCAGTGTGCAGGTTTCCTTACGATGTTTTCCTTCACCGTCAGAGCAGTCGGTAAATGTACATAAGTCTTTCGAAAAAACCGAAAAACTCATTGGTACATGGCATTGCATGGTTTCGAACTCGGACCTCCCGCATGGGAGTCCAATGTCCCAGCCACGACGCCACCGACGCTCTACTAAGTAGGTACTAGCTGCATATAAAGGACTGTTTTACTAAAAAGGGACAGAGCATCTCTTAATCTTATAATCTTTATTATACACACATACAAAATACAAAACTAAGTTGTTTTGTATTTTGTATGTGTGTTGATAACAAACTAACTTAACTCTCCAATATTAACTTTAATTATTAATATATCTGAGGTATCGTAAAACTAATTTTAGATCCTTCTTTAGGATGTCCATGTACTCGTACCTAATTTGAATGATGCAATAAAGTGGACCGGATAAGTGCAATCTCGCGCCCTGTTATGGGTTATTACAAACTTAATTATGTTAGTAGATAGTTAGGTTCATACCTACTTGATAAAATATTTTAATAGTTTAAAAAAAACACATTGTCGAAAAACTTAGTAGGTGGGTATTTTACTAATAAATATTTCACTCATAAACCTTGGTATATTTAAGGCGAGTAAATCCACGTGCTTCATCTTCACTTACAGTCAGTGTAGGTAACGTAGACATAAGCAAAGCACCGTACATTACTTACATTTCCTGGTCATCATCAGACCCTGAAGGTTTTCGGTAGATGCCAGAAACGCACTATGAACCTTAATATTTGAGCTCAATTTCGAACTATCTAGCTATTACCGTTCTAGAGATCTCATCTGACATCAAAGATACTCCAAGATCTTGGAAACCACTGGTCTAATTTTTATAAGACATGACTCCCGACAAAATTCTCTATTAATTAAAAAAGCCGGATCCAAATCGGATCATCCGTTCTTATGTAGGATTGTTTACAAATTTAGCCCTTCCGTTAGTTGTGCTGTAAGACCTTGCTTCGTGCCATATTTCATGATTCTAGGTGTTGACCTAGAATCATGAAGTATAGGTTTTGATGAGTGAGCCTGTAAGTATCAAAATATATGACACTAGCTGTTGCCCGCGACTTCGTTCGCGTCATATAGCCTATGTCACCCGGGGATAGTGTAGCTTCCCAACGGTGAAAGAATTTTTCAAATCGGTCCAGTAGTTTCGGAGCCTATTCAATTCAAACAAACAAACAAAAAATCAAACCTTTCCTCTTTATATATTGTATATGGCCGTATCTTCCGATTGCATTTAGTTAGAAGCTTGAATTTTTACAGCACCAAGGGACCATAGACCTTAGTATTTGATATTAATTAGAACTTGATACCTGTACCCGTTCCTGAGCAAAAACGTCTTGAGAGACGGACGACGGACGGACAACAAAGTGACCCTATAAGGGTACCGTTTTTTCCTATTGAGGAGGAACCTTAAAAATAAGGTTAATAAACAAGAAACAAGCAAATTTAACAATTGTCAATGGTCAATTTTAAATAACGTAACCATAGAAGTAGGAGTAATACGAGTAGCATCCTCTCGTCCACATGAGTAACTACAATAGTGCGAATTTCAAAAAAATTGGTTGTAACCTTCTCGATTTTTATTGAAATTTATTTATATTTTATATTTGCATGTTGTGAGTATGTATAATCAAATGCATGTAATAGGTATACCTTGGTCGGGGACAACCACTATCGATTAAAAGAAATATAAATATATGTCTTTACTAATCGTATTTTTTACATATTTAATTTCGCGTTAGATGGATGGAAAATTTAGACATGGTTTTGTAATTCTATATACATAACGTTGTAAATTGTGTTTTATTTTGAGTCAGTAACGATAAAGTTAATTTTTATTTAAAGTACAATGTCGAATTTGGCCTACGACTTACGCGATAATAGTATAGTTTATACATTGAAAGCAATATCACTGATTAATTATTCATCCAGAACAAACTACCTTAACTTTACTAGTATCATAATGAGATATTATGAGCAACAGGATAATGACAGTTTATACATTTTTTACCAAAAAAAATCCTTAGCAACCTCTTAGCAACGAATCGAAAAATTCCAATGTGTTTTGACAGTTGTGCCGATCTAAAAGTGTAACGATCTGATTGTCGTGTACTCATGTCCAACCTTACTCTAATAATGTAAAGGTCTTTGATTACGACAGTACCATAACCCAATGGCCACTAATGGCTCCAATAACAATATCGTGGTGTATAATAGCGTAAAACCGCAAAACAAGTGTATTCCGCATGGGTGTTTACGGCCACGTAATCACCGCTACCTATATCGAGCGTTTCGAAAGTCGCGACCTTGTGTCATTCTCGATCTTGAGTTTATACGTTAAGGCAAATGTGTTTGGAATGCTCAATACGTAGGTAGACATGATAATAAGAACACCAGTATTTATATCACTGCAGTGCCGCTGTCCTAGTCAAATGTATGCAAATTTCGTTGTACAGTTAGCAGTAAAGTGGGTGAAAAATGGCTAAAGATTTCAGAGAGGCAAATCACCATTTTTTTAAAATTGCTGGTCGGATTCTGGAATATCTCTCTTCTAGAATTTAGTTTAATATAGTTTAGAATATTATTATTAATGTTTACTCACTTACACTTCAAGTCAACTGGTTAAATTTTCCTGAGGAAGTTTTTAAATCTTGTACGTTTCAGGGTAAGTATATTATATACATCTTTGTAGTTATTGCGACATAATTGGTACATTGTTTCGTACTTTTAACAAGGTCTAACCGAGACCCTAACTGACTGACAGTCTGTAACCCCTGATCCTTTACACCTAACGTACAATAATGTTGCATAAAATTAAATAGCACGCAAGGCTATATATAAGGTTGTAAAATTAGTAATAAATTACTCAATAAACTTTAGTCCAAATTGTCTATTTACTAAAATGAAAACATTCGAAGTAAAGGTTTTTTAATGTATTTACTTAATGGTTTCCATAGGTATAATATTTATTGTACATAAAAATCCGTACAACTATTAAATTTAAGTTTTCTGTAAGTGATAATGATAAATGATTTTGTAGTAAGTATCATGAACGCAAGGCATTAGATCACTAGGCCAACATCATCTAACATAAAGTAATGTAGTTGTAATGATCGTTTTATAATGACGTTTTGTTACGCAATACTTCCCCTGCATATTACTTAGTTATATATTCATTAGATACATGAAAAGGTCAAGTTCAAGATCGGGATACTACTACATCTATGTAGTTAAATACTTCGGAGCGTCGATCGCTATATGTATTCTGAGGAAAAAGTAGAAATTTGTTAAATAAAAACCGTTTAGCGTTTGAGGGTAACACACAACTAGTAAATCAGCTTATTTTGGTCCCCACCCGATAGTAGTTCACACACAGCACCTACATACCTGCCTGCCTGCGCCGGCGCCGGCGGCGACCCGCTTCTGGCGCTTACACGCGCTATCGGCGTATTCCAGGCCGCTTCTCCCCGACCCCTCCCTCCCCAGCGACGTCCTAAGCCGAGGTCCGTACCCACCTGGGTGCCCTTAGGCAGTCGCTTCTTATAATAGTTTTTAAGTCCTCCTCTAGGCTGGAGCGCACTTAGCGCTCGCCCCAAAAACCCCGGTGAAGCTGTAAAGGTCATTAGAACCAACAGCAATTATCAGTACGAAAAAAACCCAAAAAAACCAGCTTATTTTGGCTATTAAAGTACGTAAATGTAATACTTTAGTTGACCTAGAAATATAGAGACAATATTTTCCTATATACCAAAAAATAATATATGCAGCAATTATATTTTGAATCAAAACGAACTGATACTTATTATTCTGATCGATGTTGCGTAGGTATCGTAAAAAGTCGAGAATAATCAAAAGTACGTAGAACGTAATTTGTACGTAATAATTTGTTAGCTTGTTTGTAAGTTTCTGCATGCGGTGTTCAGTTCACCATTAGTTTTTGTGATTTCGTAAAAAGACCAAGTTGGCACACCGCACCGCAGCAGCTACTGTCGTAGGTATTAATGAATGTCTTACATCACTAACTTTGTCTTCAACTAGTGGTGGACAGGGACTATACGAAAAGCGTTTATAAAGATTTAATTATGGTGAAAATCAATCCTACGCTATAGAGCAAGAGTAAACTCTACTGTTAGGTACCTAGGACTTAGGTTTGAGAATCTGTAAAATATGTTTTGTGTCATCCAACCCGTGTTTTTATTTTAGTTGCTTCAACTAAAATTCAATTAAAGGTTTGTTCGTAATGGTGTGTTACCCTTGGACTAACTGATTGGCATGCACTGCAAGTAGAATCAATCTACTGGTATTTATAATTATAATTGTTCTTTTTTGTCTTTCGTTCAAATTTTGTTAGTTTCATATTTTCTTGGTTTCTGTTCTGGTCTGGCTGGTCACAGAAGTGATCTGTCCTCTGAGATACAGGAATTTCCTAGTTCGAAGGTCAGCGTTTATTGTAACTATTTGCTCAATAATTTTATTTAGTTTAATATAACCTATGATTAAGTTCCTACTGGTGTATGGACTATGAATACTTTGTCATCTTACCGCACAAATAAACTATTCTTATAATTCATTATTGTCTTAAAATATTAGACTATAATAAATGAGATACGATACGATAGTTTTGTTCCTATAAAAGTTGTCAGACTGCTGAAACTCCCATGGTGAGTCGAGGTAGACCAAACATTTAATGTAGTATCAAACAGTGAAGCTGGCACTCGATGAGATAAGTTCCCCGAAGTCGATGGCCCCAACTCCGACTCTAATTACGCTGAAAAACCTGTAGAAAGCGACATACATAACTTAACATGTCACTTTCAAGGTTGATTGATAGATGACAAGTGTATACTTACTTATCAACAATACATAGGTAATAATTATTTATATAATAATTTACGAGTAAAGTGGAAATCTTACGCGAGTGTCAAACTGTCACTGTCAACTGTCTGAAAAGAAAATAGTTTCAATTTTGAATTAAAAATAAGCCTAAGAAATTTGAAAGACTTGATGGACTCTACAGAGTACTATAATACGAGTATATACTGACGTTAATTCTACTAACAACCTTAACAGAAATCGGTTTTATTTTTTTGCGATTTGTTTTGTTTAGTAAGTTGCCATTATTTATTATAAATTCTACTCTTATATAGTGCTACATTATGAAGTTTCTTTAGATTTGTAATTCTTTAGATACTAAGGTAGTATATAGAGGTGATACTTAATGAGCAATTGTTTTTGTCACGCAAAATTAAAATGGGACGAATTAAAATATAATGCCCGCTGTACACACTCGGCGAGATACCACGATACTGACCGAGGACAAGTGTGTACACGGCAGTTCTCGCCTCGCCTCGTTCATTTTTGCCATACCTCGCCGCCTCGTCCTCGCCCTGCCTCGGGGTGTCTCGCCGAGTGTGTACAGCAGGCATTATATAAGTAGGTGTACCCGGTGGTGGAGCTAAAACATTGAAATTTCGTAAACTAACAGTAACAATAATTTTCAGCCTTAAATCAAGTGCCGTCCACATACCTCTTGGCCGGACTAACTTTCTCGTAGAAATGGAAAGTGACCCGTGTTTTGATATTTATACTTACCCACTATTATTAATAATAACTGTTGTCAACGCAGGTGTGTGTGTAGTATCTGAGAAAGTGAAGTACCTATTTGAGAAAAAAAGATTAAACAATTTATATTTATCCTGAGATTTACTTCAAAGAATAGAGAACTAAAAACAAGTGCGTAAAAGTAAATGTTTTCTCAACACACGATTTGAAACAATGGCTGTACGGTCTCACTAAATTATGTATTCTGTATATAACAAAATATGTGTATTACAGAACGATTAAATATTGCTGCCTGAACAACTTTTTCAATTTGGATGCAATTTGAATCTTTCTGCTGATCGGTTAGAAACTATTCGATTCTGCGTAGAAAAATTGCACTAAGTTGTGGAGGCGAGACCATTATAGGTATTGTGTATTTGTGTTACACCCTGTATTTAGTCAAACATACATTACTACGTGACAACTTAAAATTGCAGAGAAACGTAAGTGTAAAGTTATAATTTGTTTAACAAGTTATGTTTTGTTTTCTATAAGACGTGCATTTATGTAAGAAAAACCGCAAAACAGTGAAAGGTGTAGTAAGTAACTAAAAAGATATAATTAGTGTATTGCTCAATCATTATGCCGCAAAATATATCTTCCATTCATACATCCTAGCAAGTAGAAGTTATACTTTTTATTTATCGCATTATTAGTGGTAAGTAAAGTTACATTTCAAGATATTGTAAAAATCAATTTAACGTCGTTACCGTAACAATTTTACAATAAATTCACATTTATCACCTAATTGACTCTAAACAATGGTGTGCGACAACAAATAATACCTTCAAACGATTGTTATTACGAGAGGCGTACAAATCATGCGATTTCATGCCGATTTGGTCACAACGATGCGAGTTTGTTTATTACAGCCACGTGTTATAGAGATCATTGTTCGTTTTCCATTTACGGTAGGTTGATCTCGATACACATTTGTTTTCACTTTTCAGTAAGAAAATGTGTAGTATCGACTAGATATACTATCAAACAAAATAATATATTTAGGGGTCATCAGTCGTATAGGAGCAATTACGAGTATATATTTGTGTTGTTGATTGATTTGTATTTGTTTGCCTAGTTTGCTGACTCTACATTTCCAGTAAGTAAGCCAGGCCTTTCTCCGAAACATCCGGCTGAGCTCGGACGTCGAACCGGTCAACTGATTCATATATTTAGTGTTATTTATTCACTTTTGTATTAGTCACTGTTAACGTTAGCTCGTTATAGTGAAAGTGGACTTTAAAAAAAACATTCATATTAGTTTCGCAAAATAAGTAGGTACTTAGATAATTAATTAACGATGAACTAAATGTGTCGCAAGAAGCCGTTAAAGACAAAATCTACGAGTAGAGAGACTACACTACGATACATTTATACATTTAAATGATGGTAAGTAGGTATTTGCGTAGAGATTAAGGTGATTAGATAGATAAGAGAGAGAGAGAGAGCTTTATGTTTTGAATATTCAACCAATTTTGCGGTTTTGTAAAATGAGTTTCATGATTTTATTCATCCATTCAGTGAAGGAGGTCAACGAGTTTTTAATTATTTCAAACAAAAACCTCTAAGGTTAAATGTTTTACTTCTCACCAGTTTGCTACCTCTCTCTATCACCGCAAACTTGCAAGTGGTACTATAAAACTACTAAGAATTGCAAAACGTCTCATCATTAGTCGGTACCTAGATATATTTTTAATAATGGTAACTTGTAGCAATGTTGGAGCTGCAAATGAGTATAAAGATTTCGACATTTTGTAGGAACCGTCAGTGTGGTTTATGGTCAGAAATTAATTTTAAACTCCATAAAAGTTAACCTTTACGACAAAGTTCAGAGAACGGACTATACTTAACTAAAGAACAATTGAAAATAAATTTTTCTTTTTATTATTATTGGAATACTTGATGATTGTAGTTGAATTATTTTTAACTTAAAATTAGTATCACATACCTAAGCGTTGCTTTTACGGATCCGTGCCTCGAAGCGAAAAACGGATCTCTATTGATCTCGTTACTCCGTTCTTCTGTCACGGGGGTCTAGCGCCTAAACGGAATAAGATAGATACTTCAAAATTTCCCATAATATGTATTCCTTTGTTTTTACGTGGGCCTTGGTATTGACTGTGAGCACCGTAATGATATAATTATTAACCTTTTATAGACAATGAAATGTTCATTGTCCATAGTTTACCAGTAAATAATCTAATAAAAATAAACTACTATTTAGACTATTAAATATAGGATATAGGTAACATTTAAAATTTAATATCTTATGTTCGTGTCGTAATGAAGGTCTCTAATAAAATTTGTAATAGCATTGTTAAACTTTAAAAGTCTTATTATTATACTCGTAACTTTATACTAAGCTCGTACGTAGGCGTAGGTATAAATAGGCAACAACAGTTTAAATCTGAATAATGACTTGAACAGACAGGACGAAGTGAAATCTAGGTTATTATTGCGTGCCTTTCTGGTAATATCCTGGACGAGTCACGGTTTGCAACAAGTAACATTACATTATACTATCAATGCTAAATATACCTACAAAATATGAAGTATCCATCGATTAATAGCATGAAGTTCAAATTAAGTACAGACTACATAGATTCCATACGTAATCACGTAGCCATCAACTGATGTAGAACCCTAAAAAATTTAGTAGAGCATGAAGAAGATTATTCGTGATTATGCTTATAAATAAAATTGTGTTGTATATCTATTCAATTGTTAGAACGATTCAATATTTTGCAGTTGAACGTTTGACATAATAAGTACTATTAATTAGGTATATTTTAGTAGGTAATATTTTTGCATCAGGATCAGCCTATCGTAATAATTATTTATAAGAGTTGCTGCTAAATGTAAGAACGTGAATGTTCCTTGGGCCGCGTCTTTAGTTCACATTACAGTGCAGCTGCACCTCGAATGTTTTGACCCCCTTTGATACGTCAGCCAAAGGCGCTCAGATAGCTCAAAGAACAGACTGTAGCTTTTGAAGCGCTGGTGTATGGCTCTGTCTATATGACGCCTACAACCTTGATATAATCTACAAGGCCAGAGTGAATAGACATTTACTGAACCCGCATGCTCCATCATTGACCTCATCGTCGCCTACCATCAGACGAGATTGGTGTCAAATGCGGGTTTAGTGGTCAATAAAAAATCTGGATAGGCACCACTGAATTTGTCCTTTAGCGAAAGATCCCACAATCTTACGTATTTCTTCCGCAATGGAACACATGCAACAATATGATTTGAAGAGTAAGAAAGCCAGAGTTAGTACGTAGTGCTCCATAAGCTAGGGGCACCTTAACTTAGTACTAAAGGTTACTTAAATATCTAATAACAATATTTCTATCTTTTTTCAGCGTACAGCCAGCCAACATGCGTGCTAGAGTCAGACTTCGGATTCAAAATTAACTGCGCTTTCAAAAAATCTGGACTATTTAGAGTACGGAACCTTGGTGGCGTCAAAGCACATGCTAGTTTAGGTAAGTGAACTAATAAACAAAATGCTATAACACTGTCTGTTGCAAGAAACGTTCTAAGAATTATATCTTGATTAAAACTACTTGTCTTTTGCTACCACATAGTTCTTGAATGATATATAACTATACTTAAGATAGTTAGAATTATAAGAATACTTCTTGCAATTGGGCGTAAGTGTTTATTATAAATCATAGCGAATAAACCTTGAAAGCGTTTTAAACTGCGAGAGCGAAAGCAATGCGAAGTAATAAAAAAAGATGGCGATAATCAATTAAGTAGATTTCCGGTCGTTTATATTTAAGTACCATCCAAACTATATGTACCTTAAGACGATTTAATTGATGATTTTGATTTGTTCATATAACATTTCTACTTGTATATGATAATGATGATCTATAATTGATAAATGTTGAGTTCAAATTAAATAATTAATTAAGTTTCTGTATTATTTCATGGACTGTGTTACCCCATACATCATTAGACATAGTCATAAGAGGTCCAAATTTCTTAAAATTAAAGATTATATTACAAAGTTTAATCAGATGTCAGGATCAGATTATCTTGTTATTTCACCTTTTCGTGACCTCTTATGACGATTGCTGTTGTTAAACCAGGGTCGATATCTCCTCATTCATTATAAGATACTTATTTCGAATGAGTTCGAACAGTCACCGACACTTTCTCCCACTGATTGACGAATGATGATCAAAGGGATTAAGAGGTTATATGGTAACTTTCTTTCACTGTGGCTTCTATACAATTTTTTTATACATTTTTGAATGGGTTTTTCACAGCATTATGGGTCGCTTCTATTCATCTCTATTAACTTAAACCCATAATACCTTATGTAGTGAACCTATTATATCTTAGTCTCTTACAACTACCTAGGGCGATTCACTAATTTTTAGTCAAATAGAAAATAAAAGAAATATTACAAATGTTTATTTACAACTTTTCAAAGTATTCCCCTGCGGCATTAATGCACTTATGCATTCGCCGGAACCAGCTTTCAAAACAAGTGAAAAACTTTTATTGCGGAAAGTCGAAAACAGCCGCCTAAATTGGTCTACTGCTTTGTCCCAGTCGTAAATTTCCTTCCCTGCAGAGATATCATCAACGTGGGGAACAAAAAGAAATCACACGGAGCCAAGTCAGGACTGTAGGGGGGATGTGGTAGCAATTGCACGCCCGAATGGGTTAAAAAGTTCATGGTCTGGCGGCCGAGTGAGCGTGAGCGTTGTCTTGGTGAAAAATTACACCACGCGTTCCGTTCCTCGGACGATCGTCACTCAGCTCCTGGAAGGCTTGCGGCAGGCAAACCTCGCTATACCATTGGCTATTAACTGTTCTTCGATCTTCTAGTGGAATTATGACTACAGGCCCACTACGACGGAATAAAACGGCAACCTTTTTTTTGTTGACGCTTCTACCACGAACAACCTTAGTGACTCACCTGTTGTGAGCTACCTCCGTCGAATTTATCTAGCACAAACTGGCACCACTCTACACATTGGACTTTCTGCTCTTCTGTAAGAGAGTGGGGTATCTATCGCGATGCAACCTTCCTAACATTAAGATGGTCATGTAAAATGGTGGAAACTGCCTGTGATCCAATCTTCAGTTCATCCTGAATCTCGCACTTGGTAATGTTGCGACATTCCTTTATTAGCCACTCCACCCCGATGACGTTTTTTTGAGTGACTGCCGTTGGTAGTCGCCCCGGTCTAAGGTCATCTTTTAGGTCGCTTTGACCACGCTTAAATTAACGAAACCAATAGGTGATGGTGGCAAGTGTTAGAGCCAATTCCCCCAAAACACTGATTACATTTTCTTGTGATTCCTTATTTGTTACGTAACCCTCGTTTAAAATCATAATAGATCATAGCATGAAATACTTCCTGCGTTACCTCAATCGTAGCGATAGAAAAGTGACATGTTTTTTTAACAATTAATTAAAAAATAACTAAAGTTCGCCGGCCAGTGATAGTTGGCCAAGGAATTTGTAATAAAATTTGCCTCCAAGGGATAATAAAAGTAAAACAATAAGGTTGATAACAAGCCGTTGACTAACAATTTTTGGATCGCCCCACGTATAGTAAGTAATTTAAGTAGTGGTAGATCCTAATGTGAAGAATCGCCTGGGGTGGTACCACCCTCTTATCTATTTCTGCCGTGAAGCAGAGATGCTTGCATTTCTGTGTTTCGGTTTGAAGGGTAAGAGAGCCAGCGTAATTTCCGGCACATGAGGCAATCCATCTTAGTCCTCAAGGTTAGCAGCGCATCAAAAACCCTCTAATATTAATACAGTGAGGTGAGATGTCTATGGGCGATGGTGACCACTTACCATCAGGTGGCCCGTTTGCTCGTCTGCTCGCCTTATTTAATAATTAAAAAAAAAGAAAGATTTTTGTCTGTATAAAGATGTCAATGTTTCTACATTCCAGGGTTTAGTCTAGGAGATGAGCTGGGCTTTGAACAGTCACTCACGAATCTGGATCCCAGCAGAAGGCGATCCGTCAGTGTCAAGAACGGAGGTCCACCAAATTACATTGCAGATACTTCTATGCGGCCAGCTGCAAAACAGGAGGTATGGTATTTGCTATATTTATTAGACGAATTGTCGAATCCTTTAAAAAATATTTTATAGTTGGTATATGAAACGTTTTATTGATTCAAATTAAAGAAATTATTAGGTAGCCATTGGATGTTTATTGTGCTAATGCGAAACTAAAATTAATTGCTAGAAATATTGCTAAAGCGAGTGTTATAATATAGAACTTAAATGATAGTGCGCAGTGACTTAGCATTAGTTTTCGCACCACCAGAACTGTATACCCTGTAAGGTAATTAAATGAAATGCCTTTGCGAATATTGTTACCCTGAGCGAACTATTTTATCTCGTATTCTCTATTGTCCTCGTTGCCTTTTCTTTTTAAGTAACATATCTTCTTAATCTGGAATAAATACTTTTTTCGACCTTTAATAAAGGTTGAAAAGTTGATTTAGAAAAGGTTTATTATAAAATCTATTGTCATTCTTTTGTTGCAAAATGACTCAAAGACTAGGGCACGATTCTGTGGCGATAGCGTCGCTGCATCGAATCCACCTTTGGAATATTGTGGTAGACCACTTCTAACACAGGCGTTTTAGGCTAGATGGAGTGGTTAATAAAGAATATTGGTATTGCGTAAAAAATTACCAATATTTAAAAAAAATGAAAATCCATCCCATAATTATTCGGTATTTTAACTCAAATGTTTACGTTATACTGTTTCAGAAACGTGGCAAGCAGAACAGGATAATGATGCGACCAATGGCTCCTGCCACCCGACCGAACCAAGCAGCCATGGATAAACTCTCCAGCCTACACAGAAGGGTATCAAGCACAATGAGACCGATTGTAGTTTCTGGGCCCACCATGGAAACACCGGCTACGATGACAGGAGTAAACCCAACCATAACGATGGCTAAACCTTTACCAATGGGAGTCCCACCATTCAAACCCTTACCACCGAAAGAAGACACACTGAAAGTTCTTCCCATAGCAGCATCTACAAAGAAATCGTACACGCCGCTACAAATACCTCAATCGAAAGGGCCAGGACTACTTTATCAAAGTGAGAATTACCCTCATGTATCACACGATCAAGTTTCGAAAATGGTCTCGCAAATGACAGCATCACACATCGCTCAACCACTACTCAGAATCACACCAACGCCCATAATATTTAACACTCCAAAACTGTATTCTATGCCAACAACTCTAAATCCATTCGTTCCTATGCCGATAGCTGCTCCACCTACACAAGCCCTCACTATCATACCCGCACCTATTTTGAAAGGCTCAGTAAATGTACCGCTAGCTCCATCAAAAACACCCACTTACTTATTTCAAAATACTTTTTCTGTCCAAAAAACCAATCCTACTTCTAATTTTCTAGACCAAATTCCCCACCAAGTCCACGATCTGGCCAGCCTCTATCCTGTATATAATACCAAAAAGGTCGATGATTACAATACCATAACTGGTTACGGAGATGATACAACTCTAAAATTCAATAAGGAAGATATAAATGCGAAGATCGCTGAAATAGCGAAAGCAGGAAATATATCAATGGAGGCAGTAGAAGCAGCAATTGCTCTAAGGCAGCAACAACTGCTGAACAAATACGCGAATCTTCCTCTACCGACATCGACCACTACAACCACCACGACGACTACGACTGAAGAACCTTTCGTCTTCCAACCTGAGCCTGAACCAGAAGTAGTGGTGCCGACAATGCCTCAGAAACCAAAAAGGTAATCTTTATAAACGAACAAAAATATTTTCATTATTTTGTTTTACGTTATCCCTGATCAGGAATATAAAAACCCTCGCCTGCCATATTGCGGAATTAAATGGTACTATTTTTTTTTTCACAGCGAACACCATAGCATAGAGTATAAAACTACCAATGACACCCTCTTGGCGGGGTTTTTATATCCCAGGTCAATTATTTCGAAAACATGGGAACTTGACTTATAGTGTAGATATACACGACGATGACGATATGACGATATTACGCGGCCGAAGTTCGGTGACTATTGATTTTGTATGAGTTTTCGGTGACGTAATTTCCATCAGGTGTCGTAGGTAACTTAAAAAGCATTGTGAATGTAACCGGGCCAAAAGTTCCGTCGCGTAATTTCAGGCAATTTAGTGTGTCGCTAATATACCAGTATATTAATCAAAATAATAATCGACCTTCGATTGCGGAAATCTATGCTGGTCCACATTTTTGATAATTTTGAAGCTATTGACAGACCAGTTATGATGTATGTGAAATACAAAGTTCACAAATTTGACATTCTGAAATTTTTGTTACACCTGCTCATAAAAGGGCCTATTTATCGACTAAAAACTTTGCGGGAAGTGTCATAGAGCGGGAATACCCACGATTGAAAAATCAAGTCGCTACCTATATACACAACACAAACAAACTGTACATTCTAAACGAAATATTTCATAATCTTAAAAAAGAAAAATCTCAAATAATTGAAAAAATATAGTATTAAATATTTAAAGAATTCTACTAAATAGTAGCTAATGGCACGTGTTGGTAAGACAGTTCATTAATTTGAGCCTACCTATGGACTATGAATAACATGCACTGCTTACTTTCCTTATACACATAACTACATGGACTGCTGACTACTTCAGTTATACATTTTTTTAATTTTTATTTTGTCGCAGGTGTAACAAACGTCTATCAGGTGCGGGAAGACCACGTGTCGCACTCCTGTATCCACAATACTCTCCTTTTACTTGTGTTGCGAATTAACACTCGTAGCGACAATTTGGCCCTTCAGGGACTGGTTAGACCAACTACAATTTATAATTATTTGTTTCCAATTTCTAGGAATCCGACTTCTGGTAAAGTAATGAACGCTCCTAGAGAATACTATCCTGTTGGGTACGAAAAGAATTTCGACGATCATTTCCAGTCTAAAGTCGATCTGCCGGACACAAACTTTCATTGTGGAGACCAGAAATACTTCCCTGGATTATATGGAGATGAGGGTTTAGGTTGTATGGTGAGTTGCACTTTGCTTGGTGTTGAATTTCATTAGGAGTTCCAGTCATGAATAGGAAAAACTGTTAAAAATTTCGGGTCATAAAAATAACCATAAAATATAATAAAAATTACTAAGAGCTATCTTGAGCGACCAAAATATTTCGAATTTCAAAGTTATTAGGAAAAGTTGATCGTATAAATGTAGTTCCAGATAAAACAGCTTTTATGCATTTTCCTAATGCATTGTCAACATTCGTAGGTCAGAACATAAACTTTAAGTACTAACATGAAATATGGTTGGCCACTAACCACTCGATTAGATAAAGAAATAAATGAAATTAAAATGATTTAAGTATGCTTCAACTAGGAAACATCATGAGACATCATAATTAATAAATAAAAATCTTATCTCCAAAACAGGTGTTCCATGTCTGCGCACTAACCGACGATGGCCTGGTGATGAAGTCATTCCTCTGTCCTGAGTCGACACTGTTCGACCAAACTATACTAAAATGCAACTGGTGGTTCTATGTGGACTGTAAGAATACAAGACGGTTGTATGATACTAACATACCCGTCTCGAAGAGTTATCAGTTGATGAAGGCCTTAACCTTTTTCTCGTCATACAAAAAAGACATGCAGGATGATGGTAAGAACTTAATTACGTAATGGGAATGATCATTTAAAAATTATACATTGTAGATCCATTTACACGAGCTACATGTCATAATAACTATGTAGTATTTAGTAGGTAGGTAAATACATTCCATATCTATGACTCTGGAGGGGAGATATTACCCGTGCTATATATACTGCCGGGAACTGAAAAAGAAGATTGTGTACTTCACAAGCACTTGTTTCAAACTAAGAAATTGTTCCACTTCAATAAGATCTGTATCGTGTCTATCAAATAAAGTATCTAACTGAATAAAAGTTACTTTGAATCAAACAAGCTATTTTTTCAGTGTGGTACAACTGGATATGAGTATTATTAGTTATTTATTGTCATACCTATTTAAAAACTACTTAAAAATAATTAAATTCACATTTGTCGGTACACAATGCCCCATATAATATTTGTTATTTGATGATTCCGTCTCTCATTTTAAATGTGTTCTTATAAAATTTAGAGTTCATAATAAAATGTAATTTTTTGGTGTCAAATATTTTTCCAGATCAACCAAAAAATCCTGAAGACGTGGAAGGAATTAAAGAGGCCATATCTATTCTGGAAAATCAAGAGGTCAGGCCCATTCAAATTAATAATGAGCTTAATGCTTTGAAAATAATAAAGCCGCAGCCTTACGTTGATGAAAGAAATGTTCACAAAGTTGACTCTAGTAACGAAACTTCACCAGTCTATCGCTCGAATCGTAATTATTCTAATTCAACTAATAACAACAACCCTAGGAGAATATCAGCAAAACTTAAGTCTCCAGAACCACAGGTCCAAAATACTAATTTTAAATTGGTAACTGTCAATGCAGACATAAACATCAATAAAGATAACAAAACAGCAAATTCAGCGGAAAGAAACACCAGAGGTAGTTCATCTGAAAACTCGTCCGAAAAGAAACACAGAAGAAGAATAACTTTTTTACGTAATAACAATACACCTTCAACCGCAAGTGTTGTATCACAAACTACAACTACTAGCAAACCTATAGAAGCTACAACTTCTTCTGTAGAGATAATTAAGCAAGAAATATTAGCAATTGATTTGATTAATAATACGCACATGAGACAAGAAAAATTAACAGATCAGGTGGAATATTCGGATAAAATAGACCCCACAATTTTAAAAGAGGCGGAAAAATCTCCTCCAGTAAAACGATTTTATAGATCAAGTATGGAAATTAAAGAAGATAAAGAAGAGATGACAATGGTAAATAACGAAAAAGTCCAAATTATTAGACCTACACCATTGGCAAAGCTTGTGGGAGAATTTCAGACTCCAATGGCGACTATAGCTAAGTTGGACGAAGCAATACTAGGCACTTCACATAACGCAAGAGTTAAAAAAGAAGCCATCACCGTAGTCAGGCCTCAAAGACATGAAAACACTCGAAGTTCAGCGAAAAGACATAGAACATAGTCCCTAAGTATCGAATTTAGTCAATAATTTAATTTAAGTGTCATATTGTTAATTATTTATTTGTCTTCAGATACGTAAATGTGCGGGCCAATGTATAATAGATTACGTATTTGCTCAATTTTTTTTACCTTAAATACTATAAGTATATTAGTCTAATTAATGTAGACTTTAGTAAAAGAATTCAGTCAAGTGATATTACGGTGTATGTTTAGATGTGTAGAGTATTAAAATATGTGTTTCCTATAAATACGAGTGTGTTTTCATTTCAAAGTAGGTACGAATTAAACCTTCGAATTGTTTGAGTTCTTCTCAGGTACTATAAAACTCTGCATTTGCGTCCGATTATAGCAATGGATTGCTTGAGATTTATACATGTACAGTAAAATACTTATATTAATATAATTCAATAGGTTTATGCTGCAAAATTAATCAATTTAAAAAATATATTTGTAAGTTATACATCAGTAAGTCCGACTGCTAGATTTTTTAACCGATTTTAATAAAAGGAGGAGGTTCTCAATATTTTTTTCACCTGTAATTGCGAACCTTTTGGACGGGAATTTTAATTGCTTACAGTCGGTACCAGCTACGTGGAATGCGTTGCACTGCCACATTTTACTTTCCACACGGCCCGCCGTGCACCGCGCAGTGTTACTATCTTTATATTTTGTGGTGCAACGGCGGAGTATTATCATAGAATTTTCTGGAAAGGCGATGCGCGTGGCTGGCAACGTATCTGGGAATCCTTAATTATTATAAGTACCAACTTAAGTTTTCATTTGTATATTAAAAAGTTATAACATTTATAACTTTTTAGTGGTTTTTATTTTTTATCAACATTAATTAAAATAATCACGATTTCTTTTCATTATACATTTTAAGAATTTATCGATAACCGTAGGGCTTAAAAAAACAATCGCCGATAGTGCCAGTAATGCTGAAACGTCCAACATCTTGTAATCTGTAAGATAACTTGCCTGTTCGATTTATTCACAAATAAATCATTGTTTTGTGTAGATATTTGACTGGTATGTGACAAAAACGAACTTGAGGTAAGCCAATTGGAATTTTATTGCATAGTTGGTGACATCTGAAACAACGACAAAAACAGATATTTTTTTCAGTAATGAAGAAAATATTATTTATCTGGAAGATCACTAGGAGTTATTCTTCCATATTGACGAGGGTCGTGTATATTCTATGGTAGTAACCACATAGAACGATGGGTTATTTGCCATTGCCTTTTCTATGTCCACTGATTATTTACTTATGTTTTTCATTGCTGTTAAGATTAAGAGGCTCCTGTTAGACATATACGTTCTAAGCAGTCCTTTATGCGTGCTTTCCTACACCGTTAGAGGAGTCTTTTAATGAAGGTGTCTTCGAAAAAACCCGAAAACAATTTTTTATAATACATGACCTTGCAGATTTTGGGTAACTGATGGAACGAGTCGGACTTACAGTGTGGGTTGGTGTCCGGCGGCATCTCGATAATAATAAAAGCAAAAATTGCACAAATTCCACATAATATGCATAATCTTTTTGTATAGAAAATAGTCCGTACCGTTTAACCTTAAAAATATCACACTACTTTTTAATTTTTAACTATAATTTTCACACTATAGTATAAATAGCTTTATTATTAATGTGTATTTACAGCTATTCCATATAAATGGAAATACTTATTATATACTTTTTAAATGGAAATTCAAATTATGGTTAAATATGGACAAGGGCAACAGTGTCTGTCTCAGTGAAATATCGACAATTGGTCAAACTTTTGTATGTCAACTGCACGTTAATTTATCAAATGGTCGAGACTACTAGATATTACCAACTGCTTATAAATCCCATAAGTATCTAGAATAAAATGTTCCATAAAAGTGTCAGATATAAAAATAATTTATTACGTTTTATATGATATGAATAAGGTAAGTGAAAAAAAAAATTATTTTCAATAGTAATCAATTCATTTTTTTCCCGATTTCATAAAACAACGTAATAATTTTTCACAGACTATGGGCCCACAAGCGATGATGGCAGCAGCTGCCACCGCTGTCGAGCAACACATACAAATCATTTTTTATCAATAAAACCGACGATATAAACTTGTAAATGATCACAATAATAAATTTACAAAATTCTGTGCTTAAAAAGGCAACAAAAAGTTTGTAGGAAACTTTAACACGGAGGTCCTTTTAGTATGACATGCCGCAGTCCGGGCAGATGGGGACAGGTGGACAAGAACACTTGCGCTCCAGCAGACCTCGTGTGCAGAGGGGCACACAGGCAACCAGCACTGCTGCACTGATTAAACTCAGCAGTGATATGCAAATCATATGACTTCACCATGAGCCCGCGTTTGCGGAATCTGCAACAATCAATCCATAACTCTGGATATACATGCAAATACAATACCTAAGCGAATCAGCGTGTTTATTACAAAAAATCTTAATCTGCTGGTAAAGACAGACATAACGACTAATTTCTTTTGTTGGGTAAGGTTTGATCTTTAACAATAAAACGACAAATATCTATATTATACTATATTATTATAACCACATTATGCTACTCGTACATACTAACTAACGCGCCGGAGTATTCTTTCTAGGTTTGCAAGCACGTAACATTTTTTCACATAGCAGTGGGCCGAAAATAAGAATGCCTATTGCAGCAAGTGCAGTGGCAGTAGTTATACAAACCATTTTTTTATAATATTACAGATAAAATACAAAATAAAAAAATGATTTGCTTACAGAGACAGGATAGTCTTGATATACGTTTATATTGACGACAGTACAAGTTGATATACACGATTCACTTGCGGTTGGTAACCTGCTTCTTCACAAGGACTGGTGGAGTTTGTGAACAACTACACTTTGGCTTCAGTAATCTAGATGCGCAGATTTGCAAGCAAATCAACAGACCCGCAGCGGAGAGCACAAACAATACCGGTTCAATACACATGTAATGTTAGATCTGAAACAATCATCCACATATATTTGGAAAAAAAAATGATTCGAAAAAACATCTTCACGAAGCTGGTATAACTAACCGTAAAAAGCTTATCTTATCGGCTTTATTCCTCCATGAAAAGGAAATTTTAATTACTTTTCTTCAAAATCTCAACAATTTGTCACTTCACAGTCTTTCCAAACACGATGGCACTGTACAATGTAGGTAAATAATTTGAATAAATATAGGCGACTTGAACTTCTAAGTTCTTTCAATAACGGATTTTGCCGGTGAAAACGTCTGAGGGCTGGTTTACACCTTTTCAAGTGGCATGGACAGTGGACAGTACGACAGTAGGACAGTGGCAAGGACAGTAGAACAGTGGCTAGGACAGTCGAGTGCCTGGCCAGTGATAAAAGTCAATCAAAATTTGGATCCACTGGCAAGGCAGCTTAACTCGCCACTGTCTAACCGGTTTACACTACGGTCCTTGCCACTTGACTAACGCACTGTCCTTGCCACTTGACTAACGCACTTTCCTTGAAAAGGTGTAAACCAGCTCTTAGGTTACGTATGTACATGAAAACAGAAACACTTACATCTAAACCTCCGTTTCTCCTTCCAGACTCGGATCTTTAATAGTCTGCATAAGTTTAAACGCCAAAAGATAATCCTGAGATCAAGATTATCCTTGCGCAATTCCACAGTAATTTCACGCGCATATTGCTAATAAAAAGTTGTATAAAATCGAGGTGACACTACCAAAATTTCACATTTCTAAATTTGAAATTTCTTTTTTGTGATGTTGTCACCTTAAATGATTTAATTAAAAGGTTATATGTGATTAAACGAGATTGTAATCTTTGTCACACCTGTTGATAATTTGGATATCTTGATATCCAAAAAACTTTTATATCATCTATAGTAAAACTTCTTTGCATATATCAAGTTTAGACACAGTATCGAAATAGTATACTTACTTAATAGTATACTTACCTACTATACTTACTAGATGTCTGTGAGTTTAGATAATATACAGTCGCGGTCAGACAATTGTTACCACCAACTTTTGATGGTACCACCACAATCCATAATAGATTTAAGTATTTATATTTTATTGTCAACTTTACTGTAAACAGGTAATAATACGACCGATTCGTTACTGGCGCACAAGTCCTGTGGCTTATGTCAGTATTATGTTTTAAGATAAAATTAGTTTTATGTAATTAAAGGGTTAAAAAAAAATGTCGCTTCTGGGTCACCTATTTTGACATGAATTCAAATGAACGTTTTACGTTAGGTTCCTTAACCTAGGTCATCCAAGAAAAGTAACGTAACGAAAAATATGTACCTACTTTCGAGAGCTTCGTGTAAGGAAAGTTTAATAGTTAGAAAAGTAATACTTATACCATCATAAAGATCAGTCTGATGACAAGAATATAATATATGCTAAACCCCCCTCGGCCCCCTCTGGCGTCATAGGCCGCGCAAGTGAACACTGAAAATGAGGTGTTGCGCGGTTAGCGCTCAGTTTGGAGTGAGCTAGCGTCGGAAACGGATTTGGACCAAATAAACTGTATTTTAAAGAATAGAGAATACGCTACGGTTTGACGTTGGCGGCTCTGGATGGCGCACGGATGTATAGTAACAAGTCAGACGGCGTCTCCAGGCGCGGCCGCGCTACCGTAAGAGCACATTCGCGCCGCGTCTCCGCTCTTACGGTAGCGCGGCCGCGCCTGTAGACGCCGTCTGTCGGTGTGCGTTGGGCCATAAACCAGTAACTTGGACATTAATAATTATTGTTAGTATGAAGTGATGCCCCTGTATGATTTTCTTTATACTTGCTGACTCTGCTCCAAATGTAGGATTACTTGGACCTGTGATTTCTCCTAGTGATGAATTTACGTCTTGTCTTAGGATTTCACAGCATTCGATAAACATTCTCATGCAAGCAAGCAGGTTTCCTCATGACAAACCTTTCTTGTTAGAGTAATCAGTAAATGAAGGTTCAGGTATGTTATGTCAGAAAATGTAATATTGGCCGCAATCTGTTCTACCTACCTCCAGTTTCCAGTTTCAACAGGTGTTTTCTCTCCCAAGTAGTGCTTGAAATCGGGGTATTACCCGTGTGATACAAGTGAAATGTCGAACTCGGACCTGCGTGCGGTAAGGTTCTATGCTAACGTCGCTTATGTAAAATACTTATTATGAATTTACGGATTTATTGTTAGTCGATTTTAGAGGTATATTTTTTATTTATCAGATTGCTTTTAAATATGAACAAAAAGATGGTTAATACATTTAATCAAGTCAACAATGGTAAAAATTAAACTTTACAGCAAGATGATCTTTGAAAGGTTTCCCAACCACGGTTGCGTCCGGTAGGTAAGCATAGCCGGGGAAGTGAATTTTGGACAGTGTTCTTGTAAGGATTCTCTTCACACTCTTAGCCTTGGATCAGTACAATTACCTAATTTAACATTAGTTCGATTTTTTTGGACAACACGGACTTTTACATGTCGAAGGTGATTTTCTACATATCTTTTTAAAAGGCCAATATGTTTCTAATATTATTGGAGCACAAGATATACAACCCACCGCAATTAGTGTCGTTACACATGTCATGCAAATTATCATAGCGATGGAGAATCTCTATTTCTTAAGACACTTAACGAATTTGTGTATTTCAAATTGTCTGTAGCAAACGGGAACGCAGGCCAGGATCGTGGCAGAAGCAATCAGAGCGTACAGAGAGAGGCAAATCATTTTTCACACAATTTTTGGGCGACTTCCAGCCACCGTCCGTTGACCCGTGTGTAATAAGTAATTGTAGCAGCAAAGCTGCCAGTACTGTAACAAAATTTCCCAATAATTAATTGCTTTTAACACCATTTTCTCGGACACAGAAGAAATAACAAACACCCCTTTTACATTGGCGGCCAAGTCGCGGCTGTCGCGTTGTTTATCGCTATATAAAAAATTCCATATATAAAATTCGCGTGACAGCAGTTCGACGGCTATTTATATAATGTGGACGGCAGCAAAATCCACAATCACGAGACCTAGCCGCTAATATGAAAGGGCTCTAAAAAGATGGTATTTACGTTACCTTAGAAATTATGCAATTCCTTACAAAATACTTCTGTAAACTTTTGTAAACTATATTGAGGCAATTATTTTTGCCTCTAAATTATATAACGATCTAAACAACACGCATTATAGGCACACATAATTTCAAGAGATTCTCCACTTCTAATTTTATATATTTCTTTCTAATATTACTCCATTTTAAAAAGCAAACTGACAGTTCGTGCGATTTTTTGAATGCATCTTTGTTTTTTTAGGGTTAGAAGTTGAAGTTTAGATAACTGCCAGTAAAACGGGTTCAAGAAAAAACCAGTTTCTAGAATCATAGAAACTTTTCTACACCATTCACATTCTATTTTAAAATTATCTTGCTCTAACAATAATGTGCAATAATTAATGTAAAAATCAGTAAATAATGCTAATGATAATACGCAATATATAACATTTACTTACTCCAATAGACGATTCTGATCATAAAACGTTATTACTATTGGTTGCCCTGTGCTACTCGCATTGGCTACCAGTAAATTATAATAAAATAGTTATTACGATTTAAACGAGATAATAATAATTACATAGTGAAAAACTTGAATTTACTATTAACATCAACTCTATCTGTAAACACATAGAACCTACTTTATTACTTAGGCCGACGGATTTCTATTCTGAAAATGGAACTGCGATGTTAAGACACTTATTCAATGGTTCATTGTTCTTCGACTATTCTTTTTGAAACTCAATAAATCGGAGTTCTCCTCGAATATTTAATCCAGAACTCAGATTGTTCAAAGAACTTTTATATTAGAGTAAGGATTTGCGCTGCTCACACCTAAGCGACCAAACCGTTTGCGAAGCGGGAGCCTCAGTCTCGCGACGAAAGTTGCTCATAATAGTATTTATATGTAGCCATGCACACCTACGCCTCGGCGACGTGTGAAGGCGGCGTCAGTAAAGCGGGACGGACGCGACCACATGTTCTACGAAAAAGGTGGACACTAAAGAGTTTTGATAACCTAGCCTCTTAAAATTATATGTATTCTTCTCGGAGTCGACGACATTTCTATAGGACCTGATGTAAATTGACGTTAGAGTGTGCCGCGACATTAGATTATCTGTCCATGGATGGACCGACCATCGAATTCTACCCCACAGATCAAAGATATAATGTTGCTACCCTACCTAATATAGATATGGAAAATCCTTGGCCGCGTGGCGGTCGCTCTGGTGTGCATGACTAGTTTCGCGTTACAGACGTTGCCGCATCGCCACCGTTTCGCAGTCGCTTGATCGCTCAGGTTCAAGCCGTCCTTAAAAAAAGTCTTGGTGTAAGGTGGTAAGTTTATCTATACACAAGGACAGGTGTCTAGAAAGGGTTTAGTATCTTACTATATTTAAACTTTTTGAGTTTGTTATGTTTTGCGTTAAATAAAATCTTCTTGACTGAAGATAATATTTTTATGAATTAAGAAGAATTAAGAAGTCACAGTCATACTGTCAACCAACTTGATAGTGATTTGTTTGTGTCACAAAATCAGGACGAAAAATTTCTTATCCACTATTCTATGAAGAAAAATAAATACAAGAGCTTATGTAGTCTTTTAGGGTCATACAGGCAATCTAAGGTTGTCACTGAAGAAATATAGGATAATAAAGTGCTTATAAATGAGACTTTGGGCGTTGTTGTTGCTGACTGCAGTGTCAGTGTGGGGGTTTCCTCAGAAAAGGACTGCAGAGAAGCAATTGGCTTTTCCACAATTGACACATCAAATTCAGGAAAGAAAGCAAAGTTTTCCGAGAGAAGAAAAAAGGGAGTCAGCACGTGACTGTAAAGGAAAGTGTGCGACGAACATAGCGCAAAAAGCTGCGGCGGAAGCAAAAGCTGCACAAGCGGCACAGAACGCGGCTGGGGCTCAGGCGGCTCACATGGTCAGTACCTACAAAATCATTCGGATAATTAAATAAACAATCTTTTAACACAATGAACGTCGACATAAAATGCCGTCGAAACACGTTCCTAAGATTCAAAGGGGGTATTTGAATACTTAAAATACATTTGGGTTCATAAAATACAATAGCAAATTACAAATTTTAGTTAATAACCTTTTTTGAATTATTGAAAACTAAGCGAGCAGTATTCTTTTATAGGTAAAAACTCAATTAGCGGAGAAGGCTTTACAAGCGGCAAAAGCGGCTGAAGCGGCGTTAGCTGGTAAACAGGCTGTGGTTGAACAACTACAACAAGAGGTGAAGGAGGCTGAAGCTGTTGTAGCAGAAAATACAGCCGCTGTACGTCAGCAGCAGTCCACTGTCAACGCTGCTATTCAAGCGGCCCAACAAGCCACTGCACAGGTGAGGTGATTATAAGTTATTAAGTTTAGATTTAGGTTATCATTCGTTTCTTACTTATCTCAAAATATCTGTACCAAATGAAAAATCCAAAACAACAACAAATGCGTGCTTTTTTATGGATTAACTAACAATCATATCTTTCATGGATGTTAATGCTTTCACTTTTAAAGCATTTTTAGAGAAAAAAGAATGCAGACGCGAATTTGCATACATGTTTATCTTTTGGACTTCTCTAATGGTACAGTTATTAGTTACTTTCATTAGTTACAAGTAGAAGGATTTGTAGATATTTTTGATTTTGACTTTTACTACTACCTGAGGGATGGGAACTTTTTCCACCATTCTTTCATCTTCAACAATTTCTACCGGATCAGAAATATTGAGATGTTAAGTTTTACGAAGTTCCTTATTTTAACAGGGTGAATTGTGGCGGTTACTACCATATTCGATTAATCATTTATTTCTAATTTCTATAGGCACAGTTTTGGTAGTAATTGTTGAAGAATCTTAACCCTGATTAAAGAATACTTCGTAAAACTTTGCTTTCTCTTTTTTTAAAGGGTCTGGTCTGGTAACAAGAAATTGGAGTTTGAAGTTACTACTAAGGATTTCAAAAGTATTTACAACACATTCAAGATAAATTATTAGAAAGAAGATGATTTGTATGTCATTGTGTTCATTCATTGCTGCAGCAGCATTGCTGTCTTGTACTCAAATATTCATGTCATGCCCGAAAACTTTTTCGTGTTTCTGTTCCGGTAAAAAACGATGATTTTTTTTCTATAGAATGGTGGATAAAGTGCTACAGACTTAATTAAAAATAAATTTTACTGGAGTAATAAAATCTACAGCAAGAAAGGATTGTTATTTTTTGAAGAGTATTTATAAGGATTAGGGAACCATTGCAAAATTTTAAACAATATATTGACTTATTGATTTTACTGGTCAAATATATTGACATATTAAAAACAGAATAGAAAATATTTTCAGCAATTCAAAAACCAGACAATGTAAGCAAGCCTGCAGTATATCGATCGACCTAGTAAGGGAAGTTATAAGTTTGACGCATTTGTCTGTGGCATCATAACTCAACAACCGATGGTCGATATGGACACGGTTTAAAAAAAAACCTAACAGTTCATTTTATCTAAAGTGTTTATAGCCATGTTTGATAAAAATTTAGACAATTGGTTTCCATGATCTTGGAGTATCCTTGATGTCAGGGATCCCAGGAACGGTAATAGCTAGATGGTTTAAAGAGCTCAAATGTGCCATGAACTATGGTGCCCTTTCCACATCAGGAACAGGACCTGTTGATGACCAGGAAAATAAAAAGGGATAAAATGGTAAGTGGAGGATTTCTTAAATTTTTAATTTAGTATTATTAGGGCTCTGTGTTCTATGAATTACCTCTATAAGTGGTTAGTTTAATTTTAATTACTTAATATCTCTAAATTAAAATTTAAGAAACCCCCGACTGTCATATCCATGATATATAAATCGATGATAGTATTATTTCATTACAAATATTTCAACAAAATTGACTACACATAAAAATAATTCACAGCACAAGTTAATGATGCAAGCGACGCAGCTGGCGGCCCAACTAGAGAAGTCGGCTCATTGCGTTCTGGAGAAAACGAAGTTTGGTCTTCAAGAGAAATGCCACAACCTCTCGGAAGCTAGAGCTAGATTAGCACACCTACAGCATAAGTTGCAATGCGCCTGCGCGGAATGCGCAGCAACGAAACAAGCTGCACATTGTGCATGTGAAGCGGCGCGCGCTGCCTGCGGTAATGCAAGGAGAAAGAAACATATCAGCCAAAGTGCTGACATTTCAAAGGAGCCCAAACAGCTTCGATGATATATTGATTTAAGGAAAGTATGATGTTTACATGTGTAGTACACAAGACGAACAACTATTGATTTAACAAACATTTTGTGAAACAGACCAGGATTGAAATTCCGAACTTTTATTATTATAGATTCGGGGATTTACGGGTAACCCCGTTTGGTTTTGAATTTACTGAAACTAACATTTTGGATAGGTAATAGAAAGCGTTAACAAAAATTAACCAAGTTTAGGGTTAAAGTTTTCTCAAAAAGAAACCATAAAAGTGTTCAAATTATTTGGAGTGAGTTCTGATGCGGAATTTCTGTCTTGGCTCCCGGTCCCCGGTCGATATATTCTATATTTATTATTTATGATATCATCTGTGTAGATATTGAGACATTCATATTGTAAATATGTGTTTTTCATAGTAAGAATATTATGAGTTCTTAGTAAATTTTCTCAGCACGAAACATGAATATGTGGATAAAGAAAACGACAGTCTTTTAGATTAACTTGTTTTACTTTAGTTTTGTAATTCCATGTGTTAAGACGTTTCATCGTCGCTTAAGCTTTTGATAGAACTACGTTCGTTTAAGCTTCTGATAATATAGTATTAGATCATGTTATATATGTTGATGTTTTATTGTAGAAAGAAATAATTTGAATATCATTTACAATATAGTGGAATTTATTTCCAGAAGGACCTTATTAAATTTTTAAAAGTGCATTAATATATCACATTACAATAATTAATATATTTGTCAATAATATTGTTGCACAGTCTTAATAAGATGATTATAAATATATCGTTACAGTATAACAATACAAAAGGTTTGGTAAAGCTCATTGTGGCGGCTTATATTATTAAATTAACTTAGTTTAAAAAAAGATAAGGTACTTACCCATACTCATATAACGGGATGACTTACAGCACAGAATAAATAATTATGTTATGCAATAAATAAAAATAAATAAATACAATAATCTTTATTGAAAACATCACAAATTAGTAAATGGAACAATACCCTAACTCCCAAACTAAGGTGTTCAATAAAGGTCAGCATTCATCCCATAGACAACTAGGTAGTGGTCAGTTTTTTTATTGTATAGGACGAGCAAGTTCATATAGGTATTAATCTACTTATACATACCATTTAGATCATTAATTTTATGTCTATTTGAACACAGATTTAAGGTTTCAGAAATGACAATAGTAAATAATAGTGAAATAACAATCATAATTCTGTATCCCAGAAGCATACTGTAAGTGCCATAACCAGTTTTACAGGTGAGACAATTTTGTGTAAAAAATAGTCATGTTTGGACTTCGATTAAGTATAAAATTAGCAAACAAATACTAAAAGATTTTTATTTCAAACAATTCTAGATTATAATTTGCCACAACACCTAAAAAGCAGAAAATGGTAGAAGAGCATTTTCATTATTAAAATGCTTCTGAGGTACAGAATTATAACAAGAGACATGGCGTGAAGTTATGTATGTATAATTACAACAAATATAATTAGTTATATATGAGTAGACTTATCCTAATTAATCTACTATACTAAATGCATCATTCAGATTTTGAGGACTGAAAGCTAAATTACTGTTTTTGTAATTGACGTAGGAAGATACAGCGGCTGAAGGTAAAACTTCAAGATCAACTATGCTGTTTGGAGGACGAAACTCCTCATTTCCTAAGTACATGGGTGCACTTGGTTGAAACTTTGGTACATATCTAGCGGGTGGTTCTGCGTATTGACCTCCCACTAGCATTTGATCATCAGGGTCTTTATTATCATTTATCTTCCATGGTTTATTTACTAACTTATTGTTAAAAAACTGCATAACTTTCTTGCTTGGTGAATTTTTCTTATTGTGGTGAGTAAGTTTTTTTAAATCTGCATAAGGGTCTAAATTAAAATCTTCATTGTAATCTATAGCATCGCTAAATACATTACCAAGCGGTTGTTCATAAGTGGGAACTTTGTTTGAATTAGCGTAACTGTTATCTACGACTTGGTGTGGTAGTTCGGTCTGCCATGATGGCTGATATTCTTGTCCAAAATTACGGTATGGGCTTTCATAAGCGCTTGTTGTTTCATAAATACCATGTGCAGTGGGATATACGTCGTCATGAGTTGGTTGTAACGGTGCGCCGTAGGAATCTACAGGAGGCTCTCCGCTGGTTGGTCTTGGTGATTCATTACCATGTATAAGGTCTGAAGGGGGCTCGCCAAATCCCATTGGTTCATGAGGATATGGTTGATATATTACTTTCTTTGGTGGGCCATATGTTGGCTTTGGTCTTGTATGTTTAGGAGGTCTAAACTTTGGTTTTGGTGACCGTTTTTTATTTCTAGGTGGAGCTCTATATCCGTGTTTAGAGCTATTTTTTCCTTTGTATTTCTTTAAAAAGTTTCTGCCAGGTTTCAAAGGGAATTTTACCCTAGGTTGGCTATATTTTGGAGGAGGTAGTCCATATTTAGGTGATGGTGGACCTTGTTTTGAGTCAGGTGCACCATGGTTTATAGGCGGCCCGTACTTCGATTTTGGGCCACGTGGTCCTCGAAACCTTTGTTTTGATACTCTTCTGTAAAATATTTTCTCTTTTTTATCGGAACCTGGTTCTATTGGAAAGTTATCTATTAATACTGCAGCTTCTCTCTTGGAAAATCGCCTCACCATATGGTTTTCTAATAGTTCATGTTGCTGACTTTCAGAGTGAATACGTGTAGCTGCCAGGTTGATCTGTAATATTATTAAAAAAATTGATATAGGTTAGGTTATATTTGGTTTCATTTTATACAGATGTACTCGTATGATGCATAGTAGGTACCTACTAAATATTGTATTCGCTTCGCCTCGGTGTACCATACTATTGGGAACAGGTGGAATATCCCACACTAAAATACTGTACTGTATTTGTATATCTACTTGATCTTTGTTTTGGAGATTCTGTGGAATAGCAACCTCACTATAATCACTGCTACTTCAGTGATTTACTTTGAAAATTGTTTAATAAGGACATGAAACAATCAGAGGCAAAGGAAAGATACATAAGCGATGTAGGTATTAATATTTTATGTCACCATAACATCCTCAACTTGGGAAAATAAGTGATTAGAGTATATTCTCTATATTTTATCTTGATACCTATTATGCCTCGAGAAGAGTGCGTGTTTTATCGCGACGTTAATTGACGAAGAAAGTAGATGTCTGATGCTTCTATTAGCAGGTGCATACTCTGATGGTAATGTGATAACTAATAAACGGTTTCTTGTTACAGTTGATGCTACTCGTATAGTATGTAATACATTATTTTCCAAAATAACGTATTATTATATAGAAAAACAACAATTGACAGGGTCATGCATGAAAAGATCCCCGATCCTCCGAAGTTAGTACAAAAACCATTATTTACAAAAGTTGTAAAACCATTGTATAATCTCACCATGTTGAAATGATTACTGTTCTTCGTATGTCAACAGTAAGGAGGATTATTCGCATCGTCAAAATCGGGCGTCTTCCTCGTGTTCAAACCGGGAGATCAAACTTATTTGACTACGAGGAAATGTTCTTCCTCGTGGTCAAACTCATATATTAAAATATAATAAAATACATACATACATTGAAACAAAAGGTACACCGATTTGTTACACTAGTGTAACCACGAGGATTTTTTTGGAATGAGTGTTATGGACTTAGTACGAGTTGTATGGAGGTTGTATGAGATTTATGGAGTTAGTATGAGTTGTATGGAGGTTGTACAACTCATACAACCTTTTTTTTACGAGTGGGAAACTCTCATGAGCTTCTCTTCGCCTCCCCGTGGCGTGTCCCTCTGCTGAGCGGACGGGTAATGGCCATCGTATAATGGCAACTCGACGCGAACTTTGAAACCTACTATATGTAATACCATATAAAGCTCACATTTCAATGCTTTACTCTGAGTTGAGTTCGTGTCGGGTTATCAAGTCGTCGTCAAGTCGCTACAATGTGCGATGGCCTTTATTATGTTTTAATTTCAGGAGGTATATGTACACATAAATAACGTTTAAATATACGAGGGACTTTCTTTATGAATAACAAGTAGCTCCGCAGAATAATAGTTAGTTCTTTATTAATACATTTTGGTGCATCTGGCTGCAGCACACATATGTTCGTCAAATATACAATATTAAGGCTTAACTTATACCCATGCGTCTCCATCTGAGTTTACCACAAACCTGTATAGTTTTTTTTGGGACAAAGCGCAATAATGTTTATAAACACCGATTTATTATGCGTTGTACTTTTATAAACGATGATGGAAATTAGAAAGACGTTCTCACGAGTTCACGATGACAAAACATCACCACGTAATTGGGGACTGAGGAAAAGGATGGGAAACAATTTGCAAATCAAGGAAGCTCTTCCACCCACAAGTTCTTTGAACTCTGAAACCACAACGGTTATATCACTAATGACTGAGACCGTTAAGTTGAATGAGCGAATGGTATTGAAAACGATAATAATACCGGAATAAATCTAATTTTGACCGATAGTAGATAGGTATCCATCAAAACTCTATTTAGCTTAAAGAGCTCTATGATTTAGCAGCGTGCCCGAGCTTCGACCGTTTGTTTTAGTCATTTTCTTGTATTGTGATAATTGCATTGACGCCGCAGGGGAATACTTTGAAAAGTCGTAAATAAATATTTGTAATATTTCTTTTATTTTCTATTTGACTAAATAATTAGTGGACCGCCGCTCGTAAGTGCTAAAACTTAGCAATTGTTAGCAAAAGTGACGAGTTTGAATATAGAGATATAAGCGAAGGATTCTACGGTCGAGTACGGCCCAGTTTACAATTGCCTTTCCGCAGGTATGTCACATAAAGGAAGGTAAGGTAAGGTAAGGTAAGGTTTTTCTATTCTATTCTTCTATTCTATAACGTTTTTCATCTCACCTAGAGTTAAAGCGCAACATGTGAACAAAAATAATAAATTTTTTTTAACTAAATCGGTAAAAATTGTAAAATATTTGTATTCGAAACTGATAACTGCATCGAAATCAAAATATTTTATAGTTGCAATTGTTCCGTTCCGTTTCAGAATTGGGCTTATGTCCCGAAAAATAAAAGGCATTAGTGCAAAATGATCAACTTTTTTTGATCGGCTATGCATGCACTTCTTCTTCTGTCGAGTCAATGCCATCACGACTTGATGCATGCACTGAAAGATACACGTGTGTTGAAAATAATTTATTTGACATATTCATACAAACCCAATAAAAATAATAAATCTTAATGCGACAGGGTTCCACAGACTATAGCTTGATGTGTTTGCCAATGTACAATTATAAATCGAAACTATAAGTTTCACTAAAATTGGCAGAATTTTAGTACAATTTGGCACGGCTGGTTTTCGCATTAACAAGCATTTGAATTTAGTAATAAGGCGTAAAATAAAACACTGGAAATGAAAGGTTTTCAGTAACTTTTACTTATTAAGCTTCTTGAAATATGAAAAAAGTTAATGTGCATACGAGTATTATGTGTCTTATATTAACAATGCTAATATAATGGAGTTTTTAACTTTCCCGTAATTATCTACTCTTCCTCTTACATAAATACTTAATTACAGCCTCTATAATTACGTGAGAAAAATAAAAAATCGTTTAAAGCATTTCTAGTGGCATGTAGCATCACTCGTAGCTAACACAATAGATGTTAACGGGATCTATCATTTGATTATGTTTCACAGTTTACCTACTATATTTAATTTTTTTCACTTAAATGAAATACCGAAGAGATAAGGTCGATTTCTGTATGATTACCCAATTTGTAGACCGTCATAACATAACTTATACAAATTCACAATAATACTCTAAAATAGGTTCACTATGCCTTGTCAAAGCACGTTTCGCCGAATAACACGTCAACTATGAAGACTCATCGAATGCTTATTTGTAAGTACTTCAATTTATACAATGTTTGACACGAACGTTTGTTCAGGACTAAGCTTCAACTAAATACTATAGCTCCAATGTACGTTTCGCCCGAGTACAATTGGTCGACGCACCGTAGGTCGAAGTATATTTTCATAAAACGCACGTTTCAACTAAATACTTTTAAACAATGTTTAGCACTTGAAAATGTGTGTGCAATCACTATTACATTAATGTAAGGCACTTTATTTATAATATTATAAAATTTATTTTATTTTATTATTATAAAATTCGACGAAACGTGCTTTGACAAGGCGTACTGAACCCCTCTAAAAGATCTAATGTCAAACATAGAATACCTGCGTGGTTTCATTATAACTTTTTCTGCTCCCATTTCGTAATTTGTTCATTATGAAATCACAATCAATAACATAAAGAGGTTCATTCGTCATTGTTGTGTGAAAATAGTGTTTCAATAAAATATGAAATAGTAGTTTCCGAAGGTAATATGTAATTTTTTGTTTGTTGTATGGCACTGCATACAAGAACTCTTTCGTATTAAATGCATTACATTTCACTGGCCAACTACTTGGTACTATAGCCATAAAAAATATTTGACACCGGCGCCTTTGCGATATCGACAATACGTCAAAAATGTCTACGGTTTCCATAGTTACCAATAACATGTTAAGCTGTCATGGCGTCTGTTGAAGTTAACAAACCATTAGGAGTTTGTATTTTCTGTCTATATGTTTAATGGTCGTAGTCAGCTTTGCTTCGTTTCTAAACAGTTCTCATGTTACAATCGCTATCATTATGTGGCCGTTGCATAAACTACTATTAGCGAAATAACAACAACTTTACCATTATTAGATTTGTTACTAAGTAAACTTGCGCGTTGATGTCTTTTATATGGGTATTAAGTCAGTTGTTTTTATATTCGAGCTTTAATTTCAATGACAATTATTTATTTAAATCCTGACCTATATCACAGAATACACCATTTTTTAAAGGTTAGATACGCAGCTTATTTATCAATGCACACACTGCGATATATGGCATTTGCGCTATGGTAACATGGGCCTGATAGAAAAAGATAACAAAACCGAAGTCGCTGGCTCGTTAATGTAAGTTAAATTCAAATCAATGTACGAAACTTCACAGACAATAAGACTGATGCAATAACAAACAAACAATGATACACATTCGATTCATCTAAGTACTACATTAATCAATGCGTATCGTTACTTCGCCTATCATTAAATTCATTAGCTAGTTATGCAGTCATTTGATCGTGAAATTGTTAGGTATACGTATACGTATCTGCCTAACAGTTTTCACTTATTGAAAGTGTGAACTTAGGTTCATTATTGACAATAGGGTCACAACTTTAATTTTAACTTTAATTTGTCAGAATATTTTGTCGATAAATGATTTGCAGACGTTTCCTAGTACGTACCTAGTAAAATGTTATTAATAAATCATTAAAATTATTGGTTTCGCTTGGCAAGCAGTTAGGTATGATTTTCGCAAAGCCATTGTAGTAAACATTTATATGGATGGATAAACATCCATTCATTGTGGTGATTTATTTACCTTACAGTATTAAAAAATATATACAATCTTCATGAATGGATGAAATCACAGCTAAACATTAGCCGTGATTCCATTCATCGATGGTCTAAAATTATTTGAAAGCAGAGTGATGTCATATATTATATATATTGTCTTGTTTATTTTAGGGCGCGATAGAATATTCATGTAAACAATTTTCTTAGCTATAAACCATGTGAATCTCACAATAATAAGAGTTGTTATTGAATGGATGCTTACGTCAGTGTATAGTACTCTATGCTAATAATTATTAATTGAGGCAACTTTCGGTATTTTTAAGGTAGAGTACCAAAAGCATGGTGGTACCTTTCAAAAATTTATATTATTTTATAGCAGACAGGAGGTAATATAAGTGCCTATTTTAAAGATTGTATTTATTTTTCAATACTATAGGTTATTAATCATCACAAGATTATTATAAAAAATATCAATAAATAGGTATAACCACTAATAATTTATTTTCAGGATATCTTGGAGATCGCTTATGTACTCGTAGTATTACTAAGTAATCAGCAAGCTCCAGCTGATGTAACATTAAATGATACATACTCGTATATCAGCAAAAGAAGTGTTAATAAAAGTTCTATGTGACGGGAAAAACTAATATTTATAGTATGAATCCTGAGTAAGGTCTTTTAAACATATCATTGTGAAATGGTATAAAGCAGTCACGTTTATACAATTTATTGGTCCTAATGAAGTGACACTATTACATTCTGAAAGAGGCGTGCCCAGAGTCAAGTATTTCTAACAAAAAAAACGTTGTCTCGACTTTTCTACAATTTATGTTTGCTGGTTGGATAGAAGCGAAATTAATACCTTCTAGAAATTTTCACACTATCATCTGTCGTTATTCGATATAGGAAACTAGATACCGCTATTTGATATGAGATATCTCGTAAGCTATGTAGTTCTTTAACTTAGTAGATATCCGTTGACTTTCTCGCTTTACTGACACAAATATCAATCGTCGGCAAACATGGTGTTATCTATAATAAAACTATTTTTATTATCTCGATATTACCAAATAGTTTTTTTGGGATTACTTTTAGTTTTTATCTTTTGTCACACCCCTCATTTTTAATTAAAATCACTTGTTCTTTTTTATGTCTTCAAGAGTACTATCCAACTGTAGGAATCATTTCATTTAAAATGTGAGATATCATAAAATATTTTTTAAATGTAATATTATATAAATGAAGGCATACGCATATAATATGGGTGTATTTCGTTAAATAAATTAGGATTTCATACAAATATTCATTTGATTAATATTTTTTTCTGATCGGGAATAATTAATTATAAATTCACGCAATTCGAAGAGAAACAGTGAAAGGTTTGCGTGATGGATAAAAGCAATTTAATTGGCATCTGACATACTTTAAGTATTTTTTCAATAAAAACTAGATTTATTGCTTAATTCCGAAATAAATTGTGGTGAAATTATTATTGTACATTACAATATTAGGTACATTAGTACGGGACAGGATAGACAAACATATGTCCTACTAACATCTAAAACTGTGTGAAAAGAATTGCTTGACTACTATTTATAAGTTAGTAGTATGTAATTGATACTAATATTAGATAAATTATAACTTTTTTAAATAAAAAAATTAGACTTTAAAAGTTATATTAACATTTAACTGAACGAACCTTTCTTTTGTAAGTTCGTTTTGCTAAAATAAATTCATTATTTAAAATGTTTTGTTCTAATTATCTGAGTAAATCTAGTTTTTAAAACTTCTTATCATGACGACGTAGCAACGTAGGTATAGCTGCTTTCATCAATCAAACAAATATAAAAAAAGTTTCACAGAAAAAAGAGAAAATATTAACTTACTTGTGTCTAGCTAAAACAAGTTTGGTAGGCAGAGCTACTCGTGTGTTATAATACTAGTTCCAAGAATGTTTTTCGTTTAGTATAGGTAATAAAATATGTGTCACAGTAAACAGCAATAAAAATGAAAGTAATAAAAAATGTCCATGCTAAAATTTATATTAATTTATAACATAAAAGTTAGTAGACACTTAAAACAAAAAGATGTTTGAAAGTTTGCTTACCATCAAAAGTATAGAACATAAAAGGTTGATGAACTGCATTTTTCACCACTTATGTGATTCACTATAATGATTAAAGATGTATTTAGAATTTTATTATTTTCTTTCTAAATTTGGAATATAGATATATCTAAAAATCTAGGCGTGTGCGTTTCTCGACCGCTGCATGGATAGTGCGCTGCGTGTCATGACTAGGATTGTTGTTGTTTGCCCAACTGTGACAGATATGTACATAGAGCTATTAATTATTATTAAAATTTATATTTGTAAATTAATAAACCTTTGCATTTGAGTTTTGAATCGGTTAAGATATTAGTGCAGTGATTTTTTTTATATATCAGACATTGTAGAAGTTTAAAAAGTTATTCAATTCCTCTGTAGGACTTAAGGGGTATGATCGCGCACACTAGCGCCACCAATCGGAAATCCCAATTTAAATACTTACAGTAACTTAGTGTACAGTAACTTCAGGAATTCAAACAGGGTTATTAATGCTAGTTTTAAATATACTACTTATCCTGTTGGACTGCAACAGGATAAGTAGTATTTTTTAATCGTCATCATTGTTATATTATTAAGACAAACGTATTTTAGATTAAGTCTTTTACTTACAGCTTTAAGTTATACATATGTGACATCTTATGTTTCTTCAACCATATTTTATTGTTAAATTTTTAGATTTTCGTAGAAATCTGAAGTTTACTTTCCTTATGTATTTTTATGATTGGATTGGTTAAAAAAATAAATCCTATTTTTGTGGGGTATTTAAGCTCTCTATAAGTGTCTCAATAGATACAACGGCACGCGTCAACCGCTCTCACATCTCGCCAGCGCTGTTTATTGTTTATTAATTTATGTTTTTATAAACAACATTACAACTACCTTTGATCTATTGTTTACTTCTAACTTGTTTATAATGCGCAAGCTCTATTTGAAACATTGTTCTAAATTTAATAACTCAGAGCAATAACTAAAACTTAGTCTATTACCATAGAATATACTATATATTAAACTGCATAATACACTGGGTATAAAACGTTCCTGACAGTTGATACATAAGTAAGTACCACAGGAATCAGACTACTAACACCCTGTATAAGCACTTATATAACTGTTTATGCAGAGAGAATGGAGAGCCACACATCCTTATCCTAATATTATATCTTTTGTTGCTGGGTTCTTCTTCCACTTGTTTACAATGATAATTTATAAGTTAATAAAAATCTCTGACCTGTAGTACTTCGGTCAACTGTCTGTTCATAATTAAAGTAAAAAATAATAGGTTTAAGTTTAAATATCACCAAATTCATAGGTATAGGTATAGGAGGATACCTACCACAAAGTCCCATTTATACACACACACTTAATCCCAGATTATCTAGCGATTTTTTTATACTTTTCATATTTTGAACTTGGATTGGTGTTCATCTGTCGGATAAGGCTCAACCTGAGTGATAATAATACTACTTCTGAAAAAAAAATTGACTGAATCAAGGCGTCAATCAAAGTGGACAGTAGAATTATTCCACTGAGTATTAGAATAACTTCTTGATAAAGAAACAATAAGAAATACTATACGGGTACTGTCTAAATATTGGCGTAAGTGATCCTTGCCATTGATATCACGAAAATAAATTTACTTTGGCGTTGAAATTGTTTATTTTTTAACTGAAACATGAAATATCTAAAGCTCTCATATTATATAAAGACTCGTCTAGGTGGGCAATGGGCGGTAGGACCAAGGTACGATTAGGATGAGCTTTTATTCTTTGGTTATTCACTAAAGGTTGCATGCGTGTATGTTTGTGTCCAACTAAGAGTTCATACGATTATGAGGATTTATTCTCGTTTTACTAAGAATAACGCATATAAATACATATAAATCGGACTAGTAGCGTTGAATTTCAAGAAGCTAATAAGAGTATTTACATTATTATAAATAATAGTACTCTGTAGTATAATGATTCTAAATAATCTCTCCAGACAGCACCATCTATGATTTTCTTTGAACACTTTGTCATTGTGTTGAAGGCAAACTTAGGGATCCGATTTAAAATGGTTCTGATAGATGGCATTGATGTACTTAAAATAAATAATTTCGTACCTATTTTTTTAAATAGGTAACTATACCTGGGAAATACTAGAAATCATAGGAAGTTGTTTATATTATGATAGGTTACTATTACTGCTTTAACTTTATTCTAACAAACAATCTGTGCAAACAATAAACAAGTAACCTTTTCGTTGTTAAATTCTAAATTGCAGGTTATCTATGTTACCTACATTTGATTCTAAAGTAGGTCACCTAAATGGAAAAAATGCGGACGAAATTTCTTTCTCGTATCTAGTGGTGTTATTAATTTGTGTTACCTCCCCACTGTAATAAATATATTATCCAAAGCTTGCTTACTAAGGGTATAGGTACCTACATCTAAAAAGTTGGCGCAACTTTACCCGTTCAATATTACACAAATTGATAGTGTAACATTACTGAAACTTGCAGTGAGCTTGCAAATGCAACGTTTCAAAATGATACTCGCATAAAATGTACATATTAAAATTTTCCGCCTAAATTTATAATTATAACAGAAGTTCCGTCGCCAAGCCGATTAATGGCGCCACTAGAACTTGTTTATTATTATGAATTTTTTTGCAATAAATGGTTTTGTATTGGGTCTATACCTGATTGCCACCACCTCTACCGCCACCGCTGGTGGCAATCAGGAAAAACATTCCTGATTACCTCCAGTGGTGGCGGACGGGAGTTAAAAAACCTACAGCCACCAGTGGTACATCTCGGTATTAAGTTTTATTTAGGAATAATGAACATCCTGCCATGGAGTGCTTCGAATAACTTCCACCAGAGGTTTCAAGTCATTTCGAGCTGTAGAGTCTCTTGGAACACTCTAATTAGACGGCACTGCTCATCGGGAGTCGGGACGGGTGTACAGATTCCTGGCCCCGACTGAATTTGACGCCATCTTTTGCCTTGCCACAACGTTTGCTTTTTTTTTTTTTTTTTTTTTTTATGTATAACTAAACCCGCATTTGACCTCGATCTCGCCTGATGGTAAGCGACGATGAGGTCGACGATGGAGCATGCGGGTCCAGTAAATGCCTATTCACTCTGGCCTTGAAGATCCCAAGGTTGTAGGTTTCGGGAAATACAGACGCCGGCAGGCTGTTCCATTCCTTAGCCGTTCGCATAATGAACGAAGAAGCAAATCGCTTCGTACGAACAGATGGGATATCAACAACATAAGGATGGAACCCCCCCCCGCGCCTGGTAGTCCGAAGGCGGAATGGAGATGCTGGAATTAGGTCGTGCAATTCCGATGCGCACTCTCCGAAATGTATCCTATAAAATACCGATAGACAGGCAACCTTGCGCCGATGTTCCAGACTTTGCAGTCTAGCCTCCACCAGCGATTCGTCACCTATAAGGCGCTTAGCGCGTTTCTCCACTGAGTCAAGGGCAGCCAGTTGGTACTTAGCTGAGCCGTCCCACAGGTGGCAGCAGTACTCCATGCACGACCGGACTTGGGCTTGGTAAAGGTTTAAGAGCTGTCCCGGCGTGAAGTACCGCCTAACCTTACTCAGGATGCCCAATTTTTTGGCTGCGGTCTTAGCTTTTGACTCAATGGAGCGCCCAAAGTTAAGATTGGAAGTCAGATCCAACCCCAAAAGGCTAAGGTGGTCGGTAATCGGTACGGATACATCCCGGAAAGTCGGAGTCAGGTGGAAGGGACTCCGTTTAGCGGTGAATAGACACGCCTGCGTTTTTGAGGCGTTAAACCTGACCAAATTAGCATCGCCCCAATCGGCCACGGCCTTTAAGGTCAAGTTGATACGCTCAACCATGGCCTCTCTTTGAGACTGGATCTCACCAGCACCAGCGCGCGCAACAGGAAGATATCTCTCCGTAACCGTGCTGTCGTCTGCGTACCCAAAAATACCCGATATGAGCAGATCATTTATGTGCAGCAGGAATAGGGTTGCAGAGAGGACAGATCCTTGTGGAACTCCGGCGTTGATAGCCAGTTGGTCAGACGAGCAGCCATCTAGGACCACTCGTATTGACCGTTCACTCAAGAAATCCGCGATCCATATGCGCAAACTGGCTGGGATTCCATATGAAGGAAGCTTGCTTAATAGGCTACCGTGCCAGACCCTGTCAAATGCCTTAGAAATATCTAGTGAAACAGCAAGAGCTTCACCAGTTCTCTCAATGGCTTCGCCCCAGAAGTGAGTGGCACGAACCAGAAGGTCCCCAGTAGACCGGTTTTGGCGAAAACCATACTGTCGGTCACTGAGGAGATCGTTACCTTCTAGGTATGCCAGGAGCTTGGTGTTCAATACACGTTCCATAACCTTGCAGAGAATGGAAGTGATTGCAATGGGTCTATAATTGGCGGGGTCAGCACGGCTACCTTTTTTGGGCACGGGCTGCACGTTAGCAAGCTTCCAGGAATTTGGAACTTGACCAGTCTTTAGGGAGAGGCGAAACAGGCGCGTCAAGACAGGAGACAACTCAGGTGCACAGTTCCTCAACACAATAGCTGGTATCCCGTCAGGACCATTGGCTTTATTCTCGTCTAGAGTGCGGAGCGTTTTAAGTACCTCCTTTTGGTGAATGCAGACCTCTGGCATTACAGAGTCGCAGTGGGGTAAGGTGGGTGGAGTTTTGCTTCCAGCATCTAGACAAGAATTACTAGCAAATAGAGAGGAAAACAAGTTTGCCTTCTCTTTCGCGGTGTGAGCCAGCGATCCATCGGGTTTGACCAGAGGTGGCAGCGAAGGGCGACAGAAGTTAGCTTCGACTGATTTGGCGAGGGACCAGAAAGCCTTGCTACCCGCAGGGTATGAAGCAAGCTTGTTTCCGATCCGGCCAACATGTTCGTAGCGAGCCCGACGCTGAACCTTCTTGCAGGACTTGGCGGCTTTGTTGAAGGCTCTCTTTTTATCCAGGACATCCGGAGCTTTGCGCGTCCGAGCATCAACCCAGGCTACAAATGCTGACTGCTTCAGTGTTTCAGCACGAACGCAATCAGCACTGTACCAAGGGCGTGCTGCGCCACCAAGAGGCACGTCAGAGAAGGGAATGAAATATTCCATGGCCTGACGTACCACGTCGGTTATGGCCGAGGCGCAGCTCGACGGATCCTCAGTAGAGAAGCAGATTTGTCGCCATGGATAAGATGCAAAGAAGTGCCGCATCTCATCCCAATCTGCTGACTTGTATCGCCACACTCGCCTGGTGCCTCTAGGGCTTAAATCGGGCGGAGAGTAGCTAGATACAGATTTCACCAGACAGTGGTCAGAGGTTCCCAATGGGGCAGAAATCGACACAGAGTACCTGTCCGGATCAGTTGTCAGCAGAAGGTCCAAGCAATTGGGGGTGTGACCATCAACATCCGGTATGCGCGTGGGGCCATCGACCAGCTGTGTGAGGTTTAGCGACAACGCGAGTTTGTACGCTTCCCTGCCAGCATGGTCGGTCTTCTGGTATGGGAACAGCCACTCCTGGTGGTGAGCATTAAAGTCCCCCAGAAGAACCAATTGCGCAGATGGATACCGTTGTTGGGCCACTTCCGCCGCAAGGCTAAGGTGTTCAATTAACCTAGTTGTCTCCTGGTCACCGCTGTGCGAACGGTAGACACAAGCATAGAGCATTTTCTCCAGCCCAGTGTCCACCAGCATCCATATTACAGAAAATTTGGGATCTTCAAGGTTCCGGAGACGCCGACAGCAGATGTCATCGCGAGCATACACGCAGATCCCAGCGCGGGGTTTAAAATTGTGCTCCAGGTTATACCCTGGGTAGAGTAAGTATGACGCGTCTGACGGACATCTGATCTGCGTCTCCGTAAGGAATAGCAAGTGTGGATTTTCAGTTTCGAGGTGGTGGTGAACTGGGTCGATATTTGAGCAGACCTCGGATATTTGAGAGGTGCACTTTGAGTTGGAGGACGTGCTTCCGCTGTGCACACTTACTATTCTTATTTGACTTTTTCATGATGTTGGAGAGTGAATAGGCGAGAGAACGGTAGTTGGGCGAGGGGCTGCACAGATCACCCAGCGGCGCATGCGGGGTCGCCACACGTATGGTAGCCTCATCTGGAGACTGCGGGGACGCCCGAACCCCCCACGGAAATGCCCACCGACTCCTCCAATCCGGTCGCCAACCGGCACGGTGGAGCATTCCGGGATTTTTCGCGAGGCGGCGGGGCAGCCTTTCGTAGGTGGCTGGCCTACTACTTGGGCCCCCTACAACCTGCGGTCGGCCAGCGGAGAACCGTGCTTCGGATCCCGCTACCCTCCACGATGAGGCGCCCGGCGCGGCAACACATCGCAGCACCGAAACCGGTGCGCATGTGCAGTATAGCTGCCCAGACCCGTTCTCTTGGTGGCTACTCCGGACATCATGCCGAAACACGACTAGGTCGCTTGGCGGCATGTCTTTGTTCGGAGGGTGGTGACAAGCCGCGGTCTGCCTGGACCTACCACCAGTAGGCTGCTCGTTTAAGGCACCCAGGGTTCTTGTGTGGGGCCTTGTGGTAGAATCTACGGATGCGAGCAGCGGAACCGTATTCCCACACATCCCTTAGTCGACTTTTACGACACCCACGGGAAGATATGGGGTAGCCCTATTCTGAACCGGGAACTACACGGTTAAAAAGGAGGTATAAGGTTATAACCACGCACTAACAGTTCAATTGAAAGTTGATGCAACTTTCACAAGCAAAGTTGTAAAAAAGGTTTAGAATAAGGGTACTTTTAAGGTTGCTACAACTTTGCAACAACCTTGCCTCAATGTTGTATGTACGTTATGTGAAGCCTGCATATGAAACCTTCCGGCAACATTATTAAGTAGATTTAGTGTAAGATTATAACCAGGCACTAACAGATCAATTGCTAGTTGATGCAACTTACACAAGCTATGTTGCAAAAAAGGCTTAGATTCAGGGTACTTTCAAGGTTGCTACAACTTTGCAATACCTTGCCTCAATGTTGTGTGTACGTTATGTGAAGCATGCATATGCAAACTTTCGAGCAACGTTATTCAGTAACTTTACTGTAAAGGTTTTAACCACGCGTTAACAATTCAATCGAAACTTTTTGCAACTTATACTTATTTCAGGAAGTTGATGGTAATGTTTCACTACGTACTTACGTGCATGGAAAGTTAATGAAACTTTCACAAGCAATATTGCAAAAAAGGGTTAGAATCAGGGTACTTTCAAAGTTGCTACAAACCTTGCACCAATGTTGCAACCTTGAATATGTACCATGCATTTGAAATTTGCGGTAACATTGCAGCAATATTATCCTGCTCTTTGAGTCACTAGTACTCACTACTAACAGTGCAAGAAATTACCAAGCTTGTGGTTACCAATATTTAATTCAATATATTTGAATAAATCGAAGTTGAATATGAGATGGCAATTGAAAAATAAATAAGAGTCAATGGCATGAAAAATTTATTTCATTTTCTTTTAATTACATTATCATTCTATGCTAAAATAAATACAGAAATGTCCGATATTTTTAACTTATTTATATATTCATTTAAATAATTAAGAATAATCAATACTACATAATTAAGCATCTAAATCTTAACTATGTACTATATTTACTATTTAATGATAGTATTAGAGCAAACGTTTTCATCTGTATTTATAAGTAGGTATGTAATTAATTCTCGTGTGAATTTAAGAAAATATGTGATTGAACACAACATTGTTACTTATTATAACTTAACATTTTAATAACATCGCCAGAAAGTTTTATCTTATTTAGCAGTGTTCATATATTAAAAGAAACTCTTAAATTCGAGAGCTAAGTAAATGGAAGAAAAATCTTTAGTGACTCGATATAAAAAAGTGGTTATGTCAACAAATACTTAGATCTTGTAGAAATATAATTAAGTCTATTGAGAAGACGAAGTGGGTACCATACATTACGAAAAATATTGTTACACAGTATACTTACTTCAAATTTAAAACACTTCAAATGATTTGAATACAAACAATATCTGAAAGGTTTACAAACGGTGATGCCTATATCTAGCGCAAATAGTGGACAACATATTTTAGAATGTTCAGCATTAAACAATATATTTCGTACTGTATAATGTATTTGAAAATTAAATTAGGACTTAACACTATGTCGCCGACGGAAGATATAGTTCATGAATAAGACGTCATCCTGCCGTGCCAACGTCGCCGGTCACTGTAGCACAACGAAATGACATTTTATTAGCATGCATTGAATAAAAATCTAAATGTAGAGACGTCACAAAAGGCACGCGAAGTGTATTTACAAACTCGGGTGCTTTACAACGTTGGCATGGCAGTGCTGAATCTATAGGTCCCCATAAGTAAGTCAATGTATTTTAATTTTTTTATTAGAGTACCTATTATTTATAATGCTTATTTATGAACTTTAAGAAAAAAACCACATTATAAAATGTGTCACATAGGTAAAGATATGTGTGTGGATATGTGTCTCTACATCACGTAACATCTGGGACCTATACTTATGGGGACAGGTAAAGTATTGATGCATGGATTCTTCGTCAACTCGTCTAACAGTAAAAGACTCACACAATTAATGAACTGGTGCAATGCGTATAGTGCAACACCATTATCATTTATCAAGTTAAACCAGAAGATCTCTATAGGTATACTTATAAACTGACTGAATGAAATTTTATACTGTGCAGTGGATAACACATCAGGCTACACCCTTAGTTTTTTGTCATCATAATAAAAAAATATTGCGAGAGGGTTCCACAGAGTATATAGCTCGATGTGTCTTCCACTGTACATACATTTTAATTTTATATGACAAGGAGCATTGTTCCATGTGCAAGTTAATAGGATCACAGAGTACTATATAATTATATTGTTAGGTACCTAAGTAGTTTTATATCGGAAGTACTCTTTCAAAGTTCATAATATGGGAATTCTCACAAATAATTGACGACGACTCCTATGTTGTTAATGAACACATTCATATCAAGTAGGTATAAGAGTAGGTACATAACGATTATGATGTGTGCCCTAGTATTGATATGTTTCGTTCTTCATTTTATAAATACTCTGTTGATATTTTTTATTACTCGTTCGTTATGAATGAAGTGAAGCGATAAAAATATATTAAAATACTTATAAGTATAAAATAATTATCTACAGTTTAAAATGTCGTAATATAATAAAGTTTGGGAAGCAAATGACATCATATTATAAAATCACTTCACTTCACTTCATTTCATTTGGTTGATAAATTCGTAAAAATATGAGCACATATAAAGCAAAAACCTCATTGCAAAAGCTAAAGCTTTCAAGCTATTTATATAAAATGAATATTTACAAATGTTCAAATGTGTGAAATTGCGTTGCGTGATATACACGTAAATTCACTACAAATATCAAGAATTCTTTTAATTATAATATTTGGATAAAATTTTCATGTTAACTTTTTAAATATGCTATTAGTAATTTATCTACAAGATATTGGGAGGACCCTGTTTTATCTAAATATATGCAGGCCGAGAGTCTCAAAACCTGACAACCTATAAAACGAACCACTGAGCGAGGTATACTTTAAGTTTATAGAAACAAATCGTTTCAAAATGTTATGGTAACAAATAGTCTTCGTATCGGTATACGTAACACTGGAAATAAGCAGGGATCTGGGGATTGTTATTTGCCAAATTCTCACCTACGATAATTACCTAATTATCATAGAACAAAAAAAATATTTTTGGCAACACTTTAACGACCTTCAGGTAAGTAAGTACCATTTATAGGAAAATAGGTAGGTATTAAAAATGACTATCTGAACTACGAATATACGAGTATAATACATAAATTGATTCGATTACGGAGTTTCACTCAATATACCTACACCTACATAATACATATTCGATTGCACAACAAAAAGCCTAAGGCGTTCACTGAGTCGCTTCAGCAGTGTGATAATGTGATGGATGGTAACGCCAAACCTGCGGCGGAGAGTACTCCACAGGGGCTTCCTGGACGGTTCCACCTGCTCCCCACATTAGCACAGTCTGTCTTGGCATCTCGGAAGCTTGAGTTTGTTGCATTCTCTCTTGCTCAGTGGAACCACTGGAACCGCCAGGACTGGGTCCAGGTACAACACTAGGCGATCTCCTTTCCTGTCCAGTCACTGGACTCATGTATCTTCCACTACTATCGACGTAAGTGTATTCTCTTGACGGCGGCCTGTGGTATGTCGGAGCTACTTCGTAGCCAGGTGGCGGAGCCGGTTCTAGGAACCCGTTTGGTGCGTATGGAGTATAGTGGTAAGACAAAGGTTTGTATTGGTGGAAGAGGTTGTCCGCCGTCAGGAACCTGTCGTCCAGAGGCGGTGGAGCGTAGTGCAACGTCGGCGCTGGAGGATATTCTCCATACGGCGCGGTATATGCCCCATTTAAGTTGGTATATGCCGCTGCTACGGCGTCAGCTGCCAAGTAATCAACTGGAGGCGGAGCTGGAGTGGTAGGCACCCTTCTTTTGTTTCTGCAAGTCGACAGGAAGTCCCTTAACTGAGTCTTGTATCTTCTAGCAGCACGGGGCGGAGCAGTTACGTTTGTTTCGCAACCAGATAGTTGTTCGGATTCAGAGAAGTAGAGGCTAGTGAGACCGGTATCTAGGTAGCTCACTTTGAAATCCATGGTTCTTTTCCCTAGGAGGTCTCTGCCTTCTTCTTCCCTGTAATGAAAAATAACAATAATTGAAAACATTGATTTCGTCAGTCGATAGAGTGGGTTAAAGGGAGTATAATTAGACGGCAAAAGAAGACAGTGAAAAATTAATTACGCAACTTCTGGTGCTAATGATGATGAATTTCTTTCTGCTCGCTTTGCCATGGAAGCTTGTTGAAATCGCGTTAGCATTTGTTCGCAAAATAAAATAGATTTGTATTAACTAATAAAAGTCGCATAGCCCCAAGTAGTATAAATATTAATACAAAAAGGTAGTTCAAGGTTAGTTAGTAGGTACTTAGGTTTACGGAGCCACAACTATAAATTAATTAGCTACAATGGAGAAATATGTCCAGTGCACTATGATATTTTGTGCGAGTTTAGAAGTCATAAGAATCAATAAAATAAATAAATAATAAATAATTTATTATGGTTTTTATGAAAACCGTTTACTTAAATTAGAATTTCCCGGCTATTTAAACTGTACTTTTATAATCGTGCTTGTAAAAATAAACCCTAAACCCCATTTTATAGTTGCTTTGGATAAACAAAAGTTTTGTTAGTATATTTTTTTAATATCTGAGGCCTATGAAGGATTGCTTTCGATTAATGTGCATAAATTATTTTATAGTTAAACAAACGAAATCTTCGTCATCATTTCTTATTAAATCAAATGTTGTAGAAATACAGAATATAATAGTACTTTCAATTGTATCATGACTCAAAACAACTCACATGAGAGGCCTATGCGTGCTGATGACGAAATCTGGCTTGGAATTCTTGTAGACGAGTCGCGAAGAGGTTTGCAGCCACTGCCATTGGCCGTCCTTCGTCTGGAATCGGTACGCAATCATGCCGGAAGCGCCTGTTTTTAATACTGAAACAAATAATAATATTATGATCATTCTAATGGCGCAAGGTGGCTGGCAGCGACTGGATGAGAAGAGCCGAAGATCGGGCTCAATGGCGCGCCCTGGGAGAGGCCTATGTCCAGCAGTGGACTAGAGTAGGCTGCTGATGATGAATGATCATTCTAATACCTACATTACCTACTTACATCATTACAGGCGTACAAAGTTTTTGATTCAGGGTAAGAATCTCCTCGATGTCTAATATTGGACAATATTGTACCTAGGTACTAACTTTAAACATTAATATTTATGGTGTTAGTTGAGATATCGAATATCCATGTAAGTAGATTGATGCAGTAAAAAATTAGTCAAATACCCTATTGTCAATAACCACGAAAGCTTAAGAAGTTACCTATAAGGACCACAATGCCACCAAGCTTCTGTATTTTCAGGGAATCCAGATTGAAGTAGATAAAAACTCAATAATTTTTATTTTACGCAATTTCGAATAATGTAGTCCTATCCTCGAAGGAACGAACGCGCGCCTATTTTTTTTCTTTCATACAAGGTCGTTCTGATGTGTTTAACTTTATTATTTAGTTAATTCATTTGTTATTAAAGTTTATTGCTATACTACTTACGTTCTTGATGAGCACTGGCGACGTAGGCCAAGTCATCGTAATGTACTAAATCATATCCACCCATATTTGCTAATTCAGCATCCGTGTAGCCTAGAAGCATTTTTCCCCTGAAAAGAGAACAATTACATTTTTAAAGCTCAATAATGTTTATCATAAATATATATACTTAAAATTCGCATTGTTTAATTACAATAACATTCCATTCGTTGTCTCATACTTTGATTACAACAATTATCAATGTTGTATGGAATTTCAAATAATTAGGTACGTTTTCGTTTAACTTTGGCTTACCTTTGATCCATAGAGACTAGAGATAGATCAAGCTTATGTTTGCTTTTGAACATGACTTCTTTTTGCGGTATTTCGAGGAGGCTGGGTGGCCCGAAGGGGGCACATATTGCGAATAATGCTAGAGGTGGCTCTTCCGTCTTCTTGTTCTGCCCGTGGAGGACCTTGATGCGTCCTCTGATGTCTAGTCTCTGTTAATTCGATTTACATTTATACTTAAAAGACAATCAGATCAATATATTGCACATAATACAAATAAAATATATTACAGTAAAATAGTAATAAATTCGCATGCACAATCGCCATTGCAACTCCATAATCGCTGTAGCTTTCGCCGTGCATTAAATGGTTCAACCGAAATTACCTTAATCATACAGCCAAATAATCCCAGATCAGCACTTACCAAGAACCCGGAAGTGTTATCTAGAAGGCATCTAAACCGAACAGTGAAACTTCTCTCCAACAGATGCGTTCTGTCTGGTCGCAGGACGTCTTGAAGTGACAGGTTGCTCACTTCTGGTGGGAGGAAAGAGTTCCAGAGTAACTGCCTCTGCAACTCTTCCCGGTCTTCTGAATGGACTAGCTCGTAAACTGACTGGTGGACTATGTCAGACTGGAAAATGAGACAGAATGTTAGAATAAATGAAAAGTAGGTATATCATCTATATTACAACTTGGATACTAAATATAATAAATATAAATCTACTCTAATTTATATATATTAGAGTAGATTTATATTTAGTATTAGAGTAGATTTGTGAAATAAACTACCTATATTTCAGACAACATTAGACATATATGTGTATAGTTTAAGAAGTAATTTAGGGAAGTAACTGCTAATTATAAGTCAGAGCGGTAATCTTAAATGTCATAATTATATCACAAAAAATATTCTTAAGCATAAAATAAAAAAGCAAGTCATAACCGAATCATGAATCAATAAACCATTGATAACCCTACAAATTGATTCAAGCTCGATCATTAAAGAATCATCTATAACGAAGATAGATAAGTTAATTTTAGGATTCACTAAAGCTAGCATCTATCTTATATGACTACGAATAGGGCTCAAATTACTTTGTTGGTAGAAAATATGCATTTAACACGTCATATATAACAAAGAACCGTGTAAATAGTGTGGATAATGCGCCGACACAACATGATGCAAGCACAGGACTAATTGATAATCTATGGGGTCGGTTAAGGTGAAAAACTCGGACCCCTCTTTTATCACGCTGACATGTAAATGAATCATACACCAAAATATACCCTAAATGTAGATAGAAATGGGGTTCTTTGGCAAACGTAGAATGTGAATTCGAACATATTGCGACGGCATTAAATGTCAGAGGATGATTTGTTAGGTAATTGCCTTGTGTTCTCTACTTTCGGTGGTAGGGTACGGTTGCTATGGTTTATAAAATGTTTTGTTGATATGCCTTTGTTTTGATCGTAATTTGTTTCTTTCGTTTATTAGAAAATAGTAGGTATTATCACGGGGTATTATTTACGAACTTTAGTAAAAAAACTGGCCAAGTACGAGTCGATCCTTGGCATATCTATAGGGATCCGTACTATAAGGACTATTTGTAAGTATTGAAAGAAAAACTCATTTTCTGGTTTAGCACAAAGTTATAAACCTATTAATTAAGATGTACCATATTTTTTATTCAAATAGAGTATATGACCAATACCTTAGTCAATATTTAAGTTCCTAGATAATATCGTTCGTGAGATAGGTAGACCTAGTAACAAAAGTAGTCTAAAATTGACCACTTTACTACGTCGTTATTATAATAAAAATATATTCGTACTCTACTCGATGAGCTCTAAAAACGATACCCTCACTTTTTTTTATCGACCCCCTCTTACTTATATGGCGTGACAGACGGACGGACGGACGGACGACGCGACAGAGCGACAGCGGGATCCTTTTTCTCCCTTCGGGGTACGGATCCCTAAAAACATCATAGAATTCATCATAGATTTCATCATAGAAATCATAGAATTAAGTATACACGATGTAGAATCTAACCTATTCTTTACTCAGAATCAAAATTGTACTAATTTATTTCCCATATTCTGAATGCACATTTACAAAATAATTATACTGTATTCACAGCATAGCGTCATTTATAAAGACCCCAAGTAAAACATCAAGCCATTAACCCGGTAATGTAAAATGGCGGATCAATACACCGGTCGACCACCTGGTGCGTAGGCTTGAAGTTAATCTAGCTGCGATTCCGTTCCCTACTCGGGAAACAGCAGTGGTTACAGACAACGTAGAAAATTGACTTTTACTAGAACATCTCTACAAAACTAATAAAACATAAGACATTGTCCATCTGTCTGAATAGTTTATGTGTAATATAACTATAAAAAATAGTAAGAAAAATTCGTTACAGTTATTAATTTTTGTATCGTATTTACGAGTACTTTAAAAAATAATTAGATTCATCGACGGTGTAAGTTACATTATGAAAAACAGACAACCAAATGGGATTTTTGGGTTCAATAGGCCGTATTAGATATTTTATAATGACATAAAATAATCAAATACATTTCTAATAGTACTCGATCCCGTGACGTTGATTCCAAACTATTGTTAAGTAGGTAGTTTTTTATTCTTTTTTGTAATCTCTACAATGTACACATTAATCTGTGTAGCCACGTGCCTAACAATACCAGGAAGTAGCTAGTCCGCGGTCGATTTAATGATTTCGAAATCGATTTGTTTTAATTGCCAGCCACCCCCGAGCTCAGTAGATAAATATGGTAAAGATTAACCCAAGAAAATTTACATGAAATATATCCTATTCGCTTTGTGTTACACTTTAGTAATACACTTTGAAGAGTCTTCCTGGAAAAAATTGTGGCATGGCAGGTACTCGAAGGCGGAGTAGATAGAATCTATATCTTGAAGATAAAATAACAACTTTAAAAAAGTGGTAAAAATCACGAAATAGTCTGCCTATTGCTATCCGTCAAAAGTAACAATGACTAATTAACTACTAATTAGGCTTGTAAAAGTAATTAATGATCTATTAACCAATACTGTTTTATTATAGCGCCCAAAAATATCTGACCACATTTCTAACTTCTTCACGTTTAAAAGCGATCTGTTACAATCTAACCTAGACTTTTAAACTAATTAGATATGAACTGAAGCAGAATAGCTCTACTAATTGAATTTCACATAATTATAAAAATAAGTGACCTTTCTGTTAATACAAAGGGAAGCATACTCTTTGCCGAGAACTGTGTTACTCAGGTAACCGAATTACTGAATAGCTCTGAGCATAAACAAAACAAAGCTGGACGGGGGTTGAACGAATAAAATTTATATACGATTGTGGTTGACTGAAAGTTTTATAGCAAGGGGTCGGATTTGAAGCAAAATTGGGGTTTTTACTTCTGATAGCAATATTTCATTGTGAACTTTATTAGCTTTAATGCGAAGGGCATTTATTAACGAGTACGTTTTAATGTATGCGCCAAGTTTTTGTGACAAGCTTTGGTAGGTATTCTTTTTAGGGTTCTATGCGGGACGAAGAAGGAAAAGTTTACCAAAGATTTTGTATCAACCCCTATCATGTGGTGCATCTCAGTCATGATTTCTATGACGTAGGTACTTACCTATACATTAAATTAGTATGAAAATAACAAGTTATATTTTACAATTAAACTTCCATGTGTTAAAAAAGAGGAGTATCTATATTTTATTGATTATGTATTTATATTTAATGGTAATTTTAATATGACAAAGACGATTATAATGTAAAAATAACTAATAAAATTCCAAAACTTTACAATTCCTGTATAAGGTAAGTGTACGGAACCCCTTTTCAGTATGAAAACACATTTTTTCATTGAGGTAAGTACATTTTATTTCATTTGGTGATATGACTTCGATAAAATGTTTTGCCGATAAGCTGGGGTAGTTTAATAAAAGCTAAACCTTATTAAGTTCACTTATCGCGATATAATTAATATTTTTATGGAGTATAACTTTTCTGGAATAATTAAATTTCGTCCATTCGAGGCGGCTTATCATAGTTTTCGTAAGTGATTAATTACGTAGAAGTTATGCTTTTTATGTGGAAAATAAGGACATTCACACAGAAAACTGTATTATAAATAACTGGTTAATTAAAACATATTTGATAATTAAGAAATTGCTTGCTAATTATATTTTAATTACTAATGTGTAAGTAGGATACTCGTATCTGTTATTATTATAATAATTACCTGATGGAAGCCTAAGTAACTTTCGATACTATGCGTTGCGAAGAACACTTCTCCCTCGCACGTCAGTATCATCAGGAAGCCATTGAGTGCCTGAAATATACGAAAAATGCGAGTTATTGTACAATACATAACTGTTTGTATTTACAAAGTACCAATACAGCCTGTATTGGGAATATCTTAAAAATCTATATTCCATCACCATATTTTAAACTCACTCACGCAAACATTTTCTGATTGAAGTAAAGAGTCTTTGTTATGTGAGTGCTGTATTCTTTTAAATGTATACTGATATCAAGATACTTTGACATAGGACCTAATATCGACGATCAGAGTGTTTCATATATTCATACGTGTTTCAAATATAAAATTAGTAATTAATTAATTTATAGGTGTTTATTTTTAATTTAATTGTAGAGCGAGCATAACCCTACTTACTTGAGAGCGTTTCGTCGCAAAATGTCCAACCCGTAAAATATCAAGATTCAATATTGAGAGCCCTATATTTTTCTAAAAATGGCATTTAATAATTCCATGTAGGCAAAAATTGTGGCGGATATTCAGAAAGGCTTGAATTTTCCAACAATTTCCCAGGAAACTGCGGCCATGTGACATTTGCTTGAGTTATAGCCCAAGTTGTAGAACTGAATTCCCGTTTCCTTTTTCTCATTTTACCAAGTTATGTTGTTCTGTGCTTGTGTACTAAGTCCAGAGTAGTACATATAGGTAATTAGAAAGTCCTACTGTTAGTTTTTGAGAAGTACTTACGTTAATGATTTTTTTAAAATAGAACTTGGGAATTATATTATTTTATATATGACTATGTTATGTTATGTATTTCATACATAACATGCTTCTTAAAGCAACCAGTGAAACCTTGATTAATTATTGAAAATAGACGTTTCTGACTTAAATTTAAATCCTTTGTTTAAGTACCAATATACTGCAGCTTTTCGTGTACATTTAATACATAATAAACTAATAATCCTTAAATAAATTATCGCATAGGCTTCAGTATTGGACTCCGTTCCTTGCCACAGTCGAAAAGGTAAAATATGAAGCACGGTTGAAAGTCTGCCTTTATTTATAGCATTTAAAGTTGCTATCGATTTATTATCGAACAATTCATAATTTATGATACCGCAATAACTTTTTAAAGACAAGTGTCGTTTTCATGAAATAATGAGGTGAAAAAATCCAACGTAATATATATAGTTATAATGACGATTTTCGATAATCGAAGATTTTTTATTTTTGAATTAAGTACGAGGGGCAAACCGAAACGATCGGGAATTGAGTAACCTTTCTATAGTTAAAATAAAACCTTTTTTTGTTACGTAAATACTGGCCTCTTGGAATCGTAATGACGTTTACACAATAGAAATTTATAAAAAATCTATGTCTCGATTTAAAGTTAACAAGAAAATGGATATTAAGCGTCTACACGACTTTTCAGGGTACAAGTGTCTATAATCAATTACAGCTTTGAAACCCTTGATTAAATGACATTTTGAGTCCTTGCTCTATACAGTAAACAGCTTATCCCCTTTATTTCATTTACACTAAAGCACCAATATTTTAAAAATAATTTCTTCCTTTCTAATATATCTGGACATAGGTCTGCTTCTCCCAAAGCGAACCATAAGAGTCTTCCGAAGATTCTTATGAAATAGAAATTATATAAAGTAGCTATTTATATGTCTAACATTTCTATATACCTGCAAGAACATTTCACCGTCGGGCATCGCGTGGTCGTAAGGCGAATGTTCTCTTCTGTGTCCGTGTAAGTCTTCCTTTTCTTTGTGCATGACCACTGAAACAATGAAAATGACAGATTGTTATTTTGAAAGATATATAAAAGGTACTTAACCCTTTTTCCATCAAATATTTCATTTAAAGTTAACATTAAAAATTAGGTTTTCGCCCTCAAAATATTATTATCACACAAAAAAAAATATACAAATCTCAATTTTCAATAGGAGCTGAATCCGGAAGTTAAAATCTTTTGGGTTACCTACCAGACCTTTTTAATTTTTCTGTGGCAAGGTGGTATTTTTTAATATATTTGTTTTTTGAGGCTCCGGTCTGTTACAGGACCAGCCAGCCTTGATAATTTATTAGCTAGTTTAGAGTAGGAGAATAGCAACTCGTACGTAAACTCGTAATACTTAGTGAAGAAGTAAAGATATCAGTAATAAAAGTAAATGAGCTGTAATTAATTCGAGAATTCTTGGTCATTGAATGAGTACCATACAAATTACTTTAATGCGGTCAAATGAGTCTTAAATGTGAAAACGAACTAATTATAGACATTTCTAACGAGCTACGCGCTTTTTACTGCCACTGAAGTAAATAAATTTTCATTTACACTGACTGCCGTATTTTTCCTTAGGCAATTAAAAACGGCGATACTATATTTTGCGGCAGTTAGGAACCATTTTATTAGTTTAAATATTGCCAATAAAGTATTGTGAGGAACATAAAAGATTACACCTGCTGTAAAGCTAAGCGATTTTTGTGTCGTGTGTTTTGAAAATAAGATTATGAATAGGAAAGGTAGGTAGGTATTAAGCATTTGTTAAGATATTGAAATATAGTACTCGTATGTATGTGTGAAAATAAACACTCTATTCTTTTCTTTCTTTATTAGGTAAGTATCACATTCGTCCCAATTCAGAGTACTATACGAGTACTCGTGGTCCCAGTAATAATTAAAAGCTTTTGAAAATTCAGATGTGAACAGGGATTTACTCGTACATCTGAATTTTCGACTACAACTACGATTGTGAATTGTGAATAACTGGTAAAGAAGTACATGTTTATATAGGTATGTTAAGACACACCAATAAGCAAATCAATATGAGTATCGTTTCATATTACTACCATTTATTGCATGAGCGATTAAATATAGGCGTGGCTTAATATAATATGTACGGCGTACGCGACAAATCACGACTCCCTTAATTCGTTTAGGGATGGATGCTGACCCAAGGGATGCAGTTCAGTGGTTAAAGCAAAATAGACTTTAAAAAAGTAAGTATAGTTACCTAAACAACCACTAAAGATTTTAGTTAGAATATGTCTTCCTAACAAAATTGATATTTTATTGAGGTTGATTTTGGATTAGAGGATTTATTAAAAGAAACTGTTCTAGGATTACTCTGAAAATGCAATATAATTCATTAATTAGAATCTAAGTATTGAATCAAGACACTAAGTCATAAAAAAATAATTTACGGTGTGTACAAGATTATTGCCAGTTCACAATGAAAGGTTAAAGCTGCGTAATTATACGTACTCTGCATAACGTTTAACCTCCGATCATAGAAACAAAAGAACGATATTTAATTACACATTAGGTACCGCAGTTAAATGTTACACCGATCATAATGGATGGATTACAACGGCGGGGAAGTTGAAATTGTGAGAAATAGAATCGGTGTCTTTTTCTTACTAGGACATTTTCTTACTAAATGTTACTAAGACATTATATTTCACATACTTATGTACGTGACGTACTTATGTCAAGGTATTATGAAAGTAAAGTAATATAACGGTCCAGGGAAAAAAATAATACCTATTTGCTTTCAGGTGTCTCTTTGCAAACATATGTTTCGTGTTATAAACAATTGATAATTTTCCTACTTTCGCGACATAAGTAAACGGTTCTAATGATAGTTTTGTATAATCCGGTCAATTACCTTAGCTAGCTCACGTGAGATACGCCATGTGCTCACCATAGTGATGCCGTAGGACAACATCGATGGAATAGTTTGGTTAAATGTAATTTGTACTTAATTTACTGTCCAATGTGATTTACCTGTGTCATTGTAGGCATACAAGATACACTCACCTTTTCATCACACCTTTACTTGTTTTCCATATAATTCTAGAACTTCGACCCAGATAATTTAACACTACCAGAAATCAACAATGCGGCATAAAAGTACCAGGCAAATATGCCTATTGATTCGGGATTCAAACTTATCACCTTGTATACTTTACACCTTTCTCACTTTTCACAATCATCTTACAATATATGCTTAACTAATTAATCTAATAGACACTTCCTTAACAAATTAATATTTTATATATCCCTTTGGTCAACGTTTGCCTTATAAAACGATTCTACACGTACCTACATATAGGAAATCCTAGTTATTTACGTTGGTTAAGGTTCTAGTGATATTTTTTTAAATAAATAGGATCAGAGTTATTGTTTTGCGAGTACGCTCTGATCAAGATAAGATCGGTGGGCAATCGAGTGAATTTATCGTTATATCGATAATGTCCTCAGATACGTCACTAATCGAGCCCGCAATGGTTTTATCGCCCATTATAATCGTCATTACGCCCTTTCACCAGCGGCTAGTGAATTTTTTTTTCATTATTTTTATTTATAACATTTAATGAAAATATTTACATCGACATAAATAAAAAGAAATAAATTAAATCAATTACATTCGTTAAATATGCGATTTCATGTTATAGGTACGAGTACGATAAACCTAATACTATGTGGTTATATGAAATGTTGCTTTATTTGTAAGTGTAAAGGAATTATTATATTTAGAAATCGGTAAAGATTGTATTCGGTTTATTTTTCTTACCTATATTTATAAGCCTTAATGTGTAATATGTTTATTTCCATATAGGGCATATAAATAAATCCTGTATTGAGCTTTAACGGACAGAGTCAACATCGATAACTGAACAACTTTTGCCGAATTAAATAATAAACAACTTTTAAGTCAGAATAAGCTAGCAACCTTGGTTTCGCGATATACAATTACGGAACTGAGGTCAGCTTAATAGTGACAGAGCTAGAGACGCGCAAAAATTTTTACATTTTGGTGTCGCACGTGCCGTTAGCGTTCCACCCGTTCTAAATAGGTAGACAAAATTCAGCTTCTCATTCAAAGCGATTAGCTGATCAGTTCAAATTGTAATTACACCATCTTTATGTCGAATGATGTGAATTTCCTTAAAAGAATATTATTCTAAGGATAAAATACACCATTGAAATTTAAAAAAATCTTCGAGCAGCTAACGACACAATGATATCCGCTGATTACGACCGCTTTTTAACTATAAACCGTAGACTTTAACTCGGTTACAATGACGGTTAGCTTAACTTTATGGCTAACTAGCACGAAGGTCTTGTTACGCTGACTACGTTTAGGTCACCTATGGTATTAGGTAATTTTCATTTGAGTATTAACTTTCACAAGTACAACTAAAAATAAGTCATATCATTATGCAGGGCCAATAAAAATACTTCATTGATATTTTTATTATATATGTGTGTTATATATTTATTATAAGAATTTTATATGGAAAATAATGAGACAAGTGGATATTCCGCATCGTGATTTGCGAGGTATTCTATTTGTGAAGAAAATATTCTCACTTTCAGAATGAATCTTCTGAAAGATTATGTAATATTTACAAAATATTTCTAAGCGATTTTTTCAAAGCGTAACATTAATTGATATTCATCAAATAATACCAAAATATGACTAAATTGATTCGGACATGGCTTACGACCCAAAAACAAAATACCACACCCAATAATTCACAAGAAACAATTAAAAACGAATATTAAGGTGAACATCTGTTCTGACCAACCGTTTTACAATATGGCACGTGGTTCACCCCATCGTACGCTATGGTATGGCATCGTGACCACCCCATAATGACCAGCCGAGCAGAGAAAAAAGATAACGCATTGAGTTTTTTTACCATTCGGTAGCTTTTGCTTCGAGGCATGATGGAGATTAGCATATTAAGAAGTTGTGTTGTACGTTATTAGTTATTATTTTAAGTTTGTTTGTATTGATACTGTCTTGATCTGTACAAAAGTCTTATGCTCTTAATGAGTATAACTTTATTCAGAATGAGGCTATTCTATCCATCTTTAGGCCTCTTCATTTGAAGGTATCTTCGTTCAGAAGTTAATCTCAAATTCAAGTCAGCAGAAAAGCCGAGTAAAGGCATGCTCAGCTCAAGCTAAATAATTAGCAGCAGTAAAGCAGTCAATAAATTGACAGTAATCGAGAGTTGAGAAGTAAATTAGGAGCTTCGGAACCATAACCCTGGCGCTCCCCTTCCCCAACCCTGGAGCTGCCCCAGGGTGGAATGCCACTCGTATACTCAATGCAATAATAACATCGTGACATTATTTTAATCAGGCCCACGACACGCGACCGCGCGCGCTGTCTTTATAAGTTATGTCAAGCCGCTTTCACGCTTTGTGACCTATACACAAAGGACTTCAGCTAATGTCGTAGGTTTCACTAACAGTACATGGTTCAAGGTACGAGTAAGCTGATAGTTATAGTATTACAGATCTGTTCTATTCCAAAGTGAAGTTTACATTCCTATAGGAATGTAAACTTACTAAATGTAACTTAGTATACTAAGTAGTTAGTGGTGAACAACGAAACAAGCTTTAATAGCACCAAAGCTTCATTTCTTATCCCTTACGATGTACTAAAGAAGAGAGACAATATTTAAAACAAAAAAAATAGAGAAAATACACAAAATAGAATAAATACATAGGTATACTTTCAATACATATATGTAATTAATTCAATCATGTTAATTTACTCCTTAGGCATTTAAACACCACTTAGCGTTTTGTTTGTTGTGTCAACCACTTAAGTATCTATTAAACTCATAAGTTACCTATGTGATACAAAAAGTGTGATATCCACATCAAATTAACATACTAACATAAATCGGTAGACGTGACGTAGTTACCACTAATTCTTAAAGTAAACAAATCGATAAAATTTCTCGCCGACATCGAATAAATCACTCGGAAGGAAGATGTCTCAATATTCTTCAATGGTGATTTTACGACTAAAGTGACAAGGATGGCAATAGAAAGTCTTATTTGAATAGGTAAGACAGAAAGAGATATCATTATTTTCCCGTTTCGTATTAATTAAGGAGCAAAGAGGGTCTAAATCATGAGCTGTCGACGCTCCCTGTGGGAATCCCAAAGAGTTATAGGACCCTTTATTCTAAATTTAAAATTACAATTTTGTAAACGTTTCAAATATTTTAAATGTGTGTAGGTTCACTTTAAAATGGATCTCGCGGGGTTTAATAAAATTTCAAAAGTTTAAGCAAAGTATCTACTTACTTTTAAATACTCGTACAAAACAGGTTAAGCAGAAAATACGAAAAATTATCTAAAAAATACTTTTTCATAAATCGCACAAATAGATTATCTAACTATACTATACAGTTGCACCAACTGTCACGAAGCGTCAGTTGCATGAAATGGAACGTCACAAGCATTCTCGCTAATCGCAAGATTTCCTCACATGATATGTGGCTGTCACGGCGAGCAGACGTGTAGTGTAGGGTATAAATTAGGTGAATTATATTAATGGAGGGCACGTCACGTAGAAATAAGGTTGCTTGAATCAATCATACATTAATGTATAATTTAAAAATATTTTCCATGAAAATAAAGGGCACTTTTGTCAGATTTGCCCTTAGGCCGTCTTGCACGAACCGTTAACACTCGGATTAATTCTATTTCGATATCAATATTATAGGAAAAACATAAATAATTCGCGAGATCGGCTTACATCGGCTTAAATATTAGTGCAAGTAGACGTATTAAATTATTTTGATAGGTAATCACAAAAATATTTTACATTAAATGCCAATGTAACATTGTGTTCACAGAAAAACTATATACATAGAGTACCCTACTTGTATGATTAGGCAACCTACATTGAGTACCGTCAAAAAAGAGTAGAAATTAAATAATGGCAACATTTACTGAAACAGTATGGAAATGGAAATGGAATTATGATTTGACATCAATGTATGGAAAGTTGCCATTAAATAATTTCTACTCTTTTTTGACGGAGTGTAATTGTGTTATAATTTTACTAATTAAAGTCCCATCCCAATTACAGCAGAAAGAAAGCAAACATTTCGCTCGGATTTCAATTGAAATTCAATTGAAAATTCGAACGAGATTGTGTCGGTCCATTTAATTGATACGAGGCAGGAGTGGACGAGAAGAATCCGAGTAAAGAAACGGTCGTTAGCTTATCACAATACTGATTTCACACCGTATGTGCTAGTGGTGCGTTTACATGCTGACGTTTGATACGGTATAATGACCATACCTATTCATTGTAACGTTTGATTTCTATAGGGTCTCCAGTCCAGTAACTTAATCTTTTGCTTGGTGATAGATGTTGTCATTCCCGTAGGTATGCTAATATCCGTGAAAACTTTTTTTAAATCGGTAACTGGGTACCACTCTGAAAAGTTGACGCTGGCGTCATACAGTGCCCGTCACGCTGTGCACTGGTTCGTGTCGCTCGGTGATACAACTTTAAATAGCTAGGAGACCAAGTGAGTGAGAACAACGAGTGAAGTATCGTAAGATAGAGTAAGGTTGTCTGGTACATACAAAATAATTTGGATTACACGTCGGACTTTCTGCTCTTCTGTGAGAGAGTGGGGTATCCATCGCGATACAACCTTCCTAACTTTAAGATGGTAAAATGGTGGAAACTGCCTGTTATCCAATCTTCAGTTCATCCAGAATCTCATGCTTGGTAATGTTGCGACATTCCATTATTAGCCACTCCACCCTGATGCCGTTTTCTTGAGTGACTGCCGTTGGTGGTCGCCCCGGTGTAAGGTCATCTTTTAGCTCGCTCCGACCACGCTTAAACTCACGAAACCAATAGGTGATGGTGGCAAGTAATGGAGCCAATTCCCCAAAAGCACTGATTAAATTTTCATGTGATTCCTTATATGTTAACACTCATTTAAAATCATAATAGATCCTCCATCGTAGCGACTGAAAAGTAACAGACATGTTTTTTTAACAATTAAGTAATTAAAAAATAACTAAAGTTAGCCAGCCAGTGATATTTGGCCAAGGAGTTTGTAATAAAATTTGCCTCCAAGGGATAATAAAAGTAAAACAATTCAATTCAATTTATATCCTCAGTGTGAAATTTTTAAAAGATATAACTTTATGTGCATCTGATTTGTTAATTATGGGTTGAACTAAGAAATCTATGTATTTTTCTAATTTTGATTAAAGATATATAGGCATGTTTTTCGGCATTTAGGGTCCCCATCAGGACGGGGGGTCTGGGCTCGTGACCCACGTAAAGATGGAACTGAACCTGTTTCAACTAGCTGTAAAACTGTATTCAAATATCTATTTTGTAATTTTAGCTTAGTTATTTTATTGTTAGTTGTTTTAGTGTTAAATAAATGCATTACAAAAAATACCCCAAAATTATTATAAAGTTTGTAACCGTGTAAAGACACTGAAACAATACCCTGATGTTTTAAAGTAAGTAATGCACCAAATATCTCCAGATCAACGTCATATAAGCCAAGAACAACCTACAGAAGTTTGTTGGGTCACGTTTTGCTTTTAAATAAAAAACGTAAAGCATTATCGGAACCCTTAAAGCTTTGTACGGACTCTTGGTGTAAAAATACGAGTACAGTTGTTTTATGAATATATAAATTGCTTGCGATTTAAAAGATATAGTCATTATAAGTAATAAAGTTATGAAATTATTGAGAAATTCACATTATAATTAATTATATTCTAAGTCCTATTGAAGAGCCCCTATTGATGAGGCTCATAAAACACAACGGTACATGACATTGCATGGTTTCGAACCCGGTAGTCCCTCGTGGGAGTCCGGACTCCGGAGTCTACCGACTACTACGCTACTGACCCCTTCATAGTACTTACCTATGAACAAATACCTACCTACTCATAATTTGGTTCGATATTGAACTATCTCACCTAAGTGATGGAAATTCAATCAAGATCGAATAATATTTTATTCCGATGTTAAAATGAAACATAAAACAAACTGTAAAAGAGGTTGGGAGTACCACGCTTGTATCAGTTGTGAAGATCTTAAGCGTGTAACACTCCCACTTAAAGTATCACACCAAAATCAAAATGTTTTGTTGTCCTCGTATCAAAAATATTGTTTTACTACTAGGGACACCTTTCTACCTATAATTAAAACTCCGTAGAAGAAACAAGATTATAATGAACCATGATAGCAATTGTCCACACGAAGGAATCTTTTTTTTTCATTATTTATTCAATAAAAATTACTAATTATCAACTAGTAAATTGACAAAACGTTTTTTATTTAATAACATCTCGTAGTCTTTTGTTTGTTCGTTCGAACTCGTTAAAAACCCGTTAAGGGGTAGTCGGACTTGCGCACCGAGGGTTCTCTCAGGTTTTCTCCAAAATCGTAACTCTATAGAATTTAGTAAACTAAGTTCTATATTTTTCTTTTTTCCGAAATACATCATACAATACAGGAGTGGTGGACGATATTTTTTCACACATATAAAACTATGGCACATAAAATAAAATAAAATAGTCCCTTAAAACCCTTTCATATATGATATCTCACTTGCCTCAGTAGTCACAATTTCAAATTTTGACCCATTTCATACTCCATTTTCAATAAAAATAAAATTTCATAATTTTTTTTACCTACGATAGTAACGAATACGAGCTAGCAAGTCCCACGAACTATACTAGACATACCTGAAACTTGGAGTGAGAGAAAATATTGTATTGGTAGGTGGACAACACTTCACAAGTTTTAAGATAGATTTAAAATATATTTTAACCTAACGGACTAATGTACCCACATATTTGCATTAACAGTTTCTAAAACAGGTCATTACTGTGTAGTGTGGTTTAACTATGAGGTAGATATAGGCGTCAAAAGGTCTATAGGGGTCAATTGACTTACATTATACTCGTACATAATACAGGGGGATGCTCAGTGTTCTGAACTAGGCGGTAGTGTGTACAGGCGTCAGGCGCGAATTGAGAATAACTTTTGGCGGGGCCATCTCATAAATCAGAAAGACCAGTGTAGCTCAATTAAAACCACACTCTATCAGATGTACTTCTGGTACAGTAGGTGTTGTTTCCCTTTATTTTTACAGATAACACATATAGCGAGGTTTTTAAACGATTATTGCCAATTGTTTATTTAGGTACAGAAATTATTAGTGTAATTTTACTATTTATAAGTGTGTATTTATTATAATACCATCTATAACGTAATTTCAGTAAGTTTACACAACTTACTAAAATTACGTTATAGTTGGTCATAGTCATAATTAACATAGGTAACGGTTAAAGCTAGGTGAAAGGGATCTTTCCTGAATTTTAGAGTTATTTAAAACCGTATTCATATACTTTTGATAAAGGGCACAGCCAGCAAGATTTATATCGGTTTACAGTTGTTATTAAAGAATTTGTAGCAACTTAAAAATGTTTCAAATTGTCAGCAATAATTTATATGTCTAATACCTAACTATATAAATTATACTAGAAAATTATTGTACTTGGTCAGTTAATTTAGTCGTAAAATCGCAAGTTACGATTTTACAAGTACCTAAGTATATTTATATGTATTTTGTACCCATTATTAAGGGAATAAAGTTCACTGCCACATTCATTCATTTTATGCTATACTCTGTATGGAATTCGTGGTAAAGTGCATATTGCATAACCTCGAACCAAATGTAGAAAATTCTACTTACATCGTTAATTATTAGTAATATATTTTTTCGGCTATATTCAGTACCAACAGTTGATTATTTTATTTTATTAGGGGTAAGATTTTGAAATTTACCCCTATGTAGATTGCTCGCTAGAAACCGCGTCTGCCAGTTCGAGCATGCGATTTGAGCATTTTCCTATACATTAGTCGGGCACTGAAATATCAAATGTATGAAAACATATGACCTATGGGTCAACTTCGTGGCTCGCTGCAATGCTCACGTCATCATTCTAGAGGAGAGGGCGTCACTGGTCCGATTTATGTGGGAGTGTCCCTGCGATTTTCAATTAACCCCATAATACGATATCAATTATTCTCTACCTATCGTTTGTTCACCAAATTTTACAGCGAAAAGTGGGAACTATCTATAATGAAGGTGATTCCTCTATCTACCCCCTCGGGGATTATAGACGTTAGAGTTATACTATGCTAATTATTCTCCAACAAGAGTTTTTAAAAAAAATGTGCTTCAAAGACTTTTTTTTATTTATATTTTTATTTTAAGGGAAATCTACAGCTATTAACAATTATGAAATTACATATGTATTAAACTTAAAGAAGGCCAATTACAGATTTCCTCGTTTATATTTGACTTCTATACCTATAGAAGGCGGTTAAATTTAGACTAATAATATAGAATTAACATGGATATTTCATACATACATACATATATTTTCTATTTTGTAGAAGACTTATTTTATGTACTGTTTGATGGATAGACAATAACGCAGTCAATTTACTTGATTTCTTGCTCGATACGGTTTTGATAAACGTAACTTTCGGCTATTAACATGGATCGCTACAGATACGGTATTTTTCGGAAAACGGCTCGTGCGGTCGTTCAATTACGATTCGAATCGATTTTAATGATCGTAATCGGTAATGACGCGTGTGAGACTGCACAGCTGTAATTTTTTATATGACATTGCTTTTTTTTTGTAAAAGTTATATTAAGGCAAATTGAAAATATCGTTTTCACAATTTGGATTTCTATTGATGTTATAGCGAATACCTACTTTTTATATATTTAAGTCACGTGAACACCATTAATATATAGCTGCCACCAAACATATATGACTGCTAAGTAAGTTGGTAGGTATCTATACATACTTGTTAGTAATATACATAATTACTAAAGCATTCTAATAATTAAACAACCATATTTTTACATTTCAATGACATATGTTTGTGACTACTGTAGGTAACTGGGTATATTTTTGGCTAATGTAATGAAATAACTACAACACACAATCAAAATGTATACATATATACTCGTAGATATGTCTAATATAAAGAGAAAAAACATCGGTAATTTGGATTTTCATACCTACTTAATTTAAAGAATAATAATTTGCTGTAGGTACCTATCCTTTTTTTGTCTTCGATAGCACATGCATAGGTTATGTAAAGTGAAAGAGTTAGCAGGCATAGCATGTTCTCTATAAAGTTATGTTATGATAATTAAGTACTCATAAATTATTACGAAAAATACATACGTTAAACGCAGCTGCAAATTGTATTCTTCACATATAGGTTTAATTGGTACACAGTAAAATGAATCTCTATTCCACAAAATTAACTTATTATACCAAATTAAAATCAGTTTTGTGTTACTAAGCTGTTGCTAAAGTATCTGATGTTAATATAATACACAGTGCAAAAGTGCAAGAGAATCCCATTCCATATCACATAGCCAACGTAAATAAACAAGTACAATCGAGTGCTATAAGATTTAAACAAGGCAAGAACCCTTGAGCAAAGCTGCTTACAATTTACGGCTTGTTCGCGAGCAATCAATGAGCGCGATATTTTGACGTTTCATTAAATCGTTCGACATCTTCATATCTTGCTGGAGGTTATTTATGTAGTCGACTGTACCTCGGGGCTGCACTAAGACATAGGGCGGGTTTATTTGCATTTTATTCTACATGTAGATATTTACGGAGACATAGACAGGGTTTAAAATTAGAAGGATTATAATGTACTAACTAAGAAAATACATTATAACGCCCGCGCCGGTGGACCAGAGCCCTCACTGAGTGGTGGCCAAGGTCAGGGAAAAAAGGAGTAGGTCGTCCAGCAGCTAGATGGGCGGATGACATCACCAAAGTCGCATCGAAGACCTGGATGCGACTAGCACTGGATCGTATAGGGTGGCACAAAAGAGAGGAGGCTTATACCCTGCAGTGGGACGACATGGGCTGATGATGATGACTAAGAAAATTAAATTATTGATAGTGTATCAATATGTTTACGCTTGTACTCATTTCGTCTCTATTATTATTTACTGAAGCTACGTGTGATAATTGCAGAATTTAATTATTTTTTCAATTCCATTTAACCTGTAATAGTTGTTTGTCATAGGGTTGAGTCGTTAAATTTACATTCAATGTCTATTATCGATTGTCAAGAGACAAAGCATTACTATTCATAGTTGGTTCGGAGGAATTTAGATTGACGTAACTTTTTTCCTGTATTAGATATAGGTAATGACTTATTACCCCTTGAAACATGACATGGGAAATTATTAAACGAGTCGATGGTAGATTATTAACAAATACACTTTTGTCATTTCTTCTTGTGACTCAGAATGGTAAATTAAAGAATCGAAATGTAGACGCTATGTATATGTAACATTATAAAGCATGGATGATAGAAATAGTAGCCTCCCTCCCAAGGGCGCAGACGTTCGTTGCTTCAAGTTATAAAGGATACTGTAAATTGTACGCACAATTTTCTATGAGGCAGGATAACGAACATCATATTATTATAGTAACATACATGTTAAAAAGTAAACATCACGCAGAAGGTACGTATGTACGTCATTTATCTATATACTTACCTCATTCGTTGATTATTAACGACAAAACTATCTAAGAATCCTACCAATCCGATTACGATTTTCACTTTTCATTCGTCTCGTAATCGTAACATTGCTCGCTCATTATTTCAACATTCATCAGTGAAACGTATTTTAATTGCATTCGACATAAATTGTTTGCAATTTTTTAGGGTAAAAAAGTAAGTCAATGAAAATTGTAATGGATATACCCACTTTCAATAATTAACGATGTAAGTAGAGTTTTCTACATTTGGTTCGAGGTTATGCAATATGCACTTTACCACGAATTCCATACAGAGTATAGCACAATATGAATGAATGTGGCAGTGAACTTTATTCCCTTAATAATCGGTACAAAATATATATAAATATACCTAGGTACTTGTAAAATCGTAACACGCGATTTTACGACTAAATTAACTGACCAAGTACAATAATTTTCTAGTATAATTTATATAGTTAGGTATTTTGTAATATTAGCTTAGGTATTTCAGTATTATTTTTATATCTTCTTTATTCAATAAACCTATTTTAATATCTTCTTTATTAAATATAGGTTGCTAAATTTCATACATTCGCTTATTTACTTTAGAAACACATGTATGAAAAAAAAACAATCAATGTATACTTACTTACAAATTGTTTATCTGCTTTGCATCGTACATTGTTGCTGGTTGCTGCGTTACACATTTATAAAGCGCCAGGTATAAGTAAGTAAATAAAAACAAACCTAGACTCAGCATTCCATTATTATTACCGAACAAAAACACCAATTAACATAATTCAGAGTTCTTAACCTTTGGCTAAACACACAAGTTGTTTTTTTTCTGACGTAACAATTAAAAAGGAATTTTCAAGCAACTATATTTCTTCGCATCCGTCGTGTACACGATCGGACAGATTTCAACCGAAAAATCCACTCAATTAAACAACGGGAGCCGTGAGATAAAATTAAAACTTAATTAAAACTCCATAAGGAATCAAAGCGTATAAAATAAAACCAAAACACACAGAGCAAGTGTTGGGAAGAGAGTTGAGGCGTAAAAACATTTTGTCACCAATATCGCGCGCCGCCGTGCCGCGCGGTCGTGAGTTGCTTTGATTTGCTCCTTTTTGTTCTCAAGAATGTTTATTTACTCGTATTTATTTTTATGTACGATTGCAATGAATGGTTTGGAAGCCTTCTTTTGTCAAAATTTTTGAGAACGCCCGAATTAGAGCGAAATGTAGGTACACAATAATTAGGGGATAATATCATTCGATTGTAAGTGAAATACTAATTATTGTCTTATTAGAATTTGTGGATTATATTGTTGTTTTTTCATCACAAAGTACCTACTGGAGATGGATAATGCATGTAAAAAAGCACATGCACCATTATATATTCATGTATGTACTACCTATACATACTTCGTGATGAAAAGAATAAAGAAGTAATCAACAAATTCTAAACTTTTTAAATATAATAGATTTGCAAATAAAACGTGTCTAAAAGCATTTTCACAATATATAAAATTATGCTGGACAACATTCTTTGACTCTACTTGCTGGGACCGCGTCGAGGTTCTTTAATTCCAGTTATCAGTGACAATGTTGGAGCGGCTACCTGTTAAATATGGGATACGAACAGTAAGTGTTCATAGATGTAAACAGTGTATTAGAGGCGTCTAGATTATATTGCACGAAGAAGGTAGCTAATATTCTATAATACTTATTTGAAATGTGATTTCATGCGGCGATTCAGTTGGTAAGACTTTATTTTATATATAGGTGATCTCATGATATTGGGCAGTGTCAAATCTAGCAACTTTGCTTTTTTATGCTTTATAAAGTAACAATTCTTCTAATGAGTAGTCATAAAGTAAAAAAACCATATCGTTACAGTGATTTTCATGCTGCATTTAGAAGTACTTCTAATTTTAGTCAAATTAAATAAAAAGTGGCATGGCAAGTGGATATGAAGCTACATTGTGATCACTCCTGGGGTCATCTGTGTCCTACGGGTTATGGCAAAGGGCGAGCCCTATTCTCGGGTAGAATCTCGAAGGGGCAATTACTCCCTGATCCTAGATCGCCTCGAAAGTGGGCACAATGGATGTAGAGGGGATAGGGTAAGCAGTAGCTCTAATCTAGCCTATTAGACCTGACGAGCAATAACTCGAGCACTACCTATAGACTATTTATAGCTTATCCTACATATTTACAATTAAGTCTAATTGTGTAACATACTACTACATTAGATTTATTGAGAATAATGGATATATAAACAGTAACAATAAATGAAAAATAAGTATTAAAGATAAAAGATTCCTTCCAGCGTGTCGCCTAGAGGTAGCGTCCTCAGTATGCTGGCAACATTTCCTCTCTGTAATGCGCTGGTCGAGGCAAGTACCAGCCCTGCAGTCACCAGATGCTTCGATGAGACGCGCTGAAAGGTCCTTGAAAAAACTACTATGCTACTATATGTTACTATTTTCTGAAGATTTTATCAAAACTATGAGTTTTTAAATTTAACCTAGTAATATTGTATATTTGTATGTAATTCAAACAAGCTGTGAACCTAATTGACCCCATGTGCATTATGTAATAAAGTACGATACTCGTACGCCTGTATTTATAGGAATTTATATGAATTTTCATCGCTTTGATCTGATCTAAACATTTTCTAAGGCTACGCGGGGAATGTCTTACTCATCGGCTCTTGAAGTCATAAATTCGGCCGGCAGCTCATTTGAATGCGACCGATTGTGATCGACGGCAGCGCCCGCGCAGTCGTGTTTATGGCTCACGGTTTGGATATCATTACTAAATGAATGAATACGTATTACGTAAATAAAACATTGGGAAGGATTATTGTATTGAATAATATGTGAGTAGACCAAGGTTTAATTTTATTTTTATTTTCCGAATTTACTTCAAAGTCAATATAAATATAATTAAAGTAAGTGAATTCTTAGGTAACTACAAGCACTTTACATTTGCTTACATTTATATAAAATCTCGCACCTATAGCATAGGCATATGCATCTACTTATACGAACCAGCTATATAACTCTAAATTAAAAATTTAAGAATCCCTCGATGAACCATTGTGAAGATCCCATTACTTTTTCCTGGTCATCATCAGGTCCTCAAAATTCCAGATGTGGGAAGTTCACCATGATCATAAACATTTAAGCTCAAACTCGAACCACCTAACTGTTACCGTTCCAGAGATCCCATCATACTCCATCATCCCAAGGTACTCCAAGATCTTAGAATCCTTGATCCATTTGTCATCTAACAATAGCTAAGAACATTCAGCAGGTTAGACCTGCGGCGGCTGAAGGGACGTTCCGGCTCCACATCAATTTCATTCGGATCATACGTTATACCAAAGAAAACACACAAACAGATAGACAGACAAACAGACAAACGTGTCAAACTTTTAACACGCCCTCCCTCGATCGGTCGGGGATTAAAAAATCGAACAACCTATAAGTTTGTTACAAAATGTTTGCAATGTATCAGCAATTTATATTCAGGAACTGGTCAGTAATAAACATAATTAAGAAGAAAGGATTCTAGATAGATTTCTATTAGATTGACTAATATTGTTACAATTTAACATAAGCTGCTCAAACTGAGTTCTGACTCTTACACTATATAGGTTGCCTTGTATTGTGATGTGAGAAGATAGATTTTATACTTGTATTCTAAGCATTAACATTATGCCAAAGTAACAAACAATATCAAAAATTGAAGTTTCTAATTGAGATAGTAAACCAACTAATTTACTAATTATAGATATGTATGCTAAGTACACCACATCATACCTACCCGTATCATAAGCATAGTAAGTATCCTACTATAATTGCATAATTGTCTTACAGTATCTGTTGCAAACTCACACATTGAAAACGTACAGTTTTCTCCTGCAAGTCGCTTCTTACATGCTTTCTAGCATAATTACTGTTTGCCGGCCACGTTATGCCAGATGTAACCAAGCGATCGTTCTCTTCGTAGAAAAAAAATGAAAGTTGTATAGAAAAAATGGTAATTGTACCGTTGACCATAAGACGCTATGTAAGTAGATCTACGTCAAAATACGTTTCAAGGTAGAACCTTGAAAAAATGGGATTATTTTCCAAAGTTCTAACTTGAAACATATTATTATTTTAACGTTGGCGACGTTATTGTTTTATTACAATTGGAAAATTCACGGTCTGTCAAAAAAATATTATGTTCATGACTACTTACATATCGCAATGACTAAAATGTATGCGATCAGTTTCAGGAAAAGGATAGAAAATACTCAAAAAGAGTCAACTAATTTGTAAGTCTAAATAAATGGCTAGTTTTGTTAATGAACAAAACATACTTATTACGAAAAAAATATTACCAAATGAAAAACTCACGATTGCTTGATGATTTACCGAAACACGTGTATAGGTTTATACTCGTATATAGGGGAGTGAGTGAACTAAAAATGTTATAGATAATTTTATTTGATAATTTACTTTGACATATACATTTTATTACTAAAAACAGGATTACTTTATAGTAGTACTTTTATTTATTTCAAAATGCTAACATCGATTGATATTCGTATATAAGATCTATGAATGCCATCTTTTACTAGATAAGTGCGTGATGCAAAACCAATAAAATATTAAGTATGTACATACTGCTTACTGCTATTAAAGTATCTAAATCATATGGTATATTTCTAGTGCTAAGTGAAAACTAAGGTATCTTGCGGGATCTATATGAGCTAGTGGGACGGTTACGCTAGGTAACGTGGGTTAATATGGTTAACAGGCTTGTCGAATAGGCACTAACTATATGAACATAAATATTAAAACAGATAGATTGCAATTTTCTGATAGGCATTCAATAGTATTTCATTCAGATTGGTTTGCATTTTTTAACGCGAGGCTTGACACAATCGTAATGTGGTTGTTAGCTAAGTAGAAATCACAAAAGTAGAACCAGTAGAATATCAAAATCTTTTTTGGAAATCACAGAAATCGGACTAATGACGCCTTCTCTGTACATAATCCCTCGAATCAAATTGAAGTCAGTTTTTCCTAGTATCATGACAGAATATTTAGTTTCTATTATATTTCTGTAATGCGATATAGTGCAATTAAGTATTTATGTGTTCTGAAAAATATTAATCAATTTTTTGACCATACGAGTACATAGGCTTCTTAGATATTTGAGCCACTGAGCGCCTAATCTGAGCTACTCACAACACTTTGTTACTTTGCATGTTAGACGTATATAATAGTTTTGTTTAAAACTAAGTGCGAAGAAATTAAATAAAAACTTAATAAAATATAGGTAGATATTTAAACAAAAAAAGCCTGGACATGATGCGTGACTGATGACTACCAAATAGTTGGTTAAAAAACATTTGTTAAAAAATATTCCAAACATTTCTTCAAGCGATCAGTTTCTGGACTTTTAATAAAAGCATTTTTACCGCGCGGTCGATTTTAACCGCGCGCGTTAATTATTTATTTAACGCGTTATAAGCCCTCTAAGGCCATTAATCATAATCCCAAATCGATGCGGAGCAGCGCCGAGTTATTTATAATTTTGTGGGTACTTACATTTACAGTTATAGATCGTGGTAGCACTTAGCCCACCTTACGCTGAAAAACTGAGCTCTAGCCAGGGGTGAGAGGGTAAAGTGTAAAGTACCGAAGTGGCTAATTCTGAGATTTCTTTTTCGTCGTTCGTCGATTTGCCGAATCCATAGTTTCCCCCCTGAAATCTTAGATACTCATCAAAACCAATTTCTGGATGGGACCTATTTATTTAGTTCGAAGTCGGCGTAAAACTTTGTCTACGTTCTTTCTTGTATGTACCTACTTACCTCAGAACAACACAAATTCCTGTTCTGGCACAACTATAACTACACGAGAAGGCGAGTTAGCTGAAAAACAGTTTTCCTACATTACATTGGTATAATTTTCATTACACTAACACCTGTCATATAATACAATTTACTGCCAAAAAATTTGCGTAAAACCACTATAACTCATCAGCTGAACTTTAATAGTTATTTAGGCTCATTTTATTTTATTAATTTAACAAACGCAGTACATGGTATCATTTTCATACTGATTAGCATAAACTCATTATAGTTGGCTTGCGTTGAACATAAATTACTTTAATATGTCGTAATAAAAAAATATTATCTGAGCCAGCGCCCTACGGGGTAAACTTCGTCATAGTTTTATCTAGTACTTTTTATAACTTTTCAGGCATGTAGCTAATTAGTTTAGTACCTATACATTTTCTATTTCCGGTTACAATTTCGTGTGTGTAGGTTTTTATAATATAAATCCATATCACTACCGATGATTAGATTTGGATTAGTCGTGTTGTTGGCGACATCTTGACAGCTCGCTGGCGATATAATCGCGAATTTGTACGAATGGCGACGTAGCCTATATAAACAAATTAAACAGTGATTTGAAACAGCGCTTCCAGAGTGAATATTTATCACTCTTGACTCAAAGGGTTAAAAGCGATAAATTGGATTCTGTGAAGATTGGGGACGTTGTTTTAATCTGGTCTAATGATTCGAAACGTGTGAATTGATCTCTTGGAGTCGGTAATGAATGTAATATATGTAGGATGTAGGGTCGCTCGTTTAAACACTGCTATGGAAGAACACGTTAGGCCATTACAACGGCTCTAGCATCTTGAGGTGTCTCCAAACTCAGACCCGGATCAGCCTAAACAGATGGTCAATACACGTTCTTGTCGTCCCGTACCGTTCCTTACCTGTTAGATTTGTAATACTTATTATGTGTAATAAAGATGACACGGTCTTTCATCTGAAGGAATGCCGTCTTACCATAATGATATCGTCTGCTTATGTTTAGGGTTAGTTTTGTAAGGTAATTTCTCGCAAGGCCGGAAGGATGTGGAGGTTTCATATGTTTTCGATTATTGCCTATTTTCTTTATCGTATCATTAATTCTGACTTGCATATTTAATTTTCTGGCTTACTTCAATTAAATCTGCTTATTCTAGAACCTTTTACCATTATTTTTAATAATATCTTTAATAACGTGTAAAATAGGATAGGTACCTGGATCCATAATAGCATCTTCTTTTAGTTAACATCCTTTATCGTAGTAATACAAGTCTTTACTTATTAGGTATAAAACAAAAATATAGATAAGTACTTAATGTGCGGTTACACCTGGTTGTCGAACGACCGTCTGGGCGGTCACAGCATGCGGTCACCGTCTATATGTGAATTACCCGTCGTCGATCGAATGACGTTAGACGACTTCGGCCAACGACCAAGAGTAAACAACGGAGTCGGTGACCGTTGGTTGTCCCCCGCAGGTCGGTCGCCGAAGCGGTCAACGACTATATGTAACTACGTCTTTACTTAATCTGAAGTTCTTAGACGTACGTCTACGTATACCAATTTTACCTATATAACGGAAAACTGTACCAACGAACTCAATAATATAATAAAATATAGACACACAGCAATGATTAATTGCAACGAAAGAGTCACTATTATTTATACCTATCTAAAATAACTTTATCTATTCAGTTTATAAATACTTCATAATTAAGAATATGTACTAATGGGGTTATAATGGCGCCGTCTGTAGCTTTTGTGAAATGTATGTGATATTTTATATATTTTTTCGTACTGTGTCAGAAGTTTTTAGAACCAACTCAAAGGATAACATATATGTAGTTATTTCAGAATCATTCATTTACACATTTAAGTACTTAACTGTACAATTAGTGTCATACCTAAGTTATGAAATACTAACAATGGAATAGAAAATAATTTAGCTAAGAAATATTTAAAATAGAGTCAGCTAAAATTTGCTATGGCTAGGCTGCCAGTATGTAAGTACAAATGACTGATATTTATGTCTGTTTGTGTACGTACCGGTACATAAACAAGTTCCATTCCAAAATATTTACGAAAATATTGCTCACAATTTGGTTATAATAAAATTTTCCGTAGCGCGTTGAAATACCTCGGATTTGTATAGAGCTGTTAATACCATTAAATGTAGTCAATGAGACTTACAGCATAATTTCCAATATTGGTATCATTTTTAGTATACTTCACTGAATAATCAAAAGATTAAACGTTTCCGGAATTTTGAAAGATGAAATGTACTTGACAAAATTTTACCTCGTTATCGGGCGAATTTTAGTTTTATTTTCGATTCATTAAAGAGTTATAGTTAGATATTTTATATAAAAATATGATACTCACATTAAGGAAGTAGCGCAAGCTGGTTGTTATTCTATAATTTATTGTATAAATAATGTGCAAATAGATATCAGCTCTAGACAAATATTTTCACTTTCATAGGCCAAGTCGGGTCACTGCCGAAATTCTGTCACGCAATTCCGCCATTAAGGGTTGTTTCACCCCCTCCGTCCCCCGTCCCTTCTGCCCTCCCCCTCTGAGGAGTCGGCGAATTTTACAAACTACCCTACGTAATTTCGTTGCTCCCTGTACATAAGGGGCGCCCCTTATTTGGGGGTTGAGTTTTTTATGCGAGCTCTATTGGTCGAAGACTTTGAAAAGATTTTTTTATGTTTTCGCAGTTTTATCGTCACAGTTTTAGCACTTGTAGGTATATGGTAGGCAAGGGAAGAAAACAATATTTTGTTGACAGATTTTCATAGTTTTTAATCTTTAATTTTCCTAATAGAATTACACAACTTTTTAATTAATATATCGTCTTGTGGTTAGTGGCCAATATACTGACAGAGTTGTTCAGTTAAAATTACTAATAAATAATTACATTGTAATATGCATTGTTTTTTGTTTCCTTTGTTAGGTCGTGTACTTCTGGGATCACGGTCGTACACTCAAATCGAAACTATTTAAATTTATTACACGGTTTTTGAGCCAGAAGTGCTAACGAAGTCCATCCAGTTATCTACAGGATGAATAGGTAATAAATTAGCCATTCCTTCAGCTTTAATACAAAATACGTAAAATTTCATGAAACAAGGATTGAAGAGTTAAACTTTAAGTGTTACAATTTTATTTATATGTAATGACAGTTAAACATAATACAGTTGTTTATACACACAATTATATTTTGTAATAATGTCTAAGCCCGTATTTGAGCATACCAGAGTGGTAAGTGACGGTAAAGCCTATGATGGAGTAAGCAAGTTTAGAAAGAATTGGTTTTTCTACACCAGTCGATGTGAAGATATTAAAAAGTATCCTGAACGAGTCTTATGATCTGTAACGACGACGCTTACGGGTATGGAAATAAATTGGTATCAACCTGTATGTATATTGCCTAGCTTACCTATTTGTGTGCGTATACCTTTATCGTGGTAAGTTTTACGAGCTGTTCCGACGTCGTAGTAGCAACTCGTTAAAGCCATTTGCGTTAGTTTCATATAAAGCACCTTTTAATTTTACTATTATGTGTGCCCCACAATAAATACATTTATTTCACTGAGATTAACTATGTCTGTTGAAGGCAAACTAGATAGATAGATAGAAACACTGTTGTACACAAATACAGGAAAAGTAAAAACTACAGGAATAGTAGCACGATATGTACAAAGGCGGCCTTATCGCTTAAAGCGAACTAAGCAAAGCAAACTATTCAGGATAAGTTGATTTTTTCTTACTGTTAAGTATCTAAGTATTCTTTGTTCACAGCAATACAATACTGCCCCACAGGCAGTATAGAAAAGGGGCAGTAAGTAATCTTGGGCCCAATTCCTGTTATAATTACTTACACGGTAGGGTTGACACAATTTAATTAATGTATCCCAAAATATTATCAGTGATATACATTGAGACACAAAAATAACGGGTTTGTTACAAAAATCTTAAGGTTTTTTGGTTTTCGACCTAGAAAGATCCGAATTGATCTCCCTGATGCGCATGCTAGGAAATCGAGAGTGGTGTGATCGAGTTGCTCACTAATGAACATAAAATCATGAAAATACCACTTCTAAAAGTTTTCAGTCCGCTGAAAGAGGATTTCTGGTCGTTTTGGGCTAAGCAACCAATAACACAAAGTTATAAAATAGTCCACTTACAACCGTTTTCAGGTTGTTTCATGCTACATCAGTAAAGTAACACAGTTTCCTAAAAGTTAGTTTCAGGCGTTTTTAGGACAGAACTTGGCCCCCTTATCCCACTGGACATGGATGTGGCTACAGTGTTGCCATGTCAAAAATCTGGTTGACGGTGTTTTCGCTTAAAAATACGATAGATTCGAAGAAAGGTTATTAGTTTGTTATGTTTTTTGGTTTTTATTTCAGTGACATTCTTCCTGGTCAACAAAAGGTCAAGAATAATAGATATATCAGAAAGACAGCTCTGTCAGTGAAAAAATTTCTGCTAAATTTCTGAAATCCTTTGAACACCCCAAGATCGTTCTTCTTCTCCCTTCCTTCTACATTACCCTCTCTCCCTCCCCCCGTTACAGGTCCTGGCAAGAGGAAGTGAACTGTGTATTACCCTTGAGTGTCTGTATATGAGGTTATATGAGATTCTTTAAAGTTAGTGCGTAGCGATAGCGAATGCAACAACAAACAGAAACGAATGTTTGAACACGACCTACTTCTTTATTTTACTATGCTGTTTAAGTAATGTAATATTTCATATATTATATGTTTATCTTATAGAACTTTTGTCATTGTACGAGTACTTGGCTAGGCCACTATGGCCAACACATCAGGCCTTTGATATTTTGTCATTTTATGGTCACCTTATCGTGTACCAAAGCCTCTAAAAGACTGATAAAAAAGATTATCAAGAAATCATAACATAAACGTATGGCGACAGAGTTCCAGGGGTAATTAAAATGCATTTCATCAGTTACCTACAAACTTTCAGATTTTAAAAACAATTACCAGTAAACCTATAAAGTAAGCATTCGATATGACAAATTAGTCTTTTTCACAATGGCGCAGAGTGTTTCATGAAAAACAATAATCGCCGATAAGCCATGGTAATCCATCATGGGTTCCATAAAATGTGTGCTTGCTAAGGAAAAAGGTTTTTTGTACAGTGAGCTTAATTTGATGTTGATGGTAGAGTGTTATTAAATTTATGGAATTTTTATACCTACTCGTATTTATTCACTAATCAATATAATCCTATGCGAGTTAATTATTATGTAGGTACATGCACGCCTTGGCATACTGCAGCGATTTTAGCGAAGCGGACCGAAACCATAGAAATCTAGAAAACCAAAAAATATATTTCTACTGATTCGTTTCGATTCTGATTCAAAATCGCTGTAGAGTGCTAATTATCGAGAAAATGATTTAAACGTTATTAAAATGTTTTCGTAAATATTTACACTAAAACTGTAACTGGCTAATAATACAAACCCTTTTTAACCATTAAAAGGTCAAACGGTACTACTGTATGGAAAATTGCGATATGTACGGATGACGTCTTACTTAAATCAATACATTATGTTAGGAGAGGGTGCCATAAGGTAAAGTGATCTGAAAAGGAACAATTTTCGCCTTTCACTCCTTTTAAAAGGAACATGTACTTGGTTTATTTGCAGTTTAATAAGTACTTGCGCGTGCAATTTGACAGTCGTTATTATGAGAGCCCTTGACTCTATTTTCATACTCAGACTACGAATACCTAAAGGTTTTTTAAGTCAACGCCTTATCAGATCAATTATATATTCGTCGTCGCGTAGCCTTTGGCTGACTCACGCCTCGCACGCCAAATTAACTTTTAATACGTTTTTATAACGGTTAATATAGTTACATAGGTAAGTTAGTTATATTTTGACGTGTAAACTAGTTAAAGATCACAAACCTTTAGTTTTCTACCCCAGATGTATAGATAAACAATTTTTCACAGGTCCACCCTTATATATTCGACAGTAGCTGAGCTTGTAAACCTGAGGGTGTTCTTCCGTCTGAACCGAGTAACTTGTTGGTGGTAGGAGGCCTGGACTACTTCTATGTAAAATCTGTCGTCAAATAACTTTATTAAACCTGTGTGCTCCATCTTCGACCTCATGGTCATTTACCACCAGGTGAGATTTAGGTCAAACGCGGGTTATAAAAATACCTGGCGTCGAATTAAAAAAAAGCTATAAGTATATAATGTGAAATCAAATGAATTCATAGAAATGTTAAAAATCCTTTTTCGAAGACTTTAGGTACTTACCTATAGCGGCAGCCCCGATTTCCCATCAATAAAGTTACGTTAAGGCGGTGAATTAGCATAGGATCGATACAGGCCGGGTCTTCCGGACCGTACTCTGCTGCGGCAGGCACCGGCTGGGGGGAAGGGGGATGTTTACTTTAGGGAAACGTGTATATGGAAATTGTTGTAGCTATGTTTCGAAGCGGTCGGTATCGCTAGATATAATTTTAAAACAGTTTCCTGCAGATCTTATATTTTTCAGGTTTATTTCCAAAGAACAGTTGGTAAATATTGTTTGAGACTTGATTTACAGATAAAAGACTTTTCAGTTAAAGCAATTTAACGGTTTTTGATAACTTACATGAAGGATAACCATTTTCACAACAACAAGAACACGATACCAAAAGCATTCATTCTAAGAAGTCACCAATAATTTACAAGCTACCGGTACTGAGCACCGGCTTCTTTTTTTATCCAGTGTCCAATTTTTTTTAAATCCAATGTCCAACTAGCGACGATAAAGTATCCCGCGGTGCCGCGCCGAAATCGTTACGGAGCGAAAGACCCGATGTAATCGATGCTTCAACAATCGATTTAATTAGAATTATCGACATTTTAAGTGTACAGTTGGGGATAAAAGCAACATTAATGATTTTCATTTTGGGAATAACAACTAAGGTTAGGTAACAAAAAAAACCACTCTTCTCCACCAGGTGCTGGTAGGTAAGCTGGTGATATAGGCCACTTTTTCGAGTGGTTTTGTATATGTATATTAGTATATGAATACAAAATGTATACATTCAACTGAAGGGACATACCGTGAAGATATTTTATACACAATACTATCTATATTTAAATATATATCTACTATGTATCTTAATGATTACACACTTAATTATTTCCTCCTCCTGAGCATAATTTTTAGAAATAAAATATTCGCTATTACATAATATATAATACATAAATAAAGGCAGAAAAAAACTATTTCAAATCCAAATTCCAGCTTATTATCGATATTGAAATGGGTGCACCAATTATGTAGGTACCTACGTGTATCGTTCACGACAGTACCCTATCCATGCCGTCCACTAAGTTACAATTCACGTCATCAATTCCTTAAAGTCCCGACTGTACACAATAAAGCATATACCAATCGCCCCCTACTGACTTTTATATTCGATACTCGTACAGAATAAAATTATAAAGGGCATTAATAACTCACTAAGTGATATATGCATATGTTGGTAGCGGACATATGCAAAGTTTGTTTTATTTTTTGTAAGGACGATTTACGCGTCCAATTACCGTAGTTAAATTGTGTATTGATTTGTTTTTGAATTAAGACTGTTTGTTTATGTATGTCCCTTTTGTTTATTTTATCAAATGATACGAGACATTCCTTCTAAGTACCTACTTCTAACCCGATACTTTGTACGAAGTGGTTTGGGCTTCTTTCAGAAAACCATCCTCCTCTTCGGACTCCCCAAAATAACTTACTGGTACTTCTTTCCTATTCGTTCTTGTATGCAGTGCCATACAATAAAGAAAAAATTACATATTACAATCGAAAACTGCTATTTAATATTTCATTAAAACACTATTTTCACACGACCATGACGAATAAACTTCTTTGTGTTATTGATTGTGATTTCTTAATGACCAAATTACGAAAAGGGAGTAGAAAAAATAAATTAAACAACATGGGATATCATACCACAAATAAATATTTTCATAACGGATATAAAATGCCCAGGATGTAAGTATGACTGTTTCTAGAGAAATAATACCTATGCGGCTGCGGTTGATACACTATCAATACGGTAGCAAAAGTGACAATTCGATCAATCAATTTGATTTAAAATGGTTTAACTATTATGTAGAGAAAAGAAAAAAAAAGTTTATTTACTTATTACAGGGCACACAAAAAAAGGACTTCCGACTTACAAACTAGGTCGAAATCCTGTATCTTGAAAGTCGGGATTCCGTCGCACTTTCTGTGCAAGCAAATTACAAATTATATTCTTAACCTAAAAGGAATTTGGAAAATTTAATCATAAAGGAATTTAGTAAAGATAATGGTAAGAGTGAGTATGGGCGGGGGGTGTTAGGTTGTGTGGGAGTGTGTAATGATGTAAGTGTGCATATGTAGTGTAGGGTGTGTGAGTGTGGGAAGTTAAGTGTTAATAATCTGAAGAACGTAATGAGTTTAGTGTGTAAAATTTTATGTTATATGATTAGAGCCTCAGTTTTGTCGTAATCTAAAGAGAGTAGCCATCTATTAAGTTTTGCTTTACAATTATTTTTATTTAGTGATTAATATTCTATACAGTTATTTAAATATTCAACAAATGTACAAAAATGCTGAATTGTGAAACAAGTGCGGGATGAACCAAATTTTATTCTTCTGCTCAATTTATTCTTTTGCTGAAGGCGAGTGTTGTGGATACACGAGTATGACACTTGGTCTTTTCACAGGTGTTAAACACGATATTTTTTGTTACATTTGCGAGAAACATAAAATTTCAAATAATAAACTAAAGCGGTTAGCAGTCCACGTCGTTATTATGTCGATGAAGAGTGAGCGGTCCATATTATTCATGTCTAATGGTCTCATTTAATGTAGTGCTTTACCGACATGTGCAATTATTTATTTATTGAAAGTAATAACAAGTCGTTAAATATATGTAACTGTATTTTTTTAATTATATGGAAATTTTTCTTTTATTAAAATATTTACCATATAATATCATCCATTATAAGCTACAGTTTGATTTTATTCGCATAATATATTGACTTAATTGATCAGTCCCATGTGTAATTTTGCCCGCAGTGCGGAAATGTAGCGCTTCCGGCACAGTATTAGGTCGATACTTAGGCCCATTTTGTGTAGATGTAACGTGGTTTCACAATTCATGCAATTTTGCTTGCAATGATTGAATTAGCTTGAAGTGGGCATAGCTAGATTTATAGAAAGACAAACTAATAGATAAAGAGTTTTATGAAAAGATTTCATACAAATAGAGAGGTGTTTTTTTCGCGTGGGCAATAACAAACGGCGGCAATCAGACTCTTGTTTACCCTACATGAAATCCTACATTAAATACAACAATCCTACCTAACTAAAACAATTATAACTTAATTTTTTTAGAGCCTATGATTTGTCCCACTGCTGGGCATATAACTTACCTTATATTTTATCAAATCTAGAACCCGTAGTATCAATTGCAACGGAATCGAGAACGCAGCAAAAGCGGGTGCATTTATTAATACATGTTGTAGAGTGTAATAAAATTGGCTGACAACATTAAATAAGTGTCGAGAAACACATTTATAAGTAATCGAATACTCGGAATGCAAGCATCGGTTCTAAGTGCGATATAAGTGACTCTTATCTTTCGTTATCGTATCAGGCACTTTGAAGTGATATTGAGAAATTAACACAATACCGGAATATAGGTTAGTATTATTCTAGTCGCGTATCCTATGCCATAAATTCCAAACTCTATTATCATCGTCGTTCTAGTCTTAAACGATAGAGCTCACCAGAGCTTTTCAGAAAAACTTGGTCATATACGGACATGTTCGGTTTAGTCCTGCCGGTTAGCGGTGTTCACCTTGCAGATTGGGGTACTGGTTTGCAATTTGGTACAATAGGTGTACACGCCCATAGCTTACTTTCAAGAAGTGTTGCCACAGTGGCACCACTTGCACTCTGCCGCCATCTTGAAAAATATGTCTATTTTTCATTTTTCCGAATTATACGAAAATGGTTAGTGATAAAATAAATCGGTCTATGGCGGATATGGACCTTAATAATTTCTTTACAAAATGGTCATACATTGTTTTTGAATAGTTTAAAAGTTACAACTGGTCAATCCAATTCCAATTATTTTTATGGACAGCGAATCGGAAGTTCTCAAAAAAATATTTTTGAGAACTGCCGATCATCGATCGATCAACCGATGTATATTAATACTTCAACTATTGCACTAATTTCAATACGGTTTTATTATGTTAGAAACTATTCCATCGGAAAATTATAACATGTAAACATAAACTCGAAGTCGAAACTACTCAACGGATGTGGATCAAATAAACTGTATTTTAAAGAATAGAGTTACGGTACAGTTTGCGATATTATTAAGTTCTGACGTTGATTGCAAGTTAAAATGGCAAAGTCGAAAGAAAAAAGAGGGTAAAATTAACAGAATCAATCCCATTTTCGACCGACCAAAACCACTTTCAGGAGCGGAGAGGATACATCTTCATCTTTTAAGAAATAAAGAAGCCCAGAAAAATTACTGCGGCTCGAACAGGTTGACCAAGATGGTGAGCGCCGAGGACTAACTTTGAATTCATGAAATAATAAAATAATCAGTAGTAGCCCCGACTTTTATCCACACCGATTTTTTTAACAATGAATGTGCAGCGACCTTTGAACAATGAGTGTTCAGCGACTTCTGAACAAGGAATGTTTAGCGACTTTTGAACAATAAATGTTTAGCGACTTTTGCTATTCTCAAATGTTCACAAATATTTGTACATCACACTGTTCAGTAACAAGGAACTTTTAGTGTGCAGGTGTTTTGTAAATTTGTTCATGAACTTTCGTTGCAGACTATACGTCAGATACATTTTATTTACATATTTCTTAATATTTGTTCAATATTCCTTAATTACTAGTCCTTACCTTGAAAGTAGCTCTTGGTCCGCAAGTAGCTGACGGATAACCGCAGTATGGACAGTCTGTCCAGTTTGCTGAGGATGTTCTGCTCGAAGGGCAGTAGGGACGCCAGGGTGTCGAGCTCCGCGTTAAGACGCTCCCGATGTCTCTTGCTGGGATTACTTTTAGTGACGCCGTCTTTTGAAGGGGGTTTGATGCTGAAACAAACACGATAAAATTATTTCCTAAAAAAATATATAATTCCAAAAGTTTTATATGAGATACATATTATATATGTCGTAGACACATAGCGTAATGGCGCGTTTCACGAAATGCGTAGGCATTTCACGACGTGCTAAAAAAGTTAGATTCTGTAGGTAATCGTCGAATTTTACCTATCCGTCTCAGATTTTTAGCCACTTCGTGAAATACAGGTCCCTAGTTAGCACATAGCGTAATTTTATTGATGTGAACCGCACTTCATGATGCCAGGATTTAAATTTTGAATCTGTACTAGCGCTATCATCTTAATGCCCCAAAACATGATGTTGATTTGCTTTAAGTGTCATTATACAAACGTTATATTAAGGAATATTGTTAAATATAGTTATTATAATTTAGTAAATAACCGGTTGCTATGAATTTATTTGAAAATAAAAATAAATAAAATGAATTTTGTGGAAATAAGTGCTAAGCGAAACCTAGTCCTAAGTAAATGCGATAGTGGTTTTATTAACTCAATATGTAATTGAAAACCTTTTCACCAGTAATTTTGAATTTTAATATGAATAATAGGATCAATCACCTAAAAAAATTAAATGTAGGTATGTACTTAGATACCCTCGTATGGTGAACAAAGAATAAAATTAGTCCGTCGATTTCTATCTTTCAGCTAAACCCAAGAAAGATGTAAACTGCGCCCAAAAGCAGAGCAATTTACCCACCAACGTTACTTTGTTTCAGATCATTCATATTTCTAAGAGGCTATTTAAAATGACACATCACATTATGCTACTAGCCTAACGGTAGCATTCGGGTACACTTACCCTGACTAACGAGATCCAAGTCACGCAAGCTCACTTGTTAACATAACTTATGCGAACGGATAAGGGGTGAGCGAGCTTGCTGCATTAGGTACTGTGCTTAACCTTTTTTTGGGGAAAAATTATGCTTAGTTTTTCGAAGACATGTCGCTTGAATAACGAGTGCTTTTTATTTTCTCTGTCTTGTTTTACATAAAATACTAATAAACAGGTATGTCACAAATTCACAATGAGGTAACATTATTCACAATGAGGTAAAATTATTCACAATGAGGTAAAATTATTCTTACTTCTTTAAAAAGGCTTGTTTTCCTATTGATTCTGTCAAATTGTAAGATTACTAGTGTTGGTTAACAAAGGTATTTCTAATACGTATTTATGTTACAAACAAGTCATTTACTGGAATAAATCTGCACTCACAGATATTATGATATATCTCTAATTCCATGCGATGTTATATGTCTCCAATTTCCTTACATTTATACTGTGGGAAAAACTTGACTAAACTGAATTCAATATGATAACCTAGTTTCTTTTTACATTCTCATAAATAAGCCGCCGCTTACTGTTGATTCCATAAGTTTTATCTAACACCAAGTATTCGATTACTGCCTATTAAAGTCAATTGCAATATTTTCCTTTATAATTATAAGTTAGGTCGCCGATATTAATTAAAACACTTATAGTAAAATATACAAGAATATAACAAGTAAGTAATAAGTAAAGTTAAGTATATTTAAGTTGACTTTGGTAAAGTTTAAAATTTTTTATAATGTGGTAATTAAATAAATAATATATAACAAATAAATATAATAAGTAAAATACAACTACACTACTAATACTTACTTAAACCCGTAATTGACGTCTATCGTCATTCTTTTTTTTTGTAAGAGATAACTTAGATGGAGTACCTAATATGCAAGTAATAACCCTTCAAACTGGAATACAGAAATGTAAGCATTGTTGCTTTAAAACAGTGGTACCAGAAGCGGACTCTGCACAGACCTAACAGAGTCACACCACCTTCAAGTCTCAAAGTGTCAATGGTGAATGACGAAGATTAATGAATTTGATTTTTAATAACTCAAGATTCTTCTGTATAGCTTAGTGCTTCTAAATAATTATAAAGTACTCGTATGCCCAGAGTAATGTATGGTAGATGTAGGACTTGTAGGTAAGTAACTCATTTTACTGTTTCAGTGTTACTTACTTTTTCAAGAGATTGTAACAACCAACAAAAGATTTAAGTACGGATACTTACTCCAAAAAAGGTTAATCGAGAGTAATCTATTTTAATTAACATTTGTTATGGTTAAGTTATATTTGAGTGTAGACACAAATCGTATTTGTTTTTGTTAGTCGCACTGGTATTGGGTGCCCCTTAAATTAGTAATAGATCATGGCCGTCTTCAGAGACGAAACGCCTAAAAACTTTTTCTTTTCTTCTCGTATAAATAATAAGTGACTGCAAAAAATGAATTAGTTTATGTATTTATACTATAGACGTTTTGCGTTTTAGACATTATGATCATAAAGCGTTATTCCCTTCAATTATTGGTTATGCTGATTTTAATTTTTGTTTGTTTGTTAAATCTTCTATGTTTGGAATAATATTTTTTTAAATGTAAGTAGTTCCTCTCGACTCTCTCTCTCTATCTTCTCTCGGATCTCGAAACATGACAACTATAGCGAAATAACAAAGGTCAGAGGCATACTAGGCAAAAGGGAACTACATACTCGTACCTATGCTCAGTATTCCACAGTCTACAAGGTTATAAAGTCTTAATTTAGTCGGGCGACATTTTGAGACGTTGTCATTTCGGTATCGTACCCCACACAGTTGATATTTTATTTGATTAGATTCTCAGCAATCTGTAAATGATCCATGAATCTATGATATAATCAAACAGGATACTCTACAGATTAATTGCCATAAAAAATAGGAAAAAATCTTGCTCTTAGTAAGTTGTTATTAAAACTATTATTCTACTCCCATTGAGTAATTTGTTCAATAAGAAACCACAATCAATATCATAAAGGGGTTTATTCTTCGTGGCAATGTTATTATGAAATATTTTAACACTGTTTTTCATTAAAGTACAGCTGCTGTATATGGAGCTGTTTATGAGCTGTTTTGGACTCTTATTAGACAGTGGACATTGAATATTTGGACATAAGTAATTGGAACATTGGTAATTGGTCATTTGGAAATTGGGCATTGGGCATTCGGCCATTAGACATTTGGACATTATAGCTCCCTGAACTTGTATAAATCAGTTTGAACAGTGAAAATTACTTTGAAGGGTGTTATTGTTTATTAGGGTATTTCATGGTCGTAGAAAAAGTAGTGTATGCAACTGCACGTAATGGAGATTTTAACATTCGAACGATCCTTTATGAAACTTAGCTACGCTTCGTTTCATAAACAGTTCTCATGTTATAATCGCTATCATTACGTGGCCGTTGCATAAACTACTATAAAAACACACTTACAGCAATCAACAGTATGATCAATGGTATAATGATACTAGTTGCTCTATAGATTTTCTGTTCTGCATAACCACATACATTCGGACATTACTCATTGCCGCCCGTCGTTTTTGTTGATTTATTCAAAGTTGGGTATCAAACGGCGCATGCTCGGGCCTTTGATATAACCTCAGTACAATTTGTATCCATACACAATACTATGATCGAGACAAAACCAACCATAACAACTCGTAAATAAGGTATATAAAGATGGAATTGGAAATCTGGTAATGCTAGTGTAAGTATCGTAAATCAATGACCGATTATTTCTATAAATTGTAACTCGATTAAGTTATAATCGATGGTCGATTGTGATAGGTTATGTATACTATTCGATACGTATTACCTCTGATTAAAATACATTATATTACAGACTTTAGTGGGCTCTGATGTTATTTTAAATCTTTATATTTCACACGGAATGTCCTTTATGTATCATCATCAGCCTATTAATGTCCCCACTGTTGAGGCACAGGCCTCCCCTTGTACAAGGGGGCACGGGCCATGATCCACCAAGCAGGTCCAGTGCTGATTGGTGGATTTCACACGCCTTCGAAAACTTTTCTCAGATATGCAGGTTTCCACACTGTTTTCCTTCACCATTAGAGCAGTCGGTAAATGTACGTAAGTCTTCGAAAAAATCGGAAAAACTCATTGGTAAATGGCATTGCTTGGTTTCGAACCCAGAACTCCCGCATGGGAGTCCGGCGTCCTAGCCACGACGCCACCGACGCTCTATGTATATACGAGTATAATGTAAACGCCTAAACATTTTGCCATAAATGCCAATTCAATCAAATCTTCAAGATATTAGGGTATTTGACACTTTTTTGAAAATTATGTTTAAATGATTAAATCATAGCCATTCTTTACTAGATTTTTATTTCCTTAAAATAAAGTCGCTAAATAGTCTACAACAGCACTTAAATTTTAATCACTAAAATTCCTGCAAAAACGCTGGCCAAGATAGTTTTGCTGTGACGTCACTATTGATTAAATAAACAAACAAAACAGAACTAATCGCCCTACATTCGTCGTGTTCTTATTCGATAGTGACGTCACACTTGATAGCGTCATGGCGGATAGCATTTCACTGCGTTACAGGTCACGTGATATATTTATCTCATGAACTATAAAAGATATAAGCTTGAAATTTGGAAGTTTAGCTATGTTCAACTTGAGTAGTTGAACATTATTTCAGGTTTCTGGAAAAGACCAGAACAAAGATAGAGGGGGTCAAAAGTGCTCTGAATTGCTTCAGGAAAAGGTGGTACGGCAGTCTGGCCCGCTTTTTATTTGACTCGACTTGTCGGGGGCACAATATAATTTACAGGATATAGATGGAGGTTGCTCGACGAACGAATACTGAGTATATTTGTAATTCCAATAATATTTTGTTACAAAAACAAAAGTAGGTAAGTATTGTGTATTTGCGCATTTAATTTCAATTCATTAATACTTACTTGTTGTAATTTATCGTTATCAGCAGTGCAGTAGTACCTCGTATGATGTCTTGAATTTTGTCTGGCTTAAGCGTTTGACTTAATATTATTGTGGGCATGAGAGTCAAAAGGCTTTCTTAAGCGACTATTAGCTACAATTTGAACATTGAACATCATTCATTCAAACGGTCTAAACAAAAGATCCTAAGGCGAATTTTCTCATATTTAAGTGTAATTTCTCGCCGACGTCTAACGAACATTTAATCGGAGTGGTCTAATCATATCATTCCAACCTATAACAGTTTGGTTGGGTACAGGTAGTTAAAATGTAGAAAGGTGACTAAATACAAATATTTCAAAAAGATGAAAGAAGTAATGACCACAATTATAGTTTAGATACAATGTACCAATACCAAGTATTAAACAACAAGGTAACAAGCATTTTCATCAGATTCCGTCCTACCATTCAATTCCTTCAGATGAGGCTAATATATTTTCAAGATAGGTTCAATTGCTAAATTTTTCGTGTACATTATAGGTAAAGGTTCCGTGCTCCAACTTTCAAGAAAAAGTTTCGTTTGACATTCGATTCTTTAAAAACACCTAAAGACGAAACACCTAAAGTACTCCAACCTGGAATCTATGTACGACTTTGTGCCTTTGGCAGTTGAAACCGCGGGACCATGGGGCTCCGAGGCCAAGGATCTGATTCGCGCAGTGGGGAGACGAATAAAGGAGAGAGGAGGTGATCCGCGGGCCGGCCACTTTTTAGTACAGCGCATTTCCCTCGCCATTCAGCTGATACTTTCGGCCAGGGGGCACATCGCGGGGGGCTGATTGACTGAAATTATATTATATAATTTTACCTAGGATAGTATGCCATTGATTTTATTATTTTATATTTATATTTTTGACATTATTACAACACAAATAAATGATTTAAAAACATAACTGAACCTCGTCGAGTTCTGATTTCTGCTCTTGTTTAGCTATACATAGCATGGCATACACGGCATGAAACTGGACCTTGACTCTTGTTTCCTATCACGTGACATCACGTCTTTAGCCTCACTACGGAAGGTGGTATAGTAAGATTTCGTTTTCGTTAGATGCGTGACAGAAGCCTCGCATGTCAGCACGGAACGACTTGCAACTCATTCAGACCTGTCTCTACTACTCGTTTGTATGGTGTTTATGTTTTCTTGGTCATTGACTTGCTGGGTGTTAAAATTAATGAATTTTTACCCTGGGGTGAACATGTTAACGCACGTATCATTTTAATCAATTATTTCTTTATTCGAGTTGCTGTTACCCAATAATAAAGTAAGTATTGAAAATTTTATAACATCCACAAAGATAAAAAATAATAATTCAGTTTAGGAATCAACCGTCAACCACAATTTACGTATAACGTAGAACGAATAACCTATAGTAGTATAGTAACCTGTATAGAATGTCAATAAAGGGATCTGAATTCATTAGGAATCAAGGTTCAACACGTCGTCGCATCATCCGCAGGGTAAAAATAATAAAATAAATTTAAAAAATAGAGTATGTTACGTCACAGACCCTATGTTTACAAATGTGCTGGTTTGGTGTGCTATAATTATAAACGTATTAGAGAGGTCGATGTACTTCGGGTAAAGGCCATGAGTGAAGGGACTTGGTTTTTGGAGATGGCTGTCCTTTTTGATTGAAGACACTAATATCAAAACTCAAACTCATAGTCAATTTTTTTATTGCAAGTACCTACCTTAAAAGTACATTTTTACAAAGTCATTTTTTTAATCTACCACTGCTTCGTAAGTGAAAGAAAAGAATCGACGAAAGAAACAATCAGCAGAAAAACGATCTATCTATGACAATTCACTATAATTGTGTAAAAGGAGTACATACGAGTACTTCTAAATACTTAGTACCTACTTATGCCTAAAAAAATTAGGCCTTATAAGTCCCTGAACAATTTAAGCCTTTTCATAAAACGACGAAAGTACATCGCTTTAAAATTGTATACCCTGACCAGCAGTAATATAAAATCTCTCGCCATATTGCGGTATTAAATATTTTTTTCATAGCGAACTCCATTATAAAACCACCATGGCGCCCTCTGACCAGTGGTTTTTATTTTCCTGGTCAAGATATAGGTAAGTAGATACAATAGATATTGACAGTAACTTTGCAAACTCAACATGGTTATTTTTTTTACTTACACCTAAGCCCACGTTGGTGAGATTGAGGATCTCACCTGGTGGAAAGTGACGATGAGGCCGAAGATGGTCAGATTATGATAAACAATTGAGCTTAAAAAACATTTATTCTATGAGTTGTATTGACCTATAATTCCTTAATTGTCTATACTTAGGCGTTTTACTCAAGGCTTACGTAATACCTATTTTCTTTGCAATTAACGGTTCATCGGAAAACAGAAAAAATCTTTGCACACAATAGGCAATAACCTTCTTTATTTATTTGCGTAGTTTTACATTTTCTTAACTCAACCGGGTTTGAAATACGGTATTAACCTAAATTTTTTTTATTGTATCAATCAACTTACACGGACATACTAAAGAAGGATCTAAAAGTAGTTTTTCGATATCTCAACTAACATCAGTGATATAAATGGTTAATTTTAGTTTTATACAAGCAGGTCCTGGCTGCATATTAGAAAACAGTCCTTTATATGCAGCCAGGACCTGCTTGTATGGCGCTAGAGATCAGTTACGTCATAAAACTTATTGCCATTTCCTTACTTATTGCCATTTCCTTCTACCGTTCTGATTTTTGATTGCCGGTAGTTATTTTATTTTTCAACGTATTTTAATTCAGTTTTCACATTTGGCCATCAATTTATGTCTATGTCTTAATTTTTAAGAAATGCATTTAATATATAGGTATAATTTAAGGTACATATTAATTTACAAGGGATTAATTTTCGATTTAGTTCCAGTGCGCCTAAAACGCGTTTTGCCTAAAACACATTATTATTAACGTTTTAGACTTAATGCGTTTTAGACATAACGCGGTTTAGACTTAATGACAACATAGGCTAAACGCGTTTTAGGCGCACTGGGACCAAATCTAAGTTTCGATGTATTTAGATTATGAATAAATTATTAAATGCAGATATTTTTATTTATAGTCCTACATTAATTATTGTATAAGTCGCACTTCATGGTGTTGTAGCGCTAAATGCTTGCAGCTATAATTAAGAAGACTAAAGAAATTATAGTACCTACTTATAAAAATATATATACTTACGGTTTATATCAATAATATATCTTGTTATCTTGGCATCAAACCAAAACCATTTTAAATATTAAATTAAATGACTAATAAAAATTTCAAATAAACAGATTTCATACAAAACAGAAAATAATTTGAAATAATATTAAAACTTTAAAGCACTTTACGTGGTTATGAAGACCTGTCATTGTTGTATAAAATTCATAGTCGGATGAACATATGTGCCAAGTAAAATTAAGTATGCCAATATCATAAGAGTTCTCGCTTGATCGCGCACAGCCTTCGGCTGAATAACCGTTTTCCGTCGGTTTTTCTCGTATTATAAGTGTACTTTTCTATTTCTGTCAAGGTTGTTAATATGGGAAGTAGGTAAGTTAGATAATAGGTCGTAACTCTGTCTACTTTTAAAGTCAAGTTTAGTTTATGTAGACCCCTATATAGATGCTTTTGCCACTGTCCTGAAACTATAAAATACTGAATTAATGTTTTTAATAAAGAGACGTTATTATTTCGCAATGAGAATGGATACCTTATACGTTTATGGGATAAATTGATACCAGGAAACTATTCAATTTTCGGTTTAAGTACCCAATCGTATGTATGCAAGCACACGTGGAAATTGCTACAAAGTTGACCCAACTGTAATGCAATGCCAGGTCGTACTGATTGCTATAAACCGTTCCAATTGTCCACAAATTGCCCAGTTTTACCTGCGACGTTGATTCTAGGCTAACTGCAGGTAAATAGATTTTCGCTATTACGCGTCATTTGATTTATATTCTATATTAGATGAAACTATGTACAAATAACGTCGCTAATACAATCATTTCCAAAAGATAGTATACCTATGATTACAGAGAGTGATTTAATTGATGCGATCGTTTATTATAGAAAACAAGTGCAATTTTATTTGAAATTAACCCTGGTAATAAAAGTACAATACGCACACGCCAAACCCTCGCCTGGGGTCTATTGAGCTCATTGACGCGAGACAGGTAGAGATGTCAGACCCCTACACGTTTCGATATTAACTCCTGTCAAAACACGAGACAGGGTGTCTTTGTATCGCGACATTGATACGAGGGTTGCACCAGTAAGGGTATGAAAGAAACCACCACTACAATTTTGGTTTGGGGTTAGGCATGATAATCCAATTAATAGTTAGTATTTAGTTTCTCACCCTTAACCGAAGGTTTGATAGGTAGTATTTTGTTTTAATTAGTTAGTTTGTCAGACCTATAGGTATATATTAGAGCCGCATATTCTGGGCCTAACATGAAAATTATCATGTGTGAGGTAACGACCAAATGAATAGTTAAAATAGACATACTTACGCCGGCTATAAATTCTGTGATTTCAAAAAGTTTGATGGCGTGTCATTATGGTTCATAACCCTCGAGCAAAGCATAATACAGTTTTAATAACGATCGTGGATCTCTGAGATTTAAGAACACTTTGAAATTCTTGTTTTGGATGTTTGATAATTTGAACTTCAATTCCTGCTGGATTTTTCTCCATTCCACATTTATGACTTACCTTGGGTACAAGACCTTGTGTGTAGTAATAAAATAAACATCGATCGGAAAATTGATGGTACCCATTAAATCTTGGTGCAGGGTGGCTATCGGTTACATTAGCAGGTAAGTCCAATAGACCCTCACCGGATTGTCCCATTGTGCACAGGACAGTGGGTCGTTGTGGCCACACGCGCGGAACTAATACTCTTTAAGTACCGTGAGCATTTGGAGGGTTAACATTAATCGTTGTGCTATTTTGGTTTCACTAATGGATTTGGAATAAGGATTATAGGAATAGTTTTTCAAATACTTGTTGTATATTTATTTCCGACTACAGGTTTTCGTCTCAACGTCATCGTCATGAGTTTTACAGGTAAATAGAAACTGACGTACGATCTGGTACGACGAACGAGATTATTCGAAAGCTTTACCATTTAAAAATGTAGCAAAAGAAACGTTTTAGAAATTCATAATAAAGATTGCTTTTTCTGACTTTGTACGTTTAGAGTAAACTGATGCTTCACTCCTTGCCAGTCATTTAAAACACAAAAGAGTGAATCATTGTTTCTAGACTGTGAGCAAAAACCTGATTGTAATTAAAATTTGCTGTTAGTTTTTTATTGTACGGAGCCTTGCCCTGATAGTGGTAGGTATTGTGTGGGAAAACCTTTGACATAGTTATGACTCAATTAGATAGATAATTATCAATTAAACAGTTATTATTTATGATCAAGCGTAGGTGATGCATCTAAAGGCGAAATAAAAATTTATTAAGAATCATGTGAACCTCGTAAAGGCTGATGTACATGTTTTTACGGTGTGAAATGGGAATCTATTATATGAATATCTAGATTTCTTTCGTATGCCAGTTTATAACAGTGTTTAAACCAATCAATTTATTAGTCTGAAATATTATGCGTAGATTACTCGCTTTCTTATTAGTTTTTCATTTTATAGTTGATTAACTCGTTTATGAAGAAAATGTTCGCCCAGGGATACGTTAATATACTGCCTTCAATGTTAATGTGCGCTTCACTCAATCATGTAGTTATTCGCATAAACTGAACGGACAGTTTTTAACTTGCTCTCGACTCATCAGACCATGGATGCATAGTTGACTTTTTACACAATAGCTAGAGTTGTTTGTTTAGGATTTTATATAGGTATTAATTTATGTGAATAACAACATGGCTGTCGTTGATGTTATTCAGTGACCAAAACATTAATATTTCTTGAAAATAATCAAAAAGTACGTAAAATCTATCAAGTAGGTGCCTACTTACGAACAAATATTAAAGAAAAAATTGCCTTTAAACATACATAGTGCCTACGTTACATTACATACCTACAGGTATTCAATGAATCTTAGCAACTATACCGAAAAACATCCGAATTCGAAAAAGAATGATATTTCATAAAAATGGGCTGTTCAAGCATGTCCAAGTTTTATATGGAAGGAAATTCGAAAACACCGATCGATATGTATTTGAATTACAGCCTTTTTTGTCGTATACATATTCATATTCCTAGGTTCTGTACACTTGTACACTTCTTTAGCGAAGCTGTAAAATGTATATCGGCACTAAAACACAATTAAAATTATCTTTAAATCCACATCATGACATTCACAGGTTTAATTAATTCCTCTCAATTTCGCGCGGACCACAAACAATAAAAAAATCAAAATGGCCGCACAAAACGAAAACATTTCGTAACGCTCGATTTGCGATACAGATATAAAAAAAGAAGTAGAGTATGTCGGACCGGCTCTGAGCGAAGCCGGGGCAAAACAGTAGTTCAAACAGTGGAACTTGATATGTAGATCGATTGTGGAGATTTCACACCACACAGTGCAGTACTTTTAAACGATTCACGTTCTGCAGATGCAATTTAATGTTAAAGCAACAATGTTCATTTAAAATAAACAGGATTAAATGCCTACGCTCTATTTTTAATAATGATATTTTACTTTAAATACGTATTGATTTCATAAGAAAAAAGAAGGCGCTTACAATAATTGGAAAAAAAAAACCAAAATCATGTAATTTCTGTACCGACGATCAATCCGGAATCGAATACGGAAGTTCTTGTACAGAATCTATATCTTAATGGATTATAATATAAAATTACTTTAGAAAACTCATGAACTGTGATAAACGCTTCAATAATTATTAATTATGGATTGATCGTGGGTACAGAAATTACATGTTTTTGGGTTTCATTTACCAATTATTGTACGCACCTTCTTTTTTCTTATGAAATCAATATTATTTAACAATTATTCTTTTATCTTCTGTAAAATAGCTAGTGGAATAGCTGTATTTATTATGGCATACAGGATTTAATTAAGTATTAATAGATTACATGGATACGTGATGTATGAAAATGACTATAAATCCATATGTTAAAAGTAAAATAAAGAGTTAAATACTAAATCATATTTATAATCCTTTTAATTTTCAATATTCGATTCATTATTCTTTATTTGCATAAGCTGATGTATGAAAAAATGCCAAAGTTTCATAAGTATGAAATATCGATAGAATATTGTAAAGGGTCTCTTCGATCGGATTTCTGCGAATTATACTTGCTTGCCTGCACCCTTCACTTCAATCACATTATATTTGTAGAACTTTTTATACCAAAACTGAAATATCTATAACATTTAGGTATGTTATATTTCAATATTAATGTCTGTTGGAAAAGGAATGAAAAATAAAAGACTCCCGATATTGAAACGAAAACTCTTCGCAGTAACATTTTTCTGTTTACATTGTACGATAGTTTAACTACAGAGGCAAAGTTAATTCAGATGGGGCGTTCCCGTTAGCTCGTTGTCATGGCAACTCCAATAAATATCCATTTTTCCAGCTAAAAAGAATTCTACCAACCATTTGATAGGCAAAAGCCTTGTAGGTGTGGCTTTTAACACGATTTGTTCAGTAATCTTGTTTGTCACATGCAACTAATTTGATAGAGGCGTGACTTTTAACACTTTCACATAATAATGTGACTTATTTCCTTTCTATGGCTTGTAAACTCATGTAGGCATATATTGCAAAAACCACGCCTTTACGATGATGGCTGAGAAAATGAGGCAATGATAATGGAAGTGCCTATACATGCATTACGACACTTGGATCTATGGAGTACTTTATTTCAGGTGTGATAATCTTAAACAAACTAGCAATATAAATAAGTTTACGCTTCATAAAACTAGGTAGGTACTCATGTTTTGTATTTATTATTTCATAATAAGTTTAAAGCTATTACTTAAAAAATTACCAAAACTGTTGAAAACAAATAAGGAAGTTTTATTTTCGTGCGAATTACCTTTTAGCCACACAAAGTAAGCCCATACCCACCTTGGGTATTGAGCCAACTAAATCCGAGTTAAACCAATAAAAGGGTTTTATTAAATGAAAACCTATTGGATTCACCGGCGGCGACGCGCCGTCAATGCATTTTGTGTCCGCAGAGCTCAGCGTACACTGAAGTTAAACAGCTGCGTTTACGCCAATACAAAGAAAACTACAATAAAACTTTGAAAATAACTAACGAAGTTACAGAGTACTCATAGTACTTTCAAGATAGGTATGAAATGAAGAATGGATTTCCAGAAACATATCTTTAATTTAAAACTCAGTCCAAAATTTTACTGTATTTTAGAGTACATTTTATAAAGCCATCTTATTGTTTACTCTACCACCGCTTCATAACTTGCTCTCCCATTGTTTCAATGCTACTGATGTGGATGGTAAGAGTTTATAATTCATTACTTAAATTAAAAAATAGTACCTATGCATTGTAAGGGTAGGTCACATGTCGTATCAATTACAGTCAAGTCTGAAGCGCGCGCGTCATTCACGCGTTTATCAAACGCGGCATGAGTCAGCGTTTTTACCGGCCTGTGTGCGATGCTACTCACCCTTTCCCCACAAAGATAAATGCGGCTTATTCGATTAGTAAACGCAGTTGATTGAATTAAGGTGAACGCACTGCTTACTTACAGGATTTAGATTTCATAAGGTTTTATTGTATTCATTCTGTAGGTAATACAGTGGCCAACGTATAAGGATTTACTACTTTACAAGAAAATATAAAAATAGTATAGCTTGATGTGTCTTCCACTGTACATTGTACACGAATAACTCATAATGATTTGCAGCGCAGAATTGTAAACAATTAAACAGTGATCGTTAAGTTACAGGCTTACAGCACTTGCTGGTTGCATTAAGAGTAATTGAATGTCATTTTACTTCCTATTTACTTATGTTTCCCATTATATTCTATTCTATTCTGTCTAAACACTCATTCAATATTCGTCTTGAAGTGGAACGGGGCAAACCACGTATGCCGCGTGCACCGGGAGAGGTGAGAAATGCTTGCCATGCACTGGGTGTCAAGAAATGAACACCGGTGTCGAGGCATGCCTAGACGAAGGTGGACAGACGAGCTATACAGCTATAGATAGCCAGCTAGGATGGCATAGATGCCGAGGATAGGAAGGAGTGTATAAAACGAGGAGAGGCCTTTTCCCTGTAGTATAAATACATATTCTAGTCATCAGTAATAGAGTAATTTTCGGGTGAAAAGCTTCCGAACAGCAAGTTTGCTAATCTCCTTAAAAGTAATGTTGCAAGGAGAGGATCCCTGAATAAATCGAGTAAGTAAATATCTAGAATCCACAAAGACGGGAGGAGAAATAAAAATCCGAGCCTACCAAATAACTTTATTCAGTTGGAATTGTTTGAATAAATATGTAGGTAAGGGTAAAGGTACGGTTAGGGGAACTATATGGCTAAGTATAAGGGTATTCGTATATAACGGTATTCACAATTAAATCGCAGGCCAAAATCATCGCCTGAGCGGGCCGCGGATTAATAAATCTGGTAAATTGTTGACAAATGCCATGAAAGTTTTTTCCTGAAATGTTTGTTTGTAAGATGCTGGCCGCAGAAATCGGACTACTAGCTGGTGCTGGCCATTAAAAATAATGAGTTTGTAAAACAAAATGTGGGTAATATAATATATAACCCCAAAATCAAGGACAAAACGTACGTTTTCGACAAAACCGTAAAATCAAAGAATAATACTCTACGCAAAATGAAGCGGACAAGAAAAGCGGGAAGTTTAAGGTCATGGAATAAATTTCCATAGACCTCAAATTGGACTAGAATTAGGTATAAAATCATACATAGAGATCTATGATATCATAGAAGTAGTAAAGTTTATAAAAAAATATGTTTGATTTAAATTATAAACAGTTAAGAATGTGAAGTCAGTGATCTCATGCATTGTATGAAAATCACCATTTTATAGATTTTTTTTCAAGAAAATGGTGCGCAGTTTGCGCACGGGATTGCTAGTTGTGTTTATAGCACACATAGGTAAGCAGAGGAGAGAACGGTAACAAGAAACAATTATCTTAATAGTTGCCAGGCGAAGCATGGAGGGATGATATTTTCCTTAGCACCGCATCAGCAATCTTTTGGATCGCTCCGTACAAGGTGTTACAAATATTCTACTATAGCTCTTAATGGTACTTACTAGGTATGGTATGGTAATGACGTACACACTATGTCTGTCTACCTTTAAATTATAACGCATTTTTCACTTTCGGGGGTTTGCTAGAAGAAATCTCTTTTAGAGATAAGTTCACCCTTTGTACAATGTCTCATTTTACTTGTTTTTATTAAGTCTATTGTTGTACAATAAATAAATAAATGGTACTATTTATAGGTTTTATTCAATTCCGTTATGTAACTTCAACGATGGTCTAGATATTTATACATATAGTAAAGCGCTAGTTTTGTGTTTGAGCGCTGGGTTCGATTTTCTAGTCGTGAAGGGGCAAAGCAAGCAAACAAGCATTTAGCAACTAGCGTTCTAGTTGATCGCATTAGTTAGATCCATAGAAACTCTATTTAGTAAAATTTTTTTAATTCGTATACAAACAGAATCAGTAGGTACTAAAAATTGCTCGTTGCCTGTATTGTCAATATTTAGTGAGAAAAAAATCTATGTTGGGCTGGTCCATACATACCGCCGGATATTTTGTTTCACCGTGAATTTATAATTTACATAATCTGTAATTGTTCATCTTTCTGAAAAGATAAGGTCTTACTGTGAGCGTATAGAGATCCGCTGAACGATTGTAAGTTGAATAAGGTTACATAACAAATAAAATAATTCTTTATGCTTAGCTGGTCATAGAAAAATAGTATTTTCTGTAAAAAAAAGTGTCACAATCACTAATTTTGGTAAGTGATTGTGTCACACTTAGAGATTTGATAGTATACATTTGCTGGTGGTAGGTAATATTACTATTATGAAATGAGATGTTAATCGTTTATAAATATATACAGTTTTGTTAGAAAAAAATTAAATTTTAATTTAGCAAAATATTTCATTTTTTTTTATATTTTAATTTTAATTAAATTTTTAAATAATCTCTATAGTGTCTTCTCGTCTTTTAAATACGTTTTAACTTTTTAATTAAAAAAATATTTCTAATATTAAATTAATGATCAGGTGTCACTTTTCTTAAATTAATTACTGAAGGTATTTAATTACTAATAGGGGTTGAAAGAAGATTATTTTAAAATTCAGTATTTGGATTATAATTCGCTATTGTTTCTTAGAATCGTTTGTTACTTGACTTTGAAATGAGCTACTCCACAATACTAGGTAATGATTTAAATTGCTGGCATAGTTGTTGTTAGCTGATGGAGAATAATTACAATGTCACTATTGTTTGTCAGGATTTAACAAAAACTTGCTTGACAATGTTTTTTATGACTGAGATTTTCTATGAACTATCTTAAGGTACAACGTCAGGACTCGATTTCCTTACTACAGTATACCTGATAGTAATATAATAAAAAAATACATATTTCAGTAAAATATTGCACATATATGACATGAAAGTATAAAATCATTTATATGGAAACAGAGCTATAATGTTGCACCTCAAGGCATTTACTTATCTTTTTTGCCGATAATTTCGTATCTGATAAATTTAAAAATGTGAAACAAATGTAAACATTGTAAAGTAAGTAGATATGTACATTACTCGTACAAATATACAAAAAACCCTTTGCCAATAAAGTAATACAAAACTAATTTCAGCCGAGGCAAACACCAATTTGACCCTTGGTTTAAAAAGCAGGAGATAGCGGACATAAAAAAACAAGTGCTTAACAATACAATTAAACACCAATTAAATATTTAGTACACACAATGGCCCCTACACTTTTTGTCATAGTATCATGAAGTCCAAAGAAACAACAATTTGATGACGTAAGTATATACATGCTTAATTTATACTACAAAATATAGGGCACGCAAAAGCGCCGCCTATACCTAGAATCTAAGGACACAGTAATATTACACAATAGATAGTCACATTTAGATAGATTTTAGATAGTCGCTTTTAGCGATAAGACCGCCTAGATTGTATTAATCGTTTCGTACGCACTGTATCACACTAATTTTGTGCAATAAAGTGTATGCATTCATTCATTTATTTTTTGCAGAGTAATACAAATTTCAATCTCTTATTACTTATACCTATCGTTATCGTCCATACAATCACTAACCGATTAATCGCAATAAAGCATCGTGGATTCACATACAAATTTGCATAATTAATATACTAATTAATGTGAAAAAAGTTTGCCGTCAGTGTAATAACAGTGTGGGATTGGACTGCTTTACTAGTGATTATTTTTTTCTCGCGGACGTGTGGAAAGTGGAATTCCTACAGAGAGATGTTTGATTTTCATTGTAATTATTGGGGCCTCTGATTGGTTAATGAGGTGTAGTGTAGTCATTTACGATCGTTTGTCATGCATGGTACCAAATTAAATATAGGTATTACTACTCGGTCATATTTCAGTTCTGCACAAGAGATTTAATGCCTTTTTTAATATTTTTATCTAGTATTTTTTCATTCACCCCTATGTAGTTTGCTCGCTAGATAATTTTTATAAGGAAACCGCGTCTGCCAGTTCGCGCATGCGATTTCAGCATTGTCCCATACATTAGTCGGGCACTGAAATGTCAAATGTATCAAAGTACTTCGTGGATCGCTGTCAATGCGCACGTCATCATTCTAGAGGATAGGGCGCCACTAGTCCCATTTCTGTGGATTTTATTAAACCCAATATACGTCATACGTCTCACGTTGGCTGGCAGCTGTCAAATTGATACGGAAACCGAATAAACGATAAGAATGTTGCGTAATTTAATGTTTTGTAGGTACGTTGAATAGTTTGTAATTAGTTTTCTGCAATTTGATTATAATAAGTTAGCATAATTTGCATTCCCGCGTAAAGTACACATTTACAACGACGTTCAGGTTATGTCCTATCGGATGTGTCAGCCGTATCGTCGTAGGACGTATGACGTATAGTGGGCAGAATCCATACGGACGTAATGCAATAAAAATACTCGTAGATCTATTTCAAGAAACCGACCTTTATTGCCTACCGAAAATCGAACGCACAATTTCATGAAAATAGACTGAAATAGACTGTTCGGTATTCGCTAGCTAGAAAGAGATATAGTATTTACCGTAAGAACAAACCACGCCCTCTTTCTTTAGTTCTGAGAGGGCAAACTCTCTAGGGGTGTACGGACTGATACTATAAAGGTTATAGTTATATCTATTTCTCGGGGTTAACGTACCTGTGCATTGGGGGATTGTAATTGGCTTGCACGTGTCTGAAATAGAATTTTGGAAGGTTCTGCATTGGAAATGGTGAAAAGAATATTGTAATTGTACTTTTTATTCAAGCCCGTTATTTACGTACAGCCAGTTTGATTGCAGACTACACAGACAGTGATTACGTTCGTATTGCAGTTTTAAAGAATCCTAAATATAATATGAAAATTTACTTAATTTTCAAATGTGACTGCGACAGAATGTAGAAAATATAGAGTTTGTTTGTATATAAAGAGTAGGTAGACACGTAGGTAAGTAACTGATATTTTATTGTATGTTAGGTACTCGTATGCTGCCTCTCTACTTCGCGGTGCATATCAATCAAAGACCTTTTAGTATCAAATTATAAATCTTAACAGCAAGTCCATCTCCGTTTATTAAAATAAAGGTGCAACGCCACGAGTCGGTTTCCATACAAACTATTTTGCACATTCATATCGTAATTGTGCAATATGTTCAATATTTTTATTAGGTCACTCATGCTGTGATTGATACTGTCGCAAATTCAAACAAATATTACACGTTATCTAAAAGTTTATGTATACTGAAGGGTTTTATGCAAAAAATATATTTATATTTGCGACAATACAACTGAATGATTGATTGATTGATGGCAATAATATTTCAGTTTAATATTGCACAAATAGATAAGTACGATACGAAAGTATGAAAAAAATCACTTGCAGGAAACTGGTCGTTACGTCGCAACTTATTTCATGTTTAAATAAAGAAACAGTACGGTGCATGTTTCCCCCGATATAGGGTGAGTATATATTTTTGAAAACAATTTGAATTTTGTCTCTAATATCACTCACCCCTTGACGCGTGGCCTTTAAGACCCCCGTCGAATGTTTCACCAATATCCATGTGATGGAGAGACAGATAATTACTGGTCACGCAACTGTCTATGCCCATTCATATTATGTGGGGTGATTCAGCCACTAAGGTGATTATGATGTCATTTCGGAATGAAAGCGGCCTGGTTCTATTTCATGTTCATCGGACACTTCGATATGCTGCTCCTGTAACTGAAGGAGAGATCATAAACCTTATGTCTTGATAAGGATCCATCCAAAGGATTAAGTGAAAAAAACTAATAAATATTTTTCTTCTTCTTCAAATTGTACTAAGGTGTTCATTCAATGGATATTCTAATATTGATGGTCATAATAAGGTATATCTGGCGTAATGATGTTTACAAGAATAGAGGCAGTGACAGTTGAATGAGAAAGAGGAGACTAAATGTTGTTATGGTTAATCACATATTTATTTAATTACCTAGTACGTATTTCTTCTGACATATGTATGCCGATATTATTGTCTGTCGACGAGTTTCCGCCCACATTCGTGTTAGGTAATAGATTCTCAAAATTTAAAATTTGATAAGTATTACAGAAAATCGTTGTATTTCATATATCTGATGTCTAACTAGGTACCTGAATTCGTTAACCACCAATACCTAAAGGCCTCTTCCAAAGCACGTCACGTTACTCGATGTTACTCAGCGGTTGATGCACGCCTCTTTAGATATAGTTGGATTAAGGGTAGATATATTTGGCAGATTTGATGGGGTGCTTTGCTATTGCCTTCATCATTTCAGACACTGGTTACCGGGCCATGATCCACCGATCGGGCCCAGCGCTGATTGGTGGATTTCACACGCCTTCGGAAAATAATATTTCTACTCCTATATTTTGTGTATCTCTAAATATAATAACAATTTGCCACAGAGTTGAAAGTTCACAGTTTGCTTACAAATATGAAATGTTATAAACATTGTGGTTGTTAATAAGAGCAAGAAAATAGACACGAAACTAGCAAAATGTGTTGTTATCACGAACGTCACGGTACGGTTGACGCGGTCGTCAGCTGACGGCTCGGACCTGGGGGTTCGCTCCCGGGTGGATGTCCGGAGGTAATCATGAGGGTGTTTACCTTTGTTGAAAGCTCTAAACAATATAGGTAAGTGCAGTCAGTAACAGAGTGCTTAGTTGGTAAAATATATGACAAACGTACTTTGTTGTGTGTGAACTATTTATTAACAAAATATTTGTTATTGCTTTATTTAACAACTAGCGGCCCGTCCCGGCTTCGCACGGGCATTAAACATTACATTTAGATTTGTTAATTTTAACACATTCATTCTGACTTGAAAGACGATTTTCAGTTTCAGATGACGATTCCGCATTTCGACGTATTTTTGATGCCCTGGCCTGGGAACTATTTCTGGAAAGTTGAGATCTTGATCTTTTAGGCATTTCAAAATGACAAAAGAAAAAATGCCTTTGAACTAAATTAGCATAACTGCCTACTATTACAACGTAAACAACTACTATTTATTAAAATTAAATTGGATATCATGAAAAAAAATTGAATATCATGAAAAATATTCAAGTAATTTATTTATTATATATATATTTTTATATAAATGGGTCTAATTTAAAAAAAATATATGGGTCTAGTTCTGAAAAGAACTTTTTAAATGGGTTTAGTTACTAAACGAATTATTATCAAGCGTATTTTTAATGAATTCCGCGCACATCCATCACGTAGGGAGCCGACCGCGCGAGTGAGCCGCGCGGCAAGTTTATTTCGTGATCTTAACTCCCCTCCCGTACCCCTGCCCGAGTGACGCCCTACAACGCATAAGTAGCCGAATGGAGTTTATTTTTTCAAAGTTTTAAACTCGTGATATCTTTTGAATGGAATGTCAGAATCGAATAATTCAAAAAGTAATATAAAGGTATTGAAGCAGTCTTAAATAATAAATCATTTATTTTGATAAGGTACAAATAAAGAGCTTTTTGTAGCGGTGGTATTTTAATTTCTTTTTTTTTTAATAAAAAAAAACGCTTATTGTGACATGACTATAATAGTTAGAGACACGCTGCCGCTGATTTTTTTTGTTGATAATGGTGTGTTCTAAAAAAATTTTATATATCATTTTGTTCTATCATCAATAGTTTTCGCAGCGTACGCGATGTAAGGAAGTTTTTTGATATTTTTTTACACTTTATCGTAATTTAAGTAAGGATCCCCATTTTTTTTGAAAATGAAATATAGCCTATGTCACTCAGGAAAAATGTAGCTTTCCAACAGTGAAAGAATTATTCAAATCTGTTCAGTAGTTTCGGAGCCTATTCAATTCAAACAAACAAACAAAAAATCAAACCTTTCCTCTTTATAATATTGGTATAGAAGAAGCCTTTCCCTCTGCAGCTTTGCCCGCGGATTCTTGAAATTCCCGTGGTTGGCTGAAGCTGAAACCCCGAATGTTCATTTTAGCCTTGGTCTTCCGGAGTTCACCCCGGAAGACCAAGCTACGAGTATGTATCGGTAAAAGAATCGGCTCAGTAGTTTTCGAGTGTACAAAAAAGTCTTATCTTAATATTGAAATCCTGAAATACGTGTTTCTTTATTTGTAGTATAAATCATAGGCTAAGTGTCAAGTAAGAAAATCGACTGAAAAATGTTTATTCTCAAAAACAAACTTTCACCCCCAAATTTTTACCCTTAGGAGCTGAATTTCCAAAAATCCTTTCTTATTGTTTGCCTAGGTCATAAAAGGTATCTACTGTCCCAATTTCCTGTTCTAGCTTCAGTAGTTTCGGCTTTGCGTTGATGAGTCAGTCAATCAGGTTCTCTATTTATTATATTAGTATAGATATTTAAAATGTAAGTAATTGTTAATAATCTCAAAATTTTCCACCCTGTTGCAAGAGAAGTACTTTTTTAAAGGAATTTCTACTGCCTGTCTACCTTTGTACCTAAACGGTATGTGGTCACCCTCATCCACAGGACATCTCACCTCACTATAATAATATTGTTTGTGGGCTTTTAATATTGTTTGAGGACATGAGAAGGCCTCAAGTGTCGGTAATTACGCTAAATCTCTTGGCCTTTAAATCTTAACACAGAATTGCAAGCATTGCTGCTTTGCAGCAGAAATAGATAAAACGGTGACTACCCGCTCAAACTGATTCTGCCTAGCGTCATACCACCAATTATGTAAGTAACAGACTTAATATTTACTTATTACTAAGAAACTGTGTCTTGGTAATTAATTTTAGTAGTTTTCTGCGGTAGCCTTGCGGTAGCTATGCGGTACCCAAAATACATTATATCTTTCGACTTTCTGGACGAAAGGTGAATCTACAGCATATTACGCTAAGATCGAGCAAAGAATTTGTTCCATCATCGACCTGCCCTAACGCAGTGACCATCACACACGACACAGCACCCTGATGGTCCCATCATTTTCACTCTCGCGTCTTAGCGGAGAGGCGAGAACGGAACAGCATGTCACGCGAACATCCCATTCTGTGCCATGATTAAAAATCAGCAACCATCACGCTATCCATTGACACACTGTTGTTATCAGTACACGAACTTATACGTCAGTTTGCGTGTTGGGAACCACGTGGTTTTCATGTCTAGCCTTACGTAACGGTACACGCCAACCACGCAAGGAAAGCACGCGACAACGTCCGCACGCATCGTTATGCCTCAAGCTCGATGCGTGTCCAAGCTTCTGAAACGCACGCTAGTTTGTTTGGTATCGAAAGGAAACTTTACGTCCCTGCGAGGTGAGCCATAAACGAGAGTCGACGGTTTAATTTTTATGAAGCACAGTTAACATATTGCGAATAGGGTTTCTTATTTCTCGAGCTTTTCGGTTTCCCGGGACACGAGAACTCTCGTGTATCTTTTCCCGGGAACTCCCGGGAAATCGGGAAATGCTAAATTTCTATTAAAAGTGTCGTCGAAAATTACAAAAATGCGTAGTTTCGGTCAATCAACTTTTAATGCGTACCTCTAGTTTAATAAAATTTCTTGTCTTTTAATGAACTAGGTAATCAGTTTTTATTATTACTACATAATCTTTTTTATCTAATGAAATTTCTAATGTTTTTTTGGTTAATCATATTCTAATTTGAGACGGGAACTGAACTTAGAATCAACAAATTATTAACAATCAAGACTAGTAATTGCACCAATAAATGAAAACCGGCTAAGTGCGAGTAGGACTCCGCACCGAGGGTTCCGTTCTCATAAGAAATATTTTTCGTTTTATTTCCCGGCATTTATTAACAATCAAGGCTAGTAATTGCACCAATAAATAAAAACCGGCCAAGTGTGAGCAAGCAAGTTCTACAACTGTGCCAAATTTCAAGTCGATAGCTTGAGCAGTTCCTGAGAAAAACAGCTGTCACATATAGGCAGACGAACACCGAAGTCTCACCATAAGGGTTACTTTATTTACCATTTTGGTACGGAATCCTAAAAATATTATGAAACGAAACCAGCGGTGGCAAACGATGCAGCGCCGCCGCCACCGCCCACGTATCTAAATGACTCGGTATTCGCGCATTTTGCGATTGTTAATATTTCCCGATTTCTCGGCAGAATGTTTCCCTGGAATTTCCCGGGAAATCAAGAACGAGAATTGCGAGCGTAGTAAACCTTTCTGTACTTTGTTGAGAAAGTTCTAGCGAATATAAAAATTTACAAATAACCAACTCTACAAAAATAGGTCTGAAAGAAAACTTGTTTACTTCAAACAAGCACTTGTTTCAATATGAGCATACAAAGTCGGCTAGATCACTTTAACCAAAAAATTGTTGACTTCAATCCAGGAGATCGATTCCACTGAATACAACGTAACTAAATAGAATCTAAACTGAATCGTTATGACGTGTTTCGTATGTTACTATCAGCTAACGATCCGATTTTAGTTAAGTTCCGATCGAGTCAACGATCGATCAAACAGTAATGTATTTGTGCATTCTAATAAAACGTTTAGTTTATACTGAATTGCAGTTGAACGATAACAAAACGCTTTAACTGTCAAATATAACGATCGAACATTTAAGTTCCTCCCAAGGTACTTTTGCCCGATCGATAGTAAATCGAAAGGTGGCAGTGGTAGAGTTATGCGTCAGCAGAATGCGATTTGGTGTCCAAATAGAATTGGAACGAAAACTAAATTGAAATTGGATAGAAATAGAACAACAAACGTTGTAATTTAGGCGAATTAGGCCCCTGATCTTAGTCGTATCTATCATCTAAATCAAACAAGTTATTTATCAGTGATACTTAGTTTTTTTTCTTCTAAGTCGGATATTCTTGACAGAGTCGTCGTGGTCAGGCAGATTCAAATCAATAATTTCCTATATAATTTGTGTTTATTAGAAAATGTTCAGTGAAGACAGTCAAAACTCCTAATGTAAAATAAATAATTTTAAGTTGGAAATAAATAAACATGATTAATTATTACTTACCTACAAGTATTTCATTTGTGTTTATTTAAGTTTATTTGAAAATATTCAGTGAAGGCGGCCAAAACTCCAATCAATCAGGCATCAACCTTCAAAAATCGGCTAAACTCTATAATAACCGCGAATGCTCAGTATCTAACGCAGATAGCTGCTAATAGTATACTCGGTTTGATCCCGACCAAAGATTTGCATACCTCATTGTTGGTTGCAAGCGGTAATTTTTGGCTTTATGAAGTTTAAAGTTTTCGAATAAAGCCGTGTAATAAATGGTTTGATGGAGAAATTAGCAATTTCTTATGCTTTCTAATTTAAAGAAGGTTTGAGTAGGTTCTTGGTACCTTACATCATGTTCATGGGTAGCTACTACTACAACTTTTATATAAAATAAAAACGTATAGTTGAAAGTTTGTTTTGTTCTTGTATGTCCTTTGTTTATTTTAATTTATGAGAAGATTAAGATTTTGTATGGTTTGTTTGTTTATTGTATGGTTAGTAAACAACCTATTATTGTTAAAGTTGTTCAGGCCGCGAGTAGGCCTGTGACATGGCTTTCGGTATGGCAGGTTCATGTGACTACTCTGCCTTCTATACCGCACATGTATTTCATAAAAGACAATGTACCCGACTACGCGGTGAAAAAAGGTGGGGTTATGATTTTCACTGTCTATGTGTGTATGTATGTTCGTTTGTTCCTTTATAGTGTCTAAACCACTAAACCAATATCAACCGAGTGTTGTATGTAATACGAGTATATGTTTCAATTATGGGTACCGAGTATGCGCTGACGCAGTGGGGGATAACATTCAATATAGCTAGAGGTTAGATATTACACCAATAAAATACTTTCGAAGATAAGGAAATAAAGTTAACTATGTAATTGGTACCTGTGAATATAATCATCCTATAAAATTAGATAATAAAGCATAAAGTTCGCCAGGCTGGTGCACGATGAGTGGACGACTGGGCTAGATTTTATAATATTCTTTTAATTTTTAATAACGGCTGTGGATGGGAGTTAGGAGCACCACCCCAACTCTTACCGTAGGTATCGCACGAGGCGACTTAGTGGATACCATTCTACACCTAGTAGACGGCGATAGGCTCGCCACCTATCACATTTGTGCACCAAATCTTACGGAGAAAAGTGAGACGTACCAATGATGAAGGTGGATCCTCTGTCTACCTCCTCGGGGTTTATGGACGTGAGAGTTAAGTATGTATGTAATATGTATTAGGTATATCTAGTTTTAACATTACTATATTGCCGGTATTGCAAAAAAAAACGATGATGGCTGTATATTGTATTAAACGAAGCTTTAAAAGTTGTTTCAAAATATTAGTCATGAAAGTTCTACGTGTACCTGCTAGTAATTCAACACTGAAACCTCTGTATAATCAATTGAGCTTATTTATTATGCCTACTTGAATATCGAATTTAACTAAAAAGGCTGAATAAGAGCTCTATAGCCATATATGCTGATTCTTCAAAGAAAGTATTACGTAGTAATAAAATGAAGCTAATGGCCCATAGCTTGAGGTCTGGATTTACATGAAGACTTTAAAGTGGAGGTGTAAAGGGGATACAGTTACAAATCTGAAGTGTTTTCCGAGCCATTAAACAGTTAACATCTGTACGTCACATCACGTTAACCTGTTTTATGAGACGATTAAGGGATGCAATTACAAGTTTTGCCAGAATCTTAGTGATTGGTTAACCAAGATCGGGATTTTTTTCTTTAAGTACGTATTGGAAATAGTTATTAACCACGTCGTACTTAGGTTAAGGAGTTAAGAACTTAACGCTGTATTTTTTAAAAATAATATTCAGAAACTAAATATTTCGATTTAAATAAAAAATATCGATGACTCAGTTTTCATTTCATTATTATACTGGAGCATACGAGTTATTCGTACGAGTATACTGTATGCATGATTGTACGAGTAAAGTCATCCGGCACCCTTTTGATATTGGATGGCGTAGGTTCCGGAACTAGGCGGTCAACGTGTCAAAAAGCACAATTGGGTGAAATGTACAAATTGTCAAAAAAGAATGAAGTATTTACATCTACCCTGCAGATGTAAATACTTCATTCTTCAATTGGCAAGTGACATACGTAGTCTTTTTAAAGAGCGTTCTCGTGGGAAAGCTGTAGGATATTTCCCGATACATACCAGATGGTATTTAAAAAATATATGTCACACGTTACCATGAGATGGAAATAGCAATATTCAATGAAACCCATACAAAGACCAGCTCAAAAGGGAGTTTTTTTTGCTTGGCCTGATCTCTGGTGTGAACAATCGAGACAGAAATAATAAAGCACCCTAGTCCGGTTATCGCTAAATACCTTCATCGTACGTCAAACCGCGAGTCGGTGGCGCGTTCACTTTAAAGAATAGGGACATCCGCGGAATATCCTCATTATAAGTATTATCTTACGCAATCAATTAAAGGAATATACAAACAAGGCAAGACATTAAAATGCAAACCAGATGATAAGTATTTCACAATATGAGTAAAGCCATAATTTTGTTTAAGAGGGCGGGCGCAATCATACGATAAAAAACCTGGTGTATCCGAAATTGCAGTCTATAACTAAACAATATGGTGCAATCTTAACTTCACTTAAGTACATGGCTGATACACTTCGTAGGTCGAAAACATATTGCATTAGTATAGCGTGAGGACACGACTTGACAATAGTACCTACCTACCCCAGATCTGTCACACAACGGTCAAGATTCACGCATTGCACTTCAGTCGCGATTCAATTTTTCGATTCAATACGTTTTGAACGTTTTTTTTGGTGAGAAATATAACCTGTTTAATTGTTTGAATCGATGTTCGTAGGTACTAGTAAAAGGCAAGATAATGAAAATTATATTTACAGTTCATTATACACCATATTCTACACCTAGTAGACGGCGATAGGCTCGCCACCTATCACGTATGTCCACCAAATCTTACAGCGATAAGTGGGAACTACCTATGATGAAGGTGGTTCAGAGGAACCACCTTCATCATAGGTAGGAGATCTAAACCCTCGGGGATTAATGGATTATGGACGTGACAGTTATGCTTAGCTATAGTTCGGATCATGGACGTTACGTCAAATTTCCCGAATGTCCAGTCAATGAAATCGATTCCCTTAATGTCCAATTACCTGAATTTCTAATTCCTTGAATGTTCAGTTCCACTTTACACCACTCTACGTCCTAAAAGACAAAGATAAGAGAGAACCGGGCGATAGCGACGTACAATACTTATCCAATTAAATTAACCGACTGTGGCAGTATGGAGAATAATGAGCTGAACTTTATTTATCACATTTCATTCGTATTTATTTTTCTTTTCTAAAGTAGCTCGCAAAGGTTGTTCATTTTTAATACTTTACATTGGGAACTTACACTGTTTTATTCCGATTTGAATATTATGCTTATACCTTTCAGAAAAATGAAATTATATTTTTTTATTCAACATTATTCGAGCTACCTAACACGTAATTATTTTACGAAGGTAACTATTATAACAAATAGGTTTGTTTCAGTTGTTGGGACTTATTCTGATATTAGAATTTACACGTAATATCTATACAAAAAGTAAGTGAGTATGTACAAACAAGTAGCTAATTTGTCTTGGAGTCAGTAACCTCTAATAAAAACTACACCGAGTGCTTCAAAATGCTTATAATGCGTTTGATTAAACAGTTGAATCACGGGATTCCGGGAACGCTGGCGGCTTTCTTGTATAATAAAACTGATTCGACAGAATCGTTGAAACTGTTACTTATCTAGATTGCCGACTTACTTGTACGTACCTACTGTCGTTTCACTATGGAACCTTATTATAAAGGATATCATTGTAGCGAACGACGTTCTTATAGTCTATTTATCTCAAGGTTCTGTGAACAACATATTGTCCTACGAAGACACCATGAAAAAATGCGTCTTTTCAGTAGCCGCAAACGCCCATCAAAAGGAAAAAGTAGTGGGTCATAATCATTCTTTGGAATCAACCACATATGATGTAATGTGGTGGCTTGCTCAAGGGATACGGAACACTAAAAATGAAATTTTTTCTACGTTGATTTGTACTACTTATTTATTCCTTTAACACTAATATCTTCTTTTTTAGTTTCTTTTCTTTCACACGAAATACGTATCATTATAACGAAGGAAATGATTCTATTACGGTAACTCATTAGGTGGTTATTAAATAAGTAAGTAAGTAGGTACTACCAACTTATTAAGATTATTGACGCTTGTTAAAAACCACATAGGAATTATCATGTAGGCTAGACTCATAAAATCCCAAGAGCCATTATAATCATTGAGATTAATAGCAAATGCAAATATAATACATACATAACTATACTTATACGGAGAGGATAAAACTCAATATATTATAGGGATTTTATTGCGACATTTGTGATCCATGGTAAGTAATTATTTTCTCAAAATAAAAGTACGATATATTATTGTCAAACGATACAGAATTTAATGAGGTTTCTATTATTATTTTATGACTAAGGTCCTTTCGGTCCTTCCAATTCATAAGTATTGAAAGAAATATGAGTATACCAAGTATTACGAGTATAGCATAGCAGTGATTTAAAAAAATATATTTGTAACCTAAAAATTGGTAACCACAAATATTACACTTTAGAAATAATGATGACTGACAGTTGTCTGTTTGTTTGTGTGTGTGTAGGTATGTGTGCGATTGTCTGGGTGTGTGTAGACAATGATAGTAATTACATAATGATAAGTCATTTAAACGTTGCCCGCGGAGCGGGTGTAGTGGGCTTAATACTGACGTAAGTAGAGTCCACAAAGAAAGAAACGGTACTTTTTTGTACATCTGTACCGCGACCAATAATATAAACTTTTTTCTACTTTGAGGTCTAGATGGTACTATTTTATTCATGAACGACATAATTATATAAAATCTATGTAGGTATAGACCTAAAATTTAGCATCTATTTAAATCATAATTACAAATAATGTCAATTAATTAATAAATAATTATAAATAAACCTCCCCCCTTGCCGCTACCGATGCAAAGGTGCCCATAACGCTTGAGGCGTTACCGCGCTGAATCGCTAAAATTTTAGATTATTGTTCATTATTTGTATGTAAACTATGTTGGCGAGGAATAATCTAATTGTAAGTTACTTTCAGTAGTAAATATCTAATATAATAATTGACCGAAGTAAGTATACTTATACCTCAAAACAAAGTACTCCAAATTGAAAAAATATATGTGATATAATTATGAGTAGATACTGGCCTTAAAATGAAATAAAATAATCCTTTCTTTATATTCGGTATTTATGTAGTTCATATTAGATAGTAGGGTACACTACACTCTCTACCTCATTTTTTACCCGTAATCGCAAACAATTGGCTACTTAATTTCTTAAACATTAACTCTTAATACATTTCGAAGCAACATAATAGCAGTAGGATTTCGAAAAAACATTTCGAAATAATCACAAATAATCGTAGCGATTACACTAACACTTTAAGATAATTTCGTTGCCGACCATACTCGTATATTTTTCGTGGAACGAATTCCGAAGCATTTGTTTGATGCCGTATAATAAGACTCAATTATGAAAAAGTTACGTTTGAACAGTAAATATTATACTACTTTAAATACAGAAATATGAAATACGCACTATATTGTCTAGAATACAAAACCAAGAACTATTTTATTTACCATTTATTTAGTAAGTAAGTAAGTAATACGTTTATTTCACACACAGCAATGACCGAAACAGTTATAATTATGATAAAATAATTATGTAGTCAAAGGTAAACATATTGAAATCCTGTCTGATGGTCTGCTGTTATTGTGAAAAGGGCCTCAACTCAGCTTACAACATAAAAATACTTACATAAATACTTACTTACTTACTTATTTACATATTTACAACATAAAAATATTTATTTCTATTTACCTATATCGGTAGGTTTAGGCACAGAGTACTATATTTATTGACGTAATAGTATACTTGACGGATTATAATATAATGTAAAAGTAAGGTAAAAGTATGTATCGATCTTTTTTATTATGAAAGCGATGAAACATTGACTCAAATGATCTAACTAAGTTAGTAAGTATGAAAAGGGTTGCCGATGTATGAAAAGATGTATGTGATACGCAGTTTCAGTTTAATATCCTATGAAGTTTGCTTTGTAAGTAAGATACCACCCTTGTTAAAGTCCTAAATACCTAATACTAATAAGTATCTAATCTACTTCATCTTCGAATTGCATTTTCACTTCTAATAAAACCTAAATATGTTAATAATGTAAATTAAACACGGACAAAGTTATATTTCAAAATGGGTGGTATGCACAGAAATCGGACTAGTGGCGCCCTCTCTTCTGAATTTCAAATTTTTTGGTTGTACGAGAATGTACAAATTTTCCTATCTTTTCCCAGACTTTCCTATCTTTTATAAAAAGTCAAAGAACTAATAGGATTATTACATCACTGAGACAGAATCAAAGTAAGTAACTCTAAGTACTTTTTATCTTATCTTATGATAGGGGGCCGGGAATATACCCGCAGCACTTCGACCCTTGAGGATCTTTTGTGCCTACCCCATTTAACACACTGGTCATCTCAGTGTGCAGGTTTCGTCACGATGAATTCCTTCACCGTTAGAGCAGTCGATAAATGTGCGTAAGTCTTCGATAAATACGAAAAAGTCATTGGTACATGGCACTGCACGGTTTCGAACCCGGACCTCCCCGCATGGGAGTCCGGCGTCCTAGCCACGTGCCACCGACGCTCTTAACTATAAGTACTTAGTTACGATACTTATAATCATTAAGTTTTATTTAAAAAGAAATTTTGTAAGGATATGCACGCGGAATAAAAATTATCAATTAATGAGTCTTAGCTTAGTCAACTTCGCAATCGACAATCGTTGTCACTTGAACGTTCAAGTGCTTAGACCACACACGGTCAAACATTAACGCTAAAAAATGCGAAAATAATTTTTAATCCAACTGATTATGGGCAGATGTTCTTTACATACCGTTTTTAAATGTCAAACATACAGTTTAAAAATGTGCTGCTAATTTTCGTAATGCTAGTAGTATGATACGAGTATCTGGATCCCTCTACGTATTTCTTCCTTTTTGCAGTACATTTACAAATATAGTTTTGAAGTTTCGAACAGGTATCAATGAATGTCTTTGTTAAAATAATTAAGTATTTTTTTTAATCATCATAAAGATTATGTTCCGGTTCCTGTTACCGTTCCAGAGATCCCATCTGATATCAAAAATACTTCAAGATCTTAGAATCCAGTGTTTCAATTTTTATCAGACATAGATAAGAACCAATCTCGACGTTTCCGCGTCCAAATCGAATCATTGGTTGTTTAGACAAGATGCCACGCACATACAAACAGACATAAAGCCAAACAGACATTCGCGTCAATATTATAACAACCCTTTTTTTTGGTCGGGGGTTTAAAACACAATGAGTTAGAGAAATTCTCTGCTACTTAACTGTCTCGAAGGATAAGTAAGTAGGTATTATGATGATGTTACAGTAACAATCCATGGTCAGCTCAGAAGAAAATAAAGTTAAATGAAGCAATAATAATTATAGTAAACAACAACCCTATTAGCTATTATAATTATATGTACTTTTTGTCTCCCTCTATACGGTTCATTCAGTCAAGCATCATTTATTTTCAAAGCGGTTTTGAAGAAGGCCAGAGTGGGAAGATCTATGCTTTACTCAGGTTCGATACGATGACGCGCTGTACTTACCCTGTAATGGAGGTCTTATTAAGGTTGTTGGTATCGACAGCTATTTTTAAACCTGACTGTTATACTTGTAATTATATCTACCTACTAATTATTCTGGTACGAGGAAGCCGCGAAACACAAATTGATTACTTAAGTATTAAAATCAAGTAAAAAGCTCTACGGACTGGTTTAATTTTTTTTCTTGTTACAAAATAATATATGCAAATATTAACTAGACCTGGGTAACAAAAATATTGTCTGAAATATTGATTTCCTACTGCAATAATGATACGGAGCAATGCTACATCCAGTCACAAAAATGTTTATCGGTTGATAAACTTTCCTGATACTTCGAGTTTGCAAATAAAAACTTAAAATAACAATACAGACAAGCGGAAATAATCAGTTTTCTCGCAACCGAATCGAAACTACTTACCTATAAACGCCTAAAACGAAAAAGAAAGAAAATGGTGGGCGCCATTACGTGAACCGTCGCAACCTCGTGGGAGACGCAATTATTATCCAATTTTAATCAAAAATATCGCCTTCTCAGCCTTTCACTTCCACTTAAGCATTTAAATGTCAATCTCTCGCTATTTGTATACATTGCGGCTTAACTCGTCATAGTTTTACGCGCAATTTCTCACTATGTTTCCAGAGCAATAAAATTCAAAATGGTTTCACTTGCTTGCTTTGATCTAAAACAATTTGGATTCTTATGATTAATGTATGTTCTATCTCATACTTGGATAGTTGCAACTGATCTTATGTGGCCACTGAAATTTCAACCGTGTTGTTTAATCTCATAAAGTTTGATCGAAAATGAACGGTAGATATTAAAAAAAAACATAAGAAGGAAATTAGAAAGTACATGAAAGAAATTGATAAAAATAACATTAGATTACAATAATCGTGTTTATTATCTAGATGTGGTGCTAATGAAACTGTACATAACATTATAGGAACTTACGTTTTTCTAATCGTGTGAAGAAATACGGATAATCAGTCAATGTCATAAAACAATGGGCTAGTGTTTGGAAAAAAACTTGATTATATAAAGGCTAATCATCAGATTATGCTGCTTCAGAGAGGCGTATTATCTTATGTAAGCAGATAAATGAAAATCTTGTTAATACTACCGCGTAATTTTACCTCTATGTCTAGGTACTACTTGGGATTTAAAGAAAATGCTGTATAGCGATTCTTTACAGTAGTCATAACTAGATAATTTTAATGAAAACGCATCAAAAAAATAAATTACTAAAGCATCTCCTGTACCAATGTAGTTCCGGCGACCGGATGTAAAACTCATCGTACAGGGAACTCAAAAAAATGCATAGTTGAAAACCAGAGCAAGGTATGGCGGGGGCATTTTAACTGCCATTAACAGCCGTTAAAAATTAAAATTTCCAGAAACACTTATGGGCTTTATATAATACATATATGTACCTACACATTATAATTTTATTTGAAATTTGTAATTAAAGGCCGAAAATAATTTATTTTTTATATTATCTGACTACAATCAACCATCATCAAATCATTTGATTTACCTATAATCTGAGGTATCTTTTATTTCTTTGAAACAAATAAACTTTCATCGAAAAGTTTAAATACAGCGGAGTAAAATAAAATAAACTCTCTATGCAATATTCACTTAACTACTATATAAAATTTTTGTTAGCAGATTCATATATGTGGCCAACGGAGCGAAAGAGTTCTAGAATCGTAATAAATGTTTTTTTTTGTTTCTACTTGTGATAAAAACATATGAACTAGAAAAACTTGTTGACTTCGTTACTCTGTTTTTACACGACGAGTACATAAACCAGATTATTTAGCTCTATTTATAAAATACCTACTTTGAGGAAAAGCTACTTGCAATATTGAAATTTGAATTTTTTAACAATAAAGTGCAAGACTGAGTGCAATGTCAAATACAATCATCATGCGTAACCCATTAATTTCCGTACATGGTTTGTAGAGATAATTAACATAAAACATGACTTTTCCATGTCGTGTGAATTACTGCGAATATCTCAATTTTTTTTATCGGTTGCTATTCGCGATATAAGGAAGTATCATAAAATTTAAAGTAGTTGGTGTGTGGTCTGAGACTTAGGGAAAGAAAATGAATGTTTATTACACGAGTTATTTGTTAAAAGAGTATTTAGTTATTATTGAAAGACATATTATTAAGTATTTATTATGTACATTTACCGACTGCCCTAACGGTGATGGAAAACATCGTGAAGAAACCTGCATGTCTGAGGAAATTACAAGTTTTCGAATGCGTGTGAAATCCGCCAATCAGCACTGGGCCCGCTCGGTGGATCATGGCTGTTCCCCCTTGTTCAAAGGAAGACCTGTACCCCAACGGTAGGGACATTAATAGGCTGATGATGATGATGATGATGATGTACTGAGCAAGAGTTTAAAATGAACCCGAAACTGCATGTTGGAGGTATTCCAGTTTAGGTTAAAATGTCATAAAAACCGCCATTGTATCACCTACACACTGTTGTATACTTACTTTCTGTGTACTAAATTAATTTTCTTTATAAAATGTGGTACTTAGTAATTTTTAAATTGAAATTAATTTTGAATTAATCGGAAACTGTAATGACTTTAGGAGATATCGGATCTTGTATTTACATCTCAGTGTCCGTCGAGCCTAGCGGGCCCACGGAAGCGTGACGCACATCCATACCTACGGTGAAAATTGCAGAAAATTAATTCATTTATACAACTGTTATAGACGATACGCGCTGTGCGCGCGCCTCGCTACGCCAGTGTGCGGTGGCCTTTACCCGGGTAGGGTGGCCAAATCAAAGAAATCAATCAGTAATCCGTACATGTTTAAAAAAGTTATAACATTTATGAAAACTTCAGACACAGTAATGGTCCGCCGCCGTTAAATTATAAAGCAATTGGGTGGAAATTACTAATTTTTAAAATATGTACGCAACTCTATATTTAAATAAATAACTAAAGTGCTTTAACAGCAGAAATGTTATAGACTATGTTATGTTATGAATATTTTATTAAATCTGATTTAACACTTACATAATTACATAGCACGTCAAAATTATAACTATTCAATTAATATTGCCTGATTAGAAAATACAGCTCTGAGTTTGTAGCAGAGTAGCAGAATCAAAATATGGAAATTATTTATTTCCATACAATTTCTACTTCCAAAAAAAACTTATTTTAATAAATCATATTTAACAAATTTCTCGAACAAATTACTCAGTTCTTTTTTTAATTTTAATTGTCCTCATAAGTCTTACCCAATTATTTTAAAATCCGTTTGTAATCCATAAATGTCTTACCATAACAGAGATGGTAACCCTGCATGGCCTTTTAATAGGGAATGACAGTAGTTGTTGGATAATAGATGATTATGTCGTGGTAATATCCAATACACAATGACACTTTACCACAGTGACTCCATTGTAACTTAGCAAACGTTTATATGACAATCATGAAGATTGAAGGTAGTATTACTAGTACATGGAACTTCCTTGCTGATCATATTTTCATGAACTTTATCCTCTACTACTTAGTCACTTTCATGAAAATATAGGGTCTTAACACACTAAAGAATTTAAGTTCTTTCAGTTAAAACAGATAGTACCTATATATTATATGTTTTTCGACACTATATTATTTCAACAGAAACTTATTTATGAAATTAAGTCGACAATTGAATCCCAATAGGTAATTAACAAAAACAATACAATATGTTTAAAAAATATATGTATAGCTCACTATTACTTCTTAGTCAAGTATACTTGACTAAATGTAAACCGGCCATAAGAGTTAAACGAGTCGACTTGACTTACAAGCTGCCTTGCAAGTGGATCCAAATATGGTTTGACTGGCCAGGCACTCGCCACTGTACTTGCACTCGCTACTGTATTTGACCAAGTGTAAACCGGGCATTAAGTAAGTAAATAAATGTATCTGTTGAAATGCCTGAAACACGATTTTAAATAAATTCCGCCTTTTTTACAAACTGGCTATTGAAAACCATGTCACCGAAAATCTAACCGGAAATTATTTTTTGGCATACCATGTCATTTGTTTTAGGTATTTGTATATTTTTTGCATTGTTGTATTTAAACGATAATTATAATTTTAACGAATTCGTAAAATTAAAAGGTTTTTGACGACACGATTTAAAGACGGTAAGAAAGGTAATTTATTAACCAGTAAAATCAAAATTTTAAGTAACTAAATGAATTGTAAATCCTGCTGGGTGTTTATAACTGTACAAGTATCTGAGAAGTTTAATTAAAATAAATATGGACCGAACCCTAAAAAATAAACAGACAAATGAGAGAGAGATAGTGTTTTAACAATATATAGAGGGATATGCAGTTGAATATTGTAAATAGCTGATTGTCTTTGTATTGAATATTTTATTTTATTTTAACATGTAACATAATGTATAGTGTTACATGTCCAAATTACCCATCTAAATTAATTATACTATGTAAAAGTAATTTGTTATAATATAATACTTATTATATTATTTAATATATAGAGTTATAGAAATGTGAATATGAGGAGAGCGTTGGTGGTGTCGTGGCTAGGACGTCGGACTCCGATGCGAGAGATCCGGGATCGGAACATGCAATGTCATGTACCAATGAATTTTGGTTTTTTCAGAAGACATACGTATATTTACCGACTGCTCTGACGGTGAAGGAAAACATCACGAGGAAACCTGCACACTGAGATAACCAGTGTGTGAAATGGGGAAGGCAATGGCAAAACCACCCCTTTAATTCTGCCAATTCCTTAGAATTATCACAGTCCTCAGCAATGTAGAATACGACTAAGATGAAGAAGAGTTACCTACGCACTTCACAGTTTACGTGTAGTTCGTTGTACCGGGAGTGTAAGGAAAAGGCGGAGATGTTTTATTACAAGAAGAAGAAGTATCTACTCAAAAATGTATTGTGAAATAAATAGATAATAACAATACGCCCCGATAAGTGTTCTCTATCGCATATTTTTCCAAAGAAATTTCCCCCCCGATTCCCTATAACTTCCAACAGAACGAACCCATCAATAAAGAGAAAAAATTCGTCGCAAAAATCTGCTTGTGTTTGGTCGATTTTGCCCACATCAAATAAAATAAAATACACACCAATCACGCCGAAGTTCGTTGCCTATAGATGTTAAATCCTGTGATAGTAAATAAGTTATATTTCACCGATAGGGGTTATTTTTAGGATAATTTACTAGGTATATGTACCTAATAAATTTGCTGTATGCAGCAAAGTCTCTGTTAGCTGACCTCAGTGAATGGTATAGACACTCTCTCAGTCCCAGAAACCGAATTGTTATCATCACAAGGAAGCTAAAGCCAGCTACATATTGTCATTCATTTTAATATAAAATTATAATGGAGATTTGACCACATAATCGTGTTGTGTCCCGCAACCAGCGCTCCGTCTAGCATGTTAGGCGAGACCTGAAAACTAGCGTGTCGCTGAGGTCTCGACCATTTCATTCTACACATAGGTCAATACGTAATTGTTTATAGGTTAAGAATTAGAATAATAATAGAAATAACAATATTGTACCTTTTTACTAATGTGTGAATGAATAAATACTCTTTTATTTATGTTATTATTTATAGATACAAAATAATTTAATAATGTTTATTACTGTAATAGAAAGTAATAATTACCTTATCGCAAAATGCCAATCAATTATACATAGAGTGTTTTTCATCTGAGCCGACACATCCGTGGTTCCGCGGTTCTAATAGCAGCGTCGAAGTGAAAAAACTACATATACAGTGTGAAAAATGAAACACATCTGTGGAAATACAATAGCGAAATGTGATAGCTGCCATACCTTATAGGCGTTAGTTGGATAATTGTGACAAAAAGCTTACAGGTCTTCACACAGTTACAATACGTATCTATATGGTAGAGTTAGCAATGTGATAGCTTTACAGTGACAAATGTTAGGGATAGTGTTTTTTGTTTTATTATTATTTATAAAAAGTGCATAAGTAAATGGAACTGAAATAAAAATAAAAAATATAAGTACCGTTTCTAAATTCGAGACCTGTCACAACTTTTTATGGTAAATTATTATAATAATTAAAAATTACAACATACATTATATAAAGAATGATACCTGAATACTTTAGTCATATTTTATGCCATTTTCATATAAAACCATTTTTCGTCCCATTATTGTTAATCGTATGGTTGTTATAGCATCGTTAAAGGGGAAATTATAATTTTAATCATAACGGGTTCAGTGTACAAAGTTGAAGTTAAAACTGGTGTCGGTCTCACCTTTGATCTAATTAGGACAATCAACATGGTAGTCACGTATGCGTACGCGCCGCTGTTGTGTTGCAAAAACTAGTGTGCCGCGTTTAGACGAGTCAATACCTACTTGACCATTAATTAATCACTTTTAGTTTTACGAAGAAGCTGTTGCATAAGAAGTGGTTATTATAACTTTGTGTACGTAGGTACTTGCTTGCTACAAAATACTTAGACTTTAACAGATCTTATAAGGTATTTTAATCTTCTTTGGCACCTATCTATTTAGAACTTGAATCTCGAAAAGGACTTTATTTACTTTACCTAACAAGAACTGTATGTATATAATTTTCTTTTTCGAACGAAACGTAAAGACGGAGTTTTCGGACTAAATGGATTTATTTTGTGATGAAGACGACTGGCGACTGGAGGAAATCTTTGCTTGTGAATTGTGATATAATATTCGAGGGGAAAATTATATTTTACAAATATAAGTACCGTTTCTAAATTCGAGACCTGTTTGCGTCACAACTTTTTATGGTAAATATTTACATGTCAGTAGTTATAAAACAGAAAAATGTTTAGGAAGCGCCAACGTTCATAAAACGATAAATTGAAAACTTCCTATGGTTGTGTGGTCAACCTATTGTCAGAGTTGGTGACATGGCCGACATACTTTAATATGATCTGCGAGGCACAGAGGGGCTCAGATGAAAATGTGCCAATAGCCGATCACCGAGCTCCTGGTTCTGACTACCAACGTTTCTTAACTTAAAATATAAATTTGTGACATTCCTCTAATTGGATAGACAAAATAAATCAAACAATTTACTATTTTATATAATATCTACATATACATATAAAAATGTTTCGAACAAATTATTTTAGAGCGAACTAGCCACTTACTTGCACATTCAACTCGCAAAGTAGTCCTTCAAACGCGCCATCAGAGCGCATCTGCTTGAAATTAAAACCAACTTCGTTACGCCGCGTTTAAAAATCTTTAATGCGGACGTTTTTCGTTAAAAATGTAAAGGGTTGCAGTTTAATTATACTCAGTAATCGGTGAGCCGATAGCACGATTATAAAATGTAATTATTAATACGTCGGCTCTACCGTCTACTTCGCCTTACCATGAACACTTCTTGCTTTTTAGTTACTGTTATACATTGTTTACAAAACAAGATAAACTAAAAGAAATAATAAATATTTGAGTGTTACCGAAATATTGGGTCTTTCCTGTCCTTTTTAAGAAAAAAAATATACATAGTGTATTTCATTTAAAAATGTACTATTCTATAGGTCGGTCACATCAGTGTTAACAAAATCATATTGACAAATGTTTAAAATTTATTATAAACGCTGTAAAAGCACCATAAGATACCCTTAAAAAGAACACTCTCATGGCAATGAAGAATCAATTAACACATTAAACAATCAAGGGCACACGACACAATTCTATAAAAAATCTCGAAGATTGCTGGCAAATTTCGCTCGCGGCGATCAAACTCGACTATCGGGCAGTAATCAGACGTTCGCGCCTCATTTAAACGCTATACGTTATGCGTTCACGTCGTTTAACGAATGATGCATCGATAATGCAGTACGCGTCGGTACTTGCGTATGCGTTGATCTGGTGATTTCCTTATTTTTTTGCCGAGACTAAGTTGAAATCAGTGATTATCGTTGGGTAATTTACAAAAACATAAAAAAGGAGTTAGTTACACATCAAATAAGAGATGAAAAACAAAGACTCAAGGTCGACTATCTAATATTATATTTAACGCGGAAAAATATTAAAAACTTAGCTTAATATCAGTTATAAACGTGAAGTAAGTACTTAAGTAAGACTTTTTTTAATTCTATGAGGATATTATTAACTATTTATATTCGCAATGAACTTTACCTCAGCGTCTGAAGTGAACTTTTATTTAACAAATGAATAAATATATAATACTCGTATAAAAGCATATGTACTGACCAACAACAATTCGCCATTATACTTGTATTACTGTTATAATGTTGAGAAATTAATATCCATAATACGTAAGTGAGAGCTCACTAATTGGATCGCACTGTCTTTTTTTTATAGAAAACCGTTCTGTTTTCTATCGAAGTTATGTGATGGCCCCTTGCATTGGAATGAGAACAAACAAGCCTTTACCCCCGTGCCGCCAAAGCAGCATAGTGCTAAAATACTGGTTAATAATAATAACAATTAACTGTCTAGAAAATAATATGGAATGACAGTCTAGAAAATAATAGTTGGGTAGAATCCATATCCTGAAGATTTTGTTAAAATAAGGACTTAAAAAAATATTGTGGAACAAAAATCACGAAATAGGTAAGAACGAGAACAAAATAAACGTTTAAAATTCTACTTGATACATCCTTATAGGCTAGGGTTGTCACATCTTAGCTATTTAATTTATGAAAGTAATTAGAAATTAAATACTTATTTACAATGAACACAAACATGACTAAAAAAGCTTACCAGCTGAACACATCGTCCAAATCCCCATGCGACATGATCCCCAGTATCTTTTAAATGTAAAAGAATATGCCTCTACACTTCTCTTACCTTATATTGGATATTATTTCATAACTAACATTTAAAAAATCACCTATGCTACGGTACAGTGTATGCCAAAAGTTAAATCATAGTATTATTTAATTATATCATTGGCCGGAGGATTCACAAGATCTGAAGAACACATGGAGAGGTTGGAGGGATACCTTTGCCTAGCAGTAGGACAGTAAGGGCTGACAAAATAATAATAAATAAGTAATCATAGTCCTTTAGTTTTACACTTCCTGGCGAATCGGAAATGGATTTTAATGAAAATATACTGAAGAGTACAAAAACGTTACGAAATGAAATGACTTAGTTTGTTCCAAGCGCTATTCAAATATACATATATAGAAAGTGAATATTTATATGAGGTTTAACAATAAATATAACGACTTATTTGTACAATTAGTACCCTGTACAGAGAATACGCCAACAGTAACTGTCCTCGGCTTATAATCGAAATTCCTAAATATCGCGACTGCAGTACGAATAACCGTCCAAACTTAAAAAAAATAAACAAAATTACTGGCATACTCGTACTGTAAGTCGGTATGTCCGCGATAACTACGGAACCACCTGCCCTTGTGCATGCGCAGATGGTTCCCTGTCAGTCCGTTAAATAATAATTTGCCATTTGAACCCTGAAGGATACTAAATTGGCTTATACATGATTTCCATGCTTGTTAATTGTTATGTATGGAGAATCATAAAGTATTTTAGTCTGTAGGTATATTAATTAAAATTTATCGTTTTATGTCTACAAACGATTGTGGCGGTAGACTTTGTCAGTATTAATTATATTTCTCTATGATAACTTTACTTAAAAGGACTTGACAGTGATCACATATTCAATGAAAGTTATGCCTAGAGCTTTATAATTATTATGAAAACGTCTCAGTTAGTCGGGAGGTTTATAGAAAATACTTCAATTGTTTCTAGGGTTCCGTACCTCAACAGGAAAAAACGGAACCCTTATAGGATCACTTTGTTGTTCGTCCGTCTGTCCGTCTGTCATTACGCTTTTTTCTCAGGAACAGGTAGAGGTATCAAGTTGAAATTAAGATCAAATGTTAAGGTCTATGGTCCCTTGGTGCTGTAAAAAATTCAAGGTACTAACTAAATGCAATCAAAAGATACGGCCATATATGTCACATATTTTAATACTCGCAGACTCACCTATCAAAACCTATAGGGTCCCGTTGACCTAGAATAATGAAATTTGGCACGAAGCAAGATCTCATAGCACAAGTAATGGAAAAAATCCGAAAATCGTTACTTTGCAATTATATTACGTAAAAAACCCAATTTTACTATTACAAACTTACTTTTGTAGATGTATACTGCGACTGTGGTATAGACCGATGTATGGAAAATCTATTTATTCAACTACAAAGCTAAGTTTGTCATCAGTCCTACATAACAACGGATGATCCGATTTGGATCCGGCTTTTTTAGTTATATAGATAATTTTGTCAGGATTGTTCTTAGCAATGTTTTATAAGAATTAGACCAGTGGTTTCCGAGATCTTAGAGTATTTTTGATGTTAGATGAAATATCTGGAACAGTAATAGCTAGATAGTTTAAAATTGAGCACAAGCCGGCGGGCGGCCAATACTAAATATTTAGGTTCATGGTGCGTTTTTGACATCTACCTAAAACCTTGAGGGTCTGATGATGACCAGGAAAGGTAAGTGAATTTCAGTTTCATAATAATATAAAACTGGAAGAATGTGGAAGATAATCTACATAATCAAGTTTCTACGGAACCCTCTGGGCGCGAGTCTACTCGCACTTGTCCAGTTTTTTTCAGTACGCCCTATAGTTAATTACTGAACTTCTTAAAAATATTTCATAATGTTAATTCATAAACTTGATAAATTTTGGGAAAGTGATCATTTTGGGAAAGTAGTGATTTTAGTAAAGTGGTTATATTGGAGCGGAAGCAAAAAAATATTTGTCTTTTAATTTGTCACACGAACTCACACACAACATTGTTGGCATCTATAGTAGACATCTCAGATTCGTAATGTCACACTCATACAAATATGTTATCGAGTACAGTCAGCAGCAAAAGTAACTAAACATGACTAATTTTGCAATACTACTGACTCCTGACATTATAATAATAGTACGAGTACATCTGAATATTCTAAACATGCAGAATGTTATGAACAATTTATTAAGTACCGAGAAAGCGGTATATTCGTATAATAGAAGGAGGCTGGACTATTATTTAACCTATTTCTATCTTTGTCATTTTATACAAGACGGCAGTGACATATCATTTGTTTTTAGCTGTAAATATTTTACCTTGTTAAGATTACCATGCGCATTAATATATTTGCTTTGCTTTCCGAAATAAACATAATAACATCCTCCTTCCTTATATTATTTTCCCTCTGTATGCGTACTGATTACCTTCTCTCTGTATCTATCAGATAGATTAGATTTTTTATTAGATGAGATACGGTAGATAACCACGAAGGTAATTTCAGTTTAGAAAACTACATGGCCACTCAATTTAAATTTGAATTTCTTTTCCGCATCTATTTCTGCAGCTGACTGTACCTACCTAATATAATAGATAGTTTATTTGGTTATTATAAATAACTTATGATTGGGAAGAGCTGCATCACCGTTCTGTACCAACTGCAACACAATAGAAGACCTCACTCACCTCCTAATGGAGTGTGACCTGGGGAAAATTGAGAGGAAAAAATTTGGCCTCAATAGGCTACAAAATGGGAGGCTCAATATTATTTTGAGTCAGCCCTTATCTGATAATATGGAACACTTACTGTTGTTTGCTAAGTTGGCTCTCAAAGTGAGGGCTGACTCTAATAATACTTGAGCTTCCCTTTCCCTTTTCTTAGTGACCCTAATGAGGCTGACATGGTCAGCTTGTCGTGTACCAAAGCCTCTTAATTGAGATTTTAAAAAAAAAGCTTATGATTCATAATTAAGGGATACCTTAGACGTTTTTTATAGTAGTATTTTATTTTAAACATAGTCTTACCAAAATTAATTCAAATTTCAAAGTAGTAAAAAAAATGATTACCTACACAAGTCACAAGTAACACATAATTAAGGCATCTTATAGTCACTGAGTGAATAAATTACATAGCTACACAGTTTTCATGGCTTTTACACACTGCTATAAGCATATGCGTACCTTGGTTGTTTTAGACAATTGTGAATTAGATTTATTATTTTTAGTTACACATTTTCTGTTTTCATCATGTAATTAAGTACTTAGGGTTAAACGGATAATTACTTATTATATTTAAAATAAATGATTATTTAAATGATAAAGAAATTTGTTCCTAAATTCAGCTCCAGCTCTGCACATTGTGTATATGATTGTATTCATAAAATTGTTAATTATTGTCAGTACCTACTTAAATTTAATTCGAAAGATGTGCTGCTGATTGTTTCTTGCGCCGCTTCTTTTCTTTCAGCTATAGCATCTTACGAAGCGGTGGTAGAGCAAAAATTCATCATCATCAGCAGCCTACTCTAGTCCACTGCTGGACATAGGCCTCTCCCAGGGCGCGCCATTGAGCCCGGTCTTCGGCTCTTCTCATCCAGTCGCTGCCAGCCACCTTGCACAGATCGTCGCTCCATCTAGCAGGGGAGCGTCCCACACTACGTTTGCCCAAATGCGGTCTCCACTCCAGAACTCGTCTACCCCAGCGGTTGTCGGTTCTGCGACAGATGTGACAGGCCCACTGCCACTTCAGCTTGCTAATCTTATGAGCTACGTCGATAACTTTTGTTCTATGCCGGATCTCCTCATTTCTGATTCGATCCAGCAGAGATACTCCGAACATAGCTCTTTCCATAGCACGCTGAGCGACTTTCAATTTGTGGACCAGTCGCACCGTCAGTGTCCACGTTTCTAGCAAAAATTATGGTATTATTATGAGTAAAAAAATGTACAAGTACTTTAGGGCACTTTCTTGCATTAAGGGTCGACAATAGTATAATTCCTTCGTTCATATTGATATACAGATAGATAAAATAACATATAGTTGCTTATATTTGTAGCTGCTCGATCCTTCATATCATTCCACTGAGAGCAAAAAACCGGCCAAGGGCGAGTTGAGCTTTGCGCTATAGAGATCCGTGCACAAAAGCTTTTAGTAGCGAGTAGGGCCTCACTCTGTTCATAGGCATCCGTATTTCGTAAGTTTAAGCAAAACAAAACTTTTGCTTGTTTTGTTGACAACTAAAAACTATTACAACAGTATGTTATTTACCTAAATTTTCAAGTTTCTACATAACAGTACAAAAATATATTTTTATTGATCTCTTTTACATGTAGGTATTCCCGTAAAAATACAATTTTACAACATTTTAAAGTTGAAATCCGGTTTTGGGTCTAGAGTTCTCTTAACGGGATATGTGAAATTTTAAAGTCTTTATCTTATTCTGTTTACTAGCGCAACAATGTACGATGGAAAGACGAAGGACGGAGCAACAGCAATGGTCTTCGTTTCTCCTGCAACGAAGCCCCATTCGTTTCTCCTCGGGGTACGGATCCCTAAAAGAATGCTGCAAGTTCTAAGACACCGTCATTAAAACATGGGAATCATACAAAGTACCGTCTAAATCCGTTACTCGATTATCAATCATCGCTGCACGGTCACAAATTCACGGCAACAATCGATTCAACTGTATCGATATAACAACCATTATACACCCCATAAATTAATAATCGAATCAATATAATAGGCTGCGACTGATTTTTGAACGCACCATTCGGAATGCTTTTAGTTTTATGGATATTGAAACTAACTGGATATGTGGTGAATCCAGTTTCATGGAATTGATAAATTGCTAAACGTGCTAAATATATAATCTCTGGTAAGTGTCAAATGGCAGAGCCTTGAACAATGGCGCAAATTTGCCTACCTCTCGGAATTTTACAGGATACATATCGGTAGTGTGCGTCGGAATTACACGATCGAATTCCTGCATGAGTGCGGTGTTATCGGACGATTAGACGCGCGAAGGGGTTCTATTATTATAACGGTAATATTCCATCTAAATATGAGTATAACGAAGGGATTTTTTTCTTCTTTCATAATGAATAGAACAACCTGCCGGCGTCGGCGTCAGTGTTTTCCGAATCACAACCTTGGGAGTTACAAGATGATAGTGAGTATCTAGGTTCGTGGGCTCCATCCACAAACGAATCTCATTTACAGTCAGGTGATTAGGATCTAGCCCAAACATAAAAAACACAAGGATACGTAAAGTATAAATAAGGCCTAGAAGTCTGTATGTATGGTATTAAATATTGTATTTATAAAGGAAAACAAATAAGTAACAGTTAAAAAAGAACCAACAGTTATGGATTGCTACTAGAAAAATATACCTACGTGGCATATTACATTTTATATGAAAATATAACAATTATTATTCCTCTTGTAAATTGTTCCGTCGGCACCATACGTAAACTGAATTTCACAACAAAAAAACTGTTAGATTACACAATATTTTAAAATATATGAAAGTTGAGTTTTAAAATACAGTTTTAGGATTCAGTAAAAACATTGTAAAAAATACCTTTTCAAGTCGCATTCTTTAGAACTTTGTTTAAATACAGAAATTAAATTCATATATAAGTACTTTGTATGGTCATCCTTACACCAATAAACAAAAGATACGAGTATATATTTACCTTAGTAACCGAAAACCGCCGGCTGTTTTAAGCTTAAAATATTTCCATAATTGTCATGAATCGTTTTGATTCGATGCACATTGTCCATTTTCGTTTTTGTTATCCTTACCTTGTTTAATTAAAAATAAAACTGAAATTCTGTTAAGTAAGTATTTACTTGGTTTTCATAAAAATGACACAAAAAAGGTGTTACATTGAAATAATAGTAGGTTGTGTAACTAGTGTAGGAAGGCCCAAATTATCACTACGAGTGTATTGTTCGCAAAACGAGTCAAAAGCTTTAAAAATATAGGTATCTCAGCAAATGGCCAGTGCTTAATTTGTATTTCATGGAAGTGAATTGAGTGCTTTATATTATTATGATTTTCCATTTCTTGAGGAGCTTCCTGAAAAATAAAAATCTATATCTACTGTTTCATAGAAATAATTACAACACACTTAGTATGCTTAGTTTTCAGACTCGAAATAGGCCAATTTTTTAACAGGTGCAACTAAAAATTCTTTTATAAATCTTAGTCTATATGTAAACAATGATAATCAAAGATAACTTTAGTTTTTTAAAATTTTGTTGTTTGTGTCCGCTATTAGGTATGGCTAGTAATTTCTCCAGTATATAAATGTTGTATTTTTTCTTCATAATCTTCTTCTTCTAAGTCGTTTTCCTCATTGCTGAGGGTCGTGATCATTCTAAGGAATTAATCACATAGAACGACTCTCGTGGCAGATTTAATGGGATAGTTTGGCATTGCGTTCCCCATTCCACACACTGGTAATCTCAGTGTGCAGGTTTCCTCACGATGTTTTCCTTCGCCGTCAGAGCAGTCGATAAATTTCGAACTCGGACCTTCCGCATTGGAGTCCGATGTCCTAGCCAAGACGCCATCGACGCTCACGATATTATAATCTAAGAGCATCTAAATAAATTCAAATGTGCACTACTTACCTCTTGCCATTTCTTCTTCTCCTTTTTGTCGCGTACACAGTTCCGAGCTGGCTGGAGTGCGGCTGCGGCGGCGGCGGGCGGAGCAGGCTTGTGTCCACGCATCCCTCCAGCGCGTAGCCGGCCTGCCCGCTCCAACCTCCGCACAGCTGCACCTTCGGCTCTGCGGCTATCTTGACGGCTGGTGCTGCACTCGGCGTGACGAGACCGCTAGCTGCCTCACAGGACACAGCTTTAAGTCCCAAACTTACACGCGTCTATTCGAGCATCGAATTGTTAGCAAATCTTTTTCCTAAATTACGAGTTCTCTCAGTAGTAAATATAAGTCCATGATGTATTCTACATAAGTCCGTTTACAAAAAACTGGCAAAGACTCTCAGTGGATACAGATTACAGGTTCAGTTTTAAAATTAATTTGAAATGTGTTCGGAATCTTCTACTTGAATATTTTATAAACTCGGCTAGATGATATAGCCTCGATTTTGACGATCTCACAAACTAATGCTCCAGCAATTATACCATCCGGCGGTGAGGGCCAGCTAAATTGATTCTTTGTTGTTTCTTTTTATTTAAAATTCATTACGTGGCTTCAGGCTAGATTGCGGTATTCTTTATTTATAATCCGAATAAAGTTTGTTCACATTAAATTATCTTCTTTTGAAATTTAATTAATGGTATCTTTTCAAGTAATTTTTATTTCTGTAATATGAAATAGCCATTATGTTTTGCACACGTGGTAAGCGGATCCTGATAGAAAATAGGTTTAGTGCAAACTAAAATTCGATATTGATACTTTTTTGGAAGAACTCAACATGTAAGTACTATATTTCAAATATGGGAAACTAACTGGAAGAATTTGAATGCTGATATAGGAATTATAGAAGTGAAAATAATTTAACTAAATTTCTATAACATCCACTTCACATTGAGTCACAAATAAAATTTATATTTTAATACTGTGCTTCGTAACTTGACAGTCTCTTTGTATTCTACCACCAGAGGTCACTGTTTTCAGGCAATCGATTACACAAGTGTGTGTCCAGGCAGTTTGTTTATAACATCACCTCGTTCGTCCAAGCACTAAACTTCAGTTTTGAGCACTGTTTTCTATTTTAAAAATCCTATTGAATTCTTCATTATTATATTAATAACCATTAACACACCGATATCAACACTAAAGTTATTGTTTTCAGTCATATTACCGTAGATTTCGCACTCATTGTAACAACGTTTTTTTTTCAGTACCGGTTTTTTTTTATGTTCACGTGTTTATTTGAGGTTATACTCTATCATGTGTTCATAAACGCGCGGCGCCACCGGCAAGCGCCCGATGTGGTTTGGTGGCTGACTCTCCAAGACCCCTAACGGAGAGGGGTGGCGCCAAACGAGAACACGCCCATTACTTTCAATCAACCAATCACATGCGTCCGTTAACATAAAAGCGTACACGGGGACGTATTGAGTGACGTATATTTTTATTTTTCCAAACAATTGCACGTTTTCTTTTGCACTTTTTCCTTGGACTAACTTTTTTAGCTTTCATTTGTTGGATAATTTCTGTGATGCTATTTTTTATATTCAGACTAGGACATTTGTCTTAGGTACTAAAGTACCCAGAACTAATACAATGCCAATATTTGACTACATTCACAATTTATTTTTAATTGTGTTTTATGTGGTAAAATGCATTTGTGGGAAATATAACGAAATCCAACTTACACATAGTTTCGATTCGAAAGCACTGCTGCTAAATAAAAAGTACGAATATTTAAACTTTTCAAAACTTTGAAAGATAAGATCCAGTTCTGATTTTTTTATAAAATAAATACCTTACAGGATTAATTAATTATATTTTCCTTCCTTGTAAACTGTACAAATGTATGCCTAAATACGTCCCACGTCATGCGCAATGACGTCACAACATGGCCGCCGAGTAAGGGCGAGTTTTCTCATTTTCCCGTCGACCATGCACAAGAACGGACAACACGGGGCTTGTTTTAATAGGTACCTAAATAAAACACATCAGCTCTATTTCTTGAACAAGAAAAAAGAAACGTTGATGAGTTTTTGAGAAATTCAGGTAAGTATATTTTTACTGGTTAATACTTGCGGTTGTTGGTATTTGGTGAAACTTGTAGTACATCATCAGCAGCCTACTCTAGTCCACTGCTGGACATAGGCCTCTCCCAGGGCGCGCCATTGAGCCCGATCTTCGGCTCTTCTTTTGCACTATCCATGGGAGGTAATGCCATAATCGCCACGCTAGGCCTGCGGGTTGGCGATCGCAGTAGCAGGGTCGCTTGCCCCGATGACGCTGCTGCCCGTCATCGTGCCTCTGGTATTTTACCCAGCCAGAATTTGAGTGGTTATACCGCCACTAGTCGGTCGCCAGGGACTCGTTCGCTAATCGGCAGGATGCACCACGTGCAGGTGAGTTTGGAATTTGGAGATATCTAGATGTTGGTGACCCCCTGTTCATCCCTGTTCCCATCCTTACATTGTAGTACATGATTAGACTTAAATAATATACTGTTTCACGGTATTCTGGTTTCGTTTACACATCTCTTCAGGTATTTATACAAAACGCAACCGTATTTGTACAAAACGCAACCGTATTTGTACAAAATGCAACCGTATTTGTACCTATATGTAGTTAAGAAAATAATTATAAACAAATACCTGAAGATGTGCAAACGACACCGGTCGTAACTAATAAAATACAATAAAAATAACTTGAAACAGTATATTATTTAAGTCTATTCATATATTTTTACTTTTTGATAATAAGGAGGGTGTTTTCATTTCCTTATTTATACGTATTGTGTTTATCTATCTATCTATAATTGGAAATGAAGAATTAGTTACAAAAAAGGCAAGATGTAGTCCAAACTCAAAATTATGATAGTGTGTTCGTTGATGCATTATCAGCATTTACGAGTAATAACCAATTACATGAAACTTCCTTAAAATTTTGGTTACTTTGAGTGTAGTGACATCTTTTTATTAACTCTTTATTGTACACAAACATTATAATACAAACTTATACAAAAAATATGTGAAACACAAAGGGCGTGACTTATCTCTAAGAGAGATCTCTTCCAGCAAACCCCATAAAATAACAATTTGATTCATATCAAGGCAGGCGAAGTGTACACCTATCTGCTAAATAAATATACCTACTTAATAATAGATAATAGAAAATACGTACATAAATATAATATAATACATAAATATACAAATAAATAAATAAATACTATATACTAACATAAAAATATTATTATAATATAATAAAGATAATACAGTGGAGACAAAATAAAACTAAAGGAGAGAAGAATAATGTTCCTTGACAAGTTTCTTAAAGATAGGAAAGGATTGACCTTCACGAATGCCGGGAGGGAGAGCATTCCACAACCTGACTAGACCTTTTGACCAACCTTTTTCTAGACCTATGACGTAAAAAGGGACAGGGAATGTGAGAATTCTCAGGACATATCAACTGATGATTATCCGAGTCTGAATTTAAGAAATGCAATGGTTTTTGTTTTTCATTGCGAGACTGAAGAGAGAGAGGCCTTGGCCCAGAGAAGAATAATTATATATTATCAATAGCTCTAAAACATAAATTTAATTGTTGTTTTTCTTATCTCAAACCTATATTGGATTGTGAACCGGACTACTGGGAGTCTGGGAGTCTGAGCCTGAGCCTGTTTCTATACTGAAAACTCTGCAGAAAGTGTCACATTTCTACACTGAGTGCGGGAATTATTACCCACGATCGGCACTACTCAACAATGAGGTCGCTACTTATTATACCGAATACAAACATACCATACATGACAAACACATACATCTTATTTCAAGATAGTGATAAAAAAATACAGTTAGGTACTACTATTTATAGACCGTGTTATTACTTCTAATTCTAATAAATAGTAGTTTCTCCATGGACCGATAACTACTTTAGTTTTTTTTTCTCGAAGGTGTGTCAAAAAGTATCGTGTTTATCACGTGCGGGAAAACCACTTGTCGCTAGCGTGAACCCATAACACTCGTCTACATCTATGTATTGCGAAATCACACTCGCAGCTACAATTTAACTAGAACTTTTCGCTAGTTATAAAATGTACTATTCCTAAACGAATATCTGTTTTCGAATTACTCGTGAACATTGAACAACCTGAATGTACGAGGAAGAAAAGATTTAAGAAGAAAAGATTTTCTGCACACATGTGACAACCACCGATCAGCACTGTACCAGTAACATCTTCTGCCTGAGCGTTAACAGTGGCGACGAGTTAAAAGGCTGATTATGGATGATGAACAAAATTATATATTATACGTTCTTACTCTAACGTTCTACAAATGTTAAAAAACATAGATATTAAAATACAATAGATATCATCATCATCAGCAGCCTATTCTAGTCCACTGCTGGACATAGGCCTCTCCCAGGGCGCGCCATTGAGCCCGATCTTCGGCTAGAATAGATATAGATATAGGTTGGTATAAAGTACAATTGTGTTTCTGGTAGGAAGGCGAGCGAATTTTATCGGCTGTAGATGGGAGTTGAATTAGCATCACTATAGCTCGTAACTTTCAACTTGTTTTTAGAAAGCTCATTGCATGTCAAATCCAGCTACACTACAAAAAAAAAGTAAACAAATTCTTACCTTACAGCCACTCACTAAACGCATATTGCTCTATACGGGGATGATAAACATTAATAGCCAACAATAAACATAAAAAATCAGAGCAAACTAGGTACTTATACCTTTTATGGCGACCATAATAATATAAACAAGGTCGAATAACTACGTCTGCGAGGTATAGCGTTAAAATTAGGTACGGATACATTTATTTAGCAACTGTGTCCATAATTCCACATAACTTAGAAACTGACGTGGTGGGAATATGGTCTGAAGGTAATATGATCACTTGTGAACCTGCTTGGTATGTTTATTACCTGCCCACCTTAGCTAACTAAGCACACCTTAGCTAAGGAATGGAACAGCCTGCCGGCGTCTGTATTTCCCGAAACCTACAACCTTGGGATCTTCAAGGCCAGAGTGAATAGGCATTTACTGGATCCGCATGCACCATCGTCGACCTCATCGTCGCTTACCATCAGGCGAGATCGAGGTCAAATGCGGGTTTATAAGCAAATAAAAAAAAGCTAATAATATTATATAGACTGCTCCACAATTGACTGATAAACTTATAAAAGCACTTAAACTGGACTGAATTCAGATTGACAGTTTAACTGAACTGAATTCAGTCAAGTGTAAATGCTTTCAGTACGGTTAGTCTGTGATTTTTACTGCCTATGAACAAGTCTGTCTAATTAGTCGAATAAATCGGTGACTGAATTCAGTAAGTCGACAGGCAACTAGTGCCGTTAATGAAGAACCTAATATGAAATGGCTCTTAGTCTTTATTTCAAGAAGAAAAAAATCAATAAAGATATCTAAAATTATTATTGCTATTTGTTAAATCTTCCACACTAACAAAACTTTTCATGACACGATACACATCCTTAAAATGAATCCTTGGTGTGGTAAGTAACCTTCTTGAACTGAGACATACTCTACGAGTATAGATCGATATCCGATCGAAATCTCTATCAATTAATTTGCCTTTCTCGTGCCTTTCTTAAAAATGCTTTCAAGGGCAGCGGTAAATAATTTGGGGGAAATTGTGTCGCCTTGTCGCACCACCTCTGGCCAGTTGAAATTTTTCAGTCTTCTTGACGAGTCTTATACATGCTGTAGCATGTCTGTGCAGATGTTTTAGTACGAGAATGTAGCGTACATCTATTCGACACTCTGCCAAAGCTTCTTCAACGGCCCATGCTTCGATGGAGTCGAAGGCTTTCTCGTAATCAACTAATGTTATTATTATTTACTTCATATACTCGTGACACGAAGCAAGAAGCAAGTTATATCGAAGGTAAAATCATAATATCCGAAAAGTTAAATAGTGTGGCAACGTTCCCGTAGTGTGGTCTAATATAAAATGTTTTGATTTATGTACCGCCCTCCCCGCACCCCAGCAGTGACACTCCTGACAATAAATCACAAACAAATTGCCGAATCTCACGCATTTTACGAATGTCTATGTTGATTGTAATATTCCAGCAAAACAAAAGCAGATCGAGTATGGTAAATGAAAAAGTTTGTATACTACTCCAAATAATAAATTCCTAGAGTCTGTTTGTTGGGAGACCTAGAACACCTCCGCCATAGCTACGACGAAAATTAAGATTTTGATAAGTACTTATCTCGAATGCACCCGTAAAATGGGCGAACGTTGCTACTTGTTGGGTGCCTCATAAATGATACTGGAGATAGACCCTGAAAAAGGCGGATGAGTTGTATCGCACTTTGAAACATTGATAGAGGTAACTGAATATGAGGATGCTTGGAAGAGGGTAGTCCGAAAAATATGTAATTCAAATTTTCAGTAAGTAGTTATTGTACATAGAGTTTTCACGATTTACTCGCTATCAACTGTATTTTGGACCAGAGAATGAATAGTAAAATTATAGAAATAAGGTTACTGAATTCTTCGTTTGATATCAGTTAAAATATACATAATGTATGGATGTAGGTATCTTCTGCTTTTAATTGAAAAGCAATTTATACTACACATTTTAATTATAAAAGGTTATCTAGGTATATTTTTTTCGGTAGACGACATTTATTTCATACGAGTGTTTCATAGTAAATGTTTCCACTCTAAACTTTAAAGCCTGGTAAAAAAACAATGCTCTGGATTAGCTGTGGATCTGCGACGATGAGCACTTACATTCAGGTGGCATCTGGTTGCCAGCTCTCCTTAACTACTAGAACTAAATAGAATTGTATGAACTGTTGCATATTTAAGCACTGGCTATTTTTCTTACGTTCGTTTAATATATTGTCACGTTGATGTGTGTCCCTCATGGTTTTGTTTTATATTGAAGCAGTCACAAAAAACTGTAATAAATTAATAATCTCCTCTAGCCACGTAATCTTTAATTTCAATACGTTATAACCTATCGAATTAAAGCAAAAAATAAGAGAGATTAGTAATTACTCCTTTTCCCAAAATAGTATTAGTTCTGTATGATTAAGATCTGTTTGCATATTTTTTGAAGAAAAACTTACCAAATGCCATCCTACGATGAATTACGTAGTATGTGCTAACCGGGGAGTTAAACAATAATGCCACAGTAGTGACATCTTCCGTTGCTCGACGGTATTTTAGTTGTTCCTTAACTGTGAGCCGACTTCAGCTGACTAAAGCAAAAGTTTCGTCGTTTTGTGAAAATCAATAAACCAACCTCCCCTTCATACTTCGGCCTCCGTAAAACCCTCTTCCGTAGCTGTTTCGTACATCGAGCGACTACAAAACCTATATGAATGGATTTCTTGTTTTAATGAGGTAGAAAGGGACCGATGTTGTAATGTTTTTTTGAAAGCTTAGGGTGCTTCGTGCAACGGGTGAAGAGAGTATCGTGTAAGTATCCTGATGAAGCTTTTATCATGGGATTTGGTAAAGCTTTTGCTTAGAGAGGACACAGGACCAATGTATTGTATGGCATCAAGCCATGTATGTAGTTCTTGTACAGTGGACAACACATCATGCTACACCCCTTAGTACTTTTTCGTCAAGGGATCATAACAAAAACTTACTGAGACAGGGTTCCACCGAGCTCCTATAGCATGATTGTCTTCCACTGTACAGTGTACTCTGTGGAACCCTTCACGGTTTACACGCTATCGATTATTGGTGTGTTTGCATCTCCGAAGACTAGATTATTTTTGATTTTATGGAGTTAAAACAACAAAAATAAGAGCAAATAAACAAAAAAAGAGTTTCGGAGCATCGTGGCTAGGAGGTTGAACTCTCATGCGGGAGGCCCAAGTTCGAAACCAGGCAATGCCATGTACCAATGAGTTTTCGGTTTTTTCGAAAGACTTACGTACATTTACCGACTGCTCTGACGGTGAAGGAAAACATCGTGAGGAAATCTGCATACTGAGATAAACAGTGCGTGAAATGGGGAAGACAATGGCAAACCACCCCATTAAATCATCCACGAGAGTCGTTCTATGTGATCAATTCATTAGAATGATCACGACCCTCAGCAATGAGGAACACGACTTAGCAGAAGAAGAAATAACAAAAAATAATAAATAGAATTACTTTCGCACGCTACGTAGGCTACACGCTAGTTTCAATACTGCTCGCGGATTTTTCTTCACTCTACTCGTATTTCTAATTTATTTAATATTTTGAGTGTAAGTAGAGTTTTCGATAATTTGAATGATGAAAAATATTAACTTACTACAACTTTATTCTCAACGAAGTAGCTACTCATTTGATAGTGGTACCTAAAACAAAAATGATTACTTAATGTTGAGAAAAGCTGTAATGAAGTGTTATCGACTGACTATGTCGAATGTCGCCAACGTGATAAGTTAATGACTATTTCTTAGAATTTTTTTAGACTCAAGACTCTGTACGTATATGCAGAAAAACAAATGAATTTTAAAATTATTTAAACCTATTATACATAACATCACATAATGCTTAAAGTCGTTCAAATATGCGTCTTCTCTGGTCTTCTCAGAATCGATATTAAATTTTTCAAAAGCCACAAGTTTAATTTATAATTCGAACATATGCCACGTGAAATTTCACCTATAATCGCTGGCTAATTCGATACGATTCAAATTTAAATCGAGAATTTGCCCGCATTTTTTCCGATCGAAATCCATGAACGTCGGCGCCGCAAACGTTTGACTCCGGGAGAACTGTCAATCAAACTTTGTTGCATATTATTATTTAGGGTATTGTAATCACAAAAAGAGCTCCGAAATTCGAATTTCGACATCGACAGGTCGGTTCTTTTTTACAATACCTAATTGAGTTTTGTCTTGCGGCTGTGTAATTGTGTCCCGAACTAGGCGGGCGACGTAAAAAACGCATTTATTACTCGTTCTTTTTTTTTAAATTGGACTTATCCCTAATCTTCTATTGACACGGTAATGAGAGTCGAAAATATTGTACGGTTGGGATTATACAGAAAAGCTATGGAGACTTCAATACGAAGAGCGTTTTAAAAAATATTGCAAATCTTTAACTTATGATGATACTTTAAAACACATCTTCGGCAGTCTCTGCAAGTTAATATGGTTTCGAGGTTTTTATCTAAAAAAGTAGAATAAAATAGGTATTTTTTTTTAAATTAAAATACTAACTTTCCGTATTTTGTAATGTTATTGATTTAAAATATCAATATGTTACAGATATATGTAATTTAAATAAATCTAGTGAGCTTTTAAGAAACATTGAGGTATATCTGTATCCTTATTTTATTTTAAACTACCCCCTCTGGCAATATAGACATTTTGTAGACGTGAGTTCCAGTACGAAACGTGTTTAGGACTACCGTGCCTGATTTCGTTTCAAAATCGCTGCAGTGTGTGGCGTAAAATATGGCCATGGAATACCTGTATATTTAATTAAAAGTACAAGTTTTATATATTGTTAAATAATTGGAGAAAGTACTCGTTCAACGGTCTACTCCGTAGATTCCAAATTCGAACTCGGTCCAGCCACCGGACGGATTTGGTTCCGTGAAACTAATCAGGCTAAATAAGTAAATTGACGAGAACCCGACACTCGTCACGCGATCTCGAGGCGTTCGAATTCCGAATAAGTTTCGAGATACAGAATAGGTATACTTCTTACTACTGTTACGTTTAATATACCTTCCAGGTGTAGCGATACGTCGGAAATGCAGAAACAGAAATGTGTATTTATATTCCCACTTTTATTTCCGACCACTTCTGATGCCATTTTGAAAATCTACCTTTTTCTATCTATCGACATTTTTTTTGTAATTATTTTAATAAACCCTCTTATCTAAGATTTAGTTTGATGATTTGTTGAATAAAATTTAAGGAAATTAATTAAAAATTATATTGTGGCTACATCTAAAATTATATGCAAATAATAATGGACATACCTAACTATAATGCTTAAAACCAACTAAATATACTTAGTAATAAATAGGTAGTTAATTATCTAATAAGTCAATTGGTAAAAAGTATGTTTGTTTGTAAATTTATGATTTCTAAGCGACGCAAGCGCATCGTAAATCAGCTGCTGCGCATGTTATGTCAAAATAAAATTTATTAATTGCACGTTTTCCTTATTTGTTCCTGAGATATGGATAAATTGCAACAATAGACACTCTATCACTTACCTTACACTCATTTTCAAAGCATGTTTGTCAGTTTCATTCGTTTATTGATACAAGTATCTATTGTCTTCTTATTTTTTTAGAACGTGTAAGTCCCCGTCTTGATATTAGAGTGGTATGATATTATTACTTGAAGAGATGTTATTTTAAAGACCGAAGAAGAGTTTGCATACAAAACTAGTTGCTTCGAAGTCCTAATTATCTACATACCTATTGTTTAAACATTATTATAAAGTATTCTTAGAGTAAATAACTAACACTAACTAACAAAGTTATTACAATTAAACGGAGAGGGAAAATACCTACACGACTTTCAGTAAAATCCTTTAATTAGTTACGCAACACGGAGGGGACTTCCTGCCAAGTTACATAAGAAATAATAATATTATATCTAACAGGAAACAGTATAAAAAACAAAGGAAAATAATAAATTCGAGTTATAGCTATTTAGGATATATGTCACTTTACCAACAGGACTTTGTTGATCTTGATATTTTTCGATCTCGACTACATGCTGAAAAGGATAAGCCTAAGGTAGCAACAAAACATAGGTAAAGATAAAAAAAGGAATAGATTTCACTTCATAATACCTTTATTTTGTATCTGTATATTTGTACTCGTATTATACGTACTTTAACGTTTTAGCGGACGATGTTTCTATTATGAAAGTAACGATATTGCTATAGTAATTAAACGCATTACTGCACTTTATTGCCTTTGCTGCCACTTCGTTTTATAACCATACTTTTTAGACGAGTAAATTGGCCACTTGATGGTGAGGACCTAGATACATTGCCTCATATGCCAGTATTAACGCTGGCACTATTACCCTTTATACCGAAACACAGCAAGCGAAGCAGGTCTAATATGCTGAATGTTAGTAGCCATGTCAGATGATAATTGGATCAGTGGTTCTAAGATCAGAGGTTTTATATCAGAAAATGAGTATACCGTATTACCAGGAATTGCGGGATTTGAAAATGATTACGAACACTTGTTACATTGGTACTTGTTATTTGTTATACCTACACAAATATTTTGAAATTCAGAGGAGAGGGTGCTATGAGTCCGATATTCCGATATAATAATAATAATAACATAAACATGGTATTAATAGTCATACATACATAATTATGTGACACGATAAATTTTCTAGAATGGTTTTGTTTGGAAACGGTACCTGTAATATCTAGAAATTCGAAACCATATTTTTTAATTTTACCCATTATATGTGTTGTGTTTGATGCTATCAGTAGAATTTAAATTTTGTAAACAAGTAGTTTGAGGCTATCTATTCTATTTCATTTTTGTAAACATGTAGTTATAATTATAAATATAATGACTTAGGAAGTTATTTATTTACACCATTTCCATGTACCTACATTATTATTTTTAATTTTGTATAAACCCGCTCCGGGTTGTCCTCCCCGCTCCGGGTCGTTCTTGGTGCAGAGGTTGGCCGTGGCGATTCAGCGTGGCAATGCCGCGAGCGTCATGGGGACTTTTGCGCCAGGGTCGACACGGGGCGGAATTTTTAACTAAGGCTTTTCATAAGTCTTTTTTAAATTATTAAGAAAACATATTTTGTATATATATTATATTACCAAATTCACACCGTAAAATCATCGCTTCTCATTTATTTTTTATATTTTAATTTTTTATTATATCGATAATGCTATGAAGTCTTGCCTACATATTTAAAGGAATTACATGGGGCCATTAAACAATTAAACATTGAATTAGTTTCAACGTATTATTTGTGTAGCTCTTTATATGCCATTATGAATTCGTAGCGCGTAGCTCACACCTGCCCTTTGTACGTGCAATTATACACAATCAATATCTTAATTATATCTATTTTTATTATCCAACGCCTTACCCTGCGTGAAAGTGAAATATTAATTAAAAAATATGTGACAAACGGCATGTTGGTCGGTCGTTTTGCGAAAGGATTCCGCAGTCATTATAATGCCTACTACAATACCTATAGGTAGGTATTATGGTTCCGCACCTAAATGTTTTTTGTGCTGCCATTTTATTGCATAAATTTAAGTGTGTATGAAGTAGTGTGTATATGATAATAATATATTATTTTGATTCTGTATACGAAACATATTTAGTAAAGTGATTATTTAATGTGGACATTTAACTTAAAATGGATCAATGAATTGAGTTGTATACACCTCCATAAACTTCCTTGTCTAGAAAATCATGTTCGTGCATGTTCACTAGCGATAAAACACCTCTAGAGCCGTTAGTTTTATTCGAAAGTTTAAAATGTATCTGAAAGTCATTGGTGTATGTATGTATGAATTACAGTTGTAATTTCAACCGGAGTAAACTGACGTTTTCATTGTATGGTTTGACGTAACATGGCGAGAAACGTCATAGTTTACCCCGTCTAATTAAAAACACGACTTTAGACATGATCTGGAATAACATCCAGACTTCAGTTATGGGCATCCTCTACGCCGTTCCATAGATGCGCTTTGTGTTATGATAATACTAATTAAAATTAAAAATCCGTCGATGTGACGAAGGCAGTGCAATGTACTTTTAATAAACTTTTTTATCACTTCCACTGCGATAATATGCAAAAAGTTAGAGCTCAAAAGTATGGAAAGCACGTACCACGATAAATGATCTATCCGTAACGAGTTTTTTCAAGTGACAAGAGTAAACTTACGTTTATCGGTTACAGATATCTCATTGAAAAGCCAATGGAGGATTATAAATAATTTCAAATGAAGTACTTAAAGGTTTTCGCAGTAAGCTTGTGGTGCAGTTATTGATATGCTATGCTATCTTAATTAATATCATTCTTTTTCAAATAAAATTATGAATAAAACATGTTTACTGGTGCTACTATATACAGTTTTCATCATTCATACACTTTATGGACGTCATTATTATGTACCTACCTTTTTGTGTGTCGTCATAGGACCTATGACCGTTCTAGTGTGAATCGTAAGAGATGACAGAACTCCGATGAAAATATCGAATTCCGGTAGAAAAGTGTTATGCCAAGGTCTGTTCATCGTTACTGTTTTGTGCTCAGTGATTTTTATAATAATTTATTTTATTATTAACACTGTCGATAAAATATAAGAATTTGGGGGCGATAATCTATATAAATCGCTATCTCAGGAAACTAGGTTTTATAATAAAGTTAATACGAACAAAAAAAGCCGACAGAATTGGAATGCGCACAAGCAGTTTGTATTGAAGTGTCAAAGTGACAAGTGAACGACGCGTGCGCAGATGCGCGCGCCTATAACGATGCCGCCGCGTTCGGAATTTAAACATAGAACGTTCGGCGGTCTTTTAAATTAAGCACGTAACGTTACATTTTTAGTTTTTATGCCAAAAACTATGTCTGTTCAACACCTTAAGTTGTGGTGTTGCCTATGCTATTACAAGAAGCACAAGTGTGTTTCTGATATGTGGGCGGGCGAGTGAATGGACGAGCTTTTTTCTAATTTTTAACGGCCATAATGGGAATTGAAATGGCGTTTTATTATTATACATAAGTATCATAAGTATAAGTATTTTGTGTGTAGAAAGTTTATGCAATCTCTTACCACATGCCAGGGGTCTGATCCAGAGTTAGTATAACAACTACCGGTTATTTCTATCCCACCTCTATTGCCGGATACGGCCGCTAAAACTCGTTGAGTATTCCTTAAACGCCATTAAAATCATAGAACCTAATAATACTATTACTAATACTATTGTTCACACAATAATAATTAAAGAGTTTGTTATGATATACTTATTAAGTAATTTCAATGTGCCTTTTAAAGTAAATTGTTAATAAGCAGGATAGGAAATGACTATAAAAATATAATCAAATCTATCAAGCGGCCATTACACATTTTGTGACATTTTAAACCGATGGAAGAAAAACCGGTCAAGATTTATTCGTTTGTCTGCGCACGGGTTCGGAAGTAACTCATTTTCATAGAGGTTTTTTAACCAACGACTATTGATATTTTAATACAGAGTTACATATAAAACATGTTTTTATCATTTGCGGGGTGAATCAGTATTAATAACTAAGCATATTTTGTCATTATGCAGGCAATCGCGAGACGGGTATAATGGGTTCCGATTTTGTTATTTTCGTTGCACCTACGGATTTCTAATCATCATTAATGTCAAACTGCGATTGTAAACAAACGATTTGTACAATAAATTAATTTTAATGAAAAATAATTCCACTAATTAGAAAGGAAACTTCGATACAATAATAAAATCGTGAATATAGACCGCAGGATATTATAAATTAATACAGAAAATAGTCAACTGCAAACTGAATTCCCACAAGGACTTTCAGTTTCCAAATGCAGCTAAAGCACGGCGATAGGAAGAAGAGATTGAAAATATGTATTGTGATATTGCAAGAACATAAACGAAAGGTAAAGCTATTATTAGCAGTGTGTTTATTTTTTTGAAAAATTGTGTTACTCATAATTCAAAGGTAGAGACGAGACCTTTTGATCCTTCTCCTTAAGCCTGTTTATAGCTCAAATTTAATATAATATTATGATTATTATATAATATATGCACGGTATATTGGTAGCACAAATCAAAGATATAGGTAATGTTTCAAGGAAACATGGTAATCAAAAAGTAAAAACGAAACCCTCACTTTGTTGTATGTTTGTCCGTCAAAACCATTTTTTTCAGAAACAGCTAAAGGTAAGAAGTTGAAACTAATACCAAGTAATGAGGTCTGTGCTACCATAAGTGGTCATAATCATGAAATCGAAGAATGTGAAATATTGCCAGAAAATTTAATAGCTCACTGAAAGTATAAATACTTAGATAGGTTTTCTTCTCAAACAAAATTTTATTGAACCCTAAACAATCACCAAAGAAAATCTTTTTCATAATGGTGGGTAATTTTGAATTTTTTTTATTGCTTTATTGACTCGCTTAACAAAAATCGTAGATATCATTCATCTGGATGCTCCACCTAGGTGGTATACAAGGAACTGTATTGATTCGTGCTCTATCAAACGTATTTATTAAGGTTTACGGCATTGAATGAACTCTATAATTGTACGAAACTTTCAGAGCGCTAATCCTCTCACTCTTGTATATTTATTTCCTTCACGACAAATATTATGAAATTGGGAGTACCTACATTACGTTTTGATCTTTTTAGGAAAAGTTTATATCCGGTTTAGGGAAAAGGCGCGAAGGCCGCCCAAAAAAATTGACCAATTAACGAACACGTCTTGATTGTTGTCGCGAAGCAATCGCAATAGCTAAAATACCTTTTAATGTTATTGTTTTTCTTTTCGCCAGATTAAGTTTATTCAATGTCGATCACAACTCATTAAAGACATTATTATTGCCAAAAATGCAATTATATATTTGTTGTTAATGCTTCTACCGATAAATATATACTAAAATGACTACTATTCCACGATCAGTACGAGAGGTGCGCAATGAATAAACGATGATCGCGGTAGGAAGAGAATACAGGGCCAGAATATACTTTATAAAAATTTTAATGTTTTTTTTTCTTGTATTGTTACTGGTATTTACCTACTATTTACAAGATTACACTATCAATGGGGATCAGTGTAAATATTGAATGTTTTCAAGAAAATTGAAAATCCTTCCTGCAATTAATCATATATGTTTCCTCTTCTAAATTCTAACTTTGAGAAATTAGCCCCTTTGCTTACCACAGGTGAGATTAGAGTCCAAAGCGGAATTGTAATATTACAAAGTTGTCAATTTAAAATTAAATAACTTAAAAAGGAAACGTATTCGTTACTTTATTTTCAATAGACTGACGGACGCTCGATCACGGTATTGTACTGGTCTTGTCACACAATTTCATGAAATCTGAATTTTGAAACCATATCCACTGATTGAATGCTGAAGCTCAGTTTTAAGTATTTTATCTTATCTTTGTACCTAATCTTTATAGTGCAGAGGAAGACACATTAAGCTATACTCAGTGGAACCCTCTCGCAATAAGTTTTTGTTGTGATTCCTTGACACTCGTATGAATGTGTCAAGTAAGTTAAAGCGACAAGGTACTAAAGGGTACAAAAGGGTACTAAAGCCTGATGTGTCTTTTACTGTACACACATAACACAAAACTAAACTCAATTACTTACATAAGACTTCCCGAGTTTTCTCCCTGATATAAATCGGGGTAGAGAAAGAGAATTGATTCAAGTCGGATTTAACCTATTTACTTGTTATTTACCCACTGACTAAATCTATGTATCGGACTAATAACTGATGTATTGTAGCCGAGTGTATGTGCTACAATAATTATGGAAATGAAGCGGCAAACTTCAAACCACTACTTTGTAAAAATATGCCGAGAAAATGTATGTAATTAAAATTAAAAGTATACTTACTTTAAGACGGAAAACCTAAATTGCCTTTAGGTGTAGAATTGTAGATAAGTACTGCTAAATTTTAAAAATAATACTTTAGTTTAGCTGCACTTCCACTTCCAGCAGAACTTCCCATCTACATAATATAGTGCTTTTTAACCGATAAATATTTACATGACATAAAAAATATATTATCATAATTATAAAGTCAATGGTTTCCGACGATTTTCGAGTAAATAGACAAGCTATTAAAATAGGAAAAACTCCTCCATATAATATTTGAGACAAGTGCAAACATTGGAACAACAACATACAGGTGAAACTTAGGAAATTAATTTCGGTCCGTATTAAAAGTCAGGAGTTACTTATCGATATAAGTAACGTTGACTGATGGTGTAGTCTTAAAGTGGTGAATTAGTACTTAAACATCGCAAAGTTGCGAAATAATACCGCCTAACTTAATAACGGTGTACCGGGCGCAAAAAAGGTTTTAATTAAAATATTATACTGTAATCTTTAATAATAAAATAGTGAAATGGGGGCACCGAGCTCTTCAACTATTATTGTAGTTAAAATTATATAAGTAACGTTAAAGTTGTTAGAACTTCAGTAGTTAAAGTTTACATAGAGAGATATATAAAGATCAAAAAGAAATAAACACCTACATATGTCTGTACTTAAGTCAGTATTTACCATAAGCTGCTGAATTTAACAAATAAGAAAGGTTGTGCTTTAGTTTATAAAATTATATAACAAATAATTAAAATTGATAATAAAGGAGACAAAAGCTGGACAAATTATGGTAAGTAGGTACTTATAGTACATTAGAGTCACAGTAAAGTGTCTTTTTATTTTTCTTCTTCTGTTAGGTTATAAAAAAACGTAACGTACGTACGTAACGTATTTACTAACCTACGAGTAATAAGTTTTTGAAAACGAAAATATTTTGGCCAATTAAGCCTTTTTACACATAAAATTATTAACTACCTAACTAATCAACGTAACTTATACCTACTTATTTAGCAAAGGAGTAAAAATCATCTACATTTCGATTTAAGTAACTATAGGTACTTTGCTAGCTGTACGGATGATAAGAAAGAAGTGAGGACTGTTGCAAAACCGGACCGATTTCCTGTGCGCCAGCGCACCATTCGCAGTTTATGAACCGTTCATACAATAGGCTTTCAATAACTTTTTTTGCTGGTTCACTTCACCTACTATTAAAAAAATATTACAATACTTCAACAGTGATGTACTAGTGTGAAAACATACTTATTTAAGTAATATTTTGCATACAAATATCTCACGTCCATTTTAAAATTTAATAAATCATTCTTGTAACAAATTAAAGGGCTTTGTTTTTCTTAATTTTTTTTTTCTTTTTATAGATTATTAGATGTATAGGCGCATCACGTCATTTTCGCATTTCATCAGAAGCTCAGGAAATCAGACGTAATCTGAGAAATCGTTTTTTTATCTACATAGAGACAATAGGTAATACTTATTTATACCTAATTATTTTTCTTCTGTTCCTCGGCCATATATATACCTACAGATACAACTACCAATAATGAATGCTTCATTCTCACATAATGCGATCAATTTGAAAATAATAAGAATAATGTGAGTAATAAATACTTCTGGTACCTACCTACATTTTTAATAACAGGCAGTTGTTTGATACACATCTTTATCGGTTAGTACGATTCCACGAACGAAATACTGGATCGGACAGTGTGCACAAATCGAATGTGTTATAATAGTGGTTTACACCTTTGATAATTTTACGCTTAAAATTCGCCTGTGTGAAACCCTTATAATCAGTAAGCCTCACTTGGAAAACCTGTTATGATGCCTAAGAAGCACTCAATGATGGCCCAAAGCTGCTTTAGGGAAAGATGAAAAACCTATGGACAATAGAAGTGTACTGTTATATACGAAATATAAGTAGTTCGTCCAGTGGCCAAGAAAAGTCATTGAAATGCATATTTTCAAAGAATAACCGGCCAGCATGCACCCCATATTTTTTATTAATGAAGAAGAATATCGCCATTTCCATAGACTTTTCTGCCCTTCTAGTATCAGTCTTATCCCGGTAGTAGTTTAAGTCACCGGTTCTTTTCATACCAACTGCATAGGTACAAATAAAATATTTTGACTTGATTTGAGTGTAGGTTTTCACCTAAACCTATTTTTTTTAATGAAATAAATAAAACTGAATAACCAAATAGATAGAAATTCTGTAAAGCTTACCTATAGCAATTCTGTAAAGCAGATAGGCTTTACAGAATTGCAACCTATTTGCTTAGCGTAATTATAAAAAAAAGCAGTTGATACTTGATAATTTTGAAAATATAATTACTCCTTACTGCCGCCTCTTCCGTGTAAGCAATAATAATGAAATTACACATCGAATACGAAAACAGTTTAGTCGTAATTTAGTCGCATTGTCAGCTTGCGTTCCAAACGTTTGATTTTGCAGATACTGGACATTTAATGTGGCCGTTGCATTTCGATAAGCAAGTGAGCTCGAGTCTTTTAAATTTATTGAAAGTATAAATAAATAGATATCAAAAGTGGATTCAGGTTTAATATCGTTTTAATAACGTGTTAATTTCGCGACTGTAATTGCAGTGATATCATTTGAAAAAAAAGGTATTGATATTTTTTACTTACATTTTTTTTTTATTAAATTAGGAGAGCAGACGAGCAAACGGGCCACCTGATGGTAAGTGGTCACCGTCGCCCATAGACATCTCACCTCACTTTATTAATGTTTGAGGGTTCTTGATGCACTGCTAACCTTGAGGACTAAGATGGATTGCCTCATGTGCCGGAAATTACGCTGGCTCTCTTACCCTTCAAACCGAAACACAGAAATGCAAGCATTTCTGCTTCACGGCAGAAATAGATAAGAGGGTGGTACCACCCCAGGCGATCCTCCACTTTGGGATCTACCACTACATATATATAACTTAAGCATAAAACGATTTTTCTTCTAAGACGTGTTCCTCATTGCTGAGGGTCGTGATCATTCTAAGGAATTAATCACATAGAACAACTCTCGCGGCAGATTTTATGGGTGGTTTGCCATTGCCTTCCCCATTTCAGAACACTTGTTATCTCAGTATGCAGGTTTCCTAACGATGTTTTCCTTCACCCTCAGAGCAGTCGGTAAATGTACGTAAGGCTTTCGAAAAAAACGAAAACTCATTGGTACATGGCATTGCATGGTTTCGAACTCGAATCTCCCGCATGGGAGTCCGACGTCCAAGCCACAACGCCACCGGCGCATAAAATGATACTCTATCAGCAAATTCCAGAGCAGTAACATTAATTATTATTGAATAACCAGCATAGCATGCATGCATAGCACAACTCTATTGAATAACTATCTTTAAATTAAAGGAAATAAAACAGTCTGTTAATTATTAGAAGTGTGCAATAATACCTCTACAAGAAACAGGCCATTTCAAAGATCATAGATAGATATTTAAATTACTTTTTATTTTATTCCATGTAGATATAACATTTCAAAGATTATCTGCATGCATTAACTTATAGGTAATTCAAGGTAAATCTTGAATTTCAGCCTCTAAGACGATAAACCTAAGCGGAACTCTTAGATTATTCCTACTGAACCCAAAAAGTAATCCACCAATTACAAAGATCCTTTGTGATCACCGCGTCTTACATCAAAGCAACCGCACTGAACGATTCGTCTCGCTCATTTAGTAATATTAAAGTACTATACCACAAACCAGCGATGGTTGAACCTCGAGAATCCTTACAAGATGCATATACAGAAAAGGTGATTCTGGACTTACACGACAGGTCAGCTTGACTGGTTGGGAGGTTACCATATTGTGTAAGTCAAATAGACAAAGATACACCGACTTATTATCTCATTAATAGGGGAGTAAGTACATTTTCGACGTCACAACGTTCGTCAGAATAATATTATTATGGGATATAGTGTGTTTACATCGGGAATGTTTCTCTAAGTCATCCAATAAAGTAAATAAGCAGGTACTAAAAAAATAATCATTCCAGTCACCGAGCCAATGATTAACAGATATTTTTATATCAATTTGTTAAGAATTCTTAGTTAGTATTTTAGTTAAATAATGGAGCCATACAAACCTTAAGGTCAACCCAGTTTCAAACAAGTCTTAGATTAGTCTAGAATTTAGGACAGCTCCATAGCTAAATTATGAATTGTATTTTTAGTAACTCTATGTCGTAAACTCGTAACGTATGTAACAATGGAAGTACGAGTAGTACTTAGAAAGTATGAACATTAAAATAATCGTCTATAACCAATTATCTTATATGTAAATTTATAGTTTATAGTTATAAATATTCCTAGTATTGGTATACGCTCGTGCCATGCTTGTTGATGTTTTTTCATTGAATAAAGAGAAAATCTTCGATCGTTTATTGCATCGGTGGTTATGCTCCGTTCGCCGTTTTCAGAGTTCTGCGCATCTAGATCTTGCGTCAGTAAAACCTTATTAAAACTTTAATCTGTAGGTTAATTTAATTGGACACATCAGTACCTACATGTAGGCTTCTTTTGCACCGCTTCTTTAGGGTAGTTTAGAGGAAAAACTACCCTATAATCTTCAGGGTAATCTACTCTTCGAATAACAGAAGACCCCAACCAATTTTGTTCAGCGGTTCTTGAATGAGGTAAGCACGTGAAATGTGTATGTCAAACAACAGTAGGTAAGTAAGATAAATACCTAATGATAGGTAGGTACTTAGAGGTAGGACTAAAATCCTACCTTTAAGGATAGGTAGCTAGTTCTATACTTACCAACAAACTTCAAAATAGGTGATATACCTAATGCTTCAATTTTACACAAGCCAAACAACACAAGTTTACACAAGCCACAGTGGCTCGCCGAATCCAAGAAGTCAAAATAAGGCCGAAGTTCAGGCACTATATCGGGTTATGGTTATTCTAAAATAAAAGTAAATTTATAGGGTCCGTTATCGACGTGTTTTACAAGCCGCAATAATTGATCATTGAAGCAATCAGGACTCTTATCATCTCCGCTAACATCATGCCGTGGTAAATTTAAAGAGGTCTGTATCATGACATTTTACTCAACTTATGTTTATTCTAATCTTTTATATGCACGGTGTAACTTGTCCAATACTCCAAATCAATCTGATGCACACTCGTTTGACACCAGAAATAAACGTAAACTTGTTCCAGTTAAATGTAGATTAGCCAGGAAGTCGAAAAGTTTTGTTAATAATAGTGTTAAATTCTACAACATATTTTCTGAAGCCACAATAGACTGTAGTAACAAATCCTTTAAACAGATATCTAAAAAAATGTTAATAAACATGGAGCTGTACTCATTACATGAGCTAAACAATAAATATTAATTTGTAATTTTGATATTTGGCATTCAATTTTATGACATTTTATCAATAATGGTATTATTTTATTCTGACTGTATTAGATCCGTAGTATGTATTGATAATGCCCCTTTACAGCAGCTAGTAGCGTTAAGTAAATTTGAATTTGAAATTGTGTACAAACTTACTATAACATAATGTACATTCGTATTTGACAATGCCTTATGCAGCAGCCATATTTTTCTTTTTCTTTTGACAATGCCCTTTTACAGCAGCTAGTAGCATGTAAGTAATGATTTAGATGTTGTAATATAACGGATAATAATTGTTCCATGACGTATCTAAGCATAATTTTGTTATCAAAAGATAAATTTTAAAAAATTGATCATCCTGAGTTACACTACACGTGGCCGACGTTGATTAAGGCATCGTTGCAACATCGACCGCGCCGATATAATAACACCCTTAGTCTACGATTTTAGTTCGACACTTCGTTTAAAAGGTGAAAATCGCAGACTAACTGTACTGAATGCAATAGCATATACGCTTGACTTAAATTAGTCGATTGACTCATTCAATCACACTCAATGCAGTCAAGTGTTATAAGCCATACAATCTCCACTCTTACGTAGTTTCAAACCATTTAGCTTACTTGTACTGGTATTCTCTACTAAGATGTCTTGCGGGTTTATATCTGTTCGTACCGGTTCATATTACCTGCCCGACTGCGCTACTGAATCGCATAAATGAATTTAGAACTTAACAATGGAAACATTCTCACAGGACCAACGTTTTCGTATCACATAACAATTAGCTGTGTGACCTAAAAAGCGCGGCATCAGTAGATTTCGTAAAAACGCCTTATCAACTGAACCCGAGAGCTTTAAGTGGAAGTTAACAAAGCAGAACGCTGTAGTAAACATTGTAAAATATCCAGGTAACTACGCTACTACTGTATACTAATATATTAATACAATAGATTGCCCAATCAATGGCTAAACTGAGTTAGAAGCAATGAAATATAGTATGGGACAATTACATTAATATACTTAAAAATGTTTTACTTGATTATGATTTCATGATACTTGCAAGTAACTAATGTCAACTTTTGCCCGCTCTCCCGGAGGATCTGTTCCCGGAATATGTTTATTTTTTTCCAATAACTCGTAAACATTGATTGTATACCTTCGGCAAACTTTTAATAACCTTTTGGTTAGGTTAGGTTATACAGAGTGTTCACTTAAAAGATCAAAGTGTAAAATTCAACAGTTTTAATTTCATAAATTGAAATTTATCTTTTGCTTATATCTTTTAAACGAAAACTGAACTTCGGGGGAAAATTTGTTAAAATACTGCAATAACAGTTCCAAATGATCATACACAAATAATATTCAGGTAGCATTTAATGCAATCTAATATTTTTATTTACTCGGCTAGTAATACGTAGTAACGGCTAGTAAGCGTAATAACAGGCACACGAGGCATTCCACCTTAGTCCTCAAGGTTAGCAGCGCATCAAAAACCATAATACAGTTAGGTGAGATATCTATGGGCGATGGTGACCACTTACCATCAGGTGGTCCGTTTTGCTCGTCTCTTTGCTTATTTAATATTGTTTTAAAAAAACAACCGCATTAAGGTACTAGCCTGAACTGAATCAAAAGAGACGGATTTTTATTTCACCTTTTACATTTCAATTGTAAATAATATATTTATACAGAACCTTTGTTTGTGTTGTGTAAACGCACTTTGCGCGATTTCTAAGCAGGTAACCGTTTAAGGAATGAACGAGCATACTTGTATAAACAACTAATGTTGATCATGCATGCCATCCGGTAATTTGCTATGTTTTTGCATTTTTAAACTTTAATTAGTAATATGTATAAATAGATACTCGTCAATGGTGAAGATTTAACGTTTGATTCAGGAGAAAGCATTTGAAAAGTCTTAATCAAAATTGTATTGATAGGCGACTGTTTATATTTCTGGATCGTCGTGGCAGTCCCTCGTTGCGAGGATGACTTCTGCTAATCCGTTGTATATTGATGTTGTCTCTGGTGCGTCCTGGAGTGGCTCAACAACCCGATCCTGGAGTTGCACTCGCGACCTCATATGCTGCATCTTGTCATCGTTGGCAGCCTGTCTCTCAAGGTCGGGATTGCCTCTTTCTCCTTCTGTTCTGTTCAAAACTATAAGGCCGCCAATTGTATATGTATTTTGTATCTTTTCTTCTGTTCTGTATTTTTGTCCTGTGTGCAATAAAGAATATTTGTATTTGTATTCAAACTGGCTCTCAAAATACAGGTTAGATTATAATTTGAGAGCCAGATACCATTGTGTAGAATCTAGAACAGGTCAATAGTATAAGTTTACCATATTGTTGTAAGTACTTAATATTTTATTATGCTAAAAAGTTATTATAAATGTCGCACTCCTGTCGCTCCTTCAGTTTTGAAGTTCGTGTTTAGATCACTATTATTAGAAAGTATTTCCTTCCATCCGTGGCCATGCTCATAAATTCCTGAAATTTCTGAAGGTGGTATGAATCTGTGCAAAGTTAGTCCACACTAATAGTCACCCCAGGGTGACACCACCCTTTAACCTTTTCCTGCCGCAAAGCAGCAATGCTTGCATTACTTACTGTGTTGCGGTTTGAAGGGTAAGATAGCCAGCGTAATTACCGGCACATGAGGCACTCCATCTTAGTCCTCAGGATTAGCAGCGCATCGTAATGCCTCTAATAACATTATACTGAAGTGAGGTGTCCATGGGTGAGGGTGACCACTTGTAACGATGTCGTCCTCCGGCGTCCACTCGTCTGCATTTCACCTCTTTCGTCCATCAATTACTTCCTGGAAAATTGTTATTCCAAATTCTAATTCCATTTCAGTTTCAAAATAATCCTTTGTTTTCATTCTCAGTCACTCCATAGACTTCATAACGTAAACTTGTCCTTTTTTCTTTTATACCTTTATTTTCTTTTGTAAATGTGTTAAAATATTCTACAACGGTTCCACGGTGTAAGTATTCTCTCCCTGATTCCTCATCACCATAATTATGGCTAGTGACTGTGTTATAACCTTTTATGTCCTTGTTACAGATTTCCTTCTCTACTCTACCCTTTTCGTTTACTTTTCGGCTTTCTGCTACTTGTATTATTTTTATATCTACTGTTTATAATGTGATAGGTATAATAAGATAACCTAGACCTATTGAGGTGCGTCATTCCACCTCAGGACCTGAGAATCTCTCATCTGCTCTACATTGCCGCTGCCTGAGCATACCTTACTTCATTTTGCGCTATCTCTTGTACCTTCTTGTTGACTGATGATCGTGACCGTGTACCACCTCACGGACGACACTCCCATCATACACTCACCATGAACCAGGTAGCCCGTTTGCTCATCTTCTCTTCTTAAACAATAAAAAATTACGCGGAACCCTTTACTTAAACATATCGACTATTAATGAGGGTTTAACAAATAAATTGCTAAAATTTTAGTTTACATTGTATTGTAATTATTTATCTTAAAGTAACTAAAACCGTTACAAGATACGTCATTAACAGCAGTATTAAATCGATTTGATAATATATTCAAACAATAATATGAATTATAAAAATGCTTTCATTCATGTTAATACCTACCTAGACAGGTATTTAATTAGGCTAATGGCAGGATTGAGTTTCAGTAAATACGTACGAGCCGATGTGGCTGGCATGTGAATATCTAATATAATTTTCTATGAAACTTTAATACATAAACAGCCAACGGAAGGACACATCATCCTACTAAACCATGTAAAAAACCTTTATCTAAAATCTAGATAAGCGGTAATTACAAACACCGGACCACGAGGAAATGTTTTCAGAATTATAAAAAAAATGCACTGCCATTAAAACAACCTACTGTAGCCATTATGGCATTTGGCAAAAAAACTGTGTTGTTAAAAATTATACTTAGATTAGCTTAGTACAAAAGGGCCCAAGTGACAATCATTTGCGTAGCAATTTATGCTCTACACGTATATTAATAGGTTTGCATTTAATATGACCCAAATTAGCATTAGAATGCCCTAAAATGACTTTAGTAAAAACCGTATTAACTGTAAATTCTGTGTAATATCTGCGGTAATAATTTCTGTGTAAGAGGGAGAGGTCAAAATTGGAAGCATCATAGTGTGGTATGTTGGAAAAAGATAGATATAGTTCCATGGACGGCTTTCCAGCAATGGTGCCGACTGCCGGTAGCCAATCCGGTGGCAGTTATGGGCGGATCAGGCGGAGGCCATGAGGACTGCCGAGGTTTCTAAATCGAAAATAGGTTTTAAGCTTCAAAAAATTTACACTTATGGTGCAGAAATTGATAAAGGAACAACCACATGGTTAAATTACAAACATTTCGAAGTAATACTTTAGTTAAAACTTATTAATAATTACAGGCAGTATTGATTTGTTAACTGCCATTTATATTTTTTTATTAAAAGATAAAGAAAAGACAGATCTCGAAAACTTTTTGGTACAAGAGTTCCTTCCTTAGATTAGGTTTGACAATACCTAGTCGGGTAAATGCATAATTGCAATAATTACACTGTGATTTTATTTTTTGAGAATACCACATGAATGTCACGGGCGAAAAGACAAGTTGATGATCAGAATTTGACCAAATTTGCATATAAGTATCATAATTCCCACCATTTACATAAAAACTGCCCGAATACGCAATAAAGAGATACGTAGAATGGCTGGTTTTAATTTATGTGCCATCAATAAGATGAAAAAAGGCATGCTACGTTGGTTCGGGCATGTAGAAAGAATGAGTTATGAACGAATGATGAAACAGGTACTTATATGAAGCGAAGGTGAAGAAGGAGAAGCCGGGGTCGTTCTAGATTGACCTTTATAGATCAGATTGACAGAGTGCTCTTAGATTTTAATATACAGAGCAAACGATCCCCAACGGCGAGCATGCGTGAAACGACGAATGGCTACAGAGGAAGCAAGAGAAGCGTGCCAAGACAGAGATTCGTAGAGATGCGGCCACTAATGATTAAAGTAGAAATCTGACTATAAAGTCAATTTCAGATTTTTTAATCTGTTTTCTACTATAATCTGATTTCTACTTTAATCTGACTATAAAGTTAGATTTCTACTTTAATTACTTTAAAATAAATATGAGGAAAGGTAGGCAGAGAGAACGGAGTTCGCTATGCCACGCCATGAAGTTCCAGGTTAGGTAAGTTATCTTAGATTTCATTCGGCCTAGTGAAACACTGGGAATGATTTATTTTTTCATCGATATTCATTATTTACGTACTTGTATGGATGGACTACCTACTCTAATAATTGTACAAAATCCATATTCGGTGATTTCTTGTCATGCATGGGAATACATTGCTCCATGTAGGGATTGATTAGAATTTACTTACAGCCCTTGGGTAAGCGGCGATTATTCCGAATAACCTTGCTGGTGGTAGGATAGGATACCTTCAGGGTATAGACTAGCCATCACCCTTCTGTTATATACAGTTTGTTTCCAAATCGTTGATGAATTCCGGTAGTGTTTTTAGAAGAGTCAATGCTTACTAAGCACGTGCAAGTGAATTCAAATAATAATTACAAAAAATAAAAACATTACCTTTGAAGTTTATATATATTTATTCCGTTTAATTATGTGCTAGTTAGAAGCCTACGTCAATTAAATTTTTTTCATTGTAAGTACTTTAAAGTGCATTTTTATAAAGTAATTTTTTTATGTACCACTATTTCGTAAGCTACTATTCTTGAAATCAAAGAAGCTGCGCAAGAAACATACAGCGCCACATTCATAAAATAACACAATAATTTAAAATTTAAAATTATTTCGAGTTTCGAGGCATGTGTCAATATAATTCAGCTCCGCTACCCTTCTTCACCCCTCTAGAAGTTTACTTAACAGTTTCCGAGCCCCCCCCCCCCCCCCCCCCCCCCCCTCCCAAGAAATGTCATTTCTATTTTCCCAATTACATTATGTTCCCTTCACTTAAATAGTTTGAAAGTTGGAACTGTCAACAGATGTGACCTGCATTTTCTCCCATATCCTTAAAAATGTAAAGAGTATACTTTTATATTTTATCTCTATTATAAGCTAAGCAGTCTTCGCAATGAGGAAGGAATTATTGAAAATATATACGTACGCAGAATCAGTATCTATGTAGGGTCACAAAATTGGTTTCAACACTCGGCGAAATCACTCTACTTATAAATTAAACTTGATTGAAAAAAATATTTTCGAATGGTTTATAATATTCCTGCAATAGACGATATAACCCAATGGAACTAACCAAATCAGAAATCAATTAATTTCTGGTTGCAATTTTGTGGTTTATTATTGTAACATAGGGTTACTCTTAATATTATACCATGCTTGTCGACTATAATAATATGGTAAATTGTGACTCACTAGAGGTAGAGGTACCTATGGTATATGTGATGTAAAATAAGTACCTCACAATACATAGAATAGTACCTACTTGTAGGAACACTATGGAGATCGTAGTTAAGATTATTATAATTGTTGCGACCCGGTTAAAATAACTATGACATGGTATAATTATCTACCTATATGGACTATAGTTGGTGTTATTCATATATAAGGTAATATGCATTATGTAGGTACTATATTAGACCAATACTTCAAGTCTAGACAAAAAATATTCTCGAAAAGATTTGCAGATAGAGAAAAATTACAAAGAACCTTTATTGTATTGTAGATAATATCGTGACGGTTCTTTCATTCTTATAACTCGAAGTCTTGAAGATATATTTGTAAATATACGAGTACATGTACCTACCTAATTCAGAGGATTTTTGAAACTATTTTCAGAATGATCTTGCTGAACCTTTGTTGAATTTTATTTAGTCCGTAGACAATTCCTGCCTCGATTAAGATTGAGGGATTGCATTATCGTTTCGTACCTATCTATTAGGACGTGGGGGGAATGTCGGAAAAAATTAGGAGTCGGACGAAAGTGGGTTAGTTCAGTCGGGGCAGATATTTTCGGTCACCATGATTGTTTGTTTGTTTGTATTCTCTTAATTGTACTAATATAAATTATAAAAAAATATATTATCAAAATGTAAAAATACGGCCAAGCACTATTAGTAACGGAATGATAACGATAGAGTTTCGTAAGGATTTCAAAAAGCAATTTTCATCCAGTGAAAAAATAATCAACATATATACAACAATAATTTTATACATTTTCATCTACATACTCATACAAATAAAAATCAACGAAATTCTAATAGTTTTTCTACCCACTAATTAATTTAAATGTGATTTAAAATAAATTACCTATATGTCATTTTTTCTTAAAGGTAGGATTAAAAAGATTGTTGAAACCTTTTTTAAATGTAGTTAATTAAATCTCACAGATCATTAGAATAATTAGATTTTACTTTTAATCTCTAAATGCACCTTTAAAATCTCATTATAATTTATGAGAGACATCTATTATAAGGCGTCGTTACTAAAAAGAATAATACATGTTTGTCATTACTGTGCCGCCATCTATGAGAAATCTGCAGTACCTATTGCAATACTACTATTGGTTTCAGTAACACCGCCATCTCGTGACAATTATCTGAATTTATGTACAACAGAGCAAGCTACAACCATAACATTACAAACTAAAATTATACTGTGCTTCTCGGACCAATTGTGTAATAATTGGTCCGAGCTGTGCTACAACTGTACGGCTTGCTAGTAAGTGATACCTTAACATTTCACTAGATGGCGCGAATACGTTTTTTTTTACGAAATTTCCCTTAATAACCGCTAGATGTCGGTGTACAAAAATTTCTAAATAATATTTTTTTTTAATAACTATAATTCGTTGTCTTATTAACTTACGTATAAGCAAGGCCAAGTACTAATAATATGTCTGTTTCAATTATTCACAAAATTATGAACTGTTTAGGATTTTTAATGTTATAGCATAAAACGTAGAACCAGGCTATTTCGTGCGGTAGAAACCTCCGTCTCGGAAGACACCCATCGATACGCGATTCTGTATCCGCTTTATCTGAAAAAAAATATCATTATTATCGTAATTCTAATCCTGATTAAATCTGTGTTCTATTCTGTTTTGAAATTGATCAAGAATGAGAAATGCTATAATGATTGAGCAATCACTGCACTTAACGCCCCTAAGGGATTTTTTGGTGACATAATTAAACGTAATCTTATTAATTAACAAAAGATTGAAACTTTTTTCCCGAGCAGGATTTGAAAGACTAGCATTGCTTATAATATAAAATTAAATTTGGTACGATTGATTCTTATGAGGGCTAATTCCCAGTATACCTAGTGATGTTGTACAGTTACGATACGGATTAAAGAAAGAAAGAAAATCATTTATTTAACATTGCACACATTATTAAACTTAAAAAATACCGTACCAATATTAAACCTCTTTTGTAAATAGTGAGCTATTCAATATGGGGAGATTGCTAATGTTCTCTCACCTTTATCAGGAATATGAGAAAGAGCTTCATCCATCCTAAATACGCCTTCATTTGACATGATACCTGCTTTAACAAGTACGCAGAGTGCCCATTTTTGAAGCGAGACGTGAGGATTCTGAGACATAGGAACAAATTATTAATAAGTAATATTTTAAAATCATTCCAATAAGTACTTACATACTTAGGAAGACAGATAATGTTATGTTAATAGATAGATAGAAACATTTTATTGTACACAATTACATGAAATTTGTGCACAAACGCGGCCTTATCGCTTTGAGCGATCTCTTCAGGCAACAGACAGTTTAAAAAAATATTTTATTAATGGCCTTTGCAACAGACGGTTAATACTTACTTTCCAGTGACCAGTTCTAAGTTTGATCACTAAATCTGGATTCACCCGAACAGCATCCACGCATTGCATTTGATTTTTCTTAAATTCATCTTCATTTAATGGTATGTGGTCGTCGGATAAGCACTAAAAGTACAAACAAAAAGTTTTTGATGGTAGTATGACTCTGTGAAGGGTCAGTCTAGGGTGCTACCACCCTTTTATCACCCTTTTACTATTTAGTTGTGGTACTACCACCGCAAAGTAGTGTTTCGGTATGAAGGGTAAGAGATAAGGTTCCTTAAAGCGCATCAAAAATTTCATAGTGAGGTAAGGTAATAATGACTACGGGCGACGGTGACCACCAAGTGGCCCGTTTCCTCGTCTACTTTACTTATACAATAAAAAAAATATTTAAGCAAATGTTTTGTTATACTTATTGTTCCCCAAGTCTCTGACTTCACGAAACCGGTTGCAGTCCCGGAGAACAGAAGAAATGTTTCTAATAAATACCAGGTGTTATAGTTCATCTTAAAAAAATGTGACAGGACAGACTAAATAACGACTTCAATTTTTTTTAATATTTGACTAAAATTACGAAATAAACATAACCCAAAGTCCTGGTGTTAATTCCTGTTATTAGGTAACATGCTCTGATCCCATTTGATACGCCCATATATATCGAAGTAAATAATTTTTATAACTTATTTTTTTTCCCTCGATACTCATGAGTTAATATTGTGAAATACCTAATGCAATATCATCTACTACACTAACTCTACATTCCATATTTTTTCTGACGAACTATAATATCTTTCAGTATATTAGAACCACAACAATCGGACTAGAAGAGCCTGAGTTTTACAATCTTTGATCAGCACCATATAAACAAAATAGACAAAATCAAAAATATACTCGTACCTTTTCACAGCACAAGTATAAAATAATTACAAACACTCTGATTTTTCCTCGCGTCATGGCTTTTGCACTAGAAGTCTCGGTCAAGAATGACTAATTTCTCCTACTACCTTTTTATACTATTCTCCATATCAATGAATGAAAACATCGCTTTTATAAAGGTGAATTCTATTAATCACAATTGATAGCATTGTTCTTGTCCTAGCACTTACGTGATCTATTGTTAATATCAAGAATAGGGTCATACTAGAATAAAATATTTCATTTTATTATCGCAGTAGTCCTATTCTATCGTTGGCAAGTATAAAACAAATGCAGCAAGTACTTACCTACTTTTAATGTTCTTTAATATACTTTCAGAAATATTTTCATATAATATAGCTATTTCTTTGATTGATAGGCAAATAAAATAGAGTGTTACGAGCAACTTTCGATTGCTATTATCATTAATTTACAATTTAACTCCGTAAAATATTTATAAAAAAAGATATACTGCTCCTACCAGCAATATAGGAACATTTTATCATGAACAGATATAATTTATTAAAAAAAATCAAAATTGAGTTCCAAGTGTATAATGGTGAACTAGAAAAGTAAATTCGTTCAGTTTAATTAAGAAGTATGCAATCCTGTACTCTTACAATATATTGAATAAAACACAATTACAATATTAACAAAACTTCAACCATTGCAACAATGCAAACTGCAATAAAGAATTGAACCAAATTGAAACAAATTCATAACGCCAGTTCAAATAGGGCATTTTTCTCTCTAAATATCTAATATCGTCGATATCTAATTCTATTACTACGAGTATAGTAGATAGATGCCTTTTTGACTGGCGTTTACAAAAGCCACTTTAATTATTTATTTATAGGAAGATGGCGTGTTTCGGGTCCTTCTCGTGGTAGCATTTGACGTAGTTCCAGGCAGTTTGGTGCGGGTTGTTACCCTTATTTGCCAGGCATGTGTCGATTAGCTTCTCAACGGCGGGCTTGTCAGCTGAAATTTAAATATGTTCTGTAAAAACGATATCAAGGTAGCTTGTGAGACAGTTAGCTAAAGAACGTCAATGGCGTAATGGCGTGTGTTAGTATGAAAAAAAAAATCTCGTGGTCATACTTACTATAAGATACTTACTCTCTTGCTCTCTCCTTATTTAATAAAAATTAATGTCCCTTATACATATATGGCGGATTATTTCTTTACTTCTACGACTACGACTACGACTAATATAAAGGAAATCAAAGTCTTCTTTTACTCTGGCGGAATTTTCGTTCTAATCTAGATTAAATGTATGAAAGAAAAAGAGCCATGTAAGTAAACTATTTAACAATTTTGGGTCCGAGCAAAATAATACTTACCAGGGTTGGGCACTTTGGCGAGAGCGACATCTTTCTTGAACTTGCCATCCTTGGTCATCAATTCAGACTTTACCAGCATGCAGTGGGTGTATTTCTTAAGGGCTTCATTGTCGGCCTGAAATAAATATATTTAGTTAGATTCTGTTAAAATGTTTCTATCGCCGACTGGTTTCAATTCTAAAATCATTTACGTAACATGAAAAATCAAATGGATTTTCAATATAGGGCGATGACGATTGGTCGAAGTTTATGGGCCAGTCTATGAGCTAAAAGCGTGGGTGCAGACGACTGGACAGACGGACGGTGGAACTACAGCAACAGCGTTACGTTGTCCCCTTCGGGGTACGGATCCCTAAAAATCCTCCCAAATTGTAGGGATCACAATCAGACCTTACAATTCTAACACATCACTTCATCATTACTACTTTATTGGTTGTCGAAAACAAAGTGAGCCCGTTGATGTCTTCTGTAAAGAGCGTAGAGAGTGCCTCTACGAAAGTCTACGAGTGTAGACGCTGTCACGTCGGCGTCGTCGCTAACAAAAGACGTCAACGTTTAAAGTGACGTCAAAGGGCACTTTAATACCAAGTTTTAAAAAAAAAGTATATTTGTTAAAAAAATCTATTCAAAACGTAGTATTATTCACGGACATATTCTTGAAGAAAAATTTATAAAAACTTTATAACCCAACACTCAATCTATTAATTCTTTTCCTAAGTGATTTCACCATGGAGTTTGCAGAACCTATTTATAATAATATAATATTTTAGCCTGCTTTATCCCACTGCTGCAAAGGCCTTCCTCCAACCCCACCATATATCTATCTTGTGATTTCTCCGACCAGTTACTAAGAAAGCTATCCAGATCGTTTCGCCATCTTCGTCTTGGTTTGCGACGTCGCCTTTGTTTGGATAAACAAAACAAAACCAAATATATTTATTAAAAGATACCTTAAAGTCTCCAGATTTCAGCTTGTTAACGAGCTGCTCATCAACCTTAGTTTCAGCGAGGCACTCAGCCTTGTGCTTCTTCAGCTTTTCTTTTTGCTCATCGGACAGAGCCTGAACACAAAAATATCTTAATATACAAATAAAAATATCAAACTGTTGTATTTTTAACTGTATTCTTCTTGGTGGTATAAAAGTATATCGAGAATTTACTGCAAAAATCGGTTATATGCAAAATACGTCTAGTAGAGAAAAGGTCTTCTAAAAGTTTACAAAATCATACAAATTTATTGTTACTTGTTGCAATAAAAAACCGCTTATCTGCAAAATACGTCTAGTAGAGAAAACGGCTACTAAAAATTTAGAAAATCATAAACATTATTGTTATTGTTGCAATCAAAAACCGCTTATCTGCAAAATACTACATAAATATATCTCTACTAGACGTAGAGAAAACGGCTTATAAATATTTAGAAAATCATACAAATTTAGTGTTACTTGTTGTAATCTTTTTTTAAAATTTACATATAAACCCGCGTATGAGCTCAATTCACTTGGTGGTAAGTGACGATGAGGCCGAAGATGGAGCATAATCTTGATTTTAACATATAATGATCAACTAGAGATCAGCCAGATCTCATATACATACAGAGACGATAATAACATTAATAATAAATAACATACATAATAAAATATAATTTTAAAAAATACGGTATGTATCGTAAATGCGAGTGAAACTTTAAACCTAAGGAAGTTGGCATTGAATTCAACACTGTATGTATATAGCAATTGTTATATTCATACATTTAAAAGTATTGCCTGTAGTTATAATACATATTGTATAAGACTTGTATACCAAATAACCTAGGAGACCAACAAAAAGATACACACATAAAAAAATTATCAAATAATAAAATAAAATCGAAAAAAAGAAAACATGTAGAAAACGCAGCAGCAAAAGTATAATATTTATATTACCTGAGCAGCAACCAGGCAGAATGCGAGGACGAGTAGAAACTTCATGGTGCGTTCAGTTCAGGGACCACAGCAGAATACAACGTCTGTCCCACGGGCACCCACTTATATAGGGACAGAAATCAACCTGCGCAGGGTTCAAAATAAACAGCGCGGGATTTGCGCTAAATTGACAGAGATTGATAACATTTTAAAACCTTCATAAACATAAAAGTTCAAAGGTGTTTGAAGGACGTTTCGCCCTGGCTAATAGAATCTCAATCTCATGTAACATGTAGCTTACCTTGTGTAGGTTCAGCAGATCCATCTTGTATTTTTGTGGTATACGTCATAATGCTTATATAATATCAACACAATATCCTATCTTTTAAGCTTGCTTTATCTTGGAAGTTTATCTTTCCCTCAAATAAATTATCTATTTATTAGTTATCAATTTTGTAGTCAGGTAAAAAAAGTATGAAACTCACTAAACTCTGAGAGATTTGTAATTGTTAGAAATCGCAAACAGCTATATTGTCGTTATTAGTAAGCCATCACGTACTAATTTATTTCCAAGATTTCAGGATTCGACGTGTCTTCAAATTCTAACGAGCTTCTGTGCTAGAACTTGTGCACTTTTTCCGAATTTTAATACAGAACATCCAAGTTTAGGCAAATTTTCTTAGTTCAGGCTTGTTATCAGGGTAAATACAGAAACGACTTTCCTTTTGATTCTTCTTTGTATAAAAGAAACTAAAAATATAGACTACACTGTTGTCAATCCCTGATGTGACAATTGCGGGGGTCAATCTAGAAAGATCCGGGCACACCGCTTGGGCCGCGACGCTTTGATCGAGTACGGCATTGTCACATTAGGTGTTTTATTATCATGGTTGGTTATGTTTTTATGTTATGTATAATAATATTTTATTGTCCGTGAAGAATTGACGAAGGGAACTGGAACTAGGAAAGTCTTTCTTATAGATCCAAATTACTCTATGTACTTGTGTATAATGTAACAGAGTTAACTTAATAAGAATTAAAAAACTCCCTTAATATGAATAAAAAAATCACGGCTGAGAAAGATTTCAGCAACGTTTTGTATACAAAATGTATGCATAAATCTTTATATTTCTCAAATAAACCTCCAGTAACAGATCCTTAAAAACATAACAACAAACAGTTCTCATGATAATATATTCTCAGTGATTTCTACGCCTGTATAGAACGTTCCTGAATAGAAGCGACTAAGTGATAAATTGCGAATCGACAATCAAACTAACGACATAATACAATAACCGACGGCAAGTTTGCTCTCCGCCGGTTCTTCAGTGATTTATTGATGTACATTGACCCTAGTGGCCTCTTCAACTGAAGTACTTCATACATTGTTGACGCAAGGTGTACTTAATAGGAATAGAATGATTGACACTAGTCGTCAAAAAAATTCCACTGCATTCAGACAGTGAAGGCGTTATGCAAGATATGCTGAATAAAACAATTTAAACCCATTATAGACTGGCGATGCGGTTTGGCATAATTTTTTCGTGTTTAGAATTTCGAAGATTTTGAGCCCCCTGTTAGTGTTAGATTATTTAGAGTGGCTCTATATGGGCGAGACAGATGTGCCATTCACCGAAATAATATTATTTTTTATAACAAACCTTTTTTGTAAACGAGCCGCAAATTTAGCGCATCAAAAAAGTAGTATATTTTTTTTTCGTTTGGTATTATGTTTTACATATTATTTGTCTCCTATGATGTTAGTTAATTATACACCATAGTCAGATTCTGTAACTTTGCTATAGTTTCTACAATACTCGTATTGATGTCAAACGTGACACATGGCACCTGTAGCCTCTTGCCGTGTCTTTTTCATATCGATTAATTTATATGATCACTTGGAATATTATTACTAGTAACACATAAAGCGTGATCAGGAGTATACTAGATAATGACCTGACCCAGCCCATTCCCCCTCTCGAACTATGTCCCTAGAAATAAAAGTGAATAAGACAATAAGATACTTCAATATCTGCTTCAGAATCTAGAATATCACATACTCAGCCCCCTTGTCCCTTCCCCTTAATCCCTAGTCCAGGTAGGTAATAATATTCATGTAAAAATACCAAATAAAGATGAAGTAACTAGAAAGCCAGTTGAAATAAAAGTGTTTTCACACAATTTTAATACACAAATTGTCATAATGACACTGCTTGAAGCACTTGTACTTGTGGTAGATGTCCAGGATCTAGATTCTCAATTGCCCCAAAGTCTGTTTTATCCGATTTGATGAAGATGCAGACGACTGGTATGCCTCCTCAAGCCATCAGCTAATTATCTAATAGGGAAAACCATCTCACGTCACAAGATGAGTAGTGAGAATGCTGGAAATACGACTAACCTAACCAACCATTGGGTTAGTTACTCATAAGCGACTCTTATAACTCTTACAAAGTGGATTCTAGCTATTTTGAACAAAAAGTAGTGTGAACTTTATAGTTCGAGTTATACAAACGGTAGAAGACTAGCGATGTCATAATGGGATCACCTATTTTTCAAAAACTAGCAATGACCCCTGATTTCTGATGCTCAAATGTGAATGAGGGGGTCAATATTAACAACATATTAAAAAATACAAAAAACGGACACCTAAAATTAATTCAGCCTTTAATGGGTTAACATGACTCTGATATGTTGAACACAATAAACCGTATAACTATATAATAGATAGATTTCAAGGTATAGAAACTGTAATTTGATATGAAAAATGAATTCCTATCTCCTACCTACCTAATATTTCAGTACAACAGCAACAACAAAGCTGTTTTAATATACTCGTTTTTACATAAGAACTAGCTATTCTTGCCCTGGCTTCGCACGAATTCATTTAATGACAAAAAGACAATTCTTAGGAAACAATTTCGCTCGTGGATTCTTGCCGTTTCCTGTGGGTGGCTGTTTATACTTACCGAGTTTATCCTTCACACACAGAGACAGACGGATGCGTCATGGGATTTTGTTTTATATTATCTAGTTATAACTACAAATTGATCCTAAATTGGACAAACTTTTTTCACGGCGACTTAGTAGTGAACGGCTTTTACCAAGAAAATAATCGAATTCACAAAACGAAACTGCGACTTTCCGTTAATTTGCATCCACGAATTTGAAATATTCTTTTCGAAAATTCTTGCTTCTCGTTATTTCTTCAAATGTCCCAATCCTTAAATATCTAGATCCTCTAATGTTTTATTTTTCCTTCCATGACGGAAATGAAGTTAATAACTTATTAACAATTGTTTCTTCTTATACTCCCTAAAAAAAGCTAAATCACTATGTTCCTTCAGAGAAGTATATTGAAACGACAATGGTTCCATGCAAGCGGTTATTACAAGCACTTTGTTTCACTCTGTATCGTAATATGGGCAACAGAAATAAGTGTTTTCAAGGTCCTTATTCCGGTTTAAAGGGACGACGACGTGACCGGTTCAATGACAAGGTAGGTTCGTATAGGTATATTTTGACTCAGAAACATACCAGCCAGCGGGTCACAGAGCAAATCGATAAAAAGAAACGGCTCGCAGCTGGTTAGACATTGCATTAGTATAATATGGTAACAAGATCTCTAATTCAGGTTGACTTGAAGTTAGCTTTATAACTACGCGCAGTACTTCGATCGGATTTATGGCTTTCTGGCCTTTTCTGTTCGTTTAGCGTACTACCAATGCCATTAAAATTTACCAAAATATAGCCTACATACTATTTGTTTTATTGCATTCGCATCTGCAATACAAAAGTCGATGAAAATGGTGCAAACCAAGTTTTTCTGGAGATTTTGGCATTTAAACGCGCATGCGCTTTGCGCGGTACCTACAACGTTAACTCCAATCAAACGTGGGTTTTCACTTACCTTCGAGAACATATGTTAAAAATATTTAAGTATAGTTTATTTTATGAAGAAATTACAAATACGTACTTCAAGGTCACATTACTGGTAATAACATGGGAGGCTTTAACAAAGGCCATGGTAAGTTAAAATACTTTATTTTTCTTGACAACTGATTTCTTTATTTCTAGTTTAATTATTGAAGTTTGTAGGTAAATACCGCTCCATACTAATTGGCGAATGTTCATGGTTTGAAAGTTCTGAATTATTTTGTTATAGGTATTATTGAACTGAAATATACGTAGACTAAGTAGGTACGACTTTTCTAAATTCACAATTATTATTTTTTAATTTGGTAAGTTGGTATTGGTATATTTACTTTTAAAAATGGTATAACTCTATGCAGTCAGCCTGGGGTAGAACCACCTTTTTATTTCCGCTCTAAATCAGCAATGCTTGCACTGCTGTGTGTCTGTTTCAAGAGAAATAGTCCTCAAGGTTAGCAGTGCATCGAAACTCTCTAATTTATAGTGAGGTGAGATATCTATGAGTGACAGTGACCACTTACCAGCAGGTGGCCCGTTTGCTCGTCTGCTCTCCTTTTTTTAAAAAAATCTCAGTTTAGAGGCTTTGGTACACGACAAGGTGACCATGTCAGCCTCGTTAGGGTCACTAAGAAAAGGGAAAGGGAAGCTCATGTATTATTAGAGTCAGCCCTCACTTTGAGAGCTAACTTAGCAGACAACAGTAAGTGTTTCATATTATCAGATAAGGGCTGGCTCAAAATAATATTGAGCCTCCCATTTTGTAGCCTATTGAGGCCAATTTTTTTCCTCTCATTTTTCCCCAGGTCACACTGCATTAGGAGGTGAGTGAGGTCTCCTTAAATACTAAAAAAATAAACTCATTTAATTCGATTACAATATACCTATTACATCGTATTGAGTTTAACGTTAAGACATCAAGAGTAATAGATATTTTTGTTACACATACAAGTTATAAAACATTTTAGTCACTCATATTTAGGTATTTATTATCGTCGGGAGTTTCTGAAGAAATCTGGAATATCACACCCGTTACTGGACTAAAATTCTAGACTTAACATGTTCACTGACCCCATACAAAATTGTTTGACAACTGCACAAGTCCAACTCATTTAAATCTATTGTTATGTAACTCAAGGAGACATGGACTCCTTGAGTAGGCACTTGGGGTCCCCAGCGTAGAAGCACTGGACTATGAATGTATTAATGCACGTCAAAATTGAAGATTTTTATTTTATACACTTACTTATGTGTCATAGTCAATTTTATAAAACGATGTAAATACAGAAGTTAGAGTAGGTCCTTAACATAAACTACTTATTGGTGCAAAGTTTGTGTTTTCATATAAGTGGGGATGAAACTGCCCTTTAAAGCAATAAGGGGAAACTTCACTCTCGTACAAAATTTCCGCATTGCGCAGCCAAACCCTCAGCTAACTTCACCGCAGTCGTGGTGATACACAAGAAATAGAAAAGTCGAAACAGACTGGAAAAACATCAGAATACATTTATTTCTAAAATAATGCCTGTAGATACTATTATAATGTATTTAAAGATGAAAATTCTCAGAAGATTGTGAATTGTAATATACTGATTTCGTTATTTGAGAAAATTGTGTAGTTGGTGCCGGAGGAAGACTAATCTTAACGTTGGTAAGTAATAATATTTGTTATGGCTAATTTGGTAATATAGAGAGTATTTCTAACATTAGCTGTACTCGTAATTATCTGCAAATAACTACATTATAGTTATGCTTCTTTTCCATGTATCTAAGAAGAGTAAGCATACGATTTAGTGTAATGTCAATGTCGCATATATAATCGTTACTCGTATCACTTACAATCGTAGGATTGAAATAAATTTTCTAGTTTATATTATTATGTCGATCCATAAAGTCCCTCCTGGACTAAGGCCTCCCATCCAATCTCTCACTGCGTCCCTATCTTGTGAATCTACTGGCCAGTTACTATGAAAATTAGATTATTGGGTTTGTAATATAATGACTGAGCAACAGTAAATAAGAGCTTATTTCTCCTATATTATTTAAGCAAAAGCGAATTAATGCTGTTTGTATCTTCGAATTTGATGTAAATTTTATAAACATAGCTTCTAACTGCCAATTAGTTTTTTAAATCTTCGTAAGTAATAAATCAACATACTCCCCTACTCATGTATATGCTATCACCATTCCTAAATCTACAGGTTGTTTGTTAAGGCAAATTTTATATAATGCTTAAATAGTATTTCGACTACCAAAATCTTTGTAAAGTAGATTAGCAATAAAAAAAGTTAATTAGGTTATATGTTGTGTTGTGTTCATAAAACATAGTAATGTTTTTTTTATATTTTAAGACTAATAACTAATGTTAATGCAGTAGTATTTTTACAATTTAAGTAGGTAACGAAATTATTTTGTAGTTAGATTTAATTTAAATTCAGATACAAAAAATTAATAGTAGGTATACGATACGGCATAATATTATGGTAGGTATAATAATAACAAACGCAATTAAAATTTAAAACTCATTCTAATTTGCATGTTGTAGTTATATTGGCCATGACCTTAGCTCGATAAGATGAGATATATTGCCCTTTCGGACATTGGTATCAAACATGTATAAAAATAGTACATTCTGGGTTGCCTGCACTGCGTCCAATCGATCGCAACAACACGCAGGCGCAGTACTACCAACCGCACGTCAGTGGTGAAACGGTGCAGGTCGTCGCAAGCCTTCGTCATGCCGAAACCGACACCCGTTGAAGACTTGATAATCCCACCGCAGGATCAAAAAATATGTGGTACAATTTGCATTTGTCAAATGACAGCTGTACTCAGTGCCGTCGCTATAGTATACCTCACCGTCGCGATATACATGCCCTACACTCGCGCCATAGCCTCAGGAATAGACCCCACACCAATAATGTGCACCACAACAAGAGTCGTCAATAAAGATAATTGTGACTGGGGATCATGCGGAGAATGGTGTCTGAGCAAAACCTCCGGAGCCTGCATCCAAATCTACGTGAACGTAAGAAAGAATGGTTCTTCTTTGTTGCTTTCGGAATGTGGGAGTGCTGCTAACAAAACCTGCTATGGAATCGATCAGGAAAATGCCAAAAAATATCATTGCATCCGAGACGAATGCCGAAACTTGACAGGTACCTTCAACTGCACAGACGGAAAGTGTATAAACATCACAGATGCTTTCGAATGTGCTTTTAGAGAAACAGATCCACCATTAAAATGTTCTGGAAGAAGAGGAAAAATAACTTGTATAGACGTACAAGGGTTATTTTCATGTAATAGAGGCACATGTCGAAAAATAAGAACTCCTTATAATTGTGACCGACGCTGCGTTGATATTCCGACTAGAAATAAAAATGTAATAGTGCTAAGCGGTGACAGAGTATTTTTAGCAAAATGTGCAAAGCTAGCTCAAGAAGTGGGCGCGGGCGGTGGTGTAGTTTGGACGGATAATGGAGAAGAAGTCCTCATGCTGTCGTGTCATGCTGTACATAACGGAACATCAGGAGTTGTCGCTATTGACTGTATAAATGCAGCACTTTTACCACGTACCGAAATTTCAGATTTGACTAATTTTACATATCTACAATATTTGTATACTATCAGAGCCACACCAAATCGCACTATTGCGCCTCTGGAAGTTGAACTTACTTTAGCTAACGATAGTCGCCTTATGATCAATTTGGAAGGTTGTGTGAATACACTTGCTGATGAATGCAAGGAATTCCTAAAAGATTATGGACGTGATGGTACTGACCATAATGCGAAAGCTAGATTTCCTTGTTTCTACACAGAAAATAATCCGGATACTGTGGTAGCCAGGTTCGACTTAGAGACAACCTATCGCCAATTTTTGGTGGCTTTAGTACTCCCGACAGTTTTGGTGGTGGTATCGTGTATAACACTAATGCTATGTCAAAAGACTGTAGAAGTTGGTGATGATGCAAAGATGAGATTCAAAAGCTGCACCGGTGGTCAAGCTGAAATGCAACTGTCTCCAAACGATCCTGTTTCTCCACTCTGAGATCAGTCACGTGAGCATTTGTATATTTTGTTTTAAAGAATTGTATTTATTACGTTACTTTACGTGATAATATTAAGTGATTACGTAACATCCGCTACATGCTCTTACGTTAAACAGTCTACACGCTATTCAAGTGACCTTGGCTCGACATACATAGGAATATTATTGTGCCTTAAGGGAGTTTGTCTGCTGAATATTGTATCTTTCCCTACAGTTTCTGTTCCTCGAATGCCTTATAAAACAAGGGTATTAAATAATTTCGATAAATATATCTAATAATACATATAATGTTAAGTTTGTATAATTATATATAAATTATTATTATTAATTGACCTATACTTTCCCACAAATTCCAAAGTGGCAATATCATTTCTACAAACTACAATTTCATTAATTAATTTATAATACATATTATTTGAAAGTAACATTTTTTAATTGCAGGCGTACCCCTCCTCTGCGAGGGTCCGGCTAGTTCACTAAGAGACGACTAAAACGCTTGCCATGCTTTCTACTGCTTGAAACTCCAACTCGATGTCTTCAATGAGCAGATCTCGAGCCAGCCTCTCCCCGGCCGCATCGGAAAGGTCGACTTTACCGATGGGTGCATCAGCAGAACCGGAGAGCCCCGAGTTCAAGCCTTTAGAGCCAACAAGGGAGCAGTTACTATCACACTTTTTTGAAAGATTCAAATTCTACACTTCACTATGCCTTGGAACATCAGCAATACTTGCTGTTTTCGCTTTCCTCTTTTTAATCCCCTTTGTGGTGGAGCCAGCAATACAAACAATTCTAGCAGAGTTCGTACCCGAAGCTGGAATATGTTCTGTGTCAGAACATGTACATGCAGAAACACTTACAAATTGCAGCTGGGCATCCTGCAGAGAAGGTTGTACAACATCGCATACAAAATGCCATAAAATTCGTGTTAACTTAGCTAGAAGACCCTTTGTAGAAGCTGCACCTGTACCTACAGAATGGGACGAAACAGATCTACGATTCCTTATCAATCCAGAAGGTTGTGGTTATCCTCCAAGAGTTAATTGCTCAGTATTTGCAAATGATTACGCTGGGCCAAAAGCTCCGAAGATATTTCCCTGTTACTACAGTTTAACAAGACCTGATTTAGTAGTAGCAAGGTATTCATGGGAGTCCACAGTTCGGGGTTTGATCCTGGCCCTGGTATTGCCTACAGCTGTCTTCATCTTCAGTTTAAGTGTACTCGCATATTGGCATTGTCGTTGCTGCGACAGAGCATGCAATAGGCGAGTGCACGCAGAATCCTTTGCTAGTAAAGAAGAGTGAGTATTACTGTTTTATAATTTAGTATTTCTTAGCATAGTCAATATTTTGTTATGTTAGTGGCAAGAAAAGAAGAATATCAACAGTATAAATATATCTCAACCAAGGAGCAAATACGAGTATAATGAACAATTTGTACTGCTATTCTTCACTTCTTATCCAGTACGAGTATATGTAGATAAATTGAATCGATTCTTTTAGAAACAACATAATATGTAACGAAATTAGTTTCAGAAATAATCGATTCAATTAATTTATTTTCAATAGAACATTGATATATACTACTGGACTTTCAGGTCCGATAGCGATTTCAAGTTTGGTGATGGAACATCGTAGTTACTACTATAGTTGTAAAGAAACTACTCGTAGTACCTAATACTTTTCAAGTACGTTTTAAGTTAGATCTTTGCACGTGCTGAGTGAATGAGAGAATACCTAAGTCTAAATCAATTTCTTACTTCCAAATACTTATTTAAAATTTTCCATGTCTCTGCTGCAACTCTAGTTCCCGCACGATATTTTCTCAAAAATAATTAATAAGTAAGATGGCGTCAAGATTGATGTGTTAATACAAGAAAAGAAAAAAACAGAAAGTACTTCACTACTATGTACGAAATGTGAAGTTTTTAATTGTTTTAATTTGCGATCTGTTCGCCAAACAAATAAAAAACAATATAGTTGTTACTTTTCAAAAAATAATAATAAACCTTTTTTCGAAGACACTTTTTACGGTAGAAAGAATTAATTCCCGAGAAATTATCGTGACAAAGTAGAAACATTTTGGCGTCTTGTAATTAACACAAAAATGCACAAATAATTTATATGTTTACAAATACTTTACCTAATCCATAGTAGACCTATGCTAACTCTCTAAGCACGATCCTTCGAAATGCAGTAGTTTTACAGTTGTTAGAACTTTTTTCAAAATTTTAGATTTAATTATTTGTAATTTGTTTTTATGTGAATTTTCATCAACAGTGTTAATATTTACTATGTTATCATCATTAGTGAGACAGGTAAAGCAAGATCTTATCAATTGAGGAGGAAATCGATTTTACGTAAATAAACCTTTTAAGTGATAGAGGTGTAAAGTTTTAGCATGCTTTAGTAAGTGGAGGAAAAATTTAATCAGACATTATTACTTGGTTAAAAACTAAACCAAGAAAGACCGCTTTGACAAAGTCATGCTTTTGCTTTCACATGTTTTGATCCTGCAGTATTAACCGCTGAAAAATCTATGTAGAAGTCTTTGTTGTGGGTACTGGGCATAATATAACTAGCTGTTTGAATTTTATTTCACGTAGCGTGAAATAATGAAATACGAATTATGAACTTGACTGTCTCTCACCCATTGATGAGTTAAAGGAAGGTAGAAAGACAGAGATCGATCTTACTATATACTTTAATATAATTAATTGTTGCTGTGGAACTGTTTACATGATGGGTTCATGTAAACAGTTCCACAGCATATTATACCAAGTTTTAAACAAACACCTGTAACGGAAGAATCCCATGTTAATACTCGTAGATCATAATGTTATTTGTTATAAATATAATGTGTTTTTATTACAGCAGCAAGCTTCTCTGTGAGTTGGACGACGATCCCAGCGACGATGTATTCTGACGCCAAGCTTCAGCCGCCCGCCGCCGTGCCTCTCGCAGCGCAGGCTACACTCAGCTGTGAAAGCTCTGCGCATCCGCTGCAAAAGTTACGTTTAGATGCATCCCCTACTATACTTCTATTTACTGAATTGTAGATGTTGTAACATTTCGTTTATTATTTTATTGTCGTTGCATAAACTGTTACTTCTATACCGAATTCTGTACCAAGTTACAGCTAACGCACTTCTAGGGACAAAGTCGATTTTGTGGAAACACTTCATTTGTTATGTAACGGACGAGTATGAACAAAGAGTATTCGTGCTTGACCTAAACTATATACTTATTGTTGTTAGAAGTTTTTGTCTGTCTCTGTATTGACTTTTTGCACATACCATATTCATTTTCATTTGGGACTAACCCCGCGTTTGACCACAACCTTATCTGATGGTAAGTGAAGACGAGGTCATTGAACGCGTGGACCCAGTAAGTGCCTATTCACTATCGCCTTGAAAATCCCAAGGTCGTATGTTCCGGGAAGAACAGACGCTAATATTTCTTTTTTAACATACTATTACGAGTTTCGTTCTTAATTTTGATTGTATAGTATTCGAAGAGCAAATTACCATCTTTGCATTAAAATTACAAGTACAATTAGGCGGCGGCGATTTCATAGATATCTTAGACTGTGACAGACATACTAAACAATACAAATCATACATAAGATTATGAGACAGATATAAGCGGTTCACGATGGCTGAGTAGGGGAATAGTATACGAGTACGTACTAAAGAGTTTGGCGCCAATATCACCATAACGCAGGTTATAAAAGTACCATTGGCATATTGACAACTTATATTATAAGCCTGGTCGGCCTTTACTGTCTTGTACTATCTGTACTTTGTATTGTCTGTACAGACTGCAACATTTTGGGGATAAAAATATAAAAAGAAAATTCACAAGGCCTTAAAACTTACAGTTTTTGGTTTGCTGTAATATTTAGGGGATGTAAGGGGAGAGCTTAACAAAAAAATAATCAGTATTAAATTTTTAACTGTTGGCGGGTATGGCTTCTGCTTTGAATATTTTAAAAAAATGTGTAAAAAATATAAAAAAAGCGTCTCTTTAATCTAAAACTGAGCTATGCCGGATAGCTTAAGTAATATAAGATTATTTCATTTGCTTCTACATAAGTTAATATACTAAAACGCGTATGTTATGTGGTTTATTATATAAATAATATTAGAAATAAGGAAACCAGCAGATAATTATAAGATTAAATACCTATCCACCCACATTATGTACCAACGTCACTTATGAACACATTAGTTAGGTCTTTTTATTTAAAGGTAAATATGTTCTATTTAATTTTTTATATGGAAATAAGCGGTGTGAATAATATATGGAATAATAATGGATTGAAAAGGAATAATTTACGTATAATATTAATTAATTTAAACTTACTTTAAGCAGTACCTTTGTAAGTGTTTATTTATTTACAACTTAATTATTTATTACAGAAGGAAGACTAACAAAATATATGAAAGAAAATGTACAAAAAAAATTAATTAGTATACCAAGGAAGCTGGCGGCATTGCCCCGCTGGATCGCTATGCTCTCAGAACAGGAAAAGCAGGATAAATGTTATGAAGCGCCGTTTGTATCGAGACCTCTCTCTCTCTCGAGATTGATTTTTCGTGTTTTTAACCCCTGACCGATAGAGAGACGTGTTATAAGTTTGACACGTTTGTCTGTTTGTCTGTCTGATGGGTGTTTGTCTGTGGCATCATAACTTAACAACGGATGATCAGATTTGGACCCATTTTTTTAATTTAATAGAGAATTATGGATCTCTGAAACGGTAATGCTAGATGATATAGATAGATAGCTAGATGGTCCGAATTTGATCTCAAATATTCAGGTTCATGGTGCGTTTTCGACATCTGAAACATTGAGGATCTGATGATACCAGTAAAAAGTAACTGGACTTCAATTTTGTAATATGAAATTTTAAGAATTGGAAGATTATCAGCCCGCCGAAACTATAATAGTTAGATGGGGTCTTCTCGAACTGAAGTCGAAAGGAATCCTGAAACATTAAAAGAGAAAAAAAATATTCTAAGATGGCGGCCAAAAAATAAATTATAATGATGTGGAGCTAGGAATTTTATGTCAGCCAAGGTGAGGTCGAAGGCCGAGCTCCGCGTAGGGCGAAGCCCGGACCGTCCTCTCGCCTTTAGGCGCCGCCGGTCTATGCTGAATGTTCTTAGCCATGTCAGATGAAAATTGGATCAGTGGTTCTAAGATCTTGGAGTATCTTGGGATGTTGGAGAATGATGGGATCTCTGGAACAGTTAAGTGGTTTGAGTTTGAGCTCCAATGTTTATGATTATGGTGACCTTCCCACATCTAAAACCTTGAGGATCTGATGAAGACCAGGAAAAAGTAAGTGTAACGTCGGAAGTTTCTTAAATTTTTAATTTATATTTATTATTAGGTACATTGGATAGCGAGTTGATTTCACAGTATGTAACTAATAAAACCGATATTACGTCACATATATTTAAAAATCTTTATATAGGTTATTTTATAAAATAATAATGTTGCACAAAAATGTTACGTAAAATAAGTTAAAAGAATGGCGCAGAGTAGAAAAAGAAATCAAGTAAGTGCACTACATCTGCGATCGGTGTTTTTCACCGCTTTCGCATTGTTTCATTCTTAAGTAAAAGTTTATCAAATAGGTAATAATAATACCTCTGCCATGTTTTGTGATATTAAGGCATGTTGCGTGTTTTAATTAAGATATTGTAACATAGATATTACATATATTTTACTTGGTTTATAAAAATAAGCTTGTAAGCTTTCAATATCATAATAAAATACTCGTACATTGTATTGCTAGTCCGAACCTATTTGTAAGTAAATTTTTAGAATTGTCCGTCTTAGGCACTGGTTAATTACTTATTTAATTTTTTTGCGATTTATCTTAAGTTATTTTAGAGATAAAATGTACATTAATTATTTATAATTTTTTCTAGATTATTTTAGTAAAATTAAAATTATGTTAAACCAGATTGCCTTTTTTCTATAATGTTTGTAAATATATCTCTAAAATATTATATGTACTTACTTAACAAAATATGTTTTATGAAAATGATATTATTAGAATGTGTAAATAATTTAAAATTTGAATTTCTGAAAATATAATTGGCGCATGAGTACACAGAGTGTAACAATAATAATAGCTTATTTTTTACACTTGTTTTATTTAAAAACCTTTCCTGGGAAATTATTAAAGATAATTGACCTAATTACCTACTTATAACTTATTTATTAATTAAATAATTACGTGGGGAAAACCAATCACAAATTATTACAATCATTATAAATCCCATCATTAAATTCATTCATTGTTATATAGAGCTTAATTTATAAACACAAAACATTCTTAAACTTTTTACTTCTAAAAAAATTGACAATAACTATTTAACAAAGCAAAAATTAACTATAGACAAAATATTAGGCTTATATCTCCTAATATTCTATTTCATTCATTCTTTTTTATTACACCTGTAGATAATTAATTTTAATCCAATATTTTTATTAATTCGGTAAAAAAGAGTACCTAATCATAAGATTTTATCGTAACCACAAAAATAATTAGGTATACACATAAACTCTCTTTCGAAACAAATGCTATATAATTGAAGTGATATTTAATTTAATTTTTGATAGGGAATCCTATCTTTCTATTAAGAACGGGCGGTACCGCAACGGCGTGTGCGCGGCGGATTGAAATTTAATACTACGTCCTGGATTAAAAAAAAACTAAATAACGATCAATATATAATAATTAATTACGAATTGACGTATTGACGAAGTTGGCAGAAACCAACATTATACATCCTAGAAATAACATCAACCTAATCAGTGCAACACTTAAGTTTGTAGTACAATAATTTTGTTAGGTAATTAACCAATTAACTACAGGCAAGTAACATAATATAAAGTACATGTTTCGGTGAACCTTTATTCGGAATATTGCGATTTGGATATTTCGTTTCTTCATTATTAATTTCATCATTAGCATAGCATAACTCTCACGTCAATTTCATCATTAGCATAGCATAGCATAACTCTCACGTCAATTTCATCATTAGCATAGCATAGCATAACTCTCACGTCAATTTCATCATTAGCATAGTATAGCATAACCCTCACGTCAATTTCATCATTAGCATAGCATAACATAACTCTCACGTCAATTTCATCATTAGCATAGCATAGCATAACCCTCACGTCAATTTAATCATTAGTCGTATTTAAATTCTACTCCTAAAAATTAGACTTGTTAATATTATACTTGTTAATAATTTGACCTTCGAAATTTTAAAATAATCGTAGTGTCCGTTTCCGAATAAAACCCTAGGAATTATGGGTATAGGTAAGTACTTACGTATCATTGAAATAAGAAAATATCCGGAAATATCCACAACCGGCCTCTGTTGGACCAGGAAATCCCAATTGTTATGGTATTATAATTATATAAATATATATAATTTAAATTCTGATCCGAAATGGATCTAGAGTATGTGTGAAAGTGCGATCGAATTTCAATTCGTTTTTTTAAAAAATGAGGCTCCATTTTCGTAAAAAGTTCGAATTAATCAACCATAATTTACATTTCGACATAGTCTGCTCTATATAATGCTATATTGGTAGTATAATATATACCCGTAGTTGGAAATAATCATCTCTAATAGAAGCTTGTTCAAGACTAATTGCCAATATAAAGGGGTTGAATGACCGAGCATGCACAGTACCTACTCTGTGTTTCACTGCATTGGCGTATAAATTATAAACTTTAAAAGCATTTCCAGCTAGATATTTTGCATTGTTCGTGTCTAAACTCGTGAAGTAGGATAAACATGCTGTTAAATAATTGTAGTAATATTGTACTATTGTTAGTAATAACATATAATAAGAACTTACAATTAAAAATGTAAATAACATATAATAAGAAGAGCCCCCTACTTATCTAACTTACCATTATAGAGATCTCCTCATTTTTTCCTGGTCAACAAATAAATAATATAATCAATATGCATTCTTCGTTACTACTCGTTATTACTTTAAAAAAAAAACGAAATTCTTTCACCTGCGTATACGTACAAGCGGGTTCTACAATTGTGGTGGGTTCTACAAACAGTAGATAAGATAAACAACCATGACAAACTTACTTACAGACAGACGTCGATGTTTCTCCGACGCCTAGGGTTTCTTTATACATTATCGAAAATGAACCCTAAAAATACAATAAGTAGTAATTTGTTTGTACTTTGGAAGTACAAATTTATCGTAAAGATCCTTCATTTCAAAAAAGAGATGGTTTCAAAAAATATATACGAGTATTTAGGTGTCCATACGAGTAACATCCTGTATCAACATGTTGCACAAAATTATTGGTGTCACGATTTTCCTAGGGCAAAACGTTTCTTTTATAAAACTAGGTTGTGCAGTCATTAACCTCTAACGCCTATGCAGGAATAGGGTCGTACAACAGGCAGGTATTTATAAAAAGAGCTATTCACTATGCACGGCAGAGTATTCATACATACCTGTAAGCCTAGCTGTGAAAAAGAAGCAAAAAAGAACTCTTTGGAATTACATAACTGCATCTTATGTTTTAAAACTGGAAGTTGGTTAAAATCGACTCACAGTTGATCCGAAAATACAATTATATTAAATACACATGGGTACATTGAAAAAAAATATTGTTTACTTAAAATTTGCTTGTTATATAATTGTATGTTCGGATCAACTGTGAGTCGATTTTGATTCAATTTGAGTCTAGTTAGTTTGTTCACGTCAACTGAGGAATTGTTTAATTCAACCAAGATCTTTTATTTATCGTATCTATCAAATACTGTGACCAACTGAATAAAGTTACTTTGTAGGCTAAAAATCAAACAAGTTATTTTTTCGGTGTATCTTAAAAAAATATTTTAATGTAATAAAACATCGAACATGTGAATTATACTTAAATAATTTTTGATATATTTCCATTTTCTCGTGTTTAATAATAATAATCAGATAATTTTTAGTAATAGAAGTAACCTAAGGAAGTAACTAACCCTCGCTCTCTAAAACAAGTACTCCTTTGACGTAAGCAGAGTTAGTTACTCGTAGAAAAAAACATCGTGTCATCCAAGGAGTATCAGTTTTAATTAATAATTTATATAAAAATGCTTCCGAAAAATATTATGTAGTAGTATTGTGAAAGTCGTAATATTGCATTTAAAAAAGCGGTCTCGTGACTTCATCTCCAGCATTATATGTACACGAGAAAATGTTATACGCAATAGTAAATCTTCAGGTCTGTAAAACAAGAAAGACTGTCTGTCGCCATACAGTGGCGTAGCACATGACACGAGCTGTATCGACCGGGAGCGGGCGACGCGCGCACTCAAATCAACGGAAGTCTGACCGCCAAATCGAAATTTAAAACTGGTTAATTTTAAAAATTAATTTCCATTTACCATTCTATTATTTATAAAAATTCTATTATATAAAATTGCTTTAATTTAATTTAATTTTTTGTTTTAAGTGTGACAAATTATTCGTCTCACTATTTCGGTTATGTTTAAATATAAAGTACAATTTTTTTATATATACTTTTTTAATACTTTATCTAATTATTAATTTATTCTTATGTTTTTCAGTTTTACTGATCATAAAATGTGTACATAAGAGGCCTTTGAAGTGCCAATACGGCCATCACGATATAGCCTGCGCCCAGTAGCCACTGAGTCGCGGAATCGCGTTGACGTCTAATCAAAGACAGACATCTTTCAAAGAGAAAACTCATTTTGAAGACGCTTTGAGACGAGAATGGTCTAGTGTTTAAAAATAGACGTGTCCTCTTAATTTCTTTCAAGGTGTTTTTGGTGCATATTCATACCAATTCGAGGAAAACGATGCTTTGATGAGACTGTTTTACTTCGCTTTTAGGAAGCTATTTTTGGTGTACACTATACGTATTTGTTACATAGCCGCACTTACATGATTACACTTTTTTTGTTAGTTTATCACACAATTCATAAGAGCCATTAGAAATTTGTTATTTTTGTAGAAACAACTTAAGTTAAAGACATAAAATAATTGCTGCAATGCGTACTCATATACATACCAATTATATTCTGTCTCTAATAAACTATGTGTTATTTTATTATTTTACGTTATACATATAACGTAATGAGTATACATATATTCATTATGTTTCTGGTTTTCATTTATATTTCACGCAGCAATTTCTTTCATAGTTCTTAAAAACGGATACCTAGGGTATGTCGTATGTTAGTTTATTAAATTTGAAGATGTACTTGCATTTCCCTTTCCTTATTTTAATATATTTTATTAGAAATTATGGTATAATGGGCTCTATAAAAATGGGTACAACTTTAATCTATGACGTCAGAACGGAACGTTTTCTTTACTGAGGCATGCTGAGGTTAGGTTATGTAATAGTGGTATAATGTAGTAAGCTTTACAATGAAAGAGATACCGAGATTTTCTAGTCTTTTAAAGGAATCTATCTGGTAAAGGGTTTCTGCTAATTATTTTGTAGAAACATGCTGTGTTTTCGTCAGAGAACCGCGTGATCAATAATGCAGAGTGTAAATACTTCTTGCGGTACGTAGTTGTATTGTACTTGTAATTCTTTACTCCTACCTAATATTAATTTGATGATACCTAGTTCGTTATTATAAGTGTTTTGTATATATGTGGAACATCACATTGAAGTGCATGTAAGGCGTAATTTTTATTAGTATTTCGATCGGTGTGAGTTGGTTATTTCTGGAATGTTACAAAAGTAACCAAGCAATGCACTAGTTAATCAAATTAGTTAATCTTTTTATAATCATAAAATAAAATTAATATAAACCAGAACCAGATTTTCAAAATAGAATACTCTTGTTTACAATTCCCAATGAACAATTAACAATATTGGGGAAATGCTAAGATTTTTGTTTAGCTACTTCGTATATAGGTACGTCATAATGTTGAATTGGGGCGCACCTCAGGATTATTTTTTCGGATAAGTTTTTATCATTATGATTATCGTATAATAATGTTAATGAAAATCTTTTTAGTAAAGTTTTCTTATACCGGATGAACTTCTGCCCAGTAATTTTGTGGTTAAAATGTTAAATACGATAATATAAACAATATATCAAGATTTATTCATCTAGATATTGCATGCAATCCGCCCTCTCTTTCTCCAAGCAACGATCCTGCGTCTAATAGTACATAACCAGAGCTAAAATTTCTTCAGAGCTAATGATAGCTTAACATAACTATGTTTTGTTCCGGTGTCTCGATGGCCGACCATCCCAAACTCCCAAACACTCGCTATGCTAATTCCAGTCTGAATCGATAACGTAAGGCTGAATTCTTCGCCCCGCAGACTGACTGGCGCCGATGAATATGACTGTATTGTAATGCTCTTAGGTCATTCGTAGGTAAGATCATTTATATCTATGATAATACTTGTAACATGCTGATCGTATGCGAAGAACTGACAAATTATACTCGTACGTAGATTATTTTCAATAACATTACGCAACCTCGAGTTACTTCTGCGGATGTTTGTACGGTGTAAGACATTAAGATGTTATTAAATACTTATTAAATATACATATAGTAGACCTTATTGTAGTCTTTTAGTTATACAAGGTCAGTAGTAGTTAAATTACAGGTATGTGGGTCACTTGAAATGTAAAGTAAATTAAAAAGAAGTAAGCAGTTGTATTTAAAGTAGTATTATTTTTCCGTAATAAAAGAGGAAATAACACTACGAAAGTAAGTATTCAGACCGAAGGTCAAACGGAACTCTATTTTTGTCACACTCTATTATTCCGTTTGTCGCAGACCTCTAGATGCCTCTAGCTTGTAATGGAATTGAACATTTCTTCTTCATATTGTGGGTTGTTGTCCCACAACCGAATGTTTATTTTAAAAAATTGTAGTTTTTTTTTTCTCTTGGTGTCATAGACTGTATTTTGACCCTTGAAGTGTATGTGTGAGTAAGTAGTGCAGTAAATAATTAGTATTTGAGACGGATAATAAATTAATTTTTTTAACCCCATATAATGGTGTATGGCTGTTTAGAGCTCACCGATTAGTGGACGAAATAAAACAAAAATAACGATTTGAGCGGTTGTCAAAGTAAGCAATTCTTTCTTACTTGTACTCTTAGGTAACTTAGTTATGTTATGTCAGGCATATGATATGATTTCATATGATTCTATGATAATAATCAGGACATTTGTTCATAAGGTTAAGGTCGAGTAGTATAATAATTATAGTCCGGGAGTCAGATTCTAGACCGGGAATGAACTTACGAAGTTCACTTGATGATCGTCTTAGGTAAAAAAAGGTAATTGGCGTAGTCCCATCGTTGGACTCTCATGCTGGAGGTCCGGGTTCGTTCTAGTTTTTCAGATTTTTTCGAAGACTTACGTACATTTACCGGCTGCTCTAACGGTGAAGGAAAACATCGTGAGGAAACCATGTTAATGCATGTTTAAGGCAAAAAATGTGAAATCGAAGTGAGGAAAAAAAGTGTGAAATCCACCAATCAACACTGGGCCAGTTCGGTGGATTATGGCCCGTAGCGAGGACATTAATGGGCTGATGATAATGATGAATAGAGTGGTCTGTCTAATCTCACATTCAGACAGACATATCTATTACTACAATAATAAGAACTTACGGAGCCCTAAATAGTTATTTTAAACATAGTTATGTTTGTAAGCTTGGAATATATAACAAACTTTGTAGGTCATACATAAGCTGTAAAAGTTTTATTTTGCGGTTACTTTGTTAGAGCATTATAGAAAGTTGCATACACACTTTCAAGAGAAGGTACAGAACTTTTTACATCAGATTTTACTAGATAGTTTCTACATTTGAATTATTCCGCAAAATATCGTTGGCTTATAAGAATATATAAAGATGAATGGCGACACAGGGCCCAGCTATAACAGGACCCTGGGTCGCCAACTATATAATATCAACGAAGACATGTTCGTAAATAATATATGTGTCATTGTAAATGTATATTTTTGCTAAGTTAGTATATACAAGTCGGGAATGAAGAATTTGTAGTACATGTTTTTTGGAATAAATGCACTGGACCTCAAAATGCATTGAACGTCTCCATTGTTTTTTACTTTCCTTAATAGGTCCTTTCTCTATACATGACATCCAAATTCGAAAATGTGCTGAACTTATAACTAAGACTGGGAACACGTAAAATTCATGCCAAAAGTGACAAGACTCCTAATTCGTGCAGTTTTAAAAGCATATGGCCCCAGAATGGAGCCGCTTGCACTATCAACTTTGCTAGGTCGACATCAATCTTCGTAAAGTTATTTCGTTCATCAATGCATCAACATTTATGATTTTTATATTGGTTCTTACTTGCTTACATCCATCCAGTTGGTTCTTAGGTATCCGTACCTTGAAGGGGATAATGGAACCCCATTGCTGTCGTTCCGCTGCCGTCAATCAGTCCGTCCGTCCTTCTGTCACACGTTTCTAGCTCGTTAACTGGATACAGACTTTAAAATTTCACATACAGCGCGAAGCCCTACTCGGACTTGGATATCTTCTTGTCAATTTCTTCAGTTACACGAAATATCCCTAAAGTTAAGTCTCAATTAAATATATGCTAACTCTTTCTACACCATGGCTTTAGATGCCACGAGACTTACATTAACGGCGTTTCTTGCAACTCTCCATGTGTGCTGATAATTAATCAGTTTATGTAACTTTTAATTGTCGTATAGTTCTTAGTTTTTAGTATACTTTTTCTGTAGCTTAGTTTTAGTTCTTGTTTCCATAATTAATTAGTTTGGTGAATGCAAAAATTTCGAACTTACTTTATATAAACTGAACCGTTAGAGAAACTCAATGGTCACCGTTCTCACGAGAATTCTTACGGAAGCAAATAAAATATTTCAGGCATAGCAGACCTGCTTAATAAGTGACCAATTAAACTGAAATTTAAGACTTAAGATTCAAGGAATCATCGAATCTTAGAATTTCCAGATATAAAATTTGTATTAGGTACCTACGATTATCGCGGTATCCGAAAGATTCGAATCCGATGTTTCGAAACCCAAATGGGCTATTCGGATAATTATTATTCTATTAAATACGAGTATACGCGCTAGTTTATTACCTATGCTACAAGGTAGAAAACCACAGGAGTGAATAGCTAGCTGACTTCAAGAAGAAATGTAGAGCAAAAAAAGTAGTGGTTATTAGGTTTAAGCTACTAAAATTTTGGAAAAATTGATTCTAAATTAGTTTGCTACACTTTAATTTTAATGCTGAAGTATCAAACCACACTTTTTGTGGAGTAATATGACCGGCTGGGTCCTCGTACTAATTATTTCAAAGGCGTGTAATATTGCAAGGATATTTTTTTCGTGGGAATTCTCGTTAGTTTCCCTTGATTTATGACTATCCCGGGAAATTTTGCAAGCCAAATTCTAAATATATATACTTATACCTACTTTTAAAAATAAGTATCTATGCAAATAATATAACTCTAAATATCTATGTAAGTACTTATTAGCCTTTTTGCTAAAGAAAAGTTCCAATGTTCTTCAGTTACCGAGCATTTACCGAGCCAAATAGCCTTTCCGGATCTAACAACATTCGTGCAACAACATGCCTACATCAGATACAATTTTAAAAAAATAATTCAAAAGAGGATATCTACTTTAGATTTTACTATAAGTAATCGTACTTGGATGAATAAAAAATTGGTATCCCTTTATGGGTAGTCCTTCCTTTACGAAACGTATCTATCCTATTTTATTTACATATTACTTATTACGAAATAAGTAAGAATGAAACCGAACTTGTAAGTGTATTTGTTTCCGAATATTATTTCTTTTACTTTTAATTTTGTGTTTATTATTAACTTCATATATTTTACTTTTGGAAGAAGTAAAACAATACTCATCAAAACAGTTCCTCTTCAGGTCCAGCAAAAATGTAAATAAATAGTTGACGATAACAAATAGAAATATATCGAAACTAACGTGACTTCAAAACGAACGTGAACATGAACAAATTGAAATGACACAGCCGAGCTGAGGCAAGCGCTATGGTCGCTACTAGCGCCCCCATGCCAACATGGCCGAAGAAGAGAAACTGCCGATACCCCCCACATTTCTTGAAAAGCTACTATTCTACACTACAGCAACATTTGTATTATTGGCCACATTCAGTCTATTCGCCTTCTTGTTCTTGGTACCATTTGTGATAGAACCTGCATTCACCACCATATTCATGCAATTTGATCCAGTGGGGGCATTATGCGTTACAGCGCAAGTGAAGCATTTGGTCGGAGCAAGCAACTGCACGTGGGCATCTTGCAGAGAAGGGTGCACAAAAGATCTCTATGAATGCACCCAGATTAGAGTCAACTATAAACTTGGGTACGCGGCGAATATAACAGCAACTGAATATGAAAATTTAATTAGAGTCGAAAGATCACTCAGACAGGATTACGATTACGAAGCGTCAGCTGATAAAATCTATCCAGAGATGGAAGAACCAGACTTACCAGACGCTTTGCCAACTGGTTTGCAAGGCAACGATTCAGAGTGGTATTTTACAGGAGCCCGTTTATTCCCGAACGTAAAAGGTTGTGGTTATCCACCCATGTTGAATTGTTCCGTATTTCTTGGAAAATATAGGGCTTTGGGTACCAACTACACTTGCTTTTATAGCCGTGTTGATCCTGGCTTGGTAATTACAGACTTGGATATGTGGCAAAACACTTTAAACTTGGTATATGCAATGGCAATACCGATACCTTCATTCATAATTTCCGTGATTTACTTGACGTTTGCATACTTTAAAATCTATAATACTGAGGAGGAGTCTGAACAAGCTCCATTGCAAAGTGATGCGGAAGGTATGGCTACCGGTGACGATGAAAAACCTACAACACCGGGATCTGATACTTTTAGAGAAGACCTGGCATGCTTTGGACATCAACTGAAGATGCAGCTGGCTAACGAGAAGCCCAAGGAGGGTTTTGAATCAAATAGTCCACCTATATCTAATTCTGCTTCGCTGTCCGGGTAAGTCTAACACAAGCTTTTTTTGTTTATTTTTATAATAATATACTGGAGGCCAATGTAGTCATCAGGTAAGTATTTTTAATTTTCTGGTTGGTACCTAGGTAAGGAGTTGTAAGTACCTACACACAACAGAAACAGCATTTGTATGTACTACAAATATTTGGTAATATTTATGTAATTAATGTAGTTTAGTGTCACGTAATGCGAACGTATTTTCTCCTAAAAAAGATAGGTACGAGTACTATAGATAATCGTAGTGTAATTTTTGCAGAGTTACGAAACATACTTTTTACAATAGGCAGTTACTAATAATAATACTATTCTTCTCTTAAAACAACATACTACTTAACTCTAATAATTTAAATGAATGAAATGTACTCGTATATTCATTAAAAAAACCTGAAACACTACGTCGACATTATTGTGAAAGCCTTGCCGAGATCCCGAGTTCACTTTGAATGGGTAACCTTATTATTACACTAGGTAGTAGGTACACTATCTTCCATTTTCATCAAATCTTTCTTCCGCTATACCACTGCCCAAGCCTCATCTAAGAGATGTGGCGCGAACGGGTAATGGACTCGATGTTATAATTTAGAACTATTTGCAAAACTTTTTATTTATTAGCTATAAAGTTCACAACTGATTGGAGCAAAACATTTAGAAGGAAAGCGTAAGAGGCGGTGTTTATCAAAGCGAACTTTATGCGTGTTTTTTTAATTCGATCGTCGCGTGCTACTGCACGTCTTTCGTCCTTGCCCGACGTCTTCTGCTAACATTCATACGTATTTTATTCCATGGTTACGGTTGTACCATCAGGTTTTTCAATTGAACAGGTCTACAAATCATCTCATTCTGTTAAACTCATAGATAGATTCATATAACTTCTTATCTCAATCGACAGGACCAAGTCATCCTTCGTGAACGCCTAATGTGAAACATACCACAATACGTGACGAGGTATGTCCTGACAAGGCTTGAGCTTCATAATTTTCCTATATTATGGTTTTATATATATAAGTATTATTATATCATTCTTGCAAAACACGCCCTACACAATTTTTGCTCTCGCACAAAATGATTAAACCCCATGTGCCAAGTTTTCATTCCATGATAAGTTAAGATTCAATTGAAATTGAAACAAGTGAACATCCCTACATAGAAAAGAAAGTTCCAGGTGCGTCCGTCTATTTGTGAAGACTGATGAAATAGAAGGCGGCAGAAGGGATTTTGTTCCAGTTTTAAATGATGTAGGTATAGAATGATTATCGAGGATGGTAGCTGTTAACTATCGATAATAGTAAATTAGCTGTATTTATTTAAATGTATTAGGGTCAAAGTCCGAAAAGGCTCACCGAACGATAAATAGACCACAACGAAGTTTCAAAGATTCGTGTGATCGGTGAGGTGTTGAAGTAATCTCAAAAAACCAATAAAGGCCAAAAAGCGGAATTCTTGTAGTGGTTCTTTTGATATTTTGTGTACAAATCCTAAAAAGGTATACTAAATCATAAAATAATATCATAATCACTTTTCAGCCGATTTCCGCTCATTGTTGGGTATATATTCTAAAAAGGTAAATTCTCAAAGGTTGGACCCATTCAAAGGGCCGCCCGTGAACCCACAAGAGTTACAAAATATGCAAAATAAAATCCTTTATATTAATGAAATATTGATAATAATCCACATCTAAATTAACTATATCGCTGAACTACGCCCAGAACGCGTTGTAGCATTATACACACGTGGTGGGCAAATATCAAAATAATTGCATAACGAAATTCGCTTTGTGGCGTTTTTGAGATCACCACAACGCCTTTTTACGTAAGTAGTTGGATCTGGGAAGTAACAATGGGTCGTGGTCGATATTAAGCTTTCCTGTCTTTGAGCCTTAAATATGCGCCGTATAATAATTGAAAAATCTTTTAATTGCGTACTACTACTACTACTAAATCCTATTAATCACATTATGTGCTACCATTAACTTACATATTCAAATTGCAAAGTTAGTAGGTACTACTAACATTCTTTATTATGGAACCTGCAGGGTGGTAATTATATTATAGCTTTGTTAATGTTGAGCCTGTGATTGTTACGTATTTCATTATAATTAAATTAATATTTTTTTCAAGCCTGCCTGCCTCTACGTCATAATAATATAGGTATATGCATAGTTTAACATTATTAATAAATAAATATTTTCTTTTACAGATGACAGGATTCCTGAAGAGGCGGTTTTGGTTATAAAGTGCATCACGAGTTAACGTGAATAAGAAACATTTAGGAAGAAAATTGTGCTATATGTGATTTTGTAAAACTGCTGATTTACTCGTACTTTTTTCCTCACAACTGTAAATGTGAAAGAAGAAAATTTTAATGGAAATAAGTACTTAAAGAACGATCGATGGAGATAAAGGTTGGAAAAGGGCGAAAGAGATTTTTATAACGCGTTGTGAATTAAAAAGATATTGCAAAACATCTCGTGATAGTATTTTCTGATTAATAATTAATACTTACTACATAAAACTATTTTTAAGCAAATTACTCAAAACATAATTGATATCGTCAAAGTAATCTCCACATAACTAAATTAAAATCTGTTTGATGCTGCTAATTATGTTAGTTTTGTGAAATTTTGCTCAAATTAAGACATCCATAAATAATAATTGCAAAACCCTAAATAGAAAATATTGTCACGAAATCAATTTACAATATAGACATAAAAGATTTTTATCTCCTAAAAATAATGACATATTAATGTATAAGATTTTAATATGCTCGTACGCTAATGGTGTCAAAATGCACGCGTGCTGATTAAATATAAAAAATTTAAGCAACATTAAAAATACCCTCTACAAATCTTTCAAACAACCACAACAAATAATTTCGGTGTCATGTTATCTTAAAAATAAAAGAAATGAGAAGGACGAAATTTACAACAAGATAAGGTAACTACTATCAATGCAAAAACTTAATCCACATGATGCTAAATCTAAATATGAATGGTAGTATTGTTCCTCTAAAACTGCCCGTCAATCTACAAAAAGCTAGTTATGAAAATAGATTTATTTTGTCCTAGATTGTAAATGATATTTTTAATCGTTGTAAAAATATTTTACGTGAAGTACTCGTATATTATGAAAATTCAAACTGTAATATGATTAATAAATTATGAATTGTTGATTGAAGAGCAATAGCTAGATATAATTTATTCAAAAATAGATTATGAGAATCTTACTAATGTTATAGAGAATATGATAAATGACAAGAAATGTATTTAACACGTCGACAAAATTTAAGAAAATATTATAGAAGTAAATAACGCAGTACAACACACTACAATATCATTTTAGTTGGTAAGAATAATTTACAATAATTTTGTTTTGTTTAAAGCGCAAAACAAACAGGCGGTGCGCTGACGGCACGCCGCCGGTTTGCACACCTCTTGCGTATGTTTTGCGCCGCTTCACTTTCATATATTTTGTAAGAAAATAGTTTGAAGGGGGCGGAACGCTGGCACAACGACCGGCGCGCCGCCTCTTAATCTTCTTGCATACAAAATGTATGAAAGCGACGGGTGCAAAACAGACAGAGGCGGCGCGCTGACGTTGCGCTGGCAGCGCGCTGCCGCACGCCTCTTGTATATGTTTTGCGCCTAACAGGCTCATTCTGAAAGATCGAATCTAGCGATGAAGCTCAGAGGTTTGAAAAATAATCAGTAAATTACTTAGGAGTCTACAGTCGCCAATTGAACGCTTTTTGTCAAGCTCTAGCGACGACACGGTTTGATTCTATAAGTTAATATTTTGCACAAACGTACTTTAACTACTACTATTTGAACAATTTTTGTTCAATTATTGTTGTTCAGCTAAAAAGCTCCTCACAGCAATAGATAAGTCATAATATATGTAAACCAAATAGGTATTTAAATCAATTCAGTAGTTGGTCGGTTTTGTTGGTCGGAGTGGAACACCTGTTTCAGAAAAAGACCCTCGCACAGAATTGAAAAAAAACTTTCTGTCTAATTTTTTGTAAGTTGCAGGTGGTAAACAGTTTTTGATAGCGACTGTACAAAATCAGACTCAATAAATTATGTGATACAAAATCCAACTACAATATACGATATAATCTTGTCGCACCTCACGACGGTACCATACGATACTAAACACTGTTGATATGACAAGGTTCCATCGTATTTTGAATTTGTAATTTATGACAAACAAGCAGAATAAGAAGAAAAAGAATCTTGTATGTATGGATATTATATTTACAGGATTATGCGAAATTTGTTTTCGGCAAGAGTCCAAAGCCGTAAACTTCTAGACGCTCAAGGTCAAGCCCTCAAGGTCATTGGCGACTGTATAAGCCTTAAATATTATGTTTTGACAGTAAGTATAGCAGTTTTACCGTGAAATAAAGCAAGTTGATAGAGTAGCAAGTTATTGATATTGATCGTGATCCTATTTTTGTCTTTATTTAGAAATTTAAATCACGTAACGTCTTTCTACTTCACTCTCACACAACTTGTTACACCGGAAAGTCGATGTATTCGCTTCCTGTTTTAGATAAACGTGCCTGGAAATCTTTGGAACCGGACCATATTTTATTTTCCGGTAAATAATTAAAGTAATACCAAAACATTGTTCATCTACCTATACATGTAAGTAATAAGTAAAGTAAATTAGAATTTAACCGTAACTAACGCCATGAATTGAATGAATCATATGAAATAGTTCCCGTAACACCACTGGTAGCCGGTATCGATTCTTCCGTCCCGTGCCTCAACTTTTTAAAAATTCATCGATACTTACTGTCCATACTGATCCGAACCGACTACTACTAACACATCTACTAGGTACTAACCAAAATAGAATTGATAATCAATATTTCCCGTATATGGATTCATAATTGCGTATCATTTATTTGACAATCTCAATTTAGTTGTTTGTTTAATAGATACATTTTTGAAATGAAGTCTGCAGTATTCACTAAAAGTTGGCTAAAACGCGTTTTTATTATGGTTGTCATAGTATGCTGTGGTTGCATATTTTTTTATAGATTGATATTTGAAGGCTTGTGAATAAATGCATTAATGATAGAATAGTTTCGAGACGTAATTGTTGCAACAAAAAATAATTTTATGTAAAGTTATATGAACTAAAATTCTATTATACTTACATTTTGTTTTTATTTTGGGACCATACTATTGGTTCTAACTTGTGTAAGAAGACAAAATTATATTTATAAATATACAGAAAAATTATAATGCATACATTCACAAATTCAATGTCTATTTAATTGACCATCTGAAATAATTATTGTTATATGTATATATGATGTAAAGGAAATCACACCAATCGTTTTATGCGGTGTTATAGAAAATCAAAATTCACAAAAAAGAACTTATTTTTTTTTTCATTTTTTCAATTCATATGTATGTAGGTATATGAGATGTCAAAATTGAACGGAAATTCAAAATCCTATTAGGATTTGGCTCAGAAAGTGCTGTTCGCAAAACGCTCCTTTAAAAATGTCCGTTCACAGAACGTCTACACACTTAGCAAAAAGGGTATTTTGAGAGCGTACATACGAGTATACTTACTTTATAAGTCGAATCCTTCTATTATGCGTAACTTATAACAGTTTTACCTATCATTATTTACGCACAAAAATATATACTTAATTAATCATAATTCAAGTAGACTGAATACAATTTTTGGTTAATGTGACTAAATCCTTGCACATTATTTAGATTGAATATTTTGTCGTTTATGTAGTTATTATTTTAAAGATAAAACTAGGTAAAAGAAAAAGTAGAAATATTATAATTGTTCATTAAACCCACCTTAATATAGTTAATAGGTATAACCTAAATGATGAAAAATGTCAAAGTTGGTGTCAAACAACAAAGATACTGAAATATGAGGAATCAAAGTAGGTACTACTTTGATTCCTCATATTTCGGTATCTTGTTGGACTGATAGGAAAGACAAATAATTTTCATTAATATTTTCATATCATTATTTTCGGAGAAAGTCGTTCTTCTTTATGAGGTTTCATCACCGACGGCATGGTTTATTTGCAGTCGAGTTTCTTCTAATTTTTTACTGCGGCAATAAAAGTTCACGTCACGTGCCTCACTCAGTGTGTTTGTTCATAGAAATGTGGCTGTTTTGAAACACTACATACTTAATATAAAATAAGTACTATTTAACAAAAACTATAAGTCCAATGTTGAACTCACTTATAATTAACATTTTGTTATTCCTATTTGTATGAAATAATTTAGAAAATATTATATTTGTTTTGCATATCGACGACAAAGTGGTTTCATGTTAATGTTAATTTCTTATTTATAAAAACCAAGGTTTTTAAGTAAAATAAAATATAATTGTGTAATTTATTATTTATACAGCTGTAATAATTTGTTGATATTTATCAAAAGCAGCATAACTTAAAGTTAACTGTATTTGGAAAGATCAAAGCTATTTAAATTAGCACATGTTTAACAATCAAAATATAATGTTTATTAATCGTATGTCATATGGAGAAAAAAGACAATAACCATTTGATTGTTAAATATGTGCTTTAAAATAACTGTTTTAGCACTATATCGTCGACATGTGATATCATCACTATTCATATACTTACGTAATTAAGATAGTTTACTATTAGTAAAAGTGAGAAGCAATCTGTCAATATCATATTGTAATTCAGTCAAATTAATTTTTGTATACTTAATGTATTTTGCGTTTTTCAGAACTATGAATTTTGGTTGTGTGTTGAAAAATTTTTGTGGTGTTAAAAATTATGCCTACCTACCTTTATGTCTGTGTAATTTTTAAATGGCAAATGTGTCTTGCCTTGCCTTCTTTTTATTTATTTTTAGAGCACTCAATCAATGCCTATGCGAATGTGATTTAATAATTTGTAGTCTGTCATCATAAATACGTTACAGTTTAACCAGACTTTCAGATATGGCTGTGGGACAAGATTTATATCACGGACACTGGAGTAACAAACTGGTAATCACGTGTTTGTCACCGAAATGAGCAATTATGTACATTCGCATATATTTGTACAGTGTTCAGTTAAGCCGAATATTGCCGATGAGACTTCTAAGTCTGCTCAAACTGTATCTACACAGACTACACATAAAACACTTTATGTAACATCTGCTCGGGAAGTCGCATTTTACTTGTGTGTTAACTATGCGGTAAGCGCTATATAAATATATATATAGGTAAGTGATTTCAATTTGTCCAATTTTTTTATTTTTTCTCACAGATGTTACATAAAGTATCACGCGTATCTTGTGCGCGAAGACCACGTGTCGCACCTCCTGTATCACAAACCTCGCCTAGGCATAATTTGCGACTTTAAACTCGGGCGACAATGTGGCCCTTAGCGCACTTGTTACACTAGATATATATATATTATCTCTATGTTGGTGGACTTTTTAAAATATTTAAGTTACCTACCAAGTGACATTGTTATTGTGATTATTAAATGCTAGCGGAATATTGTCTACCTAGCAGAATACTGTAAGTATTTGTAATATTAATATCTCCTTTAGAACTCATTTACATAATTTAAAATATCAATGAAATGTAAGCACATTTCTTTTTATTTTGCTTAAAAGTATTCTCCCTAACTGATACCGTTCCTTTTTTCTTAAAATACCAAATTTTTGCAAAGAATTACTTGTAATATTAGTTTAGACTCATTTTATGTTACCTACTTGTAAACATTAGGGGGAAATAATTCACTAAAACTTTCAATAAGATGTTACGTTCGACAAAGTAGATAAAAAGTCCACTTAGAAATATGTATTTTGTAATATATTTAATGAAATATTGTTTTCAAAATAAATTATAATTACTTAGATGTATTTGTAAAAGAATTAGAGTTAAGGACAAAACCTATTTGTAGTAGCTTTGCGTTGTCGGTTACACACGTGCTTTTAATAAAAATAAAGTGCTATTATAGTTTGTAAATTCAAAGTATAAATATACACATATTATATATATGCCATCGCGCAATAAACTAACTGCCCTGTTTTGTACTCTACTTAAAGGTATTAATGTGAAAATTGGTCGGTCAAACACTTTCTTATCCGACTACAACAAGTTTGATACACCTGTGTATTCTTCTCCTAGCTAAGTAAGGTAAATTTTGGAATTTGCTTTAAAATGTCACATGGTTATAAGCACGTGTGCAACAGGCATTACATCTAAAAAGCGTGGCGCAATATGTCTTGCTATACAAAGCGAAATATTTGAATTAATATTAATGTTCATCCTAAATGCGTTTTCATTCATTTGGAACTGTTGCCTTATAACCGTTTTGTACATAAACAAAGAATAAAGTTAGTAGTAAATAAAGTACACTTATTGGCTTCGATGTTGCGTTTTATTTATTCATGCGAATGACCTTTGTGCGTTCTAATTTAAGAATAGACTTATTGATTGTTTTAAAAATTTAATGTAATGTGGGTAGGTACTTACTTAATTACTACTACAGGAAGGTTGTTCTACATTTCAAGATAAATTATTGTACTGTAGTTGGCTGGGCGAATCAGTATCAATAACAAAAAACTGTACACCTTTTGCGAAGCGATTTTTAGTTTAATTTTCAATATTTATGTTTCCGATTAAAGAAATTTGTTTAATTTTTGTTTGGTAAGACAAAATTGATTTTATAACGATCAAAAGGCGTACGGAAAAAGTAGTTTTCGCCTTTAGTGCACTGCGATGATTTTGAAAACGGATCGGACCACACCCATAGAAATGTTTTTAACTTTTCTAGATTTCTATAATTTCGGTCCGCTTCCGCTTCAAAATCGCTGCAGTGTGATAAAGACTAAGTTATCGATACTGGAATTACCCAGCAATAAACTATTTTATCTTAAAGTGTTGATGGCGTAGTGAATCGATGCTATCATAGGTCTGGGACCTATTCCTATCATGTACAGTGGAAGTCACATCAAGCTATTATTGTCGATGTAACCTTGTCGCAATAAGTTTTTGTTATAATTCCGTGACTACAAAGTACCAAAGGTACTACCAAAGGTACTACCAAAGGTACTACCAAAGGTACTACCAAAGGTACTACCAAAGGTACTACCAAAGGTACTACCAAAGGTACTACCAAAGGTACTACCAAAGGTACTACCAAAGGTACTACCAAAGGTACTACCAAAGGTACTACCAAAGGTACTACCAAAGGTACTACCAAAGGTACTACCAAAGGTACTACCAAAGGTACTACCAAAGGTACTACCAAAGGTACTACCAAAGGTACTACCAAAGGTACTACCAAAGGTACTACCAAAGGTACTACCAAAGGTACTACCAAAGGTACTACCAAAGGTACTACCAAAGGTACTACCAAAGGTACTACCAAGGCTTTAGGCGTTTACTCGAACTTATCTTTACTAGTTTGGTTGCCCAGAGTAATTAAGTAAACATCCGAAACCTGCAACCCTCCAGACCTGTATCTATCTACCTGCAGTGTAAAAAATAATTGAGGGCATGATAATCAAATCAATAAACTTATTATTCGCCAAGATTCCGGGAGTAGTTCTCGTTCGATCCGCTGTTCCCGGTTTCCCATTGTCCCCAAATAAAGTTAAAACCAGATTTTAAATATCAGTATTGATACGGATTAAATTGGTTTTAACAAACAAAATATAAAGACAAAATTATTAAAAAAAAGTATTCAGCTCTATATTTTACTGTGCGTCACCAAACCTGCAGGACCTTTTCCAACAACAGGTGCAATGCCAGCAACGGCCACGGCTCGTAGAGGTCTGAAAAACAGGAAATATTAGTCGACATAGAATTTAAAATAGACTACCTACTTTATACGCCATCTATGAGGTGCATCTCGTACTAAAATGAACAACACTTCGCTGGCTTAGTGTACTTTCATTTCGTGTGGATGTGTTACAAAAGTTATTACGCTAGTGAAAAGATAGCGTTGTTGCACGTTGCTTTGATTTAACAAATTCCAAAGATTTTTACTAGAGGGCGGTAAAAACAATCTTACTTGAACCCAAGTTCTTCGGCTGGAATTCCAAGTTTTGCTAACTTTGCTTCGTAAGTAGCTAGAAGGTCATCATGAGCTTTACGTAAACGTGCTGCTTCGTAACGAAGATCCTCTACTTGCGTATCCTTCAATTTTAGAAGTTCCTAGAAAATTCATTAAATTCAGTAGATAAATTGTACCCGTGAGCTATGTATCTACTGGCGGCGCAAGACGGCCTTATAAAATAAAATGGACATTGTTTTACTTACACCTAATTCTCTGGGCCCCAAATCTCTTGCTTCCAGCTTCTTCAACTTAGCTTCGAGAAGAGCAGTTTTGAGTGATGCTTTTTGTTGAACTTCTAATACTGCTTTAGAGAACCTAGATTTTAATTCGTCCCTTTCAGCTAGTATGCGATCAAAACGCACTTGCAGCACTTCGTATTCCCATTTCAGTACCTCAAATTGTTTTTCAAGTAACGCTAGTTGTTTAGATTTAGCCTGAAATAATGATATTGCTATTTGTAATGTATATTGCTTCTTCTTATAGCGTATCCTCACCAAAGAGGGTCGTGATCATTCAATGGAATTAATCGCATAGAAATTCCTGGGTAAAATAAAAATGGGGTGGTATGCCTTTGTTTTCCCATTATACACACTATTATCACAGTGTTCAAGTATGTTTTCATGATGTTTTCCTTCACCGACAGAGTAGTCGAATACCGACTGAAATCTGTCGAAAACTGATTGGTCCAGGACATTGTTTGGTTTCGGAACCAGGCGGGAGTCTGGCGTCCTAGCCACATAACTACGATACCGATGCTCTTACAATAAATATGACCAGTAAAATAAAGGTTCTAACTCACAGCCAATGCAGCTTTATCTCTATCATAATTAGACATCTGCCGTTTTAGCTCTTTGTTATTATATGAAGCCGCTTCCAGAGGTTCACGCAGATTCTTTGATTCAAACAAAGCATCCCGTGCAATTTTTTCAGCTCGCTCTTTGACTTTCTGCATTTCCTCCATTTGTTGTTTCAAGCTGCTTATGAGACCTATAGAAACAGTAAAATATTAATTATTTGTAGTTGAAATTATTATACTTACTCATTTATTACAATGGCTAGGCTAGGATAGACTACAGCAGCGCAAACGTCGTCTTCACCTTTGAACCGTTGTGTACCATTCCTAACATAGCCTGATTATAAAGAATGATACTGAGTAAAATGTTATTATAGAATATATAAAATAAGTACTACACACCCAAGTTATTTAGCGTGATATCATTGTAATAGTTTTTCAAATCTGCAAATGCTCTTTCATGATGAGCTATCAAGTCCGATATTTGCTTATTCTTTCTTTCCTCTACTTCAGCTATTTCTGTTCTGTGTTTTATCGTTAATTCTATTTTAGTTTCAGAAAGTTTTTTCTCGGCCTTTTCTTCTATCATACGTGCCTTTTCTTCAAACTCTTCTCGAGTTTTCGACAACTCTTCAGCATGGATTAGTTTTGCTCTTCGTAGTTCGTCTTGACCAGCTAGAAACAATTCTCTCATTTCTTGTCTCAAATTTCTTTTGTCGTTTAGAAGTTCCAGTTCTTGTTCAGCATGCTCTTCTTTAGCAGCTTTCAAAGCTACTAAGTTTTCTGCCCTTAGGGCTGCTGCTGCCGCTTGTTGTTCATATTTCAAATGTTTAATCTTTTGTTTCTCTGTTTCCAAAAGTTCCTCATTATGTTCTTGTGCTTCTTCAGTAGCCCTCTCTCTGTTTCTAAGTTCAGCTCTAGCTTCTTCGAGCTGCTGTCTTGTTATTTCCCAAAAGGTTCGGATTTTATCTCTTTCTAACTGGAAGTAGTTACGTTCTTCTCTCTCTTTGTCTAGCTCTTCTTTTACTTTGAGCACAAATTGTTCGAGCTTTTCTCGAGTCATTTCTGAAGTGTCGACTCCATCGATAATGATCGCTGAAAAAAATTGAGACGAATTAGATACAAATATAAATATAAACTATTTAAATACTTTTTTTTTAAGTTAATGTAAAACATTTAACCTCCTTATTCAGTCAGTTCATATCAAGTTGGGATTACGCTGGGCAGAACAAATTTAGAGACTTTGAAATAATATTTACCTGGAGCCTTTTTCTTGCCTTCCTTACCTGCTTTAGGCGGCTGAAATTATACAACATATTTTTAACCAATTTAGTATTTTATATCCTTCCTAATACCTACATGCTTTTTACAAAATCTCTTTTTACCAATCCTTAATATTCTGTTCTATTCCTTTAGGAATCTGACCTTACCCGTGTACTTTTGGTTCAATGTAACATAGACTCACACCATGTAAACCAATATGTATTTTTGTTGCTCCAAGCAACAAAAATATAAATGGATTGTTTGCTTTCCAAGTCATTTCAGAAAGAAAGAATACCCACCCGCAATTTTGATATTATCAAACCAGGTTTTGACTCATATGTTGAACAAGTGTTTCTCTACATGTAGTGTAGGTTATCAGGGGTGCGGTAAACTGAAAGTTTTGTTATCTTATCTCTCTCTCTCTCGTGTTATTATTCCTGCAGTTTTTACTTTTCCTGATTTTGTGTACAATAATGTGTTTCTATCTATCTATCTATCTTATCTCTCATACAAGTACATACAAATCAATAATCTATTTTTACAATACATTATACCTTGCATATAGCATGTATTATTCCGTTATGTATATTACGAATATTTAGTTTCCTAAATATTATTTTTACTTAATATGTACCATTAACAATCACTTACCATTTTGTTATAGTACAAGAAGATTAAAGGTAGTAAATAAAATTATTTATAAACAATTTTTACACAGTGAACAAAGACCACAGTAACTACGAACAAAATAAAACTCACTAACAAACGTTGTCAAGATCAACATCAGTAGCCATAGCAACACATTAGCAACCATATCTTATGGAAGTAATCAGGAGGTCAATTCTCACTCAGTGATATAAATATCACCAATCACCTTTACTTATTTCTAAACTGTGGTACATATTTAGCGCTGTTTATTGAAGCTTTGAGATTTTCAGATACAATACAAAGCTTAAATGGATCTAAAGATACTCACACGCATTGTAAATACAATACAAGGCTTAAAAAATCTAAAGATACCTACTTACTCGCATAAATATCTCAAAATCTCAAAAGCTAATAATTGTGCCTACAAACTAGCGTTTCAATAAATAGCGCCAAATATGTACCACAGATAACTAAACTAAGAAAAATTATTTAATAGTTACATTACATTACGCGCAAACTATTTGGACGATTTCCTCAAATGTTCATTTCGATTTTAAATTTAAACGCAATCGAGAAAACGAAACGTTTTTCATATCCTTTGACATCTCGTCTATGGTTTCGATATATATCTATACTCTACAGCTCGCGAGAATACGTTTTTTGATATTTTCGATATTTATATCGATACATTTGAGTCGGAAAAGTTATCGAGTCTCGATATTAATACTAGAAATAAAGAAATAGGACAGGACAGGAGCACAGAACAAAGATATGATGTTTCTACGAAATGTTAATCTATTGTTAATGAATGAGTTTGTACCTAAGCCTGAGTATAGATGTTAGTCAAATGAAATATAAAATTTTGCTATATGTGGTCTAAATGTTAGTATAGTACTACGTTAAATTCAAATCATTTCTTTTGAATATGGCCCCTATTGTGGTTAGATTATTTTTATGATCTGCCATAAGATGTCTTCAAAGTCAAAGAACTTTTATATATCTGAGGAATTAAACTACCCTCCGAATCCCTATAATCCATATTCATATTATTTCCAAAGAGGTTTAATAAAATTTCTTTGATTATTTCACAAACGTCGAAATAGGTATATGACATAGAGTTACCAATATAATGTACATATTTGATTTCTGTCGTATATGATTATTTCCATGCTCAGGGGTGCAACAGGGGTGCTACCTTATTCATACTATGAATAATCTAAGGGTGCTACCATGCGCCGGTATTTCTGACGTTTTCTGAGTGTGCCAAATGTCAAATTTTATGGGATTTTGACGTTTGGGACGCTCAGAAAGTGTCAAAAAATAGGCGCGTAGTACGGGTACAGATTAGCGTTTTGTAAATTTCTGTCTCCATGGAATACCATAGACGCTTCATCAAAAACTTTCATTATACCTACTGCAGGTTTACATATACACTACTGCAGGTTTTATTATTTCGTGAATTCAAATTTCGTCGACGGCGCTCATTATCTTGGTAAACCTGGTTCGAGCCAGTGTCATTTTGCAGGGCTTCTTTTTTTCTTAAACGATGGAGACTGACTTTCTCCGCTCCTTTCTTTGGTGTTGGTCGGTCGCGAACGGGATTTAATCTTTTAATTTGTTTCGGACTCGTCATTTACACTAGCAATCAACGTCAGAAATTTATTAATATCGTAATAAGCGTAGGTTACTCTTTTCTTTAAAATACAGTTTTTTGGTCCAAATCCGTCGAGTAGTTTCGAAGCCAGCTCACTACAAACTGAGAGGTAACCGCGCAACACCTAATTTTCAGTGCTCACTTGCGCGGCCTATAATGTTATCAAAGGGAGACAAGCGCGAGTCAAGCATTTTTTTTTTTGTAGTCGCCGGACCGATCTTTGCGATGGTATAACTATTACTTTTATAATATTTAAACTTTAGTTAAACGAAGCTCTCGAAAGTACACATTTTTCGTTACACATTTTTTCTTGGATGACGCCTTTAACCTAACGTAAGACGTTCATTCGAATTTACGTCAAAAAGTTTAGCTTAGCTCTTAAAAGCTCTTAAGTCAGTTTTACGCCGGAGCAACATCGTGCTACATTATGGCATGCTACAATTACGCACATTATCGCAAAAGTCGCCATGTCACACAATTTTTACCCGTCAGTGCCCGGCAATGCCCGCCAATGCCCGCCGGTGTCTGCCGGTGCCCGTCACTGCCCGCCACTACCCGCCACTTACTGAGTCGTCACCGTGTCGTCACAGTGTCGTCACAGCGTAGTCACAGTGTCTTTCCCGAGTCGTCCCCGTGTCGTTCCCGTGTCGTCCAGATTACATTAGATACATTGCTTAGCATATATTGTGACTGGACGTTTTGGGGCTGGACGATTTGGGACTGGACGATTTGGGAAATGGATCTAATGGGAAATTGACGTTTTGGGAAATTGACCAATTGAACCCAAACGGTTTTTGAGTATCACTTCCATTGAGAAATACGAGTATATTATGTAAACGCTACAGTAGTGTTCCTCCGGAACACCTTGTATAATGAGTGCGACGAAGACACAGGCAGGCAGGTTGGAATGAGATATATAAACTTTTTAACTACATATTCTTCTCTAAAACTTCAGGTACACAATAAAAAAAATTACAATAAATCATGTTTTTTGTATAAATACAAGTAAAATTTTCTAATATATTTTGATCAAATTTTGATCTCAAATGAATTTAAAAATTGCTTGTCTCCATATTTCACAATATGTGAAATAATAATAAACCACCAAAATGCTGGCTCAAGCTCTGAATTTTATTTTATACGGAGCGATAGTCTTGAGCCTATTTCTGATTGATTATGCGCTTGGAAATGGATTTGTCGACATATTTCAGAAGATATACTGTAAAATTTTCTGTTTCATTAAGAAATCAATCCGAGAAGAGGCAAAATATGCTGCGCAGACTATCGTGCCCGAAAATCCAATAAGTCTACCTGTACTGTTTTTGGAAATATTTATCTTAACTTTGACTATAGCGGTAAGTATAATCTTATTTACCTTGTATTTTTATTTATAGCCGAATTGAAAGCCATAGGAAACTAGGGCGGGGCCATTTCAACTCCCATTCACGATACTTGTCTGCCAGGCAGGCTGGCGGACAACTTATGCTTTATATAAGTAATAGAATTTCTCATAGTAACTTTACCAACTCTATGAAACAAAAAGTCCTAACAAAAAAATATCCTTGTAATAATTGCTACAATTTACTTTTCTATAAGTACCTATGCCAGCTTTCATAATTTGTGATTAAATTACTATTTCCCAAGAATTTTAACACTACCTTCGTTTTCTGTGGATTATGCTTGAGATTATACTATACAACCAGACGTTATCATCCATGTAATTTGTAGTATTTGGGAACTTAGTGAAAATCACAGCTTCTAGTTCAACGTATTTATTGGACTGACATCTATAGTTTTTTCCTCTACCCACAATGACAAATTATGAATATACAATATCCCTCCACCTATAACTTTAAACTACATAACTTCTGCCAAAGCTGTGATGAGAATTGCACGCAGCTTCTTCGATACCTTGTCCGACTCCGCTACTATGCCGTTTGCTGTGCAATATTGCGTCAGACGAATCTAGAAATTTTTCCAATCATGGAATCGGTGATCAAACACCATATTTCCACCAAAAACTTGTGCCATTACGATAATATATCGCCACTAAACATTAGAAATGAGTAGGTTCGTAAGATACTCGTCGCCAGATGTAGTATTTGGGAACTTAGTGAAAATCACAGCTTCTAGTTCAACATATTTATTGGACTGACATCTATAGTTTTTTCCTCTACCCACCATGACAAATTATGAATATACAATATAATTAATAATAATATACAATTAATATAATACAATATAATTCCGTATAAAAATTATATAATGAAGGTGGAACCATAGGAATTCATTACTTATTATAACACTTAGAAGCTCTATGTGTATGAATTGTAGAAGTGTAAAAAGCTTTATGAAATACACAGTTCTTGAAGAAATACAAGCAGTTACACGGTAGAGACCGCATCGATGAGCTCCTACAAGAGAGCAAAGATGCTCTACAGCAAACAAACGAGTTCTTGGAGAAGTGGCGACTTAGACGAGTAAGAATAAAATGATAATAGGAATAGTAAAGGAATAATGAACCATAATGATTTGCAGTATTTTAACTTTTGCTATAGGTATCTACGTAGTCTGAGTTAGTTATTCATTATTTTTGCATTATACCTATATCTATAATTTGAATTACCTACTAATTTAAATCTAAATTATTAATAAAATATAACAGATTTTCCCAAATCCCACAATCTAGAATTTTATTATATTCCCATAGCCGTCTTGCACGTTATAATCGATAATTAATTTAAGAGTAATACCTATAATTTTTGGTTGGAAATAATCTACGTCATCGTTTCTCAACCTGGGGTCGCGATTAGGAATATAGGGGTCGCAATTTGTCCATAAAATAAGATACGTATGAGAACAAGCGGTTATACGTGTCTTGTAGTTCGCTATTTGTGGCAAGCGTAAACATTCTTTGTCACGTTAATAACGTAAAACTTTGATAAACATTAAATTACTTTGAAATATTATAGCCAGGGGGGTTGCAAGGTTTTTTACTTAACTTTTTGGTTTTTTAGTGGGTAGCGACACTAATAACTCTAAATAAAATATTTATGAAACCCTCGACGTACCACTGTGGAGATCCCCTTACTTTTTCCTGGTCACCATCAGGTCATCAAGGTTCCAGATATGGGAAGGTCACCATGGTCACATTTAAACTCGAATCACCTAACTGTTACCGTTCCAGAGATCCCATCATACTCCAACATTCCAAGATACTCCAAGATCTTAGAACCACTGCGACGCGACGGACCCAATTTTCATCTGACAAAGCTAAGAACAATCTCGCCAAACTCTGTATTAAATTAAAAATCCGAGTCCAAATCGGATTATCTGTTGTCAAGTTATGATGCCACAGACAAACAGACAGACAAATGTGTCAAACTTATAACACGCCCTCGATCGGTTGGGTGTTAAAAAGGTTGAGACACGATGATCTAAGTCTTATGCTGATGCTGCTGAATCTTCGTTTAATTGAAACAACGCACCATATACTTCAAGTCATCTATACAGTTACGTTTTAATTTCTAGATAAATTGGCAAGTGCCTACCAAATATGATTATTTGGATGATGAACCCCAGGAGATCAAGCCTCTCAAACTAGAAGTACCCATTCTTCATATGGCTATAATTGATGTAAGTACTCGTATAAGCTTAAACTATCAGACAATGTTTGTTAATTTGCAGTTAATGGAGGGCAAGCTTTTTGTTTGTTTGTATTGTACCACAAATACAAAATGTAACTGAAAATATAAACTTATTCAAAACATCAAATTCACTAGTACAAGGCGGGCTTACCCCATAGGGATCTTTTCCAGCCAACCTTTGACTGTTCATACATAACAGGGTATAGTACATTGCTTGCTTACTTGCTTATCGTATGGTTAGTGGCCAACCTATTTGTCAGAGTTGTTCAGGCCGCCTGTAGGCATCTGACATGACTTATCGACTGCTGTTGAACGACAACAACCGGGATCGACTGCTTAACATGCTTTCCGAGGCACGGAGGAGCTCAGATGAAATATGCCACTAGCGGTCACCCATCAAGGTACCGACCGCGCCAACGTAACTTAACCTGCACGATCACTTTCGGACCGTGCTCGCAACCAGGCTACGAGCTCCTCTATAGTACATTATATTTAGTATGGGTATGTACAACATTAAAACACGAATTTCAATGTGATGTGTGTTTAAACATGTAATATGGTAAATATTATACTTGGGGGTAAAATATAGATAATTAAATAAATATAAATAATTTGGTAGTGGTAGATCCTAAAGTGAAGGATCGCCTGGGGTGGTACCACCCTCTTATCTATTTCTGCCGTGAAGCAGAGATGCTTGCATTTCTGTGTTTCGGTTTGAAGGGTAAGAGAGCCAGCGTAATTTCCGGCACATGAGGCATTCCATCTTAGTCCTCAAGGTTAGCAGCGCATCAAAAACCCTCTAATATTAATAAAGTGACGTGAGATGTCTATGGGCGATTGTGACCACTTACCAACAGGTGGCCCGTTTTGCTCGTCTGCTCACCTTATTTAATAAAAAAATAGGTTATAAAAGTTATAGTTATATAGATTTATGAAAGTCAGATCGTGGACTTAGTGCGTTTGACGTCGAACGTGTTTGTTTTATCGCTCCCCACTACCACTAAATGAGCGACAGTATAGCCGACAGGATAAGATAAGAAACAAACAAAGTGATAAATGGAATACAAATATCTTTCAAATTATGATACCTAATTTCGACAGGAACTTTCGTAGCATTGCTTTGGTTATGGTACTAAAATTACGATTCGTGGGTTCCGGTTTAAATTCCAAAACAAAAGCTTTTTTTATTGCCATTATTATTTTTATCCGTACTCCGAAGGTGGAAACGTAGCCCTATTGCTGTCGCTCCGTCGTCCGGTTGTCCATCCGTCTGTCACACGGGTTTGGCGCCTAAACGAAATAAGATATACCTAGCTTTCAATATTTCACATAATACATTATGTATTCCCTTGACTCAAACGTAAAGTTTTGTGAAATGAGTTTTTAGTAGGGTTCCGATATAAGTAAAGGGAGTCGGTGATAAAATATATTTTTGTACCCTATCGTATGGGTATCGTATTGTGGAGTAGAGTAAGAATATATTTTTAATTATTTTTTCGTAGAGAAGACGTAAGCGCCCGTCAAAGTTGTCAATTTTAGACTACTTTTGTTACCAGGTTTATCTCGTGAATGGTTAATACCGTAGATAATTCTATCAACTTGTAAATTAGCCAAAGTATTTGTTATATCCTCTATTTGAACAACAAGCACTAAAATTTGATACATCTGTAATAGTTTGTAAGTTGTAAGGAAAAACGTTAAAAGTTTTTTTCACTAAATGCAAATAAGTCCTTGTATATGGATCACAATTGTTATGGCGAGGCACTCGCAGTTGGCCAGTTTTGGCCAACTGCGAGTGCCACGCATTAATACAACGACAGTGTATACGATACCGACACTATTCACGCCATTTTACAGGCTCGAGGTGCAGCAAGAAACCAATTAGAAAGAGGAGACGCTGGTGATGCAATAAACTTTATCGATTCAACTGTCGTCTCAATTTCGTCTTTAGTAGATGACGATGATTTGATTTCGGATCAGTTTATCGAAGACAAGCCTAATGAAGAACCAAGAAATGTCGAGTTCAATAATCGATACTTATGGGACGTCATGGAAGAAGACTCTAATAATTTAGAGGATTAATTTTTGTGGTTGTTATGTGCTTATTCGAAAGTTAAATTACAATGTAGAATCTGTAAATTTGTAATTTTTAAATTGATTCCTATTTTAATATTGATTGATTACTCAGCATCAGTGGGGCAGAAGCCTACCCTTTGCACAACAGTCAACTTGACGTGACGTGACGTGACGTCATATTTTTTATCAGGAAACTGTTTTTCATACTTGTTTTCCTCACGATGTTTTCCTTGTTCTTATAAATAATCTCTTATCAAATATCACCATTAGAACAGTTAGTAAATATAGGTAAGTCTTCTAAATACCTCATTGTAATTAATGAACCTAGATACTCGTATTTTATAAATTAAAAAATTGTAAAGTATACTTTTACTTGCTGGTCTATTCTAGTTTTAGGGTTCCGTCCCACAACGCAGCACTTATAAGTTCACTCACATTCAGAAATTGTTTCCAATAATCGTAACTTTGTTGTCAGTGAGTTTCATGATTGACATAAAAGTTTATTGTATGGAACACTGTGCGCAAGTTCAAATCGCATTTGATCGTTTTTTTTAAAGAGCATGCAGCTATAATCTATAGCTTAGTGCCAGCTTCAACCCCTGATACAGATAATCTCAACAATCTTCACAAAGGTTCACTTCACGTCTCTCATTTCATATCGCACACTTTGAGTGTCATATGTTCATTACAATGACGGTATTAGAGGCATCCAGGAAACCACCCCAATTAATTTATTTCACACATATTGAAGCTTACTCGTATAATAAACTGATCCGTTCTTCCAAGGAAATTTAGATTTTTAATTTACGTTGTATAGGTAGTTATAGTTATAAACTGATAGAAAATGTATTGAAGAAAATACGAATCATTATTTTATAGGTAGGTACATATAGATATAGTGCACCAATACAAAATATTTATTCCTACTTATTCATGGGGAGTTTGGATCCCATGCTATAATTTCGTTTTGTAATTTGCTCAAACAAAAAACACGTGTCTAGGAATAAAACATGCGGGGAATCGATGTTCAACCCTTGTTCAAGATCCCTAATTACAGCATAATGATCTAGCGTGGTGATCGGGCACAGTTGTTATGATGGATAGGTCCACGCCTTATAGTTTTATGAGGAAATTACGGTTTAAAGTTTGGCTGTGACTTAGGAAATAGTCAACTAAGTAATAACATGGGATGATTGGTTGTCCTAAAAACATGTACCATACTATAATGGAATGAAGATGGACTGGATTTAATAACTGTATAGGTTGGAAGTTACGTCCAATGGCTATATAATACCTATATTTCACAGTAGGTACATCGCATGATAAGTTAGGTTGATATTTCGGAGTAGACGTCTTCAATATGAGAACAGAGTTCAAAAAGTTTAGAAACTCAATAGTAGGCGTCCGTGATCAGATCACCCAACATTTATCACTCGCTGAACCTTTTTGTCCCATTCTATTCAATACTTTTTGTACGGAAGATTAAATTTCGCACGTCTCGTTCGTGGTCCAAACCATTAATACTGCACCACCATTTTCCAAAGAACTCCCATTTTCTACGAGAATAGGAAGTATCGCACGAACTTCAAAGGGCCCCGCTTAATTTGGTGATGTCCGTCCCCATCCTGCCATTGACTTTTTACTTTTTTACCGTGTCTGGTTGCTGTTACTGATTATGATTTTTTGCGGGTTTCTAAATTATCTGCTGAGCAGGGCCGTATTGGTATTTGACTAGGGCCATTCTCTTTTCATCATTTCAAAGATTTTTTTCTATACTATGAACATAAGTTTTCGTTTAAAATGACATTTAATGATATTATGATGGACCACTTTATTTAAAATTTTTAAATTCCCTGTCTGTTACAGGGAATTTAATATTAATATTAATATGGAATATTGGTCGTAACGACATTCGGTAATCAACACCCTAACAACTAAAGACGCATGTCCGACAAAAACAACAATACGAGACAAATTGCCCAGAAATCACTGAGCCACACACCCACACAACTCATTCGACTTATTTTAAACACTGCTGCAATCAGTCTATTGTTTGAATAAAGTAATCGTAAAATAAAATCGCTTTCGTAAAATTCGACTCTACTTTATACATATTCCGATCTATAAAATCGCATATGAAAATGTTGTTCAAAATCGAATTTCAAACGTTTGGAATAATGATCGTTAATACGACCACTATTCATATAAACCACGAATAGAAGAATTCATTGAAAATGAGAGATCAAGAGATGTCGGTAATGATTTTTAAATAAAATACCATCGTCTCTCATACGGCACGCTCAAGACACGTGCCCCTAAACAAAACCAAAAGCGTTGGTTTGGAATAACAAAACCCTATAATTACGGATTTCACTATATTTTCATCGTCGTTGTTTGTCAATTGGCTTCGATAGGACAAAGATAGGACTTGCATAGATATTATGAGGAATGATTGAATGATTACAAACTTTTTGGTTTTGTTCAGTAACCAATATTGGCACTATGTAGATATTTTTTTACATGTAAGTACATAATTTATTTGTACTAAATGTGCACTTATGCCTATGTGCCAAAAAAGACCTGGATAAACCTAATGAAGCTTTATTGATAATGGAGCTGATAAATATGCCATAAAGTTCACGTGTGGAACCTAAACAAAATATTTTGTGTATAGCATTAGTCCACTAAGACTCATTACATTAGCATCATCATTGATAATTAATGTTCGTTTTTGGATGTTGCGAATGCTTGTCATTTGTTGTGCCCTCAGGCTTGGTTTCACTGATCTGATACTCGGTAATGATGAGCTTGAAGTTCAGGTTCACTACTAGTCAGATTTCAGTTTTTATAATTTTAAGATCGTCAGATAATCTTAAATACCCTTTTCTTGAAGATATAGGCGAACGTGATTACTAACCATAATCCTTGTCTATTCATAAAAGAAGAAATCCCAGAAAAAACATACATAAATGTGAAAAAACGCTACAAGAAACAAGTGGACTGTCGGCTTCGCCGATAAAATAATTGATATCTAAGTGGATGCCAATTTTAATTAACCTTCAAACTTACCTACAGAAACATATAACATTGTTTAAATTATTTGAAAAGAAAAATTATTCCCTTGCTTATAACTAAATCCCTAACTTGGCTAGGTTTCACATAAGAGTCATAATACAGTCCCTTTCAAAGTAAAATTTCATTAACCGTTTCTCACAATAAATGACTAAGTGGAAATATATTAAATTTTTAACACGTGTCGATAAAATTAGCCCTTTATATTTTACAAATGAGTGTGCAATATGAACTGCACCTTTGGTCATGCTAACTTTGTATAGGTAGATGGAATTTTGTGGCGTTTTACTAAATGGATTTTAGTTTAATAATATTTTGTACAATAAGTAGGTAATCGGATTTAATAAAGTTGGTGAATGCTCTTTTGTCAAGATTAATTATTGTCTGCATATCAGGTACCTATTAGGATTTAGCCGTTGAATAATGTTCTTACGATTATTAGTTACTTAATTTAACTTAAATTTCAAAGATTAGGGATACGCGAACATTTGATACCATTCGCAGTGAAAATAATGTGCTATCTATAAAATATGCTTCCTTCTAACTCTATCAGAATATCTGTACTCGGTACCAAAAAGCAATATGTAACGAATTTGTATTTCAATTTCGTACCAATTTTGCATACGGAACCCCGTCACCGCATAACACGGGCAAATAAAATGCAGTATTGTGGTTTTTACGATGCGTAAATATTTTTTCTTCTCGTTTTTCAACTTTTATTGGCGCTTGCAAGGTGGAAATGAAAAGAGGATTTCTCCTTTATAACGGTTTGTTATTGTCGCAGAAATTCGTTAATAACACACGTCGGTGCTGCGGATTTTATATTCAATGTTTTTGTACAATTCAGAGTTATTATCACTCCCTTGTTGCTTCTGTACCACGCAGGCTTAGTAATATTTTGGTAGTGGTTTCATAATTCTCATTCGTAACTTAATATTGTAAATATGAAATAGAATCAAGGATTTTTTTGCTTTTTGAGTTCTTGGTATTAGAGATACTCGTATATTCTCCAGTATCCGTATAGGTATAGGTATAGCATGAAGACAAGAACATTATTAAAGTAAACACATCAATTAAGGGTCAAACGCGCGCGTCTGTCTCGGGGGTCTCAGAAGCGGCACCATACATTTTCATAGTGTTTAGTATTGTCGCGTTAGCCGCGGCGCGTCAGCCGCATCCTCCGCGATGATCGACAGTCCACCTTTATGTAAAAAGGGTTATTATAAAATAAATAACTATTTATTTAAACGATAAAGTGGCTTGGTCCCCACATCATCTCCAGCTCTGCACATTGTTTTAAAACCATGGATGAAAGAAAATGTAGTTTCCCTCCCCAGTGAGGCGGGCGATTGTTCTCTCATGATTAAAACTATTAACATTGTTAATTTTATTGTATATTGAGATATAGGTATTAACTATAATGAGCATTGCATATTTATTTAAAAAAATATGCTGCTGATTGTTTCCTGAGTCGCTTCTTTTCTTTCGGCTATTAAACCTTATGAAGCGGTAGAGTAGAAAAATGACTTTGTAAAAATAGAAGTCAAAAATATTGAAACATGATTGATAAATCATGAATAATTGTGTGAACTGAGTAGCGAAATTTTATGTGTGAAAGTAACTACCCCAAAATTCATTTATAATGAAACCTTAAACAACCCCACAATATTGAAATTATCGGTGATCGATGATTGTTACCTTGTCTATATGCAAATTTTCCATAGTTCGCGACTGCAAAATTTGAAATTCAAATAAAACTATTTGTTTATTTTTTCGATACGCTACCTAATAGTCCGCACGTTATTGCAGTATTTTGTATGCAAAAGTGCTTATTTGTTTGGTTACGTGATTTTGACTATCAGACTTTTTTTGATTGGATTTTTGATGCATGTCAATCAGCTTGCCAGCTTCTTGTTGATTGATATGTTGATTCATTTGCAATGAATAAAAGCTATATACATAGTCAACAATAAAAGTTGAATGATTGACTTTTTATTCAAATTACTGACTTACTATCGAGAAGCTTATATACTCGTACTACACTATACACTACTATACAGTATTGAAGCTTCTTGCTTACAACCAAATGAAGTATTTACGTATCAACGAACTATCCAAAATCACTTAGTAAGTCAAAATTTATTACTTGGTAATTACTATTTAGGCATGTATTTGTTGAAGTTAGATTAACCGTATAATGGACTATTTTGTATAAGTAATATGTATTTAATGTACCTACATATATGTGTAATCAATGTTGTAGACCCTATAATTTATGGATATAAGTACGGGCTGAAAGCATACCCTATATACCATAGGGAGTTCTGGCGGGGCCATTTCAACTCCATCCACAGCTCTCGATGAAAATATAAAAGCTTTCAAAACCGCCTCACCAACCCATACATTGCACTTTATCAATTATACATATAATAGGATATCTTACAAATTGTTTCAGGAATATTTGTTTTATAGCTGAAATAAACTTGGTAAACTCAGAAGTAGGTGAGTAGGTATAACATATTGAAGTCTGGCTTCTTCAGTTCTGTGATCAACGTTTCTCAACAAGGTACCACTAATACTTCGTTTACTTTGCTTCCCATAAAATATACATTTATTATATTTCGCTCCGCGCACCGGGGACATTACAAGGACACTTGTTCAAATAAAACACACGAGTCTATTTATTGAAAGTATATTTTCAAGTAAAGATTACATATTTTAAACAAGTATGGGTAATAAACTTATTGGCAGTTGAATTCAAAATAATTACTAATAATATAAATTGCAATAGCATATTCAAAGAACAAGTCACTTGGTATGACTATTACAGTAGCTAATCTAAATAATGAAAGTTACTACAATGCTATACTGAATAATATCTTAACTAAATATACAGGCCCTTTTTAAAGTAATTTATACAAAATAGATCACACAATCTTAAAACTATAAGTATGAATAATAGAATAAATGGAAATAAATCTAAACAATAATGATGATAAATTAATTAGCAAATGAAAGCAAAACCAATACAAAATATCATAAGAAACTTGCAATTTTTTAATTTACAAACTGATAAAAGTAACTTACAAACATGAAGAAGGTAAATACGGATAAAACTTAAAAAATAGATTAACTTGGAAAGACTCGCAGTAAGATTTAATCCTAGACATTAATATTATATGAGTTACACAATTATATTGCTTAAGAAATTCTGTATGTCGTTACATGTTATTAGTTATTACACAAATTAACATTATACGAGTACATTACACCGCAACAACAGAAAGCAATGGGCAGTAGTTATAGTATAGATAAAAGATGTAAATTATGGATATTAAAAGGTGTTAATGGAATTTATTTTTGTGACCAAAGAACTTATAGTTCTGAAGTTATCTCTGCAAACTGCCTTATAATATAGGTAGTACTTAGATACTTCACCAATACTTAGTATAAATTAATTTCATTGTTAAAACGATACAGTTATGGTATTTTAAAAACATACTTTAGCATCTTCTATACTGGGTAGATATTATTTGATCAAGTAAAGCATTATTGTAGTAATTTAGAAAATTCCACCTACAAATGTTATTCTAGTAAAGAACAGTAAGCATACCAATTTATGTACAAAACTCTTAAATGCATATTTTATTGCATTTGCGTGGGACTTTGTGCTGGCGAAAGTAAACATTACAACACTCGGTTCGGTATCTTGGTAATTTTGGTAAAACATTGAATCACCTTATGTTTCCAATACTTTTCTAAATAAAACAATATTGACAAGCACTAAATTATTGTAAACTACATTCGCTAGCATAAAGCAGCAAAAATTAATTAGCAAATAAGAGTTTCCAAGAGATCATTAGGAAAACTTCTTTTTTATTTAAACATTTCCTTAAATAAATATCACATTTGAACACATATCCTTCCTTACTTTATAACGCTTTAAAATAAATTACAAAATTATAAAAACAAAAATGTAGCTATGTGTAAAAAAATTGATCCCGAAGTGGTTTTGTTCCCACGTAATTTCCTATCACTTACATTTCCTAAATTAAAAACTCTCTTAAATTTTTGATCTTTTATCGGCTTCGGTCATTAAATGTATACGAGTAGTTACTTGATAATAAAATATTAATTGATTGATACGAAGTTTGGTGTATTGGTATTATGTACTTCTTGATAATAAGACATTAAATGATTGATACGAAGTTTGGTGTATTGGTATTATGTACTTCTTGATAATAAGACATTAATTGATTGATACGAAGTTTGGTGTATTGGTATTATGTACTTCTTGATAATAAGACATTAATTGATTGATACGAAGTTTGGTGTATTGGTATTATGTACTTCTTGATAATAAGACATTAATTGATTGATACGAAGTGTGTTGTATTGGTTATTATGTACTTTATTTAAAATCTTAGAATTATTGAAAAGTGCATAAACATGACATCAAATACAATTATGGTTCCCTATTGGAATATGGTAGTTTAAGTATACTATCAGTAAACTACTGTACTGCTGCAGGATAAAGAAAATTTAAAAGCCTCGATAAATGTTCTACGTTTATAAAACTAGCATGAACTAAGAGTATTTACATTTTTATTTTAAACTAAAATAGAAACTAATAAAGCTCATATCATTTCTGCCGCGGTAACGATCTCAGATGACTCCGCACGCTAAACACAGTCCAGCTGTGCGCTGTGTGACAGTGTAACTGTAAGGACAGATTTAACAATTAGAATCGTGTTGCCAGACCGACTGCTGGTTTTCTGGTTCGAGTGAAAACTTGATAGAGGGAAATACAATTCATTTTGCTTTCTTCATTATTTGGAATCTTTAAAAGAGCTACAATATAATATGAATGAAGTATTATTAGGGTTGTAACGCATAATGAGGATGTAAACCATTTCAGTACACAAGTTAATTCAGCACTGCGTCCTTTATATTCGAATGCTTTATCCAATCAATTGATATTTCAGTTTTTCTGAACATGAAGTGTCAGACTTTCATAATTTACGTTTACCTAATAAAATGTCTTACAATCTCATTTGCTAATATGTAAGTATGTAATTAGACTTGCTGATGAAGTGCGTTCAAGCGACATATACTCATATACTTAGATAAATCGGAAATTAATAAATAATAATATAATATCAAAGGTCATACATTAAAAACAAAAACAAATAATAAGTTCAATTTAAAGATTAATATTACAAAAATAATTTTTCACGAAATTCGCATTGCATTTTGCTATTAAACATTCGCTTTGGCAATATTTTTTTAACATTGGTAATTTAAAAAAAAACTGAATATGCTAAAATGCTTGTGCTGTATAGGAGTGGTCCCCCACAATGGACCATAAATATACTATTCAACTAGTATATTTATGGCCCAGTATGGTCCATTATAAATTTTATAATTAGGTACAATATTAGTCTTTCTTAAATAATTTTCGTTACAACCCTAATTTTTCTTTTCCTAATTAATTAAACGGGAACTGATATTTCTTTCAGAATCACACCGAGGCAACGCCGATGACTGTGTATTATTTTATCAAGTTCGTAAGAATAGAATATATTTTCAGCAAATCTGTTCTATATTATTTTTAAAACCGTCCAAGTGCGAATCGGGCCTCGAGCAGTATTGATACGTACGTAGGTACTCTATAATTATATATATTTGTAGGTCAATAGTTTGTAGTAGCTCGTTTTAAATTTTTTGTTTAAATTACTTGTAATGTAATAGTATTATGATACAAGTGAGCTATGTTGGTCATTACACTCGAGGCTGGATTTCGCCTCGAGCCGAAGACGAGGGTGTAATGGAGCCGAGTGTGTAATGACTGACCAATGCTCACGCGTTTCATACGACGTTGTTCAACACACTTGCGGGAAAAAATAATTCATTATCCGAAGAGAAGAGCCGAAGATCGGGCTCAATGGCGTGCCCTGGGAGAGGCCTATGTTCAGCAGTGGACTAGAGTAGGCTGCTGCTGATGATGATTTTTAGACGTTAAAACTCTATGCTGAGATTTTAAAAAAAATGTAAAATTACAAATCACTATTGCGGTAATGTAAAGTAAAAACCACGTTTAAAACTGAGATTTAAAAAAAATGTACTGTAAAAAGCACGAGTGTTTTATAAGCTGCATTATGAACGTAAAAGCGGAGCAAAAAGAGCCACTTTACGAGCAATTGTTTTGAAAAGACGAAAGGGTAAAATATATAGTTTATATCGACCCTTTTAAAATACAATTCCTTTTTTCATCAGGGTCAATGGAATACCTTTCGTTTAAGAGCTAGATGGCTGTGATAGATGGACAGACAGACGACAGAGATATGTTTCTTGCATGTTGGAGATAATTTCAAAACTATTAATAATAATATTTACTGTATTTTACTTTTATTCACTGTTGTTCGTAGGCTAGACTAGACCTTGCCGAATTATTTACATAAATTAGTTTATCTATCAGAATGATATACCTGGATGATGATAAGCAGTGACCATTTTAAAAAGTGATTGCAGGTCGACTAATTATTTGCTGGCTGACTGGTGTGATACGCGGAAACTTGTCTTTCAGTCAGAGATATATTTTTTAGAGTGAGCCTTTATGAATGTATATCCCTACTTTCAAATGAAACATTAACCTAAGTAGTAATTCATTTGAATAAATTGATTGATCGGAGACAGAAATGATAGAGCTTATTTAATCACCCCCTAAATTATTAAGTTATTTATAAGAATTAATCATAATATTAAAATAGACCCTCTCTGATAATATCTCCATTTTAAACAACTTGGCACGAACTCTACTCAGAATGTCTTAAATTACGCTACAATATTTCTAAAATAAACATTTCCATTATAAAAATAATAAAATGAGATCAATCGATGATAATTTTAGGCTGCTCTCTTTGGAACAAATTTGTGGGGGATGAACTTCATTATATTTCATAAACTCGGTTCTTGATTTTTTTAGAAAGTAACATTTTTTTTCAAACTTTGAAACAGTACAGAAGTTTCTATCTATTTTAAAACTTATTTATTGAGTACTCATTTGCATACATGTAATTGTTTAATGTATAATTATACTGTGTATACGGTTACGACTATAGATAATAATTAACACCGAAAGCGGAATGTAACATTGATAGTAGGAATCATGCAACATTTAAAAGGGAGCTTCCACAACTATCACGGACAATAATTTGCTATGTAAGTAAGTATATACTTACCTACATGTTATAACTGTATGTAGAAACCAAAGCTCCGACTTAATACGTCTTACGTATAAGTATTTCAGGAGCATATTAAATACGTATATAAAATGCTTAAAATACTTTTAATTTATCAATTATCATGAACTATCGGAAAGGTTTGACATGGAAATGACCTAAATTGTGCCAATAAAACATATAGAGTTACAAGCTGGAGTTTATAATGTGTTGGTAAAGCCGCATAGTAATTTGGGCTAGGTACATGTACTACACTTTTACTTTTACAGTCATATGTAGGAATACCTAAAATACCTAAGTATTAACTATTTTATGACAACTTGTAAAGAAAGATCTACATTTCATATTATGATAGTTTACATAAATGTGCGTTTGACAATAGACAAATATCAAAAATACACAACTTTTTACAAAGTTGTGTATTAATATGTCTACAATTTAAAAAAAGACATATTTTTTTCTTTTACAAAGTTTTCAGCAATTGTTGGTGACATAGAGAATAATCTGAAATTATTCTTAGCACACTCTGATCTCAAACATACATTATACAACCCTTAAACATGACAATGTATTCAGCGTTTATGGGACAACAGTTTCCAGCCAAGCATCAAGAGAATCGCAGTGCAGATTGACCCGGATACCTTGTCTGGTATGATTGAAGAAAATATGGAGCCTTCGGATGAGGGACCAGCTTCGGTCGGTTCTGCAGCTTCCTCTGACGAGACAGCATCAGTCTGAAATTTGAAAGAAATACACGTTTAATATTGAAAGTAATTATAAGTAACCGTCAGTATAAGTAAAGTAGGTATACCTTTGAATAGAAGTATGTATTTATAGTATTTGTGTGTTTGTAATCATTTTTAGAATCAGCTTAAATAAAACATTGAATGTAGTTGAACTTCGTTTCAAAATTTCGGATTCCGAAGGAAATCTCAACTAAGGGCAGTGCCGTATCCCTACTGGTGGAGATACCCCGGTGGCGATCAGTGGACAACACGGAAATAAGTAGTCACATTCATAAAATGAAATCGCTGCAATGAGCTTCAGGGATACCCCTTGAAGTACTTATAAACAGCATGCTCATAAAGATTGTGAACATTGAAAGCACAGCTATTAAGAAATCTTCTACCTAAAATGCCGACTTGGAAGTAGGCATTATACATACTCGTATTTATACAGGTATTAATAAAACAATAATGTAATAAAGTTTTAAGTACCTTCCTTCAAAAATTGTGGAAAAAAGGAGGTACTCGGTAGGTTATAACAATGCCATATGCCTGAGAAATAAACCCGTAAGTAAATTAGTATTTATTTAAATTTAAAAATCAAAAGATAACGATACATCCCTTCCACGTGAAAGAAAAGTACATCACTAGGTCACCAACACGCAAGAGTGCAAAGTTCATTAACTGATAACCCCCATGGGCCAATGACCTGCATTTTAAGGCCTATTTTAATAGACGATTAATTTTTTGGTAATTAGAATTTATATAAAAAAGTATAAATTTCGGTGGATTTTTTTTCGTAGATTGAATCTTTAAGAACTTATTATCCCCTTAAAATATTTTACACTATTTTGGAAGGACCCTGTATACTATAAGGTTTTAATTTCCAATTCGATACTTTATGTGTTATTTAATTGCACAATACAAATGAACATTTTATATTATTTATTATATATATACTATCGAAATAGGATACGATTCAAATATCGTTTAAGTACCTACGAGTTACGATAAATGCTTGCTATGCTGCTCATGTTAGCACGACAAAATATGCATAATTTACACAGCTAAATGCTGGCTTTTTGCGTGAAATAGATAAATAAAAAAGATTTAGACATTGAGAAAATTTATTTTAGAGATATATAAGTAAGTAAGTAAAGTAAAGTAAAATACACTTTATTGCACAAATATAAAATAAGTACTCGTATATTAGAACACAGTCATATAAAAACTACGTTTCTCTAATTAATAAACGTTCAAGCAGCTCCAAGCTGTTAACTGAACACAATAAACTATATCGTACTTATAATAAAGAGTATAATTCTCAAGATCTTAATATTCTATTGCTTTATCTTCGACGCTGTGTGATAAAAGGTTATTAAAGCGCTCGGTAGAAGATAACAACACTAATGGTTTTGTAATTTACTATCATTTACTATCGCTTTTGTTTTGCAGTTAAATTAATATTGTTTTTAGTAACCCCAAACTTTTATATAAGACTTCGTCACAATGTTGTAAGAAAATGCCTATAGGTACATACTATCTTTAATATCTGAAATAAGGCACGCAGTTATTAAAAAGTTCTTTTTATTATCAGCGTACAATCCACAAATGTAAAATATATTGTCCTATTTATAGAGATTACAAAACGCAGTTACAGAACACACCCCTCCGCAAATAAAATTACGCAAAAGCAATCCTCTTACACATCTCTTTATAAACGTTAACGCAAATCTGTATAATTTTATTATACCTAATTTTGCTTTACGTAATTGTATACGAGATGAAGAAATTGATTTCATTATTAGGAGATTGGGGAAAAGAGATAAATATATTCCAAGTATAATGGAAGAAGGAAAGGAGACATAGCTTTGATAATGTATTCAACAAAGCTCCATTGTAAGGAATCGTTTACATTTACATATAAACAAAACCGTTTTATCGCACAATTTTAATCTAGTCAAATTAAAATAAGAATTTACAGTAAAAATAAAACAAAACTTTCATCAGTATGGAATAGGTTCTATAAATGTATTTGTGGTAAATTATTACCTGTTGATATTTATCGCTATAATGCTTATATCATTTATAATTATAATTAATATGTTAGAGGTTAATTTCTAAAAAAGGAGAATTTCGTGTATTCAGATTGAACATTACATAGGTAAAGGTAACTAACCAGAAACTTGATTTGATCAAACATGAAAATAACAAATCCGACCCACCCACAGAAGCGTAATAATAAGGTGCATAGGAAAAATGCCTTTGAGGTTGAACAAAAGATTTCCCAACATTGCACGACAAATCGGTACAAAGGAATCGAGAGGAGCACAATTTTCACTCAATGCCAAACCTGCTACTTAATATTACCAGTAACAGATAAAGGAATATGGCATCAACATCAAGGATATAGTGTCGGTTTTTGCTGTGCAAAAGATTCGTAAGATTATTTACAGTAGCAGTGTAAGAAAAGAGATTTTATGAAAGGAGCCGTGAAATGAGTTTCGTCTATTTAATTTTGCGAAACTGTTTTGTGGTAAGGTTTGTATTAAGTAAATATATCTGTATTATATAGAATGACGTTGTAGTAAGTATTTTTATGAAAATACTTAATTAATTTACTTATGTTTAATGACGCAATAGAGCAATGATTTGTCTTGCTTTTTTTATCAGTCTTGTTACAATTGCCCATGGTCATCGTTCAAAATCGCAACACTACGCAATCTTGTAACAGCATCGTTAAAATCTTGTGGGCTACAAATAATAATCTCAAAACGCACAACGAGCATCGATGCTCCACACTGACATTTACGACGACACAAATAAATTAAATTCGATCGTAAAAAAAAATATCGAACCGTATCGGTGCGCGTGTCACATCACTATAAAAAAATGTCTGGCCGCATAAATGCGTCACAATAAAAAGTTGAGTTATTCTTTTTTTTTCGGTATATTTTTATACACATTATTTACGGTCAAGTCGTAAGGATTTTGGCTAATCGCTGGCTCGTAATAAAGTTGAATCTCATTCATCGTAAACGTACGTGGATCGTAGTGCAGCATCGTAAACTGTTTATAGATTGGAATATATTTTCTGTTATGTTGCGAGTTTACTAACACCATGTTTTAATGCACAATATGAACCATATTTCTATAAAGCAATCGGACTGACTACATGCACTCCGCGCAGCGAAATCGGCTTTGATTTTTTGTTTTCTACCCACCCCCTTTAACACGCTCCCTTTTTTAAAATCTTTGTATAACGCGTAAAATAATCTAAATGTTATTTATGTAATCAAACTATTAATATTTATTTAGATATACAATATAGGTAAATGAATTATTATTTTTAAGTATTTTAAAAATAAATATGTACATAATATTAGGAAACATTTAATTCCCTTAAAACAAATAGGTGAGCTTATCTAAGTATCCTTTATTAAAAATATTCCATCCGTTAGAAACAGAAAATGTCGTATATAACTTTGAACGGAATTCCGATTTTTATCTGAAATTTGTATATAATAGTATGTGAGGATTAACAAGATAGAATTTTATAGTAAATTGTAGATGCCTAGATTATAAATAGACATTTTATTGTACACAAGAGACACAAAAATAAAATTCTGTTTCAAATTGTAGTGTATAAAGGTAGGTTAGTATGTTTCAATATAGAGGTTGTTAAATACCGAGATTGGTTTAATAACCCTGTTATAAAATATCACAATGCTATCGATGTACCTAGTATTTTTTTGTAAATGTAGTAAATGACAATAAGTTTGTTATGTAACGTCACTAAAAAGTGCAATTAGCTCTAAACACCCGATAATTGACGAAACACCCTTTATCACTTCAATTCCAACTGATCGTAAAAAAATGTTACAGCCTATATTCTACATAAAACGGTGCCGGGTCATTAACATATGCGCACGCGTCTCTCACATAAAATGTCAAATAAAATTTGAACATCGAACTTAAATCCATTTGAAGTACCAACTTCTTCTTACTAACATTGTCCGAAAGAACACGGCATTATTTTTACAATTTGAAACCCATTTTTTCTGAACTTATTAAATTGAGTTTAGTACCAGTTAAATCGTATTTTATAATGAGTTTTGATTTTGAATAACACTTTAAACTTTATTACGTGATTTTAGTACCTATTAAGTACTGCTCTGAAAACGAATTTGTCATTAGTTCCGGTAACAAATTATCTTCAAGGAAGTAAGTTTAGTAAATATATTGTATAACGTATTACGTAAGATTTTAATTTAAAAAAATCTTTGAACTATAAGTAAACATTGTTTTACAAATAAATTGCAAGCCATTTTAAAACTGCCAAAAACAAAAATTGCATCACAAAGATACGAGCAACTTTAGAACAATAATAAAAATTATGACGTTTTTGTTCAGTTACAACCACGCCGATAAAGGGGATTTTCTTAAGAGTTTAATTTTTATAACAAATCTTTTATTCCTTTCTTTATGTTTGAACAGTAACGCAGCTACGACAAATAAAACTCGAAACATAAAATAGCGCACATTCGTAAGAGAATAATAGTAGCCAGGTTGGTTTAGGAAAACCGCGTAAGTATGTACCTACCGAATGTGGACTTGAATTTATACATTTTTAAGGATTAGGTAGTAAAATATCATCATTCATCATAATGAAACAGTAAGTAAGTATAATTTAAATTTTATTTAGTACCTAATCGGCGAAAACAAAGATAAAGTGATTTCTGAATTTGACTAAATACCAACAGTACGTAAGTATGTAGGTATTATTAGTTTTTAAGACGCTTTTTAAATAACAGACTTTTAGAATATGAAGAATAGTTATTGCAAAAACAATTATTTTTGATAATTGACTTAAATGTAGTACAAAAATAAAAAGTAGACACCCCTAGAACATTCACATTTTTACGTTCCCTAAGCACACGTGAACCGATATCGACTAAATCCATCGTTTTACTTTAACAACTGATATGAAATTCGCATTTTCCATCTCCTGTTATAAAAAAGTAAATGTCTTAAATTTAATATCCCTTTTACTACCGAGATTACAATAATAGGGTGCAGGGAGAAATATAATTTTTTAAAATTCATTATAAGGTATTTTTAGCAGTGTCTGTTTGTGTACACCGGATTGTGTATATTATGAAAAAAAATATATCAATAGATCTAATAGGCCATCCCTAGTCCGAGAAAGCAATATACGACAAAAAAAATTTTAAAATGTTAAGTTGGTAGGTCAAATTCTGATATAAAAATTAGATTACTTCATTCCACCATTACAATTTGAGCTAAAATTGTTATTTTACCAGCTACACAAAGCGTCTTTTATGTCTAGTGGCAACTTTCGTAGATCCATGATAGTGCGATCTAAATAATGTAGCGCCTAAATCATTACCTTTACATAAGATAGCAAAAGTATAAAAGAAAAAGTGACAAAGGTAACAAAATAAAAAGTAGGATTGAATGTGTTGATTCACTCATGCTATAATATGGTGCCGTATGCAATTTATCGTTTATAATAACTCCGTTTTTATGTCTAACACATTTGTTATGAAAATATCTTACAGTCTGCAATGTTAAATTTTTATAACAGAGTAAAGGGGTCTTAGCTATAATGTTGCGTTGTTATTCTCGTGGTTCTTTACCTACGTAAGTATATGGTGTTTAGATATATGTATCTAAAGGAAAGACATTACCTACTCATTTAATAATTACATTACATTTGCAAATAAATGTTAACAGCAATTGTAATAAAGGATGACTTAATTTTTTCTGTTTACAATATCGCATAATTAGCTTTATTCAAATTTATTTTCCGCCTCACTCTCTGTCACTTATCTGATGAAAAAGGCGTCTAAGTAATAAAAAAATACCGAATTCACGGGGGAAATCTCTATGACTGGTACCTTTTATCTTTATTTCTTTTGAGAACTCCAAATTATGACGTCTCATCCATATTGTGATGTCTTGATTTCTTTTTATGCTATGATTGTAAAGGTGTGTTGGGTTAAGGGAAGTTTTGTTTTATATTTATGTCTGTAATAGCAATACTCCGTACTTATAGCTTCAATGGAAAGAAAACCTTTACATACCCAGGTACTGTTATGTTAGGCACAAAAATATATAATATAATATATAATATTAATGTACGTCACGGTCTTGTAATATTTCTTACGACACCGTGAACCTTCATTGCGATACCATCAACTCAAACAAGTGCAAAGTGAACTTATTACTAGTTTTATGAAATTTGATACAAAATTTAGTAGTATGAAGCTGTCACGTAAATAAATAAAAAAATGTATTTTTTTCTAATTTTAAATGAATTGGCTATGGAGACCACAATTTGGACCACGCACTGTTGTCGACGGAGTTTTGATGAGCTTTCATGGCGTATCGAACGCCACGTTTGTATCTCGCACTCGTTACGCTCGTATCAAAAACTAAAAAATCATTTTACAAAGGCTGTAGTTACGTGCCAGTTGCATAAACTAATATTACTATGTTCTATATCTTCAATATTTTTCCGAACCCCTTTAAAAGCTGTTTAGTATAAATAATTAACTCAATGACAAAGTGTCAAACTGTATTTTACTTGGCAGATACTATTTGTGCTAGATATTTCCTGACAAGAATATGATATAAAGCATCTTAAATAGGTATTCTATTTTTGTTAATACTTGTTGCGTTTTGAATTACCGACATATCTATAGCATTATATCAAGTTAATAATCGTCTTTTGCTTTGAAACACACTGTTACATAATCTGTATGGAGAGGGTGCAATTCAAAATTTTCCCTTCACCCGCCCGATCTCATTATGATAGGTATCCTAAAAGAATGCAATGATTTATGTTTGCGAGGCTTATATTTGTCGACTGTGCCAATATGCCATATGAGATTACGAATATATTACTTCGACAGATAATGAATTTGACTGATAATTTATAGGGGTACTTACGATAATTGTTTAGATGTCTCTTATAATCCAAAATACATATTCAATACAAAATATATATTATACGAAATACATATGAAAACACTATATTAATCTCTTAGCATAATCAGATATTCTTAAGTAGGATTTTAAACTTTATTTTTATTTTGGCTGAAATTTTACACTAATTAATGCCATTGCAGCATCAGCAAATCCTAAACGACATTCAACCGCGTCACCTCTCAAAATTCAAAGATCAGTGACACCACTCGACGCTTTTCCATAAATAAAAAAAGGATTAACGCTAAAAAGTCGAAAAAACCTCGCATCCACTTCGAGTTAATGATACGGCACGGTGAGTGGCGAGAAACAAAGGTTGGCCTCCCGTCACACTGTCAAGTATTTTTAAAATACTAGATGCATACTAGAATTATTTCTCTACTATACATAATTATGTTTACAAACGTTCAAAAGACAGGTCACAAGTATAGTACCTTTCGTAAAAGTAGGATGAGTAAGTAAGTAAGTCCATATTATCAAAAAACAATAGATTAAAAACACATTGCTCAAGCATAATTATACTTTCTCTGGATACTATTAAAAACCGGCCACATTCTGGTCGGTTTCGCGCATCGAGTGTTACGTGCTGAATACCATAAGTGACGCGCAATGACTCCTAATCATCATCCATTAGACTCAATGTTCTATACTACAATGTTATCCATATTTTGGTACTTATATTTTTTCTCAAAGATCATACATGTTTCGAACTCCGTGTTATATTTCTCGAATTATATATAATAAATTGTATCAGTACTAATTATTGCAGATATTTCGTTGTTAAAATAAATAATATAGTATTTTTATTTATTTCTCAAAATCTGTAACGTTTTGGACCTTCGCTTTATTTTTTTTTGTAAAATATAGAAGATTATCTACGAGTCTGAATTATTTCAGATTTTTCGGCTTGCCAGTTTCGGAGATATTCAGAATGGTCTTCTTCAGTCATTTTTGGCCATACGTCAAAAACTATGGCACATATAACAAAAAGTGTTTCTTAATGTATAAACAAAGCATATACAATACACCAATACGGTATTTACCTAAAAAAAAATATTGCATCAATTAACTTACATGGATATACTAAAGAAGAATCTAAAATTAGTTTTTCGATATCTCAACTAACATCCGAGATATTAATGGTTAAAGTTAGTATTGGACAGATGCTCTGCCCCTTTCTAGCAAAACAGGCCTTTATATGCAGCCAGGACCTGCTTGTATGGCGCGAGATAACAGTTACGTCATAAAACTTATTGCCGTTTCTTTCTACCGTTCTGATTTTTGATTGCCGGTAGCTATTTTATTTTTCAACGAATTTTTAATCTGTTTTCACATTTGACCATCAATTTATGACTATTTCTTAATTTTTAAGAAATGCATTTAATATTTGATACTTTGAAACTACCCTATTGTCCCAGTTACCCCACTTTCAGATTTTAACCCCCCCATTTCAGACCTCATTTTCAATAAAAATAAAGTAATTTCCAAATCTCTTTTACTTAAGACGCGAAAAGAGATTATTAAAACAAATAAGTATTTAATTTCGGTTTTGAATAAACTTGACTACTGTGTACCAGCCAGCCTCCAAAACATCAAGGTTCGCTTCGAGGCTTGAGACCCGCCGCTTCTAGAGATGTCTCGAATTTTTCTATTCTATTTTCGATCCGTTTTCCTGGGGATTTTCAACAAAAATGTCTGGTTCAGCTTCCTGGAGCACTTCATGGCTTAAGACTCAGTCCGGAGGTAGGTAAGTGCTTTGTGCAGGAATTTTTTTGTTAGCACTTTCTTGGAAGTCCTTGAGATTTTACCTTTGTCTTACCTACCTATACGTCAATGGATATTATATAAGCATCGAAGTAGTATCTCCCAGAAGGAAAGTACAGTATAGTAATTGCCTGTGTCCAAAACCGTGGGCCGCAAGGAAGGAATACAATACAGCAATTGAAAATTGTGTTTAATATTCATTAACCTATTTTAAAAAGAACAGAATTAAGAAATTACATATGAAATATGATTTCACCATTTTTTTATTGGAGACCTGCTGCTGATTTTTGCAGCTGGGAACAGTAAATGACGGAATAATTAATTATTTTGTTCGCACAAATTAATAGTGTCAATCGTTCAGGCCATTGAACATATTAGATGACAGAAAGCCAAACTACTCTTTTTAAGAGTCGTTTAGTTTGCCTCAGTTCCTATGGAGCTCGTTAGCTACTTCTTGGAGATACTACTTCATTGTACTAGTATGTAAACAGAAGTCTATCGTTAAACTAATGTTTTCCTTATTCTTATAAGAGTTTTTAATAGTTTTTATATTTTTTTAACATTTTCATCTCTCATACTTCAAAAAAAGGAGGAGGTTATCAATTCGACTGTATGATTTTTAAATGTATGTTACCGCATATCTTCGGCATTTGTGAACCGATTTTGATGATCCCATAAAAATTTGGTCAAGATCTGATGATGCACTTCGGAGATAGACCGCGGAAGTCCTCAGCTGGTTCAGCAAGTCACTTGTAATTAGACAATTGTGAACATTTCTGAAGGCCGAACGAGGGGCGCGAGGCGCCCCGAGTGGGGCGAAGTCCTCCTTCCCCTCCACCAACACCAGACCCTCAACATTAACACACAAAAATTGTGAAATAATAAAATAATTTAAATAAAACCGCCTTCAAGTCAAGTTTTTAGTTATTTGAAGGCGGTATTTTATTTTTCGATTAAATTAATTATTTAAGAGTCGTTTTGTTTGCCTCAGTACCTTTGGAGCTCTTTAGCTACTTCTGGGAGATACAACTTCGATGTACGAGTATAGGTATATACAGAAGTCTATCGTTAAACTAATGTTTTCTTTATTCTTACAAGAGTTTTTAATAGTTTTTATTTTAAACACTCAAACATTTTCATCTCTCTTCATTTTCTAACGAGCACTTGGGTCATACTTTCCAGATTCGCGATCTCCATTACAGTCTCACTTTCTTCGCATTTCAAAACCTTCCCCTTTTCCTTTAACATGTTTTACTTTTTCTTTTATAAGTTTTTTTCTGCCGTGTTTCATATCGTTTTTTCGTTGTGAGCGTCTCGGATGATTGCTCCGTCGCGTACAAGTGGGTGTCTCCACAATAGGATGACATTTTCTTTTTAATCCCTTATCTTGGAGTCGAGAGTACCCCGTTTCAGTATAGCGAAATGAGGGGATGCTAGAGAATATTTAAAATAAGTCAGGTGTGTTTGCGAAATGGTGTTTTACTTATTATATTTCTACATCAATCTCTCTTTATTAGAATAGATCTTATGTAATGTGTATAATTTTAAGCTCTCTTTGACAAAGCCTCTGTAATATGGAATCTAAAATTATGCAAGCTTAGTAAAACCATAATTTCTTCCTGATATTTTATTCAGCCATCAAAATCTTTAGCTGTACGAGTATAGATTATATATTTCAGAAATGAGCACAGTTAGAGTAAATAATTTCTAGTTAATGTAATTACTTAATGAATTTATTAAATACAACTTAAACCTATAATATAAATTTGACAAATCCCTCAGATAACTGAGGGATTTGTCAAAGTTGTAGGTAATTCCACAGAATAAATAATAGTAATACCTACACTCAAATCCGTCTCTCTACCTACAAAAATTCATATCACAAAGCAAATCCCTGATACAACATCCCGTCAATTTACTTATGAATATTAATAGCGACGAAGCGAATAAGACGGATCGAGAGAAAATAAGGAAAAAATAAGAATTGAAGAGCCCGGACACTGTTCACAAAAAGCCTCACCCTGCGAAACTCTCTCCAGTGATCCTTAAAAATGCGAAAATACATTTTGACGGATGACAAAACATAAAAGATCAGGGAAAACTGGTACCTCTTGTAATTTTCTGCACATTTAATATTCGAGAGTGTTTACTGTGTATTAATATTTATTAGGGAGTCGGTTTTGAATTTGATCCTATTAATGTGACCCTTTTTGGGTTTTCCATTTATAGGATTACGATTTTGAAGACATAAGTTAAAATATCTAAATGTACTAAATTAAAAAAGCTTAGTTCCTTTCTTAACAATTCATACATTCACATAAGCTGAACAGTATATGTACCTTCCTAAGTAGGTAATGTAATGACTATAATACCTAAGCTATCTAAACCTGAGGTGCGAAAACAGACACTTGTAATAATATATTACCTAATGTAAACATTATAATATCTAACAACGTAATAGGAGTAATACAATGCCCGCAGCCATTGTTTTGTTTGCAGATTAATTTCCAGTGAACTAACAAAATATAGAAGATACGACCTTGTCGTACTCGGGTTTTGCTGCCTATATAGAACGCCTGTTATGATCATTTGTTAATCATTTAATTAGATTGGGTTCAAATGCTACTGCGTGTTATGTTACTGCGCGATTTTATGCGTGCATGTGTTAGTACTGCCCTCTCCCGCTGTGAATTAATTCAGACGAGAATAGACGAGATACAATATTATGCACGTTTACGATATACTCGGATGTACTACTATACTATTGTCAAGAGAATTGGCTATCGTTCTAAAATTGGGCAGCAGACTCGTGTTGAGTTTTTGATATTCATTAATTACAATTAAATTACTGTCTGTTTGTCTGTCTGTCTGTTAGTCTCTCTCTGTCTGTTTGTGTGTTTGTCTGAGGCATCTTAACTTGACAACGGATGATTCGATTTGGACCTGTTTTTTTTATATAATAAAGAATTTTGTCGAGTGTTCTTAGCCATGCCTAATAAAAATTGGATCAGTTGTTTCAAAAATCTTGGAGTATCTTTGATGTCAGATGAGATCTCTGGAACGGTAATAGATGGTCCAAGTTTCAGCTGAAATGTTTTGGACAATGGAGCCCTTCCCACATCTGAGACCTCAAGGATCTGATGATGACCAGGAAAAAGTAAGGGGATCTCCACAAAGGTAAGTCGGAGTTTTTTAAATTTTTTATTGAGAGTTATTAATCATGTAATTAATTTTTTACCGTTGTGTGTCGAGCATGGAATTTATTTATTTTTTAAATAAAAAAGGATGAGTCAATGTTAGTTACCTTATTAACTCAACAAGTTCAGAGCATTACGTTAGCTAAATTAGCATTAGGTTAGATAGATTCACGGATAGAAGACGAACACGACCAATTCTGTACAAGTCGATTACATCGCACTCTAAGTTTCAGGAACATGTAGTACCTACTTGCACATCTTGGTCGAGTATTAAACTTTGTAGAGTATTAAAATCTCAGTATAATCTCAGTTTTAGAGTGTAATGATGTTATTACAGTTGGTGATGCACCGGCGACCGTTCTCGGCTTTATTGCTGAACAAATATACACAGTCTCACTACTCTGTCTGCTGATACAAGGTCAAAGATGGAGGACTATAAAATATCTATCTATCTCTTTGTAGATAATAATTAATGACAACTGTTTGCGTTTGAATATATTACCACTATATTACAAATGCGATGTTGAAGAGGATATAAGTAGGTATGTAGAAAGAATAAACAAATTAGATTTTAAGAGAAACTAAGAAAACCCATTTACGCTACCAAATTTGTGCTATCCAAAAAATCTAAAACTTGCATAACAAAAGTTGTTCCATCGTTCCGTTAACTACCGAATTTGACAATATCCCTTTTATATTTGATGTCATTTTTATTATACTAACATTAATCTAGAATTGAAAAATGAAAGGTTGTATTGTGAAATAGATACTTAATTCTTTAAGTCGCAGAATAATTATGTCCTGTCTAATCCTAATGCATAACTCGGTTTATTTATTTCTCGCTGTAACAATGAATTTGTAATAATAGGCATATACATAATAATATAGTTTCTACTTATATTATATAATGGTTTTAAAAAATAAATTTAAAATTAGGTCTGATTAATTTCTAGAAAACAGTTAAATCAGTTGTTCGTATTTACAGGATACAAAACGTTTCTGCCGTGGACTAATAAATAATATTTGTTGTTTAGTTTTATTGAATCACCATTAATATCCAGAAATATTTATCACCGTCCAAACCAATTCGTTGTACAGACCTCGTTAAATTACAAATTTTATTGTACATAACATTACAATGAGTCATTGCCCAAAATCCTGAGCACTTCCATCAAATCCATCCAATAAGGCGTAAATCCAGCTTTCATCGGGCCCCTTACGGAGTTTTGTGGGGCAATTAATTTCGTACTAAATACTAAAATACGAGTAAGTTTATTTTACGTCAAACGTAAAGCAGTGAAAGTCGACTGGGGAGACAAAGAAATGTAGAGTAGGCTTTTTATAAAAAAAAGTAGACCTAATTCTGAAACTGAGATAGGTTCTTCATTTGTAATGAGACCTATTTATATTTACGTCGACATGAGACAAAAAGAAATGAACACCGTGATACCAAATATAACTTGTTTACAACTGATTGCGCAATGGGCTCTTTCCAGTCATCATCATAATTATATATCCATACTCGTATTACCAACCAACAACTCCGTACAACTAGACCGGCATTCTGTGCCCTAGATTATTATTATTTGAGGAAACATAGAATGTCTAGTCTAAGCGTTATTAAAATAATAATAATAAATGGTACCTACTTTACGTACCTCTTACGAGTATTAGTTTTCAAATTCTGCTGTGATATTACTCAGAAAGAAAATATCGTGATTTCTCAAAACAACAGTACCAGATACTTATTGACACTCATGCGTGAGCGTACACAGTGCTGTTAGTATCCTAATTGGAAAACAACTAGAAAATAACTGGCGGGTTGTGTGTGGCAGAGTGCCAAGCGTACGTGTGTCGACCGACCAACCCACGCATCTGTTAGCAAATATCTCATTATTAACTGATTTAAAGTTGATAAATTGAATGCCGGTATTATGCAATGTACTTGATATTTATGGAGAGATTATCATGCGACAGTAAATATTTCTATCTTACATTCTAGTATTAAAATAAAACTCTCTCTACACTTCCTTATCACTCAGTGTAACGAAAGCCAAAGCCATACTTACCTACTAAATTTTATTTGAACATAAAGTAGTATCTATTGGATAGATTTAATTTCGTTTCAGTCAGCACTTCTTGTTTTATTGTAGCGTTAACAAAGTAATTGTACAATATTGTCGGTACTAGAGGTTATTTATCAATTAATTCAATTTTTATTGGATGGTCAAAAAATCAAGATAGGTACATTATAATAATACTTAATAGGTTGCATGTCATTGTGATTTATTCTGGATTGGACCAAAAAATTCGACTTTCTGGATTTGTCTAAAAAAATATCCGAACTGGTTCCTAAAAGGGGACAAGATGGGAATTTCAGTGTCAATATGTTCGTCGACTCCACAAATATTATAATAGGTACATACAGTTCCTAAGATATTAAACAGTTTTACATGACGGTTTATATAATATATTGTTTGTGTTTTTCCAATCTAACAGACAACGTACTAGTATATAAGCCCACCGGCTTATAAATATTTACTTCGATATATATTTTTGAAAATGAAGGCTTTATCTAATCATGTATTTACATAAAGACGCTATGTACAATTTTAGTGTTCATTACCATGTTATTGTTACACTAGATAGGTATAAAACTAGTACACTCGGCTCGCGATAAACTCAAACTTGACCGGTTTTTGATTCCAGTTAACGGGTATAGGTAAATTAAATACCTATATTGATATGTAAGTATATGTTACGCGTATCGTCCATTCCATGGTTCATCGACTCACCGGTGAATCATTTGCGGTTAGACAAAGGTTTCGTGCACGTGTGACTTTTAGAAAAACAGTTCAGATTTAAAAACAGTTTTAATAGTATTAGCTTATGCGTAAAATGTAAAATTATTCTATATTGCGCATTATTTTTGTTTTGCCCACAAATTCATGATTTTATTATAAATTCTGTTAATACTACTAATTATTAAGACGTATGATACATATTTAAGAGGTAGGTATGTACAAACAGCAAATATAATTACTCGTGAATTATTAAAATGCACAAAATGTGCGCATAATCAGCCCGCAACTCGATAATGAATGACTTATGCCGTCGCCATTCACCAAACCTCAATATATAAACCAATAAATATTTCATATTTCATTCTTCTGCATTATACTGCAGGTAACCTATTAAAAAAATCTTCTATCGCCTAGGTTGCCTGGAAGAGGTAGCTCTGACCGATAAGGCCGCCTTTGTACACTTATTCTATGTTTCCTTTCCTATGTACATTTCTTGTGTGTAATAAAGTATTAATCTATCTATCTACCTCGATTCTATGAATCCAGTCAGTATGTGTACCAACAACTAAGATGACCTCTATACTTAGGAATATTATAAAATAAGTATTGTACGCAACCTACCTCGTCAGGATTGTTGTTTGTAACACCATCAGCTACATCCGTTCCGCCCTTGTCGCGCCAGTGCTTTTCGCTGGTCACGGAGAAAGTGAACGTTCTTTCTCGTCTAGGACTCAACAGCACTCCAGCCGGAGTCCTCGGACTTCCGTAGCCGAATATCTCCAAATTTCTAGTGGAGAATGGATCGTTCCCGTTGTCGGATCTCGGGCTGACGAATACATCGTCATCCAACTCAGTATCCATAGCGACGGTGAGAGGAGGAGATGATGCCGAACGTCGGCAAGGCGGCAGCTGCGGTTGAGGATCCGCTCTTTCGATGTCCGATTCCGAATACGGGCGATCTGCGAAGAAAAAACAAAATATTAAGCTAATTTTCTAACTTATAGGTAGGTACTCGTAATTATTACTTTTCTTTATCGAATATACTTCAAATGTATACTATTAATTTCAGTATTGTATGTGTATTACTAAAATTATTATGTCTAAAGTCTAACTATTAATCTTTAGTAATAAATCAAACTCTTTATAGCAGTTGTTTGCGTGTGTCGTTTATGTTCGCACGTGGGTTGCTATGACATAGTAAAATCAGAGTTTAAGGTAGTTTTAGCAACTTTTACGTAAGGAATGACTAGATAAGTACAATACGTATATAGTTTCTAGCTTTGAATAACGCTTTTGATTTTTGACAGCCATGAATTCTAGTAGTTTGATGATCTTCAAAAGAACTAAGGGCAATATGAAATTAAAGCAACAAAAAATTGATAGATCTAAAATCGTTTATGTTAATCGAAAAGGATGATATTATGATACACACAGTAGCAATTTGTTAACGGCGGCGGCACGGCGGCGGCCTGCCAGTAGGGTTGCCACCTTTTTTAGGGGACATATAGTGGTGTGAGCTCAAACACCCCAAAAATATAGTACTTAGTAGAAAACCGACAAAAAATATAGTATTTTTACTTTTTACAGTTTCACACAACACTATACTTCCTCTCTTCGTTTTTGGGTTCAGTTAAAAATCTGCCACAGGTGATAGATAGATATTAGACTAGAAGGCTAGAACAGGAGCTAGCGGAGCGAGCTAGAAATTTCGGCGTCGATCTTACTATATAATTGATTATAGGCTAGAAGGCTAGGATGGAAATGAGCGAAGCGAGCACGCCTCTGTTCCTGATGATGATGATAATGGATAAGTTAGAAATATAGCACAGAGCGAGCGAAACCAGCTTGAAATTCCGGTGCAGATCTGATACAGATGATGTATTACGTGGCACAAATGATAGGGCAGGAGCAAGCGAAACTAACTCGAAATTTCGGAGCAGTTCCAGCCCCTATAACCTGGCCCTCGTCCATAGTAGTTTTGCCTACTATATATTGTTATCAAAAATATAGTAGGGACGCCCTCAATATAGTAGGATACTATATCATATAGTATGGGTGGCAACCCTACCTTCCAACTACAAAGATACTTACATATTTTGTTTATTGTAAATGATTAATGAAATATGAGAGTTGTAATGATGAATTATAAACTGGCAAAATTGGTTTAGCATTTACAGATTGGATCCGGTAGATATAATCTATGAATATAGAAACAACTTTTCAGTTATAGGTAGGTACATACTTACTAGAAAAGTATGTCAATCGCGAAACCTACCTAGGGCATTGTTTCAAATGAACAAAAGCGCTATTCAGTATACTGACAAATAATGTAAGTATACAAAAACAAAATTACCAAGTAAGATTTATAAGGACAGAACAAAGAAAAGCAATTTGTTATCAACATAATCGATGGACCCAGTACCAAGGCAACAGTCAGTAGTCTCAAAGAGGTGGAATACATAAGAAACACAAATTAATAAAATCTTGGTGCTGTCCGCGAGCGAAACCCGTTTCCATGACACACGTGCAGCAACCGGCAGCCGCCGAGGAAAAGAGAAAAAACATAATTATAGCCTTCTCTTTCTCGAATGCAACATTGAGAATAGTATGGATATGGATGTACCTATTGATGATGTTTAATTGTAACTGACAATAGGACAATAAATTAATTTTGGTAAAAAAACCACCTTCAATTTAATAAAAAAAGATATAAAAGATAATACAAATGAAAACCTAGGCGTGCTTATAATTATTTGGAATCGATGCCAGCCATGCAACCCTTTGCAACAATCATCACAATCGGTTCACCTATGCCCTAGATTATTACGTAACATAGAAAAAAAAACACAATTGAATTTAAAACTGATGTCATTAAAATAAATGAATAAAATAAGAATGAAACCATCTCCCTTGCTTAAAATCGGTTAAAAATACGTCTAAAATAATATTGGCAATGACAGCGTAATGTAAATAAAACCAAAGAATAATGAGAAAGAACTTAACAAAGAGGATTACAGCGAGTTCGTAAGAGATGCAATGTTTACATGAGCGTTAGGTAACTTTGAGTGTAATTGACGTAACGTTAAGAAGATATTTAGAATCATCTGTGTCAGTTTGATTATTTCATAATTTATGATTTGTACCTTGTGAGTCACTACATACATGTTTACAAATCTCTAAAGAAACATGATCAACAAACTAGAAAATAAATTCGTTGAGAGAAACAGTAGTTATTTTGTTCGTATGCCCAGTTAGTGCACTATACTAAATGGGCATACAGAAAAAGTTCTTGTGCATGTATGACGAACAAATACGCGTTGGAAAATCCACACTATTCTATCCCTAGTGCACACTGATACGCGAGGTTGTTTTTTTCTGTATATCCATACTGGATGCGTAACACAGGTGTCTTTGGCTCACTCCCGTGTACTATATCTACTTATATCTATGTTTAAGACCTTAAGTATACAATAGATTCTGTTTTATTTATTTAGTGCTTTTTTATATTTAAATGGGTACCTATACGAGTATAATATACCTTAGCCCAGTATAATAATTTAATTATACTGGGATACATTTTAGTCCGTCTGGAAAAAAATTGGCATGACAGGTATCCTGTATTCCGAAGATTTAGTCAAAATAACGACTTCGAATTTTTTTAAGTACGACATTAATCACGAAATAAGCAGATCCCAACGTGCTACACTCTAGTAATAATGCCTTTGTAATTAGATAACACGAGGTGATTCCATCTGATTTCTCAGTGCGCCGCTTGCCCGCGGAGTAAACATTAATTTCTATCGTTTTAGTTATATTTTCTATAGCGGCCCGTCCCGGCTTCGCACGGGCATTAAACATTACATTTAGATTTGTTAATTTTAACACATTCATTCTGACTTGAAAGACGATTTTCAGTTTCAGATGACGATTCCGCATTTCGACGTATTTTTGATGCCCTGGCCTGGGAACTATTTCTGGAAAGTTGAGATCTTGATCTTTTAGGCATTTCAAAATGACAAAAGAAAAAATGCCTTTGTACTAAATTAGCATAACTGTAAGCTACCTACTATTACAACGTAAACAACTACTATTTATTAAAATTAAATTGAATATCATGAAAAAAAATTGAATATCATGAAAAATATTCAAGTAATTTATTTATTATATTTTATATATATTTTTATATAAATGGGTCTAATTCTAAAAAAAAATGGGTCTAGTTCTGAAAAGAACTTTTTAAATGGGTTTAGTTACTAAACGATTTTTTTTGAAAATGAAATATAGCCTATGTCACTCAGGATAAATGTAGCTTTCCAACACTGAACGAATTATTCAAATCTGTTCAGTAGTTTCGGAGCCTATTCAATTCAAACAAACAAACAAAAAATCAAACCTTTCCTCTTTATAATATTGGTATAGACTAGAAAATAAAAAGTGTATAGTTAGGTGAGTGAAAATTGTGAAATACCTGTTCAAATAGGTATCATCTACTGCTTAGTGCAGTAGACCTACATCACATATTTTTTCCTGACAGACTAAAAAACCTTCCGGTATATGCTTAAAAGTAATACAATTATTAATTGCGTTAAATGACGTCAGTTAAAAGACAATGCAATGTGCAAGTCTAAGAACAAGTCACTTCGCACATTTTTGGTTCATAAATAAATAACTGTACCATATAAAATAAAATAATTTTATAATGCCCACTTGCTCCACTTTCAGATTTGGACCCCCATTTTGGACCCCATTTTCGATAAAAACAACATTATTTCCAAGGTTTTTTTAACTAGAATAGATGTGGGCAAGCAAGTTCTACAATTTTGCCAAATTGCAAGTCGATATAGAAAAAATAAATTAAAGAAAAACGAAAATAATTAAATTATGACACGTAGAGTTAAAACATCGTTCATCAGACTGGTGCCTTTTACTTTATAGCGCCATCTAGTGTCATAGCAGATAAATTATCTAAGAAGTATAACATTTTGAACATTTCCAAAGTTCTGAAAGTTTTCAGGAAAACTTCCTGGCAATTTTCATCTTTAGCGGAAGTACCTAAGGTGTGTGTATGAGGACAATATGAGGCTAGAAGAGTATTGATGGTATTGTACGAAAGTAGCACAAGACTAGCGCCTTGAAACTAACGATAGGTTTTTCAACAAGGATAATTTCTGTTTACTCCAGTTGCAATAGCCTGATTTCATCACCTGACAACTTGCGGTACCTTAATTTGCTAATTCCACCTCTAATGACGGTAACCGAGTTTACTGGAAATAGATAATGTCTAGTTTGTGCAAGTTGTACTCAAGTGACGTATAATTTCCGTGCGTTTTCACTATTGCATGTGATGAGCAGCGGGCAGCTACGAAGAAAAACCGGTCAAGTGCAAGTCATATCTCGCTAGGGAAGTTGTGAGATGTTAGCCTTGTTAGAGTCTCAAACAAAATAACCACAAAATGAATTTGTTTTTGTCACAACTTACTCACTATTGTTACAATACAGGATATAACATTTGTTTGTACTTTAAACGAGTATTCCGTTTACGAAAAAGAGACCTGCGATCCGAGTTTAATGTTACATATTTATAACATTCATTTATTGATCCTTCGGATACCTACTCCTAAAAATTTGTATAGGAAACAACTGATCAAGGATAAATCTGAAATCGTATCAGAGCTTATATTAATGATTTTTACCAATACATAATTCTACCTAAAAATAGCAACATACTTGCTGAGCACAGCACAAATAATCGGCTATGAGAGGGGGGAGTTGAGTGAAAACATTATGTACACAGGGTCCCAATAAGTTAATTTTAATCACTTGCGTTCCTCTGCATTCCTAGAAATTATAGGGGTTTAAGTTTGAAATGGGGATTTTGGAGAACGGGCGGTTAAGGCCCTGGGACATTTCATTGTCTAACGTTGTTAATAGTGGCAGTCAGGGTGTCACTTTTAAAATTCAAACTAAATAGACACTAATAAAGTATTTTCATCAAGTAAATAGTGTGGGTAGTAGTTTCTAAACGATGATTTAAATTACATTCGATATGTAGACAGATAGACAAAGAAGTTGAAGTTTATTACGATCAATAAAATAAAAGCCGAGAACTGAATAAACTCTTTAATACTTTGTTTAAAAGTAAACATTGAGGTGTATAAGAAGTAGCACATCAAACTCTGAGGGGGTAATAAAACGGTCAGCTTTATGACTGACATAAATCAAGTATCGATAGAGGAGCGTTCTCGTCAAACGCTGAAGACAGAGTAATGAAACGGCTGCTAAGACTGCTCTGCTTTGCGTAGTTCCGGTGATTTGAAAATTAGGTGAAATTGAGGTGTGATGAAAATTAAGGACGTATGAAGCATTGATTTGTTATTATGATATATATTATTATGATTGTTGCCAGTGATAATTATAGCCATTTGGATAAAATTTTGGAAAGAATATTCTTGCTTATCATAGCGTGGAGTTTTAAAGAAACCATAATAATAACAATAAATTATTAAACCATAATCGGTTAGTTAGACGGTTTTGCCCCGTAATTTATAAAAATAAAATGTTAAGATAAAAATATCTTGGGCGGGATATTTCAAAATATGCGACAACCTTTTTATTTAAAAAAAAATCCCACAAAACCATGTTTTGGAACCAGATTTTACACATCACCGGTCTCCATTATTTCACAGATGCCTAACAACCGTAATAGACGATTTGTCACATGAACCATTACCACGATCTCAACTTAAAGTGATTATTCCAATAGGACAACTCGATGACTGTACACAAAAAACTATTCATTCAATCATCACCGCATGATTAATCGATTGAAGACTCGTGATCGCATAGAATATCTCAAGAATAGTCATAGAGATGTTATACAAAGTTATTGAAATCTTATAAAAATCATTGTTCCTTTGTAGTGGACATCGAATATTGTGCACATGATGACTGAACATTTAAATAAATGGGAGAGATTGTTTTCAAAAAAACTCGTTCGAGGTTGGCTACGGGTGACACGGAGCACCTGGTCAAGTTTATACTCGTACGTATACGTTTTTAAATCACAGTAATTATTTGTACAGTAGTCGTACGCAAGACAGGTTCTTAGAACAGTTATGTGGCAGTTGGATGGTAGGATTAAGTCCTTAACAATAATTATATTATAAGTATAAAAGATGATAGTGCACGATATGTCGAAGAGTTATAATTAGGATAGAAAATAACTGTTAGCATTTCAAACGTGACTGACTTCACTATATATAAATAAAATAAATACGTAATAATTAACGTGAACTTTTAATAAAAATATATCTCCCAAGTGCAGATCTGACTCGCCCCACCGAGGCTTCCGTTCTCAAAAGGAATATTATTAGTCTTTAAAAAAAATCTGTTTTATTTTTTTGACAAAAACTATAAATGATTTGAACATCGTTTTATTTTTACCGTAATATACATAGGTAATACTTTCTATCAATACTAATTATTTCAGATTTTTCGTCTTTAAAAAATGATAAAATATATTTTTTAATTCTCAAAAACTGTAAAGTTTTGAAACATCGTTTTATTTTTCCTATTCCTATTAAATATATAAAATTATCTTTAAATTTAAATTATTTCAAATTTTTCGGCTTGTAAACTTCGGAGATTAAGAACGATCTTCCTTGGCACATTAACATATTGACAATATTATTGACAATAAGTCAAAAACTATGACACATAAAATAAAAGATATTTTTGTAATGTGCAAGTAAAGCTTTTTCGTATGATATCCCACATGCCCCGGTTGTCCCACTTTCAAATTTCGATCCCATTTTCAATACAAATTAAATTATTACCTTTTTTTATCAAGAATAGATGCAGGCAAGCATGTTATACAATTGTGCCAAATTTCAAGTCTATAGCTTCAGTAGTTCCTGAGAAAAACAACTGACATTTACAGACTGACGGGCGGACATAGGGTTCCTTTTTTACCATTTTGGTACGGAACCCTAAAAACAAAAATTGACAGTATCAATAATAAATGTTCTCGCTATTATTCTAAAAATAAAATTACTTCTTGCTTTATAGGTACACACATTTTAATGCGCAGTTTAATTAATATTAAACCTGGGTTACTGTACAGCAAAATCAGTAAGTAATAGAACATGTCCTAAGTATACCAAAATCACCCACCAGCCATAAAAGAACGTGTGATTACTAGAGCCGTAATCCTGAACCGTTTTGGTGAAATTACCGGTTATTATGCTTAATTGTCGAACCCATTTCTGTGATATACCAAATCATAGACAACGCATCATTAACTGCGATCAAACCATCACTTTGACCATAGACAGCTAACATTGATGCTTTATTTAATGGCTTTAAGAGAACGATAATTTCTTACTACTGAAAGACCATCACACTAATTCGAATCATTTTATTTTTAACTTTGTACATTGTACGATACGATACCTAATACCTATATTAGTTGAAATTATAAAAATATATCGAAAGTATACTAGTTAAATCAAAATTTAATGCTTGATAAATACGTTGTACCCCATACATGTACATCACTTTTTGCCCCGAAAACCTAATGGTGGTCAGAAAGAGATATCAAACAATAAATCGAAGATCTATGATCAAACTTGTTTGAGTCAAACTAAACAGTCTACGTGTTAGAGACAAACCGTTTGAACGGTCAAACGGTTTGTCTCTAACACGTAGACTGTTGTCTATGGTCCCTAATCTACATCAAATTGCAGGGTAAAACCGGAGATATCTACAGCTGGCTATCCGTAGTATGCTCTCACATAAACTGAAAAAATTGCTAAAACTATGAACGATAGAAACATAGCATATCATAACTCTCACATCCGACATCCATAATCCATAGTAACAGGATCCTAATAACTGTAACAGTGGGATCCAAAAAATTCGATTCGAATAATTAAACATTTAAATAGCCGTGCTGCGTTATACCGCACCACGTGGGTCTGATGATGAACAGGAAAAATATGACTGGGTTTCAGTAAGAATTGTAAAATACTGAAATCATGAGTTTCGATATTAGACCCCTGAACAAATTGCTTCATTTAATATTACCTATAGAAGAGAATTTTGTCGATAGTGCCATGTTCTTAGCCATATTAGATGAAAATTGAATCAGTGATTTCTAAAATCTTGAAGTATTTTTTTGGTCAGATGGGATCTCAGACTCGATAATAGTTAGGTTGTTAGAGTTTGAGCTCAAATGTTTAAGACCATTTCCACAGGAATCTGATGACCAGGAAAAATAAGTGGATCTCCACAACGGACTGAGTCAGAGGATTCATAAACTTTCTATAGGTTTATGGCGGCTTCCCGCCACAACGTCGGGCGCACCAATGTGGGGCTGAACGCGCCCACGAAATAAAAGGCAGGTTTTGGAGATGGAGAGCAAGATGTATTTCTCTGGACACGACACGAGCGTGACATCGCGATTATATGAAAAGCGATAGCGACTGTTTTCTGCAATTGGCAGGCGCGCAGCACGCATGCACTGACGTTGTGGTGGGAAGCAGCCATTGGTTTAAAACACTTACTCGTAATTATTAACTAAAATTGACATCCCAAAAATAACTTGTAAAGGCCAATTTTCAGTGAATTAAAAAAATAATTATCATCTCAAAATAATTACAATCACATCTCCTTAAAACCTATTTCTCCCCTTTATACCTTAAATGAAACGTGGTTTACACTGATCCCAAGATATTTTTATCGCAGTTTTCATTTGACATCTCTCACTCATTTTGGAATAGAACACCATACATTTCTCTTGCACACACACATACACCCTCACACACACCCTCTCTCTCTCTCACACACACACACACACATTATTATTATTATTATATTATTAGTAAATAGGTACACAAATAAAGAGGTATGGAAGAGCGTGGCCCTCTGACACAGGTGTTGTCACACTTAAAAGAGGGCCTCCACAATTGGAAAAAATTGTTTGTACCTTTTTGTTACTGAATAAATCTTTTTATTTATTTATTTAATTACAATTTTTACTTGACTGCTGGCATCACTCCAGTATCGTAAATGTGGGTGAGTGAGTGACATAGGTAATTGTTGTAACGAATATCCGAGCCATACTGCTTATTTCAGAACACGGTCGCGTTCAGCCGTGGCATTGTATGCAAATTCTCCTTCTCCTCAAACCTCAAACTTATTAATTATTGTGGTTGCACACAGCCATGAATAATAATTAGTTTTCTAGTAAGTAGTACTTTTCGGTGACTGTGCAGACGAGCGTCCAAAAATTTTAAACGGAATTTTGAGTTCCCCTTTATGTACTCACTTATATTATTCGCTCGAAAAATTTAAGGAGTTTCACGTGTGAATATGTCCAATTTTCACGAAAAAAATAATTAATTATTTAAATAATAATTAATGTCAAAAATTTGACTTCTCATTCGAAATAACTAGAGTTACATACTGGTTTGTATCAACATTGCCGATTTTTTACAGTCATATTCATAATTATGTGGAACTGCTGATAAAGATAACGTGATGAATACACGTAATTAGGTTGTAGGTTGAAAACAATTCGCATTGCACAATAGAATAATAAATTCGCTAACTCAGTGACCTTAATTTCACAACATTCATAATATAAAAGTCGCAAAGCGGCACATTTAAAGTCGCGTGTCTGGTGACGGATTTTTTACTGAAACGACTAAAAAGTATCTAGCTACTGAACTACGCAGTCTTTTAAATGGTAATTTGTTCCCAACCATTGTTATCGATGATATATTATTATGCGAAAGAGAGGCTTTAGAGTTGTTGTGTTCGTTCCTTTGCTTTAGTTTGAGTACACAATGTGAGATAAAAAATGACACTGTTATTAATTTTGTTTTTACAGTTAACATGTGAACTTCCACAAAACCGGCCAAGTGCGAGTCTGACTCGCCCATTCCGTTCTTAAAAGAAATATTTTTCGGCTTAAAAATATTTTTTTTTTCAAAAATTTAAATCCTTCCTTTTATTTTTCCCGTAATATATGCAGCACCTTTTAGCAATACATAATTAGATTAATTAGAATCAGTCAGTAGACAGATTTTTCGTCGTTAAAAAATGATAACATATTTTTTTAATTTCTCCAAGACTAAAGTTTTGAAACAGCGATATATTTTCCTGTAAAATTTAAAAGATTATCTATGTTTTAATTATTTCAGGATTATCGTCTTGCAAACTTCGCAAATAAGGGGGTCTTTTTTGCACATTTTTGGCCATAAGTCATGGCCAACTACGCGAACACAAAAGTGACATGTACCTACTGCAAACCATTATGATTTCGATGTACTTGTCATCCTAGTCATAAAGCTAGTACCTATACTAAAAGTACTAGTACTAAGGTACTTAAAATTTTCTTGGACCTAGTACAGTCGGCCAAATAATTGGTTTACCACCCCAAGATTGAATGGCATTTGCACGTCAAAGAACAATTAGGACTATTTTCGCTTGAAGCCCTTTAAAAGTTCCTACCAAATATGAACCTTACTGATATTTTCTTTCTATTGAAGATTTAGCCAAAACTGGTAAACCACTTTCTTGGCATACCGTACATCTGACTTCTGAGAATCTAAGTGTGAATCTGATTCCGAAAGATTTGGTGGTGTTAGGTGGCGAGTCTACAGCCGTCTACTAGGTGTAGAATTATCCACTAAGTAAGACCCTTAGTCGCCTCGTACGACACTCACGGAAAGATTTGGGGTGGTGCTATTCTTTATGGCCGGCACGACACGGCACAATTGTATAGTGCGACGAAATTTTGCCAATTCCAGGTCGAGTTCATAATTCAACCCGATCGGGTGCTAAAAAATTCCAGAGCCGTGACCGTGCAAAACACTGTCATAAGCTAACAGATGGTTTAACATTGTCTTTTTCAAGGACTTGGAATATAAGAACTTCCTATTTTCCAGTGGCATACATAAGCCACAACAAAAAGTTTAATAACTGACTTGCTTGCTTATCGTATGGTTAGTGGCCAACCTATTTGTCAGAGTTCTTCAGGCCGCCCGTAGGCCTCTGACATGGCTTAACGACTGTTGTCGGACGACAACAACCGGGACCGACTGCTTAACGTGATCTCCGAGGCACGGAGGAGCTCAGATGAAATATGCCACAAGGGGTCACCCATCCTGGTACCGACCGCGCCATGCTTAACCTGCACGATCACTTTCGGACCGTGCTCGCAACTAGGCTACGAGCTCCTCAACTGGCTAATTTACTATTCATTCTATTAATGTAAGTACTCGCATACCTATACCTCAGTAAGAATACATAAGAAAAAGTCTTCTTTTCTTCCTAAATAATCCGTTGATTTTTTGTTACTGTCCGTACAGAACCCAACAACATCATATCACGATTATTACCGTTCAGTTACGTATAAACTGGCACACTACTGGCTTTACGCAGTATCTCTGTGTGTATAAATGTTGCAGGAAGATGGTGAAATCAGTCAGTTTACTAAATTCGGATATTAGGTAACTAATATTAGGATTTAGTGAAACTTGACTAGACGAACTACTGGATTACGATTGATTTAGGAATTGCTTTCTCCCAATTCGTGTACTGATGTGTGTTTAAATAGAGTTTTTTTAAATAATCTTCCTGATTACTAGCCATTTTTTCAGTTTAATATGGTCGAATATGCCATCTTGCGACATTTCATCGAATCATAGTTCTACAATATTGCTGCGACATACATAATTATAAGTACCACAGCTAATACCGGTCTCGATGTGTGAGTATCTGCTAAGAAAGCTTGAATGTAGGTGTTTTGTTTTTGTGCTTCAAGGCTCTGTAGGTAGGAAGGAATATACATTTATTTTATCCTCTAAACTCGGTACCTATTCACCTATCCTCTAATCTCAAAATATTTAAATTAGCATAATAAGTAATAACTTTTATTAATTAAAATGGTTTCAAACATATAATAGTTATACTTGTAATATAAATATTCATGCAACATAATGGATGTCACTCTCAGATGAACTGTACAGATCAATAATTTCGCAGAATACAAATTCGTAATCTCCAATAATACGATTTGCCGCCAAAGATTCATTAGGGTGGCATAATTCTATTTTATCCTCAAATAATAAGCTATAATACTACGTTGATTATTTTTACACCACAATAAGCAGGGGTTTCTTAGCTTATTTCTTTTTCGTATAGAATTACCACATAAAGCCCAGTTACGTTTACTCACAACGGACCACTTATTTTAACACAGTTATTTAGGCTAGACAAAGTTATAATATAGTATTGAGTAGTAGTACATAGTAGTTATTGAAAATTAGCAAAAAAAAAATTCAGAAATCTAATAGGCAATATTACGTTATCATTCTATATCATACATATGTCTTGCTATGATATTAACCACAGTTTATTTTCCGTCTGATAGATAGGCGTCTATTGTTTCTATATTATGAATTATGTTTGATTGGTAAAAATATAGCTAAAAGTTACAAAATAAACAAAAAAGGCCCAGCAAGAGGAACAAAATCAAAATAAAAAATAAAGAAGATCCGTCACGAACATAGGCGAGGGAGAGCGAAAAGAAAAAAATAGTACACAGTTCAACGTTTATTTTGGTTGCGTCCTTTTCATTCTTAAGCCGCTATAGTGTTGCCTTCTCATTCTCTCAGGCCGAACGCCGGACACCTGTGCTTTAGTTTCCCCTGAGTACCAACGACCTCTTCTCAAGTTTATAACAAAACGACTCATGTGAATAAAATTAAATATAACAATTTGTGTCTTACGGTTCTGTACAAGCAGTCCAGTTTCGATTGGCAAAGTAATAATTATAGATGTGTTATTTTTTGACGTAAAGCAATCATTGTCGTATACCAACTTGATTCGTAGCAAGTTCGAAAGCTTAGTTTTTTTTCCATAATACGTAAACTAATGTATCATAATAATAATAATAGAACACCTGTTAGCTGTACAAATCGTATTGTTGAAATTTACGAACTGAAGTAAATTAGGGTCGCTCTTTTTGTTATGGTGCAAAATTACCTACACTGTGTGTTATTTTTACCTTCCGATAAACTGATACTCATACTTTTAATATGAAGAAGAGAAGAGTCTTAAAATTAGGTACTAGAATAAAAAAAAATTCACTTCGTCAGTTCACATTTGAACTACCTAGATGTATCAACATTTTTTTTACATACAAAGACTTACTAAAATTAATCCTTAACTCTATACATAAGTACCTAAGTATCTCTTTATAGAGCGTCGGTGGAACAGTGGCTAGAACACCGGACTCCCATGCGGGAGGTTCGGGTTCGAAACCGTGCAGTGCCTTGTACCAATGAGTTTTTCGTATTTTTCGAAACCTTACGTTTATTTACCGACTGCTCTAACGGTGAAGGAAAACATAGTGAAGAAACCTGCACACTGAGATGACCAGTGTGTAAAAAGATGGGGTATGCACAAAAGATCCGCCAGGGTCGAAGTGCCGCTGGGTTATTCCCGGCACCCAATCATAAGATAAGATAAGTATCTCTTTAATTAATCATTGTAAATTGTAAATTGTATTTATTTCATCAGTAAGCAACAAAACCCGTTGCAAGATAAGTCGTACAAAATAATTCAATAATAAATTAAATTAAATAATAAATCAAATTATTAAAAATTAAACTATTTACATTACAAAAAAATACCTATAATAGTGCAAATCAAGTAGGTTTATTGATTTACCTAGGTCCTAGAGCATTAGTTACTTACACAGTAGTTTTTGTAAGTTATTTTTTTACCTAGAACAAATTTATAAACACATAAGCAAGTAAATATTAGGAAGAACCACTGGTCAGTTTACCATTCCTCATCCACTGAATAGGATAAAAGTAAAAAAAAACCTATGCTCTATCATATATGTCCATGTTACTCTTATGCTCGTAATTTTATACGTAAGCACACCGTCTCTTGATATCGTATTCAATCGCTACGTAATGTACACCACATTACAAACACAATGACTATCGATGGGCTCCCATTTTACATTTACGACTGGTGTAAAGTTACATTCACCTTCTTGGTACATATTATAATTATGAATATTGTTTGTATTTAGTTATATTGAAAGTAGGTAATATTTTTTATGGATAAAGTCCGTCCGCATATATTAGAGGAATAGAATAATGCTTTGTAGATCCTTTAATATACCAAAATCAATTGAACGCAAAGAGGACGCACTACTTTAGGTCTTGAGTGTGGTTTTTTAAGTCTCCAACTGATTAATCTAAACGAAAAAGAAAAACCGATAGGTAACTTGTGCTACTGGGGTCACTAAAGATGTTTTTGTTCAGTTCACCCCAAAACGCCTAACATACACTTGAATATAATATCAGTGCGTCATCGTCGCCCTTTTTCTTTCCGAACTTGGCGGACACACTGCCGTGTGTCTAGATATAAGTTTTTTCTTCATATTTTTTGAATAAACTACGAACTCTATATTTATGTTATGCCGAACATACTCCTAAATATAATATCAGTGCGTCGTCATCGCCCTTTTTCTTTCCGAACTTGGCGGACACACTGCCGTGTGTCTAGATATAAGTTTTTTCTTCATATTTTTTGAATAAACTACGAACTCTATATTTATGTTATGCCGAACATACTCCTAAATATAATATCAGTGCGTCGTCATCGCCCTTTTTCTTTCCGAACTTGGCGGACACACTGCCGTGTGTCTAGATATAAGTTTTTTCTTCATATTTTTTGAATAAACTACGAACTCTATATTTATGTTATAACATACTCCTAAATATAATATCAGTGCGTCGTCATCGCCCTTTTTCTTTCCGAACTTGGCGGATACACTGCCGTGTGTCTAGATATAAGTTTTTTCTTCATATATTTTGAATAAATTACGAACTCGATACTTATGTTAGCGGGAATGATAAATGACACCCTCTCTATAATGCACAGAATGTTGACATGCAAAGTGTTAAGTCTAATTGATTATTTTTAAAGTGATTTCTATTTTTTTCCCATAGTATAATTTAAATATGAATTTGATTTTAGATTCGTTTTACATCAAAGCTATGAAATGTTGCTTCCTTGTTTCATTAGAAGTAATATTGGTATTCGTTTTTTTTAAAATTAAGCGATATTATATGGCAATAAAACAGAAACATAACTATGGAGGAAATTAACCAAAAATAATTTTAGAAAACACAGGTGAGTGTAATATCGCGAAATTCTATTCGTATTATATCAGATTTATCTATAATCCACTTGCATTTCTATACTGTATTTTGCGGAACAATCCGGAATAAACCTAATGTCACGGGGTCACGGCGACGACGTTACAGAACAAAAGTGCAAACTGGATTGATTCCCATATACTTATCCGATATATGCGGATTATAGTTTAAATGAATAAAGAAATAACACTAAAATACATAATCTAAAATTTCAAATTCCTAATTATATAAATTATACTATAAAATGATTCTAATGGGTCAGTTAATGTACTCGTAAAATCGCGTGTTACGATTAAAAGACCCTGGCCCGGGATAACCCGTGTCATATATAAATATAATATTACGTACAATATATCAATTAGGTATGTTTTTGATGCATATCAACCGATATTATAAACTCTGCTCTTCCACACCAAATTTGGACAAGTTTATTTTCCTTGGGACTTCTATTCATCAGTGCCATTAATTGACACTTTTCCGCTCTGTATACCCTGTAAGCACCAATTTGAAGATTCTATCATTCTATTCACTAAATTAAAGATACAAATCCCCAGATAAGCGTTACAATATATATAAATTGTATTAAAAAGTAGCAGCGCTACCGGACAAAGTTGATTGACCTCGGCCGGTCACTCGCTGGCGTGCGCCAGCGCATCTCGTTGCTTTTTTGTGTAGAATGAGTATGACTTTTGTGCAGAGTATTGTTTATGTCTTCGTATCTCGTAGGGTAATTAGTAATTTTAGGACAAATGCGTTGTTAAATTTAAAAATCAGTTTTATCAATGGACATGTATGTTTTGTGCCTAGATAGAGATATAAATATGTATTTGTATAAAATTGTTAATTTACTTATGCACATGTGCAATAAACCGGCTATGTGCGAGACGGACTCGCGCACCGAGTTTTACGTTCTCAAAAGAAATATTTTTCGTCTTAAAAAAAAATATTATTTTTGAAAACGTAAAACGGATTTTATGTCGTTAAAATAAACTATAAGTATTGTAACTTTTTAAATTTCATTGAAAATTCGTTTTGTTTTTCCTATAAAATATAGCCTATAGGAGATCATCTAACCGCTTAAATTATTTCAGATATCGCGGCTTGCAAACTTAGGAGATAAGAGGTGGGGAACGGTCTTGTTACACATATTTTGGACCATAAGTCAAAAGTTGACACATTAAATTAAAGATAATTGCTTTGTAATGAGGCAAAAAAGCCTTTTCATATTATATCCCACTTGTCTCGTTGCACTACTTTTATATTTCGACTCTCCATTTCAGACCACATTTTCAGTAAAATTATAATTATTTTTGAATTTCTTTTACCTAAGACAGATGCGGGAAGCAAGCCCTACAATTGTGCCTTTCAAGTCGATGACTTTATTTTCTGAGATAAACAGCTGTGATGACGGACACCGAAGTCTCACTACGTGGGTTCCTTTTTTTACCGTTAAGGTACGTAATCCTAAAATTAATAATCTTTAAATGGAGGTATTGTTTATTGAATATAGAAGGGATACTAAAAATAAAACACACAATCTTTAAATTGTATAGTAAGCTTACTAAATGATGACATATACATGATCGTTAAAAAATGTAGAGTCGTATCTTAATTATGAACTCATAACTCGTATCATAATTATGAAATCAAACAGCGTAATAATGAGAAAGAATCTCGCATATCGAAATCAGCGATATAGTTAAATTACTCGTACATAGTAGTCCGAGAGGATATTACACAGGATTCATATATGAACCATGCAGTTCTTACGTTACGTTACGTTCTTACGTTGCCAAAATACATTACACAGTGAGACCTCGAATACATTTGAAAATTGTACGAATTAAAAAAAACTTCACACAAAACATAAACTTCTGATGCGCCAGATGTTCGTGACCTACGTCAACGTAGCACGCTTCCACTATTTCTCATAACAGACGAACATAAACAACGAAGCGCCACCAAACTCGAAGAAATTCCCGCCGACTGTATTTATGAAACTGGAAATAACTGGAATAGTAAACAAAAATTGTTTACCATTCTTCATTATTGTTATACTTCGTTTATACTCATCTGCTAGAAGCCGAACCTTTGACTTCTGCCGCGTCAGTGAAATATTGTTTCCATAATATTTGTTCGGTAATACTCGTATACTTGGGTTGGCATCGTGAAAGGAACCAAAGATGCAAGGAAATACTATTTCAAACTTGTTAAAAAGTAGAGGGGTTAGGCACAAAATCAGAAAAAAATATGAGTGACTTGTACGGTCGCGAACCAAATTTTGAACCCACTTTGTGAACAACCTTGTCACTTGATCTGTATTAGATATCTTTCTATTGCCGTCTACGTTTTATTGTGACAAAGTCGTTAAAGTGGGTCCCAAATGAAGGTTCGTGACTGTACCTACACATAAAACATTATTAGATTTTTTTTAAATTATGTATTTGAAAAATTAAGGCAAACTTGATTCGTACTTCTAATTTTAGCATGTTTTATAAACTGTCAATGACTGTCCTTTTCATGCTTTGCAGACAGCTTTGCAAACTTCTTTGCAGACAGGAAGTGAATTTGCCTGAATTTTACCGGCGATATCTAAATCTGTTCAGTTACTGAATTATTATAAAAAAATGCCTCGGTCTGCCTCTAGCAACAATATTGTCACCAATATTTTTCCTGTAGTAGCAGTATGAGTGGTCGTTAGTTGTTGTTGTTAGTAGTTAGTACTTTGTACCAACCGAACTATTGCCACTGAAAAGTTTCACTGGTTCAGTCAACCTGACTAACAACCGAACTACTGCTAACAGGATATTTCCTGTATGTATTACGTGTTGTTATGGTAACCAATAAATAGGAGTTTTCCCCTCTCCGCGATCTACAGAAAAAGTTCGCTTGCTTCAGTGCGATAGCAGATTCCTAATAAAATTAAATCCTATAATTAAAATGTGTGAAAAATCGACGATTAACGAAATAATACAAAAGAGCCGAGTTCAGTAGTGTCGATTTTATCAGTTTTACAAATGTATTTTATAAATGTAACCATATTTAGTGTGTATAACGTTAGATATACAACTTAATTATACATTAAAGGGAACTGTTTTCCGTAATACTCCCCCATTGTCCAGCGGTTAGTAGCCTTATTTCAGCCTGACCTTGCAGATTAGCGTATTGGGTTGCAATTTGGTACGATAGTTGTATACACCCATAGCTTACTTTTAAGAAGTGTTGCCACTTGCAATCGGCCGCCATTTTGAAAAATATGTTACTTTTTTCAAAATTGTACTTCTTAAAAGTATTGGGTATCCTATCGTAGCAAATTGCAACCCAATACGCAGATTACTGCAAGGTCAACACCACTAACCGCCGGACTACTAATAGACCGGGTATCTTATGTTATGAAGTTTGCCCCCGTCAACAAAATAAAAAATAAAATAAAAAGGGTCGCCCTAGTTTGGAGATTACGGAACAAAGTAGGTATGTACAGGTACATAAATTTACTTTATTTTTTATTTAAAACTATTTTTCACATCAATATATTGGCTGATGGCAGTTATACTAATGCAAAGAAATAAAACAGTATCATACTCGTATATATGATTTATATGTAACTTCAAAAATTTTATACCTATACTATATTTATTATACCTTGTTCCATATCGATGCGACGGTGAAATCCCGTTATTTTTACTGTCTCTACACAAATAACACATTAAGATTCAGGCTGGGTTACCGATGTGATTGTTGATTTTCCTTAAATGGAGCCATCGGATGTCTATAGTTAATTACGAATTCTACGAGTATGGTGTTTGGACAAATATATTATGTTAGACAAATGAAACCATCAGATGTTTTTGATACTTATGTAACTATACTTATATCTTATTATATAAAGCACAAGTTTGTTTTTGATATATGGGCGGGCGAATGGATGGGCGAAGCTTCTTTTCAAAGGGAGTCTAAAACGCCACCATAGCTTTCAAACTCGTAAACAAATAATTATTTCCCATTTATTGTTACACTATATATTTTAATTATTCAAATAAGTAAGACAGTATTTCATTATAGTTTAAAGCATGACGAGGAACTAAAAAAATCCTTGCTATATTTATTTGGGAATGAAATATTAGGTACCATTATTTTCACAGCGAACCCCAAAACTTTCTTCTCTTCTTCTTTTCATAGCGAACTTTCATAGCGAAATTTTCATAGCGAACCCCAAAACACAGATTATAAAACTACAAATGGCGCCCTCTTGACAGGGATTTTTACTTCCTGGTCAGGATTATATTTTAGAATCACTAAAATTTTATCATAAATGTACATAGCTATTAATAAAGTATATACATATTCCTTTATGAGCATAACTTTCAGCTAATTTGTTCGATTGTTTGCGACGACAACGTGCCACAAGAAACAAAAGTTAAATTATGATCTTTCCCTGAATGCTTGTTTTAGGCGGGGAAACATTATATAATTGGCTATGCCATTGTGTGTACTTTCAATCATAAATATTTTTAAACGGAATTATTATTTATACTTCAATAAAAGCGTAAACAAATTGTTAACATTCAGATTGCAAGGACTTGAAGACCTTGGTTACAAATAACCCTTCATTCGATCACTGCTAATTTTGCAAAGATATAACCTGTTGTCACTGTGACCTAAGTTACATTTAATTTATACGTCGGTAAAGTTTAAAGTAATTTGTGATCCAAATGGCAGTTAGGATGTTACAAAACTGGAATGGACAAGTTCATATGCCGAACATGTTTTACTGAAAATGGAAACTGGAAAATTAAGATTATTATGACTGCGTGCCCTTGGCATTACTTGACATTATTATGGTATGTGTCATCAAGTATATTAAATACACACAACAATATTTTTGGAGTATATGTATTTCATATAACTTGATTCATTTATGTAATTAATTGAACGTGTCTCTAGGAAACGGTGACCCGTTTGCCTGTTTGTCTAAGCCTATTGTATAAAAAAACAATAGAAAAAAAAAATGTAACTTCCAGTTAATTTATTTATCGAATTGCGAATTTCTTGTCTATTCTAATGATTTTAAAAGTTATAAGAAATGGGAAAAATATCACTACGACTAAAAATCGATCAATTTCTGTCGACTAGATAATTTTACTACAATACAAAGTAGGTACCTAAAAATAAAATTCTCTTCAATTTATCATTAACACACAGCATTACATTAATTACAGATAACAGTAAGTAAAACTATATTATATCTGTCATGTCATGAGGGCAAAACATAAAGGTGGAAAATATACTTATTTGTAGTAAATAATAGATAATATAATATTCTTTGGGGCGAAATTATGTGAAGAGTATTAATAATTATTATATTATTTATTGCCTGTACATATTAAAAAAACACTATCTACCTATCTAATTATATCTTATCTGTATGTGATATTTATTTTTTGCAGTAACATGTTCGTGAATGTTTCAGCTGTAGCCTATACTATTTAATTTTGTGTCTGATATTGTTTCGATTCTTCGGATCGGTCCATTCTGTACCACTATTAGTTCTGCCAACAGGACAAAACTGAAATTGAAATTCTGAATTTGTTTGAATCATTCTATTCTACCAGTAGAAATAATAGTAGATACAGAATTTATTTATTTTATTTAATTAGGTCGAATGAGAAACCAAAGACTTTTCAGTTATAGCCCGAGTCTAGAGACCGCTACTTTTGGGTTTTATATGGCAATAAATAGTATCCCATATGGAAAAATATAATTTAAAAATATTTAGTAATTCTTCAAAAGTGCAATGTATTTGTATTTGTGAGACAATACACTACTATTACGCATTGGTACACGTGCAAGCAGACAGCCTGGCGACTGCAACCAGATCCTTTGTTTGGCACAACCTCACGTCTCGTTCCCGGTTATGAATAACACTCTTTTTTTTACTCAAGGACTCGAACTCGGCCTTTGCAAATATTATTCCAGATGGGGGAGTGTTTACAGTAAATACTTATTGTACCAATAGGTATGTTAAATATGCATGACTAAGTTTTGACGAACTAATTACACAAGATCTTTACTCATCGTAAACTTTATTTTTAGTAACTCCTTTGTAAATTCAGGGGATTCAAAAGCACATATTATTTTTATATGACTGGGAGTTAAAGAAACTAAAAACATAAGTAAGTGCTAATTATTTAATAAAAATATAATATCACCCTTTTCCTACACTCAATTTTGTTACAAAAGAAGTTTTGAAACTTACATCGTCATTTACTGTAAGCTGAAGAAGTAGATGGACAATCTAACTTTTTAAAACTATTTTATGGTAGAATCTCTTTTTCAAAAAGAAACTAGCTATAGAAATGACAACGCTGAATATATCAAAAAGAGTTAAAGGTTTACAGGTCACATTCATAAAAACTATTCATCTCAGAGGCATTACTGAAACTTCTAACAGACACACCATTAGCGGCGAATGCCTTTGCAACAGATCACGACCACCAGCTGCGCAAACGCATGTGTCACTGTTATACTACAGAAATAACTGGACCAAACTAATAGACGTTATGGCGGCAGAGAAAACCAAAATGGTCAACTTCTCCAAGTATGAAATGCTTTAGAATGTAACTACGAGTAGTGTTACCTTGAAAAGGCTTTACCTGTCTATTGAAGAAATTTGAGAAAGGAAATATTGGTAAACAAAATGTACAATATACCCGTATTTTTGCTGTAACGCACATCTGTCAAGTTACATTTCAACCAACAAATTCTTTTCATTTTTAACCGAATAAACTTTAAAAGGAATTTCGTGTGTTTCACCTAACGAAAATAGGTTGGTACTACGTTTAGGGTGTTTTGTCATTTAACCTGAAATTAAAATGTCGAAAATCAATGTCTCTGTCATTCTGTCAAGAGGAAAGGAACATTAGTCATGTTGCCAACTTACATTTTTTGTTAGTTCTTCGAGGGACGTGTATGGGGTGATTTTCCACAGATTCTATAAATAGTGGCGGGCTTTGAAATGTAATGACAATTGACAGTTTAATTGTCTTCTAATTTTGGTTAAAACTATGTATTTAAAGTCAATATTTTTTTAATTTGTATATTAAAAAAAGCAGACGTGCGACCTGATAGTAGACCTAATAGACCAGATGACCTGATATTGAAAGTGTGTTTACTGTGCGGACTTAGGTGGAGTGTCTCATGTGCGTTCATTACGCTCGCTCTCTTACCATTCATACCGGAACATCACACAGCAATGCAAGTACATTCTTCCTTTGCGACAGGAATAGGTAAAAGTGTGATACTTCGCCTTTAAAAAATACTTTCGAATACAACTGCAGGCGTTAAAATATAAATGAAATAAAAAAGTGAAAATCTCAAGACATGTCTTGAAGCTTCTGTCGATATCTTCAATAATCAAACAAAACTTACAATCTCTAAATTAAAAATTTAAGAGACCCCCTACATACCTTTGTGGAGATCCCCTTACTTATTCCTGGTCATAATCAGGTCCTCAAAATTCCAAATGTGGGAAGGTCACCATGGACATAAACATTTGAGCTCAAACTCGAACCACCTAACTGTTACCGTTCCAGAGATCCCTTCATACTCCATCATACCAAGATACTTCAAGATCGTCGAACCACTGATCAATTTTTTATCTGACATGGCTAAGAACATTCAGCAGGTTAGACCTGCGGCGCCTAAAGGCGGGGGGAACTTTCCTAGCTCTATCAATTTAATTTATGTTTTGGCCGTCATCTTCAATTTTTTTAACCCTAGACTGATTGTGTAACACTAACTTTTTCTGATCATCATCAGATCCTCAAGGTTTCAGATGTCAGAAACGCACCATGAACCATCTGAGCTCAAATTCGAACCATCTAGCTATTACCGTTTCCATAGATCACATCTGAAATCAAAGATTCTCCAAGATCTTGGAAACCACTGGTCCAACTTTTATCAGACCTAGCTAAGAACACTCTCGTCAAAATTCTCTATTAAATAAAAAACCGGATCCAAATCGGATCATCCGTTGTTAAGTTATGATGACACAGACAAACACACAAACAGCAGACAGACAAACGTGTCCACGCCTCGATCGGTCAGGGGTTAAAATAGCGCTTCAGATGTCAGATTACTATAATAAAAGTGCCTTATTTTTAGTAAAAGCTATTATTCAAAAAATATTGGTAAGTAAATATGTAATAAGTATATATAGCTAAGAAAGAACTTATTAGAATATTCTGTCAAGTAATTAAAATACATATATGACTTGGCGTCAATTGAAAAACTGCTATAATTAATTGCAAATAATATTTCAAACACACTTGAAGAAACAAAACATTTTCTATGACAAATACTGCCATATAAATCTTAAGTGTCCCCGAAAATAGTACAATAGGGCTGCGAGAAGTAACAAACTTAATCTCAACTAAAAATCTTCTGAACTTAAATGAATATTAATATAGTGGGGACAAAAGGCACCCTAATTTAGTATAGTCCAACTACATTTAAATAAGTCAGAAGACAAAATGGTTCTTAAAACTCGTCGACTTCGTGTAGATTAATGTTACTTTTTTCACAAACTTTTTTAAATTGACAAAAGATGCCCCTAAGTAGTGAGACAGTCAATAAATTAGAGTGTAATTATAGTTGGGAGAGTTTTGTTGAAAAGCAATTTGAGTTAAGACGGGATCGTGTTGTTAAAATTTATTGCTTGAACAATCAGTATGTAAGTTTGATTTGTTCCTGATTGTTTCGCAATATTCGTACCAAAAGTAACAAAATTCTTAACTCGTGCCGCTTTTAAAAGTGTTCCTGATTGATTCCAAAAATCTTAGTGAGATAACAAATAGCACTGCAGGAGTTTTGTAGCGTATAATATGATAAGTACTTTTTTACATTAGGAATATTGATGGAATCCATCTAAACACCAGTAGGCACTTAATTTGGCTAGTCTTGTCTTGAAAAGACAGTTATTAACAATTCCGAAAATGAATGACTTTTAAAAATAAGTTTAAAGACCATGAACAGACTTGTCCGGCTTTAACCAAGAGGCAATCTCGCGAACTTCACTCATATAAATGTCAATTTCGTTCAATGGCTGCTATAACATAAAATGTAACGAGTATGACTTAAGCTAGGTGCAGAAGTTGGCTGAAGACATTGGTTATCGCAAGGTTTATATAAATACATACTTACGTATACTCGTAATACACTTTATGTATATTATGGAAATTCAGAAGTTAATATTACGTCAATCAGCATCTATCCATGAATACATAAATGCTGCTGTTCAGATGTACCTTCAGATGAAAATATTTTGTAAAACGGAATCTTTTATAAGAATTGATACGTATTTAGTCGAGTTCGCTTCTGCAGTGATTTTCCCTGTAAGCGTGTAAGTAATACGTTCCTATATACATTGTACTAAAAATAATGTGCGCGTTATTTAAAAGAAATTAAAAGTAACTTTACAAATAATTACGAATCTGAACTTATACGAAAGTATCTCTACCATATAAAGATAGGCTGCCAAACCCGTGTTACGGAGTCGGTAAAAAGTATAACAATACCATTTAATCACCAGTGATCACAAAAAGCTATTAGTGTGTTTTATGTGTGCTTTACCTACTTGAAATGTGGTTGGGGTTTCGGTTTTAAATCTTTACTTGTGGGGGAATTCAGACATTCAGTAGACGTAAGGTCGTAAGGTAACTAAATATATGACTATGTTACTCGTATTTATTAGTTACCTACACGTAACTTAGATAGTTAAACTATTGTAATTATTTTTAATTTACTATACTACAGGGTGGACCAAAAGTCCGTTAATATTTGAATAGGTCGCTGCATCGGCGCGGGCGGGGTATTGGCGCGGGGGGTGTTACTACAAGCGAGAGCTACTAATAGGGATTTAGTACCATGGCGTCATTCAGCGGAGCGCAACGCGCATTTTGCGTACGCGAGTACTATCGAAACAACGATTCTACGACCGAAGCTAAACGGAAATTTTGTAATCATTACAATATACGGAACAGAAATCAAGCTCCAACAATTCAAACGATTAAAAAATGGGTACAGAAGTTCGAAACAACAGGTTCAACTTTAAGTCAACCACGATCCGGCCGACCTAGGACATCGCGCGATCCAGTAAACATAGAGCGTGTACGAGCGTCTGTTCGAGAACAACCTGGTCTCTCTACTCGAAAGCGGTCTAGTGCTTTAGATGTGCCCAGAACATCTCTAAATCGCATTCTACACAAAGATTTACATTTACATCCTTACAAAATTCAAATTGTACAGGCTTTAAAGCCAAATGACCCTGCTCAGAGACTGCAGTTTGCTAACGAAGTGCTTGAGAGGTTTACGAGCTTCAATAACATCTTTTTCTCAGACGAGGCACACTTCCACCTAAATGGACATGTCAATCGACAAAATTGCAGATACTGGAGTGACACTAACCCGGACTTGAAGCACCAAAAACCTTTACACTCGCCCAAGGTTACTGTATGGGCCGCATTGTCAGCCAGCGGAATCATTGGTCCATATTTTTATGAAGATCAGAGAAACCGCGCCGTCACCGTTAATACAGAGCGATACATTGTGATGCTACAGAATTTTTTTGCTCCAGCATTACAGGACTTCTCAGGCTTTAATCGAAGCTCTTGGTTCCAACAAGATGGGGCAACATGTCACACCTCCAATGACTCTATAGCAGCACTTCGTGAAATTTTTGGCCAAAAAGTCATATCCAAAAGAGGTGACATTCACTGGCCACCCCGCAGCCCGGATTTAACTCCAATGGACTTTTACCTTTGGGGATATCTCAAAAGTAAAGTTTACATCAGCAACCCAGTGTCTATTGAGGAATTAAAAGAAAATATACGCGAGGAAATGCAGAACATTTCACCAACCACTTGTCGGGCGGTCATGCAAAATTTCCGTTCCCGGTTACAGGTGTGCCAGGATGAACAAGGGTCACATTTGAATGATGTTATTTTTAAAAAGTGAAATCCTAATTTGTCTACTTTATTATTAAATAAACAGTTTTTCACTAAAGTAGCATTTGTATTTTTTATAACCATTTTAAATGTTAACGGACTTTTGGTCCACCCTGTATTATGTATTGTTTTAAAATGCTCTACCTAGTCGGTCCTTAAATGCAGTCACAAGTATAAAAGATCATAAAATCTTAGTAGTTCTTTGTTAACTTTCTAATTATTGTCATACTTATTTGAAAATTAGGTAGTTACATACTTCGTCTCTATCGAAGTACTATAAAACATATAACTATAAGCTATTTGTCTATTTCAGGCAACATGGGAACTTTTGGGCCACTTGAATCTATTCTAATTCGAGTATACTTCTAATATAATAATAACGTCTTGAACATTTAAATGCTGAAGGACTTAAAGTGATTTATTATTAGTAAATGTTTAAATATAAGTTATTTTGAATTGTTCCTATATTTGGACTGTGGGAAAGTTTTGAATCGTATTCCGTTTATTAGTTTTATATTATGTTAATAAATTACTCTAAATTAAAAATTTAAGACTTACTATTTGGGTGATCCCCTTTCTTTTTTCTGGTCCTCAAGGTTCCTGATATGGGAAGGGCACCATGGTACTCTACATTTTGAGAACAAAATGCAATTTTCCATGTTCCATGGAACTATCTAGCTAATACCGTTCCAGAATCCCATCAGTCATCAAATATACTTCAAGATCTTGGAAACCAATGGTCCAATTATTATTAGACATGGCTAAGAACACTTTTGATAAATATTTCTGTGAAATAAAAAACCGGGTCAAAATAGGAATATCGGTTGCAGAATACATAGTTATTTGCAGCAGTGGCGAAGGGTAAATATTTTCGCAAGGGAAGCCGCCCAAAAACATAACTAACGCAAAACTAACGCAGCCATTTTTCACCGTATAGATAACAACAAAGTCCAAAAAACACAAACAAACTGAATAAAAACAATACAAAAATCACGAAAATTGTAACATAACACATACGCACATATGTATCAAACACGAAACAGAGAAAGGTTGATTATTCCTAGGGCAAGATTAAGTAAAACACTAAAACAGGGGATCCTAGTGAAAATTAAAATGTTTAATATGCTCCCGATTGAGGTCATCAAACTCCCTGCTAAAGAGTTTAAGGCCATTACAAAAAAGTACTTTGAGAAAAATGTCTACTACAGTCTGAACGAATTTATGTCCTTAAAATTAAAACCTTCTCATTTGCTATGACCCGGGAAATTGACATGTATACGACTCTTAGCCTCTGTGACATTTTAAAATTATTTTGACATTGTATCCGCACTTTTATTTTATTTTTTATTGACTGTACACTATTGTACTATTATAGGTATTTTTTTGGTAATGTAAATAGTTTAAATTTTTAATAATTTGATTTATTATTTAATTTAATTTATTATTGAATTATTTTGTACGACTTATCTTGCAACGGGTTTTGTTGCTTTCTGATGAAATAAATACAATTTACAATTTACAATAACATAATACAAAATAACCAGATCAAAAACTTCCAAAAACCTCTAATAAAATGCATCAATTTATCTGACCTATCCGATTTACAATCCGACAAAGATCTTTTCACACGTGGCAAAAATCGGAACTAATGCCACCATCTAGTAAAACATCACTTCTTCACAGTTCGCTACAAACAAACTGGCGCTCCCTGCAACCCTTCAACTAAGTGTTGCCTTGTGATTTGTCATTCTCATTAGAACATATTTAAAATAGTTACCGTGTGTACTGATATTTATTTATGAAGTACATACTAGAATTGAGAATATCGTCAATTCAGGCACGAACTACAAGTAGGTATTGTGTTTAACTACTTTTAATATTCAATAACTGAATTTCACTTTCAGCAGGTACTTAAAACATTGAGCTCCATATATGGATTTCATACAATGTCACTAAATAGCTATTGCCTACATAAAACGGGGAGTTGAATTCGAATTACTAGGTAATTTGAAAAATTACTGCTTCAAATTTAGGTATACGAAAATGGCTCTTAATATACTACAGTTTGATATGAGTTTCGTATTGAATCAGAAATAATAGTCTGGAATTAAATGCGGTAATCTACTGCATTTCTTGAGAATATTTCTCATCATTTATCCTTGTACACGATGTGAACGGACGTACGCGACGCTTTTTTTTCGTCATATTAACTTACTTACTAATGTCCTATGGTCTTTGAGTGTCTCATTATGCACTACGTTCCTTAACTATTACTTTTCTTCTGAATTAATTTTTAATAGGTAACATTATATGTACTTAATATTATTATAATATCTATTCGTACTAGGTCTGGGCTAGCTACCGGTAGAATTTATTTTAAAATGTTTGAATTTCGAATGTTTTATATTTTTTAAACATTAAAATTGATTAAAATAATTTTTGCCGGGATATCGCTTGTCAATTGTTTTTTTATCACAAGTCGAAGTTCGTCGTCCGTAGCAAAAATGGAAAAACGTAAAAAGATTTTAGGGCGATCAGAAATAGACCTTTTAAAAGTGCCCTTTCACCGCAAGATTGCACTGCTCGTTTTCAAAATGCTTTTGGGAGAAAAGCACCTCATCTGAGCACCATAAAGGCTGTCGCACAGATATCAACCCTGCACCGAATCGCCTCCGTATCTCCTCGATCGACCAGTCATCAACCCGGCGCAGGCACGTAACCGGCGCTCAGCACTTCCGAAGTGTCGGCGCGGCTACGGCTGGCTGACGGCTAGCCGTCACCTGGGGTACGACTTCAAAACCGATGAAACAACAGGCGATCTGCGCGCTATCCTGCGCCGGCGGCGAGACGTCAGCGCGGCGACCGCGACGCCCCGACGTAAGCGCGGTGACTGCGAGTTGACCACGATCCGCTAGCGGGTCACTAGCTTGTCCCGAGGCGAGCTCGAGTTGAGGCGACGTTGATCAGGTGCCAGAGATGAAGCCGGGGTGATATGTGTGCGATAACCTTAAGGCGTTGGTACGTTGAATTTGATCGTGGCCGAGTTTCTCTCCGTGATGAGTGTCGTGAGGAAAATGTGGCTTATGTCAGGCGGCTAATTGAAGCAAACCGATTTATTACTTATTAAGAGATTCGAGGATATTTGTGGGTTGGTATGAGGCAAATAAAAATAATAATTATATCAACATTTAAAAGTTAGGAAACTTTGTTGTCGTTGGATACCTCATGAACAGAAACGGGCTCGTGTTAATTAGTGCAATTTTTTTTTATAAAGTACGATCACGGACGTTCAAATGCTGTTTATGACATTGTGCCAGGGGCCGAAACATGGATTTATTGTTACGATCCAGAAAGAAAGCAACAGTCTTGTGAATGGGTGTTCGAAGGCGACAGCAGACCAACAAAATTGTGCCAGGCGAGAAGCGTGGGCAAAAAAATTATTGCGTTTTTATTCTCCCAGACGGGTCCTGTCTGCACGATCCCACTCGAAGAACAAAAGACAGTTAATGCTGAGTGGTACACTACCATTTGTTTGCCCGGTGTGTTCGAAAAAGTTAGGGAAAAACGACCAAGAAGTCATATCCTCTTGCACCATGACAATGCTCATCGCGAACAAGACAAAGTCATTTTTGGCTTCTGATAAGGTGGAGCTCGTGACCCACCCCGCACACAATCCGGACCTTGCACCATATGCATTCTTTATTTTGCAAAAAATCAAAGATTTGATGAGAGGTTTGACATTTACGGGGCCAGGAGAGGCTGTGATAGCTTTCAATCAGCACGTGAAACACATGCCCTTAAACATGTCCTCATGTTTTCAAAAATGGTTTGAACGAATGAAAAAGTGTTTAAAATATAACGTAGAATACTTTGAAAAACAATAAATAACTTAATAATAATAACTTTACTTATAAACTGTTTTATTTATGAGTTACGGAAAACTTTCAGTGTGCCCCAAAATAAACTAGATGTTTGGACCTGACATGTATGCTGCATTTCGAGAAATTATGAGATTAGGTCTCAGTTTAGCTTAAATCCCCACAATTTAATAATTGTTCTCTCAAGCTGCGACAACGTTGACATATCACGATTGGGTATCTTTGCAAAAGAGATTTTCTCTCAGAGATGTGAAATCCTTGGTGCTTACTTATTTCCTAACAATTTTCGTAATGTTCAAGATGTCATAAGTAAGTAAGTATATTGAAATAAGTGTGATTAAATAATTAAAAACTAACTCAGCACGTTATTTGTATTGTGTATTATCTATTTGTAATAAAATTTTCGTTTTTACTACAGAACTCTGTTTCGTATCCTAAGTAAGGGTGTGTTTACATTACCCGCAACGTGAGCCAACTTTAGTGTCATATTTATTTACATTCAAAATAATGCATATACGTGCTGAAGGCACGTGTTCTAAGTTAGGATCTGTCATAAAAAATTTGGAATTTGTTCGCATCTGGTGCGGTTAGTATACACTAAGCTTTAAATAAGATGTAAAATACGGTGATAAAAAAATAAACTTTTACTAGATTTTTATGGCATAGAAGTTTAGAGCAAGTTAGTAGTACTAATAGGCCTTATCGTTCAACGAACACAATTTCTTTACTATTAATTCTTTATACCCAAACAATAACATTTCACCATTATAAATCGACAAACAGAGTCATATTACTGTATAACCTCCAAAGTCGGACACAGGTGTTCAAGAAGCAATTATTATCTAAGTGCTAAAGTCATGCTAGACGTGTCAAGGGCTTGCTATGAAAAGGGCTATGCAACCTAAAGAGGTACATAATACCTATAATAAGTACTTTTGTACTTCAAGCAAATTAATAGGTTAGGAAAATGAGATTTAGGTCACAATCAAACAGAAAAACTTCCACGTAAAACATATTACACACCTTCTTTTGATGTCGAGGGTTACAAATACTTATGGCACATTATACGCCTAAAGTGAGGCAACGTTTAAGTAAGTATATCATTATGTAGGTATGGTATGATATTCTTTACATTGCAAGTTCAACCATCGCCTTCGTGGTGTCAAGTTTCGAGGGTTACCATCAAAGAGACTGTCTGTTTTAGTAGCAACATCAGTATGGTTCAAGTTATAGAAGTCAATCAGTAAATAATAGGACACCCACCCATGAAAGTCTCGAAACTTATAAATATATAATTTGTTTATTTGATAAAAAATTTGCTGCACATAATGATAGCACAAAATAAATATTTAATTAATTTGTTTATACTTATCATCAGTACTGACATGCGTAATACTATTAAAACTGAGATCAATATTAATTTGCTGTGTAGCCTTTCGGCAGAATCAGAGTCTAGAATAAACACTATTGTTTTAGTGAAGTGAAGCATGCACGAGCTGCTTCAAAAGGTCATATTGAAATAATTTTATTCTGTTATTTTCATTAAACATTTTGATCTCACAGTTTCTGCCTTTCTGTTTGATTAGTCTGATAACCAACCGATTTACTGATACGACATTATAATCATGCACTTTATTAGTACAGATTTTCATTCGCTCTTTGCTTAGACCACGGTCTAAGTGAAGCATGAACTGTAAACGTTCAATTTGTTGGTAATTAGCTATTAAAGAAACGCCAGGTTTGATGTGTAAGCGCACTGTTTGAGATAGTATCATTTGTAATTTGATATGATAAAAAACATGTAAGTGAAAGTGTTTATACCCACAGTTGCAAGAAGTGATCTGAAAATTCAATCTCCGTCAAAACATACTCTGTCCATTTCTATGTCATAGATTTATCAGAATGTGACCAGAATTTTAAAGAAACTATGCAATTGGACCATTGACTGGTGTAAAAGTATTGGATTTTATTAAAATTGGTACTTTATAAGTATGTAAATACGAGTACTTAGTCGTAGTAGTAGGTAACTAAGTACATGTTAAATTAAAGCCGAAGGGTAAATATATTCTTTATTCCCGTTTCATCTACCGCGGTTCATCCACTGGTGGTTGAATCAGGAATTTAATTTCCGTTTCATCACATGGTGGCTGATTTGGGGATGTATTTCCCGTTTCATCACTATTCCACCACTGAATCTGAACTGGCTGAATCGGAAAAAATGACACATTAAGATTAAATACTACTTTTTAATGAAAGTATATATGTCGTAGAGGGTTATGATCAGAATGTAATACACATAGTGTAGGCAATGGCGTAATTCACGAAGTGCGTATTAATTGGGAGTTAAATTTCCGATTCAACCACTAGTAGATGAACTGCGATTTAACGGGAGTAAGGGATATATGGCCTACTGTGGGGAATATAAAGTCTCTAGAAAAGAACTGTAAAACTGTAAATGTGATCTGAAATATTAATTCTCACTTTGCTTGTCTTAAATTTCATATTTAATTGTTTTTCATTATATTACGTCTTATGTTGGCCTTTAATATCCAGCTGCTACTTCAATCTATCTATAACAATAATCAAATACGGTGTTGTGTACACGTTCACTATCGGAGATCGTTCGTCTAACTCGTGACTGGCTTTTGAACTCGACAGTAGCTCCTGTGCTACCGACCCAGGGCTATCACTTTATTTTAAGTATTAAATCAATGTCCATAAAACATTGGGGAATTATAAATCAAGCGATCGGCATTTTATTTGACGACAAAAACTAACATCCTATTTAATGCGTGAGCGACGAGAAAATAATAACGTTTCTAATAAACTAATTCATTAATAACGCTTCTAATAAAATAAAACCAACTGATTATTACGAATAAACCATCAAGTAAAGAACAACAATTAATTTGATTCAGCGTTTCGATTAATAATTTAGCCTCTAAATTACTAGTCTACCGACTGATTTGCAGCGACTGATTTATATAAACCCAAAGAAAACTGTTTGCACATTCTTGCCTATAAGGTAACTTATAAATGTCGAAGCGAAACCGACATTTTAGATGCTCATAGTTGGTCGCAAAACTAGTAAATCACAGGATAAATTAGTTTTACAATAGACAAAAATGATATTTAATAGAACAGACTGGCGTATTTGTTTACTTCAGGTAAAACTGTATAAGCACCTAACAACAAAAGGGCTTCGTCTGAACTTCATGGACATACACCAAAATATTAGTTATAATAGTAGCTTGCTGACAACCCTAAATGACTAGACTCCGACACTTTTTGCCTTAGACGTATCGTATAATGACAAAGGCATCATTATCTAATCACTGTTCGTCGGTTTTTTTACTAGACCCAACCGCTAGATAGATACGAGTTACCTATTAATAAAAGCTAATAGAATAAGGTAATATTAGTTTGCGTCTTCGCTATTATTATTATAGTGGAACACACAGTAAATAGAGAGCTAAGAAATTATTAATTATAAAATCACTAGAAATACAGAAAGCTAAACTTATCAGATAACAATAATGCCGCAGCACCCCAAGCTATTAAATAAAGCGAGGTCACAGAAATCGTCTAGAGCCGTAGAGTACCTAATAATGTTGAACAACGACTTATGCTATAGCTAGTGCTCATGACATAATTGGAAATTCATAACGTCACAATAGGCAATCTAGGCACGTACATACTTCATGTTCTAGGTCCACAAACTACTATGATAACCTAGGTGTCGTGACAGTAGAGGCATGTAAGGGAAGACTGTTACACATGGGTAGCATTTACTTATTAAAATAGCTTATAACTGTTAGGTAACTGCTTATACATGCAATTACTAGCTATAATAGAAAAGAATTCAGTACAAATTCTGGCTGAATAACCGAATGTCTAGAAACAATATTTTTAGGATGTCTGCCAACATCTGTTTTAGATAGTCTGAAAATCTGCATTGGCTTAAAAATTAAATGGTACCTATATCTAGCGGATTAGCTTAGCTATCCAACGGGGCAACGCAGCCAGTCTCTTGGGTACACTGCCGGATGTGGGGGACTTAACCCAAATTTTTTATCTTTAGTTTTCTTAGCCTTAGTTTAGTTTTAGCTTTAGTTTTATCCTAGTATAGTATGATAATTAATTACCCTGGTACCTATATCTTAATACATACATAGTTATGTGACTTTAAAATTGCATCAAAATCAGGAGGTAAACAATAAAATATCAGTTACTAACTTTTTTAAACAGATTTTTTATAAGTAAACAAACATGAATGCAAAACTTACAATGATAATGTTTTATTTAAAACAAAAGGCTAATACAGGAAAACGAGATTTTATCAAAATACTGCAGTTCGTTTCCTACTGCAACGCGTGCGTGAACGCATCCAGCAAGTAGGTCAAGACCGGGTGATTATGAATCATTTTTCTGCGATCATCGCGATTAGCTTTGCGCAACCGCTGCACTGTACGGAATATAATGACGTCTCGATTCGTCTTACTATACGAGTACCTATACTTATCTCATTTACATTAAATACGTTTTATTATACCTACGAATATCAATCTAGGTATGATTTGTATATACCCCATTGCTAAGTGCTTAGATAACTACTTTTATTAAATTATATTTGGATAGCAGATGCACAAACGAGCCACCTGATGGTAAGTAGTCCCCGTAGCCCATATAGACATCACACCTCACTATAATGTTAATAGAGGGTTTTCCATGCGCTGCTGACCTTGAGGACTTGGAGGAGGTGGAGTACCTCATGTGCCGGTAATTACTCTGCCACTCATACCCTTCAAATCGAAACACAACAATGGAAGTATTGCTGTTTTGCGGCAGAAATAGGTAAGAGGGTGGTACCAACCCAGGCGATCCTTTAGGAACTACCACCATTAAATTACTTTCGACATATCAGATTAACTAAAAGCAACTTACACGTACTTGTTAATTTAACTGTGGATTCTAACTATAATTATCATTAATAGTCTGAATTTATACAGGAAGCTAAGAAACAAGAAGAACTCAAGTTAATAACCTTAAACAAATATAATAGGTGTGACGGTCATTCTGAAACATGTAAATAAAATAAAATTTTACAATTAATGCAGAACCACAACGTAGTCTATGTTCTGGTTGGTGCTAAACACCTGCGCTGGTTTTCTGGCAAACAAGTGTAGGTAGGTAGGAGGACTGGTTAGTGCCAGGTTATAGTAGAATTTCACACCAGATTAACAGAAGCTATAAGTACCTACTGGAAAATAATTCTGCATTAAATTATCTCACACCTCCATGAATCCTGTTCATATTATGACACCTAAAGGCTTAGTACAATATTAGTACTGAATAACGAACTGACTAATGTAACAACTTCGAAAATTTAATGTCGTGTGTCGAATGTTACAGCCATTGAATAGACTGTAAGGTAACTAAAATTTCAGGGTTGTAAGTAAGTTACACTAAGGTATATACTTAGTAACTTGAGTCTTGTCATATTTTTTTCAGAGAACAAATAATTCTTGATGTGTGAAGTGACCTGGAAACAAATTCGGACCACACAGAATGATAGAGACTAAGCGACATGGGAAGGCTGATTGATAACTCAGTATGACTGAATTCGTGACCGAGAATATATTCTTGATTAGATAGGGAATTAGATTTTCTGTACTTTTAATTTTATCAACAAACGCTCTAAGTATCGATTTTATTTAAGTAAGAAAACCGACTAAAACCCAATCATTTTAAAATCAGCAAAAGGTAGAAGGCTGCGTCGACCGGGGAGTGGGATGTAGTTGATAGATGACCAGTCTAGACTAGGTACAATTACCTAGAGCCCATGGTACGAGTAGTGCCGTTCAGGCCTACACAACACATCCACCTTTTGAATTTAAATCACACTATTTGAATATAAAATTGTTATTAATGGTTTCAAATCAATAAGGTTTGACAATGTTTTTGAGACCGTACACGTCTATACTAATGTAATAAAGAGAGAACCCGAATGACTGACTGACTGATATTATATTTTATAAAGTTTAAACTAATAAGTGGGAAGATTATTGTTATATCTTACATATACGAGTTAATACAAATACGATTGCCTATTTCATTCATGAAAGACACAATAGAAAACTTCTGATCTAATTATAAATTATATCCTATTATATATGTGTGTTTCTAATATTTGGGCGGGCGAATAGATGGATAAGCTTTTCTTAAATTTTTAACGACCTTATATGGGAGTTGAATCGACACCGCTGTGGCTTGCTTTGATTTCTAACTCGTACTTAAGTAAATACGACTACGAAATTCTTTATTTGATATGGCAGTGGTTATTTACGGTTATATATAATAAAATATTAAAACATTATGTAAGGCGCATTTAAGAAAAAAATACTTATTTATGAAAATGATGATGATAAAGTATAAAATAGTAGAACACTAAGTACAGTTCAATACAATCAACATACAGTAGAGGAGACATAGTACAAAATAGTGGGTAAGTAGATCCAGTATACTGGCTCGTGCTGCATATTGCGCAAACTAAAGACCTACACACAAACTTAAAACATGCTACAAGGACTTTGAAAATGAGTTCTATGTAGAAGACATTAAGATGCTAATTGAAGAATTTAGGCACAAAGATAATGCTGCAGATGTAAAGCAGCTTTATGTCATTGCAATCGCTTCAGAACTGATATTTAACGACTGCTCTATAATTTATGTTTACGAGATTAAAATTATAATGTTTGTACTGTGTCGAAAGCTTATGGATTTTGGTATTATACCTGGTGATTTCTGTGTATTTATAAGAACGAGACCTGTGATTTTTATTCGTTTTCTTGAAATAAATTTCTTGTTTGAATCAGTTGTATAATTTGTAATTTAATATGCTTGTTGAAGTAAATCCAGACAATATACGAGTAGATCTTTGACAGTTCAATCACGATTCCCGCTGTCGCTATGACCTACTCATTATAAACATCAAGAACATCGCAATGATTCTCAAAGATGCTCGGAAATACATATGCTCAATACATTCGAATTTGGAGCCAGGGAAATACATACTTCCTGTCTCGAAGTCAAATATTTAATTATTTTTGAAAATTGACGACAGTAATGGATTTTCATACATCCTTATGTTTTTTACTTTTTAAAATTCGAATTGTAACATCAAAACGCAGTGTGGGGCGGACTAAAGAGATTTCATTCGATTACGTACACCGGTCGCGCGTTACCATCAGAGCGGGCAGCTCCTGCTCCTACTGACAACGCCACTTCTTTTCTTTTATGGACGCCTAGTACTATTGACTTGGAATTAGAATTTGGAATGTGATTTTTTTATATCCTCGCATATATTTGGGAAAAGCACTACACAAGCATCGGCCGAAATAGCCATTTTTACGAAAAAACGTAACGACCCTTAGGAATGAAGTAGTTTGTGTTGCTGTTTGTGGTTTAACATTGAACAAATTAAAAAAATAATCTTTTTCTACTCCCATTTCGTAATTTTTTCATTAGGAGACCACAACCTCTTTATGTTACTGATAAAGGTTAATTAAGAGGTTAATTCGTCATGATCGTGCGAAAATATTGTTTAAATGAAATATTAAATAACAGTTTTCGATTGGATTGTGTAAATTATTCATTTTTTGTGGCACTGCATACAAGAACTCTTTCGTATTAAATACACTACATTTCACTGGCCAATACTGGTACTATAGTCATAAAAAACCGACACCCGCGCTTGCGCTATATCGACAATACTTCAAAATGACTACGGTTTCCATAGTTACCAATAACATGTCAAGCAGACGATATACGGCGCCCTTTTAATTTATTTCTCTGAATGTGATAATAATTTTTAATCGACGAAAAAAAAATTGACGAAAGTTTAATACCATCTGAAATAACTGAGGTGGTTATGGAGACGAGAAATCGGACGGACCACGCACTGTTTTGTCGAGTGACGAGCTGACATGGCGTCTGTTGAACGCTACGTAATGGTTTCTATTTTCTGTTATTTAATTCATGGTCGTAGAAAAAGTATTGTATGCAATCCACGTAATGGAGATTTTAACACTCGAACGATCTTTTATGAAACTCAGCTACTCTTCGTTCATAAACAGTTCTCATGTTATAACGCCGTTGCATAAACTACTATACTGCCTGCCACGAGACAAAACGAACTATAATAATCTAAACAGATCTGTCTACCTAACTCCTAAAGCTCAAGCTTGGATAAGAGAAAAACAGTTTTAAAATAAGTTAAACAAAGTAAGCCCGGGTTTATTTGGAAAAGGGAAACGAAATAGACAATATAGTTATAGTAAGTGATTGCACGACTATATACCTACTGGTACCTACTAGCGTGAGCGCGCGATAGTATCTATGGACAAGGAGTAATAAAGACGCCTCACAGCAAAATCTAGCCTCGAGAGCTGGGGAGCTTGAGAGAGGTAAGCCGAACAAAAGTTATAATGAAAAAAAAAGTCAATAATTTTCCGAACCTACACGTGTCTTATCGGTACAGATGTAACATGCTTTTAATTTAATCAGAAACAGGTGACGGTAAAAAACATCGCTTTGCAGGTAGATATTATTTGTGTAGTTGTGTATTTGTTACATTCTTAGTTAAAATATGCAAGACATGACATTAGACAACTAGTAGATTATTTTTAGGACAATAATAATAGGTATCAACAATTAAGCATGAACTTACTATCTACTCCACAACTTTGTTCTCGGAGTCAACGTGCAGTATTCTAAAAACCGGTTCTAAAACCGCTTCTGCTGTTCTCTGTCTGCAAAAGTTCATATGTTTATGCTAGGGTTGTAACGAAACAGTTCCTTAGGACTTTTTCTCAGTCTTGGTGTTTTGTGTATGTCTAAAGTAACTGAATTTTCACTAAACTATGATTATTATTAATTACCTACAGGGAACTCTATAGAAAGTGACGATAGATTAACCATTTCACTCACCTTTGCTGTGCATGTTGCTATAGTAAAATAATGTATAAAAGTTTTATTATTTTTGATTTATATATCAGAATTCAGGTTTAATACTTACAGATAAAATAAAATAGTGGGGGGCCCACTGTACAATTTATTTCGAGAGAAAAAGTCAGGGGACCATAAGAATTATTTATTAATAATATAAGTATATTATGTACTTATTTATATATATTTGTTACAAGATTGTATTTTATTTTACCTGTAAGTATTAAACTTGACACAACCGCCTACAGCCAGAACAAATTTTTAAAATTTTAAAATTTATTTATTTTTAAATAAACTAATCAATTAGAAATAATATTGAGTATTGATTAAGATTGCCTCCTGCAGCGCTTAACTTATTGTCGGAATTTGGATTTATTCCGGATTCGTCCCAAAATATTCGTCCGAATTCAACTTTCCGGATTCGTCCGAAAAGTCTTTTGTTTTGTTCTTAGACTCGCTCGCGTCTGCAACGCTGTGGCTTGTGATTTTCGTTTTTTGGTTTTATAGAAAATACTGTAAATTGAAACTAACCGCCCGTATCTTTTTAGAATAAATGAAATCGTTTGATTCGTTTCCGAATTACTTATATTTTATAATTAGTTTGTATGGAAAGTGCCCTTATATTATTTAACAAACACGCACACACATATACGTACATATTTGTTCTAGATCACATTTTTTAACGCAGTTAGATCAGAATTCATCAAAATCTCGTAGTCTATTTTTACAATACATTTTACTACCTACTAACATTATTCGATATAACCCTAGAATATCTTTAAAAAAGCTTCGAAGTGATCAAGTATAGAGACGAAAGCGATCCCTTGATTTAAGCATAATGCATTACTATTTGTTATTCAAATAATAAATCTTTGTAAGAGTAACAAGTCGAGATATTCGTGACACAATATTGAGTAAAAGTGTAAGTATCTCTTGTAATACAAATAGCCTATCTCTTTTAGTTCCGCTCTACACTTGTAAATTAAGCATTGGAGTTAGACGGTAGCTACTACGTTACCCTCGAGCCGACCATTTCTTAGGTTTCCTGGCTGCTCAGAATTATGTTTATTTGAAGCAAACAAGAAGTTCGCGTTCTAAATGTACCTATTTACTGATTCTCAATTACTTAGATACATTACGGCTCGAATATCTCTACACAGTGCTACGATAACACGATAACTCGTAGGCAGGCTACTGTATAAGCTGAAAACTAATAAATAACGTAAGCTAAACAAATATTAGTAACAGATAGGGGCTGCATGCACTTAGGTGAATTTCCCACACTTTCAAACCAAACACTGGTTTCTTGTTTATTTACATATAAAGCAATATCTCATATTGCAAATACACTGGGACGCAAAAATAACGAGTCACTTAAAAAAACTATGATAATTCCTTAAATATATGAGATTGATTCCTGAAATTTAAAGTATACAAAATTGTCACTTAAATAATTAATAAGTATATTCATAATAATTAGTTATGACAGTTAATAAAATTAATTATTAAGTATTTAAATTAATTAAAAAAAGTATTTATTCAGTTTCTAGTCTTAAGATCTAATACAATGCCGATGCCTCCTTTTAAGTATGAAAGATAGGAGACATCGCTCTTCCACCTCAACGTAATATATAAGACAATATAAAAGCTCAAAGTGTAAACAAAATGAAATAAAAATTAATACTGTAACAAAATTAAATTTTAAGTTATTATAGGTGCCTAAAAAAGTTGCATAATTAGTTGCTGGAATCCAAATGTTAGTGTTATGTGAGGGTGAATGTGCGGGGATGAGTATGTGTGTGTGGCGAGGATGTGAGTGTCTGAGAGTGTCCCCAGAACATTCCCCAGAAGATTTTTAAAGTTATTCCTTATGATAATTACAACGATGTATGCATAAAATATAAACGTCTGCTACATATTGTAATATACACACTTATATTACGCACCTACCTAGATAATATAATAAATACAACATTATGAAACTTATTGTCATGTTCGAGACTGAGATAATTTTACATCTACTACCCTACTACGCATGTGCATTCATTTTAGATAAGAACCCAGTATGTATTGCGTTTTATTGAATTCAGTTTAAGGGCAAGCTGCGCCGACTGTCGTTTTGAATTGAACTATATTTTTGTAACCACAGTTTTACAATAGTAGTATATGCAAACTACTATTGTAGTTTGCATATACTACATTTTTGCATGGTACTTATAGAAATTTTGTCAAAAAACTATATGCTGCCTTTCTATAAATACATAATAAAAATAATAATAAAACCGGCCAAGTGCAAGTGGGACTCGCGCCCAGACGAGGGTACGATCTAAAAAAAATGGTTTATTTTTTCTCTATAATTATAATTATTTAGTCTTCGGCATGTTTGTATGTTTTTCCCGTAATATACACAATACTTTCTATGAAAACTAATTATTTCAGATTTTTCGTTTAAAAATGATAATATTTTTTTTATTTCTTCAAACTTCGTTTTATTTTTCCAGTAAAGTATAAAAGTTTAGTTTTTAATTTTAAATTATTTTTAATTTTTCGGCTTGCAAACTTGGAAGATAAGGCAGGCAACGATCATTCTTCGCTCATTTTTGGCCATAACTCAAAAACTAAAGCATATAAAATAAAATAAAAAATAGTTTTGTAATGTGCAAATAAAGCCCTTCATATAACATCCGACTTACCCCAGTTGTCATACTTTCAGATTTCGAACCCCTTTCAGACCCCATTTTGTGCTAAATTTCAAATGTGCTAAATTTCAAATTTCAAGCTTCAGTAGTTCCTGAGAAAAATAGCTGTGACATGATATAGACTGACAGACACCGAAGTCTCGTCATAAGGGTTCCTCTTTTACCATTTTGGTACGGAACCCTACAAATTGGGAGATAATTACGCGACTACATAAATTATTTTTCAATAGACTTGCTCATAAAGTGTATCTTATTGCAATGCTTTTAGGTTCATAATGCAGCTTATAAAACACGGGTGCTTTTCACTTTACATTACTGCTCTAGTCCTTTTTTTTAAATTCAGCAGTTAGTTTTTATCTCTAAAAATATGTATAAAAGAAAATAAATCCTCGCTAGTGTATTGAAAAACGTCGTATGAAACGCGTGAGCATTGGTCATTACACTCTCGGCTTCATTACACCCTCGCCTTCGGCTCGGGGTGCAATCCAGGCTCGGGTGTGATGGCCATCTTAGCTCACATCTTGTACTATTATTAAATATACGTAAGATTATTATATTACATTTGTAATCTCAAAAACGTTAAGTAGCTGAACCTTAAGTTAAAATTAAATACAAACAAAATGTAAGCCTTATCAGAGGAAACCAACGAACCAAACCAAACATATATTCATACTAGATAATAAGAAATTTTATTCTAGGGCTGTGGACAAAGATACCTATATATAAAACTCAAACACTTTGTGGACTAATATAGCCTTTGAATGACGTTGCAGTTTCTTTAGAATACTTAGATAACTAGGTTTAATGTAGTACCACCTAAGATTAATTGAATCCGTTAGGTTTATAAGTGGGTACGTAAATAAAACCAGTTTTTAAAGGAACTCCTGACTTACCGTTGTGGAGATCTCATACTGTTTCCTGGTCATCTCAATGTCCTTAAGGTACCAGATATTAGAATGGCATACTCGAATTATAACTATACCGTTTAGAGATCCCATCTGACGTCAAAGATTGACTTAGAAAACCACTATTCCTATTTTTATCAAACTTCGTTAAGAACTCTCTTGACTAAATTACTGTTAAATAAAAAACAGCGACCAAATCGGATCATCAGTTGTTGAGTTATGTATGTGCCACAGGAAAACAGAGTAGACACGTCAAACTTTTAACACCCCTCTTTTGGTTGAGGTTGAGGGTTATAAGTTATTAAGCTGGCACCCAATCATTTGAACTAAGTGACCTGTGATTTCAATCTCCATGAAAAATATTATAAAGGATCCACTAAAATTGAGGATTCCAGACTTTTAAAGAAGTTTAATGTAATAGGTCTTTTAAAATGTAAAAATCTCTAAAATTAAATAGCTGTAAGATTGCAGTATAATCGAAAAAATGATAGATGATGACATTGTTACATCTTGTTTCAATCTATATTAGATTATCTTTCAACACCACGGTCAGGTTACGGAATCTTACGTATACCATTTATAGACCGCATAATATTATATTTTCTGTACACCATACCGCAAGACCGTTTGTTTGGTACAACAAACTGGAAACGTGTTAGTGACTCGACGTTATAATTTAGTAGGAACATCGATGAATAAACTGTTTATTTCTATGGACAATTACTTATAAATAACATTGTCAAAAATAATTCAAGTCTTAAAACCGCATTTCGCTGTGCATTCGCTTGGCAGATTAATGCATATAAAATTCGCAATGCTATAGTAATTTAAATAAACATACTTACATATAAATGACCAATTAATTGTTCATCACAACTATTATCTTTTAACACAGTAGACGTACTTACCAGCCTTACTTTAAACGACACTCAACTGAGGTGTCAAAATTATCACAGATTTACCGTTGCAGGTCCACGATACGCAATGGGCTAATAAATCATAAGTTAAATACAAGTTTATTCGTTGCTGCTAGATGAAGTACGTTATGGCACTTAGCGTGGTGCTCATTACACCGAACCGAAGCATAAACTTTAGTTAAATATTATATGAAATATGTATTAAACATACTATACCAATATTGTACTTAGAATTGTAATTAGGCAATTACACTCCTAAAAATTAAAAAGGCCAATACAAATTATGATTTTTCCGTCAAGGTCTTTTCTATCTCTTTGAAAGTATTTTGAAAGTAGTAAAATGCGTAATATTTTTTTTTGAGAAGTAATTAACTTAAGTACCTAAATTATGTAAGTACTCTTATTTCTGAATAAATTGTAGATGTTGCTTCAAAATTACAAACAATTATAAAGAATTTAGTATATTCCGACTTTAATAATTACTTACATAATTATTAGATTTAGACGTTGCGGAAAGCGGAATCTTGATTCCGGTATAGAAACATTTATGATAACGGTATTAGCGATTTTGAAACGGAATCACAGCGAACCTATAGTAAACTATTTTTCGTACCACCTATTCGAAAAGCTCATTGGTTCTTCAAAAAGAGGGAGCAAAGTAGGTAGTTTCTGTAAGAGACTTTCAAACAGGGAAGAAAAGTGATTTTAATTTGGAATATGAATATTGTTCCTAGTGTACACCTGACAATGGGTTGGCCATACGATAAGCAAGCAAGCAGTGTACACCGCGACCAAAGAGATAGAAGGCAAATATTGTATGAAAAGTTATATATAGTATTGTTTTAAAAACAAATAAGAAACGCGCGAACTACATCTGTTCACGATGATTTTATTGTTACAAAATAATTTCGAAAAAATGAATTCATCCAATAAATTCAGTTAATATTTCATATTAACACCGGAGGCGGAATGTATTCAAATTGATGCGAAATATGTGATATTGAAATCTCATTTGAAAACTCAGCATCATCATCATCGGATGGAAAAATGTATGTTGTAGGTACAAGGGTACAAGGTGTGAAGTGAAAAATGTATATTTAGTCAAGTTACTTTTGCTTTGTCCAATTGTTTGTACATTATAATTCCATTTATATACCTAATCATATTCATGAGTTGTATTTAAAAGCGCCTCTTATTTGTTTTCCTCATAAGTGGAATGAAAAGCAGAGTGTATCACTCGGCACCAAAATTATTTCCATCTCGGATGACGTACATTGAATCCCTCGCTACGCTCAGGATTCTACTCTAGAATCCTTCGCTAGCTCTGGATTCAATACAACGCCCCCGCTGTAAATATACTATTTTGATCCCTGGTGATACAATCTACTTTTCCGGTTTTGTAGATTTATGTGGTTTCTTTCCGATTTCGTTTCAAAATCACCGCAGTGTGTTAAAGGCGTAAAGCTTGTTGATTTGAAATGATTCAGAATGAACTTTCGGCGTACTATCGTACGTATGTCTTAGCTGTTGTACTAATTACATGACGACGAATAATCCACATTCCACTTCTCTTTGTGTTAAACAACTGCTGGCCAGGTTTACGACCACAGTTTAAGGTAGTTAAGCCGGCCTTACTTTGTGTAAAATATTTCCTGGCGATTTAGTTTTGCTCCTGTCTCTAAGTTTAGACTTAAGATTTATTTCTTAACTTCTACCTAACTGAGGTTTAGTGACTGATGTTTTAATTTACTATATGTTTTATCCTTTGTTTATTTATACATACTCGTATATTGTTCTGTCATTATCTTCTCATCAATTATTTGAGAAGAAATCCTTCGCCCTTTCAAGGTTACAGCAGAAATACGCTGCCTCTCTTGGAAATATATAGATTGAAGTTCTCGCAAACTAGATGAAGACAGAAGCAGAAAATTCAAGAGGCTATATTTCAATCACCGACGGTTTAACCAATTGACTGCATTGGCTGTTATTGCCTACTGAACCATTCACTGACCTATACGGTAGTAGCTACTTAACTGTCACTTGAAAACTGACAGTAGTTACGGTTTCTTTGATCAACTGCAACAATCATCTACACTTGAATCATCCCTTCGCATTATAGTGTTGGTTGTTTAAGAGCACTCTGATCACAATCAAATAGTTAAGCAAATTCAGTGCATTGACCTGGAATTAGCTAGAATGGACATACGAGTACAATGTAGCGTCCAATAAAGTATCTTGATTTATTTTGATTGTCTATAATGATGACAATAGTAGGTACTTAATGGAACAAATGCTGTTTGCACTATAACATATTGATTGATCATTGTTCAATGGAAATTTTACTTACCTATAGTACTTATACATTATGCTAGTATGCTATCAGTAATGATAATGTAGGTAGTTATTTATATCAGACTTTTAGTTGATTTTAATGTCGTAATTTATCCCATTTATCACGTATAACTTAAATCCATTAGTGAAATAACGTTCGACAAACTATTTTAACCACATGTACTCGTACATCGTAGCGAAGCATCCATTAACTGGATATAAAAATTATTTCTTATTTTACAATCAACTGCTGTCGGCAGCATTATTGCTCTCTGTCACGATGACGATACGCAGTGCAGGGTCGTCATGTGTGCTTTACGTTTTATTTGGATTGAAATCAGTTTTGAAGTGGCTTTTGATCGTGGTTTTCTGTTGTAGAAATAGATAACATTTAGTGTGACAAATATTTATCAGAGTCGCTGGTCAATAATATAATTTGCAAGTGGTAAGTATAATATGACATTGATATAAAATTAAAACAAGTACTTACCTATTCCGCCAAATGAATTACGATCCAATAAAACTCTGCTGATGTTGACTATGAATCTACAATTATAAAACTATTCTACTAAAGGGCTTTGGTTCAATTTATTTCCATTACAATTAATATTTGGCGTGGTTTTATTAGATGCAAATATCTTCAGGTTATAACAAATAGCGAAAAACCAATTTGTTTATATTAATTTTACTAGAAAACCAGTAATATTGTTTTCGCACTTTGCTGTATGTAGGTACATTGAAAATGTTCTACGTTTTATTCACCTATTGAAAATAATCTTCCATAACAAAGCGCCAATATAACGCGAGGTCGATTTTTTGTTGGGATAATTTACTCACATGAGTGAGAAGGTTATTTTTGGAGTGAAAATGTTCTCACCCCCACACGGGCACACAACATATTTTCATCAAAATCTAATTTCATCTAGTTTCATCTAATACAAAAACACCATACACAGGCTTTCTTTATATTCAATGTTAAAATTTTTTTTAAGTTTTTATATTTTGTACTAGCATCAAGTAGGAGTATGTCAAAAACAGTGTGTGTGTGTGTTACTTTTTGTAATAAATAAACTCTACAAATGCAGCCGAAAAGATACAGAGACGAAACGTGGCCACGTGCCATAATGGCATGGCCATAATCGATTGATGGAAGCTTTTTAACAAATGGAAGATGATTTACAAATGTTTTAGTGGCTATTTGTGGTGTCATAATGTCTAATGTTACGGTTTCATAATAATAATGACTTTTTATATGTTCATGTTTTATTTACATGACACTGTTTGAAAAAGTATTTTTAATCAATGGTTAGGGTTAACATGTTACACCTAAGGTTTATTTGGCTGTATTGATTTATTTCATTTTATTGAATCTTATTTATTTGTAAAAATGGGCAGACGAGCCACCTGATAAAAGGAGTGTAAAATCGTGATTCAGATCTCGCGGTTTTGATATTCCCTCACTGTATACATATAAATAATTGTATGTATTTTATGTTCCTCAAAAGGGTGGCCGTTAGATAAAATAACGCAGAGAGCCTATTACTAAACCGGCTGGGGTCCATAGTATGGATCAAACGAATCTCTGGACTTAAAAACAGAGGCACTTTATTTGGTAGTAACCCATTTCCCTTAAAACAACTTTTACCAAACCGACGGGAAGAGATGCGGTGGTCCAATCCGCAACCGGCAACCATAATAATAGCACAAAATGATATAAAAAAGTATAATGGAACAACATGAGAAACACGAACTAATGATGGGTGCATACATAAATGTCATATCTTTGTCGATAATTTGAATGTCACATCACAACATTTATAAACCTGTCGTGACTATTTGCAAATGTCTCAGCCATTACTTGTGCATAATAAGTGCATACGAATACAGACAAAAAGAACAAAACGACGTAAGAATAGATTTTGATTTCCCATATAGGTGCAACGTTTGAAGTAGAACAGAAATAATGAAAATTGATACTCCCAACCTACGAGTTTATCTTTCTATATATACTTATTAGGGAATATCTGCGATATATAGATTAGCGTTATATTAAGTTGTGATAAGATAAATAGTGTCTTTGAGTTTTCGAATAAATACTTAATTGGGTAGTTTCTAAGTAACAAATATTAAATGTATTTCTCTAAAATTAAGAAATAGACTTAAATTGATTGTCAAATGTAAAAACAGAGTTAAAATTCGTTGATAAATAAAATAGCTATATGCAATCAAAAAACAGACGATAGAAAGAAACGGCAATATTAAATTATGACGTCACGGTGTAGTAGCTCCATACAAGCAGATCCTGGCTACATAATATAAAGAACTGTTTTGCTTAAAAGGGACAGAGAATCTCACCAGTGTTAACTTAAATCAATAATATATCTGATGTTAGTTGAGATATCGAAAAACGAATTTTAGATCCTTCTTCAGGATGTCCATGAAAGTTGATTGATGGAATAACAAAATTTATTCAAATACCTAACTGTTAAATCACATTCCTAATATTTACGTCATTCCAGCAATCTTCACATTGCCTTCAAAAGTAATTGTATTATTATTGATGTTTACTTACTTCTTCAAGTAAAAATATAAGCAAAGTGCCAATTTATCAGAGCAAGAAGTAGAGTGCCATCAACTGTGCAATGTGAGCTTAGAGTGCAACCATTAAGTCCTAGGACAATTTTAGTAAAAACTTATAAGTACGAAGCAGTCGTTACGGAAGATGCATTCGATATACTTTTGCTAAATGAAGCGTAACGTCCATAAGGCTTTGTGATATTTTTCTTACAATGCTTTCTTATTCTTGCTGCTAAATTTCACAGTCGCTGTATTTACATACTTTTAGCAATCTAAACCCTAAGACGTAGTACTAACATGTAAATACGCCTGGAAAACCTTGTGGAAATCATTCTGTCATAATCATAATAGATCGGTTTACCGTTTACTGGAAGTGTGTAACCATGGATATATATAACTAGATAATATGTTGTTAGTAGAAAATTCAAACCAAAATATTGTACTTATATGTGAAATGGTAAAAAAGCCAAACGTTTCAGCGTTCAAAAGAATGAACCTACTTACGAGTACCAGCTGTTTTTCTTCAATTTTGATATTTCACTTACCATATTACGAGCAATATTAATGTATTCGTTAAGGGTAATATTGGGGTAGGCATTATTTACGTGTAACAAAATAAATGAAAATGGTTTTGGTATGGGTTTACGAGAACAAAGGAAATAAAGAATTCACTCTAACTAAACCTTATTTATTAAATTAAATAGATATATGTACCTATATAAATATGTAGGGGATAGTGGCGTTCACCCCTGTTCCCATTTGCCCCCGAATAATTGATGACCAATAATACCTATAATTACAGCCCCAAATTAATGTTCTTCTGAAGTATACTCAAGTGAAATCAATATTTCTGAATCTGAAAAACTACTATACCGAAATAATATTTTTGATAATATTGGGTTAAAATAATTGTTACTCAGTTAGATATCGGAGAAAAGTTATTTTAGAATATCGTCTCATTGATAGATCGTTGGACTTAGTCACAAAAGCTCACATTTTAATCATCTAGACACACGGCAGTATATTAAAATGTGAGCCAAGTTCGCAAAGCTCAATTAATTCCCGAGATATTGACATCTGCATATCGCCATTTTTAACCTTGACTAACTCATCAAAAACCTAAACCACTTCCATTAAACTCAGAAATTTGAAATTTGGTATGAAGTTACGTCATTGGGAATATATAAAAGAAACATTGATTTTTACGATCTGACCAAGGATTTCGAAGGTAGCGCACAGTTCTCCTCAAAGATACTAGTAAACCGAAAAAGAAGTGAGTAACATATAGAAAATCACAGGCAATTTCTAGGGTGGAATTGGTTGTTGTTATTTATTTATGTTACATTAGTTTTGATATTTCTGGTGTGTTATATATTTGTGTAAGGCAAGTTTGAAGGTTAACTGAATTAGGCAGCCGCTTAGATCTCAATTATTTTATCGGCGAAACCGACAGTCCCATCAATTTCTTGTTCCGAACTTGAACCCATTTTTCACATTTATGTTTTTGGTGGGATTTATATAAATTCTAATCGATAAAATTTTAAGTTAAAATAAATACATATTTTTACAATCGATATAAAAGTTATCTATCATGTAGAGTGGATTAAAAATATTTTCATTCAATTTTGTTCAACATATCGCTATATTATACTTAATAGATATTTAGGAGCCAAATGTTATTATGGGCGTAACTATATAATGTCTCATCATAAAAAAGAGTCACTTTTTCATCACATAAGAAACATCCCTCAGTGTTTATTAAAAATAGAAAGTTTGTTTAATTATAATAAATTTACATGCTTTATTTTATAAAAACTATCTTTTAATAAATTACTCATATTAAAAACACTTGTTGTGTTCTGTAGTACAAAGTATTTATTACTTACCTATAAAAACTAAACGTAAACTACGAACGACTGACATAAACCGACTACACTCTTTTAAATTCAAAGCTCGTTGCAATAAATTATCATTCGTTCCACAACCTTCGACGTTGGCCCGAAAAAAAACACCAAAATATACCAAATCGGGACTAGAAGCAAACTCAGACAAAGCTCTATTGAACTTGTCTGGACCTGTCTAAAAAAAGGGAAAAAGGCACCTGTTTGGGACAACACCTGTGGAATATATTAAATCCCTCTTCCAAACTGAGACTCGAATCTATTGAATTCTTTGTAAACAATTAGTATGACAGTTTTCTTTTGAAAACTTCATTACATTAGTATTCAAACTTCATTACATTAGTATTTTGAAAACTTTGATTTTTTTTTGCATAGGTACATATAACATTTCGCTAGTTTCTTTATATTTCCAGATTATGTCGATACCTAACTTTGTTTATTTCTCTATTGTACTGTTTCTGTATGTAAAACGCATTTTTTAATACTTACATATTATATTATTAAATCGTAAAGTTAAAAAATCTGTGATGAAGATATTCGAAAAAAAACCCGGACCTTAAAATGAATAACTGAACATGTTAAAGCAAATTTTAAATTTTTTGTTTGCCTATCTTTGATTGTTTGAACTCGTATCACGTAAAATGACTGAACGGATTTGGATGGAGTATTCGCGGATATATTTAAATAAATCCAGATTGACAACTAGGCTCAGTATAATACATAAAACTCAGAATAAATACTTATACCTAAATTTACGTTATTAAAATAATGAAGACATGTTCCAGCATTTTTAGCAATCCGCGTCCCGAAGGGGAATGGGGAACTCTACTGTGTCTACTCTGTCCGTCCGTCCGTTCTGTCAAGCGGTTCAATTCAAACGTCTGAACTGAATAAGATGCATACTTCAAAATTTCACACAATATGTATTCTCTTGAACCAATCGGAATGTCAATTTGAAAAAAAATTAAAATTATATTTTAGGGGGGCGGGGGCGGTATAAGGAAAGGGGTCGATTAAAAATATACGTGTGGAGTAGCGTTGTTTAGAGTTCATCAAGTAGAGAATGAAGACGTTTTTTATTATTTTATCTTAAGGAAATAACGAGGTAAGTCCCCGTCAGAGTTGACAATTTTAGGCCACTTTTGTTACTAGGTCTATTTCATGAACTTAGTTATTTAGGAACTTAAAAATTGGCTAGAACATTGGTCATATCCTGTATTTGAACTACACATACTATAACTTGCTACATTTATAATAGTATGTAAGTACATAAAATAGGAAAAAGGTTTTTCGTTCAGTAACTTAGAAGTAGTCCTTATAGTATGGATCCCTATATATACATATATGGCGAGGCCCGACTCGCACTTGGCCGGTTTTTTGATATGCAGCTTCTTAAAGCGATGAGGGAAGAAAATAAGTAAATAAATGTAATCTGTACACGGGTTCGTTAAAGGTGGTACAAGAAGTATAGAACGAGGTATTTTCATATTAGAAATCTGACGTATTTTTAAGATTTTATCAAATTTCAACAGTTTTTTTTAACATTTTACTTTTTGCCATTAATTATTAATTACCAAATTTTCATAGAATACTCATGCCAAATTGTTTTCACCCGTAATTGTTTTGTAATAATCTATAAAGTATTCCGTAAATACATATTAAATATTGTACAATAAAATAATATGTCCTCGTAGGTGGGTATGTAATCTATAACGTCTCTACTCTACAAAGTTAAATTGCAGTCGACGGGAATTAACGAAATCGCAGATAATAGCTAGTATTTAATATACTTAATTAATGTAAAGAAGTTGTAAAATAAATGATTAATATACAAAGAAGCATTTCTAGCAAAAAATAATTATAAATCCTTTGTGTATGTCATAAATTAAATAATTGTTTAGGTACCTGTTGCTTTTGACTCTATTATTATGGTCAAAAATAGGGAGATAACGTTACCACAATGGAGACCAACTGAAACCGTTGTTAAATTGTTAATTTTGTTCATAAATAAAACAATATTAACATACTGGTCGTGGTTGTGAGTATTTTAATAGAATAACACGATTTATTTTCTTGTAACTCAAATTGTGTGTGAATATTTTTTTTAAATGAGTACGTGTAATGGTTTTTATATTTTTAGCGAAATCGCAACGGTGAGTTTTTTAGGTTTTTAAATATTTTTTTAAATAATATTGATGTCAACTATTTTATCGTAGACAAAATAATTTTGTCTACGATAAAATATATGAATCTTTGTAATTATTGAAGCGTCTTTTTCCACTTCATTCGTAATCAGTAATCACAATCACAAATCTGTGAAAGCGTGACTTTGGTTAACGATAATAAGTTAGTGGTGGTGTTTTAGATACACACAATCTAGAATTTGTTGACAATTTAAAAGGTAAAACAAAGTTGTGAAAAACCATGACTACACAGTAAATAAAATAATAATTTTAGATTGTAGATTGTAGTCTGATCGTAACTGTAATGTTAGATTGTAGTCTGATCGTAACTGATTTCAATGATGTGTGAAGTGCAAAGATATTATACTCGCATAGCTTTTGTTTGATACACTAGTCATTGTGAACCTGAACCTTTGTGACTTCCTCCGTGACTTTTTTGTAAAGCAATAACACAATATAAACAAAACGAAATTGAAAATAACGTACACTCCTCTTAATTTGCATTTTAGTTATTCTAATTAGCAACTTGTATGTCCTTAAAAATCATTTTTACAAACATATAAGTTGGTAATTAGAATATTACTTATCTATAGCTACGAAAATATAGTCACTTCGAAGCCGAAATTATAATTCTTATTACCCGTAATCCTGTGGGAAGTTTGAAATCTCGTCCTATTCGTTCCCTATATATTTTATGGAAACTGCTTGGAAGATTTTAGCCGATTTATCCTTCTAGCTTTCTTCAGGAACCGACGGGTGAGCGTTGATACCAGAGCTGTGTCAATCAGTAAATCAGTCAGGACTAAAGATTTCTCTTTACATATTTAGATGTGTTAATAAATAATAGGTACTTACTTTTATGTTACAAAGCTGAAAATAAGACACATTGAAAAATAAAAATTGCCTTGTTAATATGACGAATTTTGCTTTTTGTTTCTTTCTTTACACTTACGTAATATTTAATACCAAGACAAATACCGAAATACTGAATTTTTTTTTCTAAAACGCACTCATAACTACATATTTCAATCCATAAGTTAATATAAGCATTTTTCCTACTATAAAAATGACGTATTACGTGTCTAGGCTGTCCGAGATCCAGAATGTATTGGCGATATTTACATTTGTCTAATAAAATACATTATGTTATTACATCGTGTTTATTTACTCTAAAACCCCTAATTCCCCAAACCCCTAAGTCCTAGACGTACCTGTGTACGTGAAGGTCTAGAAGCGATGAAAGAATTCACCTTTAATAACTGACACAAATTCTCATTAAGTTTCTTTATTGTATTCTATTTTTTAACTAATTAGTATATAATAATAATATAACCTAAATAAAATGAAACTGAGAAAATATTTCTTTTTACGCTTCATATTCGCCAGTTGCACGCCTACATACTCGTACACAGTTCATAACCGCATCACCACGCCAAGATGTAGAGCTTGCCAAGTTCACGACTCTGTTTCCATGTTTGAATTGTTTTTAGATTACTTACTCCAATAAATTTTCTACTACTAATATCATTATTTTCGGAAACAATTTTTTTATACTTACGCTAGCCTAACAAAATAGTGACCGACGCTAGTCTGAATTGGAAGAATAAATATTTTTTTTCGAATTTCTGAACTTGTTCACGTATTGTAACTAATTGTAAGTTATGTAATAATGTTTTCCCTTAGACCCTCTATATAAATATTCCTACTCAGCACTTACCACCATCCTAAACATAATTTGAATTTGTAATTTAACATTTATTTCAGAAATAATGTAATGTAATGAGTGAAGAATTTCTTTAGAAGACCGTGAAGAAAATTTTGTATTATGTTTTATTTTTATTTCATGTTTTATGCATGTTAAATAAAATAGTACATCTGGTTTCGTGCAAGTTCGACCGCATTCTGTAACTCGCTTGACATTAGTAAAATGTAAACAAGTGCAAGCTATTTAAGGCTTGATTGACGATCCGACGGTCTGACACTATTTATGAGTATTAGTAACACTACAGAAATACACAATTCTGGATTTGTTCAAATATAGTCACTGTTTTGAGTTTAGCCTGTGGCAACTACAATTGGTATTCTATTTTCCGTTTTCCTAACAATAATGCCAATGTAGACAGGGAAAAATTGTGAGGTTAACTTTTTGATAGATGATTAATGTATAAAATTAATTGTCATATTATCTAAATATTGTGTACTACTTACTACATATTTGGAAAATAGAACAGAAAATATGTGGGTAAGTTACTTAATAGTTTTTAAGAGAGGGTAATTAAAAATCATAAGATTTTTTTACCAAAAAGACATTTTTATTTCACGATTTTCCATTATATTGTTGGACACTTAATAGTAAATACTACACTAAACACAATCCAGTTTATGTTATTATTATAGTCGGTTAAATGTGGCACATATCCAGTATAATGTTGTAAAATCATAAGATATTTTTACGAAAAAGACATGTTTATTTCAAGATTTTCCATTATATTGTTGGACACTTAATAATAGGTCTTTACCAATGAAGTTGCCGTTTTTTATGGAAATTGAAAGCAAAAATTTTATGTGAACTTTTAAAATTGGTCAATTAAATTATTGACCCATATGGTCAATGCACTGTTGACTTTTTAATGGCAGTTGATTAATGTATCTATGGTTGAAGTCAGCTGAGCGGGAAATCAATGAAGTCCTTTTTACTGCCTCTTGGGAAAAGATTTTTTTATTTATTAGAAGATGTTCAATTTCTGAATGTAGAAGTTTGTTAGAGGAAGATCCATCAAACACGGTGGGTGAAGGAGGGATTCCAGCTTTAACTCCTGAAAATTTCAGAGGGTGAAACGTTTCAGGTGTTATAGCTGGAAATCCTCCATCACATGGTATATTCGTTGGATCTTGCTCCAACTGGTGCCCACCTTTTTTTCGAAAATCGTACAACTTTTGAAGGAAAATATTTTGTTTCTAGAAAGTTTTGTTTTAAGAAATTCAATGATTTTCAGGTCAACGGACTTCAACAGTCGAGACTCAACTACCATTAGAAAGCCAACAGTGCACTGACCATATGGATAAAAAATTGATTGACCAAAATAAAAAAAAATCAATTAAAAATTTTGCTCTGAATTCAGCGGCAACTTCATAGGTAAAGACCTAATAGTATATACTATACTAAACACAATCTAGTTTATGTTATTATTATAGTCGGTTAAATGTGGCACATATATAGTATAATGTTGTAAAGACATAAGATATTTTTACGAAAAAGACATGTATATTTCACGAGTTTCCATTATATTGTTGGACACTTAATAGTATATACTATACTAAACACAATCCAGTTATATGTTATTATTATAGTCGGTTAAATGTGGCACATATCCAGTATAATGTTGTAAAATTATAAGTTATTTTTACGAAAAAGACATGTTTATTTCACGATTTTCCATTATATTGTTAGACACTTAATAGCATATACTATACTAAACATAATCCAGTTTATGTTATTATTATAGTCGGTTAAATGTGGAACATACAAAGTATAATGTTGTCAAACTATAAGATTTTTTTACCAAAAAGACATGTTTATTTATGATTTTTCATTATATTGTTGGACACTTAATAGTAAATACTATACTAGACACAATCCAGTTTATGATATTATTATAGTCGGTTAAATGTGGCACATATAAAGTATATGTTGTAAAATCAATTTTTTTTTTCGAAAAAGACACGTTTATTTTACGATTTTCCATTATATTGTTGGACACTTAATAGTAGGTATATACTTACTATACTAAACACAATCCAGTTTATGTTATTATTATAGTCGGTTAAATGTGGCACATGTCCAGTATAATGTTGCAAATAATTATGATTATAATAATAATGTAAAATTGAGAAGCTTACAAAGTATAAAAAATCACAAACATTTAAATGCAATATTCAGTAATAATAATAATGTTTTGTACAAATTATATTCTTTTTAATTATTATTTTTTGCTTATTTTCAAAACAGAACATTGTAGAGAAACACAATTTAATACTATAACAAAATTATATTTACTGGTTCAAACAATATTAAAATATAGTACACTTTAATCATAATTTTGTTACAAATGGCAAACTAAACAATAGGAGGCAGTTTTTTATTCGAAATGCCATCCAAGGATTTGTTTATGATTTTGTATTTATCTAATATTTGGCGTATAATCCAATCGAATTGAAATCAACAAAAGGATTAAAAACTATTTATGACTATCGACATTATTTGGAACTGAAATAAAATTTGAGATCCACATTATACGTATGTTCATATTAATCCTAATAAAAATTAAATGCTAATTCACGATTATAATAACCGAATATTATAAATTAAAATAACTGCAATTATCTGCATTAAAATTGATAAACAAAAATAGGAGATCAAATGGAAATGTATCTAGGTACCTAAATATCAAACTTAACAACCCTAAAGTGATTGATACTGAAATTAATCAAGCTGATAATTTTAAACACTGGTGAAATCATTGTCGCTCTCAGAATTATGAGACAAATTATTCGCACAAATTAGTAGAAATATTACTTTTGTGTAAAAATGGCTTATAAATTATTAGGAATTATAAAAGTTGAAAATTAAATCTGTTTTCAAAGGAGGCGTTTTGTCGAACTTCACTCAAACTTTGGAACCAAAAAGCAAAATTCAGTCAAAATCAAAGCGGGAAAAAATTATATTCGAATCCCAATCGAAATGAGAGGAAAAAAATCCTGTCATTTCGATTAGAAGAAACCACCATTTACAATTTAAGTGCAGTTTGACACAACATCTCTTACAAAATAAAAAAAGATGGATGGACTTAAAAATACGTAACAATAGTCCAAATCTGCTTTGCAGTATCACCGTTAAAATAACACTAATCTAGAACGATATCCAGTTTATCTCACGGTATTGAAGAATGATGACGCGAGATACACTCTGAGGATGGCTATAACCATCACCAAGTTCACGATGTAGGTCGAATTGCATCTTAAGTAGTAAGGTGGTGGGTTAGGCTCACGAGGGCACTCACCTCGCCGATTGTCATGAACATCTTGACCAGGTTGTCGAGTAACCAAGATGTGGCACAGAACTTCATACAACTCAGCAAGAAGACGGTTCAAGCGCGAAAAATTCTCCTCGGTTGTCTCTCTCTCACTCGGCAGGTTGAATGCTATAGCCATCTTTCTCTGGAAAAACTTCTATTTTCACCAAACAAACTTAGTCTGTTTGTTTTGTACGAATAAAATGCGCGTTTTAGTCTCGATGTTCTTATACTTCTTAGCTTTTTGCTTCTCTAATATTTCAAACTTTCTTGATTTTTATTATCTTCTTTCTTGTATTTTACAAGTATGTTTTGAATTTTCCGAAAATGAAAATTTTAATCACCTTTCTAAAATTCTTCGATTAAAGTTTTATAAAGTCACAATAGTAATAAAAATTACCGAAAAAGTTCAGATTTACACTCGTCTTAATGGCACATAGAGTCTCAAGACCGAAAATTTCACAGTTCAGTTTGGCGATAGCGAGATCAGAAGTTGCTGGTCGAGCTCAAAAGTTTATAAAAAGTTTTTGGCGCTAAGAAATCACCGCGACGAGTATTATAGTTCGAAACTCAGCTCACTCATAATTTAGCGATAACCGGCAAACGGTCGATGACACAATTGCGCTAAGTAACGCACTATGCATCGCTCTGATGTAAACAAACTGGAACTTCGCACTCCGCTCCCACAAAAGAGGTCGACTGACGACTAGTGTACGTGCGGCCGGCGCGGAAGCGAATCGTGTAATAAGGGATAATACTTCGTGCACATCATTGCTTTGCTCGACTCTACTTCATGTGTACGAGTGCGGTGCATAATGTAAGCACACGAACACACAAGCGCAACCTATTTGATTATAAATAGTGGAACGTACGGTAGCACGTTCCCTTCGCACTCTACCACTACAATCAACCTCGACACCGTTATCTCCGTCCCTTTCGGTCTCAGTGTGTTCTCCGTTTAACGTTCTTTTCAAACTGGTTACATCACTGTTACAACAGCGACTGACAAAGAGATTCCCTCCTACTCTATCACAGCAGGAGAATGCTTTTGGGAGAAGGAGAGAGGGAATGGTAGAGCTTTGAATTTTCGAAACCAGAAAGCGCGCCAAAATGAATTGACCAATGAGCGTGCTTATTTCGTATGGGGTGAGGTGACGTAAGAACGGAGCGCTCGGGCCCACGGGGTTGTTAAACGGAGAGCGTTCACTCGGCTACGAGCTTGCCACCGAAGTTCTACTAATACGCGTGATACGATTCTCGTGAGGTTTTAACGGCTCTTTGTTCAGAAGATAGACGTTCGTAAAGCTGGTTTTAATGCAAGTTTAGGATCGGGTTATTCGATACTGTGACAGGAGTTAGCGCGTGTGTATTTTATTTGAAGTAATTTGGTAATGGTTTGTTTGTACGTTCGTTCGCGTAATATAAAACGGTTTTATGGTTGTGGTTTTGCCATAGGCGTTTAGTTTGTGCAATCGAAGGTGTTTTTGGGTTTATGGCATTTAGGGCAAAGTGAAAACCTTTGTTTATATATTGACTCTATACGGATAGGTAATAAAATAAAATTTATGGATTACTTAAAATTGGTTTAGAAGAATTAATTTTATATTATTTTCAATTTTCGTCTATTTTATAGAGTTGCGGTAGAGTTTATTTGAAAATAGAGATAGAGAGAATTGGATATTAGAAAAATCTGAACAAGGGACCTCGGAACGTATCATGATAATTTACTAGAACAATGATTTAAATGTTTTTCAGCTATGAAGTGTCATCACATCACATCGGCAACATTTTGTTATTCTTCCCGAAACCTATCGACCACTACAGTTAGGTACTTTATTTTACACTATTGAAGTGTTGAACAATGCTAAAAGCGAATCCATTCGAGAAGTTTTTTTAAGTTTCTCTGCATGGGCGAAATTTTATTATTTTGTTGTTTTATTTTACAGCTACCTACCTACAACTAGTTCCTGGCTTAACAATATTATACTATAATCGAGTAAGATTTTCTGAAGAGAAAACTTCTTACATTATATTTACACTACTATGTTTTTAATTTATAACAAATTATGACTATGGATGATTATAGCGAAAATACAATTTACACATTACTGACACTAAAAACTTATAAACAAACAAATGAAGTAATAGAAATAGAATAGAAACAAGTCTCACAGTCACCACATACAAGAGATTTAATAAAGAAAACATAACACCCCCAACATTTAGTACCTTACTACAATTGAATTCAAAAGTGCCAATTTTTTGGTGGTTATACTAGCTTAGAGAAGAAAGAGGCGCTGGGATACAAGGACCAAAATCTCCACGAGGGTATGAAAGAAGAAGGATAATAGCTCATATGGCTATATCATAATTCGATATTCACTTATAGTAGGCAAGTCTTATCTTACCTAGGTGCCATACACACGTTAAAGTAGGTACCTAGTTATCTAAATATTCAAATCAAAAGCCATATCAACTGATTTCAAGTTCAAACATATTTTATGAGTGATCCAATGAGTTAACAAAAATGAAAGTAGGTCATTGTACTTTGTACGAGAAGCGATGACTAAGCTACACACGTGCAATACATAATAAAATGTTGGTATAGCATAAAGAAGTATGCAATGAACCTAGTAATTTGATCGTCTTAGACTCGTGTTTCGAAATAACACTTTTGGCGACAATTTTGCCCTTCGCGCATTAATTAGACAATACTATACCATGTAATAGGCGACCTTACTCAGTATACTAGTGGAAAAAGACAAACTAAAAAGAATAGAAACAAACTATTTGAATCGGTACAAAAACAAACAAAAAATTGTATGTAAGTATGGAGAGTCGGAAGTTTTCTTGAATTATCTTATCCTGCTTGTTATTCTAGCTAAAGTAAAAAAATATTATTATTATTGTATTAGAAGGCAGGCAGCTAATGCTGGTTAGCCTGTTTCTTCAAATTAAATTCTTCAATATTGCGAAATATTAACGAATTTCTTCAATCAATCTTTCCAAAAAAAATTAAATCATTAAAAAAGCAGAAGACACAGATTTTTAATTTTTTTTGACTCTCATCGTAATAACTAACTTCACACCTTCAATCGGAAAAGAAAGGGCCAAGTTGCCTCTAAATTGTAATCCAGCGTGGCAGCTACCGCTTGATTTCACGCTTTCGGCTGAGTCTGATTGGGCTTTGTATCGGTGTTGTATGCTCCAAATATAAAGGTCCCTAACTGATTTAAAGTCAGAAATACGAAGCCTATATTGAGAACACGTTTATAGAGGTAGATAGAATTTAAGTTTAGGTGTAAGTAAACGCTTACACACACTTTGCATATTTACATTGCATTGTACGTAGGTGCTGAGGTCTGTTGGTTAACTTTTCAAGGTTCTATTGATTGTTTCTTATTATACATGGGTAGTTGTTAGCCCGGGACGGTTTTTATAGTTGGGGGGTTTCGATTTATTTTTCACGTGAACCGTAATTCTACGATTCGACTCATTATTGAAATATTCTAATTTATGAAAACAACATCCTTTGTACTCTAGTTTGCAGTATTATTATATGACTATAGAGTATTTTTTTAATTTATGTAGGTACTATGAAAATTTACAATTTCTGTAACTTAAATGATATTTTAATTTTTTATCGACAAAAACCTAAAAATACATTTTCGATTTTGAAGTAAAAAATTAAAATGATATTTTTTTAAAAAGAACAGTAGGTAAGTAGTTTTTCATTTGGGAACAAAACCCTCGGTGCGTCAGTCCGACTCGCACTTAGCCGGTTTTTTCATGTGTTACGTGGGTAAGCAACCGAAGCAATCGCTTTGTTGTAATAGTTTTGCGGTCGTGAAATCTTCTTCGATTTCAATAGGACTGTAGGATTTTATAACCTGCCACCCGCAACGAATACATTTTGGACTTCAAATTAAATACATATTGTTCCTTGTGGTCCTCATTGGTTTCCTTTCACGCCTCTTTCCATCATTACTTTTATCATGAATTAGTTTAAATATCAGAGAAGCTTCAGGGTATAAACTGTGTGCTTTAACTTCAGTGCATTTAGGCCTTAGGGTCAACAATAAACAGAACAATTCCTGATTATTTAGAAGGATGTAAACAAGTTTATGATAGCTCATAGTTTTAGGACTTGCATTTGCATTTACTTCACAGAAATCGGACTAGAATTTCAAAATCTTTGAGTCTCATATTGTGAAATTTTAAACTAACTACTTATCTTAAAATAATGAGTATATAGTTGTTTAAATATTTAATTTAATTTATTAAATTTAGATACATAGTTAATTTTCCTACAAAAACTATTTATAACGGCAGCAGTACAATATAGTAAGTATCTACACCGTGCGTTTTAATCATCGTTCAAATCATATTTTAACTAAATCTATTTAAATGTATAAATAATAAATGAATAAATAATAATTTCTGAGTTAATTTGTATTGTGTATGGCACTTACCGCACAGTTAACAGACAGTAAAAGGCTACTGAGGGCTTATCCCGTCGGATGTATTTTGATAATTATTACGAAACAAAAATCTCTCTCGGAAAACGAGGTCTGAGACATACTGGGTATTCAAGGCTTGTCGCTTCGTCTCTATCGTCTAGCATGTGACAAAATAAACACACAGTCGCCGATCTCTTACGGAAACCATAACAAAACCATTTACCACATATTTCCGGAGGTTTTTCGAAAAATTCCGCGTGTAAAAGAGAACGATAGATTTATTCGAAATTTTCCGATTTCTTACGGAGTTGTGTGGTATTTTTGCCGAGCTCGTTTCCATCCTCCATCCATTGTACGCGTGTGCTCTGCTCTGCCCCCATCCAACTAGCCTGAAATTCTGTTACAGTCAGACTACTGGTGGCGCTATTGTATATGGAGCTTGGTTTACGTTGTCAAAATTTACGTTTCGTGACTGTCAAACTGAATTCTACAGGAAAAGGCCCCTGAACAGGTGTTGCTTCAAATAAATTTTAAACACCGGACGTTTCCAGTTAGTCCTACTACCGAACCTTAATGTTTCCGACATTATCTTTCTATATTGCAGTTTTCTTCTGAATTATACAATTCAAAACAATCGTCCAACAAAAATTGGAGTTAAAACAATATCGTACGTACGGGGACATATGTCCACAAGCAGCGTTAATAAATTGCAATCGGGCTGATGTGCACAGATTAGTGCAGCCGCAGTCCGTGAAGAGTTCATTGCACGCCAGGCTCTGTGGAGAACAATAGAGCTGTTTTGACGGTTGCAACAGCAACAAAACCTAAGTGATACTTATGTGCTATGATCAACAAGTAGAAATTTTGACAATGTGTCTGGAGCTCCAACATTTTCGTACGAGATTAGCGATGCATATTGTTCCCTTCCATAATAATCATCATACATCAGCAGCCTATTAATGTCCCCACTGATGGGACACAGGCCTCCTCTTGCATAAGGGTTATGGGCCATGATCCACCGAGCGTTCTCAGTGCTGATTGGTGGATTTCACACGCCTTTGGAATATTTTTTTCCTCAAACATGCAGGTTTCCTTCACCGTTAGAGCAGTCGGTAAATGTACATAAGTCTTCAAAAAAAAAACGAAAAACTCATTGATACATGGCATGGTTTCGAACACGGACCTCCCGTATGGGAGTCCGGCGTCCTAGCCACTAGGCCACCGATGTTTCATAATAATAGATAACACTAAATCCTTTAGGAAACTGCAGGGATTTTGAAACGAAATCGTACCGAACCATAGAAATAGAAATCATCCCATTAAAATTTACCCCTAGAAATCTTTCGGTTTTCTAGATTTCTAGGTAGTGTGCTAAAGGCGTAATGTCCTTTTGTGTTTCGTCATTATAAGTACATTCAAATAGCTCCATGTTATCAATCTATAAAACGAGAATAAAAAATCGTACGTAGTTAGAATCGCGGAGAGCCCTAGTACTGTCACTCAATCATCTTTCTGTCTATTCGTCTATAACAGTCATCTAGCTCCTAAACAGAATAAGATACAGACTTCCTCATAGTTTTTGATTTTTATTCTATGCCAAGTATTTTTTTAATAAATGGTAGATAGGATTTACTTAAAAAAGTTATCGCTACTCTTGGCACACTAAAAACTACTTTAACACACTTGAAAGACTTCATATAAATACATACTAACTCTTAATCCGGTACAAACTAGAGTTATGATGGGAGATATTATCGTTCATACGAGTACGACACCTGTTATTTTACGAATCCATATATTTACCACACATTTGTTTATTGCAGGGTTTTCATACAGACTTTTACTCTTAATTCCTTTATGGTACAGTGAACTTAAAGGCGAAAGCTGTGAGAACTAGGAAAAATAATTAAGTAAGTACTTAATAATACTTAATTATCTCAGTGTATAGTGCTTTACATTTATGTATGTGCATTTAGATAAGTTACATGTAACCTATGTGTACTTAATCAAAACTATAAGCACAGAACTATTGGAAACAAATGACACATTCAAAAGATTTATACTGAGATTCTCGACACAATGTAGTTAGTAAGTAGATACGACAAAAAAAGAAATTAAAAATTTGTATAAGAAATCCTCGACTTACCGTCATTAAGATCCACTTACTGTGCGCTAATACCAGAAGGTTTATACTGGGATTCTAAACACAATGTAGTAGTTCCTAAGTAGGTAGTTGTCACCTAGATACGTAAAATCTCTAAATTAAAAATTTGTATAAGTAATCCTCGACTTACCGTCATTAAGATCCACTTACTATGCGCTAATAACAAAAGGTTTATACTGGGATTCTAGACACAATGTAGTAGTACCTAAGTAGGTAGTTGTCATCTACGCGTAGATACGAAAAATCTCTAAATTAAAAATTTGTATAAGTAATCCTCGACTTACCGTCATTAAGATCCACTTACTGTGCGCTAATACCAAAAGATTTATACTGGGATTCTAGACACAATGTAGTAGAACCTAAGTAGGTAGTTGTCATCTAGATACATAAAATTTCTAAGTAAGTGAAGTAAAAGTAAAATACACTTTATTGCATAATAGAAAACAACAAATAAGAGATAGAAAAGGAAATTAACTAATTGTATAAGAAATCCTCGACTTACCGTCATTAAGATCCACTTACTGTGCGCTAATACCAGAAGGTAACACTACTCGGATAACACCACGTCACTGTGGACACGAGCTCCAAAATGAAGTATAGGTACCTAAAACTTACATCTACAGAGCAAAATAGCAATACAAATCTGTATATTTACAGATAGGGATAGGAAAAAGAAATAACCATCCGCTCCGTAAATCACGTTTCGACATCACTACCTACCTACGTATTGACAGCAAAAAATTGAGTATCCACGTTCTGGTTGAGCAAAAAATATAAACAAACCTTTTTTTCTCTCAACAAGTTCGGACATGTTAAGGGCTTGTGATAACCTTTCCGATGAACATACAGTAACTAAATAGAAAAAATAATAGGTAGGTAGTAGTCAACTACTACTATTACTTGATTATTACTTGGTATCTTTATATCAAGTAATCCGAACTTGTTGAGAGAAAAAAAGGTGTTTATTTTTTTGCATATAAATATAATTTCTATCCTTTGGTAAAAAATATATTTATATGTTAGTATAGGTATTCTGGGTACTTTCGGCCAGGGGGCACTTCGCGGGGGGCTGTTTGACTGAAGTTATATTGTATAGTTTTTGCCTAGTTATAGTATGACATTTTACTAATTAGTTTTTTTATTTTCATATTGTAATTAATTATGTTAGTATATATTTATATATTGTATTATTTTTATGTACGTATTTTCTATTTTGTATTATTAAGTAGGTATATTTATTTAGCATATAGGTCCACACTTCGCCTGCTTTTCGTATCAAATTTTCACTTAATGGGGTTTGCTGGAAGAGATCTCTCTTAGAGATAAGTCACGCCCTTTGTGCTTCACATATTTTTGTCTAAGTTTATAATATATTATGTGTACAATAAAGAGTTAATAACAATAATATAAATACGTAAATTACTTTGGTCAATGGTCTTTATTTCTATACCGCTCTTACCTCTAGATAATGTTGAGTTAAGTTCTGTGACTCGCAGTTGCTAGATGCGGATGATTGATAAATCTGATAAAGTTCAAAACGTTTAACAGAAAAATTATGTGTATGGATACAATAATGCATACTAAAGTATAAGTACTATATACAGCCGCTGCAGGTCCACGATGACGATGGCAGTGTAAAATGAATATTCTCTTACCCCAAATGTATTATTTCTTCTCCGTTCGGTCTGTTGATCGATGTGTGTTTAAAAAAAACTTTGTAAACCCATTAGCAGATAAGGGATAGTCCCATTAGAACAGAGATAAAAAACTATTATTATTAGCACTATTTACACAGAAAATACGAATTGAGCAATATGGTTGCTGGTAGTGGTGATAAGCGAAGTTAAATTTTTTGTTCTCTTGTTACTTACCTATGACTGACTTTCAGTTCTACTTTGGTTCATGCCAAAACAAAGTTAGAGAAAGTATTGTAGTACATATTTATGAGTAGTAAATATATTTTTTTAAACCTACTCTAATATGGACTAACTTCCCAAAAACTAAAGATCTGCAGATACTTTGTCATGACGGACGGAGGATTGACACTGGTCAGAGAATTTGTTCTCTTGTTTGTGCACCTCCTCTGGATAGTCCTTTTCACCTTTTTAGGGTTCCGTACCAAAATAGTAAAAAAAGAAGGCCGCCTGTCTGTCTATCTGTATGTCACAGTTGTTTTTCTCAGGAACTACTGAAGCTATCGTCTTGAAATTCAGTTTTTTGAGTGAATTATTTATTGATGAAATACCTGCCTACTAAGGTTTCCGGTAGTGTGATTTTATTAATGTTAAAATATTTTAGGTATCTTAGTAATTCAGTTTGTACGGAACCCTCGGGGCTCAATTAGTACTGATAGAAGGTGTTATATGTATTCTGGGAAAAATAAAACAAAGTTTAAATATTTATGAGTTTCCGGAAAAAAAATTGATATCATATTTTTTTCAGAACGAAAAAATATATCTTTTGTGAACTTCGGTGCGCGAGTCCAACTCGCACTTGGCCGGTTTTTTTTATATTATGAAGAGAACAGATGAGCAAACGGGACTAATGATTAGAAGGTTTTCTGTGTGCTGCTAACATTGAGGTCTTATATGAAATAGCTTGAAGCTAAAAGGCCGCCAATTGTATTTGTATTTTGTATCTTTTCTTCTGTTCTGTATTTTTGTCCTGTGTGCAGTAAAAAATATTTGTATTTGTATGAAGTGCCACATGTGCTGGTAATAACGCTCTCTCCTACCCTTCAATTGCTGCTTCTCGGCAAAAATAGGTAAGTAAAAGGTGATACTACTCATGGCTGACTGAAGTATGCACACAGTAATATGGTACTGCTTATTAATTTATGTACATATGTGTTAAGTTACCTCTATCGCGTACAGATGCTGTGGATATACACACATTATTTGTTTTGCATTGGACAATGAATTTGACAAAAAAAGTAGGATTATCCGAATTAGGTATGAAGTTAAAATAATTTTGACTACGATCTTGGCAGGTAAGTTTAAGTCTTGTAGACATGAATAAGGGAGACTATTTTTTCTTTCATCTATGGTAGATTTTCTGCCACATGAGAGAGTATACTGTCTATGCAGATCTACAAGAACATTTTTTAAACTTGTTTGTTTCCTAAAACTTAATTTGTGGTAGTGTAAGTATCTTTTAACTTTTATCCATACATTTTCATACTTATCTCTCTATACGAGTATATATCCCAATGTTTACACAGCTGAGGCGTTTTATTGTGTTGGGACGGATTAGCAGTTTTTGTGTGAAGGAAGACCTTTTGAGCCTAGCGTGGGAGGGCAGTATATTCAATAAACAGACGTCGTTTTCTACTATCCAGTATAGGACACGAGTAAAATCTGTGATGATATTGATGTCAAGAAATTACGTAGACCGATCGAGCACCAAAGTCTTTATTAATTAGTGGTATTTAATTAAAGGCAAAAGGGATAGAAAAACAGTTTTAACTGGCTACACAGGCTGTTTATAGAGATGTCGATTCTGGCGTAGCCGCTAAATCTAAAGCTAAAACTAAATGGAACTATTACATAAGCAACAATATACTTACTAAAGTGAGAGTGAAGTTTCGTTTAATATTATATTTCATAAGTATACCTATACATGAATGTACATTTAATATTATATTTCGATATCTAGATTCAGCGAGTGACAATGTATCATAATATCACATCATGATTATAGTAATACTTTCTACGTATTTTACGCTATGCTGAAATATATTTATTACAATATCAAATGAAATCTTAATGCACTTGCGACAAGAAATAACGATAAGTGGGTATATACATCCAAAGCTGTAACACGTGCAACCATCACAAAGGATTCTAAACAAATTGCAAAAACTGCCACTATGTAAGTGTAACAAAAAATGGAAAACAAACTTCTTTCTTCCGCCTATAGCGATTTTAAAACCAAGTTAATAAAGAGCATTTTAGTTCTGATGTTCTAAAATTCAAGCTTGTGTAACAATTCTACCTGTTTCGTGAAATAAGGGTAGTTTTGTATGCGGGTATTAGTCATAGTACAATGGACAGTGCTTTGTTAACAGAAATTGGCTCAAGAAATGTAGGGCAAAATTTTCTGTGCAAATTGATGTTTTTGATATAAATATTAGGTTTATATACCTACCTAACGGTACTCAAAAATTGATTTAATATTAAATTGATTATTTAAGTATTATTATATTTTTATTCTTTGTAACCAGTAGTAGTAGGTAACTAGTTACTACCTGCCATAATCAGGGATAAAATAATACAACAAAACAGGATACGATGTACTATTTAACTAAAGACGCCTAAGTGCTACTCATTAAGGGGTAAAAACTAAGCAACAATAGTATAATGATAATATTTCCGTTGTATAGGTACGGTATATTTTTAACTAAAGGTACTGAACTAACTAAATGTAAATCATCAATCAAGTAAACATATGATTTAATACATATAAACAACAGTCTATATGCAGAGGCGGACTAGCAGTCTTAACCGTCCTAGGCCGTGTAGTTATACCAGCAGCCCCTTCTCAGCTCCATTATTTACTGAATATGAATAAATGAAATTAATTTATTGAAATTTGCATATTTTTTTCTCAGCCATTAATTTCGTTTCTTGTTCACAAATCAGTGTATTTTTTTTCGCGATTGGCCGCCCATAATATCTGGCTGCTCTTAGCTACGGCCTAGTCGGCCTTAAGGAAAGTTCGCCTCTGGCTATATGTAGGAAACATAAACTGTCAATTTTGACAGGTTATTAAAAATTTTGTAGGATTTCTAATAAAAAGTAAAATAACATATGTATAAAACACATTACTGGTCTATTATGGCAATTTTCCGGTCATATCATTTAATCATTTGTTTGCATGGGACATTCGATTACAGTGACATCGTTAATTTAATGATCCATGGAGGTTTATTTATAGATTCGGTTCTAGATTTTCCCATGCAGGTAGCATTTTTTACCTTTACTCATTAAATATCTAATATTGGGTTTTACGTTTTTATGTGTGAGTTATATAGGAAGTTAATATAATTTAAAACTCATGGAGAATAATTAAAATATAAAGTGTAACAATAATGGATGAATATTATTGGATATGTTACATTTTATTTTTTATTTTATAAGGAGAGCAGACGAGCAAACGGGCCACCTCTTACAGTCACCGGCGACCATAGATATCTCACCTTATTGTATTATTATTAGAGGACTTATTATGCGCTGCTAAGCACCTTCAAAAATATTTAATAAAAATTGTGTACGTTACTAAAGGTAAGCGATCCAGTTCGGTAACCTACAAGAAACAAAAATTCTTCTACAACTTTATGAAATTCAGAATAAAACTCAATTTGTTCAAAATTAATTATCAGACAGCTAAATCATAAATTCCGTACAAATATGTATTTAGGTGACAAAAAATTTCTTACGTAGAACAAAAGTTGTTCAATATTCAGTTATAAACCATAACCAATCGACCAGTACCAATTTTAGGGACCAATTAATTCGAATAAATGTTAACAAGTTTTGGAAAAATTTGGGTACTTGTTAACACAAGTACCCAAAAATAAAACAAAATGAATAAATACAAGTTATTTAGTTATTAATTTGCAGAAAATTAATAATAAATTACAAAATGTGCTTATTTCTAAGTGATTGAATTTAGTCTCATATCTCATCAACCAGTGATCGGATTTTGATGCAGTTTTCTTTATTTGAAAGAATGAATTGTTATGAAGGTTACTAGCTATGATAAATCAAAATAAGGTTCAGTGGTTTTCAAAATCTTGACCTATTTTGATATTACAGAGGATACCTCAAGCACCACTATAACAATTTTATGAAAACATAGCTAGGAACCTTCATATAGGTATATACGGTATGTATAGACATATATCCTAAATTCCGGTCACTGCTGATAAGAATAAAACACTATTAGCAAATACGAGTTACAACATTATTCTAACTACTTACTTAACTAACTATAATGTTAACACAAAGAACCACACACTATTCCGTAGGTAATATATACTATAACCTAACGCTATAACTCACGTTTGAACTACGAGAACTATTACGAGGTTTAAATCTGACAATTATACATGTTGGTTTTTAAACATTGTTTATTACCTTTTATGTTTGGCGTATAGATGGTTCTTTATTTTAGGATTGCTTTATGTGTTTTTACAACTGCTTAGGTAGGCATTTTATGGATATAAATGACACTTATGTTTATTTATTTATACTCAACACAAAGAAAATAGGCTACATCTAATAAACTTCAAATTATAACAAAGACCTAGTAGTTTAGACCTAGTATTTTATTCAACTGAAACCTGAACTGTATTCAATAATTGTTACATTAGATAGGTACTATAAACTTACAAAATACAGATAGATAAGAAAAAAATATTGTTACAAAATTAAAAAGTAATAATTTAAACACAGGTAACTAAAACACTAGAACGTATCTAGACACAGTTATTACCCAACATAATTAAAACCATTGTTTCAATTCTATAAAAATTACGGTCACCATAAATTGTAAAGCCGGGGCGTCATTTAAAATAGTACCATAAAAACGGCATTTAACACCAAATACATTGAACCACCGCGTACTCATGTATCCCATACAAAGACCATCAACAAAGTATCATGTAATAACATCGCTAGGGGTCAATTTATAATGGAGATTTGATGACCAAAAAATACGAAGCACCATCGACCTGGCTTCTTCAGGGATCTTGACGGCTTTAAATTTTTTATCGGCAATTAAAGTTGGTTTATTACGATGCTCCGAGATTAGAATAATAGGTGAAATCATTAGGGTGACACAGACCAACGTCATTTTCAGATTCTCTACGATACTGTATACGTGAATATATAACCATCAATATTTAAATATTTGAAATTCAGTCATGTCTTAGTATGTAAACTAAAGTAAAATTTTAATTTTAAGAGATTGGTAAACATCTAAGAAATTCTCGAAGAAATCTCGTCCCCACTTGTTAATAGTATAGGGTGATAAATTAATCCAAAAATAGTAATCAGTTTATGCCAGTCCATGTGATTGATTTTAGAGCTAATCAGATTTACTACATTCATTTAACGAGCAAACCCCTTGAGATTTAGAAACAAAGGGAAATACATAGTTAACTTATTAGGGAAGGTACTACGGGTACTACTCGTACCTATCCTATACTTTCATTACTCGAGTGTAGCAAATTGTAATGTAACAAATTAATCTATTTTGATAAGAATTGATACTTATATACCGTTACGATTGTGCCATAACCCATTCAGAATTAGCTAGGCATATGATTTCAAACATTATTTTTCGTTAAGAAAGTTATAAAGATTTACATACTTCACAATTTAGAAGCCTATGTTTTCAAAATGCGACGACAAACCATATAATAAAGTGATAGATTGAAACTGTGACTAGAATTTAAATTTAACCAGCATCGAAACAAAGACAATGGGCAGTAAACAGGTCTCAAAACCTTGACAGTGTAATTATAAAGAGCCATTATGCTAAGATCACGAAGCGAAGGGAACTTTGGTTTTATGTCCTAAAGCTCCGTCGTTGGGGAGTGGCAATAGGTTACTGATTTAAAATTTGTCTTTAAACTTTGCAATACTTTTTGTGTTGTGTTGTTTTACAATAGGAATTATTTTCAAGGCTAAAACGGTAGAGCAAATTATAATTTTACTATCTACTAGCTGCGCCCCGGCTGCGGCTTCGCTCGCGTTGTTTTTTTTACTCAGAAACCTTCCCGGGCGTGCACAAACAACTTACATCAAGTTTCATCGGATGAATGGTATAGGAACGCATAGAGCACAAAGAAACATACATTTTTGTATATATTCTACAGGAAGGCTTAGGAGACGTGATCAGAACTCACTTTTTCTAACTCAGTAAACGGTTACTATTCCCTAATCATGGTTCTAACTTAAAACTTTCCTATATTTCCACATTTTTTTATTATGATTATTATCGGATAATTTTTATTATGGTGACCCTACAATTATGATTTGTTCAAGATAAAATATCTTTGAAATTGCAGTAAACAACTGCAGAGGCTTATTAAAAGAAAGGAGGAACATTTGTCACATTTTAACAAAGTCATTATTTTTAAATTAGTTGATTCAGTTCGCATTTTAGATACTTATATTGCAAAATAATAATCATGCCTGCGGCATATCCTTTTTCAAACATTGAACGGTCTGATTACCAAACATACCAAACAAACAGTACCATACACGTACAAGACTTGTTTCGTCAACGTTACCCCGATCTACCAATTCCAACACACAGATATGTTATCAGAAAGATGTAAAATTAACGAGAATTCGGACAATTCGCTGAGGTGAGCCCCGACGACGTCACCCCGAAAGCCTATTACGTTATTGGAGTGCTGTGAATCCAAAGCTTACAAGACGAAATGCTAACCAGGTACCCTAAACTAAGGGATAATATACGACGAGGACGGCGGGGCTGTGTTTAGAACAAGGCGTCGCGCATTTTGAACAGCAACTGGAGTAGCAGTTTTTTTTAAATGTTATGGTGCCGAAGTGTTTTTAGTTTCATTAATTAAACTTGTCTTCTTGTAAATTTAGTTTTAACTGACGTACTTGACATACTTTTTACTTGACGCATCTAAGCATTCACTTCCTAGGTAAAGTCGAAACCAATGGAACTTGTTCATAATGTAAACAAACATATCCTAGATTTATCACATTAGACGATCAACCATAGTTTAATTCCAGTGAAATTCACTTTTTTCGTATCCTAAACCACATTATACGATGAAATATTAATAAAACATGGATAATTCATCAAACCAGTGACATCGCCAATATTGTGGTTTGTTTACATTATGAACAAGTTCCATTGGACCCGATTTTAGGTACTCGTACTAATATAGGGCGACCATGCACTTAATAATTGAAAAAATTGATTTTCATCATAACGAAAAAGTTAAGGAAAAAAAGTAGAAATGTTTCATATTAGTACGGTTTGGAAATAGTAATCGTTTACTGAGTTAGAAAAAGTATGTTTTTTTTATGTATAACTAAACCCGCATTTGACCTCGATCTCGCCTGATGGTAAGCGACGATGAGGTCGACGATGGAGCACGCGGGTCCAGTAAATGCCTATTCGCTCTGGCCTTGAAGATCCCAAGGTTGATGTTTTGATCACGTCTCCCAATTCTTCCTGTATATCTACGATATGAACATATAATTCTACGTGTATTACTTTCCTGAAGTACTGTAAAGTTAATAGCAAGTACCGATAGATAATCTATGTATATATCATCATATGTATGTATCATCTTCGTCTGCCAATAATCAAATACTTAGCTGTGCAACTGCCTCAAACCTTGCTCCTCCTTCACTTTCTACCCCGAAATTGACACTCATTTATATCTTTCTATAAACACAAGCATTAACAACTAGAACACTATAAAAATTCAATAAAATTACTGTTAAGTGACCTGATGTTTAATAAAAACGCGATCTTCATGCTTGCATTAACTGCGAGTCTGAACTTGACCGAACGGTAACGTTGCACAAAAAAAATTGCACTGGAATACAATACGTACCATTATCAGAGAGACATGCACAGGTAGTATAAGTAGTTATTTTGCAACTTTATGTAGAAAATATAAGAGTTATTTTTCTTTAAAACTGCTTAGTAGGAACAAGTTGATTAAAATTGCTGGTGCGGCACGCAACGCGTATATGTGAGTATCTTTATACAAAATAGTATACCCTCAAAATTATAAGTCTCACGTCCACATTCCCCGAGGGAGCAGACAGAAGAACCACCTTCATCGTAGGTAATTCAAATACAATCAGTTTCTTATAATTATGTAACATTTCGGAAATGTCTGCCCGGAATTGAATTGAATTTACCAGGTCCATGTGCTCCATCAAACGTAGACCTAGTCAGAACAAAAAATTACGCCGAAATATGCTTACTTGACTTACATTATATTTTATGTAAATGATACCTGAATCTAGACACATGGCAATATCATAGAACAGTAATACTGTGCAATATGTAAGTAAGTTTCGGAAAAAACCCGACACACTGATCGTGCGTGTGTGTGCGTGTACTATGTACTATAATAACTTATGCAGTAGCATTCAATAGTATGCTTACTAATATACTGTACTAATAACTGTGCCGACGAAATAAATTTGAAAGTTGCCTTTGTCTACATATAGCGTGCAAATAAAATGTACAGTTGCTGATGATTCCCTTTTTTATCAACATACAATGTTAACTTGATTTTCCCACGACCAATGCTTCAGTAAAAACTAAGTTATTTGTATGGTAAGTATCTAACGGATTTAAAACTATTGAATAACAATTAAAGCGTACTTAGTGATTTACTTAACTATGCAATTAGACAACTAACCTTCTATTATAAGAAATATAGAATCATTGTCATATTTACCTAAAGATATTAACATAAATCTCTGAACGCCTTAAAAAAATCTGAGCACCACCTACGCCGATTATTCAAGAAATAACTTTCCAACGCCTATTTAAACGTCAAATTGTACAAACAAAATTACAATTTGAGCAAAATTACAATTACATATCTCCCTTTATTGCTTAAAGGAAATTATTCGTACACTTTTTTATGACAACCACATTTTGAATAGGCCTTTTTAACATCCCCTTTTTGCAAGTGGCAATGAGGAATGTTTACGTTTTATCATTAAAATTAATGTTACGATACAGGAACGATACAATTTCAGGAATATTGCTGCCATATTTTTTGTCAATTGTTATGAATACCTACTTTTAAGGACGGAATCAGCAGTGTTATTTTTTAATACTTAGTAATGAATGAATATTAAAAAGTTATTACATATTTAATAGATTTAAAGTCATCAGATCAAAATTATTGTTTTAATATTTTACTCACGGCTCTAAAATCAAAAGTTATTGCAAATACGTAGGTAGTAGGTACCGATGTATGCATACATATCAAAGTCATTCATATCCAAGTATAGTATTAATAGATAGATAATATCTTACTCGCTATTCCAAATGCATCCAATTTACCTCATCATTGTATCGCTAAAACATTCAACTTTATATAATTTTCTAAATCCTGAACTTATACTATACTCGCGTAATATATTAGTATTACAGGTTATTTTTTGCTCCCGTCGCCCTTCCCTCTAAATCAAAACCATAGCTCGACCAAAATAACCGAGTATAATGACCTAACTATTGTCCTCGCCCCAATGTTCGCGAAGCCTCATTTATTTTTATAACTCTATGGGTTTTTAACAAAAAATATAAAAAAAAAGAAATGGTGGACATCGACGATAATGGGCGGAATTGATGTCTCGTCTCGAAATTTTAAATGTTGCGGTAATTTTTTCTGCTGTGATGAATTCTGAAAATACTATTGGTATACATTGTCAATGTATACCAATAGTATTATTTATACCAATAGTTTGTATTGAAATTGAATGTTTATTTTATTAAAATCTATTTTGTTGCAATTTATTTATTGATCTACATAGTGTTGGACTGTCTGGTCAATTAGGTATAAACATTAATTTAAAGTCAGCAGCATTATAAATTCAAAGCTAAAATGAACGACTTATCCACGCAGACAAAGTACACTTATGGCAATAAAAGCGGCCGACGTAGCCCAATTATTTTCTGTAGTGAGCCAGAATGTTTGCCGTGATCTTCATCCTATCTGGCGGAGACTTGGATGGCCACTCAAATTTTGCATAACCAATTAGTTTTGCGCCAACTAAAACAGATGTATTTCAGGCTTCAGAGAGTAGAGAAATACGTGGAGATGCTTATTACTAAGTATCCTATATATGCGTGATTCATATAAGAAAACGTGAATGTGAAAGAAAACAAATATAAGAATTATAAAATATAGTTGACATAACACGTTATACATACTCGTATTTTTTATTGAGACAAGAGGCAGATTATGATTTTTACGGAACATTTGTAGATAACTCTAAATTAAAAATTTAAGAAACCCCTGACGTACCGTTGTGGAGATCCCCTTACTTTTTCCTCGTCATCATCAGTCCTCAAGGTTCCAAATGTGGGAAGGTCACCATGGTCATAAACATTTGCTCCAACTCGAACCACCTAACTGTTACCGGTCCAGAGATCCCGTCATACTCCAACATCCCAAGATAATCCAATATCTCAGAACCACTGATCTAATTTTCATCTGACATGGCTAAGAACATTCAACGGGTTAGACTTGCGGCGCCTAAAGGCGGGGGGCCGCTCCGGGCTTCGCCCTACGCGGAGCTCGGCCTTCGGCTTCGCCATGGCTATAGCTCTACATCATTTCCATTTATTTTTTGGCCGTCATCTTTAAATATTTTTTCTTTTGATTTGTCTCTGGATTCCCTACGACTTTCGTTCGAGAAGACTCCATTTAACTATTATAGTTTCGGCGGGCTGATAATCTTCCAATTCTTCAAGTTTCATATTGCAACATTGAAGCCCACTTAATTTTTCCTGGTCATCATCAGATCCTCAAGGTTTCAGAAAACACAGGCCATAGCCTGTGAGAGTTTTCTTTAGTAATTAAACGGTAGTGCTTAGGAGAAATGGAAAAAAATATGTTTTGGATTTTTAAAACTTTTTCATCGTTGCAGAAATTATCTAATAAAAAATTTGAAGTAATTACGAGTATATATTTCTCTGAAGAACAAAATACCTATGCTATATATTGCTATATCAAAACGCATAGAGACGCTTTTTATAGAAGCTATCTGGATATACTATGTCTATTCTATGTGTGTAACATAAATGTCAATATTTACCTTAGCCCCCGTTCATTTAGTGTTTTGCATGAGCCAAAACTATTGGACAATAACAACATTATTTGTCAATTAACTAAGTTTAGAGAAGTAGGGTTGGGTCATGGTGGAGCCTCTGTACTTGTGCAATGTTTATTCGCCTCGGTTTGTCTTAGTTTCCAAGGTGTTGTTATAATAAACACAGGGTGTTAATTAAGGACTGGACAATTATAGGTAGTATATATGTTCTTAGCGTATATATGTACTTATGTTTGTTTTTACTTTGTGTTCCGGTAGTGTATCATTAGGGAGTGATCCGTGGCACACAGGTGATGCCTGAAAATCAGCGCCGCAGTGCTAATTCCGCTGCGGCAACAGGCTGAGACAGTCCCCTTTTTCCGGTGCTGCACACCACCTTCATCAAACTTAATTACTTTTGTTTATTTATTTATATAATATATTTGTTTAATATTATTTTTATCTTCTGTACCTAATTGTTTGTACGTGTGTGCTTTTGGAATAAATTCTTTCTTTCTTTCTTTACTTAAGTATCTTGTTACCTACACTACAAGCAAGACATACCGAATAACCGGGTACATCATATGACTTATTAAAATTTTATAACACTTTGCATTAACACATTCACAGTCCAGTGCCTCCACGCTGGGGACCCCAAGTGCTTATCCAAGGAGACCATGCCTCCTTTGTTGGGTCACATAACAATAGGTTTAAATTAGTTGGACGTGTGAAGTTGTCAAACAATTTTGTATGGGGACTGTGAAAGATGTAGGATTTTGAAGTTTTTAGGATTTTGTCGTGTTTCTCGAGTTTCGGTGCATATAGTTTTTAGACCTAGGATAAAGAAGAGGTCAGTCGCATATTTTTTAATGGTGCTGTTAATTACTTACTTTCTAATTTAATAGTAAACAAATTAATAAGTCCAAGATGTCAGAATTTAAGTACATACGTAAGTACCTACCCCCTTATTTCTAGAGAAGAGGAAGAATACAATTTTTATACTAGTACATTACATATTTTTTTGTGTCGCGTATATAGTAGCAGAAGCATGTATTTCAAAAGTAAGGTCAAGACATTCGTAAAAAGAAGCAAAAGAAAACCATAGTTAATAAATTTTAGTAACTTTATTTTCATATCGAAACATTATCGCCCAATAACAGACATTGAAATAACTCAAGAAGGTGCATAAAACAGGCTCAGTGCACAATATTTACAATAACATACAATAAATTGTGTGTGTAATCCTAACGTTTTGGTACAAGTCATAAGAGGAATAAAGTAATACTGGCAACACAACACATATAACTCTAAATTAACAATCTAAGAAACCCTCGACGTACCATTGTGGAGATCCCCTTACTTTTTCCTGGTCATCATCAGATCCTCAAGGTTTCAGATGTGGAATGGTCACCATGGTCATAAACATTTTAGCTCAAATTCGAACCACTTAACAGTTACCGTTCCAGAGATCCCATCATACTTCAACATCCCAAGATTCTCCAAGATCCTATAACCACTGATCCATTTTTCATCTGACATGGCTAAGAACATTCAGCAGGTTAAACCTGCGACACCAGCTCCACACCATTTTTATTTATTCTTTGGCCGACATCTTTAATAATTTTTTTGAAACGTCTCTGAATTCCCTACAACTTTAGTTCGAGGAGACCCCATCATCATTATTATATTTTCGGCGGCCTGATAATCTTCCAATTCTTCCAGTTTCATATTGTGAAATTGAAGTTCACTTACTTTTTCCTACTCATATTCAGATCCTCAAGGTTTCAGATTTCGGAGACGCACCATAAACCTAAACATTTGAACACAAATTCGAACCATCTAGCTATTACCGTTCCAGAGATCCCATCTGACATTTGATGTCTCCAAGATCTTGGAAACCATTGATCCAGTTTTTAACAGACGCTCTCGACAATATTCTCTATAAAATTAAAAAAAAATCGTATATAATCCGGATGATACCACAGACAAACACACAAATAGACAGACAAACGGACAATCGGTCAGGGGTTAAAAATGTGTGTGCGGAGAGCTTATTAATTCACGATTTACTGTTATATGATCATATTTTTTCCTTACCGTTAGTTGTACGAAAAGTCTTCATTAAAATACATGCTATCCGCTTCTTGTTTCTACGCCATAGCTCTAGAAAGATATTTGACGCGAGATTTAAGGAAGTCTTAACATTGTCGATATTTCTTGCAACTCGCGGTTAGTCATCGTCAGCTCCTTACGCTTCCATATATTAGAAAGGCTCTATATTCCTAAATATTTTACGTCAGACTCGGACAATATAACTTGTTACTTGTTATATATATATCAGAAAATAGTTCAAATTAAGATCTTGGAAACCACTGAATACATGACATAAAAACCATATCAAACTCTGATCATCGTCGGTTGATCAAACAGAACAACAGACAGATATATGCCTCAAATTTCAGTGTCGTTAAAATATAAGATTTTGGTATTCCACAACACCTTGAATCAACTTGAACTGTATCTAATTATCTATATATTAAGATTTATATACTAAGGTATTTTTCCCTCAACTTGTATTATTTACATCACAAATAATACAAAAATAAACTCAGGCTTTCTGGGGATTATTTACTTTAAATTCGCGTTGTTATATTTAGCCTTCTTCTACATAAGTATGTAACTTAAACCACGCAGTCGTTAACTTTAGACCAACTGCAGCTGATGCTATGTAAATGAGTCACTCATGTTTATTGTTTCTAGTTTTAATTGAAGCACAAACACAGAGGTTTGATGGACGAGTTGTGAAAACAGAACCACCTGTAATAGGGGACCGTTCGCTACGTGATTCTGAACCATTTCTCTATTTGTGATTGGTGTTAAAGAGTTATAGTAAATAGTACGCAATATGAGGTAAGAAAGGAAACTGAAGAATCCACGAGAAGAATTATCAAAGTCAGTGTTGGTTGGTAATAAATTTAAGGTCATTTTGGTTTGTAAGAAATAAAATGTGGTATTTTTGGTTTGTCTTGGTTGTAATGGGAGTACTCGGGTTTATTGAATGTCTGAATTACGGATTAATAAAATGGCCAGAACCTGTTTTGTCCAGTAACAGTAAAGAATGATTTGGGATTGATTGATGTTGAAGAGTTCTATTAGTACGCAACATAAGAGCGAGAAATGAATGGTAAGGTCGTCTGAAATCCTCCTTAAAATTCTAGCTACCTTAAGTAATCCTTTCCGGAGTAGTGATAGATGAGAACAGAGTGTGTTTAAATGTAGATAGAATTTTCAGGAAAATTGCAATTGTCGGAGACTATAAGAATAGTTACTGAGGTTCCATTCAAAAATGAAATTCCAAAATTATTTGAAAATTATTTCGATTATACCTACAACGCAAGATGTTTCAACCCATCAGGGATAAATTATTATGGTTTAGATTTGTACATTTGCTAATGTAAGAAGTACGTACATAATTAATTTGACAAAAGTTTAAGGATAATTACCTTCTCCACCCCTTCTAATTACACAGAGTATTTTGTTAAAATAAAATATACAATATAAAGACATTTCTATGTCTATGTCCAGTGGCTAGATTCCGCCTCCGAAACAGCAAGAAGTCTCGCCCGGTCGGTGTCATCTTTAGAGTGCTGAAGCAGTGAGGAATAGATCCTTGCCAAATATATAAAGAAACTAGATGTCAAGGAATTTAATGGTACTGGAGCTGTATTTGAGGATGGAACTTATGAGGCGCTGGATAGTGTCCTTTATTGTATTAATTACTGATCGCCAAATATCACGAAGTATAGTTGATTCTAGTTATTTTTCTCGGTAGAAAGAATAATGCAAATATGTACTACATGACTGCATCGGGATGCAAATATCTCGTGGCTTCTATTGTTTTAGAATCAGACCCCAAATCTCACATAGAAACATTTGTAGAAATAAATTTACAAGGAATTAAAAAAACGTACGAGTCCATGTTACCTCATCCATTTTAAAATTACAGGTATTAACTTCAGACGCTGCGATATGGAAACCTTATAAAGTTTTCTATTTAATGGACAATCATTCATAATGAATAAAGTTCCTAAACTTCTGCACCCCCTTGTACCCTAAGGACACCTCATGTTCGATTCATCAATTTTAATTTAAACTTTCTTAAACTTACAATTTCTGCGAAAGAAAATTATTAAGAATGTAGCTGTAAGTATGTACATATTATATCAATGTACAATACTGATATACTACAATAACCTCGGAACTACAAAATGCAGCTGCCTCCAGAAAGAAGATAATCAGTTAATTACTCTAATCACTTAGCGACAATAATATGGGTGTTATTTTCACAATATGAATTGAACATAAACAGGATAATGTTTAGAATGACTATAGTATCTAAAGTTATTTAATTAATAGGTTAATAGTTTTCCCGTCCCCGCGGTCTATGGAAATTAATTTTTTTTTTGGCTGACTGACATGAAGCTCAGACGTTCGCTCGAATCAGGTCGGCTGCAGGTTTGTACTTAACCCTCGCCGACTGAATGAGGGTGTTATAAGTTTGACGCGTATGTCTGTTTGTCTGCGGATTTGTCTGTGGCATTATAAAATCAATGACACGATTTGGACGTGGTTTTTCATTTACCAGACTATTGTGTCGAGAGTGTTCTTAGCCATGTCTGATAAAAATTGGACCAATGGATTACGAGATCTTAGATAATATTTGAAGTCAAATGAGATCTCTGGAACGATAGTAGTTACCTAGATGGTCGAGTTTGAGCTCAAATGTCGACCCAAGGTCATAATGGTAACCAGGAAAAAGTAAGGGGATATCCACTACGGTAAATCGGGGATTTTTTACAATTTTATTTGTTATTGACGTGAAAAAAAAATAAAAAAACAAAAGCCGACTCTACTAAAATAGCCGACTTCAGTAGAGTCGATTTCTATTTTTAATCATAACATTTCTTACAATCTATCATTTGAGCACTAATAAGGAAAAATAAAAATTTTAACCTCAAGAAAAGAACTATCAGACATCAACACTCAAATATACAATTATACCTACCTACATAGTAATAACAATACAAACAAGTAGAGTTGACATGATCTAACATACACCACAGCAGAGTAATATCCGTTAAGTACAGTTTTTCTGTTCTTAATATAGGTACTTACGTATATCGTTGTGCGTACGCCTGTAGATCTATACTCTCTATAGTACCTACGTGTATAAGAGTGAAGTGATTGCTAAGGGCTTGACCACCGTGTAACTTTATATCTTTTCTTTGCTTTTTATAATATTACTAGCTGTTGCTCGCGGCTTCAACTAAAACCCTCAGTTCAATCTATTTTTGACTAGTTAAATTAAAACTAATTTTAACGGATTTCGGGTTTCGATTGTATCTTAAATAAGAAAGACTAGCTTGCCCTACGTTTTCATCAATCATGGATTTCGCTAGATGTACATTATTTACGATCGCTTTCAACCTAAATTGTTCATTGTGTTACCTGTATTTTATATTATTTGCCTGTAGTATTTTTTAAATTTACTGACTGTAATGTAGGCTAATTTGCGTATGACACATCCGTTTAACTGTAATATGAAAATGAAAGTTGATTCATCTTTATCAAGAAATTATAGGTACTTTGAAAGGAATTTATACATATTCAAATCAATAGAAAGTTGTACAGTCGCGGTCAGAAAATCTTACCACGCTTAGGTCAATAATTGCATGCACACGTCAGTTTTATAAGGTCTATTTGACTATTGTGACTAGGCATAGAAAATCGAACGTTCAAAGACGTGACATACTGTTAATTTGGTAATAATTATTTTAAAAAAACGTTGATAACCTTTTTGTGATGTCAAAAATTAAAAAGCAACAAAAAGAGACTAAATTACGAAAGTAAATAAACTACTTGCATAATATATTTTTTTTAAACGCTGCACCTATTTAAAACGATGTAAGTGCATTGATTTTATGAAGACTTTATTGCACGCGATATGATAAAAAGAATGAAATTGGAAACTGGTAAACACTTTCAGGCCGCCCCTGTTCATGAGTAATATGTTACAAAGTTTTATTAGTAGGATAATCTGGTAAGTACCTATTATTAATTATTTTTAGTTTCGATAACCTTTGGTAATTAAAAATGGCAATACAAAAAAGTGTGAGGTGCGAGTTGACACCCTGTGCCCACGAGTCCACGCCACGTTCTATGAATCTATTTATACATGTATCCCAAAATAAAGTGTTTTCATTTCATTACCTACTTTACAATATATTAAGACAATCTCGACAAAATCTTATAAACAAGGCTTTATTCGTCGCAGGCGCAGCTGCACGATGCGCACTCGCTACCGGTTTTGTTGGCTAACGACTCCCCCGCCCCCCTCTTCCCTCTCGACGAATCGATCGACGACGCAAGGCACGACGACGCGACGCCAAGCGAAACGGAAAATTTTATAATTCCTAACTTATTTAAAGTCGTGTAATTTTAAATTTTATTAGGCAATAAGCCAATGACCCTAATCAAAGCTTGTAGCATTATATTTCACCTTGCTCATGTATTTCTAGGCTTTGCTAAAAATAACAACAAATATGCTGTTCCGAAGATTTCAAGTTAGAATTGAGTAGAGAAATACCTGTGGCTTCATCTTTTTTAATTTACAATACGAGCGACACATGCAATCTGAAGCAACTTCTTTTATTTACAAAAGTTGCTAGAAACTAAGAAGTTAGGCATTTGCTTTTTCGTGATCTCTTTTTAAACATTAAGCATAGTTTTACGTACTTGGAGACACAAATATCATTTCTTATAGTTATTGAATAATACAGCACCTAACAAGAAACCTAGATTTAGTACTTGAATAATGCATGACCTGCATCAAAGAGGCGATGTGCTGTGCAGTGCGAAACGTACAAACGCGATTCTAAATTTAACCAGCATCGTGTGAGGGAGAAAGCATATGCCCATGCGCAATATTACTGAGTTTACCGATCACTGGATTAACCATGATAAATTGTATGTGCTGAATTTGATTATAAGAGTGAAGATTTCATCAAAACTGAAATTCTCATATCGCCCCTGTTTTAGGCACCAATCCGTAATACTTTTTCGGACAAGTCCGGTAACTTAAATATTGGCGAGTTTTTTGGCACCAATCCGAAATAAATCGAATTTTCAAATTTTAATTATGTAAGAACATAGTTTTAAATGGTTTTTATTTATTTATTAAGCATTATGCCATGCTGGGTGTTTTAAATGAAATAGAAAAAGTTGTTGAAAAATTTTACCTCTATACCAGCTTAACTATGTAAGACTAGCCAACAAGTCTAACAGTACCTTCGTTTCTTTCTAATGCCATATCCAGAAGTTTCAACGTCTTGTTTAAACTGAGTTGTGCTTATGCCCTATGCGACGCAGGCGGCGCGGCGCGGGCGCACCTCAGCCCTGCCGCCCGCCCCGCCCGTCTCTACGTTGCCCGCGTGCGTAAACGTGACCCCACCAAATGAACTCTAACTATAAGACTTCGTATTTTATTTTGATCTTTTTATTCATCGCTGTGGGTTGTGTTTATCCAAGTTTTATATTAAAAAACATGAGTTCAATGACTGTAGGTATTGTATTACGAATCGAACACCTATCCAAAAACTATGTACTTCACAAAATTCCTCAACTGAAAAGTTATGTAAAAAGGTTTTTTATTCGTGATTGCGATTTTTCTGTTTCGAACTCTTTGTAGAATAAAAAAGTTCATAGCTCATTAACTGACACGTGTCTTTTCGTTTCCATCAAAAATTCAGTATGGTTCAAAAGTTGAGTTTTTTTGCCCAATAGATTTGGCCATCAAAACCATGACTAAACATTGAAAATATCCACCGTGCCGCAGTTTAAATATGCATTTACTCATTTGGAAACTGATTTTAATTCCTCCTAACACTGTAGACAAAGAAAAATAATAAACAGGTTGGTACTTTGCTTCTTTTTGCCTGCTGTATTCCAGATATCTACTATGCGGAGATCTATAAACTTTTGTGATGGAAAAACAATTTGTTCTTGAGAAGTTGGGAAGGGAAGGGATAGGAATATGTTTAATATAGAGACAGACAGGTTTAGAGAAGAGGTTTGTTAAATTACTAATACAAAACCATAACCAAACCATTACCTGCAATGAGAAGTACAAGTACTTAATATACGTATTGCAAGGTTTTGGAAAGCTGATATTACCTGGTAGACATTGATTTCTGCCGTAAAACACTGCTAGAGTTCGGACAATTAGAACTTTTTTAATCGTAGTTTTTAAGCTAAAGTAAGTATGTAATTAACTGTCGTAAACACAGAAATTGTAACCAATAATCATTATCAATTAATTATCAATCCAATTTCTAGTTCTGAAATGTGGTGCTTATTTCTTTTATAATTCCTCCTGTTTGATATATACTTATATACCTCTTTGTTTTCATAATCTTTACAGAAACAGTCATGGAGCAAATTTTTATGATTGAAGTATTTGTAAAGAAAATTGTCCTAAAAATAGAACCATATCAAAAAGATGAATATGAACTCCGAATGGAAGAAGAGGAACGAAAAAGAGAAGCCGAACGGTTAGCAGCTCTTGAAGCTGCTCAGAAGGCAAAGAAAGGCAAAAAGGGTAAACCTAAAAAACCTAAACCAAAAAAGGGAAAGAAAGGAAAGAAGGGGAAAAAAGAACCACCAGGGCCTTCTGAAGAAGAGCTTAAATTTATGCAGACATGTACGATGCAAATGAATTGTTTACCGCTTTTTGAATTTAATGTTGCGCATGACAATTTCGTCGCTCCACCTCCACCTCCACCCCCTCCGAAGGCTGGTAAGAAGGGCAAGAAAGCAAAACCTAAAAAGAAAAAAAAGGGAAAGAAAGGCAAAGTGGTACCTTTCAAACTCTCTCTGCCATCAGAACCATTACCGCAACCTCCATATTTCGGCGTTGGAAATACTATTATGTTTGTTTCTAGACCATCTAAAGTTGAAGAACAACTACGAAAGACCCCAATATATATTACTGTATGGAATCGAGACCAAGACTTAAATTGTATAGGTTTTTGTATTGTGGAATGGCATAACTCTTTCTTCGAATGCCTTCAAAAAGCAGAGGAAATGAATCCTGTGAATATGGATCAAGCAGAGTTTAGAGACACTATAAGACCAGAAATGTTGACAAATACAGTAGAACTAACACGTCCGTTGCAGTGTGAGGAAGATTTAAAAGCATCAGGGGAAATCGAGATTGTGATCCGCTTATCATGTTTAGGTAACAAAGTAATTAGTTTCTTCATATCTTTGCCTGAAATGGAGCGCTTACCAGGTAGAAAATACTTATCTGATGATTTGAAACTAAAAGATGTCGAAGTAGTACGACATTGGGAAGGAACTACTATAGACGATCTTCCACCTGTAGCGTACTTGTTTGGAGTCCCAGATATTACAAGAGAACCTATAAGGCCTATAGAAGAACCGAGAATATATGAGGACTTTGTTGCTCCATTTACTCAGAGTGAGTTAGCGATTCTTGCGATGGGCTTTCCGAAGGGTCCTTGTGGTGGTACAAACTGCCTTAAAAGAATGGAGTATAGAGGAAGTCAGCACCAGTTTATTCACGGTGAAGTAGTGAAAGGAAAGTATCAGCACGGACAATTTGTTAACAAAAGAGATGTCCATGGTCCTTGTGGCCGACTAGACTGTCCGTTAGCAAAGAAAGTTCGTGCATATATATGTAATGAAGGGGCCTACAAAACTTGCAAGAAGCCTTGTTGTAAAGATTACTATTGACTTTACAGTCTGTGTGATCTTGTGAAAATATTCATATTACATAGATTTTTGTAAAAACATTTATTTAATCAAATACATTATTAAATCATACTAAACAACAGCTGTTGTCTATTTACCTGTTCGTAGTACGATTACTTATTCCAAAATCCTGTAATTGAAGAATTGTAAATAAAAAATAAAAATAGCCTTTACCTATTAGGTACTGAGGTTACTTTATTACAATTGGTCAATAAAATATTATGACAATGATACTTATAACAATTCTACTTGTTATTTAGTTGTACCACGGGAAATACTTCAGTATAGTAAGTAAGGATACCTACAGGTAGGTATCCTAACTTATTCCAATATTTCAATCCTCAGTTTGTCTCTTGATCTTGTTTCTCACAATTATGTACTATCGATCATCATTTAAGTTAATTTATTTTCTCTTAATTTTTTTCTGTTCTGATGGTAGACTGTTTTTGTCTTTTCAATTTATTAGAAGAAATAATAAATAGTGGATCTAGTTGTATGAATCGCAGAATAAAGGTTGCGTACTTACCATACCACACAAATTCAACAATAATTTTTAGTATTACATCATGGAAGTTTCCAATGTCACGATTTAAACCATAAATCACCATTTATAAACCTAACAACCCGACATTAAATCCATAATGTTTCATACACTAACTCATTTGCGCACTCAGCTGATGATTAGACTAATGTATTCAAATTGATGCAAACAATAATGCATTATTATTCGCGTTTATCTATGCAACTTGATATGTGTTGCAAGGTCTTTTTGATAAAACTGTAAGCAGAACAATGGCAGTGAAATTACGCATACAGGTATGATTCCATCATGTGATGTATTTCAAATTCCTAAATTACATTTCTTACTTATTGTATACGAAAATCAATTATTATTTACATAGAGCGATCCTTCTAAAGAAACTATCCTACGTACGCCTGATACTATTGAAGAGCAACTAAACTTGCAGCACAAAAGCCTTCTTAAGTTACAAAGGTTGTAAAAGAAAATACTCCTAAGTAGTAACTACTTATAAATAATAGCGATAACTTAATTATTACTTTTTTACTTCTATACACACAAAAATACTACAGCATGATTGACCTAACGTAACAATGTTTCAGACAAATACTACACATGTTTCACTTGGTAGATTTTTAAAGGCAACCTCGCCTTAGCAACGGTTAGCTTGTAGTGGAACAGGCCTAAATGTTATTTATAAAACAAGGTATTGTGATAAATGACTCACTTTCTACAAGGCTATATACCTGCACAGAAATCGGACTAGTGGCGCCCTCTCCTCTAGAATGATAACGTGCGCATTGACAGCGAGGCACGAAGATGACCCATAGGTCAATATTTTCATACATTTGACATTTCGAAATCGGATCATTGCCCGACTAATGTATGGGAAAATGGTCAAATCGCATGCGCAAACTGGCAGGTGCGGTTTCCTTATTAAACTTCTCTAGCGAGCAAACTACATAGAGGTTTTTCCAAAATTTTTGGCTACCTGATTGTAATTTAATACAATACCTGTCATTTCTCTACTCCATACCACTCCATATATTGATAAATTTAATCATCAATTATGTATTAGCTTGATGACTAATCTATCTTCCGAAACGATTTAGCATGGGTGTGGCAGACAAATAGTTTGGAAGTGAATTGGTCACATATATAGCTAAAGTGAAAATTGTATGACTAACATAACCCGTAAAGGATGATGTAAGATTGAGCACATGATTGTGCGAAAAAGAGTGACGAACAACAAAGATGATATTATTATCTTGACTAAAGGTTTATTTAGAGTTACATAATTGAACTTGAACTACAGGATCAAGGAACTGATACTATTCAGAGCTAAGGCACTTGAGAAGAACAAGTTAGTGATTGATTTAGGTAGATGATTCTTGACATTTTTAAGTTTCTGCAAATTGACTATCAAATCTGAAATAATCTAGGTATTTACTTACTTAGGTATTGACAGTGTAACATGTTTGTAAACTTACTAGATCTATAGGTATTATTATTACTAATACCTATAGTACAAATTCGAACATATGGCAAACGATCGCTGGGATCACTTTGTGTGTTTGCTAACTCGAATGTGATATATTTGAAATGAAACTGAGATGGTTCATGGGGCAGCATTTTATTAAACAAATGCTTTAAAATTAGATAGGTAAGTAAGTAGTCATACTACGTAATTAATTATTACAATTATATTCCTCTATGGTAATAATTAAAAATAATATAATTATAGAGGTAAGTAGATCCGATACAACTTTTTAATGTCCCTGTTACTCATAGGTAACACAATAAATTTATTTAATTTTTATTTTGCTTAATATCCTTACAATTGTAGTATGTACTTACAAAAACCGGTCAAGTGCGAGTCGGACTCGCGCACCGAGTTGCATTCTCAAAAGAAATAAAAAGTTTTAGTTTGAAAAAATAGCGCTATGATTTGTTTTCCTCAAAAATTATAAAAGACTTCATTTAATTTTTCACGGAATACATACTCGTATAATACCTTCTCTCAGTACTAATTATAAATTTTTTAAACACCTCTTTTTCCCATTTCGGACCCCATAATCAATAAAAATAAAATTATTTCCAAGAGAGAGAAGATACGTGCAAACATGATCCATAACTGTGTCAAATTTCAAGCCTATAGCTTTGGTACTTCCTGAGAAAAACAGCTGTGACATACAGACGGACAGAGTCACACGGACGGACACTGATGTTTCCTTTTTTACCATTTTGATACGGAACCGTAATAATTGCCAACAACTTTGTGAGGGACGAAACACTTGATTATTTTAACATTCACAAAGCAAAGTCAATTGCATACCTTGCGTGATGAAATATTTTATACAAAATGTAATAATGAATTTCTCTTTGAAGCCCATGAAAACCACTATATTACAGACAAAGTTTTATTGCGAGTTTCGGTTGGGGTTAATTGTCTGAAATATTTTTAATTAATTCAAAATTATCTTCGTGCCGTATCGTGACGGCCATAAAGAATAGCAGCACCCCAACTCTTCCCGTGGGTGTCGTACGAGATGACTAAGGGTCTTTATGGATACTATTCTACACCTAGTAGACGGCAATAGGCTTCGCCACCTATTACGTTTGTCCACCAAATCTTACGGCGAACAATGGGAACTACCTATGATGAAGGTGGTTCCTCTACATCTTCGGGGATTATAGACATGAGAGTTATGCAAAATTATCTACTACTGCTCATAATTGTAAAAATAAATAACAATGTTATTCAAAAACTATATCAGGCATTTTTTATTATGTATTCCGAAGTACCACTTTTTAACCCCCGATCGATCGAGGGAGGGCGTGTTATAAGTTTGACACGTTTGTCTGTGGCATATCATAACTTAACAACGGATGATCCGATTTTAACCCGGTTTTTTTTAAAATTTAATAGACAATTTTGTCGAGAGTGTTCTTCATCAGCAGCCTACTCTAGTCCACTGCTGGACATAGGCCTCTCCCAGGGCGCGCCTGTGCTATCCATGGGAGGAAATGGCATAATCGCCACGCTAGGCCTGCGGGTTGGCGATCGCAGTAGCCGGGTCGCTTGCCCCGATGACGCTGCTGCCCGTCACCGTGCCTCTGGTATTTTACCCAGCCAGAATTTGAGTGGTTATACCGCCACTAGTCGGTCGCCAGGGACTCGTTCGTTAATCGGCAGGATGCACCACGTGCAGGTGAGTTTGACATTTGGAGGTCTAGATGTTGGTGACCCCCCTTACATCCCTGAGAGAGTGTTCTTAACTAGGTCTAATAAAAATTGGACCAGTGGTTTCCAAGATCTTGAAGTATCTTTAATGTCAGATGGGATCTCTGGAACGGTAATAGCTGGATGGTTCAATTTGTGCTTAGGTTCATGGTGCGTCTCCGACATCTGAAACCATGATGATGACTAGGAAAAAGTAAGTGAACTTTAATTTTATAATATGAAACTGGAAAAATTTGAAGCTTATTTTAAAATTATTTTATCTATAATAAACTCATTTGAAGATTATCAGCTCGCTCAGTTTAGAGCTCACCTAAGTGTATTTTACTTTTACTTTCTACTTTACTTTAAACTATAATAGTTAGATGGGGTCTTCTCGAACTGAAGTTGCAGAGAGTCCTGAGACATTTCAAGAGAGAGAAAAATTAAAGATGTTAGAGTATGATGGGATCTCTGGAACGTAACAGTTTGGTGGTTCGAGTTTGAGATCAAATGTTTATGACCATGGTGACCTTCCCACACCTGGAACCTTGAGGACCTGATGATGACCAGGAAAAAGTAAGGGGATCACCACAATGGTACGTCAGGGGTAACTTAAATTTTTCATTTCGAGTTATTTATAAGTTATAATTGTCGTTTTTGGCAGAAATGTTTGCCGTAACTTCACGAATTCAAATAGGTTTATTAATGCTAGTCTAAAACATACTACACATCTTGTCAAAGAGAACCGTGATGAGTTTTTTAAATAAAACCTATTAATAATGTAATTAATAGTTAGTTTATCGATGAGAGGCGCTAGTGTGCACGATCGATCCCTGACCTGATCTGAATTTCCTGCATATTTTAACGCAGAAGACAATTCAAATTGACAGCTACACGCTTTAGTACCCGAAGGATGCAAAATTCTATGACTGTATGGTTAAACTAACCAGAACTAATCAACGGCACTGCAATTTCATTGGTCTCTGTGCCTGGGAAGTTTCAGCTAGCTGATTAAATTTAGAGTTCCGCCATCGCACTAATGAAACTACTGAATTTCCCGTGGTATTGTAACGATAAGTTCAGTTTCACAATAGTGACCAGCTGCTGATGAATTAAAGTTTGGAATGCAACGATGCATTTTCAAAATTATAGATAATCAAAGGATTGTTTCATATTCATAATTAATACTTACCTTTAAAAAAAAAATTATTTATATACCTGTAGAAATGTGTGCAATTTGAAGAATCAAATTTAAAATATATATAATATTTTGTACTAAGGCGCTACCTGAGCGACACCAGCGCCGCAAATCGAAAAAAAAACCTATTAATTAATTCAGGCATTTAAAAATAATGGTTTACAGGATTATTCCACGATTGTAGGAAAAAAATTAAAAATAGTTTTGTATTTCGTTTAGTGTTTTGCTTTTCATTTCTTATTGTTTCACTACGAGGGTACTAAAAAAATCCTCTTCATTTATAGAATAATCCTGTATTTTTTTTTTAAATGTCTCGATTAATTGATATGATTTTTTTCGAATGGCGGCGCCATTGTCGCCTTATCTTAACTGTTCACAAATATAATAAAAAAAGAAAGTATATAGGTTTGTTTGTTCATACGTTTGTACTTAATTAAGCGCTCATCGCTTAGGATACTAATATCTTAAGAATATCAAGTATATCAGGACTACTCAGAAATATCAACGCATTACATTTAATAATATAATTATGTACTTACTCGTATAGTCATTCAGTCATAGTCTTTTAACTTACTGTACACATATTTGGTAATTAAAAAAATTATAAAACATAGTCATTCAAGCTAATCTATCATTGTCAAAGCCACACGCATTTTGAAAGTCATCCTCAACATGTGCTTCAAGCCTTTTCAATAGTGCATAGTTAATAAACATTAAAGAAAATCATAGCATAACAGGCAATCATCCAGTTACAAAAGGTGACATTTCAAGATTAATATTGGTCATTTGGACCGTATTAACGTTGTTGGGTCACCCGAAGAGCAATATTATTGGGTATACATTTACCAGTTACTTTAAAAGCTACGAATGTTTCTTACTACGCTCGAATAAGGTACACTATAGAGAAATATGGCGTCTCTTACCTGAAAATGATTTGACGTGGGAGCTTCACTGTACAAAAGGTCCTAATTATAATTTGAATCGTTTAGGAGTTAAATATTTTCGGCGTCAAAGAGAGAAAAAAAATGTTTGAAGACATCGTCTCGTGTCTGGTCAACAGAGCCGAAGAACAGAGAACGCTATAGAGGCATATATATTGTATCTATATTCCTACTTTAGTTAGTCTCTTAATTTCTAACAAGTCATTTTATAAATTAATTATCTATTCATTTGAATCACTGCATTGTAATTAATTAATTACATATAAATAACTATGTAAATACACTACATCCAACGTTTTTCTGCCACGTTATGATGACTGATATGGCAACAGAAACGTTTAAAGGAGTTCTTCTAGACCGGTAACAATAATATTTTTGAAGTTGCATGTGTATATCAAAGTGATGGCGGTGATGGTAACCCATCAGATGTTTAATGGAAAGTCTGCCTTCGCCTGTGTATAAATAATATTTTAGAACAACCTTTTACATGCCTAGTCATCTGCAGGATTTCCTGTGCCATATCGTCGATGACTCACGCCACTCGCAGAAGTAGAACGGTGGACGGTGGTACGAGTAGGCACCGAGCCGCTTTGAAAAAAAGCAAACGTTTCGTCTGTGTGTACGCACACGCACCTTATCTCATGCTTCACACAGGAATAGGTGATACGGTGTGATTTTGAAACGAGAGTTCATTATCTGTGATTTTAATTCTATAAGATAATATTATCTCACCTAAAGTGTTTTTTTCCCAACTTACGCATTAGGGGAATTTTTTGGAAAAATTCCGTGACCTACAAGCCAATATAAAAATTAATACGGTTTAATTTTTTAAAATTAACCTTTAGTTAGCTGCGCAATCAAGAAAAACATTACAAATAACCGAAAACAACTTTAAACTTTTATGCCATTCTATATTTTAGTTCCATTCCGTTACCATAAAAATGAGAAATATGAAAAATCGTTACATTCTTGTAATGAAATAATTGTTAAACTAAATCTTTCAGCAATATCTTTAATTTATATACAAAATATAATAAATTAGTCTTATTACTTCCCAAAAAAAATAGTTTTAAATCAAATTTACGCCAAATTATTTTTATAACATCATCATAGTTATGGAATACTTACGATAAAAGCATTATGTGCAAGTTGGGAAAAAGAGAGAAGACTTCTATTAAATTTAGCATTAGTTTTGATTAGCTATTATAGTACAATATAAATGAGTGATTTTAAAGTACTGTCCAATTTTGTCCCTCAATGCTTGAAGAGTATTCGCTAGAGTCACTGCACGTCTGATGAGATTTCCCCGATCTGAAACAAACATAATACGAGTATAAGTAATGTTTATTCTTTACTTTGCAATTTCACTTGTTGATTCGCTTTAGCCAATTCATCTGATCTCTGGCGTCCAATATAGAGGTTGTCTAGACGCGACAGTGTGTCTATATTGACCTTGTTTTAGTATGTCGATGATAATGTTGGCACCTAATTTTTAAAATAGAAAGTATTTTATTTAATACGGAGAACAATAATTTTATTTATATATTGTATCATCCTATACAAACCATGCGCCAGCGCAGCTGATGACTCACATCCCGATCGTCAAACTCTCTCTCACGATACGACAAAGGAGTAGAATTAACAAATAAATATAGTTTTGGCTGTTTATGTAAGGTGTATTTGTATGTGGTTCACTTTAGCAGTTACAGCAAATGTCATGACCGTCACCCTGGAAATCCATTTAACCTCCGCCCCCTGAAACCTTAAACCCGCCTCTCCTCTACAAACGTTCCCCAAACTTCGCCCTGAAATCCCAATATCCCAATGAAATAAATCCTTGGCTATGATCATGGCAAGTGTACGTACTAGGTAGGTGTCGGCCTGGGTAGGTACTGTTTCTGCCCTAAAGACCAAAGCAGCGATGTTTGCATAGATGTGTTCCGATTTGAAGGATAACAGAGTGAAATATAGTGTAATGTAACACAATAAAAAAATCTCTGTACAAATCCTCAAGGTTATTTAGCAATGCATCAAAATCCTTCTACTAACATAACAGTGAGGTGAGGTGTTTTTTAAGAGTGACAGTGGCACAGTGGCTAGGACACCGGACTCCCAAGGGGGAGGTCCGGGTTCGAAACCGTGCAGTGCCATGTACCAATAGTTGTATTTTTCGAAGACTTACGTACATTACCGACTGCTCTAACAGTGAAGGAAAACATCGTGAGGAATCCTGCACACTGGGATGACCAGTGTGTTAAATGGGGTAGACACAAAAGATCCTCAATGGTCTTAGTGCCGCTGGGGTTATTCCCGGCCCCCTATCATAAGATAAGAGGTGTTTATTATTTGACCGACGGAACTACTTACCATCAGGAGGCTCGTTTGCTAGTCTTGGTATGGAAAGAGACTATAGCCAGATGACAAGTACAAAATTAAATGGCCTACGATATTTTTAATTGTGTAAAAATACTGATATTTTTATAGTTGAAATACATATCCATCAACCAAATGATTATTATTTTATTCGTATTGTATTATGCACTATCCAGCCGAATCTACGTTTTTATAATAGAATATAGTAGAACCGATTCTGAACAGTTTACAATGTATTTTTTATTTCTATATTATAAAATGTAACATAGTCGTTTAAAAAATACGACCTAATAGATCATTACAATGTTTTATTCGAAATAACGGTTCATACGTGACGTTTAGATTATTACCCTATTTAACGATTCTAAAAACTTCAACGAAGAATAGTGTTGCTGGTTTACTGCAATTCGTAAATCAAAACTCACATAAATTTAGTTTTACTTCTCATTTTTATGATGAGAAAAGATTTGTAAGACATGTATCGGTTCGGTGCTAGCCAGGTAAATCAAATAAGATCAACATATTCGTCAATAACTTGTATTGAAAATCTAGTAATAGAGGTGGTTGTCCTAAAAAAATCCCATTACAGTTTGTAATACAAATCCACTGTTTTACGTCTGTCGTTTTTTTTCTATTAAGTATATAGGTAGCGATTACGTTTTCATATCGATCCTAATTGTATTCTGCTAGCAAATATAAATTTAGTACGCGGCACCTCGGAATGCCGGTTTTTAATACAGGTGCCCATAGAAACCCATGTGAGCGGAGAGCGGATCGAACTATCGTTGGCTTGAACAAAACGTAACGTTAATCGAACGGTTTGTGACTAGTTCGGCTCATTTTCTATAGAGCTTACGTTGTATTAGTAAAATCGGGTCCTTAGTAAGACTTCTGGAAACGGGCCTAATCATCACCCTGTCCCAATTATTGAGTGAGGGATTTAACACTGCGTCGTCGTCGCGAAGGCATCTCATGAAGACAATTACATACGCAAACAAATATCGAAAAAAAATATACTTAATTACAAAAATTACAATTTATTAATAATAAGAATTAGTACAATAATGTGACGTTTTCTGATATAACTATAATATTTTTATTATTCTTTTTCTATAATTACAGTATCACGGGCGCTTGCATATAGAAGTCTGACGGCATCGCAATATCCCACTCCTCGGCGAGTGCTGGTGACTATTACATATGCATCACCGGCCCGTAGGATACATTTTGCTTTACAGTAATCGAGTGCTGCACGAATTCTGGCTTCCACTTCTGAAGGCCAGTTATCTTTGGCAACTTCGAAATAATGCATTGCACGCACTCCTCTCCAGAAACGCAGTTGTCTAGCTGTATGACAAGCTCTTGTGACTGCTACAATAGGGCAATGAGGCCGTCCATGGGATATAATTTTAGCGGTTCGTCCAGAATTCGTCAGACATATAATAACTACAGCTAGAGAGCGCATAGCAAGTTCTACAGCACTAATACAAACCGCTTTTGTTGGCTCTTCGAGCGGTTTTTGCATTAATTCCAAATGTCCATATATCCGTGGTTTCCACACTACTCTTTCGGCATGTCTGCATATCACAGCAGCTGCAACTAAGCAATGCTCAGCCATTCGAATTGGATCCTGTGCCAATTTTTTCAACGGTGAATCATAGTGAAGTTCTAAAGCAAGAACATCAGCACCATCAAGCGCTAAATTGGCTATATCTGTGACACAAAGTGATGGGATCTGTTCATTTATTACAGCTTTAGTTATACAAGGTTTTCCAACGTTATTACATTTTGCTAGAATAATTTTCTGAGCTATACATATTTTTTCTACCGGCAAATCGGTACTCAAAACAGTTCGGTCAATGTAAATACCATCAGCTTCAGTCAATAATTCGTCTATGTTATCAAATCCTAAAGTACTATCAACACAAGCAAAGACGAGAATGTGTTTTCCTTTTTCAGAAAGTACGTCCTTTACTCCACGAATATCGTGTATGTTTTGAGCATTAGGGACTAATACGGCATCTACATCTGAAGCAACAGCCCAAGATATTTGTTGTTCCATATGTTCAAATGTTAAGTGTGAAGAATCGCTACATGAAAGAGAACTAACGCTGTCGCCACGTCCACCTTCAGGTTCTTTATCGCGAGGAACTTGAGCTACTCGTACAGTCATTTTTGGACCAATTTTACCTCCAATAGCTACTGTACACTCTACGGAATCATCTCCGACTTCAGAAACAACTAGTTTGATCTTTCCTGGAGTCAAACTATCAATATATATTAAATCATTCTGGTGCAATTCTGTCAAGTGATCGTAATTTATGTACAAGCAGTCGGCTGTACCACTTTCTTGCCAACTACTATCTATAGTTAGTCTAATACTTTCATTTTCAATAATTTCAACAGTCGCTCGGGGTCCGCCTTTTAGGTCACCTGTGATAATGTCTGGACCTCTTACGTCTACTACAACAGCTAGAGGATATACATATTCCAATTCGGCACTGTAATTGTACACAGCTTGTCTTACACTCTGTATCAACTGGCCACATGCTTCTGGTTCAATATCCCGCAAATTGAGACGCACAATAGTCATACCTGCTGCAATCAATCTCTGTATGGTGGTAGGCTCACGATTGTTGACGCCAATGTCGCACATTAGGCCGGTCTGGAGTTCCTCACAGGGATTTTCATGAATATCAATATTGCAAAAGTGTTTCATAAGTGATGGTTGTGGAGCTGCTGGTTTCTCTTTAAAACATGGTGCATTTTCCAGAGGAATATGCCACGGTAGTGACATTTTAAATTAAATTACTTCAAAATATACAATATTAATTTGGTACTTAATAAAACAGAAATCTAGATATTTATAATAAATGACTAAAATAATAGATTTAAAAACACATGTAGATATCTCGAACCAACGGGAATGCAAAACATTTGACAACGTCATCAATTTAAAATCTTAAATATTTAGAACTTTCAATTGGACTAAGGTTTGACAGTTTTATTTCAAAAAGTTTGATTTCAGTACATAGTAGGTACCTAGTAACCAAAGAAATTTTATACAGGGTGTAACATTAAGAACGGTCAGTATGGGAAAGTCTGAAACTATAAGACATACGAAGATCTGTTCTTAGGAACCATGTCATCAATTTTAGTAACAAGAAAAACTGTATTCATACATTTAAAAAAAAAAACTGTACTCAGCCTGGGAATCGAACCCGGTTGTTTTGAAAAAAAAACCAACACTTTTAATTTAGATATCGATTGTGTTGGTCTTAAGGAATAAATGTTAGAATGAAACGTGATGTTTAAAAATAATAAAACGCATTGTTTCCATATCTTTTAATTTATTTTAGTAGGTGTTCGAAATGACTACCATTTTGTAAAATACAACATTCAACTCGTTTAGGTAACGATGTTACTATTGAATTTTGTATCTTCTGGTGGTGAATTTGCGTTAAAATTGTCTCTATGGCTGCTATGCTACACCATAGAGACAATTTTGACCTAATCGAGTTGAATGTTGTATTTTACAAAATGGTAGTCATTTCGAACATCTACTAAAATAAATTAAAAGATATGGAAACAACGCGTTTTATTAATTTTACACATCACGTTTCATACTAACATTGATTCCTTAAGACCTACACAATCGATATCTAAATAGAAATAGTGTTGGATTTTTTTTCAAAACAACCGGGTTCGATTCCCAGGCTGAGTACAGGTTTTTTTTTAAATGTATGAATACAGTTTTTCTTGTTACTAAAATTGATGACATGGTTCCTAAGAACAGATCTTCGTATGTCTTATAGTTTCAGACTTTCCCATACTGACCGTTCTTAATGTTACACCCCGTATACCTATTTTGTCGTTGTGCTAGTAACTTACCACCATGACGATAGTATTAATACCTTCATGAGATGATAAAAAAGTTCTTTAGCTTTTCCCAGTGCCATCTCGAGCTTAAAATTATGGCAAATTTTCTGTTGACTACATGAATCTATAAGAGTAACTATAATACTAAAGGCGCGGTTACACCTAATCGTCGAATGACTTTCTGGGCGGTCACAGCATGCGGTCACCGCCTATATTATGTGAATTACCAGTAATCGACCGCATACGGCGAACGTCAGTGTCACTAGGTTATCATAGAACGAATTACATTAGACGACTTCGGCCGACGACCAAGTGTGAACAACGGAGGTCGGTGGCCGTAGGTCGTCCACCGCAGGGCGGTCGCCGAAGCGGTCAACGACTATGAGTAACCGCGCCTTTATACTACTTATAGTACTGGGACAAATATTTAATAATAAATTTAAAACTAGGACATAACTATTATAAATTAAATGAACTTGTACTTATACTTGGTCGACATTAGCCGATTCTTCAATTTTCTTCAAGGAAATCGATTTAAAATTTCCTTGATTTTCTTTATCAGTTACATAATAATAAATATAGCCAGAGGAAATTATACTGCTTTTCTTATTTATTTGGAACGATGATAATCACCGGTGAAGTAGAGTAAGTTCTGATTGTAGAATTGTAGTCATGAGCCAGTTGGGTAAACATTATGAATGTATAAAACAAAAGATCGATTCTTTATCAGTAGAATATTAGTGACGAAATAAAAGCTATGAAGTGTAAACAAACGAGTTGAAACCTACTGTTTGTCATATAAGATAAGAATAATTTGGTAGTAAATTACGAGAACGAGCGGAAAAAGTCACTGAAAATACCTATTGATAGGTAGGTACACGTCTGAATGAACTCAAAACATTCTTCTTCTTCATCAATTCTTCTTCTTTGTTACTTTCTTGGCAGATTTAATGGAGTGGTTTGCCATTGCCTTCTCCATTTCATACACTGTGGTTATCTCAGTGTGCATGTTTTCCTTCACCGTTAGAGTAGTGGGTAAATGAACGTAAGTCTAACAAAAAAAACCTCATTGGTGCATGATATTGCATGGTTTCGTTCGAGGAGCAAGGAGGAGGAGATTGGAGGCCACCGACGACGCTCAAATGATCAGCTAAATATGATCACTGATTGATCATGAAATAGGTACACTACTACTAAGTACTCAGTTGTCACATGTTCTCTACATGTTGTTGGAGTAGGGGGACAGACTACAAACCCGAATATTAAAAAATATGAATTTAACATAGGATAGAGAAGCGCACGAAAGAAAATACCTTAGACCTACTCAGTAGTGGGCGGAAATATTGATTATGATGATTTTTCCTGAATTCCCTTCAATAGGTTGGCCACTAACTACACCACAAAAAGAAGAAGATTGCAGAATCAGTAAGAATGATTGTTACTGGTAAGATAGCTCATCAGCTCTGGTTTAAAATTAAATTACATTTAAATTAAATTAAATTATTTATTAAATCAGGAGGTGGAAGGACGATATCGACCACTTCCAAAAAGGATGGTATAAGGACGCCGAGGATTGGGAAAAATGGAAAGGAGGAGCAGATTATAGGCTATTAAAAAAATTATTTAAATCAGACAAAAGAGTCCATAATTACTTAATTACTTTTACTTATTTATTTATTTTTGTAATATATTTGTTTAATATTATTTTTGTCTTCTGTACCTAGTTGTTTGTATGTGTGTGTCGGTAATAAATCATCTTTCTTTCTTCTTTCTTTCTTTCTTTCTATTTATTTATTTAATCGCTGATCACTTCTGCTCTGCGTCTAATTGTAACGCACAGATAAGGCATGAGCGGGCTTTAATAAAAACTTCTTTGTATTCACTCAACTGATGACAATTTTTATGGCGACAGAGTCAATGGTGGTTAATCGTGTTGTAAAACACTTGATAAGAAAACATATTTTGTAAACCCTTTGTTTTATAGTTTATTGACTTCAACGCAGTGATTTCCCAAAAAAGATTGTATGAAACTGAACTAGGCAATGGAACTATTGGGGTTAAAAGAAAAATTATAAGCAATTGTCATTGAAATTTATAATTAAATTACTGCCACGTAGTTTTTAGAGGTTTCCAGTTTCTTAAACTATCCCTTACCAAACCCCTTTCTCATCTCTTCTGCTACTGAATATCTCGGCTAAGACTGATTGTTTAATATCTCAGCTATGGTGCTTACACAAACACGTGCATCTAAGAATTGCATTGAGTTGCACTGTGTTTCGAGGTCAGAGCAAATGTAAATTATAATATTCCCGTCATTGTGTTACACTTTGAAGGTCGTTTTTGTTTCATGTGAATCATTCATGGACCTGTATGCGGGCAATATGAAATGATGAAAATGGCAGACAAGACAATGACTTAGAATTTCTAGATTAATTTATAATATACTATACACCTTCCGCAGTTATCCACTATGTTTTCCGATTAGTACTACCTCTCCCTAATGAATAGGTTGCTAAGTAATACTTCTGTAGCGGGAAATATTATAGAAACTTAAGTAGAGATGTTTTTATTAATATTATGCTTTCAAGTAGTACAGAAGATACTTTTGGTGTTGTACGCTAATTTACGAATTATATAGGAAGAATATTAGTATTAGTATTTAATAAAAAGTAAAAGTAAAATACATTTTATTGCACAAATAGAAAACAACAAACAAAAGATAGAAAAGTAAATAGTGAAGAACAATTTAGGCGGCCTTATCGCTAAGAGCGATCTCTTAATATATAATTTTTTAGGCTCTTAGGTTCTCAGACTATAATCGTCACCAATACAAAAGTGAATCTAATCCTAATGAAAATATTAATTAAAAATATAAACATAAAAAAATGAAAATAAAGAATTGAATATGAAAATTTTAATTCATGTTCCTCGATTACCTATGTTAAAAGGGTTGAACACTGCGTTCAACCCTTTTAACATTTTAAAATGAGATCGAATGGTTCATAGACATAACATTCACCGTCGCTTCAAAATATGATATTTAAAAGTCGAAATTGTAACTAATTGATCAATAATGGACGTATTGAATGTCAGGTGTTCGAGTGATTCGGCTTTTTAGCCGTTCAATGCGGTTACATCGATCCATAGTAAAAGTTGATGTCAGACGAAAAAGAACGTTACATTTTACAATTTTCTTAAATATAGAGACATTTAACAGATTTTTGCATTATCGTAATATACGTATCCGTAACCATATTTAGCGTTGAGAGGACCAACATATTCATAAAGTGCATTTATTTTTAAATAGGAAATCAAATTATCAAGAGCAAAATATTCTCCTAACAACACAAATTGACTAATTAACCATGCACAGTCACTCACTACAGTCGTGGACATAATGCAAAAGCAAAATTATAATTTCATATACCTATATATACGAGTAGATCGGTGTTTTGTCAATACTTGCTTCTTAAATTACAAGAAACACTAATAGTACAGAACGTCTGCTAAATGGTTCATAAGCTGGCATCATATTTCTCTGGAAGTCGCTTCAGGCGCTAACATTAGACTGACATGCGAATACGACTACAACAACAGTCGGCTTGGTAAACAATAGCGACTCACTGCGTACAGTCAGAGACACAAGTATGTATGAGGAAAGATATTGTTATATTTTTTTCATTTTATTTATTAAGGAACACAAACAGTTCACAAATAGATGTATTTCTATCTATAAACAAAAAATATAAACAAATAATTTAACACAGAAACAAAAAGGGTTCACAAATATTATAAACGTAAATAACACATTTCAGTTCATGTAGACAAGACAAGTACACACTAGTTATATATAAACATAGAAAATTAAATATGCAAAGGAAGTAAATTTAGAATAATGTAGGGGGATATAAAACAATGCTATTAAAACAAATAAATAAAATTATATTGGAGATAGGTTACTGCTAATCATCATAGTACTATTTTTGATCTGTCCCAAAGTACAATTGAAAAGGTCAACACTGGTAAATTGTTTATTGTAGGAGACACATGTTCGCGGAATAAAAGCATTCCTTTTATAATTTGTTTTAAACGGCGGAATATGGAAAAGACGCTGTATTATAAGGGGTTTAGTTCGTGTAAACTTTTTCGATGTTTCTGAAATAGACTTTAATTTAATAGATTTGTAAAATTAGGTACGTTTGCGAATGAAACTCTACTTACTTCTTATTAGCATAAGAACTTACATAACCTTCAACCGAAATTTAATGAATCAAAACTATAGTAATAAAACATAATATTATGTTTTAAGTTTGTTGCAGATATACCTATATTTTTTATTCACCAAAGCCTAAATTGGTAGTGGTTCCTCGCAAACGTTACTCGTGCCCATTTCTAATTACATAAGTAAGTGTTAAATCTTTCCACTATTGCATTTTACGTAGAGATACGTTAGTTGAAAGTTGAATCACAGTAGAACAGTACAATAGGAGTCAATATAACAGTACACAACCGAGCTGGGTATCAGTCACCCCGCATTTGGCTGCAATATTCATTAAACGCGGCTTACTACACTGGCTATTAATTCGCACCAACGCTGATGCACGCCATTGTACTAAGGTTTCGCACTGAGTTGCATTATATTTCGATGCTATAGGGTTGCTAATCAGATTCAAGACATTTTCCGACACCTTAAACTTTTGTTTTTTATTGTAAAAGGAGTACAGACAAGCAAAATGGCCACCTGATGGTAAATCAAAAGATTTTGACTGTTACCGTTTATTTTCTGTAGGAATACACACCATCGTTATATTTAAATTTCGATATAAATACTGAAATTGGTTAAATTTCTAAGTAGCTACTGAATTACCTGCATCTTTAAAACAATAAAATCTGCCGCTTTAGAACAGTGTCAGTATTGTTATCAGAAAAAAATATAGTACCTAAACAATCATAGAGGAACGTATGAGATAAGTAATAAATGTATACTTACCTATGTTACACAACCCTACAATACTGCATCAGGCGCTTTTGTTCAACCCTGTCAGTGTAACCAATGATTAATTACGTCTATGAAGCCTTGGTAATTTCCACCGGCACCGACAATTGTATCATGTGAAAAACTGACTGAAAACTCCGCTGAACTGCAAGTTTAATTAAATTAATATGTCAGAACGACAGAACCACGACCCGCCTTTTAGTCGTTGCTTGCCTAGTAAAAATGTAGGTATAGATTGGTCAGTATTGGGTGGGTCAGACGATTGATTAATTGTTATTTTTTTAACGTCTATTTAATTCTTCTTTCCAGTTTCCAGATTAGGTGAAACATAAATGTATAAAGTCAATAAGGCAATAACAAATTATTTCTTTGGGAAAGATATAGGAATAACATTCACACACTTGTCCCGAATACTATAATCAAAAAGCAATGCTGATTTGCATGTGTCAATATCCTTACATCTAACTAAAATTAGCATAGACAATCCTTACAAAAATATACACCTTGCGTTTTACAACAAACAAAATATGTAACCATTAGATTAAACACAACTGCGTCACCATGCAAACGAGATACTGCTCTCACGGTCAATTAGATGTTTCCCCAAGTATAAAAAATTACAATATTCTAATGCAGTCCATTTGTCACGGCCAAATTATTTAAATTGTTTCCGATTTAGCGGAATGTAAGGGATGAATGCAAATTTGAAATGCGGCTGCAATCTTACTTGATCAGGAGCTAAACGAGAGTTTTATACAAAAATGCAAGTGCAAGGATTTCTCGGTTTATGCTGACTTGGAATTTCCCGTGGGTTGGTTTTGTTTCGAGAATCTTGAGCGGTGCTTCAGAAGCTAGATGAGAAGAATGTCTAAATCGCTTAGGTATCCAATATATTTTGTGTAAACAATTTCGTGCTGTTTTATTTATAAGATATTTTAATTACACCATTTAATTAAACGTATAAATTTTATGTCATCTCATATTTAACATTCTTTACCGTAATTTTATATTATTCATCCTATTTATATATGCAAAATAAGCATTTTTTATATTACTTACAGGTTGTTGCGAATCATTAAAATGTGATAAGTTGATGAAGGGATAGGGGGAATAAAAGTATATGCAAACTGCGAAAAAATGAAAGTGTTAATATTCACACAAAGAATGAGAATCAATAACTCGATTATGGTAATCGACCGCCTATTTGACTATATGTACATGGTCAATTTTATAAGTAACTACAAATACTTAGAAGATGATTTTATTATTGTTCTATTGACATTTTCATGTCATGAAAATTAAAACATGTTCCTACATTTGATGTCATCTTTCATTCATATGTGAGTATTCTATTCTTGTTCTATTATTTATTGGAATTTTCTAGATGAAGGTCTAGGATTTCTATTAACCTGTTTCTTCTAGAGCTAACTGTGAAGGTCACGCAATACTCAGGTTTATTCTCATCATTATCGTTGACTATTGGACGAAATACTTAAAAGAGTACCGTCGATAATAGGATTTTTTTATATTTACGCTAAATTCATGAAATTAGAAAATATAGGTACCTAAGCACGTAAACATAGATTTAGTTTTACTGATTAGGTAGGTAAGTACTTACCTACACGCTATGGGACTTTACATCTGATTTAAGCAGTGCATATATGCGGCGGTAAGCAAGTTAAGTCCTACCAAAATTATTTTACTAAAACCATAAGTGCGTAAATTATAGCGCAAAAACAAAGCAATATGTAGATATCCCGTGATTGCTCACAGACCGGATCACATTCTTTTGGCATAAGTTTTAATTATAGCCGGCCGAATGTAGGTATTCACTATCTATCTTAGCGCTCACTTGTTCCAAACATTTTAAATTATCTGTTTGGTTTATTTTGACTTTTTAGTCATAATGTTTTGATATAAACGCCTATGTATACAAAGACACAGATACGTGTATATTGAATAATGCAATTTATAGCGAAGGATAACTTACCACGCCCATAAAGAAAACAAAAGTAAGAGTTAATTCAAGGAACCACAAGAAGTTGTCGTAGGTAGGCGAGATTTTCCTTAAACTTTGGCTGAGACCGGTTCCAGTCAGAAATCGTGCACTTTTTAATTTAAAGAACCGTTTTATTGGAACCATCAAGTTTCTCAGGGTCAGCTGTGTTTTGATTTTTTGCCATCCGCAGACGAACTGATATTTATATATAAGTTTTCGTGCTTATTTTTGGTCGGTGAGTCATCGTAATCTGCGATAAAATTTACCTTAAAGCATTATTAAAACGAATGTAGATAAGGTTGTTTGTAGCTCCGCTGAATTGGTGAATAAAACAGGAATTGCAAAATAGTAGTTTATGCAACGGTCACATAATGGTAGCGATTTTAACATGAGAACTGTTTATAAAAGCTTCAGCTTCGCTTCGTTTCATAATAGATCGTTTGAGTGTTAAAATCGCCGTTACATGCGTTGCATACAATACTTTTTCTACAACCATTAAACATATAAATAGAAAATACCAACCATTACGGAGACTTCAACAGACGCCATGACAGCTTAACATGTTATTGGTAACTATGGAAACCGTAGATATGTTTGACGTATTGTCGACATCGCGCAGGCGCTGGCAGCCTTAGAAAGTCCCTTAAGAAAAACATTGTATTGAATTTTATTCAATCACATGTGGTTTGACAAACTAAAAGAAAAATGTCTATATCGTACGATTCGAACGTAAATTTCTTATCATATATGGCAATTATGGCATGAATTTAAAAAAATCATATACGATATTTAGTATTTTCAAAATCTAAAATATAAGTAATTAGCTGCAATTCCATATTTAAACACGCAAAACGAAAATAACTGGGATTAGATATAACTCTGATAGTACGTGTGGAAACACCACAAGAAAATGTCTGCGGATTCCTTTCGCACCAATTTTGTTTGTATGTCTCATTTTTCGGAATTTACTCAATTTTATGCAAGAAACCAGTGTTACTTCATAAATTCATTGTAATTTTCTTGTATCCAACGTTGAGTTGAGCCTATGCTCCTCCGTTTTGATAAAACAAGAACTTAATTCGTGGTTTGCGGAGATTATGTGCTTTTTTCGTATAATTTTCTGTATTTCGAGACAATTGACTCTTTATTTATTTAATCTCGTGGTGCGTATATTGTGCCTGTATGTATTAAATCAGAATGAGACTCAATATTTCACAGCAAAATGAGCACTGGTACCTAGCCATAGAACTTGTTCGTTTTGATGCCAAATTGTAAACGAAAATAACAACAGTAAATTTTAATTAAAGAACTCAATCAATATCTTTGTTTTATTAATTACATTTTATTGCCTCGAAGAAATATGTAACCCTAATAGGTGGTTGCGCTGAATTTATCGATATCGATTATAGGCAATTATCGATAATTTAACAACACTAAACATCGATATACGGTCTTCACTATTTGGACTGTTGTCATCTGTCATGATTATTATTATCAGGCTGTCGAAATTTAGGAAGAAATTCCATAGAAATTCTCTTAAAACTTCTTAAAACGTAGTGATTGTATGTTCAGAGGGCGCGGGTGTCGAGTTTTTTTATGGCTATAGTACCAAGTTGTTGGCCAGTGAAATGTAGTGCATTTAATACGAAACAGTTCTTGTATACAGTGCCATACAACAAAGAAAAATATACACATTACAATCGATAAACTCTTTTTTCTTTCACACGAGCATGAGGAATGAACCTCTTTATTGATTGTGGTTTCTTAATGAACAAATTACGAAATGGTAGAAGAAAAATGTTTATTAAATTATTAATAAGTTGTTTAAAAACGACGATGATATGATAACTAAAGAATTGCATAATAATTGATTGGACTTCTATAACTGTAGATTAGATACCTTTCTAAAAGATTAAATTTTGTTATTGTTGATCGAATGAAACCAAAACAATTCAAGGGTTAAAACCATGGCATATTGTAGTATCTGTTGAGGTTAAAATTATTTAAAAAATAAACGACGATGTCTAGGAATATGAACCATGTCGCTGTGGATTTAACGTTTATATTAACCTTTGAGTATGTATGACATTATTCAGTCTATGTGTGTATGAAGAGCACCCAAGACTCAACGGTGCAGGTGTTCACGGAACAAAAGGGTTTAGGTTCGATACCCGGCGCATCGTGAATGTATAGCGATTTGTGAAAAAAAATTACAACAAGGCATTACTCACGTTTTAATGATACTTTTTTTAATTTACCGTCTGTGAGGGTTCTGCTTACGGGCAATCATTTTTATGTATAAATGTTTGTCTGACAGAAATACTCGTATGTTCTTACCTGTAGATAACGTCATGTTTGTATACTGTATGTATGAATATGTATACTTCTTATATAAAATTAATTTTTCGAACAGTACTCAGAAACAAATAATAAAAACTTCTCGTATCTTCTCTTCTAGATTAAATTAATAAAGTAAATAAGAAGTTATTTAGTAAAATTCTGTACACTTTACTATACATGGTATTATAAAATTCTACTAATGCAGTTTTTACATAAATAAATATCCCAAGCAAGTTTTGTATGTATGTATCCGCATTTTGTGTTTCGTGGTTATGAAATCCACTCACATCCTTCATAAAAAAACCAACCAAGTTATAACTATTATAGGTATCAATCTGAGAGGCAGCTTTCAGACGGTACCCTAAAAAGGTGAAACGGCAAAAAGCTTGGCTTGCGTCCGATAGTCGCGCAAAAGTGAGCACTCACTATCATCAATCAGGACCATATAAATGGAACTATGTACAGTATACGTGGTAAGTGTCCATTACTGAACGTAGTTAGGGGGCTCCTGTCGCCATTAAATGATGTTCGACAGGTACAATACCTATCACAATGACGGTAGTCTACACAGTTATAAGTAGGAATAAATTATAATCTATAAAATAAAGAGTAACTTAGAGCGTCGTTAGGTGACCTAGTGGCTATGACGCCGGGCTCCCATGCGAAAGGTCCGGGTTCGATACCGTGCAATGCTGAATGCCATGTAGGTACCTACCAATTAGTTTTCGGATTTTTTTCGAAGACTTACGTACATTTACCGACTGCTCAACGGTGAAGGAAAACATCGTGAGGAAACCTGCATGGCTGAGGAAATGAAAAGTTTCCGAAGGTATGTGAAATCCACCAATCAGCATTGGGCCCGCTCGGTGGATCCTGGCCCGTATCCCCTTGTGCAAGGGGAGGCATGTGCCCCAACAGTGGGGACATTAATAGGCTGCTGGTGATGATGATCGTAACTTAATTTACGTGTAGATTGACATTTTAGGTATAAAAAGTATTCTTAGGCAATAAAATCCCTGTTGATCCGGTCCAAAAATTAGAGTTGCGGAGCTCATAAAAATAAAATGAAACCGTAATATACCTACTTGGAACCCCAGACGATCTTTTATCACTTTTTAATCGCCAGCCAAATTGTAATTTACATACAGACAGACGGTCCGACCTTAATTTGAAAATAATAACGTCTGCAAACGATTCGTCACACAATGCGATCATTTTTCGATATCGATTCTTTATAATGTAATACTGAGAATTCTATATGCTTTAGGGCTAAATGTGTAATGTGTGCTTTAAACGGGAAATTGCTATAGATTTTTGTGTCTAATAATATATTTGTAGATTATAATCTTAGTACCTATGTAATATAGTGATAGTGGTACCCACTATTTTCTGATTCAAGGATATATTGGGGATTGGTTGATAAATTTTAATTCTCTTCTAAGTCGTATTCCACATTGCTTCCCCATTTCACACACTGGTTATCTCAGTATGCAGGTTTCCTCACGATGTTTCCTTCACCGTCAGAGCAGTCGGTAAATGTACGTAAGTCTTTCGAAAAAACCTAAAAACTCATTGGTACTTGGCAATGCCTGGTTTCGAACTCGGACCTCCCGCATGGGAGCCACGACGCCACCGACGCTCAACTTCAATTAACACCACATAAATTATCTATATTACGAAACTAACTAAACTTATTTTTAATACAGCACTTTGTCAATTTTCTTACGTTTTAAGAAGTATGTCCATTTTGTAATGAAAATTTAAGAAACGTCCCAATGGGTGTCATAATGACTCCTCGTCAAGGAAACAAAGCTAGTTTGCCAAAGACAAACAATAAAGAGCCAATAAACATAAACAATTACGCCCTGAGGCGTCTGCGAGTCGCCCGGCTAAGTGTTGTTACTTGCTCTAATTGAAGTTTATTTGAGTCTCTAACTGAAATTAACACCTATTGCGTCTTGCTCTATAATAAATAGTAAATACTACATACTTTTAGGGTGAAAAAAATAAAAAAATAATACTCGGTAATAATGCACATTGGAACTAACGATCATTGTGGTTTTGTTTACACATGGTACAATTTCAAAATTGTGGCAACAGACGACCTCAAGCAATCACGCTCACGCTCACTCGGTAATCAGATTAATTTGTTAAGTAATTAATCTGATTACCTACTTGCCTTTCTCGAATTATTTATTAGTTAATCTAGTGTTCTTAAAAGGTCCTAGGTACGATTATCATTAATTTCAGTTCACTGCTTGTACAATAAGTAATGAATCATTAAGAAATTATTAAATAAATATCATTAATAATAATAGCTCGCCCTATAGACTAGGCTAGAAATAATCACCTAGCTACCTTACGTATAGCTAGTAAAATATAGTTGAAGCATACTTTCCTTACTTCGAGTCCAATAACAAATTAGCAGTTCAGCTCTGCAGAGCGTTTCAGAATATTATTGCAGACATCTCCAGAGCAGGTGGGGCAACACTTTAGCGAGAAATTTGCACTTTAATTCGAGCTATGTGTACTTTTACAAAGGTGTTAGCTTAATTTAGTTTCGTGAAAGTATTTGTAAACCTATCTATGTATGTTGAAATACTTAAATACTTTTATATTACTGGGTAATAGTACTAGCTAGAACAACAGTTTTTGGATAATACATTTGAAATACGTATCCGACGGAAGTTATAAAAGCCTTATAATATACTTATTTAAAGACCTGGCTTAATATTTCAATCAATCTCTAAGCAGTTGGTACGACTTTACGACTTTGAAATTAGTCAGAACGGTCGTAAAGGATAAAAAACCCCCGTTTATTTTTATTTTACGTAAATCTTGTTTTTAGTTACATAGTTACGGCAAACAAACAGACTGCTCACCTGATGCCAAGAGCCATCGGGGGATTATTAGCAGCAGCATTATTGTCAGAGACCTGCAGATGTTCAGAAGAGGGCAGGCTTGATGAGTCTTGTTGAAAAGACTTTTCACACCGCCGAGACGAGTCAAGCAAATGGTCACCAGCACATACCATAAATCATTACTTGGATTGCCGCGGTTGTTAGTTGGTTAACTTTATATAAGGACTGGCTGAAAATCAGCGCTGTGTGTTTACACGCAAGTGTATTCACTCCAGCATTAGCTGAGCCAGGTGCCTATTGCCAATAGTATTATCGAGTGAACTAAATATATAACTAAATATAATAAAGTTTCCCTCTATATAAGCAGAATAAACAGTTCCATTATTCTGTAATAATAATAAGCTAGCAATATATCCCCGTACATCAGACTTTGTATTAGTCAACTTTTCCGACTTCATTAATTTCCTCACACGTTAAAAGCACCACTTTAATAATGCAAAGCACTTTATGTGTGGCTAAGAAACGAGCGGATGATGGATTCTTCTAAGTATTAACTCTAAATTAAAAAAATTAAGAAACCCCCGCCGTCTTGTGGTCCACCATCAGGTCCTCAAGATTCCAGATATAGGAAGGTCACTATGGTCATAAACATTTGAGCTTAAACTCGAACCACCTAACCGTTGGTTCATGTTACCGTAACATGTTACCGTTCCAGAGTTTTCATACTCCAACATCCCAAGATACTCCAAGATCTTAATCTTCTTAGTCAGATGACCAGTGGTTCTAAGCAACCACTGGTCATCTGACATGGCTAAAAGCATTCAGCAGATTAGACCTGAGAAGACCACAACTAACTATTATAGTTTCGGCGGGCTTATAAACTTACAATTCTTCCAGTTTAATATTGTGAAATTTAAGTTCACTAACTTTTTCTTGGTCATCATCAGATCCTCAAGGTTTCAGATGTCGGATGTCTGGAATTTTGAGGACCTAATGATGACCAGGATAAAGTAAGGGGATCTCCACAATGATACGTCGGGGTTTCTTAAATGTTTAATTTAGAGTTATGTTATCTAGTATTTCACTACAATAACAACTTGATCTCCGGCTGTCGTCTAGACGACATGTAACAGTATTTACATATTTTATACTTTACATTTTCAACTGTAATTTATTATGTGTTTTCTTAATTTCCTACGACCGTGTGTGTTTTGATAAGATTATGCATTATACTATTAAGTCGTGACTTTAGCCAAGCTTTAAAATACTGGAACAACAACTAGACTACTCTGGAGCACAACATATTCTGTGCTTGGATTAAGATAAGAGGATTCATGGACATTTTCATCAAATGTTCACATTTGAAGAAGGATACTAATTCTATTTACATAAAATATGTGCAATTAACTGTAGACGACTGTTTTGGTATAACTAAATGAATAATACTTGTATTAATAGATAAAAATATGAGCAAATAAGAAATATAATGTGGCCTGGAGAAAATACCTATTATATATGTATTAGTACCTACACTGCAATTTGCAGTAATAGTAATTAAAGAGATGGCGCAAGGCTCCATGCTAGCTTGGCCATTAATCACAAATAAAGTTATTTATTTTAATACACCAGTGACAATGAGTAGTCATTTCCTACCCACATCCCGATAATATCAACTCCCAACTACCCTCTCTTCCTGTACTCCGACGAGCGCGCGCCCATAGCTCGAGTCGTCCCGGGACCGCGTTGAGAGGTGCACCGAAATTGTGCTAAAAAATAGAATCGCAAAAGTGAATATATGAATACTGCCTACCGAGGATCACTAGCTGGGGTTACGATACCAGAGGAAAAGGATCCTCTGCGCCAATTGATACCGGCCAACACGGAAAAATTGTAGTGAGTACTTCATTTTTTCCATCTTAAACTCTGTCCCCTACTCATTGTCACTCTCCATTTAAAAATATAGTGTAATATTAATGAAATAATTAATTAACTTAAACTTTTTGTCTGTAATGTTGCAAATTTTGGTAACAGGAAAGGAAATATGAGTGAGGCCAAGTCCCTTCTTCTTTTGATTTATCAGTGTATCTTAGTATATATTTTGTCAATAGATATGGGCAGAACAAAAATATATATAAGCTGTTATAGAGCTTCGTAAAAAAGCACTACCATACTAATATAAAATAATGAATGTTACTCTTTTATTCAATACCTAGCACAAAAAAGATCTTCTTAACAAATGTGACGTGATAATGCGCATGCATACTAAAAGGAAATAACAGTCACACGATTATCCTCATTACCATCCACGGTTTATGGTTTAATTTCCTGAAAGGGCACATTTCATTTGTCAGAAGCATTACCATACGTGAATATTAGCTTTTTATGAGGCAAGACACCATAAAAGTAATTCAATTTGTTTCTGCAATGTGTTAAGTTTTGATTGAGTTTCTAAGGTTTTCAAATGGAGAATGCTCCCTAAAGTCAACCAGAGAAAAATATACCTCTGTATTATTTATTCTGAACTATTTATATCACAAATAGAATACTTCCCTTTATATTCTAATAAATGCAAAATAAATGTTTCCCTTTTTTCCAGATGATCGGGGTTCTGATTGGAATAGTCCTTCGTAGCACAAAGGACATGCTTCAAGCAATTTTCTGTCATTATACTTCGAAATACAAAAGAGTATAATATTCTGCAACGAGTGGGCGCCTGGGCGGTATCATTGAAGGCCTTGGCATTTTTATTAAGGCTCATGTTAAATTAAGATAAGTATTTAGGTATTTAGTAAGTAAGTAAGTAAGTAATACGTTTATTAGTATTTAGTCAATTAGGACAAACTTTCTTAAATTCTACGTTTTAATACTGGTAATGGATTATTGGAAAATAAGAAAAGAAATCCTATTTAAAACGAAACAATGGATATTAAAAAGGTGGCAAAAGGTGCGCAAGGTGACTGGCAGCGACTGCATGAGAAGACCCGAAGATTGGGCTAAATGGCGCGCCCTGGGAGAGGCCTATGTCCAGCTGTGGACTAGAGTGGGTTGCTGATTAATGGATATTAAAATAATTCCCCGTAAACACAAATTGAACAAAATGACCGCTATTTATCGAACTTTAATGTACTCGTATTACCACAGAGTACTATATACTATATACTGCGTCTTCAAGGACCTCGCAAAGCGCCTGGTCGACGCGTCAAAAGACCCTAGATCTGGCTCCTATTTGGCCCGGCGGATTAGCTTAGCTATCCAACGGGGCAACGCAGCCAGTCACACACACGGGTACACTGCCGAATGTGGGGGACTTAACCCAAATTTTTTTTCTTTAGTTTTTATCTTCTTCTTAGCCTTAGATTAGTTTTAGCTTTAGTATTATTTCAATAATTTGTAAATAACTATATACAATAACTAAATATTAACAAAATATAGATACCTCCAATCTTCCTGCACCTATACTTGAAAGCTGGCACTTAATAAACTGTGGCAATTATACCTGATACTCTTAATAATGACAGCAGCAAGACTCAAAGAAACATTTTTATAAAATACTGCAAATAAAATAGAAATAACCATCACTGTTGATATTTTTCTTTGAATCAATGTCTTGAAAAGGTAATGTGTAATTAGTGCGAGATATTTTTTGTAACAGTACGAAATTCGAAGTACTTTATTTGTATAATAAAATAAGATAGTACAATACTTACAATGATAGTTACAACAATATGGTAAACTTATAGAAATAGAGAGGCGGAAGACCGAGTGATGGGGTATTTCCTGAGACTGGAAGAGACTTATGGCCAACGGTAGATGAACAAGGGCTGACAGATAGACAAATTAAGTACCTAAAGTAAGCTAGGTTTTAAATACTTACATACTTGTAAATCTATTATTTGTTCATTGTCTATGCAGGTAACATTTTTTTTAGGTAAACGACATGTCTCGTGCCTTTTTTGAGACCGTATTATAACTAGAGAGCTCAAACTCACAAAACTTAATTTAAACATGTCAAATAAACAAAATTTACATATAATCAGAAGGTACAATGGACTCATGATAGCTACTAATACTTACTAACTCACTAATAATACGTTGTTAAATACACTTAAATTACCATGAGGAGAGGTTATTAATTAATTTACATGTAATACCCATAGTTAAAATCTCATTTCTTCGGCCCGCGTCATAAGTGACCCTCATGTTTGGTTATAGAGTTATACAAAATGGAAATGGTTCTTTTTTATTTAAATATACTCGTAACTATTCAGCAATACCTATCATTTTTTTTTCTATAAATGTTATACAATTACGTTTATCAGAAATAACGATTATGAACATGTTCCATTGAACCCGACATTAAGTACCTTTAAGTGGTAAGTACTCTAAGTACATACCATAGTGTAAAGATTGTATTTCGACTCTTTAGAACAGCGACCAAATTGTTGTATTGAATATTGAAATGGTCAAAATTTAGTTTTAATTCCCAGTTTAAGCGCTATTAGACAAGACAAAACGTATTTTTAGTTTCGATTTCAGAATGGTAGTAGGTGTAAGGTGGCTAGAATTTTTAGGTTCCACTAAAATTATTTTTCGGCTACAACACTTACCTTGTGTGTGTTGTACACTCTCTTCTTCTTGTAGTGTGGATAGTGGCTAACCTACTGTCAGAGTTACTCAGGCCGCCCGTAGGTCTCTTACATAGTCTAACGACTGCTGTCGAGCGACAGTAGCGGGGATCGACAGTTTAACGTACTCTCCGAGGGACGAAGGGGCTCAGATGCAAATGTGCCAAAAGCGGTCACCGATTATGGTTCTTACCGTGCACAACATTGCACGATCACTTTAGATTTTAGAGCCATGCTCGCGATTAGACAAAGAGCCCGAGAGGATAGGTCCTCTTCTATCGTTTCCAGTAGAATGTTATATTATCCACGCACATGGGCGTTTTATTTCGTGTCTAAACTCCATAAATTAGTTAAAAAACAAATCGGAATATTGAATAGATAAACTTAATGTTTTGATGTGCAGTTATGTGTCGGATTCGAGTAGAGGCTGTTATTATCTTGTTAAATCGGGTATTTTAATTTGTTATTATTGTGGTAGTGCTGCGGGTGACAGCATTCATACTTACCTACACTGTTTCCGTCAAAATGACTTTTATTATTGTAGTGTTTTAACAGGAACAAATCTTTTAAAATAATGTCCTAGACCCTATACATTTAACTGAACATAAATAAGGTAACCAGAATTTTAAGGACGCTTCATGTGATTATGTACCTACATAATTGTTTTTTAACTACCGAGCGTTTGAGGTAGGGCGTGTTTAATAAGTTTTACACATTTTTCTGTCTGTTTGTCTGTGATCTCATAACTTGAGAACGGATGATCCGATTTGGACCCGGTTTCCTTTATTTAATAGAGAATATTTAATTTGTCGAGAGTGTTCTTAACCATGCGTGATAAAAATTGGATCAGTGGTTTCCAAGATCTTGGAGTATCTTTGATTTCAGATGGGATCTCTATTGCGGTAATAGCTATATAGATGGTTCGAGTTTGGGCTCAAATGTTTAGGACCATGGTGATCTTCCCACATCTGGAACCTCAAGGACCTGATGATGATCAGGAAAAAGTAAGAAGATCTCCACAATGGCAAAGACCCCCCGGGTAAGTAAGTAAACTGTATTAATATCGACTTTTTACTGCCTTACTGTTTTGGCGCAGCTACCTAAATTGTACATGACAAAGGTGACGAAAAGAAACCTCGAAAATTCTTGAAATATTATTATTATGTATGTATCTTACACGCAATACCTCCTACCTTTATTTAAAAAAAGATATATGTCTAATAGTCTTCTTCTTTTATCAATTCAATGGAATCAGTAGTAGTAGGTACTATAAATGCGTACTGTGTAATGGCCACGTTCATGAAGTGACCTAATTTTAAGGTGTAACGGTACTTGGTGCAACATTAGTCATTGAAACATTAATAAACTTTCTTTTCGCTCAAAGCGTCACCTGGCGTTCGCGTCGAACACCGGCGTTCTCACGCAAAAAATGTTTTACCGCTAAAGAATATCGTAAAACGTTTGCGGATCGATCATAAAAATTCGCAGAATCATCTTAAAAATTCATCGATCGATTACAATAGATCATTACTTTTTTATTGCCACTAATGAATATCCTTTTCCAAAGCCCCACGTTTAAAAAGGTATACAGTTAAAACAGTTTATTAAATTATAAAGTTTAAACATAGAACATAAAAATTTGTAAACGCTGTTTTGTTATTTTTTTTATCACCTTTGATACTATTATCTATGGTTGAGCGATGGGGTGCTAAATAATAGTTCGCCATTCTATATTTGAACTTGCCCCCTTTTCATTTTACTGTAACCCTTGACAGCTTACACGGTTAACCAGTAGAAAGATATAGTTAGATACAAAGTACTCAAATAGTTTTATGCGGTTTAATAGACGTGATAAAGAATTTTCGTGATTAAAAGCTTTATAACATCCGTGCACTCGGATTGACACTGATATCAAAGGTTATAATAAGAATTAAAGTGTTACTAATTTAACGAAAATACTAGAGGCAAATTGTATTATTATATTCAGTACAAAGAAATCTCTCGAAATCTAAATTATTTGATACGGCATTTATTAAAACATAATATTCACTGTAACATCAACCTTCATTAACCACATTTTGTCAACATTATGTTATCCATTTTATTGTTATACTAGATAGGTATAACATGCCTATACTAGGTACTAACTTAACTTCTTAAATTCTTAATATCCGTAACCTGGTTACTTATTTAAGGTCTTTACCAGGGTCTACGCACGCCCTTCGGCCTTTGAATTATCACACGAGCAGACGTGGAGCAAGTCTTTAAAATCACATTAGCCTAGAACCTCTGGAAAACTAAATCAGGCCCTGGTCTATACTAATTAATCAAGAATCTGCAATCATATTACACCCTCAGCAGATGTAATTACATCAATGGCCGCAATATCATACAATTGTAAATCAATTCCCATTTAAACAAGAATTACAATATTCATAACACTCATATTCATCACTTGCTGATTTCGATGCAAACTGATAATTAACACATTAGCATCCAAATAACACTAACAAAAGGTGTGTTCGGGACGCGGGATTCTATTAACGTATACCTAGGGCGATCCATTAATTTTTAGTCTAATAGAAAATAAAAGAAATATTACAATTGTTTATTTACAACATTTCAAGGTATTCCCCTGCGGCTTCTATGCACTTGTGCACTTGACTGAACCAGCTTTCAAAACATGTGAAAAATTGTTCTTGCGGTAGGTCGAAAAAACCTGCCTAAATTGGTCTACTGCTTCGTCCGCAGTGGTAAATTTCCTTCTTCATAGAGATTTCTTCAACGTGGGGAACAAAAAGAAATCACACGGAGCCAAATCAGCACTGTAGGGGGGATGTGGTAGCAATTGCACTCCCAAATGGGTTAAAACGTCTATGGTTCTGGCGGAGTGTTGTCTTGGTGAAAAATTAAACCACGCGTTCCGCTCCTCGAACGATCGTCACTCAGCTCCTGGAAGGCTTGCGGCAGGTAAACCTGCCACCTAAAACCTATACAATTGGCTATTAACTGTTCTTCGATCTTCTAGTGGAATTACGGCTACAGGCCCACTGCGATGGAAAAAACGGCAACCTTTTTTTGGTGATGCGACATTCCTTTATTAGCCACTCCACCATGATGACGTTTTCTTGAGTGACTGCCGTTGGCGGTCGCCCCGGTCTACGGTAATCTTTTAGGCCGCTCCAATAACAACAATTAATTAATAACTAACTACGGTTCGCACGCAAGTGATATTTAGCTAATTAATTTGTAAAAAAAATTGCCTCTAAGGGATAATGAAAGGAAAACAATGAAGTTGGTAACAAGCCGTTGACTAACAATTTTTGGACCGCCCCACGTATTTGGGACTTCATCGGGTGCTAGTGGAAATACGATATTCGAGGAAGTAGAGTGCGGTATTCCTTCTACTTCAATCCCTTGGATATCACTGACAAGTCAGTGCTGATGCGGACTCTTAATTGAGCGGTACTGATCGACAGCACTTGCTTCAGTAACTAACTTTGTATAAACGTGCCTAAAACGAAATTATTGGTCACTATTCTACCATTGTTATTTGTATTGTATGATGTATGTGTAGCTATAGAGTTCATATCTAAATTTAGAAAGACAGATGATAATTATACGTCAGTGGCTGATTAAAGTGGCTGAATAACCTATCTATGTCTGCCAGAATATTACAACTCTAGATTATATCATACTATTACCTTCTTTTCGAAGAAGCCGAAGACGCCATCAGTACAGTACACATTTCCTTATCGTATGAACTATGACAACCCACTCCCTGTCCGCACTGAAGTGGCCTGATTACCCTATTTATTCTATTAAGTCGGTAATTGTTTACTGAATGAGTTGCGTCGAGTTGCCTCCACCATTAGCTGCATTGTGTGCCTTTGTTATGCTTTGGAGTACAGTCGGATAAATAACGATGTTTCGCACAACTTCGATAATTGACAATTTCGTATACCTATTTAACACACAGTGCATGAAATCACGAATATTTCATTTGTATATCGCACGTACTCGTATGTCATTAGAGTTGAATTGATTCTAATCGACTAAGTAAATGCAGAAACTTTTTTATGAAAGTTACTTTCCCAAGAAACTAAGGGGCTTAAAACAGCCGATAAAACGTAATAAGTTATTATTACTAATCCAATTTTTTTAATGTGAGAAATTTTGCTGTAAACGGAGAAAAAAGTCAATGTCATCATTATAGGACAAATCTAAAAAAATGCCCCTAAATCGATCAATACAAACATAAAATACTTTGATATTTTAATGACAAACTTACCCATGGATCAAAATAAAAAATAATAAAAAGGCATTCAACCGATGTCAGTCAAGTTAAACTCTGACAAAAAATTGGCGTTTATGGGAGGCAAGGGAAAAAAATCCTAACCACAATATTGTAACTTATCCCAGACATTTGTTCTCGCGGAATACTATGTGCGTAATATAGGTTTCATACAATTACGAGAGAACGGATCAAGTATTAAACATGTGTACCTATCTTAGAGCCGATCTTGATGTATGGATGCGAGATTTGGGCACTAACCTTAAAGGAAGAAAACAGACTCTTGGTGACCGAGAGGAGGATATTGAGGAAGATTCTGGGACCAGCCAAGAAGGAAGATGGAGGGTGGAGGATGAGAAAGAATAGGGAGATAGAAGAGATGGTGAACGAGCCGAACATTATAGGAGAGACGAAATCGGCTCGACTCCGATGGCTCGGACACATCACTAGGATGGGGGAGGATCGGGCAGTTAAACGAGCGTATGTGGGACGCCCTAACGGACGACGTCCGGTCGGACGTCCCAGATACCGCTGGCGCGATGAAGTGGAGAAGGATCTGCGGGAGCTCCGGGCGCCTGACTGGCTCGAGACTGCGCAGGAGAGAGAGCGATGGCGCTCTTTGGTATCGGAGGCCAAGATCCACTTCGGGTCGCTGCGCCAGCGGTGTAAGTAAGTAAGTATCTTAGAGCCAGCAAAAAAACTTGTCGTATATTCTGTCTAAATTAAATAAGGGCAACGTTCAATACACCGATGTCAAATCGCAATGACATTTCCATAAAATTATATAAGGTTGCCAATATTTACTTTCTACTCTTGTAAGCCAGAGTATCTTAAATACACTCTTGCCTCCGAACAAGACTACGCTAGTGTATGCCTGGTATCGTGCGTGATCGACCCTCTCATTTTGGGTATGATTAGACAAAAAAAGGAATACGTGATTTCGTTACTGTTTGACCCCTCTTCTTTATTCTTATTTTGGGAGCGTCAGACCGTGTCTTATTTATTATGACAATATGATTGTTGTGTTGTAGTAAGTACTTTAAATTTTTTATCCATTCTCATAATGAATGAAATTGTCTATTGTTTATTTGAATTATTGTAGTACAGTTTTTTTTAAATTATTATTATTTTATTATTAAATAAGGAGAGCAGACGAACAAACGGGCCACCTGATGGTAAGTGGTCACCGTCGCCCATAGACATCTCACCTCACTGTATTAATGTTGGAGGGTTTTTGATGCGCTGTTAACCTTGAGGACTAAGATGGATTGCCTCATGGGCCGGAAATTTCGCTTGCTCTCTTACCCTTCAAACCGAAACACAGAAATGCAAGCATTTCTGCTTCACGGCAGAAATAGATAAGAGGGTGGTACCACCCCAGGCGATCCTACACTTTAGGATCTACCACTACTGAATTATTATGCAACGGTTAAAATAATGGATCATCGAAAGGAGTCAATTATTTTGCAATGTGTACTAATACCTATATATGAATTGACTTACCCAAAATAAAAATACATTTAAATACATTTCATTCTATAAAATAAAACTAAAAGAAAATGAGAAAGTAGTTTTCAATAGAACAAGTGCACACAGTTACAGTTACTCGTAATCTGCTTGATGATAAATGACGGTCCTGCGTTCTGGTTTCAAGTGTACTACAGGCTGATTTGTTTAATGTATGTACAATGGAAGACACAACATGCTAAGTATACATTGTGGAACCCTGTCGCAATAACTTTTTGTCATGATTTCTTGACATTCGTATTAATATGTCGAGATAAAGCATCAAACAAAATACCAAAGGGTATACACATTAATGTGTTGTCTACTTAACTTACTTATTATATTATATTAATTTAAAATTTGGACTTAGAAAATGCATATTGTATGATACTGTCTTTCTCTATTTGACATAGTTAAAACTAAGGAATGTATAATACGGTAACATATCACAAAATCTAAGGTTCTATTATAATTTTAATAATAACTACATACGAAACACTTATTGACTTATCAAATAAGGTGCTTATCTATGTAATTTTACAATGAATTAGTAGCACTCTCAGGTATACCTTCGAATTCGTAAAACAACAACATTAGTAGTACCTATAACTATTTTTATTCAAAGAAGTTATTTATTTAATTAGTTATTTTATGCTAAAATGACAAATCCAGAGAATATTTTTTAATACTCACATGTAATTTAATAAAAAGTACGAAACGACTATTTGTTACATCCTATACTACCGTAGCAGGCGTGACTTTGCGACCGGTCCACAGATTATGTGCGTATAGATGCATCAATGCATAATAGCACTCTCGGCATCGATTATACTAGGAATTACATGGAACAATTATCTATAACTACATTTCATGCGTATGATGAGGTCAACGCACGAGAACGTAAGAAAGTATAAAGTATAATGGTCGTTTAATCTACAAAGCGATTATGATGTACAAAGATGACCCTTTAGGCTCTGCGATACCGTTTTGTGTGTCTTGCTAAGCTAGACTGCTTTGTTATGATGTTTTCGATATTTATATGATAAGGAGAGCAGTGCTCTATTCTTCACTTACCTATTCATAGACAAAAGTGGTCTATAATAGACAACTTTGAAGGGCGCTTACGTCATTAATTCCCTATGAAAAAATTGACAACTCTACTTGACGAGTTCTATACACGGGTGGGGTACAAACACATTTTTATATAGTCTTCCTTTAGTTTGGGACTCCTTCTAAAAACAATTTAACGATATATGAATTTGGGTCAAGGAAATACATATTATGTGAAATTTTGAAGTCTGTATCTTATTCCGTTCGCTAGACCCGCGTGACTGACGGACGGAAAGGAGTAGCGACAGTTTCCTCATCGAGGCACGGATCCCTAACAATTTTTTATCCTGTTTCAAAAAAAGTAGGCTGACTTTTAGGTACATGAACGAAGCATGCTGAAATATCAACCTTCATTAAAACGTAACTTCTGTTCCTTTCTACCACATATACTCCTACCTCTAGCTAGACAGAAATGTCCTAGTGACTTCAGGCTAGAATTCTAAAGAAGCTCGGTAGTCAGGAGTAAATAAGTTTAGTTAGCTTGTAACTAATAAATATGTAAGCGAGATGTCGGATAATATTCAAGAGAATTATGTCGCATAAGTTAATTAAAAATTAATACACGTTTACTCTTTTTTGCCAGTAGTGAAATTCTGTTGTGTGTGCCAAGAGATGCTCAATTCAGTCTCAGTATAGTTTACATACTTGAAACTGTAGCATAAGCCTAAAGTCCGTCTAATTGACCTGACTAATCTTCTCCGTAATACCTAAAATCAACTCAGAGACTGGCTGGAGCGGAAACCAGTTCGCCGAAATACCTAAAGGCAAATATCAATAGTGCGTCGTAGTCCGTAACGCACACTAATGCCTCCACACAAATATCAGAGCAAACAAGCGGAAATTAAGCAGGCTTAATGTACTATCGGACAGGAAACTCAGTGGCAGATGTTAGTTTAACAATGCGATCTGACTGAAATACCCTAACTGCAAAATTTGAAGAAGGTCTTTTGAGTTTGAAGGGAGTTAGAGAAAAAGAAAATAGTTACATAACCCTACATTAAACAAAATTAAAAACCCCGACTGACCATTTTGGCGATCCCTATACTTTTTTTATAGTTCTTATAAGGTCCTCAAGGTGCCGGATGTGGGAAGGGTACTACGGTAAACATTTGAGCTCAAACTCGAGCCATCTAATTCATCGTTTCTCAACCTGGGGTCGCGATCACTAGGGGGTTCGCGTTTAGGAATATTGGGGGGGGGGGGGGGGGGGGGGTCGCAATGTGTCCAAAAAATTAGAACAAGAGGTTACACATGTCTTATAGTATGGTATTTGTGGCAAGTGTAAACATTCTTTGTCAGGTTAGTAATGTAAAACTATGGTAAACGTTAAATTACTTTGAAACATTATAGTGAGGGGGTCGCATGGTTTTTTACTTAACTTTATGGCTTTTTAGTTGGTCGAGCGAGACAATAAAAAGGTTGCGAAACGATGATCTAACTGTTACCAATCCAGAGATCCCATCATCTGACATTAAAAATACTCTGAGGTGTTCTAAACCCCTTACCCTATTTTTATCATTCTTGGCTAAGAACACTCTATAGCTAGACAAAACCTCTGTTAATAAAAATATCCGCGTCCAAATCCGATAATCGGTTGTTGAGTTATGACTTATGATCCACAGACATGTTTATCTGTTGATAAACAAACATACGAGTACATTTTCTTTTTTATATTTGTTGGAAAATAATAATTCCACTTTAGACAGAAGCTTTTTTCTTCAACAGTACAAACTGAATAGATTGGTGTACGTACACTCTCTGTATACCAGCGCGACGAGCTGCACTTACATACAGGTAAACAATACTACCAATTGAAGCCTATTCCAGTCATAAGGATGTTTACTCGCATAGCGGATGCTTAAAATTGCAAAAGTCAACAAATGTGAAAATGAGATTATAAGTTAAGTATATTATAGATTTGTACGGAATTTTCTCCTCTATCGATCTGAAAGTATATTATGCAATCACTCTTAAAATAGTGTTACACAAAAACATGCGGTAATGGTTTAGAAACTTGGTATTTGAAATGACAATTACACATATTTATATTTGTTAAATCGGTGAGGAAGCGACTATAACATAAAGAAGTGTTAAAAATTCCAATAAGAATATTATCAAGGTATATGAAGTAATACAGTAATACATATTTAAAAGGCTCGCATAGATATTTAAGTACATAGGTACTTATTATTTACTAGAGTAGGGACCATGCACTGACGAGCGGATTAAGCCGTAGACTCGAACCCTGTTGACTTAACTAATGCACGCCATCTATATAGCCGCAGGCTCAATAAACAATTGGTCTGAGTCTATGCTCATGATCTATTGTTTTTGTCTGGACGATTATAAGGTTTTTCAATTAAAACTGTTATGGTGATATCAACTGTTGCGTTTCGGAGCGTTCTGTTCTGTTGCGTTTATTTATTATGATTTTATAAAAAATACCTACCCACTTTTGGTTTTGCGATTGATATTGATTTAATTATATTTCCCACAGTTCTATTTGGATCTTTCTGAAAGCTTCTTGATTTTATGTGATCTCAATTTTTTTTATTAAATCCCTCATTCAACCTCGAGGGCCGTAGTGGCAAAAATATGTTACAGCAAAATCGTATTAGCAATGATTTATTTGTCAGCCCACTTTACGAGGGGCAAATAGGCACAAGTCATGGCAGATAATGCCCGGAGCACTGTCTTCTGTTAGCAGGCTTCGAAGTTAATACTTTTCCCTAGAAGTGTCTCGTCATGTGGTTGTTGAAAATGATATTCATTGAATATATGGTGTGCAAAAATATAATTCGAACTATTTTTACTTGCAATATTGTACACTTAGAAAAATTAAACCTTATCTATAAAACTTGAGATTCGTTATCGTGCAGGTTAAGTAACGTTGGGAGCGGTCAGAACCATGATGGGTGACCGCTAATGACATATTTTCATCTGAGCTCCTCCATGCCTCGGAGAGCACGTTAAGGCGAGGTTCTACGCACACAAGCGCCGCCAATTGAAAAAAATATCATATTTGTTTCATTATTAAAATAACGCTGTAATAAAACTACAAAAATAAGGACAAGACGTGTTTATCCAAAGATCGAAGAGACTTATAGAAAGGAAATCCTTATACTAAACATTGGAGTGTGACGTTAAAAACAATAATTCTTCATTATACTAACAGTAGGGGGTAAAAGTAAGACGTGCGACTAAAAAGAGTGCAGTTATTACACGTAATAAAATAATAAGTACCTACATAGAGGTAGTTAGTAAAATATGTTCAATTAATTAATGAGGGATTTTCCAGCTTCAGTTTCTGCCGTTCGAGATAGATGGCGCTGCATCTAACAGGAATGTGACAGAAGAGTTGTTTTGACTTAATTTTAATTCATTGCATAGTAGGGAGCTTTTTGTAAAAAATATAGAAATTCAGCGAATTCATTATTTCCCAATGATAAAACAAGAACTATGAGCAAATAATCAAATAATAAAAAAGAAAGTTTTTTTAAATTCTAATTTTATGCCATATTTTGACATTCCAGTATACAATCAGCGCCATCTGTTGAAGCTGCCGGAAAATCCCTCATTGTACAAAAATAAGTAAATCGGACTAAATCAGTAGATAGTCCGATGTAGACTTCAGCTAAGCCGAAATAGAAGTATACGAGTATAATTAAAACTCAAACAATGTCGATTGCAAAAATCTACCAAAACCATGTACGCCTTAGGGCCAAAAATGTACAATAAAATTCCCAATGAAATAAAAAATTCAGATAGTGTAATTACTTTTAAAATAAATTAAAAATGTTGTTGCTAGGCTGTGCATTTTTCAATATAAACTAATTTTATAATATTATATTTGACATATTAACAGGTACAATAATATTTATAAGAAGAACATACATGACATGTAAATTAATTTTATGAATAAATTATGATTATGATTATAAAACTATCAGTTCTTAGATAATCACATCGCAGACATATTCCACATATTGGGGTGAAACATGAGTGCATATTTCTATCTACATATATTATATTATACACTGACATTGATACTAGGATTTGTCTAACGTCGTTTACCTTGTAATGGACAATTTCATTCCTATTTATTTTTTAATCAATGCACATTTAGTTAGCGAACCAATAACTTAACAAGTGTACCCAACGCATAATGTGCAAGTTAGTTGGGAATTTGCAGGTGTTCACTGCACTGTTTGACTAAACTTAGGGGTGGCTTATACTTTTTTGTGGCCGCCATGGTAAGCGTAAAATAGAAGCCGACTTAATAAGTGGTTATTTAGAGGGATAATGCATTGCTTTTTAGATTAAATTGTTCAAAGGATGGTACTACGTTTCAGCAAAGCAGATTACAGAGAATTAAGACATATTAAGGTACATATTTGTAAAAAATATGCGTAATACAGCTCTACTGACATCAGTTATTTACTGAGAAAAAAAGAGGTTTAATAAGTTTATATGTTTGTCTCTATGTCTGCTTGTTTATTTACCTGTAACTTCAAATCTCAACAACCGACGATTAAATTTGGACGCCGTGTTTTATATGACATAAATTTTTGTCGCGAATATTATTAGCCGGTTCTGAAATCTTAAAGTATGTTTGATATTCGATTCCCACTGGGACCAGTATAGAATTCTAGGAACAGTAACAATTGACCTCAGATTTTTAGGACTATGATGCCATTCTGCATCAGGATCCTTGAGCGTATGATGATGCAAGGAAAATATAAGTGCATCCTCACGACGGTAAGTGGAAAGTTTCGTTATTTAGAGTTATTAAAGTTTTAAACATTGTTATTAAAAATAGTAAGTAGTAGAATCAAAGAAAGTACACTCTCACCACACAGAATTAAAAATATCTCTAACAAAAAAAACATTGTTTCATAAACTGTATAGTTCTATATCTGATGTGTGTAATCGCAAAGAAACTGTAGCATAAGGTTTTTGAATAAAATTAGATATGCTAATAGGATCACGCAATTCATTATAAAATGCACAGGTACCTACTCGTATACGCCATATTGACCGAATTCACCCCTACCTATTAGTTATTATCCCTGTCAACCTCATGATGTTATAAACTCGTTAACTGAGGGCGACCCTTGCAATAAGAGATTCAGATATATCTTTCCTTCAACCTAAAATAGTATATTACCTAGGAAACTATTGTACAATTTTTGCTGATACTTTTAATCTGAAAATATCCTACAAACAATAGCAAAATCTAGTTTTCATGAGATAGTATGAGCTTTGATTATCAGTTTAATGGCCAACAGCATTTAGCTTTGCATAGCCAGAGATAATATTTATTTTACAAATAGATTGTTACTTTAGTTACGCTACAGCGTACAGCGTATGTGTGTTTATTACTAAGTGACTGCTATTTAGGTACCTATTACACTTTTTATTCTCGAGAAACGCAGTTGAGCGGCTCGTTCGACACGCGAAAGCACTTATAAATGTAACAATCATCGCATTTCGTATAGAAACATCGCCATATGTGCCAGACAACCATACACACCCACCGGTCAAATTTGATTTACGCGCAAATCACGTGTCATAACCTGTACGTGCATATTACCCTCACTTCTACTCAATATCGACACAGTGTAACAAACATTTAGCCTTACATTTTTCTACTGACTATTCGGACAAAAATACATTGGGTGCTATTTTAATCTGTGACGTTATTCGGGAGGTGTGCCCAAAATGTGTAGCAAAGGCAAGTGTCATAAAACCCTCCCTTTTTCCAGTCAAGTGCACCTTTGTTCATATCGATAATGCATTAATTTGAATATTCGCGGTGTCAGATGTCAAATGGTTTGTAATTTTGTGTTTGTTCTTTTTTAATGTGATTTTCACGGAAGTTAGTAATGAAGAGTACATGTTTAGTTGTCTGACTGTACCTTTGACTATAATTGTATGCAGGGTGTCCGTGTAAAATTGTAGTTATTGACAATTGTCAATCTAAATGTATTAAAGTCATGTTTTTAATCTATAACATCTACGTTTTTATTAAACTATTAGTATCGTACTATCGGTATCGTTAATATTTAGGTTACACACGCCTACCTTTTGCAGTTTAAAAGTTTCATGCTCATTGGTATCTTTGATATGTAATTCCAACTGGAAGTTTTTGTAGGAAATTTTACTATTAGTAAGTTTAACAAGAAGTCACAAACGTTCTGTGTATCATTAACTATGCCAACTCCACACACCCTTGGCACAAAATATTACTCAATGTCATACTGTACGGGCACAGGTGAGCTCATTAGAGATTACTTACGGTAATTTGCAATGCAACGCCATCTGTTGTTGAATGGGACGTCGAATACAATCCATCATTCACTCAGTCATTCGCTAAGTGAATCATTCGGCCAGTAGTGAACAGTTTGGTGTTGTGCTTATCGGCAAGTAGTTTAGTAGTAGCCATCATCTTCGTACCTGTGTTACACAACAAACTACAAAACAATTTTGAGAGGGCTCTTCTGAATAGGGTACATGACAAGTATCAAATATTAAATGTATTTCATAAAAAATAAGAAACATACAAAAATTGATGGTCCAATGTGAAACAAAATTAAAATTCGTTGAGAAATAAAAAAATAGCTAAAATAGAAGAAAGAGATGGCGCTTTTAAAATTGCTACTTAGGTAATACTATAGTAGTGTTACCTAAGTAGCAATTTTAACCATTAATATCGCTGATGTTAAGATATCGATAAATGGATTTCAGATCCATCTTCACTATGTCCGATAATGTAACGATAAGACGGGGGGACGCTCCGGGCTACCCCTACGCGGAGCTCGGCCTTCGGTCTCGCCATGGCTATATTAAAATTCCTAGCTCCACAAATTTTTCATTTATGTTTTGACTGCCATCTTTAAATTATTTTTTTCTTATATTGTCCCAGGATTCCCTACAACTTTAGTTTGAGAAGACCACATCTAACAATTGTGGTTTCGGCGGGCTGATATTCTTCAAATTCTTCCAGTTTAATATTATGTAATTTAATTTTGCTTACATATTCCTGGTCATCATCAGATGCTCAAGGTTTCAGACGTGAGAAACGCACCATGAACCTGAATATGTTACTTCCTCTACAGTATTTTATCTCTCCACGCTACGCCATTGGACGTGTGCTCTATATGGAAAAATCAAGAAAAATCTATGAGAACTTTGTCAATTTGATCTTTTACTGTCAGACTTGGTCGACCTCGGCTTTGGTACCTATTTTATATACTTATTTAAAAATCAATAAAACAAAATATGTACTCACAATCTATTTCAAATATCAACGGATTAGTCACTGTTCTTAACATTCTGAATTCTGCCAATTCTAAGTCTTCCATTTGCGTATTTCCTCATTTATACCGATTCCATTTACTCATTGGTTGATAGCAATCCATGAGTATATTTTTCCGATGCCTTAATTTCCTCTCTTATTCGATTATGGCATTAAAGCATTCGTTGGCAAATTGCAAAGTCAGCGCGTGGACCATTTTTCTTCTGCATTCTTACGGTCCCCCAAAAATTCACTTTCGCTGAATTAGTCTTCATAATCCGTAGCTAATTCATCACGGTTACATTTTACTGGTTGGGAGTGATGAGGCAAATAAACGCATGATATTTCTTATTTTATTGCGGTACTCGTACAATAAACTACATACCATGGTAGTGATGAAATATAATTTAAATTAATTCTGCTACTAGAGAAACTCTTAATCCATGTTTTAAATAATATGTTTTATTTAATCAACTCTTTATTGTAGATACACATAGCCAAGCGCCTCGTAGAGACAGCCCGGGACCAGAAGGCTGGCCTCTACTTCGCTCAGCGTATAAGCCTCGCTATACAGCGGGGCAACGCCGCCAGCCTCCTCGGGACACTCCCTGCAGGGAGCGACCTAGGTCAGGTATTTTATTTGTAAAATAGTTAGGTATTTTGTAATTTTAGCTTAAGCATTTATTTTATTGTTATTTTAGTTTTATTTTATTTTGAATAAACAGTTTACATAGAACATATTATATTAAAAATACAAGTGGAATAAATACTTGAGCCACAAAAGTTGTTCTTAAGAAAGATAATAACAGTAACAGTAGTAAAGTAGGTGGCGACACAGGACCCAGCTATAATAGAACCCTGGGTCGCCAACTATATAATATAAACGAAGACCTGTTCATAAATGATATATGTGTCATTTTATACATAATTTTTTGCTAAGTTAGTACATACAAGTCGTATATTTGTAGAAGTCGGGAATGAAGAATTTGTAGAACATGTTTTTTGAAATAAACGCACTGGGCCTAAAAATGTATGGAACGTCGCCGTTGTTCTTTTATTAGGTTACAATTTTATCAACAAAAACTAAGTTATTAAAAAAAATCATAAAACTTTATTTATTGCAAAGAACGAAATGGAATTGGCGTATAAATAGGGTAATGTTGCACATAAATACTTAACATACCAGCTAGCTCTCTCAACCCCTAGTAATAAGAGTCATGATGACTCAGAGTATAACATTTGGTATCTATCCATCGGCATTAAATCAAGAAATGTTAGGTTTGGTGCACAGAGAGCTCTATCTAAACCTTATTTTCTCGTCATACTCTACTTGATTTTTTTATCGGCCCATTTACTTATATGAGACCCCCTCAAGTTGATATTTGGGTTGAAATTTCCAATAACATCATGTTTTCAAGGGAATTACATGATATTATGTGAAATTTTAAAGTCTGTATTTTATCCCGTTTACGAGCTAGAAGCACATGACAGGCGGAAGGATGGACACTGTAGCCACTATAGGGTTCCGTTTGCCCATTCGGAGTTTTTTTTAAATTTTACTGTCTACTAAACCCGTATTTGACCGCCGATCTTCATTCGGGGTACGAATGCCTAAAACATATTCATGAAAATTATTCTTTAATTTATTGATACAAACATGTAGTGTTTGTTTCGCCTAATTTAAGTCACAGTGTACCTCAATCCCAAAATTTATAGCACGTCAGCTTATGATGAATCTACTTTTTGAAAGTTCAAACATTTTATCTAACTATTCAACACCGGTTTACCGAAGGGTGAAATATGGGGTGTAATTTACCAATACTATTTGCGGATTTAAAATATTTTAGCTTCATTTTAGGGTAGCATCGGGTTAAGTGATCGGTGAAATAGAGCACATGTGAAGCTGAATTGCCACTATTTTTACGCGGATTAAAAAGGATTAGCACTTGATTTTAATTGTAAATAATTTTGGGGTTGTAGAATAAACAGTAGAATCTAAAATCTAACTCCTTACATATCTACTAAGTAACTTATACTTATATAAAACATAAGCTATTTTATATAACTAAAATCTAATCATATCATGACTGTAACGTAATAAAATACAATTATTAAGTGAATTTATTTCTTAAAAATAGACAAAAGAGACCATGCCACCCAAATACAATTCATGAATAAGTTGGCCACAATATTAGAGTTGTCTACAAAAACACCGCCTTTTGAATTTAGACCCAAATTAGTAACGCCTTTTTAGACCACACAGGAAGTGTGCCTAAATGACCGTTTTAGGGTCCAAAGCGAATTTACGCAAAAATCGATACTTGTCAATGTAACTAATAAAGCTATAAAATATAATGTGGTGTCCACAATGTGAGGTCGTAAATTTCAATATTGCTGTGACTGGACACACCGGCGAATGTATGGACAATGTTGCAAGTAAAGCCATTCTACCTACAGTGGCAACAACAGTCTAGCTTTTTAAAAATAACCCCAAACTCTATTAAAATTAAAACCATACATCATAGTCGTTTTCCTCATTGATGACTGATGAGTGTCATTCTATGGAAATAATCTCCTACGAGATCTTCCTCGTAAAATAAAAAGCAGAATTCGTGGTATGTTAGTTTGATTTGACAATTTTATTTGAATTTACGAACAAAAAAGCGACAGAAGCTTTGCTTTGTCGGTCTCATACGCCAATAATATTTTTTTTTTAAATTAATGGCCTTTGTTATTGTGTTTTAAGGCACAATAATTCCGCCAATTCACGTTGTTTAATTTTGTTTATGATCAAAATTAAAATTGGGAAAGTACACATACCTAGGTAATACGTATAATATACGTACCATATAAAAAGTAAGTATTAATTCCGTAATAGTGACTTAGTAGACTAGTAATATGTACTCGTAGCTATTGTAAAACCTTAAACACTTAGTAAGATAATTGATATGACAATTCATAAGCAATTTGTTTTGTTTGTCAGTAGTTAATCACTGTTAAAGAGGAAAAGTTATTTAAATTTATTCACCTCGTAAACAAAATTATGTGTATCAGCAAATGGAATCGGCGCTAACGCACTTGTTGCGCCCAAACCAACAAATGCCAGGTTTCTCTGATATATTATGACACATCTGAAATGTTCCTTTTTACGGTCAATTAGTTTTTTTATTACTGCCATAAAATCAGGTGTTAAATTTTACACCACTTCAATTATAGTTAATTTTATTACTTTTTATCTTCGTTTGTCTGTTTCCGGTATTTTGGAATAAACGTCAAACTTTTAGTAAGTAAATACCAGTTTATGTAATGCACCTTCAAGTCTTTTCTAGGTAGATACTTAACGTAAAAATTCAAGGGCTAACTGTAAATTCAGATTTACGACATTATAATAATCGATCACCGAATAGAGAAGCTTTACAATATTTAACGCATATTAATTAAGATATTATGTTGTTTCAAATATGTGGGTATTATAATATATAAGAGGATTATCAAGCTACCGGTTTGAAACTTTGGATGTTGTCTGTATTTAGGGGGTGATGAACAATTTTTATTAAATATTATTCTTTCTTTTTTAATAATAAAATAAAAAAGATTATAAATATCTGTTTGTGCTTTTGATAAAAGTAAACAGTCGTTTGCCAGTACAATGAGAAAGAATTGAACTTTGTTTATTCGAAGAGATACATAAATACATTCAAACTAAAACATCCTATAACACAACACAACTTACGACCCATTTGGCGACAAGCCGGCGACACATTTAAATGAGACATTATTTATCAAAATTTACTCGAAATCTTCACAACACCTATTAGGACATACTACATTCATTCTGTTGACAAGTATCATTTGTTAAATGGCTAAGAAATTCTTTTACTTATGTGGTCTGGGAATAGTTAACGAGATTAGTGTAAAGTTGGCAGCGTAAGCACCAATTTGAATTTTGTTTTCGATTTACGTGATTTTTTTTGTTTAGTTACAAGATTACATATATTTTTAACCCTGTGGCAGTAAGTACCTTTAATTAGGAGCAACAAGGTTTGTCCGTTTCTTAATTTGTGTAATATTGAAATTACAGCTAATTGAAAAATAAAATTATAATATATTTATTAGACTCATGAATCCTTGTTATGTTTGTATATGGTGCTGTGCAAACTTTCACTTTTAAATTTATAATCAGAATCCGTAACTAATTACTCATGTTTAACATAAACCATGTCATTCTTTGTCTTGGTAGCGCATTGACCTTTATAGTCTCTGGGGCGTAGGATTTGTACTGAATATCACATGCATTTAGCCGTTATTATAACTCGTAATTAGGCCTTTCATTGTCGTGAAATTGAGGTCGAGTTTTGGTGTTGTATATTATCATAATATTATGTTTAAAGTAGCCAGATGCCCATGGATGAAAGAAAAAGTCTTCCTCGGGCGGGCGTTCGTTCCTTCATGCAGATTCCTAATTCAATATTCTTACCTATTTATCTGCAGATGTTTTATTTCTTCAGCCAATAGGAAACTCGATTTTTAATTACAGCAGATTTTACACCTAATTCGTTGACGATTGATGCAAATGACACAGCTTTACACAAGGCAAGAGAAAAACTTTGGTACATTTTACACTCATCTTTTCAACTTCATTCCATTTACAACTTTCGTGTCTCATTTTAAAGTCATCGTCGCATTTTCTCAAAAAGTAAAAACGTATTTGTGTACTGTGAAACACAGTGACATGTCAGTATTGACATAAGAACGAAGTTTATTTATTTAGAGGGTGGCTTTGTTGCATGGCGTCTTCTTTGTCCAATGTTACACTACGATTTAATAGGTGAACGTTGCGTTATCTTTTGAATTATTATCAATTTTAATACCTACTTACCCTTACTATATATGTGTTAGTAATATAGGTACCCACTGGTTGTATATTATACTAAAATATAGTTTTATTTATTCTATGCAAATCAACTGTATACACTTCAAAATCTGCTTTATTTCTGGAGCTTGCTTCATGCTTCAATTAATGGGATTCAGTTAATGGTAAGAATAAATATTGATGATTCTTTTTATTCCTAAAAACCTTAAATATTAATTAAATATTTCTGTCTGGCAATTTTTAAAAATCTTGTTTAATTATTAGTACGTATTTATAGGTAAGTACCTGACAAAATATTAATAATTCATCGTCGAAAAGTTGATCAAGAGGCGTAGAGGTAATTGTTTTAGTTTTCCTTTGGATCTAGATAATTATGTACTTGAATTACATCATGGATACCACACAAATATTATCCCTTCGCATGTTCTTCCCTAAATTTCCCAAGCCAAGGGAGGCAATTAAGTGAATTTCGACTGCGTTTAGTCGTAATTCGACTTGTTCAAATATTGAGCGAGGTGTATCAGACGTTTGTATGTAATCGCTTTATAATGTTTGTTTGTCACCTCCGTTTGTCGAATCGTATGCTAGTGACAGTGTCGCTTTCTTTTGTTTGAATTCGCTAAGTTATAATTTGATAGCGCTACGTTCGGTTCGAAGCTGCTGATTATACTTACATAAAGAAGAATGCGTTTGGGCCTTCTGTATCCATTTTACAGTTACCATTTTTTTTCGAATTCGAAAATTTTCTTTCAGTTTCATATGTACGTCGATTTGACCGATATTATAAAGGAAAACACATATTTTCAGTATCCGGCGGGATTTTACTCTACAAGCTTATGTCAAACTCTAATAATAGTGATAGGCAAATTCGATCGCGCGCTAGTGTTGTGCGCGCTGTATCGATTTCTCTAATTAGTACACTCACTCCTTAAAATGTAATTTATCTTACACTCTGGTTAGAATTCGATTTCTGTGATTACAGGCTTCACTAAAATTACCTACTTGCAATTACAAGTGCGTGACTGCTGATTCTACTATAAATATACCTACCTAAAATATACTAAAGAATACCTAACATAAAAAAGTAATTTCTAAAACAGTGATTAATATTATGTTCGTATAGAATGTCCGGTGCTGTGGTGATCGACACGTCCAAATCATGCGGGTTGCGTGCGGGTTTATTACGACGAATACGTATGAGTAAGTAAATAACTTGGACTCACAGTAATACGCCCTCTAGATGCACTGAAGTTTGAATGATAATGTAGACTCTGACAGTGGGCCGCGGTGTATTAACGAAGTTTTGACCTTATATTTGACAAAAAAAAGTGCTATGTTCGACTGAATACATGGGGAGATGACGCCCTTCCTAATTGGTGAATTAATAATCTAATTTACTTAAACTGGTGATAAAATCCTATTAGAAAAATTGATAACAATTAATAGGTATTTTATACCTGACAGTAAAGAAAACTCACTAATGAAAATGTCTTAAGTTTTAGTGCACAGAGCATTCACATAAAATTGCGTTAGATGTTAAATCAGATACCTACAAAGAGTTTGATTTAAAAAAAAGTTAAGTTTAATATGTTACAAACAACGTAACAAACTTATATCGACGACATTTAATTGATTCATGGTACGTACTACCTAGTGCGTCGGTGGCCTAGTGACTAGGACGCCGGACTCCCGTGCGGGAGGTCCGGATTCGAAACCATGCCATGTACCAATGAGATTTTTTCGAAGACTTACATACATAACGACAGAACTAACGGTGAAGGAAAACATCGTGAGGACACCTGCATGTCTGAGGAAATGAAAAGTTTTCGAATGTGTGTGAAATCTACCAATCAGCACTGGGCCCGCTCTCGGTGGATCATGGCCCGTACCCCCTTGGTCAAGGCTAGGCCTGCGCCCCAACAATGGGGACATTAATAGGCTGATGATTATGACTACCTAATACTTACTAAATCCAGTAAACGGTGTTAAAATGGTTGTACTAAAGCCGTACGTTGCAGGGGAAGTGTTTTATTATTGCTTTTATCTTTGGAAATCTACAATTTTTTTGTCCATTACATGGCTCGTCATTTATATCGCAACGCTAACAATTAATTTAATTAAAGCCGTATCGTTTTGGGGCGCTTTTGCTCACTCAGTATTTTTGATGTAATCATTTGTTATTTTTGTTGAGCAGGACTTTTCGTTACGAGTTTAATGTGGCAGAATCGAGCCAACATAAAATAATGTCAAAAATTATACAGAAATAAAATTTACGTAAATTAACCATAAGCAAGTAGGTACATACTCGTTTCAATAATAATGATACGTGGGGTATTTAAAGCGTATACTAGAAATTAAAGGAATACTCTAAATTAAAAAAAATAAGAAACTCCCGACGCACAGTGGGAACCCTCCAAACAAGAGCATATCGAAAATGGTTATGGTGAAACTCGTAATTTTAAGGAACTGTCGATGGTTTTACCTAATAGAATAGACCAGCTTATCGGCAGAAAGGCTTTTATATTTTTCTATTTAGTTGAAATTACCTAAAATTATTTTCAAACATAACACTTCGATAATTTCATGTTTTTCAAACTATGCATGGTGACAGTTAGACGTCAATTTCTGCTCATGTTGCTATAGACACTATAGCAAGATTATATATTTTTGGAAAGCTCAAGATCTCTAATTTATAATGCTGCAATTAATATTTGACTTTCATTTAGAAATAAAATGTTAAAAATGTATTCGTGAGAGAAGTCATTTTAAACATTTTATTATTTTCACTTGGAGTTTTCTCTGTTGCCGAAGGCTGCCGAAGTTGAGTAAATTGTTGCTAAAGGTTCGTAAACTATTCAATATTGAGAAGAAAAAATAAAAACTTGCGCATATTTGCGCCATTTTAATTTAGAGCAAAAAATATTAGACATGTAAAATTCTCAATATTTGGGAATTAATAAATATTATTTCTTATTCTATAAACTGTTGAGTAATAATGATGAATAAGTATTTTATTTGACAAATGACTAGGTTACGTGACAAATAATTAATTTTAAAAATTTCAAAATTAAAAATTTTTTAAAAAAAAAACAAAAAAAAATCCCTCTGATAAAAAAATAGCTTGCGGTCATCTTTTAACCATTAAAATGATCAACATATCTGTATTATATATCTATATTGGTTAACTGATAGATAACAATGATCGTTGCATTTATTGCTTCGAATATCAATTAATTTAATTATAAGTTTATAAGATATAATGAAATAAAATTTAATTTATAAGTTTTGCGCTAGACACTAATCTTGGAGTACTCTAAAAAGACCATCCAACCATTAAAGTGATCGGATCCTTTGATTCGTCATACAACTTTTACATACATAACAAAAACGAAATTACTGTGCAACATGAGTGAATTTGTTTGCAGTAGACGTGACTTGTGTACTTAATTATTAACGAGAAAACTACTTCTGAAATTTAACAGTTTTTAATGGTCAATTTTAATTTATCGGCATCAGAAATTAGTACTGTAGTAAACAGTATTCAAAAAAGTTTGTGCACGTCATGTAGACAACTCTGTGCGTTTAGCACAGAGTAAGGGCCAGAGATGTGAACGAAAACTCTTTCCAATACGGACTCTACGTTACATGCTCGGATCAGATGTATGGAGAATTGGAGATGCTACTACACATTTCATACAATTTATCTTCTCAATAGTGGTCAGCGTCAACACCTGAGAACAAAAGAAGAAAAGAAAAGGCTCGTGCAAAGACGTTTTCGTGAAGAACTTGGCTTGCATATAGACCAACCAAGACAAGGTACTGGTAATAGCAATGACGTCAAGAAGATTCTTTCAAAACTATCAATGCTCTGCAGAGATAACGGGTGTTGACGAAGAATTAATAATAAAAAGACTATACATAACTCTTCAAACTATGTCCTCAGGACTTCCGATTAATCCCGTAATATTCATGGCGCACAAATTATAGAATACTACGTAGTTTTGCCAATTGGTCAACTTTCTGAAGACGCCCAAGAAGCAAGGAATAAAGATTACAAGAGTGTTCGGTTGCATCATGCCAGAACGTGTTCTCAGTCAGCTACAAATGAAGACGTCTTCCACGCTTTGCTATGTACATCTGATCCATACATATCGAGCCTCTACAGACGAAGTTTAATAATATAAGAATTATTTGACGAAGCTAAAGAACTTCTACATATAACTGTTCTCGAGTAGAGAAAATAATTATTATAAGTCTTAAAAATATACAACGTGGTTCTTTTTATGTTTAAAAGTGTAGTTTTAGTCATAAAAATATTATTTTAATAGTGTAATAATTATTCCTATTTTTTAATTAATTTTATGGCAATAAAAATGAAGATTTTCATGTTTGATATTTTTTAATTAAATAATTAGTTGTGTTATAACCATGAATTTTTATTCAATTGATAGCCTATGTATTCTAGTATGTGTGTGTAAAATTTCAAAATAATATGTCAAGAAATAAAGAAGTTATAGATTTATGATATGGAACGCACCGTTTGGGCCCACTGTGCGACGTACCATTGTGGATCCTCTTACTTTTTCCTGGTCATCAGGTTCTCAAGATTCCAGATTTGGGAAGGTCACCATGGTCATAAACATTTGAGCTCAAACTCGAACCACCTAACTGTTACCGTTCCCGAGATCCCATCATATACCAACATCTCAAGATACTCCAAAATCTCAGAACCACTGATCCATTTTTCATCTGACATGGCTAAGAACATTCTTAGACCTGGGACGCCTGAAGGCGGGGGGACACTCCGGGCTTTGCGCCTTACGCGAATCTCGGCCTTCGGTCTCGCCATGGCTATTTTAAAATTCCTAGCTCCACATCATTTTCATTTATTTTTTGGCAGCTATCTTTAATTTTTTTTCTCTTGTAATGTCCCAGGATTCCCTACAACTTTAGTTCGAGAAGACCCCATCTAACTATTACTACTAACGTACTAAACTATGCCGTTCCAGAGATCCCATCTGACATCAAAGATACTCCAAGATCTTGGAAACCACTGGTCCAATTTTTAACAGGCCTAGCTAAGAACAGTCGACAAAATTCTCTAATAAGTTATGATGCCACAGACAAACAGACAGACACAAACAGACAAACGTGTCAAACCTATAACACGATCCCTCGATCGGTCGCGGGTTAAATATGGTTGCCTATTATAATAAGCAATCATAAAAACACTACGTTATAGTATAAAATCATAAATCGGATAAAACTTATGAAAATAATAAAGAAAAAATTAAGATATGAAAAATTAAGACTATATTTAAATGTTTATTTGTCCGTAAAAACACAGGTAAAAAGCAGGATGTATAAAGTTAGTCCGCTATGAGCACCTTATGTTATTGTAGATATAGCTTCTATTCGAGATTACATTTTATGCATTAGGTGTCAAAGTTATCATTCCCTACATGCATCATCATTCAGAACACTGTTTTGACCAGTTCAGCGGCTGTTAATAGTATCATAATTTCATTAAAAGGTCATAGTTGGCGTGTAACATAATTTATAACCATTTATGAGATTTCATTAATGCATTTACCTACATGTGAAAAGCACCACAAATCGTTTTTCTCCCTATTAAAACAATCGCGTGCATTCCCACGGAATATTATCCGCTGCGGTATGATAAAAAACTCACTAAATTGATGATTCATTATGGAGGTATTTTACGGAATCTAAATACATGCGGTTTTATTAATACTTTCGTTTGAGTATTGAACAATGAAACGTGAAAAATAGCTAGACACTATGCTTACCTAGTTAAAATTGAGATCTTTTGGTTTATAAGGACCTATGCCGGCAGTGCTTAGCCTGGAGAGGTTGGGAGACCTATCCATCAGTGGGAGTAGTTACAAAATATTCAGAAACTAGTGAAGCAAAAATGTCATTCCACGGGACTCGAACCCGCACTTCAGGCTTAACCGTAGTTTGGCGTGTTAACCATTTCGCTACAGACGAGCAACGTCGTCGTCGAATTTTGACTCACTGGCTTTTAAAAGTAACTCACGGACTTTTAAAAGTAAAATAATCAAAATATTTAAAAGTATTCGTTATTTAATAAATACCTAGTACATTACTTACATATAAAATTGTAAATTGCAAACGGTATAAGTAATGAACTTAAATACTTACTCCGGAATTACAGAATCGGTTAAATTTTAAAACATGAAATACACTAAGTTGATCGCATCGCCCAGTGGACAGCGTTAAATAATTATTGGACAAAATAATAAACGAGATATCATAAAAGCCGGCATTACGTCGTCGGCGTGTGAAACGACAACACCTGTGCCGAGGGGTGTAGGCTGAGGATTTTATAGAGCTGAATGAAGTTTAAAAAAACTTTTAAAGTGTTGAATAATTATGTATGGTAGTCATGATTGCTTTGTTAGCAAGTGGTACAAATTTAAATATATATATTTTTTTCTTTTTTATCAGTATTATACCAGGCGGAGCAGCGGCTGTGGAAAGTACACTTCACCCACGTTAGCTGATGATGAATATTTATTTACCTGAAAGTAGTATTATAGCTACATGTAATTAAATGCGGTAAATTAATTATTTGTCCCTAATGCAATGGTTATATAATGCGATTTAAGTAATCTAATAATACCTATAACCTGACTAATATTTTAGTTAGACCTTTACTAAGAGCTAAAATAAATGAAATCTATCTAAACTATCGTCATCTAGATCCCCGGCGTGTGGCATAACAAGATTCATAATTTTTTTACTCCTAAGGTATTTTAAAATACATACTCGTACCTTACTTAGGTAATTACTTTACCTGGCTTAAGTTTTCTATAAGTAGCTACCTACATAATAAAAAAAATCTACCACTCTACCACTCTATTCAAACATTGTCTCTATAACCGTCACTAACAAAAAGTACCGGAAACAAGCCCGAAACGTGACGAACGAAATTTCTTAGCGATTTCTCATTTTCACCCCTCCACACAATAAACCATTTGATTTGTGTAATCAAATGCGGGCATTCAAATTAATTAGTTTGTTACGCACCTGAGCATTTACTCTTTTGTACTCGTATTGTATGAAAGAACCATGTTATTTCTGTATCTTTGGGAATTAATTTTCATTCAATAATGCTACATGTAACTTAGAGAATTAAGTTGAAACTGCCGTGATTAGATGTATACATACTATCATTGCCTTTAGGGTTTTACACTATACTTGGTGTCACATTATGTCGCAGTTGTTCCGTATGTTTCGAAAACAATTGTTAGTGAACTTTAATTCGTATTGCTTTTCATTAAGACATCAATGACGTTACATTAACGGAAAATAATATTTCTATTGTAATCACTGATGATAGGTTTTGATACGTATATCGTTGATTTTGATAAGTTTTAATTAGCCGTTGACAGTATCGTGCTTGGGCCAGTGGGTAAACATAAAGGATAGGTAATGATATACCAGCGTTCGACGAATAGGTTTAAATAAACATGATTTCAACTTTTGGACTAAAAATATTTCATACAGTTGTTTTTATTGGCAGTGTTTTATTTGTAGCCATATTATTATTATTATTTAATCTCACTTTAGAGGCTTTGGTAAACGACAAGGTGACCATGTCAGCCTCGTTAGGGTCACTAAGAAAAGGGAAAGAGAAGCTCAAGTATTATTAGACTCAGCCCTCACTTTGAGACCACCTTAGCAAACAACAGTAAGTGTTTCATATTATCAGATAAGGGCCGACTCAAAATTGAGCCTCCCATTTTGGAGCCTATTGAGGCCAAATTTTTTCCTCTTAATTTTCCCCAGGTCACACTCAATTAGGAGGTGAGTGAGGTCTTCTACTGTGTTGCAGTTGGTACAAAACGGTGATGTAGCTCTTTCCACCAAATGCAAAAACTTATTTAACGGAATGTGACCCGAGCGTAATCTAAAAGCCAAGACAAGTAGCTCATAATATTAATATTTTCTAATATATATTTCAACCTAAAGTATGAAGTTATAATTAAGCATTATGAAAATAGTGTTCTGTTATGGTTCACAAAATGCGTATTAACTTATACCATAAACCATCACATAAATTTTACATATACTCGTAGTTACAACAATACTCTTATTTGCTAAGTAAACTTCTTTACGGTTTTACGATAGAATTTTTCATCTCGCGGACATAAACGTATTTACATCGAGTTTAAACGTCAAAATTGTTTTATTAGTTGGGTGTATGTATGGAGATGAGAAACTTTGTTGTATGACAACCGCACAAGTTTATGTATGTTCATAAAGTTATGTAAAATAAAGCATTTAGTAGGTAATTTAAGTTTTATAAAAATCCACCCAATTGTGAGTCGGGCCTTGGCATCCGTCCGTACTATGGACTAGGTTTACAAACCTAGTCCATAGTACGGACGGATGCCAAGGCCCGACTCACAATTGGGCGGATTTTTTTAAAACTTAAATTACCTACTTAATGCTTTATTTTACATTTTCGGAGTACATATTGAGTGAAATATTTTTAACGTGCTCACAACTTACAAACTATTTCAGAGTATTTGTTGTTCAAATAGAGGTTATGAAATGCTTTAGACAATTTTCAAATTCCTGGATAATGTTCATGTGATAGACACGGTTACAAAAGTAGTCTAAAATTGTTTTCGACGGGCGCTTAAGTTTTCTCTAGGAAAAAAATTGATAATATTTGTACTGTACTTATAATGAGTTATATCAAACAATATCCAACACGACAGGGTACTAAAATACATTTTTATCTACCCCTTTACTTAAATGGAACGCTCTCTAAAAACAATCTTACAATTTTTTATGTTAATATTCGGATTTCGGTGAAAGGAATACATATTATGTGATATATTGAACACTATAATCTTAATCCGTTCAGGCGCTAGAGAGACATACAGGCGGACGGACAACGGAGCGACTGAAATACGGATCGGATAAGAATATACGAGAAGTTTGTTTTGAATACTTGGTAGATTTTATTAAAACTAGGTATTATTTCAATTAGATATTTATAGGCTGTCCTACTGCTGGACAAAGGCCACCCTACCTTTTATAACTTAGGTACTTAGCTATTTAAAACATATACCTACTTTAAAACATATAGGTAAGTGTGTATGTTATGTTTAACTGAAAAAGTACCGGTTTTTACAACGTAACACCCGAAAATGGTTACAGGCACAGGCAGTCTTAATCTTGCCATTCTCGTGCCTATGGTATCAGGGTTCAGATTTTACGATCCTATTCTCTGTTACATTTGCATACTCGTAAAATTTACTTCCAATGCATTTTGTCTGCTAATCCAAGCTTTTCCCCACTATATACGAGTACGCTTTATACTTTCTCGTACGACGAAGACGTTAAAAACAACTTGAAGATCATCATTATTATCCACCTAGATTAGATCATTATAAATAGAGTGCAATAGAATTACCAAAATATTCAGGAAAAGATTTCTTCGATGAAAGGTGCTTACTACAAAGTTCGTATTCATCGTATTACGATATTAGTTGCATTTAATTGTTTAATTGTATTTATTTCATCTCAAAGCAACAAAACCCGTTGCAAGATAAGTCGTACAAAATAATTTAATAATAAATTAAATAAAATAATAAATCAAATGAATCAAAATTAAATTATTTACATTACAGAAAAATAGCTATAATAGTACAATAGTGTACAGTCAATAAAAAATAAAATAAAAGTGCGGATACAATGTCAATATAATTTTAAAATGTCACAGAGGCTAAGAGTCGTATACATGTCAATTTCCCGGGTCATAGGAAATGAGAAGGTTTTAATTTTGAAGACATAAATTCATTTAGACTGTAGTAGGCATTTATCTCAAAGTACTTTTTTGTAATGGCCTTAAAATCTTTAGCAGGGAGTTTGATGACCTCAATCGGGAGCATATTAAACATTTTCATTTTCACTGGGATCCCCTGTTGTAGTGTTTTACTTAATCTTGCCCTAGGAATAATCAACCTTTCTCTGTTTCCTGTTTGATACCTATATGCGTGATTTTCATGTTTACTATCACATTTAGATAATATTTTTTAAGTCATGATGTTGTAATATCTAGGTACCTATAGGTATACCTATACTTTACAAATTACATCACTAATGTATGCACATGTCAATAAAGCAGATTTGAAATTACACCCACTCGTAAAATTTCCCTTGATGAATTTCATGCAAATGTCTAGACAGTAAAATTTTGAAGTGCTTTATTGTCTCCCTGATGAATCGTTTGATCCCGATGTGAAATTTTAGTGCAGCTATTGTTTATTAAGGATGTATTTATATTTATCGAGATATCGAATAAATCTTTAACAGCCCAATCACAAGATTTTCTAATACCATAGTCAATAAATAAATACCTAGTCAACGACTGCTACTCTACTAACACTCAGCAGGGATCAAAAAGACCCCATAATTTGTAATATGGGTGTACAACTAACTAGAAAGCCATCTTTATAGTTTAAAACTGTCAACAAGTAATTTCTGATTTATCCACCTATATAATATTAAAGAATGTATAATTTACTACGTAATTTACTAGACAGTACATATAAGCTTAGGTTTCTAGATTGGCTTTTAGATATTCTGGAGTAGATAACAAGCTAATTGTATGGAATCAAATTTCATACGGCAAATCTCCTCGAGTTGAACACTCGGTTTATATCTAGGTAGATATTGCCAGGCAAGAGCCCGCTCTGGTGCAAATAGGTCTTTCACACAAAATTACGAGGCAAATTGCGAGATTTATCGAATTGTCTCATCGCCAACATCGGCTTACGAATGCCCTCATCAGGTTTACGAGCTCCGATCGCACAGAGATTTAAGGCACATTTTATAGTTGGCGTAATTTTATGACGGCTGATTAGTTTCTCTGGTGATTCGCTTGACAAACGAAATTTAGGCTTTGTAAAAATACATGGTGAAAGCAGAAATATCACTATGATAGCTATGAATATGTAGTAATTTTATGGACCTAATATTTTTTTAAATAATTAGCCATCGAACGATTAGCACACTCTCACAATCACAATTTATACTTTTTCTAGTCTATTAGATTAGAAGTATTTCTACTTCACTAAATTTGAAAATTATTGTACGTCTTAATTTAGAATTGTCTTTGGAATTTCCTTTTCCGAACCGTGGAATTAAATGTTCCGTATGATTGTAAACACGTGACAATCCGTTGAGGACTGACTGGTGTTCGGTGACAAAAATAATTAGTGTTTGTAAATAAATGGATGTTACTCTTTCCGCCTTTGTTTCTTCATAATGTTGACACGTCAAACAAATATAATATTACAACAATATGTACAACAAATATTGCATATATTGCATTATACCATAATACTCGTATGTATGTATCAACCATTTCTGGGTGAAGAAATACTTGCGGCAAACGTTATTCTGTTATTATAGGTAATCGTCATTTGATTTAAACAATAATTTCATATGTTTTGGTACAAAAAAGATAAGAATATTCAGATTATCTTCCGTGGTATAACAAAAAGTAAATAACATTATTATTTGAATATCCATCACATTACAAATAGGTCTTTGATGATAAGCCTCAGGCCTAATCCGTTAAACGAATAAGCTTTCAAAACTTATAATCGAGCTAAAACCTTTCAAATGAATCCAAATAGAACTTAAGACATTGTAAATAGCTTTAGGCACAATTAACAATTAGACAAATTATACTTTCAAAGCAATTGAAGTCGGTAAAGATATTAGCATAATACTAAATGACAATATTTTGACCGAGGGGTGGAAATCACACCCCAATTTGTGTTTTATTATCTCTAAAAACATAAATAGCTCTATTTGGACTTCTGTATTTCTAGGGATATAAAATCGGTATTTAAAAACCTTTGAAGATAATAAGGGTAATTCTCTGAGTAATCTGACTTCTGTTGACCATGTCTGAGGATATAATAGTTAAGTACCTACCTGTAAAAAATTGCTGCAGTTATTACGTGTCATTTCATGGATGAGCTGATTAATATACGAGTACCTATTTGATTAAACGTGGGTTTAAATGAAAAATTCCTGATCCCACAAAAAGGGTGAATCAAATGTGGGTTGAATATAAATCGCCAAATAACCATACGTGCCCATACTTAGTTAATTCGTAATAACTGCTTGTCGGTAAAAAGCAATGATGAAGCAAGATGTTATTACTTTTGTACCTATGAACCTAAACGTAAGGAGTTCATAGCCTTGCTGTGAACATGGTCATAAAGTGATCGTGCAAGTTAAACCACGTTGGGCGATCGCTAGTGGCACATTACATCTGAGCCCTCCGTGCCTCGGAGAGCATTTTAACATGAGATGCACCGGATATCCGGTTTGTATCCGGTATCCGGCCTATCCTGACGATTTTTGCTATCCGGCCGGATACCGAATAGTAGGTGCTACTATCCGGCCGCGCCGGATATTTGATTCATACAATAAGTTGAACAAAAAATCAAGATAGAATTATGAATATGAGACAATATGTTTGTTAATTTAACGTTTCATTAAGTTACAAAAACTTTCGTAAATTCGGCATGATAATTTTTTTTTAAACTATACTATTTTTATCCCTCTACCTATGCCTAAACAGTCTTTCATTACTTTTTTAAGAAAAATATATATAAATCAACATGAGCAGACAATTATAAGTAAACGCACGTGTGATCGCGTGAGCGCATGCCATTACATCACTTATATGTAGCGCTTTCTATTCGGTTGGATATTCGGTCGGATACCCGGCCAGCTGTCGGCCGGATAGTCGGACAGTCGGTCCCGGTTATTGCCGTCCGATTCTTTAGGTCATGTCAGAGCCCTGCGGGCGGCTTAAACATCTCTAACAAAGGGTTGGCCACTAACCATACGATAAACAAACAAACCTAAACTTAACTTAAAAAGTTTCCCCCGTAAAGGGGGGAATCTTCCAAAGATACCCAGCCTCCTATGGGGAGAGACTTAAACCTAAACATCAAGGCTATAGTTACAGTGGGGTAGGGCACAGGAAGTCAATCACGGCTGTCAATTTTGCTTCATTACCGGGAAAACCGCTTTGATAAGACATGCAGATGGGATTATGAACAGTGGTGGCAGCCCTGGCGCCGGTATTGATTAGTACTGCAGCATGTTCAGTATGTACTGTTATGTCCTTTGTCTATTACTAGCTTAATCCGGATCAATTAGTTACGATTTCGTCGGATGTGCATTGTATTCGAATTCAAACCTGTTGTTCCAAATTGTAAAGTGTAATTAATTATGTTGTCTGTATTGTAAAATCTAATAAACAAATACTAATCGAAATAGTGTAGGTAAGTAGATACTTTAGCATCCTTATTAAATATAATAAATTGCCATTCACTTATTTAAAAATGCATGCTACATCATTACATTCATCATCATCATTTACAGTCTGGGCAAAAAAAAAAATATTTTAATGTAATTTTCTTCACCTGTGATTTATTAAATATCAATAAAATAATATTTAAAAAAAACGACTTACCGTTATGGAGGTCCCCTTACTTTTTCCTGGTCGTCATCAGGTCATCAATTCAGATGTGGGATTGGCACCATGCACATTTTCTGAGCGAATTCGATCCACCTAATTAGAGTTCCAGAGATCCCACGTGACATCAAAGAATGACATCCAAGATCTTGGATACTACTGGTCAATTTTATTATTTTTCTTTTTAATTTCTTTGGATACTTGGTTTTATTTATCCTACATAATATAGAAGATTTTTGGCTTATAAACTTAGGATATAAATTTCGGCTTATTCTCACATTTTTTGGCATCTCAACCAAATTCTAGTGCATATAAAATTAAAAAAGTTTTGCAGTGTGCAAAACCAAGGTAAGGTAAAAGTTTGAAACTTTTATACAAGGCAAGTGGGGGTATACTTGCCCCCAGTTGCCCCACTTTTAGATTCGGATTCCATTTTGAAATAAAATTATTACCAAATTTCTTTTTGCTATGATAGATGAGGGTTGTAAGTCCTACAAGTGAGCCTTTCAAGTCGATAGCATTAGTAGAGTAGTTACTGAGGAAAACAGCCGTAACCTACTATTACAGACGTAGACAGTCGGACGGACGGACACTAAAATCTCCCCATAAGTGTTCCTTTTTTACCGTTTAGGTACGGAACCTTAAAAAGAAGCATCCAAATCGGATTATCGGTTGTTGAGATTATGAAAACCTAGAAATAATTATGTACGCCTAAATATAAATTGAACGCAAGGATTCTCCATCCACAAACACAGAAATTGTGGGCACAGGCGTCTTATTATTAGAAGTTAGAACAGGTAGAAGCCTATATTCGTATATCTCACAAATATAAAGAAGACCTGTAAACAATATTGGTTCTGAAGATATAGGTTAGACCAGACCAATCCAGATAAACAAATTCATAATATAGGTAATTAATTACTCGTTGACTTATTAGTCTTATTACCACAATAATACAATTTGCTTAGTCAAGTGGATCAAATCAGAATTAGGTTTCAAGTCTGATTGAAATTATAATTGGCGTATTAATTGTGTTTAGGGATTACCAATAAGACAGGTAGAGCCTACTTAATCTACAGAAGCTTAGTATTATGTTATAAACCAAATATTGTGTAGTATTCATTATTATAAATCATTTATTCAGATCACAGTTAATTTATAATTTAGGCGTAAGTTCTGTAACGAGTTTTAATCCAGATTTAACTATTTATAATGCGCTATAAAATAGGGACTTTTTAAACTTTATTAAACTGGCATTATAAAACTAAATGACAGATTCAATGGTAATTTTTTCAAAAACTGTCAGTGTCATCATAGCTTTGCTGAGTGCAAAAAAGTTAGAAATAAAATTTTGTGCAGTTGCAGATGAATTTTTTGTTCAATTGACAATATTTCTTTAGTGTAATAAGTGTTTTTTGTAAACCAGAAATGTGTTTTTATCAAGAAGGGCCATTTGTGACATAGTCCCAGGAAAGAAATGAGTAAACCTGACATCAGAGACTTCGAGGAGAGATATAAGGCGTGCTTCATTGACTTCGGCTTAAAAACTGGTTAGATTAATAATTATTTATCATTAAACAGCAGGATATAGGAGTAATGACTTAGGGTTTTGTTATACTATACCTTGAATAAAATAATCGATCGATAAAATAATATCAACCACACTTCTATTTTTAGTGTTTCCAATATAGGTAATTATTGAACTTCAGAAAGTAAATCTTTCAATCAGAAAATAATACATACCTTAACTTCTACATACATAATTCTCTCGTCCACAATCCCTGAGAAAATAATATGAACTCTATTAATAAAACCGTATAGGTACTTACTAATATGCTGTGCATATTATATTATATCATTGTCAGGAATGGTTCTGACAACAACAACTGAATACGGTTTTATGGCTATATATGGAGCCAGAAATAGATATATATTATTGATGGCATTTGTGGTAGGTATACAATTTTAAGGTTTCGGAAGGCTAATATGAGATTTTTGTTGGGTGGTTAACCCCCAAGCTGATACCTCCCTGTTCTCTAAACAAATCCTCAAATTTTGTAAACGTTAATTTGAGGATAAAATTAAAATTTAAAGAACGACAATTTAATTTTCAGGATTTGGCCTATTAATCGGCAGTATGTTGGGCAGCTTTTTCCTGCGTAGTTACAGGAAGTGGCCCCTGTTTATCGGCGGTGGATTAGGCTTTGGGATGGCTTACACTAACTGTGAGAACAGCCTTAATAGCTTCCTTTTGTCTATGGATCCCAAGGCCTGTAAGATAAAGTTAGTATTCACTGCGTTTTTTAATTTTAACTTCAGTATTGGCTAATCTCATGTTAAGCTGTTTGTAATAATCCTAACAATCCCACTGTAGTACGTAGTTCTTCCCTAATCTAAAGGAAATTGACCTGAAAATACATATCTACACTGGCTTAGCCGATGCACCAAGAACTTGTCATATATGCAGTCTTCCATTTCATACTAAGGTCGAAAAGTCGGAGGAAACTGCCATACTTGTTATACTTATTTCCTTGACGTAATTATACTCATTCATGTTCCATATGTAGGTACTTTATACTTACCAGCTTTTCTAACATCTTCCTGCAGATGATTTCTTTGAGGTTTAAAACTTTAATTCTCCTTGTTATTTACCGACCTACATAAAACTACACAAAAGTAAAATAAAGTTTCTTCTCTGCCACTACCTTTTGTCGGCTATTCTTCAAACGAAACATTGATGCATTGATTGCTTTTTCAGTTATAATAACTGATTTATTTACCAACAGAAACGGGTTTTAGTGAAGCAAATTAGCGACAGTCTGGTTCTGGTAACAATCGATCCGTTCGAAACTTTTAAACCAGACAATGGAGACGGGAACTAATTACTTATATACAATAAATGTAGGAACCACAAAAAAGGTTCTTTGAACTTCTAAAAATAGTAGCCCACGTTGTAAAGTTTGTAAATAAAGACGACGACGTAACATATATCGATAAAGAACTCAAAAGGACATTGTAAAGTGCAAATGAGATGAAAAAAATATGTCACTGTGTTTAAAACATATAATATTAATCGTTTTAATATGTTCATTGGACTAAGATTCTTCGTGCCAAGAGTAATAAATACGGTACATAAAAATCTGTAAATTTATAAATACCTATTGAAAATTAAATAGGTATTTATAAAGTTACAGAATAATTAATTTTATCTCGTAAGTACCTAACGTAAATAATCAGGTGTTTAATTTTGATTAATAACAGTTATTTAGTTGTGATGTGACATCTCTATTCTACTAAATCTTTATAATGTCTGTATGGTCAACGGTGAAGACGTTATTTCTCAGTCTTTTCTTTAGGAACAGCGGGACACTTCCCTCTGCTATTTGGCGCTTTGTCTTGAAAAGAAAGGTTAGTTACTACGGTTGCGTCTTTCAACTTTATAGTTTTTTCTTCCATATTTGTATGGGGTACGGCACCACCTTCCTTTCCATTATTATGTGAAATCGCTTCGTTGTTTGCAAACGTACCGCCTCTGTAGTCTTTGCCACCCACAGAGCCTTTGTCCGAACTCCTGTAATTTGTTATTAGAATGAAATTTGAACTCTACTGTTTTGAATTAGGGTCTAACCATATTTCAGAAAAGACAATGTTCTCTTGGTTTGTTGGTAAATCGTCACTTGTTATTTCGTTTTCAACATTTTTATTTGGTGAAACATTTCAATCGTTTGTGAGTCATACCAGCCGAAATAGGCAGGCTTTGAAGTCGTTTTCCGTTTGCATTTCTATGGTTTTTTTGGTAAAATGAATGTCCATTTACATTTTCTATAGGACACTGCATTTGATTATTCAGAATGTCTGGTTAGGACGTAATAGGTAAACAATAAAACTGAAGCGATTGCTATTTTCTAGTAACTACTTACGTATTAGATTTTTCGTTTCGAAAAATTTACATAACTAAACATGAAGTATATATTTTACGTCACAATAAAAGGCTGTTCAGGAACAAGAAACAAATGTATTTAGTAGATTAAAGATTTTTTTAATGTTTCAGGAAATTGCCATAAGAGAAGCTGCTACTTGTGTTCCTGTTAGAATATTGTGTTGTAAAAATGTAGCAGCAACATAAATTAAACTTATTCTTTTAGAAAATGCTATTTTCCTGACGTAATATTGTATTATGTATTTAAATGCATAAAAATATAGTAACATAATCTGCTGTTTTCATTTCACTAAAACTATAATAACAAGAAATATGTACATAAAATTACAAAAAATCCTAGTTTAAACCTTTTATTTTTGTGTGGTTTATATATCATATACATTATGTATTATGTAAATAAGTCCAAATGTTACTTCACTGAATTGTCGCGTACTGGGTAGTTTATAAAATAAATGGCGCAACCATGAAGGAACGAACGTTTAGGTTTTTAACTATATTTTTCTAACTATGGGCGCTGTATGTTGGGTACTAATTTCAAAGAATTATGTGTTAATGGGATGATATAATTTCTATAACATAGTGGTAAGTAATACCTGAGGTCGTCGACCATGTCACATGATTTCATCAGGTGCATTGCTGTTCCGCAGCGGCTAGCAAGAATGCAGTGACTCACAGAGCGGTCGGTGAATCATCCGCGCTGAAGTGTACACTGTTACATTATGATCAATGGAGTCGACTTCATTATTTCTCTGCACCTTTTTTTTAATAGTCTACGAGTACATCATTCATTTCCGTTTATTTATTCATTCACTGTCGTGCAAAAGCCTCCACTATTTCCACTTTTCCCTATCTTAGGCTATCGTATTGGTAAGCGATTTGTTAACTTTTTGATCTCTAATCCATATTATTTTTTAGGAAAGACTAACTTTTATACCTTTTATTTACACTGTTTAAGTACCTAGTGTATAATTTTAAAGGAAAAATCTATTAATTTCTGTACATATCACAATTCTTCTGCTTACTTCTCCCCTTACAACGATTCGGTAAGCTAGTGGTGAAAATATTCAAACAATAAAACTATGTACCTATTCGAATAACCCAGTGATCGTATCAAACATAAATTCTTTAGATATCCCAATATTAAAAATATAGAATCAGTTAGACATTAAAATTGCTTAATTAGTACAAGGGGAATAAACATTCCTCGTGGTACTTATAATCAGTTGGACATTTCGGTTCTCGTTTGAATTTCAGCCCTACTTTGGCGCGTTCAGCGTCTGGAACTATCGTAAATAATAATAATAATAAAATATTACAGGGTGCATAGGTCCATATATATTAACATACATATGTAATGTAAAAATAAAAATAGAATATTAAAATGATAATAGTAAAATGACGCCGCCTTATTTGTAGAACAAACATTTTTATGCTTAACTGTTTACTTAATGAAGAAAAAATGTCCTTGTTTATAGATAGTACACTGCGTGAAAAATGTACGTTGAAGAACTACTCTATTCCTTTAGCTAAAAAAGTAAGAAGTGTATCGTTAAAACTGCAAGTTCGTGACATAAAATAGGCCAGCAGCACTGCCCGTCACTTGAGTGCTTCGACTAAAAAAAATATATAAAAATCTTTACAGCCCTTTGTTACACGATGATTGACTCTTTTAAATCAGGTTTTAGTGTCTCTATCCACTTTAATTGTAATTAGTGCAATTAAGCTTATTCGTGTGTAGGTGCACGAACATCCTCAAACTAATTGTGCTCTTAGAGTAGAGGCAAGTGTTAGACCTAAAAAGATGTTAGATTAGATTGATATCCTGACCAATTACAATATAAAATACAGTGCCGGGAAAAAAGGTAGGTAAATCTATTTCTCAGTAATATCAGACAATCAAAATGACACAAGTGCACGCTTCATTTCCTATAGAATTACTACACTAGACATTTCCCATGTAATGTACAAACATTTACCTAAAAGTATTTCATCGTATCTTGATCCGCTTGACGAACGGACACTATTCTATAATCTAGAGCAGAATAGAGAAAGAATAGAATAACAGTCAACCACAGGTCAACTACCCAAAACGTCAAAATTTGAGAATCTGAAATATAGTAAGTAAGTATATACCCCCCCCCCTCCCACCCTTATCTTCAAAGTTTGTAAGCCGAAAAATCTGAAATAATTCAGACTCATACATAATCACCTATATTTTACAGAAAAAATAAAACAAAGCTTCAAAAAATCATAATTTTTGAGAAATTAAAATAAATATATTATTATTTTTAACGTCAAATAATCTGAAATAATTAGTACTCAGAGAAGGTGTTGTATGTATGTATACTGGAAAAATAAAATAAAGTCTAAATAATTTTAATTTTGGAGAAAAAAGAATATTAAAATGTTTTTTTAGAACGGAACCCTCGATGCGCGGGTCCGACTCGCACTTGGCCGTTTTTTATGTTCGTTACCTGAATATCCTTGGGATTTGTGAACCGAATTTGATGATTTATTTTATATTTATTAAGGTACCATACATATTTGGTCAAGATCTGATGAAGAACTTCGGAGATGGACAACGGAAGTCCTTAACTGATGGCAGCACCATGCAGCAGATGATCACCGGTATAATCACCGAATTGTGTATGTTTGGCACCGACGGATCTTGGGCGTTAGGTCCAATTCCCCGAATATCCAGTCGGTGAAATCTATTCCCTGAACATTAGTTATTTGTAACTTTTTTGTGATTTGAAGGCGGTTTTTATTAATTTATATATATTTGAATCCTGATTTATTTTATTAGTGCATTTATAACAAGAAAACAATGTTAGCGTTGAAAACTGATAACAGGTACGAGTACTTACCTACTTCATATAGTATGTAATTTAATCAATCATCATCATCAGCCTATTAATGTCCCTACTGTTGGGGCACAGGTCTCCCCTTGCACAAGGGGGTATGGACCATGATCTACCGAGCGGGCCCAGTGCTGATTAGTGGATTTCACACGCCTTCGGAAACTTTTAATTTCCTCAGACATGCAGGTTTCCTCACGATGTTTTCCTTTACCGTCAGAGCAGTTACCGACTGTACGAATGTACGTAAGTCTTCGAAAAAATCCGAAAAACTCATAGGTTTTGCATGGTTTCGAACCCGGACCTCCCGCATGGGAGTACGTCGTCGTCCTAGCCACTACACCACCGACGCTCTCATTTAATCAAAACTTTAGACTAAATAATCATTGACAACTTATTGTACATACGAGTATCTAGTCAAACATTGGTTCAAACTAATTTTGCCATTTGATGATCCTTTTGCTGCAATCTATGGGCGTGTCCGTTCCACCATAAACGACGGACACGTATAAATGTAGACAGTAAAACCAATAAAAACCACCACGCTATTCTCATATTAACGGGTCTTGATGTAAATCTGAACTAACATTAAGCTATGTCTAACTTTTCATATAAGTAGCAGGATTTATATATTTCTAGTTGCATTTTCACGAAAGCATCAAAACTTTTAAAGAGTAAATAACCAATTTTAGTCTGTTATGGTAGTTATAATGGAAACGTAAATCGTTTACGAGTATCGTAAGATTTGAAATCACTTGCGCAAAATGCATATAAATTTAACAGATTTCAGCTAAGAGTACTACTTTCAATGTAGTAACTAAATATGTAAGTAAAGTGACATTGTCCACTGAAAAAATTGACGTTAAAAACCCTATCACCATGTTTTTTTCTTCATTACGCCCCATCTACATTATTACATTCTTTTATCGTTCGTCTTACCAGTGACGTAACTTGGTTTATCCGAAAGAAATTTAACCCGACTTTGATAACGGCTTATTTAAACCAAAGCTGTCATTCCTGTGAGGGTAATGAAAATATTTTCCATCTCTCCTTTATTACCTAGGATATTAAATCCAGGTTCTACAAACATCTCTAAGATAACTCTATGTTCTCGAAAGATATTCACTGTTAACTGTTTAAATAAATTCGTACTCATTACTCCCTATGTAATAATAATCAAACAATATGATTGTTTAATAGAGTTCGATAGATAGTATATGGAGCTGGTCTGGTTCTTCTGTTAGGCGTTTCCAGGCATTACAATGTAGCCATAAGGAGTATACCACCCACCTTGACTGGGTTTGAGCTGCGTCTCATGGAAAGGAGCTAGGCCACGTGTTGTCCAACAGTGCACATCAGTTTTCTCACTAATCACAAAGTTTTGTCTAGCCAATTTATTACACAAACATAGTTCACATATATTAGCACATAAATCGAAGGAAATTGTTCAGAAATATTGAGAAAAACCACAATAACCGAATTTTTAATTAATTTTTAAGTTATTAATTTCCATCGTAGATTTAGTGTGGACGAGGCAAGTTGGCAGCCGACCGAGAGTCTCCCACTACTCGCACGCCCGCATGTCGCGGATATTGTAATATACCCACTCATAGGTAAATTATAATGCCCGAACAATGACTTATAAAAGATCACTGACGAAAATTTCAGATGCTTTCATCATTGCTTCTCATTAGCCTATTAACGTTCCCACTATTGAGACATTCATACTTGTAAATCGACAAAATATTTTCATTCCTTAAATTAATACTTACTTATCTGATTTTTACTGATTTTTTTGTTTATTTTTAACAATACTATCTAGGTGTTTAGTTATAAATTCCAGTTTAAGATCATCCATTGTGGTTAGTCTACAAATAGTAGTGGTTACATGAATAGATATCACACTATATTGTAGTCACAATGTCTGTCTACTTTTTCGCTGCTGCACCCACTAAACTCTCACAATGGATTAACGACATAAGTCAACTTGTTATGTTTTATTACACAATGACTGTAAAAGTTGAGTACATCGCGTTTCAGACCATTGAACTAACTTATAAGTCGAGACATGGTAACGTAGGTCAGGTATTCCTCTATTTACCTATCAGTCACTATTAAGGATTATTTAAGTGATATTACGAGACTCACTAGTAATGTAGTAATATTCTATTGTATTGTATGTAGGTAGTTATCTTTAACCGACTTCTAAAGACGATTCTAAAGACGATTTCGATTATTCTTTTTTATACTTAGTCAAGATCTGATGATTCACTTCCCTGGTCCTCCGAGCTGTGCGTCACGAGGGCTATGGTGATGAGCGTGGCTGGCACCAACTCCAAATAATTATACGTAAGTACTTACCTAGGTTATCATTTGTTTTTATACATAACTGTTTAGTGATTTAAAGGCAGTTTCTATTTTTTCTTAAAATAATTCTAACACCTTCACCTTTCAGTTCTTGGGACCTTGACATGCCTTGACTAAGCTATACTGCATGTAAACAGCTCACGTTTCTATATGGATAGACGGCATTTTAATTCATCTCCTTTTTCGTTACAAACTTCGGTAAGTCTTTCATAAAAGTTTCAAAATAGGCAAGTCTGTAAAGTTTGTATGGTAACGACTCTCCAAATCCTTCCACGACAGTGCGGAAGCTACGTTATTAGAAAGTTTTAAATATATCAAATTCAACCTGTAAATCAGGGCGACTCAGTATTGTTAGGCAAGGACTACACGGGTCCGATTCAGCCCCGGTTCGGGTCGCTGCATCCAATCATGAAGCGCTGACATCGAACTCATCGGAACTCATCTGAAATCATCGGTTGCAGCGAACCGAACCGGGGCTGAAACCAGACCCGTGAAGTCCGGGCCTTAAATGAATGACTTTAACCAAAGAACTTGGAATTTCGCAAAAAAAATCAGTAGTAGTATGTGGGGAGTTAAAAGCTGCTTTTTAAAAGTTGTTTGGAAATCGATAGTCAATCGCCGTTGCAGGAGGTCAATGTAAATACAAGTATGTATAAAATAAAGTTACCTGAAACATAATCATAAACAATAATTTGTCCGCGTTATCAGTGCGGCAGTCTGGCGGCCATCGAACCTGTTAGTCAGACTTTACGGTCTCTATACGTTGCAGTTTATTGCACAACACATTCAATGAACACCGAATGGAAGAGTCATCATTATTATCAAAAATATAACATATACTTACTTAAATGCTGACCAAAATCTCATAAAAATGTTAGAAATACTTAGTAACATAGAACTAAGCAACTCGGCCTTGTAGTGCCAATATTTTACATGGAATCAATAACTAGGTTTCTGTGGTATAACTCTGTGCATAGACAGCCTAGTGTGGTACTAATCTTATACATAGCAGCGCAAAAAATAAATCGGAAATCCTCTAATAACTTCATAGCTATTAATATCCATGATCGCGTACCATCAGGTGACCCGTTTTCTCGTCTGTTCTCCTTGTACAATTCCATCACCCAAAGGTTGCCTGGAAGAAAAATCTCAAAACTATAAGGCCGCCAATTGTGTCCTTATTTATAAATATCTTCTTTTGTATTCTTTATGTTAAATTTTGCACTCGTGAAAACGTAAATCACATACCGCTTTAATAATGACATACCACGTTCTAAATTAGGTTAATTAGTTTATAGGTTTTGTAGTTTTATGCACAAAGGACGGGGGACGAACTTTCTAAGTAGTGTGGGACAGGAGCCAGAGACCAAAAACCGTCTTCATATTAACTTGCTCTGATTTTGTTTCGCCTCCAACCAAACACCGCTTGCTAGGTGTCTTATTTTACGTCTAGTTTTAACCTCTAGGGATTGACTATATCTAATTGTAGCCAATTTGATGAAGGCTAGACATAGTTTTAGTCGAATGCAACCGGCTACATCTAGTTTTAGCCGTGAATAAATATAATACACTTAAGTTTAACCAATTGCTACCGGTCGCAACTAGTTGTAGCCAGCTAAAACTAGGTGTAACCGTACTTCGGCTTTTAGCCGTAATATATACATCAAGAACGTATTTCCAGCTGTATTTATATCCTATCCAACTGCGTGTCACCGTTAATTTAATTTTTCGATGGAAGTGCACCGTAACATTGTTGTGGGAATGTCACCGAATGTGCGGCTTCACATATTAACTGTGGTTTTAACAGATTTTAGTACTATTGGCGTTAATTAAAGCTTTTATTCCTTGATATTATCACAGAGTTCTATATAATGAGATATTATGCTCTTATAATATTTATTACACCTACATATTATCTACCTCTAGGTTGGTACTAAAGCCTAAATGCCGTGAAATTACTACGATTATGTTGGGCTTGTTATCGGCGATAAATTATTAACTATTTCTATCTATTCTATAGTAGTATCTATTCTACTGTACAGAGGTTTTGTAGAGGTTTTAGGAATTATATAAGTAGTTATAGGCTTTGTATATTTTATAGAGATGTACAAAGCAGTATCACGTTGGATATTTGAATAATAATAATTTCTTCTTAACTTAGGTAGGTGACGTAATAAGAATCATGTCAACATTTTACGTATCGTTTCAGAAAGAAAAATATTCTTAATAATACGTATCGTATCAAATATACCTAGATACTTTCATACTCAATTTCCACCCAAACTCACAATCACAAAACATACCATTAGCGTTCTTTTTCATAGGAAAATTTATGGGGACATCTCAGCAGAGCACGTACAAATTTTTACTCTCAGCTAAATATTACCTCCGTTCTTGTCTAGCTCGTAAATAATATTCTTTTCAAGGAACCTTATTGCGCTTTCCGTATGTGTAGGGAAGAAACAAATAGTTTTGTATGTAAGGAAAACCGACGCAAAGTACGAGAATTTGCCGTTATAGTGTACCATTGTCCAGTGCGCTTTGTTGGATACAAAAATATAGTCCGGCTTAGGAAGAAATGTCCCCAAAATTTATATAACAATACTATACTTTAGAAAATTCAGAAGACAGATATATTTACACCATATACGAGTAGTTATTGTAAAATGTTACAATATTCATGTAAATCTACTTGCAACGGGCATCTCATTTTGATTAGATTCTTCTCATGTGATTTTTTTTAGTATGAATAAGTAAGTACCTACCTACAGTAAGCAATGTTAAAAAAAATTCATTTAAACGTCCGTCTCTGATCTTATCAAGAATTTAATGATGCGTTTATAAATTATTGTCCATCACTAGACAATCATGAACCCTTTATGTCATTAAAAAGAACCAATATGGCCTGTGTACTCTTTGTCCGATTTTTTGTATATGAACCGTATTAAAGAAGCGTTTAAAGAGATCGAGATCTTCGCCTTCAGAATGTCATTGTCTAATTCCCTTACCCAATAAAAAGGAGCCACACACAATGCATATTTTGAATATATTATGACCTGTGAACTAGTGGCATTCGGTCCTTTTGTCGCAGGGTCTAAAACATAATCACAACGTGATTGTTAATATTAGAAAGGTCATGGACCTCTAAGATTCTGATTGTATTTGGAGATTAAAAAAGAATGACTCATGTAGGTAATGTTATATATCTGCACTGATAGTGAATCGTTGTTCCTAAGCCTCCCAATATCTGATATTTCCAACAAAGTGAAATCGATATTTACTCGTACTTAGTAGTGAACTCTTATTTCACATTGATGAAATAAAACTGTCTCCCCCTCCCGCAAGCGTTTCTACCTTCATGTTATTTCACATAAATCTCTCAGAATATAATCGTTAGCCTGACATAGATGTCAATCATAAAGATGTTTCGCCTACAAAGAAATATCCCAATGATGATAGCAACTGTGAACTCTCATCAATTTACAGGCATATTGTGATACAATTTCGTCGCGTATAATTTAATATTATAATAGTAGTCCAACAATCCTGCATTGCACCTTAGGGTTGCATTGTTACGATTTAGATGGGTTCCTACGTTTGTCCCTTATCTCAGTATATTATTTATTCATGGTCATTATTTGACCATTTTGCGTTTAATGTTGTGAGATCATTGTTCTTGTTCTACAAAAGAAGTTTTTTGAGAAGTGTGAAATCAGATATTTAATGTGTGTAACAGTGTAACGGATGATCTTTATTCGACATATTCTTTTGAAAGTTCTCTGTTAATGATTTGGGTTATAAAAAAATCTATGGAATGTAATTATACACTACTTTCTGTAACATAGGGGCTTGTACCCTAGATCGTGCAGATTAAGCAACGTTAGGTGACTTGGGTGTGATCAGTACCAGGATGAGTGACCGCTAGTCATTTAATCTAAGCCCCTCCGTGTCTTGTAGAGCACGTTATTTATCTACTTTACCACTTACCTTTGCGTAATATGCTTTCCCGAATTAAAACGTTTTTGCACCGGTGTGAAACTTAATTGTACTAGCTGTGATACTAGTAATACTAAACTTCCCATACAAGAACTTCAACATTTCTTCAATGCAACATTTCTCATAGCCATAAAATTATTAATTCATCGACTCTACATACCCTAACGTGCTTGACTTCAAATTTGTCCAAATTAATAACTCAAGTTCTCATCGAAACTTTAATAATGAAAAGACTATCTTTATTGACCATTAAAAATGTAACTGCTTCAAGTTGGTATTCTATTATAAAGACGAGGATATTAAAATGTACTTCTGGTTGTTTTTCTTTGTTAAGTTTGATTTTTTGCGCATTTATCACTCGTGTGCTAGAAAGGGTATTTGACCCCTTTTCTGTAAGAAGATCGTTTAATCGTTCCTAAACGGGTTTTTGTAATAATCAACAATGTTGCAATGTTTATTAAACAAGGTAATAAGCTTGATTTGAATAGTATCTCTCCATTGATCATTAAACCGGTTTGACGTAGGTATTGTATATAGATATTTTTAGAAATAAATATTAGATATAAATTTTGTTACGAAGTTTTCAGGTTACTTACTATCCATTCATTTAGTATATAACTTAAATAGGAGTGCCTATTAATAATTCAACATTATTGATTAATTTTCAAAATTTTCCTGAAATAAGTAATCTTAGGTTCCCGAATCTGCTAAAATAAGGTTAACTTTTACGAGTATTAAGTACTTACCTAGTTACCATGTGAATTATTTTTGCATTTTCCATAAATTCTTCAAGAAAATCCCTATATTTTTTATTATTATTTGATTTTCAGTAGTTCAGTATTTGAAATTACTTCAGTAGTACTGAAGTAAGTACAATCCAATTTCGTTCCATTAAACAACTAACTACTACTGCAGGTACTTCGTTATAAACAGTAACCCTTTTGCCTCCTGTAATATTCCATACAAAATTCACACAATATCTCTTTCTTGACCTATAAACAAATACCCTTCTGATTCAAAGAATAGCCCGTAATGAGGTGAAAGCATTAATTCTAGGTCATAAACTAGCGAATTTATGTTAGGTAGGCCTATAAAATGCGACATGGTTTCTCTTCAATATAAAGCGTGTGATGTTACCTTTTCCTTTGTGACAATGTTGTTGAGTTACGGGGACAAATTTTGTTAAGTTATTGACTGTGCGGTTGTTTGAGAGTGTTGTTGAGTCGCAGTTATTTCATTTTAACCGTTTACTTTTCTATTTGTATTCTACTATTTTCTATTTGTATTCTACTATTATATTAACAGAATTACCCTAAATGTAATAAGATAAGTATTTTTTGTGTACATGTGAAAGTATTTATATTTTAAAACAATTTTGTGATTATAATTATATGTGATACCTAATCCACATATTCGGTATAAGTCGATACTCTCACTATTAGGATTTTACTTATCTTATCCTTCTTTAGTTCGTATACTTGTTTATCATGTATTATAAAAAATACTTACCTACTTATGCAAAATAAAAAATAATTTTTTTTTAGTAACAATGTCTATTCCATTAGAACAGACAGAACAAGACAATCCAAGACAGCTAAATCCGAATGTTGTTCGTTATATATGTGAATAGCCCTAATAACCCTCTGTAATTCAAAATGTCCGTTTGCAGGACATAATTGACCATAAATAAAAGAGATTACATATGTTTATTTTAGAATAGAAGAAAGGGATAACTTATTAGCAAGTATATTCTATCATGAAGATGTTCCGTTAACAGGGGAAGAGTACGTCAGTTGCATTAGGGGTAAAGTACGTCAGTTGTTTTATAGTTTTACTGATATAGAACATAATATATAGGTACCATTTTTATATTATCAACTCTTTATTGAACACACAAATAATATATAACAAACTCAGACAAACTATGCGAAGCACAAAGGGCGTGACTTATCTCTAAGAGAGATATCTTCCAGCCAACCCCATTAAGTGAAAATTTGATACGAAAATCAGGCGAAGTGTACACCTATCTATATGCTAAATAAATATACCTACTTAATAATACAAAATAGAAAATATTATAGACAAACTTATAAAAATTATAGAATTTTATAGAAAAACTATTGAGGTTATTTCTGCAGTCTTACAAAAAATTAATTAAGTGCCTACTTAAAGTTTTTTAACTCAATAAATAATAACTTTTAAAATTACGAACAATCTAGTAGGTATTTTTGTACGTATTCGAACAAGATTAAATAAGCCTACCTACCTAATAATTTCATTTCAGTACGCAGACTGCCCCATTGTGTTTTACCCCATTTTGAACTTTGACATATCGTGAACAAAATTTATCAGATCGCGCTTTGGTCTTCTAATTTCTGTAATTTACGTCAAAAATCCACTTTATTTATATGTGAAAATCAAACACAGGTGCATAGATAGACTAGTTCTCTAACGGATTTTAAGTAAATGCTTTTTATTTGTTTTCAAACTGAATTTAAGATGGAATAGATGATGATAATGGAAAATGCTTTATTGATTAATACTAAACCTCCCCTTGCAAAAGTTGCCGGACCATGGGTCTAATCAAAGTTAAAACGGAAGACTTTGAAATATAAGATTTCCAGCTCCCGAACGTGTTCATGATTTTCTTTCTTGATGACGGAGGAACAGCTGTGTTGGTATTTGACGGAACTAATGTAATATAAACAATCGTCTTCCATATATCTATCAAACCGAGTCAAGGCAAACAATTCCTAAATTATGTCCAATAATAAGTCTACAACACTGCGATAGATGCCCTTACATTGATATTCAACATTGATGTATCGTCCTTACCACGGACAATAGAGGTTCCCTCCCGCTTCTGTATACGAATATTTCCCCCCGCGTGACCCCTCGAATGTGACAGGGCTGACAAACATGAAAATTATCTTTATTACACTAATAATGGCTCAAAATGTTACAGTAGGCATCACAAAAGGTAATATTTTGCTTATTATTTAATGTACTTATATTTAGTAATCTGATTTATTTAGATGTCGATTATTTCATTGTTATTTATTCATTTTCAAATCTTGAATTAAATGGGTAATGAATATGGATTGGTACAAAAAAGGAGATTAGCAAATTCGTTACCACCACAAATTAATATATACTTCAGTATGTACAATTTGGTTTTAAAGAGCGAATTTAAATCATGACGACCTTTACTGAAATCCTATAACTTATGTACTTTGTTAAAATGCCGTAAAGATTTATTTATTAATTTACCTAACCTATCCATTTTTAAACTAAGTACTCATCAATTATTTTTTTCTATAGAATAACTGTAAAAAAATATTAATATGTGTTTAGTCTTTTAATTTTAAAAATGCAAGCCAGCCCTAAATCACAGTAACGCCCCCTGTTACCGCGGCGACACAACGTCGGTCACCCTTTACCGCCTGGTAGTGAAGCATCGCGCCAAGCTCTTTCATATCGATATTCCCTTGAATTATTTATTAATTTTCTATCGGTATTTCCAAATATTTTGGAATTTACCCTATGCAGATTGATCGTAAGAATTAATAATCTACATGTACAAACTACTCGTAGACAAAAGTTTGTGCAGCAAAAGACTTAAACGGATTGTCGGATTTCGATAAATGGAGATTGGTGTGATACTGTAGATTTGTACAATGTCACTGTTTTAAAAAGCACTCTTTAAGAACATTACATAGGTCACTAGATATTGAAAGATTGAAACCACCATTTGGCGCATAGGTATACTTTGTGAGTTTATATTAGCCACCTGACAATTAATCATAAATGTATTAAAAAGTGTGAAAATGTCATGAATAGAAAATGGCACAAAACTTATTTGCACCAATAAGTTCCTGATCAGTTTATTACTATCCCGGTCATCGTTACGTAGGTTTAATTTTTTCTATGTATAATAATCTATATATGTATCTACTAATAACAAGGAATAATGTGTAAGTAGTAATAAAACGATATGTCTTGGAATAAGATTGGGTTTGCTTGAAGAGATCTCTCTTAGAGATAAGTCACGCCCTTTGTGTTTCAAATATTTTTTTGTATAAGTTTGTATTATAATGTTTGTGTACAATAAAGAGTTAATAAGATTTATTCAAGATTTTGCAAAACATTGCGTCAAATCCTAATATCAAGATGTTTCGCATCGTAGTGATATCAACACACGTTGCTAGTGTTGTACACCATGTTATTGTATCTCTATGAAATCGATTTAACAGTAGGAAAGTACGAACTTATTTTGTGTAGTGTACTGACTGTGATACATACTTTGAATACTTAAGTTTGGAAAGAGCATAAACAAACCTTAACTGATTAACACAGGGTTCAATTACAATTGCCACTGTACTCACTGCAACAATGTTGCAAATGCAAAGTATGAATTTTAAATTGTTTTCTATTTCTTACCGTATATTGAAAAAGAGTGCAGGCTTTCTACAAACAAATAATGACACGTACTAACCTGTCATTATCCACTCCTTCCCTCATTAATTATGTGGAAAGTAATGATAGATTCTGTGTAACATTTCTTACGAATATGACAATGCCTTCTCGCGGACACTTTAAATTTATAAATATTTCAAACCCCCAACACTGAATTTCTTTCTTTATAATAGCGTGATTATATTTTAATCTTGGCATTATGATACCTAAAACTTTTAAATCGACTTATATACCTAGGTATATTATATGTTAGGTATGTTATTGTTCATTTTATTTCAATAAATTCAGCAACAATCATGACATAGATTAAAATTAAATACCATAATGTTTATTTAGTATCTGCCGTAAATTAATATTATAAGGACAATAATTTGGAACTAGTCGATACCAGGATTAATAAACAATTATATTTAAAATTTATAGTTAAAAGGTATGATGACGTTAAAACACTTACCTACATCATATCAATTTCGTCTTTATTAAAGTAAAACAAAAAATATATAATTTGAATAAATATGTACCTACCTATCTTGATAAAACCTATTGTAAAGTATTCCGTAAAAAATCGTGTAAATAATTAATCGACCGCTTCACGTCACCACTCACCATGTTACGATACTAGTTCTGTTCTGCGATGAGTCACCGGAGGCGTTGCGGTTGAGACGGTGCATGTGTTGCCTGCATGCCTTTATTCTTTTTTTTAGTTTTAGTTAGTAATTACTATGGATTTCGTTATGGTTTCATAATTTACATCAGTTTAACCTGGTATGATTTCTTTTTAACTCAACGTAGGGTAAACCATATTGTGCTGGTTCAATACGGAACTACAATTTTAGTAGAGTCCGTAGAATTGTTTCTATATTTTGTTTGTGCACATTACGCTAATGAGTAAATTATCCGATCCGATCCGGCGAAACACGGAGTAGTGCACAACCGCCCATAGTTTTAGTTAATTCATCAAATCTATAAATACCTCTAAATTAAAAATTTAATAAACAGACCGCCAGACAAACGTGTCAAACTTATAACACGCCCTCCCTCGATCGGTCGGGGGTTAAAAAAGACATAGGCGATGTCCAATACAGTTACAGCTGTTGCCTGATTCATAAATGCCGTTTTTCAATTCAATAACACCACGTACTATCAAAATACATTCATATAAATACGTTATATACTAGTATCCTACCTTTGTGCCGATAACTTGACATTGACCATTTAATTAAACTTGTGTCCATCTTCGTACCGAGGGAAGACAAATGCTTGTAATTGAAATACCACGGTCTTGGTATATCCAGCTAAATTGTCACGTTACAACATTCTTTCGCAATTTAGGTGAAATTAGATACTATTATGTATCTAATTTCACCTAAATTGCGAAAGAATGTTGTAACGTGACAATAGGTAACTAGATACCTAATTCTATGTAAGATAAGCTTTAGTAAGAAATAAAGTTACTCGTATATACCTAATAAAATGCGATTATTTATAAGATCTACCTTTTTAAATACTTTTTCTGAGGGCACGGTAGTACCCCCGCCAAGTCGAGCAGAAAAAAAGGGCACTACCACCATTTTCTGGAAGCATTTCGGCCTGTTTAAATTTGTATCAGAGATTACTAGTCACATAGATTTTAATTAAGATATGAATACCTAATGAAGTTGATACATCAACGGTATTTAGTTTTCTATGATTAAAATTAAAGTGCCAAATTCATAATACTAACGAATACCGCAGACTTGGCTATACGAGACCTCACTACTTTTATGGCCAAACGGCCAACACGAGACTTGGTCTGTTTTTACAGAAATAGTTTTTAATGGGATTATCTTTACTTGGCATAAAATAGTTAAATACTTATAAGTAGGTATAAGAATACTTAAGCACAATCGATAACAAACCCAAATTCTCATCACAAACTTTTCCAATAAATCACAGAGTTAAATACAATAAATCACATGGATTATCTCTATAAAAATAATGCGGTAACGTTTTTGGAATACAAAAAGTGAATAAATATTTCTTATCGGAGTTTGCCCTTCGATTCTTTGACTCCATAATATTGTGTATTTTCTTTGTTTTATGTATGTCGTGGTGAGATAGAATTTGTTACAGATAAATATTGCAGGGATTGTTTTGTATCAATTGACTTGTGACGATTATGTATTGTTAAAATAAACTTATATAATTTTTATTTCAAAGGTACCTGGTGTTGATGGCTGCGGTATCAGATAGTAATATGCCCATTTGGGAACACATCATCAACAAGGCTTTAAGCCGTTATCGAAGCACCACACTAGACCGCCGTACATTAATCATTGATGTCAGACTTGCCGTTCAGTTCAGTTCAACATGTAAATCCCTAAATATGGGGAATTGGAGATGTTCAGATTGCTCGGGATTTCGGATGATATAGGGTGAAATAGGTATTTCGGAGTTTAGTCGTAAATTATTAATGTTCTCAAAATCATATCTTGTCTAGTGCCTTTATGAACAAGCTAAGCCAAGCCAACATTTAAGATTTACTTAGCAGTGGAGTGTGTGGGCGATTGAAATTACATAAGTACTTTCAAAACAATAAGTACGAAATAAGTGTCAAACTTTGAAATTATACACCATCGATGATAAATCTTACCAATTATTGATTATTGTTTAATTCAATAGATACTCGTAGCAGCAGCGGTATTTGTAATTAGTATATATTTTTTAATTTTTTTTTATTTACTTCTAAATCCGCATTTGACCTCGATCTCGCCTGATGGTAAGCGACGATGAGGTCGACGATGGTGCATGCGGGTCCAGTAAATGCCTATTCACTCTGGCCTTGAAGATCCCAAGGTTGTAGGTTTCGGGAAATATCGGCTAAGGAATGGAACAGCCGGCAGGCTGTTCCATTCCTTAGCCGTTCGCATAATGAACGAAGAAACAAATCGCTTCGTACGAGCAGATGGGATATCAACAACATAAGGATGGAAGTCCGAAGGTGGAATGGAGATGCTGATATTAGAATTAGTATATAGTATATCTGTGTACAACAGAGTACAACAGTCATCGTAAGTCTAATAAGGACGTTTGTTTCGTTAAAGAAGTAAGAATCCAATAAGATAGAACATTTACACTGTTTCCCTTTCAAACTCTTTGGTCACAGTGTCTATTTATTCGACGTTAGAGTCTTCTCTTTAAATTGAGTAAGGAAAACGGATTTATATCGTTACGTCGTCCTGTATGTCTATCATGGCCGTGGACTTCGGAAATGGAATTGGATATAGACCCCATATTAAAAAATATTGGATCAAGATCAAGAGGTCTTCGTTTATTTTATAATAACTGGATCCTGTGTCGCCATCTTTCTTTCACATATTATACATAGGTATTACATATTCCATATATTGGTTAATGGCAATAAACAGACTGAAATTGCACGATGAAGTTATTTGCAAAGCGACTGAACTACTGAAGTGTTCCGTTACAATGTTGGCGTACAAAGGACCCAGATTACCTAATATGCGATCAAGTTATGACCAAGACTTAACAGTCACCGGGGTGCAGTTAACAGAAATTCAATTATAAGTTGTACTTCTTGTACCGGCAAAGAATATTTTCCAAAACTTTCGACAAAATATACCTAAAACCATGCATTTTATTATGTCTTAGTTGTCTGAGTTGCTGGTGAAGGTTATAATGAATTTATATATAAATTGAGTTCATAGTTATGGTTTATCAAAGTTCAACGATAAGTTGCTACTTACTATGTTTTATTCTTACTCTAATTTCTTAATCAATAATTTAAGTAATGAAACTATTTTAACGACAAACTAAACTAACGTTAGATCATGTACTCGTATGTAAAGGTAAATAAAAAACCTACTGTAAACTATGACACAATTTATTCAATCTTGCAGTAAGTAAGTATTCCCCACTGTTGGGGCACAAACCTCCCTTTGCACAAGGGGGTACGGGCCAAGATCAACCGAGCGGGACAAGTGCTGATAGTTAGATAGTTTTGAATATATTAATTTTCCCATCTTACTTTTAGATTGTAGGGTAAATTGAAGAAAATTGTAAAATAAAAGTATTAAGGTTGTCTATTCTACTATATCTGTATAATCTGTGTACCTTCCTTTACGGTATATCGCCCAGTTGACTCATAACCTGAGATCAGATCGTTTCGAGTTGTGATGTAGTTTCTAGCTGCTGCTATTTATCAACTTATTAAGAAATCGTACTTGCATAATGAATTAAATAATATTATTAATAATTCATTGAACATAAGATTACTTGATAGATAAGAAACGAATGATCACAGGATCAAAGTTTCCGAGATTAGCTTTCAAACACTGGGAATGACGGTCCCATCGGGGAACTTTGTCGTTTAATATGTAGTTATAATAATCATAATATGAGTATGGGTATTTTATGTGTATTTAATATATATATTTTATTAGTTAAGTCCGGTACAGTTCTAAAGTGATCGTGCAAGTTAAGCGAAGTTGGCGCGGTCGGTACCTGGATGGGTGACCGCTAGGCATATTTCATCTGAGCTCCTCCGTGCCTCGGAAAGCACGTTAAGTAGTCGTTCCCGGTTGTTGTCGTTCGATAGCAGTCGTTAAGCCATGTCAGAGGCCTACGTGCGGCTTGAACAACTCTGACAAATAGGTTGGTCACTAACCATACGATAAGCAAGCATTAGACACTAAAAAAGGCCAAAGATTTTTACGTTTTCAAGCGAAACCATAGCGTCGGTGGCACAGTGGCTAGGGCACCGGACTCCTATGCGGGAGGTCCGGGTTCAAAACCGTGCAGTGCCACGTACCAATGAGTTTAGTATTTTCGAAGACTTACGTACCGACTGCTCTAACGGTGAAGGAAAACATCGCGAGGAAATCTGCACACTGAGATGACCAGTGTGTAAAATGGGGTAGGCACAAAAGATCCTCAAGGGTCGAAGTGCCGCTATGTTATTCCCGGCCCCCTAATAAGATAAGATAAGTTATATTAAGTTATATAACTCTAAATTATATTCTGCTTGTGAGTTTGAAATAAATACCAACAAACATCAGACGCTACTTACCTTTTCTAGTCACAAAGGGACGATCCATTTTCAATTCAATTGTGACAGTTTTTACACTTGCCACAAGTACGAATGTCAATCTGATACGACTTTTGTCAAAGTGTTTTGTAGCGAAAAAATCGTTTAGTGCAGTGCTATTCAACGCTTTTTGATCTTTTATTTGAGCTTGAAGCGCTTGAAATTGAATTATATACGTAGCTAATAGTTTAAAGACTTTGAAAATGTAGATATATTGATGTTTTACTTTACTGATCTCATTATTGAATACAATTGAAATGTATTATCGATCTCAAATATAAGATCATACCATTAAATCAACTTGCTTGCTTATCGTATGGTTAGTGGCCAACCTATTTGTCAGAGTTGTTCAGGCGAGCCCGTAGGCATCTGACATTAAATAAACTAAACTATTTTATTGTGTTGCAAACTATCAATTGAAATTAAACAATCCATGAGTGAGAAGAATGAGAGAAATGAGAGAGAGAATGAAAAGTCTATCTTTTATAACAAACCACTAAGTATGTCATGCATAGAAGCGAAAAACAAAGTAAAAATCTTTGTAGATTCTTATCTATGTTAACTATAATGATAATCACAACAACATAATCGCTTATTAAAAGCTGCAAAAGCGCTGGAAGTTGAGAGGGAGCAAATTTTGGAATGTGGTGCACTTGAGTGGTTTCTAGTGACAAGTGATTGTTCAAAAGAGGGATTATCGTTCTTTCAACAAGCGAATTTCGGATTAATTTTCGTGCCCGAAACGTCACGACATCTGTTCAATTAGCATCGTTATTTGACATGTTCAAAGTAACAAATATTTTGGCCTAACATGCAATAAGTATAATGCTCAATGCTCACCAATTATTTTATAGCTTATTGTAGATTCAAACGTGTATCTATCACTTAGTATCCTTTGATTTGGCTAGGTATCTAGATTACTCGTACCTACTACGCAATTATTAAGAAGATTTTAAATTTGCACTTCCGCACTGTCGACCTCTTATTTTTTTTCAAACAAATTAACTCCGTTGCTCTGTCTCCTATAAAAATATTTCTTCAGTAAACTGCGGGTTCGTCTCGTTAGTGTTACAGGGACAAAGATCACGACTGTTACGTTGTTTGTTCGGCAAACACTCGAGAAAGACCCGATAATATCAGATATTTGAACGGAGCTTGTGGCGACAAGCTCTAATTGCGTTTGTTTTACGTGGCTCTGAAAATAACTAGAAATGAAACGAACGACTTTGCGAATATGTACTTATTTAATAATCCTAGATCCGTTCACCGTTCTCTTTTTTCTTTCACCTAATACTAATTAATTATGTAAGTACTTCAGTATAATTTGTAATACAGAAAAATGATTTTTTAAAGGTGAAGCTTTTTAATTTTGCAAGTAAGTAGTTGATTTACTTTTTAATAATCATACAACGGCTTCCTTACTTTAACTTTGTTATATTAAACAAAACCGTTTAGAAACTGACAAACAAGTCAATTATGTTAGTACATCACTAAATAATTATAACATCATTTACATAAATACATACCTAACTCTTAACTATCTATGCACTACATCCAAAATTACGCATCCCATTGAGTCAAAATCGAAAACAATTTAAAAGTCATCACAGACCTCTTTATACAAATATATTTTTAATTCAATAATAGGACCTCTACTAACAAATTTATGTAATAGCGTCTAATTAAATATGATCACGTGACGAACGTCCAATGTGACAGATGCTGTGCTTTGGAAACTAAAACACAAGTTTTGACAGGAATTCAAATGAATCTCTTATGTTAGGTTAATGGGGGTCATCCAAGAAAAGTAACGTAACGAAAAATATGTACTTTCGAGAGCAAGTGAACACTGATAATAAGGTGTTGCGCGGTTAGAGCTCAGTTTAAAGTGAGCTAGCGTCGAAACTACTCGACGGATTTGGACTAAATAAACTGTGTTTTACAGAATATAGATACGCTACGGTTTGACGTAAAAAATACAGTTTGCGATATTAATAAAGTTCTGACGTTGATTGCATGTGAAAATGGCATGGTCGAAAGAAAAAAAGGCTAAATTTAACAGATTAAATTCCGTATGCGACCAACCAAATCCACTTTCGGGAGCGGAAAGAATACGTCTTCATCGTTTAATTGAAAATTGACACCGGCTCGAACCAGTATGACAAGATGGTGAGCGCCGAGGACGAAATTTGAATTCAAGAAATAACAAAACCATCAGTAGTAGCCACGACTTCTACCCACCCCGATTTTTGCATCTGCTTATGAACGACTTTAGACTTTTCAAACCTATGTCTATTTACAAAGGGATACGATTCAAAATTGAAGTAGTTTTATTTACCCAGCATCGTATTAACGTTGTCAAATTTTGTATGACATAACTAAGGGTGGGATGAGTGTGTCATTAATTTATTAGCTGATTGTTTTGAAATTAGCTTCAATTTTAATGACATACAGTGAAATATTTACACCATCTTTATTGATATATGGAACAAAACTGGTATAGAACTGATTTTGCTGATACATACATATTTAATAAGTATGCTAATGTTCTTAAAAAAAAAAGACAAGTAGATTCTACTAACTTGCAGAAACAAAATTAGGTACTACATTGTTCACAGTCTACGTGTTCCCATAACGGAGACAGATGTTTCAATTTTAGCGCCTTACTAGGTCCTCATAGGAGGAGCTCGTAGCCTAGTTGCGAGCACGGTCTGAAAGTGATCGTGCAGGTTAAGCGACGTCGGCGCGGTCGGTACCTGGATGGGAGACCGCTAGTGGCATATTTCATCTGAGCTCCTCCGTGCCTTGGAGAGCACGTTAAGCAGTCGGTCCCGGTTGTTGACGTTCGACAGCAGTCGTTAAGCCATGTCAGATGCCTACGGGCGGCCTGAACAACTCTGACAAATAGGTTGGCCACTAACCATACGAAAACCAAGCAACTAGGTCCTATCACCGGACAGTTGCGATTCTGGTAATTTTATTGTCTCCTCACTAGCACCGGCCGGAATCGCAAAGAAATACCATACATGTTATAAACTGATAGGTCATGTTAAACATATATCTCTCTTTAATGTATGAATTTCAAAATTGCCATCTCGCTCAATTAGATGACTTATTGAGTTTGAAAGGTCGCGAAAATACAAGAAATCAATCGCGGACTACAATTACCGATCGAGACTGAATCACAAGGTACCTATTAGTCAAATTAAATACATTTTATTTACATGTCTTAATGCAATTATATTTAAACTTGCATATTTAGAATTAATTAGGGATGTTATTATTACGAAATATACTGTCATGTGCCTTAATTGTGCTTGTTCCTTCCAAATCTTTGCGACAGGTAAATAGAGAGGAGAGATTGTGTAAAATTTTGATCACAACAGGGTGGAGTCGTCCTAATAGAACGCGATTACGCAATTCGCGCGATCTTTGTTCGTACGAACGCGCGATCAAACATACTGATGTCAAATAAGTGTCCTAATTGACAGTCTATAGAGAAATAGTCGTCGCGCGAACCTTACTCGCATGAACATTACTCGCGCGAACCTTACTCGCGCGATAAACGCGTGGTCGCGTTGTATTAGGACAACCCGTTATGATCCAGGCGCTGTTTGGTCATGGTTTATGATTGATCTACCAAAGTTACGCCCAGTCGCCCATATTCCCGAACTGAGGTCACGCGTTAAATTAATCGAACTTGTGATTTTATCAGATCGCTTTTGTATTGGACTAAATGTTAACACATGCTTTTTAAATCTATTAAAGACTGGTGGGGGGGGGGGGGGGGGGAAGCCATTCTTACGTAATATTTTACAACAAGTCGAATTCGACTAGGAGCGCGCGAAAATCGTCCTTACATAATAAATGAACGGCCCCTTGTCCATCCCTAAAGTGTAATTATTCACGTAGCCATAACATTGCAATATCATTTCACCATTTGTGCCTACTTTATTGGGAGAGGTGTATTTATTTTCATACGGCCATCACGCGATGCTATGCGGTCTTCACTTAATTAACTCTCGCATTGCCGACATGAATCCACTATTATTTCCATCCCTACCCAGTAAATTCAATTATTCTTATTGTTTAATTTTATTTTTATTTATTCTTAATGTCACCCAGAGAGCTACAGTGCTATGATTGATTTGTTCTGCACAATCCTGACACGACCTAATTTTAAACAAACCGAATGATATTTACCCATTGGACAATATTGTCATTTAGTCATCTTTAATTTTAGAAAGGAAAATTCAGGCATATGAACTTTGTCTAATTTATAATAATAAATATCCATGATGAATTTTAAATATGTACCTACAAGTTTAAATAGAAATTGCTTTAGGACAGAAATCTGTTTAAATAAAATGTATTTAATTTGACTATACATTGCGATTTAGTCGCAATCGGTAATTGAGAGTCCGCAACTGCTTGTTATTGACATGAACATGGGGGGAAATCCGATAGGGAGTAAAACAGATAGCATTATATTTAATACTTCCAGCTACCGTTGTTGATACAATGAAAGATGAGCAAGAATGATTTCTTGTAGGTAGGTTAGAAAGTATTTGTAGACGTTGCTTATCTCTTATACAAATGGAGATCGGTCTGGTGTTGTTTATTGCGTCGGCGTTTGAGTAATATTCTTACTTATTTCAGTAATATCAAATTAGCTATTGACTACCGATTTGAAATTTGAATGTGAATAATTTATTTCGGAGTAGCGTCCAATAGGACAAGTTATTTACGCTTTTGTTTCACAAATTGATCGATACGTCTATACGTCTACCTAATGTAATGTTTATTTGTAAAAAAGTACATGTGGGGTGCAACCGGATGGGGTGAAAACGGATATCCGGTTTCATAAGCCTTATAATTAATACCTTATTTTAAAGGAAACGAAAAAGGAACACAGACCAAATAGAATCCCAAATAAAAAGGAAAGAGAAAAGAGATTAACGAAAAAGATGCAGAATGCTTTAATTGTGATAATAAATATAGACACAGAACGTCTGCAGATGATTGTGTGGATGCACAGGTTGTTTAAAATAGGCCTACAAAGCTTGTACTGGCCGTACTACACAAGAACTAGTCTTTCGCGTGTGTCGCTCTGCAAATAAATTGCTATCCATATATACCCACCCCATCTTTGGAAATGTGGTATCTGATTTTCCAAATTTTAGTAATAGTTGATTAGTTTCAAAACTTAATGTTTTAATCTTTTTTTATAAATTGCCATTACTCAACGTTAGTGGTTGATTGTTTTCTAAACATTAATTCCAGAATAAACATTTGCCACAATTATTTATTCTTTTTTTTCTCATATTGTCTTATTACAAGATGGCACTACTGAAACTCATAAATTAAAGTTCTGTCCGTGAAAGAACGACCGCCCACCAGAGAGATTTTTTTGACAGACTTTGTTCTACTCTACCTAATTCTGAGAAGTAGCTGTTATCATCCCTTGTCAATTTACAAACACCAGTGCAAGTTATATGACCTGCACCTAGGGTGCATCAGTGCATTGCACAGCCTTACTGAGCATGTATGGAGTAAGTGAACAACTGATGACTTATTTCAATCGGATTAATTATGCAAGTTAAATTTCGACGCAAGAAATTGATAAACAACCTCTATTTTTATATAAATTCATGACACTATGTATACCTATTTGTAATGATTACGTCTACTCAATGATTACCTGGAACAAAACATTTTTAGCGATAAAGCAAAAATGCCGTTTATAACATCGTCTCAGGTGACGAATCATGGCGAATCGTGTCGAAGAAAATGGTCGCTTCGTTTGTCTCGAAAAAGGACATGTTGCATCAATTCCATTACAAGAACGTAGAACAGTTACCGCTGATTGGTACACCACGGTATGTTTGCCAGAAATGAAGGCGAAACTCCGTAGAGGCAACCCGAAACGTCGCATCATCTTACATCATGATAATACGAACTCTCATACCTCTCGGAAGAGAATCGATTTTTTGAAGCAGGATAACGTTGAGTTGATGAGTCATCCTCCGTACAGTACTGACCTGAGCCTTAACGATTTCTTCATATTCCTTAGAATGAAAGATTCATAACGTGGTCAGGCAGCGGTTTGAAAACCCAAAAGTAGCAGTAGAAGCTTACAAATCGGCAATTTTGTCAACGTCAACTTCAGACTGGAATTACTGTTTTAATTATTGGTTTGAACGAATGCAAAAGTGCATAAATTGCAATGTAGAATACTTCGAAAAACAATGAAAAATAATTTAGTTATATCCTGCATGTTGTTTTTTTTATTCCCGATAATTTAGATTTGCCTCTCGTATTCTCGTTTTTTCGCTCTCCCGCAATCTAGTAATTGCCATACGCCGTTTTATTTCCTCCATACATCCGCCGTTGTTGGTAATTAATGCTCCCAGATAAATGTATGATTGGACCACGTCGTAGTTCGCCATTTGTGTAACCTCTGGCGAGTTGTTGTTGACACGGCAATGATCATCATTTTGGTCTTACTGCGGTTAATTTTTAGCCCAAAATTGAGGCTGACGCTTTCCATCTTGCTTAAAAGATCCTCCATGTGGCGAGCACTAGTTGCGTATGGTGGTGTCATCCGCGTATCGAAGGTTGGATATCTTCAAGCTACCAATCGAAATACCATCTGTCCAATCTACAAGGGTAATCCTCATTATGAGCTCTGTATATATATTGAACAGAAGCGGGGAGATAATAATAATATATCCCTGACGGACTCCTGCACAGGGGTGGAAGTGACTCGATTGTACGTCATCCGTTCTCACTGACACCGTTCCATCCTCGTATAGACGTCTAAGCAGGTGTAAAGTCTTTCAGAGTGTTGACCATTTCACAGAGTCGAACGCTTTTGAGAAGTCAACAAAGCAAAGGTAAACTTCCGGGATATCTCAATAATCTGGCGTACTGTCAGGATTTGTTCACGGGTACCCTTACCCCTTACGAAGCCAGCCTGTTCGGGTGCAATCTCTTTTGATAAAAAAGTCTTCAGGCGCTCGTTCAGGACGTGTAATAGTATTTTACTACAGTGAGATATCAGTGCAATGAGGCGAAAGTTGCTGCACACCTTCGTGGAGCCCTTCTTGTGTAACGGGATAAAGACTGTATGAGTCCATGAGGCCACGTTCCTGTTTGCCATATTTTGTTGCATAAGGTTTGAAAGATCTGGACGCCATATTTGCCCCGAGCTTTGATAGTTTCAATCGGGATAGCGTCTCTACCAGTGGCTTTTCAATTCCATATTTAGACTACCTAAAATTAAATAGTTACCGCTTGGGTTCAACAGTTGTACCAAGGTGTTAATGTTTGTGTAGTATAACCGAGAGAGAAAAGCACTTAGAGTAATTAGATTGCCGAAAAGGTCAGCATTGTGCCATCGTGGATACAGCGTGATTAATTAATTTTGCAGTTATTACTTACATATTTGTTTTTTGTTGAATTTTATCGATGATACCCAATCGCTTTCGTATTGTAATTTTTCTGCATCGTAGATTAGAATACCATATACACACAGTATATATAACTATTATGTAAGCACGTGTATTATTTATATCCAGATAGGATGAGTACTTTATAATAAACTAGGTTTTGTCCGCGGCTTCGCTCGTGTGGACTTCCATTTTGGGAGAAGTTTGTATGTATTCAGAGTACCTAGTTAATTTCCATTTTATCTATTTTTAAACTTTTAACAGTACCTATAGTTAGTAACCGACTTATAGTCACTTCTAAGCTGAAATGCTGCTATGTGCTGGGTGTTGGTGACCTATAAGTCCTGTGGGATTTTGGGAAAACCCTAAATATGTTTTTTGTAGACGTAGTAAGAAACCTGTATATCAAATATAACGACTGTAAATATTATACCTACCTAATGATTTCAAAGCGAGATTTTCAAACAAAAATTTATAACTCCTCAACCCGTGGGAATATTGAAAATTACTGAATTTACTTTGTAGATAATATGTTTAGCAATACGTATGCCAAATTTGAAGACTCCAGTGGTTATAGTTACTGAGATATTAACACTTTAATTTTGAAATTAAAATCCTTATTTCTCCTTATCCCGTGGAAATATCAAAAAATCCCGCCTTAAGGCTGGCCTCCTTTGTGTAACGGACCTCTGTGTAAAATTTCAGCTTTTTGGGTCCAGCGGTTTGGACTGTGCGTTGATATGTCAGTCAGGGCTTCTCTTTTTATATATATAGATAAGTAAATGCAAGCAAACCTTCTACATGCATTAAATTCAGGAAGTTGTAAACAGAGAGTTAACATGAAAATAGAATTTGCAAAATTGTCTAAACATTTTCGTAACTAGTTAATTAAATGCCAGTCGAGTTGCACGGACTCCGTTTATTTTGTTCACATACTATTTTCTCGAACGAAATAATTGGATATAGTTCCACAAAAAGCTTTCTGTAAACGTCTGGCTTTGAAAATTAAACGTATGTTTGTTAATGTTTTCATTTTAATTAAAAATCTCTGTCTTGGCATGCAATCTTCTTGTTTTCTCCACAGTCATTCGCCTTTTCACGCATACGCATGTTCGCCGTTGGTTCCGTCTGCTCTGTACATTAAAATCTACGATCACTCGTGTCAATCTGATCTTTAAATGTCAGTCTAGAACCACCTTTGCTTTTCCTTCCACTCATTTTTGCTTCTCATTGATAAATAATGATTAAAATAATGTCCATAGAAAAAAAATGGGCAACAAACGAAATTTTTGTATGTCGGGGAACTTTTATTTAGAGACGACATTAAGCTAAGGTGAGGACCATTTTTATAAATATTGTAAAGAATGAAGTATGAGTACTTACCAAATGACACTACATTGAACGAAAGTACAGATCTGGGAATAGGGAACCTTCATACCATGATCTGTACTTACAATAAGAGATACTTGCGGGCACGAACTATCTTCGAAACACCCTGTTTCAGTGTATCAACCGGACCACTACATCACCGTCCCTTGGGAGGTATTACCGTCCGCGAGTCTGATCCACCATTTTTTGCTGCAAATCTAATTTATTTGTATTAGTTAATGACTTATCCACGTCTACTGGACGGGTGTAGTACAACTCTTTATACAGACACTGTAGTAGGAACAAGTATTATTGACGGTTACGCGTGGTATCAATAGTTCGATACTTGTTCAAAAATAGTCAAACTGGACACAATAATTGTACATATGTACTTCCTAAATCTAGGGCTAGGGTACAAGTGTCTTGACAGGATGTCTTGTTCCGTTATCGATGCTGAACATCTATGTTTCGGCTTACAAGGGGGTTTTGAATATTTCCTGTTTTCCCAAAAACAGAAACGCAACATTGTTCAATGAAATGTTATTGTAATACATACTTACAAAACTTTGTGCTGTGTCGTGCAGGCCATAAAGAATAGCACCACCCCAATTCTTCCCGTGGGTGTCGTACGAAGCGACTAAGAGTCTTTGTGAATACTATTTGACACCTAGTAGACGGGGCGACGATGGGCTCGCCATCGCCACCTATCACGTTTGTCCACCAAATCTTACGGCGAAAAGTGGGACCTACCTATGATGAAGGTGGTTCCTCTGTCTACCTCTTCGGGTATTATGGACGTAAGAGTTATACTATGCAATGCTATACTTACAAAAACATTTCCCCCTAAAAAGTATTCCGTTTTTTTTAACAAAATAAATATCGACAAGGTAAGTTTTGATAAATAGTATTTATTCATGTATCTTAACATAGAATTTATTAATGTATCTTAACTGTTTGGTCCACTTTCGATTCAGGGTGACGGTCGTCGAAGCGTACTGCGGTCCAATTATTTTAAGTTTAGTTCCGTGTCTGCACATTTCGCGGTTTCGACCGGTGTCCATTAAAACAAATACTTCTGAACGTTTCGCATTCGTTCGGAATTTTAAAAGCTATTAAAACTCGCTCAGCGTTCTTTATTTGCATTTTGTTTAAATACTTAAGGAGATGTTTTAATTGATCGATATATTATAGTATTGAATTAAATCCACACCCGAAAAAATGAACAATTATTTTCAGCAGTCTTAACCATAACTGGTAATTGAGAATTTGTCCTTAGAGATATGTATTCCATATAAATAATTACAGGGATTACAACAAATTATACTATTCTTACAACTAAATTGTTCTATTTAAAGTCACCCAAAAGAAAACATTGCAATTGCAACATGTATTTAGAAAGTAGAACAATAAAATCAACAGCCCTCGAGGCGACATGTGGCCTTTTAAGTGGTGGTGACAATACTACAAATAAAGTTACGCTTTTAAGACCAAAATTCATTCAATATTTTTTCTAAAGTACCTTCAATGGAAAATTCACCCTTAACTTTAAAATAAACGAACGCAATTCTAATCTATATTTCTTTTATAATAGAGACAAAAGTAGTACTGTAGCTTTAGTATCGGTCATAGGTCGTTTTATTAGTTATTTGAAACAAAACCATATTCAAATATGGAAAGGGTAGCTATCGGTTAGAACGTATGTAATTATTGGATCGTGTAGGGGTGACGCAGGCGATGCGTGGTGAGTTTAATGAATTTAGCCGAATGAGCGAGGACAAACGCGGGTGAGATCAAATGGAAATTTTTGAGAGGAAAATTAAGGTTTCTATTAAAGAGGAAAAGCAAAAACAAAGAAAACGTTTTGTCTCCGTGGTGATATTGAACTATATTAATTTTATTATTGTTAAGTATTTTGGTTGTTTGTAGGTACTGTAGAAAAATATTATCAGAAAACGCTAGTCAATCTTCACCTCAATTATAATAGAGTTACCATACCAAGTACAACGTATAATATGTTATATGATCGTTCAAAAATTATGATACAATTTTCTCACGACATCAAACTCACGTCACGTCTTTATAATGTAAATTTGACAGACAATCAAAACTGGGACACGCTCCTGCACCAACAAATACAGAAAACAGATAACTCGACAATATCATAACAAAACATTACAACTAAAAATATAACAACAAAAAAGTGTCACTCGCAAATCAAACCAAATAAAGCTCGGCATACACACACCATGCCTAAATGACTGAATAAAGAGTCGTACGCGCACAGTAAATTGTATAAAAACAATTGCACGAGCCGACTACTGTTTTACGATGGCTTTGACAAAATCAGAATCGAATCTAACGTACGTAAATGGAAGACGTATGAAAGAGAACAAGGAAAACCACGGAGCATATTCGTATATGTTTCTTATTGGAATTATTGATATTAAACATTTACTTTCTGTTCTCACATCTCTCTTTGATGGTCGCTAATGTAAAATCTCTATTTTCCATTAGTTAGCTGGATTTAACACTTTTCCCAATTTGATGGTGAAGTTTCATTAAACTTTAAGGACATTTCCTCGTATCGTGGTTGTGAATTATAAATATAAACTGAAGATAAACATATGAATTCAATTTGAAGTACGTGTTGTTCCTTTTGCGATTCTGAATCTCCAATATCTGAATTTGTATTTAGCACTTTCATCGCTACAATTCAAACTAAATGGGACTTGTAGTTGTCAAAGGCTACTCCGTGCCTAGTCCGCGCGTCCACTGGTACATCAATTTTACGGTGCCCATCATGCTTGCCATCACGTGTCGGTCACGTGACCTGTCCCATCACCTCACCCCCTCCCGCATCCGTCCCGCGGATGGTGCGTGCACGCTTCCCTTCAGTCCCTTTTGTTCTTTACGCTTTTGATTGTAGGGTGTTCATGGCGGTTATGAGATCCTTACGAATTGTTTTAAAATTGTGTTTATAAGTTGTTTTGTTATTACAAAGGTTTTTCTCATAACACAATTCGTGTAATGGTCAATAAGATCACAGAGTACTATACACGGTTTGTACAAGTTTCCCCACTCTATTCAAAATCTTTGTATTTCTTCTTCTTTCTCGTGTGAAAGTGAACAATAATTTAAATAAATAAAAATCTGAAGGTACTTTTTCTATTATTGTACCATTATTAAGTAGAATTTTCAAAACGTCAATGGCCTAGATATCAATATGAAAACTCCATCCAAATCCGTTCAGTCGTTTTTACGCTATGTGCGTTCAAATAAACAGACAGACAAAAAAATACCTTTACGATTTTATTATAATTTATATAGATTAAGCACAATAATATTGGATGGAATCCAGATGCTACTTTGCGAAAATCCATTATTGGACACTATTTTCTTCCCCTAGCTGGATTTATTATTTTCTGGCTAAGTCCAGTAAAGATTTTTTCTATAGCCATAATGTAGACGTAGACATAGAGGACAGGCTACGTTTTAATGGTGGTGGAACTCTCTGTTACTTCATACAATTGAAAGTTACCAGAAACCAGTGAAATTGTTAACCCTGGATAATTTTAAACATATTGACAATATTATTTCCGCAGAGGTGGTCGCGTTTAGCCGCAGGTTACATCCCACATGAACAATTCTCCCATGATTGATATACGATTTTCTTACTTAACAATTTACGAAGAGCTTTTAATATAATCAGCAGCAGGGTCCCGTAGAATTTTGTGGTTTAAGTATTATTAATAATAAGTGGCATTTAGATAACCTGATGAGATCGCGAAACCAAATATGGTATATGTATGATATATGGTAGGTATGTATATGATGCCATTATCAATTTTGGATTGGTGCACGGAGGAGGGACACTTGACCCCATCCCCGTCGCAGTGGAGCGGTGATCTGCGTGGGCTCTAATCTTCAAAATGATCCATCCTAAATACGTGTGCTAATTTTCACATTCCTTTCTCGAACTGCACGATTCATATGAAACATCCGATAGCACTGCCGTGGGTAACTAATTAATCAAATCACCAAACATTGAGATAAGTAAATTATCGTTTTCTCTTTATGAAATTCCATGTACATTTTGTGGATTTTGAAGCATTGCCCAGTGCGTTTGTGTTTCAATCTCGCCACAAATTGTGTGTACCCTAGGTAAGAGAGCTCAGGATGTAAATAAAGCTCTGGCCGCTGCAGTTGTCATTTCCGGCAATATCAAAGGCTTTACTGTATGCACAAACATGGTGTATTCGGAAAATCATCAGTTTTCACCTTACTGAATATTGCTGGTGTGTTTCGGGAAATTGACGACTAGACCTTCGGGGAATTTGACGTTCAGGGAACTGGACGTCCGTGGAATTGGACGTAACGCCCATGTTCCGCTAAAATCTGTTTTATTGAACCCTAAAATCAAAAGCTCTCGAACCCCACATTACAATATTTGTAATGTTTTATTCATTACGCGCTTTCAAAATGTTATTGTTAATAGTTTTTTTTGTTTAAAGATGCCTGCGGCGATCGCGTGGCGATGTGTTTAACAAAATAAAAATAAAAATAGTCAAGTCAATGTTTAGAAATTAGCGCAATTGGGGATTTAAATGTGTATTACCTACGTGGGAATTATTTAAACTTTTTTTTAAATTATAAAGAAGCTTCAAAATTTTCTTTTATGATGTTTTATTCGTGCTTACGATATCAGTCACAAAGATTTTGAAAATTGAGAAGAGTAAATATAAAAATTAAATTTTCTTCTAATAATTAAGTATATTTTGTTTATAAAAACTGTTTTGTTTAAAAAGATGTAACTAAGTAGGTTTTTTAATTAAGAAAAGTGGTCACATTTAAAAAAAAATTTTTGTACAGGACAGGGAAAATATCGGAAATCCAGATGTACCTAGATAGTGGGGTCGTTGTACCTATAGCCACCATAGTAGAGTAAGTTAGAATATTGAACAACTTAAACACACAGACTATAAATTAAATGGTTACACGACTAATATTTAAATGGAAAAATGTCTATTGACATTAACAACCATCGTATGGAAATGTCATTGCGATTTGGCATTAGTGCAAAGAAAAAGAGCCTTTGCATTGGTGTTGGGCACGTTACCATTACTTTATTCCTACTCTTTTAAGATAGAATTATCTAGATCGAATTACAGTAAGCGACTATAATAAAAAGCTATGTCGCTAATTGCACATGATTTGTATAAGTGTTAACAACCAACCCTCTAGCAAGAGTAGTCGGTCGATCAGACCCTTGGACATCAAAACAAACATTCCGAGTCACGTGACCATTCAACAAATATTCGACAAATTGCTGCTGAAGTACGAAATATGTCAATTATAATTAATAGGGAGCAAGATTATTGGTATTGTATTGTCCAGATATCGTACATGGTCACTAACAAGGGATTTTTTGGTAAGTACGTTTTGTAGTACGAGTCTTATAAGCGATTATTAATGATTATGGACATATTGGTACGAAATCATAAGCTTCTGCCTGCCTGAATGTTTTGTTTTTAACTCCCGTCGGAAAAATGGAGGGTTATGGTTTTCACCTGTACGTTTGTTCGTTTGTACAAAAAAGTTTTTCTCAAAAATTAACAGATATAATTAATATGTGTTTTTCTTAAATAAAACAGTGTTTTTATGAGGTGAGTTTTAGGTAAATATCATGACGCTAGCAGAGGCTCCTGCTAGGCTGCCGTCATGATATTATATTTACCTAAAAGTCACCTCACAAAAACACTCTTATATTTACCTATGAGAGGTTGATAATAAATAAAGCATCTCATAACGGGCGAACCAATTTTGTAACGTTTTTATTTGTTCAAAGAAACAACGCACGTGATGAATTTTGATCAGGTCTAATCAAAATTAGTCCATTGGTTTCCAAGTTCTTACACTATCTTCGAAGTTAAAATGAATCTTACGACGGTAAACTTATAGGTAACTCGTAGTTCAGTGGTTCGAGTTTGAGCATAAATATTCGGAACCATGACACCTTTCCGTCATCTGAAATCTTAATAATTAGATAATGACCAGGGAAAAATAAAAGGATCTCGACAACCCTATTACGGTAATTCAAGGATAGTTTAATTTTTATTATAGTTTTACTTAACTGAACCAGGTATACAGGGCACAACAAAATACCTATAGCTACATATATTGTCCTGGTTATTACTGTGGTCTACCTTTATGCGGAGATATAGTACTTTTTTTACTTTACTCAATCTCGCTGTATGGGTTATTATGAAATCTAATACCTGTTACAATATGAAATCATCAATATAAGTATAATTTTATCTGTAAAAATCATCCATGGTTATCAGATAAAGTAGTAACCGTCAATTGCAAGAACATCCTAAGAATTATACCTCGATTAAAACATATGCTATTCCTCCCTTCGTCATAATTATTAAAAGAGATGCCACTACAATTAAGGCAGCCAGAATTTTAAAGTAGGTTCTTAAAATTTGGTGTAAGAATTCTCAATCGCTACTATTGATTGCTGACTCTATAGCAACTATTACGTCTGAACCTTCATTGTCACCAAATACTTAACCCTTGAATAGTCAAGTCTGTACAAGTAGGGTGTACTCAAAGATAATATTTGTTGAGGACACGCCCTTCCCTCTTAGAGGACCATCGAAATCCCAACACGTGTCTAATAAATACGTGGGAAATAGTGTTCGAAATACGATAATTTGGGGACACTTTAACTTGACGTGTGAATTGTAAATTTTAGAAATACAATAAGGATGTAATTGCAATAGTAGAATGTAATTTATAAAATTTCGTTAATCGATGGGATCCTATACACTATCTTTTAAGGGGTCGAAGCATTCTGAATATGAACAATTTGAAGAACGATTTTCCGACTCGTTTTTACGACTACAACATATTTTTTATAAAAAGTCACAAAATATCCTCTTAATGTCCTTTTTTTCGGGAAAGTTGTTCGTTTTTCTAGTTAAGGTGCGTTTTCCTTACTTACTTTTCTTACTTTCCTTATCTTATCTTATGATAGAGGGTCGGGAATAACCCAGCGGCTCTTCGACCCTTGAGGATCTTTTGTGCCTACCCCATTTTATACACTGGTCATCTCAGTGTGCAAGTTTCCTCACGATATTTTCCTTCACAGTTAGAGCGGTCGGTAAATGTACTTAAGTCTTCGAAAAATACAAAAAACTCATTGGTACATGGCACTGCAGGGTTTCAAACCCGGACCTCCCGCATGGGAGTCCGGTGTCCTAGCCACTGTGCCACCGACGCTCTTCTTAGTTTCCTTACTTCCCTGCTTAGATTTAGTAAATATTTTTTGTTACACACTAAACTTATGTAGTAACTGTAACTGTAACTTACTTTCATAAAGTTGCGAGCACGGTCCGAAAGTGATCGTACAGGTTAAGCGACGTTGGCGCGGTCGGTACCTGGATGGGTGACCGCTAGTGCCATATTTCATCTAAGCTCCTCCGTGCCTCGGAAAGCACGTTAAGCAGTCGGTCCCGGTTGTTGTCGTTCGTCAGCAATCTATTCTTTCTATTCTATTCTATAAGCAAGCAAATTTCATAAAGTTGTAATCGTTGTAATTTAATATCCAATCAGGACAGTATTATTTATTTCATTACTTATTACTCCGCTGTCACAGTAACTCGCAGTGGATGTCGTCTTGTGATCCGCGTTTTTAGCCGTCCATTGGCTGACTTTGGCCGTCCATTGACTGGCGACCATGGGGGACAACGACAATTGTGACGGGAGGAACCTGGAGGTGGAATATACAACTCCCAGGAGAGGTCCATGGAAAAGTACCAGGGGCACCGGTGCGTTCCACTGGAGATCCCGGAGACCCCGACATGCATGAGGTCGCCCATCGAGGGGGTTTTAGTGGATAAATATCCCATCGCATGAACATTTCATCACGTCAAAAAAATATAGGAGTTCGTCTTGTGATCCACGTTTTTGTACTGTACATACAATATTGAGAAACCGCTGCGTCTCTGTGAATCCGTCGCGCTCACGCGGCGATGCCATTGCGCACACACGGCGAATCCGTTGCGCATACGTTGACAGATTGCTCCGCTGGAAATACGCTCGCAAATCGCTAGTGGGATAAAGTCCCTTCCCGCCATTTCAATTTGACGCTTGAAACTCTCGCAAGTCCTTTTCCACTCCAGTGAGACCTGAAAACAAAATCGATTAGGTGAGGTTGACAAAACGCATAAACAAAAAGACATCCATACCTTATCAACACAGGTCCGCAAACGCAAACTCTAGCTGACGTTTATCTAAGCCGAGATCCTAATCCTGCCCTGACGCGTTTATGCAAATATTACGATAGACATACTCGTAGATATAAAAATAACAAAATGTGTTACTTTAAACTGCTCGAAAGTTTTTTTTGTCTCAAAGATGCTCGGAAATGTGCTCAAATACATCCGAAGTTGGAGCCAGGGAAGTACGTACTTCCTGTCTCCAAGAAATATACTTATTTTAAAAAAAATAACGATAGGTAATGGATTTTCATACAAAATTCTGGGCTTAGGCCAGGAATCCTCTCGCCTTTTTTTTTATTATTTTTAATATTTGAGTCCGCACTGTATTTCAATGTTGCAACTAGATTGTAAGACTAAAGATTTTTCTCGAAACCGGCCCAGAAATAAAAAAATATATGCGCGGTACTAAAAGCGAATGAAGCAAATAAGCAAAAATAGTGATTTGATAACTTGCTTTCAGTACTTAGTACTTTCATGTTGGAATCAATAAGTACTACCTATTTGAAATCAAACTACATTTGATTTTCAATTTCCTCGCATTAATTGAGAAAAATTATGTACAAGCCTCGACGGAAATAGCCATTTTCGGCCTGGGAGCTTTCAAACTGCTGCACAGCCGGTAATGGCTAATTTCCTGGCCTCTGCAGCAATGTACTATTATTTACATCTAAACCCACGTTTGACCTCAAACCCGTCGAATAGTATGCGATGATGAGGTCAACAATGGAACCCACCTGTCCAGGAAATGCCTATTCACTCTGTCCTTGAAGATCCTTAAAATAAGTTTCAGGAAACACCAGACGTGCCACGCTGTTCCACCTTAGAAGAAACAAATCGCTAAATATTTGAACATATTTTACGAGCATTTGATCTTTAATATTACATTAATCTTCACTTACTCTCTCCAAACTCATAAAAAACTTCAATTTCCTCAGAGTAAGCACTTAAATGAACGAACTTGACTAGTCTTCTAAGTCACATTTGACAGGAATATGATTTAGACCTGTTTCGAGTATTTTAGTCAGATCGGGTCACGTGAAAAAAAAATCTAGACTAGACTAAACTTACACTTTATAAACGGAGTAAAGAGCGTTGCTATTGCTATATATGCGATCTCCCTTCGGCCGCCTACGTAACCGGAGTTTCTATTACGAGTACATTTTCTATACTCTGATTGAGAGAAATTCACTCGCTTTAGCTCGCTGCAGGTCTTTTTAAGCTGATCTTTGTACCCCTGAGTGTCCTATGACTAAGTCCATTTTTGTCAAAATTGACATGAATCAATCATAATACCATAAAAATAACTTATATCTCAATATTTTTTTAAATCTCAATTTGCCACAATATGCTAAAACAACGGACATAGCGTCTTATACTTCCGGGGTACAGATATGCCAGGCTATACGTAGACAGTTATGCGAAAAAAAGTTTTTATATAAGACACTGACTGATTGTTTTGTTTTTAATTATTGGCTAGGCTACTAAGTTCTAAAATACAACTATTTAAAAGAAAAATACGAAAAATCCAAATTCAAATTTTCCTTCACATTCTTTACGACCTAAATAGAAATAACGTGTCTCACTGAAAAATTAACATGCGCCGGGTTTTCGCAGTGTGATTTTTTATGATTTTAAATGTCGCTTAAATTAATTCGCTCAATTTTTTCAGACTATCAATTAACTTATACAACTTAGGGTAACGGCAATCACAATATTCCTGGCGTGTTTTACAGATAGGACATCCAGAAGACATCTTTAACTCTTTGTATATCTGAACACAAGCACGGGTCAATTTCTGAGCGAAGTTATCTCTAATATCACGAGCTTATCCGTTCAGTTTGTACGTACGACTCTGGTGTCTACGTAATTACATATTCAAGTGAAGTTAGTTCACATATTCTGAGGATTCATTTGCGTTCTTGTAATTACTGCTGTAATTGTAATTCTTAGAGAAATATATACATAGGTAGATTAATTTAAAGATCAGAGTTTTAGACAATGTTATTTTCAGGAACACGATTCGCTTTTTTAACTACCTATTCAAAATATTCAGTCAACTTACCAAGTCATACAAACCCTCGGAGGTTTTGCCAAAGATGGAAAAAATGCATGTAAATACATTGTCTTTTTTATTTGTATTAATCAATAAATGAAAAAAATAATATTTATACACATATAGCAAGAGCTAAATCAATTATACTAAAATTGAGTACTTATATAATATTTGAATGCACTCTTAACCATTTAGAATTCTGTTGACACCTGCATTTCACTACAGAATTATTTTCGAGAAGCCCTCTGGATAATAGAGAAAACTTTTTTTAAATGGCAATTGATGACCATTACTGCCAGAGCGTCTACAGAAAACTTAAAATATAATAATTGCGAGCGGATCATGCGCTCGGTCAACCACATCATCACGGCGACCAGAGAATGGGTTCCTAGCCCACTACATCGGAAATGGGCCAGTTATCATGTGCCAATTACTTGACGACAATATAGAGAAATATTTATATTTTGTGTTGTCCTACTAATATTATTATAAATTTCATTTAAGTTAATTTAATTTGTTTACCAAGCTTTAATCTAATCTAATTTAACTTAATGTATCTTAATTTGTAATGTGTGTGTGTGTGTGTGTGTGTGTGTGTGTGTGTGTGTGTGTGTGTGTGTGTATTAGAAGACCATTTGTGCTTCTGGAAATAAATATTTTCAATTTCAATTATTTCAATTTCAATAATTGAGCCTTCGTGTTTTCTGGCTTCTCTACCATAAAGTATACCCAATGAATTTTATAAAATAGCATTTGTATGTACCTGTATTCTACAAATGAAAATCGCAATCAGAATAAAAAATATAATCTAAACTGACTTTTCAGAATAATCAGGAGCGTACGATCTCAAGAGTCGGAGAGAAATTCATTCGTTTTTTCCGATATACCCCATTCAACCCGTCCCGGGGTGCGTTCATGCAGCCGTTCCGATAATTTTTCTCCGACGATATTTTATACAGGGCACCGTGAACGGCCATCGGATAATTAATGTAAAACATAATGGACGTTAAGAAACGTAAGACATAAAATTTAATTATTTTCGATTTTTATTTATTTAAAATATATGTCAGGCTGTATGAATCAAGTCCTTTGCGAGTACTCCGATTAGGTCATGCGCTCACTAGATCATGGGTGAATTTTTTCACACTGCGTCATCACCCTTGCATGACCTAGTGAGATTAATATTTTCGAACTAAGTCGTGAATGACCAGGTGAGATTAATTATTTTATCAAAATGTCCCCACTGTCATGCCACGCTGCTGCCTTCCCCGGGATTGCCATCCAATGGACGGCCCACTTTTCCCGCGACTGCCAGAGAGAGAGCCGGGATCGTCCTGCATGCACATGTGAGCTCGAGGTGTTTAGGAGGCGGACGCATCTGCATGCATTAGTAGAGGTGTGTGCTACATGAGCCGCGAATTGCGCGCAATCGCACAGTAGAAGCGATTCTGTCAAGCTTCGAAGCTTGGCTCAGACGAGAAGGAAGGGAGGAAGCGACTAAGGCGAAGTTGACTGTTGCAGGTACACAAACATGGATGTTTTGATGAGTAGGTACCTGAATCTAATCTCACGTCGTCATTTGTTGGCGAGTCTGGGGAAGACAGCAGCGTGGCATGACATTGTGAGAAAATATGTAATCTCAATTTTGCCTTTCTCTTTTGGTATCGATTTCAGAAACAAATCCAGGTGTCAACCAATCACTGCCCGACAGGAAAAAAAATCTCGAGGTGTTGAGCTCGAGAATATTTATACTTGTCAGTTTAAAATTATACCTACTTACCGTCCTCCATGAACGCACCAGATAATTTTTCTCCGGATAAATTTGATACTGGCAGCTGTGCATGAACGGCATATTTGATAACTTATCCGACGTTGCATGAACGCACCCCAGTACGCCAGTAATTGCGAGCGACTGCGAGTTGTAAAAATTTACAACTTTGCTTCCGCAAACGTAACGTCTGGGGCCATTGTGATGCTGATGTAGTTGTGGGGTTAAATTCTGACAAATTTGAGAGTGCTTCTCAAACTTCAGCACATATTTAGGTATTCAATATAATTAAAAAGTAGAAAGTAATTAATTAATTATATTGCACTGTAAAGTACTTTAACTAGTCATTATTTTAATATAGAGTATCTACACAAATATGACAACACAATGGATAAACTGCTCTCATAGAACTCCAACAACAACAACCAACTCAAATAACTTCATATTTTGAATGCAGAACTAAACTGTATTTTAGAAAATAGATCCTTGCTTTCATTCCAGTTATGTCTTGTAATGTAAATCTGTAAATAATAATTTTATGATGTGTGTTGAGAGCCATTGACTGCAAAGCTAAAACGTAAAACAGTTTAAGCTCACGTTAACGACACCGATAAATGCGACTAATGCGGTTTTTAACGAACTCCGTCCGAACACAACGTTGGAATTTTATAGTATTTGCAGTGAAACCATCTCGCAAATATGCCACCATCCCACAATATGGGGTTAAACAAAAAAGTGAGACACTATTGTACCGTTTTGTGTTGTGTTTGTTTAGATTTTTAATATAGATCTATGAATAAAATTATAGTGAATAGGGAAACAAAACTGTAGGTACACTTGTTGCAGTGTCGTTATACTTTTTCATGATGAACTACTGTTTACATTTAGAAAAAGAATATACTAATTTTTCAGGAGATAGGCGACATTACTTACATTTATTTACCGAAAGCTGATTTTGGATGCATTGTTATTTACATCTTTTGCCCCCAATATGTTACAAATCACTTTGGATATAAACCACGTCTTTCGCAAACATGAGAACCCTTTTTCGTGTATATTCTGCGGAAGTCAATCGACGATGTCGTAAAACTTTACGAAGGACTTCCTGCATATTAATTTGAAGATCTCCACGGACTAAGGCAATGGAATATTATGTAGCGAGCGAGTTATAGGATAAAGCTCTGACGTAACCGAGAAACTGAGGAACAGTCGAAATTACGTTGTTTTAATACAAACAAAAAAGCAAATAAAAATAATACTTACCTATCAATTTATTTTATATAATTAATTATATATTTACTGCGATAAAACTACGAGTACCTGTCAATAAAACTATGTTAGAATTTTCATTTAAGTTTTATTTTGTAACGCATCAAATTGATAACTATAAAATTGGCCTTGAAATAATACATAAGTAAACAATAAGGTACGCTGGCATTTTTCTGCCTACAAAATCCAAGTATCTTAGATTTTCGAATACAATATAGTACCTATGTAGGTATATATAGCTACAGTCAACATAAAGTTACTACTTTTTGATATCATATTACCTTTGAGCAGAGCTCAAAATTGGATATTCACTTTTTGGGCGGTGGTACTGCTTTCCATACTGTCATTATAACATTCAAAACAACATTTCACCAAACTGAGTTTCCCATTTTAAACTTTAAGCGTTGGGATTACTGCTATCAAAATTATGGTACAAAAGCTTGTCAATCGCATTATTATTCTGGTTATAAGTGTAAAGTGGGCGGTGATATAATAAATTTTAAATCCATTAGATGTTGTAAGCAAGTACACATGTTCGGGTTCGTGATCACACTCCATTTAACATTACGAGGTTTAAATTTGTTGAATTGTTACCTCTCTGATTTGAAACAGTAACTGCCTTCCTCTATTTTTTTATTTTAGAGAGCGAATATTTTGACTCAGCAACGGATAGTAAAGTCATTTTGCTTTTTAGGATAAATGACCACAATCCAGTAAAACAATTCAAAATATTTTGTAAATAGACAACAGTTTCTACAAAAAATCTGAAACTATGAAGGCTTCGTTAAACTTTTAAAGTAGGTATATTATTTTTCTATGTATATGTAGGCATTCGAAGTCGCATAACATGGGTGTTAGAAATGGGTTAGGTACGAAATTAACTTCGGAGTCCGGTGCAATACACTTAACACGCTAAGCTAAAATCATTCACCCGTCCTAATCCGATAAACACTTTAACGGTTCCGCACTCAATAATTTTGTTTTTCCCTTCGGTCACTCCAATTTTGGTAATATCCTTGCGTCAAAATTCGATTTACGTAAAAAATGTTTTTTTCCTCCCCTACCTAACCGAAATTGTTCGAGCGTAGAAAGCATTAACGTCATTGCCACTGACTTAACCCCTTACTGCATTTCAATAATAACATCGGATTCACATTTATCTTTTTGCCAATTGTCACATTAAAATAATATAATGACTTTTGTGACGCCAAGTAGATATTATACACTTTTCGTGATTAATAGTTTGCTTACCGTTTTGTCTTCATAATCGATTGTTTGTGGTAAGACGATTACGCTTGGTTTAGTTTAATCTAATGTTAAGTTTCACAAAGGATTATGCTATTAATTTTGGTTTTTTAAATGGCCACACCCCTTCAATTTCAATGATTATAATGATTAAAAGAATAATAATGTATTGGAACTTTTTAATTTTTTTAGATTATAAAAGTACACTATTATTTAATTTAATTTATGTACTTACTAAGGTAATTAATGTTTTTTATCAAAATAATCGATTATTAGGAAGAAAATTTATCTCAGATATATCTAAGCTATTTCCAATCTCAATAAGTAGGTATGTACATTAACAAAGACTCGTACCAGACTAGCTAAAAGAAATATGTAAAACCATAGAATTGTGGAAGTACGTGGGGCACACTGATAGTTTTCCTCAACTAATAAATAAAACAGTTATTAAGGAAAGTAACATATTTATTGTTTTTCAAAGTATTCTCCGTTACATTTTAAATACTTTTTCACTCGTTTAAACCATTTTTCAAAACATGAGGACCATGGATCTGAGGGCATGTTTTTCACGTGCTGATTGAAAGCTATCACAGCCTCTTCTGTAGTGCAAAACTTTCAGTGTACCTTATGTATACACCCACTCGTAACGGTTGTTAGTAAAAACACATAAATATGTCAACTATGAGTGGCCCAAACAAAATTTCGAATACTGTCTAAAATTGACCCCTCGTTAGCGGTTCCGGAACAAATTTTATCACATTTACACTTGAACCTCGTGAAACGTCCTTAAAAATACATTGTCCGTAAACTTTAGGGACATTTGGGTCCAGTCACACCTAATTTTGGATAAGATATATCCAAAATTTATTAATAGGTATACAATATGTACTAGTCTAGTGCATTACAAATATAGGGAAAGTATGTGATTTGATTACAATTTTTTTTCCTAAATAACTAAGGTTTTTCCCAAATTCGGGCGAGCGAACCTGGCTACTTGATACTTTAGGTTTAAGGATACAGAAAAGAAGTATCATTTTCATTCAATTATCTTTATACAATGAAGTATTCAGACACGAATACGTTTTAGTTCATCTTCTTAACGCCACAATGTCTCCACAAATTAACGCGGCAATTTCGGGGTTCCAATGTCCGAGAGATTAAATTTTATCTGTCCATTTGCTAATTGATGTCGTCACGGTTAAATTATGTCGTTATTTTGGTTACAATGTAAATCTGCCGACCACGTGTGGTTGGGTTCAATGTGGTCGTTACGCTTGATATCAAGTTAACTAGAATTTGAGGGTTCACGGCAACTAATAACTTCTTCTGAATCTGTGTTGTATTAAAAAGTAGTAGTTTGAGTATACTAAGTAATAGTATAAGAAGTAGTACTATTCTGATTTTAAACCTTCAGCCAGCAGCCACAAACATTTAATAATTACAATATTTTTTATGTTATTTATTTTTAATTTGGAATAAATGTTAAATATTAAACCGCTGGCACATTTAACCACCGTCGTGAGATTTTTGTTACGCCGTTGCCGACGTGCGGTCTGAGAGACCGCTATATTATTTAGCGCAGAAATATAAGTTATCGGATTTTTGTTAACTTTTATATCTTTTTTTGGAAATGAATAAGTATGTAAAAATAAAACACAGTTATGAATCAAAAGTTATTTATATTTTTTACTAAAAAATCTTTTTAGACCTGTAAATTTGGTGAAATTTCAATTGTGATCGAGAATACCTAACTAACACATAAATCTCACTAAAAATCAACAAAAAAAACAATTTCTCCTTATAATTATGAACAATCGTACAAAAGAAAAAAGAATGGCAAATAGGCTTGCGTAGAAAAAAAAATTGACATGGAATAAACATTACGCACAATCTGGACATACTTTTTTTGGTTTACATTCAAAACATTATGTACTTTTGGCAAGAATAACACTGGTGGGATGATTTCCGTTTCAGTTTCGGAAGTCAAAAGGCACATGTCTTTCTTTGGTTTGGATTCCAGCCTTAGCTTTTAGGCTGGGATGGGGTTAGGATGTATGAAAATCCATTACTATCGGCATTTAAAAAAAAAATAACTACCTACTTGGTTTCGAGACAGGAAGTATGTACTTCCCTGGTTCACAATTCGAATGTATTGAGAACATTTCTGAGCATCTTTGAGAAAAGAAAGTTGATCGAGTTTCGACCGCCTTTTGTTTTATTTATTCTTTATAATGTGTTCCCCAGCTTGGCCAGACTCGCCGTGGCTTGTGGTAAATGCGTGTGGTCTAATTGGCCTAAAATAGTGAGGAAGAGCGGAAGGGTTAATAGTAATTAAAATCAATTAATTAATTTGCAGTGTAATCTTCATGTTATCTTCCCCCTAAAGTGACAGTTACATGACATTTATAACGTGATGTGGGTTTTAATTTGTTTTTTATCTCTACATCTATTAATTAATGTGCTAGGTTACTCTATGATTCAGGACACTACTACATACGAGTATAAATATTACGAACGAACACCATATACATACAAAAACCTATGAATTGAAATATCTCTTAATGGTATGTCATGCTTAACTACCCTAATTCAAAAATGAACTTAAGTAAGTAAAATCTCTTTCTTTCTAGTTTTCATCAAAGCTAATATTCTCATGTCATCCCAGTTTTCGGCTGATGAAACTTGTCAATTATTTTCAACTGTGGAAATCAGATGCGAAGTGAGACCTGGTGTTAAGTAGCGTAGTTCAAGTGTTTCGATATCTACAATAGTTCTAAAGTTATAGAGAATTTTTTTTTGTCCAAATAAGGAACCCACTTCGGCAAGCTGTAGCGAAGCGGGGAAACAATGTTTCAATTAGGTATCGTTAGAACGCGCCGAAAGAGCCTATCCAATGGTACAACTTCCATTTTTATAGGTTAAATTGTATAGTATAACTAGTGGTATGCTGAAACAAATGTACCAATATAATAATATAATATAATATTTCATTTCACAGAAATCAAATATTATATAGAGGATTATATTGGTACCTCTGTGAGTTCACTCACATACAAAGCGAGTGTGTAAGGCATGAAATAGATTCCATGTCAAAAAGTATTTATGCTCCAACCATCATTCAAATCCACAGAAATCCAATACTAGATTGGTAACTCTGTGTTCAAATCAAACAAACTATATTAAATACTATTGGGCATTATAAACATGACGTCAACTGTAAAATGTAACTGACAATAGCAGTCAATCGATTGACTATAAACTGTCAACTGTCAAATCTCCTTTGAAAATGGAAGCTTAATGGTTTGTCAAAACATATAATCTGTTAATGACACTGAATTGTATCGTATAATGTCGCGACTCTACTTGACAAATGTTGTGATGAAAACTTTCTCACAAAAATAGTGTCTCGATTTATTCACTTTTCATTGTATTTGAATCCTTTTATGTATTATGTAAAGTAACGTTTTAATTGACTTTACAATATTAGTCAGCTAGATGTAGTTAAAGGGTACCTAATAGGAAATATTTTACAACCCCCAATAAAATCCACCGGCATTATTGACGTGGAAAACTGAAACATAAAAATTTAAGTAGTTTGGACTCACTCAAAAATATGAAGGATACGGATCGTAAAAGTGGGTAAATAATACAAAATACAATAAGTGGCAATATTGAAGGCGAGAAATGTCCGCGAACTGCTAAGGTTCGGAGCACAATGCGATCTTTTTTCCCAGCTATTTAATTCTTAACGTAATAATTATTTAGGTACAGTTTTTGCAGTCTAATTAAATAAGGAATGAACTTATAAAACAATAATTGCTTTCAAACTAAGTACTTACTTATAATTTTTTTTTAGATTAGACGCAGCAGGATGTTTTAGACATATGCTGCAGATGATTCAATGGCCGATGGATGGATGCCATACATTGTAAAAAGGGTCTCTTTTTTACCACATGTACATTTCGCGACGAATCGCTAGAAACTTGTCAAAATTCATCTCATCACCGCTATTTAGAATAGAAGGGTGATTATAATCAAAGACGCTATAAGGTAAAAGGGTTCTTCCATCAACAAGTATGGCCTAAGGACCAAAATATGAGGATGTAGATATACTAAAGAACAAATATAATATTGATTATCTGTTTATTTACCTAATTAATTACTTTGTAAGTATTTATATTAAGACGCTATAATTGTTGCAATAAGTTGATCACTTATTACTATAATGCATGAATAAATAATAATTACTGTGAGTGTGTTTAAATAAGCAATAAAATTAACAATTATAAAAGTGATTGCGTAGTGTTTTGTAAGGACACAAACATCACATACAGTTATTTTCTTTTCTTTTTTTATACATTAAAAACACAATACCTAAATTGTTTTTTTTTTCAGTCTTACACAGTGTATCGCAAACCTAACCCACGTCGACAGTGTCCTAGGCGTCATAAGGACGCATTGGCACCGCAGCGAGTCTCGATCGTAAACATTTACGACTCCCCAGGGATTAAGCACGGTATGTTTCTGGATAAGCGTGTTTTATTAAAAAACATCTTACTGTCTCCATGTTTTTTTAGATAAAATCTTTCTAGTTTCGCTTATTTCGATAGCTTTTACGCAAATGAAATATATTTTTGTAAAGATTCATAATCGCGTTATATGGTCTACCTATACCATACATACCCAAGAAAGAATTCCTTGTATGCGGCAGCCGGAAATCGTTTTCCTTTCGAGACTACATCTTTGTAAGAGAAGCTCTTAAATATACAAACCAAAGAGATAGACGCAAATACAACTATGTGAAATAGTTGAAATCTATATTCTCACCAATGTAGCTCTAACTTCGTTATCTATTAAGCAGATATAGCACGGTGACCGGTGCTTAATCCGATTATTGACCGCTGGTCACTACTCCCAATGTCTATTCACACACTTTTATAGAAACTTGGTGGACGTGCGAAACTATAAGCCTATTACATTTGGGACTCCATATTTGTACGAAGCATTCTTAATGTTTATTATCTATGACACAGACAAGCAAAGCATGTCTTTAGCGAAGGATTAATGTTAAGGATGATTCTTGCAACTACAAGTAACAAATGCTCTTCCATTATAAGAGTTCCATACAAGCTCTAAGTAGCTCTATCCTCTAATTCATCATTATCTTTCACCAATCAGATTTGAATTACGTTTCGAATATCTTTATCAGTGACGAAATAATCGCCTGTTAACACTTCGCTGTTCCACCCTGTAAATACTGATTTTAGGTATGTTAAAGTTTGTTTAATTCCCAATGTTATTCTGTTTAACAAGCTTTTGTAAGTTCTTCCCACAATCATTTAGGTAAGGCGTGTAACAAGATTACTACTGTCCACTGTCCTCCAACGTTAACTGTCAATAGAGCAGTAGCAGTTAGTATACGTATATACTTATGTAGAGATAAATTTACGAGTAGATATTTAGTCCGCTTGCTTAGTAGACGTTCTGAGCTGGATTGAATCAAAACTGTAGTTACGAATAATTTTTTTGCTAAGTATAACTGAACTATCGTTGCCATGACATTATTTAGGAATCGAAATTGTTCGTTTTAACGTACTCGCTCCCATAATTATTTTACTGAAAGTTGTACAGTTATCAACACTTGTAAGGTCAAAACCGATACATTTTGGAACATTGTATCATCCACGTAAAAACATTTTCCTATTTTTTGCGGCAACTGAATGTTTATTGTGATCAGAATGTATCTCTTAAATAATTCGGAGATATCTCCAACGAGGACATTGCTAACAATAACGCTTGCGCCCAACTACGATAAAAGGCGAAGGTGGAAACATTTCTGTAAGAGGGCGGGCGGCGAATATTATGTGGACATGCCTACTCGGTATCGTAAACACAATAAGTTTTTTTTTGGTAACGGGTGAAACCTTCCAAAGACACCCAGCCTCCCGGGGGAAACACTGGGTTATGTGGGATTTTTACTCACTAAAACCGGCTATCGAGGGGGATAGCCGACGTCGTACATATCGAAGGACTCCGGGATCTTCTGAGAAACGCACCGGTGCTAGCCTAGATCGCAAAATTACTACGTATATTATATAATTATTTCCTATCAATAGTAGAATTATTCTAAGATGGCAAAACTTCGATGTGTGAGAATTACAAGATCGACGAATAACTAGGTCAGAATGACTTACAAAAGTAACTAATTGATCCTTGCTACTGTAAATGTTTCATAAATTACAAAATAAACCATTCTCCGATAGTCCCTTTTCTTATGTCATTGTAATGCATTATTATTCTTATGTTCTTATTATTTTCCAAAAGAAGTAATCAAGGTACAAGTAGCTTTAAGTATGATTAACAATACGTTTATTTTCCATCATATTATAGAACTTTACTTTTTAACCGAGCGGTCAGTATTGTATTAATATCCATAACGGTTTTAGTAGAGTATTGAGTATATCCCCGTACTTTCTTCTCTAAGCCAAAAATGTGTGTTATTTTAAATACAGCGAGATATATCCTTATTATTCTTACCTACTCTTTCCCTAAAAGGAAAATCTTCATCGAAATGCTAAGAAAATATTGGATAGAGATTAGGCCATATACTTTTATTGGGTTTTCCACTATATTTATTTAACGTTCTTTTCTCCGTTGATTGTCCGGAAACCGTAAAAGAACTTATCAGCCACTTGAAAATAAATCTTTTTGTTTGTTAACACACTTTTCCCGTGGAAATCTTCCGGGGGACCTTTTTAAGTTATAGCACAAATAACTGAAGAGTACTTTTCCGCGATAACGTCCGTTCTACGTTAATTTATTGCTGTGGTTTATAAGGTTTCGCTTTTTGGATGTCTCGTAACATAGGCAGCTTTGAGGATGCTTGAGGACAAAATAAAGTTTGAATAAGTGTTATGGTACTCCGCTGGCATTTTTCACTGCTAACTAGAGTATTTACTTGAATATGTGAATGTACGAGTATTACATTTGTTAATTGAAATTATTATTACTGTATATCTAACAAAATTAATTACCCTCAGATCGAAAGATGTGGTTCTTGTGTGTCTAGTTAAATATTTTATCTATGTCCAACCAAAACTAATAATAACAATACAAAATCTATCTCAGCGCTCGCACAAACGGAAGCGGCACCGACGGGTCGCAGTGATCTTGCACCGTCGTAAAATTTTACGATAACTCCGCACGCACGTGTAATATCACTTGGTACGTCCCTCAAACACAGTGACAGTGATGGGATATCATATTTATGATGTCCGACAATTTATACGCTCGGCCTTTTGAATGATGTAGAGTGTGGTGCAACGTTTCTACTATCGATGTCGATAAATTACATAGATTTTACCATTATATTATTTTATTGTCTTTCGTTTTGAATTGAATAACAAAATGAATGCTTGAGATTATTATTGGCGATATAGAATTCCAGCCAACGCGATTTTGATGGATTGGATTTTAGATCCATAACCAAACAACAACTTTTAGCCTTGTAAAGGAAGATAAACCATTAAGTTAAGTCCATAAATTTTGATCGGTAAAACATAAAATTTGCATAAACAAATCTTTCTTTTCCGTATTTTTGTCATTGTTTATAAGTAATAATGCGGTAAATAAACTGTTAAATATTTTATTCATTTCGAAAAATAATGTAATATCGACAGCAGATTTAACATCTCACCCCAAATCTATTCACATATTCGAAGAGACTATGGGCGATCGCGGTGACGTTGTAAATGCGTACTTATTGTTTATTGCTAATAAATATTATTGACGTCTCTTTCTCTCGCGGAATTAATTCCGGAGCGTGTCCGTAATGAATACACGGTTTTATGTCTCTTTTGTTCGATCGATTGGTGTGAATTCCGCGAAAATTATTTACTTATTGATTTACTTTACTATACAGTAAAATTATTGCCTTCGTTAGGATATTTTTATCAGTTAAAACTGTTTGCATATGCCGAGGTATTTTTAAATTTGCCTTCGTCATTTTACAAAACAGCGAGCGTTTGTAAACTGACGACGCCTTTGTGAAAAGACGAATAATACAATTTGGCGACGACATATAAACTAATAATCCAGATGATTATGTTAAATATGTAGAAAAATATAAATCTGTCCTCTTAAATCTTATCTTTCTAAAATCTTTCATAAAAGGTCATCATGGTTCATTCGACCCGATTGCAACCAACTTACTTCTTACTTTTTGGTCATTAATCTACCAAAAGTTAGAAGTCAGTAGAAGAACAAAAGTTACTTTAAACATTGTGAAGTAGAAGGCACCAACATTTTACACGAGAGTTGACACAAACACAACACACTATGCGCCTGGGCAATAGGAAGGTAATATTTCCCGTAAAAGTGAGAATAACAGTACCGACCGACCCAATAATCCATTTTGGCATCCTCATATCACCAATTAAAGCCCCATTCAGTGCAACATCTAATGGGTTAAGCCAACGTTCCATTTGGTGGAACGATGACTTAATTTGATTATAAGGCAATTCGGACGTGAAACTGTTCACATAAGCGGTCTTAATACTAGGATTGGTAGGACGTAGTCTTCCACACAGAATGAGGATGTAGGCTGTATAACCAAACATCCGATTTTATTCCAAAACTTTAGAGCTTTTATAATTTTTTGTTCTTACTTATTTATTTATCTTGAACTCCGTCAGTCACATCCACGCTGTGAGTTGAGAAACTTTTTGATTTAATGTTAAAATTTTAAATGGGTATATGAATTTCACTAAAATTTATATAAAATATTATTTATATGTATTTGTAATGTAAAACAACAATATACGTAACAACTATAAGCTTGTCAATAAATATAATTTTGTAAATAAATGCATGATACTTATTTTCATTATTTCGTACATATTCATTTAATTTAATGTACATGTTATTCTATAACATTGTGCCAATTTATAAAAGTAAATATTTCTACGTACAAAACCTATGAAGAAATATTTTTCCTTGTAGATAACCGTTATCAAACTTATATATCTACGAGGGAGTCGCCGAGTTTCCATTTTTTAAATGCGATATAGAGAAATTACTAGCATGGTGACAATATCGTGATAAACAGTGAATAGTAGAATATAAACGTGTTCGTTTCGTTGTGTTACGAACTAACATAACAGCTAATTTACATCCGTTATCGGATCAAATTAGGCCCATATGGCACGGTTTTTGGAAATAAAACGTTTTGTTCTAAGTATTATGGAAATTATTGGAATCAGTTTCTATTATTTTTTTATTATATAAGGAGAGTAGACGAGCAAAAGGGCCACCTGATGACAAGTGGTCACCGTCTTTACCATTATACATAATAGCGTCATATCATTTTATTTATTATAAAAGCTTTAATTGAACATTCATTGCATTTATTTTAGTATAGACTGTTATTAGTGTAACGTATGTGACACATTTTTAAAATTATTGGTCGCACGTAACTACTATATAATTAATTAGGTTATCTGTGGTAGTATTTCTAATTTTGCCTGAATAGAAGTTATATAGTTAATATGCCTTGTTTGTGTTTGATCTTTGGTTTTTTCAGCATGGACATGAAAATTAAAAGTAAAAGAAAAAATAATTACAAATTGGTGCTAAAAAACATAAGTCTCCAATATGAGAGGGTCGACAAATTGCTATAATTACCATTTCCCTTGCAAGTTGATTGTACAAAGATAATGATTTCACGCAATTTTGGGGTGCCAGTACCTATCTGTCCAATCAAAAGCGGTGTGTCAATGTGCCACTCTGTGACAAATACGTAATTAATTGTATTATTTTTATCATTTTATTTCATCTTACAGGTTTACTTTGGGGAGCAAATAGATAATTAGGTAAGTATCTATTTGTAAATAACTTTCCGACTTTCAATTTTTTTTAATTTCCATTCTTCTTTCCTTTTGTACTTTTGGCATCCTACAATAAATTAAGTAATTAATTTATTATAATATAATTAATTTTTTCAAAGGCACCTCCTACTGAAAGCTCGCGTGAAGAGACGACTGTAGAGAAAGCAAAAGAGACACGCCGTGATTATGATGATGAAGCTGCAAGAGATTCTTGCAGCTTCATTATCTCTGGCCATCCCGTGGGGATAAATCGTAAATATATAAATGTATGTAATATCTTAAGAATGGGGGCTAAAGGAGGGATTATTTAACTGAGTCTTCGAGCTCTACGTATATGTATAATTATTTATTATCATTGTTTTTTTAATGTATTTAATTGTAATTGAAATTTTATTGTATTTATTAAACTTAAGAATTGATAATATAAGCTATTTACCAATTTCAAATTATGTAGATATAGGCACATTTATGTGATAGATAAGATTATTACCTTTACATACAACGTGAAATTATTGTGTTATGTATGTATGTGCAAATAAATTGTAATTCTTTCATTATTCATTCACGTGTCCCATTTCAAAATACTTAGATTTTAAGTCGCGAAACTAAACCTTAATTTTTTGGGAAACCTACTCAATAACTGGAATTCTATTCATAAAAAATGCATCCTCTCTATTGTAGGCTTTGCTTGCACATATAATCGACAATAGTTTCTCAACTAATATTGCATAGAAATAAGGTTTCGGTGTATTTTTAACCCCCGATTGATCGATGGAGGGCAAAAATTTTTAATTCAATAACTAAAATCTTAATGATCTGATTATCGTTTTTCCTTGTCATAATCAGATCCTCAAGTCAAAGTCGGTTTTTTTTTAAATTTTTAAATTTGAGTAATTGTATATTGATTAAGTATATTTATTTATTGTATTTGTTTATGTATATATATTTGTTTATTTATATTGATACGGGACATTCATGTATATAATGTATAAAACAGATCCTAATTACTCATGGAAACAAGATATTAAACAAACAGAGCCACGGAAAACATTCATTTGACCTGCAATAAAACAAAATAAAAAGGAGTTACGACCAGCCCCGTAGCAGCATCTGGCGGTCTTAATTCGTATTTACGTAATGTTTTGCAAGCTAATGAAAGCGTCAGGGGCTTACAACCTGCACCAAGACAATTTTGGGACACAGTGATTTATTTCATACTACAAATAAATAACGAAATGCTGTCTACAATTCAAATTCCCTGCTCATAGTAGTATGTATGTATTATGTACCAAGTACATAATTATGTGTCTTTATATGTAATTTTTTTTAATGAGAATAATTAACACGTTAAATTAAAAAGAATATTTTTCAAGATAGGTTAAGATCTTGAAAAATATTGAATATCTAACTTTTTAATTTAATGTGTTAATTATTCTCATTAAAAAAAATTACATATAAAGACACATAATTATGTACTTAACACATTTAATTAAATTTCTTATTCACGAAAATTAACAAGTTGCAAAAAAAAATTAATAACATTATTTCATAAACTTTCCTTCTATCACAGTAATAAACCGTGTCTCAGCATTAACAATTCCCAGGAGATTCTAAAACAAAGAACTTACAGCATTTTTACGAGCAACTTCTGGTTTAATGGTCGCAACATCTAATTACTATGGGACAATTACTGTATCTGCCCAAGGAAAAGATTATGAATTTTAATAGAATTTGTTCGCGGTTAACAGCTTTGTTTATGAAGTAACTATAACAAAAAATATCTAGGTATCTTATATATCGTAACATAATTTGTTTTCCATCGTTAATAATGCCACTTTCCGCTCTTACGTCAAATCAATAAAAGTTTCGCACGAGTTTCAATTCTCCACACTCTTCAATTGTCAGTCAAAATTGACGCAACTTGAAAATTGTCCTTTCTGTAGTACCTACCATGACTAATCTTAACGTGATTTAAAAATGTCACTTTAATTTAACCCTTTGAAGTGTCGTCTAATACAGTACTAGCGTGGGAATGAACGTAATAAATGTGCACATAGTTTAAAACTCATAATTGCAAAAAATATGTTTCATACTACCAAATGCTTAAATTAATTGCTCCTATTAGGATAATTTTAATTTCTGAACCGCAGATGTGTTCAATATCTCTATACTGCAATGTAATACAAATTTTAATGTCTTGTATTTAGTATTTTACGATCAACATATCAAAAAACTAGTAAAAGTCATCCCTTTTATCATTAACATTAACAGCACAGACAGGCTATACGCTTTTTCGTTACTGCTTTAGCATGATTATGCAAATAACTATCGTATATTAACAAATCAACCGTTACAAATTAATGTTTACAGTCATTAGCATATTTTTCAATAAAAAACGCGTGTCATCTGTATAGTTGCGATAATGTGTTATGCAAAATTTTTGTTAACATCACTGAGTAATTTTTTTTCGCATAGAAATTTCCTCAACCGATTTATTTTTACGACATCCATCAATCAATACACGAAAGATGTCCGCTTATGTAAATTATTTGAAATCAGAACCTTTTAATTAATTCATTGTTGCTGTGAAAAACTATTCATAGAAGCGTTCGATCATAAATTGTTATTTTATGATGTCATTTGGTCTCGTCACTTTGCTAGGGTTGACCCCCGACATTTGCAATAATATCTTCCGCGTGATTTGTTTCTTTCGTGATTTTAAAAGCAATATTTTAATGGTATGTCAAATTAATGTCGATCCTTTAGTACGTTACGTATTGACAATATGTCGATAGGGTTTCTAAAAAAGAAATTCTGTATGTTGTATCAACGAACCCTTTTTAAATTTCATGCTAGAGCTTTATATTACAAATTGAATCAGTACAATGCGACAGTACCCTTTTTATTTGTCTATATGGCATCGTATATTCCTAAATCTATGTTCTGTAAGTTAATTTTAAAATTATTGGACACTATGCTGAGTGTAGTGTGTTTATTGATAATTCCAATTGTCGATAGTCCATGATCTTCATTGTATCAAGATTAATACGCGCGACTATGCACGTATAGAATCCATTTGCTACAAAAATATGATACCGCTCCCTGCTCACTCTCGCTGAGGTAAGAGAAACAAACATCTAAAATGAAACGATAATATCTATATACTCGATCATTGCATTATTGAAACAATAAATAAAGCAACAACTTACTTTTCTGTCATACTGCTGCGACTGAAGTCTGTTTATACGTATCTACTTTGAGATTAGGTTATATTTTCTAGAAAAGTGATAACTGAATGAGATCAGCCGTTTGATAACTCGAGCTTAATAGATAGAATTTTTTTGGTATAAGAATTTTGCGCACAAGAAATAAAAATAAAAAATCGGTAAGTCTCTCAACGTCAATCAATTGAATTTGCATAGTCTAAGATGTAGGTAAATGCATTAAAATCTCGTTGAGTTTTCAAGTGGCATCAAGTATAAGTATGCGGGCGATCTATGTTCAGCGGTGACTCGAGTGACTTCTTTGTTGTTCCTAATTTGCATGGCTACTCGTTCTAACAAAAATGTTGTAATAAAATAAATATTCTTACATTACACAAAAAAAATTCCTAATATGAAAATTCCAACAATAGATTCAGTACATTTTCGAAACTAGTTAAGAACAAGTTTCGTTTTTAGTTCGATGTGGTTAGATTTAATTTCACGTACAAAATGGCAAACAAATCAGAATCCAATAACCATATCTATCATTTTCCTCACACATCTATTCGTAACCTAAATCAAACACCGCCAGCTTCACAACAAGTGCCTTGGGAGTGACATTTTGAATTTGCATACAATTTCAATGGGACGCCATGAATCAAATGTCGGAGACGAAGATGTATAGGGGATAGTTCAAGTACTCGCCTTATGATAGGATATGATGAAGGTATATTGAAACTTAACGAATTGACCACAATGGTACTTGAATAGATTGTTGGAAGACGTAACCTGAGTTATCTTTGTTTGGGCCACAGAATCAAATTTTATATACTTACCTATCAATCTTTTAGAGGAAACTTATATTTGATTTTGAGATCAGTACTAACACATACTACCTATCTTATTATTAGTGTTTAAGTATGTGTAAGTATACCTAATGTAAAATGGAATAGATACCTACACTTTTTTTCCATGCTATCTAATCATGAGCGGGTCTTCAAAAATTGCCTTCATGAAGTGTGTGAGATGATGTGTGTGTGAATTGAAATGATGGGTGTGTGAAAAATATTCGGTTTCGACAACTATAAGAAATATATTTTTTCTTTTATAAATACCTAGAGTAGATACATTTCAAACATCAATAAATTAGGGTACATGACTAAAAATATTTATTGCATCAATCATCTTACTGACTCGCCTGACTGGCTCGAGACTGCGCAGGAGAGAGAGCGATGGCGCTCTTTGGTATCGGAGGCCAAGATCCACTTCGGGTCGCTGCGCCAGCGGAGTAAGTAAGTAAGTAATCATCTTACATGGACATACTGAAGATAGATCTGAAATCCGTGAATCGATATCCTAACTAACATCAGCGATATTAATGGTTAAATTTAGTAGTGGGGGGATGCTCCGTCCCTTTCTAGCAAAACAGTCTAAATATGTAGCCAAGGTCCTGCTTGTATGGCGCTACTTAGGAGTGACGTAACTCTATAGTAGCGCCATCTCTTTCTTCCGTCTGATTTCCTGTAGCTATTTTATTTTTATTTTTCAACGACTTTTAATTCTGTTTTCTCATATTTGACCATCGATTTACGAGTATATCTATTTCTTAATTTTTATGAAATGCATTTAATATTTTATACATGTCATGTACCCAATTATACACGTGCATGGACATAGACTTGTCTTTAATGTTATTGTTGTCTTTTCTTTTTTTTAACGTTTGTAAAGCAATTCCTTCCAGTCCTTTTCAATGTCAATTCGGAAACCAACATTTTCAAGGATCGGGGTATGTCCTGGGGCGTTGATGCGTCAAAATCAATCTCACTTCGGCTAACACTTGTGGCCCTTTTGCCGCGTTCGCTTTTCGCCTTTTGGTCAACGTCATGTTGTTTGAAGTGCGGTTGGTCATTTGAATTTTCAAAGGCACGGACGGACATGATGTTTGATAAAACGTACCGTACGATAAGTAGAAAAAAAAACAGTTTTTTTTGTATTGTTATTAGTCATTTATATTACTTAAGTAAGCACATTTAGTAAGAACCTTATTTTTTATTTTTTAAATTAATATTACGTGTTAGTGTAAAAATTGCAGTGCCTACTTACACAATGTTGTTGTGTATGTTATAGTGATAGATAACGAATATAATTTATATTTTTAATTAACTCATGTGTCTGAATTCACTGATAATGACTTAATCAACTGATCCTTCTATAATCCGAAACTAATTAAAACACGCATGGTATGTAGTTCACCAATGCTCTACACAGGATCCTATGGGAATGAACAAATCCCTATCAAAATAATTACTCGTACCAAGACGGGTAGGGATTATTCTCGAACCCTTTCTGTGGTGCCAATTAATTTGACGTGACTTATTAAGCTTAGTAGTTCATTAGCAACCCTTGGCTACTATTTCGAAATTATGCATGTAAAAATTTGGTTATCGATCTCGCACGCGTGAAGGACTTTACATAGTTTGTAAGTAAACATTTGTTCTCTAGATTCTACTTTTATAATGATTCTGCCTTTTAGATTTGTGTAAATTAAACTCGGATCCGAACTTAATGATTTTAATGCAAGTGATAATTAATAATTAAGTTATTGGTAGGTATTTAAATAATGTGTTTAAGTGGTTCTTATATACTTTAAGGTAATCACGAGTGAAATCACTGTGAAAACAAATCTTTTTAAATTTATTGTTTAACATATTATTAGTATTTTTTAGGATAGCACCATTGTCATACAAATCTAGATCCAACCAACATTGTCTTTAATCGAGCACCGCAATCATAAGTAGTTATTACAAAATTGCAAGAATGTACGAATTATCTTCATTGGATTATAAAATCGGTGATGTGTATATTTGGCGTCTCTGACTCACACTTTCTTCGCAATATTATCTTGAATTTCACAAAAGGTATCCAAAATACACGAAGCTGCTCAAACAAAAACGGGTTCCGCGTATAAACTAGCATGAGTAGCATAAAGTTTATTCTCTAAATATTCTCGGGGGACAAGTCTTGTTCAAAGCGAATATAAGGTGAAGATACCACTACCATTTGTTACCATTGACGTAAGGTATGAATGTAAGGTATAATGTACGTATTATACTACATAAATAGTACATTATACGTAAGGTATAATATACTATTTATGTAGTAGTAATGTGTTTAAATAGACATTTGATATTATTGAAAATCAAATAAGGTATGGTTTGCAAATTTTTTGATAAATCCTAACCACTTCAAGAGTTCCTGCATTAAATTTTTCACCATAGGTATCTGAACAGTTAAAGACAACGAATAAAATATTTTCTACATACATACCTTCACGCTATGTTCCTTGCAGGTAGAATACAGAGAGAACGGAGCGCCATGAATCTCTGGCTAGGCGCGTGCCTAGCCAGAGATTCATGGCGCTCCGTTCTCTCTGTATTCTACGGAGCACGAGAAGCAAGAGCACGAGATTCTATGAAGCAAGAGAAGCGTTTCTCTTGCTTCTCCTGCCATTAGGGTCGTCTGCTCTGTCTAACTTTATCTGTGTATATAATTATTTATAAGTATCATAATATTATGTGTATAATTATGAATACCATTAATTTTCAGCGATTCCTCTGCTTAAACTTTACTTCAAATCAAACCTGTCCGAAACAATCGTTATACTCGTATACATCTACCTGTAAAATAAAATTGAAGTTAGAATATCTGAGCGATAGACATTAATATGATTGAAATGAATTCTCACTTCGAGTTTCAGAGTGATTGACATAACTACGTAGTAAGGGATTCAAATGCAAGGCTATTATCATATGTCCTCGAGCGGGGGAAGCAGCAAAACGTTTGTCTTTTTAGCACATTTGTCTAAAGAATAGTTGTATTTCTACGTCGTCGCATACATTTCCCTGTGAAAGCAGAAAAAGAAGGAAGTGATATTAAAGAATTGGCTGCCATGCTTTTCATCATACTCGAGAATTTACACAATTTACTAGGGTTGACAATATATACGTAACGCAGTAAATATATTTTATTCAACTTACGCCGATATTAACTAACCATAATAGTCGCAAAAATTATGTTAAAGATAACATTCCTTTTTCACCCAGTTCAATACCATTATGAAACCATCAAACATAACTCTAAATTAAAAATTTAAGAAACTCCCGTCGTAATGGTACGACGGGAGTTTCTTAAATTTCCCCTAACTTGTTCCTGGTCATCATCAGGTTCTTAAGATTCCAGATTTGGGGAGGTCACAATGGTCATTAACATCTGACATCAAATATACTCCAAAATCTTGGAAACCAATGGTCCAATTTTTATTACACCTAGCTTCTTCTCTTCTCGACAAAATTCTGTAATAAATAAACAAAAACCGGTCTAATCGGATTGTTAAGGTTATGATGCCACAGACAAACAGACAAACGTATCAAACTTGTCACACGCCCTTCAGTTATCGGTCGGGGGTTAAAAATAGGTATGCGAGAGTAATAGCTAGACATTTCCCATCAACACTGAAGCCATCACCGTTGCAATTAGTATTCCCATTTGCTCCCAAAGCGCAATTGTAGGGGGCCCATGACCATTCAATCAACATTGGGACATAATCATAAAGTGTCCCAGCACGCGGACTCGTAAACATGCGTTGGACTAACGGACGATAGGATATTTATTGCGCGGTATATGAGAACGCGGCGAGATGTAGTGAAAATCTGATGTGTAAAGAAATCTAGACACAGTAGTGTGTCCGCCAAGTTCGGAAGAAAAAGAGCGACCACGCACTGACTTGTGTTATATAAAAGGAACCATTTCGAGCAATTTTCGACCCCCCTATAACTCAAAATCTATTGAATCTACAGACCTGAAGTTTTGTATGTGTATGAAGACCCACCCAGTTACACAGGATCCCAAATTTCATAAAAATAGTAAAAATTTGTTCCTGAGATATATTTTTTCAGAAACATATAAAGAGATTTCGAAATATTGAGATTCAGAGATATCGAACTCTGAAAATGGCAATTTTTAACACTGACTCACTCATTAAAAACATATACCACTTGTATTTGACTTAGAAACTTGAAATTTGGCATGGAGTTAGATAATTATAATAAAGGAAAAAAAGTGTGAGGCGAAATAGAAAACAAAGTTAATAATGCTGTCCCGAAAGTCTATGTTCATATACAAATGAAATACGGTACCGGCACGTATCGGGTGCAAATATAACTTTCTCAAGTTATGATACCATAGACAAACACACATACAGACAGACAAACGTGTTAAACTTATAACACGCCCTCTGTCGATCGGTCGGAGGTTAATAACTTATCCAGAGAAAATTCAAAGCGTAAAGAAATAAAGTAATAAACGTATAATCAATCTAAAATTCTATGCCGATATGCAACACGTCATTATAACAGTCCTCCCATAAATTCCCACTATCGACAAACGCGTAAAACGAGAATGACCGAAACGGAAGACATTCACCAATAAACGTCATTGGGGATAATGATGTCGCACTCGCAATCCGCTTCCCATATTTCCGAAATATTTTTACGAATGCACCATGCACAGATCGTAAAAGGTTTACGATCAACGCTTCCGAGGGAACCTACGTTTATTAATGACTTATATGTATGTATTTACCTATGAACATGGTAGGTATATTAATTAGTTCAAGACATTCAGTCAAAACAGCTGCTGACTAATAGGGTAATAAACAGCTTATTTATTTATTTATTTATCGTTCGGTCGTCAGCATCACACAATCACACTATTATTTTACAAAGGCAAAATATTCTTCATCCATGCTATGGCTACGTCATCCAGCAAGTGTAATCTGTCGATTCCTCCTGGTATGGCCCATATTTCGCAGTCCTCCGTTAGGTGGCTCATTGTTTGCACGGCCCCGCAGGAGCACGCGGGGTCAGCTCTAAAGCCCCATTTGTGCATGAGTTCACCACATCGTCCCTGTCCGACCCTCAGGCGGTTCAGTTTCGACCACATTGATCTGGGCAGGTGAAAACCGTTCACTATGCTGTTTGGGTTCTGGATCAAGTGTCGATTAGGGACCGCCGAGATGTTCCATCTTTCCGTCCATTTCTCCTCGACAGTTTACCCTCAGTAACAAGCCCATGCGCTTTTTTTGGATTTTTCGAAGACTTATGTACATATACCGATTGTTCTGACGGTGAAGAAAAACATCGTGAGGAAACCTGCATGTATGAGGAAATAATAAAAAATCCAAAGGGGTGTAAAATCCACCAATCAGCACTGGGCCCGCTCGGTGGATCATGGCCCATAACCCCCCTTGCGCAAGGCCTGTGCCCCAACAGTGGGGACATTGATAGGCTGCTGATGATGATGAACATAATGTATTATTCATCCGTGTGGCTAATTTAATTTAAAATTTAATTACAGATAACCCATACGGACAAATTCTAAGGATACGGTCCATTATGAGTCATTTTCATTACACATATTGGAAATTGCGTAATTTTCCCTTTCCTATTTAATCCAATAGAGACAGGATCTAATGAGAGGAGAAGCAAACAAATGAGGTCCGGCAATTTGAATTCCTTGCTTAATTAAGTGTAATTCAAAATGATGATCGCATTCAAATTTGGTCGCAAATCAGAGTGCCCGTATCTTCACGCTATGGGAAAGTGGAGCGGGCAGTGAATAGAGATGATTATTATTTGGGGTCATTTGGATAGGACAAAAGCGAGATGGACGGAGCACACCCCTTTATTCATTAGATTATGAGTAGCATAGAGTCGCAGTATAATGCTTAATTTTTAATCAAAACTCTTGAATCAAATTTCTAGAACGAAACCAACTTTTAAAATCCCTCCCAATCTCGTAGGTACATTTCTCCCACCTAATGGGAGTACTCGATCTATTGGCCGAAAAATATCCTATGAGTTGCAATTAGACTGTAGATATGATTTTTCGCTAACTAAGCGACTTTAATTACCTACAAGCTAGTATTTGTTTATTATATAAGAAAAAGCAGACGAGCAAACTGATGTTAAGTGGGCACAGTCGTCTGCAGACATCTCCTTACTTTAAAGTTATTAGAGGACTTTCGATATGCTGCTAACTTTGAGGATTTAGATTGAGTACCTCATGTGCCTTTAATTACGCTGGCTTTCGTGCCCTTCAAACCGTAACACAGCAATTGCTTTGCAGCAATAGGTAAATACAGTTGTACCACCCTAAGCCGACTATTCATAAATTCATATCACCTTCATTCTCTCTGTTATAATTATAATACATACAACCAGACACATAACTTTTTGTAGCACGAACGAAAATTTGGTAGTGTCCTTTATCTATAACAAATCACTACCAAATGTTCGATCGTGCTTCAAAAAGTTCTATTCTGCATATAACCAATAAAAATATATAAAAAAAGTATTATAACTCCATAGGTATCTCCTATCCTGTTAAATTTTTTAACTCGTCCAACTTCTGTCCAATGGAGTGGACAGTTTTTTTCTGTTTTGCAATTGATAGTTGCCAGCATCCAGCAATTAAGGGGCCGTGCGCCTATGCCGCATATTTTAAATATTCCTTTATTATGCAGATTAATGTAGGTATTGACTTTTAAACGTGCTATTCACTGGACTTTTCATATCTGGCGCAATCGCTTCAGTTAATATTGTTTTAAAGTACATTATGTATGTAGTACATATATATTGCATGTAGGTAGTAAATTATATATTCTTTGAATAGGTAAAGTTATTTTGTCTTTATTTATTTTGGCCATTACGACTACCAGAATCGGACTGCCATATTTCACATATTATTTTTCAAAATCATCATCATCTTGTACTTTGTCTAGTTAGTGTTTAATAAATTTGTCTATTTAGTAGACCTGTGTACAACTAAATTTTCTTTTAGCGAATGGTACCATATCAGTATCACATTCTAAACTCCTCACCTCACTTTAAGAAGTTCATTCATACTCTATATTCATTCACACCTGTCCATTTAAAAAGTAAACTTGCCAAATTGCAATTTTAGTACCATTGGAATAAGACACATTATGTCACATTATGCTTGTGTGGAAACCAGGTGTCTTCATGGTCGGTAAGGCACAGTAAGGGTGCATAACATTATGAGTCATGTTATGCCCTAAGGTCAAAGTGACACGTGGTCACTTTCTTGTAAACTTTGACCGTTTAGTGTTGTCACGCATTATTGGCGTTTCTTTTTTATCATAGATAATTAATTTGCAACAAAGTTGCATGCAAGCTGCTACCTAACAAATTTTTTAGTACTCTGAGCAATGAGTTATAGTTTTCACTTCCCTACTAAATTAAATAATTTATTAATTTAATTGAGATTGTAACATGGTTAAATTTGCCTAAATTGGCATAAATTTTAAATCTGATATTTGTAAAACCTATGTATTGTAATTAAAATTCTATAACCTATGTAACCCTTGACATACTCGTATAACTTTGTTAGCAATAAAATGTATGAGTACTCGTATGAGTAAAACTAAATATAGGCACGTATACTACCTATATTTTAATTACACTATAATTAAAATTAAATCATAATTATTTGGGATATTATATCTATAAAGTTTTGTTTTAATATGTTTAGTTCGAAATAATAAGAGGGAACTTTATAAGAAAATTTAAGACGTTTAACATAATATTGCAGTTAAAAAACTTTAAATAATTGTCAGAGAATAAGAGAATAAAATTATTGCCATAGATAAACCGTCTCTGCCCATTCCCCTTTAAGAAATCGGTCTTCTAGAAATTGTTTCAATCTTTCAGATATTTAACCTATAACGCCATGAATTATAAAGTACGTATGTTACGTGCATTACCGTTAATATTACCGTACTGCGAACATCTGCCAATTGACCTTTACTGCTAATGCCCACGTGCCGCATATTTTTTGCAATGACCACAACTTAGCGTTCTCTTAACACTATAAACAATACAGGGTGGGTAGCAATTACGTATGGTCACGGCACAAGAATGCGGGTGCAAAAAATATAATCAGAGTGAAAATATGTACAGTCATCGAAGCAACGGTTACTGCAGTAAACTGTTCGAACGCAGATAAAGTAACTAAACATGGTGTAATGAAAATAGTGTTAGATCCGAAAAGACTACCCCTTTAAAGCTAAGGCTAGGTTTCGTAACTTAACAATTTTCTTTATACGAATTAGCTATGTTTGGTAACTGAACAATTTTCGTTATGTGAATTATTTTTGATTATCAATACCTACAAAAGACATTGCTAAGAATTCAAAAATAATGTTGTAAGTGCAAAACATTTTTTTTGGAATTCTGTTCAGTTATCGGCTTTAAATATTCCACTCAACCTTTCCCTTACAAATTACTCCAAAACTTCTTATAATATCTCCTTTCAATAATCGTATTTAAAAAGAAATAAAACTTCTTTTGCAGTTTTGCGTTTACTACATGTACTTTCCGTCAAGTTAATAAAACGTGAAAATATGCAGCAGATGCGCTTTGCTAATGACATCCATGACTAGCGATTTATACTGTTGTATTATAACTGCATACAGGTTTATTGATTACTAGATTATAGATTACTAGATTAATGGTATTAAATACACCTATTTCCCCAATAAAGGGACACTTAATAAAATTCAGACATCCATAATAACTTTCGAGGTCAATTATGTAACAGAAACAAAGAATAAAAAGGTAATATAAAAAATGAGTCAAAATTACACATATTTACGACATTATAATTTTTTTGGGTACACATTATCCTACGTGATTTTCAATAAAGTACATTTAGCACGTACCTACCTATAGGATAGTATTACTTATAACATTTTATTAACACAAGCCAAAGGAAATTCTTTTACCGTTTCTGGAAATTTATCTAAACTTTAAATGGGAATGATTGTATCGTATCTGTTTCATTTTCTTAACACGCTTTTCCACCAACTTTCCGTTGAATAAAGGTAAAGAAGAGCGCCAGTTTCCAATTTAAACTTTTCTATTCGTGTTTCGTTAAAAATAAAATGAAAAACACAAAACCTCTGAAACATTCTCGTGCAATCAGCAATTTTCAACCGCGTCGGTCGCAATCTCCATCAAGCGCTACAGATTAGTCACCCCTGCGAAATCCCAAATTAAATCCATCCCAGAAAATTGTGACAAACGCCATCCGTCATCCAGCCCCTCATTTGCATGAGAAAAACTGTTGAAGTACAACTATTTATCAAATGGCAAGAGAACTTCCGGCGGCCATGACAGTAGGCGCGACGCGTTTCCGCCCGCCATCTTTTGCTGAACGCTACACATCCGGCTGCGGGTCTGAAATCGTGGTCGATTCTAGAATCGTCAAAACCCTTTATTATTTACTCGAATTTGTATTTCAATAAAATAAGATCATTAGCCGCGGGCCCTATCAGAGAGACGCGACGCGGGCAGGCCACGCGAACTTCGAATTTTGATCTGTATGCAAACGACGACCAACTTCATTTTTTTTATTAATTATAAAATATTCTATTTTTTAAATTATGACCTCCAATTCACCTCGTACGGTGATTTTCCTTCTAAGTCGTAATCCTTATTGCTGAGGGTCGTGATCATTCTAAGCAATTAATCACTTAGAACGACTCTTTTGGCAGATTTAATCAAGTGGTTTGCCATTGCCCTTCCCATTTCACACACTGGTTATCTCAGGGTACAGGTTACCTCACGATGTTTTCCTTCACGTTCAGAGAAGTCGGTAAATGTACGTAAGTCTTCGAAAAAACCGAAAAACTCATTGGTACAAGACATGGACATTACGTACGATGATTAACAATTTACAAATTCATTAGACCTGATTCTTAATGGAACACTAAACAATATAACTCTAAATTAAAAATTTAAGAAACCCCCGACGCTCCGTTGTGGAGATCCCCTTATTTTTTCCTGGTCATCATCAGGTTCTTAAGGTTTCAGATGTGGGAAGGTCATCATGATCATAAACATTACAGCTCAAACTCGAACCATATTACTGTTACCATTACAGCGATCCCATCACACTCCAACATCCAAAAATACTCCAAGATCTTAGAACCACTGATCCAATTTTCACCTGACATGGCTAAGAACATTTAACAGGTTAGGTTAGTCTGAAAGAAACTTGTCAATTATTTTCAACTGTTGAAACCAGATGCGAAGTGACACCTGGTAGCATAGATCAGGCTCATCATAACGCAGTTTCAAGGGTTTCGATATCTACAATGTATCGTTAGAACGGCGCCGAATGATTCTATCCAATGGTACAGCTTCCATTTTGATAGGTTAAATAGTTCAAGAGCTAGTGGTAGCTGAAAGTACACATATTCGTCACGGTGACTCGACACAAATTCACTCACATACAAAGCGAGTGTGTAAGACATGAATCAGATTCAATGTCAAAAAATTACCACTTCTAGTCTTAATTTAAGGATCAATGTTTCTTTACTGTGTCTTCCCTGATTGGGGAGTGATCTCTATTTAGATAATTTAGTGGTTCACTCACGATGAAATATTCGAGGTATTTTGTACGGAACTCCGCTGATTGCTGGCGATATTATTATCTTGATGTTTGCCATTTTGTTTCCCACTTGTATACCGCGATGTTTACTGGAATGGATTAAGTTCCAGATTATTTTCTAGTGATAGCAGTTATATCTCTTCATAGTTATAGATGGTCCATAATTATTATTATTTAACATAAGACCTATTCTCGTTCGTCTACTGATTCAAGCAGCAAATACCTGGTCGAGTAAAAGTCTAAATGTCCAAATGTACTATAATAGTGTTCTGTATAAATAGGTCCTCTCGACCGTGATTTAGCCCAGTTTTTTTGCTTTTCAATCGTGTAACTGATGTCTAGTAAAAGCATTAAAATGCAGTTCTTCTTCTAAGTCGTATTCCTCATTGCTGAGGGTCGTAATCATTCTAAGGAATTAATCACATAGAACGACTCTCGTTGCAGATTTAATGGGGTGGTTTGCCTTCCCCATTTCACACACTGGTTATCTCAGTGTGCAGGTTTCCTCATGATGTTTTCCTTCACCGTCAGAGCAGTCGGTAAATGTTCGTAAGTTCTTCGAAAAAACTGTGAAACTCATTGGTGCATGACATTGCATGGTTTCGAACTCGAACCTCCCGCATGGGAGTCCGACGTCCTAGCCACGACGCCACCGACCCTCTAAAATGCAATAGGAGCCAATTAATCTATAGATTGCGATTGCATTTTTGCGATATATATACTTATTGACACCGTTATAAATAGCTTATGCTTCTTATGTGCTGTAAATAAGACAGTTATTCGGCATTTTTCATGCTGTAGTATAGATCTGTATATTCCTTTGAATACTTTGATATAGCCCTGGTTAAATAAAAAAATAATCAGAGGATCTGATGTCGAATAAACGACAACCATGACACTAATTTACAAAGACCCTTTCCAAAGAATGCAATTCAAAAAAGGAAGTCTCGTCAATACCAAATTCTCAATTCAATTAGGTGCCTTGGTAACCTAGCACAAAACATTCTTTCGCAGAAAAAAACCCGAATTAAATTAGAGTTAAAATTCAATTTTACTCCATTACCAAGGGTTTTGAACTTAACGTTAACCCCTTTAACCGCAATGCAATATCATTTCTGAGTTTCGGAACCGGGTTGAATCAATTATAACAGAAATCCTCTTTAAAAAAGTCTCCTTTTTAAAATGGTCTTCATTTAGCAACAGCAAGTACCTACATCTTTACCCAAGGTTATAAAAAGATTTTTTTGGTTCCAGAGATTCAATTTGGAACATTAGGCTGATATCATGAGTTAGTAAATTAGTGCTTAAAGAAAAATGACCAAGAACATGAAATAATCGAAAACAGATATGTTATTACATCACTGTTTATGGGATCAATTGACCTAATGTTTAAATTCTGTGCTACATTACAAGCGACTGTTAACAGTTAACACAGAACTATAATATGCACATTAGGTGCTCTATAATGTTTGCATTATGATCACCTTGGAACATAATAATATAATATACATATACTCGTATGTATTACAAGGATATACCTACCATTTTTGTCACTTACTTTTATTTGAATTCGGAGACTGAAACCGGATTCTGCTAGTGAAACGGACTAATTATACGCAAATGAAGCTAACCCTTTCGATGCTTTGTAAAACTTTTTAATTGCTGTTAAATCGAAAAGGGATCGGGATAATAGATGGTTCAGTAGGTATGATGTTGGTGATTTGGTTGTAAGTAATTAATTTGTGTGTGACTTCCTTTGGCTTCCTCTCGTATTTATATTCTGTAACTTTAAAGTCAGTAAGTAATAATAATTTTATACATAATGTGTACATTCAAACGTATCGAATCAAAGGACATATGGAAAATGCAAAGTAAATATTATGTTTCGCTTTGTCGAAGCAAAACAAAATGTAAAAAATCGCAAGTCGATTATTTATTACACATCCCCATTGACCGGATCGTGAGCAAATCCCCTTAATTAATGGTAACTTAACCCTTTGTCTGTGACGCTGAATAAATCGCTCCATGCCTATTTTCGCCTTGTTCTCAAACTCTTATTTTTTATGATATTACGTAATACAGGGAGCAAGATCTTATTGGGTAGGTATTTTTCGCCGTAAAGGGAATGGAGTGTTTTCTCCGACATCAGGATGTAAAATAATATGTACATAATAGGTTCTCGTACTCATAGAATAAAAGACGTATAGAATTTAAGGTCTCAAGGAAATAAAGTGCCTAATTTGTTGTAATTTGAATTTGATGCATATTGAGAAGTTCTAACACAAAAATAAACAAAATTTATAAAACATAGACAACAGGCGTAAGAATAAAATATTAACGACAAACAAAAAGTATCTACCTAAGTAGTTATGAGGACCACAAAGAATGAATGAGGACAACAAACCCCACAATTTTGCGTGTGAGTGAGTAGAGATTCTATCGGAAAGTTTGAGCGCCACCCCTGTTAGTTATCCGCATCGTGACTGGCACTGATTCATCTTAACCCGTCAACCCGTTGATGGATCAAGATATTAATACCAAAAGCGTGGCAAATCTGGCCAAACGCTGTAACCCTTTTCTATGCATATTTAATTTTAACATGTAACGCCTGGGTCTTCATGACTGATGAGCGTGATTTTCTTTTCGAATAATATTGCTGCACTGTAATTAGCGATGTCTGTATGTAGTCTCATTACAATTTAATTTTTCTAAGGCATAAGTACGTTAGGCATAAGTTATTCCCAATGAATAAAGTGCCTGCTGATTGCTCTATAGCAAGGGAATAGAACGTCAATATTGGTATCACATTTGTCTTGCGAATGTTTGCGTTCAGCGTCTTTGAATCTGAAATGAACAGTGCCCTAAACAAACTCAGGCAATCAAAGAAAAATTAGATGAAAAGGTTGTCGGAAAGAAAACCTTTTTTTAGCTATAAAACCTTCTTTCTATGTAGTTTAAAACATGACCTCTTTATAACTTAACAACTAAGTACATATACTATATTTACTTATTGTTTTACAACTAAAAGTTGTGCAACGCAACATGATTTTAAATGTTTTTTCTAAAACTAGCTTTGCAGCAACCTATAAATACTTAATAATATACGAGTAAATGAACAACAACAACAACTAGAACAAGTGAAAGAAATCGTATACCTAGGAAGTGTGTTTACCCGAGATGAAAGATGTGATATGGATGTAGAAAGATGGATAGTTGCCGGGAACAGAGTCAATGGTGCTTTGTCCGCGTTGACGTAAAACCAAAATGTGTCAAAAAAGGCACGACTGGCGGTGCACAACGCGGTGTTGGTGCCAACTCTACTGTACAGCAGTGTTCCTGGGTATGCCCGAAGACGTATGAAAGTAAGCTTAATGCAGTGGAAATGTAGTCTCTGCGTAAATTGTGCGGCGTAATCCTGGCTGACCGAATACGCAACGAAGAGATACATAGAATTGATGGTCTGAATGTATGTGTCATCGATAAGATCAAAAAGTCATGCCCCGTTGGTTCGGGCATGTAGAAAGAATGAGTGATAAACGAATGACGAAACAGGTAAATAGAAGTAGAAGCCGGGGTCGTCCTAGACTGACCATTAAAGATCAGATTGACAAAGTGCTCTTAGATTTTAATAAGACCCCAACGACGAGCATGCGTGAAACGACAATTGACTGTAGAGAAAGCAAGAGAAGCCAAGACAGGTATTCGTGACGCTCCATTCTCTCTGCCTACCCCACAAGGGATATAGCGTGAAGGTATACATATATGTATAAATACTTAGAAATGTCATGTTTACTTTACTATTTGGAATAATACTCTAAGCCCATAATTATTGCATTAATAATAGGTAAGTACTTTTTCGCACACTATTGTCACCACTATTTAATTGGCTATAATTGCCCGCATAGCTAATAATCTTGTGGGATCTGTTATACCTACCTACTGTACAGTTAGTCTCATATTAATGTAAATTAAACATCCATGAAATATTTTAGAATGTATAAGTATACGTCTAACTTATTAATAGCTATCGGCTAACTGTGCCTAGTTTAGATCATAATTATTAGCATTATAACCAAAAGAACACAACAGTAATATCATTTATGGACCCCAGTAACTTCAGATCCGACACTGTGCGTGCCAAGTGCATAAAGAATGACTGGCTCCTCTAAACATAATAATGAATATTTTCAGCATTTTTTTCTCTTTTATTGAAAAGAATCGTATTTAACCACACTCCATTATTGCCATCATCTCATCAGTCAATTAACGAGAAAAAAATATGTAAAAAAACTATGAAACTGACTGTACTTTAGTCGTCCAGTATGTTAAAACCCCTTGCTTAGCATGAGCCAGCCGGGAAAATTAATATGCAGATGAGAGGAATTAGCCTGGAGTTGATCGATCGACGACATAAGAATCACTGTACAATGTACCCGCATGCCATAATTTAAAGTTTGACAGCTCATAATAGGTAAGTAAGCATTATAAATTCACAACTTTTTTACAGGACCGATACACAACACGACTCCTCGAACAGTAAACCCATCATTGTACAATAAGGCATTGGTTTATATGGTGAAATGTTAGTACGTATCCCCGTTACAAAAAATGGTGACTACAGGTAGTCCCCTATAATTCTCCTAGTCACATTTTTCTTCGTCACCAAGATATCGGTTAAGTTATTGAAATAGAAATTACATTACAGGATAATGAGGGATTTTCCGGTATTCCAATCAACTCAACATATGGCGCTGATTGTATACTGGAATTTTAAAATATGGATACCTAGCATGTACCTAGGCCATAAAATTTTAATTAAAAAACTTTCTTTTTTATTATATGATCGTCGATTTTAATTCTTTGTTTTTTGCTCATAGTTCTTGTTTTATCATTGGGAAATGATGAATTCAATGAATTTCTATATTTTTACAAAAGCTATCTACTATGCAATGAAATAACATTAAGTCAAAACAACTCTTGTCACTTTGACATTTTGTTAGATACACCGCCATGTATGTCGAATGGCAGATTTTAAAGTTGGAAAACCCTCATAGACAGCTTCTTGGATGATTTTGTGTATGGTTTGTACTTTCTAGGACTTTCGATTTTACTTACTACTAGTTAAAAAACAGTGGTTATCCGTTATTACAAGCTTTGATATGGTTTTTATTTTCCTGGTCAGATTTTATTTAGGTGAGTGTATATTAATGCAATGTATTCACTTTTATTTCGACAGCTCTGTGTTTAACAACTGAACGATATTGGTTGTTATCGATATTAATAGGTTAATAACTCTTCTTCTGAAAATGACTGAATTGAAAAATATACGAATTATCTACTAATGTGTTATTGATTATTAGTACAAAATCTATTATTTTGCTGGTAATTATTAACCAACATGATTGGTGTTTCTAAAGTTGGATTACGTAAGTACGAGTGCGATCATGTGGTTGCGTGTCTGTTATCAATATTTTCTAATAGAATGTTCAAAGTATTCTGTCAAAATAATGAGAGGAAAGATTGATGCGGTGTTTTACAGTAATTTGTGAACATTACGGTTTTAATGGATGGGACATGCCATCCAATTAATTAGAGCGAGTAAACTTGCCACATTTAAACTAAATGTGGGCTTCTAAAAGGTATCTAAGTAAGCAAACTCTTATTTAAAAACCATTAAATAAAATCTATAAATATTAGCAGTGTTTTTGATATCTGTAAATTATTTAGTCATTTAACGTTCGAAGCCCGTAAAAGACAGTGACAGGCGCAAAGACGTTGTAGCGACAGGAAAAGGACTCCATTTGCCTTCGGATCAAAAAGAACAGGAAAAAAAGTATCTAAGTAAGACAGAGAAATACTTGTTCTTAGTAAAGATTGGACAATAACATAATATTCTATTATTTATTCAAATGTAACCAAAATCCGAATTGCCTAAGCCCTAGCTAACAGAGTTAAATTGTTTATCATATATCTAATAGGAAATAATCACAGAGTAATTCCATTATGGACAAATTCGATTGTCGAAAACTCACTCGATATTAGGGCTGACAATTTTCGAATTGGAATCCGGTATAATGTATTCACCCCAGTCCGCCAGGGTGTAGAATTTACTAAAGATGTATGATATTGGTAAGAGAACTAGTCTCTCTCTATTATGCGTTACGAATAAAATGATGCAAAATAATAACTGGAAAATAATAAGAAGTGAGTGATTTTCGAATTTTGATAAATTTTTGTCTCATACAGTGTATTAAGCGTGAATCTAATTGCAGTTGGAAGAATAAAAATAAATACCTTACCAATTGTATTGTTAGACAATTGGTAAGGTATTTATTTGTATCTATTTAAAAAATAGAATATAAATATATATTAAAAATTGAGTTTTTGGGCATGTTTGTGTAATTTAAAATAATTAGATAGTGTTAAATGCACACACATATTTGTATGTTTTGTAACATTAATTGTCGAAGATTACCCTCGGAGCTGAAATTATATATTAATATTCTGTCAACTAGCTGAATACGAAAGGGGTGAATAAATTTAATACGACGACAAAGTGTCGCGTCGAAGTCAGTAATGCGTGAACAATTCGGTAATTAATACCCTGAATTTTATTCGCAAATACGAGTAACCATGGTGTTACATGGTGACTTGATTGAAAAAGGACTTACAATACCTACTTTTAAGTAAACCTTAATATAATACCCTTAAATTAAATAGGACCAGTAATTACTTAATTAGTATACCTATTAACTGAAATCAAAATATGCAGTATATAGTTTTATATATAAATGCTTTTAATAATTATGAATTATAATAGGTCAACGAGCGTGCTCCATATACAAACGAAATTTGTCCTATTTTGGAATCAAACTCAATTATTTTTTAAAGACACCATTTATAAACTAATATCTATAAGGCATGTGGTTTGTCACTTTCCTGACTGTCTACAAAACTACAGACACAGTGAAATTATACAGTTAGGTAGGTCTATTATAAATTTGATAAAATTTGTAAATGTTGCCATAAATACCTATATTTATGGCATTTACCGTATTATCAAAAATAAAACAGACATTCGCAACAATTATTTATGACATCCACTCGTGTTGTGATGGTGAGCCACTAAAAGTGTATAATAAAATAAAAATATCACAGTCGGATCTTCAATATTCATGAAGAACATAACCACGAATTATTGGGCTGGTACAGGAGCAATATTTTTCTCAATCACCATTAGTCCCGTATCTGCGAGCCTACCGACCTTTTCACTGCGCACGATAGCAACATGCATCCTGCCTCTGTCATTGTAAAAGCTTTAACCAACTTCTTCAAAAACCATTCCAATCTCAATCTTGTTTATTCTGAGTTACGGTTCAAATGTTGGCAAAAAGAAAACATCACTTTGGTCAGAATCTGCTTCACTGTCATTTCGCAGTAGAATGCGGAATATGTCGGCACTTCACTTTTATTGTATCAAATAATAGGGGCGCTCTTATAGCCATTATCACGTGTTTGATCTAAAATGATACTTGGTTCGGCATGCACTCTGACGAGGGTTGTCTTTTCTATAGGTAGGCCTAAGTATAGATGTGCATTTTTTTAAATATCAGCTTTGTTCAAAAAGTAAGTAGAAGTAAAAGTAAGTACCTATAAACAGGGAAGTATTCGTATAGGTATACTTATTTCATGCTTAGTTATACAATCACACTTCTTTATTAACAATCAAAATTAATAGCAACCTGAATATCATGAAAAAAAACCGGTCATGTGCGAGTAGGGCCTCGCCGTATGTATAGGGATCCGTAACTATAAGGACTATTTTTAAGTATGAATGTGTTGAGTGAATTTTTTATAACGTAAAGTCACTTTTGTTGCTCACAACTTACGAACTATCAGAGATGTATCAAGTTATAGTATTTGTTGTACAAATAGAGAATACGTCCAATACTGTCGCCAAATTTGAAGTTGCATTGATAGTACCGTTTATGAGATAGATCTGATAATAAGTGGTCTAAAAATGACAACCATTCTCTACAAAAACATTAATAAGAATTATGTGTGTAACTACTAAAAAAATATAATAAATATTGACATACCTATAATAATTTAGTGAAATAATGAAAAAATGACATGTTAATTTTATTTATATTTATGAATGATTATGTATGGGTGGTAGAATTAAAGGCTGTTTTTATTTTATTTCATTATTATGTTTGTACTCTGCTTGATGAGTTCTAAAAATCGATACTCCACACAATAGGGTACAAAATTATTACACAAAATTTTAAAGTTAATATTCAGATTTGGGTCAAAGGAAAATATATTATGTGAAATTTTGAAGACTGTAACTTATTGTGTTTAGGCACTAGACACCTCTGACAGACGGACGAACGGACGGACTACAGAGCGACAGCAAAAGGACTCCGTTATCCGCGTCGCGGATCACTAATTACGTACTTAATAAAATATTTAGCTTAGTGATTTTATAAAAACTATCGCAAAAACAACCAATTCATGTGAAATATTTTCAAGATGTTCTTTCTCCATAATCCATAGATTTCACGCTTGAAAGGAGACCTGAAGACAATAAACTAAGCTAACGGAGCGAACGATAACGCTCAGCCATTTGGACCATTCAAACTTGGCTTCGGATCTCAGGACATAACCATTTCCTATTCTCGTACGAGTATCATCCGTCGACAGAAACTAGTCTGCAAACTGACGTGCGCAATCAAAACACAATACGTTATAAATGGCTCACATTATATCGGAGCCACTTTACTTTTGCTTTTCGCTACGTACATCCCTCTCTTCAATAAAGTCTTTATTACATAGCATTAAACGTCAAAGTGAAAGACCTCTAGGCGCAAGGTAACCGTTGTAAATTGTATTTCTTGGCTTCTCAACTTTGCCCCATAACCATCCCGCTGCGATAGGTAAAGAGAAGCAATGGTTGTCAATAAATTTTGTCGCTTTATTTATTCGCATAGTTTGTGGGTGGCTTCGTTTCAGATGATTACTCTGACGTGAGTCTGAGCGCGATGAAATATAAATGTAATATGTTATTTGGTAAAAATAAAACAAAAATATATATATATACGTCTCGACTCTAAGATTACCTACAGATAGAAGCAAGCAGATACCTTCCATAAAGCAATAAAATGTCTCATGTGTATGGTCCTTTCATTTCGTAATACCTCATACTCGTACGTATAGAAAACTGTAAACAAAATCACAAAAGTACCTCAGTTATTATTCACACTTATGAGCAGCAATCAAATCACCAATTAATGTCGATTTTACGACAAATTGACGCACCTAACAAGGGAATACTTTTAGTTAATGAATGAGCTTGTTTAAATAAATTGTCTATGGGTAAAGTTTACCGCTACGCACGCACGGAGTTAATAGCAGGGCGTCATAAAATATTCAGTTGTAAGCCTGGTAAGTAATTTTGTGGGTGTCTTTGGAAGGATAATAATTTATTTGTTTTGTTTGCTTTAAAAATACCTGCTCCTATACAACTAAAACTTGTGGCGATATCACATAAAATCTATTGACCTGTCTTTAAAAAAATGGTATTCCTTCCCGTTTAATTCTACAAAAATCCGTTGCCAAACCCAGGCTGGCAAAACCAATCGGGAATTTTGGGGCTATGATTTCTCTCCAGTGCCCCATATCCCCGAAATATATTATAATAACCCCTGAAGCCTGTGTATTTTAGGTGTTTGATGACTAGAAAAATATTTATGGCACTGGTTCAGTAACGCAACTTTTACTACTCATAGCACAATCCACGTAAAACAGTTTATAGACTTCTAATAAGTACCTATATTTAATATTGTTGCCGTCAAAACAATGACTGAAAAGAATACCTACTCAGTTTATGTAGGAGTATGTTATTCTAGAGGGACAATTTTCTGTCCTCTACTCGGGCACGTTTCCTTTGTATAGACACGTGGCTAACAAATTACTGAATACCAATTTTGGGTGAATACTTACTGATTTGGTTATTCGTCCAAATCATTGTTGGTTGTTTTTATATTTCTATACTTGTTTATTTTTGTTTGGTAATGTTATTGCCTTTGCTAAGGAAATGTTTGCACACGTAGGAGAAACAAGAGTAAATGGTTGCCCGTCGACACTACTAGCTCTAGCTTAGCGTACCTATATCCCAAGCGACAAAAATTTCCTTTCACCTAGTATTTCACTGAATTCTTTTCCTATAGCCTTTGCATCATTATTTCGTTTTCTGGCTCTAAGCAGTTAGAAACGGGACTACACAACCACTTATGGCAAAATAAATAGGGCTAAATGAAACCATAGTAAATCGTTTTATTGAAATTTGCAATAATATTTTGGAAATGGGTGTTAATCAAACACTTAGATTTTTCTGTCCCAGAAATTTGGAAAACTGAAAGAAAGAAAGAAATGACAAACGAAGATTCAATTTCAACCTTACGAGTACGTTTACTGAGATTTCCGTAAAATTATATGCATAAATAAAATTGATACGTAGTCATATCTCAGTGAAATTAAACGTCAAGGCAACAAAGCTACACAATCAATTAAATTTTATACTCAGAGTCGCTCCCTCGCATCCTATTGTTTGAATTAACGATAGTCATTATGAAGTGAAACGGTTTATGGTCTGTTATGATTTCAGTATAGGTATATGTGAGGTTGGACTTTGGACTATCAATATACCACGGCATGTAATGTAGATTACCTACCTAATGGTAGTATGTACCTGTTTTGTTCCCAACCATAATTAATCGAATTCGTTTTTCCAAAGAATAGGTATTTATGGATTATAAACCTGTACCATTGTCCTGACTTCCATAAACAATGGAATAAATGACAACCACAAACCTATTTTACGATATATAAATATCAATGTACAGACGTGGATATGAAATTTGTGAATATTGAAAAGTGACTAAACCTTAACACTACTTATTTTGATTGTCATTTTCAATCCGTACTGCTCATCAATTTTCATCTATGGCACTCAGAAGAAATGAATAATTATTCATTAGGGGGCCAAGTTGGAAAAATCGTGTTAATTAAAAATATTAATGATAAGGGACGTGGGCAACGATGCGGAAACGAAGGGTATAAATGCATACCACACTTCTGTAAGTGTTGAGATCTTTGGATTGCTTTAAAGTTAGTAGGTACCTGACACATTAATTTACATAAGTATGTAATTAAATTCACGTTTTGTTGCAATTGCCTAAACGGATTTACCAATTTTGATGCAATGTCCAAATAGCCAGTCATATCATATCCATATATCAAAACGTTCATCAGCCAAATTGCGTGTTCCGTTAAGGGCTAATAACGAAATGAGGTCGTCTCTATGGGGATGATGGGTCAAGTTTCAATAGCGCCAAAAACCAGAAACACCACCCTTAGGACCAGTTTGCATAAAGAGAGTCACGCATAAAATCTTACGACACTACAAACAATTTCAAATTTCCATCCTTCAAATGTTTACTCTTCAAATGTAAACCATAAAAGCACACGCCGCAAGCATTGCTTTCGTAAACTCAAATGCAAGGGAGAGTTAGCAGAGGGTTAGTAAAATCATTACAGTGGAACTCCAAGCACAATTTCCCGTTTAAATTAAACGCAGGACAATGGTCAGTAGCGTCTAAACCACGTTTAACGATCTTGATCCTAAGTTATGTCAGGATTAGCCCTATCTTAATATCTTCTAGCATTAACAAGGGTTAGCGGCGGTCGATTACTAGATGCGGATGAGTGGATGCTATTGTGATTCTGTCAGTTTGGGCATCCTGTGAAACGACTGGCAATATTGTGTTCCATCCATGGGGAAGGAACACAATATTGCTAGTCGATTCACTATTAAACTAGGCGTCGATGGAAATTTAATCTTATAAGTAATAAGAGCTACTCATAACAAAACCAGTAACACATATAAGAGATAGCTATTATGTGTGATATATATTAATGTTATAATACAATAATTTTCGTTTGCTATTATTACGAATATTAAAGTATTATTATTAGTATCTCTGGGTTTACTTCGTAGAATCTATTGGTAGTTATTTAAAAACAAACTAAACTAAGCCCAACTGTCACATTATGAGACACTGTGTGCAGCTGGCAATCGGATAGATCTCTGTGCTGGTTGGCTCCTGTACAGTGCCTAATCTACTCATACCTACCTCAAAATACTATTATATCTACTAACATAGTTTTTAAGTTAAAATTGTTACTAACATTTTTGGACTTTTTTGTCTGTTAAATAAATGAATTTAATTTAATTTAATATTTAATTTAAACTGGAAATTAAATCTTATAAGTAATAAGAGCTACTCATCACAAAACCAGTAAAACACATAAGAGATAGCTATTATGTGTTTTATTTATTAAAGTTATAATACAATATTTTTCGTTTGCTATAATTACGGATATTAAACTAGGCATCGATGGAAATTAAATCTTATAAGTAATAAGAACTATTCATCATAATCATCATAAAACCAGTAACACACAAGAGAGCTATCTTTTATGTAGCTCTTATTACTTATTAGATTTAATTTCTATCGATGCCTAGTTTAATCTCCGTAATGATGATAGCAAACGAATAATATTGCATTATAACATAATAAATAACATACACGTAAGTAACTAAACCTATTATTATATATATGCATGTGTGTATATGTAGACATTTTATGTATAAGAATATATAAATATATTTATTTGTATGTGTATATTATAAATATATTATTGTAAACGGTGCACAACCTACCTATTTCTACCAAAATTACTCTACCAAAAGCTTGTCTGGAAGAGATCGCTTTTAGTGATAAGACCGCCTAGATTGTATTAATCGTTTTGTACGCACTGTATCAGATAATATATATTTTTAAGACCAATTGTAACACATATGAAAAGCAATAAATGGTATGAGTATCAGTGTATTCATTTATTCATTACTATTTAGCTAAAGATATAAAATATTTAGAATGTAGCGGCTTGGCGACAGGTAATTGCTTGCAAGTCCTGGATCTCCAAATTGCATGGGACATATTAACCACATCGGCACCGTAATGACGAGACAGGAGGTTGTGATTGCGAGAAGGATTATGTAGCAGGTAACATTGACTGAACAAAAGGGTATTATATCCAGTTTTAATACTCATATCTATGTACTCGTACTTACCTAGTATTTAATAAATATATTTTAGTTACAGATTTAACTTACTTACTTGATATCTATGTAGTATTTTAGCTCAATTTTTATTCAATTGCGAATTGATTCAATTAGAATTCATTTACAAAAATAAATTATAGCATAACCAGGTCCCTTCGGCCGTCTACAGAACCGGAGTTTCGGAACTGATTTTTTTACCATAAAATAACCTACTATTTCATTTAATTTTTGTACTTTCGAGTACCTATAGGTACAAAAAATCGACATCGCTCTATTTACATTGACTCTTTGATGTGGGACATTGTTTTCACTAGGTATAGGTAAATAAACTGACGAAAATTGTAAATTTACACTGAAATGAGAAAATAAATTTAGTTTTTCTCGAAAATTTAATAACAAAACTAAATTGTAATTGTAACCTGTAGATACTATCGTTGAAATATTTACATATAATTATTGAATAGGCATAAATTAAAAACGGATATTTATATAATTATTTTTAAATCTTGTTAATGTTAGAAATTCAAGTTTCATATTAGTTAATCTTGTTTACACACGTTTATTTAAATACTAAAAGTGTAGATGCAGAAACAAAATTACTCCTTGCAAACTTTTACGAGCAATTACAATGATAAAACAGAATTTGGTCACCCTTCTTTTATCAGGCGCTGACGCAAGTTTAGTGACTAAACTTGTGAATGAATCTATCTAAAGACAAAATATACAATTCTCGTAATAGTGAAAAAATAATAATAGATACATTATGGTTGGCTTTAACTTATTAATTTTGAATATTCGCATAACTTATTAATTTGTGTTAATGAATATGTTAAAATTCTATGTACTAGGTATAATCTATGAACGTAAGAAAGCTCTGAAACTCATGTACTTACTTACCCTAATGATTATGATATTCTAAAAATTTTATAAGCATTTACCTACTTATTATTATTGTTGTTGTTCTCCCTCTCATGGAAATAGTCTGATCCCCCATGAAAGACTTGACAGAGTTCTACTTCCAAGATATTAATGACGTCTTTTTATTCGTATAATGAATATATTGTGTGAATTATATTCGTCAACATTTCAAGTCCACCATAATAATACAGTTCGAGATAGTGTCCAAAAGTTAATAGACTTTATAAGTGATCCTTTGGTTATTTTCATGATAAATTGTTGACATATTTTGACCGGATAGAGGTCTTTTGAATTTTGAAGTGCCGTGCCTTCAATAAGGGGAAGTCTCATTGTACGAGTGTGAGATTATTTATTGGTAGGTACTTAACTTACTTACTGTATGCTTGAAAGGCTGGAAGTGAGGTAGGGTTGCATCATCACTGAGAAATTAAATTAATGATAATAAAATAATAAATCAATAAGTAAGCGTTAAATATTACATCTATTCTATTCCATATTTACTGATATTAGACAATATTCCATAGAGATCTATTCTAAAAAAATACAACTTAGACACTTTTAAAAGTGGTTATAGTCTTTGTCTTTGTTTTGTAACTAAATAAATAATAAAATAATAAATTCTTATCATTGTGTATAGTCATCAAATTTTTTTCAAAATCGATATATTTTTTTTAATCAATCATTAACAATATATTAATATACCTTTAAATATCTAGGTTTAGTAAAAAAAAAAATATATCTCTAAAATAAGAAAAGGATAGCACTAGAGCATTTAAACCTGTCAAACTTTAGTTGCCATTGGGGCTAATTATGGCCTTAGCAGGTATATTATAACGGCAAATATTTATTATACTTTAATAGACTGTAACACTCCTGTATATCTGTCTGCCAAGGTATGTACTCGTACAGTAAAGAGCAAAAGTCAGTACTTATTACTACGTGTAGGTACATAATATGATTGAAATTGATTATAACTTTTCGATTTTGTAACAGATTATAATTATATAAAAATATTATAAGAATTTACATTCTTACTTACAATATACTTGAAACAGATTCTTACTCACCTGTAATAATGTTCGTTTGAACACCACTGTTCAAAGTATTAATTATTTTTAAAAGTAATCCTCTAATTTGCAAAGCAAAATTTTCAATCTCACTAAATACTGGGGATTAGTGAGGGTGTATTTTAATCTTAGCACCCCATTCCTATTTTGTTTAAGATATTGTGGCTTACGTATAGTCAACGCTAATAAACCATTGAATTTTTTTGTTGAATGCCTCTTTGCATTCACACCTACGCAAGGATTAAAAAATATTTTCGCTTTTTGGATTTATACTTATCTAAATTTTTAAATCTATTGGTTATGACTTTTATTGGTTGCCTACCTGATTAATAGTACTCAATAATTATTTCTTCTAGCACCGAAAATCCAAAATTTTATAAACAACTATTACCAAATTCATAGACATAGACATATTTTATTAATAATGTTCATTACACGTCAAAAAGCAGGTGTTATACACTCATACAATATGCATCATATACCAAGATATACACTTAGACAAACACAAACACACAAACTCTTGGAGGAACTACAGGAAAATAATACATTATTTAACAATGTCAATTATATTCGATTTTTATATTATTTCAATATCATAAGGGTGACTAATACTTACTCACATTAAAATAAAAAAATAATTTTTAAAAAATAGAGATACTAATCACCTCCTTTTAGATAAATAATAAATCCAGTCACCAAGTCACTCCCAAATAGAGATGGCTCTGATAATATTGTATACTTAATCCTCATGGCACCGCGCCGCTTGACAAATGGTGTTATTAAGAAACCTGTCGCGATGGGATTAAGCCCTGTTAATTGCTGTTATTACAGTCACCGCAAAACGATGTGCATTGGTACACTGGCATGGGTTGTCGATGAACTTAGCTGCTATTTAATTTTTTTTAATAAAAATCTGTTTACATAAATAAAAAATTATGAGAGCGTACTGCTTACTAACTTTATGAGAGCGTTGGTGGTACAGTGACTAGGACACCGGACTCCAATGTGGGAGGTCCGGGTTCGAAACCGTGCAGTGCCATGTACCACTACATTTTTCGTATTTTTCGAAGACTTACGAATATTTACCGACTGCTCTAACGGTGAAGAAACCTGCACACTGAGATGACCAGTGTGCGAAATGGGGTACGCACAAAAGATCATCAAGGGTCGAAGTGCCGCTGAGGTTATTCCCGGCCCCTATCATAAGATAAGATTAGATAAGTAACTTTATTCTGTAGAATATACCTATTATTTGATATATCCTAAAATTATGATAATGATAGAGGCTAACAAGATGTATGTTCAAATTATTTTTTTTAATTTTTTTTAATTTACTTCTAAACCCGCATTTGACCTCGATCTCGCCTGATGGTAAGCGACGATGAGGTCGACGATGGTGCATTCGGGTCCAGTAAATGCCTATTCACTCTGGCCTTGAAGATCCCAAGGTTGTAGGTTTCGGGAAATACCGACGCCGGCAGGCTATTCCATTCCTTAGCCGTTCGCATAATGAACGAAGAAGCAAATCGCTTCGTACGAGCAGATGGGATATCAACAACATAAGGAGTAAACATAACCGTCTAAATGCTTAAATGGAAATAAGAGGATAGTTAAATCAAACTAATATTTTTTCAGTGTACAGAAGGGAACTTCATTTACAGTCAAAAAATTAAATACCTACGACACATTAAAACCAAAACAATAATCTTTCTAAATACTCGTACTTACTAAATAAATGAACACGTCTTCAAAGTCCTTCGAGAGTGCTGCAGTGACAACATATTTTTCGCTGGCTGCGTGTCTAAAGTAAATTGTACCTATATGTAAATTGTCAAGCTCAGTTGATACATTTTATTTGACGAAAAGCACTTTTGGTCAATCGCAACCAACGCGATTTATGTGTTTTCCGTCAAAAAACACTTTTAATCGAGTGTCTCTATAATCGAGAAATTCACATGAAAAGAAATAACAAGTTCGATCCTTAAGGTTCGTTCTACATAAACATACTAAATCTATCATATTCTTAATTCCATCGATAATATCGATACGTTGCTACTGTAATGAGTCTCACCACTATTGTATAATTTAACCACGCCAAATACACTACAGTTTTATAAGCGGATTAATGGTTAAAATTAAAAACGGTACTGCGGCAGCGCATTTCATGTAATTAAACTGCCAAACCTGGATTAAGGATCATTGATTTTCTGATAAAAATCTTATAGGCAAATAAAAGCACGGTTAAGTAGTGAGTACCTACCTACTTACATTTTAAAAAGTCCTTTATTTGCGAGAATAATAGTTATACTTACGTTATATATAATAGTTATAAGTACTACTATTTTATATTTAATTATACATCAATAACCTAACATTTACCTCCTCATTAATTATATACTCGATATTATGATGTACTTACATCTAATGTATCATTCGTATTATGTTAATATAACTTACGTGTTTTAGATACTTATGGAAAATAAAATAAAAACAATTGTAATCGTAATTATTAAAATAACTTACGAACTTTCTCAATATTAATAGTAAATAATTTTAGATACATTGATTTCAAACTATACACGGTGGGTGGTAATCTTTCTAACCTACTTTCATTTTATTTCTGCATTTCATGTTGGTAACTGAGGGTCACAAACCTGCAGTAAAATTTACCCTTCAAAATTAGAATACAACCCATTAATTCTAAATATCGCTGCTACCCGTTCTCTTCTTGTGTAATAAGAGTTCTAGGACATTTAATAAATGCTTCGGCTATTATTGACAAATGGACATCGTTTCATACCTCAGTTATGATTGAGATGCGTCCAGTCAGACAAATTCCTACAATTTGACCCATAGTGCATCTCATTTGTATTGGTCAGTTAGATAGAGAGGCCTATTTGTTTCATAGACTTTTGGTTTATGATCTGCGATACGGAAAATTCGTATCTACTTAATTTTGCAATAAACAAGAATTTTTATAAGCATTATAATTAGTGTATGCTTGAGTTTGCACATCTCAAACAATGTGTAACAACAATAAAATACCTGGGGTACATTAAAGAATGTTTATTTTTCATTTTCAAAGCTTTTCCTGTAAAAGCTATTCAGTGATTTTATTTACAAATTAACATAAAATGTTTAAAGTAACACACACAAGACAAAACACATAAAACTATAACAAAGATGTTGACATTGTCACCTTGCAACTGGTTTTGATACATGCTGTATTTGTAGAGCATACTGGAGTCTTTAGAAACGATACGTTACGTCGGAAAATATCAAGATCGTTTAGAAAAGTATAAAAAAATTAGCCGAGAGTGGGATTTTCTTCTGTACCCATAAGCAGCCTTTAAAGCTGTCGTGATCCGATGACTAACGAAGAAATTGTATGTTTGTCCGTATAGTTACACAATTATCTTTTAGATGTCACTAATCGGCCCTAAGATGTCTGCAGTGAATGATTTCGTCATGAGAAATCCGACCGTAGCTCAGTTGGAAAAGAGTTGAATCCGGAGAGGCTGGTCGCCGATTTTTTTCATATTTTTCTAGATTTAAATTTCTGCTTTCCATGGCGTAGATACTGATTATTTCTATGCGGTCTGTTTCACTGGGTTAGCTCCAAAAAATCTGTAAAGAAAGAAAAGTGGTCGCAGTCAGCATAAAAAGCATAGACTTATTCTATTATACTTAACACAGTGTAATTGTTAGATACAATTTAATTATCTTTTACGCCAGTTTGTAATTCCTGTAAACCATTCTAATTCAAGTTAATGATCTTACTAACACCGAGCAGCATCGAGTCCCATAAAGCAGATTGAGTAGGGTCCAGCGGGCAACAAAAACAAACTCTCTTTCAATACACTACGAACCCCTGTCAGCGAAACAAAACGTTTTAAGAATGAAAAATGAAATCTAGTGGACAGTACCCTGAAGGTTAGACTACTTAAACAACAGGGTTCATTCTTAGCATATATAAGTTTAAGTAAGTATTCTGACTAATACAAAATATTAAATTTAGTAAACGTATCACGAGGCAGTTGCGATTGCGGTAATTTTGTTGCCTCCCCCTAGCACCGGTTGGAATCGCAAAGAACTATATTGTAAACTGATACAGCTCCGCATCTCTCTCCAATGTACCTATCGGTTTCAGTATTACCGTCTCGCTCAATAAGACAAATAGAATACCTATTCGGAGAAATGGACCAATGGCAAGCAATCGAGGACTGTCAATTACCAATCGCAAATGAATCGCAAATGAATCGCAAAGTTTTAGCTAATTTAAAAATATGTCTGTCCTATTGCAATTTGTTTTTAAACATCAGGGATATTATTATAACGAAATAATTATACAGTCATGTCTGAATTGTTTCTCAAAACTGTCAATGAAGCTAAAAAAATATCAATAAATAGTGGAAAGAAAAGGACTCTCTAGCGCCGCAGTCGAGGATCCTGGGGGCCTCCGGTTGTCATCCAAGAGCACCATGTTTGCCCAGGACTCTAAGACACGGAATTATGCATACATTTATTGTCCAAGTCCGAAATTACAGCACACACACTATCCGAGCTTGACCATCCATTTATCAGTGGCACTTAGCCGAATTTACATAAAATCCGACGCATGATTAATGCGGATACGTGATGCGATGCGCTATCCTCAATGAACATTATTCGCGTGTTTATTTGCTGGACACTTGATAAATTATGCTTAGTTTAGTTATAAGTAGTTACAACTAAGTAGGGCAAGAGAATCCCTCACAAAAAAGTTTCACTGGAATTGACTCCATTTCTCGAACACTTTTATTTTTAAACTTTAAAATCCAGTTTGATGTTTTAATTACTTATCACTTATTGAGGCCTATTTTTTATAACACGAATAAGTTATGCGAGTATGTTCGTCACTTACTTTACGGTACTTACTTATGTATCAGATTGTGTGGTACACTCAAAAAAAGCTTGTTTACTTCAAATACGAGCATATAAAGTCGGCTTGTTAATTTCATCCAAGAAATTGTTCTCTTCAACCAAGATCTTAGTCGTATCTATCAAGTAATTTGTTTAAATGAATAAAAATTAGTTTATATGCTTTTAATCAAAAAAGCTTTCTTTCAGTATATGACATGGTAAACAGTTTATAGACTTTTTAAATGAATTTGTAGGTCCTGCAAACAAGTAGATGGTACAACTAATAATTAGCAGTTCTTCTTAACCCTATCCGAACATACCACCGCCGAGGCAGAAAAATTAGGCGTCAGACTCCACGAAAACGATGTTTTAAACACATAACAAGATGTAGGTGAAGCTCGTTTTTTTGCCTATGTTCGAGGGGTATAATATAATGTAAATCACAGGTGTACGAAACAATATACATAGATATGACAATTCAACAAATTATGACAAATATTCGAACTCGCAATGCTGCCGAACGGAAACTGTAAATCTGGCGTTAAGCCTGCGTGTGCCAAAATAAAATAGACGAGGCCCGTGTAAAAACCCTACAGGAATTATGAAGACGTGCCATTATTCATTCCGAATTTGAAACAGTGAATACGCGACTCGAAATGGAAATGTCTGGTACCATGCATTACATAAGTCGTATTTGGAAGTAGAGTATTTGAATCTCTAGATGGATATCGATGACGATTGAAGATGTTGTAGCATGTCGGCATTGCACCAACCTTCTATGCAAGAAGTCCCAGTTTTAATTGCACATTGTGTTTCCTTGAATTTAAAGTCGGGTCTTCCGCATCTAGTTTTGGATTACTTTTGGACCAGTTACAGTTTAGTTACAGTCTGTTTCAAAAGAGAAGGAATTAAATAATGGCAACCATCACTGAAATCATATGAAAATGTGATGGAATGTTATTACCTATTTAGTTTCGGGTGGTAATTAATCAAACTTCTATAAAATAGCATTTTTGTCTATTGTAAAACTAAATTATCCTCTGAATTACTAGTTTTGCGACCAACTATGAACATCTAAAATTACTATTTTTGCGACTAAATATTCTCAATACGGAAAGATTTAATATAACATCAGCATGGTAATTTACATTATAGCTTCTGCTCTTAATTTTCGACCCGAGTTATTGACACCCCCCCCCCCCCCCCCCGGTCATTGACCTTTCCCCCCTCACCCCCAGGCAAGCATATGCAAACAGTTTTTACCGGGTTGTTATAAAAAAAATTACCTAACGAAGGTTCGGGCGGCAATAAGGCGTTAATTGCCGCCCTAGCCTTCAACCTAACCCATCCGATTTCGCTCAATTTCGCTCCGACATGTAAGGCATGAATGTTCAAGCAGATTTTTCCGGTTTATTATAAATCGGTCATCGCAAATCAGTCGGTAGACTAGTAATTTAGAGGCTAATTTATTAATCGAAATGCTGTATAAACAATTGTTATAATTGTTTATACTTGATGGTTTATTCGTAATAATCAGTTGGTTTTATAAACAATATGAATTAGTTTATTAGAAGCGTTATTATTTTCTCGTCGCTTACACTTTAAATAGGATGTTAGTTTTTGTCTCAAATAAAATTCTTGTCGTTTGCTTTGTAATTCCCCTTTGGTTTCTACTCATTTACAGAATGTACAAGAAATCCTAAGTTCTATTGTTTTGTGGCCGAGATATGGCGCGCCCTGGGAGCGGCCTATGTCCAACAGCGGACAGACACGGGCTGGTTTCTAGTACTCGCATGAGCACCGGTGCTGAGCAATCTACATAGACGTAAATTTCAAAATACTTATCTTTAATAGAAATACTGAGTATATACTCAGTGAATTTATTGAATCACGCACTGCCTTATTGTTTACCTTTGACCTGAGCCACCTCTTGCCATGTGCTGGCTTGGATTTGATCAAATCATTTCAGTCACAGAACAAATGTTACCGACATAGTTCATAAGATTAGCAAGCTGAAGGCCCACTGCCACGGGCCGGTCACATCTGTCGCAGAACCAACAACCGTTGGGGTAGACGAGGTCTCGAGTGGAGATCGCGTTGAGCAAGCGTAGCGTGGGACGCCCTCCTGCTAGATGGAGCGAAGATCTGCGCAAGGTAAGGCAGCGACTGGATGACCGAAGATCAGTGGACTAGACTAGGCTGCTGATGATGATTTCAGTCATATCTCTCTACATCATCATCGTCTACTTTCTTGAATCGCACGCTTGAAGTCGGCGGCTCAATTTTCACCCGCACTTTCTAAAGCCTTGAGTGTCTACCACGACCCGTTTTACACGAGCGTTTCCTGAGCGAGCCACGCACCTGTAAAATGTGGAACTCTCTTCCACCCGACGTTTTCCCGCAGCGCTACGACATGGGATGCTTCAAAAAGAACGTTAAAAAAGTCCTCTCCCTCCAAGGCCGGCAACACACAAGCTATGCCCCTGGTATTGCACGAGTCTCTAGGCGACGGTGACTACTTACCATCAGGTGGCCCGCCTGCCTGTTTGTCGTAGCCAATTAAAAAAAAAACTGTAAAATTAAGAAAACAGTATATAAACAATGACTCAAAACAAAAACAAATACAAGTCGTAGACCGATTCGTCGTTCAACAGATGACGTTCGTTTTTCTCGCATCCGTTCTCTTGTATTCAAATATGACAATGACAAATCCTCGGTCATTTCCGTTTGCGGTTCGGCAGAGACTCGGATGTTCATATCATTTATATTCATTCGAGTTTCGCGTAGCTTTTGTTCGAGTGATAAGCCAGAGAAAAGATGGTTGGTAGTTGGTTGTTTTTTGGGGTGTAAATTAAGGCGAGACTAGCATTACTCCCGACCATTTCTCCTGAATTAAGACATTATTAAAAAAATGGATAGTAGAACTTCTACCACGAATGATTTTTTTAAAATAATTTAAGTATCCTCGTGCGATCCCCAGCGATTCCAGGGATCTTTGGAGGGCGAAATAAACTAAGGGGAACGAGATAATATCCAGGGCAGGCAATAAATACCAATGAAAAACCAACTCACCAGCGTCTCAGCCCGAGATCACACGTCGGCGCCGACAATGTCCAAAATTCTGGCAGTTTGTTATATCACCGAAGCACCAGCACTGTACCAGCACTGCGAGGGGTCCATGTAGGTGATAGTTCTTAAGCGATGACGAAATTCGGTGACACGCGCACAAACCGCTGCGGTCTCAAGGGCTGTTTCCGAGACTGCGTCAGCGAGTGGCAATCAACGATAAAAATTACCATCACCTGATATTCATATTTAATAAATCGAAACAAAAGCTAAAGCTAAAACTACCTAAAATAACTGTCTCAAATGTAAACAAAACTTATGAACTAGGTATGCGTGGTACGGATTGTACAATCCTCATAGTGAAACATTAAGAAGTGGAAAGTAAAAGTGATAAAAGATAAATGCCTTAATTTGGGACAAAAATTTTTTTTCTGGAAGCCCACTATTTACGCTCGGGTAATCTATACTAATATAATAAAGAGAGAACTTGATTGACTGACTCATCAACGCAGAGCCGTAACTACTGAAATTAGAATCACGAAATAGAGACAATAGATTCCTTTTATGACCTAGGCAAGCAATAAGAAAGGATTTTTGGAAATTCAGCTCCTAAAGTGATTTGAATTTGGAACATGAATATTGATCCTATTGTACACCGAAAGAAACCCCCAACGTACCATTGTGGACCTCCCCTTACTTTTTTCCTGGTCTTCATCAGGTCCTCAAGGTTCCAGATGTTGGAAGGTGACCATGGTCAAAAACATCTGAGCTCAAACTCGAACCACTTAACTGTTACCGTTCCAGAGATCCCATCATACTCCAACATCCCAAGATACTCCAAGATCTTATAACCACTGATCAATTTTTCATCTGACATGGCTAAGAACATTCAGCAGGTTAAACCTGCAACGCCTGAAGGCGGACATCGCCTTAAGCGGAGCTCGGCCTTCGGCCTCGCCATGGCTATCTTAAAATGCCTAGCTCCACATCATTTTCATTCTTTTTTGTTTTTAGTCCCCTTGAAATGTTTCAGGATTCCCTACCCCATCTAACTATTATAGTTTCGGCGGGCTGATAAAATTTACTTACTTTTTCCTGGTCACCATCAGATCCTCAATGTTTTAGATGTCGGAGACGCACCATCGACCTACACATTTGAGCACAAATTCTAACTATCTAGCTATTACCGTTCCAGAGATCCCATCTGACATCAAAGATACTCCAAGATCTTGGAAACCACTGGTCCAATTTTTATCACACCTATCTAAGAACACTCCCTCGCTACGCTCTGGATTCAATATAATGCCCTCGCCGTAAATATACTATTTTGGTCCCTAGTGATACAATCAACTATTTTTAATTCAACGTAAGCGCCCGTCAAAGTGATAAATTTTAGACAACAAATTCATCTCATAATATCGTGCATATTATGTATTAGACAATACCGTTCTGTCGTTCGTTCGTTCGTTCCGTTCGTCCGAAAGCTCCTAGATAGGAGCTTGAAAGTTGGCTACTTCCTATAACGAATTCAATAACCATATGAAAGGTAGGTAGGTAAGTATTACCCACAGCATTCTGATGCAGTTCTTTCTTTATTTTACAAATCCAGCCTTTCACTTCATTTGCTTTTCACGAAAATAAACCATCACAATCCACCAGACCGAGCGTACAGCATTGTACTCCTATTGTTTTTGTAGGTTTTGTCTATGGATTTACGCTGTACCATATTGTATGAACGTTGTTTGCTTCGCCGAAAATCTGTAAACAACGTAAAAAAATAAGAGAGATCATGAAATCGAATAGCAATCATAAAAACCTCTAAAATCTTTAAGCAGGAAAATCTTATAAGTCAAGCCTACATTACCGTGTTAAGCGACCCGTTATAAAATCACCCTTCGGGACTCAAACGCCGTATGTAAATGTTATCGTGAATTTATTGTTATAACTTCTCTTTAGCTAAGTGATATTCGAGAGTTCCTTCCAAATATGCTCCGAGCGTTTTCCCTATTTTATGTAAACCTTGCCAATTTATCGAGACCTGCGAAACTCTGCAAAAATTATTCTCAATTCTCCTATACTTCTACAGATGTTAGGGTAGAGACGGGTCAAATTACATTGGTACTAATACTTCAGTCTCACAATAGAGGTTTATTTCGTATTTTCACAGATTGCTCGGCGCCGCTTTAAAAGGCTACGTAATACGGTACTAAATGAAAACTAAAAGCTTGGAAACAGATAATTACTTCGATTGTATATAAGTAATAACAAAATTTATTGTTGTGAGCAAACTACAGTTCAGATCTCCTAACAGTGTTTTCAATAGAAACGAGTACAACTCAATTATACTTGAATGACGTAGATTTTGTTTATTACCGACCGACCTCCATAATACACGCTTAGGTATATCTATTACATACATTTAGGTATTGCTTCTTTTCTTCCCTAAACATAAACCGGAAAACGGATTGCTACCAAATGTGTACGCGGTCCAGTGGCGTGTGACTAAAAGCATTGTAAATTTTACACAAATGTCCAACATAGAGTCACTTCGAAATCGACACAAGATGAAACACTCGGAAAAAGCATTTTAAAATATTTTGTATACTAGCCTCTCTTTTACATGATATATTGGGCGGCTTTTAGAGATAATATTACAGCATAGAGCTTCACTTAGTAAACCATACCAGGACATAGATTGCAAATAACACTACAGTGAGCTAATGAAATACATTACCTATCGTTGCGCATCCCAGACCAATTTGATCGGAATGCCACGCGTGAACGTCACACGCACACCCGATGTCTAATTAGATGGGACATCTGCGATGATCACGCATCGGCGAGTCATGTCAAAAGGTATAATTAGTCCAGCAACTGAATCGAATCTTAGGCCAAGAAGATCAAACACATATTATTTAATAAAAATAGAAACACAGTAACTAATTATTAGCATATAGTTCAGCTGTATATATGTTATGGTGAAAGAATCAGCTAATCTACAGGATCAGTTTTTTCTAATACTAATTAACCAAACTTGCTAGAGCCAGGGTAAATCAAAATTTTCGTTCTAAACGGCACAACAATTTGCATGTTTATTTGCTGGTTCGCCCATTATTCGATTTGGCCGGTTTAGGTGATAAATACATTCTCACTTAGCGTGATTAAAATCGATGGAACACCGCAAGCGTTTACCGTCGGTGTTGCGAATCTACTTTATGGACCGTAGTATATTGATACGACGTAAATTACTCCCATTTGGGTTTTAAAACTTGAATAGATGTTTTACATTCGGCTTATACTGTTGTATCTCCCGAAAAATATTACATATTATCAATAGTAACTTTAATAGTAAACGTAGTATTTTTTTTGCTGACACTGCTCTATGATTTTTTATTGTTAGCTTTACCCCAGAGACACTTCAAAATATTTAAGCTCCTACCTCAAAAATATAAACAATAATAAATAAACCTAACGCCTTAATTACTAGGTAGGTATGTGCAGAATAAACAAAACGATAAACAGTAAAAACAGTTATAAAAACAATTTTATAGTGAAAACCACTTTAGTGAAGAGGGACGAGCGCCAATCAAAAGTTTATGCTAATGGCGTGTACGCTTTAACTCGTGTTTGGATGATGTGAAACGTCAAAATGATGGTGAAAATTAAATATTTTTTATTCCTCAATAGTATTTGAAAAAGGAATAAATAATAACTGGATCCCAGTAACAGTAACAGCTGAGAGCCGAAAATTCGATTCATGTGTTTAGGAATATAGGTAGCAGCGATCCGTTACGTAACCAGAATCTGCATGTCTGTGACTTCATTTAATTTAAATAAGCTTTTTTTGGAGACTATTCTTAGCCATGTAAGATAAAAAATATATCAGTGATTATAAGATCTTGAAGTATCTTGATGTTCGATGTGATTCCAGGAACGAAAAGTTAGGTGGTTCGAGTTTGAACTCAAATGTTTAGGACCATGACGCCACTCTCACATCTGGAACTTTAAAGAACTAATGATGAACAGGAAAAATCAAGGTGATCTCCACAATGGTAAGTCGGGTGGTTTATTTCTCCTGCTTGAGTTATAAGTTTGACGCATATTTCTGTTTGTCTGTCAGTTTGTCTATGGCATCATAGCTCAACAATTAATGATCCGATTTGGACGCGGTTTTTTGACGTGAAATCTCTTTAAAATCACACCGATACATACGTGTACAACAATATAACGGGGGTTTCTTAAATAATAATTATAGTAATGAATTATTATGATATAATCGAAAAGTAATGAATAATTTAGGTAGGTAATGAGTGATTTTGTAAATGTCTGTTAACTAATCTATGTCCTGATTTTATTGTATATTACTGATTTTATGTAATAAGTATTTGTGTATATGCCTGTATAGGTAAAATTTAGTGGAACCAACTAAGAATTAAACTTTCAATCTAGTGATATTAAGTATGTATATTGCAATTTGAAATATATAGAGTTATGTTATGTCCGTAGCAGAAGCTGAACACGCTCCCTGTTGCCATAAATTGATTATTTGCAGTGTTTATAGTGTGAAATAAAGGTCTATGTATTTTAATAGATTTGTAACTATAAAAGTCCATATTAATATAAGTATAATCTAGTAAATATATCTTCACAAAATTCTAATAAGAATGCTATTCATTACAATACAAATTAATCCTTACCAAATCCTCTATAAAAGTAGATTAACAGACGGCCACTCGGACAAATTGTGTATTAATATTTTATGTTACAGTTCACACCGTCAGTCCATGGTGGACCCTAGGCCATAAAACTGTCATCGTGTGAAGATAAACTGCCTCGGACTTCTTATGGTTGATTTAGGTTAGGATTATGGGATAGTGGAGGCTTGGACATAACTTCGCTTACATGTGTACCTATACAGATATAGTTAGAGTATTATAAGAGAAGCATTGGCATTTTTATACTGAAAGAAATGGTTGATTTAAGCCTACCAAGACGATTTGGTTTACTTCAACCAAAATCTTCTATCAAATAATATATCCAACTGAATTATTTTGTAGGTTCAGATTTTTACTTCAATGTCAGTTGTACTTTTGCTTGTATAAATATGTGGTGCGCTAATATGATTGTTGAAAAAAATATCCTAAAAAGAATTTATGTACTTACATATTTTTATTAAAAATGTCTTATACTTACTGACCTGCTTAAAACTTTTTATAATGTGAAATAATGTATTATTAAATTTATTATAACTGGACAAGCCTCGCAAGTTACGTAATTTATTGATAAGATGTCTTGAAAGCCACAACAAGCTATGATAGGGCCAAGAGAACTCCCATCCATAGCCCTTGTTAAAAATAAAAGCTCGCCAATTTCCCGCCCGCCCGCCTGCCCATTGCACATTGACAATTATATGAATAGGATTAAAATGACTTCAATTTAGATTTGACTCTGACCGTGAGTTGCAAGAAACGTCATTAATTAGATTTCGTGTCATCTTTTACTAGAGCTATGGCGTAGAAATAACATGTATTTTAATGAATTCAATTAATTTTAATTCTGTATGTTAATTTAGATAATTGGAAATCCAATTTACGAACCATTCTCGTTACCTATCAAGCAAGCTGATACATGGGTACAGCCTTAGAACTAAGGCATTTAATTAGATCTATTGCCTGAAGCGAAACGACCAGGTCCGCTTAATACTCCCACTGAAGCCTGATCATTTAGTGAGATGGACGTGTGAAACCACAAACAGAACGCCAGTGCACCAATATTAAATCCGTGCGTGTACGTAACATACTTGCCTACCTATTCTGTATGTATGTGAGTAATTAGATTCTGATGTTTTTCCTGTACCAGTATTTGTGTTAAGGAAGAGTAATGAAAGACCTCTGCATATTCACTAAAAATATTGTATTGTTTTTTTTTATATAGACATGGTCATGTCACTGGTCTGCGGGCAGCCTGAACACTGAAAATTGCTTGACCTTAATGGTAATAACGACAAGAAAGAAAGAAGAAAATTAGCTATATTTAAAAAAAAGTGTTTATTCACGGGTGAAAAAGTCGCGACCTCTTTACGAGTGCTGTTTTTCAGTCCGCAGGTTTGAATTATGTGGAAAATTGACTGCAAACAGTGTAATCATCTTGTTAATACGCTCAAATCATTTTACAGAATTTGAACAATGAGATCTATCCGGAAACTAACCATGCATACTCGTATATCGATGCAATTACGAAACCGGACATCATGTCATCTCACATAATGGAAACCATATCCTGTTCCTAAATTCCAGATACCAGATTGGAGATAGCGCTTATTACCTACATCAAGTTCTAACTGTTCCATCCACTGTAGATCGCCTCTAGCTTGCATATCACAATTTGGGATTACGAATGAGTGATGCAGGTCATCGTAATTTGGTCCCATCACAGAGTTGCGGCTTCCAGTCTATGCGGTGTAACAAGAGTCATGATTGAAATTTATAAGGCCAAAGTCCATGAAATCTGTTCAGTCTTTGTTTAGTGCAGACTGCCGCTTTCTAATTTACGATATTATGAAGAATATTGAGGGGAGGTATCGTTCATAATATTGAAGATCCCTTTTGAAATATCACATCATTATTTATCGTTTCCATGCCAGAGTAGTCAATATCGAATCATGATAATTTCAAACTATAGGTCATACGTTCTACGATATTACAACTGGCACATTCGATAGGACGTAACCTGAACGTGTCGTTGCAAATGTGTACTTAGGTAATAAGATTTCGTCAATGTATATAACCATATTGAATAAACTAATCAGAAAGTTCTAACAATCTTCAAATTACACTACCTATATTGTTTTAATTTTCAAAATATGGAAAATGGACATGAAAGTAAAAGTTTAGGCCCCAAAACAAGACAATTAAAACTTGCGAAAGAAAGTTACTTATAAACGTATTTTGCGTACAAGTGAATCTGTTACTTCATTTGCATCGGGAGGCCGTTAACGTGGCCATTATTGAAATTTTATGTGAGTTTGATTATTATTCAGTAGACCACTATTAGAGCAGTGGACAAGGGCTCACTGAATTGCTTGCACAATATGGCGACTGCTTTTGTGGAAAGTGAATTTAATGAATTAGGTACCAGTACATTATCAAACAATCGTCACAAAAATTGAAATTGAAACCGTTAATTTAGCACTGTAAACACCAGAATATAGAACACAATACAGAAGTATACAAAGATTAATACATGTAGCACAAAACATCCGGTGTGGTACAGTGCCAAAAAGGGTACACCAGCTCAGTATAATGCTGAGGCAAGCCACATCGCTGATATTCAGCTGGCCCCTCAGTGACTGCACGGACGAAGAAAGCAAAGAAAAAGTGTGTGCGTGTTGTGCTGTATGAATGTGTTTGTTTTTATGAATGAAGATATTAGTGTGTTATGTGTGATACTGAGTGTGTGGGAGGGTGATGGCATTGCGTGTGTATTTACATGGTTTTATGTGTGTGGATGGTAGTTAACAGTAGACGCATAAGATTACCAAGCACATCCAGATTGTGAAAGGCAGTAGTTGCAGGGCACCTAAGGAATGTACGGAGCAGTGTCCGATTATTGTAAGTCAATTGTATAGATTTTAAGTGTTCTCCTAAAGGTGTCAAGAGTCTGCGCGTCTCTAATAGGAGGTGGTAAGGTATTCCAAATCTTGGATGCCGCATACTTGAAACTACCCCTAAAAGAAGCTGTGCTGTGACATGGAGGAAGCTTTAAGTAGGTAGATGCAAGTGTGTCGTACTCGTTGATTTCGCGAGACCACCTAATATACCTAATATACTTAGTCATTCAAACAGACCCCTCTCTCCTCATTCCCGGCGCAAAGGTGTCCATAACACTAGCGGAATTACCACGTTGAATTGCTATGGACAGACGTTGCACCAGGGACGATCCAGAGAGGGGGTCATATCCTAAGCCATTAAGTACATTAATAATCTATAAATGTTTCTAACTATACGATTGATTTTTAAGGTTCCGTACCTCAAAAGGAAAAAACGGAACCAAATAAGATAACTTTGTTGTCTGTCTGTCTGACCGCCTGTCAAGACGCTTTTTCTCGGGAACGGCTAAAGGCAGCATTAAAAATTAATATCAAATATAGGTCTATGGTCCCTTGGTGTTGTAAAAAATTCAAGCTTCTAACTTAATGCAATAAAAAGGTACGGTCATATATAAAAGGTTTTGTCACTCTTCAAAATCTACACCCGTTGAACCTAGAGTCATGAAATTTGGCACAAAGCAAGGTCTCACAGCACAATTAATGGAAGAAAGCTGAAAATCGTTAATGTGTAATTAATTATATAAGATTAAAAAAACCATACTGCAACCGTGGTATAGACCGAATATGACAAAATATTTTTTTGCACTACAAAGCTAAGTTTGTCATCAACCCTACATAACAACGGTTGATCTGATTAAGTATGTCAATTAGTACATAAATAAATATAATTTAATCAATGAAATTGTAAATTGACCATGTATCTTTCATTGTCTTGTTAGGGAAGTTTTATTGTTTATCTATGTTAACTTAGCTCACCTTAAGTGAGTAGTCATCGCTGAGTTATGTAATGGAAACCTGGTAATTGCTCTCAAAGTGTTAACATGCATAATTTACATGGTCCTAACTTATGTAGCGTGCAAGACACATACTCGTATAGGACTCCACTTCAGTTACTGTATTACATGAGCCTCGATGATTTAATATCAAACAATTAGGTAGGTTAATTTGGACAAAATTGGTGAAAATAAGGCTCTTGAAGAACTTTAGTTAAGTTATATGTAAGTAAATATATGATTATTTTTGTATGAATCATAGCATTCGTATATCATCTAAATTGAAATTAGTACAATAATAATATCTCAACCAGCCGCAGCCTTTCCGTCCCACTAATGAGATCAATGAGGTTTGTATTTCATTTTAATTGCCAGATTAACTTCGAAATCCGATGCTCGGTTTTTTAGCAATTCTGAATAGGGTTTATGAGAGTGACGGTTGAAGACTGAAAATCCGATAGATAAGGCGAACGTAATTGCTCTCGTTTTTTAACAGTCTTATCTGATTTTTCCACAACGTCACATTTTGTGTTCCAATCTAACCAGACACGGCTAGCTGGAACCTGTACTTTAAACTTTAAACTTAAAAGATTTAAAGTCGAAATTTGTAAGTTTAAAAATTTAACGATTTCTTCAGCACTTTTCCACCTAGTGTGTGGACATCTATCAGGATGGACGAACGTTTTGCAGAATTGGAAATCGGACGCTGGTCGGAGCGTTTTAAATCGGAACGATTTACTTGAAAATAATAGCTGGAAACAATTCACATACGAAATAAAAGGGGTATTTGCTTTTTTCTGTTCAATTTAAAACGTTCGCTATGGAGAGCGTAATACTAAAACAATATGATGCATTACATAAGAGCTTCCGTTCAAAAGTGTGAAAGTATCTGACAAAACTCATAAACTTTACAAGCCGTGAATGAACGATGGTCTCACTGCAGGATCTAAAATAATGGATGGGGTCCACCATCGCTGCGTCATACATGAAACACGCTTGACCAACAATTTATCAGGACAAAATTTACATACATCTGGTAAGATTAATGATCAGTTGCCGGTGATTTTGTATGCTCAATGGCTAACGGGCATGTATGTTAGCAAATGCGGAACCTAATGGAGAAACTTTTTGAATGAACTTTGTATCATCAATTTGGATTATAAATAAAAATATCTGAAATTATTACATTCTTATAATTTTGCAAATTTTATTAAAATCGTGCAAGAATTCGGAATGTTTTGCGAATACTATGTTCTTTACATTTACTGTATGAAGGAACCCTCGAGTAGTAATCAAAATCGGAATAATAGGAACGCTATATTGACATCGAAATATCCACATACACAAGTGAGCATAATGCTCACCGCTCACACATCCCATCAATACCCCACAGTAACAGACAGATAGGTACACAATATGCCTTTGGCGCTTTGCGAGGGGGACCCTAGACATCGATTGTCCTAAAGGCGCAAGGGTCACTGTACTTTGACACGGACCGACGCTCTCACCAGGATATTGCCGCTACTTATACTAATATTGCCGCTGCACTGGATAATCTAATTGGCGCAATTGATGGTATGGTCTGCGGCTAGTATGAATGAAGGGAGAGCTTCATTGAAATATCAACACAAAGGTGTTAGCCAAAACAATATAGTAACCACAGGTATATAGTATGCTAATTTATTTATGTGCATCCAATTAGTATCATTCGTCAGTATGGACTGAGGATAAAATGAATGAAGCTCCTTTGAAATACTAGCACAAAGGTGTCCGCCAAAACAATAATTAGTAACCACAGGTTTATGCTAGTTTATGTCATGTGCATCCAATTAGTACTCGTACAATACGTCTGTATTATAGGTCAAAGGTAATCAATCAAAACTGTATACCTATATTGATTACCTAAGCTGTTACCTATTATTATTATACAATTATAGTTTGTAAAAATAAATTCTTTATGTTTATAAACTAGACCTCCTCCCGCAGCTTCATTAAGACCGTTACTAAACGATACATTAATGAAAAATTTGAGACGAGGGAAGCCGTATTGCCACTTTTTTCTCACGCCCTAGACATTAGCAAATAATTACATGTAATAAATTTTTTAAACATGATAAACGATTTTAATCCACTCATGTATGAAGACGCGTGTGCAGAGACTTTAGAGAAAGAAAAAATACATTCGCATTAATGCATAAATTTAGTCCATAAATAGGAGGCATTAAATATCAATATCGTCTGTCGATAGAGGAAATTAAATCAAATTGAAATGTAAACTCTAGGGCGTGTTAGTGATAAGTCAACGCTTCTGTTTAGTGATGTTTTATGGTTTTCTTAACACTCAATTGATCATGCATCATATCACAACTATAACACTTATAAATTATATTGAACATGCTGGGAATATGGACGTGGGCGCGTGTTGGTACTTTAAAAATAAATTTGAAATAAACAAGGACTAAATTTAGTTACTGTTCGTAAAAACATCAATGTTTATTGTTTAAAACTTTAAAACTGTCCATAACTTAGATCTAAAAGAAATCATACTTACGGAAATAAAACTATTTTTTATTTAATCTTCTATTCTACCCTTCCTTATCTTAAATCCTCTCACATCCACCACTCGAAAACTATTTGTCCACTCCTAAATAATTCCCCCGAGGAAGAAAAACATCCAATTCACCCGGCATCACGTACCCAGCGTTTAACTTTCCTATCGTGTTCTCGACCAGGAATTAGTTGCGACGTTGATGGATGTCTGAGAAACTGGCCCCAATGACCCCAAGACTAATAGAGCATGTTTTATCGGATTTGATGAAATTGTGCGAAATAGTTTCGGCAGACTTTTCTGGATTACTGTTAATTGTTTACCAGTCAAGGTTTTGATTTAGTATTTCATCATTATTTTCATAATCAGCCTATTAATGTCCCCACTGTTAAGGCACAGGCCTCCCCTTGTACAAGGGGGTACGGGCCATGATCCACCGAGCGGGCCCAGTGCTTATTGGTGGATTTCACACGCCAGACATGCAGCTTTCCTCACGATGTTTTTTTTTCACCGTTAGAGCTGTCGGTAAATGTATGTAAGCCTTCGAAAAAATCGGTAAATCTCATTGGTACATGGCATTGCATGGTTTCGAACCCGGACCTCCCGCAAGGGAAGCCGGCGTCCTAGCCACTAGGCCACCGACGTTCTCCGATTTGGTATTTAGGTAAGTATATGGTTAATACTTGCGGTTGTTGGTTTGTGAAACTTGTAGAACATGATTAAAATAAAAATTAAAATAAAATAAAAAAAATAAAAATAATATACTGTTTCACAGGTTTTTACTGTATTTTATTAATTACGACCGGTTTCGTTTACACATCTTCGGGTATTTGTTTATAATAATTTTCTTTATTACATGCAGGTAGATAAATACAGCTATGCGTTTTGTTTTTGCAATTACTAACAAAATGTCAAGTTACGTTTCAAAAAACGTGATTTGGAACGTAACTTGACATTTTGTCTAATCATGTAGGTAAGTATAATTAAATGTATGTGTGCTACAGTTTTTTATGGACGAGAAAATGGAGCCCTATTGCTGTTGCTCCGTGCGTCGTCTGTCGGTCCATCAGTCTGTCCTGGCAGCTGTCTAACTCATAAACTGAATAAAATACAAATCATTTATAAAATGACATACATACTTTCACATTATATCCCTTGCTTAAATATCCCCGCTAATATCCTTGCGTGACATTTAATATATTAGAAATTTAATATTCCACATATGTATATATATGTGTGCAAATAAATTTTTAATTCTTTCATTCATAATTCAGATCTGCATGTTGGCAGTATATGAGAACGTTGGTATTAGTTGTAGCACAGAGTATATACGTTGTAGTAAATAACTACCCATAAATATTGGGTAAGTGAAAGTGAATAATTAGTGTAGTATAGAATGTTTTGCGACAGATTATACTATAAAATTACATTGCTGCACTGTACCTAATCAGAATTAATAATCTTGACATTTCACCATCTAGAACCGTTCAATTTAGTTCACCAATCTTTGCAAATTATACTTCTAATTCGATAAGTCACATTTCAACTGAATTGATTTACGTGCGCAATGTATTTACGAACTTATTAGAACTATTATTACTTATTTATGTCAAAGAATCTTATTTTGTTTTATTAATTTGTAAGTTTACGTATTGTTTCCCATAACTTTGACAAACAAAATGGAAAACCCACTGAAATCCCTAATTAAAGTCGTATGCATTTAAGTATTCAAGACAATCAACCATTAGCACAACCAAAACATAATGACGAACTCGACTTATCTCTCGAATGCAAATCCGAATTCGACGGATTGCGTCGGATCGCGTCGCATCGCATCGGATCGCAATTAGTGTAAACGCCCCCGCGCGTTACCGTCCGAACAAAGCTCAGTTGATCCGAGCTTCGGCTTTGCGACAGGCAAATCCGACGTGGATTTCCGCGGATGTAGTAATGCTGGAACCGTGATATTGTTTTAAAGATAATGTTCCTTTATTACCATTACTCGTACTTATATTATTTTTAAGTTGCCTAGTTTTTATGAGCAGGGGCTAAATTGAGTGGCGATCTACGTAAAGTAACTGGATGCAGAGAGCCGATGATCAAATTCAATAACATACCTTTACGTTTATTTGTTACAATGGATTTTGGTAGGTTTCTGCTTATGATTCAGATATGTTTATTTGATATTTCAATACTCTCTTTATAAAAGCATCGAAACTTTGAATTTTACAAATAGCTTTTTCCTCTCTGACCTTTGTCACTTCCATTTACTTTACATTCCTTATTGTTTTGTAATTGTAGCGATTTCGTGTATCTCTATCAAAATTAAATTTTACTGGATTTTAGGCTCTGAGTCATTGCAGAAAGAGTTAAAACAGACTCATTTGTCGCAATTGTTGTTTTCCGTATTTCGGTTTATATCCATTATTCCGGAAAAGATACGTAGGGTATTATTGTTCAGCTGCTCTTCTTGTGTTGTTTTAAATACAAAATGTACTCTCATATTAAGGCCGACAGGGTGTAAAGAAAAACACACCCATTCCATTTAAAGGATAAAAATAGGTATGCATAAGTTTAAACAAGTATACAGACAGGGGACAGAAAAACTTTATAACATTAAATCTTTTTCATGTCTTACACACTCGCTTTGTACGAGTATGTTAGTGAACGAGTCACCGTGGCAAAATGTGTACTTTCAGCATACCACTAGCTCTTGAACTATTTAACCTATCAAAATGGAGGTTGTACCATTGGATAGAGTCATTAGGCGCCGTTCTAACTGAAACATTGTTTCCCCGCTTCGCTACAGTATGACGAAGTGGGTCCCTTTTTTGGCCAATAAATTTACCGACTTGTATTAAATTATCTATAACTTTGAAACTATTATAGATATCGAATCACTTGAAACTGCGTTGTGATGTACTTGAACTACGCTACTTAAAACGAGGTCTCATTTTGCATCTGGTTTCAACAGTAAAAAATAATTGACAAGTTTCATCCGTTATTACGTCATGGCTCGCAGCAAGCTCGTAGTGGCTCGTAACCTGAAAAGAAACCGCAACAGAATTCGAAAAAAGACAATATCTCATACAGAGCAGCAACGCATCTACTGTTTAAGACAAAAAACAGCGAACATAGTAACGGATGATCAATCATGTCACAGTGAACGGAGTAAAGATGCAAAGCGTCCATCTTCGCCAGTCGCTGGGCCGTCTGGAATGCCTCGTATGCTTCGAGCGATGAGTGTTAAGTCCGAACAAGTGCATACTTCATATCAAAATTCCAATAATGGACCTTCAATGTTGAACAATGAGCCTCAAGGGCCAAGTATTCGCTATCGTGGTGCAGATCGATAGATTCCATTTTTCGGCAGTTTTTTTGAACTTTTCAGCATTCTAGAAAAAAAAATCTATTTTCATTTTATTTTCACCCCTCATCATGAATGATACGTATTCCCTTATAACCTGTACAATAATTAAATTGGGTTCAGTGAATTCAATAAGCAACATTCGCAAGATCTTTCGATAAACGTAGCAAAAGTAAACTTTTGATGGATCACGGCCACGCGCCGTGACGGATCTTTTCCGATCATGCAACAACTGAAATGAATGATAATTCAGTGATCAATTCTAATGTGAATTCGATTACAAACTCACTTTGGTGTAATAATTTTGTCGTGTATGTACTTATATTTAAAAATATTTCAAATTTTGTTATATCGCTTGCTCACTATTACAGGGTTCTGTGTTACACTTTTAGCACTAATTGAATACAGTCCATTTTACATTTTACTGAACACTAAATTAGTTTTTCTGTAAGTTACAAGGTCATCAGTATATCAGAGCTGCAGCCTATGAAATCGAGTAAATTAACTTTTCAGTTCTAATTTTGCTCAATTCACCTATCATTAAACATAGAACCTTATAATAGTGAGCTAGCGATATATAAGTTTGTACATTTAAAAATACTTTGTTAAGTTAATTAATAATTAGCTACATACTTAAAATAAATAATCATACCACTTGAATTTTCAGTAATATTTTTAGTAATATCAAAAATATTTATATCAATGTACAGTACAGTACACACACGTTGTTTTATTTCTTTGAGTATTATCATAGTGCATCCATTATTAAAAGGTCTATTACGTTATGGTATCTCTATATGTATCACAATTAACTGATAAACAACCTAACTTTAACACATTTGGAACCGCAAGATTAACATCTCAGATCCGCTATACATCAAAGGCTTACCCCTTGTTAGAACAATACAGCATCTATTTGGAACTGTCAAACATTTAAAACATCTCGCAACGCAATACGTATGTAAATGTCTTAGAAATGGTCCCTTCAGTCGCTTTATTGTTATGGCAAGATGCCCTAAAACCTCTCTCAAGTCTCAATACGTATACAGGATGTATGTGACACACGTTTCTATAAATCGCAAAATCAGTAATATTTTTCCTTCAGACTTGTAGACTCGTATTCACACTTTGAAAAACGATTATATGCTTAGATCTAAAATACATACATACACTTAGCTCTCCACTAAATTGCAATAAGCTTTTTATAATCTCTTTCAAGAGCTGTTTCGTAGAAAGCAACAAAGTATATTCTATTGAAATTCCGCTCCACAGCAACGAACGGTAAAACTGTAACAACTGTTCAACGTTCCTCCTACAGACCAGATTCTAGACCAGTTTTTGCACCGTGTATTATGAATGAAGACGAGTAAACCCCGGAACTTATGATTTTTTACACATCGATACTATTTCATATAGTTCTTCAAATGGAGTGACTGTATGTCCGATGCGTAGCGAACCATGTCTAAGTGCTTTGGATCCCGATTGCAAATGTTCGTGAAATTCAAAACAGGCCGTTTGAACGTCAATGAGTGTCAAGCCGATTTATTGAAGTGATTTTAGAGTGATTTTCGGATTTTATAGCCGAAAGCCGACTGCTTTTAACATTATAAAAACTGAAGTAAAATCTAAAACCAAAAACAATTTAACGTAATATAATCTTAAATAGTTTAATTTTACATGCTTTTATTTTTTTTTATTTGTAAAAGAAGTAAAATAACGTCGTTTATGATGTGATATTATATTTTTACAAAAAATATATTTAAGGTAGGTTTGTTTTTTGTTACATTTTATATTTTAATTATTCTGAATAAAACAGGTAGGTTTGAATATTCCCAAAAATCACAATCTGTTTTATACCTATCATTGTATTATTATTATTATACATACCCATACTTATAATATAACAATTATTCGATATGAATCGCTTTAATCAACTAAAAACGCTCGGTTAAAGCATTTCGAGAACTATTCAAAGCACACCATCAATTCGCTTTCGCAAACGGTCCCGAACCATTGTGACAAATATCAAAACGTTACGAACAAACTGTTCCATTAGTCAAATTAATTATTTACCATCTTGCAGACTCGAGACATTTGTCCCTTTGACCATATCGCGTCTCGAGCTAGGGGTTGAAATATTGTCAATTCGCGTAAGAGGTAAGTTGTCGATGGAAGGTTCTATTAATTCTCAACTCTAAACTTCGAGAGTCTGTTTATTGTCCTATGAAAATGCCCATCTAGTTATAAACATATCTACTCAATAGAAGTTTCAGCAGAAATCTCTTTAATTTATAGTTTTGAAACTGTATCTACTTGTATTGAGAAAGTCTTCGATATTTTGGAAAAGTTTTTAATAGTGGTATTATTTGCCTAAATCTACATAATTACTTAAATCGGTATTTTACATGTTAGATCCCTGTACGTCTTCTTAAATTCATATCATATCGAGAATATTTTTCTCAGCGGCAAAATATTCGTACAAAATTATAAGCTCATATTTTCATTGGTTTGCCTTTATCGACAATAATGAGCCAAGCTCTACGGCAATTTGATATCGAGTGCATTCGTAATCCGTCTGTCTGCTACGAACAATACTCCGGAATACATTAACTCGGAGTCAACAGCAAAACCGCGATCTCAGCTTACAGGATATGTCCCTCCAAGCCTTTGATGGTTTTGAATTTCATTCACACACTAAATTACTGAATCTACCTACTAAACAGGCCAAGACTATTACGTATGCGTTAGAAAATTGTCCAGATAACAAGTCGGTTAGTCTAAATATACAAATACATTTCCTTTACGCACCCTTGCGCGAATATTTAATCCTGAATTAAGTTGCAAGTTGTCTATGCCTTTCATACAAAATTTTATTGACCTTGGGCTAACCCAATGTTAACACTAATATTAACCCGAGAGTTAACGATTTGCCCATGATGGCCTTATACATAATAAAGTTCAATAAAGTAAAAATAAATTACGTCGGTTGTCATAATCCGAAATTGGTTTCCAAACATCAAATTTTAAAAAAGGAATCTATGATTGAATCAACACGCGATAAATCAGGGTACCGTTAAGGGGTCTCTATTGTATTTGAAAACTGAGATACAAGTTCTTGCTTCTAACTGGAAGAGTCAATTGAGTTATGTCCCAAAACTCTAGCAGTTCTATAAAAAAGACCGTCTTTTGTTTTATTTGTGGTTTATATGCCTTGAGTTCACATACTAAATTCTAAATGATACAATTCAGATTTCTATAGGTTTTAGTGACTTCATAGTGATATTACTATGATAACATTAATACCAAAAATTAAATCAATGGCATACCTGATTTTCCTTTATTATAATCTTATATCGAATCTAGATTCTATACACCATGTTAAATTCAGAAAACGAATTAAAAAGTGTCTATTACTGTATTTCTATATCTTTGAAATTCTATTGTGTTCAAAGCAATATTGAGTGTGAATGTTAGGGCAAGTAATTGTGAAGATGTTGGCGTCGGATTACTGAGGCCCTTTGCTCCTCCGAGGGGACATTTTGAGGGATAAGTGATACATCAGTGTCGGGTGATATCCGGGAGTTATCCATCGTAGTTTGGGTTGGACATTTAAAGTTTTGAAAGGAGCTTATATATTAATATTTTATTGGAAGAATCGATTACCAAATAAATAAATAACAAAATGAGAACAAAATGTAAAACCTGTGCTAACACATAACATTTGTTTTATCTACTAAATTAATATTAATTTACGAAGAAGAATGTGATGCCGAGTTCAGACAATATTTTAATTAATGTTAAACAGAAGAAAAACTGGAAATCTCTTTGTTTACTGAAGGGGAAATAATTAGAGCAGATTCGAAGAGGAAAGAACGGAAGGAAACAAAAAAACAATAATAATTCATCAGGTAAAGGAAGAGATAATCCTGAAATTTTAACAATAGGAAAAAAGGGAATTTTATCTGGGAATAGGATACAGGCGAAGGGAGATGAGGCAAATTAGCAATTATATTATAAAAAATTCAGACGAGTGCCCTGTTTTAAAAGCGGTGTCCTATGCCGAGTTTTATTTTTGCAATCTGAACCCAGCCAAATGTAATAAATGGCAGTGGTACCCATAAATGCAGATGAATAATGTTGTTTTATTTTGTGACCAGACTCTGATTTCGGGAGATGTTCAAAGTTTCAAGGTTAAAAGTTTCTAGGAGACGTCTAAAATAATACGTAGAATTACTAAAAATTAATACGACCTTAGCTGTTTGTAAAAATAAATGTGCTACGCTGATCAAGCTACGGCGTAGAGTATGTTCGTAGCAAATATATAAAAACATAAGTTTAATGGAATCGGTTACTGGAATTAGTGCTGGCGATTTATACTGCTCTATTTCGGGTCTACACTTACTTGTTAATTTTTTCCGAAGGATTGAAGTCAGTACACTAAACTAGTATGTATTTTTTTTCTTCAATATAATCAAAATTCAAATCCTGCGATTCATTATAACAAAAAGTCACAGCTTGTCATGCATGCAGATTTAACCAATGTCATAATTTACATATGGTGAGTGAGGACATAACACTGCACGTGTCGCCCCGCGCTTCATGGAGATTACATTTATTTTCAATCTGCGCCTTGATTGAAGACAGTTTTGCATTTTAGAGGCGTGTGGTGAAAGAATTTTCAGATTTCAAATAGTATATTAATTTTCGTTTAGCGTCGGCTGTCTCTTGAGAACCAAATATATTATGTTATTGTTATATATTTTATTACAGTTACAGAGAAATTTAAGCAACAGTTTATGCACAAACGAGCAATAAATACATGATATAATCTCTTCAAAGAAATTTCAAATTCATTGATTTGTTGGTCTAAGATTTTGAGTTTACGGACCAGTGACTGCGCAGTGGAAGTTAGTAAACATTAAAGGATATTATGGCTCTATTACTTTTATAATACCTCGACATAGCTGCTTACTAAGTAGGTACGTATAGTTATGAAATTAAAAAGTAAGTAAAGTAAAGTAAAAGTAAAATAGATAAGTTTTATTAGCACACAGGTAATTAAACTTTTGTTTTCTGATGAATAGCAATCAGTGATCAATTCAGTGTTTGCTGGCATCAACAATGGAGAATATTTTATTATAATTCAAACGATAAAATATCGAAAACTTGGTAGAAATGAAAATATCAGAGTAACAATGAGCCACTGTCACACAGATATTTTCCAAAACTGCGGCAGCGGCGCAAGCTTCCCTGGATCGAATCCACCTCTGCACCGTTATGATCGTTCTACTTAGTAACTTAGTTGTAACAGTCAATAAAGAACCTAAGTAATTACCAAATAATAATACAACAAGACATTACTGATTACAGTTTTATTCATTTTGAGCAAACGCATTTTTTGTCCGGAAACATTTGATCATACGAGATATAATCCCACAAATTATCTACAGGTCCATTGTAGCATAACAGGAGGGTCAAGCAAAAAACAGTGGCAAGTGTGGCTCAAGATGTCCGACGCAGTTTGTCTTCATTGGGGACAGGTTTATAGCAGGGGTGCGGTAAATAATACCAACGCGAGAAAATACGTCATGAAACATTCATAGAAATTATTTTGAGATACAGGATCCTCGATATTTCTAAAGATTAACTTACACATATGATCATGAGATTTCATGATAGGGTTTGGCCTATTGTGATGATTTAAAAGACATCGCGAAGCCAAATTGGTGGAACTAACGAATTTTTTCCTACCTGTTCTATTGGTAAAACTAACAAATTAACAGAAGAGATTGATCCATAGTTTCTCATAGCTTATAATGAACATGAAAATAATTCATGGGTGACTTTTAGATCAATTATTGAATGACACCGTCCACACGTCACGTCGTATTTTGGAAACTTACGTTCTATATATTATGTATTATACAGTATTCGTAAATAGCTGAAATAGCATAAAAACTTTATGATTAGCATAAAGCTGATTAAAAATAACGTTTTTATTATTTCTAATTCCTTATGCTTTATTTATTTTTTCAAAGTTTCTTATTACATACTAATTTTATGTGCAATGTTAAAACTTCAAACACTCTGTAGTTAAGGGGTTTGTAAGCGGATTCTTACAAATACCTCTAGCACAAAAGAGATAAGCCTCTAGCCAGAAATTATCTTTGTTTCTATTGGAGTCTAACAAGAATTATAGAGGGGCAGCTGGTGCCGAATATCATGCTATTGAGGAAATACACGTTATTATCTTTGTAGCCATGCTTTCGTATGTAAGTAATGGCTAGTGAGTTGGCGTATGCGTTTCTTTGGAATGACCACTATGCCGGTTTGTAATCCTGACTAGATATTGCGAGAACCAAACGACTTTTTCTGATAGCATCAGCTCTTTGCTAAGTGTTGTGGTTCTTGAGATATTTAGTGGCCATGCCAGAATAACGTCATTCTGGCACGGCCACAAACAAAGCGTTATAACTTTGTAACCTCGGAACGACTAAATCTGGTTTCTTGCGACTAATTTCGACTAAATAGATACTTTATCTCTATCTAGTACAATCCGGCATATTAGTCATGCCAAAGTAACGCATACTGAGTAAAGTAAAGTAAAGTAAAGTAAAATACACTTTATTGCACAAATAGAAAACAAAAAATAGAAAAGGAAATAGTGAAGTACAATTTAGGCGGCCATATCGCTAAGAGCGATCTCTTCCAGGCAACCGTCGGTCAGAGCAAATGATTTCGAGAAAGAGGTAGTAGGTTGAGTTTGCGGGAAGGTTTTATCTAAGCGTGTCGTGCCCGGGTTCATTATATTGTCAGTTTTCAACTAATATTTTCCATGGTAGCTTGATTCTCCCGTAGAAAACCGATATTTTCCTATGTAAAAGGTTGCTTATATCCTTTTTCTGGTTAAATAGTAAACCTAATGCAAATCAGAATTCCAAACACCCATTCCAAGCAAATAAAGTGACCAAAACGAGTGACCAACACATTTTCAATTCTTTAACATAATTGAGATAGGAAAATATGTGATAGGATGAGATTATCATCTCTTGATTTTTATGTAAAAAAAATCATACAAACTACAAGTATTAAAGAGGCTCATTGACAATTAATATGAATTAAAGTTTCGAGAGAGATGTGATATAATTATGGAAACGAACTCCAGTTATAACTATACTAAGGTGTATAGTATGTATAACATGTTACATATAATATTATGATAATTAAATTTGCAACGGAAAAAATATTCACCCCAAAATCGTTTACTAATCCTCAGTTTCTCCCCAAAATGCGGTTAAATGCAACTATTTCTGGCGAATTGAAGTAAAGGGAGTCTTAATTAAATCACAGGGTACAGGGATACAGGATAATCGAATATTATGATCCACTTTCGTTTTTTGCAGTAATGTATGTCTTTAACGACGACATCGACATGATATAAAACGATAAGTAATCCAATAAATAAAGTGAAACCTATGATAATAGAAAAACCTATTTATCTGACAACTTAGAAGTATATTATTAAATAATATAGGTAAGTAATGCTACGAATTTTAAACTCGTATTTTATGTAACACCTACACAATAATTGGTCTTTTTCTATCCTGTGCGGATAGTGCCACATTCCCACTCTGAGTAAGATAACAGTTTTCCATGTTCGGAAATATTTAATAATCAAGATGATATCTACGAGTATACTTGTACGAGTATTCCGAATTCAAACAAGCTGTAACCTTCTAATCGAAAATGTATAAGTACATACATGATGACATTTTATGATTATTATTTCAAAAAAATGAAAACCGTTTCTAATACATAAATAATTTGTAATAAATAACACTTCCCTGCCTAACTACCAGAAATCTTACTTGTATTTATATTTTGCTTATATACATAAACATAAGCACATACTACTAATACGACTAATAGAATGTGTTTATGATTATGTATATAAGCAAAAATAATTACTTAACCTAGCTATTTATTTCTCCTATTACTTTATAACGACTATACGCTACATCTATACAATTTGGCTTACCAAGCGTTTTGAAAAAATACCAGTATTCTATTTGCGGGCTATAAATCATACATTACCTGGCAAGATTACCGCGAGCGTAAGGGTTGCGAGGTTGCGACTGTGACAGGCAATTTGTCATGTGACCGCTCAACCGAGGAGTGGAAGACGAGATTCGCCTTTCGGGGAGGATTTGAATTTTGTTATTGTTACGCTGCTGTGGTTTTCAGATTATATCAGTGCTTAATACAATTCTTTAAAACAGTAATAGGTACTCATAGTACAAAAGCTGGTATGAAAAAATTGCCTACATCGTCTGGTGCCTCTTTCGCATTATAATAGGTCGTTGACCACATTTTAGGTATGTAAGAAAACTAGTGTTTGCCGGGATTTTATTGATCCGTTTCGGAGACATACCAACTTATTATGACATATTTTTGGGCAAAAACAACGTCATCTGGTATCGGAATCAATTACACGTTTAGATAAATCTAAAAATACACATCTACCAATGTGTATTGGTGTAAAATTGTTGCATAGCTTTCAAAAGAAAATCTGGGTAAAAATGTAGTATGAATTTAGATTCAATCTACACAAACCTACCTAAACAAATTTTTGAAAATAACTGTCCAATTATAACCGAGCTCGGCAATATTTTTCTAATTAATTAACATTATTCTTCTAAATCATTCAAACGTTACCCTCATGTTATTTTCCTCGTATGAGGATAAAATAACACGAGAGTAGGGTAAAAATAGGTCATGCGTACATGAGCTTTAATCTGTTTAATTAACATGGAAAAAAAGGTTCGATTTTCACCCCCATGGGCATTGCTTTGCAGCTAATGACGTGTTAATCCTTAACGAATAAAGTGGAAAAAATATGGATGACGGAAATACGAATCCTTAGGCCCAACTGTAGTAACGGCGCGACATCTTTCTTCTATAACAATTGAACTAGACCTTACTATATGGTCCAAAATGGAATGACAATAGAAAGCGACACAGCGCGTCAATGCAGCGTGGAGCGCGGTGTGAAGCGCGGCGCGGCGGCTCGCGGCGACCAGGCGAAGCGGCACCGAGCGCGGTGTAGAGATCGCGCTCGGAGACGCTCGAAGACGCTCGGAGACGCTCGGAGACGCTTGGTGACCCTCGGAGTTGCCACGCCTCCTGGCCTCCGCGCGGGCCGCCTGGAAGCGCCTGCTACATAACCGGCCAAGTGCGAGTTGGGCTTAGTCATATCTATAGGGATCCGTACCTACTATAAGAACTATTTGTAAGTATTGGCCAAAAAAACTTTTTTTTGTCATCTGAGCTGGTAATCAATGTAAGAATTATCATAATAATAAAAAATGAAAAATTCTAAATAGATTTGGGTGAAGGGATTACATTATGATATTTGAAAATTTGAAGATGGATCTACAGACGGACCGACCGACATACGGCAGACATATAGATGGATGGAAACAGACGAACGAACGGCGCAGCGAGATTAATACGGTTTCATTTTTCACTTCGGGGCACGGATTACGGATCCTTAAAAAACAGGCAGCTCTCGGCTGCTCACGGCGACTCCAACGGAGGCGCTCGGAGCCGCGCGGAGACTCGGCGGCTCTGGAGTCGCGCGGCGACTGTCGGCAACCCTCGGCGCCGGTATGCGTTGGGCCTTAATTTTAAAAAAATATTAATATTTTTGGTTTGTTAATATATCTAGTTCAAAATAAAATAATCACTTACAGTGTATGTATATAATAACTTACAGTACATATATAAGCATTACAATAAGTTTATTATTGAATTAATTTATCATATCCCTTATCATAAAAAAAATCAACTTATCATGAAAAAATTAAATTAACCTGATCATCTGGGCACCGAAGCTTTAAATTTAGATCCAGGTGAGACCAAATTATGTCATTTCATTATATATCTGCAGACATTTTCTAAAGGCAATTTCTGTGTGGATGGCAGTTTCGGTGTAAAGACACCTGAGACTAAACAGGGTAATCAAAGGAAGTGCGAGGTTGAAAATAATAAAATTCGATTAAAATATTTGCCACCGGTGATCAACTGAGAGATCGTAATAATGTATAATATAATACATAGAGCTCCAATTTTCTTTTTGTAGTACAACAATAGAATGTCTTTAATATAAAATAATTAATTGTTATATTCAAATGCCTTTTAAAAATAAACAAAACAAAACGGTATGTTGAACTCTCTAGCATTTTCTATTATCCGATACACAATCAAGACTTAGTTTAGTCCCTTTACTGTGAAGAAACCCGCTTGTTCACAGATTTATTATATATAGTAATATTTTGCTGGAAAACAATTTCCGGCTATCAGTCTGTCTGTAGTTATTACATTTCTTCGTATAACTCGACTAAACCTTCAACATGGCATGCCAATATCAAGCAATCGGGGCGGAGGAAGCGCGCTGCTGCTCAGAATGTGAATACGCAGTAGGGTTTCTGGTCGAGACTTCTCGAATAGAGAATTCCCGATAAAACTAGCCTTACTCGAGACGAGAAAAAACTGTCGAGAAATCGAGAAATCGCACCATGGACCGCGGTCTGAATTATGAATACTTATACGTGAATATGCCCTCGTATATTTAAAAGCATATTTCATTAATAATTGAGGCCAATAGGTTAGCGGTTGAAACTGTTTTCTATCCTATGTTTTTAAGGCTAATAAGTTAGACTACTTACAAGATTCATATTTTTTTATTTACCTAATTAATAGACTGTGTAGTCATAAGTTTTATTGACAAATACTTAAAGTAGATTCTTTAGTAGATTGTGAGAGTGAAATCCTGTTCCTTTAGTTGATTGGGTTATTGAAATTTTATTTTTTTGTTAATTTAAAAGACTGATTAAAAGTTCTACTTATTTATAGGAAGAAAGATAGTGTATGTAACTTTAATTTAAAGATTGTTTAAAGATACTTCAGGTACCTAGGTACTATTTGTTTAATTAAATCAATTTGTAATTAATATTTTTACTTACCTCAGGAAGAAAGCTAATATACATATTCAAAGCACCTACTGTTTAATAAAAAGACAAATTTATAGTTTTATAGGAAGATACTCAAATGACATCTTTCAAATCACGCCATTTTTGTGCCAACATTGCAATGCATAGTGGTGTAAAAATATGGGTATAGTAGTTTGCATGCTCGTATTACTGACGTTCTATTTTGCTGTACAGTCGAGTTTTCTTGAAATTCCTAGAGGGTTTTTTTTAAAAAAACGTACTGAAACAGTATGGTGCAATTAAAACAGAGAAAAGTGATAGAACGTGAGTAAAATATGTTACAGTTATTTTTTAATTTGTTTTTTGTATCCGTTTCAGGGCTATGTAAAACTTAAAGCTGTCAAAATAATACTTTGAATATTTCGCACACCAAAACGACGATAGTGATGACTTGTTTTGTGTTTGGATTGCGTTTGGATATTCTATAATAAAATGGGCATATCACAGTATTCAAACGCTGTCACAAAATGGCCGATGGTCCCATTGTAGGTAAATGATATCAGTAACTTAGTTTTGTTTAAAAAATGTGTAGGTACATAACACAGAAATAAAATATATTTATATAAAGGAGGAGAACGAACACGAGGATATATTATGTGTGGCAAACGCAGACATAAGAGAAAGACAATAAATGGGCAGAACTTAGAATGAGATTGAGAAGATGAGGAACCTATATTCAGAGTATAATATAAATTAAATGCATAGTTAGTTAATATAATTCCATATATTACTAGAAAAAAATTGGTTTGGGCTTATCCATCCTTCAGAAACTAGATGTGTTACAATTGGTTTTGTTGTATAACCTAGGGATATACAACAAAACCAATTGTAACACATGAAAAGCAATAAATGGTATGAGTATGAGTATCTTACTATAAAACGTTTTAGATATAAAACGTTTAAGTAATTAAAGTCTAAACGTTATTGCTGAAACCAAAGAGATTTTGACATTCACAAGGAGAGGACGCTTCTATAAACTGATAACCCCTTAGTCCTGTATATTAGTTTACTTGATTTGTTTGAATCCGAGGTAGAATAAAAATTTGTCTGAAGCCTTGAAAGAAAAGAAGAAACCTGCTACAAACTCATAGAAATAGGACATGTCATCATAGAGCTCTTTCTTATATCTACTATGCAAGTCCTATTTATTTTTATGTGCGAACTTCTGTACTCTATAGTAGTCCTATTTTTGTGCGTTTGACAGATCAATTACCTTGACACAATATTATACATGACAATAGCTTTTGATAAAATATTTATTTTTAACTTTATTGTTTCTTTGAAATATATTTATACTTTGAAAAATGTATAATATGATTATAAAAACCTGTAAAGATATACGGAGAAACTGGAAAAAAGCCACGTTTGGGACAGTCGGCTTTGGTTACTGCGCTGCAAAAGTGAAAGAAGAGTACGAGTAAGGGAGTATTATGTTCATAGGTTGCCCGACATTCGTAATCATGGGCAAGACCTTAGCCATATAGACTTCTGAGATTTTGGATGAGAGGGGTGATCTTTTCTCGGCCCTTGTGTTAACGTTTTTCTTCCTTTTCAGAATAAATACCCTTATGGAAAATGCGTGTAAAGACGCAGAAGGTATTGGCAACATTTTGATGTCCACTGACAAAAACCCAATGTTAGTCACTGTTATACTTAACCCTGCTGCGAACCATAGGAAAGCCAAGCGAGATTATGAGAGATACTGCGAGCCACTCTTACATTCGGCCGGATTACGAGTGGATCTCATTCAAACCACATCAAGAAGAAATGCTAAGGAAATTACGGAAAAACTACATGAAACAGAAGCCATTGTCATTGCTGGTGGCGATGGAACATTGTCTGAGGTGGTCACAGGTAATATACAATTTCTCAATCTATTTAAATTCACTTTGTATTATTTGTATTTCATGTAGAGCAATTCAATCCGCTCCTTAAACAAGGGGTCTGGTGATCCGATGATCATGATTATAATCTATCATATGTACCCGGACTTTCTTAGATATATAGGTTTCCTCGAGATATTTCCCTTCACCGCTTAGTTTATATTAATTACAGGTAATACAATATAAATCAATGAAAATAATAAACTGGTAATCTGATTCTACGGGTTTCCGTAGCGTCTGCTACGCGCCGTAGCAATTCAATTTTAGTAAAATCATCCATTTTATTTCTCTTACCGTCAGTTGCACGAAACCTCCTTAAAGTCTTTATTAAAATACATATTATCTCTTTTTGCGTCATAGCTCTAGATAGAGATGACACGAGACTTAAGGAAGGCTTAACCACTAATCAGTTAGGCAAATCAGTTAGGTCACGAGGAATACCCCAACATTAAGAACGTTTCTTGCAAGTCACGGTAAGTTTTATATTCTAATAAGTGCTTTAGTCGTAGCATATAATATAATAATAATATTTGTATAGTCATATCGTCATAAGTGTTCATAACTAGTTTAAGTAAAGAGAGATGTTCATAATTCCTCCACTTATATACACTTTGGTCTTGATTTTTTTAAATAATTAGATACTATGTCAGTGTTAGTATTTATTATCCTTATTTTATTTTAGGTTTGTTCAATAAAAGCGATAATCCTAAACAAATGCCACTTGGAATTCTACCACTGGGCCGAACCAACTCTATTGGAAACACTTTATTCCCAACTGGGAAGGGAATCAAAAAAGTCAAACAACTAATAGATGCAAGTATGGCCATCATCATAGGCAACACGGCATATAAAGACGTCATAAAAGTTGAACCTATCCTTACAGAAGATGAAACTCCAGATAAACCTATATATGCGATGTCATCAATAGAATGGGGTGCCTTTCGAGACACTATAGCATCAAGAAAGAAATACGGAATCTGTGGTTCTCTGAGCGAATTTGTAGCGCTAATATTGGACGGATACAAAGATTCTATAACAGGAAACTGCAGCGGTATGATAAAATATACACATCCTTGTGCAGGATGCAGCAATTGTATAGAAAAAAACATAAAGCCCGTTAAACCACCACGTTTAGTTTGGAACTGGTTGTTCTTCATGCAGCATGTTACTGCAGCAGCTCCAGAATTGAATGTAAACGTTGTAAATCCAGAATGCGGAGAAACGCATGAATTATGTTTCGAAACATGCGATTTCAGGATTCGATCACCTAATATTGAGAAATTTGGGACAATGCCAGCTCTAAAAGTAGTTCTAGGAAAAAACAATTATACGTATATGGAATTTGTCTCTGAAGGTTGGAACCGTCTGATGAAAGGGAAAAGCATTGATATGGTATCCATTTCCGTACAAACATTGGAGCTGGTACCTAAAGATAAAGCAATTATTGACATAGATAAAGAGGAATTTGAATTAAATCACATCAAAATTACATTGCTACCTAAAGTAATCAAATTATTTTGTAAACCAGAAAATGAATTTTATACTTAAATTTCTTATTATAATTTTATTGACAGTTTGTCGTCTTTTTTAGCAAGCATAGAATATATTTTATAAAAATGGAAAATACTTTCGTATAAATATAGCAAACTTGCAGTCTTACCTCATTTGAATAAGGTTCATATTAACATTCAAACATTGAACAGAACTGGAAGTTGGTAAGTAAGTCCTTAACACAATTTTTCCCGGTCTCGTCACCGGCCTACCGGTGCGTTCACGCGAATATTGCACCTTTACGAGTATTGAGCTGCGGTTACTTGATTTGTTCTTGAGTGAATTTATCGGTTGAAAGAAAGGACTTGTTTACGATTTTGCAAACCTCTTTTAAATGAGGATGGTTTCAATAAAATTGAGTTAGATCCAAGATCCAAGATCCGTCTCGAGTCGTGTTTTACTTCATAATTGTACATTGTTCGTACTTGGTTATGTTATTTATTTTTGCCATTCGAGCAATTATATGCCTATTATAGTATAATACCTACTAAAGTAGGTAATCGAAGATAAATTCGAAGGTCGCATTCGTTACTTCATTGATAGGTTCAGAGAATCGATGGCTTTCTGTGCAAATAATCCCCATTTGCACAGAAAGCCATCGATTCTTTGAACCTATGATGGTCGATCGACCTAAGGAATACTAGCATGGGCTTCTACTGTATTGAGTCAGAATAACATGCACGAAAAATAGTGTGTATATAGAGGAAAGTAAAATTTTTTTGGCAATATTAAATCTGTTAGAATTCGTGGATACTTGCTTCCCTCGTCCGTCATATTTTATAAATACAAGTAAGCACAGATAAATTGCGTTCCTAGTTCATTAAAGGTGCGTACAGGCGGAAACAGTCTCCGCCGGATGGCTTTTCTCAGGCGGCTTGTCTTTGGCGGCGATATCAATGGAGTGCTGGTAGGGTAACCAAAATATGGGTGTATTATTTTTTCGGGATCTATTACCTTCATTTTTTTAATTCGTATGTTTTATTGTAAAAAATAACTTACAGAACATTCTTGCAACGCTATTTTTAAGCAGAGGTCGCAGATCACTACAGTTTCGTAAAGTCTTAACTAAAAAAAACTATAGGTTAGAAATTTTGGACAATACTATTACTTACGGCTTCATTCAACATCTTTTACTTCAAGGAATCGACTGGGTTAATGACAGGGGAAATGTACAGATATGATAAGATAGATAATGGATTTCTCTCAATGTAAAACCCATAACGGAACTTACGCACGAAGGAACGCGCGTACGCTCCATTTGGAGGGCTAATGTAGATAGTCTCTAATACTAATTTTGTCTTCATCCAAGGTTTGATATAACAATCATGAAGTAGCTCTTAAAAAAAATGACTTTCACAATACAATAAAATATATTTTATATGTAATAATTCCATATTTATTATTACTGACAGTCATACTACAGCAGTTTGCCGGTGCGGCCCGCATAAACAATTACATACGAAATGAAAGCTTTCCTTCCTCAGGGAGAAGCTTTTGTCACGAAATGATCAGTCGCATGGTGTCTCTGCGGAGTCAAAGCCAGATTTGAAGGCAGGAAATTAGTGAAATGGGTCTGTTTGTGGATAAATTCTGAGGTACATTTAGATAGATTTTTAATAAGTCTCTTTTTGCACAATGATTAGCATAAAACACTTTACTATCGTGAAATTATCGTAAAATGACGACTTAGGTTGATGTGTATGGAAATTTTAATACCTGTATTTCTTCGTAAATTTTGTTAATAATTTCATTCAAGTTATTTACACTCTGTAAAGATTTATTTTAAAAAGTGTCGTTCCAACCGCGATGTCCATATGGTTGGACCACGGGGAATTATTTTTGCCAGTGGTTCAACCATGTCCAACTGGTTGGACCACGCGGAATTATTTTTCCCCATGATCCAACCTGTGTCGGTTGTCCAACTGTATGTCTTCACTTCAGCATGAAGTCGGCAAACGTTGAGCAGCTTAGCATTACATGTATGATCAACCAAACTTTTATGTTTTTAGCATAAAATGTTAATGAAAAATGAAGTGAAAATGAAATAAAATTATGGATCATTCATTGGAAAACATCCCACAAATATCATTTTCATTAAACCTTAACTAAGAGCTTTACAAAATCGTTCCTGTCACCTTCCTTTTCTTATTGAATAAAACGTTTGGGCCGTCCTCAATGTTATATCCTGCGCATTAACCCTTGGCTAGAAACAATATTATCCCAATTTCCTTTCACCGCCTCCATCGGTTTATTCAATTTGTACCTTATTTCTTGGTCATCTGAAAAATAAATCGGTACATATTGATTTATATGTATTATAGATTTTTGAACTCCATCCAATGCTATTGTATTTAGATATACGAGTAAGTACAGTTGACCACATTATAATGCTACAAGTATGTCCAATAGATACGTATAAGGTTGCTTAAATCGAATAAAAACAGATGGTATAGTATGTATTATTATATACATCACCCAGTGGTCGACTGTCCCCATGTTATTAATTATTATTTAGTACTTGTCTGCTTGCGTTTGGACACATTCGTACAATCTTACCCTTACATGCGTATTATTGTATGGGTTCTTGGTATTTAAATATAAACTGTTTTATACGCTAAAATAAATTGGAGAACAACCCCTAGTTACAGTAAAACAATAAAATTGATATAGTACGAGTATAAGTCAGTGACCCCACATTGAAGGCAAGCAAATAAATAAATAACATTTCCACCTGAAATAAAAGGACAGTAAACTTGGGTAGCCCCAAAAACGTAGTTAATCGCATTCGGAGACTGCTTCCGAGGTCGAATGGCTTCATTTACGATTTTTATTTCCGCGTAGCGTTGCACGTGATGTTAGTTTGTAGTAAAGAATTCGAGATTTTATTTATATTTTGTCATTCACAACAATCACAGCCTAAAGTGGCTGTAGAAGAAGCGAATGAGACATGTTAATACTTTATTATGTACGTATAGCGTGATATAGCATGAATATGCCGAGTATTTCAGTACCTAATTATTCTAACTTGACTTGACTCGATTTCTTATAACAAACTTGTATTCAAGTTTGTTATAAGAAACCTATAGAAACCTAATTACAGTAAAATTGTAGGATTGTATATTGATTAGTTGTTCTACTGGGAAAAAAAATCCCCTTGGCACAACCCATTGGATATTGCAGTTGGACCACGGGCAATACCCCAAATTAGAGATATAGACAGTCACTAAAAGTTACAGGTTGGTTGATATTAATACTAGGTCATGCATGCAAAAATTTAAATCTTTCCTGGTCATCCACTTAACTTTGCTGTTTTATCGATAAATATAAGTCGTACAAAATGTACATCACTACGGATAATAAGAGCTATCGGTGTATTGAGATTAACTTGCTTTTATAGCATCAGGTTAGTGTACCTACATTAAATTTAACGATTCTGCTTCATTGGGCCATTGCTCTAAATTGTTTTCGACAAAGGTGCTAGTACCATTTTAACTGTTTATTTAACATTGCAAGTATGATTTTTAATATAAAGTTACTTTGCGATTGTTTTCATTGAAAGGAGAGCAGTTGTATGTACACAAAATGAATGTTTCCGAAAAATTGTAATAATCATGATTTCAATACCAGAGAAAAATAATAGTTTATGCAACGGCCACGTAATGATGATGATTTTAACACAAGAACCACCATTATGGTATTACATTTGAGTTCAAATTCGAACCACCTTACTGTTACCGTTCCATAGATCCCACCATACTCCAACATCCCAAAATACTCCAAGATCTTGGAACCACTGATCCGTTTTTCATCTGACATGGCTAAGAAAATAGCAAGTTAGACCTGGGGTACCTGAAGCCGGGGGTACACTCTGGGCTTGGCCCTACGGCCTTCGGCCTCGCCATGGCTATCTTAAAATTCCTAGCTCCACATCATTTTCATTTATTTTTTGGTCGCTATCTTTATTTATTTTCTCTTGTAATGTCTCAGGATTCTCTACAACTTTAGTTCGAGAAGACCCCATCCATTATATTATAATTTTCGGCGGGTTGATAATCTTACAATTCTTCCAGTTTCAGATTGTGAAATTGAAGTTCACTAATTTTTCCTGTGCGTCATCAGATCCTCAAGGTGTCAGATGTCGGAAACGCACCATGAACCTGAACATTTGAGCTCAAATTCGAACCATCTAGCTATTACCGTTCCAGAGATCCCATCGGATATCAAAGATACTCCAAGATCTTGGAGTCAAGCTTGAACACACCCTCCCTCAATAGGTCGGGGATTAAAAAGAGAAGCCTATAATACAGTTACTTCCCTAAGTACAGATATTTTCTCCGTCTAACTTTGAAAAATGTTTTCAAATTTAAGATTGTACTTCTCAGTCTTCTTAATTTACTTAACAAAAAATAATTTATCTGCAATCTATCTACCTACATATTGATTGTAGGCATTGTCCAGAACAAAACAGATTCTTTTCATTCAAACACTTCACCCACCCGTAACACGAAATTAACACGGTCAGCTGATCGCTTTCGAAAATGGACCCGGATTCTTCCGAGTTTCCGGACGATTTTTCATTAACCCGACCGCACGCGACCGTCGAGCGATTATTGAAAACTACTCATGCGATTAATTAGTCGCCGTGAGCATATAGGGTCCTTTTGATTGCACTGATAATTGTTTTTAATGTGTCTATACCTATCTGCCTACAAGGGTTAGGAACATTCTCCCTTTTTGTCTCTTATGCTTCCGACGAATATATTTTTTCATTTAGCCGTTTGATTACCTTAATCGAGACAACGGTGGTAAAAGAAAAATATTTACATTCATTGTGTTTGAGTAACGATTCAGAAAAACTCGTAAAATTAGAAAAAGTGCCTCTGGGGGAGCAGCATGCCCTTATCCCACTCGAATAGTCAGTTTTACGATCCTATTATAAAATGGTCTTTATGAGCAATTTTATTGCTAAAAGACTTTACGTAATTTCGTCACGGAGCGAGAAGCAAAGATGAGATTTCAAGAGTTAAATACCTATTAAAAGTTTAGATTAAGATATTTCGGTCAGTGGCACCTGAGGGCAATTATAAGTGGTTTAATTCATTTTATGATATTATTTTATGATCTGCCATCGACGACAGACGTTCGAAAATTCTTGATTAAAGATCATTGCAAATTGTACCAACTCGACGCGAACCGACACCAACTCAACTCAGAGCAAAGCATTGAAATGTGAGCTTTATATCGAATTACATACAGCATGTTTTCAAAATTCAAAGTGAAGTAGTCGTTGCCCACACGATGACCACTTATCGACGACTACTTTACATTAATTTTGAAAACTTATCACTTGAATTTTGTATGTAATACGTTATAAAGCTCACATTTATATGCTTTGCTCTGAGTTGAGTTGGTGTCGGGTTCACTTCGACTTGGTACAATTTGCGATGGTCTTAAATCGTCAATGTCATCATTGGATTGCTAAAATCGGAGTTCAGTCCTCTTAATATTCTGTGCGCACGATTGACTAAGTGCGAACGATAGTACAGCGAGTTAAAAAAGTAGGCGAAGTGCAGAAGTTGGAAATATACGCACATGCCCTCTTAATAGTACTACTTACCTATTACTTTCAGATTATGAAGAAAAAATATTTTCAAACATATCTATACACGTAAAGGTGCACAGTAAAATAGGTATTCCATCAATCCGATCCCCTGTCTCACATAAACAATAGATATAAAACGAGCCAAGTGGAACACCCCTTTAGGATTCAGCGGACTCAGCGCGCGTCATGCTTGTCATGCCTTACAGGGGATTTGATTTTGGTTTCCACTTGAAAAGCTAGATATCCGTAGTGAGAATAAAATAACATACCTGTGCATTTTTCATTGATTTCGTATATGATATAGCTATGTCTCACCTATTCGTTTTTAGAAGATGTCATAAACTCATAACAATCGAACAAAAGTACCTATTTTCCGTTTACCGATTCCGTTCAAACGTGAATGTATTAAATTGATCTTTATTCTTGTATTCGAGAATCAGTCTCAGAAAGCCGGAATAAAATTCGTTCAACTGTTTCCGAGAGCTTTCACACATATACAGACTGACGCTTCGGGCACTTTGTTTCATAGACGTACTTACTATAGGTAATAAATAGGTCCAGAATTATTCAGTTTCGTTAATATCAATTTTCCTAAGATCATTAATTCTGTTTCCGTTTAGGTTCATACTGTCTTATACTTCTTTTAACAAGGTACACAAACATTTTGTCTGGAAACATTGTAAAACCATACACGCTGTATAACAACACATTTTATACCTACCTACATTTGTAGTTGAATTGTCCGATGTGAAATCAATCACTGGGTTCTCTATCGGACACCTGATGCTGTCTGTTCATATCGTATTGTGTTCTGTATTTGTTTTGAAATTATGTAATGTATATTGTAGTGAATAGTATAGAGACAGACCTACTGTTTACCTACTTGGTGTTTTCAAATGATAATACACAATATGGTTGTACCTTATCAATAGAAAATATCATTGGTTAATAGTTATTACCCTAATAAATTAAATAAATATATGCATGTCATTTATTTCAGCTATCTTAACCCAAAGCTACTTCTGACAATTGAATACATACATTAAAATATTGAAATGAGGGATTGTTTTTTTTATACAGAGGAAAAAGGAGCCCTATTACTCTCACTCTGTCGTTCGTCTGTGCGTCCGTCTGTCACAGATTTTTAGCTCCTAAACGAATTAATATATTGTCTTCAAAATAGATACTTATTATGTCTTGACCTTGACGCGAAACAGAACATAGATTTTAATATTTATATTGTATATAGATGTGGAAAAGTCGACCTCAATTTATGCGAACTTTCGCCTTTGTCAACTGTACTTTAGTTCTGGTTTAATAGTAATTGTATGTGCACATAAGGATGATGAAATTGGTATAGGGAGTCTAAAAGACACAAGTTCTTTAAAAGCTCGCCCACAAAGAAAAAGAGTTAATAAGGTAATGTCACGATAAAATCGTATGTCCATAGACTATCTGCTGAAACAGATAGGCAACTCGGTTCAAAAATAACAACTCGGTAAAAAACTATTATAAGAATATAAGTAAATTATGACTAAGTGCTATAATGAATGAACAATACACCAGCTTAGATATGGGCGCATCAGCTTAATGCTGCCTGCTCATTAATAAATAATAATAATAAATTATTAATTGTTACTTATATAAATGAAGTAAGAAAATGTATTAGACTTCAGACTGCAGTCACCTCACATACATGTATACCTACATTATGTTATGTACATAATTCCTAACCCCCGACCAAGACTGATGTTATAAGGTTGATGCGTATGTATGTATATAAGTATAATCCTAGTTTGTAAGTCTGTCTGTGGCATCATATCTCAAGAAACGATGATACGATTTAAATGCGGTTTGCTTTTAATTTAACACAGATATTTGACGAGAGTGTCCTTAGCAATGTCTGATAAAAATTGGACCAGAGGTTTCCAAGATTTTGGAACAAGTATCTTTGATATCAGATGGGATCTTTGGAAAGGTTATGTGGTTCAAATTTGAGCTCAATATTTAGGGTCATGGTGCCATTCCCATTTATGGCACTTTAAGGATCTAATGTTGATCAGAAAAATAAGGGGAAGTCCAGAACGGTAGTCTGGTAAAATTTTAAATTTAGAGTTATTTGGTCTTGAACACTACGCTTAAGGACTAGCATAAATAATAACCTAAACTGGAAAGGGCATAGGTACCTTTGCAACAAGAAATTAATTTGTAATCCTAATAAATATTCTACCATCGCCCATTAAAATTAACTTTTGTTGCGCTCTATTCCAAATACATTGCAGAATAGTAGATATTTTGGACTATATGGTAATTACTACGCCAAAAGGAACAAATGAGCGTCATTATAACACTAAATACAGCCTAATTTCGCTTAGCGTTATAAATGTCTGAGTATAGATAGTTTTCAGAGATAGTACTTATTGGTTATTGTTGCTTAATGGTTACGTATATGTATTAGATAGTATTTCACTTGCATTGCATAGTCTATATTATATATATTTTAGTAGATTATTGTGCTTTTTTTTCGTTACCACACACTATCGTTTCGTGCTGGTATGGTGGCGTGAGAAAACACAATTTGTTAGCAACTGGACACTAACGCAGTGAGCTATCGCAAATAAGATTCTAAATTAAGACACACCTTTAAAAATTGATAAACAATAAAAATAATGGTTTTATTTTCAGTGCTATCTTTTATTGTTTATTTAGCTATTCATAGTATCTAAAAAGTTATAATCATTTCTGCATCTATAGCTACTATCGATTATTAGCTACGCTACGATAACAAGTTAGGTTTGATTAATATTTTGGCTTTTTCCTAAATCAAATATGATTAAGGTTGTTTCAAGCCCAAAATATCTTTTAAAGATCTGTCGCAAATCCTTGGCGTCATCTGTGGTCCACGTATACTTGTCATTAATTCAGAAACCGGTTTCAACTGGTCCTGTGTGACTCCCTGAAAATATAATTTTAAGAAAATCGTCAACGGTAATTTTATCGCTAATACAAATATTATACTTACGAAAAATAAGGAAGATATGTAAAACGATGTACAAGTTGCTTGTTGAGTATTAATAATGGCAAAAATAAATTAAAATGGTGAAAGGTACCGTTACTTACAGGTTTTCTGCTGTACACAACCACAGAGATCATCTTTCCCCAGAGCATTTGCAAAAGAAATGGTCCTGTTCCATTCTCCATAAGATGCAGCTGCATTAGCGCTTCGTGTGTAAGAGCTTTATCTGAAAAAGTAATGTTGTATTGTGTTTTGCAGAAGATCCTTATGGCACGTCCTGTCCGATATCCGGCGAGTGTGATGGGCAATTAACTATCCTCTATCTCGAAGATGATATCATGTAAAAAAGGATGTATAGAAAAATATACTACTTTCAGTCTTAGCTAATAGCTTTCAGCTTTCAGTTTAAATCGAATAGTTAGTGTTAATAGGGTCTGAATTTCAAGGTTCAAGTGGAAGTTTCCATGTTGACATGGAAACATAACAACATAACATAACATTCCTTGAGGAATCATAACAAAAACTTATTGCGACAGAGTTACATAGAGTATAGCTTGATGTGTATTGTGCCGTCACACTGCAGGCGAGTCAAGGAATGTGTAAGCTATAGTAGGCGAGTATAATTCACAAAAACTCATTCTCGCTGAATTCTTTGGAGAATTTCTAAATTAAATTTGACATCGCTTTTGTCGCTTCTGTGTTGGAAAGACAAATTAAATTGAAAGATAGCACAGATCCCGTACTCGCCAATTGTATAAAACTAGAAAAATATATATAAATTCTTACTGATGTCCCTTTTATCAGTGTCTAAAGAAAGAACTTGTTGGAAGCATCCGTTGAAACCATCGACGGACTTGGACCACACGTCGAATGGAGGTATCGAATGGTACCGCTGTCTTACAATGGTCCCCTTAATACGCTCCACCAAATCCTTTCGCGGAGGAGATCCTAATGTTTTGTTTACTAGCCATCGAAATCCAGCCTGTAAAAGAGCAAAATATATATATAAAATTACTATTAGCTACGATACAAGAATATTTCAATATAATAAATGGAAAGTGCTACTTACAACGTCTGTTTCGCTGAACTCCACTCTATGGCAAGTGATTTGCTCCCGATTTGCGGGAAACATTGATTCTGGAATTATAGCCACAACGTACCAGGAGCCTATTACTTTTCTGAGATCAAAATATGCATTAAAATCTCCGCATTTCGAATTGTTTTCTCCACTTTTTGCAGTGATTATATTTACAAACAACACTAGTAAAATTAAACGAAACATGATTTTCATGACGGACTCGTGCGCACACCAGCTTGTTGCAATGATACAAAGAGCTCCTGTAGACTGGACCTAGGTTTTCATTGCCTGAAGTATCGTTTTAAAGCACAGAGAGGTGATGTATAACTACAAAAGATTAGAACGTACACGAGAACACGAAATTATTTTTATTTTATTTATATTAAACATTAAAGGAACTTTATTTTGAACCAATGTGTTCTCGTATTCCTAAATAACCCGTGTAAATAATATTTGTCACGCTTGAAAAAAACCATTTGTAGCTTACAGTATATTCTACCATAACTTATTTATTCCACTTAGATAACCAATAAAATATTTTATAATTGTATTACAATAATATAATTGCCGTTATAGATAGCATTCAATAATAGTTTGGTTGCATTTTCAGTTCAAACTAGTTGGCACCTACTTGTCTATGCCTTTCCTAAGTCTACAGATTCAAAGTCTCAAATTGAATGTAACAAGACAAGTGTTGAGAATTCCCAGTACAATTGAATAATTGGTACTCATATCAAGACTAACTGACGCATGTAACTGATGTGCTTGACCTATTTTGCCGATTGTAACATGCAGTTGCAGGCAATAAACGATAAGAATTACATGACCTACATTGGTAAATAATATTTAATAGATGCAATTGTTTTAAACGATTTTACATCATATTTTCGCACAGTACTAAAATCTCAAACATTTTTCTTTATAAGCTTTTCATCCCATTCAGAAAGTTCTTAAGAATTATCTGTCTTTTATACGAAAATACGGTCATTGTTTAAAAAGTCAAAACCTACATAGATTTACTTGAACAAAGGCAGTAAAAACGGTTTATGGACTTGTTATTGCCGTCCCAACGGACATAGAGAATGGGTCAAGTGTAACGTATTGAGCGTATCGTAAAGATTTACTTAAATTAGGCAAGTTTATGCAGACAATAAAAATTCTTGAGGAACCTGATTAGTTGTACATCATTCATTAATTCCTTACCTAAGCAAATATACATTACACCTATATCTACGCATATAATACGTATTAACTAATAATAAGTGTAAGAATTTTAAGATTACGAATCTCAGGTAATTCTGTCTCAGAACTACTTCCTTAAACTTCATAACTATGCTCAGGTAACTGATATAAAACGCTAATATTTTATGTATTAAAACCGCCGTGAAAAAGCAAAGCGATAGAACAGATTTTAATGTATCCTATGAAAATCGTCATTCAGAGCTCTTTCCCTTTGAATTTTAATATAAATCTTGAATCGGGAATTTATTAGCATTGAATAGAATTGATGATAAATGTAAAAGTTACCTTTCTTTGTGCGTCGAATAAAATAAATAGCTTACATATAACTAAACCCTTTCATAAATATATGAGTGAATTTTAGATGTGAAATTCTTTCTTTTTATCCGACTACCTTTTTGTGCTACTGCATATTAAAATACTAGATCCTGTGTCGATGCTAATGGTTCCTAATTAATATTAAATCTGTTTTCCTGCGCTAAAATCATAACAAAGTATAGGTATACAGCCTAATTTGAATATCGAAAACAAAAATGTCAGTAATTAATCTTACCCTTTCACGAGTTGTTAACCACGTCCGAGGGAAATATGACTCAAAAGGATTTTAACTTTGAGCCCCATTAAGTGCGAATATTCATAAAGTGTTTTATAATAAAGTTCATAAGCCTTTATATTTCTCTAAGTAGACATCACGAATTATATCTTCTATAGATATATAATTTTAAAAATATGTGTCTTTCAGATTGGAGTTTAGATTTTGTATCGTAAATATCCTGTACTATATCAAACGTAATTGTGTGCATCTCAAGATTGAAAGGAAATTTAATATACGTAGTAGATATGGATATAACAAACTGAGCACTTGTACTAACTGAGAAATTGTACCAATTGCTCATAATTCAAAGGGAAGAGGGGGCGCTACTATACTCGTATAGTCCGATTCCTGTGCATAAAATACATCTCTCTACATATAGATACGTACTATCTATAAACTGACAACGATGTCTGTCACAGTTAACGACGATATGTATAGCGTCTTGAAACGTAGCAATCAGGGAACCGATGCCGTTTATTGAAATCTCAGCTCTGCCCTCGACTGTAGCACAGAGTAGGCTGGAAATCAAGAGAGGGAAACCTAAAATCCAGGCTATATAAAAAGCAGCGAAGCAAAAGTTGTTCAAACACGAATAATACATTACTGATCTCCCTGCAATACAGGTATAATAGGTTACATTCTGTATTTACTGCCCAGGAAAATATAATAATTATGGATATTTTTTTATTGTTATTGCAGCACTTGATTTAGGTAGAATAACGAATTAAATATAAAATCATAATCGTTAAAGTTATTTTGTTTTTATTAATAATAAATGATAGAGTATTTTACCATTTTCTTTACCAAATTTGAAAATGTGGTGATTAAGTGTTATTTTACTTAAAATAAGTTTATAAGTAAAATATAAAGAACCCAGATCCAATGTTAGATACATAATTTTATGTAAAAATTATTGCTTTCTGCTCACTACCTTTATAAATAAATCATTCCATATCGCCAATCGCCTCTGAATCTTGCATACCCTGTCAAGTGAGATGATTGTCACCGATAGGTCGAAGAGGGCGCCAGTTCGTAAAGTTTTACGACTAGCTTCCGACACGATCAGCCTCTCTGTCACATTTGGTAATCTCCATTGCTGGTAGGGGATCTAATTTCGATATTATACAATTGCGGTGATGTTCCGCTGGTCTAATACATATATTGTACGATCTCCTAGTGGTCAGCCTATTTGTCAGAGTTGTTCAGGCCGCCCATGAGTTTAGTCTAACATTCACCCATTCAGGTTCTGACCGCGCCCAACGTTGCTTTACTTGGTCGATCACATTCTTACAATGCGAGTAATTCTTAACCAAATTGCAAAGCATCATTGGGTGTGTCTACCATAGGACCGCACCTAACCACTTAAGCGAATCGTGTCGAGGCTCCGCTCCGTGGTGCAATGCAACGTCACTTGTGTTATAATAAACAGAGCGTTAGTTTGTGCGCATCCGCCGTACGTCATCGTGTAGTGTGAGCATGCCTTGCTGCAGACGAATCGGGACGTACTATGTAGCCGCTATTTTATTTTGAAAATACATCATACTTGCATAAGAAACATATTTTCCAGAGCTGTATGCAACATTGTATAAGTCCAAAACTACGTGCAGTTTACAAAATGGCATACGAATGTAATGGTGTATCATAAGTCAACATAAAACACAAACACTTACATATCTAAGTAATGCCCATATAGTGTACTGTATTGCCCATGGGTTCACGGTATGGAGATTCCCCATTTTATGGGTTCAGTAAGACACATAAATACATGCATAAATATTTACCGTAATGTACTCGTAGTTACCCAAAATCATACTAGGTATCGACCCTGGTAGCTGTTGCATATAGATGGCAGGTGCAACCCCTCCAGATTGTAAATCGCTGGGTATAAGATATTAATCTTTTTCCGAATCAGTGCATATTTTGATGAATAATAACAATGCCTGGTAAACTAATTTCTTCATCAACATGTAAATAAAATAAAATACATTGAATCAATCGAGTAGTGAATTAAAATGAAATCATTTTCTAAAAAAGTTTGTACAATGTTAAGTGTTTTGATTTTCTTGTTCATCCCAAATACTCTGAAATGTGTGGTAAATTGTACATATCTGTGCATCCTTCATAGTTTGCAGTCTTACTACCAGCGCTTTAAAAAGCGGCAATATCCTTACCATTCAGAATTATTCTATTCTTTTACTTTTTAAACTATATGCTTTGGTATTATGTTTTTATCGCAAAGCTACGAGTATACAGTATTAGGAAAACATATACTTAAAATTAGTCATCAAGACCCAACCAAAAGAGTTTGATGCATATGTCTGTTTGTTTGTGACTTCATATTTCAACAACCGATGATACGATATGGATGCGGTTTTTTTTAATTTAACAGTTTCTTATCATTTTCTTAGCCATCTTTGGAGAAATTAGACTAGTGGTTAGGTGGTTCGAGTTTGGGCTCAAATGTTTAGGACAATGCCATTACTACATTTGGCACCTTGAGGACCTGATTATGACCAAGAAAAGTATAGGTCATCTCCAGATCGATTTAAATTTTATTTTAGACTCTTATTTAGACTTATTCTTCAGCGCTAAGTTTGCTGCTTTGCTGAGGATGCAGGCACACCCTACCCGCCCCGGTTTGCAAATGGTACGAAAACGAATGACGTTAAACTGATAGTTGCATTACGTGCATTATGATGAGTTGAGTCTCGCTGTCTTCACGCCGCACCCTAGACGGTTTATTAAAGTTTGTTTAGTTTTGCATAGAGAAATAGCTTTTTGTCGAGCAATGGGTGAGGTTGTAGGCTAAAAATATCTAAAAAGAAGAATATTTTCTCTACGAATTTATACTTATATTATATTATAGACTTGTGTTTAAATTGAGAGTAAAATATAAAGGTCAACAGTCAAGCCACGACAAATTCCACAGATTCCATAATTTGCTTCGGTGTGGGGGATATAAATACCAGATAAAAATCCCTTTACTTCCGCTTCATCTTAACCAAAAGGAATGATTAAAAATGCACTGCTTAAGTGGCTCACTTCACCCTTTACCTTAAAAGCGGGAAGTCAGGTGTGAAATTAGTAGAGTGTCTGCATTTGCCAGGTCTAATTATTGAATTAATTCTGTTCCTTTTTGCTAGCAGATGTGAATTAGTGTTATCTTTGAAGGAGTAATCGGTTCGTTAATCTCTGCAAAAGCGGTTTAGAGGAAGGATTCTGTAACAAATTATAGTTAAAATCTTTAGAAGTGTTCATTTGCTTTAGTACGTATTGCCTACAGTTATCGAAATGTACTTGCTCAGTAGTTATATTAACTTGAGACAAGTTATTGTCTTCATTGAAATATCATGAGGAATATGTAACAACAATTGCCCCACAGTCGTGTTTTACTTCTCATAAGTTAACAATACAATATATGTAATTTATATAATGTAGATTTATCCATTAAAAGGAGATGCATATTTTTTAATGTAGGTACTAAATTAATAGGTCAAGTAATTGAAAACCCTACAATATATTTTTAAAATCGTTTTCTCCAAATATCCGCGCAGTTAGATTGTGGTATTTTCGTGGGTAGTGGAGCTCAGATAAAGGAATCTTTCTGTCTTAGACAGAGCTTCTACTTTGGCCTAGAATAGATATTTTAAAAAATCAGAAATAAATATATTTATTCGTATTTTTGATAAAATAAAAACGGAATAAAATGCGCCTGAATTTGCTTCACATACCTGCGATTCAGTAAATATAAAAAAATACATTTTTCTGTTGGTTGGTTAGTTTTTTTATAAGATATTTTTTGCTTTTTCAACGGTCGAGGTCGCGGAAAAGTCGTTATTTCTTTTTTCTTAAAGTAATCGGGCTTAACATCTGGGAGTTTTACTCGTGCAATCAGGATAGAAAGCTATGTCGATTTAAAAACGAGGAAGTCAATTTTTGGGCCCAAAAACACCGAATGTTACCATTACTTACCCTAATGGTAACATTCGGTGTCAGGATAGATGCCCCAGTAGGATAGATGCCCCAAATTCAAAAACTCCTACTTAGAATAATACGCGGTAGATTAAATCGAAAATAAAAAGAAAAATAAATCGGTAAATCGAAAGCATCAATCCTGATAAAAAAAGGTTTTTTTTAATGTGTATATAACTGATTATTCGTTTTATTTAGTAAAATATTTTTATTAGTAATTAAAGTAGAAAGACCAAACATATACTCAGCAGGTTTATAGTTTAAAGACCACAGAGGTATTTCAAAAAGTGGGGCAATCTTCCTGGACTTATCCTAAATAAGTGTAAACACTATTACTTAACTGGTTTCTGACCGTACCCACAACATCGGCGTTTTTGTTACTTTATATTTTTCAAATTAAGTCTCTGTTTGAACTAATTGAAACAGAATTTAAATTTAAAGTGGAAACAAGATGTCTCCAATCAAGGTCCTGTCGCAGATAACGGATGATCACGTCGTCTCAAGGGATCTAGATCATTTACAATCGTCTTGACATCGAGGTACCTACGTTGTCTTGTTGTAGTCGGTCGGTAGTTGGTTGCCATTATTGAATACTTCAGTTGCAACATTTTGATATTAGTGCAACATAAAAATACCCACCGATTATACAAATTATAATAGATACGTATCTTCTTTCAAAAAATAACTGCCGAATTTTAAATTCATCCAATGGCAATTAGGTCTAGAGTGATCAAATACTTCTTCGGTGATATTACTTTAGTGAATGAATGAATGAATACTCTTTATTGCACAAAATGCAATAAAGAGCTGCTTGCTTTAGTGCTGTGTTTTATAATAATTTGAGTTCAATAATAAATCGCTGAATACCTTACATATTATAAAACTTAATTTATATTTACAGTCTATATTACAGTATTTTGGTTATCGTTATCGTGCTATTATTCCTGTAGTTTTTATTTTCCTGATTCTGTGTACAATCTTAAAAAAAGTTTTACAGTTTGTTAAATAAACTGTATTAGGCTATGTCACTAAAACTATTTTAAGCCACTGTTGCCGAACTAGGTGTAACCTGTATTTCAGCATACAGTGCCCCTCCTCCAAGACTCTTACAATTCAGCCATTATCTAAACGCAATTTTTTTACAGAAGTGTATTTAAATATTTTATCAGTCAAAAATGTAATCAAAAAAGAAACAAAAAAATAAAATAAAAATAATAGTAACTAATAATATTAAGGAAAGCAAAATAATATAAGTAATATTAAAGATCCTCTCTGGGCTTAAAGAAGGTAAAAAGTGAGAGTTGTGTGTGCGTGTGTGTGTGTGTTTGTGTGTGTGTGTGTGTGTGTGTGTGTGTGTGTGTGTGTGTGCGTGTGTCTGTGTGTGTGTGCGTGTGTGTGTGCGTGTGTGTGTGTTGTATTGTATTTATGTTGTAGTAGATGTATTTTTTTTATTTATTTTTTATTTTTTAGACGTATCAGGCCTATGATGATGATGAGATGTATTTTTATTACCATGATGTTTATTGCCACAATAAAGTGTTTCTATGATATGCTATTATTTTGGTTAATGATACATTATTTCCATAAAACTAACACAATTTTACATAAGTACAGGCGGTGGCTGAAAAACAGACCTACAAGCAATACCTGCACTTGGTTTCTGAGCCATTAGCCTTTTTGCTGCAATATATAATACGTAGATTTTAATTTTACATACGTACCTACATAGTTTTAACACTTGATGTACTTGCGCAAAGAAAATGAATTATATTTATTATTTACATGAAATGTATTTTTGAGTAAAACTTTTATTTCCTAATTTAAATGCACAGTGGACATTCTTCGAGTTTATAGCTCAAGCCAAATATAAAATACGCTAGAAGAATTGTTAATTTCGTGAAACCGTGCATTTTGATTATAAAATAGTTTTCTGGAGACACACTAGGAACTTTTGCAGTGCTTAATTATTTTATTGTTCACATACAGTACATTTTTGGTAAAGAATAGATATCTAAAGAATATTATGATTTTTCGGAAATAATGTAGACACTGTTTGACACTTTACCTTGAAGGATGTAGTTACGTTTGCAAGTACGAAAGCATCATATGAAAGTTTTCCATTTGTAGCGAAAAAGGATTAGCAAAGATCGACATCCTAAATCTTTGATAGAATTAAAATTAATTAGGATAATTGTGCAACAAACAAAACAACCAGTAACCCGCACTCTTGATAATATATCTTCGGCGTGATATAGGTATCCTAAAAGGAAAACAGAACTGCTTTTCATTTTCCTACTGTGATTCGCACTTTAAGTCAGTCCTTTAAAAGCGGCTCACATAAACCGTAAAGCAAACAGAGATACAGCCCGTATAAAATATTTTAATTATATTTTATCACCACTAAACCCGTGTAAATGAAAAACTGGTTTTGTTGCTTTATGAAATCGTAAAAAACTTGTCTTTTCTCTCACCGTGATTCCGAATGGACTGGAGGAAACTTTTGATGGTTCTGCATTGTTGGAATTTCATTAGGAGATTTTTATTACAGTTCTCCTTATTCAAATGAATATGAAGGAGTGACTATTTATTTACAAAACTAGTTAAATTTCACTAAGATATATTTAATATAAGATAACACGGACACAAGTTAATTTTTTTCCATAATCATTTTTTTCTTATCTAAGTAGCTTACGTCAAGTAAGTCAAGTGAGGAGTGAGTTCGAAAGTGATCGTGCAGGTTAAGTAACATTGGGCGCGGTCGGTACCAGGATGGGTAACCGCCAGTGGCATATTTCATCTGAGACCTCCGTGCCTCGGAAAGCACGTTAAACCGTCGGTCCCGGTTATTGTCGTTCGACAGCCGTCGTTAAGCCATGTCAGATGCCTACGGGCGGCCTGAACAACTCTGACAATAGGTTGGCCACAAACCATATAATAAGCAAGTAAGCTTGCAAGCAAAATGTCAAGTAAAAAAAAGAATCTTAGTACATAAAGTGAAATATAGACAATGAGGGCAAAGTGTAATGATCCCGAACTGTTGTCGATGAATGCTTCGCTGTAAAGGGAAATATACAGAGCTGCTAAATAAACATTTTAGGTACCTACATCAGTTACATTTTCTTTCAATAGGTAGATAATATTACAACACAAATATAACTAACCTCATAACATGTATTTTGAGCTGTGTATTAGAACTAATTTCACTAACAATAATAGTAATTAGTACTTTACTTATTATTATTTTAATAGTAAATACAAAGGTCAATACTTTCCCTCTAATTAATGCTTATACAAAGGATCTGGCACTTAGCACAAAATGAAAAGTTTTCTAAAGATGTTCACATGTACTTTTTTCTACCAACAAGTAATTTCATTTAGCAGCTCTCTATAAATACAGCCTTTCTTCTTCACTGTCTCCATCGATCTAACGTGATGAGGCCAGATAAGGCACAGACGGGATTGGCCGGCAGTTTTTCTTGTCTTATTTATTGGACTGACAGACAGACAAATGTGGGCAAACGTACAAATGGGAGTGCAGTTTTTTCCTCGACATCTTATTAGGTTTGATTAGGTAGAGTAAAATGATCGTTTTGTTAGGGGAGTTCGGTGGAGATTTAACAGTTTAATAACTAGGTACGAGTAGATTTTTAAAGCAATTTTTGTCAAATTTGACCTAAAAGGTATTGAGATAATTGGAGGCCGTTTTTGGTGTTCTGTTAGGTTTTTTTTCATTCAAATGGGTACCTTGTTTTACGTTAGTACTTAAACTAAAACTGTACAGATCTGTAAGTAATTATACAGTTTTTTTTACAATAAGTACGTTATTTCTATTAATTAATAAATATCATTTCAAAATAAGCCATCTGTTATTTCTAGTAATAAGTAGAAACTTCTCAATATTTTTATGTAATAAACCCGTCCAGTATTATTCAAAGTGACAATAAACTACGTCCAAGCATATTCTAAGTTTACTTTAACTGAAACATTTCTTAACATCTGCTCCCCTGAATTATGTATGTGAACATGTCCAAAACAAGACCTCTAAACATAATGTCCAGCCAAGCGGTCAGTCAAATGAACCTTGAGGCCGCAATGTAGAGAACCCTTTACCCTGGTCAATATTTATGAGCCTTCGAATGAATTTGGCGAACCCAAATTCGTAAAGTGGGTAAGCAAATGTTCGCTTTGTGGCCTACACCCTATTATGCAGGTAATAAGGATAAGGCTTGAATGGAATAAAACATGTATTTATTTCTATTTTTAACCCCCGATCGAGGGAGAACGTGTTATAATTTTGACACGTTTGCCTGTTTGTCTGTTTGTGTGTTGGTCTGTGGGATCACAACTTGACAACGGATGGTCCGATTTGGACCCGGGTTTTTATCTAATAGATAATTTTGTCGAGAGTTTTCTTAGGTAGGTCTGATAAAAATCGGACCAGTGGTTTCCAAGATCTTGGAGTATCTTTGATGTCAGATGGGATCTCTGGAACGGCTTGATGGTTCGAATTTGAGCTCAAAGGTTCATGGTGCGTTTCCGACATCTGAAACCTTGAGAATCTAATGATGACCAGGAAAAAGTTAGTAATCTTCAATTTCTCAATATGAAACTATAAGAATTGTAAGATTATTAGCCCGCCGAAACTATAATAGTTAGATGGGGTCTTCTCGAACTAAAGTTGTAGAGATTCCTGAGACATTACAAGAGAAAAATAATTAAAGATGGCGGCCAAAAATACATGAAAATGATGTGGAGCTCGGAATTTTAAGATAGCCATGGCGAGGCGAAAGGCTGGGCTCCGCATAGGGCAAAGCTCGGAGTGTCCCCCCGCCTTCAGGCCCTGCAGGCCTAACCTGCTAAATGTTCTTAGCCATGTCAGATGAAGTAGGGATCCGTGGTTCTAAGATCTTGAAGTATCTTGGTATGTTGGAGTATGATGGGATCTCTGGAACGGTAACAGTTAGGTGGTTCGAGTTTGAGCTCAAGTGTTTATGACCATGGTGACCTTCCCACATACTTACACACTTAAATTTTTAATTTTGATTTATTTAACCATATACAACCTACTTACATATTTTGACGTCTGACGTCTGACTCACAGCCACTTATGTTACTCGTAGAATGCAAAAAGTTTGCCAGTGGCTATATTTTCATCTCAGATTTGGAACAGCTTGCCAAATGGTGCGCTCCATGCATTGCCTCATAATCTATCAAATTCCTGAATATTTTACATTTACGATACGACACATCCTTCTAGTTCAACAATAAAATCTTTATAGCTATTGCCTCACATCTCTCCTTTATTCTACGCTTGATCCCATACGCGGAGGTTTAGAGTGTTTTCCAATTATATCCGTGTCGCTCTGTGTTTGACTAAAATATAAGGTTAAGTTTTTTCAACACTGACCCAGTAACATAATATGTTATAATTAATGGATAAAAAGGTTTTCAACACTAAGTTCTACAATTTTTTATATATTTCCAAAAAAATATACCGCGACCGGTTTAAGACAATACGTCATTTTCAGGCGAAGATATTCAAGGGTAGGTAACCTACCCACCTAACCTTAAATAACCTACAATATACTCGTAGAAATTTCTTTTATAGTACCTACCTACAACTCTAGTACACTTCTCTCACATCATATGCTACACAGTGTTTGATGCACTTTCAGTGAGACGGTAGATTTATACTTTATGGACCATGTACGGGAAATCGATCGTTTATTCAAAGCAGGTGATTTTGTGTGAATACCCCTTTACGACTGTTCTCAGATTGCTGGTAGGATATGGTTAATATCATTTGAGATCCAATTTACAAATTGATAAGAAATGACAATACAAGAAAATGCCGCAAGTCATGTACACCTTTTTTCTGTGCATTGAAGTGTAAATAAAATAAAATAGGCCATAATATTTATTCGTAATGGGAAGTACGAATATGTGTAACAAAATGTACTTTGCGCTAAATAATCAATCGTTTTATAAAACAACCCTTGCATAATTCAATTACCTTTGTTGTGCATAGAAAAAAAACACAATTTATTACTTCCATAATTAGATACTCTTCTTAGGGCTCCACGTTTAAGTTGTTACTCTTCTGCAAGGCTACCCCGCAATGTTTCAGCATTTTCACAAAAATGTTCCTAGCATATCGCCAGAAACAATTCAGCCAATTTGATCTCGAGCATCCTCTTGAATTAGCCGATGTCTCCGGGCTTTTTATTTCCTCAATCAAAAGTCCAAGTGACGTCGAGTGGGACGAAACGACCTAATGAATACTTCTCTACTTTTAGCTTTCTTGGCTTGGTTCCCCATTTGCAAGGGTGCACGTGAAACTCACTTTTATTTTTTTAACCCCCGATCGATCGAGGGAGCGCGTGTTATAAGTTTGACACGTTTGTGTGTCGGTCTGTTTGTGTGTATGTCTGTTTGTCTGTGGCATCATAACTTAACAACGGATAGTCCTATTTGGACCCATTTTTTATTTAAAAGAGAATTTTGTTGAGTGTTCTTAGCTAGGTCTAATTAAAATTGGACCAGTGGTTTCCAAGGTCTTGGAGTATCTTTGATGCCAGATGGGAACGTAATAGCTAGATGGGTCGAATTTGAGCTCAAATATTCAGGTTCAAGGAAAAAGTAGTAGTATTTCCATAATGATACGTCGGGGGTTTCTTAATTTTTTATTTATAGTTATTGAAAGTAGGATACGATGTCTTCTGTGGTTTTAACTCATTTCACAAACCTTTGTGATATTTATTGATTTTAGGTTATTTTATTTTATGTTAATATAACTTATTAAACATATTATTCTTAGTAAAAGCTAAGCTGATATGGATTTTATTCAATATGCTACGGTCGTGCATTTCTGTATGACAGTGTTTAATAAATTTTGAGAAATGCAGCTTGTACTCGTATGGTTTTAAAATATTGTTCCTTTTACTTATGTAACATAATAATAATGTTAATTTAGATAAACTTTTCACCTGTCTGGCTTTTTTCTTTAGCGTCCTTCTGCGCGTACACTAAATCTCAAGGGTGGCAACTGTATTACACAACGGGGGTCGCATTCCACGGATTATAGCCATGTTTCCTCCTTATAAGACGTTTACTGGGTGAATACAATAGATATCAATTTTTTCTGGATAAAACCACTTATAATTTGCAGATACCACGGTCATCGACCACAACTTAAATCTATTATTAGATATATGTTTATCGTATTACCTTTGAAGATGTTTCTAAAAAATAAAAACTTATTACGAATAACTGCTATAAAAATTATAAAATAATTACTTATTTTATGAATTTTAACCAGATGCCAGTTTTTATTTTTTAGAAAAAACTTTAAAGGCAAATAAACATTAACATAGATATACATTTTAATTTAATTGGTTAACCTGCGTAACCTTTTGTTAACCTATTAATTCGCGAACCTACTGTAGTACCACGATTAATTGAAGCAATAGTATGTATGAATTAATACGTCAAATTAATGAAATAACTTTTGTATAACATCTGCGTCCATTATTTTCACGCCTAAATAAGTTCCAGTATATTTACATCTCTGTAACATTTTGGGTATAAGCTCGAGCTTGCAGGGTGTTCACAATTTGCCTCAATAATGTGGCTGCTTGTCCCGAGCACTTATCGGTACCTCGCACAATTTATTATTTGGGGATGTTTCTTGCATGGAACTCAAGAGCAATATAAAGTAAGCATTCTGAAACACTATAAGAAAGATATCCGTAATATTAAACCTACATATAAAAAGTAAAAGACTTTAATTGTTAGATATTAGGTGCTTACCTAATAAATTGTAACTAAACCAACACGACTAGCAATTTCCATCACCATTATCAGGCAAAATTAAAAAAGTTAGAACACGAAATAGAGTCATTATCCTAAAACACTTCATTAGGTAAACTCATTTTACCATACACTAACAACAGTTCTATTTCATTGATATAGAGGCGATAGTAATCTGCGACATGCCCATCAATTTATTCCTCGATTGAGTTAAAATTATAGGTGTGATTTGAAATACGAATTGCTTTGAAGCAATTCTAAAATCATTAAGTCATTACTACCCAAAAACGCGTTTGGTTCGATGAAGTATAAAAGTTTTTTTTTAAACTTTTGGTTACTATCGCTTTTATTTATAAGTTTCAAATAACATTATTATGATGTGCTTTTATAATAGGTACTTATTATGTTTATATTATGATAATAATAATACCTATTATCCACATTCGTATCCCAGACGCCACTAAAAAGATTACTGCCGCCATTTTCCTCTAGTCATCATCGTCCAATCATTCTCCGATGACTGACTAACTGAATTACTCTTTCATTACCACCGTGCATTGTTCTACCCTCTCTATTTTAATTGAAAGTAGTGAAACTATTACGTTGGTTGGGTAGTTATTGGATTGTACTGTATCCCACTAGAGGTGGGGCATTGCAGCTTACCGCCAAATATTTCGTGATGATAAATGGAAAGAACTGGAATTAAAAGTAAAAAAGAGAAGGAGTAAGTAAGATAGATCTCACTTGGTACTGTGCAGTAACTGTCAAATTTCTAATTTGTATTTATGGTCTTTAAATAATGTTAGTAAGTAAGTAAAATACACTCTATTGCACAAATAGAAAACAACAAACAATAGATAGAAAAGGATATAATGATGATGATATAATGTAATTCCACAATTAGTCTAGGTCTAATATGACCTCTCCTCTCCAAGTTTATGGATGAAATTTACTGTGTAAACTAAACACAATATTGAAAAGGGGACCGATGTCTCTAAAGTAATAACATCAAGGAACCCTAAAAAGTTCCTACTGTCATAAATAGGCACATCAAAAAGCTGCAAGCTCTAAAGCCACCCTGATACTAATTGGGCATGAAAATAATAAGATTTTTTGAAAACGCCGCCGAACGTATCCGCTTGAATCTAATTAGTCGCTTTAACACAGGCCTGCTATAAATGGTTTTAATTAAACTCGAATAGTTTGAACCGATAGTCATCATCCCTAGTGATATGTTCGAATGACGTCAAGCACAGATTGTCGTTCTCGTTAACATGCATAATGAAATTAACCTACGGCCATAGAGAGGCCGAATCTCTATTAATTCAGTATTAATAATAATTATGTAAAATAAATATTATAGAGCGTCGGTGGCCTAGTGGCTAGGACGCCGGTCTCCCATGCGGGAGGTCCGGGTTCGGAACCATGCAATGTCATGTACCAATGAGTTTTTCCGAATTTTTCGAAGACTTACGTACATTTACAGACTGCTCTAACGGTGAAGGAAAACATCGTGAGGAAACCTGCATGTCTGAGGAAATTTAAAAGTTTTCGAAAGCGTATGAAATCCACCAATCAGCACTGGGCCCGCTCGGTGGATCATGGCCTGTACCCCCTTGTTCAAGGGGAGGCCTGTGCCCCAACAGTGGGGACATTAGTAGGCTGATGATGATGATGTAAAATAACGTAAAAATATGGTACTCTAGGTGTTATTGTTGTTGTTTTATATAAACTGTATATTGAGTAGGAAATCTAAGCAACCCTTGGTAGACTCATCTTTGTTTGTTCATCAGAAAATCGATTTGTAATTTTCGTTATGTCAAGTTTGGCTAAAGGTCATTATTGCCATACGTGTACACTACATTGTAATAGTGGGCACACAGAACACCCCAATACGTTCGGACACTAATGGATTATCAGTGATTTGCATTTAGCCAGCTTTGCTGGACGACAGTCTGCGAGAATGCCTAAATTAAATTAATATGTGAGTACCAATAAGCAGGGATGTGACTCATATGGGTTACTAATTCATTTATTACTGGTTTTAATAAATGTCTTCACGATACAAAGTATGCAATCTAAGATATATTTTACTGGATGAAAAATTAATTTATTCCCGATTGCTTTCAAAGAATTTGTCCGAATTTATAGATTAATGCGCTCTACATTTAAAGACAAAAGAAAGTTGTTGAGGATTTGTTATAGATATAAGAGAGGTAAGTTAACAAAATATTCTCAATATTAAGAAAGCAGGTGAGTAAACTTAAAAAAAAAAATCAAAAATTAAATGTAGCTTTTCTAGTCTTGCATAACCTCGCTGTGCAACGCAGATGCGTATCGACCAAACTCAACCCCTTCACGGTCGAGTTGAAAATAATTGTCTCACTGATAGGTGCGGGGCAAACTAATTTATTAGGTAGAATACCGAACGAACAGAAAAAAAATAGATAACCCTTGACCCTTCAGGAACAAGAGGAAGCAAAACAAAACATACTAGTAAAAATTGTTTCATAGAAAAAAGATTAAGTATATCTGTTTTATTTAACTTGATTCAAAGCGTAGTTAAGAGAGCAGCGAAAGTGCGTCGAAACTGTTCATTTTAGTAAATAAGTAATAAGTTTTCGTGAGAAGTACAGTCGAAGTTGCTCGATGTTTTTTTCTTGACTTTATTAGGTAGAATGCAATACCAAGGTATTGCGCCAAAAAATAAATAATTACAAAAAAGTTAGGCTACATCAACTTTTTAATCTTTACTGTCTATTATAGAGTAGCATCTATCTCAAGAACAATCTAAGTTTACACGTCTAAAAGTGACATAAAACAAAGTAAAAAGTATTAAGTTAGTTAGCAAACAGTATAAAGCTTGTGATTTTATACAAAGATATACGACTATGTTAGACAGGAACTTCAAAAAACAATTCTGACTTACATTTAAACATAAGTAAAAAGAAGATTACCCATTTGTATCACATTACATAAAGTAACCACATTTATAACCTAGTATGTAATAGGAAACTGTTTAGTTGTTACCCACTCAAGAACTATGCCACTAACAGAATAAAAGAAACGTTAACCTTATAGTGTGGGTTGGATTTATTAAATTCATTTGGACCCTCAATATTTAAATAGTAACCTACACCTGGCAAAAAGATTCTAGTATATTCTTGATTCTACGTCCCTCGGGCTCGCGTCAGTGTTGTGAGCAATCAGCCATTTTACTGCCCTTTGTCTTCTTAAATCGCCGCACATAGACAACCGGGTTGTATTCTTGTTACTGCGAGAGCTGTTGAATCCTGAAAAAGTATATTGATCACACAGTCAAGCATGAATCAAGGTCTCCCATAGAGAGATGGTAATCACTATGGTCTCCCGTATATTCGTAAGGAATTTTAATAACTTTGTCTTAATTTTAAAATCAAGTTGTGCCACCGATTTTTCTAACATATACATGTCTAATATGTTTGGCGGTCTATCAACTTACTTGTTTTTTACTTTGCCAACCTTCTCAGTTTGCCTACTTTTCAAAAAGTAGACCAACTAGGAAAGTTGGCTAAATGTTACATTTAGTAAGAAAAAAATAAAAAATATGGCAAAACGGGAATGGTTGTACAAATAGTTCGAAAAGTAGGCAAAGTTGGCAAAGTGTTCACAGATCGTTTGGCACCATACATTCATACTCGTAAAATTATTAAGCTAAAGATGTATATATAATTAACTATAACTTATTACGGTTATACTTTCGCATAAAACAAATTATAATTAGTTAATAATAGTTAGTAAGAACATACTTGTATTATAATACCCTTTTGAACAGATGGCAGAGCCTCTCTAACGGGGAAAAAAAAAGGAAGTAAAGTTATGTATTTGATAGAGTCTTTTGTATCAAGTGTGAGGCCTATGCCCCAAGAATGTGGAGGTACATGGGACGACGATGATGATTGATATAATTAATTAAGGCACCCGAGAAAATGCCCGCTTCGTACATAATCTACACAATATTCTCTAGAAGATCCCATCACCAATGATGAAAAAAAGATATCTTTAAAATGTTTTCAATAGATACTCTAAGCGAAGGAAATTAAGACAGTATACAACGCGAAGTTCTTAATCACAGTACCGCCGAAAGGTGGACGCTGTCCGTATCAGATTTTTGCTAAGCTCGTAAAGTCAGTGTGTCCGTACAAACAGTCGTATTGTGGTGTAATGGGCTGGAAGCGTAAAATAACGTAGTTTGCAGTCGCCTAACCTGCTACAACTAACGTTTGTTTATTTGTTGTATCTTTGGACTCGGTTCATTTCATTTAGTATTAAATTAACTCCTGTGAGAAAACATATTGAATTCTAAAATCTATCCTCTTATGTTTCTATAAAGATTTACCATCTGAATGCACATTGTTAACCATTTTTATAACTTATGTCATTACATCGTCCGTCCGTCTGCTGCTAAACGGTATAAGCTTGATGTCCAATAAAAGTTAGTCTGAAATAAATAATTATTTTCATTATGATTCTATTTTCGATCGTGTTTTGTAGTACATAATGGTAGATATTTAGGTAGATATTCTGTCTGAGGGGCAAAATATCATCTCCCAAAACTTGTTGTGTTCAAGTGTTTGAAACTGTTACCTACATTTGAGTGTATAATACACACTTGTATTTGAGTGGGAGGGACGAGTGCCACAATGATTTACACCCTCTTGTTCGATGCTAATCGTGTGCTAAGTAGCTCGCTTCTTGATTTATGGCCGCCGGATTAAAGTATAATTATTTTGCAAGACTCCCTCACGGAGCATTTATCAGGGTCTTTGCAAGAGTGCTAATTGCAGATGTCTTGTCATTGTCTGCTCCTATCTTCTGATTTATCTTTGCTTCCGATGTAGCTGATGTCAATTTTAAACAAATTTAGATGTTTTTCAGGGGAATTTGTTGTCAGACAAGTATTTCAACTTATTTGTATATAAATAGATATAATAATTCTATTAACTGATAGAAAACTAGTGGACAGCTAAGTGTATAACTGTGAATATTAGGTAAATGATAAGGATATCCGAAAACTGAGTTTAGTACGTTAGCTTACTTTGTTACTTAGAATATTGTATATTTTGTTTATGTCCATTTATACAGATCTAAGTCAAATATTTCGCTTTTTTGTTACATTACCAGAGAAATAAAATTATATTTCTGAAATAAACTTATTCAATTCTATTGAATTCTAGCCAAGAGTCAGGTCAGTTCCGTTCCTCCCCGCCTCATTTGTCCCTCCGGGTCATTAACCCCGTCTAGATAAGGTGTCATCACTCTTTGCTGTTTCCCTTGTCTTTATTGTGGCAAGCGAAGACGTGAATTGTATTCTATAAACAAATTGAAAGACCGAATAGTACGAATACTAAAAAGGCATGATATCAAGCAACAACCAGCAAGCAGGAGTCAATGAAGCGGGCCAAATGATTTTGTACCTTATAATATCGACAAGATACTTAATATTCCATTAAAGGTTACCTCACACAAGGCTCCATTCATTGTAAGTGAAAAATGAATCTGTTAAGGGTAGATCGTGGACCGATTCGGGACCATTTCCACTTCCGCTCAAGCATCCATCTTAGTCGGATGTTAGCCGACACCCTTTTTAACTTTATTTGTATTGTGGCAAGTATCTTATTTTCCTACTCTACATACAAGCAGCAAATTATGCTTTTTTGACACAATCCTATTCCATATTTTTTTAACTACGAGTACTAATACGGGGTTTAATCGCATCGATATTCATTTTTGGTAAATTAGACTGTAGTTAGTTACCTTTGTTTGTTTGTAATCTGATTTCTCCGATTGGGATAATTATGATCAGATTGGTGGAATATGATGTTGGGAACAAATATTCCCTGACAGATTTCCTTACTATGTTTTCTTTCACCGATAGAGCGATACAAAAAACCATAATAACATCACTTAGCCTGTAATGGAAACCATAACGTCTATTTGGTATTCCTACAAGGTCCTAAACGTAATAAGTAACTACAAATCAATAGGAATATCGTCATAGCAAAGTATTCAACTGAAGCATTATTGAGCGTCAATTTTCCTAGATACAATGGATATTACAAGTGGTCTGTAGAGGATAATAGCAATCATTATATGGACATCCGTCGTCTGTCCGAGTGCCTGGCCCTAATTGTGCGTCCATGGCAACAAGGAGTAAAGATAATTGGGATTGAAAAAGGATCGTAGGCATTGTGAAAATACTCTTGAGTATTTATTTTCCATGTGGGCAACATGGAAAATAAAAAATGGAGAATAGATACTATTACTGTTTAAGTGAGATGATTTTTTTTACATATAAAGTACTAATATTTTACAAAACCTTAAAATATTTTTGAGATAAATAGTTGTTTATCTAAAATTACATCAATATCAATTAATCCTATTCACGTCTCATATCTTAAGGGTGCTATTTTATTAGATGAAAATATTTTAAGGGGGACATGCGCCAGTTATATTATATACCACTTTACACTACAAAATAACCATAGTACAAAGTTACCAAGCAAAAAAAATTACATCACTTTCTCTAAAAATTTAACAAAAAATTAAGTATTTTAGGCAATCGTTGTGTTATTAATGTAACCTCTAGTTGTTACCGTTGAATTCTTTTAATCTAATTTATAGATATCATAAATAGCGGTTCAAAACTAAACAATTATCTAAAATGAAGTTATCTTATTTAAAAGTTATCAGTATCCAGTGCAAAATGAACATCTTATGAACATAAACCTTTCTACTTCAGACAGTCCCACTTGAACCAACTAAAGGATATTCACGTTTTTGCCAACCGATCCGTGAAGAGCACGAAATTACAGCCGTAATACCACGTACCTCCCTTTATGGGAGAGCTTCTAGTCAGTGAATTTAATAGTAAAAACTCCACTGCAAGTGGTCAGCGGACAAAGAAAGTTAGTCGGAACAATTTTCTACTTCAAAAAGGAGTGCCAGATTACGTACAGTGAGCTGACTATATTTGATGCGGTGTAATCTTCAAAACTTCGGTAAATGCTATAACTATACGAACAGGACACATGGGATTTCCTTATTTATAAAAAGTGTTGATAAATAATCATCTAGGTACTTATTCTACTATTGCTTTAGTATTGTAACAATGTGAATAGGTAATAGAATTGAATTGATATATTGTAATTGAGTTGTTCAAAAGTTTGACAAAAAATTACATACGACTACTTGTAGGATAAACAACGAAAGTTTTGAAACTCCAACTGTAAACACACCGCACACAGTTAAATTGTGTCAAATGTACCTACTAACAAGAAAAGTTTTATCTAAATGCCTCATCCACAAACTTTTCAGGTCTTTACAAAGCCGCCTTTAACGGTCATTGGCAGCAAACTGCAGTGAAAAAGGATTTTAAAACTTCCGCGATTTACAAAGCGTCCAATTCACAAACAAAAAACGAAAAGTGAAGAAGTAATCTGCTTTTAAATGTGAGGCTTGCGGTAATCCCTTGTTGAAAGTTTGGTTTGTCTTCAATATTTTAGCAAAGCTGAACGACACTGACATTCAGGAACTCGTATGTGCTTGAATTTTATTTTATTCATTATGTACTTACTTACACATCGAAACTGTATTATATAAAAACTAATATTTGACCGAATAACTTGCCATAGAAAACTCTATTAAAAATATCTTTTTTAATAGAGTATTGATAATTTATAGTATATGTATAAATTTTATTGTATTATTTTTATTACTTTACTAATATCTAACATCATTATTATTTGTATTTTATGGGTCCAACTTATTCTATTTTTTGCAAGAAATATCACGTATAGAGAGATCGGCAAATTTAAAAAAAATTATAAAAATTATACTTAGATAATTTTACTTTTTATGCACGTAGCTATTCGTAAAAAATGTAATAAAGGAAAATAATACGAAGTTTATTCACTACGACTGGGACAAACCCGCGCTACATTGAGCAACCGGCGTTTTTCCTACAGCTATTACCTTTTACTACAGGATGTTAGGAATTATTACCTTCAGTATCTGGATTTATCTCGTAATTTCAAGAAAATTACAAAGCAGCATTCATGTTTGTTTAATACACATATTTTTTGCCATAATTTGTGCTAATTTACCTACAATTCTTTTAGTTTATGTATTCTACTGTCTGGTTTTTGATCCTGTGCAATGTTCTAGTGGTATAGTGTAGGTACGTAATTAAACCGTAAAGCTTACATCCAAAAACCTATTACAAAATTTACGTTAATACAGGAAATGTGTACAAAAATCTTTAATCATCCCTTATACATAGACAAATTGAAAGCAATGAAGAGGAAAGCGTAAGTTCTCAATCATTCAACCTAACGACAATTGCAACGAGGGGTGGAACTGTGCTAAAGCTAACAAAATAACGTTTTGGATATGACATAAATTCATACTGGATACAACTAAGAGTGCGTTCCAAAACCATTTGAAAAATTCACGTTGATAGCTATAATCGTTCCATTGCTCGTTTTGAATAAAAGTTTGATAAAATTTTCAGCTGTTAACGCGGTAATGGAACATGGACATTTGTCAACGTGAAATATTTCAACTGGGTATGAAACGCTCTCTAAGCAGAGAAAAAATATAGTAGGTACTTATATATAGGTACATAGGTCTGCAGTAATAAAATAATTATTTATAGCTAGACTTACAAACGTACTTATTTGATTTCGAGTAAATGTTCGCATGTAAGTACCTTAGTACTTACTCGTACATAACCATGTATTTATTTGCTGTTAGTAATTAATTTGGAATGTAGTGTCCTTGAAAATTAAACAATAAATCGTTCTCTACAACTTTAAAAAAATAATATTTTAGACATCGATTAATCTTTTATAATAAATTTGACTTTAGAAAAAGCCTAATTTGTAATTATATACTCGTATGTGTAAATAATATGTAATATGTATATCACAATACGAACTTCAATGTCAGTAATTAAAATTCGTCAATACAATAATATGTTATCTATAAAGATACAACTAACCTAATGATAAGTGGAAATCGATAGATTAGGCGCAGCACTATTGGCTGCTACAACACAATGATGTTTTGAACGAGCTCGGTTGACCGCCATATTTCCGATTACACGCAGATTCATTTTAAATTAATGTATTTATTGAAATTCCCTCTATTACTAATGAATTGGTACCCTACGTAATTAAGTAAGTATTTATGATTTATACTGGTAAATGCATAATGATTTCCAAATTGCACGTAAATTTTCTTGTAAATAAATAATCGTCAATTTATATGATAAATTCAGTATTACAACGTAGTAGTAACATAGTAGGTACCATGTCCACTTTCAAGATTCGAAGCTCAGTGTTAACACACTAACAGTAGGTACTCGTATAATAGTGAGAGCATGTGGATTGCTGACTTAAGTAACTAATGGATAGTCTTAAACAATTCAGTGTGTCTTTTTACAAGGTTTTTCCTTCATTACTGTAAGAGCTAGATATTACTAGAACTTCTTCGCTCTATTATTGGTCTGTTCCATTTTCTCGTAAATACTTAGCCGTAAAGACAAAAACTGTGCCGTACATTTCTATGCATGAAATCTTTAACGATTAATAAATATAAAATTAACAGCTAAGATTAGTTTTGAAAAAGTTTTATGCTTTTACAAATTGTATATAGAGTTATACTTTCCCATAGCACCGACGATGGCATGCATTAACCATATCGATAGATGAACTTCGGACAACGGTTTTTCATGAAAGTTAGACAAATCGAATTAGTCCATACGATCTTAATCCAGTTTATAATAATGTGAGTAACTGAATACCAGTATTTCGTTAAAAAAACATATTTTTAAAAATCACTTATCAAAATAAAAGATCAAAGGTAACTAAATAATATTTTACATAAACCAGCGTGTTTTGTCACTTTGTATGCTGTGGTTTACAGCATTAATGAATTCAAAGCCTTTGTGCACGCATTGTGTAGTTGACGAAATATTAACGAGAAATTCGATAAGCTTCGACTATGCATGAACTATTTCAAATGCTGCCATTTCATTCGATATCAGCTACAAAAATAAAATAAAATTAAAAAATAATTAATTAATTAATTATTTAATTATTAGTGACTAAAATAAAATTATAAAACTAGGATAGTTTATTATTTAGATCCTTTCTAATAAACCTGAAATTAAATGCTTAAAATTAATTATTATTTTAATAGCCGCACTATCGGGCAAAGTAGGTATATCGTTATACGAAATATATTGCTACGTAATTTGTCACATTTGGCACTTACACTACACAAACATAATGTTTGGTATCAAATCTCACGTCATTACTTCTAATTCATATTTAGTAGCCTTTGTCCATTTGATCCGAAATGTTATTGACAATCACTCCATGGTAGAGGAACTAGCGGTGAACAGTTTGCTTTGTGCATATTAAGTCTTAAATCAAATTATGTGAAATGTTTCCCAAAAACACTATTAACCCTAAATCACAACATTATCGAAACATGATACACCACTACAAAGTAATGCTGATTTTGTTACTGCTTAGTGGATTTAATTTTCAGTTCTATAAATGTAACTTCATATTAAATATAGCTGTTAAAATGTATTGTCTATTTCTTATAAACATAGTTATTTATGCCACGTTAACGTGCTGCGATTCTCAAGAAGTTTCACAAATTTGGTCTCTAATGGAATATGTGCTATCAGTATTTATTATACTCTTCTTCAATATTAAAATTAAAGAATTTTTTCAAAGATTAACCGATTTAGATGCCTATCTTCGAATTAATCGCAGGCATTACTACACTTGTAGAAATAAAATGTTAATTTTCACTTTTCTGGGATGGTTAATGAGAGTAATTTATACAGGAATTTTTTGTATTTATAATCAGTGTTACAAAGAATTCACTCCATTTTTAATAAGTCAATTTTCATTACTAGCTCTTGATTTAAATCGAGTTTGGCGATTCACACTTTTCGATGTGGTAAGGTACCGTCTAAAAATGCTTCGTGTAAGATTGGAAGAGCTTCCAGAATATAACTTTTACCTACGAGTACATATTGTCGATAAGCGGAGTATTAAAGAAAATAAAATAAAGTGTTGTCTTCATTTATATAAAAGCATAGCTGATATAATAGAACTGATTTCACCAGAACTCTTTGCCTCAGTAAGTTCACGATAACCACATGTTATTTTTATTTCTGAGTACATTTTATTATTATAACCATTATTCCTCTTTTACAGTTATTTATCAGTATTATCTGCTGCGTACCAAAATTAATAATAAATGTTTATCATGCGTTGTTGGTCATAGAAACTCATGTAAGTCAACAACTCTACTTATAAATATATTAAAAATTGTTTATAATTAATACAGTTTTTCTTTTCAGGTATCTTATATGTCTTTAGCTTTTATATCGGTGCATTTATTGCAAATATGCATTTTCCTATTTTCGCCATGCGTTGTAGCAGAGCTCTACTCGATGGAAGTAGAAAACCTGAGATTGTTTTTAATTAATAAACTTATTGAAGAAACTGGTAAGATATTTATTTATATTTTGTATTTGTATTTACAATTACTATTATCGAAGTTTATTTTATAAAAGTTGACTGACTACTTTAATATTATTAGCATTAATCAGAACATTTTATCTAAAATCTAAGGCATGCATATAAGAAAGTAGCATTAATTTTACTAATTATTTTTAGATGAAGCTAATAGACGAAATATAAAATTATTTCTACGCTACACCGAAGTCAGAACATTCCGGTACAAAATATGGAGAGTTATTCCAATAAATTTGGCATTACCGATTGAACTGATAAATCTGTGTACAACATACGTAATTGTTATTATAAATTTTACACATCTTTACTAAAATATTGTTTTAAGTATGCATGTAACTGGCGCTCATTATGTAATAGGTAACCTTACATATAATATATGCAGTTCAATTAACCCCATTATGTAAACGTTAGTTTTAGTTAGTCTAACAACAACTCAAAAAAAGTAAAAAACATAATAATTTTACTTACAAGCTTTCTATTTATAGTGGAAATCAACTCATAGATCCCTATAAATTTCACGTTTACGTTATAATTTTTATGTAACCTATAATTTTAATAAGTTGTTTTGTAGAATAAGTACTTCACCAACCTAAATACATGCTTTGTGAATTTTTTCTTGTTCAATATTAATTGACATCTTTTGAAGTGCGATTGTGACGAACTGAATGCACATTGAGATAACGATTTATTATTCTCCACTTCCTTGGAATTTAAATTTTATACATTCAAAAAAACCTACATCACTTCATAAAATTAAAAAAAACTTCGTTTTGTTTTGTATTAAATTATATACTACCAAAGCACCCCAATTCCGCTACATCTATATTTAAGTATTCGATAAGTTTTTAAATTGAATTGAAAAATGATAGTCTCAAATTATTCCCAAACTGGTAAACAACTCATAATTTTCAGGGCAAATTCAAGTGCCTCACTTTACGATGACAATAATTTGGTTCCATGCAAACTTTACAACGCGCGCTTTTATAGTCCTATCCTATCAAATAACTTCATGGATAAATATCCAAGTACATTATGTGGACTATCATGTGCTTGTATTTTTTTTAATTATGTCTGTACATCTACATATTTGTGTTGTATTGTGTAATATGTAGCTTTGCAATTATAGATAATAATAATTGTTTGCGTAAAATAAAGTGTCGATTCATTTTTTACATTAAGTTCTTTTAAAGGAGCGTACTCACCGGTAGCATTTATTTCACGAACGAGCGTTTGTTGCGCAAGCGTTTGCTCGTAGCAAACTCGAGCACATTCTTTCGCGAACCAAACATTTAGTGAGTACGTTCAAACTAATTTCAGGCGTTCGCTTCGCAACTTTATGTTTATTTCCCGAATATGCGTTGGAGGCTCGGGACCGGGACCGGTATCGGGATCGGTAAGGGAATCGGGACCGGGATTGAGACCGGAATCGGTAAGAGGATCGGGACTGGTCGAAGTAAGTCACAGTAAGTCGACGTCGAAGTAAGTCGCAGTAAGTCAAAGTCGAAGTAGAAGTAAGTCGCAATAACCCGAAGTCGAAGTAAGTCGCAGTAAGCCGAAGTAAGTCGAAAATACCTAGTACCTAAGTCGCATTAAGTAGAAGTGAGTCGCAGTAAGTAGTAGTAACTTAGTAAGTCGAAGTAGTAAATAAGACGAAATACATTGGAAATTGAAAGTTCGCAACCGGAACGAATGCTATAAGTTTTGTTCGCGTAAGAAATTTCGGTTCGCGAAAGAATTTGCTCGCGTACTGAACGCTCACACCCCAAAAACTCGCTAATCAAACTTCACATAACGAATGCTCCCCGTGAGTACCGTCCTATATTATATAAGTACTCGTGAGTACATACTTTGATATCAGTATATTTCATATGAAGGACTATGTACTCGTACATGTTTGCACTAAAAATAATTATACTTATCACAATGAGCTTAGTTTATACATGAACATTCCTTTATTTATCTTTTTAAAATACGAAATAAATCCAGAATATAAACCCAAGTGCACAAAATAAACCATGCCGTTTTGTGATGACCATAACATTATCAGTATCACCTGGCTGTAAGCACTTGGCTTATTGTGCACTTGAGATAGTTTAAGGGCAATATCTTAATAATCACTAGTCGTAAGCGTAACGATAGAAACTGCAAGATGAACCCAAATGAACCACGCCAGGTCTGTATTCACCTATACAAGTTGTTAAAACATAATTTTATTACTTGTCAGCAAAGCAACATTATATTTTTGTAAGAACAAAAATATAATGTTGCTTTTGATTAGGTAAGGGCTTAATCAAGGACTCTATCTATAGATGTATGTATTTTTATTGTTTATGTTCTTTATTATAATTTCTACTTCAGTTTACTAATTTTCCAGTAGAATAATAGGAGCTCGTAGCATAGTTGCCTAGAGCTCGTAGCCTATTAGCATAGGAGAATAATAGGAGCTAGTTGCGAGCACGGTCCGAAAGTGATCGTGCAGGTTAAGCGACGTTGGCGCGGTCGGTACCTGGATGGGTGACCGCTAGTGTCATATTTCATCTGAGCTCGTCCATGCCTCGGAAAGCACGTTAAGCAGTCGGTCCCGGTTGTTGTCGTTCGACAGCAGTCGTTAAGCCATGTCAGAGGCCTACGGGCGGCCTGAGCAACTCTGACAAATAGGTTGGCCACTAACCATACGATAAGCAAGCAAATAGAATAACTAACAACAAATTGTTTTTGTTCATTTCTGTCGCAAGCACAAGAAGAAGTGTCAAGCCTGTGCGTGAGTGTTTCGCGATATGTATCTGTAAACAAAAGGCGTTAATGATACAGCCCCCTCGATTGGGAGCAATATGACACAAGTGAAATTATTCACTCCCACCGAAAATCATTAGCCATATAAGAAGCAACATTAAGAAGTCACGCTCTATCGCGCCGCCCCCTCTTTCTAGACGTATCTGAACAAACAGACAGACACAAAAGAGTGCCTCTGACTAATGATGGTTTAAGAAACCATCACACTTTATGGGAAAGTTGATGGGGTGTGATTATTATCCCTTACGAACGCTTGCGTGTGAATTTATTCAGTTGGCAAAGCAGCAATAATTATACTTACCTACAGTGATAAAGTACCTATTTTAAAAAGTTTTCAGCTTTCTTAATCTTATTCACTCACTCACTCACCCGCACCAACTTAAACATAGTTTATAATACGGTATTAAACTAATATTTTTAATGCATCATTCAATTTAAATGGACATACTAAAGAAGGATCTAAAATTAGTTTTTCGATACCTCGTCTAACATCACAGATATTAATGGTTAACGTTAGTATTGGACAGATTATCTGTTCCTTTCTAGCAAAACAGTCCTTTATATGCAGCCAGGACGTGCTTGTATGGCGCGACATAACAGTTACGTCATAAAACTTATTGCCGTTTCTTTCTACCGTTCTGATTTTTGATTGCCGGTAGCTATTTTATTTTTCAACGAATTAATTTTTAAGATATGCATTTAATATTTGATACTACCCTATTACAAAATTATAAACACCAACACCTTATCTTTTACTAACTTTTGGAGTAAACACAACAGTAAAACTTTATATGGATCACACTTAAATTCCCAAATTGTAGTTTATGCAACGGCCACGTAATGATAGCGATTTTAACATGAGAACTGTTTATGAAACGAAGCGAAGCTGAGTTACATAATAGATCGTTCGAGTGTTAAAATCGCCAATACGTGCGCAAGGCATACAATACTTTTTCTACGACATGAAACATATAAACAGAAAATACAAACCATTACGAAGACTTCAACAGTCATGACAGCTTAACATGTTATTCATAACTATGGAAACCGTAGATATATTTGATGTATTGTCGACATCGCGCAGGCGCGGGTGTCGAGTTTTTTATGGCTATAATTCCTAGTAGTTGGTCAATGAAATTTATACGAAAGAGTTCTAGTATGCAGTGCCAAACAACAAAGAAAAAATTACATATTACAATCGAAAACTGTTATTCAATATTTCATTAAAACACTATTTTCACACAACCATGACGAATGGACCTCTTTATGTTATTGATTGTAGTTTGTTAATGAACAAATTACGAAATTGGAGAAGAAAAGGTAATTTTAAACGATAAGCTAATTTCTAATCGACTGTACCTTCGACAGATCTCATTTAATATTTCAGTCACTTGCCCGAGAAGCAAATGACTTCATTAACATTTCAGCATCTCGCGTAAAAGTAAATTATTCAGAATTAATCAAATGCACTACCGAAATTTGGAATAACAATGAACAGTTCGTACTTCCATTCACTCAAGCTGTGCTGTTCACAAATGGGACTAATCACTTAATGCAGGTAAATCCGCCGGGCGAGCAAAGTTTCTTCGTCTGTGAAATATTGAGAAGTGGATACGAGGTTGCTTATTGAAATGGAATAACTTACTATGTGTTTCAGAAGCTTATTCGATCACTCTTTTAGGTATTATTTACTGTTTTTGACCATTCAGTGACATAAGACTAATTCATTTTTTCAGTGATTCTGTTATACGGGATTATGGACGTGAGAGTTATGCTATGCTATGTTGTTATACCTTAGAATTTATTTCAAACTTAATAGAGAGAATTTCGTTTCTTACTTTGACTGTATAATAATATGCATCATTAAACAACAAGGAAAGCCACCTTTAGATTTGTACTAGGTCTTATATGTTCATAGATTAAATTGCATAAAATGTATGGGATGAAACAGATGTCATTTTCTGTTTTTCGGGCGGAAGCGGGTGCGGACGCGTACCGGTTACGGTACAAATCGTTATGTTTATCCCAGAACAATGGTCGCATATGAATTTCGATAATAAGTCGGTCTATTGTCGATGTTCATCGTAGTTGTAGGTACATCTGCACGTGTACGGTCCGTTCGCTTGACAGCAAAATCTACAATAGAACGTATTCGCGCGGACGATGTTCCGCATGCGGACGCCTGCTTTACTTAAAAATGCAATAGAAAAGAGTATTGCGAACCGCACGAGTACGGACGGATCTACGTCCGTCCGCACCCGCATCCGCGCGAAACAGAAAACGTACTAAAAGTTATATATGTTCAGTTATCATCATAGGCCTGTTACGTCTATTGCAGACGATTTAAGTAGCGTCGCGAAGGCATCTCTTTTCGTGGCTAAATAAACCCATTCGGGAACGGCATACGCGCCCGCACGCGCGGCAAGCGAGTTAGTTCAGTTATAACAAACAACAAACAGAACAATAGCAAACAAATGAAGTATCACTGTCAATTAGCATAAATCTTCCTAAGTGCCAGTGTTTGAATAATACAATACGAGTAAAAAGTAGGGGGTATGTATATACTCTGTGTGATATCAACAATCTGTTCAATAAAAATTGAATAACGTTTACATGCGACGTTGTTTGACTCGGCTTTCCTCTCGAGAACAGAATAGGAAGGAATCGAGTGGCAAAGCAAGCTAATATTTTTAAAAGCATTCTTCCTTTAAGTTTATATTTTGAGATACGACGTTTCGCCATTTCACGAATGAAGAGTAAACACCTAGATCTATTCTAGTAGATATAAATAGCACGGGCTATCTCGCACCTAAAATAACAGCTTATAATCTGAATCACTACCAGATACGTATTACGAAATAATATCCTATAGTTTTATTAGTTAAAAGTATTACAACTATCTAGTCTTAAATTTCTGGTAGGTATACCAATTTGAATGCCTACAAAAACATTATTACTTATTAGTTAAAGAATAAACGTCGTAAGCTAAAATACTATGGAGGTACATTCGCCTAAGAGGCGCACTGCCGCGAACCTTTTTCAAGTAAATATCACCAGCCAGACAAAGTGAGCGCGTAGCTGATCTCCCGTAGCATACTCTACGAAAACGTAGCCAGTGTTCTACGTAGCAGAAACTACCCGTTATTTCCATTCTATAAAGTTTAAATTTCAATAAAATAAAAGTATAATGATACATATTATATACAATCTCTTTGTTATTTGTAATCCACGGAAAGTATCACTATTCAATCCACATACCACAATATTGTTAGCGAAGGAGCTCGTGCGCGGGCACCATTAAAACGCGATAAAGGAGGAATGTATGACAATTCAATTTGTGCCCCAATAATATCGGCTTACACAGTAATGGACAAAGAAATCCGGTGGTCGCGAAGCAACCTGCCTGGGCGAAGGGAGTGTTCAGAATGAAGTATTTTTCTTATTTGTATTAGTAGAAATCTTATTTATTTCGCAAAGGAATATATAAGTCAATAGTAAGTAAGTAAGTAATACGTTTATTTCACACACAGCAATGACCGAAACAGTTATAATTATAATAAAATAATTATGTAGTCAAAGGTAAACATATCTAAATCATGTATGATGGTCTGCTGTTGTTGTGAAAAGGGCCTCAACTCAGCTTATTGCTGTAGACAAGAATGCTTCCAGCGCTGGTATTCTGTTGGACCGTGACCGATGGCTGGCCAAAACCTGTCCAATAGTCATTTATTTCATAATTTTCATTAGACGTTACATGTAATAGGTAGGTAAGTATCACATAATTGACTCATTAATTAATTAATTGATCTTAAAAATCATCATCAATCGTATATCTCATTATTTAGATAAATTATTGTTAGAAAAGTAGATTTGTTACAAATTATGACAAAATTTAATATTTTGTGTATAGTGGTAGCGTCTATTGGCATACGTTTAGATGTATTCCTGACTTTATTAGTTTACCTTAATGTTTATCCTACTGATCAACTTCCCTAAAAATAAGGAATTTGATTTTACCATGATAGGGCCTAGGTGGATGGATTGTCCAGGCGAGAGATTTATGAGAGGTAGGTTTAGCAAATAAAAAAATCACTTTTTGACTGATTTGTCATTCAGCAGTCAGTAGTTACAAAAATATACAATCGTTGATATATCTCTGTTCGACAGCTTGATTTTAAAGAGTAAAAATAATTTAAATATCGACAACATAACGACAACTTTCTCTAAGATTTCAAATCACAATGACATTTCAATATGATTTCAGTTATCTAAATTCTAAGATAAAGCAAGAAAATAGTTCAATGAACAAATTTTAGTCACATAGTTGGAACAATCTTCAAGGGTAGTTACTATAATAACTACCACCACACAAGGCGCATCAAAGCCATTCAAAGCATAAACTGGGGGTAGTAAATTGCACCGGACTACCACAAATAAAAAACTTTTCCTTTTTTCCTATGGTTGCCGGACACGCGATAACCAAAAGTGTTTTTTTATTAGAAATTAGAAATTATCTGTGTTACTAAAGTTTGTAGATTTAAAAAAGTGAATGTTTCGACCGTATTGATAAAAAATATAATGAAACAAAAAACAAACATTGCTGTTTGCATAAATCGCCGTTTTAGAATATATTTTTTTTTTTTTATTTATTTTTATTTGAATCTTGAGTGACTCAAGATTTGTTTATTAACAAATGTTGAGTCACTCAAGATTCAAATTGATGATTTGTTTATTAACAAATCATGAGAGAAGAATATAAAAATTTGTTAGGCGGCACAAGTCGTACCACTGTCCTGCTCTATCACTGCTAACCTTTGTCATTTTTATTGCAAATTCTATTTCTGATATTAAAAATACCTACGAGCTTCCCACTAACATTATGTTTGTTTGGTACCTAAGTAGAATTGGACGTATATAGGTAAGTATTTTCTATTTCCATTTCTATTTTTAATTTTCACATCAAAATCCCGATACCTGAAACAACTGAAACTGAACAATAGACAACCAAAACAATCGTTAACAGCAAACAGTAAATCCTTCCATTCCTCTTGAAATATAACGTATCCTCACATATTGCCCATTAAAGGCCCGGTGAAACCATTCCCAATTAAGCAGATTGAACGGAGTTAACGACGCGGACATTAAACTGCGTTTAAATAGTGAATCGGACAGTTTATGGGCTTGGCTTTGAGATGCTCGTTTATTTTCGAGCACGTAATTTGGCGATGGGCTTGAAGGTTTACTTGGATTTGGTGACGCTAGTGAACATACATCAGGCTAAGTACCTGCATGGGAACTGTGCGCTTGTCCTAATTAATAGATAATGACAAAGCCATTAAAGTCAATGTCGCCACTGAAACGTAAAGTAGTACTTAAATAAATAGTGGTAAATAAGCATTAGATGCCAAGCATTTAAAAGAGATAAATTACCGCATATTGTGAAATCACGTCGAGACGAAAAGGAGATGGTTGCATGGCGAGGTTGCGGAGATGCTATTTGTCATAGTGACGTGCGAACAACCCAGCACGTGTGCTCTCCCAGTTGTGATTACAGGCAGTACATGAATCACGTCTCGGTTTTGTGAGCTAAGGCTAGATTTTTGTAAAATATCCTTTAATAGAAAGCAACGATTTACCGTGTTGTTATCGCGGTCTATAACACGGTTTAAAAACAAACAGATTGCAGAAACCTTTTATGCTAAATCGCTTCAAGTAGAATTGACCTCACATGTTTAGTTTAGTCTCTTGAGTTATAGCGAATCAGTCAGTTATTTTATTTTATTTATTTAGGACAACCGGTAGATATTACATTCATACTACAAATAAAAACATGCATTAAAATACAGGTAAAAAAGGCATATCTTATTAAGGTAGCCACAACAAGTATTAAAAGTTTGTAGAACAAAATGAAATTAAAATTAAAATTAGTAAAATTAGTAAGTTATCTATCATACCTCTTAGCACTCTTTGCCATGAGTTTCATTGTACCACAGTCGATCGTGAGATAGACATCAGTAACAGTGGAAGTGGAATAGATGAGGTGGCAGTAATTTACCTCTTAGGATCCTGGCGTAATAGGAATCAACCTTCTGTACAAGGAGTTTGAGGCGATTCTTGCTAGAGTATGTGGTGGTAACTCGGGCGAGTACTCGCCCGTTGTGTTTATTTATGTATTTTTCACAGTTAGTATTATCTTCTACATAATCCATTAGGATTATATAGAAGTTAACTCTAATATTAATGAGTCATTTAGTTTGATGGTGTAGGTATTGAACAATGATATTGTCTAATTTAAAACCCAATGTTAATGGCACTCAAAGACCTACGACGTCCATCATAGTATGCGATGACAGCCCCGGCGTCATTTCGCCCTCTTCAACGTCCCTCTTAGTCCCTTATCCCATGACATTAGTACCAAAAAAAATACCTTTTCTAGTTTTAGATGACAGAGCTTATCGAGGGCTTTCCGGAAAACTGGGAAAGGTACAGCCCAAAACTGGCGAAAGAACGAAGTATAGTATACTAGAATTGTGTTCGAAGCTCGCCAGTACGAATTGAAAGCAGGCTAGTTCGAAAGCAGGCTAAATTCGCTATTTCGTTCACTTATTCATAGTATATGTATTTCACTTGACCTTGCAGATTGTGACAAAAGAGCGAAACATAGCACAGGTGTTCTGTGGATAGAGAGAAGCTGATTCAGAACGGTTATCACAGGTGCCACCTGCTGGGATGTGTTGTCAAAGTGTTGCTACTAAATCGATACGTATACGCGAGCTTGAAGGTACAGTGACGATGTTTGGAAAAGACTTTGGACGTGTATTTTCGTAAAATAATACGGTAACACATTTTGAGCGTTGGTCAAAATGTATTACCTAGTATTTTGCAATATATTAAATTGATTTAGTATGTTTATGTATTGTTTTTAGCAGACCCCGATATACGCAAATTTCGTGTAACGCGATTTTGTCTGGATTCTCTTCGCGTAAAGCGGGGTATTACTGTACTTATATATTATTACGTATTTGCAACGTACATAAGTACAAAAGCACCTTCACCCTGTTTCCTTACGATTACTTCGCGAAACCCTTAATCACCATTAAAACTTGCCTGTTTTGACGACAAGATAAAACGCTCTGTTACATTAACTTACAGTAAAGTTTATAGAACTCATCGCACCATGCTTACAGTTTACAACTCATCACGGAATGATGACTGTTTAAATCTTGAGATGCCGCAGTAATTAGAATTGTGGGGATGATTAAAATTTCATCTGGGACTTTACGAGTAATTAGGTAGAATTAGATTTTGTATTAAAGTCTGTTTTTTGTTTAACGATAAATGAAACTGATATTTTATTATTCACTTTGAAAAATAAGTTAGCTCTTTTAAGTTAATAGAGTTTAAATTTTAATTCAAAAATAAAAAATAATAAGTGTTTGTTCATACTTTTCGCCAACCAAGCCGTGCAAAGCAGTCCAAACCGAGAGATATCGAGACAAATCCAAATACATACATCTATACATACATACGCGTGGAAATGAGCACCTCTCCTTTTTTGTCGTAGCTTAAAAATACGTTCTACAATAGAAGACTTACAATACTTGACTATACTCGTACATCAAGGAATGCATGAAGAGATAGAAATCTCACCCATTCTAACGTTAGCCAAGTTTATTTCTAATGTTAACGTTGACTAGAGCACGTGCCGACTGATAACGTTAACGCGCACTTTAACGTTAACGTCCGCTTAACGCATGTTTTAACGCACATTTTACGCGCACTTTACGCGCGTTTCGGATTAGCGTGCATTTACGCGCGCGTCAACTTAGGGTGATCCTCGACGTATAAGTGCTAATGAGTTTGATGTTTTGACGAAGCACAAGTAACTAGGGGAAACAAGAGTGCCGACAGAGATTGCAAAAAAAATTGCCTCTCAGTCTGTGTCTGAACTTTATAGCTTTCTAAAACCGAATGGGCAAAACTGCTAATTGATGTGGAAACAACTGCGTCGACTGAGTACTTTACAATGTTTACAGATTTAGTCAAATAATTAAACAGCTAATTTGAATAGTTTATAATTTATTGTCTTATATCCTTAATTTATAAGTAAAGGAGGAGGGGGACAGTCTATAGGCTATTTTTTTAAATGACTCTATGAACTTTATATTACGTTGATAAGCGTATCCATTTCGTCTTAAAGATTTATGCCAGAATTTTTGTATTAATCAGGAAAATGTGGTTTTTACATAGTGTCTACGTAAATTACAGCATCGTGCTTAAATTATCGTGTCTTAGTCAGAAAATAAATTGATGGTTCACCTCATCCACTGAAACTACATAACAATCAATATTTATTTGAACAGTAGAACAAACGAAACGTAAATAAAAACCTTTTACACACCGGCTGAAATGAAAAATAAAACGACACGTTCTAATGACGGGGTCAAAGGAAGATATCTCTTTGAAACGGTCACGCGTCAACGCCTCGTCAACGATGGAACTCCTGATGTAATGGCTATTAAAATTTAATAATTTCCATGCTCTTTGGCAATTGAAAGAGAAATTTAATTTATAATCACAAGCTTACACAACGTCTGATGTTCAGAAATTACTTTTTATTGTTCTCTTGCTTTTTGTTTACTGAATATCAAAACAAAATACATACTCCTAAGTAGGTATTTACAAATTCATTTTACATGCTTACTAATAGTATATTTATTTAAAAGATCCCTAAGAAAAATGGAAAGAAAGATAAACATACTGTCCACCAGACGAAACGAAGCTAATATTTTCGTAGCAAAATATAAAAGGATAGAATTACATCAAAGCTTTATTTTTTGTATCACGTCCAATATGTTTAGGATTTCACTCAATAGACTGTCCTTCGAAAATTAAATTGCGCTTCCCTCTAGGGAGAACGTTTTAAAGGTCTTCGCATGTCCGTTTTTTCTTTTAAAATATCATGTTACGTATAAACCAGGCCTTATATTCGTCTTATTATATTTTATTGCTTTCATGTTCTCTTATTGAGGGAAACCTTAGAATGTGAAGGGCATGCACGATTGGTCTTTTTTGTCAAAATTAAAATTACTACTTATACTATTCTAAATGTAAGGTTAGAATAGTATAAACTATCAACTTTACAATTGTTTGAAATTATGGTTTTTATATAAACAAGTCCAAGTCCAAGAAACGAAATGGGTAGGTTTTACAGTTAAAATTACAGTGTTGTAAGCACAATTTAGACCTGTTAAGTTTCCAAACCAATTCACTCACAGAAATGAGCAATATTCACATTTTGTGATGCCACAATACACCGACGTATACCAAAATAGTATTTCTTCTCGCTATTAGGCAAATTATATCCTTCGCCAAAGCATTAGACTGTAAATAGGTTCTATTAGCTGAAAATGTAACGTTGTTCTATGACAATTAACCAGACGGAGAATTCCACTTGTATTCGTATTTGCAAATGGATTGGATTTGAATCGGAATGGTACAAAATAATTGTTCTTCTGTTTGAGCCTTGCATAAGTGGGCATGTTGTTTGTGTACGTCACTCATCTAATCTCTAACTTATGTATTTAGGTATTCCAGGAGTAATGTGTATAAAATCACTTATCCTCTTATATTATAGGATCGGCAAGATTTATTCTCCTTTTATTTTATTATTAATTAACGGTGACTATGGATGGAAGTTGAAATGGCTTCACCATAATCTGCCTGTTCACTTTCAACGCGTACTTTAAAATATTCGATTATTTGGTAAGAAAAAGAATTCGAAATATTATATTCGCTGAACAAAAACTTTGTAAGATATAACAGCAATGAAAATAAAAAAAGGCGATAAGAAGAACTGTAATAACTATCTAATGAAACTATTGTACATTCGACTCCGGATATTACCAGTATGAAACTGGAATAGGTATAATATTGTAGTCTAAGATAAAAGAAGTAGAAAGAAGCACTGTTGCCTTTCGTTATTGTCTCTTTGTAGTAGTTTTTATGTGATATTTCAAGAGTTTATCAGTTAGAAGTCCCGTTTTTCAGTATTAAAACTATGGTGACAGTAAGACTTCACTAAGTAGGCGTTTAATAGAAATAAATTGTTTGGTAGATAATATTTTATTAGTAGTATAAGGTATGTCGCCATTTAGTTGTGCAGTGCTGTAATTATGCTAAGTGCTCTTTACGGAGGATCCCGTAACAAAAAGCTGTGATTAATAGCATCACAGGCTATCAGTCTAGACTCTAGACGGTAATGCATTCTGTATTTTGAGTTCAATCCGCTAAATAATCGAAGGTGACTCAGCTATATTCTATGCCTAGCCACTTTAATGTGTTAGTTACAGAACAACAATCGCCATATACCCAATTTACGTATATGAAATATTGTAATAGCTTGGAAATTAATCTATTAACCCACTGTATAAAGTTTGAATACTTACAAAACGTAAGTACAGTAAAATTCAATTATTAATGATAATGAAAGAAACAATTTTTTTTGAAATATACATATTGGTAAGTACTGCATAGTCATATTAAATTTCATAATGGTTGTTTCCTATGAATTTGCCTCTGAATTTAAAGGAAAAAATATATATTAGATTTTATTTTGGACAATCAACTTATTGGTCCATATGGTCAATGCACTGTTCGCATTTTAATGGCAGTTGATTCACGTACCTATCTACTTTTTTAAGTCCGATGAAATCAATTAAGTCTAGGAACAACATTTTTCCCTCAAAAGTTGTCCGAATTCCGAAAAAAAAATAGGATTAGTTGCGGCAAGGTCCGGCAAGTATGCTGAGTGACGGAGGGTTGCCATCTGCAGCTCCTAAATTTTATGGAGGATAATCATCAGCGAGCGCCCACACTCATCACGACTCTTCCTCAACGATAAAGGCCAATTAATTGCTTCAGGAAAAGATGGTACGGCAGTTTGTGTGGCCCACTTTTTAGGGTCTAGTTACCGAGGGCACTACCGTGCCCTCAGATTATCAGTTCCGTCACTAAATATTACGAATACCTTCTATTGGGGGAGGGAGACTATTTTTTTTCATCCAAGCTTACGAGAATATTTACAAGAATCTTATCTCTTCCTTCTTTCTTGAATGTACCCATAGATACTTAGTGCAGCACAATATGGTTTAGTCGTATAATAATATAATTCGAATCGAAATAAGTTCCATTTATATGAAAGTATGAAATTCAGTATTGAAAGAAGAAGTTGATTAAGAATTTGAATTGTGGACAGTCATGTACAACACTAATGAAATTCAAAATCAAGGGGTACAAAACAATTGTACACTGCAAACGATTTTATCCCAATCGTGCCGAGTAAAGAAAGTAACGGAAAAAACTTTGCTGAATACAGATGAATCTATTATTGGTGACATACGGCGGTTAGAACGCGTTACTTATGCTACAGTCTGTCCTCTATTGCCGGCTAGCAGGGTTCTAGGACAGTGCGCAGATGAAGAAATAGAAGAATTGGTTTTTTAAAAATATATTTTAAGGAAAAGAACACATAGTAGGTAACACAGAAAATAGGTAGTAGGACGGGAGACGTCCGTTCGAGACGAAATACAGATAAAAAGTGAATGTACAAATAAAACAATGAAATTAATGGAATAATGAAATTTAAAAATGGAATTGGAACATGATTTTGAATTTAAATGAAGAAATGAAGATGCCAATACGAAATGAGATGAGATAAACGCTGACGATGAGGTTGAAGTTGATGGCAAGGAGGTTGATATGGACGATGAAGTCGACATCGTTACACTTAAATAGTTTCACTATGTAAATTAAAATCATTATTTATAGCAAAAGCACTTTTTAAGACTCGCTTTTATACATCACTTTTTTATTTTAACACTAGCCTTCACTTCGTGTCACAAAATAGCACCTCGCGTTTCAATGACCCTCATTACTTAACAGTGGCATAAACTATTTTTAGTTTAGCATATAGATAGGTATAGTATTATTTCAACAATATAATGCAATATTAGTAGGTTGTTAAAACTTGTTATTACTAAATACGATTTACAGATTTTTAAGTACATAAGTGAATCACATCCCGTCATTTTGTCTCATCACATAAATTTCAAATTCGAAAATGTAGTAACAAACTATGTATGGTGCTCCAAGTCAAAAGTTTAACACATGGTTACTGCAGAAAGACTGGTCCTTAGCTGCAAGAAACGCTCTAGGAATTCCACCTCAATTAAAACATACTGTCCCATTAAACGAGTACGTCATAGCTGCAAAAAGAAATGTAACTGAATCATGATAGTCAAAATTTTAAAAAAGCTACTTGCAATTGGCCGTTAATGTATAGTTAAGGATTACAAAAAGCTCGCTGAACTCTCGCCCCGTGTGTACATTTACCAATTCCCTGCCAAAAACAAATACACGAACTGACTCAATTGTAGTCGAGTCGTTTACATACTGTTTACAGAAACACAAGCAAAAATGCTCGATATTCAATTGCCGTTCTGTATTGTGGAGCACCGTAAAGTGATTTCTTTTCTCTTTTCTGTGTATCGAATCGGAATCGTTGTAGGTACTAGTGGGTACACGGTTGGGCCCGTGGCCGTTGGCCTCGCTCGAGACACTAAGCAGTGTAACAGATTTAGAACTCTACATGAAGAGACATAGTAAAACATTTCAATGGAGAATCCAATACTCCCACATTTTTCCTTTGCAATTATTTGTCTAAATAATTGAACAAGGTAAGCATTTCTACGATGAAGTTAGAATCCTTCACTTCTTTATGGGCTACACTTATTGACAGCTTAACGCATTTATAATAAAGATCATATTCGAACAGAATTTACAGTGATAGAGTGATCGGTTGTCCTACTACGTATAATCATAAACATCGAAGGTATGATATAATTACACGATCACCAATATATTATGCAAACACCGTAATGAGTCCACTGCTAATAGATTCCATTCGACTGATCATTAGCCTGAGGCAATTACGAACACTAATATTGCATTAATATCACATATTCAGTAATACAAGATATCAGGATGCATCTTGTACATAGCCACTAGACATTATTAATTAATGTGAACGACATTAACTAACTAAAATTAGTTACGTAAGCATACCACAAGACAACAACTTATTATGTAGATACTTATATTATATTTTAATATAAATATTCTTACATCGATCTTTTGTGAATTTAATGTTATCGACAACTACGAATACCTAGTAATATTCTTTTGATTTTGAAAAATGTCTATCAAAACAGATCCGGTCGACTTGCCGCGTATAGCACACACCCGCGTCCCTATTCAGTCATCCGTCAAAAAACCGCTCACCGTATTATATTGTCTGGCAACACCGTGCACCGGGGGGAAATGCTTCTGGTATTCTCGGTAAAAATAACCACGCTAGCAACACTCGAGCGGGGAGAATGTTTTAAACATTAGCGACGGGGTTGTATCGGACGGAAAATATTTTATTTTACTAACATGATGGATTGATTTTAGGTTGAATACCTAACTGTCCAACCATGCCTCCTAGTGGGGCCTCGTGGTATGTGTTGTGAATAAATGTGTTTGAAGATTTCTATTCTGAATCAGTATAAATTGATTGATCAAACTTACCAAATAGTGATCAACTGAATTATTCCACTATTAAAGTGCTTAACTTAGGCGTAAGCTACACACAAGAGACGCCAACGACGACGAAGTTTGATCTGTCTTTGACTGTATACAAACGCCTATCGAGTTCACTATTAACAAAACATTGAGAAGCGACGCAGCACGGGCGCTGTCATGCTTTTAGCTGATAATAAAAATGAACTTTATCGTCGTTAGCATAGAGTTCAAGATTCGAAGGTCGCGTGGCCTGGACACGTCGCGTCGGGCCCGACTGCTCTAGTGTGGCTCGCAGCTTACTTTACAGATTCTCCACCAAAATAGAGCTAGTGTAACTAATGTAACTATTAGGTAATCGCTACTTCCATCTCATAAGTCCTCACCGGGAAAATTCGGGTGTAATGAAAATGAAATGAAATTCATAACGCGCGAAGGTTCCTGGTCTTCTTTTTCTATAGTTGTCAACCAATTGTTGGAGTTGTTCAGGCCACCCGTCGATCTTTGACATGCTGTTAGACGACAGCAGCTGGAACAGACAGTTTAACGTGCTCTCTGCGACAAGGAGGGTCTCAGATTGAAATTGCCACTAGCGGTCACCCATCCCGGTTCTGACCGCGCCCAATGTTGCTTAAATTGCACTATCACTTTCGAATTATACTCGCAACTACACTATGAGCTAGACTAAATATTCCTGCTGAGTACACGTCTTTACTAAATTTTCCTAAGATAAAATCGTGAAAAAATTATATCTATCATGGTTAAATCCTCAGACGTGACACCAGCTTGACACACACATTTTATTAGGCAAACCTTTAGATATATTTATCTCTCTCACCCCTTTGAAAAGTAGACTCTTATACCTTTTTCATTATCGCCACAATAAAGTTAAATAAGCGGTTTATTGAATAGGTACCCTTTTCCACCATATTCATGCCCAAAAATAATATCCACAAAACGTATAAGAGTATGAAAAAGACTACTGCAGGTTTCACAACAAATCGGTTCTACTCCCTTGGCAATATCAAGCTTTTGGGTTTTAATAGTTTAAGACCTTATGTCAAAGAAAGTTAAATTCGTATTTCGTTGAATAAAATTTTTCAAGGATTGCATTTTATATTCATAATATTTATTTGTCAACATGCCGAAATAGCCCTTTGATTCCTTCACGTGGTGTCCCTTTTCGTTTATAGAAAACAAATATGAAAAGCTCTTTGAATGAGGGTGCCTTCTGAAAGTATCAATTTGGTTAAAACTGAACCGCTAAAAGGAGTTACCTAACTCCGATATTTTATTATTATTAAAAATATTTTTCGATAAACATATAACACTTACAATAACTCTTTAAAGATATACTTAGACCTAAATGAAATGAAATTGATTAAGTACTTAAAAAGTCTACTTACAGCAGCTTACAGCAAAATAAAAGTACCCACTAAATATACGGAACAATGAAACAGTCGATTGACTAATCAGATTTCCATTGCATTCAGAAAGCTGCTCACGTGCGAAACTTAAAATTCTATTTGAAAATGGAACCGAGCAAGAACAAAGGAGTGTTCCATGTCAACGGTATTTCCGTTTGAAAATGGAAAGCGGCGATCCGCGACCGTGTCCAATGGCCACCCAGTCTGCAAAAGCGCGTTTATAGGGTTCCATAGCCATAGCCAGCTAGGAACCCTTATAATTACAACTGTCTGTCTATATGTCACATAGGGGATTCCGTCCCCCTTTTTGAAATACAGTTTTAAAAAATTTAAAAACAAATCTCAATGACACGTGATACGTAACAATGAAAATTACAACTAAAGTTACGTCGTGAATTAGAACTCGACAAATTTTTGTGTAGTTAATTTCAAACAAATTGTATATAAAATCAAACGCAAAATATTTTGTGTGAAAGAACGGCTACGAAATCCTATCATGTACGTGCCCGACACGCTCTTAACTGGTGTTGCACAGAATATCTACAATATGGGATGAATATGGGTATGTAATGACTCATTACTAATGAGTGTCGTCTCTGTCTGTGTGGTTTTAATACTTTTATCTCCCTTCAAACACAACAGAATTTCTTCAGATTTTGCAGAACTATTCTTTAGGGTTAAATACATGTTATATTCGTATTTCAGATAGATTTGGTTAGGTGAAGAAAAAAACATTAGATCAGTGGCATTCGAAACGGTCAACGCACAGAAATAAATCAAGATAGAATGGTGAAGTGGCCTGTGTCTCAATCTAACAATATACTGCAGGATTTTATTCATTCCGCGCCTAGTTTTCGACGCGGACCCTGTTGACGGGAATGCCTTATTGTACGGTTGGGAACTACCTGTCGGTGGTTCCTCTGTCTAACCCCTCGGGGATTATGGACACAATATATCTATATATCTTGTGTTGTAGTGAGTTTATGCCTGTGCGTATGTATGTAACTGTAAGAACAACAGGTATGACAGTGAATTAATCCAAAGGAGGTATTTCGTTCGTAATTACGTCACTTTGGGGACGTGGCTTATTAAAATGTTGACACTAGCGATTCCTATACCAGCTCGCCTGTATCACCGTTCTATCTTGATTTATTTCTGTGGGTCACGAGCTCACAGCTGGAATAATAATAATATTGAAAAACCTTGTACTCAAAACACTTCCGATTTAAAACAAAACAAGAATACTACTATACTTACTTACCGCGCTCTAATTACAACTATAAATATATCAATAGGTAGGTATTATAAGTAGCAGACTTATATTTTATTTTGCTGTTGATCCTTAGACAGTCAATAAAAAAGCGCTCAGAAAAAAATTTCATTACGAGGCAAATGGCAAACATCAAACGCAATAATTGCAATATTTCAAAGTCTCTTTTTCAAAAGAAAACAATAAGTTTAAAGAGTGCATGAAAAAAGCTTTAGGGCAGTTTTTACCCTCGATTCAAAGAAAGGGTTAAGTATTTAACCCCCTTGGCGTCGTCAGTAATTAATGGCAGACTTCAAAGATTTTCTTTGTGAAAAGAAATTCTTTGATCCGATTGTTTCAATTCTGTAACCGAATGAACACAGTAGGTATTTATCGGAAATCTATTGACAAGAACATAGACTATGCAAAGGACAAAAAGTTATAAAAATGCAAGTAGATAACATTCACAATACATTCGTTAATTGTAAATCGGGTAAAGTTCACTAATTTAAAAGGCCATGATATTCGTTCTCCCAATCAATTCATACCGATACTCTTCATTAGAATACCAACACTGGTTGCATGATTAAACGCCTTTACGGCCATAAAGCGATACCAATCCTCACAATGCCGACATTGTAAATTTAAGTACTTAGGGTTGCCAATTATAGGAAAAAAAATCTTTTTAAAAATTGTTCGCTTTGACAATCGTATTAAGAGTATGTAGTAAAGAAGAACATTAAAACATCAAAATTATCTATATTGATGCGTTGTTAGTAAAGAGCTTGGAATTTATCACATTTTCATATTGAAACCATAAAAGTAAAATAGTGATTTGTTATACGAAAAATAAAACTAAACAACATTATGATCGTGTATTAATTAATATTTTTATTAATATTCCGCGAAGTTGATTAATAGGCGGTTAATATAATACCTATTACAGATTACTCTCTCATTTCTCTATCCCGATGGTTAGCAGGTAGAAAACTCGAAACGAGTTATGCTATACCTTTTGTACATATTTTTTTCGTTAATTAAGTTGTTTTGTATTTTGTATGTGTGTATAATAAGATTATAAGATAAGATATATAAGCGACATAGTCGCAGAGGCGACTAAGCTCAAAAAAAAAAAGATTAAAAAAAAAGATAAGATAAAATTACATGAAAGTGGGACAAATTGGGCAAGTAGGATGTCATATGAAAGGTCTTTGTTTGCACATTACAAAACTATTTTTTATTTTATTTTATATGCTAAAGTGCTGACGTGTCGTTACGTATTGGGTATTTTTCTTTTGAAAACCCTAAACCGGCCCGCGCTATTAATCGACGATCTGTTAATCATTGGTTTGGTTTATTGCTCACCGGCGCTATACATCTGCGGACAATTGTTATTTATTGCTTTATTACGGATTTGGATCGCACTGTGTTTGAATATTACACGGTTTTTGAATTGTTACTCACAAATTGATATATCGCTTGTGGATTAGCGCCACGCAAACGAAGCATTTTTAACTTTACCATGCTTAAAGCTCTTATTCTTAATTAATTTACTGTAAGTACATTCGGCAACGGAAGTCGTTGTACAATGAAACAGTTCATAAATACCGGCGTTCATAAATGCATCAGTATTTATTTCGGTGATTATATTATAATCAACACTCGTTTACCGACTTACTGTACCATTTATTAAGCAAAACTAGACTATCGTTATGTAAAGAGAATCTTTATCCGTTTTTATTTGATTTATAATTTATAGGTGGCTGTCCTGTTGCTTTTGAATCTACGCCAAAAATATCCTTACATAAGAAGGCAAATCATTAATATATCGCTTATAAGCTCACACGCACACACACACACACACACACACACACACACACACACACACACACACACACACCGCACCGTCACCCTTTCCAACCTTAACACACCTCACAGACACGTATACTATACACATTATATACTATATATATTTGTAAACTTATCGTAACTTATCTCAAAAGCTATCAACTTAATATGAATGTATTGCGATAATTTGCGATATTGTCTATGTATTATGTATTTAGCTCTGATGACGGCAGCAAGGTAAACTCATCAATCATCGGCGCTCAATATCGTTTAATTGACAGTTCAAGTGGCGACCGCTTGCACCGAGACATGCCGACTCATCTAAGATAAACTTTACATATACAGGATGTTTTAGGTGCTGAAAGATAGATAGATAGAAACACTTTATTGTACACAAAATCAGGAAAAGTAAAAACTACAGGAATAATAGCACGATATGCACAAAGGCGGCCTTATCGCTTAAAGCGATCTCTTCCAGGCAACCTCTGAAGTTAATTGGACATTAAAGAGATTAGCGACAGTGTAGTGTGAAGAAAGAAAAGATTACTAAGAAAGTTGAATGAGTAGGTTATATTTGCTGAAGAGGTAAGTTTTCCCTTGCAAAAAGGATGACCTACCACAGAGATCTATTTTCAGACTAATGTTATAAATATATGACTAATTTTTAGGCAAGGTTAGGTTGGGCTGTGTAGGCCTGTTACTTTTCCGCATTTAGACCATTTTCAGGCAAATTTTGCTATCGTATTTTTCAGAATGTTCTAACATAATTATTACGAAGAGGGTTCTGAGATTTTAAGAATTTAATATAATTTTTCATCACATATTGTAGCATCCTGTATATAAATGGATCGTTTCACCTCGTATCCTGGCTGTCATCGCCAGCACGTCGTTAATCACGGCTCTGGCTACGTTCTAAGCTAGACTAGTTCAGCTGTATAATATAATACATAACCTAAGACTGTTTCAATGTCTCTCAATATAACACCTCCAGGTTTTGACCTCTAGCTTAAATTCAATACATTATTTACAATAAATCCGCCACTGACTATAATTTTGTTACATTTTGTGTCAATAAACACTGTGTACTTAGGTACGAGTAGGTGCGAACGGGATCCAATGAGATCGGCCTTCGACCTAGGAACGAAGCCGGGTATCTTATGATATCCCACACTTTGTCTGTTCGATACCATAAGTACCATGTACCATTACTTTAATTTAATTTAACTTAACAATTTTAATTAAATTTAATGTATTTAATTTGTAATGTGTATTGTATTGTATTAGAAGACTGTAATGCTGTAAGGCCCAGGCGTAGGTGGAATGACGATATCGACCACTTCCAAAAAGGATGGTATAAGGACGCCGAGGATAGGGAAAAATGGAAAGGAGGAGGGGAGACCTTTGCCCAGCAGTGGGACAGCTTATAGGCTATTATAAAAAAATATAAAAAAATGCTGTAAATAAAATATTTCATTTCAATCATTCATTCATTACAGGTGCAACTCTTTCGCAGTCTAGTTCTAAGTACAGGCGCTATTGAGCCCCGTTTTCGTTATTTAACAAATAAAATCAATAAGTACTGACACCTATAAATTACCGAACACCTATTAATTTCAAGAATAGCTTTCTTATGTATAGTCTTATTGTTTCTATCTCCGTTACTATGTAGTAACCTAAAAGTTTCCAGTCACGCGTGTTTCGCATTTACAAAACCAGTAAAGCTCTATCTCCCAGCAGGGACCAATCGTTAAGGCAAGTTGCCTCAAATATGTAGCGCTGTAGTCATTTAGACTAATTTACGGTATTTTGCAAGGGGTTATCTGTCGGTTAGAGCGGTTAAGTTTCAATTTCATTGCTCCATAATATTAAGTTACTGTAATAGAATAAAGCGATGTTTATTAAACTATACCTAGTGATCGAAATTGGAACGTTTCAAGAGCTATGGTGCAAGTTCTATCCAGAAATTCAAAAGTAGAAAACAATTTAGAATTAAAACATATTAGAGAACATATTGGCGGATGTTTCTTTCATAAAAGCGCTTTATTGGCGGATGTTTCTTTTATAAAAGCACCATATTGTACAGCAAAGTTACTTTCAAGTATTTCGATACATTCTGTATTACGGTTCCTATGCAGTGAAGTTATAAAGGTATATGAAATAAGGTAAATTTCCATGTTATTGTCTCATAACCGCAATATGAGTGTTCGTAAGGTGAGAGCCCCAGTTTTCCACACAATTTATCCTACACGTCACTTGTTTCTGCGGGCCATTTGTCAAAAACTCGGATGTCACTACTCAGTCTGATTTATGAGCAGACAGGAATGCAATCCTTATAATGGATAAATATTGTATTATTTTTTGTTCAGGCCTTGTTAGGGTGACAGTCATTTTCTTAACAAAATAAATAAATCTGAAGGTCTTCAAGTTTTATTTTTATTTCTAACATAAATCTGAAGCAACAAATCTGCATATAGGTGCACATTTCGTCTGCCTTTCATATCAAATTGTAACTTTGTGTGTAGTGTATGTGCTTTTTAATGAATATTATTAATAAAATATGTCTATGTCTATGTCTTTATGGGGTTTGCTGGAAGAGATCTCTCTTAGAGATAAGTCACGCCCTTTGTGCTTTACATATTTTTATTATTATTATTTACACTTTATTGTATAACAATAGACTAAATTAAAACAATTAAAATGATATTATTAATTTATTATTTTTTGTCTAAGTTTGTAATATATTCTGTGTGTGTACAATAAAGAGTTAATAATAATAATAAATCTGACTCGAAAACATTTGTGGATAAACCCAAGTTGGCTTAAAATTCAACAATAAGTTTACATAAGTTATTTATAAGCAATATAATATCATGCAAGAAGTAATTAATTATAAAAAAATATATGTCATATTTATATCCATTTCCTCCAAGTGCTTATAAATATTCCCTAAAATCTTTATAGTCTCTAAAAAAAAATAGACATTACAGTATTTTAGAAGCTCGTAGCCTAGTTGCGAGCACGGTCCGAAAGTGATCGTGCAGGTTAAGCGACGTTGGCGCGGTCGGTGCCTGGATATTTCATCTCGGAGAGCACGTTAAGCAGTCGGTCCCGGTTGTTGTCATTCGACAGCAGTCGTTAAGCCAAGTCAGATGCCTACGGGCGGCCTGAACAACTCTGACAAATAGTTTGGCCACTAACCATACGATAAGCAAGCAAACAGTATTTTTATTCATGTCGTAAAAGCTAAATATCGTTTATTAAAGGACACCCTACTTACAGTCGAATCGAGACTCCTATATACCAGTTTCTGTTTACACCGAATTGAACTGCCATGCCATTCAATCATTTATCATCATACGTAATGATACCATGTAAATTTTCGCTAATATTAAACTTTTTCTCATTTCCTTGAGTGTATAGTCTAATGCAATGAACCGTAACCGTTGTTCATTTATCTCTTGTTACTGTCGCTTACAACATTTTTGCATCCTTTTCACAATAATCTGCTATAGTATACCTAATGAAATCGTCTGTCCCTCTTTAATAATTCTCAAATCTTCCTTAAAATTCAAATGAAATTCTTGCAAAGATACCTTTAAATTATAACGCAGTTTGCTGGAAGATATCTTTTTTTGAGATAAGTTCACCCATTGTACAATGTCTCATTAATTGGTTTTAATAAGTCTATTGTTGTACAATAAAGTGTAAATAAATAAATACAGATAATACGTATATAGGACCAAATACAGGTTGGTGGAGAGGTCAAAGGCCAACTTAAAACACTCTAAGAGGTTCATTGGAAATGGTGACACAACTAGGTGCAGAAAAATCTACAACCATAGCAGGAGTCTCACCCGTCTCACTGTAGGGGCGTTCACAGGCCATTTTGGCACTAGGAGCCTCCTACACAGGATGAGACTGGCAGACGATCCTACCTGCAGAGCCTGTGGTGACACCGTTGAGTCAATGGAACACTTACTGTGCGAATGTGACTCGTTGGCTAGAAGGCGTATGAGTCTTCTGGTGGTAGCCTACCCAAAACCAGAGGACTATAGGCTCCTACCTGTAAGCTGTATAGCGTCCTTGATGCAAAGCATTTTTAAGGAACAGGAAGGAGACTAAGGTAAGGGGTGAGCACAAAAGATCCCTGAGGGTCGAAGTGCCGCTGGGGTTATCCCTGACCCCCTGTCATAAGATAAGATAAGATAAGATAAATACCGGTTACGTTCGCATTACAATCAAACCGTTCACGCGAAAAAAAACTGAGGCCCTTGACTATACAAAACACGGCCACAGACTTAATATAATTACAACAACTATTCTCGTATTGATAGATACTTAATTATTATGGTCAAAAGTATTGTTATTTATACCTTTGTCGCGCTGCATTTTTTGTAAAAGAATCTTCTACATCAGTGGCATCGAATATATTTTTTAGCCTGCTAGTCGTTCCTCGTTATTATGCATATAATAATTAGTATTATGAGGTATATGAAAATGAACTAAAATTCTAATTCGAGTTTAATTGTAAAGCAAGTACCTAATTTAATGTGTATCAATAGTAGTTTATGCAACGACCACGTAATGATAGTGATTTTAACATGAGATTCGCTTCGATTCATAATAGACCGTTCGAGTGTTATAATCGCCATTACGTACGTTGCATACAACCTTCTTCTAGACCATGAAACATATAAACAGAAAATACAAACATTACGGGGACTTTAACAGACGCCATGACAGCTTAACATGTTATTGGTAACTATGGAAACCGTAGATATATTTGACGATTTGTTGTTGAGATCGCGCAGGCGCGGGTGTCGAGTTTTTTTATGGTCATAGTACCAAGTAGTTGGCCAGTGAAAAGTAGTGAATTTAATACAAAAGAGTTCTTGTATGCAGTGCCATACAATAAAGAAAATTTACATATTACAATCTAAAACTGTTATTTAATATTTAAATAAAAACACTATTTTCACAAGGCTTAACGAATGAACCTCTTTTTGTTATTTATTGTGGTTTCATAATGAACAAATTACGAAATGGGAGTAAATGTTAATTCAGCGGCATTGGAAGACGAAATAATACAAAATATACAGGTGCCATACACTAATTATTACATGAACAGTAATCCGGGAATAATTAAGCGATAGGTCGGAAATCAGACTCAATTGACATAGGCCGGAATTATCCGCGTTACCTAATTAGGTTGTAGCCGCCATCATCGAGCAAATTCGGATGTTGATTTGTGGCCAATTACTGGAATGACAATATATATGTATAAGTGCGAAATAGATATACCTACTTACGTTATTGTCATATTGCGTTTAAGATTTTTGTAAACCTTTTTTTATATCTCGTATGTTTGCCGTAAGTATTGTTATTGTTATGTTGTCATGGTGTTATATGCACTGAAAGAAAAAAGAAAAAAGTGTTTACTATGCTCAAACATTTGTGTCAATATAAGCATATAAAGTGGGCTTGTTCAACCAAGGAATTGTTCACTTCAGTCAAGATCTTAGTCGAATCTATCAAGTAGTAAAGTTTCTTTATGTGCTGTAAATCAAACATGTTGTTTTTAACCCCCGACTGATCGAGGTATATAAGTTTGCACAAAATTTACTATTATATTAAAAATCAGTTTCAAGTCGGATTATCCATTGTTAATTTATGATGCCACAGACAAACAGACAGACAAACATGTCAAACTTATAATATTACACACCCTCCTTTGATCGGTCGGGGGTTAATTAACGAATAAATAAATATGGATAAATTAACAGCATTATAAATGTCCTAATACTGTAAGATATACTCATAGCTATAAATAATTATATTATAGTTCCTCTCAGAGTACAAGTATGTTAATTTATAAAGTCCACCCAGCCCTTTATTATAAACATTATAATGGTCTCTATACACCTACATACAATCCAATTAAACTAGCAGCTTTAATCAATTAACTCTCAACAATTGATCAGCAAAACCCATTAAGAGTTTACTTACATTGCTTTAGAACAGAACTTAATTTACATACGAAATGTTCTCTTAACAATCTTTTTGTTAGTGAACTGGACAGTAGGGAAAGGGTCTATTGTTGGTCACTCTGATGTCCACTTCGGGTGACAAATGGAATGAATAATTTAACGGAATTCGAGAATCAAGATAATTGAAATTGGAGTGTGATATTTGGTAAGTATTAGCTGCAAGTGTAAAGTTTAGAGTAAGTATATTTTTTATTGTATAAGGAGGCCACACGAGCAAATGGGTCACCTTGTGGTAAGTGGTCACCGTCGCCCATAGACATCTCACATCATTATAACTTTATTAGAGGGTTTTCGATGCACTGCTTACCTTGAACATTTAAATGGAATGGCTTGTATGTCTGTAATTACACTGGCAGTTTTACCCTTTAGACCAAAACATTGCAATGCAAGCACTGTTGCTTTGCGGCGAAATATGCAAGTGAGTGATACCTTTAGGTAAACTAATATCAATACCAATTTGTTCTATATACGTACAAGCATTGTCACTTATCTGTAGTCACAATAATGTCATCAAACCAATCATTAGCCAAACGAAAAAGAACCAAAAACTCCAAATTAAACTCGCATTTCACTCTGCCACCTAACCCCTTAAATACGTTTCAGATTCAATGCGACTTTATTGCTCGGAAAATGGGTAAAAAGGACCCAAGCGAGAAAACTTCTTGAACTGTCAAATGACGGTATAAGTTACGAACGGTGGTGGTCGATGACATTCTGTATCCACAAGTAAGGAAGTGTGCATATTAGAAGTCAATTTATTATTTGCTTGACTTAATTATTTAAATCAACACAAAATAAAGCATAACAAATATTGCAAACTTTTTAAGTATAACATGATAATCTCTCAAATATCTGACATCAGTAACGAAAACTCCTAATTAATTGTATTTTTCGGTGTAGGTATATGAGCGTTGATAAAATATTATTTATTAGTATATAAACCGCAATACTATGCAAATACTGCAATACTATGTACCGTTGAGTTATCGGATTTTTTCGAAGTCTTACGTACATTTACCGACTGCTCTAACGGTGAAGGAAAACATCGTTAGGAAACCTGCATGACTGAGGAAATTAAAAGTTTCTGAAGGCGTGTGAAATCCACCAATCAGCACTGGGTACCCCATTGTGCCTAAGGGAAGGTCTGTGCCTCAACAGTGAGGACATAAATAGACTGATGATGATGATATAAACCGCCGCCTCTTTTAACTTAGACGAGGAATTACTCTCCCAGTTATTTGCAAGGAAATCAGTTCAACGAAAATACAAAAGCGGCAAAAATATCGCAATGTCCGCCGCAGAACCCTTGAATGACCAGTTCCTGACGGTCAATTTAACATTTTCCTCAACAAGGGGTTGTTTGCCCCTTTCATTTGTCCATTGAATAATATTCGTATACGTGCTATTATGGAAAATAGAAAAGAGGCGTTTTTAACCCTTCAGTTTTTTTATTATTTATAGTGTTCACGTATAATATCAATAAATCGTTGTTTATGCTACATTAGCTTTCCCTAGTTGTCGGAAAATAGTATACTATTTCAACGTTAGTCAAGAAGTGTGATTTATTTTTGAAACACAAATTGTTCAAGAGATAATCTTTATATCATTTTTAAAGTATATTATTTATTAACTAAAAAACAAAAATCTAGATCTGAAAGCCCTCATTAATCATTCTTGCTACTTGCTGTAAAATAGGGGAGGTAATTAATATGTTCACGTCATGTCTGTAGACGGTTTTCGCAACTTCGCTTCTCATTAAGACGCCATTAGCTATCCAAGAACGTAGAGGTTTTACGGTTTACGTATCTTTTCTACTTTATGTGATTTTATTTCATATTTATCTATAGGTTCATATAATATTTTTATGTACTCGTATATCACATGCTTTGTTTTGTAAATAATCATTTATATTAAATCAGTTTTACTCTTCCGTTCTATTTGACAAAAGTGTTTTACCCAATTAAAGATCCGAATGTATTTGCACACCCAAAATACCCAATTGTAATGAATCTGGACTCGAAAATACCGGTCCCATTTGCAAATTCTCGTCAACCCTTAATCTGCCGCTTGCATTTTACGAGATTTGGAGCAATATCTGTCAATGTCCTTATCAATAAATTGTGGACGTTTAGAGCAAACGACGTCATTTGACGGTTTGAGGCAGGCGTCCGTAATCCGCGGTCTATGGGACCCCATCTGCGTTGCAAGGGTTAAGTCGCGACAAATAGACCATTTGCAAATAATAAGACGCAATGAAAGAATAAATTAAGGGTTTGGTTGGTGGGGCGCTGTCTAGAAGTAATATCTAGGGGCGTTGACAGATTTGTACAAATAAGTAAGTACGAGTAGGTAACGAAAAAGAAGAGACATGTAATACACCGCTATTTATTTTGTGTCAAATCAATTGAATAAATATTTTCGGCCGTCTATAGATCGTAAACGGAAAGTGACGGAAAGAGCTTCAGACATGAAAATTTCACAAATCATTATCTGGGGGCACCCGTGCCCCCGCCAACTCGAGCAGATACCCTTGAATCAAAATCGAAAACATTTTAAAATTTTATAATTATATTAGGGGGTCCCATAAAAGTAAAGGTAAAAAAATACTTTACTATATACCCCCATGTGGAGTATTATTGTACAGAGCTCACTAAGTAGAATAAAGAGAAATAACTAGATAAATGTCATAGAGAAATAACAAAATAGTTAGTTATATTTTGTAAGGGCTTAAAAATTGGGTAGGTATGTCCTCTATTTAAACAGCAAATACCTTGTAATATTTTTATTCTTAGTTTGAATTTTATGAGCAAAACAAGTTAAAGTTTGTTTAGTTCCGAGGTTCAAAAAATCACAAAACTAACTTATAAATAAAGGTATTTAATATTATAATATATTCAATTAACATTTAATAAACCGATTTCAGTAATGTCAAAAATATAAATGGAAAATACATGTCAATAATTTGATGTCAAAAATATAAAAATAAAATAATAAAATCAATGTCATACTATAACTAGGTAAACTTACAAATTACCCTTCTCCCCGACCCCTCCCTCCCCAGCGACGTCCTAAGCCGAGGTCCGTACCCACCTGGGTGCCCTTAGGCAGTCGCTTCTTATAGTAGTTTTTAAGTCCTCCTCTAGGCTGGAGCGCATTTAGCGCTCGCCCCAAAAACCCGGTGAAGCTGTAAAGGTCATTAGGACCAACAGCAATTATCAGTACGAAAAAAAAAAATTACAATAATAAAGCACTATAACTAAAGCACGAGGCCAGCCTCGCACTAGGCCGATTTTTATTTCTATAGGTTTTGGCCATCAAACCGAATCCGAAAATAAACTTTTATTTCCATTAAAATTAGTTCCAGTCACTGAGAAGATAATACAAACCATTAAATTTATTTCCGATTAAAATGAAATTCAGTTTATCCGTTTCGGACCAGGACACCCCGTCGTGAAAATGTCTAGAGATGCATTTTGCCGTCTTAAGCGAAAGACAATTAATAATTATTACACCTACTTCCGGTCGCTTCCGGAACGCTTTTGTATTTCCGCCGAGTGACGCCGAAGCAAGTCAGAGAGGTAGATAGGACAATACGCACCCTCGATAAACTGACTCAAATCATAAAATGACGTAAAGAGAAAATGCTTATAACCTACGAAAATAAAAATACTTTAAACTAAACGAAAAATATTACTGGGATTAACCGTTAATATTTTTTTACTTTTTATTGTAATATTAAAGATAAAGGTCAAGTGGCCTATTTGTAAAATAGATTTTTGGTGATTTGATTACCAACAATTTTGGTATTTTCGAGTGAGGTCACTTTATTGTCTTTATTAAAAAGGATGCGGATGCTGACATTGGAATTCTTCATAGGTGTTATGAACCATAATTATTTAAAAAAATCACAAAGTATTAGTTCTTTAGCTGGCAACATCCACTTATAAAACGCAGTCCAAAAACAAGATTCTGCTAGGAATATAGATAGGACAATTCTGTTAAAATGAAGTTAAATCTAAATCAATATTATAACAATACACTTAAAATACTAACCCATCGACCACATACTCGTACTCGTACAAATCAAGTGCCGTCTATGCAAGAAGTTTCAGGTTCGATTTCTGTTCAGCTGGATTCTGATACCCTAAATGCAGGTACCTACTTACTTTTTCCGAACATGTAAGCCATAGTGTACGTCTATTCGTGTATTGTCTCCTTTAGTTTACTTATAAGCCTATACACCGGACATTCGCCAACATCAAGTATTCGCCCCACATCTCGCCATACGTCGTAACACATCATTAATCTCTGATCTATGTGACATTTAATTACCTAAAACACCATATATTAGGCATTCTTCCGTTCCGCACCCTACGGACGACACTTTACTTACAACTTCATTCGCTGATCATGAATTTTCAGTAATATATCTTGAACCCTGTTGTTAAGGTTGATACAATACGAAAATGATAATTTGGTTCTGGTATACAGTAATTAATATTGTCTTTCTTATTGCTTCACGCCTAAGATTTTATTACTTCTTATCTACTGCAATGGATCTGTACTAAGTGTCTGTTCTTTTGACTTTCTACCGTCTAAGTATATTATTCTACAACTTGTAGCAACAAATTGTTTTCTGAGTCTGTTCTAGTGTCATTCTGAAGATAGATAATAAATAATGTTTTGAATATACAGGTTTATTACCCGAATTTTCTCAATATTCCTAAATTTCACTTGCTTTATTAAATTATTTATTACTTAGAATGATGAGATTAATGAGTGAGCTGTGTACTCGTGTTTCGCATGCGATGCCTTCGCTCTGGCACAGCTGAAAACAAGCGATGTGGTTCTGCCGTACCGGTCGGGCCGCAGCACATGCTGAGCAAGTGTCTTTTTGACATTGTGTTGTTTTTAATATTAAGTCTTTTTTAAATCTAATCTTGTATAATGCAATGTCAAATAAATGTTTTTTCTTTCTTTCTTTAATTCTCAAGGAGAAATTATTGCCTGCGTTATACAAAATATAACCTTTTCTTACAATCAAATACTGCACTTATTATTCCTATTCCATAATCCCAAACAGTACCTACTTATATAAGTGCGGAGTAGTTGACAAATACTAGGACATTTCACAGTCTGGCGATCACCTTTGTGGCGATAAAAGCATTTACAATTGATGCACTATTTTAACTGCACATGAACTAATGTTTGACATTTGTTGTACTATTTCGAAACAAATACACGTAAATGAAAATATACGTTCACAATATATATGAAAGTACTCTGTGGTTCATATTATACATATGAGCAGTCATGTAGATATCAAAGGTGATAGGGTTTATTACTTCATAAACATTTGTAATGTATTTTCAGTTCAGAAGTACATACTCAACTGCATATTATTACTATAGAATATACACCTATACACTAAATATAATTTTGTACAATCTAATCCACAAATCATTGAGAACGCTGCCAGGAACATCGATATCCTTTGCCGGTGAAAAATATCCTCAGTATCGGACATTTATTTGATGTCTACCAAACGTCGGTGATAAATGTGTCATATGCGCACTGACGACTTCCATAGATACAACATTTTACATCGCTTTTTGATACATTGTATCAGAAACTAACCAATATTATTTTTATGTAACTAATATTATGAATCTTAAAATGTATCAAAACATTTCTGTAAAACGGGACTAAGTCTCATCTTGGCCTGGTTGTACATAAAATGTAGTGAGATCTCATGTATAGCCAGTCAAGTCTGCGGTGTTCGTTTACTGGGGATTACTAAAAAGGGTAATCTTAGTTGTTGTTTTTTATTTTACCTTTATTTGTGTGCATAACCATAGGGTTAAAACATAGGTAGGTAGGTAGGTACATAAACATAGGTTTATGGCCAGCTTTCTAGGACTAAATTTTGTATACTTTTAGGGAAGCCTTCTTATCTGAAGGATATTTTGTTACTTTTTACAACCGAGTTTGGTTAAAAAGAGGAATACAAAATAAATGGTACCGAAAAATAAATGGTACCGAAATATTAACATGTTGCTTTTTTATTTATTTTGAATTCATACCGGTGTTTCGTCTTTTAAATCGAAGTAAAATGGCAATACAAACAACCCTTTTCACCGTAGAATTCCGTTGCCAATCGTAAATTTATCTCCGAAGCTATTAGTTCGATAAAATTCAACTAAAACGATAAATAAAGCCGACTTTGACGGATGGCCGGTTTCCCCCGCAAAGAATATATAAACCGCCTTATATCTGACTTTCGGAAATTACTGTTTTTTCAACATCTACACTTTATTACAAGGCAATAGAGTTGCGAATATTTTACGTAGGAGCAATATTGTAGTGGTCACATTTTTGTATCTGTGTCACTTGGGAACATTTTGTCCGAAACTAAACTTATTTACTGGCGCCCACTGAATAAAACATTAGTAGAAGAAAGATGTTCACAAATCGAATTGAAGTACAGGATGATTCATTTTGTTTTTACTGATAGATAACAATAAATGATTGTTATTGTGATTCCACAGAGTTTCCGATATTCCGTCTTTCCATGCAAAACGAATCGTATAGTTCCGGCAGTTAACTAACAGTGCTCCGACAAGTATAACTATTATCAAAATGTACCTACGTACAAATAATTCTGATAAAATAAACTCATATACTTATACGTTCCTAATTAAAAGTATTGACATCAAATGGAATCTGACCCCTCCCGGCCTGAGGGCGAAACTGTATATGTCACAAACGACTCAAAAATAAAAACAAAATCGTTCAAATACAATTTTGGCTTCGATTACAAAGACAAACATTTATTTGAGCTTGGACCAATTTTACGCCACAGTTGCTTTGGTTACTGACAGACACAGGTTATGTAATCTAAATTTAGTTTACGACAGAAATGAGAATGAGACTTTTATGCAGCCGTTGGACAGTAATTGTAGTCAAGTCTAGTGAATAAAATTATAGATAAATTACAGATTATATATAATAATAATTTACCAGTGAAGAAAAACACTGTTACTTAATATAATTATTAATTTATCTATAATGGTGATTGTTAATAACTTATAATTAAAAATTTAATAAACCCTCGACATACCTCTATACATTTATATCAGGACAAGATGTATGATGTTTGGGTATTTTTTAAAGTAAGATAATCGTGTACCTTTTTCTTGTACGACGTTCAACAAAAGCGGTTATTATGATACAAATAATTGCCTAGCAACCATGTAACAGTTGTCGTTAGGTACAAAAATTATGTATGGCTATCAAGAAGCCGACGTTATAAATCGTTCTAGAAATCCCCATACTGACATTCAAAATAGCAATCAAGACCAGACTAGGGACTTGGTGGACACCTAATAGACGGCGATAGGCTCGCCACCTATCACGTTTGTTCACCAAATCTTACGGCGAAAAGTGGGCACTACCTATAATGAAGGTGGTTCCTCTGTCTACCCCCTTGGGGATTAAGGACGTGGTAGTTTCGCTATGCTATGCTATCATTAAGAATACTCTCCATAAAATTATGCAATCCATATAAAAATCGCGTCCAAATTGGATCAACCGTTGTTAAGATATAATACCATAGATAGATAAACAGACAAATTATAAAAAGGATAAACCAAATATAATCTTTGACAGTTACAGAAATAATTAAGGTAGGTAGGGTAAGCTACTTGCGTACTCGTAAACATTGTGAGCATAAACACGAATGTTGCAAACGTGTCATGCACAATATTAAATTCTGAAAGTTTTCCCAGCGCCAAAGGAACTACTCGTAGTCTACGAATATTACCGTCGTAAGTTTCATTCGACGTACGGAACTGACTTTTGCATTTCCGTACACATGAAGCTACGAAATAAAATAACCCTTTTCTTAGTTGTATTTCTCATTGATGAGGGTCGTGATCTGTCTATGGAAATAATCATACAGAACTACTCTCTTAGCTGATTTTAACGAGGTGGTTTGCCATTGCCTTCCTCATTTCACACACTGGTTATCTCATTGTGCACGTTTCCTCGCGATATTTTCCTTCACTCTTAGAGCAGTCGGTTAATGTTCAGTTAATAAGATTGGTACTGACATGTTTTCCATACAAATACCGCTTACGTTGTATAAATGCGAAAACAGGGAGCCCCACCACACAACATTGCATGGTTTCGATCCCGAACCTCCGGCATGGGAGTCGCGTACGCCACCAACGGAATTAAATAACCTACTTATAATGTATTACAAATAAGTGTAACTAAATAAAGTTAATGTCAACTTATACTACAACAGAACTACTTACTACTCTTATTAAAAGTTTTTTATTTGTTGGTTTGCCGGATACTTCATCGGATGGGACAGACCACCATCAACGTTAATAAATACCAGTACCTACCCCCGTAAAGCAGATATATTTTGAGACAGATACAAGGGTGATCAGATCACTAGCCAGACAGAGTCTAAAAGAGTGAGAAGATGCGTCACTTACTGAAAACTACACCTGTAGGAAAAGGACAGAAAACGCAAAGGGTTGCGTAGATGGAGCCACGAGCACACTCTGTAAACAGAAAATCAAAACGAAACGTTATTTTTGAACATGTCACAAATTTCTCGTTATTTGGGTTAATTTAATTTAATTTCTCAAAGCTATAGTCAATGTGTGATGATGTCATGGCATCATATGGCCATTTCAAAATAGCAGACCTAAAAAATCTGTTAAGACATCGTGATGCGGGTCTGAAGGGTAAAAAAAAGATTTGGTGGAAAGGAACGTATCTACATGTTGATTGGCTACGTACCATTGTGCTAGTGGCGCCTCTAGTGGTAAAACATTGCAGGATTATATCCTATTAATAAAATTATAAGAGCCCTCTATAGTCTTTCACGCATAGGAAGGCACGTCGAACTTTTATAACAACCTATATAAAATACGAATTCTCACTAATGGAAGTTAAAAATCTTCCTATTATTATAGGCTGAGTCACAAAGTTTACATAGAGGAGGACTTCCGAATTTCATCAGTGAGAATCCGTATTTTATTTAGGTTTTCATAAAAAAGTATGTCGCTAGCACCTTCGTTTTAATCTTATTCCTATTGCATCATTAAAAGTTAAGCAAGTACTTACGCCAAGTACTAAATATATCATACTTCACGAAATTTGGGGATGGTGAATGAGTCAGTCAGAAAAATAGATTTTATTTCTGTACAAGAACTTGTCAAGCTTTGGTTCTGATAAATACTTAACAGGTACCTAATTACTTATTTTTCAAACTGTTATTATTTAAAATACCTACGAATAACTTAGTTTATAGAAATAAACACAATAAAGCTATATTAGCACCTCCAAAACTTCTCCATTTGCAAATCTCTGTACGAAGACGTGTACTCTAAAATCAAAAGATCGATTCGATGAACTCAGCGAGTAAGTATATATTTCTGCTTTCAAAACCTATGATTTATGTATATTCGGAATCCGAGTGCAAATGTGCAAAGCAGCACACGTCTGACATGTGATCTGCATACGCCATCTTCTGAAGACTCATATTAGATCTTTGTGAAAGATATTCCATAAAATTATAAGTACAGGTATATACGAGTAATATAAGTACGATTCACGATTATGGTAACATATTTTTCTACTCCCATTTCGTAATTTGTTCATTAAGAAACCACAATCAATAACATAAAGAGGTTCATTTGTCATGGTCGTGTAAAAATAGTGTTTTAATGAATTATTAAATAACAGTTTTCGATTGTAATGTGTAAATTTTTCTTTGTTGTATGGCACTGTATACAAGAACTCTTTCGTATTTAATGCACTACATTTCACTGGCCAACTACTTGGTACTATAGCCAACAAAAAACTCGTCACCCGCGCCTGCGCGCGTAATAGCGATATTAAAACTCGTACGATCTATTATGTAACTGTTCTCATGTTAAAATCGCTATCATTACATAGCCGTTGCATAAACTACTATTTATAAACACATTATAAAAAGTACCTATTCCTATAAATGTTTGCGAAAACTTCGCTTATTCGGTCTATTCTTTCTTGTATTTAACATTTGTGAATTCCTTATAAATTATGAAATACGAGTAGGAAATCCGTATAGAAATACGAGTAGGTAGATATAATCTGACTTACAAATATTACAATAAATAAATGTTTATATTCCGAATAAAAAATCGTTAATTTAAAGCGATAGGAATTTTAGTGAACCTTATCAGCCGTACTAAGTTTTGGTGGTTAAAATCATGCGAACAAAACTCAATTTTAATGACAGAAAAGCGATTAAATTTATTCACGTGTACGAAACGTCATATAAAACGCCACGGAACGTGTTAAACAGTTATAGCGCATAAAACTGTTTCCTAACTGAGCCATGTTATTGCCACTAACCGTTTACGGTTAAAATTTTAACGATGACACGTGATGCTTTTTTGAGATTTTCAGCATTATCCTGAACACCGCGATTGTGGTATTGAGAATATATATTTCCAATACAAAGTTTCATAATCTATTGAAACTTTTTCTATAGCTTCCAGAAATGAACCAACTGATTCTTGCCACCAATTGGATGCTTTCCTATCTACTAAGGTAATTAAGTCACGATAACTAAAACAGTAAAAACCGTGTCTTATATTGGAATATAATCTAGTATACCTACTTAAATATGCTGAAAGATCAACAAACAAGGAACAAGATACGCATGTTCATTTATTAACTTCAACATACGGGATCGTACATATGTTAATATTAACCCTATTTAGATACCTTTAACTCACGTATTCCGCACTAAGGTTTGACTCAAACTGCATTAATATAGCTCGATGCTAGCTTCGACAAACAAGCTGTATTGGTATTATACGTTATGCCTTCGGGGTGTAATTGGCTAAGTGCCGGTAACCGACGATCTTGTTATTTTAAAATTAACTTTGAGGACAAACACCGGCGAATGTGAGGATGAGAGCTCGCCTGTATACATATTATGTGTTTACAAATAAAGGTTTTATTAAATTACTTAATCTTTGTACTGACAACATTAAATAAAAAATAGAATAAGTTGGTTCAAGATACATATTGTTCTAAAGGATTATTTGGTTAGTACGAGTAGGTACATAGTAAACTATAAATCTGAAAATATAGGTGTGTGACTCGTGGTCCCACCTACATTGTCTCACCATTACTCGTAGTCCCACTGGCCTGGAAATGTAGGTTCGTGGTCCCACTGCATAGTGGAACTACCAGTAATAGTTGTAAATTACGGTTCGTGGTCCCACTCTATTTTTATTTCCAAGTGTAATGAAGTTTTTTTAAAGAATAGAATATACTGAGGTAGCTGTTTAACGCGCTCTCCGAGGCACGGAGGGGCTGAGATGAAATGTGCCATTAGCGGTCACAGATCCTAGTTCTGAGCTCACCCATTGCAACGTGGTTTATCTTATCTTATGATATGAAAGAGGGCCGGGAATAACCCCAGCGGCACTTCGACACTTGAGGATCTTTTGTGCCTACCCCATTTTACACACTGGTCATCTCAGTGTGCAAGTTTCATCACGATGTTTTCCTTCACCGTTAGAGCAGTCGGTAAATGTACGTAAGTCTTCGGAAAATACGAAAAACTCATTGGTACATGGCACTGCACGGTTTCGAACGTTGGCAACGTGGTTTAACTTGCACGCTTATTTTTTGACTATGCTCGTAGCTAAAACCTCTCAAGTATTTACAGCAAGTTGTGTCCTTACACTACTTACTAAAAATACTTGCCTGTATTACTGGTCTCGTTGTATTAGGACAACAATGTCCTAATACGCGCGATTGTCAATTAGGACACTTATTTGACATCAGTAGGTATGTTTGATCGCGCGTTCGTACGAACAATATCGCGTATTCGCGTTCTATCGAGTGCGTTCGCGTTCTGTTAAAGGCACGATATGTACCTATAATATGTATTTGTGTGCAATAAATGGTTTTGTTTTGGTAAGTCCACTAATGATATTTTTGTATGAAAATGTTAGCTAGCGTATAGTAATGTCAGAGGTATATTGCTAATAATTGGGTTTCGATACCTTCGATGTATTTCTATAGATAAATCAGTCAAGTCAGAACAATAACTAAATCTCATGACTAAGCCCGTGCGCGAATAATTTACTCTGGGGATACACTCTCGGGTTTTGTATGAAAATCATAGACAATTAGCGAGTGAATCTAGGATTAAATGTTCGCACAAGTGGGCCTTAGTCTTTGTTCTGAGAGTTCATTCATCGTAGGTACGTTTGTCCGTGCATCCGATACGTGGTTGGTGGAACTTATTGCCGGTGTTATTCAGGCCGCCCGTGTGCCTCTGACATGGCTTAACGACTGCCGACGATCGACAAGAACCGAGTCCGACACATGTGCCACTAACGCTAGGTATTAAAGAGAGTAAAATGAAATGAATTTAAAAATATAGTTTCAACCATTTTCAGAATTTACAAATAATGTTTCAAAAATGTTATCAAGTAGGTATAAATGTTTGACTGAACTGGGAGTAGATTCCTTTAAACGGGTGATTTCAGGAATCAGTGAGAAGCTGAAATTGCTGATATTGGTCCTAAATACGGATGGTAATAGCGATTTGCAGATTCAAACGGGAATAATAGTCGCCGGAGTTGAAAATTGTTCGGAAACTTTGAATTTTTATGTGAAATGGATTTCCTATAATTGCCTAACCAGCCATTGAAGTCGATATTTACTTTAAATTATTCCTATAATAATAGTTTTCCATTACACTGAATTTATTTAGCTTAGCTTAGCAATTTATTTAGGGGTAAGTAATTTCTAAGCTGGGATGGGCGGCATTCGGCAAGCTCGGATAGAAAAATGCCACAATGCCTGAAGACCAAACTGTTTAACCAATGTGTTCTGCCCACCATGACTTACGGTGCCGAAACATGGACGCTCACAAAAGAAGCTGTGCACAAATTAAGGGTCGCACAAAGGGCCATGGAGCGTGCCATGTTAGGCATCACACTAATGGACAAGATCCGCAACACAGCGATCCGACAACGAACTAAAGTCCTAGACGTGGGAAAGCGGGTTGCGACGCTAAAATGGCGATGGGCGGGACACTTGGTTAGACGTGGTGATGGCCGGTGGACCAGAGCCCTCACTGAGTGGTGGCCAAGGTTGGGGAAAAGAGGAGCAGGTCGTCCAGCAGCCAGATGGGCGGATGACATCACCAAAGTCGCATCGAAGACCTGGATGCGACTAGCACAGGATCGTATAGGGTGGCACAAAAGAGAGGAGGCTTATACCCTGCAGTGGGACGGCATGGGCTGACGATGATGATGATGATGAATTTCTAAGACGAGACGATATTACGCAAATTTCCTGTGAGCTCATTGTCACTATTAGTTGCATTCTAAGGGTTCAAAAATATCTGCTCTAAAAATATAATCAGAATTTAGTCTGATAATAAAATAATAATTTCTTTAGGGCTTAAATTAAAGCTTACATTACAATGCATATTCTTTGAATGATACTTTTTTCCTTCCAAATTAAATATACACATTATGTTTTTTTTTTAAATAAATATTCACAGCAAATGGACAACGGTCACTCAAATTAGCGAAGTGCTCCCTTTTGTACACAGAATCCTTTTGTTGAAGTCACGTAGGTACACGTAGGTACTTGGCATTTATTATTCTTCATATTGTTTATATAAAGTGAAAGATTGACGACACAAAATCGGTACATTAAGAAAAGACCCTTTCGCATACATAACGTCTGCATGCATGTATAGTATTATAATCCGATAGTATTAAGTTTACGCTTGTCACAAATTGTTCATAATCCTAGTAATAATTTCACCAAAACTAATCCCTCATAAAGATATCTCATAAAGTTTATTATTACCTTAGTTATTACAGGACTAAAATGAGACATTATATTGTATGTATTTGGTTTAGTACAGGTTTCTGCTTGGTGGAAATATCAGTAATGGTCATAACCTATAGGTATTTGGAGAAGGTACTAGTTGACATGTTATTTATTACAGTTTCAACTAAGACATAATTTCAAATAATGATGTTAGAGAAAGACTTTCAAAGTAAAACAATGCGTTTGAAGACCGTTCACCGCAAGATAGGTACTTCTTAACCCCACTGAAACGTGACAAAACACCCTTGGGACTGTAAATTTCTTTTAAACACTTCTCATTATTCGCAATAGCCACATAACAGTTTAACCCTTCAAAGCAGATGGGGCCCATTTTATCCGTTGTTATGGTTTACATCCACTGGAAGCGATGAAGGCACAGAAAACCAATAGGTACTCGTAAGTATGAAGTTACTTTTGTCATACAAAATTTTTCTAAAAACATAACTAATATGTTTTGGAAGAGCCGTGTTTGGTGGAACTTTACTGATGTTATTAAGTTTCAACAAATTATTCCTGTTATTACAATCTCATAAAAGCAGTTAAAAATGATTAAATAACCATGAACGATATTAAAATACATTTTATTATGAAAACACCATCAAAATCTCAAAAAAATTAAGTATTACGTTTTGTTTGAGGGATAAGGTTGATTTTTGGGTTGTACTCGACTCAGAAAATTAAACGACGTCTTCACAGTGAGAGATTTGTATTGCGACTTGATGTATGGGTAGCACATATAAATATAATAACAGTCTTTACACTAACATAACCGCCCACCAAAGAACGGCAGTTCTTTATAAAGGGATATAAAATAAGAAATTATCTAACAAAACTTAATATTATAAAACATCGATAATACATGCATCATTATCAATGGGCACAATACTATCTTTACTTTTAAGACTTATCTACTGGTAGTGCGCACATTTTTGAAACTGATCTTTTAATTACATCATTACGACATTTAATGCTGTATACTCTCGTGATTCCATCGGGACCGGGATGTTTGTCCACCACTCTCCCTAAGAACCATTTTCCAGGTGGGAGCTGATCATCTTTTAAAAGAATGATATCACCAATCTCAAATTCATTTTCACGTTTAAGCCATTTGGGTCGTTCTTGAAGTTTCGATAAATATTCATTTTGCCATCTGTGCCAAAGGTCTTTTACTAGTCTCTGTATTACTTGCCAACGCAATAGTCTGTTTAGGGTAATATCACGTAGATCATGGTTAGGGATTGTGACTGGAGCTTCACCTATAAGAAAATGTCCAGGCGTGAGTGCAAGCTCCACTGCATCTATATCTGCCGTGTCGATAGGAATCAATGGTCGTGAGTTAAGATAAGCCTCTATCTGACATAAGGTTGTTGTCATTTCTTCGAAGGTGAGGCTGTTTGTAAATATTCTTCTTAGGTGATGCTTCACTGACTTGACACTGGCCTCCCACAAACCACCGAAATTTAGACTGTACGGAGGTATGAAGTGCCACTGCGTTCCTTCCGCTGAAAGCTTATCTGATAAGTGGCCCGGTAGTTCAAAGCAGGCGTCCTTCCATGCGGCTGCTAGCTCTTTGTTAGCGGCAATGAAGTTTCGTCCTTGATCACTCCACATGTGGGTGCACTTACCTCTTCTAGAAATGAATCTGTGGAATGCTCCAATGAATGATTCTGATGTCATGTCACCCACTAATTTAAGATGTATGGCCTTTATAGCCATGCAGATAAAAATGGCGATATATGCTTTTTTTGACTTTGCTCCTCTGCCCTTTGACATTAGAACCTGTAGAGGTCCGGCAAAGTCTACTCCGCTATGAAGAAAGGGACGTGCTTGTACAGTATGAACTTTGGGTAGATCGCCCATGATGCCCATTTTTGGAGCTCGAATCCGCCTCTCGCCAGAACTTCAGTGAGTTCTTTGCTGATCTGCGCAGCTTCCTTTGCTGTCATACATCCACTCAGCAGTCGTCCACAGAAATCTTCCTTATTTATTTGTGCCACCCTTTCCTTCCCTTCGTCTTCGGATAGTTGCATCAGAGTCCTTACCGCCAGATATGGCGCCGATGCTGTGCCAAATGTTACTCTTAATAAGCGATACTCTTTCAGTTCTTTAGTATTGTTGTTTCGCCACAAAAGTCTTTGATAATCTGCGTCTTCTTTAGCCACAAGTATCTGGCGATACATCTTTTGTATGTCTGCTACGAAACATATTGGTTTCATACGCCATCTCATGATTATACTCCGTAAATCCTCCTGTAGTTGTGGTCCAACAAACAACTGATCATTTAGCGATTTATTGTTTGATCCTTGGCTTGATGCATTGAATACAATTCTGACCTTAAACGTTTCTTTATCATCTCTCAGAACTGCATGGTGAGGGAGATATATTGCTGGTTTTACTTTCTCTTCTTTGGGTACTTCTTCCATGTGGTTTAGTTGTATATATTCTCCTATAACGTTCGAATATTCTTCCTTTAGTTCTGAATTTTTTTCTAATTTTGTTTCTAGTTGGTGAAATCTCTTTAACGCAATATGTCTCGTCTCCCCGATTACATCAAATACTTGATCAGTTTTGAACGGTAGTTTTACAACGTATCTTCTATCAGGAGTTCTGCATTGAGTATATGTGTATATTTCTTCACACAATCTCTCGTCAGCTGTAAGATTTGTTTTGATTGATTGGTCTATGTCCCACATATTTTTTAACATGTTATCCAAGTGATGGTGCATGACTAAAGTTTCTTCATCAGGATGTGTGTCATTGATATTTCCAAATAAAATCCAGCCCAGGGTGGTTTCTTGTGCACATGGTGTCCCTGGTGGACCTTTGATCAGATTGATCTTCAGAATCTCTGTGTAGACATCTATACCCAGCAGCATATCTATTTTCTCTGGCGTGAAGTATTTCGGATCCGCCAGGTTGAGTCCGTCTAGGTGTGACCATTTCATTGGTTTGATTTCTCGACATGGTAACTTAGTAGTCAGCTGTGTTGATAATACATAAGCTTTAACTGGCAGGCTGAATCTTTCTTCGTATCGTGATAAAACCTCCAGCTGTACCACATGACTGACCGACGTTTTTGTAGAACCAACTCCTGTTACCGTGCCGTGGATTGGAGTTTTTTTGAGATGTAATACTTGAGTCGCTCTCTGGCTCACAAACGATGCTTGAGAACCTGGATCGACGAGAGCTCTCAGCATGGTTACTTGCCCCGAACTGCTTCTGACTGGAATCATAGCTGTAGACAGAAGCGCCCTTTGGTATTTTGAAATGAAGTGCGAGGCAATTGATACGTCTTGAGGATCTTCATCTTGTTTTTCTACGCTCGTGTGTATTGAAGATATACGTTCTGTCGATTCCTTTTTATTCGCTGAATCACTTTCCTTTGCGATTAATGAATGTAGAAGTGAGTGTTGTCGTCTTCCGCAGATTCTGCATGTCGTCTTTTGTCTGCAGTAATAAACCGAATGTCCCATTGCAAGGCAGTTGAAACATAAACGTTGCTCCTTAACATATTCGTATCTTTTCTCTGGAGTCCATTTTCCAAATTCCTTGCAATGGCAGAGAAGATGTTCTTCATTGCAAACTATACATGTCGGTTGTGTTGACGCAGCGGCTGCAACAGTGCAGTGTGAACGCTCTCTTATAGCATTTTTAGGCCCGGGCGTAGGCGATATCATCTCGAGTGTACAAATTCTGCTTTCTAAAAATGTTATAACGTTTTTGAAGGTTGGCAGATCATCGTAATATACACTACTTACGTATGATTCCCACTCTTTGTGTGACTCTTAATCCAATTTCTGTATAGTCATAAATATTATCACTGGGTCCCAAGAATCGGTGATTATTTTTATAGCGTTTAAGCTAGTCAGGCATTCTCGTGTGTTGTCAATTAATGCTTTTAACTGTGTGGGTGATTGCACAGTTATTTTCTTTAAAGAAAGCAGTCTTTTCAAAATAGTATTTATAAGTATTCGTTTGTGACAGTACCTATTTTTTAAGCAGTCCCACGCCAATTCATAGTTTGCATCGGTAATTTGAAAATGCTTGATCGTATTACTCGCTTCGCCAACCACACATGATTTCAGATAATGTAGTTTCTGTACATCGCTTAGGCACTTGTTTTTATCTATGAGAGATATGAACTGATCTTCGAACGACTGCCACTCATCATATGTACCCGAATAAATCGGCAGGTTAATTTTCGGTAAGTTATATTCGTCGCGTTGAGCAGGGCCGGCGAGCGGCGCGGGCGCGGGTGCAGGTTCTGGCGGCGACGCGCTTGCGGTCGTTTTCTGCAGAACATCGGTAAGATCACCTTTTAGTGATAGAAAAACATCTTCACATTGACTGTGTAAGTCTTCGATGAAATACGGTAACTCCGTCCTCTGTTCCTTCTTAGTCGAGTTGAACAAGCTTCGATGTCCACTACAGAAGTCCTTCCAGTATTCTTCTATGCATTTTATTTTTGTTTGTAAGTATCCTGGGGTTTGTCGAACTTTTGGTCATTTCTTGAAGTTTACTTCCGCTTTGTTAAGCAAACCGAACAAATCCTCTTGTTGTTCAATAACAGATTGCAACGACATAATTCACTATTATTGTTCTTCTTGCAAATCAGTAAAATTCACTTACGTATTTATCGTAATCTATTTGGATGCAGCAAACATTATGCCTATTGTTATCACACGGCGCGCAGGTGCGGGGCGTAGGTAGATAAGATGCCGAGCGCAAGCGACGATACTGGTTCTAATGCAGTCTTCGATAACTACTTGTGCACGATCCGGCTCGATATTGACCACTATGTTTGAGGGATAAGGTTGATTTTTGGGTTGTACTCGGCTCAGAAAATTAAACGACGTGAGAGATTTGTATTGCGACTTGATGTCTGGGTAGCATGCACATATAAATATAATAACAGTCTTTACACTAACACGTTTCGCTCTAAATAACGTTGGCTGAAAGATATTTTTATATAATTAAAGGAAATGGAATTTATTACCCTACACCTAGTGTTCAGTCAGTATTAAATAAAATAATTGTAAATCACTTACAGAGTTTAAAAACCGGCCAAGTAAGAATTCAATTCGTTTGAATAATGTCCTTAAGATAACGTCACAGGGACGCACTCAAAAGGCGAGGCGAGACCATAAATGGCGACTATGCGACGTCCTCACTTGTCGAAAATAAGACGAACCTTAAAATGATGTCACTGAGACGTACTCAAAAGTCGAAAATAACACGGACCCTATATCGACCAACCTATGACGTCGTGGTTTCATCGCCGACGTCACATATACTGGTAATAGATAGGAAATATATAGTTTTTTTAATAATTGTTGTACCTATTAGGTTTTATATTTTATTTTAAAGTTTTGATTTTAAAGTTTAATTAAATACCCAATTATTTTATAAACATTTCTTAATATTCAGTGTACTTACCTGTAATGTAAATTTATTACTATTCAATGTACATTATACTCGTACAATGTACATTTTTTTTTAACTGCTGTGGAAATTGAAATTAATATAGTCAATAGTCACGTCGTAACTATGACTTTTATATTAAAATCAATAGCAAGAGCAAAAATAAATAGCAAACAAAATATATTCGCTGTCCCTGGTCAACAGCCTTTACGATTCCACACGGGAGTCGTCAAGCGCCGTCATTGGGTTACAAGTCCACATTTTATCGCTTTAGGTTTTGACAGATATTGCTAAACGTCACATAAAATGCACGCAAATGGGTAACAACCCGATTACTTGCGGATTACTTTGTTAATTCAATCGGAGATTCTATTTTGTGTTCCGTTCATACCTATATTTTATCTACCTATTTCTAGCGAAAGGCAAAATCTTTTAATTTTCTCCTCTTATTAATAAAAAACTGAACAAGTACGAATAGACTCGCGCCCTACGGGTTCCGTATAAACTTAATTACTTAGGTCTAAAATATTTTATCTTTAAAAAATCACAAAGCTTAGTAGGTAGGTATTTCACCAATAAATATTTCACTATAAAATAATTGGTATCTTTAAAGCGTGAGTTAATAGGCATTATTAAACCCGCGTACTTCATCTTCGGCCTCACCGCCACTTATCTATATACCTAGTAAGTTGTAAGTAAGCACCGAACAATACTCAAGCGTTAACTCTAAAAGAATGTTGTGCATGCGCAAGCGCGCACGAGCTAGAACGAGCGTTCCGCTCCCTCGCACCTTTTGCCGACCGAGTTCTGCGGTACCAGCCCACCGTCGCGCGTCGCGGGTTGTATACCCCCGCCCAAGGAATACACTATCATGAAGGAAAGAACTCGTCCCCGGGGGAGGTGTTCTTTCCTTCAACGAAAACATAATTGCGGGCGGCCCGAACGGTGGGGCCCTTCCCTTTCACATTCCCTGCCTGGAGAGGCAGAGAGGGCCCGCCTCAGTGTAATCGCTTCCAGGCCTTCGGCCACGTTTCGACGAACTGCTACCGTCCACAACGGTGCGTTCGCTACGGCGAAGGTCATGCCGCGGCAAACTGCCCCCGCGCCAGAGGTGAAACCCTAAAGTGCGCAAACTGCGGGGAAGATCATCCGGCCAACGACCGGAGATGCAGAGTCTTCCGTGTGGCTACGCGGAGGAAGGGCCTATAAACCCACCTACCCCTACCCACGCAGGCAGCTGCGCGGTTGCTGACGACCCGGCCGCAGCGCCTCACGCTAAGGCAAGTGGGCACCCTTCACCCGACACCGGACCAGCCAGCCACCGCCGGACCAACACCCGCACCTCGCCGAGCCACCGCGGGAGCCACCCTCGCTCCCGAGACAAACCCTGCCACCGATTGGCTCCTACCCTCCGCAGGCGGCACAACATCAACCGCCCAAGCGAAAGAGGAAACGCAGAAAGCGTAAGAAGAATCCGGCGGAAATACTCGTGCCAGAAGGGCCCCCACTTCAGCAGAACCACCGCTTGCCTCCAGCTAAGACCCATCCGAGAATAGATAGCATGGAGTGGGACTTCTGGCAGTCAGAGAACAACTACTGAAGCTGGGCCCAAGAGGTCAATGCCCAGTGGTTGTCGCAGCCGGAATACCCCCTCAAAATACAGCCAAAAACTACTAAAATACCTTTAAACTATCTTGAATAAGGGCTATTTATATAAGAACGAATAAACTTTCCTAATGTGATATTTCTGTTTTAAGGATTCCCAGTGTGAAATTAAAGTGAGTTATTCAAAGAAAATTCGAACAGAAGTAAAATCATAGTCATATAAAATAGGTATATGTAATATACCTCAAAACGAACCCTCGCAGCGGGAGACAGGCGTCACGTGTCCAGTTGATTAGTTCTCGGATTCATTGCAAACGAAAATGTTTACCCTCACAATATATTATCTTTGCATTTTGTATCTTAAATCTATGTATTAAAAGTAGATTATTAAATCTAAGAGTATTATCTCGAATAGTAAGTGATTATATTCATTGGAGTTTGTACTTAAAGCCATAGCTAAGACGGTGGAATTTTAAAGGAAGGAGCATGTGCTAGAAGCAAGAATTTTTAATCCTATGTTCAAATCGAATTAGGTGACCGCCCGTAGTTTGTGCTACTCAACACAATAGATTCTTTGAAAAAGGAGCGTGCGCAGACAAAATTACCCTGTCGGGTGTCTCGGTGCTTTTAAAATAAGCTTTTTGTGTTTTCCACTAGAGGGAACATAAACTACCTACCTATCTACTTTTAGCTGAAATAGGACATAACAAGAACACGATGAAGCTTTAAAGGCTCACATTCTGTCACTTCAAAGAAAAAAATAGATGTCAATTTAAATATTCAGAATATTCTCAAATCTACAATCTGCTATACGTAAAGCATTATCGTCCACGAGTATTTCAAACATAAATATAACATTTCGCTTAGTCAACAATACTCAACCCCTCTTATACTAAATTGCGATTCATTTCCGTAAAATAAACATGTATGTGAACACACACAGAATTGCAAATCGACCTGTTAATCTAATAAGAGAAGCCAGAGCGTCGACACGGTTCATTTGTGAAAAAAATGTCCCAAATTCTTTTTTTTGTCTGCATTATTTCGGCATATAAAACGATGGGGATGTGACGTTGACAAATACAAAACATTTCCTTTTAGTATCCTGTATATTTCTTTTTTTAGAACAGACAATGTAGAATGGATTGAAAAATACAGGCGGAAAGTGAGGGTTAAGTTAAAATAATATATTTTTAAGCAATATTATGTAATAATAATATAACTTAAGATATTGTCTTATAGACAGTGGTATATCAAATATTGTAAGTAAATTTTTATTTAAGCAAATTTAATTATAGCGATTCAAAATCTTGTAGACCTACCTAATGACGTGCAATTCAAATAAATTCCACTACAGTTGACTGGTTTATCGGTGGTGATCCAATTATCCCTAATTCGGTTACTTCTTTACAACTACCGAGTTGATGGCGAGTTAACCCTTTAACGCATATGCTACCCCATCTCACCGTAATAATTAAATTTTCAACCAGTTTTAATATAATTCAAGTAATGATTTGAATATTTTAAAGTTGAATGAAACAGCTACGTTCAAACATTTTAACGACTTTATACAGCTCCATTGTTTTTCAAGTATAATATTATATTGTCTAACTAGTGCGGATACGACTAAATTCCCGCAATTGTTATTTCGCAACACGAGCCGAAGGTGAGTATCCTTCGAAAATTGAACTCATTAAAAATAAAGTGAAATAATGTAATGTCAATCAACTAATGGAGTACAAAGTTAATAGCAACACCGAGGTTTCCAAGGCTTTGTTGACGTCGTCCTACGTATAATCCCACCACACATTACGGTCCGTCTGTTCACGACAGCACAATACAAGCTTACCAACCATACAGTTGTACACAATCACTTTGTAACGACAAAGTACAGACTTGCGATTAATCGCAAAGGATAAATCCATATGCAAACAGATACTTTATTTATACGTATCACATAATGTTCTGTATTTTTAAAAACTATATTTTTAGGATTCAGTAGCCAAATTGGGACCCTTATAGTTTTATCTTGTCTGGCTATCTATCTGTCCGACACAGTACCTCTGTCTGTATGTCACATAGGGCGTCCATTCCCCCTTTAACTTTTAAATACAGCTATAAAAAATCTGAATGATAGCTATTAGTAAGTACTTTCACATAAAATTATCTCACACAACTAAATGCCAAAGTCACCTTTTGAAATAGAACTCGACAAAGTTATAGTGTAGATAATTTGGAATAAATGTTATGAAATCGACCATGAAATATTTTTTGTAATAGAACGGTTACGGAACATTATCTCGGGCGGACCCGACACACTCTTGGAATATTTTTATTTTAGAAATTTCAATGGAATGGAATATTTAATACACTACTTTTGGTAGCAGAATCAGTAGACATAGATATAGACATTTTATTCGTAATATACATTACAGTTCAACGATTCATTGTGCTATAATACGTGATAGATAATATTATGCTATAATATTAATTACAGTAAAAATAGAATAAAGTTAATCCTATCAGGGAAGCAGTGCAATAATACATTATTTCTATGTCTTTAATAATTTATAATAAAATCTACATCAAATTGAATTTTCGTCAACATATTAATTAATATCTGCGATAATCTGCAAGTCTGCATTACCGTTAGGACTTAGCGCCTTGGTATTAACTTGCGCCTAGGTACTCGTAAGACCAACGTCTTGTTACATTAAATTAAACTAAGACCAAAGTCATTAATCGAGCCGTCTAATGCATTCACAGGGTTAACGCTGGCAATTTTAAACGTGGCCAACCTGTTAAATGATTTTAATATAGACAAAATTATTATGTACATATAATAGGTAATAAATAATATGAACATTACAATGTTACATGTAAATAATTATATATTTTTTTAAGTATACAAAGATTTTTAATTTATAAGTAATAACCTTAAAATATAATATAAACATATTACATGGGTCAAAATCCTTAATCTAATAAACAGCCCCGAGTCGCACCCGGCGGGAAGGTGCCCATCACGCTGGCAACGTTTCCACGCTGAATAGCCAGCGAGATGCGCTGCACCAGGTACGACTCGGCGCGGGGGTCACCTGAGCGCTCTCTAAGTCGTCGGCCCAAACCTCGGACAAAATCCTTGGCCTCCGTACACCATACGCCCGTGGTCTCCACAGCGAGTGGAACGAAAATATAGGCCGTTTCGAGCCCCGCGTACTTGACAAGTTTTTGTTTGGCCGCCCACTCGGCAGCCGACCCTGCTGTCCGGACGGTGCGGCCTAGATGGGAAGCCGCGAACGTACGTGGCGTCCCACAACAGAGATCTGCCTTTCTCCCAAGGCACCAACGTTAAACTGTCTGGTCTCTTGCCATCAGTACGGCTCAATCCAGGAGGCTCCAGCACGCAGGGAATATTGGCCGAAACCAGGCCACGCCGCACGATCTCGTTAAGTGCGTGGTGGCGCGGGAACCGACCCGCACACTTGGCACAACTGAGCCCGTGGTGGCCCCTGGCATCCACTGTGGTTCCGCCTCGTCCCGAAAAGGAATGTCGAAGCTGTCACCTTGAAAAGAGAAAATTTCAGCAACAAGCTTCGACACTCCATGAGACGAGGCTAGGAATGCCGACAACCCAGTGTCCTGCATACACCTCACCCCCAAACCTCCGTAGCCAACTGGCAAGGCAGGGCAAGGCATAATTATAATTAAATCAATGTGAGGCGCCAAGTCTCGTGTTGGCCTGTTTGGCCATATAAAGTAATAAGATCTCACGTATAGCTAATCTGCGGTATTCGTTCGTATTATTTTAATCAATTAGTTTTCTAATATCGTTGATATATCAGTTTTATTAAGTATTTGCATCTCAATTAAACGACTTTATGTGACTTGGCCGTTGCGCAGGAGCGCAAGACCAAGTGCGGCAATAAGAGTGGTAAACTGGGTGGTACACGCCACTCAGGGTGGTAAACTGGGTTTTTTATGGCTGGTTTGTTCGAATTTCTTTCTAAGTAGGTAAGTACTTAGTAATTCCATGCTTATTTCTGACAAATTAGGTAGGTAATTTATTGTTATTACTTACATATGTACTTTACTAATAACTAAATAAATTATTAGTATATAATTGCTGGTAGTTAATAATTTAGAAAGTAATTTATTTTTGTATATAATATAACCTACTATCATAGACCATAAATAGTGTTTTTCAAATGAAAATCAAATCAATTACTGTTTTGAGACACTTTTTCACCAGTTCCTTTTAAACATCAGACTATAGTTACTTTTAAAAATCCGAAATTCTTGTAAATGTTCCCTAAACTTATAAATAATAAATATATTTTTAAAAGGCAACTAAATATAAATACCGCACAATCGTTTCTTAAAATAATCACAAAAGTAGGTAACTAATGTAAATTTTCGCAACCAACCCTCAAAATTTGTTATTGAAAAAAAAACGATCTACCGCGAATGAAAAGAAGAGAAAATCAGTGCCTCTTCGAACACGAACGAGTTGACACAGTTGCAATAAATATAAATTATAATTGTGTGTGTGACGTGAAATCAAGTATCACTGATCAGAGTACATATTGTAAACGAATTTTAAAGTGCCCATAATGAATTTTCTGAAACAAAAAATAGAAACACCTGACGATATTGATTGGTGTGTGCAGAACAAACACTTATTTAAAGAAAATGTACCTCTGCATTTTCATAATGTCACTTACAAAGAACTGAAGGAGTACTATGTATGTGAATGCTCATATTGTGACGAAACATTTACTAATAGGTATGTTTAAACTTTTATTCTAACCTCAATTACGTTGTTATTATTGGTAGAATTCCTAAAATCCAGATGTTTTCTTGTTGTAGTTTCTATATAAAGAATTATCATGTGAAATGCGATTATAATCTAAGTAATTTAGTATTTTACCTAATAGTTGTTAATTTCACCGTGATCTAAAAGTTGCCATTGCCTATGTGTGAAAATATTAATAATTAAAAATATTTAATTATAATTATTAATATTTTTGTGCTACAAAATATGAATTTGCTAGACTCCTTCAATACTCCTACAATAATACTAGCTGATGAGCTCAAAAAATAAATGCGCATCTTTGTTTCAGATTCCAGCTCCTGAAGCACAACCTGTGCCACTTACAAGTATCCTTGATGGCCACAAATGGTGTTAACCACAACGATACAAAGCATGAATGCAAGGATATAACGCAAAAAAATGAGATATGTTTGAAGATCAAGGACACTCACTTGCATTATATACTAGACATATAATTTACTTCGGAGTCGCAGGGACATCTTACCACCATCGCTTGCAACTGGCATTGTTCTGTTTAAAGTCGGAACCAATGGAACTTCTTCATAATGTAAACAAACCTATCCTTGATTTATCTCATTAGACGATGCATCATAGTTTAATCCTAAACTACATTATACGATGAAATATTAATAAAACATGGATAATTCATCAACCATCGACAAATGGTGGTTTGTTTACATTATAAACAAAGTTCCACTGGACCCGGCTTTACGTTTTTTTTTATTGTTGATTAAACTTCTAACTTCATACTTCAAACTTTTATTGCATTCATTGTACACCTACCTTATTAAAGTCTGATGTGATAGATCATGGAGAAATATTGCTTAATAGGTTTGTTTACATTAAGAACAAACAGAACTCGATTTTATAATTAGTGCTGCATGAAGCCCTGTAGGGCATTGCAATGTCATTCATTATAATTAAATATTATCAAAATTCATTTAAATTTTATTTTGTTTATTTTATTTTGTTGACACAAAACTTAGGATAAAGTATACAATTAATAATAGACTGGTGATTTGTAGATAAAAACGGAATAGGTAATTTATGCCTAAAATTCAATACTGTGTGTATTTGATGATTATACACAATAATAAGAGTACTCTCTTTAATTACTTTATATTAAAACGTACTTTTTCCCCACAAACGTTAATATAATAACAATTTTTTTAACCGGTAATATAAAAATAATAATTTGATAAAGGTTTTCGAACGTCGTTGATTGGAAAGAGTAAAGCATAGGTGCAATCCTTGTGAAACTGTATAGCGCCATCTCACTCTTCCATTCTGACAATAAAGCAGGCCATAGACAGCATAACCGTTCGCCTTGAGGAATATGCGATGCAATTGTCGTTCACCTTTTCGATGGTCATAGTACGATTCTAATTATGGGGAAGGCAATGGCAAACCACCCCATTAAATCTGCCACGAGAGTCGTTCTATGTGATTAATTCCTTAGAATGATCACGACCCTCAGTAATGAGGAAAAACGACTTAGAAGAGAGTACGATTCTAAACAATTCAGTTGCAGGCCTGCTTTTGAACTGCTCGGAAATTGGATGGTTTTTTAAATGCTCATAGTAAGCTCCCAGTGCATCAAGTTCATTACCACTTGTTTGCTACATACGACGTCGTGCGTGATCCCTGAGTCTGTACTGTTTTAATTTTATACAATTCGTGGCCTAACTACTTATTTTTTAGCCAATAGGTACCTACTCAAGCACGTTAAAACGCGCGTTAGCTGGGTTCCAAATTCAAAAACCCAATACATCAAACTTATTTTATGCCAGCTAATAGGAATTTAATTGGCATTTCCAGCCATCTGGTTCCACTTTGCCCGTAGCCTGTAATTTGTAGACATTTGTTAGTGGTGATATTCATTACTTGATTCAAATGGCTTCATTAATTTGAATAGTTTTTGCATTGTTTATGATTCATGTCCTATCATTAATGTGTAAATACTGTAGTCAACATTAGTTGACATAATGTACAGTCGACGACCACAGGTCAACCTACCCAAAACGTCAAAGTTTGTGAAACTTAAATAAACCGTATTATGCGGCCATATATGGTTGAGATTTAATCGATGAAATTTGTCATATGTACTCGTACTTTATTAGCTAGTGGTCGACTTATCTACTGTCTGATTTCATACTATAGGTCGATAACAAGTGACATTCTGATTTTAAAAAGTAGTTTTTAAAAATAGCAACCTTTACAGAAATCGTATGGAAATATAATTTCGATTTGACTTTGCTGAATGAAAAGTTGTCTCAATCCATAAGGCCGTAAGTGAAATTAAAATCCAAGGTTTCGGACCCAGGGGGAGAGCACCTTAGGTGGTTATCACAGAAATCGTACTAGTGGCGCCTTCTCCTCTAGAATGATGATGTGAGCACTGACAGTCTACATAAGGTGAATTTCAAAATCTTTGGTTGTTATTCAGGGTGTCACAGAAAGAATATTCACAAGAATTTCATGTGTGATACCTTTTCGGAATCAGGATAAAATGAAGTTTTTTTACAAGAGTTGTTGTAGTACATTTTTTTTCGGTGACAGTCATTTAAATATGGCGTTCATTTTTTGGTGGTTTAATAAAGATTTACAAAAACATGAATTAAATTTAGTATATGCTGTATATGAAAGAATGGTTAACAATTGAATTTATAATAATGTAACTTATAAGATTTTTATCATTGTTTTTATTATTAATTTAAATTCTTTTTATTGTATAATTTGGGAATTGAAGAAGTCAATAAAGGCTTTTTTATTTTTATTAATTATTTTATTTTTATTTACTATATGCTGTACATTATTTTATTATTGCTTAAAGAGGAAAAGCTGATCACTGAGGAGCATAATACAAAAAGAAAATCTACGAAATATCTGCTAGGTTTTTTTTTAAATAGTTTATTGCGTTCACTAGGCCATTATTGAAAAAGTCCAAAAAATTTAAATAACTTCATGATAAAAAATCATGAAGAATGGATAACCATATATAGGGTTATATAGATAGGTAACCATCACCATCCTTATGGTGATGGTTACCTATGATTTCTTCAACATCCTGTTTCGTTTGATCCATACTTTCTGGGACAGTCTGTATTTATTTACCGATACGATTATACGTATTATTTACCGATATGATTCCCTTGAAATAACTTGTCGAGTCGTTCGTTAGAGCCCATAATACGGGGGTGCATATTTTTATAAGTTGAAAATAATAGATACTGATAAATAAGAAATTATATATTTGGGGCAATGACTAATCATCGTCTAGAATCGGGCATCTGGGGCATCGTCTAGTCGTCCAATTAAACAATCTACCGTTAACATCGTTATTTAAACAAATATTGAAGTAATTTCATTTCTCATGCTAGGTTAGGTTAGGTCAGGTTTTCAGGTTCAAATACAGCTCGCGGAAAAAAGTCACCCCTTTTTCTACTTTATTTCAATTTTGAAGTGGTAGTACATATATCGCTGTCATGGTCGATGTACAATTTCAGATAGATGGATAATAAAACTTATCAGCTACTACGGCTCGGTATCGCACATTATCCTTCCCACTTTCATGCATATTTCAAGCACCCGAAGCAGCTAGCCTTCGAGATTACGAAGGCATAAAACCTCTAGGTGTTTTATTATTCTGGGACCATTCGCTGTACATGGCAATGCACTTTTCAGATAAATCCTCTGAAACTGGATGGCCAATAAAAACTGTCGAACCGATTGAGCCGTCAATATACCGGTGGTAATGCATGTTTTATTATTTTTATGAGAAACCTAAAGAAAACATTCACGTATTGTCTTAGGGATCATTCTGGAATCCTAACGGAATACCTCGCCTTATATTCCATATTATTTTCCTAAATTCGCTATTATGACTCGCTGTTTCAATTCGGTACGAAATTCTAAATAAAGTTTATTACATTTTTCTACAAACAAGATAACAATGCAAAGTACGTAAAAATGGCTCACTAAATTTTTAATTCCCATTAACTGTACTTACAGATAAATATTATTGACCGATTATGTGTTCCTAATTAAAAACGTTTGTATGCTATACGTACCTACATTCGAGAAATAGAAGACACCTACTCGTATAACCTTATTCTCAAAAATGAGATAAAGAAAAGACAGCCGCGTCGGTGAGCAATCGGTGGCGTAGTGACTATAAGACATCGGACTCACACGCGGATGGTCTAGATAATTCAGGTAAACAACAGTACATATATCGACTGCTCCAATGGTGAAGGAAAACATCGAAAGGAAACCTACATGTCTGAAGGAAAAAAGTTTCAGCACTGGTACCGCACAGACCTTGTGGAAACGGATGCCTATGCCCTATGGAGACCTAGGCCTATGGTCTATAATAATAGGGATGTTGGTTGATGATAAGAGAAATAATAAGCAGAGTAATTACAGTAAGGCTACAATTAATTAATCAATGCAACGGAAAAAGCTGCTGAATCAGTAAACAAGTAAGCAACCATCTTTTTATTTACCTACTTTTATTTAGTAAGAGGTTAATTCCGAAGTGAACTTTTATTTTCATCAAAACAGGTGCAGACCACAGGTGGTGCACTAGGAAATTATTCTGATGAAATGCAAATTTTATGTAGTTCAATGCAACTACCGTTTTTATGCTTTCTACGTGCAGCAGTATAGGTACGTTACCTCGGCAAAATAATCTGTATAATACCTACTTAGAAAATAATCCCCATTCACAAGTATGATTTCCAAGAGAACTGAAGGAACTTATATAAAACAGATTTTAGCGTATTTCTCATATAAGTATACCCTTATATGAATGGATTAGACTAAATTTTATAATAAGTACCTAAACACATTCAGATATCTATTAAAGTCGGGAAAGAAGTGAATCAAATTCCCTAAATAAAACATTTCTAAACACGCCTTAATGGATAAACTGAACTGATAGTAATTAATGATGCAACGGATTAATAACAAGGCCTAAGTCAAAAGCCGAGTTATAAGTAAATCTCGTGCAAGAAAACAAGGGGACGGAAAATGAGAATGTCACGATGTAATCGGATGGTTGGCAGCCCTAGACAAGACATTGATAAATAGTCGTCAATGTAACGATGCTGAGATGGTTGGTAAGTAACAAGATTTAGCGGGCAATTTTCTAAAAGCATAATTATTATAAAAGATAGGTTGTTGTGATATAAAGACGTTACGTTATGAATTATTACGATTATCTTACTAGTTTCGTAAGGGACAGAACCCTGTCGTTGCAGTCCCCAGTCCCCAGCCTTCTCCTTATTGCTTGCTTGCTTATCGTATGGTTAGTGGGCCAACCTATTTGTCAGAGTTGTTCAGGCCGCCCGTAGACATGGCTTAACGACTGCTGTCGAACGACAACAACCGGGACCGAATGCTTAACGTGCTTTCCGAGGCATGGAGGAGCTCAGATGAAATATGCCACTAGCGATCACCCATCCAGGTACCGACCGCGCCAACGTCGCTTAACCTGCACGATCACTTTCGGACCGTGCTCGTAACTAGGCTACGAGCTCCTCAGTAGTTCTCCTTATGAAACTCCCGGTACTGAGATAGATGGCTGCTGATTACAAGTTTTTTCCATTTCGCTATCAAATAATTTATTCTACAAAATGCAAAAATGCTTTATTTATGCTTAGCAGTAGAATAGGAACAGAAATCTGTAATAAGTAACTAGGTACTTACTTATTACAGATTTCTGTTTCAATTCTACTGTTTTTTTCTTTATCCATACCTTAAACGAGTAAGTACACGTGTACCTAAATAGATACAAAATGTAAAACACATTCAATATAATACGGGCATACATTATTATTATTATGTATACTACATAAATAAAAATCTTACAGTTAGGTATCTCTCTCGATTTGGACCACCAAAGAAGAAAGACAAAAGATGTCTCGATTGCTAATAGGCTTAGCAATGATTCCTGTAGAAGCACTCCGGTTAATTGTTTTTGATATTACATTGTCCTCCTTTGTAAACTTGTCGTAAAAATGCTTTCCATGTGGCTAATTATATTAATTATTTACTTACTTATAAATTCTTACTTACATATCTGTCTGTGCTGTTTCAATTCCTACTGACCGAGTAGGTACTTCGTGAGAACTTAAAATTAATTGACAACAAATATGACTCGGAAAGAAAATAAATGCAATCCAGATCTCGATGCGTTCGCATCTTTTACCTTTAAATTAAGTATACCTATTGTTAATTAACACTAGGCCCTAAATTGTGGGTTTAGAATCTATAATGAATATACACTGGCGGCCGTATATACGACGAAAAATTTACCATCATCATAGTAATAGCTGTGAAAACGACCGGTCATTTTCAACGCTGACATTTTAGGGGTCTTCTAATCGTTTTTAATATGCGTATGAAGATCTGATATTGAGCGTTTATGCTAATGCTTTTTTTGCCGCTTTCGAAGTAAATTTGCATTCATTTGAGGTCTCGTTTTTGGTGCCCAATGGTACGTATGAGACATAAATATTGTCTCTCTTTTTGTTTTTCTGATGGGCCCGTTTTGCATAAAGAATACCCTCGGGTTGCTTGATTATGTATATCGTTTTGAAAAATTAACGTTCTAGGTTTTTAATTCTGTTGTATGTTAAGTTAAATTATAGAACGGTAACAATTCTTGAACAGTACGATTCACCTTGGAATTTTCGACGATAGCTTGTATTTCTTCTCCCACTTTGAAATTAATATGCTGAAAATAATTTTCTCTTCTCTCTCTCAATAGGTGTTACGTCTTTAACACTCCTTCAACCCTATCCACTCTTAACCCTCCGTATTACATAACCCTACATTGCGCTACTGACCTATATGGAGTACTCACGACCCTAGCTTCTTGACAGTTCTTTCAATTATTCAAAGTACTCTTAAAGCAAGTCTCCAGGGGTGAATTTTTTAAAGGAACATGCAAGTGATGAATTTTTCTAACATTGGTATAGTCGCAGTTTTTAGAGATCGGTACCCCGTGGAGAAAACGGTACCTTATTGTTGTCGCTTCGTCGTCTTTCCATCCGTCCATCTGTCTTTCACATGCTTCTAGCTCGTAAATTTAGTAAGATCCAGACTTTACACATATGTATTATGTAATTACCTTTACCCAAATACGAATGTCGACTTTAACATATTTTAAAGGGGATCTCATACAAGTAAAGGGAGTTGATAAAGAAAAATATAAATTACGAAAAAAGCGTCAATCAAATTTCTCAATTTTTGAACAGCAAGTACCTTTTATTGGTGTTAAATTTTGTTACATGTTTAACGGTTTGTAAGTTGTAAGCCAATTTTTTCGTTGAGTACCTACGGACGGAACCCTACATCGCGACTCTTAGTACTCGCCCAGTTTTTTTTCTATTCTAGATAAAAGCGATTTCCTGTTGAGTTTGCTTAATGACGAGTTTTAGCTATTACTAAGCTACACGAGTCGGTGAAAGATTCTTTGTTATCCTATTCCTACCCTTGCTTGAATGTCAGGGACGAGTGCCAAGTTTACTCCTAACTCAACTTTATTGAACAAATATTATACAAAATCAAACCTGTTCTGGTTATCAGTGCTACAGTCTGTCCTCTAGGTGCCGGCTAGCAGGGTTCTAGGACAGTGCGCAGATGAAGTAATAGAAGAATTTGGTGATAAATAATATATTGTAAGGAAAAGAACACAGAAACAGTAACACAGAAAATAGGTAGTAGTAGGAAATAAAAGTGAACGGGAAACGTCCGTTCGAGACAAAATACAGAGAAAAAGTGAAAATACAAACAAAACAATGAAATTAATGGAATAATGAAATTTAGAAATGGAATGGGAACATGAATTTGAATTTAAATGAAGAAATGAAGATGCCAATACGAAATGAGATGAGATAAACGCTAACGATGAGGTTGAAGTTGATGGCAAGGAGGTTGATATGGACGATGAAGTCGACATCGTTACATCAGTATCTCATAAATCTCGATTATAACTCTACTGTTATTAAAATTAATTAAGATCTACTCGACTATTTCATGTTCATCAGGTAAGCATTACAATCCAAAATACAAAAACATTTATTTGGCTAAAAAGTTTATTATTTGACCCTGTACTAGGACAACAACTGTGGCTTATGCCAGTATTATATTTTACGAAAAAAAAAAAAAAACTCTGTGTGTCGCAGCGATTCTTAAATACTTTACCAATTACGTACCACACACATTTGAACACAAAACCCTTCCTTTTTTTTAGTTAGACGAAAAAGTAAAATAGGAATCAACCGGGGCAAAGGCCAAGGTCAAGGCTAAGAATACACGAGCTCTAGATATTCATTCAAACTGAAACGTTCAAGGTTTATCTTCGTAAATACAAAGGAATAGAGAGATTTACGCCACGACGCGCGACGTTGGAAAGTTTAAACAGCTAAAATAGAGACATTAAATTCTATGATAGCAATCGTAGGTACGTATGTTGTAAACTAACATTTATTCATTTGTAAAATTAGTTTAAATTGGATATATCCTTTCTTGATCTTATATAGCTAGGACGCCGGACTCCCATGCGGGTGGTCCGGGTTCGAAACCATGCAGTTCCATGTACCAATGAGTTTTTCCGATTTATCGAAGACTTACGTACATTTACCGACTGCTCTAACGGTGAAGGAAAACATCGTGAGAAAACCTGCATGTCTGAGGAAATAAAAAGTTTTCGAAGGCGTGTGAAATCCACCAATCAGCACTGGGCCCGCTCGGTGGATCATGGCCCGTACCCCCTGTATAATGGGAGGCCTGTGCCCCAATAGTGGGGACATTAATAGGCTGATGATGATGATGACTTTCTTGATAGTATGACGTATTATCTAGGTTACGGTTATTATGACTCATTAGCATAATTGGCATATTTCTAAATAAAGCTTATTTGGAACTATCCCAGCTGTACTAATTTTAGGCATTGATAAGCGGACTTTTTTAATTATCTAAATTCTATTTGTAATTTTAATTTATGTTTAAGTAGTATGTAATTTTAATTTATTTGATTTATATAACATGATTTATATTTGACATGATAACTTTTCATGTATAACTGACTACAATTCTAATTTTGTATCCGTGCTGTATGACATTGTAATGCATGTTCAATAAATGAAATGAAATTATAGGCTCATTACATTACATTACATGTTTAATAGGGTTGGTTGGTCGTATCTTAAATCTCTAGATATAGATAGAAACCTTTTGTCTTTTCAATCAGCTGTATATTTTGTAGGTGTATATTGTTACAAAATGATTATTTTATAATTTTGGTCTCAGCATTAGACATACCGCTATTTTGTAAACCCTTTACTGCATTTACAAAATTACACGGAACCCTCAACAAATGGAAACCGTCCGGCTCACAACAACGCAGACAGCCTAATGTCTGTCCATCAGGCCCCTAAATGGCACACGTCACTTGCCAATTACAATACAAAATGTCCCACACATTTACTGGTACACACCATTCATTACTGCTTTAAAACTCTCAGTTTATTTTACCTTTCACTTTGAAGTCGCATTGTATATCAAACAATTGCGACATTGTTTTGGCTTCTGTTTGTAGTAGCAGCATTTGTGTTCAGAAATTATGGGACAAATCCATCTCTGGACTCAATGACGTCATTCGGCATCACAATGACAGGGTGGTGAAAGGGCGAACGCAATACTATATGTATGTACATGGTTCTATGTACTTACCGTGGAATGCACGAATACTGGCATGCAATGTCACTCTGACGAAATTGCATTTACATCCCACCGCACTTGTAGGACGTTGGACATGTCTAAATATTGGACAATACCTACTGTAGGTATCAATCATGAAGTAGGAGATCTGTTAACTCGAGAACTCAATGTATGTAAGTTTATGTGTTTGTGTGCAAAAAATCTCTGTAATCCCCCGCACACAGCTGCAGTGACCCAGTTATTCCCCATTTTTCTGTAATTACTCACCGCAGCTTTGTCGACATCCCCTGTTAGGGGAGCCCCATGTTAAGTAGTGATACCACTGAATATACCTCAGCTTGGCAAAAAATGTATTAAACTATATTTTAATATTATTAACATTCTTATTAGGTAACCATTATTCAGGAGCTAGAAAACTGTCTTGTTTAATTTTTCCAAGTTTTGTTTACATTGTATCATATTTCATTATTAATACTTGAAACTATCTTGCGTATCGAAACCTAATAAGAATGTAGGTAGCATCATAAGGATGACTTCCTCAATAACCTAAAATATGTATTGCTACGTAATAGTTTACGAGGCAGCATGAGTGACACTAGCGCCGCCAATCGAAAAAAAATCATATCAATTAATGAAGGCATTTAAAAAGATTTTCAGGATTATTCCTTGACCGAAGAGGATTTTTTTAGTAATACTTTAGTATCCTCGTAGTGAAACAATAAGAAACAAAAAGCGAATCTGTTAAAAGTGGCCACTTGTGAGAATTCAAAACTACTTTTTTTAAATTTTTTTTTATTCGTGAAATATTCTAGGAAACCCTTTTTTAAAACATTTAAAAAAAGGGTTTCCTGGAATATTTCACGAATGAAGAAGATTTTTTTAAATACTTTTAATTAAGACATGTTAATTAATTGATATGATTTTAATTCGATTGGCGGCGCTAGTTTCTCTCAGGTAGCGCCTTAAGTTCAAATCTTAAGTAGCATCAGTGTACAAAATAAAACATCAGTCTCTGGATCATCATAGTCACCTTCTACCTATATCTAGATATAAAGACATATCTATATCTACTCAGTATTTGTATGTAGGTTTGTCGGCTCAACACTGTACCTCAGTCTTTGAATTTATATGGCAGGGGGAGCAGCAGGTAGAAGTGCATCGGATAGTAAATGGGTTAAAATTAACCAAATTTCTATTGAATAGCAATTTTTCTATTGTAAAACTAAGTTGTCCTTTGAATTACTAGATTAGCGACCAACTTTGTGCATCAAAAATACTATTTAAGCGACTAAATATTGTCAAAACAAGAAAGATTTAATATAACCTCAGCATGGTAATTTACATTAAAGCCTCTGAATTTTCGACCCGAGTCATTGACCCCCAAAGTCATTGATCTTTTCGCTCTCATCCGTCACCCCATTGCACTACAAATATGAATTAGTTTATTAAAAGCGTTATTGTATTTATAATTCCCCAGAGAACATTCACTATCTGTGAAAACCTGTTATTGGCTGTTCGTTTCTATTATTTTTAACTTTTTGTTTTAGTGCTGTTTGTTTTCCGATAATAATTAAAATAAAATCACCACGCTTTTATCTCTATTGGAATTGGAATCCACACAAGTCTTTTTAACTAACTAACTTAGCCATAAGTAAAATGTTATGATTCGTACAATGGCGCATTAGCTTAAACGCTATACATTTTCTTTTACATACCTACTTATCGTAAATTGAAACACAATAGGTTTGATTAATATTTTCCTGCGTGATATTGGATATGCTTCAGCTTTGATGAAAAGTGCTTTTGATATCAATTAACCCCTGAAACCTTTTACCAAGCCACAAATCCGGTAAAATATTGAAATAAAAAAGAAAGTTGAAACCCATATGAATCGTAATTCAATATATACCCAATCACACCAACGCATGGATGTTGAAGCTCTGGAAATGGTTTATAATTGATTTTTAATCTTCTGTGAAATGTTATCACCGTCAGTTCTATTTTACCTCTTCTCTGGTTACTTTTCCTTTTATAATTGTGCTATAAACATAAAAATATTATTATGAAGGTCTGATGCACTTACGCTGCACTGCGCGGCGCGCCACGTAACTGCACTGCAGCGGCAGTTCTGAACGCACTTACGCTGCGGCAACTGCAAACACGTCTGCGACGTGACTATTCAGTCTTCAACCTTGTGCGTATAGCAATAAGATTTAATCTCCTTTTTACTTTTAATGACAGTTTACTATCTAGTCTGGATAGAAGAAGTCTATGGCTGTCAGCACGTCAAAATCAAAATTCAAAACGCGGCAGTTGCTTCCCCCGCACCCCAATTCCCATCCCCGAGAGTTGCCCACGCGGCCGCGACGTGCCGCGCAGTGTAACGCTGCGCAACGTAAGTCCGTTTAGCTCCATACAAAAGCATATAAAGAATATACTTCCACGCAGTGCAGTGCAGCGCAAGTGCGTTTAGACCTTGAATCTACTTTTTTTTTGAAAAAATACCTGACCGCGAATAAAAAGACCCCCGCCATGTTGCGGATTTTTTCGGAACTAATTTATTATAGTAATAATAATAATAATAAATCTTTAATTCAGGCATAAAAAACCCATAACCCATATTAAAAAAAAAACAATATAAGAGCAACACCGACGTTTAGTGTAATCTTGGTTTACTATGTGTCATGTTCGTTAGTTTGCAGGTTTGCAGTGTTTTAAAATTATTTTCTGTGTTTCAATCGCATTAAATGCAGAAGACAATTCATGAACAAGAAATATCGTACAAAATTGTGAATATTTGCTATTGAAAAAAATCGAAGGATTCTACGAAAATTTCGTAAAAATCTATCGTGGACTATTTGTGGGGGAGGCATCAGGCCTCTTGTGAACAGGGTCTGATTTTGAGTACCAGGGGCCCCTGGCTAAAATAATTTTGGCGCACTAGCTGCCTGTACCACATCTGCTCGCGCGACAATTCAAAAGTGGAACTTCATCCAGTCATAGATCCGACACAGAAAGTGGATGAGTTTAGATAGTTGGCTTCCTAGTCTTCTATCTAACCTCATCCACCATCCAGCTCAAAATTTTAGCCAGGATTCGTCAAAGATGATGGATTAGGTTAGAATGCTAGAGCGGTCGCAAATCTCATGCATGAAACGGTTATTACACTAAATTCTACTAAATCCCTATATACCTACCTACCTAGCAAAAATGCAGTAACCAATTCACCTTGTCATGACTATACTATTTGTTGCCATATAAAACCCAAAAGTAGCGTCCTCTTGACAGGGTTTTTTAGACTCTGGTAGGGCTATACCTACTTTAACTTAGAGCTTCCTTGCTAAATATTTATTGATTAAATGTCAGATAAACAATAAACAATAAATTGCATTATCTTGGAAAGATCCTATCCTCTCTTTCAGTGTTGTCGAATGTCAGACTACCGAATATCAGTACTGAATATAGTGTATTCCCTTCAGCCATATCCAGTTTTCTAGTTTGGAAACGAATACCTACCTTTAAACATATGCGGCGATATATTTTCCATTCAAATGAATAAGCTATCAGCTAGCTTTGATCCTCCCTTGCCAACCTTTGGTGCATTGAAAATTTAAATCGACCGTAGGTTTATGATCGCTGACGCTTGATCGCGATAACTGTTTAATTGGGCGTGTGTTAAAGAGAATATGAGTGCTTTGACATGGGAGTTGATGTGTTGATTGTGTACTACTGTATGTTACGTACACTCTGGGCTCTTAACTCTGCATGAAATAGCTATTTACATCAATCTACATCCATATAGTTATATAAATAGGAATAGTCGCCGCTCTCGCATTTTTTGTTTAATGCAATTCAGAGACAGTGATAGTGCTGTGCCATTCCCAGGAACATTACCCAGGTTCTTCTGATAATGACCAGAAAGATAGTAAATGGAACTTAATAACGGTAATATGGGAATTAATTAAATTTTTAATTTAGCTTTATTGTGTGAATCTCATTAAAGGTATATTTTTTTAAAGAATTTGCATTGTAACATAACAATACATTAGTTACTAATATTATAAATAATCTAAGATTAGCTATTTAATTCAAGGGACTGTTAGAGTTATCTGTCGCACAGCTTACTAATAAATCAATCTGCAATTTAGCATAGCAATTTAACTCGTGGCATAAAAACAATCACCACTTCTATTGCGGTACACAATATTATTACTCAGTTAGATTACATTGTAAAAAGTTCATCATCCTAAGCATGAGTATAATACGAGTTTGCATATTACGCCTAGATATCGCGAGGGTGATCCTCAGAGGACCAAACCAAACCAAGGGCACTATACATCCGGACGTTTACAAGTTTTTTTTTTGTGTTTTAAAACTATAGTAAGTACGTTATTCATTGATTTTACACAGGTATTTCATATTTTACATAGCAATTTTGTTATATTACATAATATACAATTACATACTCGAATGATGAACTACGAAGGAGGAATAGGGAGGGAGGAAGGAGGAACTACCCAATATCCTAGAAAAATTACGTAGTGCTATAATAATCTAATAGATTACTGTATTTTTGGGTTTAGGTTTGAATGATATGATAATTACATTATTATACTTATCTTGAGCTTGAGCTATCGAAATTTTGTCTGGTTCACTACACTACACTAAATTTCGAAAATCTGAAGTGAGATATTTTGAACGGCCTGTGTTATAATGCGTAACAATGTAAACAAATGGGTTTATATTTATCTCACACAAAACGAGCTTTAAAATGGATTGTGTTAACCTGTCGTGTGGCGTGAAGCAATTTGCACATTTGATTGATGCCGGTTTTGGTCATAGGTTAATAGCGTTTTGCTAGGAATACCTAAGAACGTAGGTATAATCCACACTTTCAAGCAGTTTATACACAAAACTTCTTAGCTCTGATGACACCACCAGTTAATTTGTGATCATCGTCAAATATAAGTAGGAAAACACTAAGGGGCACTGAAAAACTATACAGGGCGTCAAAACCAGTACAAAACGCACCATTCATTGAAAGTGAAAGTACACATGGATATGGGCAACTTAAATCAGAAAATTACTTTCCTTACAAAATGAGGACTTTATACGACAGATTTGTATGAACCAATGTCTTTTTTGTTGTTGTTTAAAGTTGTTCATTATTCATGAGTACTTTAATACCTGGGAGAAAACCGTTCGGGTTCACTAAGAGTATCAGCCATATTGGATTTTGACATACAAACAAACAACAATATGCAATATTTTTTTCCATAGCTTTAATACTTTTCGAAAAAATCGATTTTTAAGTCACAAATGCGAATTAAACTGAGATAACGAGATATCGTTACAAACGTTTATCAATCGGGAACTTTTCACCACTTAGTGTTGCCTTAAGTCCGCGGAAAAAGCCTGCACTGTTCCGAGAAATTAATAAAATTGAAGAGGCACAGGCACGCTCTGCCGCAAATTTTGTTTATGAAAATATCTTAAAAATGACTAACCTCCTCCTTGACCTCCTTCCTCAACTCTCAGATTATTTTAAAGCATTTCTTTCGCCGGTACATCCACTACATGTATTTACTTATTCACCAACATTTAACTCAAAACAGAGGTTAGGGACCTCTAACTCTTCACTGTTTCAGAGCAAACATGGATCAGTGCGAGATATAGGTTCCACAAAATTAGTACCGCCAGCTAAGCCTACGAACCGAAATTACGCGGTTATGTGTGTGTGACACATGACTGTACGCGCCAAATACAATTCACTCCAAAATGAATTTTATTTATCGGCGATTTCAACAATACTATTTCTTTTTACACATCTTTAAAATTGTCAAAGTTATTAGCTTTTGAAAGACAAGCAAAAAGTGTGACACACTTTGCCCGAACATGCACCCAGACTCCCATACTTCACGAGTTATAAGATATTTTCATATAAAAAAAATGACCAAAGATTAAATGTCCATATTTTTAAAACTACTTGAGATGTTTAGATGAAACAAATAATGGTGTGTTGTTAGACTGCTGACCAAGTATTTCTTATAATTTTAATGAAATATATACGTACATATACGTAATATCTACATAGATTTCTGCACTGATATTCAGCACTATTCTCCAAAGGCCTATTGACTCACATTGGTGTGGAGTGAAAGCAGTTTGATTCAAGATAAAATTGGTGCTTGCCTTTTGACGTAAGTATTCAGTTATTCATGAAATTCTGATGGGAGCGCGTTATCTCGATCTTGCGTGTTCCTTTCAATACGAAATATGAATTTAACAATAACACCATTATCTACGTAAATAAATATATAAATAAGTTACACACGTGTTTACATGGATTTTTGTTAGCGGTAAAATACTAGCTGTAGTCCGCATCTTCGCTAAAATTATTTCGTCGGAAAGAAACTATAATAATTTTAAAAAAATGTTTCAAGATAAATAAATACGCTCAGTTTAAAAAAAATGTAAAAACTGAAGTCGTATAGAATTGTTTCATATTACATATATTTATGGTGCACTTGCAATGTGAAAGGCTAGTTATACTCGTATTCAATGGATCCACCAAAATGACTACTCGCGAGTGCATATTTGTTGTTCCATTGTAACGGCTTTCGACGCCCTGCGTTAATGGATTTGAAGCGCAACATTGTTTTCGAATACGTCGAAACAAATGGGCAACGGACATTTGCAATCAGATAGGTTTTTATGGTGTTCCTATAGCTATAGGCGTAAGCTTTTTGTTTGATATCGTACTGCGCTTGAAGCTACGAGGGCATAACTGGATATAATAAACTCGATAAATATCCCGACTCACATCTCTACTACAAATATCACGAAATTATCGAAAATTTAAAAAATATTGCTCATACATATAATGTTTGAGAGTCGCAAAAGTACAAATTCTGAACACATGGCGTAAATTTTTTAAATTTTGATAATGTTATTTTCTGCATTAAACGACGCACTTTCTATATTAGTTTAAAGTATTGCAATATCTTTTAAATCAACGAAATAATTGGCTGGACATACTTATCGTTTTCTTCCTGTATAAGTACCAATTTTTCACAAAAAAACCATCTAACTCTAAGTTAACTCCATACAAACAATCGACATCGCTTTACATTGACGCTTTTATAAGGTAGATTATTTTCAATTCAATTGATAAATAATACGTAGAAAATTTTCAGTGTACATAAATAATGAGTTTCTTTGTTTTTCATATTTTCTAGATAATCATTGTAACCTGTCGAAATAAGTAGGTACTCGTATTTGCATCTAATTAAAAAGCACCGTATATATCAGGGTCAACTCCAAGTAGTATATAATTATAACTGTATATACTGTGTAACTCTCACGTCCATAATCCCCGAGGGAATATACAGAGGAACCACCTTCATCATAGGTAGTTCCCAGTTTTCGCCATAAGATTCGGTGGACAAACTAAGGTTATTTGTGGATACTATTCTACACCTAGTAGACGGCAATAGACTTCCATATATGATACGTCAAACAAACATCTAAAAGATCATCCCAAAATGAACAAGGTTTAGTGTTATGATGTAGAAAGGGACAAAATGGACGTAGAATTCTTACGACGCTTCATGCTACTCGTGGATAAAAAAGGTAGGCTTATTTCCAAATACTTACGAGTACCTACCTTGAGCCTAATTGATCCTATTACACCTAAAACGTAATTTATTTTTGTACCTATATTTACATAATTAATAAATGATATAACATTTGCAAATTCAGTTATAATTCAATTATTAACTGTTATATCAACAAACAAAAAACAATAATTTGATTACGACATTTAAAAATATTTTAATTACGTAATCAAAGCAAAACAAACCAAGCATTTGTCAAATATTAAAACGTATTTTAACAAAACATAGTATGAATATCCCTCATTGTGCTTTAAAACTATTATGAAGACTGGGAAATAACGCAGTGCACGTAGAATAGCAAGCATTTATCTCAAGAACAGCGGAGCGCAAATAAAAAGCAGCGTATAAAACTCAAATGAGAGATCAAGTGTTAAAGTTGAGAGAATAATTAGTAGGGATCCAACTTGGGTCCGTGATGAGCATACGTAGTTAGGAGTGATTATTTTAATGCACATTGGAATGGAAATATGCTGAATTTTTCTTCAAAACATTGCTATTTTATAGACTGCTGCAGGATAATCTCAAGTAAACCTTTTATTTTTCCAAAGTAAAATTTTCAACTATTAATGTGTACAAATATATTATACCAATTCATGATTTCAGCATAAAAACATATTCTTATGTAAGTAAAACCTTAACATAGTATATATTCGCGAAACATGACTCTAAAAATGGAAACATACTAATTATTCTGCCTTCGGGCCGTTTTCCAAATCCACCGTTCTCCGACGGCGGAATAAATATGTTTTGGATATTGTTTTGCAAAGGCAATGTAAACAGAAGAGTGAAACACATTTGCGTTTATTTTTTAAAAATAAACTCACGGTAAATATCAAGTTCCACAGTATTCATTCGAGTATCATAATACTGTAAAAACAAATTTTTAAGTAAGTATATTTTACCAAAACCACTTTCTTATTAGGGTATAATTTTATTTGTAAAACTTTTTAGGCTGGTAAAAAATAATAACTCCAAGTGATGATAAAGTGGTATCGCGTAGTATTTCCGTAGACTACGACGTTATGTTGGTACGTGTGGTATTCAGAACTTAGCACATCCATTTTGAACACCGGACCGATCGAGGGAGGGCGTGACAAACTGAGTGACACGTTTATCTGTCAGTCAGTTTGTCTGTTTGTCTATGGCATCATAACAAAACCGGATGATCCGATTTGGACCCGGTTTTTTTATTTAATAGAGAATTTTGTCAAGAGTGGTCTTAGCTAGGTCTGATAAAAATTAGACCAGTGGTTTCCAAGATCTTGGAGTATCTTTGAAGTCAGATGAGATCTCTGGAACGATAATGGGATGGTTCAAATTTGTACTCAAATGTTCTTGGTGCGTTTCCGACCTCTGAAACCTTAAGGATCTGGTGATGACCAGGAAAAGTAAGCGAACTTCAATTTTACAGTATGAAACTTGAATAATTTGAAGATTACTAGCCTGCCGAAACCATAACAGTTAGATGGGGTCTTCTCGAACGAAAGTTATAGGGAATCCTGAGACCTTTCAAGAGAAAAAAAATCTTAGCAATGATAATTGAAAACTGGATCAGTGGTTCTAAGATTTTGGAGTATCTTGGGATGTTGGAGTATGATGGGTCTCTGGAACGGTAACTGTAAGGTAGTTCGAGTTTAAGCTGAAATGTTTATGACCATTATAACCTTCCCACGTCTGGAATCTTGAGGACCTAATGACGATCAGGTAAAAGTAAGGGGATCTCCACAATGGTATGTCGGAGGTTTCTTACATTTTTAATTTAGAGTTATATATGATATCATTGTAATACATCTTAATCCTAAGGCCTTCGAATTTTTGCAACTTGAATAACTTTCCTAAGGGATGCTTAGGGGGAGAACCTTTGTAACATATCTACGCTCACTTATAAGAACTTACATAAAAAGGCCCGAGATGTCACTGACACACTAACACAGTAGGTACAGTGCTCACTAAGGCTCCCTGCAAACAGAGGGTTCAGTAATGCACGCGAGTGAGCCAGGTGCATTGAACTGGGGGAGTATGCAGCAATTATTCATCGCCATGCTTTCACTGAAAAAAAATCCCTTCCGAACACCCCTTTCTACAGAAAAACTTCGTCCTACGGCGGTGGCTGTATTCCATCCGTAATTTAAGTTGTGAACCTTTTTATTTCATATTTTTTTATTAAGTACACTGTACAGGTGTGACCTGGTGAAAATTGAGAGGAAGAAATTTAATAGGCTCCAAAATGGGAGGCTCAATATTATTTTGAGTCAGCCCTTATCTGATAATATGAAACTTTTACTGTTGTTTGCTAAGTTGGCTCTCAAAGTGAGGGATGACTCTAATAATGCTTAAGCTACCATTCCCATTTTTAGTGACCCTAACGAGACTGACAAAAGCATCTAAACTGAAGCTTTAAAAAAAGTACAGTGGAAGACACATCAGGCTATACTCTGTGGAACCCTGTCGCGTTAAGTTTTTGTTATGATACCTTGACATTCGTATGAATGTATGAAATAAGTTAAAACGACAAAGTACTGGTGTGTTGTCCACTGTACCTATACACTGTTTTCCTCAGACACAGAAATTTAAAGGCATATTCTCAGACATGTAGCAGTGAAATTCTGGTCAGTTTAATTTTGAATGGCAACTTTCCATACATCGATGTCAAATCGCAATGACATCTCCATATTGAAGGTTGCCGTTATTTAGGGTTCCGTACCAAAACGGTAAAAAAGGAACCCAAGTGTGACTTCGGTGTCCGATCGTCCGTCCGTCCGTCTGTATTTAAATTCTACTCATTTTCTATACTCTAATCAAACTGTAATTATGTGACGATTTTGATAAATAAGGATTTTGTGTGAATAAGTTCGGATATATCCCTCGATATAAGGGTGACTTACTTATATTTAATTTCTATTGATTCTAATTCTACTTCTTATTCTTTGAAAGAAATTATGAATAGAATTACGAATTCTGTCCAAGGGTCCAAACTCTCATTATTTGCATGGGAGGTATGCAAATCATCTAGATAGCGACTCATTTTCCGAGGACGTGTACTCATTATCGTGGTCGCAGACACGTCGAGCGGAATGACGTCATTACCTGGACAACCCAGAACCCTGATGAATTTCCCGTACGAACATTATTTCAGTAACCTACGTATAAATACAGTAATAGTATTCCTTTATTTAAGTAAATCGAATACAATTGTAATGAATTTAGTTCAGTTTTGTGGTCGCAATTTAATATTTTAAGTCGGTCTGTTCAATACCTACTACTTTTAATACCTAGTACGAGTGTCAGTCTCCCGAAAACTGTGGTAGTTTTCGGGATACTGACAGTTTTTAGTTTACCTATTGTACGTAACTAGATTAGTAATAATATATTGTTTATTTTTTTCAAGAATGTATTTCTTGAATTTGATTTGCGTTCGTCTTAGACACAACGAAAGTTTGAAATACGAGTATGTATGATATTACAAACTACTTAGGACCTCCGCTGCGTGACGCGGACGTATGTATGAATATCCATTGCTCATTATGAAGTTAAAACGTCAGCGAAAGAACACGATAACCAGCAAAGTACATCGATATTGACGTATCCCCGCGCGGAGTCCGCGCCAATTGTATACCGAATATTGAATAGATTATGTATGGGGATGGAATTTATTATTTAATCGATATCTCAGTCTCTAAGTTAAATTCATTATATTCGAATAAATATTTGATATTTTTAAAAGCAAACAAGTAAGTCTCATTTTTGAATAGGTTCTTCTATTAGGTCATGTGTGGTGCTGATGTTGGAATTAAAGATGTAAAGGTTTTTAAAGAACAAACTTTGTCTTGTCATTTACCACGGTCTCCTTCAAAACATGCCCATACCACTACATACTGAACATTAAGGTCTGCCTGACGCATTAGGAAGTCCTAACACATTAAGACTTCCCAAACAGCGCCCGATAACGTTCTATTCAACTCCTTCTCCGTCCAATTTGTGCAAATTGCCCCGAGTTCAGTTAAATTGAGTCACACAAACTCTACGATATCGTTAGCTCGATGTGGGAAATTGGACTACTTGTCTGTAGTTAGGGAAACCACATTTTATTGTGTCTTGTCTTGTCTAAAAACACTTACTCTTCTGCTACAGTACCTATATCGGCATAGCCCCTTCGTGATGCCAGATCTACTGCATTTTTCTTAACTGTTTTAACTGTACGCTAAGTACCACATACCCGTAAATGGGATTTCTTTTTGTTTTTTCTTAATTATTTTTTTGTGTAATTACCTACATAAATTAGGCGGGTGAATCACGTATGTACATGAAGACCATGTCATACCTCGTGTATCACACACAACCCTCGCCCTAATGCGATAATAGGGCTCTTAGCGCACTTATTACACAATTACCATTAATTTACTGACGTGACTGACGTACACAAATCTGGTACTGACGCGGTAGTTATGAGTGGGACATACTCGTAGATAGAATATGGTAAATTTCAAAATCTTTAATCAATGAGTATTACAAACCTAATCGATCTTGTTTGTTGTAAAAAGGCGCTTCTTACTACATCAAGACACAAAACATTGTTACTGACCCAAACTTGCAATCAACCTAGAAATGGACATACCATTGAAACAACCTTTAACCTGATTAAAAAGTCACAAATGGAAGTCTTAGTGGTGCAGCAATTATATCCAAATAGCCTCATTAACTAACGATATAGATTATTATTATTATTTAAGCATTTATAAATTGATTGACTTAAGTCATTATAGTATCAAAACTCATTGTAGACACTACAGGTTGCCGTTTTAGTTGTTATTATAATATAATTGTTTTGTCTTTTAGAATTTAACTTAAAATAAAATAAGTTTTTGTTGGGTGAAAGATGCTTTTCTATCGGTTGGCCATACAACGGTAAGTGCTTGCAACTTATTTCTGGTTTTCCTTGAAACATAGTTTAGTTCTTTTAAAAGTAGTGTAGTTTCTATTTTAATGTCCCATTTTTATTCTATAAAAGTACCGTTTCTTTTTATATATGTTTCTATATAAATAAATTAAGTATAAATTATTGTTTTCAGATTAATCGACTATTTCAAATTAAATGAGCTGTTCAAGAAAGATGAAAAACTATTTATATTATTACGCAAAAAGAAAAAAGTTTATCCTAAATTGGTGCTGAAAGCTGATCAAACTTTAATTTTTTACATATCCATGTTGCTTTCTATGATTGGTCCATTAATTTGTCTGAGTATTCCATTTGCTGCATTAGATTCACCTTGTGACATATTTAACGAAGAGGAACTGTATCATTTTCATGGACCATGTAAACTGGTCGAGAAATATTATTTGTTATTAGATTATCTAATTATAATACTTATTATTGTTCTAATATTAGTAACTATAAATACATTGTCAGATGCTATAGAAAATACTAAAATTGATATCAGTCCTTGGGTAGAGAGGGGAAAATATATTGTTCCCAAACATGATTTCGACACTTGCCCAACGTGTAGAGAAAAATATCAATATTTTCCAGACTCTATCAAATGGTAAATAGAATAAATAAGCTACAAGTCTGAGGGAATAATAATTACTTGTAAGTACGTATCTAATAAAAATAATACCAGCAAAGCTTTAAAGTGATAAGAGATAAGTATTTTAGAAACAAGAAAAAATGGTCAATGTATCGTTCGTCATAGGTGCCTATACATGCAGAATTACTTAATATTTTGAGTATGTAAGAGGTACTCGTAATAATTGTAAGGTTATTACTAAATAAATAATGTGAATATGAATATGATTGTTGTTACTTACTTTTAATAATATAATATTTGCAATTAGATCATGAAGGTTAATGACAACATTTCTATTCAATCTGTCATTATGATTTTGACCTATTTTTCACTGGTGAAAGTAAAGAATGTAAGTATTGGAATACTGCATTACTGCGTTATCTCATCAGGTATTCCGACTACGACTGAATATTTTACAATAATTGTAAGAATAATTCAATTATTATGTTTGGGCCAGAAGTAAGTACTTACCTATCAAAAGACTTTTTGTTCGACAATATTATACGTGCCTACGATTTTATTGCATTATTTTTCAAATAGGTATGAGTATACTATCATAATAATTATATAAATATATACTATTTATAATAATAATAATTATAAATTAAATAAATTTGAAATAAATATCCTTATAAAAGATGTAGGTGAATAAAATATACTTTACTCAATTTCCTGTTGACACCAATCAAATTTTCGAAGCTTGAAAAATTCATGAGGGACTACGAAAAGTATACTTACCTAACATAAAACTGTGATACACACACAAGCAGTTAGTTTGGCAAACATATTCCGCTAGCCTTTAAAGAGGTACTCCTTGACATCGATTAATCAGATTTGTACCCTCCTCGCTGCCTCCTCCTTAAAATATTGTTACTTATAAAATCTCCTTTTTCAATTTAGTAAAATTTCCTGTCACCTGGTTATGCTTATGTTTTTTTTTTAAATATACAATACTAGTCTGCTGATATAAATTATTATTTATCTCAGTTACGAGTATTGTGCGTGTAATCGACTCAGATATTTGGAAGGGGTGAACAGTACCAATTCATATGATTAAAATTATATGATATATGTAGATTATTGTATTGAGTATTGCGTTAATTGATTGATGATTGCCAACCTATAAGTATAAAACACTTATATACGAGTACACCTATAATAACCCAAAAAAGCCTTCACTTTTCGAGTTCGCTAACTCAAAACAGAGTGAGTCTCAAACTAAGCTAGCTTATTCGCTCCTTCTTGGGCGCCGTTAAAACACAGGATCTGAGGATCAGTGGAATCTCAACCATTCGAGCAGAAGGTTTTATAACTCGAATACATAATTTATTGCTGGAGTCAGCTCGAATATACGGAAACTTGGAAATTAGTTTTGCTTAATTCTCAGTTATGCTTGTTGATAAAATTTAATTATAAGTTAAAAGAACCACAGAAAATATGTATGGCTAATTGATTTTACCGGGTATCCCAGAAAGTACTCGTATGGATCAAACTAAATACATTATTGAAAAGATCATTATACCAGTCAATATAACCTCGTAAGTGGTTATCCGATTTATACGATTCAAAAGTTCATTCTCTTTCATTTTTAAGTATGTAAATATATAAAACATTTATTTGCAAGAACTATGGTAAATATAGGCTATGGTAGGTAATAGGTCATACATATTCTGCCATATTGATTTGGCGTGCAAAAGTTCATTTGTTCCTTTTAGTTCACCATGCAAAAGCAAACCTTTCTTGATAGCCAGGTTCATGTACGGTTCCTGATCAGTATGGCTGTTTATATCAGTTCTAATTCATCCTGATCAGAAAGATTAACTTGTGAACTTGTTGTCTATGAAACTTGTTATAGGGAATTTTAGAACTAGGTTTTATACTCAATTACTTTCTGGGCGACGATGGTACCATTACCTACATATGTAGCATAATATTTATTACCTACTTAACGTACTTATTCAGGTTCTCTCTCTCTCTTCTCTTCATCTCGATGTTCCCCAGGTTGATTCGTTTTATGCTTCAAATCTTTATTTTAGTTCCTTGTTCGTAGTTCAAAAGGATTCGGATAAAGACATCTCGGTTGAATCTCATAAATCTCCGGAGATTGAATGTAGAAGGAGCAATAAAACTTGGCAGATTTTCAGACCATTTTAGAATTCCATGCATCGAAAGTGAAAAACCGAACCTCTATGGTAAGATTTCACTGTCCATTCCTTTATACCGATCGCGCATCCTTTCTTTTTGTTCGATGGATGCTATGACTGTAGGTACCTAGTATTATTACTAGAAATGTCTTTAAATAGATACCTAACCTAGGTAGGTATAATTTTTAAGATTAAATGATAGTAATTTTTATCAATGTAAAAAGTTCAACTACACATAAAAATGTTGTAACGCAGATAAACTGAAAATACCTTATTTAGTTTTTAAACCACTGAAAACATTGTACATTATCACATGATTATAAACACGAATATGAATTAAGGTATCAGTCGCAAATTGTGAATAATGTAACATGTCATCAACCGATATGTGTATAAAATATGAATTATTCATACAATACCTCAGCACACCACGTATCAATTTAAATAGACACCCCTCAACTAAGACATGCAAGATAAATGCAGTTCAAATAAAAATGGTTGTTCCAAAAACCTCTGAATTCAACAGAACCAATTTTCGAAGACCCTTCTTTAGGTAGAGAATTTTTGAAGAAGAAACTCTTCTAAAGGTGGATGTGTAAAACTCATTGGCGATATACAATAGCAAAGGCATCAATCATGGTAAGATTACAACCATGACGGTTTCAAATCAATGTGGGGTTACGTTAGGGGATTGAGTATAAAAATTTAAATGAGTTTTTCTATAGGTAATGTCGACATTTCATAACGACATATTTTGATGTTTCTAAATTAGAATGACACTTCTGTACTTATACAATTTTGCTTCAAAACACCTAGGTATAGATAAGCTTGCTAATATAATCATAAGCAATAAAACCATCCAAGAATAATAATTCGGATTACATAAACAAATAAAACTCTCAGTTGCCATTAAAATATTTTATCTGTTATGAATATAATCCTGGTTTTATGTGCGATCTTAAATTTGAACCGTTTTAAGGGCAACAATAAAGAAGGCATAAAATCCAAAGAAACTGTTTGAAAGGATTATCTTTGCCTCCCCTTACTTTTTTATTGTTATATCAAGGGTCTAATTATAGCAAACCCTTCTTTAGGTTGTATTACTCTTGTTTTCACCTGTTTCTTTGTGTTATTTATTTTATTTATCTCCTACTCTTGTTTTCATCTGTTTCTATGTGTTATTTATCTTTTATAATCAATTTTGATTAGTCACACACCAAAACTTTTCTATAGGACCGCTCTGACCGCATTAAATTAAGTTACGAAACAGTATAAAGTGTGAACGCAATTTAACTTTTGAACTGAAGACCGCCGGACTCTTGGGACAAGGTGACTTTGATAGATGGTATGAATTTAATTTATATTTCTGACTTAGAAAATGGATACTTGTACCTACACATAACTTTAAAGCAGTAGTAATACACATATTAAAAACCGGACAAGTGCGAATAGACTCGCGCCCTGAAACTGGGCTGAATTACTTAGATAGGTACAGTCGACCACAAGGTATAGTATACAATCTGTCAATAACCTTCGATTAAATCTCAACCATATGATACATTTTAGATTCTCAAATATTGACGTTTTGGGTAGGTTGACCTGTGGTCGACTGTACCTAAAATATTTTAACGAAGTGAAAGTTGCGTTATAATTTAAAGGTAGACAGACATAGTGTGTACGTCAAAAAAAACAATATATAAAGACAACTATAATAAATATGCATATACATATACATATATACACATATAAGTACACATATAAGTCCCTTACACACGAAAATGTAAATTTTGACTTAGATAGGTGCCTTATGCACTGGGTAACTTAATAGCAACAACAGTGCAATACATTTTGGATATCTTTATTATTGACGAAATAATCGCGGTTCCATAAGTCCTCAAGGTTAGTTGCGCATCGAAAACCCTCATACAATGTAATTAGATGTCAATGGGCGACGATGATCACTTACCATCAGGTCCTTTGCTCGTCTGCTGTCTATAAACAAAGTTTAAAAATAACATTACAGGTAGGTAAGTAAATACCTATATATCAATTAACAACCGCGGTAAATATTTAAAATGATATGGTAAGTATACCATAGCAACGTCGAGACTGCGACACATTAATACGAAATTAGTCAACATTAAATCGTACGTGGCAATAAATTCATATCGAGCTGTACCAGTAATTCCACTAGACAAGACCGCTCCACCGCTGTACACAGCAACCGTACAACCCAGGGTTGTATTCGGGAGGTTTACTACTCGTGTTTAGGCAGGGACGTCGCTAGTAATGCATTTAAAAAAATGAGGAATAATAATCCCAAGGCATACTGTATTTCTGGAAGGTAGACGAGTAGATGGCGAGCTTTTTCTTTATTTTTAACGGCGGAGTTGAAATCTTTTTAATTTTTTATTATTGTATAAAAACACTAATAAATACAAAGTTTTAGGCACAGTCGACCACTAGCTAAAGTATACTCGTACCATCTGTCAAAACCCTTCGATTAAATCTCAACTTTATAATTTGCGCAATAAAGTTTATTTCAGATTCTCAAATTTTGAGTAGGTTGTTTTGGGTAGGTTGACCTGAGATCGACTATACATGATAAGTGATAACGTCGCGGTCAAATAGTGATGTCATAATATAATAGTAGAGAATTTTCATAAATATTCTATTTTCCGCTTTTCTTTTATTTACAATGCCTGAAGAAAACCTTTTGAAATTATTTAGTGTTAATGGAACCCACTTAAGACTTATTTCACATTAGGTCCGGGGTATGATTTATTCAAACTCCCCACAATAATAGGAATCCAACAATAACTCATTTGTCCAAATCGGTTGAGCCGTTTAGGCTCTAGGTAACATACAAACATTCCCTCGTAGTCGGGTAAAAACATGGCAACATCGCGAAATATCTATTCATTTAAAACAAACGCAGTCGATATTAATAAAGAGCTCACGGCGATATTACGTAGTGGAATATCGACAACCAATTTATACAACTGTCGTGAACAATTTATATCGAATGCACTAATTCCACCTGAAGTCTAGTATGGAACAAAATTTACATAGGTTCTCGTATGTGCCTACCTTCTACAGAGAACATTATTTCCCGTAGTATTATTTATTACATCTTCTACTAAGTCGTATTCTTCATTGCTGAGGGTCGTAATCGAACGACCCTCGTGGCATATTTAATGGGGTGGTTTGCCGTTGCCATCCCCATTGCACACACTGGTTATCTCAGTGTGCAGGTTTCCTCACGATGTTTCCCTTCTCCGTCAGAGCAGTCGGTAAATGTAAGTACGTAAATCTTTAAAAAAAGTGTAATGCTCATTGGTACATAACATTGCATGGTTTCGAAGTCGGACCTCCCGCATGGGATTCCGACGTCATAGCCACGGACGCTATTTATTACATATAATAGGTTCATAGGCTGATTATGATTATGATGTTGAAAGTACCCTAAGAAATGTAGCCTAGTGCGTTGCAATTTTTCAAAATTTCGAATTCTTATTACATAATATGGTCAAAGACAAGGTATGTTAACTTACGTACCTATTTATAAGTATCTTAGTACGTATCTTAATTTTAATTTCAATATATTAAAAAGAAAAGTATCTGTAATTTTTTTCTTCTAATATTATCTCTGTTAGCCTATACCTAATAGGTATAGAAGTACGCAACCTGTAAACAACAACTACTTGATGTATTACCTGTACTACTACATAAATTATAGGTACATGTAATATTGATAAATGTATGCGGTGTCGGCTGTCAATATTGTCCAATGCTAATATATGGCCACCGTTATGATTTACGATCATCACTTCATTAGGTTTAAACTGATTCTATCTATATTATGTAATCAATGCATCTGACTATAGGTAAGTAAGTAAGTAAGTGCCTCCATATGTTTATGAGGTATCATTGTAACTACGCATGGTAATAAAAATTAATTTTGATAGATATTAATCTAATAAAAAATATCAATTTGAATCAAAAACTTACAAATATAAGCACTAAGAAACAAAGTACAAGTAAAAGAGTACACTTTTAAAGGAAAAGTTCCCCGAACAAAATTAAAGTGGACTCCTGGATATTTGCAAGAGATAAGTACTTTCTGAAGTTGTATCATGTATCATGTTTATATCTAAACGAAAAATACATAAAAGCATCATCCAATTTGGGAGAGCATCGTATACATTCAATTGTATGCCATTCCTGAACGTTTCCTATTCAAACATCACAATATTTAGATAAGGTACCCTATTTGCTTTCTATTTCGCCAAATAATCTTTTCAAAGGAACTCGAAAAGTGAATTGGCGTATATTCCTCTAGGTATCTATTTGATTACGTTTGTGTATATTTTGTAAATGTTATCCTTGGCAGAGTGCTTCTTGCTTTCACGATAATTTCTACTATTTTCAATGCAAACTCACGTGGCTGTCCTGTAACTTTCATTTAGTTCAAATCCTCTAAATACCAACACCGGTTTATTCACTGGTATTTTCGCTACAAAAACTCCGAAAATGAATATTTATATGCCACTTTCAATAACCCATTTCTACCGTACCCGTACAATGGACCGTTGCACTCCAAAGTTGTGGTATTTAAGTAATAACAGGAAGCGATGCAAGATCGTTCCTAATAGTAGAAAAAAATATACTAAGGTTTGTATTTTTAATGAGCTAGTAATAATTAACATGGCTTTTATTCCGCCTTTAAATCTAAATTAACAACAAAATAATCAATTCAATTGCCAATGGGGGTTTTACCTAACTTTTTACTAAATACAAATTATGCAAGTTTGTTTCGATTTTGTACTATTTACATTTATTAATGATTTTTTTCTACTCGTATAGTCTAGTTCTGTTAAAGGATTATTCTCATTTTTCTAGCATTAAGCCTGCGGTTCTACCCCCGAAACCTCACCACGTGACTATAGTATTAGAATTTCTTTGGGCGAGCCCTGAAGTCACCTCCCCTCTCCTCACTACCAATTTTTGTACGGTAACGCGACTGCCTCTCGTGGTGTAAGCCAAGCGGTTACTCGTCTACATTTCGCCACTGTACGCATTAACAGTACATCACAAGGCTCCACGGACACTCGTGCCGACTACCAGTGCATACTAGTTGTTAATTTTGCAGGAAACGCCTCTCCTCTTGTGGTTTATTCGTGCGGCATGGGCTCTAGAGAGTGATTTAAGGTCAATGTGCTAGACTTCGTGACTGGACCCGGTTGTTCATGGGAAGCAATAGTAGTATAGTTTAAAGAAGTGTCGAGTTGTATGTTGGGACATACTGATCCAATGATCCTATTAATAGGTAGATATCCTTTAAACGTACAATTCCTTTGATTGTGCATTAAACAATTCGCTCGTCACCCCGATCTGGTTACGCCACTCCATCATGACTAGACCTAGTTCAAAATGGCACATACATAACGTTTATACTAAATATAAAAGATATGAAAATTTATCTGTCCTTTTATCCGTTTAGTTTTCTTTTACAGGCGAACAAATCACTTCAAGCATAAGGTCATTAATGGCTGTTTATTTGAATTCTTCCACAATTAATACATAAAACTTTATATAAATCCACAAAGCCTGAATAATTAGTATGTGGATTTTGATGATTGCAAGATCCACATCGGACGGCAACTGTGAATTCTAATTTTAAGTGCGAAGGGCACACTGACAGCCCAACGTAGTTTCTAGAAACAAATGTGTTTCGATGTCAGCTAGCACAGGTAGTTCAAAAATGCCCGCAATATATATTCGATCTTAAAAAATGATAAGTTAAAATCATTGTGCAATGAAAAACAAAACACCACAAATACCAAGGTGTGACATTTTAACCCCTGTCTACCAGATCGTGACGTCAGTGCGACGAGATAACGGGGTCTAATCATGACCTGTGATCCTAAAACAATTCTAGAACCTATAAAGACTGTATGGGCTGCATATTTTTCTGACATTTAATACGTCTGTCAGAATTAATCAAACTGCATAATCCAATGCTGCCATGCAGAGGCGACGGCGTCATGTTTCCCACATGTGAGCAGTTTCAATCAACAGAGTGGTCATACAAACCAAGCCTGTGCGACAGCTGTGCGGCAGTGACGGGTTAATTTCGTATGCTAATGTACAGGTTGCATTGCGCTATTACGATATGATGTGGCACCCTTGGTTTGCGAAAATACTACGTTCTTACATCGGGCGAGTTCCCTCTACATCACGAACTTGTATGAATGTGACTTCTTTTATACTTCATTCATATGAAAATGTTAAAATAGGCAACAGATATACTATAATTATTATAATATTGTAGTTTACAACTCCAACCAACATTTATCCATATATATTTAATTTAATATAGAGAAAATTCTCTCAGAGATGTCAGGTCCTATTACCGGAACGTTCAATCGATCTGATAGGTCCATTTCCCCGAATGTACACTCCCCGAATGTCCACTTCCCCGAACGTCCACTTTCCCCGAATGTCCATTCCCCGAACGGAAGTGACAAAGTGAATGTCAAAGTGACACATGTCAAAGTGACATGTCAAAATGACAAAAGTATTGAGATTCGCGTGTGCACTCACAAAAAAAGGCCCAGTTACATTGGAAATGCATACCTGCCGTAACTTTAGAAATTCAAAGAGGGTTATTAATTCTAGATTAAAAAATACTATTCTTATTAATATTACACTCCGACAGTGTTCCTGGTCGAGTTTATCTGTCATCATCGCCTTAGTTCAAAATATCAATTTATACAGCAAAGTTATGATTTGGGCACAGTTTTAACTATATTTTACAAGTATCTACATTAACATTAACAACAATATTATGTTAACAACATTAACAATTATAATGCACAGTCTCACCTCACCTTTAACTTCTCTAAAGAGGGAAGTTTGTGTTTAGGCGAAAAAAGTGAGTTACAAATAGTAACACCGTAGATATGAATGTGTAATTACACGAACGGATTTCAGTATGAACCTTTTTTCTGTTTTCATTTGGGAAACATATGCTGCTCGAAATTTAATTAGATAGGTATGTTGTTTCATAAAAACAACCCACCTAACAGTGTAAACTATATTATTTTTGCTTGTAGGATCTACAGTAACAACAGAAACCAGGAAATTTAACCGAAAAATTATAATTGGGAACGCTTTCATTCAGTACTGGGTTACAGCATAAATTCATAACTACCAGTGGTTAGAAAAGCAATAGAAGATTAAAATACTACACAGAAAACGCCGACTAGAAATGTCTCTATTATGTACTCGTATAAGTACCTATCTACTAACAATTTCAAAATTGTTTTTAAGCTAGATCCATCATGGATCTGACCAATGGATCTACTGAGAACGATCGTAACTGACGAACACTATATTTTCTAAGTAATAGCTGTCTATATACCTACTCGGTTTGTATGTATTCCTTTGCTTAACATTCCTTTTGTTAGGTCTCTAATTAAAAATCGTCTCAGTATTCCTGAAATGTTTTTATTTAACTTCGCTCGACTCAAAAATGGTATTAGCAGAAACAGTGTTGGCTGCAAATAAATCATGCGAAGTGACGGCGGGACCACGCCTCTGCATTACTAATACACCCTGTGTAAATAAGTGCTATGGAGGAAATCTCTTCTTTATCCTTTCGAGGTAAGTGCATTGGCTTAGAGCTAGAGACAGAAGTCGTTCCGAGTCCGTTCTTTGATTCGAATATTGCATGGAAAATAAGTTTGACTAAATTAAGTAGCTAGGTGCTTACTTAGGCACCTACTTCAACTTTTCCACCAGTATTATAGACGTATCATATTCAGTAGAAACAGTTTACAAAACTGCACAATGTCAATTTAAAGATAACTGTATTTCTTAACGAAAATAGATAAATACTAAAATTAATTTATTTCCACCATTGTTTCGCCAACAAAGAGTTTCAGATTCATTAATTTAAAATCTTAGCAACAATACCGTATAGTCGTTAGCTGAAAGGGTTCCGTAGTTGGCGCTGAATAGAGAAGATACTATCCTCTGATAGTGAGAAGACATTAATCATTTGCCTTCGGAAAACGAAGAGACAAAATAAAGTATTTTCGTTAGTTTTCGCGTATTTGGTAATAAAGATTTATGTTCCTTATATCAATGTATCTAATTTTACATAAATACATTTTTTGGGACGTGTGCTTGTGATTTATAAAATAAAATCGATATTAAATTCCGTTTGTGATTAGTAGTAATAGGTTGGTATGCAAAGTAGGAGTACAATTAAACGACAATAATTAAGAATATAGAGTGTAAGGGAAAAAGTACCAAAGTTCATGGTTAAGAACAACTGTACTGGAAAAAATCTGAATTTGAAATAATTTTGCAGATTTCCCATACTAATCAGTAGTTAACTGTCTATTTTCGCGTGTAAAACAACCAAATAATTTTTATTTCGAGTAAGTTCTTCATGTAACTTATACTACTACTTAAAATAAGTAAGTAGTATAAGTTATAGGAATAAAATCTTATTGTTCCTTTCTCTGAGAAAAATAAATGGGTATAGTTAAAGCAGCTTTAACTCTATGCTTATAAGAACGTTATCCAAAGCCCGTGGCTGATATAAATGACATGCAGTACAGACAGGCTTAACTTAATTTTCCTAAACGTACAATATTACAATGTAACTAAATAGCGTTGACAAATCCACCTCAATATATCAGCGGCTCTGAATGGACCGAAACACAGTAATTACGCGTCAAACAAAGGGACGTATGTAAATATAGCGGTATTGAGCGGACAGACAGACGTATGCGAAAATTATACGATAGTATCGCTACTACCACTCTTATTGGGGATACTGCAGTAGACCTAATAACACCTCCAAACGATTCTGTAAATACTTCCGCCACTTTTCCACCATTGCCTGCTCTTAGTGGGTACAAACTGTTACTCTAAAAATTCGACACCCCTTCACTTAGACCATTGAGCATGGATGAAAGAAAAATTAGTCTCCCTTCCCAGAGGCGGGCGTTTGTTCCTTCATGCCATTGAGGTTTACACAAAAACTACTGCTTTGATTATAAAAATTATTTCACTTGTAGATGGTTTACAGTTTACACTATACACTAATACGGTTTTTGATATGGAATCATATGACGACACACTCGCCTCGTACTGGTGGATATTTAGGCTGAGCACCCCGTAACGAAATTGGCAACTTTGACCATTAACTTGGCAGCCGATCAACCTACAAGGTCGCTCGATATATTTACTACCAACGGTGATCACAGTTCTCGATATTACCATCAGTCGCTTCCAGGCGTTGCTTACGTGAAGGTGTTTTGTCGCAAAAAAAAAACACCGCTCCGCAGTAAAATTGTAATAACTATGTCAAAAATAGTCAAATTCGATAAATTCAAAAACTAGTAAGTTGCCAGTGAGTTTATCTTAAAAAAACTGGTTGTGACCAGTAGAGCCCACCAAGTAATATTTATTTTTCAAAAATCTAGAAAGCACCATGCCGCATGCAAAATGTCGAGACAAAGCAAGAAAACGAAAACTGAGCTTGAAAACCGTCAAGACAACGCATCTACTGATTGAAAAAAAACTGACGATTCTGCACAAAATGGCGGTCGATGAAAATATGATGGACCGAGTCGAAATTTGAAGCGTTCGCTATCCCCGGTTGTTGGGCCGTCTGAAATGACTTCTAAGCCCGCACATTGATTCCATGTCTGACGGCAAATACCTTCTGCCGGGGTGTTTTTTTTATAGTTTGAACATTTTTGTTTCTGAGAAAACCTCAACGGTTTAAGCAAAGAGGGGGGTCAGATATTTAGGGTAACAGGCCGTACAACTTGATTTAATACAGTAACTAATCAATAAAATTATTTACACTATTACAAACTTATCTTATTTTATTTAAATATAGACGAATATAAATGGTTTTTATTAATTTCGTCAATAAAAACATCAAAAAAAAAACTTATGAAAAGCCTTAGTCAAAAATTCCGCCCCGTGTCGACCCTGGCGCAAAGGTCCCCATGACGCTCGCGGCATTGCCACGCTGAATCGCCACGGCCAACCTCTGCACCAAGAACGACCCGGAATCAATAAAATATACGAAGAAGTATATAAACCTATTATTTCATTCTTGAGGGCAGAATGAATTAAGAGAGTCATTTCACGTTTGCTCATCGTTGACACTCGTTGGGATAACATGTAATATAAGTATAAGTACTTACTTAAATTGAAGTAAGTAGGTATATATAATTTTTAACTTGAAAATGAAATCAAGCCGAGACGAGAAGATTATCTATAGGTACCACAAGAAATCGTTGTTTCAATAGGAAATCGAACTCAGAATCATCAATCCTTATTAAGATTGCCATCGAAAATTGAAAGAAAATTTCTTTCCACGTAGCTCTTTAATAGATAATAAATGATTATTATGACTGAACATAATTTGTGGTCTTAAAGTGGACGAAGGTTACTCAATATTTGACTTTTAGAATAAACTTTATAGATATTCAAAATTGACTATTACGAAGCTGTGAGAAACTAGCTGAAAAATTAGAAGCAAATCCGTAGTCAGTACCCGAAATGTTCCTCTAAAGGTTGGTCATTAAACAGGGATTTGAAGGGTCGAGTGGACTGAAATAAAGTTAGTCTCGGGACTACAGACTGGGAACTACGTAACTAATACACGACCTACCTAAATACTGTTAGGTCTTTATACTCAATTGAGGGCTAGCGAACAGGTAATTAAAGCGACATTAATAGTAAATAATGTTCACTGATGTGATACACTTTTCAATGGCTTTACCACAGATTAATAACCTCGTATATATTGCTACGATTTTACATCGGCAAGTAGGTAAGTTGTGTTGCATATTAAACACTGGCTATAATGACTACTGGCTATTTTTTTATCTTCATTTAATATATTGTCACATTGATGTATCACTCTCATGGTTTTGTTTTATATTGAAGCAGTCACAAAATAAAAATTATGAATCTCCTTTGGCCACTTACTCTGCTTTAATTTCAATAAGTTGTTGTTGTTGTTTTGTAAATTAATTATTTTAGCTTATTTTAATGTTAATTATAGATAGATATTTAAAATAAATATGTATTGGACTTGGTAGAATAGTGTTATCTATTTTATTTTGCACTGTTCTAATTGTTTTTGGTACTGAACTGTTTTAGAAATAACAGTATCTATTTTTTTCTAATTTTTAGAAACTTTCAATCGTGCTTTTGAGAAATCTATATCGATAGATACTTATATTTAATTGAAAGCCTCCCAAAGCCTTCGAACATCCACTTTCCTAAGATGCAATGAGGTGACGCCTCGGTGGTCATTAACTTTACTACCTCTCGAAGAGATACATTCATGAATGAAATCCAGTCACCACGAGGTGCGCTGGAATATATAATTTATGGCACCCACGTCTGCTGCACCACGATAACCCGGACACGAGTTAAACCTACACTTCAACGTAACTTAAAGTGATGATAAACTCCGGGAACGTTACGTATACGTGGACCGGATTCAGATTAACTTCAGAATACCTAATAATACCGGTACAATAACGATAACATTGAAAACAAAATTCATAAGGACTTTCACTCAATATATGAACTACGTTTCATAAAGAAACTGATATAAAAAATAATAAGTGATCTAGAGCGAACAATTTGTAGGGCAAATTATTTTTCAAACAAAAACCCTTTTCTTTTGTAGAAAGTTGTCTTTTGTTAAAATTTTGGCAAATGATTAACAGCCTGTATAGGAAAGCACGCTATTTACGCACGTCGTCAAGCTAGCGATATATAAAAAAATATATTATATTCTATAATATTATGTAATTAACTAATAATATTCCATTACCAACCCTAAGCGTTATCTGATATGTAGGTAGGTATACTGGACTGGGGAGCACTTTATTTTCTGCATGGTTGAGTTGTCTTTACCACTAATTGCCTGCAGCCAATTGGCTAATAGAAAAAATCAAAGAGCACGGCAATGTGGGTTTGAGTGACCACTTGACCGTTAAATTGTCATCCTTTGCTTAAGATTTCCTTACGTTTCACCATGTGATATTTTACTAAATATGTACCAAATTAGAAAAAGCTACCGAAAGCAAATTATCTATGTCGAATTGAAGGAACTTGAGAATGTGAAGAACGTCGACCAAACCATGAATCTAATTATTATATTCCTTTATATCTATACGTGTATCATTTAAGGTTGTATTTACATATTTAAAATGAATTCCTTTAGAAATGGATATCAGAATCCAACAGTTTATTATATAAAATTCTTTATAACGGAAGCATTTCCCCATAAATTACAATACTGACTGTTTATATATAATATAATATTGACATATTTTTGTAAGAAGCATCAGTATTTCATATTTTGTATCTTTATAAACCGTACAGCATACTATGGCCGTATTTTGTGTACATACTCGTATCGAAGGGTTACTTTTGATGTATAGTTGCCATAAAGGTAAAGAATTCTATTTAGTTAGGGGTGGTATCGCTTACTCGTCGATAACTTTTATGTTATAGGTAGATACAATCTAAATGTTTCTTACAATAAAAAAAGTTACAGAATAGTTACCTAGAAATACGTGTAATAATGTTAAACTCATTCTTATACTATAGTAAATAAAGGACAATGACTTTTTTAGCCTATGATTCAAGACATGCGACTTATATAGGTACGATAATTATTAGAGTATTTTATCCTAAAAATATTGCCCTTTGCAATTGATTCGAAAGATAATGTAGATTTGTAAATGGAAAAATAGAACATAGATACATTTTAAGAATTAAAACCCTGATTTACTTCTATTATAATCATTGTTTCTGTATCCGGAAGTAAGTACCTACGATATTCATGTACTGGTCATTCGTGAACATTAATGAATATTTCCGTCAATATGCAAGTTTCTTGCTCAAGTATTACCTACCTCGTGTTTCACGATAGGTGTGTATATACTCGTAACTATTAATTTAGTTATTAGATAAGTATCTACGTGGGGCGGTGCAAAAATTGTTAGTCAACGGCTTGTTATCAACAATTGTTTTACTTTTATTATCCCTTGGAGGCCAGGCCAGGCTGGCGTACTTTAGTTATATTTTTAATTATTTGTTAAAAAATGTCTGTCACTTTTCAATCGCTACGATGGAGGTAACGCGGGAAGCATTTCGTGTTATGATATATTATGATTTTAAACGAGGATTAACATATAGTGAATCACATGGAAACTTAATCAGTGCTTTTAGGGAATTGAATTCATCACTTGCCACCATCACCTATTGGTTTCGTGAGTTTAAGCGCAGTCGGAGCGACCTAAAAGATGACCTTATACCGGGGCGACTACCAACGGCAGTCACTCAAGAAAACGTCATCGGGGTGGAGTGGCTAATGAAGGAATATCGCAACATTACCAAACGCGAGATTCAGGTTAAACTGAAAATTGGATCACAGGCAGTTTCGACCATTTTACATTACCATCTTAAAGTTAGGAAGGTTGCATCGCGATGGATACCCCACTCTCTCACAGAAGAGCAGAAAGTCCAACATGTATACTGGTGCCAGTTTACGCTAGATAAATTCGACGGAGGTAGCTCACAACAGGTGTCCTACATCTTGACATCCGGTGAATCTTGGATATACAGCTACGACCCGCTTACGAAACAGCAATCGACAGAATGGGTATTTGAAGAAGACGATTAACGATTGAATTAAAATTAATGAATACGACCCAGTAAGGTTGTTCGCGATCGAAGCGTCAACATAGCCATTGGCATAATTTTTCACCAAGTAAAGCTGGCGCTCACATGGCCGCCAGAACCATGTACTTTTGAACCCATTCGGACGTGCAATTGCTACTACATCCCCCTACAGTCCTGACTTGGCTCTCTTTTTGTTCCCCACGTTGAAGAAATCTCTGGAAGGAAGGAAATTTACGACCGCGGACGGAGCAGTAGACCAATTTAGGCGACTTTTTTTCGACCTTCCGTAAGAACAGTTTTTCACATGTTTTGAAGGCTGGTTCAGTCGAATGCATAAGTGCATCGATGCCGTAGAGGAATACTTTGAAAAGTTGTAAATAAGCATTTGTAATATTTCTTTTATTTTCTATTTGACTAAAAAATTAATGGATCGCCCTAGGTACTTACTAATTAAGTTAATGTAATATAGCGTCAGTACCTATAATCATCTGAATATGACCGCAAGGCACAATTAACCAAACGTGCAAACCTAATTGGATCTCTGTGATAATTTGCATTTGTCAACATATAAGTATACTATATTTACAAATTAGTAAATGTGTATGAATGAAAATGTCATTTATAAAAACATATAAAACATTATAGTGAACAATGGTGTGGAGAATTCATGACGCCCCTGTAATATAGATATTTCACTAAATAAACCCTGAAAATTGAATGAACCATCTCAAGCAAATATTATGTTCCACCAAACCAATGCTCTGTCTGTCCAAACATTTGTCCAACCAAACCAATGGTCTATCCAAACATTTGACCACTGAATTAAATAGTAGATAGGTAAGTCACGTACCTCTCTACCATTTAACATAATTATTTGCCTGGACTGCTCACATCTAAATTAGTAGTTCATTTTCCAGATCCTTTTAATATCGTACTTTTTTAAACATTAATTCAGCTTCAAAATTTAGTAAAATTCTAACCAATTCCAACATAAAAATTGACTTAGGTAGTTACGAATTATCAATATGTCATCACGTCATAGTATCTATATCTTTACTACATTATGTATTTACAACTTTAACAGGTTTCAAGTGATAATTCATAAGTCATAACATAATCATAAGTTCCATCTCGCGCCACCTCGAGGCTCTATGAAATCGAGAAACGCTCCAGTCCGATAAGTCGACTGCATTTCAGCTTTCCGGACACAAAGTAACTCCTATCTTTGTTTTATAGTTCTGACGAGACCCGTACCATTGGCTCAAATTAAATCTGTTAGCCTGGACATTTTGCTACCTCACCTAAAGAAAAATCTAATTTCAATAGTAAAGACGCTAAGTGAGACACGTTTTAAGTTTTTAACAAAAATACCAGTATATTGTTCTCGTGCGTTAAGAAATATGAACATACACATAAATTCGCTCTGTATTTATTGGCTAAGTATGCAAACAATGAAGCGCAATAAATCACTTAGGTACATACTTACATGATATTAGAAAAAAATGTTGTAGTTGATGTTTACTAATTATTTTGAGTGTCAAATAATATTTAAATTTATTTTATAGATTTTTACAAAATTCGGTTTTTCTACCGCAAATAAATATTTAACGAAATGGGGTCAATTGAGACAATGGGACAATTGAGACAGACTCATTTTCATACAAATTATGTAATTTATAAAATTCTATTAATTAATCATAAAACGGCCAAATATTACAAATTTAAGATTGATTTTAAACTCTAATGAAATAAATACATCGATTCGTTGTTTTAAATTTGACGTAGCCCTTGTAAACAAAGTTTTAGTATTATTCATTTTTCTATAGCTTTCATAGTTTCGGCGCAAACTGCCCGAAAGTAAAAAGTGTCTCATTCCTCCAAGTCAAATCTTACAAAGTCTAGAATTCAAACTAGAAAATTCATTAAGTAAAAATACATCGAGGTGCTTTGAACAATTAGTAGAGGTAACTAGAAAGCCAGCTGCAGGCGAAACATGCATTATGTATAGCTTTTTATAAGTCGCTTCAGAAAATGCAATTTGAAACAAAGTATCAAGTATAATGCGAGTCAAGATTAAAAATAGCAAGAAAACACTGAGTCGGAAGTGTATAAAATCATTTTGCAAATCAGATCTCGCCCTTTGCAAGTAATGAAATACAATCTTGTTTAGACAAGTATATACCTACTTCTCTCTCTTCAACCGATGTCCACCCACTACTGATGTAAGTCTCTAATGCAGGCTGTACGGTCTTGGACTTTTCCAATCCAGTTTCCTCCAGCAGACTTTCTTATGTCATCTGCCCATTTTCCGGTCGACCTACGCTCCTGGTTCCAGTCTTTGGTCTCCATGTCATACCTAAGTAGGTATGACATGGAGAAGGTAGGTAAGGTAGGTAAGTACCTACCTATTATTATTTCATGATTTCAAAGTCATGAAAAGGAATTACTGGATCAAGAACGGATTATTCCACATTCATCATTTTATCGTAGTGCCAGAATGTAAAATTAGTTAATTATATAATAACATTACCTACATATATTTTATTAATTCAAAGTTGTAAACAGAAAAAATATGTAGTGTAAGACAACCTGGCTTAAGGTAGTAGAAAAATGCAAAGAAGGAAACAAAAGCTCGCTAATTAAACTTTAATCCAAACGAATCTTCTTTCTAATTGCTTCCATTAACTAATAACTCTAATAATAATTACGGACTTCAGAGGGAAATATTTTATTACACTTTGCCGTAATCCGTCAGACGCGGAACGTACATCATGCAAACAAAATGGAGGAAAAATTCAAAATGGACGACGCAGGTGCAATGGTTTAGCATGAGGATATTAAAATTATTATTTTTTTATTTTCGGATCTATAGCAACATACTTTGACAAAACAACAGTTTCAGCTTTTAACCGACGACAAAAAGGAGAGGTTTTCTATTCGCCGCGGTATGTAGATTTATGTATATATGTGGATTTGTCTCGAAATTTTTCGGTAATTAGAGGGCCAATTTTGATGAAATGTATTGTGTTAAGCTTGGTAGTATAATTTGAATCAGGATGTATGTATAAGTGAAAATACCTAAATCTGTTCAATTTCTGAATTATTATAGAAATGTTAGACAGGGTATCAGGCTCTAACAAGAAATAAACTTATAAGACAATGTAATGTGTATAAATATGTATCTGTAGTAATGTGGCTTTCTATTATATAACTAAATTTAGAATATTATTCAAGTTATCAACGGTAATTTACGGACATTCATATTTTCAAATTTATTTCAATTTCATTTTCCTTAAATTTCTTCAGTGAGACGATGAAAAAGTTATTCATAAAATGAACTCAGCATCCTTAATTTTTACGAAAATGATACGGATATCATCCTAGTAGATATTTAAAAAAAACGTCATAAGTTTTAGACTGGATCGCGACAAAAATTCACTTTGAACCCCCCTGATGCACGATCTGCGAGCGCGGCAACCGGCAACTAAGTCAGCTTAGATTGACCCAAAGAATAATTGTGCGAAGCGGCGGCTTCGACATCTTATGTCAATTATTTTTTTGTATGGAGCGTTCCACAAGACCCTTACTATGGAAAAGCTCTTCCGCGCGACACTCAATTGTTTTTAACGTACTTATGAGTAACAATTAAGTGTCTCACCATAGAGAGATAATAATATTTCCAGTGTGTAAATCTAGAATAATATGGCTTTATAAGAATATTTTTATGTAATTAAATTTACATTACTTTTAACGTTATCGACGATAACAGATCTAAATTCTTGTTATCAGTTTTACATTATTTTAATTTAGCGAATTTCTTCAACGGAATTGTGAAAATAATGTTCCAATAATGAATTAGTCATCCTTTATTTATACAAAAACGATACCAAATATGGTAGGTGTGTTATAATTTTATTACAATTTGCAATTTTATAACGATGTCGTTATAATTTTTTTACTTGCGCACGGAAGAAGGACACTTTGGCCCTCTCCCACTCGCAGAGGAGCGGTTATATGCGTGGGCTCTAATCTTCAAAATGATCCTTTAGGTGTCCTAAATACGTGTGATAATTTTCACATTCTTTACTCAAACTTCATGATTCATTATGAATCTCTGTAACACCCTTTCGAAAAATAAGTGACCAACAGAATACTTAGGTTATATACAAGATTTTTAAAAATCCTACTTGTTTTCACTTACGTACGTTACCGAGGAGGTATTATGTGTCTAAGTCAGATGCTATTTTATATTTACCAGCAAGCAGTAGCTTGAAATTCACATGGGATAATATAGAGGTTTAACTAGCAGAAACCATAAAACCTATTGAGTGTTCGAATCGTAAAGTGCGAATTTTCAGCGCGATTGCACTTCTCGATCTATTCATTGCATTTTATGACGCCCGCTCACTTGCGAAACGTTAAATCCTGTACTGTTTATTGTTCTCATAAGTATCTACTCGTCATGCACCCATAAGTTTCTATAGATTAACCGGTTTTGGATCCGATTTTTTACTTTAATTCTCAAGTTTTCAAATTATGTTTAATAATACCTATCTAAAGTATACCTACCTAAGTAAGCCATTCTTAAAATATGTATAAAAAATATGACATGCTATACAACTCAAGATGTAATATTTATGGTGAACTAGCACCCACAGTGCAATGTGGATGTTTTAAAACCTCAAAATTAACAATGTGAAGTGGTACAGTTTTGATGTACCTACTAGTGTCATTCTAGCATGTACCGTGTCGTTGCGGTCATAAGTGCCGAGTCGTGCCGGCCGTAAAGAATAGCACCACCCCAACTCTTCCCGTGAGCGTCGTACGAGGCGACTAAGAGATTTTGTGGATACTATTCTACATACAGTAGACGGCGATAAGCTCGCTACCTATCACATTTGTCCACCAAATCTTACGGCGAAAAGTGGGAACTACCTATGATGAAGGTGGTCCCTCTGTCTAAACCCTTGGGGATTATGGACGTGAGAGTTATGCTTAATATACTTATTGTCATTCTTTACGCTAGTAATATATGTTTTCGGTTGGAGTGGATACTATATGATACCAATAAATAGTTACGTCATATAGACCCTCTAACATCAAAATTCGTAGCTTGAAATCATAATAGTTAATCGCTCTACTTAAGTTTGTCGACATCACAAAGATCTTCTATCCCCCAAACATCACTAACGGAAACCTATGAAAATTAACCTCTGAATAATTAAAACAATCCATCCATTAGGTAATTTGATGACATCTCGTTAACATTCGGCCGCCGGCGTTGGTTCAGTGGGTAAAGATGCTTTGATTAATTGTGCGGAAGTGGGTCCAACTAGTAGGTATGTTGAGGTAACTGTGGTGGTAACCGTAATGGAGTTTGGTTTTTGATTAGATTACACGAATACTTGTACTACCATAAATAAATAAATAAGTGTAAAAACATGATACACTCACCGTGCGTTGCAAGAAACCAGCTATGGCGTAGAAAGGGATTGACTTAACATTGAAGACGTTTCGTACACTGGCGGTTAGTCGACTAGAAATCTCTTACGACACATTAATTATTATTTTATTTATAAGTACCTACTTTCCTACCTACACGAATAATCACAAATGACAACTCAGGCTCGGAAAAAGCTCTGCGGACTCGTGGTCCAACTGCATGTACAACCAGTAGGACCACGAGTAATTCGTTTATGACTCGTGGTCCAACTGTTTCACTCTTGACTATGATGCATATAAAAGACCTTGCACTTAGACGGAATCGAATACGGAACAATTATCATAACACCAACGATTTTGTAAGGTCGTCAAATATATTTTTTCGGTACCTAGTTATGATGTACTAAAGTCACCAGAAAAGGAACAAATGTATTCTCCCCTTTTAATGTGACACCCAATCCTATTTCAAAGTAGGTCTACCTACCTACATATCTACTGCACACAAGGCAGTTTTGGTTATCGCCCCAGGCTACAATTTGTTTAATGTTCAGCTAAACCTGTATATCCAATGATTTGGAACATTCGATAGTGTACCAGTATTATTGTAAACATAAATCGGGCTATGGGATAGAACTCGAAAATTATCATTATGAAAATGCAGCCGCAACGCAAAACGCTTTAATATATCAATTTTCAAAACAAATAACTCGATTTGATGCAATAAAATATAACAGAGACATCAGCAGCGATGATACAGGGCGTGCCATATTATTTGTGAGACAATAGCTACGAAACAAATGGCGTCGATCAATCCCCTTCTATATACCGTTGGAAAATGAAAGCCTAATGTGCATCATCACATTTGCACATTCAATTCACTTCCATCACTCAGGCCTGCCTCGTATAAGAATTGTGTATCGTTTTGTAGTAAAGGTGGTGTAATAAGTCTTTCGATATAATATCTTGCTGGAGTTGGATAACAGGTACGAGTAGTAAGTTATTTTTGAGGATTGGTCAGAACGAGTATGTAGAGTACTTAACACTAGAGATACACCGGATATCCGGTTTGTATCCGGTATCCGGCCTATCCGGCAAATTTTTGCTATCCGGCCGGATACCGAATAGTGTGTACTATTATCCGGGCGCGCCGGATATTTCATTTTAGCCCACAAGTTGAACAAAAAAATCAAGGCAATAATTAATATGAGACAATTTCTTTATTTAACGTCTCATTAAGCTACAATACCTTTTGTAATAATAAAAAACTGGAAACAAAACAATTGTTATCTATCTATCTAGACTCTAGACATGCTTTCTTTATTTTTTTATGAAAAATATTTCAAAATCAACATTAGCAGATAATTATTAGTAAACGTATGTGTGCGCGCGTGAGCGTACGCCATCGCGTCACTTTTCTGTAGCGCCTTCCATTCGGACGGAGATTCGGCCGGATATCTGGCCAGCCGGATCGTCCGCCGGATATTCGGCAAAACCTCTATCCGGTGCCACACACAGAAATCGGACTAGTGGCGCCCTCTCCGTTTCAGCAATGGCCCTCACCATAAATATAGTGAGATTAGAGGTCGAAGTAAAAAATTTGCTATACAAGTCCACTCTCCTCAGTAAGTAAGTACTTACTCGAGATAGTGAAAAACTTCTACAAAAAGATTCTAAACATCAAAGAAAATAACTCTAAATTAAAAATTCAAGAAATCCCCGACGTACCGTTGTGGAGAACCCCTTACTTTTTCCTGGTCATCATCAGGTCCTCAAGGTTCCAAATATAGGAAGGTCACTATAGCTATAAACATTTGAGCTCAAACTCGAACCACCTAACTGTTACCGTTTCAGAGATTCCATCATACACCAAAATCCCATGATACTCCATGATCTTAGAACCATTGATCAAATTTTCATCTGACATGGCTGAGAACATTCAACCGGTTAGACTTGCGGCGCCTGAAGGCGGGGGGACGCTCTGGGATTCTCCCTACGCGGAGCTCGGTCTTCGGTCTCGCCATGGCTCCGCATCATTTCCATTTATTTTTTGGCCGCCATCTTTAAATATAATTATATAAATGCCTCAGGATTCCCTACGACTTTTACGACTACTTTAGTACGAGAAGACCCCATCTAACTATTATAGTTTCGGCGGGCTGATCTTTCAATTCTCAAGTTTCATATTGCGAAATTGAAGTCCACTCAATTTTTCCTGGTGATCATCAGGTCCTCAAGGTTTCAGATATCGGAAACGCACAATGAACCTGAATATTTCAGCTCAAATTCGAACCATCTAGCTATTACTGTTCCAGAGATCCCATCTGTCATCAAAGATACTCCAAGATCTTGGAAACCACTGGTCCAATTTATATAAGAAAACTCGACAAAAATATCTTTTAAATTAAAAAAACCGGATCCAAATCGGACCATCCGTTCTCAAGTTATGATGCCACAGGCAAACACACAGACAGACAAGCCGACAAACGTGTCAAACTTATAACACGCCCTCCCTCGATCGGTCGGGGGTTAAAAAAGTACTCTATACAAAAATCTCGAGCGACCGATTTACACCGCGACAAGAATCTTTTAGCGCGTGGCAAAAATCGGAACTAACGACGCCATCGAACTGATGACAGTTCACTATGCAAAAAACTGATACCAACGCCGCCCTGTCAATGTCATCAACGCGCCAAAAGATCCTTGTCGAACTGTATGTTTTATGGGAAGTCAAGTTAACATACATAACTTTTTGTCATTCGATATTTTTCCTGTGGAATATTCTCAGAACTCCTGATAAAAGGACAAAAAGCAAATATAATGAAAAAAATTAGCGACCAACATAAGAAATAGTGCCAGTTTTAGAGTAGTTCCTGAAGTGGTCTTGCACCCAGTGTCCTCCCTTCCTTGGATATTTAGGCAACAAATACTTATTCGGAATATCCAAATGTAAAAAATATATAAATAATTTATAACTTGACGACACTGTGAATGATATATTTGCTCTTCGCTTGTGCCTTTCTTACTTGAACCTTTCGACTGTATACCGGTGATGGTATTATTGTAAAAAAATACGGCGTAACAACGTAAGCGTGTGTGCTGATATCCTGAAAAAATGAGACTACCTATATAAAACTTAATCAGTCCAAGATTTTGGGAACCACTGCACCAATTTTAATTTTAAAATAAAAATTCGGATAATTACTTATTGAGATACAGACAAACAGACATAAACGTCAAACTAACCCCTATTTTTGATCGGGGATTAAAGAACGATGATTGTTCTGACATTCTGTTACACCATATATTTGAAATGAAAGTGCTACAGATTTTGCTGACAAAAAGCCGGAGTGTATCAAGCGGATCCGTCGCCTCTGGCGCCGCGTAATACGAGATACGAGTATGCTAATACTTGCCCAAATAGATGGCGACGTAGGACGTAACGTAATGTAGCTTACATTACTTATGAAAAGGTTTGAAAAAGCAATTTTCAATAGTAATTCAATTCAATAGTAAACGACCTCCACTCTTATATTTTTATCTACAAGTATAATCAGAATCCCTGTAGGTTATTATATGCAACAACTTCTCAACGAATTCTTAAAGGAATAGAGCTAATTGTAATAGAGCTAATAATATAACTAAAATCTGCATACTTAGCACGATGTCGCTTGAAAAGTAACTAATCTTTCCATGAATGTAACAAACATATACTTGTGCTTGTGACAATTATGCTAATCATAATTGTCTTCCCTCGTTAAAACACGGGGGCCATACTACGTTACTAAGCAAATCGATCTGAATTGGTATTAGAAAATATTGTATCGAAAAGATAGGTACCTACCAATGTGATGCCTAACGCAGATGTCCGGAATCCAATCTGGACGCAGTACGAGTATGCGCGGACATGTTTCTGAAGAAACTCATCGTATGTTTATTTCAAAACGTTTTAAAATTCAGAAAGGGTGCACCGTAAACAAATGATTAAATACGTTCATGACCTTTATCAATTCAGATTATGAATTCCTTATTATCAGTAAGTTCCTGACGCTATTCCCACAATGTTACGGAGGTATGAAGTTTACATTCTACAGTCATAGAAACCTACGTTTCCACCCTCAAAAGATGAAATTCGAATAACAATGCGCTCCTGTATAATACGCGATGGTATAAAAAAATAATCCTACCGTTTGAGATATACGTAGTTGGTAATAATGTACTTCTGATTACCTTGAGGCTATACCGTTTCATTCGTAATTTAATAGAGAAATTATTTGATCACTTGATATTTGCTTTTCTTTCTCTATTCCTAGTTTATTTCAGTCGTAAGGAATTATATTACGAAGTGATTTTGTCTCAGAGGTTCATACACTGAAAAACAAACCGATAAATATTTGAACTCGCGTAACTAGATTAAAATACCGATTAGGAATGTTCATTTCAGTATTTTTCCAATAAGTAATTATCTGTATTATTGTATAAAAGCGTAGATAGTATTAATTAACCTAAGATCGATTGAAAGAGAGAGCGTGTTATAAATTTGACACGTTTGTCTGTCGGTCTGTTTGTCTGTGGCATCATAACTACGGATGATCCGATTTGGACCCGGTTTCTTTTACTTAATAGAGAATTTTGTCGAGAGTGTTACTTAGCTAGGTCTGATAAAAATTGGACCAGTCGTTTCCAAGATCTTGGAGTATCTTTGATGTCAGATGGGATCTCTGGAACGGTAATAGCTAGAAGGTTCGAATTTAAGCTCATATATTCAGGTTCATGGTGCGTTTCCAACATCAGAAACTTTGAGGATCTGATGGCGGTCAGGAAAAATTAAGTGGATTTCAATTTCGCAATATGAAACTTGAAGATTATCTGCCCGCCGAAACTATAATAGTTAGATGGGATCTTCTCGAACTAGAGTCGTAGGGAATCTTGTTTTTACGCGTATTTCGAAGAGGTGTATACGTACAAGTTGTTCAGTTACCGATTCGCTAATAATGACCCATAACTAGCCAACCTTCGTATCTCATAGCATACCTAACTGCTATTCCGCCTAAAAAATAAATACTATCTGTAGGGATGTCATTTACCTATAAGTAAGAACACCATAAAATAAACAAGGGAATCGATACTTTATACGACTCACGCTCCGTACCGAGCCCCATAAAACTCCACTGAATGTGACTGAATAGAATAGAACGCATGGCATTTGGGAATTTTTAAATTTTACGACTGGAAGACTTAAATCGTATTTTTATGATTGTTTTACTACGGACGCCGCTTATACCTGCTTTTTGAATAAAATATTGGAAATAGTAGTTAATTTTATTGTCCGTGAACGGTTGTTTAAAGTTTATAACGTTATACCTATAGAAAGGTGAACGTTATTTTCCCATTATACCTAATAACGAAATTACTAGTAGAAGCGTCTTAATTTTTAAAAAATTGGTGTTTTTACATTTCATTCTCTCATTATTTCGTTTCCAATCCAGTCTTTAAGATTCCCGGGATCTAGGTTAGCCTTTGTAATAAATGGTAATAACGCGAATTGAAAATTTTTGTGCGAAGTTAGCTGTAATTTTTCAGTGTCTAAACCTAACGTTTGCACGTCAGCCTTAACCCTCGCTTAAATGAAAACTAATTTTAATATTAATGCTTCCTTTCATATTGCGAGAAAAGTTTTGCTAGTTTTCATTTGTTTAAATCTAGCGTCTGCTCTCCTTCAATATTTAGCATGGTTTATTTTTTAACCCCCGACCAATCGAGGGAGGGTGTGTTATAGGTTTGACACGTTTGTCTGTCTATGTGTTTGTCTGTGACATCATAACTTGAGAACGGATGGTCCGATTTGGGCCCAGTTTTTATTTTATTTAATAGAGAATTAAGTCGAGAGTTCTTAGCTAGGTCTGATAAAACTTAGACCAGTGGTTTCCAAGATCTTGAAGTATCTGTGAAAGCTGGTGTTTCAAAGTGTGGCTTCATTGAAATTCGTTGAATTCCTATAGTTCTGACTTGGTTCCCAGTGATGACTATTTATTCTCAAAACTCAAGTCAGGCTGAAGGGGTCCAAGATTTTCCACTGTTGATGAAGTGTCCGTTGCGGTTTTCGTCCATTTCGAAACTTCCGACTATTTTTATACTGGGATAGAAATGCTAATTAAACGATCCGAAAAGTGTTTTGAAATAGATGTAGACTATACCTTAGACCTCGAGTGCAAGGTCATGAAACTATTTTTTCTTTATCAGACCGGAAACTTTCAGATCTCACCTCGTATCTATATGAGCTACTCATTTAAATACTTTTATCAAATATTTTTTGTGCAATTTGAATTACATAGTGTTTGGGAAAAATTGTTCCCGAGACTCCTCCTGCAGGATCCTGATATAATTTTGACTAGTTTGAGAACACACTAAATACATCATCATTACACAATGATTTACGTCGAAATATCACCTATGATCAAGTCGGGGCTAAATGATAATATGCATAGACAGAACCATTACTAAAAGAAAGCATCAGATGAGAATAGAATTTCTTCCTAGGTTTTATATGTATATTCTAAGGGTTTTACATAGTGAAGACTGCTAAATATGACCAAAAAAAATACTTCTGATTATATAGGAATATTTCTAAAAATAATATTATTTTTCACCATATTACATTTAATAAAAGCAAAGAAGATTTTTTACCCAGCAAAGAATGGAATCATTGAATTGTTAGTATTTTTTTCTTACGTACCTTACCTTAATGCGTGTATGACTAAAGGTTAACTGATAGAAAATTCCGCATTATGTACTACCTTAATGCGTGTATGACTAAAGGTTAACTGATAGAAAATTCCGCATTATGTACTACCTTAATGCGTGTATGACTAAAGGTTAACTGGTAGAAAATTCCGCATTATGTACTACCTTAATGCGTGTATGACTAAAGGTTAACTGGTAGAAAATTCCGCATTATGTACTACCTTAATGCGTGTATGACTAAAGGTTAACTGGTAGAAAATTCCGCATTATGTACTACCTTAATGCGTGTATGACTAAAGGTTAACTGGTAGAAAATTCCGCATTATGTACTACCTTAATGCGTGTATGACTAAAGGTTAACTGATAGAAAATTCCGCATTATGTACTACCTTAATGCGTGTATGACTAAAGGTTAACTGATAGAAAATTCCGCATTATGTACTACCTTAATGCGTGTATGACTAAAGGTTAACTGGTAGAAAATTCCGCATTATGTACTATTTTTGTGCATTAGAGAATAAAGTACACCGCAGAGAAAGTATGAAAAAAAATGCCGGTGAAAAATAAAAAATAAATATATGTATGTTACGTGTTTTGATGCATATAAAAAAAATACTACAAAAGTAAAAACTTTTTTAGGTTTCGATAAAAAAAATTATACGTGAAAATTCATCTGAAATCAGTTTTCATGCAAAATTGTACGGAGAAAAAATAAAAGTGTCCTGTTTCAAACGAAAAAGAAATATGCTTTAGAAACCAAAATTATAAACTATATCTCCATAGAAACTAAAATGTCTATAGTTTCTAAATTATGAGGCTTAAAAAAATGCAAAATCCTGTTATACATACATATATTTTTTTCAATTTTCGTATTGTAGTAAATTTTAGTATTTTTATATGCATCGAGACACGTACCCTTTTTTTTTACCGGCATTTTTTTTCTCACTTACTCTGCGGTGTACTTTTTTAAAAAAAGTCTCAGTTTAAGTTTTATAAAAGCATGAAGGAACGAACGCCCGGAACGAAAGCACCATACCTTTCACGCCTATTTGGTAATAGAAAAGTTAAAACTTGCTCCTTCATGAGTGAAAATTTCTAATCACGGAATAATAAAAATACTAACAAATACATTAATAAAATTACGTAATTAATCGTTTTTTAAATAATGTTTTATAACTAAAATGGAAATTAAAAAACATTTATTATATATACCACTGTAATCACTTATTATTATATATATTAGCTTATAAATGTACCAGGAAACGTGCCTAAACATAAAAATAACGAAATTTTTCTACTTAAACATTACTTCACGGTATTTGTCGTGATATACAAAAACAAACCAACTAGCAAATAATGTTTATGTAACACAAATATGTATGTAAATGTTTATGTATAAAAAATCGCATATTATTTAGAATTTAACGGTCGCGTAATTTCGAAGACGGCTGCTTTTCAAACTTTACTGCAGACGCCTTTGAAATTATGCATCCCAGTGACTACACTGACTATGGTGAAAAAAATTTCTATTCAACTGAAAAATAATATTACTCGTTATCCTTTGTTTACATTAATTTGCTAGTTGGAAAAGTAGGTACACATCACACGTTATAAATAATAATAATACACAAGGGGATTAAAACTGGGTGATTATTTTTGAAATATAGTGGTACAAAATATACCCGAATCACCGAATTACCTACGCTTTAGTTAAAAGTTTTACTTATGTGAAATTAAATTTAAAAGTTAAATTACTAAGTAGTATATCTAATCACAAAACAAGAATAGTACATTACTGCAGAGGCCTTGAAATTAGCCATTATTGGCCGAGGAACATATTGAAGGGTCGAGCCGTAGGCAAGGCTTTTTAACGATCCAAGGCCAAAAATGGCTATTTAGGCGGGCCGGCTTGTATAGTGCTTTTCTCAAATAATGCGTGGAAATCTAACAAAAAATCATATTCCAAATACTGCTTCCAAGTTGAAATTACTAGGCGTCCATAAAAGGAAAAAGGTGGCGCTGTCAGTAGGAGCTGCAGCTGCTCGCGCTGGTGGTGTAGGTGCTCGTGTCGGGGAAGCGCGGGGAGGGGGCGGTGACGCGCGACCGACAAATCTAATTTTAAAAAGTAAAAAACAAAAGACGAGAGGATTCCTGGCCTTATCCCGGTAAAGTTGTATGAAAATCCATTACAATCGTAATTTTTTTTTAAATAAGTATTTTGCTTCGAGACAGGAAGGATGTACTTCCCTGGTACAAATTTCGACTGTATTGAGCACATTTCCAAGCATCTTTGAGAAAAGTAAATTAATGTAAGGCAAAGTAACATACTACCAAGTCTATCCTGAACATGTTCTACCAATCTACCATGCAGTAATAAAGAAATCGTAAAATGAGGTTTTAAAATTCACTTAGGTCGAGTTTGAAAACGGAATTATTCCTCGGATTAATACTTGTCTGGTAATCGCTCGAAAAAGTCAAATGAGAAATTAACTGAGTTATTTCCGAACAACAAGGGTAATACAACTGTCAAAGTTACAGGGAAAAACTCAGAGTTGCACTAGGGAGAGAAACTCGTCTAACTTTTTCATTCATCTGTCTGATTAAAAATGGTTCTCCCGAATAGTTTTCGAATGGTTAAGAATAATCCCTAATTTTTACTCGGGCGGTTTTCGAGCAGCTATCGAGTAATTTCTACATTCACCTGAATGTAAAAATACAATAAACAAACAAATCTGAGTGTTTTCGAACGCGGCCTTATTAGATAATCTATGGTCTCTTATACAAATTACATCGTAGTATCAAGAGGTTTTTACGGTAATTAGAATTACATGCTAATATGTATAGAGTTCCACGGCTACTAGGTATTCTAATAAAAATATTCGTAATGGGGACAACAATATTATACTTTCACAATAATAATTAATGTAGTTTACAAACTTACCTACCAAAAATTGAAAAACCTACTTATACTAACTCAATACCAATGGAATAACAAGCAAGGAATATGTAGAATAAGTATTAAAAAACCCGAAGCACGATTCTGATCGTGCCTACACTTTTGGACAGGGAAAGGTAATTATTATATATTATTATAGGTATTAATTTTTACTCATACATTCAGGATGTCGAAAAACTTTCAGCTTTTTTTCAACTTAAAGCCTTTTGCGCACCGCAGCGATTTTTAAATCGGACCGAACCCATAGAAATCTCATTTTCGTTTTTCTAGGTTTTCGGATTCGGTCTGGTTCCTTTTCATAATTGCTGCAGTGTTCTAATGGGCCGTTCATTAATTACGTAAGGACGCTTAGTGTCATGTTTATGACCCCCTCCCCCCCTTCCTTACATAAGATTTTACGTAGAGTTTCCCTAAAAATGTTGTTAGAAAGTTTTCAGTTACACTAAAACATTATTATTTGACATAAATATAAGAATGTTTTAAAATAATTATTTGGTCTTTGGAAAATGCATATTATAATTAATTAAAGATAAGATTTGAAACAATTTTAAAGTAAGGAAACATATCGCGCGCTCTCAGGCGAATTTCGACTTGTAGTAAAATATTACGTAAGAATAGCTTTTAACCCTTCCCCCGACGCAAGGTCATGTAGATATTTATTAAACCCCCCTTCCCTTTGGGACCCTTACGTAATTAATGAACGCGTAAATTGACATAAATTCAATACACTGCGAATTTAAAAATAACACCCTTCAGACCCATCTGAGCCCTTTGTCTGGTAATGCCAAGGACCTTTCTACCACTGGACCCGAAATGTACTTCATAATGTATGAAAACTGGATCAACTGGTTTTTGGAGGGGAGTTAATACACAAATAACTCCGATTTATACAAATATTCTACACGGCTGCAGTATGGTACATCATTACGCTCTAAAACGCGCAAAGATTTTCCATGTGTGAACTATTCTGGCGCTAGTCGCGTATATGGCACTCTCTCATTGTATTTACTATTACTATGATATTAGCGATGCACTACATTGAAGATCTGACACTAGAGGTGAGGTGCCCGACAGTCGATAATTTCGTATCGATATGAATGAAACAAATTAAGCGACGACGTGAATGACAATTGATAACACAAACCTTTTGTATGCGATTTGATTACTTTATACTTACTTATGACGGAACCACACTAACGTCTAATGCCATTAATTAACGCGTTATTTGACATTAAGCGCAGATGCGAAAGGCCCTAACGGCAATAGCAAAAAATAGCGCTTAGTCCTTTCGCATCTAACGCGATATTTAATGGCATTAAACGTTAGTGTGGCCCCAACATTATGGGTGACAACAGGATGGGCGTTTAAAATATACAATAATATTTTAAAGGACCTTTGTATTTTACTTACATATACCGTCAAACATAGGTTAGGAATTGCCGATTTTTTTTTTAACAATTTTAGTTTAGGTTTTATAATGAAACTATTTTTTTCGAAATTTAAGTTACATATCACGCTGTTTTTGGTAGGGATCCACGAATCTTTTCTACGAACTGTATCAATCCACTTTGGCAATTTTTTAGGATCATTGGAAACCTGAAAACATTACATAAAAATTCACAAATTAAGTACTTAGAATTTGCTGACCCAAAACACCTCATCTACCGATTTTCATCTTGATCGGTGCAACTTTCAAGTTAGGCGGCCATTTTTTATAAAAAAAACGAATTGTGTTAAACACTAGATTTAGATATTAATGGGTTTTGTTCGGTACCATGCCCTGATTCGTTAAATTCATTCGTTAATTCCTATCGATATCATTCGGAATTTTGTCCACTCCTATTTTAGAATGAATTAAACGATATAATGCGACCGATTTACGAAGTTCGTAGTTAGTATGGTTCAACTTTTTATAATATAGATAGAGTATTATGAAAAGTTGAACAACAAAAAATAGAAAATTTGTGAAAAAACATATAATAACGAAAAAATCTTACTTACACGTAGAATGAAACATTCCTCTTCTTATTGCTATAATTTTGGCACCATTTGACACAACATTAAACCATTTTTATAGAATTTTTAGCATATCGTTTCACGTCGAATGTCTACGCCGAACTGACCGAGACGTTTCGTAACTCTGGTCAAATATTCAGAGTTGGACGGTGAAGAGACGTTAGTTACGATTCAAGGTCGGCTAGTGAGGTAAGGGCGAGAACCGTAAGTATTTCTGGTCCAGTGGTTAAAAGGTCCTTGGGTAATGCCAAATTAGGGACCTTGAAAAAGTGTGGCATTACGTTTATTACGAAAATTATGATATGTATATATTGGCAGTTTTACAACATTAATTGTAGTCAACGTCAGCATTGTCGCCCTGTGACCTTGAGTTGACGACTTCAGAATTGGCGGAAGAGGAACTTACGCTTCTGTTACTTGGCACTCTGGAGAGATCTAATAGTGGCAGCCGGAGGACATAATCTTGATCTAAGGATCTATCAAACTGAAGCCTGGAGCGTTCAGACCAGGGGATTACTCTAAAATCTACCGGACCACTCGATGTCGAGGATAACGAGGACTGGCCGTTAGAAGTTGCAGTAGCAATTGGATTGAGGCGCGGTATTCTTTGCGCTAATGTTCGGAGTCTTGAATTTTCTGGACGATCCTGTCTTGAATCCGGGACAATGTTTTGAACGTCCGATCGTCGCACAGGAGGAGTAGGTTCAGATCTTTGATTCAGATTTGTGGCAAACATATGCTGATATCTTACAATCTCACAAGGCAACAGTGGCCTTGCATCTCTTCCAATTCTCTGTACTGTGATTTGTCTCTGTATTTGACGGGGCGATATAATCGAGGATGAATCGATTGTTGACTGTGTAGGATGGATTATGATACTATTTTGTTGTACTCGAGTAGGAGATGAAAAGTTTATAGCTAGGAAGTCCGGCAGCGGTACGCAGAATACCCCAAGTTCTTCCTGTAAAAATAAATATACTTCTATAAATATATTTTTATTGTTTAAAAAATAATACTAGGTGTATAAATTAATTCTATATTATAAGGCGTAAATCATTACAACAAAACTATCACAATGCTTTATCCCTTGTTTGTCAGTCTACACAAAGAAGCCTGTTGAATTTAATATATTGTTGTTTGTTCGTCATTAACACTGATCGGTGTAGGTAGGGCTGTCTGGGGTCAAAGACCTCAAAAGCTAGATTAGTGCTAGGTTAGTATAGAGAGGACTCCGGGACCCCGGGATTCCGTAATTTTTGAGCAAATTATGTCAACGTCTTTTAAAGTAGGTAGAGCTATTTCGGGTCCTTGGCCTCGAAGATTATGTTAATATAGATATTAATCCTGGATCCCGGGATTAGAAAATAATCGAGCAACTTTTATAAATCTGCAGTTTATGAATTTTTGAAATAGTATAATTACGAAGACGTTAACCAACTACGGATTATTAATATATTTGTTATGTACTAGCTTTATCCCGCGACTCCGTCTGCGTGAACTACAGAAAAAGGCCATATACGCCATTAGACAAATACATTTGCATTTCTCATACATTACCTAGCTAAGGTTAGTAAACCAATGTGGACGCCATGTTGTTATTTCTTAAAGAAACCAGTATATCACTGTACAGTAAGATACAGATCAGAGGTTCCAACGATGTGCCCGATTGCTCAACCAATAGGGATCGAATATGTTCCCGCTCTCGGTAACTATTCGCTGCCGCCCGCTCGAGGCTTGCATCGCCAGTTGCTCAGAATACAAATGTCGTACTTGTTAAACAAGGAATTATTTACTTTAACACTTTGAGGTGAGGTTGAAATTCAAGTTACATTTTGTTCGGAAAAGTTCGGTTGCCGATCTTAGCTGATGGAACCTCTGATCTGTGTCGACCTGTACCATGAATGGAACAATGTTACTGATAGAAAAAAAAAGTGGTTAATGACTCATTAACAACCATATTATGATATGGCCAACTAACTTTCCCAGTCATGTTGCATAAAGCTTTCTTATCTAACATCTCTTTCTAGAGGTATAACGTATGAAGGGACAAGAGTATGTTTTACTGGAGATTACAATCAAGGCCGTTTCATTATCACACGATCAAAATATGATTAAAACACAATAGTACATTGTACTAGTCCACACTAGTCAGGGCCAAATTGTCGCTAAGAATGTTATGTAACACGACTCGTAGACGAATGTGGTTTCTTTCTCCTTATGATGTCTATCATTGTTACATCTGCGAGAAAAAAAAACTAAAGCAGTTAGCAGGCCATGTCGTTATAGGGTCTATGGAGAGTGAACGACCTTTAATATTCACAAGTCCATGAGCTAAAATGAATGAACTGTTTTATCGACACGTACCATGAGCAACTAATGTAATTAAATTACAATGTCATTAAAGCAGTCGATAAATAGACCTATTTTTGAGTAAGTAATAAAAATGTTATTACTTCATCCTATTACTTATTATTATTAGTATAGTATAAATGTTGTTTCAGTGCCTAAATATTGTTTAAAATGGGCGCCAATTTTCCTGCCAATTGTTTATCTTTAATGTTGAGTGCAGACTATTTGCGCTGCATATAAAAAATATTTAAAATACAATAAATATATAAGAAAATCGTTAATACGAGGTGAGGTCCGAAAGTTTCGGGCCTGACAAAGAAAAAGGTCACGGTCATGAAACTATTATTTTTTTCCATCTATTTCAACACACTTTTCGGATCGTTTAATTAGCATTTCTATCCCAGTATAAAAATAGTCCGAAGTTTTGTCTTCAAAATGGGCAAAATTCGCAGCGGACACTTCATCATCAGTGGAAAATCTTTGACCCCTTAAGTCTGACTTGAGTTTTGAGGATAAATAGTAATCACTGGGAGCCAAGCCAGGACTAGAGGATGGGTGGCGAATTTCAGTGAAGAAACACTTTGAAACAGCAGCTTTCGCAATGGCGTCGGCGTTGTCATGGAGAAGCCGCACCCTTTACTTAATTTTTCCACGACGTTTCTGCTTGATTGCTTCTCGTAACTTCTCCATAAGGTTAGCATAATAGCTTCCAGTCACCGTAGTATTACGTTTTTTTTATATCTATAAGCAATATTCCTTGGGAATCCCAGAATATCGTTGCCATAATCTTTTTAGTGGACTGGGTCACCTTTGCCTTTCTAGGCGGTGCTTCACCAGAACGACGCCACGCCTTCGACTCTCTTTTGTAAAGGGGATCATAATAAAGACCATAGTTTCATCTCTAGTAACAATTGACTAGAAAATCATTTCCATTTTTCAGAAAGGCCTCCAAAAGTTCCTTAGAGCACGCTACTCGTTCATTTCGCTGTACACTTGAAAGAAGTTTTGGCACCCACCTCGCACTAACTTTATTCATATGAAAATGTTCATGAATAATTCTTAGGACTGTAGTTTTGGAAAGCCCCGTCCTTGCTGCTATTTCTTTGGTATTTAGCCGTCGGTCGCTCAGAACTTCTTCTTCCACTAATTTGATGTTGTTTGGAGTCGGTGCCTCAACAGGTCGAGCGGAGTGAGGTTCGTCGTCGATGGACTCTCGACCTAATCGCAATTGCTTACACCAATCTTTGACGGTGGAAAATGATGGAGAAGAATGCCCGTACACATTATCCAACCTTTGTTTGATATCGGTTGGACTAACACCTTCCTTTGTAAGGAACTTAATCACGGAACGATATTCCAGTTTAATCATTTAAAAGCTATTTCGACTTCCTGTTGTTAAAAAAAAACGAGGAATCAAGACTAACGAATGTTGAAATCTAAAAATGATACACGAATTAGTAGGATAAATGACAATTACAATTTGTTTTCTTAGACATCTAGAAATATGCAACTTTTGGACCTCACCTAGTAGTTCGATTTATTTGTATTATATATTTAAAATATATTAATTTTGTTTGTGTTGGTGCCATTTTGTTAGTATAGACTGACGTCAAAAAACAATTGCCGATTAGATTTTCTATCAAACCAGAGCGACATGATTGTTATGGCCAGTTTATATGGAAGTTTAAAGAAATTAGTGGATATAACCACTCACGCTGGCACTAGGTGTTCTTTCGCTGCCGCCCTCAGATGTACTAGATGTGGGTTTTCTTTCGTTTTCACTGCTCGGTGATTGACTAGCATTGGCAGTTTTGTCTTTGTCATCGTCCTCTAACGGTACATCAGGTACCACTTGCAGGTCCTCAGGTGGGCTGGGAATGACCACATAGCTCGCAATTATGCTTGACAGTTGGTCAAGGACCTGAAAAAATAGTTATTAGACATTAGGCAACTAAATAAATAAGGTATGATTGAAATGAATGACCCATGTTCGATCTATAGTTTCTACAGTTGTGGATTTTCATACGGTCATACAATACCAATATAATTGTATGTACTTTTTACAGTGAAGCATTTCCCATCAATGGCAGGAATGCCAAGATGTGTTTAACACTTCGTAAAGAACTATGGCGAGAAAACACGCGTGACCCTCGCTTATTCTTATTCTTCCATGGGATTAATTTCTCTACACTGACTGTACGCAAATGGGAGTAATGCGCATTTTCCCCACGCTGTCAGCTCAGTCACCCCCAGTTCACCGAAGTAGCGTAGTAGTCTCCGGCCGACAGCACCGCTGTTGCAGGCGTGACTCTCGTCTGAAGGCTCCTCTTCACGATCGGCCATGATAGGGATTACGATGGGTCATGATGGGCGATCATGTGGACCACGCGAAGATGGTTAATCTTCGCGTGGTCCGCACGCATTTCTTTGATGTATGTACGAAAAACCGACAGCTATCCGGTTGTCGCCGTTTAAAGTCTCAACATGACCGATTACACACGATCATGCCTTGTACACGATCGTGCGTGCCCATCATGGCGGATAGAGAAGTGGAGCCATGAGATCGCGGCCGGCCGCTCACCTCCCCGCGACCTCCACACAGGACGGGAGATCTTATTTATGCATGGTTGTTTATACATACATAACTTCACGCTGTGTCCCGTGTGGGTTAGGCAGAAATAATGTAGAGCCACGAACCGACCGCCACCGCCCTTTTATACATTCGTTATATTTAATATTTTAAATACTACACAACAAAACTATTGAATATAGTAAATTTCAAAATAGTCATAAATTACCTCACTCGCAAGTAGCCTGTGCTTCGGGTCTTTCACTAGCAGCCTCTGTATAAGGAATACTGTGTTGTCTGATACTTGAATTGTGTTCCCGTCCCTGAAAACCCAAAGAGAATTATTATTATAATAAAAGGAGTATTAGAATTTCCTAATACGTTACGACTTGAAACTTAGTTAAACGTAAAATTTGTAAAACTAAATTGCGCTAATAGTCCTATTTCTGAGATTAAACCCCAATTATATTATGTCTCAAGAGTATATACTTGCTCCTTCATGCGCACCGAAAGCGCACGGTGGAGCTATTGGTCTATGAAGGAGCAAATAAAAGGTGACCTTCCACTGTCACTGAAACGGAAACTCATGGACACTAGTATCCTTATCCTATATTCCTATATATGGAGCTCAGTCTTGGTATTTAACGGATGCGCAGAAGTCCGAACTCAAGGTTTGCCAAAAAGCCATGGAGCGCAGTATACTTATTATAAAATTGATCGGTCGAGTTAGGAACACCATAATGCGCTCCAAAACACGAATTACCGACGTAGCTCTCACAGTTGCTAAATTAAAATGGGGCTGGGCAGGTCATGTCTGTCGCATGTCGAATGACCTGTGGGCAAAGAGTCACCGAGTGAACTCCACCAAAACGATCGCGGTGTCGCGGCAGAGCAAGACGAAGATGGCGAGACAACCTAGATGCATTCATAACCAACTGGCCAATAGAGTATCTATACAGGGACGGTGTGACGGGTGGAAGGAGCGGAGGGAGGCCTTTGCCTAGCTGTGGGACAGCATAGGCTAATATAATAATAATTATTAAAAAAGAGTAATAATAATAAGATTTAATTATATATATGAAATAATAGCAACCTTCCATATACAGGCTGTCTCACGAGTTTTTTAAGTCCGCACGTGGTAGGATTAGGGAGAGGATACTAGCAGTATTCGACGGCTCCGTTTTTGGGATTTTTTGTCGCTATAGCCCAGAAGTCAGGGTCGCACTGCGCGAACGCGATAGAGGCTTTAGAGACAGCTCTTCGTACACTCAAGAAAGGCGAGAGTTGCGTAACCGATTGATATCCTTCTTTTAATCGTTGCACCGGTTATTCACTTGATTCCTTGAGTCCACAACCTTAGGTTCCGACTAAAAGGTTCAACGAATAACAGAACAATTCACCGACGAAACCAACCCGTCAAATCGGCTGAGAACATAGACCGCGTCGCTGCTGCTGTTTTCAATCAACCGTGGCGTTCAATCAGAAAACATTGCGGCGTTAACATTAGTCGTTTTTTTAATTACTTTTTTTTTATTCCATTCGTTCCAGTGATGATCAAATTTTGAATTTGAACCTCAAATTCCATCCTTACAAGGTCAAATATATTTAAAAAGATTAAACCTGACGACCTTATCAAACTTTAAAAGGACTGTGAACAAATGTTAGCGAATTTTGGACCGGATAACGGTATGTATGGACAGGAGTTTTCTTTAGCGATGAAACATATTTTCGTCTTAAAGAGTACGTAAATCGGTAGAATTACCGTTATTGGGTCCCCCAGTAATCCACGGCATGAACATGGTTTGATGAATCCACAACGACGACGTGAACATGATTTCACCAGAATTGTGCAGCGTGCGATGAGGAATATGTGCCTTCACTGGCAGGAGCGTTCAAGCCGAGAAGGAGAACTCTCGACGATGTTATTTATCATAATTAAAATCCGCATTTGTGTTTTATATTTTAGTATTTATATATTTTTTGTAAAAGTAACTAGTGACTTTTAATAACATTTTAAAGTTTAAAATCTGGAAAGAGGCACCCTGTACTAATTGCCAACCATTTGCCACCGTTTTCCAATAGGGTAATTGACACTTTTTGAAAAGTATGTTAAAATGTTTAAATTATAGCTATTCTTCACTAGTTTAGTTTTATTTCCTCAAAATAAAGTCGCTAAATAGTCTTAAACAGCATTTTAATTTTAATCATTTAAAATTCCCACGAAAACGCTGGTCGCCTGGATAGTTTCGCTGTAACGTCATCATCGGTTAAATAAACAAACAAAACAGAACTGTACGCCCTACATTCGTTGTATTGTTTACTCGATAGTGACGTCACACTTAACAGTGTCATGGCGGATAGCATTTCACTGCGTTTCCGGTCACGTGATATACAGATTAAAAAGGGCAATTTTAAACTTAAATAATTAAATTAAAATATATTATATTTCCGATTATGAAATCACGATTTTAATTTAAGTGCAACGACATCTCGATGAGATTTCAGTAAAGGTTGTAATTATTTATCCACTCACTTTCTACTCTTTCAAAACAGAATGTATAGGATAAATTTTTTCGGTATTTTATAGGATACATTTCGGAGAGTGCGCATCGGAATTGCACGTCCTAATTCCAGCATCTCCATTCCGCCTTCGGACTACCAAACGCGGAGAGGGGTTCCATCCTTATGTTGTTGATATCCCATCGGCTCGTACGAAGCGATTTGCTTCTTCGTTCATTATGCGAACGGCTAAGGAATGGAACAGCCTGCCGGCTTCTGTATTTCCCGAAACCTACAACCTTGGGATCTTCAAGGCCAGAGTGAATAGGCATTTACTGGACCCGCATGCTCCATCGTCGACCTCATCGTCGCTTACCATCAGGCGAGATCGAGGTCAAATGCGGGTTTAGTAGTAAATAAAAAAATATATTAAAAAAAAAATGTAGCATCGACATTTGACATTAACTTTTTTCTTTTATCACTATAAAAAACAACAAATATGTGAAAGATAATCCCAAATATATTAATACAATTATTTGCATGTAAAATTAGAATTAATCTAGTTCCCTACCACTACTTGATAAGAATGTCGTAAGAGGCGACAAACCCGAGTATACTCACTGGATCCCTTCAGATCGATAAGACTATACAGATCTACGATATGTAGTCTGTCGCCAAATATCTTCGTTTCAACATTGATGAAGCCAGTCGTTTTAGACCCATGTGCTTCATTTTCGGCCATATCACTACTTGCCATCAAGTGATTTTGAAGTAAAAGACGGGTCTTTAATAAAATAAGAAAAAAAAATTATATTCCTTTAGATACTTACGGAGGTATGTTATAGTTTGCTGCTTGAATCCTACTGAAAAGCTGTGTAAGACTTGTATCGCAAAATGGAAACTGTCCATACAGCATTGTGTATAAAACCACACCTAAAGCCCACATATCGGAGGGCTTGCCAAGGTAGGGCTTACACAGAAGCACATCTGGTGATATGTACGCAGGGGACCCTGGAAAGCGAGTGTGAAATTTTAGAAAAAGAAACTTTTTTACTTCCAACAGTGGCCATAATACCCAACAACAACAACATCTACTATTAAATATTGTAGGTACCTCTCTGATCTTTCAACAAGTCCCTGTCGCTGCCCAGATGTGTCCCAAGACAGAAATTGGTGATGACAATGCGACCCGTTCTTTGGTTTAGCACTATATTACCTAATTTTAAGTCTCTGTGCACAATGTTCCTCTGAAATTGAAAAACACACAAAGTATATTTAATTAGTGAGTAAAATTAATACTGGCTGTATATAATACATAATCACCTCACTGAAATCAGTTAGATATATAAAAATTTAGTATTACACTGGGTTTGGTTACATACATATGTTAGTTTTCTTAGAAGAAAAATAATAAGAGACAAAATGTTAAGTTTACCTTATGTAAATTTGCAACAACCCTAACAATATCGTAGAATATTAATATCGCTTCTTTCTCTGGTACTTTCTTTACTTTTGTAACATACTGTTGCAGGTTGATTAGCTCGCTGCCTTTCTCGCTAAACTGGTGAGCAGTCACACAATCCAAGACAAGAAAAACACGTTGACGCACACGACCTGTATAGATTGACCCTGAACCACACGGATCGGAAACTTCTTCCAGAGCATGATCCTGAAAATGAGATTAATTTTGTAATTAGTACAGTATCATTGTGTATCTTACATTGTATGAGTATCCACCTATGTTACTACCTAAGATAAAACCTAACAGGGCTTTTGGTATAGTGGTGATCCAAAAATGTTCACTACCATTTTTGTTTGTTGTTTATGGTCTTATACACCACTTTTTTGCTCATATTTGCTCATGCTTCAGTTTCATAAGATCGTTCTTTAAAATTTTGACTCAGTTTGACTCAGGCGGCGGAGGTGACACAGAAGAAAATAATCTCTTTGTATATTCAGTACTTAATACTTGACCAGGAACAGGAATATAAAAACCTCCCCATATTGCACAATTATATGGTACTACTTTTCATTTTTTTTCATTTCATAGCGAACAACATAACACAGATTATAAAACTACCATTGACACCCTCTTGACAGGGTTTTTATATGCCTAGTCTGGGTTTATAAATTATTATTATTAATATTTTTGCATGAACTGTTTTTAATATCTGGTATATATCCAATCCATATTGCCTCCATCAGCAGCTATGACGGCGCGTAGGTAGTATATCTGGCATAGTGGCGATAAGCTGGTGAAGCTCGATAAACCAAAAAATTGTCTCAGCACATTACTTACTTACTTCTTGGGCGATAATAACAAGGCATTATGTGCGCATTAGGGCTCATATTCTAACTCACACACATATCACAGAAGATCCTTCTCCTTCTTCTGTGTCTGATATGATAGATAACTATATTATTATATTTCTATGAAATTAACAGATTTATGGGGGGGGGGGGGGGGAATTTGCCATTGCTTTCCCCATTTCACACACTGGTTATTTCAGTGTGCAGTTTCCTTATTCACGTAGGGGTGTTCATATAAATAAAAAAATATCGTAAAACAAAACCAGCAGATGTCGATGACGAAAACAATATCAATCTCAATATCGCACATAATTTCATCACGCTTTTTTTTCTGTTTTTAATCTGACTAAAACATGGAGTCGTCTTGTTTATAGAATCAGCTATTGATATCAATTATGCATAATTAGAATTCAATAGTATCTAAGGAAAGAGCAAATAAATAAAATAAAAATACAATAATTATTATTTTGCAAATCAAAAGTGAATTTACACTATTAGATCCGCATTTCCCGCACTAGGGTTCCCTGTGCTGTAGAAATCTGTATGCTGTAAATATCTATTCTAAATATTAACAAAAACGTCAATGTGTAACATGACTAACTAGACTTAAATAATATACTGTTTCACGAGTTTTTATTGTATTTTATTAATTACGACCGGTTTCGTTTACACATCTATACCTGAAGATGTGTAAACGAAACCGGTCGTAATTAATAAAATACAATAAAAAGTCGTGAAACAGTATATTATTTAAGTCTAATCATGTACAACAAGTTTCACCAAGTACCAACAACCGCAAGTATTAACCAGTCAATGTGTAAGTCGCAAAGCATTTTATCTGAATTCATTTTGCTATTGTTATATAAAGTAAATAGGCAAAAAAATGCAAGGCAGACAGTAACTGTACACAATGGATAGGCAGATGTGAGCCATATGCATTTCGCATAACACTGATTTATTTTATGTCACAATTTTGTTGATGAATTTCCCAATCATTATCACACAGTCACTTTAAAAGGACAATCTTCTTAAAGATACTATCATTCATGTAAATAAGAGTTTTAAAAGACTAGAACAGATAAAAACCAACATAAATTTCGCATTTGCATTATACAGCATTTATTACTGCTTACTAATCAAAGCAAAAGCAAACAAATCATTACAGAACACATATTTTATGTATTGACACACAATGTAGATAAAAATGCATAGCTAGCTTAGTTTTAAAATTAATAAAACAACTTTTACATTCACTGTTCAAATCTGCTTTCGCATAGTGACAGTTTAATCACTTTTGTTGTGAAGGCATAGCATCGTAACCAGTGAGTTCTTACAATTTAGCACAATTTCTCATACTGCAGGGTACTGGCCCCATTACATTATGAGGGAGCTTTTTATTTCAGAAACATTTGTGTAGTTTTTTCAGAGTTAGAGACCACTCATTATGTGAATGTGGCCTGGATGAGGGTACACTGGAACATCTGTTTTTTAATTGTCCTCGGTTGACAATCCCTCTTTATGAGATCCTCCCCCCTGATTTCCCACACCCTGTAAATATTTCATTCCTGCTCACTTTACTTTACTCCCCTATGATCAAAATTCTTTATAAATTTAATGTTATCAACAACATTATACTCTAATGCTTAATCCTGTCCTCCAATTTAAAACTTGTATGTTTCTCCTGTAATTAGTACTAATAGTAGTGATAGTAAGTAACATATGAAATAACTGTTGTGTCTGTAAATAGTTTATAATGTCTGTGTAACTAACCTAAATGTGTTTTCCTTTTTCTTTTAGTGAATTCAACATACCACGTTAAAATCTTACCATTCAACTTAAAATTATCACACTGTCTCATTTTCAACTTCGACATTGGCAAAATCATCGATAAAATGATGGGGCCATATTAAATAAATTAGAAATGGATTGTATAGTTGTAGAGATAGAGCAGTGCATGTACAGTAGTACAGTATTCGCCAAGGATACAACTAGAGTCCAATTAGAGATACAAAATGAAGCACATTCAAGCGTTTTCTAGTTTAATAGTGTTGTCATTAGTAAAAGGCTTCTAAAAATGTGTTTCAAACCTTATTAAAAATGTAGGTAGGTTGATTGCATAAAGTTTTACCTACCTTAAAAAGTCCATGATGGTGTATAACGCCATCCTGATCCTTTAACAGTGACAAAAGTGAATATTCTGTGTGTAGTAACATCTTTCCTTGTCTGTCATCTTGTGTTTCAAGCTGACCCTCATTTTTCAAAGTCAGTATTTTTATCTGGTAAAATTCATCTGTTCTCTCTTTCCTGGCTAAACATTGGACAATACTTTTGACTGGACTTGGACCAAGTTTAGGGCCGAGCAAAAATGGGCCAGCCTTGCGTATATATTTATCAGGAACGGGGGTACCTGCAGGTTTCACATCACTGCTATTGTAAGTAACTTTGCTCCGTTTTGGTGTGTTAACAACTAACTTTTTCGAATTCTTCAGAATGCCATTAGACGTTGAACTCGCGTATGCTGACACTCTAGCTATCTTCGAGCTACGCTGCAATGACCGTGTCCGTTTTCCTTGATTCATACTATTTTCTGGTCTCACTGGATCCATTGCTGTAAAATTACACTTCAACTAAATACAACCGTATCTCTAAAGTACAGACGGAAAACTCTTAGGTAAATATTGTTTTCGATGTAATATATTTCAATTATACGTACCTACCTACCGTACAAGGAAATATTTGCCAAACAATGCCAAAAAACGAGTACCTAAATGCCAGCGCTAGCTGCGGATTCTGCACATTGGCTGATTGATTGAGCCAGGCCAGGCACACGTGTTGCCAACAAAACTAATACAAAATTTGCCAAAGTGCGGCTAAAATTATGCTAAAAGCTGTTTAAAAATGCCAAAAATTATGCTACCATTTCTCAGTGAAAATCAAAAAAACATTTAATTTTAATAAAATTGTTTATTTATCGACAAAAACATTGGGTGTATGTTTAATCTAGTAGGTTTTGTTCTGTTGACTGTATTTAGGAGGCATATTGCAATAATTAACTAGTCAAACAAAAAATATTAATTTCGTTTATTTAAAAATGTACTACACTGAGTGAATACACTTCCATTCTTTATTTTGTTATGACGGAAATTACGCGGTCGATCGGTACCTAAGGTCGATACGGAATAGATTCTTTCTCTCTTAGTTCTTACAAGAAAAAGGGATAGAGATAATGCTTGTTGTCTATGGTTCACATCTTAATCTTAAATGGATTGTTTAGTGAGCTTACAAACGACCCGAATGGCAGCGACGGAAGTTGTTAGCACTTTGAGCGTAACCGAGGTCGTTCCTTTAATGGTTATGTTTTCATTAAATTTAATGTTTCATATGCTAAAAAATATTCTATATGCTAAACGACAAAAAACATGCTAAACGTCATGAAAATATGCCAAATTTAGCATATAATTTGCTAAATTGGCAACACTGCCAGTCACACACAGCCACACATTAAGAATAAGTTTTTTGGCCATTTTTTCCAATTAGGAAAAGGCAAAGGGAGGAGAGTCCATACAGTCATGTTTCTTGATGTTTCTACGAGCCAAATTTAGCTATATACAGTATATAGCTACAGTTAACAGTAGACGGTTTCTCTGTCTACGGAGCCTACCAAAGATTATATGTAGCTACCTACCTATTTTGACGTTTTTGCAGTCAATCAAATATATTTTTTTAAATTTTTATACTTAGGGTTCTGGATTCATGCCCTTTGTGCGAATCTTTTATTTCTTTTTATCATCAAATCGTCATTAAAATGCTGGTGCGACACATTTCAATGGTGTCATTCTGCCACGACTTTATACCGTCCATCCGAAACAAAGAAGAAGCGTACCGTATAATTATTGAAACATATTTGCACCATAAAAGAAACGATTGATATATGTGAAAAAGATGGTGCTCTACAAATATCATCTTGCGTCTCTTGTACTCTTAGTATGTTGACAACTGTGGGTCAACTCAATCAAATGTTGCCATTAATAATAAAATAAGATATGGGTAGAAAGTAACGCCGTTCAAAATGTCGATTGTGCAGATTTAGGTACTCTTGATTCGATTGAGATACTCATACCATTCTTCAAAACGAAACGTCAAAAAGAGATGTAAGACCAAATCTTTTTTTTACCCTTCAGATTCGCGCCACGCTGTCTTAATAGATTTTTTACGTCTGCTATTTTGAAATGACCATATGATGCCATGATATGATCACAAATTTATTAATAGCTCTGAAAAATTAAATTTTATTAACTCAAATAACGAGAAATTTGCGATATCTTCAAAAGTGACGTAACATTTTGCTTTTCTATTTAATGAGTGTGGCTCCATCTATGCAACACTTTGCGTTTTATTTCCTATTACAAAATTGTGACATATCTTTTGTGTACCTACCCAAGGTTCCTACCAAAAAAAGCTGTCTTACTTATTTTTCCTGCGGCGAAACATTGAACTTATCATAAAGTATGGAATATGACAGTCGGTATTCACCAAAAGCGCCACTCCTATTGGCATTGGAGGAATTATCTAGAGATGTGTCATGGATCACAAAAATGCTTAGTCCAGTGGTCGATTAATAAATTTTTGTTAACAATTGTATCGTGAAACACAATATTGCGTACAATGGTGCAAAACGGCATTATATTTTTAGGATTGTAATTACAAGAATTGTATCTTCGTGAAACAGGGCTCTGTTGGCGTACCTCCCCTTTTGAAAAGGAAGACAGGGGCTCCCCTTTGATAATCTAAGGGTGGGCTGTCAAAGCGTATGTCGTCGGTCGAGTGAACGTTTTTTAATATTCCCGGAACAAACTATTGATGATTTAAGTGTTGATTTTTGAACGGCTACATATTTAATTGTCACCCGCTTGATATGTCATATCACATATTGACGTGACGACTTGGACATCTTTAATCTGTGGTAACGACTGACGAGAATTTTCTAACCATGCCTACTGCAAATTGTGACGTTTTCATGATTTAATTCCGCAACGAATTGTGAAATAACTGAAAATATTGTGTTTTGTAAATATACTGTTCATCAGGACACCATGTGGAAAGGTCTCAGGTTAACCCAATCACATCTATCAAAGTTACATTTTAATGGTTATAAAATTCAGCCAGTCGGTGTAACAGCCTTCGATTCAGTACTGAATCAATGGTATGAGTTCTGCAATAAGCCACCTAAAGGTTTCGAGAAATACTTTCAGCCGGGGACTAGTAAGAAGCAGACAAAAAAACCTGAAAAAGATGATTCTCCGGCGCCTTCCAAAACCTCGCCGTCGCCGTCAAAATCGAGCTCCTCTTCAGATAAATGGAATACAAATATGTTCTCATCATCTTCTGGTGGCGGCAGAAGCGGTGGCAGAGGCGGCTATGAAGGACAGGACAGAGAAAAATGGATGATGTTTGGAGCAATAGGTGTTGTAACATTACTTGGCTCCATTGCATATTTCGAGCTCAGATACAGAGAAATAAGCTGGAGAGACTTTGTTAACCTTTATCTTAACAAAGGAGCAGTGGAGAAACTGGAAGTCATTAACAAAAAATGGGTACGTGTAAAATTACAACCAGGTTCTGCATTAGATGGAAAGGTCATATGGTTTGCTATTGGCAGTGTAGATTCCTTTGAAAGAAATTTAGAGAATGCTCAAATTGAGAGAAATATTGACCCACCAAATTTTATTCCTGTTATCTATAAGACAGAGGTGGAAGCAGCCAGCCTTACTGGTATGCTGCCCACTTTATTCATTATTGGATTCCTAATATATATGATGAGAAGGTCTGCAGATATGATGGGACGTGGAGGTCGCAAAGGAGGTGGCCTTTTTGGAGGTGTAATGGAGTCCACAGCAAAACTTATCAATCCAACTGATATTGGTGTGAAATTTCAAGATGTTGCAGGTTGTGAAGAGGCAAAAATTGAAATTATGGAATTTGTTAACTTTTTGAAAAACCCACAGCAGTACATTGATTTAGGAGCTAAAATTCCTAAAGGAGCTTTACTTACCGGACCTCCCGGTACAGGTAAAACTTTATTGGCCAAGGCTACTGCAGGAGAAGCAAATGTTCCTTTCATCACTGTTTCTGGCTCTGAATTTTTAGAGATGTTTGTTGGTGTGGGCCCTTCGAGAGTTCGTGACATGTTTTCAATGGCTCGAAAACATGCACCATGCATTTTATTTATTGATGAAATAGACGCTGTGGGCAGAAAACGAGGTGGACGTAATTTTGGAGGCCACTCGGAACAGGAAAATACTCTGAATCAACTTCTAGTTGAAATGGATGGTTTTAATACTACTACAAATGTTGTAGTTCTGGCTGCTACAAACAGAGTAGATATTTTAGACAAAGCTCTGTTAAGACCTGGAAGATTTGACAGACAAATCTTTGTACCAGCACCAGATATAAAGGGAAGGGCTTCAATTTTCAAAGTGCATCTGGTACCTCTAAAAACAACTTTGAACAAAGAGAATTTGGCACGTAAAATGGCTGCATTGACTCCAGGTATGTTAAAACAAATTAATCTATATTCCAACTATCCTCCCTTAAATACATTTAGAAATAATGTTATTTTAGATAGATGGGAATTTCATACCCACTCTAGAATTTATATGAGTGTAACAATCATGTATAAACCATGCCCATCATTTCTGTAATAACATAAAAAATATATTAGTATTAAGCTTCACCTTATTAAACTGTATTGAAGACTTTCTAATTTTCATGTAAACAAAGTAACTTTATTTCAGCGAGAGACAGGCCTATTTTAAAAAAAATTGTAGTTGACATGTTTGCATAAAAAGCTGTTGATACACTTTATCTGATTGTTTAAGTACATACCTTTTAGTTCTGAAGATTATGAATGCAAATGCGAATATTTTTTCTGAGACCTTATGCTTAGTTTAGCAGGTTTTCGGCATTTTTTCCAACTCTATCAGCTGACTAAACTTTCTGTAATATGTATACTGAAATTATACAGATGTAAAGTTTTTGAAAATTTACTCAAACTACTAAACCCATTTATTCACTGGTTAGTAACCCAGATAGAATAAAGATCATCTTATCTTATGATAGGGGGTCGGGAATAACCCCAGCGGCATTTCGACCCTTGAGGATCTTTTGTGCCTTAACTAGATCTAAGCTAGGCTATATAGGGTGGGGGGGTATTCACCAGAGGTGGGCATTAACGCGTTAATCGTTAATTAACGCTTTAATATCGTTAACACCGTTATAAACTTCCATTAAATAAAACCAAGTCAAAAATTTATTTATTATTAATTAATTAAATTAATTATCTAATTAAATATTTTAATTAAATTATTTTTATCCAAGTTAAATTGTTAACATGACCATGGGTTTTCCTGTAACATCAGCATAATTATTATTTGTAGAACTATTCAAAAACTATTCTGAAATCGGTGACTCGGTAAAATAATCTCTTTTGATTAAACATTATGCACAAATATTTTTATGAAACAAAACATGAACTGACTTCAAATTGTGTGAATAATCAAAATCGATGCAGTAGTTTTGGAGTAAATCACGTTCATACTAATGGGTACAAACGAGTCAAACAGAAAACCTTCTTGACGTCGGTACAGTCGGTTAAAAATGAAAATATATTTGACTTTATTATCAGTATTTTCACTAAGAATTAATTTTTGTTATAATTCCATTATTACCAATTTTATGAAATAATCGCCTTTTGATGAAATAATGAAACTTCGTTGTTGTTTGTACCCTATGTATTATAATATAATTATCAGAAAGCTGAGACCATTTCAGCTATATAATACCTATATGTCGTAAGAGACATAAAACTATTATATACATAAAACTATTATAAAACTATTATATAACTATTATATAGCTATACTTATTTTACTTATTTTACTTAAATATCGAGATATTTTTCTTTATTTTTTTTTTATTTATTTACTGACAAAATATCTGTTAAAGCATTTTGAATAAGACTTGATTTCTTTAATGGATGCATGGCGAATTATAGCAACACTTCAATGTTTTTTATTATTATACACAATTACGTATCCTATTGAAATGCAAATAATTGTTTCGTTATTTTACGAATTTCGATTGAAGACATTGCAGTAATTCTCAAATTGAATAAATAATCTAATGACTTTTTTTAGCATTTCCCTTATTTTTAGTTGTAAATACACTGGGAAGCAAAAATAACGGGTCACTTAAAAACTATGGTATTTCCTTAAATATATTAGATTGATTCCTGAAATATGTTGTATGTTGAAGATGACTTATTAATACATAAAAGAAAGTAGACAAATCTGACTACTCTATGTTCCCTGTTAAGTTTGGGACCATTTGCTGGCCTATAAGGCTTCATATCAGCTTCACGAAGTCGTCGCAGTATTATGTCAGAGCTCACATTGTTGTGTCGAACTACTTGAGGTGGGTTTCGAACCTGAACAGCCGTGAGATGTCGGTTTCTTAGCATAGTGCTCATGATGAAGTGGTCATCTCTAGTAGTTGTGCACCTTGGCCTGCCATTTCCTGGTCTTCTGATGTTCATGCCGGTCTCTTGAACTCGTTTCCTTACTTCCCATTTTGTTATTTTTCAAAATTCTGATATTATTTTTGAACTGAAACTTGTACAGTTTAAAGTTAATTTGAGGTTTATAATACTCACTACTGATCTACTTATAACATACTATTTATACGAACGTTCTATCTCTACAACTGTTGAAGATATCATCATATCATCTTTTCTAAGTGACCCATTATTTTTGTGTCCCAGTGTATAATGAAACTCATACTCATACTCATTTATTAAACACCATCGGGACACCAGGAACTCTTGGTTACATCATGCTTTTACAATTACTTAAAATTTAAGACACATTTCCTGCTAACCAATAGATTCAATATGATATATTTTTTTAATTCCAGGTTTCACTGGTGCAGACATAGCCAATGTGTGCAATGAAGCTGCTCTGATAGCTGCCCGAGAACTGGCCCTTGACATTAATATGAAGAATTTTGAACAAGCCATTGAGAGGGTTGTCGCTGGTATGGAAAAGAAGTCCAATGTCCTACAACCTGATGAGAGAAAGATTGTCGCCTATCACGAAGCTGGACATGCTGTAGCAGGCTGGTTCTTGCAACATGCTGATCCTCTGTTAAAGGTTTCCATTATACCTCGAGGCAAAGGCTTAGGCTATGCTCAATATTTGCCCAAAGAACAATACTTATACAGCAAGGAACAATTATTCGATCGAATGTGCATGACACTTGGAGGAAGAGTTAGCGAAGAACTATTCTTTGGTAGAATCACTACTGGTGCTCAAGATGATTTGAAAAAAATAACCCAGAGCGCCTACGCTCAAATTGTGCATTATGGTATGAATGCTAAAGTGGGCAATGTGTCCTTTGAAATGCCACAACCAGGTGAAATGGTCATTGATAAGCCCTATTCAGAAAAAACGGCTGAATTAATTGACTCTGAAGTAAGGGATTTAATTAATACAGCGCACAAACACACAACACAATTATTGACTACACATAAAGAGAATATTGAAAAAGTTGCAGAACGGTTGCTAAAGCAAGAGATTTTGAGTAGAGATGACATGATCGAGCTTCTGGGACCTAGACCATTCCCGGAAAAGAGTACTTATGAAGAATTTGTAGAAGGTACAGGATCATTGGATGAAAATACAACGTTACCAGAAGGACTGAAAGATTGGAATAAAGAAAAGAAAACGTCTTCACCAGCTGCAGACAGTATAAGTTCAAATACAAGAACCAGTAAACCTTAAGCCATTTTATTTGTAGATGTTGAGTTGTAGTACTATTTTAATTACCTTTTAAGACTTAAAAGGGTTTCTTGTGTATTGTCAATGTGTGTAACATGTTACATGACTTTTAGTCGTAGTTGAAGAAATCTAGAGAAAATAAAATACTAAGTTAATGTCACAGCCAGTACCAAATGAATCAATGAAAAGCATAGGCTGTTCGCATTTCTTTCCTGTGTAATATCCACTTGTGCTAAGAGCAAAACAGCGCTACTTCGAGATTAAAACTATTACTTTTTACAAATTAATTAATTTGTGGTCAGAGTTAAACTATCCCGAATTAAATAACAATTACTCGTTGGTGCAAGTGGGTGTAGGAGTGTAGTTAGCTGCTTCGTATACGTTTTATGCCTGTTTTGTAAATTAAATAAATTCCAGTAATATTCTGTTGTTTCCTTTTCCATATATACCTAGGATTAAACTCTGCAGAACTCGATTGCAATGCGAATTTGGTTTGTATCCCGTTGTCCAGTTGTATTTGAAAAGTCCAAATGTAACAAAGCCTAAATTTATGAGCGAATTTTTAAAATATATTTGCAAATTGATCTCTCCAGACCCCAAATAAATGATGTAATATTGTTTAGTTCAATGAGAATAGGATGCTTCGTGGTTTGAAATACCTAATATGCCATGCCTAATATGCAACATATCATATTACGAAGCTTTGCTATGCACACTGCTATATACAGTTTTCGATACAGCGTAAATCGATGTAATTAATTGTGACTTCGATATTGCGTAGGACCCTATAAGTAATTTTATGTGCAAGCAATTAATGTTGCCTAGATGGGTACATTAGGATCCCGTACAGTTTTAATTATTCTTAGTCACTATAAAAAAATATGTAGCTTAAACATTTTGTACTCGTAGCTTGAACATAAAAAATTACCTACAACGTAATGTTTTGTTTAGGTTATGATTAGGCATTTTAGGTTATGTTAGGTAAGTAAATAATCATCGATATGAAATTGTTCAAGGTAAGGATATCCACAATTTTGTGTTGACTTCATAATGCGTATGCATAACACATTCAACTATAATTTTAGTGCAACAGTAGGTCATGTAGATTTTTCTATCTGTCTTCAAAGGTAAGTAGGTGTACCTACAATAGGTAACTAGGTACCTAATCTAAGAACCTATCATTTATAACTATAAAATCTAATTTTTGAAGCTGCAGGCACATTTATACTAGACTAAAATAAAAAAAAACAAATATGGAAAATATCAATGAAATATGGTATGTACCTATATTTAGGTATCAAGATTATTTAAATTAGGTAGGTACCTGATATAACAACACAGACGTAATAATTTCCATTGTAATTATTAAGTACCTACAGAATAACTCGTAGGTGGGTAGGTACTGTTGGGATCCTAGTTGAGTTGAGCACTCAGAACTAGGATATAGGCCCTGTGTCTGTTATTAAACACCCTAGTGAGTAAACCCCTAGCATTAAATACCTACGATAGTAAATTTAGGTAAAGATATTTAAGAAAAAGCCTAAAATGAAATTTTACGTGCCACTTTCAATTCTGTGAAAGGCAGGTACAGCTTTTATTTGTAAGCCCTAAAAATCAGCATCATTGTTACTCAGTGTTTCCTCGAGGGGGTTTGATAACAGTCAGTTGCACAAAACGTCCTTAAAGTTAAATACATGCTATCCTTTTTACGCTACAGCTAGAGCTATATCTCTAAAAGAGATAACAGGAGACTTAAGGAAGCCTTAACATTAGGGACGTTTCTTGCAACTTACGGTCAGATGCCTGTACTTAATGTTTACAAGTATTTTATGCTGACTGTAGGTTCTGTAGCAGTAGGTACCTAGTTTGCATAACACAGATACACCACTGTGGGTGGGTCGGGAAAGGAAGCTGACACAGCAATCATACCTTAGATGAAATTTGAACTCGTGTTCATAATAAATAATGGCATAACAACTTCTATAACAATATGTAGTCATAAGATAAACAAGACTTCAGTTGGCTGTAGGATGTAGGTATTGTTACTGTTCTAAATATAGTCCATACAAAGCTTTGTTTTGGTCACAAATTCAAATTTCTTGCTAGATAAAATGAGATACTCGTAAGTTTACCATCAAAAAGGGTATAGACCTGTCTCTAGACCACCATAGTACCTACTGGTCTTGAAAAAATATATCTTGTTTAATTTTATCTATTCAATTTTTTTCTACATAAAATAATTTAAATATTAATTTGCCATGCAAGGGATAAGTATATTGTGTAGATGTGGTCATTTTGGAAAAGTAATCATTATGTACCTACCTGGGCACTATGTAGATGTAATTGAAATATCTACCTATTAATTTATCATACAGGTTCTTAATCAAAGAGGAAAACATTCGAAGACCTGCCTTCCCATTAGAGTAGGTAAATTATGTAGGTTGCAGTACATTTCTAGATTTAATACTCATACTCAAATAAAATGACTGCACTTGTATCTAGTGTTTCAAACCAGGATCGAACTCTAAACCGTTTGCAGAAGGTGGAGAAAATAAATAATGAATAGAATGCGGTAATTCTAAAACACGATAAAAAGCATGGAGGAAGGAACGCACCCATCCCACAAATTTTTTTTATCATCCAAGTAAAACATGCTAGGAATGGATTAAATAACTTACTAAATTTAGTACCAATATTATATTTAATTGGCCACTGGCTGAAATCAAACTTTACATATGCCTCCCATCTCCACAAAATTAATGGTGATAGGGCAAGCACTCTCGCGCCACATGATTTTTCCCTCGTGAACTAAATAAAAAGGACACCAGGTCCTCGTGGAGAGCGCAAAAAATATGTATCGCGACTGAGCCAGCCCTTTACATGAAGAAACAATGTCAACAAAAAAAACAGGGTTATAATATTAAAATTATAATATGAAAATATTCAAATAGTAGCTGAAAATACATCCAGCTTTCTTTCTATTCATTTAAATATTCATTAGTCATTACATTATTTTTATACATCACCGATTTCTTAAGTAAATTCAGTATTTGTACAATATTAAAAAAAATCTTACATTATGTATTTCTATGTTTACGCGAGCTATGTATAAAATTCTCGCACAATCTTCATCTAACCAAACGATGAGAAGTCAAAGTCAGTAACAAAATATTTATAGTTATGGTTTTTTAAAATTACATTATTTTTATGTTCAACATTTAATGTTTAATTATGATTATACTTAACCTTAGCTTATGATATAACATTATACACGATGAAAACATTTACTTCTTGATATCTTTCAACAATTAACCCTTTAACAACTCTCATTCATTTACTCCTGTCTATAGAACGGAAAATTACATCTAATCTCTTTAACAATAAGGTCTGTATCAATGACAGTCTCTGATTTTTTCTACTTTAGGCTTCCTGCCCCGCTTTTTCCCAGAAGTAACGCCCGCCAGTACCATCGCGGTACGTTTGGCGTGGCACGACTTGCAAAACCAGTCTTCAGTCGCTCCTGGCTCTTCGGTTATACCGACGCATACCCAATGGTACCAGCCATCGCATCCGTCACAACCAATCATTGGCGAACCATTGTCAGGTCTGCCACAAGCAGGGCATACCCAAACTTTATTTCCATCGTCATCAACATAAAAAGGAGTCGGTAAAGGCCCACTGGACTTATCTGTGGGCTCAGTTGGAGTTGGTGCAGGCTCTTCTGACATTGACGCCATGTCATCTTCAAAATGACCCTTTTTAGATAATGGCTTGAACAATATTCTCTTGTACTTAGAGTGGCTCGAAGGTGGACGATTCTTTCTTGGAGGAGAACTAACAGATGGCGGTGATGACGATTGAGCTTCCGTTTCACCAACATGATTATGTTTTGAATGCTTTTGTTTTGGTGGCCTTGTTACCAAAGCCGATATTTGTGCTAATTCAGGTGAACGACTATGTTCGCGTGAAACTGGGTCCTCTTTCACAGGGGAAATTTCCTCTTCATCTTTCTTTATTATCGGTTTTATGTTTAATTTAAATATATCAGGGGAGCTTGGTGGCATTGGTGAATTTGAGTTAGACGAACTCAATTTCAGTGTAATTTTGGGAACTAAACAATCGCCTGATTTTTCTTTTTTCTTTTCTTTCTTTTCTTTTTTTATTTTGTCCTTAATTTCCTGTTTCTCTTCTTTATCTCGTTTCTTTTCAGACTTTTCTTTGCTTTTATCCTTTTTATCTTTCTTCTTCTTTATTTTGATGCCATCCTTATCCTTCTTTTCTTTCTTATGCGACTTTTCCTTTTTCTTTTCTACGTTCTCAATTTCTCTTTCTTGTGTATTTTCAGGAGCAAGTTCTTTGGGAGGCCCCAGAGGTAATGGTTCAGATTTTGGCTGAGAAATTGGTTCAGGTGGTGGCGAACGTACGAGCGTAGGTTTAGGAAGTTCTTTAATTGGCTCCTGCCTTACTGGCTCAATTTTAGGAGGATTTAATTCAATTGTTATATCGGGCTGCACAGGAGGCATTTTAAATATATTTGATTTATGGTCCTTATATTTGGACTTGTGCTTTTGTAAAATATTTGGAATGGTCGGAGATTTATGTTTGTCATGTCGGTCTTTTTCACGTCCCAAAGATTTTTGTAAACCTCTGTCCTCATCATTATCAACAGGAATTACTTCTAAACTTGGACGACGTAACATTGGTGGAACTGATGAAGGTCGAGAAGTGTGTGGGTAATTACCCATATGCATGAGAGAATTAGGAATGCTTGAACCAAGACTCGCTGGCAAGAAACCAGGTCCTGGAATCAATCCAGGACCACTTGCACTTAATGCAAATGGATTAGTGAGTAAATTTGATGATGGCAATCCTCTTAATGCAGGATTATTTGCTAGACCAGCGAGGAAATCACCACTGGGTATAAGACCGGGATTAGGCATTAAACCAGGACCAGTAATTGTAGGAAAGAATGGAAAACCAGGAGGCATCTGAAGCAATTTAGAGTCATTCTTTGGCCTACTTGATTTTGGGGGTTTCACATTTCCCAATTTCAAACTCTGTTTTTCAGCTTGTGCCATTTCATAGGCTAACTGTTGTTGTTGTTTTTTTAGTAACTTTGCCTCCAATTTAGCCGCTTTATCTTTTTTGTCTTTGTGTTTTTTTTCCTTCTTAATTTTTGGACTGACACTAGCTACATCTTTGGGATATGGTAATTGCAAAGATTTGTTAATAGATATACTAGGTCGAGGTTCTGTATGTGGAATTTGAGTTTTCTGAGTGGGATTTGTATCCAAAGAATCATCATCAATGCTGATAACTTCATGGGCTCTTAAATCCATTTCTTTTGACAAATCCACAGCACTAGTATCATTATTGTTCACCACTGTTTCTTCACTTTTCACTCTAGTATTTTCATTCAATTTATTTTCTGTTGAAATTTCAACTGCAGTGTTTTGTATTTTTGAGATCATAGTATCAGACTGAGTTTTTTCTGAAACAACCTCTGGAGCACTTTTATCTTCTTTAGATTTGTTCGTTATTCTTTTAAAAATATTAATCTTTGATCTATCCGGTTGAGAAGCCAATTTCTCTTCTTCAGCAATGATTTCCTTCTTGATTTCTGTTTCAGATAAAATAGAATTTGTTGAAGATTGATTTTTATGTACAGGGTTAGAAATAGAAACCAGTGGAGATTTTGAAATAGGTATTTTTCTTGGTACAGGAATTGTTTCTTCTCCAGGGATTATGTTTTTAGAGACTGGTGGTGCCAACTCAATAGGTTCCTGCTTGATGGCTGGTTTAATTATTTCAGGAACAGGTCCTGGTGGTGGAGGCATTACAGGCTTTGGGGGTGTTGGTAACACTTTTGGTGCTGGCATGGGCAAATGATTATGAATTCGATGTACATCTTTAGATTTCATCAAATGACCAGGAGGATGCTTGTTCAATTTGTTACCATCTTTAGATTTGACACTCCCCCCTTTATGACTTTTATCTTTCCTTTTACTCTTCATTATTTTACCATTCAATAACTTATTCTTCTTTGATTTCTTATCACTCTTCTCTAAAACAGGTACTTTCGCAGCATTGGAATGATGCGAATTAGCTTTGTGTTTATCATAATGTTTCTCTGATATAATTGTAGGAGGTCGAGCTTCTGGTAGTTTGCCTTCTCGAGCAGGTGACAAGAAACCAGACATGGTCATCATCACACTGCTGATTTCTCTAGTCCTTTCTTCTTCATTCAACAATAATCTGGGTCTTTTTATGTTCGGCAACAAAACAGGATCAATGGGCCTCTTAAACGTATCTTTAGGTTTTTCTGGGCAATCAGTGACTGATATTTCTGGACTCGTGCACCCTGTGTTGTTACCATCAATATTATCAATGCCATTCTGACGAATTTCAACTGTACCCGCTACAGCAGGTGTATCCTGTTCTTTTTCCGGGTACATTGGTGGAAGGTGCTCATGCACATGCATTGGTCTAGTAACAACTTCATGACTTCCAGGTTTCAGAAAATTTAAATTAGATTCCTTTGATTTTGGAAATTTATCGATAAAGACAGGAGGCGGAATGGGTGGTACACATCGAGCGTAATCTGCTAACTCTGGCAATTGGACGTGTAAATCACGAAATATTAAACCTAGGTCATGTAAATTTGGTTCTGTCCTGTTAAATTGTTCAGCATATCGGTTAGCTTGTGTCCCCAGTGTACAAATGTACTTCTCCAGTACATGAACCAGAATATCCAGGGGAGTTGAATTTATACCATTCCACCCAATGGTCTGGCATATTTGCGCAACATTCCTTCGCAGTATCTCACGGGCGTACGGCTCTGACATTATGACACCAACAAAGTTATCTGGAACAAACGAATATTATCAGAATCACTACAAGAAATAAGTGATATAAATGGGCATGAGAGAAGTAAAATACCATGTTTTACATTTATAGCACTAATAACATCCAGTATACGGTCAACAGGATAAGTAGTAAAAACAGCAAATATCACGATTTTTATACCTGCAAGTGTCTGGAGGTACAGAGACGGTGATGCGAACAGGTGCAAACTTATAGTTTAAAACACACATGTATGCTTGATTATGTTCCTCAACACTCACGGATAATTTATCATGACACAAAAATCAGTTACAACGCAAATAGGAGAATTATTTACGTAAAAACTACTCAGCGTTCTAAAAACACAGTGCTCCGTGCGCCATGATTGCATTTTGGGTTGTCAATGCTCAGTGTTACAAGCTAAAAAAAAAGGTTTATTGAAATGGCGGCATTGAATTTTCTGTATAGCTGCGTTCAAAATTAGAGAGTAGAATACCTAGTAGGTAGGTATGTGAAATACGAGATATCTTTTCTATTTAATATATAATTACCTATTATAAAATATTTTCTCATACTATTATTAAAATAGTTCCCGGCTAATATTACTCTGACTAGGTACGTTAGGTTAGGACCTATTATTTTTAATTAAATAGAATAGATCCCATATTATAATAATAAGAAAACCGCCAAAAGCGGTAATCGTAAAAAACGAAACTTGTATGCGTCATACGAGGGAGCGGACAGTTTCATTTAGGTGTAGCGACCATCGCAGAATCGACGCCATTATTTCTGAAACCTTGCGTTGCATTAGATTAGGTAACGTCCGTGTGTATCAACTCTGACCTGCCTGACACAAAAAGATATCATAATATGGCTATTCCAAATACCTAGGTAGGTATTCCATTAATATGATTTTGTTACGAATTATTACAAAAATTAATAGCATTTACAACACTTTATGCCGTAGTGTACATGCTAATGACTTTACATACGTATTTCACTATTGTATGTATTTATTACCTATTATTGACGATGGTATACCGACTCCGGGATTCATCCGCGATCGGTTCCAGCCCCGGTTTGGTTCGCTGCATCCAATCTCGAAGCACGGACAGGTTGCAGCGAACCGGGTCGGGGCTGAAATAATAGTTATGATATTGAACGCTCTCTCTTACCTAATGTAGTTTAAAATAACGGAGCGACACAGTTTTATTAACCGAATATATATGACCGGAAGGTCAGATTCCAGCCACGGTTCGATTCGCAGCAATCAATAACATTGTCATGCGCTCCGCTGTCAATCTAGTGTTGTGCTGATTACATGTGCGGGGACATGTAATCAGCACTTTATTATCGTTTACAGCGAACCGAACAGTATCTGGAACCAGACATTGAGGGACTGTCTTAGAGGTCCGAGGTTTAGATTTAACTATAAGTACTTTTCGATTTGGCGGCCGTAAAGCGCGGTTCCAGAAAAATTAAGGTGTTTGTGATGGCATGCAATGGGGCTTATTGGAGTCATTTATATTATACTAACTAAAATATTTGAAATCGAAACATATTTCGAAACTAATGACCCAAAACCTCAAATATGGCATAAAAGGTAAATACAAGAGTTTAGATAAACTCTTTAACTTTCTTCTGGTACCTACTTAAATATTTTCGCCACCTATTTTAGATTTGAAGTTTTTTTATTTTTTATTAGAGCAGTGTTTTTTGAAAGGCACGTACCGAGTGTAGCACTAGATTATACCGAGCACTAGTTAATGCCGAAACTATGGGATCAAATATTATATAATATTGAATTTTATGGCAGTATAAATAAAAATGGAATAAAATATGTGAGACTGAACGCGCCCACGAAATGAAAAGCAGGTCTTGAAGATCGAGAGCAAGAATGTATTTGTCTGTACCACAACACTAGATTGACATCGCGAGTATGTAAAAACAGATAGCAGTTGTTTTCAGCAATTGACAGACGCGCAGCACGCATGCGCCGACGTTGTGGCGGGAACCCGCCATATTAACCCCCCCTCCTTCGAAGACTGGAAGGCGAAGGAGCAGTAGTCAGGGCAGGGGCGCAAAGCGGACGGTCTTGCCTGGCTTAAGCGGCGGGGCATCGGCAAAAGAGTAGGCTGGCTTGACCCTGTCGATAGAGATGGTTATAGGCCCTCTAGATAGCTCTAGGGGTGATGGTGATGTGGCGACTTCGCGCCACAATGACACAGTGGGGCACACGGCCCCATAAATATTATCTCTGTCTTTTGTTTGACTTTTTGTCACTGGCCAGGCACTCGCCCCTGTTCTTGCCACTTGACTAAGCACTTGACCAGGTGTAAACCAGCCCTTATAACAAATTTTTTTTTTGCATTATGGCTTTCACAAGTTTCACACTTCGTGAATTGCCAATGTCAAGTGTGTTTAAAGGATGAAGGTAGGGAATCAACGTAAGTTAAAGGAAATGGAAAGGAATTTGGAAGAAAGGATTGTAAAGGTTTATACATTTATATTATTAGAATTATTAAATAATAAGGATATGTTATATGAAACTTTATTACACAATCTGGTTTATGAGTGGGCAATGCATGACAGTTTATTTTAGGTTCATAGTTTTTTAGTTCACGAGTTTATAGTTTTTAGTGTACACATGGCCTTTTCGGTTCACAATTACAATGCGATACCTATTATCAATTATTAACATGATTATTTTTATAGCATTATTTAATATTTTCAGATTAATTAATTTAATTAATGAATCAATTTATGTGATATTGAACAAGATGTGACATAATATAGGTAATGAAAATTACGAAAAAATAAGTATTGAGTATTAAGCTTTACCCACTCCCCACTTGAAATTAATACAATGTGATGGGTTGCTGCGAACGGAACCGGAACTGAACCGGCTTTTTATAGTCCCAGTCTAAAATTGTGCGTAAGTTGAGTTCATAAGAATAGCCACTCTATTTTTTCTGTCTTTCATTAAAAAAACGAACAAGAGCATATAGAACAAGACAATATTATTTTTGTGGGCAACACTTAACTCTGTTTGGCTTAAAGGCTGTATGGTCTCAGACCTCTTGCCTACCTATATGGCGAACTAAAATAAAATCAATTATTATTCGTACACAACGCTGCTAAGTCCCGCTGCCTACCAATTCTTTTATCTAACAGAAGACTATTCGAGAGCATGTATGATTTCATCACAACAACTGTAGAAAAGATTTAAAATTATGCTAGAAACTTGAACCTAAAGACAAGGCTCTATGGCTCAGTCCTTTGCCTGTCCGTAATGGACGAATATGATTATCATCATCATCAATTGTCATGTCAGGAGTTTCTCCCGCGCTTTTGTGGCGTCCACGTCAGCTTTGTTTCGATTTGTCTTGTAAATTGTTTTACAGTAGTGCTTTTCTAGTAAGAATGGTGTTTCTTGCTCGAAAAACTTCGACAACATGTGAATAATGTGTGGGACAGTGAAGTAAAGTCAAATAAGACGCTGCAGCCCGATCCGTACTTGGCTGGATTTTGAAGAGCCACACTGCGTCCGGGACGCCTTCTTATTTGGTTCGGATTGCGCAGAAGCGTGAAAGATTCTCCCAGATAGCATTGAAATGTGTCACATCAGCATTTTAATGAAGACTTGAAAGAGTTGTTTACATCAGACATAGCTGTATGGGCTCAGTTCCCTTTGCCTTAAAAAAAAACAACAACAATTGTCATGTCATGTCATTCTAATGTCAAAAAACGCAAATGGTTGCTTTGCTTTCTGCAGAGTGCAGGCAGATCGCTCTGTGTTTTCTTTACATTCATGTTTGTAGGTATAGGATTTCGTAATTCGTCACATTCTCATATTAGAACAAAGCAATGTTATCGGTTAATATAATAAACTTGTTGTATAGGTACTTTGGAAGAAATAAATAATGAATAACAGAAGATGTGAAAGAAATTGTGTTTGTGGGCTCACTTACCTTCTCTCTGCGGCTCCCGCTCTTGCCACAAGTTCGAAGTTTCAACTTTAACTGATAGATCTATAGAAATTTATCAATATATAAAATGACAACATCTTCTGAAGATGTATTGCTCAGCGTGGGCTATGTCAGATATAAAAAAGGCGATGGTACTCTGTATGTGATGAATCAAAGACTTGCTTGGATGTTGGAGAATCGAGATACAGTGGCAGTCTCTCACAAGTACGCTGATATCAAAAGTAAGTATTTGAATCTTGTGTTGCATGTCTTTATATTAACTATGAAAGATATGGTTCCCATAAGATGTACGTGGTATTATCAAGACAAATTACGGTCAGTGTCGTTAGTATGCGCGAAGAGAAGTTGAAGTTTTCACTTTGTGTGGCTGTCATAATGCAACCTAACATATCCTAATATGCCCGAGTCGGTTCTGTGTCCATTAGGTGTCTGTGAAACAGTTCATTGTTTAACCAGTCCGAATTTTTAACCCTTTTTCCCTCAGTGCCCCCCATAACGACACCCCAACTGTTTCTGTCAGAGTTAGATAAGGGGCAGCAAGATAAGTGAAAGTTATTTGCATGGTTGTCATACTGCAACCAAACTTAACCTAATCTATCTTAATCATTCTGAATCTACTAGGTTAGTGTCAAACCAGTCATTTTTTAAGAAATCTGAATGTTTATTTTTCCATCAACAATACCCGAACTGCTGTTTCTTGGTTTATGAAACAGGTAATACTAGAATGTGCCACTGTGTATTTTGTGTTTTTGTCACTAGGGTCCTAGTTCCGATTCTTATGTTTGGGTAATTTTATTCACACAAAATATCATTGGGGTGTAAATTTTTGGTTTTTATAAGGTAGGTGAAGGCTTTTTTCTTTCTTACCTAATTACACGGTAAAGAGAAGGGAAAAGGGTTAAAATGTAGAATAATATGTATACTAATTAAGGCTGTTCGAAAATATGTAATTATTTCCCAGAGTAATACTTATATCGCTCGGAAGTGTCAAAAAAGAAATTAAATGACTTATTTCGAACTGGTAAAACTGCCTAATGTCAAAAATAGGAATATTTTCCATTTTAATACAATCGAAACAGCCAAACAGGAATAAATAACATTTATTTCCGCTTAAAATAACTGTCAAAGTGACAGGGGTTCTAGGGGTGTGTTTTTCTACACACCTTATTTTTTCAACAGGCTATTTATTCACATGTCAGAGTCAAAATTACTCTCCGAATTTTAAGATGGTTGAGAGTAATCATTAATTTTCACTCGCATGGTCTTCGAATGGCAATCGAGTCATTTCTACATTCACCTGAGAGTTTTCGAACCTAACGTAACTACATCTTCTAAGTCGTATTCCTCATTTCTGAGGGTCGTGATCATTCTTAGGAATTAATCACATACAACGACTCTCGTGGCAGATTTAATGGGGTGGTTTGCCATTGCCTTCTCCATTTCACACACTGGTTATCTCAGTGTGCAGATTTTTTTCGTCCCCGTCAGAGCAATAGGTAAATATACGTAAGTCTTTCGAAAAACCGAATAACTCATTGGTACTGTATTGCATGGTTTCAAACTCGGGAGGTCTGAGTTCCAAACTATGCAATGAAAAACTCATGGGAGTCAGATATCCTAGGCACGACGCCACCGACGCTCTAAACTAGGAACTACATACACATTTATATTTCAAAATAACATATCTATTTCAGCACAAAAAATCTCACCAATTGGTAAAACAAAAGTTCAACTTCAAGTGGTACTACATGATGGCACATGTTCTACATTTCATTTTGTCAATCCAGCTGGTGCGGAGGCACGGGCCAAAGACAGAGACCAGGTCAAGGGTTTATTACAAAACCTACTGCCAAAGTTTAAAAGGCAGATTGATGGAGAGTTAGAGATGAAGTCCAGGTATTTTCTGATAAACCATGAGTTGGAAGAAATGTCCTTCAGAATTCTACCTCGCTTAAAACATGCTCTGTCATTTTCTTTGTTGTATATCTAAAAAGAGATATCACTATACTTAAGGTAGCCATAATTTTAAGGAAACTTCTTGCAATTGACCAGTAACTTACTTCAAAATAGTTAGGTTTTATACATTTATGTCATTGCTTAGTTTTAATCAGAAAAGAGGTAAAAGGTATAATTGAGCTAATCTGTGATGAGATTTAAGTTGGTAGTTACTTATAATTTACACACACACTATGCACTCAGTATGAACTACATATTACCAGTGTATATGCCATCTCTGGTATAGGCGCATAATTTAATATATTTTTTAATGTATTTGCAGGTTGTTATCACTTCATCCCACTTTGAAGCATTTATATGAAGATTTGGTGATATCAAAAGTTATAAACAGTGAAGAATATTGGAATACTCCTACACTAAAATATTATACAGAGTCTAATAATGTCAAACAGGAAGCAGGTAACTTTTCTGTTTATATTCCTTGCAGTACTTATTGAGAAAAAATGTTAAATGGAATATACCTAGTATATACCTAAAAAACACGCATTGCTGATGCAATCACCAAAGCATCTCTATTAAAGTGGCACTGGGCAGGCCTGGTATACCGCATGCACCCGGAAAGGTGGGCAAAGATCACCATGCACTGGGTGCCACAAGACAGACAGCAGTGCCGAGGTAGACCTAGGTGTAGGTGGAAAGACAATTTAGACCACCATTCAAAAAGGATGGTATAAGAACGCCGAGGATAGGTAAAAAAAGAAAGGAGGAGAGGAGGCCTTTGCCCAGCAGTCAGACAGTCAATAGGCTATTGAAAAAACATTTTTTTCGCCCTCAGGCGTATCAGGAGCATTTCTTGCTGACATCCAGCCCCAGACAGATGGTTGTAATGGTCTCAAATATAACCTGACGCAAGATATTATAGATGCAATATTCAAAACATACCCAGCTGTTAGAAAGAAACATATAGATTATGTGCCAAATAAGATGACTGAGGCCGAATTTTGGACTAAATTCTTTCAGTCTCATTATTTTCACAGGTAAGGATTTCGGGATATTAGATGTTAATTAATTTAAAATTATTGCTGAGAAAAAGCCAGCTTGCGTTCCCTATTTTCACATTCAAAGTACTATATTATACTATTTAATTATTAAATATACAATGTGTTTGTCTTCAGGGATCGCATAGCCTCTTCATCTAGTAAAGATTTATTTGGTGAATGTGCCAAAATGGATGATCAAGCGATTGCCTCAGCCATGAAACATACAACTTTAGATCTCACGGTAAGAATTTAATCAACTGCCCAGGTATACTGTCGTACCTTTTTTTTTTTTTTTTTTTTTTTTTTTTTTTTCGTACTGATAATTGCTGTTAGTCCTAATGACCTTTACAGCTTCACCGGGTTTTTTGGGGCGAGCGCTAAATGCGCTCCAGCCTAGAGGAGGACTTAAAAACTACTATAAGAAGCGACTGCCTAAGGGCACCCAGGTGGGTACGGACCTCGGCTTAGGACGTCGCTGGGGACGGAGAGAAGCGGCCTGGAATACGCCGATAGCGCGTGAAAGCGCCAGAAGCGGGTCGACGCCCGCGCCGGCGCGGGCGGTATGAAGGTGCTGTGTGTGAACTACTATCGGGTGGCGGAGTGGCTTCCGCGATGGAGCTCGTGATGGCGTCGTCGGGGTCGTCTAGGACGTGTCTAGGCCGACGTCGTCGACGGGATGTCGGTAAACCGTTAGTCGAATAAGCGGCGGCGCTTACTACTAGAGGGTTTGGGTGGTGGGGAGCTTGCTCGAAGAAGCGTCGAGACGCTAACTTCATGTATTGAGCGATCGTGGGGAGTTCCAAATCGTGATGGAGGTCTACGTTACGTAGGTACCATGGAGCACCGGTTGCTCTACGCATGAACCTATTTTGGATAACCTGAAGGCGGCGAATGTGGCAAGAGTGCGCGAATGTCACGCTTGCGTACGTGAGGATTGGACGGATGCAAGTTTTGTAAATTGTCAACTTATTTCTAAGTGACATTTTACTCCCCTTGCCTAGCATCGGGTGTAACCGGCCGAGAATGAATGCTGCGCGGTCGCGGACGCGTTTTATGTGTGGCTCGAAGGTCATACCTCTATCAAGGGTGACTCCTAGATATTTGACCTTTTTCTCCCAAGGGATAGGTCTGCCGAAAAGTGAGAGTTGCCCTATGTTATTCCGAACATGGGTGGTCGTATCAGGGGCACGACCCCTAGCGAAGAGAATGGCGGCGCTTTTGTCAGGGTTCACCTCGATTCTCCACTTCCGAAACCATTCGCCTAGGGCGGTGGCGGCGGATTGGAGAATCCGGGTGATACGAGCCCTGTTCCTATCAGAGGTGTAGAGAGCGGTGTCGTCCGCAAATAGCGCGAGTTCTACCTTTGGATGGCGAGGGATGTCGCTGGTATACAGCGAGAAGAGGAGTGGCGAGAGCACGGAGCCCTGGGGGACTCCGGCTCTGATTTGGCGAGGGGAGGAGAGCGATCCCTCGACGCGGTAGCGAAAGGTTCGATTCCTGAGGAAGTCCCGTAGTATGAGTACGAGACGATCCGGCACCCCGATTTGGTATAACTTATATATCAAACCGTTGTGCCAGACTTTATCGAACGCCTTCGCCACGTCGAAGAATAGCGCCCCTGTGGGGATCGGCTTACGCGAATAATTGAGTCCCTCCAGTATGTGTTCCGTGATGCGGTGCACCTGCTGGACGCACGAGTGTCCGGGTCTGAAGCCAAACTGGACGTCAGGGATTAAACCTTTGGACTTGGCAATGTCATGGAGGCGATTATTGAGAAGTCGTTCGTAGACTTTCCCCATTGTCTTGAGGAGACTGATGGGGCGATAACTGGTGGGTTCGGAGCGCGGTTTACCTGGTTTGGGAATACCTATGACAACTGCTTCCTTCCAGGCGTCTGGAAAGGAGCAGTTGGCCATTGCGGTGTTGAAAATAGATGCCAATAGGCAAATCAGGGGAGCAGGGAGCAATTTGAGAATCTTGTTGGTAATTCCGTCTGAGCCGGGGGCTTTTTTCTGTTTAAGACCTTTGATAGCGGTATGAACCTCCTGAGCCGTAATCGGATCAAGCGGGGGATCGAACGGGGGCACCTGTGCCCTGGATTCGACTTCGCGGTCCACCATATCGAGGTGGGTTGGATCGACGGGTTCGCGGGAAGGGGAGCACTGGCTTTCCAGGCTGTCGGCAAGGCATTCGGCCTTTTCGATGTCGTCAAACGCGGGAGTTTGGTTCGGTCGGTTTAGTGGGGGCATCTCTGAGACAGTTTCTGATTTAAGAGCTCTCGCCAAGCGCCAGTAAGCCTGGTGGGATGGCGAGATTTCCGAAAGCAGATCGTCCCACCTACGGTTGCGGAGCTCGGCCATGCGATCCTTTACGTCCCTCTGTAAAGCGCGTAGCCTTCTCCTGTTGTCATCAGTCGGGTAATTGTCGTAAGCTCGAGTGGCGGCGTTCTTTGCCGTCAACAGCTCCCTCATATCCTCAGGCAGCTCCCAGCGTCGATCATTCGACGCTGGAACCCGCCTGGAGGCGTCACTAATGACGTTACCGAGGTGACTGGTGAGGGCATTGACCGCCAGCACTGTGTCGTCTTTGGAGGTGAGAATGTCAGGAATCTGGTCCAGTAGGGGGGAACTAGGATTTTGGAGAGACTCCTCGAGCTTTTTCCAGTTCATTGCTGTCCTGGTGACCGGCTCGGAGGAGTCAGGCGGACCTAAAAGGAGTTGTACTGGTCTGTGGTCGGAGTCAAGCTCATGTAGCGTCTCTATAGAACGAAACCGTAAGGAGACGTTCCTGAAGAGAGCCACGTCGAGTATGTCGGGTCGATGGTTGACGGTGTATGGAAAGTGGGTCGGGGACATGGGAGCTAGTACGTCAAAGTTGAGTGTGTCAGCTAATGCGTCTAGTCTGTTGCCGTTAGGGTTTGAAATGATGGAGTTCCATCGCTCATGTTTGCAGTTGAGGTCACCAGCCACTATGACTGAGTCGCCTAAGTCGAGTAGTGCTTGTATATCCCTCCTGAGTAATTCCTTACCGCAGGGGAGGTATACTGAAGCGATGGTAATAGGCTGATGGCCTGTCATGGCAAGGCGGCAGACTGAAGCCTCAATGTTAACGAGGGGAGGGGTGTCAAGTGCGATGCAGTGAAGAGACTTTCTGTAGTAAATCAGGGTCCCGCCTTTCGCGGAGTGGACCCTATCATTACGGATGATCTTATAATTTGCAATCTTAGGATTGCCCATACTAGGTTTCAAGAAGGTCTCTTGCACTAACATTATGTCGGTCTGGTGGGTCTTTAAGTAGTCATGAACCTGGTCTCGTTGTCTCTTTAGTCCGTCAGCGTTAAAGTACGTGAGGGAGAGCGCGCGGGGTTTTATACGATTTGTTGTATAATCCATTTACGTTTTTTACGGGGAGGGGGCGCTGAAGGCCTTAATGGCCTTGATTAATGATGTATGCTCGGTTAACGCGAGCAGTTTATGTGCGGTATTTTTAGCGCTGTTGACTTTCTGTGCCAGGAGGCTCAGTTCGTCAATGTCGATCGCGTCTATGATATCTAATATCATAGCAATATTTGACGCGGCGTTGTTTGACGGTACCGTGGGGGCCGGAGCCGGGGCCTTTTTCGGCGGAAATGGTTTAGACGCGGGCGGCTTTGGTGTAGGAGCCGCGGATGATCCCCAGGCCGGGAGCGGAGCGGGGGAGGGCTGAGAGTGAGTCAGCGGACGGGGCTGTCGTACCACGGAGAAAGGGTACGTAGGTAAATGGCAATTTCTCGAAAATCGAATTGAATATAAATCTGTGTTTTCATGCAACCTTTTTGCTTTTACATAGATACGACATAATTCATTCCGATCTGGATTATATCTCAACATTTACTTTTGATCAGATACACCCTGATTATCACGGCAGTATAGGTTTGTAACTTCTGATTTTATTATAGAAGATATATTTTTGTTACATCTGCTCAAAAATGGGCCTATTTATCGATGGAAAACTGTGCGGGAAGTGCAACATTCCAGCACATTCACCCACGATAGGAAGTACTTAACAATCATGTCGCTATTTATTATACCGAATTAAAACAAATTGTACTTTCTAATTTATATAAAGGGTCTTTCAACAAGGACGGGTCGATGTTAAAATTGAATAAAATAAGATGTGTGTGAGATATTAACGAAATTTTTTTTTATTTGAAAGGCCCTTTTATGCCATTATGAATGGAATATAACATCGTTCAAATGTCCGCCGCGGCTTCGGATGGTGGCACGAATCTGAGAGGTCCAATTTTCAATTACTCTGCTGCATAGATCCGGCTGAATCTGAGCGATGGCCTGTGTTATGTTGGCTTTGAGGGCAACGGTCGATTGTGGCTTATTGGCATAGACCTGCGACTTCAGAAAACCCCACAAGAAAAAGTCTAGCGGAGTCAAATCACAAGATCTTGGTGGCCAATTCACGTCACCTCTGCGAGAGATAACCCTACCCTCAAACCGTTCATGCAGAATGTACATTGTGTCGTTCGCTGTGTGGCACGTAGCGCCGTCTTGCTGGAACCACATGTCGTCCACGTCCATATTGTTCAATTCAAGCCAAAAGAAATTGTTAATCATTGATCTGTAGCGCTCGCCGTTGACGGTGATGGCCTCGTCAACGTCGTTTTCGAAGAAGTACGGACCAATGACGCCGCCAGATCAAAATCCGCACCAAACAGTAACTTTTTGTGGATGCATTGCCACCTGGTGAACCTCATGTGGGTTGTGGTCATCCCATATACGGCAATTTTGCTTATTAACAAAACCATTCATCCAAAAATGTACCTCGTCGCTAAAGATTATTTTTCGGACAAAATCGGGGTCCTCTTCCAAGCGTTCCGAAGCCCATTCAGCGAACATACGGCGTTGTCTATGGTCATTAACTTTGAGCTCTTGGGTCAGTTGGATCTTGTACGGATGCAGGCCCAAGTCCCGACGAAAAATTCTCCAAGTTGAAGTCTGCGAAAGGCCGAGTTCTTGTGCACGGCGAGAAATCGACTACCTCGGAGTCTCCTGAACACTCTCACGTACAGCGGCGATGTTCTCGGCCGATCTGGAGTTCCTTTGACGTAAAGGTGTTGGTTGGTTGTTTACCGAACCGGTCGTCTCAAATTTGGTCACCAATCGTTGGAGAGTAGACTTTGAAGGGCCACCGCGTCTGCCGTAAAATGGGCGCAATGCGCGCAACGTTTGCACTAACGAACTCTCATATTGATAATAAAGTTTTATCATTTGCACATGCTGCTGAACCGTGTAACTTGCCATGGTGATTTGGCCTCAGTGACTGAATAAGAAACAACAGATTTGACAGATGTCGCCAAAACAAAATGGCCGCCACAAATTATTAACATCGACCCGCTCTATTTGAAAGACCCTTTATTATAAATTATATATTATAAATTATAATTGAAGGAAATACAGTTTGAAATACTTAATGACGTTGTAATTACTTTTAATGAACTGCTAAGATCGTTATTATTTATTTTTTCTCGTATATCAAAAAATATCAAGTCTTATCACGTGCGGGAAAACCACGCACTCGTGTATCGGTTATGGACCAAGTGATTAATAGGACATTATTCATTATTATCAGACTGTTTGAATAATACCCAAAATGTAGCGACAATATGATAATATCTTTAAAAAATATTAAATTGACTGGTTTTTATAATTGCTTAATAATGACCTTCATCTAATGGGCAGAGTGATAAAAATCAGATCTGTCATCAGAGGACACAGGGATGAGCACGGACGGGCCTAGCAACCGGCTGCCGGGCAGTCGTGAGGTTTTTCCCCGGAACCCCTGCCACTGTTCATGTCGTAATCACGGTGTCGTGAGTGCTGGGACCCGGCTTGTCATTATTTATACTGCCCGGGTACTATAAATAGTGCCCTCATTAATCACTTGGTCCATAACTATCCACAACACTGCCTTTGTATTGGCTTGGCTGGCTGGCATGGTCCCATACTGGGCCGAAGTCTCTCTCTCTCGAAAAAACACTTGTAGCAACAATTTGGCTTTGGCACTTCCCACACTTGTTAGACAATCTACTATTGAAATATTGCAGTCCATCCCAACTGGTTACATTCCTATTAAGATTTCGTAACTAGGCGCTGTATAAAACCGGCAAATGCCACGAAGTCCATTATGTTTCTTTCATAATTCTGATTCAGATTGTTTTCCAGAATTTACGTGTTTGAAAAAATGATTCTTACATGTGCTATTTTTATTTCTTGTTTTCATAATACTTATTGCTGTCCTATTCATTGCGTTGTTATTTCACAAACTTTTAAACTTTTGTACTATAAAGACTGAGTCCTTACTCATGCTATTTTATTGTGCATATTGTGCTATAATTAATAAAACCGGGAATTAAGGATTAAAGTATATTCGTCAATGTATAATTTTTTTGTCGGTTTACGTTACGGATATTCGTATTTGTTGCATAACTAGCTTATGCCGCTATGTACAGTCGCGGACAGAATATGTTTACCATCCTAAGGTCTACAATTGCATGCAATATGAAAAAGGAATGAAATTGAAAACTTGTAAACGCTTTCAGGACGCCTCTGTACAGCTCTGTACAGTACGGATGAATATTATGATATCTAAATAAAAGAGTAAAGATCTCAGACTATACATAATTTGTAAATAACTTCACCAGGTGGATCTACCCCTATTCACGGAGACAGTTCCTCTGCTTCCTACTGAAGAAGATAACACACCGCACGAGAAAGAGCGCGGTGATAATACGTCTATTCATCGTAACATGATTAAACGCTTCAACCAGCACTCTATTATGGTAACCCTATTTATTTCATATATTTTATTCCAACATAATATACCTAACTATGGAGTTTAAGGTGGATGACTTTGTGCAGAGTCAACCTGGAATGGTACCACCCTTTTACCTATTTCTACCGCAAAGCAGCATTGCTGTATTTTGGTTTTAAGGGTAAGAGAGCCAGCGTAATTACCGGTACATTGAAGTACTCCACCTAAATCCTTAAAGATTAGCAGTGCATTGAAAACACTCTAATAACATTATAGTGAAGTGAGATATCTATGGGCGACGGTGACCACACCATCACGGGGCCCGTTTGCTCCTCTGCTCTCCTTAAACAATAACAGAGTTAACGTTGATTATTAGATTGACAAATTCAAGTCTGTAATGTGCTTGAAACAATTTAATTTTGTCTAAGTTCTTATCTTCTAAGTTTGTATATTTTCTAATAATAGTTAAATGTGTTTTCAATCATTCAAATTTTGTAATTTCAGGTGCTCAAAGCTAGTCATAAAACAAATTCTAGTAATAATAGTAACAGTAGTAGTAAAACGTCAAATAATAATAACAAACTGGAGAATGGAATGAAGGAATCAAATGGTGTGGCTGAAAAGAGGCACATAGAAGATAAGAGCATAATGGAACCGCCAGAGAAGAAAAAGAGAATATTAGAAAAGATTCACTATGAAGATCTCGAGGATACAAACATGACTGAAGACACTCAGGAATTGAAGTTATCTAAGGTATAATATTATAGCTAACACATAAATGTCAGGGCTATGGAATATTTATTTACAGCGCTGTTAGTGGGTTATACATGATCCTTTCTATTTGTATCTGGTTAATACAATTTTCGTTATACATTCATTTGCCTCTCCTACTCTTCCACTCTCTATCACCAAGATCAATAACTAATAAGTTTAACTTGGTTTACAGATAGAGCGATATTTACTAGGACCATCTTCCCAAATTAACCAAACGACTTCACAAGCAAGCAATCCACCGCCACTTTCGGCGCTGGCGTCGATATGTCAGGTAAGATTAAAGCAATTTTTGATATCATAGATATCTTGGACGTAAAATTTTACACCAATTACCCAAGAAAACCGTTCATATTCTAACTGCAGATAAACGATTATCCAATTTATGATTATAATAATGATGATGCTCTTATTTGACGATGTCGATTTGGTTATCATTTAGAGCGTCTTCGTGTACCAAAACCACAGCCGAAAGATTTTCTAGCAGTCGGTCGTCAAACGAGCAGTATTAGGTCTCCCGTGTCACCCGTGTGTTTTTTTTTTTTAATTCAATATATTTATCTTTTGATAACAAAATTACGCTTAGATACGTCATGGTACAATTATTATCCGTTATAACATTTAAATTATTACTTACATGCTATTAGGAAGTTGTCGTTTTCGGAAGTTGTCGTTTTAGGAAGTTGTCGTTCTCAGCCTGAGGGCTACTAGCTGCTGTAAAAGGGCATTGTCAAAAGAAAAAAATAATATGGCTGCTGCATAAGGCATTGTCAAATACGAATGTACATTATGTTATAGTAAGTTTGTACACAATTTCAAATTTAAATTTACTTAATGCTACTAGCTGCTGTAAAGGGGCATTGTCAATACATACTACGGATCTTATACAGTCAGAATAAAATAATACTATTATTTATAAAATGTCATAAAATGAATGTCAAATATCAAAATAAAAAAATTACAATCTATTATTTATCGTTTAGCTCATGTAATGAGTATGTGGCGGCTTCGTGCCACAATGACGGCGCATGCGCGCTGTGCAGTCTGCGCGCGCTGCTGTCGTCTCAAAAACAATCGCCTCCGCTTTTCTCTTACTCGCGCTGTCACTCCTCTTCCTTTCATCATCGCAATATCTATATAATATATTCCATCATCGCATCAACATGCTGACTTTCATTCCGTGGGGCACACGGCGCCATAAGTACAGCTCCATGTTTATTAATCTTTTTAAAGGATTTGTTACTACAGTCTATTGTGGCTTCAGAAAATATGTTGTAGAATTTAACACTATTATTAATAAAACTTTTCGTCTTCCTGGTTAATCTACATTTAACTGGAACAGAAATCGCAGATTGCGTTTGCAAGTGGATTAACCTAATAACTCTAGAAATAAAGTACTCTAATAAATATAATGTGTATATTTTAACAGATATCGATTGAAAAAGGTAAAACAAAACAGTAACGAAATTCAAACTTGACAGTGTATAGTGGCCTATCAAATAGATATAAAGAAGTATTAAACCAAATAGTTCCAACAGGAACAAGTTTACGTTTATTTCTGCTGTCAAACGAGTGTACATCAGATTGTTTTGGAGTATTGGACAGGTTACTCCGTGCATATAAAAGATTAGAATAAACATAAGTTGACTAAAATGTCATGATACAGGCCTCTTTAAAGGCATGATGTTAGCGGAGATGATATCGAGTGAAGAGTCCTGATTGCTCTCTTTTGCAAAATGAAAATTTTGTTAGCAGTTGCAGCATTCGCCCAGAACTTAATTCCATAGCTCATTATGCTATGAAAATAGGCGTGGTAGACTATAGTCGCTGTTTTAGTGCCACATAACTGCCTTACTTTCAAAATTGCATATATTGCCGAGCTTAATCTAGACGCCAGTTTTTTGATATGGGTTTCCCAATTCAACCTTCTATCCAAGTACACACCAAGGAACTTCACCACGTCAACAAACTCCACAGATTGAGTGCCAATAGTTATATTCTCAGGTATATGGATATCTTTTGTTCAGAGCCAAAAATGCACAGCTTTAGTTTTACTAACATTAAATAACAAATTGTTGGTAGAGAACCAGTCATGTAGATTTTTCAAAGATACATTAATTATTCTAATGAGGTCTGACAAATTGCGATGATTGAATATTATATAGGTATCATCAGCAAACATTGTAACTGAACCATTATCGCCGATACAACTAGGCATATCATTCACATATACCAGGAACAAAAATGGACCCAGTATTGATCCTTGGGGTACGCCAAAGTTACAAAATTTGGCACTGGATTGCATACTATAAACCTGAGTTATGTGCTTTCTATCTGACAGATAAGAACGCATAAGTTCTAAAGCTTTGCCATGTATTCCGTAATGTTTTAATTTGCCCAACAGTATCTGATGATCCACGCAGTCAAAAGCCTTGGATAAATCACAAAACACCCCTATGGTCTTCTGTGACTCATCCAAGGATTCCAATATAGTTCTCAATATATTTGCAATAGCATCGTCAGTACTTTTATTCTTTTGGAAACCAAATTGATTGGAGACAAATACTTTATTATTATCAAAATGTTTAGTAAGTTGTTCTAAAATGATTTTCACGAAAATTTTACTAATAGTTGGTTGAATGGCAATGGGTCGATAATTATTACAATCTGATTTAGATCCGCTTTTATATAGAGGTATTAGTTTACTAAGTTTCAAGTCCAAGTGGGAAAGTACCACTACTAATGCAGTTATTAAATATGTTAGAAAGTGTAAATGATAATTCGTGTATAATATTTTTCAACAAGGTTGTTGAAATTCCATTTAAATCTAAACAATTTTTATTCTTCAGTTCCTTAAAGATTTTACTATCTTAGTTGCAGTTACTGCTGTAAATTCAAAATCAGATTTAATTTCGTGTCCAGATTTTTTAGTAAATGCCAATGCTTTCTCGAGATCACCTAGATTGTGGGTCACTTTACCGGCAATAGTAGAAAAGTAGTTATTGAGTGTTTCTACGCAAGGTGATTCGACTGAATCATGTGTTGCTCGTTTAGTATCTTTACCTGTCTCGGGGTTAATGACCTTCCATGTTGCCTTTATTTTATTATTTGCCCTGTTTATTTTGTTACCAATAAATTTTTGTTTAGCTGTTATGCAAACATTTTTAAATATATTACTATATTTTTTTACTTTTTCATCTAGAGTATCATTTGTTGCTCTTTGCCTATACAAATCGAAGAGTTTTTTTCTTGATATCCATAGGACCTTTCGTTGCCCATTCATTAAACTTACATTTGGAATTTGGTATTACTGTAACAAGAGGGATGTGATTATCTATATCCTTCAGCAGATTAAACATAAATGTTTGGAAATATTCATTTGGATCACTAATCACTGGTAAAGTTGACAAAAAGTTGGCAAGTGCTTGCTTAAGTTTTCAATCTTAGTGGGTACACATTTTCGAGTTATATAGGGTGTAGGTCTACTGTTTATGCTATAAGATGTATTTACTGTAACTATTTGACCAAAATGATCCGACATTATGCTACATACCACTTCAGTTTTTTTGACTTCAGAACAATTAGTGAATATGTTGTCGATGCATGTTGCCGAACTGGATGTTACACGTGTCGGCTCATATATGATGCGCTTTAAATTAAAACAGTTAAACAATTCTTCGAGTTCATGTTTGTCATCATTATTAAGAAAGTTAATATTGAAATCACCGCATATGAATACAGTTTTGATTGAGTTTGTAACTTTCTGAAGGATGATTTCCATTTGAGAAATGTATGTATCTATATTACCGTCCGGTGAACGATATGTAGAGATTATTATATATTTACTCGTCTCTACACAGGCCACTTCGATATGAAATTCAATAGTTAATGCTACAATATCCTTCCTTTCTTTATAAAGACTGCAGTACCGCCTTGTTTCATTTTTATCCTATCATATCTACTCCCACAGTGGTAACCATCCAATACAAATATCTGTTCCTGCTTACCAAAAGTTTCTGTGCAACACAGAACATCAATTTTATTGTCTTGTAATGCAAGGCCAATATCAAGGAGTTTATTTGATAAGCCACGGGTATTCTGGTGCATTATGCTGAATTTATGCATCAGCTCTGTTCCTTGAGAGTTATGTTTTTTTCTAAAAAAAGTACAATCAGACTTATTGAGTACATTAACAGTATTATACACAATAATATCATCGGTAGGGATTATAAATTTCAAATTGGATTTACATTGGCTTACATTTGGATCGATGATCACTTTACAAAGAGTAGCTTTTCCTATTTTACTAAGGGTACCATTTCCTGAAAAACATTTATTGCTAAAATGATTTAAATCAATAAATTTCGTAGATTGTGAACAATTTAAAAGTTTATATACCATAGTATTATAATTGTAAATGTAATCATTATTCAGGTGAAATGCTTTATTAATGTTTTCATTTCGGTAGGTTTGTTGTTGTTGAGTGTTTTCCTTTCTATCTCTATGTCCTAGACTGCGTTTAAAACCTCTAGGAGCAAGTGTACAGCCAAGGTGCTTTACAATAATTAATGCCACTGTAATTATGTTAGTAAATTGTGACCAAACCTCGACCAAACTATGCAGTGGTGTTACTGCCGCGTACACTTGCGAAACTCACCATTGTTTGTTTTTTCTAATAATTTTTTGACAATCTAAGGATTTAGAACGACATACAAGACAGATTACGATATGAAACGTTTTTTTCCATATCGTATATGAAGCTAGAGCGAGTTTGACTTTCCTTTGTAGATCAAATAGACAGCTCATAGGTAGATGGAATTATTTTATTGTTAAATCGATACACACCATGAATTTTAACTCGTTGGCAAAATTGCAAACTGCAGAGGCCATTTATTAGGAAGGAAGGGAGATTTTTTTTGTTTATGGTCTGGGGAAACTTTAAAAACATTTGCAAAAAGCACACGTCCCCAATGGAAAGCGAGCATCAAATGACGAATTGTTACTCATTTTAATTACCGAATTAAAAGAAGCGAATGAAGCACGATAAAGACAGATTCGTATAAGCCTGAGACAGATTCGTCCCGCTTTCTGAAAAGCTGAAGATAACACACGTATCATACACAGGCGTGGTCGAGTGGTCAGCAATGCCAGAGGCCGGTAAGGCTTAGCGCGGCAAGTGCAGTCGGAGCTCTGGGCGAGTTGAGTCCGGGAGGTGCGCTTATGCGCCAGCATCATGTTATCTGCTTGGCACGTAAGTATTAACATTGACTTGTTTAAATTGAATGAATGTAAAAATGGCTAAACTTACTGATGGTCATTATTATCTATTCGTAAAGATAAATAGGTAAGCAAATATTTTAAGATTCATTACAAAAGTTATTCTATTTTCCATACCATTGTATGTTTGTAGTTGTACAGATTGTGAATTCCCAAATTCTGCTGGTAAATAAGTTCTTAATAAATGCTCCCAAATCGATGAATTGAGTAGTGTTATTAATAGAATAAACCAAGCTGTTATTTTATGCATTTCCAGAACTTATTCCACCAGACGTGAAAGCAGAGCTACATCGCATATATTTGTCGGGCGGAGAGTTGCTCCGAGAGCTATGGAAGTGTTTCCCTCAGCCAGGGTCGGCAGCTGACACCGAAGATGCTAGTGCTAAAGCAGAGAAATTCTATGAGGCGCTGCTTAGATTTAGAAACGTGAAGCTAAGACCATTTGAGGTAAATATAATATTATAAAATCACAGGGTTTACATTTATTTTTCATGTAATGAAGTAACCGTTGGCTCAGCGACCTGAAGCGGATCTTGGCATCCGCTACCAAAAGACTCCAGTTTCCTCATTTTTTAGTATTTCTGTCGCGAATTTGACATATAACTGACGTTTGTATTCAGTGAACTTGCTCACACAGTGTTGTGTATGCTTGGTGCATACAAAAATATATATTTGGTAATCGATTATAATATTCCCAATTAGTGTATATATAATATTATTATTATATATTTCATTAAAAAAAAAAATATTATGTTTATATATGTATAACAAATTGTATATATCATTATAATGGTTGAGTATGTATTTTATTTATCTACTATATAATTATTGTAATTTATTTATACTTAATATTTATTGTACTCCAAACCTTACCCACCATACAAGTAGTGTAAACTCTCCTTAATCAAAGGTTGGCTGGAAGAGATCCCTATGGGAGAAGCCCGCCTTTGTACATATTGCAATGTTTTTATTTTCTGTGTATTTTTTCTTGTGTGTGTATAATAAAGAGACTACAAACAAACAACGACTGCGATTTCTTCGTATCTGCTTGATACTCACATTTCTTAATTTTAGTATTAATTCACCAAGAACAAAAAAATACAAATAGTTACTTGTTCCGTAGTAATTGTAGACATCGCCATTTTAGTCGAAATGTGCCGACATTATGTTTAAATTTTTCAGGAAAAAATGCTACGTGATTTGACCCCGCTGGCATCTTTATTAACGCGACACATGAATCAGATGATCGACACTGCTTGCTTGAAATACGCAGTTTGGCAGCAGAGACAATCTAAACAACGGTAGTAGTAAGCGTTGCGAATGGTTCTGTTTTTACGTATTGGTCAAATTGCACATTTCTTATTACGAATAAGATTTTAAAGAATATTATGTACCATTTGGTGGGTAGTTCAGCCAAAGTTGACCTCAGGTAATGCAATTATGCAATAATGAACTTATGCAATAATTTGTGTCAGCGAAGCAAAATACTGGCCTTAGGTTACTGTCGCCGACTTTCGATAAAGCACGTACTAAACAACATAGAATTAAAGACAAAGTCCTGTCTATATGGTCTATTTATTAAAGAATTTGCGTTTTATCATAATATTGTTCTCTAAGTTGTGGGTAAGCGAATTTTTAAACTCTTGACAGCAATAAAGTAAATTGTAAAACCGTCGATTTACACCAATATTTTGTCGTTTAAGAAACAACACCGCTTAAGTTTTTTATCTCTTGTAACACCCACCAACAATGGCAGCATAAGTAAAAACAGAATAATACACGGTAAAACATATACGAAAGGTATGGCGATTATTTCATGAATACTAATCAATAGTAGGTATATACTGGGCCATACCAGTTTATCCTATCGGGCTTAGGACGACCTAGTTCGGCCTAGACTATACCGGTTAATCCTATCGCATTTAGGAAGAATTAGTTTGGCCTAGGCAAAACTAGTTCGTCTTGAAATCGGGTTTGGCCGGTAACACATACAAGAGGTCATTTCTTTATAATTAAAAAGATCTATTTTAACTCTATACATGGTTTATATTCGCTTATCAGTACTATACATTATATATACAGATAAAATTAACCGTTTTGATAGTAATAAAAATTAGCCCTGTCTATGCACCAAAAAATCATTTTTTTGCTTACTACTTTTTCTTACAGACAAAATAATCACCTGTAAATTCTTAGCCTTTTTGTATAAAATCAGTACGAATTTATAAAATCGTTTTTTTTTTAAATATCTTCAGATCCACTTAACATTTTATGTAGAATTAAAACAGACTTTTTGAATAGTCCCCAAAATATAGCCCCTTATACGCACAAAAAATTACAATTTTTGACGTAGCTCATTTTCCTGCTGAGAAATTAAAAATTCGGAATGACCACCTATTGCAGTATGTGATCTCGTAGCAATATCAGTTGAAAGATTTTAAATATTTTTATCAGTAACGAAATAATCGCCTGGAAACCCTTAGTTATCCCAACCTGTATAACATTTTGTTTTAGTGTTATCTATCACAGATTTGACATCTATTATTAACGAATGTGTATGCTAAATCTTTGATAAATATTTGACCTTTGTATATTTTTTGTAAGAAAGTTATACATTGAAGCATTATGTATAAAAAATTGCATTATCTGTGAATACTGAATATCATTTAGAATTTAGTCATGAAAATAGTATGTATGAAAATAATGCATTTTGATAAACCAAATGTCCAACTTGTCACTAGTTTCGTACATAGCAGAAATTATACAGTTATATTATACTATATCATCACCCGTGAATATTATTTGTTATAATTTATTGTCTTTCTGTGCATTGTCATGGAAATTTAATTACCAAAATACTTGTAGAAAAAGTTTTAATTTACACTGACAAATTCATGGGTGCCTGTCTCATTTTATAATATAAGTATAATAACTTAAAGAAACGAAATATTTAAGAAACCCCCCGACTTACATTGTGAAGATCCCCCTTACTTTTTCTGACCATCATCAGGATCCTAAATATTTGAGCTCAAAATTATTATACTAAAATCCAATTACTGTCTTCCTGATCAAACTCCTCCTCAAATGTCCAGATGTGTCAAAATGTCAAAGTTCATGAAAGTCCAGATGTCGGGATGGTTCTAAGGGGGTGCATTGCGCAGCTTAAGGTTGACTTCAGATAATCGCGGCCGATGTGGCTGAAAGCCGACGGCTGACGCGACAATACTGAATATTATGAAAGTGTATGGTGCCGCTTACGATCATTGCGGCAGATGTGGCTGACATATCGGCCGCGATGATCGGAAGTGGCACCATCATCAGAAGTCAATCTTTAGGTCTAGGGTGTGTGTGGGAGGTAGGGTGGATCCAGAATGCTTTTTGATTCATCCTGTCGGCCTTCGACCTCACCAAAATAACATGTACAGTGCGTGATCTTTTAGTTAAACATTCGGACCCTGAAAACTTCGGTGTGCTTCGGTTATTGTTAACGACACGCGAATGTACTACGACTGTAGTAAGACGCGAGACAGAGGCCGATTTTACCCGATACCCGAATGTTTTTCTAAGAACTCACGCACGTATTTTAGAGCACATCAATTTTAAGTTCAATCGGTGCCACTTTAATTATTTTTTACTTAACGTTATGTCTCATAATATATCATCATCAGATATGTTATATCATAATCAGATCCTCAATGTTAAAAGCACCGTGAACTTAAATATCACCGGATCGATAGATATATGAGATATGACGCCACAGACAAATCGAGAAACAGACATAACGCGTCTTATTTATAAGTTATAACACCCCTTCATTATTTTCGGGGGTTGATAAAAATGATATATACTGATTTTTTACCATTGTTGTGTTGTAATTCCGATTGAATGTGTAATTTGTATTGTTTAAACAACAGAATTTTGTCTGTTAGATTATTTTATTACTATTTTTATAATTAGCGACAATAATCGCTTTAGAATTATGTGAATAATAATTGAGAATTGAAAATAATAATTTAAATGATTAATTAATATAATGATTACTTTTTTATTTGTATGATGTGAAGTTGAAATGCGACGATATTAAGCTTTATCCATAAACGTATGGAATTAAATGATTTTCAATTATTGTGGAAACATTGAATACATATAATAAATCTGTATTTGTAGTGTATTTTAACTATTTTTCCGAATTATGAATAATCGGACTCTAAAACACAGTAATGAACACATTTTATGAGACTGACATTCCTCTTCAAAATCCAAAGCAATAATGCAACGTAGGTACCTGTGTGATACTATAAAATAGTGTATAAATTAACAGGTAAAACATACTGTATTGAAATACAGTTAGTATCAAGTACTGAAGGTTCAATTTATCTTTTTTTTATGTCGTTTTGTTTTAAAAATTGGTAAACACACAAATCAACATCTCACACTTCTTTATAACAAACTCCGAAACATTTGTGTAATTATTTGTTTTGCTGTTTAAAAATTCAATTATCTATGTCGAGGTTACCTTGTAAGTAATGAATATGGGTAGGTATACAATTGGCATTGAATCCTAATAGTTGTGTTTTATGTATGGCCAAATCCTGAAATTTGCATATGTATTATCTAACTTTGGAAGTACACGTTGCATTTTCAAACTCGTATCTTACCTACTTGTATAAAAATTGTACTCAACCTATATTTCTGTATTATACATTTTTATTACTCGATGTTGCCGTTATAAAACGCGTCATTACATAAATTAATAATATCAGGTAAAAGAAATTGCCTATATTGACTTCTTACAGGGTAACTCAGTACCTATAGATGTTTTTATTGCATAATATAAATAAATTTTTAAAAAACGTGTATTTTAAATTTTAATGAATGACAGTATTTTGTATTAATTGGAAATGGGATACGTTCGGGGATTAAATTAGGAATATACCTACCCCAGGGAGTGCCTTCTATTCGCTACTTTTGTATGTGTACCTATCACAATTGTTACTTTTCGTGGTAAAGCAATTATAAATTAAAAGTATGCACCACAAACAGTTTTGCAGATTTTAGGCATGAAAGAAACGCTAGTTTCAGTCATGATTTTAAGTATTGTATCCCATTATAACATGTTTTGTCGAAGATGTGTCTGTATTTCTTTTCATTTAAAATTATTTTTTAAACTTGCTCATTTCGTCAAACTCGTTAATGTACAAGTTATTGGTTGGATATTTTTTTAGTTTGTACAAAGCATTACTTCCGAAATAAATGAAATTTTCCGACAACTATTTATCATTTAATTCCTGTTAGGAAAATAAATTAAAATACCACAGCACAGAATCTATAGTAATCAATGTTTAAGATATTGCTAATGATCCATCTGGTGCGCTTAAAAAGTTAGACGCTAAAAATACAATACCCGACTGTGTATAAAAGCGAACTAAAAAGATGGAAACAAGACGTTGAGAAATTTCATTTTTTAATTTAATTTTTTTCAGTCTGAAATCGAAAATAATAGGTATCCAATTATTTTCTTTTCTGTTGCTATAAAGTAATAATAACAGAGATTTTGTAGGGTCAAAGAAATTAAACAATACCAAATGCATTTGATATGCTTTTATTATTTATTGTTTACACAGAACAGTAAGGACTGGAATGTTTTCGTGTAGATTCCTAGTTAATCCCAGTACAGTCAGCATCAGATATATAGGAGCAGGCAGTCCAGGTACTGAAATAATACAAGGCCCACAAGAACCATCATATCTGCACAGCAAAAGTATTCAGAAAGAAAAAAGTAAAAGTAGTAAGAAATTATTGAGTGCATTCTACCGACACGTCAATATAATCTATGTAGGTATCACTCAAATGTCGATAATTTCTGTACAAGCTAAACTTCAAAATTACCTGCTCGTATAAAAATGGATTCAGGATTACATTACATTATATATATGCTGCCATATTCCTACAGAATATTTAGATAATTTTCGCCACTATGAATGCATAGATACCACAGAAGGATTTATCCACCAAGATATTAATTGGTTGCATACATAATATTGGTGGTGCACAATGATTTGAACACTTTGCTGTGAGATGTTAATGGAAACAACATTGAAAGTACAATTATTTGAAAACTCGTCTGCTTCTGATGCTGATTGTGTAGCTATGTAGTAAATAATACATTGTATTGCGGAATAAACCAAAATACGCAGAATTTCATGACATTATTAGTATATAATATAATAAGTCATTACTAATGATAATGACCTAAGATAAACCTGTTAACAAAAGCATTCGATTTTCTAATGATACATGATCTACATAAATATATCAATATGCAATATTTTACACTATTATTGAATTACAATGTATACGACATAAGGGCATTTATAATAACGAAATTTACAACATATCTACATTAAACACCGCAAATAAATGCCTCCACATCATACACAACTTGTATCACTAAATATATTTTTTAATAAACTTTCATTATAAATATAATACTATATTGAAATAACTACGTATATATGTAGTTATATCAACTTTAGAAATAATAATAATACAATTGTTTATTTGCATACATCAAATTATACTACATTATACCTAGACAGACAATACAACAGTCTGGCCATCAAAAATATAAAATAAAATAATAAAATCAATGTCATACTATAACTAGGTAAAAATTATAGGAAACATTAGAAAATTTCATTATATTAATTTATCATTAATTTTACAAATCACAGATTGAATATTATTATTAGAATACACATTAAAACTTAACTTTTTATTGCAAAACCAGCAACATTAAGTTAAGTATATAGTTTTTAACCTATAATATACCTAATAAAGGTGAATTTTATGGGTAAGGCAATGGAAAACCAACCGAAATTTACCAAGAGAGTCGTTCTATGTGATTAATTCCATAGAATGATTACGATAGGAATGACGACTTAGAAGATACCTATTAAAAATAGTGAAACGTCAATGCTGTTGTCACTGACCTAACACTGAAAAGTGAGAAAACCTAGGTCTATCCGCCTACACGATAGCATAGCCATAGCCTGTCCTCAACCGAACTGTCTTGTGAAAAAGTATTATAAACGCTATGTATCTGATTATAAACTTATTGTCTAAGCAGTACGGATAATGGGTGTTACGTCCAATTCCCCGGCAACTGTCATATTGACAAATTGTTTTGAGTTGTATGGAGGTAGTACGGGTTATATGGAGTTAATATGAGTTGTATGGAGATTGTATGAATTGTATGGAGGTTTAATTAGGTGCATGGAGTGTGTATGAGTTGTATAAACTTCATACAACTAATACATCCTCCATACAATTCATACAACCTACATAAAGCACAGCAAGCGCTCAGATTGATTAATAGTTTTGTTGCTCAGTGCCCGGAAGTCGATTTATTTAAAGATAAAATTGGCAGTATTTACAACAATATGTTAATATATTTGAATAATATAGCCATATAGTGATGTTAATGTAAGTAAATGAGCTCACATATGCTTTGGTGAAAGTAAAAATGTGAGTTTTTGAAATTAATGAAATAAAAACTAAATATAACTCATACTAACTCCATACAACTCGTACAACCTGGATACAGGCTCCATACAGCTCATACAATACAACCTCAAACGATTTGTCATTTATTACTGACATTGGGCGTATTGACTTAAAAATCTAAGTGACCAGGGAACTGGACGTTCGGGGAACTAGACGTTCCGGGAAATGGACGACTGGGCCTTCGGGGAATTGGACGTTCAGGGAACTGGACCTCTGGGGGAATGGACGTAACGCCCGTGATCCGTTTAAAGTAATAATACACAAACTTTATATCTCTTCAATATTCTATTTAGTACAGTGGAAGACGCATCAAGCTATACTCTGTGGTAGAAGAAATCGTAACAAAAACTTATTGGTACCCCCACCAATAAGTTTTTGTTACGATTTCTTGACATTCGTATGAATGTGTCAAGTAAGTTATAGCGACAAAGAGACACATCAAGCTTTAATAAAGCTTGATGTGTCTCCCACTGTACACCATAACATAAAGGCCGGTGAAAGTAAACAAATCAGTATTCTATCAATAAGTATAAATGATATAACGATTTCTAAAACTTAACTCATTTGACACCAAATCACAAGTATCTAAACTGTATAAAAAATATGGAATAAAATGAAAACATGATTAGATTGTTTGCTTATCTGAAAGCTTTTACAATCCATACAATGACGACTATGGCAATAATAATAGCAATTAAAATAAGAATAAACATCTTCCTGCGGTATCTACGTTTAAGCTCGGCAGCTTTTGCCAATTCATCCACACCTGCTTCTACATTGGCGGCAGCTGCCTCAATATGGCTTTCCACTGTATCTGTAAAATACAATCAAATAATTATGCATTTTGCTAAATAAAAAATCCATGCTTTTGGGTACAGATCTAAAGGTACGCATAAATTGCTTCGTCATCGCATCGTACGATGCGAACGGATTCCTTTGTATTGATTCCTATGGCACTGCGTTCACTAGATGGTAAATCCGAACCGGACGTCAGCATTTTGACCAAGATCTGACGATGACGTCATCAGCAGTGAATACGCTATTCGCATACGGATCGCCGGGACAGATAATAGTCCTTCATCCCGCGAACACACATTCCAAACTATTGTTTACCGCTACCGCTCCAGTTTGTAACTACGGAACCCGATGAGGGCTTTCCGAAAAACTTGGTAAAAACTTTTTGACAACAATAATAATAAATAATAAAAAAAAATACGATGGATCTCCCGCTAAGGAGTTCTGCTGACCGCCGCCCGATTCCGTCAGCAAAACCCTGGCCATACTCAAACGAGTCCAAACAGAATAATATTGCATTTTATATCCATATAGGAACTCTTCGTCCTATGGTTAGTGACTCTACTGGTTACATCATCCGGTAATGGATACCCTCTCATCAAAGGACTTATAAAAAGGAGTCAAACTAGCCCAAACACGATAGTACGGACTGAAGTTTACAGTCAATGAGTTCCTATGGGTACTGACACTCCTGCCTCCATAAGCAGCTCATGGATACCAACATATTGTTTTGTCACAGGACTAAGTGCGTGTGTAGAAGTGGAAATGGGTGAAAATGTGATTACAAGATTTTACCCAGACAAACAAAAAAGTGAAGAAACAAAAGTCGTTAATATGCAGCCAATGAATTACACAATTATGTCATACCACAAAGTATAGATATTTTCTTACCAACTGCTTGAGATTGCGAGTTTACTAGTTCTGTCAATTCTTGCATAATCTGATTGACATCCAGCACATCGGATTCTATCTTGTTGATGTATGCTTCCTTTTCCAGCAACATGCTATCCTCGAACTGGATCAGACGAGCCTAAATGATAAAAACATTTTATAAACATATTTTATGAAATCTAGTGTTGCCATAAAACTTTTATATTTCCGTAGAACACCAACTGAGTATTAGAAATGTCAGAAATAGCAAAAAGATTTTATGTATTTACTATAAATCAGTAATTTTAAATTACTAATCTTTTCCCGTTAATTAATTCCATATTCTCCTTTCAATAGGAAAGTTTTATTTTTAATATATTAAGTAATTTGATATGTGCCAAAACAAAGCTGTTGCAGCACTAAACATAGTTGTCCGAGCCTAACACTTAAAAAAACTTTATATTCATTGTACTAGGACAGCCATGATTACTAATGCATTATTAAAATATTTAATAAACATCTCACCTGTGCTTGTTGGTTAGCAAGTAAAGCAGCTTCTTCATCATCTGCGATGGCTTGCTGCTCTAAGTCTTGAGGCTCGTTTCTTGCTCGGGTTTGCCGTGGCATGTGTTCTGCCATCTTCTCCAACACTTGCTAAATATAAGAAGAAGTTTATACTCTGAGTAGTATCATATCAAACACATATCTTTTATTGAGATTTAATAAACAAATAATAAAGAAGCCGAAATTAAACCTACTTTCTGAACAGATGAATACTTGGAAAGTGACTCTCTAAATGCTTGGGTTAGCCGCTCCACTTGCAACTTCTGAGGTTTATCACCACGACGAACCACCACACCAAGGCGTTGGATATCCCGTGCTGTAGCAGATACTGACCCGTTCACAGATTGCTGCATGTCATGGCTAACAAACAAAATTATTGCATTATTTTACTTGTATATGAATGAGAAAGACAGGTGAATTGAAATAAGATGTTTTAATATGGCAGAAAACTAATGGTTTAATTCAAAAATTCTTGACAGCAGACTGTTTTTACATTAACTATCAAAACACAAGAAACAAGTAACTACCAACCCTGCTTCGAGGCAGAGTCCCAGGGATAGATAACACAGAAATTTTTCATACAATGCAAAGATTTTCTACCAAAATCATAATCATCATCAGAGAGGGTTCTATCAACTCAAACTGTGCATGTGATTCTGAACGCTTCCTTCATGTTGATTATATTGATGCTATATTCCTAGCTAGCAACAGAATCACATGCTCAGTTTGAGCTGATAGAACCCACTGATGATGATTTTGGTAGAATATTTTTGCTCCAATATGGCAGATATTATATCTGGATATCATTATATGAAAATCTTTTGAGGAAACCTGCATGTCTGAGGTAAAAATTAGCTTTATTTATGGCTCATACCACCCTGTTGTCCCAAGGGTTGAGATGGTATTAAGCTGATGATGATATGAAAATAAATGAAATAATTTTGTTTTTTCATATACACCTGCATATTTCACCAATAACAATCCAATAAAATTATCATTATATCTTACATTTTATCCCTAAGCTGCACACTATCACTTGGTCCGCCAATCTGTTTCATCAGCTTCTCTAAAGATAACAAGCCACTGTTGATGCTGTTAACATTATCAGCAATGCTTTCACTCAGGTTATACAGCTCTGTTGGGCTGAAGCCTGCAAAACCTACTGCAGGAATTGCGGCTACTGCTCCATAGTCCCGACTAGTACTGCTAATAGGTTCTTGTTCTGACATTTTAATGCTGAAAAATATACAGTTTGAATAATTAACATAATTAATTAGACATAGCTTTTATCTTAGGGCTAGTTATTGCGTACTAATAATATATGACCAATACTATTGACAAAAACTCCAGTATTTAGCTAAATAATATATTAATCGTTTTCTAGATTTACTAAAGTCGAATTCAATTAAACTTTTTAATATAGTAAACAAACCATCATATTGCCGTTGTCGATGGGTTGATTCATTTACTAGTGATAGGTTATTTAATTATATTTTTTTCAATTTATGTATGTGTAAATTGTTTTAATCTATTTAGTTAATAAAAAATATATATGTTTTAAGGGATAAGCTTTTAATTAAATAGCCCTCGACTTGTGCCCATATACCTCGGAATGGGTTCAGTTCGAAATGTCTTTGTGAAATACAAAATACATACCTACTATCTTCATGTATTTATTAATGAAATTATATAAAAGTGAACATCACTGACTATCAAAGTCAATGTAGTTTTGATAAGACAAAAATTTACAACCAAGTTGACACATTGTATTATATTTTAATGAATTATCCATGATTTTATTTATTGCATTGTATAATGTAGTTTAGTATACAATAAAAGTGAATTAAAGTATAGTTGATCGTCTGATGTGATATATCATGGAGATATATTGATCAAATAGGTTTGTTCACATTAAGAACAAGTTTCATAGATCTGTACTTTACAATAAATAGGTTCTCTGACCGTTCTTCACCCCTAACAGGGAAATGTTGTTTTTTCTTTGAGGCAATGGCCAGTATCTTTTTACAGCCTAATTTGATCGCAAACATAGTTATTTTGTTATTTTTTTATATTTGTAAGTTATTAAAATAGTTAATATCTAACACTATAGTATAAATAAAGACTCAATAAGGCCAAGCCAATATCAAGTAGCACAGAAATACAAATGTAGGTAGAAGTCTTTATATTGTGCAAGTATGTAAATAAACTAAAACCTAAGTAGGTAGGTAATTGCCTTGCAAAAAAACAAATATAGAGATGAGAATGTATGAATGATGAATTTCTAGGTACTGTCTTTACTTGGTTGTTGTTTGGCATGTTCTGACATGTATAAGTTTTCATAACCACCTACATTTTCAGAACAAAAATAAAAGGCTTTGTTTATTTTACAGGATTTGTGATTCGCACTAAAATGCGCAAAAAACAAATTAGGTAGGTATAACACACATTTGCTACTGTACTGTCACAAGGTTGTTTCTCCACTTACATTACTTTCGTCGCAAATTGTTTTTTCTACATACCTACCAATATCTTAACAAACATATTTAACTATAATAATTATATATGCCGAGGGTATATACAAAAAATAATAAATACCTAAATAGGTAAGTCTTTGTTCCGCTTGAGTCGCACAATAACAACGGAATGCAATAAGATGGGCTGACTCATGGCTGTAGTTGGTAGCAGAGTAACTATTACCTATATTAAGTAAGTTGAATCACATTACCTTTTGGTAGTACACGGCAGTTTAGCAGTTATTTCCTTTTTCTTTCTTCAAGAAAAGAATCGAGCTTCATCAATTTCATCAGCAAATTGAATCATTGACGGTTCGATGCGATGACTGATGTTGACGTCTGAAACAGTGTTGCTATAACCAGATGGCACTTTTCCTCCCAATAATACCAATAAATGTCCCAATTTTTTTTTTAAATTACACCAACTTCTTGAATCTATCATGTCGATCTGGCCCGTACTACAGTACATTACCACCCTAATTATCAGCACTAATATTTATGTTAATAATATTTATGGGTAAAAATAGGAAGAAAACTTAATTTAGATATGTGAAATCAGTGTCACCAGATTTAGTAGATTTCTACTTTTTTAGTAGATTTTGGGAAACTCGCAACTGTATCTAGTAGGTTTTTTGTTGTTGTATATTTTGGTATAATTTATAATTATTTAGTTCTTTTTCGGTTTATGATGGCAACTCTTTGGTGAATGTCTTTTTGATGCGGGGAATTCGCATTTGTGCTTTTATTTACGAATCAGATTCTGTCTATCTCTTTCAGAAAACATGATAAAAGTGAAGGAAAGGGAAGCTTTTGGGGTTTCCACCGTGCATCAATAATTTGTCCAATGGTTTTCTAACCAATAAGTTGCTAATTTTGTATTCACCTTTCGTGTCGCGTGTGATTGATTGATGAGCTCCTTTTTTTGGGAATTCTTTTATGATGAGACGTAAATATACCCAAGGGTATCGTGCCAAATGGGAGCAAGGCCCCTTATAGTGGATTATGTATTTAGTAGAATTTGGTAGTTTTTCACCTACCTATGTAGTATATTCGCCATATAAAATCTAGTCACTGTGTGAAATTGAAAATAGGTGCTTTCAGAATCGCGCCTATTACCGACATTTTCTTTAACCATTTTTATATCGTATCTTCGAATGAAATCCATCGATACGCGGCACGTCTAGAAAGTTGTGCACATCACTAATTTTAGTTCTCGTAACCAACGCTACTGCATTCAGCGCCACAATAACGAAAACTCAAAATTAGTTTGACAGCCAACCACAGATTAGATTATATGTCCAACCTGTCGAGTGTCTATAGAATAGATAGGTATTACAGGTTAGTGCCCGGAATGTTTGTAAGAAAATATTGAACAAAAACAATCAATTACAGTCGTCATTTAAAAAAAAACCTTATTAATTGGCTTCGTCCTTAGCTCAAAATTCCAATGTGTACATTTCCGAGCATCTTTAAGAAATTGTATTTATAGGTCTTATTGGTACTTTTTCTATGGTATGGAGTTCGCTATGAAAAATCTTTTTTTATTATACCATTGCCGCCAATCGAAAAAAATCATTTCAATTAATTAAGGCATTTAAAAAAATGGTGTACATAAAAATATTACTAAAATAATCCTCTTCATTCATGGAATAATCCTGTAAACCATTTTTTTAATGCCTTAATTAATTAATATGATTTTTTTAAGATTGGCGGCGCTAGTGTCGCTTATGCAGCCTCTTAAATAAGTAACAATTATTTTTCTTGGCGAAAACTAGATCGATACAGAATATCACATCACTATTTTGATCGATACTCTTGAATGAATGAATGAATTAAAAATTATTATCACTGAATTTTTGTTCCTGTTAGCAGGGGAGCGAAATAAGCACAAAATCCACCTAGGTAGGTATGGTATATGGGAATTTGTGAATGATAATTATTTTATCAGGCCTAGACCTTCCATACAAGCTGAAGATACTCTTCGAACGTTGTAGTCACGTCCGCAAGCGCAGGAAGTTTACTCGGCACGCGTTCCGTTTCCTCGTTCACAGGATGTTTTGTGCAGCGCACTCGCAGCAAGAGTTTTGAATTCAGAATGCGACGTTACCCAGTGAGATTGTTCGCGATTTTTTTTTCTCTTTTATTGGGTCGGTAGTTTGTTCGTTTGTACGTAGGCACATTCAACTGCAAAAATGATCACCTATTGATTGCAATAGGTAACCTAATCCTGACAACATAATATAGTACTTATACCTGAACATAAAAAACAAATCAAAAGACATCGACTGCGGCTATCCTTCTAAATCATTACATCGGTTCAGGACTCAGTGCGTAGGTGTAAACCGAACAATCATCAATCAGAAACTACAGTGAGTGCCGCGTTATGTAAAACCACAATAGGTAGATATTATTACACCAAATCTATAAAATAAAATAATAGTAAAGTCGAAACAGTGGTTGTCCACAGCAAGACTGCATCTTGCCATCTCTCTCATGTTGCGGTTTTCGGTATCAGACAGCTGATGATATTATGAAAATAGTTCAACAAAGCACCAAACATTACGTCAGAAGCATTTTTTTCGCGTTGCCAATAACTATCCGCCCAGGTAGCATATGACGTCGGCGACAAAACCGCGACGTCATAGGTTGGTCGATTTAGAGTCCGTCCTATTTTCGACTTTTGAGTACGTCTCAGTGACGTCGTTTTAAGGTCCGCCCTATTTACGGCTTTTGAGTACGTCTCAGTGACATGGTTTTAAAGTCCGTCCTGTACCATCGCTCATCGCTAGATGGCGCTTTACTACTACTCGTGATTTCTGAAACGCGGTATTAAATTATTATACGGAAAAGTGACTACCATCGGAGGCGCTGCTTTATCCTTCGCTATAGCTAGACACGCATCTAGCACTACTTCCTTATCTGGAACAGCGCTCTAGATCGTTCATACGTACCAAGACCTAGTAGTGTTGAGGATTTGTTAGCAGTAGTTGATGCGCCCCGAGCCGCTTCCTTGTTGTGTACCCACCATCCAGTTTATAATAAAATTAATATACTTGTTACAGTTGCTACTGCTGAAGACTGGATTTCTTTCTGCCACGCGGGCGTCTGATCACTACACGTCTCTAACACGACCCTAATATAACATCTATAGGACGGCCCGAATATTACGTCTCTGGGACGTCATGAAATGACAGGGTGCGACATTAATACGTCGCTGGTTAGTCGCCTCGACGTCATCATGACCTGGATACGACGTCGCTGTGACGTAAAAATGCTACAATGGCGATCCGCAGGTAATACGCATACCTATATCATACGTAGCTACTTTGTAAGTGGAGTGACAATACGCTCAAACCCTGTTCAAACCATAAAAAAATAATTGTTAAGTAGGTACATTATACTAGTGTTAAATTTAAAGGTATCCTACCTATATCAGTGAATCATGAAAAATGACGCAAATTACGCAAGTGATAAAAGTGAATAAACTACTTTACCTACTCCAAACTGTTCTATTTCTAGGAAACAGGTGTGAGGCATTAACACTGAAATTGTGTGGCTTTCAGAATGTGAAGGTCAATGTTGCACCGCTGTCTATTCTATTTGGATTTCTTTGAATAGTCTATTCTATTTAGATTTGCTATAGGATATATAGTTGTCACTACCGCCACATGGTTAAGCGTGTCGTACGGAATCATACGAGCAGGAGGAGGCTGCGAACGCAGTCTGCGGTCATAGTCTGAAGTCGGGTGATCCTCTGCATAATACAGGAAGACTGCATCGGTATGGAAGGCGGGCACCGTCGATATGGCAAATGTTTTCGGCAACCATAGCGATGGAGCAAGGTATCCGTGATACACCTTGAAGGGCGCACGTCAGGATCTATACATAACATGTGGCTAATCACTGCATCTCCTGTTTCTTATCAGTCGTATCACTCATCTGGACCACTGGTGCCAGGAAATTCGAGGATGTGACGCTGACAATTCGTGTATCACTATCGGAGAAGACGTGCTGGAAGAGGTTACAAACTTTAAATACCTCGGAAGTCAAATCAGGTACGATAACAACCTTTCTTCGGAGATCCCTGCTCGCATTGCCAAAGCAGCGTCCACGTTTGGCAGATTAAATCATCGTATTTGGAACTCGTATGACATCAAGCTTCAGACAAAGCTTTCAGTATATAGAGCGATGGTACTGCCGATACTGCTGTATGCTGCGGAAACTTGATGCGTCTATAAGAGTGAAATCAGAAAACTAGACACTTTCCACATGAGGTGCCTGAGACTGATACTGCGTATCAAATGGCAGGATCGCGTTCCAAACACAAATGGTTTTACTTTAAAAAACACAGTTTGCGATATTAATAAAGTTCTGACATTTATTGCAAGTGGAAATAACATATTAAATACCGTTTGCGACCGACCAAAACCACTTTCGGGAGCGGAGAGAATACGTTTTCATCGTTTAAGAAACATAGAAGCCCAGAAAAATGACACCTACTCGAACCAAGTTGACCAAGATGGTGAGCGCCGGGACGAAATTTGATTTCATGAAAAAATAAAGTCATCAGTAGTACTGATCAGACTTCTACCCACCCCTATTTTGCAAATTAATTATAAGTACGAAAAAATTAATCACCCACCCTACTGCCTAGACCTGGCCCCTAATGATTTATTTTATTTCCAAACTTGAAGAAAGATCTTCGTGGGAAACAATTTCCCGATTATAAAACTCTGAAGATGGCAATCATCTATCATTTATCAGACAAGGAAGAAAAATATGTATTCCAAGGAATTGAAAAGCTTATTGCTCGATGTAACAAATGTATCGAGATTAAGGGGAATTACGTAGAAAAATATAAATATTATTTTGTTTATTTATTGTTTGTTTTATGCCAATACCGAGAATTTATTGAATGCCCCTCGTATTTATGGTAACAAACAAAATCACATGCACTAAAATATCAACAAACTTTATAGTTATTTGATATGCCTATACTTATATACTTTCTAGTTTCTTTCCTCGCTGCAGGATTAAAGAAACCCTGACACCGTTTGATTTTAGAGTTTTGCAGTATATTTGTATAACCCGTATGAATCATCGTACTGGACGGAGTACTATTTAGTATCTATTCTGCGGTTCTGGTAAGGAATGGTGAATTATAGAATAGAATTGAAATCTAATTCATCTGTTCTTCAATTTCACCATTACGTTTATTAAATTTATTAAAGTACGACGAAAGCCCTAGACAACCCCGGTGTTTCCCATCGCTGGTATTTCTGTCAAAAACCCAATTAGGTGAAACAGAAATCCTTATTTGGTAGGTATTATATTTCTTAATTTAGTAAAACGGTGTATTTATTAATTGTATAGTTGTTGTAAGCGGGCATTCACTGTATCATTTACTGTATGTAAAAGTATCTGACGGACGGACCGAAGGCCTGGGCACGGGCAGCCTGGAACTGGGACCATTGCGTCATATTTTTACTTATTAGTATTGATTAGACAAATGAACAACCCCGTCGTACCAGGCTAACAGAATGATGATGGCAATTGTCTGCATATCCGCTGCACTAATCATTAACAAATGAAAGACTCGCGTCACGACTCTACTGCTTCGTTATTATCTACGGATTTGATTGTACATTCATAGATATATTATATTGTATATTTATAAGTGTAAAATTGTAATAAATATTCATATAAATCGAAAACTTAGGTACATACTTGAATTGAGTTGTACGTATAAAAATAGATTGTAATTATTGAGTATCTATAGCGTCCCTTCTTAGTCAAGACTAATAAATACTACACTTTGGTACATTATATACATATATTTATTTAATTCTATTCTTATTTACTGTCATGTTTATAAAAGCCACGTAATTTCATTCTCGCATAGATATTAAACATGTATAGTTATCGACGAATAATACCATTGTTTTTACTATAATTTTATTTTATTTAATTTGTTCTGTTAAAAAGTAATTAGGAACTTATTAAAAAATATATGGGATTTTTCAATAATAACGAGTAAGTGTTTACAAGACATATTTTATTTTCAATAGCACTTTACATATAGGTCAAAGCAAAGTTTAATAAATTATTCATAAATAAGTACCTACTTACCGACTTACATTGTTTACTAATCGTATGTGTAGAACACTACCGGGCCCGGAAGTGTCTAACAGTGGTTCCTACTTGATATTCCATACAAAAGTCAGTATTTGAATTTAGGGTCCTATTTCATTAACGGCAAATATTTCTAGGGTGTCATCTATAGGTTATAACAATTACATTAGTGCATATTTTATTTAATTATTAAATTTTCTATGAACACGACAATATTGTTTGTTTGAAAATTCTACAAATGAATGAATTATTACTATTCTTGTTAAACTCGTTTCATTCATTACGACGTGGATGAGTTTATACCACCAAGGCGCTAAATAATGGGGTTTATTTTTCTTTAGTATGGAAAAACTGCTACGAGTACCTACTCCTTATACAATAAAAAGAGGTATAGGTAGCAGGAAGGTAAAGTAAGTAAAGGATAGTCGCCGATATCCGATATTATATGGCATGTCAAGAAGAAGTAGACGAGTGTCATTTAAATTAAAGTGAAGATATTTAATATATAATAATGTATGTATATTTATGATTTTATGAGACTACTATACTACCATACCCTGAGCATGGAAATATTATGTTCACGTACCTGATTTAAGTCAACACGAAACTTAATTCAATCAATACATTTATTTCAGACAAACTCTATACAAATAAAGTTAGTATATATTATTATTTAATGCTATGTTAGTAAGAAGGTATGACTAAGTAATGGCAATAGTAATTCAACATAGTATTAACATAAATTATTCGCAATAACATTGTACAATCCAATTAAACGAATCTCTTTATCTAACAAACAACTCCATTATTGTTTCCACTTGGATCCCTTTAGTAGGTACACCCGAACAAGTCACGAAGTGAAAATCTCAGTAATGGCGCCTCTTATCTTTTGCAATCTTCGCAGCCAAGCGTACATGGTGTTAATTAGCCTAGCCAGGGACCCAGGGACAAAGAATGTGAACAGAGACAAAGAATTTGAAAGGTAGGAAATGTGGTTGGTTGAGAAAAAGATAGGACGTATGTAGTTTCCAATAATGCCTCGTCGGTAACAAAGTTTGGTAACAATTCTTCGTAGGTAACCCGGTTATCTACGCAGACATATTTTCCCGCAGATGATTTTTTGTAGATGACCGCGGTTTCCTACGATGAAATTTCTGATAGATAACCGGGTTATCTATAAAGAATTGTTTATCCTTGTAGTTAACCGTTTCAATTTTTGATAGTACCATTCATCATGAATCTTGGCGAGTTTAGTTAGTTTAGTTTAGTAAAGTTTCAACAAAATACTGATCTATTAAGTATAATATATTGTAACTTTTTTAAATCATATAATATAGGTAAGTGAAAAACTTTAATACAAAAAATTCTATGGCAACGACATTTGCGACATTTGGTTGGGATTGGTACATGAACACCACGAAGCTCGTGTATATCTTGCACCAATACAAACGCTGGGTTAAACTAATGTTAACAGTGGTTAACCGTGTGTTATATTTATAGTACATGCACGGGTAAAGGACATTGAACACATACATTTGCGCAAGTGGACCTAAAGCTTATTTTTTGTCAGAATGTTTACTATGTAAATAGGTTAAAGGTACCTACATACATACAGCACATACTTATCATATAGGAAATTATGTATTATAACTCCAAAACTCGGTACGTAGTGTTCAAAAACTATTCAGGTAAGTATGGTATTTTACTTATGACTGGTTCAACTGACTAGTGACTAGGTAGATTTAACCGACCGCCAATATGCAAGCTTTCACAGCACGCATGAGTCGATCCGAGTATGTGTTTAAACCTGCACTGTAAAGCAATAAATCTGCGCTAGATTATACCGAAGCTAGTTTTATTTGCGTATGCGCATCGACCCAGGGCGGGATCGCTACATAACCTTTGACTAAACTACATAACATCTCAATTTATTGTATAAATAATTTATGAGCTTTTGTGATCTTACTTGTACATAGTATAGTACGACGACATACTTTAATTATACAGTATTATTATTGGCATAATAGAAGTACCTATGTCGTTATATTATTTTATAAATACCTACTTAGATTGTACATAGGTATATATAAATTTTATTAGAATTAGTTCATAGAAAATTTTGCAAAACACCTATATTGTGATAAACTGAATTGAATAAAAACAATGTAGGTACTTGTATTAGTGAGTTAGTTAAAGTGAGTTTCAAAAAAATGTGTGAATTTTATAAAAAAGATAGACATAAGTAAACTCACAAAATTTAGAGCAAAATAAACAACATTTTAATGTTCTTATATGAGAAAAGTTCCTCTAGATTACACAAAACCATGTTTATAAAGCTCTGAACCAAATAGTCTATAACATCACATATACTCGTACAACCCACGCAAGCCGAATCAAAGGAATGATAGAACAAAAGAAAGGATAGTAAAAATCTTACCATCAAACGGTAGCCGTCGTAATCTATCACTTACTTAGATTGTATACTATCATGTGTAATCCTTTGCAAAGACTTGTATTACAGAATAGATTTACAACGATCCTATACTATTGAAGAAAACTGAGTCCCAATGAAGATTGCTTTGATGACACGGTACTTCCTATCAGAAGAAAGAAGAAAGATAGGCAGATAGAAATCTGTCTACATAATCAGGAACCTTTACTTTGGTTCAGATTCTAGACTCTGGACTAGAACATTTCATATAGTATAGTTAGACTTATAGGTAGGTAGGTTGTAGGTAGGTCCAAGTAAACTGTTCACACTCCTATTGCAAATTAACACTTCCTAGTCGGCTAATAAAACATTCGAACAAAATAAAAAAATCTAAGAACTAACAACTCGTTAATTAACGCTAAATGGACAGAACAACGTACCTGCATTCTTACTGGAATTCTCCTTTTCACTAATTGCAGTTATGCTTTTTTAACGGTAAATGTTAATTAGAACTAACTATTAGAACACAGTGATCTGCATCCGGACCCCGTTCATTATCGTACTCATACCCTTATACAAAAAAACCTTAGGGACCATTTGCAATTATTGACCATTTTATAACGCGCACAGTTCGGTTCTGGTTCTGTTTGGTCAGCATACTAACACTAACCTAACTTAGGTATTATAAACTTAGGTGAAGCCTAAACCAATGTAATGCAAAAACTCATCAACGACCTTTAAGAACTCTTGATCAGGTGTAAGTGGCACTGTATAGTTTGGAACCTGGACTGTCGGTCGCATTCATTACAAACTATACACGAGCAGTACGTAAAGTTCGTGTATATATTGTAATCACAAGATGTGAATAAATAGCTTTTCAAAATATATACGACTGCGTACTGGCCTAATATAGAACAGAAAGACGCAGTGGGCAGGCGGCACGATGCTACCGATGCTATAAATCGTCCCACTGCTGGGCAGAGGCCTCCCCTCGTTTTTTCTAATCCTACCTATCCTCGGCGTCCTTGTGCCATTCCTGCTGGAAGTTGTCAAGCTCGTCTTTCCACCTTCGTCTGGGCCTGCCTCGATGCCGGTGTCCATCTTGTGGCACCCAGTGCATGGTAACACATTTCCGGATGCATGCGGCATACGTTGCCTGCCCAGTTCCACTTCAAGCCGAATGATTTTGTGGCTACATCGGCAATGTCTGTTTTGGAGCTCAGGGTGGTGTTCCTGACGCGATCTGTTTGTTTGTTTGTAGTCTCTTTATTGTACTAATATAAAACACACAGAAATAAGAAACATTAAAACATGTAAAAAGGCGGGCCGGCGGGCGGCTCCCATAGGGATCTCTTCCAGGCAACCTTTTCTCTTCACGTTCAATATGCTGCGCTCCATGGCACGCTGGCAAACCTTGAGTCTGGACATTTAATGTTTTGTCGGTGACCAAGTCTGAGCACCGTAGGTTAGGATGGGCAAGAACATATAGTCATTGGGCAAGATACACATGTCGACGAGTTTCCGCTTAAGTGACATTGGAAGTCTACCCATCATTATCTCTTTCATTGACCAGTAGCACCTTCAGGCGTTTTCTATTCGTTTGGTAATTTATTTTTCTTGTCTGTTATCGAAGGAGATTATCTGGCCAAGATAGATGTATTCGTCGACATATTGTATTATTTTCCCACCTACCTACGTTTGGTGTTATTGGTCATCAGTTGAGTCTTGGACATATTCATCTTTAGTTCAACTTCAAGACTCACCGCGCTCAGCTCTTGTAGTATGACTTCGAGTTCGTTCGGCTCGTTAGGCTTAGTTAGGTATATTAAGACAAAATTTTGATAAAAAGAAATTAGAACCCGGGCAATTCTGGGCGACGAATTTACAAAAAGTAATTCGAATTTTCCTACGTACATGAGTACATAGATATAGCAACATTTTTATAGGAATTTCATAATTATTTTCGAGTCTAGATTAGCTAAGTTGTTTTTGTTTATTTTTATGGGTACTTTAACCCTCTAAAATTTTTTCATTTTGTGTTAAAAAGATAAACAATAAAACTAAATCTCAAGTGACTTTATATGAAGTGCAGACGAGTATTGGTCTACAATACGAGCTGTACAATTGAATAACGATTTTAATGCGCACACGGCTGTTAGGGGTCCGAAATGGAAAACAGTAGTCAGCTCTTGTACAGCAACAAGGAGTATGTACCTAAATTATGATTCATAATAGTATTACTTTGGTATTGATGTCCTCTATAAAAAAATCCCCCTTCTAAAATCGATTCTAAGAACACACAAAATCTAAACTTTTAAACAATTCCACTCAGTTTTATTACGTTACAGGGAGCTACTGAATCAGTTTTATGGTTTGATAGTGGTTTTTCGTAGAGAATATGGTCCCATTAGCTTTTATGTAGCCGATGTTGCAACTGAGAAAATAATTTTTCAACGACATCGTTAGCGTCAACCGAACTGGTGTTTTATATGCAGTTTCTATTTAGAATAACACATAAAAGATTAGTTATATTGTAAACTGTCTGGTAGGTACGTATGTTTTTATATCCAAGGTATACGGTTACGTCACAGGCCGCATCTCGATGTATCGTAAAATCAAGTGTAAATGTCTTGGGAACATCAGCTTTTAATTTCAGATACCTAAGTAATTGCAAAGGTTACTGTATTTCGCTTACTGAGAAATTTCCTAATTTTATAATGTCACGCACACCTATCCTATAAGTACATGTAGATGTGAAACATCAGCTGAAAATCTTAGAAAAATTGGCAAACTTTATTTTCAATCTTATTATTCGGACCGCGGATGCTATAACGTTTTATCTTGGTGCACATCTCGGTTTCCACAGACGATATATCGATTGAATACTAAAATCGATGACAATGGCGAATAATATTTTACATTTTTGGACACCGGAAAAGGTTTATAACCGGATTATTGATAAAATTATATTTATAGGTCATTGTTGTCTGCGATTATTTACGTACAATGATTTGTTTCAAGTCTTATTACCTATTATCGGAAAAATTTCATGTTATTTGTTTGGTATGTAGTCGTACTTATTACTTAGAATAGATATAATTAGGTAAAAGAGGGTTTAGGTGACAACTAGCACCTATTGTAGAGAAATGTTTTAAATAAGTATGTGTAAATAATCCTATTATACATAATATGATAAAACACAGGTGTGTCTAAAGCACAAGTGTGTTTTTGATGGATGGACGGGTGCGGGCGAGTGGTGAGTTAGATTTATCTTTGACGGCTGTTAATGGCAGTTGAAATGATCCCACTACACTAAGCTATAACTTGCTATAGATTTCAACTCGTCATATACCTATACTTACGTCACATACATCAGGTAATAACGTGTTACAGGTTTTGGTCAAAAGTTAGTTTACTTTTATATGTAGTTTTATAGCAACAGCAGCATACATTATTTTTTAGACTTTATCAATCATCGGTATGTACCTAATCAGCTTAATAGAGTGTAATTGTCTTGCTCTTGTCTCTGAGAACCAATGATACCTTGACCTCTGACAATTACGCTGTTTAAACAACATTGAACTCAAATATTTTTTTCCATAGCCTGCAAATTGTCCACTGAACTGCAGGGCAAAGGCCTACTCTAAAATGCAATAATGAATGTTTGCAGTTATTCGTTCTCTGCTTGACAGACTTTTCTCTAGGTGATTTTTAGGGATCCGGGTCGCGAAGGGAAAAACGGAACCATAATCTATCGCTCCGTAGTTGTCAGCACGTCTAAAACTTGCTTCTACCTCGTATACTTTAACAACGGGACAACATACTAGTACCTACAGACTTAAAAATTTCACATAATATGATGTACTCCTAGGGACAATATATTCGTATATAGAAACAACATACAAAATGTCACATAACTACACTTACTCGCTTCCGAGTATTTTGTGTTTAGATAGATAATTAATTATATTTTAGAACGGGTCTCATACAAGTGAAGGAAGTCATTAAAACATTTTTTCTCTATCGCGTGGGGCAAGTAATTTTTGTTTAGAGATTATCAAAATAGAGCACGGATATACGTATATTTTTTTCGTAAAGAAATGTACCAGTTGTCAAACTTGGTTATCTATAATGAAGTCATGTTGGGCATTCTGAGTAAGGTTAGGCGGTACTTCACGCCGGGACAGTTTTAAAACTTTACCAAGCTGAAGTCCGGTCGTGCATGGAGTACTGCTGCCACCTGTGCGACGGCTCAGCAAAGTACCAACTGGCTGCCCTTGACTCAGTGGAGAAACGCGCTAAGCGCCTTATAATTGACCAATCGCTGGTGGAAGCTAGACTGCAAAGTTCGGAAAATCGGCGCAAGGTTGCCTGTCTATCGGTATTTTATAGGATACATTTCGGAGAGTGCGCATCGGAATTGCACGACCTAATTCCAGCATCTCCATTCCGCCTTCGGACTACCAGGCGCGGGGAGGGATTCCATCCTTATGTTGTTGATATCCCATCTGTTCGTACGAAGCGATTTGCTTCTTCGTTCATTATGCGAACGGCTAAGGAATGGAACAGCCTGCCGGCGTCTGTATTTCCCGAAACCCACAACCTTGGGATCTTCAAGGCCAGAGTGAATAGGCATTTACTGGACCCGCATGCTCCATCGTCGACTTCATCGTCTCCTACCATCAGGCGAGATCGAGGTCAAATGCGGGTTTAATAGTCACTAAAAAAATATCACGATTACATACAATTTTTTGTCCTGACCCATATTGTATAATACGGATCCCTATAGATAGAGCGAGGGCCAACTCGCACTTGGCCTGTTTTTAGACATACTAACCTACTCGTACCTTCGTCGTCAATCTGTCGGAGCTCACGCTTTGTTTATACCAACCAATGCAAATTGCGAGAATGTTCTCTAATAGTAAAATAATCACTAAAAGTCACCGAGAGCGTGAGAAGGTTTTCAATTTGGATGTTTCACAATTGTTTAACTTTCTTTAGTTATACGTTTCGTACATACAAACTTACATGTGAATTTTCTCTTTGAACGGTTTAGCACATTAGTAGTACTCTACTGAGCTACATACTCAATACTCACTCGAAATATGTATAACACTGATATCATGACGCTTCTGTGCGTCTTCGGTTAGAAGATAAATAATACCAAATAAACGCAGTTTGAGTACAGTTACACTAATTAATAAAAAAATCTGCAAGTAACACGTTCCGAAAGCATTTCACCACAAGATGCATCCGAAAGTAACATTTCGTCGGACTGGTGACCCGTTTTCTGCGTCCAACGCCTTCCTTCCTCATAGCCAACAGAAATAAATATGTATACATGCTGATCTGATGCCAATATTTAGGATGTTTACCCACTTTCGATGTTTTCATTCGATGTCCCGTAATAATCTAGACAAATACTCGTACGTAGCATTATACAGGTGTAGCTAATGAAATAATTTGTTAAGTTATTTACTATGAACAACATTTGAAATGACAACTTTTTAGTTAGGTACTAAAGTTTTTAGATTTATCTTAATAGTTATTTACGAGTACTTTTCATATTTACCAACAGGCGAGATATAGGCCAAATGCGGTGATATGGTCTCCTTTCGTGTAGTTTTATAGAGAAAGAAATAGGTGGCAATTGTCATTCAGTTCTGTTGTCATCTATAATGTATTTTCTTATGCTTTATTATAAAGTTGAATAAAGCCAAGATTTCCCTATTGGTTTTGCATCATTCATATCAATTTATTCAACTTTATGTTTTTACCAATAACATGTCTAAAGAAGAACCAATTCCGGCGGCCCCGCCGTCATCGAGTATGTCTCGCTATTTACGCCCTGAACGTTTCGATGTGGAGCCTGCTACTGCTGCATCGGACCTGAAATGGACCCACTGGCGGTATTCTTTCGAAAACTTTTTATCTGAAGAGGCTACCTCTACCACTGAGGTAGTTAAATACAAACTTCTCGTGAATCACATCTCGCCTACAATATTTAATCTCGTACGAGAGTGCGACAAGTATAGTGCTGCCATCAGAATACTAGACAGCGCTTACGAGAGAAGAAGGAACATCACGTTGGCCCGCCATCACTTGACATCTAGGAAACAGCAACCAGGAGAATCGACAGCGGAATACTCCAGAGCTCTCACCTTACTCGCTCATGATTGTCATTTTAAAGCAGTAACTGCCGAAGAACACCAAAACGAAACAATTCGTGGAGCATTCATTGCGGGACTTAACTCTACGAAGATTAGGGAAAGATTACTGGAGAAATGCAACATGACCTTAGAAGAAACATTGAATTTAGCGGTTTCTCTTGAAAGTGCAGAGAGTACCTCCCACATAATCGAGTCTAATGCGAGCCACGCTTCTTTCAATGCAGTCACAGAAGCGGTAACTCAAGAACGACCCAAATTACATAATTTGTCGGCCACGACTTCTCAAAATAAACTACGACGATGCTTCTTTTGTGGTGGCAATATCCATCGAAGGACTGAATGCCCTGCAAACAACGTAAATTGCCAACTGTGCTCAAAGAAAGGTCATTTCGCCAATGTTTGTCGCTCCAGCCACACACAACGAAACGTAAACGCTGCTTCTACTACAGAGGGTGACTCTCAAAACTCTCATTTATCAGTAATTTCCGCCGCTTCTCCTTCAAGCTTGCGTAGAGCTACAATACCTGTCACTGTCAATGGTTACCGGGCTGATGCTTTGGTAGACACAGGAAGTTCTATCAGTTTTATCGACAACGACTTAGCACAATCTATGAAACTCAAGAGAAAACCATGTAAACAAGCCATAACTCTCGCTTCGCTCAACCATGTCTCCTATGTCAACGGGGTATGCTATGCAACTATACAAATCAATCGCCATGTCTACAAACACCAACCATTACTTATAGTAAGCGATCTCTGCGCAGATGTCATTATTGGGCACGATCTTCTGAAGAATCATTCGTATCTTGAACTCCAGTTTGGTGGTGAAAAAGAACCACTGAAGATTTGCAATGTGCTTGAAGCATCTGTTCCGCCTGCGTCGGTATTTACCAACTTGTCGCCTAATATCAAACCAATAGCTGTCCGCTCTAGGCGTTACTCTGATGAAGACCGATCGTTCATATCGAATGAAATATCGAACTTACTAAAGGACAAGGTTGTCGAACCTAGTACATCTCCCTGGAGGGCACAAGTTCTAGTCGCTGGTGGAGGAAATCACAGAAAACGCCTAGTAATTGACTATTCGCAGACTATCAATCGATATACGGATTTAGACGCTTATCCCTTACCTAGGATCGACTCAATCGTCACTCAAGTCGCTAAATATAACTATTTTAGTCAGATAGACCTCAAAAGTGCCTATCACCAAGCCCCAATCCTTCCTAAAGAAAAAATCTACACGGCATTTGAAGCTTGCGGCAACCTCTACCAGTTCACTAGGATACCGTTTGGTGTTACGAACGGGGTTGCCGCGTTTCAGAGGACTCTCCATTTCATCATAAACACAGAGAACTTAACGGGCACTTATGCTTATCTGGACGATGTCACTGTCTGCGGGAAGGACAAGGGAGATCACGACATTAACTTACGCAGATTTATGGAAGCAGCTGAAAAATACCATCTTACCCTGAACACCGGAAAAAGCATATTCGGAACGGAATCAATTAATCTTTTGGGCTATACAATTCACAATAACACGATCAAACCGGACAAATCTCGATTGGAACCACTAATAAACTTACCTGCTCCGACGGATACCGCATCCTTGAAGAGAGCTCTAGGGTTGTTTGCTCACTATTCAAAGTGGATTGACAATTTTTCCGCTAAAATCAGACCGTTGGTGGAAGCCACTTTTCCACTCTCACAAGACGCAGTAAATTGTTTTACTAATCTCAAGTCTGACATCGCACAATCAGCACTCGTCGCAATTGATGATAAACAAATATTCTCCGTCGAAACTGACGCCTCAGAGCATGCCATCGCAGCAACTCTAACGCAGAAGGGTCGCCCTGTCGCATTTTTTTCACGCTCACTTAACGATTCCGAACGACGTCAGTCCTCCATAGAAAAGGAGGCTAGCGCCATTGTAGAGGCCTTGCGGAAATGGCGCCACTATTTGATTGGAAGACACTTCCTGCTTGTTACAGATCAGCAATCTGTCTCGTTTATGTTTAATCAAACACATTCAAGTAAAATCAAGAACGAGAAGATAGAAAGGTGGCGCTTAGAATTGTCATGTTACAAATACGACATAATTTATCGACCAGGTAAACAAAATTTAGCAGCTGATGCTTTATCTAGGGTGTGTGCTTACATTAATGCTACTTCCAACAAACTATCAGAACTACATAACTCCTTGTGTCATCCAGGGGTAGCAAGAATGATACACTGGATTCGAGCTAAAAATCTACCATATTCTGTTGAAGAAGTTAAGAGAATGACTTCTGCGTGCCCTGTCTGCGCCGAAATAAAGCCCAGATATGTAAAAAATGAGGGGCAACTCATAAAAGCGACGGCACCTTTCGAGAGACTTAACTTGGATTTCAAAGGCCCTCTTCCATCTAACACGTCGAATAGATATATTTTAACGATAATCGACGAATATAGTCGATTTCCATTTGCTTTTGCTTGCAAGGATATGACATCAGGAACCGTGCAAAAATGTCTTAAAGAACTGTTCTTCTTATTCGGAGCCCCGGCCTACATACACTCTGATAGAGGTACGTCATTCTTATCTGACGAGTTGAGGAATTTTCTAACATCTCTTGGAGTAGCCTGCAGCCGCACGACTCCCTACAATCCTCGAGGTAATGGCCTGGTCGAGCGCCTTAATGGAACATTGTGGCGTACTGTCCAATTACACCTTCGTTCCACTAATCAAGACATCGGTGATTGGGAGAAAGCAATACCCGTGGCACTTCACTCTATAAGATCCCTGTTGTCCACCGGGACGAACGCAACGCCGCATGAGAGAATGTTTAACCATCCTCGCCGCTCCGTAAATGGTCAATCTATGCCGACTTGGTTGCTAACGCCGGGACCGGTATACATGAAAAAAGCCGTCAGAAGTTCTAAATATGATCCGGTCGTTGAAGAAGTAGAGCTTCTACAGAGCAACCCCGAATATTCCTATGTGAGACTACCAGAAGGACGTGAGACAACTGTCTCAAACAGATTTCTGGCACCGCTCCCATCGGCTGAAGAGATTCCATCCGATGTTGAGTACCTAACTCCAGGCGCTGAGGAGGCTCAGTCTGCTGAAGAACACCAGCCTCCAGACTCAACAATTGAGGACCATCAGCTCCGCCGCTCTGCTCGAGAGCATAGGCCTCCAACGTACCTTCAAGATTACGTAAGGACTTAAACGGAAGGGTGAATGATATGGTCTCCTTTCGTGTAGTTTTATAGAGAAAGAAATAGGTGGCAATTGTCATTCAGTTCTGTTGTCATCTATAATGTATTTTCTTATGCTTTATTATAAAGTTGAATAAAGCCAAGATTTCCCTATTGGTTTTGCATCATTCATATCATGCGGGTTTAGGAGTCAATAAAAAATATATAAAAATCTTTTAATATTATTTATTTATTGACTAATTCGTATAACTAATGAGAAAACATGTAAAATAATGAAGGAAGTAAACACCTTCTTTTGAGAAGTTTTTACTTTATTCAAGTATATACTACCTACTTACTATACAAGTAAATATCCGGTGTTTTAAGATATTACTATTCACATCTCATTTTCAAGACACTGCTTCAGAATGGTTAGGTACCTGTGAAAAGAAGCGAAGCAAGACTCATACAGTCAAATTTTCTTTGTATATCTATCGCAAGAATCTATACTTTTACAATAGAGCATATTATTATGTTTAAAATTGAGTTAATGGTCCCTCGTCTACTGATTGTCGACTAATTTGACATTAGATATTATATACAATGTTGTTTAGCAGTTGTTGTTTAAACAATGCATCGACTGACATCGGTAATCAAGGTCGCTCCTTAACTGATATTGATTGATTGCATTTACACTTACTGCATACACAATTGAGCGTTATTGAGATATTAGTTTAGCGCAATCAACAAAACCTAAATCACTAAGTTTTAGAACTAAAACTCAAATGAGACGTGTATATCAGCGCCATAAAAATGTAAGCGTTCATTGTGTTCAAAAATATCTAAAAAGCACAAGTTCTATTTTATGTGCGCCGTTACAGTGACCATATTGTTGTAAGTAGCATAAAGTAGTCAATATACGAGTATCTTACGAGTAGCAACACATCCCCCAATACTATTTAAGCAGCCATGGAGTTCATAATTAAGTTGGCAGGCAAATCGTTCAATGATATATATTCTAGGTTTAAAACAATATATTATTGTAAGCATCCAAAGTGGTCAATACTTTTACGTACTTATGTACTTAGCAATACGAGTACAGTCCCCATTGTGTAAACAGCCAGCGTGTTCATTATTACGCCGGCGGGAGCCGAAATAAAGGTTATATGTTACAGCCAAAGTGATTCTGATTAATTAGCCATCATTTTAAAATGACTAGACCTTATGTATAATGACTAAATTGTGTAGTTATAGTGATAAATTAATTACTTTATCCAGTCATTATACATAACAAATAGTTAGAATTGGTTAAAGTTACAATCACACGGTGACATTTCTCTTTCAAGTTTCTCTTAAAACCTTGATGACTGAATTATCCGTCGTCCGTTGCATGTGAAATACCTTTATCCATTTAGTCGTCGAGTCTTTTATCACTAGAAATGTTTTACCCAGAAAATCTAGCAAAAGTAAGCGTGACCAAGCCTCGGGAACAAACTGCCACGGTTGCGCTGGCGCCGCGCCCTCGGCGGTTCTGGGTTCTCCGCTGTTCATGTCTCACACTCTCGGCAGACCCGCTCAATGTCTGCATCAAGGCCTGGCCACCACATGTAACTCCTAGCCAAGCTCTTCATTTTAACTATTCCTAAATAACCTACATTTCTTTTAACAACTGCTCTCTTAATTTTTTTGGTATTACTATACTATGACCCCATACTATACAGTCTCCCTCTAAGTACAGTTCATTACGTTCATTATTATAAAATGGTTCTTTACATACCTAGCACACTTACCTACCTAATTATTCACCTTATACAGGTGACAGGGAAAACATAGGTACAATTTCCTTTAAATCTGAGTTCTGACATAGAGGACCCCCACTCCGACTTATATCTCAGAACTTATTGACAGCCATATTTTGTAGTAATTTAAAGCAGAACTCACAGACAGGCTTAATTATTAGGTAAGTTGTTTTGACCTTATTAACCGTAGTCGAGTTTTCGTTTTTTTCTTTATTTAGCTTTCGTTTTTTGTAGCTTTTTAGTGCTTTACAAAACTTAACTATATACTATAAGCCATTAGATACAACAAAAAAATGAAAAGTTTTCAAACGTCAAAGTTGTCGCGGTATCTTAAGCCGGCTCTACATTCACGCCGCGAACTGGTGAGGACGCCCGCTTATAAGAATATGGACTGGCCACGTTCGCGGCGTTCGCCCTTCATTACTTCATTCCGGATCGATGGCGGTATTTTGTCCCCGCGGCAAAGTAACCGCGGAGGCGCTCACGGTTACGCAGGACAGTGGTGTGTCGCGATTGTGTATGCATCACTTGAGTAGCGAAAATGGGTACTTAGGCAATGGAGTAACAAATTAAAACTCCAATTCTTGAAAAAGTACCAAGGGGAGCCATTACAGTCGGAAGCAAATATATTTTATTACTTATTAGATAATAATTTACTGATAATAATGAATAAGAGATTAAAAGATTTTTTAATGAACTACTGAAGTCTGCGATCAACAAAATAACACGGAAGAGCCGATTTCAGTAGAGGTTTTTAGCTTCTAAAGGGCGAACATAGTTATAGTAACTTCATATGAGCAGCGGCAGCTGCTACTTCGATATCCATATCGAGCTAGCGTTAAAACAAGAATGAGAGACAGAGAAGCTGCGAAGTGTAGTCGCGTTCACATTCGCGGAAAATTCGTGACAAGAATTCTTAGTGACAATTCATGACATGAATGTAAAGCCGTCTTTAGACAACAATGGTGTCAGATCTCAATATCGATGTGTATCGAAAGAGTAGTTCTCAAATTTTACGCTATAAAATGTTTCTGCTGCTATGTGGAACACTTTCATGACTTAAACTAATTTTAATTTTATATGTAGTAGATTTCTGCTAATTTTGGTGTCTGGAAAATGGGTAGGTATAGGTGAGGTGAAAATGCACCTGCTCGCATAAAAGAAATAGTAAAACAAACATTTTTGTTCCACAACATGTTTACATCCCTCATGTGTTATATATTTTTGAAATGGTCTTATCAAGCTCTTTAATAACCTATCATGATGGGATCCTGGAATTTAAAAATTAAATATCCTATGACACGCGGATGATAAAGACGAATTCAACGGTACCCATTTTGTTAATGTCCGTTCAGTGGTTTAGGCGCTGTGAAGGAACAGACGAACATACATACATACATACTTACATACATACTTACATACATACATACATACATACTTACATACATACATACATAGACTGCTAAAATCATTACCCTCCTTTTTGTTTCGCATAGTCGGATAAAAAAATTAATTAAACACTCTCGGCTATCAGAAATGCATTTTTTTAATCCAGTGATATCTTAAAATGAAACGGAAGCTCAAGCAAGCATGGACCACGGAAGCGATTAATTGTTAAAAACAGATACTTTAAGCACGAGCGACGCGTGCGCATCCGTCCTTCAAAAACTTACACCGTTCAGTTTTTTCAAAATTCTACATATAGAAACGTGGTTTTTTTTTCAAAGCTGACTAGGTATCCGCCGGTTGAAATAGTTAAGTCCGATGCTTAATGATGTCCTGCAGATGGTAAAATGTATGGAGTACACCTAATACAGATAATTATGCGTAAGTAAGTGTTAAATAGAATAGTGACAATAAACGTAATAATTAATTATAAACGTTAAAAAACCGGCCAAGTGCGAGTCGGGCCTCGCCATGTCTATAGGGATCCGTACTTTAAGGAATTTTGTAAATATTGAGTGAAAAAACTTTCTTGTTTTTGCTCACAAAATTAGGGACAAAAGATTACAGATGTATCAAGTTTTAGGATTTGTTGTTTATTTAGACAGAGGAAATGACTATCCTTAACCAATTTTCATGTTTTTAGATAGGTAATACAGTTCCTGAGATAGCAGGTCTATCTCAAGAACTGTATTATCTAAGAAAAAACAAAGTATTAAAAAGTTTACAAAAATGTCGATCGAAATATTATATACAAGTAAGTCGATCGAAATATGATTTTTTTTCTACTCCCATTTCATAATTTATTCATTAACAAACCACAATCAATAACATAAAGAGGTTCATTCGTCACTGGTCGTGTGAAAATAGTGTTTTAATGAACTATTAATATTGTTAACACGATAGTAATATGAAATGTTATAACGATAGTAATATGAACATTTTTCTATGTTGTATGGCACTGCATACAAGAAGTCTTTCGTATTAAAAGCACTACATTTCACTGGCCAATTATACTTGGTACTATAGCCATAAAAAAAACTCGACACCATCGATCTACAGTTCCATAGCTATTAACAACATGTTAAGCTGTCATGGCGTCTGTTGAAGTCTACGTAATGGTTTGTATTTTCTGTTTATATGTTTCATGGTCGTAGAAAAAGTATTGTATGTAACGCACGTACTGGCGTTTTTAACACTCGAATGATCTATTATGAAAGAAGCATGTTAAAATCGTTATAATTACGTAGCCGTTGCATAAACCACTATTGTATTATTTAAGATTTTTCGGCTTACAAACTTCAAAGATAAGATTTCGCATATTTTTGACCATAAGTCAAAAACTGTGGCGCATATAGCCCCACTTTCAGATTTCTACTCCCCATTTCGAACCCTGTTTTCAATAAAAATTAAATTAATTTCAAACTTCTTTCACTTAAGATAGAGATAGCCAATTAGTAGGCATTAGTAATTACATAGAATAACAGCTGTGACATACAGACGGTGGACACTGAAATCACTATAATAATCAATATCACTTTAATGGTTCCTTTTTTACCGTTTAGATACGGAATCAAATAATAAATAGTGAAGCGACAATGCTTCTAAGGCTGTGCTCTGAAATGGTTAATGAAGAATATCGGACTATGTTTTAGTATCGGTGAATTTACAAATCATTTATTTATTTTTTCTACGTTACAAAATCTGTTTCCACATTACCTGAGCCATGTCAAAAGCCACCGATACCCATTGTGACAGACAGACGGGCGCGTAGCATAGGAAGTCATTAGTTACGCGCTTCGAACGCTACCGGCTACTTACTGCGACGATGATGCACTTATTTTTAACGATTGGAAATTAGCTATTATACCGTTTCACTCTTTTCAAGATCACCTTGTAATCTTGTGGTTTGAATTTCAATTGAAACCACAAGATTATAAGTCTGTTTGTCTATTTGTGTGTTTATGCTACAGAGTAGCATCATAATTTAACAACGGATGATCAGATTTGGAACCGGTTTTTTTGCTAGGTCCGATAAAAATTGGATCAGTGGTTTCCAAGGTCTTGGAGTATCTTTGATGTCAGATAGGATCTCTGGAACGGTAATAGCTAGATTGTTTAATTTTGAGAGTTTCTTAAATTCTTAATTTAGAGTTATTAAAACACTTCAAAACAATCATTATGAACACAGAATTTACGGATCTTTCTGGTTCTTTATGTTAAGTATTTATAACGTTAGTAGCGGACGCAATTTCGGCTGTCTTGAGTCAGACGCAAAATCCAAACTACGAATAGTATGTATAATGTATTTGTACTTACTTCCTCTAGTTCTATGCATAATTGTTTATCAATTTACAAATAATTTAATACAATAAAGTAATACTAAAATACATACTTAAGCTAAAATTACAAAATACCTAACTATTTAACAAGTAAAAGACCTGGCCCAGGTCGCTCCCTGCAGGGAGTGTCCCGAGGAGGCTGGCGGCGTTTACATTTGTGTATATTTTTTTTATTGAAGGCACAGAACATACTACGTACACATCTTCTTGAGAAATTTAATATTTGCGGTGCCGGTTTGGTTTGTCCGGGATATATGCGGTTTTTCCGAAGTTGATATGAGTAATCGTGTGGCTAGAACACTGAAAATAAAATTCGATTTTCAGATACTTTTTGGATTTCCCTAATGTTATGTATTTTCCAAGAATAAGTAGGAGTAGGAATAACTTAGGAAAGTATAAACGAAGTAAGTGGTAATATTAGTTTTAATATTTTTCCCTGTTTGTCGTGTCTCGACTGTAGGTAAGTATTTATCATCGATATTACTTCGATGGTATTCACATGCGATTTTTAGAACTTTCCTCGAGATAGTTAAAATCTATATTATATGATTCTGGCCAAATTTAGCGATAATCGCTAACCGAAACATCTCGCAATCTAGTGTATTTCGTTTAGGTTTAGCATTTGACGGTAACCCTGGAACCGACGCTAGTAAGCAATAAAAAAGGAAGAGGAAGTAACAGTTTCAAATTCAATGTCTCTATTTTTTTTAAAACTTCGATTGGTACCCGGTGTAAAGCGTATTTAGTATCTTTTATATCTCATACTGTGTTTTGTTGTCTACCTATTCCGCATCAGGCATTAATTCTAAAGTTACGGGCATAAGTTACTGTATCGTAACAAGACATCAAACAGCCGTTAGTCAATTCAATACCAGTTTATATGGCTTGTTGCGATTCACTACCATTTGTTCCAATAAATCATATGCATATTCTATTAGTATACACGTAGAAGCACAGTGTAACTGTTATTTAATTGTATTTCTGAAGCCTGAATTAATGATGAGTCGCGCACACCTGAAACTTTTCGCAATTACAAGTCATCGACGAAGTCCTGATGTCTCGATAAAATCCAATTTGAAATCTTAATACTATAAGTATCTATTTATTTAAACTTATGTATACTTACTAACAATTTCATCTTACAAGATGACAACAGTATGTATTATTACAGATTTAAGATGTACTCGTATCTTGTAGCTATACTATGTTCATTTTGAGTCAGCACACAAACAAAAGCTTTTAAGTACGAGAACGGTTGTGGGCGATTTAAATACACTGAAAATTTGATTTATTCCGGATCTTGATTTTTACACACATGCATACGATTTACTTTACACTTTGTCGCTTGAGGCAGAGACAATTAAACATTACAATTTATGACATATTTTCGTAAAATAATAGGAATACGGTAAACCATATAGGAACAACCACAACAAATTATACATTATTCCGTTTAGCCATTTAATTATTATACTAAATCTATAAACTCAGATTCAGGAAGATACGACACCTATACACCCAATGACTTTGGCCGTTTTCATAGTTCAGACAAATACTAATGAAAGACAGTTTTTTTCCATCATCATAGTTGCGTTTTCTCTACAGAATCTATATACATATGTAGTATATAAAAATGAATGTTTATTTGTTTCTTTGTTTGTGCTCTATGCGTTCCATTTATCCGATTGCGATGAAACTTTGGTAAGTAGTTGTGCGCACGCCCGGTAAGGTTTCTGAGTCAAAAAAGTCAACCCGAACGAAGAAAATAAATTGTAAATAATAAATATGAATAAATAATTCAAGTAGGTACTTACCTACAAATATTCATAATAAAAACACTAACATTTCTTACAAATTGTACTTAGTCCAATAATCTAGAATTTTAGTTACTTGCAAACATCTATTCATACATGACGTACTTGTAAGTATATATTAAGAGTTTACTACATAATAATGTAGTAAATGTAATGTCGATTTAGAGCCTCGGTTACTGGAAAATATTGTAGGCCAGTAGGATTTGTTGGCCACTGTATACAGTGGCCAACAAATCAGGGTATACATAGGTATAAACGAGTATGTAATTACTAATAATGTATGTAATTACTTTGCTAATTTATTTGACACATTAATACATTTTCGATATTTGCATATACAGCGTCTATATATATGTCCTTATTTATACGCGTAGCTTTGTACCTTATAAAAATAGAATAGAATAGGTAGGAAGTTTTACAAGATTTCACATTTACAATACGTGAAAGGCGCATAACGTGATCGTACGATAACACGAATCATTTAGTTAGAGCGAAGGGATATTACCCTCTAGGAAACGACTGTAAGTTCAATCAGAAACACTTCAGAAATGACGATTACAATTTGTAAACATACTCTCCGTTCATTCATCGCCCGGAGTAGTTTCATAATCCAAAGTAAGTATAGCCAAGCTTTTAATAATAGACTTCATTCATACCAATCACTTCTATACCGATTGTATTTACCTACAGCAATAAGGCGTAGTCATTTAAACGGTTCCCATTAATTCACACCTACTTATAAATCACTGTGCCTTGGTAGACAACCGTTGAATTTAAAAAAATGGTCAAGTGAAATCGTTCAGAGCATTCATGACACGTAGGTACCACGCACTATGTTTCTTGTGTTCTAATTAATTTGTTTGAACAATGACGTTGATGCCGGGGTAACCCCAAAACTTAAGTTAAAACTGAATGAAACTGTCACGTTCACTCACATGCTTAGCAGTGTTTTAGTTTAGCGAGTGGTACCTCAGAATCGGTGCCAATATTTAAGTGCTTCTATATATAAAAAAACTTGTCTTAGCAAGTATTTTAGCAATAATATTATTATTAGAGCCCTGAAGCTTAAAACCGGATAATGTAATTTCAGAGCTCTGAATTTGAAACTATGTAGGTACATAGTCTCATTTTCCTCGGAATACACGGAAGCCGGAACGACAGATGGATAGACGATCCGTAGAAAAGACACAAATTACCTTCCACGAACCGTGGTTTAAGGAAATTCACTTCCCAGGTCCAAAATACATATAATTGTTGTTTCTTAACTATTATACTTAATTTGTAATTATGACGAGTCATTGGAACTGAGAATTTTATTTATTCTAATGAGAAAATAATTTCTTAGAAAATGTAAATATGAAATGACTAAGTAGGTAGTAGTATGTGTAAAATGCGAAGTTTTGTATTTTCATATCTATAAACTTATTTAGATAAATAAAAATCGCTAATGACTTGTTATTTCTATTGATTAAGTAGTTTACAAATAAAAATAGGTACTTGAATAATAAATTAAACATATATGATTCGCTGCCCTTGATTTTGAAAGTGTGTTTAGTTATCATCATCGCAGAACGAACAGAGTTTATTAAAAGGCATATAGCTCACCTTACATTGAATGCTAGCCAAAGTCAATAAAACAACGAAAATACAAAAATAATTAATCGTAAGACAAATAAATCATAGCGAACTCTGTCAATTATATAATGAAACCTGCAAGTTACGTTTTCCTTTAATTTTCACGCTGCGACATTTAGTGCGACAGAGATAGAAATAAAACATTTGGCGGGCGTACGGTTGCTGCGTGATAGTACAGAAGGAGACAGCTATATTGCTACGGGTGCAGTTGGTGCGCACACGCAGCGCTACGCTGAAAGCTCCCCGATTTTGTCTTCAGCCAAGTCAAAGTCAGTCAGTCTTAACGCAAAGCTCGGGACGCGCTGTTGTCTGGACTCGAGAGCGCGACTTCCTGAAATACTGAGTCTTCACGTCGTCATTTCAGCGGATTACAAAACTAAACCGTGTGAAGTGACTGTGACTCTGAATTGGGTGACAGAAACATTGCAAGTTTTACAGACAATTTATTTGACCTTACCTTCGTTTGCGGATTCCCCTTGCGGGGATTGTATTCATTCCAAGAAGCTGGTAAGCCGATTTGTGTTATTTTAAGATATAATTAAATATAGAACGGCGGCATATATGAAAACGTAATTAGTTTCATATTTAACACGATTCAGGATTTTGAGAATTGTTTTTCGGTGCTGATTTGATAAGCTCCAATTATAGACGCATGCTTTTTCTATGAATTCGTTGTGCCCACTGAAACTTAGAAGCTGAATTGGCGCCATTATATTATTATCGTAATGAATAAGCTTGTCTACATTTTTGTAAAGGCTTATAAGTACTAATTTATTTTATTAAAAATATAAGAACTATGGGTATGAACTAGGTACCTACTACATATTAAACGAACAACATACCTAGATACAATTACAAAAATTCTTAAATCTGACATTTATAATTGATACCGTGTACATTTGATATCGTGTATTTTTTATTAAGTACCTACCTCATTCTATTGTTAGTGGTACCTAAGTCAGTCATTGAAACTAATGAAAGAGTTATTTTTTGGATAAAATTTTAAAGTAGGTAAATGTAAATTAAATACCTATTATTGGTGAAAATTTTGATAATGTAAATTTTCTGTAAAGCAATTTCAGTTTAATAATCTCCGGGGGAAAATCCCTAAAACTCTTAGATAAACTGGAATGTCATTTGAATCAGAGACTATTATTAATTACACAAGCTATATTAGTTTAATTACTGTACATATACGAGTAGCTTGTGTAAATATTGCTTCTTTATTATCATGTATCATCATTTGATTGATGGCCGCGTAAAGCTCAAAATTATCCTTTCTAAAGGAACCCAAGGCCCATTGATGATCTTGGTGAGCAAGAATCAAACCCAAGACCTTATTGGCATTCACCCGGCGTCCTAACGCATAACACGTGGCAAACAATGTGTTTTTGTTGCTAACTGAACAAGGCAATCGTTGGAGAGGCAAATGAATTAAAAGTTTTACGGATGGAAAAACAAAAACGCGACCACAAATTAATAATTCTATTTATGTTTAATAAATCTATTTATGTCACACAATAAAGTAACGACTATTAATCGATTAATCGATGCTGAGTGAGATATAATTTTTTTTTTCTTAAAGTCGCATCTTCATCGAAGAGGGTCGTGGTTATTCTATGTAGGATATTGAATTAACCACACACATAGAACGACTTCCTGGGTAAATTTTAATGGGGTGGTTTGCCATTGCCTTCCTCATTTCACACATTAGTTGTCTCAGTGTGCTTTCCTCACGATATTTTCCTTCACCGTTAGAGCAGTACGTAAGTTTTTTCCAAATAAAATAAAATAAAAAATTAATTTCAAATTCACATACTACAGCAACCGCTTCTTAGGTTTGGTTTGGATCAACCATTTTGGCAAAAACCATGACGTAATAAGGGCATCTCTACTATTCTATACAGTCTATATTCTTTCCGGATACCAATAACGTGTGCCGAACACGTGGTTCCGAAGGTAGCAAAAAACGCATGGACGCACAAATGAAGATGTTGTATCGTCTATTAGTTTGTCGTCCATGTACGAATGTTCTAATAAACTTTTATTATTTCTAATTGCAAGGACAAATGTTGTAAAACAAGTCTGCTGACATTCTGTCTTAAAAATTCTATATACATACATACTAAACCTACAAATATAATCCAAATGTCACTTGATTTGGATTTGTAGGATTGGTATCATACTTTATGAAAGTCTAGAACATGTGAACGAAATCGCACACCTAGGAAGTGTGTAAGTACCCGAGATTGAAGATGTGACATGGATGTAGAAACACGGATATAGCTACCGGAAACAGAGTCAATGGTGCCCGCGTTGACTCAAAACCAGAATGTCTCCAAAAGGCACGAGTGGCGGTGCACAGAGCGGTGTTGGTGCCGACTCTACTATGCCTGGGTATGCCCGAAGACGTATAAGAAAATGCGGTCTTTGCGTAAATTGTGCGGCGTAACCCTGGCTTATCCAATACGCAACGAAGAGATATGTAGAATGGCTAGTCTGTCATCGATAAGATGAATAAAGGCATTTGGTTGGTTCGAGAATGTAGAAAGACACTCATTCATTATTGAAAGATGACGAAACAGGTATACGAAGCGAAAGTGAGTGGAAGGAGACGCCGGGGTCGTCCTAGACTGACCTTTAAAGATCAGATTGATGGAATGCTCTTAGATTTTAATATACAGAGCAGACGACCTCAATGGTGAGCATGCGTGAATCGACGAATGACTGTAGAGGAATCAAGAGAAGCTTGCCATGCCAAGACAGAGATTCATGGCGCTCCGTTCTCTCTGCCTACCCCGCAAGGGATATAGCGTGGAGGTATGTATGCATAGGAAAAATTCCCACGCCCGACCTGGCAGCAGCGGTAGCTGGGTGAGCTCGATGTCTTCTTGTCTATAACTCAAAATGATTAGCAACAAACTTTTAATTTGGCCTAAGGTCATTTCGACTTATTAGTGTCGAATTCAAATTAACTGTCTAGCGATATTTATTTAACACTCTTTCGTTATATGCAATAAGCTTAGAGGAGGTCTAGTTTGTCACACTTTGCGTTTGTAAATCCTTCTGGGTTTGATAACCATTAGAAAGGGCGAATCCGAATTAAGCATTGGCGCTTTCTTCCCTCCATCATTTTTGCAACTGAAATTTTTATTTTGGAAATATTTAACCACCATAGCTTATGAATTAATTACATTGAACCGCGTCGATTTACCGCGTTTCCTGTGTTCAATTTCTAACAACAACATCTGAAAAATATTCGCAGCAAAGCATTAAAAACAACACGCTATTGGTGATGAATGATGATTTACGAGGAGTTGAATGGATTACAAAAAACAGAGGTTACTCACTCTGACCGGTTCTCTAGATCTAAATAGAGTTGGAATTAAGTCAACAACTCGTATATAAGTAGGTCACTCCACGTACCTACTATAATATATAGGTATATTATTTATATCCCTATAACAGTAGTTTATGCAACGGCCACGTAATGAAAGCAATTTTAACATGAGAACTGTTATGAAAAGAAGCGAAGCTGAGTTTCATAATAGATCATTCGAGTGGTCTTTTTCTACGACCATGAAACATATAAACAGAAAATACAAACCATTACGGAGACTTCAACAGATGCCATGACAGCTAAACATGTTATTGGTAACTATGGAAACCGTAGATATGTTTGACGAATTGTCGACATTGCGCAGGCGCGGGTGTGGAGTTTTTTTATGGCTATATACCAAGTAGTTGGCCAGTGAAATGTAGTGCATTTAATACGAAAGAGTTCTTGTATGCAGTGCCATACAACAAAGAAAAATTCACATAATACAATCGAAAACTGTTATTTAATATTTCATTAAAACACTATTTTCACACGACCATGACGAATGAACCTTTTTATGTTATTGATTGTGGTTTCTCAATGAACAAATTACGAAATGGGAGTAGAAAAACAATTTTACCAAACTGGCGGCCAAAAAATTATTCGTTACAGTTTCGTAGCTTCTTCATAAAACGATTCTTTTATAAATTTTCTTTACTGGATTAATGGAAGCTCATTCTGAAGAAAAATCCTATCGAAATGTAAAATTATTTAGGTTAAAACGTTCTGAATCAGGTTTATCGATACTATACGGAGAAGTCTGTGTAACTCTTTTTATTCAGTGTGTGTGCCTGATTCAAGTCTTTGATCATTGTCAATTACCCTCGCTGTGCGTGTAATTCATATAAATTAGTAAAAGTTCTTATTTCATTAAAACGGCTGATTTAACTTACTTTACCTATTTCTGTCACGCAATGGTTATAGGTTGTCTAACAGTGCGGGAAGGACGAAATGGTCGCTATGAGTGTTATTTCGCAAACACCAGCCGAAGGTGAGTTCGACACGAGGTCTTCCCGCAAGTGATGCACACGATATTTTTTGTCCATGAACTATTTTATCGACGCATGTCACTAGCTATATTTATTAAAAGTTATTAAAACGTCTTTAATTAAATACATATTTTAAATTTTCTTTTATTATAAATCCTTATATACCTACACAATAATATCATCACGCACTTATACTAAATATTTCAATATGAAGTTACAGTTTGTTTGTGTTTGGTATAATAGGTTCCGCCTCAGTTTTCACTTTCAGTCAATAACTAGACCCATCTTTGAGTAGGTGTAACAAAAAATATTTAATTAGATATTGTTCTCTAAACATCATAGCCGTAATACATGCTAATGCTAGAGCCGTTCCCTTCACAATTATGTCCTCCTACATACATAGGTATCTAGATTTATATTCGGGATTTGTAAAATAGGAATATGAGAAGTAGCAGCAATAAGCGAACTAGCCAAACCACTGATGATTCCCAGAACCAGGTACACAAATAATGACTAAAGAATGAGGCAATGAAACTACCTATTTTCGTTGTTTATTGAACGATAAAATTATCTTCCAAAGTGTTGTTTGAAGCGTGAGCGATAGGTTAGGTCTAACGCATTAAAAGTGGAAATGGACTTTCAAAGCGCATGTTGGCAAGCAGGATAGATAAACAAAGTTTTGAAATTGTTTTAAAACGATGAAATAGCTTGACGTAAGCACATGAAAGTTACTATCAAAACTCACATCCCCAATAAATAAGGGTCTTATCACACTGATGACTTGCGAGCAAGTTTCCAGCGAAGCGATCGGTTAACAGCTTTAAAATCGGAGAAACACGGTCGCGAATCGACCGCAAACGACAATCGCCCAGTGTTTATTATATAGGGGAAAACGTTCGCAAATAGCTTACAAGTTAGCAGTGTGATAAGGCCTTATGCATGAGGGATGTGAGGTTTGATAGTATAGTGATTCAAGTATTATAATTGATAATTATGGGTAATCTGTTCTAAGTTTAATGGAAAATGGATATTTTTTGTGTATCCTTTCAACTGTGATGGTTTTTAGACTTACTCGTATATAAGGTAAGACTTATTTATGTTTGAAAATGCGAATGCTATGCGAAATAATTTTCATTAAATGTTCTAAAAGCAAAGTGAATTATATATTTCCATTGACTGTGGTGATATTGATACTTAATATTTTCAAGTTATGACAACTTGATCTGGTTGTGTTTTATCATAAAAGACTATACATTCCAATATATCACACAAGACTACACACTACACATTCCAATATTGGCCTTTTTAAAATGTATTCTCTTTTCATTGTCACAGGCGTTCTATTTTTGTCACGGTATTCTGTGCGACTATAGGTGCAGTTCATTTCAACGCCCTATATGCGTGCTGTACGTACACTCATGTTTTAATAGCTAAGTGCATCACAGTAAAACATCTACATTGTTGAATTATTTTTTTAGCATTGATTATCCCAGTGACGGGCCAAGGTTTCTTCATGACTTTTTCCAAAGGTCCCGGTCTCAGGTCTATTGCTATTTCTGCTCAGTTGTTACTATTGTCTAGCAATTAATATAATGGTCGTTTGTTTGTAAGATATATTGTATATGTAAGTACCCAGATACATATTTTTAGCACACGCTGTTAGTTTTTTATTTCTTTGTAACAAAAATGATGTCTGGTTTACAGGATGCTCCAAAGCACCAGGCATTCAGTAATTATATATAATATAACAGTTTACAATTACCTACAGGTACAAAATTAACTTAAAAACTTAAAGATTAACACCCGAATTTAGAAATAATGTAATTTTTTTGCAAATACTGCTCTATGGGTCTTAAAATACGTCGGCATTCTGGACCGTGGTTTTCCAGATAATAGTTTGTTTCTGGAATAAGTAAACTGTTTTTGGTTCAATTGAATTTATAAACATAATTGGTAAACGAATTTTTTTATCCCTCCCCAGGCGGGCGTTCTTACCTTCATGATAAATATCTAACTTTATTATATATTCAGTGTATTTCCTTGGATTAAAATACAAGTTCTATTATAAGTACCTATCTTACTAATTTGTATGTACGGAGATGTGTCACATCAGATTTTATTTCGACAATAGGTATTTGCCATAGATAACTAGGTAGCTACTAGTAAAGGCATGAGTTGCATAATAAACTATTGTTGCCTATTTTGAACACTTATTATATTACTGTATGACGTCCGCATACTAATAAGTCTAATAACAGTTGTTTGTTAGGTTCACCAAAGACTTCAAAGAGTAGGTAATATTTAGAATTTATCAAATAAGTAGGTATAATTCCTAATAGTTAGTTGAAAGCTAAATGAAATCGAAAGGTTGACCATCGATCCCCTCGCTCGTCCATCTACAAGAAACACACTTGTGTTATAGAACACAAGTGTGTTTCAAATATATAAATATTTAAAAGGATAAGAGATATTTCAGAAAAACTATATTATCGCCCAAACCGGACAAATGAGTTACATGTTCACCCTAAGATCTTAGACGAGTCCCATCCTATGTCTACACTTTCTAGATATTAGTTATCAAACTGTAGGTCAAGTAACATGCTGTCACTGTATTTCCGCCAATAATATCACTGCTTCCTCTAAGAGACGATGTGTCAATAAGCTTGCAAGGAAACTATTATTGTGGAGTGGACATATAGTATGATTGACATATAAAGTTGCGTCCACTTCACCTCACCACTTGTGATGTGGACAGTATGCTTCCACTTAGTACTTGGTTTGTAGCTTAAAACAATTTAAAGACAATATCTTACTGGTGTGGGAAAAACTATCTAGGTAAACGCGTCAAAATATGAAATGAAATGATAGAGAGTGTTTAAGTACTCTTGTATAACTAGGCAAAAATATCGGTATCAAACTTATTAACCTATCTCTTATTACTTACATGAAAAATTTAGAAATATGAACGCAGAACCAAAGAATTATGACTTCTTATTATGGTGACTGATATTAGATTTGCAAATTATATCTCAAGCAGGCCATCGAGGTGTTTTTTTAGTGCATTATATCTATTTCAGACTCTTTGTTAGGAACAATCCTGATTGTGATGGTATCGAAGAGGAGAGAGTTTCAAATGGACTCGTAATGTTTATCAGTATACCACACGTCACGATAAACAGGGATAGTACACGTCGTAATGTGACGAACACATCACGAAATCGTAAATGGGACTTTAATGTCCCTAAAATACTTTTTGAGTTTTTCGTTTTGTTCATTCCCATGACCTTAGAAAGAAAGGGTCGTTTATATGAATATGGATGTTAGGAATGTAATACGAGTACCTATATTCCTACCCTCTGTCCATCCTAGTTACCTGATTTTTGAAGTACCTTTGTGAATATTACTGTTAAAAAATAATAATTTACTTAATTATGAAAATATCGTAGGTAAGATTATTAGTTTATCATCATGACACAAATAATAAATGAAAATCGTCGATCAAGTGGATCTGCTTACTACAAATATATCTCTTTTAGAATCTCTGTTAGGAACACACCATATTAAATTGTTAGGAGTAATTGAATGAAACAAAAGCGGCCAACGATTGTCTCAAATCATATGAGTGCAGAGCATTATCTTCGATTGTGCACCGACAATAAATATTACATTTACACTGACGTATATAACGGAACGGGCCTGTCAAAATATTTCATACTGAATTCAACGAAGCTTTCTTAGAGATAAGATTGAAAATCGCGTGGGAGGATGTCGGCAGTAAGTGCCATTTCACGTTCCGTTTCGAGGATGAGAAGCAATAAATTTCAATTATTGCTGACGACAAGCTATTCAATGTTGTCTCATAGCAGAGATTTGGCTAAGATATTTTTTGTGCATAGATTCTATTAGACATACTGATATCGGCTACCGTAGCCTGACTAGTAAATTGGAAATAGGCCGGACATTTAATGAGATGTCATAAATAGATAAAGTGGACCTGAAAGAAAACAGAGTGACGATTGGAAACTGAAAGCTTAGCATATCAAGAGAATGCGCTGGACGACAGCGTTAAAAAACGGCTGACGAGAGTGGATTCGCGCAACCACCGGTAGAACACAGGAAATGAGTTAGGGAGACCTATGTCCAATACTATAGAGATAGGGCTCTTGATGATGATGTTGATGAGATTGTACATCCGAAAATTAAAAATTGACTTACTAGTAGATCCAGGTAGGTACGAGGCAAATGATATATGTACTAGGGATGTTACGGAGCTTCGACTCCGACTCCGGCTCCGATAATTTTGAATCGGAGGTTATAACGAAGATTTATAAGCCGTTTGCTCATAAATCTTCGGTATAACCTCCGATTCAAATATCACTATTTTATTAAATTGTGTAGGAATACATTTATGTACTACTCTCTAAAGGAACATGTTTTATTGCCGCAAACGTGATCCTAAAAATAATGTTGGCCAGTTCAGCTATAAATATTAAAAAACGGTTTAAAATTTGAACTTCTTCTGAACTTCTCTCTTCTACCTCAGCCTTCGACTCCGCCTCCGATTCCGGTTCCCACTTCGATAAATCAAATTTAAAAGCTTCGGTTTCGACTCCGGTTTCGGTAAAACCACCTCCGTAACATCCCTAATATGTACTACCAATCTACGAATATGCGAGTAGGTATACTGCACCGAACATTTTATAAGACCGTTATAAAATTCATACGATCGTTGTTGCCTATATATTTGAACTTAGTACGAGCTACAAAAATTGCAGGCAAACAAAATTACTATTTTATTCAAGTACCACCTTGCAATGTTAAACTGTGGACGGGGCCATTTTTATCCGATTTACATGTAAATAAACGTCAATTGATTATCAATTCACGAAGTTATTTATTGATCGCTGAGTGCGCACGCGCAACGTCATTGCATAAAATTGATATATGCGGATACAACCACGGTTACTTTTTTGCTACGAAATTGTCGAATCAAATTTCGTGTATGAATGTACCTAGATTGTCTGTGTTTCGGCAGATAATATAGGTTAGTATTAATTTTCACAAAGTTTTACGTAATATTTTCAGCCGTTATAATAACACTAAAAATCGTTGTTCGTATTCGTTGAGCACATACCCTATTAATATTTCTATACCGACATCAGAAATCATACCCGCTTCCTTGTACGTGAAGTGCATTTATTGGCCATAGCCTATCCTTTTCTCGGTAGTAAGTTTATTCATATGTGTGAGAGAGATAGATGTAGATACTAGTAACGTCTTATTGCAGTCAATCATCTATATTCGTAGTGGCTAGTGGAATATTATCGAAACTTCCGCTTGTCTTAAGTCATTGACTTGAAGAAAGGTTCAGGTTAAGTGTTGGATGTTTTTGACTGTCCAAGTTGACTGCAAAAGAATCCTTTTGAGGCTTCAATCGCGCGAGAATGATAATAATATTTTCTTCCCTATACAGAATATTGTCTTTGATAGTATAGATACTAACCTGTTTTCTGATACTGATACTCTACAAGATATATGAGTAGAGTAGGTACGTAGGAAAACGTACTTACATCTTTTACTTTTGTTAAAATTTTACAAATCTTTGCCTTGTAACTCGAACATGTGTTTTCCAAAGACAATGGTATATTGTATTTCGGAAGGGAATACAAAAAAAATGCACTTAGCGACAATATGTTCCAGACCCAGACGAGAGACAAGTGTGACCAGAGCACTCGTTGCTTGGGGGCACAATGGACCACTTTATTGCTCCGTAGTATCTTACTTTAATGTACTCCTTGTTTGTACGTTTAGGACGAAGACATACTTAGAGACGACTTGCGTCTTTAGTTCAGTGGTTTTTTTAAGCCACGTCCTAAAATTAGTCCACGATTGCTGTGCTTTATTTATGTTTAAATTAATCTGGAGCATAATATAAATACTTAACATTCATAAACCTATATAATATAATAAAGCACAATGTTGGGCACAGTGATGGGCGGATAGGAGTGTTTCCTTCATTTGCGGCTGTAGAAAAGAGTTAAATTAGTGCCGCTTATAGCCTACTACGGCTTTCAACTCGTAGGCCGTAGGTAATAATTTTCAACTTTTTGTCTATAGATAACAATATTTTTATGTTTAAATACTCGTAGCAATAAGCTAGTTAACTTTTTTTATTGCATCAATTAACTTACATGGATATTCTGAGGGCCTATCCCGTAGGATTCAGTTTTACAATTACAAAACGAAAATCTCTCTCGGAAAACGAGATCTGAGACATACTTACTGGGTATTTATGGCTTGGCTTTCTTGTCGCTTCGTCTCTATCGTCTAGCATATGACAAAAAGAAAAACACACAGTTGCCAATCTCTTACGGAAACCGTCACAAAACCATTTACGCAAATCGCATGCGTCAACGCTGTTTCCTTATAAAACTTCTCTAGCGAGCACACTACATAAGGGTGATTTTCAAAATATTTATGTCTAACCTATACAGTCAGAGTAGTTCAGGTCGCCTGTAGACCTTTGACATGTCCTAACGATTGTTGCTGTGACCTTGCTCGCAAATTGAGCTCTCAATGGAAAGATACAATATTTATTTAAAATTATTTTGGCCTTTGCTTCTTTGCTTGTGTCTATTATTTTCATTTCAGTTCTATTTATACATATTCTTTGCAATAAAGTATAATTACCATAGTTCTGTGATTTTTTATTATTTATTGGGAAAACTTGCGTTTCCAATCCTCCATCCATTGTCTGCGTGTACTGTGCTCTGAAATTCCGTTACAGTCGGATTATTGGTGGCGCTCGGGTCTAGAAAACCAAGGTCCATTACAATATATACAGAGCTCGGTTTACGAGACCCGTTGTCAAAATTATCATTTCGTAACTGTCAAACTGAATTCTACGGGATAAGTCCTCTGAAGATGGATCTGAAATTAGTTTTTTGATGTCTATGAAATGCCTTTAATCTTCGATACTTGTCAAATATCCTATTAGGTAAAATTATTATTAGGACTATTCAAGTTCATCGTAAATACATACAGATAGGTTACATACCTACTTCAGAAATTGTCTTTGGTCAAATGCCAATATACGTAACATGTTGAGATTTTTTATGTTGGTTTGAATTGGGAACTTTTACTTTCTTCTCCATACATTTAAATAAAATTCGAATTTCAGTTATATCTATTTTTCTCAAAAAAAAGGTGTTATAGGGGTATTCTTTTTTCATAAATTCAGGTTATTGAACTGAAATGCACAAAATATATTATTTTTAAACAATTTGTACGGCTAGTTATTTTTTAAAGTTGAAATAACCACATTTTTCGTAGTTTAGGCATGAATTTAAAAATAATCTTCACTCCGGCGTAAAAAATTTAGGTATAGAAAATGCTAAATATTACTGTCGTAACTTAAAAACAGAGTTCCTTGAAATCAACCATTTACTACAATAAGGGATTTTGCATTTTTGAATTTTTGTAAGTTGAATAACTCACAAACTACGTTTTTTTTTAGTTCATCCATTGAACAACTTACAATTTTTGCGATTTGTATAACATATATTTTTCGGTTTGAATTGGTAGTCTTTTATTTTGTCTCCATACATTTTGTATGAAAGACGAAGTTTCACTTAAACCCCTTTTTCTCAAAAACGGGGTTTTAGAGGAATATTTTTTTCTACTGGTTTTGGTCAACTTATCGGCCTTTACAACATTTTTATTTTCAGCGAATTTCACCGAAAGCTCAACTCGTGCGGGGTCTTTTATTAAGCTTTTTTTAATTTGTATAGCGTCTCCATCGATGACCCTAGTAATAACAAGTCAGTACGTAGACTCCCCTAATCTAAAAACTCAGACTGCAATAGTCCCACATACATCTTGTATCACGTCTTTATTGGTCTCTTCTGTGGCTACATATTTACCAACCTACTCTCTGTTTACTCCTTTCATATTTATATACTGACTTACTGTCTTTTTAATACTTATTAGAAACTTTTGACAAAAGGCCAGTAGAGTACGCACTAGGATGTACGATACGATGTAACTCTTTAAAGAGTGTACGAGGCAAATCTACGTGTTAAAAATATTAATCCTGCTCCATACATAATACATGGCTTACCAATACGACGTTAGCATACCGTTAATTAAATTGTAGGTTCAGCCCCATTTGTGCCAAGCGTTAATTCTTGGATTAACACTAACGAGGTCAATTTTGTATGCAAAGCTTGGACAATTCGTGGTATTACCGAAATATTACCGCAAGTAGGGCTCAGAGATCAGTCAGAACAACATCTGAGAGAAAAGGCTTTTTTTAATTTTAAATTAAAATTGTTTCTTATTATCTTATATAATTACAATTGTAACAAATTAAATTTTCATTTTTTATATGGACATCAGGACTTGGGTTTTTATCCATACTTTTTGTTATAAATGAGCCTACTTATCGACCGAAAACTGTGCGGGACCCACACTGAGTTAGGGAAACAAACTGTACTTTCTAATCGAAATGTTTTATAAGTACATGATGATATTTTATAATAAACCTATATATATATATATATATATATATATATATATATATATATATATATATATATATATATATATATATATATATATATATATATATATATATATATATATATATATATATATATATATATATATAAAATATTTAAAATAATAATATTTTAAATCTCTATAAATATATATAGAGATTTAAAATTTTAGGATTTTAAATATTTAAAAATATGTATTATTTTCAATTACCTATGTAATTGAAAATAATACACTTTTTTAAAAATTTAAAAACGTTGTGATTTGTTACGTAAACAGTAACAGTTCGTTCATTAGAGCCCATGGACGTATAAATAATAGGTATGGATCGCTCACTCTCCATGAACATATAACGACATGGACTGCAAACTGCTTTAGTATATTTTTTTTTCTCGCAAATGTAACAAAAGATATCGTATCTATCACGTGCGGGAAGATCACGTGTCGCACTTGTGTATCCACAATACTCGTTGTTGGGCCTTCCCGCATTAGCTATAGACAATTTACTAATAAAGCATCATTCAAAATTTCTATTATGATATGACGAATGGAATGGGCAAGTATTATAATCTAATTGTTGCAGTATTCTGTAAACAATTCGAAACAGTTCAAACTTACACGACATTGCTGTTACACAGACAGCTTACAAGAATTTTAAACAAGCTGTGGGAATGCTAATGGTTGTTCTTGCAGCGTGAAATCGTCTCATTTGTACACGATCGACGACTTGTAACTTACGTTTCAAGAGCTGCTTGGAATTAGATTAGGCCACCGGGATTATCACCTATTTGCATTTTTATATTTCCGGCCCCACACCACCCAAAAACACACAAAAAATGACAAATGACACTACCGTATTTGGAAACAGGCATTACGCTACAGTTCAATATATTTAAATATTCACTAATCTTCTTGATAAACAACATTAAGGTACTTTAATATTCCACAATGTTCGAGAAAAAATACATCTTGATAATATACTCGTACGTAAGTAAAATAATTATAAAAATAAATCGAACATAGTCGAGCTTGACTCGTGGTATAAAACTGGGTCTTACGTTTTCGGTGCCATCAAATGAGGTGTAAAACATCACACCCCTATTGTCTATTCGGAGATTTTAATCTTCTGTCAACCGTGATTGTCATTCGACGAGCCACTCGCGCCGTTCGCTTCGTGCACTCCCCGCAGGAAAGCTGTGAGATGAATCCAGAATAAGGATGTTCGATTCTTGGAACATTGTGTCTGTTTGAAAAAATGTGTCGATGCCCGTAAAGTATTCTGTTGTATGAAGCACGAGGGCCGAATGAGCAATGTGTCTCTGTACACGGTGTTTCAAAAACAATCTTTGCAGATGCAGAAGCAAGTGCAAGATTAACGTCGAATTTATAGTATTCAGTACCAAATGAATAATAGCTAATTTCGAACACAATAATACTATATAGTTAATCTTATTTTTAAGATCTTATAATGTTAATTAAGTTTTGTATTTTAATCATATTATTTGTACCTTTTTGTGGCTAGACTTAGTTATTTACAACGGAGTCCTATGATATCACAGCGTGAGTTAAAACAAGTTTCTGGCTTAATTATTTTACGTCGTTTATTTGTAAATTTTACATATGCTCCTAATAGCCTAAAGAGTAACTGACCATTGTTCTTAAATTCTCTATCTGGACACTAGTCCGACCCAAAAATACCCTTTTAGAAATTTTAACAAGTGCAATATACAAAATAAACGTTTTTGAACTAAAATATTTGCCCCATACTTTTCTTATAATGACAATCTGACCTCAAGTTTAACCTTAAAACCGAACTGTCTCTAAAGAAGTATGTAGGTACTTGTTTATTAACTAAACGAGTCAGTTATCTACTTCATTCAACCACTGCAAGCTAGTTAACCAATCTTGCTTGCTGACTGGCCCACATACAATGCCCCTATTGTTGTAGTTAGGTAGTTTTAAATTTAGTGCGACCTAATTCGTACGGTATTTGAGAGGTCTAAGGATTGTTACAAACTATTTCCAAGGTAAGGAATAATTGATTGTTTTTTGTCACGTTAATCTTATCTATTTAGTTAATTGTTTTAGCTTATAGAGGTTTTTCGAAAAATCCTTACTTTTTTTAATAAACTAAACAACAAAAGTTTGCTCGGAATAAACAGCTTAAAGCTATAAGGCTACCAATTGTATATCTATTTTGTATCTTTTCTTCTGTTTCATACTTTTGTCTTTTCTTATCACTTATCATAAAAAATCATACTTACTTAGTCTATGTGGATAAATTATAATTATTTTGTATTAATTAACTATCCGTTAGTTGCAAGAATTCTACCTTGATTAAAACATACTTCGTCATATCTCTAGAAAGATATGTCACTATACCAGGTAGGCAGTATTTTAAGGATGTTAAAAAAGCCCAACATGTTGTTGGCTGTTGAAACAAACAACAACATTGACTGAAGGCAACTGGGCCTGTATCGTTAAGATGACGGACGAACTCTAAATTAAAAATTTAAGAAACTCCCGACGTACCATTGTGGAGATCCCCTTACTTTTTCTGGTCATCATCAGGTTCTCAAGATTCCAGATTTGGGAAGGTCACCATGGTCATAAACATTTGAACTTAAACTCGAACCATCTGTTACCGTTCCAGAGATCCCATCATACTCCAACATCCTAAGATACTCCAAGATCTCAGAACCAGTAATCAATTTTTCGTCTTACATGGCTTAGAGCATTCGGCAGGTTAGACCTGCGGCGCCTGAAGGCGGGGGGGATTTCGGCCTCGCTATCCTAGCTCCACATAATTTTCATTTTTTTTTGGCCGCCATCTTAATTTATTTTTTTCTCTTGTAATGTTCAGGATTCCCTACAACTTTAGTTCGAGAAGACCCCATTTAACTATTATAGTTTCGGCGGGCTGATAATCTTACAATTCTTCCAGTTTCATATTGTGAAAGTGAAGTTCACTAACTTTTGCCTGGTCATCACCAGATCCTCAAGGTTTCAGATTTCAGAGACAGACAAACGTGACAAACACTTATTACACCCTCCACGTCGGGGCTTAAAAAAAGAAAACAATTGCCATACTTACACAGAACTTATCTGTAATTGACCAAAAGACCAGAAAATATAACAGTAAGTACATACTCGTATTCATTCATATTAAGTAGGTTTAAAATAATTTTAATTAAATGCCGTATCCACTTCCTAGTTGTAATAAATAAAAACAGAAAACTTTGTGGTTACTCCGAAAATAAACATCTAACGGATATCCCTAAATGAAGTTCAGTTTTATTGCCTGACATCTGAGAGGTTTGGTTGAAAAATATTGAATGCGACCGCACAAACAGTTCTCACAAAAACGAGTATATTCGTTATGTAATTCTTTTAAGATTTTCCCAGGGAGTCTACTCTTATGATATGTTATTAAATAACTAGGTACGAGAAAAAAAGAAGATTTTTTTGTTCTAATAACATTTAAAAATAATATGTAATGCGGATATAATTTTAGGGCTCTATGCGGATTTCCTAACCTTGATTCCAATTTAGCATCAGTTGGGAATGAAAACACAGTATATCACGAGTAGGAAACTCTTTGATTTCAATTTTATGCTCACTAGAAATAAATTGGCATCGTCTTGTAATTCAAATGAACATTTAGTGCCTCCAAACGGTGCATTATGTCTGTGTTTAATAATGTTAAAAAGTTTATGTGGCCTATCTCTGGCTGAGTATTTATTTTAAATGGCAAGGCTTCCTCCCTTTTAAAATAAGTCTAATTTTAATTTTAAAGTGCAACGTGACTACTCCCACTGAAAAAGTTTGTTTACTTAAAACAATGCAACTTATGATCAGTGGTAGAGTAAAAATTATCAGCCTGCCGAAACAATAATAGTTAGATGGAGTCTTCTCGAACTAAAGTTGTAGGGAATCCTGAGACCTTTCAAGAGAAAAAAATATATTTAGAGGGATTTTAAGACAGCCATGGCATGGCACGGCGAGGCCGAAAGCCTAGCTCCGCGTAGGGCGAAGCCCGGAGCGTCTCTCCGCCTTCAGTAGTCTTACCACGTCTGGAACCTTAAAGACCTTGATGATGACCAGGAAAAAGCAAGGGGATCTCCACAATGGTACGTCGTCGGGGTTTGTTAAATTTTTAATTAAGAGTTATTTTGATTAATTGTTAGACAAATTATTCCAACGAATCTTAAAAAAAATTAGGCGCATCACGTTTCTGGACACGTATTTGACAGTACGAGTAGCAGTCGTTATGGTCTGTATAGTAGCTTGCCCAATTGAATAACAATTTCTGCGCGGGCGCAGGTCACTGTAGTGCCCCAATAAAAGTGTTATCGATAGAAAATATTAGTTTGGTGTCGATGCAAAAAACATGATTATAAAAAGAATAGAACAAGTGATTAGTCCATCTACTTTGTTTCACAGAACCTTATTGCTAAAGTAAGAGCTCTCTTCCAGACAACATAAAAGATAATTTATTATAGGTACTCGTAAGAATGTAAAATGTATAATATCTATTAGAATGTTTTTAAAATATACTACATATACACAACACAAATGAATCCTTTGGCAACAGAGATGAAATTGTGCCCCAAAATCATTGAATATACATCAGCGTCGAGTTTTTAACGATCGCATAAAAATCAATAAGTTTATTTTATAAGTATTTAAAATATAAATAAATAAATAATAAAATGTTTTTATTCTCAGGTTATACACCCATAGTACCTACAAGTTTTGTAAAAAGACAAGTAAAAGTAGAATAAAACATAAAATAAAATTTAAAAGAACTGAAACGAAAATAAACAGAAAACAGAATATTAAATTAAAAGTAGAAGTAAAAAAGGGAATGTTTTAAAACAATACAATAAAATAAAATATATTAACATTAGTCGTCTTCATGAACCGTCATTCTAACCCGGTGTCCATTTTATATGAAAAACATAGACAATTCGCTAGTAAACCTAGGGTCAAATTATCGCGCTAATTGTTACAGTTTATCGATATACACTAAACACGACACTATCAAATCTCTAACTATAGGCGATTTAGAAATCGTTGAAGACACAATAGGCCCGTCGTTGTTCGCATAGGGGAGCCTATTATCTCGACAAGGCCGATAGGGAGATTCGATAGGTTAATAGGTATTTAACGTAAAACGGAAGCTTTTTTCCAATCACATCTAATAATGTGACATTTGAAAGGAATATAAACTGTAAGTAGTACAATAGACATTATTGCAGATTTGTGTTTTATTGTGTTTTGTGGGAAAATTTAGGAGAGGGCGGACATTTGTGTGATTCAACTTTACAAATAAAAATTATAAGTATGGTTAGTTTTTTCATACAAAAGCTTATTTATAACAGATCGAAACGTAGGATAAGTTTTTGATGTAAAATTATGATGATGGCCTATATACCTACCTATAGAGGGTTCTTCCGTAGAAATCAGTTCACAGTCACGAAACTAAAATTTTGACAACAGGTCTCGAAAACAAAGCTCCATATACATATAATAGCGGTACGAATAGTCTGACTGTAACAGAATTTCAGGCTAGTAGGCTGGGGGTAGAGCAAACGCACACAATGGATGGAGGATTTAAATTATTTTATTTTATTTTTTCATAATAAACATTTTGTAGGGACAAAAGGATTTGAAAAGTTTTTGCGATTTCTGACTTTTCTAATACCTTAGTTGGGCCCATAGAGGCTTTTCGTCCTTATAAGAAACTGGATTGATTGCCACCATAAAAAGAAAATGTGAGAACTGCCCATTTTCTCGCTTGTTTTTTCAAAGTCTGTGAATGCAGTTGTAGATAACTCCAAAAGTTAGGGAAGTTCTCGTTTTCGATCGTTTCGTTACCACTTAAAATCAATCAAGGAAGCTAGGGCAATGCATCTCGAAAAATTGCTGACTGACTACTGAAGACCGGCGGAGATGTCTGGTAAACAGTTTCGTGGTTGTTTCCGTACGAGCTCGGCAAAAATGCCACAGAATTTTTTAGGCAATCGGAAAATTTCGAATAAATCCATCGATCGTTCCCACACAGGTGTCAGATTAATGAGAGAGCTGCGGAATTATAGCAATGCCTATCAAAAACTTCCGGAGATGACCGGAAATGTGTGGTTAATAGTTTTGTGATTGTTTCCGTATGCTAGACGATAGAAACGAAGCGACAAGAATACCTAGTATGTCTCAAACCTCGTTTTTCGAGAGAGATTTTCGTTTCGTAATTGTCAAAAAAAATCCGATGGGATAAGCCCTCAGGTCGTTAATAAAATTTAGTATAAGTACCTATCAGAAGCTTTACTGTAACAAGGTACGCTCACCTCCGGCTCAGAAACAAGGCTTGTACTTTAACGAAACTTTAAAATATCTATTTTCAGTTCATAACTCGGGTTAATGGCGTATTTGAGCTACAATTTTGCAGAGCGCATCGACGGACAGAAAACAGGAGCTTTTGATTATAAAGACTCGTTTAGATGTTGGTCGAGTCGAGCCAATTTCGACAGGTTAAAAGTTTGATATAATAATTAATTCTATAGGTTTTGTTACTCCTGTGTAGGTACTTTTTATCCTGTTTTGTTTGCATTTAAACTGTTTCAATTATAATTAATATCTTTATTTTGAATTCAAGGATAAGTGTGTCTATGTTAAAGGTTCTGTACCCCGAAATGGAAAACGGTGTTCTATTACTTACTGGCACTGTCGTCTATCCGTTCATCTCCGTACGTATGTCAATTACGGCCGTTTATCTCTAAAACGGTATAAGATACAGAATTAAAAATTTCCCATATTATGTGTTCAATTGATTCGAAACAATATTAAAATATTTTTGTGCCCTAACGTATGGGATATCGTTGTTTAGAACCCATCAAGTAAAGGACGAATATAATTTTAATCCTTATGTAAAAAAAAATCGACGTAAGCAAAGCACCCGTCATACTTTTAAATATACTGTAACTGCATGTAGTTTGAAAGGTGTACGAGCAAAACGTATTGTAATAATGTGTTCTGATTAAATAAATTCATGTCATTAGTAGTAATGACAGTTTTGTTTATCACAAGATAAACAAAACTGTTATTTTAACCTCTTTATCTCCAAAATCCGTACGTGGTTATAGTTACCTACTAAATATAGTGTGCTTATTTATTTTTAATAGTTTTCTTCTGTTTTATTTTAATTTGCTATATATAAAAACTAGATAAGATATAAACTAGTTAAAATGGTTTTAATGTAATTTGTTTTTCTAATTACTAGTAAACTGTGCAAAACGAGCCAATTTTCTCACAATTTTCTCAAGTTCTAACGAAGCAACGGGCATAATCAACATTTTCATCTAAATAATTTACTTGCTAGAGTGAAAATTTCAACTGCCAAACCAAAACGAGGCATTAAGTGTATAGGTTTATTTAGCAATTTTGTATTCACTGATCTATATTTAAGCGCTGATTTTATAATATACAAATATACATAACTTCAAACGCCAAGCATTGTTAGTTTTATTCAAGATCGCGTCATAGTCAGGTTTTTCGACTTCACAGTTATAAAATATATTAGTTTCGAAAAGTTTTGCATGTGTGACCCAAATAATCAAATATTGCACATGCCATTTTTACCTCAATAGTGAATAAAATATAATATACCTAGAATACCGTACCTAGCGTTGAATAGCGTACTTACCTATTACCTATTCCATGGTTAAACTCTTCAACTTTCTTCTGGCACTTAAACATTTCCGTCATCTCTTTCAGATTTTAACTTTAATTAGAGGTTTTTTTCAAATGGTTTGGACCGATATAAAGACACTAGCCCGTGACTAAATAACAAAGTCATGCCGCCGTATAAGTCTTACTACTTTATTTTCAAGTACACTACAACCCTACAAAAATAAATAGGTACTTACATTCATTTCAATTGAGTTATTTACGTATTTAGAAGAAGGCTCTTGTAATTTTATAAATATCCTTTTAATATGTAATGAGATCGTCTCGGTCCCTGTAGTTGTCTATATATCCTACCTATATGCCTCCCTTAAAACAGAATCTATTTAAATTTTGCATACCAGATCCCATATTTCATCAGATCGGGTTACGTGAAAAAATAGGGCTTCGTTTACCCTTTGGGGTACGAAACCCTGAAAACTTAGATTCGTTTAGTTTTCTAAGAAAATACGGTCACGGGCCAACAGCTATAAATATATAAAGTTTTAGAATTATTTAATTTAATTTTACGTTGCTGTTAAAAGATAAAGTGTTTTTTCATCTAGTTCGTAGGTTTGTACTTTATATAATTTTTATATCATCACTTCAAGTCAATATTTCGGTGATTTCTTACCGTCCGCGTAGTTTTAAGAAATGTTTTTTATCGTCAGTAAATTACAGAAAACTTCATAAAGCTTCCTTTAAATTGTGGCCACGTTATGTCTGTGTCAATTCTGTCTAGACTAGAGAGTCTAGAGCAAACTTTTCAACTGTCAGTTAGTTAATCTAAAACTCGGTTTACATTTACAAAGCACAGTATGTCAGTGGTTCTACGATGAAGGGTATTTACCTGTTATATAAATAGAATTTTTCAAGAGCTGCACTCGTACCCTAACGTAACGCCTTGGTTAATGTTTCGGGACTGTTAGACAAAGTTTAATAAATGTTTTTAAGTCATGCACTGTCTTTATAATAGTTATACGTGTGTGAACAACGCTGTTTTTTGTTGAAATCGACGATGAGGCTATCTATAATGTCCTGGAGAAAGTAAACTTTATTGAAATCTCGAAACATACAACCTTGGGATCTTCGTCACTTCCCATCAGGCGAGATTGTGGTCAAACGCGGATCTAGGCCGAATATAAAAAATATATCTGAAAATATGAAATAATCAATGATTAACCGATTAGTACGTTAAATGTAATATCCAGTTTGTACTTAAATGGTAGCGTTGTTGGCCAATATCAAGCGTCATAGAACATACATTGACAAATAATTAGCCCCCATAAAAGTTTGTGTATTATGTTAAACGATCCAAACGTAACTCGGATTGTATAGAACGGACATAATTAAATCTTTTTAAATCTAAGAAAATAAGTTACTTATAAAAAATAATTTCTTTATCTAAGTTGGTCTACGCCATTAGACGGCGCTAGAAGGTACAGAGCGACGGCGCAAGGCAGGAAGTTTACCGAGCACGTGCGCGGGCTTCCTCGCACAGGATGTTTTAAAATCCGAACGCGAATTCTGTACAATGGGTCCAACGAACTTCGATTGATCGTTTATTGCAAATGTCGTGGTCGATTAGCGAGCCCATGCATTGCGTATTACACCGTCGTGAAATATTCTAATGAATTGCGTTTGTACTGCCCGATTGTAAAGAGTATAATTTAAATAATGGAAACTTTCCATACATCGATGTCAAATCGCAATGACATCTCGACACGATTTCAGTGAGGTTTCCATTATTTAAATTTTAATGAAATGAATTATGTTACGATAATGAACAAAATTATTACTACCTATACATACATGCATGCCTTCACGCAATGTCCCTTGCGGGATAGGCAGAGAGAATGGAGCGCCACGAATCCCTGTCTTGGCACGCTTCTCATGCTTCCTCTATAGTTATTCGTCGTTTCACGCATGGTCGCCGTTGGGGTCGTCTGCTCTGTATATTATCTACTCCTATACATAATGTATAAAAATAAATAAGTAGGTATTCTAAAATAAATAAAACTATAAGTTAGAGTATAACAAGTAATATAATAATTAAAACAAGGTACGTTAGAGAACTTTAAATATTAAAAGATGTCTGAAATTGGGCCCGTGCGGCAGAGAGAATAAGTTGGCGCCTGAATCGACATTTAATTATAGTTTGATACAAAGTAATTAGACGTGTTTCAATACAACAAAACATAACCAGCACCTCAACAATGCAAATATTATCAAATAATGTAGGTATTTAATAAAATATAATTAATTTAAATACTGACCTAAATATTTAAAAACTTATGTCCCTATAAAGTTTTGGAAAACAAAATATGCATGTGGGGCAGTAAATAATTTAAAATATGACCATTGTCATTGACCATTTTTTTTCTACAGTCTGTCCTCTTTTGCCGCCTAGCAGGGTTCTAGGACAGTGCGCAGATGAAGTAATAGAAGAATTTGTTGTTAAGTAATATATTTTAAGGAAAAGAACACAAATAGTAACACAGAAAATAGGTAGTAGGAAATAAGAGTGAACGGGAGACGTCCGTTCGAGACAAAATACAAATAAAAAGTGAAAGTACAAATAAAACAATGAAATTAATGGAATAATGAAATTTAGAAATGGAATGGGAACATGATTTTTAATTTAAATGAAGAAATGAAGATGCCAATACGAAATGAAATGAGATAAACGCTAACGATGAGGTTGAAGTTGATGGCAAGGAGGTTGATATGGACGATGAAGTCGACATCGTTACAAATTAACACCATAAAGTTAGGAATATTATCATACCACCTAGGTTTTACCCGTTATATTAGGTATTAAAAAACTGTTTTATTACAACATGGTCTAAACTTAGTTTTGCGGACAATGACTGAATGTTTATTGTCCTAACTAAATGCGGTTTTGTATATATAATTTTGCGGTGTAATTGCGGTTAATGTCAAATGTTATGGCACCTACCCACCGACAATATTATGAGCGGCAGATTAGTAACGCTAATTGCGCTTCTGTAATTAAATCTGTTTATTTATGAACACTAATGTGCTTCAAAATAGATCATTATTGATGGAGCTACCGGACTTATCCAGTGAAACATACTTATAGAATAAAAAATCTTGACTTTTACTTAAAAAAACCAAATCATATAAATTTTTAAATTTATATGATTTGACAATAAATGTATTTCTATTTCAAATAAATTACTGATTTAAGTTTTCTTTATAAAATTACTGATAATGAGTTCAGTTTTAATTACATATTTTGACAGTAATTCTGCAATCACTATCTTCTTTGTGTCATGTGGTCAGTGGCCAACCTATTGTCAGAGTTATTGAGGCTGTTATTGTTGATTCATATTAAAAACTTACTTGAGTCGGTAAAGAAAATCATCCTCTAACTATCCATAAAACAATGTTTACTAATATTCGTATAAAAACCACCGCACACGCCATCTGGTGTCGGTACGCTACGACAGTGTTATATAATTATTTGTTTTACATTATCAGTGTATGGAAATTAGAAACGAAAAAGTTTTGACACTATGTGTTAAGATATCACTGCAATTCAATCTGAGATTAGGAAATAATAATTGTAAAAATAAGTAGGATTATAGTGAATTTTTATAAGTGAGTTGATATTAATAGTATACTACCTAAAAGTGTTATACTACCTAATTTACAGGTAAGTCCCCAGTAGATCCCAAAGAGTCCATAACCACTAATAGATCCCTGCCACCAATAAGTTATAAATACATCAACAGAAATTATTGTTGAAAGCACTATTTTTAACCAAGGGTTACAATGCTATAAAAAAGTAATTCAACCCTCAACAGTTTGATGTATCCATTTTTAAATATGGAAGCTAAGTTAACTCTTCAGCGCCATGATATACGACCTGAAGGCACGTGTTATATGATCTAATGAAAACCAACATTAAACAGAACTTAGCCGTTAAAAAAGTTTCATCTGACGGTCTGTTATGCGAAGCTAGCATTTAAAATTATTTTAGAACTGATCATAAAGGCATATTTGGTACACAAAATCCTATAAAGGTATTGGTAAAAATGTTAATGTTTTAATGTTATTTTTTGTGTGTAAATAATTTATGATTTATGAATATACTCGTAAATAATCAATTCGGAAGACATGGAAATATTTTAGGAAATCAAGAAAAGTATGGGAAACAGTAAAATTTCATAAGTTTGCAAATCAACAATAAATTGTGTAACTTTTCGATGGCAAGAGTTACCTATAGCTTTTAACAGTTTTGGTCTTTTAAGCACAGGCCTATAAGTAAGTAAAACGTTTTTTCGATTAAATTTTCAAACTAATATAACAAAGGGAATATGACACCAAAATTATATATAAGATCTATCCCCCTTTCATTAATGTGCACCGTTGAACAGTGAATCAAAACCTGAGTTGAGTATTTTATATGCTTGTTTATTTTAATGTTTAATTTTATACGGTGGCAACGACCTTTCTACAGTCGTGTACTGAAAGTAACGCAAGTTAAAATTATACTTATTTAAAATCAGACCAGAGGCTGCAGAAAATGCATTAAAATGTTTCACTTCTCATTTTATGAACGTAAAACAAACTGACCTTATTTTTAAGTGCCATGGCCTTTTTCCACTTTTCGATATTCCTTCCACTTATTTCCTTATGCATTTTTTGTTCTCTCTACGCAATTATGAGATGCTCCCAAGGTCTTTCTATATAGGTTCTATGTACATTAGATGGCAGCTTCATGGATTCTCCACATTATCGTGGTCAAACAGTAACGAGTATTAGGTATGTGCATTTTGACGTTTATTACTTTTCAGGCGCCCTGAATTTGAAAGGTTACTTACAATCTTACGTAAATTGAACGTTACGTATTTTATAGCCTATGTAGGTAAGTAGATTTATTTTTGGTCTTCTTACAGATGTTTCAATTCAGTCATTGTACTTATTATCCATAGCATATTTCCTCAAAATATCTATAGGTAACGAAATATTTGGCCTAGATATTTTCTGGTCATCATAAGTTTTTCAAATGTTGGTGGCGCAATATTTTAGTTTTAAATAACGAAAGTATGGCCAGTTAGCGTAAGTTTAACGAGCAGGATTATTTTCGGACCGTTTATTTATTTTTAAACAAATTAGCGTCATTTTTACTGTAATTCTTAATATCATTTACACAATATTGACTCTAAGACTATAGATAACTACGCCTACTTTGGAAGTCAAGGTTCTTCATTATCATTGTACTCTGATATGTATTGATCAATAAAGCAAGCATACTTATAAAATCATTTAAAAATATGTTAATTAAGTAGATACGTGAAAAATTGCTATTGAGATTATGTACTGTTTTTATTTTTTAATTTATATTGTGCTTGTAAAACAGTATGCTTGCACAGAAAGTGCGACGGAATCCCGACTTACAAGATACAGGTTTTCGACCTAGTTTGTAAGTCGGAGGTCCTATTTTTGTGTGCCCTGTAATAAGTAAATAAACTTTTTCATTTTTTTCATTTTCAGTATAAACTAATTATACTGTTTCTGCAAGTCTAAAATAGGTATTTTTTTAAATATCCCTATGTTAATCTTAAACCTAATTACCTAGTATGAAGTTAGATCGCTAAAATCAAATAACACTTCGATGATAAAATGAATGCAAGAATTATCCAGTTTTAGAGAGATTTAGAGATAATGCTGCTACCAGATGCCGAAGGTTTAGGTTAGAAACGTTTTTAAATTTACTCAAATCTTTGTAGCTAAGTTAGCTGGTACAATCTTTCCTATACGCTTTCACGGATTCATAGGACATTCCACTGTCTGAACTGGACGGGGCATCAGCTGAAACCGATATGAAAATTTAAAAAAAAAACATAGAGAAAAGAGTATACCTATCTACATAATCGCTAAATATTCATAAAATAAATAAATAAAATAGACCAATAACGTTTACAACGTTGAAAATATAAAAATGACAAAGCTGGTCAGCTGGTTAATATTCTACTTAATATTTGATATTGTAATTATGTACTGCTTTATAAACTAATGTATTATTATACGTATCCAATGTTCTCATTATGATCGTTTTATTGTTTCAGAAACTAATGGATCCCAACAAGAGGAGTTGAGATTCCTCGGGAAACATGAGTCGTTCTGCCGCAGCGTTTTGGCGCGAAATGCCAATCGCCGTCGTTTTCGTGGTCCTGGCATTGGCTATATGTGTTTCAGCCAAAGAAATTTTATTAGGTAAGCACAGTACCTACAGATTTTTCGTGATACTATCTTGTAAAATGTAATAAAGTAAGATCTGAATAAATAATATCAGTCACGCCGAGACCGCTGCGATGAAATCGAGTTCGCCAACTTATGTGGCGAGGCCAATCCATAATATTTAGTTTAGATTATCCATAGAATGTCTAATCCCTAACAAGTCAATTTCCTTTTTCAAAATGTTCAATTCAAATGTCAGTTGCATACAAAACGGCTTATCAAAAATACTGATTCCGGGTCCTTGTAGAAATAATCTTTAACCTTCAATTAATAAGCATTTACAAAACGGAAAACAAAATCAAGTATTCTATAATCATCATAGGTATATAGGCACGGAAATTATTAACAAAAATCTTCGATTCGACACAACAGAGTCTGCATACAAATTGTAAGCTATGTCAAAAAGTGATCGTTATTTTTGGCAATCGGAAATGATTTCTTGTGCTCATTTATTATTCATTGCGAATAGGGAATGGTGCCATGCGAAGAATTATTTAAAAAACAATAAATACTTTAATATGGTTAACAATTGGTTCTAAAGAGCCATTAACTTAAGTAACGTAATATTGATTTATTTGGTTTTAGGTACATAACACATATTATTTACTTGAATTATTGACTGGTAAGAATCATACTGATGAAAAGGAAAAACTGCCTCGTAAAATTATTTATTTGCCAAATGAGTTATTAAATAAAAAGCTTTCTATTTCAATTAACCGTCCTAATTTACTTGTACAAATTGTTAATTTATGATTTACACACATAATAAAAATTAAGAAACGGAAAGGGTTATTACTTCACGGGGACAAATCGATTGGTATATTCTCAACTCTCTCATTTGGTTCTCATTAGGTGCGCCGGATGCATAGACAATTATTTTAATGACCAGTCATATGAGAACCCTTTGCTTTCTTTACTAATCTTTCGTACTTAGTTATTTTTGTACGATAAGGAAATTATGAGAGGTCTTTATTATTCGGCTGGAGGCGCCGTACTCTTCAGGGTTAGTGTTAATTTTTGACTACCTTTTGGAAATTAACATCTTAAATTTTCGTTAACTAATTTACACACACATTCTCGCTATTATAATATTCTGTTTTTAAATCTGTAAATGCAGTATTTTATTTTATTTGACCTAAAATAACCAATTAACTACCTAATAAGTAAGCACTTTTTTATTATCCATGGTTGTAAAATTGCCTTAATTCAAAATTGTATGAAAATCATTCGATATTACACAAGGCGAAACTAGAGATAACAATTTTATAGATTGTCATCTCTACTATCTGCGTTACAAAAAGTTACTTCTTATCTAAAAGTAAAGATTACATTGATGACTTTCTGCGAAGTTTGGCTATTATTTACCTTAATGTTATCCTAAATAAACACTCAAATATAAGTGTCGATAAAGATATTTACGATGTATCTGTAAGAATAGTTTGATGACCATGCTGTAGCTACAAATAAGTAGACACTTATATTATAAATAAATACACTTTTCTGATGCCATAGTATTTTACGGAGAAGCACAAGAACAGAATATTTTGCTGGAATATTAAGCAAGTTTCCGAGGGCATGGGATAATGTTTTTTTTTAAATATTATCAGAAAACAGCGTGATTTTGTATGAATACAAAATAAATGCAGCGGATGTCGGTATCTTTTGCAACAGTGCTGCCATCTTGACCGACGCGACTGGTGCGCGGTCGCATCCTCTATCAACTTGCGACTTTAGCACGCTCTTCGCATGTGCAATGGAGACGCTGGGAAAATCGTGATTATTCGCTATTTAAAATCGTGACGTCCTTACTCAGCCTTGGCAACGTCGTGATCTATTACGCATTGGTATTCTTTAGGTATGCCAAGTTAGCAGGAGAAAGCTTTTGCTGTTCATATTCTATATGTAGGTATCCTGTACATACCTACAGGAGTGTTCTTCTGATGAGTGGTGATTTCAGCGTTCAATGAAATAAAGTTTTCTGTAACTCCTCAAAATGTTCTGTCAAACTGGAAGAAGCTTGAATATTATGTTTTGTAAATTTTTATAAACAGTCTACTTACAAACGTAGTGATTACCTTCTCTCGGTTACTTACTTCCTTTCTTATAGCAGATTACAAAGAAAACTACCTAAAACTTTCTATATAATAGGCCAAATGTTCAATTAAGGGAGTCATTCTAATATCTGAACTATGTCTATACTGTCTATGTTTTTAACGACCATTTCTTTCACAGACACTTAAATTTGGTGGCACTGAGTGAAACCCTACCGCAGTTGATAGTTTCCCCCAAAACGGTGATTAAAATGGACATAATACATTTGACATTCACTATAAAAACTCACTAAGCCCAAAACAAACAAATTGTATCCCACCGGCAGTGCATAGTCACGAAGTGTAGTTCTAAAGTGGAGATGATGCTTAAAATGTCGTAAAAATTTTATAGTTCAAAAGAAAATAAATAGTTTTTCGCCGTGTTCCATTTAAGAGTTATACAATAAAATCTTTACAACTGGAAGAAAATAACCAAGCTATTTCGTAATATGGAATGCCTACATACCTTTGAGAATACCCATTAAAAATGGAATATAGGATACCTTTACTAATATATATTTGTTTATCTATGTACTCGTACTCGTATATAAGTATGTATTTAACTGTACTTACTCGTACAGATATTCAGCACGTGTATTTCCAGTAGTTTTAGTAAAATAAATGCACTCCGTCTTAACGAAGTAAAAATTAAGTAATGGCAAGTTTCCACACCTACATAAATGCCAAATCTTATAACTTTAATACTGAACTGACACGATTTAATATTTTTGCAACTAAGTAGAAAGACAGATCCCAATGCAATTAATCTTCCATGCTAAATTAATCGTCATGCATTCGATATCTCAGAATACTAGTGACAGATTAATATTATGTATTTTGACATCAGATATTTATATATAAGTATATGCATTAAACTTTTCAAGTCCATGAAAATAATTTGTCACATACGATGAAATCCCTATGTGAATGTAAACCTATAATAAATTAATCCTATAGATCTAATAAATTTATCTCCAAATGAAACTGAATCACCGAGTAATTTACAGAAAAAGCATCATTCGAATGCATGCAGTCATGGATAAAATGCAAAAAAAATTACCGTAACGAAACTGTGACTAAACTGAGAAATAACTAAACAGACGTCTGTAACGAAACAGTGTAAAGGCTTGATTACAAGCGTGACTTTCGTACAGGTTAAAAATTAAAATAAGGAGAAGTAAATAAACATGACAATATTATTATAATCAATATTTATTAAGATCAAAATGATATCTTTCAAAACTACCGTAATAAATCAATATTTTTTCTTATTTCAACTTAAAATTTAGTTTAGTATAGCCTATTCGATACTGTTTTTGCAATAATTTACATTCCCTAAATATTTTATAGGTTTTTGAATGTAAGGACAGTGAAATAAAACGCAATGTACATTTTATCTGCATGTTACCCTCATGTCGCAGTTATTCGTAATCAAATATAAAGCTATTACATTTTCAAATACCTTTTAAGAAACTGTTAAAATTAAATCATCTATTTTGGTAATTTTCATTGCAAATTAGGAATAATAATGTTTATTAGTAGGTATTCGTAATAATTAATCAAGGACATATTTATCACAAACTTTACCTATGTATCTATCAGATCTATATCTTGTCACTAGTGATAAAAAGAGTGATTCGCTTCATATTACGTTATCCAATAATGTGCCAATTTTTGAAAATGGATTAAAAAAAGTCAACCCTTTTACCATTATATACGGGACAGATATAGGGTAGAGCTAGGTACTTGAGTAACAAATATTACAAACAGTATTATGTGCCAAAAATATACGGTTGAACAATGACATTAAATTAATTTTTCATCGTAAAAACATGTTCGCACCGACGAGCAAGTTCTTTAAATAAAACAATATTTACTCTGTAGGAATCCAAACCATAAATAGAATGTTGGCAGTTGCAAATAATGCCACATAAACATAAATACTATCGAAAACCCAGCTGTTCATTATAATTTTCAGGCAGCTGTCAATAACTCACTTAAAGGGCACGGTTACATTACTATGTACTTACCTTTTTATAATAAGGAAAAAAGTTATTTTAAAATTGATCTGTCAATGGATCCATCTATTTTTCATCAGTAACAAAAGTCGCTATTACTAATTACCTATAAGTACTATTTTTTACATATTGTTACATTTTTGGCCACTCTTCCATTCATTCTTACTTTTTGAGAAGAACTGCATATTTTCGATGCCTATTTTCTTTGAAAATACTAAAATACATTTTTGTGGCAAATAGTCATCATAAATGTAGTCACGGCTTCATATTTTGTCATTGATGTATTAGCGGCAAGTTGCACGCAGACCTGCGCAAGCGCAGCTGCCCTCTGTAAATATTTGCTACGCCACGGTATGATACTACAGTTCATTGAGCTCAAAGATCTATATTTGTGATCGTAGTTAAGGAAACGGCAGTATTTGCATCTATGTTTTGCTAGTCACTGAAAATTACAATTTAATTTCCAAGCCAGTATCTATTCAGGCCAGCTCAATGGTGCGCCCTAGGAGAGGCCTATGTCCAGCAGTGGACTAGAGTGGGCTGCTGATAATGATGATGGGCTATTTATTAAGATTTCACATTAATTTTATAATTTTAAATATTTAAGTTGTTACATATAAATAAAGCTTCTTTATATCATTTCAAAGGTAGTACAAATTCTGATATTTAGTTCCTTTTTCCGGTTAAACTTAAACGGTTCTGTACCACCCAAACTAAGCATTAGCACAAGACCAAATCGGAACGTCGACGCTGTCCGCAGCAAATGACAAATTATTCACTTACCAATATTTGCCGCAAGCTTCCCTTGTGAAGTCCATATTTTAAGCAATGGACTTAAGGAGGTTAGCAAATACGACCAGTTGATCTTTTAAAATGCAAAGTTAATTTTGTTGTCCAGGTTTTTGAAGGCACATGTTCTCTTCGTATTCATTTTACAGTCTGCCGCTATTCTAGGAATAATATTCCGCCATATTTTAGTAGGTATATTTTGGGTGCAGGTGCCCAGATGTCGAAATGTTCGTCCCTTTTCTGTCTCTTCGTTCCTTTTGCTGAAATTTCAGCAAGGGGTATGATATGTACGCAGCAATTTGTCGTCTTATTCGGTTACTGGACGCATCTGTCTGGATTTATTAGCCGTGCTTTTTCTTTATTTTAGTTTGTGCTATTTGTGCACTGAACTTGATCCCAATTACAGAGCAGTGACTGCTGATTAAGACTGCCCCTGTTTCGATTCTTTGTTTCAGTATGATTACTATCCCTGACTAAGGTATATGTACTTACATTCTTTGATTTCTCAGTATAGGTAGTTACATTCTTTGACTCATCAATTCCGCTTGATGAGATTGAATTGAGTTCCTAACGTATTTTATCATCCCGGTAATGGAAGGAAAACGTAAGGCCCGGACTACACGACGACGGTTCCTAGGCTGGTAGGAACCGTCGTCGTGTAGTCCGGGCCTAAAATGTGATGGTTTTTTTTTGCAATGGTCTATCACTTTGTCGGGTAGAGGCGGTGCAGCACAAAGAAATGCAATGTGTATATTAAGATTTTTCTCACGAGCAACACATGTGCATCGGAACTATGGAATCCTATAGAGCATCATCATATTGTAATAGACGGTCAATCGATGCAAACTGTGTTTTATTGACGCAGCTTTGGTCAGAATTGTCATTAATTATTTTTATAACCTACTCACTTTAATAAAATGTGGAAGTAAACTTAAGCCTGTGTATCTTTGTAATACTTAATTGTGGCTAATATTTCCAAGTAATTAAATATATCTCTAAAAATTAAGCATATTTAAAAGATTTTTCAATATCTATTAGTATCGTGTTATTTGACGACTCTACACCATTCAGTAGTCTTAATTTTTAACCTGCTGATTTATTGCCATGTTTTTTATATTATTTATGTTTAAAAGATACCGTGTCATGTTACGCAAAAAAAGCAATAACAAGCCCAAATAATCTGTGCATTTTACAGACAGTTGTAATATTCCATCATCATCATCAGCAGCCTACTCTAGTCCACTGCTGGACATAGGCCTGTCCCAGGGCGCGCCATTGAGCCCGATCTTCGGCTCTTCTCATCCAGTCGCTGCCAGCCATCTTGCGCAGATCGTCGCTCGATCGTTTCCCAAACGCGGTCTCCACTCCAGAACTCGTCTACCCCAGCGGTTGTCGGTTCTGCGACAGATGTGACCGGCCCACTGCCACTTCAGCTTCCTAATCTTATGAGCTATGTCGATAACTTTTGTTCTATGCCGGATCTCCTCATTTCGGATTCGATCCAGCAGAGATACTCCGAGCATTTGTAATATTCCATAATACATACTTACTCGTACAGTCATCCTATAGTATTACATATCGGTACATAAATTAAATAATGCCAACATTTATTGCAATCTCATATAGAAAATTGTTGTAGCGATATGACATCGGTGTATGGAAGGTTGCCATTATTCAAATTGTACTCTTTAAAATTTGACTGTACTTACCTTCTTAATTCATATTAGTATGTTTGTAGATTAATAGATGATGTAGGTACTTATACATACAGTCAAAAGTGATGTCTTAACCTAAGAAGACACAAACACAATATTCTACCGCAGATGGGCGTCTGTCCAGAAGCCCTTTGTTTTTCTTATAAACACACCCGTATAGAGTTACTGTACGGTTTACCTTACAACGATAACAAGCGATTTGTAGCACAATCTTTATATTGGATAGATTTATGACTTACGCTTTAAGCACACTGCAGCGATTTTGAAACGGAAACAGATCGGACCCATATAAATCAAATTATATGTAATGTAGGTAAGTATTAGGTAGGTAGGTAATACCTACCTAGGTATAAAAGTATAAGTGGAAGTACCTGGATTCATTTGACAACTGGGCAGTTCTTTTTTTACCTATATTTTGAATCATAGTTATTTTTCGATTTAGAAAAAATATTTACTTGTCTTTTCACAATTATCTTATATTTTAAATTATTGTCCAATGATCATAGATTCCAGCAAAGGACTCTGGTTATAATTCTAACAGACAATAATCGTAATATCATTATTAAGAATGTAAGAATTAAAAAATGCAAAAAAAACCCGTAGATTTTAGACATAAAGTGTTATTTTTATCAAGGAGACAAGTCACTGGCGGTAAAAAAAGAACTGCCCAACTATGTAATAATTTATGTTAGCTAAACAGACACCAATTTGCCATTAACAATAATACATCGCGATAAAAACAAAAGACAACAAATTGGGTACTTACAAAACATCTTCCTGTTACTTAGGAACCTGTAGGCAGATACTTAAAACGATGATTGTTATACAAAGCTTAGGCTTCACTACAGAATAACTATGGCTGCACTACGAAGATATAGTATCACCAAATAATAACAATAAATATTCGGATTTGTATAATAGCTTATAGATAAGAAGGCAAGCGCATCGAATGGAAAATCTCACATTGAATACAAAATTATCGGTTATTTTTTTTACAGATGTTTAAAGAAAGATACACCTATGCTAATGTATCTGAAGCCAGTCGTCTGGTCTAAAATGGATCTTGTAAGATCGTGCTACTGAGTAAATATTTGTACAATATAGCTCTCTGCGCATGCCCTTGAACTTCTGTTAATGGGTTAAACAGAACAGGGAGGGAAAGTCTTGGTGTTTGAAAATAGCCGTAACGTATTTAATTTAGCTCCAATTCTATTTTTCCCATAGAGTAATTGCAAAGTAAATTAATCTCTGATTCTTCTCATTATAATCTGAGGGCACGGTAGAGGCACTACCGTGCCCCCAGATACCTGACACCCTGTTTATTCGACGATAAAGGCTAAATTTTACCAAGCCCTATTTGGATGTAATTTGTATTCTTGACATTTTACGATTTGACATTTCGCGACGAATTGTCTAAAGCGACTATTTTAACTAAATGTGTAAAATGATGTTTAAATTGAATATTTGAACAAAATGAGTAAAAACAGCCTTTAACATAATTAATGTTTACTATGCTCTTAAAAAGGCAAAGAATGAACGCTTTTTGTAATTTGTTTATCTGTCAATGACTTCGTTTGCGGGTGTGGTTGCTTTAAAAGCCAGTTGAAATACTTACCTACTCTAAACGTAAAATCTTGTAAATACTAACTAAGTAGTATATTTACCCACTACTGGTTTGGCTCGAGTATTATATAGAAACCTGTCATCAGTGCTGTCACTAAGCTGTTGGCTGTATCAACATTTTTGGTAGGTAGGTATCATGAAGGTATGAACAGAGCAGGACAGGGAGACGAATTTTTCTTTCATCCATGATAGGTATAATAAGTATTTTCATTTGAAATGTGCATCGTTTATTAGGTGCGATAATTTTTCATATATGTTTATGGTATGATGATATGACGAAGCGCAGAAATTCTTTGAGAAACATATTATGTAGGTGCATATTCCAAATCACGGATTGTGTAGGAGTTGATGCTGAGTTTATGCGCATCGGGTTTGGTTCGCTTATGACCGCAAACAGGAACCAGGTCACTAGGTGATTCAATTTGAATAACAGCGGGTCAATTTACGTCAAGTGATGGACATATTTTCCTAAATTCTTGAAACTGGCCGCCCCCTACTTAGTGTGTGATTGTATTGTATGTGATGCTCAGCTCAGAAAGGATTGACTGATTTCAGGATATTGCTCGATCAATTATCGTAGCTCCGTTGCCTTTTAGTTTCGGTAGTTCTTTAACTAAGCCTTGGATTTTGATTTTAAAAGCCATGACAAGATTGTATTATAAAGAAATCATGATTTTTCAACCGTTTATTTTATTATACATCTACGATATTGATCAATTTCGGTAAAGTCAAACGATGAACAGAATCCCATAGTTACGATTAGATACATGTGCTGAAACATGACAGTTAGTTTTGTTGTTGTGCCTGCGTCGGAGTCTGCGCGATGTCTCGGAGCCGTCTCGACATCAGACGAGGTCAGATGAATCACTTCCAACTTGATTACTAGACAGTTTTAAACAGAGGTACTCATATTTGGTTTTATGTCTCCTGTAGTGAAAGTGTGGTTTTTTTCTTTCATCTACTTTGCTAATAACAAAGGTTTGAATTGTACTGGACAGAATCAATGCTGTCTGCTCTTGTAATAAATATAAGTTTAGCTACACCATATTTACTAATTAAAAAGATTTAAATGAAAATAAGATAAAATGGTATATACTCATTTTACTTTGGTATACACTCACTATCATTTTTTTTCGTACGACTGTTATTTGCCTATCCTACAAAGTGGCATTATGTATGAGGCCAAATGTTAAAGTAAATCTCGCATCTGTTATTGTTGCAAATTTTTTTTTACTGCTTTGCTTATCTTGTTCAGACATACGCGTGTATCTCTGTTACGCTTTGACCTAGGTATTTACTTCACAAAGTAGTTACTATATAGGATAAGGAAAGAAAACGATTTATTCAAATACTTAGTTCTGTTATTCTAAAACCATATTTTATTAACGTCGACCGATATAATAACATGAAGTAATAGACATGTCTGTCTACTTGTATCAAAAAGGAACTCCACTGAGTCACTTGCTAAGCATTTGAGATAGGCGGGAGTGGTATGTGAACAAACGGAAATACCTAATCTTTGCATTAGTCTATAACAGACTTCACACTTAGCACATGTGGAGGATACCCTTAAAATAATTAAATTAAGGTATGCGTATTGAAAACAGCAAGAATCCGGTTAACTTATTATTATATAGAGAATATCTTACGAGCAGTTTCAGTGTTTTGTATAATATTTTAAACTCGGTTGTTATAATTATGTTGTTACTGTAGGTATTAAAAATGCGTAATCCATAATATAAACTGCATATTAACAGTATGCTTGCATTGGTTGGAGGTAGGGTTGCCACCTTTTTTAGGGGACATGTAGTAGTTTGAGCACAAACATCCAAATAATATAGTACCTAGTTTGTAGAAAACCCACAAAAAATATAGTTTTTGGATTTTTTTTGAATAAATTCTGAAAACTTATTTTAAGTTACTTTTTATAGATTCACGTAAATTTTATACAAGTTTTTCAGCGCTTTCCAACGTTTCATTCCCCTTTTCTTTTGAGGTTCTGTCATAGTACATATGATAGAGATAAGGTTAAAAGGTTAGAAAAGGAGCAAGCGAAGCGAGCTCGAAATTTCGGCTCAGTTCGGACAAGGATGATGAATTAAGTTAGAAGTATAGGATGTGAGCGAGCGAAACGAGCTTGAAAGTTCGAAAGCTTGAAAGGTGCAGATCTGACACAGATGATGGATTAAGTTAACAAGTTATCCGACGGGCGCGAGCGAAGCGAGCTCAAAATTTTGGCGCATATTCGACACAGATTATTAATAGATTAGGTTAGAAAGTTAGGGTGGGATGGGAGTAAGTGAATCGAGCTCGAAATATCGATGCAGATCCGGTACGATGATGGATAATGAGCGAGTGAAACGAGTTTGAAATTCCAGTGCAGATCCGACACAAATGATGGATTACGTTAGAAAGCAGCGGACGCAAGTGAAGCGAGCTTGAAATTTTGGCGCAGATCCATCCACCTCAGATGATGAATTAGACTGGAAGGCTAGGGTGGGAGCGAGTGAAGAGGGTTCGAAATTTCGGCGCGAATCCGGCACAGATGATGAATTAGAAGGATAAGGAAGGAGCGAGCGAAGCGAGCTCTAAATTTCGGAGCAGTTCCAACTACCATAGCCTGGTCCCTACGCCGCCCTCCCTGGATTCGCCGCCGTCCCAAAATATGTATAATAGTTTTGCCTACTATATTTTTTTTCAAAAAAATTGTAGGGACGCCCTCAATATAGTAGGATACTATATTATATAGTAGGGGCGGCAACCCTAGTTGGAGGCCGCTCCATATTTGCACGTAGAGGTGTTACGTCTCATACTGAATACAAATGCTAGTGTATTATTCAGTTATTGGGCACTCAGTTACAGTTATAAGCAGTATTGATTGTACCCAATTTGGTAGTGCAAAGCACCTGTTGTGCCAAGCGAGGCAGAGAGCCGCAAATGTTGCAATAGGTTATACTACGAAACATTAGATGATGACGATGATCTATTATGTAGATAACTACACTTTTGCTTATATATTTTGCTAATAGTAGATAGCCGATAATTTTCTGGTAAATGAAAATACAGAATGCCTAGTGCCTAGTCGTGGGCACGGTCCGGGCGTTCGTTCCAAGGAATGGTACCATGATTGCAAGGCAAGAAATTATATGTGATTCTCGTAGCTCCTTGGTAATAGTGTCTACCAGTGCATTCAAATTAGACATATCTATCACTTAATTAATACTTATTATTATTAGTTTAGTACATACAATAAATAAAGAGCTATTAATCTATTCGAGTTGATCAACCGGTAGCACACCTACGATGAAACAATCAAACATTATAAACAAATCCTACCATATCGCTCTGCTATAATCGTACTCATTGACGCAAACTGTCCGTTCTGGGTGCGCAAGCGCGCGATTCGCGGGAACTATGACGGATCGACAGTGTTTATAACGTTTATAATCTCACACTGTTTTCCTCGCACTCTATTTATATCTAGACACTAATAATAAAGTTTATCGCACAAACATTTTGAATAAAATCATTGAATTTTCTTTCATAATAATCGTATGAACCATTTTAGTGCGAACTTGTTTTAAAATACCTGACTCCGCAGTAGAATTTATATACAAAAGAAGTAACAATAACTCTAAATTAAAAGCTCAAACTCGAACCACCTAAGGGGATATCCATAAATTATGTCATACGAAAATCATGATTTTTGGCGCCAACCACCCCTCCCCATAAAATGTTCATAAAATCAACAATAACTCAAACATTTTAGAAAATTTACATAATATCAAATCAAATGAACGATACAACATTTAATCATCTTGTGTCCATGGACTTTGAACCAATTCCTTTATATTATTTATGACTCCTTCTTTTAGATCTACGCATGTGACGTCACGAAGCTTATGACTCGTCTATTCCCTTGTCACACGTTCTCACACTTTGTAGACCCCCTCCCTCCCCCTTAACGGGTGACGTAATTTATGGATGGCCTCTAACTGTTACCGTTCCAGAGATCCCATCATACTCTAACATCCCAAGATACTCAAGATTTTAGAACCATTGATCCAATTTGCATCTGACATGGCTAAGAAAATTCAGCAGGTTAGTCGTGCGTAGGAGTCGCACTACGCGGAGCTCGGCCTTCGGCCTCGCTATGGCATTGTATGCGGAGAACATGCGATTTGAGAGCCGTCTAGTGGGAAGCAGGCATTTGGCCCGCCTAAGAACTACGCGCACATGTGAAGGTTCGATCAATGATTTGCAATCACGCACTCACCTTTAAATGTGTAAAATTGCGTATTCTTTCACTCACCCCGCGTGAATATAAGCAGTGCTTACGGCTATAATCCAGCTAGATCAAAATGCTTTGATTTTCAACACCCTTCCAGTGATAATAATGCTTTGTGATTTGACCGCGTACCATCATTAGGAAGATATTTTTCTTTGAATGATTATTGTCGTTTGATTTCAAGAAAACACGTGTGTTTGTTGATTTATTGTGATTTTTACTGTTTGCATTATTGTTTTATTCTGGATTATCTGGATATGGAAATTGCATACCCCGGCGGAAAAGCTTGTGCACGCCACTGACGGTGACCATCAGGAGGCCCGTCGTTCGTCAGCTCTCCTTTAACATTAAAAAGTAAATCTAAGTAAAGTATTTTCCTACTTACATCGTAAATTTTCTATAGATAAGAGAATTTATATTTAAGTACTTATAGAAAACTAAATTGAGGTTTCTAGTAAGAGCTTAATGCAACAACATTATCCAGTATGTTCCAAGTAATTATAAAATTATACCGTTAATCCGTAGGCACCGTAATTGCACTCTATGGGCCATAACCATTAGTCCAGTATCAGGTTCCCAAGTTATACTGTACTGTGTAAAGTTACGATAATTGCTTTTGATAGTATTTTCCGCAATTTCTTTATTTTTAAGTTTTATAGGAGACTTAGTGGTTACTATATAAAGTCTAATCTGCAATTAGAAACATAGGAAGGAGTTTGTTAGCTTCCCAAGTGCAATTTTTCATGGTCGTATTCTCAAGCGTGTAGTGTAGTGGTAGATCATAATGTGAAGGATCGCCTGGGGTGGTACCACCCTCTTATCTATTTCTGCCGTGAAGCAAAATGCAGACATATCTGTGTTTTGGTTTGAAGGTTAAGAGATACAGCGTATTTTCCGGCGCATGAGGGAGGGTTTTTGATGCGCTGTAGGCTTAGTCCTACAGCGCATCAAAAACCCTCCAATATTAATACAGAGACGTGAGATGTCTATGGGCGATGGTGACCACTTAACAACAGGTGGTCCATTTGCTCGTCTGCTCTCCTTCTTCAATAAAAAAAAAGAAAAAAGGCAATCATTCAGAAAATACCACTTTACTTATAACAGATACTGTAGTGTCTACGTGTATTTCTGGAAGATACCTGCTTTTGTAAGTGTTATTTGTTATCTTCCATATACTGTTCCTCTTACATACGAGATACCTATACGAAAATCAAAGTCAATCAGGGATAAAGCTATATCTAGGATTAACGCCCGCAATGCCCCAGGAAGTGGTAGCCGTGACTAATGACTTCCTACTTGGCCGTTATTTGGTTATCCGAAGCTGTCGACAGCTAAATTAGCTGCTCCGGAAGTAGTTTTTGAAACTACTAGAATCTTGTATAAATGGCGACTAACTGTTGTCAACATAATCTCAGTATCAAATTGCTCTGTGCTTGGAATTAAGAAACGATGAATAGTGTGTTTTTGGCCCTAAATATTTGAATATGCACTGCAGAGGTTGAGTTTATGTTTATTTATATTGCATATGTTTTTTTTTGCACTTTGGAAACAACATCCTCATATAAGCATTAATCAATCAGCATCCATGTATTCATAGGTACCCACATAAGTAAGAACAGATTATAAAACCAAAAAGGCAAATATACTATATCTTTGTAACCTCTAACTAGGACATTCGATTTTATGTTGGTTTTATTTTGTGAAAATTGCTTTTACAGTTTGCAGCATATTAAAGATGCGGTAAGGTTATCAGAAAATAAATTAGCCTAAGGCTCGGACTACACGACGACGGGTCCTAGGCCAGTTCCAGTATCGGGTTCCATGGAACCGGTGCTTCATATAAACTCAAACAAAAATGCGGTGTCGACTACACGTCGAGGGTTCCGCTTGGAACCAGGACGGTTCCTGAACCGGCGTCAGTAACGGTTCAAGAACCGTCGCGGGGCTTGAGCGCAACGTACGTGTTTCAATGCAGTCAGTTTCAGTGTACGCGGAGAATGGAACCGATCGGTTCGCATCATATCGAGATTACACAGGAGGCGCACGCTGCGCACGTTGTTCTTTCGCGCGGAATGAAATTAAATAATTTGTAAACGGAATAAGATAGGTACAGACTTGAAAAATACACAAAATATTCCGTTGATCCGAATTTGAATATCAACTTTATAATTTTATAGAATTATATTTTAGAGGGGATCTCATACAAGTGAAGGGGTCGATAAAAACATATTTTTGTATCCCATCATGTGGGGTATCGTTGTTTAGAGCTTATCAAGTAGAGTATTAATATATATTTTTTCGTCGAAAATTGCAGAAAAAATGGTATATATTTTTACTTTTCTATAATTTATCGTATTTTTTCTATATACTGTCTTAAAACTAATACCAACAATGAATTCCTCATCTTTAATTTATACGAAAACGACACCAAATATGACTGAATAGCTAAAATAATTGCGCACGAGACGCAACGGGCAACTGAGCATTTGAAACCGCTCACAAGAACCGGCCACATGAAGTCGTAGCGGTCGGTAGCGGTTCCTGAACCGAACCGTCGTCGTGTAGTCCCAGCCTTTAGAGTGAAATTAACGCACCACCTACACCACGCAGGAAGCGTCTCGAATCTGTCACAGCCGGAGCGCAGGAGTTGATCTAATATAATGTGACGCGGTCGATTACGCGACGCGTGGATGAGTTTACTCTAACTGAGTAGGCTTGTGGACGTCGACATTAACATGCAAAATGTCCATATGAAATTAGATAATATATATTTTACTATGAAAGCTAAAGTAATAATTTCATCGACATTAAGTTATAGATATCGAAGTAAAATTGAGTGTCGACTTTGTTTTCCTTTTATATTTATTTACTTAGGTATGTAATATAGGTAAGTATTTAGATTGAACCTAAGATTTTTTAAATGCTGGTTTGAATGCAATTAAATCGGCGGTTGCTAGAGATAAAATATTATGTAGGTACCTACCTACCTTACACAACAAGCACAAATCATTTCTTAAATCACACGTGCCCAAAGAAACTTGAGTTCCATGAAATCGATTTCCTACAAATCAAACTAATTGAAAGCAACTAAAAGAAACTGGCGCACGCGCACCTCTAAAAATAAATTCAAAATGGCGGTCGACCCTTCGTACAGAGCATGTGCTGTAGACAAAAAATAAATAAAAAGACTTTAGCTAAGGTATATAACATTAACTTACCCAGTTATCACAAACAAAGCAAAGCCTACTCATATGCATTGTGAGAACAAAATTAATAAATATTAGTTAATTTATTTAAGTAGGTATTGGTATCGATTTCGGGTTGTCATTGCTCTCATACAATCTAGTATATATGAATGAGTGTGACGGCAGTTTCATTTAGCTTTTTACATTTAACTGTTACGCTGGAATCGACACACCATTAGCTAGTTGAAATCTCTGACAGTATTGAGAAAATGGCACTAACGGAAACCGTACATCGCATTTCGATTTTAAACTTTCAAAAAGAACTTCCGCCTTGCTAGCTTGCTGCCATCTTTAATTGGGAAAAAGCGCGCGTCGAAATATTATTTGAATTTCGAATGTGAGAGGAAGCGGATGTGTCGGTGTCGCCTTTTTAATAATTCTATTTTATATGCCCGCCGTGGCTAGATTGTTGTGATTAAAAATAAAATTCTTTTCATCTTTGTGTCAAAAATTCTCAAGTACTTTCTAACTCTCGAAATACGCTTTTGATGTTTCGTTATATTTTACGATATTAGAGTCTACGAGACAATATTATTGTCGCCTATAAACCTAAGAGTAAGTCGCTGTAGGTTTTTTAAATATAATAACGTACAGCTTCTAAGAAATGACAATATATCAAAGTACAAACTAATACTAATGTCTTGAGGTAAGAAAGAAGTATCGAAGTCGTTAAACCTTTGCCTCAGCATCATAGTTACTATTTCCAGAATTGAAAACTATTTTGCCATATAAATATGCACCTTACGATCTTGTTTACAGTGACTTGTTTGAAGTTAATGTCGGTATAAAATAGGAAGTTGATATTTTGTGCATATCATGTGACAAACGTCTGTACGTTTCGGCATATGACGTTATCGAAATAGCACTGTTTCCTGTATTTCATAAATTAAGTACGAGATAGAAAAAATCATTATGGTGAGGGAAAGTTCGTAGATAGATATGGATATTTATTTATAATAATAAATTATGTTAGCGTGTACGTACCTACCTATGCAATAATTTCGTATGTGTAGTTAATAATAATATGTACATAAAATCCAGAAATAATAAAAACAGACTGCGTTTTTCAAAATGAGAAATTAATGTAAAGTCTTTCAACATAATTATAGTTTGATATAAGACCACCAAAGTTAAAGATTAGCTGGATTTAGAATCTATTGTTTCGATACAACATACCATAATGATTATGGCAGATTGCATGTGTTATTATGGCATGGCATTGACAATTATAGCGCCCTACACAAAAGACGATCCACTGATAATGCTTACCTACCAAAAAAACATTACAAAATAAAATAAGAATTAAGAGATCAGTGGGTGATTTTTCAAATTAGTACATACCAGAGAAACCAGAGAAAAATGTATTTAGAGAATAGCTTGATGTGTTCTCCATTGCACTTATAATTTGATTAGGTATATTACTCCCATCTACTTTAGTATCTACTTACTTTATTTATCCTCAAACCTCAACAGCTATGAGATCAGATATTTATTTTAATAAATCTTTTGACAGGAAACCAAAGGGAACCCTGTCTTCCTATTCAGAACGGGCGGTACCGCAACGGCGGGTGTCGAAACAATTGCAATCGGCCAACTGTAATTGTATTTCAGGGTTGTATAGCGTTTTGATTGCTTGGAATTGTTCCAAAAAGATTTTTTCGCGTAGGTGTCTTTAAAATCGGTTTGTCTACCCGTTATTGGTGATGGATGTGTGATGCTAATAGTTTACTTGGTTGAATGTTGAGCGATCGGTCGTTTGCCTCTCTATGTTATTTCTAAGTTGTTCTTTCAATCTGTATATAGGTAGGTACCATATACGTACTTGGTTATCAATTAATTTAATTACAATTATTTTCTTTGAATTCAACTTCTCACTTTCAATATTGTTTCACACTTTTATCTATAAGTATTTTTATATCACCATGATTCATGATTCTATAACACCATTAACATATTTCAGCGCTTAATTGAATCCATTCTGACTGAATTCGGTTTGAATGAATTCAGTCTAGTGAAAATACAGACAGTACAGTAAACTAAATCGTTGACTGAATTTAGTCAAGTGTAATAAGCTTTTACCTAACCTACGTATGCCTTTGGTGGGTGGCACAAACTGCTCACCTATACTTTCTTACTCATACATAATATACCTCTAGAAAGTATGTTTATATGTAACTACAGTACCTACCCATTTACTTGTTTACATACCTTATTATTAAAAACAACGCATTAATCTTTTTAGATAAAGTTGTTTTGTAACATTTCGTAGACAGGTGATACGATAAGTGAATGTCAAAAGATTCCATTTAATCCCAATTGGTCTGCACAATTCGTGTCAAAAGTGATAATATTTTTAACTCGTGCTACTTTTAAAATTCCTTCATTGTATTGAAATAACTAAATAGGTATATTATTATATACCTATAGATATTTCTATAATATAGATATCGCGTCACCTAAACGTTTGGTAGGTGGCATCAGTTCTGTTCTAACATATACTCATATGTTCACAAGAATCAATAAAAATCTGCTATTATTTCTGAAAACAACATAACTTTGGTGATTGAGACTTAAGGAAATTTTTTTGTTCGAAACCAAGGGCGCAGGGCTTGCATCTGTTCGACACATGGAACCACTAAACCGACCTCGGAGTTTGCAAAATGAATAGTGTTGTACCAGGTAGAATAATGATAAAAATATAAGGATATTCATTTATTTCATAATCTTTTGTACATTTATCATCTTATACGAGTCGCATGTACTCGTAGATTACATACTGACGTCCTGAATACTCCCTCACAATTAATCACCTAACAATTTAATCATTAATTAATTGCCTACCTAAATATGCCTGAGTATTGAAGTGTTTCGTGGTTTGAAGTCAAAAGTTGTACATAAAGTTGTTTCATCTGTATCTCATAAGTCGATTTGATAGATAAATTCCCACGGCGAAGATTCATTTAGCGTCGTATCCTTTTTAAATGTCTAGATGTAAATAGGCTTTTCATATTATACGAGTTTTATATGTGATTTTTCAAATCGCTAAATAAAAGACGGAGCCCAATGATAACAAAATGACAGCCGCGGACCTGAAGCAGAAAACCTGGCAAAATGGGAGCGTGATTGTCCAAAAATATTCAAAAATTCAACGGCAAACATTCGTAATACTCGTATACATATACCGCCAGCAAAATCCCATGGCGAGAATTAAGTGAGGCCTATGTCCAATATTGAACTCAACAAGGATTTTCGTTTTTTCTCTTCGATAAAGATGTTAAAATAAAAAAGTGGGCTAATTATTAAAATAAAACAATAATATTAGTACTTTCGGTGAAATAGTATCGATATCGATACAACATGACACTGAGTGTTTCACGGTCATAACATAATTCACAGGCCACAAATCTCGACGCACATTAAAGTTTCAACCGAGTCCACTTTCGAAACAAAAGGCAATGTAACTTTGTCCAGAGTCAGTAAAACTAAACAAGAATTAACTGAGAGGGTTCTGCATATAACCGATACTATACTTAACTAAACTAAATAAAAAATAATGGTTAACAATTTAATGTGCCTAGTTACCTAAGGAAGTAGGTACCTACATTTCTTTTATTTACATGTAAGTATAAGTACTTAACAGGGAAGTTGTCAAAGTGTTCAATTAAGTAAGTAGATAGGTATAAGAGTAGGTCTGATTTTATATGGTTGAATCATTTTCGAAAATTTTTTTTTTAATAAATACGCTTATACTCGGTTTACGGCTCATAGCGTTATACTTACTAGTTACACAGATACTGAAGTTAGATAAGTACTATGTAGTTTATACAATTAATATAGTCAGTATATTTCTTTGACCACTGAATACTAAATATTAAACACCAAACAAAATCGCATAAGAATTTCGTACAAAGAAAACCGTGACATTTCGGGATCATAAAAAATGTGTAGTTCCATATGTAGCACGTATGAAGTAATTGAACCGCTATTATTTATTTTATCTATCGGTTACTGTATGATGTCACAACATGGCCTTTTCCCTACAAACCTATTCCACTATTACATCCTTGAATTATGGCACTATTGAAATTGTTTTTCAAAATCTAGAGATATCCAGTACGCACTGGATGCTCTACGATTTTATTTTTGTAATAAATAACAATTTATAACGGTATATAATATTGTTTGCTTAACAAACAATATATTATTAAATTAAACATAGAATAGAGATATGCGTATCGATATGTGATCGTTGGTTATGGTAGATAATATCTACATATTATATATTTATTAAAAACAATATCCAATAGTGTGATACGTTTATTTGTATGAAAAAAACCACCACAACAACCACAGTCGAAGTTTGCTTGCTGTATTTTCATTTAAAATATAGTAGATACTTACCTAAATAAGATATTTTTCAAGAGAAACCCCTCTTCCCTCATCAGGAGCGAAGGTAACCTGTTCGTAAAAGTATATTAAAATCACGTTGTATTCCAAAAATAGCAAGTTAAGTTCGCAAACGAGCACCTGAAGGTAATAAATATGCTCATATAATATTATAAAGCGTCTCTAGTCTTTGACAACTTATTGCTTTATTTTTATGGATGCTACATGGTCCTGATTTTCTTCTAGCCCTATTGAATGACACTTTTTGTATTTGTCAAGGATTGCTATTTACTATGCCGGATACAAATTAGGTACGAATAAATTGATAAGTGTAGCGTTTTTATCCAAATAACTTAAGCAATTGTAAGAAACCACCTCTACCATCTCCTGTAAAAGGACAGTTGCAATAAGTTACTGATAAGAGGGCTCTCCAAGGGCGCCGTCTGGTCTAAGGCAATATTTTCCACGATAAGAGTCTTGCCGCTACAGACAAAGAAAGAAACAATAAGAGTTATTGGTGCGTTCATTTATATTCATGGGTTGTGATCATGGGATGGTTGGGATATACCTACCTAAGTTATGAGATAACGATCTTACCTTATAGGTAATTGAAAGGCATATTTTTCTAAATGTCTTGAACAAGAAAAGCTCTGTTTGTGTGCAAGTTATTACGTATTTATAAAAATAAACATACCTAGTTAAAATTGGACATCGACGTCTTAAAAATTTATTTTAATTTATTGTGTTGATAGATTTTTGTATTCTTGGAGATAATGTTGACTTAGATGCAACCTATTTTTAACCGAACTACGCGACAGCAAGGGCAGCGTTATGTTTTTCGCGTGTATCTATGTTTGTTTGTTTGTTTGTGGAGTATTCTTTATTCCCTCGTAGCGCGTAAATGGCTGGATGAATTTTAATGAAACTCAGAGAGATTCATGATATCAAACGATATCACGCAGTCGGAGGCCTTACCATAGGTATGGACTGGAAAGCATTACCACATAGGTATTGCCATATGGACTGGAAAGCATTACCACGCAGGCCTCCAGGATATCGTTTGATAGCATCCACATAGAGTCCACGACATTTTTGAGAACAGAAACAATTTGAAGCCGTCTTGTTTCCATCTTTTTAGTTCGATTTTATACTCAGTCGGGTTTATGTATTTTTTTAATTTAGTATTAGTATTCCAAGTTTTGTATTGTAAATATCTATATTTTGTATTCCAGATAACCGCTACATGGTAATAGAAGCTGTAACTAATGAAAAACTGTTGCTAACATGCGGCTTGAAATCAAATAATCAGGTGCCCTCCATACGATGGTATAAGGACGGAATACTGTTGGACGGCCTAATAAAGAGCAGGATGGCTCAGAGACAATGGTAAGTAAATTATGATTTAGTGTGAGAATGTTTTCTAGAGTGTTTTACTATACAAGTGATTAATGTATTTCCTTTACAGTGGTATGAATATTAATTATTTTTTGATAGATAGCTTCCTATTACTGTCAGTGATAATATTTTTTTAAATGAATAACAGTGTTCAATGTCCAATATGAAATTATATTATGTATTTATAAGATAGTATTTTTATCTAAATTAGTGACCTCACTAATGAATACGTTTTTGTTCACAATAAAATATTAAAGTTATAATTAAATTGAAATCTGACGTGAAGTTTGCAAATTTTGATAAGTTAAGATGTAGCATACGAACCCAACGCCCAAGAGAGCCAATGCTAGCTTGCATCAATATTTACACAGTTCTATCCTGAGATGCTGGAAATACACGAAATAATTCATGCGCAGGCGCTAGCCACATATTAGTGATTCTATTCGAGAAATGAAAACAAATTTCGATCAGAACACCATCTTAAATCAATCACGTTTTTGTATTGGTTAGGAATAATATTAGGTAATCAATCAGTAAAAAGGCAACAGGCTCTAATGACTGAGACTACTTACATATTTTCAGGAGAATAAGAGGATTTCAAGCAAAAGATGCTGGTGTGTACACATGTCGAAATGAAGACGAAAATGGTAAAGAAATGAGTGTTACTATAAAACACAAGGACGCATATGAGCTAGGAGGTATATACTTAGTATAATTTTGATTACTTAGTAGTTCTACTCAAATCTAAATTAGTATTAGCATAATTATACATTAATCTTCATTTTACAGAATATCAGTCAGATGCAGTGCAAAGACAAAAGCCAGAAATTTTGTCACAGCATAGAGATGACTCCATAGTTCTAAATACGACTACTATAGTCCAAAAGACAAATGTTGATATCAAAAAACATGTGAAGGAAGTTCCCTTGTATGAGGGCCCGAAAGACGATGAAGACGAAAAGGACGACGACCATAATCCGGATGAAATGTTTGCACCCAGATTTAAACATCCGTCAAAATTGTTCACAATGGATATGAAACCTGCTGGAAGTTCTATTAGGCTTAGATGTGCCGCAGAAGGTAATTTGGTTTTTGGTTTATATTTCCTGTTTTTCTAATATTTGACTTTACATATTTATTCGCTAATTCATACCTATGTTTTAAATAAAACTCACCTTAGTTATGTTTTAAGATACTACGTCTCTAAATATGAACGTAAGGCCAGTAAGCAACCAAGAATAACTAAAAGCATTTTTATAGTGTCGTAAACTTTTGCAGGGAATCCTACGCCGAACATAACGTGGCTCAAAAATAGTGCTGGACCTATTACGAGGACATATACTGCTCCGTCTTATGGTAAATGGGCAATATCGCTTGATGAACTAACGAGAGCTGATAATGGAAACTACACTTGTGTCGTCTGCAATGAATTAGGTTGCATAGAGCATACCGTTAATCTGCATATCCAAGGTAATGAATCGGGTAAATGCTGATTGAATCGACAACAATCGGTTACACCGTATAAGTTGTGTTAAATCGATTACTGTCGTTCTATCCGCGACTATATTCTTTGATTTGAAAAGCTTTTGTTGTCAATATTACTTTATTTATATTCAGTTCTCTTTACGAATTGAATTCTTTAGAACGATACCCATCGAAGCCGTACATAAAGGAGGGATATCCTAGAAACCAAACAGTACTGGTCAACAGAACAGTTCAAATGTCTTGTCCACCGGTCTCTGACTTAGAACCTCTCGTCTACTGGCTCAGACCATCCAATGAGTCGTTTTTAAAAGATGCTGAAGTTGGACCAAGTGACGCGCCTATTCCTGCTGGAAACGTTACAGAGGTCTTTGCACAATTTTCTAAAAACCTACCTAAAATTTGGTGAAGGTATCTGTACAATAACGAGGACATAATATGCAATGCATACTACCATTTATCGATTTATATCGCAACTGTGATATATTATATACTGTCTTTTGATTGTTTCTATTCCTATTGGTTTTCTTACGTAATTGCAATGTAACTGTACTTTCTGGTTTAGAATTTTGTAAGTTACAAATAATCTTTAATTACAAGTTATAATGTACTTACAATTCTGATACTGTGGTTTTAGCTAATTCATTACGCTATGTAGCGTTTTAATAGAAATATTAATAACTGTAGTAATTGATTGTAGTTAAATGATTCCTACTATAGTAGAATATTATACAAGTTTAGTACAGAAGAAGATAAGAGATATACAGACTCTAACGTGGTTTGAAACTTTGGTTTGAAATTAGAATATTGTGTAATAAACGACGTGTTATAGAATCAAAGCGTGTCTAATGAATGACTAGACAATTCATTGCTATTTTGCATTATGTCACTATTCAGTAAAACAAGTCCTGGTGGAAGGTAATATACTTGCATATTTCTTACGCATACTCACGTCCTCTTGATTAATCAAAAACTTATAAATGGAATTATAGTGACTATAAAAATAAGAAGATACTCGTATATAAATAATAACAATAATGGTGATGGTCTCGTACAATATCAATCATTTAGTTATAAATATACATCTTAATGCTGGATAATTTCTAGCTCATATACTCGTATTCTTTGGATGTAATATTCCCCTGTTATAAATTTGACTTATAATTTAATTATTTTATAGAGCGTCTATATGCGAAGCCTGTGCTCACTCATGGTGTCATAAATCAGACAAAGGTAGTTGGTGAAACAGCTGAATTAAGTTGTGAATTCTTATCAGATATGCATCCTTACGTATTTTGGATGCATTTCACCAAAGATGAAGTTATATACCATGACATTTCTGAAACTAGTGAGGCTTACGCTAAGGAGTTGGTGGTTTATGAAGACTCTAACAAAAATAAAGTGGTGAGGGTACAGTGACTAATGCATGTGTGTGGGTGCCTGTTCTGAAATTCTGCTAACATACAGTTCAATTATATTTGCATGTTTCATACCTATTGAATTCGGAAAGTGCATGTTTTATCAAAAGATGAGGTCCATGTATTGGAAAAAATAATTCATTTCTAGATACCTACTTATGAATAATTTTGTAATTGCATTTATTTCTACTGTTCTGTAGGAAAATTCGCTTTCCAGCTTCAATGTTTTCCTCAAAATTTTCTATTTTCAAAGAGTAGAATTTAAATAATCGCTATTTTCCATACATCGATGTCAAAAAAAAGTTAATGACATTTCTATAAGATTTTAGGAAAAATTGCCAAATTTTAAATTCTACTTTTAAAAATCAAAGTAGGTATATTTATCCTGTAATATACTGCGAATTTCAGAGTCAAAATAAAGATGATAAACCTGAACAATTGACGTTATACAATGTTACAATGGAAGACGAGGGCTGGTACGTTTGTGTCGCATTGAATAGTTTAGGAAATACTACTGCCAAAGGATACTTAACGGTTTTGGAATGTAAGTATGTTGTACAGATAGTAAACTATAGAAGATATAACCACTATTGTATTAGCCAATTTTCAAGTACCTACTAGATAATCTACCTACTTATTATTCAAAATCTCCAAGAACACAAAAATTAAAAACTTATTGTCTATATGTATGTAAGTTGAAACTATTTGAACAGCAAATACTTGATACATTTGTAATAGTTTGGAAGTTGTGAGTAAAAGGAATAACACTAAATTAAAAATTTAAGAAACTCCCCGACGTACCATTGTGCAGATCCACTTACTTTTTCCTGGTAATCATCAGGTCTTCAAGATTCCAGATGTGGGAAGATCACCATGGTCACACATTTAAGCTCAAACTCGAACCATCTAGCTATTACCGTTCCAGAGATCCCATCTGACCTTTAAAAAACCTGGTCCAATCGGATCATCCGTTGTCAAGTTATGATGCCTCAGACAAATACACAAACAGACAGACAGACAGACAAACGTGTCAAACTTCCATCCATACGCTCAATGCTTATACTCGTTAATCACAGACTTTAATATAGAAGGGAAAGGGAGTTTTTAATATAGAAATCTAATGCAAATAAAAAATTAAATAATGTAGTTCCACAATTTGGCAAAGGGTTTATATTCCTGGTCAAGCTCTAATTTTTTTCTTTAATTTCAGCTTTGCCTCTAGACACATCCCAACCTCTCGATCATGGAAAACACACACTACTTATAAATATTCTGACTGCTGTCCTTGGAGCTATGTTTTTCGTGGCAGCCATAATAGTGGTGATGATTTTCAAGAAACTGAAACGTGAGAAGATTAAAAAACACCTGGCAATAGAAACAGCGAGAGCGGTAATTGTGACACACTGGACAAAGAAGGTGACAGTTGAGAAGCCACAGATAAATGGCACCAATGATACCACTGAAGGTTTGGTAAGTGATTTTTATATTAATTTATTTTATGTAAGTATCAAGTATGTAAGGATAAATTGTGCATTTTTACGTTGGACATTGAGAGATAGAAAATGATCACCAATTGTTTTATTTGTGGGATTGTCCACAATTAATTCTTACACGTCGTAGCAAGAAACTATAGTAACTAAACGTAATTCTTTTTTGCAGTTGATGCCTGTAGTCAAAATAGAGAAACAAAAGTTATCCCAAGTCCAAAGCAACACCAGTGATTCCATGATGATGTCAGAGTACGAATTGCCCGTAGACATAGATTGGGAGGTTCCAAGGGAGTCTCTGTCATTAGGAAAAATCCTCGGCGAAGGTGAATTCGGAAAAGTGGTGAAGGCTGAATGCATTGGGATTCTAAAACCAGGTGTACAATCTATTGTGGCTGTGAAGATGTTAAAAGGTAAGGCGATGAATATTACGAAATAGGTATCTTCTCCAACCGATGTTTTAAATGTAATAATTAGTACTTAAATAAGATAGTAACTTACTTATTATACTTAATTACAATTGTAGAAGGCCACACAGACGCAGAAATGATGGCCTTAGTGTCAGAGATGGAGATGATGAAAATGATTGGAAAACACGTGAATATCATTAATTTACTTGGCTGCTGTACTCAAGATGGACCTCTCTATGTGATAGTAGAATACGCACCAAATGGTAACCTGAGAGAGTTCCTAAGAAATCATAGGCCGGGAAATAGGTAAGCATTCATGAGTTTGGTATACCTACTGTATTTAAGATTTATGTTTCGATATATGGACATTTTTCTATTTCAGATATGAATCTCCAACAGAAGATTTAAAAGATAAGAAGACTCTTACACAGAAGGATTTAGTTTCTTTCTCATATCAAGTTGCAAGAGGAATGGAGTATTTGGCATCTAGAAGGGTAAATTAAAATTTCTTATGTCTCTCGCCCACGATATGTTTGAAGTTTACACTTCGTTATTGTTAAGATATAACTATAGGAATAAAAATAGGAGAATTCTTACAGCAATTATTTAAAATTAATGCGTTCTGTTTTTAGTGCATTCATCGCGACTTAGCAGCACGCAATGTCCTAGTATCAGATGACTGCGTACTCAAAATAGCCGACTTCGGTCTCGCCAAAGACGTCCACACCAACGATTATTACAGAAAGAAGACAGAAGGCCGACTGCCTGTGCGGTGGATGGCACCAGAGTCACTTTATCATAAAGTGTTCACCACGCAAACGGATGTGTAAGTTGTGCTGGAATCTGGTAGATACTTATAGTAATACATCTAAAATCTAATGTAATGTTGACATGTTGTTGTTGGCCAAAGTGAATAGGCATTTACTGGACCCGCATGCTCCATCGTCGCTTACCATCAGGCGAGATCGAGGTCAAATGCGGGTTTAGTGGTAAATAAAAAATAAATTTAAAAAAACAGTACTATCGATTTATTTGCCTTTCATAGATCTTTAATATCTTTGCTAGAATGTATTTGACGCCTATTGTTTTCGTAATTTTGGTTGCTCTATGAGCGTTGCGATCGTTTTTTATTACTTTGCAATTGATTTATTGGTAGGTACTGTAAAGTAACTACACATATTTTGTGTAGCCTTGTAATGTAGCCGTTTTTGTCATGTATTTATGTTGCCTAGCGATTTTTTAAAATCATGATTAGAGCAATTTGCGAAAGTTGTCATAGTGGTTCTCAGTTCAGTTTGTCGCTCGAATTATTAGAGATATTACCAGGGAAGATAGGATCGATGAAGTAGGTAATTGTATTGCTTTTGTTTAATCTTCAGCTGGTCGTTTGGCGTGCTGCTTTGGGAGATAATGACCCTCGGTGGCACCCCGTATCCGACCGTCCCGGGCCAGTACATGTATCAGCACCTTAGTGCAGGACATCGTATGGAGAAACCTCCATGTTGTAGTCTTGAAATGTAAGTACATTTCTTAATATAAATAAAAACCCACTAACTACCCCAAAAAAGTACATGAGATAGTTGCAATTTTGTTTAATATATTTACATATACCTAAGTCCTCAAAGGTTATCAGCGCATCGAAAACCCTCTAATAATATTATAGTGAGATGAAGTGACTACTTACCATCAGATGACGTAGTAACGCGTTTGCTTGTGTGCTTTCCTTGTATAATAAAAAAGGGTAGTAATATTATATAAATAAGGAACTGGAACTGAAATGATGGTCTCCCCAGGCGACCCTGAAAATCACCATCATCACCTACCACCTTCTATCGGAATATGAGTGTAAAGCCAAACGTTTTATTAACTTCCATTTCCGAAAGGAATAGCAAAACTCCGTTCCTCAATCCTATATCTCACCGATTCTATTATAATGGCCGTAGTTTTATTATCGTGTCATATATAAAAACGACTGTACTTTATTAAGAAAATATGAATACATATATGTATAAATTATATATTTTCTTTACAGTTACATGCTGATGCGCGAATGTTGGTCCTTTTCTCCGGGTGACCGGCCGTCTTTCACCGAGCTGGTTGAGGACCTGGATAAGATTCTGACAGTCACCGCCAATCAAGAGTACTTGGACCTGGGTTTACCGGAGCTCGACACGCCTCCCTCCAGTTACGATGGCTCAGGCGACGAAAGCGACAGTGAATTCCCTTTTATAAAATAAAGTATGTTTGAAGTAGGTACCTACTTATGTACTAGTGATCGAACATGATTTGGTTTTAATTTTTGTCAGAAGGGACTTGATGGATATTTTCTCATTGTGAAGTCTAGAATTTACAATACCAGTGATTAATAAAAAGTTTATTCCCACACTCCATAAGAATATTGTAATTTATTCTCCCACCTTAGTTACACGTGTTGAGGGACACTAAAAGTTTGTGGATTTATTTTACAGTGTAACCTTTTTTCAAGGTAAGGCATGAGTAGATTTAACGTTATTGTAATTTATTTATTATCAATTATACCAAAATGTGTGGCACAACGTAAGTTAACTTTTTAAGGTTTTCTTGATTATTTCCAATACTAATTATTATAATTAGACACGAGATTCTTAGCACGGTTTGGTTCCCGATATTTATATTAGTAGTTTACCTACCCGCGACCATAGCACATGCAACTGTGCCGAAATATCGGGAGCTGAAAATAACCCCAAACCAGAGAATTCTAATGAATACTCCCCATCAAACCATGGTAAGAATCCCGTGTCGAACTATAAGAGTAGGTACAACGTAAGTAATTGTAAAATTACGAATTGATTTAAATATTCAAGTAGTTAAGAATATTAAAGTAACTCGGACAGGAGCATAAATGTTATCTAATGTGATATTATATCAGATATTTCCAGATATTACACAAATAGGAGGATCTCCATATTCTCTATAGAACTCCGAATAATATTATTACAGTGTCATATTTGTTTACCCCACTTTTTTTGTTACTAAAGTGTACTGTGTAAATCCTACATATACGTACTAGATAGATTACTAGCCTAATACTTATGTATAGAATCTAGGTATTTGTAAATATTTTTCATTAGAACCAAAGGTTAAAAGTATTTAAGTGAATAATCGTATATGAATAATGTATTCGTATAACTTGGTAATAGAATATATTAATTAATTAGTAATATTTTTACCTTTATGTCATTGTTAGTAAGTAACTGTACCTATTATACTTATATGTTATTATCTATGATCGGAGTAGGTAGGGCTGTTTTTGGTACTTGCCACATGCGGTCATAATATGGATAAGTATGCCCAATAATCCCGGGATTTCCGGGATTGAATAAATATATTATTTAGATTTTTTATGTTATATTTGTTTTGATACACATTTAAGATTGGTGACGAAATATTTCTTTTTAAGATTCATGGCGCTAGTGTACCTATGGTAGTGTTTTAACTTCTTCGTAAGTTCACAATTTTTTTTAAATCGTAATCCGCCGAGTTAGGGCGAGGTTTATAAAAGTAATTTACAACATTTGCTCGATAACTTAAAACGGGATCCCGAAATCATATCCATATTAATATAACCTTTGAGGACATTGACCCGAAAGAGCCCTACCTACTCCGATCAGTGGTTATTATCATTGTCAAAAGTTCTCAATAAATATCTTTTTCAGAAAGTATATTTAGGAAGGCTGTTTAGAGAGAATGTGGTATGATAATCATATTATAGTATCTAGTCTAAATGCAAATTAATGATTGTAGAATGAATTTATTTGTAAATTGAGACATAAGTAAGTAGTATTGTCCTTAAACTGTGCCTGAATCCTGAATGAATACTTCAAAAATTTGTTACCTACTGTGTTTGATTAATGATACAGGTAATAATATTGAATTGTATTAACTTGTAAATTTAGGGAAATAATGCATTTTACCACCAAATTATTTCGTTTGTACTTAATTAGATTTTAGCTGTCATAATTTGTACAGGAATAGGCTGTTTGCGTTTAATTTGTACATAATATCTTTCTCTTATATTACCGCAATAGTAAATCGGTAAATATTTTAGGATAGGTAAATATATAATTGTTAGTATTCTGTACAGTCGACTACAGGTCAGCCTAACCAAAACGTCAAAATTTTGTAAATAGGAAACATTAAATACAAAAGCATGATATAGGTAAGTATCTGTCTGGTCCGTTTTGTTTTCGACAATGATTTTTTAGCCTAGGATTCAACAGACATGCCACTTATATGATAATTATAATATTTTATGTTGCCTAAACACACATTTGGGGCGGCACATTCGTGTCAAACGCTATTCAATTCAATTCAATATATGTATTTTTCAGAAAACTAGATCCATAGTGTTAGTGTACTTAAAAACTATGTTAGTAAATATATTTAGCAAAAATTACGAGCTTTTACACTTCGATCAGATGCTGATAAAAGATAACATCATTCGATCAGCACCCGAACGAAGTGTTTAAGGATAGGGGAATCGTACTTTTCCGCTATCATGTTCAGGATGCTGTTGGAGCTGCTCCGAAGCCTACAAAGCAGAGATGCAGTTCTTTTGCGCATAATGGCTTGAAACCCATCGGTATGTGGTATATGATTTAATAGATAGGTAACAAACAACGCCACCCCGAACGTGTGTATAGCCAAACATAATATATAACCACAAAATCTGAATGATTTTTTGACATAATACAATTCTTAGAAGCATCCGTAGTAATTCAAATGTAATTTTACGATTTTTTTACATTTACCTGAACAAAATCATTCATTTTTTGTAACTGCTGGATTTTATAGGCAAAAATATTGTCCATAAACATGTTCAACAAGTTATTCTAAGAAATCTTTATTCTTCTTCTTATAGTCATATCCTCACCGTTAAAGGTCACACATTGGTTATTTCAGTGTGCAGATTTGTTAACGATGTTTTCCTTCCTTCACCATTAGAACAGTTTGAAAATCCTATAAGTTTTTGTTAAATCGAAAAACTCATTGATACATGCATGTTGCATGGTTTTGCATTAGGATGCCTAAGGTCTGGATTCTTGGGCCATTATTTTCTTGTACACTACCAACGGTGATGTAGATACACTTAGAAATTAGCAATAAAAAGTTTCGACACCCCATACCGATAACAGTTGTACCCCAACTATTACTGTACACTGATTGTTGAGTTCTAAAGAAAGAGCGTGACTAATGTAGGTAGTGCAGGAAATCCCCTGGTAGACGGGGCGTTGTTCCGCGCGAAGTGATTGGATAAAGCTGAAGTAATTCTTCAAGTCAAGTTTAGTGGAGCGCACTGAGATAGAACTAGGTATGAAAGATGGTTTCGGCTGGTAATGCTGTTGATACGTTTTTCACCAAATAACTGATTCGTACTGTCTGTCTAGCTAACCGCGATATGTGTTAGGTTTTATGGGACAGACAAATTCTTATTTATGATTGAATACCTAACCTAATAAGTATAACAATTTAGTCCAACATACAGGCCCATGGGTCTTACGAGGGGTGCTATGTTACGACTCTTACGACTCGATTTCCATACAAATTATTTCCCATATTCATGTCGTACTTGTGGGATATTTTGTTGGGATATTACTACTCTTATAATAATTTAGTTATGCAGCTTTACGGCGCCAATTTGAAATAAATAAATTGTAAAACCTTTTGATAAAACAAATTGTAATAAATTTTGGATTGGCGACGTTTGATTCATTACGATTGACCTGATGGTAATATTTCAGTAAAATATTATACGAATACGACATGAATGTGTATAGGTAATAGGATGGAAACCGAGTCATAAGTTGTACCCTAACTTTATGTGCGTATTATACATACGTATTATATGCCACTCACTTTCATAGGGTAGATTATGATGTATTTTGTTTGTATATTTGATGGCTTCTTACGAAAGAAATGTAAAATGTAGTTAAAATTAATGTAGTAAGTGTATTATTCTGAAAAATAGAATATAAAGAGGTCTGCACGGATTTTTGTTTTATTTTAATTTACCCTTCACTCTTTGCTAACTCTACTCATACCTAGAAATATTTCGTTTATTTTGTTCTCAGTATAGGTAAGTTATTATAACTAAATATAGTGAAATATTTACACCACATATTTATCCTCTGTAGATGGCGCCACTTGTTCAATTTCTGTAGTAATGAATGTCCGACATCTAACGCATATAGAGCGAACTAAATGATAACCTACTTTACAAATGTGTATGGTGCACTATATAGCTACACCACAGTATTGTTCCCTGTTATAATGCGACAAGATCTCACTAGGGTGCACTTTTTAGTGAATTAATGAATTGTGTGATGGGTCCGTATAGGTAGGTACCTTTCATAAACTTAATTACCTATATGATATGACTTAAGTTATGATTCATAATTTGATCAACCTTGGTCAACTTATTTTATAAATCATACTCCTACATCAAGTGTCGTAGGTAGACTGGAGACCTCAAGTAAACAAGCCCACCCAGTCGACATGACTTTTTCAAGAAGAATTTCCTACATTCTACATACCCTTGAAGCCAGGCGGGCCTGTTTACTCCACTACTTGTCGTTTGAAGAGACGAGCTTATTTACTCTATTCTGCTTCTGCTTACGCTAGAAAGCGGGGCGGGCTTGTTTATTCCATTATCTGACTTTGGAAACCGAGCATTTTCCTCCGTTGCACGTACCCTTGTTGGAAGACAGCATCACTACGAGGACCATTAGACTATATCATTTTACTAATCTAGTGATTTGGCCAAATCCCAATCCCTGCGACATATAAGTAGGTACATAAACTCTCACGTACATACCCGTACATAATCCCTTGATCAGTAGAAGACACCATCAAGCGCATCCGATTTTAGCGTTTTGTGCAAACGCCAGGGAGAGCGACTTCGTGGGTTCGATAATGAATGGGTGAAAAGTGCCAAGTTGTCTTGTAAATATTATTTATAGCAAAATAAATTTTCAGCATCTCATAGAAACTTATTAGTACTTACCTACTTTAAAACAATTTGTTGCGAATTAAAAATATTTTTTATCAATTTTCAGTTACCTAAAGAACTTGTGGAACTTAGATCATTTCCTTTGAAGGGGTGAATCTACTTGAATTTAAATAAGTGTAAAACCATGTTGAAGAATTTGTTTCCACTAATGGTGACAATGACTATGTTTCGTTAAAATGGTATGGAAGTTCCAATAAATAAAAAAATAATTAAAAGTATATCTGTATAGTTGTTTATATTCATGGATATTCTAATAATTTAAAATACTAAAGTATATGAATTTGTTTTATTCAACTTTGTTGACCGTATAGCATAGCATCACAACATACAATACAAATTGTCATATAAAAATTACGCGTTTCGCTAATGAACATTACATTTCGTCAACACATGGGTACTTCCTTAATTATATAATGCTTTAAGCCGTAAATTTTTCATACAAAGTTTCATGTTAAAGAATTTATCCATACATAATTTAGGGTACTAGCGAAATTACAAGGCATTTTGATTACCTACTTACGAGTATATAATATAGGCATATTATGTTATAAACAATAAAGTACAATTTGAAAAACTAACATAATATACAAACATCAGAATAGTCATATAAAACATTTGTTAAAACAATATTATTTAAAAAGCACGAATCTTAAAAATACATTATTATTATTACTGATAATTACAAAAATTAAAGTTGACCTTAATTACTAATCTAGATTCATTACAGCATAATACTTGTCAATTTCAATTTATTATTTGGTCAATAATAGTCATACTTACCTATTACACTTACTTATTAATGTAAACGATTATATTTACCTAGTGCTGCATAATTTCGGATGTAACAATAACGAACTGACCTTTGGAATAATCCATTTTATTTGTATTATGTTAGTGCATCCGTATATCTTCATAATTGTTTTGCAACGATGTCCTCATAGAAATCCAAACATCATTGATATTTTGAAATTCGTTCACAGTATTGTACGCTGGGTATTACATACACTCAACCTACCTACCTATAATTAAGTAGATATGTAATTGTTCTGAAAAAATAGGTAACCAAGACCATGTTATTTTAAAGTCGTGTTACCTAGAGCTTCCCTTTATAATATCACATAATTGCTATCTATCATAAATATCTACAAAATTATTAATACCTACCAGATCTTAGGAATTTGTAACTGGTTTACATTAACTAATGGAGAATATTTTAAAATTGGCATATTAAAGCTCATTTAATAAAAATGGTATTCTTGAACCATCCAAAGTAAAATTAATCACATATTGACACAGCGCAATTTCTTCTCTGGTACCCGCGAGGCAAACTGGTAGCTAGGAACGACTGCTTTGGCTTCAGGTTTAGCTTCCTCCTCGTCTGGTGTTTTGGATGATTCTCCCATTAAAGACTTTATGCAGACTTTCATATCAGCTGCGAATTTACGGACCAGTCTTTCTAGGGAAAACAGGTGCTCATCTAACGCTTCTGGAATTTCTTCCCTCATGAAATCGGCTAATTTTAAAAGGTATTCCACGTTAGAGCCGGAGGAGCCATGGCATTCGAGAATTTGTTTGGCTATATCCGGTAATGGTGCAGCTCCCAACCAGTGACGGTTATCCGGAACGGCTATGTACAGCAGTGCGTCTTTTTTGTCAGTAATGTTGTGGCTACTGCTACCCGAAGGTAAGAATAAGGAAGGACGTGCATGGAAGTTCACAGTATACGTTTTATAGCCACCTAATTGGCATTCTCTGGTAGACAAGTAGGGCAAAGCGGTGGTATCTTCGGCTGAAACTAAAAAAGCTTTGCCCCATGTGATGCCCTGCAACAAAAGAGAATTTCATATAAGATGACGAATAGACAGGAAGTATAATATTGTAAGTGACGCTACATAAAACTTAACCCTACAATATTAGGTTTCTTTAATGTTTAATGTATAATATATTATAGACCAAAAGAGGAAATCACACAAAAGGCGGTTTTGTATACGAAAGGTCGCTGTTATTTCTCATCATAAATTATATTCGTTTATGTTGTGTATTTCCGCAAACATATCTCGCAATAGGTAAGATGGTTATTTGCCGTTTTAATGGTTAAGTTAAGTAATTGTGTGTATCATTCTATGTTATACTTTCTTAATTTTAAGTAGGTACCTCCTTATTTATTATATCTGTTTTGTATACATACGCATTTTACTTTTGATTCACGACAGATCGGGAAAGACTATGATAAGTATGTGCACTTTTTATGTTCTCTTATAAACTACATTACATACAACTAAACTAGGAATTCTATACATACACCTAAGTTTAGGTAAAGTGGGTTCAGGGTTCAGAGAGAAAAAAACAATCATTCAAACTTAGGCATCTGTTTAGTGTTTATGAATTGTAACAAAGCAAAGAAAATAATATATACCTATGACGTGTTGGACACACTCATCATAAAATCCCCGTTATTATAGCAACCCCTAACACAAGATCTTATACTCGTATAGTGTAAATAGCTGAGGTCATCCGAATGCATCATTGCAATATCTATAACAAACACAGTTTCCTCCCCATGTTTCACCTCGAGGAAGATGTTTAAAATGACACAGATCAGACATTCCTTTGTCTTCATTTGACGGCTATATGAGTCACAAATATTCCATAAGTTATTAGTAACGTTATATATGAGCATTGTTGATTTCTTTTGACATTCGAGAACCTATACATAGATTTTGAATTGCTGCCAAAACTATAAAATCTTCTTTTAGAATTCTGTAAGTTTCCTTTACATTTATCCATGGATTTGAAAGGGCTATTAACGTGTGTATATGCTATCAAGTAGATACACAGATTAAATAATCCAAATGTGGCATTAAGCTAGATAACATCTCGATAAAATATATAAAAACCGTGTCAGAGTCGACAGACACCCAAACATTACCATTATCTGATTTTTGTATCGGATAGTGATTCGTTAAATAAAAATTGTCAACGCAAATAGGAAATAAGTACTCGAGAAAGTGGATCATTGTACATTCATTACATGGTGAAACTTACTAGAAATAGCCAACTCTCGTGCGTGATCGGTTTACGTGTGTATTTTAGTGAATCTGTTATAGATAGACTGTGTTTATCAAAAGATGATAAGTAAAATAGGACATTTTTGGAACATTTAAAGGCAATTCATTTGACCTCAATACTTATACTGAATGTTTTAAATTCAAACAACCTAAATAATTTAAAAAAAGTTGTAACAGTTATATATTTACAACTTATAAACATTATGTATAACACTTACATTAACAACTAAACTAAATAAATTGTAACTGTAATTATAAATTTGAAGTTTTTCTTAATTGGAATTGCAATTTAAACCAACAATTAACTAAATTAAATTCTAGTTAACAAAATACCATATCTAATTTAACTTAACTTGAATATTAATATTATGATAATACTTTATTGTACAAGTAAAGATGTTTTAGTTATTTATTTATTGTATATATATATATATATATATATACTCTATAAACACTTCTGCAATTATAACGAGATAACGATGATATATTAAACTATGCTTAAAGCTAAACTATTCGAGAAATACTCATACCACCACCATGAATGATACCCCCATTGTTTGTACAATAACAACAAACTGACCCGTAGATCATAATAATAATGATGCTTATGTTTCGTTTCCGATAATAGCCATAATAAGTGTTTTATTCAAGTAAAACAATCCTTGGCGACGTTCAATTCAAATAAGTACCTTTGAAGAGAAACTGGTGAGGATTGAGATCGATACCAGATCATTCAGTAAGAAAATGTTTTTAATACAAAAGAGAGGGTATTGTGAAAATAAGTATCGACCGAGCTATGTTTTTATGTTAGAGATGTTTCATTAGAAGATAATGAATTCAGTGTCTGATCTGTTTTCGATTAAATTTATTAAAATATTACTGAATTATTGTGTATGACGGTATATTTATTCAATGAACTAAAGATCGAATCAGTAATCATAATCGCTACCGACTGTAGTGACAGATTTGTTTGACATCAATGTTATTGGTCAACTTTAAACCTGTGACAAGACTATTGTTTAAATCGATAAACATAAACATTTAAATATTAGCAATGTTTGGACGATTGGCATTTCAACAACATAATTATTCCAAAACGTTTGTTATACCATACTGTAGATATAACGAGTCTTTTAGTGACGTTGGCGCAGCTGTTCAAATCCCAAGCTATTAAGCTGCTGTTTTTAACAAATTCTTCAAACGTTTTCAATTCACATGAATACATACCTATAGCTACTATAAAAATGCAATTGTGCGATTCTCCATCACACCACTGCCAATATGAAAATTGGCGGATGTAATCTTGTAGCTGTGTCAAGAAATAACTCAGTGCAATCTTAAGTGAATGTATTGTGGATAGGTAACATGGATATAATATCTACCTATAGTACCTCTATATCATTTCATCCCTATACATTCTGTGCATATGAAACTACTTAGGTATACCTTTATTCCTCTGAGAATAATAGATATTTGACCTAATTAACGATAAGAGCCAAGTTTTGATAATTATTAAATTCTAATCAGTCTATGAAAATTTGATAAAAAAATCGTAAGCATATTTTATGTTGATATGGTAGGTAGGTATGATGTACGAAAAATTATAACTAAATTAAATCATAACTCTAAATTAAAATTTAAAAAACCCCCGACTTACCATTGTAGAGATCCCCTTACTTTTTTCTGGTCATCATCAGGTCCTTGAGGTTCCAGATGTGGGAAGGGCTCCATGGTCATTTGGCCAAGGCCAAACATTTGAGCTTAAAATCTAATAATAAAGCTATTACCATTCCAGATATCCCATCTGACAACAAATTCTTCCAAGATCTTGGAAACCACTGATCCATTTTTTATCAGACGTGGCTAAGAACACTCCTGACAAAATCCTCTATTAAATAAATAAAAAAACCGAGTTCAAACCGGATCATCCGTTGTTTTGACGTCACAGACGAACAGACAGACACACAGGCAACCTGACAAACGTGTCAAACTTATAACAAGCCCTCCACGATCGGCCGGGAGTTAATAATAATAATATCAGTTACAAAATCGGTACACACAATGACATGATCTTGACGTAATTGGTAATTGGTACGGATAAAGATCATTTGAGTAAAGTACCAACGTGTACCAAGTTACCAACACAGCAACTTACGTAAATAAAGATAAATATGAAAGGAAATCCAAGTGCCCACAAATAAGTAAAATTACATACAAACCGTAAAAGATAAACTGGATCGTGGCAGTACGAGTAATTTGACCGGTGGTGATTGGTATTAGCAAAGAAATAAATATTATACACCTTGCACGTGGCGCTGCTCCAATAATATAAGGCTTATTTATATGTATATATTGGCTTATATTATAAGCCAATATAGATCACGTGGAACACGTGATGATAATGCGAAATATATGTAGGTACTGCACTTATAATCAAAGTCTAGTCGCAGGTTACAAAGTGTGTTGTCAGTAGGTAATGTCTAATTCAACACAAGCTAACATCCAGTCAGCTACATAGATAAGTAGGTACACTAGTATTATTCAGTCTGATCGACATGTAAGGTAATAAATATTTCTTTATCTACTCTAATTTCGTAATTTGGTTAATACGAAACCACAATCAGTAACAGTACACACTTTGTGTGTACCACTTTTTAGTTGTATTAAAATGAAATGTTTTAACACTGGTCAAGTATTTTATGAAATAAAAAAGTGCTGTATTAAATGTAACTGTTTACTTGGTTCATAAAATTATTTGACAATTAGACTGTGGACATTGGACAATGGGTACCGAACGTTAGACATTGAATATGACAATGGACATTCGCGAAATGTAATAAGTGCATCTTGCATAATACAGTGTGTGAACGGGCTGTAAAAATTTGTTTGTTTGTAGGTATTATTATTTATTTAAATAAGGGTAGATATAGGTATCGGCGCCCAACAAAAAATACTTTAGCAGTCCACGCCTCTTCGCACATTTTACAGTTGGAAAACTCAAAATTAAAAATTTAATAAACCTTCGAAGTAACGTTGTGGAGATCCCCTTACTTTTTTCTGGTAATCATCATGTTCTCAAGATTCCAGATGTGGGAAGATCACCATGGTCATAAACATTTGAGCTCAAACTCGAATCAACTAACTGTTACCGTTCCATAGATCCCATCATACTCCAACATCCCAAGATACTTTTGCTTTACTTTACTTTTACTCCAAAATCTTAGAACCACTGATACATTTTTCATCTGACACGGCTAAGAACATTCAGCAGGTTCGCCCTACGCGGAGCTCGGCCTTCGGCCTCGCCATGGCTATCTTAAAATTACTAACTTCACATCATTTCCATTAAGTTCTTGGCCGCCATCTTTAATTTTTTTTACTTCTGTAATGTCTCAGGATTCCCTACAACTTTAGTTCGAGATGACCCCATCTAACTATTATAGTTTCGGCGGGCTGATAATTTTACAATTCTTCCAGTTTCATATTCTGAAATTGAAGTTCACTAACTATTTCCTGCTCATCATCAGATCCTCAAGATTTCAGATGTCGGAAACGTACCATGACCCTGAACATTTTAGTTCAAATACCAACCATCTAGTTATTACCGTTTCACAGATCCCAACTGACATCAATGATACTCCAAGATCTTGGAAACCTCAGGTCCAATTGAAAAAAAATTGTAACCTCAAGTGGTTTAGCTAAGCTCTGTGACGGAGCAGATGAAATAACTTCTCACGTCTTTTATTGAGAACTATTGCGCAGAGTACGTACGTGTACATTCTTATCATTCTGATTTGTACTCGGAATAAAAAAACAATAACGTCTCATGGGAAAGCACAATAACAATATGCATGTCACACATAGGTATTTGTTATGTTTAGCAATATCAAGGAAACTACTTCAAAACCCATATTGTTTTGAGATCGCCCTGGTTGTGTATTTAAAACAACGTAGTTAATTATGTAGTTTCGAGTATCTACATAATCTAATTTTAAAACCGGGCTGTTTTCAGTGGATATTTTTACTAAAGAAATAATATTCATCTAACCAAAAGAACTAAAGTAAAGTCTTTTAAACTGAAATTGTGACAAAATTGATGATTGAATTAATTTGACAACAAAACAACCGCTTACTCTGTCCTAAATCGATGGATTAATTTGAAATAATGAGGTATGGAATGTCATCTAACAGTAATTATTCATGATTGACACAAAAGAGACCGAAGGCGTTTCGGATGAATGAAATTAGGAAATTTAAATTAACCGTAATTTTTCTAGGTTATTGACTAACAACTTGATGTCGTAAACGATTTTCAGAGACAGATTAAGACAATGATCGACCGAGTAAAAAATAAAATCGGCTAAGAGCGTGTCGGGCATGCATAGGGTTCCGTAGAAGTTCTATATCAATATCTTACCACATTTTACGGTCGATTTCATACAATTTGTTCCGTATTAACTACAACTTTGTCGAGTTGGGTAATGGGCCCATTATAATTTTTATTGAAAGTAGTGCCGTGCCATAAACGTATTTATCATTCAGATCATGAAGGAAAGAATGCGCCGTCTTAATTTTTTTTCTCATCCAAGATTCAGATTTCTTACAAATTCATTTCATTTCAGATTCATTTCAAAAGTTAAAGTGATCTGACAATAAATTTGTAAGGAAATATCTCGAGACTGAAAGATATGTATTAACTTAAATAGTTCTGATACATTTTTTGTACATTTTTAAAGATATTTCTAACGAGATTCCCAATGTGGGTGGGTTTCTTTTTCTTTAGATATAATTTATATTCGTATGGGTCTAAAAAATATCATTATCTTATAAGTAAGTAAAATGTGCTTACTTCATGGTCTTCTACCAGCGTAGCAACTCGTCCAGGCTGAAACAATCAATAAACATTTAGTTACACATTTATACAATTCAATAAAGAAGGAATTAATAAGTGTCTTTAGAAACATTCAGTTCAGTATTTTAGATAAATATTTTACGTAGTAAATTATATATTCTTTGATACTACGTTCGCGGTAACGAATATCGCGATGACGACAGACCATCGAGAGCATAGCCCGATGCTGACGCTGAACTACGATCACTAGCATGCGCAAGGACCACTGCGTCATCCAGTCTTGAGGCCTTCGAATTTGACAACATAGAAGACGAACACCGGAAAGAAACGTACCACTTGCGTTCCACGTACCGAGGACGATACGCGAGAGTCAAAATATGGCATATACGAGTAGGCAGTCTCTCTACGCATTCCCACGGAATGAATCTTTAGGTAGTGATTCTTTTCTATAGGTATAGTCTTCGTTTTCTCCAAATATCCGCGCAGTTAGAATGTGGTATTTTTGGTAAAGCTCAGATTAAGGAATCTTCCTGTCTTAGATAGAAAAAAGAAAAGAAAAAAATCTATTTCTTCGTAATTATTTTCATTTTTGATAAATTAAAAACGGAATTCAATGCGCCTTACATTGCTTCACGTAAACAGACAAATGTAAATAGTTTTTTTACGAGATTATTTTTTCGCTTTTTCAACGGTCATGTTCGCGAAATATTCGTTATTTAAAAAAAAGTAAACGGGCTTAACTGCTGGGAGTACTATTGCAATCAGGATGAAAAGATATGTCGATTTATGCAATAAAACGAGAAAGTCGCTTTTTTGGACCCAAAAAAGCACTGTGCGACCCCAATACGGATTATATTATCCTATGCAGGCAAATATTTAAAATGAGCATTTCGAATGCAACCGGAGGAAAAATTTTGTAGTGTTTCTTTATTAAACTTCATTATTAACTCTAAAAATCCGCCATTTACGAGTACTTACAGAGGTAAGATAACTACGAGTGCCCATCTATGTTTGCAATATAGGTTACATAGGTAGTCATTATTCCAGATATATTAGTGTAAAAATAACTTAACTACGTATTAGATCCTACGCAGTAAACAAACGAAGGTAGATAAACACAATGAATCCGAATCATTTGTATATTATTAGAGCTGCACCATGCTGTGTCAGTCAGAATTAGGGCATAATTAAGGTCACTTTTTATTTCGCGTTAAATTCATTTTTTATTTTTTGTACGCTAAAGCGTAGGATTGATGAGTAGATGGACAATCATTGAAGACCTGCCTGAATTATTTTATGTTTTGTATAATGCAAAAAAAACAACGAGCAGCGTGAATAATTGTAGCGTGTGTGAAAGTGCATCAACCTTGGGTGCTTGCCAAAATGCTGATCGACAATGTCATCATGTATTCATGAATGAATGAACTAACACGATGTGAAGCTAAGTAAACTAGATTTTACGAGTTGAAATCCATGTGATCCCATGGTGATAATGATGATGATGGATGGTCATTGCTATTTTGGTTTAACGTAAATGGAGGTTATGATGACAACATAATTACTTAATTAAAAAATAGCTACGTAAATACAGATAATCTTTGAATTCTCAAAGATTAAATTATTAAATTTACCTAATACTAAACGGTAGGTTAATAATTATGTATCTTAAAAGTAATTTAAATTATTAGCTAAATCAAATTTATTTAAGGATAATATTGGAATGATCATGATAAATTAGCATAATATATTTCTATCACCCATGACAATGTGTGCATCAAATAATGCATCAAACTATTACTACTTTAATATATTATACATCAGGAATAAATCACATTAAAATTTTAATTTTGAGGTAGGTACTCGTAGGTGTAGTACACGACATAGGTATAATTATGATGTTACTGCGAAAGATATAAAATCGTATTTCTCTTCCTGGTTGGATCGAATGTATGTCAAGGGGTCATAAGTAAGCATGGCTTATCTCAATCAAATGAGGTCAGAAAATTATAACATCTTAGTAAACATAACATGTTATAGAGTGATGATCATTTTTAGGGATCCTTACGCCAATAGAGAAAACGGAGCCCTATATTGCTGTTCTCCGTCCGTCCGTCTTGCGAGTTTAGCGACTAAACGGAATGACATACAGACTGCAAAGTATTATGTACATAACTGTATTTTTTTTACCCAAATCCAAATATCGCCTTTAAAATTGTTTTTAGGGCGGCTCAAGTAAAGGGAGTATACGCGTATAAGCCTCGCTATACAGCGGGGCAACACCGCCAGCCTCCTCGGGACACTCCCTGCAGGGAGCGACGTAGGTACATATTTTATTTGTAAAATAGTTAGTTATTTTGTAATTTTAGCTTAAGCATTTATTTTAGTGTTATTTTAGTATTATTTTATTTTGAATAAACTACATTTCAAGTAAAGGGAGTTGATAAAAAAATATATTTTTGTAGCTACCTCATCGTGATTTAGAGCTCTAGCACAGAATACTTAATAGTACCTTTAGTAGTCGTCAATATTAGGCCGCTTTTGTTACCAGGTCTATCTCATGAACGGTATTATCTAGGATAATGAAAAATGGCTAGAATATTGGCCCCATTCTCTATTTGAACAACTAATAAGTACTAAAACTTGATAAACTTATAATAGATTGTAAGTTGTGAGTGTGGCGAGGCCCGACTCACACTTGGTCGGTGATTTTTTGAACACATATTTAATATGAATAAATCCTGACGTGCAAGTTATGGGTTATGAAAGTATACAAACAATGAAATACTGTTAATATATAGCATGGAAATTATTTCAATAACACAATTTCTATGAAGTATTCGCACAGCTTGAGGTCTAATATATTTAAATAATTACGCGGTTTTTAAAAAAAAAATACGTACCTATTACCGTTAGGGAGAGAAAACAAAGTTTTGCCTTTCATTGGTATTATCGAAGTATCAACAAGATTTCTTCTAGTCTAAGTATTAAATGGTCTTTCATTAATCTACAGGATTTTCATTAATCTACAGGACGACAAAGCCGACTTACCTTAGATTCGGTGCCGCGATGTGTGGTGTTCCCTTGCCAGAATCTTCTTGAAAATCCCTTTATGTATCCAGTAACGGATTGTTGGTAGCCAAAGCCAGGATTCCAGCAGAGAGACCCGTAACCAAAGACCCACAGGGGTTCTTTTCTGACTCCCTCAGTTTGCTCCATGATCGACACATTGTTTGACAAAGCTTCTATTTTATTATTATTAATTTCTTTACTATTTTCCATGACTGGTAAGATGTTTCCTGTTTCCCAACAATAAACGCGTCTATTTCCAAAAATCACCTTGCAAATTCTAGTAATATTCCGCAGCTGTACCGTGTGATTTTAAATTAGGAATTATAGTGAAAGCATGTAAATTGAGAGACTGCGGAATTTGCAAGTTTTGGGACACTTTTTATTCTACTTGTGTCTCATAATGGGTATTTGGATTACGCGTGATAAATATTAAACTTAGAACAGGAATGTGAAAAGATATGCGATTTATAACCATTATTTGCGCTGTACGACTGTATACTGAGTGACAAATAATCGAACGAAGGATCCGTCGAGTTTCACCGAGAGAGAGAGAGAGAAGGCGTGAGAGGGACGGATTTTACGGAGATTACGTTTCGATTTACTCGCGAAAATGAAAAATGTCTCTTTAATATGTTACAACAATTAATTTACATTTAATATATCAATTTTTTGGTTCACTTAGTACCTAAGAAAAGAAATGTAAAAAATGTAAGATGCGAAATATAATTTCCACGATCAAAAGACTACCTATACTTGGAACACTTGGAATGGAGCGTTATGATAAAATATTTTTGTTCTGACAACTCATTTTCCTTGACCAATCAGTACAACAGCTGTGTGACGTTTGGCTAGCTGATGCAACTCATGAAATTATTTCTGCATTTTTATTTAATTTTAGTTTCAAAACTTTTGTGTAATGTATCATTGTTGTATTCTGGTATATCTAGGTATATACTTATTATGTAGACTATTTCCAAGTTTGAAGATGATAAATTACTAAGTATATTGCTTTAGTCTGTAATTTGTATATTAAAATAAGTTTTCTTTCTGTATTAAATGATTATTCAGAATAAAATTTACAACATGACACCTACAATTATAGCAGGAGTAGGTACCTACTTTACTTTTTTTATTGTATAAGGAGAGCAGACAAGCAAACGGGCCACCTGATGGTAAGTGGTCACCGTCGCCCATAGACATCTCACCTAACTATATCTTTGTAGGATTTTCGGTGCACAACTAACCTTGCGAGGACATATGGATTACCTCATGTGCAGGTAATTACGCTGGCTCTCAAACCGAAACACAATGCGAGCATTGTTGCTTTGCGGCAGTAATAGGTAAAACGGTGGTACCACCCCAGGCGATCCTGCACAGCAGGATCTACCACTTCAGCCACAATTACTGCTTATTGTACAGTTTATTTTTGAACGAGATGGATTGAAAGCAATACTGGCGGAGTTATTTCAATTCCGGTCGCTGGCCACATTACAGAAACACAGGTGTTCTATAATTAATATACATAATAGGATGGTTATATTGGTATTAATAGATAATTAGTATGCAATGTATATGTCGTAGCCACATTGCGTAATGGCGCATTTCAGGACGTGCGTAGTCATTTCACGAAGTGCTAATAAAGTTAGACAGATACTATAATAGTTCATGAAATGCCTACGCACTTCGTGAAACGCGTCATTCATTACGTGAAACGTGTCTACGACATAGACATATATATTAAGACGAAGTAAATAATATAGGTGTATATATAGGTAGAAATAAAACGGCAGCTTCGATATAATGGTCCATATATTTGACAATGAATAAATCACAAGTGTATACTTTAACATTTAACATATATTTGGAGAATTAACAGTGAATATTTTTTTTGCCTTTATTTTAATACGTATAGGTACGACTATGTACCTACCTGTTCTAAATTGTGGAGGTCCACACCAAAAAGTTACTTGTGGGAGTAATAATGTTTTGCTATTAAAAAAAACCTGCCAAGTGCGAGTCTGACTCGCACACCGAGGGTTCCGTTCTCAAAAGAATATTTTTTTCGTCCTGAAAATACATTATTTTAATTATTATTTTTCTCAATAGGTAATCATAAATATTTAGACTTTGAATGAATGAATGAATACTCTTTATTGCACAAAATTAGTGTGATACAATGCGTACAAAACGATTACTACAATCTAGGCGGTCTTATCGCTAAAAGCGATCTCTTCCAGACAACCTTCTGGTGGAGTAATTTTGGTGGAAAAAGGTAGATTGTGCATCGTTTACAATAATATATATAATAATACAAAAGAGAGCAAAAATTTTAGGTGTTTACTTTACACCTACCCTCAGGGAAAAAGCTTTGCTTTATTTTCCTAGAATACATATAACACCTATCAGTAGTCAATACAACTAGTTTCAGATTTATTATCGTAAAAACAAATATCTTTTTTTTTTCATTTCTCAAAAGTTGTAAGTTTATTAATAAATATTTTATCTCTTCTAAGTCGTGATCATTCTAAGGAATTAATCACATAGAACGACTCACGTGGCTGATATAATGAGGCGGTTTGCCATTGCCTTCCCCATTTCACACACTGGTTTCTCAGTATGCGAAACCTCCTCACGATGTTTTCCTTCACCGTCAGTGCAGTCGGTAAATGTACGTAAATCTTTCGAAAAAACCGAAAAACTCATTGGTGCATGGCATTGCTTGGTTTCGAACTCGGACCTCCCACATGGTCCGACGTCCTAGCCACGACGCCACCGACGCTCTATTTTATATTTCCTGTAAAATATAGGAGATTATCTATGAGTCCGAATTATTTCAGATTTTTCGGCTTGCATACTTCGGAGATAAGGGGAGGAACGGCAATTTTTCGGCCAAGAGTCAAAAACTATAGCACATAAAATAAAATAAAATGTGATTTGCAAATAAAGCCCTTTAATATGATACCCCACTTGCCCCACTTTCAGATTTCGAAACACTTTCAGACCCCATTTTTCTTAGAAAAAAGAATTATTTCCTAATTTATTTTACTTGGGATAGATGCGGGCAAGTAAGTTCTACAACTGTGCAAATTTCAAGTCGATAGCTTCAGTAGTTCATGAGAAAAATAGCTGTGACATACCGACAGACGGACACCGAAGTCTCACCATAGGGTTCCTTTTTTTATTAACATTTTGGTTCAGAACCTTAATAATCGGAAGCAAATGTTACCTTTTGGTGTGGACCTCCACAATTTTGATTAAAATGTAACTAGGTATTCTACACTGACGTTTAAAGCACAAAGGATGTCACTAGTTAATTATTTCACAATTCAGAATTCCTCTTACACTGTTTATAAAATACGTTCAGTTGATACCTACTTCATTCTTAAAAAAAGCAGCTCGTAATACAACCAATTGCAAAGACAATAAAAATGTAATGTCAGGTTTCTATCTCAGGTGTTCGGAAAATATCCTGCCTTAATTCTGATTGACAGATGTGCTTGAATCTTAAAACTTTCAGATAAAGTCGTAAACCGAATACATAAACAACATTTTACATAATACATATTAAGTGTTCGCAGTGTGTTTGAGTGTTTCTTAATTTCGGAAACAGTTTCAGCCCGAGTTGGTTCTTACATGTATCAGATGCAGACGTCCGGAAAAGTTACAGTCCCGCGAATCAATTAACAATATCAGAAAGTTCTGAAAAATATCTTATTCTAAGTTATCCAGACGATTTGATTAAATGAATTTTAGGATATAATTCCGAACATCTGAGCCAATATTGCGACTAGCTAGCTGCAGCTTGTGGCTTTAATCCTGATTGTTTTCTGACTACCTGTTCAGCTTCAGCTTGCGGCTTCAATCCTGATTGTTTTCTGACTATCTATAGGTATAGGTACAGCGTGAGTTAGCCCACCTCCTACCTACACGACAGTGACGTAGGTACAGGTGTAACAAAACACTTATTACTTGCGGGGATAATCTGTGTAGCAGAACGAGTTTTACAAAAATAGTTTTGAATTTTTTTTATTTTTGAGGGGTATACGACATTTTGCAAATTATCGTTATGTGATGGAATGAGATGAATCTTACAACGTGCTAAGTGGCAAATGGTCAAATACAGGTTGAGTTACACCCGATATACCTATATAGGTAGGATTGGTAGGTTTTCTAAATATGAACGAAGAACCTACTATTAAACAAATATTTAAAATGTAATTTTATGGGAAATGAGGACATACAGAACAGATACGATAATATTACAACTCTTCTGGATTACACTTGTCTTGTTTTACATTTCATGTTTTTTAGTTTATGAAACATTTGTACCTAAAATGTCTTCCAATAGAAATTATGGACAATGTAAACAAACCTTTCAGTCCATATTTCTCCACGAACTTATCACAATAGACGATCAAACACGGTCTAATTCACCCATTTTAATTTGCCCAAATCTGGTGTAGGTACCCAAAAATCTCCTTTCCCGATAGTCGATGGATAGTTACCTGCCGATATATTCAGGTAACTAATTAGGTGCAGTTTTTGACGTAAATTCGATGAACGTCTTACGATTAATTTAATTATTTCGCAAAGATTAATCGAATTCACGAAATAATAAAACCTGCGGTAGTAGCTCCGACTTCTACCCGCCCCTATAACTATTACTTTTTTAACTTTTATATTTTAGTTACACGAAGCTCTCGAAAGTACACATTTTTCGTTAAACACTTTTGACCCCCTTAACTTAACGTAAGACGTTCATCAAATTCACGTCACTTTTTGCAAACCTTGTTGTTTTGGGGAATTAATACATCGACTATTTACCAATATCTGTTTGTAAACTCAAGGAATCTTGAACTGGGAGATATTTCAGAACATTTATCTACTGGGTTGATACAACAATTATAATAGTAATCGATGAGTATTGATGATTTGTGACAACAGACAATTCTATGCATGCATCACCTACTTTATTTTATCTATCTAGCTATTGATTTCGACACTGAATCCACCTGTGTTGTTTGCATATCATTAACATATTTCGCCTCAAATGGGTATAGGATTTAGACCCTTTTATACCCGGGCTTTGATCTACCTACGGGCCCTTACGGATTTAATTAATTTATGAACATGGAGACAACATTGATATAACATTTCTTCTACTAATATGAATATGTAGGTAAAATATGTATATGTCGCAGGTAAATAGCCGAATCCCCTAGCGATTTGGGGTTTATTGGTAGTGATGGATGGTAGATTAAAACTAATAATGAGGGATGAGATTGGTTGGAGGAGGGGTGGCTGTAAATATTGCTTGTATGTAGGTACCGTTCTTTATCTTTTTAAAGAGTAGGTAGTATGGAGGAAAGAACCCTGGGGAACCCGTCCTCCCTTCATACACTCCACCTTCCGCCAAAGGTGGTCCGGACCCTCAGAGTAACAGTTCTCCCCAGTCTTGGACTGTCTAGGAGATTCGGCTATTTCCTTGCGACATATATAAAATATGTATCTTAGTAGCTATTGATTTATCCGCTCATAAATAGGTTCTATATTGTTATAGGTAGGTTATTTTCGTTATTCAACATTGAGACAACATTAAAAGAACACGTCTGCTACAAATATGAATAGGTAAATTACATCTATTTTCGTTCAAGAACACGGAGACATCATTGCGATAATATTTCTATTACAAATATGAATAGGTAAATATTAAACCATTGATTTCAGCGCCCAATAATACTACCATTCTGTACGCGTCTGCAATTTTTACGTTAATGAACACGGAGACAACATTGACATAATTTTTCTATTACAAATATGAACAGTTAAATATGTATAGCCATTGATTTCTGCACTCAATAATACCATTCTGTACGCGTCTGCAATTTTTACGTTAATTAACACGGAGACAACATTGACATAATTTTTCTATTACAAATATGAACAGGTAAATATGAATAACCATTGATTTCTGCTCTCAATAATACCATTCTGTACGCGTTTGCAATTTTTACGTTAATCGACACGGAGACGACATTGACATAATATTTCTATTACAAATATGAATAGGTAAATATTATAACCATTGATTTCTGTGCTCAATAATACCATTCTGTACGCGTCTGCAATTTTTACGTTAATAAACACGGACAACATTGACATAATATTTCTATTACAAATATGAACAGGTAAATATATATAGCCATTGATTTCTGCGCTCAATAATACCATTCTGTACGCGTCTGCAATTTTAACGTTAATGAATAAGGAGACAACATTACTATAATATTTCTATTACAAATATGAACAGGTAAATATGTATAGCCATTGATTTCTGCGCTCAATAATACCATTCTGTACGCGGCTGCAATTTTTTACGTTAATGAACACGGAGACAACATTGACATAATATTTCTATTACAAATATGAACAGGTAAATATGAATAGCCATTGATTTCTGCGCTCAATAATACCATTCTGTAGGCGTTTGCAATTTTTACGTCAATGAACACAGAGACAACATTGACATAATATTTCTATTACAAATATGAACAGGTAAATATGAATAGCCATTGATTTCTGCGCTTAATAATACCATTCTGTAGGCGTTTGCAATTTTTACGTCAATGAACACAGAGACAACATTGACATAATATTTCTATTACAAATATGAACAGGTAAATATGAATAGCCATTGAATTCTGCGCTCCATAATTCCATTCTGTACGCAGCTGCAATTTTTACGTTAAAACAGAGACAACACATTGACATAATTTTTTCTACAAATAGTGTAGATAGTTTTAGATTTATCTACACTATTTTGCATTTTTAATTGCACACTGAAACTATTGTATTGCATGCAAGTTTTATCACAAGCAAATATAGATAGATACAGGGTGCAATACAAATCCCTATGTCGCCGTATACGAGTAATTGGACTAACTGGCTTATAGGGTAATGGTCTTATGTTAATATTGGACAATGGTGATGACGATATACGAGTAACTAACGGGCCAGTGCGGATTTCATTAACATATGGATATGGTGATAACACTGATATAATAAGTACATCTATGGATATGAATATGTTAGTATTGTTTATTTACTGTTTTGAGTACATAAGTACGTATATCTAATATTCTGTGTACTTAATATAATAATAAATCCAGTTATTATTATGTAAACGTTCGAATCAAACAACACCATAAATTCGAGTGTAGGGTGGAATATTGAATCATCGATATTTAAGTACTAATAGTAATCGTAAGCATAAAAATTATAATGCTGCATTGGACGAAAAGACTAATTAATTACTCTAATTAGGTACAAAGTTTATGTTATGTGATGTGAGTCGTCTTTTTACAATTTCTGTAGGCAAATGCTTCATCGAATCTTCGCTCATTCAAAAATAAAACAACTTCAAAACAACTTTTATGTAACTCCTGCTCGAACTTTTACTTGTGAGAAAACCCTGCGATATGTGCCACATTAATTAATAACATTAACACACTAATGCGATAATGTTATTAGTCACGAGAATACAAACAAACTAAACCTTCCAATCGAAAGATTTTATCACATTTATTTTAACATTACAGTTTCATTTATTTAACGAAAGCTTTTTCCATGATCAAGAATTACTTCCAAGAATAGTTACGTCCGTGAAACAATTTATTAATTTGGCTCCTCTTTGACTCTGTTTTATAGACAGAGCTCTCAGAGCCATGACCATGGACTGGTCAATGGAATTCTAAACTGCTTTAGTTATTGTTTTTCTGTTTATTTTTTATTTTATTATTTCTCACAGTTGTTACATAAAATGTCGCGTGTGTCACGTGCGTCAAGGGCTAAACTAACACACAGTGCGATAATTTGGCCCTTACCACACACGTTACACAATCTACTATTACATGACACTTTTACCTATGTAGACTGAAGTATATATGAAACATTAACGAACCATATACAATTGTGTGTAATTCATTTATCGGTCCTATTTAGGACAGAATTCGTTTAGATTAAGTATAATTATATTACTGGTACCTACTCAACAAGAACGGCACCAATATTTTGTGAATTAAAATAGGTAACTAACATCATAATCCATACATTTATTAAACTCGATATTATAATGTTCACAAAAATTCAAATAATTTATGTACAAACTATATTTATTTTGCGATATATTTGGCATAATATTTTCTCATTAAAATAAACTGATACTGTATGAAGTTCGTATTCCTTTGGAAAAGACCATGCACCTTCCAATTACTACCAATGATTAACATTGATATGATCGCAATCTAAATCAAACAAAAAAACCTTCTTTTATATTATATTCCCGGGAATGATCATGGGGTAACTTCATACAGATCAAAATTATTACATAGTGTGTGATAACGGTTATCAGCTTACAGTCCTAAATATCATATTTACAATCAGACTTTTTACAATAGAACGTCTTAATGACGTCAATATATATTTATACTTACTACATAATTTCACACAAGTATGCGCGTGGGCAACAGGCAGCGGTATGCTAAATTTTACGTCATCATTAGATAGCACTCACTGCCAGTCGCTCACACGTTATACTATGATGGACTGTATTATTCAATGTTACGTTCAAAATTTTAAGAATAAATTACTAATATTTGAAATTTTTATTATGTACCTATATGTATAGTTTGATATTTAAAGTATAATGTAAAATGAATAGAAGGGTAATATTTACTAAATAATAATTTAATACTATTTTCCTGAACACAGGACAGGTACGGTTATTATGTTTTAAAATGAATATTTATATAGGTAAGTAAGTATATAATTATAATATGACTAGTGATATGTAACGATAACTTTACATATGGTATGGTAAAACAGACATCTTGATTTTTAAGAATTTGAGATTGCATATTTTATTCAACAATTAAGGTCTAAAACGCGATTGATTAATCATTAATGTATTTTAATGTTTTGAGTATAACTGCTTTAATTTACACACTGCACCGTGAAGGCTAACTAATATAAAATGTATATTTATAAAATAAACTAAAATATAGTTTATCTAACTGATAATAAACTAAAATATCTTATAATAGAGTCAGCTTTTTGGTAGGTCCCTTTATGAGATTATCGATAGGAGTACAGAAGAAATAACAATAATAATGGAGGTAGGTAAACAGCTAGAATAAGTAAAACTTAATTTTATTTTCGCATGTGATGTTATTATTTATATGTAAGTACTTACTTATTATTTTACTTTTAATGTCTATACCGGTTTACTCTATAACTTGAATTTGCCTATTCTAAAATTATGTATTGGTAAATATCTGAACTTCTATATTTATCCACATAGGTAAATAATAGTAATTACTGTTTTGTTCATACATGCGGTTATAATATCATCTTAGAGAGTTTTCAAAGAATGTTAATAATATGATTATCATACATAATAATCCGTGACCACCATCAGTGATCCATTCAAATACTATAAATACCTACAATCATCATTTGATAAAACATTGAGTGGCTCATACATTAAATAAATAAGCGTGTAAAACAATATTTTAATACATTACTTAGTTATTTTATTTAAAACATCGAATGTGCAGTGAAATGTTGTTAATATATCTAATAGCTTTGTCTCGTGCGAGTGTATTAGAATTTCTACTTAAAAATTAAACATATTTACAGGAATGACGTTTTTAAACGGCGTACTTAAGCTGGGTCCAATATGGATTCAACTTAAGTGGAATGCTTGGATCATACATTCGATTCCGGTCCATCAGTAGTATGTTTAAAAGAAGCACGGATCCTGGCCAAGTAAAGAGCGCAGATATGGCCATAGCACTTGTTATACCATTCTGGTGTGCGTCCCCTGAAATAATAACGACAAAACAAGAGGATAATATAATTGGCACTCATTTAAAATCCATTCGCTTAAATAAGCTCGCTACAACCAGTTTGATTGCGGGACGGGGGTATTTAAATATAAAATAGGAAATTTAATAATACACAAATGGAACCAATCGCCAGTCTGCGTCCTCTGTTGTCGCGGCGGCTTCCTTTGACTAGCGGCGGAGGCGCGAACGCGAGCGGCATTTTAAAGAGCGAGCTTATTTAAGTGAATGGACTTTAAGTACTATAAAAATCATTGAAATATTTTATCTTTGGATAGTACGAGGCACCTAGAGATCCTAGAGAAAACAATAAGTAATTCGAAATCTGGGCACGTATATTATTCCGTTTAGAAGCTAGACAAAAGCAGCTGAGACAAAAGAACGGATGGACAGACGGAAGACTCAGTGACAGCAATAGGGCTCCGTTTCTCTGTTATGTTATGTTTATGTCACTTATTGCACGACCTTACAGCTTGGGCGAGGAATGGGTTATCCTACCAGGTAACAGAGACCGCGCTAACATTTAAATTGGCCCAGTAATCGAGCCTAACCACTTTTAGCTCACTTCCCCTACCTGATTTAAATTTGTCGAAAATTAACTGAGGCGATCAATTGTTATGAGGACTCGATTCAACTTACATAGTATCAACTCTAGCCAAGTGTACGAGGCGACTGCGTCCTTTGCCGGCGGGCTGAGCCAGATATCGTGAGGCCAAGACGACGCCCCTAGCACCCTCTGTTGGCGGTTCTCCATGAGCAACTGATGTTTCGGCGACTGCACACCAACCACCGCCACCGCTACCACCTTGCTGCCATGACCTGAAACCACCGCACCGTCTCATTCATTTTAGCTGTACCTATATTTCGGTTCTACGAATAACCAACACGACTTTCTGGACTTGACGACTGTGTAGTTTAAATTAGTACCCGTGCGCAGGTATGACGTCACAACAACACCCATAGGACCTTGTTAAAAGACGAATTTGACCTCAGTTGTTGAAAAGTGGCGACGCGACGAGGTCGTCTTAATCATTCGAGCTAATTAATTCTGAACTTGAAAACTGAAAAACCGGTGTGTACGGAAAACACCTTGGCCTAGATGGTATAAAGCCATCTCATGTCATCTCATCAGCTATTTAGTGTCCCCACTGTTGGGGCACAGGCTTTATACTAGCATAGGTATAGGTATATTTAGACTCTGTAAATATGTCGGTCATTTTTTCGACTCCTATTTTTAGACACCTCATACGAACTATTCTTCACGCAATATATGAAACAATAAATAATAATAATACGAGTACAAAACGGCAGTATACATATTCTCAGACTCTCATTATTCATACCAGAACATCTGAATTTAATCAATCCCTCAGGAAGGAAGGATTACGCTACCTCTGTCTATAAGTACCTAGGTAGGTACATAACGTAGGATTTGGCATCTGACCGTAAAACACAATAATCCCTCGGTGGCAGGTTCATGTTGGAGGCCGTTATGAACTGGAACACCTCAGCGTTTGTGCCCAATTTCTCGGCCACACGCCATTTCACCAGCGAGTCGTCCCAGATATGCCGCTCTCGGAGTATCCTGCAAAAAGAAATGTTCTAAGAACTTATCTATTGTACAGTCCATGAGCTCTTTACATTTGGTCAAGTACTGAGGCGAGTGCAAGTATAGTGGCGAGTAGACTCCACGGCCACTCGCCATTCTACTCGCCACTGTACTTGACCAAATGTAAACCGGCCATTAGAAAGGGATTCGGCTCTTATAAGACTACGGTTATTGACGGCGATACGCGAATGTAAGAGAGATACCGTTTTTACCCCATACCCGAATCACTTTCTAAGAGCTCACAAACTGCAGCACAGCAGTCCAACTGTTAGAATACAAATATTTGTCTAACAGAATGGAACTGTAGCAATTAAACAATCAAATTCCATTCGCTTAGATACAACCAAGCACTCTAAAAGAATGAATTTTTTAGTTGAACAATATGGAACGGACGATATAAACATACAAAATAAGTACAAATCGTACAAAGAACTGTGAAAGTAACTAAACCTAAAATCATAATAATCTTTTTTTTGATTGTTTATGAAATGCTTAAAATGTTATGATAGTTGAGATATCGAAAAACGAATTTTAGATCCTTCTTCAGGATGTCCATGTCCATGTTGATAGATGGAATAAAAAAAAAGAAGTCAAATACCGAATTGCGATAAGGGGTCGCTATCGGAACACCCACATAGTAAATCCACTAGCAGGTAAGTGTCATTCTCGTAAAAACTATTAAAGTTTTACCGTTGCATAACTTCCTGGGGTGGCGCTTCCACGTCTGTGGTAGCCCTCCATAGCCGTAGGGGGTGACCATCCCCAACTTTCTTGCAGCATAGTTCGACGTGTGGAGCTGCTCCCGACACTGACATCCAGCCTCGGGTTCTGAAACATTATTCAGATCAGTTAAGTACATAAATATCCATGAACGAAACAAGTAAAGTCCATTCACTGAAATAAGCTCGCTCTTTGAAAACGCCGCCGCGCCCCTTGTCAAACGATGCCACCGCGACAACAGAGGATGCAGACTGCCGATTACTTCCGTTTGTGTATTATAAAATTTCCTTTTTTATATTTAAACACACGCAGTCGCGCAATCAGTTTAGATGTACCGAGATTATTTGAGGGTATGGACTTTTAACGAGGTGAATATATATTTTATTTATGTCGAGCCAAGTTCATATTTCGCTCAAAATCTCACAAACAAATCATAGTCGCTCTATCAGAAATTGATCATCATTTTAATAATTATTGCATTTCGATCTTTGTTAATTTTTGTTGATTAGCGCGTAGCCAATGCCATATTATCGAATCTTCTGGCTCGAAACATCCAGAGCATCAAACTATTCGTTGTCAAAATGTACAAAATACTCACAGGTATTTCACATTATTTATTGTAAGTAATTAAACATTTATTAAATTACATATACTATAACAATATCATGGCTAAATATTTTGATAGTTGAATTTGCATATTTTTTGTTTTATTATTACGCAGATCAAATTTTCGAAAAAATATTTCCTGGATGAAATAAATAGTATTTAGGTTCTATTTCAATTTATAAAGAACCTCTATTACCTACACTTTCACATTTGAAATACTTACCTATCACTTAGTTGAACCACAAAAACTAAAGGAATATCAACTATACATATATAGATTGAACTTTAGGTAAAGTAGAAGCACATATAGTTTTTTCTTCCTAAATTATAGGCTATCTATTTTGTTAAAACACTAATTTTAACACCAACTAATAATAGAAACAAAGATGATAATAAACACGAAAACATACACCTACGTGGCCATGTTATTTCAATACTAATGAAATGAGAATGGTGTGCATGATAAACTGAATTCATTGATGAAAATGTATTGTACTACATTACAATTCTGTTCTTTACTATTAAATTAAACTCCTAAAACTGTACTGGTATAACCACATTTAATATCATATAGCATGTATATCAGGTATAGAAATGCTAAATATTTTGCTGACATGAGCATATAGGTAAAGTACTTAAATTATTTTTGTTGAAAAACGATTTAAGTACTTACTCGTACATTCAAATACTTCTTAAACTGTATTATTATTATCCAAAATGAGTAAAGCACAGAATTGTAATCTGCCAAATACTCAGTGATGGTGAATTTCTTTCTAAACACCAATGTCTCACCTCTTTCCTGATCGGCCACAGACTCTAAAAAAGCATGAAACATGTTAGAGTCTATATGAAAACGATTTGTACTCACTAGAAGAAAACTTCTAGATATATATGGTCTACTTCAATAAGTACTCGTATTCTACAGTAAAGACTGCAACGCACTCGTATTAATTAGTAGAGAGAGGATGTGAAATTAGTAACAGTATTAAAACATCGTCTTACTTTTCTTTGGCTTCTTTTAGTAAAGCTTTTATACAGGCTTGCTGGAAACCCTTCCAGTCTTGGTTGAAGTCTGCTCCTAATTCTTCTAAAGCCACCTAAAATTGAATAAGGTTTAAATTATTTACAATAGTTTTCTGTCAGAAAAAAATACGATATGTTGTCATAAATTGTATCCTTACCGGCACGCTTTCTTCGAAATAGTTGAACTTGCACCTTGCCAGCATATCGGCAGGTGCTAGAAACAGCTGCTGGTGTTTTTGTATCAACAGCAATAAGCATGCATGAGCGGCCCGACTCTCGCTTATCTGCCTTTGATCGGCCACGCTTTCTATAACCATTCTGAAATAGGTATTGAAAATTTCATTGTTAAAGAACCTTCCTTCTGCTTTCTAGCAGACACTCAATAATGTCCTCTATAGAAAGAGTCAATGCCTTGAAATCAGGTTTTTTCGTTACAAACACTATCAATTTCGAATAGTGAATCGTTCTCGCAAATTGAAATTGAAATTCTGAGTTATCTATAGCGATACCGGTTAGCGTGAGAAGTCAAGTCATGTTAGTAATTTTCATTTGTACTTAGGTATAAGATGTTTCAGGCTTGAATATTCTCTAGGCCAGCTTCGTATCTGCGTAGTAACTGACTCTTTAAAATAGTTCATATTTTAATCGCGTTTTTACCTATTAGAGTTACCCTCCTTAGTACTGCCAGTCTGCGGCGGAGCGTGATGAAGCCTTAGCAAAGTGGGAGCCAGACATACGGCTAAGTTCGACGCCGTCATTTGGTTCACTTCTGATTGTTCGGCAACCTGCAAGAACCGATAGCCTAGGTAAGTGCTTTAGTGTTCAAGTCGATTCAATGTGGGTAATCGTCGGAACAAGAATAAACCGGTAGTTGATTGAAATTATGAAAATTATTTTTTTCGGAGTAGGTATTTAATTAGTAAAAGTTTTTATTTATTTTTATTTATCTGAGTTTGATGGATAAAATGACCATTTGTCAAGTTATTATGAAAGTTCATTTAAATTATCAAACGTGATGGCTTACAGCACCCTGCTGCAGTAACTTCTTTACTTACACTTCTTTGGTTACACTATAAAAAATCTCAAAAAAATGTGAAAATAAGTCAATGAGATGCTGACCATATCCCATTCACATTTTGAATATATTGCACACGATGAAAATAGATATGACGTAAATGAATGTGAGCAATACAAACCTCAAAAAGGAATATTAGCAGAGATTGTAGAGCTTCCAGATGTTCCTCAGGTAGCAATAGTAAAGCGCACTGCACGGCGTCAGGTCTCAGCGGCTCCGGTACATCTGTAAGACACCAATTAGTATAGTCATTAAATGAGTAGTGTTCATATGAAATCAAATAATCTTATAATCAAATAATCTTAGTATATTTTCTCATTTATAAATCTGTTTTGTTGTATAAAGAAGATAATAAATATTTTGTAAATAAAATAGATAATATGGCAAAAATTTTAGGAGCTGACCGTCAATACAAAGGGTGTAACAAAAAACCCTTCCTATAGTCTCGAAAGAGGGGTATTCAGTATCGATATAACTGAACAACTTGCACAATGGGGCCAACTCTGAAATCGCGAAAACAAAGTCAGCTGTACATACATTTCAGTCGTGTCATTATAGGTATTGAGCTTTTGTATGGAACGGCTGCTGCTTTTTTTTCGCGATTATTGTGAATTCTCAATAATCTATAAAACCTTACAGGAAAATTATAGCATACTTAATTATTTCATAAAATGTGCCGCTGATTGTTTCTTGCGCAGTTTCTTTTCTGTCATATAACAACTTACTTGCAGTGGTTGAGTAAAAAAACGACTTTGTAAAAATGTAATTTAAGGTACTTACTTATAATAAAATTTGTAGATTTGATATGAAATTATAGCGTCCTAGGTTTTACCGGTTTTATATATTGATACATCTGTATTAGTTTCTAAGCTATTGTGATCAAAACAAGTAAAAGGTTATTTGCGCAAAATTTACATTACGTAATATGTAATAGTGCGGATCCTTATAGACGCAGCGAGGCTTGATTCGCACTTGGCCGGCATTTTTCTTTTGAGGTACGGAACCAATAATAATAAATTAAAAGTAGAATCAGAAGTAGAAAATTGAGAAGTAGAATCTACTTTATATTAACTTACGTTGGAAAATCGCAATGAATGTTTCGCTAAGTTTATTAGTCAACAATGCATCAGGCAGTTCTCTGAAGTACTGTTTCACCATATCAGCCACGTCATGCGCTTGGGATCCATCGAAGTTCAAGCTCGATTGAGTTGGATCAATGGTGTTTATATTCTCTATGGCGAAAGCTGCGTTTACAGCACCCGCGGCTTCAACCATGGTACGGAGCTTCGCTATTCGAGATTTAACTCCTGCTTTCCTGAAAATGCCCATCTGAAAGATAGAAAAAAAGAGCAATAAATATACAATGATTCGGTTTCTATTTCCGTGTACATAAACGAAATTGTTGGTCGATCGATACGATGCGTATGTATATGTAAGTATTGAGTATGTAGATTTTCCACTTATTTATAGTTTGTAGGTTACTTTTTAGGTACTACCTAAAGTTACGTTATGTTTGTAAGAGGAATTAAATCGCTATCTTTTCGGGGTCAAAACAAGCAGGACCGTACCGCGTCGTAAGAAAATTTAGCCGTTTCTTTATTAATTTTGAATAGCATCGGCATTGTACGACTGATTACGCTGTACTCTTATCATTTGAACGTTTTTCTATACCAATTTATTTATAGCGAAAAACAATGAATAGATATAAAATATTGGTAACGAGGTGGTGTATATACCTACAAGAAAAGAACGTCCTACCTGATCCAAAGCATTGATCTTCAGCCAGTTTAGAGCGTACTGAATAGGCTTTGGCAAAGAGTGTCCCGTTCTTTGTAGAGACGTTGTCAGCGGAACTCCGAATACTGTCTTGTCTGAAAAGAGGACGAAATCGTGATAAACAGTTGTCTTTATGTACAAGAATAATTTTAAAGTAAATTCCAATTAATCTGGCTTCAATGGTAAATAAACCACTATTTTTATTTCGCTTGCTAGGCTACTAAAATAAATTAGAATTGCAACTGCTACGGAACGGCAAGGTCCCAGGTTAAAATCCTGTTCGCGGATTTTTTTCACCCTTTTTATAATTTATTTAATACACAGAAAACACGTCTAGTCTGGTTTTCTTTTTTGCCAGGTTCAGTGGAATATAAAGCTTGACCAGAAATATAAAAACCGTCGTCATATTGCGAAATTCAATGAAACTATTTTTTTATTGCAAACTCCATGTCACAAATTGACATGATTATTATTTTCCTGGCCAGGGTATAATAAATTCAATTCGCATTTGCAATTTTACTGCATCGATATGAAATGAATAAATCACAGTCGCATTTTCGCTTATGCATTAAACCACCCTAAATTATTTAAATGTAAATAAAATATTATGATTTGATATTCGATCAAATAAATCAAATCCCGCCTTGTTTCATATTCTTTACTAAGACACCTAATTTCGCTATAGTAGTATTTCATCATCAGCAGCCTATTCTAGTCCACTGCTGGACATAGGCCTCTCCCAGGGCGCGCCATTGAGCCCGATCTTCGGCTCTTCTCATCCAGTCGCTGCCAGCCACCTTGCGCAGATCGTCGCTCCATCTAGCAGGGGGGCGTCCCACACTACGTTTGCCCAAACGCGGTCTCCACTCCAGAACTCGTCTACCCCAGCGGTTGTCGGTTCTGCGACAGACGTGACCGGCCCACTGCCACTTCAGCTTGCTAATCTTATGAGCTATGTCGATAACTTTTGTTCTATGCCGGATCTCCTCATTTCGGATTCGATCCAGCAGAGATACTCCGAGCATAGCTCTTTCCATAGCACGCTGAGCGACTTTCAATTTGTGAACCAATCGCACCGTCAGTGTCCACGTTTCGGCTCCGTAGGTCATTACTGGTAGGACGCACTGGTTAAAGACTCTTGTCTTTAGACATTGAGGTATGGGCGACGAGAAGATGTGACGTAACTTCCGAAATGCTGCCCAACCCAGCTGAATTCTTCTGTCGGCTTCTTTCTCGAAGTTGTTTCTACCTAATTGCACAGTCTGCCCGAGGTAGACGTATTGTTGCACAACTTCGAGGGCCGTACCGTCGACGATAATCGGTCCCGGAACGACATGGTCATTGAACATGACCTTAGTCTTGTCCAAGTTCATCCCGAGACCGACACGTCGTGAAGCAGCATTGAGATTGTCCAGCATTTCTTGAAGGTCCTGCAGCGACTCCGCCATTACGACTATATCATCGGCAAAACGTAGGTGTGAGATGTACTCGCCGTTTATATTGATGCCGTGTCCTTTCCAGTCCAGTGTCTTAAAGACATCCTCCAATGCGTTCGTGAACAGTTTCGGAGATATAACATCTCCCTGTCTTACTCCTCTGCGCAATTGGATGGGTCCTGTTTGCTGGTTCTGTACTTGGACAGACATCGTCGCGGCGTCATACAGACATCTCAACACTTCGATGTATCGCCAGTCGACTTGGCAACGCTGCAAGGACTCTAGAACAGCCCAGGTTTCGACGGAGTCAAAGGCTTTCTCATAGTCCACAAATGCAAGACACAGGGGCTGATTATATTCTTCAGTTTTCTGTATAATCTGCCGCACAGTGTGGATGTGGTCTATGGTGCCAAAGCCTCCCCGAAATCCGGCCTGTTCCGGAGGTTGGAAGTCGTCTAATCTCCGCGCAAGACGATTCGTGATGACTCTCGAAAACAGCTTATATACATGGCTCAGGAGCGAGATGGGTCTGTAGTTTTTGAGCAGAGTTTTGTCTCCTTTTTTGAAGAACAAAACTACAATGCTCCTGTTCCACGCCTCCGGAGTTCTCCCAGAGTGTAGGACGGAGTTGAAGAGCTTCCGAAGTTCCCTCAGTACAGGGATTCCTCCTGCCTTAAGGAGCTCAGAAGAGACACCGTCCTCACCAGGGGCTTTTCCATTCTTAAGCTGTTTGAGAGCCAGCCCGAGCTCGTCCAGGCTAAAATCTGGCAGTTCATCGGTATAGTGTCGGGTTAACGTGGCTCTAGGATCTTCGATTGTCGGTTCAGGCCGCGGAGCATGAGCAGCGTACAGTCGGCCATAAAAGTCTTCGATCTCGGCGAGTATCTCTGGCTTGGAGGTGACGGTCCTGCCACTAGAAGTTTTGAGCTTCGTCAGGTGGCTCCTCCCTAGTTGCTGAACGAACACTTTTGACCCCCTATTCTGCTCTATCGCCTCTTTTATGAGTCGTGTATTGAAGCTTCGGAGGTCGCGTCGTATCAGCTTCCTTATTTTCTTATTGAGTGCCCGTTGTTCTGACGATGTAGCTTGTGTGTTTTCGCGTCTTTCCCTCATAAGTGCCAGAGTCCCGTCCGAGAGCTTCGACTTCGTGCTTGTGCGCTGCAACCGACAAAACCTTACTCCTTCATCCCTAATAGTCCTCACCACGTTTTGGAGATTCTCGTCAATATTATTTGTGGTTTCCAAGGCATCGAATCGGTTTTTAAGTTCTAACTGAAACCGGTCGGAGCCTGCCACGGCCTGGTGCAGAGTAGGTCGGAGCGTGGGCTTCATTAGACGGCGTCTCTCCAGCTGAAAGTCAATATTCAGAGTGCCTCGGACCAGTCGGTGATCACTACCGGTTTTGAACCTGTTGATCACTGAGACATCTCTGAATATGTGCTTCTTATCCGTCATAATGAAGTCGATCTCATTTTTCGTCACAGTATCGGGGCTTTGCCAAGTCCACTTCCTATGGGGTCCCTTCTTAAAGAAAGAATTCATTAAGAAAAGGCCCTCCATCTCCAGGAAGTTAACAAGCATTTGCCCCCTGTGGTTTCTGCCGCCAAAGCCGTATGGCCCAACCCTCGATTCGCTGCAAGTCCGTACTCCCACTTTCGCGTTGAAGTCCCCCATGACAACATTGAAGTGTGCCTTACTGGTGTTGTTTAGGGCTTTGGCTATGTCTTCATACATAGCCTCCACTTCATCATCCGAGTGTGTCGAGGTCGGTGCGTAAACTTGTACAACCTTGAGAGAATATCTCTCGGTTAACTTAAGGACAAGATACGCTACCCTTGTCGACACACTGGAGACCTCAACAACATTGTCTATGAGGGACCTATTGACGAGAAACCCGACACCCCCCTGGGAAAGTTGGTCTCCCTCTCGGAAGTAGAGTAGATGGCCCGATTCAAGGGTTAATGTGTCCTCCCCCTCTCTTCGGACCTCACATAACCCTAGAACGTGCCATCGTATCTTCTCCAACTCTACTTCGAGCTGCGCAATGTGCTCGTCCAGCCGTAGACTTCGTCCGTTATACGTCGCCAGTGCCAGTTTGTTTTGGTAGCCTACCGTAGCCCGGGGATTCTTCGCACCCCCTACCCCACCGTTACCATGGCCGCTACCGTGACCAGGAATAGTGGGGCGGCCGGGAACTGGGGGCCGTTTTCTTTTTGCGCTATTCATTAAGGAGGAAATGCCATAATCGCCACGCTTGGCCTGCGGGTTGGCGATCGCAGTAGCCGGGTCGCTTGCCCCGATGACGCTGCTGCCCGTCATCGTGCTTATGGTATTTTAACCCAGCCAGAGTTTGAGTGGTTATACCGCCACTAGTCGGTCGCCAGGGACTCGTTCGTTAATCGGCAGGATGCACCACGTGCAGGTGAGTTTGACATTTGGAGGTCTAGATGTTGGTGACCCCCCTTACATCCCAATATATATAGTAGTATTTCGCAACGCATCAATTTCACTTGTGCTCTTGTAAGTACCTACTCCTACATAACATTTTTTAATATTGTAATTGCAATGATAATCTTAAATCAAATAGCACAACACTATAAAATACATACAATTGTAAAAATGTCACCAAATTCAAGATCAGTGTAATACAATAATATTACGAGTATAGTATAGATTTAATAAGATACTCATTACTAAACACAGCACATTCAACGCTATAAAATTATTTCATTATAAATATGGCAATAGGGTACATGACAAGTAACATAGGTATATGAAAAGCATTTCATATTTTTTTAAATTATGGAATAGACATAAATTGATGGTCAAATGTGAAAATAGAATTAAAATTTATTGAAAATATATAATAATATAATAGCTACAGGCAATCGAAAATCAGACGGAAGAAGGAGATGGCGCTGCTATGGAGTGACGTCACTCCATACAAACAGGACCTTGGCTACATAAGACTGTTTTGCTAGAAAGGGACAGAGCATCCCGCCACTACTCACTTTAACCATTAATATAGCTGATGTTAGTTAAGATACCAATAAACGGATTACAGATCCATCTTCAGTATGTCCATGTAAGTTGATTGATGCAATAAAAAATATTGTCATGTACCCTATTATGCCGATTTCAAAACCAAATTACCTTTGTAATCCGGGGTCTTGATCTTCCTAATGATTTTGGGCAGTTCCCAGTTCCAGCCAGACTTATGAGATGGGCAGTACCGTTCCATGCATGCGGTGAGTCTCAGCAAAGCGAGTTTCCTAAGAATGTGCAGTTGTCCGCAAGAAAGTGACGACATAGGTCGTGATACTGAAATTGAAAAAGAAGTTCTAGATATTGTACGAGATTGATTTAATTATCAAGTTGAGAGTATGTCGATGTCAGTAGCACAGTGGATAAAAGTTAAAATCCTAACACGAAGGGTTCAGGTGCAGTCCCAGGTTACGTCATGTCTCAACCGACGAAAAAAGTCTTATAAAAGACGAGACAACGTTTTTTTTAACATGATTCTATTTACACCTGTCTCTGCTTGTAATCGTGTCATTCCATTTATAAAGGTTACGTTGGACCAATACATTATATACATTTTGTGTTATCAAAGATGTTTCATACCAATACGTTGATTTGTGTAAAAGACGGCGTTACCTAACGTACGGTTACCAAAAACTTTTTATAAGATTGCTTTGCTTTGATTGTTAGCTGAGTGAGCGATTTCTTATTCGACTATTTTGTTTGTTGGAGTATCTGTTGTATATTACAATGTTTAAATACAAATTTTCTGCTCTACTGGTGAAGGAACATATAATTGTGATAAAACTTATATGTTTGGGTACATACTCGTACATCCAGATGAAATTATTGTGTTAGAGTAAGTATAGGTCACACATTTCCTGCCTATAGGCACAAGAGGATTGATGATTTTTATAAAGTAACAAAGCTTCCACCTGCCCAAGATAAAGAAAATAGTTTAAAAGTAGAAAATTAGCCTACTTTTTAGTTGTAAAAGTTGATAGCATCATTGCAGGCCCATATAGTTTATATTATACATGAGGCGTATTACAAATAAGTAAGTAAGCACACATATTTATTTATCGTTAAGTATCGATCGACAACTGTAACTTTAAAGTTCTACGAATTTCAATCAATCGTGAATAAATTGCTATTCAAACAAACTATGTTTTCGAACAAACATTTATGACATGTAATCATATCACATACTCGCCTCGTACTGGTGGATACTTAGGCTGAGCAACACGTAACGTAATTGGCAATATCACAGGTCGCTCGAAATATCGAATGACAGCGTCACTCGGCTCCCTTCTATCAATGGTGATCGATCACAGTTCTCGATATTAAGTATATTAACATCAGTCACCTCCAGGCGTTCCAAAACTAGTGAATTTCCAGTGAATCCACAAAACCCAAAAAACTGGTTATGACCCACCAAATTATAATAATTTATATTAATTTTAAATAAAAAAATCACTATACCGCATACAAAATGTCGAGACAAAACAAGAAAACGAAAACTGAGCGTGAAAACCGTCAAGTCAAATGCAGAGAGGCAACGCATGTACCGTTTTAAAAAAATATAACAAAATCGGACGAGTCTGCACAAAATGGCGTCAGATCAAAAGATGGTGGATCGAGTCGAAAGTTGAAGCGTTCGCTATCCCCGGTTATTGGACCGCCTGGAATGACTTCTAAACGTCGTATCATGGTGTCATGGTGTCTTGACAACCATGGCCCATCGATGCACATTGAATCCATGTCTGACGGCAGATACCATCTGATTTTTTAACCCCCGACCGATCGAGGGAGGTTGTGTTATAAGTTTGACACGTCTGTATGTCTGTTAGTCTGCTTGTGTGTTTGTCTGTGGCCTAATAACTTAATAACGGATGATCCGATATGGACCCGGTTTTTTAATTTAATAGAGAAATTTGTCGAGTTAGATGGGGTTTTCTCGAACTTAAGTCGCAGGGAATCCTGAGACATTTAAAGAGAAAAAAATATTTAAAGAAGGCGTCCAAAAAATAATTGGAAATGATGTGGAACTAGGAATCTTAAGATAGCTATGGCAAGGCCGAAGGCCGAGCTCCGCGTAGGGCAAAGCCCGGAGCATTCCCCCATCTTCAGGTGCCGCAGGCCTAACCTGCTGAATGTTCTTAGTCATGTCAGATGAAAATTGGATCAGTGGTTCTAAAGTCTTGGAGTATCTTGGGATGTTGGAGTATGATGGGATCTTTGGAACGGTAACAGTTAGGTGGTTCGAGTTTTAACTCAAATGTTTATGACCATGGTGACCTTCCCACATCTGGAACTTTGAGGACCTGATGATGACCAGGAAAAGTACGGGGATCTCCACAATGGTACGTCGGGGGTTTCCTAAATTTTTAATTTAATGTTATTGTTGTTGATTTTATTACAAAAGACTTACGGTAAGTTTCGGGGTCTTTCTGATTAGTAGTAGGTTGTAGTGTGTTGTTAGCTTTAGGTCCCCCGTTCAATGCACTCGTTCTGAATGAGTACCATCTTTGGATGTGATTCCTGTAAGAAATGTAAACTATTAGCCTACTTTGCGACAGAAGCCAGTCACATAATTGCTTTTACATCGCTAAAACTAGAGTTCAACAATTATTAGTATAGTACATATATTAGTAGTATTTTTAAAACAATAATTATCTACACGTCTCAATGTATTAGGACACGCCTTTGTTATAGATACTTCGCAATGCAAGGTTATGCTAATATTGAAATGCATTTTAACTTATACATACTCAAAATATACATACAGGATTTTTTTACATTAAATTATTATAAGTACTAAAGATTAGCTTCAAATTGAAACAAATATATGCACTCAAAAATTACAATTAAATACGAGAATAGGAAGGAAATTTTTGAACAATGCAAAGTGTAACTTATTAATATGGTGATCATGTTGCCAACTCGTCGTTTATGAAATGAAAGTAAAAACTCGATATAAACAACAAGAGATACCTATAAACAAAGTAAAGTAAGTAGTTTACTTTACTTTCAAGAACTTCTAACACGCTCAATTAACAATATTCGCTTTTGCACTTTACGAGTATTTCGTTTTCGCAAAAATAATATTTCTTTCGCATTCGCTTTCGCTTCGGGAACAATTCCACGAAACTTCTATAATGACAGACGACTTGAGACACAGCTTTGTTTCTAGTCAACTGAAGGGGAAGATACCTAAATTCGTCGGAAGCTGAATTCACTCTAAAGATAACGTGCGATGGAGGCTGCGGAAATAGATTTTACTTTAAATATAGGTTTCCAAAAAAGGACGCGTGCAATTCGTTTTAGAATGAATTCAGCCAAATATAATGGACTACTGACTTACTTTTTAGTCTTAATGTCTACACTGTCGTCGTCATCATCCTGGTCTCCATCGTGCGAACGCGACCCTGCAGAGTTGGGGCTACTGTCTAACTCAGAGCTCCTCGAAGCAGACTTATCACGTTTGAGGCTTCGATCGCGAAACCTAGAGAATGGTTCGTGTCAATAAAATTGTGTATTAGTAGAGTACCATTTATACCTACGTGACCATACCTACGTATCTATGGTATGACGGATTTCAGTACTACCTTTATGAGGACTAATTTCATTAGAATTTATTTTACTATTATTATGTATATGATAAAAAGAGTATACTACTTTTCTCGACATGTTGGTACACTTAACTACTGTATTGATAGGATATCGAAGCGTGGAAAAAATTCAGACATGCCGTCATACAAAATGTAACTTCTAAGCTACATATATACTTACTACTTTCTCCATACTGTTTCCCTCACTTATGTAAAACGTTTTTGACACGCATTATTTACGCCAATGTGAAGTATATAAGTACTGTTAAATGTATGTGTCTGTCCCACTCTTGGGAAAAGGCCTTCCTCCGTGCTCAACCAATAATTTTACAGTCGTTACCATATAACTCCAAGTCACTTGAAACTTGTCAATATTATCTATCTACTCATCTGTATTTCCACAGTATTACGTTTAAAATGTTTCATAAACTTGTAAGTGGTGCTTTGTGCAAAGCAGAGCCAGTCAAGTCGGTGGAAGTACCTATTAGCACGCGAGTAAGATATTCGTCGGCATTTTGCGTCCATAATGACTGACAAACACTTACTTAGGACTAATGAACTCAGACGGAAGGCAATTAGACTTTGCACATTATAACTTGCTTTCAAAAGCAACAGTTAATCAAAAAGATGAACCGTTAATCTGATGAGTTTGCAAATTATACTTTACATGTTAAATATAATAAAATATACCTAAACCCATTTATGTAAATATGTACTATTATGTAGTAAGTAACGTTACTCAAAATGTACTTATGAAATAATTATACTCGAGGTTATAATACTTATTCATAATCCATTAGTGTAAAATGAATGGATACTCAGGGGTTATTATGCGAGTTTGATGTTATTCGTACGTCATAATTACCATGGACCTGTTTATATTCTAGAGTAAGTATAGAACCAACACCAAATTTAATTATCCCAACTTAATCCCAGTGGCTTAACATTCTTGAAGTAACTGCTTAGAGTTCCGAAGTTACTTAACAAACATAACTGGATGTTCACCTCAGGAGACTGGATGTCAACTAAGGATGAACGCTGCGCGTTAGTTGACGTCACCAAACTCCATTTACTAGTACGCTCTATGATAACAATACCTGTTTCGAGCAGGGTTTCGGGAACATCGTTATTTCCGAGATGTTTGTTAGGAGCTATAGTTTGTAGGCTAATTGGATTAGGTTGCATTATTACGTTAGCTTGCCTCGTCATCCTAGTAGTAAACCTAGTACAACTTTATAGTTAGTCTAAAATTAATTAACACATTTCAGCTTAATTTGGTGCACATTTGCTTTGGGTAGCATAATGGGGTTAGTCACCAAGTCGGCCCACGGACCTCAGCCCGCGAGGGCTGAGATGGTTAAACTGAAAATAAGTCAATTTATTCTTTCGTCATCTCGGCCCACGAATTATTTTTAAAAATAATATTGAATATCTCGTGGGATGATATGGTGAAACTCAAAATAAATTGCTTCCTGCTTTCGCTAACTCGTCCCACTCGGTTTTTGTTTCCAAAGTAGTACAGTCAAATGAAAAAATCTTATATTTATGATTAGATTAGGTACACCGTACCATAGATTCTAATATGGTGTGCAATTTTTGTGCGTAGACTACCTAAATATGAAACATTTTCAATTTTCCAGACCTCGTGACTTTACTCTTCTGATCCTTGTCGATTATTTAGGTGACCTATAAAATATAGTTAACTTGTATATAGCCATATAATTGCACACCTAATCTATTGTACCTTCCTATTCATAAATATTACAATATATTTATTAATTTCTCTTGACTGTACCAGTACCCAAAATTTTGTAAAATAAACCGAGTGACGCGAGTGGGGCGAGTTAGCGAAAGCAGAAAGCAATTTATTTAGAGTTTCCCCATCTCATCCCACAAGCGATTCAACATTATTTTTAAAAATAATTCGTGGGCCGAGTTGACGAAAGAATAATTTGACTTATTTTCAGTTTAACCATCTCAGCCCGCGCGGGCTGAGGTCCGTGGGCCGACTTGGTGACTAACCCGCATAATGACAGTTTGTTTTACGGAAGATGCAGTTAATTTAATTTGTATTTACTTTTGTCCATCTTTTCCCAGATTGAGCGAACTTGTTCTAATGGCCTGCCGTCGATGCGATGTGTGACCAGGTGATTTCTGCACCTCTCGAAGTATCTCAGGATCAGGTTTCAGTTCAACCGGCGAAGGAGGATCCACATACACCTGAAACGTAATTAATAAATTGGCTTTTAAATACTAATGAAATGTTGAGTAGAAAAGTTAAAGCATAACCAGAAATATAAAAAATCGTCATTTAAAAAATATATTGTGAAATCAATAAACTATTTTTTATTGCGATCTCCATAATACAAATTATAAAAGTACCAATGGCGCCCTCATGACTAGGTTTTTATTTTTGTAGTCAGGTTATACAGGCTGTCCCATAAACAAACGTCAATATTTTCATTATATTTTAATACCTATTCCTATCGATCTTATCAAGAACATACCTCTGTATTTTGATGAGTACTAAGGTCTTTATAGTAGTTGTGCCTCCAGCTTGCTGGTTGGCACTCCGAATCGCTTAGAGCACTCGTGTCTTCATTTCTTAATCCCCTATGGAAAATTCGTTTAGCTCTTCCCAGTTTAGACTTGGAACTTTTATTACTAGAGCCCATACTGCCATCTGATGCATAACTTGAGCTGTCGTCACCAAATGGTGGATTTAAGACAAAAGAATGCTCGAGCGGCGCAATAGGAGACGGCGGCATATTTGTCATTGGTGATGGTGGCTGGGTTCTAATGGCCGGCGCGTGCATAGGAGAACTGTTAAAGTCTGGAAACGGGAATGCCGTGGGTGTCGTCGGCGTCATATCAATGTAATTTAAATCTGGATATCTATCTGCCTGAACATCTAGGAAGTTTGGTGATGCAACGATGACTTCTGTTCGGTTTTGACGTTTCCGTCTTCTGGTCTTCAAGGATTCAACTCGTCGAAGCAATGCTTTAGCTCCGTCTCGGAGCCGTTCTGAGCCAGTGCGTCGGAATCGAGTGCTAGTTTCTTCTTCATCTTCTTTATCGCTTGGTAACTGTATCGCTGTCTGACCCGGAACTGTCAATCTGTAACAAATGTTATGTTAAGTGATATGGTCGCTAAGTATAGACGAGATAAAATCTACTTTATTAGCTTTGATATCTATTCACTAATCGCCTCCCTGTTAATCTCTTAACAAAAGTCGAACAAAAAAACTACTATAATGGAATGAAGTTACCCGACAATTCCACCCGCAAAACCTTTATTTTCCTTTTAGGACTGGAGCCGTAGATTAATATGGATAAACAAGCTGCTGCGCTGCGCTCTTTGAGCTCGTTTCTGTTTTTTTCAGTTAAGTTAAGTTAAGTTAGACGCAATAAACAACTTAAATATAAAATGTTTGCGAATGAGATTAGACTGTTATAGTGTTTTCGTTTGTAGTCGACAAAGGAACTTACTCGTAAGTACGATACATTATAATATATTATATTATGACAAACATTTTCTTTCAGTTATTATAATGGTTTTAGTAGCTTATCAATTTATAATAAATAGAATAAACTACTTTGTAAAGCGAAAATTCGAATATTGCCAAAAATATGTTTTTACATACATAGACGGGTAAGTAGTCGTTTTTTTAAACTGTGATTAACCTGTTTGAGAATGACGCAAATTAGCAATAGATCGTTATATCTACTACCGATTCGGTAGGTACCTAGCCATTATACCTAGGGCGATCCATTAGTTTTTAGTCAAATAGAAAATAAAAGAAATGTATAAATGTTAATTTAGAACTTTTCAAAGTATTCCCCTGCGGCATCAATGCACTTATGCATTCGACTGAACCAGCTTTAAAAACACGTGTAAATCTGTTCTTGCGGAAGGTCGAAAAAAAGGGAAAAAAGCCGCCTAAATTGGTCTACTGCTTTGTCCGTAGTCGTAAATTTCCTTCTCCGCAGACATTTTTTCAACGTGCGGAACAAAAAGAAATCTCTCGGAGCCAAGTCAGGACTGTATGGGGGATGCGGTAGCAATTGCACGCCTGAATGGGTTAAAAAGTCCATGGTTCTGGCGGCCGTGTGAGCGGGAGCGTTGTCTTGGTGAAAAATTATACCACGCGTTCTGCTCCCCGAAGGATCCTCACTCTGCTCCTGGAAGGCTTGCGGCAGGCAAACCTCGCCATACCATTGGCTATTAACTGTTCTTCGATTTTCTAGTGGAATTACGGCTACAGGCCCACTACGACGGAAAAAACGGTAACCATTTTTTTGTTGACGTTTCGACCGCGAACAGCCTTAGTGGTAAAATGGTTTTCTTCAAAGACCCATTCTGTCGATTGCTGTTTCGTAAGTGTGTATATCCAAGATTCATCGAAAGTCAAAATGTAGGAGGTCACCTGTTGTGAGCTACCTCCGTCGAATTTATCTAGCATAAACCAGTCACAAGTCTACACGTCAGACTTACTACTCTTCTATGAAACCAGTCATCATATCTATCATGATAGATAGATAGATATCATGAAACATATCATGACGACCAATCTTCCTAACTTTAAGATGGTCATGTAAAATGGTGGAAACTGTTTGTGTTCCAAAGTTCATCCTGAATCTCGCGCTTGGTAATGTTGCGACATTCCTTTATTACCCACTCCACCGTGATTACGTTTTCTTGAGTGACTGCCGTTGGTATGGTCGCCCCGGTCTAAGGTCATCTTTTAGGTCGCTCCGACCACGCTTAAACTCACGAAACCAATATGTGATGGTGGCAAGTTATTAAGCCAATTCCTCAAAAGCACTGATTAAATTTTCACGTGATTTCTTGTATGTTAACCATAGTTGAAAATCATAATAGATCATAGGACGAAATGTTTCCCGCGTAACCTCCATCGTAGCGATTGAAAAGTGACAGACATGTTTTATTTAACAATTAATTAAAAAAAACAACTAAAGTTCCCCAGCCAGTGATATTTGGGCAAGGAGTTTGTGATACAATTTGCCTCTAAGGGATAATAAAAGTGAAACAATGAGGTTGATAACAAGCCGTTGACTAACAATTTTTGTACCGCCCCTAGTATAATACCATGTCCATGAGTCAGTGTACTTAAAATGCAGTGTTTAAATACTTATTTAATTTTAACACAAACATTAATTAGGAATGAACCACTTTTGTAGTCCTATTATCTATAAGTTTTACTGATTGTGGTTTCGATCTCATTGAACAAATATCATGTATGTATTTGGTTTTTATAGGACACTAAGTATATAACTAGCTTAGTTACCTATGTACTAATTACTTATAAAGTTAGATATTTTGTAATTTTAGCCTAAGTTTTAGTGTTATTTTAGTATCCCTTGTGTTCAATAAATGCCGCTTATAAAATAAACGTATGCGATGGTCACAGTATGACGTAGGCAAGGGATCCAAAGCAAATCCACAATATTCAATTGCTGTAACGTAAAACCGACGAAATAAAGGTCTTATCAAGTTTTAGGTAGGTACAGAAATTATAAATATGCTTTCGACCGAAGAAAAATTGATAACATCTGATAATTATTCCCCTTTCTCTACTTTCCGCTGAAATCGTACAAAAGTGATATTGAGCTAAATATTGAGTCATTGTTATAAAACCTATATATTATATATGTTATATATTGAATGTTGATGCCTAAAAGGAGAGAAAATAAATACACTTATTTTAAATTCTTTATAATTTAGAAAACGAGAATGAGAACAAGGTCAGTCCGTCGTGGTTTTCATTTGAAATGCCGTGCTTTAATTAAGAAAAGTAAATTAATTATTCTTATCGCGATCAAAGTGTGAATAAAATAGACCTTCATTTTTGTTGTTTTCGTATACAGGTGGCCCGTTTGTCAGTGTGTCTATTTATAAAAAACATACATATATATGTACTTATGAAACTTGTTTTGTTTGTCTATTAGCAGGTCAATTTCACATTCATACAATCAAGCTTGCATTAGAGCTTTTCCGCTCTAAAAAACCTAACGCCCTTTATGTAGGTTATTAGGGCTGACGCAATGGCTTAGATAGAAAAGGTTGGGGTCTTAGTGATGGCGGCGGTATAATATATGAAAATTATATTTATTTAAAAGAGAACATTTAACATTTTGGACCGCCTTAACCCAAAACTGTAAAGGAATGGCTACCGGCTTAGGAATGCCTTGGAAACCCCGAAGATCTGATCAGCTGTAAAATTAGATAATTGTTATACATTTTTATCACTGACGTTTGTCATACGAATAAGAAACGAATGAAACAAGTAAATTATATTGGCAAATAATTTACATAAGTTGTCAAAGTAGCAGTTATTTATCTAAATAACTCGGTATTACTTTGTAAAACGGTTCGTTAGTTCATTTCATTTAAAATTGATAAAAAATATATAAGTATGTATAACAAATCAAACTCGTTTGCAATAAGCCCAAGCCTCGGTAACTAACCTATCATTATTACTTTTGGTTTGCCAATTCAAAATGGAAACGTGATAGGTGAAGGGCTAAAGTATCTGCCCGAATTGTAAGTAGAACAAATGACGGCGAACTTAATTATAGTCATTGTGTATAGAGCCCTTTCAAGGCAAATGTAGTTCCATACGTAATATACGTATAGAAGTAACTACTTACCTACTTACTTATGTATTTTACCAAGGGTCATGCAATACGAAACTGCCTTAACTAACTTTAAGGAGCTGTTTGAATACGCTATTGTATTTACAACCCTTTAAAACTTGTGAGATAAATATTTTTTGCGAAAAGTAATCAAATTACAGTTCCAGCTATATAAATGACCCATGTTCATAGGTGCTGGATATTGCGCAATTATAATTACTTATGCCAAATGTAATGTAAATACATTCAATTGCGTGAGCATAATTTGTTTTAAATGAGAATTTTTATTTTTACCCCGTTTAAAAAAGGGGTGTTATAAATATAAAGATCCACATGTATGTCTGTTTGTGTGTGCCATTATATCTCTACAAGCGCGATGATCCGATTTAAACGCGGTTTTCTTTACTTAACAGAGAACTTTGTCGACAGTGTGTCTTTAACCATGTCTTATAAAATTTGTAGAGTTTTTGATGTCAGATGGGATCTTTGGAACGGTTATAATTTGGTGGTTCGATTATGGAAGCTTGAAGATGTGCTAATGACCAAGAAATAATAAAGAAATCTCCACGCGGTAAGTCAGGTTTCTAAAATGTTTATATACTTAGATCCCGCTCTAATCAGACCTGCTTCAGTCAATATATTCTGTAACAAAGAAATTAATAAGCTCATCACACAATATATCTAATCACTAGTACCACCGGTGCGTTAATGACGATATAACAGTACTCGAAGGCATGACGTCCAAATCATTGGCCCTTGATTGTGCAAAGGTTTGATTGAAATGTAAGATACAAAAGGCTGAGATTTCACCTTTCTTTTATATCTCAAACGGTTTCACAAGACCTTTCTTAGTTGCCTGAGAAGACAGTCCTTATTACAATGGAAAATAAAATACCATGTGATGCGGCTGATACGTTAGTTAGATCATTATTTATTTGAAACGTTCGGTAATGGTTTTCTGACATGTAGAATACTACATGTATTAATAGTAAATCATATTATTTTAGAGCAATTAACGTCTGTCAAAATTTAATGGGCGCTCTCTAGTGTAATAAAGAGGCTAGTAGACGCACATCATTGAAATGTAATAACGTTAATCTTATTTGTGTTCAAAATATAACTCTAAATTAAAAATTTAAGAAACCCAGACGTGCCATTTTGGAGATCCCTGCGTATCCTTGATTTTTCAGGTCATCATCAGGTCCTCAAGATTCCTGATGTGGAAAGGTCACCATGGTCATAAACATTTGAGTTAAAACTCGAACCACCTTACTGTTACCGTTCCAGTTCCATCATTTTTTTTTCTCTTGTTACGTGTCTGAATTGCCTACAACTTGAGTTAGACAAGAACCCATATAGTTTCGGCGGGCTGATAATCTTCCAATTCTTCCAGTTTCATATTGTAAAATTGAAGTTCACTTACTTTTTCCTGGTCATCATCAGATCCTTAAGGTTTCAGATGTCGGAAACGCACCATGAACCTGAACATTTGAGCTCAAATTCGAACCAACTAGCTATTACCGTTCCAGAGATCCCATCTACCATCAAATTTACTCCAAAATCTTGGAAACCCCTGGATAATTTTTTATCAGATATGGGATATAAAAAGAGAATCATAATTAAATAGAAAGTTGTGGTCGAATAGCGTTCTTTCCCTACATTTGCAATAGATTTTATATTACTGAGACTACAAAATAATGAAAATCTGTCATAAATAAATTTATTACCGTAGGTACAGTAAACATTGCCAAATGCTCAACGTTAATAGAACAACGTAAGACAGGATCCAGTCAAAGAGTTCTCAAGTGCACAGGCAGGCACTTGAGCTTTTATCCCTTAAGCTCGTTACGTCCGACTTTTAGCCCAATAATTTCCCACTCAAGGCGGATGAGATTTTGACATTTCTATAAGAATATCATTAATAAATTTCTTAGTAAACAAATGGATGCTAAAAAGATGGCAATGAAACAAACAATATATAACATACACATGTATATATAAACTCTCACGTCCATAATCCCTGAAGGGGCAGACAGGGGAACCAGAGCTTAAAGGCTTTAAATCTTCATACAAAGGTAGATAATCTTTCTGTCTGGACATTTTATATGACTATGTAAGTAAGTACAGGGTTTTCCCCAACAGTGGGGAATTCTTTTGAAAGGTACTTACAGATCAGGTTCTACGTCTGTATAATGCCCATCAGCATCGACTAAACCAACCCTGATGGTTGGTAAAGTGTCATCTTCATCGTCTTCCACTTCCCCTCTCGCCTCACGCGCCTCTCTCTCCGCTAATGCCCGTGCTGCTATCACCTGAACAAAATTGAACGTTTTCTTATTATTTGATAGACACGGGTACTTACTTAGCAAATTATCAAAAAGCTGTAACTGCATCTGAAACCTATTTTGGAGCACAAATTTAATACAACGCGTGCCCCTACAACAAATATTTTCAATTCCGGTATCGGTTACCGATTTTGACCAAAACAATTTATTTTTAGTTCCACCTAAACAGCATGCGTTTTGTGCTCAATTTTGAATGTGCAGAAAAATAGTTTCAGGTTACGTCAATATGTACGTAATATATAGTCTTCAGGTAACCGCTTTTGGTCCCTGTCAAAAAGTACTTAGTTATTTCAAATATCGCTAAAATATTTTAGGGGCTATGACTGTGGATCGGGTTAAGGCTGCGTTTCCATCAAACGTAAGCAGCGGCAAAGATACATAAAAATCAATAACATAATTCTATCTCAACATAGCGTAGGCGAGCGGAGCGGACTTAACATTCTCATGCAGTAGAGTGGCGGGCGACCGTGTTCTCTGCTCCGCTGGCTTCGGCTTTTGTGGAAACGCATCCTTATACTTTTAATTCTGTAATACGTTTATAGTAAATATAAAATTAATTACTATTATATTATATTATATTAGTAACAGTTATTATTATTTAGCTTTGTACAAAGGATGTAACAAAACCCCCTATAAAGTCGAAAGGGGGTGTTTAGTATCAACAATTGAACAACTTTCACTAGGGGTTAATGCTGAAATCGTGAAAATAAAATCAGCTGTTCCATATACAAACGTTCAATACCTACACGGGCGAAATGTATAAAATAGCTTATTATTTTCGCGATGTCAAAGTTAGCACCAAAGCGAAAGTTAGATAGATAGATACACTTTATTGTACATAATTACAGGAAGAGTACAAATTACAGGAGTAGCATTATAGTACATATAATGCTACTCCTGAAAAGGCAGCCTTATCGCTTAGAGCGATCTCTTCCAGACAAATTCTGAAGTTAAGTGGACATTAAAGAGATAGCGTCAGTTGTTCAGTTATGGATACCGAATCCCCCCTTTCATAAGTAATAACTAAATAAAATAGAATCTTAAGCGTCGTAGAAAACGAAGATTTGATTTACCTGCAATCTCCGTTGCGCCTGCGGCGTAATCTCGACGACCCGCGACCATCGCCGCGACTTCCTCTCGTACTGCCACTTGTCGCTCAAGGCGCACTGGTCATCGTCTGAGTCGTTCTGTTAGTACAAAAACATCGAAATAGAATTAAGTACTTATAGGTATCAACTTCTGTTGTATTAAAACAAATTGTTGTTGGGTGGATCCTATATTCTGAAGATTTTGTCAAAATAAAGACTATTCTACTCCCATTTCGTAATTTGTTCATTAAGAAACCACTATCAATAACATAAAGAGGTTGATTCGTCATGGTCGTATGAAAATAGTGTTTTAATGAAATAATAAATAACAGTTTTCGATTGTAATATGTAAATTGTTATATGGCACTGCATACAAGAACTCTCTCGTATTAAATGCACAACATTTCACTGGCCAACTACTTGGTACTATAGCCATTAAAAAACTCGACACCCGCGCCTGCGCGATGTCGACAATACGTCAAACATATCTACGGTAGTTACCAATAACATGATAAGCTGTCATGGTATCTGTTGAAGTCTCCGTACTGGTTAGTATTTTCTTTTTATATGTGTAATGGTCGTAGAAAAAATATACTCGTACGATCTATTATGATACTCAGCTTCTCTTCGTATCATAAACAGTTCTCATGTGTTCCGGGATAAATAAAACTAAAGTCTAAATATTTATATTTTTTGAGGAATAAAATATAAAAGATCCTTCTTCCTGAAGGATCTGCGGGAGCTCCGGGCGCCTGACTGGCTCGAGACTGCGCAGGAGAGAGAGCGATGGCGCTCTTTGGTATCGGAGGCCAAGATCCACTTCGGGTCGCTGCGCCAGCGGAGTAAGTAAGTAAGTAAGTAAGTAAAATATAAAAACGTTATTTTTCAAAAATAAAACTATAGGTTCTTTTGAGAACGGAACCTTCGGTGCGCGTGCCCGACTCGCTCTTAACCGGGTTTTTTTGTCACTACAGATAGGTACAACCTAAGGCAATAATATATTATCTACTGCACTAACCGTACATACCAATTGACTATTTAGCTGACAGACAGCTGACCAAAAAATATTCCAATAGGCAGCGGTAAGTACCGAGTACCTACCTAAAACAACAATGTAATTTGCTTTGTGAAGTTATTTCATATACTGTAATAATATATAAAACTAGGTTAAATTGTGAACCATGTAGCCATAATAATGTTATTCTTAGAAAGCTATGCTTTCCTTACGTGTGGAAAACTTGAAAGCTTTGCTTCGTTGAGCGACTTGAAACAAGCTGAGAGAGTATTATTGAATGGAAAAATGGAAACTGAAGACTGCATTATTGCACACTTCAGTTCGTGACTAGGTATATCAGCCGGTATAACATAGAAGAAGTACCATAGCTTTTTATCATATACCTAACGTATAAGTATTTAACTACTTAAACATAAAAAGTATAACATTGTTTACAGATTCCCATAGAGGGTAAGTGATTTGTCTTTCAAAGGCAGAGTAAGACGAACTCACCTAAAATTAAATCAGAATTTGAAACTTAATTATGAGATGAAAAGCTTTTGACAAGTTTACTTTCACTCAAAATGGAAATTGTGGATGTATATATCTATTTATATATATATAATATATAAGAATGTGCGTGAGTTAAATATCTCTATCTTTGTAAAAAACTGAAACCCAGAAAAACTTGTTGGTTAATAAAATAGGTACGCTTAGGGTTTTCTACCGCAACTAACGACGCTCGAGTAAGCGATAATGTCACATCTAATCAATCAATTAATTTTCATTATATCCTGTGACAGTGCAATTAATTGAACGATTCCTCCATAAAGATTTGAATAATTATATAAACATTAATAGCAGTAAAAGTACACATAGACAATGAAAAACGGTTGTTCTATTGGTGATAGCTAGATAGTTCCTCACACAGGGTGTAGGTTCGCCGGTCGCTTGATGCAAGGAAACAGAAGATTTATAATTATTATTGATTTTATAACACAGTTTATTGAAGTATACGATAAAAAATACATTTGATGCTGTAACGCGCACTGCAGTTCCAGGTAATAGACTGGTTTATAGATTTTTAACTAAAACGCGTGCTCCACTATCGATGGCTAGGTTTAACAGACCCAATCCTCTTGTTATCTATGCCAGGAGCAGGAATACATTCAGATACACGTACATTGTTCTGGTGCGAACAATAGCAAACCCTCGCACTTTCTTCTCAGTTTATCAGCGCTCTACACAAATAAACCTATTCAGTGGGTTGTATTTATTAATTCGATTATCATCATTTTCAAAATTAATTTCCGTTGATGCTCGAACGCACCGCAATCCAGGTGTTCATCAAAGAAGGTGATCAGAATTTTTATGAACGGGTCACGCAATGTTTATTTATGGTTAATTATCTGCACAATTTAGAGCTAATATAATATTACAAATTCTATGCACAATTCATGGTAAAAACTTTTAACTTAAATGAAGGACTTATTTATATAATATATACGATTTATATCGCTATTTCTGTCGGTTGACGGTTTTATAATTTCTGAGGACCACCACTCATTTGGGAAATCAAGTCTTAGGTCGTAAAGAAGAAAGTAATGTCCGTGTACTGGCTTTGTGACTTGGTATTCTATTTTCTTAGAGATACTTTGTTTATTAGGTAGACTTTATGCTATGATATAATAGATGGTAAATTTAATTACTGAATAAGCTAGACAATAAAGATATTGCAAATGATATAGGGAAGGCACGCATGCATGCAACACACTTATTCAATCGATACTAAAGGAGGGTATTCACCGGCACGTGACACACTATTTGTAACAAATAGGAATTCGATGGCGAGCATGGCGCGTACTAACCGGACGAGCATTCGCTTTTGTAACAGATCGGCTTCGAGCATTACATTACACGCGCATGTTACAAGCGTTTGATACGTCGGCGAACATTCGTCTGTGTATCACCAGGAGGGTTCCCAGATTAGGACTTTTTTCGCGTATTTGATCTAAACGTAACTACTTAAAAACTTTCAATTAAACTTCACTGAGGGCCTATGCACACCGCGTATTTTATACGCGCAAATGACGCGCGTTTCGAGAAGTCGCGTCGTTTAAAAAAAGCAGAATGTTTGCGTTTGTATCGATGAAAACGCACAAGCAAAGACGCTATATACAGACGCGCGGCGTTACCTGCGCTTTTGTATCGATACAAACGCGGATCTACGACTACGTGCGCAAAGGTTTACTGGCTGCGTCTGAATCTCGTCATCGTGCGCGTCATCTGCGCGTATAAAAAACGCGGTGTGCATAGGCTCTAAGAAAGATCTCTTGTCATAACTTGTTAACTACATGAATAGATATCAATATGTCAGATATAAACTAGCCGTTTTATAATGTATTGGATCGACTTTATGTTACTCATGGCGCGAGTGGCGATGTAGGTACAAGTACCAATTTGTGAGGATGACATGTGGAAACCAGAGACGAGAAATATTATGTTTGATACTGGGGAATCTACAGACTATCACATGCAAAAGTGATAGCTGATTTTATTAATCTTCTTTTCTTTGGGAGAACAATCATCTTTCCTTCAGACGTTGATATTTTGTTGGTTTATCCACTTGAATGATACTGAATCGTGAAATGAAAATTAATGATGTATAACAATTCTTAGATGTTTTTATTACACTGGGACGAAATGTTTTTTCTACCTCTTCTTACTTCTGTGAAACTTTTATATTTTAAACTAGAATATTATTTCATGTAGGTAGGTAATTATTACAATAATTTTAAAATATTTTTATGTTAAGTACGTATGTTTTGTTAGGAAGGAGGTAGGTTATATGTATTTCTTAATCGCCTGTACTGCACAAAATGATTCAACAGTATTTTAAAATAAATTGAACGAGGCGTGGCATGAAAGTGCAAAAATATTGTATTCATTTATTTTGTTTAGGTACAAGTTAACCACAATTGGTTTACAAGATTAGTGGCGGACGGATTACAAAACTTTTTACAAAGACTTCAATGTCAAAATATCTACAAAACTCATTAAAGTTTTGAATGCGTTAACATAATAATTATACTGAAAGATGGGTCTAACTTTGGTCCAAACGGCCTTTCTCGCTTAGTATTTAGATTACAATTTCAATTGATTTAATCAGTTAGTGAATATTTATATATTTATAACTTAAAAATATTTATTATACAATTACTTTATCTACTTCAAGTTACCTCAAACCTACTTAAAGAACATATAGGCATTGACAAAAAATGTATCAGTAAGTAAGTACTTACTTTTGATAGGCTAGGATACCACCACCACCATCATCATCAGCCTATTACTGTCCCCACTGTTGGGGCACAGGCCCCCCCTTGCACAAGGGGGTACGGGCCATGATCCACCGAGCGGGCCCAGTGCTGAATGGTGGATTTCACAAGCCTTCGGAAACTTTTAATTTCCTCAGACATGCAGGTTTCCTCACGATGTTTTCCTTCACCGTTAGAGCAGTCGGTAAATGTACGTAAGTCTTCGAAAAAAATCCGAAAAACTCATTGGTACAGGGCATTGCATGGTTTCGAACCCAGACCTCCCGCATGGGAGTCCGGCGTCCTAGCCACTAGGCCACCGACGCTCACCAAGGATAGGATACCAAGGCCACTAAAATTAAGGTCTATTAAATCGAATTATAAAGGTCAACAATCTTATTGCAGCCATCCTAGGACAATAGTTAGGTACCGTCCACGGCGGAAAATCTTTTGTATCCCTAATATTCTCTATGTTCGTTTCATCTTTGCGGTTTTAATGTTTATAGATTCAAAATACAGTTTAGGAAAGTGGTCATTTTGGAAAAGTGGTCATTATGAAACCAAATGGTATTGTTAAACTATACTATGTTATTTAAGAAGATAATGATAGTTCCCAATACATTTTATAGTTATACGAATCTAACAATTTAATGAGTAGAACTTAGTCGGTCATTGATAAAAACGAGGTGTGATTTGATGTGAATAGAGCTTTATCGTCAGTTTGAACCAGGGTCGTTTTAAGTTCAGCGGTGGTCTCTGGCACTTTAGATTTTGGTGCACTTTTGAAGCACCAGTAGGGTGCTTCAAAATATCCGAATAATAAAACTATCAGGTGGCCTTGTCGGCACGTTGGTTTATTATCTATTATCTTAAAAACATCAAATACTTTTCCTATTACTAAGAAATCCGTTTCGAATTCTGCGAATATGTCAATATTCAAATTATGTAGATTTCATAATTCGAATTTTCGAAAAATTCCATAAACCACAGGGCCCCCTGACCGTGCCAAAGTGGGCTCATAAGAAAAACGGTACTGGTTCCAACACGATGATATATGAAAGAACAGTGACTGAATGTTATGATCTCAGAGGTTAAAGCAATTACATCGACGGTGCTGCGGCTTGTATAATTGTACCTGACCTTGTGCGTGTGCGTCGATTATAGTCAATGTAATTTTAGTTTTTATACTAAACGAAATCCTAACTATTAATTTTGTTCTAAAATATACATTCTTCTACATATAAGTATATTTTTTAAATGGTCTTTTAATATTACATCATAATCAGTTCTCGGGATATATTTTTTTCAGTCCATAAGTTAAAAACAAATTGAAGCAGACAATAAGATACTGTGTAACAATTATTTTATCTTTTTCTATTCCGTCTCTCTTTTTTACTCTATAATGACATCCATCCCTGTCTTTGATGTTTCTAAATACACATCAAACTCAACAGAAATTCTCCAAATTTTGTAGAGGGGGTTTTCTTGGCATCAAATACGGGTTAAGTTCGCATTTCAGCTAGATCGATAAAAAATCTAGATCAGTGACCATACAAAACGGTCTACTAAACTGTTAGTGCATATAATATGAATGCATACTCTATACCATACTCAAAACTTCAAACTGACACTGCTAGGACTCTATACACATACTCCAACAACTACATTTTAAAAAGTCCTACTCCACTCTAACTTGTTATCCATATTTTTTTCCCGACCGTCTAAAATATCATCCGGTAAGTATACCGCGCCGCCGCCGTTATACTATAAGTCCCGAAAAGGGTAAATACTCGTAAGCCTTTGGCGCGAATAGTTTGCTAAGGTGTGGCGGGATGGGAGCAATAAATTCAGTATCGATTGCAGATTCGTTTATTGTTGTATAGATAAGTAAGTATTTGTATACACTTTGTTTGCAGAGTGAAATATTCTGTCATGTAATCCTGACGTATACTGTCGCTCATTGACATCTTATCTCACTATAATATTTTTAGACACGATGCTAACTTAGATGGAGTGGATGCGCCGGTAATTACGCTGGCTCTCTAAACACTTCAAATTAAACCACAGTAACTAACTTATTGCTAACTTACTGCATTGCTGCTTTGTGGCAGAAATAAGTACATTATAAAACCCCACACAGATTCATACCACCTACAAATTTTCTTTTTGAATGTATGGATTCGAAATACATAAGTAGATACGTAGGTACTTATATCTTTTTGTCCATGGTTCTGAATACCAAGGTACTCTATACACAAAAAACACAAAGCTACTGGATATCTAAGGGGCTTACGTACGATGCCCAGAAACAAAGCCGAGATAATTGCAAAGTTTGCATTGACGAAGATGAGATATAATTTGTTGAAAGAAATGACAAACCTTCGATTTGTAATTGGGTTGGTCTTGGTTCAGAAAAACTCTCGGCTACTATCGATGAAAGTTCTTTGTTAGAGCTCATTGAGGCCAAATGTGTTCTAAATGGCTTAACAATACGCGGTAGCAATAAATGCTATTGATTCTGGATCAAAACCTTTCCGTTTGGCACACCATCTGCCCGAGTCTGTATAAATAACATTGTTTGATAAAAGTAACATGTTTGATTTACAATCTCAAGGACTTAACCACACCCACTTTACAGTTTGTAAGCGAAAACGAATCGTCAATACCAAACTAAGAATTCTCACACTCAATCATTCGCCCACACACCACTCGAAATACTCCACATTCGTTTACTCTTACGAAAATACAGCGTTTTCAAAAACAGAATTCGCACATAATTCATTCTCGAACTATAATGTTGTAGCTTCTGTAGCTGAACTGAGTGTCTGTTTAAAATTATGCAAATGGGGTTTCACCCGGGACGCGCGCGTATCGGGACAAGCTGATTACAGATTGAGTAATGGCTGCTGGTGCCAGCGTCTAAATGAAGAAATACAGGCTGTGCCAGTGTGCTGTGCAGTTCACGTGGCTAATTGTCACAGTCACAAAGAGTGTTAAACACCAGTATATGAGTAATACAAGTCACCTATATGTCAAATTACTTCATTTTCATCTCACAAAAACTGCTGTTTCAGTATTTGCCTTCAATTTAACATTGAAAACATTGTCTTAGATTAATACCTAAAAGTTCTTGAAAGGGGTGTCACATACTGATTTGTTCCTGTTTCGTCCCACAAGTTTCTCCTCCACTTTGGAAAATACCCGTTTCGTCCCACATGGAGGAACAAATCCTCTAGACAGAATTTTTAGGAAACTGGACGTAACGCCCAATGTCCCAGAAAACTGCCTGTTATTTTCAATATTATTTTTGGAGTCATGTTGTGGAATTTTATGTATACTAATTTTTCGTAGCGATCTTCTTAACGCAAATTATGAAAGCATGAAGGCACCCACTTGGCAATAAATCTATGGTTTTTTAAAATGACCAGAAAAGCTGTACATATCAAGTTATTCTGATTATTTGAAAGCGATACTCATGAGTAAAATAACCAGGTATTGACTTACCACACTACATAGTAGATACATAATTAGACATAAGATATGTAATATACAAACACAAAAATTATCATCATGTAGGCCGAGCATAAAGTTCATAAATAATAGAGCGTGTAAAGTAATTCTAGCAGTTAACGGATAGCATCGTTATCGCATCGTATTAATCCGCTGGCCGAGTTGCTCGCTGCACCATGTATTAGAAACGATTTCTTTCAATACAAAACTCTTTTATCGGGAAAAATACTATGCGCTACATGGAAGTATTCTAAGGTGAAAAATTATTTCAAGGTTCATTTTCGCACAGTAAATATGTATTGAAACATTCTTTATCTATATACATACATATAATATATCACAACTAACCCACAATATTGCAATGTCCCATGCTTACTTAGACAATTACATTTAGTAAGTATGTACATACTCAACAGTAAATGGAGTGGAACATATACGAGTATCCCGGAAATTTTCTTAAAATAACGGCTTTTCAAAAACAATTAATAATGGTGACAAAAATCAGGATACTGGCAGAACCCTACTTGTTACATCCTATCCTAGTAATAGGGCCTTAGGTGACCATCTCTCAGCGTGCACAGGATTTCTGGACAGGGTATGCATTTGGTAACTTTAGTAAGTTATATAAGAAAAATATTTTACAGGAAAAATAAATCACCGTTCCAAAAGTTTACAGTTTTTAGAAATTATAAAAAATATGTATATTATAATTTTTTACGAGGAAAATCTGAACTAATTAGTATTGATAGAAGGTGTTCTTTGTATTACGGGAAAAATAAAACGAAGGACTAAACGTTGTGTTATGTTTTTTGAGAAAAATATAAACTCGTATTTTTTTTTAAAACGAAATATATTTCTCTTCTAAACGAAACCCTCGGTGGGCGAGTTCGACTCACACTGACCGGTTTTTTATGATGGACTAAAACAATATTCCAGTACACTTGCTATTTGTCGAAAAATTATCGTACAGTTATATTTACACAAGTAATAAAAAGTTAAATAACATGTAAATTAGAAAAAATAATCTATGTTGTGTCATTTTCAAACTATGGCGAAAAGTGGGAACTACCTATGATTAAGGTGATTCAGAGGAATACATACCCCTAGGGTATTATGGACGCGAAAGTTATTATGATATATAAATTATTTTCTGAGTACGACTAGTTAGGTAGGTAGGTACAGAGGTGGCCTGAAAGTGTTTATCAGTTTTCAATTTCATTCCTTTTTCATATTGCGCGTAATAAGGTCTACAAATCAATGTACTTACTACGTTTTAAAACTAAAATGCATATGCAAGAAGTTTGTTACTTGTTGTAATTTGGTCTCTCTTTATTGCTTTTTAATTTCTGACATCGCAAAAAGATTATTAATGACTTTTTGAGAATTATGAACTAATTTCATAGCTGTCAATGGAGATCATACCAGATATATTTTTTAAATCACTTTAATAACACGTATTAGTGTGTTTTAGAATCATTTTATCTAGTATGTTTTGGTTATTGTTATTAATATTTATTATTTTAATAATTGTAAAAATTTATGTAATGTATTGACCTGAAAGAGTATCTTTGAAAACCCATTTTCAAAAATAAACACTGACTTTGACTATGACTATGTCACGTTTTTGAACTTCTATCTGTGCCTAGTGACAATTTCAAACACCTTTTTTTTAAACTGACGTGTTCACGCAATTCTAGAGCTTAGGGTGGTAAACACTTTCTGACTGCGACTGTACAATCCATATTGCGCTACGTAGCAAATGCCTCTGCAGTTAGAAATCAACTAAATAGGTTATTTTATGTTCAGTGTGGTGTAAGAGATGAACTATAGTGGAGAATGTGATTACCCCATATTGTAAGCAGTCAGTCACGCTTGAAATTGACTTGGTAACCAAGCCTTGGTTGTATCGAATATTGGATGGCTGCCAGCAATCTCTGCAGTATTCAGCATTAAAGAATTTAACTAAGTATTTGGATTATGTAAGTTATTTACACGTTCGGTAGATTGGTAATTTAACGGCCAAGTGCATGAAACTTCTTTAAAATTCTTGAACCTTATTATAGAGTACGGATCCCTAAAAAGAAAAAGTCAAGAGTTGAACACTGCAAAGCGAGTAAATTCACAATTTTTTTTCTTACTTTTGTTACTAATATTTATCATTTTAACCAATTTTATTTATTAAGCATTTGAAAAATTAATTGTTTATTTTCTTTAAAAATGAGTCTAGCTAAAAATTAGACTGTAACTAGTGATGAAAGTGATATGGAGGTGATTTGTACGCCACCAGACATCCAGAACAAAGCAAAAATAGATATTAATTTCACCTTCATCTTCAGCTTGGAAGCGGTAAGATTTAAAATGTTAATGTTTATCCGATTTACTCGCATAATTTGTGAAAAATACTATACAAGTCTCGACCGAAATAGTCATACTTAGTTGCTTAGGATTTTTTCAAATTGATTTCAACTTGTTCGGCCTTTCAAACTGATCCGCGGCCAAAAATTTCCCAACCTCTGCACTGATTACTATTGAACTGTCAAGAATCGGATAATGAGGTTATATTGATTGGTAATCACCTCAGCCATCACCCTGTTTTGTTTAATTCATACATTCTGGGAGATCCTGTATTTAAGGAAAATAACTTGGAACATTAATTTAAAAGGTACAGAAGTTATAAGCTTAAAGCTATGGAAGTATCTCACCGGGAATATTTAATATAAAGTTTTTAAAAACGTATTTTATATTGCCTACCTGATTAAATATGTACGGAGGGAAAATAGCAAACTGGGTACTTATATCATTGGGATAGGAAAGACGAAGAAGATCAAATTATGGTAACATTTTTGATGGATTTCTTTTTCTTACGTAAGTATTACTCTGAAAATATGTATTAAGTACTGATTATATTGCATTTACTTTAAATATCACCATCCCTTTTTAGAACAGTGGTATGTCATCCATGCACATAAGCTAAGAAGCTAGATTATAGATTTCATTTTATTGCAAAGTGCAGTGTCGGTAATAAAAGCCCAGCAGAATGACATAAAACTGTTATTACCCAAGTTACAGCTAATAAAACAGGTGTCTGTACTTGCATAAAATACCTCGGATCAAATTAACCCAGCCATGTGAACGGTTTTTAAATGCTAGGAAAAACCCCTGGTTAAATCGCTTTCAAAATTAATTATATGCGCATTGATCTCTTTTCTCATAATTTTCTTTGTCTTGTTTACTACCGTTTTGCCACCCTTATAAATTATACTCTTAGTCAGAACAACATAGAAAAGGCCTTTGTTTGAAGGAAAACTCTTGATATGGTATAAACGTGTAACGATGTCAATTTCATCGTCCATGTCAACCTCCTTGCCATCGATTTCAACCACATCGTTAGCGTTAATCTCACCTCATTTCGTGTTGGCATCTTCATTTCTTCATCAATATTATCAAAATTCAAATCATATTCCCATTCCATTTCTAAATTCCTTTATTCCATTAATTTCATTGTTTTCTTGGTATTTAGCACTTTCTCTCTGTATTTTGTCTTGGACGGACGTTTCTCCGTTTACTTTTGTTTCCTATTACTACCTATTTTCTACGTTTACTATTTTCTATGTTGTTCTATTCCTTAAAAATATAATATTTATTACCAAGTTCTTCTATTACTTCATCTGCACACTGTCCTAGAACCCTGCTAGCCGGCACCTAGGGGACAGACTGTAGCAAATGTTGGTTTTCAGAGACATAGGTCGGCTGTAACTATAAAAGAAACCTATATCAGGTATATCAGAATATCCCTGAGAGTGACTGAGATATGGAGTGTATTGTCTACGAAATGTGAAAGGCACCTATGTTTTATTTAGATTCCTTAAAAATTGTAATGTAATTAATGTTTACTGCATATAAAGATAGACCCGCTCACTTCGTAACTTTACATAGAAATAGGGTATTGTGTTCGTATAGTAAAAATATATTGAATATTTGATAGGTTTACTGCTTAGTTAGAATAAAGCTTTACTGTGACATATCTATTGTGTTCATCCAACTATAATATCACCCCGCATGATATGAATAATTAATACGACTGCGTGAAGAAAACTTTGGAGATCTTTAAAAGGCAAGTGAAGGCTCACTTTCTCGAACTTTGATTCCTACCTCTTTAAACTTTCCTTTCCTTTTATCTACCCTGGTTGTTATTCTGCTTTTCTGTGTGTTAAGTGCTCATTATATATTTTAGTATATGTAGTCTATGTATTATTTTATGTATGTTTATCGTTATCTATTTAAGTATACAAATATATCTGCCTATTTATTTTATGAGTATATAGTATGGTAATTAATTACCTTGGTATTTATATGTTATTGTTGTAAATAAAATTCCCTTATATAACGTTTTCCATAAACCATGCACACCTACTACCTCTTTCTCGAAATCATTTCCTCTGTCCGAAGGTTGCCTGGAATAGATCGCTCTTAGCGATAAGTCCGCCTAAATTGTACTTCACTATTTCCTTTTCTATCTCATGTTTGTTGTTTTATATTTGTGCAATAAAGTGTATTTTACTTTTATTTTACGAGTACTTTACTTTATTCTATCAAATGTCGCTGTGAAATTCCTAACCGTATTTATCACTGTAAAAATGTTATTTAATCATAAATTAGTCACAGCTCATATTTTACATCTAGGTAGGAACCTAAGTTCTGTGTACTGGTATTACCCGTAAATGTTTTGATAAATAAAGCATCAATATTACTTACTCGTAAGTTATAAATTACCTATAATTAGGAATAAATTACAGAATTTAGATTACATGCTCACTTAATATGATTTCCGATAGAGAAAATCCATTAATTTATGCAATAAGTCGTATAATAACTTAATAAATATTCATTACCAAGACAAAATAATTATTAGCTATTAAGGCAGTTATTGCGGGAAAAGAATATTAATTTATGATCATTCATATTATATAAGATTTAATAAAGGCAAAGTAAATTTTAAGACCTTTGACTTAATGAGATACGTAGGTAAGTACTTACTTGACTAACCCTTAAAGTTAAGTTTCATTAAAATATATGTACGCCATATATAGATATCTAGAGAGAGGTCTAGATAGAGATGACACGAGATTTAAGGAAGCGTTAACTTTAAGGGCGTTTCTTGCAACTCTTATATAGGTACTAGGATTAAATAATTTGCTGTCCTATTAAAGGTTTCACTTATTACGAGTATGTAATTTAAAAAAGTGTTTTTTTAACATCGTCTTAAAAAATATACTTATTTTTTGTCAGAAAACTCTGTGCCAAGTGCCACATTGCCGCGCTGGTGCGAGATTATTGTATGGAAACAATCAAGTCACTAATTATATACCAAATACACACAAACTGTGCCTTTTATCGAAAAGTTTTGTACTAGTACGTGATGATATTTCATGATTGATATTTTAATAAAACAAATTCACCATTTTAATTAAAAAAACTACAGTTTTAAATGCTAAAGAAAAGCTTAATTACCACCCAATTCTCACATTCCGGATATATTATTTTCTGTACAGTACGCTCTGTACGCTGTAAGACCCAATTTAACTTTTTTCTATTCGGCCAGTAATGTCATATTCGTACACATTATTAAAACAACCTCGCTCATCCAAAGTCACGTCGACAGGTACAACGCAACAAGGATCTTTTGGCGCGTGGCAAAATCGGAACTAACGCCGCCATCCTTGTACAAACATCACTTCATGACAGTTCGCTATACAAAAAAGTGATACCAACGCCCTGTCAATGTCACCCACGCGCCAAAAGATCCTTGTCGAACTGTATTAAATGTTAGAACAGTTCATCTATCATTCATTCAGTTGCGAACTAGACTCATTCGCCAATCTGGTTCTTTCCACCCTAGTACTATTTCGTTATCATATCCATTGTTAGCTTTAAAAAGTAGGTAGCTATCAAACTTTGCTACGATTCAGAGTTCGATAACAATATTACAAAGTTTCACAAGAATAACTAAGTTTTTCAATCATACTGATCGTTCTTTGTTATAATACATACTTGCTAAATGAGAATTTACATGAATTTAATACTTTGATAAAGGTTACTGTTTTTTAAAGTCTATGATTTTTCATTTTATTTCTATATTATACAGGGAGATGAACAAACCACTTGCTCGATTGCCAATAAGTCTAGTCAAAATGAACAAAAAAACACTACCGTAGAAAAAATAAATACTAAAAATACCTACCGCAGGTATTACCGCCACTGTTACTAGGGTGAATCGCGTTGCACTTTGATATCCTAAATTCCTTTTCCTTTAGCCTTTATATTATCCTATTTCGTGATTTTATCTCACATAATTTAATTTTTAAAAGTCGGTGCAAGCGAAAATTTTGACGAAATTTTCAGGATACCTACGTCTAGGTTTTACTCCACTTACCTTCATGCCATCGTCACTTACAACAGGGTGAGATTGAGGCCAAACACGGGTTTAGTCGTATATAAAAATTGATATATATATATTTCCAGGCAGGCTAACATTTCAGCCACTGAGTAGAAGATAATAAACAATTGGTGGATGAACTTATATATATAATATTGTAAAACTTACCGATCTTTTCTGGTGATGATGTTCGAGCTTCATACTGGCACATCTGTTGAGCGCAGTCAGTCGTCTGAATAAGGACTGCAAGGAATCCGCATCCAGAAACGGGTGGTCGTTCTGTACACCTGACACGTCGATTGGAAACTGAAGATCTGTAACAATAAAAAAGGTACTTATAATATTAGTTCTATTACGGGTTGGTGCCAATTTTAACAAAAAACACCTATAGCGCCACTCTATTTCTACCAAACACAAGTGATTTCTGAAAAAAGAGGGTTTTATGTTGTTCTTATACTGATAAGTGTTTTATAGACATATTGGTATAGCTTTACTGCAAGTCGTTGTCATATAGTTATCTAGACCATTAACGTGGCCACTATTTTCTGTCTAGACCAATATACGAGTAGGAGAGAATACTACAAAGGTTCTGAAAAATTACTTTTCATGTGTAGAAGAACTTAAATACCTGCATTTTTATAATTAATAACTGTATTTTTTTATCAGAGTGGCGCTACTTATTTTTGGTAATTTTAGTACGCTTAAGTGAGGATTTTCACTAATATTTTTTTATAAATAGGCTACGACAAGCAGGCAAACGGGTCCCCTGATGGTAAGTAGTCACCGTCGCCTAGAGACACGTGCAATACCAGGGGTATTGCTTGTGTGTTGCCGGCCGTGGAGGGAGAGGACTTTTTTAACGTTCTTTTTGAAGCAACCCATTTCGTAGTGCTGTGGGAAAACGTCGAGTGGAAGAGAGTTCCACATTTTACAGGTGCGTGGCAGAAACGCTCGTATAAAACGGGTCGTGGTTGACACCCAAAGCTTCAGAAAGTGCGGGTGAAAATTGAGCCGCCGACGAGTGGTGCGATTCAAGAAAGTGGACGACGGCACCAAGTCAAAGAGTTCTGAAGAGCACTCCCCATTATATACGTGATAGAAGACGCAGAGAGAACCAATATCGCTCCTTAAAGAAAGGCTCTAAATCGCTCGTGAGCACGGAATCGTCGACAATTCGAATAGCGCGCCTTTGCACGGAGTCAAGTGGATATAGCTGGTATTTGGGTGCGCCGGCCCAGAGATGGGAGCAGTACTCCATATGCAGTACTCCACTTGCGTTTTGTAAAGCGTTAGCCTCTAGCCAGGCGTGAAATACCGCTACGCTTTTTCAGCGCACCGAGCTTTTTAGAGGCCAAATTAGCCTTGCTTTCCAAGTGACTCCGGAACTGCACGTCACTTGAAATATCGACACCGAGGATTCCTATACTATTGGAAATAGTCAAAGGAGGCGCCATGACAAATGGGATTATTTTCGCAGTGAAGGCGCAGACTTATGTCTTTGTGGGGTTGAATTGCACTAGATTTAGTCTACCCCAATCAGAGATCTAAAGAGCACTCGAATTCGGACACAAGTCTGGTTCTACCCTCCTCCACAAGTGACCGAGGGTATGTGGTATGGCCCTTGTAGTAAGCATCACTCGTGCTGTCGTCCGCACAACAATGAATGCCGTCAATTTGCAGCACATAATTGACTTGATTTTGAACATGTTGATATTAGTAATTGCTTGTTGTTGTAATGTCGTCCAATGAGTTGTTGGTATAGTCAAATATTTTGTCGAGACTAAGTTAATTTTCTCTAAATAATGTCATGACATGAGTAAGTACAATGTAGTTCGTTACACTACAACCATTGTTGTAGCCTTAGTTTAGCTATGGAAGGAAACGTCACTCAAGCTCCGCAATCAGGACATCATACATAACATTATCTTCAATGAATATGTTACGAAATAAAGGGAGCTCGGGGTTATTGTTTCGCCTACTCAGTGTTGGTAAGAACAGCTGTATATGTTGTAACACTCGTATAATCTAGGTAATAGTAGGTACATTTTGCAACAACATTTTTATACAATTTGTCACTCTCAAATTATGAGTGAAAACCTCGGTAATGCATTTTTGAACATTTTAGTACACACGCCAGTTTCAGTCTAACTCATTAAATATGAGATTTTGTAAATCATTGGTGTTTTCCAAAATCTCATATTTAAAATGTCAGGGGAGGATTTCTTACTAAAATCGAACTAAAACGAAAAGATGGTAGAATACATTGCTAGGGTTTTAACTCTACAATGACGATATGCACCTAACCGACTATTTATTTCGGAAGGTTTCGAAAAATTCGTGCCAAGATTCTTAACACGTGCCACTTTTAAAAGTATTCCTAATTGATTCCAAAAATCTTAGTGAGATAAGAAATAGCACTGAAGGAGTTCCGGAACACTTTTTTGGACGAGCCTGGAAACTAAAATTCAGACGAATTTTTAGGCACGAGTCAGGAATAAATCCAATAAACATGTTGACAACAAAATGGGCCCTTTGTGGTTGTGATTTGCCTGACCACATGACATTAGTTCTGACATTAAATTGAATTGTCTTTGTCACAAACGGTAGGAACAAACGTCGGTATATCGAGGAAATAAATGTAGGTAGATATTAAATAAGTATGTTCATCTATCGACCTGTCCAGCACAAGCGGAGGAAACATTTAGAGTTATCATCGCTGCAAAACTGGGGCGGCGCCTGTCACAAAGCGCACAGTGGCGATGCGACGGCTGCGTCCGGTCTGTTTAGCTACCAGACAGCTGAGCATGCTACGTATGATAAGTTTTCTCCGCATCTATTATTAAACCAATAATATTGATAACATGAAAAATCTGATAAACCCAACCTTTCAGAATAAAAAGTGCGGCTCTACATTGACCGATATTAAATATACCTACACGATATTTTTATTAGTGGTCAGCGACATCCATGGACAATAATGGACATCTCATCTCACCATATTATTAGAGGGTTTCGATGCGCTGCTAATCTTGACTTAGATGGAGTGCCATGTGCCGATAATAACCTGACTCACTTGCCCTTAAAACCAAAACACACCAATGCAAGCATTGCCGCTATGCGGCAGAGATAGGTAAAAGGGAAGTCGTAGAGCACAAACATTGTTTATTTTTATATATATTTTGTTTGTTCTTCCGGCATCATGCAAAAACGGCTGAACTGATTTAATAGACAGCTTCAGCATATTAATTTATGTGCATCAACTGGAATAATACATCTAGCTACGACAATGGGAGGCCGAATAATAATAATTATTGTAATAAAATTATATTCAGCATATCCCTATGGTTGACAGGGATGGACAGCCATCCTCCTTTTGATAAAAGCCAGTAGTCTTTAAAGACTGATTATCCGCTTGGCAACACATTGTTTTGATCTATAACTTCTCAATAATCCATACTCTTCTTAGACTATAACTTAAAATTTTGAAGTTTGCGAAACAATTTTCGGTTTCCAATTTAATTGGCAGCGCTCTATTGATCATGTCATTCATAATAGAGTTCCCGTCAACGAGACGCAAGGAAATTGTAAACCAAGCTCGTAGAACAAACAAATGACAAACAGGGTATCGGCTCTATCGATACTCTCCATTGTCTTGTCACCATTAAAGAGTCCTGCAAAATCAGTAAATGTATTTCTGTTATTTACTATACATAAGTCAACACGTGCACTAGATGCAGCTTGCTGATCTAACTTAAAATTATACCTAAGCCATTTGTCCTATAAAGCAACAACTACATTAAATTATACTTTATTCCGTTCCGTTATTTACTCCATCCATCAAATCTATAAAAATAGGTAAGTAAATACAGAAAGAGTTCAGACAAATATTAAGTGAGAAGCAGTTTATTTTTTCGCGTGGGCACTGTCTCGTATATGCTTGCCTTTCATTAAAATCAAGTATCTTTGTATGAAAACGGAATGCAGGTTGTATGCCCGTTATTTGTAAATCGACATCTGGGTATCAATTTATAAGTTGTGAAATCATGTTGGTCTGTGCTTGAGTGTTTGATTCATGTAACTTTATAGGACTACCTAATTTTCTATAATAGATACAGCGTTTTCGGGTTTCGTACATAACAAGACAAGAAATGCTTTTACGTCCTACAGCGACGTTTGAAACATAAATTGTGCACATTCTCATTCAAACCGTATGTAACAATAATGTTACGATGATGAACTCGGAACACAAAATCCCTGGTGTTACTGAAAACTTAATTTCTTCCCTCAATCCACATTTTCCATAATATTATACACTGGGACGCAAAAATAACGGGTCACTTAAAAAAACTATATTTCCGCAAGTATATGAGATTGATTCTTGAAATTGTAGTAAGTTGAAGATAACTTATTAATACATAAAATAGTACACAAATTAAAAAAAAAAACGTTAAAAACTTCTAACTTATGGCAACACAAAATAACATATCTTAGTTTTATTCCTCATAAAAGTTTTTTTTTAAATCATTTTTAATACTTAGTATTACGAGCCCATATAACTTCAGTATCACGATGTGGCATGATGTTAATGTTTACTACAAAGCGTCGTATACACGTCCAAAATACTGAAATTATCTAGGAACTTGTCAGCAACATTTGTAGCGGACGTGTTGTTATTATGTCTACACAACATTATATTTACCTTTTGTAGATTCATCATTATACGTTGATAAATTGAAATACGATTTACAAACATATTTATTTAAATGAAAAAAGACAAACTTAAGTAAAACCTAATTGATTTTCATATGTCAAAATATTTATTTTGATACATCGATGAGATCTATGAAAGTTAATTTTCTACTCCAATTTCGTAATTTGTTCAATAAGAAATCACAATCAATAACATAAAGAGATTCATTCGTTATGGTCGTGTGAAAATAGTGTTTTAATGAAATATTTAATGACAGTTTTCGATTGTAATATGTAATTTTTTCTTTGTTGTACTCGTATGACACTGCAAGAACTGTTTTGTATTAAATGCATTATATTTCACTGGCCAACTACTTGGTACTATAGCCATAAAATAGAACTCGACACCCGCGCCTGCGCGATGTCGACAATACGTCAAACATGTCTAGGGTTTCCATAGTTACCAATAACATGTCTAGCTGTCATGGCGTTAGTTGAAGGCTTCGTAATGGTTTGTATTTTATGTTTATACATATTTCATGGTCGTAGAATAAGTATTGTGTGCAACACACGTGATGGCGATTTATACGAGACCGTTGCATAAACTACTTACTATAAGTTGATCATTTTACCACCTACTTTAAAAGTCATTGGAAATAGTCAACATCACTTGTATGGGGTCGTTCCCCGTGGTACAACCGCAATGTCCAACGGGTGAACTTGTGTGTGTTCTTAAAACAAACCCATGCTATAATTTTCTTTTTTCATCAGTAAATTGATGTACGGCAATCGTGATGTTATACCGGTAAGTATATATGGTTCAAGTGAATAGGTCGAACAGGCAAATGCAATTGTGCGCTTCCAGGACGATAAGTGACATGAAGACAGACAGGTTTCTTCAGTGAAAAGTAGATAGTAAGAAATGTATGGAGCCGTTATAAAGAAATTTCTTCACTATATAATAATAGGTGCTGTAGAGAATTTTTTCTTCACTTAGATATCTTAGATAGGTATCATTATATCATTATTTTTAGGACAGCTTTACTCCGTCGAAGTAATATATTTTACCCTGGGCCAAGTAAGAACCCTAAAAACAAGAATCTGAAACTTTAGCTGATATTTGAAATACTTACCTGCTTTCATGTTTTAATTAAACTAATAACTTTGAACCGCAACGTAGCAGTAGGTAAGACAATAGAGTATTAATTAATACACAATATTACTTGGTTTTGTTTCAATTTAATATTAGATAAGCGCAAGGTATAGTCGTAGCTTATTTCCTGTATTTTCACATCTCCAGGCAGTAACAAAAACAAAGCTTGATAAAATATATTTATTTTTATTTCTTATCGTAGAGCTACGATTAGCTACGGCTTTTTATTTCTTTAGTCTATTTTTTTGTTGTTGGATAGAGCTATCCAACAACAAAAAAATAGACTTCATTTTCTTTTGAAAATAATTCAAAAATCATTCGATTTTTTGTTAAGGTATTTGACCAATTTGTGTTTATGAAATTATGATAATCAATAAATCACCCACCGAGAAATTTGACCAATTTGTGTAAGTTTATGAAATTATGATAATCAATAAATCACCCACCGAGAAATTTGACCAATTTGTGTAAGTTTATGAAATTATGATAATCAATAAATCACCCACCGAGAAATTGGCATAAGTATTTGACCAATTTGTGTAAGTTTATGAAATTTTGATAATCAATAAATCACCCACCGAGAAATTTGGCATAAGTATTTGACCAATTTGTGTAAGTTTATGAAATTATGATAATCAATAAATCACCCACCGAGAAATTTGACCAATTTGTGTAAGTTTATGAAATTATGATAATCAATAAATCACCCACCGAGAAATTTGGCATAAGTATTTGACCAATTTGTGTAAGTTTATGAAATTATGATAATCAATAAATCACCCACCGAGACATTTGGCATGAATATACAAAGCTACTCAACAAATAGGTCGGAAAGGTCCTGGGTTCGGCTGTACTTTAGTTATTATTCATAGGAAAATACGATGTGCTCTACAATAATTTACGTACAATAGCTATTTCATTTATCCATGAAATATCGCCCGCTATTTAATTATTTATTCATTTTGAAACAAATGCATGTTCGCAACTGTAGCGTCACGCACTCGCATATTTAATTACGGTATGAGTTACACTGAGAAAAATAACCAAACAAATTACTTCGGTTACTTCAGAAATAAATATCAACTTGTCATGTTATTGTAAAGTTGATTTGAATTAACAAAGGTGGTAGTATTGGTTACGTTACCATAGTTTTGTAATTCACGTTACAGTTTTATTCAACACTTTTATTTATTTATTTATTGTGTAAATACAAAGTTACATTTTTACATCTTATCGCCCTGAAACCAAAAAGCCGGTTTGTTTGGGCGCTGCTATAAACAAAAACTAAATATCAAACAGCCTAACTGATATCTACCTGTGCACGACATTACACATGTATTATACTTTTTTTTTCTCAGTGTAGGTACATGGAATTTCCACAATAATAATTTAATATCGATTTCATCGCAGCGCAGCAGTCCATATGGTCCCTTATGATGTGTTTAAAATTAGTCCGGGGTTAACAGACTGTAAAATGTCCGCCCCAACGCTCCCGCCTTTCATCCTAAATCGGTGTGAACCTATCTCTGGTAGGCTTCGCTTCATGGAAATAATTATAATCGTAAATGGATATCGTCGCGGCTTATCTTATCATATGATGGGATGATATTTAATGAATTTCTTAAATTATTTATACACAAACAATTACAGAAGCAAGAGCAATAGAAAAGAAATGTAGAAATAATTAATTAACTAATGTACACGAAAAAAATTATTAAATGTAACTTATAAAATTTCTTAGTTTAGGCCCGTGTGGTAGGGTACCGAGGATGCTGGCGGCGTTGCCCCGCTGGATCGCTATACTGATCCTTTGGGCGAGATAACCGCCAACCCTTGGGTCCCTCGTCGCATCAAACAAACGCTTGGACAGCTCTCGGAACAATGACCAAGCTCCATGGCCCCAAGGACCAAGGGTCTCTACACCAAATGCAACAAAGTTGTATTTCTTAAATGCATAAGTGGTCATATAAGATAATGGTACCGCCATTGATAAAATTATGGTATCAATATCAGTAATGCCTGAATATATTATGTTTCGATTTATTAGCAGCAGCCAGGCAGCAGCCATAAAATATGTCCCCGAAATAGTTACTGCACTGAACAATAAAGTAACCTCAAATTAATTTTTTTTGCGTCAAGTAAAATCATTAAGTAAACTCGGTAAGTATTTTTTTGTTATTTGTGATTACCTACAAAGTTTTTCGATATATAGATAGTACTGCACTCAGCCAGGTTGGAGCCTGACACAGAGGATCTGGTTGTACGAGTACAACACATAGGGCTATAGTACTTTGAAGCTTTTATTTGACTCATTTATATACGAAAATCAAGGAATCATAACAAAAACTTATTATGATAGGATTCCACGGCGTATAGCTTGATGTGTCTTCCACTGTACCAAGTGGGTACGATTTTGCGGGAATGACACGCTCAAGGATGAGTATGGCCGATTGACGCAGCCAACCGACTTCATTCAGCTCGTTATTCTGCGTGAAGTTAAAATAACAAACTTAAATTTTGAAAAAAATTACTAATTGCTTCAGTAGCTAGAATTTAATCGAAAACCATTCGAAATAAACTTAAATTATGTTCGGTTCTTTATCCTCGTATGATTGGTTCTAATGGTATATTATATCCTGTTTCGATTCAACAAACTGGCAGAAATAATAAACGTTTGAATCTCGGGGTTAAAATTCTGCAAAATGCAGTTAAAATAATTTAGGTACTAGGTATTTTTTACATTGGTTACATACCAAAATGGTAAAAAAAAACCGTTGTGGTGAATTTTTCTGTGGATCCCATAAAATAAGGTTTTACATGCCAATGCCAAGATCCTAACTCGAACCATCGCATAGGGAATTTCTTACCACTGTGATCGACTCTCAGTCATTCCTATGTTGGGTTTTTTAATTATCAAGCAATTGCTGATACATCGTTCTCATTTATACCGCTAAATTAATTAGAATGCCATAAAATCCCGTCTGAACTGGACGCCGCCTTGGGCTGATTCAATGCAGTGTTTTGAACCACAAATCAAATGCCATTTATCGCGGCTGACACGCTTGAAATGAGTAAAACAATTTAATAATTTGATCTGTAATTAAATTTAAATAAGTACTATTCTTTTTATGTATTGTTGGTAAATATCACCGTCATGCGACGCCACGCTACGCTACGGGCCACGGGTCTATTCACATAAAGTAATATTAAAAATATATAATTCCTGGCGGCTACCGAAAATCCACGCGTAGGCAGTAATATCTACGCCAATTATTACACGGTATTATCTAATATATCTTTTGTCAAAATCATAATAAGTATATAATTAATCTTAATATTTACATCAGTATTTCTCATTATCGTGCTATCTCACCAATGACATAAACAATAATAGCACATGAGATTTATGAAGTTGTAGACAAATACTAAGTGTTATTACGTGACCAGCGGATTTCCTCACGACATTTTACTTGAAACGGTAAGAATACTCAGAACAATGAACATAACCTCTCGATAAAACTGAAAAAGTACTACTTGTCTTGGCTTTTAGATTACGCGCGGGTCACAATCCATTAAATAAGTTTTTGCATTTAGTGGGAAGACCTGCATCACCGTTTTGTACCAACTGCAACAAAATAGAAGACCTCACTCACCTCCTAATGGAGTGTGACATGGTGAAAATTGAGAGGAAGAAATTTGGCCGCAATAGGCTCCAAAATGGGAGGCTCAATATTATATTGACTCAGCCCTTATCTGATAATATGAAACACTTACTGTTGTTTGCTAAGTTTGCTCTCAAAGTGAGGGCTGACTCTAATAATACTTGAGCTTCCCTTCCCTTTTCTTAGTGACCCTAACGAGGCTGACATGGTCACCTTGTCGTGTACCAAAGCCTCTAAACTGATATTATAAAAAAAACTGAAAAACTCGTTAGTACCTATATATCATTGCTTGAACTGGCATTACACACAGGCCTCGAACACTTATTAGAGTGTCGGGCGTTTTACCTGTTACGTAACTGAAATTGCGGCGGAGGTTTGTGTCCAATGCAGTCAGTGTTGGAAAGAGTGCAAGTTCATTTAACACTTTTACGTGTCCAGTCCAGTTACAAAACTTTTTGGGTTTTACCAAAGATATTAATTAGATCAAAAGTATAGGATAGGATAGTCTTTAAATTGGTATTATACCTAATACCAATTTAAAGACTATCCTATCCAACTAACTACCGTTAGTTATTGATAATTTACTAATGCAATGAGGAGATAATGATGTTGACTGATTCATATTGAATTGTTGATATTCATGAATTAAATTTTATCTTTTAGTTTGAATATGTCTTTCTAAAGTAGTATTTTCTATGGAGAGGAATGGTATCATAGCAACAAGTAAATCACTTGCTGCTAGCACTTATCTCTGTCTAATTATCGACTTGAAAGCTTTAAATCTCGGAAAGTACTACGGCTATTATTATATTTTTATCGTTGTACGCCTAATATGGAAAAAATTATAATTAATAAACAAATAAAAAAATAGTCAATATCCCTAAGGTTAGTTTGACTGTGTTAATAAAAACAAAAGGACCGTTTAAAAATATGACAGATTTTGTTATTGAATATTTGTCACCACCGTGTCCCAAAGTCAGTTACCCATTGTATTATGCACAACACAACACAAAAATACTAAAAAAGTTGAGCGGGCGACGAGCCATTTATAGGACTTAATGGAATGTACGGGCGAGTGCCCACGAACCCTTTGTAGTCCGCGCTTTTAATTCGCACCAGTCTGTGTCCGAGACTCCTAGTACCGACCGCCACATTATTGTGAATAAATAACACACCTATTTGTGGATGTTTTAGAGTAATGTCGAGAAGAAAAAATGAAAAAAATATTTACTTACCGTTACTGAACGGGACAAGCTCTCCAGTCCAAATGGAGCAATTACTAACTTTTGAGATGATTGAATTGAAGGACAACTCGAAACAATAGAGGTTGTGTTCACACTTTCTTAGGCTCCGTGTTACGGTTTGTTTTGTTGACAACAAGACACACGAGACAAGACATCTTCTTCTTTTGATGATCGACGTTTGGTGACAGATTTGAAACTCATGTCAATAAGAATAACTATTGTTTCACATTTGCCATCATGACATGATAAGATTAATACGCCTATCATTCCCGGGTCAACATCATCAGATTTATACAGTATACCTATAGTTTATACAACATTTGTCCCGGCGACGATAGAGCGTACATATATACCTTGTAGCAATATACATAGTCTATAATTACAGAAGCAAATAAGTATATTTAGCTATACGTAAGTAATTCTATTCAACAACTGTGCCACAACTATTACTTAGAAAGTATGAAAACAGTGAAAGTGATCTTTTTACATCAATTACGAAAGTAGAGAAATGAGATTTTTTTAAGTATTAAAGAATAATATACGTGCCCTTTGTCTGCGGAAAAGTGAAAGCAGATTGGATTTCATTTGGCGAAGCGCGATGAAGGGAAATGGATGGAAAGCCATTGTTAGTGACTGGACACAGTGACCGGCGTCGTTAATTGGATTCAGATAGGCAGATAAATTATTTGTCTTTCTGTTTGGGTATTTCAAGCATTTAAGCAATTATACGTCCGGTTAACAAACCTATTTTTTTATAATTTAATATTATGAGTAAGAATGTAGTGGCATTCTGAGGAGCTCATAACATGGTTATGTTTTTACGTGTCGTTCCCGGTTGTTGTCGTTTTTCAGCAGTCGTTAAGCCATGTCAGAGGCCTACGGGCGGCCTAAACAACTCTGATAAATAGGTTGGCCGCTAACCATACGATAAACAAGCAAGCATTTGCGTGTCAATAAGAAAAGTATTTGAGAAAATATGTATAAAATATGTCTCAATGCTGTGCTGTACCAAAATGTTTATCTAGCTAGAACATCCGGTCCTGACAGACAAAAAGTTTATGTTGCAATTGCAATGGCTAGTGGCTAAGAGAAACCCAAGTAAAAGCTTAAAGAACATGCATTTCAATACAAATAAGTACTAGATGTCACCATTCAACCTCCAATAGGTAGGTATACCTACTAGCGCCGCAGTGGGAGTAATTGGCAAATGTTGTCTACAAGCAAGATTGCGAACTAGTAATAATATGAAATGAATGTGTATCTACACAAAAGGTATCATGGAAAAGGACTTTGATCACTCTGAAGGGAGAAAATACCCTAATAAGAATATTTTAAAAATCTAGAACAAGCTTAGTGTGTGAATTTTTTTACGCAAAAACAGCGTTTGACCTCTATCTATTTTACCTGGTGGTAAGTGACGATGAGGCGGAAGATGGAGCACACTGGCATAGTAAATACCGATTGTTCTATAAACACTGCTGAAACACGCGTCTACGCCGAAGCGAAGATATTTGGCGACATACTTTACATAGAAGGGCGCTCGTTATCCAATCGAATCCTGATGGAGTACTACCACGAAGGGATTTTCTAACTATTATAACATGTAACGCTTTAGCTAATTTCAAAAAAAAACCATTTATAAATAGGCTAAGACAAAAAGCAAGTGGTAAGTGGTCAATGCTTTGTTAATGACCAAATAAAGTTTTGTTATATCTGAAATAACCGAAATATCCCTAATGAGTGACCATAAAACAATTAACGTCATTCACGGTCAGTGATCGCAATAATTATCCGTAGTTACGCAACTAACAACGTGTAGGAATTACGTAGGTGATTTTGTTCTGTAATCAATCACTGTTTTTACGCTTAGACAAAGTTTTAGTTACTTAAAACCAAAGATTTTTCTCAGTATGATCCCATTTAATTTCCTAGAAAATATTGCTGTTACTAATAATTTTTATGTGTGTACCTGCCCGTACATTAAAAGTTAATTGATTTACCTATTCACCAATTTCTTTTTCCAAACAATACATAAGTATTATTTATAATTTGTTGAGATTTCAAACTTTCTACACAAAAAGTTGATTCGTAGGTGTAATATAAGTGGAAAAAATTGGGTTCTCTGACTTCTTGTTTAACAGGAAGTCATTTGGGCCGTTGAGTGTTGAGGTATTTATTTATTATTAACTGTTTGCTGATAACGAATGGAGATTGTAGATATTTAGTGAAATTTTCTATTTACTATTCATATTAAATGTTAATAATGACAGAGTATTCGTATAAATAAAAATGAAATTAAGAAATACAAAATAAACAGAGATAACAATAAATAAATATTCGTACTATAGATAGCTTAATACCTAATGAACAAAAGACAATTTTCCATTATATAGTTTCAATACGACTTTGTCTTCCAAGATTGCTTACCGTCATCTCCTTCGCAATCCAATTAAGCCCAGGTGCATATAGTAATGTAGCTATGTTTCACTTTCGTTAAGTAACATACGCTTGCATATTACTCGTATATGGCCACAAAAGCTTAGTTCGAAAATATATATTAATTTCGAAACTCTGTAAGTTTTTGCTCGAAGAGCTTTATGTGAAGCTTTATAACTTTATGAACAATAAAGGTATGCATAACAAAAGTAACCCCTTAAAAATACAATTCAAAAAAAATAGTAACTTAAAAGTTACGGTAGAATGCAGATCATCGTATATAAACAAGATTTTTATCAACATCAACAATAGTTAATTAATAATTAATTATTACCACTGATCGGAGTAGGTAGGGCTCTTTCGGGTCAATGTCCTCAAAGGTTATATTAATATGGATATGATTTCGGGATCCCGTTTTAAGTTATCGAGCAAATGTTGTAAATTACTTTTATAAACCTCGCCCTTACTCGGCGGATTACGATTTTTTAAAAATTGTGAACTTACGAAGAAGTTAAAACACTACCATAGGTACACTAGCGCCATGAATCTTAAAAAAAATATTTCGCCACCAATTTTAAATGTGTATCAAAACAAATATAACGTTAAAAATCTAAATAATATATTTATTCAATCCCGGAAATCCCGGGATTATTGGGCATACTTATCCATATTATGACCGTATGTGGCAAGTACCAAAAACAGCCCTACCTACTCCGATCATAGATTATTACCCACTTAAGTGGGTTAAATCAGAATAATGTTTGACAAATAAAATATGTAGAAGGACGTTTTTCGTACTTAAAAACAGAATGTAATCAACTTTTTAAAACCTATCAGTTACTAACTTCTCACACAATAAACAGAGCGTTGGTGTAAAAAAAAACGCTGAGAAAAGGGTGAAATGGGTAAAGGGACTGCAAACTTCATTAAAACAGACCCTTTTAAAATGGCTATGGCGCGTATACATGTAAATCAGGTATTTAATACTATACTTAATGTTTATTTAGGAGCCTAACTTTGAATGTAGGTATTGTTATCATTTACTTAGCTACTTACACCTCTCATAATGTAAAAAAATGTATGTAAGTGCGTACTTTCTACTAGCTAACGCAAACTGATGAATAAAAGTATTTATTTCAGATGCTCGGAAATGTGCTCTATACATTCAATTTTTTAAGTTTACATGGCGTTGAAAATAACAAAAACTTCCCGAGATATTGATATGATAATGGTTTCTATTAGCTCCAATATGCCCCAAAAAGTCCAATAATTGTAGAATCAGTACAAAAAACCGTAAACCCCTTGGAACTTGACATTGATTGATTGATCTTTCGAACATAGACCGGCATGGGTGTCGCGTCTTACAAATACAAATATACTTTGCACACCCGGGACAAAAACAAAACATACAACATAAAGAGAGGTACAATATAATGTGCAGAAGGCGGCCTTATCGCTTTAAGCGATATCTTCCAGGCAACCTTACTTGTTACGCCACCGACGCTCACATACACTGAATCATATAATTCACCAAAATCTCTGTCGATTTTTCAAATTTTGACGTCGATTTCAATATGTATGTACTTTCTTAAAAAAGTAGCTCGAAAATAAAACCATATAATAATAACAAATAACTTGTGCTTCATAAAAGCATTCCTTTGAGAAAATTATACGAGCAAAGTAGAACGCCGGATAGGCTTTCCCAAGGGACGAAAAATAATGTTGCCTTTTATATCACTGACGTTTATGGATGCTTATGATGTTATAAGTGTACATAATAATGTACGAAAATAAGTGTGTAGGTACGTGAAACGGTAATAAATAATTAGATTAAATAGATTGTACCCTTTAATGCTTAATATTTTTTCTTTAATTATTATAGCCATTCAAAAATAGGAAAATCTAAAAATTTTAAGTCGGCATCCGAGGTCACTTATTTTATTTTTAACCGACGACATAAAAGTAGAGGTTCCAATTGACAAGTGTGTACGTATGTAGATTTGTCTTGAAATTTCTCGGTAACTAGAGAGCCGATTTGATGTTTATATTGTTTAAAGAGTAAGGCTTGGTATTGTTTGAATTAGTGAAGCGTATGAGTGGAAATATGCAAAACTGTTCAGTTTCTGAATTACCTATATTACTGAATTATGTATACATTATAAAAGCTGCCACCTTTAGCAACAATTTTTCACATTATGAACTGAATGCAGAGCGTTGCTAGGTAACCAATTAACAGGGTTGTCCTAAGATAATAACTCTAAATTAAAAATTTAAGAAACCCCTTACGTACCATTGTGGAGATCCCCTTACTCTTAGCCATGTCAGGTGAAAATTGGATCAGTGGTTCTAAGATCTTGGAGTATCAACATCCCAATGTTGGAGTATGATGGAATCTCTGGAACGGTAACAGTAGGTGGTTCGATGTATGAGCTCAAATGTTTATCACCATGGTGACCATCCAACATTGGAACCTTGAGGACCTGATGATAACCAGGAAAATGTTAGGGGATCTCCACAAAGGTACGTTGGGTTTTTTTTAAATATTTAATTTAGGGTTTTTATCTACAGGCTGATTGATAAGTATATCTAGAGCAAAGAAGTTCGCTCCCTTCAGAGAAAAAATAAAATAAAAACTTAAAAATGGGCCTATTTATCGACAGTAAACTACGTGAAGTGCCACATTCCCGAAATTTATACTCGTAGTACCCCCGATTGGAAGTACTCAACAATCAAGTCGCTATTCCATTATACCGAATACATACAAACCGTGCCCCTTCTAAACGAAAGATTGTATGTAAATCCATGGTGATATTTCATGATTAATATTTTAATACAACATAATCTCTCTTTAAAAAATACAATTTCAAAATGATATGACGTTGTAATTACTTCTAAGTAAAAGTAGCTAATGGCACGCGTCGATAAAACAGTTCATTCTTCAGTTCATTATTATTGTTCTTATTTTTCTTTCTTCCAAATTTTGCACTTTTAGTTCTGTTACATGTTCATTTGCACTGCTCAAAGAAGATATCTGTCCTCCGAAATACAGGAACTTCCTAGTTCGGAGGTCAGCGCCTATAGTAGGATAACTGGTTGCTCACTAATTTTATTAAGTTTGATGTAACATATGCTTAAGTTCCTACTCCACTGTAATTTTACCGCACAAATAAACTGGAAATAAATTAATGAATATTATGAACCATATTATTTACCAATGACATATAATATAACACCATGGACTGCTACCTGTTTTAATTGTTATTTTATTATTTTCTCGGAGATGTAACAAATTCTGTGTTGCGAAATAGAATCGTTGCGACATTCTGGTTCTTTCCGCCTTACCGCCTTAGTTAAGTTAGACAATCTACTAGGTATTGTAATTTTTATTTTAATTGTTTTATGTAAATATGTATTTATTGTAAGCTCTACAAGTAAGCCCCAAAATATATTTTTTAAATTATTGGTACATTACATCTCCATAGCTATTATTGAAAATGTGTTCGCTCTATATCTAAATCTACTACTAAACTAAAATATAATGAAAAATCTTGCAAGTTTCTTTTACTTCAAACTATAGCGATTATCCTAGGGTGCATAGTTTTAAGAAATACACACGTAACAAATTTATCTTTGCGGTCGGTAAAATTTATTATAAGCATAACGGTCGACCTTCTACATCTAAACGCATTTACATATGAGTTATTCTCCAGATCTCGGATGCTCGAATTCAATGAATGAATTTATGACACTTACTTTTATTAACATTGTCTAATCAGTAATCACTTAGATCACTGAATAGCAACACTGTATAACTTATTTTCACACCTTACATTGATTGCAGTCACCGAATCGGAAATTCCTCTTACATGGTCAACGTACAAATATACACTGGAGTGGATAACTTGCCTACCTGAACTAATCAGGGCTCCCAAAAATATTTTGACAGGTAACTTCTATTCGCTTGTCAAAAATGCCGACCCCCTACTGTCTTACGATCATATTTAGAAAACATTTACAATGAAAAACATATTAAATAGTCTTTATATCTCAGACATAGTGGCTAACTTTGGATAACAATTGTTTTTACAACTGCAATAGATTTTTGTTTGTCCATTTGTTACTACAAAAAGGTTGCCAAGGAATTTAAAATTCTAATGAGACAGTATAAAGGTCAAAATTGAATATCGGAAATGTGACATTTTTAAAGGAATTTAGACATTTTAGGAAACGTTTACCTGTTTTCGAGATAAGGCTAATCGGTTATATTTTGTTTGGTTTTGGGGTGACGTAAACTATTGTGTGTTAGATAATGATAGATGGATACTTTAACTACTAATTTAATATACGAGTACATAGTTTTTAAATATAAATAACAGTAGGTACCTGTATACTTTAGTATATTTATTATTTAATACTTTATTAGGATTAATTTTATTGCTCGTTCGAAAAATAAGTACCTACAATATCGACAAAGACGTAGCAGAGTACATTTATTTCTTTTAATACCCGTCAGTTGCGAACATCCTTAAAGTTAAGTCTTCATTTAAATATATACTATCTCTCTCTATATATTGCTATGGAAATGATATTGTTTTGGTTTGTTTAGATAAAACTTAAATGAATGAATACACATTATTGCACAAAATTAGTGTTATACAATGCGTACGAAAGGACTAATACAATGTAGGCGGTCTTATCGCTAAAAGCGATCTCTTCCAGACAACCTTTAACTTACTCTTATTTTGCTAGATTCTTTTTAAAATATCAAAGGAATATGATGGTAAAGATTTCTTTATCTATGTAATTATCTGCTTATTCTATTATTCTTCTTATTCTGGAAATGATGAATTCTGCAAATATTGAGGTTGGTCTCCAAATCCAATGTCAAATATAAACGTCCACGTAGTAGACAATAATCTTTGGTTTCCGCTATCTTATCTCACAGATTACGGCACTGGCTTTGGGTACATAATTATATTAAGACCTTGCTCCGGGTTGTAGAAAAACTCCGTTGTCGTAAAAATTAAAGATTTATTCTGATGCAGTGCTCTGCACTGGGTCGCACTTTATCTTTCCGTTGGGTGATTCTTAATTTGGTAGTATTATAATCACATTATGATGAGCTGTATTGTATATGAATGAATGAATTATTTATTATAAGAAAACCTTAAGCACAGAAGACTAAATAGCGCAATATGTAATAACTTTAAGGGTAGTACACCCTTAAAGTAAGGCAAAAAAAGACAAATTTCATGAAACATGAATTATATATAATCAAAGTCTACATTATATCACGTAAAATACCTATATTATGAGTAGTTGTTGATTTAACCAAAGATATAAAGGTGCCCTAAATTTTTATTGCATTCAACAAGATTTTGGTTAAAAATTGTCTAAACGTCTAACTAAACTAACAAAATACGATCTATTTAATTAACTACGGGTTACTCACAGACGGAAGTCCTCAAACTAAATGTCTCATTATAGTTTCAATTATAAAATACGATCTCTTGCAGGGTATTTAAAAAAAAATCAAAGTCATACGAGTATAAGTACTGAAACAAACTTTTACTTACTATTTTATAAAAAAATATAAGAAATGACAAAATGTAAAACAAAATAAATCCAATTCATTTCTAGTTTATTGAAGGTAGGTACGAGTATTCCCATATCCAACCGAATAATAGAATTTTTGCCTCATAAAGAGTGATTGAGCATGTCTAGTCCTTGGGTGCTATTAAGGGATAATTTACTTTACATTGTCATCGGCAGGTATACGAAATATAGATATGGACGGACATGGAAATAACAAATAAATCCGTTAGGTTTATAAAAATAGGGTTTCTTTAGATCTTAATAAGTAAGTAACTATAGGTAAACCGCTTAACTGTGGGGTCGCCAGCGCAGCGGGAGGGGCGCGGGGCGGGGCGTCGGACGGCGGGCGAGTCACGGGCGCGAGGTGGGCCCGCCGCCCGCATGCCGCATTCTCGCCCTCTGGCGTCCCGTCCCGCGCCCCTCTTGCCGCGCGGGCGACCTCACAATTAAGCGGTTTACCTATAATTACTTACTCTATTGTTGTAACTACTTACATGTGGTCGAAGGAGATTTTTCCTGTCATAACGTATAAAAATAATTTACATTTACTTGGAGAGGTTATCCACATTATTCTTTTCCTTTAATGTAAGAATAGCAGTCAATTGAAAGGGATTTAGCTCTATCTATACAGCTGAGGTTGTGGTAAAACAGGGTGTTGAAATGGTGTAGAAGAGTTTAAGAAAATATCTATGAGCATGAGTACGCAAAATATGCATAAACATAAAACATGAAGCAAATAACCATGGTTCTATAGTCACTGACATAAAATATTCTAGGTGCACATAGGAAGACATCGTGAGGAAACCTGCATGTCTGAGGAAAATAAAAGTTTCCGAAGGCGTGTGACATCCACTAATCAGCACTGGGCCCGCTCGGTGGATCATGCCCGTACCACCTTATGCAAGTGGAGGCCTGTGCCCCAACAGTGGGGACATTAATATAGGCTGATAGTGATGATGATGATGATTCTAGGTGCCCCACTAGTGTGACTAAATGGGGTGCGGTGCGGATGAGCCTATCCAGTTTTTAAAAGACAATTTTATTTTTGTGTACGACTATGGTCAACATAGGTATGAAAATGATTTAATCGTTAATTTAGTTAGCAAACAAGGGCATTAAGATATTCATGTTATATGTACATTTATACTCGTATCCTATATATACTTCATTTTTTTTTGCATTAGACAGAAGCATATGAAGTGTAAAAATTTCGATGAAGTCGCTAAAAATTACATATTTTTTCGTAAACACCTCATCGTCAATGTCTGACTATTTAAGTAATTAATACGTTAGTTTAAGTATTTCTCAATATTGAAACGTTATGGGTCAAATGATAGTAAAAATTCAACATTCGTCTTCAAAAACTTACACTATAAAAGACCTAAAGAAACAGGGAACCTAAACGTAAAAAGATGTATTAGTAGTATAATACGGCTAAATTAAGAATGTCGGGCCACCTGTCCAATATTTAGCACGTTGAAAGACTTTAAAATTAGTCGCTAACCATGCGCTAACCCATGACCACCATTTTGCTTTGCTTAATCACATCACTCAATTACAAACATCTCCTCAGGTTTGCGATTACTGCTTATTACGTTTTTTCTAATGCTAAAAAAACAAAGAATAGATAATAATTTGTTAATGCCAAGTTTGTATCATAACCACTCACAATCGACGGACCATAGTAACTTTTTGTTTACTTACTCAACCTGTACAGAATAAACCACATATTATAGCGGTAAGTATGATTAATGGATTCGTAGGGACAGGTCAGGTCTGTGCGTTATTCTATTCTGGACCAATCCTTTATTTATTACGCACATTTCTGAGTATCGTTTCACTTGGAAACTATTTAGAAGATATGCCATCTCAAATATTTCCTGAATCATTATGTCACATTTATTAAAATTTAGTTATGTATTTGAATTCTATAAAAAAATAATGTGAAACTACCTATGTATAATATTTTGATTCACTACTTTTATTGCGTTTAGACATTTATCCTTTTAATTAAATGTAGGTACCTATGTATTAATTATTAATGAAATATTACTCGGTTTTTTTAAAATTATAATAATTTTTAAATAAATTCTCATTAAATCAGGTAATTCAGTAGTAGGTACTTTTCTAATCTGTAAAGATTAGGTATTTTAATGTTACGAGTACAGTATGTATGTAGGTACCTACTTACTAACCAGGTCCTGTATATAAATACCTATATATGTCGGTAGATTCAATATGAGCCTTAGGAAGGATTTACTCCAAGTTATATGACACAATATAAGCTGAAACATAAAATCCCTTTATGCTTACCTTCGTACATTTGAGCATATTGCGGGAACCCAGCAGCTCTCAGCCATTTGCAGGCTTCTGCGGCTTCGATCTCTGCAACAAGTTAACAAAATATTGTTAATATAAGAAGAAGACAAGAATAACATGAAGTTATTATGAAGTAGGTACCAGAAAAATAAAATAAATGTCTAATAATTTATGCAGCACGGGTTATTTTAACATTTGACAAGCATGACAAAGTGATAGTTTGAAAAGTTATATAAAACAAAGATTTTTCATTCAAATTAGACCTTACGCAAGACACGGCAAAACCGAAAAGGGCCAAATTACAAAAGACACAAACAAAATGCCTTTCTCCTAATAAATATTAATATGTTGTGACCAAAATAAAAGAGCCTTAGGCCCTATGAAAAATGAACTACGTTACGAAAATGTATGGCGTATTAGGGGTCTTGTTACATTGGCAATTCAACCTATATTGCTGGTTAAGCACTGTGTGGGGCAAAGGGCCAATCAGTACCATTGTAGAGCTGACATCTACAAATGTCTAAATAATGGAGAGAAAAGTAGATAGAAACGTATTAAGTTGTAGATATGCGAAGGTTATTCATAAAAAGGCATTAGATGTGGTAGTAGTTCATAAAAAATCATTATTTCTATCATCAAGAACTATAAACAATATTTAAGTAATAAAATACCTAATTGAACTTGCAGTGTGACTAAGACGACACCGTATTTAGAAAACTAAAATTGACAGGTCCATTGATATGTGAGTATGGTCACAGTATGGTACCGATGGTATGACTGAGTGCTCTCAGTATGGTACCGATGGTATTTGAGTGGAGAAAATGAAGGGCAAAGGCAGACCCCCAAGTTGGAACTGGCTGCAGTTAATAGCAGGCGGCCGCAGTAATCCAATGAGTATGGTCACATTATGGTACCGGTGGTATGACTGAGCGGTCACAGTATGGTACCGATGGTATCTGAGTGGAGAAAGTGAAGGGAACCTTTTTACCTATTTCTGCCACCAGTAAGAACCTAATTAAACAATCCTTTACATTAATAATTACTTACATCCTTAAATAACACAAAATGAAAATGCTAATATTATTTACCATTTGCAAACATTTTATAATACCTTATCCAGATAGATAATACGAGTACTTATGTGTATAATGGTACATTCAAAATATCTCTCAGGTCACTAAGATCTGTAAGTGGCGAAGTATGGCGGAGTAATTTTTCATTGAACCTTTTATATTATCTCCAATTTAATGTATGATTTGTAGGTCTTGTCTGCCACCGGCTACACATGGAAGTGTGAGATGTATGGCATGTTTACTACATGACACGCTTAGATAATGGTAGAAGATTTCTATGGGAATGTTGCAGTAAGGTTTTTCGATGGAAAGTAATTTATCTTATTTCTTTTATTTTTCTACTATTTCAATACTTGCTTGGGAAAGCCAAGTTAAGTTGATAAATAAATATGTTGTCCATAGATGGACTTAGTGATTCTAAACATAGTGTGAGTTTGAATCCCGATAAATACTTATAAAAATGAGAGGTACGAGTAAGATTCATAGATTCGCGTGTAATTATGTTTCACTTATATTATTTTACATACTGTACGTTATGTTACTGTACTTTAGTTTGGTTATATACATGAATATAACTTATACACCAATGCGAAATCGCAACGACACTTCGATGAGATTTCAGTAAAATACCATTATTTAATTTCGCAAATTATTTAGCTACGCTGACTTATAAACAAAACAGCAAAATGAAACGATTTCAACTGGCGTAGCGGGCTTGTTTCTGTCGTCCGTGTTGACGGTCGAATACTAAATCTTTGTTCACTTGCTTAATTAGTATAGTTAGCAATTAGAGGTACGAACAAAAATCAAAATAATATGTCATTGACAAAATGTAACAATGCCATAGAATTGGTTTCAAATAGCGTGTGCCTCTAAAAGACGATACAATGTCTTTGTTCTTTATTTTATGTGTCCTAATTAAGTAGGTCACCGCCCAAAAAACTAAACTTTCTACTTTTGAAATCCATTTAATATATAAAAAATCGAAAATGAAGTGAATTTAGCGATCTATTCATAGCTTAGAAGAAACAAGATATAAATAAAGCCGGCCCGAACGTGCTAAACGTAACAACATGACCACAATATCTGAATTATTTTCTCAAAATAATACAATTCCCAGCCAGAAGTATCCGTTATTCAAAATAAATTTCGTGAAAATGTATGCATTTATTCAAATTCAAAATATTATTTGTTTTTCTCCCACAAACATACACAGATAAAGTTAACTAGGTATTAAAACCCGTATAACAGGTCAGCAGCCACCCGCCCTATGTAAAAGGGGTATTCAATAAGCGTGAGTAAATCTGGACAGAAAAACAGTGATGAATGGTAATTTAAATAATAAATGGTAATTTATTAGAACAAACCACGTATTTTCTTTGACTGTTCGATTTTAGAGACCAAAGTATGGGTACAGAACATGTCTTTTCATTATCTAAATTGGTTGTTCAGCAATTGTCTTGAATTTCAAAGCAACGTATGATTCTGTATGTTAAACATATCTAAAAATAGTATCACTATGTATCGAGTAGGTAAGTATAGCTACCTGTTATTTGGTCGACGGTCAAATTGGGAACACTCATATTGCACAGCACTAAACACTAAAGATTTACTGCGCAAGAGTTCTGCCTGTACTCAAACGCATCTTCAGAAACACTGAATCATACAACTTTCATAAGAAATTCGATCACGAACTTATTATCGACTATTTCTGACGAATTAACACGTTTTTAACGAACCGTTTTCCAACTGTTACACAATGAACCGGTTAAGTTACGGAAAAGAGATGGTGTTATGACGATAACGCTACTAGTTTATGCATTTTATTGACAATAATTTTCACTCGATTAAATATGAGCTTTTTGATGCGAACGGCTTGGTAAAATGAATGCTTTATAATTAAATTTGAGAGCTGTTATAAAGTTCGCACATTACTTGTAATAAAATGAATAAAGTATTAAAATCACACTGTTTAAAAAAATAAACGAGTGTACGGCGAAACAGTCCGCCAAGAATGAGATTATCAGTGTTATCACCACAAGGCGTTGTACGTCCTTTAATCGTTGAACTCGTCACCGATGTTATGGCTTGCGTTGAGATTTCAGAAACTGGGCGTAGAGTATTGATACGGCATTTAGGGCATTTGGGTGCAGTTTTTTTAAAATTTTATAACTGTTAGAATATAATCTGATGAATGTTGCACCCAAAGTACCTAGGTAATTATTTGTTGAAATGAAATAAATTCTACAACACAAAAATAAATACCTATAGCACCCGCCCGCCCGCCATAGATTCTGGGTTGCCTGTTCATTCCCCAAAATTACCAGTTCCCAAAATGACCAGTCCCAAAATAATCAGTCTCAAAATATCCAGATATGAACTAGATGATTATTAATGTCAATATAACAATGATCTTCGTTTGAAAAGATGAAGAAAGTACCTATAAACATAAAGTGGATTTCAAACGTATAAGAAAATTGATGACAATAAAATATTACCTTCACACCTTCACACTTACTTAAACCTTAACTTATAGCAAAGAGTAGGCCTTAATTTTAGCAAAGTTTAATATCATTTTGAATTTAGACATACACATTGTGAAATCATAAATACCTCCTCCATATTCCATGGATAGATTAACGGTGACACGCTAACGAATGGCTTTAAAAATTAAGGAAAAATATTTAGAGTCGATGTTATCGCGAGCTTTGTCCAACATGTTGAGAATGAAGATGTTCTTGACACTGTTGGAAAAAGCACTGGACATATAAGAGGTATTAACTATACAACTACTACAATTAATTATCAATCATCCTCTTATTTCCCTTTAAGCCTAAAAAAACGGTTTGGTATGATACCCAGATCAGTTAATTATTGTACAGATTCAAACAGATTGTAAGTTACAATTTCCATTATTCATATTCATTTATTTCAGTAATGATCATACATTGTCAAAAATAAATAATTAATGTCATGATCAATATTAATAAAATTTCTTACTTAAAGTTAAGTATAATGTCAACAAGTTTAAAAACTAAAATAAAAAAATAAAAATAAAATAAAAAAAGTATTGCAGAAAAAAATCTACAGTTTCAAACATCGTTCGTCAAGGAACTCGTTGACAGAGTGGCCTTTTGGATCAACCATTTTTTAAATTCAATAACGAAACTGTTGTACGTTTTAGTATCTCGGATAGGAGCTGGTATTTTGTTGTAAATTCGCGGCCCAGCGACGTGCGTGGACAGCTGGGTCTTCAGTAGTCTACTGTCAATCAGTTCGAGGTCCTGCTGCCTCACTTTTGTCAGTCTCTTGCCGACCCATTTCTTCGTAGGATACTCTCTTAGATTTTTTCTAACATATTTACCTATCTCAAGTATGTAGAGCGATGGTACAGTGAGGATTTGAAAATCAATGAATAGATCACGAGCCGGTGTATCCTCGGGGACACGCGCCATTCTTCGAACTACTCGTTTCTGAATTATGAACGGACGGTCCCTATCTGCTATTGAAAATTATCTATATTGAAAATTAGACACATCGATATACGAGTATATTTATGCATTTTAGAGGCAACGGCGAAAATAGAAAATATTACGGTCGCATGTAACATCTGTAGAAGAAACAAGATTCCTACCTTCATTGTTTGTAGATACGCCTTAAGTACAAGAAAATAATTATACAGTGAACAATAGGCAGTCTCAACAATACCAAGTGTGCGAATTCAACTAGTTTGCGATAGCGAAACAGTAAAAATGATCGTTATCGTTTCTAGAGAAGTGTGACGTGACTCACAACAACAGTTGCAACTACAAGTGCTCTTTGATAACTCCATGTGTGTATTAGTCATTCATATATAACCTAAATTATTACGGATGTAAGGAAGAAAAATCTCTTAAGTCACATACAAACTAATCTTTTAGGGACCCGTACCCCGAATGGGAATACGGAGAATACTGGTGTCGCTCCGTCGACCGTCCGTCCGTCTGTTACGCGAGTTTATCGCCCAAAAGGAATAAGATACAGTCTTCAAATTTTCACATACGAGTAATATGTATTCTCTTGACCTAAATCCGAATATCAACTTACATACATAAACTCGCATCTACAACACAAAATATATAGATAATATATATAAATATATAGATATTTTGTGTCCATAATCCCCGAGGGGGTAGACAGAAGAACCACCGGCAGGTAGTGCCCACTTTTCGTCGTAAGATTTGGTGGACAAACGTGATAGGTGGCGAGCTTATCGCCGTCGTTTAGGTGTAGAATAGTATCCACCAAGTCCCTTAGTTGCCTCGTACGACACCCACGAGAAGAGTTGGGGTAGTGCTAATCGTTGTGGCCGGCACGACACATGTAAAATAATATTTGTTGAATATTTTTGTGCCATATCCTATGGGGTATTTTTGTTTAGAGCTCATCAAGAAGAGTATGAATATATTTTTATTATTTTGTTATCAGGGCTGTTTCATGAACGGTATTATCTACGAGTATATACCTACTCGTACATCCTTCACGCTATGTCCTGACGTCGCTATGTATTATCTAAGAACATGAAAATTGGCTAAAGTATTGGTCATATTCTCCATTCGACAAATAAATACTAAAACTGATACATCTGAGACTAGTTATGATGCCACAGACAAATAGACTTATAGACAACCAGAATATAGTAGGCGACAACCTCGGAACGTGGTTGCTAAGGAGTTGCTAAGCAAATTAAGGGCACGGCAAACAGACCGCTTGCGCGGTTACCGTCCGTCGTGTCTGACTAGAAACGAATCTTGACGTTCGCTTTGATATTGAACATTTATTTATTTTGATGACTAGATAGATGTGCTTGATTGTACCATTGTCAAAATGTACAATGGTCAAAATGTATATTAATGTGTAAATGATAAAATGAACAAATGACAACACACTATTACTTATGTCAAAAACCACGACTGCCAAACTGAATTACTGTGTTACCTACTGTAGACGTCGTTTTATTTTTCCCGGAATACATACAAAACCTGTACTATCTCTATGTGTTATTTCAGATTTTTCGGCTTTTATTTCCTTCAGGTCCAAAATGTCCACTTTCCGAGAACGTCCATACAACTCATACAACCTGCATACAAACTCCATACAACCTCTATACAATTCATATAACCTTCATACAACTCATAAAACCTTCATACAACCTCCATACAACTCATAAAACCTCAAACAATTTATCATTTTGACATTTGTCACTGTTATTATGTCACTTTGACATTTTGGCCCTGAGGGTTTTATTTTTTACACTCTTTCTTTTTTTGCGTGATAAATGAGAATAAAGGTGTTTGCGAAAGTTTGGATGAATTTTTGGAAGTTCTATGCATTCGTTGTTACCATAATATTTATCGTTACATTACGCGGTCAAAATAGTGTGCTAGGTATATCGTCACTTGTAACTTAAACCAGTTACACATTTTGACCATAGGGTATTCCGTCATGGAAACGTTCAGACATAAGGACGTTTTGTCTACTGCATGTTGTAACATTTTGGCAATGCGACAATCAAGCACTTTGTACTTTTTGGCATTTGCACGCACTGTACCCGGCGTCATCTCAGGGAACATTCTCACTTCTTCTATTGTATGTTCTATTTCATAGAATCTTTGAAGTAGATCAAAGTGAATAGGCTTTCTACGCGATAAAATGCCCGTTAGAATGAAAGTTCAACTTGGGCACTTTTTCTATTTTGTACAGAATCGAGCGCAAATAGAACGTTGTGAACGGCAGTCACAGCGTGGATATATTTAGAATAGACACTGATAACGCGATAATTCCTTTCTATCACAGATCTATGAATATAATTATTGATAATATACCCAACGTATTTGTCACATCACTGGAAACCCGCATTCCGAGGTTGTCGCGTACTATAGACACATATGTGTCAAACTTATAAAACCCCTTCATTTTGGTTTAAAACTTTTCCTTTGTTTAACGCCTTTACGCCGTTACACACAGAAGCGATTATAAAGACGTAACTCCCAGTTCAATTTTGATGGCTGTCGAAGTAGTTAAATAAATTCATTAATATTAATAATTTTTTATCTTCACAGCTGATGTTAGTAAAATTTTATGATTCCAGCACGTATACTTATTACATCAAGGTTAGTGTAAAATTAACAAGCGATATCTTATCATTGTTCACACAAAATTTGCTGACGGTATGACACATGTTACTTAGTTCATTGAGAAGACCATTTACTTAATTAGTACTTAACTTACTTACACAATTATTAAAGTAGGTTGTTTTCGATTTCATGTAAGTATACTGTACAAACTCATTCATTAATCATTACACAATCTTTATTACTATTATCAGTTTTGTAATTTGTACCTATTTGTAGACTCTTGGATAACCCGAAGTATCAAAAGATAGATAGTAAAGAAATAACTGTAAACAAGTACACTTCGCAACATACGTGTGCGTTGTACCTAGGTATCTATGTTTATTCAGGGTATAACAAAATACCTAGCGACTCTATGTGAAAAATATTACGAAGTAAGTTTTCGAATTTTGAAGACGTTTTCAAACAAAGGATAGAGTAGAATTGTAGGGAAAGGATCGACTGTAAACCTCGTAAAAACTAAACTCGTAGGTAAGTACTTGCGCATTTAATTTTGGTTAGTTACACAGAGCTCTATTTGTCTGTCACGAGATGTGATGTTATGTTAGAGGATATAGCATGTAGTTATGTATGTATGTGATATGACTATTCACATCTATTTTTATTTTATAGGTAGGTAGTTAATAAAAGGTCGAACTGATAAGGTATGGCCAGTATTATAAACAGCTACAATAACAGAAATGTCGGTGATACTGATATTTTAGAGATACCAAATGGTCGGGAATTCTGAATCTTGTTGGAACATATGTACGCCGAAGCGGAGATATTTCGAGAGAGGCGAATCCTGAGATGATTCTATTAAGTGTAGATGACCAATCTCTGGAAATCAAATAGAGGCATCGGATTTCCGCATAGCTCTGTATTACAGTGACCTTTTATGACACCCACGAGAAGACATGGAGTTGCCTTATTGCAACCAGGAAAAGATGCTTACTTTCTATATAAATACCTTCGTATTTATACGATTATCAAAAAATACTCTAAGGTTAATAACATGTCATTAACTCTACACATAAATATTCTTACTCTATGCCTGATGCCTCATACAAATTCATGGTCCCTCAACATAGGGGGTTTGAGTCATAAACCATGGCGCTAAGACATTTTTACGATACTGTGTGACTGTGACTCTAGCCACGCACTATATGAAGTTCCTATATTAAGAAATGTTTAGTGTATACAAAAGTTTTTAAGATGTTATTTTCTGTTCCTTTTTTTTATTTATAAGATATCCTTTACTTACCTATTTGTACTTAATAGTCTGTCAGTTTAGCATGTAGAAATTATTTGCCTGACAGCCTTTAACTATAAATTATTTCATGACGATGTCACACATCCGTAACCTGGAATAACATTTAGCAAAATCTCGTTTTAAAATGGGTTATACATAGATAATCTTTGAATGTTAGCCTCTTCCGTTAGCTATTCCTTGTATCATTTTTGTGCCTGTGCTGTTTTTGCTTCAAGTTGATATAAAATTATTAGAACCTATTATGCTGCATATGTAAAATGTTTATCTAAAATATCATAAACTTGATTTTAAATTGCCTAAGAAAGTGACAGCGCGAGTGGTTGAGCGAGTTTATAGCCAATTGACGCATAGCGAAGATCGTCATTTTATCGTGAATTTTTACGAGCGTTTTGTTTCAAGTGCATGGGCGAGTGGGCTGGCCTGCCTGTGTCATCGCGCTTTCGTTTCTTGGAAATTGTTGTCTTTATATCACTCGCCGTCTCAAAATTACTTAAATTTACATTTTTTTACCAATTTCTTAATAAAAATTTACAATATACCTTGCATCTACTAGCTACCTATAATATTCCACTAATTCCAATGAATTCTGGTCGATTACACCAAGAAAGGAATAGATATCTACGTATTTCTAAGAATTAGAATAAAACAAGGTAAGTATTGTAGTTCATACAAGCGGAATTGCGAGACGACTGCTCCAAATTTATTGTCAGAGACTTCAGATCTTCGATCATTGATCGAAGCTTCAGATGGAAAAGGGTTATAAAGTGATACGTTTGACACCGTTTTCGCGTGAAAATTTTACTTAGATGTCAAAAGTCATGGCAATTTTATTGAATATTCATCGAACCGGATGAAATAAAAAATAATATCTCTCGAAGTAATACGTTGTTACTGCGTACGTAGTTACTACTTCCATGCATACAATAAAATTTATAGGTTATATACATATATAAGGATAGGTATAATACGAGTAATAATACATACGGTTGCAAAACGTATTATTGTGTTGGAAGGGATGTAGAAACTGCCATTTTCTTGTGTAAGTACAAATTAGCATCTGCCTACATGCTCGACCTACGAAGACGAAATTATGACTCCGCTAATAGTATAGTTGCAATAGGAACATAGTAAATTCACGGTGCAAGATTCACGATAGAAATAATTTTACTTCAGTAAATAAGTACCTAATTATAGTTTTATCCCTCCAATAACATATACATATGTGAAAATGGAGCCAAGTTCGGTGCAAGATATACCTGTCTGACGGCAAGTGCAATAAAAGTTTCTTAAAACCTACCTACAGAAATATCATTGTTTAGACCCTGACCAGGAACATAAAAAACCTGTCTAGAGGTCGCCATTGGTAATTTTATAATGTGTTATGGATTCCTGGTCAGGGTAAAATTAAATCCCTAACATGACAATGATTCAAACACTGAAATAGTTCATGTAAATATACACACCATAAGTACGTACGTCGTCCCTTGCCCTTTTTTTAAACTTGCTTGTGTCAGATTTTACTTTACTTAAATCTATTTACCTAGTGTTTTAATTTTTATCTCAGAGATAGAGCCCAACAGTCAATTAGTAGTTAACGCCGGCGCAGGGAGTTAATTTCATCTAGTACGCCTTCGCCTTGAACCTTGTATAATTTTTTAAATAAATAAATACCTAACTGTAACCCCATGACTTAAATTATTCTATGCATTGTGATTAATACCTATCGAAATTTAATTGTACCGTAACGTAACTTTTGTTGACGTAACTTAGGTAATTAACTAATCACAAAGTTAAGTCTACCCAAACAAGAAAACTGAGGAATCTAGGAGGAGGCTGACGGAATCTACTTTGTACCCAAGAAGACATTATTTAACATAATTTTAATGATGTACATAATAGTTCAAGTAATTTTACAAAATATAAAGATAATGTTCATTGGAGGTTTCAATAATAAGTATAAGTATTTGTAGAGCTACTTTTGTACCAATAATATTACGTCAGTGATTTGAGGATTAGCAAAATTGAACAAAGTGTCCATACCGGATATACCCATACGGAAGTATTTTACACCACAAGACATTACTAGTATAAGTACGTATTGTGACAAACAGTTTTTGTTTCTCAAACAATCGGTGACGACAATATGTAGGTATACCAAGGTTTTTCTGTACCCGTGTGATGGTTTAATCGTTCTTTGATTCTATTAAATACACAAATGTTAAATCTAATCGTAAAACAAACACAATACCATGATGAGTGACATCATCTGAGCACGAGCATTTGTAAGCACCTAACAACTCATGTGAAAAGCGGTAAGCGGTTTAATAAAACTTAGTTCTTAGTTCTGTGGTTTTAGAGGGTGGTCGCACGCTAGTATTTAACTACCTTAAAATTACAGGAGCCTAGGGTGGAAACCCTCCTCCCACACAGTATACTGTCAGGAACTTGCTTCAATTGATCCTAATTTTATCCGAACATCAGACCACTTTTGTGTATTCTATAATAATAATCATATTCACGAGAATATTTTATGCCCCTTGTTGCTCACATTATTAGACTGATAGTTATGGTAATTATATTTTTTGAGTTTCAAGTAAGTACAACACAAGTAAACTATGTGTATTGCGTAGATGGAATTATGTCTCTGCTTATTGGCGGTTACATTAATTTTCTATTTATCTACCATATTTGGTTAATCAGTGCCAATGTTTTTGTAAGTATCAATCTATCATCACAAAATACATAATAATATCCTTATTTTCATTACTCACTCTATTCATTGGGTATTTATCGTTCCATCTCTCATTTCGGACATGATTACGAGTATGAATGATTCTCAATCGTAACTATTTATTATTAAAAGTATGTAGGTAACTTTATTTGTTGTTAAAAAGTGATTCCGCCTAACGCTCACGAATTTTGACGGTTTTTTAGACGAAACGCAAATATGTTACGTTTAGTTTTGTTTGGATATTAACGCAATCACACTTACGAAACGTTGGAGCGAAGCGAATCTTCTGGGACTTTGTTTACGCTTCGCATTCTTTAGATGTGATGTGATTTTGGAGCTGCTTCTCGTATTGTGCTTTCAATATAAGTATATATATTTAGTACCTACTTACATATCGAAGTTTTGTTAGAGTTACGCATTCAGTACTTATATAATATATAAGTACTGAATGTATTACATTACATTACAGTATAAATAATATTTATGATATATATTATATATCATAAATATTATTTATACTGTAATGTAATCTACAGGGTGGACCAAAAGTCCGTTAACATTTGAATAGGTCGCTGCGTCGGCGCGGGCGGGGTATTGGCGCGGGGGGTGTTACTACAAGCGAGAGCTACTAATAGGGATTTAGTACCATGGCGTCATTCAGCGGAGCGCAACGCGCATTTTGCGTACGCGAGTACTATCGAAACAACGATTCTACGACCGAAGCTAAACGGAAATTTTGTAATCATTACAATATACGGAACAGAAATCAAGCACCAACAATTCAAACGATTAAAAAATGGGTACAGAAGTTCGAAACAACAGGTTCAACTTTAAGTCAACCACGATCCGGCCGACCTAGGACATCGCGCGATCCAGTAAACATAGAGCGTGTACGAGCGTCTGTTCGAGAACAACCTGGTCTCTCTACTCGAAAGCGGTCTAGTGCTTTAGATGTGCCCAGAACATCTCTAAATCGCATTCTACACAAAGATTTACATTTACATCCTTACAAAATTCAAATTGTACAGGCTTTAAAGCCAAATGACCCTGCTCAGAGACTGCAGTTTGCTAACGAAGTGCTTGAGAGGTTTACGAGCTTCAATAACATCTTTTTCTCAGACGAGGCACACTTCCACCTAAATGGACATGTCAATCGACAAAATTGCAGATACTGGAGTGACACTAACCCGGACTTGAAGCACCAAAAACCTTTACACTCGCCCAAGGTTACTGTATGGGCCGCATTGTCAGCCAGCGGAATCATTGGTCCATATTTTTATGAAGATCAGAGAAACCGCGCCGTCACCGTTAATACAGAGCGATACATTGTGATGCTACAGAATTTTTTTGCTCCAGCATTACAGGACTTCTCAGGCTTTAATCGAAGCTCTTGGTTCCAACAAGATGGGGCAACATGTCACACCTCCAATGACTCTATAGCAGCACTTCGTGAAATTTTTGGCCAAAAAGTCATATCCAAAAGAGGTGACATTCACTGGCCACCCCGCAGCCCGGATTTAACTCCAATGGACTTTTACCTTTGGGGATATCTCAAAAGTAAAGTTTACATCAGCAACCCAGTGTCTATTGAGGAATTAAAAGAAAATATACGCGAGGAAATGCAGAACATTTCACCAACCACTTGTCGGGCGGTCATGCAAAATTTCCGTTCCCGGTTACAGGTGTGCCAGGATGAACAAGGGTCACATTTGAATGATATTATTTTTAAAAAGTGAAATCCTAATTTGTCTACTTTATTATTAAATAAACAGTTTTTCACTAAAGTAGCATTTGTATTTTTTATAACCATTTTAAATGTTAACGGACTTTTGGTCCACCCTGTATTATGAAATCGATGTAGTCAATATGTAAAGATACTGAAACATTCTTCAAGAGGTCGTGAACGATGGAATTAATTTTCTTAAGCCTCTTCTTAAATAGACCCAATCAAACTAGAACAAGGTTTTTTAGTAATTGTCTGTTCAGGCTTTTATTAGCGAGCTAAAAGATAAGAAGCTTAGCTGGCAAACTGTAATATGATGTTCAGTTTAAACTTTAAAGGCGCTCTCGGTATAAAATGAACCGGTTTATTCTGCCAACAGTAGCAAACAGCAGTAATATTTTTTGATTCCATGCAACGAAGAAGTACACTAAAAAGACTATTTTGTAATCCTACTATATAACGTGGGACAAGGATAGAAATAGCTTCGTATCGATTTTAAATATAGCGATTATAGGAGGTCGCACATGACTTTTTACTTTATTATGTGATTCTTGTCGTAGTATTTGAGTATAGGTTAATATCTGGAAATATTAAGCAATGCAATATGATAATTAGACCTAATGCCTGCATGTACCTACTTAAAGTTTCTTTTGCTAATTTTTATAATACAAATTGAATAGTAAACAAATTCCTTGTGTGGCATGGGTGCTCGGAATTGTTTGCTTACCAAGGACCGCAAGCCGAGGAGGTTCTTTATTTATTTCGTCCTTGTTTGTTTAAAATGTGGACAAAGGACCTTGTATGTAAATGCAAATTCTAAAGTTCAAGTAAAGATACTTCACCAACTCTACATAAATTGCATATAAGCATAAGGACAGTTGACTTTGGTTAATAACATAAGAAAATAAAAATGTTTAAAAAGAGTGTTTTCATTTGCAAATATAAGGACTGTTTCAGCGGTCTGACCATGAAGGTAGGAACGCCCGACCCTATGGAGAGAGAGACAATTTTTTTTTCATCCATGGTTCTGACGTTGTTTCTATTATTTCTCGCGAGAACAAAGATATACGTAGGTATACAGAAAATCGTAACATATGGATCCACCTTTTTAAGGTTCCGTATAAAAACATAGCCCTGTTGTTGTCACTTCGTGTAACTTTTGTGCGATTAGTTTCTTGGGTTTTCTTGTTAGCATTTATACTGTTATGGCATGTTCGCCCTATTGTATTGTTGAAAAACTGTTTACAGCGATAATTTTTCTGTAAAACTGGTGTATTTTACTTAAAAATCGTCCGCGCTAATTGAACGATTTATATGATAGTGAAGATGGAGTAAAATAATACAATATTGTGTGAATTCTACAAGAACCTCCATTATGGTACTAGGCATTCAGATCCCGCGGACTTCCTCATGAATTCTCCGTAGAAAAAAACAATCGGTTAAATGGTAATCGGGTAATCGGTAAAATGGTAACGGAGTCGATCGCAGTGGCCAAAACACAAACTAAATGGGCTCTGTACGTATTTTTGTCAAACAAATCTATAAATATCTGTAAATATTTATTTATTCGTTATTAATTATTATGCTTATGCTTAACAGTATAAAGAGTGACACTCACAAAGCCTGTCTTTATGATTATACTCATTTAGAGCTGAAAACGATATTTAATTTATTACTAGCGATACGGGAACAATTATATGTTCATCATTTTTTAACGATAGCCTTATTTTTCTTGTTTTAGAACAGAACTACAAATAAACATGAAGTAAACAAACCCTGATGTATAAAAACAAAACACACTTTTTATATAAATTTTACTTACCTGCATTTAATTTTACTGAACGGAAACAGTTTAACAAGTCTTTGTCGACACAAATTAGAGCAATACAGTGAAATTTAATGTAATTTACATATAATTTTCAACTTTATTTTTTTATTATAATATTTTGACATAAACGTCAGAGCCTACAAAGTTTCGAACGCTAGGTGGCGCTGAAGTCGTGCAACTAGCGAATGGTGAGGTTTTGTTTCTGATATTGTTTTATTATTTCCTACTACCTATGTTATTTATGATTTAATGGAACAATATCATGTAGGTAATTGTAGGTCTTCTACATATCAACCGATGATGATATATTATTTAAATCCATTGAAAAATGTGCTATTTATACAGCCTTACTTTAAAACATCAAATAATTTATGATTTCTCTCGTCATAGTGATGAAATTCAATCATAGAAAAAAAAAACAGTGTACGTGTAATAGAATTATTCAAATGCATAGCACGAGACAATAGGGCGCTGACAAATGCACAGTGGGTCCTATAATTTGTCAACATTGTCCGTGATTTGTCTGATAAACCTTTTGAAGCCCAATGACCACCACAGTAGCAACGACTCGGGTAGATAACGTATTTATTGGTTGCATTAGTTTATGAAGCTTTTATTACTCTTCGTAAATGTTAACCAGTAAAAGGTTAAAGAAATATTGTTTGATATGGATAGTCTGTATTTGAAAACTTTCGTCGCAATACATAATTACGTACTTATACATGTTTTGAAGCAATGCCCACGCATGAACCAAACTGTATCATTACAAATCTTATACAACAACGTTGCATAAAAACGCATTGAAACCAATAGCTTCGGCCATGTTTTATTCATGGCGAATATATGCGTGCTTCATTGTATTCAAATGTGGTTAACTTTCGCCAATTATAATGATGCAGTTAGTGCTTTCGCGAGTAAAGTCTGGGTATCTAACCAGTGGGCGTGCTTTCGAAATTTCATGGTAGTGACATAGGTAAGTTACTGAAACGATGCATTGTAATGATAGAAAGTATTTCTTTTTAATCATGTTTGGTATCGATAGTGAAGAAAAAATTAACACGTAAGTATATTATTATATTCATGGGGTTAGAAGAAATTAATTACATCCTCATAATATTACGCGGTGAAAAATAACAGCAGGTGAGCATATTTCAATGGCTTTTGGCGACATCATTATAACGAAAGCTTTACTATAATTAATCCCATATAGCTGTACAATATTTGGTTCAGACTTAAAATTGATATGGTCCTTATATTTTTCATTAAGATTCTTATCTTTAATTGCCCATATAAAACACATTTCGTGAAGTTAAAATGGTAACTGTCAATGCATCTCGCCCGCTGTTTTTTGTACCGCATCGAATTGCAATGCGCCCGTCGCAATGTCGCCTGCGTGAAAAACCTTAGTACTCGTTTCAAGTAATAAGCGGTATGCGATAAAGTTTGCGGAATAGTAGCCTATTCCAAATTGACACCCGTCACCTGTTTACTATTTTTTCCATTAACTTTAAAAGTTTAAAAGTTAACCGTAATAGAAATTTAATGGTAAAAACAACAATGTATCGTACATTGTTGTTTTTACCATTAAATTTCTATTTATTATTTTTTAACCCCCGACTGTCGAGTTAGAAGTTTGACACACTTTTCTGTTTTCTGTTTGTGTCTGTGGCATCATAACTTGACAACGGATGATCCGATTAAGACCCGTTTTTTTTTTCAATTTAATAGATAATTTTGTTGAGAGTTTTCTTAGCTGGATTTGATAAAAATTGGACCAATGGTTTCAAAGATCATGGAGTATCTTTGATGGAAATGGGATCTCTGGAACGGTAATAGATAGATTGTTCTAATTTGAGCTCAAATATTCAGGTTCATGGTGCGTTTCCGAAATCTGAAACCTTGAGGATCTGATGATGACTAGGAAAAAATAAGTGAACTTCAATTTCAAAATATGCAACTGGAAGAATCTTAGCCAGGTTACATGAAAATTGGATCAGTGGTTCTAAGATCTTGCAGTATCTTGAGATCTTGGAGTATGATGTGATCTCTGGAATGGTAACAGTTAGGTGGTTCGAGTTTGAGCTCAAATATTTATGACCATGGTGACCTTCCCACAACTGAAATCTTGAGGACCTGATGATGACCAGGAAAAACTAAGGGGATCTCCACAATGGCACGTCGGGAGTTTGTTAATTTTTTAATTTAGAGTTATTTGGAGAATACCAGTTGGTAGATATGGTGTCACTTACTTACTTACTGCTAGTCATCTACCCTCTATAGATCTAGAGGCTAGACGAAGAGATATATCTTCTTTATATCTCTTCGTCTAGCCTCATTTCTATATCAATTTTTATTATAATCTCAACAAAACATATTACTTACTTACTTATTTTTTATCGTGTTCTATTTTTGTTAGTCTATTATTTTTATTTCTATTGTCTTTCTTTGCAAATAAACTACATATTCATTCATATCGAATCTCATTTCTTGTGCTACCCTGACCGTCGCCGGAGCAATCCTGCGGCATAGAATGCCCCGCGGTAAGGTTGTCATAAACACAACCGCGCAAGTCTTATGCCCTGCTCTTTGAGTCTTTACGAATTGTTGAATGGATGCTTCTGTAATGAAAACTGATACTCGTTTCTCCTCACGTTCGTTGAAATGGTCAATTGGAAGACTTACAATTGATAATTATAATTATTTTGAGATTGCTGTAATTACTGCGACATCAAACAATTTGCGGTAAATTATTGTGACTTAACGTGAAAGAAACTCCACTGTGGTGATGGCAAATAAAAAGCAGGTAACATAGTGGAATTCAACCTGTTTCATGCTCATTGATTTGAAGTGTACTTTTAACTTTGTTATACTATAGAAGTACCTAATATAAAACTACTACTAGCAGAGATAAATAAAGCAGTTGAATACAAACTTTTGATTGACCTTTGGGTTCCAAAGGTCCCAATTTACTACTATCACCTATCTCTAAAACGAACATGCTACTGTACATTAGAACTTATTTCAATTTGTTTTGTCTATACCAATATTATAAAGAGGAAAGGTTTGATTTTTTGTTTGTTTGTTTGAATTGAATAGGCTCCGAAACTACTGAACAGATTTGAATAATTCTTTCACTGTTGGAAAGCTACATTTTTCCTGAGTGACATAGGCTATATTTCATTTTCAAAAAAAATGGGGATCCATACTTAAATTACGATAAAGTGTAAAAAAATATCAAAAAACTTCCTTACATCGCGTACGCTGCGAAAACTATTGATGATAGAACAAAATGATATATAACATTTTTTTAGAACACACCATTATCAACAAAAAAATCAGCGGCAGCGTGTCTCTAACTATTATAGTCATGTCACAATAAGCGTTTTTTTTATAAAAAAAAAAAGAAATTAAAATACCACCGCTACAAAAAGCTCTTTATTTGTACCTTATCAAAATAAATGATTTATTATTTAAGACTGCTTCAATACATTTATATTACTTTTTGAATTATTCGATTCTGACATTCCATTCAAAAGATATCACGAGTTTAAAACTTTGAAAAAATAAACTCCATTCGGCTACTTATGCGTTGTAGGGCGTCACTCGGTTTTTTTTTAATTTACTCTTTTTTAGGAGCTCGACGCAAAAAGGAGTGAATATGTGTGTTATATTATTATTATTATTATGAATGTGTTAAAATTAACAAATCTAAATGTAATGTTTAATGCCCGTGCGAAGCCGGGACGGGCCGCTAGTAACTTTATATTTTTGTAATTTATTTTAAAAAAATGCAAATGTAATTGACGTAAAAATAAATATTAAAATAATAGCATCAAAGGACAGTAAAAATAAGATCCTTAAATCGTTTTTCTCATGTTTTATGTACACTCATTGAATTATGTATTTCGACAGCAACACTTTATGGGAATGTTGAATGAACTGAACGTACCTGTAACATGGAAGAGAAAAAGTACCGCATTTTATGTGGAAGTGGTAGCAGAAAAAGCGTTATTTTAATATAAATAAAGATTAGATAATAATATTCGTGTTTCTAACATAATTGGCAACTAATTCACTGGTAAGTACTACACAATTTACGAAAAATGCCAAATACACGTCATAATCAGCCTTTAAATGTCCTAACCGTTGTTGGGGCACAGGTCTTCTACCGGTGGATCCATCGTACCATCTTTACGGTTGACCCACCGCGTTCAGTGTCGATTGGTGGATTTGAAATGTTTTCGATAAACGTATTATATTTTTTCATAGACAGTCAGGTTTGCTCACGATGTTTTTCTTAGTAAATGCACGTAAGTATAACAGGCTAATGAATGAATTAGTAAATATATGTACCTATCAGTAGGCTCGAACATACTGAAATTTAACCGTACCCAAGTCAAAAGTTTTAAAGTCTAATTTAAATACCAAACTTGTATTTTTCAGTGTAGCTGGTGCAGTGTCTCAAAGGCTAGAACACGACACTCTCCGGATAGAATCCACCTTTATAGTACAGGCATTTCAGGCCTAGTGGGCATGGTTAATCAAGAATATTGGTAATATATAAAATGTTAACGTTTATCTTTAAAAAAAAACAAGAAACCTTAGAGTCTCGGGCGAAGAATTAAGCCACGATAACCCCTGTCTGTCATATGTGGCGACTGTCATATGTGGCGAGTGAAAATTCCTCTTACCTAACACACCCTCTCTCCCTGGAGACTCTTTCTCTTTGGTAGATTCCCCCATTAAAAAAAGGTGATGGATTGAGAATAATAATTAAACTAATAGTTGCTCTTCTTCCGACTGTACTTGAAAGATTCTTTAAAAAAAAACGTTGAAACGGACGTGAATGTGATTTTCAAAACAGGACTTGTATTCATGAATTGTCCCCGAAAAAAGAAAATTATTCGTTGAGAGACTTCTGAATGGGCACTCAAAAAGTAACATTGAATTCCCCGTGTGTATCGTCCGTTAAGATTTATATTCAGTGCACACTTTCTTCCATTTTTCGGACATACGTACATACTCATATCTACCCAAGTCATCAATTGACACCAGAAGAAGAGTAAACCGCCACAATTAATATCGCTAAATTAAAAATTTAAGAAACCCCCGACGTACCGTTGTGGAGATCCTCTTACTTTTTCTGGTCATCATCAGGTCCTTAAGGTTCCAGATATGGGAAGTTCACCATGGTTATAAACATTTGAGCGCAACTCGAACACACCTCGAGCTCAAATGTTTATGACCATGAAAACCTTCCCACATCTGGAACCTTGAGGACCTGATGATGACCAGGAAAAGTAAGGTACATCGGGGCTTTCTTAACTTAGTTATTAAATAAAACATGTTTTATACAATTTGAAGTTACCATTAATTATTTCACAATTTACACAATGGTTCGGTGGTACGTAATTAATTTTAATCGATTCACCGATACGGGGGAACAAGAAATACTTATTTATCATGAAAGCCATTGTGCTAGAGGCAGTTCACCAGCGTTTTATTTTGTTATTTATTAGGAAATAAATGTATGTATCGGTTGTCTTTTTTCCCACGTAAATTGTAAATTCCATTAACTCTAGGATCTTTGGTAAAGGAGCGAAAAATACCTATAATCATTTGCAAAATTATTCGTCGAAATAAATTGTTTGTGATGGATGAAAATTGTCAGGGGAAATTTTCAATTCGTAATATTCTAACTCACAAAGACAGGTTATTATTATATTTTACTGAATTTAAATACATTGTGGAATATCCCCTTCGATATCTTCCGCTCCATTCCATTCCACCAACTGGAATTCGATACAGACTACACTGTTGGCCTCAAACGGCCTTTATAGTTTTACCGGACTGGAACAGGTTCAGTTTTAGTTATATAAATGAAAAGAACAACTCTGATAGTGTAAGCATTTTGTTTGAAATAGCAATTGTTTGTTTCCATCATCAGGGAGATGATGGAAACAAACAATTGCTATTTCAAACGAAATGCTTACACTATTAGAGTTGTTCTTTTCATTTATATAACTAAACCCACGTTTGACATCAATCAGGTCGACGGTGGAGTATGCTCCACCACGGTGGAGTATTTAGTAAGTTTATAGATGATCCCAAGTTTTTTAATTTTTTGCTAAATAATAAAATTCATTTCAGTAGTAAGTATTTCGTAAACAATATATATACCACAGATTAATTAATCTGTGGTTACTGGTCACTACGTAACTTATTTGTAATTAATGGGTGAATCCTTTTGCTTATCGTATGGTTAGTGGCCAACCTATTTGTTAGAGTTGTTAAGGCCGCCCATAGGCCTCTGACATGGCTTAACGACTGCTGTCGAACGACAGCAACCGGGACCAACTGCTTAACGTGCTTTCCGAGGCACGGAGGAGCTCAGATGAAATATGCCACTAGCGGTCACCCATCCAGGTACCGACCGCGCCAACGTCGCTTAACCTGCATGATCACTTTCGGACCGTGCTCGCAACTAGGCTACGAGCTTCCTAAGAATATTATTTTCTTTAGTATATCAAAGCCAGATTATTGTGTCTCGAACATATAGGTGTTACGGTAATGTATAGTTCCCACACATGGTACACAAATCACAGAATTTATGTGTCCATCTCTATACCCAAATTCTGATCACGGAAAGGAGAAGATAAACAACAGATCAAGTGAGCCGGGCTTTTTACCAGTGAAGGATAGCTTCACATGAATTACAAATAGGAAGCTTACCTAACAACAAGCAACCAATGGCAAGCAACCTACAACTTGCATCTTACGGACAAGTGTACCTTTCCTTCCACTACGCAGGTTGTGACGTCATACTTGAGTGCAGATATGTATGACGGTATCTCCTGCAACTGCATATATGTTTGTTTTTCCCAGTAATACATATTTCTATGACATCCTGATAGATAGCACAAAAGTTATATATTCTATTTTGGGCTAGGCAGGTGCCTGTTCTCACAAAATACCAAGACTCGAAAAGTTTAAGCGTATTTTCCGAGTCTGGGTATTTTATTATGTGCATAATTTTTTTTTGGAGTTATCTTCGGTCCTGTGTACAACTTTACGCAAAAAGTAGACAGTCAGACAGTAGATAGTATGGTCATATCAGTGTGTTATTATTTGTGTCTTAAGGTAGGTATGTACTTATTTAAGTTTAGTTTTAGTAGGTAAATAAAAGTATTTACCTACTAAATGCAATTAAAGAATTGCATTTATATTTGCATGTAAGTTGCCGTCAGTTGAACGAAATATCCTTAAGTCTTCATTAAAATACATGGTATGTTCTACGCCATAGCTCTAGACAGAGATGACACAAGATGAGACTTAAGGAAGCTTTAATATTAAGGACGTTACAACTCACGATTACTCGGATAGATGTAGGTACTTAAATATAACATCTTCTTGTATCCATGATCTGTGAAATCAACTCTACTAATATACAATAAAAGGTGTGTATATTTGTAAGTACACGCGCATGCGAGCATTCCAAAGGGTTTAATCGCACTTCTACCTATATATTTATTTGGATAATCCTCTTATGGTACACAGAGACACGGGTTGAGCTGAACTATATGGTTGACTACACCATTTTATAAAGGGTGGTTAAAAGATTAATTTTTGTTAATAAAAACCGGTCGGCCGGAGTCGAGCACGCACATTGTGGTTACTGTCCGTTTTATCACATAACCTAATATATATTTTGCGGGCAATTTCATACAATTTGTTCTAAATAAACTGCACAATAAATCTGTCGAGTTTGATACAGGGTTTATTATCATTTTAATATGAAAGTACTTACTACCAAGTATCATTCAGAATTGACTTTGCTTTTGACTGTAATAGTTTGTAAGATGTGAGTAAAAAAAAGTGAAAGTTTTTCGGGAAATTTTTCGGGTGGACACATATTACCACGGATCCCTATGGATATGGCGAGATACCACCCGCACTTGGGCGTTTTTTTTATGTGACCTAAGATATTTGTCGAAGAGAAATAAAAGCTGTCACCGGTAGCCTTTAAACATCAAAACTTTTTATCGACAGGTAAATGAATCAACCTCGGTTAACTTAGTTCTATCAGATAAAAATATTATAGGTAAGGTGAGTAATCTTTTAAAGGCACCATAATGTAATATTCTTTTTAATTAAGTTTTTTCTTTTAAAATACACCTGAATTTGATCCATATCGCCTCGGACAAGTATTTTGCGAGAAAATACTTTGGTGCGATATTAAACTTAGCTTTTTTTTAAAGTTAGAATGCGACCCACATTTGAGCACAATCTCAGCTGAGGTCTATAAGTTTTTTTTATTAACCTGAAAATCTACATTTTTGAAAATTCATAAGATAGTTATGGCCTAGGCTAAACTGGTTGATCCTATCGTGTATGTATAGGAAGAATTAGTTTGACCTAGGCAAAACTAGTTCGTCCTGAAATCGGGTTTGGCCGGTAACATAAATACCCTCTGTTTAGACAACAAAATAAAATATAAAACCTATTACTTCCGTCTGTTATTGGTTTGTCAGTGAGGAAAACAAAATAAAACTGTTTTTCCTTAAAACTTTCAAATTGATTTCAGACAGACCTTACACAACGGATCCCTTATAGTCTCGACTCGCACTTGGTCAGTTTTTTAACTTTACTTTTTCCGTCAACGAAGTGTGTTTTCCAATTACAATCCCATATCAAATTACCAGGACTATTTAAAAAAAAACACCATATTGCTATTGTGAGTTTAGAGACGGTATAAATGTATCTACAACATGAAGTTACAAATAAGTCCTTACTTATGTTAGAAAAAAATATCATCCTTCTTTAATTTCAGTAATATGCAATAGCACTTTATTGGTGGTAAAAATACCGTTGCAAAAGTACCTACGTCGCAATAAACTACTTTGACTTTGAAAAGTTGGTCTACGTCTAGAACTGAAGTTTTCCGGAAAAATGTCAATATACGACGTAGTAAACTTTCTAGGCGCAGTTAAGTTGTAATGGAACTGCAGTACTATTAGACATACTCATACCATTTATTGCTTTTCATGTGTTACAATTGGTCTTTATAAAATATATTATATGATCATACATGAAACCCTGAGTAGGACACCGAATATAAAATAATAAATTATAATAATAAAGGCTAACGTGATAAATTAAACGTCATTATAAGTTACTATTGATTTTAAAGTTAGATATTGTTTTTATCATCGAAAAACCTACATATTTATTTACTTTTCAAGTTGGTAAAGGTCAACCAATTCAAGTAAGTAATGAAATATGAAAAATACAAGTACCTACCTGTATACAGTTACTGGTATTATATTGATATTGAATGAGTCAGGGAGTGAAAACACCCAAAATGATGGTTTTCGGCCGTGTAGTCTTCTAAAGATTTAGGTACTTAAATTGATTGACAGTAGGAATCTGAACTATTGATTACATTCATAAAGGTTTGACATTAAATTGTTAAGATATTCAGAAAGTTTACCATTTTTATAAATCAATATCGATACAGTTAAAAAATTATAAGACGGTTCGTTCGACGCTATGCCGCGCACAGTAATAGCTCATTGTTGTCGAGTTATTGTGATGCGGACAGACGGATGTAGGGCCATTGTCTGTTTGCCTATTCAATAAATATATATATATATATATATATATATATATATATATATATATATATATATATATATATATATATATATATATATATATATATATATATATATATATATATATATATATATATATATATATATATATATATATATATATATATATATATATATATATATATATATATATATATATATATATATATATATATATATATATATATGTTGAAATTGAAATAACCCAACTCATTATACATTTCCAACCCTTTATTTATTTAATTTACTTTGGTATTTGTATTGTGCTCGTCTACGGACCCTCTTCATCTCCTTTTTGTGGTTTTATAAAATCGCCTCGTTATGGTCTAACCTAATGAAGAATTATTGTAATACATTTACCATTGAATATCAAGGTAAAATTCAACAAAATAAGTTTAATTTTATTAACTGGTTTAACACTTATCATAATTTGTTATCAAGCATAGCATTAAAGATGGTGCGTATTTTTCAAACAACGATTAACACTAAACTAGACATTAAATCAAAGATCTCATTAAGATTCTATAATATTTATGGTTCAACCGTGACCTCGGAAGCTGCTTAGGTGTTAAAGTTTTAAGTTTCGTGAGTAGAACCTCATTTATACGAGTATTAAGAACAGATTTTTATTACATTAACATTTAAAAACAATAAAACATATATTTCCTACAATACATGTAATTACTAAGAATTAGGAAAATACTGTATTATGTAGACAGTGACAATTTCGAGGCCAACCAGAGGGCTATCGATGTGGCTGCCTTCTGGTCGGGAAAAATTTAATTCGGATCATCAACACGAAAGAAGAAGTGACAATTTGAAAACATATAAATTATATAACTTATATACTACCAACAATACGACATCAATTTTAGATCCAAAGGCAAGGAGTATTAATTTAATCACAAGACCCCCAAATACACTCAAAATTTAAAGTTCTTAGACACACCTAGGTGTGTCTAAGAACGTTTTTATGATCAGAAGAAGCAGTTTTTATAATCAGTGAGCCAGTCAAGTCCAAATATACGTTTTTCAGCCATTTCTTGTTATCTTATAAAACTAGGAAGCTGAAATTTGGACATGCACCACCGTTCTCAAATATCTGGTTATATTTTATTATCATTAGAAATGCAGTTACTTACTGAGGGTAGTGAAAGTGTCTCTTCCAGATTTTGAAATTCTCCTATATGGATCGCTCGCTACTAGTCCGATTTCTGTGGTCTCTTCACAACCCCGGTTACTAGGTATAATTCTAATGATGTCTTGGTTGGTTAGTGTTGCTTGAACAGGTTTTAGCGTACTCCTGTACGCCGTGATCCAAGGAATATATTCGACATATATAGGGCTCTACCGTGTGTATAGAACAAAGAGTTCTCAAGCTCTCTTGCTTTCGTTATTTAGGTCAATCTAGATACGTAACGTTTAAAAGTTTGCCGACAAATTAATGTGATATGAGGATGCGTATAGTGTAATTGGCTTTCTTTCTGGCATGAGTTACAGTTCAATTAAATTATCTAACATCGCTTGCCTTATTTACTGCTTCAAAGATAACGTAAGTTTATTTCACTGTTTATTTTTATTTATATGGTAAGGATGCGGGTTGCACTGAATTCTATAAATAGAAAGTATTTGAGATATGCAATTAAGTACTCCATCAATGTAAATGAAAAAATATATCTGCGAACGATATAATATTGGTAATGGGAACTTGAAGATTCGACTAGAATTAATTAGTCAAAAACATCCGATTTTAACTTACGTTTAGGATTATATTCTCTAAATTAGTTGTAAAGGGCGTTCAACCACGTTCGAGTTATAGAAGGAGCAGAGGTTTAGGGGAGGGAGGGAAGAATTTATATCGTAGATACTGTATGATGCTGCCGTTTCGCCCGCGATGCCTTCGTCCTGGCACACCTGAAAACCAGCGCTGCGGTTCTGCCGTACCTGTCGGACCGCAGCACATGCTGAGCATGTGCCCTTTTAATATTGCATTGTTTTTATTTTATTTTTTCCAATATTGTTTTAGTTTAATAATGTGTGCAATGTTAAATTAATGTTTTTTCTTTCTTCTTTCTTGTAAATGTAAATGGAACTTCAAAGCTATAATTACACTGCAAATACGATTATGTTTTTTAAGTTTTTCTTCGACGTAACACATTATTTTGTAACGATGTCGACTTCATCGTCCATATCAACCTCTTTGCCATCAATTTCAACCTCATTGTTAGCATTTATCTCACCTCATATCGTGTTGGCATCTTCATTTCTTCATCTATATTTTCAAAATTCAAATGATATTCCCATTCCATTTCTAAATTCCATTATTCCATTAGTTTAACTGTTTTTACTTTCTCTCTGTATTTTGTCCTGAACGGACGTTTCTCCGTTTTATAAAATTGTCTCCTACCACTCACTATTTTCTACTATTGTGTTGTTCAGTTCATGATAAATATAATATCTACTATTACCAATTTTCCTCAGGGCAGATTGTAGCAATTTTACCCCGAAGTTTATCGTTTTGATGATTGAGATGGTGCAATAAGGAGTCCCTAAAGTGTACCAGTAACGATGTAACAAATAGAACACAACCATACCCCATGTGACCTAAATCATTACCCTTGTCATCCCGTCAACGTCAATGGAAGGCGGTTATCACATATAAAATCTTGTAATACGAGTAAACATACGAACGATCTGCGTAGAAACAAAAACGATATCTTCCACTAATTTCCATTAGAAACTGCGATCGCTAAACATATTTTTTTGTCGATCCCTTTTACTTGTATGAGTCCCTCTCTAAAATTTGAAAGTTAATATCCGCATTTGGGTCAAGGAACATAATATATGAAATTTTGAAATCTGTATCTTATTCCCATTACGAGATAGAAGCACGTAACAGACGGACGGACTGACGGAAGACGGTGTAACGCAATGTTCCGTTTTATGAATTTTCTCCTTCGGGGTACGGATCCCGATGTAATAAGAAGTAAGTAATTGAATGCTGTATATAATATATTTATGTACAGTTGTATATGTTTATATTTACTTCAGGGTGGCTCAGTGACCAGATTTAATTAGAAGCCCACACAGATTGCGGAAAGCTATAATATAAAATAACAAAAATATCTTTATTTCATTTTACGAGTACTTTTATAAGTGGGTTTAGCTAACCCCTATTATTTTAATTAGGTAGGTTAATTTCTTTTGATTAAATGCGTTTAATTCATTTCCAAATCGTTCTCATGGTACCTCGGTAAGTGCTAAGTTATAAGCGGCTACGAGTCCTCTAGCACCTAAACTAGGATTTATAATTTAAATGTGTAAAATAACTCGATTGAGTAAAGTGACGTTTGAATAGCAGACAACATCTCGCCACTTTCTTCCGCTGCGGCGCTAGTGTTGCTGGAGGTCAAATAGTAACAGCCTGTCCTCATTTGTATGGAAATATCGAGCATGTTATTGGGCTTGTGTTGGTTTTTCATAGCCAGCAGCCATTGCAACATAAGCTTTTTGTTTGAACTTATGACCGGCAATTCTAGAATCAAGATAATTACGTATATTGACACAGCACAATTTTGAGTCAAATATATTATTATTATTTTCAAACACTTTTTCTTTTTAACAGTCGAACAAAACATAACCTAAAACAATTTGTCAGATATCCAACTACACAAGCGCCACCTACTTTAAGCTTCTTAGAATCTCCTCCTCCATGGTTTGACGTCACATTAGTGTGGTGGGAAATGTTACTTTATTCAATTAATTTAAAAAAAATACTTTACTTAGTTTTTACGCACCAAAAGGTATCCTATGTAAAAAATAATACCTAATCGAGTGTACTAGGTGAACGTACGCGTTCACCTACTACTTAGGCGGTGTTATAATTAATAATACATATTTCAATTATTATTTCTCACCTTGATAGGCGCTGGGACCAGACGGAAAGTGTCAATTATGGATGCGTTCGTTACTCAATGGGAATATTGAATATCAAAAAGGTGCTTTTATTTTAATAAGAACATTCCCACGATACAAGTTTTTTAATTTAAACTCTATTTCACCATGAAAGTATTTATAAGGAATATGGGGGTGTACAAATAGCATTGTAGTGGAGCCGATATACATTTGTTTAATGTCAATTACAGTTTAGCCTGTTGCGTTAAAAATATGTAATAAATACAATTTATGTTACACCTGTTTTAAAATGGGCCTTGTTATTGACTAAAAACTGTGCGGTAAGTGCCACATTCTTGCACTGAGTGCTACGGTTGGAAGAACTCAACAATCAAATCGTTGCCTATTAAACCGCAAAATATACAAATAAATCGCACCTTCTTCTTCGGCTTGTGTTGCGTAATAACACTCGTAGCGGCAATTTGGTCCTTCCTGCACTAGTTAGACAATCTACTATTATTTTCTATTATATTTCTTCCATTGTATTTTATCACAATTTGCACAATTCGACGATTTTTCGGAATAAACGACTACATGGCCTATCTTATAAAGCTATCTTATATATCAACTTAATAATTACTGGTACCTATAGAAGAAAATTAGGAGCGGAGCTCAACAAATACAAACTTTTGCATTAAGAAAGGGTTATGCTAAACTCAGTTTCAAACTCGATTTCAGTCATTATGTAAATATTTTCGTGCAATTTAGTATAAAGGCTCTATAGGCCTCATAATTTAAATTAACCGTGGCCGAGAAAACCCTTTTTAAGTAATGCAACCCAATCACGTAATAAGTTAATCCGCAGATACGATGTGAATTATAACGTTTACTGTAATACACTCAAAACATATTGTGTAGGCATTTCACGATATATCGCGGAATAGTATAACATTGTTCATTTTATTTCATTTCCTGGTCCCTTCAGTACTAGGTACTTATAGTTGATACTTCTTTTTTAATCCCCGACCAAAAGGAAAAGAAACAGGTGTTTTAAGGTTGAAGTGTTGCATTATATCTCAATAACAGGTGATCTCTTTTTCCGAAAATTATTCAAATATCATTCTCGGAAACCTTAATTAGAAAGATAGTAAATGAATCTTAACAATGATAAGTTGGCGGTTTATTTAAATTTTTAATTTAGATTTATGTATAACTACAATGCTTAGAAGTACTCTACTTATTTATTTACGACTAGTTTCTGATAGTAAGTTCCAAGATAGCAAAAAACAAAAATAGCGTCTATTAGAGAGGTATCTTCTGCTATGCCCGTTTGCAAAAGTTTACTCATCAATACTTAACTACAATTGAAGGATCTTAAATTGACACTTGACCTTAGCTTATCGAGTCTGTCTCTTGATTGTATATACTGAACCCTTTCCTTTCCCAACTTCTTCTGTAATTTATTTTTCGAGTAGCAGAATCCGAAATGCCTATACAATCAAATCCTATACCAGTATTACACTTTAAATTAAAATTAAATTAAAACATTTATTGAATCTCTAACGGTGAAGGAAAACATCGTGAGGAAACCTGCATGTCTGAGGAAATTAATTAAAGTTTCCGAAGGGGTGTGAAATCCACCAATCAGCACTGGGCCCGCTCGGTGGATCATGGCCCGTACCCCCTTGTGCTCGTGTGGGAGGCCTGTGCCCCAACAGTGGGGACATTAAATAGGCTGATGATGATGATGATTTATTGAATCAGACAAATAAGACCATATAATTATAACATTACGATGAATAAATATTTACTTAAATAAATTTTGGATTTTAAATAAACACAATCAAAGGCTTATCCCGTAGAATTCAGTTTGATAGTCACGAAACGGAAATTTTAACAACGGGTGAAAACCAAGCTCCATATACAATACATGCAGCTTGGTTTTCGAGACCTATAGACTGACAGTAACAGAATTTCAGGCTAGTAGGCTGGGTGCAGCCAGAGCAGACGCACACAATGGATGGAGGATTGGACAAGCAAGTTTTTAAATAAAATAATTGTACATAACAATAAGTAATTTTATTTTTTCACAATAAACATTTTTGCGATTTCTGACTTTTCCAGTACTCCAGTTGGTCCCATAGAGTCTTTTCATCCTTATAAGAAACAGGATTGTTGCCACCATAAAAAGAAAATGAGAGAATTGCCCATTTTTTTGATAAATCCAAAAGTTGGGGAAGTTCTCGTTTTCGTTCGTTTCGTTACCACTTAAAATCGACTCATGAAAGTGCGAAACCAGGAAGCAAGGATGATGTTCGAAAATCTGCCAACTGACTACCGAATACCGGCGGAGATGTCAGGTAAAAGGTTCCGGGATTATTTCCGTACGAGCTAGGCAAAAATACTACACAACTCCGTAGGCAATCGGAAAATTTCGAATAAATATATCGTTCCCTTTTACACAGGTGTCAGATAAATGAGAGAGCTGCGGTATTATGGCAATTACGCTCAAAAACTTTCGGAGATGACCGGAAATGTGTGGTAAATGGTTTTGTGATGGTTGTTCGAGAGAGATTTTCGTTTCGCAATTGTCAAAAAATCCTACGGGATAAGCCCTCAGCACCTTATTCCAAAATTTAAACATTCCAAACAGTGGGTTGAAATAGCAACAATTAGGCTGTTTGTAGTTTTTAAAATCTTATCCCTAAACCACAGAGGTATTAAGTATTATATATAATACACCTATAGGGCTTACTACCAGCCGATTCGCGGTCCGAAAGAGAGCCTTTTTAGAGGAGTGCGTCCCTTTCTAACCAAGCAATCTGAAGAAAAGTAAAAAAACAATAAAATATGTAGTGCGAGAGGGACAAAAGGGTATTTATGTAGGTCTCTTTCAGAAGTTTTCGGTTATGTATTTAAATGGCAGTGCGCTGTCCCTCTATACTAAGTCCAGGTCCTAAACCTACTCGCTGCTGCACGGTACTGAAGCAGTGCGCCAAACCCCCGCCACAAAATATGTTTTTATTATTGAAATATTATTAAGATAACATAATATTTTGAGGACAAAAATTGAGTCAGTCTACCTACTTAAATTAATGTTATTTTTTATTAAATCATTATTTATTTATTTTCATCACGTAATTTGAGGTGAAGAACTCGAGGTGAATGCTTTACTTGCAAACATTTTTAATCGTTTTATTTGTATACTGTTTTATTCATTAAAAGTTTTAACCGTCAGTATATTTTAACCTTAATTAATTTTTTATTTCTGTATAACGATATACCCCAAAATAAACCGACTCTAGGGTAAACGCCCCGAACGCCCGCTGACTCAGCGTTTAGCTAATCTCTAAGTTATTCAATGTAAATAAACCCTACATGATTGATGGTTGTACCAGCACCATACTGTTCGGTGTAATTACTCACTTCGTTCCACTTCCGGTCTACAATTACTAATATATTTTACGTCTACTGTGACCCATAGACATGAAGAGGAATATTATAAACGAGATGAAAGCCATTGCAAGCTATGGCGGGGCCATTTCAAGTCCCATCCACAACCTTAAAAAATAAACATCGTCCTACCATTTATGCGTCCATACCAGCCTAGCCCACTTGTCCTTTATCTAATAGGATGTATATATTTCATTCAATTTTAGGTGTTCCTCGTATTACAAAAAATACCTAGGTTAGGTTAGAGCATAAAATCGAATTCGAAACTTGAATCTGTCTATGAGCCATTGTGCTGAATTTGATTTTGTATCATAGCTAAAATTCGATACAAATACAAAACCTGCATTCAGAAACAAAAATTACCTACCCTTGATTTTGTCTTATTTCTTATAAATTAACATGGGGTTTACGCAATAAAACGAATAATTAAACGACTTTTGTGTGTTGCTGTTTTGAACGAAAGAAAAAATTCGTAAACGAAATTATTGAATCGGAGTAAAAATTAGTAAAAAGAAAAGCTTATAATTGGATTATTTTCAGCACTCCAGACTGGTATAACTTTAATAAATTTTTATAGTAATATTACACATAACAGAAGTGATGTGACCATAGTTACATATACGAGTAGCTTATGGAAAATGAGCAAATAAGATAACTTATTCTAAGTTTAACCATACGAACATAATTTGGTCACAGATTTAACCATAGTCAGAGTGAATTGACAGATCTAGCTTGAAACTCAGCATTATTACAATAGGAAACGTTACAACAATCTCAGTTATGCAGTTTTTTCTCAGCATAAAGACCATTATTCACCTTAGTACAAAAAGTAAACAAAAAACACTATCCGACATAACGGTTGCACTCCCGCGCATCGAGATCGCGCCGATAGACGGCGAGGTGCGCGTGCGTCGATTGCCGAGCAATATTACGCAACGCTTGTTTTTAGGGTTACGTACTTCGTACCTCATAAAACGGAAAAACGAAACCCTTATTGTCAGTCTGTCCGTCAAGACCGTTTCTCGGGAAGATTAAAGGTATGAAGTTGAAATTAATATTAAGTACAGTGGCCCTATATATAGTGGACATAATCCTAAAATTGAAAACTGTGGATAAAATAAATGTGGCTTAGCATAAAATCTTAACCGTCCGCCGAATCTGTACCTAACAGATAGAGAACTGCTTCACTAACAAAAGTTGTAGAATAACCTAAACCATTTCCAGAGAAAAATGGAGACTTTAGGATTATTATTTGCATTCTTGTCTGCAGCAATAAGCTGAGTTGATGCCCTTTTCGCAATAACAGCAGACCATCAGACATGATTTCAATATGTTTACCTTTGACTACATAATTATAACTGTTTCGGTCATTGCTGTGTGTGAAATAAACGTATTACTTACTTACTTATTTACATACTGACTTGCTAATCAAAAACCTATAGTTTACTTCCCGTAGACCTGGAATCTTGATATTTGGCATCAAGGAAGATCTCTTAGCTCAAATAAAGGGGAAAATGGAAAAGTATGGAAAATTATACCCTGATGAATCTATGTAGATTCTTTTCGAACAAAAGTTTTAGAGAACCATAAACCATTTACAAGAGGTTTTTTTCTCAAAATGGAGTTAATTTACCTACATACCGCATAATAATAATACAGTGTACCGTATTACCACTGAGTCAAATACGACACCAGTAGTATAGTAGGTCTTGTAAGATAATGTGCTATTGTATAATACCTACTTAATCTACTCATTAATTACGGTACGAAACCCTTTACTCGCACTTGACCATTTATTTTATATAAGTATGATCTAAAATCTCAGGGTCATAAAAAAGTGATCTACAAAAGAAATGGAACACCAACCTATTATCTAAGAGCCTTATGTAAAAAATATTTTAGTTTAAAATATTTTACAACCTACCTTTAGTTAGTTTATTTTTAAATACATATAATATACCCTGTAGAAATTACAGATACCAATTAGCCCGGGAATCGAAAACTTTACAAAAGGTCCGAATAAATTAGTAATAAACTAAACTTGGTAATAGGACTAAGTGCTTAAGGTAAAACGTTCGATACGGTTTTCATATAAATTGTTTTGCACATTCCTGTCGTACTTTTGATATATTGTTACTGGTATATTGTTACTGTAAGTTCAGCCACGCTGTTTTACTTTCGCCAATTAAAACATAATTCACTTTAGAACCTTTATTGTAATTAATTTTCAACTTTGAATGTTTATATGAAACCTTCAAGTGCATAAATAAATCTTTTAATAAAATGGATTGTAATAAACTTTTGATTCGGCGACAGTACAATAACACGGTTGACGTACGAATACGACATGAATGTATTAAATGACTTGTATGAACACCGAGTCATAACATCGCACCTTATCAAACTCTAAAACACCAATTAGGTATTTATACTTATTGTTAGTAAAGTCTACGAAACCGAAACTGAAAGTGGACTTTTTGGCCGAAATTGAAACCGAACCTTCAGTCGAACATCAAGGCCATATTAAGCATATATTCACAACCACCATAATTTGAGTGCGAGTTGTATAAGGTCTTTTTAATTAGATGCAAATATGTATTTCAAGGCACACATCTATAGCACAGGTTTACAGCAAAGTTTACCTTCAACTACAAACTATTTTTTTTCTCAATTAATTTTCACGAGAAATAACAAAATTATTTATTTGTCACTCCGCTGTACTTACGAGTACAATGTCAATTTTCTACATTTTATTAACCTAATGAAAATAATGTTCGTAATCAGTGCGTCAGTGTGAAGCAATGTTGCTATTTTGTATGGAAAATTTACATCGTACGACACGCTTGACCAGTGGCTATTTCTGTCGCAAAACAGAAATACTTGCGTTTCTGTGTTTTGGTTTGAAGGGTAAGGGAGAGAGCGGTACACGAGCCACTCCATGTATCTTAACTTATAATAGGGGGCCGGGAATAACCCAGCGGCACTTCGACCCTGAGGGTCTTTTGTACCTCGTTTACACACTGGTCATCTGTGTGCAGGTTTCCTCACGATGTTTTCCTTCACCGTTAGAGCAGTCGGTAAATGTACGTAAATGTCGAAAAATACGAAAAACTCATTGGTACATGGGAGTCCGGTGTCCTAGCCACTGTTCCACCGACGCTCTAAAGCCACTCCATGCAAGTCCAAATGAGGTGAGATGTCCATGGGTAACGGTGATCACTTATGATCAGGTGGTCCGTTTGCTCGTCTGCTTTCTTTATTTATAATAAATAAATAAATAAAGAAATATTTCATTTCTCTTGTTTTATTTGGGAACGTTTTACGGAATTCAGAGAAGGCAGGGAGGTGCGTTCATTTCATTTGATAACAATACACCTACGCAAGAGCTCTAAATTCGTTTCAACCTTTGCCTTTTTTTTTCTAAAAGCCGCAATATTATATTTTCCATTTTATGAATGCCGAGTGCTTTTATTGTCATACGTAATTTTTTGTTTCAAAATCGGTGTTACGGAATCAAGTAGATAATTAAGGTACCATACGACTAAATAAAATGAGATTGGATGTTAAGAAATGAGTAGGAAATTAAAAGCAATATTTTGAGGAAACAACATATTTGGCTAACAAATGATTATTTGCCTTTGAATTTACCTAATTAATACGTAGGTAAGTTCAAAGGCAAATAATCATTTCACGATTTTTTACATAGGTAGATCCTTGTAGTTTAGGTAAGCACAGATAAAGGTAAATCTGTAACTTTCCAATATAACCACGGTTTATTTGTAATTTTGTATGAAACAGACGCTTCGAGGATATCCACAAGTTAATTCTATAAAGACAATCCTCGTTTAGTAACACTAATAGGCATAGGTTAACTCTATATTCAGACAATAGGCCGTGGGCGTCCATTCAAAGGGTCACGATCTATAAGCCTTTGAAGCTAAACAGCTTACAAATTTTGTAACAGTTTAATATTATGGTTGCGGTGTCCATTAACGAATCCATTGGTGACGAAATTAAATCTAATGTAAGTTTTAAAATGATGATTTAATCGTATGGTTAGTGGCCAACATATTGTCAGAGTTGTTCAGGCCGCCCGTAGGTTTATAACATGGCTTAGCGACTGCTTTCGAACGCCAAAAACCGTGGAATCGTCTATAGTTTAACGTGCACTCCGAAGCATATATAGAGTGGGTACGGTACATACTTCGTATTAGACGTCGCGCGTCGGTAGTGGCTAGGATATTGGATACCCATTGGAACCGTTCCTTCCGTCGCGGTTATCTACGAGGAAAAACAATTCTTCATAGAAAACCCGGTCATTTATCAGGATATTTTTCCTACATAGAAAACCACGGTTTTCTTCGTACAAATCAAACTTGGTTATATCTAGGAGGAAGTCGCACATTCTGCGGACATAAATGTCCATATTTATACCAATGAATATTTGTTTCATTTTTATATAGTGAAAGAAAAATATATACACCAATTAGCACATGGGGGTCCATGTGCTAATTGGTGTATATATTTTGGAACAATGGAATGGATCCTACATGCCCATATCGTAGAGCCCTGTGCTGTGTCCGAATAGTGTAGACGTTATTTGGTTGCTTATTACTTTCGCGTTAATACACGAACGAAACTTAGCTTTATTACCATAGCTTTAAATAGTACAGGCATATCGATCGTGCATCCGTTTGTCCATCCGTTTCCTTGATATGAGCTCATGTGTAATGCATATTTATAGTGTAGCACCTTGCACTTGTATTCAAGTCTTGCGACATTGCACTAACTATTATGTACATACGCGTAGCTGTGCTAGACTTTATGTCTCCGAAATAAAAACATTTACGAATATCACTGTTAGTGTATTCTAATAGGTACCTATTTTGGACACTGGAATCCCATGCGGGAGGTCCGGGTTCGAAACCATGCAGTGCCATGTACTAATCAGTTTTTACATTTACCGAGTGCTCTAACGGTGAAGGAAAATATCGTGAGGAAACCTGCACACTAAGATGACCAGTGTGTAAAATGGGGTAGGCACAAAAGATCCTCAAGGGTGGAAGTGCCGTTGGGGATATTTCCGGCCCCCATCGTAAGATAAAATAAGATACGCAAACAAGGAGTGCCTTGTTTTGCAGTGGAAAAAAAAGTAAAATTTACGTTTTTCGACCGTTATAATGACATTTTCAAAGTAAAAAACTTCGATAGTATTTACAGGTAGGTATATACCCTATTTTGATTTTACATAGGTTTTGTATTTTTGTATAGTTAAGGTTGTGTAGGCAGACACTAAAATATATAATAAGTATACATAAATCCTTTTTCTTGTTTAAGGCAAACAACTTAGATTGACTACTGTCTAAAATGAGTAAACAGCCATTATTGTGCAAAGATAGACGTTGAAGGCTTCTACGTATACCAAACAATATAAAAGACTAATTAATTTGCATCCACGAAGTTAAGAGATTGTAATTTTTATTAGGGCTTTAAAAGTCATCGGAAAATCGTTAAAAGGCCAAGTTTGAGTTACGAAAGTGGAGTAAACGAATTTTAAATGTAATTTGCCACTTTTACCTGTACTCACACATAACTCTAAATTAAAAATTTAAGAAACGTGTCATTGTGGAGATCCCCTTACTTTTCCTGGTTATCATCAGGCCCTCAATATTCCTGATGTGGAAAGGTCACCATGGTCATAAACATTTGAGCTCAAACTCGAACCACCTAACTGTTACCGTTCCAGATATCCCATCATACTCCAACATCCCAAGATACTTCAAGACCTTAGCACCATTGATCCAATTTTCATCTAAGATGGCTACGAACATTCAGGTTAAACCTGACTTGCGGCGGGCGCCTGAAGAACCCGCGACGCTCCGGGCTTAGTTCTACGCGGAGCTCGGTCTTCGGCCTCGCCATAGCTATCTTAAAATTCCTAGCTTCACATAATTTTCATATATTTTGTGAACGCCATCTCAAATATATTTTTCTCTTGTTATACTCAGGATCCCCTACGACTCTAGTTCGAGAAGACCCATCTAACTATTATAGTTTCGGCGGGCAGATAATCTTCAAGTTTCATATTGCGAAATTGAAATCCACTTAATTTTTCCTAATGATCATCAGGTCCTCAAAGTTTCAGATGTCGGAAACGCACCATTAACCTGAATATTTGAGCTCAAATTCGAACCATCTAGCTATTACCGTTCCAGAGATCTCATCTAAAAATTGAAATAAATTGAAATTGATAACGTTTATTTAGCACTGTAAACACCAGAATATAGAACACAATACAGAAGTATACAAAGATTAATACGTGCAGCACAAAACATCTGGTGTGGTACAGTGCCAAAAATATCTGACAGATACTCCAAGATCTTGGAAACCACTGATCCAATTTTTATCAGACCTAGTTAAGAACACTCGACAAAATTCTAAATTAATTTAAAAAAACCGGGTCCAAATCGGACCATCCGTTTTCATGACACAGATTATCATAACACGGACCATCCGTTGTCAAGTTATGATGCCACAGACAAACAAATAAACAGACAGACTAGCGTGTTTATAACACGCCCTCACTCGATCGGTCGGGGGTTAAAAAGAAATTCAAGGCGTTACGCCTCGGGATACACTCGGGATAAGCACTCATTTCCTTTTCTTCATGTACTTACGTTCATATTTAAACAAGTACCTACTTAAGTAACAGGTTATACACTTGTTTGTTAGTAATTACATTGGTATACCTTGTACAAGTAAATTGCAAAATTAAATCATAAAACGTGTTTATTACTTGACTGTAAACGATAACAACACAAACTATTGTAAAAGGTACACGTTAATTAGCGTGAACGCTTCAAAATTTTCACTTGCAGCGAAATTCTCCATTAGAAACCCACAAGAAAGCGTGCACGTGCAGAAGTAAGTATAGGTGGTTTATTTGAATTCTATGCACTGCTGGACAGTCTTGTTCTCGAGACGGCATAGACAATATTTTACGTAATAAATACGTACGTATTTTATTACTGAGTTCCATACCGCTCATTATTTTTAGTTTGATTTTTAAAATCATTGATACATAATACTGATACAGGATTCATAGATGCTACTATTTACATATAAAGTTTATATAATAGTTTTTTTTTTAAAACATTTATGAATCCTGATTATATGATTATACTTATATTCTTACATATTATATGTTTGAAACCGAAAGTCGGCCAAACGATATTTTTTTAGTAAATAAGTTACTTACTGGAAAAATAACATTATAATGTTATGTTCATATTAACGGTGTACATACAAGGTGGATTACACCTGTATGTACACCGTTAATATGAAGTAATAACGCCAATTTGATGCGGTTGAAGCTAAATGGCAAGACGTTATTGGTCATCCTGGGGTGCCATCGTTAATAATATATCTATACGAGTATGCTATCTCTTTTTTCTAAGTTTTATACTAGTAAGCAACACATGTCATGAAATATTGAATACTTTTCACAACAAATACTCACATCCACAGACAGATTCTTCTCTTAGTCGTATTCCTCATTGCTGACTCTCTTGGTACGTCAGTCTTTAAAAAAACGAAAAATTCATTGGTACCTACATGTCATTCCATGGTTTCGAACGCGGACCTACTACTGGTTTCGAAGTCCGACGTCCTATAGCCACGAGGCCACCGACGCTCACGTACGCAGATAAAATGTTTTTAATGTTATAATGTTTTGTTTTGTTTTATGTTTTTTTTTCCTGGCATTCAGGGGACGCCTGAAAATCAGCGCCGCTGTGCTAAAAACGCTACGGAAACAGGCTGAGGCAGTCCCCTTTTTCCGGTGCTGCACGCCACCTTCATCAAACTTGGTTACTTCGCTTATTTATTTGTTTTTGTAATATATTTGTTTAATATTATTTTTGTCTTCTGTACCTAGTTGTTAGTATGTGTGAGTCGGAAATAAATAATCTTTCTTTCTAAATAATTATTAATGCAATTATTAAAATTAAAAATTTCCAAGTTTTCGGAGACTATTAAACCGTCAAAGCTCGCGTTACACTTTATCGCGAGATTTGACAGTTTAATAGATCGTTTGACAAGGTCAATTTTCTATTATTTATTTAGCTCAAGTTGAATTCAGCTTCTTCGTCTGTTTGCATACTAAATGAACTGTTTAAACAAAGTCCAACAGAGCATCTAACGTTCTAACATGCTAAGTATCAAGCATGTACAGTGGGGTCACCAAGTGGTTACTACTGGCAACTTACACAATCGCAAGTTTATCTGAAACTACTGAATTGATTTAAATATGCTTTCATCAACTTACAGAATCTATGTAGTTCCAATAGTCACTTAAAACACATATAAATTAATTCAGTAGTTTTAGAGAAATTTGCATTGTGTAATTTGCCAGTGGTAACCACTTTCTGACTAGCACTGTAGATCTTAACTTCAATAAGCATATGGATAGAATCACCTGTGAGATGCCTGCGTTTTGAAAGCAGGTAAGTACTCCTCCGGCGTATAAACTTACCTGTAACAGACAAAAATAATATAAAAATCTTTTAGCTGGAATGTTTAAAACGCAAATTGTTCAATACGCAACAAGTTCAGAAAACTATTTTGCTGTGAAAATGTTCAAATAAGTACTACTCATCAAAATACACAATACGCAAAATATACAATATACAAAACGTTCAATACGCAAAATGTTCTATTTTAAGTATGGGAAAGTTATAACTAAATATAATTTTATACGTACTCGTATTAAATGCTTTCTTTTTAAAATACTTTATTGAGAAACAAATAAATTTTGCCACACAATTTTATGAACAAAACTAATTTATTAGAGTACATATTTGCCCATATTCAGTATTTAACGCGAAGTTCAGAAATCTTGATGTTACGTTTGCAAACCTCATCAATTATCATACAGAACCGCACTGAATACGAAACTCTGAAACTACAGGTCTGACGGGATCTATTTATCTACCTTTGAAATCTGCATATACTAGTAGATATATAAAAAAAGTATATACTTATGTTAGTTCCATTTCTGAATAACGTATATTGGATCGAAGTCCCATCATATGTTTTCCTACGTCAATGATACACGAACGAAACGATCTTGCAGGTGACGTAGGTTTTCATGCGATTGGACCACGGCGATCTTTTTATTGTGTATACCGACATAATCACATATTATTTAATTTTTTAATTAGGTGCTGTGCCTGTGAAGTCAAAAAGTTTAAATTTAAAAAAATCACGTATGTGACAGTGGTAGGCGCAGCATGATTAGAATTGCAATGAACACGTGGCTATGGGACACGACGCAAATAACGGGGCTCCGGTTGTTACATTATTGATGCTTTGACACCTTACTTTAAACAAGTTTTTCATAAGTAAGTACTTATAGGTATCTTATATGTTATTTATTTTTAGTATGACTAAGCAAATATCTTCACCCGTCAGTATAAAAGCTATTATTAGCTTTTACTGATGGACAATATATTTTTATATTGTGAATATCAATGGTGAAGTGATAGCTTTCTGTTTCAGTTAAAGTAGCAATTCTTAAGGAAATTGAATGTTTGTCATACGGTTAACGTACAAAAACAACCGGAATAATGTAATGTAAACTATTACATTAATACTTACTAGATAAAATACACCAAGGTAGCTATGCTATTACCGTTCTCAAAACGATAAAATAATATCATGCGATGGCTTGTTAAATAGAGACAGCGCTATACCAACGCGATCGATTTATCTCTGTTCAGCACGCCATCTAATGATATCATTTCATCGCTTTGAGAACGGTAAGAGCTACTCGTACCCATAGCACATAATCATAGATAGTAAATGACCCTTTAAGCTAAACTAAAACTGTACATAAAATTAGCTAAATGCCCGGAATTCGTCACTTTATGAAACAAAACAATGCTTCACCCTAAGGCCGGGTGCGCAGGAGCATTACCGGTCAGCCATTGTTCATGATCATCATTCTGCGCGGTTACCCGACCGTGTGTAATTACACGGTTTACTGGCAAGGGAGGCCACGGTTTTACACAATTACATGATTGTTTTTACACATTTCACATAAACGCGGGTATAAAGAAATAAAAAAATCGGTAAAACCTAATTTCATAAAATACTTAAATTCAATATTAATATTTTAAGTAACAATAATATTTTTAACAATGATACATAGTTGCTGCAAATTGGTGACCAGGCACTGATGCAGTACTGAAACTTATCATAGACAGTTTTTTACATACTTACCGGTGGCCCCAGATTGGGGCCTGATCACCGGCAGGGGCAGGTATAGAATCCTGCTGAGTAATGCGCGAATAAAAGGTTTTCTCTCAAGGCCTCAATACCCACTTGCCCCTAGACTCGGGTGGACGACCAACATGCTTGAGACCATATTACCATACCATTATTACCATTATTTTAAGAATTTCCAGATTTTCCATTTGACTCCATAATACCAAACAGAATAACAGATTCTATAAAAAGAGTTATCTTAATACAAACATCCATACAACAATGTAAAAGAATTACTAGGTAATTAAGTCATGATTTCGACAGACCAATTTCATAAAATTGAATTGTTAAGTAAGTACTTAATGCTTAATGCGATAGTGGCGATGACAGCATTAACTACAACGTTTCGAATAGTGCATGAAATATACTCGTGATGTGAGTTTTTGGCCAATATTTATTCCTCTCATGTATACGCGAATCAGTTGGAAAACCGATTAGTGCGAGTCGGCCCTTGCTTCATAAGGATCCGTATTTTAAGTCTTAAATTTGTTAGCTTTAAGCAAACAACTTTCTGTTTGTTTTGATCACAGCTTACAACTTCAAATCTACCAAGTTTTAGAAAATTTTAATTTCATATCACCTGATATGCCCAATATTTTAGAAAATATTCAAGCTGCTACATGTTAAGTGACCAAAGTGGTCTAGAATTTACAAATTTGACGGACGCTTACGTCGTTATTTCTCTACGAGAAAAATAATAAAATAATATTCATACTCTTCTTTATGTAACATCTGCATTACCCATATTTACAAATAAATGATATTTCAATTTCTATGAGCTCTAAACAACAATGCACCACATGATATGGTATAAAAATATTTATTTTGTCGGCTCCCTTTAATTAGATTATTGTCTTCTTTTACCATGCTGTCTTTAATAACCGTGAATTAAAAATTTAAGAAACCCCCGATGTACCATTGTGGAGATACCCTTACTTTTCCTGGTCATCATTAGGTCCTCAAGATTACAGATGTGGGAAGGTAACCATGGTCATAAACATTTGAGCTCAAACTCGAACCACCTAACTGTTACCGTTCGTTATCATACTCCAACATCCCAAGATACTTTAAAATCTTAGAACCACTGATCCATTTTTCATCTGACATGGCTAAGAACATTCAGCAGGTTAGACCTTCGGCGTTTGAAGGCGGGGGGACGCTCCGGGCTTCGCCCTACGCGAAGCTCGACCTTCGGCCTCGTCATGACTATCTTAAAATTCCTAGCTCCACATCACTTTCATTTATTTCTTGGCCGCCTTCTTTTTTTTCTTTTGTAATATCTCAGTATTCCCTACAACTTTAGTTCGAGAAGACCCCATCTAACTGTTATAGTTTCGACGGGCTGATAATCTTACAATTCTCCCAGTTTCATATTGTGAAATTGAAGTTCACTAACTTTTTCTGGTCATCATCAGATCATCAAGGTTTCAGGTGCCAGACACGCATCATGAAAATAAAGACAAAAGATGGACAAACAGACATACGTGTGAAACTTATAACATGCCTCCCTCGTTTGGTCGGGGGTTAAAAAGGAAAACATTGTGTGCGAAAGCTTTTGTTGTAAGCAGGGCTATATTCATGGCAAATTATGGCAGTCATTTATTTCAACCCCTAGGGATACTGGCAGTAATTTGATATTATGCATTCATTTACTCGTTTGTGGAGCCTAATTGAGAGAAATGGAAAGGGAAGAGATGCCGTTATTTACGAGTATATCTTTAGAAATGACCATGTGAACTGCGTAGTTATAAAACTCATTCATTTAGTTAGTTTTTAGCCCACGTTCGATCGAGGGAGGCGTGTTATAAGTTTGTCTGTTTGTCTGTCTATCTGTCTGTCTGTTTGTGTGTTTGTCTGTGGGCTCATAACTTGACAACGGGTGATCCGATCTGAACCCGTTTTTTATTAATTAGAGAAATTTGTCGAGAGTGTTTAGTCATGTCTGATAAACATTTGATAAGCGGTTTCCAAGAGCTTGGAGTATCTTTGATTTCGAGTTTGTGCTCAAATGTGTAGGACCATGGAGCCCTTCCCACATTTGGAACCTTAAGGACCTGATGGTGACCAGGAAAAAGTAAGGGGTTCTCCACAATGGTTAAGTCGGGGGGATTTTAAATTATTAAGGATTTTGAAATTTAACTACATAGGTACTTACATTGTAATACTTTAGGTACACCAATAATTTGTTCATGATCGTTTGTTTTGTATGGTAACGACAATTTTTTTTTCACCGACCTTACTGAAATACGAACTTGCCCTGTATTTAACCCTAAGGATCAACTCTGGACTATTTGAATAAATTATGTTGAGTTTTAAGGGAATTACAAGTTTAGTACTTCTAACTCCATCTAACCCAGACAGAGAGAAGATCATTGATCACAATACTTACGATACGATAGATGTAATATTTAACCAGTTTTTGATGAATAATTAGACAAAATATTGAAATATGCAAATACAAAACTGAAAGAGTCGAAAGAGTCAATTAAGCAAATTGATTATTCTCAATCTCAGGCCAGAGTAATGCTTCAGTTGATTGTGGGACAGGAAGTAATCCATTGTATACGACTGATCTATGCAAATACATTTTGTTCTATGGTCTAAAACATAAGCTTTAAGTAGACATTTGTATTGATTATGGTTGTTAATCATAATCACTAAGTTTCATATTGTGAAATTGAAGTTCACTTACTTTTCTTCAAGGTTTCAGATGTCGGAAATGCACCATGGACATTTGAACTCAAATTCGAACCATCTAGCTATTACCGTTCCAGAGATCCCATCTGACATCAAAGATACTCAAACATCTTGGAAACCACTGATCCCATTTTATTAGACCTAGCTAAGAACACTTGACAAAATTCTCTATGAAATAAATAAACCGAGTCCAAATCGGATCATCCGTTGTTAAGTTATGATGCTATAGACGAACAGACAAACGTGTCAAACTTATAACACGCCCTCACTCGATCGGTCGGCGGTTAATCATTAGGTAAGTACTTATGTTTACCCCCTCGGGGATTATAAACGTCAGAGTTATGCTATGCTACTTATGTTAAGAACAACACTACTGAAAAGTGATATAGACATTGTTTGATTTAAGGTGCCTTCGATCAGTCACTCTATGTCCTCACCGTTGGGAATGGGAACAAAAGCAATTAGAATAAAAACAAGACTGTATCTCCATCTAACAGGGGATCATGTTATTTATTCGTATGAGTATTTATTTTATAACTAGCTGTTAGTCCATGATCGTTGTTTGTATGGCCACGAGTCTAGACTTTTTTACAGCCAGATGGCTGAAATACGAACTTGGCCCAAAATTTGATGAAGTTCTGTTTAGTTTGAAGGAAGTTAGAAGTATTAAGACCAGACAGACGATCGTAGCTTGAGGATCGAGTTCGATGACTAGTATTATAAACCTGTCAAGCTTACAGCTTGTTCCATACTTGGAATAATGTAATTTTGATTGATTCATTATTCATATTGATGTAGAAGAAAATATAATATTATGATGATGAGCGAAATCGCTATTCTTGCTTGGACCGTGTGTACCTAGGGCGACCCATTAATTTTTAGTCAAATAGAAAAAAGAAATATTACAAATATTTATTTACAACTTTTCAAAGTATTCCCCTGCGGCATCAATGTACTTATGCATTCGACTGAACCAGCTTATAAAACTGTTCTTGCAGAAGGTCGAAAAAAAGCCGCCTAAATTGGTCTACTGCTTCGTCCGCAGTCGTAAATTTCCTTCCCCGCAGAGATTTCTTCAACGTGGGAACAAAAAGAAATCACACGAAGCTAAGTCAGGACTGTAGGGGATGTGGTAGCAATTGCACGCCCGAATGGATTAAAAAGTCCATGATTCTAGCGGCCGTGTGAGCGGGAGCGTTATCTTGGTGAAAAATAATACCACGCGTTCCGCACCCTGGAGGATTGTCACTCAGGTCGTGGAAGGCTTGCGGCAGGAAAACCTGGCTATACCATTGGCTATTAACTTTTCTTCGATTTTCTAGTGGAATTACGGCTACAAGCCCACTACGACGAAAAAACAGCAAAAAAAATTTTGTTGACGCTTCGACTGCGAGCATACCTTAGTGGGTAAATAGTCTTCTTCAAAGACCCATTCTGTCGATTTCTGTTTCGTAAGCGGGTCGTAGCTGTATGTATATTCAAGATTCATCGGAATTCAAGATGTAGGTCACCTGTTGTGAGTTACCTCCGTCGAATTTATCTAGGAAAAACTGACACCAGTCTACACGTCGGACTTTCTGCTCTTCTGTGAGAGAGTGGGGTATCCATCGCGATGCAACCTTCCTATTCTAAAGATGGTCATGTAAAATTGTGGAAACTGCCTGTGATCCAATCTTCAGTTCATCCTGAATCTCGCACTTGGTAATGTTGCGACATTTCTATCAGCCACTCCACCCTGATGACGTTTTATTGAGTGACTGCCGGAGGTAGTCGCCCCGGTATAACGTTGGGTTAACAATTAATTTTAAAAAAACTAAAGTTCGCCTGCCAGTGATATTTGGCCAAGGTGTTTGTAATAAAATTATCCTCCAAAGGATAATAAAAGTAAAACAATGAGGTTGATAACAAGCCGTAGACTAACAATTTTTGGACAGCCCCTCGTACGTACCTACATCCATTTAAATTATTTTTTCTCTTCTTTTTTACCCATAATATGACATGTACGAGTAGCATAGTTTATGTGTAGGATGTAAGTCTGTAATTTTTACACATATAAATAACACGTTATACTTGCAAAAACCTTACCGATGATTACATATTATTATGATATTTAATGATATAAATATATACGAGTATCTATGGAAGCTAATCATATATTTTTAATAATGTTGTATAACTGATTTTGAAGATCTAACTCAGAATTAACTTTGCAAAGATTGTACGATGAACATACAACGAATATAAAACAAACATTGTCTCACTAAATATTCACAATGTAAGATTCAATATCAATTTGTTAAAAGCTCCATTGTTTAAAAATGAAATGTATTTCCATTTACATGCCGCATGCAGACTGTGAACCATCAAAATTATATTTTAATAAGAAAATTTTACTCAAAAGATAACCGGATATGATAAGACCCGTATATCTTTTTTAACAGATAAAATAGAAGAATACAATTTATATACTTAAGTACTTACCTAATAAAATCTTCATAATTCATTCATCAAAGAAGAGTGTGTTATCTGCGTTTACTTTTCCTTCAAGCAAAGGAAAACGCATATTATAAACTTGAGTTTATAAACGTGGCGTAACTTCTCGACTAGGTATTAATTTAATACCTATTTGCAATTGCTTTAAATTCGATTGCAAATTAAAACTCTCGAAATGGGAGGCTGTCCTCTACAGTTGGGACTCATGACACTGTATTTGTATTTATTTTATCTCGTGTCCGATTATTTTATTTATAGTAAGCCACCCGTTCCCACTGTGCAGGTCGGCCCGAGCAGAGGGCTGCTGATAGTGATGTAAATCAACGTTGATTACTTATCGACATTATCAATATGCATAATTGGAGACAATGTCGTGTTTGCTATTAAAATCTACATAAGATTATTTTGTAGCTGTGTTAAATTTGATTATTCCTAAGCATAATCGATTGAACTTGATCAAGTGTCTATGGCACACTTAGTAAGAGGGTGTTGGTGGATTTCTTAAATAACACGACCTGTCACGCCACGTTGGAGTTCCAGTAATCAACCACGTTTCAAAAACGCTATACATGAAGCTTTCGACGTTTACTTTACGTGTATTTTCCAGTCGAACCGAGCCAATATGTAATAATGTATGCCTAAAAATTTATGATACTGACAGATTATAGGTATAGCCTGCAAAAGAGCAATGTAACATCCTACCATCTTGCATCTTGTAAGTAATAGCTGTAGTAGATTCGTACTACAAAACCAAGAGGTATAATATCTATGTACCTATTACAATTTAGTATACCTCTGCACGAAAATGCATAAAAAATTCGTCGATATGAGTTGAAATTATTCAAAGTTAATGTCCAACACTATCAGTGTTGAGTGGAAGTTTTATTTTATATCTAGTCGCCAGTGCATGTGGGCTTCGTTGTATGTTCTGATATTATCTATTTTTATCTAAACGTTCTCCCGCACGCGGCCACGTTTGACAAATGGAATAAGAAAATCCTTCTTGGAGTAACAATTTTATACTGATAGTAATACTGTGCTGTATTGCAGCGCTAATAAAACTGTCAAAAAAAACGTTTTACCTAATTAGACTAATTAAAGATCTTTCCATTCAATTGTATATTTCCATTTGGGTAAAAAAATGTCTTTCCGTACTATTTCCAAAGATCAATATTCTATTTGTATAAGGATTCAGTTTTCAAAATTTTGGTGAGTATTGTCAAATCGTACCTATGTTATTCCCTGGATCAGTAAATTTTGTTCCACATTTTTTTGTTTCAAAGAATTCGATAACTGAAAGTAAACTACATATTATATACGTATACTTACGTACAGACAGGTATTTTAACAGCCTAATCATAGACATATCAAGTCCTATATTTTCTTATTAAAACTACTTGCTCTTCATACAATTATTATTTTAGGGTTTTGAATATTTGTTGGAAATTATTTACGGATTTCTTGGGTGCTTGTCATAATAGATTCTGATCTCCACTTATGGCAAGTGTGTGTGGTCAAAATTGTAAACTTCTAGTCAATAAGTGTTGACGAGAGATGACAGGGTCACTGTTGTCCAAACTGTGTGATAAGGGTCAATCAGTAATCTTATTTTGTAGTAATTTGTCCCTTAATTGCTATCGTAATTAAGGTTGGAGTGATTAGTGGTGATTACATTATATTGTATTGGAATAATGGATGAAAAGCAATTTGCAAGACTATAGAAAGTGTTGGTACACAAGCGGCAATCTTTTTAGAGCTTATATACAGTTAGTCATGGATTCACAACAAAATTATCTAGAATTTCTTAGAAAAATCGTACTTTTACGACATCACTATACTTACATACTTTATATACGATTTGTGATGTAATTAATTATCCTGTACATGTATTTTCATTGTAAATGTCTATGTAGAGTTCGGGTAATCCTCTTATTATCTTTAGTCAATGTTTTTAAGGAATTAAAGGAATAAAAATGAAATTAGCAAGGAGATTATGACAATTATGGGTAAGGACAGGATATTATATATAATGCAGGAACAGAAAAATCAAAAGGCTTTAAGTTCATTTTAGTCTTGGCTACGTACAGAAATCTAAAACGAAACTTATGTATTTGCCCTTAGACTTCGAATTTAAATTGTACAAAGGATTTTGTTTGACAGATGGTATACTTTAGCTAGAGGTCGATTGTACTTGTTTGAGATCTACAAAATGTTTTACAATACATTTCATTAGATTACATTACCGCGACAGGTTTGGTTTCTCAATCGTTTTCAAGAAGTCATTATATCAAACCCGTTGTAGATATTGAAGTTTTACCGAGTAATGGCACATAGTTTTTTCTATTCCCATTTCGTAATTTGTTCATTAAGAAACCACAATCAATAACATAAAGAGGTTCATTTGTCATGGTTGTGTGAAAATAGCGTTTAAACGAAATATTAAATAATAGTTTTCAATAGTAATATGTATTTTTTTCTTTGTTGTATGGCACTGCGCACAAAGAAGTCTTTCGTTTTAAATGCACGTAACTACATTTCACTGGGCAACTACTTTGTGTAATAGACATTAAAAAAACTGCCTGACCCGTGCCTGCGCGATGGCGACAATACGTCAAAGATGTCTACGGTTTCGGTCGTAGAAAAAGTCTTGTATGCAATGCACGTAATGGCGATTTTAACACTCGAACAATCCATTATGAAACTCAGTTTAGCTTCGTTTCATAAACAGTTCTCATGTTAAAATCGCTTTTATGTATAAGTAGGTACTTATCAAGTAATGTAAGCTAAACACAAATTTCATTCTACATAATTAATGTTGTTTGGCTATCCGCACTATTCCGCACACATAGATGACATAGTATCAAAACGAGTGTAGGAATTAATCAGCTGTGTTGCATGCAGTTGCAGACCCCATTCTACGAATTAGCTTTGCCATAAGCATCAATTAAAATTAATGAATATGAACCCACTCACAAATGACCATTTCCTTATTCATTATGTCTCCTTCCTTTACTGTCACCCTTTTCAATGAAAATAATCTAAACACACGGAAGAGTGCCCGCCAAGTTCGAAGAAAAAAGGGCGATGCACAGATTGTGTGTATTGTATACGTGTATTTACACGATCCTTTAGAGCTATTTTTCCCCTATTACTCAAAAACTACTTCACCTATACTCTTGTAATTTTGTTTGTCTAATATTAAGGTTCACTCAATTATCCAGAATCACCAATTTAAAAAAAAATTTTTGAATAGTTCCCGAGATTATGACATCTGAATATCGCTATTTTTAACATTCATCAAAAGCCTAAACCACTTCCAATTCGGCACAAGTTTTCACCACATGATGACATTAAAAGCTACGTATAACGTTGTTTCTATTGAAAATAAATTACTCTCGTTCTTTTTCAGTAATGTTTCTGCAGGTAAGTTTGAAGATACTTGATCTTGATACCCATTTAGATCTCAATTCTTTTATTGGCGAAGCTTATAGATCCATTTTTGTACAGAACTTGGCCCTATTTTCACATTTATGTTTTTGGTAGGATATATTATAATTCTGAAATATGACAGTATACATTCAACAAACAGTAAAGCTCCATTATTAGATACGGTCTTTGACCTCTCTATTATACTGTTTTGTGTGTAGTGAATTACTGTTTGTGTTATACATATGATAATGTAAATTGTGACAGCTTACTAGCCAGTTTAGCAGCCATATTACCAAGATTTCAGTGAATATGATACCTTGGAGGACAGAACTAGCAGTGACCCGCAAACTTAATTCCTCCAATGTCGAACACTCCCAAAAAGATCTTTGAATAATAAAATACCATAGGAAATTATATGAGTCATATAGGCGCACTGAACAAAAAAAAAACATTTATAAATATATTTTATGTATTGCTGAACCCATCTACCAATTAATTTGTTTGCACTACCAAGATACTGTCAATAGCATCTATTAGAAAATCAAGCTACTGGTCGTTAAGCCGTCTCGAATTTCTATAGTAATTGCCTTACCACACATATCTTGCGTGAGCGCAGTACTTAATCCATCCAGCGTTATATAGCGGAACACATGTCCAATAATAAGTGGTTGTTCCCACAATCATGCCGCGTGAAATCGCGTGTTGAGACACAGAATGTTGTCCGGATCACTTTCTTACCATCGATGGTAGTATAACTACTGTCAATTGTAAAGACCCCTTTCTCAATTTAATCAATTTCACCGTAAACATTCGCAAAACGGTCGGGTCTATCGAACGCATTAAATTGCTCGATCGAGAGTGAAAATTCTGTAAAGCAATCGAATTATGGCACCTATTCTCTTATGTTGTCATCGACAGAAACGCATTTGTTTATTCAAGGCATCACCAAATACCAATAATTTTAGTATGTTACCTAACTATACTATAAATATAATCTCGTTACCTCTACTTACAGCTTAGAAGTTTAAGAAACTTACCGTTTTAGAGATCCCCTTTCTTTTACCTGGTCATCATCACGTTCTCAAGGTTTTAAATGTGGGAATGTGCACCATTGTTCTAAACATTTGAACCCATATCCGAACCTCCAATCCATTCCCTTTACATATACGTATCTGAAGGCCACGAGTAGTTAAAGTATTTGGTTTAAAACACCTTGTGTGTCCAAGTGCCTACTGTGCTACAATTAATTGATTTTGATTTTTTTACCCACACTTAAGATGATCCATATTTTATATGATCCTGATTGTAGATTTAATTGTAGATAAGAATAAGAATAGTTTATTTTTGAACTAGGATGTGTATGGGGTGGTGGGAATGCAGTGTGTGTGTGTGTGTGCGTGTGTGTGTGATCGTGTGTGGTTTTTTTAAAAATTATTACTGTGCTACCTTTAAAAGTTTCTCCGTGCCCTCGTAATCAATGCTATCGATGCTATCATACTTTACTTATTTACGGAATTTAAATGTTAATGGTTTGCAATGATAGCAGCCTCGTCTACTAACAATATTGACATGTTTGCACGAACGACAGTCGATTGCGATCTCGAATCGGAAGCCGATTGTATCGACATCGACATGGCATTCCAATAGTCGTCGCCGTGAAACTCCGTCACGTCGATGATTATCAATATTATGTGGGTAGGTATACTGAGCTTTGTCGCTATGTGAAGCATTGTCATCTCAAAATCGTCTTTTTCATAAACTTCCTAGATTTAGATGATTATTTATTACGATAATTAAAGCTCTGTAAGCACAAATAAACTATTCTTATTCTTATTATTTGTTTGAGTAAAGATTAAATGTCATGACTAATTGAGTTTAATTAATTTATCTCATTACTTGTTCCTGTTAATAACGAACAATAATGAAATGTACTTATAAAATTAATAATAAATAAATTTTTTTTTCCAGAATCTAAATATATATTAGGTAAGTAAGTTCTAGTCTTATTAAGACTTCTTGTCGTATTTATTAGTATTTACAGGATCGACAGAGTTTTTATATGTTTCATGAGAATTCCTAGTAAAGATCACAGTAGCACAAACAAGAAAAAAATCAGAAAAAGTATGTCTTATTAATTTTAAGTTGATAATTAAGTACCAAAAGCAAAGAACGTATCTAAGTATTCTTTATCTAAGTTTGTCAGACTTGTGCTTCCGAACAGGCCTCGAGCCAATCATTTGACGGATCTTATACGGATATTTATCTATCGACGCGTGCGCATCGTTAGGCGGTAAAAGTTGATCGCAATCTTGGCTTGCGTGTGTGGATGATTTGTGGTCTCCGCGTCACCGACTTTATTTTAAAATACAGGATGATACGAATAACTCAAACAAAACAAAACAACCCTTTGAACAAAGTAAACATGTGGTTGGCAAATTGTATAATCCGTCCTTTTACAAACGGCGTCGTCAGTTTACAAACGCAAGCTGTTGTTTGTTTTAAAAAGGGGGAATTATTATAAATCAAGCTAACTTACATGTCGGAGCGAAGGATGGGTTAGGTTAAAGGCTAGGGCGGTAAACAGGCATAGCAAGCTGCGCCTTATTGCCACCCTAGCCTTCGTTAGGTTATTTTTTTTATAAAAACCCAGATAAATCGGATTGCACATGCCGAGATATGTTATAAACATTTGCCTTCGGCATTTTACAAAAAAGCGAGCGTTTGTAAACTTACGACGCCATTTGTGAAAGGACGAATTATATATATTTGCCGACGACATACACATGGACATGTCAATTTTTTTTAATGCAAAAAATGTAAAAACGGTACTTGTTTAGAGTTATTCAACAAAAACAAACAAGTAGAAATACCTAATTTCTATGTATTTTTGAAACAAGGTGTATATATTTTATTGTGAAGTTCCAAATGTCGCACAAGCAACTGTAATAGTCTACATAATTTGAAAACGATCGAAAGAGATACTTAAGTACTTATTTTGTTGCTCCCTGTATAATCTCAGGTTTGTTGGCGTGTACTTAGCCCCGCATTGATAAAGTTCAATCGACATCTCGCCGACTGCCATTGATTCCGGAGATAACGAGCGAAGTTTGTTCATCAATACTTACCTATCAATAGTTACTGTCGATAGTGAAACGGCACTAGTCGATGCCGTAGTGCGGTGAAAACAGATGGCACGATAACTTCTGTGTGCAATGCGGACGTGTTTATTTATTTAAGACTTGGTTAGGATCACAATGGGTCGGCGAAAAGTTCAGTTGTTTTAGAAACATGTTGGAGTTTGGAGAGGATAAAGGTGTAAGGCACCCGCCTGTCCTCCCACACAGGTTCTCTTTGCGTAGGTGAACAAAAATCTACAAATAGAACCGCTCAACTCCCAAGCGACTCCGCCCAGTTTTCCTTGTGCATCCACCTGATTTTCCTGGTTCTACCGCTCGATGTTATTTTCTAAAAACTAATAACTTATTATAGGTTTGATTACACCAACTAATCCACATCGCTATGTGTGGAAAAATCCCCTTAGGAATCGTCGATCAAATCTATCATATATACGAGTATATAGGTACAAGATTTTTAACGAACATAATCTACCAGAAAATAGATATGCCTAATATGTAACTATTAAAAACACTATTTTTTTTAACTAATGTTGCGGCATTCCTTTATTAGCCACTCCACCCTGATGACGTTTTCTTAAGTGACTACCGTTGGTAATCGACCCGGTATAAGGTCACCTTTAGGTCGTTCTGATCACGCTTAAACTCACGAAACCAATAGGTGATGGTGGCAAGTGATGGAGCCGATTCCTCAAAAGCACTGATTAAATTTTCATGTGATTCCTTATATGTAAACCCTCGTTTAAAATCATAATAGGTCATAGCACGAAATACTTCCCGCGTTACCTCTATCGTAGCGTTTGAAAAGTGACAGACATGGTTTTGTGCCAGCCAGTGATATTTGGCCAAGGAGTTTGTAATAAAATTTGCCTACAAGAGAAAGCAAAAGTAAAACAATGAGGTTGATAACAAGCCGTTGACTAACAATTTTTGGATCGCCCTAGGTACTCGTAATTATACATAACTACGTAAAATCCTTTTTTCTAACAAATATTTCAATATAGACCGTGAAAAACCGTCACATACATAGTTATTGGGTTAAGTTAGGTTAGCCTCGCCTAAATGCTAAAAGCTAGGCATCAAATTTAGTTAAAACAAACACTAGGCTTAATGGTGGCCGGACGTGGAAAAACTTTAAAAGCCCTGCGTAGGTATACCGTTTTATTTGCCATGTGCAACCGGTGGTGGCCTCGTCGCAACAACATTTCTGAGGTAGGTAATACATTATAGTGATGTCAAAAAGTATCGATATTGTAATTACCTATGTTGTTAACTGTCGGTGTTACCATAAAAGTATCCTTCTAAGTTAGTCTAAGTTAAAATTACAGACGATTCGCGAAGATATATCAAATAAGATTATTTTTCATAGAAACGGCATGATTGCTTTTAAAACCTTAGAATGATCCGTAATATATATAGTATAAAGGGATTATAGTGTGCCGTGGAAAAAATTCAATTGATTTTTTATCATCAACATTCAAATGGCATAATCAATTTTAATTAATCACTTACATTTTCCGTGTCAATTTTTATAGTAGGTGGTCGTCAATGTTATTGGATAGAAAAGTCATTAATCTCTTAAACTTATTTACGTAACAAGAAATTTTAATAGAGCTGACTCCTACAGTCTACATCACCATTAGAAAGCTTTTGCAAATTAATGAGTACTTAAAATAATTAAAAGTCAATGACTGTGCAATAAATATTTCACAATTCATGCTGATCAATGACAAGGTAAACAGAACAAGTTTATTGCTAGGCATAATTCAAGCTACCTCTTGCATAAAACCAATTCATAATAAAATCGATAAATGGCAGATGACAAAATGAATTGACATGTAAAAAATATTGCAAAATTAAACTGTGCTTAAAAGCTATGGTGAAACGCTATCGTCATTGAACTCGGACATACAATAACATCGATTTCAATAGTACAAGCTTCATAACTTTGTCGGCTACTTAAAGAATCGTGGCACGACAGCAGCCGAGAGTGCTCGGCTTGAAGAAAAGACGCCTTAATGAACACTGATTATTGAGAGAAAAAATAATCGGAGCACGCAGTCATTGTGCGACTCATTGGGTTTGAGCGACTGGTGTTTTGTGAACGCAATTCATTGACACACATCCGCGATAACCTTTGACGTTAGATATTACTATAACGTCTTCTTAGATACGTTATTTTAACACGACACAAACGGCCCCGAGTCGCGTGTCGTTTATTGTCGACGATAATTGGTTAATTAAACCGTTTCTCTTTTTCGCTAATTGCAGTTACAAAGAGTCATGAAGATCAAGCTCGATCGCCGCCGCAAAGACGTTAGAACTTATCTCCAAGCATAGTACTAGTACTAGGTTTTTAAACTCATATGAGTACATTTTTTATGGAGTTCGTAGCCTAGTCCCGGTTGCTGTCGTTCGACAGCAGTCGTTAAGCCATGTCAGAATCCTACGGGCGGCCTGAAAAACTTTGACAAATAGGTTGGCCACTAACCATAGCAAGCAAGCAAAGCTTTTAGGATATGTCCTTGAAAATTGAGGTAGCTAGACAGTGTTACCCAGGTAGCGAGAGATTAGTGGACAAGCCACAGATTAACTAATAGTTTGGTTAAGCTGGACTAATGGATGAATCATCTGTTAGTATAGTAGAATCTTATATTTGTAGACTAAAATGTTGGAGTTAATTTCCTTGAAAGCACTTAGTTACTTAGTAGAGAGAAATCACTTTCAGACAGTTTGTTGTTAAGTTAATCTTCCATCATGTGCATGCAATGTATGTTTCAGAACGAGATGAAACAAGAGAGCACTAACTAATATTAACTTTAAATTAAAAATTTAAGAAACTCTCGACTTGTGGAGTTCTCTTAATTTTGGAATTAAATTGATTGGCATCAAGCTGTTCAAGCTCAGATCCACTGACCAACTGCCATCAAAAATACTCCAAGATCTTGGAAACCACCGATATTTTTTTAGACATGGTTAAGAACACTAAACAAAATTATCAGTTATATAGAAGAAAACAGCGTCTAAATCGGATAATCCATTGTTAAGATATGACGCTACAGACAAACAGACAGACATATACGCGTGAAACTCATAAGATCATAACATAAGAAGTAGACCTACCTTTTAGTCGGTAGTTAAAAACAAACACAACGCCATATCGATATACGAGTGGTAGAACTGCACTAAGTAAATTAAGTATTTACTTACCATTGACTAGTTGCAAAAACCACAAGTTGCACACGTCATGCAGTCTACATCAAATAGCGTTTAGCAGTATCGCGCGCGATTGACAAAATTAATGTTAATTTTGTCTTACTTTAGTTTTTGTAAGGATTAGTAAAGGGCTCCCTAACGCGAAACTACAAGTACGTAGCGCCACTCCCGAAAATAAAAAAGTCTCCTAAATTATAGCCATTTATTGAGTTTTATAGAAAAAGTGGACAAAATAATTGTTCCACTGTAGTAAAATAACTTATTTATTTTTTATCGGCTTAAATTTATATTTAGTGGGGGAAGTCACTGATTTAGTCCATAAATACGAAAACTTTAAAACTTTGATTTCCCCCACTAAATATGAATTTGGACTGAAAGAAATAAGGGGCCAGTTATTTTTCAATGCTCTGCAATATATCTTAAAACGAATCAAATCGGAGCCGGATACTTAGGGTACTTTGCTTGTTAGAAATAGTCCGTATAAATATCCTTACGATCTCTATATATACTCGCACTTGACCGGTTTAAAAAAAATATTACGTACATATGTCTCTACTTAAACAAATAAAGTCACTGATATCAGCTACGCAAATATAATCGCTAAAAGAGCTAACGACTAAAGTTTATCGCAAAAAGTATTAAATTAACATGTTAACAACAATAATTATAGTAATAACATGTTTTAATTGATGTTTTTTGTTGGTACAAACAAAATTCGAGATCAGCCTTGCCACATCTACCTATAGGAACTTTTTTGTAAGTATTGTTGCTCACAACTTACTATGTATAATATTACAAATGTAAGTATCAAGTTTTAGTATTTCTTGTTTAAATCGAGCATATGACCAATACTTTAGCTAATTTTTAAGTTCCAAAATAATATCGTTAGTGTCTAAAATTACCGAAAGTGGTTTAAATTAAAAAAAAACATGTTACGTAATACCTAACCTATATCTAAATTTCGCATGAAAAAATATTGTAAAGTAGAATTTTGGTGTATTTATTATATAACCGACTTCAATAATAGGAGGAGGTTCTCAATTCCATTGTATATATAATTTTTTTTAATGTGTGTTACCGCATATTTAGTGAACCGATGGTTCTCCAGAATAGTCCCAATTTTTGGTCTAAACATGCGATTCAGAGATGGACAATGGAACATCACGGAGAAAAATTGGAGTAACGGGAAGAAGAGATAGTTATGATCAATAACCACGATTTCATCCTTATTCTGGGTATAATCCTACGCTGATGAAGAATGCAGAGTTAAATTATATAACTATTTTTAACCAATATAATCATCAGACTATACTATATTGCATTGATTTTTTCTAAATACATTCCAACCTTTGCCAGTTTAGGTATAATCCATTACGATATAAAAGATCGATTGAAGATAGGACAAAATAATGCTTACTAACATAAGTTTTTTATGTCGCTAGATCAATGGTTAGTTGAACTGATGTTTTTACGACATTGATTGTACGTTTCCTTTTACCAGTAACTTCAGCATTCTGACAATCAACCCTTGAGCGAATCTCTGTGAAACTTAAAACCTTTTCTTATGCAAGTGTAAACTGCACTTATAGCTGTCTAGACTCATCAAACAAAAGCACGAGTCCCCGCAGGCGATCTTAGAAATAATTATCTGAAGATTCCTACCTTGCTTCGTGCCTACATAGTTTATCTGTCTAGACGCCAAGCATAAGATAATCCTTTGATTCGATGTCACCATAGTTTCGATAGTATCTCCTATTACTCGTATCTAGACACACAGGAGAGTGTCCGCCAAGTTCAGAAAGAAAAGGGGCGACGACGCACTGATGTGTGTTATATTACAGGAACCATTTCGAGCTCTTTTCTATAACTCAAAATCTATTTAACCTACGTACCTGTAATTTATGTGAAACCACCCAATTACTCAGAGTCCCTCTCATAAAAATAGTTCAAATAGTTCCTAAGATATTGACCTCTGAAAATGGCCATTTTTAACACTGACACATTAAACAAAAACATTTACTTCCAGTTGACTTAGAAGCTTGAAATTTGGCATGGAGTTAGGTGAAACCTTATCGTCACTATTTAAGTATATAAAAAGTATTTATATCTCACCAAAACATGAATGTGAAAAAAGGTGCCAAATTCGGCAAAAGGAACCAGTAGACTTTTAATGGCGAAGCCGACAGGCCTACTGGTTCCTTGCACCGAACTAAGCACCTTTTTCATATATATTTTTTGTTGGGATAGATATTATCATCATACATAACCATGACGGTAGGAACATATGTTCAATGTATGTTATTCCGGTCTTACAGACAGAGCGCGACCTATGGTGTCAAAGAAGCTTCCCGACCCCAGTACCTCACCTCACCCACCCACTCGACGGGCGAGCTCGGTTTCGATACAAAATAACATTCATTACCTATCCATTAGGAGGAGACATTTTTTTTTCATCCATGATCATCATAACCTTTGTATACTTACGCATTTGCCAGAGTACATTATTCATTAGTAAGGTTTCATAATAATTCGGATCAAATCCAAAGAAAATGACAACGTTTACTTTGTTTACAAAGTCAATACGAGTGGTATAAATTGTTGTTATTTTGCAATGGTCAAATAACCTTTGCTAGTGTGTCAACATACATGGACATTGTTTCAAACTTCACCTTTCACTTTCGATATCGTATTGCGTTGCTCAATAGCTATTACTATCTAATCTGAATCATTAATCTAGATGGGGGAAACCGCTATGGTTCATTCAGTTGCTACTGTAATGTACTACTGAATGAACCGAGACGTAGACTACATGAACCACGGTACATGTAACTAATTTGAAATATCGGAAGCTCAAAATAAACAACCGTCTAATTAGGTATAATATTATCAAAAACCACGAATGCTTAAAAGTTGTCAACATTAAGGCCATCGCACATTGTAGCGACTCGACGCCAACCCGGCGAGAACTCAACTCAGACCGAAGCATTGAAATGAGAGCTTTATATCATATTACACACAGTAGGTTTTCAAAATTCAAGTGAAGTAGTTGTCGACGATTGGCCCACGCGATGACAACTCATAACTTCACCTTCTACTTTTGAATTTTGAAAACTTACTGTATGTAATACGATATAAAGCTCACAATTCAATGCTTTGCTCTGAGTTGAGTTCGTGCTGAGTTCGCGTCGAGTTGATATAATATGCGATGGCCATAAGAGCATTTTTACTATGGATAAAAAAATAGCCTCCTCTTCGTTCCTTCACTTTTGCTCTATCTAAAAACGCCGATAAGTACCTATAGGAACTTGAGAATAGGCTACAATATTGCTAGCTATAATTAAACAACAAATACAGAAAACTTGTAACATGAAAAAGTTTGTAACGTGCAATCACAACTACAAATCACTTGGACAGATTTTAAGCTTTTTGTTATTAATAAAAACATGATACTACCACTCGTGTCAGAGAACTACAGCTGCTATAAAAGTACTTGACGCATAACATGATCCACATTGCGGCTCTATAGGACTGATTAGTGGATTTTTTTATTTTTCTTCAGTAAAATATGTAATTGCATAAAATCTTGGAGAAAACCATAAAACTCATGGTACCTACATTTCGTTCATGGAATCTATCTCGGATATTCCCCTACCGTTACCGTCACGCCAACGGTTAACGAGTATAAATGTCGAAATCCGAAAACTCCGACTACAACCGACAGTAAATCATGGCTTTCAACACCAAATTAATACTTTAATTATTTGATAACACGACCACTCGTAAATCCTATATAATGAATTAAATATACTCGTATCAGTGCCTTTAGAATATTGGGGAGAGATCATTTTGGTTTTGTTGGGATTGTGGCGAATAATCCGTACTAGTAATAAACACCTAATAAAGGTTTCCCGAAGGCTTTACATAAAGTTAAATATGTAATAAATGAAATAATAGAGTAAAAAAAAGCAATGCAAGATGACTTTAAACTCTACATGTAGGTAGGTACGTATACTTGTACAACATTCTGTAAATACACCTACATTTTTGCAAATAAAGATATTCTGTATTCTTTATTCTTCTGTATTCGACACATGTATGCATATAATACTTAGTTATTTCAGGCTACTCGACCGGAACTCAGAACAGCTCTAAATTCCAGGACCAAAAGAAATTCCCGTGATTCGCGGTATTACCCGGTGATACCCGGTGTTTCCTAGTGAAAAGCGTGTTTTCCGGAAATTCGCGCTGATATGTAATTGATAATTTCAACAAAACATTTTCTACCCTCGACGCCATATTTGTTAAAAAGGCTGAACGTCATTTAGCCGTAACATAGGCGCCGTTGTGCTAAATGGCTAGTCAGTATTTAAAACGGTGGATTATACTACATAGTTACTTACCTATCGTTGCAGTAAACTACTTACCGAAGTACTAAAATATAACACACTTTACAAATTAGAAAAGTTTATGGTTAATAGGTACTTTGTGCGTAAACCTTTATCTTTTTCTTCTGATTAAAATAGTTTTGTATTCCAAGAGAAAATTTCCCATGGGGCCGCTTAAGCTTGAGTGATGACGACATCGGAACTGAACGGACGGTAAATTGACAAAATACTCATATAGCTCAAATTTTATGTATAGTGGACAACACATCAACCCTCTAGTACGTTATCGTATTAAGTTATGTGACACATTAATACGAAAGTCAAGGAATTATCACAAAAACTTATTCCGACAAGCTTTCACAGAATATAGCTTGATATGTCTTCCACTGTACAAGAATCTTATATATATATATATATATATATATATATATATATATATATATATATATATATATATATATATATATATATATATATATATATATATATATATATATATATATATATATATATATATATATATATATATATATATATATATATATATATATACTGACCAAAAATCAACAGTATGAGTATTATCTTAGATATTTTGTTTCAAGTTCATTAAGGGTGAAATGCGATTCACGAGGACTCAACAAGCCAACAAATTAAATTAGCTAGCCCGCGGCTTTGTTGTAACCAAATCATAATTATTTCTATTGCTAGGGACCGATGACGGAATAACCTCCAAATGGTAATCTTTTGTATAAAGCCCATGATCAACTTTTCAATATTGCTCGAATTTACTTGTACGAGTATAATTTGCTGAGCTCCATTTTATATTCGTGTAAAAACCTTCGTGTCATAAATAGGTATAATACAAACAAATATTTATGAATTACTTTTACAAGTAGGTACACATCTCGATTAAAAAGCTGATGCGCATATCGTAAGTATATACGGATAGCCAGCGAGCAACAAATCTTGGATCAAAAGAACCGAATCGATAGGGATTTATACCGAGCTTGGGTTAATTTTAGATCAAAGCACACATCCTGAAATCTGTATCTATACTTATAGTGTATTTTATATCGGTATAAAATACTTGAACCTTATATCAATAGATTTTTATTTTTGTACGACACTCGGTGTATAAATTACCATGTCATTTGGATCTACCTAACCTACAGTTTCGAAAACGTGGATTACTTTTTTCAACTTTTATTTTCTGGCGAAAAAACCAATAAATATACTACAGTAAATGTAGTTAAAAAATATTATAAATAGTTTAAGACAAATGGATCACCTGATGGTAAGTAATCACCGTTGCCCAGGGACACGTGAAACAACTTTCTCAATTCATAAAAAAGGAGGGTAGATTAGAATACCTATATCACTTTATTGCACAAAACTTAGTATACCTATACATATATACGAATTTATACGATACGTAAGTAGATTTGCCTAATTCGACTCAAAAATGTTTACCGATTTTTTTCGTCCGGTCGTTAACGTCAGGAGATGATGGATGTACAGCCATTTCACTATTTTCAGTGTCGAATTTACAAAGCGGCATAAATTCTTTGACCGAAGATGATTTGGTAAAACTCTTGTTACATTTTTTGATAAATCTGAGCTTTCAGTAGGTATTTTGAATACCTATAGCAAGATGTTATTATTAATTAATGAATATTTCAATCATAATTTCAGATATAAATGGTTACGAGTAAGTAAAGTTCATTAAAGACGGTGAAATTCAAGAATATTACATTTTATACGATATTATTTTATTTAATCCATATCAAGAAAACAAATTTCTAGAAAACCTATTTCATACGTCAAGGTATGTTATCGTCAATGAATAACATAATATTTTTTGTGTTAATATTGACGTTATATCATAACGTCTACCCCGTCGGGGATTATGGACGTGAGAGATATAGATAGATATATCATAACTCTAAATTAAAAATTTAAGAAACCCCCGACATACCATTGTGGAGATCCCCTTACTTTTTCCTGCTCGTCATCAAGTCCTCAAGATTCCAGATGTGGGAAGGTTACCAAGGTCATAAACATTTCAGTTCAAACTCGAACCATCTAACTGTTACCGTTCCAGAGATCCCATCATACTCCAACATCCCAAGATACTACAAGATCTTAGAACCACTGATCCAATTTTCATCTGACATGGCCAAGAACATTCAGCAGGTTAGACTTGACCTGCGTCTGGCACCTGAAGTCCCCGGGACGCTACGGGTTTCGCCCTACGTCGAGCTCGGCCTTCAGCCTCACCATGGCTATCTTAAAATTCCTAGCAACACATCATTTTCATTTATTTTTTGGCTGCCATCTTTTTTTTTGTTATGTCTCAGGATTCCCTACAACTTTAGTTCGAGAAGACCCCATCTTAACAATTATAGTTGCGGTGGGCTGATAATCTTCCAATTCTTCCAGTTTCATATTTTGAAATTGAAGTTCATTTACTTTTTTCTGGCCATCGTCTGATCCTCAAGGTTTCAGACTTGGCTATGAGCACTCTCGACAAAATCCTCTATTAATTAAAGAAAACTGGGTCTAAATCGGATCATCCGTCATTAAGTTATGATGCCACAGATATACACACAAACAGAAATAGAAATACACAGACAAACGTGTCAAACTTATAACACGCCCACCATCGATCCGTCGGCAGGATTTCTACAAAATTTTGCAAGTTTCGCAACAACACACAGAATTGTAAGTAACTATTTTAACATTTTATAGCTTTTTAAATACCGTGAAACACGATTCGCCGTGACAAAGACAGAATAAAATGACAGGTTTTATTACTTTTAGGACTTATAATATGTACCTATACCTACCTACGTGACGAGAGCTTGAGCCTACTTTCCATGTTTATTTCACTTTCATTCGAGTTTTATTACGAACGTATTCGATCTCAAAATATTGATAAGCTTGGCAGTTTCCATTGAAGACTTCATTACTTTATCTTGACTTGGCTACCTAAACATACTAATTGGCATCTAAAAATAAATGAACAATAGCCACGAATGCTAATTAAAAGTTAGGTATTTTGATACGCGTTTCATTTCACCTCATTAAAAAATCGACAAAGAATTTCATAATCTTGTAACGAAAACCAGCCAGACTTAATAACATCACAATAAGCTTCAAAAGGGTAACAAAGAACGGAGCAAAAGGGACTTGGTATATAGACTCTTGCGCTTTACATGTACGTCTTAATTTTTGTGACAAGTTATTTCTTTTTTTAGCTCCGGAAAATCATTTACCTATCAAAACGCCATGGAACGGTAGTAATTAAGTAGCTCACCATGCGACACTAGATATTGCATTTCCTGAAGATAGCGTCTTCTATTGACATTTCAAATATGTATATGTTATAGACCAAGTGATTAATAGACATTATTCATAATATCCAGGGGGCCTTAACGACACTTTGTCCAGTCCAGCATTTTGGGCATTACTCAAACTGTATTTACGTATATATTACGTATACCCCCACACTGAAAAAAATCCTAACCAACAAAGTGCAAATCTTGATTGAATGATTTTTGATTATTGATTTTAACAAGATTACGTTTGATTTGTAGAAAAGAACCATACTTGTTTATTGACAATAGCCAATTTGATTACACTCTTAACAATGTAAAAATATTTATTTTAATAAAGCAAATAGTAACGTTAATTACGAATTAACGTTTATTGTCTAAACTAATAAATAACTTACTTGTTAGATATGGGGTAGTACGAGTTAATAAGTTGATTAACAAGGTGTTCCCGAGGATATGCATTAATATTTCGCCAAACACTTCTGTAGCTTTTACATAATATATAATATTTGACAATGGAAGTGATCCTCAAAAACGCTTCGTTTTCGACATCCTTGCAATTTTATTTTACTAAATTTAATTGAGTTACACAATGAGTACGGGTCTTTATTTATCCCCGTAAGAAAACCTGAAACAAAACAATAACAAACTATTTGCCTTTCTTTTGCACGTGTCATTATTATCTTATGTCATGATTGTCAAGTATAATTAAAATGCGACGTTGCCAGCTCGGATAAAGAGTATGGCATACAAGGTAATTTAAAGCAAGGCATTCAGTTTGTATGAAAATATAAATATTTATTTAGTAAAATTAAAAAAATGGACAATATGGACAATGACTACTTCGATGTTCTGAGTACAGTGTCGATGTGCAGAACCAAAGGAACACCTTGTATACATTTTCTCAAATCTTTTGTTATTTTCTATACGAAACTTTGCTAAAATTTAATCAATTTGGCTTTGTTGTTAGCAATTAAGCTACTTTATATGCTCATATTTCATAAAGGTAGGTTGTTAAAGTAAACAACATTTTGATTATTTTGACAGTTTTTTTTTCTGTGCACAAAGATAAGCCGAAGGAGCCTCGCTACGCGGGGCTCGTTGCGTGGTTGTCATAATGCAACCTAACATAACCTACAATATCTGAGTCGGTTTCGCATCCACTAGGCTTCTGTGACATATTGCCCAATTCGACTCGACATTATTCATACTGCCCGGGCATTATAAATAGTGCCACCATTATTCACTTGGTCCATGACATATATACGTAAATATTTGGTTACATCCTATAGGTATATTTACTATAAACTATAGAAATTCTATTAAGAGATAATACATTTCATAGATACAGTTGCGAGATTAAAGATGTTGAATTATGAAATAGGAAGTGACGAAGGTAACACTAGGAGCGACATCAATACTCGTGAGTCAGACTTGTTGTGTGGAACAAGTTATAAACGAAAACCAGATTTAGGCATTCCCACTTTATTCCGAATGCATCCGAATGCTGCCGCACTGCAGGCAGGCAGCCATTCTGGAGCCCAATTTCACTGTTTTACAACGTTTGTCGTTCTTTTCCAATTAAATAACGATAAGTTTTCGTAAATACATATACAACTATCTAAGCTGTGCAATGGGTTACATAAGTGATGGATATAGGTACAAATGATCTAATTTTGATTTATTATTTTGTATGACTTAACTAGTAACGGTTTTTGTTACTTTGAGATGAAATAAAAACAATCAAAAACAATCAAAACTTTAACATATTCTGCTATCACCACGCTAACGCATATGAGTGGACCAATCGATCGTTGACTTGCCCGAAACGTAACGTTAATCGAACGGTTCGTGACTTATGGCATACGAAAAACGTCAAGTAGCTGAAATTTAGTTTATATTAAGAATACGTTGTATTATGATCATAGTAGAATCGAACCCCTGCCTTCGAAATACTCGCGTATACATATACCTACCAAAGTCGACAAAATTGTACCAAGATAAATAGGCTAAAATGATTGAATAAGAATATGTATGTTTTACATATAATAACTTTACCCAATAATTATAAAATATTGTGATATTAATAACTTTACCCAAACAATAGTCACTACATACTAAATAAATTACATTGACCACAAATTGTGCCTTTAGAGTTGAATTTTTTATTGTGTCCAACATTGAAGAAATTTAGTTACACGAATTGAGTTTGTATTGTAGAATTACTCAGTAGGAATTAGTGATTGAATGATAAGTATTTCCAGTTATGTATGTTTCTGTTTCTCATGTTTGTAACTAGTTAATTACTGGTATCTGCGTAATTATTTAGATTTCCGTGGATAAAACATTAAGTACATTACTATGAGTATAGGGTAATAGAGGTTCGTTGGGACGAACAGCATTAATTAGTGGACATTTTTTTTATGTACTACTAAACCCGCATTTGACCTCGATCTCGCCTGATGGTAAGCGACGATGAGGTCGACGATGGAGTATGCGGGTCCAGTAAATGCCTATTCACTCTGGCCTTGAAGATCCCAAGGTTGTAGGTTTCGGGAAATACCGACGCCGGCAGGCTGTTCCATTCCTTAGCCGTTCGCATAATGAACGAAGAAGCAAATCGCTTCGTACGAGCAGATGGGATATCAACAACATAAGGATGGAACCCCTCCCCGCGCCTGGTAGTCCGAAGGCGGAATGAAGATGCTGGAATTAGGTCGTGCAATTCCGATGCGCACTCTCCGAAATGTATCCTATAAAATACCGATAGACAGGCAACCCTGCGCCGATGTTCCAGACTTTGCAGTCTAGCTTCCACCAGCGATTCGTCACCTATAAGGCGCTTAGCACGTTTCTCCACTGAGTCAAGGGCAGCCAGTTGGTACTTTGCTGAGACGTCCCACAGGTGGCAGCAGTACTCCATGCACGACCGGACTTGGGTTTGGTAAAGGTTTAAGAGCTGTCCCGGCGTGAAGTACCGCCTAACCTTACTCAGGATGCCCAATTTTTTGGCTGCAGTCTTAGCTTACAATTTATAAATTTAATAGAATTAGTATAATTTTATTACATGCTACACAATTTGAAATATACATATCAAAAATTTTAGAATGATCGTCCGATAAATTAATTTAAAATAAAATAATGTAAAAACATTGAAAATAACCTATAATATTATTGACATTGTATAAATTTTAAATGACATTATCTTTTTCTTTTCTATTTTCTGTTTAGTGTGACATGTTTATGCAACTACCTATATCAGAAATATTTGTAATTCTTACCTAAACTTTTACACAATAAATCTTATCTTATTTTATCTTACCATTTAACATAGCTAGCATTAAAATTTGGTAGACACATTATTAGAAACATTTATTAAACGCCTTCGTTTGCTATGCATTGATGATATGTATTTTATAAATAGGATTACTATCACACAATCAATTCAAACCATAACTTATCGCCTATTGTATATTTTTAGATTACGTATATGATTCAAGTTATATCGGTGTTATGCAATGTTTGAGATCTCACGCCGTAGAATGTTTATCTACCTATTATCAAAGGAATTGGAAGATGAAGATAGTACCATGAACTTCTGCAGCAGAGCAGACTTCTATTACGTGTAAATAAGGAAATAGCTTTAATAGAGTCTGATGTACATTTGCGTGTTTCTCCACGGCATCATTGTGACTCACAGCCACAGGCCTTATATCGAATATTTTATTTGTATTTACGTATTTTACTGTTCAAATTTATAACACTGCTAATTAATCGAATAATTAATTAAAAACTGTGACTGCGGATTATAAGAAGTAGAATAAAATTGATAATTATTTTATTTGTAAACTTCACAGCAATACCTTGTACATTTACTCGTATGTACCAAAAATTTTAAAGTACGTACAAAACACAAAACGAACGTGTCACAAACACGAAAGTGTCGGTGGTCTAGTGGCTAGGACGCCGGACTCCCATGTGGGAAGTCCGGGTTCGAAACCATGCAATGCCATGTACCAATGAGTTTTTCGGATTTTTTCGAAGACTTACGTACATTTACCGACTGCTCTAATGGTGAAGGAAGACATCGTGAAGAAACCTGCCCGTCTGAGGAAATTAAAAGTTCCGAAGGCGTGTGAAATCCACCAATCAGCACTAGGCCCGCTTAGTGGATCATGGCCCGTACCACCCTTGTGCAAGGGGAGACCTGTGCCAACAGTGAGAACATTAATAGGCTAATGATCACAAAAGGCAAAACACAAACACAACAAGTACAAAAAACAACAACCGGAGACAACCCGGAGAATGATAGCGGGCCATCTATGCCCTTACCCTCGGATCTGACATATAAAACACTGTTTTTCTCAAAATATTGGGGTGAGTACAAAAATAAACATTCCTTATAAATTCACCTATTCTCAACCAGCTCTTATTATTAAGTTATTTTTGCAAAGGAATTATTAATTAATAAATTTTACCTCCAAGAAATATCGGTCCCTCTCAAACCCTTTTCCAATTTCTATAATACAATACATACAATACAGTATAAGAATAAGAATAGTGTATATGTGCGGTAGTATAATACAATACATCGAAGCAATGTTAGTTATTTCTAAGTTATCGCATCGGTCGAACTTTTGACTTGAAAATGATGATGCAATAATCTCTCAAGCACATCAAAGTAGGTACTCACATTTTATTGTGAAGAGTTCTAGTCCACCGTTTCAATGTCAGTGACGCCGCGCCGGCAGGTCGACAAGTTCGCAGGCGCTGTAGCTTGACACATTTCTCGATCGTGAAATTCGAGAAATATTTTTCAAGAAGCAGTTCCCTGACATCGTTATTTCCTAGTTGCTTTAGTTCACAAGTCAAGTTCACAGAAATGCTGTAAATCGATCTTGAACTTCGAGGAAAGTACTATACGCTTCTAGTTATACTTTTGAGGAGTTTTTCCTCGAACTCCCTATTTAAAAAAAAACGACTGCGATTCAGATAATTTAAGGCCCCTAAAGATGTTTCCTTATATTATAAAAAATCAATTTATTTTCACTTTCTTATTTATTTACTTTTTAGGTTTCCGTAACTAAACGGTAAAAACTACTAACGCTATCGACTAAAAATTTGGCACAGTTGTAGGAGTTACTTGCCCACATCTTCCTAGGATTCCTAGGTAAAAGAAATTTGAAAGTAATTTTGCTGAAAATGGGATATGAAATGGGAGGGGGGGGGGGGGATAACATATGCGGAAAAAGACATCTCCATATCTCCGAAGTTTACAAGCCGAAAAATCTGAAATAATTCAGACAGAACTGATATTATTTTTCAGAACGGATCTCTTGGTGTGCGAGTCCGACTTGCACTTGTTCGGTTTTTTATTATTATAATTAGTAGTATTTTCTCGCTAGGTGTTATGAATTGTCGTATGAAACACATTCAACGTCGTGTGATACAAACTCAATTTTAAACTCGGGCCGAACTCCCTCCCCTGTCTGCTCAGGATTCAAACACGTCACTTCTCGTATATGCTCACTTTTCGCACTACAATCACAATATACTATTATTCTCAATAAAACTTGTCCTAAACAAGAAATCTATTTATCAAGACCTTTTTTGTATCACTACTAATAATAAGTAGGTCCATTTAATTTACTACATCGGTTCTTAGAAAGGAAATTCTGACGAAGATTTTCAGGAACGCAAAATATCAAAGAAAAAATCAAGAGCAGATATCTTGATCCGACTAATTCCATAAAAAAAATTCGTTATTTTGCAAAGAATTTCTTAAAACTTTCACCCTTTCACCAGTTGATGTGTTCACTTTCGTACCTATGTCGTCATATTCATTCATCCTTATGTATACAAATAATATAAGTATGTATTACACCAAAAATGGTCACCATCCACCAAACTCGAAGAACAAAAGAACGACACCAACAACATGATGTTCCGTTCGAGACAAACTGTTTATTAACAGCCATATAAGTCAACCAGCGTGTGTGGTCTTTATTTTTAACCATACGAGTATATAAAAACAAAATTAAGTTATTAAGCAATGCAAATGAGAGAGATATGGTAATGGATGTAATGTAAGTACTTAAAGCCGTTACAATATGAGAATAAGTAATATAGGAACAGTGCTCGTATATTTCGTACGAAGGAATAACAGACGTTTTTGGACAATCTATCAATGTTGTATTTAACTGACATGACTTTTTACTTTAAAAGGTATAGGTACTTCATAGGGTATAGGTACAACAAGTAGCATATAGTACAAGGAGAGGAATTAGCAATAATAACATTATAGAATAATGTTTGGTTTTAGAAACGATGCATAATCGAAAACATATCCGGTAACCAGATATTTGAAACACAATCACGTTTAAAATGAGTAATTTCAATTTTGCAAACAAGACGTAAGCTGGCGAACAGAGTAACGAAGCAATTAAGTGTTTCGAGCGATAAATCGGCGAAATGAAAGGGTTGAAACGAAGTAGAACCACTCGTAATCGGAGTGATTAGCAAGAATTAGTAAAGTTGTTAATTAAACGACGTGGAATGTTAAGCGAACACCGATAAACATTTAAAAATTGTGCTTAGCAGTTCGAGATTGCGAATGAACGATAGATCAGAAAATAGAAAACCTACTTAAATCTACGAACAAATCTACCCTAATTAATTTGTTTAACTGTTATAAAACGTGAAACAGTCTTAAGATGTCTTCAATTTAATGATATGAAGTATGCTCTATGTAAGTACCTATGGTCTAAGTATCGTTGTATGCTCTATAACGACTCCACAAGAAGTATAAAGCCAAGAAGCCAAAGTAAAACTTAATCTAACTATAGTTTTTTGGTTTTTCTGGGTAAGTTCCTACTACAAGTACGAAATAAAATAAAAGGTCTTATTAGGTGTATATCTTACCGCACAAATAAACTTATTCTTATTCTTATTCACTTAAAGTAGCAACAAATTGAATTTATGGTTATACGAGGACATACCTGTAGCTAATGTTAAAGTTCTTACAATATAAGTACAATGGGTAGAAACTTTTCAGGCTGTTAGTACAAATTAAAACAATACAGCGCATTTCGGATAATACTGCCAAAGGCAAACTTTGCTTTGTAGACCTGCTAAATGGGCTTTCGATTTATATGTAAATTGAAAAGTTCAAATCAAGTTCCTATTTTACAAACAATCGCAATTAAAAAAATATAAAGATGTACATTTATGTACTACTAATATAGATGACATCCACTCTAGAACGTTTGTAGAAAAGTACCTATGCGAGTTAGATAGGCTAACTATATGAAAATTCACAATATTATACCGTAGTTTATGAAGTTTACTGCCTACGTATGCAGAGAACTTCATATCGCCTAGGTATAATATTTCCTTATTGCGTCTATCAGGAATTTTATACTCGATATGAACTCTTTTCAAATATATTTAGAATGAGAATATGAACTACTAAGAAATATTCATTTCGATATCCATAGCTCGTATTATACGAGTACATATAAGAGCTACACGTAATTACTGCTGAAGTTCCGTTTCCGTACAATATTAGCAAGCGGGTCCTTAGAACAATAATTGAAGTGTATTGTACTTAATGATAGCCAAACTTTCGGTTTATAGTCAGTTAATCGGAGATAACATCACCTCACGACAACAGCTGATTTCCATTTACATTTTTTTTTGTAAGTAACTTAATTATGCATATTTGAAAGGGGATTAAAAAGTAGTTGCCTTAAAATTATTTCGACGTAAATATCATCATCATACTTATAAATCTTATAATATATAATAATCAAATACTTAGCTCACATACCCATTATAACAGGATTTATGTCAATACAATTAACACCTATAGTTTGTGTCATTTTAAAACTGGACAAAAAAACATTGATCTAAATTCTACCACGATTTGCAAGGTCGTTATAATATCTATGGTTCGTCATACAAACTGTCGCTAACTACGATACGACAGGCGTTTCATAATACTCTTGTCATATACCAAATATGAAACTAAAAAAAAACATTTTATGAGGTGATTTTGTTATATTACCTAGTAACGCAAAGTAAGGTTCAAATCTTGGTTAAATTATTGTATAATTGTACGTTTTAATGACAACCGAAATTTTACGTATATAAACACGTTTTTTATTCATTTATTTCAAAAGTAGTTATCAATCGAATTGGTATAGTTCATTTAAACCCTGAATAAGTCCAAGTAGTTGACAATTTATAATAAACAATAACAGTTGTATGTTTGTAACTAAAAACTTGAAATCGTAAGTTACGCGGTCGGTTATCAAAGGACTGAGGTGACGTCACACGGGCAGGTGTGCGAAACTCTTGCGAGACTTTTCAATCCGCCGCCATTTTGACGCGTCATTCCGTGACACTAACGCTTGCGTTGAAACGTATTTCGGAAGTTTTTCTCATGAATTATTACTTGTTATTGTTATTTGTTAATATTGTTATTGTTGTATATTGTTGTTGTTGTGTAGTGTTGTTGTTGTTTGTTTTTTTGTCATTGTTATTCGTTACTTGTTTTTCATAATAGTTTGTTAAATTACTTTCATCATTTGTGTCCAAATATTGTTGTCAATGTGTTCAAATTAATAATTAATATTTATTTTTAAATGTGTGTAAGTATGGCTGACGCCTATAATATGTACCCACAGATACATGTATTATTTTTTGTTAAGTATGTATAATATTATTATGTAGTCCAATCCAAAGCAATTGACTGTACATTACACAAGATCTGTGTACAGAGTGCTATATAGAATTTCAGCTTGATAAATGATTTTTTTAAACATTGGTCGTTGTAACTATTTATTTTTTCCATTTTCCTATATAATATTGCAATAATTTTCCGACATGATTCATATATACATTTCATTATGTATAATTGGAATTTAATGGTAGTTCTAAAAAAACACTATAATAAAAATGTTTGCCACACCTACCAAGGTCGTGCATACGACCCGACCTCTACTAAGAAAAGCAAGCGTGGCGTGTTTAGCGATAGAACGCTTAGGTTACGAAAGTGTTGTATCCTAACATTGCGTACATTAGTAGTGAGGTGGGAATGAACTTTTATCCAGATTTAAATGGCACAATCTATAGACTCGTAAAAAAACATGGACATTGGCGAATGTCAAGTACTTAAAAATTCCTTGTGAATATCTGAAATTCCGTCTCGTTTGTAAAAGAAAATAAAATATTTAATAAAAACAGACATTCCTGAAAATAATAAGATCGTTATAATAACTTCTTATCTAGGTATAGAGATTATTATCTAGCAGAGGTATTGAAAATTTTAAACAAAGCTTAAATTTAAAACAAAGATAAAGACTTAGTGGGTGGCCTCTTCATAGTAGTGAGTTTTGTTGTTAGATTATTCTGCTTCTTCGCGAACTTTATAGCTATCGTGCATTTGTGTGAGAACCCTCTTTTTTTTGGTTTTACTTGACTTCTCAAGAAATTATTTATTGTTTTCCTTATAATATTAAACTTATCTATGTATTTATTAATGGTGTCTCCTGTTTATATATTGTATACCTACTTCTTTTATGTATTCACTGTGTCCGTACGTCCCTGGAGCGGCTCCACTGAAAACCAGCGCTATAATAACTATAGCATCATGCTGAGTTGGAGTCCTGTTTGGCAGCATATTGCAGCACAGTTTTGTTATATCCTTACCAGCGTAAGGATATAACAAAACTGTGTTGACCTTTTTTTGTACATACACATACCTCTGTGTTGTTGAGTGTTGGTCAAATAAAGATTTTCTATGTCTATGTCTAAAATATCTAGAACTATCTGCATAGGTCTATCGATACTGTACTGTTTATACTCTTAATACTTAAACCTACAAAATAATGTGGTAATTATAAGGTGGTTTATAAAATGATAACCCCGGGCTAAGAACATCGATTCACTTTCCGATAGTACTTTCACCAAGTACCTACGTACTTATAGTGCAGCTATCGATTAATATTCGTCGAATATGATGATATAGGTCTACGTCTACAATATGATTATTTCTATTCTATGTTTCCTTTCCAATGCAAATTTCTTGTGTGCGATAAAGTATTAATGTATCTATCTGTATATCTATGATTTTTATATGAAGTACTAACTGCATTTTATCGGATGGGAATACAACTAAAGCGAGTGGGACTATGATTGTTATCTATAACCTATAAATCAATAAGTCCTTCAACTTAGTAACTAATGTTTAGGTGAAATATTCAATTTTTAAGGTATAATTTATGGAACTACATTGACAGAAGTTATGTAAGCCTTCCTATCGTATATAAGCGTTGGAAGACAAATACAGGTCCTTCGTCTCATGATGTTCCACTTTCTTTACTGCAAGATCTACAGAAATGCTGGTAATGCTGTCAATTACCTCTATAATAACGTTAATCATGTTGACATCAGTGCCCAGCTCGTATTAAATTTCGATTTAAAACGAGGATATATCGGGCAATTGCATTGCGGGAATATAAAATTGTTTCTGCGAATTTTTTTGTAATGGGTTTTCGAGTAAATTCTATACATTTAATAGTCCTAAAATAATTTAAATAACGCACAAGTTCTTGGTCTCTCTTGGAACAATAGGAAATCTTACCTTACAAGGTATATTGTGCTCAGCTCAGTACTCCAAAATTACGTATAATGTTACACGGCAAGAACGTCTTTGTAAGTTAATTATACCAGTGTAAATACAGAGCCTTCGGGGGGTCGTATGGTGTCATAACTTATGAATTTTTTATCCTGAAAAACCCGGTTGCGCCGCATTTTGCTAGCTACGAAGAAGCTAGCTGAATTTTAAACCTCTTTTATAAAAAATAAACTGCTTTCAATCAAGATAACTGAAAAGAACATGGTGGTGAATAACAATGTCTCATTGTACTTGGACAGAATTTCTCAGGACGTTCTTGTGATGAATAATTTTTCTCAAAGATGCTCGGAAATGTGCTCAATACGTTGGAATTTAGAGCCAGGGAAGTACATACTTTCGGTCTCGAAGCCAAGTACTTATTTTTTTTTAAATTGACCATAGTTATGGATTTTCATACATCCTTACCGGGCTAAGGCCAGGAATCCGTTCGTCTTTTGTTTTTTACTTTTTTAAATTGCGGTGCGCATAAAACCACCAGCGCGAGCAGCTCCAGCTACTACTGACAACGCCATGTCTTTCCTTTAATGGACACCTAGTAGTTTTTGGAATTAGTATTTGGAATGTGATTTTTTTTCCTCGCATTATTTGATGAAAGCACTATACAAGCATCGGCCGAAATAGCCATTTTTGGTCTTAGATCGTTGAAATATCAATATGATCCGCGGCCAGTATTGGCTAATTTCGTGGCCTCTGCAGTAATGTACTATTACACGCTCCCAGTAGCTTATCCGGTCATCTGCGCGGTTATGAGTTTCTGCCGTGAATCATATTTGTATTAATTCCCGGCGTGAATACTCGTACCTATACTATTTCAGTGTATCAAAGGTTATGTCTTGTCAAGGATGCTTAAGTTCTCTAACTGGACGAGTACTCGTATTCACTCATTAACAGTGTACTGACGTTCAATCGAGTAGGTACATGTCAAGGCAAGCGAACACGTCACTATTTGCCAATAGACGGTCTGATCGCCAGCATTGCCCAATAACTCGTAATGCCAATATTTGCTCAAATTGGTGAACGTGCTAAAGGTTACCGCTACTTGAATTAAATATTTAATAGGTGTTACGCCGTAATGCCTAGGGGAGCAGTTGGGGACTGTTTGTTTTCCTTGTTTGTTCGGAAATACAGAGCATTTCAAGGGAAAATAAAATAAAATGACAATAACCACATTATTATTATTAGTTTAACTGTTATTCTTCGTATGGGATGCACATATTTTTATGTCAGAGCAAATCTCAATAAGCTTCACTTTTTTTATTATTTCACATGATTTTTTTGAATTTTTACCCCGGTCAGATTTATTTTTCAATTATTTGATAGTGTGCAGGAAATAATATGGTGTATTATGTGTATTCTAATACCTACTTAAGATTAATGTAAAGTTATATTTAGGTAATATAAAGGTTGTGAAAATAAATCGGATTTTGTGATGAAAGAAAAGTTGTTGAAGTTCGTTTGAGCTGTAGCAATACTTAGTTAGCATCTTCTCCGATACTGAGAACTTCGTGAATCAGTAGATCTGATGATGGAAACTGTAAGCAAGTGTTAATAGATGAATCACAACTAGGTAGAGAAATCGTTATAGGATATAACATATTGATCGTCTACGTGCAGGCCTAGTTTCTGCAGGTAATACTTGTGTACCTAGTTACAACTTTTGCTTCGTTTGCCCAAATATGTTATTATATTAGTACTCGTAGGCAAGGTATATGAGATAATATAAAATAATGTTGTAGTAAGTACTAACACAATTACTTATGATTGCACTATACAAATTTAAAATAATGCAAATTTTGTCACCAGTGGTATAGGCCTCGAACAATTGCTGTCCACTTTTTGCGATCTTGCGCGGCCTCTTCGAGTTCCTGCCAGGACATTTGGATTGTGGCTGCCTCGTTTTCAACTGACCGGCGCCATGTAGATTTCGGACGACCAAGCTTGCGATTACCCGATGGGTACCAGTTCAGGGCCATTTTTGAGGGATGATCGTCCGCCCTTTTGAGCACATGACCTAGCCACCACCACTTGCGAGTGAGGACCTCCTTTTCCACGGGTTACTCATCGGTTAATCTCCATAATTCGATGTTTGATATAACATTAGGTCAACATATTTTTAGACTTTGCCTCAGACAGTTGTTTACAAACACTTTTAGTTTGTTGGTGATATCTTTGCGCACAAACCAGGTCTCGCACCCATAGAGCAAAACTGACTTGACATTTGAGTTAAATATCCTGAGATTGGTTCTACGTGTAATGGCGGACGATTTCCAGACCGGCTTCAGTTGGGAGAACGCAGCTCTGGCTTTGTTTATTCGAGATTCTACATCCTCTTCCATGCCCCCGTCCTGGTCCACCACGCTCCCAGGGTAACAAAATCTGATAACGGTCTCAAGGGGTTTTCCTTGCACTAGTATGGGTTCTGCATCGGACGTGTTTATGCGCATCTCTTTCGTCTTTGAAATATTTATGCACAGTCCTTCCTTTCCAGTAAACTGTTAATATAAGAATTATCTAAGAACTTTTGAAACTGATAATATTATTGCAACGTCCGTCCATCAATTTCATTTAAATATTGACATGAACAATGGATCGTTTGAGCTTCCTTTGTGATTTGGTATAAGTGATAAACAGATATCAAGTTTTCTCACTGTTTGCAAATCTACTACCTGTAAAATTTGTACTGTCACACACAACTGCTGCTGAAACCCTATAACCGTTGGGTAGACAAGTCCTTGAGTGAAAACTGAAAGCTACAACATGAAAACTAGGTTAGGATATTTCCCTACCAGATATTATATTATATGTATATCGAGACAGGATGGCTGCCAGCGACCGGATACGTTCTCGTAAAGCGGAAGAATGGGTTCTGTCACATTCATCAAGAAGTCGGAGGAGTATCTTTTTCTCTTATTTCCAATATTTGTAACATCAAATATTTTAATTAAATTACATGTATTACAATAATAAAATAAAATACAATGGTTTATCATTATTATTGTCATTATTTTATATTTTTTATGATGCTATTATGAACGATATATTTCAGCAGTAGACTGCGTATATAGTCTGATAATGATCACTGTGCTAAAACAATAATCGCTAGTGACTTATACTAATAGGATTTACATACCGAGCAGTAAACGGACTCACTGACCACAATTTGTGGTTTCCCCGTGGTTATTCTAATGGACTCTCTCAGAGTTTAGAGCTGATGTAATCGCTTGTCTGGTGACAGCTTGAGTGTATGTAGTACCTTGAGTTTAATTGCAGTTACGATACTGGAACAGGTATGAATTATAACTAAGTTTTACAATTATCTGTACAAAGGTAGTTACTTTTACTATGACGATATATAAATCCTGTTGCCAAATTTTTTTAAAGTCACATGATGGCATTCGTGTTCAATAAACAGTTGTTGGGATTGCGGCGCCATTTATCTCTGGTATATTTTTTGAATACGGTGTGAATATTAATTCCTTTATTGTTCTCTACGGCATTTACAGAGTTGGTTAATATTGATAGGTGTAATTAATGACGAAATTATTAATATCAGACTACTAGCTATCATTAACAGCACTACTGCAAACAGGCATACCTATACGAATAGGTACGTGTTAGATTCACTTGTAGCACGTGTATGAGAACACGAAGTCAGGATGACGACGAGTATTAGGTTAAATTTAATCTAGGTTTGAATCTTAGGCAAATTAAATCAAGCTGGCAATACCGATTATAGGGCCAACGCACACCGTCGGAGTGGAGTGGAGTGGAGGCGCGGCGCGAAACCCGCTCTAATGGTAGCGCGGTCTCGCCTGGAGACGCCGCGCGACTCGTTACCATACATCGAGCCGCCGCGTCTATTCGCTTGCTATTGTCATTCAATTTTAAACCGTATTTCAGTGTAGTTAAAATTTAGTTCAATTGTTATAATATGTATGATTAATATTAAATAAATTGAATTGAATATCGAAGAAAAACTCCGCGTCGTCACTCCAGCGGTGTGCGTTGGGCCTAAGGAGAGCAGACAATGGTTATGTATTGTATAGAGCGCGCTGTAATAAAAGCAAGATCATAATTTGTCAATTAAATGGATATAATTAAAAAGGTGATACAGAGCTGATATGGACCCAATCAGCATAGTTATATGGATGGGCGAGCTTTTGTTAATCTTTAACGGCTGTTAATGGAAGTTGAAATAGCCCCGAGATACTTTTCTATGGTATTGCATTCAACTCGTTTTTATAATAGGTATTACTAACTATGAAACACTGTTTAAAACAAAAATTAAAATGCAGAAACTTAATATCTACTAAATATTGTCAATTGCTCCCAAATTACTTATATCCAATCAAACATACGTATAGGTATTTATTTAACAGAGAAACCCAGTACAACAAATCATGGAATCGATATAAAAGCTGTTGGCGTCTAATGACAGGATATCACGGTAAGGCGGTCCACAGATGGCAGTAAAACTGTATGGGGTTCTTAAACTTTGTGTTTATTACTCATAAACTATCTCATGCGTCGACGCCCTTATAAGTTAGGGATAGAATTCCAATGTTAGTGTAGATAAGTATAGAGGCTAATATAATATTGTACTATGGTACATGGCCAGTTTCTTTGGAGAAACAGAAGAAACGGACGCAGGTTTTAGTTAGACACTGAATTGCCGTGTACTCGTATGTGTATTTGTTACAAATCATTAGTGGTACCTATTAATATTCCTTACTACCACTAATAATAAATTCCTTACAGTTACTTCTGTCATAACTTATATATTTTATGTTTTTTATATCGAAACGTTTTAATGAAATCACGCGCTATAATATTTATAATTTTTATCGATATCCAGATTAATGCCAGTTACCGGCAGGCATCTCTCGAACGTTTTGTTCGAGTCACTGCCCACGCGCAGGCTCCAACAATGTCCTATCTTTACATTGAGTTAATTTGTTCAACAACATTTTGTTGATGTTGTTAATGGCATGTTTGTTGTCAAAGGACACGCCTCGCCTATGTAGGAACGAAATGTTTAACATGTAAACATAATATGGTAAGTACGAGTATTGTAAAGATTCTATGATGATATGAGAGAACTACGCAATGCTATTTCTCTTTTACCCTAGACCGACCCACGATTTTATGTTACAACCTGTATACTTAATTATGTTTAATTGATATGGGTATTAGTAATAAAATGTAATAAACATTATTACTTACCGTAACAATTTGCTGTGGGTTGATTTTCTAGAAACCCAACCAAAACTTTTTACTTTGAATTATTCATGAAATACTTTTATCACTTGTTGGTTTAGGACTGTAACTGTTTGTTCGAATATCCATTATAGTAACTCGCGGCAGGCAAAATATCTAGGTAAGGATAAGTTTTTAGATTAGAAAATTTGTATTCTATAGATATCTTGACGTAAAAACTGAAAATTGCACCGAAACTGAATACTGAAACTGAAATTATTTTATTTTACCTGATGTGATAAATAACAAAATTGAAAAATTCCTAAGCATAATATTGTTAAAGCATAATGTGCCGCTGGGCATACGGACGGGCAGGAGGACGAGCTTTTTAACGGCCGTACATGGGAGTTGAAATAGCCCCGCCATAGATATCTTGCTTGCTTTCAATTCGTTGATTAACAATTGCTAAAAAAAATTGATGATCAATAATTTTGTATGGGTGGAATGGAAATAAATGTTATATTAAGTATGTAAGTAAAAACCCAGTAAAATAGTTAATTAAATGAGTCCTAATTAAGTTCTGCCTTTGGAACGGATTTGTGAATTTAAAAGTGAAATGCCTACTATCATATAATTAACATTTTAAACAGCTTTAAATACTTTTACCCGAAATGTCTCATTTACGACGATTATATAATTTATCTTTATCTAGAATACCTACTTAACAGAAATTCGTCTAAACGTACCTTCATATCAAATTAATTATTTATTATATTCATCAACTTCGAATAACGAAATTAAGTTTCTAAAGAACAACATTTGAACAAAACATTTGACAATAGCTATTTGATACAAACCAGATTGTGCTCGGATCCGTCATGATTCTCATGATACAATTTAATTTTGTATTTAGGATTCAGAAAAGTCCGTTGGATTCAAGTAATTGAAATAGGTAACATAATGTAGGTACCTACCCTAAAAAATATCGTATAAGTATCTTATCTTATCTTAGGATATAGGGCCGGAATAACCCCAGCGGCACTTCGACCCTTGAGGATCTTTTGTGACAACCCCATTTTCCACACTGGTCATCTTAGTGTGTAGGTTTCCTCACGATGTTTTCCTTCACCGTCAGAGCAGTCGGTAAAGTATGTAAGTCTTTCAAAAATACGAAAAACTCATTGAAACATTGCACTGCACGATTTCGAACCCAGTCGTACATCGTATAGGTAAGTCGCATGTCGGTTGGATAATATTAGACTATTTTTAACGTTGTCGTTTTATGACACTTTTATGATTAACTTTTAAAACTATGTAGATGTAGTATATGTACATAATTATATGTAGCGCGTATTGTGAATTTATCAAATACAAAAAATATACGAATCCCGATACAAAGCCCCTACCAGCATACGACCAAAAGATTCGTATCTGAATGAACATTCCTCAACACAAAAATCCTATTCATTCTGAACAATAATCCAAAAACAAATAAGGGATACAAAGGCCTCACAAGGGGGCTTTATTTCACACAGGTAAGTCGACCATCTGCCTGTTGCCCACGTGCCCATGGCGCCTGCGTTCCGTCTCATTCCGTTGGTAATGTTCAATTAACAGTAACAGTAGCATATGGTCTATTAATCTCTACGGGCGTATATCCCGTACTATCTGCTTCGAGTCACATTTTACGTTAAAGAAGGAAAGATTGGATTACTAAGAAAAAAAACCAATTGGGAAAATAGGTAATATAATATTATGATTTATGACGTCAGCTAACATAATTAGTGAAATAAATACTCATTATTATTATTTTTATAACTACTCGTATATCTAAAAACAGGATGTGTTCTTAGAATAAGTAAATATATCGCGAACAGGTATGGTACTATTTTTTCATAGATAACTCTATAACACAGATTATAAAACTATCAGTGGCGCTTTTGGCAGGGTTTTTAAGTTTAAATAATGTGCTTGTAAGTATAAGTAAAATCCACTGTTAAAGGTGCGAAACTTTGTTGATTAATCAGTTTGATTGTTTCCAATCCCGACTACTACGGTAACTGGCAGATGAACTTACGAAAAAAGTTGTGTATGTGGATAAGTGTCGCCTTACCTGGAACAAAATTTAAATAAGTAAACCAAGAAAAGAAAGCATTCGTGCACAAGATAAGTAAATGCAGAAAACTCAGATCGGCAGGGATGCTGAGAAGCTCAAAATAGATGGCGCTTCTGTAGTTGGAGGTCTCTCAAATTGTTTGAAATTCTGATTTGTTTGACAATAAATGTGAAAAAGTATTTGAGAAAATAATAAAATATGTGCCTCTGAACAGCGCTGTTCCAATGTGTTTATTCAGAACGTTTTGTCGTATGTGGTTATGAAAAAAAACAAATACAAGCCGACAGAACATCGTCGACATTTCTATATAAATTGCTAATAGAGAAATTGGTGAAAATTGTAGTCCATTACCAGTACCTACCTAAAGACAAACTAGTCATCATATTGGTAAAGGTAAATCAGAAATCAGGGTTTATTACTCAGAACCGGGGGATGAAATCCTTACAAAAAGAAATATACACAAAAACTTTCTCAAACAATATTTTATTGAAGTGAGGGTGCTGGTAGTCAGATTTCTTATAGGTACGATGGCTGTCTAAAATGTTTTATTAATATGTATAATATATCTAAATAACCTACTTCGATACCGGTCATAAATTAGTTTAGTTTCAATCAGTCATGGTTTCATAGTATGTCATAAAAAGTCATTAATCATGTGAAAGTTAAAATATAATAATACTTACATAATAACTATCAATAAATTGCGTGCTATGGACTGTAGGTGGGATGTTGTTAAAAATCGAGAGTTTTAGGTCAATTTGGAAGCGGTAGGAAATAAATGATCATTAATCAAAAAAATATTTGATCGATACGGTCACGCCTAAAATTAAGTGGTGAGAACCAAAATAACGTTTTCTTTAGTAGTAGGCGTTTGACAATAATTCGTACCTAACATAAAATTGTTGAAATATAATAATATGTATTCCTCTATTCTTTATAAACCGCCAGAAATCAACATTATGCTTTCGACAATGACATACGATTTCATAAAATAAGATTAGGTTGAACAATCTCTCATACTATTGTCTGACCTAATTAAGTACATACATAGGTATTAGTAAAGTTTAGGTACCTGGTAGTTTATATGAAAAATAAAGTCTTATTTTATGAACGAAACAATACAACCTATTACGCACGAATTTTTGGAATAATACCTTGCAAATTGTTTTAAAAAAGTCCTTACAAATTTCATTAAGGCAAAATTATCATAATCAAATTCTGAATTCATAATAATTTTTATAAATGGTGACTATAATTAAAAGCAAGCCCCTGCGGTGAACAAGCGGCCGGCACGGCAGCGCCTTAATATTTTTAAAGCAATACTTAATTACACAATTAATATTACCCACCTTACCTTTTTACACATGTGTATTATGGGATATTACGTGGATGTTAAGCACTTATAATATAATTATATTTATTATCAGTTATCTCAATTTATTTTTAGTATAAATGTTTAGGTATATTATTATGTAAGTATTTTTGATTGATTATTATATTTGATAAGTTATACTGAATGATCGATGACTGAAAGCTATCAATTATTATTTTTTGCATCGGTGGTGAATAGGCCAAACTGTATGGGATTATTATATGCTACAGTAGATTATATTTAACTAAATATATAATTAAGATGTAAACGTAATATCATGCCGAACTCTGGCGAATTCATCCAAAATTGAGGTAAGTACATATTTTAATATGGATCTTCTAAGTTTTGTGTTCCTCAACCTCATTGGTGAGGGTCGTGATCATTCTAAGGAATTAATCACATAGAACGACTCTCGTGGCAGATTTAATGGGGTGGTTTGCCATTGCCTTCCCCATTTGTTAGTGTTGTTATGAAATATGTAAATAAACAATAAATTTCACACACTGGTTATCTCAATGTGCAGGTTTCCTCACGATGTTTTCCTTCACCGTCAGAGCAGTCGGTAAATGTACGTAAGTCTGAAAAAATCGAAAAACTCATTGTTACATGGCATTGCCTGGTTTCGAACTCAGACCTCCCGTATGTGAGTCCGACGCCCTAGCCACGACGCCACCGACACCACCGACGCCACCGATGCATTGAAAACCTACTGTATGTAATACGATATAAAGCTCACGTTTCAATGCTTTGCTCTGAGTTGAGTTTGTGTCGGGTTCACATCGAGTCGCTACAATGTGCGATGGCCTTTAATATGGTGAGACCTCATTATAAGTGTCTTCTCTACCGGTTTGTCAACCTTGACGTCAGTGTGACACGCACCGCACGTAACCTAATATTAAAGGGCAAGGTACAGTCGACCACAGGTCAACCTACCCAAAACGTCAAAATTTGTGAAACTGAAATGAACCATACAACGCGGACGTAAGGTCAGATGGTATACTTTAGCTAGTGGTTGACTGTACCTAGTGGCCCCCGCTGGGCCCTATTGTATCAAATGAAGGATAAGCTTATAATTTCATATTTTAGTGGTCATTAGGGCCTGTATCATTATTATTATTGAATAAATAGGTACTTATTAAGGTCTGTATATACAGGGTGTCCCAGAAAGTATGGATCAAGTGATGCCTGACATCATTATGTATGTATATAATCCCATATATGGTTATCCAATTCTTCATGATAAAAAAGCTATTTAAATTTAAATTTATGGAACTTTATAAAAAATGGCCTTGAGATCCCGCAAAAAAATTTATTTTAAAAACTAGCAAATATTTTAAAGATTTTATTTTTGTTTTATACTCCTCAGGGATCAGCCTTTCCTCTGTAAGTATTAAAAAAATTATGTACAGCATGTAATAAATTTATTTCATGTTTTGTAAATCTTTATTAAACCACCAAAAATGACGCCATATTTAAACGACTGTCACCGAAAAAAAATGTACTACAAAAAGTTGACCAACTATTGTAAAAAATACTCCATTATGTCCTGATTCCGAAAATGACACATGAAATTCTTGTGAATAGTTTTTTAAATATTTTTTTACGATAATTAATACCATTTTTAAGGACAAATAATTTCGAATACATTTTATCAAATTTTGGGAAAATTATTAACAAAAGAACAAAATTAATAAAAAATATATAATTAAAGTCATTTAGAAAAAAGGCATTTAGGTATTTATTTGCAGGAAAAATGATAATACATTACAAAATGAACTTTTTTCTGTGTGATTGAATTTAGTCATATATCATAAATTCATAACCAGTAATCGGATTTTGATGCGGTTTTTCTTTATTTGATAGAGTGACTTGTTATGAAGGTTCCTTGCTTATCCAAATTGATACATTTCGTTTGATTCATACTTTCCGTACTACTTATATAATTAAGTGATACGATCAAATGCTATAAAATAATTTGTCAGTAAAAGTAATTAGCTTAATTTATGACATTTTATAATTATTAATTATCTTAATACTTTACTTCATCATCATTATCATCATCAACCTATTAATGTCCCCATTTACTGGGAACAGGCCTCCCCTTACACAAAGGGGTACGGGCCGCGAATATAGAAACCCTACTCCCCTTGAGTCAGCTACGTCTCCTTGGGTGGAGACGAACTAGGTTAGTATTTTCAGACGGGAAACGTCTCCGGTGGTGACGAATTGAAGTAGGATATTTCAAGTAATATAGTAGGTTTATCCTAATTATGTACGTCAACGTAAAACTGACCATAAAGAAAGGTTATGAATACGTTTGAAGTAATTGGAAATAGTGCATGAGATATGAAAAACGGTTTTATCAGTAACGTACGAGTTAGAATTTTTAATCAGAATTTTAGAGTAGATACATAAATATTTTTTTAATGTTTATTGGCACATGGCTCATTATTTTTTAATGTTGAATGCAATATTGTGGGGACGAGCCTCAGCAACGCGTAACCTGTGGGAGTGTTCATAATTTATTTCTATTAGAACATGCAGCCCTTAGCATTGAAGATGTCCTGTCTTTATATTGTGCACTTTGTTTATTGAGACCTTTTGTGAAATACATATCGATCACCTTCACGAAAACTTTTCTCAACAATCCAATTGCTAGCTGTTTTATAGGAATAAGTGTTTTTAAAATTTAGTTTTCGTCGTAATATGCACCACTCAATGATAAAGTACAGTTTTCATCACTTTGCACTTTTAATGCCAATATGTATTCGATAATCCGTTACTATTGAACTAAGTAAGGATTTACTACTTTCCTCGTCCATTTTATCACGTTTTCATGAAATATACACAAAATAAATACGGTTACGGTACAATGATACCATTCGCAATTACTGAACAAACAGATCGAGTCCACGCGTTCTAATGTTATAATGTAGTAGAAAAAGGTATAACGTTGAGGGTTTCCATTGCATTTAAATGCATACACCGCCTGAAACGTATTCAACTAGCATTTCTATGTGGTTCCCGCCTGGAAATGCTAACCCAGTTCGTCTCCACCCTAGGGGACGTAGGGTTTCTATATACGCGTACGAGCCATGATACTTTACTTACATGCCCTTTTAGTTTTGTTTATTTACAACTAGCATAATTTAAAATATATGTAAAGGCAGCGGTTTCTAATTTGGTAACCATTTCGACCACACACTTGGCGACAGCAACATCCGTCGACAAAAAAAATATGGCTGACGTATGTAGTTTGGTCGAGATACAGTTTGTTTAAAACCTATTTTCAAATTAATCAAATAAACACTGTTAAGTGTTTACTGTTTGTTGATTTAGTAAAGTCCTACTTATACTTATAGCCCTATTATGGGAATGGGAGATAAAAGCTGCCAACATTTTGACAAATGGGTAATTTCTATATATTATATTAAAGCCAATGTAAGGGTTAAAAGTAAGATAGGTACATAGATGTAATATTGAGTAATAAATCTAATATTATAAATCTCTTATCCTCAGGTAATTTATTAGTGTAACTTTTAACTGATTGCCCATATGAACGAACACTAATCTAATAATTACTAAAATTACATATGTAAGTATGTAAATCAATGCCTAGCTACCTATTATTTGATATATAATCGTAAATAGACTATCACTATATTTGATAGAATTAACATGTTAATTGTCATTTCAGTAATATCAAGCAACCTGAGAAATACCTATTATGTAAGCCATGAAACTTAGATAGAGAGTTTAATTAAATTCTCGGTTGTGTGACAAAGTTAAACTGTTAAGTGGTTAAACCAAAGCTTTATAGTAAACTCTGTAATTCGGGGAAGTTATAGCAGCAAATAAATTTCTTTCTAAATTATCCTCTCGCTATAAGTATAACTAAGTAAGTGTTTATTTCACACACGCACTACAATAACGATGTCATTATAATTTTTTAATGGAGCGCGGAGGAGGGACCCTTTGACCCCTTCCCCCTCACAGAGGAGCAGTGTTCTGCGTGGGATCTAATCTTCAAAATGATCCTTTGGGTGTCCTAAATACGTGTACTAATTTTCACATTCTTTGTTCGCAGTGCATGGTTTTTCAACAATCTGCCCAGCTACTAGTATCTCGGCAACCAAAATACAAAAGGACAACGTCATATCAATAATAAAAATATGAATGTACTTACAATAAAAATATTATATTATGTATCTAATTTTTGTGTATTTTATTTTTGTACAATAAAGAGATTACAAACAAACAAACCTGGGTATGTATAAGGATGAGGCTTTGCATGAAGTAAGGAACGCCAGTCTCATAGGAGAGACTATTTTAGGGGAGAGCGGTGGTATTAGGACGCCGCCGGACTCCTGCATAGAGTAGGTCCGGGTTCTAAACTATTGTCAAATACCAATGATTTTATTGGTATTTTCGAAAGACTTACCTACGTACATTTAGACTGCTCTAACGGTGAAGAAAAACATAGTAAGGAAACATACAACACTGAAATAATTAATGTGTGAAATGGGCAATCATGTAGTCATCATGTAATCAAGAAAGTCATGTAGGTTAGGTACCCACTAATACGTACCACATTAATTGTGTTACCTTATTAAGTTCTTTATGGTATGGTATGGTACGAGTATGTATAAAAGTGGACGCTGGCCTTAGACTGGAAAGGACAGGTCGAAGAAGAAGAGTAGATACTCGTACGATACGAGTATATTTTTTTTGAAACAACGAGTATATTTGTATCTGATTATTTAACAGTTGGTTAGTTTATAATCGAAGAGGGTTCTTGGAATTTATAAGTGCAATAAATTAAGCTAAGACACACTCCAAGGTCATGGTTGAAAAGAAGTTATGTACCGTTTTTAATAAAAGAGACAATAAATATTAATAGATTATAAATAAAATAATACGAGATTATCTTCGAGATTATATCTACAATACAGATCTAATTCGCTATGCTACGGGTATGATACCGGATATACATCCGCGCGGGTCAGTTTTTAGTCGATTTTTATCTACTCGACATCTTAAAATAAAATAATTATTGATCTATACTATTTTATTATAACTTACAGATAATTTAACTCGAGGTATTTTCAATCTGCCTTGGCTATAAATTTAGCAGGGATTCACGTCGTAGGCAATTTGTTTGTGTCGCCTCTTGAACTTATGTTTAATATAAACGTACTTCACAAAATTATGAGAAGGTAATCTTTCACCTTTGGTGACCTTTACCACGATATTAGGCGTATGGGTAACTTTTAGGGCTTTATACTCGCTTATTCTAGTTGTTTTTTCCTACGTTTCACTTTTTAATTCCCTATAATATGAATACATTTTTTATAAGTAATATCATACGTAATGTCACATATTCAGTTTTCTAAATGAAAGGTTTAGTTTATAACACTGATGGGAGGGAATCAAACTGATTCAAGCAATAGTTATGTACTCGTACCTACCCCAATATAAACAATACAAATGCTGTTTCATATAATATACTATATGCGTAGAGTCATCTCCCGCGTTGAAGCTTTTATGTAATCCACGGCGGGGCTCCATTGTCCCTATGCTTCTATAGAAATAGAAAATAAATACTTTAGCATCCTAGAACCGACGGACTAATTTTCAAGAGTGATCAACATATATATTCTAGGTTGTATATAATATATTGTTTGATTTCGCCTAAGTACTGGACAAAAATGTATGACACTACTAAAACAACAAAATGAGACTATGTAAATGGATTCACTACAAAACTAAGACTTGTAAAGTATGTAATCCACGATACACCCACGACTTGCGCTTCTGACCTCATGTAGGATTACCAACGTTTTATTACATCCCACCCACATTTCAAGAAATAAGCCACACCAACATAGCCTTATAGAGAATAATTGTGGCGCTGGATGGTAAAATTATGTACGTCTTTTGCTCTAGATCTTTCAATAAAGCTATTGTTAAGTACAAAAAATATATATTTGTCGGTATTTATTATGGCATTGACAAATCAACACATATTAAATAAAGAAATTGAAATGCAGGTTTATTCATATGTATAATATACCAAGGTGTTTATTTTAAAAACTTGTGATCGACTTCTTCTTCTACCTTTGATTAGGATCAAGCAATAACCTCTACTCTATTATATCAAATGATATGACGCAACAAACAAGAACAATTTTGTTTCACTGTATCCCTTTGATATTTACCGCAAACTTAGATATCTATCAACAGCTTTGTTCTAAAATCCAACCCAAACATTAGACAAAGGAGGCGCTTTACAAAAAAGTAGTAAGCAACCATGGCAAAAACGATGTTACACAACTTTGAAAAAGGCACCGTTATCCATTCGACACAGTGAAGCAGTGTAAAGAACCAATACCATGACTGCCCGTGACTGTCGCCTTATAAATATACTTCACAGATGAACTAAAATTATAGAGTTTACTCTTCAGTAAACTCTACGATTTCACGAGTTGTATCTCCATACAACACTATCATTATGCATAGTTCAGTGTCAGTTATTTCAAATATTGATCAATTAATAGCACCTTTCGAGGTTTCTATTTTGTCAACAATAATTTGCTATTGTCCGTTCACAAAAACAAGCAAATATACGGAATCACGATCATATTTTACTAAATATAGCTGACGTGTACGACGGCCTTTGAGCTTAATCCAGCTTAATTTTATTTTGAGCGCAACTCGCATTGCTTTTGACATGAAGTGCAAAACCACTGCAAAACCGGAAGCAACTGTAGGTAGCAAAATCGAATGACGCTGTCAATATGCTTTTATTCAGCTTCGGTTTTTCAGCACAAAATTATTAAAGTGTGTTGTGTAAAGTTCAAAGGGTAAAGTCATTGCCCGGTGGGGGTTTTAGCGTAAAAGCATGGGGTACGTGCGTGGATGCTTTTTACTTTTTATGTGCTTTCACGGTTCATTTTGGTTTATGGAAATAAATAAATAAATAAAATACCTGGCAGTGCTAAATGATTCCGGTCTGAATATGTGTAATGTAGAATACGATCCATTGATAAAAGTAGCATATTCAGTGGAATCTTTGGTGATGGTAGACACAGATGTGCAGTGCAGGGTCGCCTGATATCCAGGGTAAGAGAGCCATCAGAAAATCCAACTCCAATTACTTAATATAAGTAATGAGATGATGTCTATGGTGATCACCATCCGGTCCCGTCTGCTGTCGTTCAACATAAAAAAGCTGATCCATTTATAATGTATCTGTCTGCTCCATGGATCAGAGTAGAGGCACACATCGTCGCGTCGTCTGAAAGGTTTGGCAGACGGGACTCGCCCGTTGGGCAATGGAACGTCTCGTGTCGCCACAACAATGCACTTTGACGTGCACAGTTAGACGAGAAAAATTAATGTCAACTCCGCCAAGTGACCTTAGTTCAGTATAACTGTTTATGCCTTGTACATACAAGCGCGTCTCTTCGACTAGATACGAGCACTTATACATAATAAACAAACGAGTCAAAAGGTCAATGTAATAATATTACTTATTATTTTATGTATAGCAGAATTCTAAAAGTGGTTTTGGTCTGTAAGTTGAATCAGAATACGATTTACCGTGCTAATTTCTCCAGGATTTAATTCGGCCCTACAGACTCCCAGCATACGCCATTGCGTGAGTAAATAAAGTTTTACGTGTGGAGTGTGTGTACCTAAATTAATCCAAATGACATTGGGCGCATTTGGGTCCACAGCTTCGCCTCCAACCATAAACACAGTATTACATTTGATAGATCTCACCCAGAAATCACGTATCTTTCATTACAGAAGAAATAACCTAAACCTAAGTGGTGGATAAGAGCTAGAAACCAAAAACTTCTTGATTTTGTTCCGCCAGCACTCAAACAAAGCTCCTGTTTATCACGACTTAGAATGTTTATTCCTTAACGAGATCTGTCAAATGCACTATGTTTGGTTGAAGGTAAAACAAAAAAAATCGTGCTCAAGCTTGTATGGGATACGCCCCATCTCTTTTATTGTATAAGTACTTACCTATGTTACTTTCATTAAAATTATTTATTATTGTGGCATTAATATATTTTTCGCGAATTCTTTTACCAAGTGACGTATCTCAAAAACGACTATATTCGTATATATTCAGTATTTATTTAGAGCAAGCTTCAAACAAAACAATAAAATATGGAACGAACGTGTTTACTCGACTACACAACTTGTAAATAAGTTCTATACAAATAGAGAACGCTACGTGGTACACGCTAGGTATACCTAGTTACAGTAACTTTAGTTATTGTACCTCAAATGTTAGGTACATTTGAGATACAATAACTAAAGTTACTTTAACATTTGCGAAAGGATCGTCGTATTTATTGTGATGGTTAAGTATCTAATTGTCAGGCTTAGAACAAAGAAGTGAATATACAAACCCCATATAACTTTGTACCTTTATTTTTGACAGGGAACCCTGTCTTCCTATTCAGAACGAGCGGTACCGCAACGGCGGGTGTCGAAACAATTGCAATCGGCCAACTGTAAATACATACGGGGTTCCCTGCCCAAAAGTGTACACACGATCAGAATCATTCTTCGGTTTTTTTTCTCGATTTGTTATTGTATTACGTAGAAGAATTGTCAAATAAGTAATGAATTAAGTAATGTCAGCTTCTATAATATTCAAAATAAAATAATGATATAATAAAAGCTGCTGTAAAGAGACATTGTCAATTTACAAATAAATTACTAAAATTACCATTGTGGATACCTCTTTCTTTTTTCCTGGTTATCATCAGATCCTCAAGGTTCCAGGTGTGGGAAGGGTTCCAAGGTCCAAAACATTTGAGCTCAAACTGTCTAGGTATTACTCGTATATATCGTTCCCATCTGACATCAAAGATACTCCAAGATCTTTGAAACCACTGGTCCAATTTTTATCAAACCTAGCTAAGGACACTCTCGACAAAACTCTATTAAATATAAAAAACCGGGTCCAAATCGGATCAGTATATAAATATCACTTGGAAATGTCCAAGTACAGCAACAAATAAATGTAAACGCATCATTGCTTCGTAGTTCATACTGGAGTACCAGTACGAGTACGTATAGGTGTATATGTTACCAGGAAAGCATAAATGAGCAGTGTCGTCTCTACCTTAACAGAGCTAAACGTTAATTTAACATTCAAATCTCGCACGCATTCCTCGACGACTTATGTCGGCCGATCTAGGAGGCGCGTAGTTGAGTCTCTGGCCGGCACAATCACAGTCGTTTGTACCGAGTTTGGTTGGGTATACCTATAAACTAGCCATATAGAAGTAAGGAGACTGAATGCGGTACGAGTACGAGTCTTTTATATTAGGAAGCAATGCAACAAACTCATTGGCCCATATAAGAATCCCTTACACATACATTCCCTTATATATAATTATGTATAGATGTTGGTATATACACTCATGTCTCTCTACACTACTTTCCTTCGATTCGTAGGGAATTACTTTACAATACGAGCCTTTAATAATGTTAAAAAATCAAAATTCTAGTTTAAGTATTATCGATACGATTCGATTCTCATGTATCCTTATTTCCTAACTAACAAAGTCAACTATGATGTGAGCTCAGCGTACGGGGGCAAAACCAGATGAGGTTTGTTAGCTGGATTACAGTGGACGTACACAATATGGAGCTTGATGACGTCACTCTATTCATATCGAACATCTGTTGACTGGTGGTGGATTGTTGAAAAGTACGAGTATATGCGTGCTCTGCATACTTTGAATAAGAATTCAATAAAATGTAAGTATTGTCGAACACAGACTACCGATTTATGTAACATTTTGAGCAGATGTAAACTACAGTTACTCTTAGGACTGGTACACTAGATCGGTTGATATTTTTTTTGGAATTAAATAAGGAGAGCAGACGAGCAAATGAGCCACCTTATGTTAAGTGGTCACCGTCGCCCATAGACATCTCACCTCACTGTATTAATGTTGGAGGGTTTTTGATGCGCTGCTGACCTTGAGGACTAAGATGGATTGCCTCATGTGCCAGAAATTACGCTGCCTCTCTTACCCTTCAAACCGAAACACAGTAATGCAAGCATTTCTGCTTCACGGCAGAAATAGATAAGAGGGTGGTACCACCCCAGGCGATCCTTCACATCAGGATTTACCACTACATTACTTAAAAGCATGTTTTGGGTATACTTGCAAATAAACGATATCATTGGTTTAATTTTTTCATTAGATTGGTATGTTTTTTTTATTGTAGGTAGTATGAGCATATAAAGAAATTTATTAAAAATCATGCAACATGTTTAATTTTCAACGTGTAATGTGACAGGCAAGAACAAAGCAAGACAAACAGTCGACGAAGACGATGTCCAAATTAACTTACGCCAGTAAAAATAAGCCACTGTCCATATTACGACACTCAGTGGGCGTACTATTTGGAAGCCAGATGGCGCGATTACAACACCAAGATGTAATTGTTTTAGTACTTACTGCAGTTTGATTTAGAATGCACTGCAATGACCTTCACAGAGTAGACAAGGCGATTTCGAGGAAAAAAGTCTGTGTCCAGTCCAATAGTGATGAGTAGGTAAGTTTGAGTAGCTCGAAGCCTAGTTGCAAGCAGTCCGAAAGTGATCGTGAAGGTTAAGCAAGTTGGGCGCGGTCCGTACCAGGATGAGTGACCGCCAGTGGCATATTTCATCTGAGCTCCTATGTACCTCGGAGACCACGTTAAGCAGCCGGTCCCGGTTGTTGTCATTCGACAGCAGTCGTTAAGCCATGTCAGAGATCTACGGGTGGCCTGAACAACTCTGACAAATAGGTTGGCCAACTAACCTTACGATAAGCAAGCAAGCGAGTAAGCAAGTAAGTAGGTAAGTATATACGTAGTACATACAATAGTAAGCTCTGATCTCATTTACTAGGGACATCATAGGGAACACAATACCTAACCTCAGTTTGATAAATAAAAGTTGTAAAAATCTTTATAGGTCTTTATATTAATCTTTATACTCGTACGTCTTTCTCACCAATATATTTCAACTTACTGTGTTGTAGAATGGAAGAGTAGGCATTAGACGTGCGTTAGACATACGAATAGAAGAGAAAGAGTATTTTAACATAGTATAGCATAACTCTCACGTCCATAGAAGAGTATTTTGATGACACAATATAGGATAGATGAAATATATTGATTTTGATTTTTGATTTCATGTGAAATGTGAAAATCGCTAAGAAACAATAGTCCGTCAGGACAGTCAAGTCCTGATTCCCGAGTAAGTCTCTGTCCTAAACGAAGAAATTTCCACAAGCTACAAACCCGGAGCCGAAGCAATCGAAGAGTATTTTGATGACACAATATAGGATAGATGATACTGCTCTCTGAATTTGCCCTCTATAGTTTTATTTCATGTGAAATGTGAAAATCGCTAAGAAACGGTAGTCCTGACTGTCCTGATTCCCGAGTAAGTCTCTGGCCTAAAAGAAGAAATTTCCGCACAAACTACAAACCGGGAGTCGAATCAATTTCCACATCCTGGCATTTAGCTGGTGGAACGGCACTATAGTGCTTCCACATCATATTCTAAATACATCTAATGAGTTTTAGAAACTATAGCCATGTCCTATGTAATCAGGAGGTCAATAAATATTTGTACAACCTACATATCTAGTATTGTGTTGTTTCTATAGTAAAGCGATCTATAGACATGCTATCGAATGTAGCTAATTAGGATTCATGCGGACTCTGGAATGCTAGGTAAGTTAAATATATTTTTGTATTTCACATAAGTGTACACGTTCCCATCCACTTATTGCTATTTGATCTACAGCAATTATTAAGAAAATCATTGAAATTAAAGTAAAACTATTAAACATGCCTTTCTCCGAAATCGATTATCAATCTGTATGAAATTTATGTCTACTTGTAAGATTTCAATATTATATTTAATACACTAAAGAAATACTTAACTGTTTAATTTAGCATTGCCTTATGTTTTTTCATAATTTATTTATCGGAAGAGACTGGCCCCCACAACACAGGGTATCCTAGTGTGGGAGCCAGGGAAATCTGAGAACATGTAAAAGATACTGTCTGCATTAATAAATTTTTATTTAATTTAAAAAAATAATTGAGATCGCTATTTAAACAAAACATGTTATATTTTGTGGATCGGCCTTTACTCTATAAATATTATGCAATAAAGTAAGCGAAACAAACGGTTATGTGATAATAAGTATTACACTCGTATCATGCACAGGACGAATTCTGACCTATAACTGTGTAGGGGTTGCCACAATAAAGACTCGGAATAAACGAAGCAATAAATCAAAAGCGCATTTCTCGGAGCAATGTTGCCACTTGGTAACCATAAAACGTAAGTGAATAATACCTTGGGCATTTCGGGCAACAACGAGAAAGGTTGGCAATAAAAATTAAGAAGAAAAAAGCTATCGGTTTTACACCGTCATCGTCAAAAGTATTATATTTTATCGAAAATTTTGCGCCTCATTATTTCATTTATTTTGAACTCATGAAGTAATTTAAAAATGTTGTGTGTGTGCAGTATTTGTTTATTTGTTAATATTTAGGTAATTGAAAGATAATTACCAAGTTACTGTAATATAATTGTAAAAGAAACTTAGCAATTACCTCTTGTCATTTTACTCTTATAGAGGCAATTATTTTGAGGTCAAAGTTAAAAGTATAAATCCTTCAGAGGTGCTGAAATCATTGCGGAATGATGCAGTGATGTATGAGTTGTGGGTTTTCTACTCATCATTTTCCACCCAATATTTTAATATTCAATAAACACATTAGATATAGTTTTCAAAGTAAGTATGTAGGTATTTACTCGTCATCTACTGTGATTTATTTGGGTGTCCCACTCCATGATAATTATTACGCAACTTTTTTTATTCCAGAATGACGTGTGTGCATCCTAAGTGCCAACTTTCGTAATCGAAGTGACAGGCTTGATGTGGCATAATGGCGGTTGACTTTATGTGAAGATAAAATTAAATAATATGTTTGTTTTGTAAGAGAAAACCACATCAAAACTTGTATTTTTGTTGGAAGCTTATTTGTCGTTGTTTTTAACAACGTTTTGGTATAAAAATTAACACAACAATTACCCATTGATATTTATATGTATGACTGCATGTACCTCTATGTATGTATTATATTATACTGATAATTTTTTGATTCATTTAGGTAATTGGCCCCATTTTTGTGAAGTCTCTACAGATCGCATCTAGTCTTTTTGATGAAATAGCGACGATTAGAGCACGCTATTACATAACCGTGGTGGAAACAAGTAAATAAAAGTAAATGGGTGCTAATTAACCAAACTTCTATTAAATAAAATTTTTGTCTATTGTAAAACAAAGTTCTCCTCTGAATTACTAGATTACCGACCAACTATAAGCATCTAAAAATACTATTTCAGCGACTAAATATTGTCAAAACAAGAAAGTTTTAATATAACCTCAGCATAGTATTTTACATTATTTTCGACCTGAGTTATTGACTAATAATTAACTGGTAATTAACAAGGTAATTAACTGTTCCTCCCCTCACCCCTCACTCTCAGGCAAGCAGTGTGCAAGCAGTTGCTGGACTCAGTAATTTAGAGGGTAATTTATTCATCGAAACGCTGAGTCAAAATAATTGTTGTTCATTACTTGATGGTTTATTAGTAGTAATCAGTTGGTTTTATAAAAATATAAATTAATTTATTAGAAGCGTTATTATTTTCTCGTCGCTCACGTATTAAATAGGATGTTAGGTTTTTGTCGTCAACTAAATTCCGGTCGCTTGTTTATAATTCCCCAAAGTAAATATCACACGTACCTACTTAGAACAAAATGACTTTGCGTGGGTGTATGCTAATTGGAAGAAAACTCGTAGACATCAGTTACGTATATCTTCGAAAACTTATAATCACTGCCTATCACATAACGTTACAACGATAGTGTATTATAGATTCGGGAGTCACGCGTCAAAACAGGATTTCTTCACTTATACGACTTGATGCATTCATGTATCAATTATCTATACACTGAATGTATCTATTTGCATCAATGTGCTAACAAGAAAGTGTGACGTAACAGTCCTACAAAGTAATAAACGATTAGCGACTGAATGCAGTAAGATGTAATATTTCGTAAGTGCATTATTAAAATTACCTGCCTTGCCTTATATATAGGTAATATAATTTATATTGAATTTAGGGAGGTTGGTTTACAGGTTAGAGGAAGATTTTTTTATGAAAGTAGATAATGTATAAATAATCCAACCAACATATTCTGTACGGTATAATATCTTGAGGGCTTATCCCGTAGAATTCAGTTTGACAGTGACGAAACGAACATTTTGACAATGTGTCACGAATACCAAGCTGTACAATATCACCACCAATAGTCTGACGGTAACAGAATTTCAGGGTAGTATGAACAAGACCAGGATTGGTCAAGCAAGTTTACAAATTAAATAATTGTACATAACAATTAGTAATTTTATTTTTTCACAATAAACATATTATATCGTTTCCTTTTACACAGGTGTCAGATTAATGAGAGAGCTGCGGCATTATGGCAATGCCTCTCAAAAACTTCCGGAGATGACCGGAAATGTGTGACGGTAATGTGTAATGGTTTTGTGACGGTGAAGGTAAGTATATTTCACATCTCATTTTTGAGAGAGATTTTCGTTTCGTAATCGTCAAATAAATTCTACGGGATAAGCCCTCAGAATACAGAATGACGTTGACTTAACCTTTCCTTTAGAACCCATGTGAGTATTAGATTAACTACATACCTAGGACACTTTAGGCAAAGTTACTCTAGATTGGGTTTAAAAGTAGCTCTACAGGCTATAATATGTCAAAGAGGACTGCTTGGTGATATTGGTGGTAGGTTAGTAAGTATTAATAGATATTACTTACAATTCGGGCGAAATTGAGGTCATATGTCATGAGATTTCTCTAAAGAAAAATATATTATTATGGTATTCAATCTTTATACACTCGTATTATGACATTATTATTGTTCATGATATTTCCCACATATCATTTGATTGATACATAAAGTATAGTCGACCACAAGCTATAGTATACTATCTGTCAAAAGTCTTCGATTAAGTCTCAACCGTCTGTGCAATATGATTCATTTCAGATTCTCAAATTTTGACTTTTGGGTAGGTTGACGTGTGGTCGACTGTACATGTATAAGTAGCTACTTTTTTACATTTAGTATTTTTTAATAATGTTAAATATGTAATTGAATTACTTATTAAAATAACACACCGAGGTACGAGTAAGTACGGTTACAGATGGACAACATCGTAACTTTAGATCGTAAGTACCTGTTACATCTCTCTAAAGCTAAGAAAACCATGGATGTTGAGGTTTTATTTTACTGACAGCCCTATCTCGTAACGCTTACCAAAAACTGAGTGCATTTCGGTGTCATCGACCTAAATACCGCCGTTACAGCACAACACCACGAACAGTAGGCTGATTGTGATTCAACGAGGAAGCTTGTTTTTTGTAAATATTTCGAAGTTAGCGATTGATGATGAGTCCTTCTATTCTGGGTAGTAGCATGAACAAGTTGTAGATTTCATAAATTATACTAATATCGACATTAAAGTGGAGTTTCATCTACTACAACGAAATTGCATTATGGTAAAATTGAGTAAGATTTAGGTAGGTACTCGATGTTGCGTTGTTTTACCCAATTTTTCTTTGTGCTATCATTGCTTCAACCACTTTTTCATTGTTTTACGAACAATAGCTGCGTTGGCGTCAGTTAGAGCCGGAAAATTAATAATTTGGGACACGAGGTCGTTACGTTTCTTTTTTTACATTTTAAGCACGGTCTAATTCTGTGCTTGACGAATGAGCGTTCCATTTACTGTGTAATGGGGCTTTCTCCCTATAAATGTTTCAGTATGACATCCGGTAGGATGTGGAATCGCAGCCCTTTAAAGATAATAGTTTTTGAACTAAAAGATTTGACGATTGACGATCAGGCAAGTGTACAGACAATCTGATCTTAGTGATGGTCTCAAATATACGATATTGCGAATTTTTAAATTAAAAAGTAACGGTAGGAAGCCCTAGTTCTCGGAATAAAGTTATATTATATTTGAGGTCGTGGATTCGATTCGGCAGGATCGTCGTTTTAATGTTTGCACGAATTTTTACATTCGTTCTGGTTCTGTGCTAAAAAAGGACGGGATTGAACCCGTCCGCCTGTGAATGAATTTCGGATGTGTAAAGGTTACTAACTGGGTCACAGTGAACTGAGGTATAAATTCTCCCCATTTGTGAATTAGAAATTATGTCTAGTGTGGATTGGTGAATAGTGATATGTCGTAGGTAGGCAAATAGAGTAATGGCGGGTTTCACGATGTACGTAGGCATTTTACGAAGTACTAAAAAAGTTAGACAGATACTGTAATCATCCAATTCTACACTATCTGTCTTTGCGTCGCAAGTTGTAAGGCATCTCATGAAGTGCGGTTCAGAGCCAGCCGCACATGGTATATTCAATACCATTACGCTATGTGCTTACTGCCAACTAATTATCTGCATTTCATGAATAACTACAAATCTTGGCAGAGTGTAGAATTCGACCCATATTACAGTATCTGTCTAAGTTTATTAGTAATTTTTAAGTACTTCGTGAAATGCCTACACACTACGTGAAACGCCCCCTTAGACACATGTCTACGATAGATATACATATTACCCATTATTAGAATCGGAATATCTTAGATTATAATTCGATTACCTATGCAAAATTATCTGTCTAAGTTTATTAGTAATTTTTAAGTACTTCGTGAAATGCCTACACACTACGTGAAACGCCCCCTTAGACACATGTCTACGATAGATATACATATTACCCATTATTAGAATCGGAATATCTTAGATTATAATTCGATTACCTATGCAAAATTCAACCAAAGCACTTGCATTATATGGTAATGGTTTCTAACACTGGAAATTTGCGAACCGATTTATCTTCACAATATTATAATTCATTTTGCTAATTCATTTCAGTCAAAAAAAAAACATTTTTTTCTAATTGCCCGGATTTATAATTCCTATTTTAATCTAATTGGGTACAATAGGTACTTCTATAAAACGGAAGTATGTGTCGGTTACCGTAAGCGTATCTTAAATCCTGATATTTTTCAGCGTTCGTTTTTAAAGAAATTATAATATTTCTTGTATAGTATAGTCCAATACGTCTTTGACACTCTCAACAAAGTTACACATCGTATCTAAATTATAAACTTTTATAATAATTTATTGTGAAAATGTACATACTTATTACTTACTGCCTAAAGACTTAGCCCCCATAATTATGTTTCACGGTTGTTCAACAGGTCAGACCTTCAAATATGCCATTGACAAGTTACAACTGTGTCAACATCGTTTGACGCCATCCAAACCTGCCTATAGCTCTCTCGTATCCCTCATTGCTGAGAATCTATGTGTTATATGTCACATTGAAGATTTAATGGCATAAAGTGGCCTTGCACATTAATTATACACCAGGCAATCTCAGTGTGTAGGTTTTGTTGCGATGTTTTCTTTCACCGATCAGTTACCTAACGTATATCAGTCCTCGAAAAACCCGAAAAAGTCAGGTACAAAAACTCTGGCTTATCCTGATCTCCACATAAGTTTGAAAATAGGCATACATTTTAAAAAAATGAGGCTTTGATACACGACAAGGTTTGTAACCCGGACGATCTAATTACGGTGACTATCGCGAGCCAGCCGGACCGCTCCGACAGACATACTCGTACCACCGCGCTAACAAATGCTGACAACGACATACCGTCCTCGCCGGCGAGGACGGAGAACCCCTAATAATCCATCTAGCTAGCGTGTACACGCTATCGACATTTTCTTGGCCGATTCTCTTCAACACTGCGCTCCGTAAGCAGTGGTCTAATCCGCGGTTTATGCCCGCTATACGGTTTAGGCCTATTGCTCCCCTTCTGGCTTCAGCACTCGCCCCAAAATCCTGGTAAAACTGTAAAAGCCATCTGAGGCCAACAGCGTAGACCGTATGGAAAAAAAACGACAAGATGACCATGTCAGCCTCATTAGGGTCACTAAGAAACGGGCGACGGGAAGCTCAAGTATTATTAGAGTCGGCCCTCACTTACAAAATATTACAATTTAAAACTATGTTTTACTTTTTTTCGCCGAAAGAAATGAGCTGTTTTGAAAATAACAATAATCCCGTTATTTTTGAAGAGTAGTGTCACCAGCATTTTACGATTCTTACATTATTTGTGTCTTCTTGTGTGGTTCAAATGATTAAAGGCCTATCGTTAAAAATAATGGAATTTTCTGAATACTTCTCTAATTTATCCCACTAATTAGGTAATATTTTACCGTTAGAAGGAAGTAGCTTAAGCTACTGCATCTAAATTATTATAATAGTAAACTGCAATCTTATAACTTGCAACTGAGAAGTGGAAGAAATTAATTGGATATCACAGATACATTAATGTGGAGTATAAATATCTACGTCAGTAAGTAAAATCAATGGAATCTGCGAGTCGAGTTGTATTATTAGGTGTACTAGGTGTCAGAACGTAGATAAGAAAGATACGAATGAACATTCAGGATCCCCTTTAGTATCTGACACCACTTTTGTTACATATACTAACGAAGATAAAAAGATCATCCGCTATAAAAATATCTAAGGAAGTACTAAGGATATCTTAGCAATCCTAAAGATTCTAGACCTGAGAATATTTTTTGTGAAGCTTAGAACTGTCATTATTCTAACAGCCGTCTATTAATTAATGAGTAGCTGTAATTATGATGGAGTCAGCATTGGGACTAGTTTGATGAATACATTTTATGAGCTCAAATGTCAATTGGTATAAGTATTTGGGTCGCATACATTAGTTTAGTTGCGTTTCATTCACACTTATATTTTATTTTCCTATAAGTATTATGTAGGTATTCGAAATGTAATATAGATTATGCAATGATAGCCATTTTAACACGAGTGCTAGTTTGTATAACGAGACACAAGCGAGTTTTTCAAGAGATAGAATGAGTGATAAAATGGCCATTACGTGCAGTGGCATTCCATACCTTTTTCTACGATTCTAAAATACCGAAATAAATAATAATACTATAAACAAAATTGAAAACACACGCTATGACAGCTCGTTAATGCTCCATCAGGTAAAACAGTGCAAGCTACTTTTTTTCGAATTATGTTTATGTAAAGAGTTTATTCAAAAGACACTTACTTGATAGCTTAAATGACCAATACCTAATGTACAATTTCTAATTAGTATTAAAATATAAAAAATAACTATCCTACAAAAAAATATCAATAAGTCGCGGGCAAAAGCTAATAGCGTAAACATAATTTTGAATTATAATGTAATATCGACCTAATACATGACATAATTACACCTTTCTTGTCAATCTTAGTCGTTAATACAATATAACTAGGTAAGTATATACATTTAAACCAGGACTCGTACTATGGAACAGTCTGATCATATAAAGCACCAATAGTACGCGTACACGTACAACAGTACAGAGGTACAGTTGGCTTTGGAATTACGCGGTCGGGATAATTCGGGAATTAGAGCTACTTACGTAACTGTAAATTTAACCATTTTTGTTATTACCTACTAACGTACCAACGCTGGTAACATAAATGTTTTTGGACGCTGTATATTCACAGTAATAATACTTATTGTAATTATTTATTATTATAGTTGTAATGTACACACGACTATGTTACCCTGATTAGGTTTATTTAAGTACTTGTTAGCCTAAGGCTTTTTACAGGGTACAAACGGGCGCGTATTAAAAGTTTTATGTGTATTTAACAGTTATGGCTTTGACCTGCGGCATCTTTAATCTACCTAATAATTGGGTTGAATTTTTGAAGATTATAAGGTGCAATTGAAAATAGGATACATTTTATAGTTGAACGTGTAGTGATGGTCATCGGTTTAGATATTTTTTTCTATCTGGCTGAAATACGAACTTGACTTATTACTATTTGACTCTAAGGATTCGCTCTGCGTTTGAAGAATTTTTGTTGAGTTTGAAGGGAGTTAGAAGTTTTAAAACCACACAGATAGAAACGATGTCATTATACTAGAGATGTATGTGATGTGAGTCATATCATATCCTCAAGCGTTGTTTCCTGATTATATGTAAATATTTGTACTACGGCGTACCATGTTGAGTTCTGAATTCTGATGCAGTTTTTTTAGAACATAATGAAGTAGTGTATGTCATCATAGGCACAGGCCTCCCAAGGGGGTACGGGTCCACCGAGCGGGCCCAGTGATGATTGGTGGATTTCACACACCTTAGGAAACTTTTCATTTCCACTGACATGCAGGTTTCCTCACGATGTTTTCCTTCACCGTTAGAACAGTTGGTAAATGTACGTAAATCTTCAAAAAAATCCGATTGGTAAACGGCATTGCATGGTTTCGAACCCGAACCTCCCGCATATGCCACCGCCGCTCGACGAAATGTATGTCCCTGTGGTTTCTAACTCCCATTAAACTCATTAGAAATTCTTCAATTTTTTTATAAAATTGCAAACTTGAAAGATGAAAGAAAAATAGTCGCCGCGGCGGGCGCGCATTTGTTTCTTCATGTAAATTTACCTTTGAGTCTAGAGCAGGTCAAGTACGTATTGCAGCAAAAATATTCTATAAGTCACTACTACACAAAACTGTCAAGGGCATGTACCTACGTATAGTGCTTAGAACATCTACAGACCGGACTGTCTATTCTTGTTCCTATAAGTAAACTTCTCATCACTCAGACCGTGGCGAAACTGCTAGTCTGATTCTCACGGCCTGCTCCCTAGATGGGTCTCAATATCGTCTAGATGTACAATGGCCGCCATTGATTCGAGCACTCGAACGCCTTGAGTGGCAAGCGTGGGCAACATCCTGCGATGCTATTTTGAGCTGTGAAATTAATTTCAAAGTAATACGACTAGTTTGATGGTACGAAATTAGACAATAAAGTCACATAGGTGTAATACTTACTTACTCCGCTGGTGCAGCTTCCCGAAGTGGATCTTGGCCTCCGACACCAAAGAGCGCCATATAGGTGTAATAGATTACTTTAATTTAAAAGATCCCCGGCTTTTCATTGTGGAGAACTCCTTACTTTTTCCTGGTCATCGTCAAGGTTCCAGTTGTGGGAATGGCATCCTAAACACATTTGATCTCAAACTCGAACCACCTAACTTTTACAGTTCCAGAGAACCCATCTAACATCAAAGATACTCCAGGATCTTGGAAACCCCTGATTAAATTTTTATTAGCTATCTTAGAGAACACTCTCAACAAAATTCTCTGTTGAATAAATAATTAAGCGTCCAAATCGGATCATCGGTTGTAGAGCTATGATGCCATAGACAATAAAAAACGCCTCAAACTTATAACACCCTTTCCTCGGTCGGCTACCCAAGGTGCAGTACAGCATTTGTGGTCAAATAACACCTAGTTACCACTATTTCATGGAAATAAGAAACAAGTAGATAGAGTGAAAAAGAAGATTATTTTTGTACTTATTAGAGATTTTTGCGAAACTATATAATTCGTGGTGAGAAAAACGAAGCATCAAACACGGTAACACTGGTGTTTATTTTAAACTCAGTAAGTAAATACATACAATGTCTCTGTGTTCAATGACTCATTCTACAGATCGTGAGCCTGCGTAGATGGGAATAACATCATAATTATTGCTGTAAGCTTGAGCAACGCAGAGGAATCTTGCTTTGCCAATTTACATCTTGTATTTACATAAACTTGAAAATTTACGACTCCGCAAATTGTTGTACGTAGGTATTAAAAGTTTACATTTTACTATCAATCAAAATTAGTTAAAGAGCTTGGGTATATAATATGTTTCCATATACACCAAACTTTTTCGGGTTTTCTGGAGACGGTGACCACTTAACATCAGGTGGCCCGTTTGCTCGTCTGCTCTCATAATTTAATAATTAAAAATAAACTTTTCCCAAGCATTTTATGTGTCATACCTTTTCGAAATCTGGTTAAAATGCAGTATATTTTCCTAGTAGATGGTCAACTTCCTATAGTACTTTTTTTCGGTGGCTGGCATTTAAAGATGGAGTTTATTTTTTAGTGGTTTAAAAAAGATTTAGAAAAACATGAATTAAATTTAGTACATGCTGTAATTTTTTTCATGCTTGCAGAGGAATAGCTGGTCCACCTGAGGAGCATAATACAAAAAGAAAATCTGCCAAATATCTGATAGTTTTTCTTTTATAAATTTTTTGTGGGTTCACTAGGCAATTTTTGATTGTTCCAAAAATTTAATTTACTTTTTTTCGTGCATTGGATAACCATATATGGTATTATATATATATAGGAAATGACCTCAGGCATCACTCTGTTTCGTTTGATCTATACTTTCTGGGACAACCTCTATAAGTTTTGAGTACGCATTATTTATGCTAATATTACTCGTAACTTGAAGTCTGCTCTTTTATACTTGCCTATATTATCTGTGGGTTAGGGTTAGGTACTCCTAAAACTGCTGAAGAACATAAATATATATAAAAAAATATAGTTTTGCATATACAATAATATTACAATCTTTAAATAGCCATTAATCTTACTGGAATGTGATTATTAGGTACTCTGTCTAAGATATTTTTATGCTCTCAACTTAAGAATCTCACAACAATTTATGAAAAATAGACTCGATTTTAGAAAACTTCGCCTGGTATTTACGGAAAACGTCTCCAATTAAAAATAGGAGCTTTAAATTATTTCCAACCGTTTGCAAAAGTGAGTACCTACCTTCTTTAATGATATCAAGCTGGAATATGTGACGTTTTTAAGGATGTTTGTATTTAAAAATTGTTGGTGTCGGCATTTGTTATTTCTGTTATTGCTGTTGTTTACGTAGTCGGTATGTGGAACAACAGAGGCAACTTGAACGTCTGTGATCATCGATTTATACAATAATTAATTATTCACCAAAAAAAACCTACTAATGAAATCGAGTAGAATTGCGTGAATTTTGAGAGTCGTGCCGACCAAGAGGCATAACAGATCAACGTACCATGTCATGTTCTTACGCTAGTATAGTAGTTTATGCAATGGCCACGTAATGATAGCAATTCATAATATATCGCTCGAGTGTTAAAATCACCATTACGTGCAACTACTTTTTCTAAGACCATGAAACATATAAACAGAAAATACAAACCAGTACGGAGACTTCAACAGACGTCATGACAGCTTAACATGTTATTGGTAACTATGGAAACCGTAGATATGTTTGACGTATTGTCAACATCGCACAGGCGCGGGTGTTGATTTTTTTAATGGCTATAGTATCAAGTAGTGGCCAGTGAAATGTAGTGCATTTAATACGAAAGAGTACTTGTATGTAGTGCCATACAACAAAGAAAAAATTACGAAAACTGTTATTTAATATTTCGTTAAAACACTATTTTCACACGACAATTACGAATGAACCTCTTTATTTTATTGATTGTGGTTTCTTAATGAACAAATTACGAAATGGAAGTAGATAAACATATTATTATGTCTTTGTTGTGCTGTCATGGACACCAAGCACCTTCCTACTCTAAAATAATTGTTTCCAACTAGTTTTGCAAAAATTTTGTTAGCACGTAGTTATTTGAAATGTTCTTTTATTATCTCAACTTCGATGATGGTGTACGAGTATTTATTTATCGGTCACTGTATACATATTATAGTATCGGTAAGCACAATTTTAATAATCCCACCGGTTTTATCAAATGAGTCATCAAGGCAAAAACCACATGTTTATTTCTAAGAAGTTTGTAAGGAAAAAACTGCTATAAACTTTAATCCCCGCTATACCTAAAGTGGGATGCGAATAAAAACAAACTTAACTGAAGTTGTACCTATTTCAGCATCCATCTGTTTTTTATTTATTTATAGAGTTTCAAGTCTTGCAGTATTTTTTATTCCATTTCATTATCCCCATTCTTTTATGCAAAGAGGAACAAAACATTACTGGCTATACTTAAACAGTAATAGGTATCTAAAACTGCAATGAATGCAGTGTACTAATATTTATGTAAGCATATTTTTTTTCTTAATCTCGTGTTGAAATACGAATACAAAATTAAGTCATTTTATGTACTTAGTACAAATTACTTTAAAAAATTTGAAATTAGTTTTGCTATACATAGGGTAATTTCGACAACCAGGCGCGGGGAGGGGTTCCATCCTTATGTTGTTGATATCCCATCTGCTCGTACGAAGCGATTTGCTTCTTCGTTCATTATGCGAACGGCTAAGGAATGGAACAGCCTGCCGGCGTCTGTAGGTATTTCCCGAAACCTACAACCTTGGGATCTTCAAGGCCAGAGTGAATAGGCATTTACTGGACCCGCATGCTCCATCGTCGACCTCATCGTCGCTTACCATCAGGCGAGATCGAGGTCAAATGCGGGTTTAGTTGTACATAAAAAAAAAATTCAACAAATATTCCGGTCTCTATTACTTGCTAAGCTATTGCACTTAAAGTACCTCGTTGAGTAAATGATTAATACTTATCAAGTGGATTGACAGTAATTCTTCCTTGTTATGCTTTCGATTAGCATAATCAACTGGTTTTTATTATGGAAAACGGTATGACACTAATTCGTGTACAATAGAGATCGTGATGATGATTTGGTGGCTTTTTTATTTATTTATGTATTAAGCATTATTTATTATTATTATGGACAGCTCAAGGCAGGCCTTGACTTTTTTGATACCATAGCAGGCTATGGTATCAAAAAAGTAGGCAAGTTTCAAGAGCTATGCGTACCTACTATGAAGATGAATATTTTAGGTAAACAACACTGAAAAAATGTCTGAGTAACTTTATTCAGGTGAATATTTGTAAACTAAGCGTACGGCAGTGCGCGAGCCAAGTTCAGAACCACCGGCATAGCCGCTTTGTGAACTATCTATATTTACACGAACCGTTTCGATGCCTATTACAGATACACAGAAAACATTTTACCCACATTTTTTTTATTGAATAAGGAGAGCAGACGAGTTAACGGACCACCTGATGGTAAGTGGTCACCGTCTCCCATAGACATCTCATCTCACTTTATTAATATTAGAGGGTTTTTGATGCGCTGCTAACCTCGAGGGCTAAGATGGATTGCCTCATGTACCGGAAATTACGCTGGATCTCTTACCCTTCAAACCGAAACACAGAAATGCACGGCAGAAATAGATAAGAGGGTGGTACCACCCCAGGCGATCCTTCACATCAGGATCTACCACTACGTCACGGCAGAAATAGATAAGAGGGTGGTACCACAAACTACCACTACCACACTACCACGTAATAATATCCTCGGCTCACGCAGTATGCCTACCATATAGATAAAAGATTTATTGCAATTATACAATATTTTAAGAATGTTCTATCGTAAAAGTGCATTTAAACTTGGCATCGGATTGGATTTCATCACTTTTGGTAGTCTAACCATACTCAATGGAACTAGGCCGGCCATTTTTTAATATTTATGTTTTTGGTGGGATTACTTAATAAATAGACGCTTATCTTTTATTAGTAGCTTTCAGCCACGGCCTCAGTCGCGGGTCTTTAATTTTGTTAGAAGTTTATTTTGTGTATACCTACTCGTGAAGGCAAGGCATTTACTGGGCCCGCATGCTCCATCGTCGACCTCATCATCGCTTACCATCAGGCGAGATCGAGGTCAAATGCGGGTTTAATAGTAAATAAAAATAAAAATAAACCTACTCGTAAAGAGTATCTACTTAATTTCCATTTTGTCTACTTTTAAGCTTCTAATAGTATTATGGTTAATTCTAAGCCGAAATTAAAATCCTTTTAACTCCCTATCCTGTGGGAATTTTGAAAAACACCTTGTTTACATATTACAATAGACCTCTGTGCTAAACTGTAGTCTTCTATGTCCAACGGTTTGGGCTGGGTTTTGATTGATATATCAGTAAGTGGGTCAGAATAAACCTGTAACTCTCCTGTGGAATTTTAGGAAAATCCTTATTATGCTTTTTTGTAGACGTAATAAGCAACTTGTATGTCAAATATAAAGACATTAATAGTTATACTTAATGAGAAAGGGTCATTTGAATGTGAAGTTTTTAAAGAAAACGTTATAACTCCTCATCCCGTGGGAATATTGAAAATTCCCGAATTTACTTTCTGGAGAATGTGGTTAGCAATGCGTATGTCAAATTTGACGACTCCAGTTGTTATAGTTACAGAGATATAGCCACTTTAATTGTGAAGTTATAATTCCTATTTTTCGTTATCCCGTGGGTATATCGAAAAATCCCGCCTCCTTTGTGTAACGGACCTCTGTGCAAAATTTCAACTTTGAAAGTCCAGCGGTTCTGGCTGTGATATGTCAGCCTCAGTCAGTCAGGACTTCTCTTTTTATTTATATAGATAAGATATTGGCTGAACTAAACCAAACCGTTGCCGGTAGGCTCAAATGAAGACAAGAAGATGGTTAAATCAAATAATTATTTTTTCAGTAAATGTGGCACTCGTAAACGTTAAAACGTATCAATTTTATTTATTATATTATTATTAACACGCACCTATAGTGAACAATAAGCTAGATAGATACTTGTAACTAAAACCAGACAGCGGCCATAATCGAAACATCAGAGACTTTTGTCATTTTAAATTAAAGATGCAATGGTTTTATATCAATTAAACATACGAGTATCTATAACAGTACTTGTGTCTGAGCCTCAGATCAAGTTTGAGCATATGGGTGGTCTAAATGGGATGTTGCTAAGCTTCTAGCCAAAACATAAACCGAATTCAGACTAATACCGAGAAGCGGTACGAGCCGTGGCGAGCTAAAACCACGGACTATGAGTATAAAATAATAAAATTATATTTAGACGGTAGATATTTAGACCAGCGCATATTTGTGAAAATCAATGAGTAGATTTTGTTAAGGCATCGTGACTCCCAGTCCCAGTCAAGTCAAGTCAGTCAGTCAATTTTTTTTTAAATTTATCTTTTGATAACATAGTTACACTTAGACACGTCGAAGAACAATTATTATCCGTTATATTATAATCCATCATAAAGCACCAATGGCACAGCAGTCAATATAATAATGAAAAGAATATTAAATAGAAAATGTGTTAACAATATTACATGACTACTACTTACAATCTAATAGCTGCTGTAAAAGGACACTGTCAAAAATAATAAAAAAATATGGATGCTGCAAAAGGCATTGTCAAATAGGAATGTACATTATGTTATAATAGGTTTGTACATAATTTCAAATTTAAATTTACTTAACGCTACTAGCTGCTGTATTGTTAATTGTCAATATATACTACCGATCTACTTTAGTCAGAATAAAATAATATTATTATTTATAAAATATCATAAACAAAATCAAAAATGTCAATCTAATATTTATTGTTAAGATCATGTAATGAGCAGAGCTCCATGTTTATTAAAAAAAAATACATATCTGTTTATAGGATTTGTTACTACAGTCTATTGTGGCTTCAGAAAATATGTTGTAGAATTCCACACTATTATTAATAAAACTTTTCGACTACATTTTTCTGGTGTCAAACGAGTGTACATCAGATTGTTTCAGGTCGTGTATCAGGTCGATGGTCAAAAGATAGTTCGAAGACTTCGAAGTAAATTCGGAAAAAAATATCTGATCCAGAACCCCTTGCACAAATAGCGTTGCACTACTTGACCATTAGTGCTAGAAATATTATCTAGAGCATGTAAAAAAAATATATCATCCTTCTATACGTCTTGTGTACCAGGATTCATTTTACAAACTGCTGTGACACAATCAATTTTAAGTTGAAACTGTGTTTTTCTTCTAAACTATCGAAGTACTTACTGCACAACAACTACATATAAATGACCAGCAGGTATTTTGTAACAGTTACACCATACAACTAATACTTACAAAGAAAATCTAGGAAATCATAATCTCACTTTCTAACATACATTGGCAAACAATGAAATTGTTTTGTGTGACCACACTTTCGTAGAGCAAATACTAGGTAATGGACAAGTGAGTGTTTGTGCATTACATGGGAGAGCGGACGAAAATAGTGAAATTCTTTTTCTTGGACGTGTGAAAATGATATTTTACGCCTTTAAACGCCCACGATTTTATCTGTATTCTTATTTGAATGATAGACAAAACATATTATTAATAAAAATAATTTATTAAGTTTCAATAAGCGTATATACATACAACGAACTGATTGAATTAAAGAAATCTAAATTAGATTTTTAGTCAGCTTTTACAAACCTACCTAGACCTTCTAAAGTAACTTCTAAAAACGACCTTGTGTAGGTACCCAGATGTTAATTGCGTTTTATATCAGTAGAGTATACGAATTATAAATTCATAAACGCACAGACACCACAAACCTGTTTCAAGAGAATGCGGTGTGTCGACCTTTGACAAAGTCAACTGATTGTGAGTAATAATTTTTTAGCCATGTCTTATTTTTTTGGAAATTCTAGAGTACCAGTATACCGAAAGCGTGTTTTAGGAGAATTGTGTAAACACTGTGTAATCAATGGTTACTTTAAAACCTTTTGTTACATAGCGAGAAACTGTGATCAGATATTAGAAACTGCGGTAGGTAGTTTCGCATGAGATGAGCGAGTAATTATAAAACCTCTATAAAACTTCACACAGAAATTAAAATAAAGCAATGAAATCGAATCTAAAATCAACATGTCGAATACAAGGCATCAAGTCCACGAACGATCGGTTAACATGAGGGCATGCATTTGTCTATAGGGGCGGCGCGGAAAGGGTGACATACACATTATAGTGGTGAAAATGTCATCAATGAGTCATCGCCCATTTAAACCATATCCAGAGACCAAAGAAGTAAACAATCGTTATACCATAAAAGTGGAAGACTGTTATGGCAGCACCCTTTGACCGCAGTTTGAATATATTACCTATAAAGAGTGGCACACGACACGACCGTGCCACACTGCGGCAATGGGATATCACGATTTTACTATAATATTTGCTATTTTTGTAGTTTAGTATGAGAATGACAATTCCTATTTAGTTTTGATTTGTTGTGAACTTGCTTGTATGTAACATAGACCTACTGTAAGACGGGACTTACTCGTATTAGAGGAAATTAAATGGCTGACAGTAGTGAAGGGCAGAAAGTAATGATAGGCAATGGGCGTGGTTATTATGTCAATGTTGGTAATGATGATGAGCTAACTAGATACCAGTAGTCAAACCATCACCGTTAAACACTTTCAGAATGGCAATCCAACATTTGAGTAAGTAACTAATTTATTATAAAGTGAACCGGTAATCAAAAGAAATATGCAGTAAAATTTTAAAGCTTTGGATATTACGACTTAGTCATTTGCAATAAGTGGTAAAGAACAAGATTCCTCAGATGAGGCTTGTCTAGAAGATAAAACTAGGTATTTGTATAAAACTTTCTTTATTACGATAGGTCCTTGGGCTTTCCATTAATAAGTATGTTATTTTAGAAATGTAATTTACATGATAAATAAAATGTTATTTCAAAAATAATCTTTACTTTAAATAATCTTATCTTTTTATCTTATCTTTTTTTGCTGTCAATGTACGGACAAAAATATTTTTTAAAATTTGTGCATCACCATAACACAATTAAAAATAGAATAAAGTGACGTTATTAAACGAATAAACAGCACAATTCACAGAGTTATATATAATATACCTTATAACTTATTTGACTCATACGAATGTCAAGAAATCATAAAAACTTATTGCCACAGGGTTCCACAGAGTATTGCTTGAAGCGTTTTCCACTCATTTTTGTGAGTCCTCGATAGACACGGTAACTGTTTATTTTACTTTTAGGAACATTAAATTAATGTTACAAAAGTGTAAAGTCAAAACAAAGTTTACAAAGCGACAGACTTAAGGCTCTAATTAAAACACTTGCAGCATCGTTTACATTTTAACGAGTGCTTCACGTCTTATCTAATTAAAAATGGTGTCAGTGAACTGTTAATATAAAAAAAACAGTTCATTACAATGTTATAAAATACAAAGGAGATAAAAGAGGGAAAGACGATATGATAAAGAATAAAAACTAATAATAGTACTTTGATAACGTATATGTACACGTGCTTACTTACTATTGTTAATTAAATATATGTATGTAATTATAGGTCTTATATTTCTTACCTATTAATTTTGTTATTATGATTAAGACGAACAAAAGTGTACAATTTGTACCAATTTGAAATAAATGTATTGAATTCAATAAGTAATTTTTAAAAAAACATTCAAAAATCCAGAGTTGATTAAACATTGCATTCATAAAGACAATTTGTATGTATATTATCCGGTGTAGATTACTTTTTAATAGCTATAGGTACCTACTTACAAAAAAAGAAAATGGTTTTTAAAATTTGTAAATGCAACTAAACTTTCTATCGAAATACATATTGAAATTGTCTGATTGCAATTGACTCACTGTCTAGCATCGCTCACAATATCTATATAAGGAACCCGGTGGTTACAAGCGACTACAAGCAAAGCAGATGCATCTGTTATCACGCGGTCGCATTCCACCAGCTTGACTGCAAGCTTGATTGATAACCGCACTTATGTAATATCAAGCTCGCAACTCGAAGATGCCTGAGAGGTCTATTCTGTTAACCACTGAAATGCTCGTATTTTGATTATGTGAATTGAATGCGACCTATTTACTTCATATAGTCCTTCCGTATATACTATACTTCATATAGTTGCTACAGTCTGTCCTCTAGGTGCCGGCTAGCAGGGTTCTAGGACAGTGTACAGATGAAGTAATAGAAGAAATTGGTAATAGATTTTATATTTTTAAGGAACAGAACACAGAAAATAGTAAACGTCCGTTCAAGACAAAATACAGTGAGAAAGTGGCAAATACAAAGCAAACAATGAAATTAATGGAATAATGGAATAGAATTTAATGGAATTTATTAAAATGGAATAATGGAAATGGAATGGGAATATGATTTGAATTTTGAAAATATAGATGAAGAAATGTAGATGCCAACACGAAATGAGGTGAGATAAACGCTAACGAGGAGGTTGAAATTGATGGCAAGGAGGTTGATATGGACGATGAAGTCGACATCGTTATTGTACTACGATTAAGTTTTTTGATGTAAGCTCGCAAATTAACTATTATGCGATGCTGCCTCTCTTTGTCGTATAACCTGTCTAAAAGAAAAATCTATTAGATAATCTTCGCAGTATGATTTCTACCAGATACACAACATCATAAACGTGAGATCCATTATCAAAGAGCAAATTAGTTGAAAAAAATTACAACAATAATCATTAGTGCAAGAGATACGGACAACTTAACAGGTATTAATAACAATTTAAGTCCATTACTCTGTCTGTGAATTTGCCTTTAGCTATCCTTAATTACCCAGTCATCTACTAGGCTATTAGGGTTCGCAGCAAAGCTCTATTGCAAGAATCATAAGTCTTATGTGGCGAGAAAGAACAGATCCTATACTTATTGGTAACTTGGGCTGTATCGAGGCTGGAGGTCAGCAAAATGTAAGTTATACTGTAGCCAGGAAATTAAAAACCCTGTCATGAGGGTGCGAATGGTACTTTAGTCTGTACTTATAGTTAGACACGGGATTAGTACCCCGTGGTACTAATCCCGTGTCTAACGAGGTTGTTTTTGGCTAACTTTGAATAGTTTGTTGGAACAAATGAATTCTTCATATTCCTATATAAAATAATTATGTCTGTATTATGGTTGGTATAATATAAGTAAACTTATTCTAATATTGTAAGTCAAGCTTTGTAGATATGAACAACTAAATTGTACATATCCACTCACTTTTATTTTGAAATAAAGTGAAAAATATTCGACCCTGATTTCGTACTTCAGGTTAAGTCCTATTGAATGTGCCAGCCGCATCATCGTAGAACGTATAACCTATAGTCCGATTTCTGTGAATTTATATTTTAGGTCTCATACAAGTAAATGGGGTCGATAATATAAAATATTTTTAAACCCCAGTTGGGTATCGTTTTTTAGAGCTCATCAAGCAGAGTAGAATATATTCTGTATAATTATTTTTGTAGAGAAATAATAAAATAACGTAAGCATGGCCGTCAAACTTGATAATTGGCTACAATAGGCTTGATATCCTTTATTTAAATAACAAATACTAAAACTTGATACATCTGTAATAGTTTGTAGGTTGTGAGTAAAAAAGCAATAGTGTATTTACTCAAAACAAATAGATCTAAGAATATGTACGAATAACAAAACATAACTAAGGGACACTATAGATAGAGCCAGGTCCGACTCGTACTTGACCGGATTTTTGGTGGATTTGCTTTCTGTGCCATACCAAATAGTCCTGCATCCCATAGTATTAAAGTAATATCTGCTTACTTATTCATCGAGTTAGTCTCTCGTCGGTCTTCAGTGACACATGTGTTAGTACCTATTCATGATGACATCATCCTAATACTGCGTCAGCTGAACAGCAAGCAGTAGACAGGGCGTAAGCATTTTTTAAGTTATTTAAGATTCAGATTATTTATTGGTACGTTATTTCACGTCAGCTATAAATTTTGTACTTACATTAAATATAATAAGAAAAATTTAAAATTTAAAAAAAAAATGTTATTAATTTTAAATATAAGTAATTATTCGATTATACGGGTAGGTACAAATTAAATTAGGACTACAATCCCTAGTCTCTTTTTAAAACGTTACCATAATTTTAGAGTAAGCTTCTGAAAAACATGGTCACACACACATGTCTTACGTATAGTGCATTTACATCAACCACCACCGTTCCAACATAATGTTACAAAATAATCTAGAAATATCCTTAAGAATGTCATTTTTAAGAGCCATTATGCTGAATAAGTCTTATAGCACAAATTACACTTAGATCATTATAAAACTTGTGTTTCAGTGACATCCATTATGTTGGCTGACATGTACGTGATGGTCTAGTCATCATCATTACCGGACCAAGTCTCTTATTTAGAACATCTTTCGCAAAGCTATTTTAAACCACTGAACATTGCTTTAACAATAGGTATACCCCAAGTACGAGTATTCCAAAGAAATATAAACTATAATTTGTTTTTAATCTTTATTCATGATGATAAGTATATTTATACGTTTATGAATTATGCAACAAATTTATCTTTAATAAAAAAAATAGCATTATGCCTTACTGCAGTACTGTTACTGTGTTTCAACGTTCATGGCTTTAGAGGTAAGTGTCTTCAAGAAACTAATTATTCATGGGACGTAGAATATTAATAACATATTATAATATCATTGTTCTTGCATTTTGAAGGGTTTACCTACATACATAGCTAAATATATAGGACAGGGTAAAGGTGGGGCTTTGAAGGGTTCGGTGTATTAAGTTTTAACTCACAGTCTGTCTAGGGACACGGGTAATCGATACATATAAGTACTCGTATTTATACCTACCAAAATAGTTAACAAGGTTTCTCTTTAGAATTCTAAACATAGCAATATAATGATTTATACAAGTTAGGTATGTTGATGATAAAAACTCAAGATCTTATAGCAATCGATGACGCAAGGATAGTTTTTCTGACCAATTGAGCTGAGATATTTCCTCGTATATTATAAACCGAGGTTCGAAATAAGGGGGGGTTGCGATAATTAGCCATAGCACAGAGTCAATATACTTTATAGATATACTGATGTAACCAATAATAGCTACCTATTATTGGTAGAAGAAGCTACCTTCTTCTATGGACACGTAAAATGAGGTAAGTACTTTGGTGCCTTTGTTATTATGTCCTCCGAAATTTTATTTATATTTTAGAAGTTTGCCTTTACTTAGACTCGTTTTCGATGTTTAATACGTCACTCAGCAATAATATTGCGTCTTTATAATGAAGTCTTCAAGTAAGATAAACAGGCTGCTCGCCTACAAGAATCTAGCTCACCTTGGGCATTATTTCCTACTACTTACGCGTAGTTCGCATCGGACTTCACCAGTTTGATTCGAAGAACTTTCGATGTTAATAAGTTTTTTTCCTATTGTTACGAGGACATAAGTAGATAAACTACCCACTTTGATAGCCGCTTATGTCGGTATTTCTCTTCTCTTATTACTTTATAAGTTGTGAGATTTGTGAGCAAAACAAGTAATTTTTTTTGCTCAAAACTTATTGATGGATGTTATACGTAGGTAGTATATAGTTGGTACGAATCACTATAGAAAGAGTGAGACCTGACAAGCACTTGCCCGGTTTTTCTATTGACACAGAATCTATGCAAACTGTAACAGTATGTAGTTAGGTACCAAATAGTATATAAAAACATACTTAATACATACTATATAGTAATGTAGGTATGCTAATTACAGTAGATCTGTGTTTGGTTGGGTAATTTTGTGTCAAGGTCCAATGGATGTACTCGTAACTATATAATTTACTCTCCTCCTAAAGTTTTAAATATGTTTGCTGTCTGTACGTGATTTGCTGGTTTTAAGTCTTAGTTGATATCTAAATTTAAAATTTGAACATACCGTTTTGCAATGAAAGTGCAAACAACTCCTCGTCTTGCAACCATCGCAGCTCGCTAATTATAGACATATCAGCTTCGAACGACATTAATGCGGCATGATAACCAGCATAACAACAATCACAAGAGTTCAAAATAACCGATTATTAGGTTACATGTCAAAACACTTCACTGTTTTAAACGTATTGATTCGGCTATCATTGCAGCACTAACACAGAACCCGCGAAGCGGAACGTCAAAACATTTTATGCGACTTGAATTATTCATAAAAAAACTCACGCCACACTACTGTAAAACACTCCAATCGCCGTTGTCTTGAGTCCTTCATTCAACAACTTCAGTATTTCAACTTTGATATGCTTGCTATGCTAAAAAAACAACACATAATGTTTGTGAAGTGTTACGAAACGTCAAATTTTGACAGCTGACGATCGTGAACTCGGGTGAGGTGAACGATCGACGTGCGCGCAGGCACCGACGCTCGCGTGCAATGCGCGTGGTCGGATCAACCAAACTGACTTGACTTGACTTGAACAGTGCGACGAGACGAGTCTACTCGACTGTACCTACCTACTCCAAGCGGGGGGCCTACCCGTATGACACGTCCTAAAAATTATACCTTATAGATAACTCCTAAAAATCGACAAGTAAATTTGCTTCTTCGGTTTGACTTACATAACGTTGTATAAATGTAAGAAGTGTAAGTATGTGATTATTCCTGATTATAATATAAAAATGTTGCTTGTTCTTAGTTGGTAGTTATAAGTAGGTATAATCCTGGTTTGGTATTTTCAAATTAGTCACAATGGCATTAAATATCTATCTCATAAATAAAAGTCTTATCTAAAATAATGAATGGCTGGCAAACGGATTTATTTAAACTATTAACTATTTGTAAGTCATAATTATTAACAGATAGAATAGCGATACGAGGGAACAACTTTTTTAATTTGTATGATGTATTTTCATACATCATACAAATTAAAAAACAAGTTAACAGAATTCGTAACTGGATATGACAGTGAGTTATACAGGCTGAAAAGTTTACTTAACTTAGCCAAGTTTGTTACATAAGAACGTATCTACATGTTAACGACTTTTAAGTGAATTCAAGGACATGCCAATGATTTGCATATGAAGCAAAAATTTGCAAAAACAGTGGGTAGTAATGTTTCGTTTTCATAATGTTAAAGACTTAAGGGTCGATGCGAATTTTAATAAGAAACAACTAGTGATAAAATTTTAATAAAAATCTATTTCTTGCAAATACGAGGGAATTCGGAAAAAATCAGGGATTTGCCTTGTTTTTCTGATGATAAGTGATTTTCTAGTATATGACAATATATTTTTTATAAATCGAAGTGGCGCTAGTTGTTTCCTGTTAATTTTAGTACGCAGCCTTTAATGAGAAGACTTTACCTAATTTTTTTATATAAAGTATAGATTCAGACAAGCTGGCTTCGGTTTATCTAATATACTTACTAACATACTAAGTAGAAATAATAGAAAATACTGTATAAATCTAATATTTTTTTGTTGCATCAATCAACTTACATGGACATCCTAAAGAAGGACTTAAAATTAGTTTTTCCTTTACTTGTGCTATGATACCTTACTTCCTGCCAAATTTCATAATTCTAGGTCAACGGGAAAGTACCCTATAGGTTTAGATGACTGAGTCTGTGATTCTCAAAATATGCAACTTACGAGTACATTAATACTCCGCTTTACGCGAGGGATACGTTCCAGAGAAAATCGCGTTATGCGAAATTCGCGTATATCGGGGTCTGCTCAAAAACAATACTTAAACATACTAAATCAATTTCATTTATTGCAAAATACTAGGTGATACATTTTGAGCGTTGGTTTTACGAAAATACACGTCCAAAATCTTTTCCAATCATCGTCACCTAGATAGGTGACAGACATCTGTCACCAGGAGAGCCAACATAAAGATGGCAAGTCGCAAAGGAAAACATTTTCTATAATTATCTATTCATTTTCTATTTGGGATTCCCTAATCAGAGCTTATATAGAGAAGGAAAGTCGCACCAGAAATTAATTTGTGGGGAATACCCCAGTTAGTGTTTGCAGGAAATCGCGTCAAGCGCGAATTTGAAATTCGCGTTGTAACGAATCCGCGCAATACGGGGTCGCGTAAAGCGGGGTATTACTGTATATGGCCGTATCTTTTGATTGCATTTAGTTAGAAACTTCAATATTAATTTACCACTAAATGCCTATAACATTCATAATGACAGACGGGCATGGCGAAACTATAAGCATCTGTAAACTACGGAAACCAAAAATGACCTCTTGAAAGAGTATGTACCCCTTAAAAAAATTTAGGGCAGTTGAAAATAACTTTATGAAGACATTATTACCTGTAATTATGAAACTGGTACCTACTTCTTCTTAGCAGTGCGCTCTAGTAGGTATCTACATATAGGTACTTACTAATATTTATATCTTTCAAACCGTGCACATGACGCTTGGCAACTAAATACCTAGTCACCGTTTCCGGAAATGTAACAAGTGGGGTGAACAAACTCTGTCAGAGTTAATTTCCATTGTCTTCATTTACGTAATGCTTAATGCTAATAATAGTTTATGTAGCGTATAAAAATATAACATCTAAGCTAATTAAAACTTGCTCTATACATTTTGGGATGATCCTTTAGAAGTTTGTTTGATGTATCATATAGGGATGTATTTCGGTGCTCGAATCATTACTGATTCGATTCTTTAAAAAATCAGTTAACTATTTCGATTAATTAATTTACATTCCAATTTGTTAATAACTCTAAATTAAAAATTTAATAAACCCCCGACGTGCCTTTGTGGAGATCCCTTTACTTTTTCCTGGTCAATATCACATCCTAAAGGTTTCAGATGTGGGAAGGTCACCATGGTCATAAACATTTGAGCTCAAACTCGAACCACCTAACTGTTACAGTTCCAGAGATCCCATCATACAACATCCCATCCATGGCCATAGAGTTGTGCGGATCCCCCTATATCACTACCAATATAACGCCATCGAAATCATTTGGGCGCAAATAAAGAGGTTTGCGGCAAAAAATAAAACGAGCCCTCCGTTTATAACAAAAAAATGTTATCATTATTAAAAAGAAGGTAGTTTGAGTGTGTCGGCCGAAAATTGGTAATTTGTTGTGGATCGAACAAAATGAATAATCTTCTCCAATTGGGACAGAGACATTGCCTTCGACAACATAATCAACACTGACCTGTTGCTTGCTTGTCGTATGGTTAGTGGCCAACCTATTTGTCAGAGTTGTTCAGGCCGCACGTAGGCCTCCCACATGGCTTAACGACTGCTGTCGAACGACAACAACCGGGACCGACTGCTTAACGTGCTCTCCGAGGCACGGAGGAGGTCAGATGATATATGCCACTAGCGGTCACCCATCCAGGTACCGACCGCGCCCAACGTTGCTTAACCTGCACGACCGCACTTTCGGACCGTGCTCGCAACTAGGTCTTTTTTTTTGGTAACGGGGGGGAAATCTTCGAAAGATACCCAGCCTCCTGGGGGAGAGACTGGGTTATGTGAGATTTCTACTCACTAAAACCGCCACGATGGCCGGCCTCGTGCTTATCGGAGGGCTCCGGGATCTCCAGTGGAACGCACCGGTGCCCTCCTAGCATTTGCCTAGGGCTCATCCTGGGAGGTGTACATTCCACCTCCCGGTTCCTCCCGTCACAGCAGCGTGCGGCCATAGCACGTTGCTGCCTTCCCCAGGGTCACCCGCCAATGGACGGCAAAAGCGCCCACTTTGACCGCCCGCGACCCGGATCCTTCCTTTTAGTCGCCTTTTACGACAGGCAGGAGATACCGTGGCTCTATTCTTCGCCCGAGACTAGAGCTACAAGCTCCTCACTGACCTGTAATATCTATAGAAAAGATAACCTATTGATAATCAAACATGAGTTGGTGATCAATGTTAATAATGAAGAGTATACATCCGAAGATTCATCGAAAGATGAAGAAATGTTGGAGACACAATCGAAATGTGAGTTACTTTTCATTTATTCATTTACATATTTGTAAAAATTGTATAAAATGTTATTTTGAGACATTTTTCTTGACTTTTATTTTTCATTATCACGATTACAAGAAATCCATTGGAGATTTTTACAATAATTGTCTATTTCATTAAGTCAATCTCTAGACGATTCGACGCTGCGCAGTTAATGAAAAAAATATAGTAACAATCTTATTTCAAACGATATACATGAAATAAACTATAAATAAATAATAATTTGAATACAAAAATAGCATTTTTATATATGTATATAAAAAATATTTATAGCGATTTTCGGTAGCAAAATTTAAGGTTCTTATTTTGGCATTATTCGCAAAACGCGACGCGTTGTATGGCAATTGACATCCATCTAAAGGATCATCCCGAATTGTATAAACTATAGTGGATTTCTAAACTGAACTCATTCAGTAGAGTCGAAAAATACTTTGTTGCAGAGAAATAGAATCTCTGCCAACGCCTTTTTATTGTATATGTCGTAGACACATAGCGTAATGCCGTATTTAAGAAAATCTGCATTTCACGAAGTGGATAATAAACTTAGACAGATAGTCTAAAACCCGACTATTACACTATCTGTCTAACTTTATTAGCGCATCGTGAAATGACTACGCACTTCGTGAAACGTCTACGACATAATACAAACGTATAAATATTTTATGAAATAAAAATATGAAAAGGGAAATATGTCTGTGAAAAGGGATCCTAGTGGAACGTGCGATTAGAACCACGAAGCTGTTTACTATGAGTACCTACTATATGTTCAGTAAGTTCAGTAAATCCAGTTAAAATGATTTACCGTGAGTTGCAAGAATCGCTTTATGTTCAGCATCAGGGATGACTTAAGGACTAAAGGGAGCCTTAGTCCTTTATGTTATGACTTCCTTAAGTTTTGTGTCATGTTTATCTAGATATATAAAGATATAACTTTAAGGACGTTTCGTGAAACTACCCGTTAGTCCAAATCTAGCCAGTGTTGGGGTGGGAACTTGAAGCTGATGTAACCCTGTTGCCTGTCACTTAGTCCTTTACGACCTGTCGGTGGTTCCTCTGTCTACTCCTTCGGGAATTATGGACACAAAATACGAGTATCTATATATTTTGTGTTGTACACCTGAGTACCGTACCGTACGTAAAAATAATATTTTCTCGACTACCGCAATGTAAAGTTTTCGTCCTTTTCTGGCTTGTTAAGTGCTTATTAGTTATGAACTTATGACTTATGTATGTATGACAAGTGCTTATACTTGTTTGTTTATTTAAATAATATCATTTGTGGGTGTTGACCTCGGGGTACAGTGCTGACACGCAACTCTTTTTATTATGGTAATCCCCTACCTACCTACTACTTTGAGTCCTTAACTCAGGTGCCTTGATTTGCAAGTGAAATATTTTTTCATAATTAGTTGTGTTATACTTTGCATCATACTATTACTTACAAATTCCTTGGCATCATATTATGACGGCCGTGAATTCACACAATTCTAACATACTCATAGGTACCAATCTGATTTTTCTGCCGAATTTTATCCTAGGTAATTTAATAAATTACTATTCTAGAAGAAAGAATATACGAGATAGAAAACAACACCATAGCAATCGCTTACTGCCTATCCCTTTGGTGTGTAACTCGTGGTCCCACCTACATTGCCCCACCATTACTCGTAGTCCCACTAGCCTGAAATCGTGGTCCCATTGCATAGTGGGACTACCAGTAATAATTGTAGATTACAGCTCGTGGTCCCACTCTATTTCGCAGTTGCAACTGTTAAACGACGAATAATTAAAAAAAAACACCATATTAATATCTTACTCCCGATCCCTTTGGTGTGTGACTCGTCGTCCCACCTACAATGCCACACTACTTGTAGTCCCACTAGCCTGAAATCGTGGTCCCATTGCATAGTGGGACTACCAGTAATAGTTGTAGATTACAGCTCGTGATCCCACTCTATTTTGCAGTTGCAACTGTTAAATGACGAATTAATAATACAGTCACGAATGCAATTAATCAACCAGGAAATTACAGTTGGATATTTTTTATTAGTGGGCCATGAGCAACTGCATTACGGCTGACTGATGATCCCATCAGACAGTGGGATCACGAGTCCTGTACGATCCCTATATTATTTTTGGAATAAATCAGTTACTCTAACTTCATGGTTTCTTTGCAATATACTACATATATTTTTTTAAACCTGTGAAATATCCATATTAACGCACCAGTCCGAAAATATGGCCATTTATATTTTTATTTCACCTATTTGCGAATGATATGAAGTTATATGAAATGAAATTGAATATTGGAACGACTTTTGTGAACTGTGACTTATTGAATTTTATTGCTCATACCGGGACCTGTTCTGCAGCGGATGATCTTGTAGCAAAATGTTTTCTACATAGTAAATACAAAGTATATTTGTTTATTTATTTACATATTTCATAACTAACAGTTATTTCCAAACGTGTGTTACATGTCGAGTTAGATTATACACAACATTGTATTTTACGAGTATATTGGTATACTATACTATACTATATTTTATATTGTATTAGTAGGTATACGTAGGTATTACGTCATTATATATAGTACTCAGAATAATAGGTGTCAGAATAAATTCAGCCTCTCGCATGCTCTACAGAAGTTTAAATACCTATTTCGCGTAAAAACCGGCTGCCTTGTCTAAGATCTTGTTGTTGGTTTTTTTATAGGTACACAAACACTAATCAGTAATTTATATATAATTATAATAATAATAAATGTTGTTATTTCAGGCATACACCCACATTACAAAGTGACAATATAATTTTACTATGCTTGCTTGCTTATCGTATGGTTAGTGGCCAACCTATTTGTCAGAGTTGTTCAGGCCGCCCGTAGGCATCTGACATGGTTTAACGACTGCTGGCGAACGACAACAACCGGGACTGCTTAACGTGATCTCCGAAGCACGGAGGTGCTCCGATGAAATATGCCACTAGCGGTCACCCATTCAGGTTCCGACCGCGCCAACGTCACTTTCGGACCGTGCTCAGAGCTAGGCTACGAGCTTCACCTCTATTTTACTATAGGTACTATAAACTGATATATAGAGATAAAACTAAAAGATAAAATAAACAAATAGATACAATTTTAGCGGTACCTACTACTTAAAATTTGCCATTCTCACACTGGTGCACGGCCATCCAATGTTTCATAAAAACATTGCATAGTCCTCGTGTATAGCACACAAAATTTTATTGTTCGATTTTAACAATCTCTCTTGGAACGATGCTATTCGAGCTCTGAAAATAATAGCATAGAAGTCCGGGACTCTCGCGTCGGCGAACATGCCTTTTGCACTGCAATATTGAGGCAATTTCATAAATATCCGAAATGCATCGTTATACTGCGATTACTACTATTATTATAAACGTTAAAATAAGATAATTACTAAAACGCAAATCCATTTCTTTTTCAGATTATTACAACAGCCTTGCTACCTAAGACTATCAACACATTGGAAGTTGCTGTCGGTGTTGTTGTAAGTTGTAAGTTGAAGATAAGAAATCGTTTCAATAAACATTTTGAGGCACATCTTTTTAGATCCTTATTATTTTTTGCTAACAGATCCGTATTGGATTTGGATCAATAATATACTATATAGATCAATAATATAGTGCCTTTGTAAGTACATTGGTGAAATAGTATAGGTATTATGGGCCGGCAGATCTTAGAGTTGTCAATTGTTATTTTTATAATCTCCGTTATGGATATCGATATGAAAAAATTAGTTCACATAAAATTCCGTAACATGATGAACTCTATTATTATAAACAAGACCTTTAGGTGCACAAACTGTGTTCCATCGATATACGGCGCCTGCGCAACACTTGGATTAGTTCGATACCAAACGTTTAAGGTGTGCGACGCGTGGCGTGGCTCTTCAGCGTGAGAAAAAACGACGCTATTATAGCTAATTGTGTGAAAATACTTTGGGTTTACAGTTAATAACATTTTTTTCAGTATGTAACTTACTGTTTTATATTAATTTACGCACTATTTACTTATTTAAAATTTTTGTAATGGCGAGTTAATTCAGAAAAACAACACGCTCGCAGCTCTTTCTATATCTTTTCCGCAAGCATGCAGTGACGCGCGTTAAAACAAGAGAAAACATAATATCATAGATTAAGCAACAGGGGTTGCAGTGTGTGTAGGTAGATTATAATGCGATCATTTGATTGAAATTAAATGAATGTTTTGTTTCTTATTTTTAGGGATTGATTTGTTCTCATTCTATTTGAGCACTACAAATAAAAAATGTCGTCTTGTGCACTTCGGTACTGCAAAAATACCTCCAATAAATATTTATAAAGCAAGGGGTATAACCTTTCATAGGTACGTGATTAATCAGATATATTATCTTAAATATTACAATTATATTATTACTATTACTACATACATATTATTACAATTACTACACAAGTAGATAGTAGATTATAGTACCTAAAACTCCCAACAGCTATAGACTTTCGGGTTTGTCCTCAGTCAGAGATAATATTTGACAAATTCATAATAGTTTTATGCATCCCTACTAGATGGCGTTAGTACGCGGGCTTGAATTTTGGAGCATATTGTTACTATGAACGTGCTTGTCTATTAATTGAGGTCGTTGGTTATGATCATCATAATTCATAATGATTATTGTATTATAACTTTATTTTCTGGCTATATTTTTATAGACTTTATGACATGTGACAATTGACAATGCCCTTTTACAGCAGCTATAGTTTAATATAATTATTATTTGTACAACAATGCCCCTTTACAGCAGATATATTAATTTTATTTTTTATTAATTTAGATAAATGACAAAGCCCCTTTACAGCTGCTACAATCTTAATTTTTTAGCCAATTTTTTTACATGTAAATCGGCTGGTCTGTTCGCTCCTGTCCAGTTATGTTCATGGTTAGCAGGAATTGTGTTTTAAATTTTAAGTAATTGTAAAAGCGAAGAAGAGGCGATTTGCTTCTTCGTTCATTATGCGAACGGCTAAGGAATGGAACAGCCTGCCGGCGTCTGTATTTCCCGAAACCTACAACCTTGGGATCTTCAAGGCCAGAGTGAATAGGCATTTACTGATCCTGCATGTACCATCGTCGACCTCATCGTCGCTTACCATCAGGCGAGATCGAGGTCAAATGCGGGTTTAGAAGTAAATAAAAAAAAACAAGACCAAGAGACCAAGAGTTCCTCGTGTCCCGATGGTGTTTAATAAATGAGTATGAAAGTATTCTTGTCTAAAAATTAAATTAATCTGGGATTTGGCAACTATCAACCATGTTCAACTTGTATTAAATTAAAACTGCTAATTATGTATACCAAGGGTGATTTCTAAACAAGTTTCATTCATCCGGAATCCAATGACGTTATTTGCCGCTATTCCCGGGATTTATCCAAAGAAGATACCTACTTATGAAATTCAAATTAAATTTTGTTCTAATTTGTTTCGAGACGCCCTTTACAAGTACACAATTACGCGACACACGGTGCGTGAATTATATTATCATATGTATCCAGTTTTCATAGACCTGCGTAGTTCCCTCGACTGTGGTTCATTTTCTCCAAATATAAATAATGTTAAAGAAACTCAAAGATCTCTTTAAATTAGACGTTCCCTCTATGTAACTTTTAATTTTCAGTGTCTAGACGAAGGTAAGTGCCTACATCGTATATTTGATTCGATGTAATACCTCTTGTTATTACTCGTACCTACGCTCATACGTACTTGGAAATACTTTTTAAACTATAAAAATGCTTACTACGTTAATATTGATTTGTACTATAAGTACAGTAAAAAAATAATCAAAAAATACAGTACTATTATAGGTAAGTAGGCACTTTATCGGAGCGTCGGTGGCGCCGTAGGACGTCGACTCCCATGCGGGAGGTCCGGGTTCGAAACCATGCAATGTCATGTACCAATGAGTTATTCGGTTTTATCGAAAGATTTACGTACATTTACCGACTGCTCTGACGGCGAAGGAAAACATCGTGAGGAAACCTGCACACTTAGATAACCAGTGTGTGAAATGGGGAAGGCAATGGCACACCTAAATCTGCCAAGACAGTCGATCTATGTGATTAATCCTGAGAAGCATTCTCAGGATTAATCCGACGACCCTCAGCAATGAGGAACAGGACTTAGAAGAAGGCACGTTATAATAAGTGTACGTTTTTTTGTCTAACTGGAATGTGTTAAATTAAATGACAATCGACGTCACTTTTTACAGTGTTACAGTAGACACCATATTAGTTATGATGACATGTAGTACCCAAAAGTATACACACATACTTATTTATATTGTATTTGCTACACCAATCGATATTTTCATTACTTACACAAAAATGGTGATCAAATTTCAACTGTAAATGGAAAGGACAGAGGGAGGCAGGCGCGTGTGCAAAAACAAACCACCACAATTTATTAAGTTGTTATAAGAGGTAGCGAGTAACGCTTCTACTTCTTAAATGAGGAGATCCGGCATAGAACAAAAGTTATCGACATAGCTCATAAGATTAGCAAGCTGAAGTGACAGTTGGCCGGTCACATCTGTCGCAGAACCGACAACTGCTGGGGTAGACGAATCTGGAGTGGAGACCGCGTTTGGGCAAACGTAGTGTGGGACGAGCGTCCCTGCTAGATGGAGCGACGATCTGCGCAAGGTGGCTGGCAGCGACTGGATGAGAAGAGCCGAAGATCGGGCTCAATGGCGCGCCCTGGGAGAGGCCTATGTCCAACAGTGGACTAGAATAGGCTGCTGATGATGATGATGAGTAATGCTTCTATAAGAATTAGTTATACAGGTACAGTACTTGTACATAAGTTTATTATAATCAGGGAAAAATTGGAATTATTTTGTTTATTAATTTCTTCTACTTCAAGTTATTTACGAGTACTTAAGTAATACTTATAACTTGATTTCGTAAGTATTCTTATTTGCTTTTGTCTAATGAACGCGGCATTTCGAAGTAAACTTACAATGTTGTTCTATTTTGTCTTTCTTTCAAATTTTGTCAGTTTAAAATTTTCTTGGCTTGGCCAACGTCTGTTTTGTTAGACGTTCATTTGCACTGGTCACAGAAGATATCTGTCCTCCGAGATACAGAAACTTCCTAGTTCTCCGAACTATTATATATATCTCAGCGTTTATTGTAAACTAACTTGTTGCTCACTAATTTTATTTAGTTTAATATAACCTATGCTTAAATTCCTGCTGGTGTACGTACGGATGGAAAAATAAAATGAAGTTCCAAAAATTTACAATTATTGTGAAATAAAAAAATGTTATTATTAGTATTGATAGACGGCATTGTATGTATGCTAGAAAAAATAAAACGAAATCTAAACATTATTATTATTTTTGAGAAAAAAATATTAAAATGGTATTTTTTCAAAACGAAAAATATTTCTTTTGAATCGGAATCCGACTCGAACTTGGCCGGTTTTTATTTAAATTTGTAGAAGAATCCGAAAGAGTAAGAACATTCTTAATCTAACATCGCTACTGCTCCTGCCTTGTTGCAATTAATCGTATGTAATGAATAAGCTACACGATACACCATTGCAATGTTACTGTGTGTGTACGAAAAAAAAAGGTCTTCCTCGTCCCCCATAGTCCGTTACCAATTAGTATTCGTATTACACCATCTCACTCCCACATGTTGCAGGGTCGGCAAAGAAAAATGATAGAATACTATGAGTAACTTCGAGCGTGTTCGGTGTTACCAGAGCGAGATGCGGTATTTTTAAACCCCCATCGAAAAGGAGAGGGTTATGCTATTCACTTGTACGTTTGTACGTTTGTTTGGTGTACGAAAGAATGTAGGTATTTCTATCGATGCGGGATTTTTAGGGTTCCATAGCTCAAAAGGAAAAAAACGGAACTTTGTCGTCCGTCTGTCCAGACGCTTTTTCACAGGAACGGGTCTACCGCGTAGGGCGAAGTCCGGATTGCGCCTTCAGGCGCCGCAGGCCAAACCTGCGCCCCCCGTAAAATCCATCCGACATCTGAACTTTACCAGTCTGACTGACGAGTAAGATAGTAAGTAGATCTCAATAACCTCTAGATTTGATTCATTAAGAAGTCTCAAAGTACCGCTAAGTATATCACATAGAATCTTTAACAGACCCTCAGGACTCATGATTACCAGAACAGTAGTAACAATAACAGAATCATGTTAGCAGCGATCTGGTTATACCGAACCACAGTTTGCATCTCGTTGACTTCATTTCATTTAGAGTAGAACTTTTTCGAGAGAGTCGTTAGCCATGTGAGATAAAATGGATCAGTGGTTCTAAAGATCTTGGAGTATCTTTGATGTCCGATGTGATTTCAGCAACGATAATCGTATAGGTGGTTCGAGTTTGAGCTCAAAAATGTTTAAGACCATGATGTCATTCTCACGTCTGGAGCTTTAAGGCACTAATGATGACCAGGAAAAAGTAAGATGATATCCACAATGGTAAGTCGTGGTAATTCTTAAATTTTTAATTTAGGGTAATCGCTAGAGTAATACTCAACGACAACTGACGATAAGTGAAGATGAGGCCGAAGATGGAGCAAGTAGGTATTTTGGTAAAATACCTACCTACTAAGTTTTTCTGTAATGTGATTTTTTTAAAATATTGAAATCTTATTATGTACTAGTAGGTATGTAGGTAGATATCTAACCTAACTATTTACATAATTAAGTTTCTACGGAACCCTCTGGGCGCGAGTCTACTCGGACTTTTCCGGTTTTTTTACATGAAAAAGTATATCTCGGGTGGTTCTTGACCATGTCGGATAAAATTGGAATGAGTGGTTTCCAAAATTTAGGAGTATCTTTGATGTGATGACACAGAGAGGTTCCCATCTCAGGAAAGGTAAAAAGTTCGAGCTCAAATGTTTAGGACCATAGTGGCTTTTACATACGTATGAAATCAAACACATCACTATGTCATTTTAATGCTTATTATTTTACTTAGTTTAGTATTACGTACTTCTATTAACTTAACTTGTGTTTGAATAAATAAAAATAAATACAAATACAAAATCTTGAGGATTTTATGTTGACCAGGTGAAAGTACCAAAGTGGACAATGATGACGACACTAAGTCGGGGGTTGTTCACACAATTTTTTTACCTGGTAAAATTAAAATAATAGTTATTTATCTAATGTATAATTTATAATAGACTAGTAATGCCAAAAGCTTAATCACCGCATATTGTAGGTATATACGTTTTGACATACTTATAGCAACGAAACTTTCATAGATGTACGAGAAACGGTATACGTGTATAAGGATTGAAACAGGATTGCGATTGCAACGTGTATGGCGATATAATTAATTATTGTGCTCTAGTGATAACGAGTAGTCGCGTGCACACCATGTATGCAAATAAACAGTGCACAGGGTGTGTATTTTCAGAAAAAATAAAAGTCATGTATTAAATGATGTAGCTGAGAAGGGGAAGGCGGCGGCCTAGACTACAAATTCGCTTCTGATTCCAAATCAGAATTTACCTTTCAAATTGTTCTATTACATATGGTTGCACATTAGAAACAACTTATCCGCAGTCCTTGAACTACTGACCAGAGTTTATTTTTACACTCTTACACTTTCTTATGAATGAAATAAAATTATTTGATGCATATTAGCAGCTCTACACATGTGTTGTTCGATATCACGTGTCTCGAGAATCCGAACCGAAACAAGACTTCTTTGTGATTCGCAACTGGTGCAGAGAAATAATTCAAAGAAGGATAAAAAACAACGCGGCCTTCAGATCTTCTTTGGACCTTTATATGTATCTGCCAATGAAATATTATCTATTTAAGTACTTAAATAGGTAGGTAGGTAGGCTTAAGTACGTACCATATTTATTATACCACGTCTCAAATCTATAAAGTAGAATAATATAGGTATTAGTTTTCTTATCCTCTCAATTATAAAATTAACTTTGCAATATTATATTTACTTATGAAACTGAACTTTATATTCACAGCTCGTTTTAATGTAGGTACCTATGAACATAAAACTATTTCCTTAATTAAATAAACATACAATTTATTTAAATTAATTACGCAACCAATGTTTTAATTTATTACCAACTCACGATTAATTTGAATTGATAGAGACAAAACGTAACGGAAAGTTGTAAATTAGGATTGAATGAAATGGACAATTAATTTGCCAAAGTTGACTGTTAAGGCGTAGAAACAGTTTGGAAGATAAAACATTTTTTTAAGAATAATTTTGAACGATTGTATAAATAATTAATATTTCCATTCCATTTATTTCCATTCTCTGACGGTGTACAAGACTGTACCTTACTATTATGTTTTATTTTAAGTATTTGACCGACACTATAACTAAAACTTATGATTTTATATATTTTGAATATATATTATTGTTAGAGTATATTTATATATTTTATTTATTTGTCAGTTTCACAGCATATTTCATATTAAAAATATAAATCAAACAATTAAAATCTATAGATGCCAGTTATGAAACCAAACTATTACAAAGCTATTTAAAAAGGTAATTTAGCAAATAGTAACAAAATGAAAGAGAAAAAATAAAATAAAACAGAAAATAAAAAAAGGCCTTACGATATGTTTGAGTGCTAACGGTGTAGGTGTGTGTGTGTGTGTGTGTGTGTGTGTGTGTGTGTGTGTGTGTGTGTGCGTGTGTGTGTGTGTGTGCGTGTACGTGTGTGAGCGATGAGGATAATGGTAGTGAGGTAATGAGTATATTTAATACTGCTGTTAATGACGTATCTTGTAACGGTTTTAGTTACTTTAAGATAAATAAATACAATACTATACATTTGTGGAATTAAATAAAACTAGTTTTTTATTACGATCTCCGTAACACAGATTATAAAAGTGGCGCCTTCGTGACATAGTTTTTATTTTCCTGGTCAGGGTAAAGGTGGGTAGTAAGTATACTCACCCATCAACCAAAATAGTCGAATAAGAAATCGCTCACTCTTTCAGTCGTAAATCGTGTAACAGATTTTGGTACAGCCGTGCTGGGTCAGGTAAAAGCGTCTTTTACACGAATTCTCGTGTAATGGTATGAAACAGACACGTTTATACAATTTATTGGTCATATAACGCCTTTATAAATGAAATTACACGATTATAAGCTGAAACAGATGTGCCCAGAACAGAATCAAATAAGGAAAACGTTACCACGACTTTTATACGACTTATTTTGACTAATTAGGTTGTTACAAAAACTTTGGATCAAATGAAAGAGGCAAGACAATGGGGGAAATTATTTCCATTCATAATTCCGCTGTACTGATAATATAATGATGATAACTGTTAATTTTTTATTCAATTAAAGCATTTTGATCATTTAAAAAATTATCTTGAATTTCAACAAGTAACTAGTAAAATAAGTTGTTAAGTAACCTGTAAAGTATAATATTTAAATATTTTCTGAGACCGAAAATGTTGACAATCTTAACAACAAAAAACATGCAAAAAACAAACGTGTACACAATTTCTAATGGTATGGACTAACTTCCGATATATTATATTTAATTACATAACATCGGATATAATTGTAGGTAAATAAAGAAAGGTAAGTAGGTATTAGTTATCTGTTAAATCAGTGCCAACCATATTCTAAAGAATTTTGAATTTCCTTAAAAGTAGAAAAATAACACAGTAGTCAGTCACTAAAAAAACTAGGTGCCGAAAGCTCGTTTTATGAGAAAGATAAGAAAAACGTGTCAAAGCGGAAATGTTTACTATCTCTACAAAGTGATCTAAATGTAAATTGTATTACTTTATATCGTATACTTGAGATTTACATTTTCTGTTCTATTTTATTTATCACGAAAACTGTATATTTATGCTTAACACGTTCGCGCACGGTAACGGCTAATGCCGTTAAATTAAGTTTAAAAAATTACAGTACGGTCATCGCCGGCAAATCTTTACACCTTCCTTAAAAGCACTACGGTTATAGGTGACGATTTTCTATGAACTTGGTACCTAGACCCCTCACACTGCCATACTGTAAAGAGTACATTTTGTTTCTACTGGCAAAACTGCGGGATTTATAGGTGTTCCTTTTTGGACATGACTCACACATACGCAGGTTCTTACACATTGACAATACGGACGTGACAGTTATTCAATGTATCGTATTACGGCACCAGCAGATAGTGATGATATGCAAAAACTTACTTACATTAATTTTATGCAGTACGGCAGTGAAGATTGGTACTGCCAAAATGAGGCAAAGTACCGCGCGCGAACGTGTTAAATGCCGCATATATAGGTACTACAAAGGTTATTCAGTATGAAACCCATATTCCTTATTTTTAAATTATAGTATCGTTGGGTGATTGTAGGCATGTATGTATGTACGCATTTTAAATAGGTTGACACTTAAGATGACCTAACCATTACTAGTAAAGTTGCAAATAATTGTCTATTTTAATACAAGATAGGCAGTGTATACTTAATAGATGAAATAAATGTCTTTTCATTAAATTGATTAAATCTAGTACCGGCCAATCGCCTCATTCATTATTTATTATGTTAGAAAGTTGTTGCGAAAATATTCTATTGAGATCACGACAGGAAAGAATTTATGGTTTAGTACACTTCCTCGTATAATTTATGGTTTAGTACACTTCCTCGTATAATTTATGGTTTAGTACACTTCCTCGTATAATTGATGTGGTCATTTATCTTTATTGATAATTAATTGATGTTTTTAATAGATGATATATTTTGTGGACTTGATCTAGAAATGTATCTTATTTGAAATTAATAGATGACGTAACCAGAAAAAAATCAACTGAATAGTTAGGTAAATGTTTAACAAATACAAAAAAAGTCTGGTACTTAAAGATAATTGTTTCTGAACTGCGAACTTTATAGTTGAGATCACAGCCCAGAGTACGTACTCGTATTTCTGAATAACGTATCTAATTGAATTCCAAGGAGGAATGCCGATGGGTACGTAAGTATTTGGGAGTTATACGGTCCAGTGGTGTACCACTTTCTGTTGTACATAGTTATTATAATGTAGATCATAAGATTTAGCACATTCAGTAACTATTTGACGTGCAGATTGTATCATAAGTGCAATATTCAATACATCAAGTATTAAAAACATCACAGTAGATTAATTATAAGCTCTAAATTTTATATAAATAAATTAGCTCATGGATAAACTCAAAAAAAAAAATCACAGTTATAATAAGTGGCATGTTATTAATAAAATAGGGTAAACCATATAGTGATGGCTTGAGGGGGAAAGCCAACAAACAACGTAAAACCCGTACTAAACGAAACCCAGATCTAGTAGACGTTTTGGAAAAATAACTCAGCTCCGCGGTAGGAACTTTATTTGAGACTTGTCATTATGATAGCCTTTATAAGGTTTAAGTACAGGTATAATTAATAAATTACGTTTACGGCGTAAACAAGGTGAAACACTAATTAATTTTAATAAAAAATAAAAAAAACCTTCAAATCACTAAAAAGTCAGTTATAAAATACAAAAATGAACCTAGGTTTCTACAATTATTTGGAGTCGGTGCCAACCACACGCAACGCGTCGCACTGCGCAGCGTACAGCGCGACGCCGAGCCTTAAATCAAATCTGGCAGTGCAACGCGTTGCACTTCATTGGCACCGACTCCAAATAATTATAGGTACCTACACTTATAGGTTTCATTTTTGTATTTTATTTCTAACTTTTTAGTGATTTCAAGGCGGTTTTTACCTTTTATTAAAATATAGTTTTTATTTCACAATTTTTGTGTTAATGTTGGGGGGTCTGGTGTTAGTGAAGGGAAAGGAGGGCTTCGCCCGTCGTTAAGCCTTCAGAAAGGTTCACAATTGTCTAATTACAAATGACTTGCTGTCATCCGCTGAGGACTTCCGCTGTCCATCTCCGAAGTGCATCATCAGATCTAGACCAAATTTTTAAGGGATCACTCTTGTCACTAAAAAAGAATCATCAAAATCGGTTAACAAATGCCGAAGATATGCGGTAACATACAGTCGAATTGATAACCTCCTCCTTTTTTGAAGTCGGTTACTTAGGCACGAGTTATAAAGTAGAATTACGTAATAAGTTTAACTGTTAATAATGCGGATGTTAGTTATTATTGACATTTAGATAAAGTTGTCTATTTATAATTTAATTGTGTATGAATTCATGTGTAAATAATAGTAGTTAACGCACCGGCCACGTAATGATGGCGATTTTAACATGAGAACTGTTTTTGAAAAGAAGCGAAGCTGAGTTTCATAAATATAATAGATCGTTCGAGAGTTAAAAACTTTTTCTACAACCATGAAACATATAAACAGAAAATACAAACCATTACGGAGACTTCAACAGATGCTATGACAGCTTAACATGTTATTTGTAACTATGGAAACCGTAGATATGTTTGACGTAATGTCGACATCGCGCAGACGCGGGTGTCGAGTTTTTTTTAATGGCTATAGTACCAAGTAGTTGGCCAGTGAAATGTAGTGCAATTAATACGAAATAGTTATTGTATGCAGTGCCATACAACAAAGAAAAATTTACATAATGCAATCGAAAACTGTTATTTAATATTTCATTAAAACACTATTTTCACACGACCATGATGAATGAACCTCTTTATGTTATTGATTGTGGTTTCTTAATAAACAAATTATGAAACGGGAGTAGAAAAAATATTTTTATTATTATCTCTAAGAACATGAATAATTACATCGTAAAAAGGGGTCATTGATAACTTTGATAATATCCAATAACATAAAACAAAATGATTGTGTGATTTTTAATCATCATTTAATTTCTATCAAGCATGCTAACGTTAGCTTCCCAATATCGTTATATCTCTTCAAGGACACGAAGACGACGACGCACGCGCATCAATTACCATACAATGAGTGCGTGCTCCCGCGTTTCATTGGGACGTTCGGGTCTCCACATTACTTGGAAAACTATGATCATAAATCTAACTAATAATCTTTTTATTTTGTTCAGTTCAACAGGTGAATTGTTACCTTGTTCAACAGGTGAATTATTGCATTTGTTTTCAATGTGTAGTGCTAGTAATTCCTTTCATGAAATCATTTTTCTTCCACCAGTATGTCGTCCTTCAGGAGCTCACGTGCTATATGTGTATTCTAGATTTTAATCTAAGATTGGCCTCGTTATAGTAACGTTCATATGGACCGGCAGGTGTGGCAAGTTAACTATTATATCGTATTCCCTTCTAACTCCTCTCTTCATAGTTTATATAGGAAGAATAAGGTTACAAAACACAGATATTAATTAGCCAGGTATTATTCGTGGGTTGAACTGTACTGGTTGATTGTTTTCATGTGCGAATTGAGTTCCACGTCGACCAGGGGCCCAATTCGCCTAAATTACAACGTGTGTAGTTCTATTTCTATCCAATTTCATTTTAGTTTTCGTTCTAATTCTATTTGGACACCAAACCGCATTCTGCTGACGCATAACGCTACCACTGGCCACCTATCGATTTACTATCGATCGGGCAAAAGTACCTTGGGAGGAACTTATGTTCGACCAACTTAGGTTCCACTGCTATTCAGTATAAACTAAACGTTTTATTATAATGCACAAATACGTTACTGCTCGATCAATCGTTGGCTCGATCGGAATATAACTGAAATTGGATCGTTAGTGGATAGTAGCACACGAAACACGTCATAACGATGCAGTTTAGATTCTATTTAGTTACGTTGTACTTTGTGGAATCGATCTCCAGGTTCGTGTGACATTTTAATACGTTTCAAAGCGAGCACTTATGTCGACGATGTTCCTACTGACCGCTGTAATTAATGTTAGGTACGTTACTCGTAAATGTTTTTGCTCATTAGTCACTACGTGCTATAGAATTTTAGAAATTATCCACCGGTCTTTTGAGCAATACAAATATTAACAGGTACGAGATCTTTACATACGTGTCAGTATTAGATATCGACCTTTTATTAATAAAACTTAACTTCTAAATTTCCTTCTTAGTCTCACATTATTAAATTAAATGCGATTTACCGTCAGTTGCGAGAAACGTCCTCGCTTAAAACATTTTCTCTCTTTCTACATCGTATCTAGAAAGAAATATCGCTATATCGGTAGCCAGAATTTCAAGGTAACTTCTTGCTTGGCCATTAAATCTTTTTTTTTATCCGTTTTCATCGCGGCCATTAAATCTTAATTTGAGTTTTTCAAAGACCGCAACGTATATAAACCCGTATTCCACCGGTTACTTGAAACCGTTGTCACCCTTTGTGTAACACCAAAGGGCAGCGGTCTTTCACCTCGCCCTGTGTTTATCCATCTGAGTGTTCACTTCACTCCTCTGTTTTCCTGTTTCAGTGTAGGTACAGTACTGTACACTTTGTAATTTTGTCAATTTTACAAAATACCAGTAGGTACTTACCTGTTTGTCACGTATTTAGGGATCCGTGCTCCGAAGAGAAAACAGAGCCCTATTGCTGTAACTAGGTCGCACAGTCCCAGGCTCGGATACAGGAGATATAGAGTAATGGGTCCCCCCCCCCCCCCCTCTCTGAGTCACGCAGGTATACATCAGTCTGTTACTCTACTACTTGATTCTGAGATCGAATCACTGTCGTACCTGTTCTTACGGTTACAAACCGCACAATAAGGCATTTTAGCACAGCCGCTCTGATCGCGTTGAAAACTAGGCGCTGAATGAATAAAATCTTGTAGTATATTGCAAGATTGAGACGGGAGCGCCCCGCCCACTTCACCGTTCTACTTTGATTCATTTCTGTGGTTTTGTTTTTAGGATTCCGTCCTCAAATGAAAAAAAACCGAACGCTTATAGAATCACTTTGTTGTCCATCTGTCTGTCCGTCTGTCAAGACCTTTTTTCTAAGGAATGGGTAGAGGTATCAATTTGAAATTAATATCAAATACTAAGATCCATAGTCCCTTGGTGCTCTTAAAATTCAAGCTTCTAACAAAATGCAATCACAAGATACGCCGTAAAATTCGCATATTTTGATACAAACTCACTCATCAAAACCTATAGGGTACTTTCCGTTGACCTAGAATCATGAAATTTGGCAGTGGTCTCACGACACAAGTAAAGGCAAAAATCATTTTCTGGAAGATAGGAGAAAATCACGCAAAAATCACGGCCAGTGTTTTGGAACTTGGCATGCGTACTGTCGTGCGGTGTGATGCGTACTTTTAGTCAGGGTGGGGGCGGGTTTGATATTTTCATGCTTCAAATCCTTTGAAAGGCCTCTAGGGCTTCCCTATTCATAAGAAACTTGAAGAGAGAGCGCTTGTTGTGAATGAGTACGTGCAATGCCAGCGCAGCGGCTTTAATACTCTCTACAAAAGCGCTACACTAGGGTAAGTCCAGGATAGATGCCCTAAATTCAAAAACTCCTACTTAAAACAATACGTGGTAGCCAGATATTGACTGACGAAAATATGTGATTTTTTTATATTTTTATTAATTGTCGTAAACTCGAAACGAGTTATGGAACACCTTTTATACATATTTTATTTTTTCGTTTATTAAGTATTTTTTGTATTTTGTCTATGTGTGTAATAAAGATTATACTTAATTATAATAATAAAAATTATTTTGCGTTAATGAAAAATTTGCATACATTTAGGATAAAGTGTAGTGTTAATTACGTGTTTATAATATGTTTATTTTCAAATTCGAATTAATCGAATTTATCTAAGTACAATGTACTATTATTTTTCTTCAAAAAGGCATCTATCCATCTGTTCGATCGACAATTTAGTCAACTGGACATCTATCCCGACAAAACAGGGGTTTTAAAATTATTATAAAACTGATTATTCGTTTTACTTAACAAAATATGTTTATTAATAATGAAAGTAGAAAGACGTAGAAAGAAATATTACAAACATATAATCAGCAGGTTTCCAACTATTATATTTTAATGACCATCACAGAGGGATTTCAAAAAGTGGGGCAACCATCCTCGACTTACCCTAATCAAGGAGCGACCGCGTTTAATGAGAATGACTGAATGTAAAAGAACGGAAAAACAAACTGACACACAGACCGATAGACAAACGTGTCAAACTTATAACAGGCCCTAATGCGATCGGTTGGGGGTTGAACAGTTTTCAGATGAATTTTGCCCGTGTTCCTTCGTAATGGATTATTCTTCTACTTCTTTCGAGTTGATGATCCGAACTTTTTTCGAAACTTTTCCGATACATCGATAGCTCTCTGGTTGGTCTCGATAAGGCAAGCAGTTGATCGCTGGGAAAACCATCTCTGTTTGTAGAGATCTCCATGGCTTCTGAATTAGATACATACAACAATAGGAGCAGGAATACATAGTTGTAATTAATTAGTAGGTGCCTACTTAATTATGAACAAACGAATAACCCAAACGACAGTTTTCCAAATTGAATTACCCAAAGGCACGCAGGTCAGCAGAGCAGGTGCTCCATAGTTTGAGGAGGGGGGATCACACCATTTGATCGCTGGAAAATCCCCATTTGTGGAGATTATCTTCGCAACGGCCAACCTGGCCGATGACCATGCCCCCCCCCCCCCCCCCCCCCCCCCTCCCTCTCCTGACCATTTCTAGTAAAATTTACCGATCTCTAACACTATTTATTACATTTTTTTCAGAATCCACCCTTGAATTAGATATATACAATAGGTGGAGCAGGAATACATAGTTGTAATTAATTAGTACCTCCTAATTATGAACAAACGAATGACCCAAACGACAGTTTTACAAATTGAATTACCCAAGTTACATAATGTATTTTACCCTAAAATGCATCCAGTCTGTTTGAGTTACAATACACAGACCTACGTATGTACTCGTAATTACATTTCTTTACAAATCAGTCCAAGAAAACACGAGTTCCTATATACGTACTTCTCAAATAAGACACTGACAATTCATCACAAGATTGTCGTTTTTACAGACCATTTCGTTAAGTATAACATTTATAGCTTCCTTATCTATAGTGGGTACTAGAACATTTTATAGGCCTCTCTTTTATGGCTGGGCCTATTCATCTAATCTGTCCAGAATGTACGGAATGTCAGCAAAAAGCTAATTTTAAGCAACTGAAGATAAAAGCTTTTTTTTACTTATAAAGATGAGATTTCACGAACAATACTTTTGAAGAAAAATACAGATCAGAAAATACAAGTCTGCAACATAGTAACTACTACTCTTTATTATATTGCATTTTCATCTTCATTACGTAGAAACTACATAACTGAACCTGTTCACGATCGAATCTCTATAAAATTACTTAAAGGAAGTGGAAGTCTTATACAGAAAATCTTATTAGAAGGTAACAAAATTGATGTCGCTGGTTCTCATCATAAATAGACCTATCATACTCGTATAAGAGCGTATTAGAAAAACATTACGTTTTTTACCTTGAAAAGCTCGGTAGTTTAGAATAGAGACAGGATCAAATATTATTCAGTACTAGAAATGTGTCGGAATTATGTGAGTATGTAACATAATACTTACTTATATTTATACCTATCCCAGTAACATTTGTGCTCGATTCAAGCGCAATAAACTTGAAGCAAGTCAGAAGTACTGGTTGAACTTTATTAATATTTCAAATGACGTACATACACTTCACTTGCAAAGTGCTGTGGTGATAAATATTAGATTGCAAAACCTTGTTTTCTTTTACTTCATCCAAAAAATACCCAGTCTTATTTTGATAAGGACAAACCTTGAAAAAAATATAAATACTGGTATATTGTCTGTGAACTAATAGTTCCTTACGACATGCAATTTTTTTTATTGTAAGTATTATATAGTTGTTATTATAACCTTATAATACTCTCACCTTACTATAACATGTTAAAGGGTTGTTGCTACGTTGCTGGTACCAGTGGCTATGGATGTATCTCGGTGCTTCTATACCGTGGATAGATGTTGGTGCCCCCCACACTCCTCTCCGCTCCAAAACCTTTTTTTTTTCCTATATCGGGCGCGAGGCTTGACTCGCCCTTGACCATTTTTTAAAATTACTATTTTGCGATCTCAGTAACCGATGTCGTTGTCACCCTTCCTCCAATTATTATGGCTCCTGTGTGATACTAACCTTGAGGACTTGGGTGTAGTGCCTCATACGCTGGCGCCTTTATCCTTCAAACTGGACACATCAATGCAAATAGAAGGATGGCATATGATACACCGTATATACTAAATACAACTGTCTCTTACCTGCTATTTTTCTCTCTCTCATTTTCCTCCATAGCTGCTCAGCTTTTCTCATAGGCCAATTCTCAACTTTTGCGCTGAAGCTCCTGAAGAACTTATATTCTTTGAAATGGGACATCCTGCGCTCCATCTTGCTCGGGGTATGGCTTGACGGGGGTGGCGATGGTGCCTTCGTAGCATTAGATGGCGACGCCATCTTAATTTTACGATTTCCTTTTTTCCCCTTTAGTCAGCTCGAATTAGCAATAATTCGTATTTACGTTAAATTCATAGATTACTTTAAATTCGGATTAAATTTCTTGTAATAGTCTTTCATAATTTAGATTTTAAATTTCCATTTTATTGTTAGTTTATTTTTTAATTCCATTGAATTCATTTTCTTTACATAATTTATTAGTAAACTCAACTTTTATGGTTAATTTGAGAAAACAATTGAGGTTACCCTCAAGATCTTGATGTCAATATTATATTGACGAAGCTAAATCTTCAAGAATCTGAAACAGAAAAAAGGTCGTCGCTCACAATATAATTCATTTAACATTATAAACCAAAAAGAGAGCCAATATTTAACCTCAATCTTATTTATATCTATACAGAAATGGCGATTGTTGCCTAGTTTTCCTATTTTTTAGATTTATTGGTCTTAATACCATCAAACTCATTAAAGATAATTATTAACAATTGTGATTGCTACATAAAAGTAATGAAAACTGGGAAACTTGCATCGTCATATGAGGAAAACAAATGAATTTAACTCCAAAAAGTCAGTCTTTTACGAGAATTCGGCCAGATATTAGTAACATTTGTACAGCCATATTATAAAAAAATACTATTTGATAAAATATTTACTACTTAAATTACTTATACAAATTTTAGACAGATCTATAATGTACAAAATTTAAATTTTCCTCTATATAATACACAATCAAGAAAAAAAATAAGAATTCCTGTACAAGAAAATCATATAATTTCCAGTTCTCATCTGAAGCTCAACTTAAATTCTTGATTTCATTGTGTTCCACCGATTATTTTCAATTCAGTTTGTTTACCGTGGTTTATTAAAAATATTGTTGTAAGTTCGAGGCAGACTTTCATCTCGCCACGATAAATCATAAATGGATAGGTACTAAATATTTCGCGTTGCGGTAGATACCTACTTATTACGAATAAAGTAAGAAATTGTTACCTTTCAAATTTTTCCGCCAATGAACACTTAACTCTACTATTATAATTTATTACTACATTAATATTTTACTACATTACAGAAATACAATACAACACTAACACATAGTCAAGTTTATAATATACACAGCAGTTTCAATAATGACAAGAATATGTATGGTGATAAAGCGATGAGTTGATAAATAAGTTTATTATATACGCGAACGAGAGCTTAGCGTTTCCCTGAAAGCTTGCGAAAATCAGGGAAAGCGTCTTTACATCGCGCGCGAATCTACAGGTCTGACAGTATTGCCTCTGAATTTCCCGCGTTAAAGCTAGAGGGAGAACTGTTTATTTTTCCTGAAGACAGACAAGGATAGACAGCTTTTTGCAACTGCGGACTATAATCGGAAAAGCTTCCTTTATTGTAGCTATGTGGGTGTGGTACTTATAGGGATAGAATTATGCTTTGAGAGCTTTATTATTTACTTATTTAATAATATCGGATTATTTTAGCCCTTCCTAGAAACCTATATCTGTATTTTTTACTGCGTCAAATAATAAAAAAGTTTAATTAACATATCTGTATATATTTTTAACCGATCGAGTGAGGGCGTGTTATAAGCTTGACACGTTTGTCTGTTTGTCTGTGGCATCAACGGATGATCCGATTTGGACCCGGTTATTTTATATTTGCGTTTGGGCAAACGTAGTGTGGGACGCCCCCCTGCTAGATGGAGCGACGATCTGCGCAAGGTGGCTGGCAGCGACTGGATGAGAAGAGCCGAAGATCGGGCTCAATGGCGCGCCCTGGGAGAGGCCTATGTCCAGCAGTGGACTAGAATAGGCTGCTGCTGATGATGATGATGATGATTTTATATTTAATAGAGAATTTTGTCGAGAGTGTTCTTAACCATGTCTGATAAAAAATGGACCAGTGATTTCCAGGGTCTTGGAGTATCTTTGATGTCAGATGGGATCTCTGAGACGGTAATAGCTAGATGGTTCGAATTTGAGCTCAAATATTCAGGTTCATGGTGCATATCCGACATATGAAACCTTAAAGATATTATGATGACCAGAAAAAAGTACACAACAGTTTCAATAATGACAAGAATATTTCGACGCATCCTAAGTTAAACCACGTATCTACAAAACCCTAATTTTACAGGAGAGCGTTTTTAAGTTCAAAAATATTTTAAAACGTGATAATTCTGTTACTGTTTGCTCTACGATTGTGAAATTTTCTGTGGTATTACATAATTTTGCGTACTTTTGGATGTTTTTAATAAATGTTGTAAATATACCCTCGTTTCGGAATTATATCACTTACGTTGATTCACATTGGAAGTCTTTGAATGCATTTACACGTATGTGGACAGATACAAGGTATTACTTGGGATTTTGAAGATATCAAATACAATAACTAACCACTTACGCTATTTAACATTGTGACTGGTAATAAAGGTTTAACGTAAGTACCAATTACAACAGTACATTTTAATTGATTTCCATGTATAGACACGTAATACATGGAAAATATGTATCTAAGTAACTAACTAAGTACCTATCGAAATTATTTTTGGATCTTTGTTATGGGATTAGGTTAAGAAATAAAACACATACACGTTGCTAACACAGCACCGTTCCGCGTAGAACTGGGTATAAGTCACTTACCCTCTCGCCCCACTAACCGTAGGCGGCGCGTAATCACGGAACTGGTGGATGCGAGTATATACTTCGGAAGTAAATATAGTTACGATATAATACGTCTGCATAAAATCTTCAATACATACTTTTTTCAGTTTTTTAGTACACTATTATATAGATTCGGGTACCGTGAACACGAAAATCGTAAAGATGTATAAGGTCGTATCAGGCAGTTACGAGGTTTAACTTAGGGAGCGTCGATTTATGTTTAAGGCCATGGTGACCTTCCCTCATCTAGAATCTTGATGACGAGTAAAAAGTAAGGGGGTCATCATAATGGTACGTCGGGGGTTTCTTAAATTTTTAATTTAGAATTGTAGGTGATGGATGACATTTTGCTTGTGCTGTCAAATGTTTTTTGAACTTACGAGTATGTATACATGTATGTAAATACGATTTTAATATATGGCTTATATAAACAAAGGACCTACCAGTAGGTAAATCAAGCTTTTCCGCTATAGTTATTTTAAAACATAAATAATATATAAACTCTCACGTCTATAATCCCCGAGGGGGTAGACAGAGGAGCCACCTTCAATCACAGGTAGTTCCCACTTTTCGCCGTAAGATTTGAAGGACAAAGACAAAAGTAAAATAGAATACATTTTTGTTTATCAAAAATGTAGTTTATAGAAAATATATGGTCTAATACGAGTAAATATATAATCTAATCAAAACTTGTATGAGTATTCTCACTTAATGTACTTAGTAATAGGACTCCGGCCTCACATGACGTTAGGTCTTAGTTCGAAACCAAGGTACCAATGAGTTTTTCGGTCTAATATTTCTAACGAATGTAGATCCATTATTAATTTTTTGATTCAAGTCATGATTACTTTTTTGAAACCAATTAGGAATAAATCAATAAAAAAAGGAAAAAAAGATACAAGGACAATCATATGCATAAACTTATATATTGTCTTTTTAAAAATCATCTATAGGGGGCAATCCTAATTTCCGCTGTAATTACTACCCTGTTATTTCAACGGCTCAGTTCTCCCTGAACATCTATTCGTACTCACGAGTAGGTAGTAGATATAAATATTTACCAGATTAAAAGGCGTGCAAAGTCAAGAAAAGCAATGCAATTTGCTGCTGGGATCGTGCAGGGTAAACATGATTACCTGTCAGCGTATTTATCGAAGGTAATTTAACACTGTTTACCTACTTCGTCCTATTCAGGGGAACATACTGCGCAGGACATTGTCCCGCCCGAAAAGTAAACTAGAGCTTTCCAGTTGAGTTTAGATAAAAAAATATTCGTACTCTATGGCACACAAAAAATTAACAAAGGAAAGGAAACATAGAATGAGCGTACAAAGGCGGCCTTATCTCTCAGAGCGATATCTTCCAGGCAATCTAGGTGACAGTAGAATGACATTACTACAAGTTTTACCCTACCTAGAAGCTACTTTTGCAAATAAATTGTTACCAACATTAATCAATTGGCATTTAATTAAACTAAAACTAGGAAATAACGATGAAAGGAAATATATAATAAAATATATAATATACTCGTACAAGTTAAAAGTATTAAAGCTATGATGGGGCCATTTCAACTCCCATCCACAGCCTTTAAAAACTTCCCATCCTGAAACACACTGTCAACGCCCATAAAAATAATAGCTCGTCCACCCAATCGCCCGTCCGTCCGCCTGTCCAGTGGCACATTGCGCTTTATTTAATAGGATAGGTAGGAAAATACAACGACAGGGTTATTTGCTGATCTCGCACTATAACCTACTATATGATATTTCGTTTTTGGCAAAAAATCACGTAATTATAACAGCAACGTCGAGACGTGGGCAGAAAATAAAGAGAGACCCTTTTTCGGTTGAAGCCCGTCTTGAGAAAAACCCACCCAAACCCACTCACAGAAATCACGTAGCTCGATGTTGGAACTGCGAGGGGGCTGGCTTGGCTCTGGTACGACCCAGGTTAGGTATAGGTAAGTTACCTGGTTAAGTAAGTTTGTAACCACCATGTAACATACAAAGTAAGAAACATACACACTATGTTAATAGTACTTACTTTTTGATATTCACTGTGACAAAGTAAACTCACTCAATATTGTATGTAGGAGCAAGTGCTTATTACTTCTCTATGCTACCTCTGAGAATACTAGGCCACAGCTCAGAACTTCATGGCAACGTGAATGTTACACGGAAAGTGCATCTTACAGTGCTCATAAAGTTACAAAGCTGTGAGTCGACAGGCGGTTATATTACCTCTGGGAAAAGTTCCCCTTTGACCTTACCGACTGGATATTACTCTAACTTTGTAAATTAAGTTGGCTAAGGCTTTTTGTACACTGCTCCTGCCTCATTTACATTTCAGGCCAGATGACAAATTAGATACCTTATTTGCCGCAATTTCATCCGCAGAACTGCGTGATCTGCTAATAATTTTATAAGTACTTGTATTAGAGTATGGAAGTATTCACTTGTGATCGACTGTACTAGCACAGAGATAGAATAAGGTATAGCCAGGGTTTCGCAAGAAAATTCGTCGTAGGGTGTTTGACAAGTTTTGTAGTAAATAATTATATTGATCACAATTTCACGCTGATGAGTTACAAATAATCACGCTGAAAATCCCAATATTATAAATATCATCCTGAAATAACCAACAGCGCGGTGATGCCCTGCTCGTGGCGAATTATAATGAATTAATGATAAAGTATCATGTGTTAGTTAGTAGTTAGCGTTAGTAAGTTTGTTTCTTATGTGGAGTTGTTTCCTTACTTTTAAAAACTCCTTGATCGTGTCAGATAATATTATGCACAAGTCCCTTCATGGAATAAAGAAACCATAAAATATTGTAGCGTTTTCACTTACAGCTTATATTTGTATTTGAGTACTTAGCTATAATTCATAGAGTACTAGGTATTAGACACAGAAAAACTTTATAGGGTACTTACACAATACTTCAATATCACACACAATATAAAATAAATGTATTATCTACGGTACATATAATTAGTACCTAGGTACTCAAGAAAGTACCGAATATTTTCTTTTGTTATTTTTGAGTACTTATTTGCGTTATTTCTGAGTTACATGTACTTTCAGTACAAAATATATATGTATATATTTTCATTTGTTATTTTTGAGTACTTATTTGCGTTATTTCTGAGTTACATGTATATATTTATATATGTATATATTTTGTACTGAAAGTACATGTAACTCAGAAATAACGCAAATAAGTACCTACTCAAAAGTAACAAAAGAAAATATTCGGTACTTTCTTGAGTACCTAGGTACTAATTATATGGAATGGATTCACATCCCCATTACATATAGGTATGTACTTATAGGTAGATAAGTGTTTTCCTTGGAATTCTATTACCGACGACGTATTTTTAACGCTTAGACGCAGATGTGGCGTCAAAACTATAAAGTAACCAGTTTAAACAAACATTGAAGAAAATGTTTATACGGTGCTGTTTCACAATAAATATTAATGCGAATATATGTACGAACGTGAGAAAAATCATGGAGCTTTTGTGTTTTCTACTATCTCTCTACTGTAACGTGTCTTTATAATTTTAGCTTCAGTAGAATATCGTGTCTTGAGTGATATATCGTATACCTACCTACAACCAGTATACGCTTCTAAAGAGATCACAATACATATTGCATACTGGTAATAGGTATAGTATACCTATACCTATTACCATTATGCAGTATGTATTGTGATCTCTTTAGAAGCGTTCTGCAGGTCCGGTCAAACCAAATTGAGAAAAAATAAATTATATTTATTTTAAGACGAAAAATATTTCTTTTGAGAAAGGAACCCTTGGTGCGCGACTGCAACTCCTACTTGCTTGCTTGCTTATCGTATAGTTAGTGGCCAACCTATTTGTCAGAGTTGTTCAGGCCGTCGAACGACAGCAACCGAGACCAACTGCTTAACGTGCTTTTCGAGGCACGGAGGAGCTCAGATGAAATATGCCACTAGCGGTCACCCATCCAGGTACCGACCGCGCCAACGTCGCTTAACCTGCATGATCACTTTCGGACCGTGCTCGCAACTAGGCTAGAGCTCCTCGTACTTGGCCGATTTTTTTATTGTCTAACTCGACAAGCACATGTGCCACCTATGGTCACCATCGTTCATTGATATCTCATCTCACTCGAGCCTTGCTTCTTCGCAGCAGAAATAGATGAAACGTTGATACCACCACTGGCTGTTTCTGCACACTTCCATACCGCCTGCAACCAAAATCTTTTAAAATATAGGCAAAAAGCAAACTTTTAAGAGTTTGCGTTTTGGCTTGGATAAAGTAAATTATCGTTCTTTAACGAGCACTGAGAATATTGTCAAATAACAGGTAAGGTCAACATTAAGATTGTGATACGTACATACTGATACGTATTTTATCTAACTCTTTCACAAACGTCATCCAGTATCACTTCACTGCGCTTTTAAACCTATTAATCAAAGATTTTGAAATTCACCACTCTGTCAATTGCTCGCTGGAGAACTTTTTTAAGGAAACCGCGTCTGCCAGTTTGCTCATGCGATTTGAGAATTTTCCTATACATTAGTCGAGCACTAAAATGTCACATGTATGAAAACATATGTCCCTATATGACTCACGTCATTGTTCTAAAGGAGATTGTGCCATTAATAGTAACCTGATGGTTACTTTTATTTCAAAATGATTCACGATTGTGTGAATTCAAACGGAAATAATCCTTGATAGTAATACGTCATACGGGTATTTGTACGAGTATAGGTATGTGCAGTTGGTTTAGTGTTCGTTTGTTTTGTGTAAAGTATAATATTTTCGATTTAATAACTATATATACTCGTACATAAAGAAATAGAGATAATCAAACTTCCCAAAATCTCTCTGATTTGATCTCTTCGAAGAAATTGGATTCTTGTTCTCTATAAGTCTTTGTCTCTATAACACTTTTATACGTAAAAACATAACGAAGGTTTCACAAGCAATAGATTGAAATGGTCGGCATAGTCGCAGGTTCAAAACCTGCTTAAGGATATTATTTTATTTAAACTTTCTCTCTTAGATCATCATCTAATAGGCCCTCAAGGTTTGGTAATGTCCATTACCAAACGGGTTCGCACATTGAAATTGAAACACGACGTTTAGTAAGGACTAGTTTGTGTTATGGTTCTAAATATTTACAGTTGGACAACCGACACTTTGGACCAAAGGGGAAAAAAATCCCCCTGGTTCTACCATAGTTGGACATGGTTAAAACATGGGAAAAATAATTTCCAGTGGTCCTCCAACCAGTTGGACATTGCGGTTGTACCACGGGGAACGACCCGTAGAAAATTACCAAATGGCAGCAGTAGACAAAAATCCTTTGATGTGGATCTGGAGCCAGCACAAACGATACTAATAACACTCCGACAGCTTTTGACAACACATTTGGATGAACATTTCTATACAGGTACTGTTTACGTTTTTTCCTTTACGTTTTATAGCTTTTATTGCAAAGATGTCACTTTTACTGAAAGTGACATCGTGACATCACGAAATGAAAGATGAAATATGGTAAACAAATAGATTGATGGTCGATAGTTATGGGCCACCCGAAAAAAAGATTAAAGATTAAATGACTGAACGGAATAATATATAATTTAGATATTATGGTTATTCTCGGGAAATTACTGTATAGTTTGGTTGCCCACTTGCTCAGAAGAATCAATTTAAAGCAATGACATTTTTTCTGTAACTATGGAAAATTTTCATATGAGTTAGACGGTTATTTTTAGGGTTCCTTACCAAAATGGTAAAATAGGAACCCTTATTGTAAGACATACGTGTCCATCCGTATGTCAAAGCTGTATTTCTCAGGAACTACTAAAGCTACCTATCGACTTGGCATGCTTGCCCACATCTTATACCTACCGTACCTCACATACCGTACCGTACCTACAGTACCTCATATACACACTAATATCCTCATTCATACAAACAAACCCATTCATACATCACAACACACACACTGTTGCTTTCTTCGTCCGTGCAGTCACTGAGGGGCCAGCTGAAGATCAGCGCTGTGGTTTGCCACAGCATTGTACCCTTTTTGGCACTGTACCACACCAAATGTTCTGTGCTGCATGTATTAAACTTTGTATACTTCTGTATTGTGTTCTATATTCTGGTGTTTACAGCGCTAAATAAACGTTTTCAATTTCAATTTATAGGTGAAAAATAAGGATTTTATAGAACATAAATTTCAACCTGTCTGAAAGTGGGGTAGCTGGTGCATGTGTTGTGCCATATGAAAGGGCTTTACTTTCACATTACAAAACTATTTTTTATTTAATTTTATGTGACATAGTTGTTGACTTATAGCCAAAAATGTGCAAAAATAGACCTCCCTTCTTATCTCCGAAGTTTGCAAGCCGAAAAATCTGAAATAACTCAAACTCATAGATAATTTTCTATATTATATTACCAATAGAAAAAATAAAACGATGTTTCAAAACTTTACAGATTTAGGGAAATTAAAAAATATATATAATAATTTAACAACGATCTAATCTACAGGGAAAATAAAACTTATTTCTAAAGTTTCATATTGTTTTAGGAAAAAAATAAAAACTTATTTTTTTAAGATTTCTTCTGTGAACGGTATACTGTGTATTAAGTGGTACTTATACCCAACACATACCTCAAAATAATTATTTGTATCTAATAAAATACCTAACATCCTATACCTAGGTATTTTTGAAAAACTTTCTAAAGAATGATATTAAAGATACAGACAGGTTGAACGGCAATGTTTGTTTTTCAGAAACTCGCATGAAGTATTTTTATAACGTAGGTACCGTATAGAGGAGTGGGATGTATTTACCGGACCGCAAAATGGACGTAAAAAACAATCTTTTTATTGTACTCGTGAAGCACATAGAAATATGTCACGAAAGGGGAGACTGAGTATAAATTAACCACTGTGATAATACCATTATCGATAATACTCTCTGTTATTAATAACAAGATGCATGTTGAAGATTTTTTGCTCTTCATATTTACTGATGTAAGTAATCACTCTAAATTAATGGTTTAAGAAACCCCCGACGTACCATTGTGGATCCCCTTACTTTTTCCTGGTTATCATCAGATCCTCAAGATTCCAGATGTGGGAAGGTCACCATGGTCATAAACATTTGAGCTCAAACTCGAACCACCTAACTGTTACCATTCCAGAGATCTCATCATATTCCAACATCCCAAGATACTCCAAGTTCTTGGAAACCACCGGTCCAATTTTTATGAAACACGAACAATTTTTAACAGATAAGAACACTCGATATAATAACTAAGCCAATCCCTGGAAACGAGGTTCGGGGTTTTAACGATTTCGTCAATTGTGACAAGTTTACCAATAACAAAAAAATATATTTAGCTTCTACACAGTTATGACTACAACACTATGAACGTATTTTTTTATAAAACAGTGCCAAATGGCGGTAAAAAAATTGTCAACTTCATCAAAAACTTAAAAAAGGCATGTTTCTGTTTTAAATCTTGATGATAAACCAAAGAAAATATCAAAAATATATTACATTGAGCCTAGACACAAAAGTATGAAGAATGTAACAAAGGCATAACATAATTTTAATATACATCTACAAAATAAATATAAACCTTCAAACTTTCTCCATTTTTGCCGTGCCGATCTTCATACAGTTTTCTATGGGGCGGACACTGTTTCAAATAGAGTATTTGTTGAATGCCTCCGAACAAATTAAATCAGTCGGCCGGCAGCGTCCAAGGAGAGAGCACGCCGGTTTGAGCTTTCCAAACAAAATACGAAAAATAGTGTCTGTACACGTCGTACAGTTTTTGAGTAAAAGGTTGCAGGTGAGTTTTATTCAAAATATTGTTTCAATTCAACAGCTGATGATTTAATTTTTCTCATTGTATTTCTAATATTTTCTGTCTGTTTTTAGAAATGGGAAAGAGAAAAGAAAAATATAGATCCAAAAAAAGAACTGCATTAAAAATCTCTTTTTTTGTTACTGGAGCGATCGACTTCAAAATCGACATCTGAGGGTCCGGGTGGACTCCGAACACGAATCTTTAAGAAAAAGTGGCCGCCATTTTGAACTTTTTTGTTACTGGACCGATCGACTTCAAAATCGATATCTGAGGATCCGGGTGGACTCCGAACATGAATCTTTAAGAAAAAGTTGGAAAAAGTGGCCGCCATTTTGAACTTTTTTGTTACTGGACCGATCGACTTCAAAATCGACTTCTGAGGGTCCGGGTGGACTCCGAACACGAATCTTTAAGAAAAATTGACCGCCATTTTGAACTTTTTTGTTACTGGACCGATCGACTTCAAAATCGACATCTGAGGGTCCGGGTGGACTCCGAACACGAATCTTTAAGAAAAATTGACCGCCATTTTAAACTTTTTTGTTACTGGACCGATCGACTTCAAAATCGACATCTGAGGGTCCGGGTGGACTCCGAACACGAATCTTTAAGAAAAATTGACCGCCATTTTGAACTTTTTTGTTACTGGACCGATCGACTTCAAAATCGATATCTGAGGGTCCGGGTGGACTCCGAACACGAATCTATAAAAAAAGTGGGGAAAAGTGGGCGCCATTTTGAACTTTTTTGTTACTGGACCGATCGACTTCTAAATCGATATCTGAGGGTCCGGGTGGACTCCGAACACGAATCTTTAAAAAAAAGTGGGAAAAAGTGGGCGCCATTTTGAACATTTTGGTTACTGGACCAATCGACTTCAAAATCGACATCTGAAGGTCCGGGTGGACTCCGAATACGAATCTTTAAAAAAAAGTGGGAAAAAGTGGCCGCCATTTTGAACTTTTTTGTTAGTGGACCGATAGACTTCAAAATCGATATCTGAGGGTCCGGGTGGACTCCGAACACGAATCTGTAAAAAAAATGGTCGCCATTTTGAACTTTTTTGTTACTAGACCAATCGACTTCAAATCGGACCGGACCAATCGACGAAAATTTCATCTTTTTGTTAAAAAATATTCAAACTTTTAACGCTATTATTATAACAAGTTAAGTACATCAAACATCAATCAGTTATCAGTTGTGATTTTAAAAATAAAATCCGTTTACAGTGTTAATTGCCTTTTTATTCTATTTTATTCGTATTGACATCAAACTATTATAAATTTTATTTTTATTTATTTATTAAGAAAATTACAAAAGACCTTAAGATAATCGGTTCACAACACGTAAGTAATAACACACAAAACAATTTTACATCTCTGTACGGGTACGAATTCTCAAAGATGTAGGTGCAAGTTTCGTGTAATGCGATTGCGGTTCGTGTCTGTGTGAGTGGCTCAGTATTCGCTAATATAATATAAAATAAATATAATACATCTTATACCTGACTTCCACTTTATCCACTTTTTTACAGACTCTTGTTCGGAGTTCACCCTGACCCTCAGATATCGATTTTGAAGGCGATCGGTCCAGTAACAAAAAAGTTCAACATGGCGGCCACTTTTTCCCACTTTTTTTTACATATTCGTGTTCGGAGTCCACCCGGACCCTTAGATATCGATTTTGAAGTCGATCGGTCCAGTAACAAAAAAGTTCAAAATGGCGGCCACTTTCCCCCCTTTTTTTCACAGATTCGTGTTCGGAGTCCACCCGGATCCTCAGATATCGATTATGAAGTCGATCGGTCCAGTCACAAAAAAGTTCAAAATGGCGGCCACTTTTCCCCCCTTTTTTTCACAGATTCGTGTTCGGAGTCCACCCGGATCCTCAGATATCGATTTTGAAGTCGATCGGTCCAGTAACAAAAAAGTTCAAAATGGCGGCCACTTTTTCCCACTTTTTTTTCAGATTCGTGTTCGGAGTCCACCCGGACCCTCAGATATCGATTTTGAAGTCGATCGAACCAGTAACAAAAAAGTTCAAAATGGCTTTGAACTTTTTTCAGACCAATTATCTTGTAATATATAGATAGATATTGTGTAGATTAGTTTAATACAGCGAACTACGCCTACATAAGAATTACTTACTTGTGGAAATATTTCATTTTTGTAAAACTATAAAAATAGTATGTATAATAATGAATGTTATTGTATAATCTATTTATATTATAACGTAAATATTATGTTTTTGTAAAAAAAATATTTAAGGATTTAACGCTATTATTATAACGAGTAAAGTACATCAAACATCAATTAGTTATCAGTTGTGCTTTTAAAAATAAAATTCTGTTTACAGTGTTAATTATCGTTTTATCCTATTTTATTCGTATTGACATCAAACTATTATGAATATAATACATCTTATACCTACATCACGCTGACTTCTGAAAATATTCACATACGACATTTCATTCTGGTGCGCGCGCGACCGGCTCCGCATGTGTGCGGCGGCACGCAAACATTTGTCAAAAACGCAATTTCGCTCGATTGCCTGGCCTGTTACCGGCCCTTAAATTAGAAAAACCGGGTCAAAAAAATTAAAAATCCGTTCCTTGTCGTCGAACACTTGTCAAGTTATGATGCCACATACAAACAGACAATCAAAGAGAAAACAGACAGACAAATGCATCAAACTTTTAAACACTCTCCCTCGATCGGTCGGGGGTTAAAAACACGAGTTATCATGTGCCGTAGCTTACAAGAAAGTTTCCAGAAACACGAAGTTTTTACAAGCGTTACCATGGTAACGCACTCGTAGTACAAGGCTACAAGCGTCCAGTAATAGGCCACAGGTCTATGACCAACGGTATTTTCTAGGAATTTGAAAATTGGAGTGGTCTATTTTAAGTATAAATACTAAATATTCCGTCTTCTTTCTTGACTGATCCCAGAATCTTTCTCAATATCTTCCTCCGTCACCAGGAGCCTATTTTCTTCCTTTAAGGTTAGGATCCAAGTCATGCATCCATATATCCAGATATATTTTTTTTATGTATAACTAAACCCGCATTTGACCTCGATCTCGCCTGATGGTAAGCGACGATGAGGTCGACGATGGAGCATGCGGGTCCAGTAAATGCCTATTCACTCTGGCCTTGAAGATCCCAAGGTTGTAGTTTTCGGGAAATACAGACGCCGGCAGGCTGTTCCATTCCTTAGCCGTTCGCATAATGAACGAAGAAGCAAATCGCTTCGTAAGAACAGATGGGATATCAACAACATAAGGATGGAACCCCTCCCCGCGCCTGGTAGTCCGAAGGCGGAATGGACATGCTGGAATTAGGTCGTGCAATTCCGATGCGCACTCTCCGAAATGTATCCTATAAAATACCGATAGACAGGCAACCTTGCGCCGATGTTCCAGACTTTGCAGTCTAGCCTCCACCAGCGATTCGTCACCTATAAGGCGCTTAGCGCGTTTCTCCACTGAGTCAAGGGCAGCCAGTTGGTACAGATTGGTGTGATGACAAGTTTGTAGATTTCGGATCTACCTTAGTATTTCTGCTCTGTAACTTAAATAAATAACGTAAATCTATTTAATAGTAACGTAAATAAAGTAGTGGCTCTATGCTAAATACTCGTATTCCATATTAAAGTATAAATCAAGTAGATATATACTCTATGCAATAAGTATACTTACTCGTACTTTGTTATTATTTTTCCCCCATTAAATAATTTACTTAGGAACAGAATCATATTTTTTGTTGAATAAAGATAGCCCACGCTCATAGACATCTCACTGTATTATTATTAGAGGGTTTTTGATGCGCTGGTAACCTTGAGTAGGTACTTACGAGTGCCTCATATGCCAGTAATTACGCTGTCTCTCTCACCCTTCAAACCAAGACACAGAAATGCAAGCATATCTGCTTTCCGGCAGAAATAGACAAGAGGGTACCTCCCTAGGCGATTCTACACACAGTGTGTAAGAAAAACCACCATACTTAATTTTTACAGAACCTATAACACTGTGACCTTGACACTCACACCATTCTCTCACTCATTCACTTACTAACATATACTGACCTGACATAACTAAGCAAAGAATACAGGATAGCAAAGCAGCAGATAATATTTCTGCTTCCGCAATATATCTTTCCTATTTGTAGTAAGTCGGAATTCTTAATTGGCTACATGTCATACATTTGTGATATAATTATACTTGTATGTATATTTAATAATTAGGTAAAAGGCTATGCAGTTTGCGGAAATAAAACATTTATTTCCTTGTAATAAAAATAACCGAACAATTGTTTTACCCCAATCTTCTCTCTAAATTGTTGCGGGATACTGTACTCAGGGAAACCACGATACACGTCAAGCTACCAGTGGGAAATACAAAATTTAAGGTGAATGCCTTCTTGCAATTTATAACACAGTTTTAACATTAATGTTAAGTCGAGTTCATTTTTTGACATGGAATCTATTTCATATCTTACACACTCACTTTGTACTTGGCGGAACTTGTGTCAAGTCACCCTGACGAAAGTGTGTACTTTCAGCATACCACTAGCTCTTGAACTATTTAACCTTTCAAAATGGAAGTTATACCATTGGATAGAGTCAAGGCGGCCCCGTTCTAACGATACCTAACAATAATTGAAACATTGTTTTCCCGCAACAACATTATCTATTATCTATAACAATTATTATCTGTGGAAATTGCTCTTTGTAGGTATATCGTTACCGGCCAAACTCGATTTCAGGACGAACTAGTTTTGCCTAGGCCAAAATAATTCTCCTATGTTCGTTAAGATTAACTGGTATAGTCTAGGCCAAACTAGATGATTCTAGTATGAACACGAACTCTCCAGGATAAACTGGTATGGCCTAGTGTAAACTAATTTCGTCTAGTCTAAGCTAATAATGCAGATAAGTAATGTTTCTTTTAGGCATCTACTACTTAATTATTTGTTTATGGCGATAGAACGATAGCAGTTAATTAGTAGTCCTGCAATCGAGTTTGGCCGGTCACACACAATCGTCACATTCAATCTTCAAATGCAATTTTGTCGACTGTGTGTACCGTTACCTATAACTGCGCCACCCACTCTTTCGAAATCATCAAAGTCCTTAAAGAAATTTCGAGTCGCGACTCTTTTTGACTCCCATGACAACCTTTTTTAATGTCGAACCTTACCTTTTAATTGCCTTCGATGTCGAATAAATATACACCTTTGTTGAATTCATTCCATTTTCAATTCACTTACCCTTAACGTCTCCCATATTACATGTCCAGAGTAATACGCCACAAGCATTGTTTTAATTTAATAACGGTCACAATGTCCCCCTAGATTTGTCGCAGCAAAGGAAAAAAGGAAATGTGTTACGTCAGCCCTAGGGAGTTACCTACCACCAGTTTCTTTATAAAAGCCGCAGCAGGGAACATTGGTCTTCACAAAGTTAGGAACAGCCGTAAAGACATCTGTTCTGTTAGATTTCTAGTACATAGTGATTATGGTCATATAATATTTTATTTTTTGATAGTGCAAAGAAATGTAAGTATAAGACATAACATAAGTAACATAGTAAGACATAATTATAGTGCTGCAAGGTTTTTGTGAACTTTCTTAATTATCGTAAAAATAATCCGATAGATTAAGATGTGGCTGTAGCGAATCCCCGTCTTTTATGTGCCTTAATTTTATTATTATATTGTACAATGGACAACACAAATCAGGCTATACCCATTAATACTTTGTCGCTTTAACTTATTACATTCATACGAATGGCAAGAAAGCACAACAAAAAAAATTTAGACAGGTTGTCACCGAGTATAGCTTGATATGTCTTCCCTGTACCTTGTACGAGTATTTGTATGCTAATTGTAACTGTATGCTAACGAACTAAAGTCCTAGACGTGGGAAAGCGGGTTGCGACGCTAAAATGGCGATGGGCGGGACACTTGGTTAGACGTGGTGACAGTCGGTGGACCAGAGCCCTCTCTGAGTGGTAGCCAAGGTTGGGGAAAAGATGAGTAGGTCGTCCAGCAGCCAGATGGGCGGATGATATCACCAAAGTCGCATCGAAGACCTGGATGCGACTAACACAGGATCGTATAGGGTGGCACAAAAGAGAGGAGGCTTATACCCTGCAGTGGGACGACATGGGCTGATGATGATGATGATGATGAATTGTAACTGATAGTAATTATATATAAGTTGTTCCTTTGGTTATGCATTAACTTCGACACTGTACTCAGAACATCGAAGTAGCTATTTTCCATTTTGTCACATTTTTTAATTTTATAAAAAAAGGATTTTTATTTTCATACAAACTAAATGCCTTGCCTTAAATTACCTAGTATGTCATACTCTTTATCCGAGCTGGCAACGTCGCATTTTGATTAATTTTAACTTGACAGTCATGACATAAGTTATTAGTGACATGCGTAAATGATAGGCAAATAGTTTGTTGTTGTTTTGTTTCAGGTTTTCTTACGGGTATAAATATAGACCGTTACTCATTGTATAATTAATTAAATAAAATAACAAGTATCTCGAAAACGAAGCGTTTACGAGGACCACTTCCATTGTCAAATATATTATGTAAAAGTTAAAGAAGTGTTTGGCGATGTTAATGCATATTAATATAGTAATATTATTAAGTTAATGCATATTTGTAGAATAATAAAACTTGCGATATAATTTTATTGAAGGGTAATTCAAGTTTTACAACGGCATATTAAGAGTTTACCCCGAGAGAAACTAGCGCCACTCCCGAAAAAAAACTTTCTCCTTATTAAGATATTTATCAAAAAATTAAAAGTAGAATTTTTCCACCAATGAAGAAGAAGTATATAATAATGGTTTTGTATTCTCATAGTGAAACTATAAGAAGTGGAAAGCCAATGTGTCAAAAGTGGCCAGTTTTAGTGCGTATATTTGCCGACTGTTCTAACGGTGACGGAAAACATCGTGAGGAAACCGGCATATCTGAGGATTAAAAATAAGTTTCCGACGGGGTGTGAAATCAACCAATCAGCACCGGGCCCTCTCGGTGGATCATGGCCCGTAACCCTCTTATAGCTAGGACAGGCTGATGAGATCGTAGAACAATCCTACTGTCCACTTTTTTGATAAATGCCTTATTTCAGAAGAAAGGTTTTTTTGTCGGGTGTGGCGCTAGTTTGAGATTAATGTAAGAATAATTTTAATAGTAAGGAATAATTCCTACGTCTTTTTCATGTAGTACATAACCGTAATGTTACATAGTTTTTGTTTCCAAATTATTATTATTTGGGGACTCAACTAATAGAAAGTTGTTTACCTATTAAACTGCCATTTAAACTGTGAAAGGTAATTTTAAGCAAGTAGGTACCTACCTACCTAACCTACCTTACTAAGTTAAGTAAGGTGGTCAGTTTCGTGTTGTTAATATAATTTCTATGATGTAAGTAGGTCTAAACAACAATCGAATTAACAGTAATGCGAATTAGACAGCTATACGTATATATAACCCTTTGTAGTATAATTTTGATAAGCTGTGGCAGCTAATAATGCGATTTATTTTTGTTTCAGAAAGCACTAGCAAAATGAGTAAAAAACTTTACATATTACTTATTCTTATCGTCTCTACCGAAATTACTTTTGGAAAAAACAAAAACAGAACAAAGATAATCGATACAAAAAAACTAAATCATTCAAAAAATGATTCTTCTAACCGTTCTAAAAGATCAGATAATGAGAAATCACTATGGGTAAGAGACAAACTAGTTCCTAACTCAAATTACGACGATAGAGTGGTTAGTGATAAAAATATTGTTAAAATGGAATTAGTTCCGCAGTTTTGGGGAAGTAGAGGAAGACGGGATAGTTCATCTGCAGAATATTATAATCAAAAGGAACACCCAGTAACCACCGCTGACCACAAACATAACAAGTGTAAACTATGCTATAAATATCTACCCAATCTTAATGATGCTAGTTACGAATACACAAAGGAAAGACGAGATGAATCAGTTTCTCCCTTTTGGGGTAATCGAGGCCGAAGGAATTCTGAAGAAAACTACGATGCTGATTATTCTGTTCCGGATCCTGTTGTGGGCAATAGGGACAGAAAACAGGAAAATGATCCATTTTGGGGAACTAGAGGTCGAAGATTAGATGATTCAGATAAAAGTCGACAGAGACATTTAGACAATCCATTTTGGATTAGCCGCGGTAGACGTGATGATGTAGAACCATTCTGGGGAAACCGTGGTAGGAGAGAAGAAGCAGAACCTTTAAGGTCAAATCGTGGCAGAAGACAAGAATCTGAACCATTTTGGGGTAATCGTGGGCGAAGGAATGCAATTGATTTATTCGATAACCGACGTTCACAAAATGATCTTAAGGAATCTTTATTAAATGCCATAAGTACAGTAGAAAATGATATATACAACCTCTCAAGATTTCGACGAAGTAAAGATATGCCACCAAGCTCCTTTTGGGCTAATAGAGGAAGAGATAGCCAATTAAAATACTTATTTAACGGTTCAAGATATAAATTTCAAATACCAGGATTCATTAACAGGGAAGCTAGTCATGGATTTGGAGAAAATCCAACACAATCCAGTACCGTTCACGGTGATAGAATTTTTGCGGAACAGCCACGTTACATTTTAGTTGAAAGAAGTAGCCGTTCGTCCTCGGAAGACGATCCTTTCTTTATTTCAAGAGGAAAAAAGAAGTTTCACAGCTTTGAAATAATTGAAGCAGCGAGAGATAGACGAGGTGCAATAGAAGAGTTAGTAAAATCTGTACGAAATGATCCGTATTATATAGCTCGGGGTAAAAAAGACATTGATCATACAAACATTAGAAATTCAACCGTATTAAAAGAAGAACTCGTTAAAGCGAAGGAACTCATTTGTGCTACTCTTGATTTTCTGACACTTAATAAAAATGAGGCGAATAAGGTGAAACGGGAGGTTAATGACAATGATAGAGATAGAAGAACGATACTGAAGAAACTTGCAGCACAACTACAAATTGATCCGTATTTCGTTAGCAGAGGCAAAAAAAATGAAGATTCTGATGACAGTAATGATAAATTAGAAGACTTAATCAGTGAAATATCTGCAAAATGCCATTAACTGAAAAGTATAATAAATTAAATACTAATAAAGGAAGAGTCAATTTCTATTGTACAGTGGATCATATATACCTATAAGTTTTTTTCTGTTTAACAAAGCTGAATATAACCGTTCGGTCTCACTATACCACTGACCCATAAACCACAGTTTAACTGAACTATATTCCTAGTGACTAAACCACTTTACGCTGAAAATTTTCAGTTATCTGTAAATGAACAAATCTAATATGGTCTACTGTATAGTACATATTAATTAACACAATATGGATTTAATGTTTATATTATAAGAAATACGTAATCTAGATATCTTTGTAAGTTATTACATAACTTTAAATATCATCTCTCATCGATGAACTATATATGGTAACTATATGTACTTAACATGTAGAGATAATAAGGTCATGATGATCAAAAGTATTTTTAGATTAGAACCCTGATACTTTGTATTAGTATAATTGTTTTGCGTAATAAACGTCATGGTGAAATTGGAAAAGAGTTTTTTCGACTAATATGGCCTAAGTATACAGTCAGTTGTTTACATAATATGTAAATATGTTTTTTAAATTATCAGCAATGTTTTTATTTCAGGTTTTCATAGGTAGTATAAAAACATTTACATGAGCAAACATTTAACCCTCGATTAACTCGCGAATTATCTCTACTTTTCATAGAAAATTGACCTAGTGTTAGTGTTAACCTGAGAGTCTTTAGCGCAAGCAGATAAAAAGAGAAACCGAGAGATCAATACAAAAACTTGACATATGTAGCAGCCATTTTCAGTGGGTAACCCCTTTTTGTAGAGAAATGATCACATTTTATTTTAATCTAACTACAGAAATTATCCATCAATAATTATATATCCACAATACGACTTAGTTGAGAAGGTAAAGGAGAATCTGTAAAATAAAATACGGCCGTATTAGTGATATCATTTTATTCAGAAATATGAATATACTCGTAGACAAATGACAATTCAAACATTTTGTAGTTCTCACAAAAATTGTTGGGGCGGGTAAAAATTCGAAAAAAGAATTGAGCAATTACAATTATTGGGTAGTTTTATTGTATTATACTCGATATTTATTTTGAAGAATGATTGACAGCGGATAAAGTGGAATATATAATTAAATTATGTGATAAAGAAATCGAATAAATAAATATTTTGAGCTCGAATATTTATCGCCCGCAGCTACTACATCGTCGTTGATACATTGTGGTATGTATTATGAGCTTCATATTAAGTAAATCTGTTTACTAACGGATTTGTTCATGTAAAATATCGTAATAAAAGCAAAAGTATGTATATTAGATTAGATTAGCGGGTAAAATTTTACATATCTGCTTCACTGAAAAATAAAACGCCCTTCCGCTGTCAACAAGTAGGTTTTTTTACATGGTGGGGTCAGATTTTGAGACTTATAAGATATCATCTACATGTAGACACGTACCTACTCACTAAAAGGTATATCTTGAAATTGGACATTAAAAAGCGAATAAGAATTTCGAGACAAATATGTACCTATTTATCTTTATCAATAATATCTATTATAATAAGTCCTGTAACATGAAATTGTACTTTAGTGTGAGATATTTTGTTTATTAGGTGTATGTAAGTATAGAATGTTATCAAATTCATTAAAGATTAAATGTTGACATATATATTTATATAAAATACACTTTTACCAAAATATCGTAGGTAGTAGGTAATTCAATGAAAATATTTTTTTATTAAATTCTGTGAGTTATGTTTAACAGATTTAGCACGCCTAAAGCATTATTGATTAGAAATGGATAAATTCTAAAATTCTACTGTATAAATGCCTACATACACAAAATACTTAGTATTAAATCCAATAAGTATACATCACATCTATTCAACAGCAATATAATCTTGGATATTAAAATACAAATATTTGATATGGAATATATGAAAATAGACATGTGTAGATGTAGGTAGTTATCGGTGTCAATGAAACAACCACTATATAAGAATATAAAACGTTGTACATTCGTATAAATAAGGTACTATTCCCTTGATTCCGTTACTTTCATCTAACTGAAACAGAGTTTAATTCGATAATTATTATTATATTTAATTCTTATTAAGTATGTGACGAATTAACAAATAACTATAATAAGTATATATAGGATTCTGTTTATAATTCTACGTACTTTATAGAAGAAAATATCAAAATTCGCTGCAACAGACCATAAACACGATATCCAAATATTAACCATACAAATTTCTTTAATACTGTATTTTTTTAACAATTTTCAAAAAGTGTTATAGAATATACGGTTCATAACAATAACACTACAATGCTACAATGACAAAGTTATTTATGGTGAAATTTGACATTTAATGTCTTACCTAGCTACAGTAATAATTATATATTATCGTTAATAATCTCAAAATAGTACATTTTATCACGCTCACCAGTGCAACACATAAATTGGATTTATATAATGAAGTATATGTGCTAGAATAATTCATTCATTATCATTCCACGCAATTTAAACATTTGATAGATATCTCTGAATAATTTTCTACTGCAACATAATGTGCAAAGCATCTGAATATTTATGAAGTTGTTACAACTTTATTATTTAGCAACATCTATAATTAAAAACAAAGCCGGAATAGGTACTAACGTTCACATTTAACGAAAAACATTAAACATACATAAGATCGTCCGATAATAACTAACATCTGACATATTTTGCTATGAATACAACATGAAACATAAAGAACCAATACACTTTTCAGCCCCTCGCACTTGCACTGTACTGAATCAACCTAGCCCTGTTTTGTTTTGGAATTTAATTTTAGCAATATTTATCTCGATAATTTAACGGTTTCAATTAAGTGTTTTTAAAAGACTTCAAATTACTAAAGTGAAGTACTTACGTTATAAAACTAAATGCTTTGCTAAGTATGATTACCGGTGCAAGTGGAGGAGACTTCAATTCCTATTCTCCATGACGCCTTCCTTTGAAAGCGTTGGAAAGTATTCTATCCTTGTGGGCTACGAAATTCGTTCAGACTCTCCAGAGGAGGAGATGATTGGTCGAATCCTCTCTTCCTGCATCTTCCGTCATGGTTGCGCTCCGAAAATCTTCATAGCCATCTCCGCCAGAAATGATCAGGGTTTCTTTGTTGTTATCGGCGCTTTCTGTTTGTTTTTGAAGTTTTTCTGCGTTAGTAGAGCGGCGTCTCAGAGTTTTTGTTTTCAAGTTAGCTTGTGTATGCTTTGTATTTGGTTGCTTCTGTTGCGTTGGATTTTCAACAAGTGTAAGGAATCTGACATGACCGGTGTGTCCGTAAGTTACTCCTGGAAAATGAAATCAATGATTACTTTAAGTGCTTTTAGGGTTCCGTACCTAAAGGGTAAAAAAGGAACCCTTATGGTGAAACTTCGATGTCCGTCCGTCTGTATGTCACAGCTGTTTTTCTCAGGAACTACTAAGTCTATATATTTAAATCTGAAATCATTACTATTGATAGAAGGTGTTGTACAAGTTACAAGTACAAGTACAAAAAATATAGCAAAGTCCAAAACGTTTACGGTTTTTGAGAAATGTAACTGATATATTTTAAGGGGGAAAATGTTATTAGCCGATTTTTAAAATTTAAATGGGTTCTGAATTTGAGGGTCCAAATTTAAAAGTCAAAAAACTGGGGCAATTATGATGTCGTAAGAAAGGGCTTCGTTTGCATATCTTTAAACTATTTTTTATTTTATTTTATGTGTTATAGTTATTTTATTATTGGCCAAAAATTTGCGAGAAAAGAACGTTCCCCCCTTTCATCTCCGAGCTTTGCAAGCCGAAAAATCTGAAATAATCCTGACTCATAGATAATCTTCTATATTTTACAGGAAAAATAAAACGATTATATTTAACGACGAACAATTTGAAATATTTAGTACTGATAGAAAATCTGTAAACATGCATGGTTTTTGAGTAAAAAAACAAAAAAAAGAATAATTTCTTTTGAGAACGAAAACCTCGGTGTGCGATTCCGGAATCGCACTTGGCCGGTTTTTTAAAATGAATTTAAATGTAAGTAGGCATACAAAATTTGTATTACTTAAGGTACAAAGCACTTTCTAAGCGACCAATTTTAGGTAATAGAATAGCATAATAGCACTTATATAGCATAACTCTCACGTCCATCATACCACCACCTTCATCATAGGTAGTTCCCACTTTTTGCCTTAAAATTTGGTGGACAAACGTGATAGGTGGTGAGCCTATCTAGTCTATACTAGGTGTAGAATGGTATCCACTAAGACCCTTGGTCACCTCGTACGATACCCACGGGAAGAGTTGGGGTGGGTTATTCTTTATGGCCGACACGACTCATACCTGTAAACTGAGGCACAGTAAATACGCCAGTTCGAATATTGGGCGAGTTGTGCAATGGTGCTGTTAGAAGCACGCCTGCACTGGTCCCAACCCACAAGGTCTCGCGATGAGCCAGTAAAGCTGTTACACGGAGACATGCAGCTTTGTGCTGACGAATTATGTCATCGCAGCCTGCAACAGAAACAGAATAAACAGTACCTACATTATGTAACAAGAGCGCTAAGGCCCACATTGTTTCCCGAGTACTAGGTAACAACCTGTCGAGCCTAGGAGAGTGTCAAGCATGATACACTAGCTGCGAAACGTGATATTCGCGCACGTTATACACACGATACTTTACGTAACACCTATGAGAGGGCATAAAAAAATTCAGAAAACATTATACTAATTGAAATCACTTTTTTTGTAAGCGGCATAATTACACAATACAGTGAGTATTTAAAAACTATTAATTCCTATATTTGTCTATTGTATGAAATACTAGTACCTACTTATTATTAATACCTACTTAGGTAAGACATTAGTAACTATAATGTCTGCGTTTGTTTTACCACAAAGTAAGCACACTCATCCCAAGTAATGTTTATTTGATCGACTCGTTTTATACCTGTTAGGACTAAAACCTCAGAAATAAGATGAAAAATGGGCAATCCAATGTAAGGCATACGTATATATAGTACTCTATGGTAAAGCGCTTAACGAACTTCTTCCTTTTCTCTACAGCGCCATCTCTCGCAAATGGGCCAAATTATCAGAACATGTGGGCGAGCATCAAAGTAAGGCTAAAACAGACTCAATGAAAATCATACCATGCAACATTTTAGTAACTTGCGGAGTAATGTTGACCTCCGCCAGTTGTTCGCGACTGGTGGCGTTGTAGCAACGCAGTTGAGCTGCGTTGTGTAGAGACAACCATATCGTCCCTCCAGCCACGGCCATGTGGCTGATCGGCTTCGTCTCTGAACTTATTTGGAATGTTTCGTCCACCTGCAAATAAAACGAAGAATAGGAATTAATAGTACTTATTATGTTAGAAAGCGAACGTAACCTATTTTCGTCTCTTCCCTGGCAGTGGCATGTGTCCGATTACTTGGGGACTACTCTTCACGTTAATAGGGCAGGGACGTACGTGGAATAACATCCAGCGCCAGGACGATCTGTTCTGGGTTGTCACGTGACTTAAATACTACTCATTCCAAGTCTTTAAATATTTACGGATTGTTAGGCAGGCTGCAATTATTCCTCATTGATACCTATCTACATCTAAATAAAGATTTCTAGGCAACTTTAATCGACTGCTAGCGCCATCTATGATTTCTGAAGCGAAGTTACATGTAGATAAGTTGTGCAACAAGAATTCGAATTGTTCCGAACCTGCAGTGTATGCGGGTTTATGATCTTGATGGAAGCGTGTGTGGCGCACCACAGTTTGCCTCCTGACAGCAGCATGCTGCCCACAGGGCTGCTGCCTGTTCCCACGGGCAGTGTTACCCGCTCCATCCAGGACCCATCTGAAATTCAAATTAATAACCTGATCATACTGTACCTATACCTATAGAATACTTATATTGGTTTGTCGACGTAAACTATAAGCCAGGTAAATGCTCGTTGCCATTTAATATGTTTGAGGAAGCATGCTAAAGACAGAAGGATCATCATCATTGATAAAATTTATGGTTTTATTCACTGATCAAAGAAATTCTGTAATGATAAAGGGTTAGTAAAAGACGAGTTTATGTAATTTACATGGTCTTTCAGGTTTGTAATATTATTATCATCATCATCAGCAGCCTACTCTAGTCCACTGCTGGACATAGGCCTCTCCCAGGGCGCCCGATCTTCGGCTCTTCTCATCCAGTCGCTGCCAGCCACCTTGCGCGCGCTATCCATGGGAGGTAATGCCATAATCGCCACGCTAGGCCTGCGGGTTGGCGATCGCAGTAGCCGGGTCACTTGCCCTGATGACGCTGCTGCCCGTCATCGTGCTTCTGGTATTTTAACCCAGCCAGAATTTGAGTGGTTATACCGCCACTAGTCGGTCGCCAGGGACTCGTTCGCTAATCGGCAGGATGCACCACGTGCAGGTGAGTTTGGCATTTGGAGGTCTAGATGTTGGTGACCCCTTACATCCCAATATTATTATAAACTATTAAAATTTAAAAATACAATAGTTACCAATGTCTCTACAGTACACGACAAGATCACCGTTCCCAAGTGCAACAAAAACTTTCCCCTCCACGAATCTGGAACGATATAGAAAAGTTTCATTGCATAAGGGGGTAGGAAGAATTATGTTGGGTTGGGTGAACAATGATAATAGGTGAGCGAAGTTCGAAATAACAGAATTTATTTCGAACTTATCTTTACCTGTTTGTTCTTTAAACGTTCCTTGTGATTTAACGAACGATATTTTGCTCGACCGTACCGCAGATGTAGCAAAACATCGTCGTTGATGACTCATTCTAAGTATATTTATAAGGAAGAATAAAATAATTACTTCGCTTCAGCAATAAATAAAAACACTATGATAATTCGCTTAAACATTCGCTTCTTCTCGATTTTTTTTCTTTCGCACTTTCTTTTCGCATATTATGTAGGTAATTATTTATACTTAGGTGTTAAGAACAGGAAGGATATGCTAGTGAACTTGTAAATGTATTTTTGATTCTCTGATGTTAATCGCGTTTAAACAAAGTTAAACTATAGATAAAGGCCGTGACTCCGAAATATCAACAGGGCACAAAATAATATACACCTGTGAATTTCAGGTTCTACAATTTTCAGGCTCACGAAATGTAGCGTAAGAACGAAGAATTTTATTAAAAGATTGATAAAGACAGCTAAATTATTCACTATCTAATTCTTACAAGTTTATTCAAACTTTAGTTTACCGAATTTTCATATAAAGCGATCGCCACCTTAACGAGTATAAGGCAAAAACTCACACGATGGAATGAATACCGGAGGTATGTTGCAGCTTGATCTTGTTTTTCTTGATCCTGATATTATCCAGGCAGTTGTATACATGAATACAACCGTCTTCGGTTCCCAGCCACATCGTAGGCTGATTAGCTGTTGTGCCGCTATCTTCCGAGGACTGGCGGCTCGCCGGTGATGAAAACGTCCCTGCGGTTGTAAAAGTGTAATCATGGAACAGACTTTATTGAAGTAATAAAATGATGATGATGGGTGGGTTCACCCATCTTTCCGCCGACTTGAGGCGGTTTATTAGACTAAGGATGTAAACATGTAACATTTTGACATGAAATAAAATTACAAAATAAATAATGTATTGTAGCAGTTTAGTAAGTGACAGGTAGATTCATATTTGTTTGTACAAAATTATTCATATTTATATACAACTGAAATATTTTTTTACCTTTGTCTTAATTATACAGAAAAAAATATTGCTATTCTATAAAGGAGTTGATAAAGCGTTGAAAATATAAAGGCGCGTGCGCACTTTCTTACATGAACATCACATAAACACACAAGTAAGTAAGTATACAGTGTTCATCGAATAGTGTTCGATGTATGTTAGAAGTACGCACATGCAAACAAAGTTATTGTATGCAAGAACTTTGTTTGCATGTGCGAACAAACCTGTTACCTATGTTGTATGATATGGTAACATCATAGGTAACAGGTTTGTTCGAAAGTGCATACACTGCTTAATAAGCTAGTCTTACTTCGCCATAAATGATAAAGTTTATACAAAACATCAGATTAGATTACCTGGCATAGATCGCCCGGACACTAAGTTGCGTAGAACATAGAAATATATGTAAAAACTCTATAACCTTTAAGCTGTGGTAGCAGAAAGGATAATAAGAATAACATTTTTAAAACTATAGAGATACGAGTACAATAACAACTACTTAGAAATATTTCAGCTAAACAGAGATTCAAATCCTTACCAGAAGTAATTCCCATGGCCTGTTTATCGACAGCTGGGTTGGAACTTGACTTCATCACTGGATGCACTTGTATATTCTGCCCAGTGTGGGGAGTGCTCAGACTCTTGCTGTGATTTGGAGTCAAAGTGCTCCTGTGGTTGCCAAGATTTGCAGATAGACTGCTGTGGAGGCGAATGTTGACCGATTCTTGGCTCCTTTCAGAGTGAACGTCTAAGTTCTCACTTGTAGATGACCCGTCATCGTCGTCATCGCTCGATGATGAACTTAAATATAAATTTTATTCATAAATTCTGTACGTAAAATTAAAAAAGTATCTCCCCGATTTTTATTATAGCTATTAACGAATTAAATTTGAAGCTCCACCAGGATTGTAATAGAATTGACAAAGGGTTGCTTGCTTGCTTATCGTATGGTTAGTGGCCAACCTATTTGTCAGAGTTGTTCAGGCCGCCCGTAGGCCTCTGACATGACTTAACGACTGCTGTCGAATGACAACAACCGGGACCGACTGCTTAACGTGCTCTCCGAGGCATGGAGGAGCTCAGATAAATATGCCACTAGCGGTCACCCAGGTACCGACCGCGCCAACGTCGCTTAACCTGCACGATCACTTTCGGACCGTGCTCGCAACTAGACTACGAACTCCTCAACAAAGGGTGCCACTGTACTACTGTAGTTCGTATAAAATTTCGCAACATGGCGCACTCCGGGTTGGACTTTAATAAATAAATGTAAATATTGATTAAGATTGATGATAAAATCTTCAAACCTATCAAGTCCAATGTTCTTGCAGCTATCGTCTGGATCCGATACGCTGATGCCAGGTTTTACGGAACCTGTGTTGTTTATGGCGCTCGTACTTCTGAAAATGGGAAAAGTACGCATGGTAGGAGATTATAAAGTAATATCTATAATTAGAAGTCATCCTTTGTTGAAACAAATATAAAGAATTTGAATCTTGTTTTGAAATCAAACAGGAATACAAGATCAGAGGTGATATTTACAATTAAGGCGTGCGTGAGTATGTATGCCAAGTCAAGATCAAGCGACGACTGAGAATGAAAGGATGACGAATTGTTTCAAGCCAAGATAGTGCCGAACAACAATAAACTTACGGTATATCCAAGGTTTGCTGTCTGGTGAGCGCTGGCGCAGGTGGAACGCAAGCCACGCACAGTATTCGAGCGTTGCACACACCATTGCAGGATGTCACCTGGGGCTTAGGAGACAACGTCAGCACGCAGACTTGGCCAACGTACCCGTCACTGTTGCACACCTGTATAAAACATAGCAATTTTTCACCACTTTTATGATTATCGTATGATTATACAATGGAAAAAACTATAAATTCGATATGACAATCCTACTTAACATAGAAGTAGTCTTAAAATTGTTACGTAGATTTAGCATTCACATATTCGCAGTAGCATTTGAAAACTTATCCAAAACCAAAACATTTAATTTAGTATGTAAAATGGCAAACATTACCCACCCTTTCAACTAAAGAACTAATCAATTAAAAGCTATTTGCCTCTATTTATAGTCTTTTTTTTAATAACACGGTTAGTAAGTATACTCCTACAACTTTTGTATTAGTCAGCGTTTGATTTTGACTATTTAGATAGTCTAAAATATACATATTCGCAAGAGCCAATTTTTGGAGCTATCGTATTTTCGCTTAGCGAGAAACCTTGAAAGATTTAGGAGCGGAAAAGCGTACCATACGTCATTTAAATTATTATTATTATTATAGATAATACTTCCATGAAATTATGCTGTACTCTGAATGCTGCCGTCTCTCACTCGCCTCAAAATGTACCTCGCCTCAATGTACTAGCAACGAACTCATAAGTAATTATTACTGCCTATACCTAATAAACTTACCCAGACATCAGGGGATTGTCCTTTCGGTGGGAGAGTGGGTGCAGCGCAGGTGAATTGCAAACCAGCCCTTGTTTTGCGAATTGGTACTGGAGACAAGAACTCTGGAGCTGGCTTTTCCTGGCCGTAAATGCCTGATAAAAGGAGAAACATTGAAAAAATCATAGCCTCTCCAAACTGATGATCTATTTACTTCATCTTTTATTTCTATTTATTTATAATGTCTTATGTAAAATAAATTTCCGTTAGTTAATGTTGCTATTACAAAAAACCCGTGGTAACGAAAAATCTCGGAAATAACACAAAACAAAATCTAATACTCGTACGTAAACTTCTTACGAGTCAGTGCCCCTTAACATTTATAAGTTATCAGTCGAGGTTCTATAGCCTGCCAACAGGCGGTCCCATCAACGATCTAATAATTTATTTAAACAGAACATGGGACAACCGATTTGGATCTTCAGTAAGATTTATAGACTTATTATTATGGTCAGATTACAGTCCTTTATGTTTGCCACATATTACTTATATAATTTACGAGTATCAATTTTTACATTCGTCTATGAACAAATAACCTAAAATTAATTACTTACATAATTTTTGCTTAGCTTCATTTATAAGCTCCTCCCAGCTACTTCTCTTGTCGGTTTTCGGAAATATTATTGTGATATTCTCCGGTCCATTCCTGTAAGAAATGGTAATGTAAAAGATAGGAATCGATTAATGTACAACTTACTAAATAATAGTACATTACGGCAGAGGCAACGAAATTAGCCATTACTAGCCGCGGATCATATTGACCTTTTGACCTTATAACCAAGATCAAAAACGACTATTTTGGCCGATGCTTGTATAGTGCTTTTCTCAAATAATGCGAAAATTTTAAAAACACATTCTAAATACTAATTCCAAGTAGAAAGTACTAGGCGTCCATAAAAGGAAAGAAGTAGCGTTGTCAGTAGGAGCTGGAGCTTCTCGCGCTGGTATTGACACGCGACCGATGCACGTAATCGAATGAAATCTCTTTAGTCCAAACCGCACTGCGTTTTAATGTTACAATTCGAATCTTAAAAAGTAAAAAACAAAAGACTTCCTGATTCCGGATTCCTGGCCTAAGCCCGGCAAGGGTGTATGAAAATCAATTACTGTCGTCAATATTTTTTTAAATGAGCTTGGCTTCGAGACAGGAAGTATGTACTTTCCTGGCTCAAAATTCGAATGTATTGAGCACATTTCCGAGTATCTTTGAGAAAATGTACTTACGGAGTTATCAAACTTATTTCCATGTAACACAGTTGAGAATCACTGTTCTGCCTTTCCGACAACTGTTTGTTCACATTATGCAACATGTCTTTGATCAATTCTTCTAGTTGCGAATGCTGAGTGTGCAATGCAACCACATGATCGGATATTTGAGTGAGCGTGTTCACATCTTCTGTTAAAGTTTCCATTTCGTGCATTATCCGCCTTAAGTTTTCATCTTTAGCTGTAATGGAATTGTTTTTATTAAATATTATATACAATACACAGTCAGGTGCAGTTCATACAGTTATCCGTTTTTTCTGATACCTTTTTCTACAGGTTTAGTTTATATTTTATTTATTTCAAAAACTCACATATTTACCATTTGTTTTTTTTTTTTTTTTTTTATTTTTTATTTCATTTCACCAAAGCATACGTGAGCTCAATTATTTACATAACACCACTATATAGCTATATTGTTCAAATATATAAAATCTTGTAAATATTGCCAATTTTATCATTAAATAAATCGATTTCCGGGCACTGAGCAACAAAACTATTAATCTATCTGAGCGCTCGCCGTGTGGCCGCATATAACGCTGTGTCCATACGCATCAAGGGCGTCGCGAGGAGTCGCGGCTTGCGCAGCCTGATGCTGTCCGGCACGGCGAGCGCGCAAAGTGCCAGGGTTGACGGATTGTCCAGTTTATTATTGAACAGCAGATAATAATGCAAGAGAAGTGCTAACTTCCGCCTCAGCTCCAGAGTGTCGAGGCCCACCATACCGATCACAAACGTACCTTTTTATGAATTCATTCGTAATTAACTAATTAACAACGGTTCGATTCGCAATTGTGAATAACTATTCACAATTGCGAATCGAACCGTTGTAGACTTTGTATGTATTTAATAGGCTTGTTACCTTTAACCTTACCTTTAACGATTTCCAAATCGACAAGCGATATCCTCATTAGAAGTTTATACTTGTTCCCTTCCATCAGACTTACTATATTACCTTGGTATGTTCTGAAAATAGCATGAGCATTATTATAATAACTAGCTGTTATCCGTTGCACCGCCCACGTTGATTATCTCTTCCGTAATTGGACTTAGGATTTACTTAATATTAGACACATAATCTGCTCTTATCGTGACTCTTAGGTATGTTAGGCTTTTAGTTCAATTGGAAATATAAGACTCAACTTTATAAAACCAAAATAGGATGATGAGCATATATTGAGTATATATTGTCATACTTGTACATAATATTTAGCTCCACCAGTTATATATATTGCTTTTACATACATTGATTTTGTTCTGTTGATGACAAGTACTTACGGAATGGGTTTCTTTATTGTGCCCGTTCTTCTTTTAACGCTTGTAATCAAAAGCGTGTCATTGAAAAGAAACAGAGCTCTGTCCTTTATGGTTCCCTGAGCAGACGGCATTGTTACTGTATCATGCCTCAGAAACACTCTATCTGCTGTCACCAAGCTTGTGAGACCCTCAATCGTTTGCTCCAAGTCCCTCAATGTCTGTTGTTGCTGTTCTAACTCAAGACATTCTCGTTCAGTACAATTTATGAGTTCCAGTAACTCGTGTACTTCTTTTTGAGCCTCTAACAGTAGCTTATGATCTGGATGCATTGGATCTATAATAATAACATCGTATTTAAATGACCATTGAAAATTATTGAGTAGTCTACCAACAGAAGTTAACTTATTTGTTGTAAAGCAAGTAGATAGCCATCTTATGTATAGGTAGGTAAAATACCTACGATAATGTTATTGATTACAAGTTTAACGTATTTAATCAGCTTTAATAATTACTCTTATAGACAGGACTGTCTATTTTTTGAGATAAAAGGAATTTTAATTAGAAAATACCAAAATATTAATTACCGGTATGTTTAATAAGCCTCTGTAATAGCAATTTATAGCTCGGGAACTTTTGCACAGGCTTTATTAGAAGATTATCCAAAGACAGTTTGCCTTTGTGGTCCCGTGCCATAGCATCTAGAAATTTTGCGAAGGCAGGCCGCGATGCTGCAGCTGTCTTGATTGTTTCTTTTGCTTTCTTCAAGTTGTTGATAAAGGACATGTAAGTGTCCACTACAGTTGGTTTCGTGAACTGGAAATCAAATAATTTACGCATTTCAACGAACTTTAGTAGAATACTTATTGTTAGTAAATTATATAGGTCCGCAAATGAATCACAATCTTTAGTAAAGCCTTTCTTTTATAAACCGTTCTGTGAAACATAAATATCAAAGTTACAATTGCGAGTAAAAGGATCCTAGCCCATTTTCACTTCATTAGTTAGAATATTTAATAGCTAGATACTGAGAACCGCTAAGAATGTACTAAGTCTACGTACTAATTAGCGTTCTTTGAAATTCTGTTAATAAATTGTGTTTACCACTTCTAAAAATACATCGCCAACTTTTTGTTGCAGGTCCCATTGTTCCAGTCGCCGTCTAAGCTGCTCCAAGAATACTTGATGTACGTTGAGAATGCCAGGTACTTGGAAAAAGATCTCATCGACCAAGAAGGCGTCAAGAAGATTAGCGTTATCTGGACTCTTTAGTGGTTGCAGATATTTCTGAAATCATTTAAATGATATTGTTAATATTAACAATACATAATCTACTAGCTATGTCCTAACGCTACTTTTTATTCTTAACGATTGAACTTCACTGCCTATCCGTAAAATAATAAACTACCAACCAAAAAAAAAACCAAAAAACCATAAACCGTAACCGTAAACCATTTAACTCAGGCTACGCCCGCGAATAATGTAATGTTATATTTTCGTTAATAAACTGAAATTTTTGATGATAGCTCGTGTATTATGTTTCCTTAAAAGGACCTACTCGTGTTGTAGAAATAGTAGGCAGCAAACATGGACCTTCAGGCTGCGGTCCAATGTATTTATTTTATAATGAAGTATGAACGAATGAAAGAGAACAAACGTAGGCGAAGCGAAAGAGGCGTGCCAAGACATATATTTATGGCACTCCATTCCTTCTACCTACTAACGCGGACACAGCATGGAGATTATACATGTATTTATGAGCCTGATTATAAATTTCGACCATGAATCAAATGCTGAACAATAAACACCAGTAAGAGGTACACTATCACTAAATACCTATCTTCTTTATAATTGGAAATCGTACAAATGCCATATTTTTTTAATATACGATGAAAGCGATAAATATATACATTCGTCGTCTAAAAGAAGACCTTCACAAAGATATAAAAAGAGTAAATCAGAACTGAATATTTTTCCAAAGAAAATATTCGATAAATACGTTGGGCTTCATGAAAAGCAATTACATTTACGACATTATTATATGGATTAAAGACGAACGAAACAGGAAAACCGCTGTACGGCTAAGAGCCTAAACAAATGAAAATATTATTTTGCCGTTGTTACTACGAAATATTATCTAAGTTGTATTTTAAGAACAAAAATGTATCATGTTCCAAAACGTTTCATTCATGATGATTTTAGATTAGTGTTTTAATAATTTTCTTTTTAACCGAAATATATTACCTAATATTTTTTTCGTTGTTCCATAGAAGTATTTTTAAAAGAAAAATATTGAGAACATTTTTTTTTTATTTTTTTTAATTTATTTATTACAAAATCTACAGCACTTAGATTAAAAAATAAAAAAGTCTATTAAAAAAAAAAAAAAACATTGCCAATTAAAGATTTCCTATTTGAAAATAATGCTTATAGGGAGAAATAAGTTTTGGTGTGTGTGTATATGGATGTGTTTATTGGAAATGTGTGTGAGCGTGTTTGTGTAGAAGAGAGTGTAAGGGTGAAAGGGGTGTGTACCTTTGTATGTGTTTGTTCGAGTCTTTACTACATGTATCCAGCTACAATGCTACTGTAGTAGTACAATATATAAGAGCCTTTCTTAATACCTGAGCAAAATAGTAGCTTTTGTTATTTAGTCACATGAATAGAGACACAAAATACTTTTAACCTCTCAAAATATGAACATTTTCATGATATTCCTCATCTTCATAGATAAGTATTCGAGAGGTGATTCATGACGTACGTAACTCGCTATACACAATAAGTTTGACAGAACCCTCCTCATCATAAATGAAAAGCCAGTTACCAAATACTCGTATTGCCAACGCAATACTATATACGTTATGTTGTTACATAGATAATATTTGGCGACTGCCTAACCGTTACACGCCGTTCTGTTCTAGTGTACTTTACAGATACAGAATAATGTAGGTAACTAAGACTTTATACCAATACGAGTATACGAGTACCACGTATAGCATATAGTAGTATAGTATATAATTGTCATCAAACCGTGTAAAGTAGGATTAATCATTCGAATGAATAAAATGATGTCAGTGTGGTTTGACGTATTTAAATTATAATTACAATATTTCGGTAAGGAATATATACTCATAAGCAGTGTTGTCAGATCCGATTTTTAAAAATTCGTAGCACGAGGCTGAAATATCCGTAGAATTCCGTAGATAGATAGATAGATAGAAACACTTTATTGTAGATAGATAGATTGTGCCTCTAGAAAAATCCTTAGTTCTACAGTTCCCTTATAATGTAGTTCAAAACTGGCAAAGAAATTAAAAACTAGAACAAACTTATGCGAAACATGTTCAAGAGTCCAGGACAGAAGGAAAATCAATAAAAGTCTTAGAGCTGTTCTCAATTTTTTTTATTTCCTATCCCTAGGCGGCTCATTGTATGGAGTAGAGAAATTCAAAGTAAAGTTGTCACACTGCCATTCTTTTTCTTTGTTATGTATGCTATTAAGGACGAATAGTGAGTGAATGAAATGAACCACCACAGAAATGAACGGATCGGACATAAAATAAATTTAAAAAAACACTGCGCGAGCTGCATGTAACGAAACGCAGTCCAACAATGTGGGTTTTTGCAGTTGCATTTCGTTTTACGCAGATAAATTACGCTACATTTAATTTTTACACATTTTGGTGGAAAACTAGATTAAGTTCAAAAATCCGTAGATTTGCAATTAATTTCCGTAGTTTCGTAGGTCTGGCAACTCTGCTCGTAAGTACCTACCTACATCCTACTTATAATTGTATACTGAAGATTAAATGTATGAACATATTATTGAATAGGTATTAATATTGATGAAATCAATTATAGGTACTAAAATTACTAAGTAAATTGCTTTCATTAGTTGTGATATGAAAACGTGTAATCGTGTTTCTCACCAGAAATACTCGTATGTGAAAATAAGCTCTAGAATTGAGCTTTCGCAATACGGATTAGCTGTTACAGTCTGAAGTGGTTGGCTCTACGCTCGCAATATGTCAATGGAAACGAATTTATGCCTCGAAAAACCTGCACTTCAAACATTTTGTAGGATCTAGCTACATAACGGGCCACTCCGGATGTAGATAGGTGTGTCATGTTTTAGGTAGGTACTAACAAACAAACAAAAAACTTCTCTTAAACGACTTTGGTTGCTCGTACCTATATATTTGGAATTGTTTTTAACCCTCGACTAAAAAAGAGAGGTGTTATAAGTATGTACACGTGTTTGTTTGTCTGTCTGTCTGTCTTTTGTTTGTCTCTGGCATCATATCGCGGTTTTTTTTAATTTACCTAACATTAAGTGTTATTATTATGTCTCATAAACCTTGGACCAGTGCTTTCATTCAAAGTTCTTACAACATCTTTGACGTCAGATGGGATCTCTGCAATGCAATGGTATGGTTGGATAGTTCGACTTTGAGCTCAAGGACAATGGTGCCGTTCCCACATAATGGAACCTTGAGGACCTGATGATGACCAGGAAAAAATAAAGTGATAAGTCGGGGGGATTCTTAAATTTTATTTAGAGTAATTAATTACATTATTTTATTTCATAATGTCCAGAATATATTAGTATTTATTTAAACTTGTTATAATTATAATATTTTCAGTGGTAATATGTATTGAGCTTCCTCTCCTCCCTATTTCATCCAAGTAAATATTTTTAGGGTTCCGTACCAAAATAATAAAAAGGAAACCATGGTGAGACTTCGGTGTCTGTCCGTCTGTATGTCACAGCTGTCTTTCTCAGTAACATCTATAGCTATCGACTAGAAGTTTGACACAATTGTAAAACCTGCTTGATCGCATCTATTCTGAATGAAAAAATTAGGAAATCATTTTATTTTTATCGAAAATGGGGTCTGAAAAGGGGGTCAAAATCTGTAAGTGGGACAACTGGGGCAAGTGGGATGTCAGTCATATCGGTCCTTCCAACTACAAAGGTCATAAAAGCCATTTTGGCGTAAATCCATTTTAATGCAGTTCTACTTAATTTTTAGCGCTCTTTCGATGTAGGAAATTTACGATAGGTATGTTGAAAAAAAAATCCTTTTACAACCTAATACTTTTATAAGGCTAATCAAGATTTTTTTGCAAAGACAGCTGGTTACACATACACAGTTATGGATTTGTTCGACTAATCGTACAGCTCCAAAAAATAATATATCATTGTAGTAGGAAATCGGCGTAAAACAAAATTACAAATGTGTCGTGATAACTGTGAGTTACGTTCACTATAGTGTTATAAAAAAATCATCCGTAATGTTGTAAACTGTTCAGGTTACAAAGGTCGTAAAATCCTTTTGGCGTAAATCTATTTTATTAGTGGTCGTAAACACCAACTTTTGCTTTTTTTTGGGGTGTAAGTCCAAATTTATTTCTAAAATAAGGCTGTAGCATAATACGTAATAGGACGAGGCGAAAGGTCATCAAATTTCAAGTACTTCGTTCACAGATCATAATTTTATAACTATTGAAATAAAAAATAAAACTATACATAAAAGATTTTTTTTTGTTTTTTGTTTATTTCCAAAAGTACTAGTGCGACTTTTACAACCTTTGTAGCCGAAAGGGTCGATATGAAAGGGCTTTATTTGCACATTACAAAACTATTTTTTTATTATTTTATTAGCTATAGTTTTTGACTTATGGCCAAAAATGTGCGAAAAATGACCGTTCCCTCCCCCTTATCTCCGATGATTGCAAGCCGAAAAAACTGTTTACAGGAAAAATAAAACGAAGATTTAAAAATTAATATTTATTGAGAAATGAATAAAATTATATTATTATATTTAACGTCAAAAATACTAAAATAATTAATACTGATAGAAGGTGTTGTACTTTTGTATTTCAGGAAAAATAAAATGAAATCTAAACAATTATGATTTTTGAGAAAAAAATATTTAAACAAAATAATAATTATTTTTAGAAAGGAACCCTGCGGTGCGCGAGTCCTACTCGCGCTTGGCCGGTTATTTTTATTTACGGACTAACCCGCGTTTGATCTCGTGGTGCCTGGTGGTAAGCGACGACGAGGCCAAAGATGGAGCGTAGTACACGGGCTTAGTAAGTACTGCCTCTTATAAAAACACTACCTTACAATGCCAAATATTGCCAAATATTGCCGAATATTGCCGAAGCAAAGATATTAGGCGACATACTTTACATAGAAGTGTGATCACTATCTAGGCTGACCCTGAAGGGGTCCTGCCAACAAGTTACTCGGGTTAGTCACCTCGTACGACACGCTTTACCAGTGGCGGCCATTTAAGTACAAATTCCGAAAACCGATTTAAAAACCTACCACGTTTTAATTTAAAATTGCCCGAGAGAATCCATCACGTACTAGCTCCGGCCCCGGGCGACGACAGCTCTCAGGGGGACCGATGGTATGAGGGGTGGAGAACCACAGTACCTAAATATTCCTACCTACCCAAATGGTGGAGACGAAGGGCGGAAAGGAACCGACACAGCAACGAACATCGTGTAATAGCATACGAAAACAGATTAGTGATGGGATGTAATATATATTGTGAAGCTTCAGAACGCATCACTCACAATACATTTTACATGCAAATGTAACACTGAAAAACTTAATCAATACGAGTAAGACAAATTCGACAAATTCGAGTCTTCTTGAACAAATATACGGATTGCTCTTCTTAAGCCTCTTTTACAGAAAGCATCGGCCGTAATGCATCACACATAAGTCACGCTTGCCTGGTCTTCAGTTGTCTGAAAAATAATTTACTAACAGCCACCCACATTCTGGACGTCAAGGAGCCATGGTTTGTTTGCAATCAACAGTAGTAATGCGACGATTACGGAAAGACATGTAAGTCCTGAACGAAGTTTGTAAAGCTGATGTAAATAATGACCAAGAATAAAAAAGTCATACTGGCTCCTAAATGTGTAGTAATTTTTAGTAATCGTCTTTGTTTCCTTAGTGAAAGCAAACTACAACCATATTTAATATAGAAATTTTCGTATTTGCTAACTCCTCATGTTCGTAAAACAAACTGGAATATGGAGGCAAGTTGACGTGGGGCTGTTACGCAGGGCAGATAACTCATCTATCAAATGGTGGTCGCTGTTTTCTGAAAATCCACATGGCTTTAATTAAAATGCATTCACTGTGAATCTTTCGGAATTACGCGACCGATATTCATTGCTCCCGAGTGTACATATTGAATCCTACGGGACTGATCATCTTTTAATAAGTGCATGTGTATGCAATTCACAAAGGAAAGGAAGGGAAAACTTTGCCTGACTTCATAGAAATCCCTGAAAATGTAAATGGAAAAGTTAATTCAGGAGAACGGACAGATCAGAATCTTTGCCAAACCCTGATATTTATATAGCGTTTATTTAAAGATCAATCCAAAAATTTTGAAATTCACACCTCTGGAGGATTTCTGTGGTTTAATCATTTAACGGTTAATTTGTTACCAACAGACGAGCGGCTTAAAATCATAATATGATTTATGATTAAAATTATTATACTCGTATAGGGTACTATGGTGATATTATCACAGGTAAGAAAGTACCTATATCATAATTTTGATAGAGACTTTGACTTGTACTTTTTTAAATTAAAATATTATTTTCCATATTAGTCACACAAGGATGAAATAGAAATTGTAATATTAGTATTCCCTAACCAAGAAAATAAAAACATATAACGAGGGTGCCACTGGTACTTTTTAATCTGAGTTATGGTGATCGCATAATTTGTTAACCGATTACATATATTTTTTCATGAATGCCTTTTTTGGGACAATTCAAATTGAGTCAAGAACCCGGTTCTATTAGAATAGAATAGAAATATATTTATTGCCAAATCATATAAATTTAAAAATTTAAAATTATAGTACAAAGCATTATATGTAATGTATATTTGGCAAAAGGGGGGAAAGTCAGCAAATGCTGACATACTCGGGTACCAAATATGCAGCGCTGTTTTTCATTTCCCCCCTTATTATGTATAGCTTTATGAAAGTAAAACCCAATTGCTCACATGAGGAACGTAAATGCATAAAAGGGGGAAAACTAGTGCCTTAAAATTTCAAATTAGACACTTAGATCTTTAGATATTTTAGACCTTTAGATCCTATTACTACCTACAGTGACAACGACTTATAAAACAACGGAAATTCTTATTATTTTAAAAAAAAATAAGTTCTACAAGTTTTGGAAATTCTCAAACGTTTTTTCCACTTCTATTGATGTTAGCAATGTTCTGAAAAGTAATTTATTGTAAAAACTTCTGGACAACTATTGTTCGATTTGAAGAGTAGTAAATCATTTTAAAATGTTGTTTGTTACTTATTAACGATGTGTTTTAAAATGTATTATCATTTAAAGGGAGATCAATATGTAAATATACATATCCAATTGCTGCGTACAGTCAATTTGTTTTGTGCGGATATACAAATAGTCGGGTAGTAAAAGTTATTTCATTATCAATACTGACTCATCGGAAAATTAACAATCCTGCAGGGCTGAATCCAGAAAATAAAATCCATAAAAGTGAAATCTGAAGGTAGACTAGGTATAAACCATTGGATGGAAAACGCGTTAACGCGTTACGAGTATTTACGTGTTTTTTTCTGTGAAAAATATTTTACTAGAGAGAGATTTCAGTTTCTGTTACAAATAGATTTCAAGGCTCTCTATAAGCTAGAAATAAATACGATTTATATTTTGTTCGTACTAAGTATTATGTGCTATTATAAATCTGATCGCGTTATTATTGTTATTAGAGCCGCTTGGTAAACAAAAAAGGGTTTTGATACTCTTATGAAACGAGAAATATAGAATAAATTGGTAAAATCCTAGATTAGAGTACTTACAAGTACCAATGTCGGCGTGAAGCGAAAACCTTTACCCTCCAAGTGAGGCTAATCAACAATTACAAAGAGTCCCTGGGAATCTAGAAACACCAAATCTATAAACCAATAACCTTTAGAAAATAAACCAATAACGCAATAAAGTTCGATGATCGGTCATCGGAGCTATTGGATATAACCTTAACCTTCGCACAGAATTGCCAATGCCATTTAAATCTGATCGATAGAGCCCCGGACATGTTACACATGAATATGGATATACACTGAGGTAGGTAGCAACTGTTTGTTTACCTACATGAAAGCACAGATATTTCATATATCACTGTTTTCACACTGTAAACAAACAGAAAAATCAGTGACTTTCGAATACAATTCAAATGAATGCGGATTGATACAATAAATTACATTCTGTTATGTGATATCACATAGTGGTATAATGAACACCAAAGATAAAAGTTGCAAATCTTACGATGGACATATATTACTCGTAAGGATAATATAATATGACCATAATATATCAGATCGTTTACAGTTTTTGATCGAAAGACAGTCATTTCTGCACTGGAGCTCAGCCACGAATCGAATTTTTCGATTACATTTAACGAATTTTTTGGGGAAAAATATATGGACTGGCATATTCGTGGTTTAAAATCGACGGTCCTTTGTTATTTTCAACTCCAACTTGTGATCGCGTGACCCTCACTGCTGAACTCCGAATAAACTTAAATATGACTAGACAAGGTTCATTGATCGTATCCTATGTAAATATAAGGTCAATTAACATCGACAGTAGATTTGTCTCTTAGATCTGTCTACAATAATGTTTTTGTTACACCTGCTCAAAAAAGCCTATTTATAGACTGAAAACAATGTCGGAAGTGTCACATTCCCGCACTTAGTGCGAGAATAGTTACCCATCACGATAAGAAGGACATAACAATAAAGTCGCTACATGTTATACCGAAATATGTACCTTCTAATCGAAATATTTTATACATAATGATATTTTAAGATACTCGTATGTATATAATAAAAGAAAAACATATTCATGACATTTTTTTCACACGCAGGTGCAATAAAAACTTTCGTGTCTATCACGTGCGATAAGACCAAATCGCAGTCGTGTATCCACAATACTCATCTACGACCTCATAGTTACTCGTAACAATTTAGCCCTTCCCATAATAGTTAGACTATATACCTATTATTGTTGCTACGTGTAGTATCTAAATCTTGATCTCAGTATGAGACTAATTGAGTTGCACTAAATTCCATATGTATGGTGTCTGCCTACCACCTCCGCTCCGCCGTAGAATTATAGACTATCGTAGTGATTGGAGAACGTAATCCAGTTGAAAGGCAAGCACGTGAATATAATCTCTGAACCGTGAACCGAATTACTTGAACACTAACCGACGACACAAGATGCGAGGTCCGACACTTCGCCTGCCTTTCATGTGAAATTGTGGCTTTATAGAGTTTGCTGGAAGAGATATCTCTTTCTTAGAGATAAGTCACACCCTTTGTGCTTCACATATTTTTGTCTAAGTTTGTAACATATTCTGTGTGTACAATAAAGAGTTATATTTTAAAAATAAATAGCTAATCAAGTTGTAACTTTGTATGAAAGGATCTTAGCGTTCTATTATTACCTATACATAATTATGGAACTCAACCACAATTTAATTTAGTAATTACCTCTTATTGAACTATAATTCTAGTTTAAATGAACGAATTTATAAGAACGAATGACCATAAAAGAGTACATAGTAGTACAAAATATATATAAGTGGTCTAACAAAAGTAGTACATACTTAACTGCGACCTGTGTCAAGTTGGAAGATAAATATTTTTTCACAACCGATACTAATAACTGTTTCACTGCAATACCTGTACACCTTTAATTCTCAACTACATGCTTTTTTATAGTAGTAATTTTTTTCATTGGTTCAGTAGCTTTTAGAAAATCTCAATCATACTTTTTACCCCTTTATAAGTAACTTTTTTTGCAGATAACAACTTTTTTATCCTATTTTTGGGTTTCGGCCCATTACAGGACCATGCTAGTTAGTGACTACTTTTATTAACACTTTCGTGGCCGGCTGTTTTTGCAGATATTTCAATAATTTATAGTGAAATAAGTATTATAGGTATTGACGTAAATCTTTTTTTACTGTTGTGTCATTCTTATATTTTACATTTCATAAATAAAACAATTTAGATTTAGATTAGCTCATTTGTTGAAAATTAAAGAATGTTTTACTAAGTCAAATCTTGCAGTGAATGGTCTTTTTGAAGCATTCTGGTAAGCAGAGAGGTATACTGCATTATATTCGTTTGTTCGACTGAGCGGCCGCGATGACCATCGCCTTGTAGGAAACGCTACGACGACATACAGCGTCAATTTGTTGTGTGTGCATAGCGCATATATTCTAGCGTATATACCGAGGATACGGGCGCGGACGTCAGAACGATTTAAATAGTAAAAATACTCGACGATTTAAGGAATAACGGGAACCCGAATGTAATACGGGCATGGAACAGAAAGTGTTAACACTCACCTTGACTAATATCTCCAAAGCTTCTACATATGATTTTTCAGTTTCGTAGAGTTCCACGACTACGTGAGTCCTTGTATCCTGAAAAAGAAAATATAAGTATGTTTAAAACAAACTTAATTTATTAAACAACGCGAGGGAATACTTACATACTTACTTATTTTCATTTACAACCCTGAACAGATTATAAAAAGCAAAGCGTTTAGGTACACGATCTTTTGATTATTGACTGTTTGTGTTTTAAATTAATAATGAACATTGCTTATTTATATAATTTCTACTTAATAAATTTGTTTTACATATTTAATTACAAAATTGTTACACGTTGATTAAATTAGTGCCGATACAAGTATTTCGCAGCGTGTGGTTAAATGCCCTTGAATGCATGTTTCGGCATGTTTCAGGGTACAATATATTCGAAATTTAATACTATCAGTTTCAGGTTCGATCGTAATGCGGTGCGGCGCATGAAATTCAATTGTTTTATGCAGTAATTGCAATTTATACGTGTTTAAAGTTCACGGTCCATTATTGAACGGTGAATTTGGGACACGTGTAAATATGCATTAACATATATAAATGTACCTGGATATCATCGACTTAGATATATTTTTTCATTTATTATTCAAAATAGTTTGCAACACATATGCAATACACAAAGAACACACCAATAAAAATCCTTTCCTTTCTTTGAAAAACTTAGTAATAGTACTCGTAAGTACAAGAATTGTAGGTACCATAATAATGTTTATTTATATGTTGACGCTTACGCTAGTAATATAAAAGGTCTTGGGTAAATATACACAAGAGTTGTTGAGTTTGCCTGGCATCTCCTTGCACCACCTTCGCGATGCAATAATTGAACCGTGAACTTGGGACACGTGTAACTATGCATTAGCATAGGTAAGTATGCTTGGAAACTCCTTGCACGGCGGAAAGATAAATGTTGGCAGTTGCTGCATACACGTGTAAGGCACAAGAAACTCATTGCAAAATAATAATGTACCTACATATATACTCAACTCAAGTTATCATTTACCCTTGTAAAATAAAAGCATGTTGTGAGTAAACACTGCATTATTGGTAAACATTTAGTCCATTATCTTTGTTAATGTATCTTAACATTTATTGCTTTTAGAATGAAAAGGTGCTCAAACCAGAATATCTATCTCTATCTATTACAACTTTAGAAATCTTCAAAACAAACACATAGTTTACACGCAGGCGGTCCTTATTTATAACTAACGTCTCAAGTAGAATATTAGGTTTGTGAGGAAACCTATACATTAATTAAAACAGTTCCTACAATAAACATACCGATCAAATTTCGAAGCTAACAGCACTTGGACATAATTAATGGGGTATCGATCCGCCACAACCGACATGACGAGGTCAACTACTGTTACACTGATAAGAGTGAGGATGAAATGAAAGGTTCAGGAAATCACTATTTTCCCACGTGTTAAGTACATTGCTGTCGCTACGTCGCACATCCGAATATCGACTTTAAAATATTCTACGAGAATTAATTGTAGTTTAGAGGCAGTCCCATATTATGTGAGTGAGTCGAAATAATATTATGTTTGGTATTTGTACTCCACAGTGTTTAGAGCTCTTTAAGAAAAGGATTAATAAATATATTTTTTCAAAAAGTCAATTTTAGAGCGCTTTTGTAAGTTTTGATTGTGATCAAAACAAAAAACCGCCTATATGCTTAAAACATTTTGAAAATGAATCCCTTCTATATTGTGAGGCGCCGCTCGCACTTGATCTTAGCTTACTTGCTTGCTCTAAATAAAATTCAATTTCAAATCAAACTCTTTGCTCTTTGCTGTGCCTTGGGGTGCTGTATTTTTGAAATTTCCTATAATAATATAACATGTGTAACACACCGGGTATGGTTCGCAGAATATCTGATCTAAAATGAAAACTTTTGACGAATTATTTTTATAGAATTGTTGTTTTGGATGTTTCACTAAGTACTTACTTATACTCTCTACTCACCTATATTATTTTTAAACAATTTATCATTTTAACGGATTGAATGCCAAAGCAAGTTATAGCGGGAGCCATTTCAATTCCCTTCCATGGCCGTTAAAAAATAAAAAGTACTTTATGTAAATACTTTTTTATTTTACCCGTTTTACTCGTCCGCCTCCAGAATCATATTATGCTTTATTTATTACTAGCAACCCGCACAGGCTTCGCGCGGGACAAAAATGTTTCCCCACACAAACTTTCAACCCCTTTTTTACACCCTTAAGGAATGAATTTTGAGAAAACATAAACTACGTGTTTCTTTATTTGTATTATATAGAGTAGTATTGTATAGAGTTTTATTACATAGAGTAGATAATATATCACTAAGCTTTAAGTAAATAGACTGAAAAAATAATTATTCCCAATATTTTATTTAACCCCCAAATTTTCACCCGTAAGAGTTAAATTTCCAAAAATCCTTTCTTATTGCTTGCGTATCGGTCATAAAAGGAATCTACTGTCCCAATTTCGTGATTCTAGCTTCAGTAGTTTCGGGCTCTGCTTTAAAGAGTCAGTCAGTCGATCAGGTTCTCTCTTTATTATACAAAGATGTTAAGTAGTTACTGAGTCTTCACATAGTTTTGATCTGTTGATGTGTATTTTCCCGTGAGGCACTCGTTCGTTATTATATTGCTCTATTCGATGACTAAGCTGAGCAGCTTCGCTCTCGGTCCATTTTCAAGGTGTTGCGCACCGACCTTGCTCGATGAAAGCTTTACGGAAGGCGAGCGATGAACTTCCATATTGATAGCTGTTTGCATTTTCCTCTTTGTCGACTGCGGGTCGGAAACTTTTAATGTTAAAATGGTATTTAGGTATAGCTAAATCAGATAAGGGAGTCGTCGGTGTATGTGTGGGTAAGCATTTACAAATAATAAATGATACAAATAGATATCATATCTGCATGAGGTTGAATGTCAATTGCAGTAGCCAACAATTTGTACACGCTTACCTACACACATATACAGACGACTTCGTTATCTGATTTAGCTAGGTATATGCTAGTCCCTAGTCATGTTTGCCGCCTCAGTTCACTCCACACTACCTAAATGACGTGTATACCGAAACAACCAGATTTAATGACTTACTTATAAGAAGTATCAATGTTTCAATAAATACAGCATCAAAGCACTCTTTTTCTATAAACTTAACATACCATGTAATAAGTAAATGTAATGTAGCTTAATACCCGTATGTATTTCATAAGAGCTTTGATCTTACAAAATATACTTTTATCGTAATAAACAAACAATCCATATTTACAAGTACTTCCCTTTGTAAAGCCCAAAAAGTAAAAGCAGTGAGAATGCGAAGTTCAATGTTATGTGTAGGCGTTCTTCAAAAATTAATTGTGATATTTGCTTTCCTACAAGGCAAATGAATCTCACGTAAAATTTCCAGAACAAGTTCTGAATATATTATATATGACCTTTGGCCTGTTCTTCGTAGGTAGCTATGTTAATCACTACAGCACGGATGACGGAGCGCGGACTAATATTTTGAGGATCAGTTACAGGAGTCCAATATTCAGGGGATGGTAGTCAATTACACATCCAGGTGAGCTTTTTAGGGAATTCGTACCTATATTTGCAAAATGACGTAATATTACCCAAATGACCGGTAATTATTGGTAACAATTTTACTGAATGATAACTAGTTATTAGGCAAAGCGATTAGTAAAGGCTAACACTTAAAATGTTGTCGATTAACACGTTAAATTAGAATTTTACCAAAAGTGACCGTCATTTATGGTTATTTTTCATAAATGACGTCATCTATTTTAAATGACCGTAACTTACTAGGTTAATTTTACCGCTTTACACCTATATTCGTACTCCAACGGGAAAACGAAACCTTATTGATGTCGTTAGTCCGTCCGTCCGTCTGTTCGTCCGTACATCCATTATCTGTCTACTGTCTACTGTCCGTACATCCATTACCAGCATAATGGATGTTCGTCCGTACATCCATTATGCTGGTCTAGCGCCTAAACCGAATAAAATTCAGACTAAAATTTCACGTATTTTCTCGACCCAAATCCAAATATCGACATAAAAATATTGTAGAATTATATTTTAGAGTGGTCTCATACAAGTAAAGGGTGTCGATAAAAAATATTTATGTACCCTGTACCTACCTGTTTTTTTATAAGTATATTTTTTTTGTATAGAAAAAATGACATATGCGCCTGTCAAAGCTGTCTGTTTTAGACCACTTTTGTTATTAGGTTTATCTATTATCTAGGAACTTGAAAGTTGGCATTAAAGATAGTCTAAAACTAGGTATTGAAGTGTCAATAGTCACATTTCAAAATAGTTAGTTAGGATATGTAAGAATTTAAAGGTAAACCGTAAAATTCATATTCTTATTTTTATTCTTCTCTTATATTCTTATTCTTATCTTTTAAGTCTATTTCAAAAGCGCGGATTTAGGTTTAAATCCTAAATTCGAGTTCTTAGAGTGACAAAGTTAACAATTATAATTTTATGAGTACCTACATTCCTATAGTACGCGACATCCCCGGAATGCGGGTTTCTAGTGATGTGCCAAATACGTTGGATATATTATAAATAAATATATATTCTATAATCTATCGCAAAGATCTATGATAGATCGCGTTATCAGTGTCTATTCTATCTATCTACGCTGTGACTGCCGTTCACACACAAGGTTCTATTTGCGCTCGATTCTGTATAAAATAGAAAAAGTGACAAAGTTGAACTTCCATTCTAACGAGCATTTTATCGCATAGAAAGCCTATTCACGTTGATCTACTTCATAGATTCTATCAAATAGAACATAGAATAGAAGAAGTGAGAACTTTCCCTAAGATCCTAATGCCTTGTAATTGTATTCTACCATATCTAATATTCGATACAATTCCCATCCCCGCCACATCAAACTAGGCGTTTCTTAGTCATGATCTGTCAACAAAATAAACCAAATCTAGATTGTGTTCATAGCTTTTTCGGAACTGGTCACTGTCGCATAGTACCCAAATAAACCTTTGTTTACGAACCATGCAGTTCGATATCAAAACGAACGTCAAGATGCGATTCTCGTTAGACACGACAGACGGCAACCTCGCCAGCGGTCCGTATGCCGTGCCCTTAGTTTGCTTAGCAACTCCTTAGCAACCGCATTCCGAGGTTGTCGCCTACTATACGTATTTATAAATAAGAAAATATGGAAGTGAATAACAACATAAATTCCGTCCTTGCCTTCTCTGCTTTGTCATAAAAATAATGCATTTGTAAGAGATTTCAACTTGTACAAGTACAGTCAACCACTAGCTAAAGTACCTCATACCACCTGTAAATTTTCTCGATCAAATCTTAACCTACTATCCAAGTAATATAGTTCAATTCAAATTTACAAATTACGTTTTGGGTAGGTCGACAGTGGTTACATCTTACGAACGTACAGGAGTAATTTATTACAGTTTTTTAAATTAATTTCCTTTCCTACAAACGTACAGGATAACCCCCCCAACCACCACAACAGCCCCAACCACTCATCGAAATCTCATAAATCCATACAAAAAATTTCGAGCCACTTGATCGGTACCTACACAAATTTCGCCGCACACTACAATGCTTTGTTCAATTAACAACTAACAATATATGAATATTTGCTCGTACAAGTGCTGTTATACTTTATAAGCGCTCGCCATGTCAACCGCACACTAACAAAACTTTTTATTTTTTCCGGAACAAGCCCGAATGGTTTATTTTACGAGACTAATAAAAAGTTAACTCTGTCGACGCTTCAATTTATAAACATATAAGCTTTCTGGACTATCTAGAATGTTACTCTTGTCGTTATTTTAATAGGATTATTCTCTTGTATACTTTAGGTACTTATCTGTCAATACGCATTTCTAAAGGCTATATACGAGTACATGCAAAAGCAGTGTCGTGTCTAAAAATACAGTTGAGTTATTACTTAAAAGAGTATATTAATAGATTCTGAAGTACACCTGTAAGCTATACTTTTCGGCAATTTAAACACCGCTAAGTTCACTGGATTCCGTGGTTGGATTCTTGATGGATCCAAATGGCGTTTTTAAAAATTGTTTTTTTTAGGCAAGTCGGGATTATACATATATTTCGGTATAAAAATAATTATAAAAATTCGGTATAAAAGTATGCCGTGACCGTGTTGCCGGTGCAATAATCCGGTAATTATTGTGTTTTTATGTCAAATAAAGAAATTTTAAAATAAATCAAATCATATAAAAATAATTAGTGCGGCTGGATAGAATAGAATAGAGTAGAATTTAAATAATGGCAACTTTCCACACATCGATGTCAAATCGCAATGACATTAATTTTAGATTTAAGATTTCAGTGTATGTTACCATGATTTAAGCTCTAGTATAGACTGCAATATCAGCGTGAAGCAAAAATTTCAAAATATTAAAAAATCTTAGGAAAGTATCTAGTACAAATTCCGCTTGCTATCTTCCTTGTTGAACTTATCGGATTCACAATGAGGCTCTACACAATAACAACTGATGTGCATTTATGTTTTGGACAGCGATGAAATTCGTGGCGGCGAATAACGTTTTTGCTGCTCCAGCATGAGATCTCTCACCTCCAAATATCCTTGACCGAGTTTCGTTCTAAATATTTATGCAAATTTACTGCCTCGCTTAAATATTCTTTCATGTGCGTTTGCCGCGTTTCCTTTTTAACAGAATTTGAGGAGTTGAATTTTATTATTACGGTTTTCAAGCTTCATACTGAAATAAAATGATGTTAAAAATTGGAAAAGTGATATTTTACTCGTACATGCACATTCTACGTACGAGTTTTAAGAAATAACACTGTTTATATGTCAACATAACACGATAACACGTGGAAACCCTCCATGTAATACGCAAGGTTAATGTCAAAGTTAACTGCCACAGGCTTCTCATACAGGGATCCTACTCCTGTAATTTAAACTTGTATAGAGTTACACAACAACAAACTGCGTTTTCCTGGTACAAATACGTATAAAGCCCTTTTCAAAGGAATTGCAATTCTCCCTGCACACGGTCTAGGTTAAATTCAAAGGCTTTTCAATTGCAGCTTCCCTGTCAAGCTCCGACTACACTACGTATAAGTACCTAAGCTATAACGAAATTCTGGATACTGAAAAGTGTCTTTATATGACTTTATATAATCTACATAATTGTATTGTATTGTAACTCTTACGTCTCTCTATCTACTTAAATATAATCTAAAATGTAAAACAAAAAGTGCTGAGTTATTTCGTTGTTTGTTTATATGTACTCTTATTTTGTTCACATAACTTTGACAGACTCACGCCAACAGTATGACATTTATTGAACCGGCAGGTAGTATTCGTAGTCACTCACAGTATGACAATTATTCACAGTAACGTATACAGTGAATAATTGTCATACTGATGGCGCGCCCCTGTAAAAACTATGTTAACAAAATAACAATATAAGCAAACAACAAAATAATCAGCACTTACTTATATTACATACTCGTACAGTACCAAATTTACGAAAAGATACATTTCTTTTTACATGTATATTATGTAAAAAAATCAGATACTAAATTACATTTTGACGCAATGTTCTTCAAACAAGACCGAAATCTGTTGACTAAAATTATGAGAATATTTTGTAGGGTTCCGTACCAAAATGGTAAAAAAGGAACCTTTGTGATGAGACTTCGGTGTCCGTCCGTCCGTTTGTCTGTATGTCACAGCTGTTATGACAGGGAACCCTGTCTTCCTTTTCAGGACGGGCGGAACGCTAGCGGCGCGAGCGACACCAAAATGTAATCAGAATTGTGCTTCGGAGTATTTCTCAGGAACTACTAAAGCTATAGACTTAAAATTTGGCACAGTTGTAGAACTTGCTTGCCCGGATCTATCTCAGGTAAAAAATATAGAAATAATCTTATTTTTATTGAAAATGGGGTCCAAAATGGGGGGGTCGAATTCTGAAAGCGGGGCAACTGGAGCAAGTGGGTTATCATATGAAAGAGTTTTATTTGTGCATTAAAAAACTATTTTTTATTTTATGTGCTATTATAGTTTTTGACTTATGGTCAAAAATGTACAAGAAATGACACCCCCCATTATCTCCGATGTTTGCAAGCCGAAAAATCTGAAATAATTCCCTCATAGATATATATAGATTGTTCCATATATTTTACAGGAAAAGTAAAATGGTTTTCAAAAAAATATAATTTTTGAGATATCTGAATAATCAGTACTGATAGAAGTCTAAATATTTATAATTTTTGGGAAAAATAATTAAAACCATATTTTTTGAAAACTAAAACTACTTATTTCTTTTGACAACGAAACCCTCGGTGTTTAGAATGAAAAATCATTTTAGGAGCACTCCTGCTGATGGAAACTATCTATACCTATCTGTTGGTTCAATATTTGTCGTACTCTCAGTGCAACCCTGTATGATGGGAGGGTATTTTTCATAAAGGTGTTCCATAATTTACTTCCTCGTACCTAAAATACGACGGAACGATAAGTATTACATGTATAGGTACGATAAGGTACGAGGACCGGTAAATATCACATACTAACAACAGGAAAATCTGCTTTCCATTTCATGGAAAAAATCATATAAAACCTAACATGAAATCGTCAATATGGAGTAACGTAGCTGAAATTAAACATCCTTTGCGCTATTGAAAAGAAAACCACTTTCAATACAACATGTTACCGTCAAACAATTTTTAAGAAACGGTGAATATTTGTATACCTGCTATTAATGTTACAGTTTGGTTATTACGATTCGTTTTATTAGAAAAAGTAATTTTATTTTGTAAAGATGTTCAGACGTACCTACCATGTCGGATCAAATTTAGTACAGTGGTTTCCAAGATTATTCCGACACCTGGAACCTTGATGATTTGAAGTCGACCAGGAAGATAGTATAAGTGGATTTAAATATTAGTGAGTTTTATAATAATTTTCATTGTCAAAATTGTTCGTATCATGGTTATATTCAATGGCCGGCCCTCTTAGAACAATCTACTAGTAAAAGATTGTTGTGAGTAAAGTCCTGTTCGGAGGGCGTGACTTTTATTATAATGGGGTGGTCGATATTCTATATCAAACCTTAATAATGACATCATTATGACTAGGTATTCATAGGTACCTCACCTATTCACCTAGCAAAACATACGGCTTTATCAACTGCAGACTCCTTGAAGTACATTATAAAGTCCCATTATTATCGCTTTATACATTACCGGTTGTAAGGAAAAATGCACTATTCTATTTAGGCGTTAACAACTTTTTAACGAGAAAAGTTAGCATTCGAAAAAAAACTTTTTACAATTCGGTTTCTGAACTGCCTGATGAAGTTGTGTCTGCCCCCTCGGTCAACTCATTTAAAAATAGACTAGATAATTGGTTTAAAAAATCAAAGTGTCGAAAATAAATAAATAATGGATTATGGAATAATATGAAGAGAAGTGAAAACTTTGAACTGACTTTAAATTTTCGAACTGTGTCATAGACGTATCAGCATTATGCTGTTTGTCTATGTTGTATATACATAATAATAAGCCTTCCAATGGTCCGGGTCACAGAAATCGGACTATTACCGCCCTCTCCTCTAGAACAATGACGTAAGCAATGACAGCGAGCCACGGAGTTGGCCCTTAGGTCACTTTCTTTCATATATTTGACATTACAGTGCCCGACTAATGTATGGGAAAATGCTCAAATCGCATGCGCGAACTGGCAGACGGGGTTTCCTTATAAAACTTCTCTAGCGAGCAATCTACATAAGGGTGAATTTCAAAACTTTTGTCCGGGCCACTTAGGGCCCGTGCAACTTAAAGAAATAACAATAATTTATTTGTATGGAAAGTCAAAAAATATTCGATTCAAATGTAATTTCCAAAACATTTTTCCTAATAATAATACACAATGTATATATCATATCATATATTATATATTCATTGTACCCTTACGCGGAAAGTGGTGATAAGTACACGTATTCCACGTATTGTACAAAGTCATTTGCTTCAACGTGGTATCGAAATACTTATCCCATTTTTTTATTGTATAAGGAGAGCAGACGAACAAATTACCAAGATATGGTAAGTGCCTAAGGGGTCACCGTCGCCCATAGACATATCACCTCACAAATGCTCATACCTATGGGTATGAGCTTATTTGCTCCATCATGTTTAGAACTAATACGTACATATTTAATTGTTCCAAACATCACGGAAATAATTTTTACAAACACATTGCTTCAGAATGTCAATGTCATCCGAATCAATGCTATACAAGTTATTTTGTTGGAAGTAATTTTTCTCTTTTATACCGTTTCTTTACCCACTTTAAAGGAAATAACTTGAAAGAAAAAACGTTTAAGTCCGTTTTTATTGTATTTTATCGCTTTGAAAGATCTTGTTATTTTTGTTTTACCTGGTATCGATGTTATAATGAATGTGAACTGCCTAAGTACTTATGGGTTTCATTGTTATTTTATAGAAGAAAAGTACCTTTTTTCAACCTTTGAACACCTTTGAGAGAAACTGCGATGCATAAAATTACCGAGTCAATTGAATTGTGTGGAAAATCTGTTCCTAGCTCATCCTATTCCTGAAGGAACTTTGCCAGGGTAACTGCGCAGTATACGCTCTTGATACAAAGAATTGGTACTTAAGTATTATTACTAGCGATCCGACCGGGCTTCGCAAGGGTGCATCACTCTATATAATATAAAACTGTTATTCCAATATATAATTTTGAAATTAAAAATGTTTCCTAAGAAAATTTTCTTATAGATTTAAGTTACCTGCTCTGCCATTTTAATAAGTGATATACATTGTAATAAGTAACTACCCTTACAATATCACCTGTCTACATTCGGATCTATAAAACTATCGAGGGTTAAAGAATGTAAGCTAATCATTTTACTTATGACTGTATTGTATATTCAAGTTATTACCAATTTTTTCAGCGTTAATTTAAGGTTAGGTTAGGTTAAATAAGTACCAATTCAATGGTGGTAATGCTATACAATCTGAGTATACTATTTTCTACGATATTGTGCGGATAAACACAGCCGCGCCGCGATGCTTAGCAAATGGCCGGTTCTCGGGCCCATTAAAACCTTCTTCCGAAAAAAATACAAACGCCAATCTGCGAATATTACACTGCAGCAGCCAATTATTAGACACGTTTGGTTATTTTCTTCAAGGTTCTCCACCTATAGAGATCCAGATCAGTAAGCGGAAATCGAAACCTCAATACGAAGAAACATCTATTTCGAAATCCAAGTCTTTACGTCTTCAAGCAGCATTGTAATTACGGTATTAACCGAGTATTTTTCAAATAACTTTCAAATACTCAAACGCATGTGGAGCAAATCAAATTTAAAAATTAAAACTTCCTTTTAAAACGACATCATTTGGTTTTCACGCAAAAGTTTTGCATCTGTTTATTTATTAAAGTGCACTATTGTACAGTTTGTGAATAAAAGTGAATGCACCAGCATTATTAATCCTATTATATTAATATAAATAAATTAATAAAAGAGCATTCATTCATAGACACAGAATAATAAGGTACAACACAGTTATTGTACAATTTTAATTCTTACTCTGTAAAGAAAGGAGTGATAACGGATAACATATAATATATTGCCCTATTGTGTCTGATGAAATGGTCGAGGCCTCAGCGACACGCTGGTTTTCAGATCTCACCTAACGTGCTAGGTGGAGCGCTGGTCGCGGGATACATACACAACACGATGTTATGTGGTCAAAATCTGTATATGCAATTTATATAATCAAAATGACAATGACAAGTAGTTGTACCTGGGGTTAGTTTCTTTCTGAGAATACAAAATCAGGTTTCTGGATCTGAGAGTATCCTATTCCATTCACTGAGGTCAGCTATGAGAGACTTTACGTTATACAAAGTTGGTGTGCATTTCTATTGTATGTGGTCAATGTTGATCAAACACAAGCAGATTGTTGCGAAGAAAGGAGGTGCTCCTTACAGTGTTTTTTAAACGCTGCAAAGGATGCAGCGGTTTTTACTGGTGGCGGTATGTCATTCCAGCATTTCGATGCTGCAAAACGGAAGCTACCTCTCAATAACTGTAATCTAGGGTATGGTATTGTATTTACATCTAATACAGGGTAACGCGAAGAATTTTGTCTTCCTTTCCTCCTGTCAGTCCATTGCAACTTTTTGGAAATGTTTAGTGGGTAACCAGTTTCTTGTAGGTTATAAAGGAGAGTGTAACGTTTTAGGGTTCGTCTATTGCTCATGTTAAGTACATTATAGGTGTTTAAGTAAGGTATACCTAATAAAGGAAATGTGGGCTGGCAGGTGGACATATGGGCTAGTAGTTTCTGGCGTAGAATATGGGCTACGATAAATCCTGCCTGTCGTACGAGGCGACTAAAAGGAGTCATCAGGGTCGCGGGAGGTCTAAGTGGGAGCTTTGACCGTCCAAGATAGACCGTCCCTGGGGAGGGCTGCAGTGTGCTATGGCCGCACGCCGCTGTGACGGGAGGTGCTGGGAGGTGAAATAGACACCCCACCCCAGAGGGGCCCAAGGCACCGGTAGCTGCTGGTAATTCTAAGGGGACCCCGGTGCGTTCTATTAGAGATCCCAGAGCCCTCCAACATGCACGAGGTTGGTCCTCGAGGGGGTTTTAGACGATAAAAATCCTGGTTTCTCTCCCATTAGGCCGGATATCTTTGGAAGATTTCCCACCCGTGAAAAAGAAAAGGTGGATGAACAAGCTCTCAATTTTCCTTTTTTTTAATTTTTAACAACAGCTTTCAATGTTAGTATCAATATATAATATACAGGGTGTATCTGCAAAGGTGCGAATCCGTTAAGGGTATTATAGAATGGCTTATATGTAATTAGGAAAAAATAGTAAAAAAATAATTAATTACCAGTACCATACAATCTTTCAATATTTTTTTTACTAAAATGCGTCGGTCTTGTGGATACCGTCGTGTGTCGTTGACCTTTGAGCGGCTTCGCAACACAGTGAGATTGAGAAGACAACACACGGCGTCTTGGCCACTTTCAAAGTAAATGAAAGCACTAGCCATAGGTTTAGAAAATAATGGATTTTTTGGTAAAAAATTTGACCTACTCTTTTCTATGGAAATGTTATTGTAATCAGGTATACTTTCATATCCTTAAGAGATTTGCTTGACTGCAGATATACCCTATATATTCAATAATATTGCACGAATTCAATAGCTCACTTGTAATTTTAGGACATTAGACGTTTCGGGACGAAACGTAAAAACTTTTGCACAAAAACCACATGGTGACGTTATATAAAACAAAGTCCCGCGGTGCGTCTGTCTTTCTGAAATATCTAATCTTGGAAACAACAGAACTGGTTTTGTTCCAGTTATCACTGATGTACATGTACACCTAGATAGATTCCCGAGGATGATCCTTTTACTCTTAAATGTCACTAGAATTATTTTAAAATGAAGTGTGACCCCGAGTCCGTTGACCTGGTAGGTACTTTGTCCCACTAGTGAGACCACGAGGAGCCTCATTTCCCCGAGGCCTAACAAGTGGGCCTTCCCCTTACCATGACATAAATATTGTCCGCGGGTGAGATAAAATGTTATATTTTATACGTCCACGAGGAACATTATATTATTATTTTCTTGTTCCAATCCTGAAACACTGGGAACAAAGTAGGAATGATGCCTTAAAGCAATATTGATAGGCATGTTGACAAATTTTTATTTTATTTATTAAAAATAAACTTTTCCGTAATAGTCACACAACGATAAAAAATGTATATAGGTAATTGTTTCCAAGATATAAAGATTGAAATCAGAGCCAAATACACAAAGATATTAGCTAATAAGCTATGAAAAGTTGACGTTACTTGCTGTTAGTGACATACGGGTATTAAACCCACTCTCCTTAGATAAATCGTTTTAAGTATGTTTATTTCAAACTTTCATTCAAAGACCATTTCAAAAATATATAACATATGAGGGATGTAAGCATGTTGTACAACAAAACCATTTCTTTCATGCGAGTAGGTGCTTTTCACCTCACCCATACCAAAATTAGCAGAAATCTACTACATTTAATATTAAAATAAGTATAAGTCATAAGAGTGTTCCACATAGCAGCAGAAACATTTTATAGCGTAAAGCCTGAGAACTACTCTTTCGATACACATCGTTATTGAGATCTGTCACCATTGTTGTCTAAAGACTGCTTTACATTCATGGCATGAATTCTCACTAAGAATTCTAGGCGCGAATTTACCGCGAATGTGAACGCGACTACACTTCGCAGTTTCTTTGTTTCTCATTCTCGTTTTAACGCTAGCTTGATACGGATGTCGAAGTAGCAGCTGCCGCTGCTCATTTGAAGTTAATATAACTATGTTCGCCCTTTAGAAGCTAAAAACGATTTAAAAAATAAACCTACACTATAATAATTGACTCGACTAATAAATAAATAAATAAAATAAATAAATAATTAAATCTGCTCTTCCGTATTATTTTGTTGGTCGCAGACTTCAGTAGTTCATTAAATAATCTTTTAATTTCTTATTAATTATTATCATTAAGTTATCACCTATACTTATCTAAAACGTTTAAAAAAATGCCTCCAACTGTAATGGCTCCCCTTGCTACATTTCCAAGAAATAGAGTTCTAATGGGTACACACAGCACACACAATCGCGACACACTAGCGCCTTGGCGGTTTCTTTGTCGCAGGGACAAAATACCGCAATCGATCCGGGAACGAAGCAATGAAGCTCGAACGCCGCGAACATGCCCAGTTCATATTCTTATAAGCGAGCCTCCTCACCAGTTTGCGGCGTGAATGTAGAGCCGGCTTAAGATGCCGTGACAACTTTGACGTTTGAAAACTTTTCCTTTTTTTGTATCTAATGGCGTCTACTAATGAAGGGTAATATTATTAATAAACACTTTTCCATGAGTTTCCTATTTGAGTCTGAGACGATTTTAAATTAACGTTGGCGTCAATTCCGGGGTGACCGCCAAAATTAAAGCTAAAACCTAAATGAAACTGTCACGCTCACTCATATCACAGAATACTGAATACATGGATGAAAAAAAAATGTCGCTCCCTAGGGGTGAGGGGCGTTCGTTCCGTCATGAGTTCATGACTAAATAATACTACTAGATTGTAGTGAGGAGGGAGACGGATGTTTTGTTTAGCGCCGGTCGCTAAATATGGCGGCCATATCCGAATCGATACCCTTATTTGGTAAAGTTATGAAAATAGGCACATTTAGCTTGCAAATTTAATAAAATATAATTTTAATTCGTCACTTATTGTAAGAACAAAGACACTAGCAGGAGCTACATTAAAGAATAAAAAATCGTTTTAAAAAGAGACAAACTAAAACAGCTTATAACTTAGTAATATTTAACCAATTCGTTTCTTTTTTATTGTGAATAAGTAGGTATATTTCTGTAATTCTGAGTTACCCTAATATTAATTTACCTGTTCATCCGTCGCGGGTAATGGGAATGTAGTGATATCCTCCATGCCACTTCTTGAATCTCTGGTTCCTCTATCTGAACTCTCATCATCAGAGTCCGAAGCATGGAAAGATAAACTGACGGAACCAGGACTAGGATCATTTAGTCTAAGTTTTAGACAATCTCGACGCATCTTTGGCTATCACTTAGTAATTTGGCATCATCTTTGGGAATGTTTTGCTATATGTACCTAGAAGTATATCGCTAAAAAAATTCAATTTAATGCTGGTACTGATAATAACCGTCCTACATCGATAGCAATCAGAGTTATTTTATTATAGGTATAATATATTAGAAAAAATTACGGCATGTCGATCGCAACAAACATAATTACAACTACATAACATACGAGTACAAGTATAGTACAAATATAAATAAAACCTTTTCAATTTAATAGCGGAATTGTTAACATAGATAAAACTAAGAAATACCATGTGCAGTTTTATTAAAATTCTCTTACCACAACCCCTAGCTGCGCAATTGAAACCAGATACTATACACTCGCTCAGTAAAGTTGTACAAATGTACACAAGCTGGGTTCCGAACGTCGACGCTCATTGTTCAAAGACGCGAACAGTAGTCGCAATGTAAAACCGGCTCTGTGGCAACAAACTAAGTTGTCATGTCATGCACAGTAGACAGCTAGATAAGCAAGTATTTATTTTAAACTTTCAGTAAGAGGGTGAATGGTTTTGAAATGTCATCATCTTAGATAAAAGGGTAACTTTAATGTGCAAATTACTGAATTAAAGCTTGATTTTTAGGGTTTCGTACCTTGTAGGCATAAACGTAACACTTATAGATTAACTTTGCTTTCCATCTGTCTGTCAAGACCGTTTTTCTTAGAAACGGCTAAATGTATGTATAAAAATGTAAGTACTAAGGTATGCGGCCCCATAGTGGTCATAATCCTTAAACAGAAGAATGTGGAAGATGACTAAAAAACTTAACAGCCCGCCAATACTATAGTTGATAGAAGACTTCTTCTTGAACACAATTTTATAGAACCCTAATCATTTATTACAGTATAAAAGAAATTAAAATAGTGACTTGGAAATTTTTATTTTTATACTGATTCACAACATCAAAATATTATACGGTACTTCCTGTTGACCTAGAATCTTGACATTTGGCGTCAAGGAAGGCTCATAGCACAAATAAAGTGAAAAATCCAAAAACGGAACAATGTGAACATTCACTTATTCACAAACTTAAACATAGTTCAGTCGGTATTCCTCTAACGTGATCGGTAAGAAAAGGAGAGAAGGTGTCAAATTATTAATTTTAGGTTTAAAGCCGTCAAATTAATTGATAACCAACAAATTTCTATGGAGCTGTTTTAATTTGACAGCTCTAAACCTATAATGACACCATCTTCATCTTCTATCCTTTTCTTACCGATAACGAAAGAGACAGACGGACTGAACTTAAATTTATGTTTAGCGGTCATGCAGGAATCGTGACCAATAATAGATAAAATAAGTGATGCTTTATGGTAAAATACCTATATATAAGTATATTGAAGCATTGAATCGATATCGAAATCAGGGCGTGAGTATGCACCACCCGCGCATATGCATTTATTTAACATTGGCTTGCTCTACGCACGGCGCTGCACAGTGCAAGTTCAAAGTCACAAACGGTGAGTTATACCACGCTTACTCACTAACTAGGTAAGTTTCAGAACTAAAGTCTCAAAACAAATGAACGTTTGCAAATGCTGAGTGGAATGTTCTGATCTGAACACAATTAAATACCTATGTTTACTTACAGGCGTAAGGCAAAGCGTAGGTACCATTTCGTTCTAGGAGACAGAATATTTATAAATAAAGCATGTCTAAATAGGAAGATAGATGGATGATCTTGATTTCCATGTGAATTGATTGCAAATAGCAGATATTTTAATGGTTTTTATAAAATTGACATATGCTGAATGATACGATTAAATGCCCCGGGGGACGGATCGGTAGCTCCGTTGGCATAACATCATCCTTTTATTCAAATATTCCAATATACTCGTATTTCAACAGAAATCGTTGTATAAAGATAAAATTCGGAGAATAATTTACTTCCCACACAAATTGTGACCTGGAAGGACCGATTTAAATGTATGAAAATATTTAGTAAATTGTAATTTACTTTTTTAATAATATTGTTCACATTTATGGGTACTTTCCCTTCCAGAAATGGTGCGTGTTCCTCTACTCAGTGTATTTTGTTCGAAACTAAGTATCTTTCATTGTAAGTTTCTACAAACTTAAGGACGTAGAAGCTTTCGACTCTAGACTACCAAAATGGAAAGAAAATGTTAGAGTCATATTGAGTTACGAGTAGCAGAGATTGGATTTTCAGTTGCAGTCCTATTTCGTGTTCGTTCTTTTTATCCTAGTCACGTGATTATAGTGGCCACTCTATTGTCAGAATTGTTTAGGTATCTGACATGGCCTAATGACTGCTGTCGTGTCGTGAATGACAGGTAAACGTGGTCTCTGAAGCAAGGAGCGGCTCAAAAGAAATAAATAACTTTATTAGTCGTAGTAAGTCTTATTTTGACTTCAAGTAAACTTTTTGTTTACACAACTTATACATTTTTACACTAATGTTAGTATATTTAACGCCTACTTATTAGAATAAATTATAGTTTAAATTACGCTTATGATTCTATGTTTTTACTGTTACTTTCGTTCGTTTAAAAGTAGGATAATGGCCGTTATTGAAAACAAGATTTATAAAGGTGTATATTTTCCTTTATTATCTAAAAATATCCACGGCCTCCATAAAACGATCAAATAAAATTTAAGGAGAAAATTTTGATGTGATAGGAGCCGTTAAGTTTTTACAGAGACTGAAATTTCATTTTAGTAAAATCTGTTACGTACTGATCAGACCTGACACGGTTTTTGCGAATAAATGTAATGAATACATGTGGTAGGGGATGAAGCTCTTTAAAGTTGATAGAGTAAGTCACTTCCCGTCGATTGAGGGGTAGGTTTAGTATTGATTTACTGAGTTCGGTGCTTCAGTAGACAGGTTCGAGGACAAACCGTTGAAAACCAGTGTCACGACGTGTGCTGTTCTCTATAACTACCTATAGTTGCTATTGTGATAGAATGTTGGAACAATAAACAAAGACTACCCTCTTTCTAACGATAAATACTTCAATCTCTGCGTCTATTAAGAGTTGACGCAGAGTTGACGTAGAAATGCCTGACCATGCTCGCGATTCAAATATAAATATTCAATGAGTTAACATTTCTTAGGCAGAAAAACAAAAGTTTAATATTGAAATAGAAGCAAAAAAAAAAAAAGAAATTGATAAAGTGATGGACTCTATGTATAGTTAAGAAGGTATACCTACTCGTACTCGTATGTTATTTATCTTACGAATTATTAACACTATTGTCAATGATATTATTATAATATATAGCTCATGTTCTATTTACGTATCTTGAAATTTCTTGAAAAAGACGAAAAGTTAGAAAAAATACATATACAATTCTGACTTCAGTATTTTAGAATAATAACGTAACGTAACTCTACTCATAGGGCCCACCGGCCAGCAACAAAACATATATTTCCGAATTCACAAAATACAGATCATCTTACCAAGTTACATGAGGAAATTAAATTTTTGTTACATCTGCTCAAAAATGGACCTATTTATCGACAGAAAACTCGACGTAAAGTACCATATTCCCGCCCTAGAGGGTGAATGTGGTACCCGCCCTAGGGCGGGAATCTATTACCCACGATCGGAAGTACTCGACAATAAGTCGCTAACTTTTATAAATATTAAAAATAAAAAATAAATAAAATCAAACACATTTATTTTCAGGCATTAATTACACCCATAGATAAAAACATAAAACATAATTAATTATTTATTATTATTAGTAGTAGTAGTTTAACTTAAAAGTAATTTATAATTTATTTTATGAAATACAGGTATGTTATGTTCATCCTCAGTTTCATTTTGTAGGTGTACTAAAGACTGCACATGCCAACTTTACAGCTGTCATATACAGCCTTCAGTACACCATTGTCCGTTTTCCTATTACGGTCCGTAAATAATGAATGCGATGTTCTCAGCGAACATATCTGACGCACTACACCGTCACGGCTGGCCCAGCATGGCTCTAAATGCATTATTGTACTGCGAGCTTATAACACGCTGCGTGTAGATTGACCACAACTGGCAGGTGTAGAACGCCTGGATACGCCTTGAATAGGGGGATTTTGACTTGCTTGGAACAGCACGCGAAACGCCAACATGTTACTTTTGCAGCAAGCCTCTTACTTTTTTTACCAAGTTACTTTAGCCTCTTATAAAAAAAGGTGGATACTATTCTACACCTAGTAGATGGCGATAGGCTCGCCACCTATCGCGTTTGTCCACCAAAATTTACGGCAAAAATTGGGAACTACCTATGATGATGGTGGTTCCTTTGGCTACCCCCTTCGGGGATTATGGACCGAAAGAAGAAGAAAGATTTCATGATTAATATTTTAATAGTTAGTTCGTACTGTTCTAATTTCTAATAATAAAAAGGAACGCGTCGATACACGGTTGATACCACCGCCAGTCACCTACCTCTTCACACTTCACAGTGATCATTTTGACGGTCGTCGGTAGATGGCGGTATGGTTAATGAAACTACTGTTACCAATTTGCGGGTATTATCAACTATAAATTTAAAATGGCTACATGCCTATGTAATTATTGTTAAAAATCATAATTATAATTTTAATGAAACGAAAGATGAATTTATTTGAAAGTAACAGTTTCGAAAATTTTATTAACATTTTTATTGACTATGGAAACTTCAAACGATCCCCATTTTATTTCATATTAAATAATTCTCAGTAATTAATATTGACAATATTCTATTGCTGTTTATATTTACGATCATGAATACGACTGACTTTTTCAATTAGTCAAGAATTTACTCCCCCATATATTGTCGAAAAGCACTAGACGCTGCAAGTAATTTGTTACCGCATAACCAAAAAAGTAAGTATGTGTAGTGCTTTAGTTACCTATATATCTTTTATTTTACTAATTTTCTCGCAGATGTAACAAAAAATATCGTGTCTAATGCGTGCGGGAGGACCACTTGTCGCATTCGACTGCCCGCAACCCTCGCCTACGACTCGAGTTGCGAAGAAGACTCGTGGCGACAATCTGGTATTTCCCGCCCTAGTTAGAACAATCTACTATTGTTTATAGTCCTCTAGCTAGTCTATAGCTCAATACTCTGATAACACCTATCACTGTAAATAATCAGTAAGTACCTATAGTTCAAAATAAATAATATTAGAAGGTTCATAGCTCGTATTTATTGTCAAAGTGTCATTTTTAAATTACCTAAGTTAGGATATCGTTAAATCATTTAAGTGCTATTAATTTCCAAAATAATCATGTTGAGTAACTTACTATAAGTACATAAATACAAAAAAATTAACGCTACCATAAATATCGGTATCAGCTTCCAACAAAATTATCTTACAATAAATGTATAATAAATATCTTTAAATCACAAAGACCCTTGAATGAATTTGCCTTGAAAAGTAAAGCTTAGACGCCTGTGAACGTGATGCCAAGTTCACGAGAATTTTGTTTACGTCTAACATAAGTAAATTCTTTAAGAAGATATCCTTTACATTAATTCAGTATTATTTCCCTCCGTAGTCAGTACAGTTTATTATTACATTAGTTATCATCAAGTTGTCTATAGTTTATTTCTTTATGATAAATATGTATAAAGATTTTGTAATGCTTTCAGTACTTATAGTACATAGTGGTGATTCAAAAACTTGATAAAATCTTACTAAATAAATAAAAAGGTTTCATCATTAATCCTTGATTGTTGACATTAACCTACAATTTAGTAGATTTATTTTAGATACTTAGTAAGTTGGCTAATATCATGGCGGGTTCAACGAATTTGCTAAAATCAAATTTATTTGCTTTCCCCTTCGGTCTCTCAATTACGGAAATTGTCCGCGGAACGCCGGGAAACAACAGACGCCTCTACCTAAATAATATTTTCGTTCGCACAAGCCACACGTAAGATTCGATATGAGAGACCGACATACCGATCAGTACCGTAAAGCACATATAAAACACTATTTTTGTATCGTTATTTGTAAACCATAGCCGAACTCTGATCACAATCGAATGAGTAATAGATTTCAATGTCGAATCTCGATAGTTACAGTACAGGACTGTCAACAGATAAAAGACCTTTTTATGAAAGACTATAATTCAATATTAAAGTTTACTATTTTTAATAGCGAAAAAAGCGCGGGGTTGAATTCTGAGAGCGTCGCGACGCCCACCGTCGAAAGTGGCGCCGCGCGAAGCACTGACTGAAAATCAACGGACTTTGGCAACAGGAACGTTCCACACCGACTTACAAACTTAAATTATCAGGTCGATACGACCTTATCACGGTAAGTTAAAGTCTACATTTAAATATTATGGCGCGGAAATCAAGGAAATGTTAGACGAAACTAACAATAAGTATACGTAGATACGAGTAGGCAGGAAGATCTCCCTTTTGTTCCAAACATGCTTATTCCTTTATTTGAGTGGATTCAGTTTCATTAACTGGCGTATTTCGTCAGGTATATTAATTGTTATCGCTTCGAATAACCATTACGAATTTTCACCTGTCAATTGCTCAGTTAGCTGTTCACTACGAGTATCATACTATCAGAAACTTAGTATTTAAGTAAGTTTGAGTCAGCATAAATTATTTTTTAACCCAATACCTTGTACCTTATTTTAAACTAGGTACCTAAGGTAGATAAAATAAAAATATTCAAAAATATCATGTAGATCAAACATCAAACTTATTAAAGTTTATTTACGTATGTATGTACCATCAAATTTGATTGCACACCACTGTAGTGTGCCTACAATTTTGTAGAAAAAGGAATAATAGCTTCATTTCGGACCCTTTAATTTTTCCGACCAACTATTAAATGATATTAAAGATGATACGTATAAAATATAAACGATGTCCTTTAAAAAGTAAGAAATCATTATATTATAACTAGATTGATGTCATCTGTCATCGAGTAAATACCATTTTTACAACAATAAATGGATACCTAATATATTGTACCTAGGACCTATGGTATATTTACAGAAGAAAAGTGAATGTATTAATCTCTACACTTTTTGCTGTCTATCCACATGCGTTTAGTATACCTGCATAACTTAAGTAAACAATGTACTTCCTCTCATTCAACAAACTTTATCTGTAGCGATGTCGATATTTTAAACTAGAAGGTATTTTATTTATTTTATGATTTATGCTACTACTCTCTTGATGGATAAAATTCTATTAGATCTATTTGTACAAGTAATTGAACAGCTGTCTTATTTTAGCAAGAATTAAAAGTAAATAACTGAAATGGAACACTACAAAATATGGATGATGAAAATATAGATGAGACCTCTTAGTTTCCAAAAAATCATATTCATAACTATAATAACGCCGCTAAGGAAACAGCTCATGACCTTTTGCGTTTCAAAGGCTTACTGTGGGCTCTTAATACTGCGAGACAAGTGATGCGTTTCCCTGACATCTTGTATTAGGCGAGTGTTTTTGAGAAATCGATAATAACAGGGCGGGGAACGAGAGGTAACGAACTCAAAATACCAGAGATAAAAAGTAATTACTTAATTGCGAATTGATTCTGAAAGCGTTTTAGAAAGTTATTTAGGAAAGATATGTTTAGGAAATGGCTATTTACATACTCGTACATACTCTTACTCGTATAACTGAACTCGCGTTTTTGTCACCATTCGGCTTTTTTCGGAGTGTGCGTCGGAATTACACGATTTATTACCAACATTTTCATTCCGCTATCAGCGGAGAAGGGTTCTTGTTGTTATGTTGTTTCTTTTCCAATTATTCATACAAAGGGATTAGCTTCATCTTTCATAGCGATCGTTTCATTCATTTGGTAATAGAATCGTGCAATCTGGCGGAGTGTTTCGTGAAACATACACATAAACATACCTTGGGATTTTAGAGACAAAAGTAAATAGAACTTCATGAGTGCTCCATTCGACCTCTCAGTCACTTTACCATCAGATGACATTGTGGTGAAACACAGTGTCAGTATCAAAGAAATTAGAAGCTAGATGGCCTATGACAAACGGATGGATGAACGGCGGATGGACGGATGACAGAAAGTAGGACTCCGATTTCGTCTTCAGAATACGGAACCCTACGAACACATACAGAGGTACACCGTCAAGGAGAGGATTCCCTCCCATTCAACTTTATTCTAAGTAGCGAGGTGAAAGAGTTGACGGATATTTCTATTATTTCTACTTCTGCCCGACTGTTCTTTATGGGACGTATGCTGTTTTACAATATGCTATTAAAACAGATTGTCAGATTTTGGTAAATGGTATAATAATAAATAGATGTGATGCTATACTTAATAACAATACCTACATACCTTTATTGTAAGTACCTTTTATGAACCTACCGATCACGACCCAACAATATAAACAACCGGCGAAGCGTAAGTCTGGTTTCGCCATATCTATAGGGATCCGTACTATAAGGACTGTTTGTAAGTAGATATTGAAACTTTTAACGTTTTCGCTCACAAAATACAAAGTTACAAACTATTAAAGATGTATCAAGTTTTAGGATTTGTTGTTCAAATAGAGTATTAGGCCAATACTTTAGCCAAATTTCAAGTTAGTAGATAATACGGTTCATGAGATAGACCTGGTAACAAAAGTGGTCTAAAATTTTTATGGGCGCTTACGTCGTTATTTCTCTAGGAAAAAAAATATAAAACATATTCGTACTCTACTTGATGAGCTCTAAATAACGATACTTCACACGATAGGGTACATTTTTTTTAAATTATCGACCTCTTGTACTCGTATGAGACCCCCCTCCCCCTCTAAGGCGTAAAACATACAGAGGGCATGGCGCGCCCCTCAACCGTTGTGCCGGAAGCGCGCCTCACGGTGGGCCGTTTGCCCGTTCACCGCGGACAATGTATGGAAAACAATATTGCCAGAGAATCTTTTTTCTAAAAAATATATGTTATATATCTTGATGCATATAACAAAATATCCCAGAGGCAAAACCTTTTTACGTATAGTTTTAGAGAAAAAAAACATAAGTGAAAATTCACCGGAAATCAGGTCTCATAGAAAATTGTAGAAAATGAAGATGTGCCGATCGGCGTGCCGTCAGCGCATCGCCTCTGTCTGTTTTGCAGTTAAAATATAGTATTACAAAATCTTAAAGTCGATATTCCGATTTGGGTAAAAGGAATTCATATTGTATAAAAATAAAAATAATAAAACTAAAAATTTATTGATGCAGACAGTATCTTTTACATTTTCTCAGATTTCTCTGGCTCCCACACTAGGGGTATCCTAGTGTGTTGTGGGGGCCAGTCTCTTCAGATAAATATAAATTATGAAGACATAATAAGGTTATGCAATCAATTAAATAGTTAAGACTATGCGTGTATGTGAGGGTGTGTGTGGGGGGAGGGTTTGAAAGGGTGTGTGCGTGAGACGGTGTGTGTGTGTGAGGGGGGTGAGTGTGAGATGGTGTGTGTGATGTGTGTATGTGAGGGGGTGTATGTTGGTAGGTGTAAGGGCCAGTGTGCGTCCATAAAATTTTGAAGTCTGTATCTTATTCCGTTTAGGCGCTAGACCCTCCCGAGTCCTGACTGACGGACGGATGGACAAACGTACGTACGGATGGACAGACGACGGAGCGATAGCAATAGGGCTCAATTGGCCTCTTCGGGGTACGAATCCCTAAAAAGCAAAATATTAAAATGTTCACATACTATCAAGTATCAAGTACGTACTCGTATGTATTGATTAGGATGGGATTTGAAAGTCCACCAGTCCATTCGCTTTTGTATAGCGTCGTTCATGTGAAAGTCATCTAAAATATGCCGAGGACTGAGTGATTTTGAATTTTAACTTGTTTTTAACAATTAAATAAAATTTATCCTTCCAGAGCGTCCATCTCATTTTTTTTCAATGTAATGCTTGTAGTAAAGGTAGACTCATTTAAAATTTTCTCAAGGATTTGCTTGTTTCTTTGAACAAATAACTTAAGTACCAAAAGGAAAGTGGAGGATTAGGATGGAAAGCTTTTCTTTTTAATTACCTACAAAATATAAGACTGTTTTCTAGTGTGTGGGAGGGAAAACCGAACTTATTGTTCCTCAAATTTGTAAAGGACTTAACGAAAATGTTTTACATAGAAATGCTTTGTTTGAACGAAACATGTAAATGTCTAACCAGCCTACTGTGCGGTGTTTTGTCCTGAATGTGGAATTTCAGAAAGTGTTTTTATCTAAGTAATTGTAGGTAAATTAATTTGTAAATAATGTTCGTACATAAATAGATAATCATGACGGATTATGAACCGTGGGCGAGTATGGTGAATATTCATAAAAATTCTTGTAACAAACAACTTTATTATTTACACTCTACTAAATAATTCTTCATTTAATTGGAAACTACGACGAAGGCTCGTTGAATATTATAATTTATTTGTATCCATGAGCTTGATGATAAGAAAACACAATTAAGAACACGACGCTTTACCAAGTAAAAGTAATAAGTAACATTATAAGGAGTAATAAGGGGTTGGAATTTTTTTTTAGTTTAAGGAGAGCAGACGAGCAAATGGACTATATAATAGTAGATGGTCACCGTCGCCCATAGACAGTTCAACCCCTCAACTCCTTCCTACCTCAAGGAACGCTTCCAGTTCCTGTCATCCGCACATGATCGTACGATCTGTTCTACTGCAAACCTCACTCTCGCTACCCCTTCCAATTCCACTAAATTTTATCAGCAGTCCTTCACTGTTACGCTGTACGGCTCTGGAACTCCTTTCCAGTTTCTATCAAACCCGCAAAATCTTTGGAGATCTTTAAAAGGCAAGTGAAGGCTCACTTTCTCGAACTTTGATTCCTACCTCTTTAAACTTTCCTTTCCTTTTATCTACCCTGGTTGTTATTCTGCTTTTCCTGTATGATATGTACTCATTATATATTTTAGTTTATGTAGTCTATGTATTATTTTTATGTATGTTTATCATTATCATTATATGTACTTAGTATATTATATGTTATAAATAAATTTCTCTTATATAACGTTTTCCATAAACCTTGCACACCTACTACCTCTTTCTCAATATCATTTCCTCTGGCCGAAGGTTGCCTGGAAGAGATCGCTCTTAGCGATAAGGCCGCCTAAATTGTATTTCTTTTTCTATCTCATGTTTGTTGTTTTATATTGGTGCCACAAAGTGTATTTTACTTTACTTTTACTTACTTATATTCTTACCCCACTATAATGTTATTAGAGGGTTTTTGGGGCACATGGAGAAATTTGAATGATGCGATGCCTCAGACAGAAGTACTTGGTATGTCGGGTGTTTAAAATAGAATATTATTAGCAGGTGGTATGGTATCTATATGCAGAGAGACTGTGCATTGTGGAATTACCGGCACACAAGTGCCCTTATGTGGCGGTAATTACGTTAGCTCTCTTACCCTTCAAACCAAAACACGTGGGGTGATACCATCACATCAAAAGTAGGTAATGGTATCACCCCAAGCTGACTCTTCACATACCTTCAAATAATGCTTTATTATTATTAATATGTCCCGACCGACCGAGGAAGGGGTGTTTAAATTTGACGCGTTTGTCTGTGGCATAATAATTCTACAAGCGATGATCCGGTTTTACACGGTTTTTTTAATTAAACAGAGAATTTTGATCGACAGTTTTCTTAGCCAGGTCTAATAAAAATTGGACCAGTGGTTTCCAAAACTTGGAGTATCTTGGATGTCAGATGAGATCTCTGGAACAGTAATAGCTATTGGTTCGAATTGAAGCTCAAATATTTAGTAAAGCATTGTATTTATATTTCAATACTTAACTAAACGTTTAATACTTAATATGTGACTAAATGGGTAACGCGCCAGGCTACAGTGAAGGAAGCCGGAGGTGCGGGTTCGAATCCCGTCTGAGGAATATCTTTGTATAGGTATCTATATTTTATATCTCTGAGGAATACACTTGTTTCCAATATTTGTGATATCAAATGTTTAGGTTCATGATGCGTTTCCGACATCTGAAACCTTGAGGATCTGATGATGACCAGAAAAAGAAAGTTACGGAACGGAAAGATTGTGGAAGATCATCAGTCCGCCGAAACTACCACTGTGTCCACTTAGATCAACTACAATAGTTAGATGGATCTCATGTTATGTCTTAGGTTTCTAAAGGAAACCTAAGACATAACATGAGGAAAAAAAACAAGAAATCAATAATATAATTCAGTTACATAAGTGCGGTAATATGTGTGCGAAAAAAATTAAGGAAGGCATAATTTACTTCTGTAAGTAATCGCATGAAAGATAAGAAATAACACTATTTATATGGCGACAGACTGTGTTCACTTGCCTATATAGTGTTAGATAAGTTGTTTGCAGTCAACGATAGATATACCTATTTAGTTAATTAGTTTTTAATAAATGTAGGACGTAAATACTAGAACTACTTATCGGTTAGAATAACGATTAAATATTGAGTACGGTACGCAAAATTTGTAATTTACGTACATTATAATAAATAATCTTCGAATGATTGGTTGGATTATCCTATTCAATTGGTTGGTACTGAAAATTAAGTCTGTTAGTAGGTAAGTACTTATTTTATGAATGAAAACGTAAGAAAACGTACAATATCAATCATATTCGATTGAGTAGACGTAATGGATTAGACCTCGAGACTCCAGATGAAATTGACGTTCGTGATTAAATGTTGCTCTACCTTTCACTCTTCAGATAAATTGCGTTCAATTATTATTTTTACATTCTACGGGTTTATATTAAATTAACTCTTCCAGTAAATAAGTACTACTTTTTTGAATTATTTGTACAGCTGTATTACTATCTGTTAGCCCGTGACGTGACCGACAGGTCTAGAATTTTCTTTCCGATCTGACTGAAAAACGAAATTGACCGGTATTTGACCCCAAGGTTCGCTCTTCATTGAAGAATTTCTATTGAGTATAAAGAGAGATAGATCTATAAAAGACAGAAATCGATCTCATTGTATTGCGTTCTTTAGACTTGACTGAATTCAGTCAACGATTTAGTCAACTAATTAGACAGGCTATGCTATATGTTTAAAATCGCAGACTAATCGTACTGAATGCATGAAAAATACACTTGACTGAATTCAGTCAAACTGAATTCTAAAAAGTGTACGAGATGGGTACGAGATACATCGAGACAAGCCAAAAGAAATGGGACACACTGCCGTACCGTTTTTTCGAAGCAAATCAGAGCACTTTTGCCCCCTATCTTTGTTTTGGTCGTTTCCAGAAACCTGAAATAGTTTTCAACTTGAGTAATCCAAATTTCAAACTTATGTTTTGTTATACTCATTACTGTTTTAGTTATACTCAAACACTCACTGACCGATCATCAAAAAAATTCTGAGGTACTTCCAGTTGCCATAGAAACTTGAAATTCGGTGTTAAGATAGTGTTTAGTACATAAATAAAGGAAAAATTATAACATCCGAAAAAAGAAGTTTAGGCGCAAATTAATACAGAAATTTTATTTGCGGTTACTAAACTATAGCTCCTGTACAAAACTCGTACAAAATCAATTTTGTGAACTACAAATAACTGCTTGCTGATAAATATTTGTATTTGTAGCCTGAAAGTCGTTATGAATGAATAAGGATCACTTACGTACTCGTAAATGTCAAAAGGGAAGAAAACTACACTTCGTACTTACAAAGAGAAGTGAGATGCCCAAAAACATTTCATGTAAAAAGTAGCCAAGTCACGAGTCTTGACAAGATACACGAGTATCTTTACTCGGAAAAAGTAATAAGATCCCAATGTTGCTCCGAACCAAGTCCAATGCTCTTACTATTACCTCTATTACATTCATTAACAAGTAACTCCAAGTCGTTACACCATAAGTTGAAGAACATTCTAAGACTTTGCAATTACGCAACAAGAGATTTTCTGAGTTATTTATAAATCACGTCAATTTATTGACGCGACAACTCAGAAAATCTCTTGTTGCGTAATTGCCAAGTTACAGAATGTTCTTAAACTTAAGATGTAACGACTTGGAGTGACTTGTTAATGAGAGAGGTAGAGCATTGGATCTCATTACTTTTTTCGATAAAAATACACAAGACTTGGCTAAATTTTACATGAAATGATTTTGGGGGATAATTCTTCTTAATGCTGATACACAGATAAAAGTTTTCCATCCCGATCCCGGACTTTCCACAGTTTATCATAACTATTATTATTTCATCTGTGGATTATCGTTTTGACCATAATATCTATAAGTAGGGTGCTTGTAACGTCCAACAAAAACAAAACCCATCCTAACAAAATAAGATGCAACAGTTAAACTGGAAGTTACCTATAGTATACTTAACTGTACGGTGTTCGTGACCCAAAAGTTTTGGCAGTCACTCAAACATTTTCGGAGTAGGTATAAACATTGCGTCGCTGTTATGATATCGCGCGGGTGGAAATAATGCAAATTATTATTAACTAATTAATTAATGATACTAGGCACTTAATGGGGATGTGAATCTAGTTCAATATTTGAATGTAATGTGAAGTCGAAGTGGACATTATTTCTAAAATTATTATTTTTCCTAAATATTCAGTAGTTTAAATATGCGTTCAAAGTCGTCTTTGAAACCACATCTTTTATTGTCAGAGCCATGGCCCAGCCAGTCGCAATACGACTAAAACTTTTTATATGTACTGAGTGATGCTGACCTTATGGCCATAAAATCTTTGTCAAATAACAATCAGCTGATCTCGTGGGGTCTCACTACAAACTATAAAACACTTACATCTGTTTCATGACGTCACTCAAGAAAGTAAAATGTATGGACGGAACTTGACTTAATTCTGATAATCGCGCGATTTGCACATTCATAAAGATATCGGAGAAGTTCTTTCACATACTTTTTTATTTTATGCGCAGATATCAGATATCCAATAAAAAAATTAGGACAGGCTCCCATTAAATAAAAAACTACTAAGCAATTCAAATGTAACTTACGAGCATTTTTCTACAATACAACAATATCTGTTTTCTCGCTCATGTCATGTCATGATTCGTCAAACAAAACTCAATATGAATACATTTTCACGGAAAAGATCTGTACGCCAATACTCCACGGATTTACTATTTGATCTAATAACGTACGCTGTTCCTTTTATTTTGTCTATTTTTAAAAGTACCTAGTCGTATGTTTTATTTTAGTATTCCATAATACTAGTATTATACACCATCTTTTTCCATTTTTATCCTCGTATAGTAGTAGCTATTATTTATTCTGTGGTAATATGTAGTAGGTAATATGCATAAATGTTTAAAACCAGGTACTACACTATTAGTACACTCACTAAACATTGTGCTGTTGACTGTGTCTGTGACTTTACATAACATTTATCTGTTAATATAAAGTAAAAGTAAAAGTAAAATACACATTATTGCACAAATGGAAAACAACAAACAAAAGATAGAAAAGGAAATAGTGAAGTACAATTTAGGCGCCCTTATCGCTAGGAGCGATCTCTTCCAGGCAATATTCATATATTATTATAAGTACCACTCATATTATTCAGGTACATAAATATGGTACATAAATTTTGTGCCGTATCGTGCCGGCCATGAAGAATAGCACCACCCCAACTTTTCCCGCGAGTGTCGTACGAGGCAATTAAGGGTCTTTGGGAATACTATTGCACGCCTAGTAGACGGCGATAGGCTCGCCACCTACGACGTTTGTCCACTAAATCTTACGACGAAAAGTGGGAACTACCTATGATGACGGTGGTTCCTCTGTCTGCCCTCTCGGGGGATCATGGACGTGAAAATTATGCTATACTCGTAAATACTGTAAACAATATACATGATGCACATTTGGGTATTTACATGTTAGTTACCCGTAGTTCACCACTCGGGAATACACATTATTAACAGAACTTCCTAATTTGGATGTTTGTTGCACTACACTACAGTAGAGACTCGAATAAGCTTATATACACTAGCTAGGGTATGTAATTAATGGTAGTGCAGTTCCCAGTAGGTAATTCCCGCCACATCACACAATTAATTTCGGCTTCACCACAACTAGCCATTTAGTATTCTGTGCCCTAACTTACCAATTTTCGACGCTGCACTAGAGCCTTATGGTAGAAATTATAGGCAATGCATGAAAGGAAATTGTAATTTTATTTATTTCAATATAATTTAACGAAGTAGGTTTTAATAGTAGCCAGTCATTTTCAAAGTTTTATAATCAATTTGTTACTCGTTTACCCGAATCATTTTCGTATTTCGGTACTGTGCTTTTGTAAGCGCGACGTATAATTGTTTTTAAGTAAGTACCTAATAATATACCACTAATAATTATATAAACATATCTGCTATAAAGCATTAAATATTCCAGCAAATCATAGAGTAAGTAATCAAAATAATATATATGCTATAGCATGAAGAGATTGAATTGTTCCCTATCCGTGGGATAATTCCTCTGACATTCTTGGCAGTTCCTTGTAATCAGTAAAACTGTTGACTTTGACTTGTGTTTAATTTGAAGTGTCAGTGAAATTAGAACAGAGTTTTACGTGGGCAGACTACTATGAAAATAAATAACTTATTTCCTATTTTAATTTTCTATTTCATGAGTTTATTTTGAGTTACTAAGCATTACTTTACACTTAGATATATACATAGACACATATAGATAGACATATCAATGTTATGATAATCGATATCACAGAAAATACGAGACAGCGATTTAACACGAAGTATAAATATAACACAAGGTGATTGTTTTGGTAATATGATACATCCTTTAAATGATTGTACGTAATTTCTGGGATAGACTAACGATAATTATGCCTGTTTACTAATGAATTAATAAGAACGTGTAATTTGATTCGTAACTCGCTTGTTGTCCTAAGAATACTGACGATACAAGTTTTACTTATCTAGGAATAGGGCGTAATAAATTTATTTAAGGCGGTGAGTTAGGTATTGGTCGGTGTTTACGACTTCGTAGTGTCCACCGTGAGATCATCTTGGAAACCTATATAAATCTTTGCATCATCAGTCAACGAACTGGATCCATTACGTAAGTGACGGTGTTTCATATAGAGAAATAATATTTTTGTGAATGTACTTCACTATCACAATCTACCCATAGTCGATAGACATATGTAAGTAATTGGGTACTTACTCGTAACGTAAGTACATAATTAGAAAAATCCAATGATCTAGTTATTAAAATAAGGGGTTTTAACTATGATTGCTTCATTTATAAAATAAGCAAATATTTTACAATGAAACAAACGACTTGGGCAAACCTTAGAACCGATTAATCGATTTATTGTTTTAAACAAAACCTTTGTTTTACGGAAATTTGAGAACTACTATATAAGTATAATAACAATAAAACAGATGATTTTAGAAAATTACTGAACAATCGTAGTGAAGGAGGCTGTATAAGGTAAGATGGCGCTAATTTAGTACTACAAATCCTTACTTATACATATAATTTCAATGCACGTCGTAAATACGAATAGGTATCTAACATGAGTTAGACTAGAGGTCGTTTTTTTTGTATAACTAGAGCAGACGAGTAAACAGGCCACTTGGTGGTAAATGGTCGCCCATCTCCTCACTACAATGTTATTAGAGGATTTTCGATGCGCTGCTGACCATGAGGACTTAAGAGAGCATCGAAGACGACGCTAAATAAAGAATGATTCACACTATGATATATCTATAGATAAGTACTAAACTAAAAATATTTATGTATCCTCAATAACATACAAAAGTTGCGTAATTACGGTACAGAATTCCTTGGCAATGGCATTCGGTTTACTTCTGAAATAGATAGTGCACGCTCAACCGTCACTGGCATAGTTCGAATACTCCAGTGTTACAAGAATTTCATAAATATGATATACAAGTTTGAGCTCTACAACTCAATTTGACTTGTAACATGATCGAACCTGAATATTACATTATACGAACCATAAATAGAACATTGAGATCAAGTTAGTACTTACATATTATTTCAGGTTACTAACTTAAACATTTAACGAGGTAGGTAAACGCATATTTGGAACTGACTCTCTCACTGACTATAAAAACCTCTAGGATACTTCCAGTACCTATACAATTAGAAATTTAATACGAAATGTCTAATCCCCGGATTAGGAACAATACACGGACGGAAGGTTTAACCAAACAACTTCGATTTTTATAATCTGTTTGTTTTATGAGGCTTCGATGGTGTTGTTAAGTCTTTACCAAAGTTCATATGAAATTTATTTCCAAAAATTTACTTGTAAATATGGTTTTGGTTACAAAAGATACCAATAGTTTTGCAGTCACTGTTTCACACTCATAGACAAAGCATGGTTACATAATAACGAAACATATATCTCAGTGTAGTAGCGCCTGACCTATAATACAAAAATATACTTCCCTATTCCTAATTTTTTTATGAACAAGGGCAAGTACAGAGAGCGCTCTTAGCGATAAGGCCGCCTAAATTGTACTTCACTATTTCCTTTTCTGTCTTTTGTTTGTTGTTTTCTATTTGTTTAATAAAGTGTATTTTACTTTTACTTTACAGTACTGCCTACAAGCACAGAGTACTATATTGACGTAAGATATAGGTAAGGAATGGACCCGTGGTACAAGGTTTATATAAGTATAGTACCTACTTGGCAAGTTTATGTCTATTTATTGGCTACTGAGTATAACAGTAAACACCAAAAACTTGCCAAGTATACCTACAAAGCAATGTTAATAAGAATAGTTGCTAACTTAAAACTAAAAAAGTAAGTTTCGTCTTCACTCTTACGAAAAGCAGTAGGTAGTTTTGAAAGCTAACTGTTGGCTTTTTTCATTCATATAAAATATATTTTGATAGGATTTAAACTGATGGTTACATGGTAATTAAGTCTAAGCCAATTAAGACAAAACCAAAATTATTACAAATTAACTCTAGTTAGGTAAGCTACTGACTCGTACTTATGAACATTTATTTTCAGCTGCTTCTCTATAATTAGGTGCAAACGAAAGAAACTATTTCAGCGTCGAAGTATTTTTAAAATACCTACAATACACAAACACATAGAGCTTATACCTACATATTGAATGTACATGGAGCTTCGATGACGCCAGCTGACTTTTACACAGTGCCCGACACGCCCAAATACAGGGTGGACCAAAAGTCCGTTAACATTTAAAATGGTTATAAAAAATACAAATGCTACTTTAGTGAAAAACTGTTTATTTAATAATAAAGTAGACAAATTAGGATTTCACTTTTTAAAAATAACATCATTCAAATGTGACCCTTGTTCATCCTGGCACACCTGTAACCGGGAACGGAAATTTTGCATGACCGCCCGACAAGTGGTTGGTGAAATGTTCTGCATTTCCTCGCGTATATTTTCTTTTAATTCCTCAATAGACACTGGGTTGCTGATGTAAACTTTACTTTTGAGATATCCCCAAAGGTAAAAGTCCATTGGAGTTAAATCCGGGTTGCGGGGTGGCCAGTGAATGTCACCTCTTTTGGATATGACTTTTTGGCCAAAAATTTCACGAAGTGCTGCTATAGAGTCATTGGAGGTGTGACATGTTGCCCCATCTTGTTGGAACCAAGAGCTTCGATTAAAGCCTGAGAAGTCCTGTAATGCTGGAGCAAAAAAATTCTGTAGCATCACAATGTATCGCTCTGTATTAACGGTGACGGCGCGGTTTCTCTGATCTTCATAAAAATATGGACCAATGATTCCGCTGGCTGACAATGCGGCCCATACAGTAACCTTGGGCGAGTGTAAAGGTTTTTGGTGCTTCAAGTCCGGGTTAGTGTCACTCCAGTATCTGCAATTTTGTCGATTGACATGTCCATTTAGGTGGAAGTGTGCCTCGTCTGAGAAAAAGATGTTATTGAAGCTCGTAAACCTCTCAAGCACTTCGTTAGCAAACTGCAGTCTCTGAGCAGGGTCATTTGGCTTTAAAGCCTGTACAATTTGAATTTTGTAAGGATGTAAATGTAAATCTTTGTGTAGAATGCGATTTAGAGATGTTCTGGGCACATCTAAAGCACTAGACCGCTTTCGAGTAGAGAGACCAGGTTGTTCTCGAACAGACGCTCGTACACGCTCTATGTTTACTGGATCGCGCGATGTCCTAGGTCGGCCGGATCGTGGTTGACTTAAAGTTGAACCTGTTGTTTCGAACTTCTGTACCCATTTTTTAATCGTTTGAATTGTTGGTGCTTGATTTCTGTTCCGTATATTGTAATGATTACAAAATTTCCGTTTAGCTTCGGTCGTAGAATCGTTGTTTTGATAGTACTCGCGTACGCAAAATGCGCGTTGCGCTCCGCTGAATGACGCCATGGTACTAAATCCCTATTAGTAGCTCTCGCTTGTAGTAACACCCCCCGCGCCAATACCCCGCCCGCGCCGACGCAGCGACCTATTCAAATGTTAACGGACTTTTGGTCCAGCCCACACACATACAAAATTTTTTTTAAAATAAATGATAAAAATTCGTTAGGTTTAATTAATTTATACTAAAATATTACTTACCCAACAGGTAAACGTACTTTATAGAGACACAAACAAGTTTCAGGCAAGTTAGAAAGGCAAATTAAACTGGATGACATGTCAATTCTTGTACTTCAATACCTACAAGACTACCTCGCTGTTGTAAGATAAATAAAAATCGCTAAAGCACCACCCGCTAGCTTGCCTCAAGAAAAACTCACGGGTAACTATGACCACGCAGTGCCATATATACCAATGAGTTTTTCATATTTTTCGAAGACTTACGTACATTTACCGACTGCTCTAACGGTGAAGGAAAACATCGTGAGGAAACCTGCACACTGAGATGACCAGTGTGTAAAATGGGGTAGGCACAAAAGATCCTCAAGGGTCGAAGTACTGCTGGGGTTATTCCCGGCCCCCTATCATAAGATAAGATGACCACTTACACCAAGGATTGAGCTACTAAGCTTCAGTGGTTCTATTCTGTTTGTTGACACTAGTGATAAAAAACCGGCCAAGTGCGAGTTGTACTCGCGCACCGAGGGTTCCGTTCTCCAAAGAAATATTTATTTTTGCGAATTCAATTTTCTTCTCAAAAACCATAAATATTTAGTCTTCGTTTTATTTTTCCCAGAATACATTTACGAGTAACACCTTCTATCAGTACTAATTATATCAGATTTTTATCTTTCGGAATTAATTTTTGAAACTCCCTTTTTATTTTTCCTGTAAAAATATTGGAGATTATCTATTAGTCCGAATTATTTCAGATTTTTCGGCTTGCAATCTTCGGAGATAAGGGAGCCATTTTTTTGCCATAAGTCAAAATATAATAAAAAATAGTTTTGTAATATGTAAATAAAGTCCTTTCATATGATATCCCACTTGCTCCAGTTGCCCAACTTTCAGTTTTCGACCACCCATTTCGGACATTTTCAATAAAAATAAAATTACTCCATAATTTATTTTACGTGACTAATTTTAAGTCGATGGATTCAGTAGTTCCTGAGAAAAACAGCTGTAGCATACAGAAGTACGGACACCGAAGTGTTACCATAAGGGTTCGTTTTTTACCATTTTAATACGTAACCCTAACAAGGGTTGCTCTCAATCATGCTTTTTTGTAACCATTGTTTGAAAATATTAAAATTCTGACTAAATACACACATTCAAACCGCTTACAAATAGTTGTTCTCCCCAAATAATAATGCAATAATTTGATGGGACTGATGGTATATTATTTACAACTTGTAAAATAGATGGAGGTATAAGATATATTGTAGGAGTTCCTCGATTTCTAATTATGATCGTCTGCTCTTGCCAAAACACAAGTGCAGATATTAAGCAGGTGTGTAGAGAAAAAAACTTTTTTTACTGTACGTTTTTAAATGCAGAATGGCGGGAAACGTTATATACGTCATCATTGACGTATGGGAATGCATTATGAATGTCAATCGTTAATAAATTAATTCCTATGAGTTAGTCTGTAGAAGTAACCAAAGACATTGGTTTAGATTTATTGCCATATTTCAATTTAAATAAAGATACAAATCTATAATGGGTAAAATAGGTATCACGTATAGTTAAATACTGGCAAAAATTCTGGGATATCACTTGCTAAACTAAATTATCGCTAAACGAAATGTCACCCTCACTCTTATACAATCTAGTATATGAGTGAGCGCGACGGTTTTATTTAGTTTTAACTTTAGGTTTGTTGGCCATCCTGGAATCGACGCCACTACCTACGTAACACCACAAAAATCGGACTAATAGCACTCTGATACCTAATACCACAGAGTACTATACCTATATACAGAATGAACTTCGCTCTTTGTGTTTTATTTATTTTAGAAAGCTAGTGATGAGATAGAAAATACCCTGTTTCAGAAATGCATAAGCTGTTTACAGCTTACAGTGAAATATCGCAATAATGGAAACTGCTAAAGATTATATAGAAGCCAGAGAAATACTGGCACTGACATTTCATTTCCTTGAAAGGAAAAGAAGATTTGATAAAGGCGCATCAATGCCCCTTTTTCCTTTCTCGTGGGCTTTTAATGCAACATAAATATCACTTAATGGAGAAGGGGCTGCACTCTAAATATACCTATTTAGAGTATACCTAGATATCATAATTTCCACGACCAAGAATCGAACTTAAACTCATTTGCGCGGTGTATGAACTATGGCTAGAAAACTTAAACATTAAAGTTATTTCGCAGTTTGAACCGCACCGAAAGAAGGGTTTGACATGTACGTCTGTCTGTTTGTTTGTCTGTGGCATCTTATCTCAACAACCGATGACCCAAACTGGACGCGGTTTTCTTTATTTAACATAGAATTTTTCCGAAAGTCGTCTCAGCCATAATATCTTATCAAAATTGGTAGTTTCCAAGATCTGAACCATTTTTGATGTTAGTAAGGAGATCTCTAGAACATTTGTTCGGTCAACAGAGCTGTAAAACAGAACTACTGGGAACTAGCCTGATTGACAACGACGACAGCTTCCTAACAGTTATAGAAAGTAGACTGTTAAATGGTTGCTACGCAACGCTTTGTATCACACACGACCGCCTCTCCTAAAAGACTTACAAAATTATGGTAGGTCAAATTAAATTACTATAGGTACCAACATTAAAAATTACCCAAAAATCATCAATCTTGAGGAACTGATGATGACCAAAAAGACAGTTATGTGAATCTTAATGACGCTAAGTCAGCGATTTCTTCTAATTTAGAGTTATTGTACAACTTGAATGACATTGGTAATGTAGTATACAAAAGTATCTTACTAAATACTGTATCGACTCAACGGTGCCAACCTTTAGGGTTTCTTGCACTGGATTAATAAGTAAGTAAGTAAAAGTAATTAAAATACAGTTTATTGCACAAATAGAAAACAACAAACAAAAGATAGAAAAGGAAATAGGGAAGTACAATTTAGGCGGCCTATCGCTATCGCTTAAGTACTGACTACAATGAAAAATATAGGTCAAAAGTGTTACAATTAGTAAACGATACCTACAAAAAATAACTTCAAGCGTAGTCGCGGGTATAGCCTGTAGTAGCCTGTAGTTTTTAGTTAAAAACTGGCAAGATGATCGCCAGTGCCACGTTGGCGCCGGGCCAATGCTGCTTCCGTCCTCTTTGTGTAGAGTATAGACTCGACAGATTTCTTCCAAAGTTTTGGAACGATGATTTGACGATAGTTTTATAATCTTTTTCTACATTGATACGATACAAAGTCGATTAATCCGTTGCCGTATCACGTGAGTGCTGTATCTTGTAGCCATCAGAAAAATTGGCTCAACAAAATCAATTAATATTAACTTTATTTTATTGATTATTCCAAAAGTACTTGTCCCAACAAAACATTTCTGTAAAAAGAGGCCATAAAAGTAGTGAGTTCATGTATGGCCAAGTCTGCGGTATTCGTTCGTATTATGAATTTGACCACTTTAATTTTAATCATAAGACGACTAACTAAATACCGTTGATGTATCAATTTCATTAGGTATTCATGTCTCAATTAAAACACTATGTGACTTGGCCATTACGCAGGAGTGCAAGACCTCATCATAATATTGTGCTATTTTTGATGATCAGTGAGTGAGCGAGTGAGTCAGCCTAACTTTGCATTTAATTTACTAAGAAACTAGAAGAGATAGGAACATGAAACTTAGGGGATTACTTTAGCTTGTAAACTTCTCCTGACGTCGAAAGTTTCAACGTTCTAGTGATATTTGATACAAAGTTTTAGGCAGATTAAAACAGGCCGAAATGCTTCCAGAAAAGGGTGGTAGTGCCCCTTTTTTTCTGCTCGACCTCGCGGGGGTACTGCCGTGCCCCCAGATTTGTAAGAAGTACCTATATTATGAATATTAGTATTTATGAATGGAGAGTAGGAAATTTTATTTTTTTAAATAGGGTCGGCAGAGAAGCAGTCTGTTAGTCTATGGTAAAGGCCACCGTCACTTATAAACGTCAGAGATGTCACTGACGCTGATACGCTATAGCGAGTCTTTTCGTGATTCTGTCGGTACATAACCGCGAAGGCGAAGAAATTTGGCAACAAATTCCACAGTAAATAATCAATAATACCGACGGAAGACTAACATAATAGTGAGTAAAGTCAATATTAAGAGCCAAAAGAAGCTTCGAACTGTAAAAAGAGGTGGTCGCATTGCCTCATTTTCTTTCCTTAGTCATCTTTCACGACCACTGGAAAAGATGGTCCTTTTTGCAACCGGGAACCACATAGTTAAATACTAAGTACGATATTGAAAATCCACTTTGGCCATGAATAAATCAAACACTTATACATAATAACGCAGGTAAACCCTGAAGTGATTCTAAAAACTGAAAAGAAATCAACTGACTGTCATCGCATAAAAAAACTTGCCCTGGAAACTTTCCTATAATGAAAGTCAATATAGTTGAGACAAATTAGCCCATAAATTCTCAGTCAGTTGCTGCTTCGCCTTATACAGGAAAAATCGCGAAGTTCTTAGGGTTCCGTACCAAAATGGTAAAAAAGGAACCATATGGTACGACTTTTCAAGTACTACTGAAACTATCGATCGACTTGGCACACTTGGAGGACCTGATTGCTCCCATCTTGCTTGGATCTTGATTGATCTATCCCAAGTCCCAAGTAAAAGAAATTTGGAAATAATTTTATTTTTATGAAAATCGGAGTCCGAAAGTTGAAATTTGACGTGGAGCAACTTGTGACAAGTGGGGTATTAAATGAAAGGGCTCTATTTGCGCATTACAAAACCATTTATTTTTTTGGTTTCTAGTAGTGGTAGTAAAAGTAAGGTTTACTTCGAAATATGTACCTTTAATCTGTCAAATTATTATACTCGTACAGTCATAATCATCCTTAAGAGTCTTTACCTATGAATATGTCGTTTTAATATATATTTAATATTAAGGAATTGAAATCAAAATATATATATATGAAATTATCATTATAGTCAATTAAATTATTGGCCCATTTTGTCATCTATGACTTTACACTGCTGCATAAAGTTAGGTAGGACTAAAGTTGATGATTTGAAATGATTGATCTGAGCACTGTTGACATTATATAATGACAGTTAATTCCTGTCTCTACTGTCAAGGTCCGCCTATAATAGCGGGAAATCAATTAAGCCCTTATAGTACGTCATCCAGCGCTGATGAGTACTCCAAACCATTATTTTCCACCATCGATCTAGTCTAGAACGATAGAGTTCGATGAGGACTTTCCGAATAACTCGGTCATACGAGCGGCGGATACCGAGCAAACTACTTTTCTTTTTTTTTCTTTTATGTATCTAAAACAATCACCGGTTAAAATCATTTTAATACACATAAGAAATAACCTAGTTTTCTTTACGAATTCTCTATATTTAATAAATTAAAAATATGGCCGATTAAAATTTTAAAATAAAAGTGCTCATAAAATGCAAACCGCTCAACAAAATCTGTCACCATTTGCGATTTAGGTATTGCTCAAATAACCACTTTCATGTTGTGGTACTTTTAGTCCGGTAGTCAATATTCCGAAAAAAAAAACGCGAATATGTACTAACTTTCTGTTGAAAGTTGTCTGTTATTATAAAAACAAACTTGCGCTTTAATTATGGTCATTCAAAATATTTTTAAAAGGTTATTACTTGTCTCTCAACCTATGCTAGAAATTACCTAGAAATAAATGCGACAACGAAGCAGAATGATTTTGAAACACGGATTTTTTTGAAACTTTGTGGATTAATATCTCCGCATCCGCCCGGGTCCGCGCTGTATGACCATGTTTTTCAGGAATCCTCCGTCGAGCTCTTTCATTTGATACTAAAACGAAAACAATAGTTTGGTGATTCCAAACTACTACTACTAGTTTAGCACGGGATGATGGACTATTATGGCTTATGGACACTATTGTTCCCAGAAAGTGGGGCTTACGAACTTCATTGATTTACTCGGTATAGAGACATGAATAGATGATTCATTCATGTCTCTATAATGCCAATAAAGTATTGAATATTATCAATTATAATAGGATAATTGTATATGTATGAGTATATATATTTATATATGTATGAGTATAAGCTTATATACGAGTATGTACATGATCCTTCAGCGTTGCGAAATATTTCAACTGAAATATTTCGGGACTTTATTGAACTGGAATTCATATTTTTTCTCGCTATATCAATATTGGGAATGTGGGTTTTATACGTTCGTTTCGTTAGTTTTTATTATTTTCTTAAAAACCTCAAATATGTACCTATATTCCTTTTATACATACCCATTAAAATATTTACCTATTTAAATAAGTGGGCACTTACTTTAATGAGTGTCTTTGTCTGTAGTCTGTTAGTACTTACAGCTTATTTTTAGTTATTAGGTTAACAGTCTTCCTAAAATAGATTTCAAAATATCTTTTTTCCATATTCGCATATCATTATATTTTTTGCATTCTATAGGTAGTTATCGAAGCTCGGATTGAAAGTTAACAAAACATCCAAATTTAATATGAAAGTTTTTTGTTCGAACTCCGGCGCATGCGCAACCAACTCTTAAAAAATACATTTTCAAATAAATTGTCCTTGAGGACAGACACTAACTCATTTTTAGTCACGCCTATGTCCCAGAACGTTGCGATCCTATTAGCACCCTATAGCACCGCGAAGCAATCAGGGACCCATCCCGGACTATCATCAGGCATGGGTCCCTGATTGCTTCGCGGTGCTGAGAAATAGGGTCGCAAGCATGTTCACCGAACCTGCTCGACAAACTACAGTAACGAGGCAATCTTAATAGAATGTGGAAGACATCGTTATACTGGACTCTAAGGATGTTGTATGATCTTCTCGTGTGATTCATCTAAAGCTGCGATGTATAGAAGCACATGAAAAATGCCTTGCACAGCATTACTTCAACATCCTTAGAGCACCTAGCAAACTTTCGATCGAGCATGTTGCACTAATCCTGGCACTGGTCCTGCGCTCACGCTCTTTATCTAGATCATCACTCAGGCTTTCAGTCAGTATATGACCAAGGTACTTGAACTGCTGAACAACCCGAACTGCTGAGCCATTCAAGAAAACAGGAGACACACACTCCGGACCTCCGCCTGCACGAAAAACCATCATTTCTGTTTTAAGTATGTTACGAGTATATTAATTTCATCCCATGTTTCAGAGCAAAATGGGCAAGATGGCTCTAAGGCGGGGGACGCTCCGGGCTTCGCCCTACGCGGAGCTAGGCCTTCAGCTAGCCATGCCATGGCTGTCTTAAATCCCTCTCTCTACAAATCCCGCCGCCATTTATACATATTTTTAAATGAAACTTTTAGAAACTGGAAACTGAAAACAGCTATTGAAAGTGAGACTTGAAACTCCCGGCTCCGTCAAATGTATGGAACATCCCGCCCCTACCCTTGTTTCTTTAATAATTAATTTCTCCACCCGTGAATACTGTTTCTGCTCTGTCATGTGTTCATAGATCATCGTGAATATAGATTTATCTGCCAGAGGATACTTCTAATTTAGTCAACTTTAATGTGTATTTACTGCATAAATAGACTCCTTCATTAGTCCAAAAACAGCCCACACCTCCAAACCCAAAGTTTTGAACAAAACATTGACAAAAATGTTTTAAAATTGTAGAAAAATGACGAGAATCAGAAAATAATTCCCCGCTAATTACAGCAATTCCTTTCAAAATTTTCCTTCCTCCCATCGCGCCTGCGCCAAATTCAAATTCTGGCGCGGAATCCATATTCGAATTTTCTGTTGGTCGGGAAACGATCTCATAGATAAAATAATTGCCGGAAACGGCGCGCGGCGGCATTTCGTGTAAATGAAAAGGACAACCGATTTATTTTCTTTTGCATGCATTTAGAAGTTATACCTACTACATGGTTTTTTTTTAAAAAGAGGCAATTGTATTTGAAATTCCATATACAATTATAATGGACTGATTACAGTCCATTATAACGCATATTATTAAATATGCGTTTTGAATATAATGCAACGTTACAGTGTTCCTTTTCTTGTCATGATATCGATTGTCCTGAAATCACTTACTCACTTGCCATAATCGTCTTCAGCTATGATGTTAGAGTCTCATAATTTTTTTTACACATTATTATCGATTGTCCTTATACATTTTAGTCCTAAAGTTTGGTGTCATAATTGTCATAATACCTAATTTTGTTTCACATATATATGTAGGTATGTCCTAGTATGAAATTTCGTCATAAAAGTTATTTTGTTACATATTTTTTTATGTAAAATAATTCAATGACAACGGTTTCCTTGCTTGCTGGCGTGCATGAATGCTTGCTTGTTTGCATGCATGCAAGCAAACACAGATGTAGTCGGTACGGATCTGACAACATTGCGTCCATGAATACTTGCTTGTTTGCATGCATGCGTACAAGAAAACTATGACAATTAATGATTATGACCAAGAATCTTAGGAATATTAAAATGTTATGTCAACAAAACTTTGGCAAATGATATTCGGGATTATGATTATGTCTCACGAAATTAGGGCAAGTGATACCTATTAGGTATAATAAAATTAAGGGAAGTAATTATTAGGACAAAAGATTATTATGACGATGAACGTTAGAAGTAAATTTAGGATTATAAAAGTTATGACAAACAATGGGAACCTTTTTTTTAAGTAAGTATGTGTTTGTGACACTATTAAATGTCCGTCGGAACCAGGGGCGCCAAGAGGCATTTGAATGGGTCGTTTTTCGTACAAAGTTGTGGTCCCAAAATCAAGCATCTTTTTCCGTTACTGTATTTTCATATTTTTCTTTCAATTATAATTTAATCTTGAACGTTAATTTTAATATATTGTTGCGTATAATAAGTGAGCTTCACATCGTGAGCTAAAGCTCACGTGTAAGCGCTTTTAAGTTAAAACTTAAAAGTTGTTTTCATGTCATTGTACACATATTTTAACTACGGGCGCGCCGGGACAAAATACTAAACCTTTAAGTGCGCCGCGAACTGATTAAGTTTGGGAACCCCTGGTTTAAACTTATTTTTCAAGATGTGACACGGTTATGTTTCATGTGCAATACAGGGTTGGCGTTTTTGTTAGAGTGTGTTTGAGACTCTACTAAACGTCCATCTGACCTCCTATACCTTGAATCTGATGTAACTGGGATTAAATTGAAACACCTTGGAGTAACATTCAATATCTATCTACTGATTCAGGACCACTTACGTGTCTAAATGCGGAAACAGGAGCCTAGCAACCGAACTAATTTTACTGTTTCATGAACACATGCTTCACAAGTTCTATCGAAAAATGTATCGGACGGCAGCTGCGAGCGTCCAAACAAAATCTAACCTAGAATAGAAACAAACACGGTACAAACATTTGGACGTCGGTAAAACGCCACTGACCTATTTAGTGGGTGAATCATAGTGTAGTTAGATCGGAACATGAAGGTAACATGCCCAGAAAGTTAGTAAAGTAAAAGCATCATAGATGCTTTACAGGGAAATCAAACAAGTGCCTAGTACTAGTATCCAACGGCGCCCTGATCTTTGCTAACGCTCCGACGCCCGTCCGTTCGTCTTTTACAGCAGTATACCTAAATCATATATACGTAATAAGAAACACAGTTCCAAATTTCACATGTAGTATGTATTCCCTTGACCCAATACCGAATACTCGTAATTTTATGTTAAAATATACTTCCCATACAAGTAACGGGAGTCGATTTAAATAATGTTTTTCATCACACCTGCACACAAACAGTATATTTTCGTGTATGCGTAGCCGAAGGAAAATTGCTTATAGAACACTAGTGCTTTTACTCGTTTTACATACTCGTAATTAAAGTGACTCTGACTCAGATAGTACACAGTAGTTCCCAAGTATCAAATATAAAATGCATTTCTTAAAGATTAAGAAATAGTTATAAATTGATGGTCAAATATGAAAATAGAATAAAAATTAGTATCGAAAAACTAATTTTAGATCCTTCTTTAGTATGTCTATGAACGTTGATGAACTAAAAAAAATAGGTTAATACCGTATTTAACTCCCCCGAGAAATCACCATTGCAGCCCAAACCAGGTAAATATGTTTTTATGATAAAATATCGTTTTTTTTTCTAATTTTCACTTAATTATTTTAATAATAGTGTTTACTCACTTTTTTTTTTTATATTAAATAAGGATAGCAGACGAGCAAACGGGCCACCTGATGGTAAGTGGTCACCGTCGCCCATAGACATCTCACGTCACTTTATTAATATTAGAGGGTTTTTGATGCGCTGCTAACCTTGAGGACTAAGATGGAATGCCTCATGTGCCGGAAATTACGCTGGCTCTCTTACCCTTCAAACCGAAACACAGAAATGCAAGCATTTCTGCTTCACGGCAGAAATAGATAAGAGGGTGGTACCACCCCAGGCGATCCTTCACTTTAGGATCTACCACTATAATCGTATGTGTTATGGAAACCGTCATGTGTTATACGCGTGCGGAAAAGCAATTGTAAACTCGGGTCGTATACTTAATGGTTTACAATTACTCACTTTCTTCACTAGTATCACAATATACTTAATAATTATACGCCATTGTGTGAAATTCAAATAAAAAAATATTTAAATAACTATCTGATTGAAGTAGTGTTAATCACAGATATGGGACTAGTGGCGCCCTTAGTAGGTACCTCTCATGTCAATTTTTATGCACATCAGATATATTGTGTAAATCAAAAGCTAAAACTAAACTAAGGCTAAGAAAACTAAAGATAAAAAATTTGGGTTAAGTCCCCCATATCCGGCAGTGTACCCAAGAGACTGGCTGCGTTGCCCCGTTGGATAGCTAAGCTAATCCGCTATAAATGTAAATTGTGTAAATCGCATGCATATTTCAGCAGTTTGTACATAACCTACCATTTTATTTAACTTCGATTGTAAGAAAATCTACTTTTATAATAATCGAAAACTAATTTTAGCGGCAATGATTAAAAATATACCGAATTGCCCTTAAGATTTTTAATACTTCTGGAACAGCTGTCGTGTGTGAGTCATTCGACATTGGCCTGAGAAATACTGGGAAACACGAGTGTGAATTTAGAAAATATCATTCGACATTGAATGTGATCGCGAATTAAAAAATACGCTACACGTAGAATACTCTGTCTGAAATTCTAGTGAATAAAGATCGAATAAACTTTGGCAATAAGCACAAGCTATTCTCAGGAAAGATAAACATCATAACAAAATGTCAGTGTTTCTATAACATTGTTGCTCTTTGTACACGTTATCGGGGTCAATAGTAATAAACTACAAAGCCAGAGAAAATAAAACTACTTACGTTATGCTGATGAAGTGTTAATACGACGTTATCGAAGGTTGATGAATTTGAAAGAGCCTCGGAACTGCCACGAAGAAGTTCTGCTAGTAAATCTGCACCCGGTTTCACTCCAACAAGTTTTGAAGGGGAAGAAGTAGCCCTCACATGCGTTGGACCTCGCGGTCTGGTTCCAACAGCAATGGTCGCTCCAGCACTAGTTTTACGACAAGGTACAGTGGCGTCTGATAAACTTCTACGTCCACCGTCTACTGAACGGCTCGATGGAGCCTCCAGATTTCTTCCAAAGGGTCCTCTTATGAGTTGTTGTCGTTTTGCTTCAACATCTGAAGCATCTGAAGGGCTATATGGAGAAGGTGACGCTGTTCGATCTCGAGAACATGTATCGCTTTCTGCTTCAGAAGGAGAGTCACCTCGAGATGTGACACCATATTTTCTTCTCGATAGATAAGAGTCCTCATCTCTCTCATCTGAACTTTGCTGTGAAAATCTTGCACGTCTTATTCTTAACTCTTCTGATCTAGGCCACATGAGAGCTGGTGCTTCACAAGGGCTAGGGGGCCCATTTGTACAAGAATCATCAGACTTATCACCAAGCAAAGAAGACGTGCGGGTTTCAGCAGACAAGCGCATTTCTTGGAGAGAAGCATCGCTGTTTTCGCGCTTACATCCGTTAATGGAATGCGGTGTTTCTTCTTCTCCACCGTCATCACTAGCCGTTGTTATATAAATACCCTTTCGCCTCTTAGTCTTATCCAACGGCCGACGGCGTTCTCTAGCACCACCGATTGGTACAGGTGTACAAGGATTTTGTACTGCTGCTAATAAATTAGCGACTTGCTCACTCGTTATCGTTTCATCTTCTTTATCGCGGTCCAAAGAACCATCTGACGCAGCGTCCGATCGCTGTGGCTCCTCTTGCGGTAACTCTTTCGACCACTGTTTCACTATACACTCATATACCGGCACAGGAATTGAACTCTCATCAATCGTGGTTGGTGAGTCCTCACGTCCATCTGGAAAGTTCACACATTCACAGTCCACATTAACACAAGCATTCAGAGGAGGGTCGGGAAGTGGAGGAAAGGCAAAAGGTTGGGCGGGTTCTAGGGGCGACGTTCCTTCACTGTGAGCTTGAGCACTGTCGGCTTGTGAGCCATCACTCTCTTCCCGAAGTTCATGTAACACACGCGGTACTGTGAGTGCGGGAAGACTGCCGCTTGCTTCACCTGGGCCTTCCTCCCTTACTGGAGGTACTCGTCGTGGCAATGGATGTGTCAATGATCGAGCACCCAGCTGTTTATGTGGTGTCTCTGGTGGCGGAGACCGTGGAGCTGGCGATGCATGTGCTAAAAGACCTTCATCAGACCCAACAGCGGAGTCTACTGATGCCACTGAACCACCTTCGGTCACATTCTCCTCAGTTACACTTGCATACTCAGTGTCACGGTTTGAGGCCGATATACCAGCTCGTTCTGATTCTAGTCTCCTCGGGCGTTTTCCAAAATCGAATATCGAAGGTTGCCGATTAGCTCCTCTATAATATTTGTCAGGCGCGAAGTCACCTTGTGAAAATGATGCACTACGGTAAGGTATAGTCTTTTGCGCGTAAGAGCCAACTATGGACCGAGGTTCTACACGGACCAGAGTGATGTTGTTAGCATCAAAATCATCGTAGCGGTCAACAGAGACACCTCGAGGAGGACTATGGCGATGTCGAGATCTCGGCGGTGGCACCGGCGGCAAGACCGGAGCTGAATGCGGCGGTGGTGGCGGTGGTGGAGGAGGAGGCGGTGTATGAGGTGGAGTGGTATGGGCACGCAGCAGACGCTCGGTGAGGTCCCGAAGGCGCTTTTGGCGCGAGGGCCGCTCTTCACGCCCGCCGCGGCCCAGGTTACGTTGAAAGCGATCCAGCGTGCGGCGATCAGGTTTGGCACGACCGAGGCACGCCGCCACCGCCTCCTCTGAGCAGCAGCGGCAAGGACAGGCCCGCGGCGGCGGTGCGCGGCGAACGGCGTACCGCACCGCACCCAGCGTCACGTACGGGGACCTGCGCACACGACGGCGATATATTTAGGTTCGATTATGTCCGAGCGTCCGCACGCCGAAAAGCTTGGCGGCGAGTGCGACGGATTTAGAGCGGCCAAGCTTCCCCCGCGATCCGCCGCTGAATTCCGGGAGGATTCCCCGCGACCCACTTGCTTCGGTTCAACAGTTATATTGGAACAGATGATTCAAATCAAAAATCTTTTCCCTTAAAAAGATAACATCTATATTTTTATAGAGATTCCCAATTAATAACATAGAGTACTTTTGAGAGAAACATGTGTAAGTATAATTAAAATGAAAGGAACATTTTGAACGATTTCTGGGTAAGGTAAGAAGCAGCAGACAGACAGACTCAAGACGCGTGGATTATAAATAGGAGAGTGATGGCGATTTAGCGACTTGACGACCGACCTTTTATCAATGTTTACAACTTCTAATAGCAGAATACGTATTCTAAAAACGTTACACCAACTTATTTTTAATGTGTTAAATAAAAATAAAATACCTACTCTCTTCTTTGGGAATGTCTAATTAATAACCTAAAAAAATATTAAGTTTAGTTTTGTAAACTGTTTTTAGTTAATTGTAAACTAGTGTATGTGTGTGTATAAAAAAAAATAAAGGTAAATACAGGGAACCTGGAGAAGTCGCGTCTTCTTCGCACGCCATCTTGTGGAGATCGAGGGCGCGCGTCGGACGCCATCGGAGATCACGTCACGCCGCGCATGCTAGCGCAGCGCTACACGGGCACCTGGAACAAATACATTTTGGCAAATTATCTATCTATTTGCACCGAATCTGGTCGCTACATGAACCGTCACCCTCACTCTTACACGATCTACATAATGAGCGAGCGTGACAGTTCCATTTAGTTTAAGTGGCCTGCTCGGGTTATACAGTTATATTCATGGATAAACGGTTTAAATTCCGGGAGCCGAGTAAGATTTCTTACCCTACAACCAGTACTAATGAGACAATAATAAGTCGATGCTGAAACTCCTAGGAATCCGGAAAAACCATTTCTTCCAAGCCTCTTTCTTATAAAGCATTCCAAAATTACAGCATTTTGTTAATTGGAATTGGCATGGTTACTGACTGTGCCATTTTTAAAAAAACAATGCTGTTTTAAAACAACTTTTGTAGTAGGTATAGAATTTATTGCCAGTATTCAAATAATAATACAAGTAATATTTTATTAGTTCCACTAACAACTAGGTAGGTAAGTACTTACGTATCTTACTTACTTATGGATCTTTTGAACCCAAACGGTAAATTCATTACCTTGTAAAGTAGTAAATATTTCCAGTAAGTCGAAAGTTAAATATAGTTCTCAAAATTAACAGAACAGAGGGCGATATGATAATTATTGTAAATACTTATACTCGTATATTTCAAGTTTGTTTTTTAAAACTATTTACAGAATCATTTCTAGATTTCAATAATTATAGCGTTTAGCATGATCCAAAATAGCGTAAAAAATTTATATCGTTCGTGCATTCAGGCTTTACATAATTATTATTTTTAGGGCAACCTGTTGCTTAATACGTAATAATAATAATATCTATCTGTAAAATTGTTTTTTGTTGTTGTGCAAACCTTGCCTTTCTATAGAAGGCGACAACCGTTGAATACCGTTGCTAAGGAGTTGCTAGGAAATTTAGGCGCATGGCGAACGGACCGCTTATGGCGTTGCCATCCGTCGTGTCTGACTAGAAACGAATCTTGACGTTCGCTTTGATATCGGACATGCATGGTTCGTAAACAAAGGTTTATTTGGGTACTATGAGACAGTGTTCAGTTCCGAACAAGCTATGGATATAATCTAGATTCGGTTTATTTTGATGACAGACAGATAGACATGACAAAAAACGCCTAGTTTGTTGTGGCTTTAAGCACGGAGATGGGTATTGCATCGAATATTCGATATCATTAGGTATTCGGTATCGGTTACAATTACAAACCACAAGGATCTTAGGGAACGTTCTCACGTCTTCTATTCTACATAATATTCTATTTGATAGAATCTTTGAAGTAAATCAATGTGAATAGGCTTCCTATGCGTTAAAATGCCCGTTACAGTGGTAGCTCAACTTTGGTACTCTTTCTTTATATACAGAAACGAGCGGCAAAAGAGCCCTGTGAACGGCGGTCATAGCGTAGGTTTAGAACAGACACTGATAACGCGATAATTCCTTTCATCATAGATCTATGCGATAGATCATAAAATTCACTAGAAACCGGCATTCCGGGGATGTTGTGACCCCGTGGACTTGAAAATAAAGACGTTCCACGTCAAAGAAATGTTTTTCTTTGTTGTGAAAAGCAGTGACCTCTGTTTAAATAACTGTGTAACTACGAGGAAGGTGGTCGGCTTAGTATTACCTTGGGCGGCTTATCAAACAGAACTCAGGGCGGGCGGAACAAACGCTGATGTTTTTGTTACTTCCCGTTACGATAGATGTCACTATATTAAAAAAATTAAGTATTGATTAATAAATTACCAAAGATTTTAAAAGGACATGGAGCTAGTAGTATTCTAGCTAGTAGATTTCTGTGTATATTACGTTTGTGTAATTAATTATATTTTTTAAGTAGGCAGATAGGTTAACTCTTTATTGTACACATAGAATATACTACAAACTTAGACAAAATATGTGAGGCACAAAGGGCGTGACTTATCTCTAAGAGATATCTCTTCCAGCAAACCCCATAAAGTGACAATTTAAATTATGATTTCTATTGTCATTTTTAAGTTAAAAAAAATATTTTATTTGGATTCTAACCGAATTTTTTGACTTGTGAATTACTAAGTGGGGTTTATTTCCTTATTGAATTACGCCTTAGACCTATGATATAGAAAGCTACAGGGATAATATTATGTTTTAATTAATGGAGATTAGATTTAATGATGTTGTTTGATAATTTTCATGTAAAATTGTAATAAATAATATTGACCCTCGTGCAACTGACGTGTGACTTATTACAAGTTCCTAAAGAACTCGTATAACTGTCACTTGCGTATTAAACGACGTTGAATAATTAATTGAGCCGAGGATTTTAGTATTTATTCCAGATTATACACCAGTAGCCAGTAGTGTAGGTATTTCAACAAACACATCCTACGCATAATCTGTAAATGTCATTTAATAACGGTAGACCGCATTTGATATTGTTAGTACTTAAGTAATATAATATTCACTGAACCAAATCAGCCTTGAAACAAGGATTGACGCAAACCACATTATAGATACATACCTACCTAGTCTTCTAGGAGATCGATCTTTGACTTTAATACCTACTCATGAAGTGAACGAACGAACGCGCGACTATTTTTTCTTACATCCATGTTTCTAACTCTATTCAAATTTTTTTAAAACTCTAAATATTGCAGAGCTTCTTCTTAGGGCCAAAAGCATGCGTACTATTTCTTGAAATACAATTAAAAAAGATTTATGACTATAAACATGGAGCGCTCTACTCTCTTCTAGATGTCGATAAATTTCTACTCGCACTGCGCATAACGAAATATTTTTGGTAACATTATAGATTGGCAGGACCGTAGTCAGAAATTAGGGGGAGGGCAACACTGTCCATATGGACAATGTGTGAATAAGGTGAGGAAAGGGCACATTCCCCGCTTCCCTCCCCCTAATTTCTGACTACGGTCCTGAAATCTATAATGTTACCAAGAAATATTTCGTTATGGGCTATGCTAATAGAAATCTATGGACATCTAGAAGGGAGCAGAGCGCTCCATATTTATAGAGTGATAAATCTTTTTTAATTGTATTTCAAGAAATGGTACGCATGCTTTGGGCCTTCGGGCCTAGCTCGGGAAGAAGCTCTGTTAAATTTAGAGAAATAATGATGACCTAACTGTAGTGCCAATAATTAAATAAGTAATCAAAAAACCCGCAAAATACATGAGGAACAAAGCAATATAGGTACTTTCATATTATGAAAAAGGTACAAACACCTAATAAACGCGAATACCTGTAAAATTGGAGTTGGCACTAAGCCCACAAATAAAATATTTTATTTTACTTGTCTGTCTCAGCGTTTCTCAATTCCGTATAGTTTAAACTTTAATACTCTGTCTGCAGCAAGCTTGAAACATTAGAGCATAGCATATAAAGCTAGTACTTATGGAGATGATAAAAGACTCAATAATAAATATACATTAATTGTTATATCTATAGAAGAATTGTTGTAGATGCCTTGAATCTTCATGATTCTGATTCGCTTCGGTATATATTTTAAAATAATTAATTTTAATATTACAGTTATTAGATATGTACCTAATAGACCGAGTAAGCGTCTTGACGAGAAAAGAAGTAGGTATTGATTGATACAAGAACTGAAAATTAAGTAACATAATAATGAATGAATACACTTTATTGCACAAAAATAGTGTGATACAGTGTGTACGAAACGATTAATATGATCTCTTCCAGACAACTTTTAGATAATGATAATGGATCAACAGCTAATTAAATCACAGATACTTTATAGGTCCTTTACCTATTTATTCATTTATAGTTACCGCTTTGTTGTTTTATTTCTGTACGTACTAAACCGTGCTCACTCTAATATTGGACTCGTAACATGTGGGCGGCGACGACGCAGCAATGCTATTCTTTTAAAACTGTTATAAAATGCCATTAGTAGCGGCAAAGAGTTTTTAACTGAATGCATTTTTTTATATTTCAGAGGACTGTTAGCGCAAAAGTAAGGTAAAGTAAAATACACTTTATTGCACAAATATAAAACAACAAACATGAGATAGAAAAGCAAATAGTGAAGTACAATTTAGGCGCCCTTATCGCTAAGAGCGATCTCTTCCAGGCCACCTTCGGGCAGAGGAAATGATATCGAGGAAGCGCAAGTGGTTATTAGTATATTATTTATGACGAGATAACTTGGGATCGGCTCACAAGGTGCGCGATTTGCTTACCTACTTATATATTTTAGTAATTACTTATATGTACATAAATTGGTAGATAAAAATATTTCTCGCTTTGTCTGCTTGCCTTTAGAAATATAAATAATTATTTTAATTAAAATACAGATTTCTCAAGTGTTATCTGCTATCATAAATATATAATAAGTGTAACAATCGGTGCGTTAGTTTTTTGTTACTAAACCATAGTAAAATAATTAATTCATTAATAATGTACGAGTATCAGACATCATCATCGATTTAAGGCCATCGCATATTATACCAACTTGACGTGAACCCGGCACCAACTCAACTCAGGGCAAAGCATTGAAATGTGAGCTTTATATCGTATAACATAGGTTAACAATAGGTTTTCAAAATTCAGTAGTCGTCGATAAGTGGTCAACGTTTCATTGCATTGCTCTGAGTTGAGTTGGTGCCGGGTTCGCGTCAAGTTGGTGAAATATGCGATGGCCTTTAAACAACAGAATATTAGGTTGTTAATTCGGTCCGTTTCGAAACGGACCGACTAAATAGTGTAATAAATCTGATAGGTACTATTATCATGTCCTTAAGCTAATAGTATAGTACTGGTACTCTGTGGTACTATAATAATACTACTACTACTACTACTAATAGTAATACTAATAAAAATAGTAATAATATCCCACCAAAAATATAATTTAAAAAAAATTACGATTAAGTTCCATTGGGTATGGACTACCAAAAGTGATGAAATCCAATCCGATGCCAGTTTAAATGCACTTTTACGAGTAAGTAAAGTTTCATCTAAACTAACCCACTATAAAAAATTAAAATTGTACTTGGCAGGTTTTCTATAAATTGCTGTGTATTGTAGTTACTGATACAGTACAGTGATCTTATCACCATAAATCCAGTCAAGCATTATTTTTTGTATAAATAGTAAAACACTACATACTTACATAACAAACTTAGTGCTAAGATGATTAGAAGTGGCATAGAGGTTTTGATTACCTGTCAGTCAATTAGTGCCAAAATTAGCCATTTTCTCAGGTCCATATCTCAAGATGTTTTAAACTTAATGTTTATAAAATGTTGCATTCTGCGTGAGGTAGAGGATATTACCACCTTATTATGTGGGTAAAATGTTGTCTGTGTATCTGCAATACGTGGTGAGAAGACTCGAAATAGGTAATGCATAGCATGCGTACGGCCGCTGTTATGAACTTGGCCTGAGTACTGCAGTGCGCTTAGATGTCTTTGCATTGTATTTGAAATATGATTAATCTACCTATAATTATATGCATTATAAATATCAGAACATGCATTTTTGTTCTAGTTTGCCACTATCTCTTCATTTTAGTCGTAGGTATCTCGTATCATCGTATGAATCCCAAAAAATACTTAATTAAATTAAAATTTATTCAGATGTACAGCTTCAATCTATAATTTATTTAAAACGACCGATTCCACGCCAGTTTATCATAAAAATTTTGCTATTAGTGTGCCAAATATTCTGATTAGTAATGCAAATTAGATATTTTTATTTGTCGCGGATATTAGGTGGTCTAATATTGATTTAAATTTCCTTACCATAATATTTTATTACTTCCTTTCGGCAAACCTTTCATGTGTAAATGAGAATTTATTGAGCTTTTTGTGTGGTTTAACAAACGACATTTCCAATTGGTCAATAAAATGAAGAGGTACTTTTTTTTTTTTATAAATTATCTACAACAAACAGGCAGACGGGCCACCTGATGGTAAGTAGTCACCGTCGCCTAAAGACACGTGCAATACCAGGGGTTTTAACATTCTTTTTGAAGCATCCCTTACATAAAACAAACCTATATACACTTATAAATATTCTACATAACTACGTATGAAAGAAATGGTGTTACTTTACGGAGGCTTATGCACTCAGGTTTAGTCTTTCGTAAAATTAGACACCATTATTATCTCCACCAAAATGTCGATGGGTAAACAATTCATTTTTAAAAGCCAACACATTCCCCAGTAGCACAACTGTCATCTAAAACCTTATCGTCCGAAATCAAAACAATAAGATTTATAACCGTTTTTTCGCCAATTTAGACGCTATTTTGATTAATGTCCGTACATCCCACTTAAACTTATACAAATATATTTTTTTCCATTGATTTAACTCTTAATGTCTTCCTAGTAAGTATTGTAATACAATTTAAGAGTTGCAAGAAATATGATACAACGTAAAGTTCTGTTTGCTTCAGTCACAGATAATAATATGTTGCCTTAGTCGGCAAGTTAAAGTGGTCCTTAACTGAGTGATTAAGAGGTTTGTCTTTAAACGTCAAAACAGCGAACGCCGCACGGCCTCTGGAGTTAAATGAACTTGCGACTTGACCTTTCGATTTGTTGAAACCGTAAGGAGTAATTTCGTACCTACTTACTTATTTACGCCTTTAAATATTAAGGTTGCTTCCATAAGTAAAAGCTTTGGAAGTAAAAGCTTTGACACGGAACTGTGAGTATAATACTTAATTTAGTGTTAATGTAAGTAACTACCCAAAGCATCGTCCCGTAAACAATAAATAATGGGATTTAAATTAAATTCATTGTGCTAAAACACAAGTCTTGTTTAATTTATAATTATAAGAGTACAATTCTTTGTCCTCTCTTTTTCTTGGTACTTACGAGTAGCTTTACCTATTATTTAAAACAATGCTATTTACGATTTGGTTTTTTATCTTTTAATACTTTTTGTGACCTAGGGTGACGCGAATAACTGAAGACTCAAACGGAATTGTGGAATAGTAACATATTCAGGAAGCTGGAAACACGTCACGCTTTTTCAAAGCGAACAAGTAATTTTGTCAAATGACATTTGATTTTACTGTACGATGTACAAGAAAGAAATGAAATGAATGAGATTAATCCAGAGAGCGTAATTTTCAAGACGGCTGCAGTACAGACAGACACCATAGACTGTGTTGCAATACTTCGCAGCCAGAGATGCTCCTGTACGATTAAAGTGCATGCGAAATTTTAGAACAAGAAATAGTATAATACCTGAGAGTGTCTGCATCCAAATACGATAATTTCTGACACTGTTTTATCTACTGGTAAGAAAATAAATCTATTTCTTTACGTAGGTGTATATAAAAATCAAGAGACAGTCCCGATTAATGTCTATATTTTATATCGGTTTGAAAAAAGGTTCGGCCTCACAAAGGCGGTCTGGATTGAACTGGTTTGGATCGATTCAATCGAATACATTAGTTTTGAATGATAAATCGAATACCAAGATCGAATCTTGTTGATGATCTTGTATTTTATATTTCACACTGTGCGGTACAATGCATTTCTGGAGAGTATTGTTTGAAGAAATAAAATAAATTAATTTCAACAAATTAAATCTCTGTTCATACTGTAATAAAATTGGAAGTGGTTTAATAATTACATAAAACATTTTTCTTCTTTCTCTATCGCTATTTAGTATCAACTTAGTCAATTATATTTAATGGTTGTACATTAAGCTTTTATGTTAATGATAATGTTTTAGTGTTAATGTCGTACGTATGTATCTAACTGGTATACCCACTTCGTGTTGTTTAGACATTTTGATAAATGTATCGTTTATTGATTCAAATGATTTAGGACTTAATTGGTAATACTCACGTCTACGATTAACCACCATAAACAGACCTATCGCTTTCGTCCCGCAGTTAAATGTAAAATAAATAATGTTGTCAAGTCATAACGTCAACTGGAAAAAGTACCTATACTCGTATTAGGATATTTTTGCGGAAAGTAAACGTTTACATTTACAATTGCCTGACCGCACATATATCACACAACGATTTTCATCACACCTGCCGAGTTAATTCACTGCTGGTGATATCTGGTGACGTTAAATTATTTTAATCAGAATAAAAAAATAGTAACGATTGCAAAAATGTAGGTATGAACCACGTAAACTTGCTCATAGAACACTAGTTCGGAATCACTTGGATTTTAAGTACTCGTAAAATGAATAAAGGCATTATTCATTTTACGAGCACTTAAAATCCAAGTGATTCCGAACTAGTGTTCTATGAGCAAGTTTACGTGGTTCATACATTTTTGCACTCGTTCTTTTCCTAATAAATATAACCAATCATTATGCAAACACAATTATTCAATTAGTAATTAAAACTTGGTTAATTTCAATATTTTCAATAATATTAATAATCCAGCTGAACTTTCCTTTCAATGACGTCATTATACAATTCTGGATATTAATCTAGTTTTCATAATGGATTGTATTATTCACCAGTGGTACTTTTATTTAGTAAAAACAAAAATGTTTGACTGGGATTGATTTATTTTCAACGGTTGGGATTATCTTAACAGCTAACATTAAGGTCCCACATCCCAAATCGGAAAAGAAATAAGCTGTTCCATACAAAAGTCAATACCTACACGGCCAGAATGTATGAAACAGCCAAAAAAAATTTCTCTATTTCAGATTTGGCCTCATAGTGAAAGTTATTCAGTTAAGAAATCGGACTATAGACGTTTCGGGACTATAAGGGGTGTTTGTTATATCTTCAAGTGGTACAAGCATTATTAAGAGTTTATTTGCTATTACTATTGTTGCGTATCGATGGGAACTTGGTTGTTCGCAAAAAACAAAACAATCATGGGTTAATGAGATGCTTACAAGATTGATGTTTCAAGCCGACGTCATAATGGTTTAGCGGTAGTAGATAACAGACCCGAAGTCGGAGACACTCTCCGACATTGATGTATGAGTTTTTGAAAGACCTCATGTAGGAACTTAAACTTGGCAGTAAGTATGTGAGAATAAAAAAAATTGAACCTTTAATTAATTTATTTTAATATCAATTTGGTTTCGAGTTATATACCTACGTAAAACTAAACTCAGAGTCATAGTGAGTTTATTGGCTTGGTGTTGTCGTTATCCCTATCTTACTCGACCGACACACGAGGTTGGACGTAATTACAGTGCGTGAGTTTTTAGAAAAACATTCTGGTCTTGAAAACTTCTGTGTGCTTCGCTTACTGTTAACGATACGCGAATGTAATACGACTGTAGTAAGAGACAGAGACTGATTTTACCCGATACCCGAATGCTTTTCTAAGAGCTCACCCACTGTATACTCATTATGCCACAACCACAAACCGGTAACCAGTAAATAACCAACCAGAGGGCTATCGATGTGGCTGCCTTCTGGTCGGGAAAAATTTAATTCGGATCATCAACACGAAAGAAGAAGTAAATAAGTAATTGTTTTAGTAATTTTCTGTGCTTTTTAGGGAACCGTACCACGAAGAGAAAGCTGTCACTCCATCGTCCGTCCGTCTATCAGGAAGATCTAACGCCTAAACGGAATAAGATACAGTATTCACACATAGGGAATGCAATCTCGATTCTTCGAGATCTCGAAATACCGAGATCTCGAGCCAATCTCACGAGATTAATCTCGAACAGAGATACGTACGAGATCTCGCGACATCGACGAGATCGGGCAGTGACGCATTGCATTATTTTGTAGTGCGTAAATTAGATAATCTGAAGACACCATTGTCGAGAAAAAACGTATTTTTCAACGTCGAACTCAGGCAACTGCTGCATTATTGTATCTCAACGATCAATCTCAATATCAGGATACTTATAAAGAAGAGTGTAAATAGTACATATAACACAAAAAGTGTAGGTATTAGTCAAAAGTAGGTAGGTATGAAAAAGAGAAGTGTGTGCGTAACATGGAAAGGCATTGGGAATAGTTGCTACGGCACGCCAGATTTTTGTTAATTGAGTAACATAATTTTAAAATGTGTTTTTAAATGTAAATTTTGTAATTGAGATTGTTCTAATAGGTGGTGGAATATTATTCCAACACTTTGTTGCGATGTAGCGAAAAAGAACTGCCATTAAAATCCACAGTTTTGTGACATTGAGTAACAAGCAAATAATAGAAGCCCTCCTGTTATATTTATTTTGTGATGAAGACCATCTAAGTTTTGAATAGAGATATTCAGGTTTCTGATAATTTACGACATCACGAACCTAATCACCGAGATGCAAAAGTCTGCGCGACAACATGTTCAACATGGAGGCATTATTTAAGTAAGGTGTTATGTGAGTGCGGGGGTATATTAAAACAGAAGCTTAACATAACTTAACTTTTATTTCACTTTAATTTAATTAATGATTCTTTGATATGACGTTAGTTTTTATTAGGTTTCTTATTACTATATACATCCTATCCTTCCTGACACATAATCGTGACATTAACTAACGTACCATTTTCAAGCTCGCGAGATCTCGAAATGCACGTGATCTCGTGAGGTCGAAAATTCCAGTCTCGCGAGATATCGAGATTGAGATTTTGTTTCGAGATTGCATTTCCTGTTCACACATATATGTATTCATCATCATCAACATCCTACTCTAGTCCTAGTTCTACTAAATATGTATTCCCTTGACCCAAATCAGAATATCAACATTGAAACTTTGTAATATGATTTTTAGAGAGGATCCTATAATATAAAACCATCATAAGTACATACTTATGATGGTTTTATATTATAGGATCCTCTCTTATTACTTACATAAGTAAGTATAAAAAGGCGCAAAAGTATAAAAATATAATTATTATTTATAATAAAATAAGGGAGCAACATGTCTGCCGATAAACTGCTAAGCAGTTTGACGCTATATAATTAAGACGCTACTGTATATAATACTGTATAAAAAATAAATTTAAAAAAAAGTATTAAAGATCTTCTACAAATGTCCACAGTTTTAATAAATGGATGAGTAAGCAGTACGATTAGTAATATAATAAATAAGATGTAATAAAGTTGTTAGTCAATGCACGAAAGCGGTTGGATACTGTTGCCAAGAGCCTGTAAGTAGGTATATAATAAACATAGAATATAGTGGAAGATTTCAATGATACATTTAATTCTGATATTGAATTTATTTATAGTTTCCCGATGTATTATTTCTGTAGTCATATGAATAAACTACTAAAACGGCTTATATTATTTCAGAGTAATGCATTTAACTAATACATATCACTATCACCTACCAATTTATTAGTAAGGATAAGTATTTTTTTTAATTTTTAATTTATTTATTGTAGTTTTGAATTTTATAACAGTATAGCGGATTCTAACCCCCTCACTCCTCACCTCTCCAAACCTGTAAGATTAGGGTTTTTTAAAGTGTAAGATCTAAGCTTCGTACTTCACGTGTCCGTTTCCAGCCCCGGTTCGGTTAGTTGCATCCAATCACTCAATCACTGATTTCAAGTGGAGAAGCAGCCAATAGAACCGGGTCTGGTACCAGACACGTGAAGTCTGAGGCTGGCTAAGGCGCCCGGATTTCCCCCCCCCCCCCCCCCCCCATTATTTACTTGTTCCGCTGTTGATGTCTAATATTCTCACGCTACGACTAAGCGAAAAATATGGTTCAATATAATTGTCCACAGGTGGGTGGTATGAACCAGTGTAATCTCATAGAATATACGTGTCTATTTGTGAAAATTAATCCTATTATGATACCATGTAATACGATAAACTGCTTGACTAAACATTAGATTATGATGTAGCGCGAAAGCTGAGTATAGATAAATATGAACCTACTCACTTACGTAAGTTACAGAGAACAAGATGCAATTTGATGACGCTATGTTACCAGTAATGAAATAATACATTGTTATTGTTTCTATTACTTCTTGACTAGATTAATATTTCTTTTATGAAAACATAAAATTAAAACGTGGAACAATATGTTATTTAAGTCTAGTCATATATAAAACATATTTTATTTATAACTAGACTTAAATAATATACTGTTTCACGGTATTTTTATTGTATTTTATTAATTACGACCGGTTACGTCGTAATTAATAAAATACAATATAAATACCGTGAAACAGTATATTATTTATGTCTAATTATGTACCACAAGTTTCACCAAGTACCAACGACCGCAAGTATTAATATTTTATTTATTTATTCGAAATTGCCAATACTACAAACATTTCGCTTGAAAGAGTTGTAAATACTCATTGTGCCGACTAGGTAAGTACTGATTCATTTCTTTACCTATCAATACTATGACTATCAATTTTTAATAATACATTTGGCAAGTCAGCGTATTAAATGGCGCCTAAACATCACTGAATGATTCTTAATTACACACGCACACACACGTTTGTATTCATCTCATACAAAAAGATCGATTATGTGCATTGAATTGTATTGTGATGAATGACTGATGATAATAGATAAATTCTATTCATAGATCTATTAATGTTTGAAGCTAGAATTCGTTTAGGAGATTATCTTTCACACTATGCCACTTTACCGGACGGTTAACGGCGCGGTAAGGCGGCGGCGCTGATGTGTTGTGTGTGTGTCTCACCAGGAGCCTAATTCTACTGTTTTACAAACTTTTGTCGTTCTTTTCCAAATAAGTAGAGATTAGGTTTTCATATTGATGCAACTTTAACTAAAGACCGTGTCTAACACCACGTTAATATCACCACGTGCATAGATCGTTGCTTTGACCGATACGGTACTCATCGGTAGCATTCGTTGCATTCGGTATCCGAGCATTCACTACGCAAATTCTTTCGCAAGCAAAACTTCTAGCATTTGTTCCAGTTTCGACGTTATCGCCAAATGTTTGGTTCGCGAAAGAATCTGCTCGAAATTGCTACTCGAGCAAATGCTTGCGCAAGAAACGCTCGTTCGCGAAACAAATGTTCCCGATGAGTACCGTCCTTTAATCGAACGGTTCATGTCTAGTGGCATAAGAGAAACATACAGTCGTTACAGATTAGTTCATATTGAGTTTACATTGTAGAATCGGGCACTAGAATTGTGCGAGTTAGTGAGGCGGTAAGCGGGAAAAAACTCTATCATTAAGATAGACGACTAAAATGAAGATATCGTATTGACGATTTTTTCCTTGCTCTCTCTCTACTTTCTCACACATTTCTGTTGTACAAGTATAGAAGAAAGGTAAGGAAACAAAATCTTTGGTGCTTGGTACTTGGGTGGCGTCGTGGATAGGACGTTGGACCCCATGCGAGAGGTCCGGGTTCGAAACCATGCAATGTCATCTACCAATGAGTTTTTCAGTTTTTCCGAAAGACTTACGTTTACAGACTGCTCTTACAGTGAAGGAAAACATCGTGAGGAAACCTGCACACTGAGATCAGTGAAGTGGGGAAGGCAATGGCAAACCACCCTATTAAATCTGCCTAGAGAGTCGTTCTATGTGATTAATTCCTTAGAATGATCACGACCCTCAGGAATGAGGAATACGACTTAAAAGAAACTTTTATTAGAATCAAATCAATATTTCAAAAATGAAAAAATGGATAGTAAAAGGTGTATTGTCATGTCACTATTTAGAATTTTCAGGTATAGTAATTAGAATATTATTTATAAGTTCCATTACAAAGATTGTAACCAGTAAGTACCTACATAATTTCTTATTTAAATCATTGAGCATGTCTTATCAGTACAGTTTAGCAAACATGTATCATAGACATTCCTCTGTGCATAGTTTTTGCGTAGGTAGGCAACTGATACGCAAAACTGTTTGTCAAAGGAAATTCAGAAACATTCCAATATCTTCACTTTGCGGGCTATACTTTAAAATACCCATCTTGTCCTTACTTATTATTACAGTTAATTAGTACAGTTACTTTAAAGAGATTTACGGTTATAATTTTTGTCAAACAAGCTACATTTTTATAGCTGTGCGAAATTTTGCAAATTCCTTTTGAGGTACACTCGTAAACATCGTCTAGACGACGTTGCAGGCAAATATTAGTTAAAATTACTTTTGCAAGCCGCTCTACCTGTAGGCGGTGTCAATGTCAAACTTAAACAAATACCCCCAAAATATTTCAAATCTATGTATGTATGTTAGTAAGTATGTCAATGCTATTTTTATAAAAGTATAGCTGAGACGATAATGACTTATGTACTTAACTTCAAATAAATGAAATATTTATTAGGTTTCGTGTATCACGATATATGTAAGTCGATATAATATAATATAAGTAAGTAAGTCGTACATCTTTCTCGAGTCGAGAATTTAAAATTCGGATTATTTTATGCTTTGTTGACTACACAAAGGCTTTCAACTGCGTAAAGTGAGTCACATGTGGAGAATTCTGCTTGAAATATGTGAGTACCCGATCATCTAGTATTAGTTTCGTTCGTCCGAAATGACTATTTATTTATACTATAATTATACGCACCTTGAAAAGGAGTTCGACAGGGTCACAGTTCACAGGTCGACAGTTCACCTTTCCAGTTTGAACATAATGTGCATTCTAAAGAGAATAGTGATAGGAACCTATCAATATTCTCTTTAGAATGCAGATTATGTTCAAACTGGAAAGGCGGCATATGAGCAATCTGCGCTATGTGCTGATCACTCAATACGTCGTTTCATCGACTGAGGGCGAGATGAGGGACCTTATTGACAGAGTAGAGGCGGGAAAACCGAAACCTTGACCTGAGCATTAACAGAATAAAGACGAAAATCTTGATCGTTGACTGAGGCAACGAGATGGAGGGAATTGATAAACAATTCCGTGTCCGGGCTCCAAAATCTACACGATCTTTACTAAGAAGCGACCGAAAAGAAGTTACCTCTCACTCATAATATTTCAATATGAATAGGTTCTTACTCCAACAACCTCCATAAAAATACGAAATCGAAATAATAGACACTATATTCTGATTTGTTTGCAAAAGTGAGTATGGTAGGAAAAGCAGGGGTCGTCCTAGACTGAACTTTAAAGATCAGGTTGATAGAGTGCTCATAGATTTTAAAAAGCAGAGCATACCACCCCAACGCCGAGCATGCTAGGCAGAGAGCAAGCAAGAGAGGCATGGTAAGACAGATATTCGTGGCGCTCCATTATCTCTGCCTACCGCGCAGGGGATGTATGTATTCTGATTTAATTCAATTCAAGTCTTTATTGGTTATGGTTAAAGTTTATTTTTTAGTTTGTATGTGACGTTTATGTATTCGTATCTCCAAATATTCAACGGCATAGTCGGATAGCCTGGCTTCATCAGTTTTTTGTCGCTTATCAATATGCAAGATGTTTATCTTAAATGGTTGTAATAGCTTTTAATTTATTCTGGACAGACAACAAAAAAGTACCCGCGTTCCTCGTCGTCGGTGCGCGAGTTGTACATGAAACTAATGAGAACGTTTTTTACTCTGCTCTAGATGTCTTATGTGTAAACTATGAACTAATTTACATAATTATTAATGATAATTAAATTTAAATATTATAAAAGAAATGCTAGAACAACACAACGTGTAGACAATCCGGAATAAATCTTAATTTATTAAATTTTGTCACCTATTGCTCACGAAAAGTTGGGCAAAAAGTAGACGATTGGGACTATTATGATCTAGGTATAATATCTGTAACCCAGATATCAGAAGATTCGGATAGATTACTTTTGTACGATTTATAAAAAGTACATACGAGATGTAAATATAAATATTTTTAACCAATAGTTCGGTCTCGTGCTGTAAGCCTATAACATGTAGATTACTTACAGACGTTTTACCTTGGATTTAATAGCACTTTCGTCACTCTGCACAACATTGACTCAGTTTAAAAATGTTAAATGTTTATAAGATCAGTAAATCAGTATCAGTAAATATTTAATTAAATTCTGAATTTAAAACTATGAATGCCACGAAACATGGTTGACATTCTTCTTCTTATATTAAGAGGCAGGTCCCTGTCGTTACAGCAGTCACCACCCCATTCTGTCCCATGCCTTCTCCTTAAAACTCCCGGTTGCTTGCTTATCGTATGGTTAGTGGCTATTTGTCAGAGTTGTGTAGGCCGCCCGTAGGCCTCTGACATGGCTTAACGTGCTTTCCGAGGCACGGATGAAACGGAGCTCCCTCAGATGAAATATGTCACTAGCGGTCACCCATCCAGGTACCGACCGCGCCAACGTCGCTCAACCTGCACGATCACTTTCGGACCGTGCTCGCAACTAGGCTACGAGCTCCTCAAACTCACTCCCGGTACGATGAACTATCGCTCCGCTCCAGTCAGATTGTGATTATTTCGTGTCAAATTAATCTTGCATATTGTAGTGTGATTCCTAAGTCATAATTTGAAGAAGAAAACATCGGGATGGGTAGAAGTCAGGGCTAATACTGGTGGTTTTATTATATCATTAATTCAAATTTCGTCCTCGACACTCACCATCTTGGTCAATTCGGTTCGAGTCGGTGCCTTTTTTATGGGCTTCTTTTTTTCTTAAATGATGAAGACGTATCCGCTACGCTCCCGAAAGTGGTTTTGATCGGGATTTAATCTGTTAATTTTAGACTATTTATCTTTCGACCTTGCCATTTTCACTTGCAATCAACGTCAGAACTTTATTAATATCGCAAACTATATTTTTTTAACGTCAAATCGTAGCGTATACTCTATTCTTTAAAATACAGTTTATTTGCTCTAAATCCGTCGAGTAGTTTCGACGCTAGCTCACTTTAAACTGAGCGCTAACAGCGCAACAACTCATTTTCAGTGTTCACTTGCGCGGCCTATGGCGCTACTAGAGGGAGCCGCGGGGGTGGCCGATCATATATTTTTTTCTTGTCGTCAGACGGATCTTTACGATGGTATAACTATTACTTTTCCAACTCTTAAACTTTCGTTACACGAAGCTCTCGAAAGTACATATTTTTCATTACACATTTTTTCCTGGATGACCTCCCTTAACCTAACGTATGACATTCATTTGAATTCATGTCAAAATGTAAGTAGGTACTTACCTAGTATTAATTTGTCACCTATCTTTCGCACACATTCGTTGACAGTGACACAGTTTTAACTCTAGTATTGTAACAGATGTTTTACGCAACCGAACCGTGGTTGACACAGTTTATTGTCATTATTTTTACACCCATTCATTTAAATTCGTGCCATTTAAAAATGTCAAAGACATACCTACATACACTGTATAGTAAGAACTGAGGTAAGTACCGACAACACAGCAACCACAATTATAGAGCCAGTCGTTGAGATACATAAATCTATGTTTCAAAGCATGTCACTTTATTTAAATCGCGCTGTCGATATAAGATTATTGGTGGTAATTATTTTGACAGGCCCAACCGCTCCTTCTTACATGGCGGTCTTACCGTACGTGACGCAATTGTTTGATACAAATTAAATTCTTTAACACGGAATAATTAACTTAACATCTATAAGATTACGAACTATGAACCTTGTGAGTCCCGTCTAATAACCCGGATCGTCCAATATGACCTCCTTTTTACCTTCGTTTGTCCGTAAAATTCGTACTATAAGTATCATCACCAGTGGTATGATTAGGTAAAGCAATTTTGCGGGATTCTATGACGAAATACTAACATGGACTTCCCCAACAAGCAACGATATTACGGGATTACAAATTCGTTAAGAGCTGGTTATATTGGACAGTAATATCCATTAAAAATATTATTAAAAATTCTAATGAGATTTTTACGAGGCAAAATTTGTATATTGTTGTTTATTTTACACTTGACAAAAATTCTTAGAAAATAGCGACGGCGGATAAGAGCTTTCTGAGAAAGTGTGAATGTGAGAAAGATACAATAAATCCCGAATATAGTCCTAATCACTATTAGGACTCATCTCATCATCCTTTTTGCGAGAGAGAGAGACAAAGAGATACCACTGTATCTCTTTGTCTCTCTCTCGCGAAAAGGATGATGAGATGATTTCCTTTTGGAGTTCCCATTAGGAGAAAAAGTATTTTATATATAGGTACATAACATTTCCGAAATCCCGCAATACCGCGGGCGTATCCGTACTAATATAATGTTTGAGGTCGTTAACCCTAAATTGCCTTACCTAATCCGGTCACTGATCGTCACTGATTCGTAAAATTCGTACTATGTGTATACATAGTACGAATTTTGCGGAAAAATCGGAAAAATCCGGAATGAATGAAAATAAAATCAAGCAATTCATCAGGCTAATAATTATTAACCTAATGAGTACTAATAATATTCCAGTTTACGGCAGTTCAACAAATTCAAAACATAATTACAAAAATATTATTTATATGTTCTTATACCTAGTTGAACGTTTTCATACAAAGATTGAAAGTTCAAAATTAATAATAATTCAAATGTGAATTATTTTTATATTGGCGACACAACAGCATTCTTGACCTGATAGTAATAATATTTCATGAATACGACATCACAATCGACATCAAAATCATTTGTACACAAACCGAGTCATCACGTTGCACCATTATTACCTACAAACCTTATCACCCCATAGCCCTGTGGCCGGAACGAGACAGAATAACATTTTGTCAATATGGGGACAATTGGCGTCGATTCCGGCGTGGCCGCAAAACCTAAATTTAAAACTATCTAAATGAAACTCTAGCATATAATCTAGCTGGATCGTGTAAGAAGGCGTTTCATTCAGCGATGTTTTAATTTTACGAGTGACACCACCCAGAATCGATGCCATTATAAAAATAAGTACCTACCTATATAAGAATGTTATACGAGTATGTAAAAAATGTTCAATAGTAGGTACCTATGTTGGTTGCATCTATGACTCCATATCTCTTGCCAAACTCTATCTTTATAGTATAGTGTACCTATATTATACGATTAGATAGGCTAACGTTGTCACATTATTATTTTAAACATGATTATAGATTTTCATATCTGGGGACACGATAGTGCCCCCGACAAGTCGAGCCAAGAAAAGCGGGCTACACTGTCTTGCCACCTTTTACCGAAGCAATTTAGAGCACTTTTAAACCCCTACTATCTTTGTTCTGGACATTTCCAGAGACCTGAAATAATTTTCAACTTGAGTACTCCGCGAACATAGCTAAACCTCTAAATTTCAAGCTTCTATCTTTCATAGGTCATGAGATCAAAACAATAGAAAATTTCGTTATTTCGATACTCACTCACTCACTTAACGATCGTCAAAAATCGGAGGTACTTCCAGTTGCCCTAGAAACTTGAAATTCGGTATTAGGATAGTATTTAGTACATAAATACAGGACAAAGTAAAACACTAAAAAAAAAGTAGTTTGTTCGCAAATTATTACAGAAAATTTATTTGCGGTTGAAAAACTACAATTCCCGTACAAAATCCATTTCCGAACTGCATATAACTGCTTTGTATTTGTAGCCTGAAAGTCGGAATGAATGAATAAGGACCACTTGCATAAATGTCAATCTCGGCTTAAGCTGGGTAAAGTGTCAATTTTCGTACGAAAAGTTTTAGAGGGTGCAACAAAAACCTCCTATAAAACTGAAATTATAACACGCGGAATCTTTCGTGTCCGTTAATTAGAAACCGAGGCCAAGAAAAGGAAAACTAGAGCTCGTACTTACAAAAAGAAGTGAGATCCCCCAAAAAACATTTTATGTAAAAGGTAGTCAAGTTATTAAACATAAGATGTAAGTCTGAGTGACTTGTTAATGATTGTGCTTAATAGAGGTAATAGTAAGAGCAATAGACTTGTCTCTACATTGAATCTCTTTACTTTTTCCGAGTAAAGATACACGAGACTTGGATACCTTTTACATAAAATGTTTTTTGGGGGATTCGGCTTTTAAGATAATACATCTCTGCTACTCTATTGTGTTGTGTGTGATTGATAAGTTTAAATAAATCAATCATTTTATCAATAAATATTGTTGCTCTATACTGAGCTGTATTGTTAAGAGTAAATGAACTTAGGTAAGTATATCTAACATAATACTAGAGTCCTCCAACACTTAGAGCGCTTTCACATTAGGCGGCTTGGCCACGCGGCAGCAGCACTGCTTAACCGTGCTGCAGTCGCGCTGATGTGCGCGGCTGGGGAACCATACAACAATTAGCAGCGCGGGTACAGCGCGGTTACAGAGCGGTTACAGCGCGGTTACAGCGCGGTTACAGCGCGGTTGCAGCCCGGGTACAGCCCGGGTACAGCCCGGGTACAGCCCGGGTACAGCGCGGCTGCAGCGCGGCTGCAGCGCGGCTGCAGCGCAACTACAAAGTCGCGGCGAATACGGTGCCTAGCCGTGTGCGATCAGTCGCCGTTGAGCCCAGTGTTGCCAGACCGTCCTTTTTAGGACGGTTTTCCGTCCTATTTATAGCGCGACCGTCCGTCCCTCATGTTTTTACAAATTAGGAGATAATTTTAAAAAAACTTTTATTATTTTTAGGGCTCTGTACCAAAAAGGTAAAAAAGGGACCGTAGACTCCTCACTTTGTTGTCCGTCTGTCTGTCTGTCCGTTTGTCAAGACCATTTTTCTCGGGAACGGGTAGAGGTATTAAGTTGAAATTAATATCAAATACTAAGGTTTACGGTTCCTTAGTGCTGTAAAAATTCAAGCTTCTAGATCAATATTTTATTAATTTTAGGTTTATGGTTCTGCAGTATGACTCTTTGGAGGACTGAAAACAGGATTTTTAAATCATCTTATTTCTTTAATATTATAAATAAATAAATAAACAGATCATAAAGTCACGTGAACTAACTCTTCAGTTTTTTATGTTAGTACTCAACGATGTCAGAAACAAAGAAGGTAGGTATATAACTCTGAAATACGATCCGGATTGGTCTCTGTACTGTTGACCGCATTTTGCGGTCATGTATCATTTTATATTCTTTAATTTTAAGACGTAATCTCGAGTTTTAATCATTAAATGACAGTCGGCTATACATAGATAATACCTAAGTACTTTTTGTTTGATTAGGGTATGTGTGTCTTACAGTTACATATTTGTGTCTAAAGACTGTAACATACATACCTACATAAACTCACGTCTCACACAAAAAAGGTAAATCGATATTCTGTGACCATAATCCCCGAGGGGGTGATTAGAATTGCTGTGGTAGTAGGTACGCATTAATTTTTTACAGTCCGATAATGGATTACCAAAAATAATGCTTTTTTTTAAAATATTTCCGAAACTGTTGATTTTAGGATTTCAAAAATTTTCGAAGATTTTAAACACATCATTAAAATATCTACATAACTAATGAAGACTAATCTACACCAAAGGATTTTTTGTTACATCTGCTCAAAAATGGGCATATTTATCGACAGAAAACTCGGCGTGAAGTACCACATTCACGCCTAGTGCCGGAATGTGGTACCCGCCCTAGGGCGGGAATCTATTATCAGCGATCGGAAGTAATCGACAATAAGCTAACTTTTATACCAATTACAAACAAAATTTACCTTGTAATCGAAAAATTTTATAGGAGTAGTGAAGATATTTCATGATTAATATTTTAATAACATTAAATCTCAGTTTATTTGAAAAAGTACAGTTTTAAATATTTAGAGATGTTGCAATTACAACAACGCTTCGATAAAACAGTTGATATCGCCGCCTGCACGGTAATAGTTTTGAAAGCCGGTGGTAGATGGTGTTATGGTTAAGAATAAACTTTTATCAATTGGCGCGTGTTATCAATTATAAACTTAAAATGGCTACATACCTATGTAATAATTGTTTAAATAATAATTATAATTTTAATGAAATAAAAGGTAGATTTATTTGAAAGCACTGTTTCGAAAATTTTATTAACATTTCTATTGGCCATGGAAATTTCAAAAGCGAACGCCATTTTGTTATTCAATAATTCTAAGGGATTCAGATTGACAATAATGTATTGTTGTTTACTTATATTTACAAACATAAAACAAAAATTTTTTGAAATTACTTAATCAAGAAATTAGGTACTCCACCAGATATTGTTGAAAGAATACTAAGCGCTGCAAGTAATTTGTTGCCAAAAAGTAGGTATGTGTAGTGATTTAGTTAGGTATATTTTTTAGTTTATTCATTTTCTCGCAGCTGTAATAAAAAATATCGTGTGTAACTTGTGCAAGAGTACCAGTTGTCGCCCTCGTCTGTCCGCGACCGTCGTCTACGGCTCGTGTTGCGAAGTAGACTCATACCGACAATCTGACCCTTCTCGCTCTAGGTAGACAATCTACTATTTTTCTATACATTACTATTCGTAAACATTTTTGCCAAAGTAGGTACGTATATCAGCTTAGAATAGGAGATATCGGCAAAAGACAATTTTTTACCTTTTACCGGACTGTAAAAAGTACATAAGATTAATGGAAACTTTTGTGTCTTTGCACAGGATGAGGAGTTAACTGTGTAGTTACCAAAATTCAGTCAAAACGTGTTATTCCGTTATTAAATAATCTAATATAGGTACTCGTACCTACTTACTAAACCATTTAAAATTAATAGCAAAACGCAAAAAAACATTAGGTAGGTACTAAGTTACGACTACAAAAATAATAGATATATCTGTTCAATATTGTTCTATTCCCAGTCTATTCCTAACCTAGGTACTTAAGTACTAAGAGTTCCTAAGAACGTGACTTCTACACAAGCGGCTCTCTCCAGTATCTTTATAACCTTTATTAGATAATTAATTAGTACGGAGTACTTTGTGAGCATTTCTTTATTGCGTATAACAAAAATATGAATTAAATAAGTATATTTAATAGTAGTAGATATATCGCTTAACGAGAATGAACATTCATTTCACAATAGTAAAAGTACGCAAGTACCTACCAATAGTTGATATAAAAGTAAGTACTTACCAGTTTTTTAAATCAAGATAAAACTCTCGACAATGAACTTGACTTGCTGAACTAATTGGTACCTATATGCCAGACACTGCGTTGTTAAAACCAGTACCGAACTAATTTCTCTCGTACCAAAACTTTAACACAACACAGGACTCGAATGCAAAAGTTGCAGTGCAAAAAAAGCATCAAGACGACTATAATGCTCTCTTTCAATCTCTCAAAGTGAAATGTAGGTACATTTCTGATACATTCATTAGGTTTTAACTTTATATCACGCTTGCACTATTTGTAGACTTAAACTTTTTATAAACAGAATGTCTAATACAGAATGTTTTGTACGAGGAAAAAAAATCGATCGTGCGTTAGTGCCGGTAACAAAAATCGACGCCCGCGGTTGCGCGAACGCAGCCCGATCTAAAACTGATCCAACCGGTATGAAGTCACCGAGTGTACGATCGTGACCGGGCTCGATCATGCAAGATATTGTGACTTACTTCACGTTTCTGAGATTCATTTTACACAAAGCATACTCTGTTAGTGTAAGCTCCTGATACTGCATGAAGGTTAAAAACCGGCCAAGTGCGAGTCGGACCTCGGTCTATAGGGATCTACTTTTGAAAATTCAATAAGGTCGAAAAGGGGTTAATTTCGAATTTTCAAATATTCCCGACCTACTTTTCTATATGCATTCCACATTATGGTAGTTGAGCACCCTCGGGCTCTTTCTCAAACTTATTAGTCTTATTACTATTCTACTCGTTTACGAGTGAAAAATCATAACGATAAATAACTTTTTGGTCCTTGGGTATTAAAAATAAAACCGTAAGCAGTAAGTACCTACAAACTTGTTTTATAGCGCGTTAGTGAGGTCGTACACAAAGTTCGATTTCTGTGGTCGTATACCTACCCTTATTAGGCCATTCTCCTCGATTTTTACTGATTAGGTACATTATTTTTAATAATAAATACCCCAGACATCACAGGCACCTTCATGAAATTATGTACGTACATGTTTTATCTTAGCAAATTACCAACAAGGCACAATAGAACAGTGTTCTTATCGTGGTCCTTTATCGTTGTTGACATTGCACATACCGTTTTTGCAACACATTATCTCGTCTTACCTTGTGTTGTTATCAAACAATCACCGATTGCGGTCGATCATAATATATTTTTTTATCAATCTTATCGGTCACAACTTGAACCAAAATTACATATAAAAATTATACTTAGGTAGGTACTTATTTTTATTTTTATGAACATCAGCACACTAGTTCTATACTTAATATAAGTATTTTACATCAGTACAGAAAAGGGCTGACTTAAATTTATTAAAATAAGGTCTTATAATAAGTTAAAATAAGTACTAGAGGTATAATAGTAATTTACGACATGATTTTTTTTTGTAAAAAGCACTTCACCTCATTTACAAAATAGGTGTTGTAAATGAACCATATTATATGTATGTACAAATATTTATACCTACTCAGTGAACATAACTTTTCTCGAAACTTGTAACGGCCTAAAATTCTCGGAACACAGATATTATTGCTTACTCATTGTTATTGAAAGTAATTCGTGATTGTGTGTTTTATTTTTTGAACAACATTGTTTTGATCATGGTGGATCTGAGGTGATGTGAACCGTGGCGCGACATAGGTCGTGTATTTCAATTCGAATCTGTAGGTATGATGATAGGAAGTATCGGAAATCGGGGAGTATTAGGAATACTTTATTCGGTATTTCAGAGAATAACCAAATATGGATCTGTGGTAGTGGTTTTTTTTTTAAGAGTAAAAGAGAAATAATGGCAACTCAATGGAACTTACCCATGTAGAGCTCTTTTCATTTCAACGTGACTTCCATAATCGCCTTAGAGCGCCTCTGTAAGGAAATGAAAAGTGACGAAAGTTTCACAGCGTGCTGAGTACCGTAATAGACACAAGAGCGGTAGGTACCTAGTATACATATATAACATTTCAAAAGCCAGTTCGATAAATCGAGCATAAATCTTTAGATTCTCTCTAAACAAATTAGGTGAGGCGGGAGACGGCGCGAGGCATGTTTTCAGTGCTTCCCGACGCTTTTTTCGGCCATCCATAAGTAGTGGGTTGTATTGTATGTAAGTTTGTAGGTTGTTCAATCGGAACGACCATGATATCAAAATAAGCCCAGTGAGTGCAGTGATCGTATTATTACGAGATACATTGGTTTGATTGGATGAGTGTTTGTACATCTTATATGCTTATCTAAAGTTGAACAATTCGTAACAAAGTACACCGCAGAACAAGTATGGAAAAAAAATATATGTTACGTGTTTTGATGCATATAACAAAATACTACAAAAGTAACAACTTTCTATGTATAGTTTTCGAGGATAAAAATTATAAGTGAAAATTCACCTGAAACCAGTTTTCATACAAAATTGTATGGAGAAAAAAAGTGTCCTGTTTCAAATGAAAAAGAAATATGCTTTAGAAACCAGAATTATAAACTATATCTTCATAGAAACTAAAATGACAATGTTTCTAAATTATGCAGCTTTAAAAAAAATCAAAACCTTGTTGTCTAAAAATACAATTTTACAAAAGATTACCAAAATATCCATAATAACCAAAATATCGAACGCTACCAAAATGTGGAAACGAATAGTCTGTCAAAAAAGAATTGAAATTAAATAATGACAACATTTTCCTGAAATTGTATGGAAATGACATTAGGATTTGACATTGGTCTATAGAAGGTTGCCATTATTTAATTTCAACTCTTTTTTGACAGACTACAGTCACGCTAGGCTTATGTTACACTGCAGTTTGTAAGAATCGGTTTTTTAACACCAATTTCTTTAACATGTTCATAAAATCAATATTTATTGAGATCTATTCTCAATGAATCAACGTAGATTTATTATTGATACCGACTCTACTGAATTTAATTTAAATGGTATGTACGTATACACTCTTTATTCGGTGCATAACTGAGAAGTTCATATTGTGAAACAGTCACCCTTATACCACAGAATACTAAATAGTACTACCGTACTTATACTAAAGACAGGCCGTGTACGGCCCTGCTTAACATTTCTTTTATTAATTCAAAAACTTAACACATTTAGATGTTTTCACTCATACACTTCCCTTATTCAAACAATATCAAGACTAACGCAATTTTTAGCAACTAGCTGGTGCCTCGCTCCTATTGTTTTAAGACAAGATTTAGTATTGTCAGTGTATGATCCTTACATAGCATAAAATTGTGGTTATTCTTAATATTAAAGGTATTGTACGTCCTTATTCGTTTCTATCGCTCGCAAGCCCACCCGCAACAGCAATCATGGGTGAAAAAAAATTGTCTGTCTCTAATGAATAGGTAATGAATGTTATTTTGTATCGGAACCTAGCGCGCCACTCGAGGGGGTGGGTGAGATGAGGTACGGGTGCCAGGAAGCATATGAAATTCCAGGTGTCCCACTCTTTCTATCAGAATAGTTTTTGCACAAATTTACTGCGCACTTGACCATTTTCAAGTATATCTTTGCAGTGGAACGTTTGGGATAAACTGACACGATGAAAATTGTCAAATGACATTTCGTTGAACAAAATTCAACCGTGCGGTCAGGCGAGGCGATAAACATTAGCTCTCCAAATGGGGCGGGGCGTTCCTACCTTCATGAACGCAATGCATTCCATCAAAATCAGCCCTTAGATTAGTTACATTGTGCTTGCAAACAAAACCACATCGTTGAATTGAGATTGAGAACCTCTCTTTTTTTGTCGTTGGTTGAAAATGCATGACACGTGACACTTGTAGTTCTTTTTCTCATAATACCATGAAGTATGCTATACAGAAAGTACTCATAAGTAATGGCAATTTATGGACGCAAACCTCTTTTAAACTCATGGATCATTGTCAGTGTCAAAGATTACAACAAATTTCTATCAACGATTTCCATTAATCTTTGATCTGTGCTGATTTCAAACGTTATAATAACATCGGAATAAAACAAATTCAAGAAATCCTTAAACAAAAGTATTTCAAACCTTTGTAAAAATGGGTCAAATTGCGGGCACTTTGTTAACGAGAGATGAGGGCATGGAAGCTAATCTAAGACCCTCCTTTGACCATAGGGCTGGTTTTCCATTTAAAAGACAAGAACGCAAAATGACTGTCAGCAAAGGGGACTTATCATCAGCCCGTATACCAATCAAATACAGAGATTACTGTGCCAACTTTCTGATGGAGTACCAAGTATGCCGATACAAAGAGTTCCCGATTCTTATTAATTGTCACCACGAGAGACATGCGTATTTCAGCTGTGAGCATGAAGACTATGTGCTGAGAATGATGGAGTTTGAAAGAGAACGACGATTGAGACAACGTCAGAACCGATTGTGTAAGAAAGAATCGAAGGAATAGCATTTATCAAGTTTATTTGCTTGGAATACTTAGACGGACACCGAAATCTCACTATAAGGGTTCCTTTTTAACCATTTTGGTACGCATCCTTAAAAATATTAGCACCATAACTAGCCTCTTAGTACATTTTTGAGAATATAACTGATATTTTTTTTAATAATCCTACTTCGTTTTATACTTAAATACTTACCATAGAACTTAATTGGAATTGACATTGTACTTTGTGATGTGATGACGGTGTAGTGGTAATTTCCAGACGAAAATTTTTGGGGAAGAGGCCCCCGTGCTTTGCTGTCTTATGACTTTGACGACTACGTGAGCGGCCTGATCAACTCTGACAATAGCTACTGCAATAACCACATGACAAAAGTTTCAAGAATGTGTTAATTAAGTATGCTAAAAGAACAGTGAAAGATTAACTTTTAGTATACATTACTTTATGTCATAGGGAAATAGCCGAATTCGATGAAATAACCGAATACTCTTGGGATTTGGGGTAATGGGCGTTAGTGGTGACGGATGGTGGATTAAAACTGTTTATCATGTAATAATGAGTTACTACTCGTAGATTGGTGGGAGGGGGACTGTAAATATTGCGTGTACGTAAGTACCGTCCTAAACCTTTTTAAAGAGTAAGTAGTATGGAGGAAATAACCCCGGGGAACCGCCCTCTCTTCAAAGTGCGAAAGTCGGCACTCCGCTCTGAAATCATACCCTCCACCTTCCGCCAAAGGTGCTCCGGACCCTCAGAGCAACAGTTCTCCCCAGTCTTGGCCAAATTCCTAGGCTATTCGGCTATTTTACTGAATTCGGGTATTTCCCTGCGACATACATATAGTTATTCAGAGCTTCTAGTGTAAGGCAGCTTCCGTTTATTTACTCTCTAAACATTGCACTCCTTTGAAGACATTTGCGGATATTACGACAGAGACCTATAGGTATGACGGAAAAATACGTTTTAAGCGAAGGGAAATTGCGTCTGTGAATAATTAGAGATATTTTTTATAAATAAATACCTAATTAACTATACCTATTTTCACAATAAACTACTAAGATATTCCCTTTATCATTATTGAGGCTTCAGAGTTTACACATAAAAAAACTGAAATGTCGATGGTTTCCACAGAACTTCCACTTTTCAGCAATTCTATTATTGTGGATCTAAACTCCGAATACAGTGTGTAACAAAAACTCCCTTTGAGCCGAAGAGTGTTCAGTATCCATTTCTGCCCAACTTTCACTATGGGGCCAACTCTGAAATTGCGAAAAAGTCAAATGTTCCATTCAAAAGCTCAATCCATACGACCGAAATGTATGAAACAGTTGATATTTTTTTTCGCGGTTTTAGTGTTGGCCCCATTATGAAAGTTGTACTGAACAACTTTTGTTGCCCGTGGTCAACCCGGATTCATCCCCCTTTTAGGATTTATATGTTGTTTTTGTTACATCCTGTACATTAATCTATGAATCCCACCCTGTATCTACATAACTAGTTTAATAATAATGAAACTAGCTAAACAGACTCATTTTTTTGCTAGTAGGCATTTGAAATTGATCATCCATTTCGTATCTTTAATAACTTTCTAACTGCTTATTCATACCTACATACTCGTAGTCACGACTGACTAGATCCATTGAATGCAAATTCATTGATTGAAATTAGTAACGTAAGAGCTCTGTTCCTTTCCTTCTATTAGTGCTGGACTATACGCGTCCGGTTCCAGCGCCCGTTTCGTTTCGCTGCAGCGATTCGGCGTTCCGCCCTCCCCCACTGGAACTCCTAAGTGGCCGCAGCGAACTGAAACGGCGCATGTAGTCCCAGCCTTAATGTTTTCATTAGATATCCCCTGAGAAATTCAGTGTTTTTACTTTCCTGAGAACGACGACGATGGATTCGCGGAGTAAGAAAAAGTATAGAATAAAATTTTATTTTAGATCGTCCGGAGGCGGGAGAATATTTCATAGAAACATACCCGTACCAGCAGCAATATAAAAATATTGCAAAATTAAATAACTACTTTAAAAAAAAACATTTTTTTATTAATTTTGGAGAGTAGGTAGACGAGCAAACGGCCCACCTGATAGTAAGTGGTCACCCGTCGCCCATAGACATCTCTTCTCACTGGAGGGTTTTTAATGCGCTGCTAACCTTGAGGACTAAGATGGTTTGCCTCATGTGCCAGAATTATACTGGCTCTCTTACGCTTCATACCGAAACATAGAAATGTAAACATTTCTGCTTTACGGCAGAAATAGATAAGAGGGTGGTTCCTCCCAAGGCGATCCTGCACATTAGAATCTACCACCTTCCTACCTAACAAAAGTACCAATGGCGCTCAGGGTACCTACCGGAAAATAGACTGGAAATTCCGGCAGGTCCATTTATCCCCACCAGTAGGAAATCATAAAATTAGATCGGGTTAGTTTTTACTAAGCACGACACGACACTGACACGATATCGTGTCCGTAACGTCAGGTCCCTAGGCAAAATTCCATGCCAATCGACGTCATTCCAAATGAGCGAATCGTCTTCGTTTCGTCTGTCGCCCACACCCACTTAACATAACATCCCGATAGAGCAGACAGGTATGTATATATACAACCTATTTCTGCACGCGGCTCTCCGTGAAACACGAAAATTAAATTAGGCATATCATTACAATTTTATATATCAGTGCTACTTTCATTATCACCTACCTACCTAATGTATTTAATTTTTTTCCAGATAGTACCTAGACTGCTTGTAATTTCCTTGCACTATAAATAAAATGGCGAGCTTGGAGCCAGACAAATTCAGTTTCACAAAAATGTCACTTGGACCAGTTTGGCTCCAGACTCGCCCGTCATATATAGGTATGTTACGGGCGAAGTTCGCAGAATGCGCAGAGTTAGCGCTGCCCGGGCAGTGTCGACTTTGCAGAGAGGTAGGGTAGAGTTCAGAAATATCGATTATTAGCGGGCTCTGCCCGGGCACTATCAACACTGTTGATCCAGTGGTGAGCCAAATCGAAGCCAAAGCGGGGTTTTTGTGTGGTTGTCAAAATGCAAACTAACATGACGGAGTCGGTTCCGCGTTTCGTGGTTTTAAATAAACTTACTCTGCCCAGAGGCTCTGTGCAAAGTCGATAATGCCCGGGCAGTGCTGATGTGGAATTGACAATGTGTTACGTTCTATAGGTAAACCATTTATTTCTGTCAACGCCCGCGACGTAAGTAGGGCGCGGGGCGAGGCGACAGAGGACGAGCGGGAAGCGAGCGGGCCCCGGCCTTTCCAAGTGAGTGAAATGCGTGATTTCCGGTAATTCGCGCTGATATGTATTTTAAAATTTCAATAAAACATTTTCTACACTCGATGCCATGTTTCTTGTTATGATTAAGCAGAGACACGAGCGGTAAAAATTGGAACTAAAATTTACTTTCCGCCGTGTCATTTAACGCCGTTATGCAAAAAGGCTAAACGTTGACCCGTCCGCCGGATTGAAGAACGCAAAACGTTTAAACAATCGGGAGAGTTGAGGTTTAGCCTTTAAGTAAAGTCGTTTAGCCGCAATACAAAACGGCAAAATTGCTAGCCATTATGTAAAATTGCGTTTTATAGAATCGGACTGCGACACTGACACCGGCTTCTCTAAGGAGGAGTACTCCCATGAGGTCATGCGTGAATATTTTCACACTACGTCATGCATGACCCTGCATGACCTAGTGAGATTAATGTTTTGTATCTAACTATGTAGTGCATGACCAGGTGAGATTAATTATTTTGTCAAAATTTGCTCACTATGTCATGGCACGCTGCTGCCTTCCCCAGGCTTGCCTTTCAATGGACGGCCCACTTTGCCCGCAACTCCGATAACCTCTTTCAGTAGCCTCGTACGGCAGGCTGAGGCTACCTGCTCACATTAGGTCATGCACTCACTATTAGGTCATCATCACCGGGACTATGAAGAGACTCGAGCCATCTGCCAGAGAGCCGGGATCGTCTTGCCTGCACATGTGAGCTCGAAGTGCTTAGGAGGCGGACGCATCTGCGTGCGTTACTAGAGGTGTGTACGCATGAGCCGCGTCTTGCGCGCAATCACACAGTAAAAGCAATTCTGGCAAACTTCGAAGCTTGACTCAGGCGAGAAGGAATGGAAGAAGCGACGAAGGCGAAGTTGACAGATTCAGATACTCATCAAACATGGATGTTTTGGTGAGTACCTGAATCTAATCTGACGTGAAGCGACGACGCAATACCACCATTGCGGAGGGGATCAGGATACCGTACAGCACACACTCAATGACTCCGAGTGGTGAGTGCTGACTGGTCCACCGGATCAGGCTATAGACCGGAGCAGGATATGGGTTCAAATCCCTTTGCAATTTCTAAACTTTTAAAAAAATTAAAATGACATTCATGCGGTATTGCCAACCTAGTATTTTATTAGCTAAATAAGCCATATTTTCATTTGTGGCTTCGATACCGAGAGGCCACCAAATCTAAAGCTAAACCTAAATAAAACTATCACGCTCACTCATATAGCAAATTGTGGACCAATGATCGGGATATTTCGTTTAGCGATCATGGTTAAATTTGGTAGCCATCGCGAAATCTATATTATTATATTTGGCTGGATCCTACAAGCCAAAGATGTAACCCATGCATCCGAGTCCGTTGGATCTATATGGGTTCGGCTGGGACAAGTTTACAACATAATGCACTCGGCTAAAGATCCGTTCGGGCCGAATTGCCGATCGGATTTACTTTATTATGTACCAAACAATAGTATGTAGTTAACCATTATACCACAAAGATCCGGAATCCAGATCCGCGGACCCACGAACACACCGGAAGACACAATGTTGACTTGAACTTTACATTCATTACACAGCATTTGTTTGGTTTATTCAAATCACCACAATACACATACCTACACTGTGTATATTCTTTAGGTATAAAAAATATGAAATTGGTAAAAATTAAAGAAAACTACGGTAGAAAAGTATGGTAATTCCGTCCTGCATTCTTGATGAGATGAGTATCTATCTACCGACCGACATATGTGTTTGTGGAGCTATACAGGTTGGAAACGTTATGTGTATCCATCCCATTATTTCGTTAATATACCTAAATGTTTAAAGTTGCAAAACTTTAAACTGATATATTATATCATACAAATGGGATCCGACAATTTCTAACGTCCGCACTGACATCTATCTAGGAAATATTATAAATTCTCTGCAAAAATGTGGCAACGAGATAGATGTCGCTGTAATGAATAAAAATGACAAAATAGCAGTCAGCCGCCGTCAAAACAGGATACTAGGATCGTGTGTACGGAAGCGTCCTTTTGGCTGGATGCAATGCAAAATCCTGCCAAATCGGAACGTCTGTAAAAGGTGAGTACCTACCCATTGTAGATCGTTTAACATTTGAAAGTGAACTAGATGACGTTTTTGGAATATTTTAAATATTGTTTTACTTACACAGTTTATTAGCATTTTTTGGCTCGGCATAGTTGGCAACACTCAAAACTTTTGTGTGTGTGTGTGTGTGTTAAATGTATGTTGCATGTTTGGTAGAGTTGTGGAGTTTCTCCCGCGCTTTTGTCGCGTCCACACCAGCTTTTTTTCATTGTTTTGCAAATTGTTTTACAGTAGTGCTTTTCAAGTAAGAATGGTGTTTTTTATTTGAAGAATGTCTACTAAATGTGATTAATGTGTGGGACAGTGAAGTAAAGTCAAATAAGTCGCTGCAGCCCGATCCGTACTTGGCTGGATTTTGAAGAGCCATACTGCGTCCGGGACGAATTCTGCTTTGGTTCGGATGGTGCAGAAGCGTGGAAGATTATCCCAGATAGCATTGAAATCTGTCACACCAGCATTTTAATGAAGACTTGCAAGAGTTGTTTACATCAGACATGGCTGTATGGGCTTAGTTCCCTTTGCCTTAAAAAAAACAACAATTGGTAGAGTTGTGTCGGCGTCGAAACTTTATTTGGGCGTTATTTTTACTAAATATTTAGGTACTTTGACAACTTTTTAAGGTAACTCATAGTTCAATCATTAAACTTAAAAGATTACTAGTTTATTTTCAAAAGATACTTATCACTTAGCTATTTTATATTTAAATATTTTTTACAGTTTGTGCTTGGGTGGGTGTGGCTTGTTTTGTATATCTTCAGAATTATAACTTCCAGATACTTTGAGAGTTATCGTCAAAGCGGCCGAGAAACTTGAAAAGATGCCGGTGCTGGAATCTTGCTGGTCACCATGCATTTGGTCTTCCGATGTAAAATCTGGCAGCAGAGCAGTTGCAATGTACACTGCTGCGATGAGCATAGTGCTTATAACATTCATAGGGTACCAAATAGCTGGCGGAGATTCAACACAACTGTGGAATCCCCTCTTTGAAGCAGATGTACGAGGATGTAAGTTAATTTGATTTTTTATTATTCTCTTTTGATATAACCTTTTTAGAGATTCATACTCTAGGGGCAAGTGCAGGTTTTGCTACTCTATCAGTCTGTCTAGTCAGAGTGTAGTGTACGTAAGGTGAACCAAGATGGGTCGAAGGAGCCCCGCTTCGTGGAGCTCTTTGCGTGGAACCTTACATAACCTAATGTAATTGTTTGTTCAATTTTTAACAAATTCGAATTTTTCTAACTCGTTTTCCCTTAGTGCCACCTTAATTATACCCCAACCGTATGTCCTTCTGTAACATGTTTTTGGGATTTGTCACAAGTGTGATCTATGTTTTGTGGTCTTTCTCATACAAAGTCGATACAAATTAATGCAATGTAGTTAGGACCGCAAAATGCAGATCACACTTCTTGTGACAAATTCTTTAGCTTATAATTATAATTAAAATTATAATACAATGTTACCTCAAAGTAAAAGTAGCACTATTACCATTAACTATTAGAGCATCCCTTGGACTGCGCTTCGAACAAATGTTTCCATCCTGGAAGAGCTCTGAATAAAAACTAGGCTTTCATCAATTGTACAAACGCGAGTCCAAAAGTTCTTTGGACATATTAATCACAAAGAAGATTCAATGGAGCAACTGATAGTGCAGGATAAAGTAGAGGGAACAAGATCGCGTAATTGATCCCTGACAAGATGGTCATACCTCATATAGTCGGTGATGAAGTGTTCCCTGGTAGAGTGCTCTCGCCATGCCCCCATCCGAGCCAAGTGGAGATACATTGCTAAAGCGACTAAGCTCGAGACATCGGAGCAATCCATAACCACAACCATGTCATGAATTACCAACTCAGAAGCGATACTATTCTTAGCTGACCTGTACTCCAGGCTGGACTCGCACTATTATAGTAAAATTTTCTTCTTATTTACGCTAGTGCTGAGTAACAACACATAATACATTTGAATCTTTAATTAACATAAATATAATGGCATAAATTGAGTGATAAATGGTCTTTATGAGATATGTCTACATTTTACCTTGAATGCATTGCATAGTGTAATTACTCCTGACACTGAGTGAGTGCAAAAGATGGCAGCAGAGCATGCACACACCAAGAGCTAGCTAGAGCTAGAAATGTTATGCTTGATGTTCTATAATTTTACTTTCCCTCTTTTCAGCTTTGAAAGTCTTTGGAGGAATCTTTATCACTATTTTGATAATACTCATCATATCATCAATTGTGATGGTAAGTAAACAAGCCTTGTATTATGTTATGTTACAATAACAATGGTTCACAACTCCTGTCAGCAGCACCTGGTCTGACCAATTGGAACCATTGTACTGTGCCGGTCAGTGCACACTCGCTATTTTTGATACTTGATAAGTATTTTCCTATGAAGTTGCCAATGCACTGAGGCTTTTTTTATTCATGTCTCTGCTGTTAAAGACCGCTGAGGGGAAATCAATGATGTTCTTAAGAGAACTATTTACTGGTCTTGGGAACTGTTTTTTATGCCGAAGTTGTTCAAAGCAAAGACCTATTAATTCTACAGAATAAGAAAAGTAATAAAAGATCATTATGCACTTAGTTATTTGTTTTGCTAGCAAAAAATTATGTTCAGTATTGTACAGAAATCTCTGAATTCCTCTGCATTATAATAACTATTTTGGTACTATACATTGAATATTGTGATTTCAGGTGATTGGTATCAATACATGGATGCGTGGATGGTTGCTGCCTTGGCTCATAACAATGGGCATCATAATTTTATTTCAGCTGATATTTGGCTTATGGCTACTTGGCGGGTATTACATTTACGTAAGTTTTTCTTTTACCTTTTTTTTTATTAAATAAAGAGAGCGGATGAGCAAAAGGGGCCACCTCACCTCACTGTATTAATATTAGAGGGTTTTTGATGCGCTGCTAACCTTGAGGACTAATGTGGATTGCCCCATGTGCCGGAAATTATACTTACTTAGTAATTTTTTAAACAGTTATTTGAAACTAGTTGCGTATCTGTAAGCAAGGTTATGTCTATGTAAGGCCTTTCTCGTTCTGTGGGAGTTAGGTTATATCAACATAACATTGAAATGCCAGTAATTTATTTGAATGTTGAATTTTTAAAATAATTCCACATGAAATACAATTATGTTAACAGATATCATGTGTATGTGCATGTGCATTTCATTAGAAATAATATGAAGCGTTTTCTTGATTTTCTTGTAATAATTTCTACTCTACAATATTATTACAAATAAACCAAGTAGGCAATTTGCTTTTATTAAATCAAGGCAATTAGGTAATAGAATGAGAAAAAGAAAGCTCCTAATTGTTACCATTGTCTTTTTATATGAATGTTATGATCCTGATTATTTCTGCGAATGTAATTATTTCTTTTGTAATGAGTTCTGCCGTATGAATGAATTTATACGGCAGAACTGCAATAGCAAGTGTGAATGCATTGCGAATGTTTCATCTTTTGGTCGCATACCTCACTAATGTGGGTCGTGATCATTATTAAAATTCGTAAACCACATAAAATTTCTGGCTTTTAAGGGGGTGATTTACTATTGCCTTCAATATTTCACACACTGGTTATCCCGGTTTCCTCACGATGTTTTCCTTCACCGTTATACTGAAAACTCTGATACATAACTTTCCGGACGTTCCTCATGGGAATTCTAACCACTAGGCTCCCGACGCTAAAAGTCATTAGTTAATTATGTGATTAATTAATTATGTGATGGAGTGTAATTTATTTAATGACGTATTCGTTTTAATTGTCTTAAATATGGAGAAAGGTTGAACTTTCCAAATACAATTTCTACTTTGTGCCATTGATACTACCCCACCAACTTCTGTAGGTACGCTATTCGTAATTTCCTTTACATTATTAGTAGTGATAATTTTTATATTATATTTCTTACTTCTTCAAGGCACATAGCGTGTATGTATGTATGTATGTATGTATATTTATAGTTTGAAACAGTAGTAACACACATATCTTTGGTCTCATTACAGTTGGATGCGACATTTGCTGCTTTGTTAAATTTCTTATGGATGGCATACAATGTGAGTATATTTTCTATCGATAGTCAGTGCTACACTTTCGTCTAATGCACTAGAATTGTAGAAAGCTAGCACTTTAAATCTTTTGCGAGATATACATGAAAATCACCAAACACACTTAATTTTTCTATTTAAAAAAAATGAAAATTACAACTCATTCCTACTAACATTACGAACGGTATGTCGATATCTAAATTCGGAAGCTCTGTACCTAATGTAAAAACATCCCTTGACCAACAATCGAAGCTGAAAACCCTTGCTCAGATAGGTGCAGTACAAACTAGGCCATATTATGGTTGGTTTCTCTCGAGAGCAGAGTTGAGATGCGCGCATTCATTTATGATATTTTTCTCAATGATGCTCGGAAATGTGATCAATACATTCGAATTTTGAGCTAGTGAAGTACATACTTTCTGTCTCGAAATCAATTTTTTCTAAATTGACGACAGTATTGAATTTTTATACAACCTTACCGGGCTAAGGTCTCTCGTCTTTAGTTTTTTAATTTTTAAAATTCGAATTTTTAACATCAAAACGCAGTGCGGACTCTTTAGTCCTTTCTCTCTAAATCTCTTTAAATTTCATTTGATTCCGTGCACCGGTCGCGCGTCTCCGCACCCCCGCGCTGCCCCGACACGTGCACTCGCACCACCAGCGCGAGCTGCTCCAGCTCCTACTGACAACGCCACTTCTTTCCTTTTATGGACGTCTAGTACTTTCGACTTGGAAGCAGTATTTGGAATGTGATTTCTTTTTTCGATTTCCTAGCATTATTTGAGAAAATCACTAAACAAGCGTTAATCTTTCAATATGATCCGCGGCCAATAATGGCTGATTTCGTGGCCTCTGCAGTAATGTACTATTATCACTGGTTTAGAACAATAGAGAACTAAATGAAATGTTGTAATTTAATTATATTTATGGGTACCCTACAGTGTAAGTATTTACACTTATTCAGCCCTCACGACCACGATACAGGGAATCCTAGTGTGGCTATACTGCAATTTTTCTGTATTTTTTTTGCTTAAGATATCTTCAGTTACTATAGCTTGACCACAAATGCTGTACCGCGTAGCGGGGCTCCTTCGACTTATCTTTGTGCCCCCTTAACGACACTTTGACCAGCCATAGTTATTATCATATTGCCGCCTCATTTTTGCATTATCCAAACTGTCTGGACATTATGAATAATGTCCTATTAATCACTTGATCCATAATATATACATTATTACTTTATTTTGCAGATCTACTGCTATTTGTGCGTCATCTCACAGTACCAGATTATTTTGGAGATGCAGTCACCAAATATAGAAATATTAATTGAATATTAATTACTAACATTCTATGGACTATTTCTATAAGGTAAATTCTATACATTATTAATTATGTATTTTAGTACATAGCATCAATGAAAAAGTATTTCTCGTTAAATAACTATGTATTCTTGTACGTGTATAGTTATAATTTTGTAGCTTAAGAGTGGTGCATTTATTTTGCATGTGTTCACAAATCGTCACGTAGAATAATCGTTGACTTTTTATATGAATATCTTAATCTAGACTCTTGATTTAACTAATATTAGCTACTACTACTGTACTTTTTTAAATTTGCGGTTGTACATATTAAGAATCTCGAATTCGTCAAATGAAATTTACACTTAATTGATAATAATTAGGTACTAGAACGGTCATAATCTTTATAATGATAATACTTTTTTTTAAAGCTTTTTGACATTATACTTACTTTAAGTAAGAAATTTTATTATTATTGATCATGACATGCTAACATTTTATTATTTATTTTTTGACAATGTGTGATCATTACTGAAATAAATGAATATGAATATGATGTCATTTCGTTGTTATTAATGACTCTTAATAACGACATGACAATAGTAAATGACATGATAAAGTTATAACTTATAATTATGTATAAAATGACAACGTTCTAAGGGTACACTTTCAAATTGAATAAAATTATATAATTTTGCTATACAAAACAACATAATAAATTTCTTTATTTTTCTTGGTTACTTTAGTAGGTTATTTGTATTACCTACTATGTGTCACAATGTTACGTCATTAAACTGCCTGATAGAACTGTAGGGGTTGTAATTGAAATGCTGTACACCATTTCTATTACAAATAACGTATTTTTAACTTTAATTAGATGTAAGGCAAGACCTAAAATAATATAACCATCCGTCCATCACATTTATTTTTTAATATTTTTTTTGTATAAAATATAATATATACGTATAGTTTATATAAATGCTGGTAACGAATCTCACTCGGTACGTCTTTCTGACGTTAATATTGCTATAATTATAATTCTTTTCATAACATACAAAGGACAATTTGTAATTTTAAACAGGGCAAATTGATTGATTTCTCTGTTGTAATTTAATTAAATAGTGGTTTCGATCCTGGCGTGGCCGCCAAAGCTAAAGCTAAAGGTTTATCTAAATAAAACTGTCACGCTCACTTACATACGAGATTGTGACGAGAGAGCGGGAGTTTTCGTTTAGCGATTATAGCTAAAGACGGCCACCCCGGAATCGATGCCACTTTCTGTTTATACACCCACGCATTTGTGACTGAAAAATAAACTACTGCGAAATATTTATGGTTTGAATTTACAATAAACGTATTTTCAGTAAATATCCTTAAAATAAAAATAAATGAAATATTCATGAACGAATTTATCTGGTCTGGACATACGTAAACGAGATATTATTTAGAAAAATTACGTCTAGAATCTCTGACATGGAGGAAATAAAATCAGCCCGGCGCGGCGGAGATCGCGCTTTGATACCTTCATACTCATGGATGATTTATTTATTTATCCAAAAGCATTAAATTGAATACACAAACCGATTAAAAAAGTGTCTATTTAATTATAAAGTGAAACCAGTACAAGCTTAATTTGATCAGCCTATTAACGTCCCGTACAAGCTTCATCATCATCATCATCAGCCCATGTCGTCCCACTGCAGGGTATAAGCCTCCTCTCTTTTGTGCCACCCTATACGATCCTGTGCTAGTCGCATCCAGGTCTTCGATGCGACTTTGGTGATGCCATCCGCTCATCTGGCTGCTGGACGACCTACTCCTCTTTTCCCCAACCTTGGCCACCACTCAGTGAGGGCTCTGGTCCACCGGCCATCACCACGTCTAACCAAGTGTCCCGCCCATCGCCATTTTAGCGTCGCAACCCGCTTTCCCGCATCTAGGACTTTACAAGTACAAGCTTAGGACACATTATTACTTACATGACTTCATCATCAATTTTTTTGTGGCGCTGACAAGTCATCTGGTGGTAAGTGATCACCATCGCCTAGGGACACCTACAACACTCACGGTGTTGCTGTTCTATAATTGTTTGTTTAACGTATTGTATAGTTTTTTGTTTGTTTTGTTAGTGACCAACTTATTGTCAGAGTTATTCAGACCGGGCCCGTAGCCCTCTGATATGGTTTAACGACTGCTGTCGATCGAACGACAACAACCGGGACCGACTATTTAACGTGCTCTTCGAGGTACGAAGGAGGCTGAGATGAAATATGCCACTAGCGGCCGTCCATCCTGATTCAGATCGCCCAACGTGGCTTAACTTTCACAATCACTTTAAGATCCTGCTCGCAGCTAGTCAATGAGCCCCTCAAAACTTATACGGTGTTCCGTATTTATTTCTGTCTTTAATTGTATTGATTTGTTCTGACCAAAGAACTCATAACTTAAAGTATAGAAACATAACAAAGGGTAGAGGGCGCTTTACAAATCGGATAAAGTAAGAACAATGGACGTCGTCGTGAATAGGACATAAAACGCATCGCGTTGCGTAGATGGAGCCACTAGTAAACGAAACGTTATTCTGAAGTTATCACAAATTTCTCGTTATTTGGGTTAATTTAATATAATTTCTCAAAGCTTTAGTAAAATTGTGATGATATCATGGCATCATATGGTCATTTCTAAATAGCAAACCTAAAATAATCTGATAAGACAGCGTGGCGCGAGTCTGAAGGATAAAAACAGATTTGATGGAAAGGAACGTATCTACATTGGCTACGTACCGTTGTGTGCTAGTGGCGTCTTTAGTGGTAAACATTGCAGGATTATCTCCTATTGACCTGATACCCAATCAATGCATGCAACGTTTATCGAATCTTAGACGTGTCAGTGGATGTTTCCCAGAATGTTATATATTGTTACACCTCCCTTTTCACAAAATTTATACTTACGCATCTGTATTCCTTTTAGGGTAGGCACAGAAAACTGCAACTAAACTACATATTTACTAATTAATACACTGGAAATAAAACATTCAGTTGAAAATTCTTAATCATTTATTCAGAGAAATGAAACTCTCACAACGTTTTTATTCGTGTTATCGGTTAAAAATATTGAGATGAATGTTTTTGAAATTAATACAAAATGTTGACAACATAACAGATAATTGCATTATAAGTCTATTCCCATAATAATTACAACTTTACTACAATTTTAATGATAATAATTATCTTAAGATACGATACGTTAACGAAGCTTTTAAAAAATTGAAATGAACAACATTTTCACTCGTATTGCACAGTTAAATATAAGTATTATAAATACATAATTATCAGTTACTACCGCAATAATATCTACCTAATCATCTTAAATATAAAAATTATAGCTTTCAGTGGGAAAGATAATAAATTGAATTAATTTACAATAAATAAGAAATATGTTTAGAAAATTAAATGGTAGGTCTGAGTATTTTACTGAGATTTAGCTAAATAGGTTTTGTCAAATGTTTGTCATGGAAAAAATAATGAGAGATGTTGACTGTAATCATGGTAAATAACAAAACTAAATATTGCAAGATGGCGACAAGACTAATTTATGAACCTGTTGTGTTTACATACAATCATAGTGACATGAATTAGATAATACTAAAACTGGTAGGCTTGTTTTTAATTAAAACTACAGTCATGTAAGTATTTTTGTCTGTGGTCATGAGAAAAACATTAAAATCTTTGACAAGTAATATTACTTTCGACCTCCAATCGGATTTTATTTAAGTACCTTCGGAAGAACAGATAAAGATTTGAGCACTATCATGTAAAAAGTAATAAAATAAATTTATCCACCAAATATTATGTACAATGACGATATCTCGGCTAAAGTAAATTATTTCACCAGGCAACATTTCAGAATATTAATGTAGGTACCTATTGTTTTTAACAAAACAAATATGTGTTTTTTTTTAATTTGACAAATTTCGATACTACTTTTACTCGTAAACGTTAGTAACGTTTGATGTTCAGAGTTGTATCACGATGCATTTCAACGAATGTATGTACCTTTAAAATTGAATTTCTTTATTAATTGGATGCAACGGAAAACATTGAAATGTTGTCAATCCTTAAAACTAAAATTTACAACTTTGCAGGCACTGAAAGTGTTTTAATTTGCAATATATGACATTGCAAAAAGACACGCGTTCAAGTAATGTTCATGAGCCAGCTACGAGTATAACTAAATAATTATTACACCTATATTAGATTTTGAAGTTCAAATAGATATTATATCGAACTCTTTGATTTCCGCAGTTCAAATTGAAGATCAAACAACTTTATGATTTGCAAATCAGAACACCTTTAATGCGCGCTCTAATAGTAAAACTAATGTCTAAATACAGTCGTGAGGTACTAATAATTATGGTACAATAATTTACAAGCTTATCTTAAAATGATATGCAAATAAGCTATGGATATAGTATAGCCCACGGGTGTGTTCAGATTCAAAATTGTATTAACTAAATCTTACTGCCTACAGCCTATAATGTCATAGTTAACTCTTCTAGTGAACCTGTTTATGTTCGATGATATTACAGAGTTAACAAAGATTATTCCTAACCATATTGTAGAAAAAGGTTTCTGAGTGTGACGCTCTTAAATATTAATATTAACATCGCTGAATTATTATACTTGTATGTAATGGTCATTGAAATTTAAGCTAATGCAAATGCAACGTTTCCAGTGCGTAAGCACCAAGTATTTGGCACAAATAAGTATTATTACCTTTATTAATAGTATCTAAGTCCAAAAATAAAAGTTATAAATTTTCATATTCAATATTATAGGATTTGTCATTGCAATACGATGACTGAGTATTTAGCGTAATGTAAATCATAAGTCATTATTAGTATGTACTGGTAAGTGATTCGTGTCCGTATACAATTCTTATAACATTTTCTATACTTCCTAACTCAAAATATCCGTTCGTATTTACAACATCCACGAAATTAGTAGAAAATATTGAACTGGCTAATTACTTAACGACAACAAAAAATAGTAAACTTAACAACAGAGTTTCACAAAACTCAAATACGAAACAAATGTTTGAACAAACAATTGAACACATGCCAACTCAGTTAGTTAAATAATACCTTTCATTTTCACATACTATCTCGTATAATAATTATTATAATATGGTTATGAACCAGCCGAGTACCAATTAGTATTTGGTGGAGCAGATTTATCTACAGACTGGTGTGAATGAGTTGCATGTGAATGGGCTTGAGGATGGTAGAGATGGAATGATGATGGCGGATGGAAAAATTGCGACTGGTCCAGCGGCGATGGATAGTCCAATGCACCAGGCACGGCGGAATATGCTTGAGGTTTTAATGGCAATGGTGCCTCGCCTAGATAAGAGTGTCTCAACGCTTCTGAGTACGCGCTATTGTCATAAGACAACGCGTATTGCTGCTTATCTCGAGGAGAAACGGAGCCAGGTGGTGTCATCGCTGAATGGTAATCAGCGTAACCACCATAAGCTAAAGAACTTATATCCGTTGCCTTATGTCCTAATTGTTCACCATAACCTGATCCCTCACTGCCTGGTGGAGTGGGTAAAGGTCCTGTTTGTCCATCACTCGAATAGTAAGCTCCTGTTCTACCATCACCCAAGAAATTGCTTCGTATTACACTTTCTCTATTTGCATAAAGTTGTCTTAGTAGAGCAGATGCCGGCGTCGACGTGTGGTTACCGGGTATCTGCCTATTTAGGTGATTTAAATGGTGGTTTTGCGTTCCTATCCACTGTATAGTAGATTTCTGTTGTTGTTGTTTTAGCAGAGCATCCGTTGAAAAATCTGTAGGCCGGTGCGAAATTTCCTTGCCATCTAAAGCTACTGATGGCAAATGTTTTGACATGGCATTTTCTAAATCTCTTACTGATGTTGCATCCGTGGATCCTTCAGGTATGGCTAAATTGGTTTTAGTCATATCTCGCTCAGGGGTACAAACGGTTGCACCAGGATTAGAAGAAGACTTTCGCCTGTCTTCGTCTCTTTCTTCATCGTCACATTCAGTTACATGCTTTCGTTTCTTCGGTCTTCTAGCAGACATTGGAGACGTTCTTTCTGGAGTCGTATGAAGAGGTAATGGTTGAGCATCATTCAGCCTAGTTAAGTGTGTGACGTCTGACGTGGGTACTGGGGCTGTGGAAGCAGAGTCTGCATTTGTTGTAGCTTCACTTCTCTCCGTAGGATGTCGTGGTGGTGCTGGAGGACCACCAGAATTATCTGCATCCGGGGGACCATTTTCTGGGTCACCAATAGTTTCTTCTCGCTTCACACCTTGAACGCTCTCCTCCAGTTGGCAGCAATCCATTACTGTGTTTGGGTACTCACGACCACTGCAAAATATACAAACTGGTTTGAGGAAAGTACACTAACAGCTATATAACTACCGACTGTACGAAATGACGAGCCAGACCTTATAAAAGGTTCTTTCTCCTCATTCTGTAGAATTAACGGGGTAGCTTGCTATTGCCTCCTCCATTTCACATATTGGTTATCTCAGTGTGCAGGTTCCCTCGCGATGTTTTCCTTCACAGAACAGTCGGTAAATGTACTTTGAAAATAAACCTAATTGGTACATGACATTGCATGATTTCGAACCCGGACGTCCGCAAAGTAGTAGGCGTCCTAGCCACTACTCCACCGACGACGCTCTAACTCCGAATATGCTTAAAAGGTGCTTAATTCAAGATAGAAGAATGATTATTCATATGATTTACGTAAAATTCTTATCGACATAATACTACAGACATTTTCACATTGTAAGGACGTTTTATTATAAGTACTTTTAACATAATTAAAATATAATGTGATGGCCTCCAAGGCTTTTCTAAACAACCAAACTCTTGTGCCACCTCTGTCCGGTTTTTACTATGAAAGTCTAGGTCGTCCCGCCCCGCCATCTTTACGGGGTCTGCCTAAGTATGGAGACATTATTCACAAGTTTTTGATTTACCTAATAACGTAGTTGACACAAATAATGTTTTGTTCCTCGGCGTTCTTGGAGGAGCACACGACGGTTGCGCATGTTTGCATCCAAGTGTACCCGCCGAGTTTGTTCATCAGTCTATAGTAGTGCGTTAGGACTTGGCCTTTGTTCATTACTGTAACAAAGGAAAACATTCAATAAGTTGCTGTTACTTCAAATCTTCAATTAAACAATTGTACCTATGGGAATCCTCCAGAAATTACTCCATCAAATCGATTTTCGTAAAGCTGTTCTTGAAGATAGATTCTTGGAAAATGTATTTAATTAAGACATTAAGTTTAATTTGTCTCTAGTTTTGTAAATTTAAAAATTGTATCTTTATTTTTGTTCCTGACGTCTGAAACCAACTGCGATATTATTGAAAATCCGGGTTTTATACATATAACCAACACGAACCCCAGTTTAAGCAAGGCCCGACACTACCTCCAAAACTATTGTAATTAAAGTAGTGTAAATATCTCCATTTTTTTTGTTACAAGCAACCATATCATGACTAACATAATTCAAATAAGAACATTGGTACTTGTGGGTTACCTATAGGCGATGGCATCCAATGTCACCGGTAAACAAATCCAATATGTCGATGTAATATACGCAATTGCACATTATATTCAATGAATTGCGTACACAAAAGACAAAGTGATGAACACGTGTATTGTGCTACGTGAGTCATTAAGACCGATACGCGTTTTGGTTTGTTGTTGTATTGTGTGTCGTTTGTAATGTACTTGACTGCTTCCATCGTCATATTTAGGGTACCTACTTTAACTACCTATCCATTATTTAAGACATTTCACGGAAATGTAAAGTTCTGAACATTATAGAAGACGGTTAATGTACTTGTTTTTATTCATAGTCCGACACGCACTTCGTTTTTTACAATATAGTTTATTAATTTAGTTACAATATTGAAATTGTCAATTTGATTTTATGACATTTAGTTACCAACATTTCAATGTATTAACTTACCGTCGGAAGTATCGTATAAGTATTTACCCTTTGTATAATTTGAATATCATGGACTTGAATAACGTCAATAAGTCCATCAAGCATCCTGGCTGCGTATTCAGTTGTAACCAAATTACCCGCTTTCTAACAAACACCCGGACTTTTATGGTAATTGAAATAATTGATATTCTACAACCGATTTGTCCACGTTTGACCGGCATCTGTATTATGCATTTTAAATTCAAATTGATGGTCTCGTAAAGCTATCAACGGGTAAGGTGCTAGAAAAAAACGATGTGACGTCAACCCTGGCCGTGATTGTTGTAAGAATTGGCGGCCATCTTGGCATGTACTTACGAGTACTTTTAGTTTTATTGGTTACTGGCAGTATTCTTATGTAACCTAAATATTCCATTCATAATGGTTTTGTAACGTAATTCTGCCCTATAATTTATTTCATGAACGGATACTTATTTCATTAACTTCTGAACAGTAGAACGTTTATTTATTTAAAAGTTAAAAATTATTCTTCTTCACTTCTTAGGTACTTGTCCAAAGTGGTGATAATATTTCAGGCTTAAAGACCAGCCTAGTAAATTGATTTTCCTAATTCCATATTTACCGCTTACAACATCTTATTTGGCAGCCGCATTTGTAATTCGGCATACTCTAAAGGATTCCCTGTGTATGACACAAAGATATATTAGATAAGTATTTAGGTATATAAGATCTTTTTTAATTGAGTAAAATTGTGCAAAATATATTATTATTATACAGCATGTAACAGAAGTCGTGTCGGACCCGCAAAGATGATAGTCAATATCGGATTCTGTATAAGCATAAACATATTTTGAACTCACGCCTCCGTCATTTATTTTATTTCAGCCATATTGTAACTACGATTTTCCGAATTAAGGACTCCGATACTGACTAAAAGGGTTGTAACGAATATTCGCTTTCATGTAGGCGAAAGCGAGTCTTTCGCACCATTTTAGTTTCTCGCTTTCGCTTTTACTTTCGCAACTAATAATGCAAAAGTGTTAACGAAACAGTTTGTTACCCAGAAACACATATGGATGTGCGGAATGGTCGACGAGCGCAGGACTCGCTGCATCGCCAGGCAGCAGTCGACGAGGAGGTGATGTGGCATTTTTCTACGCATATCTCGATCTCCTTGTCAGGTTATAGGCTGTGTACCATTCAATTCATCAATCATCATTTAACAGAGAAAGAAAGCCTATGCATATTCGCAGTCGCAGTTGCATTCGCTTTGGCATAATATTTTTATCAAGATATTCGCTATCGCTACAACCCTTAGTAACAGTAATTGGAGGTCCGACACGTGTTATGTTACATGCTGTATGTAAAACATAGAATACATATAATACACACACATCTCTTGTCCAAATAAAACACCACAAACACGAATAAACAGGATACATAATCCGAACGAAGGAAACAAAAGATATCTCTAAGGACATTAAAGTATGACATTTCCCACGTTTGTACTCAGGGAAAGGAAACCAAAATGATGGTATAAAAATTATTATTCAAATCACAACCCACATAGAGACGAGCCGGCGCATGGCGTCAGGCCTAAATTGTATTCCTCTGACGAATGCGTATAAAAGTAATATTATCATACGTATATGAGAAGGATTACATTATTCGAATATAAGTTTTCCTCCCATATTATTTTATATCAAGCCGCTACAAAATACGTGATTGAAATTCCAGATGTAACGGCCACATTTCAGTGCCAATAAATTATTTGCTTAGAATGAGTGTACTTTTATAAGATAAAGCATATGTACGATATCTGGAATGAATTACCGCAGGCATATTTGAGTAATTAATTGATTACCGCAAAGCAAACAGAAACATAGAAGTCTGATACAATTTCATAAATGAAACATCAGACGTCTGGATGAATCAGTCATTAAATACAGTGGAACAAAACGAAGAGATTAATGTTATTTGCCTATAATCACCAATAACAAAGTAACACACGTATCTACTACGAAATGCTGCAAATGATTTTGTAGACAAAATTTCCCACAGAACAAAAACACAGTCGTAAATTTTCCTCGTAACGCCACAGTTACGCCTTGAGCTGCCAGTCCTCTTGACATGGATTTCCAAAGGGTACAAACTGAATACAAATCGTCAGTTACGTTACGACACTAACCTCCGAAGGATTTCACCACATAGGTATATTGGGTCATGGGTGGACTGGACAGTGCATCGGCGATCATTACGCACTATCGATAGAATGTAGATAAGGTGACAGTAAGGAAAACACTGAAAAATCTCTAGCAAATCGTATAAACATTGTACACTTGTTGCGGACGATATATCAAATCAGATAATTTAATCCTGCTGTTAGATGCACACAAAACCTGAAATATCTCACCGTACTCGTATATTGATGATGTTGTAAAGTTAGGTACGTCAACACTTACAATCTACATGACATTTTCTGAGTTTGTTAGCGTCTTCGCCGTGACATAGTGCGTAGAGGTTCTTCCCAGTTAGCTCCTCCGCCGTATACCCGAGGAGCTCGGACACCCTGCTGAGATATAATAAATTATAAGTACTAAGGATGTACGGTTCACATTTACGTCATATGTAACGTTGGGATCGATTCTGAGGTGACAGATCATTTTATTCATTATTAATACTTACCTGGGTTCACAATGTGCTATGCGGAAGTCGAAATTGATCCTTGTAACAAACATGTCAGATTCTAATCTGATCTCGTGGACAGAGGGCGGTGGTAGAGCTATTGCTAGCGCCACCATTCCCAGCAGTGCTGGTGGTGATTTGCGACTGTGCGAGAAGGTATACTGTGGTCGGAGACGGCACAACATAAGAACAACCTGCGAAGAAGAGAAATACGTTCTAAGAAAAATGTCATTGAAATTAAAACAGTCTAGATGGGTAAACCTCGTTCGGGTCACTTGTAGTCGGTACCTACTTATTTTATTAAACAAAATACGAAAAAGGAAAAGTTATAAACTAAACGTGATAATTTAAACTGATATAAAATACGAGCTAAGTATATCTGCATTGTAATAAAACAAGTTGCATTGCATTAGCTCAGACTGTAATAAAAAATCTTGTTAAAAGTTTTTATCATTGTCTGAAAACAGTGAACTCGAAACGTGTTTCATAAATCGTAAAAGAGAGTTAGATGTTCTCGTGAACGTTAAAGCCATAATATTATCAACCTGAATAATGTTACAAACAACACGAAAGCACGAACAATACATAAATGTATTCTTGAGCAATCCAGTATCAAAATCAAGGATGAACTAATTTGCAATATCCCCAATAAAAGCTTCGCCCGTGGCGTGTTATCCATGCTTAGGGAGGTAATAAACGGGCCATACTAATTGCTCTATCGATTCTTGTGCAAACTGTATGAGCCATTTAGATTGAGATAAATACGAATTATGGCTGTAACTTTCAGATTAGGTATGCTGTAAAATGTTGTTCTAATGTGTTTCTCTTCCGACAGTTATAATCTTTAGCCCAAGGACCAAAAAAATATCAAATGTTTATTATTAGAACATCCTTTAGAAAAAATGCATCGTTTCAATAACACCTAATGTTGTAATCTCTGCTGAATTAATGAATATAGTAAATTCATTCTAAATCGATGCCATCACTTCTCACTTCTTAAACTGCTTAGATATAAAAGGAAGTGTCCACAAAACGTTAATAAAATAAGAACAAAATTTACACCCAGACAACAATCTATTACCGGCAGTTTTACGTAGCTCCCAAACGCGATATTCGCGAGTCACTAAAGATATAATCACGTTTTATGTTCTAACACCGAGTTAAGGAAAAATTATGGCCCATAGACTGCGCCTTGAGGCACCCCAAGCAGTACAATAACTCTAGCCAATAATATTTGTGATCTTAGATGGATAGAGATCGTGTAAATTAATTCACTTACAGCTGTAAATATGGGATAAAATCGTGCAAAACAATGTTATTTAAAATGATAGATGTATTAAGTTGTTTTCTCAATTTTGAGAGTTAGGTACATTTATTAAAGAACCTGTCGTTATCTGCTATAATAAATCATTAAGACCTTGTATTATCATTTTCTTGTTACAACACTGTTTTTTTATGATACCCACCCGCCAGTTACCACTCTCTCCATATCTTGATGGCTCACCCTCTTTGCTTCTTCCAACCTAGATCGAAAATGAAAACTTAGCGTCCATTTATTTCTTATTCTAAATACGCGATAAGAATAAAAATGTACACAAATTTTCATAGTCGCCTTTTAACTAAGTACTTAGATACTCAATTTAACTGATATACATTTTTTCCCTTTATGCGACTAGTATACATAATTATATGAATAAAGGAAGGTACACTTGTCACTATCACAAATCGTAGTACGATTGATTGCCTTCAAGAGCATGAGCTTACCCTATATCCTGATGATTTGAAGTGACAACCACGCTTGGTGAGGGTACTCTTCATCCTGATGCAGAAGGCCCGATCCATACCTCGGTATAACGCCCCACTGGCTGCAAGACTCATTTGTGCCGATACTGTTGGAAAAACATAGAAACCTTAATATTTACTTTGTACAGATGGCCTAAAATAACGTTGGCAACTAATTTTTCAAATAACTCAAGTAACTGTAGAGATACATGAAATTAAGTTATAAGTAATAAAAATACGACTATTTTTGATCAATAATATTTATTTGTCTTCGAAATACGCGTTTATACAAAGCGTGAAACGTTTGGTAATATTATCCACAATTTTCCGCACTTCCTCCACTGATATTTTGTCCCATTCCTTCCTCAGCGCAGCCTTCAGAGAGTCCAAACTTCTGTGACGCGTTGCGCAAGCTCTCGCCTCTAATATAGACCAAATACTGTCCATCGGATTCAGATCAGGTGAGTATGGTGGCCATTCTTGCGATAATGATACTTGGGAATTTCTTTTTGCACCACCGTTGAACACTGGTTCTGTGAGATGGAGCAGAATCTTGTTGGAATATCCATGGTTGGTTTCCAATATGCTGTTGGAAGAAGAAGCTGTTTTTCTTCCTTTCAAGAATGTTTCGTCTGTAGTTGTTTTTGTTCACTTTGATACCTTTTCCACAAAAACTAGGGGTGTTTTCCTGTGGAGCAAATACCGCTCCATACCATGAAGGTTTCCGCCGTTCAGAAGAGTAGATCCTGTCATTTTGACGGATATGGACTTGTTCCATCGAAAAAAATGTCTGAAAAGACGATGTTTTTCCAGTTCTCAGTAGCGGCGCGACGCTTAAGCAAACGACACCTCCAAAACGATTTTGGAGGTGTCGTAAAATCGTTTAATCTTTGACAAAACTAACTGGCGACTAACGTCGAGACTCCTAGCCACTCGTATCTCACCCTGTCGTTTTCCACTCTCGTGCAACGCTGTAATAGCCGCACGCTTTAAAGACATGGCAAAAAAATTATAATAAATCGATTTAGTAACTGAGAATCAATGTTAAAATGTCGCCAAGATAAGTGAAATCAATAATCCACATAATGTATATATTTGACATATTGAATTTAATTTTCATATATTTTTATGATATATTTGTATTGTATGTATAAAGGTTTATGGAGGGACCTTGGTTTGGGATTGGGACTCGTCTGATCAACACCACGGTTTAATTGATTTCACTGAGCAAGCTCCTGACCTCTAAGAAATTTACTAGCATTTCTAAAACTACACGTATTATTTTTAGTTTACTTTGTTTTATCTTATTATTATTAATTACGCGAGGTATTATCAATAACATTTTTGCCTCAGTTTTTTTTTAAATGCATTGAGTAAGGAAAGGTTTTTAATAGATACTGAATCAATAACTTAATAGTTGTCAATAGGTTTAAAATTTCCAATAAGGTGCAAAACCCTAAGCTGAATCACTCTATTGTGCCAAATACGTAATAAGCTTGACTCAGAACATAACTATTTTTATTGCCTTGTCATTGAAGTAGGTATCTACATTTTTTACAGTCACGTAAAGGTACTTACTGGATTTTCCTGTATGAATTTTGTTACTTTAATTACATTACATAGTCCAAATATCATTTTACCCAATGTTTGTCATATAATGGAACAAAACTTGTCTAAATAAAATATAAAGAAACTAGAAACATTTCTTTTACGAGAACTAGATACGGCTACTATTATTTACGTGAAAACGTCTTGATATTTCACTTCAGTGCTTATTAAAAGTAGATTCTTACTTAGTATACATACTCGTATAGCATAGGTATTTGCTATATTGATTAATTAGTATTTACTTCAGAAAGTAACCAAAGACATTCATATAATGTTTGTAACATTTTCATGATGATAAAATAAAACCATTGAATAACTTTGAAACTAAAAGTTTGAATGATCTTGTTACCACCAAAACCGGACCTTCGCCACAATCATTCATCTCATATTTTATTTTATGTACTTCAACATCGTAAGTTTAAGAACCACTGCCTCTATCAATCCGCTAGCATCATCACACGGGTTCTTGATCATCACTCTACGCCTATCAGGTGACAATGTGAACCTTCTCCACGCATCACTGTTCTGTGACTTCGTTTCACCACGCCTGTCACCCTACAATAAGCTGCTGTCCCATCAGTTCAATCCTGATTGATTTTTTTACCAATCATTACTTTTTACACATCTGAGAGTAAATTGAAATCGATTCTAGCCCTTAGAAGAATTCGTGGTACATAATTAAAAACGGCCCTTATCCGTTAGACCGAGAAAAAAACTGGGTCAAATCTGTTTTGGTTACGGTCGAATGAGTTTAAATTCGTACTTGTGTTAAAGCTTCTTTATTGCATACCCACAATACGTAAAAAATCACCACAAACAAACTCTACATACAAACTTGTATAGTTATAATCAAAACATAGTTTGTAATACCGTATCCCTGAGAGCTAAGAAAAAATTCTTATGTTTATTACGTAAAAAAATAGATAGGTTCCTATAAGCAAATAGCGAATGGAATACATAAACGATTTTTTTTACAACTTAAATTATAACCACAACAAAGATAAAAACTTCGGGTGCAGTGAAGCGAGCAATAACCGCTGTTTGACAGTAATATCATATCCGAGTGAGTTTTTTTGTTTGTCTCGGCTTTTAATTCTACTCACAACTTCGTTTTCAGTGTTGGTGTTTGACAGAATTATCTTACAATACATTAGTTTGGGTGGCCAACGTCTTCTTTCTAGAAGAATGGTAGTGGCGCCCAGATTTCATTAAACTGCTGTAATAAGTTCCCATAGCCGCAGAATAACTAATAGTATAGAGCTATAAAATGAAATATTTAATCAATTGGTACAATGGTGGCTACTGACACCCCAGTGACCGTTTCATAAGGTCCCAACGCGCCGTGAAGACTCCATAATCTAATTTCAATTTGATCCACAACTTATTATTGACATCATTCAACGATTCGTTATACTGAGAAATTTTGTTATCGGTATTGTCGCCGATTGTAGAAAGTTCATTGCTCTCCAAAATACGGAAACCTTAATTGAATTTTGAACAGACTTTTCTTTCTCCTTTTTTGTATACGAAGATGGCTCTGTTGTTATCGTTATTATTCTCTTAAGTTGAAAGTATAGGTACATAGACTTAAATAAAAAGTATTTTTGTTTCTTGTATTTAATTATCTACTTGTTCCATCAGGACTTGTTCATTTTTACTTTGGCGAAGTTCACGGAGTTTGCCTTAAGATTTATATCGTCGCGTCTAGAAATATATATTGGATATTATTCTATGTAATAATGATACAATATAATTTTATTCTATGTAATTATTTAATAATGGGTATTTTTTATATGAGTGTATACAATATATTTAGAGTTTCCTGTAAGGTGTAATCGGATTGTTGTTATTTAAAAAAGAACATAAATGAAGATATGAATTCTTACCGTCTGGATTGTTGGTTCCATGTTGACTGCCTTCTTCACTGCCCGATGCAGGGCTGTTCAGACCAGCACCCCCAGATCTTCCAGCTAAGGATAAACCCAGCTGTTCAGCTATTTCAGCATGATCCGCCTGATGAATGTAGTCGAATATACTGCTACCCGTCATCTCTACCTGAGGAAGAAAGAATACAGATCTATTTATAATTTCCTAAAGTAAAACTATAAATGATACATACATTTAAATGATATCATCACAGTACATCAATAGGCAACCAGTCGCGACTTAAACAGAAATAGTGATTAGATCCACTTTTTGAACTTTGATCATAGTAGGAAGTATATTTTTCATCATCCAAAGCATTTTTTGTGAATACGTATCTATAATAAATACCTACTTTGGAAATCCTAGTCAAAAATTCTCAACAAATCTCCAAAAATCAGACTTTACCAGCGACCATGAATGGTGAGATGTCACTTTGTCACGTACGAGTACACTGTCCTCGTTATGATATGAATGAACGGTTGTTATCATGGCATCGCCTACAGGTGGGTTCATAGGAACAACACAAGCCTCGGATGTAACGAGGATGCAGTTTATGACGAGACAAGACAATGGGAGAAAATAAAGTTAACGGGGTTCTAAACGGTACGCGCAGTTGGGTCTAGGTTTACTACTGTACATAGGTACCTATAATTACACTACTCTGCATTTGTAGTCGAATGGCCTACCTAATACCTACTTAATAACTCTTTAAGAAACCCCCGACGTACCATTGTGGAGACCCCCTTACTTTTTTCTGGTCAACATCAGGTCCTCAAAGTTCCAGATGTGGGAAGGTCACCATGGTCATAAACATTTGAGCTCAAACTCGAACCACCTGACTGTTACCGGTCCAGAGATCCCATCATACTCCAATATCCCAAAATCTGTGATCCAATTTTCATCTGATATAGCTAAGAACATTCAACAGGTTAGACCTGCGACGCCTGAAGACGGGGGGGGGGGGGGGGGGGGGGGCGGCTTTAATTGGCCACCATCTTTTAAAAAAACTCTTGTAGTCTCAGGATTCCCTACAACTTTAGTTCGAGAAGACCCCATCTAACTATTATAGTTTCGGCGGGCTGATAAACTTCCAATTCTTCAAGTTTCATATTGTGAAATTGACATTCAATTACTTTTTCTTTGTCATCATCATATACTTAAGGTTTCATATGTCAGGAATGCACCATGACCCGGAATTGTTGAGCTCTAATTCGAACCACCTAGATATTACCGTTCCAGAGATCCCATCTGATATCAAAGATGCTTCAAGATCCTGGAAACCAATGATCCTATTTTTACCTATTTATACCTAAGTAAGTACCTACTTGCCTCCAATTTCGGCGGTGAACACTCCGAACACCATATTCAGATTCAGTTGCCAACAAAACTTTCTAACTGACCATTTCAAAGCTTATGCAAATGCATCTTTAAATAAATTTATCAAATATAAATTGTGGGACCCTATTTACTCATTCTAGCGACGCGTATCCGCAGTCAAGTCCTGCATGTGAATCCAAGAAACAATGGTGACATTACGGTGGTCTTTTCTGAGAAAGATCCTTAGGATTTTATGGTGTTTACTGATACACCGATTGATGGCTCACAAATTTGAGTACGTTGGCAGGTGAGGTGAGGTGTTATTTGTCATAACTACTGAACTTTTAGTATTCAATCAAAGTGTTCCATAATGAAAATGATACCGTTACATTTGTCATGATATCCTCCAACTATTTACGACGATTAACTAACAACAGCATCTTTATTAGGTAGGTACTTAAATAATCCAGCATTCCTCCAAAAGTCTACAAAAAGCGACACGTAAATAATTTTCACGAAAAGGCCGAAACATATCAAAACAAAAAATAAAGTATCCATTTTCTTCTTTTATCTATAAAAGAAAAATATGATTTCCCATTGTCGACGTTATCATCAGTCTTTACTGCGGACCCCGAAAAAATACCCGCAACAGAATTTAATATAGCGAGCATCTAACACAAGCCTTACTTATAAGAAAGTTGTATCTACGCTTATTTACCAGGAAGTTTATGTATTTTATATGTCTACACACACAAACGTGTGGCGGTGAAGAAGACTTATGGATCCTTGTGTGTTAGAAAGGTGTTTAGATGTTATTCCTCGGTTGTTGTGTGAGTATTCGGGGGTGTGTGAGTGGGTAAGGTTCGCAGCCGCATTAGGATGAAAAGCACGCGCGCGCCTTGCCCGGGACGTGACCGGCATATCGCATCGTCCCTTTCCCCCCTATTTTCCATCTCCTTCACACCACCCCCGAAGCCAGCCATGTTGGAAACAAGAATTTCCCCGTTTTCAGGTCTTTTCAGAACACCTTTTAATTTCGCAGCATTATTTAATTTTGTTTAGGTGTATTTTTTTGTGGAAATTCTCTAACATTAATTAGATTACCTTATACATATATCTGCGTTGTATTTTTTGTATGATTTATTGTTGACAATATTAAGAGCTGCACAAAATGAAATCTCTATTTATATCAGACGTTAGTTAGTCTAATCTTATTGCTGCATTATGTAGTTCTATCAAAAGTATCGAACAATATCGTTTAAAAATAAAATCAATTTATTATTATGGCGCTAAAGTTCAGTGCAAGATATTTTATTATTTTTATTTTTATTAAATAAGGAGAGCAGACGAGCAAACGGGCAACCTGATGGTAAGTGGTCACCGTCACCTCTCCTCACTAATGAATGTCCATCCAACAGAACTACTTTCGTAAAAAATAGTATATTGTCTAACTAGTGCGACAAGGCCAGATTGTCGCTACGAGTGTTATTTTGCAACACGAGTCGTAGACCAGTGTTGTGGATACACGAGTGCGACACGTTCTTCCCGCGTGTAATAGACACGCTACTTTTTGCTACATCTGCGAGAAAAATAATAATTTAATAACTGCAGCAGATAGCATTTCATTACAGGACCATGGAGAATTAGCGGTCCATATTATTGTTAGGAACTAAAATGAGTGAACTGTTTTACCGACGCGTGCCATTAGCTACTATTTATTTATAAATAATTACAACGTCGTTAAATTTTTCATACTGTATTTTTTTCAATTAAAAATATGGAATTTTTCTTTCATTAAAATAAAACATTACCCTCCTGTAATTTTTTTAGAATCTTTCGATTAGAAGGTACAGTTTGTTTGTTTACCGTATAATAGACAGCGACTTGATTGTTTACACCGATCATGCACTGTGCGGGATTATGGCACTTCCCGCACAGTTTTCAGTCGTTAAATAGGCGCATTGATCAGGTCTAACAAAAAATATATTACCATACCGGTTACATAGCGTGCTTAGTATACTGATGTATAATATATGAAGTAATTTATCTACATTATCCATTGCTTTTAACATTCCTATAAATTAAAAAATCTTGCATCTGTAAACTACTACGAGTAGGTAATTAGTAGTAATAAGCAGTAGTAGGTAATTAAATTCTCGCTATATAAGTTGCTGTATTTTAATACAGTTATGTATATTATTACTCTACATATCGAATTAAAAATAACGTAATAATGAAATAACAAAGAAGTTCTCAACCCCTAACCTAAAACAGAGCTACATAAAAAAGAAATAGGTAGGTATATATAGTCAGACCACGTAGGAGGCATAACTCTACACGTGTAAAGTACTTATCTGCGATCTGATGCAGTTACCACCGGATGTCTTTCTAGCGCCGCCGAAAATTTCAGATACTATCGTTTACCTCTGCGCCGTGTGGCATATCTCGTCATTCTACGGGTATGTGGACGTGGTGAATTAGATACATTACGACAAATATAACAATGGATAGAAGAGACGTCTAGACATGAAGGAACGAACGCACGGGAGACTTACAAGGAAAGTAACCCCAAGTCTCCGGCTCCGATTTGATTCATTTTAAGTTATATTGCAGAACATTGAAAAATAACCGACTCGAATTTTTTTTATTGGCCCAAATTCATATTTAATGCGGGAAATCGCCCCTACAAGTTCTCGAATTTATAGACCTAGTGAAATCAATGATTTTCCGCAGCCTCCACTAAATATTATGTGGGCCAATAAAAAAAATACGGGTCGGTTATTTTTCAACACTCTGTAATGTATCAATCAAATCGGAGAACTCAATTCTTCAACATGTAACAAACCGATTTTACTGTGTCCCATACATTCGAAAACTTTGAAGGGCGATTTCTCCCACTAAATATGAATTTGTGCCAATAAAAAAAATCGTGTCTGTTATTTTTTTAAATGAATCAAATCGGAGCCGGTCACTTGCCGGGGTACTTTCCTTGTAAGTATTTTTTTTCATCCATGTGTCTAGACTCTAGCCTAACCTAATTCCTAAGGGCCATATTACACTGGCGAATTACGAGCGTGTTTCCAACAGCGGGGCGAACTGTTAACGTGAGTGCAACGAATTCACCGCGTCGCGTAGGCACGACAAGATAGCGGCTCCGCTTTTTTGTACTGTACAATATTGAGAAAATTCGTTGCGCACACGCCGCGTCGAGCTCACTGCACACACGTGGCGAATACGTTACACGTACGTTGACAGATCGCTTCGCTAGAAATACGCTCGCAATTCGCCAGTGTAATAAAGCCCTAAGTTAAAATTTTAGAAATTAGGTCTAGATAATAAATTATCTTAAATGTAGGTACTAATTAGATACTAATACAATGTAAAGTAAATTAAATATAAAATTTGGGTTCCAGCTACTGATGTGGAATGAAAACCTTCTCAATAAATTGGGAAACTTTCTTAAAATCTGTAATTTCCAGAGAATGATCATGATCAATCAATTAGATCAGTATTTTCAGAAAAACTCCCCCTATGGGCGTTTTCAAATTAATCGTTTAGACAACATACGATATCGATGTTGTCTAATCTCATTTTCACACATACCTATCGGTGTTGTGTCGGTGTCGTTATCGTCTAATGTCAAAACGCCCAAATTCAGTAAAAATAATATATTGTTAGTCTTACCTGTGATAATCCTAAATATATTGAAACTGTTTCGGATATGTAGAGAAACCTCCCATCTGCCGCCACTGACAGCGCGAAACCATCCAAGCTCTGTGAACAAAAAATTGGGCATAATAATGTTGAAATATTTTTTATTTCGATGATGATTTTATAACTATTTCGTTAAAAAAGTTCAAGCAACAGACTAGTACAAAAGAACTAACAGCAAACAAATTAAGTTTCATGACTTGAATTTTTATTGGTTTGGGTTAAAATAGAATGTACATATAATGGATTAGAGACCACAAAATCATTTTTAAAGTTACTCAAACTTAAAAATACTAATATGAACTAAGCCTTTACCAAACGATTAAAAAAATTAAAATGGGGAACGCTCTTTCTCTTAAAGTGTACATTACAAAGGTGAAATGAAACCAATAGCTATACGTCTGGCATGACATTCATTTTTTATCCGTTATAAAGTAGTTATGGAAAAAAGCTAAACACTGCTGTGATGACGAAAAACTATTACCACGAGCCAAATTGAAGTTTATAAAATTACTAGAAAGGTCCTTCATTTATATTATAAATGCAGTTTGTGAAATGTAGATGAAGAGGCTGTTATGATTATCCTATAACACTCGTATAACGCACAAGTATGTTTCTAGAACCGAACTGGCGAAATTAAAACTCGCACATTTTTAATTTTAACAGCTAATGTTCATGGTAGTTGAAATGAAATGAATATTAGCTCACCGTAACTTACTATGACTTTCAACTCGTTATTAACCAGAATATAATAAAGAACAGTATTATTTAATTACTAATTGTCACATCTACGAACTGCCCTACGAGAGAATGCGAAATATGAATGTCAGTGGAGCGAATCCGTTTTTTTTAAATTTCGATCTGACCGTACCTAATTTATTATTTAAAAAAATTCAATGCAGATAAGTGAGGCTGGTATCACAATAATAGTGTCAATTGGTCTATGAAACAGACCGGCCCTTGAACTAAAAAAATGAAACTACATGAGATTTTTTTTTCATTTATTAGACCTCTGAAACCTTGTTGTAGGACAATGAGGATGGATTTACTTGACACTATTTAAAGTTATAATCTTTATCGCATGTCTAGGTATTCATTTTATTAAACGTTGAATGAGTGGATAAAATGGCAGTTCACAATACTCATCTCTTCTAGTTCAGTTCTAGATCTGTAGTCATTCAATCTTTATTTTAATGAGAAGCACGGTTGACAAAGTACTCTTCAAGATAAATAAGCTTTTTTCTACGAAATCTGCGTTTAAAGGTAGAAGAGATAGTATGAAATAAGAATAAAATCTGGATTAGTTTGTAATTGCTTACTATCGTTCGTTATCTGTAGTGTTTTATTTAGCGTTGTTGAAGTACGTGGACCTAGTTGGTTTTGGTGTTGAGTTTTATAGTTTTTATTCGAAATTAATTGTATTTAACACTCAAGTAGGCATCAGATTCGAATAAAGACTTATAATATAACAAATGTTTGCCCTTTTTAATGTAGGTAACTTATGAATAAATAAATATATAATTAGAATTCAGATTTTGCCACATTCAGTATTCATTGTAACATACATTACAAAGTAGATTTCAAAGGACGTGATTATACAGAGAGTTATTATTGTAAATACAGTAATTTCGCAACAATAAACTTGCAATCCGCGTGTTTCCACGCACGTCCTTATTTTTTACAAACAAAACGTACAACTTGTCCCGCAAAGTTACGTTCGCCTATAAAAAAATCGAATCAAGGAATCACGTACTGAGCCATTTTCAGTCCGCAAAATAGAAAACCGCAGCACCCACAATATTGTAATGATAGAGAATCGATTGCACAAATCGATATAATTTACGCTATCGAATGACATTATAATAGTTTTTTTTTGTGAACCCTTTCAAAGCGCCCCAGAATGTGTATACTATTCTATTAATTTTGTTATGAAATTTTAGTGAAACCGGTGAAATATTAAATTGGTGTTTCGTTATTTGGGTATGTGTTGCATTACATCTATTGTGGGCATGCTATTGTATGTTCTGTCGATAAAAAACCGTGAAGTCGGCCAGTGATTGCGCAATGCAAAGTCAAGTTCGAGTGTAGAAAGGCTTGTATGTTCTTTGGGCCATTTTTTGTCTCGCTGCGTGATGAAAGTAAACAAAATTTGTAATTAACCTGCTGATTACCTTATACTTATTTTGTAATAAGTTTGTTTTAGTAGAGGCACTTTGCACGAGTAAATCTATATCCAAATAAACGTGTACTTACTTGAAGTATATGAGTGCCTTGATGTTGTTCGAACAGTTCCATGGCTAAGCCTATTGATGTTCTTCTGTTCTGGGCACCTGAAACAAAGTAAACATTCCATATAATTAAGCAATTACGTATAGCACATAGCTTAACCACATAATAAATATGTATGTGTCGACTGTATTGGTAAACTCAACTAACAATTCAAAACTTGAGAGACTACTTTTGAGAGAGTTTTATTTTCTCGCTCTAAACTATACGAGTATGTTATCATTAGTCAGTTGGCAGAGCTATTGTCAAAGTAAAAAAATGTACAAAAATATTGTCACCCAATTTCACTTTTGATGTTACAAAGCAAACAACGAGTAAACGAAACGAGTAGCTAGACGTCATCGTAAAGAAGTCGGGTGCGTACACGCAACCCGACACCGTCAGATAGCATCGCGCAAGGCGGATCGAAACATGGCCGACACAGTAGCTGCAACTTTATTAAGAAAACGCAATTTGTTTTAGCAGATTACTGTATTTAGTTATATAGGTAGCACTTAAATAAATTAGATCCCTAATCATAATTAAGTATTAAACTGTTTCACCATAAGTGCCTTATCATCTGACGTCGAAAGACTTAGGTATTCTTGGTTTATCTTATTCATAATTTACGTTCTCTATTCGGGGTGGTCAATCTATAAACTTTAAACTCTGACATTCTGACTTCTGTCTAATTAATATTGTATTAGGCTCTATAACTGAAACCCAGCATCACAGCTCTAGTGTCGGCGTGATATCCATCATCTATGTATCTATATCAGATATGTTTTTGCTTCCTCCAGCATATCAACTAGTCGACTTGGTATTTAGAGTTAGTTTATTTATCTTACATGTGGGGCAAAATAAACGCACTTTAACCTTTCACTAATCTAAACGAAAGTGACTGCAACAAGTTTTGGTAGTTATGGTTAAATAAGCCCATTCAGCGCAAGGACACGCGTCCGTCGGCGCTCGTGACTGGAGTTCGTGACGTCGGCACAGCCATACAAACAAACAGTTGGACACGACGCGCGTTATGTTACGATTTTCATACTTGCAAGCAGTTGCAAGGGATCGTCGCGAAGCGATCCTTCACGAAATTGTACGTAAGTTGACCAAATTCTTTTCGAATTGGCCACTACTTTTTATTTGGTAAGAGTAGAAGCTAATTGTATATTAAGTAAGCTACGTGTTATACTGACACATAAAATACATTTTTTTTAAATTTTAATATTTAGTTTATTAAAGTTGTTTTCAAGACAACTGCAAATGTATGTATGAAGTAACTTTTTCGGTTGGACACATTATTTGATAGACAAGGTAAAGATCTTGGTTGAAGTGATGTGAACTATTTCTTGGTTAAAAATTTAAATTAATAAACAGCCGTGGTAGGCTTCTTGTTTGATATAAACAATCTTTTTTTTGTGTGAGCTGCTATAAGTAACAAAGTTGTTCGTTTGATGCGTGAGCTAATTGTTGAAAAAGAAGTTAATGTAGCTACAAGTAAGAACGTAATACAATTTAGCATCATGTGGGACTCACTGACACAGGTTCAAAAGTGTTATTTTACTCATTCCAAGGAAAATTTAGTGCTAGTACCCTAGACTCATTATTAGATATTACGATATGAGCGATAAAGAATAACTTATGACAGAACACAATTTTCAGCCAGCGACACAAAAAAGAAAGCAACAAGAGCCTCTAATCTTGGTGTCGGAGGCTACGATCTTCTTCGGGTCACTGACCCAGCGGAATAAGTATTAAATATTAGAACTTTCAGCTGCTTCTTTTACAAAAATGTGTTCATTCATTAATCTTCATGTGGGGGTTGTGCCAACCTATTTTCAGAGTTGTTCAGGCGCTCGTAGGCATCTGACACGGCCAAACGACTGCTGACGAAAGATAGCAGCCGGGACCGACAGTTTAACATACTCATCGAGGCACGGAGGGACTAAGATGAACATGTGCCACCCGTCCTGGTTTTGACCGCGCCCAACGTTGCTTAACTTGCACGATTACGAACCTTGCTCGCAACGAAACTACGAGCCCCTCATTAATCAGAGCAATATTTAATAAAGATAATATAATTTTTTCTCAAGTTTTCACTATTGTAGAGCAATGATGAGAGCACACTTGAGATCAGTCATACAATAAAAGTTAACTGCACTAGCAAAGTTTAAAAGTCGGCGTATCAAAGGTAGCCTCTTTCTGTGTTTTGTTGAATTAAATCGTAATAAAGAACACGCTCGGTAGTATCTCGGCATCTGCGGATTAAATATGGCTTGTGGTCTAAATCTGCGACCATGTGAACTTTTTTATAGTAATTCTGTGTGAATGTTATAACAAGTACTTACTTAGTTTGTTTCTTTCTTGTAGATACATTATATTTATTCGAGACCGTCTTTAAGTTTAAGTGACGATGAGGCCGCAGATAATGCAGGTTTAGAAAGAGCTAGCTCTTCTAAACCGAAGCGTAGATATTTAGAGACAGACTTTTTACAGAAGGGTTCATTTTATTCCGATGAGTACCTCTTCTAAGTCGTATTGCTGAGGGTCATGGAATTCTAAGGAATAATCACATAGAACAACTCTCGTGGAAGATTTAATGGAATGGTTTGCCATTGCCTTCCCCATTTCACACATGTAAGTCTTTCGAAAAAAACCGAAAAACTCATTGGTACATGGCAATGCCTGATTTCGAACCCGGACCGGACCTCCCGCATGGGAGTCCGACGTCCTAGTCACGACGCTACCGACGCTCTAGCTCGAGTACCTAGTACTCGTGCCTAATAAAAAGTATTGTGATAGTTCACTATTAATCCTATGTACTGAAAAGTCATAAGTACATATTACGGCCATTGTAAAATGAGTTTTTAGTTTTTGCTACGAGCGTAGCGAGTTTTCTACGACCATGAAATACCTAAATAATTTGAAAATACTAACTATTGTAAAGCGTCCAATATACTATGACAGCTCGTCATGACACCGTCGACAACAGTGCGTGGTCCAAGTTGTCATCTTGTGTCGTTGGCATTAAATTAAATTATTTTTCGTAACAATGATTTTTTAATCCAAAAAATTAGTTGTCCTTAATTGAGTTGACAGTGTCGTAACTACCCTTAGGAATAAGGTAGTTTGTGCTTCTGGTTGTGGTGCCCTTATGAACAAATTACCATATGGGAGTAGAAAAAATATTTTATCAGCACCATGTAAGTCATTCGTGAAAAATCTTAATCCTTGTTCAGTAGGCACAAATAGAACCATTTGCCGCATCAACCCCTAGATAGGCGAACAAATTTTTATTAAGGCCGCTAAGACTTCGTATAATTTTCTCATTACAAGCTCGCGCCGCACTGGCATTACCCTTAACTTAGATATTGTCATCATTATAGCAGTCATTTGTTGAAGCATGAACAGAAGTTAATAAACTTCGGTATTAATCGCTGACGTTTTTATTATCACCTCGTAATGCCATGTAATTTAACGCATTTTCCTATTATTTAGCACAGTTGTTGGTACGATATACAGGGTGTAACATTAAGAACGGTCAGTATGGGAAAGTCTGAAACTATAAGACATACGAAGATCTGTTCTTAGGAACCATGTCATCAATTTTAGTAACAAGAAAAACTGTATTCATACATTTTAAAAAAAACCTGTACTCAGCCTGGGAATCGAACCCGGTTGTTTTGAAAAAAAAAAACCAACACTTTCTATTTAGATATCGATTGTGTAGGTCTTAAGGAATAAATGTTAGAATGAAACGTGATGTTTAAAATTAATAAAACGCATTGTTTCCATATCTTTTAATTTATTTTAGTAGGTGTTCGAAATGACTACCATTTTGTAAAATACAACATTCAACTCGTTTAGGTAACGATGTTACTATTGAATTTTGTATCTTCTGGTGGTGAATTTGCGTTAAAATTGTGTCTATGGCTGCTATGCTACACCATAGAGACAATTTTGACCTAATCGAGTTGAATGTTGTATTTTACAAAATGGTAGTCATTTCGAACACCTACTAAAATAAATTAAAAGATATGGAAACAACGCGTTTTATTAATTTTACACATCACTTTTCATACTAACATTGATTCCTTAAGACCTACACAATCGATATCTAAATAGAAATAGTGTTGGATTTTTTTTCAAAACAACCGGGTTCGATTCCCAGGCTGAGTACAGGTTTTTTTTAAAATGTATGAATACAGTTTTTCTTGTTACTAAAATTGATGACATGGTTCCTAAGAACAGATCTTCGTATGTCTTATAGTTTCAGACTTTCCCATACTGACCGTTCTTAATGTTACACCCCGTATACAGATCAAAATAGCGTAGTCTATTGACATGCCTATCTATTATTATTAGGATGGGATGGTTAGAGAGATCGGAAGAAGACCTCTGCCCAGGTGTGGGATCGTGTATGGTAAAATAAAAAATAGCCAATAAAATAAGCTTCCTGTTAAATCTTCAACAGTAATTACAAATACCAATCCTAAACTTCATAAAATAGAATGGCTAGAATAAATTTGAATACAAATAAAATAAAATACTTAATTTAGCAAAAATAGATGTAGAGTGAGTTAAAAGAGCGTCGGTGGTCTAGTGGCTAGGATGCCGGTCTCCCATGCGGGAGGTCCGGGTTCGAAACCATGCAATGCCATGTACCAATGAGTTTTCGGATTTTTTCGAAGACGTACGTACATTTACCGACTACTCTAACGGTGAAGGAAAACATCGTGAGGAAACCTGCATGTCTGAGGAAATTAAAAGTTTCCGAAGGCGTGTGAAATCCACCAATCAGCACTGGACCCGCTCGGTGGATCATGGCCCGTACCCCCTTGTGCAAGGGGAGGCCTGTGCCCCAACAGTGGGGACATTAATATAGGCTGATGATAATGATGTAGAGTGTAGGTTGTATGGTTGTAAGCAAAATCCGCTTTTGTTAAGTTTTTAGGTAACTTTATTTACATTTTTTATATAAACCAAATCACAAAAACTTTAATAAAACCGTAATCGATCGATATAGTCGCTTTGTGGTTTCCAATACCTCCGTAGAATTCTTAGCGAAATAAAAACAGAAAGCAATAATTTGGACGTATTTGTCCATTTCGACATGTGCGGACAGTGCTAACATTTACCGGGGGTTGCTGTTTTCACAAGCCGAAATTAAATAAAACTCACTCCTAATACAGGAGGGTCTGCAGATTCTGCGAAAAGTGATGGCCACTTTTTCATATTACGATATTTCAACGTCCATAATAGACATTTAGATAATATCAGGTAATTCTTCAAACTCGACGCAACTTTATAATGATAATTTCTAAAATGAGATTTTGACACATTCTACTGTTATGAGATGGCTACAAATACACCACGACTAACACGACAACTCGGCGGAAAATATTTTTTCATTCTACCTATTCGAAAAGCGCTCATTGGTTCTTCAAAAAGTAGCAACAAAATAGGTCATTTTCTGTAAGAGACTTTCATACAGGGAAGAAAACTGGAAATACTGGCCGTCTGGCGCGATATATTAGAAACAAAGAGAGACGCGCGCGAGCCACATCTTCTGTTGAAGGTGATTTTACTGTTTATAAGTAAAATCGAAAAAATGAGATAAATTTTCCGACTGCTCTAAAGGTGAAGGAAAACATCGTGAGGAAACCTGCACACTGAGATAACCAGTGTGTGAAATGGGGAAGGCAATGGCAAACCACTTCAGTAATTCTGCCAAGAAAATGAACACTAACAATGAGGAATACGACTAAGAAGAAGAAGAAGTATATTCAGCACAAAAGAAGAATACATTCCAACCATAAAACTAAACTAAACTTTTCTGCAAACGCCCCAACTCCCTCAAAAATAATATAAGTAAGAAGCGTTGATTGCCAACCCCAGGGGGCAGCACTTGACCGGAACTTGGGATCTCTAATGAAGAATTACCGCCCTTTGTGGTTAGACCTCTTCACTTGAGGGCTATCGATTGATCGGCGCTTTTTAACTAGCCGTAACTTTTTTTTCACCTTAGTGATAACTTTTGATAGAGACGATTATAGGTGGTTGCAATTTTGGATTCACAACTATAGTCACATAGGAATTCACATAGGAAGGCACGTAGAACTTTTATAAAAACCTAAATAAAATATGGACTCTCATTGATGAAAGTTGGGAGTCCTCTGTGTACCTACTCTCTGTGACTCAGCCGATACTAATGGGAATACTTCCAAGTTTCATCAATGAGAATCCATATTTTATTTGGGTTGTTATAAAAGTTCGATGTGCCTTCGCATGTTTTTTGTTAACCCAGGGTTAGGTATCTATACATACATAATATAGTACATACGTACTTATTTCTCCTGTCTTTAAAATAGATACTTAATAGGGTATTTTTGCCTTTTCACTAGAATAGAATAGGTAACTAAGCTGTTGAATATGGAAAACAGGCATTTAATTCACAAATCAACTATATAGGTTATACACTAGCTGCAAAAAAGGAAAAAAAAATCACAATAACTATACAATAATGAATTGTAACGAGCCAATTATACGGCCGGACAACCCTTCGAATGCCGGTGCGGGGTCGAACCGACCCGGCCGCCCGAAAACGATCGATACCAAATAAAAATAGCTACAAAATCCCGGAAACAGATCCTCCATGCAGAACACGTACTGTCAATATAGAATAGCACTGGGTGATGATTGTGATGCACCGTATAAAGGGAAGATGTACAAAAATGGCGTTTCTGTCACTGCAAATTGAAAATAAATGCTGTTCTTTATATATATATCGGTTTTGGTTATATTTTGTTACAATTACGCTAAAATACCTACTAAAGTACTTAGATTAATTTTTATAAGTACCTATACCTACTATACCGACCATTTGTAACGAGCTAAGTACTTAGGTTCATATAATATGTTTTGCGATTTTCCAAAAAATCTCCAATCAAAAGTGGTCATCTACACTCCGCAAGAGCATTCCAATTATGTGTGTATTAAATTAAATGTATGAGTAACGTGCCCAGGTTCACGGTATTAATGGAAGATTTAGCCTAATGAGGTGGTAGGAACGGAATCAGAAGAATAAAGGGTTCAGGGTAGAATTTTCTGTCCAACTCTGCATAATATCTAAGTACTTAGATAATGGTTGTAATATAATGTGCGTAAGGCAATGTCGTAGCCAAAATTAAACAGTACAAGATAATTTTGGTATCTGATAATGTAGGTAGTGGTAGATCCTAATGTGAAGGATCGCCTGGGGTGGTACCACCCTCATCTATTTCTGCCGTGAAGCAGAAATGCTTGCATTTCTGTGTTTCGGCTTGAAGGGTAAGAGAGCCAGCGTAATTTCCAGCACATGAGGCAATCCATCTCAGTCCTCAAGGTTAGCAGCGCATCAAAAACCCTCTAATATTAACACAGTGAGGTGAGATGTCTATGGGCGACAGTGACCAATTAACATCAGGTGGCCCGTTTGCTCGTCTGCTCTCCTTATTTAATTTTTTTTTAAAAGGTACCTACTTAGCATGAAATGAGTATGAAAACCTTGATTGAACCATATAAAATATGAAAATGTCGTAAGTTCTACATTTACTTGTCCAGTTTTAATTGGCAATTAACGCTTACTTGCCTACAATTTACATTCATAAGGTTTATAAAGGACTTCCTAGAAAGGCGGGGTTTTCTACACCGAGCACGAAAAACAAACAGAAAACAATTACACCTGCGAATATTAAATATCAATCTCGTTGCAGCGTTTTAGCAGAAAATATACAGGATACAACAAAAGTGGGGTCAGGTGTGAGGGGGTTAATCAGAGTCTGTAAGTAAACTATGATCTACAAATTTATAAAATTTTTGTTTCCATTTAAAATTATCAGCAGAGCGCAAATCTGTGCTTTCGTGTTATTTTGTAAAAAAATTAGAACTAAAGTTCGTGTTCGGCTTCCTTTTTGAATCTGAAATTGACTACCTACTGAAACTGACTAACTGAAAAAGTAGGAGAAAATTGTGAAAAATAGAATGACGAAGAAAATAGATCCTAACACATTTTCTCCAATATTTCGCCTTAACCCGTATGTCGCTCGCTCGGCGCGTGGGACGTATTTTCCCTTTATTTATTGTTATTTTTCTATTTCGCCGGCAGATGTGCCGTGGCATGATTTACGGTGGCCTTGTATTAAGGAACGTGAATTATAACACCAAGTCTGGACTGGTCAAGGGAGACGGTAGGTACCTCCTACCTTTTTATTTTCCGATAAAGTGCCATTACAAGTTCATACTACATTTTGCCATGTAAGATTTTTTACTGTCAAAATGGTAATTTAATACAAGCCTTCCGCTCCGGTACCGACAACATGAGATCTTTTCATTGGAAAATTACCATTTTTCCCCATGTTGACCGATGTTTCTCGGGGTTAAAAGCAACCATATGTCTACAAGTTCTACAAGACACATAAAAGAACAAAGTTGCTAGTTTTCATAAGCGTTTTCTGTTATAATCAGAGCTCACGACACTATTTCAATTTCCAGTAAGAAGACTGCCTACTAATACGAGTAATATGTATGAAACCCCATATAGAATATTTATTTGTATTTGCATATATTTTATACATTTGCAAATTTTTACCTACTACCTCCTAAACTAGTTCAATCATATTATAGGTGCGTCCGTTCACCGCGAGATCCAACGCCCTAATGCCCATAAATCAACCGTGCTGCCACCAAACGGGCAATATGGGGAACGAAACATGTGTTTACCCCGAAGTTAATTTGTTAAATTTATCTAACTTGTCTCCTGATATAGTATTGAGAAATATTGCGTTTTCTTCGCGAGACTTTGCTTCCTTATTTTCGTTGTTTACTATCTTATTAAGTATAAGTCGGATAGTTATTAAAATGGAATAGATAATCTATATTTATGTAAATGCATACCTACTAATACTCTAGAGCAGAAAAACATATTTAAAAAAAATTGTAGGTAGGTTTATTGTTTTATGTATTAGTGGTAAGCATTAACTTGTATACTTTCCAATATTGTCTTGTTTTTTAGGTTTATCAAAACTCACTAACAATTTTTTCTTTAAAATATGGAGTGTAACTTCAACCTAACAGATAATCTAGACCCAATTTGTCAAGTTGCCTGTCCGGTTGTCAGCAGCCGTGGTTGATTATCATTTCATTAACTCCCCATTATCCGATACATAACCACGGCTAATTCCACCGCGGGTGACGTTTATGTAAATAACCAACATAATTATTTATATTCAATGTTGAGTGCGGATGTTGGATCTACGAGTACTTATGTACCTATGAATATTTCACGGTAACCATTGGGATTAAATTAATATGAAGAAAATATAAATAGTTAAAATATAACTTACTTTTAGCAAAGGAAATAAAGTAAGGCATTAATTGATTTCAAATTAAAAAATAAACAGTATTAAAAACAATTTATAAATACAATAAAGGTAGGTAATTCAAAGTTGCCTATAAATCTGGTGGCATTGCTACTCTGAATTGATAGCTTTTGTACCAGGATATTTACTTAAGTTATAAAGCATGTTGAATAAATGAATATTGAAGAATGAAGTTTTTGGAATCTGGAACATACCTTAATTTAACCAATTTTACCGTAATTAGATGGGTACTATTGATACCATGTGACCATGCTTTGTACGGCCAGGGATCCATAATTATTTTTTCACGTGAGCTCTCTGCCCGGAATATGATCTTGAACCGTATTTGACCATAAGAATTCGTTCTGCAAAATTTGAAGAATTTATGTTGAGTTTTAAGGAAAGATAGAGACGAACTTTTTCAGTTCAATTTTAATGTAGGTAAGTAGGTACCTACATATATTGTAGCTTGATGTCTACTTATCATAAAAATATTGGACAGTATATTAGAAGCACAAAATATTATCAAATTCGTAGTAGGTAGTTAACTTAGAAGAAAGATACCTTTTATAAATCACGATTTGTATCGCTATCAGAAGTCTAATGAAGCATTTATATTTATACAATGAACGAAGTTCGCAAATCTTCGCCGGTAACATGATTTCAACAACCGCAACAAGACGCATACTAGGAACACCAATTAATCGGGCCAGACAAAATCGTCAAACGAACCCCAACACAATTTGAATAAACCAACCAAGTCACGTACGCCAAATAAGCAGTACTAACAAGCGGTATATCGCTTGCACTGATTGTTAATTGATTAGATTAAAAATTTTGGCCCAATTCACGGAGTATTGTTACACCGGGGGTCTGGCCCCAGCGAATTAATTAAGATTTTTTAATAGCGGCGTGTCTTTTACAATTTGGATGTTGACAGATGTATTGTTGGTTAATCTTGTTACTTTGTGCGGTCTTAAAGTATTTAGTCGCAGCCAAAGTTTCAATTTATTGACAGTTGAAATGGTAATTTGGTGGCGGTGGTACATATATATGGGAATATTCAAATACTTCTAGGTACCAAACTAGTTACTGGAGTAGATTGTACCATGATTGATCCAAACCTAATATCCAAACATACACCGAGAAATCTAAATCCATAATATGAGACACGCAAGAACTCGAGGTGGCATTCTTTATAGAACGTCGAGTATATTTTCCATAATTCCCTCTAAACCTTTACTACCTACGTGAGTACATTCGAAACTCCAAAATTTAGCCCCTCGAAACACTATGCGAGACAATTTTGACACCCCTGAATGGTTGTGTTTTATTGTTCCGAATATTTTTATTTGAATATATCTGTAGGTGGGAAGGAAACCCTGTTTGAAAATTGAGTTAAAATGACAGTGGCATACGTAGTGATTCGCCCCGTGGTCGCATTAAGCGCATTAGGGACCAAAATTGGATTTGTCGTAGGGCGTTTTATTGGTACACTTGTTACGAATTTAGGACCAGCATGCGAGTTAAAAAGCTGACTTGTCTATTCTATGCACTGCACATAAATATAGTATACCATATTAGGAAGGCTTTTTGGGCATCCAAGGCATCAAAGAAAAAATCATTGAATGTTTGAAGTTACAACGAAATACGCTTTAGTGCAATTTTTAATAAAAGTTTGTTTTAAAAAGTTTTTTGCGATATATCTGACTTTACTGTTCTTAGATGTAAATATAGAGGACAACGGACAGCAAAATGCGGTATTCTTTTTAATGATAATCATACTGAAATGTACAATCGTTTTGTTTTTATTAACTACTTTATCGACAATTATAATGAAAGAAAATAAAGGTACCCAGGAAAATTTCCTCATTCAATCAAGCCACATGTGTAATGTTGACTCACTAAAACAAACGTTTGTTTTTTGTCTTTGGCGAATAAGTAATATTTATTTGACGTATTGCGGTGAATCAGTCCCCAAGGCACATTTATTTGCGTGCACGCCTCGCTTGCCAATGTTTGTGATTTTACTCTGCTCAGTAAGTATATTTTTTATCAGCAAAAATAGTTGTCTTGATAAAAATATGATTTAGGCCATATTGTTTTTAAAACATTATTATTTTTCACGGGAATATTAACGTACAAACAATATTACTTGCTTGAGGAATTTTCTAGAAGCAGCTTTCTCGGTGACCTATATGATTACCTGTATCCAAAGATTTTAAAACTCATCCTTACTAGCCCGATTTTTGTGCCTGTGTCACTCAGAGACAACACGCAAACAAATTAACACTCAGACTAGGATAAGTGGCTGCAATTTGGGTCTAGCACTTTCCCACTCGGGAATCGAACTCGGAATTCCTAGCAAAAAAGGCAGGATCAAATCGGAAAATCGGAGATACAATGAGACAAAAAATTACACTAAGCAGTCAAAATCGATCATAGGCTATTTATTATAAGACATGTTTTGCTGGCAGTACAAGGGTGCAATAACGCGGTTAGCACCGACAATGACATGACGAAGGCAAATCAGATTTGTCGACCCTCCTCAGTTATTTTAAACCTACTCAGTCATTTTGCATAGTTTTACAGCGGAGAGGGTTGGGAAACATACTTCATTTCTTGTAACGAGAGAACAATCCACTGAAAAACTATTTGTTTGATTAACCATCCTTGTGTTTCCATTTCAGTCTAATACCAAGACGTTTTTGTTTTTTCAACCAATAGCTTGTTAGCATCTATCATTATTATATTACCGTATCAAATAATAATATCCCTCTGAATAAAGTTACTTGAACTCAGATTTTCTATTGTATAAGAAAAGTAAATGTTAGAATTATCAACAATAATTTTTGGTTTAAGTATGAAGTCATACCTACCTACCAAAAATTTATACAAATTTTACATCGCCCAATAAGTACTTCCTACTTTTGAACCTACCATAATAAAGCGTGAAGTGATTAGCAACTTTTTTGACCGACTGTTATTCTATCTATAGGTACTTATGAATATAGAAACAAACCTTTCAAGGCTTTGCTGGTAGGCGGTGGATCCCGGCTCCATGGCGGGTCTCCATGTCCAGAAAAGTCTCGTAATTTGAGGTAGCTTATGGACAGCCTTATAATCGACGCCTTGTCCAACTGACTCGTGATGGCCGCTGGTAGAGGGAGCATCTTCGCTAATTCGTAAAATTCGTAGTTCTCCTTTCCCCGTCTGGAACGAGCTGCGTCTCGACTTTTCTCTTTTCGTAACTCGAGGATGCTGTAAAGAAAAAAGAACTTGTAAGTTTTGATTTTCTATGTGATATTAGTACCAAATTGTAAGTTGGTACCTTACCAACTATACCTTCTTCAAGTCATGTGAGTTCCATGGCACTTTTTCTTTTCTCTAATTAGAAATTGTAAATGTTAGAAGGGAAGTGATATTCTCATAATCCAATGAAACTCGCATGTCAAGTTACTACTAGAGGATAGGATTTAAAACAGAGGAGTCGCTATAGAAAGGATTCTCGACTATTATGATTTCGAAGGTTTCAATTTCAGTTCTGATAAAATGTATAAAGACAATAGGTATAAATATATAATGTTTAGAAGTTAGATTGTTCAGACGTTCGTTTTGTCAGTCAGGTAAACATCTAAATAACGATATTTCGCCAAGCTAGTGCCTTTCTATAATCTGAGCGGCGTCTCACATCACAGTACCTAGCCTAGACAGTAGAACGTTGTCAACAATTCATTGTTACTCAAGCATTTATCTTCATTTTAATTTGCACAATAAAAATATTCCTTAAAAAGTATCATCATCTCCTAGGTGGGAGTATTCGTGAGGCCACTCCCACGCCACACCCACGGGCGGGGTTGCTAATGAGCTCAGTGTTTCATTAGTCAGACGTATGGCATTTACAATTAAAATGAACAAAATATTTACATTTTACTTACAACAAATTAAACACAGCGACGAAAACTTCTAATTACTACGTACATACAATCTGTCTGTATTTATTCACAATTACTTTGGCCATCTTGGAATTGAACTTTGATATTTTTGTCATATGTTTTAAAACTTTTTGGTTCTAAGATCACCTGAATTCTATTGATTTAGAGCAAGACACGACGACTGGCCGTTCCAAATCCTTTCCGCGGAAATGTTGTTCAACCCTTTCTCTTTATTTAAGCTTTTTTAAATTGATAATTATTAAAATCTGAATTATCTTTATATGTCACAATGTTTTAATGCTAGACGTCTATAAACTACATTGCTACCTAATGAAACTCTTTCAGCGTTAACAACAGGACACATCAGCTGAAACTTTATAGCCAGGGGTGCTAAACTGGCACCTACGTAAGGTGCACCGTAAGCGATCCCCTGATGGGTCTGCTTTACGATCGAGCACGATTACAGCCGTCTTCAATCCCAGGAGACCACGGTTTATTGACACCTGAGTAAGGTAATTTGGAAATTGGACGGACTCTCTGCTGGTAGAGCATTTTAATATCGATTTATTTCTAGATCAATAATAAAAGAAGTCAATAGTTAAAAATATACATCAACATTACCTACCTACGTATTTATTCAAAACTCGTGTTTAAAATCCAACTAGAACAAAGTCGATCGGAGTTGTTACTCAGTAAGTTATCGAAAACCTTATTATAGCTCTATCCCATAAAGGAACTAATAAATCTTTATCACAACATAAATGTAGCTCAGGGACTAATAATTCTTAAAAAAGAAAATCTAAACAAACCCTTTTTAGCGATAGAAGATCGAATTTCCCGATAAACGCACCTAACAGTTAAAGCATAAAACAACCATCGCATTGAACTTGATTTAATGTTTTCCTAGGGTCGCCTTGGTCAGTTTTAACTGGTATTGTGGGGCACTACTCCCGGTATTGTGGGGATACGGCATTAGATTGTTTAAAATAACTTTACAGTGGCCGAGGGTTGAACGCCCCTGGCGTGTAATTATTAGAATAAATATCTCATATGTCTTTCTTAGAAATGTGTTATCTTCTACCATATTTCTAGTATTTATGAAAAATAATAATGATAGTTAGATTATAATACCTATACAGTCATATAGTTTAATTCTATTTTTATATACTCACCTATGCCAATTTAGTCTATCTCTATAACTTACTCAGTATATCTATATAGCCATTAAACAAGATAAAATACTAAGTAGGAATTTGAGATAATAATTGCAAGATGTTCCTTATGTCCTTTACTAATATCCCGCAGTGTCAATTTACCTCATTCTTGATAATACATGGTTGCCTCGGATTAGATTCTTTGATGTAATAAAGGATGGTTACTTACAAAATCAAGTACTTATCTCTTACGTAACTTACTTACGTGTCACATAATTATTTTTACAATAAATAAAGATTTCGTGTGTTTTACAAGTTTCAAATGGAACGTATAAGTCGGATAGGGCGTAAAACCGATAGCATTATATGTATTATATTTCATACTTCCAGATAGGTACCGCTGTATCATTCTAGAAGGTTAGAAAGCATTTTTAGTTTATGCTTATCTTGTGTACAAATGGAGATCAGTATTGGTGTTGTTTATAGCGTCGGCGTTTGAGAAACTTAAAAAAACCACGTATGTGAAGTAATGTTTTTACTTATTTCAGCAAATATCAATTAAGCTATAGACTACCAATGTGAATGTGAATAATTTATTTCGTAGCAGCGTCTATTTGACAAATTATTTTCACCAATTGATCGATCCATCTACCTAATATAATGTTTATTTGTAAAAAAGTACATGTGGGGGTGCAACCGGATGGGGTGAAATAGGATATCCGGTTTCATAAGCTTGTCTAAATTACGAGTAATACGGCGAACTGCTAAAACGAAAATTCTTAAAACACAGTATTCCTGACTATAAGTAGGTACCTACTTATCCACGTTCCGTTCAGAATTGAAACTGAGATTCCGTTTTCCACTTTTGTCTGCAGAGTCTAATGGTTTTTATGACACATTCCGGACTTTCACAGCTATATGGCTAAGTAGTCCCCTGCTCTTGGCTGGAGATGATAGCTTGGTCTTCTACTTTTAGAGTAGTATTAAGGCGAAATAGCTTTCTCGATGTTAGTTCGATTTAACAAAAGTATTATAAAATACAAATAGTATTCGTTAGCTAGATTTTATCTAAGAAATAAGCTCCGTCGTGCACGGCAGAGATTTGTATGAAACATGTGGGTATTATCAATGATAAATGTATCAGTTAATGACAAATCTATTGATTGGGTTTACATTATTTTCCACAAGTGATAGGTAAATATATAGGTAGTAACATTAGGTAATTTAGGTATAATTTTACAAGTTTTACAAATATTGTAATAAATATCTTAGATAGTTTCTCTGAAAAATACCAACCAGTCTCCTACATTCATTGATTGCCACATAGATAACAATTAACTTTATTTTCTATTCTTCCAAATATCTATGAAGTAGTAATATTTTCTTTAAATACAAAACAGCCAGATCGACTCTAACACTTTTTGTTCTGTCCAATTTTTATGAAGGACCTCCCTTCATTTTAGAAGTGGCTGTCTTTAAGTGTGCACGTACGTGTCTCGACGCCCCGTACACCTGGGAATCGAACCCACAATACGCTACTAACGCGTTGACCCTCTACAAAATTCTCCTCTATGTCGAATATAAGAAACGGAACTTTAACTAGTAGGACAGTAAGTCTCATTCCAAGGTTCCTAACTTTTCAGAACTGGTCAGTGATGATTGGTGGGCACGGACAGCAAAAAATCTCATCTCGCAAATTTAGTTTCGTCAATTTAAACCATATCGCCAAGAGATAGGAGTCAAAATAGTTCAGCAACAAAATACAAAAAGAATTTTCTTGCAAATTGAAATAGGAGAACTCCAGGAAAAACTGCGCCGGAATCGAACCCGGTCCCGGTCGTAAAAAGCCGGCCAGTGCGCAACCGTGTCGCAGTAGTTACGGTTAATGTGTCCGGGACAAATTGAGTTGTGCCTGGGTAGAAAAATTAGCTCACCCTTGGGGTTTAGAAATACGTCTCTCCTATAATCATACGGGATGGAGATGACATGTTTTTGTCGAGTATGAGGATCATATTAGTCGTTCCGTCATATTATTTGAGGAAACACAAATTCTTAGTAGGTACAATAGACACGTGTATTGTCATTGAAAGACATAGTTCTTGAGTAAACTTAAATCTGTTTTAACATTAATCTTTTGCTGCACAATCATGGTGCCACAGTAATTAATTCCTCTTTAAAACTGCTTACATTATAATAAATACCTTGTAAGCGAGAGTTTATCACCACAAAATCCGTACAGGTAGCAATAGGTTTGACACAATACACAATCGATAGATGGTTCCTTCAATATCAGCAGTTAAATTGTAAACCGTCACCCAAGAAGGGTTGAAAGGTCGACCTTCCCGATTAACCTCGCAAATGATGGGGTCTTTAATCTTTCTGTTGTCGGCCTTACAATGCATGGGAATTTTTAAGTATGTTCTGGTTGAATACACTCAAATCAAAACACCGGTTTTATTGAGGTGGTTCAATACGTCTATTTTAGATCAGCGTTATAACACCCAACTCGTATGTGTAAATACGATAATAATAATAATTGATACTTTTTTATTGTTCAATTAATTTGGTAAGATAGATACTGTTACTTCTGAACTTACTGAACTCGATAAAAGAAATCTTGCTGAACTTGATAAAAGAAAAAATCCATTAAAATTCTTTATAATGAACAAAATTAGTCGACATCTCTCTTCTATATTGAATAATGAATAGAATATGACATATTATATTGCATTGTTACATTGAAGTGGTTTTGTCACCATATGAGTGCTCTCACTCTATTTCTGTAAAGGATTTAAAGATGACAACAATATGCTCCTTTATAATTGTTAAGAATTATTATCCATCAGTATTTTGGGGTTATAAGTACCTAACCTACCTTCCTACCTATTAGCTGAGTGAAAATATGATTTCACCAACCGATATTTTAAATAAAGAAGGATGGCGACTTTCCATACCTATTTCATCTTTAGGTATTTATTTATATATTTGTACTTATAATATATTTTTGCTTTCGTCCCTGACTAGCTGTTTCACCCGCGATGCCTTCGCCCTGGCACAGCTGAAAACCAGCGCTGTGGTTCTGCCGTACCGGTCGGACCGCAGCACACGCTGAGCATGTCTTTTTAACGGTGTGTTGTTTTTTTAAAATTTCAAGTCTTTTTAAGTTTAATGATGTATGCATAATGCAATGTTAATTAAATGTGTTTTTGTTTCTTTCTTTATTTCTTTCTTTCCGTACATTTTGAGGCCCAGTGTTTTCGACCTAAACCGTTTATGTAGAGGTCTTCCTTTATTTTACAACTGGGCCCTGAGTCGCCATCTTTCTTTAACAGTTCATTGTGAAAATATCATGCTTTTTAGATTGAACAACTTTTAAGTCTTTTTACAAGAAAATAGCAGTAAGTAAATACATTCCTACATACTAAATTTATCCAAGTTCACAAAACTTTTCAAAGAGAAATTCACACCCTACACTTAAGGGTCGGCTAGTTTTCTTTAAAAGCGCGGACATTTGAACCCTTGGAATTTAGTCAACCGTTCGCTCCCTTGGGCCTTGGAAACCCCACGGTCACTTAGAAGGAAATTCAAATAAATCGCAATGTATTCGCAGCAAATACTTTTTAAGAGATAGTGTTAAATTTTTCACATAATTAGGTATTTGCAGTTGGATGATAAGGGCTGGTGATGATGTTGAAACTGCGTTGTTAATTATATTGTATATAGAGATAAATCCGACAGAAGAATTCAGCTGGGTTGGGCAGCATTTCGGAAGTTAAGTCACATCTTCTCGTCGCCCATACCTCAATGTCTAAAGACAAGAGTCTTTAACCAGTGCGTCCTACCAGTAATGACCTACGGAGCCGAAACGTGGACACTGACGGTGCGACTGGTTCACAAATTGAAAGTCGCTCAGCGTGCTATGGAAAGAGCTATGCTCCGAAATGAGGAGATCCGGCATAGAACAAAAGTTATCGACATAGCTCATAAGATTAGCAAGCTGAAGTGGCAGTGGGCCGGTCACATCTGTCGCAGAACCGACAACCGCTGGGGTAGACGAGTTCTGGAGTGGAGACCGCGTTTGGGCAAACGTAGTGTGGGACGCCCCCCTGCTAGATGGAGCGACGATCTGCGCAAGGTGGCTGGCAGCGACTGGATGAGAAGAGCCGAAGATCGGGCTCAATGGCGCGCCCTGGGAGAGGCCTATGTCCAGCAGTGGATTAGAGTAGGCCGTTGATGATAGAGATAAGTACTAAAATGCGTGTGCTTTACTTTCTATTTATTTAGGTAAGTTGATAACAATTATTCTTTTAACTCTTCTTTAATACTAATGTGTACTTTCTTAAACCTTGTAAACATTTTGATTGGTTATAAAATACCTAGATATTACTTAACTACACCTAGATATTTCATTCGCAAAATATCTGCAACACCAATTCTGTATTAAACTAACTAAACGATCTAATGACGTGACGTCTTATTTATACAAAGGGCATTACCTAAATAAAAACGAGGGGTGACGTCGCTATATTTGACGTAGGAAATGAAAATGTCATCGGCTTATTACGCCTTAGGATTATTGATATTACTGATGATTATCCAGACTTGCAGTCGTAGATTATAATCAAGCGATATTATTGACACCGTGTAGAATGAAATTGATAGAATGTAGTATTATCTGCATGGGAGTAGAGAGGTACCGAGGACTGTTAATAATATATTGTGTTACAAGTGCGGAAAGTTAGCCTTCGTAAACGAAGTGTCGTAGAAGTTTACAATTCCACAAGTAGGTATGTTACACGTTTTTCATCACACTTGACGAGTAAATGCGCAACATGACTCGCGTACGACTTAGGTACATTAAAAAAATAATTGGTAATGGTAGTAAAATATTCGTAGTCGGAAAAAAAATCGAAATCAAAATATGATATAAGTAGTTGGAAATCGTGTTCCGTTCCCTTTCAGTTTCGGCCCTAGTTCCAGAAAAGTAAAACGCATTAGTACGAAATGATTGATCCACTTTCGTTCGGCAATGCATGCACTGAAATGTTCGCTTTATCAGCAGGTGTGATGAAAAACATTACCCTCCTCCTTCAGCAGTCGGTTAAAAATACTTTGCGAATTCATCCATTTTGCATGGTGTTTGGTGTATTCAATACTCTACTTTATTATTGTTTACAAAAATCTTTTGTCATTTGGAATTTTGGGGATCCAGTGACGTTAAACATTACTTATCAACAAAAAAATTAAATTGATCATTAAAATTTTTAGAAAAAAATTAAGGGTTACTCTAGATTAATTTAAAGTTTCGTAGTGTAATAAAAACTTCCATTTTATTTATAGCACGATGTTTATATGAAGAAAAGGCGTTTGATGATTAAGAAAAGGCGTATCTAAGCTAAGGTCACGTTGTTATTTCTAATGTCAAACGTTGTCCACAAGAGGTCGAGTGTCATGAAAAGGTGCGAGGTTCTAAGAAGATTACGAAGTCTTGATATTTTGAACAATTTACGTAGGTACCTAATTTATATACACTATAAATCGGAAGCTTGATTCGGTATGCACACATGATAATCAGAGCCAACGATGTTCATTGGGTGAGTGAGGGTCAGGTAAAAGTCCGGAGTTAAGAGACTAGACCGATAGCGGCGTAGATTGTTGAAAAAGAATGAAGAATCTGAAAATTTGTACCTGTGCATTATCTGATCGGATTACGGGAACTTTATGAAGTTCAATATTCGTACTTGCCACGTGATGATGATGAATGATATTAGTGTGTAGTGTAAGATAGAGAGGTCCGTCTAATATCTAAAATCACCGAATCCTATCTAAAATAAAACAAACGTAAATAAAAATTACCTCAACCGAAAAACGACTGAATTAAGAGTTTATTTCGAAAATTTTGAATAGTAGGAATGAATCAAGACTATCCATTCCTCGATGTCTCAGTTCGGAAATAATCAAGGAGGGCACCGTCTCACGGGACAGACATTTTACTAGGCCCGCACCCCCCGAGATGAGCATAATATGACTCGGCAAATTTCCGAAAGGACCCAGCTTGAGACATTTTAAATCGGTTTGTCGTCAACCTTCTTCAAGGAATCCATAAAAAACCCTCTAATAAATAAAATAAATAATAAAAGAGTCTTTATTCATTCACACATCAAAGTAAAAAGGTAGAACACTGTTACTTTATTCTAATTCTTACCTTTTAAATTCATATAACACGTATTGCCCTATGTGTATAATGAAATGGTCGAGACCTCAGCGACACGCTGGTTTTCAGGTCTCGCCTAACATGCTAGATGGAGCGCTGGTCGCGGGACACAACACGATTATGTGGTCAAATCTCTATTATGTAATTTTATATTAAAATGAATGACAATGCAAGTAGTTATATGTAGCTGGCTCTAGCTTCCTTCTGATGATAACATAATTGGGTTTCTGTGTCTGAGAGAGTATCTATACCATTCACTGAAGTCAGCTAACAGAGACCTGTGTACCTAATAAATTATCCTAAAAATAACCCCTAACGGTGAAATAGAACTTATTTACTATCCCAGGAAACAGAAATATGGTAGATTTTGTCGATTGGTAGCAAACTTCTAACATTGCATTAGTAGGTACTGTAATTAATAAGTATCGGATAAATCGATCCAATTTACCAGTATAATAAAAATCAGTAGTACCGTAATCTAAGGTGTTGTAATAAACTATTAAATGCGCATGCATCTTTGATCAACTTTTGGATAAAACTAATAAAATCTGCCTGTCCGGCCCCCAGGCCCAGTGGGACGAACGATTTGTACGCGCGCCAAATTGCCGCTCTTTAGCTGGACTTTAATAATCACGTCATATCCAATTTTCCTTTGAAACACACCAGGAATATCAATGGGGACGCTCCGAATCTCCGATGGGTTGATAAAATGTAGCACTGTTTATCTAATAAACGATCCTTTGACAGCGGTGCTAATAAGATAATTAAGCTTAATTTTATCGAAGTTGTTTAGATATTAATATTGTTACTTACCTGTAGGTATGTCTTAAAATAATGATAAACTGTTATTAAATATGTATAAGCAAATTATTCACTAAGATAAAAATCACGATCCTTTACTCACACCGTGCTTAGCTTCACTAGCTTACACCCCAGTGGACACTGATCCTCTCTGATACGGACAAAAAATGACCAATCTGCTAGACACGTCGATATAGGGATGACTAATGGTTGTTCGTCGCTTAGCAAATTGCCTGCCAAAATCGCAACGAAACTGGAAAATTGTTTCATTCATAAATGCAATAGCCTGGATTTACCGAGGATGACTTTCTGATGAATAAAATAGTGATGTAGGGGTTTTGCGGCCACATGTGGTTGCGGGTTGTAGAAAGTATACAATGGACAAATTGTTGTATTAATAACAGTCTCCGATTCTATATATGTATTCTACGTTTCTTTGAGTTTCAATTGCGTTGTAACCTAGAGGAAATGTGGTTAAACTTTCTCAAAATTCTGAATAAATATATAGGAATTCGATACGAAATTGTGCCTATGATTCTCTTTCTAAGTAAATAAACTAACCTATAGACAAAATTAGCAATACAAAGAGAAATGTTGGAACTGCATTTGCTGCCAATTGAAAGGAGAAGGAAATAATAGTTATTTGCAATAATCGACTGAAGGGACGGCTGATTGCGCCTGGGGCGTGCGGGAGAAATATTTTTCCCGTATTTTTGTCTGCCAACTTGTAGTTTCGGCGCACTGTTCGCTAGAGCTTCCTCTAGATTTTTTACTTTACAACGTTCGGTTTACTTAATTTAGGCTTCTATATTTTAGGCTTATATATAATAAAATATAATTTTTATTTCTTAAAAGTTTTACAGTTTTGTTAAATAAACTATATTAGGCTATGTCACTAAAACTATTTTAAGCCACTGTTGCCGAACTAGGTGTAACCTGTATTTTAGCATACAGTGCCCCTCCTCCAAGACTCGTACAATTCAGCCATTATCTACACGCAATTTGTTTACAGAAGTGTATTTAAATATTTTATCAGTCAAAAATTTAACTATCAATTAAATCAAAAATAGAAACAAAATAATAAAATAAAAATAATAATAACTAATAACTTTCAGGTTAGTAAAATAATATAAGTAATATTAAAGATCCTCTCTGGGCTTAAAGAAGGTAAAAAGTGAGAGTTGTTTGTGCGTGCGTGCGTGTGTGTGGTGTACGTGTGTGTGTTTGTTGAAGTAGATGTTTTTTTATTACCATGATGTTTAGCCATAGACACTGTCAAGTCAAAACAGTTAAAAGGTCCTCAGTGTCATCATATGAAAGAGTAAGAAGCCAGCTAATAATTTTCTTTTTGCACGCCGCTTTATAAAATATTATATCTTCTTCTTTATTTGTGTGATTTCTTTAGTGTAACTTAACATTAATTGTACCTACTTATTGTTCAAGATGGCAATAAATTTCATTTCTTCTTCTTCTAATGTTCTCTATTCTCATAAATATTCGCATGTTACCACTATAGTCATTTATGTTACTTGTATACACTACCTTATGTTTTATCTTAGTTGCCAATATAATTCAGTCACTTATATAACTTTACTCACTTTATTTATAAATTTTGAGAGAATTAAAAAATAGATAACAATGAGAAAAATGTTTCGTTATATTTTATGTAACCGAAGCTTTGTGTTAAAAGTGACTGCAAAACTACTGGTAATATGTAACCAAAGTCAATTTATTTTTACTAATTTCAAATGAACTTTGGTAATGACTTGATATAGTTTTGTTATTTCTGTAAATAACTGAAGTAGTGTGGTCATGCTTTTATGCCAGTAACTTGAATGACTATTTTGTGTCATTTTATAACATTAATACCAACTTCCTTTCTACCTATCTTATCTTATGACCTCTCAAAATGATTAAAATTATAATAAAACTGAAACTGAAGTATTGTGGTCATGCTTTTATGCCAGTAACTTGAATGACTATCTTGTGTCATTTTATAATATTAATACCATCTTCCTTTCTACCTATCTTATCTTATGACCTCTCAAAATTATTAAAATTATAATAAAACTGAAACTGAAGTATTGTGGTCATGCTTTTATGCCAGTAACTTGAATGACTATCTTGTGTCATTTTATAATATTCATACCAACTTCCTTTCTACCTGTCTTATCTTATGACCTCTCAAAATGATTAAAATTATAATAAAACATTCATGCACAGGAATAACAATGTGTATTTATGTCTTAAATCCTTTACCATTTCCCACCGATTTCCGCCCACTGCTGCGTATAGGCCTCTTGCTTGCAATCAAGAAACCTATAATGGTCTTTACCCACCCTATTCGATGCCGTTCAACCCTAAAAGAAAGAATTAAAACAACAGGGGTCAGTACAAAAGTCCATTGATGAGGTAAAGGGGGAAATAATGGATCATTTTCGGGACACTCGTCTTGCAGTTAATCCAAACTGACCGAGCTTGTGATCGATTGTAGTCACCCTACTATTACTTCTTATAGGAATGTCTATTAAAATTACAAAATACAGGATGTTATACAAGTTAACTTATAAGTACTTGTTTCGCTAACTTGTGTAGAAGATAAGAATTTACCTATTCATGTAGGTATACGAGTATTGAACATTTATCAAGTAGAAAAAAATAAACAATTAATATATTGCACATAACTTATTATGAAATGCTTACAAAGCGACTATAATACAACCCAGGCGGTTTTATCGATGAAAACGATATCTTCCAGACAACCTTTTGATAGTTTTATTGTTGGAGGGAAGCATGTTCTGACTTATAATATTGTGTTTATAACATTCTTTTGAATCGATACCTACTAATAAGGAAAAAATGTGACTTGTTTTCATATTTAAAATATTGCAGGTATATCTAACACAAACAACCTCTAGTTAGGATATCTTTCGTAAAAAAACTTTAGTAAATTACAAAATACCCCGCAATAAGAAGCCTTACAAAACCGCAGACATCAATTGGATGCTGTTTTTCGAACGATCATTTTAGTTTTATTCGATTTTAAAATACTTAAGAGGTAGGACTTATTTGCTTCCAAAGCCATTTAAATTTTACTTAAGTTTCAGAGTAAATTTTATATGTATTATTTTAAAGTGGGAACTACCTATGATGAAGGTGGTTCCTCTGTCTACCCCCTCGGGGATTATGGACGTGAGAGTTATGCTATGCTATTATTTAAGTGTCAATTAAATTAGGCTTGAGTACTCATTTAGACTCAAAAATATTTCTTTGTGGCCTAACCAATTAGATCACATTACCAGAACAGATTATCAGATCATTTATAGTTTTGGTGTACATTAGTACCTACGTGAGTTACCATTTGCAGCCTATCTTATTAAAACATTAAAAAAATTAACTTAAAAAACATATTAAACATACAGTGGAAGACACATCAAGCTTTACTCTGTGGAACCCTATCACAATCAGTTTTTGTTATGATTTCTTTCTTTCTTTCTTTTTTCTTTCTTTCTTTCTTTTTTTCTTTCTTTCTTTTTTTCTTTCTTTCTTTCTTTTTTTCTTTCTTTCTTTCTTGACATTCGTAGGAATGTGTCAAATAAGTTCAAAAGGGTACTCGTATTTATAGTCTGATGTAAAATAGATGTAGATTTTTTTACGGTTTTACGGTTTTTTTCAATGCAACTTTCTAAAAACCCATTTCGTATTTTCTATTTTTAAAACATTTAGGTGTTTATCTCAACTTCTTAAATACTGCTGCTAAATGTATATGTATTTTATCATCTTTCTATCGATCCGTCCATCCGTCGGTATAGTAGTAAAAACTCAAATGGATAGAGGGCGCGACGAATTGTAGTGACTCAGCATTTGGTAGCTGATTGAGGTCGACTACTGTACTGTACAGGGTGCTCCTGATACACAAACATAAATACTATCAGATTTTTTCGATGCCAACAAAAATGCTTTTTTATTCCTAAAAATAGGTATTAAAAAAACATTTTTGTTGACATCGAAAAAATCTGAAAGCAAAAAATCTGATAATATTTTAAAAAAAGCATTTTTGTTGGCATCGATAAAATATACCTACATCGAGATTTTGACTAATTATGACTCAGTATCACTTTACAATACAATACAAATATTCTTTATTGGACACAGGACAAAAATACAGAACAGAAGAAAAGATACAAAATACAATTGGCGGCTTTATAGCTTTGTCACTTTCGGATCGGAGTCTAAAAAAGTGATCCGAATAATAGTTTTTTCGTTTATGTAATGTACGTAACAATTTGATTGTGGCAATCGAGATCATCGATTCGAACTCTGACTTGATTCAATGGGCGAGCTTTTTTAATTTATAACGGTTGTGGATGGGAGTTTAAATGGCCACACCATAGCTTGCTATGGCTTTCAACACTTGGGACATAAAATACAAAGAAGTTACAACTTCATCTAAGGCTCTATGATAATTTATCACCAAATTTAACCACCAGGCCTATTCGATAGGATATGGTAATTTGAAATAGATTAATAATATTTTAAATGATAGAAAAAAAAGGAAAATAACAAACAGTGTACCTATAAATAGGATCTAAGGTTGATGTAATAAAAAATAAGCAATTATTATTACTAACTTATCAAATGGAAAACGAGTTTTTAAAACCGAGCAACCTGTAAACTCTCAAGAAAAAATAACACAAGACGTAATAGATCCATACTCGTATATTCAAAAAAGGGCCTACTCGTTTCAGAGCTTAAACCAAGCTATATCGATTAACAACTTAGCTACTAATACCATTTTTATTGCAATGTTATAAAGTTCATTTCTACACGAATGTATTTTTTGTGCTGTAAAATAAGTAATTTCGGTAGAGCAGTGAATCTCAGACTTCATTTCAATGGTTGTACGAGTAATATTGACCCGGATGGATATTGATATTGCTTTTTTGTCACAGTTTTTGCAGGTTGTTTTTTAAGTATCTATTTTTCAACTGAACAAATAACCCATAACTTATCGAAACTAAACATTTCCCTTCTGGTACAAGTACTTAACTTGTAAATATATAACTCGTACTCATTTTATTTCGAGTTACTTTTATTATAGTTACGCAAAAAATACTTTAATTTAACAAACGGTTCCTCAATTTATTGTTAAAAAATATATAAAAATATATATAAATATATATAATTATATACAAGTAAAATGGTAAAAGTTATTACCAATCCGAAAATCGTTACTAAATATTGTGAGTGTAATATGTTATTCACAACAAACCCTTCAATTGAGGTTGCATCTCTCAAAAGCTGCACCGAGTTTTTTTCTCCACTCATTGTGGTCAGGGAAAGAATTTTTTGTACGATCGGGTCAGGTGCAACGATTGGATTTAACTTTTATCCTTATAGTAAATATTATGGATTACTGTTTGAGGCACAAATCCGCTTTTTATGTAGACACAAATTATTTCTGAAACTGTACACTAATTGCTTATACTTTCCTACTGCGATGGCCGATGGCTCAGCAACTTGAATTTTGGCCATAATAATACTCGTATAAATTATTATCTATAATAATTTTGCAAAAATCCAACAACAATGTATAGAATGTTCAACGTGTATAATTATATTTTCTATGTAGATTCTTAATTAGGTATGGTACTCGGTAAGTGCTCACACAGTTCATAAACACACGTGTTTTTTCTGAAGTTTTTTGAACAAGTCGCATTTTTTACTTCACCACTGAATAGCTTCAACACGATGATCTAAATGCATGTTATATTATTTAGTTACGGTCTTTATTTTTCAATCAAAATACTTTAGAGCACGGATATGATTTTTTGTTTCCATGGTTCTGTCCTTTTTCAACGAGGTTTAGAAATTTTGATGAAGTGTAAAAGGATTCTTATCCTGTGATTGAGTCAAAAGGTATTGTTTTTGTTTCACTCGTAAAGGAAAGTAAAAAACTCATAGGTTTATAAAGGCCTTGATAAACAGGTACTTCGTAGGTACGTATTACTAGAATCGTTGCCTTTCGGAGAAAATAAATTGAATGAGTAAATAATAAAGTCACATAGGGTATCTATATACGTTCCATTTACAAATCGTCTCTAGTTCTACATTTGAAGTAAGTAGGTTTTTTTATATTAGGTACTTTAGAAGGTTATCCCAGCGTAATATAACTCAGACACTACCATCAATGAAACCAGACGCGTTATGTTTCAAACCGGTTCATATTTTCATTTACGTAGTCTACCGTTAAAGTAATTTTTTTTGGACTTCTTGTGTAATATAAGTACTTACCTACCTAAGTATATTATATTAATTTCTAAAACTTGCCGAGTTGAAAGCCATAGCTATGGTGGGACCATTTCAGCTGCCAGCCACAGCCGCTGATAAATTTTAAAAAAAAGAATAAACGTTCGTCATTCCGCCCTACTTAACGCACTTGTCTTGCAAATCATACTACTATTTTAATTACTCAGTATTTGTTTCATACCTATATAATTAATATTTTGACTTCATTTATTTTTTTATTGAATCAACGATTTTATATTATTTTGTTACATAGGAATTACAATATGAATTTGTTTGGGAAAACAAGCCCGCCCGGTACCTACCACGGCCCGACGGCACTTTTTAACTTCGGAATGGTTTTTGTTCTTATGTAAGTACTTACCTACATATATTTTTAAATAATTAATTTACATTATCACGGCAGTACAATACCCCACTCATATGGCGTAGTAGCCTATAGGATTTCCATGCGGGTCGATATATATATCCAATAGATATACCTACCAATGTGTTTTTCGCTGTTTTTAAGGTGAAGGGGAACATCGTGAGGAAACTTGCACGTTAAGATAACCAGTGTTGAAATGGGGAACGAAATGCCTGATCAATGTGGCTAAGAAAGATTATGATAGACCCTCTTCGATGAGGAAATACGACTTAGAAGAAGAATACTCACCTTCTACGAGTATTACTCAGCCGCTAAAAAGTTCGGAGGATCTGACTTTAGAATAAATTAGCTAAACTCTCATACCAATTAACTTTTGAATTTGAAAATGTACCTGACATAAGTAATTCAACTCTTATTTTATTAAATTCTGTACAATTCGTAACCCTCGTTCGTTATGCCAAATAAACTGTCTGCTCGTTTCTGGGAAAACGACAAATTACGAAGGTGAACTTGATCGTACGATAATAAAAGTATGTTTACAATATTGTCTTGTTTGTTGCGTACACAATGAAAAATATTATAATAGTTTATAACTAGGGACGGTCGGGAACCTTAATTTAGGACCCACTTTGACACATTGAACAACCTTGTCATACTATTATAGATTAACGCTAATATTAGGTCTCTATGAATTGCCTCCTTACGTTTTATTTTGTGACATAGTCAATTTTCACGATTGTACCTAGTTTTTTTTAACCGATTTCAAAAAAGGAGATTTGCAATTCCTCTATTTGTTTTTTTAACTCCCGACCGATGCGGGAGGGCGTGTTATAAGTTTGACACGTTTGTCTGTCTGTTTGTGTGTTTGTCTGTGCCATCTTAACTTAACAACGGATGATCAGATTTGGACCCGGTTTTTTTATTAAATATATAATTTTGTCGAGTGTTCTTAGCTAGGTCTGATAAAAGTTGGACCAGTGGTTTCCAAGATCATGGAGTATCTTTGATGTTATGGGATCTCTGGAACGGTCATAGCTAGATGGTTCGAATATGAGCAAAAATATTCAGGTTCATGGTGCGTTTCCGACATCTGAAACCTTGAGGATCAGATGATGACCAGGAAAAAGTAAGTGGATTTCAACTTCGTACTATGACATTTGAAGAATTGGAAAATTATCAGCCCGCCGAAACTATAATAGATAGATGGGGTCTTCTCGTACTAGAGTCGTAGGGAAACTTGAGATATTTCAAAAGTAAAACATTTTGTAAAGATGGTGGCAAAAAATAAATTGAAATGATGTGGAGTTAGGAATTGTATGTTCGCCATGGCGAGGCCGAAGGCCGACATCCGCATAGGGCGAAGACCAGAGCGTGCCCTCGGAGTATTTTGGGATTTTGGAGTATGATGGGATCTCTGGAACGGTAACAGTTAGGTGGTTCGAGTTTGAGCTCAAATGTTTATGACTATGGTGACCTTCCCACATCTGAAACCTTGAGGATCTGATGAAGACCAGGAAAAGTAAGGAGATCTCTACAATGGTACGTCAGGGATTTCTTAATTTTTTTATTGAGAGTTATTTATGTTAGCTACCTGTTATTTATGGTATTTGTGAACAGATTTTGAAAATTCTTTTTGTTTTATTAGAAGGATATACCTTCAGGGTTTTCCCAAAATTTGGTCAAGTGCTGATTCGGAGATGGACAACGGAAGTCCTTAACTGATGACAGCTCGACACTTGTTATTAGAGTATTGCGAACCCCTCTGAAGGTACACCGTGGGCCGCGAAGACCTCTTTCCCCATACCAAATCTACATAAACACAAAAATTGGGAAAAAATGTTTTAATAAAAAATAAAAACCATCATCAAATCACTAAAAAGTTACAAATAATTATAAATCAAATTAAAACGTAGGTAAGTATTATTAATTATTAGGAGTCGGTACCAGCCACGTGCAACGCGTTGCTCTGCCAGATTTGACTTTTTCCTTGCGGCCCTTTGTGCGCCAAGTTCGTACACTACTGTGCTGACTCCTAATAATTATGCCTAGGTTTCCATTTGTAACTTTTTAATGTTTTGAAGGCAGTTTAAAATATCATTTTTATAGGTTCGTTCATTTGTACATGACAACTGAATATTGACAACTTTCTTAAACCTGTGATGTTCATTAAATCTAAATATGGGTAAGTATATATTGTGAATATTATTTGTGTTGAATGACAAAACAATGCTGTGTTTCCATATCATAAAACTGCGGAGTTAAACTTACCTCAGCTGTCACGAAATGATAAAATCTTAATTTGTGTAGTAACTTGGCCCGACCACGCGTCTTTGTGTTATTACAGTAGGTAGCTATAGACCTCTAGTTAAGTGCCGGTATTTTGAGTTTTGAAAGTTTATTAAAATTTTGTTTATGGTTAGTTTTGTTAATGGTAGCTAATTTATTGTATTAAATATAAGTAAGGCAAAAATGATGTTGATTTTTTTTTGCTTAAAGAAATTAAGATAAACTGCTTCATCTTTAGGTAAATCGTGATTTTAGATAGCAATACCTAAAAGACTAGGAGCTTTATTACTGTCATTCCGTCGCGCGTATGCCATGAATCCGCCCATCTGTCCGTCCGGTACAAACACTGCCTCGGTTTTCATTTTTTAGGGTCCTATATTTTCATGTATGTAAATATATGACCCTAGAAAATGCATGCATGTAATATTTCAAAGCATATATTTCAAAGCGCTTTCCTATATTAATCGTGTCTAGAAATATAACAAATAAAATTTTACGTTTTTCTGTATTTTTGTTATCTAAATTACATACTTGTAGTTTGCAACTAGGTACCTACTCGTACCTACAGCAATATTAAAAAAATACGTTTTTATTTTTTTTGGTCCTGTATTTTCATTGTGACAATTAAAAGCATACATTTCAAAGCGCTTTCCTATATTAATAGTGTCTTGAAATATAAGTAATAAAATATTACGTCTTCCTGTATTTTTGTTATCTAAATTACGTACTTGTAGTGTATAACTAGGTACCTACTCGTACCTACAGCAATAGTAAAAAATAATCGTGTTAGAAACCAGTACAACAATGTCATGGAGATACGAATCAGGAAATATTTTCGACGGTAATTTCGCTGTTTTACGCGATGGACATTTATTTAAACATTTTATAGTCTTGCTTTGCTTGTCGTTAGTTCACTCCTCTTCTGCCTTTAAAACAACTAAAAGTTGACCAGCTTATCCTCAGAAAATATATTAACACATGACATTCCAAACAACATTTAAAAATTCCATTTTGTTGCTAAAAGCATCAATTGAAGTAGCACAAAAATAAAGAAAATGCAAAGTAAATATAATGCAATCATAAGAGGTTTATTTAAATTTAATGCTTTGTTTTCACCGAAGAAAGTAGGTAAGGTATTTACCTATTGTAAAACTATTCATAATTAATTAAGTACTGAAATGACTAGAGTTCAATCGGTACTTCAAACAAACCATTAAATTTTTAAATAACAGTAACTAAAATAAAAAGTATAAAGAAAAATGAAACGTGCCCAGGTTCGAGATGCGATTGGTTGGATGCTTGTTGCTGCCGACAGATATCCGGGCTTGTCTGTACGAACCAGGAATGGGTGAAAGCCGGGTTCAGGCCGGGATTGAGGCCAGACCCGGGACCAGGCAGGCCCATCACTCCGGGCAGCCCTCCAGGCCGCTGGTGGTGGTGAAAACCAGCGGAGGCCACCGCGTAGTCCATTGCTACCGCTTGGTACGGCAACATTTTCACTTATACACCCTTTTCTTTAGAAAAATTAATGTTTTTAGTCCAATTTCACAGTTCCACTGAAAAGTTCCCGCTCTTTTAGCCACGTCATTTCAATTTTTATACAAACGTTCAGAAACACATGACAGCCAAAGTTTATACGCTAAGGTTTAAGTTCAACTCCAGCTCAGTTCTCAACATTCACGATCACTTTTGTTTATTTTGTAAATTACTTACAGACTTTATTGTTTTTCCTAGTTTCTCTTCCACGTTATCATTTGTCACTGCTTTGTGGGCCCAGGAACCTTGTTTGGGTCTGAAAGTCGTTATTTCAGGCGCTCGGGCGGTCAGCGACGTTTTCAGTTAGCAAACAAACGCCAGTTCTATTTTCGTGTGCGATCATTTACGGGGCTAGCTATTCACAGGGGAAAAGTCACGCACAGCCACCCACTTAATAAATATTCTGGGCATATATCCGTTTTTACGCGGACGTGACTGGCGGGATACTGTCCGCTTTTCACGTACGGAACGCGCGGCCGATTATCGAAAACAGTTGCACGCGTCCCCCTCCTTCAACCTCGGACGTGCAACTGAAACCAAGCACGCGCGGCAAACGCGACTCTATCACACTCAGCCTAGACACCCCGTACACCATCAATTCGGAAATTAGAAAAGGACAGCGCTCTACAGACGACAAGGACGCGGATCGATCGGACGTCATCACGAAGTTAAAAGCCTGCGTCGTTACATGGCCCGTAATAGGCGGTTACGTGATTGGGCGTGGCTTAGCCTATTAAGTTGAATTGTCGCGTTCTGATTGGTTGAAATTGGTAGTAGTCGTCTACGTGATATGTTCAGGAATACGTTTATAGCCTGCGCTCATAGAATATAATAAGCGAGTTGTAGGTTTGGATGCGCGCCAGTTGAGAAGATGCGGCGTGTTGCGGTTTCATTCCCGATTCGCATAATGGTTTTTAATTATTACTTCGGGGACCGTTAATAGGTTAACATTGCGTGTTTAGTTGGTCGTTGAATATTGAAACGGATGCGTTCGGTGAATGAACGCACGAGCAGTGGGCGTGGTCGGTACGCACCTTGAGCTCAACGGGTTGTATCGATTGACAAGCTGTCTGCCGGTTTCTCTGCAACTAAACTATGCAAAAGGCAGACCTTCCATCAGTGTTAGGTATATATGTAGTGGAAGATCATCTATCTCCTCCTAACTGCCTTCCTCTTGTCTCCCAATTACTGTTCAATGCAGAATAACGTACAGTTTTATGTATCCCACCAAACCTGCAGCATTAGATGATGCAGGAGTCATCAGTCTTGGAATTACAGATGTTTCATAAACAAAGCTTTTCTAGCTTCCCAATTTTCTGTTAACTACTTCAAAGAGTTTAATCAAATCAAATCATAATGTTTTTGTTGTACTTTGGTACATTTTTACAACGTCATTTTTTTATTCTACCACCGCTTCGTAAGGTGCTATAGCTGAAAGGAAAGAAGTGACGCAAGAAACTTTCAGCAGCACATCTTTTGAAATAAATATATCTTACAATAATTATGAATACAATCATATATGTACACAATGTGCAGAGCTGGAGCTGAATTTAGAACCAAGCCTCTGCATCATTTAAGTAGTCATTTATTTTATAATAACCCTTTTTACATAAGGTCCGTCTTATATGGGTCTTAAATGTTTTCTCTGTCATATTTATTACAGTATCAGGTATCTAATTATAAAATTGGTACATAGTGACCCATAAATGACGTGTTTACTTTACTAAGTCTAAAGCGTGGGATTGCCAGTTTGTTTTTGTTTCTGGTATTGAAATTATGATTATCGCAGTTTTTCGGAAGCAACTGTAAGTTTTTGCGTAGGTACATACCTACATAGAGACTTAGGGAGCTAAGGGAATTGTTCAGGAAAATAAATAAACTGACTGTATCGGGTCAATATATTTATGAAAATATTATGTAGGTATGTACGCAAAAACTTACAGTTGTCTCCGAAAAACTGCGAACAGGGACTCTTCCCTGCGACGTAGATTATATAATCGTCTGGCTATCTGATGTGCTAAGGTAAAGTTCTATAAACAGGCAGGAATTTGGACAAATCCCGATATAAAAGTGATCAATACCGCAAAGTTCAAGTTCGCTCACGTCTGGGCGCAGTTAGTATGCCGCCCTGCGTCCGCCCCGCAGAATAATGGGCTGTTACGAGCGCAGCCTCTGGCGGTAGGCACAGCTGATTTTTGTTTAGTTTCAGCTCTGAGACGTAAGTACCTATAGGTAGCAGGTAGTAGGCAACACTACCTAAGTGTATTTACCAATTTACATTGATTTCACCGTCTAGTTTCCTATTTTATTAGCGGAAAATATTTCTAGGGTGAAATCTATAGGTTATAACGTCAACGGAAAAAAATTGTTTTAACTTATTATTTTTTCGAGAAAAACGACAAAATTCTTTGCTTGAAAATTCTTCAAATGAATGAATTATTGCTATTCTAATATTGAAATAAAAAGTATGAATGAAACTCGTTTCACTCATACATGGATGAGTTTATGGCACCAAGGCGAAAAATGGGGTTTATTTTTCTTTAGTATGGAAAATTTTCATACAAGTAACAGGGTTATTTTTACGTGTAAAGTAATACAAATGACCAGCACATACCCCCCTCCAAATATTAGCTACTAATAAAAAAGGACCTTATTACTCCTAGACATTTTGAAACGCTAATAGTCTTTGAGTATTCTATAAACAGGGTGGATAGGAGGCAAGCAGATGATCCAACTGATTCCAAATTTATAGATAAGGGGGACTGGCTGTCTAAACCAGATCAAAATCTTAATACTTTATTTGCACACATAAATCACAAATGAAAGAAACAACAAGAAATTTGACGTACACAGGTAGAGCTTATCTTTAAAATAGAGATTTCTTCCAGCTAGACCTTTAACATAAAGATATTTATAATTATAAGTAGACATACATACGTGTACAAATTATATAAAACAAAATTACTTGAATACATTCATATGAACATACATAATACTTATACTATAATCTAAAAAAAAACTAATCTTGTGGCAAAGCTTTTCGAAGAAGGCCAGTCTAAGAAAAGCTAGATATGGAAATTCAGAGATTTCGAAAGAAGAGCGCTGGCTACAATCCTAGAACATATTAATTCATTATAAAAATTGTTTACAAAAACATGTTTACAATCCATCTATAAAGTAGGCATACAACGATTCAATTATACATAGACAATTATTTCATATTACAGAGCGTTGGTGGCATCGTCGGACTCCCATGCGTGAGATCCGAGTTGGAGCCCATGGAATGTCATGTACCGATGAGTTTTCGGTTTTTCGAAAGGCTTACATACATTTACCGACTGCTCTGACGGTGAAGGAAAACATCGTGAGGAAACCTGCACAATTAGATAACAATGTGTAGGAATGCAATAGCAAACCACCTCATGAAAATCGTCCTCGAGAGTCGTTCTATATGATTAATTACTTAGAATGATCACGACCCTCAGCAATGAGGAATACGGCTTAGAAGAAGACACCTACAATTATTTAATATACTTAGAGACGAAGATATTTAACAACAACATTTTTCCAGTTAGCATAAACGACTGTATTTTTCTGAAAATCTTATAGAATTGGTAGGTGTCATAAGCATTCAACGACACGAGAATCGAACCAGAAACCAAGGACCCTATACTCACTGAGCCAAGCCTAAAATCAAATTCAATTGAGAAACCATCAGCAAATCAAAGCAATCAATATACGCATTAGCCACTGGTTGCGGACGGTGCGGAGTAGGGTTGTCTCTCGTACACAATTGTAGCTTAAATTCGAATGTCTTCTTTCTTAGATATATACAGCATTTATCACTCCACTAAAGAATTTAAAGTTCTTTCAAAATAACGCATATTACAGCTTGAACGAATTCATGTCCACAAAATTAAAGCTCACTCATTTTCTCTGACACATTAGGTATTTCTTACTATCTATAGAAATTCTATACTTATACCTATTGTAATTGATTATTATTATATTTTTTAATTTCCATTCTCTGACGGGCACAATACTTTACCTATTATTGTGTTTTATTTTAAGTATTTGACCGACACTATAACTAAAACTTGTAATTTTATATATTTTATTCATATTATTGTTTGAGTATATTATCAAATCGATTTAATACTGCTGTTAATGGTGTATCTTCTACTTTTAAGATAAATAAATACAATACTTCTATCTTCCAATCAATAAAATAGGTGTAGACTATTAAACTGTCTGTTTCAGTTCAGGTAAAATACCTATGTTAGATTCGATATCGACACATTTAGTCGTATATTGCATCGCAAGTTCCATTCTCCTATTTTACTTCTTGTAAATACGTATCGGTTTCTCCAGCTTTAAAACCAAAAACTGATTTATTTGGGGGTCTAACTGAGGGCTGATTGCCGTATTACGGAGGATATTAGGGTTACTAAGGTGGTGACCAAATATAGACACCCTAATAAAAACGTCTCCGCGGGTGACCCAAGAAAAGATAGACTGACTGCATCGTGGAAGATAATGAAGCAATTCAAAATACTGGTGGAAACACGTCACGCCGAAAATAGGGCTCGGTCCATCAGGCAGGATCAAAGATTTGAAGGTGGCTTAGACCACAGGAATTAGGAAAAGAGGTTTATTAGTTAGAATGTAGGTTTGGTCTCGACTCTCGATAATCAAAACGGAAAATCATAGATTAGATTCATATAAGTACCTAGAGTTACCTCAAGGCTTTCCTGTAGCTGACTCTACCATATTATTATGAGACAATAAGTACAAAGAAACGACTTACTACTTAGGTAAGTTAGACGTGGCCAATCTCGTAACGATATACCGTGGTCGACTGTATAAAACCTTTTCCTTTTTTCTGAAGTAGGTATGAGAATTAGGCATACAAAACCTTGGTAAAAGTTCTGATTTCGTTACCCACACATTGTGGGCCACAGTTGATTTGCGTGAACTGTGGTGATCTGTACCATATACATTCGCAAAATAAAATGGACAACCCTAGTGCAGAGTCCGTTAGATGACCGCGAGCCGGAAGTGGCATGCAGCTGTGGCTTCCGTCCGTCATTGCGTGCTGTTGTAAGGTAATCCTAACATTATGCGACGATTGCGACTACTAAACTACCCCCATATTACGTCATGTTTGATTTGATCTCAACACTAATATACGAATACCTATGAAAACAGTGATGTGAGATTCCAAATTCGAAAGACTTACGTATATTTACCGACTGATCTGACGGTAAATATACGTAAAACATCGTGAGGAAACCTGCACACTAAGATGATCAGTGTGTAAAATGGGGTAGGCACAAAAGATCCTCAAGGGTCGAAGTGCCGCTGAGGTTATTTTCCACCCTCCATCATAAGATAAGATAAGAGATTCCAAATGGAATTGATCAATATTTAAATAACTTCTCGAAATTCCCAAAAATATGTATTTCTTCTCATACTTACTAAAAGACTGATTCTGATCTCTCTGCTAATCATAATGTTTCTTTTTTGTAAATTTTTAATACTTTTGGTTTTCTGTGTTTTCACTTAACATTTTATTTTCTCCGTGCCTATAAGGGACGGATTAGAATATTCTACCGCTGTGGGCACATGTCGTACGAGTCGACTAACTTGCTGGTCGTAGGACCCCATTGGGTCCGCCTTGCTAGTGAACACCTTTCTTAGTACAGTATATTATCAAATGACTTTGCTTCGGCTTTGATATGTTTCGGCAGTGTAGGTACGAGTAGGTATATAGAAGAGCCATATACTAAGCCCCGTGTGCTCCATCTTCGGCCTCATCACTTAACACCAGGTGATATTGAAGTCAAATATATAAAAATATAAAAAAACCCTAAATAAAAAATTCAATAATACATTGATTTTAGTTGTTTCGTGCGTCGTAATGTGTGCGTGCTGACATTAAATTAGTAATCTACTCTAGTATTATGAGATCGTCTTTGTCTGTTTATAGTTCTTTTTTTTTTAAACTCAACTGAAATTCAAATTTTATAAAGCTAATTCTTAGGGTCAAGGTTTTTCAGATCGATCGGGTCATGTGAAAAAACTGGCCAAGTGCGAGACGGACTCGCGCACTGAGGGTTCCGTTCTTAAAATAATTTTTTTTCGTTCTGAAAATAATTTGATTTCACTTTTTTTGTCATAAATCAAATATTTAGACTTCGTTTTATTTTTCTCATAATACATATAACACCTTCTATCAGTAGGTACTAATTATTTCAGTTTTATTCTATCGTAGATAAATAATATTTTTTTTTCAATTTCACAAAAATTATAAATTTTGGATAGGTACTTCATTTTATTTTTCCTGTAATATGTTGGAGATTATCTACGAATCCCAATTTAACTTGCAAACTTCGGAGATAAGAGGATCGGTCATTTTTCGAATTTTTTTTACCATAAGTCAAAAACTATAGCACATAAAATAAAATTAAAAATGATTTTGTAATGTACAAATATAGCCCTTTCATATGATAGCCCAGTTGCCCCATTTGCCCCACTTTCAGATAACGACCCATTTTTCATAAAAATAAAACTATTTCCGAATTTCTTTTAGGTTATTGAGATAGATTGGCAGATACAACTGTGCCAAATCTCTAGTCGATAGCTTCAGTAGTTCCTGAGAAAAACATCTGTGACATACAGACAGACGGACACCGACGTCTCTTATGGTGAGACGTCGGTGTCCGTCGGTTCCTTTTTTACCATTTTGGTACGGAATCCTAAAAATTAGACCATGCCCATAAAAAAAACCTATACCTATATATGTATATATATACAGACCATATATAACCTGGTTATATACGTAGCATACAAAATATAAAGTGCTTATTTATTCTATTTATCGAGTTTGGAATTCAGATTAGCATCCAAGTGTTATTAAATTTCTGTTGTTCTCCTCTACATAGATAATAAGGTTTTTCTAACACAACCTGTTGACAAATACGGTCGATTTAAAGTTAATACACTACACAATTTACGTACTTACTGCTTTATTGATATTATTCAAGTGTTCATCGCAGAAAATAAGAGTAAACAAAGATAACAAGGGGCACAAAAACTGAACTGAAGTGAAAATTTGCCTGTCATTTTCATGACCGAACATAAGCTACAATTACAGTAACAATAGGGGCTCATTGGCACGTATAAGCTTTTGAACTATTGGTTCTATAACCCACTGAAATAAAATAGTTTTTGTTACTTTAGCAAACAAAAAGCTTTAATTTATCAACCAACCATCTATAGTTTACAGTTGAAGGACTTTAATCCTTATGGCATCTGAATTTTGGATTCAATATCAGAATTGTGTTTTGGCTCGTATTCGGAAGTGATCGGAATCTTTCTGGTTATAATCAATAAAGAGATCTTATAATGGACACGGTCACGCGAAGAACGTCCAGAAGCGCGGACGCGTTGGTACGCAGACTGCGAACACAGTGCCACGGTACAGCGGAAGCGTTAAAATAAACAAGCGATTCTTTGAATTTCTAACTAAACAAATATCAGAGGATACTAAACTCCTCGATTCAATCAGTTCCTTTTTAATTACTGCAGCTACCATTAACAAATCAAAGTAAATAAAACCCTAATCATGTTCCGCTAATGACTGCAGGCGCAACCTTAGCTCGCTTACTCGGCTGTTTAGAAAACTGTCTTCTTATTGGATAATTCGTGATTTTCATTTTTTATATCAGTCCACCGCAACAGGTGTTTGAACCTGTTCGCCACGATCTTGACATTGGAGTTTTGGAGATTTCAGAACGTAGCCACCAATCACACAACAGGTTGATGAACTCAATTTTATCGACAAGTGCCGATCGCTTTACAGTTACGTTTAATCGATTTTTGACCGGAAAAATCTCTGCTGCTCAATAGAATAGAATTTGGGCAATTTTTTCGTCATTTTATTCGGCATAAAATTTATAAAAAATCAATTGGTTTTGCCAGTGGTCTGTGGCACCCAATGACGTCAACGTATATATAACTAGTGATATCTTGTAAAGATTGAAAAGGGAAGTAGGAGTAAATCGTAGCCGTGAATAGAGAATCAATTCAAACGTCACCTTATACTTTAAAAATCACGTTCGTAACCGATGCCCGACTGAACACGGCTAGTTTTGGTATAGGTACAGTGGACTAGAAGTAGACCAAACACTTGAGTATACCATTCTTAGCACATTTGTCATAAAGGATAGGTATAATCGCAGGAATACTTCTGCGTGAAACTTTGAGTTCTTCGCTCACGAAGAAGTCATTTTAAAAATAGGAGTAAAAATCCACAATGACCCACAGTCAGTGTTGTTTATGCCCCCAAAAAACATTCTACAACCGCCCCCTAATGCTCACAGTACAATCCATACTACCAGATGTACAATTTTTGGAAGCTGAAAGACAAGAATCCATTGATTTGAATTGCATAGAATTCAACTTTAATTGTTTAATTACAGAAGTTAGCTGTCCCAGTGCATTTATTTAAATTTACTATTAAGTAGTTCTACAAAATTATTAATTTAACATCAATTTTCACTTTTCGTCACCCCGCACCCGGCTCCGGAACACTAGTCGCACCACTTCGCTAATTTCCCCCCCGCACCGCGATTGCGTTCGATAGTGAATTTTAAGCAGAATCGATCGGGTTTGCCCTACATTCGGCAAGGGATGTAGTGTAGGTACAATGACCTGGCCTTTATTTTATTAGGAGGGTGTCGCTGGACATAAATCTTTAATCATATATTGTACGAGTATTTGTAGGGAGATTAAAAAGTTCTTCTAAGTAGGTAAGTAAGTAGGCACTTACTTAGGTTAGATACTTAACGAAACAGAAACGTAATAATGCACTTGAAAGATCGAAAAGAAATTTCATTGTAGTCGAAATAATATATTTATATAAATAAACTGGTAATTATTTGAATTTTTTCATGAGACTCAAAATAAATAGGATTTTTTTGAACAAATTAAATTTAAAAAAAAGTCAAGATTTTGAACACAAATGCACATAGTTGCCTTTATAGATAGCAGAACAACCCATGACATATAAATTAATTAACGACATAACTATTCACTTAAGTACAAATAAACATGTCCATGTGTGGTACACGACAGTTTATCTCCGTATTACCCCAGAATTAGGGAACCTCCACACATTAAGATGGCAACCCAGATACTTTGATATGAATTAAGATATTCTAATTTTAATTGGCTACACTAGATGGAACAGTCGCCCAGCAGAATATCCTTTGTTTCAGAATGGAATGTGTTAGTAATTTTGTGAGTATAGCATTCTGTTTTATACTATTTATATACCTACATAAAGCTTTGAAGATACGATACTACGATTAAAACGAAAACAGTTTTTAAAAAAACTATTAAGTTTAGGTATTTATCAACTTTGCAAACTTCGTTTTCGTATACGAGTATGCATAGTACAGATCAAGAGAAAAATATTCGCTAAGTTAACTTATACAATTGATTTTATCTCTTCGTTGTAAAGTATTTACCTACGTAGGTACAATTTAATACCAAATCCCACTGCCACCGATCCCTCTCCAAGAAAATGTATTAAACATAGATAAAATCTGAAGAGAAACATTAAACTTTGCATATGGGGCCAATTATGGCGAAATTTGTATAATTCCGTAGATACGGGACTAAATAAATTAATAAAACAACCCCTTGACAAAGGGTTAAGATTTAAACGGTCCTGATATGATCTTTAAACCCTTTATGTTATGGAGTTGTGTGAGGTAATTTCCGAGGATCTTGATAAATAACTATATTTTAAACAAAATATAATATTTTTTAGAATAGCTTGCGACAAAGGATCTGTATGTTATTACAGAGATGTCGTTTTGATCTTCTGTTAACTAATTGACATGTGACTAGTGGAATAGACCAAGAAAACTGACCACGGACAAAAAAAACAATGCCATATTGCGGAATTAAATGGTACTATTTATTTCATAGCGAACTTCATGTCTTCTTAACACAGATTATTAAATTACCAATGGCGCCCTCTTGACAGGGTTTTTTAGTTTCTGGTCAGGGTATAATAGAAAGCTCACACATTACTTTATTTTTGTACTATACACATAGAAGAGAAACCGTTGTTGGGACCGATTGTGATATTTCATTAATATTCTTAACATTTGTACATAACCAAGTTAGTACTCGTACCTTCACGCACCTACCCCCAGATGAAAACAAAAGTCGCCATAAACACGTTATTAAACTCATCTCGGCAAGTTTCCCGCTAAAAATAATACCTAAGGTCGAAGCCGGATATGAGTTTAGGAGCTGAGTGAGTTCATCAGACATTCAGTGCACGCCATGACGACCCCTGCTTCGTTGTCTGGCCCTGAGACAGGCGGAGATAGCAAAGGCGAGAAGTAGACAACAAAATAAACTACTTGAATTCCCCTTGGTTCACAGACAAATATACAACTTCAAATACTACACAGCGTATGAACCACATCGTCATCTATCTACACTAGTAATGATAATCTAGTGCTGGGTAGACTAGGTCCATCAGATCCGTCAGGTCCTTTTTTTTGGTAACGGGGTGGAAATCTTCGAAAGATACCCAGCCTCCTGGGGGAGAGACTGGGTTATGTGAGATTTTTACTCACTAAAACCCCCTCGATGGCCGGCCTCGTGCATATCGGAGGGCTCCGGGATCTCCAGTGGAACGCACCGGTGACCTCCTAGCATTCGCCTTGGGTTCTTCCTAGGAGGTGTACATTCCACCTACCTGTTCCTCCCGTCACAGCAGCGTGCGGCCATAGCACGTTGCTGCCTTCCCCAGGGTCGCCCGCCAATGGGCGGCCAAAGCCCTCACGTACGTCAGGTCCTAACTCCTACGGTCCTAACTAAAAACAACTCATAAACGCATACAAATAAAAATAGTACTTCAAGGCTTTAAAGGTCGTCAATTAAGCCTAATCTCCATTGACCTCCCCTTACACCTGATAATCCCTTAACCCCCCTTCTCCTCGCCCCTCTTAAAAGATCTGGCATCTTACTAAACTGAAAAGGTATCTACTCGTTTGCAACCTGTCAATAGAAGATAGATACAAAAGATGTGCTGCTGAAAGTTTCTTGCGCCGCTTCTTTCCTTTCAGCTATAGCACATTACGAAGCGGTGGTAGAGTAAAAAAATGACGTTGTATAAATGTACTATAAGGTACTTACAATAAAAACATTTTTATTTTGAAGGTACTGCATAGTATGTACCTTGACTTGTCTGTGTGATATGTCAGCTAGGAAGGGTCAGTTAACTCAGAGAACCGCATTTCCCGCTTTCCGCCCATTTGAATGTTTTGTAGCCCTATCGTCAGCGTCCGTATACATATAGGCTGGCAGTACAGTATTCATTAGTTGCTAAACCAGAGATTCGACAGGAGATTGACTTTTCCTTAGTAGACGATTTTCGAAGACAAATGAATTCATAGGGAAATCCGCCCAAAAAATCTTAAGTTTCAGAACGTCTACAAATACTTAAAATAGCAAAACGTCTATATTTTAATAGTAGGTACCTATATTCGTAACATGACCGACTACAGTGTATAATTTTTGAAATTTCGCCTAAGGGAGTCCAAAAAAAAGCTTAAATGGCATAATGACTGCCAACTGCTGAAACACGCTTTATTAATTTTGAAACCTAAGGTAAGTTACATTAAGATAAGTATGTAACCCAGTATATTTGCAATTTTCAAAATCAATAAAGCGTGTTTCAACAGTTGGCTAGTCTATGTAAATGCTATCTTCCAAAACAAATTCCCGTCATTTGCTTAATTCGAGCAAATTGCTACTTACACTTTTAAAACGGCGCGATTACATTAACACCTCCCCTCGTTCCCGCTCAAGTACATTTTTCTCGCTCCGTCGACTCAGTGCATTTTTCTTTTTTTCCTTAGCTAATAATAAGAGCGTAAGTGAATTTTTTACTTCGCTTTTCGAAACCTAATAACGCAGGGTAATTTTTCAATTGGCTGCATTAACTTTTTAGACGCTTGGTCTACATGCTCAAGTTAGGTCTTCTGTTCTTATGTTTTACTGGTAACTACTCACTCACCTTATCAGATGAGTTTTATGAGAATGAGATTATATAATAACTGTATTGTAATTGTTGAGTTTTGAGAATAAGAATTTTAGTTTATTTGTTTAGTTTATTTAATGAGATTATATATTAACTGTATTGTAATTGTTGAGTTTTATGAGAATGAGATTATGTATTAACTGTATTGTAATCAAAAATAAATGTACTACATGTGTAAACTGTATTGTAATTGTCGAGTTTTATGAAAATGAGATTATATATGTACAGTTGTACTGTAATTGTTGAGTTTTATGAGAATGAGATTATATATTAACGGTATTGTTATTGATGAGTTTTATGAGAATGAGATTATATATTAACTATATTTTACGTCTGTGCTTAAAATATCAGAAATCAGACTAGTACTCTTAGCGACCACTCTTCCTAAAAATAGACACCAGAGCAAATATACATAGTTTTATCCGAATATTCAAAATAATTCTGTAGCATGGTAATAAAGAATTTCGAATTGCTTTACACTTCTACTTCAATTGAAATGAAAATGCAAGTAAGCACATATTTTTTACCCGAAACTATGATGCTAAATGCAGTTTTATATTCAGCTAAAGTGTAGATACGAAAACTGCATGTAAATGACACGGTGACAAACGCAAAAAAATTTAGCGTCCCACAATTGCACGCGTCAATGAATTGTAATAATAGAACTATGAACTGCTAGACAGTTGCTAAATAAAGGGTCTTTCAAATAGAGCGGGTCGATGTTAATAATTTGTGGAGGCCATTTTGTTTTGGCGACATCTGTCAAATCTGTTGTTTCTTATTCAGTCACTGATGCCAAATCACCATAGCAAATTACACGGTTCAACAACATGTGCAAATGATAAAACTTTATTATCAAAATGAGTGTTCGTTAGTGCACACGTTGCGCGCATTGCGCCCATTTTACGGCAGACGCGGTGGCCCTTCAAAGTCTACTCTCCAACGATTGGTGACCAAATTTGAGACGACCGGTTCGGTAAACAACCAACCAACACCTTTACGTCAAAGGAACGCCAGATCGGCCGAGAACATCGCCGCTGTACGTGAGAGTGTTCAGGAGACTCCGAGGCAGTCGATTTCTCGCCGTGCACAAGAACTCGGCCTTTCGCAGACTTCAACTTGGAGAATTTTGCGTCGGGACTTGGGCCTGCATCCGTACAAGATCCAACTGACCCAAGAGCTCAAAGTTAATGACCATAGACAACGCCGTATGTTCGCTGAATGGGCTTTGGAACGCTTGGAAGAGGACATATGAGCGATGTTATATTCCATTCATAATGGCATATAAGGGTCTTTCAAATAAAAAAAATATTTCGTTACTATATCACACACATCTTGTTTTACAATTCTTACAAAATTGAATACATAAATATAACTGTCTTTAAAGGCTTATTGATAAATTAATAATACTTAAGTCAAATGCTATCTATTCTTATAAGCGAGAGTAAATAAAGCGACAAGACAAGACCACATCTACTGCTGTTATAGCTCTACATTCCAACCCCTCGACTTAACAGTAACAAGAGCAATCTTGTGGGTGACTCGAATAAAAAAGTTGTAAAAAATGTTTCTTTTAAAAACACGACTTGTGCATTATGGCTGGCGACATCTGATTTTAAATGGGGTCCAACAATAGAATTATTGGATTGAATTATGATTTTTGGTCAATCATTTTCTTTATACCTTCTAGCTACATTTAAAAGTTAGTTTTTGTCTAATTATGTAATTACTAAAATACGGGTCGGTGGCGTCGTGGTTAGGTCGTCGGACTCCCAACAAAACCAAAACCAGACAATGCCATGTACCAATGAGTTTTTCGGTTTTTTCGAAAGACTTACGTACATTTACCGACTGCTCTGACGGTGAAGGAAAACATCGTGAGGAAACCTGCACACTGAGATAACCAGTGTGTGAAATGGGGAAGGCAATGGCAAACCACCACATTAAATCTGCCACGAGAGTCGTTCTATGTGATTAATTCCTTAGAATGATCACGACCCTCAGCAATGAGGAAAAACGACTTGGAAGAAGAAAATACGGGTATATACTATAATGTACTCGTAAGAATGTAATTTATAAGATTTTTACTAATACAAAATATATTTAGAATATTACTATATTCCACTAATATTTATATACTGGGCCGGGAATTAAAACTTTTATACACAAATACGTGACTAAACGCATGTGAACAGCGCATTACGAAGAAAAAAAATTGAGATACAATATTAAAATACAATTAATTTTGAGAAATGTGGAACACTGACTAATTTATTCGACAATGAAGCTAATCGTTCTATTGATTTCCTTAATGCATTGAGTTCATTTCCGATTACCACAGATCAGATTACCACAGTTGATCAATATGAATGAAATTAATGCACCTTCACGTGTGAAATGAAATGCGAATGCCGAGAGCGCTATGAACATCCGACCAAAAATTAAGTGAAACAAGAAAATAAAATTACAGACGTTGCAGTTACTTTTCAGGGCCAACTCTCTCCCATTTTATCAAAATACTAGTAATCCAGGGCCTGTCTCCCACCCTTGAATAATATCCTAGGTAGTCTGGGCCTGCCTCTCCTCCTTGAACAAATATCCTTGTGATCCAGAAATTGCCTTCTCCCCCTTGAATAAAGTCCTAGTTAGCCAGGGCCTACCCTCTCCCATTTGAACAAAATCCTGGTTTTTTAGGGCTTGCCCTCTTTCCCTTGAATAAAATCCTAGCTAGACTGAGCCTGCCCTCTCCCACTTGAACAAAAACCTAGTTTTTCAGAGCCTACAATCTCCCATTTATACAAAATCCTAGTTTTCCAGGGCCAGCCCTCTCACCCTTGAATATTATCCTAGCTAGCCTGAGCCGGCCCTCTCTCCCTTTAATTAAATCCTAGTTTTTCAGAGCCTACCATCTCCCATTTATACAAAATCCTAGTTATCCAGGGCCTGCTCTCCCACCCTTGAATAATATCCTAGGTAGTCTGGGCCTGCCTCTTCTTCTAGAACAAAATCCTTGTTTTCCAGGGCCTGCCTTCTCTCCCTTGAATAAAATCCTAGCTAGCCTGAGTATGCCCTCTCCCCTTTGAACAAAATTATTGTTATCCAGGGCCTGCTCTCCCACCCTTGAATAATATCCTAGGTAGCCTGGGCCTGCCTCGCCTCCTTGAAAAAAAATCTAGTTTTTCAGAGCCTACAATCTCTCATTTAAACAAAATCCTAGTTATCCAGGGCCTGTCTCCCACCCTTGAATAATATCCTAGGTAGTCTGGGCCTGCCTCTCCTCCTTGAACAAAATCCTAGTTTTCCAGGACCTGCCTTCTCTCCCTTGAATAAAATCCTAGGTAGCCCGAGCCTGCCCTCTCCCCTTTGAACAAAATCCTAGTTTTCCAGGGCCTGCCCTCTCCTCCTTGAACAAAATCCTAACTATCCAGGACCTTCCCCCTCCCTCTTGAATGAAATCCTAGCTAGTCTGGGCCTACCCTATACCCTTTGAACAAAATCCTAGTTTTCCAGGACCTGCCCTCACATCCTTGAATAAAATCCTAGGTAGTCTGGGCCTGCCCTCTCCTCCTTGAACAAAATACTAATTATCCAGGGCCTGCCCTCACACCATTGAATAAAATCCTAGTTATCCAGGGCCTCTCTCCCACCCTTGAATAATATCCTAGATAGTCTGGGCCTGCCTCTCCTCCTTGAACAAAATCCTAGTTTTCCAGAGCCAGCCCTCTCCTCCTTGAACAAAATCCTAGTAATCCAGGGCCTGCCCTCACACCCTTGAATGAAATCCTAGTTATCCAGGGTCTTCCCTCTCCCATTTGAACAAAATCCTAGTTTTTTAGGGCCTGCCCTCTCTCCCTTGAATAAAATCCTAGCTAGACTGAGCCGGCCCTCTCCCCCTTGAACAAAATCCTAGTTTTTCAGAGCCTACCATCTCACATTTAAACTAAATCCTAGTTATTCAGGGCCTGCCTTCTATCCCTTGAATGAAATCCTAGCTATCCTGAGCCTACCCTCTCTGCCTTGAACAAAATCCTGGTTTTTCAGAGCCTAGCCTCTCCCATTTGAACAAAATCCTAGTTATCCAGGGACTGCCCTCTCACCCTTGAATAAAATCCTAGCTAGACTGAGCCTGCCCTCTCTTCCTTGAACAAAATCCTAGTTTTCCAGGGCCTGCCCTCTCATCCTTGAATAAAATCCTAGGTGGTCTGGGCCTGCCCTCTCCCATTTGAACAAAATCCTAGTTTTTAGGGCCTACCCTCTCTCCCTTGAATAAAATCCTAGCTAGCCTGTGCCTGCCCTCTCCCCTTTGAATAAAGTTCTAGTTTAACAGAGCCTACCCTCTCCCCTTTGAACATAATAGTTATCCAGAGCCTGCCCTCTCACTCTTGAATAAAATCCTAGCTAGACTGAGCCTGCCCTCTCCCACTTGAACAAAAACCTAGTTTTTCAGAGCCTACAATCTCCCATTTATACAAAATCCTAGTTTACCAGGGCCAGCCCTCTCACCCTTGAATATTATCCCAGCTAGCCTGAGCCGGCCCTCTCTCCCTTTAATTAAATCCTAGTTTTTCAGAGCCTACCATCTCCCATTTATACAAAATCCTAGTTATCCAGGGCCTGCTCTCCCACCCTTGAATAATATCCTAAGTAGTCTGGGCCTGCCTCTTCTTCTAGAACAAAATCCTTGTTTTCCAGGGCCTGCCTTCTCTCCCTTGAATAAAATCCTAGCTAGCCTGAGTATGCCCTCTCCCCTTTGAACAAAATCCTTGTTATCCAGGGCCTGCTCTCCCACCCTTGAATAATATCCTAGGTAGCCTGGGCCTGCCTCGCCTCCTTGAAAAAAAATCTAGTTTTTCAGAGCCTACCATCTCTCATTTAAACAAAATCCTAGTTATCCAGGGCCTGTCTCCCACCCTTGAATAATATCCTAGGTAGTCTGGGCCTGCCTCTCCTCCTTGAACAAAATCCTAGTTTTCCAGGACCTGCCTTCTCTCCCTTGAATAAAATCCTAGGTAGCCCGAGCCTGCCCTCTCCCCTTTGAACAAAATCCTAGTTTTCCAGGGCCTGCCCTCTCCTCCTTGAACAAAATCCTAACTAGCCAGGACCTTCCCCCTCCCTCTTGAATGAAATCCTAGCTAGTCTGGGCCTACCCTATACCCTTTGAACAAAATCCTAGTTTTCCAGGACCTGCCCTCACATCCTTGAATAAAATCCTAGGTAGTCTGGGCCTGCCCTCTCCTCCTTGAACAAAATACTAATTATCCAGGGCCTGCCCTCACACCATTGAATAAAATCCTAGTTATCCAGGGCCTCTCTCCCACCCTTGAATAATATCCTAGATAGTCTGGGCCTGCCTCTCCTCCTTGAACAAAATCCTAGTTTTCCAGAGCCAGCCCTCTCCTCCTTGAACAAAATCCTAGTAATCCAGGGCCTGCCCTCACACCCTTGAATGAAATCCTAGTTATCCAGGGTCTTCCCTCTCCCATTTGAACAAAATCCTAGTTTTTTAGGGCCTGCCCTCTCTCCCTTGAATAAAATCCTAGCTAGACTGAGCCGGCCCTCTCCCCCTTGAACAAAATCCTAGTTTTTCAGAGCCTACCATCTCACATTTAAACTAAATCCTAGTTATTCAGGGCCTGCCTTCTATCCCTTGAATGAAATCCTAGCTATCCTGAGCCTACCCTCTCTGCCTTGAACAAAATCCTGGTTTTTCAGAGCCTAGCCTCTCCCATTTGAACAAAATCCTAGTTATCCAGGGACTGCCCTCTCACCCTTGAATAAAATCCTAGCTAGACTGAGCCTGCCCTCTCTTCCTTGAACAAAATCCTAGTTTTCCAGGGCCTGCCCTCTCATCCTTGAATAAAATCCTAGGTGGTCTGGGCCTGCCCTCTCCCATTTGAACAAAATCCTAGTTTTTAGGGCCTACCCTCTCTCCCTTGAATAAAATCCTAGCTAGCCTGTGCCTGCCCTCTCCCCTTTGAATAAAGTTCTAGTTTAACAGAGCCTACCCTCTCCCCTTTGAACATAATAGTTATCCAGAGCCTGCCCTCTCACTCTTGAATAAAATCCTAGCTAGACTGAGCCTGCCCTCTCCCACTTGAACAAAAACCTAGTTTTTCAGAGCCTACAATCTCCCATTTATACAAAATCCTAGTTTACCAGGGCCAGCCCTCTCACCCTTGAATATTATCCCAGCTAGCCTGAGCCGGCCCTCTCTCCCTTTAATTAAATCCTAGTTTTTCAGAGCCTACCATCTCCCATTTATACAAAATCCTAGTTATCCAGGGCCTGCTCTCCCACCCTTGAATAATATCCTAAGTAGTCTGGGCCTGCCTCTTCTTCTAGAACAAAATCCTTGTTTTCCAGGGCCTGCCTTCTCTCCCTTGAATAAAATCCTAGCTAGCCTGAGTATGCCCTCTCCCCTTTGAACAAAATCCTTGTTATCCAGGGCCTGCTCTCCCACCCTTGAATAATATCCTAGGTAGCCTGGGCCTGCCTCGCCTCCTTGAAAAAAAATCTAGTTTTTCAGAGCCTACCATCTCTCATTTAAACAAAATCCTAGTTATCCAGGGCCTGTCTCCCACCCTTGAATAATATCCTAGGTAGTCTGGGCCTGCCTCTCCTCCTTGAACAAAATCCTAGTTTTCCAGGACCTGCCTTCTCTCCCTTGAATAAAATCCTAGGTAGCCCGAGCCTGCCCTCTCCCCTTTGAACAAAATCCTAGTTTTCCAGGGCCTGCCCTCTCCTCCTTGAACAAAATCGTAACTAGCCAGGACCTTCCCCCTCCCTCTTGAATGAAATCCTAGCTAGTCTGGGCCTACCCTATACCCTTTGAACAAAATCCTAGTTTTCCAGGACCTGCCCTCACATCCTTGAATAAAATCCTAGGTAGTCTGGGCCTGCCCTCTCCTCCTTGAACAAAATACTAATTATCCAGGGCCTGCCCTCACACCATTGAATAAAATCCTAGTTATCCAGGGCCTCTCTCCCACCCTTGAATAATATCCTAGATAGTCTGGGCCTGCCTCTCCTCCTTGAACAAAATCCTAGTTTTCCAGAGCCTGCCCTCTCCTCCTTGAACAAAATCCTAGTAATCCAGGGCCTGCCTTCACACCCTTGAATGAAATCCTAGTTATCCAGGGTCTTCCCTCTCCCATTTGAACAAAATCCTAGTTTTTTAGGGCCTGCCCTCTCTCCCTTGAATAAAATCCTAGCTAGACTGAGCCGGCCCTCTCCCCCTTGAACAAAATCCTAGTTTTTCAGAGCCTACCATCTCACATTTAAACTAAATCCTAGTTATTCAGGGCCTGCCTTCTATCCCTTGAATAAAATCCTAGCTATCCTGAGCCTACCCTCTCTGCCTTGAACAAAATCCTGGTTTTTCAGAGCCTAGCCTCTCCCATTTGAACAAAATCCTAGTTATCCAGGGACTGCCCTCTCACCCGTGAATAAAATCCTAGCTAGACTGAGCCTGCCCTCTTTCCCTTTAATTAAATCCTAGTTTTTCAGAGCCTACCATCTCCCATTTATACAAAATCCTAGTTGTCCAGGGCCTGCTCTCCCGCCCTTGAATAATATCCTAGGTAGTCTGGGCCTGCCTCTTCTTCTAGAACAAAATCCTTGTTTTCCAGGGCCTGCCTTCTCTCCCTTGAATAAAATCCTAGCTAGCCTGAGCATGCCCTCTCCCCTTTGAACAAAATCCTTGTTATCCAGGGCCTGCTCTCCCACCCTTGAATAATATCCTAGGTAGCCTGGGCCTGCCTCTCCTCCTTGAAAAAAATTCTAGTTTTTCAGAGCCTACCATCTCTCATTTAAACAAAATCCTAGTTATCCAGGGCCTGTCTCCCACTCTTGAATAATATCCTAGGTAGGCTGGGCCTGCCTCTCCTCCTTGATCAAAATCCTAGTTTTCCAGGACCTGCCTTCTCTCCCTTGAATAAAATCCTAGGTAGCCCGAGCCTGCCCTCTCCCCTTTGAACAAAATCCTAGTTTTCCAGGGCCTGCCCTCTCCTCCTTGAACAAAATCCTAACTAGCCAGGACCTTCCCCCTCCCTCTTGAATGAAATCCTAGCTAGTCTGGGCCTACCCTATACCCTTTGAACAAAATCCTAGTTTTCCAGGACCTGCCCTCACATCCTTGAATAAAATCCTAGGTAGTCTGGGCCTGCCCTCTCCTCCATGAACAAAATACTAATTATCCAGGGCCTGCCCTCACACCCTTGAATAAAATCCTAGTTATCCAGGGCCTCTCTCCCACCCTTGAATAATATCCTAGGTAGTCTGGGCCTGCCTCTCCTCCTTGTACAAAATCCTAGTTTTCCAGACCCTGCCCTCTTCCCCTTGAAAAAATCCTAATCATCCAAGGCCTGCCCTCTCTCATTTGAATAAAATCCTAGGTAGTCTGGGCCTGCCCTCTCCTCCTTGAACAAAATCCTAGTAATCCAGGGCCTGCCCTCACACCCTTGAATAAAATCCAAGTTATCCAGGGTCTTCCCTCCCCCATTTGAACAAAATCCTAGTTTTTTAGGGCCTGCCCTCTCTCCCTTGAATAAAATCCTAGCTAGACTGAGCCGGCCCTCTCCCCATTGAACAAAATCCTAGTTTTTCAGAGCCTACCATCTCACATTTAAACTAAATCCTAGTTATCTAGGGCCTGCCTTCTATCCCTTGAATAAAATCCTAGCTATCCTGAGCCTACCCTCTCTGCCTTGAACAAAATCCTGGTTTTTCAGAGTCTAGCCTCTCCCATTTGAACAAAATCCTAGTTATCCAGGGACTGCCCTCTCACCCGTGAATAAATTCCTAGCTAGACTGAGCCTGCCCTCTCTTCCTTGAACAAAATCCTAGTTTTCCAGGGCCTGCCCTCTCATCCTTGAATAAAATCCTAGGTGGTCTGGGCCTGCCCTCTCCCATTTGAACAAAATCCTAGTTTTTAGGGCCTGCCCTCTCTCCCTTGAATAAAATCCTAGCTAGCCTGTGCCTGCCCTCTCCCTTTTGAACAATATTCTACTTTTACAGAGCCTTCCCTCTCCCCTTTGAACATAATAGTTATCCCGGGCCTGCCTTCTCTCCCTTGAATAAAATCCTAGCTAGCCTGCGCGTGCCCTCTCCCCTTTGAAAAAAATCCTAGTTTTCCAGGGCCTGCCCTCTCATCCTTGATTAAAATCCTAGGAAGTCTGGGCCTGCCCTCTCCTCCTTGAACAAAATCCTAGCTAGCCTGAGCCTGCCCTCTCCCCTTTGAACAAAATCCTAGTTTTTCAGGGCCTGCCCTCTCTCCCATGAAAAAAATCTAAAATTTTCAGAGCCTACCCTCTCCCCTTTGAACAATATCCTAGTTATAGAGGGCCTGCCCTCTCACCCTTGAGTAAAGTCCTAGTTATCCAGGGTCTTCCCTCTCCCATTTGAACAAAATCCTAGTTTTTAGGGCCTGCCCTCTCTCCCTTGAACAAAATCCTAGTTTTCCAGGGCCTGCCCTCTCATCCTTGAATAACATCCTAGGAAGTCTGGGCCTGCCCTCTCCTCCTTGAACAAATTCCTAGCTAGCCTGAGCCTACCCTCTCCCCTTTGAACAAAATCCTAGTTTTTCAGGGCCTGCCCTGTCCCCCATGAAGAAAATCTAAAATTTTCAGAGCCTACCCTCTCCCCTTTGAACAAAATCCTAGTTATACAGGGCCTGCCCTCTCACCCTTGAATAAAGTCCTAGTTATCTAGGGTCTTCCCTCTCCCTTTTGAACAAAATCCTAGTTTTTAGGGCCTGCTCTCTCCCCCTTGAAGAAAATCCTAATTTTACAGAGCCTACCCTCTCCCCTTTGAACAAAATCCTAGTGATCCAAGGACTGCCCTCTCACCCTTGAATAAAATCCTAGCTAGACTGAGCGTGCCCTCTCCCCCTTGAACAAAATCCTAGTTTTCCAGGACCTGCCCTCTCATCCTTGAATATTATCCTAGCTAGCCTGAGCCTGCCCTCTCCCCTTTGAATAAAATCCTAGTTATCCAGGGCCTCCCCTTTTACCCTTGAATAAAGTCCTAGTTATCCAGGGTCTTCCCTCTCCGACTTGAACAAAATCCTAGTTTTTTAGGGCCTGCCCTCTCTCCCTTGAATAAAATCCTGGCTAGCCTGAGACTGCCCTCTCTTCTTTGAACAAAATCCTAATTTTTCAGGGCCTGCCCTCTCCCCCTTGAAGAAAATCCTAGCTAGCCTGAGCATGCCCTCTCCCCTTTGAACAAAATCTTTGTAATCCAGGGCCTGCTCTCCCACCCTTGAATAATATCCTAGGTAGCCTGGGCCTGCCTCTCCTCCTTGAAAAAAATTCTAGTTTTTCAGAGCCTACCATCTCTCATTTAAACAAAATCCTAGTTATCCAGGGCCTGTCTCCCACCCTTGAATAATATTCTAGGTAGTCTGGGCCTGCCTCTCCTCCTTGAACAAAATCCTAGTATTCCAGGACCTGCCTTCTCTCCTTGAATAAAATCCTAGGTAGCCCGAGCCTGCCCTCTCCCCTTTGAACAAAATCCTAGTTTTCCAGGGCCTGCCCTCTCTCCCATGAAGAAAATCTAAAATTTTCAGAGCCTGCCCTCTCCCCTTTGAACAAAATCCTAGTTTTCCAGGGCCTGCCCTCTCTCCCATGAAGAAAATCTAAAATTTTCAGAGCCTACCCTCTCCCCTTTGAACAAAATCCTAGTTATACAGGGCCTGCCCTCTCACCCTTGAGTAAAGTCCTAGTTATCCAGGGTCTTCCCTCTCCCATTTGAACAAAATCCTAGTTTATAGGGCCTGCCCTCTCCCCCTTGAAGAAAATCCTAGCTAGCCTGAGCATGCCCTCTCCCCTTTGAACAAAATCCTTGTAATCCAGGGCCTGCTCTCCCACCCTTGAATAATATCCTAGGTAGCCTGGGCCTGCCTCTCCTCCTTGAAAAAAATTCTAGTTTTTCAGAGCCTACCATCTCTCATTTAAACAAAATCCTAGTTATCCAGGGCCTGTCTCCCACCCTTGAATAATATTCTAGGTAGTCTGGGCCTGCCTCTCCTCCTTGAACAAAATCCTAAGTTTCCAGGACCTGCCTTCTCTCCCTTGAATAAAATCCTAGGTAGCCCGAGCCTGCCCTCTCCCCTTTGAACAAAATCCTAGTTTTCCAGGGCCTGCCCTCTCCTCCTTGAACAAAATCCTAACTCGCCAGGACCTTCCCCCTCCCTCTTGAATGAAATCCTAGCTAGTCTGGGCCTACCCTATACCCTTTGAACAAAATCCTAGTTTTCCAGGACCTGCCCTCACATCCTTGAATAACATCCTAGGAAGTCTGGGCCTGCCATCTCCCCTTTGAACAAAATCCTAGTTTTTCAGGGCTTGCCCTCTCCCCCATGAAGGGCCTGCCTTCTATCCCTTGAATAAAATCCTAGCTATCCTGAGCCTACCCTCTCTACCTTGAACAAAATCCTGGTTTTTCAGGGCCTAGTCTCTCCCCTTTGAACAAAATCCTAGTTATACAGGGCCTGCCCTCTCACCCTTGAATAAAGTCCTAGTTATCCAGGGTCTTCCCTCTCCCATTTGAACAAAGTCCTAGTTTTTTATGGCCTGCCCTCTCCCCCTTGAAGAAAATCCTAATTTTACAGAGCCTACCCTCTCCCCTTTGAACAAAATCCTAGTGATCCAGTGCTTGCCTTCCCTCCCTTGAAAAAAATCCTAGCTATCCTGAGCCTGCCCTCTCCCCTTTGAACAAAATCCTAGTTATCCAGGGACTGCCCTCACACCCTTGAATAAAATCCTAGCTAGACTGAGCCTGCCCTCTCCCCCTTGAACAAAATCCTGGTTTTCCAGGGCCTGCCCTATCATCCTTGAATATTATGCTAGCTAGCCTGAGACTGCCCTCTCCCCTTTGAACAAAATCCTAATTTTTCAGGGCCTGCCCTCTCCCCCTTGAAGAAAATCCTAATTTTACAGAGCCTACCCTCTCCCCTTTGAACAAAATCCTAGTGATCCAGTGCTTGCCTTCTCTCCCTTGAAAAAAATCCTAGCTAGCCTGAGCCTGCCTTCTCCCCTTTGTTCAAAATCCTAGTTTTTCAGAGCCTATCCTCACCCCTTTGAACAAAATCCTAGTTTTTCAGAGCCTATCCTCACCCCTTTGAACAAAATCCTAGTTATCCAGGGACTGCCCTCTCACCCTTGAACAAAATCCTAGATTTCCAGGGCCTGCCCTCTCATCCTTGAATAACATCCTAGGAAGTCTGGGCCTGCCCTCTCCCCTTTGAACAAAATCCTAGTTTTTCAGGGCTTGCCCTCTCCCCCATGAAGGGCCTGCCTTCTATCCCTTGAATAAAATCCTAGCTATCCTGAGCCTACCCTCTCTGCCTTGAACAAAATCCTGGTTTTTCAGAGCCTAGTCTCTCCCCTTTGAACAAAATCCTAGTTATACAGGGCCTGCCCTCTCACCCTTTAATAAAGTCCTAGTTATCCAGGGTCTTCCCTCTCCCATTTGAACAAAGTCCTAGTTTTTTATGGCCTGCCCTCTCCCCCTTGAAGAAAATCCTAATTTTACAGAGCCTACCCTCTCCCCTTTGAACAAAATCCTAGTTTTTCAGAGCCTATCCTCTCCCCTTTGAACAAAATCCTAGTTATCCAAGGACTGCCCTCTCACCCTTGAATAAAATCCTAGCTAGACTGAGCCTGCCCTCTCCCCCTTGAACAAAATCCTAGTTTTCCAGGACCTGCCCTCTCATCCTTGAATATTATCCTAGCTAGCCTGAGCCTGCCCTCTCCTCCTTGAACAAAATCCTAGCTAGCCTGAGCCTGCCCTCTCCCCTTTGAACAAAATCCTAGTTTTTCAGGGCCTGCCCTCTCCCCCATGAAGAAAATCTTAAATTTGCAGAGCCTATCCTCTCCCCTTTGAACAAAATCCTAGTTATCCAGGGCTTGCCCTCTCTCCCTTGAATAAAATCCTAGCTAGCCTGTGCCTGCCCGGTCCCCTTTGAACAAAATTCTAGTTTTACAGAGCCTACCCTCTCCCCTTTGAACATAATAGTTATCCAGAGCCTGCCCTCTCACCCTTGAATAAAATCCTAGCTAGACTGACCCTGCCCTCTCCCATTTGAACAAAATCCTAGTTTTTCAGAGCCTACAATCTCCCATTTAAACAAAATCCTAGTTTTCCAGGGCCAGCCCTCTCACCCTTGAATATTATCCTAGCTAGCCTGAGCCGGCCCTCTCTCCCTTGAATTAAATTCTAGTTTCTCAGAGCCTACCATCGCCCATTTATACAAAATCCTAGTTACCCAGGGCCTGCTCTCCCACCCTTGAATAATATCCTAGGTAGTCTGGGCCTGCCTCTCCTCCTAGAACAAAATCCTTGCTTTCCAGGGCCTGCCTTCTCTCCCTTGAATAAAATCCTAGCTAGCCTGAGCATGCCCTCTCCCTTTTGGATAAAATCCTAGCTTTCCTGGGCCTGCCCTCTCCCCCTTGAACAAAATCCTAGTTTTTCAGAGCCTACTCTCTCCTATTTGATTAAAATCCTAGTTTTTCAGGGCCTGCCCTCTCATCCTTGAATAAAATCCTAGGTTGTCTAGGCCTGCCCTCTCCCTTTTGAACAAAATCCTAGTTTTACATAGCCTACCCTCTCCCCTTTGAACGTAATAGTTATCCAGGGCCTGCCTTCTCTCCCTTGAATGAAATCCTAGCTAGCCTGAGCATGCCCTCTCCCCTTTGAACAAAATCCTAGGAAGTCTGGGCCTGCCCTCTCCTCCTTGAACAAAATCCTAGCTAGCCTGAGCCTACCCTCTCCCCTTTGAACAAAATCCTAGTTTTTCAGGACCTGCCCTCTCCCCCATGAAGAAAATCTTAAATTTGCAGAGCCTACCCTCTCCCCTTTGAACAAAATCCTAGTTATCCAGGGCTTGCCCTCTCTCCCTTGAATAAAATCCTAGCTAGCCTGTGCCTGCCCTGTCCCCTTTGAACAAAATTCTAGTTTTACAGAGCCTACCCTCTCCCCTTTGAACATAATAGTTATCCAGAGCCTGCCTCTCACCCTTGAATAAAATCCTAGCTAGACTGACCCTGCCCTCTCCCATTTGAACAAAATCCTAGTTTTTCAGAGCCTACAATCTCCCATTTAAACAAAATCCTAGTTTTCCAGGGCCAGCCCTCTCACCCTTGAATATTATCCTAGCTAGCCAGAGCCGGCCCTCTCTCCCTTGAATTAAATTCTAGTTTCTCAGAGCCTACCATCGCCCATTTATACAACTTCCTAGTTACCCAGGGCCTGCTCTCCCACCCTTGAATAATATCCTAGGTAGTCTGGGCCTGCCTCTCCTCCTAGAACAAAATCCTTGTTTTCCATGGCCTGCCTTCTCTCCCTTGAATAAAATCCTAGCTAGCCTGAGCATGCCCTCTCCCTTTTGGATAAAATCCTAGTTTTCCTGGGCCTGCCCTCTCCCCCTTGAACAAAATCCTAGTTTTTCAGAGCCTACTCTCTCCTATTTGATTAAAATCATAGTTTTCCAGGGCCTGCCCTCTCATCCTTGAATAAAATCCTAGGTTGTCTATGCCTGCCCTCTCCCTTTTGAACAAAATCCTAGTTTTACATAGCCTACCCTCTCCCCTTTGAACATAATAGTTATCCAGGGCCTGCCTTCTCTCCCATGAATGAAATCTTAGCTAGCCTGAGCATGCCCTCTCCCCTTTGAACAAAATCCTAGGAAGTCTGGGCCTGCCCTCTCCTCCTTGAACAAAATCCTAGCTAGCCTGAGCCTGCCCTCTCCCCTTTGAAAAAAATCCTAGTTTTTCAGGGCCTGCCTTCTCCCCCATGAAGAAAATCTAAAATTTGCAGAGCCTACTCTCTCCCCTTTGAACAAAATCCTAGTTATCCAGGGCCTGCCCCCTCTCCCTTGAATAAAATACTAGCTAGCCTGAGACTGCCCTCTCCCCTTTGAACAAAATCCTAATTTTTCAAGGCCTGCCCTCTCCCCATTGAAGAAAAGCCTAATTTTACAGAGCCTACCCTCTCCCCTTTGAACAAAATCCCAGTGATCCAGTGCTTGCCTTCCCTCCCTTCAAAAAAATCCTAGCTAGCGTGAGCCTGCCCTCTCCCCTTTGAACAAAATACTAGTTTATCAGAGCCTATCCTCACCCCTTTAAACAAAATCCTAGTTATCCAGGGCCTGTCCTCTCTCCCTTGAATAAAATCCTAGCTAGCCTGAGACTGCCCTCTCCCCTTTGAACAAAATCCTAATTTTTCAAGGCCTGCCCTCTCCCCCTTGAAGAAAATCCTAATTTTACAGAGCCTACCCTCTCCCCTTTGAACAAAACCTCAGTGATCCAGTGCTTTCCTTCTCTCCCTTGAAAAAAATCCAAGCTAGACTGAGCCTGCCCTCTCCCCCTTGAACAGAATCCTAGTTTTCCAGGGCCTGCCCTCTCATCCTTGAATAAAATCCTAGGTGGTCTGGGCCTGCCCTCTGACATTTGAACAAAATCCTAGTTTTAGGGCCTGCCCTCTCTCCCTTGAATAAAATCCTAGGTAGCCTGAGCATGCCCTCTCCCCTTTGAACAAAATCCTAGTTTTCCAGGGCCTGCCCTCTCATCCTTGAATAAAATCCTAGGAAGTCTGGGCCTGCCCTCTCCTCCTTGAACAAAATCCTAGCTAGCCTGAGGCTGCCCTCTCCCCTTTGAACAAAATCCTAGTTATTCAGGGCCTGCCCTCTCCCCCATGAAGAAAATCTAAAATTTTCAGAGCCTACCCTCTTCCCTTTGAACAAAATCCTAGTTATACAGGGCCTGCCCTCTCACCCTTGAATAAAGTCCTAGTTATCCAGGGTCTTCCCTCTCCCATTTGAACAAAATCCTAGTTTTTTAGGGCCTGCCCTCTCTCCCTTGAATAAAATCCTAGCTAGCCTGATACTGCCCTCTCCCCTTTGAACAAAATCCCAATTTTTCAAGGCCTGCCCTCTCCCCCTTGAAGAAAATCCTAATTTTACAGAGCCTACCCTCTCCCCTTTGAACAAAATCCTAGTGATCCAGTGCTTGCCTTCCCTCCCTTGAAAAAAATCCTAGCTATCCTGAGCCTGCCCTCTCCCCTTTGAACAAAATCCTAGTTATCCAGGGACTGCCCTCACACCCTTGAATAAAATCCTAGCTAGACTGAGCCTGCCCTCTCCCCCTTGAACAAAATCCTGGTTTTCCAGGGCCTGCCCTATCATCCTTGAATATTATGCTAGCTAGCCTGAGACTGCCCTCTCCCCTTTGAACAAAATCCTAATTTTTCAGGGCCTGCCCTCTCCCCCTTGAAGAAAATCCTAATTTTACAGAGCCTACCCTCTCCCCTTTGAACAAAATCCTAGTGATCCAGTGCTTGCCTTCTCTCCCTTGAAAAAAATCCTAGCTAGCCTGAGCCTGCCTTCTCCCCTTTGTTCAAAATCCTAGTTTTTCAGAGCCTATCCTCACCCCTTTGAACAAAATCCTAGTTTTTCAGAGCCTATCCTCACCCCTTTGAACAAAATCCTAGTTATCCAGGGACTGCCCTCTCACCCTTGAACAAAATCCTAGATTTCCAGGGCCTGCCCTCTCATCCTTGAATAACATCCTAGGAAGTCTGGGCCTGCCCTCTCCCCTTTGAACAAAATCCTAGTTTTTCAGGGCTTGCCCTCTCCCCCATGAAGGGCCTGCCTTCTATCCCTTGAATAAAATCCTAGCTATCCTGAGCCTACCCTCTCTGCCTTGAACAAAATCCTGGTTTTTCAGAGCCTAGTCTCTCCCCTTTGAACAAAATCCTAGTTATACAGGGCCTGCCCTCTCACCCTTTAATAAAGTCCTAGTTATCCAGGGTCTTCCCTCTCCCATTTGAACAAAGTCCTAGTTTTTTATGGCCTGCCCTCTCCCCCTTGAAGAAAATCCTAATTTTACAGAGCCTACCCTCTCCCCTTTGAACAAAATCCTAGTTTTTCAGAGCCTATCCTCTCCCCTTTGAACAAAATCCTAGTTATCCAAGGACTGCCCTCTCACCCTTGAATAAAATCCTAGCTAGACTGAGCCTGCCCTCTCCCCCTTGAACAAAATCCTAGTTTTCCAGGACCTGCCCTCTCATCCTTGAATATTATCCTAGCTAGCCTGAGCCTGCCCTCTCCTCCTTGAACAAAATCCTAGCTAGCCTGAGCCTGCCCTCTCCCCTTTGAACAAAATCCTAGTTTTTCAGGGCCTGCCCTCTCCCCCATGAAGAAAATCTTAAATTTGCAGAGCCTATCCTCTCCCCTTTGAACAAAATCCTAGTTATCCAGGGCTTGCCCTCTCTCCCTTGAATAAAATCCTAGCTAGCCTGTGCCTGCCCGGTCCCCTTTGAACAAAATTCTAGTTTTACAGAGCCTACCCTCTCCCTTTTGAACATAATAGTTATCCAGAGCCTGCCTCTCACCCTTGAATAAAATCCTAGCTAGACTGACCCTGCCCTCTCCCATTTGAACAAAATCCTAGTTTTTCAGAGCCTACAATCTCCCATTTAAACAAAATCCTAGTTTTCCAGGGCCAGCCCTCTCACCCTTGAATATTATCCTAGCTAGCCAGAGCCGGCCCTCTCTCCCTTGAATTAAATTCTAGTTTCTCAGAGCCTACCATCGCCCATTTATACAACTTCCTAGTTACCCAGGGCCTGCTCTCCCACCCTTGAATAATATCCTAGGTAGTCTGGGCCTGCCTCTCCTCCTAGAACAAAATCCTTGTTTTCCAGGGCCTGCCTTCTCTCCCTTGAATAAAATCCTAGCTAGCCTGAGCATGCCCTCTCCCTTTTGGATAAAATCCTAGTTTTCCTGGGCCTGCCCTCTCCCCCTTGAACAAAATCCTAGTTTTTCAGAGCCTACTCTCTCCTATTTGATTAAAATCATAGTTTTCCAGGGCCTGCCCTCTCATCCTTGAATAAAATCCTAGGTTGTCTATGCCTGCCCTCTCCCTTTTGAACAAAATCCTAGTTTTACATAGCCTACCCTCTCCCCTTTGAACATAATAGTTATCCAGGGCCTGCCTTCTCTCCCATGAATGAAATCCTAGCTAGCCTGAGCATGCCCTCTCCCCTTTGAACAAAATCCTAGGAAGTCTGGGCCTGCCCTCTCCTCCTTGAACAAAATCCTAGCTAGCCTGAGCCTGCCCTCTCCCCTTTGAAAAAAATCCTAGTTTTTCAGGGCCTGCCTTCTCCCCCATGAAGAAAATCTAAAATTTGCAGAGCCTACTCTCTCCCCTTTGAACAAAATCCTAGTTATCCAGGGCCTGCCCCCTCTCCCTTGAATAAAATACTAGCTAGCCTGAGACTGCCCTCTCCCCTTTGAACAAAATCCTAATTTTTCAAGGCCTGCCCTCTCCCCATTGAAGAAAAGCCTAATTTTACAGAGCCTACCCTCTCCCCTTTGAACAAAATCCCAGTGATCCAGTGCTTGCCTTCCCTCCCTTCAAAAAAATCCTAGCTAGCGTGAGCCTGCCCTCTCCCCTTTGAACAAAATACTAGTTTATCAGAGCCTATCCTCACCCCTTTAAACAAAATCCTAGTTATCCAGGGCCTGTCCTCTCTCCCTTGAATAAAATCCTAGCTAGCCTGAGACTGCCCTCTCCCCTTTGAACAAAATCCTAATTTTTCAAGGCCTGCCCTCTCCCCCTTGAAGAAAATCCTAATTTTACAGAGCCTACCCTCTCCCCTTTGAACAAAACCTCAGTGATCCAGTGCTTTCCTTCTCTCCCTTGAAAAAAATCCAAGCTAGACTGAGCCTGCCCTCTCCCCCTTGAACAGAATCCTAGTTTTCCAGGGCCTGCCCTCTCATCCTTGAATAAAATCCTAGGTGGTCTGGGCCTGCCCTCTGACATTTGAACAAAATCCTAGTTTTAGGGCCTGCCCTCTCTCCCTTGAATAAAATCCTAGGTAGCCTGAGCATGCCCTCTCCCCTTTGAACAAAATCCTAGTTTTCCAGGGCCTGCCCTCTCATCCTTGAATAAAATCCTAGGAAGTCTGGGCCTGCCCTCTCCTCCTTGAACAAAATCCTAGCTAGCCTGAGGCTGCCCTCTCCCCTTTGAACAAAATCCTAGTTATTCAGGGCCTGCCCTCTCCCCCATGAAGAAAATCTAAAATTTTCAGAGCCTACCCTCTTCCCTTTGAACAAAATCCTAGTTATACAGGGCCTGCCCTCTCACCCTTGAATAAAGTCCTAGTTATCCAGGGTCTTCCCTCTCCCATTTGAACAAAATCCTAGTTTTTTAGGGCCTGCCCTCTCTCCCTTGAATAAAATCCTAGCTAGCCTGATACTGCCCTCTCCCCTTTTTACAAAATCCTAATTTTTCAAGGCCTGCCCTCTCCCCCTTGAAGAAAATCCTAATTTTACAGAGCCTAACCTCTCCCCTTTGAACAAAATCCTAGTGATCCAGTGCTTGCCTTCTCTCCCTTGAAAAAAATCCTAGCTATCCTGAGCCTGCCCTCTCCCCTTTGAACAAAATCCTAGTTATCCAGGGACTGCCCTCACACCCTTGAATAAAATCCTAGCTAGACTGAGCCTGCCCTCTCCCCCTTGAACAAAATCCTGGTTTTCCAGGGCCTGCCCTATCATCCTTGAATATTATGCTAGCTAGCCTGAGACTGCCCTCTCCCCTTTGAACAAAATCCTAATTTTTCAGGGCCTGCCCTCTCCCCCTTGAAGAAAATCCTAATTTTACAGAGCCTACCCTCTCCCCTTTGAACAAAATCCTAGTGATCCAGTGCTTGCCTTCTCTCCCTTGAAAAAAATCCTAGCTATCCTGAGCCTGCCCTCTCCCCTTTGAACAAAATCCTAGTTTTTTAGAGCCTATCCTCTCCCCTTTGAACAAAATCCTAGTTATCCAGGGACTGCCCTCTCACCCTTGAATAAAATCCTAGCTAGACTGAGCCTGCCCTCTCCCCCTTAAACAAAATCTTAGTTTTCCAGGGCCTGCCGTCTCATCCTTGAATATTATCCTAGCTAGCCTGAGCCTGCCCTCTCCCCTTCGAACAAAATACTAGTTATCCAGGGCCTGCCCTCTCACCCTTGAATAAAGTCCTAGTTATCCAGGGTCTTCCCTCTCCGATTTGAACAAAATCCTAGTTTTTAGGGCCTGCCCTCTCTCCCTTGAATAAAATCATAGCTAGCCTGAGACTGCCCTCTCTTCTGTGAACAAAATCCTAATTTTTCAGGGCCTGCCCTCTCCCCCTTGAAGAAAATCCTATCTTGCCTGAGCCTGCCCTCTCCCCTTTGAACAAAATCCTAGTTTTTCAGAGCCTATCCTCTCCCCATTGAGCAAACTCCTAGTTTTCCAGGGCCTGCCCTCTCATCCTTGAATATTATCCTGGATAGCCTGAGCCGGCCCTCTCTCCCTTGAACAAAATCCTAGTTTTTCAGAGCCTATCATCTCCCATTTAAACAAAATCCTAGATACCCAGGGCCTGCTCTCCCACCCTTGAATAATATCCTAGGTTGTCTGGGCCTGCTTCTCCTCCTAGAAGAAAATCCTAGTTTTCCAGGGCCTGCCTTCTCTCCCTTGAATAAAATCCTATCTAGCCTGAGCCTGCCCTCTCCCCTTTGAACAAAATCCTTGTTTTTCGGAGCCTATCCTCTCCCCATTGAACAAAATCCTAGTTTTCCAGGGCCTGCCCTCTCATCCTTGAATATTATCCTGGATAGCCTGAGCCGGCCCTCTCTCCCTTGAACAATATCCTAGTTTTTCAGAGCCTATCATCTCCCATTTAAACAAAATCCTAGATACCCAGGGCCTGCTCTCCCACCCTTGAATAATATCCTAGGTTGTCTGGGCCTGCCTCTCCTCCTAGAAGAAAATCCTAGTTTTCCAGGGCCTGCCTTCTCTCCCTTGAATAAAATCTTGGCTAGCCTGAGCATGCCCTCTCCCCTTTGAACAAAATCCTAGTTTTCCAGGGCCTGCCCTCTCCTCCTTGAATAAAATCCTAGGAAGTCTGGGACTGCCCTCTTCTCCTTGAACAAAATCCTAGCTAGCCTGAGCCTGCCCTCTCCCCTTTGAACAAAATCCTAGTTTTTCAGGGCCTGCCCTCTCCCCCGTGAAGAAAATCCTATTTTTTCAGAGCCTACCCTCTCCCCTTTGAACAAAATCCTAGATATCCAGGGCCTGCCCTCTCACCCTTGAATAAAGTCCTAGTTATCCAGGGTCTTCCCTCTCCCATTTGAACAAATTCCTAGTTTGTCAGGGCCTGCCCTCTCTCCCTTGAATAAAATCCTAGCTAGCCTGAGCCTGCCCTGTCCCCTTTGAACAAAATCCTAGTTTTCCTGGCCCTGCCCTCTCCTCCTTAAATAAAATCCTAGCTAAACTGAGTCGGCCCTCTACCCCTTGAACAAAATCCTAGTTTTCCAGGGCCTGCCCTCTCATCCTTGAATATTATCCCAGCTAGCCTGAGCCGGCCCTCTCTCCTTTGAACAAAATCCTAGTTTTTCAGAGCCTACCATCTCCCATTCAAACAAAATCCTAGATACCCAGGGCCTGCTCTCCCACCCTTGAATAATATCCTAGGTAGTCTGGGCCTGCCTCTCCTCCTAGTATAAAATCCTAGTTTCCAGGGCCTGCCTTCTCTCCCTTGAATAAAATCCTAGCTAGCCTGAGCATGCCCTCTCCCCTTTGAACAAAATCCTAGTTTTCCAGGGCCTGCCCTCTCCTCCTTGAATAAAATCCTAGGAAGTCTGGGCCTGCCCTCTTCTACTTGAACAAAATCCTAGCTAGCCTGAGCCTGCCCTCTCCCCTTTGAACAAAATCCTAGTTTTTCAGGGCCTGCCCTCTCCCCCATGAAGAAAATCCTAATTTTTCAGAGCCTACCCTCTCCCCTTTTAACAAAATCCTGGTTATCCAGGGCCTGCCCTCTCACCCTTGAATAAAGTCCTAGTTATCCCAGGGTCTTCCCTCTCCCATTTGAACAACATCCTAGTTTTTTAGGGCCTGCCCTCTCTCCCTTGAATAAAATCCTAGCTAGCCTGAGTCTGCCCTCTCCCCTTTGAACAAAATCCTAGTTTTTCAGGGCCTGCCCTCTCCCCCTTGAAGAAAATCCTAATTTTACAGCGCCTACCCTCTCCCCTTTGAACAAAATCCTAGTGATCCAGTGCTTGCCTTCTCTCCCTTGAAAAAATCCTAGCTAGACTGAGCCTGCCCTCTCCCCCTTGAACAAAATCCTAGTTTTCCACGGCCTACCCTCTCATCCTTGAATAAAATCCTAGTTGGTCTGGGCCTGCCCTCTCCCAATTGAACAAAATCCTACTTTTTTAGGGCCTGCCCTTTCTCCCTTGAATGAAATTCTAGCTAGTCTGGGTTTGCCCTCTCCCCTTTGCACAAAATCCTAGTTTTCCAGGGACTGCCCTCTCATCCTTGAATAAAATCCTGGGAAGTCTGGGCCTGCCCTCTTCTCCTTGAACAAAATACTAGTTATCCAGGGCCTGCCCTCTCAGCCCTTGAATAAAATCCTAGTTATCCAGGGTTTTCCCTCTCCCATTTGAACAAATTCCTAGTTTGTTAGGGCCTGCCCTCTCTCCCTTGAATAAAATCTTAGCTAGCCTGAGCCTGCCCTGTCCCCTTTGAACAAAATCCTAGTTTTCCTAGGCCTGCCCTTTCCTCCTTGAATAAAATCCTAGCTAGACTGAGCCGGCCCTCTACCCCTTTAACAAAATCCTAGTTTTTCAGAGCCTACCATCTCACATTTAAACAAAATCCTAGTTTTCCAGGGCCTGCTCTCCCACCCTTAAATAATATCTTAGGTAGTCTAGGCCTGCCTCTCCTCCTTGAACAAAATCCTAGTGATTCAGGGCTTGCCTTCTCTCCCTTGAATAAAGTCCTAGTTATCCAAGGCCTACCTTCTCCCATTTGAACAAAATCCTAGTTTTCCAGGGCCTGCCCTCTTCCCCTTGAAGAAAATCCTAATTTTTAAGAGCCTACCCTCTCCCCTTTGAACAAAATCCTAGTCATCCAGGGCCTGCTCTCCCACCCTTGAATAATATCCTAGGTAGTCTGTGCCTGCCTCTCCTCCTTGAACAAAATCCTAGCTATCCAGTGCCTACTCTCTCCCCCTTGAATATAATCCTAACTTGCCTGAGCCTGCCTTCTCCCCTTTGAACAAAATCCTAGTTTTCCAGGACCGTCCATCTCCCCTTTGAACAAAATCCTAGTTATCCACGGCCTACCATCTCCCCTTTGAACAAAATCCTAGTTTTCCAGGGCCTGCCGTCTCACCCTTGAATAAAATCCTAGATAGTCTGGGCCTGCCCTCTCCTCCTTAAACAAAATCCTGGCTAGCCAGGGCCCACCCTCTCCCCCTTGAACAAAATCCTAACAAAAGTCTAGGGAATGTACTGAGGAGAAAGGGAGAGCAGGCTAAACTAAATCATTTCTACGTCCTTGCGAATTACTGGATAATTAGAAAAAGGTGAAAGAGCGGTTATAATACAGAAACTTGAAAATTGTCTATAGACTCTAGAATATTAAACTTGTTACGTAACTTAGGAGCAAACCAAGCAAGTTTTTTTTTCAGAACTTAGAAATAGACCTTATAGTACTAGGTGTACCTAAGGTAAAAAATAAAAGCAAAAAAAACTTCTCCTGTTTCCATAGGGATTATATAATCCCTATACATTGAGGCCCGACTCGCACTTGGCCTGTTTTTTCCCCGAATTCTGACAAACCATATGAATGAATGAATGGTGCAGTACCTACCTACCAACAATACTCAGACGACAGTAGTCATGGTATGCGATCGTCTGTAGACTGCTGAACGCCTACTAATTTACAACTACAATGAAGGGATTTGATACTTGGTTGTTTTAATCCCCAACCAAAAGAGGAGTTAAGTTAGTTTGACTCGTAAGTTTGTCTGTAAGTTTAAGTTTTGTTACATTTAACAGAGAGGGACTCGTAGCCTGGTTTCGAGCATGGTCCTAAAGTTAACGTGCTGGTTAGGCTACTTAAGGCGCGGTCAGAACCAGAACGGGGGGAAGCTATTGGCACATTTTCTTCTGAGCCCCTCCGTTCCCTGTTGCTGTCGATCCCGGATGCTGTCATCCGACAGAGGCGGCTTGAACAACTCTGATGGTTGGTCACTAACCACACGACAAAAAGAAGATAGAGGATTTGTCAAGAGGGTCTAAACGTTCTTAGATAGCTAGATAAACTTTAGTTTCCAAGATCTTGGAGTATTTTTGATATTTAAAATGGGATCTTTTGAACGATAATAGTTAGTTCGAGTTTGCCATCCCTACGTCTTGAGGACCTGATGATGAGCAAGAAAAAACGAGGTTACCTAGGTAGGTTACGTTGTTAGAGGTCTAACAACGATAAATCAGGGAATTCTTTAATATTTAAATTAGGGTTGCAGTGCGTACCCATATTGTGTCTAAACGACGTAGTAGGTCTTCAGATGTAATTCATTTAGGTCAAGTCTGGAAACTACATATGCTATTTCCCTAGGCTAGGCTGCATATTTAACCAAAACCTGTAAGTACCTAATACGTTTGCAATTCTATTGTTACACAAGATGTTTATTTTTAGATTCCTTCAATAGATTGAATTAGTATCAAAACTGTACAAATCCCACACGTCTCGATCTCAAAGCAGACCTTAAAAGTCACGTAGAGGCGCGGTCGACATTGCACGTACACCAATCATCTCAATCGCGCCCGTGACCATACACCTGTCCCTGTCATTCTTACATACTTTATTTTCTATCTCTTTCCAAAACAACGAATCCGTCGGGAAATCTGGATAGTATAACGCCATCGGCGGCGTATACCCAGAATTAGGTGCTTTGACATTTCTTTATAAGGTAAAGGAAGGTGACGATGGATTTTTGAGAAAGGCCTATTGAGTTTAAGTACTGAAAGCAAAGCTGTGCACTGTTTTAAAAGTGTGAAAAGTTCAGGGGAAGGTGAGGAAATCTGTAGCGTTGGTAATTTAGACTCAAACCCTCGCTTTTTACGAAAGCGACAAAGTGACACGTCGCATAGGTATGCCCGGAAGCAATTTCTGACTACGAATGGTCCTGATTAAGTGTAGGTACAGTAAAAGAAAAGTTAATATAATAAAACACTTATTCACCGTAAGAATTCTAAAGAATTATAGGTACTTATTTATAGGTCGTATGTTACGTACTTATGTAAACTTAGATTTAATCGAAGACAGAGACAAAATCAATTCTTAAAGGGTAGCTACAAAATCATAAAGACTAAAGGGAGGCAGTCACTATTGCGTTTGGCGTGTCACCGTCAAAAACAACCCTCAATTCGATTCCGTTAGCGAACACGCACGAGTGCCTTGAGATGTCGGGCTCTAAGATCGCGACAAAGAATCTCTTCTGTTATATTTTTTCTCTGTTAGTCGCTAAAACATTAGGGAAAAAGAAGGATGCATATTCAATACGTGTGTTACAGCCAATTGCCTGTAACACACTCTGTCCTACGTCTTGATATCTGAAAAAGTACATTGGCGAAAAAAATAATGTAATAGGTAAACTTACAACCTTTTTATATTCACGTCACATCACGCACAAAATTGACAGCTTTCCAACAAATGACAAGTTGGAGTTAGTTTAGACAAATCTTAAAAGTGTAAGTACCCATTATTTCTTCCCGCACGAATTAATTAAAAACATTCAAACAAATCCTGGTATACCTAAATCTATTCGTGTTAGTATGTATAAGTAAGTACGTAACTTATTCGAAATTTAGGATACATTTAGAAAGTGGATCTTCCTTCTTTCGTTTTTGTAGTCGTTTTTGTTAACTATGAAAAAGGATTTTACTAATAAAATGAGTAAAAGTAGGTGTATCCGAGTTATAGGTATTTCTAAGAAATTTTCAAACGCATAAAATGATCCTGTCATTTCTACGAGTCACCCTAAAAACCTTACTTGATATCTATTGATATAGTAGGAAAAGCGGCCACGTACGCCGATTTTTCTGGTCAAATGCATTGAGAACGAAACGCGATGGCCTGCCACTGTCGGCAGCCATCACCGATCTATCAACCGTGTTCGCGCGCAGAATTCCAAATTTGATATCACCAATCACCGTCTTCGTTTCAAATGGACTTAAAACTTGCTTTCGAATATTGAAATTCAAACGAATGACTTTTATTTTACGGACTTATTTCCTATCATTAGGTAACTCTATTTTAGTATTGATATAAAAGTATGTACTTCGTTTTATAGGCCGTACGACTGAATTGAGTTTGTCTTTAACAGTCCAGAGACATCGATCGTTTATTGCAATTGTTTTTAGAATATAAACTATTTCCTGTTAAAATGTCTCTTTCGCCATTGTCGTTGGTTTCTTTTTGTGGAACTGGCGATGATGTCACGTCATGTTTTCGAAGGAATCGTAAATACTTATATTATTTTATATAAAAAATTTGAAGTCTTTGTTCTCCACATTTGTGACGAGTAACGACTAATAATTTCGAGACATAAACATTATGTCGGATGACTGAATATAGGTACTGTACAATGTGGTTTCGCATTGCAATCAGTCAAATATTTTCCAGGAAACAATTCCAAATTTGTCTCTACTATATTTATAGATAAATTCAATAATTGATGAGATTAAAATCCAAAGTGAAACCCATCTTAAATTCGGAAGTGTAGTACAAGCTATCATAAATAAATTGGCTTAACAACCCTTCACTGCAGGTGGGGAAAAATAATTTATTCAAATAAATCTCTCCAAATTTTCACTGCATCAGAATCTAGGAGGCCCTTGGGCGTCATTTTGAGATTCTTTTAACTGCACCAAGGAGGTTCTTTTTGACACAGTTTAATGAATATGATAATACAAAGCTGAGTGTCTAGAAGGATATTTTATTTTTTAACTTTCTTGTAAAATAAATCTCTCTTACATGATTAATAAACAGGTAATAGAAGTATCGATGAGTAAAATACATTAACAGATAAACAAGTACGTAATGATAATTTGCAATTGTTTCCTAACTAATTTATATAATGCACCGGTACCTACTTTGTACCTACCAAATTTTTGCAGTTATGCCGTTTATCAACCCTAAAAAATCCTAAATTTTTGAAAAGCAACCTTTATACCACTATATCTACAACTAATTTTGATGAAGAGTTACTCGTACACAGCCGACAAGTAATCAGCACAGTTTCAGTTTCATTTAACTAACAAAGTCATATGTATGCGTTGAATTGGTAATTAATAAAAAAAGTCCTGATAAACAACTAATAATCTGAAAACACATTAACAACAAAATATAAATGAGTCTGAGGAAGCGTCCTTATAGCGCAACGGTCATAAATAAAAGTGCGCGATAAAAATTACATTATCGCACTTATTTTAATTTAGCTCGGCATTAATCATCTCTCGCGCCTCCGTAGTGTCGCGAGATAATAAATAATGCTGAGTATTTTTTTTAATTTACCCCTACTTTTTAACTCGACTTATGTTTTTGATGGTTTTAGAAAGTGTTATCATGAAATTTCACATTCCACTTTTTATATAAGTACACACTTACTTTTTATTTTATGAATACGAGATGAGCAAACGGGTTAGTTACTGCCCACTTTGCCTTATTATCATATTGCGGACTTACCGATTCGTACCTCATGGAGCTCATTTGCAGGTAATTACGTTGGCTATCTTACCCTACGAACCGGAACATTTTTTTATGACAAAAATAGGTAAAACCTATACCCAGATTGACTTTGCATAGAGTCATGGCAGTAACAAGTAGATTAATTTTATAAAAATCTACAACATCGAAGACGACGCTGAGCTATAACTACGAGTATTAGGTACTCATAGCTATAGCCCAGCTGTCGTCGATACATGTTCATTAAACAGTTATATATCGAATTCCTAAGATATCTATCGTTATCACCACACAGGGCTACCGTTCTCATGGTTTAAAACCCATAAAACGTCAAAATTATGAGTAGATATCAATAATCTAGTGACTTTTTGTAGCGCCTTTATTCAATTCGAGGTAGACAAAGACAGGTCACCACAGATAGAGCATTGTAATAACTTTATGGTCTGCCTAATGCGACATTAGAATATACTGGATACGGTTCTACTAATAAGTATGTATACTCATGCAAATATACAAAGAAACTAAAAGGATCCAATTCCGACCACTTTTTTATTTTATACTTCCGTTGTTTTTTAAGGAAACTGCATTTTATAATACTTGCCTATTTATTATTAGGTACCATTCCATTTTAAATTAGCATAGCGTAGTATAACTCTCACGTCCATAATTTTAAATTAATTTTACTAAAAATTTTTATGCCACATTTGGTGAAATATTTATTTTCATTAGAATTTTATTTCCTTTGAAAAGTCAGTTTTAATTACGTGAACATAATATTCACCTTTTAGGAAATTAATAAATCCAGTGATCTGCAATAGTGAATTTTGGTTATTTTATACTTTTGGTTTTATTTAAATTTGCGTGTACGCCAAATTATGATATGAAAATAATTCGATTTTGAGTTTCTTGATACGATTTATTAATATCCCTTGAATCTATTTTTATTAGCAGTGTGTACGGTGTATCCATATCATTCAAACAGCATCTAGCTTGTTTGGCTCCGCGTAGGTGCCCGTTTTGTCAACAGGCCATTGTGGTGCGTGGGCGCCGCGGTTTATGACGTCGTAAATCTGCGCCAGAGCATTATGATCTCTCGATAATCAACTGTCAAAACTCTCAGGTGTTCACATTACCTGCAGCAACAGATTATATGAATCGCGCCTTTTTGAAATGGTACCATATCTATTGAATTCGTTATACATAAATTTAGAAAAAATCATTCCAGCTTGGTTTTTTGGACTTCGCATACAAAATTATTTAAAAGGCCTTTATGAGAACATACCTACCATAGATTATATGGGATTATTATGACATACAAGTTGCAACAAATTCACATTGCTGGAACCCTGGTTATATTTGTACAATATAAAATTCTAATTACAGTAATGTCTATTTGTTTCATTTCAACGAAATGACCACGACGTGAGCTGCTTGCCTAAAACAAAAGCACATAAATGATGATGACACCTACACCTTTACATCTTGGTAAAACATAGAACACTATCAGCCCCACATCTTACTGCACTCAATGTTGTACACAGTAATATGGGTCTGTAATATCAAACGCGACTACTCGAACTATCAGAAGCAGAAAAATGACAAATATGAATATGAACATTGCAGGGATTTTTTTGAGCACGTGCTCCGTTTTTCACGTAATTACATCACTCACAAAAGTAAAGATACACGTTCATTCGTTGAGGAGCCCTTCAAACCCCTTACTAGGAAACTACGTAAATAGATACTTTGACTAAGATTGTCATCTAAGACTTTTCTTTGAAGTGAGAGCAAAGTTTTGGGGTAAAATTGAATATTAATAGCGAAATTATACCCTTAGTCGTCCGTTGTGGGGTTTTTATTACTTTATTAAGGCTCTCTTCTTGTTAATGTGATATAAACAAATCGTTGCGCGCGTTTATATGTTCCTAGAAGGGGAATAGTGTCAAAAAACAGTAGCATTTTATAGCTTAATCGCTTGTGATTTGTTTGGATAATTTTTAATTTATTTGTATTATCTCTACTATTTTGACTGCAATAGAAGTTAATAATATTTTTTGTGGAAATACGTGAGTTTTTAAAATACTCGTGAAAAATTGGTACCCCAAATTTTGCAGATATTGTATATGTATTATTTTCTGCAAAGTTTTTGACAATGGGTTAAATGAAAAATAAATACTTTATGATTTACAGTTATATTTTATAGCAATAAAAATGACTTGTCTTTTCACCCATCTTTTGTAGCGGTTTGGATTAAGCCATATATTACTGCAAATTGCTGTAGATAACATCAATATTTGAATTTAAAACCATTTTTTACATAAAAACTTAACTGTTATTTCAACAATAGGTAAATAAATATAGTTTAGTAAAAAAGTTTGTTCCTGAAGATAATTTTAATTTATCTTATTTACGCGCGAATATTACCTATAGTGTTTTAACAACTTAAATTCTGTTCCGATCTTTTTTCAGTCTTTGCCAGTAACGATTATATTCATATTTCACAGGTATCAAACTGTTTCAATAGAAGTTGATAACTCAAGTAAACCAAAGTAAACCCTTTCTCTATAATTTCAATTTCATAGAGCAGTACTTAACACCCCAGATAAAAAATCCACTGCGTTTTAAAATAAACCAATCCGAAAGCATTTCCTTAAGTCCAATTTCTCTAGATACGAGTATATTATGCAACAGCAGCCGTAAGTTTAAATGTATAATAATGACCAACCAAAAAATTACCGACAAATGTCCTACTGCATAGGTATTCAAGGAAACCAATCAAAAGTCCTTTAACCCCATAGTTCAATATTTTTCTTTAGAGCAGCATTCGTACAAAATTTCCCACTGCATATTTAATAAAGATACCACTGCGATAGCCTTTTCTCCTTATATTCAATTCCGGTCATTTTTCTACAAGATTGCCGATGTGCAAGTTTTGTGACTATTAGAGCAGGCAACCCCGTGTTTACCGTATAAAGTCGCGCGAGCAGTGTCCACGAGAAAAACCCATTTTTCACTTGCGAGACTTAATTTCTGGTGGGTCGTTTTTCATCCGACCCCTTACGCTGGGCGCCTTGTAAAATACTGTAAAGCGGAAATAGCAAAAACAAATACGTATTGCGTTTGATTTAACTAGTGTTTAAAATATTCAAATAAACCAGTAACTAAAGAGATTTAGGCGCTTGTACACGTATGCCCACAGACATTTTCGAAAGTGTTATTGGTATAACTCTGTGCACAGTCAGCCCAGGGGGTACCCTATTTCTGCCGCAAATCAGCAATGATTCCATTGATGTGTTTCAGTATGATGGGTAAGAGATGACTCTCTTACCCACCAAAGCCAGAGAGCCACCCCGGCACTCGATAAGTCCTCAAACTTCGGAGCGCATCGAAAACTATCTAATGACATTAAAGTGAGGTGAGATGTCTAAGAGATAGGCGACGGTGGCCACTTACCGCCAGGGGCCAATGTGATCGTCTACTCTCAATAAAAAATGTACTGTGCTTAACTGCCCTAGTATTCAAAAGTCTAAGAAAAAAATATATACTTAAGTACTTAAGGGAAAAAAATATTAAATATAAATATAAATTTTATCTGTTTTATGAATGACTTCACAGAAAAGTTACTTAACTAAGTAATAAATATTACCAATTATCGATTTTGAATCACGTCATAGATTACTAAATTTAATAAATGAAACCCTTAAAATGAAATTCTATTGCTTACACCATTTTTACGAGGCGCGAGTTGAAAGGCGTCTTGTCCGTGCCTAGAATCACACAACACCCAATTTGTAACCGGCAAACAAAATATACCTACCTAAAATGTACTGCCCTTCGGCTGGCTCAACAAGATTTTACAGCCGGAATAGTTAAATTACCATCGAGTTTATAATTTTCACAGCTGCAGTTTTAACTTTGATAGAGTTGCTAAGGTTGACAACAAAACCAACCCATGCCTCCCGCGGATTACGTTTTTTTTCGTTTCGGAAAAAAAGGATTATACCGAGCACTGTTGCCATCGTTTAGGGTCAAAACTTTGGACTTCAAAGCCTCGTTACATCCTTACTTACTGCTTTATGATTCAGGCTGGTTGGTCAGGTTTCCGATGGCGTTTAGAAGAAGCAGTTACTCTTCACAAGGTCTGACTCTTCGTACTCTGTCGTACACAAAGATTTTTATCATTTTTGAAATTCATCCTGGCTGTATTATATTTGCAATGTTTATAAGGCCTTTAAGTACGGCCGCTCAAAAATTGCCATTGCGGACGGTATTTCCGTCCCAAGGCGGGGTATTGGTAATGTTTTCGAATAGCAAGTCACAATTTCGAGCCACATAGTACAAATCGAAGAACTAAGCTCATAACGAGAACTAAAATACTGGTGGCGCCATCTATAGGACTACTGCCGAATTATATATTTTTATGCAAATGGCGACTCTACCTCTATGGCAGGGACTATACGCGGCCGGTTCCAGCGCCGGTTCGGTTCGCTGCATCCGTCACAAGCATTCCGTCCTCCCCCCACTTGAAGTCAGCGTCTCGTGATTGGCTGCAGCGAACCGAACCGGCGCATGTAGTTCAGGCCTCAGGACGGCGTATGATACTTTAGTTAGGTGATCATCGAAGTAATATGTCCCAGAAGGAAAGTACAGTAATAATTGCCTGTGTCCAAAACCGTGTACCGTTTCCCCCGCCAGTCCCCGCACCCACCATACCAGGGTTGCCAGATAAAGATGATTTACAACAATTTGGTAACATTATTTAATACAATTAATATGGGATTTTTTAAAGTATGTATATGTCGTCGACACATAGCGTAATGGCGCGTTTCACGAAGTGAATACCTACGCACTAAAGTTCACAAGTGCTAAAAAAATTAGACAGATTACTTCGGTGTAGAGGCGCCATATCGGTATATTTTCCATGCTGCCGCCGCCGATTGGGGGATCGGCGTAAAATCGGCGCGAGTAGTCTTGTTTTAGACCTTCTAAAAAGATATCCAAAGGATCTATAGGTAAGCTAGATATCCCTAAGAACAAGCGGTAGCGGAATTTTAAAGTTCATCGTTTCACTAAACTGAATCGATTCTTTGTATAGTACAAATTCTTTGATTCTTTGTACTATAATTAGCTAACTTTCTATACATTTTCGTCCTTTATTCACAGACTTTGACAACTAATAATGTTTATTAACTATACCTAAATCCAACAAACGGCTTGACGTCTATACATGTCAAAACCGGCCAAGTGCGCGTCGGGCCTCGTTATATCTGTGGGGAACCGTGCTATTTGTAAGTATTGAGCAAAAAAAGCTTATGCTTTTTTTTACTTACAACTTACAAAGTATTATAGATGTATCAAGTTTTACTATTTATTGTTTAAATAAAGGATATTACCAATACTGTAGTCAAATTTCAGTTAGAAAATACTGTCCATGAGGTAGACCTGGCTAAAACTGACAATTTTGAGGGCTTCAGTCGTTATGTCTTCATGAAAAAAAATATAAAATATATATTCGTACTTTACTTGATGAACTCTCTAAAGAACGATACCGATGGGGTTATTTTTATCGACTCCTTTACTTGTTTGGAACCCCAACTAAAAATAATTTTACAACATTTTAAAGTCGATATTCGGATTTGTGTGCAGGGTACTATAGATATTATGTTAAATTTCGAAGTTTATACCTTTTGAGTTATTTATTATATTAGTCTTGCATACAAAACAATTAACTACTTTGCAAGTAAGTAGGTACTTACTTTTGTTTAAAACTACGTCTGCTATGTAATGCAGTGTATAACCGTTTGTAAAATGAATATACATAAGTAATCCAAATTCGTAACAAGTTTCCAAAATAGATATAAATAATGCAGATTCGTAACCAGTTTCGAAAATGGAGACAAAAGTTACGAAAATAGTAAAGAAAGTGGACTAAACCGTAATATTAATTAGAAATGATTTTGTAAGGGAAAAACCCGGCTGCTAAAATACAGCGTAAGTTAGCTTAGTAGTCTTGAAGTTCTAATTTTATTGTACCTACATTAACAAATGGTTTTCATAATAAATTATTTTTTATTTATTCCGTTTAGGCCCTAGACCTGCCTGACAGATGGATGGACGGACGGAGTAGCGACAGCAATAGGGTTCCGTTTTCCCCTTTCGAGGTACGGATCCCTGAAAATGAGTAAATTGAATGTTTACTCCTTTGAAAATACTGCTCTAGCATTTGTCGCTCGCCGCAAGGCTCAGGCGTTGATTTTAGGATGCTACCCCAAAGTCAAAGATGTCCTTTGTATCAATTAATACTTAAAAATACTTTTTTTATTATTCCACGAATGAATAATTAAAAAGAGTACCTATATTTTGTTATTACTTAAAAAAATGATTTATTTTCAATAATAAAAGCTTAATTTTTCACATTGTTTAACACCACTCGCGCCGAAACTACGCCGATATAACGCCTCCGCCGCCGATTTTAAAACGGCGCTCACCGCCGATTAATTTAGCATCAGCGCACACCTCTACTACAGTGTAGGTGACACATGAAGCAGCATCAAAACCTATTTAAATATTTCGAAAAGAGAATATTTAAATGTTAAATGTCGCCCCTTGATTGGTCCAAAACGCTGCCCAAATTTCTCCGAACGTCGAATTTCAATTGTAACGCGATCACGCACACGCAAACCGTTACTGCACATTTCAAAAATAGAATACGCCGGCCATACTGAGTAGGATGGACAGTAGCAATACATGCTCCGCTTATTAATCAGTATATTAAATGTTTGTGGTACATTATTTAGGTAAAACAAAAAACACACGATCTTAGACTATAAAATATTACCTATACTTATTTTCAAAAATGTTTAACAACTTTTATAAGTACGATGATTATAGCATGATCTTATGGCGGGCTTACATTATTCCAGAAGCCATTCCAGTCCAGCGATCCAGTCCAGGATTGCCACTGGAATAATGTAAACTGGCACTGGAATGCACTGAATCCAGAGAGAGATCCAGTCCAGTAACTGGATTGGCGGTCTATTTTATTCCAGTAGCAATCCAGCGCTGGACTGGAATGGCTACTGGAATAATGTAAACCGGCCATTCGAGTAATTCGATAATTTAGAGTAGTCATGTTTGACCATACGTACGAGTAAAATATTATGAAAATCCATAACCCCCTCTGCTTTTTCATATTTCCAGCGAGTGCAAGGACTCGCGGTGTAAGCGTTTATCAAAGTCCCCTGTTTTAAGACGGATATAACTTGACCATTCTATTTAGACCTCCAACTAAGCACCAGTCTTCCCCCGTAGTACTAGTCTCAAAGGAGAGTAAGAGAGGTGGAGAGACCAGGATACACCAGTGGAAGGATACAGCCATCATTTGTCATGTCAGATCTCAGTGATACAGCGTCATCCAGCCTGATGGACAGAGATTTGTGTAATACCGACTATGAATATATTTATTTCTCATATTTATATGCACATTTTACGATATAACCAAATTTTACTAATAATAAAATCGCACACATAATAAAGGGCCGAAACCTCGAAAAGAAATAGATTGAAAAACACTCTAGGCCAGGAGACTTTAGTTTCATATAAACTAAAAATACTCGTTATCAAGAAGAAATTTTATTATAAGAAATCTGAAGTCTTTAACTATTCTAGTTACTAGATAAAGGACTGTGACAGACAAATAGTCGGAGCGTAGTGATAGCAATATAGGATTCATTTAGATACCTACCTAAAGAACTGAGTACTATGTAAGTAGTACTTACATATAACCGGCACATTGACAATTTTCTCTAATAGATCAGCTGATAACTTACGACACCCCAACCAATAGAATGAAATCATTAATATTAACCCCTATCTCTGCACCCCACAAAACGCATAAATAAACATTAAAAAGAAACCACAAAGAAATGCTTGTAAAATATTCATATCGCAAGAGATTTTTTCTTTTTTAAGTCAGTTCGCACCTCTGATAGTCACTTAGAGCGAGGCTCCGTAGAGATTATTCTTCTCTCTTTTTCTGGAATAAAATTTACATATTTCATTCGTAAATTTATTTGTGTACACAGTATGGAAATTCGGCAATATGCTACCTCTGGGATTTGTGGTTTCTTACTTTGTCGTCTTCTTCGAAGCGTTCTCGGGTTGTTTTTTGTAATATTTATTTTTAAACATTTATCATACATACCAATTTCTCTCAAGAACTGTCACAGAAAATTGCTTGCAGTTAACATCTATATACTCGTAATTACATAGTTCACAGGCAAACTGTACTATTTCTCTTTAGTAATATAATGAGATCGTATGTGTACATGTGTGTAGTATTAATACTTGTAAGTCTCTTCAAACTTAGCGGATTTGTTTCAGTTTTAAAGAGCTAATATTTAGGATAAAATACAGGACAGGTCAAGTTCGTTTTTCAGCTAGATCGGTAAAAAAAATATAAACCGTCGTGTATTTGTAATACGGGTGCCGAACTGACTTATCTTTTTTTTCAAACCATTGTCCCCTCTGCATGATTATTAGGAATACAATACTAAATAATTATGTAGGTATGAAATGACAGACATTTTCTGAAAACACTCCTCTATGATCTTTGTATTGTCTACCAAAGTAGCTATCCAACAGTTTTCTAACAACTAATAAGGCAGCCACATACAAAGTTATTGCCCAACCGTCTCAGATTGACAGGAAGCGGTAGTCGGTTTGATTCCTGACCGGAATAATTTATTTGATTGATGTCTCCACTGTCGTCATACATTACCACCAAACTTGGCAAGAAATAGTAACTACATCTCTGTTCATTTTATAGCGTACCTACCTATAAAAATAAAGTATTATGTTCCGATTTAGAAATACGAACATTACTCGCATTTGACCCTACGAATTCGCTCTGCAAAGTTTGAAGAATTTCTTTTGAGTTTGAAGTGTCGGAATTACGAAGTCAGACTCAAAGTAGAACTTCTTTTGAGTTTGATAAGAGTCAGAACGCGACTGATCTCATTTTCGATACGTCGACGTCATTCACGCTGTCTCTATAAGATTTAGTTTTACTAAAATAACAAAAACATGTTAACACGGTTCTCTAAATATTTAATTGACGGTATAATTTACTCGTAATTTTCAAACTAACTTCAGTACTTACGTAGATCCGCCACCGTGAGAATCAGACATACCGCAAGCAATTCGGCTAAATTACTACCCTACCTTAAAACATAAAGTTACTACCCTTAAGGGGTCTCGAGTTCACTTTAAAACGCCCCCGCAGATAATAAAAACGCTTGTCTATGTTTCGAGTGCAATAGACAATAAGAGGTAATCATCAACGTGAAATACCGACCAAGGTAAGCAGAGCTATGTTGTGTTTGGACGGTGCTTCAGGATATTGTCACAGAATAAACCAGAAGATCCGTTCAATACAAACGCGCGCAACGGCTCACGCTCACACGGCCGTCGCGTACAGGCAATCTCAGAGGAAGTCAAAGGAACTCGGGCTCGAAATACACGCGCTGTAGCGCGATCGAGTGGTAGGTATAACTTTTTGTACTTTTAATAAACGAAATACATTGCCAGAAATATTTTTATATACACACAAGGCTGTTCCTTTATAATTGGAAATTATAACTGCGCTACGGTCGAGTGACGTAAGCAAAGTAAGTGTATTCATTCATTCATTCGTTCATTCAAAATCGCGGACGCCCGGAGCGTACCTTCTGGTGTCTTCTGTGATATTGTTTCGAATATGTCAAGTAAGAGTGGTGGGTGGGTATAGACAATACTGCGCAAGGCAAATGGTGTGTGACGGGGAGTTTTAAATTGTCATTATACGGGTTACAGCGTTTTTATATTATTTCGTGAGCAAGGTGCTTGTTCTAACATATTTCGGTTTATAGGGGATGGATATACCTACATGTACAGGATGATAATAGGGAATATGCATGTGATTCAAATATAGGTCAAGTACCTTATATTTTGTGTAGTCTTTATTGTACAGAATTGTACCTATACCATTTTTTAATTAATCGCTTTTTAGTTAAGAATTTAAATGAATAAAAGTGGGAATAATGTGAGAGAAATTCAAAATAGCAAAACGCTACGCTATTGGTTAGAGCGAAACGTGACGTCAGCATCCATGTTGGATTGTGAACACTCCACAGCACACAAAATGTCAATGCTATTGTGGACGGTGACGTCACAGAAAGCGCGCGAAAATGGAGGCGTTTAAATCCCCCGATTTGACTGCAGTATTGATTATTTGTTTTTATAATAAATATTCATATTTATATAAATGATATTTTTTTACGGTAATGTACCAACGTAAACAACCAACTAAAACCATAAAAATAATTCATGCACATTATACACGAAATTTTTGATTCATTTATCGTATTTTGGTACTCGCGTTATCTTTGAAAACATTTATATTGTTTATTAATTTACTAGACAAAGATAAGCTAACTATTTGCAACAGGATATATCTATTCCTCTAACTATATACCTATAATAACCTATATATTTTAATCTATTTATATAAAAATGAAAGTTTGTTTGTGGTCTATGCGTTCATCCGATTGCGATGAAACTTTGATAAGTTGTTGTGCGCACACCCTGGAAGGTTTCTGAGTAAAAAAACAAAGGGAAGCGAAGCATAGTAATATTATAATTACCACAAACCAATATTTACAATATAATTCACAAACAGTTAAACTTAAACAAAATCATTACAGTAAGTACCTTTATTAATTATGTACTTAAGTGGAACCGATGGGGCGATACCTCTGCAAAGCAAATGGGAGCAAACTGGATGAGAATGGTGAGGGACAGGGAACACTGGGGGACATTGGGGGAGGAAATTGCCAAAGATGGCAACTACTGAAAAAAATTATTGACATACCTATAATAATTTAGTGAAATAATGAATAATGACATATTCATTTCATCTTAATTTATAATTGATGGTTGAGCATTACAATTTTTATTGCTAAATTCACCCACCCTGTACACCTATCCATTATAAATACGCGAAACGGAGGCGCAAGTAATAAAAATAATAATGTAAGCAATCCTTTTTTCCCGCCACTCTTAAGCGCTTGTATTCACAGATCCCCTGAGCATTCGCAAATTACGCACCTGCTTGCACACGCCTTTATTTATTGCCATCGTTTAGGACATGCCTCAATGGGCACAGATTGACTATTTACATTTTTTTTTAAATATTTTTTTAAAGATTAGATAATTTAAAGTAATGTAAAAGTAAAATACACTTTATTGCACAAATAGAAAACAACAAACAAAAGATAGGAAAGTAAATAGTGAAGTAGTAGATAATTGTTTTGATTTTACTCATATTTTATTTTATGTGCTTATAGTGTTTGATTTATAGCCAAAAATGATCGAAAAATGATCGTTCCCCCATTATCTCCGAAATTTGCAAGCTAAAGAAAAATCTGATTTAATACGAACTAATAGATAATCTCCTAAATTTTACAGGAAAAGTAAAATGAAGTTTCAAATATTTATAATATTTAAGAAATTAAAAAAAAAATTATTACGATAAAATATCTGAAATAATTAGTACTAAAGTAAATTAAAAAGTAAAATACAGTTTATTGCACAAATAGAAAACAACAAATAAAAGATAGAAAAGGAAATAGTGAAGTACAATTTAGGCGGCCTTATCCCTAAGAGCGATCTTAGGGAAAGTGTTATATGTATTCTGGGAAAAATAAAGCGAAGGGTAAATATTTTTCATTTTTGAGAAAAAACATTTGCTCACACCATCACTATCTATACCTTACTTTTAAAATTTCAAGACTAAAATGTGTAAACATTCAAGATACATTCTAAACATTCAAGATACATTCGCAATGTCGTCTTGTTCCTAATAACAAGAGTTTAACATATTTTTTCAACCTGTCACTTGAAAATTTAAACTAATGGTGTCTCGCGGTCCCCCTTTTAAAAATACGAATAAAATAGTGATAAAAGAGTCTTATTAAGTTACTATTAGTTCCGCTACTCATCTGAAATCCTTTTTATTACCCCCATCTAAGTTTTTTTCTTATTTTGTATATACGTATATATTGCATTAGCCACATAGTGTCGCAGTGCGTATGCATAATAATATATTTATCCATTCATGGTTTGGAAATAGAAAATAAGAAATATGTACGTCTCTCCATACATTCGGAATTGATCGGAAAAAGATCACAAATTCATTAATTATAAATAATCATTATTCGCTTTATAAAGTTACAAATAGGCAACAAGATTTCGTTTGCTTATATATGAGTAGCTACGAACAGCGTTTGGATTTACATATAAATTATGTCTTTCCCAACTCAGTTTCAAGTCAAAGAAAATTAGTATTTTCGCGAAAGCAAGGAAAGTGTAGGATGGGTCCTTTACGCGAATATTCATTGTAAATCAGCATATAGCTACGCAATATGCTACTGCTATCTCCTTTGCCGGGTAGACAGAGGGAATGGAACGCCACAAATACAACCACATATATAGCTAAGTATGTAACATTTATAAGAATAATTTCTTTCATATGTTATTTCATATGTTCTGCAAGAAGTTGGCAACAACCAACTTAAATTATCTTTACGATTATTATTATTATGTTGTTATTCTTTTTTGGGGCCCGGTCCTTTGAAAGGCTTGCGTGGGGACATGAGTCCAACACGTAGAGGCCTTGTTACAGTATTTACTATAAAATTGTGTGATGAAGTGCTCCTGCCGGGGCCTGTCTCTGAACACGTCCATAAGAATGCATTCAAAGACAGTCCCCGCTAGTTGCATGAACTATTGGTTAACTATTATTATTTTTATACTACTGTTTCTCTCCCATTATTGGGGTGAGTTTACCATACTGTCGCGAGCTTTTGGCCAAACGACAGTATGAGTGAAGACGTATTAGAAGTAGAGGTAATTAGAAGAAATAAAGTGAGTTGATCGGTGTGTGAGAGTGTTGATGATGAGTGAATGTGAGACGTTTATGTGTCCATGGACAGAATTTTTCGAATAATCCTGCAAGTGTTTAGAATGGCAGCTTTCTGAAGAAGAATGAAAGTAAGAAGGTGTATTTGAAGTGTTTTCAGGCTGGTGTGTAAGGATTTGGGTATGACTCCTGTAGATGAAATTATGATGGGTACAGTTCTAACAGTGTTTACCCGCCACTGTGTCTTCAGTTCTATAGAGAGGTCCGTATACTTTGCTATTTTTTCAGCGTGGGTGGTAGTGAGGTTGTGTTTGTTGGGGACCGCTATATCATTATTATTATTAACATTTTATCAAGTAAATAAATAAAAACTAGACACTCAATGTCAATTCAATAATAGATAGAACCACCTGTACATGAAAGTCAATTTTATCAAAACCAATACCGTACCGTATTTTCTTTCATGCATAGGTACCTTTTGTAATTAGTACCGTGCGACCTTTTCGGAACTTATATTCGAGATTAACTAAATCCACATAACGGCATAAGATGTTGAAACAAAAAGATTAAGAGCTCACACTGTTTATACGCGCCACATCCAGTACACTTTCGCAGTGTTAAAATTCACACCGCGACATCCCTCGTGACTTTGAAGTTGCGCCGACTTGAGATAATCCGACTACGCGCTAGTGGATTAGGGTTGCCCGCTTGTTTGTTTATCTCACAAGTAAAGGGATATATACATTTTATTTTTTTATTGCCTCAACAATAAAAAAAATACAGTTAATACAATTAAATATAACGCAAACCATAGGTTTTATTAAAATACAAATTTTAAAATAAAAATGAAATTCCATATCCTTTATTTAAATAAAAAGTATTAGTACCTATAGTGCAACCAAATTGTCTGTAAAATGGCAGAATTTGAAACTCCGTTTCTGTCATCCATCGCACTGCATAGGCTGCGATTTTTTTTAAACATATAGAAACATCTTTTTCTGGTATCTAGCTAGCATTGGAGATTTCGGATGGCGTTTAATTATCTGAGGAGGAGTCTAAGTGTGTTATTTTTAATTTTCACTAGTATAGAAAACAAAAAAACGAAGACGACCAAAGAAAAGACGGATAGACGAAATAGAAGAGGAAGCGGGAATAACGTGGAGTCAGAAAACGGAAGGAGTGAGAAAAATTGGAAAAAGGGCATGCGATAATAACGTACATAAATACGTGAAAATTAAATAATATAATTAAATGATATAATGGAAAAATATAGAAATATATAGAATTTCTAATTTAATAATTTAAAATCGCAAAATAAAGGCAATTTTTAAAAATTCTATGTTCAATTTTCGATCGATGCACTCTTTATGAGCATACTCGTATATAATGATGAAAAATACTTTCTAAGCGTAATAGTACTGTTTTAGTTTTCAAAATTACTGGGCTATTAAACATAATAATTAAAATAAAACTGGTATAATTCTAGACAGGTAAGTACTCACTTATAATAATTTGGTCCACGACATAGTAATTTCCTTCAAACTTTAAGCATAATTAATACATATAATTTTTGCATGTAGGCGTAGGTGCACAAACATAAACCACATTATGGAGCACAACAGACACATCGCATAGTTCATATATTTCTCCCTCGTAATTTGTTAGACTGTCTGTCACGCCTGACATTATTAACCCTGTCGATATCTGCCACAACATTGGGGTGCCACAGAATACATTGGAATTACAAATAAGTACTAGGGAGTTGAACTATGAACCTTAGCTTAGCTCCAGGTTTAATTTTAATATTATACTCGAATAGTTCAAGATTAAGTTAAACCTAGTACCTACGTATATTTAGACTAAAGTACGTACGTACGAGTATGTATTGTACGGAATCATAATAAGTCATAAATTACCTAATTAATTATATATCATGATATTTTGATTGAAATTTGTTAAAAAATAGTCATAAGTATTTTTAAAGGTAGGTGCTTACTAATTAATTTCATTATACTAGCATTATTTTGCAGCATTTTATTGTAGATGACTTTTATATGACCCTAAGAATTTACTCGGCGCAATTTGAAGAATGAATGAATAAATACACTTTATTGAAAAAAATTAGTGTGATACAGTGCGTACGAAACGATTAATACAATCTAGGTGGTCTTATCTCTTCCAGACAACCTTTAGAATTAACTACAAATACTAGAAGCCTAGATGATGTTAATTGCCTGCTAAAATAGTAAGCGACGTGTTTTATTTTTGTCTCTAATATAGTTTTAGTAACCAACAGAAATCAACCAAATAAATACTATCTAAAATAAAAGATTTATTATTATCATCCCCAATTTTTGTCTATAACATTTTAACGAACAAAGTTTTAAATGAAGATACGAGCACAACACTTAGAACAACAGCAGCAAAATTAAACAACAATGAAACACATTACACGGTCAATTTGTATACAGCAGTAACATAAAATGTTTAACCCTCTAATACTACGAATTGCACTTTTAATTCCTTGAGAGCGGCGCTCATTAGCAACGGAAGGGTTCACGCCAAACGGACCCTGAAATAAATTCTTTTGACTTTCCAAGACAATAAAAGAAAAGATTAGAAACTTACCCTGATTCAACGTACTTTATATAAAGAAAAAAATATCCTCAGTGAAAAGGAATAAATACTAAAACGCCAAAATGGAGGTTTTGTCAAACAAATTTTCTATATAAATACTTTAAATCTCATTTCCCAAAAACTCAATTTTGGCGCTTCAGCATTTTTTCCTTTCCGCCGACGATATATTAATGCGAGCAAAAATAATTAATCCAAAGACTACTTGAGTCCTGATAATACATTGTCTATGAAGCATGCATGATAAAAGACTTGAATTTGTGTGCAACTTACCTTTTTATTGAAATCTTAGGAATGTGTAGTAAGAAATTGTTATAATAAAAATTTTGTGGTTCCAAAAAGGGGGGTTAATTAATTAGTGGAAGCTAGGTCTAGAATGTGGATCAGCTAGGAACCTGCAGGTGTAACAACACTTCTAAGTATTGATTCGATTACCTACCTATCTACTTATTTAAGCAAAATATATATATAAAGAATGAAATTGAAACAATACATGAATTACTTAAAGGTAATGAATGATTAATAAATGTATAAAAGTTATAAAAATTACCAGTTCTCTTGTGCATAGTATCTGAAACAAGTTATTTACTTCATTAATACATTTAATGGTGTACATTTGTAATAAATGTGAAAAAAGATTTCCTGTTTCCATTTCCACAGGTAAGTATGTACATGCTTAGCATCAACAAATCGCTTATTATTTTAACTTGTACCACAGAATACTAAATAGTACGTACATAGGAGCATAGTAGCGCCACCTGTGACCACATGGTGGTACTTTTGAGACGGCAAGTTGTTTGTAGTTCCCGGCTTATAAGCCAGGTGGCGGTAGTAGGCTTACAACAGCAAAGCGGAGAATTTTATATGATACTGTTTATTATTATTGATTTCCATGGTATTTAAAATTAAGATACATATGAATACTCTGCTTTACATTTTGAAACAATTCCATGGTATTATTTTATGTAGGGTTGATAATTAACTTTTATTATATCTAAGAGGAACGAGATATGAACTGACAACAAAAGTTTAAGAAGTTCTTGTAAAAAATTCGATATCTCGGCAGATCCGGCAGCTGTTTTCCCATTTTTGGTCTTAAAAGATTCCTAGACCTATAATAGAAGAAGTGCAGGAGCAGTTTTGTAGCAAGTATCTCTGGAAATTGAAAAAAGTTAGTGTCACAAACCACCATAGAATAAATTGAAAACATCAGAGCTTTCAGTTGATCTTCAATTATTATTGCTAAACTCTTGGGGCAAAAGTATTTTATAGCAGAAACAAATTCTTTAAAAAATCTTTTAAATTATACAGTTCCACTTTTAGTGAACAAAATGGGACATTAGCCACAAAAGGGATCTTGTCCTATTTAATATACTTGCACAATAATTACTTATAAATATGATGTTTCTTCGCATGGAAGCTGAATGCAGATGGCTCAGCTTAAAACCACAATGATTTTAAATGAGTGGAAGAGAGGAGATATGTACAACAATCAACTGTAAGGGATACGTCGTGAAATGTTAAGGTCGTAAAATGTCCAGATGTCTAACTCGGGGAATGTCGAGATTTGGACAATTCCCGACTTGGAAATTTCAGGAACCTCTCCCGAGCGGGACTGGCTGCAATATAGTCGTTGTTATAATATAGGAGATTGTTTATAATTTAATAGGGAAATTAAATTATGGGGCCAATCCTGCAGCTTGGGATGGGTGTCCAAGTAGATTTGGGCCACCCCTTCTATAGAGTTCTATAAATACAGCTCCAGCTCTGCACATTGTGTACATATATAATTGTATTCATAATTATTGTAAGATATATTTATTTCAAAAGATATGCTGCTGTAAGTTTCTTGCGCCGCTTCTTACCATTCAGCTATTTTAAGTCAAAAGTGGTTTCGGCTATATATAGAGAGACTATCTCTACGCAACAATACTAGTGTGGCGACACACGACGCGCGCAATAAGTACCTACTCACATCGGTGTAGAACGCGCTATCGAAATTTTCCTGAGACTTCGTATATATACGAGTTCCAAACATAGTTGGACCAGGACATCTGGTCACCAGGCACAACACTCCGCCTGGTGGAAGATCTTCCCTTTCATACAACTGACGTTACGTCATCCATATCCTCACGTAGGGCGTTCCTACACTAGTTTCCCCAAAATCTCAAATTCGTGAAATTATCTTACGCTGGCAGATATACTAAATTCTATTATTACAATATGCAGCATTGTTTCAAAGTATCATTCTCAAACCGTGATCTACAATAATATAAATCGCTCATAAGGAAAATAAGACGTCTTCGGCATTCGCAATGCAATGAACAATGGTCGCAGCTATGTGCATTTCCATGCAGATGATTCTACTGACCCGGCCCGTCCCACGGGGGTTTGTGAGCGTCGCCTCTTTGTGGCAAACTAATTTTAAAGGTTTTTCATCGATAATTAGACAAGAGTGTAACTAATATCTTGTTTACGGCTTGTATGTATGCTAATTCCGTAAAAATAAAAAACCGATATATAATATTTTTTAAGTATTTATGTATATAATACACAGAAAATTTAAAAAAAACATTAAAATATGTACAAAGGCGGGTTTATCCCATAGGGATCTCTTCCATCAAACCTTTGATTTAGGAGAGTTTAGACTACTTTTATGTATATAAGTACCTATATAAGATAAAATTTAAAATATCGATACAAAATACCAATACGCTAAATTTCTTTTGTAGAATGCCTGTAAATGGTTAGAGATTATTGAGAGAAAGAATGCCTTTACTCTTTTTTTTTAAATATTTAGTTAGAAATTAGGTAACATGTGATCATAGTAATTTTTGAAATCCTCATTAAAAGACAATAAAAAAACATTTAAATGGCATTTAAAACTATTTTTAATAAAAAGATTAAGTTATTTGAATAAATAGGTCTCTCTTTGTCTTTGTAGAGGCCACTATAAAGCACCATTGTGTTGCTGGGGTTCGCTAAGCAATGATTTATATTCGACAATATTGCGACGCACTGACCCCGCAACTATTTATACAAACTTACAACCTTCATATTTGATACATTCCCTTTATTGAAATGAGAGTACACAATTCCCTTTAAAGTATGCACTATACACGGAAAAAAGTGCTTCTTATTTATTATCATATTAAATCAGCATCACACAATCACACTATTATTTTTCAAAGGCAAGATATTCTTCAGCCATGCTATGGCTACGTCGTCCAGCAAGTGTAATCTGTCGATTCCTCCTGGTATGGCCCATATTTTTATTTTTATTTTCTTGAAAATAAGTTTAGGTTTAATATTTCCACTTATACTCGTATTGAACGAAACATTATCTTCGATGAAGAAAAAAGAATTATGCATACGACAGAACGTTGAATGATATATCGAGTAGTATTGCCGCGTTAGCAGTAATTTTGTACAGGACCCATAAATTAAAAAAATAAGAGCCCCCGACGTAACATTGTGGAGACCCCCCACCAGATAACTGTTACTATTCCAGATACCCCATCATACTCCAACATCCCAAGACACTCCAAGATCTTAGAACCACTGATCCAATTTTCATATGACGTAACTAAGAACATTCAACGCTACGCCCTACGCGGAGCTCGGCCTTCGGCCTTACCATGGCTTTGTCTATCTTAAAATTCCTAGCTCCACATCATTTATATTTATTTTTTGACCGCCATCTTTAATTATTTTTTTCTCTTGTATTGTCTCAGGATTCCTTACAACTTTTGTTCGAGAAGACCCCATCAAACTATTATGGTGTCGGCGGGCTGATAATCTTCAAACTCTTTCAGTTTCATATTGTAAAATTGAAATTCGCTTATTTTTTCCTGGTCATCATGAGATCCTCAAGGTTACAGATGTCGGAAACGCACTATGAACCTGAATATTTGAGCTCAAATTCGAACCATCTACCTATTACCGTTCTAGAGATCCTATCTGATATCAAACATACTCCAAGATCTTTTATACCGCTGGTCCAATTTTTAGCAGACCTAGTTAAGAGCACTCGCGACAAAATTCTCTATTAAATTCAAAAAACCGGGTCCAAATCGGACCATCCGTTGTTAAGTTATGATGCCATAGACAAACAGACCGATAGACAAACATGTCAAACTTATAACACGCCCTCTCTCGATCGATCGGGGGTTGAAGAGTTGGCTTGTGCTAAATAAGTTTTTCATTTTCATGAATAGTTTCATCCAAGGAAATACTAATAATTCTACTACTACTTTAATATTACTACTTCGTTAATTGTATTTATTGTGATGGCAATACATTTCATTTTATTTTTTAATTTCTTTTCATTTCACTAAGTGCATTTTATCGACATGTGTATACGAGTATCTTTATTAGATACAGGTACCTACTGTTGATTATTTACATTTTGTTATAATATAATTGTACATTTTGCGTAGAATATGAGTTGCGTATGAACTTTCTTCCCACGGTCGAGCATTACTACTCGTGACCTTCGCTCTATGATCGTATGTATGTCGGGCTATCTAAGAGAAAATACAGTGAGGTTCATACGAGAACATTATTATTCGAAAGATGTAAATGATAAATTAATTAATTTTACAACTGTAAATATTATAATATTTTATAGCTTATAAGTTCTGTATTTGTACAATTGCACTCTTCTTCTATGTCGTTTTCCTGAGGGTCGTGATCATTCTAAGAAATTAATCACCTAGAACGTCCCTCGTGGCAGATTTAATGGGATGGTTTGCCATTGCCTTCCCCATTTCACACACTGGTATCCTTGTGCAGGTTTCCTCAAAATGTTTTCCTTCACCGTCAAAGCAGTCGGTAAAATGAACGTAAATCTTTCGAAAATACCGAAACACTCATTGGTACATGACATTGCATGGTTTCGAATTCGGACCTCCGGCATGGGAGTCCGACGTCCTAGCCAAGACGCCACCGACGCACAATTGCACACATAAATTACATGAAAGACATTCACGGGTAGAACTCATATCTAGCTAGATTTTCAAACATTGGTAGATATTTTAGTATAATTCATTAAAAATAATAATAAATTCTTTCATTTTAGGCAACAAATTAAAAAGATAATTATAAAGATAATAAAATAAACAAAAATATATAAATAAATATAATATTTTAAAAAATATTATAAATTAATTATAAAGATTAAAAGGCACACGCAGGAATTTAAAATTGTTATCAACATAATCATTATCTACCTAGAAAAAAATATTTTAAAGAAAAAATCCATTGAAAACCTTAGACAAGTAAGAAAAATAATTTTACCGCATCGCATCATTTCCCAATAACAAAAAGCAAAAAATAAAGCCCTCCCCACATCAAACAAGCGTTAAGAAATAATAAAGACACCACACCTTAATCTTATTACATTATAATAACTTGGAATAACTTACAGATGTTTTCCCAATCAGATTTTCTTGCGTAGAAATCCCCAATTTTTCATCGCGCGGGAAATTACATTATCGAAAATTTGCATTGCCTGCAGCGACATCTATGAGCGAGGTAGCGTATTACTCGATACCACGTTAGCTGTACTCTTCGAAATATGGTTTCAAACCATGTATGTGTTAGAAAATAAGGTGGAAAATACAGTAAACTGAAGTTTCGAAAACCGACTTTGTAATTTAGTTAACGGTTAACAGAGTAAGATTAGGGGTTCGTTTCCGATCCAAGCCCTCTGCAAAAACAATCCCTATGAATAATAATTCGATTTGCATAATATCGAGAAGTTCATCTATCTAACAAGAATGTTTACTTTGATAATGATAAGAGGCACAAAAATAGTTTATTTTAAAAATTTTGAAGTTTTTTTTGGAGTTTAGTTAGAGCAATAATTTTCACGTAAAATGACGTAGGTACCTAGTTATTTATGATGCTTAGACAACTTCAATTTAACCTTCTGCAAGGAAAGCAGATTTTGGAAATACTTAGACCATACGTGGGCTTAGGTAGATCGAAAAATTCGTAACTCCATTAAAACAAACTTTCCAATAGGCACAAAAGTTTAAATTTTGCAAAATATATTGTACAGAGATATATTTTTTTAAATTGTAATAAGATAAATAACAACGTGTATCAAAACATGATTTTTTTAAATTGAGTTAATAACTTTTCTATCTAACAATCTAATCTAATATAAAATCTCCATTAGAACAAACATTTCAGGAGGCACAAAAGTTAAAAATTTTGGAAAATATATGTACAGAGATAATATATTTTCAATTGTAATTAGATAAATAAAAACTTGCATCAAAACATGATTTTAAGTTACTAAGTTTTCTATCTAAGATGGCGATAATAACTAGCATATACAGGGTGGACCAAAAGTCCGTTAACATTTGAATAGGTCGCTGCGTCGGCGCGGGCGGGGTATTGGCGCGGGGGGTGTTACTACAAGCGAGAGCTACTAATAGGGATTTAGTACCATGGCGTCATTCAGCGGAGCGCAACGCGCATTTTGCGTACGCGAGTACTATCGAAACAACGATTCTACGACCGAAGCTAAACGGAAATTTTGTAATCATTACAATATACGGAACAGAAATCAAGCACCAACAATTCAAACGATTAAAAAATGGGTACAGAAGTTCGAAACAACAGGTTCAACTTTAAGTCAACCACGATCCGGCCGACCTAGGACATCGCGCGATCCAGTAAACATAGAGCGTGTACGAGCGTCTGTTCGAGAACAACCTGGTCTCTCTACTCGAAAGCGGTCTAGTGCTTTAGATGTGCCCAGAACATCTCTAAATCGCATTCTACACAAAGATTTACATTTATATCCTTACAAAATTCAAATTGTACAGGCTTTAAAGCCAAATGACCCTGCTCAGAGACTGCAGTTTGCTAACGAAGTGCTTGAGAGGTTTACGAGCTTCAATAACATCTTTTTCTCAGACGAGGCACACTTCCACCTAAATGGACATGTCAATCGACAAAATTGCAGATACTGGAGTGACACTAACCCGGACTTGAAGCACCAAAAACCTTTACACTCGCCCAAGGTTACTGTATGGGCCGCATTGTCAGCCAGCGGAATCATTGGTCCATATTTTTATGAAGATCAGAGAAACCGCGCCGTCACCGTTAATACAGAGCGATACATTGTGATGCTACAGAATTTTTTTGCTCCAGCATTACAGGACTTCTCAGGCTTTAATCGAAGCTCTTGGTTCCAACAAGATGGGGCAACATGCCACACCTCCAATGACTCTATAGCAGCACTTCGTGAAATTTTTGGTCAAAAAGTCATATCCAAAAGAGGTGACATTCACTGGCCACCCCGCAGCCCGGATTTAACTCCAATGGACTTTTACCTTTGGGGATATCTCAAAAGTAAAGTTTACATCAGCAACCCAGTGTCTATTGAGGAATTAAAAGAAAATATACGCGAGGAAATGCAGAACATTTCACCAACCACTTGTCGGGCGGTCATGCAAAATTTCCGTTCCCGGTTACAGGTGTGCCAGGATGAACAAGGGTCACATTTGAATGATGTTATTTTTAAAAAGTGAAATCCTAATTTGTCTACTTTATTATTAAATAAACAGTTTTTCACTAAAGTAGCATTTGTATTTTTTATAACCATTTTAAATGTTAACGGACTTTTGGTCCACCCTGTAATATGATAATATTGTACAGTTGGATCAACTATGAAGGTAACAAGCGTTCACGCCCGCCGTCGCGCCGGTCGGGCTTGTTACCTCTCTGGGTCAACACAGTAAGTACAAACAAACCCTACACTAGCACTCCGGTTCAATAAAAATTTCATTCTGTGATCCCTTCTACGAATAGATGTAACAAAATTACCATACAAATATAACGGTAGATCCTGAGCTAGGCTGTGGGCAGTGTAAATAAATAATTGTAATTCTTAATAAAACTACCCTCAGTGTAACGGGAAGCAGTAACTTGCACGTGGTGCAAACTATGCTGGTACTTGCGGTGGGTTTATGATGTTTTGATATTTTGATCTCTCTCTGATCTGGATCACAGATTTTCTTTAGACTATAATTTTCACAGACTTCCTTTTGACAGTCTATGTAGTATCTACAGTGTAGACTTAGCTTGTACTTAACTAGATATTTGTTATTATTATATTGATTTTGGCCCTATGTTTTTCGGCAGTGGGTAAAAATTGACATTGGGTTAGAGTTAACAGTTGGAGCACGAAGACCTTAAAAACAAGTGGATAAACACTTACTGTGATCCATAGCATGTTTTTATTAAAATTCGTATATTAATAAATAATTTCTTACTCTTTCTGTCGTTAAAAATAATGTAAGTTATTTAATTACATAACTATAAAACATTTATTAAGAAATTATTTTAACTTATTTTAAGCACCATTAGTTCTATAATCCTGACTAGGAATATGAAAACTCTGTCAAGAGGACGCCATTGGTAGTTTATAATCTGTTTTATGGAGTTCGCTACAAAAATAAGTTAAGTAAGTACTATTTATTTCCGCAAAATGGCGAGGGTTTTTATATCCCTGGTCAGAGTATACTTAGTTTCCTTCTAATGGCACTGAAAGATCAAGACTGCTTATTCGTGGTAGCGTTCAAAGATAGAGCCGTCAGTAGAGATGGACCGTAATGACCGGACACTTTACATAATTTGGCGATCGGCTGACCCCAACCAGATGCGATATAAGCTTACCTCCAATGTTTGGTCAAATATTGTAAGAGTGCTTCTTTTTTCTCTAAACAATTTTCGATATATTTCAGAAGAGACATTTTGAAGAAACCAGTAAAATTAATTTCAAATAATTGTGTGGTATTAAATGGCGATAATTACTTGATTCGTACGTTTTTATACGATTAAAGAAGCAGAAACCCGTACATTACCTTGCAGTCTTCAATTAATTACTACATCTCCATTTTAGAAGTTAACTCGAAACAAAAAAGATTCGTATTACATTCGCTTATATTAATATAATATTCATTAAAACCAAAAAGTAAAGTGAATAGGTAAAAACTGTACATTTGCAAGGAGTATACGCAGCGGGAACCGTCAATCAACGTCTTCGATCGATCGAAAAGTTCCTGTTTTATACGCGTAGGTACCTACACAATAAGAGCGGTTTGTTAGTAACAATTGGCTAGCGGAAAATAAAACACAAATATATCTCATACAAATAAATACCTTATTAAAAAATAAAGGTAACGTATTGAACAGTTCCTAGAAACCTAGTTAAACTGGGCATGATAATTGGTAATATAATTATATAACTTGCAAGTTGCAACTAGACTGGTTTAATTTTGTGTCCGCTTTCCGCTCCCGCAGCGCTCCCTACACAGAAAGCCCATATATTATTATAAGTATTATCAAACGAGAATCGATCGAGCCCCTTGATAAAAAGTAGATGAAGTTTAATTGCGGCATACAAATGCATTTTTGACATTTTTTGTTAGAATTTTAAGAATTCTTCGCAGTTGCCGATGTTGACAGGTTTTAGTATTTCGTGTTGTGGCAGAACTGGCAGAATCATGCTTATGAAATGAATAGTTAAATAAATTCAACATTGAAATTATTTTTTGCTATTAATTATTGTTTTTATATGTTTTCAAATGGACATCGCTTGTAGTAAATAAGTTCAAAGATCATCATAATAAAAATCTTTTTACATAAAGTTACCCATAATTAAGTATTTATCCAATTTAATGAATCCTTTCTCTTATGCGTAAATTTTTAAATGTCTGAATTTCCAAGACGTAATTTTAAAATTAACAAAAGTAACGGAAATTACGTTATAAATACCTTCGCCAGCGGTCTAAACACAATTTTCTAAATGTAATAGTTACCGATATAGATCCTAGTCCACCAAAGGTTTATCGGAACGACCTCAAGGCGTTTTATGAGACATAACCGTCCGGCTCCTGGACTATCTGATGCATTTTTAGAGGAATCGATTTTGGGTTAAGACAATGGCTTTGTGGTTGGGTGTAAGAGGCGAGCGAAAGCGCTGCTATGTTAAAAATTTATTCATTCGTTTCAAAATAATTTAAAGACAATTAAATTTTTGTATTAAAATATACAAACACATGATTCAGAAACGAGATTTTTAAACAGGTTCAACACAGCAGACGATCCACCATATGGTAAGTTATCTCCGTAGATTTTAAACACCAGCAATATCGGAGATTCTGAAGGTGGTAAGACTCCGTGCAGACAGCCTGGGGTGCTACCACGCCTTTTCTTACGTACCTATTTCTGTCGCAAAGGTAGGTACCAACACTTGCATTGCTATGTGTTTTGGTTTGAAGGGTATAATAGAGCCAACATAATTACCGGCATATCAGATATTCCAGTGCTCAAGGTTTGCAGTGCATCAAAAACCCTCTAAAAATATTATAATGGGGTGATATGTCTATGTGCGACGGTGGCCCGTTTTCTTGTCTGCTCGCCTTGTACAGTCGACCACTACCTAAAGTATATCATCTGTCAAAACCTATTAAATCTCCACCTTATGCCTACGCAATATGGTATATTTCAGATTCTCAAATTTTAACGTTTTGTGTAGGTTGACCTGTGGTCGACTGTACAAAGAAGAAAAGAAGGACGTCGCTAAAGTGCAGCCGACTTTAAGAAAAGGGTCAGTCGCTTCCTGTCGGAATACGAGTTCTCTACAAAAAAAAGGATCTTTTTGAGTAAATGTATCCAGCAGAGCTTTCATTTAGATTAAGTACAATTTATAATGCATAACTTTTCGCTTTGCTCTGATCAATATCGTCATCATTACTTTATAAAATTAATATAACTTTATTTGTATTCGCTATTCGCTTCCGTTTGCTCCCAACGTTCAGAAAGCAATCGAGTTCGAATCCACAGTTTTTAGGATTAGGATCAATGATACTTGCGGTTTCTTGTGTGTCATTTCAGGTCATTGCTGCTTTTTTCTTTCAATTCTTTGTGGGAATCGTTTTATTTTATTACCAACAAGTGCTGGAATAGAAAGCTTTGCGATTGTTTTAAACTTTTTAGGACAATAACTGAAATTCTAAAAGTATTTAGTATCTGAAGAACAATAAGTGAGAATTTTAATAAAACGTTTAAGACGTAAATTGCAAAATGCATTCTTTCTACATTTGCATTTCTCTTTATATATTGTATACTAAAATCAAACAACATAAGTACTTCTATACAAAATATTTATAATAAATTATATGTTCATAAATGCGTAGATAATGTTAAAATAGTAATATATTTATGCTAAAATGAAACCCGCAAGCGGAGCTGGTCGAGAAATTCTAGTCTAACGATAAATCGAGATATCGGAACACGGCGGGCCGCTCGTAAAAGTGACCCCTGCATCTACAAAACCATTTCAGGGGTCAAGATGAGCACTCCCGCACTAAAGGATAGTCCTATTCAATAATTTATACAATTGATAAATAATAAGTAGGGAATGACTACCACGGCCCACGTTTTATTTTTATATCTTATACTTACATATATAAGTAGGTAGATAGTTCCGTCAGAATATGTCGATGTCGGAGGACTCAAACTTCCTTACATTTCATAAACAGAGCAAAAAATGTGAAAATATTGACAGGTATTTAGGACACCTAAATAGTAATTTTAAAGATTAGAGCCCACGCAGGTCACTGCTGTATTAATCAAATTTGAGGGGGTCAAAGTGTCCCCATACATATCTACTAGGGCGTTTTTGTTATCGTTTTCGTATACATAAATGATAACTAAACCATTACTGAAACAATATTTTCACTATCGATTGAAGAAATTCAAGAAAATTGTAAAAAATATTGATCCTCCCTGTGCAAATACTGTGAAGTCTTTGTTTGATGTGGAAGGCTTTTCAACGATCTACGCAATTATGACCCTGTTTATGAAACGTAGGTAAGTTTGAGTATCGTACATGACATACGCGAGTTAACGGTCCAACTGAATAGTACGTGTGTTTTAAATGCCAAATAAAATATTTTTTGTCTGTGCTTCTGTATAAAAATTTCAACATTGTTTCACTCGCAAAGTCGTAATGAGCTAAAGCATTCCTCATCCACAATGCAAAAATTACGCCGTTTCGAATCGAGAAACCGTCACCCGATTCCATAATCGATCAATTAAACTGCCTCTCTCAATTCAGGTATTCGAAAACGAAATAAATGTCCGAGCACCTAACGCCTTTGATTCGAATTTTTTCGCACGAAATCGCGCGAACAATCGCATCCTGTATAATAATATCGGATAATACAGCTTTTTGTCGGATCGTCTTTTCTATATGATTGCACATTTTACTAAACAACGCGTCGACACTAACTCCGAATGGCATTCCTTTTCCGACGCAACTTTTAATTTTGATCCCAGCAATATCTGTTGTAATACCATTACTTCAGATCCCACTTTCCCTTACATGTGCTATCTAGACAGTTCTATATTGAAGTGCTAATAATTCGACTTTATGGTGGTTTGTATTTAGGTTCATTATTGGATGGTTCGATGTTACATCGCAGATAGGTTGTAAGGTCACAAATGAAATACTCAAAAAAGGCGTTCTATCTCATATAAGGTGGATTCAGTTCTTCATAATGGGCCTGCTGCATTGTTACGGATGCCTCGTATTGAGTGAGCCTGTTATCAGAAAATACCTTTTAGGAAAAAGGCGTGAGTAGGTATTTGATTTCCATTTCGTTTTGACGCGAAGATGTCGTTCTGTGAGCAGATCATTGTTCGCGTGTCTTTGTGCATTTACTGCCCTTTGAATGTTTTTTAGAATTGGAAATAGGCATCTATGATTTTGCTATTTCGATTAGGTGTAGCTATACGGCTTAGTTTCGTTTAGACATGCGCGCGTAAATGTAGTAACAAAAACTGTAAGTTTATTATAGATATATTTATGGAGAACGGTGCCGAAATAAAACATAAACACATTAATTATACTTCCAAGAAAACTGTGTAATCCTTCTAAAAGTTCCAAGGTGGGGGCGACGACGCGAAAAATCCCCAGCGACTCGTGTTAACCCCGACACCAGTTTATGGCGGTCTTAATGACAGTCTGGCCGGTTTTAATGACAGTTAATGACAGCTAACGAGTCCCTGACGTTTGCCTTAACAACTTCCTACTTTCGTCTTTCAGCCACTACGATGACAACCGTTTTGAAAGAACTTTGATCAAAGATTACGGTACCGTTTTTTGTTAAAGATTCCAATTAGATTAGTATGCCTACCTATACCTACTATAAGGAATAGGTACCAAGTATATTAGGGAAAGACGCTAATGTAAATATTTACTTATTTTGACAATACTCGTATATTCTCCTACCAATAGTATCGAATATATTATATTGTAATATTATAGTTTTTCAGAGACATTCAGTCAGTTAAATGTCAACCGTTGAATATGAAAATTATCACTTTTAAAATATATTAGGGTTGCAGCGTCTAAAGCAATTAATAGTAAGAATATTTGTAAGTACGAGTATAAAGGCCGTACTGTAGATGTGTCTTGAGTACGGACAGTCGTAAAGGCAAATTGGATTTTTTCCGTGACCCTCTCAACATGGGGCGGATTTAATTATTGTTTTATTACGTGTTGAGAATAGAGGGGTTTACGGTAATGTTGATGACAATTCGACTCTGCATCAACCGGTACAAACATGAAACAAATTTTCATTTCCTTTTTGATCTCATCTTCTATAGCTACTCACACATAGGTAATAGAAAATCTCACAAATGTATAATCTCTCCTTAGGTGTTTTATGCACATTTAATGTAATTGACGCTTAGTTAATTTTATGCACTTGGTTATTGCAGCTATAATACAGTCAAATAAACATACGTATTTGATGGAACTTTCACGCTACCATTAAAATAATCGTAAATACCTGAAATATAACTTACCATTAAAGATCAAGTTACTGCGAGATAATATTAGATATAAACCTAATACATTACTAGAGTGAATGAACCGTAAAAGGAATGTTGCATATTTTGAACAAGTACTCGTAATGACTTTAGCGTAGACGAAAGTATGTCCGCCTCCTGGATAAAGGATTTCTGGTTTGACTGCTGATCGGAAACGTGAATGAATGAACGCGAATGAAGAAACGCATTTCTAGTATACAATTTCATATAAACAAATCGTTTCTCACTTTTTCTAGAAAATTGAAAATTGACCATTATATTATTATATCCCCTATATTATTATTTAAACAACAAATCCTAAAACTTGTTACATCTGTAACAGTTTGTAGGTTGTTATTTGCTCACAACCTTTGAGTACAGATCCCAATAGCTCGAGGTCCGATTATTACTTAGCCGGTTTTTAAAATATAATTGTAACCATTTCTCAAACAATAAATATATTTATAAACACAATACCGTGTCATCATAGTTTACCCACCGTTCTATTTAGAATAGACTGTAGGTTGTATTATATGTTTATTGTTTATCCTTCTCTTAACCAAGCGCCATGAATCAACCGCTCAATCGTAAGAACCTTTATATGAATTGATGGTGTGACCTTTGCATACTCGCTAGCAATAAACTACTCACAATTCGCATGGAGTATTAACATTATCTGTTTTGTTTTGACTCTACTGACTGAACACATTGCTTGCAATTAGTAATTTTCCGAAAAATATAATTTCACTATGAATAAAAATAACTTGGAAAAATATTTTGACCTAATTCTACATATTATCCAATAGAGTCATAACTTTGCATACTACGCGGTTCTGATAATATGCATTTAGCTATACCTATTTATTTTGTAGCTTTTGGAAAAATAAAGAATAAAATGAAAACTTCTTTGTACGCACGTGTCTCTACTAGCAAAGAATTTAGGACTTTTGTCAATTATAGATACTTCTAATTTATTTTTTTCAATTCTCAAGTAGGTACGTGTAAAAGAAAGTTTAAAATTTGGTTCCCAAACTCAATTTAAGTGTCGTCTGACGACAGTGGATATGGATATATGGTGTCCCAAGAGTATCGACAGTTAATTATTGGTTTTTCATATTTTTTAATAGGATGGCGTACATACTGTACACATCCATAAAATCCGGCAGTTTTTTTCATTTATGCACAGAGTTTTCAATGGTAAACTTCTAAATTTTATGGTACAGTGGAAGACACGTCAAGCTATAGTCTATGGAACAATGGCGGAATAAGTTTTTGTTATTATAATTTCTTGCCGATATTGACAAAACTATTGGGCCTAACCACAATCGAGACCACAAACATTTCTACCAATTAACTTTGGTATGGATGTGTCAAATAAATTAAAACGACAAAGTATATGCTACTGAACCAAGCTAGTTCCAATATAGAAAATATTCAACTTGATAAGTCAATCCACATAACAATAAATCTATGCTAGACTTATTTTGCATCAAACAAAATACAATGAAATTCAGAGCAGACTCCTACCTGCGTGTGCCAAAAAAGATTCAAAAATAAATAGATTACTGATATTCCACGTCCATAAGTTAAACTTCCTAGTTAAATGTCACGGAACAAGTTATCCACATGCAAATAGGGCAGTTAAGTCGAACCGTCCTGATTAAAACTGCAGATCATAACTGAAATGGCTTGAGAGTTAACGCTCCGTTTAACATCAGTTAACTTTAGAGTTATGACGGTAATTGATGCAATGGGCTGTAGCTCGCTTATTTAACTAGCTAGAATTTTTGCAACACATTATTTTTTCTTGTAACATAGAAAACCGATAGTTTAGATTCTATGTATATTTTATAAATACAAAAGTAGATAGAAAAAGAAATATATTGACTTAGCGAATTGTAACTCAATATCAATTGATTTATTAAATTAATCATTCCTATTATTGAATATAATATTGACATTTGTGATATTATTTATATAATAAATTTTCTAACAGGTTTATAATAAAAAAAAATCAAATATTCTTAATTTCACAGTGACTGCATTACGACGTTTGTCACTGTACAGGGGTGCACAATCTTTGTTCAGATAAAAGGAAATTAAAAGGAAAACGGAATGTGACTAAAGTTAATACAACTAAAATAGTAAATATACTATTATTACTGTAATTTGTACCTTTCCTATAATCGTGTACAATCATAATTCTATCTATCAATCTATCTAAAATTCTAATACCTATACGAACACCTCTATTTTTGCAAATGTCATTTTATTACTACGTATTTTATTAAACTTAGCTACAAATTTGACAGAGGTTACACTAAACACAATTATTAATAAAACACACCACGAATTACAAAAAAATATTAAGTATTTAAAAAACATTGCAGTTTAAAAGTGCTAACCAGAAGATGCTAACTTGGATTGATCTCTGTTCTTCACAAAAACTTAGTAACATTAATACCAAAAACATCTGTAATTATATCATTCAAATAACTAAATACCAGTACACTAAACCCATACATAATGTTTGATCTCATAATCAGCAATACATATTTATTTACAGCTAAGTTAGAACAGCGAAAAAAAATTGCAAGTGGAAGAAAAACGGTTCAGAGTGTTCTTGACAAATAAGTCCAATAAAACAACGGAGTATTGGCTTAGGAAAAGTCACTTTATCAGACGCCCGCGCCGTGGCGTACGAAACATATTACGAGGGCAGTCGTGTAGCAGAGAGGCGAAGCTGCTATTTCATGAGCACAAGTGCTTCTCTATCAGAACAACTTTTAAACGGAGATTTTTTCATATAATCGCAACTAAACCAAATGTGTTAAAATACTTAGGTATTTCAATGTTCAACTTACATTTTGCTTAAATGATAATATTAGAACATTATTAGATATGAACAAAGAATAGACGCAATACTGTTGCATTGTCTACACACACACCCTCACCCTCTCTCTCTCTGTCTCTCTCTCTCTCACACACACACACACGGTCCCACAAATACGATTTCACGTGATTTAGAGTAAAACCTCTTGTTAAGCCTCTTTTTATATAAATAATCAAATGACTTATTTTCACATTCTTTGCTCGCAATTCATGGTTTTTCAACAACCTGCCCAGCTAAACAGTAGGACAATTATAGTTTTACATTGTAAAGAAAATAAATTCAATGATCTATTAAAACATAAAACTAAAATTTTAAAAAGTATCTCTAAATAGAAATCCCACTGCTGAAAAACAGTTTTCTTGTCCGACCTTTTACTTCCAGTTCGTTTCGATAAGGTTTACCCCTCAATAAATAATTTGGCACCGTATTAGCATATGTCGATTTATCTCGCGAGTCGGGCTAGAATTATTATTTATAGCCCGAGCCAACCCCAGCCCTAACAGTACATATGTTAACTAAATCCGTTGCGATGTATGAAGATTTTCCTTAGACTAAGGAGAAATAGAGACCGAGGCAGAAGCGCCACGAGCTTGTTCAGCTTGACTGAACTAATAGAATATTCCAGTAAAATATTCCAAAATTACGACAGGATTGCGAAAAATAACTTGTATGGAAACCGAGTGGTACATTGCACCTTAAATAATAAGTAGGAAGTAGGAATCAGACTTATGTCTGATTTTACAGTCGACGCAAAGTTAATAAGACCTAAATATTGATTATTTTTTCTTGATGTCATGGATCCATTGATCTACTGAGAATGATTCCTTTTAGTCTAGGTCGAATCTCGGTGTCTTTGATGTTATTGTTATACGTATTGTATCTAAACTTACTTTTTTAAAGATTTATGTTACTTAGATAATTGTCTCGTCTATTTAACTAATGCTTGAGTATTCTTTTACAACAGTTACTTACACGTACTTACAAGGTGTCCTCAGACACCTCGACTACGAATTCACTTGGGAATTTCTCTTTGATTATCGAAGTTTGATGTCTGAGCCCAAATTCGTGGTTTGAATTAGCATTTTCCAATTTGTTTAACCAATGAATTCTATTAGGCGCTTGTTTCTTGTTTCTTCGTAGGTAAATTTCTTTGATACTGAAAATGACTATTTTAGAACTAAGTAAGTAAGTTCTAAATAGTATCTAATATCCATTTGTTTTAATATACTATGAGATATTAGTTAATCTAACTTAGCACCAGATTTTGTTAGAAATTTATTAATGTTTTTCTACAATTAAACAAGATTGCGCTTTTTAAGAACTTCATACATTGTTTTAACATTGTGACTTATGAATTTAAATAGATGACTTTCCCTCCTCCCTTCTGTACACCGAAGAGAGGTAAATGTAGAGACACCATGAGCACCATAAGACAAAACGGCGTCGATTAGCAATGACGTGCGACATGACACCTGACAACTGAGTTATTAATGGCATTAGCCGTGGCCTATCTGAATGATGGAGTTAATTAAAATCAAACAATTTGAATATTTCCCCCCTTACGCGCTAAAGGGGTGCTTATCACTTTTATTTCATGTTAATGAAAGCTATTTGTTTGATTAATACAATTAAACTAGCTGCAAAAAATATAGGTACTAAACAACAAAAATGTTTAGTAATTAACTTACTAATGATTAAATTTACGAGTAAGAACGTTTAAAGCAAACAAACAAACAAATCGTACTTCTGTTTTCTTCCTCTAATTTGTAGTAGAGAAGCATTTTAGAACATTACTGAGAGTCTTCCAGTTAGATAGATACAATTAATGAAATATATATTCTTTATTAGTAATTCCATCTTCAGTAGACGGATAACACCTTCTTAAATAATAAAATTAAAAGCACAGTAGCATTTTTAAACACCGTATCATGTCATGTCTTAAATGTCGAGGCACGAGTTTACTTGTCAAAAGACGCCGACGGAACAATCGTTACGTTGTCCATTAATCAGAAGCACAACTGAGAGCTGGAGATAGTTAATCAAAGTATCACAATATGGCGACTATAATAGAAATATGAATATTTATAAGAGAATTAGACGCGGCCAGACGCGGCGACAAGACGGTTGATTTGAGACGGTGCCGTTTACCTTAATTGTTCCCGGGAGCTTAGCTTTTTTATGTTTTGTTGTTTGTCTGGGCTGTGTATATTGTACAATAACTTACATACATACCGCAACAGATTATTTACCGACAATCTCTATAAAATATTTGGGCTAAGTATTTTTTATATATATCTATATTATAAGTCAGCAAAATTAATAAAAGGAGCGTGAGCTTTTTAAAATTACTTTAGACCGCCCTGTGTCTTTGTCAAAATCTAATATTTACAAGAGTTGTATAAGTGTTTAGCAGGTAGGTACCCTTGCAAGGACGGTACTCTTTATTTAAAATTACTTCAATTAAAACTCAGAAGAACTATGCCAAAAACATAAACAATAGAAATCCTGGTTTAATAATATGACGTTGGTCATCCAACGTTGGGATCAATTCACTAATCCTCGGACTAATAGCCGGGAGGGCCACGTTGACTTCATTTGCCGACACTTTTCCAACCACGCCAAATGCAACTCTCAAACTTGACCACAAAGTTTAAATTCAAACAGGGGTGGAGGTGTTTTCCAAAATAATTTTTAGGGTGCCAGAGAGCGTTTCCGTTGAAATGTGAAAGCATTTCTGTGTAAGATTATGATATTAGGAAATGCAGTGCTGTAAAGCTATAGTTATGGCTGTGTAAGAAACATTAAATTTTATATACCGCGGTTTAACAAAAAAACAGCCGATCGCTCAACTTTTTGATATTTTTTCACATCTTTGAATAGTATTGTTCAAATTTTTAAAGGTAAAGTTTTTCTTAAATCGTTATTTATCGCATAAATATACGACCTGCGAAATAACTAACAAAATTCTTTGAATTCTCCTTATCACCGTGAATTAATAACAAAATGAATCCCCGAATTCTCTTATTAAGTGTAAATAAATTATTCCCGCCCTACTAATTGGAGCTTTTAAACATTTTTTGTAAAGAAACAAAGGAATTTATGCAAAACACTCGGCGCGGACAAATTAAAAGTACGAAAGAAAAAAGTATAAATTAATGCACCCAATACGCGTCTGTTTTAATTATGTCGAGGAAAGATTGTTTTAATATGGATAAGACTTGAGAGAAAAATACAAGAGATGGACATAATAATTACCAACAGGTGTTTTCGGGGAAATATAGATTGTATTTAATATAATTATATAAAATTTAATGTATCAGTTTTGAAATATTACTCAAAGAATTAAAAGGAAGCGGCTAAAGAATATCCACAACATGCTTCTAATTCGACCTCTTGAAAGTGTAATTGTCAGAGTTCAAAAGTCTTTGTAATTGAGACAATAAATCTGAGCTTTTGCTAATTAGACTCATCGCACCTATATACGAGTATACTTATTTGAAATGACAACCCCATATTATAATTACGTTCCGCGATTATGGACTTAGAAGTTATAATTTTTTAATTGTTTCCTTGCCTAACTCCCACTTCGGGTCTAGATTTTTGCCTTTTACGTCACTATTTATGTCACTTGTAAAATAAGAAAATAAAATACTACCGATATTAAACTTATTACTAGATACCTAATGGCTACCTACATAGGTATCATATAAAACCTATGGAATATCACAGGCATCTTATAATTGCATTTTGCACAATGAGGCGGTTTCAGTACGAAGGGAACAAAATTGGTCTGCAGATAGGTTATCTGTTCGCTCATTATCTATTTTCTGTTATTGTAATCGATAATGTCGTTATCTTATATCGTATTATTGTGCTTTATAACGTGATAAATATATTAATGCCAATATATCAACTTATTTTCTTGGGAATTCGAAATTACCTACATCTGGTAATTTCGAATTCCCAAGAAAATAAGTTCATATCCTCACTTACTTGTTGATAATGCACGTTTGATTCGACTTGCGATCTAAAACTCTAGAGGAAGAATTCATTATCCGAGATGTAATATACTCGTATAGTCAATGAAAATTAATACTACTTACTCGTTGATGTCTTTTATATGGTAAAATTGAATTTCATAAAAAAATATCTATAATATGTATGACAGAAGTGTTATAAGTAACTTATTACAGTGACTATTATATTTCAAAACTACTAAGGAATACAGGCCAAGTGCGAGTCATGTCTCGCTCTATTAGGGATCCGTATACCAAGTCTATAATAGTTTTGAGCAAAAAAGGTATTCTTGTTTTGCTTATGACAATTGACAATCCATTACATGTAACAAGTTTTAGTATTCGTTAATTAAATGAGGTATAGAACCATATTCTAGACAACTTTCAAGTAAGATAAGTCTGGAAAAAAGTGATTTAAAATTTTAAAAACATATAATATTCGTCATCTACTTGATGAGCCCTAAGTAGCAAGTCAGAATTACAATTTTTTCTGACACGATTCCATCGCTAAAATATAACTCTACAATATTTAAACTTCAATATTTATTCGGTTTTAGGTCAAAGTATACATGATGTACGAGTAAGTATGTAAAGTTTTGAAGATAGATTGATTATTCAGTTTAGGCGCTATACCCGCTACCCGCATGACAAACGCACGATGGAGCAATAGAGGTCGGTCCGTTATCACATCCGGGTAAGGATCCCTAAAATTGAAAAAAAATATCTTACCGATACTATAATTCAAGTTCGTTTAGATTTATTGTATGTCAATTATTTTGTTGTTACTAAAATATATTTTTAGGTAAATATTTACTCGTACGTACGTACATTGCTAAAACAAAACGAGGCCGCACGGTCATGGTATAAAGCGGCGTATTATATATTTTACTCTAATCCTCTAACTAAAGCGATCCCAGAACGAAAGTGAAAAGCATATTGTCCGTCACAAAGAAGAAATCTCATTCGTATGCTAACGCTCTATAGAAAAGGGGGAACAGACATATTTTTCAACCTTTTCACTGGCATTTTGATTTTAAAAGCTACGAATATTTGTGTAAGTAAAGTACTTGTAAGCATAGAACCGTATTAATATCAGTATTGTAAACTCTACATCTGTTTAAATGGTGTAAATAAATAACTGTTTTAAAACTTAGAGTCTGCTTCAGCATCGATACAAAACAATCAGCAGAATAATGTATTGTCGAAAAGCTGCTTAGCGGAACTCGTTTAGTTATCGGGTCTGAAAGTGAATTCAGGTACTTTGTTACATCCTGTATACTGATTTATAACAAACCTGCCTGCAACATCGACTAGTATCGTCGATAAATCTCATAATACAATAGTATCAAGTAATTACGACTTACCTAGTAAGGGACAATAATCGGAACTGCGCGATCGGATCGATTCGAAACATCCCGATGCATCGATGCCTTATTCGATGGTACTGCTTTATTGTTATTGTTTTAATCAATGTATTTGCATACGGTAGTTAGTTATGGATCGAAAGAATTTGTAACTGGGGGCCTTTAGAAGAGTTATGGCGCCGATATTCAAATTATGTTTATTATAGTTTTGTTTTAGTATTGCATGTTCTATGAAACAGAGTTCTTACTTTAGTTGTTATTATGGTCTTGGAGATTTAATAACCTGTCTGTTTGTACAAAGACTGTCAAATAAAAATATCACCCCCATTACTTGTTACTGTGAACCTTATCACACTTGCTTCCACGATATTATAAACTCATGCCTGGCCGTAGCCAGCAGCATTATATCACGGAACTCATTTGGCGGGGCTGCCGTATCTGGCCAGGTGATTTTTCATGAAAAGTTCTATATAGCCGGGAAACTCGCTGGAACTTGTAAGCTAGTCACGTGCTTCTAAAGTGCGAAGAGGGGGGTTGATAAGTATAAGTACCTAGCTAGAGACATGAAGGTATTCGAATAAATTTCATGGGTATGAAGCTGATATTTTTATGAAGACATTCGTATTATGAAGTCTGCACTTATATCAACGGGCATTTTATAAGAAAATAAATATAACGCATCGACATTATACACTTTGTCAATAATCATAATTTTATTATATTTATTTTATTGTAGTTTAATCATAATTAATTATTGGGACAAATGTGTATGTTAATGTATGACTCTCTTTTTGAATAAGGGTTGTAAGTTGTTGTAAATACTATCACTATCTTCTTACAATAACATTACTTATGTTATTGTAAGAAGATAGTGATGGTATTTTTTTAAATCTTTTTGTTTTTGAAACTTGAAAACATTGGTAATTATTACATTGTGGAAGTTTGATAATTTTGGGAAATGGTATATGTACTGGAACAATTTTCAAACTGACTGATAAAGATTATGTATGTCAGTAAGCTATGTCTATAGAAAAATTTCACATCAGAGAGGATGGATCTAATTTGTTCGGGCTTAGGTTGGAGTGGCGCTTTTTCATTATTTTCGTCCAGTGTCTTAAGCCAGGGCTTAGTGGACACACCAGTGGAATACAAAACAGTCGCTTGTTTTGGTGGATTAGCCTTCCAGATTTTTGCCTACATTTTGTAAAGACAGTCTAGCTCAATATTTTGTTGGTAACAAAAATGTTGATAAAGAAGGTCGCAACGAATTTAAGTATATTTTATATGGGAGTCCACGATTTTTGTTGAAGGGAGTCGCAGGGTCATGGTGCCTATGACCCTGCGACTGCTCTTGATGTGTATAACGCGTCGGAAATATCTGTGGACCTAGCATAGGGATTATCTTCTATCTTCGAATTGCAAACGTCAAAATCGATATTTTAGTTCATCTCGTTCACTCACATAATTATATCCACACGAACATATTCGTGAGCGTAACGAGTGTTGAATGCTCCAGTATAGGTCCACAGATTTATCCGACGGTCATGGGTCATTTTACGTAGGTACTTCGTTGAATTCTTGATTAATCTAAAGAACGTTAGAAATTATCTGGACTAGTTAAGTTGCAGACACACATGAAGGAAAAAGTCAAGCATAATGTAAGAATAATGATTTTGTTTATAATAGATAGGTGTACGAGTATATGAGTTAGTGTAATCACTTGTAACTCTATTTTTTATGGCGTTAATCAATAAAATTTTCAAGGATATCTCCCGATCGGAATAAGATGCTTATACCATAACCCGATTCGAATAACCGACGTCAAATTACACGCTGCGATGGCGTAATTGTGATTGGATATTGTCTCTTTTTCCCTTTTCAATATTTAGCTGCTTTTTTCACTCTTGAACCTTTGTTTCGTCCGTGAGAACACCCGATCGGAAATTACCATTTTTAGAGATTGGATTATCGGATACCTGGGATTTCGATTTTTTACACGAGCAGCGAAATCGATTCGGGAGTGATCTCGAATGTAGATTGGTTTATAATAAACACGTTTTGGGCGGTGTCAAGCATTGTTTTGGTATAAAGTTGTAAGTTGTTTAACAATTTTGTGACATTAGGGAATAATGTTAATTGTGTCTTAAATGCACTACTCATTCAATGCGTACATTTAGAAACGTTTGGCGTACTAACTGAATTTAATTTGTATCCTTTTAATTATTATTAGTGAGGTAGGGTACATTTTCCATCAATACATTTTTTTTTAAACAGTCTGAACATTACATAAGAGATGGAAAACACAGTTGTAGTATATTAAGCGATGTGACTATTAAGTAATCTAAGATAGATTTAAATCGGAATTAACTTACCGGCTGTTGACGGATGCCGCATTGCCCACACCATCTACCGACGGCTTTCTGTAACAAGAAATGATTTCATTGAAGGTCAATAATATACATAACCATAATTTGGTGAGTTCAGAGATTGGAGGATCTTATCTTATCTTATGATAGAGGGCCGGCAATAACCCAGGATCTTTTGTGCCTACCCCATTTTACACACTGGTCATCTTAGTGTGCAGGTTTCCTCACGATATTTTCCTTCACCGCTGAGCAGTCGGTAAATGTAGGTAAGTCTTCGATAAATACGAAAAACTCATTGGTACATGCCATTGCATGGTTTCGAACCCGGACCGATGTCCTATCCACTGTGCCACCGACGCTCTCAGGGATTGGATATTGAAACAGGTAGCAAACATAGGGTATTTTCATCCCACTACAGTGCCGGATATGATCACAAAGGCACGAGAAATCTTTATTCTTTAGAAATTGCAGTCCACACAACTTTATATGTAAAAGGTTTTGATTAGTTTTATAAATTAATTCAGAAATAAAATTTTAAACTGTCTGTCAGTCAGGATATCTAATGAGAGGTGTTTAAATAAAAGCTAAGTAAGTAATTACTTACAGCCAATAAGGATCAGGTAAACTCGACGGATGTGGCCCATAATGACTAGGGCCCAAATGGTAAGGACCACAGAAGTTCACCATAGGTACGGCGTACATCTTTCAAATGTTCATTTGCAATAAGTGCACTTTTCTTACTTTACCCGAAAACGCTGTGATGGTTGTAAACAATCACACTTTTTTGCCTATAGGATCTTACTTCTGGGCAAAGGCTTCCCCTAAATAAAAATACCCTCAAAATTTTTAACGGAAAACACTACATTTTCTTTTACTTAAAATAAAAAACAGATAAAATGATGTCTCTTTTGTCGACTCATCTTCGTAAACAAAGTGCATGGCAAAGGTAGCCAGATTGTAGTCAACAAAAACTTCACATTCCAAATTCAAAATCCACCGCGACCGTCACTAAATGCAGACTAGTTGACAGAAAAGCCGCGGAGGCTCGATCGCGACCGAATCGAATGGTACAATACGTCCACTTAGCGACCCACAGATGTCGTTAGCGCCCGCTGCGCTCGCGCCGCGCAACATGCAGAGATTCGAAATTAGAACATGTTTCTTTGAAAATTTGGTGGTAACAATTGTTATAATTATATTGGCCTTTTCAAACTGTTGCTTTGATTTTCCTTCCAAATTGCTTTTAAGTGCCATTAGAGGATTTTAATTATCAGTGTAAATAAACCTATACTTATGTATTTACTAAATTTTTAAGCATATAATTGTGTCAATTAAAACTTAACTCGATTATATTTACATCTAAGAAGACGCTTTTATATGCAGGCTGGAACAGCTAAGTGTTAATAGGTGATAAGTAATTAATGGCGATGTGTATTTTCGCTTGTTCCTAGTACAAACCAAGTTATTTACACTATACATAATTATATCGTAGTACATGCAGAATTAATTGTATTACAAATATGTTTTCTGAATTATAACATTTTCAGGCTAGTGGGACTACGAGTAATTGTGGGACAATGTAGGTGGTACCACGAGTCACACACCAATATAATAACCGTTCTACTAAGGAGTTCAAAGCTTGTACTTATTTAAATTGTAAAAAACACATTTAAGTGAACAGTAAGGAAATGAACAAGATCTTTTTTGGCTATTTAACATGATTATTCACGCTTCGTGAAGTGCTATCTTTCGTGTTTGGTCGACATTCCTGACGACATGTATTGATACTTGACTCTACTTTACTATTTACTTTCTTCTTGTATATCTCAAAATGGTATAAAAATATAAATCATATTAAATAAACATTTGTTATACTTCATGAAATCATATCTAGGCGGTTCTGATGAGAAATAAAATTAACATTTTAATGTTTTCCGCAGTTCTTTAGAAATATGTATATTAGTTACTTTAGGAATATGAACTACTGAAGTACTGCTTTGTACTTCTCGTGTATAATTTGTTTGCATCCTAATTAATCTGATTCGCTAACGGCCACTGCCCTCAACTGACGACGGGAAAATATTTAATCAGTCGAACGAAAATATATCTGATCAAAACGCACCAAGCCTACTACACAAATCCAATAATACATCGATCACAACACAAATCGATCCACCAATGCAGTCGGCAATCATACCGATTTACTTTCGGGCGATCCGATTCCGATTTACTTCCCGATTGTTGTCGCCGTCGCAGAGCTAGCGGCGAGATCAAAACGCACCCGCAGTGCCATTAGTCAAGGGCCATGCTACCGCAGTTTCGGTTTTTGTTGAAAGCTAGTTTAAATATCTAATAGGTATACCAGTACCAACTATTAAACACATAATATATCTAATTTCTTTAACTGCCCTTTGAAAAATTGACTAATAAACTGACTGAGCTTTAAAAAACAACAACATCTTTTCAGAACAATTAAACGACTTCAATTGATAAAAAAGTATTGCAAGGTATCATTGCCCAGAAAATTATTTACGCAATCAACACATCAGTACGAAATGTCTTCATGTAAAGTACCGAGGCATCCGAACAAAAACATTGAGAACTCCCACATCGCGAGTTTCCGAGAAAACTCCTTAAATCTCCAAATTCCACGATTAATCGAATAAGGAGCGTCTGATCGATCGAGTCATTACGAATAAACAGTCAGTCACTACGATATTTTTTGTGTCACATATCGTACAAGACTATAAATAATATAGGTACTTAGGTATCTATAAAGTTATATTAATATTCTAATAATTTGGCATAAAATTCACTTTTTAGCAACCAAAACAAACAACAACTACTTAGAGGAGCCCAGAAGGATTGGATAAATTTCTAAAATCAAAACTTTCTTGTTATCAAATTACACTATTCCCTAAGTTTCGGAATCTAGTTCGAAGTTTCGAATTTGGATCGCGTAGGCCTGCGCTCGTCGCGACGCGCCACGTGCGAGTGCGGTGACATTGCACGCCCTCCGGAAAATTCGCAAGACCCCCTTGCACCACTTTATTTACGTAACACATTCGTGTGGGTGTGTGCGTAGAGGTCCCTAATCGAATAACAATCTGTAATAGCAGTCTTCCTTAATGATTCATTTAATTCCTTGTTGCGGATGTTCCAAGTTTTGACCTTTGACTTGTGGATTTCGAATGGTTTCTAATTTTACACTTCAATCATAGTAATAATAAAATCATATATACAGTTCTACAATACAATACAACAGGTACAGTACATTGTTATGTGTACGAGGTACTATGCTATACAAACTGTATACTTAGACTCATACAGTATTTATCCAGTACCTTTTTTCTAAAAATATACTTCTACAAAATTAGGCAATTTTTATTTCATGTAAAATTTTTCGATTTGCTAACTATGAACAAAATATTTAGTTTATCTTACAAGTTGCATACTTACTTTTTGGTTTAGTAAGTAAAGTACTGTTCATGTTTTCTTCAGGAAACCAATAATATCGCTAAAGGTCTACAACAAAAAACATTCCCCTCACAAACAGCGAATATTTTGCCAATATAGGGGTAATATGACAGAACACTGGCAACTTCGCGTGAATAATAAATAAAATGTTTTGGGGACACACGCTTCGGTTCAGTCAATTATTTATAGGCAAATTATGTATAAGAATATTACGTAGTCTTAATGTTCAAAACAAAAAATCTTTTGCGGAATTTGAGAGAATTCTGATGAAAAACGACAGAAAGGAAAATGAGAATGAACTTTTGTGCCTATAAAATGAAGCAAAAAATGTTTTGATCTGACAAAACAAAAGCATTGCAATGCACTGTTCTGTAGAAAATGGCCGAAAATTCACCTGATTGTTTTAATACATATTTTAAGATAATTAAACTTATCACGAGTAACATGACATCTCTTCTCTTGTCACGATCCTAAAAAAATATATACCTATAGGAAGCTACTATATTTAATTTCTAACTTGCGTGGTCCAACCAAGATAATGGCAAAAGTCAAAAATTATTTTTTATTGTAAGTACCTTAACGTATAATATATTTTTACAAAGTCATTTTTTTACTCTATACCCGCTTCGTAAGGTGTTATAGCTGAAAGAAGTACCATAACGATTTCCTGTCAAAACTGGAAGTGCACCTCTGAAAGGTATTGTGTGTTCGAATTCTTGTATGGAAAATGTTTGGAGTCAATGACTCCAAGTGCTTTTTTCGAATTTTTACCTTTTAATTTGTGCTCATTATTACTGTGTTGTATATGTACCCTATTGAAGGGAAATTCAGTAGGTACTTAGAGCCAGAGTTTGTTGCGAGTTGTGTATTGTAATTTGTATCAATAACTGCTACGGATTAAATTGCAAAGTGCGAACATTAAAATTTCCGCCCAAGAATTATATTATACTCATAAGAAATCGACTATATGTAGAACAAGGTGAAAACATGTAGGTACTTAATCATACTTAGGTTTGTATGAGTTGAGAATAAAATAAGTAACTAATGAATTATAAGTAAAAACAATCCCCATGATTATTTTCTATCTAGCCTTACTTAGAATTAAACAGGTACCCGAGTCCAGACTGATGTACATTACAATAAACTATTGTATGTTGCTTATACTTTATTTACTTTTTAACAAGTTTTCCCCGCGAATGTACTAATAATGCTAATCATCTACTTAACCGGATCGTATGCAAATTGATATCGATATAAGGGCAATGAAATTACGATTTTTTGCGGTTAAGTAATACATTATCTGAGCAAATATCTTCGCTGCCGACGGCAGTGGTGATTGCCATCGGTATGAGGCGCACGGCGGGCGAACACCGATGGAACCTTCATACCTATAAGGAAGTCTTGAGCTTTAATAAATTATATTAAGAAACTAGTCTTTCTAAATTATAATACTTATGTGAACTGTCTGGTCGATCACATATAGATATAAGTTTTATTTGATTCTAACCGTATTGTATGTTATGAAAATTATATCAAAATTTCTGTTTAAACTTACTTATTTCATCAGATATAGTTGTACAGCTGTTGGAATATTACAAAAAAAATACGTTAATATTTTTAATAGTTAGAATTGACTTTTCTTTCTTTAGGCATGTTGCACACGCGGTACATAGTGCGCTGTCCCGGCTATCTTGTAAATTTCGGCCCTACCAACAGGTTTGACGACCGTATTGTTCGACCGGACCGCAATGAATATCGCGATGCCGCATACCGTCTGTTACGTAATCATACCTTACTAAGAAACTTATTATATTTACCTAATCGTAAAAAGTCGTACAATATTATCACTAAACAACTTTGACTTCGTCTTTCGAGGCCGATTTAAAAAATGGTAGCACCTATAAAACAGAAAACCGCAAGACGTTTTCCTTCAATCACTTACCGTCGAAATTTCTTCGAACAAAAGTCAGGGGTAATGCAATAGTAATATTCGCGACCCGCTTTACTGCCGCCGTGGGATCGCGCGCTCATAAACCTAGGGGGGCGTCTAATGAGGATTTATGCGCACAGAGAGACGTATGCGCCAGGGCCGACGAACTGTGCACCTGATTTTTATAAGGCACCTGCAGTGCCTTCAGTGCACAAAGTATCGGTATAAGGTTACTTAAGAGTCGTAGTCGTATTCCCCATTTCCTTCATTCTTACGACTTAATGTGCGATTATATGTTTAAAACGTAACTAGCCCTAAAACGTATATTTGGAAGACTAACTATCGACAGACGAAAGGTATTATTATCTGTTTAAATATTTATTTTTTCGTGTTTTTTTATCCAAACGTACGTAAGCTAAAACGTACGCTTATGTAGCATGTTTCGCTCAGTATACAGAACCATAGATAGTCAAGGAACAATCTGTCCCACATCAAAGTACCAGAGGCACTGCAGTCAATATAATAAGATAAGTATATATTTTACATGTAAATGTAGCTGTGTTATCGAAATAAAGTTTTTGTTTCTAACTATAGTCATAAACTTCGAATTATATTTATTTCATAATTACAGGAATTCAAAAGATAAAATACGTACGTACGAAAATTTTTCAGACTATAAAAAATACAAGAGACCCTTAGTTCAGATCCCCTGACATCACTGTTCACTAAGTACAATTCTACTTCCTAAGATGCCGTGACATTGTATCCTTACTTTGTTTTATTTTGTTCTTTCTTGTTTTATTGTTTGTTACCCATCCCAGACTTCAGTTAGCCGAACAAGGAATATGTCAGAGAAGTAGTATAAAGATACCATGTTTGGTAACTTTAGTAGGTTAAAAGATTAGTAAAAACAAAACATACAACATAAAGAGAGGTGCAATACAATGTGCAGAAGGCGGCCTTATCGCTTAACACTAGATTAACTTGCGCGAACACTTAACACTAGATTAACTATAGCGAATTATCTAAGCTTTTCAAAAGACGGCCTCCATTGGTACTAACTTTCCTGTAGATTCAGTAAATACCAGAATCCAAAAAATATAAGAATAGAAATCATAGTACGTGAACCGCGTTTAATTTACTTAAAAATTTAAGTACTTGCTACAAAGAATGCAAACTCAGTTCAGCACGCACCGCCTCCAAAAAATAGCCTTCTGTCAAAAGTTCAGGTTTTTTTATTGTTTAAGGAGAGCAGACGAGTAATCGGGCCAATTTATGGTTAGTGGTCACCACCACCCATTGACATCTCACTGTAATCTTATTAGAGGATTTTCGATGCTCTGCTAACCTTGAGGACTTGGACGGAGTGCCTCGTGTACCGGTAATTACGCTGGCTCTCTTACCCTTCAAACCGAAACACATAAGCAATGTAATGCATTGCTGCTTTGCGGTAGAAATAGGTAAAATGGTGGTACCACCACAGACTGACCTTCACCTTCAAGTCATATTACCTATGATCGGAGTAGGTAGGGCTGTTTTGGTACTTGCCACATACGGTCATAATATGGATAAGTATGCCCAATAATCCCGGGATTTCCGGGATTGAATAAATATATTATTTAGATTTTTAACGTTATATTTGTTTTGATACACATTTAAGATTGGTGGCGAAATATTTTTTTTTAAGATTCATGGCGCTAGTGTACCTATGGTAGTGTTTTAACTTCTTCGTAAGTTCACATTTTTTTAAAAATCGTAATCCGAAGAGTAAGGGCGAGGTTTATAAAAGTAATTTACAACATTTGCTCGATAACTTAAAACGGGATCCCGAAATCATATCCATATTAATATAACCTTTGAGGACATTGACCCGAAAGAGCCCTACCTACTCCGATCAGTGCATATTACCTTCAATTTGTTGAAATAATACAAACATTATAGACAACTATACTTATATAAGTATTAGCACCTATTAGCGAAAGTTGTACACAATATTATGATCGCCCACCAATACCACAAAAATCGTAAGGAATAAATATAAAATAAACGTATAATACACCAAATTGCTCAAGACAAGGGTAAGAGCAGTTTCGCGGTTTCATTCCCCACTAAAAGTAATTTTAAAACGGCCATTCGAGGCGGATTTACATGTAATATCCTTTCTCTTAATACTTGGAAGATTTAGGACAACATTATGGGGTTTAAGAGGAGAAATTTTTGGGGAAATATAATCGTGTACTGGTCTTTGCGGCTGAAGCGTACCTTATCCGTCAAGCTATGAACCGGTCTCAACTCTTTTCCGCATAAAAATTCGTACACCATAGGTACGAGTATGTATGTAGGCAAAACCTACATAATATCAACTGATTTGGTAATAGGTATCTATTGAACTGAGATCACAGATATGTAATTATTATCTAGATATGGGATATGTATAAAGTGACAGCTAATATATTAATGAATGCACTTGATTTGATAGTTCGAGCCTTTGTTTTTAGGGTTCCATACCAAAATGGTAAAAAAGAACCCTTATGGTGATACTTCAGTGTCCGTCCGTCCGTTTGTCTGTCTGTCTGTCCGTCTGTATGTCACAGCTCTGTTTTTCTCAGGAACTACTAATGCCTTGATTTGGCACAGTTGTAGAATATGCTTGTCCGCATCTAACTCAGATTAAAAAAAAAAATATTGAACCATTTTCAATAAAAATAAAAATATTTCAATTTTTTCCGAAATGAGGAGGGACGGTCGAAATCTGAAAGTGGGGCAACTGTAGCAAGTAGCGTATCATAAAATGACTTTAAATGCACATCACAAAAAATTTTTTTATTTTATTTTATGTGCTTATAACTATAAACACATAGTATTTAATTTATGTTATGACCAAAAATGTTCGAAATACGACCGCTCCACCCCTTAACTCCAAAGTTTGCAAGGCGACTGGAATATAAATCTCAAAAATCGAATAAGATAACAAACAAACACGCCATGCATAAATAATCATAGAAGTATTTTTATCACATTATCTGAAAAAAAAAAGCCATGCACAGTACAAGTTGGATTTAAAGTACTTAACGTACTTATACTTGAATCTCCAAGACTACAAAATGAGCGTTAAAACTCTTTTGCACACGGCTAAGTAGAGTAACATGGAAACTTGAGCGTTACTCGCGAAACTCACGAGACTAATATAAGGTGGATTTAAGATTAAGTCATAATGAACTTGCAAAACTTAACGTGCTGTTCCAACATACCTACTTATTAGTGAATTTCGAAATAGTTAATTCCTGTTTAGACTTTTTAATTCTTGAGTAAAATGAGTGTGTACTATTTTTTTCATGTAGCGTACTCCATAACACAGATTATAAAAGAGATAAAAACTACCAATAGCGCCACACTGTTTTTAGTTTCTGATTACGGTACACATAACGTTCCCATAGAAACTGATAAAAAGCAACTAATGTCATATCCATAACGTCCACGGTAACAATTGTTACGAAATAAAATCTCGTCTCAGATTTCATATTTTTTTTACAAAAGTATTAAAATTTTAACGAACACATCTTGTCTGTAAATAAACTGAACCTAAAACGTTCCCAAACGCCTGGCAATCGGTTTAACCCGCCAAAAATATTTTATGTCGGAGTTTAGATATTTAATTTATTACACGTATGTAGTATTTATATACCAGTATTTGATATTAATTTCAACTTCATATCTTTAGACGTTCCTGAGAAAAATAGTCTTGATGGACAGACGAAAAATCAAGTGATTCTATTAGTGTTTCGTTTTTACCTTTTCAGGTACTAAACCCTAAAAATTACTTTGTTAAATGTACTTTAAGGTACTTACAATAAAAAAAATTGTTCTTTACTTTAAAACAAGTAGAACAACTTTTGTTCTGCGATGGATGACTTTTGTGAAACCTTTGTATTGGAGATCTATCTATATTCCAAAAGTTCTCGTATTACAATTATCAACCAGGTTCAAGAATGTTGACTCAGTAATTGTATAATACATCCTTTACGTAAAATGGTACATAGGAATTTAGTAGATACCTACTTAACAAAGATAAAAAGTTTGTTATCATAGACAACAGTGAAAAATGGAGTCCTATTTATTCTGAGCCCTTAACCTAGCCTCTTGTCCGAGCTAACGGGGTATATCAGTCACAATTTAAACAAAAATACGCTTCACGATTTAATGCTGACTCCGCACAGCCTTCGTTACTCCTTGAGTAGGGACAGCAAATACGATAGGAAATGAGGATCTTAATCCACGATACATGGATTTTTTTTTTGGTTGAAAACTATTTTGTAATATCTAAGTACATTAATAATTATAATTCAGTATAATTCTATGACTCCTGTAACACAGTTACAATAAGTACATAATAAACTATTAATCAACTAAATATATATTAATTTATTGAAAACCCATGTAAGATGCTTACATCTGTAGTAATGTAATTACTCGACATAAATTATATCCGGAACCCATTGCTCAACAGGTAGGTGCACAGACGTTATTCAAAACATTTTTTTTAAATAAAGTACCTACTTACTTATTTCGTGTATAAACTATAAAACCCATTACTATATATCCTACATTATCTTTGTAACTATACTACTGTCAGCGATATATTATACTATTATATAAAACTTCTAACTTCTAACTTTTTTTATTATAGTAGGTAACTTCAAACTTTTTTTTTTATTAATCACACCATTTGTTGCCCGTGACTCTATCAAATATATTAGCAGCACATCATTGATTATATAGAATATCGTAAAAGAGTAGAAATTTAATAATGACAACTTAATATAATATACTAATGCCAAAGCGCAATCATTTTTCTATATTTAGTTTCAAAGTGTAGTTTTATTACGAATGACCACGATTTTTTACATTTGTGCTGTGCCAAAAACTTTGCGAACGCTACCAGCTAGAAAGTAATAAGTCGGTAAAAATGTGCATACAATGCCTGCATTTGAAATGCAAAGCGTACGCATTCAGGGGTCGACGCGGGCCGTCAGTCACCGACGCACCATTATATATTTCATTGCACTAAGTGCAGACGTGCAATTGTCAATATAAACAATAATATTTGTCAATATAAACAATAACATTTTTCAATATAAACAATAACATTTGCTCAATCGGCACACGCCACACTATATGTTTTAAAAAATATTTTTCGGAAACTTGTAATATGGTGATCAGTTTAAAGTCTTAAACTCGTTTTGATGGAACACTGGGTAAAATAAAAATAAGTAAGCTAGTGCTTGGTTGGTCATGATATCATCGAAGGATGATTTTAGTATTTCCATCTTTCCATTTCCAAATAGATTTACATATAAAAACAATAAACAAATAATTATTCATTACGCACACAAAAGACATCCCAATCTTGTTTAGCAAAAACAATCACATGTCAAAGTATTTAACAACCGCACAATTATCCTAACACGAAAAAAGTAATCATCGATATTAATAAATAACCCTTTTTGAAACCTCTGCCATTGTCTCGTGGACAGTTTGAAAGTGTCAATCGACGCGTCTTAGCGTTCCCAATCTGCATGTAAAGTATGGGACATAAAGGAAATTTACATTTATACAAAAACGCCTTTGTCCATGTCGCCTGACTCAGATGTGGGGACAGTGTGAAAACCTCGGTCGATGGCCTAAACAAGGATGTTACTTATGTTACGGTCATCGTTTAGAACCTTCATCGCCAGTTGGAATGAGTCTCTTTCTCATAATCCGTTATCCTGGCTAAAAATAAAATTTGAGCTCTATTCACCTGGCACATCTTTCTGAAGATAAACTGAAGTTGTCGATGTCAATAAGATTCTATCACTATGTATCTGTACATTAAAGTATATTTTACCTACCTTCTACCTTACAAAACAAAATATATCTACGTTATTGGTAAACATGAAATACACAAGAAATGAGCATTTTAGCTTTGACAAAAAAAATTAAATTTATTGACGTCAATTCATGGTGTCATCCATCACTACCTGAGAACAACTCCAGTGAATAGTGCTACTATCTGCCCTCTAGGTGCCGGCTAGCAGGGTTCTAGAACAGTGTGCCGATGAAGTAATAGAAAAAAACTTGGCTATAGTAGATATATTTATCATTAACAGAACAACACAATAGTAGAAAATAGGTCATACGTCCGTTCAGGACAAAAATACAGAGAGAGAGAGAGAGAGAGAGAGTAAAAACAATTAATGGAATGCAGGAATTTAGAAATGGAATGGGAATATGATTTGAATTTTGAAAATAAAGATGAAGAAATGAAGATGCCAACACGAAATGAGGTGAGATAAACGCTAACAATCAGGTTGAAATTGATGGCAAGGAGGTTGATATGGGCGATGAAGTCGACATCGTTACAAGTGATTTAAAAAAAACGAATGATAGACCATTTCATAAGTGACTGAATCTAGTAACACCACCGGTCAATATAATAAAACATACGTAATTTCTTTAAATACAGTCCATGTCCATCCTTTGCCTTTGCTGTTTAGGTTAGAAAACATGAACAGCAACCCGAATGTGGCTCAAGCGCGGAACTAAAACATTTCTTTCACTCAACTCTATGTCCAGTTAACGACAGACAGACACCGGTTACAACACATAATGACAAATATTGCGAGACTGTTTTAACTTACGTATGTTCGTTAAACTGTTTTCTTGGTATTTGGACACGAAATTACAATATGTCGCGAAGATTAGATACTAGTTTTAAAAAAAATTGCATTTTTGTTCCTCATACATTCATTAAGCGAGCTTGAATTGCCGCGATAGAAAATGTACTGTTTCACATCGTACGAGTATTTATAAAGTAATAGAATTTTTTCCAATATTTATTATACCTAGCATTCCAATTAAATAATGGTCAATTATTACAATAGCAGGTTCAGTATACCCGTAGATACATTTTTGCGCTATACCATTATTTTAAATGATAACTAACATATAGGGTGTAACATAAGATGTATTACTGATTCAATATACATACCAATGTATATTGAATCGGTGTCAACAAGTGATCAATTGACCAAGACTTTAAAAAAGGCAGTTTTTTTATATTAGATATCTATTCTCACCGATCAGATCAATTACTATGTAAAGTCTGTCGTCAAATGTCTTCGCTTCTGCGCGGCGTTGATGTGTTTCGTTCGGCAGTGTTTATAGAAGACACAATACTTACTAATCCCATATGCAGTATCTTCGACCTCATCATCACTTACCACTAAGTCAGATAGATTTTTTTTAAAAAGATTAAGTTTTTTATCCTATATACGTCCTCGAATGTGGTGGAAATGGTTAAGCTGTCGGCACTAAGTCACGCTGTGGGTCAGTACAGATGTTTAGTTACACTCTGTATGGCTTTATATTCTCACGGGCGGTCAAGCGGTCGAGCGGCAGGGCCGTGTCAGCTAGTAACGACCTCAGTGGGACATAGTCGTTAGCGATCGCAGTAACAATGGCATCAGGCATTTGCATCGAGTCCACTCGCATTGGCAGACGGCTGACTGGCCGTTCGAGCAGGTGGATTTCTATAGAGATGATAATACGCCTATATTTATTCGGTCAATCCAAAAAAGCAAACTGTTTGAATGCGTAATAGAAGAGACGTCACAGTTCCCAAAAGTTATAGAATAAAAGTTGTTTAATCTTTTTTGTACGACCTGTGTAGTGTAGCCAATAACGACTAGGTACTTATATATCACAAATAAATCATAAGTATGTTCATTTCATTACATTAGCTGCATGATGTACAAACAAACATGACATCAGGCAGGATTACAAACTCTGCAATGTACGTAAATTACAGTCCACATGTACATTTTAGTTCAAAGGAGATTGGGCGCTTCTGGACCCAAGGCTTTACCTACAACCAAACATAGTACGTTTGATAGATTTCATCTAGGACTATTTCTTTCATTATGGGACGAACTTTCTAAGTAGTGTGGGACAATATAAAGACGGTTTTTGAACTCTAGCTCCTGTCCCACACTACTTAGGAAGTTTGTCCCGTAATGAAACATGTAGTCCTATGTGAGATCTATCAAACGTACTATGTTTGGTTGGAGGCGGAAAAAAAAAGTGTGTACACGCTTGTATGCAAATCGCCCAATCTCCTTTATTCTAACCAATATTTATTTAATTTTATTCTAATTTATGGAAATTGTTCTCATTTTTTCATTGTATGACGAGAGCAGACGAGCTGATGGGCCACCTTCACCGATAGGCATATCACCTCGCTTTTAAGGTTTTACTTAGATGGAGTGCCTCAATTTGTCGTTATTACGCTGGCTCTCTTACCCTTGAAACCAAAACAGTAATGCAATCATTTCTGATTTGTGGTAGGAATAGGTAACAGGATGGTACCTCCCCAGGCTGACCCTGCACAGAGTCATACCACAAACACTTGTCTCTGGGTGATTTTTTATCAAATTGGTCAAGATTATGAAAAAATATTACCACAATAATGTCACACCAAACATACTCGTACAAAAACCGTACACGTCTACCCTATAAGAGTGCATTTCAGTATTCAATATCATTTATATAAAGCGTACACCCAGTTTGTTAAAATATCGCATGTCGTCTTTTAGATAGACAATGTCTTCCGACCTGCTGACTGACATCTGCACAACAGCCATACAGCAAAGTCTAATTATTTACATCGTCTTCTGCCCATTTCGTTTTAAATCCACAGCCTTCATTCAGCAGGTGGCTGTATAAAGTTGAAAATTATGCTGGTAAGTACACTTATTTTGTAGATTATTTAGTCACTGTCAAGGACAATGACAATAGACCTTTTTAATACCTGTCCGACGAATCAAAATTGATAGTTCTTTTGCGTGCATTTAATTGAAATTTTGGAGTGTGTATTATTGAACTAAATGTATCTGTTAGGTCGAAGAGGCTGTTAAAAGATAGTAATCGAAACAAAAGTCAAACCTCGACCAGTCCGAAAGCCAAATGCGTACAAAAAGCATTACTTTAGAGCAAAGTGAAGTCGCGAACATCCGAGCGACGATGCTGAGAATCCGACGTGGCCCAAAAACAGGGAATGCAACAATGGACGGATAGTATCGGCTTATTTCGTTATTTGTAACTTTCGAGCATAAATTTTTAACTTTAGAAGCATTTAATATACTTATTTAGTAATTTTTCACGTTAAATAAAACTTACGTACTTACCAACCATTAATTTCCTATCCTTGTAAATTTAATTTTGATCCAGGTATGAGATATAACAAAAAACCTATAGTCCCGACAGGGAGGGTAAATAATTGTCATATTATCTATTTTCTAAGTAGATAAAATAAGTAAGTATATTTATTAAGTTCGTATTTATAGAATGATCACAACACTTATCAACGAGAAATACGACTAAGAAGAAGGTAAGTAGTTCTATATTAATAATATTTATAATGTACAAATAAAAGCTTTAAAATTCACCCCTATGTAGATTGGTCGCTAGAGAAGTTTCATAAGGAACCCCGTCTGCCAGTTCGCGCATGCTATTTGAGCATTTTCCCACACTGAAAGAAATTTCCGGCTCAACCTTCTGATTTTTTCCTTCTAGACGCCTTACCTACCGAAGAAAAATCGATTCCAACTGTTTTTTACCAACCAAACTTGAAGAAAACCCATTTCCCACTGAAATACGGAAGGTATCCACCATTTCCTACCAAATTATCCTTCCAAATTTCATTTGGTAGGTAAAAAACCGGAAGGAAAATCCTTCTAATTTGTTAGGTAATGAAACCGGACGGTATTTCCAGAAGGAATCCAATTTTACCTACCGAATGACCATCCAACTCTAATGGAAATACTAGTAGGTAATTTGTGATCGATCACCTACCAAATCTCAGACCAACCAATTTAGTAGGACGTCATTTACCTTCCGAATTGACCATCCAACTCTGATGGAAAAGTTAGTGGGTAACTTGTGACCTATTACCTACCAAATTTTAAGCCAACCAATTTAGTCGGAATTACGACATACCTTCCAAATTGAAAGGTAGTTTAACTGGTGCGTAACTCGTGATCAAAATCACCTACTGATTTAGTCGGAATTGGTGACATACCTACAATACTGAAAGGTAATAACGACGGTAGGAAACTCGTCTCAAACATCCGTCTAAATTCAGTAGTAAGTTACCCACCAATTTTGTCGGAATTAATGAAATACCTTTCAAATTGAAAGGTAGTGAAGCTAGTAGGTAACTCGTGATCGAATTCCATCTAGTTCAGTAGTAAGTCACCCACCAATTTAGTCGGAATTACTGAAATACCTTTCAAATTGAAAGGTAGTAAAGCTAGTAGGTAACTCGTGTTCAAATTCCATCTAATTCAGTGGTAAAGTCGCCTACTACTTTAGTCGGAATTGTGACATTACCTGCCAAACTGAAAGGTAATGATGACGGTAGGAAACTCGTCTCAAAAATCCGTCTAAATTCAGTAGTAAGTTACCCACCAATTTAGTCGGAATTACTGAAATATCTTTCAAATTGAAAGGTAGTGAAGCTAGTAGGAAACTAGTCTCAAAAATCCGTCTAAATTCAGTCGTAAGTCACCCACCAATTTAGGCCGGGAACTGGAGGCCGTTTTCTTTTTGCGCTGTCCATAAGAGGTGATGCCATAATCGCCACGCTAGGCCTGCGGGTTGGCGATCGCAGTAGCCGGGTCGCTTGCCCCGATGACGCTGCTGCCCGTCATCGTGCTTCTGATATTTTGACCCAGCCATAATTTGAGTGGTTATACCGCCACTAGTCGGTCGCCAGGGACTCGTTCGTTAATCGGCAGGATGCACCACGTGCAGGTGAGTTTGACATTTGGTGGTCTAATTGTTGGTGACCCCCCTTACATCCCTAAGGGGCTGGACATGAGATAATTAGACTACCACCTTATTATTGTGTATTGAACCCCATCGAGTTAATGTGGAGTCATTTAAAAAAACTGTCCGTAAATCGAATATTACGCCAACAGTGGGTGACAATGTAATTCAAACTGTACGAAATGCAGTAAATTTCACAAACCCTATTTTTTGGAAGAACGCTTACGACCATGTTGTTAAGGTGGAAAACGAATGTTCGAGGGATCGAATTCAACCATTTATAATAAACACGCGTGAAGACACGGATACCGAAGAAAGTGATTAAACATACAATTGATGTAGCAGAAGACATTGTAATAGTAGAAAAAGGGTGTGCTTATAATTTAATGTAAATAAACAAAAAGTAGAACAAACATTATTGTTTAAATGTACCAGTATCAAAATGATTGTTTAAATGTACCAGTATCAAAATGATTGTTTAAATGTACCAGTATCAAAATGATTGTTTAAATGTACCAGTATCAAAATGATTGTTTAAATGTACCAGTATCAAAATGATTGTTTAAATGTACCAGTATCAAAATGATTGTTTAAATGTACCAGTATCAAAATGATTGTTTAAATGTACCAGTATCAAAATGATTGTTTAAATGTACCAGTATCAAAATGATTGTTTAAATGTACCAGTATCAAAATGATTGTTTAAATGTACCAGTATCAAAATGATTGTTTAAATGTACCAGTATCAAAATGATTGTTTAAATGTACCAGTATCAAAATGATTGTTTAAATGTACCAGTATCAAAATGATTGTTTAAATGTACCAGTATCAAAATGATTGTTTAAATGTACCAGTATCAAAATGATTGTTTAAATATACCAGTATCAAAATGATTGTTTAAATGTACCAGTATCAAAATGATTGTTTAAATGTACCAGTATCAAAATGATTGTTTAAATGTACCAGTATCAAAATGATTGTTTAAATGTACCAGTATCAAAATGATTGTTTAAATGTACCAGTATCAAAATGATTGTTTAAATGTACCAGTATCAAAATGCATCACTCCTGCTACAGTTGATCATTGGTTTAAGAACAGATGCTTGACTTGGAGTGTTAAAGTAGTAACTAATCACACAACAATAGATTATTATCGCAGTCTTTATTGTCCAGTCTCAAGTGCCAATACGCCATGGTATATGAAATGGACTATACATTCACTCGTGATGCCACTGATTGAGATTTTCTTAAAAACTACTGGACCAATTAAGAAAATATTTTACTATCATGTAGTTAGGACTTTGTACTATATATCAGTGAAAGAATTTTTAGAATCGGTCCAGCAGTTTTTGAGAAAATCTCAAACATATATGTTGCCCCTGTATACTTTTAGGTACATCTGACCGTACTAAACATTTTGTGTAGAGTTGAATAAATATATTTAATGGCAGCCTATGCACACAAAAAATTACATTTCTTGACTTAGCACTTTTTCCTACAGAGGAATTTAATAATATTACTTCCCACTTTTTGCATTAGGCAACCTAGTAGCAATATCAGTTAACAGATTTTAGATATATTAGTGACAAAATAATCGCCTGTAAACACTTATCGTTTCCACCCTGTATGTTTTTTGCATTAAGTTGAGAATATGTCTTTTTGAAACCGTATTTGGCCAGTGTTACTATTATTATTTCAAAAAAATATATGTGTATGCATAAGTGTATAGGTACTGGTTCAGTAACCACCAATGCATACACATTTTTTCTGTGGATTGTTGTAGTATAGTCACCAACAGAGATAGGTAACCAGGGACAGCATGAGAGATCTTTCACTAGCAGACTGTTTAAAAGTCTATTATATTATGTACACCAGTAAAAAATGTAAGTTTGGCTGATTTTTTTTATGGTTACCTACCTCTTATGGCGACTGTTCATTTACATATCTCTATTGGCGACTGTACATGGGTACTTTCACCCTTCAAGAGGTAGAGTAGGTATTAGGTTAGGTGCTCTACAATTTTATATTTTTATTAATGGTAATACAAGCTTTTGTTTATTTTAGTATTTTGTGTTATTTCGTAGATTTAGTTTTATTTTCCAAGTTATTTGAGGATAAACGAGGAAATCCTCGGATAACCACCTTGTGATGGAAGATAAAACGGAGGGTATATCGGGCGTGCGCCATCTCCACGGGTAGATTATTCAAAGATTTTCAGAATCTTTAAATGACCTAACTACGATGGAACATAAAGCGGATGGTAATCGGGCGTGAACCGTCAACCGCAGGTAGGTCATCCGACATTTCCTTCTGAACGCTAAAATGTCCTACCAGCGATGGAAGGTAAAATGGAAGGTAATCGGGCTTGTCCGTCCACTGCAGGTAGGTCATCCGACATTATCTTCTGAATGCTTAAATAACCTACCAGCGATGGAAGGTAACACGGCAGGTAATCGGGCTTGACCGTCCACCGCAGGAAGGTCATCCGACATTTCCTTCTGAATGCCCAAATAACCTACTAGCGATGGAAGGTAGAACGGAAGGTAATTGGGCGTGAACCGACACCGCAGGTGGGTCATCCGACATTTCCTTCTGAATGCTCCATTAACCTACCAGCGATTGAAGGTAAAACGGAAGGTAATCGGGCTTGACCGTCCATCGCGGGTAGGTCATCCGACATTTCCTTCTCAATGCTCAAATAACCTACCAAAAATGGAAGGATAACCGAAGGTAATTGGGCGTGAACCTTCCACCGCAGGAGGTCATTCGAATAGATATTTTCTACAGAATCCTTATACTATCTAACTGCAATGGAAGATAAAACAGAGTAAGCAGGCGTGTACCGTCCATCGTTGTGGTGGATGATTCATGTCCAGTTACTTTCTGTTTTATCTTCCATAGCAGATAAGTATTTTGCGGATTTTGTAGGAAATACCTATTCGAATGACCTGCTTGGGGTGGACGGTTCACGCCCAATTACCTTCCGTTCTATCTTCTATCGCTGGTAGGTTATTTGAGCATTCAGAAGGAAATGTCGGATGACCTACCTGCGATGGACGGTTAAAGCCCAATAACCTTCCGTTTTACCTTCCATCGCTAGTAGGTTATTTGATCATTCAGAAGGAAATGTCGGATTACCTACCTGCGGTGGACGGTTAAAGCCCAATAACCTTCCGTTTTACCTTCCATCGCTGGTAGGTTATTTAATCATTCAGAAGGAAATGTCGGATTACCTACCTGCGGTGGACGGTTAAAGCCCAATAACCTTCCGTTTTACCTTCCATCGGTCGTAGGTTATTTGATCATTCAGAAGGTAATGTCGGATTGCCTACCTGCGGTGGACGGTAAAAACCCAATTACCTTCCGTTGTTCCTTCCATCGCTAGAAGGTTATTTGAGCATTCAGAAGGAAATATCGGATTACCTACCTGCGGTGGACGGTAAAAGCCCAATTACCTTCCGTTTTACCTTCCATCGCTGGTAGGTTATTTGACCATTCAGAAGGTAATCTCGGATTACCTACCTGCGGTGGACGGTTGCAGCCCAATAACCTTCCGTTTTACCTTCCATCGCTGGTAGGTTATTTGAACATTCAGAAGGTAATGTCGGATTACCTACCTGCGGTGGACGGTTAAACCCAATTACCTTCCGTTTTACCTTCCATTTTACCTTTCATCGCTGGTAGGTTATTTGAAAGTTCAGAAGGAAATGTCGTATTACCTACCTACGGCTGACGGTTAAGCCCAATTTCCTTCCGTTTTGCCTTCCATCGCTGGTAGGTTATTTGAGCATTCAGAAGGAAATGTCGGATTACCTACCTGCGGTGGACGGTTAAACCCAATTACCTTCCGTTTTACCTTCCATTTTACCTTCCATCGCTGGTAGGTTATTTGAAAGTTCAGAAGGAAATGTCGTATTACCTACCTACGGCTGACGGTTAAGCCCAATTTCCTTCCGTTTTGCCTTCCATCGCTGGTAGGTTATTTGAGCATTCAGAAGGAAATGTCGGATTACCTACCTGCGGTGGACGGTTAAAGCCCAATAACCTTCCCTTTTACCTACCGTCAAGGGAAGGTACTTACCTTCCGTTTTGGGCAGGATACGTGATTCAGTAGGTAATAGCATGGACGGTAATGTGCTGGTAGGAATATGAATTTGGATGGTAATGTTTCCATCCGAAATTACCGTCCCTTTTGACTCAGTGGGAAAATTTGGAAGGTACTTATTTACTACCATCTATAGACGGTAAATGATTTGGTGGATAATATTTCCATCCGAATTTACCGTCCCTTTTGACTCAGTGGGAAATATTGGAAGGATATCTATTTCCCACTAACTATAGATGGAAATGTGGAAGGTAAAGCTAGGATACTAATTCGGTGGATAAACTCGGAAGGTATATTTTCCGCTATATTTACTACTGATCTGGAAGGAATTTTTCCCACTGAGTCAAAAGGGAAGGTAAACTCGTGGTAGGAAAGGCCGATTACAGGAGGAAATTTCTTTCAGTGCATACATTAGTCGGGCACTGTAACGTCAAATGTATGAAATAAAGTGACCTAAGGGCCAACTCCGTGCCTCGCTGTCATTGTTCTGGAGGAGAGGACGCTAGTTGTCCTATTCTGTGGTTCAAATGTTGTAATATTCAAATTCTTATAAAAATCAATAAGACATGTCTTACCACCATATACTAGTCCAATACCTTTTTCATCGACATCACAATATTTATTTTTCTTACTCGATAATAGAACCAGTTGTCATGTAGAAAGAGAAACTAGAAGGGACATTCGTCTGTGAAACCTTTAAGGTCCGTATAATAAGGTATATTTTTACCTTTTCCATCGTATAAAGACTGAAGCAGTATCTTGTAATTAAGTACCTAGTTGGTAATTCTCTTGGATACGGTGACAATTTTATACAATTGTCAGAGCAATGGCACTGCTGTCACTATTTTTAGTTTGATCATTGATTAGCGTTTATAACTTGGATGAACGAAAAAAGTAGTCTCCCCTAATGGATAGGATGCTATTTTGTATTTCGTTGACAAAATTTCAACCATACGGTTAAGATGTCCAGTTTAGTGTGATTATAGTATTTGGATACCTAATTTTTTAGAATCACGCGCAGGCCAAGCATCAGCACGCCGCGGCTCGCGCAATTTTCACGTACTGTTTCGATGCAGTTTTCACAACCCTGTAGCTCACTGCCTATTGCAGATATACAGACAAAATTTTACCCTTATAATAATATCCTCGACCTCACATAGTATGCCAAATTTCATAAATATAACTCTATAAGATCTTGAGATATTTACCTGAGAAAATAGCTGATTTTGGCACTAACTGTAAAGTAATCGGGATTCTAGGCCACTTCTGTTGAGCTTATGCACGTTAAAATACCCGGCTCTGAAGCAGGATATATTTTTTTCGTTTACATTTATCAGATTGTTAATTAACAATAACAATGTGAAAATTATCATTGGTTTGTTACCAGTTCAATACGAAGAACTTCGATCTCATTACGATCATGAGGTTATCAAAAAAACTATCAGGAAAATCGTCGGCTAAACAGTCCACCCCGTAATACAATCAACTCATAATAAGCATATCGTAAGAAATTAATATAATTATTGGCCCTTATGGTCCAAGCAAGCACATATCGGGCAAGATCGATGGATATGTGCGACAGAGATAGAAAAATAAATCTATATGCCGATGAGCGGGACGGAAATATAAACGTGTTATTACAGTGAACAAATTGGCGCGTTTATGTAAAATTCCCTCCGCTATACATCTGCGGACTTTATTTTTGAAATAATTGGTTGTGTTGTGTCGAATTAATTTTTATGTCACATAAGTAACTTGTAGAGTTTCTTAGCCTTACAAGATTAAAGCTTTTTACTCCATTATTAGTTAAAAACAATGTTGTAAAAAATGTTATTAATTCGTTCATCTATGTAGTATATACTGTAGGAAACCTATATATTCGTAATTAAATGAATAGCTAACTTCTGAAAAAAGTATCGTTTAAAATATTAAGTTTACCTGCCATCCCATACTTCAAATAACAGCAATATATATGTCTCCAATATATCAGAAAGTTTTAAATATTTTAATGCATAAAAATTTGCTCAATTTACTTTGCAAAAAACATTTCGTTAAGATGCGCCCGCGCGTCAAAAACGCACGCCGCAGGAAGACAGATGGCGTCACCTGTACGAACGCTTCACTAAATCAAAATGGCGAGTTTGGTGTCTCACTCTATCTAGTACAATTTGCATATAGATGTCTCTTTCCCACTTATGATTATGCCGATGTCGGATCGCTTGCAGATTATGACTGCTACCCGCATTAATGTGTTTTGATTTATGTTTCAGTTAGGAACGTAATAATCCAGATAATAGCTGTTTGTCTGACTCCGCAAACAGTTTCATCTTGGCTTCTACATACAGGTGTACGTTTTACTCTAGACCCTGCAGTGAACCATAACATGGGAGTAGGTGCCTACGCATTATATCCCAATTTCTTAAAAAAAAATTAGCCACTCGTAAATAGTGATTCATGGATTTTTGGGATTTTGAGGGGGGCCTTCCCCTCTCTCTTGGATACAAACCTGCATCTTTACTTTGTGAACTTAGTAACAAACACAACTTATGTATTGTAACGAGCTAGATGTCGATTCCTTTCTTATAGCTTATTATAAGTAAGTACCTAATTTGATAAGAAAATTTTATAATATTTTGACACCATCTGCGTAAAAACTCACACTATTTTAGTCATCGTTTAAAAGATACTTCGATACTTGTATCGATTAATGCGCTATTAAAGGTTACGATGTAAAAAATCGATATTAAAATATTAATTACAAAGGCGATCATCAATCTTGATTAACTTGACTTAAGTAAGTAAGTAAATGATTTATTTCATACACAACATATAGTGTAAAAAGTAATAAAGTCTTAAAGTGTAACAGTGTTGTACGATCCATAACTTGTAACATATTTTTTTGGGTCAAGTAATCAATCCAAAATAATTTCTGTACAGAGCTTGAATTCTACTCTTAAATATATATTTTTTGAAAACTTAAAGTTAGTTTATTACATATATCTAGCAAGCTATAAGACAAGTATGCTAAGTATATGAAATTAGAAGACAGTAGAGAAATTATTATTATGAAAGTCAAGAGTGCCTGGTAATGGCGAATCGCCGGCTAATTCCTTACCATCTGATAACATCCTGAGATCATAATAAGAACCTAATGTAGAGTTTAAAATATGTAGAAGTCCCTCGAGCGTTAATATAGCTAAATAGGTACTTACCGTGTCAAATAAATTCATTATTTTTTTACAATTGTAACTATGAAATATTAGTTTAATTTACTATCCAAATAATAATTCTAGTATAAGTAGTACGAAAGCGAATGTGTGTTAGTTTGTCTGTACATTATACTTAAGTAGGTACTTACTGTCGGTAACGCTCAACTACTGAACATTATTATGATGTTTTTTGCAAAAGTACCTATTGTTTCTTTGCCTTTGCGTGTTGTTTCTTTCATCATCATTAGTCATCATCGGCCTAGTCCCCACTGTTGGGGCACAGGCCTTCCCTTTCACAGGTGGGTGGGGGGTGGGGGGGGATATGTTTCTTTAATTACAGAAATGTTTTCTAAACTCAGTAAAAAATAAAATAATTTCAAGAGGCGAATCCAAATCATTCATAAAAAGTTCATCAATCAACGACTAGTAAAATGAACGTCAGCACTAATAGAATATTAACCCTGCACACCTCGCCACGAAAACATAATGAAAAAATAATTTTACATGATTTATAGCTTACTCAGGCCCCCGCAAATTGCCGCCAGTTTGGGACGTTTAACTTAAGTACGGGCTGCGTACGCGCACTTCGACGTTAATTTTAAAAAAATCGCGCAAAATTATTTGCGACCAAAAATCACGCGAAGAATTTAGTTTACGGGGGTTTTTGAACGATTTTAATAAACACAGGTTGGTAAAGAAATGCAAATAAGTGACGTCGAACTTTACGATGTAACATTAACGGGTATTTGATCGGTGCTCGATGTATGATATCATGGTTGATAGTGTATTATAATCAACTGGCACTGGTGGTGGTTATACGGTAATTGAATGACATTTGTCCACGTCAAAATAAAGGTGCACAGTACCCACTAAGTGGTAAAAAATATACAGAAAATTTACAAAATAGCGTCTTCTACGCTGGTGTATAATTTCTTAATTAGAATAATCTGTCTTATTTATAAGAAATGCTGTAATGTTAAAATTAATAAATCCCACATTGTCCTATTTTTTTTAGTAACAGTTTTGCAGCAATCAAAACAATCGATATCCAAGAAACGAACGACGACTCAGCGTTTGGTTTCCTATTCTCACGAGACAATAGGTAGGTACCTAAGAATGTACACAAAAGTTCATTAGCACAATATATCTCCATTATTTAGACATTCTTTGATATCAAATTACGTAAATACTTTTAGAAATCTGCAGAATATTATTTCTAAAAGTTAACATGTGCAAACTAGGTATTTTTCGAACTGGAGAGGAAATTTGATGTTAGCTCATGGTAATTAAAACTCATCAAAAATATTCGCTAATTTTAAGATCCTCTCATGAATATAAAAATCATTCCCCTAAAAATTAAAATTCGTATACAACAATTTCGATAAATAATATACGTAAACAAAATAACTAACCTTGAGAAATTTTTTGGGGAAAAGTTTTTTAGGAATGACCTCGTTTCCTTTGTGTATAATGAAACTGCTAAGTTGTTCTTTTTTAAATTTGTTACGTAGGTACTTTTTGCCAACATGTGCAGGTAATTATTAGGGAAAAGCTTTCATCTGAAACCAACCCAACAGCACTTTGTTGTTGTATCTTCTCATAAGCGATATGAAGCCATAAAAACAATTAAACAGCAATCAAAGCGCACCGGCCGGCGACAGAACGCCCATTATTTTGTGGTCCAAAAACGGCTCCGGCCCGAACCCCAAAACCCGTAATTGTGGGTTCCGCGCGATATCCGATACACATAACTCGCGGTGGTACTAACCCTAACTTAAACAGCGGCCCGGAGCTGACCGTATTGACCTCCTAAACATATAGGGTTGCACAATACATATGTCAAACCAAAATCTGAAATAATGAAGGATAAAATATCATACAGGATAAATTATACAGGCTGTTTACGAATTCAATAGCCAAAATATTATAAGGAGATGTCCTAAGTTGTTCTAAGCTACATTTTACAAGAAATTTTCCGAACTTCGCAAAAATTCGATACTTAACACACAAGAAAAAAAAAAGGCTCTAGGTCTGTATTTTGTATGGACTGTTGGTTAAACGTTTGAACTACAGATAAAATTGTTGTAATGTTTTGTTGGAAGAAATTTCTTTTCTGAGAGCAGCTCTATCTTACATGCATAATATTTCTATATTATGTCAGTTACTATTGTAGCCGCTCATTTGTTGAACTGCAATTTAAAGTTTTTGATGTTCAGGTAGGTACATATGCTTACTTCTGGAAAACATTAATTACATATTTATATAGAGACAACCCTAATGATCCCCATTGTTATCTAAGCCACAAAATAAGCCATCCTTTGACCGCCGCTGGAATTAGGGTTGTCGATATCCAATTGAATCTCAATGACCATAACAATACAACACCATGATTGCTTTGTACATAGGCTGTGAAGTTCTGTAATTTTTACTGACAGTTCTAAATCTAATTTTAAATTATGGAACCGTTGCAATAGTATAAAGAAAGTACAAAATTAGTTTGAATTTTTGCATTGGCACTTTAATTGAGAACCGTCCCATTAGTGTTCAGCACAGCTCTTCAAATTTATCTATTTCATTCGAACACTTATAAAGTGCTGCGCTAGATATACTTTTACTTTGTTTTCTATCTTCTTTTACTGCTACCATTCACTATCCAATCACTTTTAAATACACAATTCTAAATTATTCAAAAAGTTAATAAGACATTGAAAACGGATTACTTTACGGGCCAATATTTACATTTTGACAACGGGATTAAAATATTATAGTGGTCAGTTTGTTTGCATTAATCTGGGTTTAGTTTACATTTGGATTTAAATTATATTATAATTTGCATGAAGGGCTCCGTTGCCATACTTACTTAAATAATTATATAACAATGTGTATTATTTACCTGTCTGACCAGCAGAGCGCATCGTCTCGATACCTGAAAAGGAAAAAAAATATTTAAGTACCTACTTAGAATTATTTCATAAAACGCAATAAAGTAGGTAAGCATTGAAATACTTACTAGCAAATAGAAAAAAACAAAAGAACAACGGAATTTAAAAATCTTTAAGAACTTGGAAATCCCTTATAAGAAAACGATACGGTGGATCTATCCTGTCCATATTGATCCTGGCTGCGTTTGTCTACTTCTCCCTATAAACTCTACATATTCATCCCTCACATAACATCTGAAAGTATACCTGATGGAAAATCTGCTGGAAACGGCATTGACAACAAAATTCGTATTTTCGAAATAAACAGCTGAACGAAAAATTATAATATTATATATGCATGACGTGTTCAATGTTTAATTAAATACTTACCAAAAATGTAATAGAAACTGGAAAAACTAATATATCGACTTCATATAGGTTTACCTACATTTTACGAACCTGATCAATTTGTTGTCGGTTAAACAAGTTTTTGTTCTATAATATACTTAAATACTACTATATATACTATGTACTCGTACAATACGAGTATGTATACCCTGACCAGAAACTAAAAACCCTCTCAAGAGGGCGCTATTGAGAGTTTTATAATCTGTGTGATGGAGTTCGCTATGAAAAAAATAGTACCATTTAATTCCACAATATGGCGAGGGTTTTTTAGTTTCTGGTCAGGGTATACCTACATAAACTTAAAAAAATAGACATTCTAGGTAAATGAAAGCAAGGAGTTTGGTTCTCTGCAATCACACATTACTGTTGCGGATCTCACGAACTTGTGATCAGAAACATTATCACTATACTGTACATTACGATAAGTGGGTAAGTAGGAACCTTGTTAAAAATCAAATTAAAACAGTTTGCAGCAGTGGTGTGTGTCTGTTCACAGTCGACAATTAGTCTGACAGGACACGCCGCCCCTACGGCGTTTAAATAATGACACTTCCGTTAAGCTTACATCCATGACCTAAACTATTTTCCAAGTCTACGACCTCCCAGACGCTGAATGAATAATTCAGTACAAGTGCCACTAAAGTACCGTGGACATTATTAATAACTACTGGTTAGCGCATTACTACTCTTCGTTTAAGTAGGTGACTTCGACTTGCAAATACTATTGACGGAATGTGGATTGTGAACCAAGTTAAGGTGTATTTATAGTCTTATTTAAATAGCCCTTTCATCCCATAGTTCCCACAGAAATACAAAGTCTGTGTTTTACTTTCTAAACGTGTCAAATTCGCTGCAACTGCTGATTACTAATGTTTCAGTTTAGTTTCATATCTACGGTAAAAACAATTCCCTCAGGTCGCAATCGACGCAGGTTGCTTTGATTCAAATCCTGTCTTCCATATAAGGAAGACAATATTTACTTCAATATCAAAAAATATATTGTTAGAGTCTAGAATTTTCTGTAACAAATATAAGCGTTATACTTGCTGTAATATCAAAGCCATTACTTGTACCAACAAAACTCGTTGAATTTGTTGTAATAATTATAATTAATTCGATCAATAAAACATATTTTAGTTGCAATTTTAAGGTTTACTTGTACCAACAGAACACCGCCGTCTCATTGTTACAAAATCATATTCATGTCCGTAGTCTATCCACAAAAAAATTATAATGCACAGAGTATGTTGTAAAAATAAAATATACAAATTAAGGCATTTTTTATTTCTTTTTTTTTTTAATTATTATATTCATTTTTATGTATTTTATTTATATCTTATATTTCTTTTTCTTTTTTCTATTATTTTATTAATTTTTTATTTTATTTATTATATATGGTTAGTGGCCACCCTGGTCAGAGTCGTTTAGGCCGCTGGCGATCGGTCACCCATCCTGAAGCTCATCGCGCCCAACATTGTTTAACCTTCACGATCACTTTCAGCCCACGCTCACAAAACTAGGTTACGAGCCCCTTAGAGATTATAACAAAATCCCCTATACCTTCTGTATGTGTATCGATTTACAAAATAAATTGTTGTCTTTACAAATTTTATTGACAACGTTGATAATTTAATTCTCTACGGAATAAAACATTAGTTTAATAAGAATACAGTCTTGACATAAAATAATTAATTGTTATGTCAATAAATTTTTATATTTTTAATTGACATGTAATCTACAATCAGCAAAACAATGTGTTTGAATTAAAAATATTCTGTTGTGACCGGAAATAACTCTTTTAATTCAATTTTGGATGAAAAATATTCGCTGCGTTGATTTGACAACATGTATTCTCCAGTAGAATAATCGTTAAGTCATTGCAAATTATGATTCAAGAATAGGAAATGTTTTTGACTTAACAATATCTAACAAACCATGCGATGTTGTTACTTCAATGATTCAATTATTCCTGGTTTTCAACCAAGAATATAATATTCTTCACTTAATATCCAGTTAGGTTTTGACTTAATTCAATACGAAATCTTAATGCCAACACACTGATTGTTTTAAATAAAGTGTCATTGGTGTTGTTTTTACAAATAATTAATCTTATTTCAACACTTCGTTTTAAAAAGCTGATATGAGTATAATAATTGTAAGTCAAACAATATGACTGTTTTAAGTCAACGAACAGAGATTTCTTATCGCAATATTTTATTTATATTTAGTATTAAGCTTTTAAAAATGTTAATATAATACTATTTACTAAAAAATGATTTTTTTTTGTTTATATTAAGCTGACGCACACTTAACAACGAACTCAAAATAAGTAGGATACCTAAATATTCTTAAGTTTAGTAAATATATTCTAGTCATTGACTACAATATTTTTTGTGTTGTCTTGACAATTCTTTTTTTTTCTGTGATAGACAGGAGCGTACCAAAATATTATCTATTCACGTTTATGTTTATGATACTAGTAATATCGTGGATGAAAATATAGTCTGGCGATCGTTCCTTCATGGATAATAGGTTACCTACTACTCTTTTCATTACATTATAGTCGGAGAGTAGCGACTGTCAGTAACCCTACCTCATCTTGTACTTACTAGCAAGAGACATGCCTTGCGATTAATCTCACTTGATACTTACACGTACTGCCACTTGATAAAAGTTTGCCTCGCCCTATCTTGATAGTTTCAGCAGTCTGACAAAAAGGTGCACAAAAGTGGGGTTGAAAATATCTCATCAAATACTTACAGCATGAAACCAATGGATAAACTGGCATTAACACGTATAAGAAATAACCTAAGAACCTACTAAGGCGGACTGTATTCACATCAGGTCATCGATCACGCAGACCGGTAAGCGGCAGCCATACATAGTTATAAGATAGCATAATGCGCGTAACTTGTCAAGTAATAATGGTATATTTTATAATTATATAAAACTCCCCGCGAGCTCTGTAATTAATAAAGTACATACTTACTTGGTTCCTAAAAAATTAAGTGCCTTTCATAAGACAAAAAATTGACTGGATAATTTAAAAAAAATAAGAATTCGAAGTTCGCGCGTTCCGAAATGCTGCGATTCCATCCGTGGCTGGCGGATGGCGCCGCGGCCCACTCCGACAAATTACGCCGTAATATCGCATCTGTATGCGCGACGCGAACATCTTCCGATATTAGAACGGAACTTTGCTCCCTGTACGTACGCGCAGAAGCCGCCTTCTTTTTTCTTGGTTTTTCAACTGTTTACATCCAGCGAAGTCAGAACCCATTGCACTTAAATACCATCTGTTCCTTACCTACATCATTTATCAGTTAGTATTTATATCAGTCCACAGACTTATTTCTGTGCATCTAATATTTTAATAAAAATATCTAATAAACAGTTTCATAAGCTACCAGGACGGCAACCAAATTTGCCAATATCCCGCACATGTTTTACGCCCCGTAGAATTTTTTAATAAAACACCTACTGTAACAGGATGTTCGTTTAGTAGAGTGAAATATGTCGAACAATAATATTTCCGAGCGTTGATGCGATGATCATAAAAATGGTAGCGCTGTGTACGCCTCGCCGCAAACACTCCTTTCATCGTATTTGTCTTTTGTACAAAGACATGACGACATGATGGTAGTATCTTAAATCTGTGTCACTTTTTGATCGGAAGTACCCTGTAGGATTTTGATGAGCGAGTCAGTATGAAGATAAAAAATTCAGTCGACATTTTGAGCAAAAAAATCCTCTAGTAATGGTTCTCTAAAATTTTTATTTTAACATTTTCTCTATAATGATGTTTAAGAAGAACTCGTCTACCTGTTATAGTTTTGGCGGCGACGGACAACAAAATGATAGATAGATAGATAGAAATACTTTGTACACAAATACAGGAAAAGTAAAAACTACAGGAATAAAAGCACGATATGAACAAAGGCGGCCTTATCGCTTAAAGCGATCCCTTCATGCAACCTCTGAAGTTAATTGGACATTAAAGAGATTAGCGACAGTGTAGTGTGAAGATATGAAAAAGGTTACTATTACTTAATACACAGTAAAATAAGAGTAATATGATATACCTACATAAATAATTATGTAGGTATACCTACTAAAATAGTTAAATGCATAGAGATACATAATATAAATAAATATATAATAAATAAACACATATAATAGATAGTAAACAATAAATAGGTAAATATACATAATAATAAAAATAAAATGAACTGATCTTATAAGGGTTTCGTTTTTACCTTTTGGGAATCGAAATCCTAAAAAAGGAATTTTAAAGGTGAGCTTAGGTTTCTCACTTTTACATGAAACAGTGTACAACCGAAACACGGTTGTAATGCGAATATTTTTTGCAAATCGAATCATTTGAATATAGATAGGTACTTTGGAACTCAGAAAACTGCTATTCTAGAATGTGTTCAAAACTCGAACGCCATAAAACGTAATCGGATTCAGTTTAGGAGCGATGTTCGAGGAGCGAACAGCCCGATGCAATTGTCAACACTCGCGACCTGCCATTTTGCATTTTATATAGCTCACTAAACGGCTCCGAACGTTTTGTTGACACGGTAATGTGGCCATTAATTTTAGAAACTTCTATCCACTGTTATTTGCCGAAGATTTTCATGAATAAAAATGAAAATTGTAATCGCCATTATACAGCTTGAAGTATAAGTAGTGTCAACAAATGCGAATTCAGTCACTATCCCTAGTCTTTGTTCATATTAGTTTCAAGATGGTTTAGCATCACACACAAGTTTCTCTACCACGTTATCTATGTTAAGTTTGGAAGACCTAATATTGTCCGACTCTGATGGGAAATCTAGACGTAATTATAACTGTTTTTAGTCATTGCTGTGTGTGAAATAAACGTATTACTTACTTACTTACTTACTTACGTTTATTTTTTCTCTACATCTCGATTTCGTCGTCATCCAAATAGCAACTGCGTATGGTTAATTACTTTTAACCCTAAATTGGCAGTATGCGGGAATTACCAAGTTCACACAAACACGGCCAAACTTGTAGCTATAGAACACACGTGACGGCGTTCCCTCGCGTGTTATATGAGTTATTCGACACGTTGATGTTTGGAAAAGGTTTTATTGCCCTTCTCATCATATTGTAAGTGTTCTAGATATACTAAGAATTTTAATCTATATCTCTCGATATGTATATCCTAATCATCTATAAATAATACTTACTTTACGTAAAGTAAAGTAAAATACACTTTATTGCACAAATAGAAAACAACAAACAAGAGATAGAAAAGGAAATAGTGAAGTACAATTTAGGCGCCTTATCGCTAATGAGCGATCTCTTCCAGGCAACCTTCAGACTACGTTTATATATATGATATTGTTTTTAGGTTTCCGTACCAAAGTGGTAAAAAAAGGGTTACTTCGGTGTCCGTCCGTCCATCTGTCCGTCTGTTCCTCGGTCTGTATGTCACAGTTGTTTTTTTCAGAAATTATTAATGCTATCGGCTTGAAATTTGGCACAGTTGTAGGACTTGCTTGCCCGTATCTATCCTAGGTAAAAGAAATTCAGAAATATTTTTATTTTTATTGAAAATGGGGTTCGAAATGGGGGATCGAAATCTGAAAGTGAGGCAACTGGGGTATCATATGAAAGGGATTTGTTTGCACATTACACAACTATTTTTTTATTTTTTTTACTATAGTTTTTGACTTATGGGCTAATGTGCAAAAAATATTGTTCCCCTCCTTATGTCCGAAGTTTGTGAGCCGAAAAATCTGTAATAATTCAGACTCATAGATGATCACCTATATTTTACAGGAAAAATTAAACGAAGTTTCAAAAATTTATAGTTGTTGAAGTTAAAAAAAAATATTATTATTTTTAACGACAAAAAATCTGAAATAATTAGTATTTAGTCTTAGTATTAGTATGTAGTCTGGGAAAAATAAAACGAAGTTTAAACATTTATGATTTTTGAGGAAAAAATTAAATGTTATTTTCTCAAACGAAATATATTTCTGTTGAGAACGGAACCCTCGGTGCGCGAGTCCGACTCGCACTTGACCGGTTTTTTTAAAAGTTACAACCAGTACTCATTAGATCTTAATAGGTCGATGCGGAAATCCCAAGGGTCCCCAAAAACTATTTCTTGCAAAATACAGAAATTTGAACATTGCTATTTGCATTTTTTCTCAATAATACCCTCGGAAAAACAGAAACCCCCTAAAACAGAAGTGACATCACGGTGATGCAAAATATTATAATTTTGCTTTCAAAAATGTGAACAACTAAAATCTGGCGAATGTTTTCGTTGACCTTTGACCCCGATACCCTAAGTATCGATGGTTTTAAAATATTTTGGAGCAGCATTCTTCACTTCTGGATTTATTTGCTTATTTATGTTGAAAATTAAATCCATCACGTACATAGGAGAACAGTTTTCAAATATTGTAAAAAGGCTGATATAAAATCAGTCATAATAGCGATCTAAATTTAAATTTTCAAATTCGGAACACGTTTGGCGCGTTCGCGACACGCGTGCATAGGGTAGGTTATTGCATAAAATTACAATAACACACATCCTCACCTCACAAGGGCGACTCTACGGCTGTTATTTCCCTATAACATTTATTACTGATATCATTGTTTTAGAATTAAATGTGTTTTCATTTATTATAACTAACTATCCTAACTACGTATAGTAACGGCCAGTTGTGAGAATCACCATAGGTACTACGAAACATAGACGGCAAATTTGAAAAATAACTAGAAATCTATTATATTATCTATTATAAGTATATTAGTCAAGCTACCTTGTATTAACGTAGCCTTAACTTGTCCTGATGTTAAGATTCGCGAACTATCGACATTTTTAAACATAAGGTAATGCTTAAACACACATCAAAACTTAGGTAAGTAAGTATTATTTATTTTATCTCAAAGTAAGTAGTTTTAAGCTATTTAAAACATGTCAAAATAAATTTACTGACGTTTAATAGTAGGTACTTGCAGAGGCCAGGAAATTAGTCATTATAATGATTTCATCATTATAATGAAGTAACCTTTTAATAGAAACATTTTTACTTTTTTCGTTACATGAAGTTACATGACGTCACATGACGTTACATAACGTTACATGTTGTAACATGACGTTACATGAAATTATATGACGTTACATGACATTACAATGATGTTACAGCACGTTACAAGACGTTACATGACGTTTTATGACGTTGCATGACGTTACATGACGTTACTTGACGTTACACGAAGTACCAAAATTATCAAAAACCTGACTCTCAGATTATTAAAATAAAACTGTTAGGTACACGCAACGTAAAACCATTTCATAGTGTCAATACTTCTGGTTTTACTAATAAACGGACACACATACCTCAGATAGTAGAGTTTTTAATAATATAGGTTTTAGTTACTACTTTTAAGTAAGTGCCTACCTAAATTAGGTTCTTATTATAATTTAACGAAAAAATATCGATGTCTATTCAAATAAACGTGTTCAAAGTTGTAGTCGATGCGTAAACTAACACATCTAAACGTTCATAAGGACAGAATAAACAATTCATTATACTCGTGCGCAGTGGCTAAGTGTTACACTGTATATAATTACAGGGAAAAGCAATTAGTCGCCAATTATCTTTGTGGACTCGGTAGTCGGAGATAAGATAAAGATAAATATTCTAAAAGATACCTGACACCTCGATACCATTGTGTATGAAACTTGGATTCTGGAGAAAGCACTTTGTCTGGTTTTAGAGTTCACTTTTCATCAGTTTCACGAAACTCCCTTAAAGTTAAGTCTGCATTAGAATATAGATAGAGGTGACACGAAGCATTAACATTAAGGACGTTCCCTGCAACTCACGGTATGTCCCCCCAAATGTATAAATGTCTATTTTATTATTTAGGGAGCGAAGATACGATCAAACGGGCCACATGTCACCATCACCCATAGACATCTCACCATACTTTAATGTTATTAGAGGGTTTTCGATGCGCTGCTAATCTTGAGGACTAAGATGCCTCATGTGCCGGTAATTACGCTGGATCTATTCAAACCACAACACAGCAATTCTAGTATTGCAGCTTAGTGGCAAAAATAGGTAAAAGTGTTGGTACTACCCCAGGCTAAATCTGCACAGAATCATACCACCTTCCATCTACAGAAATTTGTATAATAAGAGTACGTAGGGGAACAGGGGGGGAAATCGGATAGGGATAAAACAGATAGAATTGTATTTCATACTTCCAGCTACCGCTGTAACATTCTAGAAGGTTAAAAATCATTTGTAAATGGTGCTTATCTCGTGTACAAATGATGGAGACCGATCTGGTGTTGTTTATAGCGTCGGCGTTTGAGAAAATTAAAAAAACACATAAGTGAAGTAATATTCTTACTTATTTCAGCAAATACCAAATTAGCTATAGACTTCCAATGTGAATGTGAATAATTTATTTGGCAGCAGCGTCTATTTGACAAGTTATTTACGCTTTTGTTTCACAAATTGATCGATACGTCTATACGTCTACCTAATATAAACTTTATTTGTAAAAAAGTACAATGGGGGTGCAACCGGATCTGGTGAAATCGGATATCCGGTTTTATAAGCCTTACCAATATCCTAAAGAAAACTATAATTAATACCTCATTTTAAAGGAAACGGAAAATGAAAACAGACCAAAGAGAATCCCAAATAAAAAGGAAAGAGAAAAGAAATCAACGAGTAAGATCCAGAATGTTTTAATTCATAATCATGACTAAATGTCAGTAATAATTAGTCATTAGTGTTAACCATAGACACTTTTGACTAATGATTACTCATTTAATATAGAGTGCGAGATGGGAGTGGGGGGAAGCAAGGGGGAAGTGGAAGGAAGCAAGGGCGGAATGGGGGAAAGCGGGGAAACTCTCTCACTTTCCCTCCCTTTCCCGCACTTTTCACCATTTTTTCCCTTTTTTTTTATTTTCCTTTATTTGTGTGCGCAACCCTATGTCTCTGCCAAATTAAATAAAAGTACCTTAGATCTTTGATGATCAGTGAGTAAGTGTGAATGTCAAAATAGCCTAACATTTAATTTACTAAGAAACTGGAAGAGATAGGATCATGAAACTTAGGGGTTTACTTTAGCTTGTGAACCTCTCCTGACGTCGAAAATTTAGCCTTCTAGTAATCTCTGATACAAAGATATAGGCAGATTAAAACAGGCCGAAATGCTTCCAGAAAAGGGTGGTATACCCCCCTTTCTTCAGCTCAACAACCGTGCCCCCAGATTTCCTGACCAGGAATCCAAAGGGCGCCATTGGTTGTTTTATAAAAAATAGTACCTACTATTTAATTCCGCTATATGGCGATGGTTGTATACAAATTATTTCAACGAAAGCATTGGGCAAGATTATCGCATGTTGTCTGTGGTGTTCGATCAGTATTACTGCGCCTGGGCACAATCAATAATTTTCTATCAATGACCGCGCCGACGCCAACCGCTTATTAGTATCGGAAAAAACAATAACTGTAAGCCAGATTATACCTTCGAAGGATCTCAAGAATATCGTGGACATTCTTTTTATTTATGTGAACTTTTGTAAGCGCCTTTATATTTCGTGATAGTTAATTCTTTATTTAAGTATTTATCACAAGCTTGAGAGCGAACCTCAACCCTCACTTTGAGAGATCTCATCTTAACCTGTACATCACCGAAATGGAATTATTTTTTTAATTTAAATTAATATCTAAAATGGAGTTAATTTGCATTACATAAGTATAAATGTAATAAAATGGTGACAAATTGACAAATATTTTAAAATGTATTATATTATAAAATGTTTTGTATTATACATTCGTAATCATGAAAATGGAGGAGGGGGGTTAAATAATCCAATGTCTTTCCAAAATAGGTATCTACATTAAACTTTCTTAGTTATCTACTTTACGGTCAATATCGGAACCACAATACAAATTCAAATCGTGGTAAGAATCTCGGTTCTAACTTTAACCGTAAAGTACTTACATACGTCTTTTAAGAAATATATAAATAAAATCAAAGTTATGTCCATAAAATTCTCTACAGGCGTCAGTTTCCCCGTTTGCGGTGTAAAATCATAGTCGACGATATAATTCTCATAATCCATGTTGCTCGCGCGCATTCAACGTAACCTTTCACACCTAGCTGCGCAACGCAATCGTTCTCTACCCGCAGAAGTAGAGCTGATTGTGCGCAACTGTACTTACTTAAAACTTATACGGCACCAATATATTGTATACAAGACTTATACAAAATATTTATACTTTATTATACGAGGTGTTCCTTTGGTTTGTCACTTCCACACTGTACTCAGAACATCGAAGAAGTTATTTTCCATATTGTCAGATTTTTAAATTCTAATAAATAAAATATTTTTTATTTTCATACAAACTAAATGCCTTGCCTTAAATTACCTAGTATGCCATACTCTTTATTCGAGCTAGCAACGTCGCATTTTGATTACGCTTCTATCTATGCTATCTTGACGTCGCTTTTTGACATGTGCAAATGAAAGGCAAATACATAGTTTGTTATTGTTTTATTTCGGGTTTTCTTATCGGCATATATAAAGACCCTTACTCATTGTAAAACTCAATTAAATTAAATAGCAAATATCTCGAAAACTAAGCGTTTATGAGGATCACTTCTATTGTTAAATAAATTATGTAAAAGCTACAAGTATTTGGCGAAGTTAATGCATATCCTCAGGAACACCTTGTAGCTTATATACTAGATTTTTCCACGGTTTGGGATTATTTTGAAAGTTATATTTATACTTAATGAATTTTATTTTATGTCCTTTCATATCTATTGATATTACTGTTCCAAAACTATTAAGTTGACCTTGACAATACATTTCAATAGAAAGCATCCATTTAACAACAGGGTAATTATGTCAGTCCATCAATTTTTGAACCAAAACATTTATGTTGCTTCAATAAGTGAATTTTGACAGTTGCGCCGACCAAAAAAGTAACAGATCTGAGGTACTATTATCATAATTAATATATATTCTACGCTATTATCATATCCTTACACTAGTAATATAATGTGTCTTTTATAGAATTTTTAAAAGTTCTCTTTTTTTAGGTACCTACTAAAAATTGTGTCAATTTTACTACCGCACTTAACTCTGCAATATTCTAATATTATAATGCTGGTTGCCCTGATTACCATACCCATAGGTACCCATAATCATGCACATAACCTTTCATTACGTAACACTGCTGAACTTATCGAAAATGAGCTGATAAATTCATACTGCCTATCAACAATCAAACTTCGAACGCGAGATTTTCTCGCAATAATTGCTTTAATAATGACACGTACTGCTAAAATGACTGTCATTACAGGCACCAGTCATGACTGAGTCACGCGTTGCCATAGTAACGGTAATAGATATGTTCACACGCGAATGTGCGACAATTCTTAGTATTTTCGGTGCGGATAGGTACAGGCACAGCACAGGTTAATTTCATAAAGGAATGTGGTGACTAAGCTTAATATTTGGTCCAAGACAACACAACAAATTATTTTTAGTGATGTATAAGTTGTACCTAGTTAATACCTATCCTATTTCACAGTCACAATTTGTTTGGAAGGGCGGGCGGGACAGTGAATAGGCAATTTTATTTATATTTTTAACAGCTGATGGTAGTATGGCTTTCAACTAGTCTATAATAAGCTGGTATAAACATATTTATTACCTAATTATCGACCAATGTTATCAAACTCAAAACTGCACATATCCTCTGAACCATAACACTAAAGGTGCTTACACATGGGCGGTATTTTTAGACGTGCTCAAAACGTCCATAATGTGCGCACCGGGGCCATAGCCATAAAATAATATTCCTTAATACATTATAATAGTCGCCATCCCGGGTAATGTTCGTAAGTATTGGAATTACAGGGCGGCGCGTTCGGGCCTTATATTGAGTGAGATATGGAGCATGAGATAGACTAAAAGCGGAATGAATTCAGACATTTCACTACACTGACAGACTTATGTACATTTACCACTGCTCTAACGGTGAAGGAAAACATCGTGAGGAAACCTGCATGTCTGAGGAAATAAAAAAATCCAAAGGCGTGTGAAATCCACCAATCAGCACTGGGCCCACTCGGTGGATCATGGCCCATAACCATCTTGTGCAAGGGGAGGCCTGTGTCTCAACAGTGGGGACTTCATAGTCTGCTGATGATGATGTTGATGACTACATTGAATGATAATTTGCACCACCAAACATTATAGCTATAGCAGCTATACGAAATCGTTACAAAACGAGCTAAAATTAGTTATTTGATAAAATCCAGGTTGTAAATATGATGAAAAATTGGAAACCCTATAAAAAATGGCTTTAAATAATTTAATTACTAACTAAACAGTAAGTACCTAATAGTTGCCTAACGCTTCAAGATTACCCTACGATTTATTTCTGTTTCGGAGGTTGAGTGACATGCGAAATTAAATTACCAATTATTCTACGAGGATATGAACTAATAAATTCCGTGGTAGAGTGAAACCAATGCAAAGTCAAAATCGATATTAAAACCCGATAAATGACAATTGTAATCGTATCAAAAACACAGAATTTGTTACGAAATATCTCTCTTCTCACTATCTAATAGTGAATGATGTGTAATGGGGCAGATTTAATGAGGCGGTTTGCCATCTGCCAAGAGTTCAATGTGATTAATTCCATAGAAGGATCACAATCCTCATCAATGAGGAATACGATACTGAGATGAGATCTGAGAAGCCCAGGCGATGAAGTTGGCTTAGTATATATAATATATAGACGAGGCTCAGGCCAGATTGCCAAGCATTTATTTTTATAGCTTAAGCAAATGTTTTCAAACGACAATATTTGAAAGTTACACTATTATAAACGAGAACTCTACGTGCAGATTGACGTCTGTGACTTGTACCACAATCGTATATCGAACCTTATCGTAGCATTTGATTGGCTGCGGGTGGCGAAATTGTCCGATGATGGTGATTCGATTCATTTCGATGACAGATTATTTTTGAATTGACTCTAAAATGATAATATTTATCATATCTACTGTACCTATATATTCCATATATAGGTATTTTATAAAACTCAAGTCTACTTTGGTTTGGATTTAACGATGTCTCTGATACATTGTGAGTTAAATTCAATTAATTATAAGTATATAAAAAATATATAAAAATAATAAAAATAACACAAAGGAAAATAGAGAAATATGCTCAGTAATCCCGAGCATACTTCTCTATTTTTTATTACTATCTGACAAATAGACAAATAAGGACATTAGGAAAGAAGTAGAAACTAATGACACAATACATATAACAAAAACATAAAATTGGAAATGGGCAGGTCATTTAGTTCGACTCAAAGATGGAATATGGATTAAAGAGATCACAGAATGGTATCCAAGATATGGCAAAAGAAATAAAGGAAAACCATCACCTGATGTAGAGATGACCTCGACGAATATACCGGCACAACCACCTGGCACCGAATCGCACAGGAAAAGAATGTATGGAATGGAATGGGGGAGGCTTTTGCCCAGCAAAGGGAAAATTAAGACATTTAATTATTATTTTGTAATGCATGTGTTTTTTACAAGTAAATAATAAATAAGTAATTACCTACTTATCTAAGAAAGTGAAAATATTGCATATTTTCAAGTTTTGCCTTACTTTGGCCTTCTATTGTTCAACTTTTATCAATATCTTATTATTTATATCAAACAAAACAAATTCAAATTAACTTCCTTGTAAAATAAATACTTAAAATAAAATCCATTTTAAGAATCGCTATCACACCAATAAAAACCACATAAATACAATCGACCACTTCCAAATGGATTTTTAATAATAAATATTGATATCTTCTTCCTTTTATCTAATCTGTAACAAATCGACGAAAACGCCACTTAAGAGGCGGGAGGAGGAAAGGGCTACCCTAATTACCATTACAATCTGAACGCATAAAGTTAAGATTGTACTAATTAAGTATACTGTTTGGCTTGTTAGTTTATCCGTTGCTGATATCGAACACGATATAAATAAGGTGAAATCTGATACATATGTAATTCTTCAACCTATAGTTCACGAAAAGAACCGACTCAAGAATTACGTAAAAATTAAATTACATACTTTTAACTTAAAATTTAGACAGGATTATTTTATGAAATTTGATTTTTTTTTGCTAAAAGATAATGCAATTGTGATATCAAGAGAGAACAATAATATGTTTATCCAAAGCCAACTATTTAAACAAATAAACAACACAGGCTCGCGACAGTCGCAGCGTGAATCCAAACGTAACGTATTTTCCCTCGTTTTCTACCGGCAGGCGGCGAGCGCACGATAACTCACGCTTTTTGACAGATAACCTCAAAATTACTGCAATCATGCTACACTTTCATTATGAACCTTATAATTCTATTCCTAAAGATTAATATATGAATGCTATTAATCGGCAGTTACGATGTTTTCTTGTAAGAATTATTTCACACTTTAGAAATATGTTGCGCATATTGTGTAAATAAAATACCCATCCTTGTAATTTCTATAACAAATACATAAAGCTCAAAATGTGACTTCATATGAATTTAATAAATGCAATCAATAAGTTTGTAAGGATATACGAAGGAGCTCCAAGAAGAGCAATGGCTTCAATTTATCAACAGTTAGGTTTGTTTTCTTTTTGTTTGATTAATTTTGAATAATTTGTGAATGGTGGCGCTATCGATTTAGACACGGTTTTTTTAGTCGGCAGGGTAATTTATTTTTCGTGTATTAAGTTAATTAATGTTCTCATTTTTAAAGTAGATTAATAGATTTATTTTCATATTAATGTACAGACAAACTTACGAGTAGTATGTCAAAAGTTGAGAGAAGAAAATTAACAGATCTTACAACTTTACCTACCAAACATTAATGATATTTATTCTCTTATCACATTTTGAAGCTAAAATAAATATATTTAATATCATAGGTAACAAACTATTTAGTTTAAATATGTATAACTACTACTTATCTGAGAACTTAGAACCCCTAGAGTCAAACTATTACCATAGAATACACACAGAAGGTCCGCTCAATATCAACTCGCGAAATCGGTTCACACACACACACACATGGGCTCTGCGTACAGGCACAGAATACACACAGAAGGTCCGCTCCGGGCGTCCGCGATTTTGATTACGTCACTCGACCGTAGCGCTATGGCAGTTATAATTTCCAGTTTAAAAGAAATAGCCTTGTGAAAAATATTTCTAGCAATGTATTTAGTTTATATATAGTAATGTACAAAACCCGTGTTCCTTTGACTTCCTTAGATCGCCTGCACGCAGTGCCCGTGCGTGGGTGAGCCGATTTAGCGCGTTTATTTTGAGCGAACCTTGTGTGTGTATTCTGTGGTATAGGCGATCTCAGGGCAAGTCAAAGGAACTCAGGCGCTAAATACACGCGCTGTGGCGCGATTAGGGTTGCCAGATCGGAAAACGGTAATATCTGGACAAAATTTCAAAATGTCGGTATTTTGGAGTTGTTGTCTGGAGAAATAAAATAATATGAATAAAAATGTTGCTTTTTATTCCTAAAAAACTAAACATGATTGACAATGATTAACAATATTGAGATCAATGAGCTTAATTTTTACGTTGCCATGTATATTGAATTTTTTTTACGGAGATTACCAATTTGGATCCTTTAGGAGCGTTAAGAAAAGACTTAAAATTCAAACAATTTTCCTCGAAGTTAAGTCTAATTACTAGCTCAGCTTTAATTAAATCAAAGGTCATGCGATTCCTCTTTGTATTGTTACTTATAAAGACATTTCTGGCGGGAGATTTTGTATTTTATCGGGAGTCTGGACATCATATGAAATGTCGGGAGAATCCAGGCGAATCCCGACCATCTGGCAACCCTAGGCGCGATGGAGTGGTAGGTAATATATTGCCAGAAATATTATTCACAAGGAAAAAAGGAAGGAAGGAAAGGCTGTTTCGAGGACGTAATCAAAGTCGCGGACGCCCGGAGCGGACCTTCTGTGTATGTATTCTATGCTATCCACCGCACCAATACAATTTTACACCGTCCCATTACTCTCCGAGCCGGGGCCGATAATAAAATTATTTATTCAATAAAACAAATATGTTTTAATAAAGTGTGACTTTTGTCACTGCGCCTTGTAGAGGTAATGGCTTACAATAAATAAAGTGTAAATATTCTCTACGATCGGTTACAGGTTTCAAATCGAACCATCTCCAGTTCGTTTGGTTTGTATGATCACATATTTTTAATTCCTGTCACCAAATTGTGGACAGTAAATAATTTGACCCATGTGATGTGTGTGACAAATGATGAGATGACTGATGACCTATGATCGGAGTAGGTAGGGCTGTTTTTGATACTTGCCACATACAGTCATAATATGGATAAGTGTGCCCAATCATCCCGGGATTTCCGGGATTGAATAAATATATTATTTAGATTTTTAACGTAATATTTGTTTTCATACACATTTAAGATTGGTGGCGAAATATTTTTTTTAAGATTCATGGCGCTAGTGTACCTATGGTAGTGTTTTAACTTCTTCGTAAGTTCACAATTTTTAAAAAATCGTAATCCGCCGAGTAAGGGCGAGGTTTATAAAAGTAATTTACAACATTTGCTCGGTAACTTAAAACGGGATCCCGAAATCATATCCATATTAATATAACCTTTGAGGACATTGACCCGAAAGAGCCCTACCTACTCCGATTAGTGCTGATGACTATGTTTGCTTCTATAACTTCATTAACTTCAAATTATTTTATAAATTTTATACTAAAAAGAGTATGTTGTCTAGAAGTTTCATAGCCATGTTTGATCTTGGTTCAGTGGTTTCCAAGATATTAATGATGATGGGATCGCCAAGAACGGTAAATGATAGGTGGTTTTAGTTGGAGCCCAATGTTTAGAAACATGGCACCATTTTAACATCTGTAGAACCATGAGGATCTAATGATGACCAATAAGATGTAACTGGATCTCAATAACTGTTATTTAAATCTTGTGTTTCTTGAGTTTTTTAAGTAAAGTTATATTTAACTCGTATAGAATGTGAGATAGTCTCTCATTTATTATCAAGATCACATGGTTCGAACAAGAGTGACTTATTAAAATTCTATAATAAATCCGAGAAAATTATCACTGATCCCATAATATAGATATATTATAATAGGGTGAAAACAAACGGTAGTGCTTTATCAAAATTTATCTAATTTTGTTTTAAAATGTTGATACGAGTAATAATGGAAAGGCAAGCAGCTAATAAAGGCGGTAACAGGCTGGTGCTTGCGACGATGACGGCGGCCGAGACGCGACGAGGAGGGAAAAGCTCTGAGCGCCTTTTAATTCTTACGCCCCATTTATTAAACGGACCGTTGCAGTCTGTGCAATTCTAGTTTGGGAATGGTGTGGAGCTGTCTGTATATTTTTCGTGACTTAAAATGATTATTTGTAGGAACGTTATTCATAGAAGAGAATGTTTGAATAATAACTAGGTAATTATTAATTACTTACTCTTACGAAAGTTAAATAAAGTCTTTACTAATATTAGCATGTTGGTCATTAGTATTTACTGTTCCTTCACCATGACCGATCAAATAATAAATAAAATTACGTACTAAAAATATTTAAATTGACTCCTTAGGAGTATTGTTCCGAATGTTTTCCTAATTTTGTCTTTAGTCCGGTGCCCTTTCATTTGTGCTCAATTGCCCTGCATCCCTTTAGCACATTTCTTTTATTCCCACTTTTTATTTCCCCTTTAAAGGAATGTTGCGAACGCCGATTACCTTCTCCTGTGAAGTAATTATGAGTTGAAAATTTATTTTTTCTGCAATAGGGGAACTTTTTTTAAATTCTTGCAAAGGACTTTTAGCATTTAGGCGACAATTGGAACAATGTAATTTGAAATAGAATTTACAAGTTATTGACTTAGTATACTTTCTCTAGACTTTTTTAGTTTTATTTTAATCAATCGTAATGTTTTGCACATTCCTAATATTATTTTATTAATTACTCCAACTATGCAAAAATGCTTGTGCTAGGAGTAGTTAACTTAAATGATCAATGTGGATTCGATCCAGCGTTGCCTCTTGAGCCGCAGTCCCGTGTCTTTGAGATTGTGTCTTTGGCATTGTCGCTTTTAAAGACAACAATATTACTACATAGAGAATATATTACTCTGCTGAAATATCTATTACGACCATGAACCGTTAGTTCGATATAGATAGATACTCAAAGGTTTTGTAATTCACCCTAGGGCGTTATACTAGTCCGATATCTGTGGCTATACTATACTGTCCGTAGGAATTCTAATTTCCTGGGAGTTTCAGCTAAGAAAACTAATCACGACAAACTAGGAAATTAACGTAGATAACGCAAAACCACAATGTCAACATTCACCCTGCCATCGTAGTATTTGCAAAACTACGCGAAACCGCGTAATAACTATTTTTGCGGTGGTTATAACGTTCCATGGTTTGCTTGCTTTAAACGCTTTCCTACATCCATCGTTGAATGTTACTGAATTCCAAGCCTCGAAGCTGAACCTAATAGACTAAGTGTAGTGTCCAAGATTTATGGATCGGGATCGAAACTCGATAACTGAGAAATTCTACGACTGTTCATTTAAGAGTTGCAATAAATTTCTAATTTTTTTAGTCCGGTCATTAGACCGGAATTATAGAACAAAAATTATTAGAAACCTTATAATAGATATATTAATTATAATATGTCAATTTCGATGAATAAGGTTTCTAATCATTTTTATTTAGTTAAAATTAAAAACTAGTTTAGACTTTTCTGTTTATTCGATCCAAAGGATGCGAAGGATTCTTAAAAATCATATAAGCACTGGCTAAAAATAAAAATACTTAAATTAGTTGCTTACATACTCTATTTTACATACATACATAAACTCACGCCTGTTTCAGTAGGCAGAGACTAAGGATTTCCACCTGCAACTATCCTCACAAAACTTTCTCGCTGTTTTATCCAATAATAATTTTAAACTCTTGGTTAGACATATTGATCTTTAAAAATTACAATGGCTAAAATTGTTACTACTCGACCGAATATCGTTACAAACGAATCAAACAACCTCTAATTAGGTAAGTTTATGTTAATTTAAAAAGACACTATGCACACTACCTTCTAATAAGCGGTGTCCTTTAAATGTAACCATATGAATGGTACCATTGATATAGTAACTGATCAGCCTCGTGCTACCAACGGATTACGTTAACATTTCCCACCATTCACGTGGCAATCTTCAGTAGACAAGAAGGCAATTGGAGAAATTAATTTCTATGGGGCAATTAAGCCGTGAACTGACGTGATCTATTAAGTGTGGTGACACGTGTTTTGTAAAAGTAATGGCCTTATTGACTGTTTCTGTAATTCATCTTATTGTAACCGAGAGATTATACTAACATTTAATTTTAACTATGGGAGAAAGCAAACGTATGGCACACGGTGTTACCATTCAGATCTACTATATTTACTACTGATCATCAAATATTTCCCCTTATCGGCTAGAAAATAATTTTTGTTCACTCTTGTAAATAACCAGCTGTTCAATCTCACTGTTCTTTCTTATCCATTCACCTTCCTTCCTCGTTCCTGGTTATTCCCAAGATCTTTATCAATATGTTTCTCTCTGCTACCAGAACCTTGATTTATTCCTTCAATGTTAGTTTCTATGTTTCGAATCCATACATCAAAATCGGGCTGATGACAGTATTTTGGACACTAGTACCTTATGCAGGGCTGCACCGCATCTCAAGGCAATCTTTCGCATCGCCGCTGGCTGGGTCACATCTTGATAATGGATGAGGATCGGGCGGCAAAGAGAACATACCATAGGACGGCCAAAAAGACGACGATCTCTGGCGTCCCAGGTAGTGCTGGGACGAGCTAGAGAGGAACCTGCGAGAGCTTCAGGCCGAAAACTGGCGCGAGGCAACGCAGGACAGAAAGACGGCGCTCTTTACTATCGAAGACCAAGATCCACTTAGAATCGCTGCGCCAGCGGAGTAAGTAGCATTTATAGAGTGAAACAGTAATAGAAGTAACTGTATGCTCTTGCGGGGTAATTCGTTACTGATCAACTTATGAAAAACGTTCGAATAAAAATTGCTTTCCATATTTGCATCGACCAGCTTATCAATTTACATGAGGAGTCAAAAGTAATGTAAGTGCCTATCGGATCGATTTTCAAAAGAATTTTGGTAAAGGTAGTAGGTACAGACTTCAACGCTGCGTTGTCATCTAGAAATAATTTTTACCTACTGGGCCACGAAACCCTAAAAATACCCAAATAGAACACCGTATGTTACATGAACATATTTTTTCTAATTAGATAAATAATAAAATAAATAAAAATACCCACACAAAGTTGTAAAATATTAATCGTCTGCTTCAATGCCTTTTTTAAGATAAAAAATCTGCACCGCTGCAGACTACATTTACCAGACCTCATTTGGAAATGAAATCGGTCTATATCTTAAAGTCTGAGAGTTTTTCTATAAATAAAGCAGCTCTTTACCTGACTAATTGTGACGTATTTTACGATCTCTGCACTGTAAGGGGAATTAAAGGAGCAATTGAAGATAGTGTAGTTTTTTGACTCGGTCTTCGATTTATGAAGCTTGAGTCTCTTTTGAAGACCTTTTAAGGAGCATGTTCGTTCGTCCTTATAAAGTTTTAGTACTAAGTGAAATTGCTGAAAATGCAATAGAGGAAGTAGAGAAAAAAGGTAACAGTCATATATATTTCTTTATATAAGTAAATAATTTCTATATATAAGTACGAGTACATATACAGTAGCACTAAAGGAAATGATATGAGCAGATATCCACATAGGTATAAATGCTTGCTCATATATATGTAACTTAAATACCTACTTTACTTACATTAAAAAAACTGATTTATTAAGGCGAATAATTAATTGGCATTCCCGAGTCCATTAAAATTCACCGTTTTTACAAATTTTGTACTGAAATTTATTCGGTTCATTTTCATTTGCACCACACACTCATTCCCGCAGAATCATTAAATATTGATGATAAAGAGAAAAGCGGCTGCGAATCCCAATTATTATTGGAGGGCTGGGCCCAATCGACACCAGAAAGTAATGAAGTAGTCCCAAATGCAACAAACCAAATACAGCCGTCGTTTTGAAATAAAAACGGTGTTTGAAATTCTGATTTGGAATTTCGCCAACGACAAATTTTTAAGCAGAATCCTCACCGGTCCCCACAGATTCAACTCAATCAAAACAACATTGTTGTGCAGATTTCAGAGTGGAGTCTTAGCTCTGTTGGTGCATTTTAATAACCTATGTAGAACCTATTACAATATAGATACAACAAGCTAAGTAATTTCAAATGAGTGTGTAAAGAAATCAAGATTTATAATTTCTCCTTCAAAACTATTTCTTTTCTGTTAACATATTCAACAAATGTTGCATACATAATTAAATTATGTAAGTACTTAACATGCGAAATAATAAGATCATCGATATAAATATGAAGAACACTTTTCCAAAGGAAGTCGTTAAAAATCGAAAGCCGAACTTTAGCAATCATCACTGTATAATTAGGGATTGTCCGAATGGTGACCATCTCGACCTACAATACTCCAAATGACAAGGTTGCCGCCATTTTGGTTTATAATTTCAGGCTGCGTATGCGCACAGATTATAGTGCGAACCGACATTAGTGGCGCTGGCGACATTAAATGACAGTGATTCCTTCCAAGATCGGACTTCGAAATTATATTAAAAAGGAATTGATATCGTGAACAAGATTTTGACGAAGTTATGTTATGATGATTCATGCTTTGTATAATGACACCATGTTTCTCTCGCTAACAACACCATTCTTCATATATTTTTCATTTTTCCCGATATGGGTTTTATTGAGAGAAAGTATCTTATGTATGTCACTGGAAAACTAAACCCTGTGTACATATCCGACGGCGTATTTTCAGTTTTAATTACCAAGCCATACTTATTTATCCTCTAATCGGTTTTGGATTTTAAAACTTCTGAACTACACATCAGGAAATATCGAATTCGTAAAATGTCAAGACTCAAAACTACGTCTAAAAGTCCCAACAAGTAGCGAAATATTCCAATCGTAAAGTGCATTACATTTCAGAAGGTTTTTAAAAATGTTTGTAATATTCATCGTCGTACCCTTTAATTATCAAATTTTAAGATCTTACGCATTGCGGATTTGATAGATTACCATGCTTTCAGGCATTTAGTTTTTCTTGTATTTAGAGAATTTAAAAATCTAGAACACTTAATTGTCATTAAGAAAATTTCGTCCTGGGGATTTGGACGATATATTCGGCTAGTAAACGTATTAATTGTAAATTAATTAATAAGAGTAAAAATATTTTCTAAAAGCTCACAAAGTTACAATAATAACAATAAACAATTAACATATTAGATATACATTAAAGTGAGTGAATAATAGTAGGCAACTATCTGTATCTTACGACGAATATCAATAATAAAAGTTTCTACAAAAATAATCTTAAATGTAATTTTGAATATAAATTATAGGTACTTCTCCTACCCAAGATTCTTCTAAATAGCTTTTGATCTTTAGGCGAAATAACGCCTAATCATAACGCCTTTAGCAGTGTGCAGCGATTTTGAAATGGAATCGGACCGAACCCATAGAAATATAGAAACCTGAAAAATATATTTCTATGAGTTCGGTCCCAAACCGGTCCAAAGTTGCTAAAGGCGTTATAGCAATTGACGAATCACAAGGAATTGACGAATTAAACTTAGCTGACAAAATTGGGAAATCAATGCACAATAAATATTCAAGAATTATCTTACCGGTAATAAGGAAACGGCTGAGGCACGTGTAGATCCATCGGCATAGACGCATGAGCATGTGCATGTGAGTACTCATGCTGCATCATTCCGTGCATGCCGTGGCCCAGCATGGCGGCCCAGGGCGACGAGGCAAACCCACCTGGGTGTTCCATTATTTTACACTGTTCCACTCACTGTTCCATTGTGTTCATCAAATGTCAAATTTTGGCACTCGGTCCATTTTATATAGAGGATTTTTTATTTTCTTCAGCCTTTGCGCGGGATCCCTGTTAGTGAATTTCCAAAAATTGAACCTTGGGTCATTGACCGGATTCTTTACGCCGCAGAGTTTTTTTTATTGTTTATAAGGAGAGCAGACGAGCAAACGAGCTATCTGATGGTAAGTGGTCACCGTTGCCCATAGGCATTACACTTTACTGGAATTAAATGGTCGTCGACGCGCTGCTATCCTTGAAGTGTTATAAATAGAGTGCCTCATGTGCCGGTAATTACGCTGGCTCTCCTAGGTACCTTTCAAACCAAAACACAGCAGTGCAATGATTGCTGCTTTTGCGACAGAAAAAGGTAAAAGGGTGGTACCACTCCAGGCCGACTCTGCAGAGACTCATACCACCTACCATTCCATTGTAAGATAAGATAGAGATTAAATGTTGCCAGAAAGGAAGGTCTTTCGAATTTGAATAGTAAATTCCAAGTATAAAAAAATAACATTAATATCTTGGCTCTGTATGTAACTGCTTGATAGTAAATATATTTTCATTATATTTTTTGGGTTCGGTACCTAAATGATAAAAAAAGAACTCTTATGGTAAGACTTCGGTGTCCGGTAGTCCGTCCGTCTGTATGTCACAGCAATTTATTTCAGGAACTACTAATGCTATCGACTTGAAATTTAGCACATTTGTAGGACTTGCTTGCCCGCATCTATCCTAGATAAAAGATATTTGGAAATAATTGTATTTTTATTTAAAATGGGGGGTCTGATGTGGGGGGTAGGAATCTGAAAGTGGGACGACTGGGGTAAGTGAAGTATCATGGGAAAGGGCAAAAATCTGAATCCACATTCATAAATAATCAGATATATATAAATAAAACGATAGAAGGGTGGCGACACAGGGCCCAGTTATTATAAAATAAACGAAGACCTCTTCATTTATTACACTAATACCATTTATGGTATTAGTGTAATTTTAAATATAATTTTATACTACTAGTATAAGTTATTTAATACAACGCCATCATTCTTTATTATTGTATTTAATTACGAAAAAACTGAAATAATTAGTATAAACAAGGGGTAGGTATTATATTCATTTCGGGAATAATAAAACAAAGTTCTATACACTAGAACTTAGGGTTATTAAGAAAAAATGATATTTTTTTCAAGGCGAAAAATATTCCTATTGAGAACGGAACTCTCGGTGCACGAATTCGACTCGCACTTGGCCGTTTTTTTTTTCAAATTATGTTGTTTCGAACTAGCTCTTGCAAAATAAATGAACTGAAAAACTAAAGCTTTAGCCTTTTTAGACGAATAGTCATTAAAATATACTAGTAGCATCTAAAAAGTTTATAAGATGTAAGTAAGGCTTGTCTGTAAATTTATATGAAAAATTATTAAAAAAAACAATTTCAATTTTTTCGATTTCAGAAGTGTTTTCTAACGTCAATATTTTTTTAACTTTTTTACGTACTGTACAATTTTAAAACACAATAAATATTATCTACTCAATACAATTGTTTTTAACCCCCGACCGAACGAGGGGGCGTATAAGTTTGACAGGTTTGTCTGTTTGTCTGTTTGTCTGTGCCATCATAACTTGACAACGGATGATCCGATTTGGACCAGGTTTTTTAAATTTAATAGAGAATTTTGTCAAGGGTGTTCTTAGCCATGTCTGATAAAAATTGGATCAGTTGTTTCCAAGATTTTGGAGTATTCTTGATGTCAGATGGAATCCCTGGAACAGTAATAGCTAGATTGTTCGAGTTTGAGCTCAAATGTTTAGGACCATGGCGCCCTTCCCACATCTGGAACCTCAAGGACCTGACGATGACCAAGAAATAGTAAGGGGATCTCAACAATGGTAAGTCGGGGGATTTTTTAATTTTTAATTAAGAGAAATTAATTTTACTGAAGAATGCATGAATGAATCCTATTTCTTTGTCTTTTATTTGTATCGGTTGTTTTTGATGTATAACCTTTGTCAGTAATCAATTCTGGCTCATAGTATTTTGTATGAATATTTAGTAATCAAATCAATGTTAGTGGGTAACTGGTTAATTTTACCCATGCTTTTACCATAGTAGTTAGGACACTGGGGACGATAACGGGGGTTTTACTAACGTTGTTATGGGTTAGTAGGTTTGCAGACTTTAGTGACAATTGGCGTTAATTCTGGGGTAGCCAATAAATTTGAAGCTTAACTAAACCATCACTCACATACTAGATTGTGTAAGAGAGTAATGTTTCTTTTAGCTCTGTTTTAATTTAGCACTGCCACTGTTTGTTAATTCACTAACATTTTAAACTAATATAATATAAACTTAAGGATTTCATTAATCTATTTAAACACGAAAATTATCTACTACTAATTATAATCTTGCTAAGTCCTATCATCAGATCCCATTAAACGCATTGATGATGTTGAATCTTAGTATAATCTTCTTTAATTTCTTTGTCCTTTTAATATATTAAGTATAAGTAACCAGATCATGGGTACACAAGATCAAGTACACAACATAACCGAATGTTCTTCGAACATTTGATATGTTGACACTGTGCGTTTGCGCAACGCGACGATTGTTTTCGTCTGTTAGATCAGCACCTATTAGTGAAGCCGATATGTTATTTGCTTTCGTCTAAAATATTTATTGCGTTAGTGTTTTCTTAACCTCAAGGGATTACAGGTTTTTTATGTTTGTTAAGTAATAACAGCTGTTTAACTTGAACTACATGCCCAAGAGTCGGTGAGAATCGTCATTTTACTCGTAAGTACTCGTATCTACCGAAGTTCCTAGGAAAATATAAATTTTGAAACTTAAGGAAGTAATCATGTTATTTTATTATGATATACACCTGACTTTTGTGAAATCATGTTAATTTAGAATATACAGGGTGTAACATTAAGAACGGTCAGTATGGGAAAGTCTGAAACTATAAGACATACGAAGATCTGTTCTTAGGAACCATGTCATCAATTTTAGTAACAAGAAACACTGTATTCATACATTTTTTTAAAAAACCTGTACTCAGCCTGGGAATCGAACCCGGTTGTTTTGAAAAAAAAATCCAACACTATTTCTATTTAGATATCGATTGTGTAGGTCTTAAGGAATAAATGTTAGTATGAAACGTGATGTTTAAAATTAATAAAACGCATTGTTTCCATATCTTTTAATTTATTTTAGTAGGTGTTCGACATGACTACCATTTTGTAAAATACAACATTCAACTCGTTTAGGTTATCTTACTATTGAATGTTGTATCTTCAGGTGGTGAATTTGCGTTAAAATTGTCTCTATGGCTGCTGCTCTCTAGGTCTTCAATTGTGTCGTAGCTTGTTTTGTACACTTCATCCTTAACGTAATAGATATCTAAATAGAAATGGTGTTGGATTTTTTTTCAAAACAACCGGGTTCGATTCCCAGGCTGAGTACAGTTTTTTTTTAAATGTATGAATACAGTTTTTCTTGTTACTAAAATTGATGACATGGTTCCTAAGAACAGATCTTCGTATGTCTTATAGTTTCAGACTTTCCCATACTGACCGTTCTTAATGTTACACCCTGTATAGTCAAATTCAACTTATTTAGCAAATATTTTTGCTCAATGACTTTCATAATGTAGTTAACAGTAACGCAAACATTAAACAATATCTGTATGAATGCTGAATTTCAAAAATGTATCGGAATTAATGTGATTAAGACCTGACATGTCTAGCAAAGACATGACATGTCTAACAGATCTGACATGTCTAGAGGTTACCTAAAGCAAACTTTGAAATCCAGTCGCAAGGAACACTTTAAATCACTATTTTAGTAATTCGACGTCCACACACTGTAATACTAAGTCATTCAAGCCAACAAAAATTCAAAATTTCATCCTAAACACAGTTTCACAACAAAGAACACGAAAAGTCACTGCGATGTTTTGATAAAATAAAACAAAAGTGCGCTAATGTCAACTGACGAACTTTTCCCGCGCGCGCACCGATGCGTTCCAAAACACGCGCGTGTGCATGCGTCACTATTTACATGCATTTTGGTAAAAGACGGTCTGACAGTAAAAACACGTGTGCCGAGTCTGTCGGTCCAGCGGTCATTGAGAGGATCTGCTATCAAAACTATACGGCGTGCGGCGACGGTGGATGTGTGCGCCCGAACCGGCCCAGGCGTACGCCAGGCATACGAAACAAGCTCGCAACGCAACTATACGGGTGGTGTGGCTCGCTCGCCGGGGCGCGCTGTCGAATTTCTGAACGTCACGTCGCGTATAATTGGGTTACGTTTACGTGACGCGGCCCGCTGTCACGTTTCACGTAGGCTACTCGTGTTACGGGGCTGTGAGTGACCTAATTACTTTCGCTAAAATTCTGCTTTTCATTTTTATTTAATTTTTAAATTTACATTTATTTGTTAACATAAATTTAAATGTTGTCCCACTTAGCGATAGCTTATTTTTTCATAACAGAATCGGATAAATTGCACTCCTTATTTTAAATAATCTAGAGTAAGTGAATTTGGCTCTGGAGGAGATCTTAAATAGGATAAATTCATTTTTGTACTAGGTATAGTACCTATTTGAAATTGGTTGTCTCAATTTTTGTAAGCACAAAAAAATTATTACTATCAACTACACTTATACAAAATTCTGACTCTGTAGGTATTTGTAGTGTAGACATGTAGAATTTTGACTTACAAACTAATTCATATAATCATGCCATACTAAAACGTATATACGTACGTATACAAAGTTACCTACTGATCCAATTTTTTAAATTATTTTTATGACAAATAACCGTAACAGAACTTAATAAAAAACAAATTTTCCCACGCTTAATATTTTCACCTATGACCTAACCCTAAACGAGCACTTTGTCGTTTGTAACTGTCAATGTAATTCTAGCTCGAGTACACCAGCTTAATTTAATCTGCCGTACTCCTTTTGCTGTTACTAAGGCTGTTCGGTTATGAGAGATCTAAGTACGTCGGTCATGAACGCTGTAATTGTCTAAAGAAAAGACACAGGTGTGACTAACGCTTAACGGTGTTTTCTTGTATTGAGAACTAGTGTCAAATGAGAGGTTTTATTTAATACCTATGTATTGTTACCACCATGATCCTGTAACATAATTATACAGTTACTGACACATACATACTTCGATTAGCAATCTTAGAACCAATATTACTGTCTACAACAGTAACACTCTATTTTTTGTTCAGATACATGCTACTCGCTAAATTCTCAAATTACATAACTGTAGAATGTATTGACGAAAGAAACAAACAGTGGTCATCGATCACGGTCACTTTCTTTCAAGGTTTCTATGCACTTACGAGTAAACTTCACAGAAATGTTACGAAAAGGATTGTTGCAACGAATTTGTCTGAAAATGAAAAAAATTTTCATTTGATTACAAAGCTCGAATATATTCTACTTATCACCCTCCATTCATGACCATGCATAGTCAAAAACTTTTCCTAAAAAATTCTATATTCACAAGTAGGGTTATACCACCCGTGTAAATGGAGCTAATAGAGCTAAACAACGGTTCAATTTGAGAGTTCAAGTAAAGTTGGTTATATTTGGACCGATGGTCACCTTAAAAGACAGTGATGCTGATTTACTGCTTATAGAAGTGTTTTCATGTCATTTCCCCTTAAGTGAAATATTCATTATTTATTATAAGTACTCGGTTATTTATCTTTTATTTAATTCAGCTGCATAAGAGTTCCAGTTATGTTTCCTTTTTCAATTTTACCATGTGAATTTTCTGCGTGGCGTTTATGTAAAATAGATTTTTTTTTTCTATTAAGATAAAGATATACTTATGTAAAGATCCCTACCCCTATAATATCTTATGAACTTTTTCGTTATAATTATTGGTAAGTATATTTTTATTTTTGCTTGGAATTGAAATATTCTGGCTAAGGTAGTTTCTTAAACGGGCCGTATGGTGGGATTTCGAAAATTAATGATGTTTAAAATTTTTATGTTTATTTAAAAAAAATGTAAATTCAACTTCGAAGCTCCTCCACTTCGTGGGTATGACAAGAACGGCTATACGCGATCAGCGTCGTTTAAAATTTCGAACGGCGCATTGTGATTGGCCGCGGATCACGCTCGGAAGGCGTGGGGCGAGCGGCATTGGCGAGTGGGCGTGCTCACGTGATAAGGTGTAAATTCTGGGTGATTCTGGGTCAGTGATAGTAATAAATTAGTTTACCGTCTGTTACAGAATATGCCTGTTTTATGAGAGCGTAGCCTTGCTACGAAGCTACGGCGTAGTCGGCGTAGACGAAGTTACTGAGTTAGAACGTGAATTATGGCTGTCTGGCCTGCCAATTGAGAATAGCTAACTAAATTTTAGAATACAGGATTACGTAATATTTAAACTAGCTCAAGATATTATATAGAAATAGTAAGTGAATATTATAGAATATTAGATAAATGGGAACGTAACATATAGGTTCCAAAATGGGAGGTTCAATACTTTGGGCTACTTTGAGTCAGCCCTTATCTGACATGATAACATGAAAAATTTACTGTTGTTTGCTAAGTTGGCTCTCAAAGTGAGGACTGACTCTAGTAATACTTGAGCTTGCCTTCCCTTTTCTTAGTGACCCTAACGAGGCTGACATGGTCACCTTGTCGTGTACCAAAGCCTCACTCACTCTAAACAAAAAATTAAAAAGCATTTGCCCGAAACACGATTCTGATCGTACCTTACACTTTACAGTAGGGAAACCTCTATGTACGGGCGGCTCTTTTTTGATAAAATTTTACTACTTACTACTGGATAGTATGTAGATTGCAATTGGTTTTTTTTGTGTCGCTCAGCATGTCAATAAATACAATAAATGGTATGAGTATGAGTATGTCGTTCGGCCTGTTGGCGTAACGCCCGTTTTGAAAAGGAAACAGTGTTCCCTGTCAAAAAAATAGGAACGTTGGTAGGTATGCAAGTTTAGGTTTAGGTAAATAATGATTTAATATAAATATATATTTTTGTGGCGCTACGTTCTCTCTGCCTACTCCGCAAGGGACATAGCGTGAAGGATTAGGTATGTATGTAAGTATGTATATATAGGGTGGGCCATGAATTAGTTAACAATTGAAAAAATCATATAAAGAAAACCATTTGACATATTTTTAAAATTGTTTATTTACAAGAAAGTTAGTTATTTGGAATTTATTTTTTAAAAATAACATCATCTAAATGACCACCGTTTCGATTTTTGCACTCTTCTAAGCGAACACCGAAATTTTCGAATACTCGTCGACAAAGAGACCGCGAGATCGCTGACATTTCTTCACTAATTTTTTCCTTTAGTTCACGTAGTGTTTTTGGTTTATGGGTGTAAACACGACTCTTCAAATAACCCCATAAAAAGAAGTCTGCTGGCGTTAAATCTTAAATCTGGATCGCTGACATTAGTGAAGAAATGTCAGCGATCTCGCGGTCTCTTTGTCGACGAGTATTCGAAAATTTCGGTGTTCGCTTAGAAGAGTGCAAAAATCGAAACGGTGGTCATTTAGATGATGTTATTTTTAAAAAATAAATTCCAAATAACTAACTTTCTTGTAAATAAACAATTTTAAAAATATGTCAAATGGTTTTCTTTATATGATTTTTTCAATTGTTAACTAATTCATGGCCCACCCTATATTTTTGAACCTACAGCCTATAGGTGTGTAGATACGAAACACATTTAATTTTAAAGGAATTACTTCTTACCTATTTATAATAATCTGACCTTCTGAGTCCTTCGCCAAACGCAATATCCTGTTTAACCTTTCAACGGAAAACCTTCCTAATTCTAAAGAGATAGAGATGTATAAAAATAACTAGAAAATTTGTATGGTACGATAAAAGCATTACGTATGCGGGCAGCGTTCGTCAACAATCGATGGAGTTTCGTGAGGAAATGAGATCTTCCGAAACACAAACGTTTTGCACACCCCCGTCCCGGCGCAACGGTGCTCTCAAGCAATGTCTACCTTGACGTTTGGGTGTAATGATCTCTAACAAACAGCTGTTATTTCTGAATGTGACCAAAACTCAATCCGAAAACAAAAAGTATGGGAAAATCTATTTGAAAGTCATTCCAAGTAAATAATTCAAAGCTATATCAATTATTTTCAATTTATCAATATCGATCCTTCATCGATATTTGCGCACGTACGAGTTATATACGTTCGTTATTTGGTCTTTTGAAGGAATACTCCTAGATTAGAAAGCATTTCATCGTAGCCTAGTTGCGAGCACGGTCCGAAAGCGATCAGCGGGCAATCTCTCAGCTACGCTTCGTTTCATAAACAGTTCTCGTGTTAAAATCGCTGTCATTACGTGGCCGTTGCATAAACTACTATTCTAGCTGTGTCTCTAATAGTTTATAAACACGAAGGATCATTATTTCTCTTCAGTTTTTCGCGAGGTTTGGTTGAAATCACCAGGCTACCCGCGCAAGGCGAGGCTGAAGGCGTCTGTGGACTCGGATCGATACTAATACGTGACTCGCATATAAAGCCGCTCGCGCCAATACTGCTGCCCGAGTATTTCGTTCCAGTGGTAGAATCACAGATTTTCTAAAAATTATACATATGTATACCTTGATTCAATGTATAAAGTATATCGATGTAATTATATCCTGTGGGCTGAATGCCGAATGCTCTGCGGATGAGAGAGTTTAGAGTTCGCGAGGAGGTGACTCGTCTGAGTTACCGCTGAGTACTTTTTATCTCGTATGTTGTATTCAAACTAGATGTCGTTAGAGTAACTTTAAATCGCGGTAACATTTCGGTCTCATCGATCAATAAATCAAAAAATATCTATCAATCGTAATATTACACGGTAATAAATTAAATATAGCAACTTGGTAATTAAACCGTGACCCATGAACGAACAATGCTATAATTACATCTTGAGTACGAAACTTAATTTTTTTATACATACAAAATAGCACCACCAGTAAACCTACTGTAACTAAACTTTAACGATTGTAAGCGGTAGGACACTGAGCAAACACTTCTTCTTTCTTTTCTTCTTCTTCTTCACTTCTTCTTCTTTCTCTTCTTATATTGGCGACGTGAAACTTAATACGTCGTTCCGTTTTATTGTGTGTGGTGATGATGACAGAGACAGCAACAGGAAATCCAAAGTTTTGATGATTTAGTATGACTCTGACCTCGGTTAGGTAATAAACGGATTACTTGTGTAGATAAGTAAAATGAACAATTCCCGTAGATGAACAATGTCATTTCACAAAATCGCATTTTTATTCTTGCATCCTTGATACCCATCTATTTTATTTTTCCTACTAATGACTAGGCTATACACTTGTTTTATTTGAATAGCAAATTGGCTCTTAATATCGCAAATCCATTAACGTAAATCATCGCATAAATCTCACCTAAAGCTGCATAATATCAAATTCACGAGTTTAAGAGAAAAAGATCCAATATATGAAGCGAAAGCGCTCTGTAGTGGACGGACGGACTGCCGGACGGACGCAAGAAATCATTATTGCGGCGGAATCCATACAAATAATTGGCCCGTAAACATGTCAGGGCGGCGTCTCTGCCATGTATATTACAGTAGGGTTGCTTCTGTAGACAAATTTTGTTTATGTGCCAATTTTCCCTGCCTACAATTGAATTTTTGTATCCAATAATCTTAGTCATTGAATGCACTGCCACAAATCGCGGCAGATAACATGTCTTGCGTCGTCCTTTCGCCCACCTCACCCGATCTGTTTACAGCAAATCAAAAAATGTTGGTCCGAGATATTGAATCTATCAAAGGATATAACACTTTTGTATCTCTTACCTCTTTGACTCAACATGCTGTCTTTCTTCACTTTTCATTTAGGCATTTCGATGCCAAATGTACAATTGGAGAATAAGCTTACAGTTACTGAAAACCTAATATAAGCCTAACAGCCTATTAATAACAGGATAGCTTTGAAAAAAATGCCCGTAACTGAAGAAAACAAGTTTCAATAACTCGATAAATCGTCAACGTCCAAACCATCAGTTACTTCAATCATCAAAATTCCATTTTAGACATTATCGATTGAAGCAAAGAGACAGCCCTATTCGCGATCTCCCGAATCCGTCAATGTCGTATCAATAGAGCGGGCGACGCGATTTTTTCGCTTGTGATCGACGCGCGACAAGAGATGGCGCTGCCATTGTGCGCGTACGCAGCCGACGCGCTTCGTTGCGTAATTTTTAACTTATTCTGTATCTTGATCAATGGGGAATATCGATAGGTATATTGACTCTCTTATCTTACTCGACTCTCTTACGAGTAGTACGTTTCTTAATTTTAAACGGAAAGAGATCTGTACAGCTCTGTCTGTACTCCACTTTCAAGACAGGACTCAAGATACTATCCAAGAATAGATGAATACCTGCTAATATTTGCATGGCTTTTATTTATTTTGGCATGATATTCTTTTTAGTTCTACTTTTCGCTATTCTACGTCAGCCAAGTCGTTAGTTAGGTTGTAATGCTGCGCCGAGTAAATCGCATACTTACCAGTACTTATGACTGTCAAACCCTTTCAAAACTGACAAAAGTTCCAGTACCTATGAGATAAGAATTTTAAGGACCCCCTGTCTACCAAACATAACATCTTTTGTTATAGATGTTAATAATTATAAACATACATATTGTAGAGGCTCGTCACAAATCCAATGAATTTTAATAAGATCCATCTTCACCGCCTTTTGAGATGGAAACCTCTTTGAAGTCTTTAATTTTCAGAGCTCTGTACTTACACTTAGGTAAGTATTACTTACCGAAGTACGAGTACTAATGAACCTATAGTTCATTGACACTTATAGGTACGCCCATTATTAATAATTACAACAGTTTCTTTCACACAAACTTTTTAATCGTCGATCAATTTCGATCAATCGATCGATAGTTCGGCATCCCGCCGACAGGTGGCGTCATTGTCCACCGTAATTATAATGTAATTAATGTACGGTTTAATTAAACCCATCAGATAAGTCGCCATTGCGGCTTATTGATGCACCAATTAATGTAATTAAAAGCCATCGATCGTAAGCAGATAGACTAAAATAATAAAGAAGTTCGACTTAATGTTTTTAGGCCAAACACAGTAGTCTACTGACTTCAAAACTAATACCTTATTTGCAAAATGTTAAATGTAATTTTAGCGAATTATATTATCATTCGATAATTTTCAATTCCAGATTTATGATGTGGGACCGTAATAATTTTAATTTAATTGTATTTCCCCCATATGACAGGGTGATGAATATTTAGGTGTGTACTCCCAACTTATACAAACCAATAAATTATAAACAACTGCTGTGTAAGTCGACAGTGAACGTAACAACTCGTATTGAACTCGAGCATTTTATCTTACCAATATCGGAGATAAGGGGTGTATTAAATCAAACGACGGCGCTTTTTCAAACTCTATTCTTATTCATTAATGCTTTAAATAAAGCGGAAAAAGCGCTAGCGAGTGGGGGGTTGACATAAACCGTTCACCAGCAAAAAGCAGAATTCCTCAGTTTAACATAAACTCGGTAAAAACGGATGGCTTGAGATTGACTTCAGATTTTCTGTACAAGATACTGGATAGCTGTATTGCAGATCGAAAGGCGGTGGTGATGACCTTGAAGGTGCATTTCTTTCGAGTAGTCAACATTTACTTTACCCAGAGATTGATATCTTTACAGCCGATCACAATAAAATCGAATGAACAATCGGATAAGACGTGGAACGGCTTTTGTCAAAGCGAACGAGACAAGTGCAAAAAATACCGTAATTATTTCACTCAAACAGTAATTTTGCGTCATTGTTCTGGAGAAATCCCAATTATATACAATTACTTGTATATGACATTGTGTTGTTTCATTGCCCCTCGGATTCCTCTCGATCGATACTGCATCGATGCGGTGGATCATTCGAATACTCCGCGCGCCGATCGCTCGGTACCTTTGTCCTTATAAAAAGTAGAACAATGAGGAGAAATGCTAACTAAATATTATGCAAGAATGCAGTGTCGTTATGATGGATAGGTGTGAGTGAAGATTTTAAAGAATTTGTCTTTGATAAAGACTGCCATGGCCGGCCCGCAGTTTCATCTATATTTTCTCCTATTTCAGTGTAATAATAAATTTAAAACTAATATTAAACTATAAAGAGTCAAAAACAAACAAAGAAAGATAAACAAAGACAAAGAAATACTCGTTATAACTTTCGTTCTCAATTCCAAAGTCAGATATCTTTATCGGGCTTTAATTCAGTAAATTTTACATAGAAAAAGAGCCAGCAACCCGAATATAAACTAATCGTAGCTCCAATATTTAGAACAAAACGATATAAGATCTCACAATGAGCGACCGAAAGACAAAAACTAGACTTTACTCGGCGGATTTTTATTATAATTACCTCGCAGGCGAACCGATAATAACGTTTTGTACTAATTATGTCGGATATGTGTGAAGGCGAAGTGAATGTGTCGTTATCTACATCGCCGACACTTGTTTTTCATGGGGTTCTTGCAATGTGCTTGGCAACCAGTGATTAGAATTAATTCGATGACCGTATCGGCAGTAGAGTAAGCGTTTTGAGGATCGGGTGGATCATCGTGCTACATATACGAGGTCATAAAAAGGCTATAAAATAACTATTTAGTCTATAAAAAGCAGAATCTAAAAGCTACTTAGATACGCCTCTGATTCGTTTCCGCTGCTCACATGGATAAATTATTAACTTATTTTAAGTAGATATATTCAATAGATATCTGGTAGTAATATTTACTGTCGAAAGAAGTGTAGACGTTCAAATATTTTTTATTTTATTATGTTGCAAAAAGAATACCTTTATAAACATTTTATCGCAGCGTATGCTTCATCCGTATAAGGTAATTTAAGTGTGAAAATTGGCAAAAAGCGAGGTAGTCAATTAAAATATTTATCATTTTCTCACTTACGCCGCTTTATTGTTTGGCAGTTGAGTTATTTACGAGTACGTGTGGAGGCTTTGGCTACCAAAAAATCCTTTTATGCAGAAATAGATTGCGGAGTAAGTATTTATTACCCATACTGGAGACAAAAGTAAGCAAAATGAAGACTAGGCAGGTGTACAGAAAATACCTAGCATAAACGGTGAACGTTACAAAATATATCAACCCTCAGTATTTACTTGTTTTGTTCTGTTGAACATTCGAATGTTAACTGTACAGACTGAATACCGCTTCCGAAATTTATGTTAATTTTACAATTGTCTTTTAAAAAAGTGTATGGCCTAACTACTTTGCCTACGATTATATTAAGGAGATCAGTTGTATAAAATAGTTAAAGTACACTCAACCTCGTAGAAAGTTAATAAAGCCATAGGTTACCTAGATTACTATTTAACTTTTTACAAAATGTTAGACTGTTGTCCATCTTACTTAGATTTATTGGGCGTCAAGCAAGTGGACAAGACAATAGAATAAGAGCTATCAACTCACACAATTGCAATCTAGCTAGGGTTGACACGCAGAAATCTAACTGCGCGGGGTGAATGTTTGAATAAAACAATAATTACTGAACCATTACATTAATAAATCCTTTATGGAACAGAACACAAGGAAATTGAGAATTTAGTAGAGGTACTTAGGGGCCTGGTATTTAGGGGCCAATATGTAACATATTTTACTAAAAAATGTAAAAAAAACCTAATTTTAAAAGACGTATTTTCAGCAATAGCACCTCTACGAAATTGTGGTTAACAAATTACGTTATAAAAATATGTATTTGTGCAATAAAAATGTTACCTATGGGTACGGTGTAACGATACCCCCCAGCTGTCAAGGTGAAATGGGCCTGTTCAGCATCCATAACTGAACAACTTTTGTTCTATGAATTTTTGAATTTCGTACAATTCGTTCAGCTAAACCATACATAATGTTTGGAGAATTGAAAATTTTATTGCGAAAATGAAATAGTTTAGAACAAAAGTTGTGCATATGGATACTGAACAGGGGCCCGATTCTACTAATACCCGTCATCTCAATATAAACAAAATTGCAGCGACTTGACGTTTTTCATATGCCACTAGTCACGAAACGTTCGATTAACGTTGCAGGCATCAAGCTAACCATCGATCAATCCGCTTATAATGGTAGTATGGTGTTAAAAGAATACGATTTGTACTTAAAGTTAGATCGAAATGAGAAAAAACGAAAATAAACGACAAATATTGAAATTTGGGCTCCAACCTTTCGGGGTTTTCATTACATGCTGCTTATGTAGTGGATATTTAATTTTCAGAATACAAGCTTTACAATGATTTTTCATGTAGGGAATATACATACATACGAGTAAAACAACAAAGAATATTCGAATAGGTTGTCTCTGGTCAACATGTTTCGATGAAGTAGACAGCCCTCAATGACTGACGCGTGCGTTTTTACATTGAACTGCGAATTCATCGCATACATTGTCTTAGTATGGACAAAATAAGGGAGTCGGAACTACAGGCAAGAAGTTGTTCCTCCACTTGTCTGTTAGCCTTTGAATCAACCATTTTATATCAAAATGTATCCTTATTACTTCTACTTTTAAGCTTAAAACTCTTTGTTTTTCAGTCGTGTAACTCAACATGCACAATCAAGGAAAAATAAAGTCACATATAAAGAGATAGAGTATCTTTTAGATCGATTGTTACAATAGTGAGTGTAGTTATGGAAGGCACAAAAACTGTGTGATGATGGAGAAGTAAGCAGAAACTTATTAAGCCGCTTTGACGAAGATGCCGATTGTTGATTATTTACTTATTGTTTCCATTTTATTCTGGATCTTGGAGTTGGACGATTAGTTTGAAACAATAAAACGGACATTGACAATATAGTACTCGTATGTATGACTATTAGTTTTTTAGCTAAACCGACTGATGGTAACACATTGTTTGTCAAAAAGTTCTAGGTAAGTACAATTTCGACGTTCGTTCGATTCTAGTGTAGTTCCTTATGACTACTTATGTGTTTTTCACTAGTGGGTTACTAAATATCTTTCTTTCTTAAATTATGACATATTATAATCAATACTTCAGCATTGACCATCTGCATCCAATCAATAGGAAGATATTCTTCGGGCCCCAACTTGGGATTAGTTTTGATTTACGACTTGGCTGTCGCGGTGGAATGGCGGCCCGCGTCTAAGTCGGCAAATGTCCTTATGCCATTACCTCGCCCTCCTCTCTAGGTAGCTATTAGTTGTCGCCACGAGTTTAGCGATTACATAAGTTATAAGCTAGTGAAATGAAAACCGTATCCAATTTTGTAGTAGGTTTCCAAGATCTTGGAGTATCTTTGATGTCAGACGGGATCTATGGAACGGTAATGGCTAGATGGATCGAATTTGTCCTCAAATGTTTAGGTTCAAAGTGCGTCTCGGTTTTCTCAAACTTTGAGGATCTGATGATGACTAGGAAAAAGTAAGTGAACTTTCACAATGTGAAACTGGAATAATTGGAAATCTTTCAATTCAGGTTTCAGCCCGCCGAAACTACAATAGTTAGATGAGGTCTTCTCGAACTAAAGTTGTAGGGAATCCTGAGACATTTCAAGAGAGAAAAAGTTAAATATGGCGGCCAAAAAATAAATGAAAATTATGTGGAGCTAGGCATTTTACGAGTAAGATAGCCATGGGGATGCCGAAGACCGGGCTCCGCGTAGGGCGTATCCCGGAGCGTCCCCCGCCTTCAGGCGTCGCAAGTCTAACCTGCTGAATATTCTTAGCCTTGTCAGATGAAAAATGTATCAGTGGTTATAAGATCTTAGAGTGTCTTTGGATGTTGGAGTATGATTGGATCTCTGGAGCCGTAACAGTTAGTTGGTTCGAATCTGAGCTCAAATGTTTATGACCACGGTGACCTTCGCACATCTGGAACGTTGAGGACCAGGAAAAAGTATGGGATCTCCATAATGGTTGTACTTTCAATGGTAAGAGAACTAGCGTAATTACCAGCACACGAGGCACTCCATCTACGTCATCAAGATGAGGTGAGGTTTCTCTGGGCGACAGTAACCAACAGGTGCCCCTCGCTCCTCGCCTCCGCCTCATCTGCTCTCTTTATAAAACATATTTAAAAAGATACCCACTGTTATTTCACCGCTAGTTTTGTGCCCCGATTGTGATGTCCACGCTACGCACATGTCACTGGACTGCAATCGTATTGCACTTACACCGTCGCTTTTTTAATATTATCCCGGCAAAAACTGGCCACTGTCCCCAGGATAGCGAGCAAAAACAATTTATTGCCAGTGCTTAGTGACGGTGCAATTTTATTTTGTTTTTCTGTTATTGTTTAGTAATCCGGTATGATTACTTATACGGTTTTTTAATGGGAAGGTTATACTGTAACCTATGAAACCAGTTGTTCTCAAAGTGATGTAACCATCTAAGTACGAGTAACTATAATATTTCATATCATCTGTATTTTTACCTTAGTTACCTATCTGTATTTTTTTCCATGAAATGTTGCAAATGGGATTTTAATGAAGCACAAAATTGATTCTGATCTGATCACTTTTGCTATTAATAATCATTAAATGAATTTCCTCTGACTTCAATCTGCATAAAAGTTGTCGCGTACATTAATGGGTTTAGTCCTAACTCGGCACATTCCCAACTCGGCAACGCATGAATTTATATGAACGAAATATGTTCCTCGCAGCAACCCTATTTTAAATACTTAAAATTTCTTTGTTTGTTGTACAGTCAGGTTGATATTTATTTAGACAAAATTGTGTAGAGTATTAATTTATAGAGAGTATTAACTTGTAGCATAGGGAATTTGAAAAAGTAATTTTATTATATTTTATTGACATTGATTCCTGGGTGGCAGTCAAATTTAGGGATAATCGCTAAACGAAATGACCCGCTAACGTATGAGTATAATATGAGTGGACGTGACAATTTCGTTTATGTTTAGCTACTAATTACAACTGTTGATTTAAGTGATATTTTTTAAATTGTTAAATTATTGTAGACACGACTGTTGATTACTGTGAAGTTTTTAATTTTTTAAATTATAGGCATATAATTTTGAAAAATTAGAAAGAGATTTTTTTAAATATATCTATTGACTTCAACAGAAATATTGACGACATTATATTTTTATTTACATAAGTAGATTTTGAAATATTCATAATTTTGTTGATCATTATTTTTGCATAAACTAAACCGCACGTAATTCAAAAAGCTCAAACGCGGTTCGCTATGGTCGTGACGTCAAAGTTCATGTAAACAAATGTTTTGCTAGTATAATTCATACGTGATTTATTGGATTTATCAAGTGTATTTTGTGTTAACTACAGTGTTTAAGCGAAAAACTTGGTAAAAACCGATATATAGATATATTCAGTGTCAAATATGAAGAATTCAGTTTTGTTTATGTGTATAACCTTTCACGTAACAAGCAGCGCGGGAAATGGCTGCCCGTTTGAATTGATGGGCCGTTCATTAAATACGTAAGGACGATTTAGGCCATTTTTGACCCCCCCTACCCCCATGTAAGGACACGAAAAAATTCTCGGACCCCCGCCCCCATTCTGACTAAAATTTTACCTAGAGTTTTCCATAAAAAGCGTTAAATAGTTAAAGTTCATTCACTCAAATAATCTCGTTACTCCGAAACGAAATGCAAAATAGGAAAAAGTAGTCAAAAAAAATAATATGGGAAAATGTACGCGGGAGCAGCCATCCTCAGTTGTCGCAATGGTATCCTTTGAGTAGTAGAAGCGCTAGCGCGGGCAGTATTTTCAAACAGCGACCTTATTTGAATGAACGGAGTTTAAATGGCGTTAGAAAAGGTTCAGTTTTACTAAAACACGTTAATATTTGACATAATTAAATCAAAGATTTTTATTTAAGAAAAATGATTTAGTTGTAGTTATGTACTATATCCGGGGAAAAAATCTGATTTTACCCAAATATCCAAGGTTTTTGAAGTCTTCGTCCGGCGATGGTAATTTAGGTGATAGCAACCCTATTTCCAGACGAATTTCGACTCGTAGTAAAACGTAAGAATAGCTTTTACCCCGCCCCCCGCGACCCTTACGTAATTAATGAACTAACCTAACCAGTACCGAAACTTTAAAAAAAAAATCTAAGTTAAAACCGTAATTTTTTTTTAAATTGCGTATTTTGTGGACTTTTTTATTAACAGTTTAATAAATCGATTTGTTATATAAAATAAAACCGTGCATATTGTTGATTTTACTGTGATATTTGTAATTTTTTTAAATTAATGTAGGTACCTACATACTCGTACTGTTGTTGATTTATTCGTAGGTATGTGACATTTTAATAAGTTTTAAATCATTACCCTATAAGTAATAAATATTGATATAACAAAGGTTGATTTACTGACTATTGTGTTTCTATTTCTTTTGACGACTGTAACTGGCAATAGTTTGGAATAGGGTTGTCGAGATTGACTTTTTTCGTACATATAAATTCATGCGTGCCGAGTTGGGTAATGTGCCGAGTTGAGACTAAACTCATTGATGGTTCCAATAGAATTAGTCTAATACTTATAGAACTGCTTGACACATTAAAAGTTTTACATTTGTTCACTTATCGCAATCAGCAGCATTAGAGTACACTATCACCTACTTAAGGGACCCCAGGGGTGGTAATGAAATAAAAACTAGGCCCCCGTATGCTCCCCCTACATTACCAACCTGAGAACGCGAGCAGCATAGTAACATTGTATTAGGGAACCTTTTTTACCTAGTCGGTCTGAGTTTACGTTAAAACTGGGATTTTAAAGACAAAAAAAATTAAGAAAAATGTTGTTGAAAATACTTTTCCACAAATCATAAAATGAAACACTCATTTGCAAATCACTTTATTTACGATAAATTATTAGTAATACCTACTTCTGTAATTATTTCCTATATACTCGTAGGTCGATAAACCATTCTCCAGCAAACGATCAACCATATGAAAAATAATATTATGGGTATAAACAGTGGCAATAAACTCTCAGAAATTATATAAGTAGGTTGTTCTGTTGAACTTAGAATGATCTAATTTTTGTATCTGATCTCCATCACTTGAGACTGGAACACGCCTTTCCAAGAAGTTAGAATGATGTAAGTAGGTAAGTTTGTAGATATAGGTGTTCTGTCAGAAATTAAATATTTGGTAATCAACCTGATGGCAATTTTCCATGAATTGTACTCTTTTAATTTAAGACTAGATAGAGATGACGCAAGTCTTAAGGAAGCCTTCTTATTAAAGACGTTTCTTGCAACTCACGGAAAGTGTATCTATTTCAAGTATTTTTTTGTTTAAAACTTAAAATCTGTCACCGGATCCTTAATAGGATATATACGTGTACATACCTACCTACATTGTATGTACCACCTAATATTTTTTGGCTGCGTGCTATGAATAGACCCTCACAATAAAGTAGTGAACCTGAACGAAATCCGACCTCCGCAGCGGCCAGGAGAGTCACGTCTCGTAGCCGGATCGATGCCGGCCCGTGCTTCTACTGGCAAAACGTTTTATAGTCCACGCAGTCTTAATGGTGTATATTTTGCTATAGCGTTCTTAAATATGGGCTTACAGAGATAGGACCATGAACCCCGTGGTCTACCGTGCGTGGTACATGGATGCTCTGGGGGGCCATTCTCGCAGCATTCGACAAATCTCTACCTTCGAGATATCTCGAAAATAAAATGTCGAAGACAAAAAGTCGAGCGTCATGTAGGCATGTCGAACGCCAGCTGTATATCTGACATAGGTATGTCGATAAACAAAAAATTATCACTCGGCATCCGTCTTGTTTTTCCGACAAAATAATGTCTCTCGGTTTCTCTTGAGACATTTAGACAAAAATGTCTCTTGGACTCATGTCAAAAACAATATCTAAATCTACAAAATAAAAAATGTAGGTCCAGTTATAAATACTAACATTATAGCTTATTTGCAATGACTGGTGGCTATAAAAAACCGAATACCTACAAGCTGACAGAATATGCTTGATATTTTCATATCTACACATACTAATACTAGGAGAAATTGACGAATGTTGCCAGCTTTGGATGAAAGAAAAATTCCTTTAGTCCACTTTCGTAACCGGTTACGAAAAAATAGTGTCTCCTAGGGGCGAGCGTTCGTTCCTTCTTGGTTGCCTGCCATTGAAAACATGTTGTATACTTTACCATCTTCTACCAAAAATTACGACCTTTTACAAATGTTTTTCGATAGCAAAAAAAATCCAAATCAATGTCACAATCAAAACATTTTACCTATTCTAAGTATTTATTTATTAGCATAGTAGTACGATACGACAGTACCTTATGATAGATTCTTAATAAAGCATGAAAGCTAAGAATTCATCCAGACAGATCTTCGCTCGTTCAACGTATCGTTACCTCAGTAGGTAATTTCGATAAATAGGTATCTGTGAGTCCAGCTTTAGTAGAAAAATTGATCTTAGCTGAGCGATCCATCTCTCGTCGACGTTAACAGACGTAAGTATGCTGCACGTCTATTTAAACTACTCGTACTGTCTCCACTCAAATTTTTCATTACTAATCACCCCATCCGCCTACCGCCATATTACAGCCTCCATGGAGTCTCCACGGCGTAGGGCGGCTTTCATTCCAGTCACGTAGTCGAGACGTGGCGTCGAAGGAATTACTACGTACTATACTTACCTACGTACGTAGACACACGTTGATTTTTCCCGAATTCACCGAAAAAGTGCTTTTTACAGCTTTACGTTACGGTTTAAAATACCATTATAAGTACCTACATAGAAATACACAAATAATAACGCAGAAAAAAACAGAAAATGGATTTTACATTACGGATTCAACAGAGATACTGTATCTACTAAATCAGCGTTCTAGGCCGCAGGTTGTTGTAGATTGCATGCAAAGGGTATACCTACGCGAGATGCAGGTTGAATTTTGCTTACGATAGGTTGGTTGTTGTTCTGACGTCATACCTGCACGCAAGTTCTATCTAACCTGCACATGTTTAAGGCCACGTTCTTCCAATGCATGTGTCAAAATTCAGCTCTGCTGCATTTCCTCACCCGCTCTAGAAGTTAACGTAACAGTTACCCTCCTTTTTTTGATCGAGTGAATTTGAATGTATCGTGTTTTGAATCATAAAATAATCAAGAACGCTTATGAAACTACAACATATATTTTTACCCGATCACAACACATAATATTTGATTGTTTACCGTTGAATCAAAAACAGGTTAATTTCGAAGAACGTGAAAGATCGTGGCCTTAATGGAAACGAACGTGACCTAAGAAAAGAATGATTTTTCTTTCACCTTTATTAGGTATTACACATCGAAATACTATTTCGATGGTTTTACAGAAAAACCTGATATCGAGGGGTTCGAAGAAAATACCAAAAACGAGTATAAAGAAAAGAAATAAACCAACACGAATCTCCTAACGTTTCATTCAAGTAATTGTGTACCGATACAACTATTCAGATACTTTGAGAACAGAGAAAATTATGTTGGTGCACCAAGTGACAATTTCGTTTTCGGTCTATTTCTAGTTAGCTGTATCTGAAACACAGGTTCAGGAAGATGCCGGTCACGTAACGGGACGTGCGCGCCTCGCGTTGAATTACGCGAATCTTCGTACGTAGCTAGAGCTACGTATATACAAGTGTCAATGCGTTTGTCCAATACCTAGTCGGATATTGGGGATATTGAATACTACCATACCATTGAAAGTAGTAACCTCGGTTTATATCCTTCAAAGTGTGCAATGTGGTTGCCACTCAATTAATGAAAAATTGTATGTACTGTGGCCAACACATCAGGGTTACTCTCTGGTACTATGTCGCTTTAAAGTATTTGACACATTCATTGTGTGTCAAGAAACCATAACAAAAAATAATTGCGACAGGCTTCCACAGAGTATAGCTTGAGATCTTTAAGGCCAGAGTGAATAGGCATTTACTGGACCCGCATGCTCCATCGTCGACCTCATCGTCGCTTACCATAAGGCGAGATCGAGGTCGAATGCGGGTTTAGTAGTCAATAAAATAAAATAAAAAACCTTGATGTGTCTTCCATTCCACTGTAGGTACCTATAGTTAAACTATTGGTAAGATACATACTAGTACTTTGGTTGCCGCGGGTTTAAATGTTAAGTTGGGTTGGACAGGTGTCCGCTAACGTTTTCCACAAATATCTGGGACCCTGAGACGAATTATCCTAAGTTAAAAAAATCCTTTTGCACTGTAACCTCAGATCAAAAACATTTTCAAAAAGGCATTTTCAGGTCCGATGCACAGAATAACTAATAACTCCACGTATATCCGAAATTGGAAGTCCTCATCGTCTAACTCACAGGACCGTCCGTATCGTCGAACTCACAGGACTCCACATAAGAGTTGTGAAGTAACGGTCATTTTACAACCCTAAGAGATGTTGTGCACTACCCCGTGTTTCGCCGGCTCGGATCGTATCTTTCACTCTTTAGCGTAATGCATGAGTGAAAGATCCGATCCGAGCCGGCGAAACACGGAGTTGTGTACAAGTAACCGCCCTAACACCACATTACTGTGTCGATGACAATGGACCAACGCACTATGAGTGTGACGCTCTTGTCGGAGTGTGTCGCACTCTTGTCGGAGTGTGTCGCTCTCACGTACATTTTACACGGCGGTGAAGCCTTCCTGTGATACCTATTCCTTTCACTCGCTAAAAAGTTCCTCTACTTGAAACACCGCTTTTTCCGTCGGGGGTTAAAATTTAACTGTGTTAGACGGACGAACAGACGGGTGAAACACAGCAATAGGGCTCGTTTGTGTAAAGGTATCTAAAACTATATACCCTTGGTAAAAGAAAACCATTTCCCAAAATAACACTATTTATCAAACAGATTTTTTTGTAATATAAAGTTGTTTCAACAAGTACCTAAGTACTTACCTTTTTATACGTGAAGTTTAGGTATGTTGATCGATATACCAAGTATTTAATAGGGTTAAATCCCTCATTTCGCGCGTGAAAATATTTTTATGGGAGTCCTGGAATGCCATCAAACACGTCTCGGCTAAATGCACTTCCTTCCCTTGACATGATCATGATTTAATGCTTCTTCGTTGTTTAATTTGTTTGAACCTACCTCCCGATATAATAGATATGTAAATAATAAGTAATAATTCCAAAAACTGAGAAAACGAGAGCGGCTCTACAATTATGTTGTAATTAATTGTAATTCTGTGTATTCCTCAAACATCAAACATACCTATTGACCCCTTGCAGAGAGATTCGATATCGATAACTGAACAATAATTATCAAGAAACGTTAAAAATTCACATTTTTCAATTCGCACTTTCTACACAAGGGAAACTAAAAACCCTTCGAAAATATCAAAATATACATTAATTTAAAAAAAAATAGTAATCTGAGTTACGTTGTAAGAAATCAATAGTAAATTTTATTGCCCTGTATAAATAAATACTTACCTACAAAATTTTTATTACCCAGAAACCATGAATGCAAAGTTGTTGTAAGTAATCAAAAAGTAGCCACAGACGAACGTAAACACCCCATTTATAGTAAAACAAATGCTGAAGTTCATTTACAGCAGATCGACAACATTGGGGGCTGGCCGTAAAATGCCCAAATAAGCGTAGAGATGTAATGGCCAGGGAATTAGCAATAAAAACTTTTTTACAATCGACATGCCGAAGGGATGACATAGAACAAGCTAAGAGCACAAGAAACCCTTTGCGCTGACAACATGTCGACATATATTTCGAATTTACATTTTATTTCTAGTTTATTACAATTGTTACTTATACTTGTTTTATTTACCTACTTTTACCCCATAAAGGCAGTGGCAGTGGGTGGTATAGACAGGTAATAGATATTAGGTACCTAAATAATATGTTTATGTAAAAAAAATCAGATGCTTAAATTACTCTTCACCTACATAATGGCAAACTGTTTTAAAAGAAAAAAAAAATACGCTTACATTACTTATACCAATCCGGCTCGATGGACCAAAAAATGAAAATGTACATATAAGTAGGTACGTAAATATAATATAAATATAAATAAATTAACTCTAATTGAAAGTCAGAGCTATATGTAAAAAAATTTAAAAAGTATATTGAACGACGACGTCCAAACTAAAACTAAATAAAATTATAATTAAAACTGAAAATAAGTAAAGCACATATTTGGCGCTGACTCCAATCTATTATATATCAGGCTAAATTAAATGCATTGTATAAAACTGCCTAACAGAATGCTTTAACATAGTGTCGTTTCCTTTCATTACAAATATTAATAGCAATAAAGAAACAACAATACGTTTTAGACTAAAATATCGACATAATAACCCATAAAGCTACATCGACACTATAGGACATCACTAACCAACGTCGTCGGCGCAATAATTCTTGGCCGCACCTCATTTGCATTTCTTTATTGGATAGCTAAATTGAGAAAAATTCGTGCAATTACTTTTAATTACAAGCTGTACAGGACTTACAAGTAGTACCTAGGTATCGCATTACTTATACTTTAGATGAAACTGTACTTATTATGTTATAAAATTATTTTAAAATAGATATTTTTTATAAACGTACAGATTTAAAAAATATATAATATTGCGAAAATTTGCGTGAATTGATAACTAAATAGGTTTTAATTTTTAATAGGTACATAGGTTTTGCACTGTTAGGCAATTAAGTAATTAATGATATCTACTAACTACGCTATACTCTAACCATTCGAGTAGGTATGTACCTACGAATGGCATCCATTCCAAATGTGAACAGAATATTCCAAATGTTTGAACGGATAGGTACCGGTACTTTATCTGGTGTAGGGATACACGGCAATCGCCAGATTACTCGATAGATCAGAAGTAACTCGCTATACATCGCACTAACAGCGCCATGCCTCGCGCGAAAACATAAAATTGAATCTTTTATGTAAACGCCACTGCCGGATATACGAGGTTTCCACCCAAATCTACCTCTGTCAATCGCGGAAAAAGGAAAACGTAGGTATAGAAAAATACCTACTGATTTTCTTTATATGCACTTGATACTTTTTCTAAAACTTATTATTATTAACTTGTTTGTTTATCGTATTGTCATATCAGATCACTATTAGACTGTCAACCTATTGTCAGAGTAATTCAAGCTACCTATAGGCATCGCCCGTAGGCCTCTAACTGCTGTCGAACGACAACAACCGGGACCGACTGTTTAACGTGCTTTCCGAGTCACGGAGGTCTCCGGTGAAACTAATTCCTTACATGCCCTCCACCTAGATATACAAGTACCTATCTAACAAGAAAACTGAAACATTTTTCAAAGCGATAAAATTTATGGGAGCCCAATTGAATTTCACACTTGACTTGAGCGGGTCCGCTTGAAAAATCCTTACGGTTTTCAAATTCCGAACGCATCTATCAAATAATAGCGGGAAAACAGACCGCGGTGTTGCCCGCTTAAACGAAGGGTCGCCATGTGTCAAACGGGAAATAGTTATTTATGGGGACCATTCACAAATTGCATTCGTAGCCGATTGATATATTGGAATGTTTTATATGTAAATGTAGCCTTAAGGCGCTACCTGAGCGAAACTACCGCCGCCAATCGAAAAAAAATCATTTCAATTGATTAAGGTATTTTAAAAAAATGGTTTACAGGATTATTCCACGAATGAAGAAATTTTTCAAAATCGTTTTGTTTTCTCATATTGAAACAACAAGAAACAAAGCGCGAATCTGTCAAAAGTGGCCATTTTGAAAGATTTGTATTTTGTTTCTTATTGTTTCACTACGAGGATACTAAAATATTACTAAAAAAATCCTCTTCATTCATGGAATTATCCTGTAAACAATTTTTTTAAATGCCTTAATAAATTGATGTGATTTTTTTTCGACTGGCGGCCACTAGTGTCGCTCATGCAGCCCCTTAAGATATATGGCTTGGCCTAGAAACGGTTATTGGATGATTTAGTAGCATACATACCTATGTTCCAATATGATTTCTAAATCTTGGAGCAATAATTCAATAACTTCAATACCTATATTACCTACCTACAATAATAACTTTACAATGTTTATACGAGTACACAAGTAGATAAACATAGAAATGAAGAATGTCGAAATCTTTGGTTTAGGTGTAGGTAGGTATTTATTTATACCAAAAAGTGGCGGACCACCGCTAGCTGAGAAAAATCTGACCAAGTGCGAGTCGGACCTCATACTTTTGCTTCCTTGATTTCATTCATCACGTGCCGCACGTATAGTAGCGCAACATTACCGAATTTGGGGTTGCTATGTTGAAAAGTTTCTACTGTACCTACTATAGGTATACCTACCTATTTAGCTAATTTTTTTGGAGTGAAAACATCTTTAAAATCGGTAACCGGGTTCCACTCTGAAAAGTTGACGCTGACGTCATGCAGTGCCCGTCACGCTGTGCACTGGTACATAATGTCACTCGGTGACACAACTTTAAATAACAATAGCTCGGAGACGAAGTGAGTGAGGTCAACGAGTGAGGTATCGTAGGATAGAGTAAGGTTGTCTGGTACTTACAAAATAATTTGGTCCGCTTCCCCCCTACCTCTCTATGAGAGATGGTTTTAGGATATAACTAAAATATAGAAATTCAATTGGCTATAAGCAGCCATAGCTTGAAGACGAAGTGAGTTAGATCTACATGTCAAAGGATAGAGCAAGAGTGTCCAATAGTGAAAAAAATTCTGGTCTGGTGATTTCACTTCAAACCTCTAAGTTATACTCTAAATACAAATTGCCATTGTTTTAGTTTAGACACCTGTAAAACTTACGAAAACCGCTAATGCTTCGTACCTATACCAAAAAAGCTAAGAATTGTGTTAGAGATTGTGAGCGTTAATCTACAGCATATTTCAAAAAGAATTATGCATTTTGCAGTTTTTGTGACAGCTGCCTATAGATTAAGATTATAAATCAACGGTCAAGTCAACGGTACCACGTACCTATTTAAATATTATTATATTGGCGTCGATTCCTGGGGTGCTACCATGCGCCTGTTTTTTGACGTTTTCTGAGCGTCCCAAATGACAAATTGTATGTGATTTGGACGTTTGGAACGCTCTAAAATTGTCAAAAAACAGGCGCATGGTACGGGTGCTGAACAGTGTGAAACGAAACGCCAGATTGTAAATTTTAGTTCCCATTTTTACCGCTCGTGTCTGTGCATTATCACAACAAACATGGCGTCGATTGCAGAAAGTAATTTGTTGAAAGTAGCAAAAACATATCAGCGCAATCGGAAATTACAGAATTCACCAGGGTACACCGGGAAATAATACAAATCACCGGGAATCAAACAACTCTGACAATAAGTTGGCCACTAACCATACGATAAGCAAGCAAACAACCGGGAATCATTACCGTTAATTATACAATACAGCAATTTTACATTACGCCTAAAATTGGTCACGGTCAGCCATATTGTAGAACGTAATGAATTGTCATTGGCAATCCAGCTTAACCTAAACCTCGCGGTACCTATGTTATAAAAGTTTGTTTTTTCTGGTAGGGTTAAATTCTGGTATTTCGGTGTTAGAAAATGGTAAGTTACCTTAAGGTATGGTTTTCTTTAGTAAAGATGATTTAGGGGTATATAATTACTCTGGTAAAGTTTTATTTTGGTAGGTTTACAAAGTAGACTTTCATTTTGATAGAAAGTGTTGAATGGTAGTGAAGCTCATGGTGGACTTGTTTATGGTAGAGTTTATTTTGGGTAGGAACTCTTCTGGTAGTTAAGTTTGTCCCTTTAATTGTGTTGGCATTATTTTTCAGCATTTTTCGTAAACTTTAGCATATTTTTGGCATTTTCTAAACGTAGATTTGGCATAAAACATTTTTCATAGTTGGCAGCACTGGGTGTAGGTACTTCGTTTTGTCAGCCTTGTGTAGTTGTGTGATTTGATTACCTTCCTTCTCTTCTCTGCTCTGCACTTTGTTGTTTTACTCACTTTAATAATCAACTTATAAACATATAATTATGGATTTCACCGACAAAGTTGTGCTAATAACCGGTGCTAGTTCGGGCATAGGCGCTGCAACTGCAATTCATTTCTCAAAGCAAACGGCAAAATTGGCTCTCGTCGGACGTAACGAAAACAACCTGAAAAGAATTGCTTCGTACTGCGAGAAAAGCAAGGGAATGAGCCCTCTCAGTATCACAGCCGACGTCACAGAAGATGCAGAGAGAATTATTAGAGAAACCATTGAGCATTTCGGCAAACTTGACGTTCTGGTAAATAATGCCGGAGTGATTGGCATGGGAGGCATAAAAAACTCAACTATGGAGACATACGATAAAGTAATGACAACAAACATGAGATCTGTGTACCAAATGACTATGCTTGCAACACCACATCTTATACAAAGCAAAGGTTGTATTGTGAATGTCTCATCAATAAATGGCACCAAACCTAGTACCATGGCTTTAGCATATAACATTTCGAAATCAGCACTAGATCACTTCACCAAATGCATTGCTTTAGAGTTAGCGCCAGATGGTGTGACAGTCAACTCGGTTAACCCAGGCTTCGTGAAAACGAATTTGTTAAAAGATATAGGATTGAGTGAGGACCAGTTGGATCTGTTCGTCAAGAATGTTGTTGGCAATACTCCTTTAAAGAAGCTGATAGGAGCTGATGAAGTTGCCGCTTTGATAGCATTCTTAGCAAGTGACAAAGCAAAAAGTATTACTGGGTCTAATTATGCCATAGATGGGGGAAGTTTGTTACGTTAGTACCAGTTATTTATAAAAAATCGAGGTATTATGTAATTTTAACATAGGTATACATAGATTTTAGAAATATTTGTAAAGTCATTCCTATACAATCTGTATCTGCTACCAATCTTGTTTTAAATTTTATGAATAGGAAGTTTTTGAACGTTTATTATTATTATTGTATAAACAATCAATCATTTATAAATAAAATGTTCAGAAGCACCACATTTGTATTTTTCTTACCCTCAACACTAAAAGGAGGAGTGTTTAAAGTTTAATGTGTCTGTCAGGCGATTTCAATGGTTTTAGAGAGGAAATAAACATTCTAGAGTACCTATGTCCTAAATACCAGGATACACCAGCAAGCAAGCAGTAACTTAGGCTCCATTTACTTTGCCGCGGAATGGAATGGAAGCGAATTTTCGCAACGTAATAGTACATAGCATAATGAACTAGATGTCGAATGTGTAACATACAAACTAAATACAAGCCAAAAAAGTGGTCGCGCGTCTTCCGGGGAATCCTCGCGCATTCTCGAGAATCCCCCTAGCTACTTTTCTTTTTATGACTCGTATTTAGTTTGTATGTTACACAATTGACACAAAGTTCTTTATGCTATGTACTATTACGTTGCGAAAATTCGTTTCCATTCCATTCCGCGGCAATGTAAATTGAGCCTAAGACTATTGTTATCTGTTGCTTATAAATAACAGACATTTTAATTGGTACATATATGTTAAATATTTTTGGGTAGGAATGTATGAAAATAAAACGTTAGTTTTCCATCTTTTTATTTTAATTAATTTCTTAGGATCAGATCAGAACTATCCCATGAATGCATTCAGTCGATACAATATTTCTAACACTGAATGATACACATGCAACTCCTAAAGCAGTTTACTTTCTGATAACAATAGGAAGGAACATAAACTAAGTTTATTCACTCAATAAAAGTAAATTAAAAAAACTAGAAAAAAGAACCGGCCATTGGCGTCAGGCCAAGCCTTACTTAGGAGACCTTTAACAGCATTTATACATCGAAAGTTAACCAAGTATATGATAACAATAGGAAAAAAACATAAACTGAGTTTAAGTTCCAAAAAAATAATAATCATAAATGAATTACTTCGTTCACAATCAGGTCAAGCCTTATTTAAGAGACCTTGAACAGTATTTTTACATCGAAAGTTAATCAAATATAGAAAAATCACATTGTTTAGCATCAAATGCAGAACTTTTTTAGTGTTAACTCATCGAAAGTTAATTACATCAAATATTTAATTAGAAATAATTATTGTATAGGTACTACAAAACATGTACCTGAGTTTAAAGGTTGGAATTTCACTTATTTTACACAATGTTTTAAATAATGCATAATATGTAGTATAGAAAGGAATGAAGTGGTGGTAGAGTAAAACATGACGTTGTAAAAATGAACTGTAAGGTTCAATAAAAAAGTTAGATTGATGAATTTCGTAGACCTACGACCTACTATTACGAATCAAACTTAATAATATATCTAATCTGTGGCGGGGGGGAGGGGGGGCAAATCGAAAGTTAAACCTAATTGAAACTATCACTCGTATACTACATTGTGTACAAGTGACCGTCACGTTTCGTATAATAATCGATAAGTAATACATACCAAACATTTTTGAACACGTTTCGAATACATCACGAGCTTGTAACCACTACTCTAGCAACACTAGGTAATACAATGAACACATAATTTCAAAAACGACCTAAATTTTAACCATCATTGTGTTGCAAGCATTCTAAGAATTGAACCTCCATTAATAATAATACTGCCTCTTCCTAAGTCGTCGTTCCAGACTTAGGGTAGACAGAATTTTAAGGAAGCTTCATATTATTGGATATATAAGATATTAAAATTTAATTTAATATCCCAAGTTTTGAAATAAATTTATGAACCTGAAGGGAGTATTTATTCATTAAAGAAGATATATAAATTTGTAACTTAGCAAAGAAATTTATTAAGGGGGCTCATTAAAAAAAATACCAAATGTTAAATGTTACACGTGACTGCATTTAACTTATCTGCATTGGAATTCTATAATTGCGTAGAAAAAATGGAACGTCTATGGTTAATATAAACATCTCAAAATGTAAGTTGCGCACGCGAAAAGTTTACCTTGAGTCCTGGGTTAACTCGCGAATTGTCAATGGTTTTCATACAAAATTTAAATCGGGTTTTATGGAGCAATGTGGAGAAATTAGTATCCTTTCAAAGCACTTTGAAAAACAGCGTCAGTATGTAGCGTAGATCTACTAACATTTAGTCTCTTTACGCTGTTACTATTAACAATAAAAGCACAATAATTGCGAATAAACCTACGGTACCTATACGATGAAGTATTTTTCGTCAAATTATTTATAAGGCTTTCTCTGTTTCCTTCAGTTCCTTGACATAACAATCAAACGAATTATAAAGAGAACAAAAAATATAGAGCAACATGCAAGAACGTGCATATTATAGACGGATACTGTGGGTAATTCCCAGTTGTTCTGTACACAATGAAGAACTCGTAGATAATTAAGTTAATTTTCCTTTTACACTTTACATCACATTGAAACATCGAAATTGGATTACTTTCTAATCTGTCTTTTTATTTTTCGATTTTTATCTAACATTTATTTCATAATAAATATTAAGAAGTAAATTATATAAAGAACAGAAATAAAAATAAGGGACTTATAATCATAGATAAAACTTATGCTATTAAACCCGTCATCATAAGTTTTACTTGTGATTTCAATTTCTTACGAGGTTGAGGAATGTGGAATTAGTCAAAATTCATGTTTGTGTAAGCAGAGACAATTTTTTTTTCAATTCAGGGATATATTTTTACATATTTTTTTACTATCAACAAAGCTTTTATGCTAAAGATCTTCCATCATTAGGTCACATCAAATTTTACAACAAATAAGAATGGGCGTTTTGGTGCTAAATATTTTAAATTCGTAAATATCAAATGGAAGCTATATTGAGTAAAACAATTCAATTCTATGCCAACAAAATTGTAATGAATATTATATGGTAGTTAAGAGAAATATCACGTCAAGGGTTAAGACTCCAAAATCTTAAATTTTAGATCATAAATTTTATATACTTGGCATTAAACTGAAATAAAAAAATGATAAGTACGAATACGAAATCTGATTCTACTGTTTACACAAATGCTATCAAAAGCATTTAGGTCGATTTGAAAGATTACGATTTTGTTTTCATACAACAAAATTGCTGAATAGTTTCCATTAAATAACTAGAAAACGCCCATGTTCTTTCGCATATTTACTTGAAAATTTGTAATTCGTAAATATTACCGCGTACACGTGAAGAATATCAGTATAGTTTTAACGTTTCCACGCTGAGTTCGCCTGCGATTCCTCTCTAGTTCACACTCTGGGCGACCGATTCGCTCATTTCCGTGCACTGCACATTCCTGTTCAGATCCATATAATCCACACAGAAGTCGTTCGGGACACTCGCGCACTTCCTTAGAGATTCGGTGGTAGTATCCTTGTGAGCATTGTTTGTAGACTCCTCGTCGGTCGCACGGAGGGTATCGGGCGTGGCGCTATGCACGCGACTCGACGGCCGGCGGCACGGTCGGCGCCGACTGTGCGAGGGAGTCGCCGCAGATGCGGCTCGCGGACTGAACGGAGCCCGCCGAGGGCGTAGGCTCCAGCGATGTGATGGAAGAAGTTGAAGGCCGCTCCGTAACAGCCGGTGATGGCGCATCCACATCATTCTGCAACGATCCAACGCGCTCAGCTGAGGCGCCGCCCGCTACAACACCAGGGGGCGGGAACGGGAGAAGGGGACAAGGGGAAGGGCACCGTTACTCACTCGCCAACTGTGTCGCCTTACAAACGAGAGTCAACTCCAAAATGGAAGGGAGATAACGAAAGAGTGATTGGTTCGGCAGATGAAACGCTACATGAAGAACTCGGGGCGATATTAACATGCACACATCCGAACCAATCTATCTATTTCCTCAATAATCGTGTGATAAAATCAGGCATATTCGAAACAACTAACGTTTGTAAGTCGACACGTTGAGTCTAAACTTGTGCTGTTGCATGATCTAAATTATAATCTATGAAAACAAAATTCTGACAACAATTAATATATTTTTAGCTTTTCTAAAAATACAACGAAACAATTAAATTATACTAAACTAAAAAAAAATCGGTTAACATTAGTTGCTAAAGCTTTAGCTGAATGAATTTGAACACCAAAAAGCATTTTATGTTAAAATGAACCATTTGGATGACACTAAACTACTATCATAGATAGGTTTAAAGAAAAATTGCTATTTTGCCACATGTTTGCCAGCTCCATGTTTTCATAATATGAAATCATAGACTATGAAAGTAATGAGATGGAATAAAATACATTAAATCCATTACGTAAAAAGAATACTGTCTAAGTTATAGACTAGAGAGCGTCAAAATGGATTTAACACATCGTATTATACTTTAACTGAATAACATCGACACAATCAGCACATTTTGCGAGCGGTTGAATGGTGCACTTAGGTTAATGTCTGGCTGGTATGACACAAAGGCACACTCCAAAATGTTAAGCATGCAAGCACAAACTAAAACCAACAATCACATGTTTTAACTATAATTAAACTAAGAAATTAATAATGAGAAAAATGGGTTCGAACCAAACATTTTTAAATTCACTCTTATGAGATGACGCTACTAGTCCGATTTCTGTGGTTCGAACATTTTTCTTCGGAGAATATAGTCCCGAGTTGCCATATTTTAAATCGGTGGCGCACGATGAAATCGCCATATACGAGTAGGTACATCGACAGAGGACAAATATGTGAACAAAAAATGGTATATGATATAATGTCCTAAAGTGTCCCGTTACGTAACTAATTTAAAATAAAGATCGTCATGCATGACTTTCTTTCCTCTTCACCGCGCTCTGTCCAATGCCGCGGACTCTTTTCCCAGGATACTTTACCCGCTTCCAACTCTTTTTGAAGAATACGTTTCCATGTAGCCCTGGGTCTTCCACGATCGCGAGATCCTCCTGTAGGTTGCCGGTTCAAAGAGGCGTTAGCGATTCTGTTTGGGTGACGTAAGGTGTGTTCCTACAGCGGATCTGTTCAGATAATGGTTTTTCACGCACCATAGCCCACAGGTTAATGTTAGATTGTTTGCGGCCAAAAAATATCCTGAACGCAGACAACTTGTTAACTTGCCGTTTGCTTTCCAAGTCTACCGTGTACTTCCAGGTCTCATGGGCATAGTACAACGCTTTTAACGTTTCTGTTAAAAAGATCTTCAGTTTCAAGGACATCCAAGATTTCAAGGACGTTTCCATATGACACTTTAGTGATCTTTAAATTATTTAGATAAATTGACACTTTTAAGACATATCATATATAACATTTTTTGTTCAGATATCCTATCGATAGGATACGTGAAAGTCACATATTTAAAATATGGCGATTCGGAATAAAGCCACAAAGGTTCACACATTAAGGCGACATCACACAACATGCAATGATAATTAATAGATAAAAGAATATGTGTAAATTAGATGAAAACGCAGAAGCCAAAATAAGCAAATGATATTATGTGTATATCTAAATATAGTTTATATTATGGTTAAACAATGGTGTGGATTCAGACAAGGCCGCTAACACTAAAATTTAACCAAAATGAAATTGTCACGCAATCATATACAAGGGTAAGAGAGATATTTCATTTAACAAATATTAAATTAAATCTCTTGGAGACCCTCAGTACCTCCGGGGTACCATACGACGAATACAACAACAACAACAACAAATGATTAAATTTAGCGAGTGACATCACGGAATCGACACCATTATTATAAAAATAATATCGTTTTGAATATTTGTACAATTAGAATATTTACCTACTAACCTAACAAGTTTAAATACTACAGTCTTACATAATCTAACAATAGTGGTTTATGATGTGTATATTGGTACTATGTTTTAGCTAATAAATAAATACTATTGGATAGCAAGATGATTGACACAGTTAATGTTTTTAACAAATAAATAATAATCTAAAAATAGAGTACTATACCATATTTACAACTTCACATTAAGCAATTATTAAACGCGAATTACCTTTTATATCGTCGAGGTACCAAATCACAGTACTATCTATCTATACATAAATATTAATTGACATTTACTTTACGTAAATAATGACCAGAGTTCTTAGTATAAGTAAATTATAAAAATAGCGTATACATTATGATAATTAGAGCTAGAAGTTGTCGGGGCAGAATTGTCATATTTCTAGTGATAGCATTATCGATAAATGCATACTTATCGATAATTACAATGTTCCATATTGCAACAACGTGACTCTTATAACAGTTAGTAGTTCAAGTTCAAGAGTCATTCGTGGATAAATAAATTTCTAACATTAAAAATACAATTACCTGAGTGTTTTTTATTTTCTCACTGAAATGTTTTAAATTAACATTATTTGGGAATTTTGGGGTTTAGTAATTCAACTGTTCGGTTTCAAATATTTATGGTATTTTGAATAGTCGGCATTTTTTATTATTTTAAATACGAATATTTTGGGCTAAGATATTTTAAATTTTTTGGACATCATCAACCTACCCATTAAATAGCAGTGCTACAACATCGATACCTAGAAAAGTCGATAAAAACAGCATTCAATCCCTAACAAATTTTAGATCGTGCCCCAACAACTTCCAACTCTAATAATAATATCTCTACACAGTACATACATACGCGGTACACAATTCCTATATAAATACGATTATATACTACTCAGTGTTTCCACAACGGGGTTTCTAAGAAATTCATCTTCATTTCAATATCAGATTAGTTAATGTTTAAGGCACCAAAACGCAAAATGATTTTAGATACAAAAATCTATGGGTAATGTCAAGTTTAGCCTCTTGTCCAATGAGATCAAGGATTAAGAATCAAATATCAAGTGTCGAGAAACATGGGTACATGTAAAAGAGAAAACTGCAAACAAAATGTATAGGTAGTCACGAAGGTAAACATTATTACATACATACATAAACTCACATCTACAACACAAAATATATAGATAATTTGTGTCCATAATTCCCGAGGGGATAGACAGAGGAACCACCGACAGTTAGTTCCCACTTTTCGCCGTATATTTTCTTCTAATATTGTAATGTTTTACCCAGTTTCTTTATTTTTATCCTGTTTTTCAGTTTTTCATGAAACGGGTTCTGATCTTGTAGAAACACTGTATTCTATACATATTGTTCATAATCTCGTATAGTCCGGAACCTAGGAATGATTAGAGAACTCTACAACCAGTCCTCGTAAGACGATAATAGATACCAAAGACATTTCTTCCAAGCCTCATAGGGAGCGTTCCAAAAATACAGCATTTTGAAAATACTAATTGGCATTTTTGTTGCTAACTGTACCATTTTTCAAAAAGTTTTATAAAACTACAGGATAGAAAATTTCAGATGAAAATCTCTCCAGTGCTAACAGAAGCAAAAAAGTCAAGCTACCAAACTCTGCCCTACTTTAGGTCAATTTGCCGATAGGTGTCGCTATACATCTATACCTGGCGGCATCGTTTTGTGACCTGGGTTTTGTATAGTGTTTTTAATATTTCTAAGAAATTGTACTCTTCGAAAGTTCATGGCTTTCTGTTCTTTTTGATATAGGCGCCCTCTGCGCAACCATATCCTATATACTTTAACTTTTGTAGTTTTTAGAGTTCCGTACCTAAACGGTAAAAAAGGAATTCATATTTTAAAACTACATTTACATGTTTTTGAAAAATGTTATAGTCGGCAACAAATATGCTAATTGCAATACTCAAAATGCTGTATTTTTGAATAGAATAGAATCTTAAAAAATTGGAACGCTTCTTATGGGGCTTGCAAGAAATGTTTTATTAGGTATCCCTAGGAGATTCCGCAACGACCTATTATGGTATCATCAGTACTGGTTGTAGAGTAAAAATATCACTTCTCGGCTCCAGATCTATGTAAAGGTTCCTACAAAATAAGTTTTATTTCATTAGCGTAAAGAAATTAGTTGAATTCATGCATCTTCCATTATTTATGTTTAAACATTACGGTATAATTTTAATTGAATAAAATTTGCTAATAATCAATTTCTTTATCATTTGAATTACTACAATACACATAGCATTTAAACTGACTTACATCCTACAAAATAAAATCATCGTACCTAATAGTAAAACATAATAATCTAATTCATTGACATAAGGTTTTGTTACAGAATTTTGTCCTTATGAAAGTTTCATAACATCAGCTAATTTGTAAAATCTAGCTCTAAACATCGTAAAACCTGCTAGCTTTATTTTATTTGGTCAAAACTATGTTATCTACTCGTATTTGTTTCTAGCACCCTTACAAGGATCAACAACAGTTTCAAGGTTTAAAAAGCACTAGTTCGCGCCGCTGGGTTTCGAAGTAGCCACCCAACCAAGTACTTTCCACCTTTTTTATAGTTTTCTACAAACTTACTGTGAGCGACGGTCTTACAACCCAAGTATGCTCGCCTGAGCGCATTTGTCACTTTGCCCTGATAAATCAGCAATAATTGAACATTTTAAATAGAATTTCAAAATAAATTAAAAATAGATAAATGAAAACAAATGCAAGTCACTATTTAATAAGGTCACAACAAAAATATTAAAGTTAATAAAAGCTTGTGACAGTTAAATGTTAAAATTATGGTTTTGTTTCCCAGAAAAATATAATTATCAAAAACTAAACTAGGAAATGTTCCATGTTAAAAAATTTGACCATTTTAAAACGGAAGAACGATAAGACTGTTTTATTAAAATGAACATTACATTAGTTTTAAAAAATTGAGTGAATTTCTCAAAATTAAAGATGACATTTCAAGCCAAGATTATACTGATTAAGAATAAACATGCTGGATTAATTTTAAAGGGTTCTCACCACACTAACTCCAGACTTGCCCTGTAATTCATAAGACTTATTGATTCTAACGGCCTAACTTATAGTAACCTACTCAAAATGGCAGTGCAATCCTTTTCATATGATATTAAATTCCCTATAATGTAGGTACCTCGAAATATTTCTGTATGTCTATATAAAAATACAATGTTTACAAATACAATTAAAGATACAATGTATGTATGTATGTCAAATATGAACTAAAATACATAAAATAAAAACCCATACCAAACCAATAAATACACAAATTACATAAATATATTCTTTGTAATCTTCACAAAACCATTATACTTATTCATTTTTTGGTCTTAAAAATTCTAAAGACTAACTAACTAATGAACAAATATTAAACAATTTTCTGAAGATTATAGCTAAATCAGATAAGGGAGACGTTGGTTTATGTGTGGGTAAGCATGTAAGTACAAATAGATGACGACTGCAATTGATATTCAACTTCAGATATCATCTGCATAATCATTAAAAATAATTATTTAAAACATATACGATAGATTTCCCTTTCGCATTTCTTTTATTGCTTCCGTTACTGACGTGTTGCTTATGTGTTAATTAACTATACACTACTACGCCCAAACGACGACTCCTTTATCTGATATACCTATACAAAACAAACGAAATAAATAATGTCACCAAAACCGGCACATAGTGAGACAGAGCGATACGAAAGCAAGAAGGAGGTGAAGCCAATCTTGGATTTGTCTATACATGACACAGATAGTAGAAGAGACAGTTACCTTGAGAGGGACCGGCGGCACTTCCAGGTGATAGCCGATATCACACAGGTTGCGAAGGAGGTCGATGCCTGGAAATTGAACAACCTGACGATTAGATGTTAAAATATAACATAGATGAGATGACACGGTATCTAATTTATAATGAAATTCGAAAAATGTTAGTACATAGTGATATTTCCTTACATCTATTCGTCCATTACACCCTACACAAATATTCCGAACATCCGTACAAATGACAAACGCCCTGAATTTATTGTTTGTCCTGACAATCTTAACATCCACTAATGCTTCCTCAAAAGGAATGAGTTCATAAAAGTCCTGAAGTAAAACAACTTATAAGTAAGTTTTTATTATTATTTATAACCAATCCTACGTATGATCTCAATCTCACCTAACGGTAAGCGATGATGGAGCACGCGGGTCTAGAATGTGCTTAATTACTACGACTTTCAAAATCCCAAGGTTCCATGTTTCTGGAAACACAACGCAGCTGTTCCTTTTCTTACCGTTCGTATCATGAACGAAGAAGAAAGTCACTCCGTGTGAATAGATGTGATATCAACAACAATAACTTGGTTGGAAACCCTCTGAAAGGAGATGGCATTACCTAGTGTAATTACAAGTTGGGTTTTGATCCATTTTGCCATGAAGTGTGAACAACTAACCAGTATCCCGGTTGGAGGCATAGCGTGCCTCCCAGGCGTCGAACAGTCGGTTGTAATATCGGGGTCCCGTCAGGTATCCCAGATACTTGTAGGTTTCCTTGGTAGGGAACACGCGCTCCATGTCACCCGCCTGGGTCAGTTCGTCCTCTGCTTGGATGAGGTGGCGGACATCATCAGGAGTCAATGTGGACAGAATGTCTCGCAGGTACTGTCGAATAAAAAGACTTTATTCGTTTCTGTCATGATTTTAAATAATGTAACATTTGTATGTAGCACATATACGTACATAACTTACAAGACTTGTTTTATTTTTTTAAGCACAAACTTCAACATTTCTTTGTTTTTAAACTACAAAAACGGGGTTTAATTGAACCCCGAAAAATATATATACATAGTTATTAGTAACTATTATGGCTGCGATACTATTAGGTATGGCCAGGTTAGGTTTTTTTTTTTCGTACTGATAATTGCTGTTGGTCCTAATGACCTTTACAGCTTCACCGGGTTTTTTGGGGCGAGCGCTAAATGCGCTCCAGCCTAGAGGAGGACTTAAAAACTACTATAAGAAGCGACTGCCTAAGGGCACCCAGGTGGGTACGGACCTCGGCTTAGGACGTCGCTGAGGAGGGAGGGGTCGGGGAGAAGCGGCCTGGAATACGGGCGGTATGTAGGTGCTGTGTGTGAACTACTATCGGGTGGGGGAGTGGCTTCCGCGATGGAGATCGTGATGGCGTCGTCGGGGTCGTCTAGGTTAGGTTAGGTTAGTATTATTATGGCTGCGATACTATTAGGTATGGCCAGGTTAGAACCTGCGCGCGGGTTTCAACAACCAACAAATCGCAAGCAACCTGCAGCTCGTACGCAAGATTTTGCATGAAAACGCTGGGGGAAACGAAAAAATTGCATTTGTGCAAACGAATCGATTAATTTTCAGTTTACATGTAATTAATGAATTAAGACTTACTATATCCCGACCTTCCATGTTTGTGTAAATAATGTGCTTGTCCCTTTCTTCTTTTGATAAATAAACCGTATACAATCTGCAGTCGTACGGCAACCCACCCTGAAAACAGACCACATTTTATATGAAAATATCATTATATATTATAAAGGGCATCATAAAACGCATGCATCATTTCGCACTAGTGCGTTTGTTAATTCCGCATTTGTAGCACAATATAATATTTCATTCCGTTTAGTTAACAGTAATACCATGAAGGAATGCCAACTATATTTTTATTCATCCATGAGTATACCTTCTACCTTTAGGCATCGGCAGTTAATAAAAACAGAATGGAACTACTAATTAGTTTACGCTAACATTGAATAAAATTAATCAAACAATTGTACCAATTTGTGTGGTTTTTCTTTTGCGAGCATGTCCAGATTTGTCTTGATAGGAATTTGGAACTGAGCGACGTTCAGGACGGTCGACACCAGTGGCCCTTTGACGTGGATGTCCAGCGGAGACGCGCTGTGCAGACTGGGCGAGATGTTTACCTGTGGTAAAAATATTTACTTAAAACACAGAAAAGCTAATCATATTATCTCTATTAAGAGAGCTTCGGTGGCACAGTGGCTAGGACACCTGACTCCCATGCGGGAAGTCCGGGTTCGAAACCATGCAGTGCCATGTACCAATGAGTTTTTCGTATTTTTCAAAGACTTACGTACATTTACCGACTGCTCTAACGGTGAAGGAAAACATCGTGAGGAAACCTGCACACTGAGATGACCAGTGTGTAAAATGGGGTAGGCACAAAAGATCCTTAAGGGTCGAAGTGCCGCTGGGGTTATTCCCGGCCCCAAATCATAAGATAAGATTAGGCATAACGGAAACAATCTGGGACGGGTGGTGTTTGCTCCATTATATAAGGCGTTTCGCAATATATAAATATACATATATACAATAAACCCTGTCGCAATATATTCGTTTTACCGCCGAGGCGTGTGTGTTTGTATACAAGTAGAAAATGCAAGCGCTCAATGATTTATTTCATCCTAATACTTGTTTAATCAAAACGTTAAGGCGAATATTTGTATGTCGTGGTTACAAAGCGTAATTTTTTAGCATTTCGTGAAATGCCTGATAGTGAAATAGAAGCGTCGAGGAATGCGCTGTTACGCTATGTGGCTACGACATACACTTACCTCCAACAACCATGGCTTCAAATCTTCATCCAAAAGCACGTCGATTCCGAAGAGCTCGTAACAGTTGTACCGCGACGTTATGTTGGCCTTGGTGAGCGAACTGATACTGGCCTCACCCGATATAATGGTCTTTATGACCAGATCTTTCATAGATTCCCACAAGGCCTTAGTATCCACTTTTTTCTCCGTCTGCAAGTAGTGGAACAGCGTCTGTAGTGTCCTGGAATACATAAAAAGAGGTTAGGTAAAAAAAATGTGGACTGATACTCGGAAGACATTTTACAACGAATTTAAAAGAGTATAAGAAGAAAAAATTCTCACCATTTGTGTCCCTCGCAAGCAGCGAAATCTTCATTCGGTGTGTAATTTTTTGACAACCTATTGATGGAGTAGTTGGTCAAATGCATGTATCTGTCATTCAGTGAAGTTATTTCTTCATTATATTTGACTGCAAAAGAATTGTAATTAAACAATTTCGCTCTTTCCAGCATGACCTCTGTAAAGATTACATGGAACACAATTTACCTGATGCAAATCTGGCAAGTCCATCTTTGTACAAATAAATTCTGAGTGGATGCACTGACGTCACAAGCACGTATAGGCGCATGTCAAACTTGTTGCCGTTGATGAGATATGGTTTGGAGACGTATTTCTGGACCACCACTGGACGCTTCTTGGGGATCTGAGTCCACCGGGACACCACTTTGATGCCAGTTCCTCTAGCAGATGCCGGCTAAAAATAAATAATTCATACATAATAGGTTTACCACATTTTGTCCTGTCATCAAAGTTTACATCTGGAGAATTGCAACTTACCGGTTTTATGATCCATTTCTCATTATTTTCCGAGTGTTTCTCCCAATCATGCTTCAATAGTTTTAAGTCATGTGGTAACACGTAAGACTTTGGCATTATTCCGAACTCTTTCACACCAAACTTCGACACCAGTTTCTGTAAGTTTCGCCACAGACGATCCTTTCGCCCAATTTGAAACGTTCCAGGGAAATGATTCATTTTCTGACCATCCTTTATTGCTCTGAACATGAGTGACTTCATGTGTTTACCCCAAATGCCTATCCATTCTACAGTCTCTGTAACATAATTATTTTAATTTCATATGAGTTCTTACTATAAGCACAAAATACTATTATACTGACGCAATAAGTTACAGCCATTAATATCAAAAACACTCGTAAATGTATGGTAATTGTAAATGTCATTACCAATAAACATACACTACTGGTTACATTACACAAAAACACGCGAAAGGACAATTTGTGCTGATATATCGTCAGCGAAAACTAATTTCCTTCAATTTAAGACAAATCAATTTAATAGTTATCATATAAAATGAACTAACCTTCTTGTGGGCATTCGGCGGTGTCGCACTCACTCTTCACCAATCTAAAACCCGAGTTGGTCAAAGTTTTCTTTACGACTATGGGAGTTATTGTAGTCAACTTCCATTTGAGATGCTTCTGTATCGGAATGGGCACTTTAAGTGGAGGGGTCTCGTCGTGACCCACGAACTTTAAATACGGGGGCACGCGTGGAAACAGCGACGGACGGAGACAGCTCAATATGTAATCCGGAAGATTTAGTGGCGATTCTGAAATATTACAGTTTTTAAAACCAAAATGATAACACAGAATCACTGCTAAACAAAATCACAAATTGCTGCTAAAGTTAACTACCAGAAAGTATAAATTTATATTTAACGTCGGTACGTGGGGCGGTCCAAAAATTGTTAGTCAACTGCTTGTTATCAACCTCATTGTCTTACTATCCCTTGAAGGCAAATTTTATTACAAACTCATTAGCCAAATATCACTGGCTGGCGAACTTTAGTTATTTTTTAATTTATTGTTAAAAAAAATATCTATCACTTTTCAACCGCTACGGTGGAGTTAACGCGGGAAGCATATCGTGCTATGATCTATTATGATTTTAAACTAGGGTTATCATATATGGAATCACATTAAAATTTGGAGCTAATTCCCCAAAAGCACTGATGCTTTTGGGAAATTAGCTCTCGACTCTGATGAATCATAAAATGATATACAGCTACGACCCGCTTACGAAACTGTAATCGACAGAATGGGTCTTTGAAGAAGACGATTTACCCGCTAAGGTTGTTCGCGGTCGAAGGGTCAACAAAAAAACTTATTTTGCTGTTTTTTTCCGTCGTAGTGGGCCTGTAGCCGTAATTCCACTAGAAGATCGAAGAACAGTTAATAGCCTAAATATAAATAATAAAAATAAAACTAAATATAATGGTATAGCGAGGTTTGAAACGATCGTCCGAGGAGCGGAAAGCGTGCTATAATTTTTCACCAAGACAACGCTCCCGCTCACACGGCCGTCAGAACCATGGACTGTTTAACCCATTCAGGCGTGCAATTGCAACCACATACCCCCTACAGTCCTGACTTGGCTCCGTGTGATTTCTTTTTGTTCCCCACACTGAAGAAATCTCTGTGGGGAAGGAAATTTACGACTACGGACGAAGCAGTAAATCAATATAGGCGGCTTTTTTTCGACCTTCCGCAAGAACAGCTTTACACGTTTTGAAAGCTGGTTCAGTCGAATGCATACGTGCATTGATGCCGCAGGGGAATTCTTTGAAACGTTGTAAACAAACATTGTAACATTTATTTTATTTTATATTTGACTAAAAATTAATGGATCGCCCTAGGTATTACCTAGAAATAGTCATAAATATCATTAAATTTCAATTTACAAATAATTGCATTTTTACAATTTTTTGCATTTATTACATTATGGTCGTGACAGCTATGCTATGCATTTTTACAAAAATATAATAAAACAGGAGATATATTGTTCTATAAGCATACAGTACCAATCGATTTTAATACCTATTGTAATAAATATCTATCACTTCAGTAATCCTGTACTAGGAATCCAAGACCACTGTAGGATAATCTAACAATACAAGAAAATACTGAATGTACCACTAGAAAGATTTCAAGATTAAAGGTATAATTTTATAACCTTTGCGTATTGGTAGCGTTTTGAAAGGATTTATCGTATACAAAGCTGTCACTAGCATGTGGTCCTTGGCCATTTTATCTGTAAATGAAACCATTAAACTTCAAAATACGTTTGTTCGCAACATATCACGTTGCAACCACATAGTCATGTGATAAAATCAATATAGGTACTTCTAGAACCATTGACTCAAAACCTACCTACTATGTAAATTATAATAACTTATAGGTACTATTGTAATTGTGTTAGTGATTCTAAAGAACTGTAAAAGTCAAAAGACAAAGTTGCGACGAGACACGGCCTGCAATATGAGATGATTGAGACGGTGACAATAAATCTAACTTAACTAAACTTGCAGTCTCATGCTTTAGACTTAATAAAGTAAATACATCATTTATGGGTCACTGTGTATAATTTTATAATAAGATACCCGGATTTCTGATTTCTAATAACTGTATCCTTAAAAATTTACTACGCGGCAGACTTACATTACATTAGCTAATTTCTTACCACTTCACATTATCTCGATAAAATATTTGTTGTATTTATGTATTAACAAATTAATTAAATTATGTCTTTAAATCATTTATTTTATAATCTTAAAATATAATCTTAGAATATAATATAAACATATTATATGGGTCAAAATCCTTAATCTAATAAACAGCCCCGAGTCGCACCCGGCGGGAAGGTGCCCATCACGCTGGCAGCGTTTCCACGCTGAATAGCCAGCGAGATGCGCTGCACCAGGTACGACTCGGCGCGGGGGTCACCTGAGCGCTCTCTCAGTCGTCGGCCCAAACCTCGGACAAAATCCTTGGCCTCCGTGCACCATACGCCCGTGGTCTCCACAGCGAGTGGAACGAAAAAATGAAAGTACTTTATTTACACTGACCTTTCTGAGCTGCCTTATTGTTTGACACAACAGTGCCATTCAGCTTAGTGGACAATTTAGTTACAGAGTTATGATCAACAATATCCTCTTTTTTCGCAGGAGCCGGGGATAACTTTGGAACTACTGGAGACGGAGGCATTGCTTTCTCCAATTTTCTTATTTCAGATATCAGTAAGTCTGTTTCCATTTGCCACGAGTCCATTTCTCTGTCCGGTGAGGGAGATCTACTGGCACTAAAATAAGTAGATACAGTCAGATTAGGATATTATAATTTCGGTATAGTATAATTTCACAGAAAGTATAATAGTGTCATCAATCTAACAGAGAAGAAAAGTCTTGGCTGAGAAACTTAAGACAGTAGACGCAAATCACGCTGCATCGAAGAGCTATTTTATGTGGCTGGTAAAATATACCAATGGGGAGCTGACAGCCAACCTTCATTAGCACCGCAAGAACAAGAAGAAATTATCATTCGTCATAAAAATCCAAGGATATTTTGAATAATATTGAATATAATAATAACAAGATGGCTACTCACTCTTCTGCCTCGGCTTCTATGTTGGAGTCGATCTTGGTGTTGGATTTCATGGTAGTGTTCACCTTTGACTTGACTTTCTTTTTGACTGTTTTCGCGGGTTTCTTTGTAGTCGGTAACGCTGTCACTGAACTCACAGGAAGTGCGGGGCTAACTACTGGACAAGTGGGGGTAGGTACATCTTGAGAGAGCTGTAAACAAAAATTCCTAGATAATTGTTTGTAGGTGTCTAGTTAAATTAAGTACGCCAATAAATTTATAGATCGGTGAAATATACGTAAACTCACAATGGTTTAGATTAGACCAAGCAATTAACTAATTTAAACTGTTGTGTTTAATATCTGTAAATCAAACGCGAGTATAAAACACTGTGCCATACAAAGAAAATATGCTTTGATTTTGGATTCTGTTTGACAGACCTGATAAACAAATCTGGAACTATTTAACAGGCTTGAAAGTTTGTATGGGGCACTAAGGGCAGCTACAAGAACCGCTAAGCTACACCAAAACATTTTTACCTTCTGTAACTTTTGGAGTCATTCAAAACTGTATTCATAGATTTTTGAAAAATGCTGCAGTCAGGAAGTAAAATACGCATCTTCACTTTTTTTTTGTTACTGATCGATTCCATTTCAGATAAGGATCAAATGTCTCTATCAGACCAAATGAGGTAAGTATACTATAGAAATGTTATTTGATCCTTAACTAAATTAGAATCGATTGGTATAAATAAAAGAAAATGCAAATGGGGAATTTTTCTTTCTGACTGTCCCGTCTTTCAAAAATCTATGATTATAGGTTTTGAGTAACACCAAAAGTTAGGGAAGGACTCCTAAGAACGTTTTCGTGTAGCTAAAGCGGTTCATGAAGCTGCCCCATGAAATTACAGGATGGAAAGTTTGGATGGGGCATTACCCCATCCAAACTTTCCATCCTGTAATTTTCTTTCTAGAAGGAGTGTCCCATTGAACTAAAAGTGGTGAATATAATTATATTAAAAAATCTATAAATGGAAATACTCGTAGCTGAAATAACTTCTACTCATCGTGTGATCTACCACCGTGAAAGTTCAGTAACTGCTGAGGTGGAAAATGCAAGGGTGAGCGAATGTCCCTCGACTCATGTGCCAGTCCAGTAATTTTATATTACTGGACTGGCACTGGTTATATTTAGTTTACACGATAAGAATAGTATGGTGTGATACTAGAGCAGAAAGTGAGCAATTATAAACGAGGTGCCGAGTTCGAGGGATTCTACGGCCCGAGTTTACAATTGTCTATCCAAACGTATGTCACAAATCAAACCTGGATTTTTCATCACACCTGGCGAATAAACAATCTGTACCTCAAGAACGAACTTCAGAATCATTAAACTGTAAGTGGCTTGACTAAAATTTTAAAGGTGAGACAAAATTCTGTAAAAATTGGACTCTGGATTACAATGACAAATTGGCAAAGTAAATTATCATTGTAATCCTAATCACAGTCAAACATCACTAATTTTTACACAAAATATCTCATCTGTAAAATTTTGGTTATGGCACTTACAGTTTAATGCTTCTGAAGTACCTACAGCAATTACATTACAATTTTTTACAAGTAAAAACAATATTAATTGTTAGCAATATTATTGTAATCCATATTGACTATGTTAGGCCGCATTGGTGATTTCTGATGACGTTAAATTATCTGAAGCGGAGTCACTTGAATTATAAGTGAAAGGCGTAAAGGCACTAGTGTTCTATGAGCAATTTCCGAAAGATTTACACGAAAAGTTGCTCTTTATGAACAGGTGTGATTAAAAATAATTTGTTAAGGCTCAAAATAATACATCGATTATATTTTAATGATTAACATTTTTTAATATTTGGTCGCATGTTACTGATGAAAAGTCAATCGGGGTTACTACTCGTATTATAAATAAGTTAGGCTGTCTTAAACAAACCGTTAACTCTCATAACACTTACTTAAGTTCAATTTTGTATGACAAATAGAATCAGAATCAGATTTTTTTATTGTAAGTAAGTACATTAAAGTACATTTTTACAACGTCACTTTTTTACTCTACCGCCGCTGCACCGCTTCGAAAGGTACTATAGCTGAAGGAAGAGAAGCGGCGCAAGAAAGTACATTTTTACTCTACCACTGCTTAGGAAGGTACTATAGCTGAAGGAAAAGAAGCGGCTCAAGAAACAAACTATTCGCAAATTAATCCAGGTTTCAATGTTCGCGCAACTGGGCCTCAACATAGTGTAAAACAACGATATTAGCTTTGTCTCGAATAAATAAGATAGTAAGTCGATAATTGGCTTTTTTCACGTAGGTAACATGTGAATGAGCGGGTTATACGGAACTCGTATAAGTATCTTGCAAATAATCCTTATTGATTATTTGCAAGATACTTATACTTTCCTAAGTCATTCAATAATACCTAGTTAAGAGTCTCATTTATAGAAAAATGTAGCAGATTAGGAAACTGTTAGCTCTTTAAATATGTGTGCCCTGCAATACTGATTTCATTATTATAAAATCCACGTGATTCGCGATAGAATATTACAATAAGTTATAACATTAGGAACTTCCCTTTGCAGGGAATTGTAAGTTACCTGTCGTATAATAGGAATACGCCTTTAACTTTACGCCTGGAGTTACCTGTAAAACACTGTTTGGCAAGCATCACTGCATTGTTAAAAAAACGCTTTCTTAAAGTAATTTCGAACACCTTGAACACACAAAGTGATTTCAAATATAACTGCACAAAACATGTCAAGGCTCTTACGCATATGAACAAAGGGTAACTTTTTAAACTGGAGCACCTGTTATTTATATAAAACTTCGCCTTTTAAACTATAATTAACATAACTGATTGTTTAATCGCATGAACCCTCATGGATCGGCGATTCTCTTAACGTGGTAAGAGTTATATTGCATCGCATTGACATTTCGTACAATTGGCAAGACGCCGAGTCTCGTGAATTGATGTTACAATAAAATAAAAGAACCGAATAAAACACAATAGGTCAAGTGTAAGCGCGAAGTAACCAAAAACTAACCATTTATTTATTAGATATAAAACGTCGCTATATTGTAAGTTAGTACCAATACAAGTATGGTATAGTCCCGTGCTTACAATTGTTCGATTACATGTATCTGTATATTGCTTCAATATTTGTTGCAGATTACTCGTACCTACCATGGCCCTATGGCCATGGGGGTTTAAACTACCAAACCTCCATCCGTCTATACGGATGGAGTTTGGTAGTTCAAACTAGAGATGCCACGAATATTCGGCTACTATTCGGTATTTGGCCTATTCGGCCACTTTTTTTGATATTCGGTATTCGGCCGAATAGTGCGTACTATTCGGCCGAATACCGAATACCAAATCATGAAAAAAACCCACATATTACTCAAGATTATATGTATTCTATTACCAAATTACAATACTTTAGTAAGTAAAATTGATCAATGGTAGGTTGTGATGGATAATATCTCATAATATTCCCATATAGGGGATTTTTTATTAATTGGTTTCATTTTGTAAACCTTTTAACGAACAAACAATTGAATAAGAACTATTCTCTGCACAATATTAATGTTTTATGTATTATTATGATCTGACAAAGCGTGCCGTGACGTGATTTACTCGCAATTGAAACAAATACTCGCCCGTCGCTCCCGTATGCACCGTAATGTGACAGGTTGCGGCCTGTCTATTACGAGTTTACGCCCTCGGCAACCATGTATTTTGTGACGAATATTCGGCCGCCGAATATTCGGCGCCTCGGCCGACAGCGTTGCCGAATATTCGGTATTCGGCCAAATCACTATTCGTGGCAACTCTAGTTCAAACTCCCTGAAATCCATCGATACCCCTCCCTCCTAATCCTCAAAACCGCCCTGCCCCTACACGAATCGAATAATCAACCTTCCTTTTTGATTCTGGCGGCGAATATACGGCAACTATTGTGCACTTACTTAGCCACTTTTTAGGGACCCCAAAGGAGAAAACGGAGCCCTATTCCCTTCGTCGTCCGTCAGTCGGTCACGCGGGTCTAGCGCCTAAACGGAATAAAATATACTCTTTAAAATTTCACATAATATGTATTCAATTGACACAAAACCGAATATCAACTTTAAACATTTGTTAAATGTTTTTCGAGGGGATTCTCATACAAGTAAAGGGAAACGATATAGAAAAAAAAATATTTGTACCCTATCGTGTGGGGTATCGTTGTTTAGAGCATCAAATAGTATTGAAATATATTTTTTATTATTATTTTCGTACAGAAATAACTATGTAAGCGCCTGTCGTGCATGATTGTTAATTTTAGACCACTTTTGTTACCATACCTACCTCATGAATGATATTATCTAGAAAATTGGCTAAAATAGACATATCCTCTATTTGAAGAACAAAAACAGTAATTTATAAGTTTTGAGCAAAAACGGTAAAAGTTTTTTTCACTCAATACTTACAAATAGCCATTAGGCACGACTCGCACTTGGTCCGTTTTTTTACTATGTAACCGAATAACGAATTTGATATTTTTACGAGATTAGTCTAACTAGATTTCTTGTATTTCCTGTACTTGACTTATACTGTAAATTACGAATCAGTCAACAAAACTCGTTTTAAAGTATATGAAGTTTTTCCTATATGCTGAATTAATTCCGAGACGAATACATACAGCGATAAGTGGTTAACGTCTCTATTATCTAAAAAGTATTTGAGCTATAGTCAAAACAGGTGACACATTTCTATCTCATGGTCATCTATTGCACAACAACTAAATAACTATTGTAAACGTCACCCCGCCGCAAAAACGTATGTCGTCACTACCGAAGAACCAAAAATATCTCAATAAAAATTCCGTACTTCCGACGAAATTTTAAGAAGTGCCTAGACAATTATGTAAACAATTTAATAATTTAACACTATCTAAAGGCAAGGTTACATCTAAAATTATCATAAAAGTTTGTTACTAAAACCCGTTGCACACGTCGCGTAGTATTTGTGTAAGGGCTAATGTTTAGAATGTATTTGCGCCGGCGGCTTTCACACGATGCATGTACCGTGTAAATAAAAGTAGACGCCACAACTGGCCACAAACTGCCGTGCCGTGCGGGCGTTGCGGCAAGGTTAAGAACGAACTGGCGCAAGAGTGTCCTCACTCGAGTGAGAGTGACGTTCTACACAGTGCGCAGTAGCACACAGTAGATAAAAGTACGGGTAAAGACGGTGTAGAGTGTGGCGAGTCTATCCACATTTTATCGGAAGGGTCGACAGACGTGCAATATAAAATAATCTTTATTTTTAAATGGGTAGAAAATAGAATACGAGATCACGTCGACAACGTGCGGCATCCGCCGGGCTTGTCCGGCCCTATCCGTCCGTCAGCTTTCTCTAGTATTATATTGTCCACCCATATAAAAATAAAGATTATGTTATATTGCACGTCCATCGACTGTCTTGTCGCATCCCATTGAATGAATTGACCTAATACTTCCGCAAGTACTGCGCATCGTGTGTATCGAGCGTAAGTACCAATTTCTACCTCAACTTTGGCTCAGGTTTAGTTGCTTATGCTTATTTCTTCTACATGTGTTATTTATAAGACTTTTGACTCCACCAGCAAAAGAAAAGTGCCCCAGATCAGTTCATTATCATTTCTAGGCTTTTATTGCTTTTTTTTTCAGATTCGAGCCCAAAAACATACATAGTCTTCCACTTTATAACATTTCTGATTGGCAAAAATTAATATACATTTTTTTCACAGGTTGTAACAATACATTATGCAGTTTACAAATTAATATACTAAAAGATGTATAAATAAAGCCATTGAACTGTTCTCCTCCTCTATTTAACTGTTCGTCAAATTAAATTGTTTTATTTTATATTTATTTATTTATATGTTTGTTATATCCTAACCTTATTCTATATCTATTCAGATATCAGAGGTTTCAATCAATTTCTAAATTGCATTTTCCCTTACATGTATGAATTAATGGCTTGACGCCGGCAGTATTGTTGCCCACGACCATATCGAAACGAAATATAAATCAACAACAATCAGACAAATACGCAAACATGAGAAACTCACCACTTCAACTTCTGGATCATCCTCAACTGTCTCATTATTGATTGCAGTAGTCCTCAATATGTTCATGTTATGGACTTCTTCTTTAGCTGTTACCACCATATGTTCTTTACAACTGCATCTTAAATTCTTGGAGTAATTGTGAGGTTTTGAAACAGGCGTAGTATTGAGAGTAGCAAGTGCACTACCATATGAATAACCAGTGCCAGAATTATCTTTCGCGCGTTTCATTGTGGCTGGAATGTGTGACAAGCGGCTGAAAAAAAGAAAAAACTGTTTAATTTGCTTTCAAGCTTGAGCTTTATAAACGTCATATAAATATAACAATACATTGTAATTATAAGACTTAAAATATAGTCACAAACAAACATGTGTAGCTGTCATACATAACCAAGAGATAAGATTAATTATATCTATCTACATAACACTGATTATAGCCTTGCTTATGCATGCGATTTTAAAACAGTTTGATTGATTGAGGGTTAATATTTTAGAGGTTAGTATAAGGTGCATAAAATAATAAAATAAAAACATGCTTTATCCATAGCTGTAGACGGCGAGGAGAGGGGGGGATTAAGATTAAATCAAGGATTAAGATCTCCTGTCCCTAAAACCATTAACATTATTTTTCCAGAAACCACAAAACTGCTGCACCACACTACAAAACGTCACCACCTCAACCCATCTTAACCCACTAAAACCTTAAAACCCAATGGGAGGGAAGGCGGCTGTTTGATTGATTGAATAACTTATCACCACTGCAGATACTGTTATGAAAACAAGCTGCTGAACATAATGTGATTTTAGGTAGTATTAATAATACAGTAATTTTTAACTGCTCCATATACACTATTTACTTACCATCACGTGAGATTGAAGTGAAACAGGTTTAACCGTAAATGAAAACTAAATAAAGATAAATATTAGAAAATGTAAATAAGGATAACAAACCTATCATATCCAGGTATTGGCGACCCTAGATGAAAGCTACAGTAAAGGTTATCAGATTCACTAGAAGCTCTCTGCCTTCTGCGGCCTTCTTGACTTGCCTTAGAGTCTTGATAAACTTTATTTTTTGGTTTCTTCAGTATACCTTGGGGGGGTGATTTGGGTAAAGGATTATTGAGTATTGATTTCAATGGTTGTTTTGTCACTGGCACCTCCATCATTTCTTGATCTACTTTTTCCAGTAACTCTTCAACTTTTGGCAAATGTCTGTCATCTACTTTTGTATTTGATAATGTTGTTACTACCAAAGGTCTAGTGGGACTTGTTCTATGGTATTTAGATCTTCCTTGTGGATATCTGAATGTAAATATAAATAATATTAATAAAAGGAGGTATCTAGTTACACACATGAGGTGTGTTAGGGAGGCACGATAAGTAGTCAAAGCAACCCGAAGGGAGACTCTTTGTATGGTTGTCATAATGCAACCCAACATAACATGTCCAAGTCAGTTCCGCATCCAATAGGTTTTAGTGCATCGTTTCTCAACCTGGGGGTCACAATGTGTCCAAAATATAAGATCCGTATGAGAACAGACCTATTCCACATGTCTAGTAGTTCGGTATTTATGGCGTGTTAACATTATTTGTCACGTTAGTAATGTGAAACTTTGATAAATGTTAAATTACTTCGAAATGTTATAGTCACAAGGTTTTTTACTTGGCTTTAACTTTTTAACTTTAACTACTTTCCTTTTAACTTTTTAGTGGGTCGCGACACTAAAAAAGGGTGAGAAATGATGTTTTAGTGAAACAGTGTCCATTTTTTAATCAGTCTGAATTTTTCTAATTCTTTTTCACTCAGTGCCCCCTAGCAACACCCCAACCAAATGAAGTCGCATGGTTCTGTCGGGAACAATATGACTAGCTTGGCACTTTGCCAAAAAAATTAAAAAATTATATAGGTTATATTAATAAGCAAATGAATGCTAGAAAAACAAACTAGTTAAACAACAAAGAAAAAAGATTCAAAAATTATATTATTATATGAAAAAAATGGTCTATCAGACTGATGTCATAAAAAAATGCTCACCCATGATGTCTGTTTTGTTCATGGGTCATGATGTAGTCTCCGTTTTCGGCAGCACGTGGACACTCGTGGTTAAATTTGCCGAAATGGGCCTCAAGAGCAGAATTTATTGTAAATTGACTCTTATTGGGCAGCATTCGCTGGTGGCGGGCTATACCATCCGCAGAGCGGTGTAATAGTGCATCCTCGTACGGCGAGCGGTCCACACCTTCACTACGGCACCGCCGCCGCAAGACACGTGCTGGTCCGCGTCCTGACCACTCCAAAACAGACCCCAGAGGATCACACGCGTCAAACCCGGCTTCGTAACTCGGGCACGCGCGCATATCCATATCCGACGCGCCTACTCTCGACGCATCGTCGTATGTCCACATCGATCGCGCACCACACCAGGAATTTCACTATGGCACTGTTAATTTTACAGGTAAAAATCGTTGAAACATGAACGTAAGTATAGGCGTCGAGGCCAGGAGGCGACAGATGACAGATGACCATTCAAGATCGCAAACGTCAACTTGCCAGCTCTCCCGCCAAAATTGAAAGAAAAATATGTTCTTTTTACAAATAAACATGCTACAAACCTTTTAGAAAATAATACATCTCTTACGCAGAAGCCAACCACTTGCACCGGCGAGAAATCTTAAACGGCTCTTGCTTGATTACAGTAATGGCGATCGAGACCAACTCCTATATTGATAAAAGTACAATCAAGGTAAATAACTGTTTCATTTTTATACAACATCAATATATGAACTTATCACATAAAAAATCTATCTTTGAAACATGTCCTTAGCAAATTGGGTTTTACAAAATCACAGATATTGAAAAGAAATAGCATAGAAAATGAATTCCAAAATCACACACTCAAAAACCCCACACTACAATTTGTAACAACATACACAGGTACACACACACACACACATCAACGAACGAAATTTTCACTGCGCTAAGTGCGTTCAAAAATGGATCTATATCAATATATCAAAATCCGGTTCCAACGACGGTTCCATCAAATCACGAAGCTCTGATTTCAAGTGGGGGAAGGGCGGAACGCATGTGATTGGTTGCAGCGAACCGAACATAATTTTTATTGGACAGAAAACTGACGGTTCTTGTGTTGCCAATTTTTGATGAAATATAAATAGTGTTGTGACAAGAGATCGAGTTCAATCACTGACCAATAGTTCCCCGATCAAAATATGTACTATTTTTTATTGTACAGTCGACCACAAGTCAACGACCCAAAACGTCAAAATATGAGAATCTGAAATATACCATATTGTGCAAGCATAAGGTTGAGATTTAATCGAAGATTTTTGACAGATGGTATACCATAGCTTGTGGTCGACTGTAGGTTTCAATAAAAAAATCTTACAGTAATATTTAGTAATCGACATAAAACATGATTTTAATAATTTGAGATGATGATTAGGGAAGTATTAGTAGTAATGATCTTGTAAATACTGTCCTCCTATTTTACCTTATGTTAAAAATTAAATCTTTTTAGTAATTAAATTTTAAATAGAATATATACTTTTCATTCGCAAAGTAAACATTTGTGCACTCAGACCTAGAAGCCGAATAACAAACAAGATGGCGGCGGCTGACGTTTAACTGCTTTATGATTGCTTTTGTCTCTTGTTTCTGTTCGGTGACGTTAAATTTGATTTTATACTATAATCGTAGATAAATAGAGTCTAACTTTGAATGAAATCACATTCTTAGGAATGTACGAATTATAAACAAAATTTCAATATATATTTAACGTTATCTTTTTGACTCATGGAACTGAGTCACAAGTGAACTGAACGCATCACTATTACATTAAACATGGCAACATTATTTTACATAGTGAACTGTCAGCTTACTTTTCTTTGCTGTAGTAGATAGGTACTTTTTATGTATTGTGTTTGATACTTTTATAATCTGTGTGAAGATCGCTATGAAAATATTAGTCCACTCCATCTAAGGTTCAATCACATAAAATTCCGTTTAAGGCGCACCGCACTCTGTACGCTTAATTTGGCGTGCAATTTTTCTATATCCACAGAGGCGGGATTTTTTCTTTTATCTAGCATGTATTTGGCAATTGGCATTTTTACTCTCTCTACGCAATACTCTCAGAATTAACTATGGCGCAGATATTAATCGCAACCTCAAATAGTGAATTTTCTCAATTCATGTTGTTGTAAATAAGTAGGTACCCGGAGTAATTAAAATTGATTTAAAACATAGATAATATTCATAGCATTACTGATAAACGATTATTCTGAGGTAATTGATCTGTCGCAGGAGTACATAAGCCAGTCACAGATATTCCGATTTGGCTGGATTCTGCAAGCAGGAGAAAGGATCCATGGATCCGAGTCCTCGGAACAGGATTCCGGATCCGTGACTGTTGGACATATACGGTTTCGGCTGTGACTAAGCGTACCGCATGATACACTCGGATAAGACATAAAACGCAAAGCGTTGCGTAGATGGAGCCACGAGCACACTCCGTAAACAGAAAAGTAAACGGAACGTCATTTATGAACGAGATATCACAAATTTCTCGTTAATATATATCATAGTATCATATGGCCATTTCAAAATAGCAGACCTAAAAAAATCTGTTAAAACAGCGTGGCATGAGTCTAAAGGAATTTGATGGAAAGGTACGTATCATATACATATTGATATTTGGTATTAGACTTTGTGGTAATTTAAAGTTGATATAAATTGGTAATAAAAATTTAAAATAAAATCTTGTGAAATCATTTAATATTTATCAAAATAAAAATTATTTATTTATCAAATTATTGTCACTGAAAGCAATAAATTTAGGTTATGTTATGTTTAGAACAAAATCATCTTTAAGTCGTACACGTACGTCGTATTTTTGAATGTTTTTTAACTGTGCTAGTGGCGCCTCTAGTGGTAAAACATTGCAGGATTATTTGATATTGCCGATCGGACCTACTATAGTAACAATAGTTAACAACACCACATAGATCCGGGATCCAGATCCGAGGACTCCATGGGTCCCATTTCTAGTAATAGGCAAAGCCCAAGGGTGGTAATTAACGAAACTTCTATTAAATAGCATTTTAGTCTATTGTAAAACTAAATTGTCCTTCAATTACTAGTTTACCGACCAACTATGAGTATCTAAAAAATACTATTTTAGAGACTAAAGGCGTTTTTGGGCTATCAGCGGCCATTGATGAAAATAGTGTCAAATGATAGTACTGTTACTTAGGAATAACTTTTGCTATGAACGTTATATTGTGTTCGATTTAGAAAAAAAAGTTATCGGGTTTCATCTGTGCTCAGCGGTTTATCCGGTTCTCGCCGAGTTTCTCCGGTTTTCACCGGGTTTCTCCGGTTCTCACCGGGTTTCACCAGTTCTCACCGAGTTTCATTCTCAATTTTGCTATGACGATTTGCCTAGGTGTGCAACGGCAACGGTAGTACCGTCGACAGAAATATAAAAGCGTCTTCATACAATTCCATACATTTCGCACCCCACGATGATGACCCGTATAAAACATGCCGTTACCGTTTAAAATTATAAATGCAACCATAGGATAGCGATATTTCATTGAGGTTGTTGACGGGACATTATAGGAAGCCATCTTGTAGAGGAGCCAGCCAAACCCAAAGATAAAGTTCTTAGCTCAAATCGCGATGATCGTGTGTAGCTTTTCCTAGGTATATATGGGCGAATCGATTTTGCGATAAAAACCGATTACGTGCAGCACGATTGTAAAGCGTCACTTGTTACCAACATTATCATACAAATGGCCTTTTATTTTAATACTTTTAATTATATTTAATATAATTGTTAAATATAAAAACATTAATAATTGTAAAAAAAACTAATAAATAATTCTTCTCGATTATGTTAAATTTTAGATTCAATTAAATAAAGTGGAAATACTAAAAGTTTATAATTTGATAGATTTTACACATCCGCACCGCACAAATGCAAGAGGCAGGTTGATTCCAAAATGGTGGTCGTTTGTTGTGCTTTATTGAGTGATTTGTGAAATTATTTCATCTAAGTAAGTGAATTTTACTATTCCGGATGCAATAGTATTTTATCTGTACCGAATATTGAATGTCACAGTCGTTTTGATTACGACTGCAATGCAATATGGCACCGACATTCTGATTTTATTCTCACAAAGAAACTCGCCCAGACATCGGACATCCTTGTAATTTGGATATAATGTCTATCACAGTATTTATGGATTCATTTGAAGTATTTCTATTTCAAACGATTTCGATTTTAACTCTAATTCAATTTTGCTCAAATTGGCATTTTTTGGTGTAGTTTTACGTACAAAATGAATAAGCGCGGGATATGTGACTTGCGTTCACAGGTTGGTTGGCGTCGTTCGTTTTCCGTATAATTAGTAGTGCAACTACCAAATTCTGTCGATTAATGGCGACTGAAGTATTGTTGCATATTAATAAGCCATAACACTGTATTTACAGATTAACCTATTTATTCCTTCATTAAATTCTAATGACATCTTTTTAGCATCATAACCTAAAAGCGTTACGCCGGGTGCGGCGCCTATCTGAAACACATTATCCTCGTAATACTCGTTTATCCTTCTCAGATGTGTCTGGCCCTCTATCATTGAACAACTGTTCCAATTAGATTGGAAATATGGATGAGAAAGAGAGTAGTCCTGAACACCCTAATGAGGAGGTCACTGAAGCCTCAGGAGACAGTTCAAGACCTGATAAACCTGATGTTGTAAACAATGCTGATTCATCGGTTGCTCCGAAATCAGAAAATGGTGACTCAAAACATCTTGAAAGTGGACCTGTAACCAATGTTAATAATACTGAATCTGATGGCCCTAAACTGCAGAATCATGTGGATCATGATACTGTTGAGGAGAGTAGTATTAAGAAAAGTGAAGGTGTTAGTCAACAAGAATTAAAGAAAATTGGTATGTTTTATCAAATACTCAACTTTATTTACATTTCTGTACCGTGTTTGTAACCAATTAATTTGGTTACTTAGCTTTGTATTTTTAATGCATGATTGTTAGTATAAGCATTATGTCAGTTATGCACTAAATACCTACAGCTTTACAAAATAATGTTAAGTCAAAGTATTTTAATACTTAACTGAGTGCTCTCGCATTCTTCAGTGGTAAATGATAAAATAATAATTATTGAATTATATATTTTTAACAGTCATGGCATGCAAGCGAAGTATATTATCTTTAGAAGTGGTATCTTATAAAGCATGTACATGTTATTGTCTATATCTTTCTATGGTAGGAGACAAAAACATGGCTAATGCCTTTCACTTTGAAAATGGCTATGGGTGTAGCTTTTATAATAAAATTAGACTTGCATATTTCAGAACCTGAAGATGCAGAGTCCGAAAAAGTTATTGACAAATTAAAAGATGAATCTATTGATACACCAGAAGAAAGCAGCCAAGAAGGGACAGGCCAAGAGCCACTAATTCAAGAAGCAAGTCGAGAGGTATCTATAGAAAAAAGCCATGATGATACTGAAAAAGAAGAGAAAAAAGAGGATGAAGTACAAAAGCCACAGTTTGAAACTGCTCCCAATGTATCTTTAGAAGAATCACAAGAGGACCATACACAGGTAAGACCTTTGTATCAATGTATCATTAACATGTCACATAATTCTATTACATTATCATATCATTGTAATGATATTATAAATTGTAAATATTTGCATAGGCTTTGGATCCGTTTGATGCACTACTGAAAGATCGCAGTGATTCAGCGGAGACCACTGCTGCTACTCAAGTAGATGCAGCAGTCACTGCAGATGATGACGATGACGATAACAATGCTGACAATGTTGATAGTGAAATCACACGTGATGAAGATGAAGATACTCCTCATACTGGTATGGTTTGGTTAGGGAGTTAGAGGCCTGCAATGGCAGGCAATATTCACCAATTTCTTCAGCTGCAGCGCTAGTATAGCTGGATGTTAAATGGTGACTCTTTTTTAAAGAAATATGGAGCATGATATGTCTGCTTGAATTTGGGGATTAATGGCCTTTGCATTATAAGCTTTTTGTCTGTTGGGAACCTATGACTGGATGTTTGAGATAAGCACTTAAGCACAACATAGTTTTGAGTGATAATTTATTAGCTTTCTTGAACACTTTAAACAAAACGTAACCTGAAATAATTTGTCAGATCTCACAACTATAGTTGTATACAAGAACCACCTACTTTGAAAATCCCTGCCACTGTAACCCAAGCAAGCAAGTGATAAAATTCATGATAAAATTATATTCTTAATATTATGAGTAAATTTTCAGTGGTCCCTTATATGAGCTTCGTATTTTTTGAGTCTGTGTTTGGGAGCCCAATTAACTAAAAAATTGTTACATTATATCAATAATTTTGTTTAGTAATGAAACATGTACTGACTTTACTTAATTCATGGTCGTTTTAATTTGTGTTTTTTATCATCAGAAATGGTAGATCAACCTGGTGCTGATGAAGAAGTATGCCTCCTCCCCGATACAGAAAGGGAAATCTCTGAAGCTGACAAAGCAGAAGCAGAGAAAGTTTTAGCCGAAAAGAGAAAACAGGCAGAAGGTAATATATATAAACACCATTATAGTCAAAAATGCCATCTATAATCTGCAACTGTATTTTTTTAATAGACATGTTTCAGCTTAGTAACAGGATCAAGATAAAGTTTTGTTCCCTCTTATGGAAAAACTCGACCCAGTGGTTGTTACTATTTCTGACAATTGACAATTCTTTTCTTAAATGCAATTCATTTTTTTTAAATTTTGAGATTGATTTTTCTGCTGTTTTGCCAGACTGACAGAGTCTGGGTAATTTGCAATAAAGCGTGCAAGAAATCGAAAGCTAGCACTCTCTGTGTTTCAACTTGTTTGCACCCGCCTTTAAAGTCGTTTGATTAATAGGTTTGTTTACATTAAGAACACATTTCATAGAACTCCGTACATAATATAATGCAATGCGAACTTATTTATAAATGGCGAATGATTTGTTCAAATATAAATAATTATTTTGCGCAAATGACTGTCCTAAAGTCTAGCAATAGCATTATGCAAAAATTTGCATGCAGGTATGACGTAATGCTTGCAGGTTAATTGCATTCGAAATGTGTTGCTCCATATTGTATTTCTAATGTTGTATGTTCAAATCCAAACAACCTGCATGCAACCTGCAGTTTGCATGCACAACACTTACACATTGGAATTGCGGTTGTTTTCCTTTAGCATCACAACTGTAATAAAAGTAATAAAATTAAAAAGTGAGTGTACTTAAAAATATACGATAAATAGTAAATAGTTATAAATAGTAAATAGTTCTAGGCATTGTGGATGTCGGACATTGGAATCGAACCTGGAAATTCTGTGCCAATGCATAGCACAGACATCCATAAGTATAACCCATTATACTTAACTATGAGTCTTAGTTAAATATTTTAAAAATTATATTTTAGGCTTCGTAAGTCGACTTTTGTTCTGTTGGAGGTGGAATGTCGATTAATGAAAATATTTTCAAAATAGGCAGCAATTTTAATGAATTGGCAACGTAGTAGGTAAGACTCTGGACTCCCATGCGGAAGGACTGGGTTTGAAACCAGTCAATGTTATGTAATGAGTTTTTCGTATTTTCGAAAGAATTACGTACATTTTACCGACTGCTCTAACGGTGAAGAAAAACATCGTAAGAAAACCTGCACATTGATATAACCAACCAGTGGTTGAAATAGAAACGCAATGGTAAACCAACCCATTAAATCTGTCAAGAAAGCCATGCTATGTGGTTACTGGTTACTTTCATTAAATTATCACAGCCAAAAACAATGAGGAAAACGACTAAGAAGAAGAATAGGAAACCTATTGTCTTCCCCATTTTACATTAAGGTTATCTTAGTGTGCAGGTTTTCTCATAATATTTTCCTTCACAGTTAGAGCAGTTGTTATATTTTTTTAATTTATTTATTACAAAATCCACATCACTTAAATATAATAACAAAACATACTGTCAGTTACAGATTTCCTATTCTTAAAATAATACTTGTAGAGAGAAAAATAAAATAAAATATTAAAATTAAGTTTTCGAAAACAATCTATTGGATTGTCTGGTGTCGAACCCGGACCTCCCGCATAGAAGTCCTCACTATTACGCCACCAACACCTTCAGGTTTTTAAAACAGTACAATTTGGACACGAACAGTAAGGCGTACACGCACTTTCGAACGGACCACAGTGTTCAATGTTCGTTAGTAGTACACACATGCAAACAAAATTGTAATAATCTGTTATTTTGTTCAAAATTGTATCGCAGGCAGTTTCCACCATTTTACATCGCGATGGTTACCCCACTCTCTCACAGAAGAGCAAAAAGTCCGACTTTTAGACTGGTGCCAGTTTATGCTAGATAAAGTCGACGGAGGTAGCAATATATATTAATATACAATATAAATAATATAATATAAATATATATTAATAATATAAATAATTATTAATATACAATAATAATTTTTCACCATTTTCGCGGTTTTTTTTAACTTTCCAGAAAGAACAGTTTTTCACATGTTTTGAAAGCTAGTTCTGTCGAATGCATAAGTGCATTGATGCCGCAGGGTAATACTTTGAAAAGTTGTATATAAACATTTGTAATATTTCTTTTATTTTCTATTTGTCTAAAAATTAATGAACCGCCCTTCGTATGCATATGATTTTAGGAATTTTGCTAATTAGGCATATGGCATTTAAGATATGGCGCTCATGTGGGATTAGATTTACATAGCATCAAACAGAAACCAAAGAACTAGAGTAAATTTTTACTCAGGTTTTTTATTTGGTGCGTAATTTCAATAGTGTTTTCTCGTTATTTTCCTAGTTGTGACACTTCTCCTTATTGTATGTATAAATCGTTGTTTTTTTTTTGTTAAAATAATCTGAATATTCCCTTTGTAGTTGCGGTTTTCAAAAATGTGATGCGAATGTTTGCTAGGGATTTGTCACACAACGTACGTACCTACATAGCTCGCGGGCTGTGTTCTGCGGGAAGGGTAAAATGATTATCTCTCATACAAATGAATGCAATGCATTCAGCCCAGTCCGCACCCTGCTCGCTGTTTTGCAAATTTTGTATTCTTTTTTTCAGTCATTTTGTATTTCGTTCGCGTCGTTATATTATCTATTTGCGTCCTTGTTGTAGTCTCCTACACATAAGGATTATGATTATGAGTAATGTATGTTCTAACTGTTGAGATGGCACCTACTTAGTATAGACAGATGAAAAACCTTTCTCCAGACATGTAGATTTCCTCACGATGATTTCGTTGATGGTTAAAGTACCAGTAACGAAACCAACTCATTGGTACATGGTGTGATCAGGAATCAAACCTGGACTGGACATATTCTGATGGCTTGATACATATGCGAATTTAATTCATACGTTTTATAATATATAGCATCACTCACGTCCATAATAAAGGGGGGTAGACAAAGGAGTCACCTTCATTGTAGGTAGTTCCCACTTTCCGCCGTAAGATTTGGTGAACGTTTTATAGTATATCCATATTTTATAAATAATAATAATGGATTCGTGGCGTAAGAAATTTCAGCACGGATTCGGCACAGATGAGGGATTAGATTAGAATGCTAGGGCGGGAGCGAGCGAAGTAAGCTCGAATTTTCGGAGAGATCAGACACAAAATATGTATATGTATTTTTGTCCTGTGTCAATAAAGAATATTTGTATTTATTTGTAAAATGAGCTCTAAATTTTAGTAAGTAGGTTAGAAAGCTAGGGCGAGAGCGAGCGATGCGAATTTGAAACAACGCGAATCCGTCACATATGATTGATTATACTAGAAGAGCTAAGGTGGGAGCGAAGCGAGCTCTAAATTTTCGTGCAGTTCGGACACCGTTGATGGATTGAGTTATAAAGCTTAGAAGACTACGACGGGAGCCAGCGTAGCGAGTCCGAAATTTCAGATTAGGTCCGATACAGATGATAAATTAGGTTAAATATGTGTAATATATGAATGTCTAGGCCACAACCCTTTGTGCTTGCTAGGATTGCCTAGGATTCTGACTTTATTAATTAATTGTATAAGAAAGTAATTAATTGTTAGTTTAGTAACTAAATTTAATTAATATTTTAGTAACTGAAAGGTTATTTGTTGATAATGAAAGATTTAAAATGTTTGCTGTATTTTATACACAAAACACATGCAATAAATTTTATCTTGATCCTTTTAGTAAAAGCTGATGCTCAAAGGCATATGATTTTGGTATTGTAAGTGGAGTGTTTGTTACACACTATTTGATAACTGTGCAGTTATGATAGTTATAGCTTGACCACAAACGCAGTACGACGCCTTAGGTAGCGACAGACGTGCGGGGGGAGAGAAGCGGGCGGGCGCGTCTCGCCGCGCAGCTACCTAAGGCGTCGGGCAGCATTTGTTGTCAAGCTATAATTATAGCTTCAGAATCAAATATTAGAAACTACAAAATTTTGCTAAGACCGCTCGCAATTTTGTCCGCATATACTAGCCTTCAGCTCTTGCACTATTTTAATGTCTAATTTATCTATTATATTTGCCTTACAAAGCGGCGGCCTCGGCTTTGGAAGCAGTACCAAAAGAGGAGAATGACGCTATGGATACAGCAAACACTGATGAACCTATCAACAGTGAACAAATTTTAGAAAAGATGGACACTGATGCAGCTAGTGAAGATGTTTCACATGAAAATGGTGGTGGTGAGTTTATATGACTTATGTTATCAATTATTACAAGGAAATCCTATTGGAATTCATTCTAAACAAAAATGTGGTATTGTTTCAGATAAAGAAAATGAAGCTGACGATACAGCAGAGGTTGAAGAAAATTTTGTACCGAATACTATTCAAGAGATCAGTCCAGCTGATAACATGTGTATACAGTGCAAGGTTGAACTGCCTTGCATGTATCGCTTTGTTACCAAAGATAACGAATCCCATCACATATGTACTGAAGATTGCCTCAAGTCATACCAAGTTGCACATCCTGGGCAGTACAATGTTGCAATCAAGAAGTATTTGATTGAGGAAATCTTGCCGAAACCACTAACTTGCTCTGAATGCGAGGATAAGAAAATTTGCTATTTTTACTATAAATATGACGGCGAAGACACAAATTATTGCTCATTGACGTGCTTACACAGCATGATGGCTGACGAAAAAGATAAGTACATATTCAAACGACGAAAAATAACTGTGGAAGAAATAACGCCAAAAGATGCAGAATGTATCGTGTGTAATGAATCTAAAAAGTGTTCATATACAATGATGAGATATGGAGAGAACCAAATGATATGTGATCAGCCTTGTATCAAAACTTTGAATGCTGAAGATAATGGTAGATATACAATAAAGAAGAAAAGAGCCGCTCGTAAAGCACCTCATACTAATCCCCCTTTGCTCAAACTAAAAGTTATAAGTAATGCTACAGACAAGTATTTGGACGAAGCTTACAAAATCCAAGCTAAAACACCTGCTATGGTGCAGGCAGCTCGAGAGGAGAGAGAACGCACATTTATTCGTAGATGCACGCAGTGCACGCTGAGATTAGACCTAGATGATAAAATGCTAACTTGGGAGACGATGGACTTCTGCAATGAAGTGTGCTTAGGGCGATATCAAAATACAATCGGAGCTAGGTGTGCTAACTGCAAAAATAACGTGCAACACACAAGCTTAGGAAAGTATTGTGTTAGATTTGGATATGATATTCGTCAGTTTTGCAATTCTGGGTGTTTGGAAGAGTTCAAAAAGGGCTTAAAAATATGTTGCTATTGTCAGAGAGATATCTCAGTAGGCCATCAAGGGTTTCTCGCACCTGTCGGAGATAAAGGCCAGTTCAAAGACTTCTGTTCTCAGATTTGTATGGAGAAATTTGATCAAATGAGTAAGAATCCCATTCCCCAGCCAGTTTGGGCTAAATGTGCCGTATGCTCCTTGGAAAAAGCGACTATTATAGAAGTAGAGGTGAGCGAAGATGCGTCACAAAGACTCTGCTCGGATCCCTGCTTTGCTGCTTTCAAGTTTGTCAACAATATCTTTCCTGGTGTGTATACTGCCGAAATCACAATATTATTCATATATAATTGAGCACATTTTTGATTAATTGAAACAATATGGCCTGTCTAAATAGCTGTTTGATTTTGCAGATCAATGCCGTTGGTGCAAGAAGTACTTTGAAAGGAAGCAAAGCAAATGTTTCACTATTTATGATGGCACTAATCCACAATGTTTCTGCTCCAAGTCTTGTATGAATGTCTTTATTAGCAATTCTCGTCACATAGTGCCATGTAACTGGTGCAAGGTGAAGAAGTACAACTTTGATATGATTAAACGTACCCAGGCGAATGGACAAGCAGTCATGATGTGTTCACTGAACTGCCTCAATCTGTACCAAGTGTCTGTAAATGCTGTATCGTCGAGAAGGTATTTTATTTCTTTTTAATTTTTTTCTAGTTTCCTACTCTATTGACCTTATCCTATAAAGCACGAGTGTTTCTGATGTGTGCGGGCAAGTGGATGGTCGAGTTTTTTTAAATTTTTAACGGCTGGTAATGGGAGTTGAAATGTCCCTGCTATAGCTTGATATTACTTTGAACTCGTTACATAATAATTTGATATATTTTTAGGACAAAATGCGATATGTGTAAACGGACATCATTGGCGCAATATCACTTGACTATGTCAGACGCAACTGTGCGTAACTTCTGCACGTATCAGTGTGTCATGTCATTCCAGGTATGTCGCTATGATCTTTGTAAATATAAATATCAAACAGTTATAAATTACTTAACAATATTTTCTATACAGGGTCAATATTCCAAGCACGCACTTCCCCTAGTTCCCGGCGAGGCACTCGATCAACAGAAGGCTGTGCCCACAGGGGCGCCGAGGCGAACGTATTCTGCCACTCCGAACAAAAGTAATTGTAAGTTAATTTCAAATATTTCCACATCAACACAACACACAGAGTATGAGAGTATCATACTCTAGGTACACAAACTACATAGTCTGGTAGCTCTAGTAAGACCAGATTTTTATTTAAACTCCCTCTACAGTTTTATAAAATCGATCATACACGATAACTTGTATATTCGTGAATTTTTAATTGTGTTGATTTGAGTACGTGTATTTCACATTTTTACCTCAACTGTATTTCAATTAAAATTGATGAAAAAAATTATGTTTACAGCAATACAGAAAAGCCAGCAACGATCTGGTATGCCAGTAATCTCGAATGTTCAATCATTGGCTGCGCCGCCTCCGCTGATGCCCTCGATGACTCGAGCTAAGTCCAAGCGACTGGCACAACCTCCGCCTCCACTGGATCCGGAACCTCTAGCGGCCCCAAAAACTCCTCCGCCCCCGCCTAAACCACCAACGCCACCTCCACCACCACCTCCCAAAATTTACAACCACGTCATCGTCAAAGTCTTGCCGCCGCTTGAAGTTGCTAACAAAGGAACTATGTCGAAACCTATGATGGTATCCAAAGGAGTCTCATGCCGTCCCCATCCTTGCACTAAAGAATGTCAGACCGACCCAAGCTTGGAACGCAGAGTCCTCATCCCGGTGCCAGTCCCTATCTATGTTCCTGTACCGTGTGCTATGTGGTCCCTCCCATTCCCTGTTCCTATACCAATCCCTATCCCAGTACCGACTCCGGTATTCATTCCCACTACAAGAAACTCTGCTAAAGGGATAATGAAAGAAATTAATAAGATTCACGATAAAATGCCAACTGATCCATTTGAAGCAGAATTGCTGATGATGGCTGAAATGGTCGCTGGAGACAAGAAGAAAGATCAGAGTGACTCTGACACTGATGATGATAATGGTAAGTTTATTTTATTTTGATTGTATAATATTTTATTGTGATTATTTATGTTACTAAACAATGTTTTTCAATGTATAAACACATAAATCCTTATGCTTTCTCAGCTGAGGAAGGCTTCAGCCCAGTAGCTGGTATAGACGGTAATAACGCATTCGGCGAGGATATGCTACAAATGGCCCTAAAGATGGCAACAGAATATGAAGACCAGCCAGTCGACTTGGAATCAGCCATGACAGCCAACACTATTACTCCTAGTTCACATCCTGGTATGCCTGGTAAGAGTTGGCTTTTTTATAACAATCTAGGCTTTTACAGTATTTAGAGCTTAAAGTGTATAAAATAATAATAAAGTTAATACTGGGCGGATAATTTTAATTATTTTTTGTTTTACATTTATTTTATGATAATTTTCTTTACTATGTCTATTGAAAGCATTGAGATACTTATCATTATTTAATGGGGCCCATGGATAGCACTCGTATAAATTGCGCACAATGAAAACAGCCAGATTGGAAATTTCAAATGCACAAATGTTCATATTTTGTAGATATAGCATAACTCTCATGGTCATAATCCCCGAGGGGGTAAACAGAAGAACAACCTTCATTATAGGTAGTTCCCACTTTTCGCCGTAAGATTTGGTGGACAAAGTCCCGTAGTCGCCTCGTACGACACCCACGGGAAGAGTTGAGGTGGTGCTATGCTTTATGGCCGGCACGAGAATGGCTTGCATTAAATTTTTTGTAGATATAGAGACGAATAAGCCTTTTGTCCAGTAATAGTACATTACTGCAGAGGCCACGAAATTAGCCATTACTAGCCGCGGATCATAACTTTTTTAACGATCCAAGGTCAAATATGGCTATTTGGGCAGATGCTTGTATAGTGCTTTTCTCAAACAATGCGAGGAAATTAAAAAAAATCACATACCAAATACTAATTCCAAGTCGAAAGTACTAGACGTCCATATAAGGAAAGAAGTGGTGTTGTTGTTGTTAAGAAGTGGAGCTGGAGCTGCTCGCGCTGGTGATGACGCTCGACCGGTGCACGTAATCGAATGAAACCTCTTTTGTCCGCACCGCACTGCGATTTGATGTTACAATTCGAATTTTAAAAAGTAAAAAAGAAGAGAGGATTTCTGGCATTAACCCAGTCAGGATGTATGAAAATCCATTACTGTCGTCAATTATTTGGTTTCGAGACAGGAAGTATGTACTTTCCTGGCTCAAAATTCGAATGTATTGAGCACATTTTTCGAGCATCTTTGAGTAAAGTAACATTCTTTATAAACTCAGGTCTTGAAGGGGAGGGCATGCATCACCATCACATGATGGTACTGGAGCAACAGCGCGCGGTTGCCGCACTACGCGCGTCCTCGGCGGCGGCCGCTCCTCGCAAGCGCCCCGCGGCGCCACCGCCGGCCGCCAGTCGGCCTTCCACGCGGTCTAAACGCAGCAGACGCGCAGAGCCGCCGCCGCCGCCGCAGCCTGACCCACCACGCGAGCCTGCGGAAAAACCTGACGCCAACATGTGCTTGAAGGTAAGTCTCTTAAACTATTTTTTTTATATAAAAGTGATATAATACCTTGTCGAAAGCGTGTACGTGGACCGAACGTTTCAATCCGTTCATACTTTAAACTGACCGCTGAACTCATAGTGGTCAGTTTAAAGTATGAATAGCCGAGGCCACGTGTTTGGGGCCGCCTAATGACATTTTGGTGAGCTCACCTATAAATATGCAAACAAAGGTTCACACTTTAATACTTTAGATAGGCTTTATTTGGAAAATGATAGATTTGTACAGGATGACTAGGGAAGCACCGAGAACAGCGAGTCAAAGCTTCGGTAGTTTGTTAGGCACACCTACCCTCAACCACGAGTATGCGTAGATACCCTCATCTAACAATCCCTCCACCTAAATTCACAATTTTCCATAACAAATTAACTAAAACCTATTCTAAAAGTACTGCTTATAATTAAATTTAGATTTACACCGCAAAAACGCTGGCCGTTCAGAGGCCGACTCGGCATCAGGCATCTGTGCTTCTTCAGCACTAGCGGCCTGGTCCGCCGGAGCGCCAGTCGCCTGTTCTACTGCCTGAGCTGTATCAGCTGTATCTCTGGTGTCAGCGGACTGCGCATCTTCTTCCCCCACACTACTGGTTATCACTCCTCCGTGCATGTGCCACGGTACCAGCGGAAAGGATAACGTTCTAGCTGTATCCGAGCTCGTGCTGGGGTGGGCCTCGGGTTCAATTTTCTCTGGTACTGAATTCTCGACATAGACTATTAACTGGTCTCTTCAGTTTTACGTTGTTATCTGCATAGTCCATGATTAAATACATGACTTTCCCCAGTTTTTGTACTACAATTCCTTTCGTCCATGTAATTTTTTTTTTTTGTACATTACTACATCTCCAGGGATGTAATCTGCGCTCTCACGACGCCACCATATTGTTTAATCTGCAAGGACTCTTTCCCTTCCACCGTGGCATTGAGTTCGGCGGACGAGGGCGACGACGCTTGCACGCGAGGATTCAATAAGTCTAGTACCGACCTAAGCTGTCGCTCGAAAACCAACTGTGCAGGCGAAGAGCCCGTCGTAGTGTGTATGGAATTACGGTAATCGTAATTTTTTTTTAATAATCTATTATTCATGTCGTTCTGGTTCTTGCATGTTAAGAGAGCACTCTTAATGCCACGTTTAACAATTTTAACGTAGCTCTCCGCCTGCCCGTTGCTGACCGGGTGGTACATCGGTGACGTCACGTGTGCACGTGCGTGTCACGATATGCCGTTACGACTACAAAACTCACGAAATTCGTTCGAGGTAAAACACGCTCACTAACGTGTGTGGGACGCCATAGCGGGACATGAACTCGTATAATTTAGAGATCACCATTTCACTCGTAGAATTACTTTTCAAATCATAACATTCTACCCATTTTGTATAAGCATCCGCTATCACAAAATACATATGAGCATTTATCGGTCCGAGCAAATCGCAATGTATCCTATAGAAAGGCTTGCGCGGGAAGCTCCAAGGGGCGAGGCGCGCGCGCGGCCGGGAGGGGCGCAGCCTCGTGTACGTGTCACACGCGCCCATCAGCCGCTCCAGCGGCGCGTCCACACCCGGGTACCAGAACCTCGCCCGGACTTCAGCTTTACTTTTTACGATACCCATGTGAGACGAGTGAATTTGTGAAAGCAACTTATCACGTAACGATAACGGTATTACCACTTTATGCCCTCTCATTATGATACCATTTTCGAGTTCCAATTGTAACCGACATGCGTGAAAAGGCTTCATGTTTTCATCTTTTATATTTCGCGGCCATCCGTGTAAAAAGTACTCGATTACCCATGCCAAAGTAGGATCGTTTTTGGTTTCGTCGCGCAGTTGATCGATAGTAACCGGCAATGCTCCGTCTATAACGAAATTGACGTACACACATCAAAACTGTCTAGGGATATTCACATTTTTGCATAATTTGAAAAATACTGGCCATCTAGAGAAAATGTTTATATGGCAGAAACACTCTTTAGTGCCATTAAAATAAAAAATAAAATAAAAAAAACATTTGCGCGGGAATTCAGGAAGTTACAAACGAATTTTGAAAATTAAGTTTTGTGCTATTATTCAATAAAATTGATATCATTAATTAAGCTCCGCCAAGAACAAAATTTTGAATCCAGAGTGCTATTGCGAGATTTGCGAAACCATGCCACGTCGACATTTAACCAGAGAAGAAATGTTGAGAGCGATAGGAATGTTGGAAGCTGGTACCGTCCAACGCGTTGTTGCTGATACCCTAAGAACAAGGCAAAACGTGATTTCTAGGTTGTGGTCACGATATCGTGTTACCGGAGAAGTGGCGGAACGGCACACAGGGTGACATCGCGTTACGACCCCAAGACAGGATCGTTTTTTACAGAATGCCGCCAGAAGGCAACCGAATGTTACGGCGATGCAGTTAGTGCAAAGGCTCCAGTTGGACCACCAGGTACTTGTCAGTGACCAAACTGGCAGGAGTAGGTTGCATGAAGTCAACCTTCATGCCCGCAGACCGCTTCGTGTTCCAGCCTTACGACGTGGCAATCGCGGACGTCGAATTGCTTGGGCTCGCGAACACTTGTTATGGAACGACAACCAATGGTCCATGGTACTCTTTACTGATGAGTCTCGATTTGGATTTCACCCAGACTCGAGCACAACACTAGTCTGGAGAGTGCCAGGCAGGATAAGTCGCCTCCAGCACCCATAAGAGGTCCATTCTTACCGAGGCGGAACAATCATGGTGTGGGCAGGCATTCGTCTTGGCACGCGAACAGACCTCATTTGGATAAGAGGCAACATGTCTGCGGAAAAATACCGTGACGAAGTCGTGGTACCTGTAATTGTTCCATTTAGAGTGCACTTCGGTCAACAATTCCAGTTAATGCAAGATAATGCCCCATCACACACGGCGAGGCTGGTAACGGCCGCCCTTAGGGACCATGATTTGACGGTTATGGGATGGCCTGCACAGTCTCCCGATTTAAATCCCATCGAGCACGCATGGGATATGCTCCAAAGGACAGCTTTAATAAACTTCCCAGGAAATCTGGTGACGGAAGAGCAACTTTTTTTACATTTGAAAAGAACCTGGGATCTCATACCTCAGCGCGACATTGACACTCTAATTTTAAGCATGAACAACCGTTGCCGATGTGTTATTAATGTCAGGGGGGGTAATACGGATTATTAAATTTTATAAAATGTTAAGTTTTTCACATAACATCTTTATTTGTCCTAACAATTTTAATTTACGTAATATGTACAGTGAGCTTAAATTTTAACACATATTCTTTTTTTTTAAATACTACAAGAAAACGTCGTATTTTTTACGTAAATATTTTTTTTTTATTAAAGCATAAAATTTGGATTAATTTTATATATAATTCTCCCAAGAAATTAATTGTGGTTTTCCAAAAAATAAATTAACATCAAATATCCCTAGATTGTTTTGATGTGTGTATGCGGCGAGCTCCTCACCTGCGCTCGCGTTCGCGCGCCATTCGTTCGCTCTCTCTCTCCATTGCACTTGCCTTCCGGCAACGTCACGCGAGAAAGAAAATCTGCACTTTTGTCGGTGCTGCGCACGTATTCTATTGTATAGTTATACGCAGCTAAAAACATAGCATAACGTTGTAACCGATTAGCCGATACCTCCGGAATTCCGCGTCGCCGACCGAAAATCGATATTAACGGTTTGTGATCTGATAAAATAAAAGGCTCAGATCGCCCATATAAATATTGATGATAACGCCTGACTCCAAAAATAATAGCCGTTGCGCGAGGTCGACCGCCTTCGCCAGAGTGAGCTCGCCGATGTCCTGCGCAAATATCTTCTCGCGCTCGTGACCGGGCAGCATGCCCATCACGAACTTGTCCAGCAGCAAGTCCTCCAAGTGCTTGAAGTTACAGTGCGCGGCGAGCCCCCTGAGCCGCGCCGCCCACTGCGCCGGCATCTCGTCGGCCGCTGCACCGCCGCGTAGAAATGATATCTTTCGGCGAACCCGCACCGCTTCGGCGTGAAATGTCCGCTCAGCAGCGCGACGATGTCGCCGAAATCCTTGTCCTCCAACTGGTCGGGCAGAGCGAGGTTGCTGGCCAGCTGGTAGGTGCCGTCGCTGAGTGCGCTGAGCAACAAAGCTCGTCGTTTGATACCGGCTTTGTCCGATGAATCATCGATTCCGCTCGCGATGAATCCCTGTTTCAACTTCTCGAATAAACGTCGACCAATCTTGATGCATATGATCAAAACTTGACCAAACACCGCCACTCATTGAAGGAAACATTTTCCACAACTGTACACTATGCGTAGGTAAATAATCGTAGCCAATTATATATTTGTACAGGATGACTAGGGAAGAACCGAGAACAGCGAGTCAAAGCTTCGGTAGTCTGTTTCGCACTGATTTTTTATTAGGCACATCTACACTCAACCACGGGTATGCGTAGATACCCTCATCTAAATACCTAACAGAAAGTTTCAATACAAATAGTCCAAAATGCGAACGTTTTACTTTTAGTTCGTTTACTAATTAGCATTTTATTTTTAGTACACATTCGGCGTAAATGCGTGGAAGCAGTGGGTAATGACGAAAAACGCTGAAATAGAAAAGAGCTCAATACGACGGAAACCTTTTAAATCCGAGATACTTCAGCTGACGGCAGACGAGCTCAACTATTCACTGTGTCTGTTCGTCAAGGAGGTTCGGAAACCCAACGGCAGCGAATACGCACCCGACACTATTTATTACTTGGTCTTAGGTTAGTATTATGCCTTTGGAAGTACCAGTCCCTCGTCTCAACGTTCACAGCCATCGCCGGTGTCACATATGTCTCTGGTGTATATGGCGATGGTAGCCACTTACCATCAAGTGAAACTTCTGGCGAAACTATAAAAAAAATCTGTATAAAGTCGCCCCTCACATATTTGTTAATTTAAAGTTTTTGTTATCTTTGATGCCGTTAGCTGAATAATATGTTTTTGTTACATAGAGATATTGATATACGAGAGAAATCAATTTTTATATTATTTTTAGGTATACAACAATACCTATTCGAAAATGGCCGTATAGACAACATTTTCACGGATCCATATTATGAAAAATTCACGGATTGCTTGGATGAAGTTGCTAGAAAATTCTCTGTTTTATACAATGATTCTCGTAAGTATTGTGACTTTATTTATTGTACGGTAGTGCAATACGTTTTATAGTTATTTGTTCAAAGTTGTCTAACACATAAATTTACATTAACAGAGTACATAGTGACACGCGTGGAGGAGGAGCATCTATGGGAAAGCAAGCAGCTGGGCGCACATTCTCCTCACGTTCTGCTGTCAACCCTTATGTTTTTCAACACTAAACACTTCAACCTCGTGGTATGAATCTGGTTACATAAAGATACCTGAATAATAGCTTTGTGAATACATTTTCATTCATTTCAGTATTTGATTATAATTAATGTTTTACAGACTGTTGAAGAACATATGCAGCTGTCATTCTCCCATATAATGAAACATTGGAAACGCAACCCGAATCAGCCAGGGCAGGCCAAAATACCTGGTTCGAGGAATGTTCTCCTGCGATTTTATCCGCCGCAGTCAGCGCTAGGTAAGTCCCTTTACTTAAAAATAAATATTGAACGGTTAGTTTAGAACACCTGATTACACCTCACCGTCTTTTATTTTTATTGCAGAAGCAAATTCTAGGAAGAAGAAAGTTTACGAACAACAAGAAAACGAAGAGAATCCACTCCGCTGTCCTGTTAAACTTTATGAATTCTACATTTCTAAATGGTATGTATGGTTTCCCATAAGATCTTAATGCTGATCATATCGGTAATTTGGGAATGGTGTATCATTTGAAATTAAAAAGGATATTACGAGTTGGGATTGAATACTTGTATTATATATGGTGAAGCATTCACAATATGTGAGTTTTTGAAATTTATAAAATAAAATAAAGTAATATCTACACGCCTGAAATTGAACTACTTGAGGTTGAGAGATTACAATGTTGAGGACCTCCGCTTTGCCACGCGTGCGCTCGGCGGATATACATCGCTGGTTATGATGTTAAAACGTCAGCTAATAAACACGACAAACAACAGTGTGCATTGATATCAACTGGCCCGCTCCGTGACTGCTTCATAACTCTTGTGTACTCACTTATTGATATTTACTCAGCCCGGAATCGGTGCGTACTCGCAACGATGTGTTCTACCTGCAACCGGAACGGTCGTGCGTGCCCGATTCACCAGTATGGTACTCTACGCAGCCGCTTAGCCGTGCGGCGCTCGCCAAAATGCTGCATCGTGTCAAGATGGTCAAGGAAATCAACATCGCGCTGCTGACTAGCTAAGGTATATCTCGCATAAAAGCGTAGACACATTTTAACAGATATTTTCTAGGAGTTGTCCATTTTGACCGGGTAAAGAAACTGGCGAATTCTCCAGTATGGCGTGTTGTAGTTAGTTGCAATTGCGACAAACCACTGACGATAGGTCCATTTAAATTTTATGTTATACTATGCAGTGATTATTTGATATTTGTTAGACAGAACTTTAATTTAGCCAACAAAATCCAATCGGATCGCATTTAGAAATACATCTTCTCCTGAATATTAAAATCTTTGAGACATTTTATTTTATTTTTTTGTTTCTATTTTTGATTAAATTTTTGACTGATAAAATATTTAAATACACTTCTGTAAACAAATTGCGTTTAGATAATGGCTGAATTGTACGAGTCTTTGACGAGTGGCACTGTATGCTGAAATACAGGTTACACCTAGTTCGGCAACAGTGGCTTAAAATAGTTTTAGTGACATAGCCTAATATAGTTTATTTAACAAATCTGTAAAACATTTAAGAAATAAATTTATTATTTATTTATATTATTATTTATTTTGACACAAACATTGCGCCTACAGGCGATCAAACGGACACCGAGTCATGTCTCACTATAACTTCCCTCAAATACTCCCAAGATTAGTTTGCCTGTACGAGTATTAGGACATGATTACTGCTGAAAATATTTGAAACCGAACCTAAGCCCGATACTTGATTGTACTAATAGAGATTTCAAGATTTAATTTGATTTGATATATTCGCAAGTTTATTATTTAGCCCAGAGTACAGTGCTTCTAAGAATTTAAAATCCAAAGTTTGACAATAACTTCTTGTTTCAGATTACATCAGGTAATATGTTCTTGGCTACGAATAACAGGCAAAATTATGCAAGAATCTGTCACATGACAGACATCTTTCTCTAACCGTACTTTATTTACTGAATAAAATTATTCATATTATTATGTACTCTGATCCGAGTTGACGCAAGAAACAGTCTCTTTATTGTTGTAAAGATGGTTACAGTGTATATTTTTTCTACTTTGTATATCTGTCTACGAAATGGACTATTAGTTCTAATTTAAAAAAAAATCAGTAATATTAGATGATTTTGTTATAAAGTTACAATGTTTAAGAGTAAGATTATTTTCTGTGCAGGACTGTATGTGTAGATAAATTAGTATTTACGTGAAATCACTTGGGGTTTTATCTAATTTATCCATGGATGAAAGAAAATTTTGTCTCCGAGCGGGCGTTCCTACCTTCATGAATTTATCATTTTGGGAATTACTATAATGTTTAGAGTCGTTCCGTTATTTCCGCTCTTATACTGGGATGATTTTATATACTTCCTTGTAAGCTGTTTGTTACAGCTGAAATGCATTATTAATCAATCAATCATTTATTATAAACATAACTGACAAACATTTGCATTTGGTGGGAAGAGCTGCATCACCGTTTTGTACCAACTGCAACAATATGGAAGACCTCACTCACCTCCTACTGTAGTGTGACCTGGGGAAAATTGAGAGGAAAAAATTTGACCTCAATAGGCTCCAAAATGGGAGGCCCAATATTATTTTGAGTCAGCCCTTATCTGATAATATGAAACCCTTACTGTTGTTTGCTAAGTTGGCTCTCAAAGTGAGGGCTGACTCTAATAATACTTGAGCTTCCCTTTCCCTTTTATTAGTGACCCTAACGAGGCTGACATGGTCACCTTGTCGTGTACCAAAGCCTCTAAACAGAGATTTAAAACATAACTATTCAAAACCGATACGATAAACGGCACGTCCTTAGAAAATAAATTATGTAATATCGTTTAATATTATCGATTTGTACATACGTATCTATACAATTATGTGATTTAATGTTTTAAACATTGTATTTTGTTATGATATGTACATCTCCAATTTTATCGCAGTCTACGTAAGTACATGGTTACAATAATAGATATTCTGTGTTAATGAATTGTAGTACAGAAATCTGCGCCGGCAATAACAATATTATTGTAATATGTACGGTACAGTCGACCACAGGTCAACCTACCCAAAACCTCAAAAATTGAGATTCTGAAGTGCACTATAATAGGCATAAGGTTTATATTTAATCGGAAGTTTTTGACAGATGGTATACTTTAGCTAGTGGTCAACAGAACAACCAACATCAAAATTCGAGATGAACTATAAGTAAACCGCTTAACTGTGAGGTCGCCTGCGCGGCAAGAGGGGCGCGGAACTGGATGTCAGAGGGCGTGCATGCGGCGGGCGCGGTGGGCATTTGGTAACACACAGTCCAAATCTGGAGCAGAACTCTAAGAGGCTTTGACCGTTTTCATTCTGCTTGCCAATACCGTGGTCACCGAGGCAATCAGGCAAGGCCGATTTGTCCTGACCTACTCGGACATTAAAGTCACCCAAGATGAGCAAACGATCCCCGCGACAGGCTTGACGTACCGTCTAGCTTAAGAGATCGTAGAAAGCGTCTTTGGACTCTGGTAATGAGGAAAGCGTCGGTGCGTAGGCGGCGATTAGAGTTACATATCCACAATTAGTCAGCAACCGCATCACCATTACTCGTTCACATACACCACGTGCCTCAATTGCGTATGAAAGATCATTACGGACTGCAAATCCTACACCGAAGTGAAATTCTTTTCTTTCGAAAAGAAGGCCAAGGTTCACTAGCCTTCATCTGGCAATCGTGTTTCTTGTAGAGCGCAGATAGAGACATTTTGCCAAGTCAGTTCGGAGTCGATAACAGCCGTTTTGCGCAGATCTTGTGCACAATCGATGCTTCCACAGCTGTCCGAGGAGCCTGTCCTCATTGTGCGGACGTTCCAAGTCCCGAAGCGCATGGAATGGTATGCTTCAGATTTGGTTTATTTTTTACTTTGTTTAGTCGCGGGTGACAAAGGAACGGCATCAACTTTCCAGGACGGAGTCTGTAAGTTCCCGACACCCCACGTTTTGTTCTTTATCAGGAATTTTATGACATGGTGATGTTTAAGGATCAATTTCAAAAATCATAATGACATGAAATTCGATATTTATACTGGCATGTGGTGTATGGTGGCGTGGGGAGTCGGCGTGGCGTCAATCCAAGCGCCATTGTGTGAGCTCCAGTCCTCGGTGAGTCGGGACGAGCGGGGTGCGGCGACACATGCAGAACGTCGGCGGCAGCGGCGAGCAGACTGCCACGGCGGATTGTGTGACTCGACGGCGTGGGCTGCAGTCGACCGGGCGGACATTGGATGTCGCGGGTTGCATGAAGAGCAGGCCAGGAAGCCTTGACCTAGAGGCTGCGATGGTCCTGATTAACTTCATGGTGTGACTGCTTGCTGTCGTTGACCTGGCTCAGGAGCTTGATTCCGGAGTATCGATGATGATGCTTGCTTCAGAAGGTTGTTGGATGTTCAATGTCGAGGATCACCAATTGTAGGAACGCGCTATGAGAGGACATGGTTGACGTTACGTCAGTTGTATGAAATGGAAAAGGGAAGATCTTCACCAGGCGGGGTGTTGTGCCTGGTGACCATATGTCCTGGTCCAACTATGGATGTTTGGAACTCGTTATATACGAAGTCCCAGGAAAATTTCAATAGCGCGTTCTACGCCGATGTGAGTAGGTACTGTATCGTGCGTCGCCACAGTACATTACATTGTAGTAGTACTAAAGAAAATTGAGCCATCCTTTTTAGGTCTAGTTTTGTTTAAATTAAAAGATAATCAGAAAAACAAAAACAAATGAATCGTTATTTTAAAACAAAATCTTAGGGCGGCTCTACTCCGTGTTTCGTCGGATCGGATTTTTCACTCATACTTACGCTAATGAGTGAACGTTTAGGAATCTACTGCAGAGCACTGCCTCATTTTCTTCTAAAAATTTAAGTTCAGCAAACAAACCTGACAAAAAAATATACGTTCAGTTGAATCCGTTCCAGAATGTTTAATTTTAAAGGCTGAAAATAACTTTATATTTTATGAGTGATGATATGAACCATGGGAGGAAATAATTGCCTAAGTACACCCGGGTGGACCATGAGAAATAATCGTACCCCATGGTACCCAGGTGGGCCACGAGTAAAAATAATTTCCTATAGTACAGTGGAAGACACATCAAGCTATACTCGGTGGAACCCAAGAAGTTTTTCTTATGTTTCCTTAACATTCGTATGAATGACTGTCAAATAAGTTATAGCGACAAAGTACCAAATGGTATAGCTTGATGTGTCTTCCACTGTACACCTGGGTGAACTACCCGTGTTGAGCATAGGCAAGGGCAACAAACCGAGCAAATTAAACTTCTTAAATGCATTTTCCTATATCCTTTTCTAATTAGGTTCCTCTGATTCAGACAGATCAGGACGATCCGATCAGAGAATACTTATCCGATCGCTATAAACCTGATGGGATATTTGACACTTTTGAAGTGTTAAAATCATCTTTACTAGTTTTTTATTCCCGCGATCACGCTGACCGCCAAGATAGTTTTCCTGTGACGTCACTATCGAATAAATAAACACAAAACAGAACTGATCGCCCTATATTCGTTGTTGTTTACTCGATAGTGACGTCACACTCGACAGCGTCATGGCGGATAGCGTTTCAGGTCACGTGATATACAGATTAAAAAGGGCGATTTTAAACTTCCACTATTAAATTAAAATCGTAAAATTAAATTTCATGATCGGTAATAAATACATTTCTGTTTCCCATTACTTGAACTATCATATTTACATACTCTCATAATTTATTTTAAATTATTGTTTATGATGGCAAGTAGCCTATTGAGAGACTAACTCATTACGAATACTCAATTCATGAGTAATAATGTGCTTTTCAAACCATTTACTAATTTCTGTCACCTTAGGTGATCATATTATATTGAAAAGTTACTATGATTAGTTACTTCTGAAATACCACAACATATAAAAGTTTTGTGGACATAAGTACTGGATGCCAATTCTCACGGTATCGAAAAAAAAGGCTGATATCGAAGGACGGGACTAGCTTGTGTAACGGTTAGTCTGGCGCAACCTTTTGCTATACTCGTATTATCACCATTGCATTTATCGAGTCCTAGCATCGATATGCAACGACTGGTCGTAAGCCTAGCGACACAATATGCCGAAATTACGCGACAGAACTTCGGTCCGGTAACACTCACAATGTTTTTGTTACCCGCGACACCGCCGAAAACTCCCAAATTTCGGCCGCGTAATTTCGGCATAGGTAGTGTGTCCCTCTACTTAGCAGTCGATATTTCACGATATATTTATAGTCGACATGTGAAGCGGGATATTTATCGAGTTTCGATATTACTTATATCCCATTTTTGAAGATTGGCCTCCTGACTTTTTATCTCTTATGTTCATATACAGTCTGAAATTCCCAGGGTTTGATCGTGGGCCATCAAATTCTATCAGGACTATGCCTAGTTTGTTATTTTTCTATTATTATTCCTGGTTAAGTCAGAAGCACAGGATTGCACGTAAGGTTGTCCCACTTCAGAGGACACAACTCCGTATGGGGTTTCCTGTTCGGTTATTGAGTTTATCTGCCGTGGAGTTTAGGAGATAAAACCAAGTGTTTATTACATTTGTGTAATATGTATGATTAAAACAGACTAGTTGTAAGTTATAACCGTTTTAAGTCATGATTATGCATGAATAAAATGAATTATGAATTATAAAAATTCCATGTTCGTTTAGCGGGGGTACCTAAGCACTATTGTGTTATTAATAGTAGCTGATCATTTTTTATTCGAAACTAAAATTAATACTTATTCTCACAAATAGAAACTTATTAAAAATAAATTAGCTTAGTAAAAGAGTCAGATTCGTATTGTATTTTAAGTATAATTACATCAATGTAAGGTCTAGGTTATTGCTGTGTAAAAAAGAATACTGATTCTCTTAAAAGTGTGTTTTATTTATTTCCTTTTATGTTCAATACTACCATCTCTTCACATCTCATCTCTGAGGATCTCATTGTAGTATTATAGGTAGGTACAGGTTGTCCCAGAAAGTAAGGATAAAATAAGTCCCAGAAAGTTGATGTTTGGACAAAGTTATGCACAATTATCCAACATTTCTTTGGTAAAAAACCTCTACCTATGCTTCGACATTTAGACAGATAGTCTTTTGTTTAAAGATGCGTCGGGCTAATTTGATAAGGATAATATAATGTAGCGACATTTTAGTTTAATCAATATAAAAGATAAAGAAGTCACCTCTACGGTAGTTACTCGTACCAATGAAGAATGTATGAAATTAAATTATTTATTAAAAACTGTATTTACGAGTGAAATGCAGCCCTGATATCTTCAGGACGATTTCCAGTATTATTTATGCACGTTTTTAACGCTTTTTAAACACGTTTTAAACAGGTATTTCCGATTATTATTTTATATGTTTCGCGTCCAAATGTCAATGAGTGAATCTGAATGATCGTGGGCCACTAACAGTCGATCTAGAGTTTTCTTGATGTCATACAACCCACAAACTGAAAATTGACCCATATTCCAATATTAAATCGATTCATTTTTCATGTGGCAAAGAAAGGAAAGATTCCTTCCTTTCTTAAATGGCCATTTTACATGCAGTTTTACCAATGTCACGTAGAAAAAAAAAACACTCGAATAGAAAGACTCATTCACAGATTAGACTATGACTCATTTTTTTACTGTAGTAACAGCCTGTTTACGAGTAATCGTGACATTTTCATTTAGTTTTAGCTTCACAGGAATAATCAATAGGCACTATTTATGCCCGCTGTACACTCGCCGAGACACCCCGAAGCAGACCGACTACGAGTGTGTACATGGTGTGGTGGGTGGCTCTCGCCTCGCCCAGCTCTCTCGTCGGTACTTTGCGCCCGAGTCAAAGGGCCTCGCTAAGCAAGTAGGCGACCTTTTAACAAATTGAAAAAGTGGGAATTTAGATTTGTAGGATATACCTATATCGACATTTTTATTTTGAACTAAAAGGTATAGCCATAACCTAACTTTTAAAATAAATACTGTTAGTGTAATATGTTACCTAGTTTTATTATTGTTTTCTAGTGTCCTAGTGTATTATTATAAATATTTAATTTATTATTGTTGTTACTCTTTTCAGAGTTCACGGGCCCTTAGGGGCCCGGTCGTTTGAAAGGCTTGCGTGGGGACTTGGGCATAGAGGCCTTGTAAGAGTATTTACTATAAAATTGTGAGATGGAGTGCACCTACCGGGGCCAGTCTCTGAATACAGTCCGCGTTAGTTGCATGAACTATTGGTGAAAAATTGGCAGGTGGTGACTTGCTGCTTACGGAACAGATGGGCCCCTAAAATAGTCGTCAAATGACGGGCAACCCACTGGGGTTGCCCGTCATTTGACGACTATTTTACACTGGTAAGCAGCTGAGAGGGTGTAAAAGATGTGCTGCAGTTACACTAAGCGCTACTCCCGGATTTATGCCTTTAACACTTCCACCCCCGAGCATATAGCTTTAGCGACTCCACTCTGGACGGCCGGTTAAGGCAAGCCATAGGCGAGTCCTGCAGACCCCCTTGGGTTTTCACTCCGGCCAGCCGGTGAAGGCAAGTCGGTGCACTCGGGTCCGTGGTATCGCTACACACCACCATTATCTTTTTATGTAGTCATTGCACAACCTACCTTTTACCTACAAAAATACTTTACCCAAAGGTTGTGTGGAAGAAATCGGTTTTAGCGATAAGACCGCCTAGATGGTATTAATTGCTCTGAACGCATTGTTTCATACTAAATTGACGTGCAATAAAGTGTATTAATAATTCAAAATCATTTATAATTCATTTATTCATCAATCATTACTTAGTCAGATTGAATTTTGCTTAACACTGGTCAGGAGGTCAAGAAGGCATCTAGTAATATTAAAGAATAAATTCGAAATGGCATTATTAAAACTCCACTCAAAAAGATGCGATGCGATGCAAAATATTCGTGCGCTATTTTTTCGCGTGTCATTAATTTTGTTTTTTCAATGGTGAAACATGTCTTTTGATTTAGAAGAAGTTTTGCTGCTGTTAGCGGTACCAGAAGAAGAATCTCACGATTCCAGGTAAGTACAGTATGTGTTTCCGTTAAATAAATAGAAAAAGGGTAAGAAAAATTTCACCCTTCTAATTTATTTAAGTATATACTAGGTACATAGAATGCGAAATGCATAATTAACAAAATTGTGTTTCCGTTTAAAATTATAGGCCGTCGATTAATTTGACAGCTCTAAACCTAAAATTACTCATTCCGTCTTTTTCTTACCGATAACGAAAGAGCTCTGCGGACTCGTGGTCCAACTGCATGTACAAGACAGACGGAATGAACTTAAGTTTGGATAAATCGTGACAAGCACAATATACCACGAGGAAGCACCCAAAAGATTATATGTACCCATATAGCACCCAATCTAGCAACCCTGCCAGGGTTGGGTGCTCGCACAATATTCGCTTGGTTCCCCGCACAATATTCGTTTTCGATTTGCGCAACTCATGCGACTAGTCGCATCTTTGAATATGGCCATTTAAACTAATCGGCGCGAGCGTATCGTGTCTCGAATTCGCCTCAGTTTGAGTGGAGCTTAACTCGATTTCGACAAAATGTTAAAAGGTAGCCTTTTAGCTTAGGTCGGCAGACAGTCTGACACGTCCATCTTGAAGGGCGTCTGCACGTCCATGGACGTAGAATTTTCTATAGAACGTAACCTTACAACACTCAACATTTACGTCACGAAAACTGATAGGTAAGCTAGTGGTCACAGATTACAATTTTAAAATCAAGAGACCATCAGATAATTCAAATAAAGAATACAACAAGCTCAAAACAAATACGTTTTTGCTAATTAATAAATAAAGTACATAGCAATAGCTATAAACATAATAACGTAAGGTGCAGTTACCTTCTAGTTTAGATTATCTATAATCTAAGCCTTCTAGAGTCAGTGATTACGTCACGGCACTAGTGACGTGACCTGTAATCGGTACGTTGTTGATTCGTATCGATTGTTCGTTGTTATTACTCGGTTAATATTTGCAGTAATCTGGTTTCTCAAATTATCAGCCCAACTTGGAAATTAATATGATGCTTAATAAATACCTAAATAAAAACCGGGTTTGTTGTATCGATTTTATGAAGTGTGTAGATAACTTAGATATAATCGTTATTCGGTAACGATTTTATCGAATGATGTGGCACATTGTTTATTAGTTGTTATGACCAAGAAAGTTGCAATACTACTATGTAAGTATGCAATTTTCTTGGTTATGACAATTATGCTTATGATGACTTACAAGTGACATACTTCAGTCGTGCCTTCCTATGTGAAAAAGATTATAGTCTACACTTCGATGATGACCGTGTGTGTACATGGTATGGTGTGCTCTCGCCTCGGAGCCTCTCGACAACAGGACGAGACCGAGTGTGTACAGCCGCTGTTAGGGTTTAGCCACAGATGAGTTTGTGAGCGTCCCTGTTTGTAAGGCTGAGTATAAAGAAATTCCTTCGGTTTAGGCACAGAGATAACAATACTATACATATACTTAGATGTCTGTGGGTTTATGCAGGGAAATTTTAAGTACTAGTACACTACAATTTGTAGGTTTAGCTTTGGCGGTACTTTGGAATCGACGCCATTGTATAGGAGTGAGCGAAATACCGATACTTTTAATTTTGCGAGTAATCTAGAATCGATACCAATGAGAATATTTATTTCTGAACGCACCGTATACTTTGGCTCATGCAGTTGTTGTCTGAGGTTTCTCCCGCGCTTTTGTCGCGTCCACACCAGCTTTTTTTCGTTGTCTTGCAAATTGTTTTACAGTAGTGCTTTTCAAGTAAGAATGGTGTTTTTTATTCGAAGAACGTCTACAAAATGTGATTAATGTGTGGGACAGTGAAGAAAAGTCAAATAAGACGCTGCAGCCCGATCCGTACTTAGCTGGATTTTGAAGAGCCATACTGCGTCCGGGACGCCTTCTTCTTTGGTTCGGATGGTGCAAAAGCGTGGAAGATTCTCCCAGATAGTATTGAAATGTGTCACACCAGCATTTTAATGAAGACTTGAAAGAGTTGTTTACATCAGACATGGCTGTATGGGCTCAGTTCCCTTTGCCTTAAAAAAAAAACAACAACAGCAGTTGTTGTCTATTTCCATTGTGATTTCGCTTTTCTATAATGTCGTGCTTTTGATTGGATCACCCTTATACCTACTAACCTTTTATTGGTGTATTCCAAAAGTAACTAAATTTTCACCAATGAACAGCCAGATAAAGAATGTAAGCTTTGTCAAACGTCTTCAATTATGGCGGGTTTGTGTTTTTTCAAGCTCAAATACGAAATGAGTAGTTATTTGCGCTGCTCGGGCGGCGACATTGACAGCGTTTTGTTGAATATTCTCGTTCGCCATTTTGTGACTGCTACAGAATTTTGTGTTAAGTAACTAACGTGAGGTCATCACATAGGAAACCATAATTGGTGTATGTTCAACTTTTTGCTAAGTGCCCTTCGGAGTCAAAATGTTATTCGAATTATTCGAGATTCATGTGTCATAGTCGCGGTGTGGTCGAGATTATCGTATATTCGTTACTATTTTGTTTCTTTTCCCTATTGATAAAACTTGTTCTGACTTTCCATACATCATATTTACTTGCATTTGTGTTCAGTTCCCTGAAACCTTCTGTTTCATATTTGCAGCAATGGTATAATGTCTGAGAAGTCTGGAAAGACTACACTACAAAGACATGAAGTTGCTATGCCGGTGCATATTCAGGGACTGGAATCCGCCTTGGATGTACGCCCTTTCGTAAGCCAAGTTGAGAAGATTCTAAACACAGACGGCGGGAGCGAAAGCGATGATGACTCCGACTCTAAATCCACGGGAAATGAGATGTCTAAAGGAGACAAAATGGTTCATGGAGTGGTCACTACTAGACAAGGTTGGTACAATTTACATCACTACACTTTGTATTTTAACCCTGTACAACTAACTGTCAGTGGAATGGAAGCTGGCTGGTTGTCTGGAAGAGATCCCAATGGGATAGTCCAATTTCTACATATTTCATAGCTCAAGAAAAAAATCACTCGATTCAAAGTTGTTAAAATTTGATTGGTAGATAAGTTTTAATTTACATAGTAATTATTCTCAGAACGTCACGGTGATCGTCTACGTCTGTACAACTTTTCATCAGTTGGTGGAGAGAGAGAGTGGTTGCGCGATATTCTTATTTCATCAGGCTCCGAAACTAGCAGTGACGAAGATACTCTAGCGGGTAAAGAGCAGAGAATAAAGAGATTATTGAAGGAGAGACATTACTATAATAAATATGTCAAAGAATATAATAAAGATCCAGGGGTGAGTGGTAGTGTATTTTACAATGCTGCAAGTGCAGAAATATACCTTAGTTTTAACAATGCACTAAACAGAACCTGTCAACCGCATAAAAGAATAACACCTTTTTTCACAGAAGAATTCCCGTTACATGTACTATGGTGCTGGGCTATTGTCAACTGTTGATCGATATCCAGAACGTCGCATTAGTCACCCTGTTGTACCTCCTCCAACAACAAGAGGTCGTAGAGGAAGACCATCAGAAAGAGGAACATCCACCAGGGGTGCCTATAAAGCCAGAAGAGGGAGAATTCGAGAAAATCGTGTTGTCAATGAAGGAACTGATACAGTGAGACGACTTGGTTTTTGTATTACTTTTATATTATGGCAAAACTGGTATCAATTCAAATTCTATCCTACGATTTTTTGCCATTGTAAACAATGAATTTGATTCTGATTGTTACTAAAATTCAAGAGCAGTGCCATTTTTTTTAGGTTGATGGTGTAGTTGATTGGGAAGAACAACTTCGCAGTCTTAAAGATGAAAAAGATGAGAATGAATTCAATATCATAGGAAAGCCAGGAGTCAGGTAAATATTATGTCAATATGTTTGTTGTCACAATTTACAGGTTAAGGGTCAGTTTCAGTTTTTACTATTAATATGGTTCTGAAATATCATGTTTCATTTCATTTATTTATTGCAGTTACAAGTATTATCACTTGTAGAAAAACGTAAAGATATGTATATTTCAAAATAATCCAGTAGTTACTAGATTTTCTTATATAAGAGAGGTGCTAGTTAATTTTATATGCATTAATAAGATATCTAAAAAAATATTCCATCTATAGGTAAACCATTTAAGTCAGTGGACATTTTTATAATTACCATTTGCACCTTTAAGGTGATGTTGCTGTAGTAGTATAGTCAAGGTCATCTAACTCATCTATGTTTAGGTTTGCCTAAACATAGTCGGGCTATGAGTGACGGTGACAAGAGACTATAACTGTTGTTAACTTATCATTTACAGAGGTCGAAAAAAATTGTCCACACTGAAAAGTCCAGAAGCCATGACAGCCCGTAGACGCCGTCACTGGCAGTTATTAGTTAAGAAGGAGCTGGGTAAAGTACAGAGGTCCCGAACAGCCACTCATAGAGAACTGACGTTGCAAAGTAAGAGGGTAGCAACATTGTGTTCCAAGCATTGGCGTCAGGTGGCCTTGCAGGTAGGTATCAAAAACAATTGTAACGATGTACTCCTTGTCCACCTGCCTATATTTAAAACCCTCTCTGGCCGTTAGTCATTCCAAATTCTAATCATCTAAAGTCTCATAAAATCCGTGTTCTAGGCGCGTCTTTATTTCTCACCTCATCTTCATCGCCATCATTCTTCACCATCAGCATCAGCAGCCCATTGAGCCCGATCTTTGGCTCTTCTCTTCCAGTCGTTGCCAGCTACCTTGCGCAGACCGTCGCTCCATCAAGCAGGTCAGAGTCCCACTACGTTTGCTCAAACGCGGTCTCCACTCCAAAACTTGTCTCCCCAGCGGTTATCGGTTCTGCGACAGATGTGACCGGCCCACTGCCACTTCAGCTTGCTAATCTTATGAGCTATGTCGGTAACTTTTGTTCTATGCCGGATCTCCTTATTTCGGATTCGATCCAGCAGAGAGGCTCCGAGCATAGCTCTTTTTTTATAGCACGCTGAGCGACTTTCGCTACCCTTGTCGACACACTGGAGTTCTCAACGGATAGCGACCCTTGTCTATGAGGGACTTATTGACGAGAAACCCGACACCCCCCTAGGAAAGTTGGTCTCCCTCTCGAAAATAGAGTAGATGGCCCGATTCAAGGGATAATGTGTCCTCGCTATCTCTTCGAACCTCACATAACCCCAGATCGTGCCATAGTATCTTCTCCAACTCTACTTCGAGCTGCGCAATATGCTCGTACAGCTGTAGACTTCGTCCGTTATACGCCACCAGTGTCAGTTTGTTTTGGTAGAATACCGTAGCCCGGGGATTCTTCGCACCCCCTGCCCCACCGTTACCATGACCGCCACCGTGGCCAGGAATAGTTGGGCGGCCGGTAACTGGGGCCGTTTTCTTTGTGCGCTATCCATAGGAGGTAATGCCACAATCGCCGCGCTAGGCCTGCGGATTGGCGATCGCAGTAGCAGGGTCGCTTGCCCCGATGACGCTGCTACCCGTCATCGTGCTTGTGGTATTTTGACCCAGCCAGAATTTGAGATGGTTATACCGCCACTAGTCGGTCGCCAGGGACTCGTTCGCTAATCGGCAGGATGCACCACGTGCAGGTGAGTTTGGCATTTGGAGATATCTAGATGTTGGTGACCCCATTACACTCATTCTACATACGTGACTGTTTTTATATTCCTTTTATCCTTTTCCTTTACTTATCCCCTTTTTATTGATTTGTGGTATAGTTTACATTAAATTCCGAGACCTATTGGGGTGTTTACTTTATCCACACCCTGAGCATCTCTCGTTAGATCTACCGCTGAGCATACCTATTCTTGTATTATCCTCGTACTGTCTATCTTGTGGTGTGGGTCGTATCAGCCCACTATCTGGCTGACGATCCACTGCTAGACAATCAATTCACATCATAATAGTTTTGAATGTGAAAGAAAGGCTTTTTTCTCGTGGTCCTACTAAATTGTTATGTTAGAAAGATCTCGAGAAGTAAACTTACTGGAGTTAAAAAGGCGGCGAAGTACGTGAGTCGACAGACTGATAATAGACAAATATTTTATCTCAACAGTCCCAAAAAAATATGAAAGAAACGGTATGGCGCTGTAAGCGACTAAGTCGTGAGATGCAGGCATATTGGCGGCGATATGATCGTGCGGAAAGGGAAACGCGGCGTCGCATGGAAAGAGAGGCCGAGGAACAGAGAAAGGTAAGAAATTACAATTAAATAATATTAAGGTGAATGTTTCGCCCGGTCACTACGGAAAACCATTTAGGTTCATTGGTCCACTTTCCCAAAATGTCGCGTGCGATAGGCAAAGCTAGGCCGAGGAATAGGCGTTATAAGTTTGACGCGAATCAAAGACAAAGTGTTGAAGCGAGTGAACGGATCCGCGTGGACGCGACCTGTCTGCACGGAACATCGTTTTCCCGTAGCTCTATCCCTGTCTGTCGCTCAGAAACATCGTTTGCTAGAGCGAGAAAGATTGCTTCCAAGCGCCCGCACTCTTCGGCATCGGCGGGCTGATCCCATGGAAGATAGATTTTTATCCTCAATCGGATGCGGGGGCGCATACGCAGTGCTGCCCCACCGTGAGCTTCAAAGCGCTTCTCTGACATTATGTTATTTAAATAATCGACACTCTGTGAAAACTTGTTATTGGCTGTTTGTTTCTATTATTTTTAACTTACTTGTTGCTGTTGGTTTTATAATAAAAAAATTTTTAAAACACCTTGTTACTTAAGTTAGCTGCTCACCACGAACAACGTATTTGTTATTAAAATAACTTAGACAAATCAAATATTTTGACAGATGGATGTGGAGCTTATGGAAGCGAAACGCCAAAGACGCAAGTTGAATTTCCTGATCACACAAACAGAACTGTACGCTCATTTTATGCAACGTAAGCTGAACTCAGTTGAGGAAGGAGACAGTGGTGCTGACAGGATACTTAGACAGTTGGACGAGGATCGCGATCCTAGGCTGGCAGCTATCGACCATTACGACAGGTGAGATAACCGCATGTAATTGGGAGCCCTCCCTTGTAGAACAAGTGCGTGTAGAGTTCCACATAAAATGGAGATTCAGGTACACAAAACGCCAATTTTTTTGAGATGTTTTATATTTTAGGGAATTTTCATGGGGTTCTTCATTGAGATCACTCACGATCACTTCTATTAACTTAACTTGTGTTTGAAAAAATAAAAATAAATACAAATACTCTTAGTAATAATAACAACCTACATTGTATACACATTGTTTTACAAAATATATTCTATTCCACTAGGAGAGGACACTGCAAGTCTACGATTTCTGCAGGTTCTACATTTGGATCTCTCCTGTATATACATACAGCCTTGCATCTTAAACAATAAAATAAAATTGTTTTGCAGTGAATCAATGAAAGCCCGCGCATCTCGAAACGCTCGTGAAGCTTTTCGAGCCGAGCGCGCGCGCACTCTGCAGTTCGATGCCGCCACCGGAGTTGATGGGCCGCAGGGCGAAGGCGACAGGCGCGGCAGCGATCACGATCAGCCGGAGATATTTCGCGGAACCCTAAAAGGGTACCAGCTAAAGGGCATGAATTGGCTTGCGAATCTCTATGATCAGGTACTTGATTATCTTTTCATTGGGCTATTTATGTATATTACATAGTCACATGCTTACGGAGCACAGGTACAGTCGCGAGGTACAGGGACCCACTTTTACCCATTGAACAACTTGGTACCAAGCGGAGTGGGCCCGCTGATTGATGGAGATCACACTTCGTAAACTTCCTCAGATTTGTAAATTTTCTCAAGATGTTTCCTTCAGCGTTAGTCGTAAGCCGTTCAAAATCTGAAAAACTTAGTTTGTAACGCGTTAATTGAGATCTGGAGTAAACATAGATAGTTTCAAAAATATTTTATTGTGTAGAGTTAGACAGTGACTGCTGTATGTTCAGCATTTTTCATGACAAACAGTATGCCTACCAGAATATGTATAGCTTATTATGCGTTGATTGTATTTTTTTAGGGTATCAGCGGTATCTTGGCAGATGAGATGGGTCTTGGCAAGACAGTGCAGTGCATAGCATTTCTATGTCACGTGGCAGAAAGGCTGGGAGTATGGGGCCCATTTCTCGTGGTGTCACCAGCTTCTACGCTTCATAACTGGCAACAGGAAATGCAAAGATTTGTTCCAGATTTCAAAGTGGTCAGTACAATAGTTATGTATGTTATATTATATATCACGCAGACACTAAAAACATTATTCTAAATTTTTTTAACAGCCAGTTGGGCAGGGCATTAAACTTTATTTGTTGGTTTTCTCAACACAAATATGTAATATTATGTCAGTATATATAGTATTCTGTGGTAATAGATATCTACAGAACATTTGTGCACTACAAATGAGGGACTTTTATAGTCAGCTTATTACTTCATAATAACAAATCAGAAAAAGGATTTTAATAATTATAAAGCAAATTATTCACAGGTTCCCTACTGGGGCAGTCCAAGCGAGAGGAAAATACTGCGGCAGTTCTGGGAGCGTAAAGACCTCCACACACGGCAGGCAGCTTTTCACGTTGTCGTGACGTCATACCAGATTGTCGTCTCGGATCTCAAATACCTAAACCGTGTTTCATGGCAGTACATGATACTGGACGAGGCACAAGCTATCAAGAGCTCTGCCAGTATGCGATGGAAGCTGCTACTGGGTTTCAGTTGCAGAAACAGGCTGTTACTGTCTGGTAATTTGAAAATATTCGTTATTTAGTCTATAGTTTTCACTGTATAGTTATAGTTTTGTACTGTTTATTATAGGGAGTTTTCCTGAGGATAAAAGAAATTCTGCCCATTTTAATTTTTCATTTCAAGCTCGGTAGGTTTAACCGCACTGCTGCGCTTTCATTCTTCGCCTTCGTTAGAGTAGAGGCACACAACATACGTATTTACGTTTTGTACTCTCTGTAATACCATGATAACGAATTGAGAGCGTAAGATGAAAGCCTAGCAGTAAGATTACACCTTATGAAATATGCAATTGAATTTTTGTCTCACAGGTACACCCATTCAAAACAGCATGGCGGAACTTTGGGCCCTACTACATTTTATAATGCCAACACTTTTCGATTCTCATGAAGAGTTTAATGAATGGTTTTCCAAGGATATTGAAAGCCATGCCGAGAACAAAAGCACTATAGATGAGAGTAAGTATATTTAAACTTGAGGTGTAAAATACTTAATTTTTGTAGATTCGTACCCCGGAAAACGAAACCCTATTGCTCCGTCGTCCATCCGTCTGTCACGCGCTTCTGGCTCGTAAACGGAATAAGATACAATCTTCAAAATTTCACATAATATATTCCCTTGACCCAAATCCGAATATCGAATTTAAAATTTATAGAACAATATTGGTTATATTTTTTTTATTTCAACAACAAATACTAAAATTTGTTACATGTTTAACAGCTTGTAATAGTAAGCTGTGATCAAAATAAAAACACTTTTTTTGCTCAATACGGATCCCTATACTGCGAGACCCGACTCGCAGTATTTGGACGGTTTTTATAAGGCTTGAACTCATAGTATAATAATCTTATTGTTTCTTAGAACAAAGATCCTTTAGAACCTTACTTAGGATCTAAAGGATCTCTTATATATTTTCTTGGAGCTACGTTAGACCGACATCAGTGCTTTGTTTATACACTATTTATATGTTCTTTGTTTTGTTACAATGTGGAACAACATAGAGAGCTATTAGTGCTTATTCATAATATTGATTTTATTTTAGAGCACTTATCTCGATTGCACATGATACTGAAACCTTTCATGTTACGACGGATCAAAAAGGACGTGGAAAACGAATTGTCAGACAAAATTGAGATTATGGTCCATTGCCCGCTCACGATACGACAGAAACTATTGTACATTGGTAAGATCTATTTTTTCGAACTTGGTGGATTTGCCCTTTGTCTAAATTGTATGTATTTGTAACTTGTATTTTTCCTGCATTTGTGTACAACACAGTGTTTCTATCTATCGATTAATTAATAGTAGTTAAACATAAGTATAGTTAATTAGTTACCCTTTATTTAGTTACCCAAGATACAGGATCGCCAAGTTTAGGAGTCAGTGTATTGTTTGATTCATAAAAATGGTGATATTTCAACAAAATTTTATTTATAGCTTAATTTGTTCAGCATTTGATTAAGTGAATCTCCCTATTTCAGCGCTAAAGCAGAAAATTAAAATCGAAGAGCTGCTGCATTACTCAGTCGGAGCGGAGTCGGGGCACAACGTAGATAAAAACTTCACTTCCAACCTGATGAATTTGGTCATGCAATTCAGAAAGGTAAGCCCATTTCAACGTCGTCGTCTTTTTGTAGATCAAATCTTAGTATTGAACACCATAATATATACAGTTTGTTAAAATTAAATATGGAGAGCAGACAAACAAACGGGCCACCTGATGGTAAGTATTTACTGTCGCCCATAGACATCTCACCTCACTGTATTATTAGAGGGTTTTCGATGCTCTGTTAACATTGAGGAAAAAAAAGTATTACTTATCATCACATTAAATATTGGCGGCTGCACTTGTCCAAAGTAAAGAGACCTCGCAGCCTCTATAACATGTCTATAATATATTATTGTATATAATTCGAGCTGCCATACGAATAAATAAAACATTAAATATGTTTATTTAATCAGGTTTGCAACCACCCTGAACTATTTGAAAGGCGAGACGTGAAATCACCTTTCGCAATGCATGTTGACGACTATCACTTGCCAAAATTGATCGCTGAAGACGGTTTTCTACTGCGGTCGATTCCCTCCAAACGGCATCTCCTCTGCAATAAACTATCGATATTGACACCAGAATATATCCATCGAAGTTTAAGTGAAGGCGTGGACGGCAGCGGGAAGAAAAGTGCAAAGAAATATGTAAAAAAAATTGGCGGCGACAAAGGTGGCAGCGCAAGATGTTTCGCTTTTACAAGGTTCATGGATTTGTCGCCGACGGAGTTGTATGGAGTGATGCTGTGTGGCTGGTTGTACGCGTAAGTGTTTAGAAGGCAGGATGATATGAAGTTAGATTTTGTCGATTTGTGCGACAAATTGTCATTATAATCAATAGGATTAACAGTGAACAACACACAAACACACATGAAGGCTATACCATTCATACTAATGACAAGGAAACTTATCAAAAACTTATTGCGACAGGGTTCACAGAGGACTATTTCTTGGCATTTCTTGATTTCTTGACGATATGAAACTATTGAATATCTTTGAAACTATCTTAGTAACCAGTTCTCCCCCAATAATCCTCGGACTACACACGTCCAGTTCCAGCCCCGGTTTGGTTCGCTGCAACTAATCACATGCGTTCCGCCCACGCCCACTAGAAATCAGGGCTTCGTGATTGCATGGAGTGATTGCCTATTCACCAATCCTTCGACTGACTGTGTACATTGAAATCTTTGCCGAGACACAATCAAAAATCCTAACTCGAGTTTGCCTTGAATTATTTGTGCTCTATTTTACGAGTTGAAAGTCATAGCAAATTATGGCGGGGCCATTTCAACTCCCGTTAAAGGCCGTTAAAAATAACAAACCTCGCCCGCTCAAGAAACACACTTTAATTAGAAACAAAGACGCTTATGTTCTACTAATTATTTCAGAATGCAGCAAATTGAACGATGCCTAGAGAAATACGAGAAACTCCGCCACAGGCAACACTGGTGGCAACAATCAGAAAAGACACCTAAGCACAGAAGAGCAGAGACAAGACAACCTTCATATTATGACCGTTTGAATAATAAACACCTGCTGTTAATTTGCCCTGATGGGAATGTATTGAAACAAACGAAACATGATAGTCTGCTATGGAGGGACATGTTGTTTACTGATCCTTTATGGGTTAAAGGTATGTTTCGTAAATAAAGTGTTAATGACATTTCTGCATAGATATTGGGAAGATTTATCGTAAATCTTGGACACTAAAGATACTGGATACTCTCTAACAATTTAACATTTTGCTACCAACGAGACAGTTTGAGTATTGAAGCAGTGTATTTTAAGGTTTCAGCTGTGTACCATATCAGAAGTACTTTTAGAAACATTTTTGTATGTTTTAGGTGGTCCATTCTATACTCACACGAATCATACGCTTCATTACATGCCGGAAACGATAGAGCACAAAGCATTACGCATGAAGCATTTGAGAGAGTCTGAAGGACAGGTATACCAGTGCTTTTTTTACATGACATTCAATTGACCCATTGAATAACTTCGAAACTACAAGTCCGTTTGTGAATTATTTTAATAGTATTCTAACCGGCATATAATTCTGGAGTGGAGACTGCAATTACGCATGCATAGTGTGGATGACCCCCTGCCAGATGGAACGACGATCTGCGCAAGGTGTCCGGCAGAGACTGAATGAGAAGAGCCGAAGACCGGGCTCAATGGCGCGCACTGATAGGCTTTTATCCAGCAGTGGACTAGAGTAGGCTAGTTGATGATATGTGTTCACGTCAATCTCATGCTTCCCGATACATTCGCAAATGGTGATTGGTTATTCCTAATTTTTTGTTATTTGCTTTGCAGTCGGACTTGCTAAGCGAGATAAAGACTGAGGAAGGCGGAATAATGCTGGTACCGGCGGCTAAAATGCCTGAGATGCGGCACGTGGAGCGCCTGCCAGTAGTATTCCCAGATATGCCCACTCCCATGCCTGCTTTCCTATACACCGCACAGCCAAAGGTACTAGTTAAGAAAGGATCTGCCTCTACTTATACAAAAAGGAAATATAGTGCCCATTTTAAAAATCCATTATACCAAGTATAAGATTTACAGATCTTTAATCTTAAAAGATTCATCTAAAGTTGAATTCTTTTTTTTTACAACTACACCTGCGTTTGATGATGTGGTCAACGATGTGCTCCGCACGAGCATATGACTGTTTTCTTAGGGTTCCTCTTCACGATCGGTCCTGTTGGACGAATACAGGCACGGACGATCGTGTGTAATCGACCATAATGGCCTCGGATAGCCGTCGGTTTTTCGTACACATGCGTTTAAAGCGTGCGGTTAATCGTACCTTTACACCATGGAGGAGCCTATACACCAACAATAGGACATAAAACGCAAAGCGTTGCGTAGATGGAACCACTAGCACACTCCGTAAACAGAAAAGCAAAACGCAACGTCATTTTTGAAGATATCACAAATTTCTCTTAATAATCTTCTAATATCATCAAAATTAATCAAAATTATTGTTATTGCAAGCAATACATTATTTTAGGTTATGTTTAAAACAAAATCATATTATTTACGTTATTGTGCTAGTGGCGCCTCTAGTGGTAAAACATTGCAGGATTATCTCTTATTCTAGGTATGTGCGGCGACGCGCGTTCTGTTTGCGGTATCGCGCAGATTTGCGTATCATGTGACGCGGCATCAACACGGCGAGTGTCGCGACGGGGCGGAGATGTTGGCGCAACTGGTCGCGGCAGCGCGGCCGCCGCCCGGCTGGGCTCCCGTGCAAGTGCCAGGTAACTGCGTTTTTTTATTAAATAAGGAGAGCAAACGAGCCACCTGATGTTAAATGGTCACCGTCGCCCATAGACATCTCACCTCACTGTATTAATATTAGAGGGTTTTTGATGCGCTGTTAGCCTTGAAGACTAAGATGGATTGCCTCGTTAGCCGAAAATTATGCTGGCTCTCTTACCCTTCCATCTTCAACCGAAGCAGAAATAGATAAGAGGGTGGTACCACCCCAGGCGATCCTTCACTTTAGGATCTACTTCGGTACTCCCAACGATTATCGGTGCAGATCGTATGCTGCCATTTCAGTTATGGATTTCCTCATTCGAACTTAATCTTATGCCAGTAATATACTCTGTATTTTTTTTACCTCTCTAAAGTATAGGAATACAAAAATAGTTGGCAGGTCCTCACTTGAAATCAGCGCTTTGTGATTGGATGCAGCGAACTGAATTGGAATGGAACCGGCCTCGTGAAGTCCGAAGCTAATTAACCCTCTGTTCAGCCATTAAAAATTTTAAACAATTTCAGATAAAAACCAGCTAGTCAGTGACGCAGGCAAACTTACAGTATTGGATTCTTTATTGAAGAGATTGAAGGAACGTGGACATAGGGTCCTAATTTACAGCCAGATGACAAAAATGATTGACTTGTTAGAGGTAAGAAGACAATATTTATTACGAATATTTTTATGCTTATAATGAAATGAAAAATGTAAAAAGTGTATTGTCTTTTCTTACTTATGTCTAGTACAAACAGGGTTGAGACTCCCTAGTAAGTATGAACATACCTGTGTCAGGGAGTCTCGCTCTTCCATATCCAACAGTAATTGATGATAAGAAACAAGTGTTATATCATATTGACGTAAATTTAACAATTAATAATTTAAGTTTAAAGTTTTTGAAGAAATAAAGCCAAAAATCAAAAATTACATGTGAATATAGTGTGTATTGTATGTGTGTACGTGTATGTGTGCATGTTGTGTATTATGTCGTAAATATATTATATATGTTTATATACTAATCCTTCTCATTAGGTCTGAAATATTATTTATAGATTTTTTTTTTTTTTTATTTTTTTTTATTAAGTACTTCTAAGTAGTAGCTTATAGTTAACAATCATCCGCTTTATAGTATTCGCCGCATAATACACATAATGACAACCAATATATGTTTTACTTCAGGAATACATGTGGTATCGCAAACACAAATATATGCGGTTAGACGGATCAAGCAAGATTTCAGCACGACGTGATATGGTCGCTGATTTCCAGGTAATAAAGTGGTAAAAATAAATGTATGTGCACATTCATACGAGGAACCAAGGAAGTCAGTCAATGAATCATAACAAAAACTTTTTGCGACAGGGTTCCATAGATTATAGCTTGATGTGTCTTTCACTATACTAGTACTTGTAATTAAAGCTCCGAACAATGATGAAAAATGAAATTTATACTAAGTTACGAACTACTTGCATGCAAAGAAAAATATTGAATGTTTTATGGGTGGTGAAGTATTTTATTTAGAACGTTTATTTAGGGGCATACGCAAACAAATGAATATATTTTTTAAACATTTTGTTAATTTTGTATAGAAAATATTGATCCAACCAATGTTCAATTACAATAATTAATATTGCTTATTACTTCGCAGGCTCGCGCTGACATTTTTGTGTTCCTACTTTCCACTCGGGCGGGTGGACTTGGTATCAATCTGACCGCAGCTGATACTGTAAGTAATTTATGACTATTTATCGAGGCGGAATTCCCAATATGATTATTATAATCAAACATCTCGTTTGATAATTCGAAGTAGGTTACGTGGGGTGCCCAAGCCCTCTATAATATTATAGAGAGGTGAGATGTTTATGGGCGACTTTGAACACTTACTATCAGGTGGCCCGTTTGCTCTTCTGCTCTCTTTACTCAATAACAGAAAAAAAAACAGATTACAGTCCATCGTATGGAGGTTAATCGATAGTTCGGTGGTCTACGAGAATCGGGTCGGCGGGTCTTCAAACTGGCTGATTGGTCAAAAGCGTTCCTCACGCGAGCAGGAAACGCGGCGGTCGAGCTACATTAGAGCCTTCTTTACAAACTTTGATATTTCTGCACTAGATAAAGCAAAAATATAGAATTTCGTTTGGAAATATAGGTGCATCGGTGGCCAAGTGGCTAGGGCTCCGGACTCCCATGCGGGAGGTCTGGATTCTAAACCATGCAATGCAATATACCACTGAGTTTTTCGGATTTTTTTCGAAGACTTCGTACATTTACAGACTGCTCTAACTCGAAGAAAGCTGCATGAGCTGAAATCAGCACTGGGCCCGCTCGGTAGACCATGGCCCGTACCCCCTTGAGCGAGGGAGGTCTGTGCCACAGTGGGGTCGTTAATAGCATGATGAGATGATTCGTTTGCCAGGTGATATTCTACGACTCGGACTGGAACCCAACGGTAGACCAGCAAGCGATGGACCGCGCGCATCGCCTGGGCCAGACCAAACAAGTCACGGTGTACCGGCTGATTTGCAAAGGCACCATAGAGGAACGGATCATGCAGAGAGCACGGGAAAAGAGTGAGGTCAGTATGTGGACACACTGTGAGAGAGATAGGTTCGACTTATTCCAGAAATCCCTTTTGACAATCCCCTTTCATCCATCGTCTTTGTTCAATACGAGTATTATACATTACAAAAAAATGGTTCGCTATTTTATAACTTTTTGGACATGGTATTTACAACCATTAATACTCCTGGTAAAGATATGGCGAATATATTTGGTAATATTATTATTAATAATATTAGCTATACTATTTTACCAAGAGTATCATGATTGTAAACAACTTTGTCCAAAAAGTTTGATAATAACGAATGTTTTTTTTTAAATTTCGTTCAAAGTAGGTTACTTGAGCGACCGATTTGTACTCAATTTTCTGAATTGTTTGAATAGAATTGTTCACAATCATCAATGGAACTACTGGTAAAAGTGCGGCGAATATTTTTGGTCACACTTTGTATATGGTGGTGTTAGCATATTGTTATAAGTTAATTATAAAATAAATAAAATAAAAATAAAATAATTTTATTTGATACATTACATTATACATTAAACTATGCTAAACGTTGGACTCCGCACTAGGCAACAACTTGTATCGCGGAGGCCGGTTCAATTTTCCTTATCTAATAATTACATCAATTTATAATAAGATATATTTATTTATGAGATATTTAATTATTATTATTTTATATTAATTTTATTACATATTTATATTATACATTTATTAAAATAAACAGAAATAAAGATGAGAAAGTAATTAATTATGGAGTGTTGTACGACGATGAGCGTGAGTGTATTAGAGTGTCTTAAGGTGAGTGTGTGTGTGGATGAGTGTATAATGTGGTTTGGTGTAAGAGGGAGGATATTCATGGTGAGTGCAGTCAAGTGTGCCGTGGTCAGTGATAGAGCGATCGCGAAACAATATAATTATAATTAAATTATAATTATTAACCTGTAAACCTCTCTAAAGGCAAATAAATAATCGTCTCACATAACTTGGGTTGTGCCGGTTATGGGATACGGCGCTACATTGGATGGATTTTTTTAAAGCCGGGTAAATAAACTGAAAATCAGAGACTGGCTATATATCATCAGATCGATCTCGCAACTGTATGCACTTGTCTTGTAGACCATTAAATCATATTCAACATTGGCCTCACATTTATGTAAATTGCAGATTCAAAGAATGGTGATCAGCGGAGGCAATTTTAAACCAGACACATTAAAACCTAAGGAAGTTGTCTCTTTGCTTTTGGACGACGAAGAAATTGAACAGAAGTGTAAGTAGGAATTAATATCAATCTTTTTTTGATAAGTGCCGTGTCGTGCCGGCCATAAAGAATAGCACCACCCCAAACTCTTCCCGTGGATGTCGTTCGAGGCGTGTAAGGGATTTGATGGATACTATTCTACACCTAGTAGACGTTTGTCCACCAAATCTTACGGCGAAAAGCGGGAACTAACTACCTATAATGAAGGTGGTTCCTCTGTCTACCCCTTCGGGGATTATGGACGTGACAGTTATGCTTATGCCTTTTTAATATATCTCTCTACTAATGAAATGCCTAATTTATTATGAATATTTAATTGCTGCAGATCGCCAGAAATCGGAAGAGAAAAAAATTATGGAGGAAAGAGAACGGAAGAGAAAACTAGGCATCCTACCACCAGTGAGTATTCCTAGTTGTGGAAAAAAATCACCCTCTTTTTTCGCTGTAAAGGTCTAAAAACACTTACGCTGCACTGCGCATAACTGCGCGGCGCGGCAGACAACTGCGCGGCACGCTCGGCCGCGTGGGCAACTCTCGGGGGTGGGGATCGGGCCGCGGGGTTCGGAGAAACAATTACCGCCATTTTGACTAGGAAATAGATGTGATGGCATTTGTCTATGCAGTAACACGCAGCGCCGCGCCGTGTCAATGCGTTCAGAATTAACCGCTGCAGTGCAGTTGCAGTTACGCGCAGCGCCGTACCGCGCAGCGAATTGCGTTTAGGCCTTTAGACCTTAATCGGGTAATAAAAAAATCGTGGGATTGACATGTATACACGTTTTGTGTAAATGAAACTTACGTGGCGTTTAGATTTATAGCACAATCAATCCAGTCAGATTTGCAATGGTTTTGTGTCGTCATGCAAACGTATGAAATGTCATTTATTACTTTTAGATATCATTCCAAAATACCCTTAAAGATTTATTAAAAAGCCTAGCCTAGGCATAAATAGCATAGCCTAGCTTGCTTATCGTATGGTTATGCCATCGATCTATTGTCGGAGTACCAGAATAAATGCCTGATTTCTACGTACAATGTGTGAGCTTTTAGTAAAACATTCGGGCCTGAAAACTTCGGTATGCTTCAGTTATTGATAACGACACGCGAATGTACTACGATTGTAGTAAAACAGAGACAGAGGCCTATTTTACCCGATACCCGAATGTTTTTCTAAGTGATCGCCTCACGAACTGTACTACGGATTAAACAATCAACTGTATTTACAAACTTTTTCTCGTTTAATTCAGCAACCAGCGCCGGTGGAAGTGAAGCGGCCGCGCGACTCTGCGTCTGAACCCGGCAGTCCTTTAGAAGTGGACGACGAGGGAGAATTGGTAGTGGACACGCCGCCACAACCCTCGCCGCCAATGTGTAAATACATTTGCAAATTAACTAAATAAGAAAGTTCAAAAGAAAAGTATACTAATTACATGCCAGAGTTGTATTGTAATCGGAAAATATAATTGTCCTTGGCCAAATTAGAAATATTTAATGGGATTACAAAATATAATTACATTCTATACTCAATTTGTAAGCTAATTATTTTGATTCACCATTGATAATATCGTAAAAACAGAGAAAACAGTGTAACCAGTACCATTTCTACACAATTCTGTAGCACTACGTGAAACATTTCGAATTCGACAGTTATATTACTAAGGACCGCTTGCGCGAAGATCATATCTAGAGGTAACCCGAGAGTTAGTGCTTAACCCGGGTTAAATCACCAATACGTCTTGCACCAAAGCATTTTTTTAATTTTTTTGTTTGAAATCCATAGACAATTCCCGGGTTAAATCATGGTTAACTAACCCTTGTTTAAATCGCGAATTATCTATGCTTTTCATTCAAAAAATTCAGTTTGCGTTGGTGCAAGACGTTATTGTGATTTAACCCGGGTTAAACATTAACTCTCGGGTTATCTCGACTTTCGACCTTCGCGCAAGCGGGCCACAAGTTACGTCGAATTCGACACTTTGCACATCAAGAGTCCAATCATCGCCAACCTGCGGTGTTAACTGTTATTATTTGTAGCCTACTCGCCGCCGGTACGCACTTCAACGTGGGGTATCTCGAGATCGTCTCGAGGGGCCCGTCGCGGTCGCCCACGCGGCTCCCGACATGCATTCTCTCGGAGACCCGAGCCTAAGCCAGCGGACAATGCTGTCGCCGTCGCCGCAGGTACTGAGCACGCTGATCATCATGGTCACAAATAGACTCAGTAGTTGAGAAGTTGTCAATCCAGCCTTCATCAACCGATCATGTTGCCAATCCAGCTTATGCAGCTTTATGGAACCCAAAAAGAACAAAGTGTACTGATCATCATCGAGGTCATAAATGACCCTTTTATGGTTGGGAAGTTGACGGTCCAGCACTTTTCGGCCTTTCATGTTGCTAGTCTAGCTTTATGCATGTCACAAATTATTACTTGGTGATTGAAAATTTATCAGTTCTGCCCTCCTCACCCATTCATATTGCTTATCCAGCACGATGCAGTTTGAAACCCAAACTGGAACAAATCGCATGTTGATTAGAAATTTTCTCTTTGTGGTTGGAAAGTTGTCAATTCAGCCCTCCTCAACTAACTATAATCGTATCAATCGATCTGTTTGGGTTCATTTGACCCACTTTCCCAAAAAGTCCATATTCCCATAAAGTCCACTTTCTTATGGCTGCTCCCTTCGAATCCAAACTTAATCTGTCTCACTCTAACAGTTATAAAAGGTTGCCTGATATGTAACATGTCCTGCACATTCTACATTATTATCACCTATAAAGGTTTTCGCGGAGAGCCCAAACGATGGGGCCGATTTCGACAAATAAGGTATCGTTGGATTCATCTTGAAAAAAATCAATAATGCGGACTATAACAGTAATAATTTCGGACTAGTAAAATAGTTGCTTTTAAACGCCAGTAATTTAGTGTACTATTCCACCAACGTAAATAGAAAATGGTTGGAATGCGGTCCCCTTCCCGCGTCCCGCCTCTGTTCCCCGGGAAGCCCTATTTCTTGCTACCTGAGTCCTTAGTACCGTTCGCACAGTCATCCATTATGTAAATGTGACACATCGTCACTTTTCATACATGTATGTTCACTTTTGTCTATTGCCTCTAAGGGTGTTATTTTATTTGCTTCAAACTATTTTGCATACTGTACTTGGTCTCGTAGTTCGACAGATGACGTCACATTTCTATTTACGTTATTGCAGTAGTAATATAAAAGCTTCTAGTCGGGTCTTGTAAAAAATATGCGATTGCTTTGTTGTTCTATGCTTCTACTTAATTTGTTCTTAGCCAATGTTAAGGGGCTATAAGAAAAATAATCATATACCATGAATTAGGCATTTATAAAAAAATGCTTTACAGAATTATTCCACGAATGAAGAAGAAATATTTAATAATAGTTTTGTATTTTCATGTTGAAACTACAAGAAATAAAAGCGAATGTGTCAAATGTAATGTAATAACGGGCTGATTTCCGCAACTCGACGTCTTAAGCGCCTATTTTGCGTGTGGTGGAAACTACTACTAATCGAGCCACCCCAACTTCGCCAGAAAGTCCAGCAGTCCTCTGATGTCCTGAAGGACTTCGGGAAGTGATCCTGGGGTCCCAAGGCTTCCCGCCCGGTAGGTGGTCACCTCTCTGCACTCTGAATGTGTCAAAAGTGGCCACATTTAGCATTTTTAAAATGCCTCTTCATTCGTGCAATAATTACGTAAACATTTTTTTTAAATAATTGCCTTAATTCATAAATGGATATGATTTTGTTCGAGAGTGGCGCTAGTGTCGCGTTAGGTAGCCCCTTAATGTAAGATTTTTACTTACAGGTGCAGCTCTATTGGAGTCTGACGCTCCTTTAGAAGCGATAGAACCGTCAACGAGCGCGGGAGTGGAGGGGCGAGGTCGGCGGGGCCCGGGGAGGCCGCGGTCGCGAACCACGGTGCCGCGGGGCCCCACGCGGCGACCGAGGCGCCCCCGTGAACCCTTGCTGGTGCCTTTAGCGCCCCCGCCCTAGTTACATCATAATGGACCTCGTTCATGGGCGAAAGTGCTTAAGTAGGTAATCCCCATAGGTATATTATAATAAACATGGTAAATTATCGGATTTTCCGTTTATTTCCATTTCGTGCCGTGGAAGGAGAAGCCGGGGTCTTCCTAGACTGATCCTTTAAAGATATATACAGAGCAGACGACCCCAACGGCGATCATGCGTGAAACGACGGAATGACTAGAGGAAGCAAGAGAAGCGTGCCAAGACACGGATTCGTGGCGCTCCGTTCTCTCTACCTACCCCGCAAGGGACGGAAGCAAGAGAAGCGTGCCAAGACAGGGATTCGTGGCGCTCCGTTCTCTCGCAAGGGACATAACGTGAAGATGTGTATGCCGTGTCGCGCCGACCATAAAGAATGGCACCACCCCAACTCTTCCCGTGGGTCCCGTACGAGGCGTCTAAGGGTCTTTGTGGATACTATTCTACACCTAGTGGACCGCTATAGGACTCGCCGACTATCACGTTTGTCCACCGAACTACCTATGATGAAGGTTGTTCCTCTGTCTACCCCCTCGGGGATTATGGACGTTATATATGTATAGGTGAAACATATATAACATCCATAATTTGGTAAAATTGGTGTATGGGTGAAAGTTATATATGTATTTACATTTCACCACTTGCTTACTGTTGTAAAATGACAGTAACAATACATACATGTATTTTGTTTTATGGTCGTCAGAACTACTGGGAACCACCCCACATACTAATCTATACCTTATGTTTACCCACAATTGAAAGTACTTAATACTACTTGTATACTACTTTCAACCGTCGCGTCGGGTAATGTTCAATACGCAAAATGTTCAATAGATAGGCAAAAACTTGCTAGCTTTGTAACAAAACTTAGCTTGCTAACAAAACTTGCATCCGTCCAATCCTCACGTACGCAAGCGTGACATTCGCGCACTCTTGCCACATTCGCCGCCTTCAGGTTATCCAAAATAGGTTCATGCGTAGAGCAACCGGTGCTCCATGGTACCTACGTAACGTAGACCTCCATCACGATTTGGAACTCCGCACGATCGCCCAATACATGAAGTTAGCGTCTCGACGCTTCTTCGAGCAAGCTCCCCACCACCCAAACCCTATAGTAGTAAGCACCGCAGCTTACTCCACTAACGGTTTACCGACATCCCGTCGACGACGTCGGCCTAGACACGTCCTAGACGACCCCATCGCGGAAGCCACTCCCCCAACCGATAGTAGTTCACAAACAGCACCTACAAACCGCCCGCGCCGGCGCAGGCGGCGAAATTGAGAAATGTATGTACTGGCATATCCTGTGGTATAACATATTTTTAGTAAGTTTATGTATACTTCTGGAATTTAGAGGGCAGTGACTATGACTGTATGTATAGTTTATGTAATAAAAACTTGAATTTCCGCAAATAGGTAGGGTATATTTTCCCTTTATAAAATACCACTAACATCTGCTCTTGAATTCAGAACGTGTAGGCGATCATCGGTTAATACTGATCCTTCTTCCACCCGATAGTAGTTCACACACCGCACCTACATACCGCCCGTTTCTGGCGCTTACACGCGCTATCGGCGTATTCCAGGCCGCTTCTCCCCGACTCCTCCCTCCCCAGCGACGTCCTAAGCCGAGGTCCGTACCCACCTGGGTGCCCTTAGGCAGTCGCTTCTAATAGTAGTTTTTAAGTCCTCCTCTAGGCTGGAGCGCACTTAGCGCTCGCCCCAAAAACCCCGGTGAAGCTGTAAAGGTCATTAGGATCAACAGCAATTATCAGTAGGAAAAAAAAAGCTAGCTTTGTAACACTATATTTAACTTATCATCATATAATTGGTATTTGTGAGAATTATCGAAAAAAAAAAGATATATTATGATGTTGAATTTTTTTTCCAGATGCCATCAGAGAATGGATTTGTGGTTTACGCGACAACCCACCTGTAGTGCAATTGTTGTAATATTTAGATTTAATATTCAAAATGTTAATAACAATTACGTTAATAACGTACGTGATAGCGTTTAATAGGCAAACATACTTAATTATATTACTACGGCGGTTAATACATATGTGAACTAAACGAGAATGTATCTAATTAAAATAGTTAATTGTTATCGAGTTCGCTAACAAGTGAATCTTATACATTCTAAAACTATTTTGTATAAACTAGTAATTTGAATCAAATACTGCCAATTAAATAAATTACTATAATTGAAAATTACGTGGTGTTTTTTTTTTCAAGGAATGTACGTAAAGTAAGGTTATTAATACGTATACTAAGGAGTAAATATTGTGGATATTAAAAACATGCTTTAACATGACTATTAGGATCTTTCCTCCAAGATTAGGATGTAAGTACTTAGTTTTACTGATGTATGTACGTATGAATGTATGTATGAAGTGCTTAAAATTACGTATTTTGTGGTCCATTTGTTTCGGCAGAATCACATGAATATAAATGAATCTTTTATGTAAATCTGGTGACATCTGTTTATATAGCTATGGATGTGGAAAAGGAGAGTACCTAGGCTATAAAATGGAAGTTGAATTCTAAGGATGCCTCATGCAACTGATGGTGTACACAACTTTAGTACTATGTCGCCATTTGTCAAGGAATCATAACAAAAACTTATTGCGACAGGGTTTCATAGAATATAGCTTGATTTGTCTGTCACTGTACGTATACGTACGTCTATACTTGTAGATAGGAGGTAAATTGCCTTCAGGGCGGTCTCGTCACGGCTCGCCGCTAAACATCTTAATTAGCTATGTGACACGATGCAACCGGTGTGCTACGACGCCGGTCGCACGCATGTCGTGTTGTGTTCTTGTATAGCGAAACGAAAACTCAGGTCAGGGTTTGTTAGCAGTAGTCATCCTGCGACCAAGTAATTGCGACATATCTACGCCTAAAGTAAATCTTCTTTTTTTTTGACTTTATGCAGAGTCAGTCTAGGGTAACCAAATGCCATCGGGTGCCGTTTGCTCGTACAATGAAGAACAATACTGCTCGGTGTACTGAAATTATCAGATTTCAAATATAGGTACTTATGTAAATAAATATACCAAACCGCTATTATTTTTGAAGCTAAAACTACAACTGGGGGTAAATGGAATATAGTAAAAAAGTAATACTTCTGGTACGGGGTGTAACAATATACTGTTCTCGCAGGCAGGGTGACTCAGTATTTATAATTACATTCACCAGGAAACTAGGAAAGGAGATTGGGCGTATCCCATACAATGTTGAACCCGATTTTTGTTTTGTTTTCATCTCCAACCAAACATAATGCATTTTATAGATCTTACCTAGACCTACATCTTTTATTAAGGAACAAACATCCTAAGTCGTGTCAAATAAGAGTTTTGTTTAGTTACTGGGGCGATACAAAATCAATAGAATCAGAGCAATTAGACATGTTTGGTCTCTAGCTCTTATCCCACACGACTTAGAATGTCTCTTCAATAATGAAAGATGTAGTTGTAGGTGAGATGTATCAAAAGCACTATGTTTGATTGGAGGCGAAGCCGTGGGTCCAAAAGCGCCCAATCTCCTTTACAAACATAAGATTTCGAGTTTTCACTTTAAACTTAGCACCGATTTGTTTTAGAGAAGATTATTATTCCAGTTATCAAAACTAAAAGTTACTGAAACGGTCTTTTCATTATAAAATCCAGATAAGTAGATTTCCTGATTTTGTGTACAATAAAGTGTTTCTATCTATCTATCTATAAGTAGATCCACTGCTTTCGTTGATTCCACATGCATGAGTCATCATGAGAATGGTAACTTTTCTCAAACACAGAAAGACGTGTAACAATTTGCTGCCACAACAGTGCAAGTAACAAGAGCTAGGCGGTGCTGCAAGAGATACTTTGTACCTCGTACCAGTGTGCGAGCGATATACGTAACTTTTGAAGTTTGTTTTACCTTTTACCAGTCGCACAGTCACCTCAGTGCCGTATAAGCAACAAAAGAAAAACATTTGGTGGTTGTTAATAGGACATAAAACGCAAAACCTTGCGTAGATGGAGCCAAGAGCAGACTCCGTTTACAGAAAAGCAAAACGAAACGTAATTTTTGATGATATCACAATTTTCTTGTTATTTGGATTAATCCAATTTAATTTCTCATAGCTATAGTAAAATTGTGACGATATCATGGCACCATGGGGCCATTTCAAAATAGCAAACCTAAAATATCTGTTAAAACAGCGTGGAGCGAGTCTGAAGGAATTTGGTGGAAAGGTACGTACTACTTGTTGATATTTGGCTTTATCCACTAATTTAAAGTTTATTAAACAAAAATCTTGTAAAAGTATCCAATATTAATCAAAATAATCATTAATTATTTATCAAATTATTGCCATCTTTAAGTCTACTGGTAAAACATTGCAGGATTATCTCCTATTATCACGTGCTTGAAATTTTTGTATGGACTTCTCGGATTAGCGGCATTTCCTATCGTAGTTATATTAATTTGTCACATTAGTATGACACGTGGACAAACTATTCCTCGTGGTCATACTAGTATGACAGATATAAATATAAATTTTTTATTTTATTTAAATTAATATGACGAGGAAACGCCGGGGATTTCTACCGTCGAGTTTGCTCCAGCTGCTCTCTGTAGCATAAACCCCTTACACGTAGGGGTACGGTAGGACCACGATTCACCTCGCAATCCATGTACAGATTGGTACTTAGTATAACTTTTAACTCGACTATGATTTAGTCGATTAATTAGACAGGCTTATTTTTATATGCTGTAAATCACAGACTAACCGTTCTTACTTGACTGAATTCAGTCAAGTGCAATAACCGAAAAACTCTGATACCTATTACTTTCGGTACTTTCTACACGGCGGCGGGCGTGAGCCACGTTAGATATATACCTACTATCCTTTCACAATCTAATTTAGTCTGTAGGTAGCAGCGATATGAGAAAAAATTTCAGCCGTTGAAAGTTCATGCCTTTGGTTGGCGAAATGTCTACGCTCATTTTAACATGCAGAACACATTATGCAGAGGCGCCTACCGCTGAGGTACTCCTACGTAGGTACTGTACGATGTCGACACTGACTGTCCACTTCCGTGTTTAATTGGTTTTACACGCAGTTTGTAGTTAATTACTTATTTGAAGCGGCAAATACAACCAACGCGCGATGTTTCGGTTTAGTTGCAGAGTTTTATAGTTTTAGATAGAGCCCAAGTTGTATGACGGTAATCTATCAAAAATAAAAATAAAATAGTTAAAATAAAAAATGTTTATTTTATTTTATTTATATAACCTGATAGTAATTAAGCGATGATGAGGTCGAAGATAGAGAACACGGATCTATTATAGTAAGTACGGTAATACTATGTTATCTAATGACCATGAAGATCTCAAGGTTGTATGTTTCTGGACCCATACACCGATGTTCGTTCCTTAACTGGTCTCATTATAAACGAACAGTGAAGCAAAATAATCAATCGACGGTCGGTCCCTATGTTAATTTTTTTTTGCTTTTTGCTAATGTCCTCGTCAGTTTACATTATTTTTACAACTCTATGTCTATCTACCTGCCTTTGAAATATATTAATGGAATAAGTAGTTACTGAAATACAGAAAATCAAAACTACACTCCTGATAAAAACATTTCCATATTCTCGTATGCCATTGTATACGTACAATGGCATACGAGAATATGGAAATGTTTTTATCAGGAGTGTAGGGACCGTCGCGATGGCGTCGAATAGAATCAATCTAATGTAAATAATTTGCTCTATTTTACATTACTATTAACATGTTATGTATAGTTGAAAAGCAGGGCTCACATCAGTGAACTTGAAACGGGCATCGAACGAGCAGACGGATTAATTAGATGACCCCGTTAACGGCTGGATCAACACGGCGAACAAACTCGACGCCACGGTATGATGACACCGTACCGGTCAGCCGCGCTGCTAATAGGTGTAACATACAATAAAAGTATATGTATCCTGACCAGAAACTAAAATCCCTGTCAGGGGAGGGCGCTATTGGTAGTTTTATAATCTGTGTTATGGAGTTCGTTATGAAAAATATAGTACCAATTCATTCCTCAATATGGCGAGGAATTTTTAGTTTCTGGTCAGGGAGTCAGAGTAGGTTCTTTCTTATGTTAGTCGTATTCCTCTTTAATGAGGGTCGTGATCATTTTATGGAAATAACCACATAAAACGACTTTTTTGGCAGATTAATGGCAGGTTTGCCATTGCCTTCCCCATTTCTCACACTGGTTATCTCAGGTACCTATAGGTTTCCTCGTGATGTTTTTCCTGAAAGTTAGAGCAGTCGGTAAATGTACGTAAATCTTTCGAAAAAAAAAGAAAAATTAATTGGTACATTGCATGGTTTCGAACCCGTCCCTCACACATGGGAGTCCTGCATCTAGCCTAGCCACTACGCCACCGCCGCTCCTGTTTGTTATGGAGATTGTTCTTTACAAACTGCCAAATAGTGGTAGGTACTTCATTAATTATTGGGTTGGTTGCGAATGATGAAAGCTACTATTCGTCAAAATACGTTATTTTTAATTGTAGTGTATAAGGATAGCTGACGAGCAAACGGGCCACAAGATGGTAAGTGGTCACCGTCGCCCATTGATATCTCACCTCACTATAATGTTATTAGAGGGTTTTCGATGCGCTACTAACCTTGAGAGAGAACTTAGATAGAGTGCCTCGTGTGCCGGTAATTACGCTCTCTGGATCTCTTACCCTTGAAACCTGAACATAGCAAGTATGCTGCTTTGGGGCAGACATATGTAAAAAGGTGATACCTCCCGAGGCTGACTCTGTACAGCGATCTGGGATCTTCAAAAATAAAAAATCGGACAAGTGCGAGCCGGGTCTCTAAATGATGTCAGGCAAATCTAATTCAGTTTTGCCGCTGTTTCAATGATGTCATCTCATCATTGGGCTGGTGATCTGCCACCGCCACCACTATCCAGTTTAACCAGCTGTCCTGCTCATCTCTATTTGTGTGTGTGTCTTCTTGACCGCACCGATGTCGTCTATCCACATTTAGCCAATTCCACTTTGAGTAAAATTGGTACAACACAGAATCGTCATGAAAGTAAAAAAATACAGTCAATAAAGTGCATTTTCCGGTAATAGCTGCTATATTCACACCATTTTAGTTGGGAAATGACATTTGGCCGAAACAGGTTCGGTACGTGCCAGGAGAAGTAAAGTTTCATTTCGCTAACTGTCGTTAATTATACAGACACGTACAAAGAATGTGTTCTGAAATGTCAGTTATTGGTAGCTATATGCAAAAACCCCGGACGGAACTCCCAATTTGAAGAACATAAGGCGCATCAGAGGGTGTTTTGTGAAGATGTATGGTCACAAAAACTAAGACTTCGCTAGTTTGTAGCTGTCATCAGGTGATGAATGGACCTACAGATGCAGAGGTGGAAAATCGCATCATTTGATTTAGTCTAAATGGGGTAATTTGGGACATAAATAGATTAGCTTTTGGTGCGGAGTTATTAAGTATAGGTAGTGGTTTGTGTCTATCACAGGATTAATAATCACGTGTTATGTTGTGTTGGAATCGTTTTATTTGATGGAGCTTTTCAGACCCTAAAATAAGTAGGCACATCAAGATGAGAGTAATTAATAAAGACAGACTACAGAGACTTGAATATCCTTTTGCAGTGCGGTGTGGTACCAATACGGTTAAAAAACACGACATTTTTTTTATCGGAAATGGCACATTACACCCTAAGATTGTCATCCAGCTTGAAGAGATCTCTTCTCGAGTCTCATTACTTTGCGTTTCTCGTAGATAAAAAGATGAGATGTACTGAATTGGAGGTCTGAGTACGCTGGATGAGTAAATAGCGTGGTTTGGTAAAAACGGGCAGGGGTGGCTAAATTGTCGCGGGGCGTAGAATGATGGATGTCTTGACAACATAGCTGAGATGTCAGTGGAGCTCATGTCGGTCTACGGTTCTAAATTTTTTCACTCCCAATAATTTACTTATTCAAGAATTGTTTTAGTTACCATAAGTATTTTTTCTTTAGGTTCTGGAACACCTAGTGGTACATAGAATTGAGAGAAAGCTCCATTGATAACCCGCTCAGCGAGACTTCATAGCTTCCGCAGTCTCAATACTACTTAAATAACTAAGATACCTATTTATTAATTATTATTTAATAATTGTTTCAGAGTGATAATTCATTTCCAAGGCCATTTCAGGTTCATTCCAAAGGTCAGTTGGCTTGAACGTTAACGATAACTCTTGTGGACATTGTGGAGATCCCCTTACTTTTTCTTGGTCAACATCAGGTCCTCAAGATTCCAGATGTGAGAAGGTCACCATGGTCATAAACATTTGACATCAAACTCGAAACTACTAACTATTACCGTTTCAGAGATGCCATCATACCAAGATACTCCAAGATACCACTGTTCCGTTTTTCATCTGACATGGCTAAGAACATTCAGCAGGTTAGACCTGCGGCGCCTGAAGGCGGGGGGACGTTCCGGGTTTCGCCCTAAGCGGAGCTCGGCCTTCGGCCTCGCCCTGGCTTTCTTAAAATTCTTAGCTCCACAACATTTTCATTTCCTTTTTGGCAGCCATTTTTAATTTTTTTTTCTCTTGTAATTTCTCAGGAATCTCAGGAATCTCTGCAACTTTAGTTTGAAATGACCCCATCTAAATATTATACTTTCGGCGGTCTGATAATCTTACAATTCTTCCAGTTTCATACCTACTGTGCAATTGAAGTTCACTAACTTTTTTTAAAACCGGGACTAAATCGGACCATCTGTTGTCAAGTTATAATGCCACAGACAAACACACAAACAGACAAAGGTGTCAAACTTATAACACCTTCGATCGGTCGGGTGTTAAAAAGGCATAAATTACTAATGTTGCCCAAACTTTGAGAACCACCATCACGTAAACGATAACATATCGTTCGCGCGAAAGATAAGTGTATCCTTAGCCACCCTCAGTTTTTACACCTCAAATTAAAACGTTACCAAAAAACTGGCATATCCGATGTCGCCCCACGTGCCTCACCGACAAAGTCACTAAAATAACGCACGGAGAACGTGTGTTTCATTTACGTGACGATTTTGTTATGATGGAAATTATTTATGTACCGTATGCCACCGTTTTTGAGTTGTTTCCGAATCAAGAGGTTAACCCACTTTTTTTTAGAATTGTATAACCCGAGATTTAAGTTCTTCTCCTCCATTGGTCTCTCACTGTTAAAGATGAGTCTTCTTTCTCTTATGTGCTCTGCTTTTGAGATTCGACTGCTCAGCGAATAAGTAACACCAATAATATAGGGCCTGAAATGTTTGTTTCACTGTGCCTTATAGATATCGTCGTATGCAACCAAATATTCACAAGAAGATAATCTTGAAAAAAAGCTGATAATCTTACTATGGAAGGTTGGAAGGTATACTAACATTATTTGAGTGACTATTATAGATTAGATAGTGCAACCAATGTGTCACGGCCTGATGAAATGAACCGCTCTTATCTAAATATTCCGATCATTGCTCATTACTTACAGAGGGAAATTGCGTTTATTGGTACAAAGTAGGTCAATTTGTTTGCTATGGTTTCATTCATTTTGTCCTGAAGACTTGCAAAGTTTTCATGTTAACCCAAATTACTGTCTGTCTGTTTTCATTTTGAAAAATCTGTATGTAGGTAGGATACGAGTAGGTTCTCCAGAAATTGAAGTTATTTGACAGTAGGTAAAGTTGTTCTATGATCGACACTGAATCGCTCTGCAAGATATATCCATATATTGGTGTTTTGTTTCGGTTACGACTTTGACTACTTATATAAGCAGAATTTTCTGATAATCTGTCCAGCTGTTTGCCCGTGAAAAGGAAACAGACATATGACGTTTCACATTTATGGATATATAAGTACCTCTATATTAGATGTTTCTATAACTATAGCCCTGATCACTATGGATTTCCCATTAACCGCAGCGAACTGCTCAATTATTGCAAGTGGCGTGGTGTAAATTTAGCCAGATCAATAGCATGGAGTCTGGGACGGCTAATGGCTTTTGTACTGTCGAGTGGATAATACTAAATCCGAGTACGTTTCAAATGCAGGAAATTTGCTTTACACCTTGATAATGCACTAATATAGACGTTAACAAACGAATTGATAGGACCTATCACCTATACTATGAACAATTATTTAATAACAAATATTATGAACAAAATCGTTCGTCAATGATTTTTTCTTCGTTATTTCTTCATCTTTTCCTATGTCGTCAGAGCAGAGGGCAAATATAATCTTTACCAGCTCATGCTTACATCTCCATATATAGGTGATTTATGTAAAAACTCTTGTGTGCTCCAGTACCTACTGATTCATTACACGTGAACAATATTTCAGGAACAATTGTTTGTCGCTTGGCTTTCAGTAGTTCCATAGCAAGTCTGTAGGATTTAGGTATTTTACTGGTGGTATGTATGTACTGTGCATAGTCAGCCTAAATAGGTTTTTACGTTTATATGTTCCTGACGTAAAGTAGCTGTGCTTACATTGTTGTGAGCCAGATTGTAGATAGGAGAGCTAACGTAATACCGGCACCATTTAAATGAAAGTACTAAAATTACTCTAACAAATAAACTAATCTCTAAAACTACTTAAAAGGTTAGCATCGAAAACCCTTAGTCTTTGTTACCACTAAAAAAGATGGCCCGTTTGCTTGTCTGCTCTCCTTATTCATAAAAATATAGGTACCGAAGGCCGTCTTGCATGAACCGTTAATTTTCGGGTTAGTAAGTTAGGTAAGTACCTACGTCAATTTTGTATGATTTTTTTAGACTATTTGCGATGTAACCCAGGCTTTTTTCGAGCTAGTTACATAAAATCACAATCCAAGTTTTCAGACGATATAATTCGGTCGATTTGTTGGGATCGCGTGTTTCCTTCCGCAAAAACAACGTTGACAGAAACGATTTGCTTTTTAAATATTTGACTAACAAATAAAAACGTCAGTGGCGGAAAATTTGTAAAGTATAATTAGGTTTTTTCCATGTTTTTCGAGATACGAAAATGCTTTATCACGGTGGTTAGACTAAGTTCCAAATGCAATTTTAACTGCTCTATAAAAAGTTAACAAAACTTAGTAGTTCTGTCTATATACCCATTTTAGTAGGCGAATTGATGTATTATCGCATAAACAAAACATTCATCGATCCCTAATAGTAACTACAAGTAAATCAATCCAAATCTGTCAATGCGCAGGCGTTTTGTTAAACTTTCATAATCTCCATTATTGGGGCCTAGGGCTGTGTAAATCGCATAATTTTTGGTTTTACTTAGAATCTACCCCTTGATTGTATACATATTATAATAACATTATACTTAATTAGCGGGTATTGCCCTGAGGTAGGGTAGGGCAAATAACTACCTTTAAAACTGTTTAGTACCCGTATCACGGGACAGTTGCGATTCTGATAAATTTATTCCCCTTCTATCACCGATTTGAATCGCAAAGAATGAACTGATAGCTCTTGTCAAATATAGCTCTATCTGTCGATCTTTAATGTTATGAATTTCAATATTTCCATCTCGCTCAATAAGATTACATATCCGAAGAAATGCAAATAATAAAAAAAGCAACCAATCCCGGTCTGTCAAATCCCGATTGCAAGATGTATATCGTGTTAAATACATTTTATTTAAACATATTTCCGCCTTAGTGCAATTTGTATTTAAACTTGCAAATATTTAAAATTCATTGAGCATATTATTATTACGAAATACACTTATTATTGTTTTGTGTGTGTGAATTATCCTGCCAAAGTTAAAGATGACTAAAACATAATTCACCTATTGTGCGATCGGTAAATAGAGAGCTGTTGTTTCCGATCGCAACAGGATCGTAAACGAGGTGAAGGTTCACATCAGCGATATCTCCGAAGCTGCTGGTGTATTCATGAGCAACAGTAAACGTAAACGTTTATATAGCGTATATATGACTAACAAACCAATAGATTTTAAAACTCTATCATAACTAAATGATATAAATATTTTTTTATTAATTTCGTCAATAAAAACATCAAAAAAAACTTATGAAAAGCCTTAGTCAAAAATTGCGCCCCGTGTCGACCCTGGCGCAAAGGTCCCCATGACGCTCGCGGCATTGCCACGCTGAATCGCCACGGCCAACCTCTGCACCAAGAACGACCCGGAGCGGGGGTCACAGCCCCTCTCTCTCAGGCGACGGCCGACCTCCCTGACAAAATCCCTTGCCTCCGCCCCCCAACAACCTGTCGTTTCAACCGCAAATGGGACAAAAACGTAGTTTTGCTCCAGAGCGGCGTACTTCTCCCGTTTCCGATACATAACTAAATAAAATATTTTACAATTCCAATATCTAGTTTCTAGTCACCGCAACTCGGTAACCCTTGGAGCAGTCGAAGCGCAGTGAAAGCATATCGTAGGCGGACTTCGTATCACAGATGAGACGGCACTACTAGGTATCGTGTCGCTAATGTGCATGTCTTGGCAAATTGGTAATGCAGATCATGGGAAAACGCAACCTAACCTATATTTTATTTACTAGATAAGGTAGAATTTAGAACAATGAAAAGTTGTTGAATGTGTAAGTAAATTGTATTATAATCAATTATACCTATACATAATTAAAATTATAGTAATCTCGATTATTGAGAATTTTTTCAATAAGGTTTCTGGCTTTTTTGTATAAATGATAATGCTTCTGTAGCCTTGTAAGTACAAAGTAGTTGATCGAATTCAATATATTATTTAATATCTTAAAAATCGATACATCTTTATCTTTAGTTCATTATACTCCACACTCTTCAATTTTGAGTTCAATTAAGTTACTATAGGTACTTCAAAATGGATTGAATTAAGAAATTAGTATGTAATAAGAATGTTGTATGTACTCGTTTTTGTCTATCATAGTTACTTAGGTAACTTAGGTAGGTCTACTTAGGTAACCTATAATTGATTATAAGTAATAATTGAAACGATTATTTATTTGTGTAACAATTTTTTATAAAAAAACCTATAGGTATAAAAATAATATTAAATTCGGTCTGCATTGCTCTATGGTCTTGATCTTTTGTGCTACACTAAGAAATTAAATGAAAATGGCTTCTATAGGGATTTAATTTTCTTTATATTCTACTAAATAGCGGTTGTAAGGAGAATCTGTATTACGAAGGTTGTTAAGTATATCATCAATTATTTGTTAGACAAATACCTATAAGGTCCATTAAATCGCCATTTCAGGTATCTTTCTTGTACTGATCCAGAGGTTATTACCAAGATCGCATCTGACTTCAAGTGATCTTTATCCAATCTATCTATGTGTAGTTAAGTGTTAGTGCACAACCTCGTTAGGTAATTGCTTTAACTGACGCAAACTCTGGCGTCTAGGGAATTCGTTTATACAACAATGCCTTAGTTTATAAGTATTCATTGTATGTAATATACGAGTATTAGGCATAAACATTTTGCGGAACAGATCTAACCGCCATCGCCATTATCTGTCGATTATTTTTCAACATCATCATTATCAGCAGCCTATTAATGTCCTCACTGTTGGGGCAGAGGCCTCCCCTTGCACAAGGGGGCCATGATCCACCGAGCGGGCCCAGTGCTGATTGGTGGATTTCACACGCCTATGGATTTTTTTTATTTCCTCAGACATGCAGGTTATTATTTTTCATACTTTGCTATAAATATATATTACATACTGTATTATGTGTGTGGTATTTGCCAACCGAAAGTTACACAAGGTCTTAAGTACGAGACGTTAAAGATCTCCGCTTTTATTATTGTGCAGGTAAAATTACATGATATTGGGTGTTTGGAAACGAGCATCGGACGACCTAATTCCAGCATCTCTCCATTCCACCTTCGGACTACCAGACGCGGGGAGGTTCAATCCTTATGTTGTTGATATCCCATCTGTTCGAACGAAGCGATTTGCTTCTTCGTTCATTATACGAACGTCTAAGGAATGGAACAGCCTGCCGGCGTGTATATCCCGAAACCTACAACCTTGGGATCTTCAAGGCCAGAGTGAATAGGCATTAACTGTACCCGCATGCCATCGTCGACCTCACCGTCGCTTACCATCAGGCGAGATCGAGGTCAAATGCGGGTTTAGTAGTCAATAAAATAAATAAATAAAAATAAATATATTGGTAGCTTAGTCAAGCAAATTTATTGTAAATAAAATATATAACTATTTACTCACTAAATAAACAAATATATTTCGTAAAAAAAACTCAAATAGTCAAATAAACTCTTTAAAAAACCAGCACTAGTAAAGTATTTATAAATCTATATTATTCTACTTCTGTTACACCCATCTCTTATTTATATACAGGGTGTAACATTAAGAACGGTCAGTATGGGAAAGTCTGAAACTATAAGACATACGAAGATCTGTTCTTAGGAACCATGTCATCAATTTTAGTAATAAGAAACACTGTATTCATACATTTAAAAAAAAAACTGTACTCAGCCTGGGAATCGAACCCGGTTGTTTTGATAAAAAATCCAACACTATTTCTATTTAGATATCGATTGTGTAGGTCTTAAGGAATAAATGTTAGTATGAAACGTGATGTTTAAAATTAATAAAACGCATTGTTTCCATATCTTTTAATTTATTTTAGTAGGTGTTCGAAATGACTACCATTTTGTAAAATACAACATTCAACTCGTTTAGGTAACGATCTTACTATTGAATGTTGTATCTTCAGGTGGTGAATTTGCGTTAAAATTGTCTCTATGGCTGCTTTTAGGTCTTCAATTGTGTCGTAGCTTGTTTTGTACACTTCATCCTTAACGTAATCGATATCTAAATAGAAATAGTGTTGGATTTTTTTTCAAAACAACCGGGTTCGATTCCCAGGCTGAGTACAGCTTTTTTTTTTAAATGTTTGAATACAGTGTTTCTTGTTACTAAAATTGATGACATGGTTCCTAAGAACAGATCTTCGTATGTCTTATAGTTTCAGACTTTCCCATACTGACCGTTCTTAATGTTACACCCTGTATATACATATATTCCCGTCAGTCAATCAGTGTTGAAAAAACTTTATAAAAAGTTTCTTGATATTTTGCTGATCTTTTACTGATCGAAAACAGATAAGTGAATTACTTTTTTAAACTTTATAATAGGTAGGTACCTTAATCCTAGATGCAAATGCTTATTTCTTTGAAAATTCCTCAGTTATAAAATTCAGTTGCACAAAGCTTCGAACGTGTCACATTTTACGCAATAAAAGGAACAAAAGTCACAAGACTTAAGGCAGCTATATTTTTAAGGAAGCTTCATGCAATTGGCCTTAAAGGTATGTAAGTGAAATTTGTTAACTATTCTTTTTCAAAGAACTCATCTGTTAAGGGCACGTGATTCAGCTGGTCGTACGTGTAGGCGTCGAAGAACTTCTGCGTGACGTTCATGGCATAATCGATGGCGTAATCCAGGATCGGACCGCCAAACTCCTGCGCAACCAGTTGCGAGTTAGAGTTCAGCACTTGTAGTATATTCGCACCTGTAAAATTAATATTATTTTATTATAATGTTATATTAGTTACATACTATATTATATTTTTAATGTTTTATTCATTCTTATATTATACACATTATGTATAGTACTTATATTATACACAATATATATTTCGCAAAGCGTAAGAAAAAGTACTTAAATATAAATAATTTTCCATAACACAACAAATTCGCTAACACGGGTATTGGAAACTATCGAGTAGATATATAAAGAATAAATATAGATTTTTACGCTATATTTATCACAAAATAATTGTGCATTTCCATTCCAGCTCATATTTAGCTTATTTCTAACAAAATTGCTGCTGGATGTAGGTATTATGTTATGTAATATGTACTTATATGCTTAGGTAAAATAAATACTAACTGATTTCAGCACTTCCTCTGAAGAGATTGGTGAGGTTCAGCTTCAGATCGGTTCCATAATCCGCCTTGTACTTGTATGAATTAATTTTGTAGTGGCCTTCACCTTTGTCATTCATTATAACCTTTTCGAAGACATCAAGGCGAACTCTCTGGTTCCCTGTGAAACGAAATACCTACATATGCATTGGAATAAAAATTAGTTATTTTGAGTTAATAGCTTTTTTAAAGGACAAGATTAATTATCTACCTGCATTATAACGACGCGGTGGCTCTATAGGTAAAGGTATTCATATCGAATGAGCATTAAGATGGGAATAAAGAAACTAATTTAATAAAGTTGCAAAAGTTTTTAGTACCTATCAGTCAAGAGTCAAGACTAAAAGTTGCTATGGGTTGTTGTAAATCTACTGACATTTAGCTTAGATGGTACATTGACGTGAGTAAATAAATGACTTGGAAACAGTATACATTATTATTATTATTGATCCATAAAAACAACCAGTTTTTGTACCGATTAAATATTTATGAATCTATCACATTCATAAATATTTAATCGGTATATTTAATAATTTTTTAATATCAAATCGTCCTGGCATTTAATTATTATTTTATTAAAATATTTGTATCTTTTCGTAGATACCTAGATTACCTATCCGATAGAAAATTGTTAATTGAACACTTGCCTTTATTCGTTTTATAGGTACATACTTATAATTTAAGTGACTCCGAATTAGATAATTAAACGCCACTAGAAATCATCAATACTACCCAAAGGTAGCAAGCAAAGATCTTTCTTTATTTTATTATAATAATTAATAATGTAAGTGTTTATTTTCCTGGTGCACTGAAATACATAGTGTGTTTCTTACAAGCGTAGCAGGGTAATTGTAAACTAGGCCCGTAGAATCCTTCGCTTATCGGCTTGGGATTTAATCTAGGCATCTCGTTTATATTTGCTCACTTTCCGCACTAGTATTACAATATACCTACTATTATGTTGAAACTGAATTTAATTTCAATTGTAAAAACATGAACTTAATTGTAGTTAAAAACGTTTTCCTTAGTCGTATACCTCATTGATGACTGTTGTGACCGTTCTATGGAATCAATCACATATAACTACTTCTCTTGGAAGATTTAATAGGGTGGCATATTATGGCAGTTAATTGCCTTCCCCACTTCACACACTGGTTGTTTCAGTGTGCAGGTTTCCTCACGATGTTTTCCTACACCGATAGGACAGACGGTAAATGTACGTATGTCTTCGAAAAAATTAAAAGTCATTGCATGGTTTCAAACCCGGACCTCCGCATGGAAGTCCGGCGTCCTAGCCACTACGCCACCGACGCTCGTAGTAGTTAGGTTTACCTTCCCATATATGGCGTGACCTAGAATGAAACCCGATCCGTGTATGTATGTCCGGGCGTCCTAGCATAGTTAAATTACATACATACTAATTGCATGAACGTGCCTTAAAATTCTGGCCACCTTAACTAACAACCGACCTACTGCGACCATAATAAAAGAATAGGGTAGTTTCCAAGTACCAAATATTAAAGGCATTTCTTAAAAATTAAGAAATAGTCATAAATTGATGGTCAAATGTGATAACACAATTAAAATTCGTTGGAAAATAAAATAGCTACAGGCAATCAAAAATCAGAACGGAAGAAAGAAACGGCAATAAGTTTTATGACGTAAGTGTTCTAGCGCCATACAAGCAGGTCCTGGCGGCATATAAACGACCGTTTTGCTAGAAAGGGACAAAGAATGTATCCTATACTAACTTTAACCATTAATATCTTCCGATGTTAGTTGAGATATCGAAAAACTAATTTTAGATCCTTATTTAGTATGTCCATGTAAGTTGAATGATGCGATAAACAAAGAGTACCTACTATTAATGTTTAGTACCTAATGAAAACCGTCCAAGTTTTGCGAGTTGGACCTCGCGCTATAGGGTTCCACCCGTAATCCGTATATATACTGAGCAAAAACGTTGGCTTACTTGATGATCTCGATACTCAATGTGATGTGGTATAAAAATATTTTTTTATCGACCCCTATACTTGTGACCTCTAAAATATAATTCTACAAAATTTTATAGTCGATATTTGGAATTGGATAATATGGGAAATTTTGAAGTTTTCTTGTCAGTTGCACGAAACGTAGTAAAAGTTAAGACTTCATTAAAACCCCTTTCCACACTAAGGCTCTAAATAGATATGACACTAGACTTAAGGAAGCCTTAACATTAAGGACGTTTTTTTTCAACTCACGCCATATCTTATTCGGTTTAGGCGCTAGACACGCGTGATGGGCGGAAGGAGTATCGACAGCAATAGGGCTCCGTTATCCCCTTCGGGGTACGGTTCCAAAAACGTTGTACTTACAGATCTTGATCTTGGCGCTGCCATCTGTGTCCAGGTTGAAGAGCAGCAGACGCCCGATGAGGCTGTAGTGCCCGCGAATCGTGAAGTTGCAGTGCATGTCGAAAATAAACGTGCGCTTATCGCGACGAGACCTAAGCGTGACAATGATGCTTTGTTAATTCACCAGTAGGTGTTATGGTTATTATGAAATGAACACACGAAAAAAATATGAGGGTGTACATCTATACCTTTTGTTTTTTCAAATATGTCAACTGTATAATAATATCGCCAAGCACAATTCAAACATAGGTACTTTGTTGAATTCAATGTTCTGTGTGACATGAAAAATCTGTGGTAAACAGAAGTCCACTTCATAATGTTTCTATGGTGAAATCATATAATAGAAACTTCATACGAAAGTAGGAGTTCAGGAGGTAAAGTCTAGTGGCCATTGTTATTACATAGCTAAAAATTTAATTTAATACTGATAATTCAAGTGTGATATTTTTAACCTGGTTGACTAGTGATTGGTGATTCATACTTATGTATAGGTAGATAATTATATTACCTATACTTTAGTCGTTAGGTCACTGAGGACATATTTAGTAATAAGTAAACAAGAAGAATGACCTTGGGAAAATCAGAATTAGCAATGACTTTTTTGCAAGCACTTAGGTTAGGAATAAAAATTAGAATTTAAATAATATTACAGGTACACAATTATGGATACTTATAACAACATACATACATACATACCTACATTGTAATTCACCGTAATTTACATTGTAATTTGTTGGGTAAATAGGTACCGTCTTAAATTAGTCCTAAAAAGTGGGTTTCATTTCGGTTTTTCGTAAAGATTTTGATTAAACTTTTTATGTAAGTAAAGTAGTGTAAAAACAGATAAGAAATTAATTTCGTCCATTCTAAAATAAACAACATTACCTACTTTTTGTGTCTTCGTGATTAGGTAAAAAATGTAGGTATAGGTAGGTACAGCGTCATACAAAAAACATGCAAGATAATTCTCAGGTAGTACCTACGTAAGTCACCAATAAAAGTTCTTGTAATTACACTTATTTAAGTTTATCGTGTAACTGAGCAGGTATTACTATACAATTGTACCATAATATGAAATTACGGATATCGCAACTGCCCCGTGAGGGGTGTACAGGCAATACGCACTCTGTCTCCATCTTGCTCGGTGGTAGGTGGTAGGATCCATTAGGGGTCCAATTGCTCTTCTTCTTAAGACTGTCGCCTAGAAAGACATTGGGCTCCGAAAAGGTCTAGAAGATGAGGATTTTGGTTTTGGGATTATGAGGGTTAGATAAAACGGTCCGTTACTTTACTTCCTGACCGCCTCATAACTTTGACCATTGTTTACTTAAAACTACTAGTTTGATTATTAAAAAACTTTATTGGTAAATAGTGTAATCTGTAATCTATCTACCAGTGAAATATTTTTTTATAATCTTATATATTTTATAAGTTTTTAAGTAAACAATGGTCAAAATAAAGTCTTTTTAGGTGTTAGCGAGGTGTAGAAGAACGAGGGATGAGTATACGAGCGCCGCGCGGTATGGAGGAGGACATGCTCCGCTCCCTCGCTCTTCTACACCCCGTTAACACCTAAAACAAGTGTTGGACTGCGACTCGTGCCTATATTCAGATATGCCATAAAGATTGGCGGGCACTAGTAGTGTAACATACGTACTCATACTATTTATAATTAGGAACGAAGAACGTGAAACGTACCTCGTTTCAAATAATTACTTAAATGTTAAAAACAATAGATACTTACGTAACTTTATCTGGTATACAAGTACTAAGTCCAATCAGCCTCCCGTTATGGAAGGTCATCTTTAGGTTCCCAGGCAGATTCATGCTGATGTTCTTGTCTAGATACAGAGGGTCGAGGCTTGGGATTCCAGCCTCGGGTATACCCTTGACGATCCCGGGTATTGCTTCCAGGGTGGCTTTGGTAAAGCATTCTTCCGTCAGTTCAGAGCAAGGGTGAATAAAATCCGCTGTAACGACACATTTTATTACTAATAACGTAATTTACTACATACGAGTACCTATAGATGATGACTAGAGAGAAGGAATGTAAGATGGCTAACTATACTTTCTTAGGACGATTAGTTGCCTTTTTTCTTTCTTTCTCGCCCGGTCCTAGAGTTCCATAGCCCAAGTTCCATGATGGAACTGATGGGAATTTTTATCCCACTTCTTGGCTTTGGCTTCGATTACGACCTGGTATTTATAGCTCAACCGGGAAATCAATAGAGTATGCCGTGTTCCGGAATTTTGTATGAATATTTTTTTTCATAGCGTTCCCCTTAACGCAGATTATAAAAGTACCGGTGGTGGTTTTGACTCTATTATAATCCTGGTCGGGCTCTATATTTGGCTAGCAAATCACAGTAGATTTTGTTAATAGATTCCAAATATTAATTCTAATCAAGTAATAGTACAGCTATCATAAATAATTATGGGGATAAGGTGGTACTCAGTTTAGTATCAATGAAATAAGAATAATGAATAATAATATATTAGTCACTAATATATTAGTGACACTAATTTAGTGTGAATATGACTTAGTGATTCTGATTAGTGATAATCTGAAACCGAATGCGAAAATCGATTTTTGTGTGATTTCTCTTCAATAAATAGCATGCCAACAAAACATTGGTTGTTACGTTTGTGGTGACAATATACCTACTATGGTATAGATTCTTGTCTTTTTTATTGAATAAGGAATCGATTAGCTAAATATTAAGGTTAGTGCAGTAAAGCTCAATGAGTGAACAATAATATGTAACCTCCCTATACATACATAACATCAGTGCCGGTGGTAACCCTGTCAATTACAGTGTTTTATAAATGTTGTAACCTAGTATGCCTATGCAACCAACGACCCAGTTAGGGGTGTGCAATCGTTTTACACGTCGTCGTCGTACGCGTACATTTGCTAACATTAGTATTCAAAACGCAGTTTCATGTATGACATTTTTGAATAAAAAATATTTATGTTATACTCCTTTAACTACCTATAAGATCTATACGGTTGACTATTGTTAATCTAGATGTACTGACTAACAGAATTACGTATAAATCTATTTTAAAAAGACAATAAAAATATTTTAGCGCAATAAATTATTAATTGTAAAGTCCAACTACTGATTATATTTAATTTTCTTATCATATAACAAAGCATTTTATACGGAAAAAGAAATAACTTTAAAAATATTCGGCTCTTACTTTTATAAATAAAAACCTAGTACTTACGTAACGGGAGCAGTTGGAAAGTACTCTGCATACACAGACAGAACACTAAAAGCACAATACAATAATTCAACATTTTGTATGTATTTTTATTTTAGCCCTCGTCTTGCGATAGTGTGTTATATCTGACGTGGACTATACGAATGGCTTGGATACTGACTCCATCGCATGTCTTAACACTGGGTACTTATTTGGTTTTGAGTAAGTAGTAATTAAGGAACACTCCAAGGTCTTAAGATGCAGTAGTTCCATTGCGGTTATTGACGCATGCGTTCATGCATGTTGTTTTTCAAGTAAAATACCTGTTTATAAATTTATTGTTTTTTATTTTTATTTTTATGAAATAAGGAGATCAGACTAGCAAACGGGCCACCTGATGTTAAGTGGTCACTGTCGCCCATAGACATCTCACCTCACTGTATTAATATTAGAGGGTTTTTGATGCGCTGCTAAACTTGAGGACTGAGATGCCTCATGTGCCGGACATTACGCTGGCTCTCTTACCCTTCAAACCGAAACACAGAAATGCAAGCATCTATGCTTCACGGCAGAAATAGATAAGAGGGTGGTACCACCCCAGGCGATCCTTCACATTAGCATCTACCACTACTTTTATGTATTTATGCTGCTGTTATGTATTTACCAGTAAATTCAATATGAGCACCATCTTCCATAAAGATCCGATTAATCTATAGGTAGATATTACTATGAATAACGTAAGTAAATAAAAATATATACAGGTAAGTAAGTATTTATTTTTAAAGTGCATATAACCACATACAAGTACTTACATATAATTTGTATTGTGTTACAGTTGAATCTTCTTCTTCTTCTAAGTCGTATTCCTCATTGCTGAGGGTCGTGATCATTTAAGGAATTAGATCACATAGAACGATTCTCGTGGCAGATTTAATATAGGGTGGTATGCCATTGCCTTCCCCATGTCACCCACTGGTTATCTCAGTGTGCAGGTTTCCTCACGATGTTTTTCTTCACCGTCAGAGCAGTCGGTAAATGTACGTAAGTCCTTCGAAAAAACCGAAAAGCTCATTGGTACATGACATTGCATGGTTTCGAACTCGGACCTCCCGCATGGGAGTCCGACGTCCTAGCCACGACGCCACGGACGCTCTTCAGCTGAATAGATATAATTAATTACGTTATACTTAAGTTTATTGTCTTGTTCAAATAATACATAAATAATTACGGTAAGTAATAAATTTTTTCCTCTAAGTGGACGAAAAACCCCAAATTAGATGACTTTGGACCGCACGATTTGCACACATGGTATTATTTTAGAACACACAATGATTGGTATAGAATTAAAGTTGACTCCATTCAAAGGTCGAAAACTTGTCAGATACTTGTTTGGTTGTACTTACTTTAGAGTTGTACTTCTCAGAATTCAATTTCATTTATAAACATAGGCAAGTTTGTACCTAAGTTATTGTTGCAGTTATATAACATAAAGATTCACAAGATACCTACATATGGTAAGTACGCAAGTTGAATAGTAAAGTAAGATTGCGTAATGATAATTCGCCTTACAAATAAGTCATCAGCAGCCTATTAATGTCCCCACTGTTGGGGCACAGGTCTCCCCTTGCACAAGATGATTCACCGAGCGTGGATTCCACATACTTTCAGAAACTGTTCATTTCTTCAGACATGCAGGTTTCCTCACGATGTTTTCCTTCACCATTAGAGCAGTCGGTAAATGTACGTAAGTCTTCGAAAAAATCCGAAAAACTTATTGGTACATGGCATTCAGAATTGCATGGTTTCGAACCAGGATCTTCCGCATGGGAGCCCGGCGTCCTAGCCACCAGGCCACCGACGCTGGAACGCTCCATGCAACGAAATAAGTATATAGCGATATAAGTATGATAGATGTTGGCTATATGTATGTATGGTGTTGGCTAGAAGATGTTTTGCAAGAAATAACGATTCTTTTACCGCAATACCGTAACTTTAGCGCGACGTGAGCGCGACAGTCGGTAACCACCAGGGCCGTCTTTAGTTATGTCGTGGCCCCTGACATATCGACGTTACGAAAACTAGTGATAGTTATTGTTCTGATACTGGAATTCTAACTATTCTTGTTATTTACTTTAATATAGTATATTTTAATTATTCTCAATAAATCTAGTTCTTCTAATTGTACAGTACATTTAGTTTATGTGAATCTATAATTTTTATTTTATTATGTTACCTAATTTTAATTCTACATATCTATTGTTTAGCTACCAACTTTTAGTGCTTGTAGTAGCTACTTTAATAAGATATACATCTATCTGTATTTCGGTGAATGTTTTGTGTAGATTTAAGAGTATGAATGTAATATCTACTGGTGTCCTAAATCTTCGATCAACAATATTGTTGATCGAAGTTATAAATAAATAAAATAAGAAAAACTTAATACAAAGGAGGAGGAGGAGGAGGAGGAGGAGTGCGGAGGTTATAGTTTAATGTGAAATGTTAATTAGTAATTTATAAACCAATAATTTTTTTCAATTTTTCATTTTTTTTTTCAAAAAGTGATAAAATAAGAAATCTATTGATGTCGACTACTATACATACATACATAAACTCACGCCTGTTTCCCGCAGGGGTAATAGGCACATACTAAAGATTTCCACTTGCAATGATCCTGACAAACCGTTCACGCTTCTTCCACACTCATCAATCGCTTCATACAGGCTCTTCGGTTAGTGGTTGACCGCACCTGACCTTTCTTTAGAACGTCCGCAATCTGTACGACGTAGGTCCTTTTAGGTTTCCCCTTCCTTGTATAAGGAAATGGTAAATGGAAGGGTAGCCTTCCATTTACCATTTCCTTATACACCGCTTACGTTATTCTCGTTCCATTCATTCTTTCTACGTGTCTAAACCATCTCAACATCATCTTTCAATCTTACTCACTACATCGTCGATTACTACAGTCCTTATCCGCCACTCTGTCATAGTTGATGCTCATGGGCACGGGGCCCCTGGCCCTGGAGGTGCTCAAGCATAAAGACAGTATTTATTGACCTGATGTATTTAGCGACAGACCTTCACACCAGCGCATTAGGTTTGTTTGTATTTCGTACAAAGAAACGTAAGAATGTTCTGGGAAATCGACAGCTGTAAAGCCGTCCATTCAGGTTGCGATCGAGTCAGGAAACATTCAAACTAATTGACTTCGATCCAATTAGATTGTCTGATACAACGAGTACATATCTCTGACGTGAACAGATTATAAACATTTAGCCTACAAAATTACATCTGATTAGGCACGTACTTACCTAAGAAATTTCCCCTAACCTCTTAAATTACGATGGTGAATCATAGTAAGTTTGTGAAAGAACTTCGGCGTTGTTTTTTTAAATTTATTTTCTCGGCTCTGGCTCGTCTCGTAAAATCTTCCTTTACTACTTTGCAAGTAATAAAATGTACTACATAAATTAAGAACTATTACTTTTGCGAACTACGAGTAAACCATCGACATTACGACTAGGATGAAAGATGATTTCAAAGCATAGCATAATAGCATAACTCTCACGCAGTCAGAGGAACCACCTTCATTATAGGTAGTTCCTACTTTTCGCCGTAAGATTTGGTGGACATACGTGATAGGTGGAGAGCCTAACGCCGTCTACTAGGTGTAGATTAGTATCCACCAAGTCAAATATGATTTCACTCTTCAAAACTTTCTAAATAAAATGACGATATACGACGTACTCGTAATATACTAACTTAGAAAAAAACTGTATAATAAATTTAATTAATACCTAAACAGAAAAAAGGCCGGCACATGAGGCATTTCATCTAAGTCCTCAAGGTCAGCAGATCTCAAACTCTCTAATGGCATTATAGTGAGATGTGAGATGTCTATGGGCGATATGGCTTACCATCAGGTGGCCCGTTTGCTCGTCTTCTTTCCTCATACAAAAATACGTTATATATGCAACAGAAAAACTACCCTTCTTAAATCTGTATATTGAGTTTGTACATTAAAATATACAAAAATTGTTCTTAACTGTTGCGTTATTATTTGTTACGTTAAAACCTAACAAAGAGGAAGAGAAACGCAGCAGAAGTGAAAATTTTCCTTTGTGTTACATATTTTACGATTATTTCCTTTTTGTTACTTTTTCGCATGTCGCAGTGTACAGACATCTTGAAAATGATCCATTTAAATGATATTATCTCGACCTATTTAGGTGAATCTCTCCAGAAATTATCTTGCGATGTTATAAATAATGCTACCCTATCGGGACACATAGTGTTAAGCGGAGTGGCGGTAAGAGTAGTAGAGTAGAGTAGATAAATAATAATTAGTACGAGTAAGTACTTATATAAATGATGTTTTTTTTTCATTATTTTTAATTAATTTAGCATGTAAGTATAGGTCGTTTTCGACACATAAGAGCACTAAACTTCATAATTGTAAACTCAGCCATTATGTACGTATTTCGATTGAATTTAAAAAATACACATGTTAATCAGGGTTTCATGGCATGTTATAAACGTTAACAATAATGAAAAGAATTTTCACACGGTGGTCACAGAGCGAAAAAACGGCACAAAAGCAATAAATGTGATTGAGTCAGTGTCGACAAATTAGTGGGTTTTGTACTTGACAATACATCAACTCACTCTGTCCAAGCCCAATGGTCTGATGAAAAGGAATTGTATACTGGCAGTTTGCAAAATTAAGCAGGTACTCGTATAGGTACCGATTGTAATATTATATAGGTATAATATTTAATTCAAAGTAGGATACTGATATACTATATATAATATAGTGTATCTGAATTTTATCATGGAAGTTAGGATTAGGTAGTTTTTTTACATTTAACTAAGTAGATGTTTCATACCCATCTAAGGAACATTTTAAGAGAATTTATCCAGAGATTTAATTAGCGACCTATTTCTTATGTTGTTAAATGCAATGGTTAATTACTTTATTGCAATGGACTACATTCTTAAACCATACTGTAGCCTGGAAAACATTAGGTCTCCCAACCCAATACTTAAAAAGTCGGTGCAAAACATAATGTTATTAGTAAAATAATCAATGTAAGTTAGATTAACTAAATAATTACACAATTTGCCTTTTAAAAATATAGTGACATTGGAAACTCCTATTTAAAGTGTTGTTCACACTAAATAAATCACATGCACGGTATGGTCGCAGAAGTAAGTAGATCTAACACAGTGGGCGGGACGCACCATATCGGCCACGTAATCGACCGTGAAACTACTTTCGCACAGCGTGTATTTTTGTACGAGGGGGTAGAGATGAGGTCACACTGTGCATCTTTATTACCAACTACTGAGGTACTTGATGATGTACATATCATCGAATCCCCATTTCCGTAATTAAATTTGGACTGTATAGTTTATTTGTGGTTTATTCCAGGATTGGAGACAAAGGCGGATAAAGATAGATCACTATTGGAGTGAGACAATTTCACTGAACTGTGCTCTTAAATTTCTGCTTAGCATATGAATAATTTTTAGATAAGACGAATCGGGGAACATCGTATTCCATTTCATCTTCGCGGTTGAGTAAAAAACAAGAGTGACACTTCAAGGCCTAGGGGTGACATCGGAGGACTACCATACTGGCATCCTGGTCGGATTTTATGTGATATAGATATACTAGGGTCTTATTATTTACTCATTAAGTACTGAACTAATGTAGTTAGGAAGAGCATTATCTTTTTTACCTACGTACTCGTAGATAAGGCTGTCTCCTTAGGGTGATTCTTATTATTGTAGGGGCGCTACAATTACAGCAATGAGGAACGAGTCTTCCTCGTTCCTCATTGCTGTAATTGTATATATAGATATATGTAACTTTGATCATATCAAATGTTATTATAATTATTGTAACACGAATTAATTGTGGGCACATTGAAGACAAGAATGATAAAGTTTCTTATTTGAAAAACGCCTCTGTTTTTGCAGTAAGCAAAAGTATATGTTAGCAAAGATATTTTGCGTTTTATTCTATCTAGGCGACACATTAGTAGGCACCCAATATACGATAACAAGTTTAACTTGTCCATTACTTGGATGTTACTTAATTTAGAGAAGATTTTAGTATCGGTTACAGTAACTTGTCTGTAGAACTTTTACTGTTAGTTCATGTGTGCAGCTCTGGGTATAAAACTTGCCCAATGCTATGTTATGTCAATCTAGCTATTTTTGAAACATTATTCAAACCGTAAAGGGAGATAGTTATCTTCATGAAACTTACAACAGAAAACTTAACTTAGAAGAATCATTATCCCTTATATAGATAGACTGACCTGCCTGAGGAAAAAATCAATGTCTGGGAACAAACCCACACGTGCAAGGAATGGGAAGACTTTCCCCCAATAGTGGAGATGTAAAATATGATAATTATAAAGTCCAAGTAGGGTAATCCATGTACTATGTATTGGATTAATGAGGGGTCATTTCCTACCCACATCCCTATAATATCAACTCCCATCTACCCTCTCTTCCTGTACTCCGACGAGCGCGCGGCCATAGCTCGAGTCGGCCCGGGACCGCGTTGTGAGGAGCACCGAAATTGTGCTAAAAAATAGAATCGCAAAAGGACTGTGTGAATCCTGGCTACCGAGGATTACTAGCTGGGATTACGATACCAGAAAAAAAGGTTTCATTTCTGCGCCAATCGATACCGGCCAACACGGAAAAACAGTCATGAATACTCCTTTTTTTCCCTCTCTTAAACTCTGTCCCCTACTCATTGTCACAAGTGGTTGTCGTATTTCCCCCATGTGCCATTAATTTGCACCATACAACAATGAACAACGACCAACTTAATAGTTATTTGAAACGATGGAAACAAAAAAGAATATGATGGACGGGGTAAAAATAAACTCGGTGAGCGGAACTCTAAATCCGGGACTGCCTCACCAGTTCCCATACACCGGCCCTGTCAGTCTGTTTGTCCGTCTGTCACAAATGAGTCACTCAATTTAGTGGAGGTCGCCACATACTCAATTATTTGTTACACGCTCAATTTATTTAGAATGACCATTGTCAGCGTGGTAAAAAACTTGGCATAGTAGACTGAGAGGCGTTTCATAAGCTCTTGTGTACAATAGATATTAATTTTATTGTAAGTTACCATCAGGTGGCATATTTGCTCGTCTGCTCACCTTATACAATAAAAAAATCATTAGGTTTATATTTACTACCCCTTATTAATAAGGGCGTGCGTACTACAAAATTAACAGGAAACAACTAGCACAACCAGTTAAAAGTAATTTATCTTAAATGCAGGGTTATACTCGTATTTGGAAAATGCAGATCTTTACGTTATTCTACAGGTTAGTATTGTTTTTTTCTACATAGCTTTATTCTAACTATACGAAAATGACTTGCAAAAAGCTCTATTTTTCTACGCGAACGCTCTCAGCGACAGATAAACTATTGTTAAGCTCATAGGTACGAGTAGTTCGCATATCTATAAATTAATCCTAAATTTATTTGTACATATACTTAAATTATCAATAAACAGAAAAAAGCTCTAAAAAAGAAGAAATCAATTTTATTATTAGAGTCACGTTATTTGTTTTTAGTTATCGTAAGATGCATGTTGTGGACAAAACTCATTTCTTTTAGTTCCACAGATGGAATGCGAAAAAAGCAAATCCGTTTGCAGAAATGCATAGGTAATTAAGTATGAGATATGGTGGAATTTCTCATTTTCGTCCATGGCCTCATCCCAGTTCAGAGATGTACATCCGTACTGAAGATGCACGCCGGTCGTAACAGTAAATCCGAGTCGTGCCGCCGCCGCCCGGCTCTAGCATACTAATGCAGATTTTGTGAACGTTTCCACTATCAATTGGCGTGCGTTTGTCAGTAAAAGGAATGTTTTTTCTTCTTCGCACATATTTACAACGTTTACGTTTACAAAGTTTTCGACAGTGGCGTAGACTGTTGGAATCCGTGGGGCCAAGGCCCCGGCAGCAGATTTAAAGGGGCGGCAATTGGAGATTACAAATGGTAGAACTAAAAAAACAGCCAAACGCGAGTCTGGCCTCGCCATATCTATAGGGATCCCTACTGTAAGGACTATTTGGTAAGTATTGAGTGAAATCACTTTTACCGATTTTGTACACAGCTATTACAGATACCTAAGTACCTATATTAAGTTTTAATAGGTATTTGTTGTTTGTTCAAATAGGGGAATGACAAATATTTTAGCCAATTTGTAAGTTCTTAGTACGTAGATATCAAAAGTGGTCTAAAATTTACAAATTTGACGGGGGTATTATACGTCGTTATTTATCTACGCAAAAAAGAATAATAAGTATATGAAGATCTGATATTTTTAATTTTTATTTATTTTAATTTTATTGTATTGTGCTATAGTTCATTTTATCATTAGCTTCAGATACCCGTCACAAATAACTGTCAAATTTGACGATAATTTTGAGGAAACACACATTTTATTGAAGAAAATTTATCAAAATAATGTACAGTTTTGAATTTTATATTTGTACAGCTGCGCCCGCCCCAATGGCGACGGCATCGCAACGTCTCATTATTTTTTTAACTCAGAAACCTTCGCGGGGATTCATACAACAACTTACCAAAGTTTCATCGCAATCGGGTGAATAGTATAGGAACGCTTATGGGACAAACAAAGAAACATTCATTTAAATTATTGTTCTATATTTTGTTTATACTTCGCCTGAAATAAAGACTTATTATTATTGTCTATTATTTATTTTTATGTGAATTTTGTCGAGACTATTCTAAGCCATTTCAAGATACAAATTGAATTGTGGTTAAAGATCTGCGAGTTATTTAAATGGAATCACATCAGAAACGGTAATACCTCTAGTTTGGTGGTTCCAATTTGAACTAAAATGTTTATTTCTAATATCTGGAATCATGAGGATCTGGTGATGACTAGGAAAAATAAGGGGATCTCCACAACGGTACGTGGAGGTTTATATTTTTTTAATTTAGTATTATCTGATTATATTCGATCAATGACCAGAATTGCTGATGTTACTTAAAAATACCGCCACCAGAAAATAGGAGTGGGCTGGGCACGTTTGTCGAATGCAATCGGAGAAATGTACAAGGGTCGCCACGTATTGGATACCTCAAGGATCAAGACTCCGAAGCAGACGTAGGAAAAGATGGCGGGACGACCTGGATTCAAATTGTAAAACCTGGACAGAGGTAGCACAAGACCGGAATGTTTGGTAGAGCCTTGGGAAGGCCTTTGCCCAGCAGTGGGACAACCATGAAGCAAGTAACCAATCGAGTACCGGTAGCTACATTTCTTCCTACAAACGTTGAGCGAAAATAGTGGAGGGTAACGGAGGGATCTATAGCAATGAAAAAACGAGACAATGCTACACAATTAAGCACATGAAAGAAAAAGGCGACGACAAAGACATCAACGAGCTCGATTTAACTCTGATAAGAGTCAAGAGTGCCGCGAAAGTTATAAGAAATATACTGCTAATGTTCGGCGCGCGCGGGTCGCCCGCATCAGCAGGCAAGTGGTTCTATAGTCATTGGCACTGTTGTCCAGGGTCTTAAAACATATTTTCCAAAAGAACTAAACGTAAAAAATTTACTAAGGGCCAACTTTGTACGAGAAGCCTTGACCTATATTGTATTCGTCAGTATTTCTGTATACACAAAGTACTGATGTCTATAACTAACAAAAGTTTTCGATATTGAATACACGTGATCGGTACAGGAAACCTTTTAGGTGCACAGTAACTATGGGTCATTGTTGCCATAATTTCCATAATTTTGTGAAACGACAGAATAAATAATGGAAACAGACAGAATGCTTCTAGACTATGTCGGGACGTACGAGTGAGTATGAATGTACGTATATTACAAAAATTATCGTGGAAAGTAGACAACAAAATAAGTGCTTATAATAAAGTATTGCGAAAGTTGTTACTGTGAACGCCTTTATGCAAGTTAACAATATGCAAATGTATTACTTTTTAACAATTCGGCATGACTTGAATATAACCATTATTATATACATTTGAATGTGTGTGTAGAAAAATCGTGCTTATTTTCACCAAATAAGCACGGTTTATCTTTTGCACAATAAATATTTTTTTCTGTGACACGAGAAAGCAGGTAGCATATTGACTATTAGAGTAGGTACACATGGTTTTGAACGAAGAATGTTCACGACGGGGTATTAATTTTATGCCTATGGCCGGTCTTATTTATAAATAATATAATGTGTAACAAGTTCTGGAAGAGCCAAATTGTCGCTAGAGAAGTTTTTTTGCTCGTGTTGTGGATACACGAATGCGATACGTGGTCTTTCCGCACTTGACGTACACGATACTGTGAGAAAATATAAAAAATAAAAAACCATTCCATGTCGTTATATGTCCATGGAGAATGATCGGTGCATATTATTCTTATGTTTATGAGCTCAAATAAAAGAACTGTTTTAGTAACGCGTTTATACTTAGCTAAGGTACCTACTGTTTATTATAAGTAATTACCAACTGTATTTATCAATTATAGATATTTTCTTGTATTAATATTTGAATCATAAATTACATGTTATATAAAAAAAATCGATTAGAAAGTACAGTTTAATTGTATTCAATAAAGATAGGTAGCGACTTGGTTGTTGAGTATTTCCGATCGCGGGTAATTATTGTGGCCTTGCCACAAAGTTTTCAGTCTATAAATAGGCCCAATTTTTAAATAGGTATAACAAAAAACACATATTATTAGCTTGCTATAGTTATAGAATAGAAATGATTATTACTGATTGGCGTTCAGTATAATAATTAAAAGGTTATTTTGTCTCACTTTACAAACACCTATACAAGTGAAATTCAAAAAGAAACATATTAATTAAACAAGTAATAAAGGATATAAGAACGAGAGCAAGTACGACAGATTTGTGTTGTAATGTCCATAAATAATGCAAGAGTAAGAGCGTAATATAGGTTCATTTTAAAATACGCAACATATTTTTATTTTCATGTATTTTTATGATCGAAAAATATTTAATCTGTATGCTCTGGCGCCAGACAATTGGCGCAAGACTCCGCTATTACTTTACTACACGGATTCTTTAGTCTGCGTTACACAGATCGGATGCAAGCTTTCAAGTGTAAATGATTAAGCCTACACAATTTCTCAGAAAGAGGACAGGCAGGATTTTTGCGATCCAGTCACTAGCGAGTGCTACAGTAATTACTTGTAAATGTAATAATTCCTCATGATGCACTTTGTAATATAATAACTATTTGTTATCCCTTATACTGGTGTAACAAAAAAACCCTACAGTCCCGAAAGAGGGGGTGATCATTATCAACTCTGAAATCGCAAATAATAACTCAGCTGTTCCATAAAAAGCACAATACCTACCGAAATTTATGAAACAGCTGTTTTTATTTTCACGATTTCAGAGTTGGCTCCGTAAAGAAAGTTCAGTTATGGATACTGAATACCCCCCTTTCGGTACTATAGGTTTTTTTTTGTTAAATGCTGTATAAACCATCATAAATCTTCCACCCTGAGTGAATAGAACTTGTGATAGAACTCCATTTGCAAACAGTATAGCTATTCGTCATGAGATGGCGCTACTAGTCACATAATGTTAAACCATCGATAACGATAGAAGTTTCAGTGTTTGCAAGGTAAAATAATGGTAATTCAATTCGAAGTTAGTAAAAATAAATTAATAACAATAATGATGATGATTAATAATAATATGATTAATAAAAGTACCTATTGATTTAGTTTCAAGGATATTCTAAAGAGAAATATGTATTTGAAACTTGCGTGTCAGATAATTAATATTAGTGTTTTTCAGTTATTTCTACACCGTAATATAAATGTCAAGTAATCTTGACAAAGGTTTCATCCTGGTATTCGGACACTCCGAGTCAGCTGATGCAAGCCACTTTACGGCCGGACCCTGATCTAATTTTGCAACCAAAATTTTTTTGTTTCTTGGTTAATACAATAATGCGAGAACCTTATTCTCAAAAACTTATATTTCGTGTCTTTCATGGAACCGTTATTTCAAAACGAGATCATGTGCCGACGTTCAAAGGATCATTTTGATGTTTTAACGCGTTATTTATTGCCGGAGTCACACTTAATCCAATAAATCCTGGCTATTCCCGTACGCCCTGAATATGTACATTCGGATTTAGTATCTGCATAATTTATTACTTTTGTAATGTAATATTTATTTAAATCGGCATTGATTGCGAAGTTTACATAAGCTGCATGAGCCGCTTCTGTGCTGCTCATGTCGTGCTTAATTGCCAACTTTTCTGTAAGATTGGGTCCTTGAAGAATGTAGTTTGTTTGTAATAATATGTAGGACAAATCTTATCAAATTTTTTGTAAGTAAGTACTTATAAAGCTTAAAATATAGAAGTCAATAAAATAAAGAAACCTTAATTACACAATGTACACACCCCGAAACTTTGCACTCATTTTGCTCTGCAATGAAAAACTAAAAGTAGGTACCTACGTCAGTAAAATCGATTTAACATACAAGCTAATAGACACGGTTCACTTTATTTTCAGTAGGTCGGCCGTCATCACTCTTCTCAGTACTTACCTTTTATTTACGATTGTTAGTCTACGGCGGTAAACATCCAGTGGAGGTCGTGTTCCAAATCCAAAATTGAGACGCTTCGAGATTCGGGGCAGATTCTCCAGACGCCAGCATGGGCGCCCGATGCCAGTCGCCCCCCGCGGTCCGTGGGAAAGCGGGCACGTGGTGCCACCGCCACAGAAGTGGTGGCGACCTCCACAGGGCCTGTGCCAACATGTTCGCGAAATCGCTCCACATTAGACGCTCTACTGAAAAAACATGTTTTGGTTGTTTTAATCGCGGCCGAGACGAGGTACTTAACCTTCTTAATCAACAATAAAATCACTAGTTTTTGCTTTCTGACTGCGACTGACTCGACAATGTAAGGGTTCGTTAAACAGTACGAAATGAGATAATCAAAGTTAAATATGGCTTATTACAGCCATTTAAATATAAGGGTGGGAGGTGAGTAGGTATACTTAGTTAAATGCAAATTCATACGTTTACTCGGGTGCCCCATAATGCTTTCTGAGGGCTGGATCGAACTGACGCGCCAGCGCCCACACTCCGCCAGGAGTAGGGTAAACAGGGCAGTTGGCGGTCAAGGTTACCTATTTCAGGCGCGGTCAATGCCCGCCCATCCCATGCCAAACGATTCAATATGGCCGACAACTACTATATGTTTTTTGTCACGCGATTTCTGTAACATATGCGCCCGGGCGGTATGTTTTTGTTTTTGAGTTATGGACGATAAAATTAATTAGTGAATTATATTTTTTCAGAACATGTCCATGCTTGTTTGAAATAGGTTCACTGTAAATGTCCGCGTCCATTGCGTCGTCTTCGTACGGACGGACGGAGTGTCGGTATTACAAATTAGTATGGTCAAAATGCTGACGTCCGGCCCAGATTTATCGATCCTAGTAAACGCAATTCCAAGGAATCAATACAAAGCAACTTAAAATAGCGTAGCTTTAAATTGATCAATTATGTAGTGTACCTATATCGTACCGAACTCTAGCGATGCCTGATAGAATAGATGCTTGATTTACGACCGTTCCGGTCCAAGCTCGATATTTGGGGGGTGTCACGGGAGGTATAGGGGGTTGGTTCTATGGAATCGAAGAACCCTGCGACCGCGCCTGCATTCTGTGGTTTGTGATGCCAACAAATCTATATGAAATCTATACTAGTTTAGTTAGTTTTACTTTACCTAGCTATAAATATTTCTAAACTAGACAAAATGTAGGAAGGTAATTACCTATTACCATTCTCCACGCTGAGCTATCTATTTATTAATTTTACCGTTTCAGTGAATAGTTATCCTTTTCTTTATGATCATCTTTATGGCTGTGTAGATAGAAGTTAGAACCATAAGAATATGGAATAACTCTCTTATGGTGTGGTAGAACATAATAACATTTCCTACATTTCATTTCGTTACTGGGCGTTTGAACATCTGCTGTTTATGGCATCTCAATAAAGTAAGTAATAGTATAAAAATTTAATGAAAATAACTCAATTCTTATGCCTATGTCATTGTAGATTTGCGCAAAATGGTCGTTAGTTAAATCCTCGGTTTCTATTGTAAGTCACGTGCCATTGAAGCTATCAGCAAATTAACGAAATGCCACGTAGCTTTGTACACATGTAAATTTAAGGTACTATTTAAATAAATATGTAAAGTAATTTTATTGACCTGAAATTAGTAACTGATGGTCATTTCAGTGGTGCAATTAGTTCGAGTAAGTATTTTTATATAAGATTTTAGAAAAATATTTTATGTTCGTTTCTTTTTGTTAAAAAAACCAAATAGAATAGAAATAGATTTTATTGTAAATTTTGTCTGTCTGCAATGTAGTCTACCTACATTAAAAAGAATATTTTGTGTAAAAATCGACTTGAGGATCTTATTTGTGCATCAGGCTTGCATCACCTACTTAGGACCGCTTGCGCGAAAGTGCGGGTTATATGTTCTTAACCGGGGTTAGATAACCCTGGGTTAACTCGCGAATTGTCTATGGATTTCATACAACATTTTTCAGGGTTTGCGTTGGTGCAAGACGTTTTTGTGGTTTAACCCGGAATAGGCACTCACTCTCGGGTTATCTCTTAACTCGACTTTAGTGTAAAGGGCCTTAGATGGTACCTACTACTTTTTGTCAGGAACCATTATTGAACTTTGTTTTGGCCCGTTCACTCGAGTTTAATTTTCTAGTTAAGACATTTTTATCTGTAACTTTATTTTGCACCAATCACCATCACCATATTTTTTAGTTATCTAACATGACCCGAATTCCAAACAATAAATCTCTAAACTCGTATGTCACCATGTTGCGTATGCGCATGAATAACGCATTCTCTAAATCTATAATCCGCGCAGTTTTGAGTGGATCACGAACGTTGCAGCGTCCCCTGCCGCCATTTGTATTGTGTTCCGTTTTATTGATAGTAAAACTGATTTTACGATTGTATTAAACTTTATCCAATTATACGAGTATGTTTATAGGTGTGGGAGTTTAGATTTTGTTATTACTTACACCTAACATTTTCTATACGTTATACAAAATTGAAAATGACCTTTGCGTCATAGATACAAGTATGCCATTACCTAATTATTTTAATTTCATTTTATTGGTCAGGCAGGTATTATTTTAATGCAGGTAGAGAAACAGCTAAAAACATACTGACTTGATTGTACAACTCATAATAAATAATGCAGTATTCGCTACAATTTAAAAGTGCAGTGACGCCAAGTCGATGCAGACACGGAGCAGACGTTGCCCACTGTAAGCTACCGCTGTTGCCCAATTTCCCATTCATAATGCTAAACAAAGAGAGTCCAATCCAAACTTAGAATGACACACTAAATGTTCTTTCACGTGTTTAGGCAATACCTACCGGTGCGAAATGATATTCATCTCTTCTTTTCCCTTTATGTTTTTGTCCGTATAGTAGTATTATTTATTACTAACTTAGCCAAGATTGCTTACTTACTCGTAAGTATATATTTTTTTAAATTATTCAAATAGGTATATTTTTATAGACTACCAAAACGATTTCAAGAAGACGTGTTACGCAACATTTTTCAATTAACTAGAAATGAGGAAGCGTAATTAAGTCTTAAAATGAGAAACAGTGTCATTAAGCTTTCTAACAACCTCGTGTATTTATGATTAGGAAACACAACAAATATGATGAAACCATCCAGAAATAAAAAAGGTGACTGTGGACGTTTCACCCTATATTTTGGAGAGGTTATTTATTTTCATGGAACGTTCTGCATTTTGGAACGTTTAGGCTTTTTTCCAAAAAAAATATGTAAATAAGTAAATATTGTGCAAAATAATATGTAACATTTTACACTACCTAGACGAAGGTGGTTCTTCTGCCTACCCCCTCGGAGATTATGGACGTGAGAATTATATGTATATAACTTTTATATTTTAAGTAATTAAGAAAAGTAAAGATAAATACATTCAAGTATTAGAATTTTGAATTTTCGTACATTTACTTGTGTGATGGCTGGAATTTTAAAATTTGAAAATCGTATTTTTCTGAAGATTTCTCGGTGCACCAGAAGAAGAACAATTTTTTTTCATAGTTATGTGTAAAATACTTAAATGCAAATATTTAGGTTCATTAAGAAAATGAGTTTGCTACATTCAGCCTGAACGTCAGTTACCTACTTACACTATTTAGTAGTGGGTAAATAGAAAGGTATATCGCGATGCACAGCTTATAAACAATAATCTATTTATCTATCATATGGAGCTTTTAACCTACACTACAACCTCAATGGACTTTGATAGTTTATATTCATTTGTCATACACAAAAGCGAAGGCGTTTTCCAATAATGTTACTGACTTCACTTTAATAAATAAACATTAGGTGTATTAAATGCTAGCGTCTGAACCATAAATTACACAGAAAATATAAAGACTCCAATATTAAGTGTCCGTGTAATTTATTTACTATTTATAGAGAATTAATTTAAAATTTAAACCGATAAATATATTCAATTAATCTGCTGTTAATAAAGCGTGGTACGATGACTATAGGCACGCTGTAGGTGAAGGATCAGTTTTTTTTTCTTTTATGGAACTGACTTTTGTTTTTGGTCCTAATGACCTTTACAGCTTCACCGAGGTTTTTGGGGCTAGCGCTAAGTGCGCTCCAGCCTGGAGGAGGACTTAAAAACTACTATAAGAAGCGACTGCCTAAGGGCACCCAGGTGGGTACGGACCTCGGCTTAGGACGTCGCTGGGGAGGGAGGGATCGGGGAGAAGCGGCCTGAAATATGCCGATAGTGCGTGTAAGCGCCAGAAGCGGGTCGGGCGATATATAGGTGCGGTGTGTGAACTACTATCGGGTAGAAGAAGGATCAGTATTAACCGATGATCGCAACAGGTTCTCAATTCAAGAGCAGATGTTAGTGGTATTTTATAAAGGAAAAATTTAACCTACCTATTTGCGGAAATTCAAGTTTTTATTACATAAACTATACATACAGTCATAGTCACTGCCCTCTAAATTCCAGAAGTATACATAAACTTACTAAAAATATGTTATACCACAGGATATGCCAGTACATACATACATTTCTCAACAAAAAATCGGTGAAACTTGAAATTAAATTACGTTGAAATCCATTACCTATCGATAAGTCCAAAGGGTAATTTTGTCAGTAGTGCCGACAAAAAGTAGTGTAACATAATCTGAGGTAACATGTATGATAGGTATCCAAATAGCCAACTACCTCTCACTGAAAAGGTTTCTACTGATTTTTTTTGCTACGACAACTGTACTGTACTGGCCGCTAAGAATCGTTCGAAAATTACTGTGATGAATGAATGATGATATAAAGTAATAAAGAGGGCATATAACAATTAATCTATAGTACACGTTAGTAGTACAATGTGAATTGTAAAGAGGGCTCGTGTCCCATCGGAGACGCCGCTGTCGATGCTATCTGCGCCGCTCGGGATTCCACTCAACTACTGACGCACAGTATTGACCACTAAAATCGAACTACTAGTGCCCTCTCTTCTTGAACAAAGGTGTGAACACTGTCAGCGAGTCACGGGTTTGCCCCATACGACATATATTTTCAATACATTTCACTGACTCGACTGATGTATGGGAAAACGCTAACAGCGCATACTTTAACTGGCAGACACGGTTTTCATGTAAAACTTCTCAAGCAATCTACATAGGGTGAATTTCAAACTCCTTGGTATTGACCACTTGGAATAGTATCAAATTGACCACCACAGCATAGCCCTTATTAAAAGAAAAATACTACTACGCTACTAAATTATTCAATAATCACTTATTATTAATATACACAATGAAAGATCTAGCCAATATTGGCGAGAGAACATATAACTAGGTATCTACTATAGAATGAATGGATCAGCCGATTTCTTTTCGAATAATCTGAGATTCCTAAAATGTATGTAATCTGATTTTGATAATTTTGGCATTCATAGTTTATTCATTATAAAAGTATAATATATTAACCAACCAAAAATGTCGTCCGAAAGCGTAATCTTGTCTAAAATCTGCACTCATCTATGTAGGAATCAGACATCTATAGGTATAATTTTATTATACTGTTTTACTTACCTCCTTTCAACAAACTAGATCGACTGGAAAATAGCAAAACATGACTAGTAGGAACTCTATACTTACCTAACCTACTTGAAAATAAAATTACAATCGACCATTTCAATGTATCCGCACTACAGGCAAGAGAGTAGAGGATTTATTTCGCGAAATTGTTTATAGGGCCCGTGCGGGCGCAGCGTTATAGCGAAACACTTAACATTATTCAGGACCAACAATAGTCCGCGATACCTTACCGCGCTCCCAGGCTAACAGTCACGCTTTTCGGCTCTTCCTTGTGGAAATCTGCATAATGCAGGAGATGCATAATAGACTTTATACGTATTCAGTCTACAAAATGCATGCATAGAAGATGGAATGGAACTACAGAGATAATTGAACATGGACCTAGATGATGATTACGAAAGCATTTACTAAAATTATTCAATTAATGAGCGCTTTATGTACCTACTTAATAATGTAAATAGAGGTAAGCATTACTTTTTTTTTGTAAAATACTAATTGATTATTAGAGTCTGCACGAAACATTAGAATGGTGTTGAAGTTCAAAGTAGTCGTCGCAGCAGGGTGGCAGTCAGTATCCGTTTTCAAGAAGCTTACTTTAAAAGAGTTCTTTTTTATTTTAAAAATAGAACACTAATATGAATTAATAGATGCGTGCCTCGACTTATTTGTACGGAATAACGGCTACTGTCTAAATTTAGGAGAATAAACCAGATTTTTTACGCTCCAAATATTTGTTTTTCAACTGTGAAAAATTGCGTTTTCGACGGTTTGCGGTCTGTTTTTAAGCATTACGAATATGTTGGCATTATGTTTGACAAATCTTCGGTTTTTGTCTCTTATGCAGCTGTGGTAATGTTACACACGTGATTTTTGTTTTGTAATTATTTAGAACAAATCTTAAAAATATAGTTCACGAAACACAGAGCTCCTAAAGTACAATGCTAGGTATGATTAGGCAATGTTACATTATCCACCTAATAAACCAGTTTGACGTGTTTTTTTAAATAATTTTGCCTACCAACTGTATCGAACATTAATTTATGCTAGGGCACTCAATAAGTCAGAAACTGAAATCTTTACTTAGAAATCGCAGAGAGAATTCCACGTGAAAGCGATTGCCACCACACGCATCCCATATTTTGCGTGTGTAATAGGGTTCCCGACACTATAAATAAGACGTGTGAACAGTTACAAGTCATAGTATTAGTCATAAACAATGTAACAGAGGCGCTAAAATGTCAACATTGGTAATAAAACTACGAATTTGGGAAAGTTACATCAGACACATTAATCATCATTATTTATTTCAACTTTTATATTTGAGGAACAACGAACAGAATTGATGTTCTTAGGGATCCTTAACTCGAAGGGGAAAACGGATCCTTATTGACTTATCCTTATTGCTATATATCCGGACTGTCTTTCTGTCCATCCGTCTGTCACGGAGGTTTAGCGCCTATACGAAATAAGATATAGTCTTCAATATTTTATAATACTATGTATTAACTTGACCCAAATCCGAATATTAACTTTAAATATATTTTTAAAGGGTTTTTAGAGAGGGTATAAATAAAGCGGTCGATAAAAATATTTTTTTGTATCCTTTCGTGTGGAGTATCGTTTTTAGAGCTCATCGAGTAGTGTACGAATACAATTTTCATAATTTTTTTCGTAGACCACTTGGTGGTTCTTTTACTATGTTATTTTAGACCACTTGGTGGTTGTTTTACTATGTTATTTTAGACCACTTGGTGGTTGTTTTACTATGTTATTTTAGACCACTTGGTGGTTCTTTTACTATGTTATTTTAGACCACTTGGTGGTTCTTTTACTATGTTATTTTAGACCACTTGGTGGTTCTTTTACTATGTTATTTTAGACCACTTGGTGGTTCTTTTACTATGTTATTTTAGACCACTTGGTGGTTCTTTTACTATGTTATTTTAGACCACTTTGTGGTTCTTTTACTATGTTATTTTAGACCACTTGGTGGTTCTTTTACTACGTTATTTTTATATAGGCATTTGGCAGGTAGGAATACCTATACACATATATACACTACAATTATGGCTAATACGGTATTAACCAATTTTTTTTATTGCATTCATAACTTACATGGAAATACTAAAGAAGGATCTAAAATTAGTTTGTTGATATCTCAACTAACATCAGAGATATTAATGGTTAAAGTTAGTATTATACATATGCTCTGTACCTTTCTAGCAAAACAGTCCTATATATGCAGCCAGGACCAGCTTGTATGGCGCTAGAGAACAGTCACGTCATAAAACTTATTGCCGTTTCTTTCTACTGTTCTGATTTTGGATTGTCTGTAGCTATTTTATTATTCAACGAATTTTAATTCTGTTTTCATATTTGACCATAAATTTATGGCTTAATCTTAATTTTTAAGAAATGCATTTTTTATTTGATACTTGGAAACTACCCACTGTTTTATTTCATCTCAATCGATTCTGGTTACTGAGTAGGTTCATATTTGTTTGAATGATTCGTACTTTTGGGACTAATACGATAGTATAAGATCACATGAAAGTAATCCTAAGCTAATATTAGCCGATCCGACATCGTTGTTTTTGTACGTCTAAATTATTTGGCACATTAGAGTTCCCCTCTCGGCTGAACCATCTAAGTTATCTCTTCGGCCCATCGGTTAATAATAAAGTGTTGACAGTCGACACGTGTTCCATAGCATCCTGATATATGCCACGGCTAATTATCTCGGAATTTCACTTGGTTTCTAACAACAATACTCGTGAAATCCGTAAACATTGAAACGTGTGATCAAGACGTTCGTGTTAGAAAATACGGTATAATTTGGTGTGCCTTTCAATAAGTATCTACTCGTATGTCGCAGTAGAAAACTATAGAAGTATGTATCTTACTTATTTCTGTTATAATATAGGTAGGTACTTGCTTACATATACTCGTATATATTCACGCTAAGCGCCTTGCTTGCTAATACAAGCTACTTATTTAATATTATCTGAAATAATAATTCAATATCAATAATCGCGTTGTTATAGAAGAATCACGCACATCACGACATAAAGGCATGACCACACCGGTCGTGTGGCACGTGCGTCTGTCGCGTGCCTTATTGTTTACAAGCTTCGTGACAAGACGACCCTTTGGGCGCTTTCGCCGCTTTTTAATCAATATCAAATGCTAATGATATCTTTTAATATTATATTTATTGGTTAACGTTACGCCAGTAGTGGGCGTTCAAAGCGTGCTCAGGTTGATAACTACGTAAGTATAATATCTACACATAATGTGAAGGCTTTTTTTGTAGATTATTTATAATATTTAAAACGATAATGAGATTCACGCAGTTCCGCTGAAAAATCAACATAAAAAGTGCCCATAAATCTTTCACGTTGTTAAAACATGAAAGTTGTTACCAAAACAGACCAACATTCTACATTTTATACAGGGTGGGCCAAGAATTCGTTAACATTTAAACCTAACACCCCGCGCTAATACAAGCCGCGCGGGGAGCGGGGAGGGGCGTTACCACTAGCTCGCTTCTCGGAAATTTAGTCGCAATGTATCGCTTCACGGGGCCGCAGCGCGCTTATTGTGTGAAACAATTTTATTTAAACAACAGTTCGCTCATTACAGTGAGACGCTTATTTCGCGTTGAATACGACTTACACGATTTAAATCAGTGTCCGAGTGCTCCATTAATAAAGAAATGGGTTAAGAAGTTCGAAGAGACGGGATCTACACTAAACGTGAAGCAAACCGGCGGCCCACGGACTTCTCGGAGCGAAGAGAACGTGCAGCGAGTTTCCGCATCAGTTCGACGTGATCCAAATTTATCGACGCGCAAACGTTCGGCTGAATTAGGACTATCCCGAACATCATTGCGCCGTATTTTGAAATTAGACATGAAATTACATCCATATAAGATCCAGTTAGTGCAGGAATTAAAACCTAATGATTTAAATTTGCGCAAGTCGTATGCCGAAACAATGTTAGATCGATTCAATAATTTTGATAACCTCTTATTTTCCGACGAAGCCCATTTCCACCTCAACGGACACGTAAACAAACAGAATTGCAGGTATTGGAGCAGCGAAAATCCCAAATCTAAACACGCGAGGCCACTTCATTCTCCCAAGGTAACGGTATGGGCTGCAATTTCAGCAAAAGGAATTATTGGGCCCTACTTTTTCGAAGATTCTCGCGGCCGTTCGGTTACTGTGAATTCTGCTGAGTATGTGAAAATGTTACGGGAGTTCCTGGCACCGAAGCTACTGGAATTTGCTGGCTACAACCGTAACACATGGTTTCAGCAAGATGGAGCCACTTGTCACACATCCAACGAGTCCCTGCCGGTAGTAAAAGAAATGTTTCCGGAAAAGCTGATTTCCAGACGAGGCGACATCCCATGGCCACCCAGGAGTCCAGATTTAACGCCAGCAGACTTCTTTTTATGGGGTTATTTGAAGAGTCGTGTTTACACCCATAAACCAAAAACACTACGTGAACTAAAGGAAAAAATTAGTGAAGAAATGTCAGCGATCTCGCGGTCTCTTTGTCGACGAGTATTCGAAAATTTCGGTGTTCGCTTAGAAGAGTGCAAAAATCGAAACGGTGGTCATTTAGATGATGTTATTTTTAAAAAATAAATTCCAAATAACTAACTTTCTTGTAAATAAACAATTTTAAAAATATGTCAAATGGTTTTCTTTATATGATTTTTTCAATTGTTAACTAATTCATGGCCCACCCTGTACTATTATCTTTAGGCTTCCAAGTTTGCTTATAATTCTGGCCAAATTAGTGACATTATTTGTACAATGACTTTTAGAATTTCACAAAAAAAAAATCGTTTCTCCATACTTTTTTGTACGATTAACGGATCGATTTGTAAGTAAATCTTTCGCTTTAATGTTTCGGTTTATTGTTGTATTATAAACACCGTAGATAATAAGCAGAAGACGTACGTTTGAATTTAGATTGAAAACTTAGAACGCTTCATGCATCGGGTAGGTGCTTAGGTTAGGTATATGTTTTAATTATCTTGAGGTAGTGTAGGTTGGAAGCCACAGTTCAGTGCTCATATATCATAAGTTGGTATGGCCATTATATGCAGGGCCCTGTCTGCGAAATGGTTGTAAATTCTGGATGTAATTTCCTTTTGGTGCAATGCAATTTAGTATTGGGTCGATTTGCAATGTTTAAAGCTGAGCTGAGTTTATATTCCCAAACACCCTGTTAGCATTTTCGATCGTGAAGTGATCAATGGTAAGTTCGCTCTATTTAACGACCGTTTTTGGTGGGGCTATCAAATTAATTCTTCTACTGTAGAAATCATTAATCAAAGTAAATAACTAAGTACAAGTAGATACCATTCACAACACTTTTGATTACACACGCAAAATAAATGTAAATGTAATTAAACCTATGTCACAATATGTGTGTGGTATAGCTCCGTGTAATTTAATCGCTATTTGCAAGTAAATCCGTGTGCCTACTACGTGACAAGGTTGTTGTACTGTCGAAGAAAGTTGAGCTTGATCACTTCAAGAACGGTTATTGTTTGTAAAACCCAGCGCGACCATAGATGAATAAAAAACGTCATATTCTTCTGATTAAACTATATAAAAATTAGACATGAAATTACATTGACATACTATGTTACAGTCTTCTGCAGGGTATCAGGGTAATCGCATTCTTTCCACGAGATAAAAATATCCATGAATTGAAACAAGTAAATGGAAATAAATTCTATTTGCAAAATAATATTTTGACTTCTTCTTAAATACTAATCAATACCCGTAGTTAGATAGTTTTGTAATGGTTGGTGTAACGTCGATAACAAATTATCCGAATATTAAAGTCTTCCCTTAGGTACACTCATAAATACTTTTGTATGTATGAACGTGAACAGACAGATGGTTATTTTGCAGATATATTGCACTAACTTTTTTGCTGACAGTACTAGCAGTAGAGTCGTTGGTCGCTGTCGTGAGTTCAAATAATAAGTACGAGCAAATAATTGTAATGTCCAGTGTTCGAAGTCACACGGCTTGCTCGCGTCACCTCACTTCACTACCCTTTATAATTAAATAGTTACGTACCACACGATATCGATAAATTAATATTTGATTTCTGGAGATGAAGATTTTTTAAATTTATTTATTTATTGTTCAATACATACAAAGTTACATGGTCGGTACATAAACTGTATCCCATTAGGCAAAACCTTAAAAGGTTTGTATGCCGATAGGAAGTTCGCCAGTATAGTAGTTAAACTATTACATATCATAATATAACTAAGATAACCTATAATATGAAGCTAGTATCATTTTCTATATAAATAAACCTACTAAAATCGAGGACCAGTGGAAGTACACGAACTGCTATTTGCGAATACAATATGCTGTCATGATTATGAAGTTAATGTCATATTTTATTAATAATGAACTTATTATATTTCTGCTTCTAGTACGAGTATATGAACGTATAATTACGAAATTGTTGTAGCTCAAGTTCAAGAAGTTTATATTTTGGAATGTGTTGAATCTGGTATGGTCCTATAATGGGCCGTAGCCTCAGAAATACAAATAGATTAAAAATAGACTAGTTGTCAAATAAAATAGATCATTCTCATACCTACCTGCGAAAATCAACGACAATGATACAATTGGGGGATAGAGGTCGTAGGTATCCTAGCTTAGGTGCCATTACTGTCAGAAACTGATCGTGTAAGTTAAGCAACGTTGGGCGCGATCAGCCAGTACCAGCATGGTCCAGGTCTGCGCCCCTCCGTACCTCGGAGAAAACATTAAAACTTGACCTTAGGCTATGACATGACTACTCACAGGCTTACTGGCGGCCTGAACAACTCTGACAGTAAAATAAACAAATTACAAAATGGAAATCGATAAAATTGTACGGAATCCCATCACTAAAGTAGTTACTTCTCGGTAGTGAGTCCTTGGCCTTATAATTAAGGACTTTGTAACGAGGAGGGCCATTAGTCGATGTGTTACTGTCCTAATGTTCTATCGTATTTATTCGTATTGTGGAGCGAACATCGAGAATTAAAGTATAATATTCTGATTCTCATATTCCCATATAATTTAGTTACTGGTCTCATAATGACTTACCTTACTTAAATGAATTTCTGATAATAAGATATAACTTCAAAATAAAATAATTATGAAGGCATATCCTTATTATTGCAAGCAATGACCACTTGTCGTGATAGATTTGGAGGAACTTTTTTGGAAAAATTATAATAAAAATAGGTACCTTTATGGAAAACATTGTTGTTGTAACCTATACTTACCTAAGCCGTGTGGTGTGTAGGGTCTCCCCTTTAGGTGTTCTTTAAATCCTTGAGGAACTTTATCACTTATCAAGAAAAAACCCAGACATCCTTGGAATCAGTCAATGTTTACGTCTAATTTCGTCATAATTGAAAGGAATTTCGAGGCGACCGCTGTCTGCTACTTCCTAAACATTACCGAAACCGATTATAACAATAACGAAAAGCTGCCAATGCAAATGTGCGCACACGCACAATGGTAAATCAAAATGTGCAACCGCAAAATGACGCAGATTGTGCATAGCACGCTCTCTGTGCAATTGACGTGACGCCACGGAAATACACCTTTTGGTGCATTTCGGTGATAACAATCGCATGCACCGTTGCACATAAGGACAATTTGTGTGTCATTTTTTTTGTCGTACGTGTATAGGTTTTTGGGAACTTAAAATGACTTATGTTTTAGTTTTTTGTATTCGTATGGCGGTTAGAATTATACACAGAATAACAGTACTATTATGAGTCAGCCCTTATCTGATAATATGAAACACTTACTGTTGTTTGCTAAGTTGGCTCTCAGAGCTACCCTTCCCTTTTCTTAGTGACCCTAACGAGGCTGACATGGTCACCTTGTCGTGTACCAAAGCCTCTACACAGAGAGTTAAAAAAACAGTACAAGAATGTCACAAACAAATATTCAGGTTTTAGTTAACAAATAAGTATCGTATAGGCCGACCGGACGTATAATATAATAGAGTACACTGGAATTTCATATCGACTAATTTTTTCATAGCGATCTCCATAACAAAGATTATAAAAATACCAATATGGCACCCCCTTGACAACTCTGTTATAAGCCCGGTCGGCCTTTACAACAAAGCAAATTGTTTTTACGAAATTTGACATTTTGACTACTATATTGCTTGTTTGACCTCACCCGCAATGTCAATATAAATCCAACAAAAATCCACAAAGTTGATCCAAATCGTTTCAGCTTAGGAAATTCGCAATTCGTTATGACTCTCCATACAATTGCATCTATGTAAAGAAAAAAAAGAAAGAAATTAATTTCCAATAGCGCACACATACAAACAATTAGGTACAGTTTTTTTAAATTAAATATATTATAATAATAAATAAACAAATTTTGATTAAATGGTTTAATTTTTAATCAAAATAAAATAAAACTAAAATAAATGCTTAAGCTAAAATTACAAAATACCTAACTATTTTACAAATAAAATACCTGACCTAGGTCGCTCCCTGCAGGCAGTGTCCCGAGGAGGCTGGCGGCGTTGCCCCGCTGTATAGCGAGGCTTATACGCTGAGCGAAGTAGAGGCCAGCCTTCTGGTCCCGGGATGTCTCTACGAGGCGCTTGGCTATTTTCCCGTAGAGGCAGTGGGCTCCAGGCCCCCACGGCCCTAAGGTCTCCAACCCGAACGGCGCAAATATGCAATTACCACCCAGGCCCGCATATTTACGCCGCTTGAGGTTCTCCGCAGATGCTGCTGCTGAGCCGGCCTTCGCCGCCGTGGCTGCAAGGTGGGACGGGGCAAGGGTGTCGACGCAGGTAGCGTCCCACACCAGAGACCGTCCCAGCTTGATTGGTTTGATTTAAGAAGTGGAAATGTTATTAGTTTATTACAGTAATTTTGATGGTTAAAAATAATGATGTGGACATTGTTCAAAAGATGTTACATTATTACCATTTTTCGACGGGTTTGGTAACAAAAGCAATTAAGTTTGATGAAGGTGGTGGTGGTATCTCGTGATTGCTTCCGATACATCGCGAAATGTTCGATTAGAAAACTAAAATTTAATTTTAATAATTTCGAAAACTTGTTCTGGTTATCGATGGCTTGCCCTGTAAGATTTTCTTTCATGATTCGAAAAGTTTTTCCCAATCACCAGTAGAACAGAGTGCCAATTATTTTGTTAGACCGTTTTAAACTAGTCAGTGAGCACATTCGTAGTAATGTAGGCACAATCGGAAACGGAGCTAGAAACGGCATATGTCGGCGAAGGAAAGGGTTGAATCGCCTTTGACACCTTCGCGCCGCGCCGGCCTATTGTGCCCTGTCGAATTTGTGGAAAAAATGCAACGCACCCGCTGCGGCCGGTTGCGTCGTAGATTATACGCAGGGACGGATTTGGTATCTACTATTTCTAACATTTAAAAGTTTTAGAAAAGGTTACTGATGCAGTTTTCAATTATTAGTTTAAAAGTGTAATAAGCAAGTAAGTACTTAAAGAATGGGCACTTTAGTCTAGGAGCCATCTCAAGATTGTACATTTAGTGATATTTCGAAGGTCTTTAAAATTGTAACTGGACATATACTATGCTATACATTAAGTACTGTATTGTGTCAATGTAAAACATATGAATTCACAGTGTTTAGTGTTAACTGTATTACTGTGCAATTTTTTGTAATAATAGATTCAAAATAAATATGACTGAGGCAGACAACATTTTCAGATAAAGTATATTTTTAACAATTATTCTATCAGCTGTAACGAGAAAAATGTTATATCAAATGATAGCTCTGCATGGGCCAGTTCTTAGACGCCAGACATAGATAAATAACATTTTCTATTAAAAGCGAGTGTTTATTATAGGAATCGTACAAAAATTAGATACACAGATTATACAGAGCAGACGACGCCAACGCCGAGCATACGTGAAATACGTATGCCCAGATAGATATTCGTGGCGCTCTTCTCTCTGCCTACCCCGCTAGGGATATAGCGTGAAGTTATGAATTGTATGTACAAAAAATTGCAACATATGTCAAACGATATATCAAGTGAAAGCTCTATCTAACCAAGCATAGTTATTCTTTGGCGAAATTGTTGAGGATACTGGTGGGTACTGGATACTGGACAGAGATAGACAACATTTTCCACTTACTTTGTTATTTATACCTAAAACATTTATGCTTCCTCCCGACTACAAGATATTAGATGCAAGTAAGTAGGTAGGTATATAATACATAATAGGGTAGTTTCCAAGTAACAAATAATAAAAGCATTTCTTAAAAATTAAGAAATAGACATAAATTGATGGTCAAGTTGAGAACAGAATTAAAATTCGTTCAAAAATAAACTAACTACAGGCAATCAAATATCAGAACGGTAGAACGAAACGGCAATAAGTTTTATGACGTAACTGTTCTCTAGCGCCATACAAGCAGGTCCTGGCTGCATATAAAGGACTGTTTTGCTAGAAAGGGACAGATCATCTGTTCAATACTAACTTTAACCATTCATATATCTGATATTAGTTGAGATATCAACAAACTAATTTTAGATCTTTTTTTAGTATGTCCATGTAATGGATTGCTGGAACCTAAAACCGTCCCAGGCGTGGGCTAGTGGTGCGGCATACGTTATGTTATTATTTTATTAGACGCAACGTCCGTCACGCTGTATGTTAATGTGAACACACCCGTTGTCCACAATGGCACACGATGTTCTATTCACGATTAGTGTTGTACAAGACTTATTGAGTCGTTTCGTCTCTATACTAATTAATGTATGCCTATTAAAATTTCAAACATGTATCGTAGACTTGTAGGTACCAATTTGTGCATTATTACTGTTCACATAAAATGATAAAATGTATGTTTTTTGTATTTAGATTGATCGGATTATTTTCTTAGGTACTTACTTACCTAAACTTACATATTTTTTTGCTAAAATGTACGCCATAAAACACCTACCTATTAATGGCGTCCTAATGACGCAGTTTTTTAGTTCCTGGTCGGGGTAAAGTACATAAAGAAGGAAAAAAATGATTCTATGCTAGATAAGGTAGAGATAATTTAAAGCTACAGCTAATTTAAGTAAATGATAGAATTAAGTCATTTAGAGTTCACAAATACTATAAAGTTTCCACCCTGTATAAAAGCATGATTACCGAACCTTCGGTCCGTTACATTTAAGGGTTGTGACAAAAAAAGAAAAGATTTCTATCGAATGCTGGACTTCCGAAATTGTTTGGTCGGCGTTGTTAGTGAAGGAGCCACAAGTTGGTTGGCTCTGTCTTTTACTCCAGTCTTCTCTCTTTATAAATGCCTCTTAGTAAATGAGATCCATCTCTGTCTCTGTCTCTAATACTGAACAGAAAATCTTAAAATTTTGCAGAGCAAATCCTCAAATTTTGCAGGTCAAATACGGACCGAGTTTGAATTACAGCCAGATTAAAAATAAAACCAGGATCCGTGACCAATGACTATACAAAACGGTCACGGTCTAACTGCGTAATTATTTATATTGTTCAATAAATGAAATTACATACAAATTACAAATTACATTTTAATAAAAAAAAGTATGTGTATAAGTAAAAGCAAAATGTGGCTTGCACACTGTTTTTATAAGGAATAGAATAAACTGAAATACGTATCACATTACGCATAAAACCGTCCAACGTCTTGAAATTATACTCGGAATTATAGGGGCAGTATAATTTTGAGAGCCACTGTTCACCCCTTCCGTTGCATCCCTTTACGATTTGACGACGCAACAAACAATTTGCCTTGTGGCCCACTATAAAACAATATAATAACCGTTGGTTGATCGCAATCTTGTAACTTGTGTAGTAGGCGACAACCTCGGAATACGGTTGCTAAGGAGTTGCTAAGTAAATTAAAGGCAAGTCAAGCGGACCGCTTACGGCGTTGCCGTCCGTCGTGTCTGACTAGAAACGAATCTTGACGTTCGCTTTGATATCGAACATACATGGTTCGTAAGGAAAGGTTTATTTGGGTACTATGCGACAGTGTTCAGTTCCGAAAAAGCTATGGACATAATCCAGATTTGGTTTATTTTAAAGAGAGCTCATAACTCAAAGACGCCAAGTTTGTTGTGGCCCTTAGCACGGTGATGGGAATTGCATCGAATGTTAGATATAAATATCGGTAGATTATAATTACAATAAGGCACGAGGATCTTCGGGAACGTTCTCACTTCTTCTATTCTATGTTCTATTTGATAGAATCTATAAAGTAGATCAATGTGGAATAGCGATATAAGCGATAAAATGCCTTTTAGAATGGAAACTCAACTTTGGCACTTTTTCTATTCTATACAGAATCGAGCGGCAAATAGAACCCTGTGAACGGCAGTCACAGCGTAGATATACTCGTAGAATAAACACTGATAACGCCACAATTCCTTTCTATCTATGCGATAATCATAAAATATGTGTATCCAAAATATGTGTCACATTACTAGAAACCCGCGCATTCCGATGTTGTTGTCTGTAAAATCAATGTATTTTAGTCACTGAGCTTTAAATCAAATGAAATGAACCTGAAATGACCACTTGCAGGTTGACTCATTAGTCATTATAGATTGCTGAAAAACTTTTTTTTATAAAATTCGTAAAAAATAAACTATTATGTCAAATAAATTATGATTTAAACTGATAAACTGATCGAAGATACCGAAATAAATTGCATCTCGAATTATTTCAGTTATGTATGCCGAATCGCCATATGTAAAGCATTTTCGACCACAAGTTAACCTACCAAAAACTTTTTTAAATCTGTAATAAACGCTAGTACATAGGGCTAATATTACATGGAAGCGTATAAGTAGGTACATTATTTAGTGGTGGACTGTACGTAGCTCTGCGTACGCGTTCCGATCACCTGGCGAACAGATTGCGTGCGCAGGCAGTATGCAGGTGCGCGCGCGCGTATTGCGTCTGATTTACTCACAAACGCCTGCACATAAAAGATCGCAACGTGAAAATCGGAACCATAAAATATGGAAACCAACTGTCGTAAACATTTCCATCGTCGATCGATGGTATTGGGAATTATTATTTACATTTAACGTTCAGATATCTACTTATTGTTTCTATTATTTATCTAGAATTTAGGGACCTCCAAGTCTTCACTGTTTCAGAGCAAACAAGGATCAGTGAGAGGTATAGGTTCCACAAAATTGGTACCGCTTAAGCCTACTGCAAACCGAAATTACGCTATGTGTCTACGACTCATATGACCGTACGCACTGTCCTTAACAACATAAATTTATGGCTAACTTTGACCTTCTTCCTCATCTCTCGTGATTATTTTAGCCAAATACATTTCACTTCAAAATGAGCTTTATTTATCGATGATTTCAACGACACTGTATGTTTTTACATAACTTTAAAATTAACTGAGTATTAGCTTTTGAAAGGTGAGCAAAAAGTGTGACATTCTTTGCACTAACACCCAGACTTCCATACTTCACGACTTATAAGATTATTTCATTTAAAAAGCTCTAGATTCGAAGGAATAGTTTTGCTATTCGACGTTAGATGGCGCTAGTTGTATTGATAAGATTAAAAATAACTTTTTCTCCATGATGCTCGGAAATGTGATCATTACGTTACATTCAAATTTTTAAGTTTGGAAGTGGGTCGTTCCTGGATCAAAGCTAAATAAGTATTTAAAAACAATACCCAAGGTTTATTTCAGTGCCTAATTCAAGATAATAAGTAGGTAGATTATGATAAATAAACATTTACGCCCCACTCCTACGAGTGGGACGTAAATAATTCAGTTAAACCATAATGGTGTAATGAGATGCAATTAAATATTCTTAAATTTCTCTTAAAGAAAACTCACCACCACCAGCAAGGAGATTTAATACGAGTACCTTTCATGAAAACTTAGAACTACAAATTAAATATTATTGCTTGAATTTTGTCAATCAACCTAAATATTGTATATTATTTATAACTTAAATACTGAAACTTGCTAAATGAAATTAAATATGCCTCATTATAAAAGCTCGTGTCAATAATTGTGATACCTACTGTACAGTATGTAAACTAACTGATGGAAGATATGATTAGACTCAAATAATATACTGTTGCACAGGTTTTTACTGTATTTTATTAATTACGACCGGTTTCGTAATTAATAAAATACAGTAAAAACCTGTAAAATACAGTAAAATACTGTTTCAGTATACTATTTGAGTCTAATCATGTACTACAAGTTTCACCAAGTACCAACAACCGCAAGTATTAACCATTTGATGGAAGATATTTTAAGGGATCATAGTGCCCATGAATATAAGAATTTTTACAAAAAATAATAATGCATTAAAAAAAATTCGACTTCCCATACATTGGTCACGTGACCGATAGATTTGTATGAAGTGTCACAATTTTTTTTGGGAATTACGGTTTTTTTCGTGAATGTTGCTCATTAATAAGAGCAACTTTCACGAAAAAAAAGTACCCATTAATAAGGGTACTTTCATCCCATAAAATATTTTCTATCAGTTAGTTTACATATAAAGTGAGTGACAAATGAAGAGGTACTGACGAGAGTAAAAGAAAAGAGAAACATCTTAAAGGCTATTGAAAATAGAAGGGGAAATATGGTGGGCCACCTTATACGACACGACGAATACATAAGAAACCTTATAGAAGGAAAAGTTGAAGGCAAGCGGGGAAGAGGAAGACCGAGGATAAGCTACTTCGATCAAATCAAAGAGAAGGCTGGCGTTGCGTCGTATAAGGAGGTCAAGGAAAGGGCCCTAGACAGGACACAGTGGCGTTTACTACACCGACAAGAGCATAGCTCTTAAACCTACCCCTCGCTCGTATACCTACCCCGTGCTCGTATACCTACCCCTAGGTCTGTAGATAACACTCATCAAGATCTTGAACGTGCATTAAATAAAGTAATTTTCTTAAACCTCACAGGTGAAATATTTTAAAGTCCCTTTTTAATTGACTTGCTGTCTAACGGCGGGCTCGGTTATCTTTGTGATTATCAAAATTATTACAATTCACTTGCACTTGAATATCTACCTTATAGCAGAAGCGGTAAGGACATTATTGTGGCGTGAGACAAGAAAAGGCTGTGTTTCGAGCTTTTATCACGGGAAGTGAGCTCATGTAATGCGGAGTAGAGTGCATTTTTCTTCAAAACTTACTTTGTGACAATTATCCAATTTAATACTGGCATTAATTTTAGTTACTACGTCAGCAAAGACTGATGTTAGTGGTGAGATTCGAGGAAATCACAGCATAATGATGGTAATGCAGCAGAGAGAAGCAGAGTAAACTCTCGACTTGTGATTTTATAAGGCTAGTAATTAATTTATTTTATTCTAGTCGGAGTAAGAATAAACAGGAGCTGGTCCTCTGTCTAGGATGATTTGGTCAAATTAAAATTAAGGTTGTACACTATTGTATTGTATTAGAAAATAAATTTGATTTAGCTACTAGTATAATTATACTTTATACTTCAATAGATTAAGAAATACATACCAACATATGACTTAATCTGCCATGGCTATCTGCTGATCCTAATAAGTATACTAAAATAAAAATATAGGCATACATTTTTATTTAATAACTCTAAATTAAAAATATAAGAAACCCCCGACGTACCATTGTGGAGACCCTCTTACTTTATTCTGGTTATCATCAGATCCTCAAGGTTCCAAATGCGGGAAGGTCAACACTTTACCTTAAACTCGACTTAAACCACCTGACTGTTACCGTTCCAGAGATCCCGTCATACTCAAACATCCCAAGATACCTGAATATTTGAGCTCATATTCGAACCATCTAGCTATTATTACCGATCCCATCTGACATCAAAGATACTCAAGATCTTGGAAACCACTGGTCATATTTTTATCAGACCTAGCTAAGAACACTCTCTAGAAAAGAAAATTCTCTATTAAATTTTAAAAAAACCGGGTTCTAATCGGACCAACAGACAAACAGACATACAGACGAACAGACATTTGAGTTAAATTTATAACGCCCTCCCTGGATCGGTCGGGGGCTTAGAGAATTAATAACTTTTATTTATTTATTTTAATTTAACACTTTAATTCACAAAAATAACTTCTCTAAGGTCGGGGGTTAAAAATAAGTAATTTACTCGTGAAACAATAAAAGATGCAGTTTGCTTAAATTTTTTGGCAAATGATAATAATTTATTTAAGTTTACAGATATAGGTACGTACATACACATAAGTGCGTCCATTCTACTAGGAGAGCATGAAAAAAATGACCGGAGCTTAGTGTTTAGCAAAAAACTAACAAGACCTCTAAAGTTCAAGGCCCGTACATTAAAGCGGGTAATATTCTTTTTTGTGGATTTACATGTGTGAAGAGTACAGACTGTAACAAAATACCTGCATTAAACTCTTGCAGGTGAGTCAAATTTATTTCATAATTTCGCAAAAACAAATTCAGTCCGCCATATTAATCTATAAGCTGATCAATCGGTGCTAACGCGAGTCGAAATTATTCTTTTGGCATATTTATTTGTTTATCTCCAAACTCTGTTTGTTGTACATACCAGTTATGTACGAGTCGCTAAAAAACTACTTTATGTACCGATTTTGATGCTTCCTGGTATAATAACCACATAATACTCGTAAAAGTGAGGATCTTTGTTTGATTGTTGTATGTAGGTAAGTTACCCTCATTCCAGGTAAGGTGAGAGAAGTCAGTTCATTTTTAGGGTTTCGTAGTGAGCGTCGGTGGCTCAGTGGCTAGGTCTCCGGACTCCCATGCGGGAGGTCCGGGCTCGAAACCATGCAATGCCATGTACCAGGGAGTTTTTCGTATTTTTCTAAGACTTACGTACATTTTCCGACTGCTCTAACGGGTGAAAGAAAACATCGTGAGGAGGCTTGCACACTGAGATGACCAGTGTGTCAAATGGTGTAGACATAAAAGCGCCTCGAGGGTCGAAGTATCGCTGGGGTTATTCCCGGCCCCCTATCGTAAGATAAGATAGGGTTCCGTAACAAACGATAAAAAAGAAACCCTTATAGTGAGACTTCGGTGTCCATCCGTCGGTATGTATGTATGTCACAGCTGTTTTTCTCAGTAATTAATTATTAATGCTATTTTGTATATAATTTTATGGACCGACTATAGTTTTGACTTATGGCCTAAAATGTGCAATAAAGATCATCCCCTCAACCCTTATCTTAGAAGATTGCAAGCTGAAAAAACTTAAATAATTCAGACAGATATTTTTTTATATTTTAGAACGAGGTTTTAAATTTTTTGAGAAATTAAAAAAAATATTATTTTTAATGGCGAAAAATCTTAAGTAATTACTACTAATAGAAGATATTCCGGGAAAAATTAAACAAAGTCTAAACATTTGAGGTTTTTGAGATATGTATTTCTTTTGAGAACAGAACCCCCAGTGGGCCAATCCGACTCGCAATTGGTCGGTTTTGCTTAAAATTATAAAAAAATATAGTCAGCTCTGGAATACATACATCTTGAAGAACTCTAGGAGACTTACTAGAATTAATAAAACTTTAAATAATAAGACGTTATGACCGATATCAATTCAATTTAAATCCAAATTGATGATATCATCAAGATTTTTTACAAGTAGTTATGTTATAATATAATTTATAATTGTAAGTTCTAATCTCTATTTGGATCTAAAATATATGTGAAGGACTGCACAATATACGTAATACTCATAGATATTAAGGTAATACCCATGTATCTCGTATATCCGTGATGCTACCGTAGTTATATCATTACTGTTAGGTGATACGTAAATCGTCGTGGTGAGCGTCGGTGGTCTAGTGGCTAGGACGTCGGACTTCCATGCAGGAGGTCCGGGTTCAAAACCATGCAATGCCATGTACCAATGAATTTTTCGGTTTTTTTTCGAAGACTTACGTACATTTACCGACTGCTCTAACGGTGAAGGAAAACGTCGTGAGGAAACCTGCATGTCTGAGGAAATTAAAAGTTTCCGAAGGCGTGTGAAATCCGCCAATCAGCACTGGGCCCGCTCGGTGGATCATGACACGTACCCCCTTGTGCAAGGGGGGGCCTGTGCCCCGATAGTGGGGACATTAATATGCTGATGATGATACGTAGATGACGTGAATCGTGTGTATCGAGATGAGTTTTGTTGCTGAGTCATTGACACAGCGGCCCAAAATGTACGTTGGTCACCAGTATCCCAATTGATTGGATTTTGATTAGGTTTTCACTTGGCTTATTGATGTATGTACAGTGTTACATTCTTATGTCCCACTAGCAATTAGTTCTATAGTTGTATCGAATTTTGAATTACAATCACAAGTACACGCGGGCGGATGTGGGGCAAAATGCTCAGATAAAGGAGCCTAATACATATCTGATCCCCGAATTATTAGCTGGAAATGAAAAGAAATATTCCGTATCCTAATACGAGATATTAAGTAATTAAACAGTGGCGATGCTCACCGGAACTGATAAGCCACCGGAAGCACAAGCCACGCCCCCTGCCGTGATGTTAAGGTTTTAAAAACTTGGGGTGGTGCCAAGGAGCTTTCAATTTTTAAAAGTTTCGATTAAGATCTCTTTCATACAGCCTCTAATTAAATATAAGCTGTTCGTGTTTATGACACTTAATTAAGTTTTTTATAAGAAATTGCACTGCACCTGAATTTAATTCAAATCAAAGTTGCGCTTGGCTGCATTTAGGTATTTGATTCAATGTTACATTATCTTTTGTCTATATTTATAAAAAATACTTTAGACAAATACTTTGGATGTCTAACGGTAGGTTAAAGGGGGTCATCCAAGAAAAATTGAGTAACGAAAAATATGTACTTTCGAGAGCTTTGTGTAACAAAAGTTTAACAGTTAGAAAAGTTCACTATCTTCAAAACCTAACCATCTTAAAGATCGATCTGACGACAAGAAAAAAAATATATGCTCAATCCCCTCTGGACTCCTTCTGGTGGCGTCATAGACCGCGCAAGTGAACACTGAAAATGAGATGTTGCGCGCTTAGCTCTTAATTTAAAGTGAGCTAGCATAGAAACTACTCGACGGATTTGGACCAAATAAACTGTATATTAAAGAATAGATAGAGTATACGCTACGGTTTGAAACCAAAAAATACAGTTTGCGATATTAATAAAGTTCTGACGTTGAATGCAAGTGAAAATCGAGAGAGAAAAAAAGGCTAAAATTAACAGATTAAATCCCGATTGCGACCGACCAAAACCACTTTCGGGAGCGGATAGGATACGTCTTCATCGTTTAAGAAAGAAAGAAGTCCAGAAAAATTATACCGGCTCGAACCAAGATAGTGAGCGCCGAACACGAAATGTAAATTCCTGATTTCATGAATTCAGTTTTATTATTTAATGAAACTATCAGTAGTTCTGCCCACCCCGATTTTTTTACAACATTATCTGAATTTTGATAAGAATGTATTTAATTCAACATCTCAAAATAAATTATATTGACTTACTCGTACATGTATTGAGTAACTACCAATACCTACTATTTATACACTCCTAAATAATACCACAGATAAAGCCCTAACATGTCCATGAAACAATCCATCACACTAAATAATCGTGACCTTTATGACTAAAATTGTATAAACGTTTATTTTTAATGTTTATTATAAACAAGGAGCTGTTATTTGTCCATTAAACCGCGCTCTTCTGTGATTCAGAGTTTTTGTCGTAATAGGCTATTCAAGTTTTTTGAACACTTGTTATGTTTAAACAAGGTGACAAGGTTTAAATATGTATAAGCTTTGAGGTTTTTTTATTAAATAAGGAGAGCAGACGAGCAAACGGGCCACCTGATGTTAAGTGGTCACCGTCGCCCATGGACATCTCACCTCACTGTATTAATATTAGATGGTTTTTTGATGGTGTTCAGCAGACCATCAGACATGATTTCAATATGTTCATCTTTGACTACATAATTATTTTCTTATAATTATAACTGTTTCGGTCATTGCTGTGTGTGAATTATAATTAAAGTATTAAAGTATGTATTATAATTAAATTAAAATAAAATTAAAAATTATAATGGAGATTTGACCACATAATCGTGTTGTGTCCCGCAACCAGCGCTCCATCTAGTATATTAGGCGAGACCTGAAAACCAGCGTGTGGCTGAGGTCTCGACATTTCATTCGACACATAGGTCAATACGTGTTATAGATATATATTGTTATATTGTTTATAGGTTAAGAATTATAATAAAATAACAATATTGTACCTTTTTAGGAATGAATAAATGCTCTTATATTTATTATTTTATTATTTATTACTTACTTTTTTTTTATGCGCTGCTGGCCTTGAGGCCTAAGATGGATTGCCTCATGTGCCGGAAATCACACTAGTTGTATTATGCAGCATTTATATTATTCTAAGGTGTAACTGCACAAAGTATATTAGTATATAGGCTCAACCCCTAGCGAAACTAGTAGCGAAACTATAGCGCCCAAAACCCGAAAATATTTTTTTCTCCTGCATTAGTATTAATTTAGAAAAAAAGGAAAAATGCTCGCGCACTTTTTTGATGTCACTGAATAATCGTCAAACGCGCGAGTTGACGCTTGATGTCTGCTTCGGATTTTATACTTAAAGGCAATGGTTTTACAGTTTATTATTCAGTGACATAAAAAAGTGCGCGAGCATTTTTCCATTTGGTCTGAACTGACGTAATACAGGAGAAATGATTTTTTTCGGGTATGGCGCCTAGTTTTTATTGAGACTTATTTGTATATATGCTTTAATAAAATATCTTGATATAGGTTTCGAATTTCATTTGCAAGTTGTGAAAAAAAGGCCAGAGAAATAGCTATATTTTCGTTAAAAGTGGACATTTTACGTCATGACCACTGATTTTCATATTATGAGAATATGTGCATACTCTAAATATTATTTAGAGTGTCGGCGTAATATTTTGTTCATGGATAATGTCATAATTTAAATTATTATTATTATAATGACCTGTGATCGGAGTAGGTAGGGCTCTTTCGGGTCAATGTCCTCAAAGGTTATATTAATATGGATATGATTTCGGGATCCCGTTTTTAGTTATCGAGCAAATGTTGTAAATTACTTTTATAAACCTCGCCCATACTCGGCGGATTACGATTTTTTAAAAATTTTGAACTTACGAAGAAGTTAAAACACTACCGTAGGTACACTAGCGCCATGAATCTTAAAAAAAATACAATACAAATATAACGTTAAAAATCTAAATAATATATTTATTCAATCCCGGAAATCCCGGGATTATTGGGCATACTTATCCATATTATGACCGTATGTGGCAAGTACCAAAAAGAACCCTACCTACTCCGATCATAGGTCATGACTTTTCATTATTATTACTATTTATTACTCATATCATATTAAAAATCAATACCCACATAAGTACAGTGGACACACTTCAAACTATACCCTTTAGTACAGTCGACCTTTGTCGCTGTAACTTATATGACACATTCATACGAATAATAACAAAATCTTACTGCGACAGGGTTCCAGATGTGTATAGCTTGATGTATCTTCCACTAGATGTCCAATGTTTTAATGTTCCGGAGTACGATGGTAATTTACCTTAATAGTGAGTTATTTGCCGTGCCGTGCAGCCTCCGATCCGAAGGCTGGACATTATTATCTTTATTAAAATAATAATGCATTCAATATGCACTTATGAAAAATGAATAAATGAATTGCTACAATATTAAAATAAACTCAAAAAGCAGCGCGCAAATGTCTGTCCATTTACTATATCAACCAGGCTGTGCCTTTTAATAAAAATCAATCAATTTTTTTAAAGCATAGCAATTTATAAGTGAAATTTAAGAATTATTATCTATATAATAGGTAACTAAATACGAATTTGAGAAATAAAAATTGTTTCATGACCTTGAGTGTCCTTTTTCTTAGTCAGGCCGGAAACTTTCGGACCTCACCTCGTATATACTATTACTATATATTTACTTTTTGACAGCAGTATAATATTATATCAAGTAATCTATAGATTTATTTTTATTGCAGGAAGAGAGGCAACACTATCAATATTTTCTCGTGGCAACACTATCAATATTGTCTCCTATATTTATTTTATGCCTATTATTTTTTTTTAAATATAACCAATAAAAAAAAGAACATCAAGAATGATTTGGCCCATGAGGGGATCGAACCCGCGACCTTCGCGTTATTAGCACGACGCTCTAACCAACTGAGCTAATGGGCCAGCTGAAACTTGTGCTGAAAATAGGCACCTGAAGCTTTCTATATATGAAAATAAAAGGATTTTCTGGGTTACAAAAAGTAATAAAATAAAATACAATAAAAGGAAGCAATCAATTTGGTTTCAACGTATTCTCGTGTCGCTAACATTCTAATCCAGGAGGTTAATCATATTATCAAATAATCCGTAATAGACATTGTATTTGATAGGTATTTTAACTGACGTATGTGTAACAGAGGATAAAAAGTCAATAATTCGTCGACTAATAGTCTGGTGTGCAAATAGTAATGTTTGCAATCTGATAGCGCTTAGCGGTACATATACTTACTTAGAGCGATAACTTGCCAGCCAGGCAACCTGTTGATTTTTGGAGAGACCGCGATCGCTTGGACCTGCAGTCTAGGATGAGGTTATGTAAATTGTATCGGTTGGTAAATGAACAACTTTTATATTATAAATAGTACTTAAGAAACTTTTTGGGTTGCATTTAAATACTTTTGTTCCTCAACGAAAATATTTTTGTGAGTTTCTTGCAGTCGTAGAATAGTGATTTGATTATGTATTCATATGCTTACGACCGACCGTACCGTACGATAAACGCGACCGGCCTTTCGGATCGGACACTATTACTTTTGATATATAAGTAAGTACTGTACGTAAGTACAGTATGTTCTGAATCAGCGACTCAAATAATTAATGCATGTTTTGCGCCGGATTCGCAAGACGTCACTTTCCTATGCAGGCATGTAATTACCAAAGATGGGCTTGTGTGAAATGCGATGTTCCCAGACAAGCGATGTCGCGATAATCGCCACGGCAGATCGCGTGCGCCCGCGCACCCGCCCGGCTTACGCTGGCCTCTGTTTTATTTAATAGTTTTCTGTGTCAGCCCGTTGCAATGTCTAGAAAATCTCGTTCAACGACGATTTTCGATATTTCCCATTCTATACACCACAAACAATAGACCTAGGGTGCATACTTATCCTGTATTTTGCAGTCGCATATTAACACAATATGCGACTGCAAAATACATAACAATATTAAATCACCATCAGCTCATGTCATTCCATTTCAGTGTATAAGCCTTCTTCTTCATATATATATATATATATATATATATATATATATATAGGTATAGTCTTCTTCTTCATATATATATATATATATATATATATATATATATATATATAGGTATAGTCTTCTTTACCACCATCTTGCAATCGTGTGCAAATCGTTTCGTTTTTAAGTATGTTTTGATTTATATTTATCATACTTTTTTACAGGTCTAATTAAACTGGCACCTCCTACATATAGCTGGGTGTGTTACACGTTACGTGTAGAGGAAGGAGACCTTGGATATTGCCTCGGGTTCATTTTTATGTACATGTAATTAGGCTCTTCCTTTATGTACACAAAATTAACTTAATATTGGCATCCTTTACTTTAAGTATCTGCGTATTAACCAGCGGGTGAGGAAGTATCTCAGGATGCAAGTATAAAAACTGTCTCTATTCTCAAGGCCTTTATGAAAATAATAACTGGGATTAAGGACAACTACTTACCTATATACGTAATGCAGCATTCACACCTGCTTTATAATAATGTGCATGTGAGAAATGAATAAATATGTATATATATTTATACATATAATGTACGATAACTATATATAACTATAGACGAGGGAGATAATGAACCGATTAAAAGGCTGGTAGACTTAGTGGAAATAGTGATATCTTAAATGATAGATGTGGTAGAAGCTTACAAGAGGACTGTGACAAAAGGAATGAAATAAGACAAAAGAAAAAAATATGAAAGACATACAATGAAGTTATAAAAAGAACAGCACATGAAACAAAGTTGGCACAGCCAGTAACAAACGTTACATAAATAAATTTTTAATACCTAGATATGATCTTCCTAAATTGTGCTTAGCTAAAAGTGTGTAACATTCTAACTCATTGCTTGCACCTCGAAAAAAATACTGAATAGACTTTAATGCGGTTTTAAATGTTAGATAGTTTATAAAGCTAGGCACATACGGGAATCATCGTGTTACGGCAACCGGGGGCTGAACAATAATGGCATCGCATATTATACCAACTCGACGCGATCCCGGCACGAACTCAATTCAGAGCAAAGCATTGAAATGTCAGCTTTATATCGTACTACATACAGTAGGTTATCAAAATTCAAAAGTAGAATGTGAAGTAGTTGTCGATTAGTCGTCAACGCGTGGACCACTCGTCGACAACTACTTCACTTGAATTTTGAAAACCTACTGTATGTTATACGATATAACGCTCACATTTCAATACTTTGCTCTGAGTTGAGTTCTTGTTGGATTCGCGTCGAGTCGCTGCAATGTGCGATGGCCTTAAAAGACACCCGCACTGACAAAAAGAGATAACCAAACTATTTAACAAATTAACCTTGATTTGAAATTAGCGAAATTTGTTCACTGCAAGTAAATGTGGCTTTGGTTGGTTACATATTAAATTCGTTACAAATAGTTTGACGATCTGCGAAAGGTGGCTGGCAGCGACTAGATGAGAAGAGCCGAAGATCGGGCTCAATGGCGCGCCCTGGGAGACGCCTATGTCCAGCACTGACTGGAGTAGGCTGCTGATGAAATAGTTTTGCAGTCACCGTTTTCAAGTTACAGGTAGTCATAGCATTGGTTATATATAACGAAACATTTTTCTCAGGGCGGACAAGTCGCAGGTGAAGGCCAAAATTTATTTTCGATAACCATTTTAGCGATAACTTAGGTCATATCTACAAAATAACACTCGAAACGTAGGAAATTTGACAGAGCTACCTGTTCAAACATTCTAAGCACAGTGTGTACGATACAATACGATTTAATCGATTGCCTTACTTCCGATCACGAATTATTTGCGACTTCTGTTACCTGATCGGCGCCTGTCTTATCGTTACAATATTTGTTTGCACCGAAAATGTACTCGGACTTTTACACACGCCGAATTGGGGCGATTTATTGGGAGATATAGTAGGTACGTAGACATGTTGTAAAGACACGTTTAATCTATATGAAAATAACTTATTTAACTTTTGACAGCGATATAAGTAAACCGAGCGATATACTAAGTATTAGATAGAGTACTTATGTTGAACTTTATCTCTTACATCAGAGACTAGTTAAGTGGTGAACATTTTTGACAATAAGGTTTTTAAGAATAAGACAAATTAAACACGGGCAGTACATTATATGTATGAAATACAAGTATAATATGTTAAAATAACATTTCGGCAGATATTGGACCTGTTAGTGGCTTAGTTATTAGGATTTAATTAAAAAGATTCAAAGGAAATTGATTTGGGTATGACTCTATAGGAGTCAACCTGTGGAGGTAACACCCTTTTATCTTATTCTGCCGCAAACGAGCAATTCTTGCATTGCTGTGTTCCGGTTTGAAGGGTAACAGGGCCAGACAAGTTCTCAAGGTCAGTAGCGCATCGAAAATCCTCTAATAACATTATTGTGAGGTAAGATGATTATGGGTGATAGTGATAACTTATTGCTTACCATCAAGTGGACAGTTTGCTCATCTGCTCTCCTAATAAAATAAAATAGTAGACAATATAATAAAAAAGTAGTATACCATAGCTAAAGAAAAACGTTGGTTCACAAGTGCTTAGCATAAAATTCGAATAGAGATGTCACTCTATTAACACAGCTGCACAGAATATTTGCCGCCGCTCTTCCGGCAGACAGATCTGTGTCAGGTCAACATTCATTGCGGGTGCGAACAAAGCTAAACACGACTTCATTAATAAACTTGTGTTTACTCACCTATTGAAGTGCATGGAAAGCTTACGTTAAATATTAAAACGCTGCTCTTAAAAATATTCCTCTATTTTCAGAACTTAGGTATTTCATTTGTTTAGCTAACGCACCAACATAAAATCATAACAACACTAGATAATAGTAAAATACTTATTTGTCGCCATCCTGAAACAACATATTAATTAAAAACATACATTATCTTATCGTAAATCGTTTATCCACTTTTTAATGTGTTTTACGAATGTAATGTAAATAAAAAATGCAAAAGGCAGAACTAAGGAAAGAAACAACAGTATAAATAGGAAAAGCATTTATAAATGTCCAACGATATGAAATGCATATTTAATGTTCGATCTTAAAAAACAATTACTACATTCATTTTGCAATTAATCAATCGGTCGTCGTGGCTCACGCATTCAGCGCTTGTGTTGCTTTACGTTCCAGTGGTAGTCCAACATCATACCATCGACCAGCCTTTTGACCAGCCTTCATTAAAGTAGGATAGATAATGCAGCGCAAAGCGCATTTATCATTTACGTTGAGAGATAATATGTGAACTGAGCTAGTGCTGACGTGACTCGATATCGATAAAGTAACAGCTACTTTTGCGAAATCTTATATTCTGAGATTAATTAAAATATATCGTTCAATTTAGATTACGTACTCGTACCAAAATAATTATAATTAAGGAAACGCGGCACCTTTGTCGATAGTTAAAGGTAAAATAGTTTTCCTTTTCAGTAATGTGAATGGTCAATAATTTAATTCAACATTTTGAGTTTCGCTTAAGAGTCTTTGACGAAGTTAACGTTAAAGCACATGTCGATAAATCGACACGGCATCTCGCTGGTCACGCACTACTCTGCATCTGTGTCAGATGTGCAGCAGGTGCGCACGCGCAGGTGAACGCCATACTAGGCACTCGCAGCCTTGCGCGCTCCTGCCAAAATCTTTGCTTCTCGATACCTCTTACTTAAGTCACACATCAGTCTATCCTGAAAAAATGATATGAACACATTGGTTGGTTTGGTTCTAAATAATTTTTTAATTTATGTATTTTTTTTGCCTTTATGTATTTTATTTATTTTAAATTAATTTAAGTGCCGATTTATTTTAAGTTTAACACAATACGACATCTTAAAATCCCACTACTTTAAGGTACATAGATAAGGCAAATCGAAATACACACTCCCTTAAATAGTGCTCACGACACAGGATTACACCTATAATACTGTGGGTACTATTAGTAATCCGTGATGTTGTAATTGAATAATAATATACGTCTTAGTTTCTTTCACTGTAACCATTGTACAGTGTTCATAAGTATGTGGTAACTACGAGGGGCAAACCGAAATATTCGGGAATTGAGTACTCTTTCTTCAGTTAGAATAACACCTTTTTTGTTACGTGAATACTAGCCACTAGGAATCGTAATGACGTTTACACAATATTAAAAAAATGTATGCACCTGTAATTTGTTTATTGCGAAAGAACTATAACACAAATGCACAACTCCTTGAACGTCTTTTCCAATTTTTTTAAAAGTTTATTTAATGAACTAATGAATGACACTCGATTCTTATGGGTCATGTCATGACGCAGGTTCGCCCACCTAATTATTGTTTTATCGACATTAATTTATATGTAAGCTGGCGGGTTCTTACTTTTTAACGTATAATCTTCTAAGTCTTAATCAATTAGAGAAAAAAAAGCTTAGTGACAAATAAGGTAAATGATTGCATAATGTTAATAACAGCAGAATTCTTTTCCTTGCAGTAGCGGCTCCAGGCTAGGGCTCCAAGCTCCCCTCCTAAAACCTCTAAGATAGAGCACGAGGCTACTTATTTTCCGATTTATTTAACCGATATCCCCAAAAATTAGTATCCTATCGTAAATTTGAACATTGAATCGCCAGTAGCGCTATTGCTGAGTTCACAGCAGGTAAGCGCGTGGTCGGAGTTTACAAACGAATTGTTTTGCGTAAACATGACATTATAACTTGAACCCTCATTACAACTGTCACGCGCTTGTAGTAGTGCAATTTAAGATAACTGTAACTACGTCCGAGACGCTATAGAGTGCATCTTGCTGCTTGCACTTTTTTACTCGGCTGCGGCAAAATGTCACGGTCCACCACTTCTCTTTCTCTCCTATCATCTCGTAATTCGCTACAAGTAAACTGTTAGCACTGTCAAGTCATTTAGAACTTATGGGATATACGATTTCTGCGTAAACCATTTTTCTTTACGCCAAAAGACAAACGGGGAACAAACAATAACAGACAAAACGTCAAAAATTGCGAATCTGAAATATACCAAAATGCGCAGGAGTAAGGTTGAGATTTAATCGAAGGTTTTTGATAGATGGATACTAAAGTATAAAGCTAGTGGTTGACTGTACGAGTATGATTTCGTGTTGAAATTATATTGGCCGTGAATTTAGCATGATTGAAATGATTAAATAGAATGGACTTACAGGTAGCAACATATCTGTATGGAGACTCATAGGTACAGTCGACCACAGGCCAACCTACCCAAAACGTCAAAAATTTAGAATTTGAAATGTATCATATTGCGCAGGCATAAGGTGAGATTTAATTGAAGGTTTTTGACAGATGGTATACTGCAGCTTGTGATCGACTGTACATACAGGCAAAGAAAGTCTGATGTAGGTAATTATTCTTGTCGTGTAGTTAATAGTCAACCGAATATCATAGAGTTGTTCCGGGTCATGGTTTTGAACAGAAGCGCTAAATTCAAAGCAAAAGCCATGTAAAATAATAATGCTTTTTCAATAATAACCTAGAAGTAGGTACTGTCTCTGTGCATTAAAGAATAAACAAAATAAATGAGTAAATATACTAACACTAGATGGTGGTGAAAGCTCAGGTAGATAAAGTTTTCATACTGAAAAGTTCTATTTTGCGAGATTTTAAGAAGTAAGAATATAAAAACCGTTTTTCAGATAACAGAACTAGATTAATTATTATTAATTACACTACTGTGTCATAGGCGGTCTTTAACGATCACTTTACGCATTCTTATTGGAATGTAAACAGCCACTGTTAAAGTTCATACCAACATCTCTCGCATTTTAAATGACAATTTTATTTACAAATATTTGTAGGAATCGATGGTAAGTATTGACAAGGTTTATTTTATACTATTATTTTATTCATGTTGGCTATTGATAGAATCAAACAATATGTACAAAAAACTTTTATAAAGTTATACCCTGACCAGAAATATAAAAACCCTGTCAATGGTACTTTTATAGTATGCGCACAGAGCATAAGTACACTATAAATCTACTGACGGTATGTGTTTATGAAGTTTTGCCAATTATACATAGTGCTTTGTGATCTGTTTGTTCTCTATTTGTTTTCTGTTGTTTTCTATTTGTCCAATAAAGTGTATTTTACTTTACTATAAGTTCGCTATGAAAAAATTCAATATATACCGACACTTTTATACATAACGTACGTTTTGATGTCTTCTTAAATTGTGTAGCTAATATACGAGAGTATCTATGGTACTCCTAAAACGTAGTAATTACCTTTTCTCTGGCATAGGTAGGTATACCTACCATATAAAGACTACACGGAAAGAGCAATGTAAGTCACTTTTATGCAGAATGTAATTACATTCTGCATAAAAGTGACTTACATTGCTCTTTCCGTGTAGTCTTTATATGGTAGGTATTCTTCATTGCTTTCATTGCATTGTACTATTGTTTTTCAATCGCTTGTATCTTTGGAACTAATTTATATTTTGAGCTGCTTTTTCGGCAACGAATACACCTATATATATAATAAGTTACAAGCGAATGAAAAATATCAAATTCGCAGTATCTCAAAATGACAATCGAGTGACTTAAGTACATGACTCTTTCCGTGTGGTCTTCACATATGTACTAGGTACTGCTACTTGAGTATGAACTTAGCTTAGTTTCCGATGAACGATATAATAATAATGAACTCTAAATTTAAATATCGTCTTCCAAACTCAAAATGATCATCGACAGGGGCGTGGGAAAAGGGCCTCCTGTTCCAAACTGTTTTTTCAAATCCTCATTGTAGATTACACCTGCTGGCCGTTCGCAGCTTTCGATAAAAAATCAGTGCGTTCTTTTTTGAATGAACCTATCGTGCGTCGATATTCTTATGGGTATTTTATTTTTAAAGTAGTCGTGAGATACCGGGTATACTACGATTATTAAGTGGTAGAATCACGACTTGGTAATTTAGTTTTTTTAGTTGTTTCACGACCGATGAAGGGCTATTGATCATTATAGACATCATAACGCGAAGCCCTGTTTTTTCCGTCAATAACCCGATCAACCCAATAATTATTTTCTAGTACATTTTAAATTGTAGACCTAATTTGCTCGTCTGCTCTTATTATAAACAATAAAATAATATGTATTTATCTTTTAGTTATTAAATACTTACCTACTAAAATCACCTAACTACCTACCGCACGCATAAATAATCGTATTACATTTATAACAGGCATAAGGCCATCGCACAATGCAGCGACTCGACGCGAACCTCTCAACTCAGAGCAAAGCATTGAAATGTGAGCTTTATATCGAATTACATACAGAAGGTTTTCAAAGTTCAAGTGAAGTAGTTGTCGACGAGTGACCCACGCGTTGACAACTCATCGACGATTACTTCACCTTCTACTTTTGAATACCTACTGTATATAATACGATCTAAAGCTCACATTTCAGTGCTTTGCTCTGAGTTGAGTTCGTGCCGGGTTCGCGTCGAGTTGGTATAATATGCGATGGCCATAAATCAGTCTAGTCTCACAAACAATACGGCAAAAAATCCCAACGTAATTCAGTCAATTATCCATGACTCTGTCACGTACAACCACGGAATTGGTTACGTAGAAAAACTGTACCTATAATCCTCTGGTTTGGAATGGTTCAGTCATTTCATTATAGATGCTTTTCAAAGTAAACGTTGTTGACCAATATTATCCGTTTTATCTTTATCTGACCACCGATGAAACTGTTTTACGTGTGACATAAGTTTATTTAAAAAAAGAATCACCTGTACTTCCTTTCCTTATCCTTTTCATTTTAATCGGGTTGCGGTGAGCAAGTGATTTAAATATTTAATTTTCGATCGCTGTTATTTTAACTTTTTTCTTGAACGTGATAAAAATTCGCAACTGCAACACTGTTGTACTTCATACAAATGATAAATATCGACATCGATATGAGGGAGAGGATGGCAATAAGAATTAGGTGTCGAATATTTACGACAATCCATATCGCCGTATATGGAAGCGGATCGACGCGTGCGCACCGGTCGTCGTCATTACGGCGAGACGATCACATTCCATTTTTAAAGTTGGAATTTAATGTAAACGACCGTTCGATGTAGCCTTGTTCTTCAAACCGCAATGCAATATCCCTTCGCTTCGGTATACGAGTATATTTGTTTGTAAATAACCAGGTAGGCACTTACTGAATTCGTGCGACATATATCGCATTTCATTAAATTTTATTAAAGCTAAGAGCATAATTCAGGGGATAAGAAATGTTAGTTGCAAAGAGAAATCGTCTTTAACGCTTGGGTACTTCGGTAAAAAACCTCCTAATTGTTGCTAAATATATTATACTTAGGTTTACAAAAAGTTTTTTTTAACAGATTGCTAAGTATCTAGTGTAATTAGGGTGATTTGCTGAGTTAGCTAAGCGGAACTTATCTAGCGTGAACTATCTAGATCAGTTGTATTCTTAATCATCATCAACCCTGCTGACAACACCAGCGACGCTCAAAGTTGCAAAATCAAATCATAATAATCAACACACTTACCCAAATTAACATTAAACTAAATTTGTTTGTTTGTTGTAATATTAAATTTAAAACTTTTCAAGCCGCATCCACGTCGAAACATCGATTTTTGAAATAGGCATCGACTGCTCCTAATCGGGGTTTTTAAATAATGCATGTATGTAAAAACTGAATATAAAGCAAAACACATAGCACCAGATACAAACAAACAAGTTAGTGCAACCTGCGCCCCAGCGCCAGCGCATTTGCAAAGTTTTTGCGCGTTTCCTGGCGGGAAGGCGGGAAAGCAGGCGGTTCCGCTTCCGCCGGAAGTCGGCAGATGAGATTCGGCGGGTTTTTGCGCAATCCCCGGCCGGTGGTGTTTCCGGTTCGTTCAGGTACTTGACGAGTCTGATTGAAGGTGCATTTTGACCTTGTACCCATATCTTCATACCTTATTAGTGCATCCAATTACCTAAAACAGGCCTTTATCGAAATGATAGGAAGAAGGAAATTAATTTTAATTTCGAGGGTTTAGTTCAAGGGTGTTTTTATGAGATTTAAGGAAAAGTGGGCGAGGTTTCAATGAAGTAAGGCAAAGTGATTTTGACTAGAAAGCTGAACGTATTGCTTGATTACCTATCCAAAAAACTGTATCCTCTGAGTTAGTGGTGCAGTGCAAGAAGATGTTACTTAACAAAGCACTTGTACTCGTACCTGAACATTTATTTTTTCAAACACCATATGCACTGGGATCAAAAATTAAATCCCTCTCTTTTTTCTTAACACATCATATTTGCATCCTAGTGACACATGCTGTCTGAAAATTCCAAAAAAATCATGATTCTGTCGGAAAAAATTGGGGAGAAAAAAGCTCAAGAAGCGACAGATGTACGAAAAGAAACTAGATGAGCACGTGCCATCTGCCAAATCTCTTAAGAAAAACTCACACTAAGGCGGAATAGACTTCTACGTGAACAAAAAATCGTGTAAGAAAACGCACACAACTTTACAAATGCGCGATCGATCAAAGAAGTGCGCACGCGTCCCGGCAGATGGTCTGATCTGATTGGTCGGCAGAGTTTGAATTCCGAACTTCCGCACAATAGCATGATAAGGAATATGACTTATTACGGATCCTACCAGTTGTTGGACTCTCAAGACAGTTTGATTTATTTCTTGAGGAACATTTCATTTACAATTGTCGTTTCACAGAATGAATGCAATGTATGACAACAATTGGTCCGTATAAAGCAATTTTCTTTTGTTATTGACTAATGATCGAATGAATTTAACTCCTGAGAAAGTTATGGCTGCGACTGATAGTCTGATTTCTAATTTCTCATTTATTAATCATAATAATAATTTATTCATAAAATTAATTTACATGTCAAATCAAATGTTCTTGTATGTTCTTAATCATTCCGTCTTTAATGATAAATACTTACTAGCGGTACCTCTATAAACTGTACATATTACCTACAGATCTTGACATTTCGCGATGTATCGTGAATTTTAAATTCTTACATTATTTTTTACTATTTTATAAAATACGTTCATTCAAATCATGTGTAGTGCGTACTCTGTGTATACCTACTGTAAGAATTAGAATACTTATAATAGGAAGGGAAGACGTTAAAAAAATCAATAGAATAGAATCTCATCAAAGAAATCCCTGCTACCTGGATAAAAACGGCAGCTGCTTCACTTAAATCCATCCCACTCTGCATTTTATTTTACCTTAGTATATTATCTCTTTCTTGATAAAAAGTTTAGAAGAAATTGGTAGCTGAGAATATGGCTTTATGGGGTGTTGGACTTTAAAGTTAATTATTGGTAAAACCTTAGAATATTCATTCTAAGGGTAAAACACGGATCTGAAAGCCTCTAACAGATAGATACTAAAATACTCTACTTGACAATTATATTTTAGTACATCTTCTTCGTCGTCTACTTTAAAATAATAAATAAAACCAATTAAAAAAAATATAAGTATCTAATCTTGTGTTACATGTACCCAAGAAAGTTTCATACTTACTAAAGTAAGTAACTACTTTTAGTAAGTATGCAACTTCCTTGCATGTACCAGTTTGAACAATAAACAAACATTTCTGATTTCATAGACTTGTATGTAAGTTTTTTTTAATTATTGTTATTTATAAAAAAAGTCTTACATATTTAAGAGCTGTAAGCTGTAGAATGTGGAATCAGCTGATTCCCAAGACCCAAGGCCCCAAGGCAAGGCTTTCAATGCACACGTGTTCAGGTCAAATTTGCAAGTTTTTCTACTACAAAAAGTCTTTTATCAAAGATTCGCACAAAGGTCGTGGGAACGAAGGCTCTATGAAAACACGTGCTTAGTGATTTTACCTGAATTTTTAACTAAAATTCGATTTTTTGTTGTATAGAGATATTCTACCATTATTCTACCTCTATGATTGTTGTTGACAGCATTAAAGTATATGAATTTATCGCTGACAGTTCCTCAAACTTAGCAAAGTTTTGCGACGTCCAATGATGACTTTTTTGGTTTAACTAAGAATATATTATATTATATGTATATTATATATTTTGCTAATGAAAAAATTGACTTTAGTTTACGAGCTTTATAGTACGTAGGTATAATTTAATAATATTTATATTATAGTAGATAACTAAAAATTTAGAGTAGATAACTAGATATCTATTTGGGTATGCAAAATGTTTATATTGGAACTTAGCCATATCTAGTATATCCAATAATTTGTTGAACTTAATATGAAACACAACTTTATTATTCTTTATTTATGACTAAACCCGCGTTTGCCTTCAATCTTACCTGGTGGTAAGTGACGATGAGGTCGTGGAGGGAGCACAATCTTAATAGATGTAAATAATATAAATCATTTATTTATTATAATCATTTATAGATTTACAAATGTAATATTCCTAGTTTAACCTGACCAGACAGACATCACTTGAACACATCTTACAAGGTGGGACATCTAAATGTAATATTTTTTAACTGTTCATTAAAATTAAAAAGTTAAAGGTAAATTGGCGCGAAGAATCAGTATCACAAATTGGAGGAACGTTATTGTGTCGCGTGCTTAATGAATAACATGCTCTTAGGTGTGTTATATCGTTATATAGCGATAACTAAAAAAGTTAACGTTCTTAAAATTAGTGTAAAGAAGTGTTTGAGATCACGCGATGTTTCGGTACTAGATTTGTATGGTGTGCGCTCAATGTCAGCGGTAGGTAAACAATAATCGCCTTTATTATTTAGTAATTAGGTCTTGACATGTATTTGTATTACGTCTGTTCAATGTTCGTGTACCTACATATAGATACATTTTATTAGACATGCGTAAAAGTTAATAAAGTCATTATCAGTGATCGGAGTAGGTAGAGCTGTTTTTGGTACTTGCCACATACGGTCATAATATGGATAAGTATGCCCAATAATCCCGGGATTTCCGCGATTGAATAAATATATTATTTAGTATTTTAACGTTATATTTGTTTTGATACACATTTAAGATTGATAAGATTCATGGCGCTAGTGTACCTATGGTAGTGTTTTAACTTCTTCGTAAGTTCACAATTTTAAAATAATCGTAATCCGCCGAGTAAGGGCGAGGTTTATAAAAGTAATTTACAACATTTGCTCGATAACTTAAAACGGGATCCCGAAATCATATCCATATTAATATAACCTTTGAGGACATTGACCCGAAAGAGCTCTACCTACTCCGATCACAGGTCATTATAATAATAATAATTTAAATTATGACATTATCCATGAACAAAATATTACGCCGACACTCTAAATAATGTTTAGAGTATGCACATATTCTCATAATATGAAAAATAAATCATAATTATTAAAATATAGTATAGGTATTTTAGTTTATTTTATATACAATATAGTCACCGGTGTGAGCCAGGTCGGTTTCTATATTTAAATAAATAAAATATTTTAGGTACGAAAGGATCAAAAATTAAAATAAATTTAATAAATAGAGTTTAATTAATAAAATTATATACTAATTAAAACAATAAAGGTAGGTAACTATACAAATACAAATACAAATATACTTTATTGCACACCCGGGACAAAAACAAAACATACAACATAAAGAGAGGTACAATATAATGTGCAAAAGGCGGCCTTATCGCTTTAAGCGATATCTTCCAGGCAACCTTCAGGTGATGGAAAAATCATAAAATATATAATATACGGGTGCAAAAGGCGTATAAAATAGATACTACCCTCAAATAAACAAAATAACAACTATAATAACTATATTTTCTTGTACCTGTGTTCTTAAACTTACTTACCACAGTTTTGAAGGAAACTGCAGCCAGGTGATAGCAATATAGATCTTTTTTACAGCAAAACCATTCAAATTGTGTTAAACACACATTGCTCACTTGCAACCAGACAAATCTTAGAACGAGCTCTTTGTGAAACGTTATCTGCGATACAATGGGACAATGCAAGGACGATTTTCGTTCCCTCTATTAAAACGCTATTACAAAAGCGATTATTATAGGTACTTTACATGGACAACGATGAGCTCTATTCTAAGGAAATACAGTCAGAAATGGCGTAAATATTCATCTGTGACGGTAATGTCTTCGTTAATAGACGATTTAGGTATAAATAAATATTACATTAATATACTTAAGATAGTTTAAATATAAATTAGTGTTAATGAATTGGCATTGAATTATCCATCCATGGAAAAAAAACTAGACGTAAAATAAAATAAGTAAACATTACCAACATTATACAGGTAAACCGCAAACGCTGCAAAAATGTAAATTCAATTCAAAAAATCTGATCGTTGATAACTTGATAAGTAAGAATTTGAATAAAGATTAGAGTAAGTAAATACTATTATAACATACGATAAGTAATCACGGTTTGAATTATTCATTACAGTTAACAATAAGATTCACCCTAGTCTCTTAAAGTAAATCGATTCATTTTTCTCGATTCACCATCGATCAATATCGCGGTGGGACTACAATGAGACCACTATGGCCTGGAGACCACAACAGGCGATTGTTGACCCAAGATCATATCGGTTTCACATCGCTTTATGAACCATTGTCGATGCTGATGGCAGGATGCGTCTCGAGAACAAGAAAAAAATATCTATGGGAGAATAAGTAACGGTGATTTGATTTCTGTCTGTACTCCCCACACCAAACATTTCTTTCGTTCGTAGAATGATGAGAATTGAAAAAAATGTATCTATCTACCTATTACAAAATATTAATATATAGAACTGTTATTGATTTACCAGTATATACCGGAAATGAAATGAATTTTATTTGCAAAAATACGTCATGTATGAAGGATCTTAAAATTACAATTAAAGGTAGTTCCAGCATATCCTACCACATTGTGGTGTGCAAATTTAAATAATGATACATATATTTTACAAGAAATTAGAAAAAATATATGATACAAAGTTAATTACCTTATACTCTTTAGATTACATGTCACGGTATATATACGCGTAATTGCAATGTTGAGGGAGGGAATTATTTTGTGAAATTGAATTCCAATACAAATATGAAAGCACAAAATATCTTTTATTTTGATTGATTGATACTTACCTTAGTATGTATTTGATGTTTTTTCTTGAAAAGATCAACAATTATGTATGATCGGACAGTAAAAATGGTTCTGAAATAGTTTGTTCCCCAAGACAGCATTATCTTACACGAAGTTCCCCATTTATCATATTTTTAAAATATTCGAAGCAGAAGGAAAGCACCAGATGCAAGCGGCAGGTACAAACTACAAACCAACCAGCATCATGTTGCAAATTACACAACTCGAACAAATACGAACGTTCAAGGTAAACACCCATCGCAGAAGAAACGAGTGCATTTTTAAATTGGTTGTGTTAAACCCAAAACCACAGCTTGCCGCGACAGATGTAAAGCACCGACATAAGGAAGCCTTAAAAAAACTAGCACGTGCTGGTTGGAAAAAAATTGCATGCGGGTACAAGTTGTCTGTCATATGCACCTTTAGAAAAAAATAGGCGTCGCACGTGATTTCTGGAAAGAGATTTGGCGTGAAATGAATATTTTTAGCTCCATTCCAAAGCAGCAGCTGGTCTCATATCACTTCCAAGGTTTAAAAACATAAGTCGCTTTCAGACGAATAGTAGGTAAGTTATCAATTTGACATAAAAATCAACACTCATCTCATTGTTTCCTAAAATAATAGATCCCGTTACATTTAGTTATCTACCCTCACAATTTTTGATCCCAAATATTGTCCCGGAAGCGGTGCAAAGGACCTCTTTTGATAGACTCTACGCACGTGTCACCCTGTGGGGGGACCACCCACCTCTACCCTTGATCTTGAAACACTTGATGCTATCTGCTATCAAAATCACGTGTTTGTAAACAAAGGACAGGTTTCGTAATAGGGGCATACTTTGACGCATCTCAATATTTGAGAGGCTAATTCCTTTAGTATAGGAACTAATTTAGATACAGGAAGTTTTCTACCAATAACAAATAATTTAAATAAATAGAAAGAAGAAAATATAGAAATATCCAGTTACTGAGAATTAGCTAATTGTAAGTTATCGCCAATCACCATCGCAAATAAATAAGAAACTCTAAACAGTCAATATTGGTCATGCTCAGTCTGCTTAAGAAGAGGTTTTAGACCTTAGAAGGTCTAAGCCCATGTCGGAACTCATAGGATGTCTTAATGGACATACTTACTCGTACCTATATAGGTAAGAAAAAATTATATCAGAGTTAGAGTAAGGAACATATTCTGTAACTTTATCCCAAAAAAAATTGTGAAACCCTTAAAAAGATTTAAGGAAATAATAATTAATAAATGTATTTAAACCTTACTAAGAATTCATAAATGACTTAATAAGACTGTATAAAGTCTCTAGGCAGCGGAAGGGAAACCAAAATAACAACTTGTCATTATTGGCCAAAACAACTGGCCACCTTGCCATATTATTTTACGTAAAGAATAAAATAAGTAAGCGAGCAATCAGCCCAGCCACATAGAGCATTAATTTATTATTGTGCAGGTACAGCATCTTGTCCGTATAATTTTGTACGTTGGAAAGTATGTACGAGTACTTTACTACCCGCGGTGACAAGGTGTGAGTGGAAGTGCATTTGCGCTCTCTCACCTTGGATGTTCTACGAGTATGCCACAAGTTTATAGGATGTTGTAACTACAGTAATTTAATAGATAGTGCATGAAATTATACCTGTATAACTTAAGTTGGCAATAATAATATAACTTAATTATAAGCGTATTTATATTCTATTATAATAGAATATGGTACCTAATGTACCTCTAGTTTAATTAGTTCAATTGTTTATTTAATAACGAAGGCATATTAAAATAACACGGAAATACGTTAGCTAAAATTACAATTTAATAGGTAGAAACTGTGTTGAAAATTACAAAAATACAATTCTTAAAACCTCTTTCATATAATAGGCACCTTATTTATGACTTTAAATTATTGGATTCAGATATTTTTTTACTATCAAGGCAATTACTGAAGTCTATGCTCCTGCATTAAAACCTATCTTAACAGAAAACGCATACATATAACAGTACCTACATAAACTTAATTTACCATAAAAAGATATAAAGTGATAACCGTTTACATAAACGAGATAGGTAATTTTGATATATTTCCTCTTCGTTAATTACTGGATGCCGTCCGTAAAAAGCAAAATGTCCCGTTACATTCCGTACAGGTGCGAATTGCGCACGCGCGGTCGAAATACGCCCAAGCGCGCGCGCACACGACGACGCGCGACCATGCGTCGAGTCATGTCGTCGTGTCCATTGAATTAGCATCTATGGAAAAGTAATTGGAGCTATTGCACCCACCAGACATCAGTGCCGAGTGTAGAGACACAATACAAATGACATAATTAATACATACTGTGATTCGTGCGAAAAGTGCATGACGTGAATTGACCAACCACGCAGTGATGCGCTGCTCGTGTTCATTTGATGTGAACAAATCAAATTTACCTTGTGTAAACCGCATTGAGATGAATGATAATAATAGGTCTAACTAGCCAAAATTTCACGCTCGCTTCGCTCGCTCTTGTCCTAGTCTTCTCTCTCATCATCTGATTCGGATCCGGGCCGAAATTTCGAGCTCGCTTCGCTCGCTCTCGCCGTAGTCTTGTTTATCCACGAAATCGGACTAGTGGGTGAATTTCAAATCTAAAAATAAAAGTTATATTGTTATGTTATGATATGCAATATTAATATATAGTTACCTATTCTATGGTTATGTTGTCTTTAAACTGATTACATCAGATTGTAAAGGGACATGCACCAAACTTTAAACGTTACGTAATAAATATATATATAAAATAAATATTTTATAATACAACGTCAAAAATATGCTTCGTTTCGTTATTAAAAATCCTATTTGTGTAAGTAAGCACGTATATTACCTACTTACCTAATCTCTTATGTTTAAAAAATTTAGATAGGTAAGTACAAAATATTTATTGTGATATACACTATTGTGTAATATTGCTACGTACCTATGTACGTGCTTACAGTACGTGATCGAGGCTTTAAAAGCAATTGTTGGATCACAAACAAAACCAGTAGAAATAACAACAGTCTTTTAAACATCAACTGAAGGAACCAGTAGCTAAATCATTAATTTTGGACTGACATCTGCATCGTCTTGGCATCTGCCCTTAATTTTAAAAGGAGCTGCAACCCTTTTGACGACAAAAAATAGATTTTTCGTCTACAAAAACGTTAAGCCTTCAACCCTTACGTTAATTTTCTGCATCGAAGGCTGAGAAAGAGTTGAGTCAGCTTGACATAATACGTTAACGTTAATTAAAGCTTGTTTTCAAAACATATTGTAATTTAAATCGTAAATGTTTGTACCTTTGTTACAAAACTCTATTTTTTGTATAATATTTTTAGTCCGTACGTTTGCACGTATCATGTTTTATTTTTAGAATTGATAAATATAGGTCCGGAAATTCCAATTGTAAATAGCTAAAGTGTTCACGAGATATTATTCAGAAGAATTCCTGGGAAAACTAGGAAACTGGTACCTATACTATTAAGAATGGTTCTTTTTTTGTGACGTCCCTTTTTCAGTTACCGAGTTCCGTTAGAGTGAGTAAGAATTATTCTTATACTTCACTCCGTTTTAATTGAAATATTAAAAGCGTTACTTAAATACGGTATTTATATTAGTAAGTAAGTTCGAGTATAAGCTATTTGTTATGCCACTAATAAGCTATTATGGGAGTCACGCGAACCACGACGACGACTGTTATATTATACGAAACTTGGCCAGTATACTTGATTTTGTAATTTAATATTTCTAACTAAATATTCTAATTATAAAATGAATATTTGTTGATTGATTCCTTTACCTAATAATAAATTATTACTTCAAATGATAGGAGTAAACTTTTAATGAATTTCATTATCAATTCGAGAGATTATGTAAGTTTAGTTTAAGGTTCTTGAAACATTTAAGTGGCCGAATCGGAGACGATCCCATCTTAACATTTTAAAGCCTGGGAACGACACCTGCCTTTCGCATTAGCCATGTTTTTTGTCGAAGCAAGGTGTTTGCCGCTCGAACAATTCGAATTTGGAACATTAGGCATTGGTCCGCCCTTGACAATGTTACCTTGGCTTCTACTGAAAAACTGTTCGCTGTGGAATCATTTCCAGGAAATGACGCGCTTTGTTCTGGAAACCTATAGGTCTCCTCTAGAGACTTGTCTTCCACTGTACATAGACGTGTATAGTGGAAGACACATCAATCTATCTATAGTCTGTGGAATGGAAACCTGTTGCACAATAAGTTTGTGTTATGATTTCTTGACATTCGTATGAATGTTAAAAAATACAAAATACCAAAAATGCACCAAACAAAAGTATTTTACTTGCTGTCTGATTGCAATCAATCTATATGGTCAATACCACAGATGGGTATTTATTGTTATCAGCAGATAATACCCTAGTACCTACTTACATAGGCAATTTGATACCAATGAACACCTATGCGTTAATAAATTAAAAAGCAGATAGTAGCTTTGTAGAGCAAAAGTTATTCAGTCATGCACAGCACAACATTATTATTTTTAGTCGGTGGGTAACCTAGGTACCTATAGCAAATAGTTACAATTATGTAAAACTCTATATTAATGTCTACAATTAATTCTACCTTTTATAGCCGGTATTATCCTAGTTAGAAATAAAATAGGATGTTGTTTTTAACATAGCTAGCTTGCTGTTATATCTTTCTTGCTTCATTAAAATTTAAATGTCATGGGCTACTATAACATTCACACCATGTTAGTATTCAGTTAACTTATATAAAACCATGTAAATTGTTTTTCTATTTCAGATAGATGCTTACTGTTTGGTTTTATCCTTGTTTCTTTTCAAAGATACAAAATAAATTGAGATTTTGATTTCTTTTCGAACAAATTCCACACACTCGCAATCAACCAGATATAACTCTAAATTAAAAATTTAAGAAACCCCCGAACTACTATTTTGGAAATCCCCTTATTTTTTCCTGGTCCTCAAGGTTCCATATGTGGGAAAGATTACCATTTTTTTCTTACTCGCAGTGAACTAAAATGAAATCTAAAACCTGAAGTCGAAAGTATAATGGGCTATTGTTTACCAAAAAAAATTTAAACCTTCAAATTAATCAATTAAGGCAATTAGTACGATTACTTTCGCGGCTTTTGTTAAGTGTATTGGCTTATTCTGTTCATGGACAAAGGATCACAATCAGTCAAGTAAATGACTCTTGAGTGAAACTTGATTTAGTTTCAAGCAAGCAATATTTTTTAATTAAGCAAGTTAAATCATTGAACTTGGCACCCACCTAGATCTCAATTCTTTTATTAGCAAAGCCGATAGACCCACTCGGTCCTTACTGTGCTGAACTTTGCCCGTTTTTCACATTTATGTTTATGGTAGGAATTGTTTGTTCGACGACGTCCTGCGAATCTAATGAGAATCTTACTTACCTAATGTGAATATGACACGGGTGCTGGGTAAATAATTAACGAACGTAGATAAAACGAACCTTGCAAATAAAATAAAAAAGGCGGAATAGATATTAATTTTTGTTAAATAAAAATATGTTTGTGTGTTTTGCGCGCACAGTGTAGTGGAAGGCAATATGGCGGCTATAGGCAGGTGATCAGCAGAGCAGCTGCTCCAGCGCATCCAAGGTTAGGTCCCTCCCCGCGTGTTTACTCATACCCCCGTCCCCTCGATAAGTACTAGTGACGTGCTGTTTTATATTTTAATAAAAAACTTATCTTGTTTTCTATTTTAGGTGTTTTTAAAAAACATTATCTTGTAAGTGAATGGTGCTTTAAAATAGTTAACTAGTTATTTGCTGGTTTGAAGTAATAAAGTACTAAGTCCCTATGGGATAAGCCCGCTTTTGTACATATTTTAATGTTTATTTTTATTATTTTCTGTGTATTTTTTTTGTGTACAATAAAGAGACAACAAACAAACAAACTAATACGAGTTACCTATTACTTCCCTACAATTTATTGGAGTGAGAGAGAATTATTGACTATCATGGCACCTAAATTTTATTACGTAAAGGCAGGGTATGTACCTAATACCAAACTTATTTATTTATAACTAGAATTTAATATGAAAAAGATATTTAAATTCATATTTTTAATGTGCTTGTATTTTATAGTTATTGAACCTGTAAAGCGTGGCACATTGCCCATCTCTACGCGTTGCGTCCGTATCGTCCACGTGGTGTGCGCACGCGCCATGCCCGCGCCTCGTGCTCTAGATAATGTCTCAAAGACACCCTTTACTTTACTTGATCCCCAATATTGGCTCGAGGTCAGTAGCGTCCGTGTATTATGTTCAGTGATCACACAAAAACTATTGTACTTCTCAAATATACTCATATAGTGTAAAATGATCACTTCCGATGACTGTATACATAGAATAGAATATATCTGTCGTAGCCACATAGCGTAATGCGCATTTTAGCAAGTGCGTTGTCATTTCCCGAAGCGCTGATAAAGTTAGACAAATACTCTAATAGTTTTACGCTATCTGTCTAAAAAAATTAGCCACTTCGTGAAATGCAATTTTTCTAGTTAGCACATAGCGTAATGGTGTTGTTATTTCAGTTGGACCACGGGGAATCCCCTGAATTAAACTATCTGTCTACCCCGGAAGCGCACTTCGTGAAATGCCCAACACGCGTCATACGCGGATAGTGTAATTGAACACCTGGTGGCGCAGCAGCTAGAACGTTCGACTCTCAATACGTGCGAGGTCCGGACCACCGACAGGTAGTTCCCCCTTTTCGCCGTAAGATTTTGTGGACACGTTTGTCCATGATAGGTGGCGAGCTTATCGCCGTCTACAAGGTGTAGAATAGTATCCACAAAGACCCTCAGTCACTTCGTACGACACCCACGGGAAGAGTTGGGGTGGTGCTATTCTTTATGGCCGGCACGACACAGCACTAATGTCTATGTGATTAAAATAAATTGGTCTTCAAAGAAAAGAAACCGTTTGTAAAGTGAATTTGCCTTTGTTTTAAAAACGAAATAAAGATGGTAAGACTTTGTGCAGACTCGGCCTATTTATTCTTAATAATGCTTGTATTGAAAGTTTCGGTTTGAAGGGTAAGAGAGTCAGCGTAATTATAGTGAGGTAGGTTAGATGTTTATAGGCAAAGGTAAACACTTACAATCAGATAGCCCCTTTGCTCGTTTGATCTCCTTATACAATAAAAAAAGTATTTCAACTTTATATCACCTCAAATGAACAATGGATGCATTGCATGAATTCCATGGATAGAATGTGCTCACATTGATTTGTTACAATTGTAACTTCTTCGTCATAATTGTTAGCTGTAGAATTTAGCTTATCTAGTTTTGTTTCCGATATGGCGAACAGTGGAAGCATTACATGGACTCCATGGGTAGATGTGCTCATTTCTTGGTTGGTAACATCGGGATTTCTTGGAGCGTGCATCAAACGGGGCGCCGCGCGTGACTGCGCTGACATATGAGCGAGGTGGACTTGGACAGCCTATCTACTAAGTGACATAAGAATTAAATTTCAAATGTCCTGTATTAGTATAGATTAGGTAATATGCTGTATATTAGTAGTGTGTTAGAAACCTAAACGTGCAATAATATAAAAATATTAAATTCCGTTAATTAATGGGAAGGAAAAGGAAAAGTTAAATAATCACAACTATAATAGTAAAAACAGTAGGTAAAAGCTTTAAGCTAGATGCACGGTCAGTATTTACAGACGAAGTCCATAATACTCTTATACACAGGGCCTCAGCTAAGCGGCGACTTCCTACATCGCGTTCTGGCGGGTGCCTGCACTAACGACGTGCTTTATGGAAGCCCCTCTTCGCCCCTCCCTTCTTTTCCCCCATTTTGGCAGAAAGAAAGAAACCTTGAAAGAAATAGAAATTCTTCCAGAAACTCTAGGTTTTAATTTGTTGCTGTTTCGCCCAGGTTTTAATAATTTGTAGGTTAATCATCATCATCAGCCTATTAATGTTCCCACTGTTGAGACACAAAGGTGATACGGTCCATGATCTACCGACCGGGCCCAGTGCTGTCTGGGGGATTTCACACGCCTTCGGAAACTTTTAATTTCCTCAGACATTCAGGTTTCCTTCACCGTTAGAGCAGCAACAAAATTAATATTTAGGTAGTGGTTACCTGAGACCACAAGGTACTACTCGTAATACTGACGTAAGACGTAAGAAGTGGGTACTCTATCCTACCCATACTACACTATATACGAGTATCGTTCATTATGCGAACGGCTAAGGAATGGAACAGCCTGCCGGCGTCTGTATTTCCCGAAACCTACAACCTTGGGATCTTCACGGCCAGAGTGAATAGGCATTCACTGTACCCGCATGCTCCATCGTCGACCTCATCGTCGCTTACCATCAGGCGAGATCGAGGACAAATGCGAATTTAGTAGTCAATAAAAAATAGCTTTTTTGATATGTATTAATTTTATTTTATTTAATTTTATTGGAAAACCAACAGCACTTAAGACAATACATAAACCAAACTGAAAAAGGCCAATAAGCTAATAAGGTATTTGAGTGTTATTTTAGTATTACTTTGTCAACAAATAAATAAACATATAATATATATTTAAATAAATAAACATTCATCATCTCGTAATAATCTTCAAATCAGGACTAAAAAAATATTAAAGATTTTGAGGAACCCTTAACTTACCGTTCTGGAGATACGCTAACTTTTTCCTTGTCACAGTCAAGTCCTTAAGGGGGAACTTGAGAAAGTGATGTCGCGCTGTCTATTGGATTTGTTTGCAAATTGATTAACTGGTCATTTTGGTTATTAAAAATGGTGTAGTTTTATTTAACAAGTATCAGCAAAGGTGAACAGTGTGTGGACTGTGAACTCTTCAGATAGACTTCTCGTTATATTATCTTATCTTATGATAGGGGGCCGGGAATAAACCCAGCGGCACTTCGAACATTGAGGATCTTTTGTACATACCCCATTTTACACACTGACCATCTCAGTGTGCAGGTTTCCTCGCAATGTTTTCCTTCACCGTTAGAGCAGTCGGTAAATGTACGTAAGTCTTCAAAAATACGAAAATCTAATTGGCACTGCACGGTTACGAAACCTGGCCTCCAGCATGGGAGTCAGGTGTCCTACCCACTGACGCTCCAAAACTTCTCGTTAGTGGTTTGTTGTGATTCTACAATGGGCCATGATAATTCGGCAGCTTCATGACTGGTCAAAGTTGTCGCTAAAACTCCCTTGCAGTGTTATAATGTGTCTGCATCATGTATTTTAACGCATCTGACAACGATTATTGATGATTATAACATATGTATAACTTGTCATTGGAATACTGTTTTTTCCAACCTCGGATTAACTGGTCCGCCATTACGTGAATGCACGATTTGACTGTGACAATATACAAGGTACATTTGAACTAATAAATTACAAGAATACGCTGTGTAATTGATGGCTAAATCGTAAAGCAGATAATATTCTGCGCCTCGGAAGTCAGATTAAAAGAAAAAGAAGGTTTCGGTGTGGGAATGGCATCATGTGGTCCTCTAAACATTTGAGCTCAAACTCGAACCACCTAACGATTACCGTAAGATATTACTTCTTTTATGTCAGATGACTCTAGAACGGTAAATCTTAGAAACCACTAGTCCTATTCTTTTTGGAAACTGTCGTTCTGTTAAAAAACTGAAAATCGAGTCCAAATCGGAGATAATTAGTTGTTAAAAGTTGAGATACGATGCCACAAACTTGCAGATAAAGATATATACGACTCAAATACAGGTCGATTATCTAAAGCTGGCACGTTTACAGTACTCACACCAATGCAATTTCATTATACATTATACGCTTGTCCGCGTGCGAGTGAGCCAGAGAGACTTTACATGTTGCGTATACAGTGTGATGTCAATAGCGTGCTTATTCACAGACACTACACAAACGCAATGTGTGAATGTGTGGTACGTGCCAGTTTTAGATAATCGACCTGTAACAGCCCTTTTTGGCCGGGAGTTAAAATACAATACTACTTATATAAGTAAACTATTTCAATAGCAATTAGCTTTTGTTGCATTTTATTTGCTGATAAATTATAATATAAATTGATGCACTTAATGATTGATATGCAATCATTAAAATAACACAAAAAAGTGCAAAAACTGTGATGAATAAAATAAATCACAAATCATTCCGACGCCGCTTATAAATAAGAGATCCAAATTATATCGTCACGGTGTACACTCGAGAATAAAGAATAAAATAAAAATATCTTTCCTGCTCTTTATGGATATTCTTGGAGTTTATGTAACGCATCATTACTTCAGTTTGCATCGGGATAACTATTAATTCATAATTTTGATAAAGTAAGGACAGCCTTGTGCCATCCACAAGATGAAATCAGTTTGCGACTCATTGGCAAGGTATCTCCTTTCAGTGGAAGAAATTGATACAAGTAATTACAAAAATAATAAATCCTTGTCATGAACCAAAGCCTCTAAAAGACAGATATAAAAAACATTACTTAATATATTTATTAGTAAAGATTCTATAGAGAGTTAATACTTGCGGTTGTTGGTACTTGGTGAAACTTGTAGTACATGATTAGACTTAAATAATATACTGTTTCACAGGTTTTTACTGTATTTTATTAATTAAGACCGGTTTCGTTTACACATCTTCAGGTATTTTATATTCTATAGAGACACTGAATTTGTGATGAACAATGTATAATTTTAACCGTGACAGTCTGTCCTCGCCACAACAGCTCTTAATTTAATTCGATATCGGGATTACAAAACGGATAAAAAGATGGAACAGTTAGATAATGTCAGACGCGCTATTATTGTGGAAGTACATTTTTGTCTGTAAACACCTTTATTTTGAACAAAAGCTGTTTGACAGGCAGCTGTTGAAATTATTGATGTCTATATTTGTGTACAACATAACTACATAATACGGCGATAAGTTTACTTTTATAGAAGGTATTTGATCCCCGTGCGTCGATGTTAATCTGACACGTTTTGTAATTTTTTGTTGTTTTGAACGGTTAATGAATCTTATTTCATCATATCAGTTTAAAAAATCATGCCAGGCAGAAGGGAGCTGCCGAAACATGGAATCTATTCTGCAGCTCCAACATTGGACCAACACGCGAGAGCCGCCAATTTGCTCGTAGTTGTCCGATTGTTGCGGTTTATGTCGAAAACGACAGATCCTCTGTCGCTCTGCGTTACACATAGGTGTTTGTCAAATTCGGCTGCACTTCGTTTTTATATCACGGCATGTTATGCGAGGCCACAACTGATGAAACTTGTCAATTATTTTCAACTGTTGAAACTAGATGCGAAGTGAGACCTGGTTTTAAGTAGCGTAGTTCAAGCTCATCACAACACAGTTTCAAATGTTTCGATATCTATAATAGTCCCAAAGTTATAGAGAATTTAATATAAGTCGGTAAACATATTTGGCTAAAAAAGGCAAACTGTAGCGAAGCGGGGAAACAATGTTTCAGTTATTGTTTAGTATCGTTAGAACGGAGCCGAATGACTCTATGCAATGGTACAACTTCCATTTTGAAGGTTATATAGTTCAAGAGCTAGTGGTATGCTGATTGCTGAAAGTACACATTTTCGTGACATCAACTCGACACATGTTCACACACATACAAAGCAAGTGTGTAAGACATGAAATAGGTTCCATGTCAAAAAAACAATGTTCCAATTTAACACCAACGCGTATAATTCAATCGAAGTTAGAGCTGAATAAATCTTTCAGGAGCGCACGCGCCTTCGCTTTCAAAACATGACAGCGTACAGAGAATGTGACGTCACGTCATGACGCCACACGACTTCATGTACATGGTTCTGGAACGCAGTGTTTAGTAAACAACATCCAGAAACAATAGACATTCGGATGTCGAAAACAAACATAGAAAATATGTGATGACGTTTTCTTCACAAGTACTTAGCTATTGAAACCAGAAAATTGATAAAATTGTCTCTCTTCTCAGTAAGTCCATAAATATTATCTAACAGGTTTGGTATTTGAAAATCTTAGAATGTAGATATTTCGATTTAATTGAGGATTCATTTGTAAAGTTTAGTTCCTTCTTGTGAAGTAATTAACGTCATAAGGTTAATAAAAAAAAGTGACGTTGAATCATATACATACTGTAATGCCAAAATTAATACGCATTAGCACGAAACATTATAATGTATTAAGTTTAAAGTTTTTTGCTTTATTAATCTGTCACTGCAGCCTGTAATTATATGTTTCGTTCGACGTCTAGACCGTGTGGTGTTGTACCAATGACTTGTGTAGGTCATGTATTCCACAACAGACATGTTATTCACGACAAATAATACTGGATTTGTATGGAATTCACATTTGAATTTTGCGGCTGAAGTGATAAATGTAAATTTATCTTTTGTGTTTTTGGTTAGGTTTTAAATTGATAATTATGGTAAAATTTATAACTGTCATGGTTCATTTTTGTGTGTCGTTATGCCTGGGCCCTGAATTCAGCTAGCTAGTCAGCTAGGGAGGTTATATAACTCAGGGGACAAACTGTATTAGAGTAGAACTTTATTATACAGAACTTAATATTTAACAACATGTAGGTAATTTTAAGTTGTAAATAAATAAATATAAATTATGTAGGTTATATACTGATGTAGGAGGTCTCACCACTAGTGAATCGATAGATTAATACTCCAAGAATAATGCTGCCACCTATAGCCATAACTTTAACCGCAGCTCGTGGTTCCAGGCCCGATAACTAGCTATATAAAACTGGCCACTTTTACGATTCTCCTTATCCTTACTCAACAAACAAGTAATAAATTCAAATAATACCACATCTGTCCTTCTGCCTGTCCGTCCGACTCGAACTCGCAACCCCATACATTCGCTCCCTCGATTTACTCAATGTACCTACCACCTGTTGCCAGATTTTGTATTTTGATTTTGTTTTATAAAATGAGGTAGAGCAGCTGCAGTAACCTGATGCAGCAACCTGCTACAGCATCATCATCATCATCAGCAGCATCTCGCTTTCCAATATTTTGAATATGTCTCCCTCTTCTCCTTTCACTTTCCTCTGTCGGTGACAGTGTTTCTAACTAACCAAACTTACTTTAGTAACTGGCTTCACTCTTTCACACCGTATTTCATTTAATACAGTTGCATTTAGTACAAATATATTTATTAAGATCCATTATAAGGATATTGTACAAAGTCATTTCTCCTAAAATGAAAAAGTGGACAGTAGAATTGTTTTCCACGTATATTATATAATTTTTTAATAATATTTCAGTAGCCTCATAATAAAAACAAAAAAATAAATCAAACAGAATAACTTCAAAGAGATGTACGTAAAGTACGTATTTTGCCTAGTCCGGGCTGAAACCTCACGGAAATACAGTACGATACGAGCAGAAAATACAAAAAGCTCTATGACATTGTTGGTCGACATATCGATATTACGTACAGGTCGTGCCACCAAACAGCCAACAATAGAGCGCGAAGCGAGATTTATTGCCATGGGGAGTCTTAACTGAACGTCGGAGTTCATCGGAGGATGATATCGAAACACATAATAAGGATACGCTTTTTGAAATTTAAGGAAGAAAAGACTAATTAAGCAGTCATCCGTCCATCCGAGTCACGATCTAATCTAGCTCACAAACGGAATAATTACCATACAGGTGATTTGATTGTTTCACTATTCACAAATAAAACAAGCAAAAGATCTTTGGTCAAAATTCCTATGCCGTGAAGTCTGACAAGCACTTGGCTAGTTTATTCTTCTTCGAAATATTTCGACCATAGGTAGTAATATGATTTTAAGCATGTTAGAATTAAAATAGGTAGGTATATACCAGATTTGCTAAAGTAAGATAGAATGCAGAGATTTAGTTTAGACAATAGTGAAGAAGACTAAAGGAAAATATTTATTTGCACTCTGCATATTTATTGCACTGATTTGGACCAAAAAATATGGATATTCGAAAAATGTACCTTACGTTATATGACGTTTCTGTGTAAAGTATATAATATGTTAGGTATGTTAGTTTATGTTAGGTAACCTGCGCTGCGAGCCCGGAGAAATTAATTTTGATGCATCGACTAACTTGTATGGGTGCTGCAGAACTTATGCGTTATTAGAACTATTGCTATATGTCATTTATGCGCGAATGCTGATTCCAAAATGTATGAAGAAACCTTGCCAAAATAGTTCCTATGTTCGGCCTATGGTAGCATAATACATGCTTATGTGACTTATGCCCTACATAGTTATAAGAATTTTGTCTCAATTAAGTTTACTTCCTCCTCCATAATGAAAACAATTTCTAATAAAACAACTAAGAATTTAAAACTTTTAATAAGCACCAGATGACGTATCCCGGATAGTTCTTTAGCTCCTGAAAAATGAGTCGCGAGTTACCACAGAAGCGGTACAATAACAACGAGCGAGATGCTAAAGTTCATCGCTCCACGTTTGTTTACTGGTTTATTCGTTCCCAATAACTGCGCAACTTTCCTCTTTCACCCGACGATAACAACTAACATTTTATGGATATGGTTTCTTTTCATTCAAAGTTTCATTGGATCATGTACCCACCTATAGTACTCATGTAACACGTTATTTTCTGTAATTAACATTATAGCCAGATTGCTAATCTAGAACAATGCATTGTAAAGCAAAGAACTATCAATCCTGTAAATGGTCATAGCATTAAGATTTATAATTTTATAGTAAGTAAAAGTACCTGTAAAATACTCTTTATTGCACAAAACTTAGAGTTACTTAATACTTAATATGTAGTGTAACCGTAACATATTATGATTGCGTCAAAAATATAATTTAGCTAAATGTCAATATTTGTGTTGACCCAATGACCACTTTAGAAGGAGAAATTTACGAATTAGTTTCGCACAGTACCTACCTTCCTATGCTATAATGTTTCGATTATATGCTTTCACTACTGTTACTTTTATTTACAATAAAGATTTTGCCACGGTTACAATAAATTTGTTACAATTGTAATTAGTAATTAATTATTAATTGTAAGCAAGTACTTTTAATCCATTGTCTTATTTCAATCCTTTGATGGGCCGTTCGTTTTCATTTGTAGTTAATTAAGTAAACCGTCTTCGGTGAGGTAACATAAACATTTTATTATGGAGCACTAAAATAGATTCTACTCGTAAGATCAAACATCAACCAACAGTGATCGTGGGATATTACAAAGAATTTGTAATATAAATGTCACAGTGATCCGTTAAAGCGTGGTGTTAAGGAATGCGATTACGTGTGTGCTAGCACTTATTCCGATGTTCTACAGGCGATAATAGACCTAGCCATATGTGCCATTCAAAAGCACTTGCAGGCATGTAGTCAGAATTCTTCATTGGAGAGACAAATCAGCTGCAAGGATTTGCTAGTTTCTAATATCATTAATGAATCGTTATCGTCATTCGTGGAACGCAGATATTTGGACATATGTGTAAACATTATTTGAGTTCTATCTGGTTATTTGGTGTGGTTAATAAAGAACAAAATCAATGTTTGAAAAATCATATCGTGTCAACTGGGACTGTAACGAAATACGACACGGACTCTATTTATGGAACAAAAAAATCTATGTAGGATACAGAGAAGGCATCAGTAAACTCAGAATCCCAGCACCACCAGCCTCATTACAGACCTGCACTGCGGATTTAATGTCGAATGTCATTACTGATGATACGCGCTAATTTACTCGTCGAGTCGCGTTATGGACGGTTGTCGAGATTCCACCCGTGCGTCGCGGTAGGAAAGAAAGAATTAAGTAAGTACAATTCTTCTGCAGCCAGCGACTGGACATCTAATGACCCTGCTCACATACCATTGGTATCCGCGACCTCGCATCGTTGGCAATAATGACCTCTTTGATTTCGTTAACTATATTTAGTCATTCCTAATTGTCAAGCCTAATATGTACCTGTCATTCTCAATTACTCCAACAAAAGGTTGTCTGGAAGAGATCGTTTTTAGCGATAATACTGCCTAGATTGTATTAATCGTTTTGTACGCATTGTATCATACTAATTTTATGCAATAAAGAGTATTATTCATTCTTTCTAAAATAGCTCTTATAAGTATGGATAATACATATAGCCATATAGCATGTAGAGTAGACACACATTTTTCTTACTGATTGCTATTTATTAATTAAACCAATCAACGATCAATACTGATTGATACTTATAGTACTTACAAGATTAATATTCAAGGAGATTTAAGGAGACATAACAATTTTAGCCCTGAAATTTGTATAACCATGACAAAAATAATGACGTACTCGTAAGTAAGGCAACTGTCTTTGTGGGGTAACAAGCGTTTCTAGACCACATCCTTCAATGACTATACAATGGCAAAGAGACAACACGTACTTAGATAGTACATAAAATAACACTAAATTAAAAATTTAAGAAACCCCCGATGTACCATTGTGGAGATCCCCCTACTTTTTCCTGGTCATCATCAGGTCCTCAAGGTTCCGATGTGGGAAGGTCACCATGGACATAAACATTTGAGCTGAAACTCGAACCACCTAACTGTTACCGTTCCAGAGATCCCATCATACTCCAACATCCCAAGATATTCCAAGATCTTAGAACTACTGATCCATTTTTTATCTGCCGTGGCTAAAAACATACAGCAGGTTAGATCTGCTGCACCTGAAGGCAGGGGGACGCTCCGAGCTTCGCCCTACAGCGAGGCAAGGCCGCGCCGCCGCCAGCCTCCTCGGGACACTCCCTGCAGGGAGCGACCTGGGTCAGTAGGTCTTTTACTTGTAAAATAGTTAGGTATTTTGTAATTTTAGCTTAAGTATTTTAGTGTTATTTTAGTATCCCTTCTTTGTTCAATAAATGCCCATAAATTATATTTTTGACTCAGCATTTTTCTTACTTAGTACCTTTTGCACTATCTAGTAACAATACCAGTTGAAAGGTTATCGGTGAATAAATAATCCATTTTACTCCACCATAGCTGTTCCATTCTTTATAAAGAACGTCATTTCAGAGTTCAAGTTCGAATGAATAGGTACAGTGGAAGACACATTGAGCTATACTCTATGGAACCCTGTTGCAATAAGTTTTTTATAATTGCATGAAAATTTGTATGAATTTGTCAAATTCCTGTATAACCTGATGTGTTGTCCACTGTACATCATTCTGCGAGACACCTTCTCAGACGAAAACATGACTAGTTCCACAGAATAACTAATAGTACTAGCGAAGATACTCACCTTAATATTCCGCTCACCGCTCATCTTCTGTCCCTAGTGCAGCCTAAATAATGACCTGGGTAATGATGATCAGTATCCGTCTGCTTCTTCATCACTGTACCGACAAAATCAGTGGCAATAGGCAAAATGCACATTGTTACAACCTCGATTGTTCCAGTCGATGAAGTCTAGGGCTTTGACGTGCAAAGGCTACCTAAACCTGCTAATTTCCTGTAGGAACAAATGCCCAGATCTAGAATAGAAAAGAGGATAGGACTTACAGGATATCCGGCATGTTTTCTCTTCCTTTTGAGTTTTTCGTAAAAAATGTGCACACGCGCGCGCCGGCGATACTTTTGAAGTGACTTTGACATTTCGTTTTTTTTTAAATTAGGGATGGGAATAGTGATAGGATGGCAGGAACATTCTTAATCTACAACACACATTTTAAACTAACATTTAACATAACCAACATTGCAGTTTCATATGCAATTTCAGCTTCTCATGAGAATTACACTGAATTTATTTTTAATTCAAAAAGCACTTGTTTCAATATTAATGAGCTGTACAGGATATCAAGTAGGTTTGTTCACTTCAATCAAGACCTTTATCATGTCTATCAAATAAACTGTCCAATTGAATAAACTAACCAATAATAAAATAAACATTTCTTTATATGCTCAAAATCAAAGAAACTGGGGTTTTTTCCAGAGTATCTTGGATGAAAGAAGGGAAGAATTACCTGTTCATTAGAGCCAATTAAATATTTTTCTTTCATGAGTATAATTGTCTAGAAGTTCTAACCTTTTCTCAATAGTGACGTCAATAATGTTACGATAGTAATTCGACGCGTATCGATTTCCTGTCGCAAGGTCCTTTTGCCATCGACCTCTAATACTTAACATCTTGATTTATTGCGCACTTTGTCCTCGGAAACTGTAAATTGCCCAATTTTTGTGTTCGTCCCCTAAACAAGCCAAGGTATATAATTTTAAATAGTTTTGACGGAGTTAAAGTACCACTTTTTAAAACTTAAAATACTACTTATACCGACCTAAAATACTTATGTAATCATTTCGATAAAATTTCGTGTTCTCATTTTTGAAATGGTATATTTTCGTAAAGAACATGATTATAATTATTATGAATTAATTAACAATATAAAACAAAAAGATCATAGGGATATTAAATTATTTTAGTATAATTGTTATTAATTAAAATAAAATAACCGAAATCGAATGATGTCACAGGTATAGAAAGTAAAAAAAAAAACTGACGTTTCAATCAATTCGAATATCGAATAAAAAAATCCAAAAATATGGTTTTCGCATCCGTTTGTGTCTAGGAAAGACAAAGGCAATTTTTTAAAATAATGGACGTAAACGCTAGCGGCTGTGGCAGATGCAGCATGATTTATAGTCAAGTTTTTAATGGATTTTCAAAAAATATTTCCGTAATATTTTCGGTAAAAAATCAAAACATATGCGGGATTCTGATGTCGCACTGTCACTGTTACGAAACCATGAAAATCGGCTTCATTAATTTTGATGCTTTAAAAATATACCGGGACAGTCTAAGGGCTATTAAAAATATATATATACCATAATGTAAAGATTCTCTATTTTATTGACCAATGTTTTAAAACGTACATGCTAACATATTTATTTATAAAACGACGGAATTGAGGCAACTACAATTTGTTTGCGGTGTTACACTGATTTCTTCAAACCATAACCAATCGAGTTTCTCGCTAACCTACTTTTAGCTTCATTATGACATTTTTTAAATTAATTATGATTGACACGAATATCTGTCGACATCTGTAAGGCGCAAACGTTAGTTTTTTTACGACGCTGTATGCGTTCGCGTTCTTAGTTGCAATCGCAATCTGTTAATAGCGCGTTCTATTCGGCTATTAACAACTGGTTCAGAATAATAAATACTCGAAAGGTTTACCAAATCTGTTTAGATTTGGTAAACCTTACCAACCTTACCAAATCTATATAATTTTTAGATGTATTGCAGTGTAATTAGATCAATATGACTTCTCTTCAAGTTACGATGAAGATCTTTCTGAGTCTCAACAATTTCCAGGTTTCTGCCTCGTATTGTATAAAGTATGTAAGTACATACGTACTTAGTTCGTATTTTATAAAAAGAAATCCTCCATCCTACAAAAATTAACATCGGAAGTATTTTTTTTTCAAATCCTTTTCATCAAATTCATTCATAAACTCTATGAAAAGTAAAGTGTCAATTATATTTAGATCTCAGTTATTTTGAGTTATATTAATAAAGAAAGACCAATTTCTACTGGTTGTAGTAATAACTTGCACGAAGGTGGGACGGCATGTGCTCGAAATTCGAATGTGGAACTCATTCAGACGGAGGTAAAATCCGATTCTTCCTTTTGAAAAAAAAATAAAGCTTTTTTAGTGCACATGTGTCGCAGGAACACGTGCTAAGGTTTGAATACTTCACTTTTTTTTAAATACTGGCTGATTTGATTTCTTTTACAATTTGAAAGAAGAATCGTTTAATGTCTCGTATTTTAATGAACACGTCATGACTTCTCACTTTCTAAATAAACAATTTATACTTAACTGCCAAGGAAAGGTCCCCAAGTGCCCGGCTCAGATTTGATTCATTTTAAGATAATACATATATTGCAGAGCATTGAAAAATAACCGACCCATATTTTTTATAATCGGCCCAAATTAATATTTAGTGGTGGAAATCGCCCCTCTGTTCACATAATTATGATACTAATTTCTGATAATTTCTGATACTTCTTTACTAAGTTAAGTTATTTTTAAAGAAAGCAACGCTTCTCACTCTCTATAGCTCAGGGCTACATTGACTAGTGAATCAAATTGTCTACTGTATCAATTGGACCAGTTTCCCAAACATGTGTATGCAGTCAGATCTTTAACACGGAAAATCTTAACAGAATTTATGTGATCATGATCAATGTAAGAAAATGCCTACTAAAAATCAAAACAAGCTGATAATTTAAAACTAAGTATTTTATAAAACTATAAGTATGTACTTTCCAGTTAGTAAACGTAGTTATGTAACAATTGAAATTGTTGGTGCAGTATTTCAGGATCAGCCCTTTATATTAACCCAATACCATTCTACTAACATAGTATGTTGTAAGTTATTAATAGGTACTAACCTACATACTAACTTTCATTGTATGGACGCATTTCTGAGATAATAAATGTACTTAAATACAAATTAAATTGAATAACATATAATAGTAATACATCGTGTTTTAGTCACTGACTAAAATACCTACACTTGGTTCTCCAATATAATAGCTGCCCTTCCTCGTTTTTGTCAAAGCAGCTGCGCCTGCGTCGGCACGCGCTATCCATACGGGTCTTGGACCACACAAACGTGTGCGTGTCTGCTTGTATGTTTTCTGATAAAACTTGTTTGATAATACAATTCGAGTAAATTCAAAAATAAGGGTGGCCATTATAACGTAACATAACATAACACATGTTAGTTGTAAACTTGTAAATCATTACTGAAGTTCCTATACCTACCTAAAGTCAACGAATGACAAAAGATAAGCATAAAATATATTTCTTATTGCACATAAGACAAACATATCGAGCAGAAAAAGAAATCATAAAAATTCATTGACGGTCTTAAATTTTAGCTATTTCTTCCAGACAACCTTTGGGAACGAAATATGGCATAGGAAATACCAACCCATATTTTGAAACTGCTTTGGCGAGATGTACTCTAAACCGGATGTAACAACAACCTCCTATAAAACCGAAAGAGGAGTGAAAGCAAGGTATCCAGAACTGAACAAGTTTTTATCTACGACTTTATGATTATCGCAATAAATACCTCTATAGATACTACTGTTTTGGACAGATCAGCTAGCAGCTGATCAATTTGTATAATAAGAAAAAAAATGGCGCTAATCATAGAACTGCAGTTATTTATTTAAGGATACTGGAACACCCCTCTTAAGACTTTATAGGGGTTTTGTCCCGAATACTTCACGTTTTTGTTACACACTTTATTTAAAATGTTCGCTACATGAAGTCTCGGCTGTACCTACATTTATAATATAATATTGACTACCATTAAATGCGTATACAGTGAAACGTAAATAGATACTTAATAACATTGACAGATGGTATATCTTCACAGTCTGTCGTAGGGGCACAGGTCAACTCGGGAGAGTGAGCATTAATCTACGCGAATAACTGTACCTGCTTATAGTGTGATTGTGAGTCTGTATGTGTGGTCATTTAACGCCGTATGCACCGACGTGATTAAAGTGACAAGGAGGAAATAACCAAAGAATTTAGAATTCGACCTGCGCTACTTTTCGTTTAAGTAGGGCAAGAGCAACCTTTGTGGGCAGTATCAATTCCTCCTATTGGTATCTTTAACCTTTAGTACTCTATTTGGAACTTTGCATACGAAGATTTTATTACAATTTATTTGAGCTATATATCATGAAGGAATGAACGAGAGCATCCAAGTATACAATACTTAAATATAGGTGGTTTTTGACAGATAACAGTTGTAGCAAAATCTTTTTGTTTTCCATTTCCAGACAATGTGGCCACAAAGGGTGCTCTTGTCCTATATAAATTTGGTTCAGCAGACTGACTACTTAGCAGACATAACCGTCACTAATGAATACCAGCAACGCAAGAGATACTGAGATCATTCTCAGTCAGAAGTTGCCGCTTTGGAAATGTACGATAATTTGTAGCTACTATCACAGATATATTTTTTACATAATAACAAACCCATCATAACACAACGGAACAATTGTGGAGACACATATTTAAATGTATTTTTTTCCACCAAAACATCATTTAATTTCAATGTTTTTTTTTTCTGTTCATAGATTTTTTAACGATCTATTCGTAGGTTACAAAAGTTTCATGACACTCAATATACTTCTTTTCTATGATTTTTTTATAATTCTAGGTAGTCTGAAAATTATTATTTACTAACAACTTCATTAATTTATGCTAAATGAAATCATAAACTTGCGACTTTCCGGCTATGTGACTTTGCGACTTTGCGACTATGTGACTATGCACAAATAAACTATTCTTATTCTTATTCTTATGCAAATTCATGATGTAGATTTTGCGACTATGCGACATTCAGTCGCAATATAGTAATATCACAGATGCAAAGTCGCATGCAGAATTGCATAATCGCCGTCGCAAAGTCGCAGAATTGCAGTCGCAATGTCGCAGAATTGCAGTCGCAAAGTCGCAGTTACAAAGACGCATAGTCGCAGTCGCATTATCGCAAGTCGCAAGATATTTCAATAAAATGTATGATTCAGAGATACCTCAGACCCAAGAGCCATATCCACGACCGAAACCCAGACCCAAGACCCGGACCAAGGCCTATATCCAAGACCTAGACAACAAAAACCAGATCCAAGACAAGAATGGGATCGAATCCGGACTATAGGCTGTTTTTTTACATCCTGTTGGTATAATAAAGAAGTTCAACCTAACCAAGCGAACCACCTTGGAGGTGTCCTACACCATACAACAGCTCTTGCGATGTCTACAGTATATTAATGTCAGTAGGCAAGTTAATAATATGATTAATTGGTTCATATTACTAAATAAAAAGGTCGTTTAGCACTATCGCTTGTGGGACCGAAAACAAAGACATTCCACGTCAAAAATTGCAACCAATCCTAGCGAGTAGTCTAATATGGGGTTAATTACAAAATATTTGCGGGAAACCTTTGCTCTTGAATAAAGAAAAAAATACTTAGTTTCTAACTCTGCTGGCGCAGCGACTCGAAGTGAATCTTGGCCTCCGGTAGGTAGGTACTAAAGAGCGCCATCGCTCTAGCTGAAAATAATAATTAGTGTCGCCTAATACGGGCGAGCGCGTTTCTTACTTCAAATCCTTTGCTCAGGGAAATGCAATCAACGATGAACTTAGTATGAAGCAGATAGGTATAATTTTTGGCTAGTGTGACATTTAGTGATATTCTATTGAATAAAATAAAAAAGAAAGCTAAGCCATAAAGATAAAAACTATAAAATCTGTTAGGCTTATAAAAAATAAACTAACTGGTGGTTACCTAACAGTTGACTAATGTATAAATGGTAGTAGGTAAAGTAATGAATTTTTCTCAGATCATAATAAATAATAGTTAACTCTTCATATCGATTTTAATTGCCAAATCTCTTACATTAGTTTTATAACTGCAGTATTTCCGCGTAGGTGAGGCGAAGCTAATACATTCCTTATTCTGGCCAGACAATACGATCAAGAAACAATATAGAAAATAACGGAGCGAACCAAGTCTATACGCAACATCGATCTACCTACCTCTTGATAAATTAAACTCGACATATACTTTTATAGGTAATTCCATAGTACAGACCACCAACAGACTTATTTCCTGTCTATTTATTGTACGTTTATTTTTATTTTTATATAAGTGTATCCCCATTAGACTGTTGCTATCTACTATGCTGCAAGACTTCCGATGTGGCCAGTGCAGGTAGTAGAGACCGATATTTACTTATCGATACATTGTAACTACACTGTTGTTAAATGATTGTAAATGATTGATTGTTTTTATATTATAAACTATCTAAGTGCTGGAACCATTTCAGATCAGAATCAATATAAGGAAACTTCATGGAGAACAAATATGTATAATTATAAGAGGGAAACAGTCAATTTCTGTTCTGTTTCTATAACGTCGAATTCGAGATTAGTCTTCCCTCGTTCTCTCATATAAAATGGACGAGCGTGACAATACGACCGTAGAGCTCGACTTTTGCATGTTGCGAGAATCGCCGTCCAGAAGAATGTAAGAAATATATATATACTTACATTTCTTACATTTTTAGTAAAGTTGTCCGGCACTGTTGTATGTGTTGTTATTGTACTAGACGGGCCTCTTCAAACTGGGCTACACTTTTCCTGACACGCGTACGCCACTCCGGCCTCGGGTAAGAAATAAACCTAGATCAGAATAGGGTCCCAACACTTTGGGTCAGGTCAGAGTGCGAAACACCGGCTCGAATCACTTTCACCCATCGCCGGTCCATTAGCCCGACAGCCGCATCTGTCTCAGTCAAATTAGCCACAAACACGATTTTTTACTCTTTAAAACCACTAGCACAATACAGCCAGTCTCGCGGGCGACTCATTCGATTTCTTTTATAGCTACATGAATCATCGATTTCGAAGAAAGAAAGATGTCTGAGAATATTTGTAATTAATTTCTTTTTATCTAGAATGAGTTATTACCTAATAAATCTAGAAATAGTTTTATTAACGACATAATCGTTTCAAAACAGTAATACTGATTTTTAAGTTATTGTTCTATATTAGGAGTAAATTCCTTAGTTGTCATGTCAGATAAAAAAACATTACCCCTTTTCGACTTACAATCAAAAATAAAAGAGTGACATCATCACCGTCTGTACCGAATGGTGGCACATGCTAAACTAAAAATAACCATAATAATCTACCATATGCACACGAAAAAACTTCAAAACAGCATGCAGAGCAAAAACCCAAAACGACACCGATAACCATCGTAACACCGTGTGCGGACTAAGTATAAGAAAAACTTTGCGAAGACCTACTTTAAAAATAGAAAATTAATGGGGTCAAAATGTTACATTAGAACTTAAAATGGGGATGTGGTATAGACAAGATGGAATTTTAAAGGTCGTAAAAAGGAAATGAAAAGGGGTAAGGAGATCTTCCCTTGAATTTGAATTATGAAGGGGTGATATGGAACAAAAAGTGAATTCTTTTTAAGTTGTTTCGACCAGGTGTTTTTGAATTTGGAACGTCTTACCGGAAATCTGTGGTGCATGTGTCTGCGCAACCCATCCGCGGCGGAAACAGCGTCGAGGGTTACTCACAGTACCTTCTGCTCTTGTTACTGTTTGTTACTCTTTTATAATTTCGAAAAAAATCTTCTTATACTTACCACAGATAGTTACATCTGTATCTCATGAAAAACAGAAATCAATTATAATTATAACATCACAGAGCTCCGACTAGCTTAATCGAGAAACAAATCTTCATTTTTTAATGAATCGTAATATAATTCGAATTGTAAATAGTGACTTAAGAATACTAAATAGTATACTTACATATATTGACTTACCTACTTAGCCATAATAAATAACTTTCTTCAGTCAACATAACACGTATTAACCCCATAAAATCAGATTGCCTTCGAACAGGTGGTTTACGAGTTATAAAGGGAGGGTTGCGAATATCATATATTATGTAGATACTTACTTATCCATAAGTGCTATAGGTATTGTTTTATACTATTTTGCAATACATAACGAAATAAAGTAGGTTCTCTGCTTGTTTTAAAGTACAAAAATTAAAAAAAAAACAAGTCAATCAAAATCTAGGTCGTTTACCCCAAGTCAGCTAAGTAGAGAACGATCAATCTATCAAAAAGGTAAAGCCACCGGTCGTTGACTTCCAGGTGATCTATCACAGCGATACGCTAAGACAACACGGCCGATCACTGTTCTGTTTACCCTACACTCTCCCACGAGATGTGTATGAGAAAGGATGCCAACGGGAATTTTGGAATGGTGAGCGACAACACTGATTCCTATGTCTTGTCTCATCTTAACATCTTGGATTACCTTTGCATGTTACTTTGGGAAGAATAAAAAAGTATTATGAAGTTGGTAGCTTTGGGAGGTAAAAGGTAAGAACCAATCCGTGTTTTAACATAACCATTATTTACCGATTGCCCTGTATAACACATACAGGGCAATCGGTAAATAATGGTTATCCTGTAAAATGCTGCTGATAAAAACCATGAGTTTCATGATCAACGTTAGTGTTAACCAACCTAAACATTTTACGAATACATTAAGTTTAACTAAAAATTAACTAACTCAATTGTAGGATAAATAAAATCTAGAATACCTATTCCAAATCAATAGGTACAGGTAGAATAGAAAGCTTTTTACAAAAGCTCCTTTCCTTTTATTTGGATCAAAAATGATCAGCGACTGTAAACCACAATATCATATTTTTAAAGTGAGTTATTATTAAAATAATACTTACACTGTACTTATACTTATTTAGTATACACATTTTACATTGAACAGAAACCTGTAACGTCTGCTGGCACGGCACCATATGATCGTCAGTTGTTCACAACATATATTTTTTTACACCGGAGCAGGTGGGCAACTAAGCATACACAATCTGTGCATGAAAAACCTGCGAATATAATACACTTCCCACAAAAACCATCGGAAGAGAGGCTGAGAGAAAAGTATAGGTGTAGAGGGAGACAGAAATGTTCCTTGTCTTTCCGTTTCCGTTTAATTGTAAAAAATGTCGGGAACATCTGGAGGCTGACGATTTGTTCTGTGGTTAGATGAAGTGAGATCTATAATATAAGGTATAGTAGGCTATTCTGAGAACACATATATATCTGGCAAACATACCTTCACCAGCATCTTTACGATTTAGACACAATACTAGGTCAGATTAGTCTATAATGGTCAACACACAATGACTACTTTTATAAATAAATCAAACATAAGTAGTAGGTATTCGTGGATTCTGGCTCAGTGAATCCTGCCTCCAAGGCATTGCATCTCTCACCGTTTCAGAGATACGCGATCCTCCATAGTGCTCCTACATGATTACGTTAATCACATCATTAGCTTGTTGTTTGCTAATCACCTCTCCCAGTCGGAACTGCTATTGTCCTTAATCACCTGCATTCATTGCTAAGTCTGGGCTCCTTAATCACCTAATTACCGATCTACTGCACCGAGTGTAAACACATTGTCGTGGTTTTGATATTTCGTTGCGATCATGTTGTACTTATCTCTTTATATGTAGGTATTTCAGACTGTTTCTTACTGAAATCTACACCAAAATCAGCTTTCATTCAAACATAGGCTACTTTGTAATGGTCAAATAACATTTTGTAATGTGAATGGATTTTTCCCAAATATTCCAAATATTTTGTTAATTGCTTTTTAACGTGATCTTAATAGTGTCACGTAGCTATTGTAATAAAATTAATATTAGTCTAATGTAAGTATGGATGTTTCTAGTAAGACTGCTTTCTAATTGTTAATGTAATTTTTAAGTAGTTAAGATTGCTATAAAACGCGTACATTTCAACGTTTCCGTACCAATTACTGCTTCTAGCGAGTCTTGACATGTAGATGATGGGGCAACTGCGACACACCTTATTAAGATTGAAGTGTATGACATGAAAAAATTGGCTACCATCGATCCTGAGGAACATTGGAAACATGCCGACGTACGTCTCAAGTACTACGTGAACAAACAAAATAACCACCACCGACAAACTCGTGGTCTGATCTATAATATCACAAAGGAGATATCGAATTCCAGCGATTGTAAAAAATACACCTTTAAGCATAAATGATAACTTGTTATTATGTTTAGAATTGTTTTCTTGTAATAAAAGCAATCATTCATTTTATATAATATTTTTATTTATTTTTCCTTAACTTATACCTAAAGTAATACATAACACAAAATTATAAAAAATTCTTAAACATTTCAGTTAACATAGCATCATTCTGAATAGTATCTTCTGTAAACATTCCAACAAAATCCGTAAAAGTCATACCCCTATACTTAAAGTATAAAAACATCAAACAATATTCACCACAAAGAGATGAAAATACATTTTGGATAATCTTACTATTATACATCCACATACTTGTATTTCTTCGTAAAAATGACAAATGATAACCCTCAGGCTTGCGACCAAATGTATCAAAGTATTCGCCAACACCTTTACTGTTTACATATATTGCTACCCAATGTAATCCGGGTTTTGTATCAGGGTCTAAGTTGCTGATTAAATAAACCGGTGTTGTCATGTGTATTGGAATACGGTTAGCAGCAAAAACATTAGGTTCTAGAGAATGGTTTATCTTTTTTAAATAATGCGATATGTCTAAAGTATTCATGATAACAATTTAAACATGTGTATTTCTTAATAACAATATGTATTCTAGACATAGTAAACAATGTCCTCTACTTTTATACAAAATATTTAACTGCTGAAATCTACATTAACATTTCTATTTTTATCTATTTCTATTATATTATCAAATTCAGCGTAAACTATACAGTTAACTGTTTTTGTTAATGCAGTTTCAAACCTTACTTCTAATCTCACACTACCATGTCTGATAAGATTCCAATGTGCGGTGGAGTTAGCAGATAAGTCTGGTGTTAAGTCAAAAGCTAGTAAACAATAACCATTAGCAAATTGATTTCTAGATATACCATTTCCATCATTCAAAAAATGAATACCAGTTCCTGAGAATAATGTATGATAGGCTGTGGTAAATATGTTGCTACTGAAAACGGGCTGTAAAGCTTTCGATGGTATTTGAATACCATCAATATACAAACTAAATGTGTTTATACCATAATTTTCGAAATCATAAGGATTCTTCGAAAAGTTACCGTTAAAGGCTGCATTATCGACAAATCCTACTATACATCTTTTTGGCACTTGACCAAGAAATACGTTGTCTAATGTTTTACCTTGTACACCCGATGGTATAGTCAAAACTTTAACCTCAGCCCGCGTTATTGGATATTTCGCAGTAGTAGATTCTAAAACTTTTTGATGAGTTAGTAGTACAGTTGGGTTGATTCGAGCTTTACGAATCATGAGAGTAGCATCAACAATAGAAACTTTCAGTTTAACATCATTAGATGAACACATAAGGTTGAAAGCATCTCTGGAACGTACTAACTTTATGCACATTTCCACACCGTTGATTAAAAATTTTTCTTGATTAAATAGGTCACCATGTAGATGACCGATCATTTCCACTTCCTTGCTATCTTTCACAAACTTTTGTCTTTGTATAAAACCTTTATTTGTTTCATCAGTAGCATTCATTTTGTTTTAAATCGATCAGTAAGTATCCATGTGGTTTGCTTGTAGCATCTCTATACGCATCTTCAATAAACTTTGAGTTTTCAGGGACCAGCTGACGAGCGAGAAAACGTATTTGTGTTTTGTCACGTGGATTTTTAAAGTAAACTATGTAACTCGAATTTAATGATATATCACGCTGTCCTTTTCCTTGATGAAATAAGTTTTGGGTAATATAAAACACACTTAGATTTCGATAGTTTGTCTTTTGTGATAGAATAATTAATGAGACTCTTTAAGTGAATGCGTTATGAGTTGGGGGTGTATAAATGCAAGGTTTAGAAGTACGGTGTAAACAGTCGCTATTGAAAATTTCTAGAGTAACTTTCAAGTCAAAAATGTCGGACTCAGAGTGTGTTAGTGCATTTTTCGCGAATAGTGACTTAGAAGATAATATCGAATCTTCCTATTGCGTTAGAGAGATAATCGAACTATGTGATGCTGTGGAAAGCATTGAAAATTTCTGTGATGAATTTAACGAGTGTGTAGAAATGGACATTACGGAAGAACCAAATAAGGATTTATTCGATCCGCATTTCGATAAATTATTATGCGATGTGGTTGAAGACTTCGAGAAAATGTAAGTGTTGTGATATAATGTTATTACCATTTTGTAATCTCCATAGTTTAGAACCCTAAGCCCAGCCTTTCAAACCACTAGACTACTAACGCCACACTTGACAGGGATTTATAAATCTATAACTTATTTTATTTTATTTATTCTACAGTAATAAAATACAAATCGGAGGGGGTTTGAAACGTCCTGCTGAAACCGAACATCAAGGTGCTGTTGAGAAAAGGCGACGACTAAGCGAACCGTCTACATCCACCCTGCCTTCCACATCAGCCCAGCCTTCGACTGCAATCGAAAACTGCGAAATGGTGAAGTGCACAACTTGTGATATATTTGTTAAAAAGAGGTACTTATCTAATCATTATAGAAGTAATCAACATAAAAATAACGCCTTACGGGTGCATATTGAATTCCCAAATGTTACTTTAATTGAAACTGCGTTCGGGAAAAGAATACACACTTATAGAATAACTCCTCCTGCTGATTGTGATGGTTTTATTACTTTTGAATTGTTTTTTGATTCGATAAAGAATACACTAATAAGCTTAATTAATGAAAGCATTATCCAACTTAAAACGTTTAAAGTAAATTTTATTTTACATGCAAATTTTATACAGCAAACTAAAGACATATCTAACGTTTTCGACTTCCAAACGTCTAACTTCATTTTAAACGAGTCCGAGGATTTAAATAGTTTTCTAAGTTCTTTGAAAGAGACTATTTCCAACAGAATTTGCGAATTTGAGAAAAAAGATAGTGGGTGGAGTGTTAGGGATATAATCAGCATTGATATGAATGTAAATAAGTTTAACCCCCTCCGGGGTTCGTCTTACATAGACTTACCTCAGGACATAAAAGCGAAAAAAGCAGTGATTAATGTAAAAAATTTTGATAACCAGTGTCTAAAATGGAGTTTACTCTCGGCATTACATCCTGTGTTTAAAAATTTCAATAGAGTCAGTTCTTATGCTCAACATGATAGTAAACTCAAATTTGATGGTATTCCATTCCCTGTAAAGTTAACAGATATCCATAAAGTTGAACATTTAAATAACTTAAGTATCAATGTTTTTGGATTGGAATACAATGCTGCGACTAAAACTCATTCTGTGATCGGCCCATTGTATTTTACAAAATCGCGGAAAGAAACACACGTTAATTTATTGTATATAACGAACGGAAATAGTGGTCACTATTGTTATATAAAAAATTTATCTCGTTTGGTATTCCGTCAAGTTACAACACGAAATGATCCTATTTATATATGCGATGGATGTCTTTTATATTTTCATTCAAAGGAGGGTCTTTCTAATCATACTATTCATGACTGTGCTCATATTCGAACTGATCTCCCAAGTCCCGATACAAAAAGAAAAAACTGGTGGGGTGCAAATGTACCTAATGATAAATTAAGTTTTGAAAACTTTGATAAAAAAATGAGAGTTCCGTTTGTTATTTATGCGGATTTCGAGTCTTTTCTTAACCCTATCGAGTTTTGTTCTAATGATCCGAAAAAATCATCAACGACTAATGTTCAAAGACATGATGTGCACAGTTTTGGATATTATGTTAAATGTTCCTATGACGATAAACTTTCAAAATATGTAACATACACTGGTGAGGATTGTGCTCAAGTTTTCATGGAAAAACTGCATGAGGATCTCAAAATCATATGTCGAAATAACAGTTACCAAAAATGTCCACTCCCTCTTACTGAGGAAGATAAAAAGATCATACAAGAGTCCACTACATGTTACATATGTGAGAAAGATATAATTTCAGAACAGCATATTGATCATGACTGGCACACAGGTGCTTTTATAGGCGTATCTCATGAAAGTTGCAGTAACAAACTCCATAAAGCCCGTTTTATACCTGTGATTTTACATAACTTAAGTAATTACGATGCACATTTTATTGTACATGCTTTAAATTTCGCGGAAGGCGAGGTGCAAATAATTCCTCAAAATAAGGAAAAATACATTTCCTTTTCTAAAACATTAAAGGTTGGTGGTAAAAACATCGATATAAGGTTTATAGATTCTTTAAAATTCTTGTCTAGTAGTTTAGACTCGTTGGCCAAAAATTTACAAAATGACCAATTCTGTGAGTTGAAAAAAGAATATCCATGTGAAAACGATTTTGAACTTTTAAAGAGAAAAGGTGTCTATCCCTATGAATATATGACTTCTTTTGATTCATTGAAACTACCATCTTTGCCACCAATTGATTGTTTTGTTAGTTCTCTTACGGGGGAGAGTATTTCTAATGATGACTATGTTCATGCCCAAAAGGTATGGTCTCATTTTCATTGTAACACACTGGGTGACTATTCTGATCTCTACTTAAAAACAGATGTACTACTTTTAGCTGACATTTTTGAAAACTTCAGGAACGTTTGTTTAAAAACTTATAATTTAGATCCCGCTCATTATTACACAGCACCTGGATTAAGTTGGGATGCTATGTTGAAATGCACTAAAGTTGAATTAGAGCTGCTAACTGATTTTGATAAAATCGCCTTTATAAAATCGGGCATAAGGGGAGGGATATCACAATGTAGCAACCGCTATGCTAAAGCCAATAATCCATATATGAGTGATTATAAAAAAGATGAACCAAATTCATATTTAACTTACCTTGATGCCAATAATTTGTATGGTTGGGCTATGTCTCAGTATTTACCAATATCTGATTTTGAATGGGTTGACCCTAACCTAAATTATGATGTACCAATTGATTCTGATGTGGGATATATTTTAGAGGTAGACCTAGAATATCCTGAGAGCTTACACGACTCTCATTCTGATTTTCCATTGTGTCCTGAAAATATTTGTATTGGAGAGACAACAGACCACAAGCTAGTACCGAATTTAAACAATAAGAAGATGTATGTTATTCATTATAGAAATCTTTTACAATGTGAAAAATTGGGTCTGCGAGTTGAAAAAGTTCACAGGGTACTTAAATTTAAGCAAAGTCCGTGGTTGAAAAAATATATTGAGTTGAACACTCAACTGCGCACAGTAGCATCATCAAACTTTGAAAAAGATTTTTATAAATTGATGAATAACTCCATATTCGGCAAGACAATGGAGAATATTGAAAAAAGGGTAAACGTAAAACTATTAACACATTGGCAAAATCGTGGTAAAGTTCAGGGTGCTGAGAGTCTCATTGCTCGACCGGAATTCCATAGTCTTTCTATATTTTCCGAAAGTTTGGTAGCAGTCCAACTGAAAAAAACAAAAGTGTTTTACAATAAGCCCATTTATTTAGGATTTAGTATATTAGACATATCTAAAACGTTGATGTATAATTTCCATTATGACTACATGAAAATTAAATTTCCTAATTTGAAATTGTTATACACTGATACCGACAGCTTAGTTTATCAAATTTTTTGTAAAGATTTTTATAAGGAAATTGAACCCGACTTAAATAACTATTTCGACACCTCTGACTATCCCCAAGACAATGTTTATGGGTTCCCACGATTAAATAAAAAGAAATTAGGATTTTTCAAAGATGAAAACAACGGCAAAATATTTACTGAATTTGTTGGATTAAGATCTAAAATGTATGCCATGAAAGTAGAAGATAAGACCATTACAAAAGCTAAGGGTGTAAATAAATGTATAACTAAAAAATTGAATATTGATAACTATAAGTCCTGTTTGATGAATAAAAATATACAATTTGTTGAAATGTTTAGATTTAGGAGTATTAAACATGTAATATTTACACAGAAAATTAATAAAATTTGTTTATCATATAACGACACTAAGAGATACATTGTACCAAATTCCACGAATACATTAGCTTGGGGTCATTATAAATTAAGGTGATTAGTGATAATTAATGATTGTAAATAAAATTAGTAATAAGATCATTTGTATTTGTTTGTTTACTCATTAGTAATTAGTTATTTGTAAGTGTTTCTGTTTTGTACTGTACATACCAATTTTAAAGTGTGATTTGAATAGACGTCTTTTACTTAGCTAATTATGTTTCATTTTGAACATCCTTTTACAACTATCGTAGCTGGTCCCAGCGGCTGTGGGAAATCAAACTTTGTATGTAGTTTTTTGAAGTACATGAAAAACATCTGCAATCATCAATTTAGTAAAATAGTATGGTGTTATGACGAAATGCAGCCACTATACAATTTAAATGGAGTTACTTACTATCAAGGAATTCCTGACTTGAGTATGTTTGATGGAAAATATCCACAACTCATTATTATTGATGACCTAATGAGAGAGTCCGATGGGCGCATAGTGGATATTTTTACTAAAGGGAGCCATCATCGAAATCTAAGTGTGTTTTATATTACCCAAAACTTATTTCATCAAGGAAAAGGACAGCGTGATATATCATTAAATTCGAGTTACATAGTTTACTTTAAAAATCCACGTGACAAAACACAAATACGTTTTCTCGCTCGTCAGCTGGTCCCTGAAAACTCAAAGTTTATTGAAGATGCGTATAGAGATGCTACAAGCAAACCACATGGATACTTACTGATCGATTTAAAACAAAATGAATGCTACTGATGAAACAAATAAAGGTTTTATACAAAGACAAAAGTTTGTGAAAGATAGCAAGGAAGTGGAAATGATCGGTCATCTACATGGTGACCTATTTAATCAAGAAAAATTTTTAATCAACGGTGTGGAAATGTGCATAAAGTTAGTACGTTCCAGAGATGCTTTCAACCTTATGTGTTCATCTAATGATGTTAAACTGAAAGTTTCTATTGTTGATGCTACTCTCATGATTCGTAAAGCTCGAATCAACCCAACTGTACTACTAACTCATCAAAAAGTTTTAGAATCTACTACTGCGAAATATCCAATAACGCGGGCTGAGGTTAAAGTTTTGACTATACCATCGGGTGTACAAGGTAAAACATTAGACAACGTATTTCTTGGTCAAGTGCCAAAAAGATGTATAGTAGGATTTGTCGATAATGCAGCCTTTAACGGTAACTTTTCGAAGAATCCTTATGATTTCGAAAATTATGGTATAAACACATTTAGTTTGTATATTGATGGTATTCAAATACCATCGAAAGCTTTACAGCCCGTTTTCAGTAGCAACATATTTACCACAGCCTATCATACATTATTCTCAGGAACTGGTATTCATTTTTTGAATGATGGAAATGGTATATCTAGAAATCAATTTGCTAATGGTTATTGTTTACTAGCTTTTGACTTAACACCAGACTTATCTGCTAACTCCACCGCACATTGGAATCTTATCAGACATGGTAGTGTGAGATTAGAAGTAAGGTTTGAAACTGCATTAACAAAAACAGTTAACTGTATAGTTTACGCTGAATTTGATAATATAATAGAAATAGATAAAAATAGAAATGTTAATGTAGATTTCAGCAGTTAAATATTTTGTATAAAAGTAGAGGACATTGTTTACTATGTCTAGAATACATATTGTTATTAAGAAATACACATGTTTAAATTGTTATCATGAATACTTTAGACATATCGCATTATTTAAAAAAGATAAACCATTCTCTAGAACCTAATGTTTTTGCTGCTAACCGTATTCCAATACACATGACAACACCGGTTTATTTAATCAGCAACTTAGACCCTGATACAAAACCCGGATTACATTGGGTAGCAATATATGTAAACAGTAAAGGTGTTGGCGAATACTTTGATACATTTGGTCGCAAGCCTGAGGGTTATCATTTGTCATTTTTACGAAGAAATACAAGTATGTGGATGTATAATAGTAAGATTATCCAAAATGTATTTTCATCTCTTTGTGGTGAATATTGTTTGATGTTTTTATACTTTAAGTATAGGGGTATGACTTTTACGGATTTTGTTGGAATGTTTACAGAAGATACTATTCAGAATGATGCTATGTTAACTGAAATGTTTAAGAATTTTTTATAATTTTGTGTTATGTATTACTTTAGGTATAAGTTAAGGAAAAATAAATAAAAATATTATATAAAATGAATGATTGCTTTTATTACAAGAAAACAATTCTAAACATAATAACAAGTTATCATTTATGCTTAAAGGTGTATTTTTTACAATCGCTGGAATTCGATATCTCCTTTGTGATATTATAGATCAGACCACGAGTTTGTCGGTGGTGGTTATTTTGTTTGTTCACGTAGTACTTGAGACGTACGTCGGCATGTTTCCAATGTTCCTCAGGATCGATGGTAGCCAATTTTTTCATGTCATACACTTCAATCTTAATAAGGTGTGTCGCAGTTGCCCCATCATCTACATGTCAAGACTCGCTAGAAGCAGTAATTGGTACGGAAACGTTGAAATGTACGCGTTTTATAGCAATCTTAACTACTTAAAAATTACATTAACAATTAGAAAGCAGTCTTACTAGAAACATCCATACTTACATTAGACTAATATTAATTTTATTACAATAGCTACGTGACACTATTAAGATCACGTTAAAAAGCAATTAACAAAATATTTGGAATATTTGGGAAAAATCCATTCACATTACAAAATGTTATTTGACCATTACAAAGTAGCCTATGTTTGAATGAAAGCTGATTTTGGTGTAGATTTCAGTAAGAAACAGTCTGAAATACCTACATATAAAGAGATAAGTACAACATGATCGCAACGAAATATCAAAACCACGACAATGTGTTTACACTCGGTGCAGTAGATCGGTAATTAGGTGATTAAGGAGCCCAGACTTAGCAATGAATGCAGGTGATTAAGGACAATAGCAGTTCCGACTGGGAGAGGTGATTAGCAAACAACAAGCTAATGATGTGATTAACGTAATCATGTAGGAGCACTATGGAGGATCGCGTATCTCTGAAACGGTGAGAGATACGACTTCGGGACCCAGCGCAATCGATTTAGATGGGGTGTTTCACTTTTTTTTTTTTTTTTTTTTTTTTTTTTAGCCGGAGCAATGCCTTGGAGGCAGGATTCACTGAGCCAGAATCCACGAATACCTACTACTAACATAATTTTGTTACCTATTTATTATGTAGGTATTTTTGTAGGTAACATTACAAAGGTTAATAAGGAAGGTGAATATATAAAAATAGTTCTCGATGTACCGACATGCCGGAACCATACATCATTTCTACATACCTATAGTATCAACTTAAGACGAACTAAAAATCATGGCTCCTATTCTGTTAAACGAATCGTAATCGAATATTATTAAGTTACTGTTTAATGACGCGTTGCAAATGAGCTGATTGTTTCCATTTGCATTTCAATGCTGGTTGATTGGGCGTGTGATTTGACTTACCTGCCATACATTAAGTTTTGATTGCCAGAATATGTACTTAACTTAGTTATGTCGAACATACGTTATATTTATTTAAGGATTGTGATACTGTACTGATGTGTTAGTTTTCACTGAAATCTCGTGGAAGTACCTATAAGTATATTAAAAAACAAGATTAGTATTGCTTCCTAATATTGTAATGGAAGTAAGATTATCGTTTACTAATACCAGAATACTGCCGGCGCCATGTTTATTTTTAAGTAACCCTTTTATACGGGAATTATGTTCATTATGGATGGTTTTTATACGTTTCTATTTTCATTGAGAGCTCGGCATATGGCGCTTACCCTCATTGTTAAACAAGATTTGTAGCAACCCCTTTAGGAAGTGAATAAAAAATGCGTTAACTGTCTTAATAAGTTAAGATTGAAAATTCGAAAGCAGATTTAAAAAATAATTAAGTTGAGTATTGAAGCCCTCAATATTCAATATTCAACCAACCAACACACATTTATTAAAGATGTTATATATTAAACATCACCCTGCATAAAAATTGTTTGATTTAGTATCGTTATTAAATTAGTATTAAATAAAATATCCAAATGAAGCTCAGTATTTTTATTTTAGTGCACCACTTGTAACTCACTTTCGGTGAACAATAGAAAAGTATCACATATATTGTCAGGAAGTTACCACATATCCACCTTTAGTTAGACAGCCAATCTCACTGTACCTACTCTTCAAGGACCTTGTAACTCAACACTTTAAAACAAAATTTCTAAAGTAAATTCAACCTAGAGTTACCCATCACGCGGGACTTGACTTCCGTTCCAACCTATATCCGGATCCACATCCGTACGGGATAAGGTTCGATTGTACAAATATGTATTCGCAACTGACATCCCGTATCAACTTACATTTGAATCTGGATTTCTTATCGCGCGTATTTCTATCAACATGTAGCTTCCATCGCCGTGTTTATTAAACCTTTTTTGATTATGGTAGTCGTAAAGCAGCAATGTAGAGTTCATTTTGTTCTACTTAAATTTTAAATAAGTCACCAAGTTATAGAAATGTCAAACATTCGTGGATACATGTGGAAGTGTAGTATGCACAAGTGTGATAGAAAGTAGAACAGTTTTTTTATTGAAAGATTAGAATTATATTAGTAATTTCATTATAAGGGATCGTAACTTAAGACGAACTAAAGGATCAACGAACTAAAAAGGGATCGTGATCATTCTATTCGTATTAATCGTATATAGAACGATTTACTTTGGGGTTTATACAAGTTAAAAAGCAAGCTTTAACGCGGTCATTTCGACTTCCATACGCAGCCGTTAAAAAAATCAAAAATTAAGTAAGTAAGTAATATGTTTATTTCACACACAGCAAATGAATGATTATAATAAAATAATTATGTAGTATATAAGGTATATTGAAATCATGTGTGATGGTCTGCTGTTGTTGTGAAAAGGGCCTTAAGCACACCCTTCCACTCGCCCGAAACACATTTGTGCAGCTTCGAGTGTTTAGCTATTTACTAAATTATTTCGTTTTATCAACTCAACCTAAACTTAATCTAAACAAGTAAAAAAACAGTCAAATAATCTTAAAATATTATACATTTGTAGACCTTACTTTTCACTACAGACAGTTATAGTCACCCAGATCTTTAATTAAATAATCGTATGCGCAATATGCAAAGCTACTTTAGAAACTAAAGTTTACATAATGTAGCGCATCTATAAGTAGAAGGCTCTACCTATGTACAGCTCTTTTCTCACTTTGAACATGCAAGGTCAACGTACAAGTAATTATAATTAGATCAGTATGATGAAAGCCTACTCGAAATGTAACGAACTCACACTCAAACAAAAATTATTAGAACTAACATTGAGGAGTGTTTCGCTTGCATTTATTACTACAAATACCTTTACCCATTATGAAGATTATTCAACTGCCCTGTCTCAAAAGAAGTGCCGAATCTTTGAGCAAGAATAAAGTACAGTCTGGTTTTAAAGAGTAGAATTTGAATAATGGAAACCTTTAATGAAATTTTATGGGTATCTTCAAATTGTTTGAATTTTAGAGTGGATCTGTTAATTGAATTAATCTTTTGAGGAAATCCATGAAATCTCATTGCGATTTGACATCAGTGAAAGAAAAGTTGCCATATTTTTTAATTCTACATTTAGAACTTAACGAACTAGTGTAGATTAAGTATATGGGAACTATATCTGTTGCACATTATGGTGGTGCCCGGCCCCTTCATGTCTTTTGGAATGATTAAGCAGGTTCTATAGGTACAGGAAGACTTGGGAGAAGGTCAGAACTTACTTTTTACAACTCAGTAAACGATTACTATTTCCTAATAAGAAAAAGTAGGTTCTGATCACGTCTCCCAACTGTTCCTGAATATAGAAGAAGTTTAAATGAAAAAGAATGTCAATTATTGAAATTATCATTTGTCATAACATAACTATTCATAATAAGCTCTGCCTAAATTGTACCACTTGAATGACGCCCACATGGGGACCTCAGTGAATGAAATCACTAGCTGAACGAATGGGCCAAACATTTAATTACTGGTAACAATTATTAGGCAGTTATCAGTTTATTTTATTTTCATTTTATTCATATAAAAGGTTCTAAACGATTACTTACTCGTACTTCTTCACTTCAAATAGTCTTTGGCCTCTCCACGAACATCAGTGCTAAGTGATTGCTTATTGATGTGAGCAAAGATTCTTAAGTTATGCGGAAGCTCGGAATTTCCTTTGTTAATCATATTAAGTAAGAATGTGATATTTCTAATATCACTTTAGTGGTCATGGTCATATTATGTTAAGTTGAAGACCCATATGTATATTACATGCATCAGCTTGACTTTACTTATAAAACTTTTATCTTACGTACAATACGTACGAGTAGTATTATAAATTAAACACATCATCATCATCAGCAGCCTACTCTAGTCCACTGCTGGACATAGGCCTCTCCCAGGGCGCGCCATTGAGCCCGATCTTCGGCTCTTCTCATCCAGTCGCTGCCAGCCACCTTGCGCAGATCGTCGCTCCATCTAGCAGGGGGTCGTCCCACACTACGTTTACCCAAACACGGTCTCCACTCCAGAACTCGTCTACCCCAGCGGTTATCGGTTCTGCGACAGATGTGACCGGCCCACTGCCACTTCAGCTTGCTAATCTTATGAGCTATGTCGATAACTTTTGTTCTATGCCGGATCTCCTCATTTCTGATTCGATCCAGCAGAGATACTCCGAGCATAGCTCTTTCCATAGCACGCTGAGCGACTTTCAATTTGTGAACCAGTCGCACCGTCAGTGTCCACGTTTCGGCTCCGTAGGTCATTACTGGTAGGACGCACTGGTTAAAGACTCTTGTCTTTAGACATTGAGGTATGGGCGACGAGAAGATGTGACGTAACTTCCGAAATGCTGCCCAACCCAGCTGACATCTTCTGTCGGCTTCTTTCTCGAAGTTGTTTCTACCTAATTGCACAGTCTGCCCGAGGTAGACGTATTGTTGCACAACTTCGTGGGTCGTACCATCGACGATAATCGGTCCCGGAAAGACATGGTCATTGAACATGACCTTAGTCTTGTCCAAGTTCATCCCGAAACCGACACGTCGTGAAGCAGCATTGAGATTGTCCAGCATTTCTTGAAGGCCCTGCAGCGACTCCGCCATTACGACTATATCATCGGCAAAACGTAGGTGTGAGATGTATTTAAACACATATACGAATAAATATCTTTATTTCGCGATATGCAATTGTTATGATTCATATGTATACAAATGTTTATTACAAGGGAACAACCGAGCCTATAAACTGCTGCTTTTCAGTGTGGGGGGTATATTTTAAGTAAATTCTATATTTTGGCCTATATAAAATTACATTTTTTTAAAATTGTTGTTATTTAATAACAACAAGTAAGTATTTATTTGCAGAAATATGTAAATACATTGGATCTTATTAAAATATACGTAGTATCAAAATTTTATATTTCTAGGTGTGCACATATTGATATATGATAAACTTTACTGATATTGAATTGAATGGTAATGTGGCCATGTGTAAGTATGTTTGTTATAAAAAGTATGTGAAAGACAATCTCTTGGTCCCATTATTTTACGAGGAACTCACAAAATATGAAAAACCTATATAACTAAACTGAAATATAGATATTTTCTCGAAAGCCTGTAAATACTTCAACATCTAGAAGGCTGTCGATTATATTAAACCTCGACCAGGTTTTTAAATAGAGTTGTCAGGAGGACTCCATAACCCTATGGAAATCGCTATGAAAAAAATAGTTTACATAAAACATGGCGCACTCTAAATAAACTCTTGAAACGTTTTGTACGGATTTAGCGACATCGAAGTTATCGTTCCATTTTACTTATGTTTCAGAGTCAGTGAAGAAAGCCAGCTTTAAAAATTGAGTAAAACTCTGACCGAACTGTGGTACCTGCCTAAAAGCAAGTTGCACAATATGTATTATAAACATACACATCTAATTAAGAACCTCCCTTTTTTAAAGTCGGGTAATATTTTTCTGCCGGTTCCTGGTAATAATGAAACGTCACTTTGACATTGACATAAGTTTGTTTACAAAAATTCTATGGGAATAAAAATTAGAGTTTACCTAGCAAGTATGTATTTCAATTTAGCTAAGCTAAAACAGTTGCAAGTTTGTTTATCAAGTTGAAACACCAATTTAACTTACATCATGTGCCAGTGGGCACCGATCACTGCCACTGCCACATCCTAGGAGAGGAGCTGTGGCATAACCCGGCCCAGAGAAAGTGGATATGATAATTGGACGAGCAGCGATGTGCGACCGGTCGGGCTTGCTCCGCTGAGCAGCCTAAAGATTTATATAGACATGACGCCAATGTTAAATGATTAAGATGTTAGATAAATCGGTTAAAAATAAACGATCTTAGTAGTCTTCCATGAAAAGTAATATACCTAAGCACATTCTCAAATAGACACTAAATTATACGTAAATATAGTATAGTACGTAACTTTATTTTTCTAATTACCTAGATAGACAAAAATGCAAACGTAAATTAACCTTCTTACTATTTAGGAATCCATACCTCGAAGGGCCCTCGACCCCTAGTGCAGTCGCTACTCCGTCCGTCCGTCTGTCAGGCCGGTTTGACGCCTTAACGGAATAAGATGTGGACATCAAAATCCGAATATCGAGTTTAAGATTGATTTTAGAAGAAGTCCAGTAAAAGTGGTCTTAAAAAAAAATTTGTAACCCGTGTGGAGTATCGTTGTTAGCCGCAAGACAGACAGAGGCGGTGCACTGACGGCAAGACGACAGTTGACATACCTCTTGTATATGTTTTGCGCCGCTTCATTTTCATATATTTTGGAAACGCGGACACAATATCCGGCACGCCGTCTCTTAATCTACTAGCATACAAAATGTATGAAACCGCCGGGTGCAAAACAGACAGCGGCGGCGGCGCGTCGACAGACGTTGCGCTGGCAGCGCGCTGCCGGCAACCCTCTTGTATATGTTTTGCGTCTTATGAGTTCGTCAAATAGAGGACGAATATATGTTTATAGTTTTTTCGAAGCGTTCCTCATTAATTTCACACACTGTGGTTTAGACAACCAGTCGCTAGTTTAATGTGCAGGTTTCCTGGATGTTAGGCAGTCGATAGTTGTAGGTACTTAAAGTCTTAAAACCGAAAAACTCATTAGGTTTTCCGTCATGATAACATGTGAATTAGTTACTACATACGTGGTGCTAATTAACTGTAAAAGTATATCGTAATAAAGGGCTATCACAGTCCCTACATAAGCCTTGGAACATCCACAGTAGTCTGTCGTGCTCGTCCTCGCCAGCACGCGACTGTTCCTCTACCGCGTTATCAATCATCTATTTTTACTATTCCATCGCTGCAGGCACTGGCACTTTATGCAACGCAGCACAGTTCTATGGCGGTGGCAGTGAGAGGACTGCTTCAACTGTGTGTACTAGGGCTTTAAGTTTCACATAATAGTAGTTTATGCAACGGCCACGTAACGATAGCGATTTTAACATTAGAACTGTTTATGAAACAAAGCGAAGCTGAGTTTCATAATAGATCGTTCTAGAGTTAAAATCGCCATTACGTGCGTTGCATACAATACTTTTTCTACGACCATGAAATATATAAACAGAAAATATAAACCATCACGGAGACATTACGGAGTCATGTCAGCTTGACATGTTATTGGTAACTATGGAAACCGTAGACAATGTTTGACGTATTGTCGACATCGCACAGGCACGGGTGGCGAGTTTTTTTAATGGCTATAGTACCAAGTAGTTGGCTAGTGAAATGTAATGCATTTAATACGAAAGAGTTCTTGTATGCAGAGTCATACAACAAAGAAAAATTAACATTTTAGATGAGTAGGTACCTATTACATACGCAGCAATAGCATATCTATCATTTTAGATGAGTAGGTACCTATTACATACGCAGCAAAACCGCCCCGCCCGCCTATGATCGACGAGTATTTAGATATTTACTCTGGCTGGGCCTCCACTTGACCTGTGACTTAGAGTACCTACGAACAGATTGTTTTTTGTAGATAACAACATGCTTTCAGTACATTGCCTTTATGACGAGAAATTATGTCCAAAACGTACCTATTGCACCAGCAATAGGTACGTTAATAAATAAGTAGGTTAATAAAAGTAAGTACCCAGCGTACCAAGGTTGGGTACTTACTTTTATTATAATTTGTTTGTTAATTACTAATTAAATTACATGTAATAGAAGTAGTCAAAATTAATACATTACAATGTCAAACACGAATATAAAATACGTTTTTAATTAGGTACTTACTTAATTACCTATGTAAAGCCTCTAAAGCCTTATATTTAGGCTATATTTATTGCCTAGTGGTAATACGTGGAGCGGTCCAAAAATGGTTAGTCAACGGCTTGTTATCAATCTCATTATTTTACTTTTAATATCACTTGGAGGCAAATTTTATTACAAACTCCTTGGCCAAATATCACTGGCTGGCGAACTTTAGTTATTTTTTAATTTATTGTTAAAAAAACATGTCTGTCACTTTTGAATCGCTACGATGGCGGTAACGCGGGAAGTATTTCTTGCTATGATCTATTATGATTTTAAACGAGGGTTAACATACTCGTATAAGGAATCACATGAAAACTTAATCAGTGTTTTTGGGGAATTGGCTCCATCACTTGCCACCATCACCTATTGGTTTTGTGAGCTTAAGCGTGGTCGGAGCGACCTAAAAAATGACCTTAGACTTGGGCGACCACCAACGGTAGTCACTCAAGAAAACGTTATTAGGGTGGAATAGCTAATAAACCAATGTCGCAAGTTTACCAAGCGCGAGATTCAGGATTAACTGAAGATTGGATTACAGGCAGTTTCCACTATTTTACAAGACGCGAGCTTAGTGACGATCGTCACGCGGAGGAGCGGGGGAGCGGAACGCGTGGTATAATTTTTCACCAAGACAACGCTCCTACTCACACGGCCGCCAGAACCATGGACTTTTTAACCCATTCGGGAGTGCAATTGCTACCATCGGCCCTACAGTCCTGATTTGGCTCCGTGTGATTTCTTGTTCACCACTTTGAAGAAATCTCTGCCGGGAAGGAAATTTACGACTGCGGACGAAGCAGTAGACTAATTTAGGCGGCTATTTTTTGACCTTCCGCAAGAACAGGTTTTCACATGTTTTGAAAGCAGGTTCAGTCGAATGCATAAGTGCATTGAAGTCGCAGGGAAATATTTTGAAAATTAGAAAATAATCATTTGTAATATTTCTTTCATTATCTATTTGACTAAAAATTAATGTATCGCCCTAGATACTTACCTAATTGTGTTACGAATGCAACATTGTAATGCACTTAATTAAATCGAAAATTTTCAGAACGAATTATTGACTTAATACTCTGAATGAAATAGCCTAACTTGCGACAACATTAAACCCTGGATTTACTTGCAAATTATTTATGTATGCTTCTAATACAAAATTGACCTCGGATATCTGAATGTTAACAGTTAGTGCAAATGGGCCTTATAAAGATAATTAGGTATAAATTAAGATATTTATTTACAACTTAAAATTATTTATACACAAACAATTACAGAAACAAGAGCAATAGAAAAGAAATGTAGAAATAATTAATTTGATAATGTACACAAAAAAATAATTAAATGTAACTTATAAAATTTCTTAGATTAGGCCCGTGTGGTAGGGTACCAAGGATGCTGGCGGCGTTACCCCGCTGGATCGCTATGCTGATTCTTTGGGCAAGATAGCCGCCAGCCCTTGGGTCCCTCGTCGCATCGAACAAACGCTTTTTTATCTATATATTAGGTATATAGATAAAAATTAGAATATTTTATTTTTATAGTACCTATTCGACTAATATACCTATTACACGTAGCTTTCCTTTACTCATTTCTATATATCTCTTTATTGTACTCATATTCCGTATAAAGCGAAAGAAAATCGTTATTTTTAATTGAAAATCAATTACTGTACCGATTTTATTTGCGACAAGTTTTTCCTAGAAAGTTGTTATAGCTATCACATTTGGATTTATAGCAGACAGATAAAAATGAGGTAGGCATTAATGATTTAATGCAACATTAGAAAATTCAACTAATCACGATTTTATTGGATTTCTCAATAATTACATGAATGTTGAAGTGTATCGATAAAAAGACACGGTATTAGCTAACGGTTATTACCGGAAACAGTTTTTATAAGAACGAACTGCGAGTATTTAACGCCACTTCGAAAGTCATCCTCAACTAAAATATTGCTACACGAATTGATCCCATTATTTACGCAACATCAAGTCGAATAAAAACTAGTCCTCAGCTAAAGAGTGCACCTAATGAGGTAGTAGTCAGGCTGGGCGGTGGTGGATGAAGTGGAAAGTATTCACACCGTTTAATTCAAGAAAATCTGCGAACGGAATATTTATAGAAACTGCTACGATTATATTAGCTACAAAATTCAATAACATCTATTCGTTTCCATTCTAATCCTAAAACTAAAACCTTTAATTTATTAATTTCTCTTGACTGTACCAGTACCCAAGATTTTGTAAAATAAACCGAGTGACGCGAGTGGGGCGAGTTAGCGAAAGCAGAAAGCAATTTATTTAGAGTTTCCCCATCTCATCCCACAAGCGATTCAACATTATTTTTAAAAATAATTCGTGGGCCGAGTTGACGAAAGAATAATTTGACTTATTTTCAGTTTAACCATCTCAGCCCGCGCGGGCTGAGGTCCGTGGGCCGACTTGGTGACTAACCCAAATAATAAAACAGCTTTGTCAGCAAAAGCTCTGAAGGTAAACTTGATTTCGATTCCCATTAAAACCTTTCCTACCTTATCATAGTTATGATACAAACTGTATGGCTGTACAGTTACAATTGTAAAGTTACATACACGATACTCATTTAGCTGAAGCTTATTCTAAGTTCGGAAGCAAACGCGTGTAACTTGCCCCACGTCCTAAGACAAAAGGGGCGATTCTACATTTGAATATTTCACGCATTAGTTGGCCACGCGTGTCGTGGACAAAACAGGAAGTTGTTTGAATCGAATCCTTTATTCAAATTACATAATAACGAGATGTCTGTCGGTCAAAGCTTTTAACTTTAGGGATTTAAGTACACGCATGATTTTTATGCGAAATTTCATTCATCTGTAGGCGCCAGTCTAATTCATCGAAGCATACACATAAAATTCCATCCTCTATAATTATTATTATTATAACATATAGACACTGGTATACACCAACCAACCCCTATAACAAGTACCCCTAAACGTCAAAACCGTAAAATTACTAATGGACGTATAAATTTCACCCCGTCACTCGCCCAAATGCTTACACCTGCCACCGAATAATACAATCATTAGAAATAACTGTAGCCACTCTTGATGTTTCCATTATTTTGAGAGCTATAAATTCTATTTTTTTTTAATAACGAGGACTGGGTCTAACGACATTTTTATCAGTGTCGTCTTAATTTAGTTACGAGTGTCTTGTTATTCCCGTTTTGATATTAGCGTTTTTAACATATCTACTTGTGAAATGCTATTAAATAGCAGATTTATTATTTCGGTTTTTACAGTTACCTGTAGAAATAGATTTAAAAAAGTGATTGATACTTAGTTTGAATGTTTGCTTACTAATATTTGTCATAAATTTCATCATTACCATTTCAATATAATTATTGCTATAAAACTTCCTACCTGAAACTCTATTTTTCAAAATTGACCTTTACGAGTACAGAGAGTAATTCGCTATCATTTTATAGATACTTTTTAATTATTTGCTATATAATAATTATTTTTTTCACTTTGCTCCTAGAAATTGAATTACTCACAAGTTCAAGCAGATCGGCCGGTAAAAAACCCACTGTTTGCCTGCCCATTACCGCCTGCGCTCGCGCCGCGTGACGGAAGGGTTGCCCCTAGCCCCTTACTTCTCCACATCTGTGTTAATCTCCAACTTGCACACGATTGCCAACTCTACCCGACAAGCTCGAAAGCCTGTGTCGCTTTGCACGTTACTTGAACATTAACCATTTTAATACGACGGTTGAAAACGCTTGAAGAAATTGTAGCTTTACGAAATGATTTCTAAGGACCTGAATCAAGGTTGCTTTTAACTTTTTTTTAGAAAAGTAAAGTGCTTAGGTTAAGTTCTGCTTGGTGGATCACAGTATTATCGTCTAAGGGATAGCTGACCGCAGCTTTATTGTCGGATATTTTTATTGTTTCTTTAAGGGGTATATAATATGAGAGGAAGTGTTACGTGTCGTTGGTTACGGAGACGTTACTTTATTAGTGTCTGTTTGACTGTAAATAACGGCCAGACCAAGACAATATGGTGTATATAAAATAAGTTAAATGATATTTACTATCTATGTAACAAACATAGTAAACAGGTCGTTTCCTGATTTCTAATATAATATATTATCTAGAGTTTTTTGATAGTACAGTCGACCACGGAAGAAATTAAAATAAACCATATCACTCGGACATGAGGTTAAGATTTAATTGATGGATTTTGACGGATGGTATACTTTGTCGACTGTATCTATAGAAATAGATATTTACTACCAATGACCTATAGAAATACGACACGGTTTCGTTTTCGGAATTTATATTTCAAAATACTCATAATGCGCATGTCTAATCAATTTACACTCGCCAATATTTTTGATCGATTAGTTTTACATAACATTCCAAACGTTTCTTTAAAACTGGTAGTTAGTACCTATTTCATTTAGCTAATACCATTTTGTTTAAATTATAGTAGATATTTTTAAAACACTAAAAGAGCCATTTGTACTATCTATCTTAAACCATCGTTAATCGTTGACCTTAACTAACGAACTTGAATTAATTTTTATGAATATTCATTTTGCACTCTCCCCTTTGCAGTCAGTGCTCATTATATCATAAATTCATTAACAAAGGGCCATCAATCAAGAGTTTAGCTTTAATTTAAAGATAAAAGTGGGAAAGATAACTATGTCTTATGGCAATTCAAGTTCAGTAGCCATTAAAACAGTTTAACTATTTTAATAGCTCCTGAACTTTTTAACGTCGTAACCTCCTACTGATACGAATGGTACGAGTAGATATTGTTTTAATTGTAAAATATTTATTCAGGTCACAAAATATGTTAGTTTAGCTAATTTAAAAATAAAGTACATAAGTACTTAAATCACACATGAAACTGCAAACATATAGTATAGTAAGTACTAAAAATTGCGTATTTTTGTCAAACTAAACTTCTAAACCTTCACCTAACATAAAGTTGTAGGTACCTAAATCGCTAGATACCATCCATGTAAGTGAGTCTGTATAAGGAGAGTATGCTGCGAGTAAATTGTTATGCAAAAGTGAGTTATGTATTATGGCACAAGCACTAGCAAGCTAGCGTGAAATATCTTCGGAGTAACTACTTGTGCAACAAAAGCAGGTGGAATGTCCGATTTTAGGTCGATATGGATGCACAGACAAACATTTACAGTATGCGAATGGTCTACTAGACTCATGAAACCACTAGTTTGACAAGTGAACTCGGGTGGCAAGTCTCAGTATAAGTCTGGGCAAGTATTTAAACACTATTCGAATGCGTCGAACTTACAACTCCCCTTCCTCAGTCGGTCGGGGGTTAAAAGTAAGGGAACAATCAGCAGGAGGGCAAGGAAATTGTTCCAACATTGGACATGCCGAGTGTTCGAATCATACAACTCGATCTTCATGGCTCGAGAGAATACTGAAATACTGTGCCACTAAGGTGTTCAACGAACACCTCTTCCTTCTCCCCTTCGAACGCGATTCGAACAGGGTTTTGATCCACCCACCGACGCCGCGCCTGGCCTCCTAACCGCCACTTCAATCTAGCTAGTCGATTCCCAACGTTCTGGATCTTAGTACTATACTTTGGGTTTTAGTATTCCGTAGTGTCGGTCGTCCTGCAACCAGATGGGTGACGACATAGCCGAGGTTGCAGGGAATACGTGGATGCGGCTGGCACAGGGCCGAGATGAATGGCACGAAAGGGAGGAGGGTTATGCCGTGCAGTGGGCGGATACCCGCTTTAAATTATGATGATGATGCCTCTTTCTCGGCTGTAAAGTGCGGGAACTGCCCTCGGGGTCTGTCAGTCCGCACCGCAGGCAGCTTGGGGCTGGCGATGGCCGCGCGGCGCACGCGCTCACTCTCCGGAACGGCGCACACGTCACGCTCCCGGTACACCACGCCCGTCGCGTGCGCACCACACACTCACATACATATTGTATAGGAACATTTGTACTTAACTGTCTGTATATTTTTTTTATTACTTTTGGATCTTATTAAATTACTTTTAAAACCTGTGTTTGAAACCAACCATTGCCGGGTTTTGCAAATGAGGAGCTAAAGTTGTTCAGATATCATCGGTATTGAATTGCTCTGCAAAATGTCACTGGTTTAGGTATACCATATAATTACACCTTCGTCTTCGCCTTTTACCCAGCATCTACTATATCCGTGATTTCCTTCCTCGGCTTGATTATCACTTGTTCAAATGTTGAAGACTGTGTGTTACATTTTCTGCATCTACAAAAGATAGTACCTAACATGAATAGGTATATACAACAACAGAAGTTTGTTAACTTCTGCGTTAAGGTTGTATAGTTAAATCCACATTTAACCCTGGATTAACTCGCGTATTATCAATGCCCTACAAATTTTCATACAAAAATGAGGTCGGCTAGTATCCACCCGAGTGTTAACGATTGGCGCAATATGGCCTGACACTATGTTGTTGTAGTCTAATATTAGTACGAGTACCTACAAGATGTTACGACGAGTCTAGTACATTTCTACCTTTTGACAAAATGTGTGCTTTATGTAGATAGGTAGATGTATACATATATTGTTTGTTATGCTACTAACCTCTTCGTAGGTCAAGCGCACGGCACGTTACAATAAAAAGGAGTCTCATATATCAAGGTACCCCACCGGAACGGGCAAACTGCGGTCACCACACCTAGTTTAACATTACCATACTAATGCCAGTGGAGCCTGACCCCTCTCTCCGCAAACAACTTTAAGAAGAGTCACAATACTTAAAGATCTTCGATGATTGGTCTAATGCACACTTCTAGTATCAAGAAATGTATGGAAGAGGAAGTTATGGTCGTCATTAAGTTGTATAGCAAGTGCTATCGTGTCTGCTTTAATTAGTACATAATGTACTTTTCTAAATTTCTTTACGAATAAGTGCGCTTTTTAACGATAGTTTTCTGATTCTTGTTCCTAGATTGCTCAGTAACACACGTACTTACGTTAAAGTGTTTTCCTTATTTTCAATGTAGGCTCTTCTACAAATATGAGTTAGTATCATTATCCATGTGCTTTAAGAATTACCTACATACCAGATAAAAAGTAGGTCATGAATCAAACCAATACTGGCACCAGTAGGTCAATAACTATTTCAGAATCTATCACAGAATCTCTTAGAGTCTTAAAAGGCTTTGTTAAAACCCTTAGGCTAAAACAAATATGGAATCCTTGATATTTATTGGCATTGCTTCACATCCGCCGCTAAAATTCTTATAATTTAGTTGTTTAAGTTGTGATTCATCGATTGCACAAGACTTATGACAATATTACTTGTTAAGGGGCTGACACCTCGGGACTGATACCTCGCCCGTTTTATACAACGATTTTCCCCCTACTTTTCCCATTCCTGTGGGATTTATTATTGAGAATAGTCTAATTCGTTCATCAACAACGGATGCTACTGCTGCTTCGACGCTGATATATAATATAATAGGAATAATAATAAAAGAAAGTGGATATTTTATTATTTTTTCCATTTTATTATTTAAATCCTACTATACAATACATACTCTTACTGTATGTTAAAGACTAGATCAATATTCGCGTTATATTTAGGTAAGAAACAATCCATGATACAAGAAGGAAATAATTTATGAAGAATTTTTCAAAGCCATGTCAAATCGCCGTACCCGTGCAAGAGGATAATTGTGTAGTGGATAAAGTAGAGGTGACGAGATGGTTAAGTCAAAAGAGCATGGGAATAGACGATATAAGCTATTTAACTAGGCCTTAACTTGCGCAGTTAACTACCAATAAAAGATGCTTTTCATAGTTCAGCGAACAGTAATGACAGGTATGGAATACGAATGTAGGTCCACAATGTGAGATTGGTACGTGGCGCGTTACAATTTTCTCCTCAATTTGAGACGCTGCTTTCTGATTGCCAGTAACAATAGTTGACGATTGAACGTTGTTATGTTGTTTTAATAACTGTTTACGTTCTTTTGAACACTGAACTTTAAGCGTAATTACTACCTACTAGCTAAGTTATTTAGTAATAGTCTTTTTACTTTAGTAACACCGGTGCATTTCTATTTGGAGCCCCTTGGTTGCATCTCTAATTTCTGAGACTGTGGCGTGGAGGGATCTGTCGTTGCCAAATACCTCCGCCTCGACGAAGATTTCTTCGACTTGCTTGAGTCTTTGACTTCTCAAGGTCGACTATGCATCAATGGTATCTCTAATTTCGCTTATAAACGTACTAGCATTGCAGTACAAAAAACTTTCACTGTTGGAAAAGTAAAATATTAACGTGGTTACATAGCCATGTAGCAGGGAGGGGGGCGAATGGGGCGCGATGGTACGCTAACGGAGTCTCGGTCTGCTTGCGATGCGCCCGCGCTTTCGTAAGCCGATCCTGAAGATAACGCGCTTGCTGCTACAGTCAACTGGTAAAGTGGGATAAGTACCTACTTAGGTACAGTTTGACTAGTCAAATCATGGATGAAAGAAAAAAATTGTCTCCCTCCCCAAGGGGGCTCTCCATTCTCTCCATGGGGGCGGGCGTTCCTATCTTCATGATTCAAATGATTTATTGTATTAATAACATTGTATTAATTTGTAAAATATTCTTTAATAACGCTGATATTTTGATTGTATCCGCTTAGAGTCACATAAACTCATTGTATTCGCTAAAATAACTTGATCACATTTTAATATAATAGCTTAAACCTGTTAAATTATATGGTATGCCAAATTGCATTGTATCCGCCTAAATCCTAAAATATCTAAAAACCGGCTGAAGCAAGCTTTAAATCCCACTAAAAACCCGCACTTTGCTTTATATCCCTTTAAATTTAATTAGAATAATAAATTAAACAATAATTTAGTAATTGTCATAAGCTATCTTTGAGTGTTAAAACTCTTTATAAAAACGACTAATTTCATTATCTCTTAAATATAAGGATTAATATAATTAGTTCTAAGAACCCTGAAACGGGCCATAAAGAATACTACAAACCTCTTTGTCTCAGTTAATTTCCCATAGCAACTTAAGTTATCACTATTAAGAGAAATAGACATAATAGCTAATAACGTAAGAACCATGCAATCCTTAACTCCTAATTTTAACTTATAAGATGCGTATAATTATTTGCAAAATTGTAATACATATAATACGTACAATAACTATTATAAATATATAGAAAATGGCAAAAAACACAGTTTCTGATAGTGAAAATAACAATAAAATAGTTGCAAAAATGCTGAGGCAAGCATGGTAATGCGCCATCTACATACCAAAATGGACTACATAGCTGTTGTGTTCCCCGAAGAATATCACCTGAAAATTAAAGCCTTTGGTGGTGCAACTTTTGCATCGAATTACTGACGAAACTGCTGTTTTATTTCTACACGTCGCCCGGTACTACCGTACCCTACATCTACAGTCCACGGGTTATTGAAACTTTATACTTGCATTTTATCAAAATTAATTTACACTGACACGGGAACTAAGCAGTAAGTTTTGTGCAAGTATCATTAAAAAAAAATATGGAGTATTTTTTTTTATTTAAAAAATATTATTATTATAATAATAATATTATTTTCTTTCACACAAGTGTTTACATTCACGGTAAAACATTTAACTCGGTCGTCAGCGTAAAAGAAAATCTAAGTAGGTATTACAAACAGATCTAAGTATGTAAGTAATTGTTAACTTACAGATCATGACTCCAGAAATCATAGATTATAGTTACAGTTAAACGAGCTAGTGACCATGTACAAACATAACTACATACCTACATTGTATGTACAGTCGACCACAGGTCAACCAACCCAAAACGTCAAAATTTGAGAATCTGAAATGCATCATATTGCGCAGGCATAAGGTTGAGATTTAATCGAAGGTTTTTGACAGATGGTATACTATATCACGTGGTTGACTGTACGTAGATATGTGTAAGTAATTGTTGCATACAACGACCATGCCAGTAATGTATTAATTATAGTTAAGAATGCGATTATATACAATACATGCACATTAAAGAATGCCGTTTCGCAAAAGATGAATCACGATTACAAAAATGTTTTACGATTATAATCTAGGAATTTAATTAAAAATAATATGATTTGGTTCGCAATAAAAAAGTAATGAAACACTACCCCGAACAATTACGAAGAGAAATCTATAATGTTCGCCATCAATAAAGCATATACGTATAAATATTTACCTATAAGTTGTAGAGGAACGGTAACCGCTGTGGTTATACTATATTCATTCCCTGATGAACCTCTTCATTCACAATGATTCAAGAGACACTGATGATTTGCCTAAATTGTAATTTTGTGCCACAATCCTACTTGGTCCTAAATATTTAAAATATGGATGGGCAAAGCTCAAGACCGTAGGAAATGGCGTGCATTGGAGTAGACTTACATCCATCCAGGTGGACAACGGTTGAAGAGAGAGAAATTTAAAATTTAATAACTTCAAAAGTTCATTTAATTACATTTAATATAGCCTGTTCATCATAAAGAAGGTGGTAGATCCCGATGTGCTGGATCGGCTAGGGAGGTACATCCATCTTACCTGTTTCTGCCACTAAGCAGAAATGCTTGCATTTCTGTTTCGATCTGAAACGGTAAGAGACCCAGCGTGATTACAGACAAATGAGACACTCCATGTAAGTCCCCGTGTGTGTTATGTAGCACACTGAAAACCCTCTAATAATTAATAGTGTGCAGTGCGATGATGTCCACTTACCATCAGGGGGCCCGTTTGCTCGTCTGCTCTCCTTATAACTTAGAATAAATACAAAAATACGATTGTAGATAAAGTTGATAAAATTATACTTAACTTAACTTAGAGATCGCTCTTAGCGATAAGGCCGCCTAAATTGTATTTCACTATTTCCTTTTCTATCATTGTTTGTTGTTTTCTATTTGTGCAATAAAGTGTATTTTACTTACTTACTTTACTTAACGATTATATAAAAGGGTTAAAAACCGAATCAAATTTTTACACTAATTATCACCGATTCACTTTCGACGTTCACTTTAATGCAATTAATCAGCTGTGCGAGTATTAAAGCAGCTGTTTCGATGTCGAAAACAAAATGAAATGAAAAATCCAATTATCTACACAAAACGGAACCAATTACGAAATGAAGCTCGACCAAAAATCATGCATCTGCTATTAAACCCTTTCTTTTAACTTTGAGTGGTGTGAGTTGTGGAAGAGCATCCATATTATAGTAAACTTACAATGTAATACATAAATATATTAAATACTTACTTATCTATTATAAAATGGAAATAACCCAGCTTTTACAAAGACCTCATCTATTTCCTTCCTTCCTCCTTTTTATCTATTTAAATAACAAAAATAAACTTTGCAGCAGAAGTAGGTAAGTACTTACTTACCTACTTCAGCTGCAAAGTTTATAGAATACTTACCTACTTCAGCTGCAAAGTTAATAAAATAAACCTATTATAATTTATTTTTCCACAAATCTTATAGATCTGTTAAATATATATAACGTTCGAAAGCTCTATTAATAATAATCCAATTAAGGATGAACACGTTGCAACATGGCGATATAATAGAACGGAATTAACAGGTTTTTTTAATAAAACTTTTTATGTAGTTTAGTTAACCCTCTCCACGCGGATTTAGTTCGGTATCTGATACTGGATACGACTACATTATTTCTTATTCTATCATAATAATTTGATGGCGTTACTTCTTCTTAGTAGGTAATGTACTGGAATAGTCTCGAGTTTCACAATAAAATTATAATTAAACAATTCGTATTTGACTTAAATTTTTTTCTACTCCCATTTGTTCATTAAGAAACCACAATCAATAACATAAAGAGGTTCATTCGTCATGGTCGTGTGAAAATGGTGTTTTAATGAAATATTAAATAACAGTTTTTGATGGTAATATGTAAATTTTTCTTTGCTGTATGGCACTGCATACAAGAACTCTTTCGTATTAAATGCCAACTACTTGGTACTATAGCCATTTAAAAAAACTCAACACCCGCGCCTGCGCATGTTTCGAGTATGCTATGTCAACAATACGTCAAACATATCTACGGTTTCCATAGTTACCAATAACTGTTAAGATAAGCTGTCATGGCGTCTGTTGAAGTCTCCGTAATGGTTTGTATTTTCTGTTTTATTCCATATTTTAACTATTATTTTATTCCATAAATCAACTTACATTGACATCCATAAAGAAGGATCTAAAATTCGTTTTTCGACGTCTCAACTAACATAAGAGATATTAATGATTCAAGTTAGTACTGGAGAGATGCTCTGTCCCTTTTTAGGAAAACAGTAATTTATATGTAGCCAGGATCTGTTTGTATGGCGTTATTACACACTGACGTCATAATGTAATATTGCCGTTTGTTTCTACCGTTCTGATTTTTGATTGAATGTAGCTATTTTATTTTTCAACGAATTTCGATTCTGTTTTCACATTTGACCATCAATGTGTCTATTTCTTAATTTTTAAGAAATGCATTTAATGTTTGTTACTTGGTAACTACAGTCAGTCTAAATTAATCAAGACCTGGATTTTGTTTTTGTTTAAAGTTCAAACCTTGACTGAAAACAAATGACCGGCCCTCCCCTTCATGGAACCTCAACGGAACCCCTAAAATAACCTCCCACTTCCCTGCTCCCCAAATTAATTTATAGCTATGATAGGACCTCGATGATCGGTATTTTAATAGTTGCAAGAACACTGAAAAAATACAAAAATGGCTTTTTCGCGGGATTCCCTTTTTTGAACTTTACATACATTATATTTACTACAACCGTATTAAATCTGCCTTTAAGCTGATTTTAAGGGAAACCCAGGAGAAAACCACGAGGATATTTTTTCAGTGTTTTACTACTTTTGGAGCACTGCTCATCAGGATCGCAGCCATAGATTGCGAGCAGGAAAGTGGGAGGCTTGCTAGGGAGGTTGGTTGACGTTTTATTGAGGGGTGGGGAGGGGGTCAATTGAAATTGATTTTAGTCAAGGTTTGAACCCATAGCCGGCCATATTTACAACCATCCCGGTCATAAAAATACTAGCATGACACATTTAGTTATAGAGAAAAAAATTGTGCAGTGTTCGATTGACACCGAATGGGGGCGTTCGTAGGAAGTGAGCATCGGAAAACGGAACCGAGGGGTGAAAACGCACCGCGTGGTCGGACACGTGCGTGCTTAGCCACATTTACCCTTTCAATCAATCTGGCACACACTGTGTATTATTAACCAGCCGGTTGATGGGTACACTTGTGCCAAGAGCATCGAAAAATGTAGTGAATCGTCGAGTTTCTCCGTCATAATGACTAATACGAGTATTTAGGGGATGCAGGAAGAAGTGATAAAAGTTTCGTGAAGGAAGAGGGATTCTAAGGTTACCAGGTAGGGGATTTGAAACCCCGTACCTCCTCCCTGTCTAAGGCTAAAAATTAGACTGTATATTACAAGTATAGTATCTAAGTCAAGTCTAAAGTAGGTATACCGATTGAGAACAGCCATGTTTATATTTGAGATTCTTGAAAGCCAATAGTTAGTGCTATGATTAGTATTTAATTTGTACATTGTATTGACAAACCAATCCAAACATCCTCGTGTCCTCTAAAACGAGTCGTCGAGTTGACTGACTTCGACTTCGTCGACTTACCCTAGATAGGTATCGACAGATGACGTTTTAATGTCGACTGTAGCTGATGTAGATGGAGAGATACATAAACCTATTAAAGATATTTCGATAATGCAAGTTACTGGTCTAACTACGCAGACATTGTGTTAAATTTTCTTTAATCAAAATAATCCAGATGAATCTGAAAAGTTGTGAATACGTTATTAACAAATTGTGTGAAAGATGTGTATACTTCGTTTATTGAATAATGAAGGCATACTAAAATATCACTAAAATACCTAAGCTAAAATTACAAAATACCTAACTATTTTACAAGTAAAAGACCTGGCCCAGGTCGCTCCCTGCAGGGTGTATCCCGAGGAGGCTGGCGGCGTTGCGCACCTGTATAGCGAGGCATATACGTTGAGCAAAGTAGAGGCCAGCCTTCTGGTTCCGGGATGTCTCTAAGAGGTTTTTGGCAATTTCCCGGTAGAGACAGTGGGCTCTAAGACCCTACGGCCCCAAGGTCTCAACGAACGGCGCAAATATGCAATCACCACCCATGGCCGCATACTTGCGCCTGTTGAGGTTCTCTACAGAAGCCGCTGCTGAACCGGCCTTCGCCGCCGTGGCTGGAAGGTGGAATGGGGCAAGGGTGTCGGCGCAGGTAGCGTCTAACACCAGAGACCGTCCCAGCTTCCAGCGGTGGCAACGGCCCAGCGGATTACGTGAAAGATTGAGTGACATGTTGTACATGTATGTACAAGTTTCATACATGGAGCAACGATATACACAAACACACACACACACACAAACACACACAAGAGTATTCATTCAAAGTGGCTGGCAGTGATAGGATGCAAAATGCGGAGAGCTGGGGCCGAGCGTCCGGACTCAATGAATGAATTTGGGAGAGGCCTATTTGCAACAGGTGCACTATTATGATGATGATAGATATACTGATGTTCATGTAAGATTTCATTATAATTATTACTGGCACTTGTAGAAAGAAAAACTCTATAGCTTACAGCAAAATTACACGCCAATTGCAAAGAATACCTAATAGACCCATAGTTAATTGCGATACAAATCTAAACCGTCAAAATGTTTTGTAGCTATACGTTTATCTGGAATCTGCAGCATACTCGATGCTAATAGAGGAAATCGCCAATTGTGTGAAACAATGCTCTCTTGTCTACTGTGCTCGTGCTGGATCAAATATTTGCCGGTCGTTACCTCTCGCTCACACTTTACAAAGTGGCAATAGACAGCAACACAGAGAGGCAATTAAAAAATGTTGTCTTCAAAAGATCTACATCTAGTGTAAAGGTAAATAAGAACACAATTAAAACATAGGGTTTGCAGTAAATAAAAGGAATTAGTTACCTAAGGAATTTGTAACTCTTATAGTTTATAAGGCCAACGCTAAAAAAACGAGACAAATGGATACTACAAAATGAATAATAGTTGCACGGATATAGAATTTGAATAATGAGCTAATACCCATCTTGCTCACAGATTTCGTGATCTTGCTATAAATGTATGATGCCAATGCGGTGACTAATAGATAAAGTACATGCTTTAGGATTTCATCATTAAAGGGAGGAGGAAAGATACCATGCAGATTGCTAAAATGAATGAATATTAGTGAACAACGATCTTTTTTGTACTTACCTGAAGTGGGAGAAGGGCAATTTAGTCAGTTTTGAAGGGTTCTAACTCCCTACGCAGCCACCAGACGTGATAGAGTGCAGATAGCAGAAGTGGCACTTGACAGTCTACACGCTCGTTTTGCACTTCTAAAACCCCTCACCTGAGCGTTTGGCTTGGCACGTGCTGTTATAATACTTAGTTCAGAGTTATATAGGCAGATAGGTAGATAAGTAAGAACAATGTAGGTACTTTACAATTGAACTGTAAGTATAAATAATATTAAATTCTTAGAATAATTTAAAAAAAATCCACGAGGAACGTAGTGTATCTACTCAGTTTTATTTCAAGGAAAATATTTTCGTCTTTATTAATTCTCGCTTTTAAAATCTAAACTAAGTAAATCTCGTAAAGAAACCAACTTAGATCCTACAAAAGTAGTTAAACTGAAACTTAGAATCCTTATTTTATATTCACCTACTTACTTGACGATCATACCAAGGTCAGATGAGAGCTTCAATAATGGCTATAACGTCTACAAGGTAAGTCACGTCGGGACGGAGGCAGCGGTATGGGAGGATCGCCGCCTACCGACAACGGTCCCACGATCGAGTCTGTGACGCATCCTCTGCATAGACTACACTTCTGTGGCAGATTGTGCATATATTTTTAATGTTTGAACACAATCTCGCCTAATGGTAAGTGATGATGAGGTCGAGGATGGAGCACGAGGGAGGACCTTGTACCCCCAAGGTTGTATCTTTCGGGAAACACAGAACGCCGGCATCGGCAGTTTGTTCCATTCCTTAGCCGTTCGCATTATGAATGATGAAGCAAATCGCTTCGTGCGGATACAAAGAATATTCTACGACAAATCTGGGGGCACGTTAGTGCCACCGCCAAGTCGAGTAGAAAAACTAAGGGGCATACCTCCCTTTTCTGGAAGCCTGTTTTAATCTGCCTTTAACTTTGTATTAGAGATTACTAGAATACATTTACATAGGCTAAAGTAAACCCCTAAGTTTCATGTTCCTATCTCTTCTAATTTCTTAGAAAATCAATTGCAAAGTTAGGCTATTTTGACACTCACTCACTGATCATCAAAAATCTAAGGCACTTCCGTTAGTCCTAACAAGCTGAAATTTGGCATAGACATAGGGTTGTGCACATAAATACAGGTAAAACTTTTTTTTAAATCTTCTTATTTAGGATTCCAGGGGCACAGGATTTCCCTAACATCGAGGGAGATAGAGCCATGATCCACTACGCAATCACAATGCGAATTGCGGTATTACACAGGTCTTCAAAATTATATATTTTTAAATTCTCTGACATACAGATTTCCTCACGTAGTTTTCCTTCGTCGTTTCGAGAGCAATCGGTATTCCGTAAATGTACGCCTATATACACGGAAGTACCACCACGATCTGAGAGCACGGTAGTTACGTTACTACATTACTGACTTCCCTAACGAGAAGGTCAATGTAACCTGAAAAAAAAGTTGTATCTAAATACGTACCGGTATCTAGATACAACTTTTTAATTTGAATACAATTCCTACTTGTTTATATTACGAATCTTTCCGTCATTCACTTCCATCTCACATCATTACTCTGTGCAGGCCCCTCTGGATCACAGTCATTGATAATACTATGACATAGATGTTTATACAAATAACAACAAGCAAGTAACAATAGTCCAACGCCACTGTGTTTGATTTATTCAATTGTTTTCGTTAACACTACACCACCACTGAACGAGTAAACAGCACAAGAATAGGTTTTGTTTGACTTTTATTTCTATTTTGGATTGCCGATGATGTTTTGATGATGATGATGATGATTCAAATATGTATTATTATTTTTATATATATAAATTAGCTACGACAAACAGGCAGACGGGCCACATGATGGTAAGTAGTCACCGTCGCCTAGAGACACGTGCAGTACCAGGGGTATTGCTTGTGTGTTGCCGGCCGTGAAGGGAGAGGACTTATGTGACATTCATTTGGCATAATACGTTAATACCTATGTATTAACGTATTATGATATAAGTACGTTCCATTATTACCTAGGTACCTATGTACCTAGGTAATAATGGAACGTACTTATATCATCTGATTAATTAATAAGCTAACGGTAGGGTCTATAATTTAAAATTGGTAATTAGTAGGCCTACTCCATAAACCTTATAATATTATTCTTTTTCGTATATCTAAATAAACTCAAATATATCGATATTAAAAAATAAAATTTTAATATCTATTAATTTGAGTAATGAATGTAATTACTCAAATATATTAATATTAAAAATTGTTTTATTTTGTATTTACATTCAAGTCATTTTAAATACTGTTTCATACCATACAATTTATATAGTACTTAATTTCCATATAATATATGGAAATTATAAATAATATTATTACCATCTACATAAAAATATCTACCAAAATTGTAATGATATGAAACATATACATTTCAATTGAAATATTATATTATTTATCATTTGTAGTATCCTAATGTACAGTATTCAATACCGAATCGTAATTGAGTAGAGCTCCATTAAGTGAATTATTAGAGAAGAAGCAACGGTTAGATGGAATCACTTTATTTATAGCTTTAAGTGGCGATGCAGTGTTCATGTACGGTAATTATTGTAGCTTGGTTTCATAAATGCATACCTACATGCTTTGCTAATAACAAGAACGGAGTAATACATGGGTACCTAGAGCTTGATAATAATTGCAAAAGAAACATAATTAAGGTAAGTGTTTACTTATTTAGTATTAGGATCAATATTGTCTAGACTCTACATACTCATAGTTAATCGTATTCTCTATCCACACATTCATATTACAACAGTTTTTGAAGAGTAAGTATATTCAATGTCTTAAGGATACCTACATGTACCTGTGCTCATTTACGTAGTGATTAAATAACACCTTTCACTATATCACTGACATTCAATGCCATCATAGCAAGGATGAAAGAAAAATTGTAATCTCCCTTCCCAACCTTCATGCATCAAAGCATTAGGAAGGATTCAGGAACAGCCCAACTTCTACCTACAATCTTTGTTCTCAGCATCCAGTTCCAATCGTTTATTCATAATGAATATCTTAAAACGTCTATCATAATAGGTAATCACACAATAAATCACTCGTATTAAAGCCAAGGATGCGCGACGGACATAACCGTTGCGACGTCTCCATTGTGCGTAAATGGTCAGTTTGCATGTCTAATCTAACATCATGAGATAAGGGGAGGACTCTTAATTGTTGTATTATTTTCCGATTAAACGATAATCTTTAAAGAATTATTTAGGTACCTCATTGCAAATCAATTTAAGGTCCAAGCGCCATCTGCGCTTGAGACAACATGCAGTCTTACGCGTTACAATTAATAATAATTTATGATTACATATTTGTAACAAGGTTACCGTACACCTTGACAAAATGACAGTGATAAAAAAAGACTACACGGAGAGCTAGGTACAAATAGTTTGAAATTCACCCCTATGCAGATTGGTCGCTATAGAAGTTTTATAAGAAAACCCCGTCTGCCAGTTCGCGCATGCGATTTGAGCATTTTCCCATACATTAGTCGGCCACTGAAATGTCAAATGTATGAAAGTAAGTGACCCATGGGTCAACTCCGTGGCTCGCTGTCATTGCTCACGTCACTGTTCTAGAGGAGAGGGCGCTAGTGGTTCGATTTCTGTGGCTAGGTACTATAGAAACAATAATTAATAAAAACCTTTGCAACATAGTTGCACTACACAACGGAATAATAATAAACTTTAGTGGATAAGGGTGAAAATGATCAGCAATTAAACTTCCTGCGATTATTTCGACGCCGGCATATGGTTATAGCGGTGTAATACGAATAATACCTGTAAATGTACCTTAGTCTGGTCCAGAGCCAGTAGCATTCGATGTTGACTGTTTCAGTTGCCTAAAGGTAGATTTGTTACTCGAACGGCTAATCTAATCTCTGCCAATGTCAGTAAAATAGTTTATGGCCACAGATAGGGTCTTCTGACCTTAGCTCGTTGAATACGACATTCTGTTCAGGATCTTTATTTCAAATTTTTACATCTTTCTAGATATGTACTTTTATTAAGTCAATGTCAGAAATGTGGCGCTAAAATAAAGCGAAAATTACTTAAGTGTGTGGGATCCTTAACGAACTTGACATTCAACGAGAGTGCCAACAATTACCATTCCTAACACTATGAGCACAGATTGACGCAGAACAGTATTTTAAGCTAGAGTAGAGATACAAAATATTTCTTTCAGATCACGTTCAAGAGGTTGAGGAACGCGGAGTTGTATGGGCAGAGACATAAACTTTTATAAAAATTAACTAGGATTTGTATTTTCATAAGGTATACCTACGAGTACTACTTATGAATTAAAAACTTTGCTACTCACTCAGCTATGTCTGTTATTTTAAAACAGTTATCGTGGATATCTTTTAGGAAGAATCTACTTTATTACACAGACCATTAATACCTATACGTGTAACTGGCACAATTAATATGTTGACTACTTACACCAGTATCTCTACCAATAAAACATTTTTTTACCGCTACTTAACTCTAAAACAACGGAGAGAGGACTTAAAATCCTTCACCGACGAGTCCAAATACGAATTTCAAATTGTGATCTTCAACTAGCGTTTTATTCAGTATTTTGGAATTTGAATTTACTGCTCGTTGCATTTGAGTCCGTTTCGTCTGACGCCATCGCTAAAGTGTCCATTCGAGAAGCTAGCTCAAAAGGAGCTTTAAGGCTTCACTTTAAAGTGAAACTTACCTTGGATGGAGTAGTAGGTTTTAATAATAACCCGTTTGTGGCCGCCGTGGGAACGAAGTCGGATATGCGAGGTATAATCGGCCGTCGGAACCGAGAGACTGCAATAGTCCAATTTTGCAGCCTTTTACTTAGATTATGTTTGCGGCGAGTTTGAAATAAGAACTTGTTTTGGCATCGACTGATTAATGCGGCGGGATGTCTCTTGTTTTTTGGTAGTTTGACGAAATTGTTCTCATTAAAGATTAACGTTATTACAGTCAGCTCACTGGACAGTTATCATTTCTTCATTTGTCGTAAATCTTTTATGTTTCATTACGACGTTTAGATGTTCTTAATCAAGTTCCGCTAATCGATTGATCTTCCTTTTTTGAGTTGGATGAAAAAGTTGTGATGACTTAGCAGACATTTTAGATAGGGAAATCTATAACTTTTCGAATTATCAGTAAAGAATTGTTATATTGTAAAGTTACTCTTTTCAATGTTTTAATTCATTGTTTAGTAAATTTAAATAAACATGAGTCCCTACCTTAAGAAGTTTTTTGTAACCGATGAAACAATAGCTGTGAGATGAATTGACACAATCTTTAATCGATCGCGGAAGTTATTTTAATGTTCGAATAATAGCCAAGGTCTAGGCCGCTAAGTTGAGAGACGACGACGTAAAAAAAATTAGATGATGACTACTCATCCAATTCGGACAAACAACTAACCTCAGTACGGTAGCAATCAATAAAAACCTTTTTGATATTATGCCACGCATGATCGGCTATATTATGTTGTTTATACGTAGTAACATATATTAAAAGCGTAATGTTGAGTATTGAATTAAAACAAATTAATTACTTAAAATAATTTAAAATACTTATTTTTATTTATAGAAACAGTCTGACATAACGCGTCTGATGATAATTGTGTCTGTGTTGCCTCAGCAAAAAAATATAATGTCTGTGTCCAATGTCTCTCTAATCTCTATTAAATCTCACATAATACAACACGAGTAACATCACATTCGTATGTAAACAGGTGCTTAACAGCTCTAAGTTTACTGACATCCGTAATAATATCAATAAGTAAATGATTTATTCCTATAACATCTCTAGGTTTCTCTCCATTGCTCGTACAAGTCACAAATTACTCTCGTATGCACGGACTAATGTAGCATTATATGACGTTCACTCCGTAAGTTCCAATTCACCGTTAAGGATAACATAGGCTAAAGTTTATGTACGTGTGTCTGTGTGTGTAACTTGCGCAAGCTCCAAGATACTCCAAGACGAGACAGAGCTGAGTCACCGAAGCATCCACTAGGGCGACTTTACACTGTTCTGTTCACAAGTTTGTTATATTATATGTATCTGGTTTGAACAGGTTGTCATCGTTAATAAGTTGAATTATGTTGGCAGGTTTTTACTACTCGTTTAGGATGATGCCGTTTTGTAATGTTGAACGACTTCTGTCATGGTATCTCTCAAACTCATACATAACATAAATCATAATGTATCATAATTCAAAGTAGGTTACTACTGAGTAATCTGTCGTTTTACCCGCTGCTGTTTAATTAAAATCAATAAATGGCCTGACCTTCTCTTTCTGTAGCTGCAAGTTTCCAATTTAGGGTCTATCTTTGAAATATGATTTGTAATCCTTCCAAGTATGTCTAACGCCATTTTCTCTCAGCTTATATCAAAAACAACTTTTCCTCCTCGTCTAAATCAATCAGTGTACCATCAGCTTTAAACGAAGCAGTGTCAAGTATGAGTCCAAAGACGACCTCGAAAATTAACAAAGAAAAAACAAACATAGCATTTTGAACTTTACACGTTTTTGCCAAAACCGGTTATAGTTTTATTAATAGGTAAAGTTTTTAAATTAAATAAGATACCATATACGTACATAGATTTTCAACCACTTATACCTTCGTACAATTTTCATTTTAGTATTTATAATTGTACAGTTAGTACTCATATACAATATTAAATTACAAAAAATAAACATGACATACACACTAGACAAACTTATCAATAGACAAATATTTTTAAAAATCTTGTAATCGTACACTTTTGTAAATATTGAAATTTATCGCCTAATAAGCTCTAATTTCTTCGTTCTTTCGTTCGTTTCTTAGGTTCTTACGTGATTTTAGTTTTAGTAGGTATTAGGTAACAACAAAGTATTTGAAATGAATATCATACGGGTTACGGTGAGTTGAAGTTAGCAGGGCTCTGTGGTCGTCTTGGAGCAGGTCTATGTCCAGTATTAGACTAATATGGAAAGATTTTTTTTTAATATTCAAGAACAGGCGAACACACTGGTCACCTGATGGTAAGTGGTCACCGTTGCCCATGAATATAGAGTTAACAGCCCATCGAAAAAACTTTAATAAGAGTGTTTCGATACGCTACAAACATTTGAGGATAAGGTGGAGTGCCGGTATGTGTGCTGGCAATGAAAGCATTGCTGCTTTGCGGCTGAAATATGTAAAAGGGTGGTACCACTCCAGGCTGACTCTGCACAGAATCGTTTCACCTTCAAATAATTATTTAATTATAACTAAGAATATTACTTCAGAAATAAGTAAACATAAGTAACTTATATTGTGAATAAAATAACAATACTAATAACAAAATATTTTTTTGCTGAAAAAGTATTCGTCTGAGAGAAATCTTAATTTAATATCCAAGAAGACTCATTTGAAGATCAAGTTCCGCACCAAATCAAATACTGGTTCAGGTATGGAGTGCCAATATTAATATTTGCTGAGCTCTACAGTTCAATGGACAAGATGAACGGTTTTAGACGACAGAAAATTTTTGCAATTATTCTAGGTTATACTTTATATGAAAAACAATCTGCCTCTCGTATAGACTTGTATCTTGTTTATAATGTTTCCATTTATTTAATTGATCTTAAACACTTGACAAAACTCTTTAAATTAAGAATTTGTATAATTAAAATAAGTAAAGTATTATAATACTTACCTATCCTACGCCTAAGTATGAAAGGTAAATTAACGAATGATAAGCAAATTAACGAATGATAAGTAAATTAACGAATTATAAGTAAATTCGGGGGGAAAGTAGTAAAATAAGAGGTATGATAATTATAGTGTTTGCGAGATTTTATAAATTTCCTGCTGTTTTAAGCTATTTTAGATATACGATAGGTAGTTCTATTTTATATATTTACTGACATAATCGAGTAAGTACGAGTACTCGCAGATTCGAGTAGTTCCAATTTGATCCTGTGTCTATGATCCCATATTCCCATTAGATCCTGTGGCGTTTTCAATTCCCATTTGATCCGGTCTTGGACTGGTCAGTAAAAGTACAGTCGAAGAAAGAAATTCATACGTTTATTTTCTCTTTGATAATATTATATTATTCCTAAAAAATCAACAAATGGAAAAATCGTAATTTGATAAAAATTCATTCAAAATCTAGTAATGTCTTAATCACAGATCGATTATGTATAAAGGTCTACCTAGTAAGGTACAATAAACTTTTTAAAGTCACAGACAAAATCATACCTAGATACAATAATTATTCGATATTACTTTATAATTATAAAATGGTTGTTTACGTAGATATAATAATTAAGTAAGTTTTAATTATATCTATATGAAATAAAAAACTGGTCAACTGTGAGTCGGACTCTCGCACCGAGGGTTCCGTTCTCAAAAGAAATATTTATCGTTTTGATAAAATATCATTATAATTATTTTCCTCAAAAATCATAAATTTTTAGACTGATTTATTTTTCCCGAAATTCATAAAATATTCAGTCATTCATTCACACCTTCTGTGTTGTACTAATAAAAATAATATTTTTTTTTAATTCTCAAAAATTGTAAATATTTGAAAGTTTATTTTATTTTAACTGTAAAATATAAGAGATTATCTATAAGCCTGAATTATTTCAGATTTTCGACTTGCAAACTTCGGAGATAAGAAGGGGAAAAATTAATTTTTCTTTTATTTTTGACCATAAGTCAGAATCTACAGGACATAAAATAAAATTAAAAAAAATGTTTTGTAATGTGCAAATAAAATCCTTTAATACTTTCTGATTTCGAGCCCCATTTCGGACCCCGTTTTCATTATTTTCGGACATTATTTTCAAATTTCTTTTACCTAGCCTTTAGCTTTCTTTTACCTACCTCTTATGCGGGCAAACAAATTCTATAGCATAAGTAGTTCCTGAGAAAAACAGCTGTGACACACAGACGGACAGATTCCGAAGTCTAACCACAAGGGTTTCTTATTTACCGTTTCGGTACAGAACCCTAGAAATAGTATTAATTATTGCAGAAAAAATCCTTGCACATTATTTTAGAATAATTTGCCATAAACTGTAAAATAATGTTTTTTTCACACACGCTGCAAATTAGTGGCTACAAGTTGAATTAAGTACGTACGTAATTGATTTATTTATACTACTTCTAAAATGTTAAGAAGTTTCCTTAGTCACCTGTACTATTATTTGTATTAAAATTAAATAGCGGATCAAACGGGAATAAAAAATAATTATATTTTTTCATTTTATTATGATCCGGTGAATATAGGATCTAACAGGAATTATTTTTTTAAAAACCTGATCAAATGGGTAAACGGATTATAGACACCGGATCGAATGGGAAATATAACAAATATAACTCAGTAGAGTTATATCCATCAGTAGTTTTAAGGCCGGGGCCACACAGGTTTTGCCCGGCCCGGGCGCCCGGACACGCCCGAGCTCAAAACGCGCCGATTTGGAGCCCGGGCACCGGTTTATCGCCGCAGACACGCCGGTCGGTCGCGGTCTCGTCAGTCTTACTTCGACTGTCGTCGCGATCGGTTCTCTTACAGGGGTGGTAGTGGATGATTATTTTATTTATTTATTTTGTATTTCATGCAGTTTTGAAACTATTCACGCCAATTTCTTCACAAACAAGTACCATTACAATAACATCTTATTAACCGACTTAAAAAAAGGGTGTTCTTGTACCGATTTCGATTATTCTATCAAAGATGTCATCTTTTTAATTTGAAAATCCGAAGTGATGATTTACTTTAGCTAGAGGTCTACTGTACTTATGAGATTTTGGGTATTTATTTTATTTATTTATTTTAATACAACAATAACTTTAAGATGTTTCTGAAAAATTATAATTATTATGAAATTAAATAATGGAGGGCAATGAGTTTATTTAATGTATAACAATATTATTGTACCTCCTGTTAATTTAAAACCTTATTCAGTCAAAATAAAAGAATTAAGACGGGGAAAATTACAGACGCAAAAACACAACCGCTCAGCACGGCGAATGTCGCTCGACTGAGGAACTGTCCCGAGTCGTTTGTGGCGATATACGTCCAGTCTATGCAGAGCGCGCCTTCAGGTGCCCGGACCGGCCAAACCGAGAGGCAACCGCGTCGATCGCTGGCTAATCGGGCCGGGCGAACGGCCGCGTATGTGGCAAGGCCATAGATTTGTATTGAATTTGCGCCTCCAGACCCCGGGCGACGGACCCGTGCAAAACCCGCCAATGTGGGCCCAGTCTTAAACCGTTTGCTTAGTATTCTGTTCAGGAAACCCAAGTGTGGGAAAAACTTGTTGGCCATTTCTAACATGATTTACACATCCTCAGGAGTCCTAGCGGCGCCTATCCTAGACAAATGTACTCGATACTTATTTAATTAGTTCTCTTTATACCTATAACACCGGTTTTTTATATGAGTCGACGGGTAGACGAAATATTTTGGGTCTAGAGAAGATCCTGTACTTGTCTATTTAATTGTTCAACCGGAAGATCAACTTTTTGCTGGACTTTGCCAAAAGATTGCACGCAGCAAATATTGACGTTAATATATAATATTTGGATTTGGTACATTTGCATTAAGTATTTAATATTGCGGCTAAGAGACAGAAGGGCATTGGGAACCGCAGGTAAGGTAACATCAGAACGAACACTTACGACGTTTTACATGTGGCGTGCTTCATCCAGCATCTGCCCCCAAGACACGAAAATTCGCAAAGTGATCTTCGAGTCGACGTTCGCAGCTGTCGATCCCACAACATTTGGTCCTGGTCCGTGCCACTGTAAAAAAAATACTAAACTGGTCTATTAAAAAAATGAATGTGTCTTTAGAAACGATAAAATACTCTTCTACTTATTTTGAACACAACAACCTAAAGAAGTTTATTCAATAAATGAATTAAAAAACATTAAAAAGATCTTCGTAGATATTTATATATACATACTTACTTATCTAAGTATCTATACCAAATACTATCTAAGTATCTGGCTAGTATATAACAATATTGATTTTAATAGTAGGTAGCCATGTTGAAATAAATAATAATAATGTTTTCGGAATTATGTCGTACACAGAAAGCGGATATTGCAGTACACTGCGCCTTATGTACGGGTACACAGAGACGACGGGACGTAGATATGGCGGCGTGGACGTCGTCGTGGGCGTCGTCGCGTTACCTCTGTGTGTAAAAGTGCGTCCCGTCTTCTGTATGCATCATTCTAACACAAAACACATCTATCAGACACGCTTAAAGACTGGAAAGACGAAATCCCACTGACAAATAGGGACAACCAAATTAATATGATTATGTATTTCAAAAATAACAAAACTTTGTCAAAAACAACGTAGACGTCGTCGACACTTTAGTGCGGCAATTTAAACACGAATTTATTTAAATCGTGTGTTTTCGGACACGATTATTGTCATTATGAGTTTCGTACGTGAATCGGAGGCAATAAAGTCAGGTTCAACGGCGTTCTTGTAATGAGAATTTCCGGCAAAACTTGCGTGCGTTCTGGTTCATAAATTGGTTAACGTACGATTTCGATCTAAAATGCCTTGTAACATGCTTTCAGCAATAATTTTCTCAATTTATCTGCGTTACTCCTCTTCTAAACTTTAAATAAAAAATATCAAGTAAGTACTTAAGACGTACAGAAGGATTCTATCAGAAACATTCTTCAAAGATCTGTTTAACGATAATGTTAAAAAAATATAAAAAACGCCTGATGGGCTCAAAGTCTCAAACCTCGTATATTTTTCTCTCATATACTCATATATTTTTTCTTTAGACTTCAAAGCAAAAGGTGCTTAGTTTTTTTTTGCCTAACATGTTCAAGGTCTTCTGTTGTGCATCTGCCTCATCTCGGAAGCATCGTATTTTTAACAACACATCTGCATAATAAATTGATAGCAAAAAGTTGACCTACAAAACTTAAAAAATCACCTTATGTGTTTTTTATTTCAAGTTTTTGGATAACTTAGCCACTTTAACTTTTCCGTATTTTTAGTTTTAATTTGCATCAATTTAAACCTTATTTCTATAGGGGTTAGGAAAAAGACTTAGCAATTTTCAAATCTGTAACATGTTGGTAAGTACAAAAAGGTGCCAATTTCCGTTCGGTTCTCATACATCCGTTTTTAAAAATCGGCAGCTCTTTATTTGTGTCGCATGTGCTTTGTTTTTTTCGATTTTGGACTATTTTAAGGTTGTTTGTAGACAATTTATCAAGCTCTCGACAGGCAGCTGTTATTAAAACAATAATCACAAATTATTAACAGATTCAAGAGTTTTTGTAATAAAATAACCTAAAAGTAAGTAGGTATATAGGTAGGTTTACTTGTGTATAATGAATCACATACTCGTACATAATAAAAATTAAGTATAATAAACGAAGTACATAATTACGTAACACATATTTTTCAAACATAAGTACGGAGGTAGGATACAGTTAGTTGTGTATTTTAATGTTAGAGGGATTTAATTTTGCAGGTAAAAATAAATAAGATATTATGAATAAAAAACCTTACTGTACCGTACAAAAAATCTCATTATCATCTGAACCTCCTTTTATGCGCAGTTGTGCACGTGTCCGTGGCACCTACATTACGGTACCATCTTTCCCACAAGTATAATAATGAAGGTTCTACGCACCTTTCTCTACGAATACAACTTGTCGCCAAAAAACAGAGCAAACGCACCTTGTGTTGTGCGCCCGTGCAACTCTTTGAGAAAAATATGACATCCTTTTGATGATCGGTCTAAGTTATAAGATGCGAAGTGATTCTAAATAGAGAAAACAGCATATTACAAGCTCTACCTGCTCATATTTCAGAATGTTTCTAAGGCACGTGCAATTGTAAAATGCCTGAACGCGTAATCGAGATGAATTTAATTCTAAAATGGCGATGGCGAATAAGTTTATAAGTAGGTATATACTAAAACCGCTACCAATATGATTTCTCTAGCAACGCCAAACCGAGTAGGTGCAGTTGCTCAAGTATGGCCACAGATGACTGTGTGATTATACAGTCAACTGTTTCTAATTCAATTTAATTATATACCAAGATATTTATATGTAGAGAATAGGTAGCGAGTGTTAACTGCTCGATTAACGATAGATCAGCAGATAACAATGTTTATTGACCATGATAATTCCGTCAATAAAACGCAGACGCTTTTAAATTGCAGCACAGATAAGCAGATGTCTTAAACCCGTTAGGAGCTTTTGTGATAATAAGATCTTCAGAGCCAAGACCCCGTATGTTATGGGTCATCCCCCGGGGCACATCTGTTCCCATTTTACTTTTTAATCGCTCCACACCAACTGTAGATAAAATTCTGCCTTCTCCCGAAGGCTGTATATACAAAACAAGTACCGTTGCATGTGTTTCAATGCGCGTATATGTTACGCATTTTCCTTTGTTGTTGAGCAGCCTTATTACATACCTATTCATACGTTTAGACCTAGACTACACGCGTCCGGTTCCAGTGCCGGTTCGGTTCGCTGCAGTCAATACAAGCGTTCCGCGCTCCCCCACTTGAAGTCGGCTCGTGATTGGCTGCAGCGAACAGAACCGGCGCTAGAACCGGCGCATGTAGCCCCAGCCTTAATATGTTGCCAATTTTTCTTTTGGCTACGGGTCGAGGAATGAAGCGTGTGGCGGTAGATAGTTTGTAACTGTAAGTAATTTTGAATAAATTTGATTAAATGCGGGAAACTGTAGAGTAAGTAGGAATGTTCAGCAGTCAACTCGAACGAATATACGCGATTTCGATCTAAATTGATTTTATATCTAGTAGTGACTGGACATTATCTATTACCAAGCCTCGTAAAACTAGTAAAACTACGTACTACCCAACTAATATCGATATACCATATACCTAAAACTATCACGGTAAAACAAATGAAACCACGTGCTAGACACGTATAAGTATGCACTTTCATCTAAGAAAACATCATCAGGCCATGTGTACTGGTATCGTAATTTTTAAACCTATTTCTCAGTTGAATTATGTACCTATGTTTAAAGTATCCAGCCAGACGCTCTCCATACATCTGTCGATGGCCGGACGTTTATTAGACGCAAAGATTGGTTCGTTTGAAACAAATATGGGTCCTCTTATTCATGATTTTTAACTTTATAGTCTTTAGTTACTGTAATAAAACGTTGGGAGTAAAAACTAAGAGCCATATAAATCTTAATAGCATATTCTATAAGCAGATTATGACATTTAAACAAATAAGAAGGTGGTACTAGTATAGAGCTGAAAACACGCATTTCATTTATAAATGCCATCTGCTTCGTATGTTTCCATTCAACTATATGGCATATCATACGTTTTACAACTTTTATTATTTTAAAAGGTAGTTGTTTACAGCCAACAACGTACAAAAATGGTCTATCATCGCTAAACAAATATCAACCCGAGTAATTAAAGGAATTCAAAAAGAAATTAAGAAAAGTAGAAGGGGAAAAAATTAGGGTTGGGTCAATCTACACCTTTTCATCGGCAGGTGATATCTGTACGTTCATCTTTTTTCGTTTTTTAATTAAAAAGAACATCAAGGCGTCATGTGTCGCGATGCAATCGGTTGACAGTGTGGTTTGTACGCAATAAACATGCGCTTCTTCAGGAGTCACATAAAAAAAGGAATTGTAACGCATTTTACATTAGATTTCAGTAGATCAGGACTGTATAGCCAGAAATAGACGTGCGGATTTTGGGGGGGATGTTTCGGTTTTGAGGTTTCGGAAGAAGGGGAATCTATAGATTTCCAAGAATCGAAGTTCACGTAACTCACATAGCCAGACTTTAAACTAAAGTTAAAGACCGCACACTAATTTGTCAATCGTTTGGCACAAAATTCTCTTTTGGTTGCTGGATGACATAAAAGTGTCAAGATCGTCTCTTCACCGATTAACTCGAACAGTTTGTGTGTTCGTGCATTTCTTACATAACATATGCAAAACGAGGCACGCGTCATTCGCCCGTATTTTTTATATGTGCTTAATTTCTTGCCAATAATTAAGCAGCATCTGGTCGCTGGGTATTTTAGCGGCAGTTGCTCACTTTAAATATACGAGGTATTTGTTGAAAATTATAAATTCTAATTAAATTTTATAGTGACTAATGCATGGGTTGTCAAACTTTTTCAGTTCGCAGCGCACTTACAGGTTTGGTATTTTGTCTCGGGAGCGCTCTAGTAAAAACGAGTATATTGATATGAAAAGAACCCCCGGGGCGCCGCGGTGCACACTTTGGGAAGCCCTGGACTAATGGATATACATTTTTCTTGTTTTATCTCCGATGCATTCAATTACCGCAGTTTTATATTTATTAATCAAATTCACTATACCAGGTTTCGCCGTGAAAGCCTTATTTAGAATATTACAAATAAGTATTTAATTAGGAGCTGCTAACGTCTATATCCCGTTATCATTGAAATAAAATAAAATAACTAAAATAGTGGCGTAATATGTGATTTCCTGCGTAGAACCTGTGAAAAGCTTTTTTACAGACGTAATTACGTACTTAACTGTTATATGCTGTAATTAAGTATTAATTATACAAGTAGAAAAAAATATACTAAACCTATAAAGTAAGTAGGTACTTATTGACATTATAGGTCTAAAAATCTAAATTGTAAAGTAAGTAAGTAAAAGTAAGTAAAATACACTTTATTGCACAAATAGAAAACAACAGATAACAACAAATAGAGAACAAACAGATCACATAGCACTAACGTTTTCATTACAGCAAAAAACACGATAAAGCATCTCCAAGGCAACAAAGAAAACTTCAGTATATTTCATAATTTTCTACAAATATTCAGCATATCAGTGGAAAAGACAATATCGCTGCAGATACTCATGTATATCTATGTATATTTGGCAAAAGGGGGGAAAGTCAGCAATTGTAGTAAGTATCAATAGTTAGGCTGCCATCTGCCTCCACAACCACCAGAAACCCTTGCTCTGCTGCAGGCCATGTGTCCAGTAATGGCTAAAAAAAACCAAATGGCCATAGACAATGGGCCGAGAGATTTATTCAGTTGTAACATCTGTTACCTGGGCCGGAGCTTCGGAACCGAAGTGCCGATGAAGTCCTGAGGGTAGGATATTGAGAAGGCATTTGCATTTAGTATTTTTGTTTGTGTACCTTGTATATTGAATTATTGTTAAATATGACAAATTCTTTTTATCCATATACAGTTACATATATCTAATTCAAGCGTTTTAAAAAGATTATTCAATAGTTTGAACTTTAAAATTCCCATAGTCTGAGTCCACATCCACCATCTGTAAAAATTCGATTAAATCTCACGAACGTATATAGGTAATAATGGTTCATTTCGGATTCACTTTTGACGTTTTGGGTAGGTGACCTGATACGAGAGATAAAAGAAGAAGGCAAAATAAGATAAAATTAAAAACATGGAAACCATTTTGACTTCTCTATTGAAATAATGTTGGATACCAGGATTTCATAAACCCGCTTTTACTAATACAATAATTGTTACATTTCAACAATGTACTCGTAGTGAAAATTTACTTCGAAGTTAATCGATTAAATGTACATAAAAAGCTACAGATACAATCACATAAACCAAAACTCCTATACGCCCACAGTAAAGATCGCTTACGAATACTTACCTATTTCATAAACAGACCGACATGAAGATTATCAGTAGAAATATGTTAATTACATTCCAGATTATATTAGATTAACCAGACTTGGGTAACCCGTTAATAAAGTTCAATTTTACCTTCTGAAGAACGGGGTTTGTCTTTGGTTTAACTAACAGCGTAGGTAACTACTCGTACCTATAATTTCTTCATATCGTAACAAATCACTCATGAATGAGCGTTACTAAAATAATAAGGTTTAGTATAATAAAAGTATCTTCTGAAATGAATCTTTATTTTAAACAATCAAGACTGTATCAGCCTCGGTAGGGAGCTTGGCATTTAGGTTACTTTCGGGTCACATTCCATTAAATAAGTTTTTGCATTTGGTAGGAAGAGCTGCATCACCGTTTTGTACCAACTACAACAAAATAGAAGACCTCATTCACTTCCTAATGGACCTGTAACCTGGTGAAAATTGAGAGGAATAAATTTGGCCTCAATAGGCTTCAAAATGGGAGGCTCAATATTATTTTCAGTCAGCCCTTATAATATGAAACACTTACTTTTTTTTGCTAAGTTGTTCATTTGCTAAGTTGGCTCTCAATGTGAGGGCTGACTCGAATAATACTTGAGTTTTCCTTCCCTTTTCTTGGGTCACTAAGAACTGAAGTCAAGAAGAACGAGGCTGACATGGTCACCTTGTCGTGTACCATAGCCTCTAAACTGATTTAAACAAAGAGTCAAGACTGGTATTAATTAATAAATATTGTTTTATATTAAACGACTACTTACTGTAACGGTTACTTATCTCATTGAAATTAGTCTGACAATTATTTGCACTAAATTTTTGCACTGACTTTAAACAGTTCTAATTAAGTGGCTCATTTAGTAGCACACGAGTGCTATAAACCGATCAGTAAAGCGGCACATAAATAAACCAAAAGCTATAAAGCTAGGTCAGGTGAAGGTAGTCCTTGTGGAATTCAGGCTCTCCCCCCTTGCTTCCCCTCCCCCACGCTGTGCCCGTTTACTAAACGAAGGCTTTATGTAGAAAGAAGATACTTATTCGTATCCTACGGCCAATCGTAAGAAGTTTCAATTCAGTTCTAGTGAGATTTGGAATATACGTTTTATGGGAAAATAAATTCTTTGAAGGCTTTGTGTAACTGTCGACGGAGATTAATTTTTCCAACAGAATTCTGTTAAAATGCTGAAGGGGGAAAAACGACAAAATAATAATTTTCTTTTTAATCAAGCACGATAACCTTGATTCCAGAATCTAAATCGCAGTAATTCATAAAGATTACTTACTATATTAATGTTATTTTATGCTCTATTCTACGACAGAATATGGAGAAGAATTATTGTCTGCTGATCTGCTCTCCTTGTATGTTAGATATTTATCTGTATTTATACAAAATAATTTCACATATTTTTGCTGCAACAATGGTCCAATACTATATTGTATAGGTATATAGCAATATAATAAAATGTCTTATGAGACAAGATGATATTTTAAAGAAAAAACTGATAGAGTTGTTTATTGTAACAACTTGTGTTTACTGATTTCAAAATCGTCAAATACCTCACGAGCCGGTAGTGGCATCGCACAGGAGCTGCGCACTGGCATAGCACTGCGCAGGAGTGCCGCCGTGACCCGATCTGAAGCGCCCGATCGGCCTTAAAGGTCGCTTAGAATACGACTGTTGGAATTCTTTGGGGCTCTTGGTATGCGCTCGGGCTTGTTTTTGAACGGGTACTTAATCGTTTTTCTCGTAATGATTTTGTATTTATCATTTCGGATCGATTGAAGATTCCAAGACGAGCTAGCTAGCAGTCATATACATAATTATTATATTCATTGACGTTATTGTAAGAGAGTTTTTTAACTATACCTACAATAAACACTCATTGTATTTTTCAGTTGGACTAATTTTGCGATTTTACGTCAAAACTTATTATTAGTGATATCAGTAAAACTAAAATTAATTGTTACCTATTGTTGGGTCTAAGTAATTAAGCTAATGTGTAAACTAGTGATATCCAAAATGCAATAGCGGATTAGTATGCTTTCTACTTATTAGTAATAAGCAAGTATACATATCTTACTTATTTTATTTTATACTTTAGTACGTATACCATTAACATTATTTACCTATAGGCACCATAAAAGAACATGCTAAGTATCAATCAACGAAAGTTGCCCTAAATTAATTAAGTACTAAATAAATCGGTACTTAAAACCTTAACAAATTTTATGCTTGAAGACGCATACATTTGCCTTCTTATCTTATACGGTTATAGCTTAACTACATACCTAGTAAGTAACTAGCTATACGTGTGTAGAAAAAGTGAAGATCCCCCATGTAAAGTGGTTAGACCTACGAGCCAGTATCAGATGATGTGATAATGCAATGCAAAGGTCAAATGAAACGTTTAAAGAACAAACCCGCTACCCCTTATCCATGGAATACTAACTTATTTACTCTATCACGAAGTACAGTCGAGCACAGGTCAACCTAGCCAAAATATCAAAAATTATGATTCAAAAATTTACGAGTACCCTACATAAGGTTAAAATTTTATTTGATTTGATTTAGCAGATGTTAATAGTGATCGACAGTACTACTGTTATTTGTATCGCCATAGATTGCAGATTAATCAGGACGGGCGGTTAAACTGGTTAAACTTCCAAATATTTCATTTACAACGAATCTAGAGCGTCGGTGGCACAGTGGCTAGGACACCGGACTCCCATGCGGGAGGTTCTAAACCATGCAGTGCCATGTAATATGAGTTTTTCGTATTTTTCGAAGACTTACGTACATTTACCAACTGCTCTAACGGTGAAGGAAAACATCGTGAGGAAACCTGCACACTGAGATTACCAGTGTGTAAAATGGGGTAGACACAAAAGATCATCAAGGGTCGAAGTGCCGCTGGGGTTATTCCCGTCCCCCTATCGTAAGATAAGATAAGATACAACGAATCTCCAAGCATTTCAGTCTTTTTTGGCATCAAAATTTAAAATTAATGAAATCAAAACTTTCTACTAAACTCGTTAAATTCGTTATTTTATATTTGATGGCTACAAACAACACTAGAGTAGTTAGTAACCTAACGCGGTGCAGGTGTTATGAAGTAAGCCTCATTTAATTAAACATTTAAAAGCTTTAACAGCTAGGAACACATGCTTTTCCATGAATGCTTCAACAATTTCAAACTTAGAAATAAGTAAAAAATGTCTTTATTACAATACAAAGCAGGTAATGCACGTGTTCGCTCATTTTATTGTAAACAATGGAATAAATAGTTTAGCATTAGCACATCTGGACCTCAGATAAGAAAGTCATCTCATGCCTTGAACAGAACATCTGTGCGTAACTTATTGTGTTTGTAATGTTTTTGAAACAAGTTTATACTTGTGTTTGTGTTTTTTAAACACTCCAGGAAATTTCAAAGCTCGGTAAACTTCCCATTTAATATATTTTGTATTGTATAGGAAGTAACGTGATGAAGTAACTATCTATAATTATGTACAAATACAAATGATAATTATTATTCAGTGTAAACTAAGACACTTAAAATTTTCAAATATGATGCCAGAGAGCGCAAATACAGTATTTTATCGTTGTGCAAAAATCTAGGAACTTGAAAACTAGCTAGAATATTGGTCATATCCTCTATTTGAACAACAAATTAGTACTAAAACATGATACATTTGTAGTAATAGTTTGTAAGTTATGTCAAATACCTAAAGCAAAAATATTTTCGTTCAGTACTTCCAAATAACTAGTCCTTATAATAAGGATCCCTTTAGATATGGCGAGGCCCGATTCGCACTTGTCCGGATTCTTTATTTATTTGTTTTGCATCTAGCATAGGCTTTGCACAGCAGTCTTTCTTTGGTTACGTCTTACCGAAGCAATTCGTGAACTTTATACACTGATCGTCAGTTGCACGAAACGTCCTTAAAGTTAAGTCTTCATTTAAATGCATACTATCCCTTTTTACGCCATAGCTCTTGATAGAAATGACACGAGACTTAAAGACGCCTTTAACATTGAGAACGTTTCTTGCACTCACGGTGAGACTATTATTATTAATTTAGGTATTTATTTATCCTAAGGGAAATATGTAATTTAATTTTATGCATCGTCTAGGTACCTGTAGGAACTCCCGAATGATCTAAAAGTTCACCGGCATATGTTCAGGAGATCACGATTGCACGACCACAAGAATTATAACTCAGTGCTGACTGCTGAGTCATTTTCATCTCACGGGCCATGGGAACTCATCCACAGTGACTCACTCAAACACTCGGATATGTCCCGTTTTCAGTCATTGATGATGAAGATGATGATGACAAATTGTTGTGAAATATCCATTTTTTATTTTATTAGTCATAAAATTACCATTGCCAATTCTTATGTTAGTAAGTACATAAGTAAGGTAAGTACTCGTATACATAAACAATTACAGTCAAATTTCAGCTGGTCAACAATTCAAAGACAATATAGGTAAAAACGTACGTATATTTTAAATACAGTTTGATTTTAAAGAGTAGAATTTAAATAGGTAATGGCAACATTTACGGATATCGAATGAAAATGTTGTTGCGATTTGACATCGATGTATGGAAAGTTGCCATTATTTTAAATCTATAAAAAATCCAATGACTATATATTTATCTTGTCACTGTGATAAAAAGGATTAATTGCTCCATATCACGGTTTATTATCACATTTTATTAAAAATATACGAACATGAGAGTAATCCTTTTTTATCACTAGTGACAAAATAGAGAAATGAGCTACAATGTACCTATATAATAAGATTAGTAATCAATTACGTAGGAATAACTGTACAGGCATTTAATCGGTTTAGACGTTTTGCTAAATAGACAATGTACCTGATAGACATTGAGTTATTCTAAATGTTTTTTAGTATTAGTAATTATTACTATAGACGTTTTGCGTTTGTAATCCACCTTCTTCAGCTAACATGAAACTTGTGAAGTGTAAATTATAGATCACATTGCTAGAATTCCGTACCATCCGCATTACATCGACCCCACATAAAGATTTAAGAGGTGTTCAACGTGAGACTGTTTCTCATTTACCAATAGTAAGAAATGACGTTTCGTCTTCTCTTGATCAGTCATCAGCAACTAGTAATGAACATGACGATGCACCAGATGTAAGAATAATAGTTATCGGGAGGCGGAAAAAGGTTCCGAAGAAAACGCGTACGACATTACTCAATCTACTTAAACCTTGCTTGTGTTACGAGAGTTTCTCGCAAACGGTAGTTAACAGAGCTCAATTGAATAAAAGACCATCAGACTCCACTCCGTATTTGGTGCTCAAGCGTGACCTGTCCCCTTTAAGTCAACAGTCAGCATACTAGTATCGAGCCTCCTATATATCTTGGGCACGCTTTCCAGCGAAGATGGCTCGCTAGTCGCTACTTTCTGTAAACTTACTAGTTAGTCCAGCAGCATTCCATAGCTTGCCGGGTTATTCGGCACGGACTGCATTGCACTCAGAGATGTATGAAGTTCGTGGAGACGTCAGTATCAAAGGTCAGTAACAATTTCTCTGTCTGTCTGTATGTCACAGCTGTTTTTCTGAGGAACTACTGAAGCTATCGACTTCAAATTTGGTACAGATGTAGAACTTGCTTTCCGAATGTATCCCAAGTAATCCAAAGATAAGATCCCAAGTAAAATAAATTTGGAAATAATTTTATTTTTATGAAATATGGGGTCCGAAAGGTTGAAGGGGGGGGGGGGGGGGGGGTTTATTTTATTTTAAGTGTTATGGATTGATTTTGATGGATAGCCAAAAATATTCGAAAAATGACCTTTTCTCCCTCCTTATATCTGAAATAGCTAGCGAATTTCGGAGATAAGGGGGGGTAAAAGGTCACTTTTTCGAATATTTTTGGCTATCCATCAAAATCAATTTTTATCGTATTACATGATTCTGGGAAAAAATTAAAAAAAGTCTAAATATTAGTATTTTAAGAACAAATAATTGAAGTCATATTATTTCAGAACGAAAAAAAAAAATCTTTTGAGAACGAAACCTCGGTGCGCGAGGTTCAGTAGCACATCGACTACTTCATTTTTAAATACGAATACTGAGAGACATAATATTTTGTTCTTAGTTATCATTTCTTTACAATATCTTACACTCATATTACGTACTTACTTATTATTCCAGCGTTAAGGGCTCTGCCAGTAGGCACTAGTAGTAGTAATAAAAATAAACATAATGCTACATACACATAACTATATTTTACTAAATTTAGTGCAAAAGAACATGCCATCTCCATTTTAATACAAGTGTTCGTTGTGTTTAGCTAGTGAATAGCTATAATGATGCGTCCCACCCGCGAGCTCTAGGTCGCAGGGCATGTGCGCAAAGGTCGACCACATACAAGCAAATACACGCGTGTTAGTATGTTGGTATAGAGCTTAATTGTAAACAGGATGTGGTTTTGCCATGCACGGACACTTTTATTGGGCAAATAGCTAGGTCGTCTCACTCAAAGTGCGACAAAGACGCCACTAATTAATGTTTATATCTAAGTGGACTGAATTTCGTATACGAGCGGCGGTCCATTTAGCCAAATATTACAAATGTCTATTTCTTCTTCTAATTCGTTTATCCTAATTGCTGAGGGTCGTGATCATTCTAAGGAATTAATCACATAGAACGACTCTCGTGGCAGATTTAATGGGGTGGTTTGCCATTGCCTTCCCCATTACACACACTAGTTATCTCAGTATGCATGTTTCCTCGCGATGGTTTCATTCACCGTCAGAGCAGTCGGTAATTGTACGTAAGTCTTTCGAAAAAACTGAAAAACGCATTGGTACATGACATTGCATGGTTTCGAACTTGGACCTCCCGCATGGGAGTTCGATGTCCTGGCCACGACGCCACCGACGCTCTAATGTTTATTTACAACTTTTCAAAGTATTCCCCTGCGGCATCAGTGCACTTATGCTTTCGACTGAACTCGTTTTCAAAACGTGAAAAACTGTTCCTGCGGAAGGTCTAAAAATATGTCGATTGCTGTGTAGATGATTATCAGAAGTCAAGATGTAGGTCTTTGATGTGTCTTCCACAATATTTCATTCATAATTTCACTATTTAGTTTGATATTACTAATCTAGCTGTTAGCCCGTGGCCATTTGTAATATCCACCGGTCTAGAATTGTTTTCGATCCGGCTGAATTACGAATGACCTGATATTTACGAATCACTCTGCATTTGATTGAATTTGTATTTAATTTAAGATAATTAGAAGTATCGATCAATATGTACTAAAAGAATATACCTTCATGGTATTGAAATCTATGGTCTTGAATTTATCTTTGTAAAGCAATCACAATTACGAATTATATACGTTATTAGTAGAATACAGTTAGCCTATATTAAAAAAAATTATAGCCAAAATTAAATTACATAATTATGATTCTGTCTTAAGAGAAAATGGAGTAAGAATAAGATTAAGGGCTGGTTTACACTTGGTCACACAGTACAGTGGTGAGTGCATACTGCCAGGCACTCGCCACTGTCCATTTTACTTGCACTCGCCACTGTAATATATCAAGTGTTGATAATACTGTAATATACCAGACCTAAGTGTGTGTATGTCTATGGACAAATTTGAAAATACATTCCAAAACTCACAATTCCAATCGCCGCCACCGCGCCGGCCGCCCGCTGCACTGCTTCGCGTAGCAAGAACATAAATACTGAATTAAATACTTACCTACATGGAAATGGAACCTCTACACCCCCTTGTCATGCTGAATTAGCTTCTAAAACAATAACCATAGAGAGCAGACTGGTTTACACACAATTTAGTGATTATAAATACATAGCACGATATGTGGAACGCCGATTTCGATCCTGTAGCTAATATATTAGCGGTCACAAAATCACCTGTTGCCACTCCGCACCTGTTTAATACAATCACATCTGACCATACAGACTGCACAAAAATCAACTTTAGTTACTAATAAATAGAGTTTAAGTTTTTTTTATCACTCAAAGGTAGCTGTATGCAAGTCTTAAAAAGATTGATAAAAAGTTTTCGGTCAGTTAAAAAGTTGATATGAAAATCACTTATTAAATCATATGTTTTTAGTCCCTGTATTATTATGACAGCCAATGTGTATATTCAGTAATCGACAACCTGGAACCTGCGGTAATCTGGTTAGACAAAGCATCATCAGGTAATAGGGTAGGTAATGATGATCATGTGAATTCATGTGGACAAACTTGAACGCAGTCTATTATATTACACAGTGCACTCTTTATAATACATATTAGCCTAGTTATCATGTCTGAGTGCGTTTCGCGATATTTTTTACGTACAGCTGCTGTTGTGACATTTTAGTCTTCTTATTCTTGTACTAGTGGCACAGTAATTATGGTTTTGAGTCCTACACTAATTGAATTTACGTTGTCACTTAAAACTTTATAATCAGTTAATAGTGCAACTTACATAATTCTCGCATAAACTTATAGATAGCTCCAGTTTTAATGTTTTGTCTAGCGCTAAAAGAGATAAAATTAATATACTCGTACGTTCATAAAAACATTTCTACTTTAACAATCAGCTAATTTGTTTTTCAATAATATTCGTATTTAAATAGCCTTATTAACTAATGAAATCTGCATCGGAAATTGTAAAATTATGCAGCAATATTATGTATAAATATTTTCCGATACATTGTTTACGTGACTTAACCTTTTTCAATTTTATTCTATATTCTACTTTTAGATAGTTTTGACGTTAGTAAACACAGATTAAACACAAGACTAAATTAACTAATTGCGTTAATATAGTACCCAACACCAGTTTCAATTTTATACCTCAGACCTCAGTGTAACCGTGTCCTGTTTGTGGCTTCGTTATTTTATTACTTATTTTATAGTTTATACTTAGTTTATAAGTATATAGGAGGCATCCCGGGGCGGTAAAGTTCCTCCGAGGCCGGTTTGCTCATCCTCTACTTGGTGATAAACTTCTGTACGGACTTAGCTTTCACTTTAGGTACAGAGTGGAGTGGGTATAAACTATTTGGATTTCTCCAATTTCTAGTCCATGTATATTGCATAGCTTTACTATCTCGTTGCTTACTTATTATTAAACCATGACACAACTATTTTAACAGACTTAAAAAAGAGGTTCTCAATTCTACTGTGTTTTTTTATTATTATTCTTTTATCTTTTTTGGTCTCATAAAATTTGATCAAGATCTGACGATTAACATCGGAAGTCCTTAACGAATGATATGTCATCTGTAATTGGGTAATTGTAAACCTTTCCGAAGGCCCACCGAGGGGCGCGAAGCGAATTAAATACAAAATTCTATGAACGCGTATTCGTGTTCCTATCGCTCACTCACCAACGAAACAATAAGCAAATCACTATTAACAACAAACAATAAATATCAACATCAATAAGTATAATGATAATTAACAAAGTCAAAACTCTAATTCAACAATTATAATCATCGATCAATGAATCATTTAAAATTAGGCTCGAAATTTGCAGACAAACTATTGCACCATAATAAAACAGGCAATAAATTAAATAAACCATTCTATTGCATAAACCACGCGTAAACATTTAAAATGTTCTCATACAATTTTTTGAACTAAGTAATAAGGATCATTAATTTTGTCGTTTTCTATGACACCCACTACCGACCACGATTTCGCTGGCAATCTACTGAACGATATGTCACAATATTAAAAATATTGTTTGGGATGCTCACCGGAGAAGATTAAGTATTGTCGGGTCATGATTATGGCTCTTGAAGTTATTTTAAAATAACAGAAACAAAGTAAATACAGAATTGCGGAACGGCAAATTCTTTACATTAAAACATTTGGTAGATGTTTCGTAAAACATGTAAGTAGGTACCTACCTATACTATACCCTGACTAGGTAACCATAAGGGCACTACTCGCAAACATAACGAGATCGCAAACATATTATTTTTTTCATACAATTAGGTATATTTCAAGTCATTTTAAGTCAAACTTATAATGACACCATCTTCTTCTTTTGTCCTTTTCTTACCGATAACGAAAGATACTGAACTTAAATTAAAGTTTAGCTGCCATCTAGGAATCGAGATCAATGGTAGGTAAGTTGAACCCGACTGCATGGCAATACGTCGGCGAGAACAAGAAGAAGCCTAATTAGTGATCTCAGGCATTAATCAATCGTAACGGGGCCCAAGGCGAACTGGCTTCACCGTAACCACTTATACTAGGACTCCAACTTTCTGCTAACGTCGAAATTTTATGCAATTAATGTCTAAATTATTACATAAAAAGTAAGAATATAGTGTTTTTTTATATTATTTACTACTAAACCCGCATTTGACCTCGATCTCGCCTGATGGTAAGCGACGATGAGGTCGACGATGGAGCATGCGGGTCCAGTAAATGCCTATTCACTCTGGCCTTGAAGATCCCAAAGTTGTAGGTTTCGGGAAATACAGACGCCGGGAGGCTGTTCCATTCCTTAGCCGTTCGCATAATGAACGAAGAAGCAAATCGCTTCGTACGAGCAGATGGGATAATGGGATACCCCCCCCCCCCCCCCCCCGTACTTATGTTTTTTTATATTTAATGTTCAATACAAATGATAGATACGTAACTGTTTTTCGATTTGATGGAAAAAGCCCACTCAGATTTATCTGTTTGCGAGGTTAAACTCGAAATATAAAAAGAATCTGTCTCTAGGTCTTCACAATTTTTTTCTCTTATAGTCTTCTGTTTCGTTTATTTTTTCACTGTATCTGTATAAGTTTGTGCCGCGCGGTATTGCAGATTTGTCGAAACTTTTATCTTTGCCCCCTTTAAATAAAAATAATAGAGGTTTAGAAATTTATAGGAGTTTATGCAACTGTCATGTAGGTGATGATATAAACCATTACTTGAGCTAAATAAATATCTACATACTATAATATACACTGTTATATTATAGATAAATTATGAATTAATTAAATAAATTATCTTCTAAATTTTTTGGTTCCATATAAAACGTATATCTTACTGAAATTGATTATAACCACTACGGAATCCTTACCGAATGCACCTCGAATCCTCTTAACGAGTTGGACCGGTATATTCTGAATGGTAACAATTAAATGGTCAGTTACACCAGGGTCCATCGTTTTACGTAGGTAGGTACATATGTGGCGCAGGCGCACGTTCCAATGTTCCAATTAGGCGTTTTATTACTAATAGTTAATATGCGTGTCTTTATGTATGTCTGTGAGCCGATAGCACGCGAACCGATTGGCTCGTATACGAAATTATGCCGTGACATGGGCTGCTACGGACACACGAGATGGTTTTCCAAGGGATAGGAATTCTTAGTTGAAGTTATATCATCATCATCAGCAGCAGCCTACCCTAATCCACTGCTGGGCATAGACCTCTCCCAGGGCGCGCCATTGAGCCCGATCTTCGGCTCTTCTCATCCAGTCGCTGCCAGCCAGATCGTCGCTCCATCTAGCAGGGACGCCCGTCCCACACTACGTTTGCCCAAACGCGGTCTCCACTCCAGAAACCGTCTACTCCAGCGGTTGTCGGTTTTGCGACAGATGTGACCGGCTCACTGCCGCTTCAGCTTGCTAATCTTATGAGCTATGTCGGTAACTTTTGTTCTATGCCGGATCTCCTCATTTCGGATTCGATCCAGCAGAGATACTCCGAGCATAGCTCTTTCCATAGCACGCTGAGCGATTTTCAATTTGTGAAGTTATATATGCATATAATATTATAAAGCCGTACCTAGTGTACGGCTTTATAATATTGGCCGGTGACTAGAAGAAATATTGAATAAAGGATTTGTACCACGTTTGAGCAGATAAAGACAACAGGATATCTATCTCCGAGTCCGTATGTAAAGCACAGTATTGGTTTTTTGGATTTTGCTTTCAATTTATTTGATCTCTCCCTTTTACCTATTTCTGCCGCAAATAAGGATGACAGAGCCAGCGTAATTACAGCACATGAAACTTTCCATCTAATGTCCTCAAAGTTAGCAGTGTATCTAAAACCCTCAGAAGTGAGTTGTACATGGACGACGATAACCATTTACCATTATCAATTTGTTTTCTTCAGCGTGCACACTTTTCAGCTTTTGAAGTTCTATTAGGTCACAAGTGGGTACTAGCATAATTTGAAATAGGGAACTCAAATTTTCCAAAAGTCATCATCATCAGCAGCCTACTCTAGTCCAGTGCTGGACATAGGCCTCTCCTAGGGCGCGCCATTGAGCCCGATCTTCGGCTCTTCTCACCCAGTTCAGTCCAAAAATCGTTGAGTGTGAATTGTTCCATTTTCAAGTCACAGTTCTTACGACATCAAACCGTGGTGATCGGTAACCATCCTGCGATTCGACACAAACTGTAAAATGTGTTTCATATAACAACACACGATAGACGTAAACGCTAAGCTATTACATTATGTAGGTACCTACATTTTAGACTATAGTGATCCGTTGTTTCGTTTTGGTCCAAATTTTATGACCCGATTCGTTCACTTCAACGGCTGGGTGGGATTCAATCGATGAACGTCTAGGAATAGAATAGAAAAACATTTATTAATAGACCATATATAAAAAATATCTGTAAAAAATATGTACAAATTATCACAAAATGAGTCGGATTATAAATTGACCATATTTTACATTCTTACAAGTGATGTGATCATATGATATGATCTATTAAAAGTGCTAAGTTCAGCTGAGTGTCGCCAGATGCATAGATACCTATACATCGGAATCTGATGTAGGATTATTAAATCAATTGAGTAAAGTGATGTTTTAATTATGTATTTATCTTATCTTATGATAGGTGGCCGGGAATAACCCCAGCGGCACTTCGACCCTTGAGGATCTTTTGTGTCCTACCCCATTTTACACACTGGTCATCTCAGTGTGCAGGTTTCCTCACGATATTTTCCTTCACCGTTAAAGCAGCCGGTAAATGTACGTAAGTCTTTGAAAAATACGAATAACTCATTCGTACATGGCACTGCATGGTTGTAAAACCCGGACCTCCTGCATGGGAGTCCGGTGTCCTAGACACTAGGCTATTATGTATTAACTCAATCGAATTAAAAATCCTATTTTAGCCGTAGGTACTTACATTACAATTTAGTATGTTGTGACAAATGTTCTGTTTTGTATTTACATTTAAAATTCATATATTCATAATATTTTTTAAAATTCAAACATCGCTTTAATTCAGACTATTGAAAAAACCTCAAACGAAAAAATAAGTCATATATCAAAGATGAGAAATTAATACACAGTAAAGTATCGACAACTAGCCATAAAACATAAACAGAGTGATACCGAAACTCTTTTATCAGATTATGTAAATATTTTCACGCCATAACTTTAACCGTTGCACAACACCGAAGTATCTCATACTCATAACGAACCTGTCATTAATTAAAATGAACAGCCACGTCTACTACACAGTAAACGAACATGAAATTTGACCCAAGACCACTTTTAAATTATCTGAAAATTTGACATCGCAACAAATTGGATTCCGAAACATTTATCTAGAAAAAATCTGTAATAACATCGTCTAAGTATAAATTAACAAATCACTGTTTATATAACAAGCTGCAGTAACATTTACGAAGAAAAATAAGCTCTATGTCGATGCTTTAACGTAGTTTTTACTTTGTACAGACTTGAGAAGATGGTATACCGCTGTAAGTTTTATACAGAATTGAGCGGCTCTTCTATCGGCATAAAGCTACATAGAAATATGAATATTTAGACCTACCTATGGCCCAATGTTTAACCGAGCATACCGCAATAGGAAATGACAGAAATAATATTTGTGAATCTCAGATGCTGTTCGATTATCGAAACTATTTACAACGAATTGAAACGAATTAAAACAATCGAAAATATTACTAAGTACTAGTACCTATTTTCCTTTTACTTTTATTTTTACGTACACTTCATTGAGCGATCCTAACGCCATTATCGTTTCGTCCAAAACCCTGTATAGTCAAAGAACTGCTCTCCCAACAAGTTAGAGAGACCTATCTACATAATTCCAAGTCAAGTTTCATCCCGGTCGACTGTGACCCGGGGTCGAGCTTTCTACGGGCCCCTGCGCCGTCATGCGACGCGTCAGCCAGTAATTAATGGCCAACGGAACCCTAAGAAAGCGGCCTGGGCCGGTGTCGCGTCCGTTTGTAAACAAGCTAAACCTAAATCCGGTCCCTGGATTTTATTATGTCAATTTAGCAGATGGTGAAGGGACAGGAATTTTAATTGCACATCGAAACCCTTTTAAGGACATCGGTATCTATCTAAGTACCTAACCTACCATTGAAAAATCGCGTGCAATATTCATTAATTATCTTTTTGATAACTTGAATCATAGGCTATCTTTCCCGCACTTTATTCGATATTTCAGATTATTTAAAAGAAATCGATTCTTCACAATGATAATGAAAACCCCAACTCAGTCGTGAAACGGTCACTTACTTACACACTTGTTTTGTAAGTTTCACACTTAATTTAATTTGCTAATCTTAACGAGGTCTTAGCACCACTGACCTGCCGTTAAGACCGGCTCATAAACTCATCTTTATTGTAATGGAATGCAATCGCCAGCAACGTTGCATCACTGTGAACTGACTTTATAGCCCGACACACCTAACTTGTTAGAATTAACCGACTGCCGATTCTCTGTTACATAAATATCAATAGACATATAACGAAGCAAGAATCACTCGTAGTAATAGATTGTAGTGAATATGAAGAATCACTTCGAAATACAAAATACCACTCCGATTTCTGTGGAAATAGGTACGTACCTAATTTACAACGAACTAATCTGGTATGTAAGTATGCTTATTAGGCTAATCACCTTGGAAGAAGACTAAACTAGGTACTTACAACGATTGAAAGTAAATGGTACCACAGGTTTACACTATTAACTCGACGAAATTTCACTATTTTGTGATTTTGCTTGCTTGCTTCGTATAGGATATCATGTCATAACTGTATCCATACGCAGGTACGCCGTACGGATACCTATACCTACGTATTGTGCGTTCTCCGGAACATACTCAGTTCTTTTAAGTAATTTGTTATTCTTCTTCTCATAGAGTAAGTGCCTACTTAAACTGAAAGCCAAATAATCTGATAAGATAACCAAATTAATAATTTATTATAAAGCATCTAAATATTGATTTAATAAGAGTCAAGTTCACGTGCTTTTTTATACGTAAGTTATATTAGTAAATTAGTTTTCAGTCATACTTATACCAAAATTATGCAACCTTTAAAAATATTACCTTTGGCATCGATTATCGGTATGGATCGATCGCTTGCTTTCTCATCCATTTGCCTAACGAGGTTAAAGAATAAAAACAATTATCTATTGCTGTAAATAGATTAGAATAGAAGAAGCACTGTCGTTCCTGGCTGCTATCGTTCGACATCCATGTCAGTAGCCTACGGGCGGCCTGATCAACTGTCCACTAATCAAATGATGAAAAAAAATGGATGAGAAAGGGATGAGTAATTTTTCAGTAAACGGTACCACTTTAGTTGCATTGCAAGTGAATGCTAGTTGCGTAAGACTGCATTCTTGAGTTCGCCAATGCGTAAGCGCAGCTGAAACTGAGGTAATAGGTAGAGGTAGGTAGGTACCAGCACGTTCGCATCGAATCGAAATCTTGCATCGATTTCGCAGCAATGTTTGTTTATAAACATCGATGCGTAACTGCGATACTCCAACAGACCGTAGGTGCCTATATAATCTTTCATTATATATAACCCATAGGTAATTAAAAACAATAAGTACATATTATATACATAAAGAGCGTCGGTGGCCTTGTGGCTAGGACGCCGGATTCCCATACGGGAGGTCCGGCTTCGAAACCATACCATGTACCAATGAGTTTTTCGGATTTTTTCGAAGACACATTTACCGACTACTCTAACGGTGAAGGAAAATCGTGAGAAAACCTGCATGCCAGGAGTAATTTAAAAAATCCAAAGGCATGTGAAATCCACCAATCAGCACTGGGCCCGCTCGGTGGGTCATGGCCCATAACCCCCTTGTGCAAAGGGAGACTTGTGCCTCAACAGTGGGGACATTAATATGCTAATGATACTTGTAATTAGAATCAAGTAATCCTAATTAAAGGTAAAGTAACTGTAGAGGTGTGGTGTAAAAGTGGCTTGCGCTGTCGAGAAAACTAAACAGGAAACCGACACCAGGCATCCACTTCATAGTCACACTGCCAAACCATCTCGTCTCAAAAGCCGTAACGGGTTTCTGCGAAATGTCTCTCCCATCGACCCTGGAGAGAACCCACCAGAAGTAAGATGCAAGCTGTGGCGGGAGAAATACCCACCGAAAGGTTTCATACCGCCAAAAGAAGACCTACCACCGGGTCTCAAACTCCCGTGGCCAACCTGGAAAACGCTTAATCGCCTGCGAACCCAGGTTGGCTGTTGCGGAGATAATCTTCATAATTGGGGGTTTTCCAGCGATCAAGTAAAGTGTGAGTGTGGTGTCTCCCCTCAAACCATGGAGCACTTGCTCTGCTGTCCCGCGTGTCCGACCACCTGCACGCGGGAGGACCTTTTCGAGGCCAACCAGAGGGCTATCGATGTGGCTGCCTTCTGGTCGGGAAAAATTTAGTTCGGATCATCAACACGAAAGAAGAAGAAGACTGTAGAGGTCGAGGCTACCTAAATATAGTTGCAGAAATAATTACCTAAATTAGATTTACACTCCTCTTTCTAATAATAGTAAGAACAGATCTATTGTTAACTATAAGTACCATTGTTATTGATCACACTTATACGTATTTTCATTATTCACAAATCACGTGAGAGAATCAAAAAGATTTAAAAAAGGGCTAAGTGTGAGTTGGACCTCGCTCTATCTATTAGGGATCCGTACTAAATACATCTAAAAGACGAACCTTATTTGTATAAATAGATAGTACTGTTCATGACATAGACCTGGTAACATGAGTGGCCTAAATAATTTGAGAATTTTGACAGGCCTGAAGTACGAGTAAGTAGTTTTTAAAAAAAAATATTAATAAAAAATATTCGTTCATTACTTAACGAGCTTATAAAAAAGACCTTATGTAAAAAGGGTTATTATAAAATATATGACTATTTAAATGATAAAGAGGCTTGGTCCTAAACTCAGCTCCAGCCCAGCACATTGTGTATATGATTGTATTCATAATTATGATTGTTTCTTGTGCCGCTTCTTTTCTTTTAGAAGCGGTGGTAGAATAAAAAAGTAACGTGGTAGAAATGTAGGTACTTTAAAGTACTTACTTACAATTTAAAAAATCTGATATCTGATTTTTGCTCTAAACAACGATACCCTACCTACACGGTGCAGTACAAATAGATTTCTAACGGGACGGGACGCCTTCTAAGAAATAATTTTATAAAATTTCAATATCAATATTCAGATTTGGATCAAGGGGTACCTACAACTTACATACGAGTACATACATATGTTATGTTAAGTATTAAAGCCTGTATCTTATTCTGTTTAGGCGCTACACCCGCGTGACAGAGAGACGGACGGAGTAGCGTCATCAATAGGGTTCCGACTTCGCCTTTGGTTACGGATCCCTAAAAATAACGTAAAAATAGTTTGTAGCTTTGTCTAAATAGGTGGATACTCGTATAAATATAAAATTTACAATATTGATTGAATTTACTAAGAAGTTACCTGCATTTCAATTGGAAGAACCAAACAACATTTGTCTAACAAGGTGATCATATCAAGCGAACAATGAAATAATGAAATTGTTCACTATCACGTCATTACATTACATATGCACGCGGTTCTTCTTAGTACTATCGAACTCTAATAGTTTGAGTCAATTAGCTAATGGAATGGAAACCTTTTGATACTTTCGAAGGCTTTTATTTAAATTAAGTAAGTAATTTAGTTATATTCCTACTTGGTAAGTAGGTAGATAGGTACTCCTAGTACTTACACATAGGCTAAAGTCAATATTATAGGTAGGTAACTAAGAAAAGTATCTTTGAAAAAAATTTCATTGTTAATACTATTATAAGATAAAATTACAGCCATTGGTAGTTTTATAATCTGTGTTATGGTCACTCTTAATATAAGGTCCTTTTTTATTTATAGCAAATATTTGGAGGGGGGTATGTGCTGGTCATTTGTACCACTATACACGAAAAAACCACCCTGAAAATTTTCCACACTAAAGAAATATGTATGATCATTACTGAAATAAATGAATATGAATATGAAAAATAAACCCCATTATTTTGCGCCTTGGTTGCATAAACTCATCCATGCCGATGAGTTTGAATGAAACTAGTTTCATTCATACTTCATATTTCAGTATTAGAATAGCAATAATTCATTCATTTGTAGAATTTTCAAACAAACAATTTTGTCGTATTTCTCGAAAATTCTATATAAATAAGTACGTACCTACCTAGAACAATTAACCTATAGTACACTTTATACTTTATTTTGCACACATAAACCACACATGAAAAAACAAAATAAGAAATTTGACGTACACAGGTAGAGCTTATCTCTAAAATAGAGATTTCTTCCAGCTAGAACTTTAACATAAAGATATTTATAATTAAAAGTAGACATACATACGTGTACAAATTACCTATACCTATAGTACCTATACTTCCTATCTTATCTTATGATGGGGGCCGGGAATAATCCAGCGGCACTTCGCCCCTTGAGGATCTTTTGTGCCTACCCCATTTTACACACTGGTCATCTCAGTGTGACCGTTAGAGCAGTCGGTAAATATACGTAAGTCTTCGAAAAATACTAATAACTCATTGGTACATGGGCACTGCACGGGTTCGAACCCGGACCTCCCGCATGGGAAGTCCGGTGCCCTAGCCACTGTGCCACCGACGCACTACCTATACATATTAAAATGTAGTCAACGAAAAAAACATTAATCCCTTTAACTTATGTCTTTTAGTAACAATTATCCAACCAATCGTAAAAACTTTTAACCTAATTTCATCCTCGAATAACCAGGAATGTCGCTTCTAAGTACTGGAAAAAAATAAACAATCTCTACCTATATGCGAACCAACCGTGGGATAACAACTTATCTGACACATCTCTAAATGCATTCAAATGATATTTGCTGTTACAATACCTACTAATATGAATATTAATTTTCGATCATATCGTGTAAGCTGTAGGCAACAGATTGGTGCTGTCGTATTGAAGTTAATTTTACACTTCGTTATTTAATAATTAATAATACATAATACTACTAACAACCTAAACGGATGCAACATTGTATTGGCAAGAAACTATTTTGACAGCAATTTAAACATTTGTTAAGCTTTTCTGATGAGCTTTATTACCATGAGACAGAAGGAGAGCTATGAGTCGTGTCTAAGTACCTATATGTGTGTATCGTTGCCTGAATGTCGCTAATTACTGTATATGAAATATTATATTATGTCTTGTAAATATATGTTTTGTAATATTTTTTTAATTAGTTCCGAAAAAATTTTAACGGTAATATTTAGGGGTAATAAATCAGAAGACTGAGCAGCAGCAGCGGCTTGAGTGTTGATGAAATTAAAAGGATGATCGTCGGAATATATTGAGAGTTTCTTATTTATTTATTACAAAATCTACAGCACTTACATTTAAAAACAAAAAAGTCCATTAAAAAAAACATACTGCACATTACAGATTTTCTATTTTAAAACAACTCCCTATAGGGAGAAAAGTTTCGGGCTGATAATCTTCCAATTCTTCCAGTTTCATATTGTGAAATTGAAGTTCACTTACTTTTTCTCGGTCATTATCATTTACTTAAGATTTCATATGTCAGAAATGCACCATGACCCGGAATATTTGAGTTCAAATTCGAACCATCTAGATATTACCGTTGCAGAGATCCCATCTGACTTCAAAGATGCTCCAAGATCTTGGAAGCCACTGGTTCAATTTTTATCAGACATGGCTAAGAACACTCTCGTCAAAATTCTGTATTACATATAAAAAACCGAGACTAAATTAGACCATCCGTTAAATTATGATGCCACAGATAAACAGACCGACAGACAAACGTATCAAACTTATAACACGCCCTCCCTCGAACTGTCGGGGGTTATATTTGCGCAAACCCTTTGACTCGCTGTCAGTGCTCACATCATCATTCTAGAGGAGAGGGCGCCACTGGTCCGATTTATGTGCGAAGGACATATCAGACATCAAATATTTGTCTTTTACTTGTCAATTATATCAAAATCACCTGTCTCATCATAAATACACTATTCATAATAAAGAAGCTGCTGAATAGTTTGTGCAACTATACTCGTATAGGTAGATCATATCATTAGTTGCACTTCAATCTTGAATTACGCGTTTGGTCCAATGTAGAGTTGCATGACTGATGTTTTGTTATCGGGATTTAACCTTCGCTAGATCTGCAGGGTTAATACCAAGGTACCTGTGTTATCATGAATACTTTACGGAAATAAAATATAATTATGTACAAACGGATTTTAGGATTCCGTATCCCGAAGGGGATAACGGACTTCTATTGCTGTCATTACGTCGTCTGCTGTCCGTCGTCCTTCCGTCTGTCACGTCTACCTCCTAAACGGAATAAGATACTTACTTAAAATTTCACATATGGCCGTACGTAAAGCGCCCGCCCCTTTGTCAATTTTAGACCACTTTTCTTAACAGGTCAATCTCATGAAGGGTATATCAGATATATAGGAGCTTGAAAACTATAATATAAGTCATATCCAATATTTAAACCAAAAAAATCAAAACTATAGTTGACTAATTAGTTGGAACGGGGAATTGGACAGCGACTCCTTATTACCAATTTCGCCACAAAAGCTGTAAAAGTACTGCCATAACCTATTTATACTTATGACACCTGTATTCGGCCATTTTCTTAGCACAATCAAATAAAAACTCCCCGAAGCACGATTCTGATCGAGGGCTCCTTGCCCCTCTATGTTCCGAGAGCTCTTTTCTGATAAAATTTTACTACTGGATAGTATGTAGATTGCAATGTATACTATCGATTGTTTCTGGTGTCGCTCGGCATGTCGTTAGGCGTTTTGGCGTACCGCCCCTTTTGAATAGGAAGACAGGGTATCCTGTCAAAAAGCTATAGCTAAATGCTTACAAGTACCTATGTTTTATTATTGTGTGTTGTACGAGTATGTTAAATAGGTTGACAAATGATGGACGTATTCGTATTAATTCGCGCAAATTATTCATTCGCACAGAACCCTGAAAACCTATTTAATATGTCAGGGGTAACGAACGAATGTCTGAATCCTACACCTACCTAACTGGGTGTGGTTATTGGGCGTAGTTGGTAATTCTTTGTTTGCTCATAAATGGGTAGGTTCCTGCATAATTCATAATTGTTTCAGGTCATGCAAAAATTGGGCACTTACAAAAACCTACTTGATGATGCAATTGAATGACGTAGGTATACAAATAGGTATGTATAAAAATAAAGTATAAAGTTTATACTTTTTTGTAATGGGTATGTATATAAATAAAGTATAAAGTATATACTTTATTTTTATACATACCTATTTGTATGGTTGTTTATTGTTTATACAATTAAAATGTGTAAAAAAAGTATAAAAAATAAAGCATACAGTATTTAAAAAAAAATATTCATGCAGACAGTATCTTTTACATTTTCTCAGATTTCTCTGGCTGCCACACTAGGATACCCTGTGTTGTGGGGGTCAGTCTCTTACGATATATCTATAAAGTAAAGTATAAAGTATAAAAATAAAGTATGCCTCCAACATAAAGGATTTAATTAATAATAGGCACCGTTTAATTAGCATTTAACTGTCCTACCTACATATATTTTTAGAGAGACAAAATTGGTTGGTTGGTTGGAGACTCTACTCTATGTAGACCCAATCTGGGAAAGTACCACCTTTTTACCTGTTTCTGCCGCAACGCAGCAATGAGAAGAGAAAATAAGAGAGCCAGCGTAATACCAGCACATAAGACTAGTCCTCAAGGTTGGCAGCCCTTCGAAAATCTTCTAACAACATTGTGGTGAGGTGAGATGTCAATCTTCGAGTGACCACTTACCATCATGTGGACATTTACTCTTCTGCTCTCCTTACAAAATAAAAAAAAGTAAAATAAAACGGAACTGAGAGTCGAAGTACGTAATTATATACTTATAAATATTTGTACTACCTACTTTTAATAGGTATTTATTATATGACAAGTCAATTTGGCTAAATATGTCAGGGGCGGCGGTCTAGCCTTTAATTCAACCTACTATACCTATTCCACCGGCTATGCCTATGGCCTAATATTGACTAAGTAAGTAGGTTGTAGGTACCACTCTACTAGTCCCCGAGGTGACCGCACATAAAGTGAAAAGTTAATTAGTACAAAGGTGGGCTTGTCCCAATGGGATCTCCTCCAGCCAGCCTTTGACTTAAACATTTTTGACATTAACATTTTTTCATTAAGAGTTTTCTGTTTAGGTTACTTCTATGTGCCGTGGAACCTGGAGGTGGAATATATACCTCAGTATCTGCCGAAAATTATTAGCACTTCGGCCGCTTCGTGAAACGCGCCATTACGCTATAGTCTACGACAGATATATCATGGAGATGAGTAAATTAAACTAAGAATGAGTTATGTACCTTATAACTTAAGGTTCATTAACAATGAATGTATTAGGTAGTCAAGATGATGGGATACTAGGATTTATTTTGTTATTTAAATAAATTTGGAAAAGGTTAAAACCACACATCGGTATGGTCGCAGGTCCAAAACATGGTAGGAGAAAAAAAAAACAACCTTTTCTAATCTATTTATTTAAGCTGGGCATGAATTTTTTTCTCAAATAAAAGAGGACCGGTGGAAGGGAAAGCTCTTTGTAAATAAAGCTAGAAAACAAAAACAGTATCCGATAGCAGCATAGCGTTCTTCTGCATGTACCAACATTGCTCATTTTATTATTTACAGTAAAGCAACTGAAAAAAAAGGTTCCCCATACAAATTTTCATCCCTAAATTTTTACCCTTAGTAGCTGAACTTCCAAAAATCCTTTGCCTAGGTCATATAAGGAATCAACTGTCCCAATTTCGTGATTCCTATCTTCAGTAGTTTCGGCTCTGCGATGATGAGTCAGTCAGTCAGGTTCTCTCTTTATTATATTAGTATATATAGATATAGATTGGGCAGGTTGGTAGGCATCTATTACAATTTAAAGTCGTATGCGCGTGTCTTTCGTGTGTGTTGATAGAGCGTTACTAGGTAGAATAGGTGTGGCTTGAACGACCAATAAAACCAGGCCATTAGAAGGTAAGTAGGCATCAACAAGTTACCTACATGTTACATACAATTTACAGCAGCTAGGATGTTTTTAACTAGTACCTACCTTACATGAAGGAAGGAACACCCGCCCCAGACTCGTTTTTCTTTCATCCAATCTACCTTAGGTCAGTTAGGGTGTTACCCTTAGATATTAGCAAAGCAGCAATGCTTCTGCTTGAATTGCTGTGTTTCAGTGTGAAGGATAAGAGTGATCATGTGTATCGAAGCACTCCATATAGGCTAGTGCTTCAAGGTTAGCAGCGCTTCGAAAACCCTCTTATAGATTTTTTTATTGCACGGAGAGCAGACGAGCAAACGGGCCAGCCACCTGATCGTAAGTGGTCACCATAGGCATAATAGTGAGGTGAGATGTCATCAAACTATGGGCGACGGTGACCACTTAACAAGGTGGCCAGTTTACTCATCAACTGACCTTATACAACTAAAAAATCTGTTATTATAACATGACAAATCAGTACCTAGGTAAGGTACCTAACTAATCTATTATACTGGTAGGTACAGCACCATAGGTTACCTAGCTAGATATACCTACTTTTATCAGATTCAGCTAATAAGGGTAACCTATAATAGGTACCTTCATAAAAGCAGTCAGTCAGCATAAAACTTTTTAAACCCGTAGGTAATCTGCTGCTACGGTAAAATACTGTGATATGGTGCCTCGGCGTTAGATATGCTATAACCTTTACACGGTCTCCCCTAAGGTGACAATAGTCATAAATGAAAGAAGTTGTAAGGTAGAATCATTTCTGCATAGAGGTAACATCCGTCAGTTGCACGAAAGTTCATTAAAATGCACACATACTATCCCTGCAACATGCTTTCCCTCATATTGCCTACGCTATCGCTGCCTGTCTAGAGATGACACGATACTTTTTTTGCAACTTATGGATACCTACTTTACTTACATATGACCATAAGTAATGAATTGAATTAAGTATAAACTATACGCATAGATAGATAGATACGTACCGAACTAGGTAGAATAGAGCCGAATAGAAACTGAAAGTAGATACTTATAATATTCTAAGTACCTAGAAAACTAGGTAGGTAAAGTTCCTATTTATTTTATGCATTTGAAAAGAAACTGCAGTGTTGATTCTTTCTTCTTCGAACTTTTTTTTACATATGGGCACTATGGGCACGTGTTCGTTTGCGTACAGAAGACGGCTGTTTTCCGTGTATTTTCTGCTTGGCTGACTGGGCTGGGGGGCTGCGGAGTGGGGCGCGGGGCGCACCGGCCGGCAGATGCGTCGCGCAGCGCCATCTCTCGGCGGCCGACGCTACGCGGCGCCAGGTGCGCGCTGCCCGCACCGCACGGCCGCCGCCCTCAGTACGCCGTCACGCGCTGCCGCGATCACACGTAATTATATTTCCCGCTTGCCGTCATTCGCATGCGTCGCGCGCGTTTCGAACGTAGTGCACGACCGGTTCGCCGCAGCCGATGAGCGCAACCAGTGACATCTCAATACCTGTGCTGTGGGACTTGCAGTGAAACTCTCAGTACAGACATGTGCGTGTAATGGATTGCTGCAAGTTTTCCTATGCTGTGTGCTGACGACCGCCGGGCCTAGGCCGAAGCGGTCGCTGTATATGCTCCGGCGCCGCTAGACGCGCCAGCATGCGCGCCCCCGCGGTGCTCATCGCCCTGCTAGGGTTTCTGCCCCAGGTATGGATATCGACACCAACTGCGAAACCGCGAATCCCTGTGTTTACGTTCGACATGTAATCCAAGCGAAAATGCGTCGGGAACCTCGTATGTGTAAACAACGAGCGCGTCAATCTCGATGCCTCGCAATGGCTTTCCCACGAGCGTGGCGGTCTACTGTCGAGTCCAGATCGTCCTGGATAGTCGAGGGTTAAGTGATCTCGGCAAGAGTCGTGACCGGGCCGGAGCCTGTTCGACTCGGAGACGCGCTTGTGTGTGTTCAATACGTTTACCGAGCAAACATAGTTAGGTTAGGGCACATAGTTATAAAGAAAGTTCAGGTTTTAATACGGCCGGCGCGCGGGGTCAGCTAGGTCGCGAGCCTCTTCGTTTTAAAATTAGATGCATTCCAAGCCTTCGCGGAGATGCTGCTTCCAAAAGAGATTAATCCGCGACGATCTGCACGTACCCAAGACGGGAATAACTCTTCCAGACGTCTCCTCAAGGCGCGATATTTCGGGCAGGGTTAGTAGTTCGGTCTAGTTAAACGACTAAGCCCTTTTCTTGTTTACTGACCGTTGCTAATAGACGGAAAATGATGCATGAACGCACTAAAATAAAGACCTATAAGTATAGTTACAACTACCTTTACCTAAATAGGTATTTATCATCATCCATCACACAGTAGGTACTCGTTAAGCGATAAGTACCCTCTCATTACCAAACGAGTTGCATTTCGACTCCCACCCGCAGCCGATAATAAGAATTTTAAAAAAAGTTTGTTGGCCTGCCTATTGTGTACGTTGTCAATTATTTAATAGAATAAACATTGAAAATAGTTATGTAGTTAGGTTAGTTATCTATTTTTAGATTATGCATCTATATGAGTACCTACCTACCTGCCTAAAATAAAAGGTCATCGCCACTGAAACTGGTCAAGGTTATTTCTCCCCAGGATTTTTATAACTCAATAAATAAATTTATTTATTGTGGTCCCCAGTCCTATGAACTGTAGGTATTTGTAGAGTTTTGTAGAGTTCCTGCTCTTTGGTGATAAATTAATTTCACATTATTTATTTATTACATAGAGCTTTCTTAGACAAGAAATAGAGCTTATAGGTAGGTTATCTTGTGTCACTTAGAGCTTAGACGAGAACTTCGCCCCCCGCCCCCTTCAATAAAAATAATCCCAGGTCCATCCTAGTACCTACCTAAGGTACGTAAATAAGTAAGGAAGTAGAACTCGACAAAGTTTTAGTGTAGTTCATTTGAAAAGCGACCTAAAATTTTATTTAAAAAAAATCATAAAAATAAATTTAGTGTTTTCAATAAATAATTTTATTTAAAACCAACTAGAAATATACCTACCTACTTAGTATTATGCTAATTATCCTCAGGTCTAATCATGTTCCTTAAAACCTAGGCACTCAATCTAGGACGTAAGTATAATAAAAATAGAATTAAATAAAGTTGTTTATTTAACACTAAGAAAAAACCGATTAAGTTCGAATGGGATTCGCGCACCGAAGGTTCCGTGCTCAAAATAAATATTTTTTTTTCCTTTGAAAATGTAAATGTTTTAGAATTCGTTTTATTTTTTACGGAATACATACAACACACACAATCACTACTAATTATTTCAGAGTTTTCGTCGTTAAAAAGACATTGGAATCCTAAGGCTCAGTCCAGGCCTTCAGGAACTCACAAAGCGTTTGGTCCATGCGTCAAGACTCTACAGCTGGCTTAGATATCCAAACGGTGCAACGCAGCCAGTCTCATGGGTACACTGTGTGACGTGGGGGATTTGACCAATTTTTTTAAAACCTTTATAATCCTTCCTCACATTTTACTGTTTAGGTTAAGATTTAATTTAGTGTGTTTTGTGTTTGTTGTGTATAATTTATAACAACAATTTAAATACTAATGACTTTTTTCCTTACATATTATTTATTTTATGACTTAGAAATACAATATTAGATGTTCATTGTAAATAAAATAAATAAAGTAGGTGTACCTATAGGTACTTCCATAGTAAATTTGTAACAATTTAGGTTTCTTTAAAGATACGCAAACGCCAGTAACATCCCAGTATTCGCGAGCTCAGGGCATGATTCACCCAACCTCGATACCTACACTATGAGTGACTCGATAAATACCTAGGTTCCTACGCTCTCCAATTCCCTAATGTTGTAACTTCCTTTCCTAGTATAAACTTAACTCTACCTACTTATTTCTACTTACATTTTGTATTATTAAGTCCTACCAAAATGTCAGCAGGACTCGATAAAAAATCGATATTCTGGTCGGGTGACTTTTTGTTCTCCCGCATCGTTTACCGGTCTCCAATAGCAATTTGCGACGAGGGAACTATCCCCCAATGCGTGCGTGTGCGCACACAGTAAGCGAATAGGTACCTATTTATTATAATGTGTTCGCGTATGTACCGTTATTACTACCAACACAGATGCAATTTGATACATTGAATATTAATAAAACTCGTATGTGTGCGACTGGTGTGTCGAGAATCGGTTCGTGAGATCTCGACCCTTGTGACTGAATTTATGTATGTAGTAATATTGGTACCAATACCTAGGTCTACTTTATTGACTATAATTTGTCAATGTCTATTATTAACCCCCGACCGATTGAGGGAGTGCGTGTTATAAGTTTGGCACGTTTGTCTGTCTGTCTGTCTGTTGTGTCTGTGGCATCATAACTTGACAATGGAAGACCAGATTAGGACCCGGTTTTTAAAAATTTAGTAGACTTTTGTCGAATGTTCTTAGCTAGATCTGATAAAAATTGGACCAGTGGTTTCCAAGATCTTGGAGTATCTTTGATGTCAGCAAAGTAGAGGCCAGCCTTCTGGTCCCGAGATGTCTCTACGTCAAAAATTGTCATTTTTTGTTCGAATTTTAAAAAATTTTTGAGGAAGAAGGATCAATCATTATTCATTTATTTTTTTATTTATCATTTTTCATGCTATCAATTATTTTTTGTACTATGTAGTGTTTTTAACCTCCGATTGATAGAGGGAGGGCGTGTTATAAGTTTGACAAGTTTGTCTGTGGCATCATAACTTAACAACGGATGATCCGAGTTGGATCCGGTTTTTTTATGGTCAACTTTATTTATATTTTCCTGGTCATCACCAGATGATTAAAATGTTAGTGAACTTTAATTTCACAATATGAAACTGGAAGACTTGTAAGATTATCAGACCGCCGAAACTGTAATAGTTAGGTTAGTTGGTCTTCTCGAACTAAAGTTGTAGGGAATTCTGAGACATTATACGAGAAAAAAGATGGCGGCCAAAAAATTATGAAAATGATGTGGAGCTAGGAATTTTAAGATAGCCATGGCGAAGCCGAAGGCCGAGATCCGCGTAGGGCGAAGGCCGGAGCGTCCCCCCGCCTTCAGCGCCGCAGGTCTAACTGATTGTTCTTAGCTATATCAGGTGAAAAATGGATCAGTGGTTCTAAGATATAGGAGTATCTTGGGATGTTGAAGTATGATGGGATCTCTGGAACGGTAACAGTTAGGTGGTTCGAGTTTGAGCTCAAATGAAAACCTTCCCACATCTGGAATCTTGAGGACCTGATGATGACCAGGAAAAAGTAAGGGGATCTCCACAATGGTACGTCGGAAGTTTCTTAAATTGGTGATACGAGTTCGAGTTCTTACGAGAGAGTAAGCTCTCTTAGGTGTCTCCTAAAGATATATAGTAGGTGCGTGTGAGTGCGTTTTCAAGGCACTATACCTCCCTGCATTATGAATGAAGTCTCGTTGTTTCATTAAAAAAACGGTATTTTGCGCACCACCGCGCCGGACTGGTTTGTCTTGCCCCCGGCCCCGGTCCCGTCTACGTGACGATCAGCGTGCATTGATGTAATTGTCCACCGATCAGTCAACTCGATTCTTTATACTTTACACACCTACATCCGCAGCAGTCGATTTCTGAGTTTTTCTTTTTTAATGCAAGCTGCAAGTTGCCTGGGTAGCCTAGCTTCGACGCTAAACAGGGTACCGCTCCGACCGAGGACGCTCGTCTCTCCTTTTTCTATAATCGGTGAGATACCTAATACAATTTAGGTACGTAAGTGAGGCTGAACCGTAATCGGCTCCCGAGGGCGTTCGAACTTGGAATCGCGTGATCGTTCGACCGTCTTGATCGGAAGTGGCAGCGGAAACACGTCTGCCCAAAACCGCAACCGAATAATTTCCAATTTTCAATAAATAATTCACCGAAGGCTACTATTGTGCGCATTATAATGTGTTCATCCCCGAGAAATTACTTTGATTGAGGAAAACGCCGTTTAAAAATGTTATTATAGTTGCATTTTGTTCTTGTACCACTTACTAACTAGCTACCTATTTATGCCTCTTATGTATAACAACACAAATGGAAAAAAATGACTCTAACTTTTTTACAGCTATGCGACATTGATATTTTTGTGTTTTAATACTTCCACGCTATGCGATTTACTTAAAGCCAGTCTTACATTACGGAATTGATTGCGTGAAATTAATATCAGTCGGATGAGAGTAGTTTCATTCCATCTTTCAAAACGTCATACAAAAGTAGCGTACCATAGAGCTTCTAATATCGCTGCACTTTCGCGCATTCGTTCGTTTCGTAATGCAGACCGGGCTAATATCAAGATTGTTGTCTGCTACATTCTATGTATTCTCGATTCTTGATTACGCTCAGCGCCTACCTGCTGTCGCTTATCTAGGACATAGCATGTTATAGCTCGCATGGAACGTTGGTCTAGTACAGGGGTTCTCAAGCTTTTATAGTTGCCTTTATTTTTTAGACGTTAGTGCAAGGAGCATTGGTGACGTAGTGTTTAGGACGCCGGACTGAGTTTCGGGTTCGAAACCATGCTTTGTCAAGTACATAAACAATTAGTTTCCTTTTTTTTTTGGAGACTTACGTATTAACATTTGCTGACTGCTCTAACGGTAGGTAATGGAAAACATCTTAAGGAAACCTGCACTATGAGATAACCAGTTTGTGAAATGAGGAAGGCAATGTTTGTCAATCTATTAAAATTTGTGATGACGACCCTCATCAATGAGGAATACGAGTACGACGAAGAAGACACGTATTTTAACGTCTCTATGGTTCATTAAACGTGATGTAAGAAAGACAGAAGAAGAGTCACGTCGTTTGGCAGGTACGATTACGTACAGGAGCCCAAAACCACTGTTTAACAACGTTCGTTAGCGCTTAAAAATTTGAGAACCCCTGTCCTGTCCTACTGCATGTGTTGATTGCGTTATGATTTGTGATATAATCGACAGATAAAATTTCAATTTTAAGTTATCATTGTGAAAATGTGAATTGTGTCCTGTCCATGTACATGTAGGTAGGTAGGCATGTTTGTTCGGTCGCCGGGAAGCGGCCCTCAGTCCACATTGCTCCTCGGCAGGTGCGGGCCGCATTAATGGCAACTCTGAACTCAAACATCTGCTTTTTTCATAATTTAGCCGCGCACACGAATTCTAATTGCCCGCCATGATGATTTAAAGTTCAATTGAGAGTCGTGAGTCGGTTATCACACAGTTAACTAGCTGCTTAATGGACATCTTTATTGCTGAAATCGTCGTAATGAAGTCGGTACAGTTATTCAAAAGTACTTCCAAGTCACTCGACTCGACAGTTTCATTACGACCACAAGTTACAGCTCTCTTAGAATCAGTGGAATTACCGAAACAAGCTGGTTGCCAGTAGTTTCACTACATTTTCTCAGCAATCAAGCAAATAGCTCATTCAATGGCGACCACCTGCTGGGCAAGACGCGTCATTTCGGCAGAAGTCGCACACGTTTTCACAACAACACAATAATAATTAATCGTCACATGTCATGTTAGTAGCAATAAGCATTTAAGTATGTGAAATTCCCTAACGGCCGGTTTAACCCTGTTATAATTTCGTCCATTGTCCGAAGAGTTTTTGTTCTATGAGAACCGAGTCAATTATAAAAGACCTCCTTGTACGAAATCCGTATAATCGCCGGTTTTTAACAGTTTAACTATGAGAAACTTGAGTTTTCGTCTCATTGTGTTATGAGAGCATGTAATGGGCCGATTGTCAGCCGACGCATGCGACGCCGAATAGATCTCATCGTTATCACTCAAGCCCATCTGTGACAACTTTGACAAATGACGAATTCATTATGCCCCCGCCGCAGCCGTCATGCCCCATTGTTCACGACTCCCGATCACTATTTCTTTCATTACAGCCTCTTTAAATTTATTTTCTTTCTTTTCAATCTCCGTCCGGATGTCTAATTGAATCCTGATCTTGCTCGGCCTGTAAAAACTAACATGGCCGCCAGGATCATTGATCAGATACGCAATGTCGCTAAACTGGATGCTTCGGGAAGTCATATCAAATGTATTATTTATAGGTATTTTAAACACGGGAAGTTTGATGTTAAGGTACCTAGGTGCATAGTTTAATGATATGGATAAAAATGTGAGTGACAATATGAATTTTTCAGATGCCAATAGGTACGAGTACTATCGTCTTAGATACCTAAAGTAACCTTCTACCTGATTTAAGGTCCTATTGTTTAGTTGATGTTGTCTGAGCAAATTATTAAATGCCGAAACGGGTAAATGTGTCAGCAATGCTAGCTCGGTGTAGGTTGCACAATGCTTCAGGCATAGCGAAGAGATGAGTCTAGCTTCTGTTGCATGTGGGTTGAAAGTTAAGGCCATTTGTTGTCAGTTATTGAATGCTCAAGAGCTTGATTGTGGGAAATAATTACCTTTGTAGGCGTCATTAAATTAATAATTAAAGTTATTTAAGTACCCACGTGTGGTCCCCGCGTTATCGTAGTTTTTTATAGTTTTATGTACATAATTACAGACCAAATCATTCGTGGATGGACTTTTCCATAGCATAATAGCATTGCAAGGAATTACGCTGTGCATTAGATGAGCGCCGCGGCATGCATTGGAATTAATTTCACGTAATCATCTGGGTATCTATCTACTGGTATGTATTATAAAGCTATGTAATGCAGTGATAGTTTACCTAGGTTGGTAAACAGTGGTTTAGTTACCTGTACCAAACCGATCACTTTGACCTATTTTATTTATTATGCATGGTCGTACTATGTCAGCTATCAATCTCAACATTTTTAATTATTCTTAGTATAGGTGGACATTCTGAACCTAAACGTTACCTAACGAACGAAAGTATTTTAATAAGTTCCGTATTCAATCTCGACAGCAAAAGGTTCACACGTATAATCTCAATAACAATTCAAGCAAGAAGATCTAGTTTACGATACAAGAGTACACGATTCTCGTCCGATCATAGCGCTCCGAACACCAACGCACGAAATCTCAATTCACTTGTGCAACACGCTTAAATAACCGCAAAATACCTTATTATGCGCTTTCCATGTACGTTCCAGGCAATCTACAGGGCCTATTACGCTCCACGCTCATGATTCTCCGTTAATTTCAAATTCCAGACTTGGAATCGTATGTTTCTTTCATGTACAATAGCAACTCGCAGCTGCTGAAATTAACCGGACAAAGACATTGCGACTTTTGTCGCGAGAACACCGAATTTTAGAGCGTTTTGTTCACTTTAAGACGAGTGTCCTTTTATTTCCCTCCTTGCAAAGCCATTCTTTGAAACGGAACGCCCTTTGTGACGGGCCCGGCGTGCGTCCCCTTTCTTGACAATTGGAACTCTAAAGTTCTGTGAACAGTCAGGTCAGAAAATCAATTAGCAACTGCTCTGAAACATCGGCTGGGTTGCATCTAAAGAACAATTACTCGAGCTATTTTTTCTTGACAATTAATTTGATCGGTGTTATTTGTCGCATATGTATTAAACGCGTATCAAAAAATACGTACATACTTAATTGCAAAAATAAATCAAGCAGCCGAGTGCCAGATATAAATTAAGTTGCAAATGTGATGCACTCTGGCCACATCGTCGCGCTATTAAAAGATTGTGTTTGGGTGTTTATTTTAACACATTTCGCGTGAATATAACGGCTGAGATGAAAAACATTCCCCTGTGTTTCATTATTTTAGTTATTTTTAGAGTGCTCTCAACCTGCCGACTGGAACGAGTGTTTACGCTGTTGGCTTACTTACGTACAATGCTGTTAACATTATTAGTCCTTATTGTCTGACTAAACTTTTGTACAAGGCGCGATATTGACTACTCCATTCAACATTACTCCCCTTTGATTTTTGTTACGTGGTGTTGTGTGTGAGCATATACCTCGTACCAGACACTGCAATTAAAAAGAATAATACAACTACCTATATCTCGATATGTTCACTGAAATGTATTGCGAGATGGACGATTACTCAAATCAATTTAGACGGTTTTGTTGATGCTTACGCCGGCGCAATTAATGTTACTTTCCAAAGTAAAAAAAGAAACAGAATATTGATGTTCACGACTCTGTACCGTCGAATGCATTAAATGTGAAGTTATATGTTAAATAAATTAGACTCACGCGTAATTGATTGCTTGTACAGTGTACCACTAGTAGACTTACACCTAAGCCATAGGTCCAAAGCTTTAAGCACAAAGGTCAAATTCGAATGAAAATTTTGTTTTATTTGTGGTCTTCTGTACCTCACTGATGTGTTCTAAAGTAAATGAAGTAAGTAGGTAGGTAATGCACAAATACCTAAACTTAGACATTTCCTAACAGTCAATCATTTAAAACTTACAGTAGGGTTGTGTATAGCAGATATTCTAAGACAATTCTATTTTAAATTAGGGTAATCCAAACTAGTTTTTTTATTCTAATAACTGTATGACGACAAAATGCTTATAATGCTTATCGCCTTTTAAATAAAATATATGCTAAGAAACATCAATCAGACAGTCATCGCGTCAAATCGCCCGAAGACATTGTAAAATATAACTTATTCGGTAGCCTGGTAAATGTTATTTAATTGTTAGCTTTTGGTCTGCCCGAGGCAATGCGTCGACCGCTACATCCCGCTTAGAAACTCCGGTAACTTATTTTTTATTATATTTTATACTAACACGTCCTTTGTTCTCATTATAATAAAGTATCAGAGATTTGTATAAGTACTTATTATCAACAACGTCTTAAAACGGTAAGCCACAATTTACCACAATCTATGCTACTATAACTAGTTTTATAAACAATGCATCAAGTCAAATTCAACAAAAAAGGGGATGTTTAGAGTGCTCGTATCTTTTTTGAAGCATTTTTTTGGTTCCGCTCCTACCTGGTGTTAGTAACCACGTGGATGTGTGAAGAGTTGTAACTTCGTCCTTTTCCTTTCCTTACTGTTGGATAAGGATGGCCGATGTTGTTTTGCGCGTTTAAATCCACGGAGGTGAGTACAACCCCGTCACAGACGCAGGAAGTCTGTTGAAATCTGGTGTCTTTTTTACCGCAGCCTTTGTTTAAACGGGGGTTAACTTTTGACATCTCGTGTACCGACTCATCTACAATGTAAGATAAGAAAGACATCATTGTTACGATTGCGGATTATCTTATTTGAAATACTCACAGAAATTGGACAATAGTATAGTAGAGCCTTGTATTTTAAAAACTTTGTTAAACTGTTTTGAAATAAAACGAATGATCTTTACATGTGTCTAGACGTGTCTGTATCACAAAAATAAACAAGATGTCGATACATTACTTTGATTAAAATTTTATATATTTTCCAACTTAAAAAAATTACAATAGGAATAACGAGTAAAAGGGAAAAGGAGTAACGAAATAAATAAGAGAAAAGGTACAGTCTGTCAAAAACCTTCGATTAAATCTCAACCTTATGTCTGCGCAATATAGTATAATTCAGATTCTCTAATTTTGACGTTTTGGGTAGCCTGACCTGTGGTCGACTGTACAAAAAGTATTATTGGATTTTATTTTTTTATAATATCAGAATATTATCAAGTGAACCGTGGATCTTATTTAAGCAATAATGGTACGAGACTTCGGCGGTCGAATCCACCTCTGGACCATTGTGATAACCACTCATAGTACATTTCAGCTTAGTCGCAAAACACAACTAATGTTTCAAAAAATTAAAAACAATATTCTACCTAGATAGTTAAATGTATAGATATGCCTTCCTCGTTGTATATAGAACAATTATTCTCTACATATCTAATTAAATATTCAAATCATGGACAAGTTTTAATGAGGGCCATAAGTAGTAAACTTTTATGAATCTGATTTATTGTTACAGCTTTAATAAGTAATCAATTAGGTTGAAAGTGCACAGGAAACAATTTTTTTTATAACTAAAGTCACGGGTGAAGAATTCGGTAATGATTTGCGTCATAATAACCATATAACATGTAGGAGGAACCTACTATCCTACCACTTCCTTCCGATACCATAAAAATAACGCCCCCGTCTTTGTCGTTTTTTTCCTACATTTTGCGTAAAGAACAATGACAATGATTATACCTCATAATATTATTCAGAAATTACTCGTGTTATGCACATTCTTTATATACCTATTTTGACGTCTGTGCCTATAACACATTTGTCGCCAAGTTGACCCTAATGCCACCAACTGCACTACACATTCTTTCATTACATTAATATAATAACGCAAGGGTTGTTGTGTTACCCCGGGTGGCAACAAAAAAATATTATTATTCTCTCGTAACGGATAAAAAAACGTCAGAAATTAACGACTGCGCTCGTCTATCAACGCATTAAATCACATTTTTCTTCGACGGGCGTTTCTTATCAATGTTAAAAATTGTCAAAAGATGTTGTTGAAACAATGCGGGGGGTTTCAATATTTAAAATAACAAAAGTGTAACGCACACAAAATGAGTATGTAGTTCATCAGATCAGCACCAAGCCGTGCGTTCGAAATACGAATCAGGTTAGGGGTGTCAACGGGTACAATCACCCCTAATAACGCCCGCAACCCCATTTTTGAGCGACCTACAAACAAAGTGTGTCCAGTAAAACCGTTAATATTTCAACGGGATCGATCGTGTGGACAGTTGTGCAAATAGTTTGTTTGAGGATTACATCTCAGGAGAGACGAAAGCTGTTTATTTATGATCTCTTTGTTTGAATTGTCACTAAAATATTAAGATAAAATACTTTCATTTTTCTTTCAAACTTGTCAATTTATTTAGATAGTAAATTACTAATTTATAGACATATTTTAAGTTTTGCAAGATGCGAAGAGTTATCCGTTATTCAATTTGTCAATTATCTAACAGATTTTTCTTTTCTTTTCAGGTGCTGTCGTCTGGTTCCTTTGAACTTAGAATAAAAAGTTTTACGAACTCATTGGGTAGGTTACATAGTGGACAGTGCTGTGATGGTTCCTCGATTAGTGACCCATGTTTGTCGCCATGCAGGACTAAATTCCGAGTATGTCTCAAGATTTATCAAGCAAACATCGACACCACGTCACCGTGTACCTTCGGTGACATTACTACACCAGTGCTGGGTGGAAACTCATTAGATGTTCCCAACCTGAATGTGGAAGGATTTAGCAACCCCATCGTGTTCCCCTTTGACTTCACATGGCCGGTAAGTAGCTATTATAAACAACCTAACAGAATTAATAATCTAAATGAAAAATTATGTTGGAACTTACATTTCATCAACAAAACCATTTATATTGGAAGCATCAAGAAAATCAATACGTTGTAACGTAAAAGAAACATTAAGTAGCAACCCTACATCGATAAATCAACGCTGTCAATGTTACTAACATTCAAATTCCAATAAACCACGTATGGAGAAGAGACTAGTGAGTAGTGAGCTATCCCATTCGCTATAAATAATAGTGAAAAGAAATTAAGGGATTCTATATTTAAATTTGACAGAAGCGATGATGATAAGAATACTTGATGGTTTAACAAGCGGACGCGTGGGACGATAACAGCGTTCAATAGTTGAATTTTTAATTAATGAACACGGCAGTATAAAATCGGGCATCTGTAATAGCAACATAGCATAGGTATAGGTGTATTTATTAGATATATGTAAAGTACTGTACTAGTAATAGTGGTGCCTGCGTTGCTTAACCTTCGCCATGGCTACATTTTCATCTTCAACGGCGATTAGAGCGCAGAGGCCGCCCGAGATCGTGATTCGATATTGTAATTACCTGTTATTTATTTACCTATCGCTTAGATCTATCTCGTTTTCAAGGATAACAGACATCTTAATTGGAATCGGATCTTAGTTAACTATGGCCATTTCGCTGGCGTCAATTGTCTATGGTTTACACAGTCTTGCGTGTGGACACTCGACGTTTCGAGTGCTATTTGTATTTTATTTAGCGGCGCGCTTCAAATGTCGTACCGTCTCGTAATGTTTAAGCAAACAATGCTCCTAAGCTCGGCCGCTTACACAAGCTCGGACCATCTGGAGAAACGTGACATTTGGTAACGAAACGAACTGCAGTGCAGGTACGAGTGGGAGCCGCTACAGCACGGCGAGATGAAATTTAAGACTTTTCAGATCATGGCTATGCGTCCGGTGCCGCCGTTATCATTCCAAATGAATTGGCACTAAATTGAAACTTCCTGTTTTAATTTACAGTTCTCTATTGTTAGACATACGGTGACATGCGATCAATTGAGCGAAAGTGACGCGAAATAATCCTGTCGATCCAATTTTGAAAGTGACAGCGTAGGCTCAGGATCACCGCTGTCGTATTTGCACCATATGCCGGTTGTCTTATTCGATAGGAAGACCGAACTGGGACATTTCCCATATGCCACTTCGCATATGCTGCAAAACGGATCTTCCAAGTTCTGAGGATATACGCCATACGGCCCATCTCCGGACTCTATATGTTATACATGTATAATTGCGTAACATACAGTCTGTCTAATAAAATATTATTAAGCCAACTTAGATTTTTTGTCCAAATGAACAGTCGGAGGCCAGATATGTGTCTGTTCTACGAGGTATATCGCCCTCACGAATAAATATGTACAACGTAATAATGAAGGTACTCGTATATACCTCTACTATTTATATGTACATAGAAGTTCACGTTGTACGCCTTGCTTCGTGACTCGTTGAGCAGGTGAACGGAGCGCTATGAAGAAGATCAGTAATGTTCGATATTCGGATTTGACATTTAATTTACTCATCGAACTGAGACTTGTCGGTGACCAGTATCACAATATTTTGTAACCTGATGCGGGCCGCAAACGGTCCCGGTATTACAGTCCAGCTTGGATGAGGTCGTTTATTAGTGTGAGACAACAGAACTTTTTATCTGATCCAATAAGGAAAAATGTTCCGTGTTAGGCCAGACCCGCGGGTAGATTTGACCTGTCCGATAGTAGGTCATACTCATAAGCATATTAATATTACTGACATCAAACAGTAAAATTACAAGTAAAGCGGCGCGCGCGTTAACGACGCATAGAAAGAAACGATTTATCATGCAGCATTTAAAGAAAGAGATGGCTCACTCCAAAAAGAAATCTCATTTGTATTCAACCGCTCAGCTCTGCCGCTTAGTTTCATTTATTTTACTCTTAAACAATTTGTGTTTGTAAATCACAAGTTTTATATTGTACTGCACGGCTTTGAGAGACCCGTTAGACAGTCCGGATGTCACAAAGGTGAGGACCGGATTATGAGCGAGTCTTCACACGTACAGTGAAGAGTGAGCTTATATGTTACACGTACTTACACCTTGAAAGAGGGAAATTAATGCTACACATACACAGGGTCAATTGCGCCCTCATCCAGGGGCGCATTAACCCCCCTGAGCACAAACCATTCAACATAAAGGCCTAACTACCGTTATTCACTGAGGCGTTTTTATGGGAATAAATATGCCTAGTAGCTGTAGAAATAATAGTACCTCTGGTGTAGTTTAAAGGTGAAAACACCTGCTATGACGAGAGCTCGAAAATGTCAAAATGTACCTCTACTTTCAGGAGGGAAACCTAACCTTGTTCAGTAGTGTGCGTGATGCAGTAGACATACCGTGAGTTGCAAGAGTCGTCCTTAATGTGAAAGCTTCCTTTAAGTCTCGTGTCAACTCTATCTATTTATTTTAATGAAGACTTAACTTTAACAACGTTTCTTGTAATTGACGGTTATCTTCGTTACTTTGGTTCCAGGTATAGTTGACAATGACCTATGCTTTTTACTGTAGATCCGTATTGCGCTTTAGACGTTACGCGTTTAAGGTATTGTCCGTTAGTTGCATGAAACGTTTTTAAAGTTAAAAATAAAATAACTTTAATCCAATACATGCTATCCCCTTCTTCGTCATAATAGCTCTAGATAGAGATTAGACGAGACTTAAGGAAACCTTAATTAACCTTAACCGAGCTTTACTTATGTTATGTATTAAAAGTAAATAAACCAATAAATATTTCATATTTCACTCTTCTGCACTGTACTGCCGGTAACCTATTAATAATTCTTATATCGCCTAGGTTGCCTGGAAGAGATCGCTCTGAGCGATAAGGCCCCCCCGTTGTACACTTATTCTATGTTTCCTTTCCTATGTAAATTTATTGTGTGCAATAAAGTATTAATCTATCTATATTAATGTTAAAGACCCTATAACGTAAATATTACTTGAGTTTGGTTGGTTTACCTTAAAAACCATATATTGATACACTCTTTATAATACAATAGCCTGTCCCTATAACGAAACAATACGTTATTATTTAGGTGTCACTAAATATTTATTATCGTTTTTATGGTCTCTGTTATCGGTTTAGAAAAGACTCCGATAAAAACTTTAAGGTGCCGAAATTTCTATGAATGCCTTTTGTGTTCGTAAACAGCTGTATTGCTTTCATTCACAGTAATTGCCAAACTTGTCTTCATGATTGCTTGTGGATCAGGCACGCGTTGTCTTTAGAAAAGTTTGTTCTAAAAATAAACATTAATAATTATTGTACTCGTACTTTGTGAAATATGGTTATTTTTAAATATCTGCTCTCCACATAACGAAGGTTCTTGAGATTCGCTATACGGAGTTTACACGTTATATGGGAGTTTATGAAGGAAACGATTTGTCGGGAACAATCAGAGTAGTAAAATTAAAAAATGAACTAAACAAGCATAAAAGGAATAACATAAAATTATTTCATGTAAATAAATAGGAACTATAAATCAAATAATGTAGTAACTCATTTTCCAGCAAGGCTGAGTCCGACGAAGGTCGACCTCGTTTTAGATTGGACTTAAATTATAAAAACGCTAAGCCTTCTGGCGGGGAAATGTCACTGAAAGTAGAGTTAGCGGCAGCAAAAATAGGTTTCTCAAAGCGGCAACCCTAGTTCTCTCCGGAAAACATTATTTTCACTCGCATATCTGGCAGTATCACAATCCAGTTTTATTTGTTACCGTGAGACGCTGACAAAAAGTGGCGTGGTTAAACTTAATTAAGGTTAATTAAATCACAAAACCTCGTTATGGTCATATTTGTATATTTTTTATGTGTCTGTTTCATCGGCAACGAATTGTAGCAAACTGGCAAGTATGCGGCCGTATCTATTTATTCCACAAGTTGTAAATATTAAACAAATAGGTAGGGGGTTTCTTAAACAAATTAGAAGCTTGAAAAAAAATTCCGCGAGCAGGATTTGAACCTGCGACCGTGTCGTTTCGTAGCAATGCTCTAATCAACTGAACTATCGCAGCCGTCGTTGCTGGCGTCTTTTCTATAACGTCTGTAAAGGCAACGTAGCATAGCAGCATTGCATTTAATAAAATTTTTTTTTTTAATAGGTAGGGTAAAATACTTTTAAAAATAGGTATTACCGTGAACAAATCGACACAATATTACTATTAGTTTAGTTTAAAAAGTAGAATGTGATGGAATTCAGATCTCCATGCCATGCCGGTGCCTCAATTCCCTTGTTATGATCATCTATTTGAGACTGCGCTGTTAAAAGTAACTCATTGCTTATTTTTAGTCCAGGTACTTATATTATGGCTAGGCTCTAATTAATGTATTTGTGTCATTTAGTGAAGAAACTTGCTTCTTATTGTGGAACAAGTAGACTAAGCAACGGCGTAACTAATTCTGGAGATTGTTACTTATTTTGCATGTTTCGTAAATTGTTTCACGCTCTAAATAGGTAGTGAGTATTTAAATGAAAGTATGTATAATTATTCTCCTTGATGTTGTCTGTGTTGGTCGGTTGTATGTACATTTTGAAACTGCTGAAATACGGCACTAAAATTGTTTGGTTCGCATAAATTAACGTTGAAATGTCGTCTTATACGACAATTCCAAAGCGAGGCGGTATAGCACACGACACATCGACTGCCGTTCTCCCATTGTCGTTCGTGTGAACGCCACTTCTTGCCTCTGCCTCTTGTAGCGGCTTCTCCATTAGAAAGCAATTAACTATCTGTATCACACCGCATAACTCCTCACGAATTTGTTCACGGAACCATTGCAGTGCCTCAAATTGTCCATAATTGCGATCGAACTGTAACCGGTTACACGGCCAGCATTGTTATTCAGCGGACGATATCGTCTTATATAAGTTTCCATTTACTCGAAAAACGGAAAACCTTCGCACGGATCATCGACTTCACTGTAAGCCGATACGTTCAACGCTCAGTCTCATACCATAGTTCATAGCTGCTTCCGTACGCGTTTTTTGATCGAAGAAAGAGCTCTTAATAATTTCCTTTATCTCAATCTGCCCGCGCCGGGATCCTCTTAAAATACTTACCCCTACATCCGCTTCTTTTAATAAAGTCTACCGAAGCTGTGGAATGCCTCATTGGATGTAGTGCCCTCTTCGACTCGTCTTTTATCTCTCTCCTTCCCGACGAGCGGCAATTAAAGTTCAACAAAAAAGCATCGTGAAATGAAATTCCCCGTAAAAAGTAGTTAGAGTAAGAACACGTTACGTCGTGTCGGGCTATTATGTGCCAATACAAATTAACTAGAAACAGAATTTCATAAGTTTCAAATTTAAACAATCGGAGCGTGTACATAATTACTGCGCGCGGGTTGCATTGTTCAAAGCCACTGCACAGGTATTCAGCAACCTATCAATTAACAAGCCGGCTTTTCTAGTAAATCCGCCTAAATAAACTTACCGTTACAATAAAATCGAACCTCCCGAAATAATTGGAAGCTGCATCCCGGCTGCTAAAAATAACAATGCGTCTGCATTTTAAGCCTTCAAACCTCTCAATACCGATTAGTAATAGCCGTGGCGATAAAGAAAATAAGCTCATCAGCGGGGTGAATAGACAATAAAATTTACCGGTGTTGTTATTAGAGTGCGTCTTGAGGCGAGCGCTAAAGAAAACACTCCTTTTTCAAATGGACGCTCGTTTACGGTCAGATTCTGACATTTTAACTGCGGCTCTCTAACATTTACGGCCGCTAATAAAATTGTTCAAAGATACCGATTTATTATGGTAGCCTAAATGTAATTTGCGGGCAGATATTCTTTCTTCTTAGAGACAAATATCCGGATTAAATACCTCTGAGTATTACCTCCTTATTGAGCGATATCCTAATTTTGCAGACCAATCCTGTTAGGTAACATACCTATGTCGGTCTTGTCACTTATCGGTAATTCATTTTAGGAATCCGTACCCGAAGGAAAAGGGTTATTGCTGTCGCTCCGTCGTTCGTCTGTCTGTCCGTCTGTCTTATCATGGCCGTGTAGCTCGTAAACGGAAGAAGATACAGACTTCGAAATATGACATAATATGTATTGAACCATGACCCATTTCGACTATAAAATGTTGTAGAATTGTATTTTAGAGGGAGAAGGGGGTCATCAAGTAGAGGACGAATATATATTTTTTTGTCGTGGCGAAATAACTACCGTTCCGTACCGTTTTACCTGATATTTTAAAAACGCTGTTGCCCACCTAGGTACTTGAAACTTGGTCTGATTATTGGTTATAATATCCTATGAAAATGTGATTTTTTTTCTGAAAAATTTAAAATTATTAAACCTTAGTGTAGAGTTCCCTGTAGAGCGAGGCCCAACTCGCACTTGACCAGTTTTTATGAGTTGTAGATTCGGGTGCGTTCTCACGAGGGCGCGATGGCGACGACAAGCCCTCAAATCTGCAATGATGAAATTCCTTACGATTCTGGCTGTATTCATCACACGCGCGCGCATTCTATGAACTGTGAGCGGCTCACCTCACATGCTCCGCTCGTATCCGCAACCGCGCGAATAAATCGTCGCCATTATTTAGTATGGGAGGAGGCACGGTACTTACGTGCGTATGTACTTCGTCGAATTTATCGACGTGTCAAAGGCCGGTCCTAGGCTGGGAAAGTGAGAACCGGAGCGAAGAAGTCTTTGCAGAGTACTCTTGAGTATGGAGAACCTATAAAATATACGATCGTTCTTGGATCTACGACTTACGGTGCCTTTGAACACTGTATCAGTAAAACTTTTTGGGTATTTCCATCCGATGATCGTGAATTGAATACGAAATATATTTATCTACCACTTTTCTATTTTAGAGCGAAATATATTACTCATCATTGTACTCGATTCGCCTAGTTTTACTGCTCACGTATGCAAAGTAGGAAAAAAATAGATAGGTACACGAATCATGTCGAAACTTGAAAACCTCGAAATAAGGAAAGAAGTCTGTGGAGAACTTACGAGGTACTCGTAGTTAATAATATTCTCGAATAAAATCCGGATGGATCATGAAATTGTTTATTTTTTAACGCGGTTTCGGTTTCAACGCTTTACCCTTCTCAGAGCTTATCAGATCTACCGTAGAGCGGGGGCTGACTCAAACATCTAAAATTTGTTAACTCTGATTTTATTTTTTAATTCAATTCATTCAAATCGTTGGTTGTTTATGGCCAGCATTTTCATTTTTAGAATTCTTCTGTGGCCCGGAGAGGAGGATACGTCTGGACAAATGCCGCCGATGCCATGTGAAATTAAAGGTAGCCTTTTCGTTTTTCACTTTGGCTCCGATTTAAGTCCCGAATTCCGCCGGTGAAGGGGCTTTTTTCGCGATGATTGTAATTGAGGACAATAAATTGTTAATGTCCAACTTATTTCGTGGCTCGTATGTGGAGTCGGACCAGTCGTTAGTGGTAAAAAGTGGTTACGTCTGTTTTCATATTTCCAAACGCGTTCCGTAAAATATTCATCGCTTGAAAAACATATTACATTCCAACGATTAGCTTTACCTTTCCACTAAAATAATTCAATACCTCGATTTATTGAATTGCGACAACGAACATAACATCAAAAGCCAAAAAATGTCGAAACTTCGTATCGGTGTAATAGATTTACCTACTAAACATCTACCAATTGAATGTCTCTTAATTCCTCTTTCTAAAAATGACCATCGTATTCCATTTTCGAACGCAAACAAAGGATTTCTCTCCGTTCAGTTGGAATAATTTGGAATGCCTTGGGTTCACATGGACCGCGAGGTCGCCGTTGCTTTGAGAACGTCTCACTTTTGTCTATATGTGCTTGCAGACGTGCTCATACCAACAATGGTAAACCGACCGTGTCGCATGTTACCTTGAGTAGTACTCGGAGCTTGGTTATTATAACATACATAAGTTCTTAGTGTTATAGAGAGGCTCAGTACCACGCGCCATAGTTACTCGCGTTTACCACGAAACTGCTTAGCATTCTAACCGAATGTAAGTACGTGTGCTGTCGCCAATAAACTGTCGACTGTTGACCTGGATATTTTTTGTGGGAGAAACATTTGTGCAGGAAGTCTCTAATTCACACGGTACCTGAAGAGTACTATACAAATATGTAAAATTGTATTAATTGATTAGTGTTACTGATGTAAATAAAATAATGATCTCATTTAATACTCATTGCGTCAAGGCAAATATACATATGTTAAATTGAATCGTCTAATTTACTAGTCCTATTATGAAATTAAAACATGAATCATAAGGTTAACGGCCTGTCCAATCAACGATGCCAAAATAGAAGGAGATAAATTTAATTAAAAGCATTAATAATCTGAATTAAAAGCGGTCGAAACGCTTAAATAATGAAACACGGTAACCGTTCTGTATTTATCGAGCAGACATTGAAATTTGCATATCTTTTTAATTTGACACACGGTACGTGAAGTGACTCCTCGGATTAGTGAACTCAAACTTGCCGTTCCCAATACGAACATTTGACAAAATCGAACCTTAATGCATATGAAATACTGTTAAACAGAGGATACCGTATCATTAATTCTGACTTTGCTGGGAAGTAAGTGAAAAAACCAGTCTACAGCGACGTTACCACACTAACAAAGTGTGAAATATGAAATCACGACTCTTCCACTTGCTCGGTCGGGTGTTTGTATTCCAAATATTTTCGTCGTGTCGAAACTCGAAAGCGTACTACGGTAATGTTTTTATTATATATATTTTTTAATATAAAAACGCTTTTGGTATAGCACCAATATCGACCGAATAATCTGATGGTGGCACAGTAACGACCTTGTTCCATTTTAATCATAGCATATTCACGCTTAGTATTTACTTGTCAGTCAGAGTCGAACGAGAGAAACGCGTTATTTTCAACTTTCTAACGTTTTTGTTTATCTTAAAAGTCCGCAGTGTTCTCGTAGATAATCATCGTTAACAAAAGCAAGTAAAATCTGTTTCAGTTTTTCTAAACAACAATAAACAATAGTGTCCGAAACACGTGTTGAACTGGACATTGATTCCTTTTGTCCGGAGAAGCTGTAAAATCCTAGACACATGGCGCTCTAACAAAACCCACAAAAGTCCAAGTCCGTTCCCACGTATCGAACGCATCCTTACATTGGGTTCTCTAATTAATAACGAAATAACATCGGAACTGGCTCTGATATGGAAGTAGCCTAAAGAGGCACCCTCATAAAACGATTATCAAATAATTCCACTGCATTCAGACCGCATGATATCAGTCTATTGCTTCGTTTAAATCCGTAATACAATTTAACGCGTCGCTTTCAAAGGAGAGAATTAATGCCCTATAATACTTCTCCATCTCATCACGATATTATTTTTCGTAACTTTATTACATCTTCTAATCTAGAGTTGTAAAGTTTTTGCTTTTTTGACGTTTCAATGAAACATTTAGTTAGCATTTTTGTATGAGTTCCTAGACAACTCACTTCTTGAGTATGTAGTTACACGGTATTGCCAGCTCGGCGCGTTTATACGCGCGTTTATACCTACATATAAAGGCTACCTTTACACGAACGCTTACGTCTCGGCTCAAGTCGGCTGCTTTTTATGGGCTGGCTCAAGAGTCACTGTCGTGGGAACCGGCATATACTTACGACCGGCCACAGCTGACCGAAATGCGCTCTCCATACTCGATTAACAAATCAATATGTCGTATAGTACGACTAACTTGCTTGACAGTGGAAAAACTAATTTTCGCTCATAACTTTAATTTCTTTAAAATATCCTTTAAACATTGATAAAGATGTGCTTGGAGCGGTTAGTAAAACTTAAATTAACTCAAAAGATATATATTCCAGGCAGCCTGTATAGTATTTACACGTCCGCTTGTTTATGTTGTCAATGTGTCCCAAAGTAGGGAACTTAACGATACTATCCATTATAAATAAATAAATAAATAAATTTGTCAAAACCTGACTTTGTATCGAAATCTTTTACTTAAGAGCTCGTAAACAAAGTAAAAAGAAGAAAAAAAGTTTTTCTGGTATTATCGAGCTCGTGTGAGGTGCGTTGAGAAAAGATGATTTCTCGTATTGATTTTCACTGCCTGACAATAATCATTGTTCATTAGAGACGTATTATACTTCCTATGCAAATGACTCATTGTTCGGAACCATGCAAATAATGTTTTCATTCATTAAGTTCTTAATTGACAACGGGAGACATCTGTCAGGAAAAACTGAATCACTCCTTAAGAGAATAGTAAGCACGAGTGCGAGTGTGCGAGTGCTCAAATGAAGGAATTAAATGGTGACCCTTCATATCCGTTGGTCGCAGCTGTACTATAAAGCAGCGACCCGTGACATGCTTATAGTAATTATAATACTCAGTCACGGATTCCGTCCATCCATCCGTCTTAAAGATTTAATTCCTTTACGCCTCTCAACGAAACTCAACGCCGATGTCTTATACAATTTAATTAATTGATTAACCACTTGGCTGTACACGAATTGTTCTGACTCCTAAAACCGTAGACTAACGTGTATAAAACAATAAAGTTCCTTCAGATACCGAAGCATTATTCCTCTTTCTGAATCCCAGCAGGGCGTATAATTAAAGTTCGATTACGGAACTGTTTAAAGGTCGGGAACAACAACTCGTTGTTTAGCCGTAGAGACGGCCGCGAAACGCGCTGCAACCTCGATTTACGGCCAGAAACAACCGGTTCTTCGGCCGGTGGGAGAAATTTTCATAAGGCATCGTACGTAAAAGATTCCTGCAAGAATTTTTGCATGAGTGGAACAGTCGAAGCGACTGAATCATAAAACCATTGATAAATTTCGTCGCAGGCGCCTAAAAAGTGTTGACTTGTCGCGTTATCGTTCTTAATCGACTGCCGTTTCGCCTCCTTGTGTAAACATCGACAAATGTCAATAGCTCACTATCTGATACGCACCCGTTCTTATTTTTTATAAAGGAACCATTACATGATGCCATATTGGGCGCGTTAAGTGCGCGAGTTGTCGTAGTCTTATTGCGTATACTTATTGCATTATTTTTAGACTATGTTGAAACAATTTTGCTGCCATCTGCCTGTGTTCACCTGTCTATCATGACTGTACTAATTTACACTCATCTGCCATACTCAGTAACAATGTTGTAAAGTAAAGGAAATATTTATGATGCTTACGTCGTGAATACTTGTCTTTATTGCGTTTTTTTTATTATAATAAAGCCCCCTAATTCAAAAACAACACTGTAACATTGGACTTTATTTACCTATTTTAAATTTAAACAGCGTTGCATAATTATTGTGGGCTTGTATGTATTTGCATTGCATGTCTTAATAAATATTCATCCCATATTTACTTACCTGAAAACTGTCAGGTGTATGATATTGATATTTTTTTTAAATGGGACTATTGAGTATGTTTATTATGTTAATGCAATTACTGTATATTTATTTTCTGTTTCAGGGCACTTTCTCGCTTATAGTCGAAGCATGGCACGATACGAATGAAACGTCGAGATCAGATGGTGAGTTATAGTTTTTTTAATTATTATCATTTTAACAAGTATTTTTTAAGTTACATATTTCGCTCCATTTGAAGCTTAGCGTCTGTTCGAATTGTCTCCCTGCACCATGCTCCCCTCCATATTTTATTTCTCAAAAGTCTTGCAAAAGCGAAAGTGACAGCCAAAGCGAATGCAAAAGCGAACAATCTTTATGTATGTACTGTTTCTGTTTTATCTGTTGCATAGTTAAATTATTTTATTAGCAACTAACAGAAAATCGGTCAGAAGAATTAATTTTTGAGTAGGAAGCATAAATATACATCGGACTTCGGGCGCTGACGGTGACATTATTGTGTGTGTGCGATGGTGTTGGTAAAAATAAATGGAATGGCAAGAATAAGGGACTCAAGTTTCCTTGAGACCGTATAGATACAATGGTAGTACAACCGATCTGTGTGCCACATGATAAATCGTCATTTTCCAGTCATCTATTTCACCTTTAAATTGTTTATGATAACGAGGGTCATGAAAATCGTCGACAAAATGTAAAATTCATAACACGTCTGTCACGACTCGCTCACATTCAGGTTTCACTGTAATTCTGGGTGTTTATCGTGCATTTAACGGACAGTATGTATATTTGAATGCTCATATTATCATATCGTGGAAGACAAAAATGTTCCCATGGCGTGGACGCTTAGTGTTCAGAGCACGCGGCTACGCGCGTGATATGCCTCGCAATGCACTCGGTATTCTAATAAACTCAGCCTTCTGTAGGACGAAAATTTAGTAGAAATGTTCTAATATATTCCGATGGCCGTTGACCGGCATTAGACATCGAGTGGGGTGAGTAAAGGGGGCCTTCTGTCATACCAGATAAAACAGGACCTATTTCTGTTAATTGGTTTCCAGAAATTTAATATTTCGCGAGTTGGTTGAACTAAGTACCTGTACTATGTTATTATTTTACAATCGATTCTGGGCATCAATAATAAATTTGTCTCATTTCGTTTGACGATATCGCGAGGAGTCTAAACGTCCAATAAAAGATCGACAACGGTTCACAGCCGTACATGCGACATGGCGTGACCGAAAAAACGATTCCGAATGAATTGTAACCGCCTGGGTCGTAAATACATCATCATGATAATTCGCTGCGTGCATCAATATACATAACTCCTCCGTACACGAACCACGAAAGCACTCGAAACAACCAACAATCTAACCATAGACAGTCTAACATAATAATTGCGTTCAATCGTTCAATTCTATTTTCAAAATTATCAATATGGCGGACGCGAAAACTGGTCAGCGCCGCCCACATTTTAATTAGATTTTCATCCCGCTGCACTCTGACCGACATAATTACTACTCCTGACCGCATAACAAAAAACTCCAGTGATTTACTTAAAAGAGATTTAAAGATACGGCGAGGTGTGTCTACGGGCCGGTTTACCGAAAATCATTAGCGTCCGAAGTGGATAGCATAGGAGGACGGGTATATTTTTAATATGGCTCGGGAGCGATGGGCGGCGCCGTCTCACTACCGAGAAATGTTACCAACAGAAATCTAATCAACCATAATAACAGGTTACACACACGCCGTTTGCGTTCACTCACTATCGACTCACTGCTTAATGCTTAATTAAATCACATTCGGTTTTTTATCTAATAGTAGTCCCTGAACAGCTGCAGTGGCCTTTGTGTATTTTGTAAGGATGCAACCGTTGCGCAAGGTAATCGCTTATCACGACCCCTGACTGAACACATTTTCTCATTTTTACGTTTGAGACAGTCGAAACTCGCTGTGAAGAATAGACACACGACGAGAGAAACGAATATTCCATATATAAACATGCTTAGAGAATTGGAATGGCATACGGGCGCATAAAGGGATTCTTGTGCTAAACAAATAGGCTTATATGACAATGGCTCGGTTTCTGATGTTGTCGCTCTTTCCTTCACCGAAATCTTTTGTGTAATGCCCGAGGCCAGAGCCCGCACCTGGTTTGTACTAACGGACCGAGGACCCATTGTTTACTCGATGCTAAAAAATATTTTTCTGAGGGAAGTGATTTTTAGTTTACACTACGTCTTTCGTCATCGTACAGCTTAAAATGGATAAAAATTCAAGGAAAACGTTCCGGAAGGTTCAATTTATGATGTAGCTGTCGATGTGGCGCTCTCAGGATGCTCTGTCGACAGACAGTAAGCACATGCTCTCGGATGGTGGGCACACTCCCAGACACTGGGTCTTGAGGTTTTGTTTATTAAGGCGCGCGCGCTCTCCACACCGGTTCCGATTATTGCACTTGGAATTACACCTCCATATAGGTGACGCCGAGAAAAGGAGCGTGTGAAACTTGAGAAGTATCGATAGAAGATTCGTAGCCGCAATTACTCGCGTAGGCCGGTGCCGGTCGCCCCGGGCCGCGCTACCGCTCGCCGCCTGACATTACACGACTGAGATGCGATTATCGATACAGTTATGTTGTGACGGCTGCCTTATCTCGTTATCCGGCTGTGCATTATTAGTCAATTCATTACGCGCTTCAGCTATTTCCTTGTGCGCGGTTCCCAGAGTTCTCTCGCACTTTTATGATAACTTATGTTCGCGCTGTTAATTGGCTTCTCGAAGGTTAAGCACAACTTAAGCCATCTTGAAATGTAACATCTGAATTACGCAATCCGCCGCATTCGTAGATTCTCCGTGCGGAACGAAAATGCCCGTTTTCTCACTAAAACAATGGAGAATATTAAACGCTAAAGAGTCGTCCTCCGTGTCGTATTGCGCCAAGTCTTGAAAACAATGAAAATTATTATTCTTTAAGTTAACATCTTAACTTCCAAACACTCAGCTATAGCGTTGAATGGCTGTTGTTTGTTTAGCTAGACGTCGAAGCGCGTCACTCAATTCCGAATACTGAGAGTTAGAAGTGGACAGTTTTATAAACAAGATACAACGTCGTTTGTGTACCTACTCAGTCCATTGATGGAAATGTCTTCTCACAACGAAAGCCAAGCAGGTGTTTAAAACGAAACGAGGAGTGCATCTTCAACTTTGGAATTTTCAAGGTCATTAGCCTGCATATAGGTTATAGAATCTCCATGTCAAAATTATAGAATAGGACGCTCATCGCTTGTTAATTGATCCAACGGTTACGATCCAGTCACTAAATGTTGTCAGTGTACGAGCTACATAATGAATGAGAGTTCTGCCATATCCGGCCTTCGGTGGCCTTATTTATCGATCGATCGATCGATCATCGCGGTGGCGGCGGCGGCGAGAGCTCCATTGCGTGATGCGCCTTCTCCCTCGGTTTCCCAAAATCGCGTTCGTAACATCCCAAATCGACCGCGTCCGCCACCGATAGCGTAGCAAAGTTAAATTATCGGTTATTTCGCTTTCTTTTGTTTTTGTTTATCGGCGTTTGCTGTTCGGATATATTTTCGTTTTATTTGTAGTGACCTCTGGATCCGTACCGTAATTACATGTTATATGGCGTAGCGGCGGCGGCGCGGCACGTACCCGGAGTTACTGCCCCGTCCTTCTTTAAAAGTGTTATTTATTTGTGAATTGAAATTATATTATTAGACGCGATAGAAGGGGTACACCTTCATTTAATATCGTTACGTTACGGCTCCGAATAAGGATGATGAGTGTAATTTGGTTGTTTCTGGTGGGTGATAGAGCATCGTGGAAACATTTTGACGACTGGAGCAGGTACATAATGCGTTCGGTGTTGAAAACAAAAACATAAGATGCTGGCAATTTTCCTACAAATTGCTCAGCATCTTCAGTAATGTTAGGGCTAGCGCACAATCGATGTCATGGGTAATTTTTAATTATCTACAAATTCAAGAACGTAAAGACTATGTAAAACCTACCGATTCATATCAGCGTGTTACATAGTAAGCAAAGAATAGTGGCAATACCACAAAGAGTCCCATTGAAAGTCGTATATGTATTCCACAAAACCGCCAGCCCTTGCACCTGAGGCGCAGTGCACGTAGGGTTGCCAGATCGGTAAACCGTAATACCTGGACAAAATATCAAAATATCGGAATTTTGGGGTTGTTTTCTGGAGAAATAAAATAATATGAAAATTTTTACTTGTTATTCCTAAAAACTAACATTATTCAATGATTTATAATTTTGAGATCAATCAACTTAATTGGTAAATGAACTTAATTTTTCGTTGCCACATGTATTATTAGGAGTATGTATTAGGAAAAGACTAAAAATTCAAACAATTTTCCTCGAAGTCCAGTCTAATTATTAGCTCGGCTTTAATTAAATCAAAGACCATGCGATTCCTCTCTTTGGTATACAAATTATAAAGACATTTTTGGCGGGAGATTTTGTATTGTGTCGGGAGAATCCAGGCGAATCCTGGCCATCTGGCAACCCTAAGTGCACGGTTGCCATAATTCTCCAGCGCACATTCGAGCTAAATTACTTACGGGCACTCAGTTCCCACACATCTTTTTTTTTCTAATTTCATCCGAACTCAGCTTTATTGATGTTTCTTTGAAATAACCTATCTCATTACGTTTACCACAGATTTATTGCTGGAAAACTATAAACTTTTATTTTTAAACGTAAGAGAGAGAGAGAGACGTTCAATATTGTTTGCCGCCCTTTAGCTTTTATAGTATATTTAGTTGCATCATCGTACAGCTAAACGAGAAATTAATCCCTTTGTGTATTGTGCTCATAAATTAATTGATTGTCTAATTAATTGTATTGTCTCTCTACTCTGTGTGATATAGGTACCTAACTACTTATCTATACTAATATAATAAAGAGAGAACCTGATCGACTGACTGACTCATTAACGCAGAGCCGAAACTACTGAAGCTGGAATCACGAAATTGGGATAGTAGATTCCTTTCATGACTTATATAGGCAAGCAAAAAGAAAGGATTTTTGGAAAGTTTGTATATGGATTTTTAAAAAAATCTGTCAATTTACTTTAAACTTAGTATATGTGTCTATAACACAAATAAAGAAACACGTGTTTAAGGTTTTACAAAAATTCATCCCTTAAGTGTGAAAATAAGGGTTTGAAAGCTTGTATGGAGAATCATTTTGTTTTCAGTCGATTTACTTGATGTTCTCTATAACACAAATAGAGAAACACGTGTTTCAGGTTTTCTCAAAATTCATCCCTTAAGCGTGCATTAAAGGGGTTGAAAGCTTTTATAGTGAAACATTTTGTCCACCCGCGCGAAGCCGGTGTCGGCCGCTAGTAACATATAAAAATGTATTTTGACTTCATAAGTTAGATAGGTATTTATATTGTTGGCTGCATTTCGTTTCAGAGGAGGCAGTGTACGCGTTTTATCTTTTAGATTTATTGGTCAGATACCATCGGTAGTAAGCATATACCGAACCGGTAAATCGTGTGTACCTACTATGCATTATTATGGCATCAACCGACTTGCAATATTTCTGATCATCGGACTGTTTATTTATAAACAAAAGACTGTCGACGGCAGCAAGAATGGTTTATCATCGATTGAAGATAACAAACTCAGTCTCATTACTCGAAATCCTTTATCGCTGACACCTACAACAAAACAAAGAACAATCAGTTCGTATCGAATACCATACGCCACGAAATTAGTCGGGATCGATCGTTTTTATTACCTTTTAATTTTGTTTCGCGTCTGGTTTAATTTTATCTGCTGTCAGGATTACGGGCTTAGGAATGTACCATCGAGCGGGGCAACAAGAGTAAAAAGTGGGCATACACGACGAGAAATAAATAAAGGTAGGAACTGGTCGAGGCTGAGGTTTCTCAGCATGCCTCCGACTCGCCACTTATACATCGCTTTGATGAATGGAGTGGCAGTTTTTTTTTAATCAGTGCGGGTAGTATCACAGACCACTTTTTGTAGAGCCAGTTATGTCATGCTGGCCGCATCGGCTAGACTAGTTCAGTTGCTTTTTCTCAACTTCTATTATACATTTCCTCGTTAACTTATTCCATTTCTAGTTTACAAGTAATGGATTACATAAATAAAGAATGTAGTTAAAAACTTTAATCAATCACACAACGGGCGCCAAGGAATCAAAACAGTGAATCACTCTTGGGAACAATGAAATCTCACGGTCGAATGCGGGCGTCAAACGGTCGACTAACAGGTCAATTTACTTCTGTAACCCTTTCCCACGATAATAACTAGTACATATTTATATTTTAAAAGTTATCCTTTTCAAATCCTTAAAATATGTACATACTACACAGCGAAAAACTCAAGACAGGCAAGCGATTTATGTTTGTTGCACGGCTAAAGCGACTCAAACCTCGCCTGGTCATAGTGAAAATAGGGGTTGAACTTGTTGCCAAATGCGAACGGCATTCAGAAACTAGTAGCAGACCTAATATTTGCGACATACTGTGTTGTCGGGCATCGCATCGTCAGGATCCGCGTATGCCCCTCGGACACTTTCATCTTATAAATTTTTCCATTCCAGACTCCCTAATCGCGCGCATGACGAAGCAGAGTATAGCCGATGTCGGAGGGCCATGGGTAGAAGAGGAGCAACGATGGGGCAGCCCAGGAGGTGCGCACCTGAAGCTGTCGTACCGCGTGACTTGCGCGGCGCACTACTACGGCGCAGGCTGCGAGGTGCTGTGCCGGCCCAGAGACGACGCGTTCGGCCACTACACCTGCTCCCCGGCCGGCGAGATCGTCTGCAAGCCCGGCTGGACAGGAGACTATTGCTCCAAACGTAAGTGCCCCTTTACTTGTTAATTACCATAATTAAACTTTGATTACCGATCTAAAAATCTGCATCCCTGGCTTCTCATTACATAACGATGTTTATGTGTAAACATTCAAAATACATTATATATCCTAAGACTTAGGATATAATAGCACCACACCACACCATACACAAGAATGTATTTTGAATGTTTACACATAAACTTTAGGACCTAAGATATATTGTTTGAGTTTTCATATTCCATGTTTCTTTGTCAAAGACTGCTGAGCGAATTTATTTATTTTTATGTTGCCTTTTTTGTTATTGTGTGTGCTATTATAATTCCATTTTAATGTTTAATTTAGTTAACACGACCATACTATGACAAACTTTAATTGTTTCATGCGGCTCAATAGCAGCTGAGCGAACTCATTATTAACTATTTAATTCTTAATGTGATGTCGCTTCTTCTCGATAAAACTACACGAGACACACGTGTTATGTTTAATATCATCATTATAAATATGGAACGTCCTCCAATTCCCTCTTCCTCATTAACTGGTTACGGTGTAATATTTTTTAGGCTAGCATCCTCTCATAAACGTAATAATTGGAACTCGCGGCCTTTTGCATGGGAACACGGATAATGACATGACACTTCTGCAATTCACGCGCTCGAGTGCTGGCGGATTGTAACAATCTAGAGACGTTCGAACCTTACTGAGGTCATAAAGAGACATCCAGAACAATAATATATTTAGAGAACAGTGGCAGCTGTCAAAAAACTCGTTTCCATTCCACGTCGTATCCGGCTAAGTAGAGTAGACGACTATAAAGTGACGTGTGCGGTTTTTTTCATCACCATGTGCGAATAGTAATGACTCTAATTATCCACTGGAGTTTTATCCGTAAATCGTACATTTAATTAATCCACAGCAAAATTACCTTAGTATTCATAAAAATTTATAGATGGTTATATCCTTCACTTCCTGTGGGCATTGCTCGACCTCCAAGTAAATGACTACTAATGAATGAATTTACCTACTACGTATTAACACTAAAAAGATGGTTATAATTTATGTATTTCTTGTTCTTGAATAAAAATATGTAACATAAAATATAGGTACTTAATATTGAAACAAACCCTCTGAGGTCAGATTTATTTTATACATGCATCCAGGCTGTTAAATAAAGAATTTTATGTACATTGACAATCTCAGAATAAATAATGCTATGTTATGAAAATTACTGACAGAAACGTAGTTACTGATGCTTTTCAGTCCTTAGTAGTTATAAAATAAATGAAGGAAGTATCGATATTCATAATTATTTTGTATCTTAATGGATTGAGATTCTTTTGTTGAAATGTTATGAACTACATTTCCTCGTGGTCTGAAGGGAGAAACGACTTCTATAATGTCTGTGTCATCCTTTATAATACCTACCTATCTAATAATAGTTTTTGGAGCGACATTGACTCAAAGACTAGGACACGAGACTTCGGCGCAAGTGTCGCCAGATCGAATCCACCTCTGGTAGACCACTCCTAGCGCAGGCATTTTAACCTACTTGAAGTGGTTAATGACTAATATTGGTAATTTATAAAAGATTTACTAAAGTTTTCTATACCAAAAAAAAAAACTGGCCACTACAGAGTTCAGTCTTGTCTTCATTTATAGCCCCAAAGGCAACTCCCAAACTGAACATACTGATGAGTCGGCGAGACCGTCAAGTCGTGTCCGTCAACACTGCGCCACACCACACAACCGCGACGCGACGACGTGGCTGAGCGTGTGACCGCCCGTGTGGTCTGTTTGTCTTTCATCGCCCATGAATGCGTTCGTATTTGTAAACAAACAATTGATAGAGAATATTATAGGTAAACCGCTTAACTGTGGGGTCGTCTGCGCGGCAAGAGGGGCGCGGGGCGGGACGTCAGAGGGACATCATGCGGCGGGCGGGTGCTCGCCCTCTGACGTCCCGCCCCGCGCCCCTCTTGCCCACAGTTAACCGGTTTACCTATAGCGACGCTCAGCAATACCTACACGTATAGTGTTTTATATGCCATGTGATATATCAGTTTGACCCATTAATTGGCTATTTAATTGTGTACTATAATACTTTCGTTAAAAAAAGGTCAGAATGCTCTTATTACTTTATTATTTCAGTACTTATTATAAATTAAACTTTGTGTAGCTAAATTCCTTTAGATACAAATTGAGGTGTATTAAGTGTCTAACATTATCTCAGACGTCAGAATAGTGACGTGCCTACATATGTTAAACACATCGCGACTTGTATTGTAAAACAAAGCAGTGAGTCCTGAGATGCATTGTGGCCGGGCGGATGTCGCGTCGCAATCTCTGCAGCCCCACCTGCCGCCGCGTTCCCACACTCCGGCGCCGCAAAAAACGCGGTAGACAGAGACAGACAAACCAGCTCTCGGCAGCGTGCCGTCTCCATCGCACGTCAGGGCTGCCCGCCCGCGATTCATACGACCCTGGTACACTGCATTAACGAATTACCAGGAATTAACGATTTAATGAAACTTTTAACGAAAACTAGGGCTTTTAATTGACTCTACCGTATAGAATAAGAAAGGTAACATCAACAAATCGAACTTTTTTATCTTCTTTTGTATATGGCACAAGAGACTAATCTGCGACACATTGATGGTGCCTTTAATAGTCCTTTACGAGTACATGTAAGGCAAAAAAAACCTCGCCAACCCTATCGTAGAGTTTGTATCGGGATTACGAAAATGTAAAAGCGAGAGAAGCGGCCATAATGAAATGAAAACAACGCTGTACACTCGCACACACACATTGCTCCGCGAGTCGCAACACAGTTGCCGCGAACCGGGTCAAAAACACCTTTAAACGAGAACTGATGAACACCAATCGAAATAAACTCTATACTTGACCGTGTCACGAAATTTGCTTCACATCTGCTGAACGGTATATCGCCTTCTGGGAAAGTTTAACAATCCCGAAAACTTATTTGCATGTCCCGATCGCATTATCTCTCCATCCAGACTCTCGTTCTTAATGATAGGGTAAACATCGCGAGAGGAACCCTTTACGGCCACTTAATTTTGCCTAATTGTAAACGAGATGGGTTTCTCACGAATATTACCTTCTGTATTGAATCGCGAATCCCACGCGATCCTAATTTCCGTTTCGAATAGAAGCAGATGTCGGATGGAACAGTTAAATATTTGCCCAATCCCGAACACGTGTGGAGAACATCCTCGGGGAAGGTCGCTTTTTGTCGCATCTTACCTGGCCGTACAACAGCCCAGATTACTTGTTCAAAGCATGACGGTATGGTCGCAGTGCGGCACACAGTCTTCTATTAGAAATCGATACTGTTCGTGCCCATTGATAACAATAATTAATAGCCCTGCAGGGGGACGGTTAAACATCCTCCTCGCGGCTTTTCGTGCCCACTTATGCCCTAATATTGATTTTGGAGTGTAATTTTTACGACTCCCGTTTTACCTACCGCTCGAGGGTCAAGATAAGCTCGAGTGGGAGTGCACTGAAGTGGATAGCGCAATGAGCAATGAGGCCGACACTCGAACGTCTTTGATGTATACTACCTTTGTTGCGCCGACTGTGGCGCCTTAAATTGTTTTTATGAATCCTATAAACTTTTATTATTAATTCATTGCAATGTTCAAGCAAAGGTCACGAGAAGAGATTCTTTAAAACAACCATCTAAATTTCACCCGCGAAAGTGTAAACTGCAGTTTTGTGAAAGCGGATTGTACTTTTTCAATTTCCTCTGCCATATCCATGCTAAAAACATAACCATAAAATTGTAGTATCTATCTGCAACACGAGTAGCGTTAAATTTTGCAGAGTAACTCGTAAGCCGATTTGCAAACTCTCTCGACGAGTTTCGGGGCTTTGTATTCACGCGGGTTTAGTTTAAAACCTAGGTATATTACGAGTACTATACATATCACGATATAGTGCGGTTAGAAGGCTAATCTCTTTTAGTCGGCTCGTGAGCTCAGGAAATCCACCTAGAGTTTGCGAAATAACTCAAGCTTGTTTGAAGCATCTTCCTCATTCGATTTAGAATACGAATAAGCCAGCTTATATTTTCGTTTGGATTGGAATGTACATAATGTTATTAGCAAAACGTAGTTTAGTATTTTTCTAGTGTGTTGGGGGAATAGTTATAGTAACGGTCGAGTGACGGTTAGACTCCCCGCGCTATCTGCCCCCTTTGTATTCGCTCCGATAACTTGCCCATGCGCACCCGACCGATACGACTCCACGCCGCACTTCTTCTTTCAAAATATTACTATTGTATAACGCGAAACGTACATTACTGCGTTCTTATGTTCGTATAACCTTACATTTACTTTAGTACCGTAATGTATATTTCTCACCACATACTCACCATTTTATTTTCTTGACACAGAAAAGGTTAGAATAGAAAATTCGTCAAGTAAATCACACAGAGTTAACGATGCGCACACTATATGCAAGCAATATACATAACATCACTTACATACAATGTATTAATTTTTGTAACATCTTATCAATACATTGTTTGTAAGTGGTAGTAAGAAAATAAAAATAAAAATTACGTTAAAATATTTAGAGATCTCATTCGTATATCGTTGGAAAAAGACGCACTTGAAGATAAATCGCGAGTGTACGTGCGACCTCGCCCGCGGCCTGGACGCTAACGAACCTCTCTCTTTGTTGCATCGCAGTATCCTTCCTTACAACTGCACATACCTACCTATCTACTACACGAACAATCCAGCGAGACATTGCATACGACAACCGATTTTTATTCCAAAGATTAATAGCTCGCCACCCCTCTACTCAAAATCCATTATCTAGTTTTCCTTTGTAGATACTTTGTCTTTGTGAAGTGCTAACGAATGATTTCTTTTTGTTGCAGCGCGATGTCTGCCAGGCTGCGACGCGGAGCACGGCCACTGCCTCAAGCCCGACGAATGCATGTGAGTATCCACTTCACATCTTTGTGCTAAACGCTTTACGTTACCTCCCTCCGTGTCTAAATCATTCATTCTCCCCATTGTTCCATACGAGAAGAAAAGACATACATTTTAGTCGCTTGTTATCACTTTGCTGACGAATGTTTTCTTTTAATTTCAGTTGTCACTCGGGGTGGGTGGGCGAGCTGTGCGACCAGTGCGAGCGGCACCCGGGCTGCGTGCACGGGACCTGCTCCAAGCCCTGGGACTGCATCTGTGAGGAAGGCTGGGGTGGCCTGTTCTGCAACCAAGACTTAAATTACTGCACAAACCACCGTCCTTGTCGAAACGGAGGCACATGCCATAATACTGGCCAAGGAAGCTACACATGTGTCTGTCCACCAGAATATACCGGTCCCGATTGTGAGAAGTCTCTTCACTCGTGCGCCATTCGGCCGTGCCAGAACGGTGGCGCATGTGTACCGGATGAGGGCGGCGAACTGTCCTGCGCGTGTCTGCCGGGATACGAAGGAGCGCATTGCGAAACTCGACGATTGACTTGTGACGATCGACCATGTAGAAACGGCGGCACCTGCGAACCACGACCCTCTGGGTTCGTCTGTGTCTGTCCACCGGGCTACGCTGGCGCAGACTGCGCCTTAGAGGCTGACCCCTGCGCTGCCAATCCTTGTCGAAACGGAGCCACTTGTTCTAGAGCTGGCGATGGTTTTCGGTGTAATTGCAAAACTGGTTACAGAGGCAACCGTTGTGAAATCGACATTGACGATTGTGCTGGAATTGTTTGTGACCATGGAGGAACTTGTGTGGATTTAGTTAATGGTCAGCGGTGCCAGTGCGCTCCGGGTTTCCTTGGACCAAGATGCGAAACTCGTGTAGATTTATGCTTGGCTAAACCTTGTGCAAATGGAGGAGAATGCTTAGTCTTGGACAACGATTACGAGTGCCGATGCCGTCCCGGTTTCGCTGGTAAAGACTGTAGCATCGACGTGGACGAATGCGCATCTTCGCCATGCCGCAATGGAGGCTCTTGTCGAGATAGAGTAGACGGCTACCATTGCAGTTGTTCGCCTGGTTGGGGTGGTAAATCATGCACAGTTTCATTGTCTGATATAGTGGCCGTAACAAGACCAGCGGGTGGTCATTTGAGAAGGGTTGGAGACGAAACGCCTGACGATGAAAATTTATCTGGTAAACACGTGGCGTTGATAGCTGCTTTATCGGCAGCGGTTCCGGCAGCAGCATTGGCTGCGGCTGTAGCGGTTGCATGCATTAGAAGAAGAAGGAAACGTGCGCAAAATGCTGCAGATGCTGAAGCGCGCGCTCAGAACGCAGCGAATGCCGGAAATGGGGGTCGCGTTATACGCAACACTTGGGGGAAATGCGAAGGCCCAGTGCCCGAGTGCCAAAACGCACACAACGCAGCGGCCGAAGAATGTAAAAGAAAGACATTGAACACTGAAAGCGCGGCGCGGCTGCTGGCAGCACTAGACCCGAGGCTTTCACGGCTCTCCGCGGACTCTGCGTATTGTGCCAGCAGGTCAGTTGCTTTACAACTTACTTTCATACCATACAGTCAATGTCATTCCTCAGCAGGTACTAAAAGAGCCATTTCATAAATATTAAGACATTTTGTAAATCATACACATCAGACAATTTTCATTAATTATCCCAAATGATAAAGCCCAAAATATTTACGTGATATTTAATACGTAGGATCTTAATTTTGTTTCACAACAGTCATTAACAAATAAATTATTTTGTTGCAGTGATACATCATTAGTAAAGCGAGCGCTAGAAGGCGGAGGAGTCTATGTGTTAGACGAACATTGCCTACCGCCGACGTTCGCCACACAAGTGTAGTGCTTACAAAGGCGGCAATGGACTAATAATAACTTATTTATTCACAACGGACGCTCGTGCGAACCTGGCTGTGCGCCGCGTGTAAATATAACATTAAATGTAAAGTGACCCCCTGTATAGACGGCTAGTTCTAAGAGTTCGGATGTATTTATTTGAAAGTTGCGATTCGTACGCCTATTGTAAATAGTATTGGCGGAACGGATTGTGTTTTTCCGCCCCCGACAGGCAAGCGTCGCCCTAAGTGTGTTTCCAATAAGCTTGCATATTTTGTCACCCAATTAAAATGGTCTGTCTTTATTTCAAATATTTGTTAGTATGTAATTGAAATGAAGATGAACCTTGTGGTATGTATGTTGTGAAGGATTAGGGCGAAGACCGCGCTTGCCGGGGGCCGGGTGGACCCCGGTCCACTGTCTGCGATCTCTGTAGGTAAGGTGGGAAAGCGGGCGCTCGCGCGGTGTCGGTCCATCGCGCGCGGTCGCCACGGCTCATAGAAACGTTATTGATCGAATCCACTCCTGCGCATCTACTGACAAAATCTATACAGCAGTACTGGAATCAAGTCGTTTGACGAATCACGCAAGGTAATAGGGTCTCGTATTTTGTGTTCATTTCTCCCAAATTTTTAAACGCGAAACAAAACTTACAATATGCTGTGATCCAGGATATAACATGGTTCTGATTTTGTTAGTATGGAGGCGGTTTGTGTTTTCACGGTAAAAATATCTGAGCAACAACCATTCTCAAATGTTTTTGTCGTTTGTGTGCATTAGGCCTAAACTGATTACCGCTTCTATGAACTTTCGCACCACTAACGCTGTCCCTCTTTAGACTCGCACCAGTATATAAGCCAAACCGTGCGTAAAATAAGAATTTAGACTAATTTGTAAAAATAACGCAGTTGAGGCGTTCATCAGTTTTACACTTATATTTATCGTATTATTTGTGATTGACTAATTTTATTTTCATTTGTTCCTATGGTTAACTGAATATTAGTGAGTTTACAATCAAAAATCTTGTTCTGGTTTTGTTAGAAATCGGCATAGATTTTTTTATATCTTTTGCTTCCGTTTTTGGAATAGTTTACATTTATTAACGTTCCTGTAATTTGAGCGTCATTTATAACATCTCTATGAAGCTATTGCTCATAGAGATCTTGCAAATCGCTCTCGAACCACACAAATTAAACATCACACACGACACTAGTTCGTAGGTTAAAGTAATTTGAGTACTTATAAGAAACAAAATGTCGAAACCTAAGTCATTGTGTATAGAAACGTTTTAAGTTTTAGTTGTAAGTATATTCTCCATTACTTTTGTAAGAGTACTGTGACAATATGTGACATTAGGCAACATAGGATATTACGAGTTAATATACTTATCTAACTTATTTATTGTATCGGTACAGTTTCCAAGTGATGTTGTATATCCTAAGGTTCATACATTCTGTTATCGACATCGTATTTTACATGTAAAACTGCGTTAAAGTAGGATTTTTAATTCAATTAAATACGATTGACGAAAGTCTCATGGCGAGAAACGTGACTTCGCTCACTTCAGTCGAATTAAAGATCCTACTTTAGTGAACAGTTAGCGGCGTGTAGATATTAATCTGTAAGTGATAGAAGTTTCCTCTTATGTTGTCTTTTGTACAAAAACGTAGATTGTAAGGGTTAAATCGACAAAATTGTAAAATTTATATCAAACTATGAATAGACTGATGATCAATAATAATGTTCTTGTATTTAATTTTTTAAGATGACAAAATGTAAGTTTAAATTATGTGAAAATAGAAATACAAACAATCCAAACCAGTGTTTTGAGTAGGTACCGTTACTTTGTACTTAAATTGATCACAGTTAATGTAAACTTTCATTTTTCTTTTCGAGTATTTTAATATATTTATGGCGTGATATAATTTTCATTATTACAAACGAAATGACAGTATCTTAATTTATTTTATTTTAATGATGATGATGATTATTATTAATATCCTAATTTTTATTGACTATTGATTTTTATTTTTAACTATGTTTACAATGGACTGAAGCAAAGTTGTCTTCTTTAATTTCTATTGTATTTTAATAGGTACTATATTTTAATATGTGAGTATACTGAAAGATAAACTTTTAAATCATTCCATTTTTAGGATAACATATGTTTATAAAGCTTTTACTTATCTTTTTTCTCTATTTTCTTACTGATATTATTTTGCATATAAACCTGACAACTAATTGAGCATTATGTGATGAATGAATTAGAAGTTTCGTTCTTATAAGGCAAAGTACAAGTCCTTCTCATAATATTTTCTTAGCACATTACCTTTTAGTATATTCACATTTTTCTTTCAATTTTAAAAGAAAAATGAAAGCATTCTCATGATAAGTGAAATGTAACAAATACATAATTCCATAGAATCTATCAGAATAAAAGTCATTGTATTTGCTGTTGCGGTAATATTTTTTTGCCAGCGAGTGTATGTGACGAATGTGTATAATTATGTGCAGTGATGCTACGAAAAATGTTAATAAACAATTGTTTACAAAAGATTAAAGAAGTATTTCATTTTTAGTACCTACCACATGCCCTGCCCAAATAATTTGAAATAGAAAAATAAATACACACCTGTTTATAACGGGAATCCTATTTCATTATCAGTAATTTTTAAATCATTTACGATGAAAAACAAAAAGTACTTACTTTATGCGGACTTATCGCTTTAAGAATTTTCTACCAGGAAACAACACAGACGACGGACTGTTTGCCGCGTACTGTACGCGAACTATTCACGGCGCGGCAGTCAGTACGTGCTTGTACGCGTGAGTACGCGAGGGGCTGTCGCACTCACTACTCTAACGACCTGTTCTCTAGAACAATGATGTGAGCACTGACAGCGAGCCACGGGTTTGCCCCATATATTTCCATACATTTGACATTTCAAAGTACCTACGGCTAATGTATGAGAAAAGCTAATAGCGCATGCGCCAACTGGCAGATATAAAACTTCTCTAGTGAGCAATCTACTATAGGATGAATTTCAAAATCCTTGGATGCGGTGCGGTGTACTCACAAACATTCAATTAATTAGGTCAAAATATGCGTATAATGATATAAAAACAACTTTTTATTTAAATCTCACAGTTCAAGTGGGAGTGATAAAGCCTCTTTTTCTGTTAAACTATTTTCATATTTTTTATTAATTGTCAAAGTAATTTTATTTTCCGGAGAAAACAGGAGTGTCTCGCGGCGCCCCTGTTTACCCTCCACGTCGCCCCAGGGCGCCGCGGCGCACACGTTGAGAACCGCTAAAGCAGGTAATATATTTTATTTGTAGGTACTATCCAACAACTTCAGAGTCACTCCCTGCCTCCCTCCCGCTTCTACACCCTCTCCGCAAGGCAGGCGCTACAGCTGGCGAAAAAAAATTCCAATTTATCGATGTAAAACAACGACGTCAATCAGAAAACAATAAAATATGCTACAATAATTAAGTCAGGACATAATATAATTATAAATAAACTAATTACAAATAAGTAGTCCGAAATACATGGTGCACTGTGGGTGATGGGGAGGGCAACAATATAAGTAGCTGTCTGTGAAAGACACATCAAGCTTTGTGAAACCCTGTTGCAATAAGTTTCATAACTTAATACGAGTACTTATGATTCTATGACAAACATATAATCATCAGACTGTTCATGTCCCCACTGTTGGGGCGCAGGCCTCCCCTTGACCAAAGGGGTACGGGCCATGATCCACCGAGAGCGGGCCCAGTGCTAAATGGTAGATTTCACACATCTTCGGAAACTTTTTATTTCCTCAGACATGCAGGTTTTCCTTCACCTCGGTAAATGTACGTAAGTCTTCGAAAAACTCATTGGTATATGGCATGGTTTGAACCCGAACCTCCCGCAAGGGAGTCCGGCGTCTTAGCCACTAGGCCACCGACATATGAAGCTGCCAAATAAGTTAAAGCGATAAAGTACTAAATATAGCCTGATGTGTTATCCACTGTATGTACCGCAACAGCCCCTAATTTCTCGGAGCCTGTTTACTGTTACTGTTGACAAAGTTGTATAAATTCATCATTGTAGCGTTACTAAATACTTTTTCATGAAAACACGAGCGTCCTAGGTGCGCTGAAGAGTTGGAAGTGACCAAAACGTCGACGTCAGGACCAGGGCAGCACGGCCACCAATAAGGTATAACGAAACCGCCGTAACACATTCTATATCTTGGGTTAAATCTACGTACTTATAACGTACTGTCAAACCCTGCTATTGTCCGCATTTTACACGTTTTTGGTTAATACCAAAAAAGTACGGGCAGTAAACAGAATCTTGGATAATATTAGTTTCACAAATCCATCTTGTATCCATAAAGTACGTCTTATGACCTTCCGCAAGAACTGTTTTTCACGTTTCGAAAGCTGGTTCAGTCGAATGCATTATTACTTACTCACTATCTTCTTCCGTTAGGTAATAACCTGTATGAAGAAGATTTACAGATCTATTCCCAAGCTTCTTTAAACGATCTTCCTGCTAATACCTTTCACCATCACGGTCAGTCAACCCTACAAAAACTCAATTTAATAATTATCAGGCTGTCCTTCATTTATTTATATATTTCTAGAGTTGACATGACATTGACCAGCTACCTTCGTATTTTTATGTAGGTATGTATGTATTAATACCTTCGTATTTTTTGTGTAGGTATGAATGTATTAAATAAGGAGAGCAGACGAGCAAACGGGCCACCTGATGGTAAGTGCTCACGCGCCCATTTGGTGTCTACATAACATTTGGCGACACGGTAAAAAATCTAGACATTTATTTCGATAAGACACTCGTGCTGCCAACAGGTTGCCGAGGTTGAGGTTGAGATGAGACCGCCAGTCCCGCGTACTGTCCGTCGTCTGCGTTAAGCCTAAACGATTGCGTAACTTCCTGCCAAGGTCATTCCTTTAATGGTTGGCGTTGTATCAAAATAGTTGATCCAGTGAATGAACGACCAGTTATTCAGATCGCACCGTGTAACAGCTCAATAAACTTAACGTCTCCAAAATTTTATATAATCACAAACCCACATCTCCCGAATTAAGCTAAAGTGGCTTGTGTGGAAAGCCGTAAATTATTATTTTGTATTGTTTTCACGTGCCTCACTAAAGTACATCAAATCAAATTAATGTGCGCCCCTGTCTGCGTCGAGTCCGTGATCTGTCCCTCGGGGAGTTTTCTCGCGTACAAATACATAAATACAATTTATTTTTCTAAAACAGTGTATTTCATTTTACTAAACTCTAAAGTGGTGGGGAATGGAGACACTAAAATCTTTCAATGGGGTTGTTGGGTTAATTTGATATGTGACGATTGTATGGCCCTACAAAAATAAAACAAGGGTTTAGGTACGTATGCACCTTTAATTTTATCACTATTGAATAAAAACAAAATTGGTATTTACAAATTATGTACCCTTACAAGGTCAAATTATTCTAATAATCATGAAGAATTTTTTTTATTAAAATCGTTATTTTACTGCCACTTCCATTTCAAAAGGACCCAGTGTAGTTAGCCAAACTATCAGGCTTTTTTTAGAAATTAGATATCTTGTTTCCTGTACAACTTGTTCAATTGAGACGACAAAGAAAAAAATTACTGGTAGTCACACCGGTGTGATACGCTGGTGTGACGACGAGTCGGTCATGAAGAATTATATAAACTATCTTGAGTAGAACGTTTTGAATGTTTACACCAACATATAAGGTAGTTTTACAGATTTTGTAGTATATTTTGTATATTTATTTATTTTCAAGCATTTGGAACATATTAGAGCACTGCGGTTGCGTCAACATAATATTATACGTATTACACAAGCGTTAAATTGAAATTTTTGCTTGTTTTGATTACATCATGAATAATTGTTACATCCAATAACATCATAATAAGACGAAAATAATAATAATAATATTACCATAATTGTAACTCAGTAGTTAAATTACTACTTTTGTAGTAGTAATTTAACTACTGAGTTACAATTATGTTAATATTATTATTATTTTCGTCTTATTATGATGTTATTAGATGTAACAATATGTATGTAAAAGGAAGTCGAAGTTAGAAAACTTGAGAACGAGACACTTAATGACGAATAGTAATAACGGATTAAAAGCATTTTTTTTAAATTCTAAAACGTTTCTTAATAATACAAAATGTAAGAAACCATACGCCATTTTTGGTAATCAGATGGAAGGGTTAGTCCATCTAGTTCTACTATTAGTTCTACGATAGAACAAAATGGACTAAAAAAAACCAGACTGTTCTACTGCTCAATGCGATAGAACAAACTGGACAAAAAAAATCCATTTAGTTCAACCAATACAGTAAGTGGATTATTCTCTAATTAGTCGCTATGGACGTGGGCCTAATTGAAGAAAATGAAAATGACAATACGCGAACTGAAAATAGTATCATAAACGATACCATGAGCTTGGATGCTCAAATGCAACTGGTGAACGGCGAAATATCGATTTCAGATTTTATAGAAATTTTGCGCTAATATTAGTTTAGTTATCGTTTTTGATTCTTCGTGTCCATTAAAAATAATAGTTGAACTAAATGTTTTTTTTAATAGTCGTAGAACAGTTGAACTAAATGGATTTTTTTTGTCCAGTTTGTTCTATCGCATTGAGCAGTAGAACAGTCTGGATTTTTTTAGTCCATTTTGTTCTATCGTAGAACTAATAGTAGAACTAGATGGACTAACCCAGATGGAACGGCTGATAATAAATAATTTTCATATAAAAATTAAAAATAATGCAAATTAAATAAATATAGGAATCACCATCATCATCTGTAGTTAATCACCAATAAAATAAAATACATATAAAATATTCATAATCAATTAGTTAAAAAATTATTCTTGTCTTATAATGTAAACAATTATTAGTCCTTGCAAATCACACACTGCCAAATATCCAAAATTGAATGGCTAATTGAGATCCCTTTCTTGTAACATTGATACATGTTTCGAACGTTTCTCGCTAAACGAGTCTAGTCAATTTACTACATTTCAAAAGGACCCAGTGTAGTTAGCCGAACAATCAGGATTTTTTTAGAAATTAGAAATCTTATTGTTGCCTGTACAACTTGTTCAATTGCGACGACAAAGAAAAAAATGACTGGCAGTCATACCGGTGTGACACGCTGGTGTGACGACGAGTCGGTCATGAAGAATTATATAAACTATCTTGAGTAGAACGTTTTGAATGTTTACACCAACACATAAGGTAGTTTTACAGATTTTGTAGTTAAATTACTACTACAAAATATGTAAAAGGGAAGTTAGCAAACTTGACAATGAGACACTTAATGACGAATAGTAACAACCGATTTAAACATTTTTTTAAATTCTAAAACGTCTCTTAACAATACAAAAAGTAAGAAACCATACGCCATTTTTGGTAATCAGATGGAACTAACGGCTGATAATAAATAGTGTTGATATAAAAATTTATAATAATATATTGCACTGATAGTTAATTGTTTCAGTGAATCAATAAAATAAAATACTTATTTTATAATTAATTAAAATAAATATTTTTTTATAAAATATTATCAGTGCTGTTAAAAAATTATTCTTGACTTATGTAAACAATTATTACAGTCCTTACAAATCACACAGCGCCAAATATCCGAATCTGAATGGCTAATTGAGATCCCTTTCTTGTAACATTAAGGTACATGTTTTACGAAGGCATCTAACATTTCTCGCTAAACGAGTCTAGTCAATTTACTGTTTAGACATCTAATCGCGGCTTGAAACAAAAAAAATGTTTAACAAGTTTGTATCATATTAGGTTATCATGTAAATCCCAGGTTTTACATATTGAACATTATCATACATACAGCAAACTTGTAGAGCCCCCACATACAATCCTTTTTATTCATTGATAATTATTTGTTCATATATATTCTGTGAAAACATCTTTTTACATAGTAAAGACGAACACTCGGGTATTGTTTGATATTCTGCGTATTCACCGTATTTTAATTACTAATTAGTTTAGGCCTATACCGAATTTATTTGATCACAAATACCATTTTGAACTTAACGCGATCTAAATAGTTTTAAAGATGCAAGGCGACAATATGTAAGATTCTTCTATTCTTATTGTAAACTGAATGAAACCCTCATTAACAAACAAGTTGAATTTGGACATTCAGTGATTAGACAAACAGAAACGGTTGAAGGTGGGGCAGTGGCCACAAATATGACAATCGAATTTTTAAAAACCTATAGACACAAAAACATATCTTAGAACTAACAAGTAAATTTTTAGGTATCTAATCTCCGCTGCGCGGAGAGCGATCCTGCGCGTCGCCATTTTGTCGCGGGGAGCGAGAGCGGGAGCGAGAAGCGGAGCGGTCGCGAGACGCAGAGCCATCGCGGGAGCGCGAATGGGAGCGTGAGCGCGACTGCGAGCGAGAGCGCGACTTGCTAGGGCGACGCTCCTCTTCACGCTTCGGAGACGCTACCTTGCTTCGTGATCTGGACCTTTCCCTGTTGACGTACAAACATTTTTATTCATCTAAACATGGAACCAAATACCCAAATAGTACATAAGTTATTTCCTTAAAGGTAGGACGGACAAATTAATAGGTCGATGTGGAAACCCTAAAAACCATTTGAGTCACATAGGAAGCGATTTAAAGACATTGCCTATAAATGTACATAGTTATTAATAGACATAGAAGTTGTCGGGGCAAAATTATCATATTTCTAGTGATAGCATTATCGATAAATGCATACTTATCGATAATTACAATGTTCCATATTGCAACAACGTGACTCATAATAACAGTCAGTAGTTCAAGTTCAAGAGTCAATAGAATTTAAAGAAGAAATAAAATGTTACGTTTGTAAAGCTGACATCTTCAATTTCTAACATTAAAAATATATAATTACCGGAGCGTTTTTAATTTCTCGCTGAAATGTTTTAAATAAACATTATTAGTGGATAAGTATTTTTTAATTCGGAATTTTGGGGTTGGGTGGGTAAACTTTTTGGTTTTAAATATTTATGGAATTATGAATAGTCGGCATTTCTTATTATTTTAAATACGAATATTTTGGGCTAAGACATTTTGATTTTGGACATTGTGATATGTACCTACCCAATAAAAAGCAGTGATATATCGATATCTAGATAAGTCGATAAAAAACAGCATTCATTCCCTAGCAAATGTCAGATCGTGCCCCGACAACTTCTATGTCTAGTTATTAAGCACTCTGGGATCCTTAAAGTTTCCACATCGACTTTTCATTTTTTTTCCTTTTGTGAGGTAAAAGTATTTCTAATGACAGGCTTATTGTACAGGGTGTAACAAAACCCCCATATAGTCCTGAAAGGGTGATGTTCAGTATCCATAACTGAGCAACTTTTACTATGTGGGCAATTCTGAAATTGCGAAAAAAATCAACTGTATAATCAACATTGATCGGAGTAGGGCTCTTTCGGGTCAATGTCCTCAAAGGTTATATTAATATGGATATGATTTCGAGATCCCGTTTTAAGTTATCGAGCAAATGTTGTTAATTACTTTTATAAACCTCGCCCTTACTCGGCGGATTACGATTTTTTAAAAATTGTGAACTTACGAAGAAGTAAAAACACTACCATAGGTACACTAGCGCCATGAATCTTAAAAAAAATATTTCGCCACCAATCTTAAATGTGTATCAAAACAAATATAACGTTAAAAATCTAAATAATATATTTATTTAAATCCGGGAAATCCCGGGATTATTGTACCAAAAACATCCCTACCTACTCCGATCATAGATAATCAATCAATACCTACACGACCGAAATGTATGAAAAAGCCTTTTTTTCGCGTTTCCGTGTAGGCCCCGTAGTGAAAGTTGTTCAGTTATGGTTACTGAACGACAACCCCCTTTCGGGACCAAAAGGTGTTTTTTACAACCTGTATGTTTCATATCCAAATTGGTAATTTAAGAGCCAACGCAGATGACGGACTGTCCGCGTCATACTTATCCGCTGCGTACATTCTGTACGCGAACTGTGCGCGGCGGATAGTACGCGCATGCACGCGTCAGTACACGAGGGACTGTCGCGGACTCAAAGAACATCATTTCGTCGTCGAAACTCTAGGGAGACTCGACATCGAATCCAAATCCCATCCATAAAGGATGTCGGACATGTTCTATTCTATAACCTTTTGACAGATCGGCATATATCTTAACTCCTACCACTTATCATTCGGTCGCCGCATAAAAGGCTGTCGACCTTAAAAAATTTATAGAATAGAACGCAAATAGAATGTGTGTGAACGCCCCATAATAGTTGTGGAACAAAATTCTAGACATACATCATTGTACGCTCAGATGCACGAGTTGTCGTACGCAGAGCTTTTTGTCCGTGAAAATAATATTACGGCGTGTGCGTTAAGTATGTCATAAAGTTCTGTCTATTTTCACAGGACAAATAGTACGCCGTGGACAGTTCGTCGTCTGTGTTGAGCCTTAACAAGTCTACAATAGCAGTTTTCCTCGTGTTGCCGGTCGTATTGTTATTTACTACTATTGACAATAAACCAGATATCAATACAATATTTACTTTTGGCCATGCCTATATTAGTTTTATAGTATAAAAAATCAGATCGTTAATTGTTGTTATTATTATTATTATACGTATATTTATAACATACCTTAACAAACCTGAGTCTAATTTAATTACTACTTACAGTGCGCTACTAAAATAAATCAAAATATATGTACATAAATAAAAGTCAGTAAAAGCATGATAACACTACATTAGGCATACAAAATAAATATTTACGTCAAAGTGCTTCTCACCTTAGTAAGGCGGGCTCTCTTCGTGTTGCAGGAAAACATGAATTGAGTTAAGTTGTGCTGTCAATCATTTTTAATTAAGGTGATTTTTGTTAAAAGGATGCCATAACCGAAATAATGAATTAATTTTATCAGACAATAAAGCTGAACAAAAATACGAGGTTGTTATTCTGTCACATCTGAAATCATAATTTGCCCAAGGAAAGAGTAAACAACGCACATAATCACTCGGATAACAAAAAACAACCTTGCACTAATGCATAGTAATCAGACTATAGAATTGAAAGCACAGTAAACTTACTTGGTTTCTTTCGGAGAACGGGACTTAGACCGAGAGGCGGAGCGATGTCCGTTGCGGTCTCCAGATTTGCGGGACTCCGACCTTTCCTTTGACGAACGGCGAGTGGCTGACCTGGAGCGCGACTTCGAATGACTGCGATCCCTACGCGATGTTTACATCGCACGCAACAAAATTGTAGTATATGGATTTAGTTACTTTCTAAATACAGCCCATAATAAGCATATAAAGCATCAACAATCAGTTGCAATTTTCAACACAACAACTATTAGATCTGTGGTGACCCATTTTTGTTTGCGGAATATTGCGCAAATCAGTTGCTGCAAAAATTTGTTTGACAAAAATAGGTACAGAGCCAACATAAATTCTGTTATTGGCCACTGCGAGCGCTGCGATCGATTCCTAATGGCATTAGAAAATTCGCTGGGTGCGAAGTACTAGACAGCGAATTTTCAGTTTTCTATGCTATGAAAATAATTACAAATGTGATTATTTAAATAAATCTTTATACATCTGAACAAATTTGACGTCTTCTGGCATCAATCAATAACAATCTTTCATCAGAATGCAGAGATTATAATAAATCATTCGTCACATTTGCAATTATCGGTTGCCCACTAGGTTATACTACCGATCTCTATGAGTAAATACTTACAGTTTCAAATTTTGCTCAGCACAAGTAATTACACACCTAGCCAAATGAATACTAAGGTAATTATAAACAGGTTCATGCAACATCCTAATTTTTTAATATTGGAAAATAACTTTTTTCTAGAAAACGAAAATAATATTGTATGTGCTTTCATGCTGAACAAGCTTGTAAAAATAATACCCTTGGTCAATAAGACATTTACTAATCAAATCAAAGTTGCAGTAACAGCAATCTTAATCTGTATTGGAGACCATTAGTGTTTCAGAAAACAAGTTACATTTCAGTAGTAATTGCTTGCATTTTTTTACATCTAACCAAAAATGGCTTCATACAATGGAAACAGACGCTGAGCTTGAGCTCAAATAATAAAAAGCATAAGTTAGTATTTGCTAATTATAGTAACAGACCTTCTAGTGATTACTGAGCGATCACTTAATAATTCTAAACATTTGTAACAATTTATATATTTTTACTACTCTTTCTTGACAGACACATCTGTTAAGGCTGGGACTACATGAACCAGTTCCAGCGCCGGTACGGTTCGCTGCAGCCAATCACGAGGCACTAACTTCAAGTGGGGGGAGGGCGGAAGTCCGCGGAACGCATGTTCCCGAAACCTTCAACCTTGTGATCTTCAAGGCCAGAGTGAATAGGCATTTACTGGACCCGCATGCTCCATCGTCGACCTCATCGTCGCGTACCGTCAGGGCGAGATCGAGGTCAAATGCGGGTTTAGTAGTCATTTAAAAAAATCTGATTGGCTGAACCGAACCGGCACTGGAACCGGCGTCAAGTAGTCCAAGCCTAATGTGTTAATAAAAATATATTACAAATTCCTAAAATTCAAAGGAACTTATTAATTAAAAATAACTTTATTGTGAACCACACTAAAAAGTCTGCTGTAGTACACCAGAGGCCCATACTCACTTGGAACGAGATCGCGTGCGGGATTTAGCCACGGGGCTCTTGCTCTTGGGCTGAGACTTAGAGCGGGAGTGGCTGCGAGACGAGCGGCGCGAGCGAGACCTACGTCACAAAATTATTATAGTATAACTCTCACGTGCACAATCCCCGGGAGAAGACAGAGGAACCACCTTCATCATAGGTAGTGCCCACTTTTCGCCGTAAGATTTGTTGGACAAACGTTATAGGTGGCGAGCCTATCGCCGAGAATAGTATTCTCAAAGACCCTTAGACGCCTCGTACGACACAGGAAGAGTTGGGGTGGTGCTATTCTTTATGGCCGGCACGACACGGCACAAAATTGACGTGAAAAATTTACATTTACAAACATAATTTCACGCTATATCTCTTGCGGGGTAGGCAGAAAGAATGGAGCCCCACGAATCTGTCTTGGCACGCCTCTCTTGCTTCCTCTACAGTCATTCGTTGTTTCACGTATTTTTTTAAGAAAGAGACAAATATATTCAAGTAATAGTTTATAACTTAGTAATTTTTCAACAAATTCCGTTCCTTTTTTACGAATGATTTTTTGAAATTCCATATTATTTAATATATGTAAATAATGGACAACAATAAACTACCCCATTATATATTCAAAAAAATTACTGTTAATTCTGTGAATCTCATCAACCAGCAATGCCTTCAGGTTCATAATGTTTGCTATCTCTTTAGTATGCGGACAACTCTCGTGCTTTGATCATGAGCAGATTCGTTCTAACGGTCGGAATCTCGAAAATAGATTTCCTTGCCTCAGGAACGAACCGTCTCAACGACAATACCAGAATCTACTGATTATCAATTTTATCTCGGAACACTAAGGTCATTAAGATAAATAACTTGGAAACAATTGACTATAGGTCATAATACGCAAAGCGTTGCGTAGATGGTGCCACTAGCACACTCCGTAAATTGTTATTGAAACCAATAAAATTATTTTAAGTTATGTTTAGAACAAAATCACATTTAAGTCGTACACGATATTTAAAATATTATTTAAATATTTAATACCTATTTCATTAAAATCTTCAGAATTAAAGTGCTGCACATATTTTTTGCTTGAAAATATTTAGTTACGTAATAGTACTAGTGGCGCCTCTAGTGATAAAACATTGCAGGATTATCTCCAATTAGATAAGATCACCTGGATCGACTGCGGCGACGTTCACGGGAATGGCTGCGGGAACGGCTGGACGAGGAGCGAGTGCGTCGGCGCGACGAGCGGCGGTCCTCCACTAGGCGCACACGGCGGCCGTTCAGCTCGGTGCCGTCCAGTTTCTCGATGGCTGCGCGCATATCCGAGTGGGTCGCGAACTCGACAACACTGCAAGTGGTACAATAGAGAATAAACTCTCCACCCTACCCATGCTTCTTAAAATAATATTTGGACCAGAAACCTTCTTCTAAGTCGTGTTCCTCATTTCTGAGGGTCGTGATCATTCTAAGGAATTAATCACATAGAACGACTCTCACGACGAACCATATCTATGGCATCTGCCAATACCTGAATATATTAAATATTAATACATAATTACCCCTCATTCCTGTGCTGTTTATGAGCATCAGCGTAGGTTACTTCACCGGCTTGCCGCATGTAGTCCTTGAGATCCTGCAGATTTAACAGATCATGTAAATCACTCATAAAGACAGGAGTGGGATACCATTCTCAAAAATCTTCATCAGATTATATTTTGTCGTCAAAATTATCAGACCCGAAAGATGGTAAAAATACGATATCATCATGTATAAAGTACGAAGACTTTTGAAAACGTGAATGATGTTAACCTATCCACCTAACAATGTTTGTTAAGTACAAATTGTTTCAAGGAGAGGATCTCATGAACCAAAAACGTGAATCAAGAAAGGCCTGAAAACTGCATTTCGCAACGGTTACCCACTGGTTATCATTGCCTATTGAATGTGGTTTCGCTGCATCTGTTATTTGTTCCTCGTCGTATCTGCAAACTGTCTAGATCACTTGGCTTCACAGCCTGCATCCTTCCATCATATTGGTATTTCTTCTTGTGTGATTTCATCATCTCTGATTTTCTGATATTCTAGAGCCTGTTTTTCATTTCTCGTAAGATTAGTTCCAAAAGCACGATGACGACGTACAACAACCCTCAGCAGTGGATCCACTTCCGTATTTAGCATGTAGAGGTTTCAGGTTCAACTCAACTCTTTGTTGTATTCAGCATTAGACACAGCTGCTATCAGCAATCGGCATCTTATATCTTCCGAACTTCTTAGATTGTGTTTCTCCTCTAAATTATTCTTTATAAGCAATGATCCGTAAGGTATTTACCGAATGCGAAAAACTGTTTCGGCACGTTGAAATAAAATATGTATGATTCGTTCATAATAGCAGTGTGTCTAGTAATAATAAGCATAAAGTAATATTTCAAATATGCATAAGTAGAACAAGAATTTTAATCAAGCATACCTATTATGAACGTAATTTTTCGGAAACGTAATTCTTAAGGATAAAACAATGAAATATGAATTAACGGGAGATTGCACATAAAGATAAACGGCTCCAGTTGTCTGTGCCCCCCTGTTGGCGACTTTACCTTGGCGAGTGCGCCACCGAGGGTTGTCCGGCTGCGAGGGCGGGGCGGGGGGGGATGACGTCATCACCTCATCACCAGGCTGCGCCGGGACCGAAATCCTCCTAACATCCGCTCAGACCACATCTCACACAGCGCTACATCGAGGGCTCTGGGCACGAATCGCCACCTTCTGTCGTTTTTAAAAATTATCTATAAGCTCGTAAGTAAGTTTGTAATAGGTGTAAAATTAATTACTGTTATATTATGAATGTTATGCAATGCTAACTGTATAGGGATTATAGCAACTTGTGGCAAGAAATAATTACAAAAGGAAATAGTGAAAACTACTACTTTAACAATATTTGCTATGATTTGTGTTTTATTAGTAAATGCAAAGAGAAACAAGGAGCTCTCGAAACCACTCGTGTCCGATGATCATATCATCCAGCCATCCATTGGCCCAAATTGTGAATGTGTGATTAGACGATCTTCTGCTCAGTACATATTCAGCTCAAACATTGTCATTATCTTGATAAAAACAATCAATTATAACACAATTGGGAAGTATCTTCATTTCGTTATTGCATAATCAGATTTGTAGTGTCAACATCTCTCCTTTGTTTGTGCTGTTGGTTTACTTCGTTTTTGTATTTTCATCTTGCATTTCTTACATTTTTCTTCGAGTCATCATATTTTCAACCAATTTCACTGTAGTCCATTGAGCTGCAGTTTGCCAATAAACATCAACATACGACATCCAACCTCCTCGAATAATCTTCCGCAATTACTGTGATAAAACAAGTCGCCGCGTGAGTATGCGCCAATACCATCCATTGCCAAGGTGATGATAGTTCGCCCAGCCCTCAAGTGAACGCGATGCATGTCCAGGACCCTGGGTGAGGTGATGGAATGATGATAGACCCAACGTCACTCCGGTAAGATTCTTACCTGCCAGCTTATGCGGCTAGACAGATTTTCGACAATAAGTCGATACTCCGTGCGCGTCGGCGGACCGTATCTATAATTGTAGTCACTGTGAAAACAAAAAACAGTATTAGTAATCTATTAAAAAAATTTTAATAACAGCTTTAAGTAATATGATATACTAACTTTATTTGTATGGACCCTGTCTGATTTAAATATATAATAATAATAATAATAATTTGGCATTTAAAATGGGTTTATATAATTCAATTTTACATGAGGTATTCCATTGTCTACAACCCATAACAGTCACTATTTTGAAGTTGAATCATTCAAACTTTTTTGAAATATTTTGAAAAATAGTCCAAAACTTGTTAATTATTGTTATTAACTGGTTGAAATAAATTTTTCTAACTACAAATGTGAACATTAGCAGGTACAATTAAAAATAAAATTGTGCCACATAAGTAAACTACAAGGGGTTAGTTATCAATTTCTGAACTGGGCAAATATTATCCATTACACATTACCTGTTAAGCTATGCAGTTATTCCTACATCAATTGATGTAGGAATAACTGGTAGTAGTAGTAGTAGGGTTTTTACTTACGAATTATAATAGCTGCAACATTCAAAAATAAACAAAAAATAATTGTAGCACCAACATAATCACAATCACAAACTACTATCTAAATAAGGTTCTATGTATGTATTATCTAAATACAATATATCTACAATCTACTCAGGTTTCTTAAGAATATGTTACTAAGACTAGAAATAAATAACAAGCAAATAAAACACAACAATGAACAACAAGAAACAATCTGCTAAAGAAAAACAATATATAAATGGGCCATAATATGCAAAAATTAAAAAAATGGATAAGTAATCCGTGAAACTCGTTTACTATGTAAACGGTTCTATGTGATTAATGTTGGCAAGTGAGCCTGTACGTACAGATTATTCAATCTTAGTCTACATTTTTGTATGTACTTATAAACGTGGAATAAGAATTTGCAATTGGATATTAAAATCACTTTTATGTCGATTTGCATATAATGGCCGTGGGGTGTATGTGATGATACAGACGGATCGCGTCTCGGCGGCGGGCGACGCGGCGGCGGCGGGGGCAGGTCCCGACAGCGCCACCGGTCGGAGCCCCGCGGCATGCCGCGCGCCCTCTCCACCGACACCCTACAACATAGCGACACTCACTCGTATCGCGACCTGCCGCGGTCGCGCTCGTAGTGGCGGTCGCGACGGTAGCGGTCAGCGCTGCGGTCGATGCCTCGGGCCGGCTCCACCACCACCCTGCGACACCCGTTCGGTACTGTTAGCAGCGTCCACCCCCTCCAACCTCACCGGTCCCAAACACACGTCACTCCGTCGTTACTTGTCAAAACAAATATTGCGACTTATCAATAAATACCTGCTAATATAATCTTAATAGGCTTTACTGGACTAATCGACGACAGTTAAGTACCTATTTGAGGCACATTTATTTAGACAAGTCTAATCTAAAGACCGCCTTCCATCAGGTCAGGTTTAATAGAAACTAACAATATTTGGAATAATAACAAGTAACTATGTTTGAAAATGGAGTAACATCACAATCAAACTCATAAATCTCTGACGGCATTCATTTTAAAACCAATGTTTGATTACATTTAATTTGTTGACACGATGATGTGTAATACAATGGAATGGGTGTTTAAGGTCAAAGATATTTTAAGGGGCAAAACTAGCGACACTCTCGGGAACAAGATGATTTATCCTAAATTAAGGCATTTCTTTATTTATTAAAAAATAAAGTGGACTGTAGAATTTTTCCACCCAGGTAAAGTCCATTCGCTTAAATAAGCTCGGTACACCCAAACTGATTGCGGAACTGCGGGTGTTTAAATATAGAATAAGAAATTTAATAATACACAAACGAAAGCAATCGGAAGTCTGCATTCTCTGTTATCGCGGAGGCATAATTTGACTAGCGGAATTCTACATACTGTCAACTTTTTTCATAAATGCCTCAATTTAAATGTTTTTTTTCGGGTGTGGCGCTAGTTGTACTGGGGGTACCGCCTTTAAGAAAAACACCTTTGTTCTAATAATTTACCCAACCCAACTTTTGTATGATTTTGTGATATTGTGAAATTTAAAATATTTTTGACATTCAATCATCTTCATCTCATCGCCACAAAACAATCACTCATTTAATTTTGAGAAACAATAAAATAACAAATATCAGTTCTCCATACAATTCTTGCAAATTTGTGGAGCCGGCTGATAAAGAAATAGATTAGTAAACTAAAACATATTGATATCAAAACACTAATTCTCATTTGAGAATTTTTATTTAGTTATAATATAGGTAAACTACAATTTTGGTGCGCCCACCAAATCTAAACATAACTGAGGAGCTCGTAACCTAGTTGCGAGCACGGTCCGAAAGTGATCGTGCAGGTTAAGCGACATTGGCGCGGTCGGTACCTGGATGGGTGACCGCTAGTTGGCATATTTCATCTGAGCTCCTCTGTGCCTCGGAAAGCACGTTAAGCAGTCGGTCCCGGTTGCTGTCGTTCGACAACAGTCGTTAAGCCATGTCAGAGGCCTACGAGCGGCCTGAACAACTCTGACAAATAGGTTGGCCACTAACCATACGATAAGCAAGCAACATAACTGTCACGCTCACACACACAAGATTGTGTAAGAGTGAGTGGGATGTTTCATTTAGTGATAATTGCTTCATCTTCCTCGATCAGTGTTGTTTTGTGGAATAATTGCTACATTTTCTGGCCACCCCGGAATCGATTCCATGTATGTGTAATTATATATTGTATTATTTCACCCGGTATAACGCTTACCTGACACCTAACAGCTCTTTGTCATTTAATTCATAAACAGCGTCATCTGCATCTCGATAGTCTTCAAATTCCTGCAAAATAACCAAACAAAGACTAGTCATCTAGTGAACCAAATAGTAACTTCTGTTACGTAATAATAATAAAATGCAGTTATAAAAAATAATGTTATGTCTATCAGTAATAGTAAAACTAAATATGTACTTATTTCTATTATAGAATTATTTTACTCTGTTACAATAACCTGCATACTTAACAACTAAAACACCATGTGCATGTATTCACTATCGCCAAGCAAAACACAGAACAAAGATAATTCAAAATACACAAAAACTTAGTGGCTGGCAAGAATAAATATTTCCATTATTAGATACTATAACCTATAGCGATACGCGAGTGTTATACATTTTATGTATTTTCGATGGTGTTGTTTTTAGATTGGCTTTAACCATTCTGTGGTTTGTGTTAAAGTTTATTCTTGATATAACGCTACAGTTATCAAATGATTTGCTTTTATTTGTTAATATGTAGTCTATTTCGTTTTTGTAGCTTCCGTCAGTTGATATCCAGGTCCAACAATTCTTCTCCTTCTTTTTGAATTTGGTGTATAGATTTACCAACTGGTGTTCGAAGGCTAAGTTTACCAGTTTCTCAGCATTTCTTGTTCTTTTGCCGCTACATTAAGGACCAAGTATATTTTCCTCACTTCTTTTCTTTTACCTATTTGGGCATTGAAGTCTCCCATTAAAATAAGACTTTTCAATCTTAGGTTTCTTGAAAGCTCATTTAGTTCTGCATAAAAGCTTTCAATGACCTCGTTGGATGATTCTTCCGTTGGTGAGTATATTTGTACTATAGTCCATTCATCTTTATGGGTGGTAGTATTATTTTGAGAATAGGAATACATTCGGAGACCCCATAGACTTCGACAATGTTATTTTTCAATTGTTTGTGTATCATCAACGCCGTATTGGCCAGGCATTTCTCCTTTGTGGAATAGTATAATATCGACAGTCTTCTATTTGGTCTCCCATATGCGCCTGACCTCGCTGATTCCTATAATGCTCCACTTTATATTTTCTAGTGTTATTGTTAGTTCCAATAAGTTGTCATCTATTTTCTGTGTGTGCATTGTGCTATGTGGATCTGGTTTAATGTCTGTTGGTGAATTCTGGGAGGGTTTTGGTCTAATTCCCCATGGGGATTGGGGAATATGAGATTACTTTTTGCCTGATAATTGTAGTAGTTTAGTTGATGCTAGATTTCCGGTTAGCGTATTTTAGTTGTTTTTTGTCTGTGTCTCCGCTGTTTGAGATGTTTTCAGGTTTCTCATAGCATCGAAAGAATTTACTCTTGTAAGTATAGTGGGTTGAGTCCTTTTATTTTTTTCTACATTTCCCCTGGTGATGAAGGAACTCTTTTCCTTTTTTCTTTATTTTTCTCTGGAAGTAGTTTATCTTCTATTATGAGTTTATCATATTTTAGAAATGCATATTTGCCTGAGTCTCTTTTAGTTTTGGAATTAAAGCCCTTCTAGTTTCTAGGACATCTTTTGGAAAATCTTCAGATGTGTATATTTTTAGGGAATTTATTCTTGTTTTTCAGGAGTTCCGTTTCGTTAATATTGGCAATCGCTAAACGAAATGTCCCGCTCACTCGTACATAATCTCGTATGAGTGACAGATTCATTTGGGTTTAGCTTTAAATTTGGTAGCCGATTCGATGCCAATATTTAGTTAGCTATAATAATGAGTATATGATTGGTGGGTGGGTATTACCGACAGCATAGATTACTGCATACTAAACTGTTTAGATTTTCATTAACTGTAAAACCTCCGGATCTGCTAAGTCTTGTGCATTATAAGGTTATAAGAATAGATAAAGAATACAAGTAAATATTTGTACACAACAATATTCATTCGCTTTTGCAATTAGCAATTTTAGTTTAACTGTTCGCAGTGCAATTTCAAAATTAAACACAAACTGTTTATAGGCACTTGTTAATTTCTACTGTAAAAAAGTCTTGGTTTCTATTCAATAGTGATTTAGTGATTACAGGTTTTTGCCAGGATATAAGTGTGGGAAATACATATCCAATATTTTCTATGGTATTGATCAATTTTCCAAAGGTACTTGCATTGTAGTTTTTAGTCTCATTTTTATATAATTTCTTTATATTGTTTGTGCTTTTTTTAGGTCTTCTATTAGAAATGCAGACACAACTATTCGACATGAATATGCAAAGAGGAGTCAAAGAGCCCGCTTCGTGGGACTCTTTGCATGTCCTAATGCAACTTAACATAAACTAATTATATACACCAAGTCTCAGACAATACATTTTCTAACATTTCTAAAAACTTTTTACCTCAACCCCTTAGAAACACCCCAACTGGCAATATTGTAATTTGGATTATTGCTGTGGTATTGTTTGCCACAGGGAAATAGTCAAATCCCCTAGGGCTTTGGCCAAGATTGTGGAGAACTGTTGCTTCGAGGGTCCAAGTACCTTTGGCGGTATTTAGAGGGTATGATGGGTTCACCAGGAATCTTTCCTCCATACTACCTACTCTTTAAAAAGGTAAAGGACGGTACTTACATACACTCAATATTCCCACCCCTGAAACCAATCTCATAACTCATTATATTATAAAATATAACTCATTATATTATCTCCAACCGTCACCACCGTCTCCACTGTACTGACAACCAATAATCCCCAGTTACCTAGGGCATTAGGTTATTTCCCTGAGACATATACATATATGGTGATTTAGTTGCAGTTAGAAATAATTTGGGATAATATGAGAGGGTAACTGGGAACTCACCACAAAGCCATAACCATTCTTGATCAATATGTCTCTAATTCTTCCAAATCCTTTGAAGAACTTCTCCAGATCCCGGTCTCGGACTCCAAAAGGCAAACCGCCAACATACACTCGAGAACCCACCATTTTAATCTAAATCAAAGAAATAATTATAAATTATATAATAAAGAAGTATAGTACCAGTAGTACCTACGTAATTTACAAGTGCATTTTATCTTTCTGTACTTACTGCGTTGCTCATTTGATAACAACAAGGAAGAAGGATAGTATGAAATAGAAATCGGTAATATATAAATTACTTGGTAGGTACCTACTTGGTACTGCTCAAGAACGGCCATTTGGCCGTTCGGATTATATTATAAGTGCGCGTGTGCACTACACAGTATTTTACCGGATTCGCCATTTGCCGAACGGAATACTTCTATCTGCTTGGCTATTTTATTCTTTCTAATTTTTTTAACTAATTAGGTACCTCGATATCGTCCGGCAAATGATGGATCTGGTAAAATACCGTGTAGTGCACACGCGCCCTAAGAATGATAATTACAAAACAACATAATGTACCTACAAACAAATGATGACGATAGATTTGACTAGCAACCTACCAATTTACGTCAACAAAATTGATTTCAAAAGGGGGACAGACTAAGAAAAGCTTCTACTGAAACTGATTTTGTACTGACGATAACATTTTAACACCAATTCAGAGACAGACCAAGCCACGGCGGTCGTGAACAATATGGCGGATGGCGTGTAGCCTTGTGGTTGACGCCTTGGAGGGCAGCAAAGCAACACGACACTGTACACGATTGTTACAATAATAAATCTTACCTTATTTGTTGTTACAGAACAACAAATTGCAAAATTAACTTCTTTCAAACAGTTTACGAAAAAAAAACTACATTAATCAATTAGATAAACGAAGAACACGTGCAAACACCACACAAGCGCCACCTTTTTTGAAACCGGAAATGGAAGTTTTTTTTAACGATGCTTCATAGAGACGCGCAACAAATATGAAGCAAGCGCTCGTATTTACCGGTTTTTGTTTCACAGTTCGGTTCATTATCACAGTGGAGTTTTCTCCCGCGCTTTTGTCGCGTCCACGCCAGCTTTTTTTCATTGTCTTGCAAATTGTTTTACAGTAGTGCTTTTCAAGTAAGAATGGTATTTTTTATTCGAAGAACGTCTACAAAATGTGATTAATGTATGGGACAATGAAGTAAAGTCAAATAAGACGCTGCACCCCGATCCGTACTTTGCTGGATTTTAAAGAGCCATACTGCGTCCGGGACGCCTTCTTCTTTGGTTCAGATGGTGCAGAAGCGTGGAAGATTCTCCCAGATAGCATTGAAATGTGTCACACCAGCATTTTAATGAAGACTTGCAAGAGTTGTTTACATCAGACATGGCTGTATGGGCTCAGTTCCCTTTGCCTTAAAAGAAAAACAACAATCATTATCACAGTGTTCATTATTAACTACTACCCTCTTCTTCTTCTTCAATTTAAGAGCTATGCTCTTGTCGGTGTAGTAAACGCCACTGTGTCCTGTCTAGGGCCCTTTCCTTGACCTCCTTATACGACGCAACGCCAGCCTTCTCTTTGATTTGATCGAAGTAGCTTATTCTCGGTCTTCCTCTTCCCCGCTTGCCTTCAACTTTTCCTTCTATAAGGTTTCTTATGTATTCGTCGTGTCGTATAAGGTGGCCCACCATATTTCCCCTTCTATTTTCAATAGCCTTTAAGATGTTTCTCTTTTCTTTTACTCTCGTCAGTACCTCTTCATTTGTCACTCTCTCTGTCCAGCTTATCCTTTCCATCCTCCTCCAACACCACATCTCAAACGCCTCTAAATATTGTCTATCTCTCTGAGTCATGGTCCAAGTTTCGCGTCCGTAAAGGGCTATGCTCCACACAAAAGATTTAACAAATTTCTTTTTCACAGATTTGGATATTTTAGATCGGAATATGTGTTTTTTGTTGTTAAATGCTTGTTTGGCTATTGAAATTCTGGTTCTAATATCGGGCGTGCATCGCGAATCCGTTGTGATAATACTTCCTAAATATTTAAAACTTTTCACCTCTTCGACTATTTTATTATCCAGTTTAATAGGTCTATTTTTGGAGTCTATTGTTTTTGTCGTTGTGAGGGTCTTGGTTTTCTTAACGTTGATACTACCCTGTAGAACAAATAATGAGAACCTTAGATGAAAGAAAAAAAATCTTCCTCCCCTTTTCATCCCGAATAGGGGCGGCCGTTCGTTCCTTCATAAGATATTTTTTTCGATAAAATCGACGATATCGATTAATCATGAAGGTGGCGCTAACTGTTTCCTGTTTTTTCGTTTCTTTTCAATGTGGTATCGATTCCGAATCGCCTTTTGCGTTGATCGCTAACGAAACGTCTCTTTCTTTTTAGTAGGTACCTAAGGGTTTCCGTATTATTGCAAAAGGCAAAGGGATCCGAACCCACACAGCCATGTCTTTCGTGAATAATTTTCTTCATTAAGATGTTGGTGTGACTCATTTCAATGCTATCTAGGAGAATCTGCCGCGCCTCTGTACGATCCAAACCAAAGAAAAAACGTCCCGGACGCAGTATGGCTCTTTAAAATTATAGTTATAGTTTAATGTGAAATGTTAATTAATAATTTGTAAACGAATAATTTTTTTTCTATTTTCAAAAACAAGCTAAGTACGGATCGGGCAACAACGTCTTTTTTTAACTTTATTTCACTGTTTCACACACTGTTCACATCATACGGACGTTTTTCAAATAAAATACGCCGTTTTTATAGTAAAAAAGATCAAAAAAATATAGAAATTAAGTCAAGCATCCATTCAGCGCAAAAGCGCGGCAAACACGCACGAAGCGTCTCGCTGACTCGATGACAATGGCCTCGATTCTCGAGGGATGATCGCCAAATCTATATCGATAGGTAGGTAGCTACAGTTATAATAAATGAAACCAAACGTGACTTGATCGTGAAGGATGCTATTGGATTTAAAAATATTGTCGAAATTAGCACAACATTATTGCAATAAAATGTAAACAACGTTCAAATAAACAACCACCAGTTAAAAAATATAATGCGTTCACTCACTGTTCTATCCATTTCGATCGACTTACCGCTCGACAAAGCGATGTCGAGTGCCAGTAGGCGATTCTTGCACTTTCGACTTAATCTTGAAAGAGACATTTGCCGCAAAAAAAATGGCGGATGTCGATTGATACAGCTTTTTGTTATTCTCGATATGTCGAGTTCGACATATGTCTACTGCTAGCAATAGACATGCAAAGAGTGGTCGCGGCACTCGACATCGCTATGTCGAGCGCTAAGTCTATCGAAATGGATTGAAAAGTGAGCGAACGCATTTTTTTAAATGGTGGTCGTTTATTAGAACGTTGTTTACATTTTATTGCAATAATGTTGTGCTAACTTCGGCAATATTTTTAAATCCAATCGCATCCTTAATTCATATAAATGTTTTTGAAATATTGTTATATTTAATTGTAGATATAGATTTTTTATTTTATTGTAGACTTTGTTTATAATTTTACGATTTTATTTTTGCATTTAATGTATAGGATTATGCAATCTAGCTCAGTTTGTAAAAAAGTAAAAACCGTGTATTCAACCAATATACAATCGAAATATGGTTGATATCACATAAATAAAACATTTATCTACTATATTACATCGAGATACAAAAGAAATATTTCAAGATCATGCATATTTATTTGGATTTAAAAAGCCCTCGACCAAAACTATGATATCATTTTAAATGCTTGTACGAATTATGATGAAATTAAGATGAGTACTTAAATAAGTAGGTAGGTACTTAAATTTCGTTAAAATATGTATTCATTATTATTAATTTGAATAAAATGACGTTATGTTGAAGTTATGCGCCCCAATACACGCATACATTACAACAATTAAAACTAAAAAAATATATTAAATTAGAGCCGTTTTTGTTGTTCTCGATTATAATTCCAACATAATCGGTGAAACAGAACGTTTTTCTACGTCGAATGACATCCGTCGACATTTATGTCGATCGAGATTGAGAATACGACTTTCAGGTAACACTCGACTTTTTCAGTAAACATTTTACTTTCAACTTATGTCGATGATAGAGATTTGTCGAACTCTGCAAGAATTGCCTTCCAGTGACCACACTTTGCTAGCAGTAGAGATATGTCGAACTCGACATATCGAGAATAACCAAAAGCTGTATCAATCGACATCCGCCATTTTTTTTGCGACAAATTTCGCTTTCAAGATTAAGTCGAATGTGTGAGAATTGCCTTCCTGTCTGTCTGACAACCCAAATTCAAACATATCAATCAATGTCCACAGACTATGAAATGTAGGCCTGGACCTTCCAATCACAAAGCAAGTGGGGGGAGGGCGGACTGCATGAGATTGGTTGCGGATTGAAACGGGCTGGAACCGGATACGTGTAGTCATCGCCTTCCAGGAAGGCAATTCTCGCACATTCGACTTAATATCGAAAGAGACATACGTCTCAAATAAATGGCGGATGTCGATTAACTTCGGCAATATTTTAAAATCCAATCGCATGCTCACATTGTATGTTTTTGAAATATTTTTATATTTCATTGTAAATATAGCCGGTGACAGACATCGCAAGCAGCGATGTCACCGGCGTACGAGGGCCATACCATGAGATCACTTGTCTCGTTTCTTATTACCGGACGCCCACATGAATTTAAGGATGCGACTGTAAAAAGGGTTAATATAAAATAAATGACAACTTAAATGATAAAGAGGCTTGGTCCTAAATTCAGCTCCAGCTCTGCATATTGTGTACATACTCGTTTATGAGATATATTTATTTCAAAAGATGTGCTGCTGCAAGTTTCTTGTGCCGCTTCTTTACTTTCAGCTATTGCACCTTACGAAGCGGTGGTAGAGTAAAAAGAATGTTGTAAAAATTTGTGGCGACGCACGACGCGCGCCACTACGATACAGTACCTACTCACATCGGCGTAGAACGCGCTATCGAAATTTTCCTGGGACTTCGTATATATACGAGTTCCAAACATCCATAGTTGGACCAGGACATATGGTCACCAGGCACACACCAACCATCACCCACCACCAACCAGGCAACACCCGCGGACAGTCTCGCGTCTGCGTTGGCTCTGTCCGGACGCTCGCCGGAGCAAAGATTTCGAAATTCACCCTATGCACCACTAGTCCTACTATTTATATGCGCTGGTTCATGCCGCAGATAGTCTAAAATCGTTCTCAACTCGCGTTTGACCATATTTTCGGTACTATTTTCCGATTTCTGTAAACGATGGCCCACTAATTTTTTTTCTGGATCCGCCCATTCTAGCACCTAAGGTGGCCGTTCTATATCAAGATAAGAGTAGGTATATAAAAGCATTTAACACAAAATTACATACCTACCCTAATTACCCTACATGATGTGATTAAATGTTGAAAATAAAACATACACAGTAAATCTTATATCCATTTTTATTTCCATTCCAAAAAGCCAACATGCTAATAAGCAACGATTCCTTAATACGCTCTAGTCTTGCAAAGAACAAAAATTAAATGCACTTTCATAGCATGTCTTATTCTTTCAATGACCTAGTTTAAAACTAATGCCAGAATCGCACGATATTACTATACCACTCTTGATTACCATTACTTTCTCAAAGTTTGAAACCTTAGCTTATGGTCATTATAAAACTATTAATATGTCTGATAGTAATGTTCTGATTTTATATTGTACCATTATAGAAATAAAGATAAGACCTACTGTGCTATAAAGTGTATGTGTGTATAAAGGAAACGGGCGCACGCGGTGGTTGAATATCCATTGCTTACTATGAAATTAAAAGGTCAGCAAAAGAACAAGATATCCAGCAATGTCCGTCATTCACGCATAAAGGACCACTTTTGTGTCTAAATGCGGAACCAGGAGGCCAACAACCTAACGTCATTATCGAATCGCCCGCGCTGTGTGTACACTTTGTACAGCGTTGACCCGTGCCAAAAATATCCGTATAACCACATGAGAAATTTTTGCGAGGTCGAGCTCCGCGTATGGCGAAGCCCGAAGCGGCTCTCGGCCTTCAGGCGCCGCAGACGGAGCCTAAAAATCTAGTATTTGTCTATAATGGTATAAAATAGGTCTTTTGCGGTATAGCAAAAAGTGCAATCCTCTAGTAATATTTAAAAGAAATATGACACACTAATAGCGGCATAGACTGCCTTATATGAAATTATAGAATGCTTAGAAACCTTCATTGTGGTTTTATGTGTGAGTACCTTAATTGCAAAAGTTCAAACAAATTTCCGTCAGAAAGTTACAAACAAACCACAATGAAAGTCCGTTTAATACTAATTTTACATTCCTAATTAGAATGCGCCACACACTACAGTCACACTTAAGGCAGTTATTTATTACAGAAAATTACATTAGTACTGAATCTGGGAGTACAATGAATTTAAAAAGTACTAATATTACTATACTAATCCAAATGCACATCTCTTGTACCAAACGTTTTGACAGTGAAAATATTGAAATGGACAATAGTCACTCTACTTATTAATTCCATATAGAATTATATTTGTCATTTAATTCAGGGACATATGCAAATTCATAAATACATTAGTAGATGGTTAACATTAATTAGATTAGTAGTTTCCTACTAAAATGTAATAGGTAACGGGAGTAATTCTGAAAGTTATAGAACCGCATACTTAAGAGGCACTTTATAAAAAATATAGTTTATAAAAGATGTAATAAGTAGTTTTGTTATAAATATTTATATAATATAACACTGTTCAATATGATTATTCACAGTTTTATAGACGACAAGAAGTTTGATCTATATTTTAAGGGATATGCGGAATCTTTAATTTCATAATGGCTAAATATAGGTAGAGTCGTTTACATTACTATAATGTATTCAGAAAAATTATACAAGTATTTTACTAAGTGTCATAATTAAATGGAACATCATAATGTTATTAGTCAGTCTTTCTAGGTATTCAGGTAGGTAAGGCCACATTTATCAAAATTATACAAGTGATTATAAGATAATAGGTTTTTAGTTTAGGAATCAATATTAATAGCGAAATGCTCACCATGGGTATGTCTACAATAATTTAGCTAATAAGTGTAGGTATATATTTATTAATATAAATACATATAATAAACAATTGGAAAAATAAAATATATAAGTAATTAAATAGATTTAATATAATACTTCCCATTGTATTGTACCCTTGTGTTGTAAGAGCCAGTGTCATTTCTTTCTATGTAATAAATATAATGATATTAATAATTGAAACAAGAAAAGAATTATAAATATTATTTGTAAGCACAGTGAGCTTATTCTTTATATTCTACTGACGATATACCTGTTGCACTGAGCGCATTCTTACCTATTTTAAGTAACTTATTTAATAATTGTACTAAAATAGGCATGCTACTAGTCTACATACAAACTTAAGTTTGTCAAATTGTTAGTTAATAATTCTAAAACATAAGAGCTAACTAGTTTGAACTTCATCTGATACAGATGATTAGTTTTTGGAACACTTTAATTGAACTTTTCTATGAGCAATTTTTTTGAATTTTTATATTTACTAATTAGGGTATCAGAGAATTTAATTGTTGTTTAAACGCTCTATCTAATCTTTCATTAACCTTCTTAGTTATTGTGTAATAATCAACTCAGATTCTCAGTTATTATATCAGATTGTATGATTCAATTCAAAGTTTTAAAAAAATTGTTTCGGAACAGGTCAATCAATGTACCTAAGCGTAAAAATGTCAATACGTCGTGTTATAATTTTTTTTTTTACTTTTTTCTATCTTCCACTACCACATAATGTCAGGTTAGTCACAACATTAGTCAACAGCAACACCTTTTCCTCTGCTAGTCAAAGTAAATCATTTATAAATAGTATGTTAGTAAACATAATATAATAAAAGTATTGCTTAATGCAACTCGCAATGAAGTGTCGCCGTTTCATCAATAACTCATCTCGTAATTTCCACCAACCACCTAGGCCTTGCAAAAGAAATGGACGTTCGATAAATCCCGTCGCCATTATCCAAAGAAAACGTCATCCAATTCTAAACAATCTCGTCACTCGCAGAATTATAAATTGAACCTTGTTAATTGCCACCGAAGAGAAAGGTTTCTCAAAAGTCATATCCTTGTATGAATAGTTAAACATTTAACTGCTAGTTGTTTAGTTATTAATCCTGTACAACATAGATTCAGACTGGGGGTGGTCCGCGGACGTAGCGGAGTTGTGGGGTGAGAGTGTGTGCGAGGGAGTTGAGGGCATCGCAGCAGCGCGGGCGCTCGACCAGCCAGGCTGCCAGCAGCAGTGCCACGAGACACAGCTGGATGGGCAGCGAGGAGCGCAGCACGCGCCACAGCCATCCACCCCGCGGGCTGTAGTCCGGGTCTCCTGCGCCCGTCTTGTTCCCCGTTACCGCGCTGATGTTGTTGTCCCTGTTGAACAATATATAATTGCTTTCGTTTATCTCCGCTAATAAGGTAGTTTCCAAGTATGAAATATTAAATACATTTCTTAAAAATTATGTAATAGTTATAAATTGATGGTCATATGTGAAAACAGAATTAAAATTCGTTGAAAAATAAAGTAGCTACAGGCAATCAAAAATCAGAACGGTAGAAAGAAACGGCAATAAGTATTATGACGTCAGTGTTCCCTAGCGCCATACAAGCAGGTCTTGGCTTCATATAAAGGACTGTTTTGCTAAAAAAGGCCAGAACATCTCTGAAATATAAAAAAAATAGGTAAATACCGTATTCCTTAATAAACGCAAGGATTTATTGCTTTCTTCTGGAACTATATATATGTTTATTAAACAGGTACGTACGACCGATCCTTTACTGGCGCACAAGGCCTGAGGCTTATGCCAGTATTATGTATTAAGAAACGTATTCTTTTTAATTAAATAATGAAAAAAAATATTTGAATGTTGCTTTCACGAAGCAACAATCCTTGTAATTACAAGTCTAAAATGACAACACTGACGCTGTTTTGATATGGGACAAAAAAGTTTATAAAAATTCTTTGGTATTGCCAATTTAGACGTGTTAAGGTTTGTTGTTTCATAATCTGGGGTCCTGGAACCTAGCACAGTGGCCACTTTATCAGCTGAATCGCTGTAAAATTAGTTTCTACAAATTATAAAAAGCCTGGAGACAGAGGAAATCTTAAAATTCATGGACTACTCGTATTTTTTGCCACAATACTGCATGATAAAGTACACTTATGCGTTTGTTGTAGGAAGCGTTTTTTTTAAAATCTCATTTAAACATACTCTGTACTTTTCTACGTTTTTTATCCAGAAAGAGACGTCTAGATAGACATAATTTTTAACTCTTCTTTCAATTGGGCGATCGGCGGTAGGATTTTTGGTACAAATGTTAATAGAAATTCTATGGAGGAATAGTAAATGTTTGATTTGAAATGGTTGAACTTACTTTTCTTCCTCAATTTTATAGTCAGGAATATTTTGTTCCACTAAAGCCCGACAAGATTCTTGCAAGCTGCGCACTTCATTCTCTGTTTGTTCCATACGCTGTAAAGAGAAAAGAGTAATTTCTATTTCATAGCATCAAAATATGTAATATATAACATAAAATGATTAGATGGAAGTAATACTCTACTCTAAGGAATCTATAGTACCTACTAATACTAACAAAATCACCATTTTGTATGGGAAAATGTCAGTGATAGAACCTGATGTTCAAAATCAAAGTGTGACTTTTCTTATAAATAACAGTAAATGAAAAATCTTTGGCTTATAATCACGGAAGATCCACTGTTTCCAGATCATCACCAGATCCTCAAAAAGCAGCCGAATGCCGTTTCTGACGTTGTACGAATTTCGATCTGACATGGCTAAGAACATTCTCGACCAAATTCTCTTTCACCACCAACTGGTGGTGAAATTGGTGGCGAGATGGTCCGGAACGGATTCATCGGTGTTCAGATATGAAGCCACAGACAGACATACGCGTCAAACTTCTCATCTCATTAGCCTATTAAAGTCCCCACTATTGGGGCACAGGGGGAGGCCCTTGTACAAGGAGGTTACGGGCCATGATGCACCGAGCGAGCCTAGTGTCAATTGGTGGATTTCATATGCCTGCTGAACATTTTTATTTCCTCAGACATGCAGGATTCCTCACGTTGTTTTCCTTCATCGTTAGAGTAGTCGGTAAATGTATGTAAATCTTCGAAAAAAAAACGAATAACTCATTGGTACATGACACTGCATGGTTTCGAGCCCAGACCTTCTGCATGGGAGCCCGATGTCCTAGCCACTAGCCCACCGACGCGCTCAAACTACCTTAAGTAAGTACCTTAGCAATAGCCCTATGGGCTGGCGAGTTGGGAGCCAAGGCGGCCTGAAGACGACGCGCTAGTTCTCGCAGCGCGCTTAAGCGCCTAGCGCGACCACCGGCGCCTTCGCTGTCACCATCCGATATACCCGAGTCCGACAGGGAGTCGCATGTAGACCCACCCTAGAACAAAATAGGTTTAAATATAGACATATCTTTACCATCATAGGTAGATAGATCCCACTTTTCGCCGTAAGATTGGTGGACAAACGTGATAGGTGGCGAAATTATCGCCGTCCACTAGGTCTAGAATAGTAGCCACTAGACACTTAGGCGCTTCGTACGACAACCACGGGAAGAGTTGGGGTGGTGCTATTCTTTATGGCCGGCACGACACGGCACGGCACGGATGTTTAAATATAAATTGCGTAAATGGTGCTATGAAAAAGCATAATATAGTGTCACTAAGCACTTCAGTGCTCGAGTATAGATGTAATTTCTCTTGGCTTCACAACAACAATGTTGAAATTTTTCATCCGCGAGTAGGATCTGAACCTGCGACTGCCGATTCGTGGCAATGCTCTGATATATCGTGGTCCAACAAGCTGGCATCTAATATTCATCAAGCATTTCCCGGATTCATAGTTATATGTTGACCGAGGTTACTTGGGTTTTGGAACTTTATATTTTTTGGGGTAAAAAATATAAGAACTGCGTCATCCGGATTTGGCTGGGTTCATTGTTAGTTTTTTTTCGTATACTTAATGTCCATGGTTACTTGAGTAGCCCACGGGAACCCGACACTTTCCCGGCTTAAAAAGTATCTCGTATCTTTCTCCGGATCTTAAACAACTTGTATATGCAAAACATTCAAATCACGGTTGAGCCGTTTGGGCGTGAGAAGCTAACAAATAAACTAGGCGGATTTTTAGTATTTATGAAATGGGTAGGGATCAAGTGTATGTAGCAGTCATAGCAGGAATCTATACTTCGATTAAATAATAATACTGTATCGTGAAGATACTTCACAGTTTTTTCGTATCCAAGCAAATTACCTTCTTTTTTTCTACAAGAGAAGCAGCGAGCTGCCGAATTTGTGCTGCGACTTCGCCCTGATCACCCAAAGCTGTGCCGCGGTCACGTAACGACTGCAAAGTAGCCAAGTCTCCTCTCAAAGCGCCTTGAAGTTCACGTAGAGCATTCTCCCATTCGGCCCAAGCGGATACCGCTTTTTCTAGCGAAAGGAGTTCGTTTGAAGTGCTGTAAAAATACAGTCAGTTATAATTTTTGAACTTTGCTGTTTGTATGTTAGACACTTAGAATCAAAATCAATTATTTTTCTATTGTACCTTTATAGTACATTTTTACAAATTTATTTTTTTACACTACCACCGCTTCGTAAGTTGCTATAGTTGAAAGAAAAGAAGCAGCGCAAGAAACAATCAGCAGCACATCTTTTGAAATAAATATAGTCGTTTATTTTAATAACCCTTTTTACATAAGGTCTGTCTTTTGTTGGTCTTAGAGATTAATTATTCTTCTTAGGTCTCGTTTATGGAGACGCGGATCCAAGTGCGGCGGGCGCGTGATGCAGAGCGTTGATCGTGAAGCGGTACGTATTCTCCGTTTATGCTGAGCCCTTAAGCGGATACAGTATCCCTCAGTAATACGGCGCTCGCAAATCCGGTCACAATCCGGTCTTTTTCGAATCAGCTCTCCCGCTTAGTAATCCGGTAGTTTACACATTAAACTGCTGGATTATAGAGCGGGGCAGCGTATAGGCAGATTGTATTTTTTTGTTTTGAAGTTTTGATGTGCAACATGATAATAATACACAACCTATTATCAATATTAATTAATAATATTACTAATTTTTATGTGGAACCTATAATAATAAAGATTTTTACTATGATAGAATTATTTCCTATACAAATCCAATAATCCGGCATTTTCAGTCAAATGTGCGTGCCGGATTACCGAGCGCCTACTGTACCTTAAGCATTCTACAGTGCGTCAAAAAGGGTAGACAGTTATTTCACGCGGAACTAAGATTTTTACAATACGTTTTGACAGTGGCTCCCTTATTTATTGTCGACTTTTTCTTTGACTCACTGTATGTACAAATACGATTTTAAAGTGGCGGCCACACTCACCGCTGGTGTGCGTCGTCCCACGCAGCCAACAACGCTGACAAGTCCGCAGCCAGGCCGCTGTCGTCAGATTCCATCTCGCCCAGGGCTCGGCGCACGGACACAGTCAGTTTCAGCATAGATACTTTGCATTCTAAAAGGCGGGATAAACGCTCCTGCGAAGACCAATAATCGATTGAATTTCATACTTACTCGTACATGGAACACAAGGGTTTTTATAAAAGATTTTGTAATGCAAATAAAGGCGCCACTTAGTCCGATTTCTGTGGATCATCGGAGAATTAAGATTTTCTTACATAGTCCTGACAGGCGAAAAGTGTTTTTAAGCTACGCGTCCATTGCGTCGTCATCGCAGCGTACGCTGCAAACTGATTAGTTGCTTTGCATTGATTTCTATGCCTATGTAACAGCGTTCACTAGGATCGGTAAATCCGGGCCGGACGTCAGCATTTTCGTTCGTTCGTACTATACCAATAAATACCGTCACTCCGTTCGCAGCGTACCTTCGCTGTGATGACAACGCAATGATCGCGGAGCTTAAAACCCTTTTAGTCCTGTCGGATGTTGGACAGTTTCATAAGAATCCTTGCACTTCGAGCAAAGAATGCGACAATTTACACACGATACCATGTTCCAGACCAATTATCGAGCAGGTGTTACATAAAAGGAATTAATTACCTATATCCTATGTAAATGAGAATGGCGCTAGTATTACTACAGACAGAGTCAAATGAACGAGCATGTTGATAGATATCTTATAACTTATCTTATGACAGGGAGCCAGGGATAACCCCAGCGGCACTTCGACCCTTAGGGATCTTTTGTACTCATGTTGATAGATACCTTGAGTTCCTCAATCCTCCTGTTGAGTTGGGCCCTGGTGTGCGGCTGTGGTGCGCAGTCGCCAGGCTCGCATATGTCGTCCAGGGTCTCGCGGAGGGCAGTCATTTCGCGACGCAAGCGCCGGGCTCCGCCGCGCCTTGTGGCGGCCGCGCGCAGCGCCGACCATCGCGCTGAGACGGCTAGTGAGACAGAAGATTCATGTTGGTATTTCAACGGAAAAATATTAACACAGTTTAGAAACAATGAGTGCAAAATACGTGTTAATGGATAGGCCTTAAAAGTGCTCTGTAAGACCTATCCATGTTATGATCGCATTCGTCCAGGGATGTAAACGACTATCTATAATTCCGATAACTTTTTATAATGCACAAAGTTGACTAAAATACCTGCAAAGTCAAAACAAAGACCTTAGAGACTCAGGTTGCTTCAGAGCCATAATCGGCAGTAAAGAGAAAAATCCTTCCTGCGTTAGAAATCATCTTTCCATTTGAAAAGAGTTTAGACAGTTTTCTGGCACAAATCTTTGGTAAACAAACTTGTATATCAAACATTTTTGATAGTGTAAGATACTACCGATGTTCAAACAACTTTAAAAGCATTTGGCTCACTGGCATTAAACCAACAATATAGTAGGTACATAACATACTAGCTGGTACAGTATACATACATTAACCCAGTAACTGATATACACTGACATTAGTGCATCAGCTGACCCAGATGCCGTGTAACAAACCCAGACGCATCAGTTGCACGTAAACAAGGGTACTTTAACGGTACTCCTTCGTATACGGAGAAATAGAGGGTTTTGTAACACGATGGTGCCTTCGCAGAACATCGCTACCACCCATGTGACAGTGTTAAGTTAACCGGATTGCTTTTATAACTACTTAAGTATAATTAGCTATTCCATATATCTTTCTTTACCACTACATAAAGTACCTAATAAACATAAATAACTTCAAATTAGATAATTCATTGACCCATTTTGGAGCGAAATTAATTAAACTCCGTTTTAAACTTATACAAACAGCGCAGAAATAGATATAGTTGACAGAAACGAAAATAGTCGCGCCTCTGATTATATTTTTACCATTGAAAAAATACGATATGGCAGCGCTTTATTTATATTATGTAAGATGAAGCAACTATAATATCTAATACATTTCCTTACGTATCTACTGGCTTTAAGTTCATAGCGGTTCCACATTATTATTGCAAATGTTGGAATTGAGCTTTTTGTAATTTTGCAGAGGCCACTCTTTCAAAAAAAACCTCTAGGTTATTCTAGAATATATCACAAGTTCAGTTATTATTTTTGAAAACAAAGTATTTAGAGCAAGACTTTGTAAGCGAGTGACGCGTAACTTGTATTTCCACTGTCAAAACTAAAACAGGTATCTATTATCAACTCGCTTTAAGGATAACTTTGATATTGAAAGTGCCAACATTCGTTTTATTGAAAAGTTATAGGTACATATAATTATTGTAAGGTATTTGGAAGTGCAAAACTGGGAAGACTAACTAAATAAAAGCTCTGGAGTTCAGCATACCGTGTTATAGTTCGAGCACATCTTCGTCGTAAAATGTTTGTAAATCTGAATAGAAGGATGCGTCCAGCGAGTGCGTGCGTCTAAAATAGCGCCCTAAATGTCATTGGGTCCATGAACTTGTCTGTGTGATCCTAGTACACATAAATCTACTAATTTATTACCAGAGTCAATGACTTCATATTCACGTTATTACGCGAAATATCTTGACGGACGGATGTGCCTACTATTTTATGTATAGACAATGTAAAAATATTGACAACAAGAATACTTTTACAGTTATAGTGAACATTAAATCTGAATAAATTAGAAAACTAAACTTTCTTACTTAATTTTAGTTCACCAAATCATCGGTGCATCGTTTGTCCGAAAGTTGGTAGTGTTATAGTTTCATGAGCATCGTTCCGCCATGAACAAAACGATGGGCAAGCAATTTGCATCACGGAACGGAACCATCGGAACTTGACGGAAACCAATTTGCTAACCGAAGCAGCCGTCACTCAAATTCAACAAGCTATTACTGCTTCCCTTTCGGGTTGTGGATGATTTGCGAAGTGGAACGAACCCAGTCGAGCACTAAACTGGGTTTCACCTACCTACCTATACATACTTATATGTATCAAATTAATAGAAGTCCTAGACATGATTTATACTTCTGAGAATAGTTTATACAGGGTGTAATAAAATGATTATGATGTTAATCAGCCCGCACCCAAAAGGAGTCGCAAAGGTGGACGACTTACAAATAAAATAACCAAAGTTGGTTTCGTTGTTTTCATTTACTACCAACACAAATACAAGATAAAGTCGTAAAATACTTGTAGCACGGCTTTCGAAAATAAATATATCTCTTCGATGTGTGGAAAAACTGGTCATTACAACACACGACAACCTCACATCCTCAGGCGTGGTGAAAGCAAAGGAATTGTATAAGTTAGCGATTACTATGCGTAAGCCGCATTTTATGAGCTATACAGGATAGGTTGTTTTCTATGAAGGAAATATTTGTCGCCAATAGTATCGACTCCTTTAGTGGTATGGTAATTGTAAGTTTGTAAAATGTATAATTAGTTTAATGATAATAATCTAGATGTAAGTTTTCAGGAAACACTATAGTCCAAAAGAAGAACTAAACGACTTTAGAAATTACGGATTTCTATAACCATGTTAACGAATTTTTTTAATTTTATTATATAATCTTGATTTGAAGTTTCTTAAGCGATCAAAATAAATGTAGGAAACATTTATAAAACAATAGCTGTAGGTAGGTTACTTACCAACATAAATCATGTTAAAACATATTAAATTTTACATTAAAAATCACTAAAATCTTATTTAGAATATCACTCGACTCGATACCTGGGTAATGCAGGACGTAGTTGCAATCCATTACGGAACTGTCAACTTGATCATGCGCAGGAGTCGACGAGGCGGCAAGGTCAAAACTGCAAGACTAGCTTAGGCTAGAGCTACACTGAACGAACGATTTCCGTCCCTGATAACAAGTGACATATTTAGTTGGTAGCGCGGGTACTTATACCTATCGCAAATTCTAAATTTACGACTTAAATATATAGAAATGCTTTTTCAGAAGAAGAAGGTACTGTAGAATGCCGCCAATCTCTCTTTGCGACATGCCTGATGTACTGTATACTCGTATGTGTATGATCCATGCATGAATAGCCCGGACAATTCGCAAGTACCTATACAGCGGCAGCGTAGCGAATGCAAGGTGACCCCGATGTGACAAGAGCGGTGATAGTTACCAGTTTATAAATTCGTGTCCACTTCTCACGGGTATTGATAACAAACACGAGTAAATAAAAATAGTTTTTAATATTATAAATTATATTCAATTCTAAAAACTATTAATATATATATTAATTCTAAAATAGTATTTAATATTATAAATTATATTCAATTCTAAAAACTATTAATATATATATTAATTCTAAAATAGTATTTAATATAGTACTATGTAACCTAGAAGTTCTTATACAAAGTTTTTGCGCAAGCCGTAACCTTAAAAGTTAATAAAAGCACCAAAAAATTTGTACTTAAAATAGGTACAATTAAAACTAGCTACACGATACAGCGCTCAAATGGTAGAAGTAAGAACTTAAATGAAATTAATGAAACATTGGTGAAAACTGTGGATACGACGATGGTAATTATTCAATATACTCGTAGATCAGCGTTTTTGTGAATATATATTTTATAAGTTTACAAATAAACTACTGAACTTACTACTTAGGGCGCCACGAATATCTACTCGTATATTGGAATGCCTCTTTTGCTTTCTCTAGTCATTCGTCGCTTACGCCCGCCGTTGGGGTCATGTATTGCTATATACACCGTGTTTTTTGGTTATGCATTAACTTCGTCACTCTACTCAGAACACCGAAGTAGTAATTTTCCCTATTGTCACATTTTTAAATGTCGATAAATTTTTTTATTGAATTTTCATACAAACTAAATATCTAGCTTTAAATTAACCAGTATGCCACTCTTTACCCGAGCTGGCAACGTCGCATTTTGAATAATTTGACAATCATAACATAAGGTTATTCATGACATGTGCAAACGAAAGGCAAATAGTTTGATAGAGTGTAGTTTCAGGTTTTCTTAAGTACATAAATTAAGACCCATACTCATTGTATAAATCAATTTAATTAAATTCAGTATATTAAAATAGCAAATAACTCGAAAATGAAGCGATTTAGAGGTCCACTTCCTTTGTCGAATATGTTAAGTAAAAGCTACATAAGTGTTTGGCAAAGTTAATGCATATCTTCAGAAACACCTTGTATAAGCACTCTGCCGATCTGATCTGATAGTAAAACACTTATTTTATTATAAGTTGACGTCTTTACTAATTAAAAATGGTTCCAACATGCAAGCATTAACAGTATATTAATCCGTCATTCCTATTAGGCCAAAAGATCAAACCGGAACTTGGTGCGTGAATGAAATTATCAATGACATAATAGCTTGAATCACGTAAGCGTCTTACGATTCAGAATGAACTACCGTTAACACATATAAAATCTAATTATAATAGCCATAACTTACTATCGACATAAAGTTATGTAATCCTTAATCAAAGTTTAATCTAGGAAGGTAGTTGTAGGGCTTGACTGGACATGTAAATGATAGCAAAAGAAGTTTATGTTTTTGCTAGGTTTTTGTTTTTTATAGGTATTATGTTTAGGAAATGTATCTTAGTAAGTACATATTGTTAACTGAAGATAGAGCGGTAGGAATTGTTTTATATAAAAAACGTATGTAATACACACATCATGCAATATGGTGTACATATATACAACTGATCTGATCACATGTTCAATGTAGAGTTGATGAACTCCAATTATATAACATGACGTAGATCAATAGTCACAAATCGGCACACTAACTTCTGAAGTAGCTTAAAACTTACAATATGATCTATAGATCACTGCAATCACATAACAGACAAGTCATAATATAAAAGATATCTCTGGTACATTGTCCATTTTATTCTCTTCCAATCCAAGACAGTTGGTACTGTGCTGACAGAATAATATCGATAGCAACATCGAAATAATCCAGACTTAGCTGAATTTTGGTCACAGAATTCTATATTTTTAACAAGGTCATAAAGTACGTATATACGTAAGCGTATTAGCAATATTTTCATAAATTAAAATAAATTGGTTTCTCAATATCAAGAAGGTTGTCATACAACAGGTAATTTAAACTCGCGAAAAATATTCCCTGTATAAAAATAAATTGCGAATCTAAAACTTATAGAAAAACATTTGTTCATTTACCAACCCTGACCAGCGGCTGGTGGCCACCGTTTCCTATCAGATCTGATGCCTGTTTTATTACAGCCAGTAGCTTAACTCATTTAAAATAAATTGGTACATTTCTCATCAATTGGACTGGCAAGGAAAACTTTTTGCCAGGAGTTGCGCAAGACTGCAGTTGCAACACCGCGTCGGGAGATAATGATCAGAACAGAGGCCGAATGTAAAAAGTCTGTAGTCTGCGCCGCCGGGCTGACCTACTGACGACTTATTATGACTGTGCACTGCTAAATATAGCACAAAATAGTCTTTTTTCCAATTTAAATTTGTTCGCCCGTGGACGAGACTATTCAGTCTAAGTAACATAGTAAAACATATACATAAGTATGTATGTACAAGTCTACGCAGTACATGAGGAGTATATCTATAGTAAGACAACATCAGATCAAGGAAGCGTTATTGGTTTACCACATGGTTAAGAGTCACGAATAGTCAGTCTACATACAGGCTACAGATGTTGCGTTTTGCACCGATGTGCCGCATTATAGAGATGCAAATTGTATAATTAGCACTGAACGGCGCAGCGAGGGAGAAATCCGCAAGATGCTAATGTTGACAACGTGTAGGCGCAAGCGTCGTTCGTAGGCGAACCAGACTTGGCAGAGCAGGTCAAGTTCTTCGCAGACCTACGCCTTGTTTGTATACCGAAGTACGACGACTTCATTAGATAGGTAAGTATACAAATTAAATCAACAAACATTTTTTAAACAATAACACCCGACGATGTGGGAGCGGGACCACTGTACCAACTGAAGTTACTTAAATACTAATAATGGAATTGATACTCGCGATTTATTATCTAATAAAATAAAAATTATAATCGTATTTTGAGATAATGGAATAGGCGTGGATTATCGTGAAGAATAATAACTTTACTCAATGTACTTTTAGAGATTTTACAGAACGAAGTTACAAAAAGTTAGGTATACAGAGAAAAAAGGTTACTTACTTCTTAATAAATAAACAAAAGCGATGGGAAACTTACCTATTTCATCGTTGTTGCTTGGGGTGGTGGATGTAACGGAGAGACTCATTTTTAATTTCACTTATTTTTACTGTTACTGAAGTTTATTGTGTTAACAGACCACTTTGTTCTTCACTTATTTAATAAAACAATCATGCTATACAAAGTTCTAATTCATTATTTAAATGTTTCTTCCCAATAAGATACTTAGTGGTAAGATTACTTAACTTGACCAAACTAATTAACTTTTACAACAATGAAGCCAGTTGTTTTTTTTCTTTGACGATAGGTATTGTTAATCTTCTTTCACCGGATTATCGTGGAAAAGCTTCTAAATGAAATGACTATCGTTACCTAACAATAGAGAAATGATGCACATGAGCATGTAAGTATTGTGAGTTCAGACTATTACGTCACAATACAGCGACTTTCTCGTTCCTTTCGCCATAGGAACTAATTGAACGCGCCTTGTTTCTCTCCCTAATCAAATAATGACGTTAAAACACGACAAAAAAAAAGTGTGAAAATTGTGAAACTACAGAAAACGGACAAAATCCTTGTGTGAAACCTTAATTTGAAAATTTATTCGCACACAAAACAAATATATTGCAGAATACCTATGTATCTTTATAAAGTCGGATTCAATAGAACTTGTTCATAATGTAAATAAACCACCGTATGGGCGATGTCGATGGTTTGATGAATTATCCATGTTTTATTAATATTTTATCGTATAATGTAGTTTAGGATACGAAAAAAGTGAATTACACGTTAATAAAACTATGATTCATCGTCTAATGTGATAAATCAAGGATAGGTTTGTTTACATTATGAACAAGATAGTGTAATTGAACTCCTGGTGGCGTAGTAGCTACAGCGTTCGACTCTCAATACGTGCGAGGTCCGGATTAGATCACTTTGTAGGTCTTGGGTTTGGGTTTTGGATCTGAGTTAGACCAAGATCAAAATATCCAGTACAAAAAAATCGAAACCGCTCCTCCCACGCATTGAGAGTCGAACATCCTAACTATCGGCGCAAAACATGTTATGCATTTTACGAAGTGCACTTTCCAGCAAGACACATAGACACAAGACACCATTACGCTATGTGCGAATAAATGATCCGCACTTCACGAACTGGCTAAAAATCTTAGACAGATAGAACTCCACAATTACTGTATCTGTCTAAGATTATTAGTTGTTCGTGAAATGCCTTCGCACTTCGTGAAACGCGCCATTACGCTATGTGTCTACAACATATATACTAAATACCTAGTTGAATGTAGGAACCGCCCCTTAGGGGGAGACAATTTTTTTTCATCCATGCTAAATATCTTCATGTAAAAATATATATAAATATCAAACGCGTCATAATACATTTATGCGTAAATACTTTAGACGAAAGATAGCGGTACACAAGATGAACTAGTAAAGCCGGTCTGATAAACCGTTAACGTCTGATAATCACAATTAATGAAATAATCTTAAGCTTTGTTACAATAGAGGACACGATCGAGACACGGGAGAGAAATGTAAGAATAGTTGATGGTCTGAAGAGATAATTAAGCTGCAATAGTGAGCTAATTTGATTATTCCGATGGTTATCGATTGACATATTACATGACATTTAGGGCATTGTAAAACTACAGCTAGAAATAAGGTCCTTTTTGAGTTTATTATTGATTCATAAGTGTATTATCATTACCCCAAGTTCTTCTTCTAAGTTGTATTTCTCATTGCTGAAGGTCATGATCATTCTAAGGAATTAATCACAAAGAACGACTCTCGTGGCAGATTTAATAGGGTGGTTTTACATTGCTTTCCCCATTTCACACACTGGTTATCCCAGAGTGCAGGTTTGTGTGTGCAGGAGTGCAGGTCACGATGTTTTCCTTCACCGTCAGAGCTTAATGTACCGTCGGTTAATGTACGTATAGCATGTACCAGCTTTCAAAAAACCGTAAAACTCATTGGTACATGACATTGCATGATTTCGAACTCGGACCTCCCGCCCATGCGGGAGGTCCGAGGACGTGGGACTCCCATGAGTCCCACGTCCTAGCCACGACGTCACCGAGTCTTACGTTACAAGATCTCAATATTTAGGGATTCGTACCCCGAAAGAGAAAACGGAACCCTGTTGCTGTCACTCTGTCGTCTGTCCGTCCGTTTGTCCGTCTGTCTGTCACGCGGGTCTAGGGCCTAAACGGAATAAAATACAGACTTCAAAATTTCAATTTACGTCGAGTGGTGATCGCTTCATCATTTTTACCGTAATTATTAAAACAGCATTTCTGATTGATCCAACTACTACAGCTATATTTTAATTACCGTGACTTGGTAGCATGTGGTAAAGTGGTAGTGAAACTTTAAATAGCCAGTATGTTATGAAGTAGTCCGGCATGGTCACTTTCATTTGGTCACACTAGTGACTCCCTCTAAATATATATGTTATAGTCTAGAAATTGTCTCAGGAAAAATATAACAAATGTTGGTACATGGTAATGAAATAATTCAAGAACGTTGGACTCGCAAAATAAAGCAAATATCAAAATTTATTTAAGATAAAGGACAATCTCAGTTGTTTGTTATGTCATTGACATAATAATGTGATAGATAGATTAGTTGGTTGTGTGAATACTGGATATTTGGACCGCCCGGCGCCTACGCATGGTAACACCTTCATACTTGTAAATGTCATATGTAAACACTTTACAATTTAAAAAGCCTAAAATACCTATCTGATTAGTATGACGACTTGCGATGACTTAATTGATTAAGAGCAATGAACTTTCAAAATTAGTTGGAAAAACGCAAGAACTATTATTGATCTGTAACTACTTATAGTTTAGAGCACTCCGTAAAATGCTTTCTGATATCATTGTTATAGTGTATAAATGCAAATATCATTCGCAGGCGAGTAAATTGGGAAAGGGAAAACATTTGTAAATGCAATGAACATAAAAAATAACTAACTCAGAGTTTCTTATATTTTTATTATCATTATAACAGTCACATTTACACCGTTTTTAACCGTTACAGAAATGCGGAGGGAAATCTAGATTTGGAACGTGTTCGTCGGTGTAGAGAATGAAATGTGACCGAAACCTCAAATTATGTGAACGATCACAGTGCTATGATTATAGTGTAGGTATGCTTGTATAGCAGGCAGTTTTACAAAGAGAAACTTGTTACACAACTGCTTCTCTATTACGACACAATGACTTTACAATATTGTAAAAATTATTACAAATTAGATAGAATTCATATTCGTCTATTTTTGGAGACTACGCCGTTTAGTCTACGACTTATGACCAAATGTTGTTTTACCTATTCGAAAGAAATGAAATATTGACCTAATTGTACACTATAATACATAACATATGCATAACATTTTGTACGATATACAGATAAGCGCGCGCGCACTTTGTATTTATATTTGATGAAATCTTCGCTTGAGCATATTTCTCCTAAAAATTAGGCTAGTGTTTGCCCTTATAGCGCAAATTAATATCTTGATAATTATTAAGTAGATTATTAAAGCAAATTAAGACGAAGTAGAAACAATATTGTCAATTTTGTAATTAAGAATATTGCTTTCGTTATCTACTATTAAATATGTTGAGATTTCTGTTTCTTCTTAAATTATTCCACTGTCAGATACGTATAGTGATTTTGCGATTTGTGTTCACAGCTGGCAAATGATTATAAACAGCCTAGACTCATTTGCGATTTGTGTTCAGTGCTGGCAAATGATTATAAACAGTCTAGACTCATTTGAGATTTGTGTTCAGTGCTGGCAAATGATTATAAACAGTCTAGACTTATTTGAGATTTGTGTTCAGTGCTGGCAAATGATTATAAACAGTCTAGACTCATTTGCGATTTGTGTTCAGTGCTGGCAAATGATTATAAAAAGTCTAGATTTTTTTGCGATTTGTGTTCACAACAGGCAAATATTATAAACAGTCTAGACTTATTTGCGATTTGTGTTCACAACTGGAAAATGATCATAAACAGTCTAGACTTATTTGTGTTCACAACTGGCAAATTATTATAACAAGTCTAGACTTACTTGCGATTTGTGTTCACGGCTGGCAAATTATTATAAACAGTCTAGACTTATTTGCACTGAAGGTCTCGACCTCGACTCGTCGTGTACTGGTGTTCGATCAAATATTTTCTCCAACGAAATCGAACAATGCATTTCAAACTTTATTGTTCTGAATTAGGACACAGTTGCAACAAAAAATGCAATCCACACTGATTGAATCGAAAGTGTTAAACCGCTCATGCGCATCTAGTTTCTCTCATTTTTAAGAAAAAATACTTTTTCAATTAAATATTTTCAATGACGAGAAAAATTGAAAAGAAATAAATAGATAGTTACAACGAGAAACTGGTATATAAAAACGTCGACACTGATGAAAAACCTGTTTTTTGTACTGAGCTATGTAAACACAAAACACTCGCGACGTTATACGAATATCGCGGCTGGCACGTCTGTCGCTCGCGCTGCATACAGCTGATCTACTGTTTACAACAAACACCTTTTAGCCTGTCTGTACGCACACAGCGCTACATGCGACCGTTTCATACAAGCCCCTCTAAACGACGGAATCATGTGTTCTCAAGCTACTGAAGCGCTTTTTTGTGCGAGACATTCATTTATACGGCAACAGTATCGCATGATATCACCTTCGACATATGAATAAAAACTAGGATTAGTCTTTGCAATTGCGCAGGAGTTATGGACAGATCGGTCATGGTCCATTGTCCAACAACAATTTTAAAGCCTGTAACTAACCTATACATTAAAGACTGCCATTGTAATTTTGTTATTGTTCGTAAAGAAAGAATTGTCTATAGGTATATTTTTCTGTTATTAAAAGGTAAAGTACCTGGTATAAGATCAACTGGGGTTCAAGATGACGTCATTAGTCTAGTATAGGGGCGTGTATGGGTGGCGAGCGATTACTGACTGCGTAGAGATGAAGATCGGACATGTTGCGCGAAACTTGGTTCAGTTAATGATGATGATAGAGGATAGATATACCTATAGCGACGAGATTAAAGTGCTTATAGATAAATCGGGATAAGTTTACCTACCTGGGTGCTATACATGTCAAATATATTAGGTAGGTATTTTTATTCGATTAGACTGTTTAGTAAAGACCCAATAATTAAATCACTGAAGCACTACATCCCTCCCTTCTAATTCTAAGACGGGGGTGGCGGACCCTGCACGGACTCCATGAACTTGGAGTTTTGTGCAATTTGGTTGATGGCTCGGGGAGAGTTATCAGCCCAGTCAACCTAGCTCCTTAAAATAAAGGAGAAAGGCTTTTGTATATCCCCTATAAGAAACAAAAGAAGAACATTCTTTGTGACTACGATTAAATTAATAACAATGAATTTAGAATTGTTTCTTTACAGAGTGCATTTAAAAGCATAAGACGTAAACTTAGCGGTGTTTCGAATGCGTCTGTCATAGCAATTACCTCGCCTTTTAAGTAGGAATGCGTGTTTAGACTCGCAGTTCATTCAGCTATCAGCCCAAGTTTAGAATGGAATTATCAACCAACCGTCGTTTAGTTAAAGACTCACGTAATTGTTTGGGAAAATTACAGTAAACAAGATTTATCCTAATTACCTAGTTTCTTTACCTAATCAAAAAGAGTCTAAGAAGAATAAATCGAGAAACCTTTAAGTTAAATACTGGTAAGATTTTATAAATAAGTAGAATTTAATGGAAATGGCATGACGTATTGGTATTGTTGTTGTATGGAAAGTTGCCATGCTTGCTAGCTTATCGTATGGTTAGTGGCCAACCTATTTGTCAGAGTTGTTCAGGCCTACCCGTAGGCATCTGACATGGCTTAAAGACTACTGTCGAACGACAGCAACCGGGACCGACTGCTTAACGTGCTCTCCGAGGCACGGAGGAGCTCAGATGAAATATGCCACTAGCGGTCACCCATCCTGGTACCGACCGCGCCAACGTCGGTGATCACTTTCGGACCGTGCTCGCAACTAGGTTACGAGCTCCTCCTCCTAAAGTTGCCATTATATACTAGTTTACTATCACTATCCATTTCAAGTTTTGACATAATTATTCGGAACTGAGTCATGGTTAGTATGGAAATATCGTGGTAACTATTGGTGTTTAAAGTCAATGTTAAAGTGATAACAATAGCTTCGGTACAATGAGCAAATGCGAGAAATTATCAACATTCTGAAAGATAACAGCATGTGTTTTAGATAAACTGTTCCCTGGCCTTGCGACGCCGGGGCCGGGGCTCTGGCACTAGCAGCCAGTGCAAATAGCAGCTCTATTTACTAGAATGACAATGAGTTTGGCTTCAATGCCAAAGAATGCACTACGCATTGGCGTCATATCGGATTACGTAAGAAACTACCTACATATAATATATTTACACATGTCAACTCAAGACATGTAAAATAAGTTAAAATATTTTTGATTAATCTTAACGTATGTTATATATCTCCACCTATATACAGCGGGTAGAAAAAAAATCCGCAATTAATTATTTACTTGTAAGTTGTAACTTAGGTAGGTACTTAATTTATTTTAGTATTAGTTAAGCGTGAACGAGGAAGACCGAGGATAAGTTATTTCTATCAAATCAAAGCAAAGGCTGGCGTTACTTCGTATAAGGAGGTTAAAGAAAAGGCTTTGGACAGGACACAAAGGCGTTTACTACACCGACAAGAGCTTGGCTCTTAAGTGTAAGAAGAATATAATAACTTACTTTTACAAGATATTCTTTTTTCTTGCATTAAAACCACGACTGTATTTGACACGACCATCTTTTTTTTTATATTTATTAAAAGACGACAAATAAGTATAAAATTCAGAATGCTACTGACATGAAAACCTTATTAGGCACCTACTTAGTGCATCAGTGATATTTGTTTTCCATTTTTACAAGTTAAGGTGATGATGTCATGGCTGCCGTGATCATCTTGAGTTACCTAATAAAAAATGCATATTTACAATTGTAATTTTTTTTTATTTATCACCAACTACACCTACGATATTTGTACTCACAATAAGAATTGAAACTATCATGTGTGGAAAATTTACTAATTATTAATATTCATGTGTGGATATTTGTACTCACAATAAGAATTGAAACTATCATGTGTGGAAAATTTACTAATTTTTAATATTCATGTGTGGATATTTGTACTCACAATAAGTATTGAAACTATCATGTGTGGAAAATTTACTAATTTTTAATATTCATGTGTGGATATTTGTACTCACAATAAGTATTGAAACTATCATGTGTGGAAAATTTACTAATTTTTAATATTCATGTGTGGATATTTGTACTCACAATAAGAATTGAAACTATCATGTGTGGAAAATTTACTAATTATTAATATTCATGTGTGGATATTTGTACTCACAATAAGAATTGAAACTATCATGTGTGGAAAATTTACTAATTTTTAATATTCATGTGTGGATATTTGTACTCACAATAAGTATTGAAACTATCATGTGTGGAAAATTTACTAATTTTTAATATTCATGTGTGGATATTTGTACTCACAATTATAATTGAAACTATCATGTGTGGAAAATTTACTAATTTTTAATATTCATGTGTGGATATTTGTACTCACAATAAGTATTGAAACTATCATGTGTGGAAAATTTACTAATTTTTAATATTCATGTGTGGATATTTGTACTCACAATAAGAATTGAAACTATCATGTGTGGAAAATTTACTAATTTTTAATATTCATGTGTGGATATTTGTACTCACAATTATAATTGAAACTATCATGTGTGGAAAATTTACACCCTAAATGAAGTTTTATTAACGTTGAAATATTGCAATAAGTAATTTTTATTGTTGCTACTTTTAATTATTACATGGTTAGTCAGAAATTAGTAACATATCGCTAGTTAATTATTCATTAAAACAGGTTTTCTGTGAAATTACGATACAAATCCTCTATCTTAGTACCTACATATTTTTACATATATACATACATAACTACATCCTATATCACTTGCGGGGTAAGCAGGGAGAATGGAGCGTCACGAATCTCTGTCTTGGCACGCCTTTCTTGATTCCTCTATTCATTGGTCGTTTCAAGCGTGCTCTATGTATAAACATCTATGAACACGCATACATATCTCTATGTTAAAATTTACTCAAAGATACAGCACCAAAGCAGCACATTATCCATATTATTCAGAGTCTCCTCCGTACTAAGTCACATTATCGAGTCACATACATTTCACCTACTAAAATATAAGTTTCTAACACAATGTGCGAATATAAGATAAGTGTGTCGACTGGTAACTGGTATAAATAAACGTGGATTAAATATTTAATGGATGTGAAAAAGAGCGCAGGACATACGGTGTCCACATTTTTGGGTAAGCGAGACCGTTCCGCTTTCGTTGGCAGAAATAGATGGAGAATAACGTGCCGGGCATTGAGGGGCAGCGCGCGATCGTGCGCCCGTCGCCCGTGTCGCCGCTTCCGGGACTCGGCGGTATAGTAGGGTTGTCACCGCGGGAATGTACAGTGGAAGACACATGAAGCTATACTCTGTGGAACCCTGTCGCGATAAGTTTTTGTTATGATTCCCTGGCATTCCTATGAATGTGTTACATAAGTTAAAGCGACAAAGTACTAAGGGTGATGTGTTGTCCACTGTACACCTCTTCGGTAGCAACATCTTAATAATAACTCAGTCTTTGCCTAAGTGGAGCCTATAAGAAATAAGGTTATTAAAAGAATTATTAAAGGAATAAGATTATTCCTCATTGTATGGAGCAGGTAATTCCCGAAATCCCCACTGAAAAATCCTCACTGGTGGGGATTCAGGGAATCGCAAAAAAAAAGTCCTGTTATCTCCACTAGCAATTCAGTGGGGGATAAATCAACAAGATCAAAACAACAATCAAGGGTACAAAAACTTCGATTTTCTTTGTTCATTTGCAATGCACATGATATTCATATGAATAAATTAATAAATAAGTATTTGTATAATGTAGATGGTTATTATACTCTGCAACAACGCTGCAAAGTTCTCAATTTATTTGATGTCATTATTAAACACTACTCTTTCTTTTCCTCTTCTACGAACGAAAGTTTAACAGCTCTATTTTAGAGTCGACAGCCCTATTCGAGTGGGATAAAGTGATGATTCTGGACACCTCGGTTCTTCTAAAATAAAAGGAAAATAAAGTAGAAAAGATCCGTATATTGACGGGAAAGGAATTTTATGTGGAGATAGACTCTTATTTTATAAATAAAGCGTTATCCATAAAACGTCGTCTAGCGGTAAAATACGAGACTATATTATTGGATTATAATTTCAATGATCCATATATGCTATTGGTATGGTACTTATATTATAACTTCAATAATGCAGTCAGTCCGCCACAAATGTGGCGTCAGCCTTGATCACGACCGAGATTGCAGAATACAATGTCTTCGTTCGTAAACCGGTTGCAATCCGAGCAAATAAGTAGTGGTTAACGACCACACCGTCCGTTCGCATTTTTACATGAAATAAAATACTTTATGTGCTGCTTATCGTTGTGTTCATAATTCAATTCAGTCAATGTTCTTGGACTCTACTTTTAAGGTTTCCGTCAATTACTATACCTTGTTCATTTTGGGATGATTCTTTAGATAGATGCCATACAACGCAAATTTATCGTGTTTTGCGAATAATGTCAAAATAAGAACTTAAAATTTTGCTACCGAAAACGCAATTTTTTTAACATAGATTATTTCATGTATATTGTTTGAAATAAGATTGATACCATATTTTTTTCAATAACTGCGCAGTTACACTTACACTTACTTACGTCGAATCGTCTAGAAATTGACTTATTGAAATTGACAAGTATTAAGTAAATCTCCAATCGATTTCTTGTATTCGTGATGATGAAAAATAAAAGTCGAGAAAAATGCCTCAAAATAATATTACAATTTTTACAAATATCGCCAATACTATTCTACCCTGTAGACGGCATTAGGCTCGCCACCTATCACGTTTGTCCACCAAATCGTAAGGCGTAAAGTGGGAGCTATGATGAAGGTGGTTCCTCTGTCTACCTGCTCGGGGATTATGGACATGAGAGTTATGCTTATGGAATGTAAATTATTTAATCGAAATAGTTAATCTATTTATAAAATAATCGAATCGGTAATGATTCGAGCACCGAATATGATACGACATCCCTATATGATACGTCAAACAAACTTCTAAAGGATCATCACAAAGTGAACCCTTGTTCACTTTGTGATGATCCTTTAGAAGTTTGTTTGACACATTATAATCATCAACCTGTCGCCGATATAATGGAAATAGAACAAGAGCCTAAACGTGTAACGTTCCTAAATATAGCGTTACCAGGGTCGCATTCTATAGCTTAAAGCCTTAAAGTAACGACAGATCACAACTAAACAGATCGTTCAATTACCTAAATTTATCTATTTTTAAAGATACGTAAAGGGCTACTTTCTACTTCTTTATTTACTATGACTCCTAATTAATCTTAGAGCCCTTGAAGTGCGTTAGATATCGGTTCCCCACGATTCAGGGCCACATAGTGCGTGGAACATTATCTAGATAAGAATGTGTATCGTAAACATGAAACGGATTAACTTAGCCTTAATTACACAGGTCGAACTATCTTGTATCTCAGTCCTAATATAATATTAGGGTCCATTTTTACTTACCTCTTACGTCTCGCTGCAAGATCGGCGACAATGAACCGCCAGCCAGCGCCGCATCCAGCAAATTGATGTTTTCCCGGCATCGTGTAACGATCTCCGTCTGTGTAGCGAAAAAAAACTCAAGTTTGCAAAAGCAAGAATACCGTCGAACAGTTTTGTTGGTGTATAATCTAAGCAAAAATGTGTTACGCGAATTATAAAGCACGTAAACTAACAGGTGTAAGACATTCTATGTATTTACATTGGACTTTGTATTACATGTGAACAACTTTTGCCACAAAACTTTTAGACATTAAACATTTAGACATTAGACATCATTTTGTATTTTCCATTAGCTCATCTTTTGCAATTTTCCAAATAACAAACAACAAATATTTGTTCACCGTAGACACCTGTAAGTTTACATACGGGGTTCGATTCTGACGTAGTCTCTAAACTCAAATCTAGGAAATTTTAAGACCGCTGTTACGGTTGGTCCCTAAGATTTAATCGTTTGAATGAGCGTGACGGTTACATTAAAAATTAGATTTACAATCAGAGACTTACTTCAAACCCGAGCCCTATGTTCATTGTTTAACAAACAGCCAGTTATAGTGTTCAAATTACGACTAACTCACTCTCTTAATCTCCGTGATCATCTTCATTTATATAACACAGCACCAAACACTAGCGGCACTTAGTTTTTCATTCAATGCCAACATGCGATCAGGATTAAAAATCTTTACGAAATCCATTGCTTGAAAATAATGTTTTGACAGTGCTATCAAATACGTAGGTATATTAAATTAAAACATTTCTTCTATTAGTGTAAGATATTAATTACAGTATTATTATCAAAACATTACAAAAATCTAATTTTTGCCAAACATATTAGAAAAGCAAGTAAAGTCAAATGCCCAAACAACAAAGAAAAGTACATAATCTAGAAAATTAGGACACTAGGTTAGGAAATAATAATCGAAATAGTACTCGGCCTAAACGTAGCAGTGACTAGTTCAATTTCAATTCAATGTTGATAGAGAAGGGTGTTAATTGACTGAAACTCCATTTTTAATTTCAAACTGACACATTTATTCTTCGAAACATACAAAAAAAGAACATTGCGAGTTTTTAACATGTAAGAAAAATAAGATCAATTAACAACCTAGCCCTATTCAACCTATAGATTAGTACATCATAGCTGTCAGATATAGCGGAGTTCAGTCAAATCACAAAATAATACGACATGACTACAAACCCTAAGTTAATGATAAAAAATTATACAACAGTTTACAACCAAAAATAAGCAGTTAGTTAATATAGCTACGTACTAACGTAAAACGTAAACCTATACCACCCAACGTTAGTACTAACGTAAAACGTAAACCTATATCACCCAATGACAAGAAATTATATTTCCAATATGAGGTACTCAAATGTAACTATGATTATGTTCTCTAATCCCTGAATTAGAATAAAAATCAAATACGATATTTGAATTATTCAAGCCACTGGTAAAATACGACATAGTGTTAGAATATGCTACTATCCTTGATAACACCAATGATATATATACTCATTATTATGTACAATAGGTACGTAACAACAAGTCATTCCTAACAGAATCTCATTAGGCCAGTATAATACGACCATGCATGTTAGACTCGTACTACCAAGTAATATCCACCAAAAATGAGAATGATTAAAAAAGGAAACTAAAGCAGTTAGTAAAAAACTGTCATACACACGACAAACGAAAAACGGTTAGTAAAAGAAGAAACCAAATATAATTAAAGAAAAAGAGACAAAACATGGATCCAATACAAAACAATGTGGTTTAAAAATGAAAGATAGTTTCACTTTGCGAGCTTAGGATATAAATAATTTAAATAAATGTAGTTATTATCATTCACTAGTTATGGAGTATGTTTGATTCAAAATTGAAAGTGAAACTACCTTGGGATGAAAAAGGTTAAACCTTTGTAAATAATAATAAAGTAGTAAGTAAATAAATTAGTAGGTACTATATGGTAAGTGGTACCTGATTAATAATAGTGCTGCGTTCATCAGATTTGGAATTTAAATGCTAATATTTTGTACGCAATGTTTATCGTGTATAAAAAACAAACGAATATTATTGGTGAAATAGTTATTCCAATTACTCATCACAATAGAACATGTGACGGGCGAAACAAGATCGTCGATCATAACGTAAGTCTGGATTAGAGACCCACAACCTGGCAATCGCAGCGAACTTAATACGAATACTTACATAAATAAAAATAAATATCACACAAACCCAAGCCAAATGTCATTGTAGATGTATGTAAACTATGACTAAGATCGAGAAGGCAGCTACAGCTAGGCATATGCGGGCACGCAAGCATGAAGGGCGGGGCGCAGTCACGCACGCGGAGAAATCCTCCTCGTCCATATAGCTACTACTGAAATCTGTATCGAAAGTCCTTACGTAGTCGAAAGCGCGGAGCAGGTCCGGCGAGGCGTCCTGCCGAGCCATCAAAGCTTCCGCCGCTTCCAACTGCGTACTCGAGCGTCGGACCAGCGACCTGACCTCTTCGGACTCCGAATCCGAGTCACCCCAATTTCTGCGACTATGTTTCTTCGGACTCGAGGACTCATCTTCCGAATCAGCACTTTCCGTTGAGCGCCGACGTAACTCCGACAGTGCGATTTTCTGTAGCTCAGATTCGCCATCTTTCTCAACGTTTCTTCGACGTCTGTTCAACGAATCCAATATATCAGGTCGATTGTTGACTTCGGTGTACTCTAAAGAGCTATTCACTTCATCACTAGTCAGGTTTGAACTGTGACGTCTTCGCGACAATGCTTGAATATTGAGTAAATCGAATTCAGGCGAGCGTTTGTTTTTACGCTCGCTTTCTGAGGGTTTGCGTCGACGAATACCGTCGTTGCTTTCAATGCTAGTGTTGTTTCTGGATCGTTCGAGACTGTCGAGCAGTGACTTTTTACGCTCAGCACTGGACATGGATTTTTTAGGCTTTCTAGATGGCGTTTCGACAGGGGAGGTTCTGGTGGGTCGCTTGTAGCGCGGTAGACTTCTTTCCCGCGATGCGTCGGACGGAGGTCGCCGACGGCGCGTACCGCTCGGACTGTTTTCGTTCTCAGGCTGCGCGGAGAGGCTCGAGCAGCAGTCGGACTGCGAGTCGAGGAACGCTCGGTAGTCGTCACCGAATTCCAGTAAGCGGCGCGCAGCGTCGGAATCTGGTGCTTCGGAATACGGTTCAGAGTTGTACTTTTCCTGTTGACAATAGAAATGTTCTTGTTAATCATCTAATAGGCCGATAGGAAGTGGTAATAATAAAATAATACGTATGGTTATTTATTCCAATACAAAACGGAAACATCATATTATTCTAATGTAGTCAAAACTAGAAGCAAAACTTTCGCTGTTACAATCGCTTTGGCATAGAAACTTTCGCTGTTCTTTGATAAAATAATTAAATTTTAATTACTTGATATCGCAAATTTGACTCACCTGATAAAAATCCCAAGCCTGTTCTGAAAACGAGCTGTGTTCTTCTGTCCCAGCAGTCACGCTCTTGTCCACGTCTGAATCCTTATCCATGCTCAAGTCCCATAGCTGGCTGGGATCGCCCAAGCTTAAAGCCAGGAACGTCCTCTCTCTTTCCATGCTTCTAGCTAACCTGGGTCTGACTGAGCCCTCAGCAGGGCCAAGTTTAAAACTAGGGGCCATTGCCTCAGCTTCGTTTTGTTCCGGAATGGCACTGTCCGGCTCCCTAGCGGAAATGTGAGTCTTCTCTATGCTCTTGCGCAAGTTGGCTATGGTGGCCAGTTGTTGTCTGATGAGCTCCTCGTCGCTATCGTTGCCCGAAGTAGATGTTGTATCGAATCTGGACGGAAATATTAGAAATCTCAATGTGAGGATGTTTAAAAAATACATAGGTAGTTTAGGGAACCGATAAAATAATCATGGGTAGACCTAAGCATTACGCATTAGAGAATTTGAACTACGCTACTTAACTGAATCACGTTTGAAATACATCCTTTACAGAATCATCAAAGCTACGGGAAATCTTAAGGCGGGTTTAATAGGGTCGCTTACTGAACAACATAAACTAGCGACAAAAAAAATTACGTACACAAGTAGTGTACGTAATTATTTTTTTACGTGTAGTTCATCCCCTAGTCAGCTGTCCACGTATGTTACAGGATAAGACAAGATATTTTTTATGAAATCCCTAGTTCTTTCGTAACCAACTATCATCACAACCCCTTTCGGATATGACACTACATTAGTTATAAATAACTTCGCGCCTAATATACGCTGCTCACTGCCATTGCTTTTTCTTTCTATTTCTTTGTCGTGTGGCAAGTGACCAATCTATTGTCAGAGTTTTACAAGCCGTTCGCTGACAGTAGCCGGGACCGACAGTTTAACGTGATCTCCGAGGCACGGTGGAGCTCAGGTAAAAATGTGCCACTGGAAATCACCAATCCTGGCTCTGACAGCAGCACCACCAACGCTGGACTGTCCTCCCAACTATAGGCTGCCCTTCATATTTACTGTAACTCTTCAGTTTATACTAGATAAGTCGTTTGATCATTTGTATTTAATTAAAGTGACTTGCACGATTACTCGCTGACCATGCTCGCACCTAAGCTTTCTGTTACCTTCTTTTAGCATTCTCTACCGAAAAAGATCGCTCTAAGCGTTTAGACCGCCTACGTTGTAGTCTTTCATTACATTATGCATTTTATCATATTAAGTTTTGTGCAATAAAGTGTATTCAATTCTAAGCGCCTCTGGTGTATTGATCAGAAACTAAAAAACCCAGTCAAGAGGGCGCCATTGGTAGTTTTATAATTTATGTTATTGAAGTTCACTCATATAAATAGTACCATTTCTATTCTTTATTTCGTAATACGGCGAGGTATTTTTAAGTTCCTGGTCAGGGTATAAAAGAGAAAGAGAGCGTCAGTTAATTAATTTTTTTAAATTGTATATAGAGAGCAGACGAGCAAACGGGCCACCTGATGGTAAAAGTGGTCACCGTCGCCTATAGACTTCTCACACCACTATAATGTTCTTAGAGGGTTTTCGATGCGGCACTGAACTTGATGATGTACCGGTGTGTGTCGGTAATTACGCTGGCTTTCTTACCCGTCAAAGCGAAACACAGCAATGCAAGCATTGCTGCTTTGCGGCAGAAATAGGTAAGAGGGTGGTACCAACCCAGGCGATCCTTCACATCAGGATCTACCACCTGTAAATTCCGATTAACTTTATGGATTACGTACCTATTCTTCCTACTGGTGGCCGGGTCACTGGCGGCGCTCCTCTCGTTCTTGTACTCTATTTCTGGGCTCAATCTGCCGCAGAACGAGAGAGATTTGACAAGTCTATCTCTGCGCACGATCGCGTTGTTATGGCGGCGGAGTTTGAACCGCTTGCGACGCAGCCAGCACTGCTTCTCGCTTGCTTCCACGCATGACGTGCATGCCTCAGTCATTGTGTTCGTGCTCGATACGTGGCCCTGACGGAGGTAAATAATATTACATGTGGGCAATGGATAAAACAAAATATATTTTTGTTTGTCTGTTTGAACACACAGAACGGATTTGGATGGAGTTTTCACGGATATATTTAAATAAGTCTAGATTGACATCTAGAGGTTTTCGAAAATTCTACTTAAATTGGATCAAATGTAGGGGTCGACTTAGTATGAAACGCGAACGAAGCCTCAGGCAACAGCTAGTTAAAAATAAAATATCATTGGAACATTTTTTTTCATATCGTTAATGGGAAGCTAAATAGTGCCCACTTTATAATAATAAGTATAAAAAAAAATACAACGAAAAAAACATATTTAGTTGCTATTTGAAGCAAACAGAGCACTTGAGTTATATTATTTCGACGGGTAACGTTCCAATCTTAGATTATCTTACTGGAACTTTACTTTTACTTTGAGTTATTCACTCCTGTCCGCTTTTGACGAATAAAACCCGCTTGCGCGAACATAATTTCCACGGGGTAACTTGCGAATTGTATATTTCATACAAAATTGACATCGGGTTAGAGTTAACCCGATAGTTAACGATTGGTGCAAGACGGCCTAAGTGTGTTAGAAGTATCAAGGTAATTCAATAACAGATGAGATACCTCAACCCCAAAATATCCAGCGCCAGGGGTGTTACGTGAGGGCTCTGTACTTTATACATATATTGTAGACTCGTAAATTCAGAGTCAAGTTACTTTATAATACGATAACAGCTTATACCCATCCGGTTGTTAAAAACTGTTAGAGGTTCTTACCACAACCAATTTCATGTATCGTTAACTAGAAACAAACAGTCTGGCAAAATAAAGTAGATAATAAATAATGACAACACTTACTGAAATAGTATGGAAATGTCGTTGTGATTTGACATCAATGTGTGGAAAGTTGCCATTATCTATTCCATTATATATTATCTACTCTATTTTGCCAGACTGTACTACCTCCACCTCACACAGAAACATAAACATTAGTCACAGTACCTGTACAGTAGTGGAACTTCCTCTAAGCTTCGAGTTAGAATTAGTTGGAGTAACTCTCTGCGGAGAAGCTAAGGTGTTCAGAGCGGACTCCGATATGGACATGTTGTGAGACATAGCAGCCACCTCGCCGGCCGTAGGGGTCGCTACGAGCGATGCGCCTGCGCCGCTCAGTTGCGATAAACATGACACCGACCATGGTCGGGCGCTGCTTCCAGCGCGCTTCTTACGCAGTTGAACCTGTGTTTGATAAGCTACCTCAACCGATTTGTTATAACAATGAAGATGATTCACTGTTCGATTATTTCTTATTGAAAAAGAAAAAATCTGATTAAAATATTGGTTACTATTTCTATATTACCAAGTTGATGGATAAGGCTCGGACTACACGACGACGGTTGCTAAGACGGTTCCAGTATCGGTCGGTTCCATGGAACCGGAGCTTCATATAAACTCAAACAAAAATGCGCTGTCGACTAAATGTACCGCGGTTCCTGAACCGAGTAAGCGGGGCTTGAGCGCAACGCATGAGTTTGAATGCAGTCGCCGACACGGCCGGTAGCGGTTCCTGAACCGAACCGTCTCTGGAACCGTCGTCGTGTAGTCCCAGCCTAAGTGTGTTACACCATTTTTGGACAACATTTTACGGTGTTAAAATAACGAAAAATGTATCTATTGTTAGCCTTCGTTTACAAAGACGAATGTAAATCAACACACACGTAAACAAGAACATTGCTACTTTGTTAGATATAAAACTGTCAACGATCACATAGGTAAGAACTGAAGCCATGAACTAACCTTGGCGTGGTGAGTCGGCGTAACCGTGCACGTGGACGTACTCATATCCATGGAGGAATGCAGGTTGCGTTCCTCGGACGTCAATGAGGTGTCCACTTCGCTCTCCGTCGTATATTCGCCCGATGCGTCGTAGCTCTCGGTTCCCTACACGACCATCAAGAATTAAATGTAAAAGTGGTATCGGTCCATGATTTGCATTTATAATAAATAAATAAAAGAGTATTTATTCATTAACACACATCAAATAAGGTACAACACAGTTATTTTATTCTAATTCTTAACCTATAAACTAATTATACGATACGATATCTATAACATGTATTGCCTTAAGTGTCTAATGAAATGGTCGAGACCTCAGCGACACAGATGAAGATTTAATTGATAAAAATTAGTGCACATCTGGCCTTTTGAGGTATAATTGAAATAATGTTTGATTCAACATCCAATATTTTAGATAGATAGATAGAAAATCTTTATTTTATCACACTTTACAACACAGCAGTAATATTTTCAATAGTTACTCCACGATAATAGGTGCTCTAGCCACACTCCAAAATCAGCAGTTAACGATCGTGTATAAACTGCCTACGAGCACATGCATGTTTGCATTGTGAATGGGATTATTCTGTCATCTTCACACTAGGAACAAATAACTTATAAACATCAAACTCAACATACAAAGTCCAAAATGCCACGTACCTGATTACTGTCAATTTTCTCGTCGTTACTCTGATTCAGCCACTCCTTGATCCTCGACATCTTGGCCCTACTGACCGTTTTCCCTTCCTCCTCTAACATGAGCGGTTTGAAATTCCTCGATCCTTTCTTTTTCGCCATTTGTTGTTGAGCTTGCTTCTGAACTAACTCTTCAGCTTGAATGACAAGTCTTTCAATATTCTTGCACCTCGAGTTCTGATCTACACGTAACAAGTCGGGTGTTGAAGATTCCAGTTTAGGTTTCGGAGACGTGTTTTCTTGGTTTTCTTTCTTTTCGTCTATCGGTAGATCGCATTGTATTTCAACAGATGAAGTCATTAGGTCGGTCGAGTCTTCGTTAGCAATTTTAACTCCACCGACGTAAGTCCACTCTTCTTCCGATGATTCTTCCTGGGATTTCTCATCAGTTTCAATCATTTGCCTGTCCGAGTCTGTGTCGTGGTGTCTGAAGTAGAATGTGGCACAATTTTTAGATTTTCGATCCGACTGGTTGAATTTTGAAGTGTTGATTGGCTTTTTCCTTTTAATTACTGTGGGTGGTGTTTTCACTTTCTCTTCTACCGTTGTCTGCTCTTGTTTCACGCAGTTGCGTACGCCGGGGCCTGCAACGACGAGAAACTAATTAGATGTCAAATCAGTGAGTGACGGAGACATCGATGTTTGTTTGTTTGTTTGCAAATCACTGGAATTTCTCAGACAATACTTCCACTGTCGGTGTCAATCAATAAGCCATTGTTTTCCAATACAAATCGTCCGCGAGAGTCGTGGCGTTTCAATCGATTTAATTAACATATATGAGAAAATCGAAAGCAGCTTGCTCCGTAGTCTTTTACTTATTGCTACACAATTGAATAAAATCGTGAGTGTTTATAAAATAAGTTCCCGTACCATGAAAGCATTCTATTGATTTCATGTTACGGGATGGATAGGATCACGAAGATAGGAAATAAAAATCGCAATGCAAGCATAATGACGGTCAGTAAAACGTGTATTTTATTTGTATAAATAACATTCGCAATCAATTAATAAAGAAGTCGATTCAGCAGCACCAATTAACAAATTGTAGGGGTCTCTACATCTCCAAGGATACATACTATCGGTGTAGTATTAAACGTAGTAGAGCAAAAATAAAATAATAACAGCATTCCTGCAAAATTATAATAATAATTTACAATATATACATTATTTTAACTTGTATTTTGATCCAGATAACATACGTTACAATAATATGAACTTTATTAGAACGGTTTTAAAGTCGTACTCAATCAATTAGCCTAAGGAATCATAATACAATCGCCAGTAATTTTACATTACTGGCATACTATAATAAGCGCAAAACATCTTGAATGGGCTTAAAGTGAAATCAGGTGGCGCCATTATTGAATTTATAAGGTCGAGCCGTGTTTTTTCTACTTCAAGGTGTTTTGCGCATACTGTAACTTATGTACGGATAATTATAAACATTAGACAAGAAAGAATGAAACACTTACCCGTTAGACTGCTCCAGATCCTTAGCGTAGGAGTTTGACCGATGTCGTGGATTCGCAGCAAAATCTTGGGTAGATGATCCGTAGCCATAATCTCCAATAGCAATCCAAGGTAATCGAAATACCACGCTAACTACACGTGAATACTTAATGCCAGTTAGAAAGGCCTTTTAGTCAAACTTCCACAGAGTTTGTCTAACTAGTAACTAGATAGGAATTGATCAGGATGGGATCGGATAATAGGTATTAAATATAAAAAATACATCAAATATGTCATTATAATTATTAATTTCTTTTCATTATGGCGAACAAAATCGAGTGGGAAAGACGCACTGGAATAAGAAAGAAATGGCCGAGAAACGTAATTAAAAAAATTACGCATGACAAATTTCGCTTGGCGGAACGATTAAAGACTTCGCAATTCGCATAGCTAACCCGAGACTTGAATGTTTGTTGTTCAAAGATCTAATTTAGAACAAAACGGCGGATATGACGCTAATTGCCAAAAGCGCGACATCAATTTCTGGCAATTCGAGTAGATCTGATAAATACCGAAAAAATCAGCACGAACACGTCAGCTGATCTGTCGATAATATAATCCGTGATTCCGTCGATTGTAGTATTTCTGAACCAGACACAATGCGGTCGTCGTACTCGTACAGTGGCCAACCCAGGAACCAAACCAATGCCTTAGCGCCCTTGATGTGTTGGCCGCTGTACACTTGTACAGTGGCCCACACGTTAAGCTATAAATTTTGTATGTTATACAGAGTGTAACAAAACCCCCCTTGCAAGTGTACAACGGGGTGTTTAGTATCAATAACTGAACAAGTTTTGTTCAATAAATTTTGGAAATACGCAATAAATTCGACTGTCTATAAAAAGTCAAGTTTGATCGGAACTTTTAGTTTGCGAATTTCCAAAAGAAGCGGAACAAAAATTGTTCAATTATGAACAACCGTGTTTCAGCTTGAACTGTGGGCCACTGATGTTTTTTTATTAAATAAGGAGAGCAGACAAGCAAACGGGCCATCAGATGGAAGTGGTCACCGTCGCTCATAGATATCTCACCTCACATGTAGTTATGTAAAAAAAGTTGGGATTCTTGGAAACAGTACGTACCGTCGAGTTGGTCAGTGACGGGTACGATCTGGTCGGAGTGATCGGCGCACGCGTTGGGCACGCGTCGCTCGTCCGCCATGATGCTGCAGTCGCGAGGAATCCGCACCAACTCTGACTCGCAATCCGATCCAAAGCCGCGCCACGAGTACGTTAGCACATATTCTTGTTCCTCCTGAAAATATGGAATACAACCTTTATCAGAATCAGAACCAGTTGTTGACTAGTTGAAAGTAGTATGTTACAGATTACATGACAGTGAAATAATTTTTAGAATCGATCCTTAGCTTTTGAGACAATCTACAATATTTGTTGGCCCTGTATACTATGTTCTACAGGTGACTAACTAAAAGAAAGAACCATGTGGTATGTTTACCTCTGACGCCGACTGGCGGCTGTCGGCGGAACAGTCGCGCGGACGCACACTGACCGGAGTCCGCTGCCTGCGCGGAGATCCCCGCCTGCTTAGTCTTGGCTGCTTCAACGCCGGTTCGTCGTCACTATCGCTCGCTGCTTCCACTGACGCTCCTCCCTGAAATAGTGCACATACAAACATTACAACACTTCCGTAACGACAACATAATGCTCAGGCATTACATATTAATGTCCAACAATACCCTTTCATAAATTAATTTATAGGCAATAAAAGTCATTCACAAATGCATAGATATTTATAGCTGGAATATAAAACATAAATTGACTCTCAAATAAAACAGCATGGTCCGCGCTATCCCAAAGTAAATATCACAAAATGTGGGTCAAACGTCTCCTAGCAACTACAAATCATAACACAAATCCCACATGACTTCAATAATGTAATTTATAGATTACACAGACACGCGACCACCACTTCACAGGGCGTTTATAACAATCAAGACTGCAGGGACATACCCATTTTGATTTAACCGTTTAAATAGAAAATATGGAAGGGTGGAACTGAATTGAATGTAAAAATATATCCGCATACTAGTGGCAGCGTTTTCGATAAATATATTTGTGACAGGGATAGGGGACTGCGAGGTTAATTTGAGACGCCACTTGGGGTCATGTTTGCAAACAGGGAACGGCGGGTGGCTGATTGCGCAATTGTCAGCGGTGGGAAAAAGTACGAAATTTTATCAAATTGGCTATACAATTTTTGGCTATACATCAGTCACCAAAAACACAAAAACTTACATAAATATTGTCCAAGGTATATCAATATTGATGCTTACAGAAAGTGTTTGCGTGTCTAATCAGTAAACAAAACTGCACCCACAAACTGTACGAATTTCTCTGATCACATTGTATGTAGGTACGACTATTCAATACTGCTTTTGGCAAAAAGATGACTTTTCTATTACAGTAGTATTAGATACGTACGTATTAGCCTTCAATACGTACTGAGCCCATAATGATTGAATATCAAGAAATGCAGCTAGGAGTGCAAGCGTTATTAGAGCTACGAAATTGATAAAACAAATAGGTACTATTATATTACTATTTTCTTTTGAAATATCATCGTACAATTGTCTAAATTAGAAATTGTTCCACTTTTTACTCATACACGGTAAAATAGTTGCATGAATAGGGTTGTGCTTGACACTTAAGGCTCTAAGAAATGTGGATGAAAATTAAGACGCCTTAATACGCTAGATCAGATTACTCTTCATGTCTATAAAACAGGAGAGCTCAGTAGCATAAGGAGGAAACGGCTGTATGACTGACCTGGTTGTCGATCCTCGCGAGACAGGCCTCCAAGTGGCACTGCCACTCGATGGCGCGAAGGTACAGCAGATGCCAGCGCCGCTCAAGCGCCCGCGCCGCGTCGCCGCCGCCGCACAGTCGTACCACCGAGCTCACGATCCGACCGTGGCATTCCACGTCACGTTGCAATACCTGCGGACGAACATTGGTGTTGTTGAAAACGTAATGATTTTGGGCGCAACGCAATGCATCTTGGGCAGGTAATCGTAGGTGGCTGGGCTGTAAATCTGTAATCTGTAATTGACCCTGCAAAATAATGAAATCGAGGAGGGGAAGGATTAATATTTCAATCACAAAGAGCTCAATAAAATATGTTCTGTTCATTGTTATTATTATTTTTTATTTTATTAATAGTAAAAATATATGTAATGTAATTACTTAAAAGAGTATCTGTGAAGACTTTGACTTTGAGTTTGACAGTAACAAGTGATTGAAAGGGCTTGAAATTCTTAAATCTCTGCAATTTTTATATCGGGGTATTCGGAGGATTTGAAGGATCGGTTTCATATCCTGCACCAGGTTATTCTAATATGTATAAAGAAAAAGTATGTGTAGGGTGACCGGGATTCCTTTTTGCATTTGCAACAAGTCGTGTAAAGAAAGAAAATGACAGGAACACCCCAACAAATATGCAATGAAATTAAGAGTCCGATATGAAAACATTGTAACTATATAAACTAGCAATACGAGTAAGTAACAAATAATAAGTACACAGAATCCGGGTTTAACATTAATGCCTCACGATAAAAAATATAAATTGACTCTACACAATAAATGATGCCGGGAAAAGCAATAGCACCAAGTAACCAATCAAATTCCACAATAGACTTTGACACAGTAGTCACAGCCATTTGTACGAGGAATACAAAAAAAACCTATAAGATTTTAAAAGGTGAACAAAGGGCGGAACGTGCTTCGATAGAAGTGCACGTGCGCAGTGGTTGATTTTCGACAATAAAAGACGAGTGCAAAACAGTGATTTCGGTATGATTTCCCTATCAATTATTCTTTACTTACATTAAAGGAGAAATCGCAATGGAATGGAAATTAAAACATATAAATTATTACTTAAAGAATGATGCAAACTAGCCATTTATGTTTATCAAAAATACTGATAAGAACCAAGTATGAGAAAGAGCACATAAAATAATACAATATTCCTTTGTAAATTTATCTTAAAATACCTAATATTATGTACAATCCGTCGAAGCACGATCGTATGCACAGATACTGCCTCTGCGTTCACTTCGTATAATGAATACATTTGCACCTGCGTTAGAGTTGATTTAATCTCACCTTCATAAACATAAACAATATGACGATGACGGGTAACATGCAGTTGATACGTATCTATATTTTGATATTTTTATGATGCATTACAGAAATGTTACCTACATTTTCCGAATAGCATTAAACTTTCACCGTTGTAATAGATGACGAAATTATTACTTAATTGATGAACTGTAAAGCATATAAGTACCTATACCTAGGGGAGACCGAGATATTTTGAAACAGAGGTGATTTGAAACAGCACCGATTTCGCGGAACGCAACTCAGCCGCTTCCCGCCGTCTGCGACGACTCAAGGCGCGCGGTTGTGTCGATCTGGCCCGTCGCAAAAATCGTGAAAAGTATTAAACGTTTTTTAAGATACCTATATTTTAATAACGCGTTTGTATTTTGGTTTGGGTTATAAATGTTTCGTAAGCTCATTAACTAGCAATTGAATTCATAGCGCTGGTACAGCTCATTTCTTTGTGTTTTGTTTCTTGGTTTTTAATTGAATAAAAATTGGGAGGATTTTTCTTACTGAAGGGAATTGAAACATACTGTTTCAACTCACCTCGTTTAAGTTTTGTATGGCTGATTTGCGTATACTTTAAGGTTTATTTCATTGTTTTTCTTACTCTGTTTTAGCATGCCTACTGATTATAAAAAAGACTGATGGAGGTATAGAAAGTCGCGAAATATACGAGCTCGTTGCAAAAGAAGTAACATTGCCTCAGAAAAGTCTCGTGATGCAGCTTCGAGTTTACAACCTCAACCATGCTTCCCTCTAGAAGTATATCTTTTTTATTATTATTTTTTATTTTAATAAATACCTTTGAATTATACCATCGTTTCTACATGACAACCCTTAATTCTACCCAAAAATTAAATGTTTCAACTCACCTCGACCCCTGTTTCAACTTACTTCGGTATGAGGGGAGTTGAAACAAAATTACTTGTTATATTCAAGTCGATTTTTCGCCTCAGAATTCACACTTACACTTTCTTTGTGTCAATCATCTGAAAGTGTAAGAGATTAACTATCGATCGGCACTTATCTCATACGATTTGTGTTTATAGAACTTTGTGTATGAAGCAAAATGTCAAAATTGTTTCAACTCCCTTCGGTCTCCCCTACCTAAAAAAATAATTACTGAGAGTCGTTTAAATGCAATCAGTAATGGCTCGAATCGAGAATATTATTGAGAAATCACTTCCATAACGAGAGTACATTCGTAACAAAGATTTCTTGGTACCTATGCATCAAGTTGTATACGCATATAAATTACCATAGATGGATGCAACGATTGCCGACCAAATTACAATTTATCGAGATCGTTGGCATCATTTCGATTTCCATTACCTGCGCTTGGGAAAAGTGTCTAGTTATAGGAGGCGAAAGTTTGATTTCGGAATCATTACATCTGTAATTTACAAACTAAGTCGGTTTTTGAAACGGGGTTCATACACCACGATTTGATTTTGTTTTGAGTTCCGGATATTCCATTAAAGAATAGCATTTTCAATGGATTATTCAAATTTTATATTTCGTTAAAATTATGTGATGACGATACACGCCTAGTTATTTAAAAATAACCAACGGTACAACAACAACGACGATCCTACGTAGTCGTGAATAAACAGGAAAACATAACTTTCATACATTTATTATGAGCATAATCGTATATAGGTACTTGCATACATTTTGCATATAACAATAATACAGCATAACACAAACCGAGAAGTTAGAACTTTTTGTTAACTTTTTCATAAACAAAAACAAACTTACTTAATATCTAAAATATATTCTCTTAGCGTATAGATATTTCGAGGTACTACTACTGTATTACACAATGCAAAATGTACTTAAGAATTGGTGTCGTCACCAGCCTATTATACAAATAATAACACTTCTGTCAGTCATTCTCAATGAAACCATACAATATTGCGTAATCGTATTATCTACAATGCATGTGGTGGATTGGATACGGTTTTATGCTCCAGGAGCAACTTGTAATTTTTGAATATCAAATACTTATTTGATTTTCTGTTCTGGCACTAAATAAATTCTAACGATAACAAATTTTTGCACTTCCAGACCCGGACGTTTGGAAAAGCCTTGCCCAGTAGTGGGACAATCTAGACTAATAAAAAAAAGTAGATACTTACTGCTGATTTATATGTGACTAGTTAATAGTTATTACGACAATCCAAAAGTTGTAAAACCAATGTTATGAATAAATAAAATTAAAAAATATATATTTAATTTGCGCAACATGGGAACTTACATCAAACTAGATATAATAAATAACTATTTATGAAATCTATGTTGCAGCAAAAATGTTGAATAGTGTACTATGAAATATTGCGCATTTCATATAAGTATGCGCTACGCATTGTAAACACAGAAGTACCACTTTTCCAGATTCCTCAATGACCAATAAAATGTAGTGAAAGTTAAATCTCGTATTGTAATCAAGTCGATTGTTTCTTTTGTAACTAACGTCGAAAGCATCTCGAGTTCCGACCTTGAACTATCTCATTCTGGTTATTGAAGTGTTTGTTACTTTATGATAGTACTAGATTAGTGGCGAACTTTAGTTTCTAATAGTAATTCAAGCCACTTGAAGAGATCAAGAGTTGATTTTGATTCAAGACTAAACACTACTAAAAAGCGGTCAAGTGCGAGTCTGGCCTCACCATATCTATAGAGATCCGTATTATAAGGTCTATTTGTAAATATTGATTGAAATAAACTTTTAACATATGTGCCCCAACAGTGGGGACATTAAAAGGCTGATGATGATGATATTTGCTCATAAATTACAAACATACAACAAACGTATCAAGTTTTCGTTCAATACTTGAGCCATTTATCAAATTTCTAGATAATACCGTTCGTGAGATACACCTGGTATAAAAAGACAGAAAAACGGACGGAGCGACAGCAATAGGGCTTCGTCTACGTTGCCTTTTTCGCATTCTATATTTATTGCACAAAAATTGCATTATTAGGTATAGGTATTGTAGAGCGATCATTGCAAATGTAGCGAGTTAAATACCAAAAGGCCTTTAAGTCAAGGTTGGCTATTTAACAGTATGCCAAAGGATGTCGCAGTGGCATTTGGTACGAGATTGATTTCGTGATATGCCGACATGCAAACGTGATACCTACCATCCATATAGGTACTCGTATACATCGAATTAGATATTAGATGCTTATACTTAGCTAGAAGCGAGCGCTGAGGTCGTCAGAAATTTATCAAATCAGTGCCTTCAATCAATGGCGGGGCTGGCTAGGAAAATGTGGTTGGGAACAAATTTCATTTGTTGAAATGTGGTTGAGATATCCTAGAAAGAGTTTAGCAAGCAAGGAAACGTGGTGATACAGAAATAAATCTTGTCGAAGGTACCTACGCTTATCCGCTAAGAATTCAGCTTCTTATGTATCTTCTTTTCGCGTTCAAAATATATTTGAAAAAACATAAGTACGTAGTATGAGGTATGAGCTAGCGATTTGGTGAGGCACCTTTGCCACTTTGTATGGACAAAAAGTGCGACTTCATACAAATCAATGCGATACTAAAGTCGCACTTGAGTCAAGTCCCGTGTGTATACCGCCTAACTATTCTTAACGCGGCATTGGAAATGACCTCGAAAGCGTTTTGGATCAAACGATGACCGACACGATTGGATTTTTTATTTACTCCCATACCACATCAAGACTGTCGAGTTACTTTCAAATTCTAACAGGTAGTTCTGTTAGACTTTAGTTCCTTGTGATAAGGGACAAAGTAATAAAGAAGGTGAGTTAAATTCGTTGATCGACTGCAGAGGTACAGAGTAGTAGTTTGTCGAGAACAATCGACAATCGTGTAGTCCGTCGAGTGAGGCCAAAATGTGTGAAGCACTTTTTCCCTGTCGATAAGATAAACACGGTTGCGCAACTTGGAAGCTACTCGTAGTCGTAGCAATCACGATTACATTCTACAGTTTTTATTGCTTGATTCTTTATCATACCTGAAAGGCGATAGTACAAGATGAGGCAAATAAAAGAAATATTCCCGAAAATAAAAACTTAAGTGCTTATTAAGAAGAAAAGAAGGTTGCCGATGCAAACACAATTTCTATCCTTCAAGATTGATTACTTATCTACTCCTACCAAATACACGACAAATAAAAAGGGATCACTTTATCTTTGTGGTGTTTTAGTTGAAATCCAAGCCAACTTCTTGATCCCAAACCTACTCACCAGATGAGTGACGAGCTACAGCGAACGGTGTTTAATGTACCTATTAGTATATATTCAGTCTTTACGATCCAAACCTATGATAAGAAATTCATATAAATTATATGCAATTGACTGTTTGTATTCCCTTCACTATGAGAAGAACCGTTCATTATGGCGCCAGATTGCAATAGCACAATTTCAAATGACTGGAATCTTTCTGCGCTAGGAAGTATTCCATTTGGATCAACACTATTCAGACCACTAAGGGAGATTATTTTTTGTTCATCCAAAACCACTGGTGTGACTTATTTTTTATTCCAAGGCTGTTTTTGTAGCATATTATATTTTATAGGGTTGGTTGAGATTGGTCAAATACATGTTCCTTGCGTATACTTAGTTTTATTTCATTTCTGTTTAGTGTTTTATTATATTATACTGTAAACTAAGGACAATAATCTGAGAAGCGGAATATTTCGTTGTTAATTACGAAAAGACGTCTAAAACTGGTTTGCTTTCTATATTATCCATGAAGCTAACAAGTGCCGGATCCTCTGTAAAAATAGCTTCATGTATGTTTCCTTCATAATATTTTCCAAAAGATTTCCTAGCTGTTCTGCATCGCCATCTGTTTGTAATTGCTGTTATTACTGTTCACTCATTGCGAACGCCATAAGACAGACAGAGCCCTGCCTGACAAACCAAGCCACTCCGATTGTGCTAAGAACAATTGTAACATTTCGTAATCGTAATTTCGCTTCGGTTTTATTGTTCCGTCAAAAGACGTGTGTTATCTAAGTAATTGACGAATACGAAAGGGGGTTATGCTTTGTCAGACAGTACAATAATACTTCAAGAAAATACGTACGTGTTAACAGTAATTACACGAAGACATGATAATTGCTGGTTATCATATGGACTAAACAAATCACTATAATGTGGTGAAGTCATACAAAAAGTCATGTAAGTAGGTACGTATGTTACGGATGTATTAGGTAAGTAGGTACTACATACTCATATAATTGAGTTAATTTTTAAAATTAGGAAAGCGGAGTCGATATGCGTATAACAGAATTCAAATGGGATGGCCGAAGACCTGATTAAACGGGACAAAGGATGTAACTGACCAGTGACCATCGAAGACGACATCGTCAAAATACCGGGAAAAGCACTGAGAAAAGCACGGGACCGTTCAAGAGCGGTACAAGAAAGAAACGGGTATACGCGTGGGTGGAAATAAGCGGAGCTGTGTGTTCTGTGGCGGAGCTGATGAATAATAATTAATATTTTTTTCTATTGACAATAGAAATGACTATTTACTCATAAATTAAACCATCAAGGTCAAACACAAATAAAACGATGACGACTACGAAACACGAAAGGTCGACGAAAGTGTAAACATACGCAATGGTCATGTGTGAGATGTCTGGGAAAAACCTGACCCTAATCCAATGTCAATAGCGTCCCAATAACACCATACTCATACCCTACACCTAATGCGATACCACTTACAATACTCGTAAAGCTGCGTATAGTATAGTGTGTAATATCCACATATCAAATATAAAATTGAGGCTATTGAGTCGGCAAAAAGGCTGAATAGGATTATCACCTATTGTCTACTGGAGACAGGTACATTATTATCTAATACCGACCAACATTGGTACCATGAAACCCCTAGTCATAGACTTATATATTATTAGCGTACCGCTAGTTCTGACACTGGTCTCATATTATAGAACTTTTTATTTGGCATAAGAAGTAAGATTTTGTTAATTGTACTTTGTTGTAAGAAAAATTTAAAATTACCTAAATACAAAAGACTGTCAGCATGGTTGTTTGCTATTAACCTCGAAATATCGAAGATGATGATCATATTGTTTAGTTCCCTAATAAAATAAAACATATTTTGCGAAAACCAAACTAACAAAACTCAATGCTTTCTTACTCAGCGTTAAAGTTGATATTCCAATGTTGCAACTGCACACGTCAAGTTTACGTCAAGGTCCGGCGCGGGCGCATGCCGGCGGAGTCATCGGCCGCCGACGACGGATATAGCCGAACCATAGACGGAAATAACCGAATGTCCAGAAAATATGCGTTGTCCGCGTTTCAGCAAACGTTTTGAGGCGTGCGATTGCGCGGTCAATGGCGGTATAAATCATAGGCGGAAAATGTAACAGACCCCTCATTTCGTATGCTAAGTATTATCCAAAGTCATTAGGGACTCAAGCAGGTATTATTTCTAAAAAGAACATAACTAAAAAACTAACTGGTTTAAAATTTACCGGTACATCAAAAATAAATATACTTACATCAATACAGACAGGGTCATTTGATGTCATGAGATTCACAATGAGAACAGAAAAGGCTCTTTATATCATGCAAATGTTGTTCCATCAAGACCAGACGTGAGAAATTGATTACAAGGTCCAGAGGCACTAACATCCTTTCATTTGGCGACAAGACCCGGAAGAAGATTAAAAACTGAATTTCGTGGAGGTCGTTTTTTATCATCCATTCTTTATAAACAAATTGAGGAAGTTGATGTTCACTATTTAAGTTAGGAACGGCGGCGCGCGGCGGAACGTGCAAATACTTGATGCTCCTAGCACATGACTGAACCCTTACAAAGTCATCAATTTCCAAGTTCCCGTCAGCAATTATGTTGTCAATGCGGACGTCAATTGCCTAGGCGTCTTTTAAGGGTTCTCTAAGAGACCGCGCTTTTAGATAAATCAGCGAGCAGAGAAATCCATCTAATAGACACCGTTATAATATAGGTTATGTCACCGCAAAAGGAAGAACGGACGTGCGACCGGCTGGTTGACTTGCTATGCGCAATTTTCCCGGTATTTATACATATACCCGTACATAGGTATAGATATTTGCTTCGCAAATTCTCAATGTACTGTTAATGCCGTTGCTAGTAAGTACATACTCGTAATTTTATTATTAAGAATAATTAAAATATAATGTGTAACATTATATTTTGTCCATTTGGCTTAAATAAAATATTTATGTAACTTTATTCAATCATCAGTAATTAATTAGGCAAGTAACCAAACCACTCACCTACTTTGCAGGTGGCTTACCTATAAAACTCCATTTTATGAGATCATTATGCTGGATCATAAGTTATGTATGATCCAGCATCTAATGATCTATTATTAAATTATTGTACGTGAATTCGTTTGCTTATTAAATTTCATCTTTTAAATAGGGAAAATTTTCAACTAGAATATTCATCACGTATTTACTTCCTTGAAAATTGATCGCGATAGGTTTATTGGCATAAAGTACAGTTATAACAACTATATTTGATCCGGAAAATTATAATTTCTATAATCTAGGAGCCTGTTCGCCAGGTTACGAATAATCGCTGATAGATGGATAGTTTGCAATCATAAAATTATCATAAACTGTTCACGGAAAGAGTGAAATGGTTTATGATTAGATTAGATTGAAAGAAAAATATACGTATGTAACATCATAGAATTATCTATTGAATTATTAGCGCATACAAGATACTTCATTATATACTAATGCAATTATTAAAAAAAATACTTCTTACGAGGTAGGTATATAGGAGACCTTGATCGAGGTATAGGAATCTCCTGTAGAATCAAGCACGGTACAATCAAGCAGATAAATCTGTCGAATAACCCCCATTCCCATTTCCCACAGCCCGGCGCATGGCACGGCACATACGTGTTCGTGTAATTGGCGCAAATTGGCGCAAGCGCAGGTACATAATGCCGCCATTAGCGACGCCATCCCGCCGATGTAATTAAACAAACATTTGATTTAAGTATACTATCACCGCATCAGATCATTTTTATGGAGAACTAAAACTAAAACCAACAACTTGATTTTTTCCTTATCGTTAAGAGACTTGAGTGAAGAAGAAATGCTAAAGTCCTATAACAAGCGTTTCCAATAATTCTGAATAGTGTTTAATTAAAGTTCAAAATACAAAAATTGCATTATAGGTACATATTACATATCCATAGCTGTTATAGGATTACGTAAAAACCAACATGATTACAATTGTATGCGTGAATAATCGAACTGACAACCGGCATATCAGATGATTGCAAATACTCTATAGGCAAAGGAACTAGCATAGCGAATTTCCGAAATGGAACCTAAGCATCCGCAGGTCACTGGAGGCAATCCCTGACGTAACATGCTGCAACAACAGACAAATATGAGCCATGACGTTATAATGTAACGCGCCACAAGATGTTGGTTATACATTATGTTTATCTATCGAAATACATCACTGCCACTGTGTCACTAGTTTATGATTACAAACGCAACAAATTATTGTTATAAAGGAGGCCACAAAATCTACAATTTCTGGTAACGTTTCACGTTTAATTGCAATGTAAGAAACATCACTTGACGAAATTCAGTTTGCAAGCCACAAACCGCAGGCAGAGTTAGGAAACTGATGTTACTGTGAGTCATCAAAATGAAAAACTGCGAGAAAAATGTTTAAAGTACAGTCTTGGTAGATACTCGTAACTAGTAGCTGTGTGAAGGTTACGACAAATTCCATATTCCAATGTCGATGACAAAACCAAAGCCTTTCTCCCAAGAGCATGACAGGCTGTAAAGTGAAACTGTAACTTCGCCAAGTGTGCAATCAGACCACAATGCAATGAGCAGCGAACTGCAATCTAGCCGCAAATCATAGTAATGACCGCGTACGCGCATATGCGCGATGCGATTTGTAATGGCAGGAATCGGAGGAGAGCTGTTGGAGAGACTATTGGCCAGGTATAATTTCGTTAATTTCATTGCCAGCTTCTAGTGTTTATTATATTGATTTGCATCTTGATGAGTGGTGTCAAAGCATATGAGTACCCTAAGTTACATACGAGTAAATGTATACATTTATTAAATACGTATACTTACTCAACTATTATATATGTGTGAACAATTTTAGCTTTAGTAGGTTCACTACTTCTCAACAACAAATGTATGGACAAATGCGCTTATTTCTTTCTTATTTTGTTGAGTCTTACACATTTAGAGTATGAACTTTGATTTTGAACTTATATTTGTTTTATACAAATAAAATAAAATGTAAAATTATGGGGTATCTGTCGAACTAATTTCAAGTATTAGTAAAAGTTTTCCTGAACAAAGCTAAATGAAGCTAAGTTTTTACGCTTTGACTAATTAACCGCGGGATTGACCAGTTGTATATATGCAGTTGCAAACATCAAAAGTCAAACGTGGCCAAACCAGAAAGAGAAATATAGTCTGGAAGGAACGAACTAAAGTATCCCCTTGATGGCGTATTGTGCAACACGTGCACGCTATATGCATAATATCGCGCAGGCGCAGCTGCGCGTTGAGCAATCTCGCGCCCTGTGAAGGCTTGGTATAAACACAAGGCGACAACGATCCTCATGGAATCCATAAGTTACTATCGATCAAAATTATGTAATCCGTTCTAAATGTTATGCGCATTTGTTACACTGACTAAAACGGATAACTAAACTATTTCGGTTACTTCAAAACTTTCGAGTCTTTACTAAAGATCATTTGAAATTAGCAAAAGTGGTTTACTAATGTTAATTTAACTTACAAGGAAAGTACCCCAAGTGTCCGGCTCCGATTTGATTCATTTTCAGATATATTACAGAGCATTGAAAAATAACCGACCCGTAGTTTTTTATCGGCTCAAAATCGCCATTCAAAGTTTTGGAATGTATGGGACATAGTGAAATCGGTTTAGTACATGTTGCAGAATTGACTGCTCCGGTTTGATTCGAATTAAAATATATTGCAGAACATTATTACAAGTTATATATCTTAAAATTAATAATATCGGAACCGGACACTTGGGGTACTTTCCTTGTTAGTTTACATGTTACCAACAGTATTACGAGTATAGTCACTATTTTCACGTTACAGACAGACAAAGCACAGAAGAAGCTTATGATCTGTACCAATGTCAAATTGTTAAATCATTAATGATAGTTCTACAAAAGGACCTGCTAGAGGCATTCATTCTTTCATAGGCCCACTTTGGTGAATCATCGGATATTCATCGAATGTGAATAACTAAATATCAATAAAGATATATTAATACGATTTAAAGGCAAATACGCCATACTAATTGACGTAATCATAATAAAATAAGATGATCGTCATCATCAACAGCCCATCCTAGTGCACTGTTGTCATTTATGATGTCATTTAATTTGGAGAAACTAAAAAAACATCTACCTAACGAGAACATTTTCTCTGCATGAAGCCGTATCCGCGCAGCAATAAAACAGCTATAAAAATTCCATCGTTAGAGAGCATTGCACTGCGGTCTTCACCGATCTGATAAGGTTTACAGCTTTTCAGGCTTCACCGCCAGTTACATTTGAATTTCAGTTCCTATTACACACGTTTGTATTACTATTGCGTTGACGCTTACCTAATGTTAACCACAATTACTTTTGTCATTTGCAGTATTCCAAGCAAACCTTATAGTTTACAAAACACGATTCTTACCTGTAACAAGAAACGCAAATCATTATTAAAATGTCAACACACACATATATGGAAATAACCACAATCGTAAAATCCGTAAAGTATTGCAAGCTAAAGTTCATGAACCCTCTTTATAAAAATATGTACCTATAAGTATTTATTTAAAATATACATCGCTGTTATAGTGCTTTATTTTTATTAAACAAGTTGATTTCAAATCGATATAATTTTTTCTCTCAAAAGAAAATGTCAATAGATATATAGCAGCCAGCTAAAGCAGCAAGTACAGAGCAGGGTCCATGAAATAATGTTGCATAAGGTATAGGAATTCGTAGTTCAAACAGTACGGTAATATACGAATGTGCATACAAAATGCTGCATTGTATTTATTCCCGTACATATGGGGCTTTGTACCGAGAAGTGGAGAATAATGTTGTTATTGTGCAGTTGATTTACAAGTAGACATTTCAGTTTAGTTGTAGGAACACTTTTTTCTTTTGAATTGGTACGTATTGTTTGATGTTACTTTGAGGGGCTTTAATTGGTTACGTTCATAAAACGCAAGGGGTTTTGTTTGTTTGTAATGTAAAAAGCAATGCAATAAGTATTTGGTTCAATACAAAACTGTTTTAACTTTAGCTGTTTCCAAGGTGATAGATAAATGTAATAAAGAAATTTATATTAAGTATAATAAATATAAAGGTAAGTGATAGATTCCTACCAACACGGAAGATGATAAATCACTTGTCTAAGATCAAATTATCATGTCTTGTTTGATAAATCATTGGAAGGCAAACCGACAGAGAATTGACAGTGATCGTAGCAGAAATAGCAACGATCATCACAGAAATGCAAAACATGGTGATCTAACCACGGCATAGAGTTATTATACAATACAACCTGTAATTATGTGTAGTGCGCGGTTAGTAGCAACGGCAAATTGCAAAACGATGGAAGAAAAAGATTTTATTGTGAAATTATTATTTTTTTGATTAATCATCATCAAGCAGGTACTCTTTAGTTATATTATAAATCTTTATATCCAAGTCTTCATCAGTCTAATCTAAATATTAACGTTCCCAGTTTTGGAGCACAGCTTTGCACTGCGTGGATTTTAGAGATGATTTTTTATATTTCTCAGATTATGCTCATTTTCTTACGATGCTTTTCCTTTACAGTCAGAGCAGTCAATACAGTAAAAATACGTGAAAAAATCATCCGTACATAGAATCGATCTGAACCAATCCCATATGGGTTGTCCAATGTACAGAATACAATGGAAGACACATCAAGCTATACTGTGTTAGTTATTCGGCGGAACCCTATCGTTTCTTGACATTTGTATGAATGTGTCAAATAAGTTACAGCGACAAATTATTATGAGCGTCGGTGGTCTAGTGGCCAGGACGTCGGACTCCCATGCGGGAGGTCCGGGTTCGAAACCATGCAATGCCATGTACCAATGAGTATTTCGGATTTTTTCGAAGACTTACGTACATTTACAGACTGCTCTAACGATGAAGGAAAACAACGTGAGGAATCCTGCATGTCTGAGGAAATAAAAATGTTCAGCAGGCATATGAAATCCACCAATTGGCACTAGGCTCGCTCGGTGCATCATGGCCCGTAACCTCCTTGTACTAGGGGGAGGCCTGTGCCCCAATAGTGGGGACTTTAATAGGCTAATGAGATGAGAAGTTTGACGCGTATGTCTGTCTGTGGCTTCATATCTGAACAACCGATGAATCCGTTCCGGACCATCTCACCTAACGGTGAAGGAAAACATCGTGAGGAAATCTGCATGTCTGAGGAAATTAAAAGTTTCCAAAGTCGTGTGAAATCTACCAATCAGCACTGGGCCCGCGCGGTGGATCATGGCCCGTACCCCCTTGTGCAAGGGGAGGCCTGTGCCGCAGTGGAGACAATAGGCTGATGATGATGATGATGATGACAAATTACCAAAAGGTATATATATACCCTAATACAACTGTACAATGACATATCCAAATAACAAAGACTATTGATGAAAATCATATATTGTACCATGTACCTGTAGGTAAATATTAGACAAAACAAACGGCCTCCATGTAATAACCTTTGAAGGGGAAATAGTAATTTGCTCATGAAATCGGTCTGACAGACCTATAACGAACAAAGGAGTTAATCTCTGTAATTGCGGTGCACGTAACACCAGTACAAAGTACGAACGATTTGTAATTGGGCGCTGAGATATTTGGAGAGACCTTGGATGTCAGTTACTTAAGAACAATTGCCATAATAAAATTTACATCAGCAAATTGTGTTACAAAAGCATACGTTTATCATATTAACTTAACATGGAGAGCTTTTCCTAATGTTAGCAGTTTGTGTATGTATTTTGAAACCGTATAACGTCATCAGCCCCTAATGAAGAAAAACTGTCCCTAGGTCGAAATTACACGTAGTAAATGAATCAGAAAAAATACGAATATAATTCAAATTCCATTATGGCGTCATATTCAAATCATTTAGCGATGAAACACCTAGTAGATCATTCACCTCGCTCGTCTAATATAAATTTACGTCCAATCAGCCTCCGCCCACATTAATTACTAAACCGTTTACGATCTCTAGACGAAAAGCGTAGTACACATTGAGTAGCGTCCTAAGATGCGTGGGATTGGCTCATTCATCATTTGTTGAATAGAAGAGAAGTGGCAGCATTTCAATAAAATACTGATTAATTTACTGATAATAGATAACAATAATGACCACCCATGCTTTTTCTTGCAGTAACGTGTACGAATGCTGAATTAAGAACTATATTTATTTCAAGTACCTATATAGCATATAGTAGGTACTCGTACACGGTTCAACTCTACTACCAAAACACAAGTTTATTTCAAACATTCGTACGCTTCTCTAATTCAATCTCTTCGAGGAACCATTACACAAAATTTCCAACATTACATTCACAAGTCAGAAACTGACGCTAATTCCCCAGAACAGAACTCGGTTCCATTCCAGAGATTTAGTGGCTTCCTACTGTAACACGAGTGGGCGTAGTCGAGATTCTAAATCATGGAGTCACTTACGGTGTAGAAGACAAATTGAGCTATTTTGTCTGCTTCAACGTGTAGTTGATCGCCAAAGAGCAACTGTACCGAAATTGGTTAAAAGACAACACATCGCAACAAAACATAATACAATAACTTAAGCACACTAGCGCCGCCAATGGAAAAAAAATCATTATATTATTATGTTTTATTTTAAAAAACTCATTGATTTGCACTCCGATAGGATAAGTAACAGATAACTCAATAAGTTCGCAGGATGACTAATAAATCAACAACTTTTAGGCAAAATTCGACTTTATTCATCGAAATAGCCTCTATCATTTCTATGCCTTTCTTATTGAACGATTTGTCCAACTCTTCAAAATACGTTTCAGTTTCGGCAATCACCTCCTCATTGGAGCCATATCTCTTTACGGCGAAATTTTTTTTGAGATTTATGAACACGTAAGAGTCGCTGGAGGCTTAATCTGGGGAATACGGTGTATGCGGAAGCAATTCGAATTGAAATTCGTGCAATTTTGCCATTGTTGCGATCGACTTGTGACACGGTGCATTGTCTCGGTGAAAGAGCACTTTTTTCTTCTTCATTTGGGGCCGTATTTTCGCAATTTCTTCAAACGCACTTTTAATGCACCATTATTAACGTACTATTATTCACCATTGATCTATATTCAGTTTTCAAGATAGTTGACGAATATTATAATACCATGCGTATCCCAAAATACGGACGCCAAAACCTTCCCAGCCGACTTTTGCGTTTCTGGACGCTTTAAACGGCTTTCGCCGGTTTCTGGTCACTCAGTTGCCTGCCGATTTGACTCTGAAGTATAGTGATGGATTCATGTTTCATCCATTGTCACACGGATGATTATCTCACGAAGAAATCCTTTTTATTTCGCCTAAACAGCTCCAAACAGCGGTCTAAATCATCAACACGTTGTAGATTTTGGTCAACAGTGAGCAAAAGCGGTTCATGCAAAATAGTACATACACTGCCTTCTGATATCTATAAGGTGTCAGCTATCTCACACAACTTCACTTTACGGTCATCCAAAACGATTTTGTGCACTTTTTTTATGTTTTCTGGAACAACTGCCGAATTTGGGCGACCAGAGCGTTATCAGCACCATCGATGTTTGCACAGCCGGGTTTAAAATCAGCAAAACACTTCTCTACCATTTGTCTCGATGAAGCAGAGTCCGGATAACACTTGTCAAAACTATTGCTTTGCTTGAACGGTATTTTTCCCATTAAAAAGCAATGCTTTATCAACACACGAAATACAGATTTTTCCATTGTTTTGAAAATTACAAAAGTAGCGTCACTAAAACCACTGTACCTACAGTGCTACAACAAGGATCTTTGGCGCGTGGTAAAAATCGGAACTAACGCCGCCATCCTTATACAAACGTCACATCATGACAGTTCGCTATACAAAAAGTGACACCAATGCCCTCTGTCTATGTCATCCACACGCTAAAAATTCTCGTCGAACTGTAACTTGTAAACTAATGGTCAAATTTTATGAAATTTTGACACATATTGTTTGAAGGTTGGTACTATCTAAAAATCATATGGATTTGTCGATAGTGGCGCCATCTATATGTCATCCTACGAACTTATTGAGTGATGTGATAGTTTAGCGAAAGAGAGAAGTGATGTGAAGGTGTAAAAACCAAGCCACTTCTATGGTATAAGTCATATAACAGGATAACTTTGAATACTTTATAATTTCAATTTACTGTTGCCGCTGTATTTTGTATATTTTTTCAAGTAATAAGTATACTTACATGAATAATGTGATAGATACCAAATTTTACGTCATAGGTAATTTCGTTTTATATTTCATATATTTACATTATGCTAGGATAGTGCAGAAGGTAAAAATCTAAATGTAATTTAACTCACATACCTAGGAAGTAAAAAATAAAACGACCTTGTAACGTCAACAGTTAAGGCTCTTGATTTTTTTTCTTTGTCCAAGTGTTCAATGATTTACTCGTGAGATCATCAGCAACAATCTAAGGTTAAGTACTATAAAATAAAAAAAAAACCTACATTCAATTTATTTTCTTACATGCATTACAGTTCAGATTGTAGCAGAATATAGAAATGAGATCACCAGAGTAGTTGTGAGTCATTCGATCTATTAATTTCGTCTCAACAAACTCATTTCTGGTTCTTCAATTAAACGGCATTGACCTGAATTCTAAGCTCGCTAATTTGCATAGATCTGTTAATAGGGAACTAAAGCATTAAGCTTATACCTCTATCTATATGCAATGTAAATAATAGCTTTGTGTAACAACGAATAGCAGTAATATAAATTAAAACTTGAGATGTAAATTAGATACCTTCTAAACAGATATTATGCAACTGCATCCGTTACATAAAACCAGTTCATAATCATCAGCCTATTAATGTCCCTACTGTTGGGGCACAGGGCCTCCCATTGTACATGATCCACCGCGCGGGCCCAGTGCTGATTTTGGTGGATTTCACACGCCTGCATGCAGGTTTCCTCACGATGTTTTCCTTCACCATTATATCAGTCGGTAAATGTACGTAAGTCTTCGAAAAAATAGAAAAAGCTCATTAATACATGGCATTGCATGGTTTCGAACCCGGACCTCCCGCATGGGAGTCTAGCGTCCCACCCACTAGGCCACCGATACTCTTGAAAACCAGTTACATAAAACTATTACATTTATCCACAATACTAATGAAATAATCGTATTTCAGAACTGTGTAGAGTAACTTTATGGGCTCTTCTACTTGATAGTTGGTACAACCCAGTTTCTGGTATAAATAATTTGAAAAGCATGATAGTGATGTTAGTGTCTGGGAACAAATTTGCGCAAGTTGTGACGAATTAACCTACATTCGCTGTGGTTTAGGTACTGGAGAGTGCGCGAAGACACATTAGACGGCCTGACGAACATAACGGGACGACCACGTGCTCCCGATATTGCCCGGGCTCTGCATCCGCCAACAATATCGTTAAACCAGTTGCTTTAATTACTACGGCACCGAGCCACGGAACATATACTCTAGCGAGGTACAAAACCTCATATTTTCAAACAATTTTTAATTGCAACAAGGTGGTAAAACACAACTTTAAGTCTTGATGTAGTTGCACTGACAAAAACAGTCAAGTTTTAATAATCTTAGTGACGTATATCATGGATGTATTCCTGACTCGTGCCAAAAAATTCGCCCGAATATTAGTTTCCTGACTCGTCCGAAAATGTATTCGAGATGAGAATTTGAACTTTGATGAAAACTGTGTATTCCGGATTCGTGCCACTTTTAATGTTCTGTGAAAAAAAGAGAAGCAGCTATACGTTAGAGCTGGATATAATGGTATTTGATGACGTCAAATGATGATGTTGATGACATCACGTATGTAGAGCCAAAACTTCAACTAGGAGTACAGAAGATTGAAAAAGGTTGCTGTCAAATATTTGCTGTCCTATACTTTATGATGACTTTATGAATCTTTGTGACTCTGAGGAATGACTAATGAAAGAAAGAAAGAAATTAATTTTGATCTTTTTATGTGCACTCTCTGTTGTCTTGCACTTTAATTGAATAATATAATTAAAACATTTAATCCGAGGATTTACCACGTTTGTGAAAACTTCTATGAACTCCTGCAGTGCTATTTGTTATCTCACTAAGAATTTCGGAACCAGTCAGGAATACTTTTAAAAGCGGCACGAGTTAAAAATTTGTCACTTTTGGTACGAATTTTGCGGACCAATCAGGAACAAATCAAATCATGGTTCATATTTCATATTCAAACAAAAAATCGGCCGTATCATCATTATACTATAGCTGTTGTGAAATAATTATTTACGTCATAAATAGTAATAATCATAATGCTATTAATACGAACTCTGTACCCTCGCATCAAGAATAAGGTGATGCGTCTGGTTTTCAGTTTGAATGGGAAATGCCATGATTTACGTCAGGGAGAGCATTATTTTGAATTTCTTAGTGTGACAATTTACATTGTAAAAACAAAAATAAATATTCTTACGTTACCAAAAATACAATAGCATAATAGTTATTACGTCATAGATTTGAATTGAAGCTGTGACTAATCAAACATTTGACAAACTTGTAAAATGTAGAGGACGTTGCACGGCTAATCAAAATCAATTATTGGGATGATATGATGAATGTAACTGAAGAACATTTAATACAAGAGGTTTAACAGTGCCTACCAACAACTCATAATGGTGTTAGTAACGTCTATAGCGGCAAATAACATTACTATTGAAAGCTCCGTGTAGGCTGACATGATAATGCTGCGGTAGATAAAATATTGATCGGCGGTCAATAAACCTTCGTTTTGAAGTGGGCTACTACCTACATACAACATATTATTATAAGGGACATGATAAATTAGGTAGGTAGGTTTGATGATTAGATAAGCGCTTATTAAGACACTTGACTGAATTCAGTCAACAATATAGACATAGATTCAGTCCACTAATTAGACGACAGTACAGTTTGTAAATCGCAGACTAACCGACATTCAGTCCAACTGAAAGCAGTCAAGTGTGGTAAGCCTAAGCTGAGAAATTCGTTACACCACGTTACACAAAAATCACTATCCGGGAAGTCGTCAAACGAACAATAAATTATTGTAGTTAGAAATTTTCATCATTACTCAACAAACAGTCATCAACGTGAGATAAGGTAAGATTCTCTAACTCTATTAATAAGATTTCCGTCATTTTTCAGAGTGGATTGCGGTAATGCCTTCTCATTGTACTGTAAAGAGCGGATGGCTATTAAATCAATGTTGCTTCCTCTTAATGGTTCCCGAGCCATCAAAGCCCCACGTCGTCGACGACGCTCCCATTGCATTAAGGCTCTAGACGTTACATTAGCCTCAACACTTTCACATCGACGGTCATTGTTCAGTTCCTTTTCCTATACATTTGAGCGTAATAACCTATAGCTATAACCGAAGCCATTAGTCAATGTTCCGGCAGTCTCTGAAGCTATTGATTGTACAGTAAATATTAGCATAAAAGATTCAAAAGATATGATTACAAATGAAGGTAAAACGAGTGCGCAACGTGTAACGAGTGATAAATACCGCGGTCATTAGAATTTAGAACTGTCAGATTTGAATAGAAACAGTAGATGCAATAGAAAATAAAACACGCGGGCGAGCAATGAAAAAGAAAATAATCGATATGTTTTGCATAAGGTCAATAAAAGCAAGGTCACGAGGTCAAATAAGAAATTTTAGAGAACGACCAGTTATTTTTTTAAAGTATCGTTCATATCAATCAGTACGTTATAATTAAAGCAACCTTAACCTCAGACCACACGTGATTTAGCATTGAATAAAAGCTCATCGATATTTATAAACAATTAACACATTTTCTAAAGGGCGGGCTTTATACAGGTTTATTAAATTAACTAAGAGGCTGTATCGCCCAAAGCGACAGTGTAACAATCACAGACCAGTAAGATTATTATTATTGCCGCATCGATAAATTCTCATCGAGATATTAGAATTAAGATTCGTATTCACGCTCGAATCGATTTATGCATCACGTTGTCCGGAAACAATTACCTCAGGACCTGTAAGTTGGTCTTCAACTGTGACAGAGAAATTATCTTGGGTATTGCTAAATTGCATACTACGTTTCTTAATAGCTCCGTGACCGAAGACTTTCCTTCCGTAAGGAATAGGAAGATACCTTAAGATCGGGCGGCATTTACTTATAAGTACTTAGTCTTTATTCTCATACTCTTTATTAGACGCACGCATCAGCAGCAATAACATATAGTAAAATATGAAAGTAAATAATATTCAAAAAAAAGAAAATAAGATCATATTTTACAACAAAAAAAAGATATAAAGACATAAGCCGGAGGTGTGGATTCAAGATCCACCGGTGGTGTTTTCTTTGTATCGCTTATAATTTCTGATGTTTGTAACAAAAAATAAAGTAATGGATGGTTAATTTGTAAGTATTTTGACTTACAACTTTATTTACTGCAACTTAAACCTTACTAACGTGAATATTACATTGCTGGTTTTTATTCAGATATTACCTACTTACCGTTATTTCAATTGCATGTACCATTACCATTGAGCCGAAACTATTATCACTTAGCGCTTTTAAGTGCCCGATGCCTGTTATATAAAATTAGCTGCAATTTTCACTTTGCTTGCAACAACGGTAAAACCAGTAACGTTATATCATAATGTTTGTAACGTTTGTTCACAGATCGTATCTTTATGTTCACCACGTATGGAATTCAGGAGATCTGATGATAAAATAGCAAAACTGAGAATTTGTTAATTTGCATTTGGGCCATCGTATTTGGCAATCTAGCTGATATCTTCATTCATCAACATAAGCATGTCTCTTTCAAATTATGACAGCTAAGAATCTAGAGCCGATTGCAGATTTATATTATTGGTTGATGACGATGATTAAAAATAGGATTAATGCAATACTGTAATTTTCGGAAATATAATCATGACTCGGAATATTATACAAATTCGTGTGGAGCTACCGATTACGTTTTTTGATGACTATACATCCTTCGTCGTCACCGAAGAGATCGATAGATAGTAGTACTACACCCAGCCAGGTTGCAGCCTGATCTAGAGGATCTGGATGTACTAGTACTACTGGGCACGATTTGTTGGGAGTGACACACTCTCCGGATTGGAAAGGATAGACGACCCCGCGACCAACCGCCTGCATTCGACCCGGACTTCTCCGTGAAGTCAAACTAGGACAGGACCTATAGGGATCTAAAGGACCTAGGAAGACAGGTGTCGATATGGTTGGGAATGAGCGTTGGTAAAATGGCTGGTCTTATCTGCTGTTGTCCGTAGTTTCACGTGATTCTGTTGACACGACGCAGCGTGGCTGCTGCTTATGACGCTAAAGTCCGATGTGATACTCAGCGGCAGACATTGATTCGTTACGACGATTGCTATCGTTGGCTATTTAGTTACATTGTGGTTATGAATGTTTCATGTGCTTCATATTCTTGGCCAGGGAGTCGTTCTAATTAAGTGCTGATCTTCAAGTTTTGGATACTTGTGGAGAAAACAAGTTGTGATGGTCGGATTTCGCACGAAGAAATACCGGCGGAAACGATGAGAGTCTTGAATCGAATATTGAGTGCCTCTATACAAATTCTAAATTGATTAGATGAATATTTTATACGCGGCTGTCGACCATTTCGCAGTCTTCAGTGCGCGTACGCCACTTCGTATCGTAATAAGCTTGTTTCGAGCGTCGCGTCGCTCTGTCTGTGTTGTCAGCCGGTCACGAATACTCCACCTTAGTTATTTTGCCGCATTTTAGTATTTATTCAGCCAGGAAGTCTCTAGTTAACAAAATAATTTGACATGTTTCCAGACATGACGCGCATGAACAAATATTCTATAATTATCTGCGGGTTTCGTAATCCGTAATCACTGAAACATCCCTAAAACAATACGGTATTACCTTTATTTTTCTTGCATCAAACAACTTACATGGACATACTAAAAAGATCTAAAATTAGTTTTTCGATATCTCAACTAACATCAGAGATATTAAAGGTAAAGTTAGTATTGGACAGATGCTCTGTCCCTTTCTAGCAAAACAGTCCTTTATATGCAGTCGGGATCTTCTTGTATGGCGCTAGATAACAGTTACGTCATAAAACTTATTGCCGTTTCTTTCTACCGTTCTGATTTTTAATTGTCTGGCAGTTATTTTATTTTTCAACGAATTATAATTCTGTTCCACATTTCACCATAAATTTATGATTATTACTTAATTATTAAGAAAAGTATTGAATATTTGTTACTTGGAAACAACCCTATTGTTATTTTTAAGAGGGAAACGAATTTAAAATGTATGTGAGTAAATGAATCATTACAACAAAAACTCGCGGGTGGGCGCTACGAGTAATTCATTCGATTCATTAGCAAATCAATATATCAACACGTTTTTAATAAACGTCAACGTGTATTCATACGAGTATTATGAATACACGTATTCGTATTTTAATTACTACTTTTATGTACTTACTTGTATTACAAGTATACAAGTACTTACATGTAGTAAGTATATATGCGTCTGTATTTCCCGAAACCTACAACCTTGGGATCTTCAAGGCCAGAGTGAATAGGCATTTACTGGACCCGCATGCTCCATCGTCGACCTCATCGTCGCTTACCATCAGGCGAGATCGAGGTCAAATGCGGGTTTAGTTACACATAAAAAAAAATATAAGTAGTAATTAGATAAGTACATTACATACAATTAGTAAGTACATATAACCAGTACGTTATTCTCATTTCACATACTTAGTATCAACATGTATAAACGAATGTCATGTTTATACATACTTGTTTTAAACAGACATACAGCCTTGAACGATCCATCTCATGCGATCATTAACAAACACCAAGCCTTATAAATCTCAATTCATTAATATGTAAATTTAGTATTTATTCATTCAAGTTTATTTAAATAGATTCACCGTAATTATGAATATTTCTGTGCTGTACTTTTACTTTATCTCATTGCAAGACTATGTGTAACATGAATGTGATTATATTTTAATAATAATTAAAGAGAAAGCCGATATATAATACCATAAAAAAATAGCCATAATTCACCGTACAAGTTCAAAGATCCTTTAAAGCAGTTTCAGATAAAGTACGTAAATATATATTTTTAAATTTCCTTTGCAGGCGAAAATTTGTACCTAACTAAAATAACTCTAATAATTTAAGAAACCCTCGACTTAGGCACCATCATTGAGATCCAATTGCTATATTTCTGGTCATCATCAGATCCTCGTGGTTTCATGTTCCATGTACGTGTTTGGGTAATTTTTAATGTAAGCTAAAATAGTTTTGTTACACCTGTTCAAAAATGTACCTATTTTTTGACAGAAAACTCTGTGCCAAGTGCCACATTGCCGCACTAGTGCGGGAATATTGTATGGAAATCCATTACCCACGATCGGAAGTACTCAGACATCAAGTCATTAATTATTAACAAGGATAAACAAACCAGACATTCTAATCGAAAGATTTTATAAAGGTCCGTGATGTTATTTCATGACTAATATTTAAATAAAACAAAATCTCAATTTATTTAGAAAAATACATTTTTAAATATTTAAAGCCGTTGTTATTACTTCAAACAGTTGATAGCGCTATCTACCTCAACATAAAGATGGTTTTGATCGTCGTCAGTAGATGGCGCTATGGTTAATTTAACTAATTGGCGCCTGTAATCAATTATTTATAAATAAACTTAAAATGGCCTCATACCTACCTAGGTAATTATTAATAAAGATCGTAACTATAATTTTAATTAAGCGAAGGTGAAATTTATATGAAAGTACAGTTTAGAAAATTTTATAACCATTTTTATTGACCACGGTAATTTCTAAAGAACGCCATTTTGTTTTTAGTGAATTCGTTCAGTGATTCACAATGATCTGTATTGTTGTTTAAATTTACGACCGTGAAAAATATAAATTAGGCAAGAAATTAATACGCCACAATATTGTCCAAGAAGCACTAGGCGCTGAAAGGAATCCACTGCCGAATAAAAAAATGTATGCAGGGTATCGTGCTTTAGTTACACATTTTTTATTTTATTATTTTCTCACAGATGGAACAAAAAATATCATGTCTAACTCGTGAGGGAGGACCACTTGTCGCACTCGTCTGTACACAACGCTCGCCTACGGCTCGCGTTGCGAACTAGTCTCGTTCTCCAATGTGGTCTATCCCTCACTAGTTCGACAATCTACTATTGTATGACTGTTAGCGGCGGTGGTGATACAAACCGTTGCCTAGCTACCATATAACTGTCATAGTCCTTGAACTTTGTATGACTATCAGCCGTTGTAAATAGTTCTAGAGATCCCCTTATTAACATCGAAAATGGTTCTTGGAAACTAAGGAACCAATGTTGGTCAGACATGGCTTAGATTAGAATACTCTCGACAAAATTCTTTTTTAATTAAGAAAACTACGTCCAAATCGAATCATACCTTGTTGAGATATGATGCCACAGACAGAGAGATAGACAAACTTATAACACTCCTCTTTTGGTTGGGGATATAAAACCAATCTAATAAAATTATCCATCGACCGGTACATTTACCGACTGCTCTAACGGTGAAGGAAAACATCGTGAGGAAACCTGCACACTGAGATGACCATGAAAATGGGGTTGTCACAAAAGATCCTCAAAGGTCGAAGTGACGCTGGGTTATTCCCGGCATATCTTAAGATAAGATAAGATCCATCGACCTAACTCGTTGAATTTATCTCCAAGTAAAAAATATAATACAAGTATGTATGTATACCTATTATACAATATTTCTAATAAATGTATTAATGTGAATTATACATAAAAGACTACGCATTTAGTTTTATTGTTCCTGCTTTCTGAGTAGTTAGCATTTGAATACCATGCTCTTACGCATTACAAGCTCCGTAGCTAATTTGCTAAAACGCTTGCTGGTGCGTTTGACCGTTCATTCTTACTAGGAACGGTTACAGTTATCGGTACGTGGTAAAGCATATAGGAAATCTAAAGTACTTAGGTATGTTAGTCACTGGAAAATTAGAAACACTACTAAAATACTTGGAACTAGTTGCGTTTGTCAGAGAGAACATAAGATAAGCACCAATTGGTCATACATTCTTATAACAAACTGTTGTTTTAATTCAGTTTTCTCAGGTGTTGCCAGCTCCAGTGGGTTACCTGCATTATGTGTGTTTTTCACAATATTTATAAGGAGAAAAATACGAAGAAAATAATTTTTTTTAAGTTAGTGGCACATTTTCATCGATCCTCTCCGTGCCTCGGAGAACAGCTAAACTGTCGAACTCTGCTGTCGTTATATCAGAGGCCTACAGATGACCTGAACATCTCTGACAGAAAACAGTGTAAAACAGAAAATAAGCATCCTATAGCACAGAATTAGCAAATGACTAACATTTTTTTAAATTTACGACTAACCGCGATTGACCTTATTGACCCGATTAATTCAACTGGTGGTAAGTTACATTGAGGACGAAGATGGAGCACACGGGCTTAGTAAGTACTGGCTCTTCTATATAACACTGTCGAAACACATCAACGCCGAAGCAAAGATATTTCACGACAGACTTCACACTGAAGTGTGGTCGCTATCCAGGAGGGCCCTGAAGGGATCCTACTACCAGCAAGTTACTCGGGTTACTCGCCTCGTATATGGAAGTTAATTAACCGGTGAAGTAACTAAAACATAGGCCGGTAGTTTCAATTTATTTGGAACTATCAACAAAAAACCGAAGTACTTATCCGTGACGGTAGACCAGCAGACCCACCCCAAAAGAGTGATTGTTTAGTTTACCCAACTCGCCCGCCCATGAGCTGTCTCCCGCATCTGACTACGGAAACACGATATCGTCACCACAGAACAATTTCAAACAGAGGCTGCTGGCTATGATTTTATAACAACGAAGACATGTGTTAACCTTTAAATTAAAAAATAATTAGTAAATTTAAGTATATAGAATGCGAATGTAATAAGAATGCTGAAAAATAAAATTGGTTAAAAATTTAGTATTTTTTTATCATTCTGGTTTCCCAATGATTTTTGTCCGTTCGTGCTGGCCTTCGTCCACGTGGTCTGTGAGTCCTCAACTTGTATAGTTCCCAAGTTTTATTGGAAGGGTTCAAATATTTATTTATTTTATCGAGTACACAATGTGACATTTTTTATTACTATGATCCAATACAAAGAAAAAAGAGTCGTTCTTCTTTATGTAATGACATCGTCTATAAATTAAAAGTATATTTTATAAATGAATGAATACACTTTATTGTACAAAACTTACGTGTGATACAGTGCATACAAAACGATTAATACAATCTAGGCGGTATTATCGCTAAGATCGATCTCTTTCAGACATCCTTTTGGTAGAGTATTTTTTTTATCTATAATTAAAACGGAATTTTTCATTCTTCGTTTACGATTTTTTTTTCAAATATCTTATTGGTTGCTGAGTTCAGCACTAGAAGACACCAAAAGCAAAGACATTTCACGTCAAAAATATTATTAATCTTAATAAACAAAGTGACATCGCCCACAAATAGCTCACAGCATCTGATCACAACTTACTCTACACGAATTCAATCGCTGCGAGATAATTCCCCGATGAGAGCGCATCCGCCCCGTATCTAATGAACTTCAGTTTACACTCATCAAGTTTATGAATTACCCTCTTTCCTTCCCACTGATCATCTAGATCCTTACAATGGAACTTGAGAGCGTTATAACTCTAAATAAATAATGCGATTCATCTGATCCTGATGGTGATACGAGGTTTATTATGGTACTCGCAAATAGACCTAGACTTTTAAACGCATTAAAGTTAATAAAAATGTTTTAGAATATTAAAAATAATCTGCAGTTACCGTATAAGCTTTAAATTTATGTAAGGAGTAACATTATAATATTACAATCTAATCATTCATTGAATAGTAAGTATCAAAAGCTTACAAAAAAACATTAGCGAAAATCACTCGACGCATTCAAATCAAGAGATTAAAATCACTCAAACGATCAATCGTTGCAAAACCTATTCGAAAGTTTACCAGTAACAAACAAATATTATATAGATTATAGATAATTGAGGATGTGATGCAAAATATTCCATTAGAAAGGTTTTAACTCTTATTGTCTCCATACTCGTATAGTCTCACGCTACTTTGCTCTCAAAAAAATCGAATGACATAACGTGAGGCGGGAAAAGTGTAATGGCCTCATATCTGCTATTAAGATAAGCTAATTAAATAAACAAATAATTATAGTTGTTAAATAGAGATAAGGGAGCTCTTTCTACGAGTGTAACTGTCTACAGGCTAAAATATAAGCTGAGATAGCAATATGTGTGAATGGCGAATATATCAACAAGTTCCTGTGAAAATATTGCATACGAACAGCATATTACCTACGCAATTACGTATATATAAAACTCTTTAAAACTTAGTAGCAATAGTAAAATTTTGTTCAAAGAAGCACAAAGTAGTTATTAAACTCAGTATATTTAGGTAAAATATAAGAATGCATAAATGGCATCACCAATATGTTACATATTGAACAAATAGTGGCATACTATACCATCTGTCAGCAGACGTTACGCGTCTCTGTAATGACCATGAACAGATGGACCGACAACCAATCCGAAGAGGGTGCACATACGATTGGTACATTTCGTACAACCGGAAGTAAATTCAGAATGTCCTTTAATTAGTACGCTCTAATTAAAAAAACAGCTAGTCGTTTACGTCAAACAAATTATCCAGCAAAGTGAAAGCAGAAACTGTGAATGGATTCACGTCAACGCAATTATCGTTAATCGATTAAGCTATAATTGACATAGACTAGGTCATAGTAGATAGACTGTACTAGTCAAAGGTCAGTGAAATGGAGCGCGTTATTTTACAAAAACCTGATTGAAAAAATATAAAACTGTTGTACTTTTAGTCAAAATAAATCGTTAAATAACATGTTAAATTACGTTCCAAGTAAAAATGTTCTGTTCTTGCACCTGTACAAATGATGTACTCGTACACCAAGGCTACACAATTCGTGACGAGCCCAATGCAACTGCGGTATACGAATCCATTTTAACGAGTTCAATAATACAGGGAAAATGAATTGTGATGTATATGTACAAAATAATTTGGTATAGTATTGGTCGACAGACATAATGTTTGTAGTAAGCATAACACACACGTCTACTAATGTTTAGTGAATAAGTATAGGTATGGAAATCATACATGATATTACCAACTTTATTTGGTTCGTTCCGGGGACTCGACCCGGATTTCATTTCACAGGAGTTCACAGAACCGATCAATATTTTGAATAGAATTACTAAAGCTTAGGGGATCAATAAACATATAATATAAGTAATAAATTAATCATTCTGCACCCTAGCTGCTTCTATTATAGCGATTAATGATGGTACCGCCATAGAACATATTTTTCTCTATGGAGCAGATATTATAATAAAAATACAAGTTTACCTATTATTATACTTACATGTTCTCAAATTGGCATTGATTATAATATAATTGACTGACGATGAATTACCTGAAACAATGAAAATACACTTTGGTTATTATATCATCACAATATTATTATTAGTAATCTTAGAATAAAAACTATCAAAAGCATCGTGTGCTAGGATTTTCACACAACAATGATAAATTAGGAAGAAAAGTTGTAAAATTTAAGTAGATATGGTAACATGCAATAGTAAACATTCATTTGAATTTAGAACTTCAAATGAAGATTCAACTATGTTCTATACAATTCTAACTCTAAAATACATTAAAACAAAGTTCAAAGTTACTCGTATTCTAATAGTTATCAGTTCGTGAGTTATACTCGTACAATTATATATCAACCTTGTATAATATGATGCGGTATAAAAACGATTTAATCATAGATTTGGCAACGAGACGAAACTAATTCGCTTCGTTGGAACTAGTTAGAAAACTTCATAATTAGAGTTCATACGATATCCATCTGCTGTAAAAAAGATTTAGTGGCTATCTAGATGAATAAACTCGAATACTCGTAGGTAAAACGTATCACGACTAAAGCATGTTGTATATTTTATGAGTGTAGGTTTCTCGGTATTCAGCTCTGTAGTCTCGGGCGTATATAGAATATGAGCTACGGTAACTCATGCCTGTCGCACGAGGCGACTAAAAGAAGTTATCTAGGCCGCGGGCGGTCTAAATGAAGGGATTTGACGGTCCCTCATAGATGGGCGACCCTGAGGAAGGCAGCTGCCTGCTATGGCCGCACGCTGCTGTGACGGGAAGTACTGGGAGGTATAAAACACCACTCATTGGTCCCACAAGGTAAGTAACTTCTATTGGAAATTGCGGCGCCCTCCAAGCATGAGATAGGTCTCCGGGGGGGGTTATAGTAGGTAAAAACCCACATAATCGGTCTTTCCAAGAGGCTAGGTATAATTGGAAGCACCCCCCCCCCCCCCCCCCCCTCTTCCCCGTGAACAAAAAAGGTTTCTCTTTGTAATAGTCCTTGTAGATAAAGGTAGATTGCTGGTACTTCTTTCGAGAGTGACATACGTCACTATAGGCACCTAATGTTCATAAGCTAATTATATGCCTTGTTTCCTGTAGTTACTACTTTTTGTGGGGAATCTCAATTACAAACATATGAATAAAGTAATTGCAAGAAACTAATCGATGACTAATGTGCCGAGTTTCGTTGTCGCCTGTACTAACCTTAAAAAACATCTCTTGCTACTTATTCGTATGTTATATTATGTTATGAGTAGTTATGACTATAAATAGAGCACGATAGTAATAGAATAAGATTACATTTGATGTAGATTAATTGCATTGTCAAATAAAAACTATGGACACCTGCGTCGTATGAAATATTTCCTTACTAATAAAAGGCCTTTTTTTGTTCAGGCTCAACGGAGGTCGTTGACGTGGTTGTGCCAATGTTGAACACAGAAAAAACAAAATGGCCACGATAAATCGATTACGTCACGTTGTAACTATGCCCATTTGATACGCGGGGTAATAGACAGTATAGGTACCACTTTTTTTGGTTGTATAGGAAAACCAAAATTTAACCCAAATTGTATGCTTTCATATAAAATTCACCTCAGGTTATTGCTAACTCGAGAGTTAGCGGTTGGATCAACTAAACAATGGCCGCTAATCAGAAATAATTAATAAAATAGATAAAGTTGTTGAAAAATTTGAGTACGCACTGCATAGCTAAATAAAAATTAATTAGAAATACGAGTAATGCCATGAAAATACGGTTCATGTTCTAAATCTGATCTTACAAAATAACGTAACTTGCAGCCTGCAGGATCTATGTAGTAACACGTGGTTTTCGCGGCCGCGTATTTGCCACTATTCCGACGTAATCTGACGAGATTTCTCGGTTATGTTTTGTCGTAATATCAACCGCAAAGCAGTCGCGAAGAGACTACTGTATCTCCCTGTTCTCTTTTTGTCAGTTTTTTGTGAATTTTGTGAGACGTCTTGAGGTGAACCTTTAAGTGACGGCTGTCTTGGTAGTGAAGAATTATTTATTCCGTCAAAAGTCACGTGTAATGGTAATATTACCACCGTAAAGTAAAATACTTAAATAAGCAATTAAATCGTGGGAAACGAATCATATTCTGTTACATGAGTGGGAACTTTACTTTAGCTGCGACAGCCATATAAGATTTCTGAACAACAAGCTCAACAAGCAAGGAAGCTCTTTTGCAAAATGAAACCTGTTCATGACTTTATACACCACTTTCACTTACGTACGCAAAATTAATTTACTCACATCACATAGGGTTTCTTGTAGCCGTCTCCTTTTATGTTAAAAGCCGTCGACTAAAGTTTTAATATAATATTATGCAAACAAGGCTTATTCAGTGTGAACTATTTACTTTACGTTTAAAAAGAGGCGAAGAAAAGTATCTTGTATCATATCGACATCATCAGCTCTTTTTCGCCCACTGCTAGATATATAGGCCTCTTCTTTTTGCACCACTGTTTTGGTCCTGTCCGGGCTAATCTCGTCCAGGGTTTACCGGTCGTTTTGATCGACGGACTTATGTCATCATTAATTTCAGAAAGCAATTCGGGAAAAAAGAAACAATCTGTTAAAAAAATTACCAAGTCACCTACAAACTGTTTAATGTCTCAGCTGTTGGACGATATAACTTAAACACTGTACAAGTATCAAATATTGGAGAGCATTTTATGTAAAACCAGCAACCTTATGCCACAATAAAAATGTGTATTGTAGGTAGATAGACGACGGACTGTTGTACTCTTATTGCCAATTAGACTGACAGGCAGGCGTCCGCAGAGTTACTTACGATCCACGCCTGCAAATTATGTATTGTGCAACACAAATAAAAGCAACATAACGCCTATCGCCAAATTGTATGAGTGAGGAAAGTGTTATGCAACAAACACCTCCAGAAAGTATATCTATATTGCGAATATCGACTACAAAATTGGCTGCAATACATGTTACTTTTGAGTACTCTATAATTAATGTACGATAAGTCTCAGATCATAGATAAATATTATTGCACTCAAAACAAATTGTAGAATATAAGTTAATTCGTGTATAAGTATTTACGACTACAAAATTGGCTGCAATACATGTTACTTTAGAGTACTCTATAATTAATTTACGATAAGTCTCAGATCATAGACAAATATTATTGCACTCAAAACAAATTGTAGAATATAAGAATATAAATTAATTCGTGTATAAGTATGTTCAAATGCTCTTCTAAAAAACCTCAACACATAATACTTCGTTGTTATTAATGGTGCTACATTATTAACATATTAGTTTTACGCTAGCAAATAAAGGTAATAAAAACATATCTGATAAGATCATCAAATAAGTATGCAACTAAATATTTTTATAAGGCACAAAAACGACTTCCACTATTGGTTTCATTTTAGGAACAAGCACCCAAATAGGAAAGGTATTCAACCCCGGATTACTGAAGGCTTCAGACTACCTATGCCAAGTGGTATAAAGATCATTTGTAATTAATTAATTTAAGTTCACTACTGTATTATTAGTGAACAAATTTAAATCAGTTGCACGTCAGGCCCGCTTACCATCACGTGTTCATTGAAACGCGGTGGTCTTGTGTCAATTTCACACCAACTTTAACGCTATTAGATCTTTGAAGATTAAGTAGTGCTCTTTGTAGCCATCAGAATAAGTATGTAGGTACGTAACGTGAATGGAGAAAAAACTTTCCAGCGAAAAAGTTCATGGTTCGTATGTACGAGTATATCGTATACCTACATTGTCAGGGAAAATACATTTTTCTGTTAAAACACTACCGATATTGTATTATGGTATTACGGTACCCTACAATGGATGATAGTACCACAAAGTACTATATGTATATACTGGCGTAAAACCTATCTGAAAAATGTAATTGTAATTTAAATGTTTTTCCTTAGATTTTTTTATTTAATGACTCGATGTAGGTATATGAGTTTACCTAATACCTATTTTGACGTCCATGGCATACTACCTACATATACTAGCATAAGAGTACCTGCATATCTCAAATCTTTTACAAAAATCATTTAGATAAACTGATTATTTACTGATCCATGCCGCGTCTGCTCCTCTTATCATTTAAATCGTGTGTCAAAGACATAACTTTCTCCGGGAGCACATGTCAAAATTAGCCTCTGCTCGAGGCGAGCCTTTAGTTAAAACGGGTCGTTCAACAGGTAATACATACCCATGCACGTAATTTGTCCATAAATCGACATAACTGTGAATGTACAAATTATTGAGATGCTCAACACCTGAATTACATTATACTATACAGTATTTATTTTACAGGGTTTATTTACAGTATTTATTATTATAATAATAATCTCATTTTTCATAGAGGTTTGTTTGGGCTAAGTACTTATTCAATATGAATTACTAAGATATCATCATCAAGGCTCAATAAAATAAAATGTAGAGGTTTACCTACATGTGCTTCTATTAAATTTCATTGTCATTACAATAAATATTGTATAGGTACGTAAAAAGTAGCTGCCCTGCTCAGGCTAATTTGTGATATCTATTCAGCGACAGTACTATACGACTAAGTGTTCGAGTAATGTGTATGCAGGACAAAGTGAAATCAAGATTGATGTTTTAAATTAAATAATGGTTGATTTACCAATATTAATAAAACACGTCTCAGTGAAATGGGCCCATATGCGCTTCATTCGAAATTAATAGGGTTGCGCTTGCGCTACTGCAGGTGCCAGAACACCTTGTGTAGCCGCAGCGAGCTAGTCGAGATAAAAAAGAGCAAAAACTCCCCAAGTCCTGCCAGCTGTTCAGATTTTTAAAACGTTGCGTAGATTATGGTGCTTAAATAATAAACGAGAGGTTCGCGACACCACTTTATTCACATCATATATCTTGCTAACCATAATGCCTACTAGTACATAGAATAAGTGCATTCTAATTGCACAAATATAGAGGATAGATTACATCATCATAATAAATAACACACAATATAATGAAGAGTCAGATTTCAGATTCAGATATGGTTTAAGATTTGAATAAAAAAATATTTTTGAAACAAGTATGAAACAACATTAATATAACTAAGTTACACTATAAGGAAGATTTAATGTTAATTAATTAATTATTATCTTCTGTCGCATATCTTCTTGTTTCAATTGGGGCACTTTTTACATGAGAAGTATACACGTCGTACCCTAAAGAAATAGTGTTGTCATATAAAACTCTAAATCTAGTCGGCAGATAATAGAAATTAATTATTTGCGCCGGTGGCCACACCATCCATTCTGCGCGATATAATTTAAAAAATTTCTCTCTCACTTCAATTTTGAAATTATCTATAGGGTGTTCATCAAATATCGCTAAACTACCGAAAAATGTGAGTATTAAAATCGGGGAAAAAATAAATTGGTCTAGTAATAGTTTCTTTACAACCATATCAAATGTTTTGCCTATAATCACTTTGTCCAAGGTTTTGTACCAAAAATGACACAACACTCCAGCAGCAGATCCCGAGAAGGCCAAGCGCATAGTCCGGTAGATGTTATATTTTTCCAACTTGTCTGTAAACACTTCATACTCTTGTTCAATCACATCCCCTAATGACGATAAAGTTATAGAAATTGAAACATTCGTGAAAAAGAGGTATTTCTCACTGAACGCTATTTTCCCAGTTCGTCTCAATCGACTTACGATCCCAGAGCCACGGAAGTTACTTTTCAGTCTCCTCCATGTGACTCCAAGACCTTGCATTAGAGAATGCGTCTGAAATAATACAAAATAAGTACTTACACTACTGTAGTACGAATCAGGTCCTATCATAAGGTGCCTCAAAATCCCAATAAGTTGAATAAGAAATGGCAGGGAAGTCCTGCAGTTTAAAACGTAATCATAGTATCGTGAAATGTAATTTGCATTACCGTTACAGCAATGATAAAAAAATAATAGCGACATGATATTTAATAAGAAATGACCTTTAAAAGTCTGCAAAATTCGATATTCTTGAATCAAGAAATATTGTCGTATCGGAAATATTTATACATGTAGGTATTATTTATTTAAATTATGTATAATCTGTGAACTTACTTTGAAGAGTTATGTAATGCCCTACTTCAACATTGTATAAATGCAATTCCAATTCCAGTTTGGGGTTAATATAGAATTGTATTAATTAAATTTTATCATCGCTAAAAACAAAAATACTTTCAGAAAATTGACAATTTATATGACACAAAGGGTAGGTAGTTGTTACCAATTTAATTCGCCATAAAGGCATGCAAGGGTGACTGAGAGCATACTTCCTTGTCATACTTATAGGTTCTTTTTATTCAAAAATGACCTAAGCCACGTCCGATGTGACACAGAAAATAAAAGGTCTTTGCACATAACCATAGATAATCTAAGCATATAATATTGCGCGATTTGATCGGTACATTCCACGTAATATTTCCGCGCTGCGTTTACAGACTTATTTATTTTTATTTTATTACCTATACAGCCTACGTGACAGCAACATAATAAAAAGAGGTCACTAAATAAAGACTCGTTGGTTTAATGAATGTTGAAGATTATAAGAAAATTCTAAAAAAATTAAAAAAGTTTATATTTACTTATAGATCAGGCAGGACCACAGAGTTACCAATAGAAGTAGATATGATATGTTGGGTATGTTACAAGTAGATTTTGTATCTATATTTTACTATTACTGTGTTGCTAGAGCAAGGAACTAAACTTTCCCGGTGTTCAAAATATTATTCCAACAAATGAATACTTAGGCAAGCTTACTTGTAAAAGTACCTATGTCAAGAAAAATATAAAATATTATGCTTCAGATTCCAGTCCGAAACACAATTTGAATAAAAGCAAACTGCAATGACAAAAAAATTCGAGGTCGGTTTTTTAGAATGACCTCTATGAGTTCTCCACAAAAGAATCTTTGTTTCAGAAGTCACGCGCACGCGATCGCGAACAAGTAAATATCAAACAAAGATATACATATAAGGACATACAAAAGAAGGAGCCTTATTGCTGTCGATCTGTAGTCGTCCGACCGTCTGTCACTTGCTTATAGCTCGTAAACGGGACCAGATACAGACCGCAAAAATGTATTTATTCCCTTGAACCAAAAATGATAATTTTGTATCATATCGAGTGGGATACTCTTGTACCTCTTCAAGTATAGTCAGATTTTTTCTTCCGGCAAAGTTGTAATTTTTAGATCACTTTTGTTATCTCATGAATGGAACTATCTAGAAACTTGAAAATTAGCTAGAATATTGATCGTATAATAGATACATCTGTTTGTAAGTTGCGAGCGAATCAATCAAAAGTGTTTTAACCAATTTTTATTTATTAAGCATTTTTTTTATAGGATACATATCGGAGAGTGCGCATCGGAATTGCACGACCTAATTCCAGCATCTCCATTCCGCCTTCGGACTACCAGGCGCGGGGAGGGGTTCCATCCTTATGTTGTTGATATCCCATCTGCTCGTACGAAGCGATTTGCTTCTTCGTTCATTATGCGAACGGCTAAGGAATGGAACAGCCTGCCGGCGTCTGTATTTCCCGAAACCTACAACCATGGGATCTTCAAGGCCAGAGTGAATAGGCATTTACTGGACCCGCGTGCACCATCGTCGACCTCATCGTCGCTTACCATCAGGCGAGATCGAGGTCAAATGCGGGTTTAGAAGTAAATAAAAAAAAACCATGCTGGGCGTAGCAGCGCACTTAAATTAAATAGAAAAAATTGTTGAAAATTTTCCGCGAGTAAGATTAGAACTTGCGACCTTGCCGTTCCGTGGCAGTGCTCAATTCATCAACCACTTTTTCCAATTATTTCTAAACTTTTTTGCTCAGAGTAGTAGAAATTGTAGACCTTCTAGACGGATCCCTATAAGACAGAATGAGAATTGTACGTTTTACGAGTGTATCTATATGGAAAAGGAAGTATAATTTATTCAATTATAATTTATTCGTAATGTAAGTACTAGATGTCTTTATAGAATATAAAAGTATCTAAGTTTTACTTTGCATTGAATAAATGGATTCAAAACAGGTATTAGAATAATAACTTTTCACCATCGTTTTTACATCGTAAATAAGTGAAATTTAACGAGAATTTGGCCGAAAGAAAATGGATGTTGATGGCCTCTACTCTAAAATTTTTATTTATCTGAAAACGTAAACAACAAATTAGAAAGTGTGTTCAAAAGCACGATACCGATCTAAATGGGAGAACAATGCGATATCAAATCAAGATGCATTTTCACTAAAGCTTTCACAATTGAGAGTGTCACCCACGAAATGTAGTCGTCTGAATAATCCCACGCTGTCGTATTTTTTCACTAACGTTGTTCGACATTATGTCACTAACATCAATTTTGCTTGATAACTACTTACTGTATTTAATCGTACGCAATATTTTGTGTATAGTGTAGGTAGACATAAAATGCTTACCGCAATCATAAATCTTAAAATAACTATAATATCGAAGTGTCTTATTCGTATATTACGTTCGTCAGTTAAATAAGGTCAGATGGTCAAATAAATATTTATTTTATGGTTTGGATGACTCTGTTCTTAATTAGTCATAAAGAGACAACGCTTTCTGATTTCAATACGTGTAGTACACATCTATGCGTGCATTCATGCGGTTTTAATGATATTTCATCATGAAATAACATTAAAAAGCGTCGGGGTTCGAAATCAAGCAATGTCATCATGTACCAATGAGTTTTTCGGTTTATTCGATAGATTTACGTACATTTAATGGTGAAGGAAAAGAACGTGAGGAAACCTGCACACAAGATAACTGGTGTACGAAATGGGGAAGGCAATGGCCACCCCATTAAATCTGCCAAGAAAGTCGATATATGTTGATATTTCCATATAATGATCACAACCCTCAACAATGAGGAATACACGACGAAGATATGAAGGATGCATACATATCTTCAAACCTGCAAAGCATATGGAAGCGGCCATGATTTAGATTTTTGAAAACTGTGTCAAAGACTCAACTCATCCGGGATTATTTCTATTTATATTGTGCGAAAGGTCGAATGATAGAGCAGTACGCCACCACTAAACACGCAACATTAGCGTCGGTGGCACAGTGGCTAGGACACCGGACTACCATGCGGGAGGTCCGGGATCGAAACCTTGCAGTGCCATGTACCAATGAGTTTTACGTATTTTTCGAAGATTTACGTACATTTACCGACTGCTCTAACGGTGAAGGAAAACACGTGGAGGTTGGCACAAAAGATCCTCAAGGGTCGCATTGCCGCTGGGTTGTTATTATCTTATGATAGGGGCATAAGATAAGATAAAACACACAACAAGCAAAGGTTTATAAGCAACTAAAATAAATACCTTATATAATAAGGATCATAATGAATGTACCTATAAAAGAATAAAACATAATCAATCAGAGAACGAAATTATTATCAATCAATCAATTACACGTTACAACTAATCGAGCGCCATCCAAAAGTAACTGATTTCTAGAGAAAGTGGCCACGTAATGTACGTAGTCGTATGGGAAGATTACTCGTAAATTGATACCGACCATAATTTTTCACTTACAGTCGCTAATGAGAGGGATTTTTGACATTTCAATACGTTGAAGGTTAGAGTTCAAGTACACGTTTGTGTCTTGTACAGTCAGTGAAATAATAATCATTCGATGAGATGATTATCGCAAAACGCTAACCTCTTGTTAGGTAGACAAGGATAAGTGATGGTTATCTAGTTATCTCATAAAGATTGGCGTTTTTTAAGAAATTTTCAGTCAATCAGTTTTCAGATTGAAATAACAAAATGAGATAGATAGATTAATACTTTATTACACACAAGAAAGTTACATAGGAAAGGAAACATAGAATAAGTGTACAAAGGCGGCCTTATCGCCCAGAGCGATCTCTTCTAGGCAACCTAGGCAATAGAAGAATTATTAATAGGTTACCGGCAGTATAGTGCAGAAACGTGAAATATGAAATATTTATTAGTTTATATACTTTTAATACATAACATAAGTAAAGCTCGTAAATGTAATGTAAATGTATGTACGTACTAAAAGTATGTACGTACTTACTATATTTCCGTGGTTATTTGTTATTGGTTGGTCGTTTGTTCAACGCCTACGGGATTTTTACTTAATAGGATAAAGAAGAAATTAGTGTCCCTTTATGGGTCGAGTGAATTCCTTCCTTCACGTACTTGTATTACAAATAATATGTACAGTATTCTGCTGTTTTTATTAGAAGTAATACCTACTTACTGCATTATCGGTTTTTTTTTAAACGTGCTCATCTCCAAAATTAGGAATTAAATGTTATTTAAATGAAAATTGAATTTTTTTTCCAACGTTGTCTGAATTGTTATAGTATTTTCTTACCAGGATTTGCAATAGTATGCAATAGTATTAAAAGTTTTGCACACATTTATGTCAAACATTGGTCGATTTGTGACTATGGCATTCGATTAAGTACCTAGCTGATTTCAAAGATGGAAAAAGTCTGTATCTTATGAAATTGAAGATTTATATTGCCGTATGTACTGATGTTATAAACGAAGCGCTTTCCAATATATCAGTCGACTATGATAGATCACCAGCATCGCTCAGTCAGATTGCATCGTTGTCGACAACGTGTATTTGTCAATCTGCCATTGCGCAAAATGACGTTTGATAAGCTAACTGTACGCGAAAATAATGGTTGTAACCTTTACCATATTATTATTATTATTTATCCATTCCGCCTTCGGACTACCAGGCGCGGAGAGGGGTTCCATCCTTATGTTGTTGATATCCCATCTGCTCGTACGAAGCGATTTGCTTCTTCATTCATTATGCGAACGGCTAAGGAATGGAACAGCCTGCCGGCGTCTGTATTTCCCCAAACCTACAAACTTGTGATCTTCAAGGCCAGAGTGAATAGGCATTTACTGGACCCGCATGCACCATCGTCGACCTCATCGTCGCTTACCATCAGGCGAGATCGAGGTCAAATGCGGGTTTAGAAGGAATTAAAAAAAAATGTACGTAAATAAAATAAAATAAAAACAGCCTTTAATTCTACCACTCATACACAATCATTCATAAATTAAAATAAAATTAACATGTCATTTTCCATTATTTCACTAAATTATTATAGATATGTCAATATTTATATTATATTTTTTTTTAGTAGACGTTGTCTCTGGCATAGGCCTCCCCCAATTTCCTCCAGTGTTCCCTGTCCCTCACCATTCTCGTCCAATATGTACGTATGTAACAATAATTATTGGTATGTACAGGGGTCAACACATCAGGTTATACCCTTTAGTACTTTGTCCCTTTAACTTATTTGACAAATCCATATGAATGCCAAGAAATCGTAACATAATCTTATTACGACAGGGTTCCACAGCGTCGAGCCTATTTGTTTGTAGTCTCGTTATTGTACACGCAAAAAAAATACACAGAAAATAAAAACATTAAAATATGTACAAAGGCGGGGGCTTATCCCATAGGGATCTCTTCCAGCCAACCTTTGATTTAGGAGAGTTTAGACTACTTTTATGGTGGATAAGGTGTGGCCTGATGTGTCTTTCACTGTACATACCATATTTTATGCTGTGATGCTATTTAGCAAAAACGACTCAAAATTTAACCAAAAAAGTTTTAGGCACGCACTTCATAGGGTTCCCCGTTGCCATTCCATAACAAACAAATATTTTGCGGTTGATTTCATATAATTTGTTCCAAATTATCAGCACTAAAACTTCTGTTTCACGTAACTTTGGAACGGGTCCATTGTATATAATTTTCATTGAAAGTACTTACTACCAGGTAAGATCGTTCAGATGTTTTTTGTAACTGAATTTCTAAAGTTAAAACCCTAACACTAAAAAGTTCTTACTCAGGTAATGTAATTTACTAAAACAGTGAGCTGTAAGTGTAATTATAGGCAAATGTTGATCCACTTTCACCTACGCACGGATGAAAATGGTACATGGAGACATGGTACCTATGACCTACTTTCCAACATGATAAGTCGTAAAGGATGTTCTAAAATGCTTTGTGGAAATTGCTACATCATGTACATGCTTTTACAATTAAAATAGAACTTAATACCTAACAGGTTTCACATCTGTGAAACCCCACACACAAGAAGACACTTTCTAAAAGTGGATCATTTTTATTCAGTAATTATAAATTTGCTTCTATATTGCACGTACAATTGATTAAATATTTACTGACAAGAGCATTAAAATTCCTAAGATTTAAAATATACTGACGGCGATAGGCTCGCCACCTATCACATTTGTTCACCAAATAGTGGGAACTACCTATAATGAAGGTGGTTCCTCTGTCTAGCCCCTTAGGGATTATGGACGTGAGAGTTATCTATGTATTATATTCATTGCGATCTCCATAACACAGATTTTAAAAGCATTAGTGGCGCCCTCGTGACTCAGTTTTAATTATTCTGGTCAGGGTATACATATAAATAAGCTCTCGAAAGAAATCCAAGCGAAAGCCCTTCACACCCACTTAGCTAATAAAAGCGAACAAGTATTTCATGAGCCAAAGTCCATCGTTAAAAAATCTGGAACATTTCCAGCGACCTTGGGCCCCTTAGAATAAAGAATAGACAGCTCTCGCGGCGTTATAATTTATAGATTGCCCTCCTTTTGCTAATAAAAGATCGTGCATTGTTTATAACTACCTAGGGCGATCCATTAATTTTTAATCAAATAGAAAAAAAAATATTACAAATGTTTATTTACAACTTTTCAAAGTATTTCCCTGCGGCATCAACACACTTATGCATTCGACTGAACCAGCTTTCAAAACATGTGAAAAACTGTTCTTGCGGAATATCGAAAAAAGCCGCCTAAATTGGTCTACTGCTTCGTCCGCAGTCGTAAATTTCCTTCTCCGCAGAGATTTCTTTAACGTGTGGAACAATAATATATCACACGGATGCGGTAGCAATTACACGCCCGAATGGGTTAAACAGTCCATGGCTCTGGCGACCATGTGAGCGGGAGTGTGAGTTGTCTTGGTGAAAAATTATACCACGCGATAACCAAGGAGCGGATCCTCCGACGATCGTCACTCAGCTAATGGAAGCGGCAAGCAAACCTCGCTATACCATTGGCTATTAACTGTTCTACGATCTACTAGTGGAATTACGGCTACAAGCCCACTACGACGGAAAAAAACGGCAAGCATTTTTTTGTTGACACTTCGACCGCGAACAACCTTAGTGGGTAAACTGTCTTCTTCAAAGAATCATTCTGTCGATACTCCACTCTGATGACGTTTATCGTTGGTGGTCGCCCCGGTCTAAGGTCATTTTTAGGTCGCTCCGACCACGCTTATACTAACGAAACCAATAAGTGATGGAGTCAATTCCCCAAAAGCACTGATTACATTTTCATGTGATGCCTTATATATATGTTAATCCTCGTTTAAAATTATAATAGATCATAGCACGAAATGTTCCGCGCGGTACCTCCATCGTAGCGATTGAACAGTGACAGACTAGTTTTTTTAAACATTTAATTAAAAATAACTAAAGTTCGCACGCAAGTGATATTTGGCTAATGAATTTGTAATTAAATTTGCCTCCAAGGGATAATAAAAGTAAAACAATTAGGTTGTTAACAAGCCGTTGACTAACAATTTTTGGACCGCCCCACGTATTGAGACGCTAACGATTTTATGGTTACACATTGTAACACATTTTTGTAACATAACATGGTACTTACACAAACTACACTTACGATGAACTTTCAAATTGGCAGTTTAGTACCCAAATATAGGTAATTATTACAATCGACGTGAATTTATCGCTTATAGAAGTTCATAGACACGACTATACTACTACAACAGTGTCACTAATACAGTCTATAAAAAAACAGATTTCTCCTATAAAACAGCCTCGTATAGTCCGATTGACGCAGATCACAGCAAAATAAGTACAACGTTAATAATAAAATGCAATAGAATATTATGGAAGGCCGTTATTCATAGTTTTGAAGAGGTTACGATAACCAATCAAACGCTACTAATAGCGTAACGTATACTATGATTGGTTGCTTGAGCAATGTTTTCCTAACGTTTTAGCGTGGCCTAAAAAAGATAGGTACGAGTAAGTAATATCGAGAGATACGGGTTAATTCGTTTTCAATTATCAAAATTATAGTAAACGTGTCAATTACCAAATGATCATTAAAGGTACAAACAATATATTATATTGTACGCAAATTAATTCATATCGCTGTTTACTTTATGAATTCAGTAATGTTGCTCTGGCGTACTGTAAATTTTAAATAGAACAAAACTTTAATTCAAAGGGGTAAAAACAAATCAGCATAGCATAAGCAATGCTATTCTGAATTGTTTTTAACCCTTTAATCATACTTTTATTTTGGGAACCTCCAAGATCGATTCACATGTTACAAAACTTTGCAAAAATTAGGTCAACAACTCTGCGACGACGGTCTGGGAGTATTCTCCCGATGCAGCACTTAACAAATATGCCAACTAAAAATAAATATCGTCCTACACTATAGACCGGGAGCTATATCTAGATTACTTCAGCTCGCCGAAACCCGTCTGAAATGGTGAGAAATCTATGTAAAAATTCTTAGGGACCCAAGAAAAGGCTGCAACAAGTTCGCATTTGTTGATAAAGTAAGTTATTTTGTGAAAACTGACAATAATAAAGGAAGGTCAAGCTATCAACGATTAAGATTAAAGAACCGGCTGATTGTGACAATATTCGTTATTATAGTATTACCTAAAAATTAATCGTAGTAGTACCAGTAGTCGTACAACTTACAATTAGTATCAACACAAATCTGTCCCCCCCTATTTGCATGGTATCTAAAATATACTCGTATATGAATACCTAATTTGAATTTATCACAACACAATGATACCTAGTGTGGAAGCAAAGTTTTATCAAATTAATATATAGGTGAAAAACAACAGTGATGAACATTTTATCAATGCCTGTGTAATTTATACACTACTACTACATGCGCAAGAGTTCCCTTCCTTAAGTTTTATACCGGCGTATTCTTTTACCATTGTCAAATTATTGTGTCGTTGTTGTAAATTGTTATTTATTTTTGAGAATTTCACGAATTTAAGTTTTTTAAATGAATTTTATGCGATTTTTTTACGACAGAAAAGAAACATGAAACGATTTTAAATTCATCATCGCAAAGTGGGGTCATTTCCCACAAAGGTGGCTTTATGAGCCTCAATCGTGGTTACCTTAGATTGATGGCATCAGATAATGAGAGTTATTCATCACGCGTACGCCAGCCATTGCGACATTTAACACTGCTGGAAATGTGTGTGCGATGTGGAACATCGCAGTACATCGACCTGGTACGTAGTTATATTTGTAGTCAGAAGAATAACAACTTTACGTTATCATCAGCTGTCTTTTCTAGTCCACTTGTTCGTGGCTCTCCACATCCAGTAGGAGATCTCTGCTCCATCTAGCAAACTAGACGTCACACTAGTTTATCTAATTGCGGTTTTTTCTCCATACATATACGAGTATGTACATAGATACCACAAATAACCGACAGATAATCAATAATCAATAATCTTACCGTTTTCGTACAATATTGGAAAAACTGTAAAAAGGGACCTTTCCAGGGGTCGGAGAGGGAAGCACCTAGGGGAGGGGACTGGAGAGTTGATTTCTCTAAACACCCCACCCGAGGCTATCATATCGTACCACTTTCAATTCATATTTAATTTCGCCACTTAAATTTCCAGAATGAATGGACTAACCCAGCGTTATCGTTATAATTTATACCATTAGAGTATGTTTACATCATCCTAAATTTATTTACATAAGATTTCAATTTATCAGACCAATCAATCTAATTGTTTCACCTCAACGTCATTTAAGTGATAGAGGGGCAGTCGAGCACAGCTTGTGTGCTCTGGAACTATCTAATAAAAGCATCTCAAGAAACAATAGCGCAGCTCGTAATCCAGTAAGTGTTAGATGACCCTTTAGATTAGATGGCTGTTTCTTCCGCTCCATTTATATCGATTTGATTACTGTGTGAAATCTATATGACCATTTGGTTGAGTTCGATACGGTTTACGGATGAGAGGGTCATACATTTGTCAAAATAAATAACTATCGAAAAACTGTGGAAACTAAATAAGGACAAGCTTGCAGAATATACATAATACGATTGATTACTGCAGGACAAATTAATTTAATTAATATTAAAGAGTGCTCGCTGACAATAAAATGAGAACAAACGCGGGTTTAGCCTTAAATAAATAAATAAAAAATAAAGATGATACCGTAACACGTTGCTTTTTATACTTATAAATCGACCGAAGCATATCTTGATAAGCTCAGAAAAAAATATGCCCCATTGCAGTACTATTATTTATTCTGTACCACTGCTGTCCCGCTCTGCCTGACGACGTCTTATACCAGAGCTTATCACACCGATGTGTTGTAGAAGTATTTTGGTTTGTCAACGATCGACGGTGGGAGAAACTGATATACGAGTAAGTAGTGGCACTACGTAAGGCAGATGCCTTAGTTAGAAACTGATGTAGTGCCACTACGTAAGGCAGATGCCTTAGTTAGAAACTGATGTAGGATGTAGTGCCACTACTTATTCGTATATCTATAGGTACTGGGTCAGATTTTGTTTATACAAAACAGAAAGTAATATTATACCTGCATGCATGCGCCACAGAAAACAGATTTTATAAATGCGACTAAAAACTGGTGAATATATCATATTATCAGTGCTCTGATTTAAGAAAAAAAAACATAGGTAAAATTAATACAAATGATTTGTAAGTAAGTACGTATGTATACGTAGTTATTGAAATCCAAGAAGATGAGATGAGAAGATTTCTCGGAGATTCCTACGTCTAACTCCAATTACGAGACAGTGTGATATGTAGTCTCAATTTAAACACTGCTGACGAGTCGGTAGCAACGATTCATTATTATTGTAATTGGACACGAGACACCAGAATAAATAACTGCTCCCGTTTGAGTCACGACTACCTATAGCATTTCACTTTAAGGTCGGAATTCCAACTCAATGTTTAGCTGCAAGGAAGTTTTATCTTCAACTCTACTGTTTCAACGCCTTGGAATGAGTAGGCACTCGTACTTGTTTAAATATCGACAAATTTGGGGGATCCCTTATTTATAAATGGACTACCGTTCATTCTAAATTACTGTAATGAAAGTTGTGGGTGTACCAAAGTATGCCAAGAAGTAAGAGTTAAATGGTGTATTGTATTGAGTTCTGAATTTTTGTCAACATGTTCACAGACTACTACCTATTATTATAATTATTGTTATTACGTATATTCTTATCTGCAACGGGAAAAATTCAAACTATAGACTCGTCACACCCTAAAATTAAAACCGTTACACATCATTTCTAGTTCGGCACTAAATAATAATATCAACCGGCGGCCAGATGTTGTCCCTCCCACAGTTTATGACTGCAACATACATAATAATACATATATGTAGTTGTAGTAACGAACGAGCACACTTATATTATATTGGCTTTCTTATCTCACCGACAATACAAGTACCTACCTAAAAAGAATTTCATTAAACAATTAAAACTCGACAATATTCCCAATTTTTCACAAAAAATCGCATCCCTGCACGCTTTCAATAGACAGGAGATAATCGTTTTGTTTCTCAGTAGGTACCTTATTGCGAAATGTCTTACCCAAATAAGAAATAATTATTGTTTCAATTTTTTTAAGTAAAAACTGGTACTGGTTATCGTCAATAAACGTTTACCATAGAAGGCCTTCATTGCATATATCGTATTATGTGTTTTATTTTATATTTGATAGAAGAAAGGGGGTCGTTGGCTGGTCGTTGCTTGTTTGCATGAGCGACGCTATCGTCTCACGTTGAAGTGCTGATATTTAGCTCCCTGATAAACTGATAAACGCCTTGTACTCATAAGTACTACTATTTCACATGATTGTTTTATGGATCGCTATATTAGACTCTGGAACAACAATAAACATATTATTTTTACAATGTATGAGTAACAAAACAGCTACTCAGCCAGAAGCTGATCAGCGTACTATGTAGTCTAGTCTCTTAACCGACGCTTTCTCAAATGAAATTTAAACATGATATTTACGATAACATGTTGAATATAGGTTCCAATGCAATTTAAACACACATAAATCAACCTTTAACAAGTTAGTTATTACGGTTAATAAAGAACCATCAACTGTTTGAAGTTAAAATGTAATTATATCGCGGAATAGTGGTATGTAATAATTAGGCGTTATCCATTCAAGGTCAACTAAGCCGTACAATTGACTTAACTATTTAGCTTGAGGGCATTGTAGAATCTACGTGTAATTTACACATCAAATCAACTTGAAAACACGCTCATGAAATTGTTCTATGAAATTAAAGAGAAACTTCAAAGGATCTTCAAAGCTAATCGATATCGAAGGTAGCTTAGACTGAGCCACAGAGAAGATATGAGACTAAGGTATTTTCATAATTAGTTTTGCCTTTATTCTGTTCATATCAATTGACAAATAAATATAAGTACATACTTCAAGTTATTATCAGAAATTGAATACAAAGTGACTATATTTATTACAGCTTGAGTGAAGTTTGTCTTTCAGCAACGCATGAGTGGAGTCACGTAAGCAAAGAATTGACTCTTGGAAAATACTTAGTGCCACGTCTGTCAGTTATCAATGCTTTTTTACACATCGATGGTGGCAAATTGTGCCGAGGTAGTTTTATTTAAGTCAGTCATATATTTAAGTAAATAGGTACAGATTTTTTTTACGTTCATAGAAAGCAAATCTAACAATGAAGATACCAAGATTTTAAGGTTTACTGTGTGCAATGTGCAAAAGTCAGTCTAGACTTAGTATTTTAGACTGACTTTTGCACACAGTAAACCTTAAAATCTTGGTATTTTCATTGTTGTTAATAAGCTGGTTCTTATTATACCTATTTCTGCCCCAAAGCAGCAATCGTGAGCTTAATTATCGGCAGAAGAGGCATCTATCTAAGTCCTCAAAAATCACGAACAGTGCATCGAAAACCCTTTAGTAATATTATAATGAGTTGAGAATTGAGATGTTGCCCATATAGGGGTGATGATGACCTTAATAAAAAAAGGCAGTCGAAAAATAAACTTATAGGATCTTTCAAAAATGACTGACTTATGTATTAGTGATAATCAAAATGTAATAAGTAAGTACATTGATTGTATATCAATACAGTATAGAAATACAGTATACATGCTGACTTCATTCACTTCATTATGCACTCTATAACCTGAGTAAGTATGTACATACGAGTACATACATACTCGTATTTAGCAAGTTTCACTGTTTATCTAAAAATCACAATAATATCACATGGTTTCGAGAAACCAGTGTCTGATATTTTTTTTGCAGTCACTTCTTTATTAGTACCTATGTGAAAATTTTGATTTGAATACTGGCGTTAATATAATAATAGAATTTATATGTAGGCAAAAAATATTGTCATCGTCCATCTTCGTTTTAGAAGTAAAATGAGGTAAAATCTATTCCTACTTCCGGAAACCACATTTTGAATTCTGGACAAAACAAAAATAGCTCGAGTGGACTATACGTCGGTTCCTAGAAAGGAAACTATCCTCCATTAGTGTTTCCTTTTGGAACAGTCAACAGACATCACTCAAGCAGATCACACGGAAATATTTAATGGGAACCTTTCATTTGAAGGTGAAGAGAACATTTTAACACGTGACCGTGGTTTACCGTCACGGATCTTTTCACCCAAAAGACCAGTGGATCGCGCGAAATTTGCAATAACTATTAATCCTTTCTTTCATAGAATTTACATTTTCAAGTAGGTATGCATAATATAAGTACGTATCAGGTTAAAGTATGAGTATACTCGTACAATTTTACATATTCCTAATGTTACGAAAATTACAAATGTGCCTGGATTTCTAGCACTTACTTTTTGAAAATATTTTGTAGGTAGATTGATTAATAAGTAGACATAATAATAATAACAATCCATAAAGTACATATCCTTAAAAAGCCACGAGAAACCATAAGAAAATTTCTAAAGCTAAGCGTACCCCACTTTTGTCAAAGATGATCGCAGTACCATCTCTTGATAAATGACAACTGGTATTTACTCTTTTAGAACAAAGAACTCTCTAGAACTTTCTAATTACTTGAAACGTTCATGAATGTTTAGATTTATGGAGATTTTTAATTTACTCCGTTGTGCGTCCTTACAGACGTTCGTTTCAATCTTTAAGCCAGTGGTAATAAGAACTACAAACAACAATGGCTTTGAGTTTGAACTCGTCTCAGTCTCTATTAAATCATTTAGCTCGTTTATTAAAACGGTCCTTTCAGAGTACTGTTCAAGTTACAAGGTTAAAAAGGTCAGGGTGAATGACCCTAGTTTTTAGCTTTCACTGTAAATTCATTGCCACATGACACGCAAGTGTTGGTTTAGAAGCCTAGACTTCATTAAGTAATTGCCAGGCGTTACAATTATTCGGTCACGACCCGTTCTACCGACTGCCTAGGGGCAGTATACTGGTATGTACCAAGTGAAATGTAAATCAAATCAACTATGTTAGTTAAGAAAAATTGGAGGGAGACTTGTATTCCTATTAGTATACCCGATGCATATATCAAGGCATAAAGATATCTTACTTAGAGTAAAAATACAGGTCCGGATAATATTAAAAAAATCGCAATAATCTTAAAGAGGAATAAGAATCTTTACATTACCCCTGATTTCTTAATAAAAAGCGGCGTCAATAAGGGTGCAGAGAACCAACATTGATATTCCATTCTCGTTTGTAGTGACTTACTACATAATGTTAAAATACAGAACAATTATAAAGCGATATATCAAGATTACCAAACGCATAACAACACAGCTGTGTTAATTTGGTGCCAGTAATATGAATCGTCTGTTCGTAGTACCTTCAAGCACCTTCAAGTGTTGAAGATTGAGCGTTATTGACTGAAACCCTAAAAACAAGGACCATGAATATAAAAATCGTTCCATAAAAATATCCGATAAGGACACAGAAAATTCTAACTCCACAAAGAAGAAATCCTGATAAATTTTTGGTTAATAATTTCGTTTTTATTTACTCCTAAAATCAATATACTGACAGGTATATTTAATTAACTTGAGATCTTCCGGTTGCAATGTCAGAATTCAGAAGCAATCAGAGAACAATAACCTCCACAAAGTTTGGTAAACTTTGGACTTTATAGGGTTCTTATAGAGATAAGTTTCTGGAAGTAGCGGTGAAAGAATAAATTAGACCGCTCGATCGCTGACTGTTTCTTCGCAGGTTTCCATGAAAAATCATCTTAAAAATCATCGAACCGCTTCAGCTACCAAAAGGTACCACAATTCCCTGCTCACCTGTTCGCAGCACGTGACACAGAGTTGCGTGACGATCATTTATTTGTATGGGGGAGGGCCGCGCCTACGCCGACACTAAAACATGGATGATAGGGCCCTCGATTGCTCAACCGAATACTCAGTCTAATGGAATAGGATGCTTACTAAACAGCGTATTCTATTCTGGATCAAAAATAAAATTACTATTCGAGTGAAGGTGATGTACAAACTCCCGCCGTGAGCTGAAAATCTTTTGCCAAATTAGTAATCAGCAGTAAGAATGGAAATGGCTTTATATTATAGTGTTTATTGCATCCTCACTTTTGTTAGAGCACAGACAGGACTTAACAGACAACAACAACAGCTTAAAATCCAAGCCTTGAATACCCAGTATATCTCATACTTCGTTTTTCAAGAGTCGCGAGCAAATCTTGTACACCCATGGGATTGACCCTCAGAATCTAGCAACTAGAACTAAAATACATACTCCTGTACGAGTAAATTAAGTAAGTACAATAATTTACTAAAATGCATGCTCTTTAAAAAAAACTGTAAATATGCGAAAGCAATTATCCTGCCTCCAGCTACCCTCCCTATTGGTTTATTTAATAATAACAGTTTACAGCTGGTACTCGTAATTGTACCGGAGAACAATTACCAAGGCGTGATTTCACAGGGTATATAGACCCATATGTAGGACTGGGGTGAGTGTAATGACCCTCTACCACTCTCCTAATGAAACCATTCATTATGCTCTATTTTTATTCCCTTATTACAAGAAACTATTTCGATCTAGAAAATTGTAGACGTAGCGATGCAAAAGCTTTTAGATAACTTAGCAATTTGTCTTTGTAATAAATAAGTAACATTTTTAATTTACTGTTCTGAATTTCTAACAGCAAAGAATAGATTTTATTTCATGCAGTAAATTATGTATCTTGTGTTCAACCAATGTTTTCAGGTACTTACTTACCAAACTCGTTAGATTAAAAAATAAAATGGAGAATGTGAATTTTCTTCTATTCTAACACTAGTTCATTGTGCGTATGTCATTGTGCGTATTGGTTTATTTTAAATGTGTCATTATGCGTAGTGGTTATTTTTTTAAATGCGTGTCGTTATGCGTATAGGTCAATCTGGAGTAACCCATAATTTGGTCGAAACGGTTGTAATATCGGTATTCGAATTTTTCTTGCATTTGAGTAATTACTAAAAACATTATAGTGGACAATGGCTGTATTCATTATGCTGAATATGAGCATTATAGACCCAAGAAGTGTACTATGGTACAGAGCCTTTGATATAGGATTCACGAATGTCAAGAAGCCATTACGAATAATCGTAAAACGTATTCATCCGAAGACATTGAGGACGCTAAGCTTCTTTGCCATTTGTCAAGTTGTCAAAGGTATTAATACTAATGGATTGGCACAGAACGGAATCAGTAGGATATTTAATAAGTCTTCTGATAGCATCAGTAGTAATTGCGATCCAGATAATCTGATTATACAGAAAGCGTGGCCAAGCTATATTTATATTGTTTCTTGAATGAATTTCACGCTTTCTATAGTTAGAGTTTAATGATGATTTGTCATTTGCAAAATGCTTAAGTTGAAAATAATTGGACACTATCGGAACTTTAAAAGTATTTTTTCCCAAGAAGTTCAATCAGGTAAGGAAAGTAACAATATTAACAGTAAAGACGCAGCAGAAACGGTTTCAAATAACTTTGCTGTTTTTTAATGTCATTTAGTATAACTTCTAGGTTCACGAAGGTTACCTATATCGGCTAATATTAATTTTCGAGTCATATCGGATGTAATGTAAGCTAAATTGTAACCACGCATGCTACCCAAGGCCAACCGGGAATTGGACCGTCGTCGTCGTAAATCACACTATTCGTCTCCAGCGCCGCCGCCATCCGTGATTAACGCTATTCGCAGGTCAACGACCTGATCCAAAATGGCTGACGCAAAACATCAGCTTAAATTTTCTGAAATTCAGAATAAATGAAAAACGAAATACATAAGTAAGTACTTCAGCAATAAATGCATTTCTTATACTTTCGTGTTTATTTAACTGACATGCGACTGACTTCCTAAAATCATGGTATCCACATAGACCAAGGTAAATAATGAAAAAGAGTACCTAATTCTAGCATTTTATAAATCTTTTCTTTGTATTTAAAATAACAGTGATCTGGCATGATAATTTATCGAATGGCCTTCGATTTCGGCTACTGAAACGAATCACCTTCAGTTTTCACGACCGACCAGTTCTAACCAACGAAGACCAATAGAAAACATTATGAAGGTTGTCGCAATCAGACTGGAAATAACAGAATTACAGCTAGGTACTCAATTTACCTACATTAAGTAGGCTATATTCTATTAAATCCACGTTCATCGTCTTTTGTGAAAAGACAATAATATCAAGTATCACGGTAATTGAATTGTACTGTTTTCGATCCTGATCAACCTGACTGTAACAACCGATTCGAATTTTTCGAGTTATTATGACATCCTGTATAGTATTCAATTGAAAATTACAGAATATGATTGAAATAGGAAAATGAACTAACATTATACATATAAACCGAACTATACAAAGCCAACACTCATACGAGAAGCTAAGTGACAGCTACTGCACGACATTCCGGAGATTCATGAATTCATTGGACGCACTTTCTTCAGTTAATTGATGCTTACTTGAGTATGGACACGAGCTGAATTTCTTTGCTGCAAAAGAGATTAGGTATTTTACTTACAGAGGAAGTATACTTTAAAAATACAAAGAAAAACAATGTACCTGACTACTACTATACCTGTACAAAAGTACAGCCATGGTTTTTAATGTTTCATTTACGCTAATAATCAACAACCCGAAGAAAACAGTTACTATAATATTAGTAACATAATCAGTACGTATTTACAAAGTAACTGTTACTGTACTCGTATAAACCAAAGATCTGACCACTGAAATTGACTAAAAGTACTTTTGACCAAATCTCGACGGCTGCTGGACATAGCCTTCTCCTAAGTTCTCTTCAGCTCGGGAATTCGACTTTTCGCACCAAGTTACTGCCAACAACTAGCTCAAACTAATATTTTTTTAATTTACGAATAAACCCGCGTTTGAACTAAATCGCACCAGATGGCAAGTGATGATGAGACCGAAGATGGAGCACGCGGGCTTAGTATGTACTGGCTCTTCTATATAACACTGCCGGAACACATCAACGCCGAAGCGAAGATATTTTGCGACAGACAGAAAGGTGGTAGCTAGTCAGGCGGGTCCTGAAGTGGTTCTACTAACAGCAAGGATGATTGGGCTAGGCACATTGTACGATACCAAAGGCGATAAGGAAATTCTAATCCGTCAGAGATAGAGAGAGAGAGATTGGCCGCCGTTTTAATGCTCGTATTTTACTAAGGTAGGTTGAAATCTAAGAATAATTACATGTCATGGACATTTCGATTTAATAAATAGCTAATGCATGCGTAACACTGAATCAACATTTTAAAAGTGAAAGACGGTCGAAAGCCAAAATATCGAATAATTAATAAACTAATACGTCATGTTGACAGCTGATCGACTTTAGTATGATTTGCAGAAAACAGCTACATACTTAATTGGAGCTAGTCGTATTGAAGCAGAAACGATTAAACTTACACAAAATGTATATTAAAGGACTTACAGCCACAGTCCTAAACCATGGAAGTTAAATAATACTGTCAACATGATCATATGTGTTCTCGACTATACACCAAAACAAAGTCGGCTTGTTCCGCATTTAGTTCGAAGCAGTTAATGAGGGCCAGAAGGAAGCATGGGAGGGGTCGAGAATCGAACACGTGTCCCTATGCCGTTTCCGCTAGCTCCCGTGTGTTTATGGAGTGCGTTGGGGTTAATGTTTGACTTGGTTGTGGAATCTTGAAGGCGGAAGATAATTCTCCTTTGTTCCACTATCTGTGTAGAACTAAGACAAGGCGTTCAGTTAATAAGCTAAGGTGGACTTAACGATGAATTAACTCGCGAATTGTCTATGCTTTTCATACAAAATTGAACTCGGAATAGTGTTAACACGAAAGTTAAGGGTTAGCACAAAACGGCTTAACTAAGCATTATATTTTGTATGTTGCCTACATGTCAAGCCTGTCTTTCCGTAATTGATGAATTATTAGACGCAAGCTACATAGTTACGGTACGAGATATATGTAGCACAGACGGTGCACGGACGTGACGTTTGATTTTGAACTGTAAGAGTGTGTTCCAAAACCAGTTCAAATTATTCACGTTGACAGCTAGCTATATACGTTCCAATACTTGTGTCAAATATAAGTTTGTGAAATTTTCAGCTGTTAACGCGGTAATGGAACATGGACAGTTGTCTACGTGAATTAATTCAACTGGTTATTGAACGCACTCTAGGTACGTAAACACCAATAAAGTTCAGTATTGATTGGCGCAAAACAGACATGATGCGGAAGGGGTGCTGTAATGCTTTTGGCTGATAATTAAAAGTGAACTTTATAGACGTTTTCATACAGTTTAGAATTCGATGGTCGCGTCAACCGCCCGCGCCACATCTTCGCCGACATCTCTTTAGTGTGGCTTAGTATCACATTTAAAACGTGAAATAGGGTATTATAGATTGAATTAAACTATTATTTAGATTAGTTAAAATCTGCGATGTAGCCACTGTATTGAGATATGAAACAACGACTACAAAATTAATATTCAGTATTCGTCATGAACAGCATAACATTAATGTTCGAGAACTTTTAGAAGTTTTCCATCATTCTTTTCTTATAAGAGCAGGCCATCGTGCGTGATCTCGAAACAGTATCCTTGTCTGTTTGATCGTGACATTCATTCGCCCACAAGTCACTGCACTATGATGCATAATGTACGAGTAGGTATGCTACGGTTTTACACTTTATGGTTGTAACAGAGCGCTACTAGTACGATTTCTGTGGTTGTAATCATAACGAATCTGGGGATATGAATGAAGAATTTTAGTTTAAACAAGATAGTAAAGGATTTCTGTTCGTAAAATGTTTTGACTTTCTTAAAAATGAAGATTCAATCAATTCTTGTGTGACACCCTTCAATGGGTGAAAATGAACGAGTTACACAATAAAATATTTTGAAAGAAAAAATTATCGATATGTATAACTGTAAATGATAAATTTAAGAAACCCCCGACGGACCATTTTGGAGACCCCCTTAACTTTTCCTGGTAATTATCAGATCCTCAAGGTTCCAGATGTGGGAAGGTCACCATGGTCATAAAGATTTGAGCTCAAATTCGAACCATCTAGCTATTACCGTTCCAGAGATCCCATCTAAGATCAAAGATACTCCAAGATCTTGGAAACCACTGGTCCAATCAGATCTAGCTAAGAACATTTTTGACAAAATTATCTATTAAATTGAAAAACCGGGTTCAAATCGGACCACCCGTTCTCAAGTTATGATGTCACAGACAAATAGACCGAAAAATTAACGTGTCAAACTTATAAAACAACCTCCCTCGATCGGTCGAGGGTTAAAAATGGATGGAATTTACAAAAATCTAAAAAAAATATTTTTTTTGACCATTCTCATTTTTCTCCATTTAAGTATCACAGCCATATTTTTACGAAAACCTAAAAGGGATGAATTTTCCTTTACACCTTGTGTAATAAATGGAACATATATCACAATACAGGGTACATACACACAGACAAGTGTAACAGAAGATCTCGTTTCACGGCTATCTCGGCTCGTTCTCACGCCCCCGTGGCAGAGTGCCGGGACTGTGCTGCCACGGACTACTGGTTCAGTTCATACCAGCCCTGAATTATGGAGCTTATGAGAAACAACACGGCACAAGATAAACTTGTAAGTATAACCATTCGATTGGGATTAAGTAAGGTGAAGTACAGTTTATTTTTTCATAATAAAATCGTAAAGGCAACATTTTGGTCTGTTTGTTTCAACGCAATTCACGTAAATACTATTGAACAAATTTGGATGGAGTGTTCATGGATATATTTAATTAATAAATCCAGATTGGCATATAGGTCATAGACGTTTTGAAAATTCTACTTAATAATTGGTCACATGTAAAGTTAGTATGGCACGCAAACGAAGTTGCGGACAATAACTAGTGTAAGTAAAGAATGTCCGAAATAACATTAGTTATCTCCGGACTTCAACGAATCTATACAGTTAATCTGCGGATTACCTAGGTATCTATGTATTACCGGCTTTATATACCTATTCGTAGTATTAACGGTAGGTAACATATACAAATTAGGAAATCAAACATAATAAAATGTAATGTAGGACTTCTCTACTTATGTCAATAGGTTTATGTTTATTGAGTGTAATGCATTTATTATTTTTTATTTTTTTCGTAAGGATTAAGGACTTAGCGTCAATACTTGTACAAACATCATTTTTGCTTGAACTGCATAATTCATTTTGTTTATATTGTGTCTTTGTTTGAAGTGAGCACGGTTTACTCTTACTGTCCTTTGTGGCGATATTCTTTGCTTTGTGTTTATTGTGGTCTTTTTCTGTAAATTGAGTCGTTAAAACACACTCTATAGTAAACGTATACACAATCTTGGCTCTTATTCATTTGTAAAAGAAAGCCCGAGGTAAAACGTCCGACTGGTTAATTAGACGTAGAGTTACTTGTTAGGTATTGCCTTACTGTTTTTTTAGTTAAAAATTGTTACTTACAAGACCTTGTCATTTCCCGAGCTAAAACTCTATTAAGTGCTTACCTGCAAAAAAGAAAGGCGAATATTATTAATCTGCACAAAATTATCTTGACACACAACCACAATCTAGGCGATAAGACGTCTACACTACATCACATGATATAAATCAACTGATAAACATTATCCATGACTGTAAACAGCACATTGATGTAACTATCACACTAATTTCATAAATAAACTTATAAATATGGCATTAGAAATGAAGTAATAAATATGTATATTCTTGTAAATGCGAGACTGACTATTTTTCGATGGCATCATATCACAGAAACCTGGATGTAGCGTCGTGAATTTCATTTTTTTTGCATTAAACTGTTTTACTAAATCTTTATAAAATCTTTTTAAAGGCTTGCTCTGCCAAAATCAAAATTAAATCTACACAGTTCTGGACCGTTCGTTATGTCAATAAAAATATATAACAAAATTTCAAAATTTATCGACATCGAATTAAAAGACTCGATATTCAATAAAAGATTAAAGTTGTATCTTCTTAACAAATGTTTCTATTCACTGCAGGAGTGTTTTGATGATAAAACCAATACTTAACTATAAAATCAATTATGTATAACTTATAATGACATTTAATTCAATTTATCTCGTTAGCATTTATTACTATTATAAAATACTATAATCTCTTATTTAATATTGCGGTGTCCTACTCAGGGTTTCATGTATGACCAGATAATATACATTTTTAAGACCAATTGTAACACATGAAAAGCAATAAATGGTATGAGTATGAGTATAAATTGCATTGCATAGGTATGTTAAGTACATATTTTATACATAAAGCTTTTCTTGCGTTGTTAGTATTACAGCACATTTAGCTTAAATAACGTACCTATACGTGCATATAGAATCGATGGAAGACAACGGATTAATGGCATGGAAGTACCTACAAAATCGAAAAATTCAAAACATACCACAAGCAAGTATGGAAGAGCGTTACTGCATCAAACTAAACATTTATGATGACTAGCTCAAACGAATGAGTCACTTGTATCTACTCGTATTACCTACTAGAAAAGTTAAAATAAGCTTCATTATAAACCTAAACACATCTATTATTGGATAAACACATTGACAAAGCTTCGTTTGGTTATCCAAGCGTTTTAAAGGTTGGATTACAAAGGCTGGTTTGACTGACAGACGTTAATTAAACGACGCATCTCATGACATTATCTTGGTATAAAATTACGCTAAGAAAATAAACGTACTTACTAAAAGTATATTCAGTTACGAGTATATTGTATTCGGATGTTATGGTTTTCTAACTTCCGATTATAAACGTTAGTGACATAGATGAAACGTCATGTCTGTCAGTCATCATGAATTTCAATTTTCAATGATTCAATTATTGGTTCCGTAATTTCATTTTTCGTGACATAAAGTTCTAACACCATCAACAGCATACTAGTACGCCGACAATCGAAAAAGAATCATATTTGTTACATTATTAGGTATTACGTTTTATAAAAAAACTAATCAAAGTTCCTTTTAAAAAACCGGTCAAATGCGAGTCGAATTCGCGCAGTGTTCCGTTTTCAAAAAAAAAATCTTCTCAATAATCATAATCGTTTAGCCTTCGTTTTATTTTTTCTGAAATACACATAGTAGGTACGAGTACCTCCTATCATTAGTATTTTTTTCAGAACTTTTGTCATTAAAAATAATAATATCATTTTATATAATTTCTCAAATATTATAAATTTTTGAAACTTCGTTTTAATTTTCCTGTAAAATATAAGAGATTATCTATGATTCTGAATTATTTCAGATTTTGCGGGTTGCAAACTTCGGAGATAAGGGTGGGGGGAACGAACATTTATCGTACATTTTTGGCCATTAATAAAATATAATAAAAAATTTCAATAAATATAAAATTATATTTATTGAAAATGGTTTAGCCCGGAGCGTCCCCCGCCTTTAGGCGTCGCAGGTCTAACCTGCTCAATGTTCTTAGCCATGTCAGATGAAAAATTTATCAGTGGTTCTAAGATCTTGGAGTATCTTGGGATGTTGGAGTATGATGAGATATCTGGAACGGTAACAGGTGGTTCGAGTTTGAGCTCAAATTTTATGACCATGGTGACCTTCCCACGTCTGCAACCTTAAGGACTTGATGATGACCAGGAAAAAGTAAGGGGATGTCCGCAATGGTACGTCGGAGGTTTCTTAAATTTGTAATTTAGAGTTAACCATTTTAACCCTAAAATTGCCTTTTTTAAGCGATTAATGCTATCCTAAAAATACTAATTACCCTGTCGTAATTAACGACAGGGTAAACTATTTTTAAAAATAACTAATAGTTTTTTATTCGATTGGCGGCGTTAGTGTGCGCGATCGATCACCTTATGAGAAATCGTAACAACTTAGTAATGTAGAAGATTTCCCGTTTTTTCAAGTAAAGCAAGTGGTTTTAAAAAAAAGTAAATAGTAAGAAAATAAAACCAAGAATTATTAAATAATTGCATCTGAACCATGATCACATGCTCTGCACTGTTCCTTCATTTGAAAGTTACATTCATACACTTTCCCGTGTCTTCCATGACTAATTAAGAGACTAGTTTTTCTTAATCCATTCAACATGTTTGTATTAGTATTTACAAATAAACAAGTAAGTATATTATTCTACACAAAAGTAGACTTATTCATAGTAGGCTGAGTTTCTACCTAAATTGAATTTTCTTTTAATTCTTATTTAAATTATGTGATTATTAAGGTTTGTAATTGAATATGTTTTATGATTTATGCGGATTCGCAAAATATAATAACCTACCATTAATTTCACAAATCCGTTGGACATGTCCAACCAAACAAACGCAACATACTTTTAAACTAAACAATAAACATCTATAAAATTGGTATCATTATTAATACGAATCTGGTACATAAATACGAAGTGGTGCCAGCCATAAAGAATAGCACTACCAAAACTTTTCCCATTAATGTCGCACGAGGCAACTAAGGATCTTAGTGGATACGATACTACATACGTATTTTACAACCAGTAGACGGCGGCAGCTCGCCACCTATCGCGTTTGTCGAAAAGTGGGAACTACGTGTGTTTGAAGGTGGTTTCTATCTACCCCTTCGGGGATTATGAACGTGAGAGTCTATGTTTTATGTATACGAATCTAACGTACGATTTGTTAAATAGGGAACACTTAACCCTATTTCACGAAGACTGATACGGGGCCCTCACTACCCGCGGCTACAGTATACTCAGTATAATGATCCATTGAAATGAAGAGATTGCTTAGCCTTCTAATTAGGTATTACATACAGCTTGAATTGTGACTATGAGAGACTAACCCATTCAAACGCTATCGGATTAAAGTTAATTAATCTAGATTGCTAGCTTTAGCTACACTACATTATGTACTAATACATGTATGAGAAATAAGTCTCACGTATTATATCATATGCCTTTATAATGTAAGTGCATGTAAGTATGGTATGGATCTATAAATTATTATGACAAATAATACTTGAAAAACTCACCGGAGTCATTACTAAGAAGTGCTGAGTAAAAACATACGTAATAATTACATACATAATAATTAACATACATAATTAATTACATACACAAATAATAATTAACATATACACTTATCTAGTAGATTGAAATCCGATCAGTACTTCTAACTCCCTTCAAATTCAACAGAAACTCTTCTAATATTGCTGAACAAATCCTTAGGGTCAAATACAGGTCAGGTTCGTTTTTCAGCCAGACCGGAAAAAATCTAGACTCGTAACCATACAAAAACGATCATGGTCTAACAGCTAGTCGATTTTAATAACAAAGCTCTTCCTAATATTATAACGAGTAGCATACAGTATCCAGTAATACCATGGCGATACCACGAGCAAAAACTAGTTAGTATATTATACCAGTCCTCGGACTATCATCTAAAACGATCTAGAGAAATTGCGTGTTCTGGTGTCAGAGGAATGGAGCAGACGATTTGTCTTACCTGGGCATATTCTATGTCCAGTGTTGCCGATAAGGCGCACGGGCGACTTTAATATCGCATAAAATGGAATTGAACAACGGTCTTGTAAACGCAAGATGTACTATTTACCATAATAACACGCACAGATAGCGTGCTTTCGTATCTAAGGACAGTGCGGTCATCTTTTAATTTCCACATAAGCGTAAATATGAAGATGAGTCCTTGGCAAAGATTTCATACAGGTATGTAGGAGTGCGTTCACTTATGGTCTATTATAAACCGATACCGTAAGAATAATCTGTTTATTTGGCAAGTCAGAACTATTTCGGTGATTGTGTGCTTGGCGGTTGCTGCACTTCATTTATAAGGAAAAAAACAAGTAAAACAGAATACAAAGTAACTTTCAATAATTTTCAATGTAGATACGTATAGCGGTCACTCAACCGGTCATACCATAAATCCGTAACTGGCAATTTCATCGACAATTTCCAAGTGTTTTCACTCAAATCGCTAACAAAATAATGACTAAGCAACGCTGCCCCTAACACTTTATCGTGGCTCTCTCCAAGACTGAGTTTTATTAAATCTTGAATCATATTATTGTGCCTTGCTCACGGCGACTAGAAATGACCTGTAATCGAAAGACATAGCCAGGTTGCAGCTACTCGTACGTGGTGACAGAATCTGATAGCGTAGAAATTATTACTTTTACTGAAAATAAGTGCATACTTATAAAATCTGGTACATAAATAGCATGAAAGAACGAACACTCGCCCCCTATAGGGGGAGTATATTATTGTCATCCATGAACAATAGCTTCCAAAGCTAAATTGACGACCTTAAAAAGGTTGCTGGATCTTCTCCTTCAAGTAGCTAGTGATAAAAAAACTACAATAATAACACCAGCTAGACAGCACTTATATATCTCCTGTTAGCATCAAAATGTTTCTGCATCAATCTGGTGCAAAATAAAATTATTCCTCCTTAGTATTTATCATACTTACCAGTATGAGAAATATGGATAAATTGATATGGATAATGGAGATGGATAATATGAGAAATGAGGATAATTTTTATGTACGAGGTTTTACGTCATACAAATACAACTCATATTACCACAAAAAAAATACTGAAGCATTACTCTTGGACCATGAGAAAACTACATAAGTAGGTCTATGTCATATCGTACGAACTGCAAAATAATATACAATTTGCTCCCACAGGAAACACGAATAAACTAGTTTAATAACAAGAAGAGGAAACTATTAAGTTGTCGCTGGCCATCCTATTAACCGTAGCCATCGACAAGATAGATTTATGACGGCGCGGGCGCAACGCGACAGCAAACAAAAATAGATCAGGATAATCTCTCGGTGAGCCGTTTGACATCTTATTTCGGGAAAAACTCGGAGCGTTTATGTGATTGAATAGAATTTGTAACTAATAGTTATGGATAGCTATAAATACTATGACACACTTATACCTACTCCAGTGATAAATCTGTGCCAGTATTGTGTGGCTACAACAAAGGCTCCATGATTATAGGTACATCAAAGTGGGACTGATAGCGAATATTGTTCAGCCCAGGACAGCGATTCTCGTAGTGGAATGTCGAATTCGACATTAGTCCTATCTCATTCGCTTACATTAAATGTGAGCGTGACAAGACGTTCGTAGCGCTCAACTTTTGTATGTAGAACTCTGCGAGAATTGGCTTCTAGGGCGGCGCGGGCGATTCTCGTAGTGGAATGTCGAATTCGACATTAGCCCTATCTCATTCACTCACAATACATGTGTAAGCGTGACAAGACGTTCGTAGCGCTCGACTTTTGTATGTCGAACGCTGCGAGAATTGCTCTCCTGGTTTTTTTTTCTGGCTATGAATAATTGGAATTAGATAATCAAAATGTAAATAGGTAATTGTCATGAGAAAACGTCGAGAGGCTTGTTATAGAGTACGTTCACGTTCAGTTATGTTCCTAGTATCGCCATCTCAGTTGATCTGGTACGTGAGCCCCCAATCCATTAAGACAATAGAACAAAACGTGGAGCATGACATGAAGGCATCAAAACGGAGCAATTAGAAAGCAAGCCCTTCGTGCGCACAATTTTTTTCTTAATGAGATTTTTACGTGCAGCAAAATGTTGTTTGGCATCGAAATTATTCGGAAGGGTGTCAACAACAATCAATGGCTTCAACTACTTACAGTGTAATAGGTATGTACGAGAGTAGTAACATCTATATTACTTAACTGTATTATTTTAACGAGTAACGCAGCTTAACAAATGACAGCTGAAGAATAGTTACGTTTAACATCCATGATACTACGCTACGGATTTGAAGAATAAAGTTTCTTTGTACTAAAAGCCTTAATTACTGTTAACCGACTTTTAGAGTCACGCAATCGTACTCAAGGCTATAAAATAAGGTTGTGTGAATTTAACCTATTATTTGAGGAAATCTGTTTGCACTGATCACGGTTCATTCTACTCGGAATTGTCTTAGCTCAAAACCTTACTTTAAGCCTGTGTCATACATATTTACATCATTTGTTATAAAGCTTATCTTAAGTAATTACTTAAGATAAGTTTCAAATATTGCAATTCAAATCAGCTAAAGTCTACGAATATACGTGTCTGAAAACAACAACAAATATCCAAAATACTTTGATATTATCTATAGGAATATATTACATTAGGAATCTATATGCCGCATGAGTAGACGAAGAAGAATTCAACAAAGGCTTTAACAGAAACATAGTAGAAATTCAAATTAAGAAAGAAAGTTAAAAACTAGGGTTAGATGCGTGAGTATCTTTGTGAAGTGAAGTAGTTTTCACTTTTTATGGAAAGATTTACGACAATGATAAGTTATTATCGTCGATCCAAACCCGGGAACGTAAGGCGGCTGTTGTTTACTCAACGTGATAGCAGACGTTATCATGAAATGTAAACATTTGCACCCAAATCTATATAAATATTATAAGGAATATAAAACACATCTGATGACTGGAAAGATACATGTTGTTCTAAAGTGTACATACGGATATATTTCTATATATGCACTTTATACATAACGAGACTTAAATATTTTAGTCACTCGGTAAACAGTAAATGAATTTACGTAATTATTGGGGATAACTTGTGCATAACATTAGATAAGTGAGAACACGATTAGTCCACAAATAAAACTTAACAGGTATTGCAGTTCACCCAAAGTTTCATGGGTGAGATTGAGTACAGACCAAGAAATAAATTGATGAAATCATTATTTTGGAAACTGTTTATATCAAACGCAAAATCGCTGTTAACATCGAGTGCAGAGAGGCACAAAAACTGACCTAGTCCGGATAACAACTGACTGCAACAACTAACGGTAAAGTTAGATTACAATTTGGGCTGATGCCTCTTTCGGGGCCATTGTTATAAACTTCTTTTTGGTTGCGAATAGCTAGTTATAGATACAACTCGCTTTATCGGTATCGCTATTGTAAGTACAGTTGTGTGGAAAATGTTTTTAAGAAAAGTGTTTACAAAGACCGGAATTAAAATTCGACGTTCTTTACTGCTTCGTTTAATACCCCAGGAAAATGTATATGTAAGTAGGTGCTTACCTACCGTGATACTTTGATTTTTGAGCAGTTCACCTACAACTTTATTAGGTGGTTTATAATTGCAAAATTTAAAAAAAAATGTTACATGGCCAGTCGTCTCATTTATGTCTATCTATTACAAACGAACGAAAAAAGATACAAAAATAAGGTGTTTCACACCTTCCGAAGGTAAAGCAAAACAAATCGCAATTAAACGAGCGGCGGATAACTGGGGCGTGAAGAGAACGTTGCAACAGCCGGGCCGGACGCTCCGAAACCTGCCTGCGCCTGCGCACGAGCTGAATCATATGAACTCGGACATGCTTCCTTCCAGTAGTCCCGATTGGGAAATATCCCTACCTTTCTTCCTAGTCGTATTCCTAATTGATGAGGGTCGTGATCATTCCATGGAATTTGTCACATAGAACGACTTTCTTGACAGATTTAATCTACTATAAGATGTAAAGTTAAGGGAAAATTAAATGTAAGTTTACCTACGAATCGATTAATTGAAGAACATCTATTTCGGCAGATATATCTACGTGGTTGACAGTAGGTATGATGTGAGGCAGTTTATTTTATAGTTTAAGCTATATTTTCATAAAAAAATCTTAGGACCCCCACCCCCTCCTAAATTTAATTTTGGGCCCAAATTTTGAAGGCCATTTTTCATTATTAGACCAGACCTACGTTTGAGTCAAATTGTCATTAAAATCAGAGAGTTGCACTTCGCGAGGTTCCCTTGTGTATCTAATTTATTACTTGGGTTATGTTTATATAGTATATTTAGAAATTCAGGTACAAGACTAGGTACTATGTAAAAAACAAGGTCAATATGTCAACCAACAGCACCAAACAGGGTCGGTCGATAAATAAAACTTTATTGCATGCTGTACTTACCAGACTGTGTAATTACTCGCAGTTCCATGGATCTAATAGAACAAAAAAATCCCACTGGTTCCATCGTGGAACTACTCAATGGAACTAGTGGGATCAAACGACCGGATCTACACGTCAACACATACGGAATCGGACCGAACCCATAGAAATATAGAAAACTTAAAAATAGGTTTCTAACGGTCAGATTCCGTTTAAAAATAGCTGCAGTGTGCTAAAGGCTTAAGTACCTACACAGGTAGCTATATTAATGTCCCCACTGTTGGGGCACAGAGCTCCCCTTGCGCTAGGGGATACGGGCCATGATCCACCGAGCGGGCCCAGTGCTGATTGGTGGATTTCACATGCCTTCGGAAACTTTTAATTTCCTCAGACATGGCAGGTTTCCTCACGATGTTACAGTTATATACTTACTTGGAAATGTCAGGGGAATTAGTAATTTATTTCTTTATTGAGTTTCAAGGAGTCGATAAAGAAATAAATTCAAGACAAAAAAATTAATACTTAGCCGAAACTTACCTAATTGTTTGTATCATCTTGTAAAACGTGGAAAATTGTTGAAGGTGTGAAACAGCAGTGTCATAGAGGCGACGATCGAAGCGATTCAAATTTTTGTCGAATTTTTAAAAATTATTCCAATTCTATGTTTTGTCTTTTAATAAAATATCGAATTTATACATTTCTTCTGATCCGACGTTTTTGACAGTATCTCAGCAGTTCGTCTAGACATATCGTTTATTATTTGTTATCCTTTTGGTATAAAATTAACAAATTTGACCATGCAACGAAACCAAGGAACAAAATTTGATTAATTATCATACCAAACCGTCATGCAAAAAAAATCCATTAAATAATAATAATAAGGGGATAATATAAATTAGGTGCTGGTATTTACATTCGTAGAAATTTAAAAACCCTTGCCATATTGCGGGATTAAATAAAACATAGGTTAAGTACCCGTGACGCTCGTGACGACTTTTTTTTTCTTGGTCAGAGTATTTTTTTTTTAAATAAGATATAAAAATTATAAACTTAGGGGTCTCGATACTATCCTTCCTATCCTCGATTCCTATCCTATTAATTTATAGACATTGAAATAGAAGGAAAACAATTTAAATGAGAAATATTTAGCTTAACAAGGCAAACTATCACCATTTTCAGACTAGTCATTTTGAGAAATGGATATTCTGTATCCAAACGCTGGTAGTTGAAAATATGTGAAACAAAACGCAAATAATGACCTAGGACATCTAGCTACAAAAACTGTAAAACATCATCAACAAGAGAGTTGGCAATAACTGTGCATACAATAGCATGCCACGTAATATGTTGTAAACAGAAATCTGTGGTTTTGATTGAACGTCAGTGAATCATTACCGCGGGGCAGTGAATAAGTCGTACCAGTCGCATATTGGCGAATTATTCAATTTCTCATATCCGACGCGACAGTCACCGCACCGTTCATAATTATCGCAGCGACTTTAAATACAAGGTACAAAATAACACAACTCATCAGCTGTTCACCCGTCTGGGAAGAGTTCGCTCAACCTTTATCCTCACTTTCTTTCATGGAAGTAATAAATTTTCAAGTAATATTTTTGGACGTTTGCCATTTTTCGGTTGCGTAAGCGCAACTGACGAATACATGTGTACTCATTCTTGCTAAAGCTATCATACCCTACACTACACAATGCTATGAGTCAAAAGGAAATGCCGGATTAGAATCACTCCAGAACGACACGCGCAAAAAAAGGCTATTGCTCAAGATGAATTGGGCAATTTAAAATTGGAATTTTAGTTAGATAAGAGAATTCGTGCTGACAGAAGCAAAAAACTTAGCAATGAAGTCACGTTTATAAAACGAAGCCAAGCGTGCAACAAGTGGCAAGAAAACGGGCGAATTCTGGACTGAGTAGTCGATTTAACGAGATCGTTACAGATAAGTTTAGAAGACAGATCCACGAAGACAGTAAGATTTATAACCCAAGGAGCATGGTGTTAAAATAACGATAGTGAGGCATAGTGGGATGCAATTAGAGAAGCTCCGCACCGTAGTGAATTAGTGGCGCCAGCAAAAGCGGCCCACACAGTTGACAAGTTATTTACATTATGTGCAGTTAACTGCGATTAATTGGTGATTGTAGGAGAATGGCGTAATTTAGTAGAGAAGACGCAGATGACTAAACTAATCGAACTTGTTATTTGCAAAGAACATATAAGTACAGTCAAGTAGTCGCTAACAAATGTCATCTGTTGATCGGCTAGACATGTTAATTGCAGTAGTGCACAGACTGTAGAAGGAGCGCTCACAATCCGATTAACCTCGAAACTGAAAGTCGCAGACTACATTGATACTACGTTAAACGGTCAAGGCAGATCAGTCCACTGATTGGATAGATTACACAGATATACAATAATAAAGAAATTATTATACATAAGCATAGAAAATTATCTCGATGAAAATTCCAAGGCGATAAATGTTTCTATCAGGCTGACGATGACACATTGTTCATACGAAATTACAATGAAAATATTGATACCATATTATGTAGATCGATAATGAGTATGACAAATATGATAATGCAAGTAAATAAAATTGTATGCGGCCAAAACTAAGCTTTTATACAAATACCAGGCACCTAAAATTTCCTTCACAAGAAAGACCCGCATATGTAAGCCAGGATAACCACAGCCGAACCGCACTCGCAAACTGGTTTTGGTGCACTATTATTATTATTAAGGGCTCGTGCCAATATACGAGCGAAACGTGCACCAACACAATACAGTTAATATTGCCCCAAGGAGCAAATAAAGGTACCGCAAGAATATTGCAAAAATTCTATACCAAAAGGACACAAATGCAGTAGCTTCAAAATCACGCAGTTAATTTTCATCGAGGTTTAGTTCTTCAATATCGTTATTCCATGCATACACTGGCACATTCGTTAATACTAAGGCACTGTCTATTCATTAGAAAACAAAAACAATTCCAAAAATTATAAAATTCACGATTTGAACGCAACAGACTGTCTGCGTTAGTCGGCCATGCGCGAAGCCGGCGACTTGCAAACTGTTCCGTTCCGTTTCTAACTAAACATCAACCGCCACGCGGAGGGCGCCCTACCTCTCCATCTCCCTCACCAGTCAAAAACACATCACGAGCGAGGGAGACAACTACCATTCACGTTCTGTTGAAGTCTTATCGCAGGATAAACTTTTAAAGCGACATGAATAGTTCCCGAGCATTAGTCAGAGAGGAATGGAACCATTTATATATATTTTTTGTGTATTTGGCAGGACTTTTTCTTCACGTCGAACGTTCGGTTCGGTTTTGAAGTTCTATTTTTGTTATCGACTAATACATTTGAGAGGTTAAAACGAGAGGGAGACGCGAAGACGCCGAAGTTTGTTTGGTTCCGAAGAAACTCGCGACGATGACTGACCAAGGCAAAGATTCTCAGAAGTTAACTTTATAATTAGCCCGGAAGTCAGGAACTCATCACCAGCTATCATTCCAGCTCAAGGCCAGATGTGTATACTCTTTGTACCCCAAAGATGACAGAAATATCCAGACAGGCAACCAACAACGTACAAACCACCACTTTAGCTCGCTAAAGGAGGTACATGAACCTAATTTTTTAGAAGAAAATTAGCGCTGGTGACCTCAATCCGCCACTCGCTGGTTAATCTTATCGATCAACATAAACGTCACAATATAAACCATATTCTATTGAAGTGACGTTTTCAGTAACGACGATAACATAGTTACATGGCGGAGAATTAATACCTACTGTTCCACATAATCAAGAGGATCTAAGAAGAGGATCAAAGAAAAGAACTGACTGAAAAGAAAAGACTGAAAGTACAAATTCTAATACCTACGTCCTACTGTCACTGTTCTCAAACAAGTAGTTTCCAGAGAGTGTATATAATAGCGTAGACAGGAAAACTACATAATATAGGTCCGTCTTAGATTATAATCTAAGAGGTCCGTGGAGGTTTGTGCGACAAAAAGAAACCGATGATATTACAACAATTGTCTTCAGAGCTGTCACGTCACTTGCGTAACAGTAGGTAGAAGTTATAAATAGTCGGCATTTCTCTTATTAAGTCCGTGAATCGCCGTCATAGCCCATAGAAATAACAACATTATACAGGATAAACAACAAAACATTAACCGCTAATAATGAAATAGCCTAGAAAGCAAATCTGAAATAAATTCGTACAAAAAAATGGCGTCCGGGTTGGCGAAAATGCTGAAGTCTATCGAAATGAACAATTGACACCAGTAATAGCTTGTAGTGACGAAACATCAGCATTGGGTTTTTGAACAGTTTAAATTACTTTAGTAGCCATATAAATATCGATACAACTTTAAGATTTTACTATTAGGTATATTATGTAATTATAAGACATGTGCCTCATTATTATTTAATTAAAAGCTTTTAGCTAAACCATTGCACAATGAAAGGATGTGAACAAATCATACATGTACCGTCATTTAAAATCACACAAGTGTTACGTAATTTGGCGCCTCTAAATTGTTTAAAATTCAGAGCATACAATGAATGCTTTAAACCGAATGTAAAGAACAAAATTGCATGTAGAAAAGTATTGTTCGTAATAAAAGACGCGGACAAGTTGTGTGAAGTATTGTCCGAGAAAACGGGAATGGCAGCTAAAGAAAAACGTAATTGGTTATTCGATGTGTGCTCACTTTCGCCGACAATATGTTAGATTACCTGTTGTTGTTATTACTTGTTGTAATAGGAAGTCGTAAAAGCATCTCACCTGAAAATAAATTGTATAAATAACGATACTGACATTAGGTTACGAGTACCTAGACTAAATTAAGACGATAAAGAAGTATTCATAAATATAGATTAATGGCAGCGGATTTTTAAGATCTTTGAATCTATGGACGAAACGTAATCAAGGACTTTCTTCTTGTGGAGTGTCTCCGTAACCTACAGAATGGTGAGCTGATGGCCAAGTCCACCATTTCCTCGTCTTTAGCAATGATAATCAGGTCGACACTGTACTGGTTACTTCCGCCCACTCACTGATGTTTCTCAATCACTTCTTGAGGTTTTCATTGACCTACCACAAAGGCATCACAAAATCTATTCTTGCAAACGAGAACTAGCACAGTGTTAATAATTCTACAGAACAGAATGTAACAAAATCCTTAAGATCTACTTATGCTAAATATAATCATAAAGCATAAATGTTATAACACCCGTACTTCATAGTATTACATAGTAAGAGTACCTATTATACATACTTCAAGAAGAGCAAAATAAAGGAGAGAGAGATATAAACGTCATATACTTTCTAACAAAGAGAGTAAAACATCTCAATACAAAAGATTGACGCTTTAAGACAAATCTGAATCGAGATTAACAATAGCGTGAACCGATTTAGGAAAGATCTACCAAACTTTCACTTGGCCCTTCGTAAGCGTTACGATTAGGGACTTTTCTCTTTTTAATGCGATTCCAACGGGGCGTACACGAGTATGTAGTCACTATTGTAAAACTACACGAATTGATTTCACGCAAAAACCCTAGTCAGAATCCTGTACAAGAAAATTATGTAACATATTAATTATCATATTATGCTATGAGACAGCAGTTATAGGAAGTAGAGTATAAGTTAAAACCAATTTCTACGAGTCCATATTACAATTTCGAAATTGCTCTTGCCAAAAAATGCTAGTCATACAGTTCGGTATCTCAAGTACCTATAGGGTAATTAGAGCACGTGTGATTTTCGTCACGATTCTTTTAAACCTTTTAGAAAAAGTGAGAGCAACACGCAACACAACTCAAATGTTGAAACCATGATGACGACGACGACGGTTCTTTGTATAGAGCGCGTGTGCCTCTGGTGCCTCTGGCTAAAGGGAAAGAAATAATTGATTTTTAATGGAGAAATGACCGATAATTCCTACTGTTGCGTAATAAGTGATTTCATGGTGATAGACATGGAAGGTGTGAGATAAAATGAGTAGATTTATCTCTGATGGAGTCCACTAAGTACCTACACAATCCCATTGTTTCTTTTGTATGATTTCGTATAGCACGGAACAAATTATTGCGTATATATTTAGTTAAAAATACAGTACCTACTTATATTTCTGTATAATCTTTAGGACCGCCATAAACACAATAATATATCAAAGAAAACTTACTATCCTTCCTTAAACAGTGTAATAGACTTTATCTCTTCATTTATATCGAGTTACAATTACTCCTAGCTTCCCGGTGTTGAACGCGTTGCGTAGGCGCATTTCCGTATTATAGACGATAGATATTGGATGTGCTAACGGAATCACAGATGCGATAGAATGTATGTGATACAGGTAGAGAACTAAATTACATGAGAGTATGATATTTTTCTACTTCCCATTTGGTAATTTGCTCAATACAAAACCTCAAACCACAACGCAAACTAAATCATTACTAAAGGTTAAAAGTTGTACGTTTGAGCAACAGAAATCGAACTGTAGTAGCGCTCTTGGTATTCGTGAGTTGGTGATTGGTTCGTCGACTGCGCCTCGTGGTACAAACTAGCCCCTCGTGTTACAATGTCCTTTATTACTTTGAGTTTTGCCGAATCACAACCAACCAACACATTTAGTCCACTCGTACGACATATATCCGCTTCTTTCGTGCAAGGTAAAGGCAACAACCCATAGACCCATAATTCACAAACTGAGATAATTTCCGTGAGACCTGCACATCTGTAGTGTTTGTGTTGCAAGAACCGCCCACAAAAGTGACGCGCCCACGTTCGAGATAATGACGATGCACTCTTGCTACAACTTAGCCTGGGTAATTTTAGTAAACCAATAATATTCATACTTCATACAGCGTCCCACGACAGGTTTCAAGCATTTCGGAGTATCAGCAAAGTCGTTGAAAACGACGTTAAACATGAGAAGACAAGTCATGCGAAATTATTCTTAATTTAAGTATGCATACCAGGGATACAAAGTATCGGTGTACTTTACAATTACCAAGTCTCTGACGAAAAATACGACTGCAGATAAAGCATAGGTATTCCATAGAGATAACGAAAACATAAATAATCGTATACCCAAAAATACGACTCGCTTTTATACGAGAAACAGCGTCAAAATACAAACAAGTTGATATTCACAGTGTCCCCATTCTAAATACTTTTCACCAATAACCTACCGACAGCGTTGTGAATTCGTTCGCCCCCCAAGGCACTGTCGCGTAATTCCTTGCCTCTTGTGTGAAACGACCCGTGCAAAAAGGTGGGTGTTCTGATGCAAGACCACTACTACAGGTGGATTAGGAGTTACTAAACGTTTCTAAGTTACGGTCAAAGCTGATTAACGATAAGTACCTAGTACCCGTAGGTACTATATGTACTTTCATTCCGCGATATTTGGCTTCTTTTGATGCCGAGATAGATTCCCTCCAAAGTCAAATGGTATATATTTTCAGCAGCTTCAAATGCGACCAAAGGAAGCTGTGTAAAGCATTAAACTCAAAGGTTTTAATGTGTGGGCGGCGTTTATTGTTCAATAATACAAGCATTTGGAAATTAACTTTTATAGATGAGATGCCAAACTTTGAAATAATCTGACGAATAGTAGTGTAATGTGACTAATGCAAGGACTTTCTATATAGTACAGTCGACCACAAGCTATAGTATACCATCCGTCAAAAATCCGATTAAATCTCAACCTGTGCAATTACAGATTCTCAAATTTTGACATTTTGTGTAGGTTGACATGTGATCAACTGTACAACTAATGTTAATACGCTAAAAATTCGACAGCGTCAAAGGCGTGATGTAAGACCAGGAATCAAGTAATAAGTCATAACCGTCCATGACAATTTAACGGTTCCCATTCGAATTACGGAGAACAAAACGCAGGGGCTGGTCGTTTGGCGCGCAATCGATTGGATCGGATCGATGCGGTGTCACGGGGCGACACGGACCGACGCGTCTGCGATCACTCGTGACGTTGTCGGTCGAGTGTAAGTTACTGGAGTAAGGCCTGGACCACATGCGCCGGTTCCAGCGCCGGATCGGTTCGCTGCAGCCAATCACGAGGCGCTGATTTCAAGTGGGAGGAGGGCGGAACGTACACCTAAGCGTTTTCGAGATCTTCCATGAATAGAGGCTCGTGATCCTCGACGAGCTCTTGATATTTATTATTTATTTATTTTCTATTAGGGAAATTAACAACAATAGACTTAGAATACATAGATAAAAAAATGCTAATAATAAATTTCCACTTATAAATAACAGTATAAATATAGTACTTAAAAAGAAGTAATTATTACTCACTTATATAATAAATAATATAAAAGAGAAGATTACAGATATAGGCCGGTTGTAAAATAAATAAAGACAACAATATTAAGAATATAAATGAGACATATAAAAAAAAAGAATTCAACATTTATGTGACAGAGAGTGTGGGAAACTAGTCATCCTTAAAGTAATAAACTTAAACTAGTCATCCTTAAGATGGCTGCAACATCTAATAGTTTTCGAGATCTTCAATTGAATCGTTAATTAAACTGAGTATTATATATATAGAGTATATATATATGTGCTCATGATCCTTGACCAAATCTTTACCTATAGCTATTTACGGGAAGCAAATTCGAGTGGATGTCGTATGTAACACAAATCATGTAAAATATAAAAATATATGGTATTATTTTTGTACAATAATATTACAAGGGTACAGATTATATTGAAAATATTTCCAAAAAATTATAAAAGTTTTGTCCACCCGGCTGGTCCTAGCCTCCGGGGTGACCTTAGGGCCGGCGCTTATCTCGCTCAGAGACTCAGTCTTGCCATACAGCGAGGTAACGCAGCCAGCGTCCTGGGGACTAAGCCACAAATGCCACATGCTGCACGAATTGAGATTTTTTTAAACTGAGCAATTGCACCAACTGCTCAATGCTCATAATTCATATTTTCAATAATATTTTTTGTACTTTCATCAGTATAGATATTGTACAAAAAGTGTGATTTTTTTTTTGCAAAAACTTACCAGTACGTTGAGCCTTAAACACTCAGTTTCCTGTCCCTTACACCAAGCGTTAACGGCATCGGCATGAAAAGGCATTAGGGATTATGTATCCGGTGATAAAGGTTACCGGATAAACTTTGGCTTAACGTTTAATCTCGAATCATTTAGAAGCGGGTCATGCATATGGAGCACTGTACCACTGTAACACTAATTTTATTTAACCAAAATATTCCAAATACATTACATGTTCCTTGAATACTTAGTTACACCTATACTCTTGGATGGTGTATTATACATTTATAACTAATTTGTAAACTTTTTCTCTCTGAAATTTATTACGTTATAAACATACCTACTCGTATGTACAACACTTACACTAATAACTATCGTGCCAACACTTACACTAAGAACTCAGTGCCTTCACCGGTCACTTTAGCACCAATGCCCACCTACACAAGATGAAGCTGGCTGACAGCACATCTTGCAGAGCCTGTGGTGAACTACTGGAGACCGTTTCACATCTCCTATGTGAAGGTGCCGCTTTTGCGGCAAAAAGGATGGATCCCTCCCACTAAGACGCATAGTCTTGCTCATGCATGACATATTCGGTGATGTGGTCAAGGGATAGGTACAAGGGGTTGAACACAAAAGATCCCAATGGGTCGAAGTGTCGCTGGGATCCCTGGCCCCCATCCAAAGATAAGATACGATACACTAAGAACTAAAATAAATAAAATCTACATGAACTATAAGGAACACGTCGTCTAGGTCCCCGGAATTCCTTGATAACTTTTTGAAACGACAACATGGCTAAGACAACAGACTGCGGCGCGGCGCAAGCGTCGTTTATTAAGACAAGCTAACAGAACAAAAAGATTGATTTTTGTTGCCCCTGATGAGTTTCCCTCTTTATTCTAGGGAAATAGGTGGTAGACGTAGAAATCAAGCTGTTGTCTAGAGTGTGTATCGTATTATCGCCCCAGTATATGACCCACTATTTAGATGCTTTGGCAGTACCAATTATAGCTACAATTTCAAAAACATTCTTATTCTGGTACAGTTTTGCTCTAGATAAGTTCAAATTTCGCCCGTCGACACTTTCACCAAGCCGGAAAGTGTTTCTGTGGATAATCTAATCGGTTGCCGGTAGCAACTGATTAATTGGAGTACAAACTGAATTAATGTTTGGGGGCAGTGCGCAGATCTAATCCGCTAAACGATAGCATACAGTTAATGCGTTCATATATCTGCAATACACCTAGTCTTCGGTAAGGGACTTGTACTATAATCTGTCTTTAACCGACGTGTGGTGTGGGCGGTAAAATTTTGCAATTGCAATTCTTTCACTGAGTGTAGCAATTATTGTATCAACCGCTCAACTATCAAATTGCATAATACTTACTCGTATGTACTGTAATCATTTTATTTCATTGTCTTCCAGGATTCTATGTCATAACATGTACAAACCTAAATATAATTATTAAAAACACTCTTAATCATTACTACGATTTTTTTCATTCTAAATAATAATAATAACTAATAATAATTCCAATAACTGCTCGGTCTCAACTGACCCCATAAATAGGAGAAAACCTAACAGGTTAGATAGTTAATAATTCTAATAATAGTACCTAGAAGTATGTTGTATCAGAAAATAACTTATAGGATGTTTCCCGTTGACCCTCCCCCACTTTTCCCCACTTCCCCAATTTTCTCACTTTCCCCCCTTTCCTTTCCTTTGTCACTTTCCCTCACATTACTCCACTTTTTCCCACTTTTCCTCACTCCCCCCTTGCTTTGCCCCACTTTCCCAATTCTGCCCCTGCTTCCTCCCACTTCCCCCACTTATAGGGTGTTTCCCGTTGACCTGGAATCTTGAAATTCGGTACGATTTGGCAAAAAGGAAGGTCTCATAGCACAAGTAAAGGAGAAATGTCTGAAAATCATGAATTTATAATCAATATGTGTACGGAACCCTAGAAAAGACGAAAATTTTAGTTCTTTTAGTTTTTCCTTTATTTGTGTGCACAACCCTATGCCAAATTTCAGCTTTTTAGGACTAACGGAAAGTACCTTAGATTTTTAATGATCAGTGAGTGAGTGAGTGAATCAGTGATTGTTAAAATAGGCTAACTTTGCATTTGTTTTACTAATAAACTAGAAGAGATAGGAACATGAAACTTAGGGGTTGACTTTAGCTTGTAAACCTCTCCTGATGTCGAAGTTTCAGCGTTCTAGTCATCTCTGATACAAAATTATAGGTAGATTAAAACAGGCCGAAATTCTTCCAGAAAAGGGTGGTAGTTGCCCTTTTTTTCTATTCGACTTAGCGACAGATAATACGAGACGATTCTTGTGTACTTATAAGGATTGTTGTAAGTAAGAAATAGTTAATATATCTAATAGCATCTTAATTAATCACAGCACTTCTGGAACGAGTGAGGTGCAATTTTTGTTTCACAAGTCCACAAAATATTTTTAATAAAAAATATTTTAATAATTTTTCTGAAAATTATTTTGCGACTAGGTACCGGAACTTTTGGAGTTAGAAGCAATTGATGGGCTTTTGTCAATTCCTTTGTTTATAGCAGATGTCACTTGACGGCTTACGACCGGAAACGCTCAATTAATGTGAGTATGAGCCCTGTAATTAGATGCAAATAGTAGTTGGTCACAAATGTCAGTCAGTATTATTCGAATGAACTCTATGTTTATTATGAAATCCAAACAAAAACATGTTCTATGTTAAATAGTAAAAAGAAGCCAGCGTTTCGTTCGGCCCTCAAAAGATCTGATATCTAAAATAGTAAAAAGCCAAAATTGGTCTGTATTTTTAGTCGTTATAAACATGGGCAGGTACAACTTTTTTTTTAATAATTGGTAAGTTTTTGATGTTGACTTGATTTACGTAGCCAACTAATCAGGCTTGACAAGTATAATACAAAAGTGGTACCCTGCTACTAATTAAAATCTACCTAGATATTTTTTGTAGGTTAATTTGTGCATAAAAATCTCGTAATAAGAAGACGATCACAACATTTTATTTTAGAAGTTATATATACAATAATCTGGCAATAATTACAAATTAACTAATAAAACCATTATGTTTCAAATATATATTTTGTTCTCATTTCTATCCAAACGCTGCAGATAATCTGGCACACAATATAGCAAGGGTATACTGACAATCTTATCTATCTGGAACGATCGATATAAACACATAGAAATGACAATAACAACGTACAATACATATAACGATCTAGTACCTCCAATACTTTCATTGTTCAACAATTATACCTTCATTGCAATACGATTGCCAATATTGAAACTAAAATAAAGACCCTTGCATACAGTTTATTGTTCTACATATCTAAGTGTTTCTTAATACGTTCAGTCGTAATGTACAATAATCTCTCACAGGGACTATCTGATGAATAAAAACGTTTGAATATTACATATGTAGGAACTTTATGGCTTTCAATATTTACTTATACAGTCGGCTTCTAGCTTCTAGCATACCATCTGTCTAAATTCTACAATTCAAATTTGATGTCTATGGTGAATGCACTATGATAGGTTGGCCACTAACCATACGATAAGCAAGCAACTATGATGGTTCATTTCAGATTGCAGAAGTTTAATAGATGGTATACATTAGCTAGAGGCCTACTGTTCCTACCTGCATTTATCTATGTGTATTGTGAACTTATATGTTAATTGATAAAATTGCCAACATCATATTTTAAAATAAATATACAATTAAAAGATGTGCTGCTGACTGTTTATTGCGCCGCTTCTTTGATTTCAGCTAAAGCACTTTACGAAGTGGTGGTAGTTTAAAAATATTACTTTGTAAAAAAGAACTTACCTACTTACAATAACAATTTTTTTTTGTTTTTTTTTCAAACTTTAAACGCGAACTTTACGTAAGTAAGTAGATACTTACATAATAATAACTGTATAAACAGCAGTACAGTGACTTTCTGATACATGCCTATCTCTAATGTTATACTACATTATACGAGTAAAGAGCACAAACCTACTCGTACTCTTTATTTAAAATCATAGGAAAACTATTGGAACACTTGATTACGGAATTTACTAAGTAATTACAAATATCTGAAGATCTATAAAGATATGACGTTGCGACAGTAATTTTGCCACGTTTCTTGTAACGGAGCCATAGCGTTACAGTACAGTCAATACAAATTACCCATAATATCATGTCTGCACCACATAACGGACGGAGTTCTTAATGCTTTGGAGTGTATGTATAGGTTAATACTAGTGTCCGACCGAAGGTCGGTTTCTGGCCGAAGCCGAATCCGATTATTCGGCTATCGGCACAACCTTCGGCCGAAGCCGAAGCCGAAGGTTTAAAAGCTCTAAGAATTTTATTCAAGATTGGATACAAGCTAATTCAAATGATTTGATTTTAAAACATTTTAAATTGAAGGTTTTATATCGACTGTATCATATAATATATTCATATTCATATTCATTTATTTCAGTAATGATCATACATTGTCAAAAAATAAATAATAAAATGTTAGCATGTCATGATCAATAATAGTAAAATTTCTTACTTAATGTAAGTATAAAGTCAACAAGTTTAAAAACTAAAATAAAATAAAAAAAGTATTGCAGAATATAAATCTACAGTTTCAAACATCGTTCGTCAAGGAACTCGTTGACAGAGTAATAGGCCTTTTGGATCAACCATTTTTTAAATTCAATAACGAAACTGTTGTACGTTTTAGTATCTCTGATAGGAGCTGGTATTTTGTTGTAAATTCGCGGACCAGCGACGTGCGTGGACAGCAGAAAGGTAATTTTAATCTTCTCTAGAAGTTGATCTAGTGGTAATCAAAATTACCTTGCGATTTGTGAAAAATAATAACATTTCGAAATGTTAATTTTCAACATCAGTCAAGTCCACAAAACGAAATATGATGTGTGTGACTCTAAAGTCTCTGTCTGTCGCGCTCTCCGCTCATTCGTAAAAGTTCGCTCGAATTCGTTGTTATGTTAGGAACCTTCGGCTTCGGCCAAAACTTTTTGGCCGAAGGTGGTTTTTTTGGCCGAAGGTGGCCAAAGCCGAAGCCGAAGCTTCGGTCGGACACTAGTTAATACTGAGCAGAGGCGATAGTTTTATAAGAAGTCTGTTAAAAACAAACTTAGCCTAGGAAGACCGAAGTCTTAAGTAATAGCAATGATTCAATACACGAAGGAGTATTAGTGCATATCCTAGCTTACAATGAAGCAATGCACTCAGCTTAGGTCAGACCTAAAATTTACAGCCACTTGATAAAAAAACACATAAACTAGAATTCTTCTAATTTACTTCTATGAATTTGTTTGTTTGCACAATTCGCTCCAGCGCCACGACTTGTTAGTGTACAGGTGTATTAATAACCGTGAAGTTTTCATCTACTTACCCTTATTTGGCAATCGTTTAGGTCAGTTTTGAAACGGAACGTACCTGCAACAATGAAAGTAATTATTAGAAGCCATGAGATAGCATCGTTCGGCTATAGGGCGCGTGCGTGCGCCTTCACCAACTGTAGGGAAATCGTGGGCGCACAAAGAGTGTATTGAAAACAAATAACCTTTTGATCATGAATATGCAATATGTAAGAAAGTGTTTTGAAATTCGCACACCCTGACCAGGAACTAAAAAACCTTCGCCATATTGCGAAATTAAATGGTAAAATAGTACCATCAAAAACATTTCTGTAAAAAGAGGCCAAGTCTCGTGATGGCCGCTTGAGCATAAATAGTAGGGAAATCTCATATATAGCCAAGTCTGCGGTATTTGTTCGTATTATGAATTTGGCACTTTAATTTTAATCATAGAAAACTAAATACCATTGATGTATCAATTTCATTAGGTATTCATATAATATAATATATTTTTAAGACCAATTGTTACACATGAAAAGCAATAAATGGTATGAGTATATCTCAATTAAAATACTATGTGAGTTGGACGTTACGCAGGAGTGCAAGACCTCATCAGAATATTCTGCCTCAATTTACAAAGTCAAGGGCTCAGTGTACGTAGTGCACTGACTAATATAGGATTCTCGGTATTCTCGTGTGGTCTAGCCTACGTAGCTCTTTCCACAGAGTGACTAGTCTTTTCGATCGAGATATTTTTTTTCCAGTTTATGTTTAACATGAGATCTCACTACTTTTTATGGCCAAGCGGCCAACACGAGACTTGGCCTCTTTTTACAGAAATGTTTATAATGGGATGGGATATCTCTTTCTAGAGCTATGTTGTAGAAAGCGAGAGTGTACGTTTTAATGACAATTGAATTCTCAAGACGCTTCGTGCAACCGGCTGGTTTGACGGTTAGCGAGCTTATAGGTTAAGGTACATAACTTAAATTGATTTCAAGTTAGACTCGTTTGTAAATTGTTCATCGTAAAGTTAAATCATTATAATATACCTTATTTGCTAACCTATACTCAATTATTTAGTTACATATTCCGACTTTCCAATAGAGTATTTGTCACTTTTTTGAAAAGTATGTTAAAATGTTTAAATCATTTATTTCCTCAAAATAAAGTCGCTAATAGTCTTAAAAGCATTTAAATTTTAATCATTTAAAATTCCCGCGAAAACGCTGATCGCCATGATAGTTTTGCTGTGACGTCACTATCAATTAAATAAACAAAACAGAACAGATCGCCCTACATTCGTTGTGTTGTTTAAGCGATAGTGACGTCACACTTGACAGCGTCAGTGCGGATAGCGTTTCACTGCGTTTCAGGTCACGTGATATACAGATTAAAAAGGGCTATTTAAAACTGAAATTATTAAATTACAATCATGATTTCGTAATCGGAAATCATTATATTTCTGTTTCCCATTACTTGAACTAACATATTTACATATTCTCATAAATTATTGTTTATGAAGGCAAGTAGCATATTGTTAGTGTATCGATTTAGGTCTGTTAATCTATTGAGATTTTAGCAGGTGGGGTCAATGAATTTATTGTTCGATTTGCTAACCAGTGATATATTTCGTATCTCACCAGTCACCACTTGCGAAACGTATAGTTACCGTCAAGCTCAAATGTAAGGCGTGGCACGTATCATCCATCACAGAACGCTCGGTCACTATGAATTATTATCGCATGCGTTATTTATTGAACTTCCCCGTTCGATTCCATGTTTAGGTTTCTCCTGTCATATTGTCCGTTGGATGGAGATACAACCCCGCCCATGTGAGGAATGCTGTGTTGTGTTACGAAACTATGTGATTGACAGTGTGTAAATTTAGATGTTACTTACCTCGTCGATTGACTATGAATAAAACTGTAGTTTGAATGTTGCTAAAATAACTATGTATTATCCCTCAAAGACCTTAAATAAATACTACCAATGATTGTCCCCACTTAAAACGTAGAAGTAAATTCGTCTCGAAAGATTAAAAATTAAAGAAAGAAGAATTTAAACACATTTATTCAACATTGCATTATGCATACATGATTAAACTTAAAAAGACTTGAAATTAAAAAACAACACAACGTTAAAAGGACACATGCTCAGCATGTGCTGCGGTCCGACCGGTACGGCAGAACCACAGCGCTGGTTTTCAGCTGTGCCAGGGCGAAGGCATCGCGGGCGAAATTAATGAATGAATGAATTAAGAGTATAAATGGGGGAACTTTATTTACACAACAATAACATACTTATAAATATAATATACTTTATATAACACTAAAATAATACTAAAGCTAAAACTAAACTAAGGCTAAGAAAGCTAAAGATTAAAAAAATGGGTTAAGTCCCCCACATCCGGCAGTGTACCCAAGAGACTGGCTGCGTTGCCCCGTTGTATAGCTAAGCTAATCCGCTGGGCCAAATAGGAGCCAGATCTTGGATCTTTTGGCGCTTTGCGAGTTCCTTGAAGACGCGGTGCGCTCCCAGGCCCCAGGGTCCCAATGTTTCAACCCCAAACGGCTCAAATATGTATGTTTCACCCAGATTATTAAGTAGGTCCTTAATTTTTTAACCCCAGATCGATCGATCGAGGGCATGTTATAAGTTTGACACGTTTGTCTGTTTATCTGTGACATCATTGATGGTCGATGGTCCGAATGGACCCGGTTTAAAAAAATTAAAAGTTAGTTACACTAAAATCAATCATTAACCTAAATTTGATACCGTAGCAAACCCATATAACTGCAACTAATCGAATGATTCAAACCTTCCAAAGTATTTTTTCATCAGCCTGTAAAAGGGCACAATGATCATTGGCGGGCGCAGAAATGGGACAAAATCTTTGTTGGCGGATTTCCACAAATCTTTAGTCTATCTTACCTCTGCGGGAAACAGGCGTGAGTTTATGTATGTATGTATGTATGGAATCACTCAGATTTATGAGTATACATGGCGTGCCTGGCATGGACCCTGAACAAGCATGAGTGTCCAGATTCCCAGTCATTACGCCACCAACAACCAACGTGTGTTACTAGAGAAATAATTGAAAATACTTTCAAACTTTCAACATACAGGTAAGGTTCCTTTACACGTATCTCCACTCTCCACCAGTTTTATTTAGTTCGTGCATAGTGTAACAACATCACGTAGATCGTAGCTATCGTCACATCATTTGTTGCCTAATGCGGCACTCGGGCGAGGACCTGCAGGCTGCCGTGAGGTTCAAGAGGTCATAACACTGCATTACAGTCTAGTCTCGTATGGGTATGGGATGCTTTTGAGTTGACGTGTTATAATAAGTCATAAGTTTGCTACAACTAACTGTTTTCCACGTAGGTTGGTTTTTATTTATAAGTCTAAATTTAAAACTATTTACACTTGTGGAGATCCCCTTACTTTTTCCTGGTCATCATCAAGTCCTCAAGGTTCCAGATGTGGAAGGGCTCCATGGTCCAAAACATTTGAGCTCAAACTCGAACCACCTAACTGTTACCATTCCAGAGATCCCATCTGACATCAAAGATACTCCAAGATCTTGAAATCAACTTGATCCAATTTTTATCAGGCATGGCTAAGAACACGCTCGACTAAATTCTCTATTAAATAAAAAACCCGGGTCCTAATCAGATCAGATATTTGAATTTAGGTTCAGCCATCAGTCGTGTAGAACTTTTAACAGATTGTTTGTAATAAATAGGTGCTGCATTTATTAACGCAACTCGCATTTTATTTTTTTGCGATCAGCCTCTACGGAGTTTCCATTACACCATAATATAACAAGAATATTAGGGCTTCAAACAGTTAACAGCCAAGTAATAAGTATTTATGTACTTATTCAAAATACATAACTATTCGTACTATTGTTGGGTACGACGACATACGTCACAAATCCTAGGTAAACATTCAAACAGTCGAGGCAACAAGAGAAACCCGTACAATGGTCATACCATAAAGTTCCTGTCGACAACGCCTCACAGGTGTAACTAAATCAAGAGGTGAAGGCAACCGCTTTCGCATATCGAGGCTCAGTTTGAAACTATGATAGAGGTATTTTGACACATCTAATCCAAAATACATCCTTAGAAAACCTTACATTAATTCACAACAATACTATCATTCAGTTTTCGAAAATATGCTAATATGCCAGTTGTATGAACCACTCCATTATTGTCTTTTAATATGAAATGAATTGAATTTACATTTTCCCGCTAAGTACTGCAAAGTAGATTGATAGCTATCATCCATCCATTGAATAGATACTTAGTTTCAGCATTATCGAAAGTGGAACCAACATAAAATTGCCATTGAGATCATCACAAGTATGTAAGTAATTAACCTTAGAATTCCTGTGAGTACTTACAATTAAAAATATATGTAATGAATGTAAAGACTCGTACTCCTTTAGTTTTATAAAATTCAAACACAGTATCCTCAATTATAATAGTGTGTTGTCATCGACTACCGGAGTGCTGCCGTGATGATTCTCAACTAGGAGGGGTTGTGTCAGTGTTGGTGGTGCTGGTGACGATGTGATGATGTGTTCTGCAGGGTAGCGGGGGGTGTTATTGTGACATCGGTCGTATTCGGAGATGTTGGTGCGTGATGATCTGCGGGCACTTGCGCTTGCGCACATCTCATGTTCCTGGCGCCTACCCTATGACCACGCGCGCTCATTGATGTACCTGCAGCTGTTGTTGTCGATAACCGCTTATCGGTAGACTTCGGTCCTGTGTTGTTGATCGGTATTTTTTGATATCGAAATCCGTTGAACTGTCATGGCCGCATCTTTTGCCGGATGTTTTGCAGCAAAACTATTTTTTCTTCAATGTGTTTGATTACTACTGTTAGCGACGTGGTTTTTTTCGATATCGGTGCTAAACACTTTTGTATCAATTTTTCTAAACTTTTTAATCTAGAGTTATTTTCGCCATTTTTCCGTCTAAAAACTATTTTTCTGTACGGAGCAATCTATTTACGACCTCTCGCCCTGAGGGACAGAGGGGTATTTTATAATATCATTTAAGGTAGTGGTAAGTACACACTTACTTATATTTAAACATCGTAAATACCTCTATACAAACTCCAGCCGAAAACCTATAATAATGGTAATCAAAATGTGACATGGAAGAACACAGAACACGACGAAGTTCGAACAAGTTCGCCACTTTCTCTCGCATGCAACATATAACAAATAAAGGAATCATGGACGAACTAGGAAGTACTGCGGGATTGAGTAACTGAACCCTTCATTTACATGACTATCGTATTTAAAGGAGCGGAGTAGAAACTCAGTACTACACGATTTGACTAAGAGACTCGTTAAGACAAATCGGCATCGAAAGTTTGGATTAAAACATTTCTCTTGCCACCGTAAAACCAACCACGGTTTCTCGAACTAGAATTCGATCGATTAAAAACAAGTCTGTTTAAAGCTTATAATTGCCTGTTTCAGACCCCGTTTTACGGATTGAGCAGTTGCACCACACTGTAATAGTTGTAACAGTTAATTTCCAGATACCTATGTGAAAAAAAAGTTATTAACTTTTAGCAGTTAAACAGATAAAGTAAAGTAGGTACAGAATCAAATGTTATTTTACTCGTATTACACAAGTGTGAAATAAATGGAAAAAGAGACAAATGGATAAAAAGCGTCGGAGGCCTAGTGGCTAGGACGCCGGCCTCCCATACGGGAGGTCCGGGTTCGAAACAATGCTGAATATTATGTACAAATGAGTTTTTAGGATTTTTTCGAAGACTTACGTTTACCAACTGCTTTAACGGTGAAGGAAAACATCGCGAGGAAAACTGCATGTCTGAGGAAATGAAAAGTTTCCGAAGGTATGTGAAATCAATCAATTAGCATTGGGCCCGCTCGGTGGATCATGGCCCGTACCCCCTTATGCAAGGGGAGGCCTGTGTCCCAACAGTGGGGACATTAATAGGCTGCTGATGATGATGATGGATAAAAAGATAAAATTAGAATGTAAATATTGATAATGTGTTTGAAAATAGATGAGTAAGGACATGAACATGAGTAAGTTACGTGACGTGCATGAAATAAATATAAATGGAAGCGCCGCCGCGCCGCCGTGAAAAATCGATAAGTATAAAATATGAAAGGAGGGAAGAGAGGTCGCTACTAGTCCAATATTTGTTATGAAAACAATAAGTGAAGTCTAGAAACTGTAGTAAAACAGCAAGTGTCGGTCGATGTGAAGATCGAGTGCCAGATAACAACAACAGACATTACCGACGCGACGGTTTCACGACATCGTCTCGGTGAAAAGAGGAATCGTTTATATGTATATACCTAATATATGGGATATTCGTGAAAAATAAATAACGGCAAAAGTAGAAAAAACACTTTTGAATGAGGTTTGAAATTGAATTATTTGGACGGCTGAACTTCGCTGAGGACGTCAGTGAGCGGTAATACTTTACCAAATTGGTATTTCGAAAGTTCCCAGAAATACATTATCTGAAACTTCGATAATATTAGGTATATAAAATGTAAGTGCCTAGGTAGCTACTTACATTATTGTCAATATCGAGATATTACGATCATTTAGACTCGTATTTTTAACTGATTTTCGAAAAACAATTACGAATGATTAACATTACTTATACTGTGATTTCCATATCTGGTCATATCCGGCGAATTAGATTCAGTCGTCAGTCACGCTTGATTTAATGTCAATTGCTGGATGTCGTATGTTCTACTGACCTCTATAGTATACGAGTAATACTACATAAGAGCATTTTCTGTTACGCGCGGATGCGGGTGCGGACGCGGACCTGTCCGACCGCACCCGCACCCGCATCCGCGTACCGTACCCGTACGGTCCGCAATACTCTTTTTGACGCCCGACCGATCGAGGCATGTTATAAAGTTTAACACGTTTCTCTGTCGGTCTGTTTGTCTGTGGCATTATAACTTAACGGTTTGTTCGATTTGGACCCGGTTTTTTTTATTTAATAGAGAATCTTGTCGAGAGTTTTCTTAGCTAGTTCTGATGTAAATTGGTCCAGTGGTTTCCAAGATCATGGAGTATCTTTGATGTCAGATGGGATCTCTGGAACTTGAGCTCAAATATTCAGGTTCATAGTGCATTTCCAACATAAAAAACTTGAGGACCAGGAAAATGTAAGCGAAATTCAATTTTACCATACGAAACTGAAAGAATTTGAAAGTTATCAGCCCGCCGAAATTATAATAGTTAGATGGGGTCGTCTCGAACTAAAGTTGTAGGGAATCCTGAACCATTTAATATTTTAAAATTTAATAATGCCGACCAAAAATAAAAAAAATATTTATAGTGAGAGGGATTTTAAGATATCCATGGTATAGCATGGCAAGCCCGAAGCCCGGAGCGTACCCCAGTCTTCGGTATTCTTAGCAATGCTAGAAGATTACTGGATTTTAGACTTAGAACCACGCTAAGATCTTGGATTATCTGAGGATAGGTAATGGAGTATAATAGGATCTCCTGGAACGTTGACACTTAGGTGGTTCGAGTTTAAGCTCAAATGTTTATGACCTTCCTACGTCTGGAACCTTGAAGATTAGTTAAATTTTTAATTTAGAGTTATGTTTTCTATAGTGCATTTTTAAGTAAAGCGGGCGTCGGCATGCTGAATAGTTCCGCGTGCGGATTAGTTCTATTGTAGATTTTGTCGTCAAGCGGACCGTACAGGCGCAGATGTATCTACAACTACGATGAACATCGACAATAGAGCGACATATTATCAAAATTCATATGCGGCCATTGTTGTGGGTTAAACATAACGATTTGTACCGTAACCGGCAGGCGTGCGGCCGGGTCCGCGTCCGCACCCACATCCGCGCGAAACAGAAAACGCTCTAAAAGTAAGTACTCTATACACAAGGTGGAAACTTGACCAAATAGAAACGATTGGCGTCATAAAAAGAAAAGTAAAAATGGGGCATTTATCTATCTGACTGTAACATTTTTCAGAAAATCTATAAATGTAGTTTTAAATAACTACGAAAGTTAGGGAAGGTCCCCTGAGAACGATTTTGTGTAGCTATAGCGGTTCTTATAGCTGCCTTTACGGCCGGTTTACATTGGTCAAGTGCTAAGCGAAGTGGCGAGTACGAATACAAAAAACGTACAGTGACGATTACACTCACCACTGTCCGAACGGTTTACGCCACTGTATTTACTCACTTACTCGTCTCTTATGCTGAGACATGGACCCATTTGCTTTCATGCTTTAATTTTATAGTTTTATTATTGTATTATATTTGTATTAACGGCAAATAAACCGTACGTGTTTCCATTCTCATTTTCAATTTTTTTTTACTTACCCACTTCGCTAAACACTTGACCAATGAAAATCGACCATTAGTGCCCGATCCAAACTTTCCATCCTGTATACTCGTAGAGTACTTGTTTCTTATCGGTAACCGGGACACTAAAAAAAACTGCAGTTTTCAATTCGATTTTATCGAAACCAGGTAGTTCGTTGAGTGAAGACCTTTTGTCTCAGGAAAACGGAACTTTCAAGCGACTTAGAAATTCATGAAAATAATCTGAACAATTAAGATAAGGTTTAATGCTCACAGCAAGACGCAAATTAAAAATAATGGTCATAAACTCACGACAGGTCAAAAGGTTTAAAGTAGCTAACTATCTCTTTAAATTGCTATAACTGTAACGTTTCTAAATAATTTAATGTGAGTTGTTTGTTGTTTACGGCCGAACGTATCAAAGAATTTTAATAAGGATGGTATCAGGACGCCGTGGATAGGGAAAAATGGAAAGGAGGAGTGGAGGCCTTTGCCCAGCAGTGGGACAGACTATATAATTAGTACTAATTACCTATTAATTAATGGGTAAACTAAAAATACAAATGTACACACCCTTTTCACCCTTTCACTCTTTTCTACACAAACACGCTCACACACATTTCCAATAAACACATCCATATACACACACACCAAAACTTATTCTTCCTATAAGCATTGTTTTAAAATAGGAAATATTTAATTAGCAGTATGTTTTTTTTAATGGACTTTTTTGTTTTTAAATTTAAGTGATGTAGATTTTGTAATCAATAAAAAAATTTTTTTTTTTACTTATATTCCACAAAACTACTGAGACAGACACCTACGTCCTCTCAAAATATAAAGACAGATTAATTAAATGTTTTGCACTTATTATACATTTACCTATAAACAAATAAGTATCGCATATCATTGTCATTAGTACAGGGTGGGCCATGAATTAGTTAACAATTGAAAAAATCATATAAAGAAAACCATTTGACATATTTTTAAAATTGTTTATTTACAAGAAAGTTAGTTATTTGGAATTTATTTTTTAAAAATAACATCATCTAAATGACCACCGTTTCGATTTTTGCACTCTTCTAAGCGAACACCGAAATTTTCGAATACTCGTCGACAAAGAGACCGCGAGATCGCTGACATTTCTTCACTAATTTTTTCCTTTAGTTCACGTAGTGTTTTTGGTTTATGGGTGTAAACACGACTCTTCAAATAACCCCATAAAAAGAAGTCTGCTGGCGTTAAATCTGGACTCCTGGGTGGCCATGGGATGTCGCCTCGTCTGGAAATCAGCTTTTCCGGAAACATTTCTTTTACTACCGGCAGGGACTCGTTGGATGTGTGACAAGTGGCTCCATCTTGCTGAAACCATGTGTTACGGTTGTAGCCAGCAAATTCCAGTAGCTTCGGTGCCAGGAACTCCCGTAACATTTTCACATACTCAGCAGAATTCACAGTAACCGAACGGCCGCGAGAATCTTCGAAAAAGTAGGGCCCAATAATTCCTTTTGCTGAAATTGCAGCCCATACCGTTACCTTGGGAGAATGAAGTGGCCTCGCGTGTTTAGATTTGGGATTTTCGCTGCTCCAATACCTGCAATTCTGTTTGTTTACGTGTCCGTTGAGGTGGAAATGGGCTTCGTCGGAAAATAAGAGGTTATCAAAATTATTGAATCGATCTAACATTGTTTCGGCATACGACTTGCGCAAATTTAAATCATTAGGTTTTAATTCCTGCACTAACTGGATCTTATATGGATGTAATTTCATGTCTAATTTCAAAATACGGCGCAATGATGTTCGGGATAGTCCTAATTCAGCCGAACGTTTGCGCGTCGATAAATTTGGATCACGTCGAACTGATGCGGAAACTCGCTGCACGTTCTCTTCGCTCCGAGAAGTCCGTGGGCCGCCGGTTTGCTTCACGTTTAGTGTAGATCCCGTCTCTTCGAACTTCTTAACCCATTTCTTTATTAATGGAGCACTCGGACACTGATTTAAATCGTGTAAGTCGTATTCAACGCGAAATAAGCGTCTCACTGTAATGAGCGAACTGTTGTTTAAATAAAATTGTTTCACACAATAAGCGCGCTGCGGCCCCGTGAAGCGATACATTGCGACTAAATTTCCGAGAAGCGAGCTAGTGGTAACGCCCCTCCCCGCTCCCCGCGCGGCTTGTATTAGCGCGGGGTGTTAGGTTTAAATGTTAACGAATTCTTGGCCCACCCTGTAGATAATGATTTTTATAAGGGATCCAGCTACTTTTGTTTATCTAAACTACAAACCAGCCACTGTGAAAAAAGTAATCCTAAGAGATTCAATGGAAATTCAGGATTCTACATGTTATGACAAGACTATGAAGATAACAACAGACGGATAAGAGAGAAAGCCTTGAGCCGGGGTCAACGGGTAATGTGCAGAAAGTAAAATAACTATTCGCATGGAAACCCGACGACAGTACAAACAGCACGTCGCAATCTGATTGCAAGTACCCATTTTGCATAAAATGTGCTTTTGTATTTTCATGACAATGATGTTGCACATTGCAGTTGCATAGAAATAACTTTGAATTCACGGAACTACACAACTGCGCGGTGAAGTCGAAATGGGTTATATTTTCTAGGTTTAGAACATGTGATTGTGATTATAAAGAGGAATGAGTTGAAAAAAAAGAAGTGAAAATTCATTCCTGAACACGTTCAGAATCGATCTTTAAAAATTACATCAAATTCAGGTACATATTAATCTAGGTATGAAATAATAAATTTACTACTTACACACTAATGCGAGAAGAGCCACATTGTTGCTACGAGTATGTAGTCCGCAACATCGCAACGTTATTGTGATAAACACGAATATAACACATTGTCTTACCGCACGTGATGCAACACACGATTATTTTTTAAATTAAATATTATAATTCATAATTCAACCAGTGTTTGATTGTACTGAAATAGTTTTTGGAAGTGTATTGTGTGTGTACTAATTAATTTTCAAATAAAATTGAGGTTAAGTACGTTTTATTTAAATAATATATTAATAATTAAATATTATCACATACGAGTAGGTACCTACTTATATAAAATCTTTCGAATAGAAGATACGGTTTGTTTGTATTCGATATAGGTACTTAGTAGCGACTTGACAGCTGAGTATTTTAGTTTCGATCCATTAATTTTTATCATTTTACCTTGAGGTATAACTGATGCAAATCCTGTATAAAACAATAAAACCCATGCTAAAGTTAAAAATATTATTATAAGCAATTAAGCAGCGGTTCAGAAATAAAAGTAACGGCACTAACCCAACCATAAGCACTAGAACTAGAGCGCAACGAGGTGACATGAGTGAACTCGTCCAATAATTGTTGGTACCTATGTAAAAATAACGGAAAATTGACGGTTAAAAATGCTCGTACTTATACGAGTAAGCGCTAATACGTGGGGCATACTGAGAGAAAGTTAAGTTATTTTAAGTTTAAATTATTAAACTTAAAAAGACTTGAAATTAAAAAATAAACACAACGTTAAAAAGACTTGCTCAGCATGTGCTGCGGTCCGACCGGTACGGCAGAACCACAGCGCTGGTTTTCAGCTGTGCCAGGGCGAAGGCATCGCGGGCGAAACAGCAGGTCAGGGACGAAACCAAAAATATATTAAAAGTACAAATAAATAAATAAAACGAAAGTTTTGCGTAACTCATAAATAAAACATTTTATAAGTAAAGTAATATATTTATTGTTTTTCAAAGTAAGTATTATCCGTTACATTATAAACACTTTTTCATTCATTCCAACCATTTTTGAAAACAGGAGGACCATTGATGTTTTCACATGCTGAGTGAAAGCTATAACAGTCTTTTCTGGCCCCGTAAATATCAAATCTTTGATTTTTGGGGAAAATAAAGAAATCACATTGTGCAAGCTCCGGACTGTATGCGGGATGAGTCACGAGCTCTCACTTCAGAAGCCAAAAATGACTGTCTTGTTCGCGGTGTGCGGAGAAACATTGTCATGGTGCAACAGGATGCGACTTGTTGGTTGTTTTCTCTAACTTTTTCAAACACACTGGTCTTTTGTTCTTCGAGTGGGATCATGCTGACAGGACCCGTGTGGGAGAAAAAACGCAATATTTTTTTTGCCCACGCTTTTCGCCTGCCTTAATTTTGTTGGTCTGCTGTCGCCTTCGAACACCCATTCACAAGACTGTTTGCTTTCTTTCTGGATCGTAACAATAAATCGATGTTTCGTCTCCTATCACAATGGCATAAACAGCATTTGAACGTCCGTGACATGAAGGTAACTTTGTCCATGGTCCGTGATCGTATTTTAACATCATTTTTTTGCACCAATCAACACGAGCCTGTTCCTATTCTGAGGTGAGTTCACGAGGAATCCAGCAACAACAAAGTTTCCTAACTTTTAAATGTTGATGTATTTTTTTTGAATTTAGCTCATTGCAATCCGCAAATGTCCACGATTCTCCTAATACGTCGGTTTTCTTCAATTAGTCGCCTAATAGTAGCCACATTTTCCCAGTTGAGGGTCAACCTTCACGAATCTCATCATGAAGAGAAACTCGGCCGCCTTCAAATTCAGGGTACCAACGCCTGACGGTGCTCAGATGAGGTGAGGTGCTTCCCTCCCAAAAGCATTATGAAAAAGGGAACTTTTACAATCATAAAAAATCTTCGCCCTAAAATCTTTTCGCGTTAATTCCATTTTTGCCACGGACGACGAACTTCGACTGTGATTTAAAAAAAAACAATTGACAAGCGATATCCCGCCAAAATTTAATCATTAAATGAGTTTTTATGTTTTAAAAAACTACAACAATTATGAGAGGCCAGGAGCGCAAAACTTTCAGTGTTCCTATGTACCACCACTTATTCATGAATATTCTTACTTCCTTTATACCTCTATCTGTACTGTTTTAAAGGAATTTTCGCATAAGTACCTACGTAAGTATTTGCCCATAGTTTAATTCTATCTATACTTAAGTAGTTCGACCGAATTCGACTTGTAGTTTAGTAGATACAAGTAACAAGGTAACAATTGTACGTTATCTATTCGTAGAGCAAGGTCGGACCCTTTCGAACTCAAATATCCGGTGTGTGAACCATTGTGTACGCTTCCTGTCCCACCTCCATTAATTTACTTTTACGACTTATTAGTTGTCGATATAGTAACGTGAGGTTCCGGTCAACATTCCGCATTCGTCTGTTGCTGTGATACATCTATGTAGGTACAGTGGCCAACAAATCAGGATATTATTGATTGTGGTATATACTCGTACCGTACCTATACCCTTCAGCACTTTGTCGCTTTTACTTCTTGCGAAATGCGAATGCAAGAAATGAAAGAAAAAATAGTCTTCGTTCGCGCGTTAGTTCCTTCATGAATAAAAAATAACAAAAACTTATTGTGACAGGGTTCCACAGAGTATCGCTTGATTAAGTACCTATGAGATGATATGACTATTCAGTTTTTTTTTAATTTATTTGTCTACCATTAAAAAGTTACAACAAAAGAACATACAGTAACAACTTACTTACTATAGTGCTTAAATAGGCATTAATACCTACTAAAGTGATTATATAGGCAGTCCAAAGTGTTTGAAAGCGAATCTATACTTTACCAATATAAATAGGCAGTTAAAAGTGTTTGAAAGCTAATCTATCATCATCATCAGCAGCAGCCTACGCTAGTCCACTGCTGGACATAGGCCTCTTCCAGGGCGCGCCATTGAGCCCGATCTTCGGCTCTTCTCATCCAGTCGCTGCCAGCCACCTTGCGCAGATCGTCGCTCCATCTAGCAGGGACGCTCGTCCCACACTACGTTTTCTCCACTCCAGAACTCGTCTACCCCAGCGGTTGTCGGTTCTGCGACAGGTGTGACCGGCCCACTGCCACTTCAGCTTGCTAATCTTATGAGCTACGTCGATAACTTTTGTTCTATGCCGGATCTCCTCATTTCTGATTCGATCCAGCAGAGATACTCCGAGCATAGCTCTTTCCATAGCACGCTGAGCGACTTTCAATTTGTGAACCAGTCGCACCGTCAGTGTCCACGTTTCGGCTCCGTAAGTCATTACTGGTAGGACGCACTGGTTAAAGACTCTCGTCTTTAGACATTGAGGTATGGGCGACGAGAAGATGTGATGTGAAGATCTGACGTAGTAAGTAGCGAATCTATACTTTACCCATATACTTATGTGGGTAAAGTATAGATTATAGGCCTAGCCACACTGCTCTTTCATCTTGAGCTTTCAAGTTATATTTGAGGCACGCTAAACACACATTTACGTTTTGATCCTTGTCATTTTCTGCTATTTTTTTGTTATAACTAGTTAAAAGAAAGGCTAACCTAGACTAGAATAGAATATAAAATCATACTGCTCCGGACATTTTGCGATTCGTTTATTTTGCACCCAAGACAATTTGCTTACCTACTTAGTCATTTTGAGATGCAGACTTTACGATATCAACCCGTTTATTTATACAAAATCACAAAATAAATTACTACGTCCTGATTTTAAAGAAAGTTACATGCATAAACATAAACGTTGCATATTTCAAAAGCAGAGCTCTAGTAAAATTATAGCAATTTTCCAACAGCCATAATTCTAAATGAAAACGAAAATAAGCTGAGATTTAAAGGCACGGGAAGGAACTAAAAGCAGAATAATCGCCGGTTCTGTAGTAATTGCTGGTTCGCGCACAGATTATGAAAGGGCAGCGAAGCACTTTCAGGTTTCCAACCAAGGCCTATTTGTTGCCCATGTGTTGCAATTATTAAATTAATTTTTGTGCAACACAACACTTTGCCATTTAGCAATGAACCCTACAATATAGGAGCCATCATTCCATTAATTCGTAACGGTTTATAAATCTGGTACAGGCTTTATAATTAAGTACTTACTTATAACTTGATTAGAAAACTGTTTAGTGTAGTTTATTTATGAACAGTGGGTGAAAGCACGTCTCATTAAAAACTACAATAATAGAGGCGTGGCGTCCTTTTAAATTATAAAATCTCGAATGTTAAGGGAATTGTTTTACGAATGTGGTACGAATTGATCCACAGAAAAATAATACAGTAAATTAAACTTTGAAACGCTACTAACTACTATTATTAAGAACGTAGATGGCACTGTGGCTAGGACACCTGACTCCCATGCGGGAGGTCCGAGTTCGAAACCGTGCAGTGCCATGTACCAATGAGTTTTTCGTATTTTTCGAAGGCTTACGTACATTTATCGACTGATCTAACGGTGAAGGAAAACATCGTGAGGAAACCTGCACACTGAGATGACCAGTGTGTAAAATGGGGTATGTACAAAAGATCCTCAAGGGTCGAAGTGCCGCTGGGATTATTCCCGGCCCCCTATCATAAGATAAGATAACTACTATTATTTAGGATACTGAGCTGATCTATCTATGGTAGCAGATATATAGATAGATAAATATAAAGCAACATTTTAATACATAATTCAAATAATCATTTCCTATCTCGCAAGTTAACACCGCAAATTATAAATCAATTAAACTCCGCTCTGTTATTAAATCTATACGGAACCACGTGCGCGTAATTACATAATACTCCTGGCCTGAGTTATGGACCCGCTAATACTGATCGCGATAGCCACACGAAAGGACCGGCGGAAATTTATAGGCTCCAGCGATAATAGCGGCTAAACAAATAATTTAATAAGAGCTTTTAGCGACGGCGGCGTTCTTGAGCCCGGGAAAGCTGCAAATACCTTAGTCTTTTCAGCTTACACAATTGCGTAAAGTTAAACAGTAAAAAATCTAGTGTCGTGTTGAGAGTCTCGTGACATGATTCTAGTACTAAGACGGAGATAGAGTACCTTTTAATGTAGATTGAATTATTAGGACGCTTCAGCCAATTGTTGATTAGACGTTTTTAATTTTTTTTTATGGACGCAAAGACGTAGTTTTGTCTAGTCTAGATATAACTTCAGAGAAACCTATATTTATGCTTTGTTAATGCTTAATTTACTCGTAATAAGATACTTTGATTTTTATTATTTTGTTTTGAACCTAAATGTCGTTTACGAGGTGTTGCCTAAAATGTAGCAAATTCGCAGCTACTATTGTATATACTCGTATGTACATATATTTCTGGCATTACAATATACATCCATAAGTAGATAAAACATGTGTTCCGTGCCGTCGAATTGAAACTATGAATAATTCAAAGCACGAACAATCGATATGCAATACGATATTACTCGTTTCGATTGCCCTTTCAGTTAGAAAACTTATGTAAGTCAGTATAATTGATTCAAAACAGTTTATGAAGTCAACTTTGCTAATTGCATTAAACTGCACTGGCAGAAGTGTAATAATGAACCAACGTAGGTAGTTCATGAATGCCGCATAGTTCCATTTACCTACATATTTCTGTCGTAAAGCAGCAATCCTCAAGGTTAGTAGCGAATCAAAAACCCTCTAATAATATTATAGAGAGGTGATATATCTATGGGTGACGGTGATCAAATACATTCAGGTGGCCCGTTTGCTCCTCTGCTTTCCTTATACAATACCTATACATTACCTTATACATTACCTATTCAATATTTTAATTTTATAAGGTGGTAAATAAACACTGCTCATAATAAATGCTATCGTTAGACGAAGTGGAAGCTTAATAAACAATAATTGTTAAAACTTAAACACCAGCAGACAACATCGACCATTTAAAACGATAACACCAAATAAGGTTACGTTAATTTTATCGAAAGTCTTATGCATAAACTGCACAAACTAAACTTTACGTTTTACTTTAACTGTAAAACGTAAAACTACTTGACGTTAAGAGCGAAATTACAATAACAATTACAAGTTTATCAGAAGTGTAGCGTTGCAGCGGTAAAATTAACAAACGCCAATAGAGATTTTATTATTGTGAAAATGCGCTTGAAACGAGAAATAGAGAACTTTCTCAGATATAAGATAAGACGTGGCGAAGTTGCAGTTTAAATTAAATTGACAGGAAAAGACGTCTCAATTAACAGCCCTGGAATTGGACGAGAATACCTTAGCTCGATACCCGCTAGCTGAGTCTAGATTTGATAATATCTTATATTTAGAAATTTAATGTCTGGTACATACGTACATACAGAAACTATGAACTGTACGGATCAATACAAATTTTAATATACAAATATAGTCAATATAATATAAACATATTACATGTGTCAAAAGCCTTAATCTAATAAACCGCCCCGAGTCGCACCCGGCGGGAAGGCCCTACAACACGTTTACGGCCCTACGTCAGCGTTTATTCTTACTTTTTGCTCACTAATTTTATTTACTTTAATATAACCTATGCTTAAGTTCCTACTGGTGTATGGACTATAAATACTTTATTATCTTTCCGCGCAAATAAACTTATTCTTATACTCGTAATACATAGGCCCACTAAGATATTTGGAACCAATCAGGAATACTTTTAAAAGTGGCACGAGTTAATAATTTTGTCACTTTTGGTACGAATTTTTCGGAGAAATCCGGAATAAATCATATTTTTCTATTTCAAATGGATTATTCTCTGTCTTGGCTATCTGTATCCCACTTTAGATAAAGAAGCCTACTTACTTAATATACCTAAACCAAGGAATTTAAAAATTCGTATGTAATACTCGTAAGAATGAAAATAAACTTCTAAACTATTATGGACAGCTGAATTACGAGTGTCTCCGTAAGAAAGAAACTTTATCTTTATATAAGTACATATTTATTTTTTCAATTATATTACCACTCTAGAAAACAGATCAAAACTTAATCAATAATCAATCAGTAGTTTAATTCTAACTTAAAATAATACGAAAACACTTAAACTAAGAAAGTGTCCACTGACTTAATTCGTAGTCATCAACTTCATATGTTAACAAGCGAATCTTAAAACATACGTAAGTAAATAAGGAAATATATATATTAATATTCTAATATAAATAATTGAAAGCGTGAAAGTTTGAATTGGAAGCGAGAAATTTTCATCATCTTGAAAGGAGCAAGCTGCTCACCTGTGTGCGTGATGGGCTGGTAGCTCAGCTCATACGAAGTGTCTGACCCTTCACCCGCCGCCGCGATGGTACGATGATATGGCGCACTTGCGATAAATTAAGCCACTCAAAATTATTTTCAAACACTATTTTATTGAAAGTCATTATTAAAATAGATGTACCTAAATAGGTAATAATTTGATGTATAAATAGTTGTACCATTGTATGGTTGTATTGTCTATAATAATTGATAATTATTTTACGCGTCATATAAAATAAAACTGATGTTTCGAATGTTTTTAGATGTAAATTTTCGGAAGTAAATAACGTAGTTTTATATGGAAACTTGTACGTTGCTCAACATTGTTTATTATATACTACTTTATTATTGAGTAAACTTAGTGTAACATATTTTACCATGTGAAAATAAATGAAAAATTAATATAATAAGTAAGTTTACAAATGTATCTAACTAAATTTTTAAGTTCAAATATTTAGTTTTGAACTTAGAATATACACACGACGCGCGCCACAGCGATTAGTACCTACTCACATCGGTGTAGAACGCGCTATCGAAATTTTCCTGGAACTTCGTATATAGACGAGTTCCAAACATCCATAGTTGGACCAGGACATCTGGTCACCAAGCACAACACCCCGCCTGGTAGAAGATTTTCCGTTTTCCCTTTCGTACAACTGACATTACGTCATTTCATGTTCTCACATACGCGTTTCTACATTTGGTGACCCCGACGTGATAAATAATATAATAATTAATATTATATTCTAAGATTTTTGAAGTGTTATTGAGTATTACAACAGTCAGATTTTGCGCTTAAGTACATACTTAGCCCTAGGGTACATGAGCCGGCATTGTAAGAGATTTTTGCCACATTACGTTATCGAGTACTGTAATATAGCCACTTTCGCGAGGCTTTCTAAATTTGCAGAAAGATTAAAGTACGCAGTATAATGTATTACATAAAACAGGAGAACGTTTGTCTGTCAGGGGTTTAACTTATTCAACCTAATTTTCATATCAGTTTTGTAGTTAACTCCATTAAAGGGAGAAAGGCACTTATCTAATTATTATAAATCAAAAAGTTGTACAACATAAAACGAAAATAGATCCCTATCTTTCGCATATTCTAGAAAAAATCTATCTTTCCAAATTGTGTGGTCGGCGCGAGATTGGCATTTCTGAAAATTCCGATTCTGAAAATTTGCACTCAAAAACTTTTCATAGACATAGCACAGAAGGACAAAGAAAACCCCAACAAGTAACGTTAGTAAAGAAGTTTAGGTGGTAACCTATTTAATAAAAAATTACCAAAAGCCAAAAAATATGTACTATTATGGAAATCAATCAATGTACTTGTTAACACATTGCACTGTCTCTTTACTACTCGTAGGTACTTACACAATGTTGCAGATAAAGCTTTAAATCTGGCAAAGCAGAAGCCTTACACGATCATTGTACGAGTAGTGGCGGGCGCGGCCACCACGAGCCGCGATTGTATCACCCGTCGTCGGCGCCGGAGAATTATTGGCCACCGACCACCTGTATACCTATGTACATCTGGCTGGTCAGAACGTACCGCGCTTACAATGTAACTTAGCAAGTTGCGGAATCGATACCTAAATGTAACTAAACAATTGTGTCGTTAACAAACGTATTTTCTTAAAAATACTTGATATATTTTACTTATAAACGGCGTACCAACTGCAACAAGATAGAAGACCTCACTCACCTCCTAATGGAGTGTGACCTGGTGAAAATTGAAAGTATTTTTATTTTATTTACTACTAAACCCGCATTTGACCTCGATCTCGCCTGATGGTAAGCGACGATGAGGTCGACGATGGAGCATACGGGTCCAGTAAATGCATATTCACTCTTGCCTTGAAGATCCCAAGGTTGTAGGTTTCGGGAAATACAGACGCCGGCAGGCTGTTCCATTCCTTAGCCGTTCGCAAAATGAACGAAGAAGCAAATCGCTTCGTACGAGCAGATGGGATAAAAAGAAAGAAAGAAAGACATTTGGCCTCAATAGGCTCCAAAATGGGAGGCTCAATGTTGTTTTGAGTCGACCCTTATAGAGCGACTTATTTTCAAATTGTCCACCATGGAGCATGGCACAACACCCGCAGCTCCAAGTTACCGAGGTCGTATTTCATGAAACAAAGTTACTTCAAACAACACAATACAACATTCTAGTTCATAAAACTAAACGATATTATGCATTGTGTGCGTACACGTTAATTATTGTAAAATAAATCGCGACTCAGAAAGCCGCCCGCGGCCGCGAAAGTGGCTACCGAACGAATGCGGGCGATCTTACACTTCGATAAATTCATTTATCACTTACAAGTTGTAGTATCTAGGCTGCCTCTGCTTTATTAGAAAACTGCAGAACCACGGGTTTGTGTCAAAAATAGAATGCATACTATATTTATACATACTCGTATATATATTATAGCCTGACATCCGCGATGTAAAAGTGCTTGCTTGGACAATTTAATTTTACATTTTAAAAGGAATATTTTTTCTTTTAAACTTACAATTGTGTACATTAGCATTTTAAGCAAAAGTAAGTGCCGTATTTTTTTCTAATGTACTTTTAAATGTTCCCATAGGTATCAAATGATATCTTTGATATACTTATACATGTACGAGTATAAGCATAAATCGTCGAGGTAAACTTGTGAAAAATGGGAACTTTTTTAAAGTATCTTACCTACCTACGTTTTAGTTAGATTATACTTATCGATGACTTATATAAAAAAAAGTCGCTGTAAATCAATGAAATACTAACTTATATGTTTATAAGCACAACTGCACTCGTACACGGAAATATACTTAAACACAAAAACTTTAATTAAATATTCTGTCAGGAACCTCGTTAACAAAGGGAAATAATTTACGTATTTTACTGTTTGCAATCTCTGTAACTATTTCTCACATATTTTATGGATTTGTTAATCACCAACTAGGAAGTTAGACATATTTGAATGTTTCAGTCTGAATATAACTTTAAAAAACCAACCATAATTTGTCTACTACGTATCATACCAATCCAGATTATTATAATACAACATCACAGCAGTATCGACATTTAAAATAAGCGCTTAAGTCACAGAAAACAATCCTTTTTTTCTAATGATAAAAACAGTAATTAGTCAATGACAGTTAGCAAACTAATTAGCATTTTTCTCTGTACTGCTTATGACGTAAGAAACTTTCAAAAACTTTCGTTTGTTTGCTAAAATTATTTTCGAAAAAACAGTTAACCATTATTAGCATTCAACTTTATGACAAATATTTAGATGCTCTAAGTACTTATTTACGGTAAGAAAAGAACTCGTTGAAAACTTCATTTGTATTTTGTAGTTACGAGTAATTTTAAGTTATAAAAATAGAAAAGTACTTAGTAGCAAAGGGCGAGGTATTGTTTTAATTTAACAGCTGTAAGTGGGAAATGAAATGGCCCCGTCAGAGCTTGCTATGGCTTTCAACTCGTAGGTATTACAAAACTACAGGAGCATAAACTAAACAAAGACTAAACATCTGCCAAATATGGCGCGTAGTGTAAATAAACTGTTACTACTAAACTAAGGTCGTAAGGAAGTCATCAAGGGAAATTGGCGTAGGATTTATTTCTGTCGTCGTGATGAAAGTGTTTTATGGCAGTATGAGTTTAAATAAATTATTATACACACACAACTTGCTCAAACATTCTAAGAATGTAGACATTTAGGTATACTTGTGGACTCAGATATTTGCTGTAGACGTATTAAATGAAAAACGAACCTAATGTAGTAACGGACTGGTTTCCGCAACTCAACGTCTTTAGCGCCTATTTTGCGTGAAAAAAAGAACGTAATGTAACCTATACAACGCACTCACTAAATTTAAATTCACTTAAAAATAAGTACTATCGACGGGGTAAGCCGGGTAAGTAAACCTCAATTGCCAAAATCCATCATGAATATATTTAAAACAATGAATCACACTGACCGTGTGAAAATAGGTCAATGGGGCACCTATCTATTTATTCAAAAGACTGGGTGTGACTCAATCTTGGATAATAATAATGTCAGCAGTGGGACTATAAAATAGGTTCTTACAGAGTCGGTCTTACTAGTAAAGTGCCAATAAGTTACGTTTTATCTTCACGAGGGCACTATTCAGCGATCATAGCTCCAGATAACAGATAGTCATGTCACACAAATTGACTATTAGACTGGGAGCCGGATTTAGTATTCTTACCTCATCACTACTCATCAGGTACAAATGAAACAGTGATAATGTGATAAACTCTTAGGGTACGGTGGGTAGGGTACCCTAAAGATTGTTGTTAGTTTCACGACGCGTTCCATACATCAACTATGTATGTACTCCCATACGTAAAATATGTCACAAAAAAAAATGTTCGGTATGAGAATAAGCTGCGCACTCGAACCTAACTTAACCATTGAACCAAGTCAGACTTGGTTCAATGGTATCGTTTTTGGAATGCTTGCTTCCTGTTTCCTTCCTTTGAGTATGGGCGTATGCCTTTAAGAAATTAGTGTTCTCTGCTTAGGACCGTCGAAGTTTCAGCATCGACTGTTCTATTTGGATCTTCAGAAGGTTAGGTAAGAATAGCATATCCGGCTCCCGAACTGTATATCCGAGGTTAATACCGTCGTCGTGTGACCCAAGCGAGAAAGTTGGCGCAAAATCGACGTCGAGCATTAGTCAATCAAGTTGTAAAGCTACAGATAAGGGGCAATTTGTTAGAAGTGGTGGTAGACAAAGATCTTTCGAGGTGAAGCGACCTCTGCCGATCACTGCGGATAATAAACTAACATCACACAATCCAAACGAATAATTTAGCATCGTGTTTAATGGCACTTATTCTGCGAAGTTGCATTTTATTGCATCCATTTATAATTGTAATATAAATGGGCAGTAAAGGAAAATATGGCTGCTCTTTATGACAAGGTAAATCTTATTAGATTAGCTATACATGTATTTATTTAAGTACACTGTAAAATTCTGAAAAGGACCAAAAAATTACATTCGCATTTATTCTAGTAAAAATGAGTGAAAATACCTGCAGCATCTTTTACCTATTAAATCAATTACTAATGTGACTATTTATCATGTGGCGTTCTGAAGAGAAAGTGCCTTTCCGAGGGCGTTCGTTTCTTTTGTTCCTACCTACTGTCGTTTAAAATAAAATAATATGTAAGTATAATATTTCTGTTTGAAATATGAATAATGTGTAAGACCGTATTTTTATTACACTACCTATCACACCTTTCTCACAGTCCCGAGCTGTGATTGGAAATCGCCGCCCGCTGCGACGTGTCTGCGACCCTTTGCAAACCCTTTCCACAAGAGATAAACGAACATACAAAGTTGTAATGAGGCTTAAGGTCTGATAAATCTTACCATAGATCATAGTCCTGTTTAACAAAGAACACTCTCTCGAGCTGTCGAACCTAATTAAGGGCATCTCTCCATCGCGGCTCGCGTGTTGATTCATAGCGATCATTAGAGCGTGAACCAACATCACGACCAGGCTACGCGCAATGTACGTGCAACAAACGGTATAAACTGATATTGACTTTGTGCTTTTGTGAATCTCGAAACTAATAGGAGTCGCTTATTTATCGACTATTTTACATCTCATAAAGCTCCAATTTATACAGTCTATTTACTCATGTAGTTACAAGCCGTAAAAATCCAATAATGATGTAATTAAATATAGAGGATACTTTCAACTTCTTCAACCGTAATTACTCTTAGCCTTAGATTTTAGCCATTTTGTTTTTGAAAAGTTCTTGAGTGGTGACGACGCGCGACGCTCAGATAAACGTTCTGGTCGATGAATCGACGACCTGCGCAATGAGATTGCGCGGCCTCCTCTATATCCAGCTGTGGTCTAATGCAGTCTGGTGATGCCTTTGTCCGGAATAATATTGAATTACCCGACGCGAATTCTACCTCCATTAAGAAATACAGTATCCTTTTTACATCATAGCCCTATAAAGAGATGTCATTTTAGCCAGAATTTTAAGGAAGCTTTATGCAATTTACCGTTATACTGTGTACCTACAATTGTAAGAATGCCATCGTTTCAGCACAGAGCACTATTATATACTGACTTTTTCAGTATTCCGGCAGTTACGTAATTCTCCTTACAAGACGTTCAGTTTCTATTTTTGACTACGAAAACGGGCGTAATCGCGTCGGTATTTAATTTTGGTAAACTAGACTGTAGTTACCTTTGTTCGACTGTCAGTGTATATAATTAAAGGTAGGGTTCAAGCTGCTCCTCACCATATCTCCGATAGGTTGGAGCATTGCTCACCTTGCCCCTACGGAAGCCTTTTATGGTCTCTTTGAGGTTGTCTCAGGCAAGTGATCCAAGGGGTAGTTACGCGAGATTCCGCCCTGGAAAGGGTTCCCCACAAGCCCGTACCCGCAAGGACTCTGATGACCCGTAAGCTAAGCGTCCTGTCATCATGACTACAGTCTAGTTTACAATGAAATACCAACACGATCAACCTCGTTCTCGTAGTTAAAAAATGAATACAAATCGTGAGTTTAAATTCTAATATTCCAGATACTATGTCTACTGAAGGGCACATACCTGATGCTCACGCAGTTTCCTCAGCAGTTCGTGGTAGGGCGCGGCGCGGGCGGCGGCAAGCGACGGCGGCGGCAGCCGGCCCTCCATGCCGTGGAGCCAGCGACGGAGGCAACGCAGCTCGTGGGCTGTATCTGTTAGGACCAGTACTCTTATGAAATACACATGCATTCATACATAAACGAGTACTATCGACCACTAGCTAAAGTATACCATCTGTCCAAATTCTACGATTCAAATTTGAAATCTATGGCATGATACCTCCTTATCCTGCATGACTTCTCGTCTCAGCAACTTCATTATGAAAAATATATATATTTCTAGTATCTATAATTATCTGAAAAATATACTTCATCCAGAACAAGCAGCTGCCATCTAGTGTTACAGGAAAACACTAAAGTGAATAACATAAACAGCGCCATCTGGTACAAAATCAAGGTAACAAAGCAATGTAGACAAGACATCTCTACATAGAAATATAAAATAGCGCCCTCTATCAAATTCTAATTTCTCAGCTCTCAATGGACCCATCTCTAAGCTCACTGGTAATGTCTAGATGGCGTTGTTTGTTTAAATGTTATTTAAACAAACAGCGCCATCTAGACATTTTCAGGACAACAAGGACAAATTCAGTAATTTGGACCCATCTCTAAGCTACTAATAATATCACTAGTAATGTCTAGATGGCGCTGTTTGTTTAAATATTATTTAAATAAACAGCGCCATCTAGACATTTTCAGGACAAATTCAGTAATTTGGACCCATCTCTAAGCTACTATTAATATCACTGGTAATGTCTAGATGGCGCTGTTTGTTTAAATATTATTTAAATAAACAGCGCCACCTAGACATTTTCAGGACAACAAGGGCAAATTCAGTAATTTGGACCCATCTCTAAGCTACTAATAATATCACTGGTAATGTCTAGATGGCGTTGTTTGTTTAAATGTTATTTAAACAAACAGCGCCATCTAGGCATTTTCAGGACAAATTCAGTAATTTGGACCCATCTCTAAGCTACTAATAATATCACTGGTAATGTCTAGATGGCGTTGTTTGTTTAAATGTTATTTAAATAAACAGCGCCATCTTGACATTTTCAAGACAACAAGAGCAAATTCAGTAATTTGGACCCATCTCTAAGCTACTAATAATATCACTGGTAATGTCTAGATGGCGCTGTTTGTTTAAATGTTATTTAAATAAACAGCGCCATCTAGACATTTTCAGGACAAATTCAGTAATTTGGACCCATCTCTAAGCTACTAATAATATCACTGGTAATGTCTAGATGGCGCTGTTTGTTTAAATATTATTTAAATAAACAGCGCCATCTAGACATTTTCAGGACAAATTCAGTAATTTGGACCCATCTCTAAGCTACTAATAATATCACTGGTAATGTCTAGCCATATGGCGCTGTTTGTTTAAATATTATTTAAATAAACAGCGCCATCTAGACATTTTCAGGACAAATTCAGTAATTTGGACCCATCTCTAAGCTACTAATAATATCACTGGTAATGTCTAGATGGCGCTGTTTGTTTAAATGTTATTTACATAAACAGCGCCATCTAGACATTTTCAGGACAACAAGAGCAAATTCAGTAATTTGGACCCATCTCTAAGCTACTAATAATATCACTGGTAATGTCTAGATGGCGCTGTTTGTTTGAATATTATTAATATAAACAGCGCCATCTAGACATTTTCAGGACAAATTCAGTAATTTGGACCCATCTCTAAGCTACTAATAATATCACTGGTAATGTCTAGATGGCGCTGTTTGTTTAAATATTATTTAAATAAACAGCGCCATCTAGACATTTTCAGGACAAATTCAGTAATTTGGACCCATCTCTAAGCTACTAATAATATCACTGGTAATGTCTAGATGGCGCTGTTTGTTTAAATGTTATTTATATAAACAGCGCCATCTAGACATTTTCAGGACAACAAGAGCAAATTCAGTAATTTGGACCCATCTCTAAGCTACTAATAATATCACTGGTAATGTCTAGATGGCGCTGTTTGTTTGAATATTATTAATATAAACAGCGCCATCTAGACATTTTCAGGACAACAAGGACAAATTCAGTAAATTGGACCCATCTCTAAGCTACTAATAATATCACTGGTGATGTCTAGATGGCGCTGTTTGTTTAAATATTATTTAAATAAACAGCGCCATCTAGACATTTTCAGGACAAATTCAGTAATGTGGACCCATCTCTAAGCTACTAATAATATCACTGGTGATGTCTAGATGGCGCTGTTTGTTTAAATAACATTTAAACAAACAGCGCCATCTAGACAATTTCAGGACAACAAAATTCAGTCTGAATACACACATCTAATTTAAAAGAATCTTGCTGACAGAAGGATCACACAGCTTTGTGATTCCAGAAATGTTTAGAAGAGACCATGACTCCACGAGTATAAGGTAAGCTTTCTAGGACATTCTGCTTATTTGTCTAATATATATTTAATCATTGTATAGACAATAGCATCATCAATTCCGGAGTAGCCATCAAATTCAACGATGATCGGTAAAGGAAACCGCTCACTCGTACACAATCTACTACATCAGTGAGCGTGACAGTTTAATTTAGGCCTAGCTTTAGATTTGACGGCCACCTCGGCATCGAACATTTACAAAATGGCTACAAAACGAATACAATAGAGTAGATTACAAAGTATCAAATATTAAATACATTTAAAAAAAAGATATAGTCATATATTGATGGTCAAATGTGAAAACAGAATTAAAATTCGTTGAAAAATAAAATAACTACAGGCAATCAAAAATCAGAACGGTAGAAAGAAACGTCAATAAGTTTTATGACGTAACTGTTCTCTAGCTCTATACAAGAAGGTCCTGGCTGCATATAAAGGACTTTGCTAGACTGGGACAGAGCATCTGTAAAATACCTTTAACCACTTTATTGTATAATAACTTTATCCATTAATATCTCTGACGTTAGTAGAGATATCGAAAATTCTTTAGTATGTCCTTGTAAGTTGATGTTGAGTTTATTTTTTTATCACTAAACACGCATTTGACCCCGATCTCGCCTGATAGTAAGCGACGATGAGGTCGACGATGGAGCATGCGGGTTTAGTAAATACCTATTCACTCTGGCCTTGAAAATCCCGAGGTTGTGGACTACATAAATGTTAATGGACACTGACCAACTGTGTCGGAGCTGTCTCCATTCCTAAGCTGTTGTTCAGGACTAAGCAACAGCCGAAGACCTTCCCATTTCACGTTCAAGTGCTCCACACGCCACGACACCTAGGAACATTAAATAATATTACAAAACTAAGTAATAACACGAAAATAATAATTTAGGAATCGCCCGACTTCCATTTGTGGAGATCCCCTTACTTTTTAATAGTCATCATCAAGTCCTCAAAGTTCCACGTGGGAATGACACCATGGTTGGTCCAAAATATTTGGAGCTCAAACAAGTTTATAAATAAATATATGTAGTGTGCGTGGGACATTGAGGGTATGGGACGGATTAGAATATCTACCGCCACTGGGTAAGCGTGACGTACGAGGCGACTAACCCGTGTAATTGCTGGTGATAACCATTAGTTACGGACTCTAGGCGCCAACTGCAAGCAAACTACAAATGCCTGAAGGTATGCTTACTTCTGCGCCTGCCTCTGGAATGCGCTCGAGTATTGCGGAGGCTTGCTCTATGAACTTCGCACGTCGAGGTTCCACCGACACCAACTCCGACATGCGACACTGAAACAAAAGTTTTGCCCAAAAATAAAAACATTATAATTAAAATCTTATCTTTAATTAATTATTATTTATTGAAAATCTACATAATTTCATTACAAAATTTACATTCAGTGTAACAAAAACCAATATAGGTTTGTTAACTTACAGATTAATTAAAATTACTTAATCAAATGAACCCACGTCGAGAAGAACTCAAAGGTACTACGCTGATGGCGAGAGAAATTCTTTCAATCAGACAATCGACCCAGAGCGAGGATTTAAATTTCTCTCATTCAAGCAGCGACCCAGGTCAATAGGCATAGTATTTTCATGTCATATTTACTTAATTATATGAATGAGAGCGTCGGTGGCACAGTGGCTAGGAGACCGGACTCCCATGCGGGAGGTCCGGGTTCGAAACCATGCAGTGCCATGTACCAATGAGTTTTTCGTATTTTTCGAAGACTTACGTACATTTATCGACTGCTCGAACGGTGAAGGAAAACATCGTGAGGAAACCTGCACACTGAGATGACCAGTGTGTAAAATGGGGTAGGCACAAAAGATCCTCAAGGGTCGAAGTGACGCTGGGTTATTTCCGGCCCCCTATCATAAGATAAGATAATGACATTCGGACGAAAATGAGTTGAACATGATCGGATCTTAGTCTAGTTGCGAGCTAAGTCAGAAAATGATCCTTGGGTGCGGTTAGCACCTGGGTAGCTAATCATTACTGGTACATTTTCATCAGAGCGCCCCAATGCCTGGGATAGCACGTTAAACTGTCGGTCCCAGCTCCATGTAAGAGGACTTCGGGCAGCCTGAATAACTCTGACAATATGTTGGCCGCTAACTATACGACAACAAAAACTTATTATTGCTTTGAACGTAACCCGTAGGTTTATTATGGTTTTCTCACCATTCTCAACTTCCTACTGGACAAATTCTCTGGACTAGAATATATCTCTTCTTGTACATATGTGAGCCACTGGCAGAGTTCAGTGAACTCGGCGATCAGCTGGTGAAGTGACCACTGACGGTTGAACCCTGACGTGGTATTGAGCAGGCACGGACTGTGGTGCAAGACGGATGAATTGTTCGACAACAACTCGCCGTTTGCTTCCTGAAATAAAGTAAACAAACAATTAACTCCATGACAACGCATAATCTCTCTCTGTTTTTCTAACTTAACTCTCTGTATTAAGCACATAAATCGGGCTAGTACCTCCCTCTACGTGAATTGAATTTCAAATTTCAAAATCTTTGGTAACAAGCTACTTTTTTCCACGCCGGTAAAAAATCGTAAAGTATAGTCTGTCTAAGTTCTAGTTAAGTCAGTATTATAGTACTCTGTGGTACTAGTATAGATATTCTGAGACATTTTGTATCACTCTACGAAAGCAGTGAAATAAACGTAAGAATAGAGGTCATCGAAAAAAATTCAAATCATGGTCTGATACAAACGAACGAAAGAAGACAGACACAGCCAGCGTAGCTTTGAGAGTTCCAGTATAGAGCGTAGTACCGGACATAGAGCCCAATTTTCTTTTTTTGTACTAGTACCAAGTGGGTGATCATGAAATACCTACTTATATACATACATACATAACTTCACGCTATATCCCTTGCGGGGTAGGCAGAGAGAACGGAACGCCACGGATTTCTGTCTTGGCACACCTCTTCCTTCCTCTACAGTCATTTGTCGTTTCATGCTCGCCGTTGGGGTCGCCTGCTCTGTATATTGAAATTTAAAAGCACTCTCTCAATTTGATCTTTAAAGATCAGTCTAGACGACCCCGGCTTCTTATACTCACTTTTGCTTCGTATACCTACTGACTCGGCTATCTGGCTTATCAGCTAAAAATATTTCTTTCTCGTTCATCCTAATTCTTCTTATTAATGAAATTATGTTACGGTTCTGGGAGCCAGTTCCTCCTTCAAAATCACGCATAAAGTGTTAGGGCTGGTTTACACCTTTTCAACACAGTGGTGAGTGCCTGGCCAGTGACTAAAAGTCAAACTAAATTTGAAGCCACTGGCGAGGCAGCTTGACTCGCCACTGTCCACCGGTTTACACTACTGTCTTTGCCACTGGACTAACGCACTATCCTTGCCGCTTGAAAAGGCGTAAACCAGCCCAGTGATCGGTTTTCGGATTCCTCACAGACCTTGCAGGTGTCGATGATCTGGTTGTCCATGATGTAGTCGTAGTGGTGCTGCAGCAGCGGCCACAGGTCGTCTCCGGCGCTGCCGCCGCTCGCTGCCGAGCCCCAGCTGCGCCGCCACGCCTCACGACACGGCTCCTTCCTGAAACCACAGTTCATTGGGTTACTGATTACATATACATAGGTAAAAACCACGCTGTTTTAATAATATGGGGGAGGGGAATATTAAATAGAGGCATACAGCCGGGAATATAAAATTGCAGCACACCTCTCAACTCATCAGGTTCATAATGTCCGCATTACATTATGTCTGCTTTCCCATAATGTCAGCTTCTCATAGTGCCCTCCAGCTGATTACATTAGTGATGCCTCCCGTTATTATAACATAATATTAATTACAGTAGCACAATTAAAAGTGTAGCGAACCTCTTCTTGGTGAGGCTATGGTAAGGCCGCTCGAGTTGCTCACAGCGGCCGCCAGACGGCGCGGGCGCACTCCGCAGCGACGACAACGAGAAGCTGCTCTTCATCGCAGAATGCTCGAAACCTGGAACGAAACAAATCTTGTATTTTTAACTAGTTATTATTAATAAAATATCTGTGCAAAATTGCGTGGATGACATTATACGTTGTGTTAGTGGCACATCGTACGTACAATGGTAGTACAGTAATTCCATGGGTGTGATTAAGTTATTGACAGGTTACTGAGATATCGCTTATAGTTTTAGGATGCAAGTAGGTACCTACCTTTGGGCTGGTTTACACCTTTTCAAGTAGCAAGGACAGTGGACAGTAGGACAGTAGCAAAAAGTTGAACATTTGGATCCACTGGCAAGATAGCTTGACTCGCCACTGTCCCACCGGTTTACACTACTGTCTTTGCAACTTGACTAACGTACTGTACGTTGATAGTGACTTGAAAAGGTGTAAACTAGCCCCATATAGTGCGAAAGGCCAGTATTGGTCGTTATAATGAGTCACTGCGAGAGGATATACGAGTAATATTGTACGCAATGTGAATACGAATGACTCAATACGCTGGTCAGTGTGGTATTGCTTGAGGTCATTGAATTTCGTAAAAATCGCTGAGTAAAATACTGGCTAGCCAGTATTCCTTGAACATTTTAATTATCTGAATTATTTTCAGCTGTGCATACTTATACTTAATTGCAATCTAATAGGTAGTCAAATCGTGTTAAAATAGCAATTAATTTATTATAGTACTTACTTGTGGACATCTTTGGACCTTCTTTCCGGGAACTTCTAATAAAATCAATTTAGTGTTAAATTGATGTTAGCGTTCCTTTCCATAGTTTGTACTCTCATCGATTTTCCAAGCTTTGTACTGGGTAGTTCAAAAACTGGTCGATTACAACTTTATTCTCTTAGTGTTAAAGTCTAAACAGATTCGTGTTTAAATAGTGCTATGGCGACTAGATTCGTTAGTGTTTATAGTTATAATAAGTACAATAAATAAAGGCTTTTGTTAATCATGTAATCTTGAGACAAGACTCATGAATATTAAAAGTGTTTTGGTTTCAGTCGCGCGGTCGGTGGTCACATTTTGAGTGTTGGGGATTCGCTCTGCCTTTTCAGCTTGCATTTTTCTCGATCCTGAAAAGAAGAAAAAACAGATATAAGTATCTCCTGTATATTTAACGTTCCGCCCTACAACCTTTTCTAATGACGGAAGATAAACTGCATGTGAAGTAAAGTAGTAGCGGATAAAACCATAGAGGAATAATTGAATAGTATTTGATAATACATATTATTAGATACAAAAGTACTTGGTAACAAGCAGGTACTTTGTGACTAAAATAAGTAACATCTACAGGTACCTACTCAAATCGAATTCCGCAACCCATTCACTTTCTAAGAAACAAAAATCAATTGTTTTCACCCGAAGGGCAAATGGCATAGCGATCGAAAGCAACCGTAGACGCGCGCGCAATTTTCTTTTCACAGTTTCACACCAATTTGCGGATTAACACGACAAATCGGCGGGACACGACACCGCAGGCGCAGGGCTGCGCGAATCGTCGACACACCGTGTTATTTTCGCAAATAGTTCAACCTTATCGAGACTCGATGTCACTAACTGCTGGCGAAGTTCTGGTGAGAATTCCACAGATGTACCTAACTGTTGAATCCACTTGTAAAACAAACGGCGGCGTCGTGTTTCAATCTTCAATCAACAATCAACATCTTCCATAAATCCTATTTGTATTGCTATTATAACGGAACGCACAAGACGACAAAACCCCCAAAACACCAACAACAACAAAAAGTTTAAATGTAAAATTAAAATGTTTGATATTTTTTTTCTATTTTTATCTGATGTGTAGGGTAGTCGGGGTAACTACTGAGTTTTGAATACTTTTTCAACTTCACAACATGCTGAATCGACTTCATCTGATTGATCTCTTCGCAATACGACCATATAGAAATCTGTACCAAGGAAAACATATTCTGCGAAACGTTCAGGTTTAAAACGTTTACTTTCTAACAACTTATAAACCGCTTGGAATGGGTCAAATTGACCCCTACCTGCAAGATATTGTACGACAATATAATCTGTCCGCTCTTAACGGTAACTGCACTGGAGTTTAAATTTATGGGGCTAAGTTAATAGTAGTACGTGCGGACATTTTCAGTAAAATAACTGAGCAGTATTCATTTAATATCAGCTGTAATTGAATAACTTTGCTTCTATTGGAAGCAAAATGTTACGACGAGCTTACCTACCTACCGCACTGAATAATTGCAAAAAAAATTAAAATTAATTACCTGTTACGTGTTTCTATGAATTGGTAAATGCACGAAATATAGTAATTGAAACACGATACTAACTAAATCTAACTAAGTAACGCTATGCATAAGCGTCTGACCTGACACCAGTTCCGACACGAACGTAACAAAGTTCATTAAAGCGTGAACATCACGCAGGAGGTTAAAACTATTAAAGAATTAAATCGCTATCAGAAGCAAAGTAAAAGTAAATACCACTGACACCTTAAATGATAAATGACTTATTTAATTTCATGCGTGAAGAAAGTACATTATCCTATAACATTTATCACGATCGCACCGTGCGAAATCTTAATACAAACAATGCAAAAAACACAGAGGAGGCGATTCGAAAACTTTCCCCACGCAAAAAGTTAATAAAGCAATAAGTAGATTTGAAATTAATTTTAATTTTGAAATAATGAACGAAGAGTCAAAACAAATAAATTGACGAAAGGAGTTCAAATCGCAACACTGTGGATCATTTGCTTATGGATGACTCATGATTATTCGAAGAATAGCCATACGTTCATGGTGTTCGTTCATGGTGATAAGATCAACGAACATAGGCAAACAATCAAACGCAGTGTCTTGTATTGAATATCCACGTATTTAAATCATTACTTCACCTACCTACTTTGTAAAGTTATATACGAGGACATGCAGCTATCAGCGAAACAATAATAAAATGTTAGTCCGAAGTCATTTTACCTGTGCAATTAAATAATGAATTTACAAAACAAGACGAAGACAATCACCAAATATCAAATCAAGAAGGTGCACAAACAGACGAAATAAAGCCAGCGAACTTATGAGAAAGTCAAAATATAATATTTCAGGAAGAATATCAATAATATTCGCCTACTAACAAAATAATAAGCATACGGTCAGACAATTCGATAAACCTGTGATAACAAAAATAATGTTATAATTATAAGTAAAAGCAAGAGAAATCAAATTAAAAATTACGATATTGTTTATTTCCTGGTGCTAAAATTCAAATGAAAATAGTCTACGTCTTAATAGGCAAGCGACTGGTATACATAAGATTGATCATTCGCATATTTTATTTTCTGTAGCTGGTGGTTGTGATGTGAAGTCTAGTCTAATCTAGGCTACCTACCCATGAGAGCAGAAAACTGTATCCGCACACTGCTTCATTACTTTTATAATAGCAACTAATAACACCTACATATTCAAATTGACTCGTGCATCGTTAAAAGAACATCATTAAATAGAATGTCAATCACCGAGCAAGATTCGCCTACGTGGTGGTTCGTATGTCTCGTAACTCCATATACCTTTCTCATGATTCGCAGACAATAGGTAGTGATTTTATAAAGGTTTTTTATACTGTGTAGGCCCCTGGTCTTCCGTTGCAGTGCAAGTAACAAGAAATGGACTGAGAAGGGATTTGTCGCATAAGGCGCGGGCTGCTTTCTGCGCGCGGGGCGAAATCTTTCTCTCTCTCATAAAGTCATTACAAATAAATGCAATGCATCAATATGTTCTTTATTGTTTATTGCGATTATAAACGAATTATCATCTATCTATCTCAGCCACTTGTGGTCCGCCTTCGGACATAGTCCTCCTCCAACTTCTTCCACTTCCGACGGTCGCAGTCGGTGCATATCCAGTTGTGGCCCGCTACTCCCCGAATGTCCGTCCACCCATCTCATTGGTGGGCGACCTTGTCCCCGCGTGTTTTGCCGGGGTCTCCACTCCAGCGTTCTTCTTCATCATTATCATAAACAACAAGTATATTGACGTCTTCTTTCGATTTCGGAGTTCAATCGAAAATCTTCTGCACTTCCAAGTATTCCGCTTTCGCTTTTGTCTTTGTGTTTTCGTGAAGAACTTTATCAGCTGATCTGCAGTGCTTAATTGTAGTGTTACTTTCGTTTGACGATTCAGTGTCACTGATAAATGTTAATGAGATGCTTGTTGTGTGCTAGAAAAAGTATTTTGGCAAAATTCCCACGAACAATGGTGCATGTTAGGCGGATATACGATAGGAGAAAGGGATTTTTAACATAATATGTATATGACTACAGTTAATCTTTCCGTCTCATTATGAGAGTGAAATTTAAAATTTCTGGCGGATCTATATGTATAACGAATTAAATTTTATTGATTTCAAGAGTTCAAGACCATTCATTGTTTGGCTTACGACGTTAACTATTTGGAATAAATTTTAAATTATTTTTTTACAGAAAATTAGTTCCAAATAGTTCCAATCAATGAAAATATTTACTGTTACCCCTTTAAATGATTTGATAATGATTATGTCGGTTGGATTCTAATACTGAATCGGAAGACTTCGTTCGAAACTATTCTTTTACTTAGGTACGTACTTATTTGACAAAGAATGGCTGCGATCTTATAACGATAATAATTATAGCGTAATTTTAGGCTCTAACGTCTAAACAATATGACTCGAGACTACGAACAGAAAAAAAGTAGCATAACTCTTCAGACTCTACCTTTGAATAATTCGAAAAAAATATTCATTCAAGAATCCAGTTCTCGTTGAATGCACCCGAAGGACCGCGTGAGCGAGACGTACATTTTGAGAAAAAAGAGCAAAACGTCCTAGAGCACGCCACTCGCCAGCGGCCACTCTTTCAATGTACTTTCCGTTTCTTCGATAAAATAGTGAAATTATTGTTCCGATAATGATTTAGATCCTTTATTTATACGAAAACGACACCAAAAATGCCCTGGAAGGTATGACAATGATGGACTGGAGCATTGAGGAGGGACACTTTGACCACCTCACCCTCGTAGTGGAGCGGTGATCTGCGTAGGCTCTATAGTCTTTCAAATGATCCTTTGGGCGTCCTAATTACGTGGATTTCAAATTTTTTTAAATTAGCAAAGTTATGAACTCATGCCAATATTTTTGAGTTAACAATAATAACACTACACATACCTACTATTGAGATCTCAGTTTTTTTAAACCTTTTTTTCTTGTCACTGTCTCGAAAGTTTTCCGTAAGTACCTATAGTTACATAAACATCACTAAAACATGATATCGTGTAAAAAGGTCGTAAATCCGATAAAACCTAAATTGTATAACCGATAAATGCAACCGAATGTAATCGATAACAATGGACTTATACCATATGCTATTCGATTATCATCAGTTAACTACATAAAGCTTGACCAGAAACATAAAAAGCCTCGCCTAATGCGTATTAAATTAAACTTTTTCTCAGTAACACAGATTATAAAACATAACCTTGTCTTTGCTGTCGCACAGTCGGGTAAAAGGTCGCCCTAGTGACAGGGTTATTATTTTCCTGGTCACCACTATATACATGCAACTTACTATTCATACTCCACAACACACTACCCATACAGGTAATGCTACATTACAATATTTTTACGAAATGCAAGAACTATTTGAGACTGTCAGGAATCGAATTGCACAGTCAAGCAATTCCTGTGAATACTCGTTTGGAATTACAATTATCCTGTTATATACAAATCTTTAGTATGTCCCATGTGCTATTATACGAAAACATCAAGATAACATCAGATCGTTCTATAGTGTCACTACTACACTCTAGTACTTCAGGATGCCTCACGTAAACGACTCAAAACAGACGCAAGTCTACTTGTAAATTGCACGTCATAATGTACGAGTATATTATCCAGGTTACAAGTATGTGATTGTTATACTGCTCTTATGGGTTATGCTTCAAATCACAACACGACATCAATCTAGCGGCGTATGCGAGTTCTCCAGTTCCACAATAGTGTAATTATCGTGAATAGATCAGAAGGATAACACGACAGGATGCTAGGCACTCCGTTTATACAGGTGGTGTCGTGCCGAGCACCTCTTTTACTCAGAGAGTTATTTTTTTAATTTTAAACAACGTTAATTGGTCAAATTGTGATCACTGCGGTGTGATGTTAGTTCTACGAGTAGCTGTATGTAACACAACACAAGTTACATAGTCTTCACCAGTTTCCGCCTTTAACTATTATGATCATAAATAAAATATTGCTCTTTCTTGAGTTCCTTACATTCTATGAGCTCAGACAACTACCTACAATAACTATAAATAAATAATACAAGCTTTCGTTCTCGGGTAATAAACGTAGGGAATCAATTAAGATGCTTATGTAGATAAGTGCCAGGAGGAGCCATGTAATGTTAACCTTTCATTTGCGGACGGTTTTATAACTTAAACATTATCAATTCCTTCTTTGAACCTTGAATTAACTTTAAACCGCTATCTTTTCGAGATGGGTGGAATTGGTACTTATATGGGAGTTTGATTTAAAGACTGTTTCCGAAACATCCTTTAACAGTAATCAACGGTGAATCACGAAATAACACTTGTAAAGCGAGACGAATCCTGCCTGTCGGATAGATCGACAAAAAATGAAACTTTTTACTTTGAAGGAATGCCGAGGAAGACTTAATGTCCTATCTCGCGGTGAAATGAAGATTTATTTCAAATAATAATATGGTGCATCTTCTAGCTAGTTAAAATGGCTTATGGTAATCATACGGACTCACTTTAGTTACCAAATCCAGATTTAAAATAAATAAATAGATATACATACAATTACATTACATTATGATTACATTACCTATATTACATGTGCAAATCATTAGAACAGATTGAACATTAATTACGGTCAATTGGTCTATAAAAAAGTACTAGGTATGAGTACTTACTCGTATTTATACCAGGCTCGTGCGAGAGTTTAAAATTAATTTAGTAACAATTGATTTGATTGTCTATAGTCATGGCTAGTATACACACAATTTAGACGGTTTTACTTCCCTTTCGTAACCCCAACTTATCAGAAATGGAAGCGATCTTGTTCGAAGTTAATTAGGTTGTAACTCATATCGAATACTGACACATTAAGCCTTAGGCCTTTTAGTATGGCGAAGAAAAAGTCGTACAACACTACCTGAGCCACACGGGTTGCGAATTTTAATCTAACTCTTACTTTCGTACGGCATGAGAGTTAATTGAATCCATTTCTTTAATTAATGAGGTCCCGCTGCTTGATAATAACTTTTGCTTGTATCTCGGTCTAGCCACCACACGCGGGAACGTAAATTAAGTTTGAACTTATAAAACTTGAACTACAAAATTAACTAACGTCAAAATGATTTATTTGACAGACCAATCGATTGGCCCCTGAATCGTAACAAATAATTCATCTGAATCCCTGACTTGGCTATTAACAAGTTTATCGTTAAAAATACTAGATTTCCGGAACGGAAAGGAATAGGAATACCTAATTCCAAAAATATAAAGTCAATGTAGAATTTTGCCACGTAAATTGTAATGCCGTTTTCCATCCATCCTATATACTTAATATGTAAGTACATAGTTGGTGAATTTCTAAACTTAAGATAGCTTATTTTATTAGTCAAAGGTACTTATGTACATAGAAATGTATGAAAAAGCTTTGTATTTGCGTGTTTAAAAGCTTGATGACCAATACTCAAATTCATTTGAATGGATGTTAATAGAAAGTTCACCTTAATTTACGCACAGTGCTAGGGTTGTCAGTGTCAGTGTATTTCCCGGGATGACTGATAATTTTAGCCTGTGAAAACGGTGTATTGCACCGCCTGTCAAACAGAATGTAGACCCTGTACAAATACTAGGCACACACCGTTCACAGTACAGGGCAATTTGGGTAATTTTGACAGCCACGGGAGCAAGATAAATAGTGAGTGTTACGTTGGGACAGCCTTGCATTTTGTCCAAGCTTGATATAGGTATAAAATAATAGCCCTGATGATGATACATCATTCCCTGAAGGAACGAGCCCTTATGAAAATAATAACAATTTTCGGAAAATACTTAGTGGGACTTCCCATTCAAACTGAATTTTTTTAGGGCAAATTGAGAATAGTTTCCCCTTACTGTTACTCGTTAACACAAACATTTAACTTTGTCCAACATCCATTATTTTATCTTTTAGTTTAGCCATTTTTGGCATCTGTAGCATGCACAGATGCCAAAAATCTCTGACAACCCTAGATAGTATACACCATCGTGCAGTTCAAGTGCCATAATTGTAGGCTACCTTTCATTTAATTACTACAGCATAGAACCAATTATAGCTAATAGTCAAAATTAATTAACAGAGAATATCCAACGGCTTCTATACAAGGAAGTAAGATTTATAAGCTGTTAATAATTAAATCGTTTAGCACAACATGGATTAATATTATAGGATTTGATGATTGCATGATGATGATTGGATAGATTAGATTTCCTACAGTCAAAGAAGTTATTGGTCAGTGTTGTATACTTTATGTGATTTAAGATTTAGGCGTCTGTCCTCCATTGATTATATTTTGGGAACATCAATTAATATACGATGCGTGTGATTCGATTCGCACACAAGTTCCATCTAAGGATGTAGTAAGTATATTAGTTTATATACCAGTTTTAATTGATTAGAAACTTCTGAACCATCTTCACTGTAGTGATTTTCGTACACGCCCTTCGAATATAACGGAACGGGAAGAGGTGGGGTGAAGCCCTTAAAGTTCCTAAGCACACAGTTTGAAATATGACAGTAGTTTCACCAAGTTTATTCCTACGAATTACTACAAGCACGCGAAGTTTATATATAAAATTTAAATAAAGCATGATGACAAAGGTACGGAAGGTTGCTACTCAACTGACTTAATACTGATAAAATATACGTACTGTACAGAAGTAGGATTAAAATAATTGTTAATTAGGTAAAAAATAATTAAGTAGGCATTTAAAAGCAATAAAACCCTTGAATTTATATTGGAAGAATTTCTATTTGTAAATAAATAAAAAGGTCATTCGGGACTTGGATTTTAACCGACTTCAAAAAAATTACATTCTCAATTTGACTGTTTATGTTTTTTTAGTCCCCTTCTGGTATTTGTAATTATTTATATTAGTTAAAGTGACAACATTTAAGCTCGGTTCAGAACGTTGTGAAAAATAATGAATCAACCAAATAATTTTACCCAACGAAGATTTCATCATCATAATAGTACTCCTTAGTTCTTTCAGACAACGAGCCCATTTTAGAAAAACCTATTTAGAAAAGTAACCTCGAATGGATTAAATTGTAACTGTGTCAATGCCCTTTCCATGCAGACTGCGTGTAATTTGATCATATGTAGAACCTTTTAACTGTTCTATTTCAGTATCCGAAAAGTAAAAAGTTGTGTTATATATAAGTAGAATCAATTTCTAACCGCGATTAAATCTATTGTGTTATCTGCATGTAAGTACGATGAACTTTCGTTTGTGGTGGGTGGCACAATCTACATTAGCTTGTAAACATAGAGGATGCGGATTCGGCATGAATTCACGACGATTCGCGTGACAACTGTTGGACAACACGCGACGACATCTGTCGAATTTCAAATTAGTGTACACTGTAGAATGGATGTTTTATGCAAATGTCGATATAGCTACAGAAAAATGAAACGTTTGTACACTTTATTTCGGTAAAATAACAAGATAAAGAATTAAATTTATACGTACCAAATCGAAATAATAAACCTACTAAACGTTGTACACATACAATACGCGTCATATTACATATTAAATTTTATTATAGGCGGTAAAAAGCAATGACTATAGCTTCATATGTTATGAAACGATTATTAGAAGAGTGTCATTTTAAAATGTACGGTTATGTTTTAGACAAATAGAGATAGCAGGAGCTCAGAACAAAAATTAAAGCCAGAATAATTAGATTTTTTTTATATCTATCAGTGTTCACAGTTTGTGATTTACACACTGTTACCTGTCATGTCAGTGTTACCTACACAAAGGTTATAAACGTACAAAAACGTAGGTCAATTTCAGTGGATATGGTAACATGCCAATATTGGCAGCACAGTTGAGGCAGGGATATATGAATCACCAACACAGCTGACCGCGGTTTCATAACATCGCAAGAATAATGAGTGTTATAGTCAGTTATAATAACAACCTACATAGTAACCATTTGGTTAACATTAAATTGTATTCTATCAGCCGTCGTTTAGAAGATGTCCATTGTGACATTCGCATTTTTTTTATATAGAGAAGAAAGCGATGTAAATATAATATATTTCCAAGTGTAGTTTATCTTAGTATAGGAAAGAGTAGAACCCGATCATGTATTTATGGGAATTCTGTAGGGAAATGTGGGAAAAAAATACACTTTTCTATCCCAAGGCCGACAGCTGGGGAGATAGGGGTGTTTGTGGAACAGCCTGACTTTGTGAGGACCGACGTGTGACAGAAAAAAGACTCACAAATGAGAATGCTGGCTTAATGTGGAAACAAGAGTCCAAGAACCTAACCTAAAGAAGACGAGAAAAAATGGAAAGAAGAAGAATACGATGAAGGAAGTACTGTTTGGTACTGTATATTACGAGTATAGAACACACTAGAAACAAGTGGAGTTATTGTAAACTTACTATAACTCCAATAACTCATGTATTCTTAATTGTTCAGTTAGGCATAGTTGACAAAGTTTTCCACATCTTCCTAAATGTTTACCACAATCGGTAGTTTAGGGTACATAGCCACACACACTCTCACCCACACACCTCCTCAAACACACACACAATTCTACTATAATTAATGATGCAAATAATAAATAATAAAACTGCCTACGAAATGCTGAAATAGAGAAATTGAATACAGTTATGCTTAAACGATAAACACATAAAACTAGAAACGATGGCGAGTGTTGGCTTTCCTCGGTATTGATGTCAAAGGCGCATACGCAACTACAAAAGACATCGGACACCACTGACTGACACAGTCGGCGGCCAGGACGGTTCTGTTGTAAATACATGTGTATAATGTACATGGGTTTTGTGTTAAGCTATTTAGAGCGAATAGCGATAACGCTTTAGTAATATAATATATTTTGCCCTCAACCTCAACTCAACTTGGATTCAATTTGGAAAATTCACAGAAACGCAAAACGCACAGAATATTGAGGTACCTAAGTACTTAGAAATTCGAAAACAGTCAACACAGAAGATACATAGGTATTTGAGGCACCCATTTCACAGGATTGTCATTTCGATTGCATCATATCGATTGTTTTACGCCCACTTCATCGATTACGATATAATAAAAAAAGAAGCATCGAGAACACACCATCTCCAAAAATGACAATGCAATTACGCCAGGCAAAACAACCGTTTCGCAATCGACGCGGTGGCAACAATGTCCATCCATACGTACTTTACCTACTTAGTGAACCGTTATCGAGCAAGACGGAATGCCAATGAGCAACTGACCATTCAAAATTTACTGGTTCCTCGAGTCGAACTTTCTGAGACCAATTCCGTTTCTTCCCACGGCTTACTGCACTTCGTATGCGACGACTGTCGAACCGCTGTTTTCTCCATTTTAACAATTAGAACACCATTACCGTGTTGCAGGAATTTAAATCTCATTTATCATGAATACGAATGTCAGTGTGTACCTTCGTAAAAATCTTTTACAACAAGTTCCATTCCATATAAATGACATCATTCTAGATCCTATTTCTTATTGTTTAAAAATGAAATGTGTGTTAGTTCCGTGAAACTCTGCGAAATGTATCACGATCACGACACACTCGTATGAATGGATGGTTGGGAAACTATAAGTACTTATAATGCACTTGTCATCAATGAATGTTTTATATGAAAATAATGATTGTTAAATGATGCAAAGTTTTGTTCTTTGTTTAACATTATGATTGTTATATGATACTAAGTTTTGTTCTTTGCTTCACAAGGAACTCAGTGACGATAACCATAGTTTACTGCGGCCATTGCTTGTACCATAATTACGACAAGAACAGCTAAACCGCAGCACTAGGCTAGTACCTTACTGCATGATCGAAATAAATGTAGGTAAAGTGATTTATGTAATTGAAGTGAAGTGTGTTCACTTCAATTACGTATGTAAAAAAGTATGGTAAAATTTATTTAAATCTCCGGTATCTGGTGAATCCAGAAAAGCATCCATATCGATACAAGTATCGCTCTACGTAATTCCGATCTCTGTCGATAAAATCTGTTACTTAATCGTCGGAGGTTGCATCTGGGCACCACATTACATCAGTAGTGACGAGGCGCGCGAGGGTGCGCTGGCGCAGCGCTCCAATCCGAAGGTCACGTCGAGACACTAGCGCGAACTTACGATACCTTTTGTTTAACATTTTATTACGCAGCCTATCAATATATTACAATGTGGACGAATGGACAAGAGCCACAAACGCAAATAAAATGACATTGAGTTGGTGTTACCTACAACTATTATGAAATGAAAATTATAATAATTTACGTTATGGAGGTAATAGAAAGAAAGATAGGTGTTGTTACGAGATAATAGGTTACCTAAATAATAAATAAATACTACACGATTGCCACGCGGATTCACCGACAATATTTAGTTTGCTCCGGCGTAAACGATACGTAATATGGGTTTAGTCCCATAATGACCATTTCCCAAAACGACCACTTCTCAAAACGACCCCTCCCAAAACGACCACTTCTCAAAACGACCACTCCCAAAACAACCACTTCCCATAACGACCACTTCCCATAACGACCACTCCCAAAACGACCACTCCCAAAACGACCACTCCGAAAACGACCACTGCCGTAACGACCAATTCTCAAAGTACAGTCGCGGTCAGAAAATGTTTACTCGATGTTTGTCAATTGCAAGTTACAAATGCCAAAGTGACAAATGAAGAAATGACAAAGTGACAAATACCAAAGTGACAAATGAAGAAATGTCAAAGTGACAAATGTCAAAGTGACAAATGAAGTAATGACAAAGTGACAAATGCCAAAGTGACAAATACCAAAGTGACAAATACCAAAGTGACAAATGAATCAAATCAAATCAAATCAAATCAAATAGTTTATTTGTTGAAAGTAGGTGCCGTACATACAGAGTTCTTAAATTTTAATATAGTATCACTACTTTCTACCACATGGTGTAGCATACAAATACTCAATAGAAACTTATAAATAGAAAAAAGAAGAGAGTTAAATAATTAATAAACACAATAGTACCTAATCAATTAAATATAATATTCAAATTCAATTTTATGTCAATGTCATATTTACCTTATTTACTACATTACCTAAACGAAAGTCAACCTTAGTTATATTACGGATTTGTCTTCTACGTATTCTTTTATATCGTAGTAACATTTCTGTTTAAGAATATTTGTTGCTTTTTGTCTAAAATCTCCGTAAGTCAAATTTTTTAATGTTTCCGGTAGCTTATTAAACAACTTTATCCCCATGTAATACACACTTTTCTGGAATAGGGCACACTTTGGAGAGGGCAGTGCAAGTTCATTTTTATTGCGCAGATTCCTAGTGTGTGTTGAATTTTTTTGTGGAAAGCGATCATAATGTTTTTTTATAAAACTTAAACATTCTAAAATATATATCGAGGGAAGTGTTAATATGCCCAAGTCTTGGAAACAAGGCCTGCAACTTTCCCATGGCTTTATTCCCGTTATGGCTCTAATACACCTCTTTTGCATTTTAAAAACGTCGTTTTTGTTAGTGGAGTTCCCCCAGAAAATAATTCCATATCGGAGAATGGAATGGACATATCCATAATATGCAGTTACAGATGCATCTCTATTGACTATGTATGATAGTTTGCGTAACGGATAGACAAACCTGTTAATTTTAGAACATAATTTGTCAATATGCAGTTTCCAATTGCAATGTTGGTCAATATATAATCCTAAGAATTTACCGTCATTAATAATGTTAATATTGTTATTTTTGTAATTAATATGTAGAGGAGGTGGATTCCCTTGTCGATGGAAGAACTGTATTATGTTAGTTTTAGATAGATTTATTAGTAAGTTATTTTCGTTCAGCCATTCTATTATTATTTCCAATGTATTATTGATGTCACGTTCGAGAGTTTTGGGGTCTTTGTTATTTATTATTATGGTACAGTCATCTGCATAAAGTATTGTAGAAAAGGGTACAGTTTTTTGTAGATCGTTAATATAGGTTAAAAACAGGAAAGGGCCCAATATGCTCCCCTGGGGTACACCATGCTTTGTTTTTCTGATTTTTGATCTAAATGAGAGTTCGGTGTTGGATTTGTCACATATTTTACTAATTTCACAGTATTGTTCGCGATTTACTAGATATGACTCTACTAGATTGTAAGCTGTTCCTCGTATGCCGTATGTGTAGAGCTTAGATAGAAGTCGTTTATGGTCCACGTAGTCGAACGCTTTAGTCATATCCATAAAGACTGCAGCAACATGTTGTTTGTTATTTATACTATCCATTACAACCTTTAAGAAGTCATAAATTGCTGTGTCAGTAGATTTATTTTTCCGAAATCCATGTTGTTGCTCTGCCAAAATATTGTTTTTTTCGAAATAAGTATAAAGCCTTTCGTATATTAACCGTTCACATACTTTAGAAAGTACTGGTATTAGACCTATCGGTCGGTAATTAGACATATCGGTTTTATCACTCTTTTTGTAGATTGGTTTTACTACTGAAAGTTTCAATTTTTGGGGAAAGATACCAGACTCAAACATTAAGTTAAAAATGTGTGTTAAAGGACTGAGTATATATAGTGAAGAGGTTTTTAATATTTTAGTGCAGATGCCATCATATCCAACACTCGAAGTGTTTTTTAGGTTCATTATTGCTTTTTTTATTTCGGTTTCATTTGTAGGAGCCATAAATATAGACTTTGACGAGGCACTGCTATTATTTTTGAATATGGGAATAGTGGTTTTGGGGATGACTTGGTCTACAAAGAAATCATTGAAGCAGTTTGAAATAGTTTCTGGGTTTGTTGTGATATTATCTTGCCACTTAATTTTGTTTATCGTTGAAGGTTTCGTATTTTGTTGATTTTGTATAATTTTCCATTTTTTGAAGAAATGACTAAGTGACAAATGTCAAAGTGACAAATACCAAAGGGACAAATGACAAAGGTCAAAGTGACAAATGAAGAAATGACAAAGTGACAAATGTCAAAGTGACAAATACCAAAGTGACAAATGAAGAAATGACAAAGTGACAAATGTCAAAGTGACAAATACCAAAGTGACAAATGAAGAAATGACAAAGGTCAAAGTGACAAATACCAAAGTGACTAATGAAGAAATGACAAAGTGACAAAAGTCAAAGTGACAAATACCAAAGTAACAAATGTCAAAATGACAAATTATTTGTATAGTGTAAGACACATCACACCTATAGTACTTTGTCACTTTATCTTATTTTACACACTCATACAAATGTCAAGAAATCGTAACAAAAAACGTATTGTGATAGGGTTCCAAAAGGTATAGCTTGATGTGTGTTCACTTTGTCATTCCACTGTACCATTATATCAAACCCAGTAAAGATTATAAAGAATAATTAATCATGTTTAATTGAAGTAAGTAACTATACCATACCAGTTAAGTAACTAGGTGTACCAACAAAAAGTTTTGTTTAAGTAAATACCTGAAACAAACAAAATAGATTGATTAGTACATAAAACACGTGAAAAAGATAGTTGTCGGGGCTGAACATGCTGTAAATAATATGCAAAATAGAAAATATATCATAATACTACACAAACTTTTCCTTTATCTTAGATGTATCTTTGTATCGAGGTTATCACGTTATCTCAGTAACTATGAAACAAATATATACTACTTTTACGCCGGAAAATATTAGTTTTTCACGGGAAATTATATACCCGAGAATAACATCGTGGTGCGAAGGCTAGTAAAAACAAAAGTGTTATACTTATAGATACTCCCTAAGACCAAATAAAAATTGGGTCTGAGGTTACTCTTCAGTCTTCATATTTAGCAAAATATTGTATTTCCGAAATTCTATCCGACTGTCACACTGTCAGACGATAGATTGGCGCGCCCTCTTACAAATGAAAGTACATAAATAAAACGCCCCGAAGCGACTACTAAATAGATACAAATAAAGGGAATGGAAATACGTAATCATTAGTAGTGCAATGAAGTATTAAATAACGTTTTGTTTAATAGATACCATTATATTGACATGTAAAATATGATGATTACAATGCTTGCAGCCATTCATAAGGTATTTGTTCACTTCCGGAGTAGCTTTCTAAAATCTAATGTCATCCAATACTTAGATCGGTTTAGAGTTGAGTGCTCATTGATCATTATCTCTGATCTCCCGCGATAAACAGTTTAGTGTTACATATTAATTATTCCGACAGCACGCACGTAATCATTGGTAAAAATTCAAAACATGTATAAAAGAAAGATTCTAGATAGCTTGAAGGTGTGTAAGTATAAAATAACCCCTTTGTAAAAAAGCTTACTCGTTTATACGCAGTTAATGTTTCTTCAGTTCTGCACGATGTGATATGTATAGTAGATATTTTAGAAAAAAATAAAAATTGTAAAAACCAATATTTTAAAAGATGTGCTGCTGGTTGTTTCTTGCGCGGCTCCTTTGATAGCCATAGCGCATTACGAAGCGAAGCAAAAATGTTTTGTAAGTACTTATTTGCAATAACTCTAAATTAAAAAGTACACCGCAGAACGGTAACAGTTAGGTGGTTTTTTACCATGGTGACCTTCCTACGTCTGAGACCTTGAGGATCTGATGAGGACCAGGAAAAAGTAAGGGGATCTCCACATTTTTTTTCCATACTTGCTCTGCGGTGTACTCTGAGTAACCCTCGGCGTACCATTGTGGAGATCCCCTTACTTTTTCCTGGTCTTCATCAGATCCTCAAGGTTTCATATGTGGGAAGGTTACTATGTTAATAAACATTTGAGCTCAAACTCGAACCACCTAACTGTTACCGTTCCAGAGATCCCATCATACTCCAACATCCCAAGATTTTAGAACCACTGATCCAATTTTCATCTGACACGGCTAAGAACATTCAGCATATTAGACCTGCGGCGCGGGCGCCTGTAGGCGGGAGGACGCTCTAGGCTTCGGCCTCGCCATGGCTATGCCACAGACAAACACACAAACATACAGACAAAAAAGACAAACTTGTTAAACTTATAACACGCCCTCCCTCAATCGGTCGGGGGTTAAAAAATAATACTGACCAAGTATAGGTACTCCGTCGTATTCTAGGGAAAGCTTTTAAAACGTGTTTGACAGTCGAATGAAAATTGAAATATCCAAAGATTTTGAAGTTTAGCGCTACTAGTAGTTTTCGCTCCATTATCTTTACCTACTTACCTCGCATAAGTACTGTATAAGACAGAAATTAATTTTGTATAAGTATGAATGAATGCCGCATTTATTAAAATGGTAATCTAATTTCTTCGTTGATAATACTTTAGTTGTAGCTTTAAAAATTAAATACCAGATCTATCATTTTATACATAAGTTATATTGGATAATCTTAGTTCGATTCCATAAATTATTATTTTTTAAATTCGAGTATTATGTTGTAGACTTAGATGACGTTATTCAATATGTTTTTTTAGTTTATTCTACGGTTTTGTTTTGCTCTACAAAAAGACCAACCAAAACAGGAACGGAGGCAAACGCAACTAACCCGAACAAACGTAGATCTATAGCCTAAATTTATCATGTTACAACTTACACACGAGTACGTGCCCCTAGGTATACAAGGTGTGACTGAAGAGGAATTCGTAATATGAACCACGTGTGCGCACAAAATGACTGTGAATACTGGTGCTCAATCATAGCCACCCAGGACGACATTCCACATGTTTATTAAACAGCGGCGTAGGGGATTTACAGTGCCTATACATATTTCCCTTATATGCCTATGGATATGGTTTTACAATGCTATAACACAAAAGAAAATCGAGCAGTAAAAGTTAACAACCATTATGTTCTTTCACAGCGACTGAAAATATAAAACTACCGTTTGGTTACTAAGTTACTGTGAAAGGTGGTGTAGATAAGTTACGATTAAGTATACAATTATTATGTGTTGTACTTTAAAAGTTCGTGCTAATAACGTAAAATTTTAGTTTTTTTACCTTCGACGGTAGTGCAATCTGCCTTCTTGGATGAAATGAGTCTATCAAAATCCAGCGTTCACAATGAATAGCAATTATTTCTCCACCTACCTACTTTTTCATTAATTTAACAGAGCACATGCAGAGCAAACTAATTTTGGTATTCGTTGGCTTAACTTTGTAAGTAAATATACTTGAAAATTAACATCGTTCCTTTCTTGATCTGCAAAGGTCACGTTTCACGGCCGCTCCGCATTTTTGGTTCAACCACTCCGTACGAGTATGCCGCTTGCGACTGTAATGCAATGAAATGAATTTGACTAAAATGACGTCACACACCAGCTGTTGAAATCATTAATTTTGCGGACCAATCTGGAATAAATCAGAATATACTATATATCGATCTCAGACAAGGCCTAATGGTGATATAGGATCTGTATGATAGAAACAAATATTTAATATATTACTAGGTAGATTGTAGGTAGGTAGGTGGTAGGTTGTAGGTAGTAGTATATTTGCTTATTGTTTGCTCCATAAACGCTGCGCTAACGTGATTCCACTAAATAGGTCAAACATTTGCAACGTAGTGTTTCCTTTGGTATAAATTACGAACTCCCGCGTATTACCTTGCAGCGTTACGGATTTGTAACTTACTACTATAGTAGGTATGATTTTTTTAAAATAGTAGGGATACTTAATAAAACAGGAGGCGAATAAAATACACATATATGTATTATTAGGTAAGTACCAACTTATTGCCATTACAAACACCCATAAAGAAACTACATATGTATTTTCAATTATTTTGAATCGATATTAAAAATACCCTATCTCTTAATCCGTGCATGACCCATCTTGAATGACCCTAAATTTAACGCAACTACCAATGAAGTAACATGGCTTTCAGAGCCATAAATCATCCTGCATGACATACTGGGTAAATATAAGTATTTTGACTTATACAAGCATAGCAAATGCGCTTATATTCAATTGCTGAGGCTTGACGGAAGCCTCACGTACCGTACCAACTCGTATAAAGTATTTATTAGTTTCCACGAGTACAACCCTTCAGGGCGATGTAGGTTTAGCTGTTATACGAGTACCTAGTTAGTTTACGTAATCAACAACCTCGTAATAAGAAACGTTTTATTAAGTACTTGAGCGAAAGCAAATTCAAATTCAGAGCATGTAGGAAATGTAACAAGATATCAGAAAACGTTGACTGATATGAAACGATCAGAGCCTGGAGGTTGACTTTTACTTGTAAAACCTACCAAAGGAACAGAAATAACTCAAATACATATTGTATATGTATGAGTAAGTCGTTTACTTGTTTATAGAAAGGTGACATCAAAGAAAGCCGACAATAAATATAATGAAGATCTTATAATTATGTACTCTTATATAATGCAATGGTATAGGTCACATAAATCGGCATACTAGCACCAGGATGAATTTCAAAATTCTTGGTATAAGTATTACTAGATTAGAAACATCCATGCATTGATCAGATGTGTATCGAAGGTTTTTGCCAACGAATAAAAAATACCTAGTTAAATCAATTGTATACTTAATTGAACGAGTGAGAATAGAGGCCAAATTCTACACACAAAATGAAATGTTTAAGCATGTATATTATTAGATAATGGTTTAATAATGGCTTAAAAAAACAAATGAAGAGCGCAATATATGTAAAAACAATGCAAAATACCATCTACATCGGACAAAGATTTAGGCACTTAAGACAGATACCTTACTTAGGTGATTTACACGTGGTACTATCGGTGGTACGAGTAATACTATACTATGTAGATAATAATTGCAAAAACAATATAATAACTAATTGTATTTCCATAACTCGCCTGTTCCAATAAACCCGAGGCGCTATCATGCGAGTGAAAGTAATCATTATCATCTGGTTTGCAAGTTCTACCTATATACAGGTTGTAGGCTTACTCATAATGTGTTTTATACGCTTTCGTACGGCTATTAATTTATTATGATCGAAAGCTAAGCAACAGCCGTCCCTGACGTCGTATATTCCCTTTAATTCTAAAATCATAAGTCTCCGCGTGGCTGGTCTATATGTAGAAAGAATCGATAACGCGTTCTATATTTTGCTTCGGGGCGAGTAGCGACATCTGTCGACTAGTGGAGTGAACTAATCTAAGTTGCCACGCCTAGATATACCCTAAGTACCTAATTAAACATATAAACTACCTCTAGCTATATTCACCAGAAAAGTAACTATACCCACCAAAGATAAGTTGTCGTAGCCAGATGGTGCAATTCAGCACTTGACACTTGACGAGGTGCATTGAGTATACCACGAGGTTGTCCAATATCGGTATCGGAGTGAAACTAAGATATTAGGAAATTTTTAAATTCTGCTAGTTAAGTTACAGGTTAGGTTAGGTTACAGGTTACAGTTAGGTTACAGCACACATAAATAATAGTATAGTTACAAAACGTCTAACTTAGATTTGCATTCCCAGGTGATAATCTAATAGAAGCGACGATGACTCAAACACTAGGGCACGAGACTGCGGGGCAAATGTCGCCGGATCGAATCCACTTTTAACCCAATGCGGTGTACCACTACCAGCACTGATAAATGAAAAAAAACGTTTATTTGCGTTCAATAAAATAATAATATAATATAATTAAAGTATGAAAACAAATGGATCCATGTCTCAGCATAATGGCTGACGACGGTGTGTCGTCAGCCGCTGGTATTCCGCCATGGCCCGACATAATACAATAATGGAACACACGGAATAACAAAATTAACAGAAACAGAACAAACACACAACATTTTTTTTATATGGGGACACCAGCGTCCCAGGATTGCTTCGTCAACAGCCAGGAACAAGACTTTGTCAATGCACTACGGGCAAGTGGAGGTAGATCGTCATATTTTCGAGCCAGCGTGAATGAAAAATATTAGCAATGTTTAAACATTATTAATGTTTAAAAATTGGCGATTATTTCATGTTTGAAGTCTTTGCAAAAGGCTAAATCGGAGTGATAAGCATTTGGCTTATGAATGATATAGGCGGGTGAGTATATTGTAGACACTACTGCACCAAGTAAAATGTTGCAATGCCGCAATGCCGCCGCCCCGCCCGACCCCGTCAACCTGTCGCCTCACCTCGCCACAATCGCTAATAGCATAGTAAAGTAAATACAGTATATCGTTTCCAGCCTTACCCTTTCCCTTATGATAATTACATTACCTACACTCGCCGGAATCATTGGAGTGGCACAATTTTATACAAGCATCCAAAAACATTATGATAACGACGATTGTGTGACATTTTTGTCGCATTTTTAGTACCTACAGGTCAACCTATCCTTTCATGATCATCATCATCAGCCTATATTAATGTCCCCACTGTTGGGGCACAGGCCTCCCTTTGCACAAGGGGGTACGGGCCATGATCCACCGAGCGGGCGCAGTGCTGATTGGTGGATTTCACACGCCTTCGGTAACTTTTAATTTCCTCAGACATGCAGGTTTCCTCACAATGTTTTCCTTCACTATTAGAGGAGTCGGTAAATGTACGTAAGTCTTCGAAAAAATCCGAAAAACAAATTGGTACATGGCATTGTATGGTTTCGAACCCGGACCTCCAGCTTGGGAGTCCGGCGTCCTAGCCACTAGACCACCGAAGACCCTAACCTATCCTATATGTTTGAGAAACTGAATATATAATATTGCGCAGGCATACAGTTGGGATTATCTAAAGTTTTTGACAGATAGTAAGGCATACTTAGCCTAGGGTCGACTGTACTGTACTAGGCAAAAAAGAACACGCAACTCAACGGTCAACGTATCCACGTGACCCGCGGGACGACTTTATCTGCCGAATCCTGATTGTGCATTGCGACAGCACTCTGAAATCTTATTCTTCTTAAATTTAAGAGCAAGGCTCTTGTCGGTGTGGTAAACGCCATTGTGTCCTGTCCAAAGGCTTTCCTTTAACATCCTTATACGACGCAACGCCAACCCTTTCTTTGAATTGATCGAAATAATTTATCCTTGGTCTTCCTCGTCCACGCTTTCCTTCAACTTTTCCTTCAATTAGGTTCCTGATGTAATCGTCGTATCGTAAAGGTGGCCCACCATATTTCCTCTTCTATTTTCAATTGTCTTCAGGATGTTTCAGTTTTCTTTCACTCGGAAAGAAGCAGCCGTAAAAACCTAGCGTTTGTATGAAAACATCCTACTTTTCTATGTATACTATGCCGATACCTACCAGCCCCGAGCTAAAGTTCAAGCTGTTCCCTTAATAACGATGTAAGGAGGCCATTTTCTAAGGCACGCTTGCGAAATTCTTATGATATATTGCACACGGTTTAGCTTACTTTACTAGACTTAACGAAAGGGGTTACAATCTAAATACCACTGTATTTCGAGTTAGCTATTTAGAAGTCTGAAAATCGGTGTATTCTCATATGTATATAGTAATACCTACTGAAGGCAATTAATCAAAATTAAAAAGCTATCAAAAAAGAACTATTTAATAAGTACTTTTCGGTTAGGTACATACGAATGTATCAATGTGCGTGTGTCATACATTATATTGGTATCTCTGTGGTCATTATGCGTATTAGTTATTTTTTAGGGATCCGTACCCCGAAGGAGAAAACAGAGCCCTATTGCTGTTGCTCCGTCGTCCGTCCGTCCCTCCGTTTGTCTGTCAAGCGGGTCTAGCGTCTAAACGGCATAAGATACATACTTCGATTTCTATACATACTGTAGATACAGATACGTACTGTATTTCCTTGATCCAAATCCGAATATAGATCTTAAACTTTTGTAAAATGTCGTATACAAGTAATCTTATTAGTTTTCCTATTTCCGTCAGTTTTAGATTAGATCAAAGAAATTAGACAAAAGAAGAAAGAAATTCTATATTATATATAGGAAACCTTTTTGGATTAGATGTTTTCTCCAAGGAATTTCTATATACTAGAAACATTATATCTTTGATCTGTGATTACCTTCTCTCTGAACGTCAAGTTGATACATCGAAAATCTAAAGTTAGGTATAATATACACATAATCCATAAAAATAAATAAAACCAATATCTGAAAAAAAAAATCAAAATCAAGGCATGGCGTTATTTCTGTGTACAAAAGCAATTTTACCGGCCCTGGATTGCTATACAAGGAATACCATAAATATAAAAGCGCGAGGATTGCTGTCGAAACAACTGTATTATTATGAGTTCGGAGATCCACTGCACGTGGTGAAGTTCAGGGAAGAATGGGTGCCTGCTGTGGGCGACCTCGACGTGCTCGTGCGCATGTTAGCAGCTCCGATCAACCCGGCAGATGTTAATACTATACTAGGTATGTCAGAGATCTGACTGACGAGAAAATAAATTACAAAATCCAAAAATATAGATATGAATAATTTCTAGGTACTTCTTTTTTCAGGCAGAAATTATACGTTACCCAAATTACCAACCATCCCAGGCGATGAAGGAGTGGGAGATGTATTAGAAATTGGAAAACTTGTTTCTTGTGTGAAATCTGGCCAAAGAGTGGTGATATCTTCGAAACTGTTAGGTACATGGCGGTATTATGGTGTATACGACGAGCGAGATGTATTTCCAATCTCACGTAATATATGCCTGGCTGAAGCTGCCATGCTATCAGTATCTCCTTGTAGTGCTTACAGGATGCTCAAAGATTTCCTAAACTTACGTCACGGAGAAACTATCGTTCAAACTGCAGCCAATAGCCCCGTTGGACAATGCGTCATTCAGCTGTGCAAGGAGTGGGAAATAAATACGATAAACATTGTATCAAGTCAATGTGAATATGATTCTGTGAAAGATCATCTTCTGAAATTAGGAGCAACTATCGTTTGCACTCTCGAAGAAGCTGAAACCCTTGTACAATGTAACAAATTGGTCTTAAAACCGGTCTTAGCTTTAAACTGTCTAGGAGGTAGATATGAAAATGTCGCATTAAATATGCTTGCGAAGAATGGTGTAATTGTGTACTACGGGTGCGCTTTCGATTTACCGCGTAGAAGGTATATGCGTGAAGATGTACAATTCTGTACATTCCACCTTTCTGATTGGGATCACTTGTCCAAAACACAATTTAATAGAGATGCAATGTACAAAGACATTATAAACTTGATCGTCGCTGGGAAGTTCCAGGCGCCTGTACATGAGCCTGTAGTTCTACAAAATTTTAAACACGCTCTCAAAAACACGGCGCCTCGCGAAGCATTCTGTAAAAAGATTTACTTGTTTGATTTCTCAATACCCTAAATTTCCTAAAAATAATTGTTAAGCGCAGCAACACTTGAATTATAATATTAAAGTTCTGTGGAAAACTGACTGGTGCCGTAAGTACGTACAAAACTCCAAACTAAATCCACAAACAATAAAACAGACAGGGTATGTTACTTTTGTTGGTATTAGACTAATCTAATTTGAGAATCACATATTTTATAATAAGAACTCGTTTCGTCTTTCTCTGAAAAGATTTTATTTTGGTATGCACAGCTTCTACCTTCTACTTATTTAAAATAAACAAGGTGTCATTTGCAAAATGAAGCCATCGACGATGCTAAAATCTATGGACGATCGGTTCTAAAATATTATATATACTCGTACGTATGGAATGGCATCGGAGACATGCGGCAGAAGGTAATCATGGCAGGCGGCACCATTTCAGAAAGTCTATAAATATACTAAGGCATCTCGAATAATATGATTTGGTGTGCCACCAGAATAAAATATAAGTAAGAGAAACTTCACTAAAAGTGAAACTTCACTAAAGATAAATAACATCTCTTTTACAGTAGATTAAGAAAAATTAAGGATACCTACACAACGCAATTAAATCAAACCAGCAGGAGGACTTCATGACAAAGGTGGTGTTATTTAGTTTGGGGTTTGAAACGTACTTTAATATTGATTGAGTTCTTGATTATTTCTAACTTTTTGAACTTCCTATTTATATGTATTATTTGTTTTTGAAAGATTTTTGTGATTTGGTTCAGATAATATTATGAATGTTGTATTATTTATAATAAAATGTTACGCGTGATGGTTTCATGCACTTCCTAATTGCATCATTAGATACTTACCTACCGTTACGGAATCTGATTATTTTCTAACGACGAAAAATATGAAATAATTATTCCTGATAAAAGGTATACACAATGTAACACATAAAATTTAAATATTTGAATTGGCGACAGTACAATAACACGATATATCTGATGGTATTAATAAATATTTCAGTAAAATACTGCACGAATACGACATTTACGATTAACTGTTCACTTGCAACTTGCACTGGCCCACTTTTAGTACCTACTTCATATTATAATAGATTTACGATCGTGACAGTCACATATATTGTAAGTTAAAATAAAACAATAAAACAAGCACATTAACTGTCAAACAGAAACTTTACTAATCCCACGCATTTTATTATCAACAGTATACATACGGTACGGTTGAACCTCGTGATGGATAACTAATGTGAAAACAATATGAAGTTACGAACCTACGCAAATGAATAAAACGATAATTCAAATAATAAATAACCCATTGAAAGAAAGCTGGGAATCGATAAAAATAAATTAGTGAAATCGAAATAAGTTAGTTCAAGGTGAGTGAAAATTGTAGTAAACTAGCAACGAACGACTGTAGCGAATGATATTGTACAGCTGGTCGATGAATACCTGCCTGATTGCTGATTTTCGCCATGATTTTTTATTTCAGCGTTCGTAACGTTAATGTACCGATGTCCAGCAGTCTAATTACTACCGTAAGAGATTTGCAACATTTTCGTTGTAATTTTCAGTGAGCTACAGAAAAAATCCTTGAAACTTTTGAATCCTTCATCAGGTTCAAACTGTCCACTTCCAATTTTCGCTTCATTGTAAGTATGTTTTGTGGTGTGTATCCTCCCTCAGACACCAAGTAGGTCTTACAAGCTTAATGTGAACAATAAATCCATTTTTTTCTTATTTTCGGAATTTTAGTTGTGTTTTATATGTAATATACAGAGCAGACGGCCCCAAAGGCGAGCATGCATGAAACGACGAATGACTGTAGAGGAAGCAAGAGGCATGCCAAGACAAAGATTCGTGGCGCTCCATTATCTCTGCCTACCCCGCAAGGGATATAGCGTTAAGTTATGTATGTATGTTTTTATATGTAGTTACCTAATGTCTCATTAAAACTGCCGACCAATAAACGACCAGCTCTTCAATAGGTACCTTATTAGAACACATTCCTGCCATACTTAATTTACCTCCCAAAGTTACTAAATGTTCTGTCAAAGTGAAACACTACAAAGAAAAATACAATCAAAAATGTTCCCTGTAGTAGCAGTAGTCCAGTAGTTAGAAAAATATTTTTAAGTACCCTAAACTTTGCCTTTTGCTTAGCTGTAGTGCTGTCTCATACATAAACATAAAAGATTTTATACTTAATTTACTCACTTTAAGCAGGAAATGACTTAACTGGCTATCAAACAATTTTATTTCCCGCTTTGAACACATTTCCTTCCAAGGAATCGAATAGATAGATAGGTTGTAAAATCTAAATGGGCAAGGTTTAGACCTGTCTGAGGAACAGGGAACAAGCGTCAGCGACGATAGACACTACTGGATCAGTTTATAAGGTGTACAAGTACAGGTAGATATAGGTCTATTTCACCGCCATCCTTATGTTGTACGTTAGCTAGGCATAAACATTTAAGAATCTAAAACAACAAATCATATAGGAAAAGTAATAAGTAATGCACCCTGGATACCAATTTAACCTATAATATTAAATTCTAATTTAAAATTTCGGCATATTCGTAAGATTAGAAGCTTCGGTTTTGAATACTGTGCTATGCGAATAGGTTTCATAATTGGGATATTGTGAGCAGTAATCAATCTAAAACGAGTATAACTTGCGTAACCTCGCCTCTGCTTCAAATATAGACCGAGTTATATCATTATCACAGGTTTCAGTTATCAGCGGTAGGTACCTGGAATGAACCGGTCATAACGTTCATTCGTCGTATTTCGTGTTTATTTAGTTTTCTACGGTTGAACGCAAGGTGCAACGTTACGACTCGATTTTCATAAAAATCATTTTATACATTCGTATTCGTACAATATTTTACTGAAATAGTATTATTACCATCAGGTCAATCGTGTTGGTGTATTGTAGCCAAATTAAAAAAATATTGCAATCTTTTTCATTAAAAGGTTTATTTATGCACTTGAAGGTTTTCATACAAATATTCAAAGTTGAAAATTAATTATAATAAAGGTTCTATAAAGTGTAGATTTTGTATTAGCGACAATAAAACAGCAAGATTTAGTATCAATATCATTATGTGAACTTTTTCCAAGCAAAGCGAAGTAATTTTTGACATTCTGCAACGGAGTCCACCAAAGAATTGTCTTCCCCTTTATCGGCGTCGCGCGTTTAAATAAATGTAGAACAATTCTCATTATGATAGTAAATGAAGACCCACCAGATTTCGCCCCAAGTTATAGCGAGTCATTACCATGAACGGAAACTGTGATTTCTCGTCTCATGTACACACGGCGGCGTCGCGCGCGTCGTTAAAGGTAAATTACCTCACTTCGTTGTGTAGTCCAGCCTGAATGTGTATTGAGGCTATGTGCTGAATACCAATCAGAGTATTAGAATCCTGGAATACACAGGATATAGGTACTGTAAGAAAAAGCTCGCCTCTTTCAAGGGGTAAAAGTAACTTGGATACCTTTGAACAACTGTGTTCGGAATTCGCATATATAAAGCGCAGACTTTTCATATAAATCGATTATTCGAGCTTACCGTTTCTACAAACTGAAATGTTTCTACACTGAAATAAACGGTTGAAGTCAATTGGATAGTTTTCTCGATTAGAGTCCTAAAATAGCCATAAAGAAATGTATTATTGGTATACACACCGTTATTCGGTAACTCCGTACGAGGCGTCATCGACAAAGCACCATAAACCAAAGTGCTCCGGTAATAAACAACATTTAGAAGTCCGCTCAAAATAGTCAGGACTCACAAGCCATAGCTATGACTGTAAAGTTCAACTTTATATATCGTACAATAAAGTGTGAGTATTACTTTATTATTTTTAATGAAAATGATCATTGCCACAAGATCCATCAAATGAAGAATTTTTATAGGTGAATAAAGTTCCCATACGTTCGTTTACGAACAATTATATGACGCCAATTAACTGCAAAGAATACTAAAACGTATTAGTACCTTCATTTCATTACTAGAAAGTTTAGATCTCCCAACTTCTGAAAGGTTATGTTGGTTTAATATTTGCCGATAAATATAAAACAAAATTCATCCTTCGAAATTAGTATAATAAAATTATAAACTTCATCACACTCAGAAAGGCGAAATTGTGTAAGTAATTACATATATTTATTTCAACTTGCGACGAAATTGTATGTGTAGAAATATTAAGAAGAGATAATCCGCACACTAGCGCCGCCAATCGGAAAAAAATACATATTTGTTACAATTCCTAAAGTTATGGTACGCATTTCTTTTCAATTTTTTGCGCATTTTTTTAATCCGTGGCTTTAAGAATTCAATGCTAGCCTAAGAACTTACTTATTCTGTCGAAGACACGTCAAGATTTTTTTAAAATATATATTCCAAGTTAAATAAAAGCTAACAAGTTTGTATTTTATTTCGATTGGTGGCGCTATTTTTCGTGTTGTCTCTCCTTAATCCAACCATAAAATCTATATGTTCCGTAGTAAAAAGATGCCAATAAAAATAAAACATGATAACCACTTCGTAACAAGAGTCACCCATAATTGTATTGTATATGTCGATCACATAAAAACACCGTGACTGATTCAATACACTTAGAGCAATCATTCAATGGGATCGATTCCACGGTGTCGTGAGAGCATTCGTGTCGACAAACATTATGCCACAGACGCCGGTAGCCGGCCAGATAAGAAATGTAGGTTACACCTTTGCTATTCAACTATTTCGAGAGAAAAAAGCAAACATTGTGTATACTGGTACTGTTTCTACTAAATAGAACGTTTCAATTAAGACAAAGTGTAAAATGAAAGCTATTTGGGCCCAAACAAACTGATATATTGTTAGGCTACGAAGCCGTGTGTTTAGGTGCTTCGCCATTCGACCGGACTAACCAACCCGATGAGACGAGGCGAAAATACCGGATAGACCCCAATGGCCTAATGTCATTTTATCTGCACATTGCCTTGTGTTGTGTGTGTGACCTAACCGATTTCCCTTTCCCAAGTTTTTATATCGATATATAAGAAACGGAGTAAATAAGGAAGAAAATTATAAACCACATGCCAGCCAAGGCTATTAAAGAATTGTCTAGGCGACTTCCTTCATACTGTCTTCAGACTCGTCTACAAGCAGGAAAATAGAGGTAAGCTTGCTGGATTAAATGCTGTCAACTTAGATTAATAGTAGATACCAACTATCACATGTATATTGGATGATAACTTTCAATTTATTTGCATTTCTGACACTAGTACGAAGTCAACTTCACTTTCAAATCCTAAAAGAAGGTGTAAGAAAAAGTCCGGAGCAATTGAATTCTTCATTCCATATCTTCATTTAAGATTCACTTAACTAGGCGCTTATCCTTAAATAAATAAATATAGTAATTATGTATATTTCGGGAAAAAGAATCACTCACTTGTTCGATATCAGAATCATACATAACAAACAGTTTTTAAAAGTGTAATATTACGATTACATAAACATATTGACACTTGAAGGTATCTAAGTCCACAGAAATAGGATCTCTATGTTGATATGTTGTCGATTGTTGAATCACGCTGATTAAATACGTAGAATACGAGAATTGTCCATACGAGTAGTTAGGTATTTATTTGATAAAGTCACTATTAACTTGTTATTTACAATAATATTCTACGAACATTTGAACTAAAAAATTGTAGAAAGTAAACTAGGTGCCTTCTAAAGAATAAATCATTACAAATTCGAAAAGTCTAAATCGCGAACCGAAGACGAATAATGCCAATTCTTTGTGCTACTTACGCCAATCTTCATAATTCTATATGATTGTGCTCACTGTTTGGACTGCCTTAATTCTTATCTATATTAGTAGAAAGTGTTCGTAATGTAGGTCAGTGTTTCAGAATGGTTTTTGGGATAGATAAGTACATACGTACTACTGATTTCATTTAATTCATCGTTGTCGTTAATTCTACCATTTAGTTCTTATACCAGTGCTTTTATATTGATAGTTGTTAAAATACCTATTAATACTCTAACATATTGATCTTCAGATTTTAGAACACTTTATGATGATTTGGATTTTATTGCGTACGTGGACCACTTAGAACAATATTTGAATACCTATCTGGGTACTACTTCGAAAAGAAGGAATTTCAAGAAATGTATTTATTTATTAATTCTAAATATGCAGGAATTCCCGAGAAATATGCTTTCAAAGTTGAAGACAGATGTATATTAGGCACGCCGAAAGACATATACGAGTATTATTCATAATTTAATTGATATGATAACATAATCCTCCATACCTTCAAACAACTAATACGAGTAATGAGCTGCATATTCGCATTCAAATTATTAATGTCACAGTTTCCAATTACCTTAAAGGCTGTATTTTATACAAACAATCACATAAACAAGAATCAATAACCTATTAGTCTACAGAACAGAGCCATAACAGCACAGTTGTATACCTAGTGGCTATTAAATAGACAACATGCAGATGATTTGTTTTATGATATTCATATTCTATTCTCGACCTTTGGAATCCTACCTGTAGGTAAGAGTATATAAATATAGATAGTGACGAGTAGATACCTCTACTTGAATGTGATGATGTGTAATTTTAATTTAAAAAATATAAATGATAGTGTATATAAACAAAGGCACATATATAGATATGTACTCTCTTGAATGTGATGAGATGTGTGATTGTAATAAAAAATGTTCTGTAAATTATACCTTCTTATCTGTACGTAACTCGAATTTGTGGAGTATACACCCTGAAAATATTTCGCCGTAGTATCAAAAAAGCTTCTTTGCAATTTGAACGTAAGATATCTATAAAAACCGCATTTTATTATCAAAGAACATTTAGAGAAAATTATAGTTATGTTTCAAAAAAATCAAGATTTGTATTTTACACACACAAATCAATGAGAAGTTAAAATAGAGAATAACAAAACATGTGAGTTGTACATACGGATACGAGGGTCGAGGTAACAGCCGACAATTAACAAGTAAGGTGCAGCTGACCGAAATCGGTCGACTTGCTAATTTCACTTTCTTCTACGCACGCGGAAACCAGATCAAACGTTTCTACGGTCAACAAAATTAATGAACACAATACTTACCTACTAATAGTTACGTTAAATATGGGTGCCAATTGCGTTCAATAGTGTCAAGAAATATTTTTTAGTCTAATCAGAGGCACGTACTGAAACCATGAAAGCGATAATTATAATTTATTACGGGTTCACGGCTACAATCGAAACAGAGGAAAATATGAGTTATGTAACCGCCTGTGAAAACGAAAGTTGATTATGCATTCTAAAACCCTTAACGGTAGGTTTTGACGCCCCCTCAATATTGAATGGACGACGAAAGTAAAGTTCGGATACTCGACCGATTCTATCAGCGCATCAAAGGCGTTTCAAGGCACCCGACAAACTTTTACTATGCATAATAGAAAGGCAAAGGTTTCTTTAAGTACGACATTAAAATTGTTTTGTAAAGTCAAATTAGATTACTTCGTTTCGTCAACAATGTTGTAGGTTGAAGTCATACTGAAGCTGATAACGATGCCGTTGCTCGAGCATAATTATGTCGACATTATTATGAGTTGAGCTAAACTTAATGTATAAGCAGGCACTTTTAGGCTGTCGATGCTGATACCGCCTTCGGTGTAACTCCAGCCTTACTGCGAGCAATATGGCGATTGCGGGCCGGCCACGACCTCATGCTGTGAACAATATCCTAGCGAAAATTATTTAGAGCCGGATTCACTTTCGCTCTCATAAATAGTCAACTGATGGTTACGACAGATTAGCTGAAAGAATGTGGGAAATTGATGGCCTACGCGAATATTCTCGACGTTAAATTATTTATTTAGTAAACGTGCCCGAGATCCGTCCGTCTTTCACATTTGACCTTCCAGTTTAGTCAAGTAACTCACGTGAAGACCTAGGCTATAGAGACTTGAACGAATTGATACCCAAATCTGTTTACTTATAGTCGGTATTGGTAAAGCAGATTTGAATATTTTGTAGATTTTACTACATCAGCAGTTAAGTTACTCTATATAGATCTGTAGAACCCAATGAAATTCGTCCAAGAAACATAAGATGTTGATTCCATACTAATATTTCTACCTTAGAGGTCCTGTTTTATGATGGCGTAATTTTCATACTTGGAATTACGGAACCGTAGAATATATGGAAGTATAACAGCTTTATTTTACATGACCCAGCTAGGTTTTTGGAATGGTCTGTCTTACCGTGGACGACAGTAGTCCACATTTTAGTTTGCGACTATTCATCCGTCGTGAATGCACGATCTACGTAAGAAAACATATAATTATTTTCGTGGCAAGAATTATTTTCTTATCCAGTGAAAGCAATGGAGGTAGGTATCTCAGACTTTCCAGTGGTTTCGAAGTTGGACATCTTCACCGCATTGTACGTTTATGTCAAACGATACATTGTCTACGGATTTCTCCATACCCATACTTCGGACCATTGTGTTTATTTATTTAAAGGACAAGTCCTATTTTCTGTAATGTATACGATTGATTTTCAATAATATACAAAGGTTATATTTACAAACAGAAGGAAACTCCGAGAGCGCATTTTTTATTTTAAAGCTGGTCGCTACATATAGTTCGAAACCAGTACTCCATGATCTATCGCACACTTACACTAACTTCTACTTTTCTGGCATAGATAGTATCACGTAATAGATACCTTCAGGTACTAATAATTATGAATAGGCGGTAATGAACACGTCTCTCAACATGCGCGTGCTATCTACGAAGATCACGTGGATATCTGCAGCATTTCTACTTATCGGTTCCTATTGATGCAGCGCTTCTCCAAGTTCAAATTCATAATTCGTGATAATATGCATCTAAGTATTCGCATATACTTAACTGCACATCAATCTACTGTGCCGCTAAGAATAAGATATAAGTACAAAAACAATTATGAACTGTTATTTGGTCATTGTAAGGTGGTCAACATATTTGATAAAGTTAAAATCGTTATCGTATCACAAAACTACCACAGGATTCCATTGCTAGACAAGAGACAAAGACCCCAGAACCTACGAATTCAGCCACACTTACCTACATTTACCTTACCTCCCATTCAAAATGTTTACGGCGAAAGAAATAGTAATTACTTGTTACCATACATATTAAATGATCTCCCCACTGAAACGATTGAAAAAATTAATAATAAAAACCCTAAGTATGTACAAAATTATCTTAAAAACCTATTACTAAAAACATTCACTGATGATAATACCTAATATTAATAAGATTGTATTTGTTTGTAATATTATATAAATAACCCAATTACTTTTTTTTTTTAAGGTATTATATTATAGATATGCATTTAATGTAATAAAGCCGCTGCTGGCGAGCTCTTGTAGACGCATAATCTTTTGTAATTAAGATTAAGTCTGCAACATGTGTGTATAATTATAATTTTTTTTAATGAAATAAACCGATTTAATTTTTAATTTTTTAATTTTTAATTTTTTTTTATATCAAAGGGCAGAGAAATTGACGTTTCATTGCACCTACTCGTACAGATGTACGAATAAGCTTTTTTTTTCCTTGTGTAGATACACAAGGAAAATAAAACTTATTCGTCGCGAGAAGGCGTGTTTTTTTTATATTTATTTATTACAAAATCTACAAGCCTTAAATTTTTAAACAAAAGAAGTCCATTACAGATATATACAGATTTCCTATTTTAAAATAAAGCTTACAGGGAGAAATAAGGAGAAATAAGAGAGAAATAAAATTTTCCAACTATAAAGACGAAGTAACCTCAGAAACTATTAAGTCAATCAATGTTTTACTGACACGTAGTCTAGTCATTGCCAAACAACTAATGCCTATAACAGTTCATGGTTAATTAAGTACTTACACGATTATCATTTTTGTGATGCAAGTCCACGAGGCAAAAGAATCGTGCCAAGATAGATCGTGTCGCTCTATTCTTTCTGCCTACTCCCAAGGGACATTGCGTAAAGGTATGTATGTAAGTTGGTAAGTCGCCGAGATGGAAAGAGAGATTATTATAAAATCAGTAAACTATGAGTAATAATTATTTATATACTGATACAATAGACAAAATATAGTCAGTCAACAAAGTATAGTAAGTGATTTTACTACTGATTGAAACTTTACATGAGTGAAAACTATCGTAACAGAAGATATGTTATTTGACCAACAAAGGTTGGTAAGCAAAGTAAGTATCGTACGAAGTAGTGGCTTGACAAGTATCAGCACGTATTGTCAGCACATGCGCCATTGATGCCCTGCTCTTGCGCACAACACTTGTCAATCACCTGCTACACAAGATGGCGACTACAAAAAATATCTGGATAAGGCCATTCGACAACAATTTATTTTCGAACTTACACATTATTTTATACTGAATTACGAGTACGAGTATAAGTTCTTACATTATAAAACGTTACTTTAGTCTATTCCGTTTACGAGCCAGAAATAAATAATAGACGGTTTGACGGAAGACTTGACTTCAGTAACACGAGGAGTTACAGTCGTGGACTTTTCATGCAGTCTGAAACTAAATACAGCAATAAACAGACAGGTAAATAAAGCTGCACCATCGTCTAACTTTACTCCCACAGAATGGTCTCTTCCAGGCAGCAGTATTGCTGTGAAATGATACTTCAGACAGCTGTTTGAAATTTTGAATGGAGAATGAGCGGCCCACGTTTCCACGGCCTCGAAAGCAAAAAAAACTGGTGGTCATTCAGGCGTGAATGAGTCGACTAAGTCGTCTCTATTTATAGTCAACTAAGGGTCAAAGTGGGACCAGCAGTGAGACAATCTATAGGCTATTAAAAAAAATTGTCAAAGAGATCTATATAATATAGTAATAGCTAATAAAACAATAAGCTACGAGTACCTTACGGTTCAGCTAATGTAACAAGTTGTTGAACCCTTCAACCAAAAAACGAGTGTTATATGTCTTTTTATCTGTGGCATCATGATCTCACCAACCGATGATTCGATTTGGATGCAGTTTATTAACATTGAAGTAATTTAGATAAATGATTTTATGGGAAAGTTATCTTACGCTAAAATAATTAGTTTCATAAGTTGAAAAGTAATAAATTCTTCCTCACTGACTCCAAAGATTAATTCCATATTATATTAGATTTAGGTAAGATTCCCTATACAAAATAACTCAATCTTCTTATGGAAGTATAGAATAGAATACACTTTAATACAAAATAGATAGAATAAACTTTTGTATTAAGTTAATTGGTTCTTAAATAAACTATAAAATTGTTAAATGTACCTAGCTAGTAGATGTAATTACTATCATAAACATTTACTTATAATTAAAGGCTCAAAATTAATTAAATTATGTGAAATAAACGTTGTTTTTGCAATAAAAGTATTATCGACACCTATTTCAGTTGCCCTATTTCCCGTGCAGTTTTCCCATGCTTTCCCGTGCTTGTATAACCGGTTCACTCTTATTATAACGATCTATGTTCAGATAAGTGATTAAATACCACTCCGGCTAGCTGGTATGGCACAAATGTAAAATTGATTCATTCCTAATAAGCCGATAATATTATAGCTAATTCTAGCAGAGAAATATATCGTCATTGAATTTAATAATATAACAAAGGTTCTTACTTTAATCCATTAAGGAAAAGAAAGGATAATATAGATGCTACAGCTACCAGCAGAAATACAAAAGTGTTGAGCACCGGATTGGAGAAATCGAAACTATCTTTTAGGGAATTACATTATTTGAATAACTCAGTAATGGACTACAGTACTTACTTTCGATTCCACCTTTAGCCCTGGATACGAGTATATCGTTTACTAACTTTCTGAACATACCGGCATGATGTAAAGTTTTCAACCGGCATGTTTTAACTGCAGTTCCTCATTTACGTCTCAAGCACCGCTATCCGTTGCTATGAAGTTTAAAAACGAAGCACTAACTGCTTTAATGCACCTCCAAGTCGCTATAAAAGGTCGGCACACACGATAATAGACGTTAATTAGAGATTTCACACAGTCCTCGGTTAACCGGTATAAATACTGTGTTACCAGTTTCAAGAGAGTCGTTTAGTGTGACATCACTGGTGGGTGACACATTTACCGGTTGTCCATATTTAGTTGCAGCTAGTTATTGAAGGCAAAATGGTTGTGTACCGTTCCGTGTACTAATGTACTTACTTACAATGTGTAATCATTTATTACGAATCAATTATAAAATGTCTTATAATGCCTGATGGACGACATAGCCGGGGTTGCAGGGGAAGACGTGGATGAGGCTAGCACTGGGCCGAGAGGAACGGCACGAAACGGAGGAGGCTTATGCCCTGCAGTGGGCGGATACGACCTGTAAAGCATGATGATGAAATAGAAAATGTAAGTACCATCTGTCACAAAGTATTTGGATACATTAAAAAATTTCGCGAAGCACAAGTTTTCTTCTAATTCGTACCAACCAACAAGGAGGGACTAGGTTAATCTTTGTGTGAAGTTTTCGGCAATAAAAATTAACTTGCCAGCGGACAGTGCTGCGGAACGGCCATGCCCAACATATAACACAACCAACCAAACCATGATGCATCGTGCTGCTGCTGGTCCTTATGATTTTAAAACTAATTGATTTTTTAATTAATAAATACCATGACAGTGTTATTATATAGGTATCAAATAAAACTAGGATACCAGCGACACTATCACAAATCTAAATCGGAGGAGGAAGGATGTTCAATCTTTAACAGCATAATTTACATACCACGCCGCAGAAACGTACACTTTCGCTTCATTAAACCGGATGCATTAAACACGTTTAATCTATATCAATTCCGGAAAATATATAGCAACTCCTATAAGTAAGCAGTAGTATGCAAGGTGTTAGTGTCGAGTGCGAATACTTTTTAAGGGGTGAAAGTAATCATAAATGTAAACAAACCATAGAAAAAAAATCTTAGTTCGCAAAAACAAAATTCGAAATTACATACACATTGGTCAGTTAAGGTAACAATTAAATATAAACAAATAAACAATTAAATAAGGGATATTTAAAAAAAAAGATGTATTCCGGATTGGACCTCAAAGATTTGATTTTTCGCGAAACTTGTATGGAATGTTATTCAATCGTTTGTCGAGAGTCGAAAGCAAATCTACATTCACCACTATGCTAAGTACTCTGGAGATGCGCCTGCGTCTTCACTAATTACCTACAGGAAAGGGGTGGAGCGTCGGTGGCGTAGTGGCTAGGGCACCGGACTCCCATGCGGGAGGGGAGTTAAGGGTTCGAAACCATGCAATATCATGTACCAATGCGTTTTCGATTTTTTCGAAGATTTAAGTACATTTACCGACTGCTCTAAAGGTGAAGGAAAACATTGTGTGGAAACCTGCATGTCTGAGGAAAACAGTTATCTGCAGGCATGTGAAACCGCAGGCCCGCACGGTGGATCCTAAACCCCCTTGTGCAAAGGAGGCTTGTCTACCCACAAACGTCAAATTATGTGCCCCAACAGTGGGGACTTAATACGCTGATGATGATGAAAGGGTAATTACAAACCAAAGCAAATTACATCGCGGTGCGCATCACAATACCTAGTAGTCGAGTCGGTAATGCCCACATAAATCAAGAAAGAAAGTGAAGTAACCTTTGTCTCGAACTGACCTCTGCAACATCGGTGCATTATTAAATGTAATCGTCGTAATAATCGTAACTGATTGGGACAATTAATGACTACAAGCTATTATTCATATTATTTATTCGGGAAGTCATTCACAAGTCACAAACTCATGTGATGAGCTAACACACATATACTCGTAGGAACAACATCCTATATAAAACGTTTATAATAACCTATTAAACAGATTTTAATTACAATACTATTAAAATTTCATTACCGCCAACCAAGTCAAACAAAACTTGTTTAGAGGGACTTAATTAAACCTTTGAACTCAAATAATGAAGGTACGAGTACTAAGTCAGTTATACGAATAAGAATTTATGTATCTGCGACCGTGATTCCGAAGATAACTATGGTGGAGATTACAATCATACAATAATTAAACAATAATTTAAACCTCGTTGCATTCATGGACAACGAAACGAGAAATTCAAATAGCTACAGACAAGGAAAGAATCTCCAAGAAACGTCACCAGGTTGAACGGATAGTTATAATAGATCTTTCCCCCTTAGGTACAACATCACGACTCGGCTTCCAGACAAATGATTTTACACATTTATTACATTTACTGAAATAATATGAATATTAGGTCAATCATGCGTTAATACGAGTACTGTCGCGAATGTACGTAGATACTATGATTAATTAACAACTTTAAATTTTCAAGAGCATAAAAAAACTTTATAGAATTTAAATCAGAAAAACAGACATGTTGGTTAAGAAATTAATGAATATTTTCAGAGTAATGGAAAACAAACCTGCTCATAAATAAAAATAAGCTCAGTGCACCGGAAAAGGGCGCGACTGTTGAACTTTTGGCAAAGGGCGACGTGCGTGCGCAACTAGCCAACTAAGCAAGCGCTCGCATCGTTGATTTGCGAGCGGACATTCGGACATGCGTACTATGACTCACCGGCACAGGGGATTTGATGGACATCGGCGTGGTTTGAATACACAAATTCATTATATTTAGCTGTTCGACAGAGCAGTCCCCTTCTCAGAATATATAATGTGGCAAAAGTGCTTCAAAAACGTACTCTAAGCCCTTTAGAAAGAAATGTCATTAGACTTAAGATAGACGGAATTTTAAGGGGTTATGTTGAACGTTCATGCTGTCACGGCGTGTTCGGCCTATTTTATTGTTTAAAAACGTAATTTTTTCATAAAACTAGTGTATTTTACCTATAAATCGCCCGTGATAGATAAGTGAACGTTAAATAAGACAGTGAAATGGGAGTGAAAAACTACAGATGGTGTGAATTCGGCAACTTAACCTCCAATTGCACTTGGAATGCAAGGCACAAGGCATACCTGATGCATACGACTCTCCCATAATCTCGGTGTTGGTAAACTGTGTTTCTCAAAACAGACGCCAAAACGTTCGAATGATTTTCAAGATCCTAACACGGTCATTGGCCAAATTGCAGTGTATACACAAGCAGATAGGTGCTTTTCCAATTAAAAAACTGCTCAAAGGTTAGAGGATTCAGACTGCTGCAAAACGGATGGAATCCATCTCTGATCTGGAGTATTGTGGTGGATCACTCATAAGCTTTTAGTACCTTAGTTGGAGTGGTCAATATAGAATATTAGTATGTTCATTAAAACATTACCAATGGTTTTTTAAAGCAGCTATGCTTTTGGCATTGAGTAATGCTGGTAAAGACGTTTACGTTTACCTTCAAAGTCATTGAACCACTTAATATTAATATAAAAATATTATTAAATTGTAAGAATTAAAGGAAGTGGTTGCTTGTCAGTCTCAACATCCTGTATTGTGCAAAACTTGGCTTAATAAAGCATTTAGTATGAAAATCGTGTCCCGCCTTGATGACTACAATAAGAGTCAAGCAACTGAACCTATGATTTCTGAAACTGCGTTCGTTTGAAGACTAATTGTTATGGTTGTTGATCGTACTTACGCTAAATTGATTTTATATACATATTTCCTTCTATTCTCATATAAAAGGTAGTCGTAATTTATCTTTATTACCGAGACAAGGTTTAAAAATTCAATTACATTGTCCAAAATAATAATGACAAATGGACAGGTGCTCATTAATAATGAATTAATAGTCCTGCTGTATGTAAGTAGGTATTCGTTAATATTCGGAATGTGTGTACGTACATAAATTACTAAAAATGTAAAGTAAAGTAAAATACACTATATTGCACAAATAGAAAACAACAAATAAGAGTTGTTGTTTTTAGTTGAAGTTTGTCTGGAAGACACCGCTTTCAGCGATAAGACCGCCTAGATTGAATTAATCGTTTTGTACGCATTGTATCACACTAATTTTGTGCAAAAAAGTGTATTCATTCATTCATTCAATAAGAGATAGAAAAGGAAATAGTGAAGTACAATTTAGGCGGCCTTATCGCTAAGAGCGATCTCTTCCAGGCAACCTTCGGTCAGAGGAAATTATTTCGAGAAAGAGGTAGTAGGTGTGCATGGTTTATGGAAAACGTTACATAAGAGAATTTTATTTACAACAATAACATATAAATACCAAGGTAATTAATTACCATACTATACTTACTTAAAAAGAATACTCGAGTAATATAATATAATCAGTATTAAAATCGGGTAATAATCGATTCCTATCGAATATTGTAGGGTCCTATAATTACGATAGAGCGCTCGCCGGGAGGGGCGTATCAGGATATTGTGAAGCGTGACCCTACGCCGAGATAAAAAATTACCGCAGCATAAAGGGATTATTACAGTACAGAGTACAGCACATGGGAGTTCGAAATGTGAGCCACAATGTATTTGTAATCACTGAATTACATACTGCGAGATGCACGCATGGACTGGTTTTTATATTCAACTCTTATTAAATTGCCATTATTTAACATTAGGAAGACAGCACAAGCTATTCTGTAGGACCCTGTCGCAATAAGTTTTTGTTATGATGTGTGTGTGTGTGTGTATGTGTGAGTGTTAAATAAATTAAAGCGAAAAATTCTAAAGGGTTTTAGCTTGATGTGTAACTGTAACTGTGTAACTTGTAGATCTGTCGTATCTACTGGTGAAGTAATGTATTATTATTACAGTACCTACTATATGGATATTATGAATAAAGCAATAATAACCTTACTAGCGGTCGGTCCGGTGACCGCTAGTGACATATTTCATCTGAGCTCCTCCGTGCCAGAGGACGTTAAGCAGTCGGTCCTGTTGTCGTTCGACAGCAGTCGTTACGCCATGTCAGAGGCCTACGGGCGGCCTGAACAACTCTGACAATACGTTGGCCACTAACCATACTATAAGCTAACTATAAGAACTTAGCTGTTCTGTAATATGTGTACGAGTTAGAATAATAAAGTATTATATAATAATATGTTATTTTATTAAATTATTAATATTTGAGGGTAGTATCTATTTCATACGCCTTTTGCACCCGTATATTATATATTTTATAATTTTTCCATCACCTGAAGGTTGCCTGGAAGATATCGCTTAAAGCGACAAGGCCGCCTTCTGCACATTGTATTGTACCTCTCTTTATGTTGTATGTTTTGTTTATGTCCCGGGTGTGCAATACAGTATATTTGTATTTGTATGTTCATATGAATGTATTCAAGTAATTTTGTTTAGCTTATGTACAATTTTGTTCTTGTGTTAAGAATTAAGAATTTATTAGTATCTGCATATATATTTTTTTCTTCGTTTTACATAATTTGTACACGTATGTATCAATACTTATCGTACTAAATTTGTCTACGTTAGAAGGTCTACGTACGTCAAATTACTTGTAATATTTGTCTACGTTAGAAGGTCTACGTACGTCAAATTACATGTAAAATTTGTCTACGTTAGAAGGTTTACGTACGTCAAATTACATGTAAAATTTGTCTACGTTAGAAGGTCTACGTACGTCAAATTACTTGTAAAATTTGTCTACTTTAGAAGGTCTACGTACGTCAAATTACTTGTAAAATTTGTCTACGTTAGAAGGTCTACGTACGTCAAATTACTTGTAAAATTTGTCTACTTTAGAAGGTCTACGTACGTCAAATTACTTGTAAAATTTGTCTACGTACGTCAAATTACTTGTAAAATTTGTCTACGTTAGAAGGTCTACGTACGTCAAATTACTTGTAAAATTTGTCTGCGTTAGAAGGTCTACGTACGTCAAATTACTTGTAAAATTTGTCTACGTTAGAAGGTCTACGTACGTCAAATTACTTGTAAAATTGTCTTTTATAATTTGTGTGTGTGTGTGCAAATAAATAAAGTATAAGATATACGAGTACGTTTCTATTTTGTGATGAGTGTGCCGCATGTTATGTACATTATGTACGCGTACGTGTATATTCATTAATTCACTAGTAACACAATAACTAATCATATTGAGAGGAGACGCTCAAACAAAAAGAATAACATCGACCTTACGATGAACATTACTACTTAATTTTTCATTCGCTAAGTTTTTCAATGCGCTAGCTTCATTGTCTGTTCTTAGTTAAAGGTTTTTTTTGTCTGGAGATTTACGATTTCCGTGCTGTAAGTAACCAGTTAGATATGAATTCATGCATAAATGCAAACTTAATTATGTTACCGTGAATATCGTGTGTTATTTATACAATATTGTTTTTTTTTGCAGTATATAACAATATATTTATATTTTGTACTGCAAAAAAACATTGTTGTATAAATAATACTAAAATCATTTCTGAAATGTATTTACATTTAGTGCTGTTTAGTTACAGGACAGTTTGGAACAAATAACTTTAGAAAGAACGCTTTACACATTTGATTTCTGTGGCTTACACAGAAATATCTTGATAAATCCAGAACCAACGAATGTATTGTGGTTGTAAGACGTACAATAGTATTTTATGCAACTGACACGTAATTACAGCCATTGTAAAATGAGTTTTCAGTTTTTGAAACGAGCGTAGCGAGTATAAAAATAGAAAAAACTGAATTTTACAATGGCTAATTACGTGCAGTTGCATACATTACTTTTTCTACGACAATAAAATATCTAAACCATTGTGAAGCGTCCAACACGCCATGACAGCTCGTCAAAACTCCGTCGACAACAGTGCGTGGTCCAAGTTGTCGTCTAGGGTCGATGGCTTAATTATTTTTTTCAAATTAATGTACGTAACAATTTTTTTTCATAAACTACTAATATTGTATCAAATTTCATGAAACTAATTGAGTTGACGGTATCATAATGTAAGTTCGCGGTGTCGTAATGAATATTACGACGTATTATTATTATTACGTAACGACCCTTAGAAATGAAGTAGTTTGTGTTGCTGATTGTAGTTTCACACTGAACAAATTACCAAAATTATTAAAATATCAAATTTCAATAATGACGGAATAGAAATGGAGGCAGTATCCAGTGGAAATTGTCGGCACCACGATAGTGCAATATCAAGAGCAGCCGATAATTTACGTCGATGAGTCGGAGCCGAATCAAAGCCGATCGTGACCGAGGCTCTAACTGAGGAAATACACGTAATAGACTGCGGCGTCGAACGCCCTACAATCTTAGATTTATTCCCAAGGGCTAGGTTAAGCGTCGTGATAAAATTTCCATCAGAATATACAGAAAGGTAGACAATCAAATTTTAAATTACTTAGTTTAGTTACCGTGTTTATTTACGTTAAAAACAGCTCCCAAAAGCTGTTTAAACAATGCTGCTTATCTGTTATGAAAACATTTCCTATCAGAAGCAATGAGGTAAGTACTCGTAAAATTTCAATAAGAGAAATCATTAGAAACTGACTAAAAGTCCAAATATATCAATATACATCTACGGCAAACGCTCACGATTCTCAATATTTTGTAGTGTTCGTGACGAAGGGGTCAAGGAGCGGGCACAAATAGCTGCTGATGTGACTCTTTAAGCCTAGAATTTCAATCTATGCCTAGGTCAAACTCTCTAGGGCACCGTTTAACTTAGACGAAGAAAGGAAAAACAATACTTTACAGTCTGATAATTCTGAACAAAAGACTATTTGTACCTATAAATTTTCCTGATAGAAGGTGAAAACGCGCATGGTAATAAACCCAGATTTATACGCAAATAAAATACACGAGAACTAGGAAAGTACTTGCGATAGAAATCACTGAGATGAACTAAAATGATGACGATGACTGCGTCTAAACCAGTTAAGTAAGTATGGTATTAAGAAATAATTATAACCAATTTGAAACTATACGTCCAGAGGTTGATCAAAAAGCCTGACCTGTGTGTTTTATGACTAAGCTAACTACAACTTTCTCCATACAATTTTAACCTTCTTTAGGGATTTAACGCTGAATTGCAAACTGTTTATCTATTACAATCACGCAATAGAACTGGTCTAAGTGCACCAAAATTCACCAAATGCCATTTCTGCAGTCAGAATAAATGCCTGTATTGATTTAAAAGTGAACGGAATTCTCAAGTTCCAGTTTGTTTCGCATACAATGGAGGTCCCACTTGTTCGCGCTGATTCGCAATTAATAAACGGCTTGACCCACTATCGAGCCTCCGAAGTTGTCGAATCATTCTGCCATTCGTATTAATTAATTCCAAATCTGCCGTAAGCTTTAACAATCTCCGGTTTTGCTATGATGGATATGCTCTTGCGATAAAGTTATTAATGTCGCTTTCTTCTTGATGGCTTTCAATGTCATTGTCAAAGCAAAGCTATAATAGTTCTGTTTTGGTCTGTGTTTATACCAGCGTAACCAAGACTACCTAGATTTTATTAACAGAAGTTCTTAATCTAACTTTGCATTTTTTATGTATTTGGTTAAGTTAGTAGGTAAGTGTAATACGCGATTAGTATTCAAATTAGATTTCTACATCCGGTCCGTTCTTCTATACAGTAGTAGACCTAAGTTATAATAGGTAAATACAAATACTTTTTATCGGATTATCGTGCGATATGTTAGTAGTAATATAGTAGTAGGTTTTAGTTAGTATCGGAGTTAGATTTCTACAACCGTCTAGCTGTAGTTCTAAAAGAAATCTTTTACCTATTATAATTTGATCATTTTAACCGAATATATAATATAATTGTCATTCAAGGTGAATATGCAGAACCAAATAAATAAAGTTGAGGTTTGAGGTTCAAAATGACATTGAATTAATCACAAGTTTAGAATACATTAATGTGCGTCGACCATAATTAATACACAAAATGGCACGTCGTGTTAGAAGCCTTGGAAGGAATCTTTTAAAGCTGATTCTGTTATTTTTTCTGATTAATGTTTAAAGATATATTTTAGGTTAATGGTGTTTATCAATGAGCATTGGTAATATAGAAACTTGCTACGCTACACCAAGTAAACTGAATGACTTACCTACCATAAATCAAGCTTGGACAGGGGGAAAGCAATACGTATCAATACTCCGGGAGTCACATGAACTCGATCACAAAACCACTTGTTGTGTCACGTTCAGTGAAACGTATCGTTTAGGATCAAACAGCAATATTAGCACTTTCCACTAAACATAATATGCTCCAATTTCACTGCACTCATAGAGCACTAAATCTGCTGACTCTTTAGCACAGAAGCTTACACACGTTTCTTCACAGTTATCTGTTAAGACTTAAGCGTAACAGACTGAAGCAATCGAGCGTTCGAATCGCAATGCGAAATTAAGGCAGACGCAATAGTGTTCGCTGTTTAAAAGACGACAGTTAAACCGACATTACCGGTCGAAAACGTTCCAAAATCATATCGAAAAGTCGGTTTTATTTCGATACGACGCAAGTGATACACGAGCAAACTGCGCGGGCAGCGCGAGCATACTGAGGGAGGTGGGTGCCTTCGTGCGCAACCACGCGACGCATCTAACCGAACCAAATGGACTTCAAACTTTTACCCAACCGAGTTAAAATTGCCATCAGTAAGCGCAACCACGACAGTATCAAGTCTACTTTTAAATTGGAAGCCTTGTGAAGTTGCAAATACGACGCCTGCAACTTAGGTATAATACCTACGTGAGCAAGTCACCGGACAAGGCTTTCAAGAAATTACATGTAGGCACAGATGTCTTTCAAACAAAGATTATAAGTATCGGATCGGTTTAATGGTGTGAAAGGCGTCTCTAAGTAAGGGGGTAAGTATAATGTTTGTCCTTGAAATATGATAAAGTTATCTAGCTTCGTACAGTAAAAGCTTGATAATATTTATCGGACGTCACATGTATGTCATTCACAACATACCAAACTACAAAGGGACTACTTTGCCTGGGTGTAAGTAAGTAGTTAAACCAAAATCACTGCAAAACGAGAGGCAATAAACTAACTAATCACGGAAGGTGCTACGAGTATCATATCAATTAATATCAGACAACAACCATAAATCGAAAGTAGTGATGCGTATCCAAAACCGGTTCTTCTATTTTTTAAATTTACATACTCCAGAGTTTATAATACAATAAAAAATGTGATTCAGTTGAGTAGCTAAGCGTAAATAAATCACAACAAATATTAAGCTAATATTCTTAAACTGCATGTAACAAGACACTACCATCTATTAATTTTTAGTCAAATAGAAAATAAAATAAATATTATAAATGTTTATTGACAACTTTTCAAATTATTCCCCTGCGGCATCAATGCACTTATGCATTCGACTGAACCAGCTTTCAAAACATGTGAATAACTGTTCTTGCAGAAGGTCGAAAAAAAGCCGCCCAAATTGATCTACTGCTTCGTCCGTAGTCGTAAATTTCCTTCTCCGCAGAGATTTCTTCAACGTGGGGAACAAGAAGAAAGAAATCTGTATGATTTATTTTTGTTCCCCAAGTCAGGACTGTAGGGGGGATGTAGCAATTGCACGCTCGAATTGGTTAAAAAGTCCATGGTTCTGGCGGCCGTGTCGGCCAATTCCCCAAAAACATTGATTAAATATTCGTGTAATTCCTTATATATGTTAAACCTCGTTTAAAATCATAATAAATCATAACATTCATAACACGAAATGCTTCCAGCGTTACCTCCATCGTAGGGATTGAAAACTGACAGACATGTTTTTTTAACATTTAATTAAAAAATAACTAAAGTTCGCCAGCCAGTGATATTTGGCCAAGGAGGAGGTCCATTTCCCAAAAGGTCAATTTCCCAAAACGTCCGGTCCCTACGCGTCCAGTCACAATGTGTTCTATGCAATGTGTCAATACAATCTGCAAAATATGCAGAAATCAAATCGACTTTAATCATACAACTTACAAGTACACTCGTAAGACGAGTACATAATTAATGTAAGTAATATCCAATCTGATGGATGCGGCACGGTACTTCCGAAATGGTTATTATATAACCTACTTTTACAAAAAAAATATATGGTCACAATTCCGTCAAGTCAAACGAAAACAATTTTAACTCAAAATTCTATATTTCCAAATGGTTCTATAGATAAAAGGCACAATGGCGATTACAAAGCTTAAAACATTTTAGTTAAATTCCTTCAAGGCGTGAAGAGTATTTAGGGCACTTATCATCCACTCTATGATATCTAATTAGGATCAAGTTTCTAGTAAGTATGTAACGATGTCGACATCATCGTCCATATCAACCTCCTTGCCATCAATTTCAACCTCATTGTTAGCGTTTATCTCACCTCATTTCGTGTTGGCATTTACATTTTTTCATCTATATTTTCAAAATTCAAATCATATTCCCATTTCATTTCTAAATTCCATTATCTCTGTATTTTTGTCTGTTATTGTTTGTTGTCCTTTTTGTTGTTGTTTTTGTATGTCCGTTTTATAAAATTGTCTCCTACTACTACCTATTTTCTACAACTGTGTTGTTCTGTTCCTGATAAATATAATATGTACTATTACCAAGTTTCTTCTATTACTTCATCTGCACACTGTCCTAGAACCCTGCTAGCCGGCACCTAGAGGGCAGATTGTAGCAAGTATAAGCGCTGATAAGCCAGCATCAGTCGCTAATTACGGATGGTGACTCGCTTTATCGAGCAATCTTCATTGATAATATCGAGCTGGATCTAAGTATCGGTTTGTTTCGCTCGCCTTATTTGTGGAGTGAAGTACCTCAGACGGACGATTGGTGTTGAGTATTACTAAATTATAGACCACGTCTTAACTACGAACTGACTGATGATGATGAGTTACGATAGAGTGCAGAATGCATTGAAAGAGGTAAAACTAGATTTGCTGCATTGCGTTGCACCATATACTCAACTCGTAGGTACTCAATTAGTTATCTTGACAGGTTTTGTTTCACAAGTTTATATGAACTTGTTCAATAGCTTGGCTTGTATTTGCAATGAAGGTCAATACCATTCATCGTTTACATGTCGTTTTATAACATAATTTATCAATTAGGCTTGTCCATTAGGTCTCCTTGATATCAAAATACTCCAAGATCTTGGTGAAAATCACTGGTCGAATATTTAGCAGACATAGCTTAGTACACTATCGACAAAATTCTATCTATTTTTTTAAAAATCGCGGGTAAATCTGTTGTTGTGATAATGCGATATGATGCCACAGTCAAATGGACACCTTCGCGTCAAACTTACTCTATCTTACTATCGATATTTATCGTAGTAACAAATCTTAACAAGTTCAAATGAGTCCCATGCGGTAACAGCATGTTACGTCAAACAATAGTCTCTCGAACGGCACAAAATAGCTGTATCGTGATGTTCGGCACCGTTAAACAGCTCACGTGAGACGTAAACGCTTCCTAGTGGAAATTAACTTACTATATTAGAAAAGTCGTGGGCTACTGATTATTTGTAATCGATGGTACTTAAGTACCTATTTATTGGATTTTTTTGTATCAACTCAAAAGTGAATCTGACATTAATCCACTTAGAGATTTCTTGTTTGTTTAAGTTCATACAGGATATGACATGTACTTATTTCTGTATTTCTGTGGCCCTCTGACACAGGTGTTGTCACACTTAAAAGAGGGCCTCCACAATTGGAAAAAAATGTTGTACCTTTTTTGTTGATGAATAAACCTATTTTTTTAACATATTACAGGGAGGCTAGTAAATAACTGAATTTTTTTTGCCTATTTTCTAGAAATTCGCATAAACAATTCGATCTTTACTTAAATTAAATAACAAAATCGAAATTAACAGTTGCAACATTATTACACGGCCGCTGTAAAAAATTAAGTTATTAATAGTTTTAGGAACAATGTTATATTTGAGACAAATACGCTTACAAGTTAATCCATAGTTTACTTAGATTGCTTAACACCTTTCTATACCCCAACTATTATCTATCACGCCAACGAACAGAATGCTAGATAGCTAGTTAGTCGGTTAACGATAATGTTAGAATTAAACGTCAATTTTACCTAAACAGGCTAAACTCTTCTTTGTCGATGTAAATAAGATCGTGTATGTTTTATCGTATACAGGTGTAACGCAGTTTCAGTGTAGGTACATACAGGGCAACTCAGCACTAAACAACTTTTGACTAGCAACTAAAATAATATGATTTTTTTATATGCGTTTTTAATACAAATCGTACAGCTGATGTTTGCAAACACACACGTTTTATTTTGAAATTCCCAAATTTTATTGGTAAATGATAGGTCATGAATCAATTAAGAAAGAGCTCAATACCGAGGTATTTTGTTATACCACCGACACTCTATATTTACGGACGTCAATAAATATAGTCTAATTTGTTGGTCTACATTACACATATGCACATAAAAAATACATTGACAATCATCGTTCATAATTTTCCCAAATTCATTAACCCTTTATTATACGGATAAATAATAAAATTATAATATTGTCAACTTATTCTCCAATGCTACAAAAAATTTAAAAAAACAGTGATTCCTTTCCTCTCACTAAATAACCAAGTTTCACTAATGATCCACACAATCGAACAAAGATCACTATCGCATTGAGGTCATAATGATTTCACACGATTGCCCTAATTCGCTGTTGGCCGCCAAAGCTCAGAATTTCACCAAAAATGGTAACATCTTGATTCCATTGGTACCTACATGAGTCTGTTCGATTATACAATACTATCGATAGTTTCTCTTGCTCTTCGCTAGATGGCGCCGTGTAGAACTGAAACGCGTTATAAAATCGTGACTTCGGTATTGTAATACATTAAAACGGGAACATTAGAATTTCCTTCTTTTTAAATTTTAGTACTGTGCAGATTTTTGAAATAAGCTGCCTGTAGAGTTGAAGATCGGAAATAGATTAGGGGTTGTTAAAAGTAAAGAAAGATAATTAAACGTGATCTTCATACGAAAGGAAACTAAATGTACAGTAAGTAGGTAATGGTATCTAAGAAAAGTATCTATTCGTAAAGGTCAACTATTGTTTAATTTATCTCAAATAATTAAACTGATTCTTGAATTGAATTAATCTGAACTTGGATAAAAGAAAAATTAGTATCCCTCCCCTAGTCCCCTTCGTTCCTTCAAGGATTCTAAAAACTATTTCACTGTTAGGTATTTAAATATGGCGTCCAAGTGCAAGTGGTATCACCGTACTTCTTAAAAGTACATATGCAATGCAGTGTGCGTGCAGCTATCGTGTCAGATTGCAACCACGGTACGCCAAAATGCATGGTTGGGGCTAAAATAGACTGTTAACCGCCGGACTAATTTACGAGTAAGTACGTGTAGTTTGAAAGCTACATTACATGGTCGGTAAAAAAATTAGAATCGGTTCGGTAGTTTATGAGCTGTAAATTCTACATTTATTTACTGTCGCTAAATTCCATAAATGACTGAACCAAAATAGCATGATCTGACATTTTCACAGCTGTTGATTAAAACATGTTCGCAATTACTGCTTGCAGGTGCATAGTAAAAGCAGATGCAGCTGATGTAAATGACGGTAACAGCTAATGGATACTGTCGCACTTGATGACTTACATTTTTGTATTACTTATTTTAGTCTATTATTAATTTCTTCCAGTGAGAACCGTAATAATATTAAATTAATATGTATCAAGAAAAATGTGCAATATCTGACACAGGTACCTATTCGAAATTCTATATCGACAGTTTTTATATGGCCCGGATCGGACCGGTTTCAATGGGCAAATTCTTCTACATTTTTAGGTGGAGGATGTTTGGCATAAAGTTTGTATAAATTTATCGTCTGATCAGGTTCTGCCGATATCGCAGATCGACAAGGTTATCCACTTGCTACGTGGCTGGGGAGTCTAGTTAGTCGTATTATTACAAGACCTTTAGAATCATCTATTTTTGAGCTTGAGATATGTAATGTAAATGTATGTTTTTCAAAGTTGTGTGGTTAATGTGTGATCGTACTAAGCCGCAAGCTATCCATATTTAAGAACGCTTTTATTTATACCACTAACTTAAATTTACAATGTGTCAAATTTTCACGATAAACTTTATTTGCGCGTCCTAAATTTCAGATTTAAAGACAACGGTTTTTATTGGTTGTTCTGCGCGGTGGCAGACTATACTCGTATAGTTAAGTCAATACACAAAATGCGTAATGTAACGCGCACTATTTACCTATAGTTAGATTAGTTTCACAATTGGACTTACACATGGCGACGGCGAACATGTCGCAAACCGAAACGAATCCCGCGCATTGTTTGACAAGTGACAAAAGACACTTATCTACTTGCCATTCACTTGGCGAATACTTCACCAGTAAACTTCGGACGCAGAAATAGAAGAACGAAATATTTTTTTTCAGATTTGTATGTGTTTGTAGAAAAATCAACTCATCTTATTGATAATGATGGCAAGGATGACCGGCATTAACTCTGGTCGTGACTAACAACTGGTTCTGTTTGGTTCTCTTTGACTTTGAACTTGAAGTGAATTTAAATAATATCAAAGAACATTTATATAATATTAGTATATTGAAACTTCTTTGAAAAATATAAGTAAACTTACAAAATTATGAAAAAGTAAGATAGCACTTAGATCCCCCAGGACTATGTAGGAAGTCAAATTGCAAATATATTATGAATTTAAAGAATATGTTTAAAATGTCATATGTTTATTTCTGAAATTTAAAATAAAACGGCGGTAGAAACAATCTGCAACACATCTCTTAAAATGTTGATTCTTTCAATTTTTAGTAAAATAACAACATTGGTCCTTATATCAAAACGTGCAGAAAAACACTAGAACAAAATGAACTAGAGAAATATTAATGCCTGACATCTTTGTCACATAAGTAGATTATCATATATCTTATAAATAAGCCAAAGAAATTAAGAAACTCAGTAGAATAAAGTAAAAAAATTAGACGAAACCAAAGCAAGCTTATAATAAACCAATCCCAATAATAACATGTAAGTAAGTGTTTAACTTGGATCGCTGTTTATCAAATATAATATAATTTTATTTAGGCAGTCACCAAGGATCTAGTAACAATGGTCGATTAACGTCGTGTTATACTGATTATTATTTGACTAGTTATGTTAATACATGTGACACAATCATCGATCGAGGACAAGTGTCAGCGCAACGGTTTGAATTGAATAGGTATGGTAAACATCGTCCTCAAGACTAAACATTGTGTCTCAGATAACTGGCTGAGCTGACATATAGACTTTATGTATGTAGCATGAACGGAATTGCAAGTTTCCAATAGCGCGCCAAGGAATATAATAACCGCGTACTAACTGCGCGGCGGCGGCGGCGTCTCGCGAGTTTTTTGACAAAAAGACGATTGTAATAGAAGACAAGACTGTCTCACGAGGCGGCTAGTTCAGTTAGTATGTATACAGCTAATATTGCATGAGGTACCTTACGTCCAAAGATCTTGTGGTTAACGTAGGATCGAACCAATGACCAAGCCGATACCATAGTACCATACAGATCTCATTGTTACATACCATATTGTAGATAAACAAGTCACAACAACCGAACATTTTAACAAGTTTTAAACTCCATTATCAACGACGAAACGAAAGGTGAACATGTTCCAAAAGTGTTGCGCTGATTTCCATTCAACCGAAAACGCATGAGCGCGTGCGCCATTTTGGGAAGAAACTAATTAATCAAGTCGAGCGAAATCGAAAGTTGTCGAATTTATCGCACTAATGATACAATGAAAATTGCAAATGACACAAAGGTTTATACTCGATTGTCCTTGATGACAAAGGCTTATTTTTAACGGGCTTACGTGTAAAATTGCGTCGTGTTACGTGACAATGTCAACGAACTGTCATGCATGTTCACGGGAGTGCGTAGGCCAAGCTTCAAATCGACAGTCGTGCACTAATTACTTACACGAACCATTTCGATACACTTTCCCAGTAGCTCATTGCCTATTGCAGATACCCACATATAATAATATAATTTCAAGCAGTATGCGACCACGGAACACGCGAAATTCGTAGGTTTCACATTCGATAATGGTCTTCAATGGCAGTCACATATTGACACTCTTTGCGCCAAACTGAATTCTGCCTATTATGCAGTGTCACGCCTCACATCAACTCTATCTAGGCAGAACATATTGATGGCCTACTTTGATTAATTTCATTCCCTCCTAACTTACGGCATAGACTTATGGGGTCGGGCGGCAGATAGGGACCGTCCGTTCATAATTCAGAAACGAGTAGTTCGAAAAATGGCGCGTGTCCCCGAGCTAGACGAGCGATACACCGGCTCGTGATCTATTCATCGATTTTCAAATCCTCACTGTACCATCGCTCTACTTACTTGAGATAGGTAAATATGTCAGAAAAAATCTAAGAGAGTATCCTACTAAGAAATGGGTTGGCAAGAGACTGACAAAAGTGAGGCAGCAGGATCTCGAACTGATTGACAGTAGACTGCTAAAGACCCAGCTGTCCACACACGTCGCTGGTCCGCGAATTTACAATAAAATACCAGCTCCTATCCGAGATACTAAAACGTACAACAGTTTCGTTATTGAATTTAAAAATGGTTGATCCAAAAGGCCTTTACTCTGTCAACGAGTTCCTTGACGAACGATGTTTGAAACTGTAGATTTATATTCTGCAATACTTGTTTATTTTATTTTATTATTTTTATTTTAGTTTTTAAACTTGTTGACATTATACTTACTTTAAGTAAGAAATTTTATTATTATTGGTCATGACATGCTAACATTTTATTATTTATTTTTTGACAATGTATGATCATTACTGAAATAAATGAATATGAATATGCCAAATTTCATAAATATAACTTTAGTAGATCTTGAGATATTTTACTTGAGAAAATATTGTGGCACTGGACACGACTGACTGAGTGACAGGTAATTAAAATACTAGGCAACTTCTGCTGAGCACCATGAAATTCGACATGTAGATTATGTTTTATATGTGTGTAATGTAAATTAACAAATAAATTAAGAAATTAGTCAAGCGTGAGCAGGCTCGGTTGCTATATTCGACAAACTTATTAATGCGGACCGTTCATACTGTTTGATCGATTGCGGCCGGGTGCACGAATAACTTTGTTTTCTATTTCATTCCCTTATTGTTCCGGAAATTGATACGGGGGAAGTACCAACATTTGGTTTCATAAAAACTCACCCGCGTGGCCTTTTACTAAATTAGGACAATATAAAAAAATGGCATTCTATACATAACTCGGACACATTCAATAATCAAAATTAAATGACGAATAGATTTACACCTCAATACATACTCAGATGATCAAACCAAAAATATATCATTCAATTTACTTTAAGTAATTGATCTACACAAGTTTAGAAAAACGTAACAGATCGATCAACTTAACAGATCTGTAATGTAAGGGTCAGTTCAGACCAAAATGCTCGCGCACTTTTTGATGTCACTGAATAATTAACTGTAATAGCATTCATTGCTTTTAAGTACAAAATCCGACGCAGACATCAAGCCGCACGTTTGACGCTTGATGTCTGCGTTGGATTTTGTACTTAAAGGCGATGTTATTACAGTTAATTATTCAGTGACATCTAAAAGTGCGCGAGCATTTTTCCGTATGGTCTGAACTGACCCTTACATTACAGATCTGTTAAGTTGATCGATCTATTACGTTTTTCTAAACTTGTGTAGAACAATTACTTAAATTAAATTGATTGATATATTTTTGGTTTGATCATCTGACCCTAAGAGTTACAAATGCTTACATCTTAACGGGTACCTACTTGGTTTAACCCCCGCCCGGTACACCGTTCAGTCACTACTCATTATGATAGTTTTCCAATATGAAAGTCTCAGAAGAAGTCGGAAGAAACTATAGTAATACCACAGAATAAACACTATACGAGTATAGTAGAGTAACACAGTGTTTAGACACGGTGACACGTTACGTGAGTTAAATAAAAGACAGACAAAGTAATTTGATTTTTTTACCTTAATTATTTTATATATACCTATATATTATTAGGCTCCTTCCTGCCTGCCATAAACCTTACTAACGCACACGAACAAAAAAAACAATAAACTCACTATAACAATGATATCAAGAAACTACAGTGAACCTTAATAATGAAATGAAAACACTAAAACCGATGTGTTTCTAGGTGAAAAACACCGCAAGCCAAGCGTTCAACAATCCAGCTTATCAGAAGCTATCGCACAATCGGCCCTGAGGGTTGCCTACACTATGGCGGTTACTCCGCTTTCCTCCCGAGAGCTGCGAATTATCTAAAATCGAAGAAGATTAATGGGTAATTAAGTAACTCGACCACATAGCGCACGCTGCTGCGCCGGCCATTGTAACGAGATGTTGTCATGTCAGTTTCTTGTCTGTGCGCACTTATAAGTACGTACATACTCGTAGGTACCCAAGTTTGTTTATGTTTTATTTGATAGCGGTGGGAAAACTAAACTGAACTATAACTATAGAAAGCATTATTTGGGTTCAGAATTTAAGGTATATGGTTTCTTTTCATAACTACGTGCTGATAAAGCGTAGGAAATGAAATATAAACATAATTTAACATATTATACGTACAAATCAAAAATCTTAAATACTTACATCAAGATATAGTTAGAAAGAAAGAATTTATTTTCAATAAAGCACACATACAAACAATTAGGTACAGAAGATAAAAATAATAATATTAATCAAATATATTACAAAAATAAATAAACAAAAGTAATTAAGTTTGATAAAGGTGATGTGCAGCACCGGAAAAACGGGACTGCCTCAGCCTGTTGCCGCAGCGGGTTTATGCACTGCGGCGCTGATTTTCAGGCATCACCTGTGTGCCAGGGATCAGTCCATAATGATGCACTACCGGAACATATAAATAACGGAAATATTAATAAACAGAAGTAAAATATTAGGAAACGAAGGAAGGTACTTAATTTTTAAATTATGAATTAGAATACAGGAAGGTATGTATGTAGGTATTATTGTATAAAATAGAAAAAATAAAAAGTTCCCAGTTTCCTGCTGTGTAAATAACAGTAAAAGTACAATCATAATCAGCAGCCTACTGCTGGACATAGGCCTCTCCCAGTGCGCGCCATTGAGCCCGATCTTCGGCTCTTCTCATCTCAGTCGCTGCCAGCCACCTTGCGCAGATCGTCGCTCCATCTGGCAGGGACGCCCGTCCCACACTACGTTTGCCCAAACGCGGTCTCCACTCCAGAACTCGTCTACCCCAGCAGTTGTCGGTTCTGCGACAGATGTGCCCGGCCCACTGCCACTTCAGCTTGCTAATCTTATGAATGAGCTATGTCGATAACTTTTGTTCTATGCCGGATCTCTTCATTTCGGATTCGATCCAGCAGAGATACTCCGAGCATAGCTCTTTCCATAGCAAAAGTACAATCAGCGCTAATTAAAACGGGTATTCTTTTATATTTCACATCATAATTATGTAGAAAGCATCCAATATTGCATGCTAGCCATGGTACTGATTGGTACAGTTAAATAATCGATTTATCATGATTTTACTATTTCTTTGGTTTTTCATAGGGCGTTCTCTCTTTACCTTATTTTCAAACAGATCTTATTACTTTTTCGAATATTTACACAATGAGTTCTATTTGTCCTTTCGACGCAGAACGCCAAAAACGCAAAACGCCAAAAACGAAAATTTGTACGCAAAAAGCCAAATTCGCAAAATGCCAAATACGCGAAATGCCAAATACGCATAATGCCAAAAGTAATATACGCGAAATGCCAAATACGCGAAATGCCAAATACGCATAATGCCAAAAGTAATATTCGCGAAATGCTAAATACGCATAATGCCAAAAGCCATCCAAAAAAGCCAAAAGCAAAAGCCTTTGTCACGCAGATATTTAGAACCATAGAAATCGGACTACTGGTGCCATAATAGAACCTTAAAGTATGGATGTGTTTTTTTAAATTCTTACTCAGACTATATGCTAAACATCACTGACCTGTATATCTTGTCTATAGAATATATATTACAGGTCAGTGCTAGACATGCTGAAAGCCACTTTTTACATGTTCAATAAATTGCGTCAATCAAAAATTATCTTCTGTTGATTATATAAATCGGCATAAAAAGAATCCCTACTACTCACATCAAAAATTTAAAAATGAGAACATGTAATTAACTAATTATGTACTACCATACCTACGTACTTTTAATTAATTATATTTCTTGTAATCCCACCGAATTAAATAAAATAAAATAAACGTGAGGCATACCAGTCATATTTTCATTCCGTTTTCAGTCAAAAGTTGTAGGAAGCTATAAAATAGTCATATGACCAATCAAACTGATCCATAAAGGAAAGTAAATCAAAAATAGAAGCAATCGGAGAATGCGGAAGAGATAAAACAGACTACCTACCCGAAAGATGGTTTGGCATATCCAAACACATCTCAGAAGCTAGTGACTGAACTGGCGCCACAATAAATTTTAAAATCGTGACTTATACTATTTCGGTCATACATGAAGTCTTAAGTGACGATCAGACATAAATCTTTGAAACCTTTTGAAGAAATTGGTCTAAAACCAACATGTCTCTGGCTAATTTGACAGGAAACTTGTTTCCGCGATCTAAATTTATTATAGCACAGAGTTGGATAGATCAAATTAAGTCTTACATAATGTTTTTGTAACATATCCACACAAACCAACAGATTTATACGTTCCGGTAATCAAATAAACGTAAAGTTTTCTTTAGCTGTTTCGTAATGTAAATATGTATCCCGCAACGAAAAAGAAACATAATGCTTCCTTAATGTAACCCGATCCAATAGCGAAGTCTGTCAATTCAAATTTCCTCCGTCTTGATTGACATTCGCATTTGGTAAAATAAATTATGTTTGTCCATCCCGGCTTGTTCAAACTGAGAAATTCGATTAGTCTTGTTACACTCGTGACGTAACCAACATTCCATCGCAAGTTACAGTGATTTATGAACTATTTTAAGTGATAGGGAAATTAAATTGCAGAGACCAAAACATGCAATTGACGATATCATATTGCAGAATATTAAATAACTCGACTAAATGAATCGACAAAATAAATGATGATAGCCTTAGATCTGTCATAAATATTCATAATACGAATATTATCTACAGTTACATGTATTAATGATACCCACAAATACCTACATTTATTAATGATACCGTCTAACTTCTTAATAATAAATAATAACATACTTTTTAAAATAACTGTCTCCACTTCATTTATTATAACCAATTAGCTAGAGACTTCCGCGTTTAAAACTGGGTCCTCTCCACTTGTCGAACGGACAAAGGAAAACACATAAAGAAATAGTGACAGCTTCCTGCTTCCTGCATTCACACTGAAAACACATTAAAAGATTTCTGACAATAGTAAAAACAGTTTTTCTACTCCCATATCGTAATTTGTTCAATAAGATACCACACCCAATAACATAAAGAGGTCCATTCGTGTGAAAATAGTGTTTTATTAAATATTTAATAACAGTTTCGATTGTAATATGTAATTTTTTCTTTGTTGTATGGCACTGCATACAAGAACTATTTCGTATTAAGTGCAGTACATTTCACTGGTCAACTACTTGGTACTATAGCCATAATAAAACACGACACCCGCGCCTGCGCGATGTCGACAATACGTCAAACATGTCTACGGTTAACATATCAAGCTGTCATGGCGCTCCGAAATGGTTTGTATTTTCTGTTTATACATTTCATGGTCATAGAAAAAGTATTGTATGCAACACACGTAATGATGATTTTTAAGACTCGAAAGACTCAGCTTCGCTTCGTTTCAAAACAGAGCTCATGTTAAAATCGCTATAATTACGTGTCCGTTGCATAAATTATAAGTTTACATATCCATTATAACACCTATTCTGTGCTATAAACTAAAGAACGAGAAACAACTATATTTTTAATAGGTGACGAATAGTTGTTATTTTGTAAGCTAACTAAAAGGATAGAAGTTAACTAAAAGGATGATAGTATATTTATTTAATTATAAGATAAAATTATATTGAAGTACCGCATAAAATAATAATTAAATAACAATAATTTAACAAGTTTAATACTTTTTAACAGACAACGCATCAAAAGGGCTAATGTAAAGAGTAACGCGAGTAATCTATTCCATTCCTGAAATATAAGCCACAAAACCGACAAACGACGAAAAAACCTGAATACCAATTCGTCCAAGTCTCATTTAAGAGTTAAACCGCGATAATTGGGTGGGTGTTTCCTGAGAAATTACCGGTTTTTTTTCTGTTCCTCACGAACAAAGTAAATGATATTTGCACAGATCTTACTTAAACTCTCGACTTACCGTTGTGAAGATCCTACTTTTTCGTGTTCGTCATCAGGTCCTCAAGATTCCAGATGTGAGAATAATCCATGGTCCTAAACCATTTGAACTAACTTGAACCACATAACTATTGCCGTTCCAGAGATCCCATATGATATCAAAAATACTTCAAGATTAGATAATACAATTTTCGTCACACAAAAACACTTTCAACAAAAAAAATATCCTGGCTGCCCTTGACTCAGTGGAGAAACGCGCTATCGCTGGTGGAAGCAATTCCTGGAACAGCGGCGCAAGGTTGCCTGTCTATCAGTATTTTATAGGATACATTTCGGAGAGTGTGCATCGGAATTGCACGACCTAATTCCAGCATCTCCATTCCGCCTTCGGACTACCAGGCGCGGGGAGGGGTTCCATCCTTATGTTGTTGATATCCCATCTGCTCGTACGAAGCGATTTCCTTCATCGTTCATTATGTGAACGGCTAAGGAATGGAACAGCCTGCCGGCGTCTATATTTCCCGAAACCTACAACCTTGGGATCTTCAAGGCCAGAGTGAATAGGCATTTACTGGACCCGCATGCTCCATCGTCGACCTCATCGTCGCTTACCATGAGGCGAGATCGAGGACAAATGCGGGTTTAGGAGACAATAAAAAAAAGACAATCTCCAAACATACAAACATAGGTACGCATTCTGCAAAAGAGGTATGCCAAAATAGAGATTCCAGGCACAAAGCGATTGCCTGATGCAAGTTAACGTGGAATCATACTTGTAATTCATTTTGTCGCGTCGTTAAATGTTCATAACGCAGATTGTTTAAATACGAGTACGTTACATGACCAAGAAAGTGACAGTACAAGTCAGCAAATATGACCGACATAACACTGTACCGAAACGAATACACATTTCGAATCATTGATGGAGCCTGGAGCCATGCGAAGTATATACAATATAATATATATAGTATGCAATGTCTATTCTATAAGCTAGCCGTATTTCATAATAATCATGACTATAAACTGACTGAATCAAGGATGACACATGAATCACATGATACTATGATACATTTTATAATTTATTTTATTTATTTACACTTTATTGTACAACAACAGACTTAATAAAAACAATTAAAATGAGACATTTTACAAAGGGTGAACTTCTCTCTAAAAGAGATTTCTTCCAGCAAACCCGCGAAAGTGAAAGATGCGTTATAATTCAAAGGTAGACAGACATAGTATGTACGTCAAATAAAAATAAATACAATATATAAAGACAACTATAATAAATATGCATATATTATATATACATTTAATATATACACATATAAGTACAGATATGCAATAACTATAAAATAAATAATAAATATCTCTAAAAAATACAATACATAATATACATACATATTATACGTACATAATATATAGGTATAAATATTAACAAACTTAACAGGAATAGGAATCAAAATTGAGAAAGGTAGTGTTCTTTTACTTGTTTTTTGAAAATGGGATTTTTTTCCCTTATTTAAATAAAACTAATTACATGTCTTGAAACATAATACTGGCATAAGCCACAGGGCTTGTGCGCCATTAAAGAATCGGTCGTACGTACCTATTTACTATTTCCAAAAGTAGACAATAAATACTTACATTAATTAAGGAATTAGCGGAGTTATTCGATAGAAGCAGATGTAGGTACCTACTTGTAATGTATTATGACGCCCATAGAAATATTATACATAATATTCATGACCGGTACGATAATTGATCTTCAGCTCTACATCGTTATTTCATTACGTAGCGTAATATGAAATAGGTATCATACCTATTTCATATTACGCTACGTAATGAAATAACGATGTAAATGTAGATTTTGAAGAGTCATTAGCAAAAGTATCAGTTTTCTACAATGATACGTAAAGTAATACTTTTATGTGATGATATATAATGGCTTGCAGAATTGTGTATTCAGTACTCATCATGGAAACAGAACACTACCTACATTACATACAACTAGGCATGAGGGAACCGCCGCTTCGATTGAAAAACATACATATTTGTTACATTACATTATTACGTTTTATTACAGACAGCTGCCGTCGAGACCACGGCCTAAAGCAAAAGTAATTGACAGATGCTTCATGTGAGCGAGTTAGTGGTGTACATAGTATCGTACAGTTAAAATTAATTAGCGAAGGGTGTCGTTGAATATCGGCGGCAAGGTGGTAGTTGCCTCTTCGTCGCGCGGCGGGCCCGTTGTCATGAGCGGGTCCACGCAGAACAGCTGGTCGCGCAGGTCCGACCACCCGCCCGTGCCGCGCAGCATCGCCATCTCGCGCCGCACACGCCCGTTCGTGCCCCACACGAACACCGTGCGCACGCGCACTGGGAACAGCAGCCGCGTGTTCAAGACGCGCTGCAGCCGCTCGCGCACCTTGGTCAGCACCTTGCTGCCCGGCGACAGCGCGCTCGTGCTCACCACGCGCGGCGCCATCACCGCCACCATCTCCGCGTGCCCCGCCGGCAACTTGCTGAACAGGTTCAGCAACGAGTAGCTCCAGCTGCAGTCGTCGAACATACAGTAGTGCATCGCGTTGGCTGCTATGCGCCGCCACGTTGTCTTGTTAAATGCGAGCCCCACATCATAGGGGGGCTGCCAGGCGTCCACCGCCAGCAGGTTGTATTCGAGCCGAGGTGCATACGGCCGCCCAAACGACAGCAGCATCACTTGCGGGAAATACGCCTGTGCCTGCTGAGCGAACCGCAGCATGTGCAGCAAATCCGGCGCCACGTACGTCGCTTCTTCCAAGAAGATCACCATGCCGCGGTGCATGCCCGACCACTCTAGGCTCTCGAACACGTAGTGCGCCTTCCACCACCAGTGCTGCTTGTGCTCGGTGCGGTGCGCGTCGCGCTCCACGCAGAACGCATCGTCTGATCTGCCGCTGAGGCAGTCGTTGGGGTCCACGCCGGGGAAGCGATCGGGGTTCGCTTGCACCGAGTACGGGTAGAATATTTGCATAACTTTGCAGAAACGGATGTCTCGAATCAGGCTGTTGAGTCTGGGATCGTAGTAGCTGTGCGAGAAGACGAGCATGGCGGTGTGTATATTAAGCACCTCGGCAAGGGACACGATGAGGTACTGCAGGCGCTCGGCGTCACGTTGCACCTGCACCACGATAATAGTCGTGTCCTTCTGCACGGCGCCGAAGCGCTTCCAGTGCAGGATTTCGCATTCGTCGTAGGTGAGTCGCTCGAGGTGCTTGCGAAGTTCTTCGGGCGACATGAGAATGCGCGATCCATTGGCGTCAGCGGCTTCTTGTGCCGTGAAGTCGTCGGGGAAGCGCACGTAGCGATGCAGGTGGGGCGGCAACAGCTGCAGCAGCGGGTCGTGATGAAACCACGCGCGCAACGCCGCGACCGCCGACAACACCACACCGAACACTACTATCGCGCATACTCCCAGAATGATACAGGCCACTAATTTATTGAATCTCACTCTGCCGATCAGCAATTTCACTTTCATTTTGTATATTTGTCAAAAAGTATCCTAAAAATAATGCATAAAAACAATGTAATAGTATCAATAGTATAAATATGATGACAGATGAGATGACACGTGTACAGTTGCGGACACAATGTGTCACACAAACAGGACTAGTTGCGAGCGCCAGTTATCAAAGTCATTAATTTCTCAAGCTGAGCGCAATAATTAATAAGGCAAAAAAGTCACGGACTTATATTTGATATGTTTTCAAATTGAGAGACGAGATTTTTAATCACACTTGCTCATAAACAGCGTCTTTTCGTGCATGTGTATGGCCGATGAAAAATGGTTCATAGAACACTAGTGCCTTTAGATTGCTTTCATAGTTGCTTTTTTTTAACCCTCGACCGACCGAGGGAGGGCGTGTTATAAGTTTGACACGTTTGTATCTCGGTCTGTTTGTCTATGGCATCATAACTTAACAATGGATGGTCCGATTTGGACACGGTTTTTATAATTTAATAGAGAATTTTGTCGAAAGTGTTCTTAGCTAGGTCTGATAAAAATTGGACCAGTGGTTTCCAAGATGTTGGAGGATCTTTGATATCAGATGGGATCTCTGGGACGGTAACAGTTAGGTGGTTCGAGTTTGAACTCAAATGTTTACGAACATGATGCCCACCTACGTCTGGAACCTTGAAGACCTTGATGATAACTAGGAAAAAGTAAGGGGTTCTCCACAATGGTACGTCATCGCGGGTTAGTTATTTTTTTATATATTTAGAGTTATTATTATAATTACTAGTAATGTGTAAGTAGGTACCAGTGAGTGATGAAAAACACGTGCGGAAAGCAATTGTAACCTCGTTTACAATAACTCACTTTCTGATCTTGTACCAATACCTACTACCTATTGAAAAAGTAAGTAATAACAGTAAAAGAAAAAGAAGACATTTCTTAGAAAAGTTTTACCTACTCATGAGTGGATGAAAATTACTAGTTTTTTTGTTCATTTAAAATTATTATAATTTTACGAAGAATAAGTTTTATTTAATAAAGGAATCATAGAGTGACAAACAGTGATGCAAATTCCATTCGGAAGTTTCTCTTTGTAAAAATTACATACAGTCTACCAACATTACTTATAACTGACAATCATTTGACCTTTGACTATATGAGCAGGGCGCACGTGCCTTAGAGTGGTAACTATATTTTATCCACGACTGTACAAGAAAGTGCTAATACCATAGAGATAGAATCTGTCTTCGCCTTCTTTATGTCGAGCGAGATTTCAGAAATCGGACTAGTAGCGCCCTCTGTCGAAATTACTATAGTCCGTTTTGACATGAATTCAAATGAATGACTAACGTTTTAGGTTAGGTTAGGTTAGGTCACCCAAGAAAAATTGTGTAACGAAAAATATGTACTTTCGAGAGCTTCGTGTAATGAAACTTTAAAAGTTAGAAAAATAATACTTATATCATCGTAAAGATCGGTGTGACGACAATAAAAAAATATATGCTCGACTCCCCTCGGCTCCTTCTGACGACGTTATAAGCCGCGCAAATGAACACTGAAAAAGTTTACAGTTATTATTTTATTTGTCGCATGCTACTAGACTTATACTTAGATGACAGTGGTCGCATGGCTGACGTCTGACATTATGTGTGGTGACTTGTTGTAGGTACTGTAACATATGCAGCAGGTGTCAAAAAGCTCAAATGTCACGATCCCGCGCCTGCGCAGCATCACGCACACACTACATATTCATACGAAATTGTTCAACGCAGCTCGAACTTAATGAGCCTTATTAATGGAAATATTATGGAGCAATGTTGTGCCATTCCATTGGAACGCACCATAATGCCTTATGCGACAATGGTTTCGGAGCTTTGTCAGAACTCGTAAGCATTACACAACCGTTACAAACGGTACTTCAAACTTTTTTGTAACATTTTTAAACTCACGTTTCTAATAACCTCATACATGGATAATGGTAAAACCCTCGCCATATTACGGAATTAAATGAAACTAATTTTTCCATTGCGATCTCCATAACACCAGCACCACCTTATAAAAGTACCAGAATGGCGCCCTCGTGACATGGTTTTTATTTAGGTACCTGGTAAGGGAAGGTATAAAGTTATATTCTAATCAAAAGTAATAATTACTGACTTGTTATACAATTAGATTTCAATAATATTAAAAACAAAAATGGTTTTGGCTACAGATGCCTTACTTTTCTATTCACTTTTTCTTTATACAGTTTAGAAAAAGATAGTTTATTTCATGCACTTTATACGTTATAACTATAACATTATCGATGCTTAAATCGCAATTTAGAGGAAAGGCACATATTGCTGGAGTCGTGATCCACCTCAGACAATCGCTTTCTCGAATGTCTAGATACAAGACAGAAACTACAAGCTTGGTTTGTCATATCACTCCCACGTTGCAGATGAGATTAGGTCGTAATGTGAGTGGATAAATGCACGATACAGTGAACACGATTATCTGGTTGAGAGTTCATGTTTTAAATTATCCCATGTCACCCTTATGCAAAGAATTTCTCTTAGAATCCTCGCCTCATACATACGAGTACAAGTAGTATGTATGTATCGTTTATAAAAGTTCACCTGTTACGATGAAATGCACCAAAACAATTTGTTTTACGAGGAACCAAATATTTCTGCGAGAAACATTGAAAGTGACTGTAACGCACTTAATCGACTGGTAAATGTCGTAAGTGCGCCCACGCAGTAAGGAAATCATAGTTAACATTGCAGACATTCAAGGTAGGGATGTAAGTAGTGGAATTCTATTACGTGGATACGGCAATATTACTCGCATAGTCAAGTAAATAAAGTTATAGTTAGTTTATATTATAAATATCTAAGTATTTTAAATATTTTTATTTATGAAGTACGTATATTTGTTGTATTTTTATTCTTCTTCTTCTTAAGGTCCTAGAACACCTAGTGGTGCATAGGACTGCGACAATATTCTTCCACCGCGCTCTGTCCGATGCCGCAGACTCTATGGTTTCCCAGGATACTTTAGCCACACCCAGGTCTTTTTGAAGACTCCCGTCTTCCACGTTTGCGAGATCCTCCTGTTGTATTTTTATTACTTGGTATTATTTAAATCGTTCTTGCACCCGTTTTACATTGTATTTTACAAAAACTTTATCACCCAAAGGTTGCCTGGAAGAAATAGCTATAAGGCCGCCAATTGTATTTGTATTTTGTATCTTTTCTTCTGTCCTGTGTGCAATAAAGATATTTGTATTGTAAGAACAAATTAGAAAGGGTGCTAATTCTGATCTTCGTTGTCAGTTTGTAAGTTTGCCTAAGAAAGAGTACCATAACTGATGGACAAATCTATGTACGAAATAAAAACCACGAACCCCCAGTTGCACAAAACGTCCTTAAAGTTAAGTCTTCATTAAAATATATGCTATCCCTTTCCACGCCATAGCTTTAGATAGAGATGACACGAGATTTAAGGCAGTCTGAGCATTAAGAATGTTTCTAGCAACTTGTGGTAATCGTTGCTATTGTGATCACAGTTTGCACTGAAAAAAATATTTGTTTGATTTAGTCTTGTTTCCATTTGAGCCTACCTAGACGGCTTGGTTTACTTCAACCAACATCTTGCTAGCTATGATTATCATATACCTATTAAGCGTAGCCTACTCTTCGTTTTCTTATTCCATGTTATCCGTTAATGTTTATATCAGCTTGTCCCATGTTCCTTATCTACCTTTTATATCTATGGGCCCTTCACGAAATTAACGCTAATAAGCAGGCTTTCTCATGTCGTTCAATTGGTCATTTAGCATTCATTCCGTCTAAACGTGAAAGTGTTCCCGAGACAAATGGCCCCAATGGTTAAGGTAAAGACTAATAAGTCTTTGAAGACAATGTGCGTGGGTGGTGCCAAAGTGAATATTTGATTATATAGGGCCAGTTTAACTTCCTATGAACTATATTATCTGTATAATCTAATCGTATATCGCTCATTGTTCAACATTTCCTTATTAGTCGTTTATACCATTTATGACAATTTGTTTAGGAAATTCAGGTTAACTTTATGGATGTCAATAGTTTTATGATTACCATTTAGGGCGTTGCTTGTCTCTTTATTGTGAGTTCAGTTCACATGTAAACTTAGATTTTTTAAAAGGTAAACCTTGCTCTGAAACCCACTGAAAACGACATATTTTATCCGACTAAATTGCCCACAAATCCGATTAACGTATCCCCTAACCTAACTTGTACTTGCTTATAAAGTCAACTTAGCTAATACAGGCGATTCAAAACAAACCTACAAATCCAGTAATAGATTCTGACACACAGCGGAATGGACGGAGGCAATTTCAATAGGTTCTATTTTACCTGGAGGCTTAGTGATAAAGTGGAGTAGACAAGTCATAAAATTTGAATACGTTTCGTTATAAACTTATAATGTATGTACGACTTATTATCCACATAACATTACTGTAAAAAGCGCTTTCGCTGTAGAAAACGGACACTTCTCTATGAGGAATTTATCGTCATTTATTTAGCACATCATCGCCATAGATTATATAAGCATGAGCATGTGTTTTCTTAACTTTTTTTTTTAATTTCATGTCTTTTTAAGTTTAATCATGTATGCATAATGCAATGTTGAATAAATGTGTTTTCTTTCTTTCTATAATAATACTGTATATCGCTGGTGATCTGTCTATAAAATAATATAACCCAACAAAATAACACTAGGATAATCCATAATTAATAGTTCGGCAACAGTATCTATACTAAATAAAATAGCGAAAGGTGAAGGTAGGTAAGTAAAATTTACCGATGTACTATTTTTCTATGGACTTCCTACGTACAGTTTTCAAATACGTCTCGTCGTCTAATATCTCCGCTTGTAACTAGAGGTATAATATAGCGTCGACACTAGCGTTTAAACCCAGTCTTGCCTGGAATGCTGCCTGAACTCGGCTGGTAAGATATTTGCATGATAATTTATACATTTGTCTCCCCGACGCGGGTGATAATAATATTTTCTAAAATACTTACGGTTAATATTAAAAGTTACATCAAAAGATGTACTTTCAGGGCATTCAACATATCAATTTAGAACTACTCGTACCTTACTTTTTTATTTATATATTACAGCCTCTTACAGAATTTGTTTACTTACATACTATTATATTTTTTACGGTAACTATAATCTGTGTCCCAAAGGCCTCCCCCAGTCTTCTGAATTCTTCCCTTTCCAACGCCACCCTAGTCCACGTCCTACCGGCCAATTCCGCTATTTCATCATCCCAGCGTCTAATGTATCTTACTTTTTTTATTCATAAATCATTTAAACTTAAAATTTCAGAGCGGGGAAACAGTAAAATTTCATATTAAAATATGGCTTGAAGGACAACGGGCAGAATATAAAATACAAAACTGAAGCGGGTAATTTTTTGTCACACGATAATATGTTTCTTTGCCGTCTTATTGGCACTTGTATTTTATATGCTATACTGGAATAACTGGAATGACTAGTCCGTGGCTTTTATGGGTAACTATAAATAGTTGCCAACTCAAGACCATCAAAAAGACATTCGTGATATTGCCATTATTTTATAGGTTTTGCGTTGTTCCAGCAGGAGTCCGCAATTCATAAGTCAGTCTATACTAATTAAATAGTAGTTTATGCAACGGCCACGTTATGATAGCGATTTTAACATGAGAACTAGCTGAGTTTCATAAAAGATCGTTCCAGTGTTACAATCGCCATTGCAGTTGCATACACTACTTGGTGGTAGTATAGGCCATGAAATACCTAATAAATAATAATACCATACAAAGTAATTTTCACTGTTCAAACTGTTTTATACAAGTTCATTAAAGAGAGATTTACTGAAGGGCGTTGTAATGTCCAAATGACCAAACCAATGCCCAATATTCAATGTCCAATTACCAAATTATCAATGCCCAAATGACCAACGTCCAAATGACAAAACCAATGTCCAATATTCAAATGTCCACTGTCTAAATAAGAGTTCTATTCCATAAACAGCTACATATTATACAGTAGCAGTACTTTAATGAAAACAGTTTTAAAATATTTCATAATAACACGTCCATGAAGAATGAACCCCCTTATGATGTTCATTGTGGTTTCTTATTGAACAAATTACGCAAAGCCGAATGCAAATGTTGCACATTTAAAAAAAATGCTTGTTTGTGTTAGCACTTCAGCACCTCGTATTGAGAATCGCAATGTATCGGAAATATTAAAGATTTATAAAAAAACTATCATAATCATAAACCATAAATTAAAACAAATATGAGATAATTACCGCGCTCATACCAATTTTCCCAAACTTTTCTCAAAACAGTAAGTTTTTGTGCCGATATTGAAAAAAAAGAAAAGAAAAGAAAAAACACTTTAATGCCATAAAAAAAAATTAACACATATTTAGTTCACTCCATAATACAATTGGCAATAGGCATATATTGCATTCGACAAGCGAAATGGCGGAAATGGTCAGAAGGCACTCCCAAAACCCTTGAGTTTGAAATGGAAAGAATAACGACGAAGACCTAGACACGTTCTCACGGAGTGACGGAATGTAAATAATTAAAACAGAGATAACTGAAGGTAACTCCGTTGTTTCCTAATATATCATTTTGAGCTCCGGCAGGGATACGCGAAAAATAAAAAGTGGAAATGGCCAGAAGGCGCGATCGCAAATCTTCCGAATCTGAAGTGGAGAATCACAATATCACAAATCCTTAGGTAATCACAAGGACACGAAGAATCATTGTGATGTAACGGATAGTAAAAGTAATTAAAACAAAGATGTGTTCTGTTCTGCGAAACGTGATCAATGAACGCAAGAACGCATTATGCATTTAGCCGGTTGACTTGCGTTTTCAATGCATCGTCGGATTTCGCAGTAGACCGTGACTGGTCAAATTGTAGCTTATACATACGAGATACCACATACTCGTATTGGCAATATTGTGAAGTTATTGTTCAAATTATTTACCCAAAGATTTTGAAATAAGAATAAGATTAATATTTATTTAAATACAACCATAATACAACGTAGATACTCGTATTACATATAAACTTCTTGCTAAACATAAGACATAAAAACAAGTACATACTCGTACATTGCAATTTAAAATTATACTGCCACTATAGGGTGTACTGGCGATCGCCCACAAATTAGGCTAACCCTGTCCCCCATAGGGGACAAAATTAAAAGTTTTTTATAAATCTTCAGTACCGGCACTAACTTAACACACATAACAGAAAATTGCCACTTAAGAGGCTACCCCTAGCGAAACTAGCGCCACTCCCGAAAAAAAAATATTTCTCCTGAATATAGTAATTTCCAAGTATGAAATATTAAATGAATTTCTTAAAAATTAAGAAATAGTCATAAATTGATGGTCAAATGTGAAAACAGAATAAAAATTCGTCGAAAAATAAAATTACTATAGACAATCAAAAATCAGAACGGTAGAAAGAAAAGGCAATAAGTATTATGACGTCAGTGTTCATTAGCGCCATACAAGCAGGTCCTGGCTGCATATAAAGGACTTTTGCTAAAAAAAGACAATCTCTCCAATACTGATTTTAACCATTAATATATCTAATGTTAGTTGTGATATCGAAAAACTAATTTTAGATCCTTCTTTAGGATGTCCATGTAATTTGATTGATGTAATAAAAAAAATTAGGTTAATACCGTATTAAGACATTTATCAAAAAAAGTAGTTTATAGAATTATTCCATGAATTAAGAAGAAATTTTCATCATCTTTCCGTCGTCCATTGTCGTAATACTGGGTTTCACTTGTGAAAATATGTATGACGCACCTCTGCTACGTCATTGTACAGGGTGGACCAAAAGTCCGTTAACATTTAAAATGGTTATAAAAAATTCAAATGCTACTTTAGTGAAAAACTGTTTATTTAATAATAAAGTAGACAAATTAGGATTTCACTTTTTAAAAATAACATCATTCAAATGTGACCCTTGTTCATCCTGGCACACCTGTAACCGGGAACGGAAATTTTGCATGACCGCCCGACAAGTGGTTGGTGAAATGTTCTGCATTTCCTCGCGTATATTTTCTTTTAATTCCTCAATAGACACTGGGTTGCTGATGTAAACTTTACTTTTGAGATATCCCCAAAGGTAAAAGTCCATTGGAGTTAAATCCGGGCTGCGGGGTGGCCAGTGAATGTCACCTCTTTTGGATATGACTTTTTGGCCAAAAATTTCACGAAGTGCTGCTATAGAGTCATTGGAGGTGTGACATGTTGCCCCATCTTGTTGGAACCAAGAGCTTCGATTAAAGCCTGAGAAGTCCTGTAATGCTGGAGCAAAAAAATTCTGTAGCATCACAATGTATCGCTCTGTATTAACGGTGACGGCGCGGTTTCTCTGATCTTCATAAAAATATGGACCAATGATTCCGCTGGCTGACAATGCGACCCATACAGTAACCTTGGGCGAGTGTAAAGGTTTTTGGTGCTTCAAGTCCGGGTTAGTGTCACTCCAGTATCTGCAATTTTGTCGATTGACATGTCCATTTAGGTGGAAGTGTGCCTCGTCTGAGAAAAAGATGTTATTGAAGCTCGTAAACCTCTCAAGCACTTCGTTAGCAAACTGCAGTCTCTGAGCAGGGTCATTTGGCTTTAAAGCCTGTACAATTTGAATTTTGTAAGGATGTAAATGTAAATCTTTGTGTAGAATGCGATTTAGAGATGTTCTGGGCACATCTAAAGCACTAGACCGCTTTCGAGTAGAGAGACCAGGTTGTTCTCGACAGACGCTCGTACACGCTCTATGTTTACTGGATCGCGCGATGTCCTAGGTCGGCCGGATCGTGGTTGACTTAAAGTTGAACCTGTTGTTTCGAACTTCTGTACCCATTTTTTAATCGTTTGAATTGTTGGTGCTTGATTTCTGTTCCGTATATTGTAATGATTACAAAATTTCCGTTTAGCTTCGGTCGTAGAATCGTTGTTTCGATAGTACTCGCGTACGCAAAATGCGCGTTGCGTTCCGCTGAATGACGCCATGGTACTAAATCCCTATTAGTAGCTCTCGCTTGTAGTAACACCCCTGCGCCAATACCCCGCCCGCGCCGATGCAGCGACCTATTCAAATGTTAACGGACTTTTGGTCCACCCTGTATCTTATTTGATGGCAAATAATCAAAAGCCAACTTTCACCAGTAGTTCAAGACCACGGCAATACATTTTTCGCTGAATTTCTCTCCAGCGACCGCCTTGGACGTGGAGACACCACGGCTCATTTCAGTTCCTATTTGCTCCTTGGCATGGAACTAACGCGTATTTAATGCTCGTGTTCGGAACGCACTCCACCATGGCATTACTTTATTAGAAACGTAATTTGAACAATCGCAAAACAATACTGTGACTCAAGTACTTATTGCTTACTTTTGGCTTGTAGACTATATTTGGTAATTTTACCACGATGACGGCAGTTATGATTACAGTCTCCATTTCTTCGGTATTGATCATGAGTTGGCGGATTCGGTTGGTTTAACAATACGATAAATGGAGGAACTTAAACTAACTAAACTAAATACCAAACAAGTCTACCACAAGATAGCGTATGTATAGGTTAATTCGACGAGTGAAGTTGGCGACGTAACGGGAGAAACAATGCGAGTGAATATGAGAATCATCGCCTACATTCTGACAGGCATACAGCTGCCAGTTGCAGCTGCACCGCCACCCACTCAGACATCAGATGCTCCAACGGAGCAATAGAATGCTGCACGAAAGTAAACAAACTTATAAGGGACATATACGATAAACGATACATGTACGAGTATCACCTAGAAATATAAATAGATTTTGAAATTCACCTCTATGTAGACTTCTCGCTAGAGATATTTTATAAGGAAACCCCGTCCCCCGTCCGCCAGTTTGCGCATACGATTTGAGCAATTTCCCATACATTAGTCGGCCACTGAAATGTCAAATGTGTGAAAGTAAGTGACCTATGTGTCAACTTCGCGGCTCGCTGTATTGCTCACGTCATTGTTCTAGAGTAAAGGGCGCGATTTCTGTGCCTAGAGTCTAAAGCACTAAAAAGCTATACAACATCTGCATACATTAATTGTATACTCATTTAAGACAGTGAACATGCAACTTTTACCTAATTCAGCAAATGGATATAACCAGATTAAGATTGGGTACTGACCAGGAATATAAAAACATAGTTCCATTTAATTCCGCAATATGGCGAGGGTTTTTATTTTTCTGGTCAGTGTATACACTAGTATTCCACAAGATACCTATTTAAAAAATGCCAGCCAGTTAACCAGACCTGAGTTACTACTCGTACATAGTTAGTGGTTATCAAAAATGAATCCATGTCTATTCTATCCAAGATACTCGCTGTAGTGTGATCCACACACTACCTCCACGTTATCTCGAGCACTGTTACATCATAATCGGACGCCTACGGCTCGGAAGCAGTGCCCATTCATTCATATTCATCAAGTACTGCTTTGTTTGGATACTTAACCGGTCGGAAGCACTCCTAAACAATTCTTTATGTTTTGTCGTTTAGGAAGTGGCTTGTTGCTAACGTATTTTTTTACAGTATAGCAAGGTAAAAGACCTTAAATTCTGCACCATTTTGTTTATCGTCTTATATTGTACGTAGTAGTGCCGGTCTTTACTCGAAGCGTTCGGAATTTAGTCTTTATTTGGAACGGAGAGGTCGATGAACTGTCTCCATTAGTCCTACAAGGCCATCGGTATTGTCCTCGTAGCAACCGAGTGGTTTAATTTGTTTTATACATTATTGTTAAATGAATATATGGTAGATAAACTGAATTAATTTCATGATCAGAGTTAACGGGTATTTGTCATGATAGTGTAGTGTATTTATGTACGTATTTGTGTTCCATGTACGCCGCTCTAGATCTAGAAAGCCATAACGTAGTTCCTAACCTACTCAGTGTTATTATAACTATAACTGTGAAAGCTCAATATGTATTATGCCTACATAGATAAAATATGACACGTTACTCTGAACTGTTCATTTACATAAATGAATTTAGACCACAGACAAGCGATTTTACGCCACAATCGTCATAACAATACGAAAGTAGATTGTCTAAAGTCATACCGCTCAAGAGACGCCAAGCGTTAAATGAGTTTGTCCGAATGTTCGAACCATCGACCACAGCCAGTGAACCGTGGTCAAAGATGAATATCTTTATCTATGCTTCACTAGCAAAAGGCAGTCTTGTGCGTTGAATACTAGTAAGAAGTTAATTCACACATAGTTTCTGTACCAAAATCAAAGCTTCGAAACGGGTCAATTATTTCTAAAACATACCTAAGCAAACTGCGCCACCAGTCCAGCATCACTCCGTATCTGTAAAATACAAAAGAAAATATTGGAATTCAAACTATTATAAGTTATAGTACCTACGTATAGGGTTAAAGGACAAAAATATCCTACAGTCCCACTCACCACTTCTAATCTGAGAGATGACCGAAGCTAGCATTGGCTCGTTGCCAGCGCCTCGTATATTTCAGGACACCCTTTTAAGTGTTTTATTAATTTGCCTTAAAGTTATTTTCTACTATGAGAACAAAGTTGCTACAGTCGGCAGGTGGAGGAAATAAACGCAGTGTTTGAAAACTATTGCTGCTTTGGAGGAAGAGCGTGCATTGTGTGACTCTAATCGGACTAAAACGTATATTAAACTGGTATAAATTCTCGCAGTTTCTGAGCAAGCGAGCCGATTGAGTCAATCTACATGTCTGTGTGTAGTTATGTTCAGACTGACCATATTATAACGCTCGCTCGAGTGATCTTTGAACGCTGTATCGTCACTCACCGAAGAAGATTGGATTTCGATCGTATTTGACGCGTTCCATAAAGATTATCACTTTCTCTATTACTTTAGTCACATAATAAGGATTAAATAACTTAATTTAGAACATAATGATGTAATGACTGGAGTCTATCTACTATTGACTAACAAATATAACTATTTATATATTTTGCTGCCTTGGAGATGTTGGTGACCAAAAGCGATGAGGTTATAATCATAAAAGTGCGCTTTTGTGATTATATTCTATCTACAATTTCTATTTTTTAAAATTAATTATTACTATAAAGACCGCAGAACCGCAGTTACAGATAGCCAATACCAATAAGTCGTTAGCCCTAGCTGAAATCGTGATGAATCTAGCGATACCCCTGGGAACTACTCTAATTACAGCAGAAAGGTACTGTATTGTACGGTATCTGCAGTTGTGCAACTTGTGACATTTTAGCGGTACAGTCACAAAGTGTAGCGAATAGTTTGACCACTACTAACGGTCCCCGAATTTACTGGACGACCCAAATTCGATTACAGAATACTAGTATGTATTCCAAAACACCAGAACCCCATGGCCATACACAGTAGAACACTGTGTGACTCGTATAAACTTGAACCTTGGCTTTCTCTAGGCCTACATACAAATCTTGACGTAAATTTCCTGGTATCAATGTTGTTGGGGCCGATACGGATGTCCTTTGTATTGAAGACGAAAGGTTTTATAATTTTTAAAAGTTGTAAAAAAAATGTTTTAAGTTACTTTTTGAGGTTTATGAGTGAACTTTATAACATTGGTTCAAAGAAAGTACACTTTTACGATAAATCTAATTAGGTTGGTATAGAGGTATCTATAGCATGTTGTGACGATACTCTCCAGTTCATTATGCACAGACCAGTATCCTACAATGCTATCGAAGTGTACCATCATCTAACCAGTGCTTATCGTGTTGGAATACCTTCACTCAGCCGCGATCAGAGATAAATCGATCGCATTGTTAGGAAAGTCAAATATTTACAATGCAAGCCAAACATTCAGAGTCACGGTTTACCAAAAATTAGTTGATTTTGAAATAGTTTAAAATGGCGCCCGACACTTCCATCGATGGTATCGGTGAAAGACGAACGACTGTATCATATAAACTTAGATTAGAGATTTAATACGACGGTGACCCACTTCGACTTCTGAATATTTGTGTTCGATCCACCTATAATAGTAATAGGAATAGGTAATTTAATGTTTATATTATGCCAGGTGTATGCGTTTTCATAGCCCTATATTAACTAACCGTTAAGTATGCAAAGGGGTGTCAAAGATCTCCATTAAATTAATGTAATATATAAAATGATTACAAATTTTACTTTATACGCAGAACATATTTCCCACATTTCTTAGTCATCTGGCACGAAGACAGTTATCTAATGCAATATATTTCTACTTACTTACAACGCAGCAGTCGCACGGCGCGTAGAGTTATGCCTGTCCTAGGAGTATAATATGTCAGCTTTCGTCTGCATACTGGTAGAATACCATATTACAATAAAAGTACAATACAATACAATACAAATATACTTTATTGCACACCCGGGACATAAACAAAACATACAACATAAAGAGAGGTACAATACAAGTACTTACATACATAACGCTTACTTTAATAAACTTATAACATAGCGTCGTATTAACTTGAACAATAGCAGTGCGTAAGGGTTACAACTTGCGGCGTTGGTCGCCCATTTCAGGTAACTGTACATTCTATTAACCATAACCTTTAATAAGCCCCCAATGGCGGCGGCAAACTGTGTAGTTTCCACACTTAATTTAACACGTTCACAGTCCGCATACAAAATCCGTCGGCATCTGTTAGGATACGCTGGTATTCGTCGGGATCTGTCAGGACCCACTGGGACCTTTTTACGCCTAAGGTTTTAGAGAGGGGCCCCCCTAAATTTGATTTTGGGATCAAATTTTGAATGTCAGATTTCATTATTAGACCTAACCAAACGTATTGAGCCAAATTTCATTAAAATGGGAGATTTGCACTTCGCGAGGTTCTAGTAGCTAGTAGAATTACCCTTACCACTGGTAATTCTACTAGCCATCCTATCCTTCAAATGAAGCCACATGAAGCATAAAGTAGAAGCACTCAGAATCACAAATGGTAAGTCCACGCTGAGGCCAGATGGGAAAGCGTGGTAAGTCATTGTCGCCACGAGTTAGACAATAAAGCTAGTCGTCAACTAATTTAAGACTACCGTTTACCTTTGTGGTTTATGGTTGTCAAATAAAACTACAGAAATGACACGCAATTAATGGATACTCACTGTTCTTTAACTTCTATAGTTTGTTATAGAAACGGTAATATTATAAAATAAATTGCACAATCAGACAGACAAAAATAATAATTAAAAAGCTATTCACAAGCTAGAATGTGTGATACCTATATCTACCTCGATGAATAAGAAATTATATTTTTTTATTTTGTCCAATAGTCAGTCAACTTTCTGTAGTACGTACATTTTTTTGTGGCTGTCATTTGAAGGTTGTTTTCATTTTCTGATGGTTTATATAATATTCACATAATCATGAATTTAATGCTAGATTTTTTTAAATACAATGGAAAAGCATAATATAAAAAGAAAATATACCAAATCACTGCGCAGTATTTTTAATTATGAAATTTTGGTATCGAGTTCATAATATCTCTGAACAGCGTAATAAAAAAAAGAAAATCTGCCAAATCTGCCAATCTGCTGGGATTTTTAAGACATTTTTGTAGTGGGTTCACTAGGCCATATTTGATTAAATTTTAGACTGGTATGACCCTGAGCCGTCAGACTGCGACAGCCTGTATTTTTAAAATACAATAACTTGGATGAAAGAAAATATAGTCTAGGGGACAGGCGATCGTCTCTTCATGAAAAAATAAAAAATAGGTATGTTAGAGTGTTAACAAATTAGGCTGTTTAAGGTGACGCTAAACTTTTTATGTTTTGAAACATTCATCAGCAGCCTACTCTAGTCCACTGCTGGACATAGGCCTCTCCCAAGGCGCGCCATTGACCCCGATCTTCGGCTCTTCTCATCCAGTCGCTGCCAGCCACCTTGCGCAGATCGTCGCTCCATCTAGCAGGGACGCCCGTCCCACACTACGTTTGCCCAAACGCGGTCTCCACTCCAGAACTCGTCTACCCCAGCGGTTGTCTGTTCTGCGACAGATGTGACCGGCCCACTGCCACTTCAGCTTGCTAATCTTATGAGCTATGGCGATAACATTTGTTCTATGCCGGATCTCCTTATATCGAATTCGATCCAGCAGAGATACTCCGAGCATAGCTCTTTCCATAGCATGCTGAGCGACTTTCAATTTGTGAACCAGTCGCACCGTCAGTGTCCACGTTTCGGCTCCGTAAGTCATTACTGGTAGGACGCACTGGTTAAAGACTCTTGTCTTTAGACATTGAGATTGTCTGTGTGTCTTGTCTTTAAACATTTAGGTACAATTATTACGGTTATTGGAAACAATTTTCCGTATTCTGTACCTACATTATGTTTATACACCTGTTCGTTTTTCTAATGTTTACTGTGAAAAGTATTTAATTGTTTTGCCTACCGAAAGAGGCCAACTTCAAACGAAGATTGTTTTCAGTTCTGAAATCTAAAGATCTAAACAATTGAACAAATAGACATTCGAGTTCATTGATACTTCTGTAAGAATTTGTAAGTATTTTAGTTCATGTTGGCAAATCGCGAAGAAAAAAGTAAGTACCTATGTACATATGTAAAGTATGTTCCACAACGATTAGGCATTCTTTTACAACAGTTTGGATACTATTTGCTTTGTTATAGGTACCCATTCCAAAAACGTACTTAAATGTTGTTATACAACATATACAGCTAAACCTTTTTAAATTAAAAAAAAATATGACTAACAGTTTATCCTAATCTAAATAGTTATTTTTAGTGTAGCCACGAATTACACCCATGTGGGGGATTAAAAACTTTACCCCTCGAGATCCTGATTTCGATAATCGACCACCGGCTAAGTTAAACCGCGTTGGTACCGTTTAAACCAATTTTAAGGCGCGGCTCGATGTAAGGGTACGGAAGAGGTACGGGTGTATTCATTAGTACTATACACGGGTAATCTAATTTCAATTTGTAAATCGAAAAGTCACATCAAGGAAAAAGTGTAGTAGTAAAATCAAGTAGGTACCTGTGAGGTAAGATTAAGTGTATATCGCTGTTTCTTTGCTTATTAAAAGTTTATACGAGTGATTGCCTGTTAAGTCAACAACAAAAATTAAGAAACACAAAATAAAAAATGCATTGCATTATATTCCTAATCACATTTTACTTTTTTTACTAACTCACGATTTGGACTATAGATGGGAACCACAACTTTTTTATTTCGGTAACATAATAATGACATGTAATGACTACACGTCCCAGTCGCCCTAATATCAGCTTCCCTGTTATTTCTTTCTTGTATAGTAACCAAAGTGCTGTACAAAAGAATAATTATGATTTTTTTTGTAAGGATGATAACCGTTGAGGATGATATCTTTTCCTACCGAAAAGTATAATACTTTTCAAACATTATGACACGAATGAAAAATAGCAAGCAAAAATACAAAGCCTGACTGTGATCGATTCGTACTAATGCAAGTTCATTTAAATGAATTACTCCCCTTTCCGAGCCGCCCTCGTTAAGCGTGAAGTAGGCGTCGTAATAGCAGGTTGTCGTGTCCACTACAATAGCTGATGATTTTGATTAAAAATTGAGCCATTATGGCCATTAGGCGGAATACGCCTACCTGCCCGTCTAGTTCACCTCTAATACTGTCAGCGACAAAAGTATTGATGAATACATTTGAAAACCATAGAGAAAGAGGTAATAAACGTTTAGCGCATCCTATTATATGAATAAACGACTAGTGTATCTGATTATCAGGCAGGAGGGCGATAGAGTAGATGGATGTGCTTTTTCCTATATTTTTTACTTTTAATCATGGCTGTGCATGCTTATCCTGCTTCTCGTATCGACTTTAAGTAGGTAAATGAAACATTAAAAAAAAATCTACTTACTCTAACTCGACTCCCCTAATAAATAGTAGATTGTATCATAAGGGGCCAAAATAGTACACTTACGGCGAGGGCGTTATATTGAATCCAGAGCAAGCGAAGGATTCTAAAGTAGAATCCGAAGCGTAGCGATATACCTATACAACTGGACTCCGTGAGCTGAAGATGTGGTTCGCGCGTTATCATTTGTTTTTTTTAAATACCGCGCCAGTCGGCCAGTAGCATTTTTATACAATATTTTTCTTCTATCTCTTTGATCGTGGTGCACTAGGAACAATATTCATGTTCCAAATTCAATTACTTTTCTTCCCTGTTTGAAAGTCTCTTACAGAAAAGACCTACTTTGTTCTCACTTTTTGAAGAACCAATGAGCGTTTTTCGAATGGGTGGGATGAAAAAATGCTTGAGTGTTTTACAATATAAGGAAAGGAAAGAACTTTTGTTATTGACTGTACAATAACTAAACGTTATGTATCATAGTTAGGTCAATCATAATTGTTTCATAATCAATCACACATAGTTGTCACAAAATAACGAACCTAGATATGAGATACGCGAAAATAACTGGTCAAGTGCGAGTTGGCCCACGCTCTGTCTATAGGGGTCCGTACTTATATAAGATCTATATTTTCAAGCTTTGCGCAATAATCTTTTGCATGTTTTGCTCACAACTTACAAGTGTACCTACTCGTATCGAATTTTAGAATGTTGTTTAAATACAGAATATGACCCCAAAAAAGGTAAAAAAGTGGTCTAAAATTGACAACTTTGACAACAACAACTTTAACGACAACAATGGCGTTTACGTCGTTATTTCTTTACGAAAAAATAATAAAATAAAATAAAAAATAATCGTACCTACTTATGGTACAAAAATATATATTTTTTACGGTTTTTGGCGCCGTATGAGACGCCCTCTTTTTATCGAGAGAGGGCGTGTTATAAGTTTGACACGTTTGTCTGTCTGTGTGTTTGTCTGTGGCATCATAACAACGGATGATCCGATTTGGACCTGGTTTTTTTCTATTTAATAGAGAATTTTGTCCAGAGTGTTCTTAACTAGGTCCGATAAAAATTGGACCAGTGGTTTCCAAGATCTTGGAGTATCTTTGATGTCAGGTAGGATCTCTGGAATGCTAATAGCTAGATGGGTCGAGTTTGAGCTCAAATGATCAGGTTCATGGTGCGTTTCCGACATTTGAAATCTTGAGGATCTAATAATGACCAGGAAAAAGTAAGTGAACTTCAATTTCACAATATAAAACTGGAAGAATTGAATGATTATAAGCCCGCCGAAATTATAATAGTTAGATGGGGTCATCTCGAACTAAAGTTGTAGGGAATCCTGAGACATTACAAGATAATAAAAAAAAGATGGCGGCCAAAAAATGTATGGAAATAGCTCCGCGTAGGGCGAAGCCCGGAGCCTTCCCCCGCCTTCAGGTGTCGCAGGGCTAACCTTCTGAATGTTCTTAGCCATATTTATAACCATGGTGACCTTCCCACATCTGGATCTTTGAGAACCTGATGATGACCAGGAAAAGTAATGGGATCTCCACAATGGTACGTCGGGGCTTAAATTTTTAATTTAGAATTATTTGATTTGGGTCAAGAGATTACATGATATGTGAAATTTTGAAGTATGTATCTTATCCCGTTTAACAGTCAGACGGACGGACGACGACGGAGCGACAGCAATACGTTTGCTCCTGGGGTATGGATCCCTAATATACAAACTCGCATGACAAAAGTGGTTCGAGTGGCAATGTAGTCGATCATTAGGTACCGGCACTTTGTTACTGTTACACCCTGTATAAAATGACTTATTTGCAAGTGTCGAGTAAATATAGTTTCCAACACTTGAATATAAATTGACATTCAGTTACGATGGTCATTATTTCTCCTATTTATACAAACTGACCGAACATTCCACTTTCGCCGTCATGGCTTGCTCCCTGGTGCTTTCTTCTGTCAATCTTCATGGTTACGTTTAATTGGTACAATACTGTAACATCTGGCAAAGTTGCCTTATTGAACATTACTTGTTTGTTAGCGTTCGGCGATTTATTTGTTTATGTTGTATTTATTGCTAATTAAAATTGTATCTACGCATCTACACGTGTATAAGGTACAAGACGAAGTTATAAACAAACATAATACATACATACTTACCTACCTAATTATCAATTCATTCTGAGACATACGTTCATGAAGTGCTCATGAAAATTATCACTGTACGTACGTGTTCACCAGTCAGACAGTCAATCTATTAAGTACTTATCTATACCTGACTGAACAGTTTATTATCGTTCTGAAACCAGATCAGTTTAAGGTCTGTTTCCTACAGTAGTAGTAACAGCATAGATACAACATAAAGAGAGTTACAATACAATGTGCAGAAGGCGGCCTTATCGCTTTAAGCGATATCTTCCAGGAAACCTTCAGGTGATAGAAAAATCATATGATACATAATATACGGGTGCAAATGGCGTATGAAATAGATACTACCCTCAAATAAATAAATAACAATAATAAAGAATGCAAACCCTTGCAAGCTGCAATGCTGTAGTAATAATATTACGTAAACACTATAATATATACAGAAATATAATAGTTAATATATAATCAAAAATATAATAAACAAATAACTAACACACATCATATGCTAAAATGAAACTGCATTAGAACAATTAGGCAGTGTATCCACACTGCAATTCGTAATGTTGACGAAGGAAATTTTTAAATATTGGCAGTGATTTGGCCTGCCTGATAGACGACGGGATGGATAATATATTATACTTAGTTTTCGTCTAGTTTTATTTGTTTATGAAAGTATTTTAAGCGCATCGTGAACAGTAAACACAAAGCTTTGGATGGAGGACTCCCGCAGAGGCATGCAAAGCAGAACAAAGTCGTAAATAATCCACCACTAGGAGAAGACACTCTAAACCTCATCAACGTAATACTTTTATGAGTTCTTTTGATGTGGTTAAAGAGATTCCATAGCAAAATCGTCGTGGGAAATGCGGTCTGACACTTTATTACTCGGTTGAGAAAATAAAGATTGTTCTTTTACCTTGACGGATTTCGTTAATGGGAAAAGGCTCGAGAGGAATTAAGACGTCGAATTGTAATTTACATTATAAAATGTTAAACACCGGCTTAATTTTCAATAACACTTCCCAATTTGATATTGTATGTTTCATCTCCCGTCCGATCTTCTTAGTCGAATTCCACATTGATGAGGGGTCTTGATCGTCTATGGAAATAACCACATTGAACTACATTCTTGGCAGATTTAATGGAGTGGTTTCCCATTGCCTTTCCCATATTGGTTCACACACTGGTTGCCTCAGTGTGCAGGTTTTCTCACGATGTTTTCCTTCACCGTCAGAGCTTAATGTACCGTCGGTAAATGTACGTATAGCATGTACCAGCTTTCAAAAAAACCGTAAAACTCATTGGTACATGACATTGCATGATTTCGAACTCGGACCTCCCGCATGGGAGTCCGACGTCCTAGCCACGACGTCACCGAGTCTTAAGTTACACGATCTCAATATTTAGGGATTCGTACCCCGAAAGGGAAAACGGAACCCTGTTGCTGTCACTCTGTCGTCTGTCCGTCCGTTACAGCAATGCCTAAATGTACGTTAGTCTATCGAAAAAACCGAAAAACTCACTGGTACATGGCAAACACAGCATGGTTTCTAACCATTACTTCCTCATGGGAGTCCGGCGCCACCGACGCGCTTGTTTGATAAAGTTTTAAGGAACATTAATATGGGAATGTGTTCAATATAAATCTCGAATACATATGTGCATCTTACGCCGACATCGCTCAATCTGCACGTGTGATCAGGACGGCCTGCATAGGAATAGCTGACCGACCCTTTAATGGAACAGTATAGAAAGCCGGAAAGTCGTGAGAGATGTCAGATTGCGACTGCGACATCAAAATGTGGAGTCGTATGCGCAAACAGCTATTCTGAACTAACCGACAACGTCAGATGCCGGTAGAAATGGTTTGCTACAAGAAAAGCGATTTAAGATCACGTCTCAAAGTATAGACCGACACATTCACCGCAATTCAGTCCTTGTTATGTGAAACCAATGTAGGGGGACTCTTTCATAGCCTACAGATGCGAGCATGGTCAGAAAGTAAGTTAAACAACGTAGGGCGCGGGCAGATCCAGAATAGGTGACCGTTAGTGACCGAAATTGAATTATACCAATAGCGAAAGTGAACGAACAGAGAACTTTACCAATCGAGAAGTTTCACCAACTGATCACAATTCTTACATTTTCATCTCAACCTCTCCGTGCTCCGGAGATCACGTTAAAATAAACTTTTTTCTAGAAAATAAATGCGAAGCAAACATATATTTCGAAGAAAAGCTTTTTCCGTAAATATATAATGCCGTCTTAAAAGGACATTACACCCAAAACACCCCTAATGAAATGAGTTACCCCCAATGCCAAGAGATTATACTAGTTCATACCCTAACGTCACAGTATATTTACGAGTAATAAACATGCAAGGGGCTAATTCACGCGTGCACGCATGATAACAGAAACCATACCAACTTTACGTAATTAAATGAATCTTTGGCTAGTAAAAAAACGGCCAAGTGCGAGTCGGACCTCGCGCTATACGGTTCCTTACTTTAAGGTCTATATACCGAGTGGTTTTTTCAAGCACTAATAAGCGGTATGTTTTATCAAACATCTTATAAGTACAACTGTTAAGTACAGATGTAACAAGTTTTAGTATAATAAGTCCTAAGTACTAGAAGATATGATGTTACAAATATTGTAGCCTAATTCAAGTTTCTATGTATCAGTGTTTCTGAGATACAAAAGTGACCTGGTAACAAAAGTGGTCTTATATATGGAAGAACAGACGGGCGACGAAGTGACATCAATAGGGCTCCTTTTTCTAAAAATAGGTAAACTTTAGTGATCAATAAACTAATAAACCCTGTGTTTCATCTGCATAAAAAGGTGGGGCATATAGTACCGCTTTACCCTATTCTGAAATCGGTTCTTCTTTTTCAGAATAGGGTAAAGCGGTACAATAAGAACCTTACTTTAAGAACTTTACTTCCTAAGTTCTGTGTAAATCAAGATTTATTTCAAAAATGCCTAAGATATATTGGAAATTCCAAGGTTCCAAATGTACAACCAAAGAATTGAACTTGACTTATAATTTCAACATGCGCATAAAATGCGCTCTAAATTAATACGTCAGCAGCCTATTCTAGTCCACTGCTGGACATAGGACTCTCCCAGGGCGCGCCATTGAACCCGATTTTCGGCTCTTCTCATCCAGTCGCTGCCAGCCACCTTACGCAGATCGTCGCTCCATCTAGCAGGGGGGCGTCCCACACTACGTTTGCCCAAATTAATACATATAGAACTAACTTACAGGTCTACTAATAATTGCGCAAGTTATATCATATCACTATTAATATCGATGCATTATACAATCCAATTATATGGATATAAACCCTAATAAAAAAGACACTCTATACCCTATAAAGGTTAGCTAAAATGACGTTATCTAAAAGGGAAAATGTAATAATTTTTACAATTAAAAAAATAATTCAATTGAAAGGCATAAATTGCGATTCGTCGTCCAGATAGGTACTTCTCTCACTGCAGAGATACTATACAAGAAAATTTAAATCTATCTGACTTCTATATTCATGGAAGATAGATAGAATTAAATTTTCTTGTTAAAAAGTCTGTATGTCTTTAACCTTTTCACAGACAAAAGGCTGAATGGATTTGCATGAAATTGTGCATAAAGATAGTTCTTGACCCATAATATCCTATAATAGACGCGGGCAGAGCCCTGGGCGGCAAATTATCTAGTAAGAAATAAAAGAAAAATGAATTAAAATTTGTTTATTGCCAAATATGGCTTATTCCAGAGATCCCCTTAGACAACCCCTTTGCATCCCCTTTGAGTGCCAAAGATAGTCATTGTTTAATGAGCCAAAACAAAAATACTATTCTCAGTTACGTTACAGTTAACAAAAATCATGATATTCACGCCATCAGCAGCATTTTATGAACCGGCATGACATTGCATGCAACGCCTCTGCAGCACTGCCCTTTGTGGGCAAGCAGTGAAGTGAGTCAACATGTTGCATAGATTGCCTACGAAGATGTATCTTTTGTACGGCGGCCATTCTTTGTTCTACCTAATTAACCTGTAAACTCTTTGTTTTAAACACTTACTATTATAGTTGAATATTTTTTATTTCTTATGTAGGTTTATTATTGAATAGGAAGCTGACGAGCAGACAGCCACCTGATAGTAAGTGGTCACCGTCGCCCATAGACATTTCACCTCACTATAACGTTATTAGAGGGTTTTCAATGCGCTACTACCTTGAGGATTTAGATGGAGCGTCTCATGTGCCGGTAATTAATTACGAAAACTCTCTTACCCTTCAAATCGTATCACAGCAATGCAGGCAGACTGCACAGTTTATACCAACTTCAAAAGAGTATATATCATCATGGAATTAGTTTTTTTCCCTATCTATGCAATGTATTTTATTTTATTCTTGATTTTATGCTTCACAAGAATCGATGTGGTCGGTCATCGTTCGACGAAGTTTTCAAAAGTGAGCAGTTACTTTTATGTACCACCAGGCTTATTAATTTCTATTTCCAGTTCCCTAGCCAGATCATAGGCCCTATTCTTAGGTCAAAATTATACCGTGTCATCGATCATGATCATGAAAGAACCGTGATACCTATCTTATCTCGTAACTTAAGGGTCATAAGCGTTATACTTCGAAATCATCATTCTTTTTAATGACTATTCAATGATAATAAGTTCGAAAAGCGGTGAATATCTTATAGGGTGATGGTCACACTACAAAATGAAGGTTCGATCTCTCGCGACCTGGTAAAACTTCTGTGATTTTGCTTCTAATGAAGTGAACTCCCGGGATTATAGAATTATAACTAACTATAATTCGTAACTGCAAGTACTTTTCGAAACGTGGACACAATATTATAATAAGAGTTGAATGAAAGTGACAGCAAGTTATGACGGGGTCATTTCAACAGTCATCCACAGCCGTGATTAAAAATAAAATAGTAAAAGCCCGTCCATCGCCCATTTTCCTGACACCACTTGTCTTTTATATAATAGGATATGATGCGATGAAAGCTAAATGGAAACGTGTATTTGCAAGGAATGGGAAACAGCGTAAACGTTTCTGAATCGCGATAATAACACGGAAATACGTTGACAATGTGAGGCACCGAACAAGAGCTGGAAAAGGCGAGTAATTAAACTTAGAAAGTGGTGCAGGAACTGGTATAGCACGGGACCGGACAATTTCCAACTAAAATGACCACTGCAGACGCGGAAGGTCGCTGACCTTAGCACTAATTACTTGCATCTATCGGTACGATGATACGAGTATAACACGTTGGAATGTGGTGTCTTTATTTTTACCCCGGACCGACCGAGGAAGGGATGTTATAAGTTTGACGCGTAGGAATGTTAGTTTGTCTGTCGATCGGTCCTACATTGTATCCAGTGGTCCTATGCGGGTTTTTTTTCATTTGAAAGAGTGTTTTGTAGAGATGGCTCTTAGCCATGTCTGATCAAAATTGGTTCCGTAGTCTCTAAGATCTTAATAATTTTCTATGTCAGTAAGGGGGATCTCTAGAACGTTTCAAAACAATTGCTCTCCTGACAGTAACACGAAATAAAGTATAATATTATTACCGTCTTTTATAATAACAAATTATGGTACCTACCTACATTAAAAATATCCGTAGTATCAATACATCTGAAACCTACAAGGTAGTAATGACCACAAAGATATAGTAAGTTGATCAACAGTAAAAATTCGGGAGTTTGTTATATACATGTCGTATGTGTTGCGTTGCGATGTGGCAGTATAAATGCCTCTTCAAACTAACCCAAATTCCGGTTAAAATGCGTACAGAATAAAGGGCTGCTTATCAATCTGATAAGAGGATTATGAAAAAGTTGTTAGCGTAACCGCAGCAGAAATGAGGCAAAGGAATTTTAATTTCACAACACCACTGCAAGTGGAATGATAGGGGTTATTACGTAAAAGATGGCCATTGCCAACTCAAATAACATTATCATAAGTTACAAAGAGTCTACTTTGATGATTACTCCGTAAAAGACAAAAGCTTCTCCTGTTTACGTAACTAAGTTTAGTGGCACTCTTCAATCAGCTGTTACACTCCGGCGCATCGTTTTACGACGCCATCTTGCTTTTATTGTCGTCTTCCGGTTAAGTAAGCTGGCGCACGTGTAAATGAGTTCCATCAAAACAAGTGACAGGTTTCATTCTTTCCTCCAAGGAAGTCAAGGAACTTGCTAAAATTATACTTTTAGAAATCGTGCAGGCCCGCCTCCTGTATACTTAAAGCGATAACAGAATTTTTAGAAAAAATCTGAAATCATATCACTATATCTTGACGACCTCCGGGTAGTGCATTGCACCTATCTTTTGTACAAGAGATTCTAGGTTCGATTTCTGGGTGGGAAAATTGGACATTTTTGTGCTACATTTTTCACTAACAAAGAAAGAATCTTAGAAGAATATCGGCCGTTGAACTACACATGTAAGATGTTTTTATGCACTCAGATGGATAGACTATATTAATGCTATGGTGAAGCTATACAAATTGAATGTATGTATGTCATAATTAATTTTGGTGAAAGGGCAAACAAGTTTAATTAAATTCTCTTAATATTTTAAAGGCAATTTCAAACAGTTACAGGTAACATAACACAAAATAAGATCTAAATCCAGACCGAAAAGGTATTTAATCATTTCCATGTACGAGAAAGGTGCGAAATCTGGGGAAACATCAGCAAAATCCTTCAGCATGCATGCATATGAATATCTCTGATAACTAATATATAATTTGAGAAACACCCACATAGATCCTCTTTGTGGAGATACTTTTCCAGATGTGGAAAGGTCGCCATGGTCATAAACATTTGAGCTCAAACTCATACAACCTAACTGTTACCGTTCCAAAGACACTCCAACATCCCAAGATACTCCAAGATCTTAGAACCACTGATCCAATTTTCATCTGACATGGCTAAGAACATTCAACGGGATAGACTTGCGGCGCCTGAAGGCGGGGGAACGCTCCGGGCTTCGCCCTACGTGGAGGCCATGGCTAAAGCTCAACATAATTTCCACTTATTTTTTGGCCGCCATCTTTAAATATTTTTTTCTCTTGATATGCCTCAGGATTCCCTACGACTTTAGTTTGAGAAGACCCCATCTAACTATTATAGTTTCGGCAGTCTGATAATCTTCCAATTCTTCAAGTTTCATATTGCGAATTTGAAGTCCACTTAATTTTTTCCTGTTAACCAAAAGATCCTGAAGGTTTCAGATGTCGGAAAAGCACCATGAACCTGAATATTTGAACTCAAATTCGAACCATCTAGCTATTACATATGACATATAAATCCCATACGTCATCAAAGATACCCCAAGATCTTGGAAATCACTGGTCCAATTTTTATCAGACATAGCTATGAACACTCGTCAAAATTCTCTATTCAATTTTAAAAAACCGGGTCTAAATTTATAACACCCCCTCCTTATAACCCACCCTCAATCGGTCGGGGGTTAAAAATACAGAATTACTAAAGATTTCCTTTTGGCACAAATTATCACATATTATAGTAGTCAAGCATCAAAAATTGGCACGGTTTTAATTAAATTCCACCCTGAAGATTATGGGTTGTAGATCATTTTTGTTTTGGTTAGATAGAAATATAAATCAATTATACTTAACTATTAAAGTAATATAATAATTGACAAACTTCTGTGACAAGGCATTATAATACGCTAAATCTGTGATTAAATTACTATCAGAGGCCTCTTTCCTTATTATAATATAAGTTAATTACATAAAGGAAGAAAAAAACATTTTAAGGTACAATATCAATAGATATGTCACATGGAAATAGCCAAATTCACCGAAATAGCCGAATACTCTAGAGATTTGGGGTTTATTGGTCATTGGTAGTGACTGACGGATGGTGGATTAAAACCTTTTATCATGTAATCATGAGTTACGAGATTGGTTGGGGGACTGTAAATGTTGCATGTACTAAGTACCATCCTAAATCTTTTTAAAGAGTAGGTAGTATGAAGGAAAGAACCCGGGGAACCTACCCTTCCTTCATACTCTCCACCTTCCGTCAAATGCGCTCCGGGCCCTCTGAGCAACAGTTCTCCCCAGTCTTGACCAAATTCCTAGGGTATTCGGCTATTTCACCAAATTCGGCCTTTTCCCTGCGACACACAGTTTCAGTGGTGAATATTGTGGTTGTGGAACTTGGAAGATTTTCTAAAACCATTACAGGATTTGGATGTCTGGTAGGATTGTGAAGGTGCGAAGGATTCTTAGATAATTCTCCTGGAAAAAAAAGCATCTACGTTTCATGTATGTTTTTTTTGTATACCCAAGATGCTGAGAAGTACAAAAAGACTTTAAATAAAGTTATTGTAATAATTACTATTACAAGTAATATTGATTGCTGGTTGTATTACTAAAGTAAGTAGTATTTTTTTAATTTGATTTCTCTATCCTTAGTGATATTTTTTCATTCATTCATTCTAATTAAAATTTCTACTTCAACAATGAGACAAATACATAAGTATTATTGAGTATTTTAGTAATAACTTAACTTATGAGTAAGTAACTTGACTTATGAGTTTATGAGTATTAAGTAAAAACTTGCAAATAGGTATTTATTTATTTAACAATTTGCTCAATTGTGTATTATGAAAATCACCGTAATGAATAAATGCATTGCCAATGACACTTGCATCAATGTTGGACGAACGAAATGCAGTTGCAATTTTTTGAACAGGTCAGCAAAATAGGTGAACTAACTACTAAAAGAAAAGAGTATAATAACTGAGACATATCTCAAGTTAGGTACTCTTCTATAGTTCTCCAATAGACCTAGATAAATAGTTAAGTAAGGAATAAGTATCATTGCAAAAATAAGCACAATAAACTTACCGGCCGACAGGTGGATTTTCTATATTCTGTGGAATGCAATATAACTTGAATTAACGACCAGTGTCCAATGATAGATCACAGCACTAAATAAAGCTTCACACACGGCAAAAAGTTCAGTCCTTATAAATCGATCGTTTTCGAAAAAATGCATTGAATTCGCTACATGAAATAAGATGAATATTTCACATCTTGCTTGTTTGTAAAGTACCTAGGTACTCTGTGCCACAGAGTCTGTGGTTTGTAGCAAGTAGCAACCACAGATTAAAGAGGTACCTAGTATTCAGTCTCGCGCAATTAGGAACATCAAAAATATTTGACAGATTTAACCCTCATGTCATGGCGTATAGTGGCTTACTTTAGGTATGGACCACACGCGTCCGGTTCGTTTTGTTCACTGCAACCAATCACATGCGTTCCGCCCTCCTCCCACTTGAAGTCAGTGCCTCGTAATTCGATGCAGCGAACCGAACCGGAGCTGGAACCGGACGAGTGTAGGTCTTAGGCTGGGACTACATGGCGCCGGCTCTAGCGCCGCCGCCGGCTCGGCTCGCTGCAGCCAATCACAAGCGATGAAATATTAACAAAACATGGATAATTTATAATTAGTTATAATATGAGTGTTGGAACCCACCGCAGGTAGCGTCATCTCTTGGCGACAAAGTGCGTAGGTTAGAGGACGAGGAGCTCGTAGCCTACAGCCGTATTTTTAAATATCCGGAGTAAACTTACGTTTTTCATTGCATGGTTTGATATACATTAGTATATCAAACATGCGAGAAACGTCAGTGTGGCGCGGTCAGTACCACAATGGGTGAACGTGGCATTTTTCATCTGTTTCTCCGTGCCTCGGAGAGCACGTTAAGCAGTCGATCCCGGCTGCTGTCGTTCGACAGTAGTCATTAAGGCATGTTAGAGGTCTAGGGGCGGCCTGAATAACTCTAACAATAGGTTGGCCACTAGCCTTACAATAAACAACAAACAAACGCGTAGGTAAGTCAAATATTTTTATAGCATATTTTTTTCTAAAGGCTAAAATTGTGCGAAAAAACCGTTCGCCGAAGTTTCATCATCATGATCATCAGCAGCCTACTCTAGTCCACTGCTGGACATAGGCCTCTCCCAGAGCGCGCCATTGAGCCCGAGCTTCGGCTCTTCTCATCCAGTCGCTGCCAGCCACCTTGCGCAGATCGTAGCTCCATCCCACACTACGTTTGCCCAAACGCGGTCTCCACTCCAGAACTCGTCTACCCCAGTGGTTGTCGGTTCTGCGACAGATGTGACCGGCCCACTGCCACTTCAGCTTGCTAATCTTATGAGTTATGTCGATAACTTTTGTTCTATGCCGGATCTCCTCATTTTTGATTCGATCCAGCAGAGATACTCCGAGCATAGCTCTTTCCATAGCACGCTGAGCGACTTTCAATTTGTGAATGTGAAACAGTCGCACCGTCAGTGTCCATATTTCGGCACTGGTTAAAGACTCTTGTCTTTAGACATTAAGGTATGGGCGACGAGAAGATGTGACGTAACTTCCGAAATGCTGCCCAACCCAGCTGAATTCTTCTGTCGGCTTTTTTCTCGAAGTTGTTTCTACCTAATTGCACAGTCTGCCCGAGGTAGACGTATTGTTGCACAACTTCGAGGGCCGTACCATCGACTTTAATCGGTCCCGGAACGACATGATCATTGAACATGTACTTAGTCTTGTCCAAGTTCATTCCGAAACCGACACGTCGTGAAGCAGCATTGAGATTGTCCAGCATTTCTTGAAGGTCCTGCAGCGACTCCGCCATTACGACTATATCGACTATATAGTAGGTGCGAGATATACTCGCCGTTTATATTGATGCCGTGTCCTTTCTAGTCCAGGGTAAAAACATCCTCCAATGCGTTCGTGAACAGTTTCGGAGATATAACATCTCCCTGTCTTACTCCTCTGCGCAATTGGATGGGTCTTGTTTGCTGGTTCTGTACTTGGACAGACATCGTCGCGGCGTCATACAGACATCTCAACACGTCTCGTCCAAAGTTTACAAGTCAAAAAATCCGAAATAATTCGGACTTATAGGTAATCTTCTATGCTTTACAGGATAAATAAAACGATGTTTCAAAACTGTACATTTTCGGAAAATTAAAAACATATTTTGTCGTAGAGATTTCACGAAGAAGTAGGCATCGAAGTGTTAATAATCTTAGACAGACAGATGTTGTAATGGTCGAGTTCTACACAATCTGTCAAAGATTTTTAGCCACTTTGTGAAGTGCGGATCGTTAATTCGTATATAGCGTAATGGTATTGAATCTCATGTGGATCTTAATCACTCTCCTATGAAACTTTCGCCATCTGGTAGTTTTCCCCTGTTTTTTTGGGAATGCTTTACATACTTGTATATTTTTGATGTTTCGTGTCGTTACTTGGTAGAACTTCATTGAAATTAGTATAAAGTGAGATTTACAAAATTTATTTCTTTTTCTTTTCAAACAAATTAACTGCGACCGGTTATTTACTAAATATTAACTATATTTAACAATATTCTCTAAAGTAACGTCATTAATGACACAAATATTAGTGTGTTCGTGAAACGAACGTCTCGCGAGGGACCTGAGGCAGTAGCGGGGACCAAAATGTCAAAAATTCAAACATTAGGACGGAGCTATCATCTCAATAACCAGTTGCTAATTGCACGTTTTTGTACCTATCAGGTTTTACATTTCTCAAGAATTTCTTATCATCATAAAATATCTACTTACCAGCATACAGTCCACTTTTATTCAACCAACGGATCCCACCGTCGACACCAATGAGGACGTTGGCTATAAGTGTCATTACTAATGACACTAATATTTGTTACTATTAAAATAACGTCTTGGGGCAATTAAAGAGATGGCGCTAGTATAGATTCATAATTTAAAACCTGGCATCGTGAAGTGCGGTTCAGATCAATATGTACATCATCACAATTACACTAGGTATGTGTTAACTAGGTACCTGATTTCACGAAGTTGCTAAAATCTTAGACAGATAGTGTAAAATTCGATGATTATAGTACCTAGGTATCTGTCTAACTTTTTTAGGGCATTGTGAAACGCTCCATTACGCTATGTGTCTACGGCATATAAACTTATATTATTTTTTAAGAGTGCGTTCCAAAACCAGTTGAAATTATTCACGTTGACAATTGTACACGTTCCATTGCTTGTCAAATATAAGATGAATTTTCAGCTGTTAACACGGTAATGGAACATGGATAGTTGTAATTAATGTGAATTTTTCAGCTGGTTATGGAACGCTCTCCAAACGAAGAAAAGTCGGAAATTGTGGGTCTAATCAACGACCTAAATTAAGTACCTACCTACATAGATATTGTATGGACTAGTAATGATGACTTCAGACAATCAGCCTATTTCTTTTGATCCATACTTTCATACTGGGACATCTGTATATTCCGTGAAAAATTAAAACCAAGTTCTAAACGTAATGATTATGAAATCTGATTGACTTAATGATGATTTTTGAGAAAAAAAAAAGTTTTTTTAAGACGAAGCAGTTAAAAAATATTCTATAATAGATAATGAATAAGATCATTGCGTGTCACATAAGATTTTGCATTTTGTATGGAACCCTTGGTGCGCGAGGTCCGATTTCTGTGATTGGGACCAGACTGGATTGATATTTTTTTTGATTAGCCTGTTCCACTGCTGGGCAAAGGCCATTGCTATTAAAACAGGTAATTAATATAATTTCTATAATTTAATATAATTTGACAACGGTCAAAGGGCCCACCACCACATTGGTCCACCAAACCTTCCTATCGTGAATGGCTGAATCATTTGTTTGTCCTTCTATGCCCGTTACCTGTCGCCGCGCCCTGACCGTAACGGACATAGAAGGACAAACAAATGATTCAGCCATTCCCAAACATACCTACGCATTTCAGCCTGCAAATACATTTGTTTTTAGTAGGTTTAAAACAACCCTGCAACAAAACAGGTGACTAATAATGATATTATAATTAGTTAATTTTTTATTAGGAATTTTAGCAGCAGCCAGCAGTCTACGTGTAGATAGGTATTTTACTGATTTTTTGTCTTACTTAAATTGTATTATGGCTTAAACATATTTCATTTCTTTTATTTTATAAAGCTTTTTATATATTTAATTCACTACATTCATAATATATACAGAACAAAAACATTTAACCAAGTTTTGTTTTAGGAGTAGTAAAGGTACGTTTTCTGGACAGTTTCTTGCGAGAGAGTTGTAACTGGTGCAACTGATTGTAGACCTCTCCCCATATTTCGCTTTGAACCTCCGCAGGAATAGTTTTTCTAAAAAAATAAAAATACACCCAAGTTAATTTAGAACAATTATTAGAATACTGATGTGAGGATGATATGCTACAGTAGCAGGACTCAATTGGTGATTGATAAGTTAATCAGCTGATATGAGCATCTATCAATTAACAGTGCAATTAATAAGTTTAATAAAAAACAGGTGTACTGGAATATCCATTACAATTTTACCTGTATGTCTTCATTAAGTCATACTTCTCCCATGGAGTCTTCCGCAACTCTCTTCGAACTCTGTCTTTTTTTTTCAAATACTCTTCAATATTGGAAACACCGTTCAGATCCTGCCTCTCCCATCTTTCTAACCATGGTCTTGGTTTCAGTTTTACCTAAAATGTTTTATGGATATTTTGATCACTATTTCATTTGACAGTTCATACAATACTTAGTCATTCATTATGTAATACAAACATTACATGATAGATTATTAAATATTTTTATTAAGTACCTGAACGGGGTTGATAGGCACAGGTGTGCCTTCTGGCAATATTTCTGCATCCATGTCTAAGGGAAATGTGCTGTATTCCGGCAATGCATCCCTCAAGTAGAATAGTTTCTCATCCAAACGCTTCTCCAAGCGTAACACCTGAATTATCTGTATTGATGGATCATACAGTTCATAACGAACCTGAAAATTGACATCAAATAGCTTAAAGACAAAAGTACAAATACCTTTTTGTCACCATAATCTTACCAGACAAATTCAAGATGTGTTTCCAATGATAAGTGTTAGTAAAGTTACGCTAAATGAATTACTGAATAATCTGGAACTACCCAGTTACATGCAGTAAATGGTTGGGGTGTTGTTAAGAGGGCACTGATGGAAAAAGTGTAAGAAAAATTCTTAAAAATTAAACTGTGTCACAGAAACCTGGTGGATGTAAAAGCGACTCGGATATAGTAGGTTATGTTAGGTTGCATTATGACAACCACACAAAGAGCTCTGTGAAGTGGGGCAGTTTACTTTGGGCCCCCTTAGCGACACTTGGACTCAGTAAATAGTTACCTCAACACCTTGATGATCTACGACATTCCTCAGAGTGAACTCTGCTCGTAGGCCACATCCCTTACGTTCAATGCATATACCCACAAATTTGTTAATCTTGCCCTGGGCATGGGGATCCGATATAGTCACTGCCAATATAGACCCTGATAAACAAATTAATAAGGTCAAACAGGCTGAATCAAAACATTGTAAATTTGGAATTGCTCAAACTATCATTCATACATACCAACATAAAATTCTGGTATATCAAATTGATTGCGCCTTTTGAGCATATCATTTCTTTCCAATTTTTCTCGAAGACTATTCCTCCACTTTGGATTAGGGTCAGGAAGAAACTCAGGAAAAATGTGCCTGAATTCTAAAGCTGGGTTTTGATTACTTGGTCTGCGACCAGACGACTTCTTTTCGAGGTCTTTTTGTGGAACTTCCGCTTTTTCTGGTAAAGTTGTCAATGTTCGGCAATCTACAATGAAAATTATTAAATATGATCGCAATGAAATTTAGTTTTCACAGGTTACAAAAGTATTGCGTGAGTGGGACGTATGGTTTAACTAACCTCTTCTGATTAGCCATTTGGCTGCAGTTACAAATTCCGATGTAGTTTTCCTTATGGCTAGTGCCATGGTAATGATTAGCGTGTCTTATTTGTTAAATTTTACACAAATATCGCAAAATATAAGTACGTAAATGAAAAACTCAAAACAACCACAGACAGGACAGGAATCATAGAGCTCAAATATATTTTTTTAGAAACGCCGCAATGCCGCTAGTGTTGCCAACTAGGATGGTGCTACATAACAGTGACGGTAATTATCTATTGCCGTCTCCTAGGACTTCACTGCGCGCCGCCGTCGCGTGCACACGTCGCCTGCTCCGAGCTCCGCGCTGCGTCCCTGCCGCGCGCCCCCCGCCGCCCGCCGCCCCCGCGCCCACGCCTCGCCTCGCCGGCTTGCCGTCGAAGCATCGTGTTTCATACGCGGTCAATATACATTAAAGTCCCACGTGCCGTTTTCACGGCGCAAGGGGCTAGTTTCAAGAGTGACGTCTTGAAAATCCACTCTTGTGGTTGACTAGTGGATACCTACGGTGCCAACGAAGCTAGTCAGGGCGTAGACCCAGGACGCCCGCGGTTCCCCTTCAGGGAAACGCAGTACCTGGTTGGGCCTGGAACCACCGGCATTTGGAGTGACCCCATAGTCGACACCAGGCATCTCCCTCCCGCCCCCGCCCTATCCCGCCTCCCATTCTCTTCGTGTTGTTTGGGCGTCAAGGACTACGGTTCGAGGCTACCCTCTGCACTTAGAGCTGCTAGGGACGCTAGGTACTCACCCTTCGCACAATAAGATCGGCGAAGGTCACACAGTAGGGAACACGGAACAGGCACACGCGCCCCCCCGTCTATACCCGACGGGGAGGGTTGTACAAGACACACCCGGGAACTCCCACCCGGCGTAAAAATGGAGCCCTCCGCCGAGGCCCTCCGCGACCTAGCCGCGTACATTTCGCGGACAAACCCCGCTCTTCTCGAGCAATTCGTGCGCGAAAACCCGATTCACGCATCCGCCGCGTCATCGCAGCCCAACGGCGTCCCGGCCCTCTGCCCGCCGCCCCCCGCCTATCTACCCCCCGCGGGCCCGTCGCCCCAGGTAGTACCGCTTCCGACCAACAGCGCCCCGGAGAGACGCTACGCGCCCCGCGACCCGCGTGACCCCCGCCAACGCCCGCGCTCTCTCTCTACCAACACGCGCGCGCGTTCCCGATCGCCGTTCCAGCGCGACGTAACGAGCCCTCAGCCCAGCCCCGCGAAATCCACGGACGCCATGGAGATCCCGGAATCCTCTTCCTCCTCTGAGGACGAGGTCGTAGGCTTAGGCCTGCCATCTCGTAAACAGAAGAGGAAGAAGAGGACGGCCGCGACGGAACCGGAGCAAGCTCCGCAAAAAGTAAAAAAGACTGAGGAGGCCGACCTCCCTTCGCCAAACACCGCGACCGCCGCCGGTGTGTCCACGCCGCTCCCCGAGGAGCACCAACACATCAAAACCCCGCCTCCGATAATAATCCAGGACAAAGCAGCCTGGACGGACATCACTCGCGCGCTTTCCGGAAAGCAGATCGCTTTCACAAAAGCGACCAACATCGCGAACGGTATTCGCGTCCACGTCCCGACCGTTCAGGACCACCGCAACCTGTCCGCGTTACTCCGAGGTAGGAAAATCTCCTACCACACCTACGCCCTCGAGGAAGAACGCGTCCTCCGCGTAGTCATTAGGGGTCTCCCAAAACAACTCCCGGAAGAGCTGATCTCGGAAGACCTCAAAGCCCAGGGCTTTCCGGTGCAGGCTGTACACCGAATGTACAGCACACGCAACAGGGCTCCGTTCGACCTAGTACTGGTTATTTTAGATCGCACTCCCGAAGGCAAGAAGATTTTCCAACTGGAAAATCTCTGCCACCTTTCTGGCCTTAGGGTCGAAGCTCCCCGTAAAAAGGGCACCCCAGGCCAATGTCACAATTGCCAAATATATGGCCACTCGCAGAAAAACTGCTTCGCCAAGTCTCGCTGCGTCAAGTGCGTAGGCGACCACGGCACTCCCGACTGCTCTAGGAAGCTGTCGAAGGAGCAGTATGCTTCTGCCGCACCCCCCAGCTGCGTCCTGTGCGGGGAGGTGGGTCACACCGCGAACTATCGCGGTTGCCCCAAGGCCCCGCGCAGGAACGGTCGGGCGCTGCGCCAGAGCCATGCTCGCACCTCAGCTCCCGTGTCGCGTAACACACCCGGGCCAAAACTCACTATGAGTCCTCCGACCCCCGTTTCGCAGACCAGGCTCGCGCCGGCGCGTCCAAACGCCTGGTCCCGTCCGCTGACTCACTCTCAGCCCTCCCCCGCTCCGCTCCCGGCCTGGGGATCATCCGCGGCTCCTACACCAAAGCCGCCCGCGTCGAAACCATTTCCGCCGAAAAAGGCCCCGGCTCCGGCCCCCACGGTACCGTCAAACAACGCCGCGTCAAATATTGCTATGATATTAGATATCATAGACGCGATCGACATTGACGAACTGAGCCTCCTGGCACAGAAAGTCAACAGCGCTAAAAATACCGCACATAAACTGCTCGCGTTAACCGAGCATACATCATTAATCAAGGCCATTAAGGCCTTCAGCGCCCCCTCCCCGTAAAAACGTAAATGGATTATACAACAAATCGTATAAAACCCCGCGCGCTCTCCCTCACGTACTTTAACGCTGACGGACTAAAGAGACAACGAGACCAGGTTCATGACTACTTAAAGACCCACCAGACCGACATAATGTTAGTGCAAGAGACCTTCTTGAAACCTAGTATGGGCAATCCTAAGATTGCAAATTATAAGATCATCCGTAATGATAGGGTCCACTCCGCGAAAGGCGGGACCCTGATTTACTACAGAAAGTCTCTTCACTGCATCGCACTTGACACCCCTCCCCTAGTTAACATTGAGGCTTCAGTCTGCCGCCTTGCCATGACAGGCCATCAGCCTATTACCATCGCTTCAGTATACCTCCCCTGCGGTAAGGAATTACTCAGGAGGGATATACAAGCACTACTCGACTTAGGCGACTCAGTCATAGTGGCTGGTGACCTCAACTGCAAACATGAGCGATGGAACTCCATCATTTCAAACCCTAACGGCAACAGACTAGACGCATTAGCTGACACACTCAACTTTGACGTACTAGCTCCCATGTCCCCGACCCACTTTCCCTACACCGTCAACCATCGACCCGACATACTCGACGTGGCTCTCTTCAGGAACGTCTCCTTACGGTTTCGTTCTATAGAGACGCTACATGAGCTCGATTCCGACCACAGACCAGTACAACTCCTTTTAGGTCCGCCTGACTCCTCCGAGCCGGTCACCAGGACAGCAATGAACTGGAAAAAGCTCGAGGAGTCCCTCCAAAATCCTAGTTCCCCCCTACTGGACCAGATTCCTGACATTCTCACCTCCAAAGACGACACAGTGCTGGCGGTCAATGCCCTCACCAGTCACCTCGGTAACGTCATTAGTGACGCCTCCAGGCGGGTTCCAGCGTCGAATGATCGACGCTGGGAGCTGCCTGAGGATATGAGGGAGCTGTTGACGGCAAAGAACGCCGCCACTCGAGCTTACGACAATTACCCGACTGATGACAACAGGAGACGGCTACGCGCTTTACAGAGGGACGTAAAGGATCGCATGGCCGAGCTCCGAAACCGTAGGTGGGACGATCTGCTTTCGGAGATTTCGCCATCCCACCAGGCTTACTGGCGCTTGGCGAGAGCTCTTAAATCAGAAACTGTCTCAGAGATGCCCCCACTAAACCGACCGAACCAAACTCCCGCGTTTGACGACATTGAAAAGGCCGAATGCCTTGCCGACAGCCTGGAAAGCCAGTGCTCCCCTTCCCGCGAACCCGTCGATCCAACCCACCTCGATATGGTGGACCGCGAAGTCGAATCCAGGGCACAGGTGCCCCCGTCCGATCCCCCGCTTGATCCGATTACGGCTCAGGAGGTTCATACCGCTATCAAAGGTCTTAAACAGAAAAAAGCCCCCGGCTCAGACGGAATTACCAACAAGGTTCTAAAATTGCTCCCTGCTCCCCTGATTTGCCTATTGGCATCTATTTTCAACACCGCAATGGCCAACTGCTCCTTTCCAGACGCCTGGAAGGAAGCAGTTGTCATAGGTATTCCCAAACCAGGTAAACCGCGCTCCGAACCCACCAGTTATCGCCCCATCAGTCTCCTCAAGACAATGGGGAAAGTCTACGAACGACTTCTCAATAATCGCCTCCATGACATTGCCAAGTCCAAAGGTTTAATCCCTGACGTCCAGTTTGGCTTCAGACCCGGACACTCGTGCGTCCAGCAGGTGCACCGCATCACGGAACACATACTGGAGGGACTCAATTATTCGCGTAAGCCGATCCCCACAGGGGCGCTATTCTTCGACGTGGCGAAAGCGTTCGATAAAGTCTGGCACAACGGTTTGATATACAAGTTATACCAAATCGGGGTGCCGGATCGTCTCGTACTCATACTACGGGACTTCCTCAGGAATCGAACCTTTCGCTACCGCGTCGAGGGATCGCTCTCCTCCCCTCGCCAAATCAGAGCCGGAGTCCCCCAGGGCTCCGTCCTCTCGCCACTCCTCTTCTCGCTGTATACCAGCGACATCCCTCGCCATCCAAAGGTAGAACTCGCGCTATTTGCGGACGACACCGCTCTCTACACCTCTGATAGGAACAGGGCTCGTATCACCCGGATTCTCCAATCCGCCGCCACCGCCCTAGGCGAATGGTTTCGGAAGTGGAGAATCGAGGTGAACCCTGACAAAAGCGCCGCCATTCTCTTCGCTAGGGGTCGTGCCCCTGATACGACCACCCATGTTCGGAATAACATAGGCCAACTCTCACTTTTCGGCAGACCTATCCCTTGGGAAAACAAGGTCAAATATCTAGGAGTCACCCTTGACAGAGGTATGACCTTCGAGCCACACATAAAACGCGTCCGCGACCGCGCAGCATTCATTCTCGGCCGGTTACACCCGATGCTAGGCAAGGGGAGTAAAATGTCACTTAGAAATAAGTTGACAATTTACAAAACTTGCATCCGTCCAATCCTCACGTACGCAAGCGTGACATTCGCGCACTCTTGCCACATTCGCCGCCTTCAGGTTATCCAAAATAGGTTCATGCGTAGAGCAACCGGTGCTCCATGGTACCTACGTAACGTAGACCTCCATCACGATTTGGAACTCCCCACGATCGCTCAATACATGAAGTTAGCGTCTCGACGCTTCTTCGAGCAAGCTCCCCACCACCCAAACCCTCTAGTAGTAAGCGCCGCCGCTTATTCGACTAACGGTTTACCGACATCCCGTCGACGACGTCGGCCTAGACACGTCCTAGACGACCCCGACGACGCCATCACGATCTCCATCGCGGAAGCCACTCCGCCACCCGATAGTAGTTCACACACAGCACCTTCATACCGCCCGCGCCGGCGCGGGCGTCGACCCGCTTCTGGCGCTTTCACGCGCTATCGGCGTACTCCAGGCCGCTTCTCTCCGTCCCCAGCGACGTCCTAAGCCGAGGTCCGTACCCACCTGGGTGCCCTTAGGCAGTCGCTTCTTATAGTAGTTTTTAAGTCCTCCTCTAGGCTGGAGCGCATTTAGCGCTCGCCCCAAAAAACCCGGTGAAGCTGTAAAGGTCATTAGGACTAACAGCAATTATCAGTACGAAAAAAAAAAAAAAAAAAAAAAAAAAAAAACTATTGCCGTCTCTTTCTACCGTTTGATTTTTGATTGCATGTAGCTGTTTTATTTTTTATCGGATTTTAATTCTGTTTTCACATTTGACCATCAATTTATGTCTAATAATTTTTTTTCAATTAGTCGCCTGACAGTAGCCACATTTTCCTCAGTGATCGCAGTTGAGGGCCGACTGTATAGTGAATGACGACCTTTATTTTATGCTGAAAATTGCTTTCACAGGAGAATCAAACCTTCATTATATGCTGAAAATTGCTTTCATGGAAGAAGCAGACATCTAATTCATGCTGAAAGCTTTCGTAAAAGAAACATACCACAGATTCTTACACAGATTAGAGTTTGTCTGTGGTGAGAGTGGTCTGTTTTATACTCTAATCTGTGGACAGAACAGAAGAGGGTGACTGAGACTGAATTGTGTTGACCTTAATTTAATTTTGCAAAAAAAGTAGTTTAAATTGTTCTGCGTTCACAAATACTCTAAAGATGTCTTCTATTATGCAGAAATGTAACGATGATAATATCCCTTTGGCCGACGACGATCCTCAGGTAATAATAACCGAAGATATTGAAAACAATCGTTTAGATCACGGCCGTTCAATGGATTCTTTGCCCAGTTCATACACTGGTGGTTCGTCTAGCCCTGGCCTGAATGGGCCTCCGAGCTTCGAACCCGACTCTGGTATCGATGAGCAGGAAGAGAAAGCTCGACTCATATCCCAGGTTTTGGAACTGCAGATCACTTTAGATGGTATGTATATTTCCTAGATTTGCTGTGAAGTGCTTCTACCAAAGCACATTATTTCTTCAGAATTAGGTCCCCTAACAACAAGTTTTTCTTTTGTAATAGGTACCTAGTAGTGTAGAATTTTGGATGTGGAACTTGTATGCGTATAATCGGGTATTCGGGTTTACGAATATTATACACATACAAGTTATACATCTCAATAATTTTTTGTCTCTGTTTTCATACATTAAAGGTATCGATATTATAGGTTTCATATTTGGAAAGCTGGTAATGTTTACATGTGCACACATTTTATTTTCAGATTTGTCACAAAGAGTTGACTCTGTGAAAGAAGAAAACTTGAAACTGCGTTCAGAGAACCAGGTTCTTGGCCAGTACATCGAGAATCTCATGTCAGCGTCTTCAGTATTTCAATCAACCACACCTAATGTTCTTAAGAAGTAATGCAGTATTGAGATAACAATGCATCTACCTTCACCTTTTTTACTTCGTACTTGTGTAAAATTATGTAATAATAAATGGGTACTCTAAACATACTTGTAAAATGTTAAATAATGAAATTATGAGATGCTTTAGCTTTTGCAATGAAATTGTAATTGTCTGTAAATTACTATGTTTGTACCTAAAGGTTATTGTGACTAGAAGTACCTTTTAAAATGTAAACATTGTTTAACATGACTTTCAATATTGCATAGGATAGATACCTGTTTTCTTTCACAATGCTATTGTTCTGGTATGCCTTATATGAATGTTTGTTAAAATATGTGTTGTGTATTTGTCTCTTGAGTTTACATTCCATTAACTAATAAATAATGCAAATTTACTTGGCATATCCAGGTAATGTCAAACTGGATATGTTCCAGTGCAGTATGGGCATTATTACAGTTTTGCCCTGCCTGCCCCCAACAGAACACTATTAAAAGCCTCGTAAATTCATTATACACTCATATATTTATTTATTTATTCGTATGGCAGATGGAGTTATACACAATATACAATAACAGTAGGTACTGCGATATGTCACAACCAAATATCCAGGTTTCTTAGCCATTCGGCGGCGTCTGAGGTTAGTAGGATGAAGTCGTCAGGGTCACCGGCGTATGCTCGCAGCGGGCACTCGCGCGTGATGTGCTCGACGGTCTGGGACTCCGCGCCGCAGTCGCAGTGGGGGGACTCATATATCACTGTGTATTACATATACTATAAAATACCTACATGTACCTAACTCTATAATCTCTAAATAAGTATCTCAAAAAGCATGTATTATAATTTATAATTTTCTAGTAAGCTAATACACTTTTAATATAGAAAACAACTACTTATTTTAGCCTATTATTTTATGTGCTATGGAAGACACATCAAGCTATACGCTGTGGAACCCTGTCGCAATTAGGTTTTACAAATTCATTGACATTTGTATGAATGTTTCAAATAAGTTACTTTATCTAAAGGATATAGTCGGAGTATTCCCATCCACCCCCACGTGTCATCTGCCCCCACTTAAAAATAAATACAAATACTTCTTTTTTTACATCGCTATGTCACGTGTGCAAAGAAAGCCAGAAATTAGGGAGAAAAGGGCGGGTTAGGGGGGACAATATTACTCGATTTTGTCCCCTCAGACAAAAAATAAATAATTGGGATAATTTTGATTAAAATCGGTAAAAATCGAAAGAAAAAACCGGGTACGTGTGAAACTAAAATTAAAAATTCGACAAAAAATGACCAAATCGGGTAAATATTGGTAAATTCAGATAAAACCAATAAACATTTATAGAAGTGAGTAAATTCGATAAAAATTTAAATAAATTTGACACAAATTGGTAAATTCGGATCAAATCGAGTAAATTCGATAAGAATTTCAAAAAAGTGTTGTCCTCACTGGTAGACACTTCAAACTTTACTATGTAGAACCCTGTCGCGATACGTTTATGTTATGTTTCTTTGACATTCTTATGAATGCGTCAATTATGTTAAAGCAACAAAGTAGGTACTAAAGTGTATAGCTTGATGTGTCTTCTACTGTACTTGGAACTTCCTTGACATATTATGTACCATTACACAACACAACCATGAACTTTTAAAACCTAAATGATATATTAATGTAAATTTTAAGTGTAAAGAAATATCAAGATGTAAGACCGAATAACCGGATGTCGGTGTCGATGTCGGTAGCCCGGATATGAAAACTACTATTCTCTAGAAATAGTACTAGAAATTAATACGTAATAAATAAGCTGAGTCACCCTGCAGCGATAAACCATGCATTTTGTGTATTTTTGGTCAATACTAGCCATGACATGACGCACACACATTAAGCCTACCTACATTAATCCAGTAAGCATTCCAGTTCCACCCACTATCCAATAGCTACTTCCAGCGGAATGAAAAATAGAACAGTGGGCTTATCTTATCTTTGGATGGGGGCTGGGAATCCCAGCGACACTTCGACCCATAGGGATCTTTTGTGTTCAACCCATTGTACCTATCCTTTGATCACTTCACCGAATATGTCATGCATGAGCAAGACTATGCGTCTTAGTGGGAGGGACTTGCATTCCTTTGGGTCTGGATAGGCAGAGCCTAGCAGACCCATCCTTTTTGCCGCGAAATCGTCACATTAACATAGGAGATGTGAAACGGTATCCAGTTGTTCACCACAGCCTCAGCAAGATGTGCTGTCAGTCAGCTTCATCTTGAGTAGGTTGGTGCTGAAGTGACCGGTGAAGGCACCGACTAGTAGACGCAATTGACGTCTATTCAGCCCCCAGATCTTGTTGTTCCAGCCCGTGACTTTATCCCCAATGAATTTCTTAGAGTGTTCTAACCCCTTTAGGGTTAGCCACTCTTGTTTATGCCTAACGGTACTGAACTTCTGCAATGCTGTTTTGATAGTACCCGACGAGAGACCAACAAATGGTTCTGGACCAATAAGTGATTGCTGTGATCCCTGTCTGGCCAACTCGTCTGCGGAACCCAAACCTGGCGGACTTTGTTAGACTTGCCTAGCCTGTTAAGAGATGTATCACAGTTCATAACAAGCCTGGATTCCACCCTGCATGAGGTTTAATAGCCGCCTGGCTGGCACTGAGAATGTGAACGGTCTTGTTGGTGGTGCCATTCTCCATGCACTCGTGGGCACATGCAATTATAGCGTATGTTTCCGCTTGAAAAACGGTAGCATACTGTCACGTACTCTGGCTTAAACTGCAGCTCGGGCCATATACTCCAGCTCCTGAGCCCGAGTGCATTTCGGAGCCGTCAGTGTACCAGATTAAGGTATCTTTATCCGGTGGTTTTAGACCTTGGTCCCATTCCTTCCTCATCGGAAAGCATCTTTTATATTTTTTGTGAACCTCTCCTCAATGGAGAGGTTTTAGGTCCAGAATTGTTTCCATTGCTGCCACCCCAAAGATGGCCAAGCAGGCTGTTCTTTGTACCTTCGACAGTTCTTTTCTATATGTTGTCAACTATGCTCTTGATCACCACAGGCAACTATCATACGTGATGATGGGTCTCACCATCATCGTGTATATCCATTTTACAATTTCGGGTTGTAATACCCAAGTTTTCCCATAGGTTGATCGGTACATACCAAAGACCCTAAGGGCCTTTGTACATGTGCTTTGAGAATTCCAAGTTAATTCCTTGTCCAATGTCCCTAAATATTTGGCTTTTGCAGACCAAATAAGCTCAGCGCCATACAAAGATATTGAACCAAGTCCAGTAAGGTTTCTCTTTTTAGTGAAAGGCACTATAGTTGATTTGCCTGGATTGATAGACAGATGTTTACTGGAGCACCAATCCTCAACTATATATAGGGCATTTTGCAAGAAACTAGTTACCGTATTTGGGAATTTCCCATTCCTTCATTGAGAGCAACCAAGAGCGAATTAACCACAAGGCACCACAACATCTGAGATAGTCCACCTCCCTGTGGACAACCCTTGGTGGTCAAAGCATTGAGGTCCTCACCTTAGTGTACCGAGTTCATAATTCTTCCTTTGAGCATGCTGTTGATCCACCTGCGTATAGCTGGTTCTATGCCGTGTTTAGAAGCCGCCTCATCAATGGCCTCAAATGTGGTACGATCAAATGCTACTTCTATGTCAAGAAATACAGCACTGCATATTTCCTTTTTATCAAGGGTATGCTTTGCCTTACTACATAGTGCAGGGCCGTTTCGGTAGATTTACCTGGCTGGTAGGCACATTGTAAGTAGTTTGTGGAGTGGAAACCTAAGTGTTTCCTAAGGGCCTTCAGGAAGAACGAAGACAAACTTATCGGTCTGAATGATTTAGTCTCCTCATAGCTTGCATTTCCTGGTTTAGGCATATAGATGACCCTTACTCGTCCCACAGAGGTACGAATATAATGTAGGGAAAACCAAGGTCCAAGAATATCTCTACACGCCAAAATGGGTATTTACCGGGTAAGTAAATTACCGGTGAGGCTTACAGATTTGTTCGTCTTTCCACTAGTTTCCACGTGTCTGGCCGTGCGCCGCGCAGCGCTGTTCAAACAATGGGTTGCGTGACTTGATTTGCGTGATTTGCGTTTCTTGTTGGCGTGGCTGGCACACACCAACCAAATAAACAAAAAAATAGTAATTTTCTTATCCCATCGGTAATTAGAATTATAGGGTTCATGGTCATTCATTATTAATTATTATATTTGTAATGCTGTAGGTTTTTATTTTTTTATTAAAAAAATTGCAGGTAAATTCATGAACCAATACTGGTAACATCACAACGATGTACTGTCTCTTTCTTACGTATCCATCGATCGATTGTCCTTCTCTTATTCATTTCGCCTTCGGTCGTCGTCGTTCAAACTCGCTCGATTATTGACATCCGGTCAGGTGGAGAGGGGTAAGGGTGGAGGGAATGTTGAGGGGAGGAAAGAAAGAAAGAAACAACAAAAAAGTTAGTCATTTTTTGACATTTGCCGCGTGTGTTTGTGTTATTGAAAGTACTACCTGAAATCCTACTGAAATAATGCCTACAAAACTAAAAGTTGTGGTGAAATCTTTGTATTCCCACGAGATACGCAAAGATGTTAGCCTAAAGAATCTAAAATCTCTGAAACTAGAAGATGCTTGGCCTTTTATCAGAGATGAAATAGAAATTGAAATCGGTAGCAGCCAGCTCGTGTGCATCCCTCATATAACAGAAGCTGACTTCTATAAAGTCACGTCTCTTTTCATTCCAAATGAAAAGGAAACCAATGGAAAAATGTTTACTCCCCTGGGCGAACTGAAAAACAATATTAATAAGGAGAAATCCAACCCGGACTATGTGAAATGGTTACCAGTCGGCAATTTCCAAGACTCTGATTTTAAATTTCCACACGAGAGCGTTAAGGTAAGGTATTGTTTATATGTACCTACTTATTTCTACAGTTCCTCTGGTGCAGTGCGAGATACATAATTTTACAGTTATTGCACCATGTTTGCTCACAATATCATGATGTTTTGTGACCTTGACCTGTCTCTTTTCAATGCTTTATAAAGACTCTGAAATATTCATTTGTATAATATACTAATTTGTGTATATACCTAATAGGTACATTTTGTTTTAAGAACTTGGCTCATATTATATTGTAATACTACACAGTGCCTATGAATGTATGTTGTAGGATACCTGTTTGTTACCAACCCAATACCTGTTTGTAACCCAACCAACTCATGAACATATTCTGCCAATTTTTTTTAAAGCCACCATTAACTTACTCTTATTCTTACTTACTCCTGCTCCTCAAAAATTGTTATATAGACTCTATCAAGTCGATCTCCCCACCTGTTTGTTGTCCAAATCCACATATGGCAACAAAAAAACAGAAATATCACCGAGTTTGATTCCAGGGTTGGTGCCAAATTTAAATCTAACTGTCAAGCTCACTCATATACTAGATTGTAATTATAATGAGTTAGAGAGATGTTTCGTTTATCAATTATCAATAAATTTAGTGTCTACCCCGAAATCGATGTCAATAGACCTGTCTAGTAAAGAGTATTACTTTAGTGTTGCTTACTATACGGTCGATTTTTATTTTCATTTATAGGCTGATTTCACAGGTGGTAGATCCTGTTGTGAAGGATCACCTGCGTTGGTACCACCCTCTTATCTATTCCTGCCGTAAAGCAAAAATGCTTGCATTTCTATGTTTTGGTTTGAAGGGTAAGAAAACCAGCACAAAATCCGGCACATGAGGCAATCCATCTTAGTCGTCAAGGTTAGCAGCACATCAAAAACTCTCTTATAATAATACAGTAAGGTGAGATGTCTACGGGCGATGGTGACCACTTACCATCAGGTGGCCGTTTGTTCGTCTAAAAAGATTACCTTTATTAGCTATTTTAGCTATCAGAGAAAGCTCAATAGAAATCAAATCATTTTGTATATGACAGAAGCCAATTGATAGTTATAAATAAAATAATTATGAGTGTATTAATACGATGAAAGTTTTAGATTTCATAGATTTGGTCCTAATTTATAGCACTCTATGTAGGTACCTAATACAGTTCTGATAAACAATGTATTAGGTACACATCATTATAATCTTATCTGTTATTATGGCCAGCATAGATAACTAAGGCACTCTACTTAATTATGCATAGCAGATTATGATAGCTACTTAGAATGTCCAAAGAAAAATCTGCATATAAATATTTATAGCTTTTCTTGTATGTTCATTTTAATATAAATTATCTATCAAAAAGTACATCCTAAGGCATTATTGCTATTTAATTATTTGTGAACAATGTTCAGGGGCATCTACCGGAACAATTATAGATTTATGAACTCTAATATGTTTCTTTTGTTTGTATACCATCTTAGGGACACATTTATTGTATATTTTTTTATTGGACAGTGGTACCGATTCCGAGGTGCAAATTTCCTTCTGAATAGAGTTTATCTTCCAAATTTTTCCTCCCGAAAGGGATCCAACAATTGGAAGGAAATATTTTTTTTCCCCACTAAATCAGACGGGAAACTTGGAGGGATTATTTTCCACCAGTTAATTAGTGGGAATTTCCGTAAAAATTACAATGTACGTTTTACCTTCCACGTCAGTTCCTTCTAACTTGGTGGGAATTCGTTTTGGTGGGTATTTTGGTTGGAATATGTTAAATTTTCCGTCCAAATCAACAGGAATCTAACACGGTGGGAAAACTGTATCAAAACCGTCCAATTCAGTCGGAACTTTCCTTCCAAGTTAGTAGGTAAATTATATTTACCCACCAATTCAGTGAGAAATGTTCCATCAAATAAGTGGGAACTTCCGAATCTAAAATAAACACCTATTTGGGAGTAGTTTTGGCGGTTCCCCGGAAGAGACGCCTGTGTCTTGAAAGTTAATAATTCTGGAGTACCACTCGTAAATTAAAACAACGCTAAACAAAACATCACCCTAACTTTTACGTAATCTCGATTTCCGACGACCTCTGTAACTTCCACATGATAACTTCCCACGACTTCCGCCGAAGTTATCCCAAGTCAGCGGAAGTTGGTTTCGTAGAACACATCAGGAGTCGGCGGAAGTAAACAGATGTCATCGAAAGTCGAGGAAAGTCAACGGTAGCCGGCGGCAGTTTATCGATCGTCTATTGATTTTGTCTTTTGACATTGTTCAAATATTATAACGACTAATAGTAATATATATATCGCAACCGGATTGTTTAATACGCCGTTTTACATAATGTTACGGCTAAACGACGTTCAGCCGTTTTATATAAGGGCTGAACCGCAACACGCCCAATTGTTTAAACGTTTTGCGTTCTTCAATTCGGCGGGTTAACGTTTAGCCTTTTTGCATAACGGCGTGAAATGAGACGGCGGGTCGGCAGATTGTAAATTTTAGTTCCAATTTTTACCGTTCCTGGCTCTGCTTTATCATAACAACAAACATCGAGTGTAGAAAATGTTTTGTTGAAATAATCAAATACATATCAGCCGGAAATCACGCAATTCACTAGGTAACACCGGGTATCACCCGGAAATACCGCGAATCACCGGAAATCATTGGCTAATTTATACAATACGGCTGCAATATAGCCATTTGACATTCCTGCTAAACGTGGGCATCCATATTGTAGATCGTAACGCACTATCAATTCGGTTGAACGTCATTAAGTCGTAATACAGATCCGCGCCGTTTTGTTAAACGGACAGCCATTATGTAAAACGGCGAATTATACAATCGAACTGCGACATCTACACTAAAGTTAAATCTACACGAAATATCTTTACTAAATTACTAGAGGCAATGAGAAAAAAATAGGTACATGTGGTACCACCAGTGTATTGCTGTATACTAGATTAGCCAGGTTAGAATATATGCATTTGTATGTATGCTTTTCTCATTGGCTATAAATCTATTTCCAGATCACCCTGCAAGATGAATCAATCAAGAATAAAGTGAGAGTTATTATGGTGAATTTTTCAGGGGCCATTGTTCCTAAAGACAAAGACTTTGTCAACAATATCTACCTGGATGTTGAAAATAACAAAGGTGGGTAGTTATCAACAGTTTACCAAAAGTTGGTAGAGACGGCAACAAGAAAAAATCAGTAGGTATAGTTATATCTACTGATTTTTTCTTGTTGCCGTCTCCGTCGACTCCACAGTCATGTTATGACAGTTATTCGTAAAAATGTACATAATTATAACTGCCGACCCTAGTGCATACAATCGGCGCTTATGGCTGTTTATATAATTTTGCACAGTAATGGCACGTTTTACCGTCACGATTTAACAGGGAAGCAAAATGTATGAAGACACTTTCGACGGTAACGTTTTGCCGTCGGCGGTATTACCGTTGCCGTGGCACACCTAAGCTCCCTGTCAATTTGTCAAATCGTGACGGCAAAGTGAGTGTAGTGGTAGTATGTACCTACAAGAATATTAAAGATGTGTGAGTGAGGTCGCCTTCGCATCCCCTGCCCCGCATCCCACCTACCGATAGGTAAATTATAAAAGCGTTAACCGTGGGCATGAACGATAAAATCGTGGACGGTGACGGCACGGTATTCTTAAAAGCGCCCTATAGCTCACCGTTAGCTGGCATTGGGGGAGAGCTATAAGTAAACCATTTAAGTCAGACGACGCCGCCCGCAACGTTGGAGGGGCGCGGGGCGTGACGACCGAGGGCGAGCGGGCGGCAGGCCCCGCCTCCCGCTGCCCCTCTTTCTTCTCGCCCCGGGGCCTTGTAACCTCTCGGGCGTCGCCTGATTTAAAATCACCTATAGTGACATCGATTCCGGTCATTCCGGGATGGCCGCCTTTAGCGAAGATCGCTAAATGAAACGTTCTGCTAAGTCTTATACAGTATATGAGCGTGACAGTTTAATTTAGGGTTAGCATTCGATTTGGCGGCAACTCCGGATGGATGCCAGTCCACTTTTGTAATAAATCCTCTAATATGACATAAAACGTAAAACGTTGCGTAGATGGAGCCACTAGCACACTCCGTAAACAAAAAAGCAAAACGAAACGCCTTTTTGAAGATATCACAAATTTATCGTTATTTGGGTTAGTTTAATTCAATTTCTCAAAGCTAAAGTAAAATTGTGATGATATCATGGCATCATAAGGCCATTTCAAAATAGCAGACCCAAAAAATCTGTTATGACAACGTGGCGCGTGTCTGAAGGGTAAAAAAAAGATTTGATGGAAAGGAACGTATCTATATGTTGATTGGCTACGTACCATTGTGCTAGTGGCGCCTCTAGTGGTAAAACATTGCAGGATTATCCCCTATTCAGGAAAAAAGATTATTTTTTGTTTGATTAGTTTTTTTTGACGTTAGTTTGGCTTAGGTACCCCCCTTCTTCTAAGTCGTGTTCCTCAATGCTGAGGGTCGTGATCATTCTAAGGAATTAATCACACGACTCTCGTGGCAGATTTAATGGGGTGGTTTGCCATTGCCTTCCCAAAAAAAGGGGTACCGCCTTAAAAGGCAATAAAAGTTACGCATGAATTAATATTCGATATTATTTTCAGATCTAAAAGGCAAGAAGTCGGTGTACATGATAACTCATGTGCTGATGGCGAACACTATTGAATTTAGAGTGACACGTGCCACATCTTCAAGGATCTTCCACCTTGGGAATCCATCACCCCTGGTCTTCGGTTTGGAAGAGTTTCTGATCGGAGATGATGGCAAACTTACTGCTAAGGTAGGCACCTAATATTTGAATATGTTTAATGCATAAATTAAGTGCTCATTTACATAGACCAATTTTTAGGTCGTCTAAAGTTCGAGAAAAGGGAGAAGTTGTTAGCGATTCTCATTTTATACATTAGCGATATTTCTTTAACTCACATTTGCGTTTTGATGTATTACGGTGTGCGATGTTGTGAGTGCCTTCATGCTCGAACTTCATGAGCGTTTCCCTTCGGGAACTTGTTCGTTTTGTTTGTGGTAAAGTAGAATTCTCAACAAGAGGATGGCACTGGCACTATTATAATCTGCGTTATGATGATCGCTATGAAAAAAATCTATTATTTTCGTGGTCTGGCTTTCATCATCATCATTATCATTATCAGCCCATATCGTCCCACTGCAGGGTATAAGCCTCCTCTCTTTTGTGCCACCCTATACGATCATGTGCTAGTCGCATCCAGGTCTTCGATGCGACTTTGGTGATGTCATCCGCCCATGTTGCTGGACGACCCACTCCTCTTTTCCCCGACCTTGGCTACCACTCAGTGATGGCTCTGGTCCACCGACTGTCACCACGTCTAACCAAGTGTCCCGCCCATCGCCACTTTAGCGTCGCAACCCAAAGCGACGTTGCGACGCGGTTAGGACTTTATTTCGTTGTCGGATCGCTGTGTTGCGGATCTTATCCATCAGGGTGATGCCTAACATGGCACGCTCCATGGCCCTTTGTGCACAGCGTATTTTGTGAGCGTCCATGTTTCGGCACCTGTCTGGCTTTAATATGTAAAATATGTAAGTCTATATTATTATGGCTAATTACGATTATATCTGACGAAAAGATTGACTCAGTCTTTTCAAAAACTTGATTAAGCCATCAGACAAGGAAGATACTTCTTTCTATCTCCTTCTATCTATCATTGTCAATGGCTCGCTAAATGACTTTATTACCAGTACAAGTGATCTCTCAGTTAATAGGTATTTCTTACTGAAGAATCTGCGCATCGTCGATAATTTAATTATACGTACGTACGTACATGTAACGATATGCCAGTACTACGTTAATTACGTTATGTCAGTCACGTTTACACTCTTTTATTTTAATTTAATACTCTGCCACGCCGTGGTCTTGCCATTTTACTTGCAAATGAGTATATACGGTAAACCCGTACAAACCTAAGTCTTCCCTACTAACGATCACAGAAGTTACGGTTTATAAGTAGGTAAATAAATTCATTACTTATGACGTTTCACGTTGAAGGTTGCATTACAAAAAGTACTTGTAAATCCACAAATGCTTTACGTTTTTATAATACATATTGCCAAGCTGTAGGCTGGATTTCCTTATTTTTACAATATTGTACGTAAGGCGGTTCGCAATCATTATCTATTACTTTAGTAATTGAGGGAGAAATTTAAAGTTCAGATTTTTATAATGTCCACTGTAATTAAATATCTATTTACTTATATCGCGCATAGATATAACTTTTGATAATATTTTTTGCCTGGGTTTATTCCCAATTGACGGATATGAGCACCCGTAAATTCTCATAGGGGGTCCCGCCCGAGTTTAATTTTTCATCACGATGTCAATGATAATATTTCAATAAGAATCAAAATCTTAGATGAATGTAAGTGACCAGTATCGTGTTCAGACTAAATTGAGATATTACTCGTATTGGCATTACTTTGATGTCTGTTTCACTCATTAGATTGGCAACGCTCCCAAATACTTTACTAATGAAATAATTCCAAGAATTTTCCTCTGTAACAAAGTACGGCTTCGTTTTTGATTATCAACATCGATCCTCGTCTTGATCATTATGGATAATGTATTGCGGAAGATTCAGCGCACATTTTATTTATTTCGAATAAATAAATATCGTCTGCATGCGTCTGCTTGTATGTAGGGATGTAAGGGGGGTCACCAACATCTAGACCTCCAAATGTCAAACTCACCTGCACGTGGTGCATCCTGCCGATTAACGAACGAGTCCCTGGCGACCGACTAGTGGCGGTATAACCACTCAAACTCTGGCTGGGTTAAAATACCATAAGCACGATGACGGGCAGCAGCGTCATCGGGGCAAGCGACCCGGCTACTGCGATCGCCAACCCGCAGGCCTAGCGTGGCGATTATGGCATTTCCTCCTTTATGAATAGCGCAAAAAGAAAACGGCCCCCAGTTCCCGGCCGCCCCACTATTCCTGGTCACGGTAGCGGCCATGGTAACGGTGGGGTAGGGGGTGCGAAGAATCCCCGGGCTACGGTAGGCTACCAAAACAAACTGGCACTGGCGACGTATAACGGACGAAGTCTACGGCTGGACGAGCACATTGCGCAGCTCGAAGTAGAGTTGGAGAAGATACGATGGCACGTTCTGGGGTTATGTGAGGTCCGAAGAGAGGGGGAGGACACATTAACCCTTGAATCGGGCCATCTACTCTACTTCCGAGAGGGAGACCAACTTTCCCAGGGGGGTGTCGGGTTTCTCGTCAATAGGTCCCTCATAGACAATGTTGTTGAGGTCTCCAGTGTGTCGACAAGGGTAGCGTATCTTGTCCTTAAGTTAACCGAGAGATATTCTCTCAAAGTTGTACAAGTTTACGCACCGACCTCGACACACTCGGATGATGAAGTGGAGGCTATGTATGAAGACATAGCCAAAGCCCTAAACAACACCAGTAAGGCACACTTCAATGTTGTCATGGGGGACTTCAACGCGAAAGTGGGAGTACGGACTTGCAGCGAATCGAGGGTTGGGCCATACGGCTTTGGCGGCAGAAACCACAGGGGGCAAATGCTTGTTAACTTCCTGGAGATGGAGGGCCTTTTCTTAATGAATTCTTTCTTTAAGAAGGGACCCCATAGGAAGTGGACTTGGCAAAGCCCCGATACTGTGACGAAAAATGAGATCGACTTCATTATGACGGATAAGAAGCACATATTCAGAGATGTCTCAGTGATCAACAGGTTCAAAACCGGTAGTGATCACCGACTGGTCCGAGGCACTCTGAATATTGACTTCCAGCTGGAGAGACGCCGTCTAATGAAGCCCACGCTCCGACCTACTCTGCACCAGGCCGTGGCAGGCTCCGACCGGTTTCAGCTAGAACTGAAAAACCGATTCGATGCCTTGGAAACCACAAATAACGTTGACGAGAATTTCCAAAACGTGGTGAGGACTATTAGGGATGAAGGAGTAAGGTTTTGTCGGTTGCAGCGCACAGGCACGAAGTCGAAACTCTCGGACGGGACTCTGGCACTTATGAGGGAAAGACGCGAAAGCACAAAAGCCACATCGTCAGAACAACGAGCACTCAATAAGAGAATAAGGAAGCTGACACGACGCGACCTCCGAAGCTTCAATACACGTCTCATAAAAGAGGCGATCGAGAAGAATAGGGGGTCAAAAGTGTTCGTTCAGCAACTCGGGAGAAGCCACCTGACGAAGCTCAAAATTTCTAGTGGCAGAACCGTCACCTCCAAGCCAGAGATACTCGCCGAGATCGAAGACTTCTATGGCCGACTGTATGCTGCTCATGCTCCGCGCCCTGATCCGACAATCGAAGATCCTAGAGCCACGTTAACCCGGCACTATACCGATGAACTGCCAGATTTTAGCCTAGACGAGCTCGAGCTGGCTCTCAAACAGCTTAAGAATGGAAAAGCCCCTGGTGAGGACGGTGTCACTTCGGAGCTCCTTAAGGCAGGAGGAATCCCTGTACTGAGGGAACTTCAGAAGCTCTTCAACTCCGTCCTACACAGTGGGAGAACTCCGGAGGCGTGGAACAGGAGCATTGTAGTTTTGTTCTTCAAAAAAGGAGACAAAACTCTGCTCAAAAACTACAGACCCATCTCGCTCCTGAGCCACGTATATAAGCTGTTTTCGAGAGTCATCACGAATCGTCTTGCGCGGAGATTAGACGACTTCCAACCTCCGGAACAGGCCGGATTTCGGGGAGGCTTTGGCACCATAGACCACATCCACACTGTGCGGCAGATTATACAAAAAAGTGAAGAATATAATCAGCCCCTGTGTCTTGCATTTGTGGACTATGAGAAAGCCTTTGACTCCGTCGAAACCTGGGCTGTTCTGGAGTCCTTGCAGCGTTGCCAAGTCGACTGGCGATACATCGAAGTGTTGAGATGTCTGTATGACGCCGCGACGATGTCTGTCCAAGTACAGAACCAGCAAACAGGACCCATCCAATTGCGCAGAGGAGTAAGACAGGGAGATGTTATATCTCCGAAACTGTTCACGAACGCATTGGAGGATGTCTTTAAGACCCTGGACTGGAAAGGACACGGCATCAATATAAACGGCGAGTACATCTCACACCTACGTTTTGCCGATGATATAGTCGTAATGGCGGAGTCGCTGCAGGACCTTCAAGAAATGCTGGACAATCTCAATGCTGCTTCACGACGTGTCGGTCTCGGGATGAACTTGGACAAGACTAAGGTCATGTTCAATGACCATGTCGTTCCGGGACCGATTTTCGTCGACGGTACGGCCCTCGAAGTTGTGCAACAATACGTCTACCTCGGGCAGACTGTGCAATTAGGTAGAAACAACTTCGAGAAAGAAGCCGACAGAAGAATTCAGCTGGGTTGGGCAGCATTTCGGAAGTTACGTCACATCTTCTCGTCGCCCATACCTCAATGTCTAAAGACAAGAGTCTTTAACCAGTGCGTCCTACCAGTAATGACCTACGGAGCCGAAACGTGGACACTGACGGTGCGACTGGTTCACAAATTGAAAGTCGCTCAGCGTGCTATGGAAAGAGCTATGCTCGGAGTATCTCTGCTGGATCGAATCCGAAATGAGGAGATCCGGCATAGAACAAAAGTTATCGACATAGCTCATAAGATTAGCAAGCTGAAGTGGCAGTGGGCCGGTCACGTCTGTCGCAGAACCGACAACCGCTGGGGTAGACGAGTTCTGGAGTGGAGACCGCGTTTGGGCAAACGTAGTGTGGGACGCCCCCCTGCTAGATGGAGCGACGATCTGCGCAAGGTGGCTGGCAGCGACTGGATGAGAAGAGCCGAAGATCGGGCTCAATGGCGCGCCCTGGGAGAGGCCTATGTCCAGCAGTGGACTAGAATAGGCTGCTGATGATGCGTCTGCTTTTGATTTCTATTTATAAACTGCGTTCTACGTTTTAAATAATTCGGTGTTTAAGATAGGTATTAGGTAGTTAGACTATTCGAGAATTCGTCGTATAGCTAACTAGTTTGTAGAATCCGCAAAGTCTACTTCTTTAAAACGGCTGTATGTATGTATAGTACTAACTAACTAACTAACTAACTTACTGACTAACTTTTATTTGTATAATGATTAACCTTATCTTGAACCGCCGTTGATAACTAAACCATGATTGCATTGAATGCCTATATGCGCATACAGTAGGTAAGTACATGTAATAATATTATAGAATAACATGTTCGACTTCTCCTTTCGATTGAATCTATGAATTGTGATATTATTTCTATTTTTTAATTTAGGATTTTTTTTCCATTATTGATCTGTTACAAAGCGGAAGTTGTATGTAAATAAAATGTGGGGAGTTACAATGATTATAAATTCAAGGCCATCTCATCTTATTGTAGTACAGTGGCCCAAGTTCACGTTACTAGTACTAAACAAAAGGCCAATAAATCACTGCATTGTTTGTTTTTAATAATAATTTTTCGTATTTGCATTAGCTGCTAGGAATTTTTGACACGCTTCGAGCAAAATAATGCTAAAGCCAGTTTTACAGTTACATGCTTCATGGTGTTATTTTATGGATACTAACTGATGTATTTTTTAAAGTAAAATATTTTTACATAATGCACTATTAACATTTAGGGAATTAGACAAATGACGTTGAAATTAATAACAATTTTGGTGGCCTAAATGCATTCTTGATGAAAGCGATTTATTCCAAAACTGTTGTATTGAATGGATACATAAATGCGTTTTGTCGTTTAATTGGTTATTCCGCTTTCCATCCACAATTAATAGGAATCAATTCATTTTGGATTTCTGATTTATTCCGGATTTCTATGTCATCATCATCAGCAGCCTTCTCTAGTCCACTGCTGGACATAGGTCTCTCCCAGTGCGCGCCATTGAGCCCGATCTTCGGCTCTTCTCATCCAGTCGCTGCCAGCCACCTTGCGCAGATCGTCGCTCCATCTCTGCTAGATGGGACGCCCGTCCCACACTACGTTTGCCCAAACGCGGTCTCCACTCCAGAACTCGTCTACCCCAGCAGTTGCCGGTTCTGCGACAGATGTGACCGGCCCACTGCCACTTCAGCTTGCTAATCTTATGAGCTATGTCGATGACTATAAAGTATATAAGTATAAAGTCAACCACGCAAATGCACAATATTTAAAGTGATAAAGCGAAAAGTATAATTTATTATTAAGCTCGCTTTTATTTATTCGAATCATCTTGATCTGGATTTTTTATTCAAAATGAGAGTACATACCTGTTTCGTATCATATGGATACGAAATAGGTACGCAGAAGTATATACTTCTGCGCATTTTCTTATCGCTTCTTCTTTTAAAATTATCGCTTGTAGAGTACTTTTCTATTTAGTTTGCATGTTTACGTATTCGTTCTCGTTTAATTAACCGTATTAAAAGTACCTACCTATATAATAACAATTTATCAGATGTTGATAATGATTTATGAACGACGAACGTTCACAGACATGAAAAAGTAGCTAATTGGCGCTGTATATACTAGAGCGTGTGTTATGTATGATATTATGATGTTCGTGTGTCAATCCATGTTTTTGAAGAGACACGTTATAAATAAATTAAGCATGTAGCTAAAGCTTTGGCGAAGGCAAAAAAATGTGTCATTAAAAATAGAGGATACATGACACGTTTTACGAATCGATATAATGTCACCTAGACATTATATCTATTCGTAAAACGTGTCATGTCTCCTCTATTCTAAAAATTTAAATTTATTAAATCTAGCTTAGCTACCTTAGCTTATGTTTATTAGTCACCTGACTAATAAACATAAGCTAAGGTAGCTAAGCTAGATTTCGAGGAAACCCGGATGGAACACCTACTGATAATGATACGTATCTTTGTTGTGTCTACTCGGCGTCGTCTCGTCACCGCCCCAACTGTCTCAGCCCCATATAAATAAACTCGAACGATTGATGCATTTCGTATCTATTGTGATATACACAGTACACAGATGGTGGTTATCAAAATAGGTTACGTAGTATTTTGTTTTCGTCGATGTGTTTATTTCATCGAAATCGATTCCTATACTGTAATACGCAGTGTTTATATGAGATGGCTGATGATGGGGGTGTGAACTAGGGTAATTGAAGGAAATAAAAGATTGCAGTTGAAATTCAGAAAGTTAAATGTATCTATAAAGGCCCCAATAAAGGAGTTGTGAATCCCTCACAATCAATAACTACCTATTTACTTGTGACGATCAGTCTATTTACTTGTGGCGATGGGACTTAATAATAGAAAACGTGACTTTTGATTGAAAAAATTATCTGAGACTATTAGGTTTCCGGTAGGAATGAAATTGAATGGAAAAGAATACATAAGGGGATACCTCTAACGAAAGTGGCGCTACTCCAGAAAAAATGCCCTTCTCCTGAATTATGACATTTATAAAAAAAGTGGACATCAGAATTGCTCCACAGATGAAGAAGAATTTTTACTCTAGATGCAATAGACTAAAAGATTGACTCTTTACTCTAGACTAGATGCAATAGACTAAAATATTGACTCTTTACTCTAGACTAGATGCAATAGACTAAAATATTATTTTGCTTTGTTTACAGGAACCGGTGACGATTAAATCGAAGGCTTTTCAGTGGCAGAAAGTTGACCCTTCGGATCATCTCTACATCCCTGAAAACAAAGAGGGTGCATGCCAGGCTTAGATTCAGTAGTTAACCCGGAGTTGAAAGGGAAAGCCTCTTTAAATGCTTACATTATTTACGTCTTTCAACACCTATTAGGTATTAGGTAGGCAATTTATTAGAAAGGCAAAGCGTGAAGGTATATATGTATGCAGTACTTACTTACATTTAAGAAATATTAGAAGCGGAATACAGTTTTTATCTATTTTAGTAATGTATTCACTTTTACTCGAGGGATTGTCCATCATTACAAAATAGTCCGCTCATTTAAAATCAGTATTATAACTGGATTTTTTTTCATTGTGTTATCCTATACTTAAATATCTCGTTTTTAACTATTCCGTCTTGCTTGAACCATTAACTCTCGGGGTAACATAACCCTAGTTAGGTAATTCTTTTTTTAATTTTGTTTGAAAAGAATAGTCAATTCGCGACTTAATCCAGTGTTAAATGTATGCACAAGTGGGCCTAAAGATAACTTTACATCTATTTATGCGTTGTTCGTTTAATTTTGAATTCTTTCTACATTGTTTTTACAGACTTCAAAAAGTCTTATATCCAAGGAAGTTATATTTATCGTTAAGTTCAGCTACGAACTCAACGATATTTTACCATTATCGTATATAGGTAGTTAGATCAGTTCAAATCCTCATTAGGCTAAATTGCACAGCGGTAGGATTAACTATGGTTCCCCAGTAGTTAGTATAAGATAACCAGATGTCTTTCGTAGGGCACGTGGCATAGCCAGGTCTAAGTTAATTAGTGCATTAATTCATTGTTTGTATTTATTCTTTCGTTTATCAGTATTCTAGGTAGAGTACTTAGTTGTTATATACGGCGGTGTTCGCATATTACCAAATTAAGCGCAATTCATTATAATTGGTATTAGCGATTTCGTCCCATAATGACCACTCATCTTGCTGAATACTAAGTCATACTTATGGTATTACTTACTGACTATATTTTTATTGATAAATAATTTCTACATTCCAAAAGGTATTGGTATTATATTATTGTGTGATATTTGCAATATACTGTACTGACTGTAACAAAATAGAATGATGGTTACTTGCAGAGATTGTCAAAAGTGGATTAATTATCGGCATGTAACTAAAATGCGTAAATATGTAGGTAGCTAGCGCATGCAACAGACTGAAAAATTTAAAATATGATTTGTAACAATAAGAATGGAAATATGTGATTTTTATTTTATTCAAATTTATATATTTTCCTCTCTTCCTTAACAGGTTCCCTGTCCCATGAATCACATATGATTCATGATCACAGTTTTGTCCCAAGTCTGATACGTTCATGAATCATATGTGAACAATTTTGGATATAACTTTTCATACAGAAATAGATATTGGACGTACAGCAAGGAAATTACACTCTTGTATGGGGACACGGAACCTGTTAATACTGTTTTCGTTTATGTATTGGAGTATGTGGTAGGGCCTCGTGACAATACCTACTCGGATAATGTATAGTAATCTGACCCCTGAGATACAGGGCTGCCTAGTGCAGGGGACTTGTGTCCCATTGTTGCTTGTGCAACAATGGAAAATGATGGAACAAATAAAATCATTTTTAGGTTAATTTAACTGAAGTTAAAAGATTCCTTCCAACGTGTCGCACCGAGGTACGAGTAGTGTTCACAGAGCGCTGGCAGCGTTCCCTCTCGGTATGGCTTGGTTTAATGCGCTGGCCGAGGTAACTGCCAACCCTGCGGCCTCCGGATGAGACGCGCTGAAAGATCCTTGAAAAAATTAAGGCTTCCGGACCCAGGGGCATATTGTCTGTACATTGAACGGCACGAACATGTATGCGTCGCCTAGAGTATCGTATTTACGCACCAGCTCCCATTGAAGTTGCGCAAACGTGGGATTAAGCCCCAGTGTCGTATTTACCCCGCCTCCTAGGAATGAATGTCATTCCTACTCATTACGTCGGGCCTCTTACGGACGGAAAATTCCATTTGGTTTCTATAGAGTAATAGAGCCGGCCAATTCACATTATTGACTTTTTTTTTGCTACTGCGCACTGATTCTGCGTAACTTCACGCAGTTTAGTTACGTGCTGTTACTTTTAATAACTGGCTAAAGCGGTTACGCCAACATGGTGATTATTTAGTCGCTAAGAAGCCGTTAACAGAAGACTCCACTTGTATTATGTAACGACATGTGCTACAAAGGAAGATTTTTAGTTTGTTATTGCTGTAGGTATTTCACGATATTTTTGTTTAATATTTTAAGCAACAAGTAATTGACCTGTATGTGAATTTGTTATAGTATACAAATAATGCGTATTCTTATTTATTTTGTGACTTATTTTTATGTATACATTGTATAAGTGATTTTTATAGTATTTTAGTTTGCTAAACTATAGTGCAGGATTTTGAATGCATATTAATTAATCATTGCCACATTGAACAAGTATTACTTACATTCACTTCACTTTATTTAAATAAATTGAGTGTTAATTGAAAATCCTCTTTTATTTTTAAAATTGATTGAGAGTGAATTTGAATAAGATATGTGGATATAAGTTCCAATCTTTACGAATTCAGCAATTACGAAATTTGAAAAAAAAAAGAACTCTTGGCAATTAAAACCATGAGCATAGAATACTATAATAGAGAAGAATAATTTCCATGCCATCTCGTCGGCACTCGGCAGACTGCAGGAGCAGCTGCCGAGGCCGCGGCCCAGAGGAAACACCTAGAATACCTACTCCAATCGATATACGACTTTGTGCCTTTTGCAGTTGAAACCGCGGGACTGAGGCCAAGGATCTGATTCGCGCAATGGGGAAACATAAAGTAGAGGATGTGATCCAGCCAAGGGGCACTTCGCGGGGGGCTATTTGAGTGAATCTATATTATATGATTTTTAATTGTAATTTTTACTGACATTTAATTTATTTTTTGCTTGTAATTTGATTATTATAATTATTTATACAAAACACAATGCACTAACATTGTGTTTTGTATAAATAATACGATTTGTATGTTAATTGAACAAAGAGAATAATTTTGTAATAAATTAATGTAATACTAAAATTACTGATTGATCATTTATTATTAAAAATATGAAATGAATTTGTCAAATACATCAGTCAATTTCATCATCTACAAGCGACGAGGAGTCTGAGAAATCATCGTCCTCAATAAATCTGTCCGCAGATATTTTGTTTTGCTTCATATCCTGTAAAAATTCTTCTATTGCTTTCGTTATATCCCAGCCATGAATTTTGAGACGCCTGTAAAATAACATAATGGTAAGTATTACACTTCTAGATATTAGTTAGATGTTTGCTGTTTCTTTAGTATTAAATGTTTATGGAATTTGTAAACCATTTTGTGAGTTCAGAACTCAGATCTCCTGTTGTTTCAGAAGATTAATATATCATATTAAACCAGCTTGTATGAAGAATACTCACAGTTCAACTTCTGGTTTCTTCAATTGTGTAATATGTGAAAATACATTGCAAAGTGCCTCAGAGTCATCTTGATCTGGATTTTTTAGTGCTAAAGGATTGGTGGTCGTTGCAGGGTTCTGTAAAGATAACATTTTTATTTATACATGAATAGGTCCGGCAGATATATTTGTTTGAACATGAAAAACACATCAGTCTATTAACATCCGAACAGTCGGGTGGGGCACAGACTTCTCCTTGCACAAGGGGGTATTAGCTATGATCCACTGTGCAGACCCAGTGCTAATTGGTGGATTTTATTTCACTAACCTTCAGAAATCTTTTTTCTCAGACATGCAGGTTTCCTCACGATGTTTACTTTCGCCGTTAGAGCAGTCGGTAAATATAGGTACTTAAGTCTTCGAAGAAACCGAAAATATAGGGTCCTATTTTATTACGATAGGGCAAAATATATACGCGTAGTACTATACGAAGGCTCTGTCTTTGTCGGAGCACATCGCCGAGGCAAAGTTATTTCGCGACAGCCTCTTTATACCTAGGTACCACCAAACAAAATGCGGCCACATTATCATAAATATTTATTTTACTGATCGCCCCATTTCTCTTTAGACGTATTTTACTACACTCACAGGAAGAGATAGGGTGATCCAGGAATCCGACTCATACACATTACATTATGACAGAAGTATTTTCTAAAATGGTGGAATATTACCTTAAAACTATTATCAATCTGGTCCTTGGTAGGTAAAGATATACTGAACATTTCATTGGTAATAAAATATTCGCTCATGTTATTTTTGAAGTTATTAACGAAAAATACGAATGTCCTTCTAAAGTGAAAGAAATTTTCGGGTGCAGTCATATTGCAGCTCTTTTCTTTATAAATGCCGCCTAAGACGAATATAAGCGATTTTTTCTGTAAATGAAAAATTAGATTATTTCTTGTGCAACTCTGAAAAGCATAAAGTCCAATGAATAAATTGTAGATTAATCAGTCTAGCTAGCTAGACTCAACTGACGACATGAGTGTCTCCAGCCATAGCCGGTAGTCTTTCCGTAGTTATGAGAACAAAATCTAGGGCCCAATCGTGCCCTTTGGTTTCATAAATGCTTTTGTTAGATTTTTTTAAATATACTTGAACAAAAAAATTCAAATAACTTACATCATGTCTTAAGACATCCACTGTAAAAGTGCTAGGGTCATGAGTACTTTGGGGGAATTTCGACAACGCATCTGATGCCGCCTCTCGACCACTATACACTTTGTATTTGGGAGATCTCTCGGTAAGGTTTAATATGTTGCGTGTATGTTTCGCGTAGTGCTCCAGGGAAGTCTCATCTAATATTATAATAACAGTTATGTTAGTGCAAATACATAAAATTTAATAAGTCTCTCCAATATAACGTATAAACTTCGATTTCAAAATTCCTATAATGCTATTCATGTTGAATTTATAATTGTTTTTTTTTTACATATATTTTGCTTTTGACTGCACACAAGGCACAGAGCACAAGGCATACCTATCTAAATATTGTTATTGTTCCTTAAATCTAAATGTACATGTATGGAATTTAAAATCAGTGAAATAAGTGTTTTGGTACCTATCTTTGTATGATTATTGGTTGTGGCTTATTGTAAGATATGTGACATCATAAAAGACCATGTCTACATGATTTGAATTATGTGACGAGATAAAATTTTTGCACATCTTTATAATTTGTATAAAAATAATTATAATAATCACCTGAAAAATTAGTTGATATGGTTAATTTTGCATTAGGATGATAGAACATAACAATCTCCTTCCGTGATGTTGAATCATAATGTGCGAAATATAATGACAAAAACTTTTCCACCAACATCTTGATTTTTTTGTCTGGTACGTCCAAGAAATTCCTGAATAAGGGTATTGGTATTCCATGCTCGTTAAGCCTTATTCCATCCTGAAGGAAAGGTTTCAGATTAGTTCAGCAGTTATATCTCGACCGCCATAAACGTGGATCTCTTGATGGCGTGCGGGAGGCGGGGGACACTTGCAAAAGTGTTAGGACTGGCTGATTGGGAGAACGCGATTCCCGCGCGGGATCGGAGCGACACTGATCAATCACGCGCAACGCACCGCATTGCGTCCCGGCAGGCAATGGGAGCGTCATGCGTATGGTGATCAAGATATAAACATACAGTTTCTTCTACTTCTAGTTGTATTCCTCATTGATGAGGGTCGTGATTATTCTATGGAATTAATGAACATGGAACGACTTCCTGTCAAGATTTATTGGGGTTGGGGTGGTTTGGTACAACTTTCCTCACTGTGTTTCCCTTCACCGTTGGAGGAGTTGCTAGATGTCTGATCTTAGAAAAACTCACTGCAATGGTAGCCTGGAATCACGAATCGAGCCCGAATTTTTCGCATGGGACTCCGGCGACGTAGACACCATATGCCACTGACGACGGAAATGGTACACTAAAATTTATAGAAACAACTTACCAATTCTATCAATCTTGGAAACTTCATTATGATGTGTTTTACATAAGTTATTGGATCTATTTCCTCACAAAGAGGATTACCTTCAACCCACAATTTCTCAATTTTGCTACTAACTCTCTGCAACTCTGCTAAAGATGGAATCTACAGACAATAATCATAACAATTAAAATAGTATTACATAATAAGCATAATATTATAAAAACAAACGGGAATTCTGGATATATAATATACTCACATTATTATCATTCAGTTTGATAGCGGTTAAATCACCTTTGATAAAGAAATTCAGTATGTCAACTGGTACTTGGCTGAAACATTGTAATAGATTATACTTTGAAATAAGAAATTTTGTATAGTTTTTAAGATAACTAAACTAAAACATTGAATGCTAGTTCTTTCACTAAAAGTTTTTCCGACAAACCTTAAGTTGTTGTTGCTTAAATTTAATATTTTCGTGTCCCTCCCCATTCTCAACATGAGTATTTTGAAATGTGACAGAAGATTCAGCTTATAAAAATGTATTTTCTTTTGATTAAATTCTGTAAACAAAATAAGCAGGTGACAATTTGTTGTAAACTAAATTCTAATGCCTTTCAATGGAGTGCAAGCAACGATATCTATGTACTAGCGTACAGTGCATGCAATTACCTTCTCTCTGGCTATTGTTGTTTTTGTATATAACTACAAAGCATTACCTATGTAAAAACCAACCACCACAATAAACAAGTATGAAATAAGCAGAAATAAAAAAGCAAGAAGTAAGAGAGGTACTTATGTATTCATACCTAAATCATTGCAAAAGTTTGACAAATCTAATTCAAATTTGTCATTTATTCTGCAACTGACTACTCCTGCGACAATATTCTCAATGGTGACTCTGTTTTCAAAACAATCTGCAGAAGTTTTATCATTGAACAGGATATCAATGTTAAACATATTCCTTTGATGTGGGAACATGAATTCAAGCTTGGAAATTTTCAGTATCAAGTTGAGGCTACTTGTGTAAAATGTTGTTATTTCACTCTGTGAAGTGTAGTTCACGGGTACAAATGAAGACGAAAAATATTCGCCTATGGTCTCAAAGAGGCCTACATCACTTCCTGTCCAATTATGTACCTAAAAAGCATTAATTCGTATTTATCGATAGGAAATTGGATTTATAGTACTTAATCAATTTCTATTTCTTCTTTAAATTTCGGCTTCTACTACAGAATATCTACTTTTACAAACCAGCAAAGGATTAGTTCAAATGGAGCACAGTCAGGTCAGAGTCAAATGATGTATTAATATAATAGGGGATCTATTTATTTGTGGTTGGAAAAAACAGTATGCCAATGACAAGTTTTGTTATAATCATATAATACTTGTAGTCAAATGCAATAAAAGATAAAATACTTCAATGGAGTTTTAGTGACAAATATGATCATGTCATAAAGCTGCTGAATTCTCACGACCCATTGTAGAAATTACAACAAACCACTAAAGAAGTGTCCACATAAGAAGTCTATTTCATTGAAGAATTAATGAAATGGCAAACCTACTAATTTGAGGTAGGAAAAAACAGTATGCCATTAAAAGTTTTATGTTATAATCAATTAATACTCAAAGTCAAATGCACTAAAACACTTCAATGGAGTTTTAGTGACAAATATGATCATGTCATGAAGCTGCTGAATTCTTATGACCTATTGTAGAATAATTCCGCCGTTGTCGGTCCCAAGCCCGGATGAGAAAGGAGGAGGGTTGGTATGGAGGAGACTTGCCCAACCATAAAACGTCAACGCCGAATATCGGGCGGCGGTAACTAACCCGACAACCCTTTGCCCACCCAGCGCGCAAGGAGCGGTAACCAGTGACCGTGAGCGATTAAATCCCCTCTAAAAGACTGACACGGAAGGACGTGGGAACCCACCGTGATTACTGTCCCATGAAAACCCCCTCATGGAATCAAGAACTAAGAAGGAATTTGGAATGTTGGGTGACCCGACCAACCATCGGCGCCACCCAGTTCCCGGGCTGGGCGGTGTGAAATTAGCGACCGAAGCCTCCCCTGGGGTGCTTCGACGGGCCTCAGAAGGAGGAAATGCTACTGTCGATACAAAAACATCTAGGACCAGTAAGACCTCAATACGTACCCAACACCGTATTGGTGCTTGGAATGTCCGCGGTCTGCTATCTGCGGGCAAATTGAGCATCGTGGAAAATGAAATGGAGGCACACAACCTCTCCATACTTGGCATCAGTGAAACACACATGCGCGGTAACGGCCATTTCTCCACGGCAGCAGGGAACACAATGTACTTCTCGGGACGCGACGATTCGAGCAGGAATGGAGTAGCCATCGTGTTACCACCGGGTATTAGTAAATTTGTCCTCGGATATAACCCGGTGTCTGACAGAATTCTTACAATGAAGCTAAACACTAGACCATGCATCATGAACATTGTGCAAATATACGCACCTACATCAGTGGCTTCAGATGACGAGATAGATGACTTCTACGGGAGACTCGAAGAGACATTGGGCACGATACCGGGTCGGGAAATTACATTGATTCTTGGAGATTGGAATGCTAAAGTCGGTAGTACACTTGCAGATGATCACATCAGAAGCACGGTTGGAAAACACGGTCTTGGCATACGGAACGAGCGAGGTGAAAAACTGATTGAATTCTGTATTGGCAGAAAACTCAGCATTATGAACACATGCTTCCAACATCATCCAAGACGCCTTTACACGTGGCGATCTCCAGGCGACAGGCACAGAAATCAAATCGACTACATACTACTTGATTCCCGCTGGAGATCCTCAGTTTCAAATGTGAAAACCTTCCCCGGCGCCGAGTGCGGCTCCGACCACAACCTGCTCGTCGCATATTTCTCTCTCCGCTTAAAAGCGCCCAGTAGACGACCACCCAAACCTAGACACCTGGAGCCTTCGGAACGGTCACTCTTCAAGGACACCATGGAGACCAAATTGAAGGAATCTCCTCCGCCTGAAAACGCTAACGCTGATACCCAATGGAAACATCTCAAAGGTCACATCAATGAAACTTTGGATTATATTTCAAAGAATAAGAGGAGTGATCCCAGGAAAAAGGTCTGGATTACCGATAATACATGGGAACTAATTCAACGAAGGAAAGACGTCAAAATGAAGGGTTTGCAGGACCAAAGAGTAATGACAGAATACGCTAGCCTATGCAAGGCAATAAAAACAAACTGCCGCCGTGACAAAAACAACTTTATAGAAGGCATATGCAGCGACATCGAGCAACATTCTCTCAAATTTCAAACCGCAGATCTGTTCAAAAAAGTCCGTCTTCTATCCAAGCAGTTCAAATCTAAATCTTGGGTGATAGAGGATGCCGATGGCACTTTATTACACGAGCTCGACAGAATTGCTGAAAGATGGCGTTCCTACTGTGTAAAATTGTACACTGAACCCCAAGAGACACTCGTAGGCAACACCGAATGGAAGTCGCTGAAAGTGGAACCCATTATTCTTCGATCCGAAATAACCACAGCTTTACAGGCGCTTAAAACAAGGAAGGCCCCAGGAGGTGACCAAATAACGGCAGAAATACTCAGAGCTTTGGGCGACGAAGCAATCGACATATTGCATAATATTTGCAACCATATATGGCATAATGGCGAGTGGCCCCAGGACTGGACTGAGTCGGTCATCCTCCCACTTCATAAAAAAGGATCGACCAAGAAATGTGACAACTACCGCACTTTGTCACTAATCTCTCATGCCAGTAAAATCTTACTTCACATCATCAACAGCCGAATCCGTTACTATCTGGATTGGCAGATCCCGCAGGAGCAAGCGGGTTTCGTGAAGGGCAAAGGCACTCGTGAACAAATTCTCAACATCAGACAACTCATAGAGAAATCATACGAATTTGACATACCTATGGTTATGTGTTTCGTCGACTACAGTAAAGCCTTTGACTGTGTCAACTGGAGCTGTTTGTGGAGGGTCTTGAAGGAACTCGGAGTACCAGATCATCTCAGTGCATTACTTCGTGCCCTATATTACGGAAGCCAGGGAGTGGTGAGAATAGACAAGGTGTCCTCAAACCCATTCAGCTTCAAGAAAGGAGTACGCCAAGGCTGCATTTTGTCTCCAATTCTGTTCAATATATATGGGGAATATATCATGAGACGAACCTGCGAGAATTGGGAAGGGGGCATCACCGTTGGTGGCGTAAAAATCACCAATTTACGTTATGCTGACGATACCACACTTCTCGCAGCAACTGAGTCCGAGATGGCAACCCTACTAAATAGAATGGAACGGATTAGCGAGGAAATGGGACTCTCTATAAATAGGTCCAAAACTAAGGTGATGGTGGTGGACCGCACCAAGAAGTTGGAGCTCACTGGATCACTGAACCTGGAATCAGTGGACAACTTTACGTACCTGGGCTCCAGCATCAGCAACAATGGTTCTTGCGAGACAGAAGTGCGGAGGAGAATTGGAATGGCCAAAAATGCAATGTCTCAGTTACATAGAATCTGGGCAGACAGAAACATCTCCGTCAAGACCAAGATCAAACTTGTACGTTCACTGGTGTTCTCCATTTTCTCTTATGGCGCTGAGACTTGGACACTAAGAACAGCAGACCGCAAAAGAATTGATGCCTTCGAGATGTGGTGCTGGAGAAAAATGCTCCGAATTCCGTGGACAGCACATCGTACCAACGTATCCATTCTACGTGAACTTAAAATCACCTCACGACTGTCCTCCGAGTGCCTTCGTAGAATTCTCGAATATTTCGGTCACATTGCCAGGAAAGACAGTGACAACCTCGAAAAACTAATTGTGACCGGAAAAATGGAAGGGAAGAGGCCTCGAGGACGTAGTCCGATGCGCTGGTCCGACCAAATCCGCACCACCCTTGACTCTACAATTTCACGATGCCATCCACACCGCCGGGGACAGAAATAAATGGAGGAAGATCATCCGCCAGAAGGTGATACCTAAGGGTGGTCACGACCCTCAGCATTGAGGATTACGACGCGAGGAGGAGGAGGATTGTAGAAATTACAAGGACTTTCTGTATACTAAGAAATTACAGCAAAAATCTAATGACAATTCTAATTCATTGAAGAGTTTCACATGCAGGTCACCTTTGTTTTACTTGATAATCAAAACTAACTACTTTTATACCCAACAAAGCTCGGTAAGTATCATCAGTACATCAATATAAAGACAAATTTAAATCAAATAGATGACCAATAGAGTACATTGCCAAAATCAAAAACTATTGTACGCTACTAGCCTACAATAGTTTTTGATTATATAGATAGGGTACTTATTAAACAATAAGGTTTTTGGATGGATAAAACAATTCAATTTCCTATCTCCTTTCGTGTTGATGATCCGAATTAAATTTCAGAATCCTATCAAGTAATATGAAGATATATCAAGATTGACGGGCACTCTTGTAGTATATTTCATAAGTAAATTACCATAAGTTTGTGGAAAGAGTGAGGAGCGGCTTCATCTTCACTGGCTAAACAGTTCTCAATGTATTCAATGATGTGAGGGGAAGAAGTGACTCTGTTTAATAGAAACTTTCTGTAGTTTTCAAGGTGATATTTTTTCGTATTCATTGTCGTATGTTTAAATACCTCACAACTAAAAGCCCAACATCGAAGGAACCCAAACAAACCGTGAAGTAAATTACTTTCACTTTACTCTTTTATTTATGGCAACAACCAAATATTCAGTTGTTGTTTGTTTTTTAAGGCAAAGGCAACTGAGCCCATACAGTCATGTCTGATGTAAACAACTCTTTCAAGTCTTCATTAAAATGCTGGTGTGACACATTTCAATGCTATCTAGGTTAATCTTCCATGCTTCTACACCATCCAAACCAAAGAAGAAGGCGTTCCGGACGCAGTATGGCTCTTCAAAATCCAACCAAGTACGAATCGAGCTGCAGCGTCTTATTTGACTTTACTTCACAGTCCCACACATTATTCACATCTTGTAGAAGTTTGTCGACCAAGAAACACCACTCTTACTAGAAAATCACTACATAAAACAATTTGCAAGACTTTAATGAAGACTTGAAATAGTTGTTTACATAAGACATGGCTGTATGGGCTCAGTCCCCTTTGCCTTGAAAAAACAAACAACAACAATATTTGTTCTTTGGGTTGGTACGTACACATATACTCTAATCTGTGGTACGTACCTACCTACCTGTATTGTGAATTTATGTTGTGAATCAAGTGATCTCGTCAATTCACAGATCCAGTTGACTTGTGATTGATTTCTGATTAAAATCGAGAGATAATTTATCACGTTTTATAACTCAAACGTGGAGGAAATATGGTGAAAATATTATTTCTTCATCCAGACTTGGGAATAGGTGGTGCTGAACGACTTGTTTTGGATGCCGCATTGGCTTTCAAGAGAAAAGGACACGAAGTCGCTTTTTATACAAATCATCATGATCCTACTCATTGTTTTGCCGAAACTAGAGACGGTACATTTCCAGTAACGGTTATCGGGGACTGGATACCGCGCTCCATACTTGGGAAATTCAAGGCGGTATGTGCCTACGCGCGTATGGTTTATGCTGCAATTTATTTGGCTTGGTACGTGATACCTGTGGAGGAACCCACGCTTATATTTTGCGATTTGATATCACTATGCATTCCTTTTTTAAAAATGGCCAGAGGACCTTTCAGAATAGTATTCTACTGCCATCACCCTGATAAACTTTTGACTTCGGAAGGTGGATTCTTGAAGAAGCTGTATAGGGCTCCGCTAAATTGGCTTGAAGAATTAACAACAGCTCGAGCTGATAAGGTCTTGGTGAATAGCAAGTATACGGCCCGGGTTTACCAGGATGCATTTCAAAAAATCAAAGATGTTCCTGATATTTGCTACCCCTCAATAAACACCGAGTTCTTCAGAACAGCTACACTAAAACCTTTAAAGGAAGTTGTTCCTGTTGGCTCAGATAAGTTTGTTTTTTTATCCATAAACAGATATGAGAGGAAAAAGAATTTACAGTTGGCTCTCACAGCTTTAGAGCATTTGAAACACATTGTAAGTGAAACTGATTGGAACCGTGTTCATTTAGTGATGGCAGGAGGTTTTGACCCAATCAACCTTGAAAATATGGAACATTACATAGAACTCACTGACCTGGTAGCTGAAATGGACATAGAGGATAAAGTAACATTCATGAAGTCACCAAAAGATATGGAAAAAGTTTCACTGCTTTACTATTGCAAAGCATTGATATACACTCCTTCTAAAGAGCACTTTGGTATAGTACCATTGGAAGCAATGTATTTTAGCAAACCAGTTATTGCAGTGAACAGTGGAGGTCCCACGGAGACAATAGTCAATGATGTGACAGGTTTCCTTTGTGAGCCAACTAGTGAATCATTTGCAAATGCTATGAGTAAACTTATTCTAGGTCCTGAATTAGGGAAGAGGCTGGGTGAAGCCGGAAGAAAGAGATTTGACACAAAATTTTCATTTGATGCTTTTACTGAGCAGTTAGATGGTATACTGACAAGAGAGAGGCAGATTATTTCAGAAGCAAGAGCTATAGAATATGAGCAGAAAAAAAGCAAATAACATAATGCAGACACTCCAACAATATTTGACATTGTTTGAGAGTGTACTAACCAAAGAACCTGTTGAATTTGTAATTATCATTAATATATTATTAAAAAAATTACATGCCTAAACCAATGGAACATGCCTCTTTTCATCTTATGGATGACATACATTCAGACCAGCCATAGACCATGTAAAAATATAGGATCTACTAATGTTTCCATAATTAAGCGTTGAATCCTATTACCTAAAATGGTTACATCAATCTTTAGACTTATTAAGAAAGCCATATCTAAAGGCTGTATTATACTTGATGCCTTAAGTGTTAATAATTGTTAGACATAGGAATATTGACATGAATAGCAGCGTACTGATCAAGTGAGCCACCTGTCTAGTGAAGATTTTAGAGATTTTCTTTTTCGAAATAGATGAAGACAAAAGTCTGCTTCGCTCACTCAGTATGTGGCCATTATTGAATGTATTTTATAAGTATAAAATTGATTTTTTTATAGACAGCTTGTGATCATACTGCTAGTTTACTGTGAATACGAGTTCGCGTAATTGTTACTTTGCATAATAGTTCTAGTAATACTGTAATGAAAATACTGAAATAAACATACTAATTACACATATATTCAGTTATTATTGATTTTGTAACTTTCATGAATTCTATGCAGCTTTGCTGTTCAGCGTGGTTTTGTTGTACTGCTATTTGTTACATCACACACAGGATTTATCCTTAAACCCCTCTGGTTAGCTGGTATAGATGTGAGTGCTCAATGATTATGGACTGCTCTGACAACTCCAGAATATCTGTTTCAACTATGTATTTCCATTTGGTCACTAGGTTTCATTGCGAAAATACACTTGATGAAAGAACATTTATTTCTGTCATGCATTTTATAAAATCTGAACACCTTGTCAGGGATCTACCACATGATCTTTTGCCTTCCACCTAACCCTGAGTTATGAGAATCTTTGCAGATAATATAATACCTACCAGTAATGAAATCCAAGTTTTAAACTGGTGCTCGTGTTGTGCAGTCCATTCTAGGTAGGGATCATAAAAAAATAGCTAGTGCACAAATAAAACACATCTAGATTGTTTCTTAATGTGTATTTAAATAAATTAAATAAAATTTTCTTCATGCAGTTAAATCTTTGTGTGTACGAACGGACATACTTTATATTATATTTTTATGGCCATACATACAAGATTTAATTTAAATTTTTTTCAAGATTTAATTTATAAATAAAATTAAAAATGTAATAAAATAATGGGAACACTCGCCATTTCTTTACAGTTATTTTCATTCAGTAATTATCTTTTCTGTAGCATCATACACAGTATCCACCTTCTCTAAAGGCAATGGATCCAAGACTTCAAAGAGCAGGTCGTACTGTTGATCGAGGCCCATGTAAGTGTCGCTCATTATGTACACGGTATAGATGACACGACCTGTAAACAACAATCAATTTTATTAGTATAGTTCAATATGAATGTGTTATAAATAACTGCTGTGGCGGACATATTGTAATATATTTATAAAATAAAATAAATAAATCTAAATAGTACTCAAAACTAGAAAAACAAAAGGAGGAAAAGGTGTTCTCCTTTTTGGATCCATTACTTTTTTCCGTCTAAAAATGACGGAATCCGCCACAACTTGCTTTCAACTCGTTAATATTTGTCGCCTTTAGGCGCTGAGCAGGCAGACGACGGACAACGCCGAACCGTGAGAATAGAACGATAATCCTATACGATAGCGCACACGACGGACAATAAGACCGCTGGACAAAAGGCGGTCAAAACTGTCCTTGGCTGTCCGGCGTTGAACATAACACACACACACACGCGCGTTGAATAGAGCAACAATTCGAATTATCTGTGTTTCCATTACTTGCTCCTCACTAGAACATCAAGGACAGATTGCCCGTCGTGTGTGTTGAGTTCGCGGCGAAAATCACCGCGGATAGTGCCGGACAGCGCCGGTCATTATTGTCCGTCGACGACAAAATGTTCGTCGTCTGCTCAGCGCCTCAGAATATATATGTCGCCACGAACCTGCTCGTGGGGGCGTGTAGAAGGTGATTTGGGCACTGCCTTTCGGTGGTACCCTCTTTAAAGCGTGTAATTCGCCGTGATCTACTATCCCAAGAGTGATGAACCAGCCTTCATTCTTGCCACGAGGGAATCTCGGACAGTAGACGTTGTTCGGGCTGCCGCCGCGACGTTGCATTTCGATTACCAAGTTGTATTCCTGTTGAATTGAAGGATTTATAATGATAATGGCGTCGATTCAGGGAAGACTGCTAAATCTAAAGTTAAGTAATACTAAATGAAACTCAAGCACACTCATATGAAACGTTATGTAAGTGCGAGGGTGACGTTTCGTTTCGTTTATCGACTCCCGTGACGCGTTATTATGACCCCCGTAACCGCGCCACGCAGCGTCAGCGCTTAAGGAGGCCACCCCGTAATATATGCCATGTGTGGTATTTGTAAATTTTAAAATCTCGCTTTAGGTTTTTTTATTGTTCAGTTCCTGTTGCCAGACTGGGATGATGTTAAACCCCAGTGGTGTATAGATAGATGCAATCATAGAGTGAAATCGCATTATTTACCTGATTTGCGTGTAAAGGCATCCAAACATCTTTTGCTGGAGGCTGACGAATGGTCCTGTCTTGTTCATGGTCGCTGTCAAACCATAATCCTCGTACAGAGATCTTCAGGTCCAAGGTCGGAAATTCAGCTATAACCTGAGGGCAAACACAAGTTTTTCTCTGCCGCAAGATACATTTTTTTCATTTATATAATAAAATAAAGGAGAATGCCCACTGACAGTTTTGCCATAGGCCAAACCCCACATAGTAAGAGTATCCTCACATTACAATACAATACTAATATTCTTTATTGCACACAAGACAAAAATACAGAATAAAAAAGATACAAAATACAATTACAATAGCTTTAATATATTTCTTTCAGGCAAACTTTGGGTGATGGAGTTATTATAAACTTGAAAAACAAATCATAATTTTGGTTTACCTCTAAAAGAAGATCACGGTCATAATACCGGGGAAACACTTACAATATAGTATTTCCTAGTTTTACATACAAAAGTAACTAACTTCCGCCTTTTTTTTTCAATGAGTCATAGTGAAACTGACGTTCATAGTGAACTGGGCTTTCTCGTTTTATTAGATAATATAAAATTTCTTTGCTTTTCATTCTTAACACGTTCACTGTCCAGTGCCCCATATATTATTATGGGACACCTAGGAAAAGTAATTTACACGCCTGGGCAGTGTTATCCAAAGATCGGGAGATGGAGCGGGATCGTGATTTGGATACCATGGTATCCTAGGGTATGTGAACTGTGAACCTGTTAATACAAAATTCCTCACATAAACCATAGAGTATATATAACACTGACGTATATAAATCTACGTGGGAATGGTGATTGAAAGTACCTACCTACCATAAATCAAAACGTTAAATTTTGAATATGCTACTTACAGTGTGAATCTCTTCAATTCGGTGCTCTTGGAATTCAATCCTTAGATATTTGGCCAGCAACTCGTAGTTTCCCATGCACGCGACCTTGAGTCCGTTCAGAATGGTGCATGGCTTCCTCGTATCTCTGGTCATGTTTGAAAACAAGTAGAGATGGTGGGATTCGATGTGTGGCAGTGTGATCAAGGCAGAGTCGCTTGGCCAGCGAGCTTGGATGATACTCTGCATTAGCAGCTGGCAGGACAAACAGACGGAAAGCCAACCGTTTTCTGCAGATGTGTCTATCATGGCCTGTAAGAATACGGTGTTATGCTATAAATACTGGCGTCGATTCTAACGTGGTCGCCTTAAACCTAAAACTAAACGAAACTGTCACTCAACTCAATCACAAACTAGATTGTCTAAGAGTGAGTAGGATGTTTCGTTTCAGTGATACTTAAATTTAGCGAGTGGATACGCCAGCGGTAGCGGTAAATTTAGCGAGTGGATACGCCAGCGGTAGCGGTAAATTTAGCGAGTGGATACGCCAGCGGTAGCGGTAAATTTAGCGAGGGGATACGCCAGCGGTAGCGGTAAATTTAGCGAGTGGATACGCCAGCGGTAGCGGTAAATTTAGCGAGTGGATACGCCAGCGGTAGCGGTAAATTTAGCGAGTGGATACGCCAGCGAATTTAGATTTATTTTAAACAACGTCAGCATTAAATGTCGTAAAATCTAACAAGCAATAGTTTTTCTGGGTGCAATCAATTAATCAAACCAATATTTTTTTATTGTAATTTTTGATTTGTTTTTTTAATCTACCACCACTTCGTAAAGACCCTGGGGTATATCACTGTTGATCTATACGAGTACTATAGAGTTAAGAAACAATTCCTTTTGTACCTGAATGATCCTAATGGTCTGGTCCAGTACAGACTTGGTGTCCGTCAAGTAGTCGGTGTTTGGAAGCGGCAACCGCGACATGTGAGCTTGCAGTAGTAAGAAGGCCTTCACGTTGGATGAATCTAGAGACAGTGAGTCCACTGGCAGACGACATTGCTGGGCAAGCTCGCTAGAAGCCGATAATAATACATTATGTTACAAGAGAGCTAAGTTGGTCATTACACTCGAGTCTGGATTGAATCCCGAGCCGAAGGCGAGAGTGTAACGACCAATGCTCACGCGTTTCTTGTAATGACCATGAAACCAAAAATATATTAAATTATGCTAAATCAAGTACGTACGTAAGTCTTTGATATCAGATGGGAAATCTGAAACGGTAACAGCTACATTGTTCGAATTTGAGCTCATAAGGACCTGATGATGACCAGGCAAAAGGGGATCTCTAAAATGGCAAGTCGGGGGTTTTGTGAATTTTTAATTTAGAGTTATTCAGTTGCTAATGAAGGTTCATACCCATTGATGAGGTCTTCGTTGTGCCTGACGGGGAGGGTCGCGTATTCCTCGCTGTCGGCCAACACTCGAAGCAGCGCGTCTGTGTTCAAGTTGTCTTGGAGTCTCGCGTTGAAGTGAGCCAAGGTTTTGTGTGACAAGTAATAGTAGGATGCGATGCGGCCCATCCAAGTAGGTTGCACTGTTCGTTCATCCTAATTAAATAAAACTCCTTGTAAGTAACAGAAAACAGATGGATATTTTTATTTCGTCAAATATATCTATCCTCCCCGATTGATGAAATTAGAATAAATTATGGAGAAGATATTGATTTAGCACATTAGATGTCCAGATAGGACTGGAAACAGAGCCGAAGCGACAGAGCATTTTGAAGTTTCAGCCCAGTATTGCGCAGACCTTGATACCACCAATCGAGCTCCACTTATTGGTTGCCTATTCGAGGTTTTCAGTGAAGACCTCGATTACCTCAAAGATTATCGATTCTGCGACAGACGAGTGCAAACTGTGTCACTTCATTCTTAGCAAATGCTGCGAGCTTTGTGTAGACAAAGCTACAACTTGGGTTCTCAAGCGGATCTGTTCATTCAATCTTTCCTTACTCATTACTCTTTAATCCCGACTCCAAATATTTAATACGAAAGATTGATTGTTTGTATAATAATATAGACTGTTATAATTTCAAATGTGGTAAAGGGGACATTTAGTCGTATGTCCCTTACGATAAGTTGCTCCTTACCTCTCCAATTTCTACACAGTTAGCCTCAGCGAGGGCGTCCAGGGCAGTCTGCACTAGATCCGACAAGTAATAGTTCAGATCTTCGGGTTCCAGGCTTTCGAGGTTGTAGTACGACGGGTTTTTGATCAGACGCCGGAAGAAGTAAGTCCACGTCATGTAATCGAGGATATCTTGTTTGGTGTGGACTGTGCCTAAAATAAAAGGATAAATGAGTAATCATAGCTAGGTATAGATGTATTTATCAACGTAGTGATAGTAACTAATGTTGTCTACATTGGAAGCACTGACATGGCTAGTGAACGGTGCATTATTAAAATATCCATTAAACCAAATGGTCAACAGAATGTATGAGGGTATGGGTATATGCTCAAAACGCATGCTTCATAAGGCATCCGTGGTTCCTAAATAAAACTCAGAACATTGATGGTTTATAAAACAATGCACCGGCCTTGCATGAACAAATAATGATCACTTGTTATTTTCTCCAAGATGGCGTCAAATAAATCAAACTTATTATAGCAAACAAAATTACCCGCAACGATTTCGGCGTTCAAGTGATCAGGCAGGACGCCCAATAAGCTGGATTCCACAGGGAACGGCTCGTATAGGAACTTCTTGTAGAAGTTCTTCTTCTGATCGTGCACCAATACCACCGCCACTCCTTTGTGGTCGTACTGTAATAGCACGATTTATTAATGAGAGTGAAGCTGGCATTCTCACCTACATGAGAATGCCAGCAGCGATCCGAAATTGGAGCGAGAGACAGAAAGAGAACTACAAAACATTAGTGCGGGAATACATCGGAGTAACCAAAAACGTCCGATTTTTGTTCAATAAATTATTGTAGAGTATGTTTAGAACAAAATAATATTATTTACATTGCAGAATTATCTCCTATTGTTGCCGATTATAAGCAAAAACCTTTCAGAGTCGATGGTTTACTACTCACTTGCGGCCGTCCAGCTCTGCCCATCATCTGAAGCACGTCAGTAATAGGCATGTCCACGTATCGCTTCTGTTTGCCGTCGAAGTACTCTGTGCCTTTGATCACGACCAGGTGCGCTGGGAAGTTTACGCCCCAGGCCAACGTCGCTGTGCAGATCAGGACCTTGAAGATTCAACAACAAATACTGAGAATGGTTTTGATTTTAGTCTGACCAGAAAAATGAAAACCGTCGCCATATTGCGGAATTAAACGGAATTATTTTTTTCATAGCGAACCCCATAACACAGACTATAAAAGTAATAAAAGAGTACCAATGGCGCTCACTTGACTGGGTTTTTATATTCCTGGTCAGGGTCAAAGCGGTTTTGTATACCTTTCACATATTGAATATGTGAATATGTGTAAATCAGAATTGATTGCATACAGATTACAGGCCCGTTTGCAATCCTGCATGCCACATCTGAGTAGGAATATGCGAAATTAGTATCCCATCTGGTCCTACTAATAGGACATGTTAGTAGAACCACGACAAAACGTACTGAATGACTACACCACGCAATAGAAGGGAGAGGGGGCGGCTGGTACTACACGGCCTAGGACGGCCAGCCTCGGCTTGCATCTATAGTGGTCCACCAAAAGTCCAGAGGTGGGATCGATTTGATTATAAAAATGTATCGATTCAGAATCGATACACTTCAATTGAATTGATTTAAATTACCTGTATTTTCTGATTGACAAACAGCTCTTCGACCGTGTTCCTGTCTCGCTCGTGCAAGCCGGCGTGATGTATGCCGATGCCGAAGGCGAGCGTCAGTTTCAGGTTAGACTCTTTGATATTTGATAGGATCTGTTCCATTTCAGATTCTTGCATGTGGAGCCACTGCTTGGGGTTTTCTTCACCCGCTAGGTATGCGATGAGATCTAGTGCTGTCAGTCTGCAAATAAAGTATTAGGTAATAAGAAAACTAGACAGACTTTTTTCAAATTTGGAAATACAATTAAAACAGATCAGCTAAGCTAATCGATTCCTATGGAGTGCCAAAAACTTCTATAAATTTAAAAACGGTCACACAGTTTTTTAAATTTATAAAAGTTTTTGGGTTTGGTTTATTTACACTGCTCCGGCCTTAACCGGTATTTTAACTTGCTATTAATACGGCCGAACATTCAGTATGAACAGTCTTGTTGTTTCGAATGGATATTTTAATTGTTTGTGACGTATCTGACCGCTTAGTACAGTCGACCACTGGCTAAAGTCAAAAACCTTCGATTAAAACTTAAACCTTGTGCACTATATGGTACATTTCAGATTATCAAATTTTAACGTTTTGGGTACGTTAACCTGTGGTCGATTGTACATATTTACACTAGTCTGGTTTGGCCATACGCCTTCGCGGCCGTATATGGCGACCGGAGCAGTGTTAATGGCGCCATAAAGCTATTCAGAATAAAATAGGTCAGTACAGTTATTTTGTTATGCCCCGTTAAATAGACTGATGACTAGGGACTGATGCTGGGAATTATAATAAAATTATATGAGAATTACTTGAGTAATAATTGATTATATGATAATTGTTGTAAACATTTTGTGAAAATATAAGCGATTAAATTTTTATGTTCAGCAGTAGACTAGAGTGGGCTGATGATGATGATTTTTTTATTTAGTGTTGTGTTACCTGGTCTGCCGTCTACTTGATACGAAAACAAGAGCGGGGACGCCGGGTGCATAAGTCCGGATCGCTTGGAACGTGGGCTTATTCATAGTCAGCATGCGCGGACAGTAATGCCGCCCGGGGTAGCCAGATATGTGCACCTAATAATCACAAATTTATATTATAGTCTACACACATGAAGAATGGCAGGCAACATTCTCTAATTTATCCCGTAGCTGGAGGTGAAATAGTGACAGCTAGTACTTATTTGTATGGAAATATAGCCACCAGTATTTTGTTTGTCGGGAAATTTTCTAGATAAAAACTGGCACAGCTCAATTTTGAGTCACATTTTATTAATATTCTCGAACACTTTTTCTCATTGACAGTGAAACAAAAAATAACCTAAAATAATTTGACAGACCTCCAACTATACCAGCGCCACCTGCTTTAAGCTTAACAAATATTACGTAATAAACGTACGTAGTATTTATTACTTATAAATGTTCTAGTCACCTGCAAAGGCACAGGTCGCACTGATGGTTGAAAGTTATACAGTCCCATTTTGCCTATGTTCAGCCAATTTGCGAGATCCTTTGCGTTCGCGAGGGCAGTCGACAGGCCGACGATACGCAGTTTTCGGGATGTGTGAGACTCGATGAAATTTGCTCTAGAATTGTAAATAAACTTAGCATAAATTCGTCTAAACTACAAATTGGATAAGTTACACAGTACGCACTAAACATTTTCACCGAGTTGAAGTTGAAGTGAGCGCTGAAAGCACCGCCTGCGCATCCCCTGTAAACCCCTAATTAAACCTTATATTATATATTCAACTGCGATGCCTTGCGTAATGCCCCTAAAGTCATCGCCAAAAATCTATCCGCGCTTCCGCGTTTATGTGTTCTGGCCAAAGATATTATTAACACTGCCGCCAGGACATACCTTATCTGATCTGTTAATTTTTTTGGTCGGTACAACTGTCAAAACTTCCACAACAAAATTTCCACATTTTTTTGGTGATAAATGTGGATTCAAATCGATGGTAGAAGTCCCAGACCTATCTAATTCCGTGCTCCATCTGGTGAAATAATAATTAAATAATAATAATATAATATATATAAAATTAAATATAAAAACTTGAATAAAAACGGACGAAAGCACGATCGGGTCGTGCTTCAATTTTAATCAGGGAACCCTATTTGTAACCCTATATTATGGGACGATTTGCATGATTTTTGTCTCTATCGATGCCTCTGCACCTTTTCTCTTATTTTAGCCTTATTTATCCAAATTTTTGATGCATCCCTCTTAAAATCACGAGTTTTTCTGGGTACCATGACTAATTTCAAAACTGTATTGACGCACAACTTCTAAAGTTCTTGTTGGATTTTTAAATTTCTTAAATGGATTGATTCTCTTTTTAATACCATTTTCAACAATACCTCATTTGTTCCTTTAGGACAATTATTCACAAAACTATTAATCAAAACACATAATCAAGGACTAGCGAGGTTTTGCGTTTGCTAGGACTCATAACTTCTAATGTTACTAACTTTCAAGGAAATTTTTCTGTTTTTTTATTTGAGCGTCTTTCCTCTAACGATAGAGATATCCCGCGCGGTGCTAGGCTTACGGGCGACTAAAGGAGAAGCGATCGTTGGTTACCTCACGGACGGAGCAGGGTAGACCCCTGTCAAAAAGTCAAATACCTGGACACTATAACTTCCAGCACTGGTCCCCTGTCTTCGCCGAGTAAATGAATCTCGTCGATAACGATCAACGCCACGTCACGCACATATGTCCTGGTCTGCCAGGAGCGACTGATTCCGTCCCATTTCTCCGGCGTCGTCACTATTATGTGCGAGTTTCGTATCGCACGAATGTCAGGAGTTACATCGCCTGAAAATATTAAACACGATTACATAAACTGTACATAAATAGTTCAATTTAATTGTAGTCATAACAATATATTGTATAAATTATTTTTTTCAGTGAAATCTGTGAGGTATAGAAACTGAAATGAAAGGCAGAGATTGTCACCTTGCTGGTGTCTTCCCCCCCACAAGCATCACGTGAATAGTTATCCGCGTTTGAGAGTAGAGTTAAGCCACCATCACCATAAGCTGAAGTTAATCTTGTCGCGTTTAATCCATGCACAGCAATTGTACGGGATAGTTCCTGATCCAATTGTTAGTAAGCGGGTGCAAACACATATATAGCACAAACAATAGCACAACAATCACATAAATTAATTAATATGGCCGACGCGCGCGATCGTAGTCGTTCGGTATTTTTTTCATACAGTTCACTCACTCCGCGTCAGGTGGCGCGCAGTATAGGGCGAGCATAAATAATACCTACTCATGGACTGAAAAACAACCAGCTTTGGCCCAAACAGAATTATAGATCGAATAATAACTATAGTCCTCCAAAGCAAAGCCGGCAGAACCATTGACAAAAATTGTATATGTATAAGAGAGATGGAGATAGGGAGAAAGCAAACAGAAAGAGAGACAGAGCATTGCAGAGTTAGCGTTGGAGGACTCTACCTACAACTTTAGAAAGAAGGATGGCGACGTTCCATACATTTTGAGGTCCAGTGTTTTTGACGGTTTATTGGCAGCCATAGACCCATAGATTAGAAATCTATGGCTTCTTATCTAGTATATCTTCTTGACTAGATAGATAACAGTCATTAAAAGTAAAAAGGAGATTAAATCTTATTCTCATACACACAAGGTTGTTTTTGCTTTGACATAACCCAGAGGAAAAACGGGCCAGATAGTGAGTGGTCTAGTTAGGGTAAAGTTCCTTGGGTCAGACTGAATCAATTGCGTTTTGTTATTGCTTTTATATCAAAAACCAAATTCTACATTCCCGACTGCTAAAAATGTACGACTTGTATTAAGTAACTTAGCATAAAATTATATTTCAAACTATACCTATATCTTATGAAGAGGTCTTCATTTATTTTATAATAACTGGGCCTTGGGTCGCCGTCCTTCTTTTCTACTATAACAGTACGAACTTCTAGATCGCTCTGAATGTATCCCTGCGTTTCCCCCCGTCTTCCACCCCCGCTTTTCGACTATAAATATTTTGTGCTACTGGAAGTTTGACGCGGGAACATACCTGTCAACTCAACCACTTTCTTTCCTAATTTTTCTTCAAATCTAGGTTTCCAGTCTTTTATTCTCTCCTTCACGAGCGCTTTTAGTGGTGCTATGTACACAACCTGAAAGGTGATTTATTTTATTAGTGTTCTTTGACTGGAAGCAATGCTAACTGCGATTCCTATTTGATTGAGGATACAACGGATACAACGATGAAAGTCATGTTTTCGTGAAATTGCGAAATACGTTGAAAAATTATGAAAGATATTAATTATGATGTAAAGCAAAGATTTTTAAGTTATTCCTTTGTAGATAGCTTGTTAAAGAAGTTTTATATAGTGTGATAGAGAGCGCGTCAATCTTTATGGCGTAAGCGAGGGACCGGGGCATGTCCTCGTCCCTCGCTCTTCTACACCCCGCTAACACCTAAAATTTGAACTGAAATGCGACCCGTCACTATGTTCAGATGCGCCATAACGATTAGGGTAAGTTCCAACAGTGTCTGCCAGTTGGCATATGCGATGTGAGCATTTTCCCATGCATTAGTTGAGCATTGAAACTATATGTGCATTTGCACAAACCCCTTGGCTCGCTGTTAGTGCTGACATCATTAATCATCATCATCATTTTTCCACAAAATCTTTTAATAAAAATCACCAATATCTGTAGATATGTAGGCGCAATTTCCTTAATTTTTTAATATAATATTCTATAAAACAAAATCCACATATCCTCATATTCAGTTTGCGACGTTCGTCGTTTTTCCCGTTTTAGTAACATACCTTGCACCTAGGGTACCGATTGAAAGCTCTGAACATGGCGATTTCCGCCACTATTGTCTTTCCGGAGCCAGTGGGGGCTCCAAGAAGAACATTATTGTCTGTGTGATACAAACAATGGAAGATCTGCGACTGTATAGGATTGAAGTGGCTGAATTTGTATAGCTTCTCGTACGACGGGTTTCTCAATGCCTTCACTGGTAACGGGTGAAGATATAGTAGTTCTGGAAAGTGTAAAAGGTTAAATATTAATTCGAGAAGGGGTAGTGGTATATTGGATGAGTGTCTCTGTATCTGTAGCTTCCTATATCAGCAACTGACTACCGATTTCGATAGGGTTATATTATTTGAAGTAATATTTTGTCGAGTAGGTTTTCAGCCGTGTGATTGAAATTGGTTCAGTGGTTGTCAAGTTCTTGGTAGTCCAAGAATTTGTTTTACATTACAATGAAACCTGGGCTCTAGAACAGGTTTCATTGTGATATCCTGATGAAGGCCAGGAAGAACACGTCGTGTGTTTCTTAATTATACGTCATCTAATAGGAAATAATCCTACAATGTTTTTAGCACTAGAGGTGCCACGCCACTAGCACAATTACGTAAATAATAAATTTCGAGCAAATAAAAACATTCAAAAACATGTGCAGCACACTTTAATCTTGAAGATTTTAATGAAATAGTTATTAAATATCGTGTACGACTTAAATATGATTTTATTCTAAACATAACGTAAAATAATTTATTGCTTTTAATAACAAAAGTAGTAGCGTGCTAGTGGCTCCATCTATGCAACGCTTTATTTTGAGATAAACTTACTGGTGTGAGGAGGATGCGTCTCGGGTAAAATCAAATGCTGGAATGTCAGTGGCAGCACACTTTCGGAACCTAGCCATCTGTGAAAAAAGTTTCATTATTAATTTCAACACTGTTGTAATACACATTTTGTTTCTACGTAAAAGTTGTAAAGTGCCTGAACTTTTAGTTAAACATTCGGGCCTTAAAAACTTAGGTGTGCTTCGATTATTATTAACAATACGCGAATGTACTACGACTGTAGTAAGACACGAGACAGAGGCCGATTTTACCCGATACCCGAATGTTTTTCTAAGAGCTCACGCACTGTGACTCCTGAAAAACACAACCGAATGCTGACAAGTAAAGCTTGACCAGAAAAACAAAAATTATCACCGTATTACGGAATAAATGAAACCTTTTTTATAAAGCGTTGTCATAAGTGACTGTTCCGACAGGAGGCGGTGCGCGTTCCGATCTGTACGAAATGTACGAAAATCTATACAATTGACCTACAAAAATCGGACACTGCTCCGTACATTCTTTAGGTGCCCTGTAACTACTGTCTTTCACAATCTGGAAGTGCTCGGTAATCTTATACCTCTACTGTGAATTACCATCCACACACATAATACCATGTAAATACACCCGCACCATGCCATCACCCTCCCAAACACTCCCCATACACACTAATATCCCCATTCATACATCACAACACGTACACACTGTTGCTTTCTTCGTCCGTGCAGTCACTGAGGGGCCAGCTGAAAATCAGCGCTGTGGCTTGCCTCAGCATTACTCTGAGCTGGTGTACCCTTTTTGGCACTGTACCACACCATATGTTCTGTGCTGCATGTATTAAACTTTGTATACTTCTGTATTCTGGTGTTTACAGAGCTAAATAAACGTCTTCAATTTCAATTTCCGCGATTAGCATTCGCCTTATGATTGGCGTAGAGTTCTTCGGTCGAGCATACTAGCCAATCAGAGGTGGAACCGTGGAACGCTTAGACCGCCTCCTGTCGAATCGGTTTATAACACAGATTGCACTAGAGGCGCGGTCCTCACAAGAATTTTTCTTGGTGAGGCTTTATATACATTTGAGGTAAGAAACTGTGTTTGAAACATAATGAATATAACATAATAATAATACCTTTCTGACGTCGCCCTAACGTAGTACTGTGGTGGTAGAGGCTCCATTATTGGAATGGTGATTACCAATTCTTGAGGTTCATTCGTCATTACCTAAAACCAAAGATTTTGAAATTCACTCCTATGTAAATTGCTCATTAGAGAAGTTTTATAAGGAAACCGCGTCTGCCAGTTCGCGCATGCTATTTGAGCATTTTCCCCATACATTAGTTAGACACTGAAATGTCAAATGTATGAAATTAAGTAACCTATGTGTCAACTTCGTGGCTCGCTGTGAATGCTCACGTCATTATTCTAGAGGAGAGGGCGCCACTAGTGCGATTTCTGTGCCTAAAACATATAGTCAGTACTTTTAGTTACAGGTTTGTTCGACGGCATGTATTTTATTTATTTGGCGTAATTTAATGGCAGGGAACATTCGCTATTTTCTCCCGACGCAATATCGAGCATGTTTTGTCGGTTTGTATTTTAGTTTTTCATAGTCACCAGCCATTGCTAAATAAACTCTTTGTCTGCCGCGAACCTATAACCGGATGTTCTAGATAAACAATCCGGCACAGCAGTTTTCAGGTATTTTATTTTAATTTTATTAATTTCCTAAACACTTTTTTTCATTGACAATCCAACAAAACTTAACCTAAAATAATTTAACTGACCTCCAACTATACCAGCGACATAATATGATTTGAGATTCTGAGAATTCTTTAACGTATTTCGTACCTGTTTTTTTGTTATAAGGAAGTACTCGTGATAGTACATGATGTCGGTTTCAGGGTCCTCGATCCAGATCCAGAAGGCTTCTGGGGATTTGCCGTGATATTTGTCGTTCCATCTAAAAATACATACATTATGTGCATTAGAAATGTTCTTTACTCGAAATAAGCTAAAATCACAAAGGTCCAGAGGTAGCATCGATCCTGAGACCGCACCGCACCGCATTCTGGAACCCTAGCCATTGGCCTATTGTCGTATGTAATATTAGTTTACTTTCTATTAAATATACCTTAAAATATAGAAGTTAAACAATACAAGCTAGTTACTTGAAATTAGGTGTGATGGTGAGTCGTATCCTCAGGACCGTCCTGGTGATTGGATGCAAGCTCGCTTCCATTTCTAGAAGGGGAAATTCATCCGCACATTTCTTCATGTGTTTGGCCGTCTTTGGGTTACGTATCAGATCACCTGTGGATAATTTATTTTTAATAATGTGGGAGAAATTAAAAATATCTCACAGAGATAATGTGGATACTGAAAATAATTTTCTGGCCGAGATTGAATACACAATATAAATGAACACTAAGTAATGTCAGTACTAGAGTTCGCCGTACGAGCCTCACACTAAGGCCAGCTTCGGATCGCTGAGACAATAGAGTACAGTATGTGAGGTCTTAAAAAACATTCGGGTAAACAAATCTGTCTCTGTCTTACATTCGCGTGTCTCCGTCTATAACCGAACCTCCTCTAGGTGTAGGGACACACTATGCCGGCACGTAACCGGGCCGATGTTCCGTCGCGTAATTTCGGCATAGTATGTCGCTAGGCTTAGACCTGAATATTTGAATGTTCACGGACTGTAAAGGCGCAGTTACATATAGTCGTTGACCGCTTCGGCGACCGACCTGCGGTGGACGACCTACGGTCACTGACCTCCATTGTTTACACTTGGTCGTTGTACGAAGTCATCCAAAGTCATTCGCTCTATGACAAGTGACACTTAGGCGTTCGACGACTGGTAATTCAAATATAGGCGATGGACGCATGCTGTGACCGCCCAGACGTTCGGTTGACGACCAGGTGTAACCGCACCTTAAGTGTAGTATGTAAAGTATGATAAATAAACATAACACACCTAATTCCTTCCAATCCATTTCCCGAATCTGATCAGGTTTCAGCATAGGATATTCAATGTGTTTCAGTATCTCTGGTGGAAAGCAGTTGAACTGGCGCATATCGCTGTAGAAGTCCCACTGCTGCAGCTCCATCATTTTAGCCAATTTCAGATATAGACCGGCCATATATGCATTGTTTTTACGCAATGTCATTTCAAATAACGCCCTGACGATTCGGACTGTGTTCTGAAAATCAGTACAAAATGTGAAAACTGATAAGACTCGAGTATAGCATAGCATAACTCTCACGTCCATAATCCCCGAGGGGGTAGACAGAGGAACCACCTTCATCATAGTTAAATTCCCAGTTTTTTCTTTTCCCAAGACTTGAGCGCTCGATCCGCATTTTATTTGTTCTTTAAGTTCGAGTAGGAATTTTAAATGAATGAAAAAATATATGAGCAATGAGCATAAAAATCCCCAAGTATAAAAATACATTTAATAGTTAATATAATAATTGGTAATAATGATAGAAACCTGACTGATGTAGTTTAAATCTGATTGGAGCGAAGATCCGTTGATGCGTCCCCTGGATAGATAGGTCTGCATCAGAACGTTGATTTTCCAAAGTATTTCTCCGCCTTGATCTAATATACGTAATTCGCAATTGTTTTCGTGGAGGATACGCAGTTCCGATAGCTCTTCTTTCCTAATCTAAATGTCAAACAGAAATCAGCATATTACTGAAAAGGTTAGGTACTGAAAAGAAGCCAACAAAAATTATGTTCTACAAGATACGTATATTTATAAAATGGTCTTGTGAAGCTTTTTATCCATCTAAATAATAAGTAATAATATGATTCGATGGAGCGACGATCTGCGTAAGGTGGCTGGCAGCGACTGGATGAGAAGAGCCGAAGATCGGGCTCAATGGCGCGCCCTGGGAGAGGCCTATGTCCAGCAGTGGACTAGAATAGGCTGCTGCTGATGATGATGATGAATATGATTCTAGGCAATCAATTCGAACAAATATATTTGACTATTAAATTATATTGAGGCACGTAAAAGACGGTGTCGACTCCTTGCAAGTTTGTCCAAAAAAAATCACAACTTTTTTCCGAAAAATACTCGAAGACCACACCTCACTTCACATGTATTATGTATAACTTACTTTGAGTTGCTGAAAATCGGAGCAGCGTGTAAGCATCCCAAGTACGTAACCTTGAGTCATCGACTTGCGAACCATTGAGTTGAATATTTTCATGGTCTCGCACGTTATGTAGTAGTGACTCGCCGTGCGGCCCAGGTCTGAAATGAAATGAATTTTTTTTTTGAAATTAATTTTTATTTGCAAGAATATACGTTATGAACGATCTTAAAATTACATAGGTAGTTCCTGTATATCCTACCATATTGTGGTGTGCAAATTTATATAATAGATAACATAAAATTAAAATAAAAAAATTAATTGATACGAAGCTAATATGAGGATATAATGAATCAAATACAATAAATGAGGATTCCTTAATTAGCATAGAACCGCGTGAACTGAGTGAGCGTCGGTCGTCTCGTGGCCAGGACGTCGGACTCCCATGCGGGAGGTCCGCGTTCGAAACCATGCAATGACAGTACCAATGAGTTTTTCAGTTTTTTCGAAATGACTTACGTACATTTACCAACTGCTTTGACGTTGAAGGAAAACATCGTCAGGAAACCTGCACACTGAGATAACCAGTGTCGCGAAATACGCGATTTCCGAACGTAGGTAGGTAGAATTAAGTAGACGCGCTGGTATCACTTGGCTAGTTACGTTTTTATAAGAAATTAATAACGAGGGTAGATATTGAGTTAGTGGTCAATTCGGAGGGTAAGAAAATGAAGAGAAAGGAGGTAGACGCCGCCGCCAAGATAAGACGGTGGTGCAGATTAACGAATTTTACGAAAAGGAAGTAACTAAGAGAAGAAAACTACCCGCTGGTGAGTTGCACACATATTACTTTAGAAACGAGGGTAATATATCGAGAAGTTATGTACGAAAACTAAGATTAACGATTTGGTGGAACGGGAAGGTCTATGGGGAAGGCTGGAGGACCATCCAGGGACCCTGGGTCCCGATTGTGTGTAGGAAACGCACTGGTGATTAGCCGATCCGTTGACGAGAGGAACCAACCACCTGTGTGGCTCTCGGATCGGCTAATGTCACCAGTGGCGGCTCATAGAAACGCACTGGTGATTAGTTTACCCTTGACGAGAGGATCCAACCACCCCATGTGGCTCTCGGATCGACTAATGGCACCAGGAGCGGCTCATAGAAAGAATAGTGAGCTTCTCGATATATCACCCAAAGAAATTTGTCGGGCGATAGAAAGAACCTATGAATCCTAAGCCTTACGAGGCATGACGTCGCGACAACCAGTGTGTGAAATGGGTAAGGAAATGGCAAACCACCCCATTAAATCTACCATTCTTGTTTATTTAAATTGGCTATTTCTTATACAGACAGCATTAATAGCCGATCATAATTTGAATTTGAATCTCGAGGTGTTACATACACCTCGAGATTAAAATTTATTGTTATTAGTAATATGAGGAATCTCTTAATTGGGGCTATATATTTGCTATATATGTGAGATTACTAATAATTAATAAATAAAATAAAATAAAATAAATGTCGAATAATAATACACACACATATAATATTTAGCGGAACACTAGTAAAAACCCAAAAAGCTATCTTTTTTTCAGTATTTTTTTCTTTTTTACCCATTCATAACATTACATGCTCGATGCAAATTCTATGAAGTCGAGTGTTTTGATATTATCCAATATTTGTTTACCAGTGACGTTGAGATCCCCAGTGCGGTCGTTGTATCGTATCATCTGAGTTTTGTCTAGCTGCATGGCGGCTGCTGTGATTAGCTCACGTCGCCTCGTTTCCAACAAGGGTTCAGTCAGGACATCTCCGAACGAAAGACCATATACCTGAGTAGCACAAATTAATATTAGCATAATTAAATCATCCTCACATTACCTATTATACTGCTGAGAATAGTATAGGCAGCCTTACAGGTTTCTATGGCCACACTATTTGGGCTTGTGCCAATCTAAAGTGGTATGACTGTGCAGAGTCAGTCTTGCAAGTGGAAAGGTATCATCATCCTTTTACCTATTTCTCCCGCAAGCAGCAATGCTTGAATTGTAGTTTGCAGTGTTCCGGTTTAAAGGGTAAGATAGTGAACGTAATTACCAGCACCCGATACAATCCATTTAAGTCCCCAATGTAAGCAGCACATCGAAAGCCCTCCAGCCTTCTAATAACATTATAATGATGTGAGATGCCTATGGGCGATGGTGACGACTTACCATCACCAAGTGGTGGCCCTTTTGTACCTCTCTGCTCTTCTTAATCTTGGTTGATTATCAAACTGGCGGTTTGCCTACTGATCGTCACTATTTCCTTCATCATCCATCATTCTGTCTAACCAGGTGTATGCAGGGTTATCCCGTTTACCAACATTCTCCACCTTTGTCCGATAGTGTCATCATAGAACTAATTATACACTACACATACCGTAGGGTTGATCCTCATGCGAACAAACAAGTACGTGTAGCTCAACCATTCTACTGCTTCGTCGATGTTTGCTACAGTGCCAAGAGCGATCTGTTAATAATAAATATGAAATTAAAGAAAAACAGCAGTGATGAAAAATATTTTAAATCAAGATTTGACTCAGTATACGAAAAAACTTCAGATGAAACTAGGGATCTCATTATAGATAGGGGGGAGTTATCTCACCTCATGATTCGTCACGTCACGATTAGGGACGTCGGACTCCCATGCGGGAGGTTCGAGGTCGAAACCAGGCAATGCCATATACCAATGAGTTATTGGTTTTTTCGAAAGACTTACGTACATTTACCGAGTGCTTTGACGGTGAAGGAAAACATCGTGAGGAAACCTGCATACAGAGATAACCAGTGTGTGAAATGGGGAAGGCAATGGCCACCCACCCCATTAAATCTGCCACGAGAGTCGTTCTGTCTGATTAATTCCTTAGAATGTTCACGACCCTCAGCAATGAGGAACACGTCTTAGAAGATCTCACCTCAGCATTCAAGTTGTCGGCCAACAGATTAATAAAGTTGCTCTCAATGGGGAACTGATTTGTCATAGTCTTGAGATAATGCGTCAGTTTGTCGTGTGTGGTGATTATGATGCCTGTTCCAGAAGTGTCGAATTGAGGCCGACCCGCACGCCCAAATATCTGGAGTACGTCCAGTATACTGAGATCGACGAATGTGCCCCGGTTTTGGTCGTAGATTTCTGTGCCCTGAAAAAGTCAGTATGAGTTTTTTGTTTTGTAGTATTAGTTTAGTTAGATTTGAGGACAAACACGTGTTTAGTCTTGAATAAACAAAAACTTACTCTTATTATAACAGCGTGAGCCGGTAAGTTAACACCCCAGGCTAATGTTGCTGTACACACCAATACTCTTATGTATCCCTCTGAGAAATATCTTTCTACCATATTTCTGTAATAAAAAATGTACTTCGTTGTTGACATATACATTTTGGTCGCAATACAAATCCTGAGTTATAATAAAGGAACACTCAAAGATTTTTGTGGTAAATAAAAAGAGGGGAAATGGTGATTTACCTATCGCTCCTGAGCATACCAGCGTGGTGACACGCAAATCCGCACGCAAATAATTCTGAGAGTTGTTTGTTAGGGCTGCTGCTGATAGATTTCTTTGCTTTCAAGAATCCACCAGAATCTTCAGGTTCAAAGAATTTGAGGTGCCCTTTCTTCTGCGCCAGTTCTTTGAGGATCATAGCGGTTTGGTGCGTGGCGTTGCGAGCGTGGACGAACACCATCACTTGGTGCCCCTTCTGTACCATTTCTACGGCTTTGGTATAGCACACGTCATTCATTAATTGCACCTGTAAATTTGATTAATTGAATGATAACTATGTTTATAAAATAATGATTTTGGGATTCATTATTGAGAGCACGAAATACTCTAAGCCTATAAAGAAGTTAATAATCACAGAAATCAGATTAGTAGCGCCCTCTCCTATTCAAAAATCTTTCTGAAAACACTATGTATCAAAATTACAATCTCTAGTGCCCAAGAATTGTTACAACGTAATTTATATCAGAAATTATCAATCGCAATGTTATGTAGATACATATAGCATTTCTTTCCATTAGGTGTATGTATAGCTGTCCATAAAGGTTTTTGAAGAAAAAGCTCAGCTCACATGATATGATTCGTAATAGCATGCTATATAAAATACGTCTGAAATAATATACTGGTACTTATAAATATGTATATCTACAATGACTATTCGCAGGGCTCAAGATTTGTTATTTCTGTAACCTGAACGCGAATGGTAGGTACTTTGGTGGTCGGAAAATGTTTAACAGTTCACTAATTCGATACTCGTTATCAAATGTATTACTTTACTTATGCCTAGACATCACATTAAATTCGCCTTTATCAAATGCACAACGCCACTAGTGACCGAATCCGGTATTTTTGCAGCTCATGAAAATTTAACACAAAAAGTATGCCAATAAGGTAAAAACTAAATACTGATATAAGCTTTCGGTCTCTGATACACACTTTTGCATTTATAAAAAGTTCATCTTCGTAACATGAATAGACAAAGCCAGCACCTTACATAACCAAAAATGTCATTCTCAACTCATGGTAACTATTTAATATAAAATATTACATTCCAGTTGTTCACACCAGTGTAACACGACAAACAAAAAGTTTACAGTCAATAAATAATTCGCAAGGCCTTTTGAAAAAGTGGTTGAAATTTTTTCTGCAAGCAGGATTACTAAGTGCTTAATAAATATAAAGCCGCATAGACTTATTTTTGTAATAAATCATTTTTCATATATCAACGAATTAAACCCTTTCCCGTTCGCTTTGGTAAATATCGCCCGGCCAATTGAGCGTGAATTTCGCTGCCAGCGAAAAAAATAGATTTGCGCATGAAAATATCGAAAATCTGCTGCTAATTGCCACGTCTTCAATTTTAATTTCAATTATCGGGGTATTCTATAGTATTGAAAACCGAAGCTTCAAATCCCATAAAACAGGTTAATTGAGTGGGCCGTATTTCATATTGCACAATAGTCATCTGTGATGACTCATCATAAGCCATGTAAACTAAGCGAATTTCGCGTAATGTCGGTAATCCTTTATTTACTTATTATACTTAATCTAAATAAGATAAAATAGTCAAGTGTTCTGTGTTTTACCTGCCTCAGGTGAACGCCGCCGCCGCTGCCAACTTCTTTGACACCAATAAACTGCTGTTCCAACGGCACAGGCCGGAATCGCGAGTCGAAGAAAAATAGGCCAATGTTTGGATTAACACGTAGAAACCTAGAAGTGGAATTGATTTCGTTTTTATATATGTATGTGAAACCTTGGTTAGGCGCTACAACAACAAACGCCAGTTAGCGTTCTTTGCCTGGCAAGCTATCTTAAATGACTAACAATTTACTAACAATACATCTTAATCTCTCCGTCATTTAGTATACACTTTCCAAGAGAAAATTGCTGTCCTAAAGGCTTTAGACCTACCAGTAGAACACTGGGATTTTGTGAAATTTCGCACCTTGTTAATGAAATTGGATCCCACGGTTCGAAAAGATTTAGAGATGACAGTTACCGCAGAAGATATACCAAGTTATGCCGTCCTGGAAAGTTATTGTAAAAGCTTTGTAGCAAGCAGGTCCCGTCCCGCATGTAGTGCAACTCGCGTGGTGAATGTAGTATGGGCCCGCGCCGCCGCCGCCGCCGTAGTTCACCACTTTCCTGACCGGCCACGGCCATCCTGCCGAGTCACTGCCTCCACCATGTGAGTGCTGTGGGAAGGCACATTTTATAAGTCACTGTCGTGACTTTCAACGTTTGTCCATACAAGAAAGGTCACAAGTAGCTTTCGATAAAGTGCTATAATTTTTTACGCTCCGGCCATTTTGTCTCCAACAATACGTCTCGCATAGTTTGTCGAGCGTGTGGTCAGCATCACAATTATCTTCTTCTCAAGCAGTCCGTCCGTTCGTCCGGATCTGCCCCGTCGACGAACAACCCTTCGAACTCACCCAGTAGTGAACATTCTCCACCTGTCAATACCACCTTCGGTGTTCAGGCGCTTACCTCTGACTTTTTACTGCTAGCGCGGAGATCTTAGACAATGCACAAGCTTTCCATCCCTATCTTTTGTTGCTTGACTCGGGTAGTCAAGCGAACTATGTAACCGAGAGTTTAGTAAACCGGTTAGGCCTTCGAATGTCTTTCAATGCCCCTACCGTCTTTGGTTTAGGTGACATGTCCACGACTGTCTTGGGTACCACCCAGTGCACAATCCGTCCTGTGGGTTGTGACAAAAAAGAGCTTTCCTTTCAAGCTATCGTTATCAAGCACATATGTGATAACATGCCATCTGTCAAACTTGATAACAGCTTTCTTGATCAATTAGGCTTTGTGAAGCTTGCTGACCCATCATTCCACTTGCCAGGGCCAGTTGACCTGATACTGGGCCCTGAGGTATGGCATAAAATCTTTGTTCCTGGTTTTATTCTCCAATACTCCTCTTGGTATGAACAGTGTCTTTGGTTGGGTGTTCATGAGCCCCTCTCGCTGTTTTGATATAGACCCTTCGTCGTCCTGTCATCTGTCGGCCATCCATACTTTCGTTACGTCCTGTCAGGAGGAAACTCGTGATGACTTGAAACGGGTATGGGAGTCGGAAGATCTTCCTAACCAAAACAAGACGCTGTTACCCGGGGATCAAACTTGTGAAGATCTCTCTCTCTTTTCCACTCACGAGTTAGACCCTTTTACGAACCAGTATATGGTTGAGTTTCAATTCGAAAATTTCTTGCCGACCTTAAGTAATAATAATACTATCGCCGTCCGTCATTCCATAAAACTGGAAGACCGTCAGGTTGAAACTCCTGACGGAGCCTCGCCCCCGCCTTAAGTTATGTGCCGTTGTTCTTTTAGTCTTCCTTTGTGAATTTGTCCGTCCTGTACTTTCAACCATCATTACCGTAGACGTAATGTGTGCTTGGTCAGTCATCACAACCTTTCTGTCTTGGATTATTTCCCTTAAATGGAAAACCTGTGTAGAAAATCGCGAGACCAAGGTTCGGCATAAGTTGCCGTCCGCGCAACGGAACTGCAAAAGCACAAGCGTAAACCCGGCAGACGCCAGCTCGAAAGGATTGCTTCCTAAGGATATTCCATCGCACCCTTTGTGGTGGACCAGTCCTTCGTTTTTATAACAGTCTCTCGAGTATTGGCCATCCTCCCTTCTTCTTTTACTTTTGTTCTCACTATAGAACCCGAGAGTGACCCCATACAGATGCTATTGCTCAGGTTTTCTTTCTGGAAGAGTATCCTTAGAGAAATAGAAAATGTGCGTAAGTTCCTTAATCGTATGCGAAAGCAAATCTCATATTGGGGCGATATGTGACAAGGAGCTTCAAGATCATCTCCGATCAAACACACATAACATTTTGGATTTTTCATAGGATATTGAGTAAAAATAATAATTAACTCTTTCGTTTCGTATTTTTAAACAAAATATCTCCTGCTGTAATACTTTATGCTTGTAGAGCTATTCATGTCTGTCCATAACGTCCCGTGCTTTCGGGCCCAACCTGTCCCATCACAAGCCATTATGGGTGACTTTACAACGCGTGAGTTGTGATTATGCTGAACCTTTCGAAGTCATTCTCGGCCGTCGTCAGCTGTGGTTGCCGATCTGTAATAAATAGTTTATCCATCTGTCTACTGTGTTTTTCTGTCTTTCTTTAGACCTTTATTTATTCCATTAGAGTTTTGGCCTTGTGAGATCTGTGCACTGAGTGAGCTTTCACGAGGCCTTCGAGAACTTTCTTTTCTGTGTGCTGTGTGCCGTGCAGCATACTGGTGCCTTCTGGAATAGTCCGTGGGGTCCTGTCTTGCTGTTTTTATCTCCTATTTGCTTCCGGTTGTCCCGGGCTGTCGGCATTTGGAGGTAAGTGGTTTGCCTTTCAACTTTCTTACTTGCACTCTTCTCTTTCTCCTTTCCTAATTGATTACGAGTCGTGGTTTTAATATACCTGGCGAATGAGCTACACAGGATAAACTATAAAATCTTTGAGATGTTTAGTTTTTTATCACGAGTCAAATGGTACTATTAAAACTTAGAACTTGGATATTTTATAGCTTACCTGGCGACATCAACGTAGTTCGGTAGCGTGGCAGACAATCCCACGATCCGTATCATGTTCTGAGTGGATTCGACCTGTCTTAGCGTTCTGGCGACTATGGCTTCAACTATGGGACCTCGATCACCATGGAGAAGGTGGACCTCGTCTATGATGAGAAGTTTCACTATAGACGCTAGTTCTGTGTCAGCTGAAAAGAGAAAAGAATAAACATTTTACATTTCTTACAGCGGAATCAACAGGATTTTTCGCTGGTGATCTCAATCAGGAGATCGAATCAGGAGACAAGGTGTGTTCACAATTTCACGCTGATCTGATTTTTTTTGTTAGAAAGAATCATCACCAAAATAAAGTATAATATATTTAATGCGTAAGTCACTGGCCGCACCATAGGTATGTAAAGCTGGAAGAAGACAAAGCCACGCACGTTGTAGTTGAAATATTATATGTCGATTTCTAGGTCAAGAAAATATGTAAGTATAACACATACTTCATGCTATCGCCATCTCATTAGTTTATTGAATTGATTGAATCACTTTCTAATTCATATTTGTTTATTTTGCTCATTTACAAGGTTCTGTTGTCCATGCAAAATAGTATAACAATTTAATTGTAAAACATAATATTCTATATTCACATATTAAAATAAAATTGTCAGAGAAGTAAAATTAATGTAAAATAAACGAAGACCTCTTCATAAATGATATATGTGTAATTTTAAATATAATTTAATGCTAAGTTATTTCATACAAGTCGTACGTTTTTAGAAGTCGGGAATGAAGAATTTGTGGCACATGTTTTAAGAATAAATGCACTGGGCATCGAAATGTATGGAACGTCGCCATTGTTCTTTACACAATAGTTTACAGAGTTAACAGTAAAAATATTATTAGCACCATTGTAATATTTAATCATAAATTATCGCAAAATACTCTTTGAGATTATAATACGGCCTAATCAACAAATGTTTCTTAATTTTTTTGAGAGTTCATGTAATTTATTACACTCTTTTACGTCCTTGTTCAAACCATAAAATATTTTATAGTCTATGCTCCTGTAATAATTATCATAACGTGACAGAGGTAAAATCAGATCTATTCAAGACTATCTAGTCAAGATCTACATAAATTAGGGATCTTTATTCCTCTATAATCAAATATGTCTGAGATATCTTAATCAAAGCAAAATGAGTTTACATATTAGTATTACGACACTTACTGGCGCCTTTCCTAGTGACAACGTCCCATTTCTCCGGGGTAGTGACAATCATCTGCGTCTGCTGCACCTCTGTCTTAGTTAACTTCATGTCGCCGGTCAACTCGCGGACCGCGATGCCCAGTCCTTGAAGCCTCTTGCCGAAATTGGCCGTCATTTCCGAAGCGAGAGCTTTCATAGGCGCTATGTAGATTATCTAAAGGCGTCAAAATAAAAAATAAACGTCTTTGAACCTTGTATTAATGTCATTATCTATCTCTTTCAATTTCAATTATATTATCTATCTCAATTTATTGTATTAATCTGTCATTGTTTGTCGACACACTATATGATGTGCCTTGGTGTCTTCAGTTTAGAAATGCTAGCCCGATCAAACAAAAGCTGCCGTGACATGTGAAAGTGGTTTGATTCTACAAAAGATTTTTTGCAGCCTCACTGTTGTTCACTGGAAAGCTCTAGCAAGATCTACATAATATTTTGCCTTTGGTAATTGGTTTCCAATTAATTCGATGAGGTCAAAATTACTAAATTACCTTGAATTTGTTCTTCATAATAACGTCGTTCTCAATGTGTTGTTTGATTTGATGCACGACAGTCAACAGAGCAATATTAGTTTTGCCAGCACCAGTCGGAGCACAAATCAGCAGGTTTTCATTTGTGTTATAGGCAGTTTGATACACTACCGTCTGTATTCTATTGAGCTCTTTAATGTTTTGGAATGCCATCTGGCCAATCTGAAAAATATAAAATAGGATAATATAAGATAATTCCATGTAGGTAAATAAAATTAAGAGTAGAATCTATAATGAGATGGATTTCATTAAACAAAAGATAGAGATCCACTAAGTATGAGGGAAGGCAAGGACCAACACTGGTTACCTCATCCATTTCAGTTATTTGCACACGTTGGTTGCCGATTTCCAGAGATGCTGGCTCGTTTTTAGGAATTATTACTTCTTCATACTCCTTATTGTCCTTTCTAATTGCATTTTCAGGAAGCAATAATTTCATGCCTGATACAAAACCTGTAAAATAATAATTTCAACTAATGTGTTAAATGTTTATTTAATAAATAAATATTAAACTTATAAAAAATATTTTACCAGCAGCATTTTTGGCATCAATTGAAGAATCATACACGTTAGGATATTGCACTTTGGTTTGAAAGAATGATATTTTTTGCAAAATTGGATCTGTATTATTCGATCTTGATGAAAATGGTACAACTGGTTTTGATAGTGCCTCTATTCTGGAAATAAATAATAAATTATTTTCTCTAAGTGTATATAGTTTGCTATAAGAATTTTTTTCGGCAAAAGATGATCACTTAATTGTTACCTCCATTTCTTCTACTGTTTACATGTTTGATATCAACACTATAACTATAATAGTAACCGTCTAAATGACAATCGGAATTAGAAGTTTGAGAACAGAACAGAACCAAACCCAAACACCATTTCTAGTATAATATAATTAATATTTAAGTTACCTTATTGCCCTTACTTGTGCTACATGGTATTCCAGCTCTTCCTTTTCAAAATCATATTTCTTGGCACTCTTAGCTTTCTTTTCTTCTTTCCTTGCAATCTTGGCAAGCATTTTCTCTTGTTCAGATTGAACTGACACTTTACAGAGATATTCAGGCATTTTTTTTTCTGGGGGCTGCACTGCAACTGCTTCTAAATTGAATAAGACAATTAACTCCAGATTAAAACAGCCATACTCTTGGTTAATTATGTTCATATTTTCTTTCTATGTATATACTTACTTTCTATACATACTTACTTATACATGGTTCTGGTTGAGGTAGAGACCTCAAATCTTCTAAAAGTTCCTGTCTATGTACTAATAATTCTTGAATAAATTCAAATTTTTCAAACCCTAATAGTTCAAATAGTTCATTTTGCATCTCTTCATTAGTTCGAGAAGAATGAAGGAAATTTAGTATTGATTGTAAAATGTCATGAGTGTTACTGCCAAACATCTTGCTTACACTTTTTTCAAGCCAGTCCTTGTCAAACTGAAAGGAAAACAGTAAAGCTGTTCATTAAATATACTATTGTAATGAATCAAACAAAGTTTCTCAAACTTCACAGGTAAAAAGATTGTAATAAGCATAGAAATGATAATATAATATAAATTAATACCTCAGGTATGCATGGAGTAGAACCATTTGTTTTACTGGAATCTTTATTATACTGCATAGTGAAGTCAGTAACAAAACTGCCAGTACATGCAGGCTTACTAGTCAATTTGAATAAGGGCTTTTTAACTGGTTTATATGGTTCATAGTTATATTGAATAGATTCACCCCACAATTTAGTTTTTTCTTTATTTGTATCAATGGCTTCATTGTTGATGTATTCTTTAGTAGCTTCTGATACTTCATGGGATATTTTTGCTATAATCTATAAATAAAAAATGTAATTGATTATATGAAATATTAATAAAGGGCTGAATTATTATAAACAATTCAGACAGAATTAGACAACAGCATGTACACCCTGTGCCTGATCCCCTATGGTACTGATATGCCAACCAGGAGGGTTCATATAACTCAGGCGACAGACTGTACAGTGGAAGACATATCAAGCTGAACCCTGTCACAATAAGTTAAAGCGATGAAGTCCAGCCATTACTGGTCCACCTTCGGACATAGGCCTCCTCCAACTTCTTCCCCTTCTGACAGTTGCAGGCGGTGCACAGCAATGTAGTAAAAAGTAAGTAAGGACTTTATTTTGCCTCAAACATTGTACAATCTAAGTACTAAGCTATTATAGTCTGTTGTCCACTGTACCTGACAAAGAATATTTGCAGTTGTTGTTGATACTGTTCCAAACATTTGACGTAACTGGGACACATCCTTCAACATCATAACATGGTGGTCGATAAACATTCTAAGGGTAAGTACAGTAGTATCCTCGATAATGTCCTCTGGCTGGTCTCCAGTAATGAGTTTACACACTTTTTTGAGCTGATCCATTAGTTTCAAAATCTCCTCATGGTGACTTTCATTCTGTCTTATGTAGTTACAAATATCAGTGAATGACTTGAACCTGCAAGTTGTATAAGTAATGTTAAATTACAATAGAGGGAAGAATATCTTCACAAACTGTATGGACTCGGAGAAATGTCTGTTGTGGGATAACTCATGCCTAATTATTCACAATTAATGGAAAAAAAAGTAAAAAGTATATTTTTTTAGGAAATATTATCTAGTTTACTTTCTTTATAGTTTGATACCATTATCAAATATGTATAATATTGTGCAACATAATGTTGTGCAATATATTATCACTTCATAGTAAGACATTTAAGTTAGAAGCCTAGAAGAAGGAAACAAAGTTTTGATAGCCGAGTAATATTTTTCAAACGTTTTTTACACTCCAATGACCTGTTGAACTGTTATAAATAAAACTCATATACACAAATGTGTGAGCGGGACATTTTGTTTAGTGATAATGATAATCACTAAATTTGACGATCACACCAGGATCAATGACATTAAAATAGTTTTATAGACATAGAAAGGTGCATACTGACCTTTGTAAATTGTTTCTTTTTACAGGGATTGCAGGATCTGTAGAAGCTTTCAAACACCGTGGTTTTTCAAGCTGTGTGTGTGCCCTAAGGGCCCTCGTTATTCGCGGTAGCTCTATCATGGTAGGTACTTACCTGAAACATAAATTATCACAGTTAATAACTATCACTTACTATTACTAGGTAGTAGTATTTGTATAGTGATACTGATGATGGAAATGGCGACGATTAGCACAAACGAAACTTGTGTAAATAATAATTGAGTATGGAAGTCAGTTAGTCTGAAGACCGGCTCAGTCTTCGTCGACAATAGAATTTTGATAGTCGTCGGTAGGTACAAAGCTGGTAGTAACGTAGTACCTACCTGCACTGAAGAACTAAACAAAATAGAATTATCGAAATAGTTTTTGAAACGCAACTTATATTTTATCAATGTATTAGAAAGGACTCTTTCTAAACTCAAACAGCAGGTGCCGAAAAAAGACAACGAGACAGAAACTCACCAGACCCACCCAGACCAAACTCCACACCTGCCTGCCATCACAGATTAAATGCCTGCCAAGAATGAATATTTGTTATATTTTTTACAGCTCTGGGTTCAAACTTTTCTGAGCCACATGGATGAATGACAGATGCAGTATTGCCAGATGGTTGTCACACCTTTCCTCCAAATCTCACAGAAAAGAAAAATTATAATGCAGATTTTATTTCACGACACAGGCTTTAATAACTTTTAAATAGGATTTCGTTGTTTTTTTCGCGAATATTGGACTCATACAATGTTTTTTTACATTTTCAGCATCTCAAACGTGAAAATCGGATGTAATTGGCCATTCTTCGAATGTTTCAACCGCTGTCACTACCGCTCCCTCGTATTGTTGTTGTTTATATTACAAAAGGTTGTTTATAGTATAAATACAAAAACTGTCCACGAGGACAGTCAGTTGTACTATAAACAACAAAACGATTCTTTTTACTGATAATGACAGCGGTTGAAACTTTTGGGATGCTAAACTTCATAAAAAAATAGGCGCCACAAACTATCAACTTGAAAACAAAATTCTTATTACAAAACGCTAGATTTAAACGTAAAGGGTATGTAGGCAGCAACTACACTGATTATACATTTTTTAATATGTATACCTGGCCTGTTTACTGGGTTTTTGGCTAACCTAAATCGCTTTGAAAAATATTTCTTTTTGAGAATGGAACCATCGGTGCGCGACGAGTTCGACTTGCACTTGGCCGGTTTGTTTGTTAAGTTATGAGCGAGCGAAGCGGCTCAAATTTTCGAAGTTTCGAAACGGCGGCGTGGATCCGACACAGATGATGGATTAGGTTAGATAGCTAGAGCAGCAAGCGAAGCGAGCTCGAAATTTCGGAGCAATCTGTGACAGATTATGGATTAGGTGAGAAAGCTAGGGCGGGAGGATCGTAGCGAGCTCGACATTTTGGCGGAGATTGGACATGGATGATGGATTAGGTAGGTTACAAGGCTAGGGCGAGAGCAAGCGAAGATACCTCTTTTTGGTGCAAATCCGACACAGTTGCTTGATTAGGTTAGAAGCTTCGCTGGCTACTATGGGAGCGAGCGAAGCGAGCTCGATAATTCGGAGCAGATCCGACACAGATGATGAATTAGTTTAAAAAGATTATTGGATACGAAAATTTTGTCTTGACCCCCCGCAAAGAATCGCGCCTGAGACGAGCAACACCATCTGATGAAAGTAATTACCGTCGCCTACAGAAGTCTCACTTGAATGTAATGTTATTAGATGGTTTTCGATGCACTGCTAACCTTGAGGACTTAGATTGAGTGCCTCATGTGTCGTTTGCCAGTAATTAAGTGCATACTACACTTCACTTAATTTAGTCGAAGATTGAGTGCGTCATGTGTCGTTTGCCAGTCATTACCTGCATACTACACTAGACTTAATTTAGTCGAAGATTGAGTGCCTCATGTGTCGTGTGCTATGTAATTAAGTGCATACTACACTTGCCTTGAGTTAGGCTTCTGTAGATCTCAAACTAACCGTACTGAATGCATTTACTGACTGAATTGGACTGATTTCAGTCAAGTGTAATGAGCTTAATCAAGTGTAATTTATAGTCACTTGCACGTGCTGAATACGTATTCAGTGCGGTTAGTCTGCGATTTACAACCTATAGACAGAAGCCTTATATGAATAGTCGACTAAATCGTAGACTAATTACACGAATGAATTTAGCCAAATGGAATAAACGCTTTAGTGTAGCTATAGGTCCGCCCGTTCGTCTGTATGTCACAGCTGTTTTTCTCATGAAATACTTATGCTATTTAGTTAAATTTTGGCACAGTTGTTGGACTTGCTTGCCCGCATGCTGCATCTCAAGTAAAAGAAATTTGGAAATACTTTTATTTTTATGGAAAATGGAGTCCGAATTTCGAAAGCGTGGGGTGGGGAAGCTGAAAGTGGGGCAACTGGGGTACCATATAAAAGGTCTTTATTTGCACATTACAAAACGATTTTTTTCGAAATGTTCGAATAATAATCAATAAATCACACTCATAGAAAATCTCTAAGATTTTACAGGAAAAATAAAATATAGTTTCAAAAGTTTATAATTTATGAGAAATTTAATTTTTTTTTGTTACGATTCAAAGTCTGAACTAATTAGTACTGTTAGACGGTGTTATATGTATTCTTAGAAAAACAAAACGAAGTCTAAATATTCATGATTTTTGACAAAAATATAAATAAAAATGATATTTTTTTCAGAACGAAATTATTTATGTGCGTATTATGTACTTACCTATATGAAAAATATTTCTTTTTGAGAACGGAAGCCTCGGTGCGCGAGTCCGATTCGCACCTGGCCGGTTTTTTACCCATGCTAAGCCGCTGGCGGATTGAGTGGATTATGTTTAAATCAAGAAAGTCAAGACAGTGGTAACATTTTATTTAAAGTTGCTTTATTTTATTGAAGCAATAATTACATGGTTTAGGTACATCGTTACGTTATTCATAGGTACACGTAGGTACCTTTCATTTAGTTTGCATCACAAACAATTGTGTAGTGCAACTGTATTACACCTACAAGTATGTATGTTGAAAGAGAACCTCTGATTCTATATTTCTAAAAACCTTTATATCTTTTGATATCGCGATCACTATTTTCAAACACATTTTACTCGACAAACATTGATATTACGTGTTCATTAATTCTTATACGTACGTTATACAATATTAAGTTGGTACCTATGCTTTTAACAATATGATTATAACTTTAATAGATGTGGACTGTTTAATTTAGTAACTGTTATTATGATATGAGTAATTAATTAGGTAGGTAGCTTCTACATTAGCTAAATCTAGATCAGTATTATCAAGGGGATGTGGGGAAATACAGGGTGTAATTAAATATTGTATTGACCATTTGCAGGGCGACTCGGTGTCGATAAGTGATCAACTTAAAAACATACATGTCTTACCATTTTCTTATCTTCCATAAAAAATTTAGTGATGTGTTGAAATTTATGTCAGAAATAATTATGAATTTCCAATTTTTTGTAATATCAATATTGAGTCTCACTGCAGGTGGTCAATTCTCTAATACCTAGCCCAGAAGGGGAATCGAATTTGTCAAAAAATTTCTCACTACCTCCTCTATGTAGGGTATAAGGCCTGGCAAACATATTCACTTCAGACATGAAGGAAACATCCGACCGGCGGCTTCACTGGGCCACAGATTATATAATAGTTCAACGTACAACATTCTTGAGCGATGCGTGTACGCACTATTCTCGGACGCAAAGACCGCCCTCTACAATGCAGCAAGAGAGCAAGTGCAGGGTTTTATGCCATTAATTAAATTGACATATTAGGTGTTTTTTGATAAAAGTTTCTACCTAAGAATATAAATTAATAAAATCTAAAATGTTACTAACTCATTTAATCTGTGCCCACAACGGGAGTGTCGTAGGGTAGGTCGGGCCGGGCGTGGTTGTTCCCTTCATGATTTCGGGTCTTACCGAATTCAAATTATGGATTCATAATCTGAATGCGGGTACAATTCCAGCAGTTTAAGTTAAAGCGAAATAACATAGACGGTTATAGTTTCAAATGTCGTAAAGGACATTTAAACGTATGTAGAGAATACAATCCCAGGATCCCGGGTCTGTACTTGGCTAATCTCGGGATTTTCGGGATTGCCACAAACAGGTCTAGTTTACATTCCGTAATCCGTTGCGCCTTGACAATGACCTTACCTAGATTACATTAAGGGCACTTATTACATAACGACAAAAAATCAATTTCAAGTACCCGTACGATAAAAGAACTACACAGGTACAGCCCTAATAATATGTTTAACGTAGAACTTAGAAGAGACTTCCCCGCCCGGAGTACTTCAATACAATACTGTTAAGGTAATTCCCCAACAGCAACAGGCCAACAGGGGAATCACCCGATCACCTCATATCAAGTCATATCATAATATTGTTGCGAGAATTCCCTGTACAAAAGTAAAAATACTCCAATTGGGATTTATTTTAATCATTTAATATTCTACCAGCGACAAGGTTGCGCAGGTTACGTCATTTAAATTTAAAAGTCAATTATCTGAAAAAGTTATATGAGATGGCGGGAGACTTTGTTAAACATAAAAAAGACAGTGATACGTCGTCAGTGTGGAGTTATTTTTTAGTTGCGAAAGACGGGAATAGTGCTAAATGCAAGCAATGCCCAGCCATTCTCAAGACTTTGGGTGGACTAATCTGGACTAAGGGATTACATACACATTTGTCATCAAAACATAACATGATTTTAACTGACGTTAATCGTTTAATAGCTTCAACAAGTCAATATTCTGAAACTCTGAATACAGCACCGCCGCCAACTAAGCGAAAGTTAGAAGATTATTTTACTAAAAGTGCCAACGATAGCCTGAATGATGTTTTGGCAAGAATGATTGCATTAGATGGATTTCCATTCAGTGTATTCATAACTTCAGACGATTTGCGAAAATTGCTCTTAGCGAAATACACGGATTTACCAAAGTCAGCCGTCACAATTCGAAAACGTGTTATGAATTACAGTGAAAAAAATCAGAAAGCAAGTAACTGCAGAATTAAAACATTTGAAAAGTGCAGGTGAAAGATTCAGTCTATCTCTCGACGAGTGGACATCAACGTTCAATAAACGATACACGGCTGTCAACATTCATTCATATAAAAAAAATTAGGAGCTTAGGACTCGTTCCTATTCAAGGAAGTATGACGGCTGAAAATTGTCTTCGTATATTAAAAGAGCGCCTAAGTAAATTTGATATTTCCCTGGAAAATGACATCGTGGATATTGTAACTGATGGACTGAACGTTATGATAAAGGTGGGACGGCTTGTTTGCACTGCACAACAACTGTGTCTCGCACATGGTGTCAATTTGGCCGTCTGTGATGTGCTTTATGTAGAAAAAAAAATATTTGCAAGACAGGCAAGACAGCCCTACCCCTTCCTCAGATGATACTATAAATGAACTAGCTGTGACTGCTGATTATATGGACGACAGCGATGATGATGACAATTTAGAAAACTTAGACTGTCCAGAATCAAGTTTAATCTTTATGTCACAAAATAATCTTGCGCGAGAACAAATACCAGAGTTAACAGAAGATGAAAACATTAATGAGCTGATACAGAAAATCCGCAAAGTTGTAGTGTATTTCAAAAGATAATCATTGAAAAATGAAACAGTGCTTCAAAAATATGTGTAGATTGAACATGGAAAAGAGCTGTCACTTCTTTTGGACTGTAAAACCAGCTGGAATAGTCTTTTAACCATGTTGGAGCGATTTTCTCTTTTAAAATCCTGCATTCAAAAAGCTCTTATAGATCTCTATCATCCAATCCGTTTAGAAGATGCTGATTTTGATTTAGTAAAAAAAATTGTTGATGTGCTGGCCCCAATTAAATTGACAGTAGAAGCAATCTGTCGGCGAGATGCTAATTTATGCACAGCTGATGCCGCTTTGAAATATCTTATAAAACAATTGTCTAGCAAGAACTCAGCACTCGCCAATAAAATGAAAACATCGTTAGTGAAACGTATAAAGCAACGACGAAGTGATGATTTAACTGGTGTGTTGAATTATTTACAAAATCCACGAAAAGATGATGAAAATCAGTTATTATCGGATTTGGAATGGCTTGACTTATTTCCAGTTCCTACACAGGCTTCAGTGAGGAAGCAAATAAAGTAAAGTAAAGTAAAATACACTTTATTGCACAAATATAAAATACCTAACAAACATGAGATAGAAAAGGAAATAGTGAAATACAATTTAGGCGGTCTAAAGATTATTGTTAAAAGACTAAATCGTCGAAATGACACGGAAGAGGAAGAAAGGTCAGGATCACAAACAGATGATGAGCCAAGGCAACACACCTCCCAACCCCAAATGACACTAAAGGAAAAGTTACAAATGGAAATTGATAAGAGAGAATCCCCAGATCCTGAAGTACAAAATGAATCGGGGTTGGTAAATAGTATTAGACGTGAAATGAGCCTGTTTGAAAATGGAGGAGTTCGTGGACATCACTTAGAATTAGCATATAAATATCTAATGTCTATTCCTCCAACCAGTGTAGAACCTGAGCGAGCTTTTTCAGCTGCTGCTTATGTTGGCAATAAACTACAAAGTAGGCTCGGAAGTCAAACATTGGACGCCTTGATATTTCTGCGACTGTATTTTCGAAATTCTAAATAGTTTATTTGTTTTGTCTTTTTTGTTCCTTATTTTATTTTAGTATATTGCGTTGCGCAAAAATATTAATAAACATTTTTTAAGAAATTACTTCAGTTTTTTTCTCATTTGAGCCCAATTAGAAACCACATATATAGTCCCGGGATCCCGGGATTACGCATAAAAAATCCCGTTATCCCGGGATTGAAAAACATGCTCGGGATTGTATTCTCTAAACGTATGTCTCTTACGACATTTGAAATAATAACCGTCCACATGAAGCAGGGTTTCCCTTGCACTAGAGTTCACTAGACCAAAGTTTTCTGTTTACACGGTATAAAAATTGTATGGAATAACACCGAAAATTTAACTCTTACTACCTACGTGAATATGCGGAGAGGTTAATAAAATGGTAAGTATATTAATTATCTATGTATATATAGTAACTTACTAATAACATTTATTATTAAAGCTTGTGTCTATATATTTTCACACAACAGCACTTGAAAATAATACACGAAACAGTTGTTTTTCTTTCTAGTACTATCTGAGTGATGACTACTGTTATTATTTGAATAATAATAAAATAAATCTACTTAGAGTGCCATCCAAAACCAGTTGAAATTATTCACGTTGACAGATGTACATGTTCCATGGCTTGTTTTGATTACAAGTTTGTAACATTTTCAGCTGTTAACGTGGTAATGGAACATTTACAGTTGTCAACGTGAATTATTTCAACTGGTTATAGAACGTTCTCCTAGACAATTGCTTGTAAAACGGGTAAGTAAATGTAAGTACCTATTCACTACGCTTTCTTAAAGTTATTCGATATCGATATCTACAGTTGTTTCGTTTAATTATCTTTATAACTTCCATTTTACTAGATGACAAAAATTTAATTTGGCTAAGTACCACGTAACATTATCAAACCTACATTGTCACTTAGTTGTAGCTAACCTTCCAAGATTCCAATAGTCCTTATAAAAATTCGAGTTATATGAAGTATAGTTATATGTTATCTATCGTGATAGTTAGCCAAATATAAAAAAAGACATTTTATTAATTCATTTGAAGCGCTAATAGTCAAAAGTATTAATGGAGTGGGGCAAAAGTACTTACCTAAGTGGTAGCTTAAAAATAGGTGGGTAGCTACCTACTCTAAGTACATATGTACCCATTTCATCCCGTAGAAAAATCCTAAGTAAATATTAGGTAAGTACCGTATTAGCTTTAGATATTTAGTGGTATCAAAGTTTTCATACCTATGCCTTTATTAGTTACATTTTTGCTTAGAATGAAGAGGAACGTGAATGATTAATAGAACATATTGTTTTCAGGATTTTAGAACATAGAAACAAAATTTGGGAAGTGGGCTATATTTAGCATTGTCCATTAATACTTTTGATTTGATCTTAAACAATGCACTCTATAATGTTTACGCCTAATTCAATAAACGTACAATTCTGGTGTGTTTTCTTATACCTTACAGTGAATGTCGTTTTGACCTCTATTTTCGAAACGCACTTTCTGTCGGTACTTACTACATCTACTTACTACATCAGACTAAACTACTCTCTACTCTGTAAGAAAGTAAAGGCGTGTACATATGACTATTTAACTTTATTTATGTTGGCCCTTTTTCGTCAGGGCTACTCGGGGTAACTCAATTTTCTATCGGAGCATGTACATCGGAGACTACAGTCGTAAGTAGATACATATTTACAATCGATCTCATTCTACTCGCTATTGTAAAGTATGCCCACCAGTGTATTTTGTTAGATACAAACCCTTGAGTTGATGTGACACAGGTATTGTCTCAGACATATACCATATTATCTGTGGGTAGCATCGTCGATCGAATAGCGGCTATGCTCGATCCAACGAAACTGTGGATTCAGTGAACAATGGTTTTAAAGCTCATGTCCTAATTAAACTACACAATAGTTAAGTAAATAGTAGTCATATGGCACTTGTCTTTTTTATGCGTTTCAAAAATAGAGGCTGAATGTATAATTGTACATGTAATATTACGTCTCTATGCAGCTAACATGCCTTTTCTAAAAGGCTTCCAACAACAATGTAGTGCACTTTCAATCCTAACTCACAAATATATCTACCTCCAATCATTTTAAAATTTGGAGATAGATGACATTGTAAGGTTTTTACAAACCGATTTTTCCTTTTCTAATATAACATAGGTACTGGCCAACATTATCCCAATACTTTTTCTGTAGTAGGTAATAAATAGGTAATTATCATATAAAATGCCACATACAAACATTATTATTGTACTTACTGTTAAAATCTAGGTAACTATAGAGTGGCTACAATTTAAACATCTAGTGTGATTTTTACATTTTCATGCTAATAAGCTGATTTACGGACCATAATCCTAATAAACACACAGAAAAGTTAAAGATATAACTATAGTCATACATAATAAATATAAACAGGTATATAAAATATTGGCCAGTTCCGTTTAAGTTAGGTACAATTTATGAAAACTTAAAGAAGCTCAATAGATATATTTTTTTATTGATGTAAAATCTGAATACTTGTTACAAACAACAGTATTATTATAAACTTTCGTTACATATAGAGTTATAAATAAGCATTTTCCAACAGCTACAAAAACACAGTTAACTTTGTCTTAATTCTAAGAACAATCTTTATCTTCAAATATGTTTTAATTTTGATTAGCAATACTTTATGCAGTAATAATTAAAATTTTAAAATTTGATCTCATTTTTCTTTATTTTGGGATGCTTAAGTAGGAGGCATAATTACCACATTTCGTAGCCGCCATCCCATTAAAACTTAACAAACTGTATTTACATTAAAGTTATCATCAACTGAGGCGTGGATTTCGGGGGGTTTTATATCCTTTTTTTTTACTTAAACCAGGAGATTCAGTCTACTAGTACCAGGAGATTGAGTCAACGACCATTGGTCTCAACCAAAGATATTGAAATTCACCCTATATAGAATGTATATACCTATGTTCGCTAGAGAAGTTTGATATGGAAACCGCGTCTGCCAGTTGAGTCTGTGCTGTGAGCATCTTGAGAAACGTCTTAAGTGAAGGTTTGTACAAATTGTTACGAAATATCACGAAAATTTGAACATACTGGGTATTTGTACAAACTGAGCAATTACACCAACTGCTCCCAATTCATCTCCTCATACATTCAATCGGCAATTGAAATGTCAAATGTATGGAATTTGTCAAAATTATATGCGCATTTTCCCAAACCCTCGGATTGCTAGTCCCATTTCTGTGGTTCAACTAAACCCTTTATTTCAAACTTATTTGAAGGTAAAGAAATTAGTCCTTATTATATATTATCGTAACAGAAACTAATTATTTACGTACATACATTTTAATGAATTAACCCGTTAAGTGATTTCCGTATTCCCGCGTGTACACTATTGTGTTTTCGCGGGAAGGGTTAAGGTGTTGGTACATATTTTTTTCTAATAATGTATAAGATAATGTATTTTTTTTCTAATAATGTGTATGTGTATGTATACCTAATCATATTAGTAGTCAACATCTAAAAAATGGAGATACGAATGTTATATTCATTTATAAGCATATAGACAAACATATGCGTATATAAAGGTAGATTTGTTTTTATCAAATAACGATTAAAAGGTTCAGAATTAAATAAAAATATGATGTATAAAAATTAAAGAGGACGATAACCTTTCAGCAATTTGGTCCGATGTAACAAAATTAGCATATTTATTAGTCATTATTTAATTATTATTTATTTTCCTGAACACACTTTTAAATCTCTTCAGATATGGTTTTAGATAAGCCTTATGGTTAGTTAAAAAATATAGCTGTACCAGTGTCTATAGCTGATGTTTTGGTAAAGTTTTGTAACAAAGAAAGATCATCTAAAAATACTCTATTTTGCTTTACACGTGACTCACCGTGACATGACGTACCTACCTACTCGTAGGAAAACGTTTCTACGATGCGTGATTTCGAAAGACACATTTTGTAGTACAAGTGGTAATAGGATACATTTTTTGCGTTACCCTTATGTCATGCCATAAGTACATTACATAATATATGTATACTTATATAAATACTACACTCTAGCAATGATAAGTATGTAAGTACTGTTTATTTTTTTGAAGTTTTCAATGAGAATTTTGATGCAGCCTGTACGTGGGTATCTGAAACGTAATAGAGCAAACAGAGTTATTTACCAGTGTCAATATCAATCCTATATATACCCTGATAAGATATTTGAAAACCTTTGCTATATTGCGGAATTAAATAAATTGAAGTATGTTTTATTTTTTTATTAAATGTACCACGTTTTTGACAGGGTTTTTAAATTCCTGGTCAGGGTTATAGATTCGATCAATTTAAATAAAACCTAAATAATGTAAGTATACCTGCCTATATCATGGCTATGTAAGCCATTGAAAAAAATTATTCTTTTAATAAAATTAACTTCTTTGTAGTGATTTTCTTCTCTCAGTTTATTATCATTTACCATTTATTTATTTTGTATTAATCATACATCATCCATATTTACAATTTCAATGTCACACATGTGAAAATTAAATAAATAAGTAAAATTAAATTAAATTAAAATCAATCACAATTCATTCAATGAAATTTAAATAATCATTATTACATACAAGGTCAATTTAGTGTAAAATAAAATCCTTACTTAAAGTAAGCAGTGTCAAATAATAAATTAAACAATCAATATTATGTTGTAAAGAAGTTTTGCCGAAAGAAATAGATAGTGGTAGGTTGGTTGGTTTTATGTTTATTGAACATAGCGATATAGTTTAATAGAAAATGTGTAATTAATACTTTTTAATTGTTCTAATTATAAGTATACTTTGTTTTTTAAAATATGATAAAGGAAATCTCGCAACGTCTTGCATACCGAGAGCATTATACTCGTATATTATTGAAATCTCTATAATTAACGTGTGTAGTAATGGTAATTGTACAATTTATTACCTGTGCTGCGATCCTCAAGAACAGATGTTTACAGACCTAGAAAACATTAAAATATATTAATATTTTGACGGAAGCCATAACAATGCTTATATTATAAACATACCCACAAAGAATTCACAAAATGTACATTTCACTGTGTACGTAAAATATGCTTCACATAAATTATTACGAATAAGTAAAACAATAAGTTACGTACGGCGTTCAAACTCTTGTTAATTGTTTGTTTACTTTATAAGCTACTGTCAAATTGTTATCATTTTCATGCAAAAATTATTTGATCAACATTTGAATTTTATGAAACTTAAGTAATAAGGGTAAGTACAATAGATAAGAGAGGACGTTATCTACTTTTAGAAGTTCCATTAATTACTACATTGTAAACGTGCGAGTTTCGTAAATTTTGTTTTACTTTTTTTAGATATAGGTATCTCTACTTAGACAGGTACACTCGGTTAGTTTATTCTAATAAGATGTATACCTATATATTACTTAAAGTACATTTGCTTTAAAAAGCGCGGAAGCATTTAATTATTAAGGTTGAGCTTTTAAGTTGTAAGCAAGTTGTAAACAATTTAATTTTTCCAAGAAAGCTGTCTGACTGCGGTTTTATCGCACTAGTTTTAGGGATCTATAACTTTTATGAACACGTATAAATACTTCAAAAAGCAAATTAAATCAGGGATCAATTTGAAACAAGCATTAGGTTACATTCTGGGATGAAAGAATAACTTCAATATAAAGCGATATTACCTACGATGTCTAGGATACAGTTCGGTTGGTTGGTCGCGAATTTTATGTATGTATATATAGATAAGAAATAGCAATCCCAGACACAAGAATAACACAGAATTGCAAAACATAGTTGAAGGCTCCTGCAGAGTTCACAATTCATATTAGTGATTACGGCATTCATTTTTGGGGTAGGTAAGTTCGATACTGTTAGTGCTGTGGGCTGGTGGTAGTACCTACTAGTAAGCACTTATAGAATATTTCGGATGACTCTACTGAACCTAAAGTAGGTATACATTTTTCTTATTAGTCATACAATATGTAAATATACGAGTATATGTCGTAGACACATAGCAAAATGGCGCGCTTCACGAAGTGCTAAAAAAAGTTAGACAGATTGTGTAATAGTCGAATTCTACACTATCTGTATAAGTATTTTAGCCACTTCGTGAAATGCAGATCACCAGTTAGCACATAGCGTAATGGTATTGTATTACAATATGTGGCTAGCTCTGAACCGTATTGTGATTCGAACGTATTGAGAATCGAACATCCTAGCTGCTACGCCACCAGGTGTTCAATTACACTATCCGCGTAAGACGCGTGTTAGGCATTTCACGAAGTGCGCTTCCGGGCTAGACATATAGTATAATTTAGAGGATTCCCCGTGGTCCAATATCTAACCAGAAATCTGCATTTCACGAAGTGGCTAAAAATCTTAGACAGATAGTGTAACACTCGACTATCACAGTATCTGTCTAACTTTATTAGCGCTGAGCGTGAAATGACTACGCACTTGCTGAAAAGCGCCATTACGCTATGTGGCTACGACACACATTCTCGCTTCCTGCCTTGTAATGGTGCTCTAGATATTAAAGCTATTTCTCTTTATGTCAGTAATAGGGTATTTGACAAGTATCAAATATTAAAAACATTTCATAAAATTAAGAAAATATACATATATTCATGGTCAAATGTGAAAACAGAATTAATATCCGTTAAAAAATTAAATAGCTACTGGCAATAAAAAATCAGACGGTAGAAAGTGACGGCAATAGATAATTGTGACGTCACTGTTATGTAGCGCCATACAAGCAGGTCCTTAGTTACACAATAAAGACTGTTTTGCTAGAAAGGGACAGAGCTCTCCCCACTACTAACTTTAAAAATTAATGTAGCTGATGTTAGTTGAGATATCGATACGCGGATTTCAGATCCATCTTCAGGATGTCCATATCCATGTAAGTTGATTGATGCAATAAAAAACTTTAGTCAAATACCCTACGCCTGACTTTTTTAATAATTGAATAAAGAAAAAAAGTATCTACTCATAAAATAAATAGGATGAGGTAGGATACTTCTGCTATAGGAGGCGGCATTCCTTTTTATGTACGAGTACTAAATAAAGAAATGCCTTACTTGGGCCTTCTAACTTCAAGTTAATAAGCTTAATTTAGCTTCAAGCTTATCAATACAAAATTTGTATAATTTTGTATTTGGATACTTATATTTAGAAGGTTATTTTATCATAAAATAAAAATATCACCCATCCGACACGTCGGGAAATGTCAAAGACCTTGTAATCACTAATATGATTGCTATTCGCATAGCAGGAGCTGTTATAGATACAAGACTCCAAATCGACATGATACATTATTCGAAAAAGACAGACATACGAAGTGACAATAGAACAGAAAAAGCCAACATTTATCATTAACAACGATTACGATTGCCCACTTACCAAAATAGGCTTTGTACCAATAATGTACGAGTAATTAAAGAATTAACAACATACGTTATACACTATTCATTAACATTTTAACAAGTAACTTTTATATTAAACTTCGGTTACCGAAACTTGTTCACACAAAGTTGGCTGAAAATGTGGAAAAATAATGCCATGATTAGTCTAATAAAACCTTAGAGTTAGTGGTAGGTACAGAACACTGACATCTAATTAGAGATGTTGGTAAAAAGTTTAAAACTTACCAATGATTAGAGCCAAAATAATGATTCCGACCACTGCAGCGATTATCATCATCTGAAACGAAATTGAAGATTTTGAAATATGTTCTGTGAAAAAACGTCCTACTAGTAATGACCTACGGAGCTGAAACGTGGACTCTGACGGTGCGACTGGTTCACAAATTGAAAGTCGCTTAGCGCGCTATGTACAGAGCTATGCTCGGAATATCTCTGCTGGATCGAATCCGAAATGAGGAGATCCGACATAGAACAAAAGTGAATGAATGAATGAATTAAAATTTATTTGCACACATATACATAACAAGGTCAAGTCATCGATATAGCTCATAAGATTAGCAAGCTAAAATGGCAGTGGGCCGGTCACATCTGTCGCAGAACCGACAACCGATGGGGTAGACAAGTTCTGGAGTGAAAACCGCGTTTGGGCAAACGTAGTGTGGGACGCCCCCCTGCTAGATGGAGCGACGATCTGCGCAAGGTGGCTGGCAGCGACTGGATGAGAAGTGCCGAAGATCGGGCTCAATGGCGCGCCCTGGGAGAGGCCTATGTCCAGCAGTGGACTAGAGTAGGCTGCTGATGATAAATAACAGTTTACTAATAGTATGTAAAACAAAACGAACAATCCCCCCTCCCAATTACCTATCAACTCATAATTGGCACTTTTTCGATCTTTATCTTCATTTTTAAGTACTTAATAACCTAACTAAACTAATATAAGTAATATTAGTTTAGTTAGGTTATGTTAGGTTGTAAAGAAGAGAAAGAGAGAGAAAAGATAACAATGCATGTTTACCTTTAGATTTTGCAGCCAAAACTTGCTTTTCAGCTTCCCGGCCTGTTGTTCGAACTGTGAAGCGCCTTGCTGGAGAGCATCTAAAACAACAAAGTTCATTTTGTGTGTTCAGTAGAAGGCACCTCAAGCTATCCTCGGTAGAATAGCGCAATATGTTTTGTTAGGGTTTCATGACATTCGAAAGTGTAAGTAAGCGACAAAGTGTCAAACGGTAACCTGGTGTATTAGTCACTGTAATGTACAGGTAAAAATTATTTTAAGTTTGCATTTGATAGCAAATTATATTGGGGCTACAAGTGAATATTTTTTGTGAGTTCAAAGTTTTGTCATTAGCGTACTCTTCTAATAATTTATACTACATCTGGTGGCATCACCATAAAAACGTTTCATGTAAAAAGTAATCAAGTCTCGTGTATCTTTACTCGGAAAAAGTAATGAGTTCCAATGTAGAGTCAAGTCCAATTCTCTTAATATTACCTCTATTACATTCATTAACAAGTCGCTCCAAGTAAAGAACATTCTGTGACTTGTCAATTACGCAATAAGAGATTTTCTGAGTTGTTGCATCAATAAATTGATATGCTTACATTATCTGCGCTTACTACAAGCACATGTTATTAAATAACATGAACCTAACAATACCGATAACATGATAGACGTAAAAATCAGACAAATTCTTTTCTGCATTTTGACCATACTAATTCGTAAATACCGACACCCCGTTACCAGCGTACCTACGCTGCGATGACGACACAATGGACGCAAACCTTTAACCTGTTCCCACGAGTATAGCTCTTATGTGCTCTTTAATTACGTGCAAATATATCTAATATTTGCACGTAATTACACACTATTTAACACGTTTTATGTGTATAAAGCATATTATTTTGTTACTAAAATCTCTTTGCTGTGCCATACATGCTACTCGTACAAGAGGCTGGCGAATATACAATGATGGTTATGTATGAACTATGAAGTTAGAACGTCAGCGTAAGAACACGAACAAGAATACGTACAATGGAAGACACATCAAAGTATACTCTGTGGAACCTTGTCGCAATAAGTTTTTGTTATGATTTCTTGACATTCTTATAGATGTGTTGTATAAGTTATAATGACAATGTACCAAAGGAGGTACCGTGATGTGCTAGCGACTATATATACACCAGCAATGTTACCCGATATAAGGACTCGCACGCACCGTGCGCACGCGTGACACAGCGGAGGCCTTTATATGTTGAGCATAAATGTATTTCTTACCAGCTCTATCGTCGAGTTCTGAAAGCTTCTGATCTCGTTCCAGAACCTTCTCCACGTTTGTTTTCATGATGTCAACGACCTGAGACACAAGTCATAATATTGTAGGTTATTTAGAGCTTGTGACCAATAAGACAGAAAAAAACGATAATCCAAGCTCTCTCTATAATCCCAATCTCAAGCAACCATTGGTCCAATTTTTATCAGAAATGGCTAAAACCACTGTCGACAAAATCTCCGTTAAAAAAATACCGCGTAAAAATTGGATCATTGGTTGTTACGAGTAAGATATGAAGCCATAGTCTTGGGTAAAAAAATGCTAATTTTCACATCAATTATGCGACAGATAAACTTATTATGTCGACAGATAAACCTATTATATTTTTGTTAAAAATAACTGTATAAAACATAATTGTATGTGCACATGTAAATTATCAATAAACAATAAAACATTATTTTATTTAAATAAACGATTCCTGACATGCCATGCCAAGATTACAATTTTGCTATTTTATACCTCTTTCCTACTACTTTTTACTTCAAATGATATATTTTGATATAATTCAATCACTTGATCTAAAACGTGATTCGATTCATGATTTAAAACTAATCAACCATATTATTCCGAGGACAATCTGTGAAAGCTACATACGAGGACAATAAAACCAGTCAGGCATCAGGCAGAGAATTGCCATCGATCGACTATGCCGTTTTCACGTGCTCTTTTGTCTGTCAATTTGACACTCTGTTAAACTACATAACGAAGCACTCTACGTTTCATCAAAGAGTTAACTGGGCTTTCCGGTTGAATAAATATCCAGCACCTCGATCACGATCATGTTGCGGTGAAAAATGTGAACAACTGCATCTCTATTTTACCGATTATTTTGTACATTTTTATTTTATTTGTAGGTACATTGTCATCTTTTTAACTTTGAGAGTAACAATTCAGACTCATGATTGTATATTTCGTAATAATAATATCCCGAATGAATTTAAATATATGCAAGTTTCAGTTCAAATCGCATTAGGACAGAAATGTGTTTAAATAAAAAGTATTTAATTTGACTACACGTTTCGATCGGTAATTGACAGTTCGCGATTTCTCCGGATATGTCATCTTATTGAACGAGATATCAATATTGAAACTCATACATTGAAGAGAGATAGAGCTATAAGTTTTTGATATTTATGTTTGTATCAGTTTATAATATATCTAGTTCTTTGCGATTCTAACCGGTGCAAGGGGTGGGGGAGGGGGTAATAAAACTACCGGAATCGCAACGTACAGGATATTTACTGTTCAATTCAATTGCTTTTGAGATCTTTTGAGCACTTTAACGTACCATTAATGGATTGGCTAAAATTGTAAATAGAAAATATTTAATAAAATTATAAGAAATAATAAGAATAAAACCAATTTAAAGGCCTATGAAAGTAACCATGAGCTGCAACAAACGTTCTTTATTTTAAGCCTTTCTTGTCTCGTGTCATCTTTATCTAGAGATATGGCGTGAAAAATGATAGCATGTATTATAATTAAGACTTAACTTTAAGGATGTTTCCTGCAACTGACGGTAATTAAAATAAGGGTTAAGTTGAGGTCCTGTAGTAAGAGTTTAAAAAGTAGAGTTCGCATGAATATCTATAGAAATATCATAGAAAAAAAACCGGACGTTTCTGGAATTGGGCGTAAAGATTCATTTTAAGGAAACATATTATTTATATTATACTTACAATACAAATGCTGGAGTTCCGTATCCACGACATGTCATATTATAACTTCGTTTGTCTTGAATAGTGAGTACCTATAAGCTTATGGGTTTGGCATTCAATGCCGTTAGTCTGCGATTTACAGCATATGAACAGAAACATGTCTAATTACTCGACTATATAGTTGACTGGATTCCGTCAAGTGTAATCAGTCTTTTAAAATATACGTTGCGGGTTACTGGGTTACCAATCTGGGTGAGGTAGTATATTTAAGTTATAGGTAAACATATGTACAACACTTACACTAACAATTAAATAAATAAAATCTACTTAAACTATAAGACGAACACGTCGTCTAGGTCCCCGGAATGTGGCAAAGTCCCCAAGACGCTGGCTGCGTTACCTCGCTGTATGGCAAGACTGGAAGGTCACCGGAGGCCAGGATCAGCCGGAGGGGAAACTTTTATTATTTTTAAGTATATAATTCTAGAGACATACCTCATCGACTTGAGCCTGTGTCTGCTGCAAGCGACGCTGGGCGGCGACCTGCTGTGGCGTCTTCGGTCCGCCCACGGGCATGTCTCCGTCGCCGCCAGTCGGCGCCAGTCCGCCCTCCGCCGCCCTAATGGACATTTCGACTAGGGTTGATCTATGTCTGATGCACCATTTGTCTTCAAAATATGCCAGTATTGTACCAATAGGGATACGGTATTTGACTTTTTTTTAATTGCAACAATCAACTTACATTGACATTTTGAAGATGTATTTGAAAATTATTTTCAGATGTCTCAACTAATACCAGAGATAATAATGGTTTTTAGTAGTGGGGAGACGCTCAGTCCCTTTTTAGAGAATATGTATAACTTGTATGACGCTAAAGTATAGTGACGTCACAAATCGCTATATTTCCGTTTCTTTCTACCTTCTGATTGCCTGTAGCTGTTTTATTTTTCAATAAATTTCAATTTTGTTTTTACATTTGACCATTAATTTATTATATTACAATTTTATAATACAATGACGTACGTCGGGAGCATAGTTTTGATTTTCTGTATTTCAGAAATTATTCAATGAAAAGGCGCATGTATAATATTTATTAGGTATGGAGATGTGAAAATAATGTAACCTGACAAACAAGACTGTTAGCCAAAAAGCAAAAAAAGAGAAAATCACTAGCCACCTCTGCCACTTCTGGGATTGTACATAGGGACCTCAGGGGGACCGTCTAAATAATCTTTGATAAGTACTTGTCAAATACCCTAATCAGTAACGACCAGCTTAAGTAGGCGTAGGCGTATCGATTAAAGAGTTTTTTTTATATTTTCCCTGTGTGATATCATCCTAAGGTTTTTCGGGTCATTCTTGTGAGGTCATTAGTGACTGACTAGTCACTATAGGTTTTTGGCAAAAACATATCTAAGTACAGCATAAGTAAATCTATAAGAATAGCTTCTGTTATTCCATTGTTATACTGTTATACTTTCTGTCTATATCTTTCTACTAAAGACAACATTTCCATTTAATATCAATAAACAAAAGTGGCGTGTTATATAGCTATAGCTACCTACCCTTCGAAGACCTTTGACATTTGCTTGCTATGCTATGACGAAACTAGAAGTGTCGGCTCGATGGTAGAGTCAGATATTTCGGGTTTCGCCTTGGCCACCGAAAATCTATTTCTACTTATAGGTCTGTCTGTTTGCCTTGGCATTAGAAGCTTGCCTAAATAGACAAATCGTAGAGGTGCAAATTCGGAAAGGTTTTACTTATATTACTGATATACACTAAAGTAAATAAGTACTAATTTTATTTCCGGCTTTTTCATTTCATTTTCATTACTACAATGCCAGTGGTGTACAAGATTTGCTCTGTACTCTCAGAAAAACGAGATCTGAGACAACTATGGGTATTCAAGGCTTGGTTTTCTTGTCGCTTCGTCTCTATAGTCTACCATACCCTAAGGGGTATGTAGTCGAAATTAATTTTTACATAGATTAAAATTAATCTACTCTTTGTTATTTTTATATCCCTTACTTGAATTTTTAAATCAGATAAAGTGGAAAAATTAATTAGGTGTTGAGTAATTTTGCAGGTTGCAAACTGCGAATTGTACGAATCGTGAATTGAGTGAATTACACCAATTGCGCACAATTCAATTTAACATTAACTGTGGAAGTTTATAAATGGTTTATATGTAACTTGTAAATGAGGCTGTTAGCTGACTTAATAAAATAATATAGGTAATTGTATTTTAAAGTTTTATTACAAACATTTGGGTAAAAATACCAGGTATCGAATATCTTTCGCATTAGCATGTCATATAATTAGCTGCACGACTACAAGATAATACTAATATGATAATACGCCATGACTCATGAGTATATGACTTCTAAGTTGTTCCATGAGAAAAATAGATTTCGCTTGCGTTGAGGATGCTGCGGGCAGTTTTTAACTTTTTTTTAATATAAGGTGCTTTATTAGTAACGGCAAATATTGCTGGGGTGTTATCTATAGGTTATAATTTTTATTTATTACAATTTTACACCTTACAAATATACATAGAAAAAATAATCCAATAGCATCATTAAACGTTACACCGTTTGTCTTGATACTAGTATTCCTCGTATACGGCTAAATTATATTGAAACTACCCACAGCATTACAGTGCTCGTGCTTACAATAACAATAACGACAGGATAATATTTTTTTTTATTACTTATTAAATTTTTGAGAACAACCTCCAAATTGTTTTCTAAAACCTGTGAGTATTGCACATAAACATAACTAATAAATGAATTATCGCTATCCTAGTCACGCAAAGAATTCTCGATTCTTTAATAATGACATGGATGGTTTTATGCCAAGACGCAAAATAATAGGATTAATTTATTTTGTATGGAAAATTTACATACAAGTAACAGGGTCATTTTTTCTTGTACACTGGTATAAACAACCAGCACAAACCTCCCTCAAATTATTTGCTACTACTAAAAAGCACCTTATATAACCACTAAACCAACATTTGACCTCAATCTCGCCCGATGGTAGCGGCGATGAGGTCGACGATGGAGCATACGGGTCCAGTAAATGCCTATTCACTCTGGCCTTGAATATCTCAAGGTTGTATATAGGTATCGGGAAACACAAACGCCGCCGGCAGGCTGTTCAATATATACTTCCGCCGTTCGCATAATGAATGAAGAAGCAAAACGCTTCGTATATACGATACGAACGAGTGGGATATCAACGACATAACGATTTACCCCCTCCCTGCGTCTGGTAGTCCGAAGACGGAATGGAGATGCTGGAATTAGGTCGTGTAATTCCGATGCACACTCTCCGAAAATACCGATAGACAGACAACTTTGCATCGGTGATCCAGACTTTGCAGTCTAGCTTACGACAAGTACCTATAAGGCGCTTAGCGCGTTTCTGCACTGAGTCGAGGGCAGATAGTTGGTACTGAGCTGAGCCATTCCACAAGTGGTAGCAGTACTCCATGCACGACTTTAGCTTGGTAAAGGTTTAAAAGCTCTACCGGCGTGAAATACCGCCTACACGGTAAAAACAATTCTCTCAGATCAACCCATGTTGCTTTGATTCCACGCAAATCCTGTCTTCCATATAGGGAAGACAATATGAAATAAAATATTGTTAGAGAAATATCTCTAACAATATTACGAATACGATAGTATTCACCAAAATCTAGGGGCATGGCAGTGCCCCCGTGAAGTCGAGCAAAAAAAAACGCGCAACACTGCCGTACTACCCTTTCTCGAAGCAATTCAGAGCACATTTGATCTATCTTTGTTCTGGTCGTTTCCAGAAACCTGAAATAATTTTCAACTTGAGTACTTCGCGAACATAGATAAACCGCAAATTTCAAGCTTCTATCTTTTATAGTTCATAAGATAAAAAAATATACAGTTTTGATATTTCGTCACTGACTAACTGACCGATCATAAAAAATCTGAGGTACTGCCAGAAACTTGAAATTCGGTATTACGATAGTGTTTAGTACATAAATAAAGGAAAAATTAAAACATCCGAATAAAAAGTTAATTCGAAAATAATGACAGATATTTTATTTGCGGTTGTTAAACTACTCGTACAGTGCCCGTACAAAATTCGTATATCAATTTTCCGAACTGCAAATAGCTGCATGTTTATAAACGCTTGTGTATTTGTAGACTGAAAGTCGGAATAAACGTATAAGGCGCACTTGCGTAAATGCTAATCTCGGTTTATGCTGGGTTATTTAGTATTAGTACCCCTACTGATAACTAGATAGTGCTGTATAATTATAATACGCGACAACATTACAGGCAGACTATTGGTGGCGCTATTGTATATGGAGCTTGGTGTTCGAGACCAGTTGTCAAAATTTTCGTTTCGTGACTGTCAAACTGAATTCTACTGGATAATCCTCTGATGCTGACCGCGTCCAACATTGTTTAACCTTCACGGCTTAGACAGATTCACGATTACTTCTGGACCATGCTTAAAACTAGGCTACGAGCCTCTTAGAGGTTCTAACAAAAATCCCGTATAGAATAAGAATAAGTTTATTTGTGCAGTAAGATGACCATACACAAGTAAGGACATAAGCATAAGAAGTAAAGCATAGCTATACCTTCTGTGTGTATCGATTCACAAAATAAATTGTTGCCTTTACAATTTTCATTGTCAAAGAGAATTTAATTATCTACGGAATAAAATAATAGTTTCTTTTAAGAAGTTCTTGTTTTGACTTAATTCAATATGAAATCTCACACTGAGTGTTTTAAATATACAGTGTCCAAGATGTTGTTTTAACAAAAAGTCTTAATAAGCTGATATGTGAATAATAATTGTAAATCAAACAATATTTATGACTGTTTTAAGTCAACGAACAGAGATTTTATTTATATTTTGTATTCAGTTTTTAAAATTTTAATATAATACTATTTACTTCGTACAAGTTTATATTTAAGCTCACGACTTTCAAAATGAGTAAATATATATTATATTCTAGTAATTAATTGCGTACAATATTTTCGATACGTCGTGAACGATATATGTTGTGTTGTCTTGACAAATCTTTTTTTCTGTGTAACTTTAAAAAGGATGCCCAATTTATTTCTGTGGGTGCCCAGTTTTTTAGCTGCGGTCTGAGCTTTTGACTGAATGGAGCGCTTAAAGTTAACTTCATGAAGTTAAAGCTCTAGATAAAAATATCAGTACACAAGTCCGTAATGCTCCGTGCAATTGATGCAAGAATAATAGTAAGTATTTAACCTGTAAAATACGATTCGATAAAATCGCGTGTATTTTTTACACGCGATTTTACCAGTAAATTAACTGACCCAGTAGTTATAGGTATATAGTATAATTTATATACACAGTGAGAGCGCTGTTAGTCCGATTAGTACTTTTAATGAAGGTAGGAACGCACCCCCCATCGGGCGGGCTACTAATGTTTTTTTCATCCATTGTCCGTGTGAAAAAATAGTTCCATTTAATAATACCTACTACTACCTATTTACTGAGAGGTTCAAGATATAATATCTATTACTGGGTAACTACGCGTAAGTATAAAAATATATGTACTTACTTACAAAACGCTTTACTTAAAAAAAGTTACTTTTAAAATATTAAAGGTAGAAGAAACACGTCATTTATTGCATGCCGACAGCTATTACCCGTGCGAGAATACTGCCTCCACTTATTTGTATGAAACCTTTTCACAAAATGTATATACATTTTGTGAAAAGGTAATAATATTAGTACTTTATTGTTGTTCAACTTCCTGAATTTATAATTTAGCTGAAATTTGCAGTGAGAAACGACGCTGCGACGACTGGAAATCACTGCACAGGACAATTTTCGTCTGGTGTAATAATTAAATTTTGAGCAAACATGTTTAATTTGTTGCGGTTATTCATTAATCGGGCGAACAGTAAATGTTATTTTACTCCCATTTGGTATTTGTACAATATGAAACCACAATCAGATATTGCTTAACTGAAAATATTTTAATACGGGTCAGCATTTAGTAAATATGCTGCACTAGTTTGAATTTTGATTTGAATCCAATTAGACAATGAACATTATAGACATTGGACACCCGACACTGGACATTTGACATTGTACATTGAATATTAATTATTGGTCATTTTTAGTAAGTGCCTCTTGAAGTGCTCCTGGCATAAAACAATAGTGTTAATTAGTTTGTAGGTATTATTTATTCATTTCCGTATTTCATGGTCATAGAAAAGTTGTGTAGGTATGCCACTGCATGTTAAATGGTCATTTTAGCACTAGTGCCATCTATATAATTATATATAGGCTATATATATATATGGTATCATTACGTGACAGTCGTATAAACTAAGTACTATTACCTAAATATAATAAAATACAATAAATAATAATTACTCGTTGTTTTCAGTTGATTTTCGGTACGCCATGTATCGTTTAATAATTTCCTCAATGTAGGTAATTCAATTAAGAATAATTGAAAACATTCAATGCTCGATTTAATGAATGATATGATTTTGTTAAATACTTATTATTTTAAATCTGATAAATCTTTACAAAGGCTTTATTGGGTAAATGCTAATAGGCTCTTGACACAGGATAGCTAGGTTCGGTTAAATTATTTTAAATTGAAATTCACCTAAAATTACATTAGGTACTTATTACAATTTATTTGAAAATATTGTCATGTTAAAAACGGTAAACCAAGCCCCTAAAACCGAGTTCGCAGAGAAATGGCGATGTGACGGAAGTTGGTAACATGTATGTTTATTTATATTATTACTGTTATTATATAGATATAGCTTAAATCTAAACATGAATATCCTTCCCATTGCTGTAAAAAAATTAAATAAAGACCTGCTTGTAATATACCACGGACTTTCTAACTGAAACAAAAATGTATCGAATGCATTGTCTTGCCCAAAGGTTTTGACTCCTTTCGGTGTGTGTATAATTTTTTGTATGAAAATAATCTTAGGGTACATTTAGCTATGTAGGTATACGAGTAGTTACAACAATTAATAAAAGTAAATTAATATATTTATAGTTATATATTTAACTTCGCTTAGCTAATTACAAAGTTAGATACGAATATATAGGTAAGTAAATGAAAATTAAAGATCATTAATTACTGAGATGACATCAGATTTTTACAAGCTTATATAAATTGTATGTTTTTAAATATAAGTAATTTAAAATATAAAGTTTTACCACCATGTTGATTGATAACAAGTTATTTTACATTACTTACCTATGTTAAAATATAACTTACAATTATTTCTATTCCAAATAAAATATCGCAGTGCTAAAAAAAAAAGAAACAACTTACATGTTGTTCCTCGGAACGCTTGACTTTTTTCTTGCACGTTGATCCGCTGTTATTGATTATAGCCACACTGGATTCAGTACTCTACAAAAGTCATTCACTAAAAAGAGTAAATAATATTTTTCGCAGAACTGTGTATCTCCGCTGCTCGACTACAAATGAATGTATTTTATGAATGAGTTCTCACTAGATTTTCCTACAAGTATATTGGACAACGATCTATTTATAGTTCTGAAAAAATATACCCCTAAATGCTATATATTACTTTACCAAGATACACAGTAATTCTAAGGTACAAACAGGTACAAAGAGAAACAAAAACGAATTTTAAAATGTGTTTTTCGGAAAATATAGTCAGAAGTGAGAACCTTCGCCGACCAAGTTTCTCGATTTGTATGTAAGAGGGCGCGTCTATACTCGCCTTAATAGGCAGGAATTATCTAAAAATACTAAGAGTGACATACAATTTATTTTAGACTTTAATGTTTGTCTACAAAGAGAGACTTTCCTTTACGCAGTAAACGAAGTGAGGTATGTGTGCCCTAAACGTTCAGGGGTGTGTGTGTGGAGGGTACTACGCATGCGCACTGTAACGTTTCGATGCTAACAAAAATCAATTCTGTCGGCTCGTGAGTGTTACATAATGAAAAACATGTCGTCGTCGTCGACTCCATCTGTCTCTAATTGGGAATAGTCAATGCTAATTGATAATATCCTCCAGGGAAAATAGATCATTTTTAAAAATAATAAACCTACGAGGGTAAACGCCAATATAGAGGAAAATTGCAATTTGCAGTGCCCGCGTGGGCGAAAAGCGAGAGCAATTTAATAGTGAAAGCAAAACATGCTTCTCTAGCAAACTTAATTTCACTTTCAGTCATTCAGCGAGTTGTATTAGCTACTAGTTAGCTAACCAACTGCCAGGGAAATTCGACTTACCTAATAGTATTCATGTTTTTTTATACATAATATAGGAAAAGGTAAATTGATTTTTTTCTTGTATAAACCGAAAACTTGAAAATCGGAATTAAAGCTTTGTCATTTTCATGCAAAGATATAAGTGTGCAGAAGATTTTTATATATATTGTCCTGGATACCATAGACTATTAATTAAGTATTTTACATAAATTGAAAGTCTGAGTTGGACACACCCCCGTATTGTCCGATAAACTTGATATGGTTTTACATTCTGAAAAACTCTTAAATTCAAAAACATTTGCGCATCAATCAAATCGCCCAGAAATCATAGTCGAAATTGCACGCGTCTCTGTGCTGGACTTTTGAACAAATGAACCATATTCATATGCTGATAAGGGACGTGAAACTACTATACGTTTTTATCGGCGATTGTGTAAAAAGTGATTCAGGTTTATATAACAATAACGTGCACACTTTATACAATATACTTCAATAGTTATAAACCTATTTTATTAGAATTATTTTAAATATATAATGAATATAGTTTAGTCCCATAAATAAATAGCCTTATTAGTGAAATCAATAAGAAAATATTATATTTAACTATATTTATTAAAAAATAATTAACATTTATACTTACTTTCATATTATGGAAGGATATCGTAATGTGTACAGTCTCTGTGTAGAGATCATCATAGGTGATAAAAATATATTTAATATAATTTCTTGATCGCTGAAAGATTCTTCACGTATGGCTGGAATGATGTAGGAGGAGGATTTCTGCAACTCGGCCTCATTACTAGATAAATTGAACTAACTAAATTACTGCGACTTGACGTCTATCGTATACCAATTTTCTTAAATCGTTCGATTAACGTTACGCTTCGGTCAAGCCAACGATCGATCGGTTCGTTAATATTTATTTGAATGACGTTAGCGGAATACAATTTGCTTTTAAAGTTGGAGTCGATATAAAACTTAATCACTACATAATTGGAAATGAACGACAAACATAAACATTGTAAAACAATGGAATTGGGTTTCTGATGTAAAACTCAAAGTAATAATATCAAAGCAGCCTCCAGTTTGTATTGTGAAAGTTATTATTAGATTGATAGCGTCCCTCTGATGCAAAAAACTTCGAAGAACCTTTGGTTATTTTGTAAATTGTCTCAGAGTAAGAACTCGGTAAAATAGACTTTTTTCAGATGTCCTATTATTTTTTCAGATGTCCTATTACTTCCATCGTTTTCAAGTCAAGTAAGAATATTCACTTAACTGTTTTACGATTAAAATAAAGATTTCATGAGTTAAAAACTCAGGATCATAAAAGCTCACAGGACAGGTTGTAACATAGTAATTTGTCTGTTTATAGCTAAACTGTTTATAGGTGTAGTTTGAGACGTGAATAGATGATGTTAAATACCTTAGTCTTCAATGTTTTAGTTCAAGTATGATGGTCATAATCAGACATGGATTTATGAATACGGTAAGGACATTTTTTTCCTCAAGTTCTTGTTATACTCTAGTCGGTATCGGGTGTTCAGATGGTTTAATGGCATAGTGCCTAGAATGGACACCTGTACTGGAGGTTCAAGTTAGATTACACGACATAAGGTTTTTAGCCTATGAAGAAAACTCTTGTAAGGAAACTTGCATATCTGACGATAATAGTTTTTAGTGTGCAATTTATTCACTGCGCGATGGGCCCCTGCGGTTGACATGGCTTATGCACTGTCATACTAGGTTTATATATTCTTTCCTAGGGTAGGCCTGTGTCCCAACAACGCTGACAATGCGGAAGTGAACAGATGACGGATGATGTATGGATATAAACGATCTCTTTTTAATTCGATTCAGTAAAGTGACCTATGAATTGTATGGTTTGACCTGTGAGTGGTTTGACGTAACATTAAGTATGGTGCGAAATGTTACTTAACTATAATGACCAATTGCGAGAAGCTACCTTAAGTTTAGTGACGTCTCTTTCTAGAGATATGACGTTGAAAGTGACTAATAGAGGTAGAATCTCAGAGGAATTATACTCTAAGGGTATAGAATATTTAGGACGTTTCTTGCATTTGACGGTAAATGTTTAAAACCCAATTTAGTTTGGTAGATTCCAATACTCGTATTATAAGAGTAATCATTTCAGAACTTGAAAGGATGAGTTCAACGGAGCTGCCATATACGTGGGAACATACACATTTTCCTGGAGTGATTGAAAACGACACTTTAACCACCTACGGAAGTGCAATCGCACCAAGTCCTATATTCAAGCCACCTGTTACGAGGCCAATGTCAAAAGAAGGTTCTATCGCGACACAATTAGAGGCAAGTTACACTTTGAACTTCACGGTGGAAATTGACGCTCGTCGTATTAGGCCCTCAACAACTACGACTACTACAAAAAGTACAACTACCTATCGACCTGAGATACCTGTTTGGAAAATGGTAATTATTAAAAAGGAAAATTTTACGAATGAGAAGGGGAGGAATATGGTTCGAGTGTGGAAGAGGAGAACTCGTGTAATAACTCCTTATTCTAGATGGAGTACCACTACTATGACTACTACAAAAGCGTCGTGATTATGTTAAGTGACTGCCTACGACGACGCCTAGAGACTAGAGAGTGCGTTGGAGTGTAAAGCGAAGTAAATCAGATTAGGTTTCTAGGCGCTTTATGTTTTCGGTTATTTTCTCAGCAGCTGTTTGCTGAATTAATTTGATCATTGTCATTAATTAACAATGGAAATACTCTTACCTACCTATATACTGTCTAGATTTTTATTTGGTTATTTTCTTTTGGAATAAAATTATTGTAATTTTTTAAAGTCTGTATCTGCAACATTTATTTAAAATAGAAAAAATTCTAAACAAGGTGCAAAATATTGTAAGAGTCATAGAATAATGAACGCCACTCCATAAGAAAATAAATTGTTTTTTATAATCTAAGTTACGACAGGAATTGGAAAACCTTAGAAAGCAGACTTTGTAAATTCCACTTAAGAAAATATTTTCTTCATTTAGATTCTAGTGTTAGTAAAAAACCTAGCCTTATTACATGTAAAAACATGGATTTTTGTTTTATTTAATGCTTCTCTTAACTTTTGTGTAGAAAAGTGAAAAAGATTTTTTTTTTGTAGAGTTTTATGGTAAATACAATATTTTTATTGTTGACAGAGTTAATCGAAACTCGTGCAAATAAATCGATTTTCTTTGCCAGCATTATCGAATAAGGTTTACGGTATAATCGTACTGTGACACTAATTGATGAGGGTAGAACGCGCAATTGAAATGCCTACGCAAAGGATAATTTCATTATGGAAATAACAAAGAATGTTTGAAGTACTTATAATAGGTAAGGTTTTCAAGTTCCTTTGTTCCTTTGTTGTGTATCTGTTACTATGTGGCAATAATTTTAACAATATTTTTTTTACGACGAATTCATGGGATTTTTTCTGATAGAGGCGACAATCAAATAGGTTCTCGTAAGGACCTAAGTAATCAATACCGAAGGATGAACAACATGATTGATTTTATTCGGCCTCTTAATTTGTATTATTATACTCGTTGCACAATCACGGCAGTGGAATAATGAAGAATGATTTTTTTTGACAGGGAACCCTGTCTTCCTTTTCAAAAGGGACGGTACGCCAACGGATCGAACGACATGCCGAGCGACACCAAAAAACAATTGGAATATACATACATATCCAGTAGTAATTTATCAGAAAAGAGCCGCCCGTACATAGAGGGTTCCATGTCCCTGCCCAAAAGTGTAGGCATGATCAGAATGGTGCTTCGGGATTTAAAAATTTCAAACTGCACAAAATCTTCTGTAGCTGTAATAATTTTGAATGTTTTTAAATATGTTCTTTTAGTTGCCGTTACATTACCTTTGCCTGTAATACAGCACTTTATTCCGGTAAGTAATAATTTTACTATCCAAATTCATTTTACCTAACTGAACAGATCGCTAAGCTATCATTTAAATATTTAACCCAATTACAGCCCATTGATGCATGTACATTAGCGAAAGTGTGTAATCACACTGGAAATAGTGAATGTGGATTTCAAAGCGCAGATTCAGATAAACGCATATTTCTAGATGAATGTGACAGATTTGAGTACAACTGTGATAATAAGAAAGGTACGCATCAAGATTTTCCTAATTTCATTGTCTATATGTCGCAGACGCAGAGCGTAATGGCGCATTCGCATAATGGTATTGGATCTCATGTGGATCTTAATCACTCTTCTATGAAACTAGCGCCATCTGGTAGTTTGCCCCTGTTTTATTAGGAATGCTAAACATACATACATGTATACTTTCGATGTTTCGTGTCGCTACTTGGTAGAATTCCATTAAACTTAGTATTAAATGAGGTTTATGGTACTTAGTTCTACAACATTTATTTTATTTGTTTTTATTTTCAAATAAATTTACTGCGACCGGTTATTTACTAAATATTAACTATATTTAACAATCTTCTATAATATAACGTTTGTATAATGGCACTTAAAGCAAATTAAGATAATGTTTTGGTGCTAGTATAGATTCAAAATTTAAAACCTGGCATCATGAACTGCGGTTCAGCTTGCTACAGTCTGTCCTCTAGATGCCGGCTAGCAGGGTTCTAGGACAGTGCGCAGATGAAGTAATAGAAGAGCTTGGTAATAAATATTATATTTTAAGGAAAAGATCACAGAAAACAGTAACGTAGAAAATAGGTAGTAGCAGGAAATAAAAGTGAACGGAGAAACGTCCGTTCGAGACAAAATACAGAGAAAAAGTGCAAATACAAAAATAAAACAATGAAATTAATGGAATAATGAAATTTAGAAATGGAATGGGAATATGATTTGAATTTAAATGAAGAAATGAAGAAAATGAGATGAGATAAACGCTAACGATGAGGTGAAGTTGATGGCAAGGAGGTTGATATGGACGATGAAGTCTACATCGTTACCAGCTAACTAGGGCCCTGTATTTCACGAAGCGGCTAAAATCTTAGATAGATAGTGTAAAATTCTACGATTACAGTATCTGTCTAACTTTTTTAGCACATCGTGAAATACCTACGCATTTCGTGAAACGCGATATTACGCTATGTGTCTACGACATATAGATTTATAAAATGTTGTATTCCTAAGTTTCTATTTTAGTTCCCATTAATGAACCAATAAAGGTTATCGGTGATATTTTAGTATGTGGCAAAATATCATTTTTAATATTTCAGAATATGTCAAGACCGATCTTGCCGAATGCCCGGAACCAGTCACACAAGCAGACGAAGAGGTGACAAGTGCAATTTCCGCAGCGGACCCAACAGACGAAACAATGGTTACTTGTCCGCTTAGCACTTGTTCTTGTCCGCAAATTGAAGATACAACAACAACATCAACGACAACGACAACGACAACAACAACGACAACGACTACAACAACAACTACTACAACTCCTGCTCCCGAAACTGAACCAACAACAGTCAGTGTCGCAAATGGGACAAAATGTACTAGACACCCTGCAGGATAAATTGGAGACAACCATAGCACAAGGAGACAGACAAAAGGACTATGAATTGCACGATGTTCACGTCACCGCACAATGCTACGTCATCATTCGTAACACTCGTTTGATGACGTACCCTTGTGCGGTGACGTGAACATCGTCGTGCAATCCGTAGTCGTTATGCCTGGTGAAGAATGAGCCGTATTCTTGTGCCATGGGAGACAACTCAGGACATGACAGAAGAGTGTAATAATTTTTAAAGGAATACATTCCAACATCATCATCGGATATGAAGTATATTTCTTACCTTCAAAATACCCAGAACTCTATTTAATCAAGAGGGAATTACGTAGTAAGTATAGAATTTATAGTGCCAATAAATGACCCCTGCATTCGACGGTCAAAGCTTTGCTGTGCGTATATGGGAATGTAAATCAATTTCCTGTAAATATCCGTTCGACATTCATAACGCGATTGTACAGCGTCTCCATAAGAAAGTTGTATGCATTATACACACGTATGTAGGTCTATGCAAACCAACACAATTCTGCTTTAAACATAATTAAAATTTGTAATCGTGGTATTCGACGTTGTGTGGGATTTTAACGGTTCACTTCGCGGTTGACATTGAAAGAGCGGATGTAGAGCTTATAAGTTCGTTGCACCTCCGAATTGACGTTTCACCGGTCCATTCAACATTTCCGCATTTGTAACTCATTTGAGTTATTCATGAATAACCTCGCGGCCAGCAGATAGAGAAACCGAGCCCGATTCCACTAATATAACGTAATCAAGGCTTGACGTTTTCAGTATGTCGCTAGTCACGAACCGTTCTATTAACGTTAAGTTTCGGTCTAGGCAACGATCGTTTGGTGTTAGCACAATACGATTTGTAGTTAAAGTTGGATCGATACGAAAACGTAATCGCTACTTATTTGGAAAAGAACTACAAACGATTTAAAACAGTGGAATAGAAAATTCAATTTAATTTACACTACGAGAAAATACTGAGCTTATAACCATTCGACTATGTGCACTGAAAGATAACTTGTTTACTTCAAACAAGAACTTGTATATGTACACATGTGGAGAGCACTGGAGCCGGCTCCTTTCCAAGAAGGAAGAAAATATTCCAACGTCCGACTCCCGGATGCCTTACAAATGACAAAGGACACAATCCCTACATGAGTAAATAGTTTGAGAAACAAAGTCTGCGTATCTGACTAATCAAACATCACATCACATCAATTAATCGTAACTTGTAAATTCGAACTCGTTCCTTAAACTAAGTTTGTAGGTGTATAAAGCATTATGTGTTTCTGGAAGGCGGATAAGTGGATAGGTAAGCTAATATTTAATTTTTTTGTATGTGGATGAGAGTTGAAAGAGTTCCGCTATAGCTTGCTATTTGTTCAATACAGAACACAATATTGGATTGTATGCGAAATAAGTAAGTTTAAAAAAAGGTAAAAATAGTCATTGTTCTGCTTTGTCCTGTTAGAAAGAAAGAAAGAATGTGTTTCCAATACACACATACAAACATTTTTTTAAATCTTCTGTACATTTTAGGTACAGAAAATAAAAATAATATTAAACAAATATATGACCGATCTGTTCGACCTTTACACCTATAGTGAAGCACGCTGTTTTCCATATTTAATTCTAATTAATTAGGTTTGCCTCTATAAGGTGTATAATTTAAACTGTGTGTGGTAAGCAGCATCCTGTATGTATTGAGTGCTTCAATATAGTGTCAAAATACAAATTTCTGTTCCCTCACGAAATATCTACCAGCGGCTCTGAATAAAGATTTGTAAGGAACAGATTGGTCCTTCGAGCCGGATGGCTTTCAATTCGTTTATAAATATATTTTTTCATAAAATTGTCTACAAATCGTATCTTTATTATACGATCGCGACTGTTTATATGAGACGTTTACACAATACTCATATACCTATTTACCACGTACATTTTATTGGAATGAGCATAGTAATAGGTATGGAACAAGTGGCATAACAATAATAGTTTAGTTTGACTTTAATATACTCGTTGTTTGGACATGCATGTTGCAATTTCACATATATTTTCTTCATGGTTTAAAATATCTAAATCTAATTAATTTATTTTGTACCTATACTTGAGTAGAATGTGGAAGTTACATACCTACTCGTAACATTCGTATATGCAGGAACAATAATGTATAACATTTATAGACAGAGTTTAATCATATTTATTGGTAAACATTATTGAAGTGTTTTATTATGATCTCCAAACTCTACTATTACGTATTAATACTTTTGTTGTTTATATTTCAGGTACTCTAATACTACCACCGCCTTCAATAAATCATTTTATTTGGGTAAAAAACTTAAGTACCTACTAGATATAGATAAAATTTAGTGCCAGTAAAATCTGTAGTTATAGACTGAAATAATCTATTGTAATTAGAATGAATGTAGTGGAATTGTATCAATTAGAGCATTTATTGCTATACATTCCTTAATTATAATTTAGTCTAGAGGACACGGAAATAAAAATCTCTTAATAGTAACGAGAAATCAGGTCAATTTTTCATATAGTATCCATTAATCCAGAAATTGAACGCAATTTGATGGTTGATATACACCTATCATGCAGTTTACTCCCCATAATGTCAGTAAAGCCTCAAGCAAACGAAGCGTGGTAAGTCTCCTGGATATGTCGGGTTAAGTATTGAGCATTATAGTGTGTGCAGGGGAGTTACTACGCTTCAAACTAAGTGCTTTATTTAATATGTGTATAAAATATATATAGTTACCTGACGCGCTGATGAAATCTGTAGTCGTGCCTCTAGTGAAAAACAAAAGTGGCGACCTAAGTTCTTCCTTCCGTCCTTGGAACTGTACTAGGTAAGATACTGGAAAGACTGCTGCAACCCGAACTGCAGAGGTGTATGAATATTGATGACGCACAGTTTGGTTTCCGTCCCGGTCTCTCAACAGACTCGGCAATTGCAATTCTCAAGCACACAGTAACTATTATACGCGGCAGGATACGTCCGTGTATGCGTGCTTTCTGGATTTGAGTCGCGCATTTGATCTAGTGAATTATAATATTCTCTGGAGCAAATTGCGCCACTCTACGTCCCAAATGAGATTGTACAACTGTTGTGATACTGGTACGGAAACCAAATAAATAATGTGAGATGGGGCGATGCGACATCTAATAACTACAGGTTAGACTGCGGGGTACGCCAAGGAGGGTTCACCTCTCCGGATCTTTTCAATTTGTACGTAAATGATCTGATCTGAGGAGCACTGGAGTAGGATGCCATTTGGGCAAGACATGCGTCAACAACATTAGTTTTGCTGACGATATGGTCACAGAATACCGTAATAGTAATAGTAATATGGTGCTCCTCAGTCCTATCTATCAACGGTCTCAGGAAATTACTTTCAGTCTGTGAGCGCTATGCTATCGTTCACGGACTGAAATATAACGTCTTAATAACTGAGATGATGGTTTTCCGGGCTGGAAAAAGTCTGGAGATAGGAATCCAAGCCGCCCGAAGTGCGTTTGAAAGGCTCAGCAGTTCAGATGGTGTAGCAGTTTAAATATAGGAGCATATTCTGACCTGTAAGGACGACAACGATATCAAGAGGGAGAGGCGGGCGCTCGCGGTTTGGTGCAACGAGTGTAAAAACAATTTTGTTCAAGGCGTACTGCCAGTGTTTTTACACCTGCCAGCTCTGGGTGAATTTCAGGAGAGCCTCCATGAGCGCCATGAGGGTGCAGTACAATGACGCGTACCGCATCCTCATGAAGTACCCGCGCTATTATTGCAGTGCGTCGGGCATATTTGCCGAGGTGCGAGTGCCCGATTAACTCGCTGTTGTGAGTACTCGCAAAGCGGCCTTCTGGGACAGAATGCGAAGCTCTCACAACAGCATCCTCATCAGCGCTATAAGTGAGGACATGACAAGTCCAATTATAGTACTGGTTGTCCGTGCACTTGAACGCGAACCGGAAGAGATACTGTGTTAACTGTCGATTTATAAATTTTAATTTATTTTTACTATATTATTTTATTTTTATTTTTTTACTATTATTTTGTAATGGGATTTATGCCTTAATAAAGAAATTTATATTGTTACTCTTTTCATGGTATTATTACTATTTTAGTTTATTTATTTTTATTTTTTAATACTTTATTACACAAATTTATAATTACAATATTTTATAGCATCTATTACAAAAAAATCTCGTAACAGTAACGAGAAATATTGTAATGGATATGTCACAGGGAAATAGCCGAAAGCAGGAATGCGATTCTCGCAGCGTTCGACATACAAAAGTCGAGCGCTACGAACGTCTTGTCACGCTCGCACATGTAATGTGAGCGAATGAGATAGGACTAATGTCGAATTCGACATTCCACTACGAGAATCGCCTTCCTGTATAAGATTTCACGTTACTATTACCATATTTTTGTAATGGATGCTATAAAATACTGTAATGGATACTATATGAACTATAGTCCTGATTTCTGATTACTATTACAAGTACTTTCTTTCCGTGTACTTATTTTATTGTTCGTTAAAATGTTACAGCCTCTCAGCAGTTGCCTACTGGCTGACTTTTGTAACCACACATGGATTCCTGAATGTGGTCGCGACGAAGACCAATTGCGACTATTTATCGATGAATGTGATATGTATGAATATAACTGCGACTATGAAAAAAGTTTGTGTCCTTATAGTTTGCCTTTGAACAGAAATAGGCTAGTGCGAAATGATTAGGTACTCGTCTCGTGGCAGTCTACCCAGAATATTTCTTTTAAACATTTGTTCATCCACATGAAAATTCCAATCTCGTGCACTAATTTTATAAAAAAATATGTTTTATTCTTCAAGTGTAAATAACTAGAGGAAATCATGCGCAAAATTTGCTTTTCAGTTTGGCGTTGATAAATATCAACCAACGAGTCAGAAACTATCTGACTCTACTATTGGATCGATACTTTTACATAATATGAATAATAAAAGTTAATGATTAACATTATACTTGAAAAAAAAATTAACATTATTAACATTCCATTATTAAGTAATGCACAATATTTTTTTTAGATTTTGCGTTGGTCAACTATTCAGATTGCTTCCTGCCTACGTTATGTCCAACTGTAGTGAAGTGTCCATCTAGACCTACGTGTAAGGACCACAGGTTTCATAGAATGGGGGATCACTATGTGTATCTCCGAGAGAAAGCGAGAAGAATGGCACCGATGCCGCCACGCACTCCCCCTGCAACCCTTCCAATGCACATGTTGCATGGCAAGAGGAGATATACTCCTAACAGAAAGAAGAAAACACCACGACGGGTGCGCCGCACGCGATGGTCCACTACAAAAAGTATGAAGAAAACAGAGAAAGTAACCACTTTACAAACAGTAATCCTGAAACGGGAAACAGTGATCAGAAATGGAAAGAAGTTGCTGAGAATTGTGAAGGGCATAGCGTGGAAACCTGGCAAACCTTTGAAAATAATTGAAGAGGACTCTGACTTTCTCCAGTAGTGGAATTAGTTTATTAAAAGTTCTATATTCTATTAATAAATACGTACTATTTTCTGTCATTCAATATGAATGGTAGTCAATATTAACCTCAACAACAGTAGTATCCAAATAATGGAATGTTATTTACTACGAAAAATCTAAGTATAAATGTGAAATTCGAACTGCTTAGTGTTTAGGTATCTTTAGGTATTGAAGGCGGGAATGCGAAGGCTTTATTCTATTTGCGTAATGCTTCAATTAACCTTTATTTTCATGTGATAGAATTCCAAGGAATAGAATGTTATAATTGGTACCTAGTCAAACGGATAAAATAAATAATTATGTGGGTGTGACATATTTTGTTAAAATCTATTTCTCGTCTCTATAAACATGCGATTTTTGGGATGGTTTAGGTAGGTCACACGTGAAAGGTGAGAAATGGGGAATGTGTTTATTTCATAAAAGTACCTGTTTAATACTCGATTGACCGAGAGTAAACAAAAGTTGGGTAATTGATTTTATTAGAGACTAGTTTAGACGAGTAAGCGATACTTCATCAGGAATAAACTAAAATAATCTCTTAGGTGCATATGTATATGTTTATAACGTAGTGAATACATTTATATTATTTATGGGTAGAACTGAACACTTATAGAATTTCATTTTATTACTATTGTATATTGGTACTATAACTAAGCTGGAATATTATGTAATGCTTTGAAATATATTGCCTCGAAAGAAAGTACCTATGTGTAATTTAAGTACGTAAAAGGATAATTTCAAAATGGGATTAACGGAGAATGCTTCGAATGTTAATATTGAGTAAGTAAGGCTTTCATTGCTTTTTGAACTTGACATACCTAACCTACCTACTCGTAGATAAAATAGGTAAATATATACACATTTACTTTACGAATAATTTCAGTTATCGTGTTGCTACCTATGCCTACGATAGAGCACTATATATCGGTAAGGCCTTTTAGTGACGCAGTACATAATAATCGAAGTTTAGATTATTTGTACGGGGTATTACATAATTAAATTTATTATTTGTAGAGTCTTGACGCGTGTACATTAGCGACACTTTGTAATCATACAGGGATCTCTGAATGTGGAAAAGAGAGTAACGGGCCATACAAAAAGATTTTTCTGGACGAGTGTGACATGTTCGAGTATAATTGTGATAATCATAAGGGTATGTAATGAATGATATACAAATATCATTTAAAATACAGAAAAACATTAAAAGTAGATATAAGTAAGAATTATTTATATTTCAGATTATATTAAATCAAATATATTAGAATGCCCCCAAGATAACACCACGAATGCCACCACCACAACAACTGTAACAACACCGTCGTTCGCATCAACAACAGTTACTTGCCCTTCCAGCACTTGTTCGTGCCCCCAAGTTAATACTAGTATAACGTCAACAACAACATCATCTACAACAACAACAACAACAGCTGCTCCCTGCCCCGTGAGTACTTGTTCGTGTCCTGAAGTAATAAGGACGACTACTACAGCAGCAACAATGACTCACATAACAACAGAAACGACAACAGAAGCAATGGTTACTACAGTTGAATATGAAGAAATTATTGAAACAGTAACCAGCGATACAGTTATTGAGAGCACAACTCAATTACGACATAGTTGTGGAGATGGTTATCCAGAAGATTGTCACAGACCAGCTACATGGGAGACCACGCCTCAGGGGGAGAAAAGAGACTACTTTCAAATACTGAAATCACTTTACGGTAGACAAGCGAGGCTTTTAAAAGCTACAACGCATTTTCCTAGACGTAATGCAGTATTTAGAGGTTATAATAATAAAGAATCTTTTGTGTTTGGCCGACACAATGAAAGTTAGTAATAAGAGGAGTGAAATGTGATTGATTGAAAAGGACAAATAAAATGCAAGTAATACATGGACATTTAATAAATATTTTTATTACCGAAATGGACAGCATATACTCGTATGAATGAAAACGCAATATACTCTACAAATTTTGCAATCTATTCTGTCTGATTATTATAGTGTATACAATACAGAGTTATTTGAAGTTTCACAATTGGATATATGTAGTGGAATTCACGACCTATAAGTGTCTTTTATTAGCACTAACTACCAGCGTTCAACTATCAATAAAGCTTAAACGCATTACGAAACATGATGAGTTTTAGTTGTGTAATTTATACCACAGAGTAGGTAGTTTATACTAACAACTAGTATTAAGTCTGTTCCATTAAGCTAAACCACGCTAAACCCTAGACCAACTCAGGCATGTGATGTAGAACTAGCAAACATAACGATCCTCTTAAGGGCGGTTTAGACAAAAAGCAATTAAACTATAAGAGGATACTGGTAAATGGTTGATTATTTTTAATAATTTACATAATATTTTTTTTCCCATGAACGTAATAAATATTCTTGAACAAGGACTTAAATCTCATTAATATTATAGATTAATTGAGTATACCTACTTTTCATTTATTCGTTTAATTACAGCTGGTATATATTTACTTTTAATAGATGCTAATTTACTATCTAGGTAATCCGATCTGTTTCGTCGTTATATCAAGTTTATTTTTCTTGTAACTAGGACAAGTAAACAATTATGTTTCAATGTTGACGGTCACATAGCCTACAAGTTGGGTGTGGCCTTCTGCGTATGTTTTGCCATGAACTTGGTCAAATACACACATGTCGTAAATGAAATAATTTGGATTTTTTTTGTTGAGATTTATTGGTGCCTTGGTATTATTCAAGAGTGTCGCAAACCGGGTGGTTTGCCATTTTAGTATACACTGATAATCTCAATGTAAAGGATAGGCGCCAGGAAGGTAGTTCTATGTGGTTAAGCATGACTACGTAGATCATAAACGAAGAATACGACTAGGAGAAGATTGATGCAATTTACAGTAAATGGCTATTCGAGTATAAATTAATCTAACTTAGTGAGAATCTGAGAGGTAGTCGCCCACGTTTAACTTGAAATTCACGTTCGAGTTCGGAACGAACATTGATATACACTTAGTGAAATAACGTCAGGTGGGGTCACAGGAGGAAGGAGGTGGAGTTACTTATATCGTATGTACTAAACAGTGGGCATCCTTGTGAACTACGCCATTTCAAGAATAGTTTATTTAATTGTAGGGATAGAATATAATTTCCCTATCGCCACTGAGTAAGCGTGTCGTACGACGAGACTAATGACACGAGGAAAGGCTAGAGACCGCCTTTCTATATAAATTCAGTCTGTTTTAGAATTGAAACTAGGCCAATGTCTCACATATTTCGCACTCTCCGTGATCAAGGCCTTCGAAACATGCCGAAACTATTCGGAGAATTTCCCACTTTCATCAGTGAGTAATCCGTAATTAATTATAATTCTGTCTGTATTCGTTTGTAGAAGAGTGCTTTCTGAACCCGTGTGTCAAAGAGGATCTTTGGCGTCATCGTCACTTACCATCAGGTGATATTAAGGTCAAATGCGGTCATAATCTTAATAGCATTTTTCATTGGCTTACATTCGTCAACGCCGTGTGGTCCCCGGTTGCGAATAGGGCCACCCCATTTCTTCCCGTGGGTGTCGTAGAAAGCGACTATGGGAAATGGGGTAATAACTTACACCGTTGCCTCCGTTTGGAGTCCAGAGCCTCATACTTGGAAAGTGGCAGTAGCCTGCAGCCAATCCGGCTCCGCACGTATCGACTTGTCGTTCCTGCGGATCCAGCCGGTGAGGCCGAGAGGATGGTTCAGGATCTGGGCAACCCTGTCTCATCAAATTGCGTCCCAGGCAGCGCAGCGTCTGTGGAGAGGGCACTTCACCCATGCCGCTATGCGGTGTGGAAAACAACACGGGGAGTGGCAGTTTACCGGTTATAAGTCCGCACGTGTGGGCGTAAGTGCGGGCGCCAGGGGTCACTCTCGACAGTGGGAGGGTCCATCGTAGACCCATAGACCAGTTACCGCCCGCTTTAAGCCGGGCAGCCCCCGGCCAGTAAGGTCCTGGTCCGTCCCGGCGTTGATTGTTCCCGTGGGGTGGCGGGAACTTACAGGCTCAGTCCTGGAAAGTTGATGCCGTTCCTTTATCACCTGCGACTAAACAAAGTAAAAAGAAAACTAAATCTGAAGCATACCATTCCATGCGCTTCGGGACTTGGAATGTCCGCACAATGAGGACAGGCTTCTCGGACAGCTGTGGAAGCATCGATTGTGCACAAGATCTGCGCAAAACGGCCATTATCGACTCCGAACTGGCTAGGCTAAGTGTCTCTATCTGCGCTCTACAGGAAACACGATTGCCAGATGAAGGCTCACTGCGCGAAAAGAATTTCACCTTCTTCTGGAAGGGCAGAGATACCTCGGAACGGCGTGAATACGGTGTAGGATTTGCAGTCCGCAATGATCTTTTACATGCAATTGAGGCACCACGTGGTGTATCTGAACGAGTAATGGTGATGCGGATGCTGACAAATTGCGGATATGTAACTCTAATCGCCGCCTACGCACCGACGCTTTCCTCATTACCAGAATCCAAAGACGCTTTCTACGATCTATTAAGCGAGACGGTACATCAAGTCCGTCGCGGGGATCGTTTGCTCATCTTGGGCGATTTTAATGCCCGAGTGGGCCAGGACAAATCGGCCTGGCCCGATTGCCTCGGTGACCACGGTATTGGCAAGCAGAATGAAAACGGTCAACGCCTCTTAGAGTTCTGCTCCAGATTTGGACTGTGTGTTACCAATACCTACTTTAAGGGCAAAATGATGCGCAAAGTTTCCTGGAGACACCCTCGCTCTGGACACTGGCACCAATTAGATCTAGCCCTTACAAAGAAAACCCATCTCTGTGAAGCTCTGCATACCAGAACATTCCAGAGTGCGGAATGTGACACTGACCACTCCTTGGTAGTGTGCAGAGTCCGTCTCACCTCTAAGCGAATTCACTCCTCTAGACCTCTTGGACGTAAAAAACTGAATATCCCAAAGATGAGAAACCTAGACTCTGTGGAATCCTTCAATGAAATGGTGAGACGCGAAATTGCTACCTGGGACGTAAGTGCAAACATCGAGACTGAATGGGAATCGATCAAGCTACTCCTAACACAGACTGCTAGTAAGGCTTTCGGATACCAAAAGGCGAAAAATCGGGACTGGTTTTCAGAAGTTGCAGATGACTTACAACCTTTCATCGCCGCTAAGCGTCAAGCTGCTCTTAGCCATCGCATCAATCCCTGTGATAGGACTCGTGCAGAGCTTAGTAAAACCAAGTCTACCCTTCAGCGTAATATTCGTCATTTTGCAAACATGTACTGGGTAGAACTTTGCAAAAGTATCCAAGCCTGCGCAAATACAGGAAACCTAAGTGGCCTGTACGCTGGGATTAAGACTGCTCTCGGACCTTTGCCGAAGAAAACAGCACTTCTGAAAGAGGCCGATGGCTCCATAATATCGGACAGCAGTCGTCAACTTAACCGCTGGGTAGAACATTATTCTGGGCTATATTCACATCCAGTATACATTAGCTCAGTGGCCGAGGACCAAATTCCAGAACTGGCGGTGTGGAGGGAGCTTGACGAGGCACCCACAGTAGAAGAGCTATACAAAGCCGCACAACAACTTAAAGGCGGAAAGAGTCCCGGAAACGACGGTATCCCAGCTGAATTACTGAAGTTACAGTGTCTTTTGCCTATTCTGCATAACTTTCTTTCAAAGTGCTGGGAGCGGGAGTTCGTTCCTCAGGATATGCGTGATGCAAACATTGTCACCTTATACAAGGGAAAAGGCGACCGTGGTGATTGCAACTGTTATCGCGGTATATCCCTTCTCAGCATCGTAGGCAAGCTTTTTGCCAGGGTTGTCCTAACTAAACTGCAAAAGCTTGCCGAACGTGTGTACCCTGAGGCTCAATGTGGCTTCCGCGCTCAGCGCTCCACAACGGACATGATTTTCACATTGCGCCAACTACAGGAAAAATGTCGGGAGCAGAGAACTCCCTTGTTGGTGGCGTTCGTTGACCTAAATAAGGCTTTCGACACTGTGAGTAGGGAGGGCCTCTACACCGCGCTCCAAAGGATCGGATGCCCACCAAAGCTTCTGGGATTAATTAAGTCTTTCCACGAGGACACAAAGGGAAGCGTCATCTTCGATGGAAACGTATCTGAACCTTTTGACGTGCGCAGAGGGGTTCGGCAGGGTTGCGTACTCGCGCCCACCTTGTTCGGTATTTTCTTTTCCCTACTTCTCAAAATCGCCTTCGGCGAAGAGAAACGTGGTATACACTTGCACACCAGGTCTGACGGGAAACTTTTTAACATCTCTCTCCTGAGATCTAAGCGCAATCGCGATGATTTGTACATTGACAGCCTTCTTTTTGCCGACGACGCAGCTTTTGTTGCAAAGACCCCGCACGAGCTCCAGGTTCTTATGGACAAATTTGCCGAAGCGTGCTCTTTGTTCTCCATGACCATAAATGCGAAGAAGACGGTAGTTATGGCTCAATGCTGCGATTTCACTCCGGTGATCTTACTGGATGGCATGCCTCTGACGGTAGTTGACAGGTTCTGCTACCTGGGGTCCACTGTGTCGAACAATCTCTCGCTCGAAACAGAGATCGGTATTCGCATTGGCAAAGCGGCCACGATGTTCGGGAAGCTTAGTACAAGAGTATGGGACAACAGACACCTCACCACCAAAACTAAGGTGACTGTGTACCAGGCCTGTATTCTGAGCACTCTCTTGTATGGAGCTGAGACCTGGACATCGTACGCTAAGCAGGAGCGACGCCTTAACACCTTTCATATGCGATGTCTTCGGAGTATCCTAGGCCTATCATGGAAGGACAGGGTCACGAACGAGAGAGTGTTGGAGATGGCGCAGCTTCCTAGCGTTTCTGCTACTCTCAAACAGAGGCGTCTACAGTGGCTGGGGCATGCGTACCGCATGGGCAGCACTCGTTTGCCCAGAGAAATCTTGTTGAGCCAGGTCGCGCATGCCAAGAGACCAGTGGGAAGACCCATTCTACGCTACAAGGACTGCACGAAACGTGACCTAGCTGCGTTTGGGATTGATACCAGTCACTGGGAGAAACTCGCCGTGGATAGAGACGCATGGAGGCGCCTGGTGATCGAGGGCCGCACTTCACATGACATCGTGTGGTTCCATAATTTAGCTGACAAACGAGCTAACCGGCACAGACACCTCGAAACACCTGCTCCAACAAATTCGCAGTTCACCTGCTGCACGTGCGGTAGAACTTGCCGCTCTCGCATCGGCTTATTCAGCCATGAGCGTAGATGCCGACACAACGCTGTGTAAATCATCTGTCAAGATGTTAAAGGCCAACGACGACGACATTCGTCAATGATTGGGAATTTATTGGGAGATTTCCCAACAAGCGTCCATCTTTACTTTGTCATTGCGAAAGTCTAACTCCCAAGAATGCCCTCTACCTTGAAGTTAACTTACTTTTTCCTTGTCATTATCAGACCCTTAAGGTTTCAGATGCACCATTAACCTAAACATTTGAACACAAATTCAAACCATCTAGCTATTACCGTTCCAGAGATCCCATCTGATATATCAAAGATACTCCAAGATCTTGGAGTATCTTTGATGTCAGATGGGATTTTTATCAGACCTAACTAAGAACACTGTCGACATTTTTTTTATTAAATATAAAACCGGGTCCAAATCGCATCATCCGTTGTTAAGTTATGATGCCACAGACAAACGTGTCAAACTTATAACACGCCCGCTCCCTTGATCTGTCGGGGTTAAAAAGGAAAGAGAAAACAGATTAACGAGAACGATGCAGAATGCTTTAATTGTGAGGAGAAATATAGCTATAGAACGTCTGCAGACGACGCTGTTTGGATGCACAATTTGTTTAAAAGCTATAAAGCTTGAACTGGCTGTACCTACTACTCAAGAACTAGTGCTTCGCGTGTGTTGCTCTGCAAATAAATTGCTATCTATATTTACCCTACCTTTTAAAATGTGGTATCTAGTTTGACCCATATACAAGGTGTGAAAACGGATTTTCCAAAGAACAATGGCGACGTTCCATACATTTTGAGGCCCAGCGCATCTATTTCAAAAAACATGTTCTACAAATTCTTTATTCCCGACTTCTAACAATGTACGTCTTGTATGTATAAGGCTAGGAAAATGTTAGGTTTCAAATTTAGAATAACAAAAGCATTTAAAACCTCACTCTTTAAAAATACATTATGATGTTTATGTTCATGGCTTATTGGAATATGCTTCCCCTACATGGTCACCAGCTTATACCACACATGCCGACCGCTTGGAGGCAGTCCAGAGAAAGTTCTTGCGGGCGTTGAACTTCCGGAAAAGGCAAGGTTTTTCGCATTATGATGAGAGCCTTGAGGTGCACGGGATGGTGTCATTGCGGGATAGGAGATTGTTGGCTGATTTGAGGTTGTTACATTTGCTGTGTAACAACAAGCTTGATTGTCCGGAGTTAATTTCGCGAGTCAGCCTGCGTGTGAACACTGTGTGCTCGCGGCGTGCTCGTATACTGCACCGCCAAATGGCACATACTAACTTTGCAGCAAATTCTGTACTCCACCGCTGTGTGGACACTCACGAAAACCTTATTCCAGACTCCGACGTATTCTTTATGACTCAAGGGTAACATATTCAGAGAGCTAGAAGGGCTCTTTCCGAGCGTTTACGCAAGGGTTGAAATATACAGCACAAACAAACACACCCTCACATACACAAACACACCCTATCACTCGCCTTTAACCACCGAACATATATTGTAATAAATCTACTTGAATTGTGTTTCTATAATCCTGTATTAACATCATGAATGAATCATGATAGCATTTCATTAATATTTCGCATTAATTTAATAGTTTAATTTTACAGTGCTTTTTTATTGAAATTCATTTTGAGTTGTTGTGTAATTGGCGTTATAACTTTTTAAAATAAGTATTGTTATAATTGTTTTGCTGTACAATAACCTGCAATAAAATAAAATAAAACTTAGCATAGAATTATATTTAAAATGACACATATATCATTTATAAACAGGTCTTCGTTTATTAACATTTGCCACAATTAATTATTAAATTTTTTTCTTAACTATCCGGTGTTACATACCCCTATTACCGTTAGCCTATAAGTGGCTAGGACGCCGGACTCCCATGCGGGAGTTAGAAACCATGCCATGTACCAATTAGTTTTTTGGATTTTTTCGGAGTCTTATGTACATTTTATCGACTGCTCTAACGGTGAAGGAAAACATCGTGAGGAAACCTGCATGACTGAGCAAAAGAAAAAGTTCCGAAGGCGTGTGAAATCCACCAATCATCAACTGGGCCCGCTCTGTGGATCATGGCCCATAACCCTCTTGTGCAAAGGGAGGCCTGTGCCCCAACAGTGGAGACATTAATAGGCTGATGATTATCCGGTGTTAACCCACCTTCCCCTACAAATTCCACAGGATTGTTACCACTTGTTATATTTTACAACCCTGTTGTAGAACAGTAGGTACCTATTAGAAATCTCGCAGGCAACAAGGAGCACTGATGTCGCAAGTCGATACTCGCACGCATCGCGGTTACATCATTTGACCTGCATTCCGCTCCCGTCCGCGCACTCGCAGTTTGAATATCGTACTAATGTGCCTTTGACAACACTTCTTCTTCTTCGATCTTTGCATATTTAAATGCACCTTCGCCGACAGTCATTTTGTACAGTATGCCATAGGTTAAGACGTTCACAGTCCCCATACAAAAATGTTTGACAACTTCAACTTTCCAATTAATTTAAATCTATTGTTATGTGATAGGCATGGACTCCTTGGATAGGCACTTGGGTGCCCCAGCGTGGAGGCACAGCACTGTGAATGTGTTAACTTACTTAAAACGTCAAAAGTAAGTATATTATAATAGGTCCGTAATCAGAAATTGAAAGGTTTCTGTTTATCACAGGTTTCGGGGAATGTTTCCAACTAGAAACCACTTTATCAATGAACATGGAAAATCGAAAATTGCCAATTTCATTCGCAATATCTACGAATAAAACTTATCCGTACCGAATAGCGGTATAACTGATAATTCAGTGAGTCAATTCAATGTATTCTTTGTCTTAATATCGAATCGAATCGGTATGTATTGACTTGGATTAGGTATTTCTGGAAAGTGGATATTATGTAGATATAACTTGACTGAATTTAGTTTAAATGAATTCAGTCAAGTGTAAATAGATTCAGTTAGTCAGCAATTTACAGCTAGTAAACAAAAACCTGTCTAATTAGGCGACTAAATCTTTGACTGATTAGTCGACTGAATAAATGTAATATGCGCTTAGGCTCATTTACACTGTACTGGCTACCTCATAGGTACCGGACGTGATGACGTGCGGCTAAGCCGGACAAGTGTAAACTGTTAGAACATCATGGCGATTATCGTGAGACAAATAGATTTTATAAAATGGAGGCAGTTGCCTTTCAACAGTAAATGGCGACCGGTACAGTGTAAATAAGTCATTATGAACCAGAAAGGTACATAATAAAACAGTTTAACTACCTATGTAATACATAAAATATAACTTTGTAAAGCTACCGTTACTAAACGTGAGCGACGACGGCAATTTACGTAGTGAATAATTTTGGGTCTGTTTGGCGGTATGTACGGGGGCAGTGTCACTGCGATCACGGGTTTTATTTGGTTCGTTTGGCAATTGTGAAGCGAGTCTACACACGCGCTTTTTAATTGGCGCCGCCGGCTACTGTACAAAACGTAAATTGAAAATAAAGTCCACACCAACAGGGCGCTGTAAAATAGCCAGTAACTGACTACTGTAACATAATATTGCATTGTATTTTTATACTATACGTCATTTCACTGTCAGTAAACCTCTATAATTAATTTTCGAAAGCATGTCAAATTGTCGTTTCGCGTTTGGAACGTATACTTGAGCCGTGCGCCCGCGTCGCGTCGTTTGAGAAATTAATAACGTGATATTGCCCTTGATCCAGATTCCTTATTAAATTACTATTAATGCACATTATATCATGATTTTTGACGATATAATAATATGAATTAAGTAGGTATACACTTGTATTAAGGCTCCAAAAGAAAATAAAGATAGAGAATACATTAACGTTCCTATATGGACAAGATAAGGTGCTGTGTAAGTAGAGTCAACAAGTAATTTTGTTATAACCATAATACTGCGTGTCATTAGAATAAATTATATTGTGCTTTTTAATCTAGACAATGAGAACAAGAAAATGGTTAACGATTTCTCCCTTGATTATATTTTTTTTCAGCAAATTGTTGCACCTATTGGTACGATCATTTACTAAAGAAGGTCTGTAATATCTCAGACTCTCAGATGCATATTTTGCCTAAGATTAATTAGGTACCGGATGCTACCTAATACAGTGATCAACTAAATATCTGTATTATTATATTTATTATTGCTCATATCTTAGTGCGGAAATGGCAATGGCCCTACTCGCCGGTAATGGCAAGGCGATCAGCTGAGTGAAATAATTCTGTCAATCGATTCCAAGTTCCGGTTTTAGAATCTACGATAGGAAGTTCTTTCGATGATGATTTATTGGCTGTTACTTTGCCGTAGACAGAGGGGAGATAGGGCGAGGTTAGAATGTTCAAATACCCTCCATGGCATCCCTTAATCTCCCTCCCATAGGAACCTCTAAACCACCTCTCTCCTCCACGAAACATTAACCTTCCTCCCTAAAACCCTTAAAACAATTTTTAAGACTTTTTGAGTCTTTTCTACTCCCATCAGATTTGATTTCGGAAGCGGTATTGGTTAGGTATTTCCAGTTTGAGCTCAGATGTTTAGGACTACGGTACTAGGCCCTCATCTGAAACCTTGAGGATCTGATGATGACCAGGAAAAGTAAGTTTTTTTTTCATTGTTAGATATATTACTTGTTAAGCAATCAAGTTTTGTGAGGACTTATTCGATATTTTTCATGCATGCATTTGACTGTCATCAAGTTCTACTGAATGCAACAATAAATATATTACCGAAATAAAATTGATGACATTATTATAATAGGGTAGTTTCCAACTATCAAATTTGCATTTCTTAAAAATTAAGAAATAGTAATAAATTGATTGTCAACTGTGAAAACAGAAATAAAATAAGTAGAAAAATAAAATAACTACAGGCCATCAAAAATCAGAACGGTAGAAAGAAACGGCAATAAGTTTTATGACGTAACTGTTCTCTAGCGCCATACAAGCAGGTCCTGGCTGCATATAACTGTTTTGCTAGAAAGGGACAGAGCATCTGTCCAATACTAACTTTAACCATTAAAATCTCTGATGTTAGTTGGGATATCGAAAAAATAATTTAAGATCCTTCTTTAGTATGTCCATGTAAGTTAATTGATGCAATAAAAAAATTAGGTTAATACCGTATTAAGAACTCATTCGGTTCAGTCATTTCAATATTGCTGAAAAAAGAAATTCTATTCCAACAAAGTTTTAAAATTATAAGGTAGGGACGAGTAGACATATTGTTTTAAATTTTTAAATAATGACTACGTTTCTAAAGCTTTCCTATGATAGAGTAGGATTGGTCTCTGTACTTCAAATTATTCTTAGTTCATGCCTCATGATTTTTTTTCAGGTAGGTATAGGCGTCGATTGCGTGGTGCCCACAAACCTAAAGTTATAAATGAAACTGTCACGCTCGCTCCCGCATATGCTAGATCGAGGGTGACGTTTCGTTTAACGATGTTTTAGTTTAGCGAGTGACACCCCAGAAATGGTGCCACAGTTTTCAATTCAATTAGCTATATTCTATGATGAGTGCATAGTTCAATGTGTATTTCATTTTGATGATTAGCTTTTAAAATACCCTTGTAATGCGATATCGTGTTATGTTCCCAGCATCTCACGGATGGAATGGACGGACTTGTCCCGGAAGCCAGCAGAAGGTTACCTACTTGCCTCCAAAGGCTATATAATGCTGGTATTGTATGCGCTCGCGCAGTGTCCGTTGAACGTCTGTGTAGAGATTGTGACACCAGTGACCGTGACATTAGTACGTAAGTGTGACGTTATTACATAATATGTTTATTACATATGAGTGAATCTGTGAATTATTTACGTTATGTTCAAATATGAAAAGTGTAATCTTAGATTTTTGTGTTAGTGTCTAATGTGTCTAGGGGAGATTAGGTTTATTTAAATTAAAATCTAGTTTTTAATGTTTTAACCTACCTACCTGCTTTAAACCTACCTGTTGAGTAATTCAATAAAAAATACTTAGATAGGTACTTAACTTATTACATGATTCAATAAATACAAGGTATTCCTCTAGGTTTGGCCTCTCAACAATAAAATAAAATATGTCGAATTACACAACCTTTACAATACATTACATTATTGAATTGTTCACCCAACAAATGTTTGATATTTATGGGTTCGTCAATAAAGTGAATATTAGTATAGCATATAAATTTATTGAGACCAAAGTATCAAATTGCAAAGGACTACCTAGGTACTTCGTTTCGTCTAAAATATATTTGAAGTAAAGTCAGCCTCTGAATTCCTACCTTTTCTTTGGTGCCTTAAAAATGGCGATATTTATATTTAAATATTGTAGTATGTTAGTAAATATTGTATATATTTATATATATACAATATTTACTAACAATAAGTTAGATGTAACTAAGAAACTTTTAAATTATATTAACGTTTAAGAAAAATCCACAGTTAAATGTCACTTAACAAAGTACAAGTTGTTGATTAATGAAATCTTCATCGATCAACAAATTGATCTTCATTGATCAACAAATTGTACTTTGTGATAATTACCTACAACCTATCTACCAGTAGGATTACCTACTCGTACATTATACATTTGTAGGTAATTATCAATTTACTGTAAATATTAATTTACAGTACCTACTTATAGCGTTTGCGAATCCGAAAATTATAAAGGTAATTTTGTCAATGCGTAAACATTTAAGTGCACAGCGATTTTAGTAATACTAACAAAGCAGCATAAAGGCGCTAACAGAGACCTTATCGTCGATATACTTACCTTATGAATATACTTACTTTATTTTTTATTGCAGATCAAAATGCGCTGCCTCATCTTCATAGCAGGCTTCCTGGCAGTTGTCCAAGCTAGGCCCGGACTAATTTACACCCAACCCTTGCAGCCCATCGGGATCGAATATGCCCCCACATCTGTACCCGCGGTTCGAGCCCATCCAGCCGTGGAGCTGAATGCAGCGAGCGAAGCCCTACTGCCCAGAGACTTGCTGAAGTCTCGAGACTTCTATGATAATCCTGCTATAGCCGAAGGGTTGGCTAAGGAGTCGTGGTTCACTAACAAGGAAATGCAAGTGGTCGAACGCGAAGCGGAGAAGATTCCCCGCGAAAAAATCTATAACATTGTCAAGAGTGCCGGATTTTTAGATCAACATTAGATAGAACGGAAAGGGTTTTATTAGTGAAAATAACAGTGCTCCATTAAACGTATTCTGTTTATATCATTGTGAGGAGTTTATGTTAATTAAGTAGCATTAATTAATTTATCTTAGAATATTTTAGCAGGTCCATATCATCACCTTGTATTAGGTTAGTTATGTATTAAAATTTATTTTTTAACTTTGTGGGTCTAAGTCACATTTAATTGTTAATTAATAAGGTATATTGTACATATTCTAATTTTTACCCTCCATTTAGGTCGTATTACCATAATGCATGCATGTATTTATGTAAATAGTAGTAACATTGTAGTTAAACTGTTATTAGTAAGCCGGTTTATAAATATTGACCTTATAAAGGTATTTAATTGTTAGAATCTACATTAGTGAATAAGATAATACTGTGATCTCGAGCAATAAGTACCTTGCAGTAAGTTATTGTTCTGCCATTATTTTTGACTTGTTTTTTTCTTTGAAATAAAAACAAACTTTGTGTTGATAGATACTGGGTTTAGATCATATTTTCCTTATCGCAGCCTTCTAGGTATTCTGGTTTTTTAAAGCTTCTTCCTCTCTTGCACGTCACCCAGCACTCGTGCGCTGGTTTTTGAACAAAGTCTGAAAAGGAAATATAAATTTTCACATAAAGCTTTTCACGACAGCGTTTATTGAATATTTGCAAACAACCATGTTTGCAAAGAATTTATGTATAAAGAACACTTCATAAAGAAATTTCTTTTGAAGATAATGCTATAAATAGTTCACAAGTTTTTTCTTACGAGTAAAGATATATCGCCTTAGGGGCGAGTAGCAGTTATATAGGCAGTTATCAGAAAATGCTACTATAGAAATAGGGCACGGAATTCTAAGAATTATGAATCAGATACAGTGCAGACTGTAGACAAATATGCGGGCTTGAATTGTGTGGAGACTGAGAAACTGGTAAGTCACGATCAGAGATAAAGGATCCCTTTTGAGATTACAGTAGGTACTATTAGAACTACTCGTACAACGGTCAAGTAATAACTTAGTAAAATGATTTGTAAATATATTTAAAAAAGTTTAAAATGAGCTCCTCCTTTTTTGAAGTCCGTTAAAAAGGAAATAGACGATACACGTTAGACGTTAAACACATTCTTTGGGAAACGACCACTTTTGACTAACAACCACAATGACCACTTCTTGAAATGCCATTTAAGTGTTACATTGATTTCTGTTGTTGTAAGTACTATATTTTTAACGTGAAGCGTCTTTAAAATCACACCTATACGGTACATACGGGTACCAGTATAGAATTTTTTTAATTTTATTTTTATAATCCTCCTTTACATCTATAGTGGTGAATGATGGCACGTTTCGCGTTAAACCAACGGTCGTGCGCCCAGACACAACCCCACCCGATTTTTTCATACTTCTATGTTATTGTTTCAATGCGTCACAGTGTATGAATCGCCTGTGTCATGTCTGGCGGAAATAAGAATTTCATTTCATTTTATAAAGAAAGAGCAATACTGCTGGTATTGCTCTTTCGAGATGCCTTCAAGATTTTCTATTTTCCACGGACAAGAATTCCGATAGTAACATTTTCAGAGCGCGCCAGTATTTTCCAAGATTATTGAGATAGATAACTATTTTTAACCTTTTCCGTCAAAGTTCGTGTTGTACTACGGCGCCAGCGTGGGCGAATCGTTAACCACTGAACATTGGTCTCCGAGCTGACTTATATGTTTGGCCGGGTTTACGAGGGTGGTTTAAGTACGAGTAACGGGTCTTCTTAAATTGGTTTTAACAAAGAACCGGGAGTATGTATCTGTTTCACTGAAATGTTTGGTAAAGTGATCCCCCTCTACACGATGCGAGGGTGGAAATACGTAACTAGTTTGCAAATTAAGTGTAGGTATTTTAACGTTAATAAATAAATAAGATATATGCACAACTTTTCGACATCAAACCTTTCGATTTCGATATACCTAAGTAAGTATATTAAATTGAATTGATATTGTGTTTAATTATTTCACTTTATCCAATAAATAAATGGGAAAATAAAATAATAACGGGAGTAGGTACATGGAATAAAAATGAACTGAAGTATATGGAAAATATGGGTTAGGTGCATACAATAATGGATTAGGTGTGATAGTTCAATAAAGCTACGCGTCCACTGCGTCGTCATAGCAACATACGCTGCGAACGATTAGTTGCTTTGTATTAATTCTTATGGAACTGCGTTCATAAGGATCGGTAAATCCGGGCCGGACGCTGCATTTTTAACCCCCGACCGATCAAGGGAGGCCTTGTAATAAGTTTAACACGTTTGTCTGTTTGTCTGTGGCATCATAACTTGACAAGGGGCGATCCGATTTGGACCAGGTTTTTAAATTAAATAGATAGTTTTGTCGAGAGTGTTCTTAGCCATATCTGATAAAATTTGGATCAGTGGTTTCCAAGATCTTGGAGTATCTGTGGTGTAAGATGGGATCTCTGGAACGGTAATAGCTAGATGGTTCAAGTTTGAGCTCAAATGTTTGGGACCATGGAGCTCTTCTCACACCTGGAACTGGAAGAGCTAGAGAGCTAAAGAGTAAGGGGAGCTCCACAAATGTAATTTAAAATTTAAAGTTATGACCATACTAATTCGTAAATATCGACACTTCGTTCGCAGCGTACGCTGCGATGACGACGCGATGGATGCGGACCATAACATTACATTATCTTCTATGTCGGTATATATTATGGCATATGGCGCTCAAACGTGGACACTCACGGCGGGGCTGGTCCGAAAGTTCAAAATCGCTCAACGAGCTATGGAGAGAGAGGGCTATGCTCGGTATCTCGTTGATGGATAGAGTTAGAAATGAAGTCAACCGTCAAAAACGCGAGTTACCGACATAGCTCATAGGATTAGCAAGTTGAAGTGGCAATGGGCTGGCCATTTCTGTCGCAGAACCGACAACCGTTGGGGTAGACGAGTTTTAGAGAGGAGACCGCGTACAAGAAAGCGCAGTGTGGGACGCCCCCCTTCCCGGTGGACCGACGACCTGAAGAAGGTTGCTGGCGATGGTTGGATGAGGAAGGCGGAGGACCGAGTAATGTGGCGCGCCCTGGGAGAGGCCTATTGTCCAGCAGTGGACAGACACGGGCTGATTGATAGTAGATAGATAGGTATATAAACTCTGTGATTTGAAATATATTGTAGGAGCGCGCTATGCGAGGACATGGATGACGCAACGTCAGTTGTATGAAAGGGAAAAGGGAAGATCTTCCACCAGGCGGGGTGTTGTGCCTGTTGACCATATGTCCTGGTCCAACTATGGATGTTTGGAACTCGTATATATACGAAGTCCCAGGAAAATTTCTATAGCGCGTTCTACGCCGATGTGAGTAGGTACTGTATCGTAGTGGCGCGCGTCGTGCGTCGCCACAATATTCAATAGTTGGGTAACGTCCAACGAGCAACTGATGAATAGATAGACGAGTTACCTTTTTGACTGTCACAGTTGAATTCGTGCATATCACAGGTGTCAATGAATGTTCTCATCTCTCCACAGGAGTCGATCCCGCACATTTGGACCTGGTCGTGTCGGCAGATGTCTGCTATATTGCATTCTTCTGTCAACTGAAAATAAAAATTGATTAATTATTGTGTACCGATGTGAAAATTGCTAGAATTTTTAAAAGAAAGTTTCCATTTCCACAAATTCACATGACATTTTTTTCATAACAATGTTATCTTTGAAAACTTTGTAATTTTTGAAAATTTTAATCGGCACACCATTAATAGTTCAGAAACTATCGCACGTTATTTACTCGTCGTCTGTAATTTGAAATTAAGTATCCGTCATGTGTAATATTTTTATTTATATATAGAATTAGTAACGTAAATATCTATTTACTTATGTACTTACCTTCGCACTGTCAATATGGGCATAGCAACTCTCAATAACAGATAAGTAAGTTATTAAATAAAAAAAACCTTTATCAAACATTATTTCATCAATCGAATGGAAGTAACGATGTTATATTCATTTTATTCAATTATTGTGGCTTATTGTATGCCAAATATTGTAAAATATTGCACGTCCATGTGATAAAAGCTTTAGCAAGTTCAACGAAGTGAACTGAAAGTGGTTAACCCAATTTGCATATCGGAAATTGGAAGCAATAAAATATTTTTCCAGTGAACTCACTTGCATCACTATGTAAATAAACAGTATTTACGTATATCAATGCACATTTTCAGATTAAATATTTTGCTTCACTTATTAAAATAAATTGAAAATTTGTTCCGGCTTATTTGCAGATTCATATTTATTTATCTACTTTTTAAGTTATATCGGTTTTTACATAACATTTTTACACATTTTTTATTTAATTATTACTATTGATAAATAAAATGAAGATAATTATTAAACTTTCTAACTCGTAACGTATTGTGAGACAGGTATTTACAGGTGGTTACCCACTACAAAGATAATAATTCAATAACTAAAGTAAACTTTAATATATCTCGTATAAAAATACGAATTTTTATTTTCAGGATAATAGTACTTTCAAATAAAATCGAGAAAATATAAAATTACTTTTTATTCTCTCACATGTGTTACAAAAAGTATCGTGTGTATCACACGTGCGTTAAAAGCCGATGACAATTTACCATAATAGTTACACAATGTAGTATTCGCTATTTTGTATCTGACCACGATGGAAACAAAACTTGAAACCTTCATGCGTTTGTAGTAGGCAAGTTAGGCTAGTTCCACCCACATCAATCATTATCGTGTCATCGTTAGACATAATGTCAGGAGTGTATTATTTTCTGGATCCTCTTAAGTTACTAATTTACTGAGAAGTAGGAACGATTTTATATAATGTATTAATGCATATAATGTATAATATGCTTTCTAGTTCGTGTTTCTAAAATAAACTGGAATATGGAGGCGAGAGCTATTATGAAGGAAAAGTAAATAACCTTCTAGAGTAAAAGCTTTTTCTAAAAATCCCTCGGGTATTTAAGCAAAAACCATTCGAAGTGAAACTTTCTGGGTGACCCGTACCTTTTGCATGCGAGAGTATTATTTATATCAGTTTTAGATGTCTCTACTTTTGGAATAGAAAATGAAGGCTTCCAATATGTCCCTTTAACTTAATTGTAGTTTTAATGGAAAACGAAGATACCTACTTAATTAAACGGTAGTTTTTAGAACCTATACACACCGCGTTTTTTTTACGCGCAGATGACGCGAGGTAATGCCCATCTCATCTGCGCATATACGCGCTTCAAACGAGATTAAGACGCAACAAGTAAACCTTTGCACATGTTCACAAATTTAGATCCGCGTTTGTATCGATACAAACGCGCAGGTAACACGCATCTGTATTGCGTCTCTGCGCGTTTGTATCGATTCAAACGAGCTGTTTCATCGATCCGCAACCAATCTCATTTGTTTAATTTTTTAAAACGCACTTCAAACGCGCGTCTGTATGTACGCGCGTTTTAATCGATACAAACACACCTAAAATGCGCGTATTGTGCGCGTTTGTGTCGCGTTTTCATCGATACAAACGCAAGAAATCTCTTTTTCGGAGTTCTACGGTATGCCGTAAACGCGCGTCGTCTGTGCGTATGAAATACGCGGTGTGCATAGGCCCTTAGGGTAAACGAGGAGTTCGTAAACGGGGAGTCTACGCTAGACATCTAATGTTCACAAATCAGAATATCCATGGCACAAGATAACGAGGCAAAACAGTTACGGTGTTATACAGTCAACCAATTGAATGTTACCATTAATGGATGCCAGACAATTGCAGAAAATGCAATTTTTAAATTATTTAATGGTATTTAAATTATGTTCGAAATCGTTCGAAATATTGTTTTAAATATTTTTTTATTGCGAACTTATAATTTGTAAGAATGTGCAATTCGGTAAAAATGACAACCCGAGTGACGCAAGGACCCTTGTGCGTGAACGTCATGCAATCCATAACTGGTGCCTAGTGATTAATGAGCTTTCTGTCAGCTTGTGTCATGAGAATATTCAAATAAATTAGAAAAAGGGTGAAAGAAAATTCGGAGAGCGGGATCTGCACCCACAACCTTGCCTCTCCGTGGGACTGCTATCGCGGCTTACGACGCTGGCTTCAAATTAGTCACCCACCCTTTCTCCGTGTAACGTCAGTAAAGGCGAACGTGACAAAAAACGTGAAAAAAAAGAGAATATTATTATGTATGTTAATGAAGTTCATAAAAAAATTAGTCGATATCTACTAAAATTTAATTACACTCTATTATTAGCTTTAGGGTTTACATTGCAGTCAGTTCTGTATTCCGGTTTCTTGAACGACCGTCCTCGTTTGCAAGTTACCCAACATTCGTGGATTGGCCGGTGCCTGAAATCTGTAATCATTCAAGTCAACGAAATAAATAAGAATAAGAATAGAATAAGAATAAGTTTATTTGTGCAGTAAGATGATAAAGTATTCATAGTCCATACACCAGTAGAAACTTAAGCATAGGTTATATTAGACTAAATTAAATTAGTGAGCAAAAAGTAAGAATAAACGCTGACTTCCGAACTAGGAAGTTCCTGTATCTCGGAGGACAGATATCTTCTGTAACCAGTGTAAATGAACATGTAACAGAACAGACGTTGGCCAAGCCAAGAAAATATAAAACTGACAATGTTTGAAAATAATAATAAGGGGTGGTGGGAATGCATTGTGTGAGTGTGTGTGTGTATGTTTGAGGGTGTATGTGAGAGGATGAGTGAATGATGATAAATTAATTAAACTTTTGTAGAGCATTGGTGTTGGGCCGTAGCCAGATATTGCTTTTGGGGATGTCCAAAGATTTAGACGGGAGTAGGTTCATAACATTATTTCAAAATCAAATGCGGGAGATTCAGGCACAGAAGACAAGACTAAGGTTATTTATAGTAAGATAAGATCAATACGGCCACAGGAGGAACTCGTTCGGCTCGTTTTGCGAAATAACACTTGTAGCGACAATGTGGGCCTTCCCTCACGATTTAGACAATCTATCTGCACCTACATCTGCTCAAAATTTGTACATTCCCGCACTAAGTATAGCAATAATTACCCACGATAGGAAGTACTCAACAATTAAGTCACTATCAATTATACTAAATTCAAATAAACTGTACCTCCTAATCGAAATATTTTACGTGATGTTATTTTATGATTAAATTTAATAAAAGAAAAACTCCATAGTCATTGAAATAAATATATTTCAAATATTAAAGACGTTGTAATTCTTCTAATATATAAGAATATTGACACAACTATTTTTGTAGTAGATAATGGCATACGTTCATTCATTTGAGCCCATGGAGGTATGATTAATATGCAGGTTTGCTGACAGAAATCTCTTTTAGAGATAAGTTCTCCCTTTGCACAATGTCTCATTTTAATTTTTCATTACGTCTATTGTTGCAATAAAGTGTAAATAAATTAATATGAAACGCTCATTCTTAATAATCATTTATAACGAGATGGATGCTAATTGCTTTATTCTTTTTTCGTACGGTAAGACCACGTATCGCACTCCTACAGCTAGTTTTGCGAAATAAAACTCGTAGCGACAATTTGGTCCTTCCCGTACTACTGAGACAGTATACTATTATTCATTGCACACTTATTGCATACAACGCAGCAGAGATATTAAAGTGCATTTTAACTTTGTCATGCCGACGAACGACGCTTCTGCATTACGCTGCCTTTCAGCGTTCACCTTAACTCAATAAAACTCCGCTTGGTCGCTTCGAGTTTGTTAGCTAGGAAATAAGATTATTATTGTAGCATAGCATTAGTTGCTACTACTCTTACTCGTACCTATTAATATATGTACAGAGGCAAAATATGAAAAATTAGTAACCGGTTCAAAAATAAATATTAATAAACAAAAGATTGATCGTTCGAAAATGATAACTTACGTCTAGTAATCATTTTCCAAATAAATAACTGACCTTAGAACTCTATTTCATTAAGTGATCATAAGAATTCGGAGTATACCGGCTATAACGATACCTATCTCGTTTAATCAATTCCCAGTAAAATGAGCGATTCGAGTGAGCGAATGGAATTTCCAATGGAATTGTAATAATGCTTGGCTGACTTAGCTTTTGTAGCCCCAAGATGGGGCGAGTAGCCCGAGAAGGATCAAATTTGAGTATTTATATTGTAAAAGGAGAGCAGACGAGTAAATGGCCTACCTGATGGTAAAGTAGTCAGCGTCGCCCATAGACGATCAGATCCCTATCTGCCGGTAAGCCTTACAAACAGTTTCAACTCCGACTAGTAATGCATACGGAAATATAGGCAAGACCCCTTGCCTCAAGGACTCATGTACAATTAAATAATATGTGAACACTACGGGCATCTCTTGAACATAATATAGCGTCTGTATTTTCCGAAACCTACAACTTTGGGATTTTCAAGGCCAAAGTGAATAGGCATTTACTGGACCGGCATGCTCCATCGTCGACTTCATCATCGCTTACCATCAGGCGAGATCGAGGTCAATAGCGGGTTCAGTAGTCAATAAAAAAAATGGGAACAAAATATGTGAACACTACAGGAACCTCTTGAACATAATATGTGAACACTACGGGCATCTCTTGAACATCTCATATATTTTTAAGACCAATTGTAACACATGAAAATCAATAAATGGTATGAGTATGAGTATGAACATAATTTGTCTCGCATCATACCTTTCCTACTGTCGCAGTTGAACTCATGCATGTCGCAGGTATCGATAAAGGTTCTCATCTCTCCACAGGAGTCAATGCCACACATTGGCACCTTATCGTGAACACACAGGTCAGCTATTTTACACTCTTCTTCATTCTAAAAGGAGCGAATTATATAAAAAACTTTCTTCTTTTTCTTAGTTGCAGGAAATTTTACAGCTTATATTTACTCATTAACGTTCCAAGAAAAATGTTCAATCTGGCCTGTCCTATTTATTATATATAAAACTTTATTGAGAATTCCGAGTATTTCGTAAAAAACGCGCTGTCTTATTTCTTCCTCATTAAAATATTTATTTTACGTCCGATACCTCGGGATACGGTATCCCGAGGTATCGGACATAACTCTATTTTCCAAAAGGACAATAAAAATGCGTAATCGATTTTCGTATTTGTTTTGGAAATTTTACTGTCAGGTTTTATTTACTATCGGTATTTACTCTCTCTCTCTCTATTTCACTGCAACAAACAATTTTAGTTTTCAAAAATTCGCTTTGTTTCTCCAATCAGATAAAACACTTATATCTCACTATGTAGGTTTAGGGTAGGTAAATAAATCGTTAATTAATCTTCATAATACCCTCATACATTATATACGTAGGTACAAAATTACATACCTTGATAGCTTCACTATGTGCATTAACTATTGTTACAAGATACAGGAAAACTGCTGTAAAGTAAAAAAAAAAACAATAGTTAAGAAATAAATAGGATTAAATAAAATATTTAGAAAAACCCTAGTCACCTATTATTATTATCATTTTTATGGTATGGCGTCATAATCTTAAATGTAAGAGTATGCTGAATTTTGACGGAAACATCGGAATCTTCTTACTGTGAAGAGATGTAGCCAATATTTTTCCTGATATAGGCAGTTGACCAATAAATATGAAATCCATATAAAGTTTATTGAAATAGTATTGATATAAAAATAATATACCAAACCTATTCACGAGAGATGTATTGTTGTAATGTAATTCATTTTATTTATTTTTAGCTGTTAATGTAAGTGTTGTACATATGTTTTGATATGAAAATATATTATAACTCGTGAAGTATGGCAGTCTGCTCGTCTTTCAAAAGCTAATAATTTCGTCAATTTTAAAGATATGTAAAAACAAATAGTATCGTTGAAATCAACGTTATACGTGAAATGTATTTCGCTATATGTTTGGTTGTGTTTGGCTAAAATAATCAGAAGAAATGAGGAAGAAGGTCAAAGTTAGCCATAAATTTATCGTGACTTGTTCGGACAAAATTATTCTATTATTAATATTCTAGTAATACAGTATCTATCGCTTGAAGTAGAAATTACATCAATTCTGAAGGAAGCCAACCTGGACCGAGTTCGAGCGCGCGCGGCGTGAAATATTTAAACACGCGGTGTCACCCGCTCCGGACTACTCTGGTACACGTCCCAAGAGACAAACTATGTTACACTCGTTTGTGCAAAGAGTCGACGAGTCCAACAATATGCATCAACTGGTGTCTAGACCCATAATTTAAGATATTTTCAAACATAAAATTTACGGGCACAGTGTACCTGTGCCTTTTCCATTTTTCTACTCCCATTTGGTAATTTGTTCAATGTGAAACCACAAACAACAACACAAAAGCACGATTCTGATAGTGCCTACACTTTTGGACAGGGAATCCTGTATGTAGATTGCAATTGTATTTTGGTGTCGGTGTCGATTGGTGCTGGTCGCGATGTCGGTTTCACCGTTTGCTTACCGTCCGTTCTGAATAGGAAGGCAGGGTGTCAAAAAATAAAAAGTGGTAAGGACCAAGATTCCGGAGATGACAATAAAAATAGGATCTTTAGGATGTACTAAATGAGATAAGTACATTTGCAAATGGCACTGCGCTTACTATTTGTTTCTGTAACAGGTTAAGTACAGAAGTTGGAAAAAGTTAAACTGCATATCAATTTCGTACATTAAGTCAGGTTTTTGCCATTTATGAAAGTTTGGTAAACGAAACTCACATTATCGATTGAAACATCCTCTTTTAATAGTTTTATTAAAAAGTGTATTAATTAAAGCTATATCTAGAGAAATATGGCGCGGTTACATGTTTTTTCGGGTTTGCCGGAAATACATTGACTATCTATGAGATCCGTACAATGGAGGGCAGAAAGTGGTTACCATTTGCAACTTACACAATCGCATATTTCTTTAAATCCACTGAATTTATTTAAATGTGCTTTCACTAGCTATTAGAACTAAATAGGTGGTGTAAGCTTATTTAGATTAAAAGAAATTATTTATTTGATCAACACTACAACACAGAGGTTCATAATATAGGTAAACTAAATAGGTATTTTAATCTATTCAATCAGTTCCACTCCGACCAACTATGGTCGGAGTTGAACACCTGTTTCAGAAAAAGAACCTCGCACAGAATTGAAAAAATCTAAATTTTAAATAATAGAACCTATAGTATAGATATATAACGGTAGGTACTTACCTACCTAAATATAATACTCGTAATGTTAAAATTAGTAGAATAATCCAGACGTTTCAGTCGAAAAATAGGTATACCTACAGCCAACATATCAGGTATACTGTTTGCGTTGTCGCACATGTCAGAAATCGAATTTCGAATGTCAAGAAATCATAACAACATCTTATTGTTACAAGGTATCCAGAGTATACCTTGTAGCAATAAGTTGTTGTTATGATGTGTTTTCCAGTGTACAGTCGACCACAGGTCAACTTAACCAAAACGTCAAAATTTGAAATTCTGAAGTGCACCATATTGCGCAGCCATAAGGTTGAATTTTAATTGAAGGTTTTTGACAGATGGTATACTTTAGCTAGTGGTCGACTGTACGTAATTAAAACATTATTTTGAACTTGAATTTTATAAAAATGTAGAATGTAGAATGTAGTAATAATGGCATGGAAAATGTGACAGTTTTAATAGTGCAATTTGTGATAGAGAACCATATAACGTATGTAATTCAATCACAGCGTACTTAATAACTATAAATCACATTTGAAAAGTGTACACCGTCGTACACTTTTTGATCGTTAGAAAATTTTGAGGTGCTTACTAGTATTTTTTTAGAACGCTCTTCTTTATCGTATTCCTCATTGCTGAGGGTCGTGACCATTCTAAGGAATTAATCACATAGAACGACTCTCGTTTGCCACCACCCCATGTGCTTTGAAAAAACTTAAAATAAAAAATAATAATTTAAATCCAAAATTTGGAGATGTGCACGTTTCAAAAAATGACTCATTTAAGGCCATCACGCATTGCAGCGACTCGACGTGAACCGAGACGAACTCAATTCAGAGCAAAGCATTGAAATGTGAACTTTATATCGTATTACATACAGTAGGTTTTTAAAATTCAAGTGAAGTAGATGTAGAAGAGTAGCCCACGCGTTGACAACTCATCGACGAGTACTTTACCTCCTACTTTTGAATTTTGAAAATTTTCTGTATGTAATACGATATAAAGCTCACATTTCAATGCTTTGCTCTGAGTTATGTTCGTACCGGGTTTGCGTCGAGTTGGTATATAATATGCGATGGCCATTATGTATTGAAATCCAAACAATGTTAAACAATGTTAAGTGCAATAAAGAGTCTAAACGCGAGTTGTGATACACGAGGGTTGACACGTAGTCTTACGCGCACGTGATACACACGATACTTTATGTAATTACTGTGAGGGAAAATAAAAATAATTAAGAAAAAAACACAATTTGATATCGCTTATTTAATGTGGCACTTATCGTACAGTTATGAAAAAGTCCACTTCCAGGTGTTACGTAAAAATATGAAATTCTGTTTCTATAGTGTTTTAAAATGTCAATGATCAAAACCATCGATGGCGGGTGTACTGTGTGTGTCGACTATAAGTGGCACAAGCAACGCCTCTCGACCTAATTTCCGACTGATCTTCCTCCGCCACCATAATGGAGACCATACCACTGGGTGAGATTTTTCACTGAATTATAACTTTTAAATTCATTAATATAAAATTGGTATGTAAGTAAGTAGGTACATATTATAGTCAGCATTCGAACTTGGCCAGATCCAGTTCAAGATTTTGAACCTGTTGAAGGGAACCTGTCGCTATAAGGTTTTGTTTTGATTCCCTGTTATTCGATGAATGTGTCAAATCAGTTTAAGAAATAAAGTAGTAAAGGGTGATGTGTTGTTACATCCCGATCGGGGGTCACACCCCCTCTCCCTCAACCGCCTCCCCAGCTCCCGAATGAAGCCTGAGCCTCTGAGCCCCAGGTGCCCGCAGTTTCGACGGCAATCGGTACGAAGTCGTACGCCGCCTCCAAATTTGCGTACTTGGCGTGCTTTAGCCCAGCCGCGGAACCGGCGCTGCGTTGGGTGCCTCTAAGGTGAGATGCCGCATACGTGCTGACGCATGTGGCATCCCAGATCAGGCAACGACCTTTCCGCCACCGATATTAATACAACATATATTTTCACTTGACATTAGATTAATATAATAGACATATTACATACTTGTAGTAAAGTAGTACGTAATTATTTGTAAATAATGTTACTATGAATATTTGACGTGTAATTATATTTACCAATAAACATGAATATTGTCCGAAGGAGCTTACACGTTGCCTGTACGATAATAAAATCATTCTTAATTTCAGTCATCGCAACGCTGTTAATGGTGGCGCATACGTACAATTCGTTGCCTATGGAAAAATTGGACGACATACTCGTTTATCCAGTAGAACCGACATCGGTGAGATTTGCATAAATTGTTTTAGAAGTTCAATTAGTTCTTGTTCTATTTTAAGAAGTTTTACGTAAATGCTTGAAGTATTCCAGCTCCAGTAAGTAGTTTTTGGTTGTTTTGCCAGACTGTTCGAAAGCGTGAAACCTCGCCAACTCGTAAGAATAAAGACAAGAGCTTTATAGAAGAAAAGTTGATACAACATACACAAGCCCTGGAGCATCTGGTGAAATTGGTTCAGTCTAACGAAGACATGACCAAATCCTTAATCGAAAACTTAAGCAAATATGCTGACCAGCCAAAATTACCTGAAAAAGTTGAGGTACATCATCAAAGTAGACGTAGTAATGACGAAAACGATCTTTCTATTGTGAGACTTGGCAAACAAATTCCCAAGTACGGAATGCTGATTAAAGACATGGTTTTGAAGCAAGTGCGAAATGATCCTGAACCAATGCCTATAGTGGAACAAGATGAAGAGCCAGTCGAAACAGAGGTAAGTGCGATGTGACTCTACTGAAGCGGTTTTCGAAAAAATCCAACTATAAGTAAAATATAAAACTAATCTTCCTACTTATAGTATTTTCAGAATTGATTGCAAAATAGATAACGTTTCAGATGACGATCATACACTTACCTTAGTATTAATATATCTTTGCCCATACAATTTGCTTAAGATAATAAAGTTATATGTATTCTAAGTACGACTTTGCTTTTAACTTTGCACAAATTTCAAAATATCTCATTTACTCGTACTCGTACTTACTTACATAATCATTGAAATAAATACCAAATTCTAAACATACCAACTATAATATGGTACCACCTCAACTCTTCCCGTGGGTGTCGTACGAGGCGACTAAGGGATTTTGTGGATACTATTCTATTTTTGAATACTATTCTACACCTAGTAGTCGGCGATATGCTCGCCACCTATCACGTTTGTCCACCAAATCTTACGGCGAAAAGTGGGAACTACCTATGATGAAGGTGGTTCCTCCGTCTACCCCCTCGCGGATTATGGACGTGAGAGCTATGCTATGGTTACAGTTTGGCAAAATAAGAGTCACACATACATTACACAAGAGATTTCCTTTCTTTACAGTTTCTGTCACGGCGCTCTTTCAACGAACCACCTAAGGTGATTCCGAGTCTACAAAATAAGAATGAGATTAGTCCTTGGTGTGCTGTAGCCATGCTGTGTCATAGGACAATAAAACCTGTTTGTGGATACGACGATAACTTCGGGTATGGAAAATTCGACGACATTTGCCATATGTTGCAAGTCAACTGCTATTGGAAGTACAGTAAGTTTATATTAATTTTCATTAATTATATTTTTGTGTTCATAATCAATGTTACGTTTAAACGTACAGTTTAAACACTTACACTATTTTATAGTTATTACACTTTTTTCTTTCAGATTTCGGGCTTGTGCCTAATTGCAGGCCAACTCTTTAAGCTTTAAGTAAGAACTAACAAGGAAAGTACCCCAAGTGTTGATTCATTTTAAGATATATTGCAGACCATTGAAAAAGAACCGACCCGTATTTATATTTAGTATGAAAAATCGCACTTCAAAGTTGTAGAATGTATGGGACATAATGAAATCAGTTTGGTACATGTTTCAGAATTGACTCCTCCGATTTGATTCATTTTTAACCCCCGACCGATCGAGGGAGGGCGTGTTTGTCTGTCGGCCTGTTTATCTGTATGTCTGTTTGTCTGTGGCATTATAACTTAACAACGGATGGACCAATTTGGACACGGTTTTTTAAATTAATATATGATTGTGTCGGGAGAGTAAAGGTCTGATAAAAATTGGACCAGTTCTAAGATCATGGAGTATCTTGGGATGTTGGAGTATGATGGGTTCTCTGGAACGGTAACAGCTAGGTGTTTCGATTTTGAGCTCAAATGTTTATGACCATGGCGACTTTCCCACTTCTGGAACCTTGAAGATCTGATGATTACCAGGAACAAGTAAGGGGAGTCTCCACAATGGTACGTCAGGGGTTTCTTAAATTTAGAATTATAAGATATAATTGCAGAGCATTGGAAAATAACCGACCTGTATTTTTTATCGGCCCTGATAAATATTTACTGGAGGAAATCACTGATTTCACTTTGTTCATAAATTTGAAAACTTTGAAGGCCGATTTCCCCTACTAACTGATAAAAAATGGGTCAGTTTACAATGCTCTGCAATACACGAGTATCTTAAATTAAATCAAATCGGAGCCGGACACTTGGGGTACCTTCCTTGTAAGTATCTATACTTACTACATTGATTTGGATATTTAGGTATTAATAGATGGAGTATCGGTTTGTATGTTATTGTACAGTATATTTATTTAGAAACGGTATGGAATATATTGTAAATATAGCGCATTTAGTGTTTATATAATAAATTTGTAGGATTATTCAGTGCAGTTATTTCTATGATAATTTATCCCACTCCACCGCTCAGTTCCTTTGGATTTGGACACACGCCTTCCTCCTCCTTGACGTGTCTGTAAACTGAAGAAACAATTTTAATTATTGACTGTTTATATTTGTGTTTCATTCTGGAATAAACCGCAGACTACATATTGTACCTATAGTGGAAGTTTAATTATGCAAGACGAGCGAAGGATTAATTGAGAATGAATATATCTTAAGTTATTTAATTATACATAAGCATAAATTAAATCACATCTCACCCATATTAAACTCGCAAGCGTATTCGTACATGTCGCAGAGGTCTAGGAACGTGCGCGCTTCGTTGACAGATTTGCCACAAACTATTATTGTGTCATGGAAACAAGTATATGCATGCTCGCATATTTTTTTCAATTCTCCCTGATAAAATACGTAATATTATTTATTTTAAAAATATAACTCACTTTAGTATGAATTTTTATTGAAGAACATTATTTTTACTCATTGTCGGTCAAATACTTGCTTGGATGTTTGACTTTTATAACAAAATAGTTGGTAAGTAACATCAACAAATAGTCTTTAAATCTACTTTCTAAATAATAATTCTTAATAGTTAACAAAAAGTAATTTGTGAACTTTTAAGAACTACAGCCGTTGAAAACAAAACGCGATAAGATGAAAAAAAGAACAAAGAAAAAGGAGAGACAAAAATTACTTACTAAATGAGATTTGTTGTCAACTAAATGGCAATGCAACCTGGATATTGGAAGCAAAATTACAAATAAAAACCAAAAATTTTCAAAGGGAACCATGGTAACAGGGTAACAAGATCCTTCCACTAACTTCGTTGGTTGAATAGTACGCTAGAATACAATACTCGTATCCTTACTGGAATACAATGAAAGGATGTTACTGCAACTATTCCCTTTACGAAGACGGTTTCACCAGAAAGACGTCATTGAATTTACGCTTGTTTATTGTGTTATAAACTGAAATGTTTGAGGAAATTGTGGCCTTTGTGCAGTTTAATGACGTAGTAATTATTATAGTTGATACCTACCTATCTATAGAGACCAGAGAACACAAATATTTATTTATTCTTTTACACTTTTGTGTACAGGTCAAATAAAAAATAAATATCATTCTTAACAATAAATATAACTCATGGTTCAAGTTATTCATGGTCGCACTATTTATAATGCCCGGGCAGTATAAATAATGACAAGTCGAATTGGGCAATATGTCACAGAAACTTGTGTATGCGAAACCGACTCGGATATTGTAGGTTATGTTAGGTTGCATTATGACAACCACGCAACGAGCCCCGCATAGCGGGGCGGGCTCCTTAGACTTATTAACGACACTTTGACCAGCCATAGTTATTATCTTATTGGCGCCTCATTTTGGGCATTATTCAAACTGTCTGGACATTATGAATAATGTCCTTTTATTCACTTGGTCCATTACATATACACTGTGTTGTTTTGGTTATGCATTGATTTCGACACTCTTTTAAATATGTTAAGTAAAAGCCACAGAAGTGTTAGTGCAAAATATTTACAAGATGTATCTGAGGATATGCATTAGCATATCCTCAGATACATCTTGTATAAAAAAGAAACCACGACACTTTGACCAGCCATAGTTATTATCATATTGTCGCCTCATTTTGGGCATTATTCAAACTGTCTGGACATTATGAATAATGTCCTTTTATTCACTTGGTCCATTACATATACACTGTGTTGTTTTGGTTATGCATTGATTTCGACACTCTTTTAAATATGTTAAGTAAAAGCCACAGAAGTGTTAGGCAAAGTTAATGCATATCCTCAGATACATCTTGTATAAAAAAGAAACCATGTCTATCTATATCTATGTCTGTCTATATGATATTCAATAAAGCTTCGGCGGCTGAACGAATCTGCACAAAATTTTGCACACGCATACCTAAGGACTCTAGTAGGTCAAAGAGAGGTTACTTTTCACCTTTGAAAATATTCCTTTCCTTTGGGAAATTTCGAAAACCATGACGTCAACGCGGGTGAAGCCGCCGCCAAAAGCTAGTTTAGTATATACCTTACTATAATCTATTTTGTTTTCCATCGATTCTTAACGAGCTACCTAACTACATACCTATTATTTTTCGTTTCCATGGAGATCATTGGAATACTCTATAAAATGTTCGCAATATTAAAACAATTCAAAATATTGAGAGCATGAAAGTCTTTGACAAGCCTTTTACAATCAAATCGCTTTTGGCTATGGCTTCTATTTGTTCTTCTAATTTATTCCATCATTTTATTTGTAAGGAAATCGAAATGGTGTAAGTAAATAATAATAATGTGTCTGTCTTTTGTGCAAGGAATTCTAGTTTCAATTCGTGATCGAGAAGGTGCCTGAAAGTATATTTTAAAATACAGATTCTTTTACCGCGTATCGCTGTCTCCGGATGGACTCGTGGCGTCGCAAAAACCAATATAATACTTACGTCTTTCTTATGGAAGTAATAATGTTCATTTTTTCTCTTATTACTTTTATGGTCTTCTTTATTTTCATTTTATGAACTAACATGTCACAGAGAGTGTCTTTGTTTTTCTTTTAATAAATGCTATTTTGTACTTTTAAGTAAGTTGAGGAGCTCGTAGCCTTCGTAGTCCGAAAGTGATCGTGCAGGTTCAGCGACGTTGGCGCGGTCGGTACCTGGATGGGTGACCGCTAGTGGCATATTTCATCTGAGCTCCTCCGTGCCTCGGAGAGCACGTCAAGCAGTCGGTCCCGGTTGTTGTCCTTCGACAGCAGTCCTTAAGCCATGTCAGAGGCCTATAGGCGGCCTGAACAACTCTGACAAATAGGTTGGCCACTAACCATACGATAAGCAAGCAAGTAGGTACTTACTCACAGTAATAATTTATAAGAAAATGGAATATTTTCTGTCATTTCGCAGTTTTTCCGTAATTTCATGTACGAATTTACGCCTAAATATTTAACAGCTGCACTCTACACTCGTAGTGGGATAAGCCCTTTGCAAACAGCGTGTCTTCTAGCAAAACCACATTCATTTACTACCTGTAAAATATAGTAGTGGCTAGTACGAATACACCGTTGCGAACTTTTAAAGCTCGCTTTGAGTCATGATACAATGTAGGACATTCAGCGCTGCCGTGTCAGGCCAATCTCGTGCAACTTAAAAAAATGCGTTTTGAGATAATTGAGTTTGAAGTTTTGGATAGACAAATTAGCCTATAGAGTTAATTATAACTTTTATAGTATATCTTTGTATGAAAAAAGGTTACAAAAATATTCAGGCATAAAGGGTCTTTTAAAATCCGCAGAAATAAATAATATTTTGCGTTTTATTCGAATAAAAGTAGTTGGGCATAACCACTGTTTCATACAAATGTGGCCACGCCGCATGTTGTAACTTAACTTACAACAGTTTGCCGCTATCAGACAGGACGCGGTAAGTATGCGGTCCATCTCATGTAGGTGCTAGATGCATGAGATTGGTGTGACAGGGAGAATTTAATATTTGTTTTTAAGGTAATTTTAATTTGTCAATAGGTAAGGTACTGTAGTGTAGTGGTATAAACAAATTCAGAGCCTATAACGATATCAAGTTACCATACACCTGGACTCGTCGGTAGAATTAGGTTTATTAACAATATTAGTAAAATAAAAACCCGTGTTTGAAGTAATTTTAACTCTAATTCTCTTTATGAGCAAGGGGCTAAACAATATAACAATTAAAATTAGGTAGGTGGCAATAATTTTGAATACAAATGTAATTATCATTATATTTTGACTGTTGGAACTAAAAGATACTAACTACATACTTAGTAGAAACATAATAAAAAATTCGAACGTAACTAAGACTAAATAGAATACACAATAATAAATGATATTAGGAGATTACAATTAAAAAAATTAAAAAATAAACAATAAAAAAAAATTAAAAAATATATATATTTTAAAATCGTAACCGTAAATTATAAATAATTTTGACAGTCTTTTAAAAAAAAATTCATCAGATGCTGCCACTATATCGTCAGTAACATGACATAGTGCAGTGCCTAGTGCTGTGACCGGCCCGAAATCCTGACTGAATATGCGGGAGAATGTTATATTTTTCCACGAAATTCATGAGCTGATGCTGTACAACCGTTCTATTATTTTTGAGAGGCATGGGAGTAAACTTATTTGATTGCTTGTTTGATTCATCAGCTTTTATTATGTCCTCGCTGTTTGACTGACTCTTTCACTTTTTCTGTTGCCCTTTAGATTGATTAGATTGCTTGTTTGATTCATCAGCTTTTATTTTGTCCTCGCTGTTTGACTGACTCTTTCACTTTTTCTGTTGCCCTTTAGATTGATCAGATTGCTTCCTTGATTCATCAGCTTTTATTTTGTCCTCGCTGTTTGACTGACTCATTCTCTTTTTCTGTTGCCCTTTAGATTGATCAGATTGCTTCCTTGATTCATCAGCTTTTATTTTGTCCTCGCTGTTTTTACTGACTCTTTCTCTTTTTCTGTTGCCCTTTAGATTGATCAGATTGCTTCCTTGATTCATCAGCTTTTATTTTGTCCTCGCTGTTTGACTGACTCTTTCTCTTTTTCTGTTGCCCTTTAGATTGATCAGATTGCTTCCTTGATTCATCAGCTTTTATTTTGTCCTCGCTGTTTCTACTGACTCTTTCTCTTTTTCTGTTGCCCTTTAGATTGATTAGATTGCTTCCTTGATTCATTAGCTTTTATTTTGTCCTCGCTGTTTGACTGACTCTTTCTCTTTTTCTGTTGCCCTTTAGATTGATTAGATTGCTTGTTTTATTCATCAGCTTTTATTTTGTCCTCGCTGTTTGACTGACACTTTCTCTTTTTCTGTTGCCCTTTAGATTGATTAGATTGCTTGTTTGATTCATCAGCTTTTATTTTGTCTTCGCTGTGTGACTGACTCTTTCTCTTTTTCTGTTGCCCTTTAGATTGATCAGATTGCTTGTTTGATTCATCAGCTTTTATTTTGTCTTCGCTGTGTGACTGACTCTTTCTCTTTTTCTGTTGCCCTTTAGATTGATCAGATTGCTTGTTTGATTCATCAGCTTTTATTTTGTCTTCGCTGTTTGACTGACTCTTTCTCTTTTTCTGTTGCCCTTTAGATTGATCAGATAGCTTGTTTTATTCATCAGCTTTTATTTTGTCCTCGCTGTTTGACTGACACTTTCTCTTTTTCTGTTGCCCTTTAGATTGATCAGATTGCTTGTTTGATTCATCAGCTTTTATTTTGTCTTCGCTGTTTGACTGACTCTTTCTCTTTTTCTGTTGCCCTTTAGATTGATTAGATTGCTTGTTTGATTCATCAGCTTTTATTTTGTCCTCGCTGTTTGACTGACTCTTTCACTTTTTCTGTTGCCTTTTAGATTGATTAGATTGCTTGTTTGAATCATCAGCTTTTATTTTGTCTTCGCTGTTTGACTGACTCTTTCTCTTTTTCTGTTGCCCTTTAGATTGATTAGATTGCTTGTTTTATTCATCAGCTTTTATTTTGTCTTCACTGTTTGACTGACTCTTTCTCTTTTTCTGTTGCCCTTTAGATTGATTAGATTGCTTGTTTGATTCATCAGCTTTTATTTTGTCCTCGCTGTTTGACTGACTCTTTCACTTTTTCTGTTGCCTTTTAGATTGATTAGATTGCTTGTTTGAATCATCAGCTTTTATTTTGTCTTCGCTGTTTGACTGACTCTTTCTCTTTTTCTGTTGCCCTTTAGATTGATTAGATTGCTTGTTTTATTCATCAGCTTTTATTTTGTCTTCACTGTTTGACTGACTCTTTCTCTTTTTCTGTTGCCCTTTAGATTGATTAGATTGCTTGTTTAATTCATCAGCTTTTATTTTGTCTTCGCTGTTTGACTGACTCTTTCTCTTTTTCTGTTGCCCTTTAGATTGATTAGATTGCTTGTTTGAATCATCAGCTTTTATTTTGTCCTCGCTGTTTGACTGACTCTTTCTCTTTTCTGTTGCCCTTTAGATTGATTAGATTGCTTGCTTGATTCATCAGCTTTTATTTTGTCTTCGCTGTTTGACTGACTCTTTCTCTTTTTCTGTTGCCCTTTAGATTGATTAGATTGCTTGTTTTATTCATCAGCTTTTATTTTGTCTTCGCTGTTTGACTGACTCTTTCACTTTTTCTGTTGCCCTTTAGATTGATTAGATTGCTTGTTTTATTCATCAGCTTTTATTTTGACTTCGCTGTGTGACTTTTTTCTTTTTTTCTTGTCCTTTAGATTCATCAGATTGCTTGCGTGATTCATTTGCTTGTATTTCGTCTTTGCTAACTGACTTGACCTTTTTCTTTTCCTGTTTTTCTTTAGATTCACGTATTTGTATTCCTTCCTGGCTCTTTGAGCGACTGTTTTTTTTCTGTTTCTCTTTAGAATTACTAGTTTGCCTAATTGATTCATCTGCTGGTATTTCTTTCTTGCGTGTGAGCAAACATATTCAAATATCGATATTTTATTAAATAGTGTAGGACTACATAAAGGAATTCTAGCCAGTTCAGCTATAAAAATTAAAAAAACGGTTTAAAATTTGAACTTCTTCCAAACATATCTCTTCTACCTCCGACTCCGGTTCCGAATCCGGTTCCGACTCCGATAAATCAAATTTAAAACCCTCGGTTTCGACTCCGGTTCCGGTAAAACCACCTCCGTAACATCCCTACTTGAAAGTGCGCGGGAATATATTTAAGAGCGGCGATCTATTTACCAACGAAGTGGTCATGCGTATCTATTGTAACTAATGTTAACTGTTATAGCCCGCGTCCGCGGCATCTCGCCACCGCAACGCACATCTATGGCAACTTAAGTTGCACGAGTAAGGTGTGATTGCGCTGGCCAATGTCGGAGTTACATGACTTTGACAATTGAAGTTCCTCAACAATGAAGCAAAATTTTAAAAAAGGGGGTTTAGTATAATGTGTAGAGGGGTTAAAAAACACGATTCGCACTGGCTAGACGTAACTCGTGTAACTTAAAATAACAGAGATTGGCCTGACACGGCAGAGCGGTAACTTCACTACTATCACAGAGATATAACTTTAGTTAACTAACTACGCGGTTATTCATACGTCTCGTCACTACGTCGCGAAGAACAACTTTTTGAAATGTCATAATATGTAAAGCACGGTTGATAGCGTTGATAACAGTTGCGTGTCCCGTTTTTGAAATACCAGCTTTTAAATGTCCCTTTTGAATGTTCGCTAGTGAAATTCCAGAGAATGTGCTATGGACTCAGTAGGTGTATATAAGAGCGTCGACAAAAACACACTGAAATAAAACAAAGAACTATGTATTCTACTCATAAAATATTTTAATTTGATATACATACAAGAGCCTTAAATAGTAGTATAATACATTGATGAATTTTAAAGTAAATTTTGAGGATAACAATTTAATCATCGTAGTAATTGTTGGTGGGACGCCGGGACACAGTTAGCACTGACTTGTCTTCTGGACATTGAGTCTGTTTGTAATCTGTAAATATAAAAAAATATGTATACGATCTGTTGAATCGTAGTTAAGTTTTAGTTGTCAGTAGAGTTCCGTAAAACAGGGAATAGAGAGCCGAGTAATAACTAATCTAATAACCACCTAGAAAATTGTTAATTATATATTATTTACCATATGTCTATGCAGAGTTCTTACCACTTAAGTATTTCTGCTGCGCAGTAGCTATAAGAAAGCTGGCGTAATCACCGGTATGATTTAGCGTAATAAGAGGCACTCTATCGAAACCTTCATGGTTTGCAGCGCGCCGAATACCCTATAATAGCAAGTTATAGTGATGTGAGATGTCCGTAGGTGATGGTGTGGTCATCATCACCATCATCATCATCAGCAGACGAGCAAACCGGCCACCTGATGGTAAGTGGTCTTACCATCAGGTGGCCGGTTTGCTCGTCTGCTTCCCTAATTTTATAACTGGGACTAGGGGCCACTTAAAAATATCTTTAGTTCATTTAATTAAACGTACGTTTAGTATAATATGCTAAATAAAGCTACTGCTATATCCCCAAGTTCTATTAACTTGAGGGTTAGGTTAGGTTGAAGGGCTCCTGTTTCCGCATTGACACACAAGTGGTCCTTTATGCGTGCAGGTATGTTGATTGACTAGATTTCTAGTCAACCCAGCTCCGCCCTGAAGCTCTGAAGTCACTTAGGACATTTACAGGCTTCGCGAAGCGTCCTTGGTTCACCAAGGAATAGTGCCCGTCAGTCTGCCACTGCCGAACAGTGTAACACTGCATTAGCGGCCGTTTAAAAAACTCGGGGGTTAAAAAGTAAGGAATAAAAATATGTCATCTAACTCCGTCTCCGGATGCAGTTGAAGTCGAACATATCGCAGAGGTCCCGGAAGCCCATGACGTCACCAGCGTGGCTGATGCCACAGATCGGCACGCGGTCGTGGTTGCACACTTTCGCCATGCTGCACCACTTGGCTCCCATCTGCCGCATACCAATGCTGCTATTAGTCAATTAATATCACAACGCACAAGAAGACCACATAATCAAAAAGCCATTAAAACAAAAGAAGTTCGCTGCCTACGAGCTTACGGTCGCTGTCTACTATCCCCTGCATAAATAAAATTAATAATGAAACATGAATTTTAAAATTTCGAATTCTCTCTTTCAAATGTTGCCTGTTTCATGCACAAGTAACAAGTTACTTTTTTATGTATAGGCATTTGTCGATTGAAAACCAACAATTGATAAAAATCATTTTTTTAGGATAGAAAAAGGTGATGGCAAATTAGGTGAATATTGCGACCAAGTAAAGATTAAAGTGAGAAAAACATGAAAGAAAGGGGAGCGAGACTATTATCCAAAGAAGAAAACATAAAAAATGAAAATGGAAAAATATAGAAAGTTCCATTACTTTTTTTACCTTCCTCCCCATGGCAATATCTTCACTGTCGCGATCTAACGGAGGACCGTGGGCGCATACTATTGATAAAGCGTAGCAGACAAGCAGAAATGCTGAAAATAAATCTAATATTATACCACGTATGGACAAGTATCGTCATTCATTTTAGTTATTAAAAGTTATCAAAAGCCTCAGGTTAAAGATTTTATTCCCTTGCTATTCCATATTTCTATACTTAAAATGATTTATTACGATTCGGTACTACTACTAAGACTCTCTTACTTGAAAAATAAGACACTTACCTACTGCATGACGTAAAATACTAGTATGAAGATGATTACAGTGAATAGTAAATTATACTGTTATGTAACGATAGTGTGGCTTTGAATATCGTTACTACCACTTCATCTGTCATATTCCGCATCATTACGAAAGCTTTGACCTACATTCAACAACAATTTCTACGACTAAGGGTCATAATGGATACTATACTACACCTAGTGGACTGCGATATGCTCGCCACCTATCACGTTTGTCCACCAAATCTTACGGCGAAAAGTAGGAACTACCTATGATGAAGGTGGTTTCCTCTGTCTACCCTCTCGGGGATTATGGACGGGAAAGTTATGCTATATATATTCTTAAACATAATTATTAATAAATATGTTTACCTGACATTGCTGACATTATTTCGATTTCGTTTAACTTAGACCGATGCAAGATTACGAGTGACACTCCGGCCTGTGTTTCGCTTTAGTTAGACTCTGTTGACATTTTATCAGCTATTGTCTATCCTTACTAAAACATCCTGTTCCACTATTCTCTGGAATCTCTTGCAATGTTGTTAGGAATACGTATAAACATTAATACAATGCTCTGTTGCTTTAAAACTAAATTAGTGGAACATGACTACATTTATGTTTTGAAACTGTTTTAAACTCTGAAAAGATTAACATTCGTGTTATTAACTTGACATTTTATGGGATGCTGAAATATTTATAAATAGGTAGGTAAATCATTAACTATTCATGTAGAAAATTATAACTGACGGTACGCCCGCGTTCAGAACTTTACATGCGCGTGGGCGACCTCATTACAATTTCACAATGTCAATAGTTGTTCGCGAGCAAAATCATCCCATGCATAAAATAATAATGGAAAATATCATGTATTCAAATAATACTAAATATTTACTGTCGTCCACATTCTCGATTTGGATTATTTATATAGGAAGGTTTAAAAAATAATAAATATCAATGCCGACATTTTTGTGATCAAGTAGATTATATTTGTCGGAAACATTCCTCCAGTTTCCGAGAAATCCACAGAAATCAAATAGAGGAGGAGGAAGTACATTATATTATTACCTCTGTAGAGAAATCTAAGTAAACCGAGAAGTTCTTAGTAGCATATAGAAAACCTATTATGTTGTTTGTGAAATAAATCAATAACTTACTTAGGTATTTTAGTGTTATTTTAATAATCCCTTCTTTATTAAATAAACATTTACCTTTTACTTAAATAGATATACATATTAGTATTAAAAAATATAAGTTTGCGTTTTACTATTAGAATATAGTCTAGGTTTAGACAATTTACACATATTATAAGTCAATGTTTTTTATTGCAGATATTCTTTTGAAGTTTTGCATAAACCCACCGATAACTTGTGTTAGTGAATTTAATCATTATTAAATTAGCAATCACAAGCCTTAAGGTGTCATAAAGGAAACGTATTTGAATAACACCTAAAGTTGGTCGCTTTTAAATTGTATTTTTTAATTTAACGAAGACATCTCTGATAATTCAACAATAATAGTACCTATTACATAAAATTAATACTAACTAGTTTTATATTCACAGTTAAACTCCAACAAGTCGCACTTGTCTAGAAACCATCTCACTTCTTTGGTGGACGGCACCATGCCACATTCTCGCTGCTTGCTGTGTCTACATACAAGCGCATCTATGCAGGTCGACTGGAAAGTGGATCATTGTGTGAAAATTATAACAGTACACGAATAAATTAATAGTATAATAATTTAAAACGTCCAAATACTTAAGCATAAGTACTTTTTTCTTCTTCCTACCCTCGGTGGTTAAGACATGAACCAAAATAATTGCAGATACCAACGTAATATAAACTGGTTTGAACATAAAGCTACTTAGGTGTGGGATTTCAGAACAATTTTATTTCAAGGTGTATTGAATGAAGCAAAGTAGGTATAAGTTATGGGTTTCCACATTGCCAAGAATTTAATTTTAAGATAAGTGTTAAGGCTTGTTTTATAGGTGTTCCACAGTTGTATTACTATACGTGCAAATACGATTAGAAATAGAACCACTTGTAATCGATACAATATTTTTCTCGATGAAACTTGAAATTTTTTAATTATTCAATTCAAACTTTGAATCACATAAATATGAGTTTTTTAAGGATACCTTTAGGTAAGTGTAAGGTAAGAGTTTAGTTTTAAAATACAGAGCCATTTGTGGTTTGATTAATTATTGTTATATATTTCAGGAATATTTACGTTATTTTGCATTTTCTGCTTCTCGGAAGTAGCGTCCAAGAAGGTTAGTATACTTAACTATACTAAAGTAAGCAAACGAAGTGACGAGTTTGAATCCCGAAGATGAGAGGTTCTAGGGCCCGAGTTTAAAATTTTCGTGCCTTTACGCACGTGTGCGACAATGATTATCATCACACCTGGCGAGTAAACACATTACTAATTATTGTTGTAGTTAAAAGCAAAAGTAAAATAAATAACACTAAAATAAATGCTTAAGCTAAAATTACAAAATACCTAACTATTTTACAAATAAAATACCTGACCCAGGTCGCTCCCTGCAGGGAGTGTCCCGAGGAGGCTGGCGGCGTTGCCCCGCTGTATAGCGAGGCTTATACGCTGAGCAAAGTAAATTGCATTTTATAAAACATTTTTAAATATCTCTTCTTTATTTAATAAATACGGTAATCTCTATTGAACACCTCTATCTGATACTTTATTTTATTGCAATGGTGACTTCTGTTGGGGTTAAATGATCTATGTCGCAGTAATTTGAATTATAATAAGTGTAAAACGAGTAAAGGCACTATAGTGCTGTACGAGTAATTTTCGAACAGCTACGCATATACGAAAATTTGCAGTTTAAGAGGTGTGATGAAAAGTAAAACCTGCTTATACGTATAAAAGAGCCTCCTAAACTTATAATTTTTTTTCTCTGTGATATTTGTACTTGTTTATTCTTTACATACCTACAGATAATAAGTACTTACATAAATATTAGAACTGTGTTTAATTTTATGGATAAGTAACATTCGATATTATTCAGCACCGGTTAAATAAATACCTTGTACTTTGTACATTTTAATTTTAATTTATTCACCATAAGGTCTGGCAAATTATTTTCTGTTGTAGGTGTGCTATCACGCCAAGACTTGCATCCACAGCGCTAAGGAGAAATGTGGTGTGGACAAAAAGGGTCATGTTCGGAGATTCCTGGACTCGTGTGATATTCTAGAGTACAACTGTTTGAAAGGATCTGGTAATATTTAAAACAAAATTAGAAATAAAGATAGAAACGAAAGTTATGCGGCTGTGAGACAATTTACTTGCTTCGTGAGACGTCGGTTATAGATATATAGCTTCCATATCTGTGTAATATACGAGTATTTATGCACTAAGTAGGTATATGACTCGTCGAACGAAGTAAGTACCTAAATATCAAAGTAGGCGAATAAGTAATCGGGTATCGGACCCGTCCCATATGTTTCCACCCGACTAATTTAGGTTCATATTTCATAAAAATATAACTCTGAAAGACAATTCACCCCTTCGGTTTATAGTAATTTCGAAGTTACGAATTCTGTACTTGAACATCACTTATTATTTCAGAATACGTCAAAACAGAATTTTCGAAATGCAATCACTTACCACCGATAGAAAATAATGAGAAGGTAGATACTACACGACACCGACCAACAAGAATACAGAAATAAATGCCAAAGAGAAAACTTCACGGGTTACCCAGGAGACTAGGCAGCGGGAAAGCAGAGAAATGCATTCACCTGAATAAAGCTTATTTTAACACCTCTTACCTCCTACACTTTGACTTTTATTTAACACCTCTTACCTCCTACACTTTTCCTACTTTTCTATGTAAGTAGTTAGTAGAAAACATTTTCAAAGGAAAATCCTATTGTTAAGAAGGCTTTGGGTCAGGTATTTTCTTAACAATAGGATAATAAAACGACGAGAATTTGCTTTCCGTACCTAACTTACTGAAATGAAACCTTAAAAAAATTCTAAAGGAATAATATCAATGAATATAAAGGAACATAATTATAAACCTGATATTCCGGATATCAATATTGATGCACCCTTCTAATACAAGAGACTCCTTAGGGTCAAATATAGATCAAGTTTTTCGTCCAGATCTGATTGAGTCACGTGAAAAAAATATTCTAGGCAGCTACTCTCTTTTATATGAAAAATTGTTTATGAAAATAATGAAAGACTGCCTGAAGCTTCACTTTATTCCCGGATAGTCGCAAAAAAACCGTCCAAATTAAATTTCACGAATTCGTACGTTGTTGCTTAAAATGAGGACGAGATGAGAATTTCAGTGTTTGTAAAAACTGTGTTCAAACTATAAAAAGATTAGTGACATTTATTCTAGAGTTATGAACTTATGAATTACTTAGAAGAGGCCGATTACAATTTTAATAGCGGTTAATTTCTCGGCACACTTCTTACCATTATCTGATGGTGTGGCATAAGTAAGTTTATTTTTTCTGTGATGGTTGTATTAATCTTTTTGAGGCACATCCTGGCAAGTATGCTGTGACGAATGATTACTGGTGTTGGAGATCAAAGTATTGCCGTACATTTGGGGACCCTATCTGTGGCTATGATGGACGCCTGTTAGTCAAGATCAAATTCAAGAGCGAATGCAATTTGATCAAACACAATTGTCGGACCAAAAACGGTAAGGATTCGACGACCTCCTCCTGATATACTCGTACATACATATTATAATCATTTATTGTCAGTATGTACGGTACTTGTAGACGTAAATTGCCAGCACGTTTTCCTGTCCTTGTTACCCATGACAGACAATAAAGTAATAATAATAGTATTGTTATTTCAGATCAATTACCTAAAATCATAATTGGTCTGAGATTGTCATTAAGCTTATAGTATAGCATTGTACCAACATTGTAGAATAGAATAGAATAACGTTTATTTGCTGTCTGCAGCAAACACGCAATACCATACCATACCATATTGTACCATACCATACTTTAGTATAAGCTACTATTTCTAATGATACAGGTAGATATCTCGTAAATAGTGCATTGCCTACTTAATTCGACTGTATGTTGTAGGTATGAATATTAGCAAAATATGAAATTCATTTTATATATTCGGCTATAAATACTCGTAAATAAAACTTGAAGTTAGAAGTATGAACAACGGTATTGTATTATTTTTCAGATTTCAGAGTGATCCCCGATAAGAAATGTAAAACATTCAAGCCACGAAAACGTAAATCTACAACAACGGCAACTACCAATGAAATACTTTTCATTACGGTCGAATAAATTTCAGATGCATGAAATTGTCTTTAATTTACTCACTTAATTAGAAAACTTAAGAGAAGTGCATTTACTAGTTTTAATAGGATACAGGCAAGGAACATGGCATTTGAAAACTACTGTATTTTTTCTGGTAAATACACCTACAATATATTTTTTATAGATATACAAAATGTACGAGTAAACATTAAATAAACAACTTGCTTTCAGTTTTATTCATGTCATCGGCCACCATTATGAATAGTGTCCCTCAAGGCGTAAGTTATCTATCTTTGAATCGTAATTTTGGTATTACAGCCCTTCTTTATCTATACCGTTAATATACACAATCATAAAAGAAAAATGGTTGCGTTATTTTACCTTTTCAGTATTATGATCAGAGAGATATCTTGAAACACAAAAACTTCGCAGCATTCTACTGTCAAAAGTTTGAGCACTGTTCACATGGGGGAAATAAGGTGTGCGGATTCGATGACGAAGCTTCTTTTCTGGCTGAATTTGAGGACCTGTGCACATTTTACAAAGCGAACTGCGCCGGAACAAAAGGAAGTATGTTTTAGCTGTGTCCTCTGGATCTTGTTACTTTGCGATTATGAATGAAATGATCGATCATAGACAACGTGGTCTAATTTTGAAACACTGTATCGCTATAGGGCTATACCATAAATATTTTATGTATCTCCAATGGACGAAAGAAAAAAATAGTAGTTTTTTTTTTGATAGGACGTGCGTTCCTTCCTTTATGGGTTGCTTTAAAAATCATGGAAACTTTTTATTCACAAACAATTGCACAGAAAAACTATTTACGAGTATTTACTCGTAAGTCTGATAATTAAATTATACATTCGCTAATGTGTATCAGTTGCATAACAAATTTGTATATTTTACTTGGTATTTTGTGCAAAATAGTCGGTATTGTTTCATAACCTTTTACTAGATAACATAAATTTAGTCGTAAACTTTAGCACAGAGTACTATAAAAAAATACATTTAATCTTAAACTTTAGCACAGAGTACTTAGTAAATTTACTTAGTAATCCAACCTTTCTACTTACTTAAACTTAAATAGGAGTAAATAGAAATTGCAAGGTGAAATAATACAAATAATGCATTTTGTTTCAGTGTTCTTCCTTGTCGACAATGTAGTATGTGAAGTGAAGAAAACTTACATGCATGAACACGGCAATGAAACATTTGAATGGGTTCACCTGATAAACACGACCATAGCACCTCCACAGAATACGTCAACTCTGTCCACTTCTACCAGATCAGATATTAGTAGACCTAAACGAGGCAAAATCATCCGTCCCAAAAAGTTCAGTAAAATTAGTTTTATATAATATGAAGAATTTTGTTATTAATAAGTAAAGGTAGGTATACTTAGGCCAAACTTGAGTAAAGTCGACATTGCTACTTAAAATTATTATTAACTAAAAAACCAACCAGAAAAAAGGCTAAAGAAAATCTCCGGTGATGGTCTCCATCAATGTCTGATGACTTCCTTTCCTGAATAGGTTTTCTAGAGCAAAGTCGTTTTTTCATTACCTACGGCGCCTTAGGTTTACCAGAGAGCAACACTGGATTACTTCAACTTTGCATTCTGTAAAAACCCAGATTCAGAAATAATTTTGTTTTTAGAAATAAATATCTTCATTTCACGACGGTATTTGTTAGTTATTTGTGGCTTGTCTGGTTTGAAAAGAAATAGAATCTCGATTTGTTTATCGACTGAATGGTCGCTAAAATTAGTAACAGGAAGCGCTCGAGAATAGATCGCTGAGACACTTTCCATTAAGGCATGTGTCAAAATTCACCTTTCGCCATATCTGCGGTTAAAGCTTTTTAATATTCACGGTTCACGTAATTAAATGCCTTGGATAAATCATAGAAGATCCCATTAGAGCCATGGGACACACCTTGTAATCCCAACCGCATAAACATACAACATTTTTTTTTCATCTACATGAATAATAATTATGGGGTTGGTCCATCTAGTTCTACTATTAGTTCTACGATAACACAAAATGTTGCATTATGTAAAATGTATATAATACTTACATGTTACAATGTGTATGTGACAATGTACTTAATTATTGTACTGCAACAGCGACAGAAGCACGCGGCAATTGATTCTGAAGGCTGAATTAATTATTAAGTTTGTGTATTCGTGCAACAGACTTTAATGAACATTAAACCTATGCAGTTTGTAATTGAATTTCATTTAGGTGTTATTGTTTTACCAGCCTGGCATTATTATTGGAATAATGAAATCAAAGGTAAGTTTATTTCTCTATAACAAAATACACTGGGATTTCGTAATTATTTTAGAGTACATTTTTCAGTTTGCTCATATTTTGCTCATTTAAATATATATCAAATAAACTTGATGAATGTTACAGCATCAAATTTTTTACCAGCCTATAAATCGTCCAACTGCTGGGCAAAGGCATCCCCTCGTTTTTTCCACTCCAACCTATTCTCGGCGTCCTTTTGCCACCCCGGCATCGAGGCAGCCCAGGCGAAGGTGGAAAGACGAGCTTGACACCTTCCATCAGGGACAGCAACAATTAAACTTTTTAATTTGTCGAACCATACAATAGCCGTAGAGCAGTGCCGATGCTAGGCTAATAATCATGGCATGTAATTGATTTCCATTACCGTAGGATTTTTTTCTAATCACTCATGTTAATGCGCCGCACGTAAATTGAGCAAATTGATATTGATCGTCAGGTGAAACGGTATTTCTAACATTTAGTTATTACACAAATGTTATTTGAATGTAATGAATCCAGTTATAATTTTAGGTAACTATCTCAATTTATTTTATGTATTTTAGTGTTATTTTAGTATTACTTTATTTTGAATAAACTCACGACTACTCATTTATTTTATTCATAAAGGAACATTTAAAAATTTATATACTAAGTTTTGTTTGAATCGTAATTTTTTTTTAGTTTTGTATATTGTACCTTGTTGTCACTTATTAAGAAGACATGGATTACATGTAAGTACATATTAATGTTTATTATAAATATTATAATTGTAATACGAACTCATAAGACTAAATAACAGTACTTTAGTATATATAGCACTTTGTGATAATAGTAAATAATAATAAAATAATATCCTTATGTATTTATGTTTTATTGTTTGACTATTGTAATTTCACTCAACAGGTTTACCGTCCATGATAATATTATTATAAATATTGTATCTATAAAATAAACTTTTCACTGCTATAATAAATACATAGATTAATACTTTATTGCAGACAAGAAATTTACATAGGGAATAAATGTACAAAATGTGTAAAATAATACATAAGTGTAATCTGTAAGTGGAATGGAACAGCCTGCCGCCGTCTGTATTTCCCGAAACCTACAACCTTGGGATCTTCAAGGCCAGAGTGAATAGGCATTTACTGGACCCGCATGCTCCATCGTCGACCTCATCGTCGCTTACCATCAGGCGAGATCGAGGTCAAATGCGGGTTTAGAAGTAAATAAAAATATATATCTCATTTTACAGAATTGGCCTACAGAATTAACATCAAACCGTAACAATACAGAGGAAAATCTTTTCGCCGCATTCTATTGCGATAGGTTGAAAACTTGTAAAATAGGAGACCCAGTTTGTGCATTTGAAGCACATCAAATTGTGTACGTGTGGTTTGAGCACAAGTGTCTTTTTAATAAATTCAACTGTGAGGAACGTGGAGGTTAGTATAAAATAACTTATAAAAGACTTCTTTTTTTTAGAGTGTTTAACGTAGAGTACATGATATTGTTAAAGATTTATTCAAGATGGTAAATATTTGATAACTACAAGAACATTCCAATCTCGTACTCATAGTTTATTAGAAAGTTGGTTGGGGGCTAGATACAAATTTTTTTGGCAGGCTGTAACAAGCCCGAACAAGCTCTTATATAATAATCGTCTGAAGTATAATATTTGGGGCATCAAGCACTATTTAAGTAGAGCCTTAAGGGTCTCTGTACTTCCAGGAAATGGGGAGGAAGGTGAGGGGGCGTAGTTGTATCCGATTTTGCCTTGTATCTATTACGAACAGCGTACTATATATAGGTACATTAAGAATGATTAATTAATTAACTCTAAATAATTCATCTACGAACATGTTTTAAAATTCTCAGTTTTCACAAGAGTTGAGATAAACCACTGTCATCCTGAGACGATATTCATTGACAGCAATTTTAAGGGCGTCTTCAACGTAACAGATATATACAACAACACTATGAAGGAAAGTCTACACAAAGAATCGTCGGTATCGATGCAGGTTGTATTCAAAGCATTTGGATATCTAATAAATATGATGTTTCAATATCAAGTTGTTTATTTATTTACCAGCAGCGATCTAAACATATGCTATACACAATATGCTAGTTCATACATAATCTTACCAAAAAAATCGCTCAAAAAGAATAAATCGAATGAAGGAAGTACCACAGAATAACTAATAGTACTACGAAGTATGTACTAAGAACTAGAATTGAATCGCGAATGAAGGCCAATGCGCTTAAATTATGACACATTGACAAGTTGTACCTAAAACTTTTTTAACCCACAGATACTATAATAGTTAGATGGGGTCTTCTCGAACTAAACTTGTAGGGAATCCTGAGATATTTCATAGCCCGGAGCGTCCCCCCCGTCTTTAGGCGTCGCAGTTGTAATCTGCTAAATGTTCTTAGCCATGTCAGATGAAAAATGGATCTGTGGTTATAAGATCTTGGAGTACCTTGGGATGTTGGAGTATGATGGGATCTCAGGAACGGTAACAGTAGCTGGTTCGAGTTTGAGCAAATGTTTACGACCACGGAGACCTTCCCACCTCTCCAGATGTGGGAAGGTCCCACATAGGAATCCCCTAACTTTTTCGTGGTCATCATCAGGTCCTCAAGGTTTCAAGGTTGGTTCCAAGTGGATATCCACATAACGTCGGGGAATGTACTAAACAAAATGTGTAACCTGAGTACTGTTGTCGTTGTCCTTGCGCCAGTAATATAATAGGTATGTCTTTATTTACAAGCCTCTTCCTTCACAGTATAAATCATATGTGCATAGGCTTCTTTATCCCACACTAAGTGTAAGTATGTAATTTCTCTCTACAGTCTCGCTGAAGTTCGTGACTAAAGGTACACAAATTAGGATGTCTATTCTATTTAGTATGAGCTTCAGTATCGTCACAAACAGTTTTGTGTCACCTCAAAACAGTATGCAAAGTTTTGAGGTACAGTTAAATGTAATATGAGGTTACTATGTACTCGTATAACAATAATTCAACTTTGAATCTAAGAATAAACTAATTTATGAAGTATGAATGCGACAAAGTGAAGAGTTAGAACGTTTAAAAAATCTTTCCTTTTACTTCAGGTGCAAGCATTTTTAGGAATTGAATCCGGAACAGTTTGCGCAAAAGTCAGATATTGACCAAGAAGTTGCCAAAAGGAGAAAACACTGGTAATACAAGTACTGGCAATTTACGGTGTTTTTAATTAAACCTACGATGATTGATTGATTAATTTAACAATCATTCTCAATATGGTTAGGTAGGACTCGTGATTATTTTAATATACCTACTGGACGAAATGACTATTTTTGTATTTGCTCTGAGTAAGTAATTCAGGTGATGAAGTAATAATTATACCTAAACTTTAAATCGAGGTATATAAGGTTTTGAATAAACAGTAAGGGTTTGTAACTTTTACTGTGATGTTTTACGACTCGAACATAGTTACTCAATGAAGCTTTTTTTTTCTTAAGTGAAAAATACAACAATAACATACTTATAAATGTTTTCAGCTGTATTCTGGTTATTTTGTGGTATACTTGCGAAAAATCAAGTACTCGTAAGTATGATTACCTAATGATATTAATTTCATACTAGTTCAAAGTCCGACGGGACTATTTCAACTCCCATTAACTTCCGTTAAAAATTAAAACAAAATTAAAACACGCCCTCTCACCTACCGGTATCTTGTACATGCTTGCTTGTGCTATATAATATTTTTGTATGCCATTTAAAACAAAAATTACATACAGATAAAAACAAATTCCCTGGCAAAGAGTCATATTTTTTTAAAATAGGAGTGCTGGTGCATTAAACTCGTTAAGGCCAACTGTCCAATAATATGTACATTATGGTAGTATTTCTGCTACCTTTATTATTGTGACCACGGTTTTTTATTTTCGGAGAATATGGACAAAAAATATATCGTTACATATAAAGCTTAACCAGAAATACAAAAACCCTCGCCATAATTGGTAAATAAAATGTAAGTAACTATTTTTTCATTGCAATCACCTTAAAACAGATTAAGTACCAGTGGCGGCCCTGCTGACATGGTTTTTATTTTCTTGGTCAAAATATACATACGTTTTTATGTAGAAATTTAGGATTCTTTATTTAGATAATTATGTTCACAGGATCCCCAAGAACAACTAAAACGGCAGAGATTCGCAGAATTCAATTGTTATCTACTGAGAACGTGTACACGCGGCGGAGGGAATGTATGTGGCATCGAAACACATGAGAATTACCTCACGAGGTTTGAGGACCAGTGCACAATTTACAAAATGAACTGCCAAAAAAAAGGAAGTTAGTTTATTATAATTACCTCTCTTATTATTTTACGATTTGAACAACATGGTAAGCTATGGTGTGGCCAATTCTACTTCCATTAACAGCCTTAAAACATTTGAAAAGCTTATCCAATACTTTTTCGTCCCCCTATACCAGAAATAGTTAATCCTGATCAAAAATAAAAAAAAGTATCGTTGTTTTATGTAATGATGTAATGTTTGTCTGTAAGTCTGTGGGATTTCTAATGCTTCATATCTCAACAATCGATGATCTGATTTAGATGCGGTTTCCTTTATTTGAATAAGTATTTTGTAGACAGTATTCTTAGCTATAACAGATCAAAACTGATTCAACTGTTTCCAAAATTTTGGCCTATCTTCGATGTCAGATGGGATTTCATGAAACGTAATAATAGTAGATTTGCGGCCTCTTAGAATCTTGAAGATCTGAGTGCTATTTCGGTTCGTTCACGATCGATGGCATAAGGATATTAATCTTATCCTTTTATATATCCTTAATAACATATTTTTCTTATTACTTTGCAGTTAGGTATAAAGTACATAATCCTATTCGTGTGTCACATAAATTAAAGTCCATTCGCTCTTTAAAAATGCAGCCGGCCCTCGCTTTTCAAGAGCGAGACAATTTAGGCGAATGGACTTTTAAACAAACTTATTCTTGATTTATCAACGTTAGACGCTCAACCATAGTCATCGTTTGACTAACAGAGGCATTTTCAAAGAGCAAAACGATTTGAGAGAATGGACTTTAATAGTCGCAGACTTGGATAAAAGAAAAAATAGTCCCCGTCCACTGACGCAGGTCTCTTTGTCAGGTGCAAATCGAAGAGTATTAATATTCAGCGTGGAAATAGAAATTCTTTTCTGCTTGGCAATATGAGAAATGAGTGGATTTTTTAAAACGCGCGATGTGCAGTTTTATAACTTTAATCCAATTAGAAATGCTCTAATGGGCGCATGGAAATATTCAACAAAGTTTTCATTTGAAAAGCAAACGGTGAACCGATTTTAACTTATTCTCGAAAACATGTCTTTTAGCTTAGCGACCCACTATGTCGAAACTACACGACGGAACTTCGGCCCGGTTACGCTCAGAATGGTTTTTAAGTTCCATTTTTATATGCGCCTACCTAAACATTTCTGCATAACCCCACGGTTAGCTGGTAGAAAATGCCGCAAGGCATTAAGCTCGCCATGTACACCTTTTTATTTTGTGCATTAAAGTGTAAATAAATAAATAAGTTACCCGCGACACACCTGAAGGAAATTACGTCGCCGAAAACTCCTTCAAAATGATTTGCCGCCGAACTTCGGACGCGAAATTTCAGCATAGTGTGTACACTTATGTATAACGACTGGTATTTATAACTACTGGTGAAAAAGCAAATGGTGTAAAGCGCTTATTGGATTTGTGTATTCAATGACGAATTAGTAAACGATTAAACCTCAATTTACATTGCCGCGGAGTGGGATGGAAGCGAATTTTCGCAACGTAATTGTACATAGCATAATGAACTTTATGTCAATTGTGTAACATACAAACTAAATACCAGGAAAAAAAGAGGTCGCGCGTCTTCCGGGGAATCCTCGCGCAATCTCGAGAATTCCCCTAGCGGGAAAGCGCATTTAGTTTGTATGTTACACAATTAAAATAAAGTTCATTATGCTATGTACAATTAAAATTCGCTTCCATTCCATTCCGCGGCAATGTAAATTGAGCCTTAGTCGACTAATTAGACAAGCTTAATTATCTTGGTGGCATGAAATACAGGTTTATTCCTGTTTCTGGGACCAGACTCACATAACTACGAGTATTTGGTATAAAATATAAGATTGAAAAAAATGTGCTTTGTTGTGTATTCTGTTTAAAAACTGTAAATCGCAGACTATCCTCACTGAATGCGTTTACACTTAATTGAATTCAGTATCTAAAATTAAATTAAGTCAAGTGTAAAAAGCGTTTGTAAATGACTGTTAATTATTTTTCGCAGTATTTTACGAATGGGACGAAAACAAGAATCTCCATTACAAATGTTCATTAGTTCAGGAATACATACCTTTCGACCCACCTCCTAGTAAGGAGTTTGAAGCGTACCTTAATAAGAGTATCGATGAGTTTGATGTCACAATGGAATTCGCAGCAAGGGATGCCAGAAACAAAAGAATCGGGAATATTTTGATCTACTTAGTTTCAAGAGGACTGGAATATTTGCCCAAATTGTTTAGTTAAGTATTTCTGTAATGTAATAAATAAAATAATTTATTATAAGATAAACGCCGCCAGCATCCTCGGGACTCTCCCTGGAGGGAGCGACCTGGGCCTCTTTTACTTCTAAAATAGTTAGGTATTTTGTAATTTTAGCTTAAGTATGTATTGTAGTATTATTTTATTTTGAATAAACTCACCTTATAAGATTTATTATAAGTTTATCAGATAATTTAATACCTATATAAATTGATTAAATGTCATTTTATTTTATCGTAAAAACATAAATGCAATACAACGAGCTAATTCAGGTTGGTGGTAATTATGCGTGTTGATTTTTAAAATTGCGAGTCATTATGCGTATAGGTAAATCTGCGAGCAACCCGAATTTTTAAATGTTTCAAAGGCTACACATTATACCTAAATCTATTTTCGAAGTGGGTAAGGCAAGAACGCTATTTTTTTAGGGCTCCGTACCTCAAAAGGAAAAAAACAGAACCCTTATAGTATCACTTTGTTGTCCGTCTGCCTGTCCGTCTGTCAAGACGATTTTTCTCAGAAACAGGTAGAGATATCAAGTTGAAATTAATATCAAATACTAAGGTCTATGGTCCCTTGGTATACTGTAAAAAAAATAAGCTTCTAACTAAATGCATTCAAAAGATATGGCCAAATAATTCGAAAATTTGACAATCACAAATTCACTCATCAACTCTATTGAAAACCTATAGGGTACTTCCCGTTGACCTAGAATCATGAAATTTGGCACGAAGCAAGGTCTCACAGTACTAGTAAAGGAAAAAAAACCGAAATTCGTTAATTTGTAATTACCTATATCACCTAAAAAACCTAATTTTACGATTACAAACTTATAATTGAAGGTGAAACAAAGACTATGGTATAGGCCGTTGTATGGAAAAACATTATTTGCACTACAAAGCTAACTTTGTCATTCAATCCTACAACGGATGATCCGCTTTGGTTCCGGTTTTTTATATTTAATCCTGAGACATATCACATAACAAGAGATAAAGAATAAAAGATGGAGGCCAAAATTAAAATGAAAATTATGTTCAGGCAGGGATTTTAAGACAATTATGCTCGCCATAACTGAAGGTCGAGCTCCGCGTAGGGCGAAGGGAAGGTCTAACCTGCGTGACAGGAAAACAAATCCGAGTTCCGACATCTGAAACTTTGCCATTCTGACTGATGTTGATGAGCAAGATAGTAAGTAGATCTCAATAACGGCGATGATTTGATTCATTGAACAGTCTCAAACTGCCACTTTATAACATTGAATCTTTAACAGACCCTCAACTCTGATTAGAACAGTAGTATAGTTTGGTGGTGCAACGTAATCGTTACGTGGTTTGAGTTTGAGCTTAAACGTTTAGGACCATGATGCCATTCTCACGTCTGGAACTTAAGGACCTAATGATGGCCAGGAAAAACTAAGATGATCTCCACAATGGCAAGTTTCTTAAATTATTAATTTAGAGTTATCACTTGAGAATGTTCGGTCCTTACCTTACCTACAACTGACTATGTAGGTATATATATATATATATATATATATATATATATATATATATATATATATATATATATATATATATATATATATATATATATATATATATATATATATATATATATATATATATAAGTGAAGATAAGGCCGAAGATGGAGCACGCGTGTCTAGTAATGGCTATTAACTATCGCCTTAAAGATACCAAGGTTTTTTTGAGTGAAATCTTTATTGGTAAAATACCTATTAAGCTTTTCGGTAATGTAATTTTTCTAATGGTATTTTTGGTACCTAACTATTTAAGTTTGTGCGAAACCCTCAGGGCGCGAGTCTATTCGCACATATCCGTTTAAAAAAAAAACAATGTACTCACTGATGCTTATCATCATTGTCAGGACACATTTCATGCTAATCTCAATAACAATAGTGCCCTCTACTGGTCTAATATTAGACCAATTTAAATGTCAGTTGTTACTCTAGCGCACCTCCAGTAAGTTCGGCAAGCTTTTTCTTCAAAGTAAGGTTTAATATTAGGCGTCTTCAGGCATTGTGACTAGAGGGCGGTGTTTTACTCAACGTCTTCGGATGAAGAAAAAAATATCCTTGCGTATAGTATCTATATGATTAAAAGTCTCGTGTGTTGCTCTTGTGAAGTCTTGCTTATCTGTATAGTTAAATAACTAAATTCCATAATCAATAATTATGCAGAAGTTATATTATATTATAGTCTCCAATAACTTAAGACCAAAATGTATAGAGTTTACCCATCCGTGATATTTTCACCGTAGCTGAATGTTTCTGGATAAATATACTTAAATCATGTTAAAAATACAAATGTACACACCCATTCACTCTCTTCTACACAAACACGCTCACACACATTTCCAATAAACACATTCATATACACGAACACCAAAACTTATTTCTCCCTATAAGCATTAGTTTAAAATAGGAAATCTGTAATTGGCAGTATGTTTTGTAATGGACCTTTTTGTTCTTAAATATAAGTGCTGTGGATTTTGTAACAAATAAACAAAACAAAAAATGCAGTTGGCTACCATAATGTCTCCAACAGAGTGGAATTTGCGAGACAACCTTTACCATTTCGAGAGAAAATGTCAGCTTATTGTAGGCGAGATTAGATAGAGCGCCCACGCCCACTCCACCTGCTTTTCCCACGATCTCCTTGTAACAGTACAGTACCTAATGTTGTTATTGAGCAGCTGTACGGTCAGCAATAAAGATTGAAAAATATGTGTAAACTAAATTTAATCTATGTACAGGTCGATTATCTAAAGCTGGCACGTATTATCAATATTGTCATTATCATTAACGGTTTACTCAGCAATTACGAAACTAACATTAACATGTTTTGATAAATTTGTCAGATCGACTTTGATGAAATATCCTTTTTGCATAAAATAAAATAGTACATAGATTAAATTTAGTTTTTGTACTCCCATTTCGTAATTTTAACTTATATTATATATTTTTACAAAAAAATTAAATTGACATGGATTTGACATGTAAATTAATTTTATGCATAAATATTTTAGTTGAATAAACTTTAAATGCAAAGCTAAATTTTTCGTAATTTTAAATTTAAATATTACAATCGAAAACTGCTATTTAATTATACATTAAAACACAAGTTTCAATAGTTGTCGTGTGAAAAATAAATGTTTAATGAAATATCAAATAGCAGTTTTCGATTGTAATATTCAAATTTTTCTTTGTTGTATGGCACTGCATACAAGAACTCTTTCGTATTAAATGCACTACATTTCACTGGCCAAATACTTGGTACTATAGCCATAAAAAAACTCAACACCCGCGCCTACGCGATGTCGACTATACGTCAAACATTTCTACGGTTTCCATAGTCACCAATAACATGTTAAGCTGTCATGGAGTCTGTTCTCCGTAATGGTTTGTATTTTCTGTTTATATGTTTCATGGTCGTAGAAAAAGTATAAACTACTATTACACATATTTTTCAATCGTTATTGCTGACCGTACAGCTGATTGTTACAATTATTGTACTATAACTTAATCCATATCAAAGTGGCAAAGTTGTCAGATTTGACGGTCTATCTATACATTAAATTGTAAGACGGGTGCCATGAATAGGTACATAAAATGAACCTAGGTAAGTCTATTACCTTCACAACAACGTTTAAGTTTATAGAACGTAAACAAGTAAGGAAATTGTCGTAAACTATTTTATCTGACTTTCACGCGACACTGATCTAAATGTTAGTTGCAAAATAAAACTGCTGCCATTAAAACATTGTTTTGATAAATTATTCTACTACTTAACTTAATCTGGTCTCGGATGTAATGTCATAATGTTTAAATTAACGAAAAGGCTGAGTGTTTACTATTACGAATCTACTACTATTAAAAGTAGGTAAGTAAATTTGGTAAAAATATTGTGAGCGAGTTGGATCATATATGATTTTAAAATAGTTTACGATAATATCCTTACTTGTTTACGTTCTATATACTTATACTTAAACTTTACTAGGTGCATTTAATGTATCTATACGAGAACCCGTCCTATAATTTAATGTAGATAAACCGTCAAATGTCAAAAATAATTAATATTTTTTGACTTCCGCGCCGCTCGTCCTAACCAAAAAAATTGGGTTTTCTGTTGGTATTGCCTCCCATAGACTAAAAAACTGTCTGAATAATATTTTCAATTTGATTGTATTTTTAGTAAGTATATGAGATCGTCTTGTGTGATTTTAATCCTTCTAACATTCAAAATCAATTTTGCATTTGCAGCGTTAATCCTTACGCCTTTATCTTGTAGCGATTTTGCAATAAATTTTCCGTTTTTATAGATTTCTATGCGTATGGTTCGATTCAGTATCAAAATCATTGCTTTTCTTTTATTAGTTTGTATTTCAGCCAGATCGGTGAAAATATAATTCTAGACCTGCGACTATACAATATGGGCTAACAGCTAATTTAAAATAATCAGATTCCTGATGGAGATTTAGAGAACAGTTATATTTTGTCGATATTCTCATCAGAACTTCCTTCCTCTTACAAAACGAGCTTCCGACGTTTAAATTAAGATTACATATCTTTCGAAGGATGCCGAAAACAACCGTACACGATTTCTCTAACGGTTTTCAAGGAAACCGAAACGTCGATGGAAGATATCGACGTACCGTTACCGATCACATCCCTTTGTATTTTAATCGGTAACAAAATTTTTAAATCGATTTAAATTCAGTTGAGCTACTCGGCACGTGTTGTGAGCGCGTGCGTATAAACAATTAGAATTTGAAAACGTAAAAATATAGAATTACTCATCTAAAATTCAGGGTGTAAGGTAAAGTCGTGTATATGCTGGGGACACGTGGCAAAAGACATGAAAATCGTGCGTATGTATAAAGCGAATAGGGCTGCGTGTCAATCGATAAATGGATGAATTTATCGATAATCAAAATCAGTTATAATGTGTTTACTTTACGTCAGTAGAGCGGACGTCATTTTTCCGCCGCAAACAATTTTTTTTAATAGTAAATAGCCCTCCCGCCCTGGTGCCTCAGTACTGAAAGGGCCCCGCTGGAGGATGTGCCTTGAATGAAGGCAGCTCGAAGAATGGCTGTATGGAATTCTCTATAGACCGTATAATATACGGACGTATCATTAAGGGTCGTGCTTCACATGCAATATTATAATATATATACGAGGAAGTATAAGTACAACAATCGATACTCGATTTCTATCGATAGCACTGAAGCACCTCACTATGAAGAAGCTGTCGAGTCGTGCGCTAAACAATCAATTGTTTTCAATATCGGTTCATTTCGATTAACACGAATAAAGGAATCGCTGTTGCTTTGACGGAAAACACTTTGTATTCACCGCAAGACTTCTTATGGGGGCATCTTCTGCATTTGAGCGGCGATATTATAATAATTATGATATTTGCTCGTTATTTTATCGTACGGAACCGATTAGTACTGATAATTCTATAAAGAAACCTGAAAGAAAGTTACAGATTATGGTATTCTATTTCTTGTATTAGATATGTATTTTATTTATAAAATAGTAACGAATTAGGTTAATTATTAATACACGTAGTAATTAACCTAATTCGTTATTATTTAACTTAACAACTTAACTTTTAAACGAACTGTAAAAAAAGCTTTAATTCGGTGCATACATACTTAAATGGATTTCGCGGTATGTAACCACTTTATTAATGCTGCTTTTATCTTTGTCAAAAATTTCGACTCGAAATGTTATAATATAACTAGAATTAATCTTAATGAGGAACCCTATAAAATATTTGACAGACCAATAGAAAAAGCGGTAATAAATCTATAAGCGGTCGTCCGATGTGATGTAATCCATCCGCGTTGTTATTTTCCTTTTTAAAGAGAATCCAGGATGTGCGGATATTAGCATGAATATTTATCATAGATACTGTCGGTTCTGTCGTAAACCGCATTTTAATGCATTTTTATCTGACACTTACATTTGAGTTACTGCACTCTCGGCCTTTGGAGCACATTGCATTTTATGACCACCTTAAACTGTAAACTAATAGTTTTACCCGCTTTATGACCTTTAGGTGTAACGCTGACTTTCGGTATATACTTATAGTTACCTATTTTATTCTGGTAAATGAACTTACTTAAAAAATGGTTACGAAAACATTCGTAGTCTATATTCACGTAGTGAAGAATGTACCGTTTTTTATAGGGTATTAGAAATTGCTTATCAGAAACAATCAGGTTTCCCAAAAAATGGCCTTTCCATATAAATTGGTCGATCAAACCATCACCATTTTATTTTTTCCTTTACACGAATTTCATGTTTTTTATTGTTTTTGTTGTTCATATCATATTTAACGTAGTTAATACATTCCTTATTTTGCGTTTTCTTTGATTCGTAATATTATTTCGTGACTGAAAAGTTGTATAAAAATCTCTCATTTCCTGAGTCACTATTTTTTTGGTAAGTAGATGAATTTGAAGCGAATTGAATTCAGCGCCAAACATTATCAGATGCGCATTTGTGTACAAACAGTGCTTTCCATTATGAATTTTCCACAGAAATCGGTCTAGCAGCGCTCTGTGTGAATTTAGAATAGAATAGAAAATATTTATTTGATCAAAACTTAACAACACAGAGGTACATTACAAAATCTTTTGAATTTTCAAAGGGTTGTTCGACGCAAAATAAACACTAACTCATCGCTGAATACCCGCTATTTGGCTTTGTAATATTACACGTTTCAAAGCGAGCTTTGTTTAAGTTCAGAGAGCTTATCTCGTCCTAGAATCTTGCGCTACAATATAAGAAATATTAACTGTTTCATAATTTGGAAATCTAATATAAAATGGGCAATATTTTAAGACGTTTTGCCAGCTTAGCGTACATTATTTTTATGATTAGTATATTTTTTACAGCATAAACTGTCAAGTTGGGCTTTAGAAATGAATTATGAACAGTTGGTACAACAGCTAAGTTTGTAAAAATGCTCAATTCGTTGAAATTTTGATGATATGGTCTCTCAAATTTGTACAAATTTGAGAGACCCTGACTACTGTAAATATAATTGCTTTTATAAGATAACCGTAAGCGTAATGAAAAATCTTTGATTAAGTTTGAAAGTATTTTTTTTTCTATAGTTTTCAGAAAAACAGAAACACTAAATATCTACTTTTGTTCCGAAAAAGTATCCAAAGGCAGAAACAATAGTCTCCAATTAAAAAAATGACAATAGCTCGAAGACCTGAAAATGAGGTTCCTACTGAGCTCAAATTTAGTTTTTCAGGTTAGACATGAGCTGTAATCAGCTCTTGCTGCGTTGACGTCGGATTTTGGGACAACTTGTATTTCCTTGGATCATGGCCACTCTCCGATTATCTTCACAAATATATAAAGAGTGAGTGTGAAAAAAAAAAAAAATAAAAAAAAAAAAAAAAAATATTTTAGTTACCTTTAGATTTAGTTACTACCAAGAATAGTACGCGCCTAAAACATCTAAAGAAAAGAAAGAAAGAAAGAAAAAACACTTTATCGCCACAAAAAATAAAATAATAATCATACATATTTAGTTCATCCATAAAACAATTGGCAATAGGCACCTGGCTCAGCTAATACTTGAGTGAATACACTTGCGTGTAAACACACAGCGCTGATTTTCAGCCAGTCCTTATACAATATTAACAATCTAACAACTGCGACAATCTAAGTACTGCCCCATGGTATGGTATGGTATCTATGGGTATGTCTACGAGGTGCGATGTGACCCATTTAGATATACTAATTGAATGGCGAGCGCAATTCTCCCAGGGAGTACGTGATCGGGAACCCTGATGGACGAATAATTTATTAATTCGTTTTCCACTAACGAGGCGCACTAATGCGAACCGCAATGAGGTTCCAAAGTTACCGATGTTTTATGTAACATAGAACGGGTATTGTTTTTATTTCATTAATAATTTAATCACTTAGTAGAGTTAAATTTTGTATAAGTACTAGTATAATTAGTACATATCTACGAGTACTTAGAAAAATATTTTACCTTAACCGTTTAACTAACAAAATGTTGTGCATCTAATATGGAAAAGTTTATTTAAAAAAAAAAAAACTAAAATTGACCACATCCCTATAACAATTGCAGTTTTCAATGTTAGTACTTTACTCACCTCAAATACCTACCTAAAGTCGCTAAACTTAAAAATCAGCCAACTTAAAATGGGCGTAGAGTAGGTATATTTAAACATACGGCATTCTACTTTTAATACGGTATGCTACTTTTAATACGGTATGCTACTTTTAATACGGTATGCTACTTTTAATACGGTATGCTACTTTTAGCATTAACATATATAAAACATCATTTATGGACCAGGTATTTCTATATTACTGAAAGAATAGGTTAACTAGATTCGATATTGATATAAATCTTTTTTAACTCCCGACCAATCGAGGGAGAGCATGTTATAAGTTTGACACGTTTGTCAGTTCGTCTGTCTGTCTGTTTGTGTGTTTGTCTATGGCATCATAACTTAACAACGGATGATTAGATTTGGACCTGGTTTCTAAATTAAATAGATAATTTTGTCGCTAGTGTTCTTATCTATATCTGATAAAAATTGGATCAGTGGTTTCCAAGATCTTGGAGTATCTTTGATGTCAGACGGGATCTCTGGAACGGTAATAGCTAGATGGTTCGAATTTAAGCTCAAATGTTCAGGTTCATGGTGCGTTTCCGACGTCTGAAACCATGAAATGACCAGAAAAAGTAAGCGGATGTCCACAATGATATGTCGGGGGTTTTTAATTTTTTAATTTAGATTTATTGACACTGTGTGCTTGCTGCGCTAATAAATAAAACCATCCAGATGTAGGTACACTACTACCATTATGAATTCAATAAATGAACATGTTACAGAGATCATACATCCATTAAATAATACGACACAGTTCACAAAATAAGGCAACCAAAATTAATACACGATACAGTTATTTTTAGCGTAAGAGTATATAGAGTATAACGCCGGATGCGAAAATATAGAGTTGATACATTCATCATTATCAGTCTATTAATGTCCGCACTGTTCTGGCATAGACCTCCCTTTGCACAAGGGGGTACGGGTCATGATCCACCTAGCGGGTCCAGTGCTGATTGGTGGATTTCAGACGCCTTCGGAAACTTTTAACTTCCTTAGACATTCAGGTTTCCTCACGGTGTTTTATATACATTTACCGACTGCTCTAAATGCGGTAAATGTATAATACATACGTAAGCTTGGATACATTGCCAGAAAAAACCATTTTTTTATTGCAGTTTTCACTTCTATTTCAGACACATAAAATCCAGTTTTTAAATAAATAATAGACGTTCTTTTCAACGTCGCGAAGGTAATATTTTTAACTTTTAGAGTGAATGAATGAAATGAATTCACTATTAATTTGCTAGTTCAAGTGTAAGCTTTCACAAGTTTTGTACCCCATTGTTAGCCCAGGGAAGGATCGAAGATCACGTATATAACATAGACATCAATAATTCATCATAGATGCATTCAGTCAGACAGGTTTGCAATAACAATGGATCAAAGTTTTACTACAGCTTTTATGGCTTAATTTGGAGACGAGAAGCGAAATATAATAAATATAGTCAATGTTTTCTGTACTTCTAGATTTTATTTGATTGAAATACACGCCATTTTATATGCGCCTACCTAAACATTCCTGCATAACCCCATGGTTAGCTGGTAGAAAATGCCGCAAGGCATTAAGTATGCCTCGTGTACACCTTTTTTGTGCATAAAAGTGTAAATAAATAAAAACTAAACAGTGATCTTAAATAATAATGATCGAGATTTGAGACTACATTTTAGGTATTAGTTTGTAAGCGTCGGTGGCACAGTGGCTTGGACACCGGACTCCCATGCGGGAGGTCCAGGTTCGAAACCATGCAGTGCCATGTAGCAATGAGTTTTTCGTATTTTTCAAAGACTTACGTACATATTTACCGACTGCTCTAACGGTGAAGGAAAACATCGTGAGGAAACCTACACACAGAGAAGACCAGTGTGTATAATGGGGAAGGCACAAAGTTTCCTCAAGGGTCGAAGCACCGCTGAGGTTATTCCCGGCCCCCTATCATAAGATAAGATAAGTATTAGTTGATTAAAAACCTGAAATCGTGTGGAAATGACATCGATGTATGAAAAGTTGCTATTATACTACTATACTACTATTTCATTATTCTACTCTTTAAAATCAAACTGTAAGTATTTAACTTGTTTTTGTTATAAAATATACATTAAAAAACATAATTATACCTCAAATTAGTTTTTAATACAGAAACTACGAAAAAGAACATCTTCTTCATACTTGTACCAATTGTATCAGGCCAAGCTTTTGCCTGATTGACAGTAATAGCGCCACCATTAGCTGTTGATCTGCCATACCCCTCGCAGCTTTACCGGTCGACATCCGAAGAGTTGCACCTTATAACCACTTGAGGGGTCATTTCACACTGGATATTTGTTAAGCGCATTAAGAAATATTAGATTCGTGTTTCTTAATGTAATTCGCACGCATTAGACATTTAAAATATTTCGTGTAACTTATGCAATTGCAAGGAATTAAAATAACGGATCGAGTTGGTTCACCTCACTCATTTTGTAGGACAGGAATAGTATTATATAAAACAAGTTAGTGACATAATCAGATGACTCTGATTCGCAATTTTGTAATTTTTCTATGAAATTTTTGGTTTCAGAGATCAGAGGGCGTGATTAAACAAATTACAAAATTTAAAAAAAACTTATTTTAATTTATCTACAACGTCGCAGTGCCCAGTAGATATGTAAGTTTACCTATAAGAAACTTTGTTCTACAACTTTTGGAAATTCGTAAATAATTTTAGAATTTTTGATAATAGCCAAAAGATGCAGAAATAAATTTAAAAAAATATATAATTGGAATCTATAGACATATCCTAATAACCAATGCCTATGATTGTCAATATACTAATCCAGTCATGAGATCTGGGCTGTTTACCGCTGAGGAGTTCTGTGGGCTACCCTCGAAATCCACGGTCAGATCCTGACAACCAATACCACCTTCGAAATCCATGATCAGATGCTAACAGAATTTATGTGGGACCACCAAGAAAATATTACGCATAATTTAGTAACGGCTAATCATATCCGTTACGAAATTATGCGTAAACAGGACCAAAAAATTCATATAAACGTGGGTGGCATAGAAAACCTCCTTTTTTGAAGTCTGTTAAAATCCCAGACATCTAAGTATAAGTCTACTTCTATTGGTATCTCTGTGGTTAAAATCAAAACTATCGTTATGACGAATACTATTGGCACTTTTTTTTTTTTTATGGTTTCAAAAATTAAGATGATAGCTAATAAGTAATAACCAAAGATTTTGAAATTCACCCTATGAAAGAGCGTCACTAGTCCCACTTCTGTGCTAGTAACGGATTATTTTGACAAACTGAAGTGTTCTTTATTTATGTCACTGGCATCAATTAAATTAAAAATGTCAAGAGTAATTAGTACCTATATCTACAGGATTCAACGATTAACTAAATCAAATTTTTTCGAGATAATTAACTAAATTGTTGTCTCTGGGAGATTTTTTGTATCGTCCAAGGTTGTTTCTAAAATAATTTCCCTTAATAAAATGTCAATGGAAAGCAATGTCGATTTTTGCATTAGAATTAGGTTATTTTTTGGTGAATAGTGGTACTTATAACCAGCACTATGCTTATAGATAGCCTAATTCCTAAGGAATGCAAAAAATTAAAAGAACAAAATGTTTTTTAATTGTTTATTTTTTTTCTTTCTTATTTGGAAGAAAAATATATTGCATACCAAACTTAATATTTATACTTTAATCACCTCTAACTTATTAATAATTGCTTATATTAGTTACACCTATTATAATTTCCTTTGGAATGCAATGCACAAACATTTGGACGGAACCATTTCCATTCCTTGTTTATATTTTTACATTTTTAAATTTAATCTATTCTACTAATTTTAAATCTTAAAGAAAAACCTTAATTAAAATACTGTTAAATTCTTCAATTTTCATTGAGCTCAATTAAGAATTTCATACATAAATAAATGCGTTCCAGGGTTAACTAAGTAATATTTTAATATTAAATAGTAATTATAATACAAACAGTATTAGTATATTGGTTCTATAGTATTTCAGAAACTGTGGAAAATAATTTACAATTTATAGGACAAAGTAACTAAATATAGAGCCTATTCTAAAATAACCTACAAAATGTTTATGAAAATAAATTAAGTAAGTAACTATTCATATTCATATCATAAACTCTCAACAAGTTTGTACATTTTACAATTCGTGTAATATTGTTTATCAATTATAGAATAAACATTCCAGGCGACACGACTGTCAAGCAGATCGTGTTGTGTGTGAATATGCGAAATACGAGAGCGAGACATTTATTTTCGCTTTCACAGCTGAATGTGCGGGAAAAGAAATTCCACCCTTTGGACGTCTCGTTTCTTCGAAATCTGGAGAGTAATAGAACAATATTCGTGAATTTATTGACAAGTAGGTAATCGGACAGGATGAAATTTTCGCTAAGCAAGTATTAAATACACGAATAAAAATGTTCAGTGACAAGAGCCAATTCGCTTCGCACAAACATTCGCCGCTTACAATTAACATTTCATCATTCGCTATTACATAATTTAACAAATAGGACAAAATATTTCTACTTACCATTTAAAAAATCCTCCATAGACAATATTTATTTACATATTTACTTAGTCTACACGCGATCTTAGGTAACCATCGCTCGTTCGCTAGGTGGCATGGGTACCATGTGGTTGTAAGTGAACCTTTGGCTGTAGTCTGGCAGCTTGAGCGTGGTGTCGGACCAAGGAGGACTAGGGTTCCAGCGGTCCATACCATCAGTTCCGTCTAAGGATAGAGGAGGTGGCGCCAATCGCATACGTTTGGGACTCGGGTATTCCATCTCTGTGGGATAATTTACAAAGTTATTTGCGGCGTTAGTGTTGTATACACAGTGATTTTTTTATAGTTAATAAGTCTTTACCAGCAGCCTTCTATCGTTTTATAATAAAAAACCAGTCTAATTCCGCTATACGTACTCGTATACATAATATATTATAAAAACACAACATCGATTGTGGGCCGGCGAAAACCGCAATGTATGCAGTGCAGCCTGGGAACAGGAATAGAGCCCTCAGATTAGTTTAGTTTGCGAAGTAAACTTTGGCTTGGTGTTGGTTTAACTTTGATGTTCTTCCTATCAAGTTTAGAGAGGACATTTCAGGAAGCTGTTTACTTTACTGCTCGATACCGTAGCCTAATTTCTTTTGATTGATGGTCAACTTAAATTAGTTGTAATATGACTGAAACATTTACAAACGGAGTAATCTATCAATGTAATGTATCAAGATGTAGGTCAGACCGAATATGTACTTATACTAAGTTCACGTGTTCTTAAAGACCCCATCGTCACTTACGACCTGATCGTTGAGTATTGTCGAGTAGGTCGTAAGTGCGATAATACACCGGTTCAGTCGTTACATAAAATAATTTTAGACTGTATCGGGATGCACGGTCAAGGGATTGGTGTGAATAAGCATTTTGGGGAACGGAACTATCGTTCGCAAATCGTATAAATGCTCGCCGGAATGAGATATGGCTCTAATGAGGAGGTGATTGCCGAAACTGAAGCGTATTTTGAAGGGTTGGACAAATCGTTCTACATATAAGAAAGGCATAGAAATGTTAGAGAAAAAAAAAATGAAAAAATGTTTATTAAACGTTTAGAAGCGTTGGAATGAATGTTCACTCTTGAAGGAGACTATATTGATAAATAAAGTCGAATTTTGCCTAAAAGTTGTTGTTTTATTAGTCATCCTACGTATTGAGTTATCTGTTATATATACGGCCCTCAAATACAGAGAAAAATCTTTCGGCGTTAAGAGCTCATTTAAACTTGACTGAATTCAGAGAGACTGAATAAGTAAGTTGACTGATCAGTCTGGTTAATCTATGCGATTTACAGCATATAAACAAGAGCCTTACTAATTAGTCGACTAAAACATTGACTGAATTAAGTCAAATGTAATAAATAACCCATTAGTAATTACGCAGTGGGACGAAATCCCAATGCTCATAGAATTTAAAAACGAATTTAAAGTCGAATCCTCAATAATCATTAGACATTCTGATTATAACACAAAAAGATTTTTTTCTGGGTAAAAATTATACATCAAACAAAAGATTTACCGTCGACGCCGGAGCTGGTGCAAGGCTCTTGTACGTGGTAGTTGACCCTCGGGTACTGCTCATAGTACTCTCTCTTTCCATGGTGAGGATACATGTACATGTTGCTGTTTACTACTATCTCCGGAGGTGGATCGTAGTGGTTCGGTGACCTGATGACAAAACAGTACATTGTGTAACAAATGTGCCAAGGGCCACATTGTCGCCCGAGTGTTAGGTCGCGATCCGAGCCATAGGCTAAGTGCGACTTGTGGTCCTCGCGCACGTGATACACATGACATGATCATTTATGTAACACCTGTGAGAGAAATCAATATCAATCAGAAAACAATCAAACAAATTGAAATTACTTGTACCTATGTGGGATTCAGCGTGCAGTTGACAGATATGAAAGATATCACATATTCTCTCGCAGGTTCACATAAATAATAGAAATATTTATTATTTATAACTTACTTAGTTAACTTACTTACTTACTTACTTAACTTAGGACCCAGTTTTACACATTAAACAACCGAGTCATAATCAATACTAGATTAATGCTAGTACCTATTAGATCTCTTTTGATCACCGTCTAGGTTTTATTGAGACAAAGTGTTAAAGTGGCTTTCAAGTTAAGGTTCGTGACTGTACCTAAATGTAGGTATTATTAGGCTAGGGTGTTCGATATTGGTTTGATCAATGTTCTTAGGCGGGAACTGTGCACTGTAGTTGGGTAGGAAATACTGTGTTTGTTGATTACATATCTATCATCTAAATATTTATTACATAATTTAATCAGAATAATCAACAACAAGTTTAGATGTTTTTATCAAAGCCAAAGAACTTAGTTTTTGTACAAAGAAGTATGGCGATACAGGGCACAGCTATAACAGGACCCAGCTATAACTATATAATATAAACGAAGACCTGTTCATAAATGATATTATGTGTCATTTTAAATATAATTTTTGCTAAGTTAGTACATACAAGTCGTAGTACAGGGAATGAAGAATTTGTAGAACATGTTTTTTGGAATAATCTACTGGGCCGCAAAATGAATGGAACGTCGCCGTTGTTCTTTTTAAATCAAACACGGGGTCATACACACCTAAGTATGTCAAAACCAATACAGAATTACATCAAATAACTATCATACAAAGTCACTTCACTTAAACCCTTTCCGAGTTATCTTTTTCATATTATTTGGTTTGTTAACCACCTGCAACTTATGGCTGATCGCCGTTATTTATTGTAATTTCGACCTTAAAACTTTCAAATAACTTGAGCAAATGTTTTGTGCGATAGCAACGTTGAGATGGCAGAGCGACTTCATAATAAATATGGTAATGAAAGGTGTCAAATTACACGGATGGACGGACAGGCGGACGGGGTGATGATTTTCTTATTTATATTCCCTCGGCTGACGCGGTGACATGACGTGTACAAATCGTACGAAGCGACCTTGCCGCCGCGCCGATGTGTTTTTTGGATCTCCAAGATATTTGGTTAGGTTTATTGTATTAACATTTTGTGAGAATATCGGAATATGACAATCTGATTTAAAAGAGTAGTTGACAATAGTAACTTCCCGCATATCGATGTCAAATCGCAATGATGATTTCGATGCGATATCAGTAAGGTTGATATTATTTAATTTCTACCCTTTAAAATCTAACTGTACATTACAGGTAGGTAGGTATTTATACTTGTCATATTCCTCCCGAAAAATAGCTTTTGTACTTACAATAAATTAATACTGAAAGATATGAAAAAAATAATCGATCGACACTACTCACACTCGAGTTCGCTAAATAAACTTTTGTGAGTGGTGTCGTCCAATGTTTGTAACAAGTCGTACTATTGTTATAATTAAACAGGAGCCCAATTCGCCTAAATTACAAAGTTTGTAGGTCTGTTTCTATCTAACTTCTATTTAGTTTTCGTTCCAATTCTATTTGGACACAAAATCCCATTCTGCTGACGCATAACTCTACCACTGCCACCTTTCGATTTGCAAAAGTACCTCGGAAAGAACTTATGTTCGATCGTTATATTTGACAGTTGAAGCGTTTTGTTACCGTTCAACTGCGATTCAGTATAAAATAAACTTTTTAGTAGAATGCACAAATACGTTACTGTTCGATCGATCGTTAACTCGATCGGAACTTAACTGAAATTAGATCGTTAGTAGGATACGAAACGGATCATGGGCGTTACGTCCAATTCCCCGAACGTACAGTTCTCTGTACGTCCCGTGTATTGACTTAAAAATCTAAGTGACCAGGGAACTGGACATTCGGGAAACTGAACGTTTGGGGAATTGGACATTCAGGTAATTACAATAAGGGAATAAATTTCATTGACTGGTCATTGGGGGAATTGGACGTAACGCCCATGATCCTAAGAAAAACACGTCATAACGATGCAGTTTAGATTCTATTTAGTTACGTTGTATTTAGTGGAATCGATCTCCAGATAGAGCTCACCTCTCATCACTTATAGTAGACTGCGGTGAATGGGTCGAGTAGTCAACAGGACCCCTATCCGAATAGACGCGTTCACACCCATAGTCCTCCACAGACTTTTGCGGCACGTACGACGACACGTGGTACCCTGCATACTCCACTTCAGGGTTCTCCAAGTACACAAAAGGCTCCTGGTAAGGGTCTTGGTAACACTGGTCCCGCCTGAAGAACTTCTGGCATCGAGGGTCGAGCATCCCACAGGGCTGGTTCTGGTAACCGTAGTATTGGTACAACCATGAGTTCGCAAGCATGATTGTAGCTTCCTCTTCGCTGTGGAAGAAAAGGCAGGGTTGTAACGCCTGAAACTAAGTAATGTGACTCGCATAGCATTTTGGGGCAGATTTCTAAGTGATTAATACGAAAGGTAATGCAAGAGCAACCTATATTATCTAACTAACATTTATTTTGGACACTATCGTATTCGTTATCGTTACTGAAAAACGTTAACAATTTACTTTTGGTGGACAATTAAATCACTTCAGCCCTGTTTTATTTAAGCGAACGTTATTCAGTTAACGGTACCAAAACGTAATGTCAAGCTCTTTTTATTTTTCGCATGTTTATTTTTATTTAAAATAGTTGTCCAATAATTCCGCGTTCACTTAGCGAATACTCATATATGTAATCTGTACAAGTATATTGTGTAATTAGTGCGGGAAAGGCCAAATTGTCGCTATGAGTATTATTCCACGACACGAGTGGTGGCTGTTGTAGTTACACAGTGCGACATGTGGTCTTCCCGCACATGATAGACACGATATTTTTTGTTACAACGAATGAAATTTTTTTTTGGAAATAATTGGAGAATGAGTATTATTCTTACAAATAAATGAATTTTATTTGACGACACGCGCCTAAGCTTTTTTTTTATTAGAAGTAATTGCAACGTCTTTAAATATTAGAAACTGTATTTTTTTAAATATGGAGATTTTTCTTTTATTATAATATTAATCAAAAAATATCATTACATTAGAAGATACAGTTTGCTTGTGTTCGGTGTAATAGGTGACGACTTAATTGTTTCGCGTACAAAATACGAACAATTTGAAAGCATTAATTCGCATGCGTTTTTTCTAGATTTACCTGTTAACTATCATACACTAACGACGACAGCATATACGGATACGTCACCTTAGAATCTGATTGGTGGCTACAATGAACTGCCTAGGTGTGTCTGTGGCATCCTTGACTTGCAGCACCACATGGACCCAGAGGAACTGGCCACAGCGCTGCTGCAGCTTCACCAGCAGTATACAGCATTTATCCTGTTCTGATTGAGTTACTGAAACGGCAAAATCTCTTTATTACCGTATCGCATATGAGGTATACAAGTTTTAAGTTTACTACTAATAATAATTAAAAAAACTGTTGTTGATTTGATTTGACTTACTTAATCTATGCTTGCTTTGTGCTTCTCGTAAACTGTCCCAATGTAAAATTTGGTACCACGACACGTCCGTCAATTCTGTCTTTTTCCAACCTAAGTACCATTCGCCACTGTAACAATATTTTATAGGTTACATGCAATGTTATACATTTACGTATTGAATGGGTTAATCATTTCAGTCGTGTAATGAGAAAAGGAATCATCTGCAATGCTTAATCAATTAATCTTAGTCACCAAACTAGATTAAAAAGTACCGCTATTCGATAAACGGAGAAGCTATTTTGTGAAAGTCCATTTACTAAGAGATAACGTTTCTTTGGAAACTTTTAATTACAGGTTTGAAATCAAATTAATAATTTACAATGTGCAAACTACATAGGAGTTAATAACCGGACTAAGTGATGCTCTGCATGAATAATCGATTGATTTGAAGTACACGCCAGGAATATTAATATATATAGTAGGAACGTACTGCTACGTAATACCAAGTAATACGTAGGTACTTACTTCATACAAGAACATGGAGTAGTTAAGGCTACATAGAGGCAGATAGGGTACGTCGTACTTACTACGTGACTTACTTAGCGTCGATGTGCAGTATCTTCATATCCATGGCGTGCACGGTGGTGAAGACGTTGGTGGCGCCGTGCACGACGCACTCGCGCGTCTCGGGCATGGCGAGAGGCGTGCACACCGCCAGGAACATGCGCTAGTTAAGGTTGCATAGAGGCAGGTACGGTGCATCAGGTGAAGTGACTTACTTAGCGTCGATGTGCAGTATCTTCATGTCCATGGCGTGCACGGTGGTGAAGACGTTGGTGGCGCCATGCACGACGCACTCGCGCGTCTCGGGCATGGCGAGAGGCGTGCACACCGCCAGGAACATGCGCTAGTTAAGGTTGCATAGAGGCAGGTACGGTGCATCAGGTGAAGTGACTTACTTAGCGTCGATGTGCAGTATCTTCATGTCCATGGCCTGTACGGTGGTGAAGACGTTGGTGGCGCCGTGCACGACGCACTCGCGCGTCTCGGGCATGGCGAGAGGCGTGCACATCGCCAGGACCATGCGCTAGTTAAGGTTGTATAGAGGCAAGTACGGTGCATTAGGTGAAGTGACTTACTTAGCGTCGATGTGCAGTATCTTCATGTCCATGGCGTGCACGGTGGTGAAGACGTTGGTGGCGCCGTGCACGACGCACTCGCGCGTCTCGGGCATGGCGAGAGGCGTGCACACCGCCAGGAACACCGGCTCGTTGCGGCTGCACAGCGGCAAATACGACACGTAGTGACCTCTTATAAGCACTACCTAAAATAACACAATTTTATTTATCTAAAGAACGACAAAATCTTTAATATCTTCAAAGCAAAAACGTAGGTGCATGCGCTCTTACTTTTTGATCTCCAAATCTCATCTGCCTCCGGGCGTTTCTTGAAACGTTCATTCTGCAGAAAAAATGCCTATTCTTTGGTACATTTTCAGTCTCTCCATTGGCGTTTCTATTTAACTCTACCTGAACGGTTTGATGGTCTTGTCTATCTATTATATCATAAACACTATCACCATGTATTAGTAGATCCTCCTGAAATATTAAATGATCATGATTAATCTCAATCGTTAATTTATTACGACTACATTTGAATGAAGAATAGTATACAAACCATCGAATGCCCTAAATATTCTGCTGCGTTTTCCGATATATACAATAGTTTTCCATTCTGTGTCATCATCATCATAAAACCGTTCATTGCCTGAAAATACATTGTAAATGTCAGTAATTCAGATTTTATGGTTTCACGGTAACCGGTCGTAAACGTAAACTTGAAAATAAAAAACCTTTGAAAATCCAATATTAGGTGTGGGAGTCGCTTGTTCTTGATACTGATAGCTGAAGTCGTGACTCTTGAACACTAAAACAGAAAGAAAGACGGAATTATGGGTGAAGTAATAGCAACGAGAGATAAGATAGCGAACTAAATGCATTTTAAACGTCTTAATATGCCTTTTCGTGACTGAAGGTGAGCTGACAAAAAGTTTGGGAGACGTTTTCAAAATATGAGAGGACGAGATTTAGGATAACGATGCACGTGATGAGCTTAGGTAAAGATTTGGAGCATGAGAAACTGTGAAGGAAATGTTTATACTAGACAAAGAAAGGGGGATGTCAGACTTTAGACGCTTTTGTAAGCGCCATATATTTTAATTTCATGGTGTCCTTGTGGAGATCGTCAAGGTTAAAAATCTAGGGTGTGGTAAACCACACGTAGATACGTAGATAGAGACGTATGGTAGAGTAAACTCTATAGTCAAAAATCTTATTTTATTTTCGAAGCATTTGGCAGATATCCAAAATAAATAATCGTTATAGTTGCACTATTGCGAGAAGTTTGTCAATATCCATTTAAAGATGTAGATAGATAGAGATAGATAGAGTTTATAAAACAAAGAGTTTATAAACCAAATATAAAAAGAACAACAATATGAACATGTATTAGCATTATATTGCTAAATAAACCAGTACCTAAGTAATACAACTAGGATAACATACTCGTAAACAACTAAACGTCCTTCAGACAAAATAACAATGCAAGCAGTTCTCACCCACGGCCTGGAGCCCAATTCCACTATTTTACGTTTGTCGTTCTTTTCCAATTAGGTAGCAATTACGTTTTTATATCAATCCAACTTTAACTACAAATCGTATTCTGTTAATAAACGGCTAACACATAAGCACTAGCGGACCAAACGATCGTTGCCTTGGCCGAAACGTAACGTAACGTGACTAGTGGCATACGAAAACTCACGTCGTCGTTGTAATTTTGTTTATATTGATATTACGTTGTATTAGTAGAATCGGACCCCAGAATCATAACAAAGAAAAGCAGAGTCTTCCGACGCCCATGGAAAAATTGGGAGTCAAATTAGATTTAATTTAGTTCACTGCAACTTGGCATTTAATAACCTAACTATTAATAAATAACTTAAATAAAACCTAACTTTTAATAAAATCTAACTTTTAATAAAACCTTACTCATAATAAATTCGTGAGAGAACTAAAAACTAATTAATACAAAATTGTCCCAATGATTGGAATGAATTTTACAAGCATGACATGTTCTAACTGGGCACTAATCTGACAACTGAAATGGCATTATATATTCTCACTGTAAATTTTTTATTACGTGTAACATTTTATATGACATTTTGTTCCGTGTAGGCTGTATTAAAATAGGAATGTACAATATGATTGACTATATGATATAGTGGACATTATGGGTAATTAATAATATAATTTGACATTTTAGTTTTTTGATTATTGTGATTGACTTAATTAATTTTATATTCATGATTTGATTTACTGGCTTAAATTAAATAAAATTTTTAAAATCAATATATTTTTGTTTAAAATTGTAAAAAAATGGGTTAAATTGTGGTGAAACCTATGTATATATTTATAAGACCTATTTATTTATTATTTATTTTATTTACTACTTAACCCGCATTTGACCTCGATCTCGCCTGATGGTAAGCGACGATGAGGTCGACGACGGAGCATGCGGGTCCAGTAAATGCCTATTCACTCTTGTCTCGAAGGTCCCAAGGTTGTAGGTTTCGGGAAATACAGACGCCGGCAGGCTGTTCCATTCCTTAGCCGTTCGCATAATGATCGAAGAAGCAAATCGCATCGTACGAGCAGATGGGATATCAACAATATAAGGATGGAACCCCTCCCCGCGCCTGGTAGTCCGAAGGCAGAATGGAGATGCTGGAATTAGGTCGTACAATGTCGTCCTACAATGTACCTACACGCAATTTATGGGAAAATAAATGAAATTAATAATATGGAACCCATTTTAGAAAACAAACAAAATATATTGCTTAGATATTCCAAAATCATTCATTCATAGCAATACAATATGTTGACACTACTAACCTTTATACAATTTGATCTTTAAATATTTATTATTTAAAGCAAATAATGATAACTCTAAATAATAAATAGATAAATAAATAAATAATCAAAAATAATAATTGACAATTCATTAATGTTTAATTACTTGTCAGTAAGTATAGCCATCAAAATGGACAGACAAAATTGTTTAATACAATTTTAAATGATGATGAATGATGTATCGTAAACTATATTTATAGAAGATTTTTCATTTGTTATTACTTCTGGAGGGAGGAGGAGCTTTTCGGGAAGTGGGGTCTCAAGTGAAAATTTTAGTACTAATCACGTGCGTTTGTTTTTTTTATTTTATATGGTTTTCTGTGATATTAGTCTAGATTTATAAAGTTTCAATCTGACCTTGTTGAAAATAGTTCATTTTCCTCACGTAGACGCAGACCAGGGCCATGAGCTGCAGCTGCGAGAGCCGCTGGCGGGTGGAGGGCGGCAGCGGCAGCAGGTCGCGAAGGTTGGAGATCTCTGCGTTGATCAGGTCGCGGCGCATCTTACTCGCACCCTTGGTCGACTTTGTGGGTTCGAACCTGGACACGGGAATATAACTATACAAGACTATTTTCCAATCCATAGTTAATCTGTGTACGACGAGAGGGGGATAAAAAGACCACCATAGACCAAGGAGGCCATGTGTATGGAACTATGACGAACTATTAAAAATTACGCAACAAAACGCAGTGCTGCCGATGGAGTTACAAGTCACAATATTTTTATTATTATTTGTGAATTGCGTTTTTAATGAAAATCTAACGTTGACGAAGTTAGAGCAACCTTTAAACCATATAGTTCATGAAATTTCCTTCCAATCACGCGGCCTAAGACGTTAATCAGCATCGTAAGAAATCGGGACCGTTTATCATTTGTTTCTTGTACTTACTTATGACGTTTCTTCTCCTTAACTTTAAAAATTCGTTGCCACTGACTCTGGGTAACCTCTCCAGCGACTATTAAAGGCGGATTTTCCATAACGAGGGATGACAAATTCGACTATCTCTTAGTATGTGAAGAACGGATTACTAAATGACTTCGATAGGTACGTATTTAGTTTAGTATTTAGTTCATATTTAACAAACCACTCCTATAATAATTGCGTATGCTACCAATTAAACCCGATGAAATCTTGCATCATGAATGTATTTTCATACCTTCCTAAATCCGTACTTTGTAAAGGTAACAGCCACACAGGTATGCCAAGTTACAGTTTAGAAAACGAAATGATAGGAACATTTTATTCTAGGATTTGTAGACAATGTGCGGATACAGTGTTCCGGACAGGTGTCCGTTGCGCCGGCGCGTCTCTTGGTGGCGCGGGGGGTAAGAATTAACATACTACGGGGATCTTGAGAATCAATGTTAGCTGCGCAAGCGTTGCGTTGTTGGCGCGCCGCCGCCGCCCGCCGCGATTGGACGGACGGACGTATGCAGGATGTATCGATTTATTACTTTTCACTGTATGAGATATTGCCATTTGAATTTATTTTTCTACTGAATATTAAGTCATTATTGCATTGTTTTGAATAATTTTAATAAATATTGATTGTTTTCATAGGAAATGCGGTAGAAATAGAATGAAGACGAAATGTGAGAAACCTTAATGGTTTTTGCTACACCGATTAAGTTAAGTTACTGTATCTTTTTGTACATTCAATAAATAATAAAATAAAATAAAGAAGTAGAAGTATGTATTGACTAATTTAAGTTAGTCACTACCGGAGAAACTGACATTATTCCATTTCCAATTGTGATTATTATAAAACGTATTGATTGTAATTATTTTTTATTTGTTATTTGAATTAAACATATAATAAAATCGTAAAAGAGAATTTTTTGTTTGTCTGTTTAAACCACGACCGACTTTTTTTAACGTATATCACGTAAAAATTACTGAATGGATTTGGATGAAATTTTCACGGATATATTTAAATAAGTCCATTTCCAATTGACATCTATATAGGCTATAGACATTTTGCAAATTCTACTTAAAATGGGTCAAATATGGGTATAAAGTTAGTATGGACTACGAAAGAAGTTGCGGGCAACAGCTAGTACCAAATAAACTAATAAAATCAGAATTTATGTAAAAATCCACCTGAAACCGAAATAATTCGTCATTAACGGTAACAAAACCGGTAAAGGAAGTAGTTTTCCGTCGAGCCGGCATTTAACATGCGTCTGCGCACCCAACAAGCGGCACTTCACTGCGCACGCGGCCCTTTCATCTCACCTGGGAGTCCTTTTTATGTTGCCTTTATTTTTATTTGTTTGAGTGATTAGGTTTTTTTTGGTCGTAACGATGGTGGGAAAAAATGAACGATGATTGGTCCCGCTGTCGCTGCGTTATTAATTTGATTGTGATTACAAATTTTATAAATTGACTGATTGTTCTGTGGTGTTCCAGTTTGTTTTCTGGTTTGTGGGTTGTTTGTTTAAGTCTATTAGGGTTCCGTAGATAACTAAGGAACTTTCATAGTTTGCGTCTGTCTGTAAGTCACATGCATTTTACTCGCGTTTTTGCATCTATTGGCATGAAACTTGGTGTGAAGGTGTATAGTGATGTGATGGATGACCCAAAAACAAAAATAAAAAAATGTTAGCCCCCTCCCATACAACAAAAGGTGATCTCAAAAAAAATTGTACCTATCTATCATCCTAAGTTAATATTTTATGTGATAGAATGGGTATGGAACTCTAACATGTGCGTGTCCGACACACTCTTGACCGGTTCTTATTCCTTTCAAGCTGCGATTGACATTACACAAATTGTTTAGACACTTATAAAAACACCCCATCGAATGGAAATGGTATTTTACAAGTGAAGTACATAAATTAGGATAAATCATTTTACTTCCGGTCTCCGTGGTTTGTTAGATCAATCTGACCACGATTTATCTAATAATGCTGTTGTATCTAATGATATTGTTTATCATCATCATCGTCGTCGACTTCAGCCTTAGCGTGTTCAGTTCTTTAAAATACTTACTAAGCTAAACGTTTTTTTAGCAATGATATTTCAGCGGATATTGAATAAATTAGGTAAGAGATGTGGTCAGAGTGATCGCCGTTCTGAAGTAGAGATGGTATGGCAATATTGCCTGAACGTACAGAAAAAGACGGACGAGAAGAGTCCTAGAATGTAGATGGGGAACAAATGGCCGCCTACCCCCGTCCATCTAACACGCGTTTGACATTATTAGCTGTTAGAACCACCTCGGGGATTATGGACGTTATACTATAACGTCCATAATCCCCGAGGTGGTTGACAGTGGAACCACCTACAACATAGGTAGTAGCTGGTAACTGTTGTGTAATAAATAACAACCAAACAAACAAACCTAGACATTATAGGTCGACGATGTCGTATTTCAAGGTGGCGGGAGCTGGAAGGATCGCGGAAGGGAGGAAAGGCTTGGAAACAAATGAAGGAGGCCTATGTACAGAAATGCACTATATAAAGGCCGGAACGTATGTCATAATTAGAGAACAATAGTTGATTGTCTTTTAGAGAGGCCTTTGAAGGCAGCAGTAGGATAAAGATGGTTAAGTATTTAAAAAACTAAAAGATAAAGTAGGTGCTCCGAAAACGATACTGTTCACGTGAACTACTTGTACCGCGATCCAAAATAACCCAGATTTTTTACAAATATATCGAATCGAGAATGTATCGGTGTAATAGGTAATCGTTTACGCGTCGCATACAAAAAGTGCATTCCTTACATACTAGACTCGTGAGCGTGAAATGACGCGAAGGCGTCACGGTGCATCATCTGAGTGAACCGTTTAAATTCTTCTCTTGTACATTAGTTTACCATCTGGCTGAATGGAAATCACACAAGAATGCGGGGGAGGGAGGGTGGGGGATATCGTGGAACTATACGGAAATCGAAACTATTGTCCTCTTTTCCAATAAGACTTCTAGTTAGTATTTTTCAGGCGATTATAAAAACGTACTATTGTTTATAGGTACCTGGGTATTCTTCCTTTAGATTCAATACGAAGACTTTCTTAATTTATTTACAAACTGTTAATTTAATTACGTAGGTAGGCAGGTACCTATATACCCCAGAAAATATGTTTCAAACGAAACAGGATGATGATGAGTAAAGTCATTTCTTTTCGGCCACCACGAATCATATTTGTTATGAAAATTTAAAAAAAATGCCATTCTAAGCTTTCAGCTGAAAGTCACGTCTGTTGTTAATACAAACAAATCAAATAATTACATACATTTTGAGTTTTTATTTTTGTAATAAAATGACAAGCTTATGTAATAAATTACCAACTACCAACAAAATAAAAGAGTATTTATTCATTCACACATTAGTAAAAAGGTACAATATTGTTATTTTATTCTAATTCTTAACCTTAAACAAAATATATATATAACACGCATTGACCTATGTGTAGAATGAAATGGTCGAGACCTCAGTGACACGCTGGTTTTCAGGTCTCGCCTAACATGCTAGATGGAGCGCTGGTTGCGGGACACAACACGATTATGTGGTCAAATATGTAGCTACATAAATGTAGGTACATACAGATTTAATTACAAGAAGAATACGTATCTGTTTAAGGTGTAACGTTGCAATATATTCAAAACACACCTTTTAATTACAGTCAATTTGAGTTTTGGCGGGAAAGTCGCTGGAGACGGTTCTACGGTGTTTATTTTATTGCTCAAAAATTGTTTTCTGGTGATTTTGATTGCTAAAATTGAAGTAGTTTTGTCTAGCAAACTTCAGTAACAGTGATAATGTGTTTAACTCTTAAAATAAACTTTTCGTTAGTGGTTCGATGTGTAGTTTCACTCTGTGATTCTGCGGCGGGCCACGAGAATTCGCAACAGACTAAACCGTTGAAATTTCCGTCATAACTCCTAGGAGTGTTAAAATGTGTCTACACTACAACATTTTAATGCTAAAAACTAAAAATTGTTTTAAATCACTAAATGTTTAGGCTGATGGCATGTGTTCCCAATGCCTTGTTAAATTAAAAAATAACCTGTCCATTTTATTCTGTAAGAAAATTCCTTGGCCTCGTTTTTTTTAAAATTATTCCATGTATTATAACTTCTAAACGCATGCAAAAGAAAACAAATCGTTTGTCCCTTTCATTATCATGAAATCCTTCCTATTGTTCTTTCATTCTATTATTTGGGTTTTCCGCGCACCGTTTCCCGGTAATTATTTTATCAATGGGCCCGTTTTTCGGCCAATCAGAAGTCTAATAAGGATTCCGCGCCAGAATTTAAATTTCGCGCAGGCGCGCGAAGAAGAAAAGAAACATTTGAAACCAATTGCTGAGAGCGTTTTGGAGTTTTCGTCAATTTTATAAGATTCTAAAATAATTTTGTAAATGTTTTAGTGTAAAATTTGGTTTTGAAAGTGTTGTGGCCCGGTTTTTTTCTCATAAGGGGACGACAAAGGAGTTTATTTATGCAGAAAATACATATATGGAATTATTTAAAAAAATACACATTCATGTTGACTAAAGTAAACAGGTAACTACTATGGTACATTTTGTCTAATCTAATCTGTATTTTCTGCATAAATAAACTCCTTTGTCGTGTCCTTATGAAAAAAAATTAATTCAGCTTCCGAAAACTAAGTTTTAAACATTCTATTTCAATAACTCCAAGTGATTACGAAGAACGTTTACAGTATACCTACCAGAGGTCTGTTTAAACATAGAATACAAAGTAAATACTGTAATCAAACATAAAAGCTTACACAGCGGCGTATTTTTGTACAAGGTTAAGGCACATATATACCATTAGTTACTTCAGACCAGTATGCTCATTGTCGTGGCTACGTCGTACTTCATTTAGCACTACGGTAACAAAAACTGAAAATCAGTTTTAAATTCAATTACCTTCAATTCCTAAGAGATTCAATTTTCCTCTAACAAAATAATGGATTGATAGTGTTAATTCTAACATTGCGCTAATAAAGACGCATGACGCTTTATTTAAAAATATTAGGGAGGTTTTTAAAGTAAAGTAGAGCTCAATGAAATTTGTTCCTAATGTATACAAATCATTAATTTATCACATTAGACGATCAACCATAGGTTAATTCACGTGGAATTCACTTTTTTCGTATTCTAAACTACATTTTACGATGAACTATTAATAAAACATGGATAATTCATCAAACCATCGACAATATGGTGGTTTCTTTACATTAAGAATCAGTTTCAATGAGCTCGATTATAAATTATTATGTGGGTATTTACAATAGTTAGAGATTTATTTATTTACTGCAATGTAGACTATTTTACACCCAGTTTTCATAGGCTGATTTAATCGTATATAGCACAAATACTGAGTACAATTAAATAAATTCGTCATCCGTAGGTAGTAGGTACACGTATTTTGTTACACCCTCTGTGTATATAGCAACCTGCATGTTATTTGAAAACTCAGGATTATACAGGTATTGTTTTAGTTTGGGAATCTATTACTTCTATGTTATTAATTCATTTAAAATACTTGAAAATGGTGAAAATAATTTTGCTAGCAAGCTGTAATTATATGAGTGGGAAAGGGAAAATTTAGAATAACGAAAACTAATTGGTACTTACAATGTTTATTTATAATGATTGAAGAAGTATATACATATCAAATTACTGTGAATATATGCTATATTCAGAGTATAGTTACCAGTTATGTTACGGTACCAATCTCGGTATGTGTTGCAAATTATTTAGCGGGTAATTATTCTAACTAGATTTGAGGGTCAATATAGTTAGTTTTTAGCACTGCCTTAATTTCCGACGGAAAACAGTATTTCGTATTAAAATAGCTAGGACAAAAATAAGCTCAAATTGTGTCCAATAATATGTTACTATGAGTGGTTGTAGAATGGGTATGAGTATTGAATTTTCTATTCGATTTTTTTTTATGATGCATTTATTGGATTTTTTTTAAATGTTCCATACACTTTAGGTCGACGGGTGTTTTTTATAAGGTGCCTCTACTTGTGCACTCTTTGTTAGTACCTATTTAGTTGCAAATAAATAAGTATAATATTATTTATTTGAAACGCTAAAATGTAGAATTTAAAAGCAAATTGAAATATGATTTTTTTTTATGTAGCTGAGTGGGTTGGGTAGGTATTATATAATGTATACGTATTATACAATACATATAAATTATTATACAAATTAGGCGAAACACGACTATGATTTCTTCCGACAGTTGCTCTTGCCCACGAAAAAAAAGGGCTGCCACTTACTATTTGTCTGAACTCCTTTCATAAAACTCGTGTAATATGGTTTAACTTCCTGAATCTGAGTGAGCAAAGCTGAAATAAAATGTGTTGTGGTTCATCCTTAAACGGACAATCACTATATTTTTATCCTATCTGTATTGCCCACTTGCAGAGAAGCTTCGGTGTCGATAACAAAACAACTGTTACCAAAATAAATTAAACTATCGAAAAAATAAAATTGACTTTCCATAGAATTTGTTAAATTATTTTTAACTACTTAGTCAATTATTAAAAATATTTTAAAATAATTGGCTTACCTTAGAAACATTTTCAGTTAGCAGTAAATATTTTCCAAACGAAATAATCTTGAAATTATATCACTGAAACTCGCAATTATTTTGATATAAAATCCATTCCATTTTAAAATAAAGTGTCCAAAACTTAGCTAATACGACCACACAGCTCGAAAGACAGAGTTTTAATAATTACTCAATAAGAAAACCCTCTCCACTAAACATCACAAAATTAATGTCATATTCAAACCATAAAAATAACGATAAACAGCACGTGTCTGACATAATTTTACACCTATGCACCCTCACTGCTCGTTTACTATAAACACGTCAATAAAAACTATTTTCAAATTCGAAACTAATGATAACGCGTCAATTTATGCGTGAGCTTTTTATTAGAATGAGATTAAGGCTCGATCCTGAAGCTCCGATACTTCCGTGCGCCAGCGCATCGGGACAACGACTATAAAAAGCCTCCACTAAACCTCTCTTTCCCGCGAGCCTTATTTTCTTTTTTGTTGAAAACACCCGCTCGCACCTTAACGAGTTCCCTCGTGTGGTGAGGACACTTCCCTTTTAAACTGTGTTAAATATTTGACATGTTATTTGAAAAAGGACTTCAATTTATTTTGAAAAAAAAACAAACAAACGTTCCGATCGACTTTATTTTCAGGCGATATTAAAGGTGCGCCAGAAAGAGACGGATAGACATTGCTGTGTCGCGTTTTTCCATAGAGCCTCACTCGTTGTTTAGTGTGAAAGAAATGGAAAGAGTCGTTCGTTACCCACATTGCTGTAGATTAATGAGTTCGAAAGAGACGTAGGTAATGGCGCTGTAATTACGGCAGTTTTGCGTAAACGAGACGAAACTATAATGATTGGACGAAATGACAGTTATTGATATTGTCATAATAAGAGTCGATTTGCTGCGCGTAGTGCTGCGATTTGCCGTATAGGAGGACCATGTGCGTCTGCGCATCTAGATATGGACGCTAATGTTAATTAGAATTTAATGATAGGTTGTGGCGAGCTTCGTTGTTTTTGCCGAGGTGGATAGCGTTTTAATTCGACTATCCACGGTGCGGTTAACAGGTGTTAGTTGTTATACAAGTATATAAGTGTGTATTGCAACGTAGTTATACATTGTACTGTGGAGGTGGATTTTGTGGAGCGGTCGTGCGTGAAGGTGACATAATGAATTGATGGTATGAATGGATCGTAGTTGAGAAATCGACGTTAGTGTAGATTCTATGCAGGTTTTATTATTATCATCAGTATCACCGATATGATTTAAATTTTTACATCTTTTAGGGCTACTAATTGTGTATGACTTATTAAATTAGATTAAAAATATCTATTGGTCTATAGTGTCTATGTCACATTTCTATAATAATGTAAGTACCTGTTAGACATAATGTGCGTACATGAAGGTAAAGAGGTGGGATTCTTCCCTGTAAGGGTAAATAAGATACATTTATACACTAGGTATAGTTAGCGAGATCAGATCGTCGGATAAAAATTTAAGTTTGAGCGGGTACGTCGCCCCCGGGCGGCTCCCGTGCTACGCAGCAGATAACCACCGTAATCTTCACATCTACCCACGTTAATATGGGAACAGCCTGATATTGAACCTCCAACTTGCATTTTGTTTTAAATCTTCATCTTTCTTCCTTATACGAGTAATATATATGTAAAAAAATATTTTTATTGTTTTCTTGTATGGTGATCTTGGTGTAGAATCCTAAAGATAATTCGGAACTAGCGAAATATAATTTTGCAGAATTTTAAATAATATATTTTTCAGAAGTAGGTATAATAATGTCACCATTATCATGAGCAGCCTATATTCTAGTCCACTGCTTGATTTAGACCCGCTATTGAGAATAGAATAGAAAATCGTTTATTTGTATAAGAATATATCATAATCAGCCTATTTTATCCCACTGCTGGAAATAGGCTCTCCGAAGGCGAGCTATTGAGACCGATCTTCAACTCTATGCATTAGTAACGTTCTACAGTTTGTCTGATATAAGAATAAGTTTATTAATGTAGATTTAAGAGTGTATCAATACCACCACCAACATTATTATCAGCAGCAGCTTATCCTAACCCCACTGCTGGAAATAGGCTCTCCGAAAATGATAGCTATTGAAACTATTCGGCTCTACCCATCCAGTTACTTTGTACAGTTTGTCATGCTCGCTGTACACACCCGCCGAGACATCCAGAGGAAGACCGAGGGCGAGCGTGACGAGTGGCTCTCGTCTCGCCTCGCTCTTCCTCGCCTCGCCTCGGCGCCTCGTCGGGTTTTAGCGCCGAGTCAAAGCGCCTGGCCACAGTTTAACGATAAATATAGTTGACCGACTAGCGTATTCGCGCAGGGCAAAGCTGGGGTGTGGTGCTGCGAGCGGGCGGCGTGCGCGGCGGTATTAACTTACGTAATGTCAATGATAAATGACATAGTGACAAATGTCAATGTGTATAGTATGGAGTTAGTATGAGTTGTATGTATGGAGGTTGTATGGAGTTTGTATGAGTTGTATGTATGGATGTTGTATGGAGTTTGTATGAGTTGTATGGAAGTAGCGAGGTGGTTGTATAAGTTTAATAGAGTTTGTATAAGTTGGATGGAGTTTGTGTGAGTTGTAAGGACCTCCAAATAACTCATACAAACTCCAGACAACTGATACAACCTTCAAACTATCGCGCATAAATACCTACGCTACTCGGTACGGCATTCGAAAAAATCAAAATTGACGAACTACTGTGTGATTATAGTACAAAGACAAAGAGCAGCAAACACGTCCGTCGCGGCGAGCGTCCACACTTCAAATGATAACCGAGTGTGTACATGGTGTGCTCTGGCTCGGAGCCTCGTCCTCTCGCCCGAGAGGCCGAGACCGAGTGTGTACAGCCGCTATAAGATATAAGAAAAAATTAAGTTTATGTATGTAAGTATAAGAATATAACACCGTCATTAACATCAGCTTATTTATCCAATCCCACTTCTGGAAATAGGCTTTCCAAAGACGAGATTTTGAGACAGAATTTCGCCTCTACGCATCCGTCCCGTGCAGATTGTTAGTTATAATCATATTCGTAAGTAATGTAAGTTTGTTTATGAATGTTTTAATGTTTCAGGTTGGCGATTTCGACACGCTCGATATTATTCCCATCGTGTAGCATAATTGTGAACTTAACGGAACATTTGTAGCAGTTGTACATCCAGTCTGCCAATATTACCCTTTTGACATAAGGATGTGAAGATCGATTATTTCCACCTGATGCCCTCAGGAAGACTTCGCCCTCGCGGCACATCAAAGCCCTTAACATACTGAGGCACCTGTGTGCCTACAATCCGGTTGCCGCGACCGGAGTGGTGACATCGTGTCATTAGCGCGCCACTCACGCGTCGGCTAAACTACGCCACGTGCTGCGCCTGCGCCGCCGCGCACCCTCTGCCGTTATACAGCGTGTTACATGTCTTGCACACGTGTCATACCTGGTTTTCTTTGATAATTGCTACGATCTAAATCTTGACATACGCTTGTGTAGCTGGTGTGATGTGAGAGCCCTATATATGTACTATTATTTAATGAAATTTAATTCAAATTATTGAATTACATATTTTGAAGTGTGAGTAGATATTTGATCACGAACTGCATTTAATTACGTTACCAAAGGTCTCCCTCTCTTTGTCTCTATTCTCTTCTATCCTTATTTGAATAAAAATAAGCCATTATGAGATAATATTATACTTACATATTCTGTGCATAGCATTGCATCGGTAGCACAATAAAGATACGATAGTTGTCTGATCTAACCAACTGCACTAATACCTTTACATAAGAATTATACATTAAAAAAGTAAAGAGTATCGACTATAGAAATACGATCTTGTATCTATGGACTGTATCCTGACGAAAATGCTAATCGACAAACAGGAACAACCTGTTGCTGCATCGCCGTCACAATGACGACGTATTTAACAGTAACAGCAGGGAGGTCCTGCCAAAGGAGCCGGCATGACTCCCAAAATCACGTAGCCAACCACCCCAATGTAAACAATAGACAAAGGCACCGCGGGTTATTAAGCTAAGCGATCATTATCGTCGACCCACATCGGCGCGCGTCTTACTAGGAACGCTCGTGGAGACTGTATCGTGCACCCTGCACTAAATTTGTCGGTTTTTTGGACTAAATAGGTCGTCGAGATCTTATCATTAGCTATGCCGGTTGATAAGGTTGAAGTATCTTGTTTATATGAAATCAAAGTTAAAGACAAAATTTTTAATGCAAATTATAACAACATATTTGCAACGTTGTTTTTAATCTACCACCGCTTCGTAAGGTGCTATTGCTGAAATTGAAGTAGCGACGCAAGAAACAATCAGCAGCACATCTTTTAAATTTAAAAAGATGTGATGCAACCAATATTTTAAACTTTAAAATATTGGTTTTATTTGTCACATAAATAATCATCTATCTTATAATATGCTTTCTTACAAAGGGTCTCAATCAGTTAACATGAATATTTACTGTCAACAAATCTATTAGTAGTATAATAATTATTGCGACTAAATGAATCATTGACTAGATTAAACAACCCATAATTTTGTTATTAAAACTTACATTCAGCAAGTTTAAGTAAAGTGTTAAGAGATAATTTTCGAGCTCGGCTCGGTTCTTAATATTTATTTTTTCGTAACTCCCCCAACCCTGTTTTTCTCATTTCTTTTTTCTGGACGATATTTTTATAACGCTTAATCTTAAAGCCAGGCCGTTAGTTACAGGGTAAGTGAAGCAGACCTCACTTAGGATGCATTTTTAACAACAGGGCTGTAACGTGGAACATTTTGGACCGTATAATCTTATTTGTTGTATGTAGCAAAATTGAAAGATTACAAGGCATCCGATTGTGATTATAATCTATTACCAGTCTGACTGTGCGCGATTGGAGGTTTGTGATGTTTCGGGGAATATTCAAAAGTATTATTTAGATGAGTCATCCTAATGAGTCCGATTTCGTAAACCATACTTAGGCTACATCTGTTTCTAATCTCCGACTTTTAGAAAAGAACCACTATTAAAACAAATGGCGCCAGTAATGTACTCTTCTTATAATTTTGTCAATTAAACAATTTACGAACTAAAATATGAAACTACAGAGGCGCGAGAATGTTAACATAAGATTAATTTGATTTCATTAGTCGGTTTAGAGTTTGCTTAAGTAAGTACACAGACAGACGGGTTTAATTTCGTCTGCAAATTTGCAATTTGCATGCAGTCGTCGACGTGTAGTTGGACTAACTGCAATAGAACTGAATCCAAACTTCAATAAACCTGTACGTCGAAACATAAAGCTAAGTGGTCTTTACAATTCCTGCAAGTAGAACATGATATAAAAGATAACTGACTAACTTGACGTCACACTTAAAGCAATACTTTGATAAACCGTCCTCTTTGTTTCCTGAAACCATTTTGGTTTTGGTTTACTTCAACCAAAGATAGGTTTTACTTATAGAAATTGTTCATAAATGTGGCAAAGCCCTAAGTCCGGTCGCGGGGTCGATGGGCGTGGAGTGCAGATGGCGCGATTGCAGGCCGGTGCGTCCGTCCCTGTTTACCTGGCTTGCTGCTTGGCAAACAATGACCGGACTGCATGCTTCAGTGTTCCAGAGAGTCAGAACAATCTTATATAACGTCACAAAACATCTGAAGTTAGCTATTTACTTACAATAACGCTGAAAACTTCCAAAATATTTCAAGTTAACGTACGTATATATCGTATTCCTGAGTTTATTCCTCCTTCAACGCCTGGGTCTACAAGGAGTTGAGACAGGCCAATGAGATGATTTGTTTCCCACCCGAAATCCCAGAAGTCGTAAGAAAAATTCCAAGTACATACATGGTTAGATATCCTACTTTTCTTATGCGACTTATTTGACAGCAATGTTTTTCTTGCCTATATACAACACAGCTGTATAAGAATCAAGTAACAGCTATGTCCATAATATAGTTAAAAGTTGGCCTTGACCCTAAATATCCACCTGTTTCTCTGAAGTCAGTATAATCGTCGGAATCGCCACAAGCGGGCGGGAGCGGGAGCGGGTGCAGGCGCGGGCGCGGGCGCGGGCGGGCTGGGCGGCCGATGCCCGTGATTTAATGCTCCACTCGCTAATTATGGCTTGTTCAAATTGTAGCTTTCTCACGGACTGCATGGCTCAGTTGTACTGTGTTCGGTTAAAATCTAACCCAATTCTTTAAATTTTCTGTTTATTAAAGACGATCGAGTTTAAAGCCATAGGTTAAAGCCATAGGTAAAATGGTCCCCATTTTAACTAACATCCACAGTTGCCTTTATACATATTGGGATAAATATTTTATTTTAACTGTAGAAATTTCTATTTAAGTGTGCGTAAGCACGCACCTTACACAGACATTATGACAACTATTTGATATTAACTGTTTGTGGTTTACTTATTTTAATATAGGATAAGTCCAGGATAGTTGCCCCAGTAGGATAGATGCCCCTTTTTATGATTATTAATTTTCTAATCCTGAGTGACGTAGCGTAACTTATTTAAGACCTACGAAAATTCGTGAAAAATTATTTTGCGTTAATGAAAACGTTGCACACTTTTTGATAGTAGGTGAAATGTTTGAAATGTCAGTTCGGTGTAATAAAGTGCAGTGTTAATTGCATATTTATAATATGTTTACTTTCAAATTCTAGATTGACTTTGTCATCTATGCTCCAAAAAAGGATAGATTTTTGTGGATTTAGATGCCCTTAGGCGAATCTATCAAAAATTGGACAAAACCGAATGAATTTGACAAAAATATAAAAGAAATGATAAAATCGGATTAATTCTACATAAATTGACAAATTCTCGAATTTACCCGATTTTATTCGTTTTTTGTCGAATTTATACGAATGTTTCAATTTTTGTTGAACCACTGTGACTTGGGTTGTTTTTTGTTGTCATAATGTTATGGTTGTCATAAAACTACTCATTGGCACATTTGTTGTACAATGTAGTTTTCTTCAAAAAAAGCATATATTCCTCAGAAGGGCATGCATCTATCTGATCGGCAATTTTGTTAACTGGGGCATCAATCCTGACAAAAAAAAGGATTTTTTTAAAATGATTATTAATCTGATTATTCGTTTTATTTAACAAAATAGTTCTATTAATAATGAAAGTAGAAAGACCAAACATTATAAACATATACTCAGCAGGTTTCCATCTATTATTGTTTAAAGACCACAGAGGAATTACAAAAAGAAGGGCAACCATCCAGGACTTACCCTACACTAACTACTACTTACTTATGTAGTTATTTTTTTTAACCTTTGCACCGGGGACTACTTTCACGGAGAGCGTAAATTAAAATAAAAGGAGAAAAAAAAATTATGATGGGATGGATGCGTAAGTACCTACGTTTTAGGGTAGGTATGTGGTCTTAGTGCTGGACTAATCCTCGCATTATGATTGGCTGCCGACCGGACCGGATCGAACCGGCGCTGGAACCGTCGTCGTGTAGTCCGAGCCTTAGGAGTGAATTCCATAATATGAAGAAATACCTAAGTATCAATCAGATTTAGAGTGTTATTTAAAAAAAGGATAATATAACTATGACAATGGATAGAATATTTTTATTAAAATTAAGAAGTTAACACAGTTTTTAATTAAGGTGAGGTTATCCGCACACTAGTGCCGCCAATAGAAAAAAAACTTAATAATGAAACGAATATGATTTTTTTTCGATTGGACTACCTCGCCTTAATCATCATAATGGAAGAAATTTTAAACGCTAATCTGAAGTTTAATCAAATGAGTTAGCTTTTGTTTAAACTCAGATTAATTGGTTTATTTTTTCGTTACCACCGTATCAAGATGCGTCCGATCCTCGGTGTACGTTACTGCATTCGCTATACTTATTCTGTCTGCCCCAACCTGTTACCCGGTCAACCTTCGAGGTACCTTCGTCTTTTTCTCTCCAACACAACCTTCCAAATAGCTATCTCACTCAGTAGATCTCAGGTCAGGTTGAAGCACATTACCGTAATGATACTTAAACACATATTTAAGTAAAGATTCTTTTTGCGTAAAAAGTTATGCGTCTGCGTTTTGTAGACGCGTAGGCCTCGTAGAGTTTGCGATTCGATTACGTTACAAAGTTTACGTGTAAAAGGAATTAATTATAGATATATTTTATGATGAAGTCCATAAGGTTCAAATTCTTGTAATTAATGGGCAACCTTCTGTGTCGTCTACATGTGAGTAAACTGAAACAATAACAATTCTTGTTAAAAACGTACTACCTAATAGTGTTTGTGACGATTAAATACACTTCACACCAATCGACAGGGAAAATGTTACGCACATTTTCCCTGTCGATTGGTGTGAAGTAAAGTATCCATTACTATCAACAACATGGTGTGTTTTATCTTTAACCTGTATAATAGTAATTACCGAACAAAGCAATGTTACCATGGCCAGTATCGCATGCGTACTCCAGGAGGTCGCAAATGTCCAGGAATGTTCTCTTCTGGTTGTCCATCTTCCCGCAAATGGGTATGGTGTCGTGGACACAAGTTTCTGACAGCGCACAGTATTGTTCCACTCTGCTCTAAAAACAATTAATGAAAGCTATAACAACAAAATGTACGTTTGAATAGGTATATATATTCAGTCTTTATAAGGATTACTTATAGGTGAACATGACTATGAAAGCATGCCGATTAAGAAACCCCCGACGTACCATTGTGGACATCCCCTTATTTTTTCTGGTCTTCATCAGATCCTCAAGGTTTCAGATGTGGGAAGGTCACCATAGTCATAAACATTTGAGCTCAAACTCGAACAACCTAACTGTTACCGTTCCAGAGATCCCATCATACTCCAACATCCCAAGATACTCCAAGATGTTAGAACCACTGATACAATTTTCATATGGGTAAGAACATTCAGCATATTAGACCTGCGGTGGCTATAGGCGGGGGGACGCTCTGGGCGCCGTTCGACCTCGCTATGTCTAACATAAAATTCCTGACTCCACATCATTTCAATTTATTTTGGCCGCCATGTTTAAAAAACCTTTTTCTCTTAAAATGTCTCAAGATTCTCTACGACTTCAGTTCGAGAAGACTATTATAACTATATATAATTGTTATAGTTTCGGCGGGCTGATAATCTTCCAATTTTTCAAGTTTCATATTACGAAATTGAAGTGCACTAACTTTTTCCTGGTCATCATCAGATCCTCAAGGTTTCAGATGTCGGAAACGCACCATGAGCCTAAATATTTGATCTCAAATTCGAACCTTCTATCTAGCTATTACCGTTCCAGAAATACCATCTGACTGAAAGATACTCCAAGATCTTGGAAACCACTGATTTAAATTTTATCAAACTAAGCTAAGAACACTCCCGTCAAAATTATCTATTAAATAAAAAACCAGGTCCAAATCTAATCATCCGTTGTTAAGTTATGATGGCACAGACAAACACACAAACAGACAGACAGACAAACAGACAAACGTGTCAAACTTATAATACGCCCTCCATCAATCGATAGGGGGTTAAAAATTGCCTCTTATTTAGTAGGTATTTGGTCTAAACTATTTTCATAAAACTTGACTACTGCGATGACTAGACATTTTTTTTGTACGATAATTAAATACCTGAAAGCAATAATGTTTAATTTGTTGTGGTTGTTCCTTGAACAGACAATCACTATTATGGTTTATCGTATTAACTACTTTGAATCGATCAAACATCAGTGTTTTGATTTAAAAATTAAGTCACTGACAAATAAACTTACTGCGGGTGTGGAGGCATATTCTGGAAGATGACCATATACAGGTGCAACGAAGAGAGTAAACAAGTTATCTGAAATCAAAGATATGCGATATTAATTTAAAAAAAACTATACATAATAAAAATGTAGCTAAGTATAAGTCTTACAAAAATATATGTTTTAACTATTTATAAAATAATGCATTCAACAAAGATACATAACAAAGTGTTGTTATGTATCACAAATGACTCAGATATTTATTTCAATGTTATTCAATCAAATGCATATACATAATATAGTTACGGGTAAGTAACAACACTTTGTGATACATACTTACTCGCAACTATATTATGTATATGCATTTAATTGAATAACATTGAAATAAATATCTAAGTCATTTGTGATACATAACAAAAATGTATTCTATCTTGTTGAATGCATTATTTTATAGTTTAAAATACTCATATTTACGTAGATAATTAAATTTCTTTAAGAAACCTACAGTAGAGAAGTAGTGTAAACCACATTCCGATCTGGATCTAATACAGCAATGATAATATCCATAGCATACTTAACTTTGTATACCTTATCCTGAAGGATAATATACATGTGTCACGTATATATGATGTTACGCGTACAAGACAAATGTTTGCATATTAGAGTACTACGTAAACCAAACAACATATACCATCAGGGTTGCGAAACCATTGGCTTTTTATTAATTATAAGAAAGTTCTTAAATAATAGAGTATAAATCATATGGATGGGACACTGTTACTGTTAGTTACCATGCAAATCTAGTGAGCGAGATTGAAATAGCTTCCAAATCCAATCCACTTCGAAATATGTATTTCTTAGTCTGTTTTCTTGATTTTCTTTAACATTCAATGGAATACTTTACTATGTTAATATGACAACCACACGGACATCAGTTACGGGCTTATTGAAACTACTGTAACGCACGAAATACTGAAACTAAACTGAACTTTCCTATTTTCATTAAAATATTGGCTTTGAACCATGGCTTTGAATTTGCACCGAAAATGGTGAAGTGGCTTTCTACAGCTGCACGAAGTCATTGTATATTTCGTAATACTGCTGACTGGGATAGCTGGGGGATAAGTGGAACACCCGACAAAAAAAAGCCTCTTAATTCAACATTTCACAGAAAGGTTTGGCGCCTCTGTTAATAAAAGGATATTACGCTCTAGATAGCTTTCAACATAAGCCGCATTATTAGATAATAATTTCCTGTTATTTGGCTATTGTAGCGATTTCCCAAAGTAAACACCTATTGTCACTACAAAATTAGATCACAACTGTAAGTTGGCAGAAGTGCTTGTGCATACATTATGATATTTAGAATAATTTATACTAGTTAGTACTTTTACAATTGTTTTGCGAGAAATACATATAAATGGTTTTATTTTCTTTACTGTCTGAATTTTGAAGTTCTATAGGTATACTTAATAACAAATTGGTTGCAGGTTTACTTATTTTAGGTTTCGCAGCACAAGTTTGGTGTCACGTTGAAATAGAAGCTGAAGATTACTTCTTCCCCTTAGAGCCGGTAAGACATTTATGTCTCTTATGGTAGGAAAAAATAAAACGCTTTATTTACTTACGTACCTACATACTAATTCACTTTGTAAGTATTTTGATAGTTCAACTAATAAGTACTTCGTCACCTTAAATACAGGAAAGAGACAAACACCTTCAAGTATCGGTTTTTCGTTACTCACGTTTATATTGTATTATGTTTTATATAAATAAACTCACGTTTATATAATTGTAGGAAACACAAAAATTGATCTGGGGCCACGGTAGTACCATCGTCAATTCGAGCTAAAAAAAAGCGGGCCACACTGCCGTACCACCTTTTCCCGAAGCAATTCAGAGCACTTTTCACCTCCTCTATCTTTGTTCTGGTCGTTTCTAGAAACCTGAAATAATTTGAGTACTCCGCGAACATAGCTAAACCTCCTATTTTCAAAGTTCTATATTTTATAGTTCAAGAGATAAAAACAAATTTATGTAATAAATTGCGTAATTGACAAGCCACAGAATGTTCTTAAACTTAAGATGTAGCGACTTGGAGTTACTACTATCTACATTGGATCTCATTACTTTTTCCGAGTAAAGATACACGAGACTTGGCTACTTTTTACATGGAATGTTTTTGCGGGATTCAATTTAGTAGGTCCGTTTTAATAGCTTATTGTATATCTATTTGTAAAATAATTGTAATTAATACTGTAGGCAAGAGACCTTGAAGTTTCAATTTCGGTTTTTCGTAACTCACGTTTATTTAAAATTAGGAAACAGAGAAATTAGTTTAATTTAGCAGTCGTCTTAATTTTACTTAAATGTATTTGTAAAATAATAACGTGAGCTAATTAATGTTTGAACAGGTAATAAATTTCTGTAAAATGGCGGACCAGTGCCAGCACGACTTCGTCCCCATCTGTGGGCAGGACTCTCTTGGTATCACTAGGATGTTCAACGACAACTGTGACTTGTACGAGTATAATTGCGACGACAAGAAACGTAAGACTCTATGCTATTGCAATTCATTTGCAAGGCGATTCAGTATTTATTTATTCCTTCTTCTTCTATTCAGCCTATCGTAACCCATCGTTCGGTATAGGCCTCTCCATGTGCACGCCATTCTTCTCGGTCTCTAGCCGTTCGCATCCACATCCTCCCCGCCGTCTTCACAATTTATTTATTTACTTTCGTTATAACTAACTTACGTAAATAACAATATGCTAATAATAAATTTCCATATATAAAGTAACGATAACAGAACAATTCTTTTTTGTAAATCACGTCGAATGCCGCTTTTCTTTTCCCAGCACCAATCCTGTCGTTTTTTTTCTTGCCACTCGTTTGACACTAGTCGACACTGAAAACAAAGATTCATTCCACGTCAAAAAATTCGATTCTCTACCGATTAGATAGCTTTTGCTAAAAGTACTTACCAATAAAATAATTTTGATTTCAGAATATCGTCATGTCAAAATGGAAGTCTGCAAATATGAAGCAGCCGCAGCAGAAAGAATTTAGTATTATGTAATTCTACACTTATAAACCATAAATATGAATAATTTAATGATTTTATCATTTACGGTTAAAATCATTAAATTATTTGAGGTTTGACATTTACGGCGTCAGCTTTCAATCAGAAGTGAAAAACATGCCCTCAGATTAATGGTCCTAATGTTTTCAAAAATAGTTTGAACGAATGAAAAACTGTTTCAGATGTAACGGAGAATACTTTGAAAGACAATAAATATATTAGGTACTTTACTTATAAACTGTTATTATAAGTTATGCAAAATTTCAGTGTGCCCCACGTATGTACATCAATGGAAATTCATTCTATTTTAACAGTTCAATAAAAAAATCAACTTAAATATTACAATGATTTCCATTTGTGTAATTAATAGAAACTAGACACGGACTTTTATTTCTGGTGCATTTATCTATACGAGTATTAAAATGCGATAGAAAAAACTCATTTTAGTAATGTACGATATGGTTTATGCTTGAAAACTTTACCTTTAATGCTCCACTCGACAAACGCATTAGAGCATTGATTTTCAATTTTCAGTCTGTTCACAAACAGGAGCGCGCACATAAATCATTGCGCGGGCGCACGGTCCACAGACGATACGAGTGCGAACGCAAACAGCTCAGTACGAAAGTAAACTTCACAGGTATTTGACGTCATGAGCAAACCGACTGAGTTGACTGTTACATATTCCTAGAATTATTTGGATAAATACGAGTGTTACGTTGCGTTTTATTAGCTATCTATTTTTCATAAAATGTTGTCCAGGTTTAAAGATAATTATTTCCAAGTTCATACAACAAATGAGGAAAAATGTCACTATGAAATAACGATTTCGTTTTAGAGATCTTACCAATCCAATGTTAAAAAAATCCGTTCTTCGCTACCAGTAGGGATAGATCAGTAGGGATATGTGGAACAGGCGTAATATTTATAGGTTTTTATTTATTATTAGGTTCATACATACTAATAATAATATTTACTAATAAACACTAAAGTAGATACACTATAAATTGTATTTAAACAATCCACTGGCTTATGGTTGTGTAATGAAATGAACCGACTAAAAGTGCTATAAAAACCATTATGTCGCGATAAAGTGTAAGACAGTATCATTTACCGCAACATATTGCTCGGTATAGGCCGCCAACAGCAGAAACAAATGCATTCTGACTCCAACTACGAGTGCTTTGGAGATATGGGCATTGTTATTGCTCACTTGAGCTGCTTTGACAAGTCACATCTTGGTCCCTGGCGACTGAAAATTTAATATAGTTACGTACCTATTTGAAATACACAGCTACTATGAAATCTCGAAGTTGCTTTACAAGGTGGTAAAATGGGAGGAGGCTGTATGTTTGTGTGGCATCATAACTTAACTTATTCTTATCGAACTAAAGTTATAGGGAATCATGAGACATTACAAGAGCATAAAATTTGAAGAGGTGGCAAAAAAAAATCAAAGTAAAGTTAGGAATTTTAAGTTTGCCATGGCGAGGCCGAAGGCCGAGCTTCGCGTAGGGTGAAGCCCGGTACGTTCACCCGCCATCAGGCGCCGCAGGCCTAACCTGTTGAATGTTCTTGATATATCTATGAAAATTATTGATGAAAATTGGATCAGTGATTCTATGATCTTGGAGTATTTTGGGATGGAGTATGATGGGATCTCTGGAACGGTAACAGTTAGGTGGTTCGAGTTTAAGCTCAATGTTTATGATCATGATGACCTTCCCACATTTGGAACTTAGAGGACCTAACGATGACGAGAGGGGGGGGGGGGGGGGGGGATTCTCCATTATGGTACGTCGGGGGTTTCTTAAATTTTTAGTTTAGATTAGTACTAATTATTAGCATAGTACTAATGATTATTATCCATATGAGGGCCGTGTCTAAAACGCTAATGAAACGATTATTATAAAAGAGACGCGTCTACATTTATCCTTTTCTCATGTGCTAATCGTTACATACATATGAATTTTCGCATCATTGGTTAATTTCCAATCTTGCTGGAAATATTTCATAAAGAAACATTAATTCACTGACTTCGGTTATGTTCAACCAGCCGCAGTATTTGACCTTAATCTTAGTACTACTAGTGCTCAGGTCAATCTCACTTCGGACTACCACACGCTGCTTTGTTGAGATGATGGCGCGTGGTAATATCCAATAGTTGCGCATGCGTCTTCATAAAGATAATCCCGGAGTGAGCGCGCGCCGGTACTATTACAGGGCTATACAATACCCAATTAATATCTTCGAAGCTCTCGCACTGTGCGTTAACGGCATGTTGAAGGGAGCCACTCATTGTTTGCTAACATCGGATAATTGTGAAGAGTTAATTGGAGAAGCTAGGTTAATACGATCGGAGCCAAATTAACGGAGAAAATGATTATGATGTAGCAACTTTGATCTAGTTAAAAGGTATCGCTATTCAAAAGAGTAAAGTAGTACTACTTTAGTACTACTTTACTAGAATTTCAGTCTCCTTTGATTAGCGATACCTTTAGTGTAATTTTAAAATAAATAATGTTTATTAGTGATGACATAGCTTGATATAGTTACTTTATACCTATGTGTTTCTTTGTAAAGATTAAAATAGACGAAATTGCATAAACAGTGCAGATATTCTCATAGACTATGTGTGGTGAGTAATAGAATTAAAACATTTTGTAATGTATCGGAAAATACAACATTTGTAAAGATCTACCAACTGCATGTGAACATCCAGAGACCTCCCAGCGCGCGCGCAACTAACGATCGTCCGGCTCAAGACATATCGCCGACGCGGCCGACTATCGTATCGCCTAAATTGTGCGCCCGATTAGCCCACTAGTTGTGCGATTAATTTGTTACTGGACTTGGACATAGCTATTGACTTTACAAACAACGGGCTATTAAGATTGGAGAACTGTCGCGATAATCTTCAACGGTGTTCTTTGCAATAAGTATATTGTGTATCCTAGCAAGGTTTTTGTTTTTATTATAATTCTAAATTAAAGAAACCACAGACGTACCTTTGTGAATCCCCTTACTTATTTCTGGTCATCATCAAGTCCTCAAAGTTCCAGATGTGGGAAGGTCACCGTGGTCACAAACATTTGAGCTCAAACTCGAACCACCTAACTGTTACCATTCCAAAGATCCCATCTGACATCAAAGTTAATCCAAGATCCTGGAAACCACTGGTCCAATTTTTATTAGACCTAGCTTCTTAGCCTAGTGTTCTTACATTTTCGCCAAAATTCTCTTTTTATTAAAAAATAAAACGGGACTAAATTGGACCTTCCGTTGTTAAATTATGATGCCACAGACAAACAGACCGACATACAACTTATAACACGCACTCACTCGATCGGTCGGGGGTTAATAAATAGGATAATTTATGTTTCTTCGGTTACTCGGTCGATATAATCTGGGGAATCAATGAAGAGTACTGACTTCTAATTGAAATAAAGTATTGAGCACTTTTAGGGAACTTAACGGAAACGCACCAAAGCTTATATTCTGACAATGGGCGTGTGAGTGTTTGCACTCAAATTTTTAATACTGTTTCCATTTCCATGTGTGCTCTGGCGTGTTTGCACAGTTGCCAGCGCGCGCGCACCCGCCGTTCCTATTACCGACTACGTGATAATGCTGTTAGAGGAAAACGCCGAATTTTGACTCGCGCCGGCATACGGTGACACTACTCTTTACAATGACATGTTAAATGATCTAGTTTGTAGCTGCAGCGCATAATCCCTTATTTAAATAGATTACCGGTCTGGTTCACCGCGAGTTTGTGACAGGTGAGAGGTGAGGGTGACACTAGGAAATGTCAGCCGCATAACATGGCTATTGTGAAATCTAACTTTTCGGGTATGTGGAAACCTGTCTGAGGAAATAATTATATAGTTTGAGTGTTTGAACAAAATTATTTAAAGCTGGTGCCGACTGCGTATTCGTTTATAGTGAGTGAGTAAATGTATTCGTCTCGTATCGTATATAAAGTACAGAAGCACCTTTTCAGATTTCATAGTAAGTGGTGACATTTCCATTTTTATTTACGTGGAGCGTATTTACGAGGAGTATCTTAAGGCAGAGCAGTAAACACTCATGGCTATAAAACATTCAACTACCTACAAGTTTTAGTAGGTCAGAGCTTTTAAGTTAAGTTGTCTAAGCCGGTAAAAGCTCTACCTTATAAATAAATCTAATTTTGTGGTAGGTTAAATCAATTCATTGGCAATGGCAGAAATCTATACAATAATGTAGAGCCATATGATAAACCAACTTTTTTTAACGGTTGTGAGTGGGCAAATGTGTTTTTCGTCAAATACGCTTTTTACCAAAACAGTTTCGAGAAAGGCCAAAGCATCATTGACTAAAAATAATAAGACAAAACGTACTTTTTTGTCAACTTATACAAAAAAGTACGTTTTGTCTTATTATTTTTAGTCAATGGTGCTTTTGGTCACGGTTACGAATCAACTAATTTATGTCAACTAATTAAAATGAAAAATAAAATTGATTATACGTATTAAGCGTCACAGGCAAAGGATTTCAAATAGGAATTGTATGGGTACTCATTCAATATGTTATGTGTAAAGTAAAAGGAACATACATGTATTTTAAAAATAAGTAACTACTTATGTTACAATACGTAAGGCCGTCATTTCATCTGTACTTTATAAATTTATCTGGTCTTTAGTATCGCTGCTGACACCGCTTGTTCCTCCAAATAGAACCCCAGGAGTAAGGCTCCTGTACCAATAACTGGTCGCGTAAACACCGCGGTCGCCTTGTTAACCCAAAAAGTTAACAAGGATCGGCCAGCACTTAGCCGGCGCATGTTAACGCGGTGGACAAGCCCGGATTTGTTTACAACGCCTAGTTGCGGGTTAAGTGGGCTAATTGTTGATAGAATGTCGGTACGGAGTATGGACAGCACCTGCTTTGGAGACGGAGAGCCTCAGGTTGCTTGCTCAAGTTTCAGCTGCTTCCGTTGAGGATGGGTCTTTTGAAGTGCATTTTTAATTGACATAAGAAAATCTTGTTTTAAAACTGGTTATGACTGTACTGTAGTCTGTACGATCATTTAAGGCGAGTTGTATCGATTACTATGCAACGTATACCAACATTACAAACAATCGACTTTAATAGTGATAGAATTCCATTGCAAGAATAATATTTTTTTTCTTGTGTTGTGGAGCAAAATAGTTGTCGATTTTAAATCACCTTGCTAGATAATTACATCACATATTTTGTTAATCCTGTGTATGCTAGGTACTTGCATACTTAAGAACTTAATTGTGGTAATTCTCACAAAACGTGTATTGATTCTCTCACAAATAAATATGTCAATGGAACACAAACAGGCCGATCTCGCAGCCTCACGGATTGACGCTCGTTATTCCTATAAGTCGACGTAATTAAAGATATGGCTGTAATGCATAAATAAATGTATTAGAAGAGTGAGTTACGATGCCTTGCGGAGTACTGCTAATAAAATAAATGAAGAGTCGGCGTTTGGTCTCTCTGTGCGCCCAATGGTACGGTGGAGAACGATAGTAACTGTTTGTTTTCACCCTCACCATTTTATAATAGTAGTACCTACGAATACTATTTCAATTCATTTACAAGTTTACCTCAATCTCGTCTGATGGTGGTTGAAAATGAGGCCATAGATTATGGAGCATGCGCGCTTTGGCTGGTCAATATCAAAACCACCGTCTCGACCGTGTATCTAAGAAGTAAGTAAGTAAATAATCCTTCTTTTCAAGATCGTCAGTGCATCACAACAGCGTTATTTATATTTTTTCTGAAAAAGAAAAGGTTTAACTGATTTAAACAGTCCGTGTAGGTAAATGTGTAGGTAAGGGTTGGTACTTAGTTAATTTATTTTCTGCATCGTTTAAAGAACTTCCAAAAACGGACAAAAGAAGCTTTATAAAAGTGACATGTTTGACTTATCACGCTCTCCCACCCGTCTGATACGCGAGTCAGCGCGCCCGGCCCGCTCTGGAGGCAATTGATTAGCCGGCGCTCTTTGTGCGCGCGCGCCGACGCTCACAACAATTTGCTCGCGGCTCGACCGCCCTAATTTTAATGGCCTTATAAAATTTATATTTAATGTATTTATCATTTGAAATGTTTGTGTGGATACGGCTTTGCCCACGTAATACAGGCCATCAAAATATTATTGTTACCGGCAACATTGATCATTGGGCGGTTTGTTATCAAAATATTGCTCATTTATATTTATGCGTCATTTTTTATTTATCAGTTGATAATATTATTAGATTATTTACACATAAATATATACTAGATATTATAGTTAACAGTACACGTAATAAATATGCGTCATTTGAATTTTTATTAATACTTTTAAATACAAATTCAATTTTACAATCTAAATGTAATAATAGTAAACAACCCTATTACCTATTAATGCCGCAGAGAAGCAATGCTGATGTGTTTTGGTTTGAAGGGTAATAGAGAACCAGCGTAATTATCCATCTCAGTTCTCAAAGTTAGAAAACGCATAGATAATCTTACATTAATATTGTAGTGAGGTGGGATTTCTATGAGCAACGATGAACACTTACCTTTAAGAAAAAATACATTACCAGTCTGTTTTTTATACAACTTTTTATGTAGGAAGATATATGTACGTTGAATATAAATTAAATACTTTTTTACATGAGCACTTTATGTACCTATGAAGTAATTAATAAAAATAAAAGCACATCTGTTTTAATAATTAAACAAAAATTTAATCTTTATATTATATTACCATAAGTAAGAGTAAACATTTACGGAACATCCACCTTACTCTTCCATGCGATCAGGGTATTGTTTTATTGGCGCACACACGCGGCGTGCGCATTATGCGTCGATATACGAGTCGTTACATGCATCGAGGTGGCTTCAAACAAGCCCTCCTGATAGAAACTTAGAGACACTCCTTTTTTTGACGTGTAACGTCTTTAAAATCGATAAGCCCAGGCTTTTAGAAAAATAATTAAAAGCTGCACCCTAACCCACAGTTGCGTTTGACGTAACGTCCCGCTTTGTATAGTTAAAGCCTACCAATATTTAAACACCAATACTTAGTGGTTAATTACTCCATCTCTTTGATGTAGGAATGGAACCTGTGAAAGACATATAGCTTTCTGTAAAGACAGAAAAGACCTGGCATCAGATTCGCAACCTAGCGCAGCGTAGATAAGCTTTTACAAGCTCCAAATTCCTTGCTATTGTAATGGCAAGCACAGAGAGATCACGATCATGAGTAAGTCTTGGAACAAAGTCAAAGGTCACTATAATCTAAACTAGAGTAAAAATGTAACTATGAATACGTGATAGACTGCCAAGGTCACTACTGAAAGTGACTGAAAACGAAAGGTATTGACAAACAACTGTATTCATTTCGTACGTAAAATGCTCTGTAGCTATAGTAAATAAAGTGAATCTGTTTCACTAAATTTAGCTTTACGCAAGGTTGGTTCACAACGTAAGCGTAGTACGCGAACAGATGATTCATTCATCCGCCATCCTTACAATATATCCATATCCATCCAATCAACCCCTTTAATCGAAGTAGTTACAGTGATAGGAGTGCAACGTGCATTCATTGATGAATGCATCGTGGGACGGCGAAACATGCGCCTCGGTCTAGACCTACCCCAAAAGTGAGCGGCAATCGATGGGGGCGCTTTCACGCATTGTCGAGCGCATGCGCCATGCGCTTAGTACAGGCGAGTCCACAAGAATCATTTCTTTGGATACGGTTTATTTGGAATACGAAATAGATTGAGTAGACGTTATTTTTGTGTAAATTGAGAATTTTATAAATTCTAAAATTTTCATACTGTAGTTTCCTAAACCGTAATAAAATTAAAAAATATGCATCTAGGAATTATCAAAAATTGTGCCACTTTTAAAATGTCTTACTTACATACTCCGCTGGCGCAGCGACCCGAAGTGGATCTTGGCCTCCGATACCAAAGAGCGCCATCGCTCTCAGAAAAGACAAAATGTCTACATTAAAATGTCTACATTTAAAATGTCTACATTTTTATATATTTTATGCTTATTCACATAAATATTCTACAAATATAATGACGTTTGTTTGAACATAAAATATAATATCTAAAATAATAATAATAATAAGGGCAAATAATATCTAATTATTAGGTAGTACATAATTACATTCCTGGAGAACTCTAATAGTTCAGGGGTAGATAAAACATGTTCAGTACATGCTCGTGACTTCTGGGCAAATAGGTTCAATTTTCCGTGGATACATTATTATATAAAAACTTCATTTTCAGTGTGTACAAAGTAAAACTGATTTTTTTTTAAATACTGTAGTGTCAAACTTTAATCACTGCTATTAGACCAATCTATAATAGACATCCATAGACTTTCTAAGCTTTAACGAAGTCTTTTTTATTCTGGACTAGCATTAAACGGAACCCTAATATCAAAGTAGAAGTTTATTTGAAAAATAAATTCAACAAAATTTGTGGAATACCTTGCTTATTGACAAAAGCTCCGCGAAAGCTTTGTGTGCACGGCATTACTGCGGCCGGCCTCATTCGTACTTTGCCGCAGTCGGACTTTGCCTGAAAACTGAAGTTAAACTGACGCCTGACTGCTCCTGTAAATAATCGAGGAAAAAATTTTCTTTACGTTGCACCCACAGGAAGAAAACAGAAGAAATGTAAGTTATATAAATGACAGCTTTTTATTATTTGCTGTATTTTTTTTATTCTAAAAATTGAAATAATTTTGTTAATTTTTTATTTAATATTTATTATTATTTTTACATATTTTTTTGTATTATAAAGTTTTTCAATTAAAAAGGTGAGGTGTTAGAAAAAAATATACCTCTATTGATTATTATTATGTCTAGGAGTATAGCGTGCGATAATTGCTTACTTTAGTAGCGTGCGAAGCGAAAGCGAATGTTATACACTCACACTTTAAATTATTTAAACTTTTAGTTCAGGGGCGGCGCACTAGTTTAGTTTAGGGAGAGGAATTTCAAGAGGCGGGAAATGCATTTTACTGCAAAACTACCTCGTAACTCCTGTAACGGGACGGGTTGAAGAGTTACGAGTTTTATTTTAGCAATGACAATTATCAAACTTGGTTATCTAGGAGGTCGCCGATTTGACAACTTACTTTACATAAATAAGAACTTACTGCGACTACTTACATAAATACTAGAATGGAATACTGCATTAAAGTTTTAAGAAACACCCGACTTACTGGTGTTGAGATCGCCTTACTTTACACGTCCTTGGTGTTTGAGATTGGAGAATGGCACCATGGTGCTAACATTTGAACTCTAACTCGTCCTACCTAATTTTTGAAATCCCATCTGACATCAAAGATACTCCGAGATCTTAGAACACACTGCTTCAAATTTTATCAGATATGGTTTAGAACACTCTTAACAAGATTCTTCATTCCACAAAAAGAAACCGCGTCCAAAACGGACCATCGATCGGTTCTTGAGATTTATGCTGCCACAGTCAATTAGACACGTTAGACACGCGTCAAACATATATATTTAATTTTATCTTTTTCTTTATACTCGTGTGTGTGTGTAGGTTAAGTCAGAAAGATAAATAACTATTGGATAGCTTTTACTTTTGGAAGTATCTTTTATACTTAGGTACGGACACTGATATCCGTAGACGATTAGAAACCTAATTGGTCCTTAGGTTGGGTTTCCAATTGAAATACCGGCACCAATCCGAATACTCTTGCATGAAGCGTCCTGAAATTTGAGCCTCCATGTTATATTACTATGTATGTTTTAACATACTCTGTCCTCTCTAGACCATAGCTCTAGAAAGTGATGGCACTACGCCAGGTATCTATAGGAACTGTCTGATTTTTAGAAGTATATATAGTAAACTATCATAAACCTATGCCAAATCGCAACAACATATCGATAGGATCTATAGGATATTAGAAATGGTTTTCATTATTTAAATTCTACATTCTTCCCTTTAAAGTCAGATAAGAAGGACATGGATTTGGCCGTACGTTTCCCCTACACAAACTATAAATGTGAATATTTTGACTCTGAAACTGCTGTATAAGTTCAGGTTTTAACGATTATCTAGGTAGTAGTTAGTGGTACAACACGATATTATGATGACGTCCGTTGGCGTTACGCCAGATATTATATTGATTGCTGAGCCAGTGTCGCTTGTGGTATCAACTCAAATGGTATCAACTCGTTTATACAGGACACGTGATGGGTATAACAGCTGCTTTTATTCTCACAAAGCATCAGTAAATCAATGAAATAGCGATACAAGTAGATGCTTTTCTCGTGGAAGGCGTCTGTATTGAAGCGATTGTTTAAAAAAGTTATGAAATACATTGGTTAACCTTACGATTACTTGTAGGTAACCTAACGAAAAATCGTTAAATATATAATACATACATACCTTCAAGCTATGTCCCTTGCGGGGTAGCCAGAGAGATGAGAGAACGGAGCACCACGAATCTCTGTCTTGTTAAATGTAAAATATCTTTTTATTTACTATTAAGTTTCAGTCACAACTGATATTCATGTACCAGTTTTGCGAAATCTATGTACGTTGCCTAGCGAAGTTGGACGTAGATTGAATAACTATACGTCCAATTACAGTTATGTTCTTTAATAATAAACAACCCTAATATAACGTGCAGGGCGGCAGAAGGTGGTGGTCCTCCAGTGCCAGCGGAGCCCCAGACAGGGCCCGATGGGGAAATTATTGGGGGCCCTCGCACAATGCAGCAAGTTGCGGCTCAGAGAAGGTTGCAGCAAACACAGGCTCAAGTCGACGAGGTATCTGCATCTTTTGATATGATATATCGAGTACCTGAATATTGTTCCTTTAAACAATACACCTCATGCAAGACTACTATAGAGTAAACTATATATAGAGGCGGGTCAAAAGTGATCTGAATTGCTTCGGTAGCTCGCTCTTTTGCTCGACATGTCGGGGGCACTCCCGTGCCCCAGATAATAGTGATTCTGATTAACCACAACAAATTATACATAATTCCTATTAGGTATTAAATTAATTTTACCAAATCTATAATGATATTTGTTAATTGCAGTGATTGGCCAGCTGCCTGCTGCAAATTAACAATAATATTTGAGTTTTATGGAAACAGTTCAGACAAATACTTTAGTATTTACGAAACGGTTCTTTTTGTCGCGTGAGCTGTTGGCGCGGGGTAATCATATACATGTTTCATAAATTGATCAATATCTTTTTTGTTACATGTGCTCAAAATTGGGCCTATTTATTGACAGATAATTCTGCGCCAAGTGCCATATTCCCGCATTAGTGCGGGAATATTGTATGGAAATCTTTTACCCACGGTCGGAAGTACAAAGCCATCAAGTTGCTAACTATTATAACGAATATAAACAAATAAGACATTCTAAACGAAATATTTTATATAGTTACGTGATGATATTTCACGACTAATATTGAAATCAAACAAAATCTCAATTGGCGCGTGTTATCAATTATTTAAAAATAAACTTAAAGTAGCTACATTTTGTGAATTCATTCAAAGTGATTCATATTAACATTATGTATGGTTTTTTTTTACGACCATGATAAACACTGATTTTTGAAATTAGTCAAGAAGTTAATACTCCACCAGATATTGTCGAAGAAGCTTTAGGCGCTGCAAGCAATTTACTACCGAATAAAAAAATGTATGTACATCAGTTACACATTTTTTATTTTATTATTTTTCTCGCAGATGTAACAAAAAATGTCGTGTCTAACTTGTGAGGGAGGACCACTTGTCGCAGTCGTCTGTTCACAGCCCTCGCTTACGGCTCGGGTTGCGAACTAGACTCGTATAACAATTTGGTCTTTCCCTCACTAGTTAGACAATCTACTATTGTATATTTACAGGTGGTAGACATAATGAAAGCAAACGTGGAAAAGGTGCTTGATAGAGATGCTAAGTTATCAGAACTGGATGACAGAGCAGGTCACAAATTTCTTTTAATTTTATGATGGTTCTTTATCTTAGTGCATCTCTACGTTTAAGAATGTTTTAATAAATAAATTGCCATTTACAGATGCACTTCAACAAGGGGCATCACAATTCGAGCAACAAGCAAAGAGTTTGAAGAACAAGTTTTGGCTACAAAATCTAAAGGTATTTTTATTATTGGTGCCTATATTACAATGTTCATAAAACTAAGACAATATTACTAACTTTCAGATGATGATAATCATGGGGGTAATCGGAATCGTTATAATAGGACTGCTGTTTGGTAAGTAATAAATAAAATATATACAAATTCCTCGATGTTGTCAAGAATGTAGTAGATTATCTACGATGTTAGAACGTATTTTGTGTATGTGGACCACACTAAAGTTGAAACTTATTCAGAAATTTTCAATTATCATGACTATTTAAGAGTAAAATAAATTAGAATGCTATGAAAAGTTTCACCTTTACTACATGTGCATAAATTTGGAAATATTTTAATAGATACTGCATTTTATATACACTTACATGTCTATATGCGTAACTTGTCAAAAATACTTACTTGATATCTTTAGCTGCAAGAATGTTGGTTCTTCTAGAAATGGTATAGGTACAAACTCCATCAGTATAATCTGTTACAGGCTTTCGTTTGACGCAATTAGCGACGCCTTTTTCTTGGGCTGGGCAATTTCTCCTGACCCTAAAACTATCTTTGCTTCGATTGTTTAGTTAGCCTACAAAAATTGGATAGACAACCTCAATATGGAGCCAGTGAATTTTGCTTTCTGTGGAGATGGTATAATTCTAGGGCAACTGCAAAAGAGTTAATTTATTTTGGAAATCAGGATTTTGAGAGAGACAGAGAGGGCGATACATTAAAAGATTAATTTTAAAAATCAAAGATCCCTGTTATCACCCACAAGTAAGCTGTGATAGCTAAGGGAGAGGGGAGAATTTCTAGACTCATTTTATGGGGGGGGGGGGGGATGATTCATTGTATGAAACATTGAACAACATCAACATGAAACATGCTAGATTTATGGGGGGGGGGAGGATAAATGGTGGTATCTCACAGGGATCTTTGATTTTAAAAAATAATTTTTTTAATGTACTTGCTCATGTCATGGGAAGACCTAACTTTAGATCAGATAGAGATTGTGACAGTTTACAAACATTTATGTGGTCTAAAAAATTTTTCTAAATTTATTTCTGCTTTCTATATGTATGCGGACATTTTTAGTAACTTTATGCGAATTTGAAATAATAAAGAAGCTGTTTGCTATAACCCCATTTCGAGTGCACAATAAATAAACTAAAGTGTTATAATTTTGAGTTTGACCTTTCGTTACGTTCCATGAAGTCAAGTCATGAATCGATGGGATTAGCTAGGGTATCGCACATCAGTAACTAGACGCTTGGAGGCATATGTTTTGCTTACCGCTGTTTGCAGGTGATAACATTAAACAAATGTTTGGTTAGTTCGATACCGTGGCACACCAACTATGAGTGGGGTTTCTGCAGCGGTGCCCGTCAATGGTACCCTGACAGCTATTACTAATCCTTGTGAGTAAAGTTCTTCTATCACCTTCACTCTTTCCTTCTTTCTTCTGCCTGTGCTTACGTAGCTTATCAGGAGTGTACATACATATTATGTAGAATGGTAGCGACAAGTAATTGGCGCTTTTATAAGGTAAGTGTAATAGCATAACAATACATTTAATAAGTATATGTACGTATATTAAGATATAAATTGTTTTCAATTTGTGAGCTGTGGCTGCAACGGATTTAATGATGATATTATTAAATATTTCAGTAATTAAGACCTGCTGACAAATGATTATTATGACAATTTAAACACATGAATTCTAAAACTGCCTTTATACTTATCTAATAGCTTGCAAATTTTTTATACATCTTATAGTACATACCTATCTATTACTTTACAACATATTATATTATTATAATTTACACCTTCACCATTAAATGCAACTTAGATGCTATAGAGAGGCATATTTTATTCTTTTTACTCAAATAATCCTTTATTGAATACTTATACCTCCATACATTTTATACTTACACGTATACATATTTCTACGAAGGTATCTACTTATTTCATTTTTGTTTCCTTTTACTATTACATTAATACTTACCAATTACTGATAACTACATCTCGTTTACAGGAAAATATATGTAATTATTCTTCGTCGCATCCGTTGGGTTCCACTTCAAATGAGAAGAGTTCTGTAATTATAATAATAAAACATTATTACATTAAATATTCATAAATCTACAATATTACCATTATAATTATGTATCATCGATAACTAGGAAAAGAATTTATTGGAAAGAACAAGATATAGATATTTGCTATGAAAATTATATTATTCACTTCTGCATAGAGTTCTGTTAGTGGTTACTGTTCCAGAACATGGTTAATGAAGATTATAAAAATATTACAAAATATGAAAATGGTAAATTACTTTTCTTGTATGTTGATTGATTAAACAGTTAAAACATATTTAGGGTTTAACAAGAAAAATGTACTTCTCTTCGAAATACAAATTTTACGCGTGTTAAGCTCTATATCTAAAGAATTAATGATTTATGTGCGTACCTTTACTTAGTCATTAATAATTAGAATTCTATATTGTATATTGTTTTAATTATATTTTACAGTATTTTTTAATTATATTTTCTTCATGAATTGTTTAATAACGAAACAAACGTTGTGAAAATAACATTGTATCATAAAAATTGTTGTGATCTATTGCTTATCTTATCTACGTATTAACTTTTTATAAACATGTAATAATGATATTGGCCTACTTATGTGTAATTTAATGCTCATAGTAAAGTAGTAACTTGAAATGGTGAACAAGATCTTCCGAATGTAGTGGAATCTTTCCGATAGTGTTAATAACTTATAGAATCTACATAAACATAATATACCTATAATTTCCCTTCTCATTACGCGCGCCTGTTTATTCTATAATGATATGTACAATAAATACTGTGTTGGTTAAGAACACCAAATTAGCAGCAATAGTAGAATAATGGAATTGATTAATAGCTGATAAGACGATATCATTTCCTAGGAGTAATATTAATTTATGTACTTAAATCATATAAAAGAGTATATATTATTTTATTATAGCGGTGATTAATTGGACTGATTATTATTTTAATTAGGTACTCATAGCGTTTTCAAATGTCAATTATTTGCAGAGTTTGTAGGTATTTTATAGTATATATAAGGTTATTTCTCTATTATAAACTTTTAGAGGCTTTTAATGATGTGTCAATTAATTCTACTACTTTAAACGTCTTACCACAAGTCGTACCAATAGTATTAAATTCGAACTAAATTAATTAATTACATTAATTAATTTTATTACCTATGTACCTACTCGTATTAGTTAGTAAAAATATGCATTGATTTGATTATGGTTCTTATATTGACTTGGTGTGAAAATAGATTGTTGAAGATTCAGTTTTTGAATAATTAATTCTGATAATTTAACATTGTATTTGTCGGTAATATAAACATTCTTAATTTGATTTCAAAATACGAGGTTTCCCAACTCATTAAATGTACGACTTGTGTTTTGCCTAAAAATAGCTAGAGTTACATAAGTTGCCTCGCACAGTAGCTGTTCTCTCATTTTAATGAAAATTCATAATTTATATGTAAATAGAATTTAAATTTGTGTGTCAACTTTTATTGTTACTGAAATTATACAAGAGGAGCGATCGAAGAAATGTTAGTACTTACATATTTTATAAAAGAAATTATCCTACTTCTTAGTTTTTTAATTATTTATTGTATTCACCTACGTCTTTGTCAATAGTTTAGAAAGTACCAAAAATAAGTGTTCATTTAAAATATCGCAACATTAAATTAATTGACAATACATAATTTAGTTATCAGAATTTAATATTAGATGCCATGATTGTCATACATTACATACGTAAGCCACATACGTTTCAAAAAACGTCAAATACGCCGTTCGTTAGTTTTATAAGACATGTAAGTACATTTAGGAGAAAATTATTATGGTGCCATTGACAATATTAGTTCTTTTGTAATAACTGAAAAAAATGGGTGTGATATTGGAAGTGAGATATAAAATTTGTAAGAAGTTTTCAGTTTGAATGTGTAGTCGACATGTGCTGATAGCTGAAATTATTTCGTCGTAGATAGTATTCAAAAGAAAGTAAAAGAATTAACATTATTTTGAAACTTAATGTGAAAACAAACCCCATAATGGTAATGATAAAAAAACATCATACGTAAGTTTAAATATTTTATTATAAAATTCTGCCCCAACGAACAATTGGAGTCTTTTTAATTACCAGTGGCTCTGTAAATAAGTAGGTATACATTATAATTTTATTAAATTAATCTCTATAAGGTATTTATTATTATGTGAATTCGAGAGGGCAGATAAGCTAAGAAAGCTACGATGAGCAATAATATTGTTTTAATACTAGTTTGATATCTGTCAAGTATGAAACTCAACGAATGGATGTTAGGACTTTTACTAAAATAACATATTTAGTAGATAATGTATTTAATAACATCAATCGATACTGTACTTACATACATCTTTGTCTATTCTGTAAACAGTTTGTTTTCATGCACTTTCAAAGCAATTATTATAATAATATTAACAATTTGGCATGTTGTATTAACACTTAATTACTTACTATAAAATATTCCTTATTAGTGTTGTAATTATTTGGAAAACAGTTGAATGTAAAAGGTGTTATTGATTTAAAAAAATGTGACTTATATTATACACGGCGACATATTGTTTCATTTCTGTTAATTTTTAATCGGTAGATTAAAAATATTTAAGATTTTTTTATGCCTTTTCTCCCGATTGTTTTATTATTATTATTTATTTTTCTCTAGTTTAGTTCTAGTTAGGTTTTGGTTCTTTAATTGTTGTTTAAAATAAGTCGATTAAATCGAAAGAAACTTTATAGGTTCCTATTTATAGTAAGCTTTACTAGGTATTCGTTTACCAGTTCAGTAGGATTAGAGTTTATAGACGTCGGTTTACTCCGGGGAAAGAGGTAGAGAGTAAGACCCAAGTAATTGGTACGTAGTAGAATCAAATCCAAGGACGCATGAATATGAATCAGACGAATTTAAAAAGAAAAGAAGGATGAAACATAAAACAGAACATACAGCTATATATATTTAAGCCGAAACCGAACTATTTTCACTGTTTAGTTTCGGTTTGTGTAGCTAATGGGCGAAAACTTTTATTGTTTTCAATGTATTTATTGAAACAATAAAATTATATGCCTTTGTTTCGTAGTGCGAATCCGACTTAGTGAGAATATGACGTAGTTTTAAAGGATATATACTTGTAAACTACCCCTTACCCTCTAAAATGAAGCCTTATCTGCTTGATCTGACATGGTGTCGGTTTTGTGAGCTAGACCAGAGGGAATGATGTGAGAGCTAGCAAGCTTTCTCTTTGATACCTAGCCGCCATTTTGACTTACAGTAATAGCTGTTACGACGTGAGTTATGCGCTCGTGTCACTAAGACTGGTTTGCGCAAAAGTCGAATTGAGAGTTAACCCGAGAGTTAGTGCCTGACCCGGGTTAAATCACAAAAACGTCTTGCACCAACGCTAACCCTGAAACATTTTGTATGAAAACCATAGACAATCCGTGAGTTAAACCAGGGTTAAATATCCCCGGGTTAAGAACATTTAACCCGCACTTTCGCGCAAGCCGTCTTGCACGAACCGTTTTTTTCTCTCTCTAACTCAATGTCAATTTTATATGAATACCATAGACAATTCACGAGTTAACCCAGGGTAAACTTTTCGCGCAAGCGGGCCTAAGGCTTAAAGTAATGTTAGTAGCGTTGTACCTGTAAATTAAAAGGTTAAAACCCTTTCGTTATAATATTACCTAGTATGATTATGACTCTTAGTGAGCCGAAGTAGACATAACTACATAGAGGTGCGTACTATATTATTTTATGTTACTTACTATTGTATATTCAATTTACAATGATGTTACCTTTACGAAAACGTACACAGACTTATGACTAAAAACAAGCTTACCAGCCAAACAACAGTGACAGATAGACATACATTCATACAAACATACAATATTATGCTTTTATATATTTATAGGAGGTAGGATGATAGGATGCTAGGTAAATAGCTAGGGGCTCGAGCTAGAAATTCCAGTACCTAGTTCTGTTGTTCATCAACGAAATGCATCATCAGATCTTGACCAATTTTTTTTATGGAATCGCTATGGTGGTATACCTACCTACCCTTCTAAATAAAAATAAAAGTTATCAAAATCTGTTCACCAAAGCCAGATAGCTAGATAACATATAGCTATCTGGCTTTGGTGATATTACATAACATAATAACAAAACATACAACATACGGTCGAATTGAGAACCTCCGTTTTTTGAACTTGAAACATTTAGAACCGTTAAAAATGTAGTGACATAACCTACCCAGGTACAAAATTTTTGTTAGACCTACCCTAAATTTATCGATATAAATATACAAAGATCGATCTTTCTGCGTAAAAAATACCTACAATTTTATTTATTTTTATCATAATTTTTAATGATTAAGGTTTCGGCCTGGGAGAAAATTCTTTCTCCAATAGAAATTTTAGCCCATTATAAAGTAATGCAAAAATAGAGTGCGAACACGATATTTTGCTGAACAGACACTCGATTAGTTGCGCTGTGGGAACTGTCTAAGAAAACAAAGCGTGTTCAGTTACAACTGTTCTTGAATTGCGCGGGCGCTGTCCCCCTACTATGCATCTTCATTGTTTTCTTATTAAATTACTAGCTGTTAGACCGTGACAGTTTTGTATGGTCACGAGTCACTGGTCTAGAAATTTGACCAGTGTTTGAACGTAAGGATTCTTCTGCAAACCTTAGGACAAATTTAAAAACAGCATATTACTGTTGGATTTTAGGTTAACAATGCATGAATTAAAACATTGCCCATTTTGTCGAGTCTGTGACATCATTATGTACGAGTAGGTTTAGATAACTATACTAGACTATCTAGTCTAGTCTTCTCTCTAGAGACTTGAGAAAATTTAATTCACTGATTCTGTTACACAACCCCTCATAGGCGCAAACGTAATGGCTCCATATAAAAGTTTGTTGATTGATGGATTTTAAATGTCTTGAAAACCTGTTTTTTTCTCAAACATGTGGAGTTTTATACGATGTTTTCTTTAACCGAGAGAGTAGTCAGTGAATCTAAAAACATTTTTGATAAACTATCTTACTTAACTTACTGTTCTTCATCTCATTATCTTGTCGATTGGCCAACGATGGCTTAATTTAAAGATCAAAACTACCTACTTTTATTCACCGTATATGTTTTCTTCCATTTAAATAAATCCATAGCATAGAGTCATACAAACTCATCAGATTATTCGAATTTGTCTACATACTTACTTCGAGTTCCACTAGTAAGGTCTGCAGAATCATAAGGCTCGTAGATCTGAAAGAGTTCGCTTGGAGATATTGAATTTAGTGTGAACACTTGGAGCATTATTTAATTGCGTGTCAAGCGGTGAGCTGCGGCCCTGTCCGCAGGTGAGAGGTGATATTGTGCACTGTGCTTCGATAGCGAGAGTGGTGCGGACAAAAAAAATAGTTTTCATAACCTACGAGTATATACCATTTTTAGTATATTTGTTATTTCATTATCTCTATTTGAATACCGTCGTCGTATTCTTACCACTGTTTATTTTGTCACTATACTCTTTGTCACATAGGAAGGCACGTCGAACTTTTATTAAAACCTAAATAAAATACCGGGAAAACTGGAGGAAAAAAATACTGGAGGAAATTGGGGGAGGAATATTTTTTCAGTACTACTGAAAAAATATATAATGAATATTGACATACCTATAATAATTTAGTGGAATAATGAATAACGACATTTTAATTTTATCTTAATTTATGAATGATTATGTGTGAGTGGTAGGAATACAAGGACTTTTAAAAAAAATATTGATGCTCACTGATGAAAGGCGGAAGTCCTTCTCAATCTACTCCGTCGATACTAATCGGAAGACTTCCAACTTTTATTTAGGTTTTTATAAAAGATCGACATGTCTTCCTATGTGAAAAGGACTATACTGAATGGATAAATACATCGAATTTAAAATACCTTGTTAATCTCCTTACAGTTTATTACACTCTCACCACAATAAGTATATTACATAAATGAAAACTTAACTATGTTACAATGTCTTTGTTTACAACAAGAATATACCTACTGAAAACTGGAGTATGACTAACTTTTTGCGAGCCAGTGTGAGTACGTAGGTACCCACAGTGTGTGCAGATAGTACGCGGTAATAAGACTGTCAGGTGTTTGAAGAGCACATGTCATTGTTTATTTTCAAATTTCTCCAACTTCTCACTTGTGTGTTTATTTTTGTCCTAACGACCTAGCGTTCAGGACGGACGTTTTAAGGGTTATGTTTCACTAAAGAAATCGAAAGTCATATCTTTTTGCAACTTTTTGAGTAGCTATGAATACGCCTACGACACAGGCTCGCCTAGTGTAGGCATCGGTCGTACATGATTTTATAAAATCTAGCTTGTCGATTTTGTTCTGTAACCTTTAAATTGTATTAGGTACTCAAAATGTGCGTTAAGTAAACAAATTTATTATTAAGTATTATAAAGTTGAAAAGGATGAATCCAAAGATTTTGAAATTCAGAGCGCTACCTAATCCGATTTCAGTGGTTGAAATTTTCTTAAATTAAGTTTATTTATAATATATGAGAAAGTCTAGCATTGCTTAAGGTGCAACGAAGACTCGGTTTTCATACAAATCATTTTAACACATTCGTGCAATATATTACTGAAATATTATTACCGACAGGCAAATACTTTGTACTGTCGCCAAATTAAAAATCTTTTGCAATCTATTTAGTTATAAGGTTTGTTTATGCACTTAAAGGTTTTCATTTCATACAAATATTCAAAGTTGAAAATTATTACTTTTGTATTGGCGACAAAAAAGCAGTATGACTCAATTAACAGTAATAATATATACCAGTGAACCACATGTCAACCTACCCAAAATGTCAAAATTTGAGAATCTGAAATGTATCATATTGCGCAGGCATAAGGTTGAGATTTAATCGAAGGTTTTTGACAGATTGCACATTCAAAGCAAAACAATTTGTATGAAAACCGTGTCATCGTTGCACCTTAATGCTTAACAAATAAAATATGGTACTTAAGTACACATTTCGTTTAAAATTGACGTTTTAACACCGGTGTGTTCCGGTACGTAACGTGATTAGTCATTTCTAAATCCGTGTGTTCCTATTCCTATCTTCATTACTTAGTGTAATTAGATGAGATTAATGTCAAACTAGGGCTTGTGAAATAAAATGAAAATAATAAACTGAAAAATAAATTAAATAAAAAACACCTTAAAATCACTAAAAACTTACAACAGAAATGAAAACTTATGATTTAAAAATTCAAAGCATTAAGGTGCAATGTTATGACACGGTTTTCATACAAATTGGTTTGCACATTCCTGGTACAGTCGACCACAAGCTATAGTATACCATCTGTCAAAAACCTTAGATTAAATCTCGATATTTTTATTTTTTTATTGTTTTTTATTTACTACTAAACCCGCATTTGACCTCGATCTCGCCTGATGGTAAGGGACGATGAGATCGACGAAAGCCACGCGGAAAAAACACAAGTTATTTTATTATTAAGAGTGGCACACACTGGGGAAACGAACTTCCAGAACTATTCACATTCAACAACCTTTTAAGAGCTATTAATAAACTCCCACTCTACTTATCAAGACTTCGTCAAGTCGTCACGCTAAATCCAGGTAACGACGTAAAAAGACCTAATGTTGTACCTGCTCTGGTGGACTTGCCGGCACACATTATCTCCACGGTTACTCATCTCAAGTGCCTGTCAGCGTCAAAATGTTCAACACACCTACCACGAAACGTCCAAATTTCAATCATCACCCGCTTACAGTCTCTCTATCCTTATCACAATAACAAAGAAACTGGTATGTTAGAAAGAGAGTGTTGGAGAACGCGTGTGAAGGTGAGATGACGCGGTGTTCATGGTGACCCTCCAGATTACGTGTGGCCTGTAGGTAATAGCAAATTGCGATTATTATGTTAGGTCGTAACGAGGTGTTTGCGACTTTCCCTGTAATCGTCCGCCCTGGCCGGCCGCTTTGTTGTGAGGCTGACATGCTATCGTGGGTGCATGTTTTTTGCGGAGAATTTTATAATACATTTTCTTAAGTAAGTACGCAGAGATAGACAGTAATTGTTGCCAGAGAGAGAGTTTGATATTGATATATCTAATGGGTTACTATACACACACGACCGAGTCGGCATGTACGGTATTATATTGACTGAGTGCAGTCTGGCTGAATTCTGTCAAATGTCAATGCATTCAGTACGGTTAGTACTCGAATGCGAATTATAGCCTGAAAACAGAAGCCTAATTAGTTGAGTAAATCGTTGACTAATAGGCAGGTCAAGTGTAATTAAGCGCATAATTGTCAAATCAGTATATCGATGGTGGGCCATTAATCATAACATAGTTTGAATCAATACAGGTGTCTGAGTCACCATGAAATTCAAGGGCATAGAAATGCAGCAAGGGTATACAAATCAATAATAAAATACCTAAATAAGTACTTCCAACGTATTGCACCACAACATTATTTAAATCTGATCAGCCCGCATGTGTATCATATAGTTAAGTAAATTGTTTCAGACCAGGGTCGTTTAGGTATGAATTGTACCTTACGAGTTAAACTTAAAGCTTTTTCAAGAGTCAAAGTTTGAGTTTGAGGTATTAGAGGAGACGGAGGGAGGGAGGTTTAATACTTGGTTGGTTTTGGATAATCATTTATGAATTATAACTTTTTCTTCTAGAAATAGCTTTTATATACCCATCTCAACTTTTGAAATACAGACACGACTGTCGTAGTCAGGACACCATATACCCCTAGAATCATTTTTCGGTGCTGCTTCTTAGTCATATTCCTCATTAATGTGGGTAGTGAATCATTATATTGAAATAACCACATAGAAGGACTTTTTTGGCAGATTTAATAAGGTGGTTTACCATTGCCTTCCCCATTTATCCGTTATCATCAATTTTTTACCCTACGGTCATGTTTTTGATTTGTACGAGTATGTGTTACGTTGTTTTTATATTTGGTGTTTCATTTAACTGAGTGGATTGTGCAGCGCCCAGACAAACCAGTTTCTGGTTTCAGGGCGCGAAGATTTGTAAATAGTAAAACCTAATATGTACACAACAATAAAAAAATTAAAAAAAATCAGACAGGTTGTTTCAGTGTGCAGACTTCCTCACGATGTTTTCCTTACCGTTAGAAAAGTCGGTAAAATGTAAGTAAGTCTTTTGAAAAAATCGGAAAACTCATGTTAGGTACATGACATTGCATGCATGGTTTCGAATCCGAACCACCCGCATGGGAGTCCGGTGTCCTAGTCACTACGCCACCGACCGACGCTCATCCCTTGTTCCATAGCATCGCTTGGTAATGGAGCATAAGAACAAAATGTACAATCATAGTCCAATCACAACGGGCGGATCAGATGCCGACAGCATTACAGGAGGAACAATTGCAAAAATGATTGTAATGTGAGCGTATTGTACTCAATTTATATTATTTGACGACAAGAAACTACACAACAAATGGATAGGTACGTATTTACATGGTGAAATTGAACTCTTTCCATTTAGCTATTTTTGGAAATATATGAAGGTAAGATTTATAATTAGGAATTTCCATACAAATCTGCTGAAATCATTTGAGGTTATAATAATGGCCATCGCATATTATACCAACCCGACGCGAACCCGGCACGAACTTAACACAGGACGGCAACTCTCGTGGAGGAATGTCGAATTCGACATTAGTCCTATCTCATTCGCTCACATTACATGTGTGAGCGTGATAAGAAGTTCGTAGCGCTCGACTTTTGTATGTAGAACGCTGCGAGAATCGCCTTCCAGAGCAAAGCATTAAAATGCGAGCTTTATATCGTATTACATACAGTAGGTTTTTGAAATGAAATTCAAAAGATGAAGATGAAGTAGTCGTCGATGAGTTATCAACGCGTTGTCCACTCGTTGACAACTACTTCACTTGAATTTTGAAAACCTACTGTATGTAATACGATATAAAGCTCACATTTCAATGCTTTGCTCTGAGTTGAGTTCGTGTCGGGTTCGCGTCGAGTCGCTGCAATGTGCGATGGCCTTAAAAGACACTCGCACTGACAAAAAGAGTAAATTAAAACTATTTAACAAATTAAACTTGATTGCGATGATGTGCGATGGCCTTTAAGTTGCCAAAAATATATGAGACTCTTTTATGGTTTTTTAAAACTGCATTTACAGCTTTTTGAAAAATGGTTCAGTCACCAACAAAAATACCACATGTAGTTTTCAAAATGCTGTATTTTTGGAACGCTATGTCCTATGAGACATGTAAGAAATGTTTTTTAGGTCCCGATATAGGAGTTTCCGCATCCACCTTTTATGGTTTCATGACATGAGTACCTACTGGGTGTAGGGTAAAAACATATTACTCGGATGCCATGACAAACTGCATCCAAAGATCGATGTTAGATTAATTAGATTGTACAGAAATCGAAATGCCATTCTATTGATTCGAATGCCTTCATACATGAACGCTACTAAGAGGAGAGTATTATGTAGCTACCGGTGCGTACGCGCTGTAACTTACGTGCCAATTGAAACCAGATGGAATGGAAGCCACATTCCTGGTATAAAATGTCGTTATTGTTCCCACACATTGCGTATAAGGTATTGTTTCACTCGTTTTATATGGGTTCATCGTAGTATTAGGCTTTAGGGGTGGACGGATAAAATACAAATAATCGTGAAATAAATTATATAGTTATATTTTTTCTCTAATAATTAATTATTATATACTTAAGCGTAACTTATTATATACTTACTTCATATGTATTGTAGGTATGGCGTAACCGCGTAACCATACGACTAGAAAATCTACATACACTAGAAATAGATTACCACCTCAATTTTTTTTTAAAATTATTAGATACCTAAAGCCCTAACCAAATTTTTAGTACATTGTACAGAAGTTCCTTAAATGTATTTTAGTTAGATGTCACTAACTAAATATCTTCGCAGGATTTGCCTTCATAAAGTAACTACGCGTAACTTATTATACATACTTACTTAATATGTATTGTATGGCGTAACCGCGTAACCATACCTCTAGATCTCTACATCGTGCAATATTGAAATAGAATACCACCATCATTGTTTGATAATTAAAATGATCTTAATCGCTTAATTGCCAACACATAGACATCAGTGGCTCTATTCTATAACTTGTCACTAGTGATAAAAAAGGTGACTTGCTCCGTACTAGACTTATTAGTTGTGTGTAGTGGTAGATCCTAATGTGAAGGATCGCCTGGGGTGGTACCACCCTCTTATCTATTTCTGCCGTGAAGCAAGCAAGCAAGAAATGCAAGCATTTCTGTGTTTCGGTTTGAAGGGTAAGAGAGCCAGCGTGATTTCCGGCACATGAGGCAATCCATCTTAATCCTCAAAATCCAAAAACCCTCTAATATTAATATAATGAGGTGAGATGTCTATGGGCGACGGTGTCCCCTTAACATCAGGAGGCCCGTTTGCTCGTCTGCTCTCCTTATTAAATAAAACAAGGTATAGATTACAAAATGATGTTAAGAAAGACATGGAGCTGGAGCTAGTCATCCTTTTTATCACTAGTGAAAAGATACAGAATATAGCCACAGCAATTGTGAAACCAGTGATTGTTATAGATAACTGCGGCGTTAAGTGAACCCGACCAAAGATTGGTAGGTTATCTTTAAACGCATGTCCCAATTAACTGCTACATGCAGTAGGTGTGAGCATAGTTCCAGTACGGACTAGATAGCTTACCGCCATTATTCCGCGGCTAGCCTTTCGTAACTTTCGTTGAAACTTACCGGTTTACGCTACAATGTTTCGGTGTTACTAAAGTATCAGCTCTTTAACGTAACAACATAGAAAAGCCCTCATTTAGGTAAGTAGATACACCTATGAGACTGAATATGCTGACTGACACGCCATCGAAATGGTGCAATTCTGGTAAATTATAAGTACCTATTTAATAACAGTTAAAGAGCGTCGGTGGTACAGTGGCTAGGGCACCGGACTCCCATGCGGGAGGTCCGGGTTCCAAATCATGCAATGCCATGTACAAATGAGTTATTCTAAGATTTACATTTACCGACTGCTCTAACGGTGAAGGAAAACATCATGAGAACATCTGCATGTCTGAGGAAATTAAAAGTTTACGAAGGCGTGTGAAATCCACCAATCCCGTACCCCCTTGTGCTAAGGGAGGCCTGTGCCCCAACGGTGGGGACATTAATAGGCTGATGATGATGATTTAATTACAGTTAAAGAGCGTCGGTGGCACAGTGACTAGGGCACCGGACTCCCATGGTCCATGGGAGGTCCGGGTACCAAACCATGCAGTGCCATGTACCAATGAGTTTTTCGTATTTTTCGAAGAATTATGTACATTTACCGACTGCTCTAACGGTGAAGGAAAACATCGTGAGGAAACCTGCACACTGAGATGACCAGTGTGTAATAATGTGTGTAGGCCCAAAAGATCTTCAAGGGTCGAAGTGCCGCTGGATTATTCTCGGCTCCCTATCATAACATAAGATAAGAACAGTTAACAAAAAGTCATATTTACCTACTTAAAGCAATTAAAATAATATTTTTTGTGGACAAAGTAGGGGCGATATGTAGTGAGAATAGAATCCATTCAGTATTTACTGTAACGAGGGAACTATTAGGGCTAAGTGCCCCTGTTCTCCACCGCCTATACACGTCACAGGTTAAGTGGGCTGTATAATAAAATTTTACTGCCGTCCGACATTGGGAACGTTCAATGGCGACGTTATACCAGAAACAATGACCGCTTGCTGGCGAATTATTCTCAAAATATTATATTAATATAAGTAATCTGAGTGAAAATGTATCCCAAATCGCATTGTTAGATTGTGTTAGGTTAACGATAATCACGCCAAACCGAAGTCAAGTTACAGTCGATTAATTAATTAAAACATTCAGATAACAAAAATTTTTCTTGATGCCAGCACTTAATTTTATAGATAGTCATCTATAAAATTATTATTATTATTATTAGTATTAGTATTATTTGCTGCCAATCTATTATTTTTACGACGCATTGTCATAATTTTTTTGTAACCAAATATTGATTAATTTGCTAATCGAATAAATACGATCCTTTTTTCTTTTAATCATTTACCTAATTTAATAAAAATTGACGTTGTTTTATACACCTTGTATTTTGTTCCACATAAGTTTAAGGAGTAGTATAACGTATTACCAGTACGATAACAACCTTTCAATAAAACTGGTGGAGGTCCGGTTACATTATTCGACACCGTATCTAAGAGTTAATTTGTTGATCTTAATTTGATTTTATGATACCGGTCATTACACCAGAGTTATTGTCCCTTTATGGTTATTATTACTATGAACTAAATTTGATTTCAGTTTGACGTATAGAGTAGCTTGTCAGGATATTGTTGGTTCCATTAAACTTTTCATACTAGGTCAGTGTGAATTTCAAATTCTTAGGAATACAAGGTCCAATAAAATATCAGCATTGATTGCAAGGCGACTGGAGTAACATTGCAAAGCGGTCTATTCCAACTATTTCCAACCTCAGGTTCCAACCAGTTCTACTAACAGTTCCCTTTGGAGTTATTTTTTTTACCTACACACCTGTAGGTATATTGAACCCAGTATATTTTATTTTGTTGTTTAAATAAATTCCACTCTGAAGTATAATTCTGCTACGTTTCTAACTCGATCTATTCTTGAATTCATGAAGTTGGTGAGGAATATTCCGGAGATCAGGACTAATCCAGTATACTGGCTTGTACAATCGACCACAAGCAACCATACTATCATACCATCTGCAAAAACCTTCGATTAAATCTCAACCTTATGCCTGCGCTATATGTTACATTTCAGATTCTCAAATTTTGACCTTTTTGGGTAGGTTGACTGTACATCCATGATAAGTAGATGCAAGTAGTTGGAGGGTTGCACGGTAGTCCTAGTTATAGACCTCGCCCGGTCACGTTTCAGAGACAAAGCCTATGTCTTAATAAAGAGACCACACCGAACAGTCTCCTACTGCGGAATTACGTGTGTTTATTATGAATTATCCAGAAATCACGGCAAGTTACCGTTTTAAAGTAAATAGGTTTCGTAATAAAATGATAATAAAATAATGTAAGTAGGTACGGTTTCATAATCCACAAAATATTAAATAGTGTTTTTTTATTAGACGGACTAAACTGACGTTCCCTGTGTTGCCAGTTTTGGATGAAATTAAAATAGTGTTGTAACCAAATATCGAGTTCAATCACTGACCAACAGTTCACCATTCAAAGTATATTTTATTTTTTTCTGTAATGTCGTGATTTTTTTTTGGAAATTAAAAATTGAAATCGCTGAGCCTCACTTCGTATTGGAGCGAAATCCATCTTCTTTCAATATATAATTTAACGTTATCTTTTTGGCTCACTGTTTGGGTGAACTAAGGGAACTGATTCACAAGTGAACTGAACGCATCACTATTACATTAAACATGCAACATTATTTTACACAGTGACATTAGCACCTGTCAGTTTAGTCAGTCTAATAAAAATACTACTTTAGTTAACGTGTTAAAAATTGTAGCAAGCTATGGTGGTGCTATGACTCATATGACTGCCATTAAACATACTCCAAGATCTTGGAAAGCCCTCATCTAATTTTTATCATACTTAGCTAAGAACACTCTCGGTGAAATTCTCTGTTAAATAAAATAATCCGCGTTCAAATCGGATTGTCGGTTATTGAATGATGCCACAGAACTTAAAATGCCCCTTCTGGGTCAAACGTGATGCATTAAATTTTAAAACTCTTAGTATAAATACTAAATCTATTTACCTACTTATATTACGTAATGTTAGACATCACACCACAGCCTATTTAATCTAACTTACGAGTAGGTACTGTTTTAACACGTAGGGGTATTTCAACTAATCGTGTTCAGATAGTAAAGTGTTGAAATAGTTAATTAACCGGCGGTCATTTTAAGTGCACTTAGTCGATTTACAGCCCTTAAAACAGCTGTATTAACAACTTTTCGTGTTTACAAGTAAGCCAGTGCGCTAGAATGCTTTATTTGACGTTTCTTACTAGTCTGGGGGCGCGATAGTGCCCCCGACAAGTCGAGCTAAAAAACGCGGGTCGTACCACCTTTTCCCAAAATAATTCAGAGCACTTTTAAGAAGAGCCTCTATCTTTGTTCGGGTCGTTTCCAGAAACCTGAAATAATTTTCAACTTGAGTACTTCGCGAACATAGCTAAACCTCCAAATTTCAAGATTCTATCTATTATAGTTCATGAGATAAAAAAATAGAAAGTTCCGTTATTTCGACACTCACTCACTCACTCGCTTAATGAAAATTAACCGATTAATGAAAATCGGAGATAGTTCCAGCTGCCCTAGAAACTTGAAATTCGGTTTTAGAATAGTTTTTAAATTTTTTTTTCCAAACTGTGAATAACTGCTTGTTGGTAAACGCTTTGTATTTGTACCCTGAAAGTCGGAATGAATGAATAAGGACCACTTACATAAATATCACTGCTAAAGCTAGGATAAGTGGTATTTTCATGCGAAAAGTCATAGAGGTTGTGACAGTAATGCCGAAATTATTATACGCAGCATTATTTCGTATCCGTTAATTAGAAACCGAGGCCAAGAAAAGGGAAGAAAACCAAGGGAAGAAAGTACTTACAAAAAGAAAAGATATCCCCAAAAAATATTTCATGTAAAAAGTAGCCAAGTCTCGTGTATCTTTACTCGGAAAAACTAATAAGATCCAATGTTGAGCCATGTCCAATGCTCTTACTATTACCTCCATTAAATTTATTAATACTACATTAAATGCATAAGCATTTCTCATATTAATGTAGGTATTTATTATTAAATAAAATAAATAAAGATAGTATATAACAAAACTATCACCACTGATTATTTTGCCCAGGTGTGGGACTTAATTACCCGACAAGGTAAGTAAGTATCTCAATTAAGATAGAGCTTTGTCATAACGACAAAGCGATAAATTTTAACGATAGGCTGTATCTTATAACTTGCCTAATGTATCTATAAGTTTTTTGTCAAAAACTATAAACAGGTATTACGAGTTGGTTCTTAATTTACCAATAGAAAACTAATTTAAAACGTTTCACATTTCAACAACCTTCATGATGTTTCCGTAGAGAGACAAAATATTTTAAACTATAGTTTACACAAGTTGTGAATAATTATGAATTGAAGAATGTCGGAAGCCGTCCGACTAACTCCGGCCTATTTTGAAGGCTTTTATCACAGAGATTGTGAAACGTCTGCAAAATAAAAATACTCATATGTGAAATATATCTCACTGTAGTTTTAATTTCAAGGTTGAAGAAACCGATATCTGCATTTATGGTACCTCTTATACTCTGTTGAAAGAACACACTACACTAAAATAGTCGGAATGGTTACGCCTTGTCTTGTACACAATTTCACGCCAAAGAACTTTTTGTGTTGACCACGTGGCTAACTAAGATGTTGCGCGACATACAATTTTATGGTGTATCTGCTCGTTGCAACTTTATAGAGCCAGGCTTTATTTTGAAAATCCGACGGTGTAAGGAAGAACAACACATTTCGTAGTTTGCTCTCCCGCAAAGAAGTGGTGGTAGTCAGTAAGTGCTTATAATTATAATGATTGGTGGTTTTGCTGTTATGCTATTTTCATATCTCGTATGAGGTGTGCAAATAAGTGACTAGTGAAACATGTTAATAACAGTTTCGGTTCGGCTGTCCGTCTGTGAAACATTCACACAAGTCGCCCACGGTTATTTGAGTGCACAGAATTGTATTTATTTCATACAAATTATGACATTGTGCCCGCACAAAGGGATAAGAAATTAACCGACCCTTTACGGTCATCCTTTTATGTTCCTCACATTAATTATAACACCTCTTTAAGTTTAAATTTATGGTGTAGTTTTGTTAGTCATTACTTGTTTTAAGTGTTCTGTTAGTTTTTTATTTTTGCAAACTCACTCTCGGCCGATATTGGGTGTTTATGTAGTTATAATTTATTACCTCAGGCAGTGTTTTTAAGTTTTGAAAACCTTTAAAGGCACGTGGGGGATTTATGGAGGGACGTTTCAATCTCGGCGATCTTTGGGGTTCGAGGTTTGACTCGGTTAGATTAATAATTTACTGCGGGAGAGTTTCTTGAAATCATCAATACAATAAACACATCATTTAAACTATGTCATAGATATCTTTAGTTATTTGAAGTTTCAAACAAGTTATCTTTAGCAGAAAATATCATTTATTCTTCCAATAACTGCCGTGTATTGTGTAACGCGGTTTACCTTTATCAGGAATCTATTTCCTGATCAATATGTAAATGCTTTGGTTATAGCAATACTACTTGCAATGACATCATGAACCCACACGTCATCATTTCTTTGTATATGGGATTATCCGGGCAAACTTCGTTGTGCTTGACGTCATTAAAGAGATGGTATCAGAATCACCGTCCCTTATTTTCAACAAACAAACATTAATTAGCGATTCCGAACGGCTCAAACCAATAAATCACCGGGTTACATGCCTGAGTCCGAATAGCAGACTTTAATGGTTATACCGACACGAACCGTGTAGCCCACTGGACCGATACTGTCGTGTGAAATGCTAACATCAATAAGGTGACTCTGGTGCTGCTGGCGAGTAAAGCAATTCCTATGTCGAGTAATGCCATGGATATAGTCAATTATTGTCTTTCCTTACAGCCAAACCGAACGTTTGGATCAATAGATGAAGGGCAAGCATTTATTTTCTCTCAAAAATTGAAAGAAGTTATCATAATTCTGAAATGAATAGCTCGCGCCCGTATTCGATCATACTTCATAATATATACCTAGGTCAATCTATTAATTTTTAGTCAAATAAAAAATAAAACAAATATCACAAAGGTTTTTTTACAACTGTTCAAAGTATCCTGCGGCATCAATGCACTTATGCATTCGACTGAACCAGCTTTCAAAACATGTGAAAAACTGTTCTTGCGGAAGGTCGAAAAAAGCCGCCTTAATTGGTCTACTGCTTCGTCCGCAGTCGTAAATTTCCTTCCCCGCAGAGATTTCAACAGAACAAAAAGAAACCACACGGAGCAAGATTAAATTTTCATGTGATTCCTTATATAATATGTTAACCCTCGTTTAAAATCATAATAGATCATAGCACGAAATGCTTCCAGCGGTACCTCCATCGTAGGGATTGAAAAGTGACAGACATGTTTTTTAACAATTAATTAAAACATAACTAAAGTTCGCATGCAAGTGATATTTGGCTAATGAATTTATAATAAAATTTGTCTCCAAGGGATAATAAAAGTAAACCAATGAGTAATAACAAGCCGTTGACTAACAATTTTTGGATCGCCCCACGTATTAGATGAACGAGTGGTTCATATATGATTTCTATTCTAATATAAGCTATTCCACGATACAAAACACAAATGATAAGAATATTCAATAACAAGAAAATGCTAATAGACTAACACAATAGATGCCTACTCAGATATCGTCGGCGATCGATCGGTATCGCATTGAATAATTATTGATTCCAGTTTAGCTGAGTCCGGCCCGTTATTAGAACCCAATCAAGGATACTTCGTGATCTAATGGGCGCTCGCGTCTTACTTCTAGGTATTGTGTGAATAACTTGCTTGTATAAGGTGCGTTATTGTCAGCCTATTTACGTTCTCACTACTAGGCTCGCCTTGAACGAGGATCATGATTGATCCACCAGGAAATTGATGAATTTACACTGTCTTCGAAATTAAAATTTATTCCGGACTTTAAAATTATTAGGTTTTTTTCCAAAATAATAATTCAATTGGAGTAACCAAGTTTTAATAAGATTAAAATGATCCGTTGAGGTGCAGAATGTTAATGTCCCAAAATGTCCATGTATACACAATGAGTCCAATATGTGTAATGTGTGTAATGTGTCCAATATGTCCAATGTGTGCTGTGCAATGTGTCCAATATGTACGTTTAGGCACTTACTTATTTAATATAGGTATATACAGCACAGCAGTAGGTACTTTAAAGCATGAGAAGGCACAAATCTAATATATACGTACTGAGCTAGCGGCGCACCATAAACTTGGTGCATATTTATGATTCCTCTCAGTTCACCATTAGATAGATTAGATTAACCACCCTGCGTATCGCACATATCCCTGCAGGGCTCGAAGGCAAAGCAGGAATCGGCATCCAGTTCAATATATTATTCTAATGTAGATAAGTACCTATTTATATAGTTATACCTAAGCTATTGTTATAGGCAGTAACCGGAATTAGACAGAGCAATATTGATACTCTAGCTAGATAATGTTCAAAAATCATACCAACTAACCTAACCTAACCTAACCTAAGCTATTGTTATAGGCAGTAACCGGAATTAGACAGAGCAATATTGATACTCTAGCTAGATAATGTTCAAAAATCATACCACATTATCGAAAACAATTTTATTTCGAAAGCTGAGATAAAATAATTTCATAAAGGACAAAGTTTTTCCCAACATTGTTTGCCCAAAACCCAGCAGTCACAGAAAATTATAAATATTATAAAATAAGCTAATAATTATCATATAAGTCACACATTTGTTGGATCATAGGCGAAAAATATCACTGTCTTTTAAAACTACAAAATACCGAGTTTCAAATTGTACTAGGTATAGATGGGCTTATCCGTAAAGATTTGATACATTGTAAATAGATACACAAATTCAAATGTAAACAAACAGACTTGTTATAAAATCAATTAAATACTCATGCTCATACCATTTATTATAGTAGAAATAGTAGAAATGACTCTACTCAACTCTACAGCTCTCTCGCTTTAATTCTTTGTCTTTGGTAAAAATCAGTTATTTATACTGTCAATTGCATCATGCATATTAAGATCTGTTCCTTTCTATGTCATAACTCTAGAAAGTGATGTCTCTATACATCAGGTAGTCAGAATTTTAAGGAAGCTTCTTGCAAATGACCGCAAGTCATTAAAAATATTTTCAGGATCATAATCCTTAAAAATCCTTAGACGAAGGTTTACTTTTATCGAGGTTTCAAATTTGAAATGAAATGCTACCTCAATGGACGCACGTCTGTGTGCAGTGGACCACCAGCGCTGGCACGGTAGCCCGAGGTCGCGGGTTCGAAGCCGCGCCCGCATAAATTGTGTATCATCTACAATAATACCGATCATTTTTGTCCGACATGTCTTTGTATTTATTGAATGCATTCGCTACCATTGTTATTGCTTACTAGGTTGAGTTACGTCTTTTGCATTTTAGTAGCTAATATATCGTCAGGTATCGTCCCAATGTTAGAGCACAGGTCTCCTCTTGTACAATGCCGTAAGGACATTATTCACGGTGCGGTGCTGATTGGTGGATTTCACATGCCTTTGGAATTTTTCCTCAAACATTTTCTTCAAGTGGACACTTCTTTTCAACTTCCTTCATTTTTTGTTTTGATTTGTATATTGAATTATTGGATAAAATATATACACCACAAAGTTGGATGTTGTAATTTTTTTATTGTATAAGGAGTGCAGATGAGCAAGCGTACCTTATGATGGTAAGTTCGATCTTGAGGTACTTAATGTAGATAAAGTGTCTGGAATCGGACCTTCTGCGTGTTTCATTCATCAACATTCTCTTCGCTTAAGTTTTTCTCACTCTCGCCCTCACCACTACCAAAAACATGCGTATTATTGCGTATACGCACCTCTATCTACACACCGGCTTACCGAAAGGTATTATTCGCCAAAAATACGTTTGTAGCTGTAAATTAAACATTAGTATTGAGAATGAAGTGAAACAAGCTTTTCAAGTCGGCAAATGTAAGTTGGTAATTGTTTACGCGTATGGAGTGACAGAATGACAGGCTCCACGGCGGCATCCTATGTGACGCGGCCAATCAATTTGTACCTCACAATACGCAATATATCTCGAGAACTAACTGGCTCACACCGATGCGGGTAGATTCTGGAACGTGTCGGTTTATCAACAATTTTGAATCAACGGGATGAAATATTAACTTTATATTTCAACAGACTGTGAATCGGAAAGGTACCACTTTGGCGATATGGAGTTATTAATACTTTCTAAAACTAGATAAAATAAGCTACCTAAAGAAAAAAATATTAAGTCTCTACATGTAACCATTATTTTTTTATTATTTTTTGAACATAAAATAGTCAAAATGTAAAAGTTGAGAAAACTGCATTTAAAGTTTCTGATCGTGAAAATATACACTTCTATTGCGAAGTTACTGAGTGATTGGTACCGAGTAAACACCGAAGATTAATAATAGAAAAAGTAAAACACACTTTAATAGATGTCAATTGTCTCGGAAACATTGATGGTTTGAAAGTTTTTAAGGGAAAAGTTTAGTGGTTTAATGATATTTTTCTCATGGAAATGAAACTTGGGTACCACTTTGCGGGTTTACTAAAGTTTAGTCTCACAAGTAAATAATTTACTATTTAACATGTCTAATTGGTTTATCTGATTTTCTTTTTATCTTCGTTTTGAGCATAAGTTTTATCGATATTCTAAATATGGTACCACTTTGTCACTAAAGTTAACTAATTTAGGGTCAGTTCCGACTCCGTTCCGCCCGCGCACTTTTTTGATGTCACTGTAATGCCAAATCCGACCCACACATCAAGCGTCAACTCGCGCGTTTGACGCTTAATGTCTGCGTCACATTTTAAACTATAGCATATAAAATAGTAATATAATATGCACCCACTTTCAGATTTCGACCCCCATTTCGGCCCTCATTTTCTATTAAAATAAAATTATTTTCTTTATATATAAAATTTCTATATAGTATTGGTAGTTCCTGAGAAAAACAGCTGTGACATACAGACGGGCGGACGAAAACCGAAGTCTCACTATAAGAAACTCTTTTTACCGTTTAGGTACGGAACCCTAAAAAGGTACTGCTGATTGTTTCTTGCGCCTATTCAGTAATTTACGAAGTAACGGTACCTACCTTAAAAAATGACATTGCAACACGTATTAAAGTTGTTTATTATTTGTAACAAAAAATATTGATTATTGACTAATGAATGAATTACCGATTCATTTAATTTAGGTTCACTTTTGTGGTACCTATAGATTTTATTAATTATATATGCCAATTCTTGTCGTCGCCCATCAGAGTTTCAGAATATCCACCGGTCGCCGGGCGTCTCATACAAGATGCATAGAGGCGATGCGCAGGAGTCGGTGTTGTTTTTGTAGCGCTAATGAAGTGGCACGGTCACTCATTAGGCGTCGCGTAACGAGGCCGCCCGGGTTCCATTCCCGGTCTACTTGCACACATGGTGGTAAAACTGCTTCCAATGCCTAAAAATAACTTAGATCTCCTTATACAAGTATTTTTAACCCCCGACCGATCGAGTGAGGGCGTGTTAAAAGTTCGACACGTTTGTGTGTTTGTCTGTGGCATCATAACTTGACATTAGATGGGGTCTTCTCGAACTAAAGATGTAGGAAATCCTGAGACATTACAAGAGAAAAAAAATTATATTAGCGGCCAAAAAATAAATTAAAATGTTGTGGGGCTAGGAATTTTAAGATAGCCAAGGCGAGGGCGAAGCCCGGAGCGATGCTGGAGTATGATGGGATCTCTGGAACGGTAACAGTTAGGTGGTTCAAGTTTGAGCTCAAATGTTTATGACCATGGTGACCTTCTTACGTCTGGAAACTTGAGGACCTGACCAGGAAAAAGTAAGTAGATCTCCACAATAAGTACGTCGGGGGTTCTTAAATTTTTAATTTAAAGAGGTTTGGCTTTATTGTTTTAAGATTGTTCTACGCAATTTATCGAATCTCTACGATTCTCAGTTTACGACTTCTACTCGTATGGATAGGTAAGTAAATGTTTGATGATGAGTTTATCAATTTTGGTATATATTTAGATTAACGACAAATTTTTGGTAAATTGATTTAAATTATTGATGTAAATTGAAGTACTTAAGTAGATTAGTAGAGAAGGAGAGCAGACGAGCAAACGGGACACCTGATGATAATAAGTGGTCACCGTCGCCCGTTGTCTTCTTATAATGTTCTTAGAGGGTTTTCGATGCGCTTGAGGATTTAGATGAAGGAAATTACGCTAGCTCTGTTCTCTCTCCCTTCAAACCGAAACACAGCTATGCAAATATAACAAATCTGTTATGGATGTCGACTAATGGGTCTTTCAACAAATGATCCCTGTTATTCGTATAATATCATAAATTCATAATAATACCTCGTAGAGTCGTAGGCATATTATGCGTTCGACATAATTTTATGTATGTACGTCATTTATTTCTAACTTTCAATAGCTGTGAACAATATTAGCGTTGTCCAGGCCTTCGTCAGTCCACTATTATTTTAGATACACACGAAGACACGCACGACTCAATAAAACTGCAAGCCGCTCTCCCTCAATGCAGTAGTTTTTAGGGGTGGGCTCCAAACGTCGTGGCGTGCGCATCCAAATTAGGTAAGACAAGTGATAATAAGTTACAAGTGGTTGTGACAAGTGAAAAGTCATAGTGACACGTGATTAATAGTAATTGTCAGGTGTCTAGGTGATCATAATTATGTGAAATGTCTTTATCACTTTCACAGATCACTTGTCACTCATGTACCGAAGTTACAAAGTTCATTTTATTTTTATCACTTTTATAGTTTCGTGATCTATTTGAGTTGTGTATTATTGTAATGTAATTTTTATGCACTTAACTGACACAGATCACATTAAACAGAAGATGGTGAACTGCACTTGAGAGTGCAGCAGTTTAATGCTCAGAAACTGCACTATACTGAATATGCTATTACAAGATAAGAAAGCTGACCGCTCGTCGTTCTTTGGTCCCATATGTTGCAGCAACGTCTAGACCGCTCATTCGTAGGTGGTTCTTACCTTCAATAATATCAGTAATTTCATCTTATCAACTCGTTGTAGGAGAGAAAATAGGGGCGGATAGTCGTTCGCGATAAATAAAATTATGATGCGCGCGATAACATGCCTTAAACGTTGAGTGTTTTACATTCACTTAGTAAAATAACCATCGATGAATTTTGTAATAAAGTTATAAGTATTGAGTTGTTTATAACATTGAGACGTAGATGAAATTACAAGGTCATATTTTATTTATTTAGTACACTCTGACCAGGAATATAGAAACCCTATCAAGACGACGAGGAGTTTTATAATCTGTGTTAAGGAGTACGCTATGAAAAAAATAGTACCATTTAATTTCGCAATATGGCGAGGACTTTATATCCCTGGTCAGGGTATACATACAAAGAATAATTTAATCTGCAAGATTAGTACTTATAATTAAAAACACTAACCCAACCTATAGGTACAGTAAGTTTCGTGTGTCGTAGGTCCAGAGAAAACACATAAATGTCACCTGGGCTGCAAACTGTGGACTGTCGATACTGTACAGCATCCTCCGTATCTACCCAGATTGACTGCACAAAACATCTCATACAAACAAAAATTCTGATACCCAAAAATGGATGCAAGAAAAGTGGACTTTATAGAAAAGTGAACTGTATGGGAAGTAGACATTTTGGGAGTAAACATGCTCCATCGTCGACTACATCGTTGCTTATCATCAGGCGAGATCGAGGACAAATGAGGGTTCTGTAGTCAATAAAAAAATATTTGGAAAGTAAACTTTTTGTAAAGTGGACTTTTTGGGAAAATGGACCATATGCACCTGTACGAATCATACCATCAATAAAGATGTTTAAGTTGAAATGTAGCAGTTTTACACAATATTATTAAAATATACCTTTATAATCTATAGGTAAGTGAATATAGTAAGTACTTAATCTATTGTGAGTATAAGGAAACGAATAAAAGGAAGTCATATTTATTATGTCCTCAACAGATTTTATTTGCTTACTGCGCATTTCACGGTTGTGCACGATCAATAAACAATCGGAACAATACCTTTGTTCTTATAATATGGACACAGGAATCTTGCAGACATCTGCCGATATCCAATACATCCGATATATATCTACTTGTACTCGTATACAGATAAATGTATACAAGTAATATTATTTATCAAATACGGTTTTGTTTCCCAAATAACAATATAAGCAAAGTAATTATTATTTAAAAAATGTATAAAAATGGTATTAAAATATGCTATAAGTACCTATTATGGCCAAGAGCGTGCCAAGCACGCACATGATAGTGATCCGTAGGCGTTCTATCACAAAATATATTTTGTGGTCTAATTACAATTTCATCCAAATTAACTACACTATTTCTTTGTTGACTTCTATTTCACAATGTAACTTTGGTACTGGGTCCGTTATAACTTTCATTGAAAGAATTTACTACCATATAGGTATTTTTCAGACTTTTTAAACTGTATTTAAAAAAAATTAAGGGACGGAAGGACAGAAAGAGACATGACGAAACTATAAGAGTTCCTAGTTGTTTACGGAACCCTAAAAATGTGAAATTAACAAGTGGATACCTACCTGAGTTTATCCTTTTTAGTACGTATTCACAATCACCAATCCACACATCTCAGACTTCATCCATTTAATTTGACCGACAAAACGCATAGTATCAAAATAATTTAATTAAAAAAAGTTTCATCGAGTGGTCGGAGTCGGAGGCTCACATTGTTTCTACTGAATAACCGGCGATATAAAAAGTTATTGTATTGTGGGTAGTGAGGAAATGGAAAGTGGGATAGTCTGCGTAACGCGAGATTCCGGCGTACGCGCCGCTATGCGCTGCGATTCTCTATAGTGATGGGGTCACAAAATTGTTCGATCGATATATTCATTTTGACACAACTAAAAAGTTTCAGAACAATATACGTATGTATGTCATTGAAGACAGCCCCATCCTGTACCACACTTCGACTATTTTATATATCCATTAGCTACCCAATAAGGCACACGATAATAGACAATTAGACATATTTACAAATATGTATTTTTTAACTAGTTTTTTATTTTTTATTTACACCTAAGCCGCGTTTGACCTCGATCTCGAGTTGTTGAGGCCGAAGATGGAACCACACGCGGCCTTAGTAAGTAGGCTCTTATATATAAACTGTCGAATCACACCAAAGCCGAAGCGAAGACATTTGACGTCAAACGATATACTTTACATAGTAGGGAGCGACCACACCAGCAAGTTTCTCGGATTAGTGGCCTCGTACGACACGCTTATCCAGTGACGGTAGGGATATTCTAAATCCGACTTCCGATCCATACATGGAACGCTAATCTTGTTTCAATTGGTATAGAGTTCATCATTATAACTAGAGATTTCTCTACACAGAAATAAATTAGAATTTTTCTTTTGACATTATTCGTGCAAATCAAATAAATTTTAACGAAAATATAAACTTATGTAGAGTAGGTGATTTCTTGTCAAAAATTAACAACATCTATAGTCAACAATATATCGATAAGTCCATGGCCATCATTATTTGAAGGCGCATGTTTTATTTGGTCGTGTGGCGCAGGCGCAGGCGCACAAAATGTGCGTCGAATACTTTTGTGCGGGATAAAACAATCCCGAGTGCACGTGCCCCTCTCCCCTCTTAACCCGACAGACGCACGGGCACAATATGGTTTGCGAGATTGCCAATTACTCTAGGTATGAAATTAGATTGAATTCCTACTAATATATTATGGTGGATCACGGCACGTTGACATAGTGTAGATAAATGAATTTCACTAACAACAATGATCCATTGAATAAAATATATTTGAAAACATTATAAACATACGTCTCCACTTTTTCTAGTATATTTTTTATAAAAACTTCAGTATATCTAGTTATAATTGCATTATTTCACCGTTGCATAGCTGTGACGAGTTATCTTAAAAATGCGTTTTTTTCCTACAAACAATTTTTCTAGCAGTTTGATTAAGCATTTACTGTATCACAAAAGAGCTTTTTTTGTGGGCGGATACTTCCATTTTATTAAGAACCCTGTAGTCTAATAATTGCTGCTGAAAATCGGATCAAATGAGACTGGTTTATCGTAAATTCGGAGCCAACGGATCGTATCGATTCGGTGTAGAAGTAGAAACGCGTTGGTATGGGTGGAATTTTAGGAAGTTGTCTTTTCTTGAATTTTCGTTTGGGACTGCGAGTGCGGCGACCCGTGACGGTCCCGCATCCCGGGAGGCTAGAGGCATTTATGTCGAATTAGAACCGCTCACCTGAGCTAGCCTAGGCCTTAGTTCCTTTGTCGTGGCTCTCCATGTCTAATCTCCCAATTTTATGATAATTTTTGATGGAATTTAGGGTGTTCAATCTGTCTGAGATAACTAAGATGGCTTAGTTTAACGTGTAATAACCAGTGTGTAATATAATTCTCATTAATGACTTTAGAGACTCTTAAAAATGTTACAATTTCATCACAGACATATTAAAATACCTTCTCTGGATTTCTTTTGCCATATTGGCCTCTACTGTAACTTACACGACTGGTTCATCAAATATTTTCGAGACTCCATGGACGTCATTTATTTACTCATTACATTACAAATATGTAGAAAAACGTTCCATACACGATACGTTCATTGAACATTAAACGAATTTTTAATCGTGAATATAAAACTAGATACGTTTGTAAATGTGATATAAGATAATAATTTTCTAGTCTAAAGTTCCCAGCATTTCCCGCATGCCAGTCGTGCCAAGCACGTAGTGTCACAGACCACTAGCGATGAGCAATGTTACTGGTTTATTTTTATTCTTTTAGCTTCCAATTAATTTCACGCTCAGCTATTGTAGTCGTTTTTATAAGGAGATTTAATTGAGTTACTCTTTTAATAGTAACACCTTAATTGATGAGGAAAAAGGCTATGGTTTGTTTGTAATTCACCTCACCAAAGTTAGGTAAGTGTTGCCTAAAAAATGTTGTTGTCTAAAGATTAGTGTTGGTAAAAATTATGGTGATTTATTTTTTATAAATAGTCTAAGACAGACGGGCAGACGGACCACCTATATGGCTTTTGTCGCCTATATGGAGACACGTGCAACACCAGAGGTATTTCATGTGCTCAATGACTCTTTTAACGTTTATTTTGAAGCGTGCCATATCGATTATAGATGTCTTCAAGGACCTCGAAAAGCATCTGGTCGACGCGACGCTAAAAGACCCAAGAGCTGGCTCCTATTTGGCCCAGCGGATTAGCTTAGCTATCCAACGGGGCAACGCAGCCAGTCTCTTGGGTACACTGCCGGATGTGAGGGACTTAGTCCAAATTTTTTATCTTTACATTTTTTACATTTCCTTCCTAGTCTAAGTTTAGTTTTAGATTTAATATTACTATAGATTTATTATATTCTTAATAAATTATAGATGTTACTTTCTTATACCTACTAAAATGCAAAAGAAAAATGTCGTGAATAACTAGTCTCATCAGTTTTTTCTTTCCGGGCCCATGATACTACCCATGAAAAATACTAATGGCACAGCTCTATTACGTGGTGGTGTCATAGGCAAATACCCACTTCTGGTAGTGTCAAGGGGATTGTAAAATACCCATGGCACTACAGGTAGTGTCATTGGGTGGTATCTTGGGCCCGGAACGGTTTTTTTTAAATCTTGTGTACAGTATGTGACAGGATAGAGAACAATATCGTAATACTATCGACGGGATTTTGGTGAAATTATTATGGTTTTATCCGGTTTTTGCTATACTCCAGATCCTGTAATATATTCACATATTTATAATCTATTTATTTGCCAACACAATTTCTGGATAGGCGCTAATTTATAAATATTCGATCATCAGTCACTACGTAGGTATGCACTTACTGATTGATCAGTTAATTTTTAGTTTATTCGACGATACTTGAGGTATTTATGGTATGAAGTATGAGGTATGAACAATGACTAAGTGCTATTAAGGGAATGAACTATACACCAGCTTAGATATGGGCGCATCAGCTTAATGCTGCCTGCTCATTAATCAATAATAATATTTTTAACCGACGATAAAAAAAGGTTCTCAGTTGACAGGTATTGAACTTTCTCGGTAACTAGAGTGTATTGCGTTAGCATTGGTTTTTTTGAATTATGAGTGACAACGTCTAAATCTGTTCTGTTTCTGATTTATTATAAAAAGGTTAGACATCGGTCAGCTTCTATCAACAAATAGGTAAGGGTAATATTTTCATATTATAAACTGATTAATTGCAGGGGCCATCTATTAAAAGAAGGAAAGATATTGCTATGGTAGCTAATCAACAGGGTTTTCCCGCTTCCGTGAGGTAGGGATATTTCAATTGGGTATATGTGAAAAATTTCAGGAATGGAACTGGAACTTATGGAATGTAGTGGTAATATGTTTAAATATTCGAAAAGTATATGAAATTTATTAAATTATGTTTAAATCCTAACTCATAGTGAAATCCTATTGTCACTTATTATAATGTCGTGATAAGTCAAAGCAATACACCTATTATTATGTAGACATCTAAACCTTTTCAGTAAACTGTAACAAGTTCTTTAAGTTTTTATATGTAGCTACTTTGTTAGCGTTTCGTTTCTATTGGGTAACTAATTGATAATAATGGTGATAACTGATAACATTTATAAGTAAATCATAATATAAAAAAATAAACCGAGTCTACTGAAGTCGTCGAACAACAAAATAACACCAAAGAGTCGACTTCACTAGAGTATGTTTTTCTAGGTATATTTTAAGATATGTTAAGTAATCATTTAAAATGAAAAATGAAACCGATTCTACCGAAGTGACCAATAAAATAATACAAAACTACCGACTTCAGTAGAGTCGGTTTCTATATTTTATTTTAATTATGTTTTCTGTGTGATTTGTGACCTTTACTACAACCTTTTCTAAATCGTTCAAATGCTTGAAATTCTTCCAGTCGACGTTTCTGCACAGTAAGGGCAGAATATCTCCAGTGCAGTAAATCTCAGCTCGCCACGAAGCTACAAATTACGCTCAATATCTGCAGTGATATGGAGCAAGTATCGGTTGCCATAGCAACGAACCGTGAGAATCAAGGGTCAATTCGAATGCTCAGTGGCCCCTGTTGTATTGGTCAGTTCTGTTTTGTACCTACTCTGGCATTATGTTTGAACTTTGTTATAGTACTACTACCTATAGTCAGAAACCTATACAGATGTGACAAAAACTGTAGGTACGAATACCTACCTATTGATTCTTTAGTATGTACTTTAATAGCAATAGCCATACGTTTACGATTATGGATTTAGAATTTTTTACCATATTTTTTAATATTTTACAGAGGAGAGTAGACCAGCAAACGGGCTATCTGATGGTAAGTGGTCATAGTCGCCCATAAACAACGTCACTTTTATGTTATTAAGGGTTTTTGATGCGCTGCTAACCTAGATGACTTCAATTGTGTGCTACATAATAATGTGCCGGTAATTACGCAGGCTCTTGTACCTTAGTCTTCATGAGGTCCGATTATATTAATACAAAGTAATCTCAATAGGAACTAAACTGCAGCGACTTGACGTTTCTCATATACTGAGGCAGTCCCTTTTTTCCGGTGCTGCACACTACCTTCATCAAACTTAATTACTTTTGTTTATTTATTATTATATTATATTTGTTTAAAATTATGATCGTTTTTATCTTCTGTGCCTAATTGTTTGTATGTGTGCGCTCTTGGGAATAAATTCTTTCTTTCTTTCTTTCTATACTACTAGTCATCACCGTTCGACGGTACGTTTCGGTCAAGTCTAGAATGATCTGTTCGTTCATATGTATTTGCATGGTGTTAGCCGAATACGACTTATTGTTACAGTTGGATCGATAGGAATACGTAATCGCTACTTAATTGGAAATGATTGTTCCAATATAAAATAGTGGAATTAGGCACGAATTTTACAAGAGCACTCTAATTATGTTCCTAATTAACATCCTAAATTCAGTGTAGTTTAATAAATGCTTTAGATTAAGCGATGCCTTCAGAATCGACACCATTAAGGTATATTATTATTGCCTAATAAGGCATTTGATCCGGTTTATATCGTAGGTAACCTATGACAATCAATATCTAAAATGTTATTTTTTTAATTTATTTGTCCCACAATAAATCCTTTAATTATTGTTAAAAGCTTACGAACAACAATAAAATAAAGTTTGTCCTATTTTTCGTAGCAAGTTTAAATCTAGACAAGGCAAAAACATAACATGAGACTGTACATATTTTTAATATAAACAAAAAAATATTAGTTTTCGAAAGAAAACAGTTGTAGAGTGAAAACCCTCCAACTGCAACTGTTTTTCTGTCTGGGTATTCCAAGATATTAATTTTAAATTGTGTTTTAACCGCTCTGCTGCACCTCTTGTCGATTATTTCTATTTTAATTATGTCAAAAAAACAATCCTTTTAACTTCCTTTTACATTTCTACAAATGTTACAATTTTACCGGGACTGTGGGTCAATGACACATTATTTCAAAGTTGATCTATATTAAACAAAAAATTTAACAATTGATTCAAAAAACGTGGTTCATGTCATCCTTTTCTGTGCGAATTCTTCATATAAAATGTATAAGGCAGAAAGAGATGAATATAGTTGGTGAGTAGAGCTTTGTAGTGGGCAGGCTTTTGCCTTGAACCGTGACGACTGTTCAGTTTGAAGACGCAATGACGATGTGGCGTGAAGTGCGGACGTAGTGCGGTCTCGCTTGCACGTGTTTTTTTTCCTCAACTGAATGTTGACAGCCGATGATGCAACGTTTGTTGCAAAATTATCAAGGCTGACATTAACAAGTGATTTTCACGAGACTTCAAATATTTTTACAAGGATCGCGTAATCTGTTCCGAATTCATCGGGATTTTCAGTTTACTTTTTTCCCTAAAATTAATTAGCACCATGTAATTAAACAACCACCTTCTTGAGATATAACTTTTGTGTAAAATATTATTTTTTGATTTATTTAAACACAACTAAATAATTTTTATTGTACGTAAAAAATTGTTGCAATACTGTAGCTCGTTGACCGCGTTGATGTCTTTTGTACTGGCGTGATGCAATCGCTCTACCGTTTGAAGCGTTACTACGACGCACATAATAAATCACATTATAGACTCAGTAGATAGTAATAAAGAGGATTTTCGTATTAAGCAGGTAAACTAGATATACAAGGTATATTAAAATATCTGGATTGATCTCTAACAGGGTGATTCAGTAGGAAAATCAAACGACTTTTGATATTTTGTTTTCATTGTCGAAAATTGTCTAAAAATTAATCACCCATATAAAATTATTCTATACAATATGTATGACAAAATTAAAACTTGTTTAGGTTAGTAAGTGTAAGTAGTTAACTAGTACGACATCCACTAAAATCACAGTCACAGTTGCACAGAATCCTTTGCTGATTGTAAAAGCAGCCTATTTATAGTGGACTAAGGATTTATTCGGTCCAATTTATTTTTTGAACCTAAGATGACTATGAATTGTTGGACATAAATCTTATCAAACTTCCTGACAATGAAATGATTGGTATCACCTTTTACCTCTAAGAAAATCGATCGATTTTCATATCGACCTCCCCCAGTGAGAATCTGTATTTTATTAAGGTTTTTATAAAAGTTCGACGTGCCTTCCTATGTGAAAAAGACGATAGGCCTTTTTTCGCTCAGATGGGGTCCAATATTTTATTCTAATAAATCTTTTTATTTCAAACGATTGTTTTTTTGGCGGCCATATCTACTTTATTGTAGTTCATCATTAGCTTTATAACATTCTCTCTAATGTTGGGGCCTCCCGTTTCACGAGGGGGGTATGGACTACGAGGTATATCAACCGTGGAGGCCCAACGCGTATATATTTTGTGGATTTCTTGTGCTTTTGGAAACTTATTATTATTTCCATAATATGCAGGTCTTCTTGTAAACTTTTTCTTCCCATTTCAAGCAGTCGGTAAATACCTCTGCGTTTTAAAAGAACTCTGATTATTAGCTATATAAGGTCGGCTGAACGAATAAAAAAACTTATTAATTTAACTTTTACTTTTATTGCTTAGGTTTCTATCTAGCATAGGTTCTTTTCCTTCTAACTTGGGATTTGTAGGTCATATATTAACAAACGTATGTATTTGAACTAAAAAACGAATAGACGTAAGAAATACCTGGAATCGACCTTAGCCGGACCTTCCGGTGGTATGTGGATGTCCGGCGTTCTAACCAACCACCAACCATCCCAGATAGCACTGTAAACCTATTTCAGACTTGCTACAAGATTGACGTATCAAATGTAAAAGTTTGTTAGTCATTTTCATATAAATTGTTTTGTCTCTGTTTACACATTATGGTTTGAAATCACATGAAGTTCAGTTCTAGGTCAATTAGATATTGTGGTTTTTATTTATGTACTTGATGAAAGCTGAAATTTAAGTGTATTTCTAAGTACACAAAAAAATCTACTCGTGCTGTAACTCAATGGAATTTATTCCTTCAGTCTCAATAGTTCGCTTTTGTGCGGTACGGAACTATTGAGAAATTGAGGCCCATACAGTCTCAGCAGTTCTCTTGAACGTGTATACCGAACTTCTGAGCTTTGTTCTATAGTTCGGTTAGGGATGTTAAGAATAATGTTTGCAACGACAAAAGGAAATAACAAACCATTAATCGAACTAATCTATTTACAGAGATTAATGGTCCCAATAGTTCGGTACCGGGAAATAACCTAACTGTGAGACTAGAGGAATTGATTCCCCATATCCTATAATGAGTTAAAATCTTCAAATTAGAAAAGCATTATTCTTACCATCGCAAGACGTTATAACAATACCACTTATTCGTTATAGAGTTGAAGACATTCAACCTGGTTAATACTTTTCTTATTGACAGATCTACTTATGAACACACAAAAAACCTTCTACGATTCACCACGGTCCATAAAACTCGAGCATTCATAATCCAATAGTTAATCCCGTTTTAAAAATAAACTACCTACTTCGAATGTTCCTAACACCCGTCAGAATCAAAACAAAACTCGTAAGCCAAGTCATCAACATCAGTCAAAGAAGACGCTTTTAACCGTTAGTCCGTCGACAGAACGGACTCATCTATATATCGTCCAAGTTAGTCCTTTCCGTGAGAAAATCTTTTAGAATCGACTGTTCTAATACATCCTATGCTTGAGAGCTGGAGGCTGCGAGAAGGTTTCATGGATCGAAAAGCGCGGGAAGGCAGTGTAGCGCCGATGCCCGTGCGCACTGCACGCTCACACGAAAACGCGCGTGCGCGGACACGCGACTTGTCAAAATCGCGGGACACTTCCGATTTTGTATTCAAATCGGACCGCGGATTAGCCGTGTGAGAAGTAGGTAACTGTACTAAAAATGGAAAGAATGACTTTTGGGTTCTTCATTGTTGATTTGACCTAATCATTTTTGGATTAATTATTAATTAATGAAAGGGCAACTTTATGTACCATTACTGTAAGCTGCCAAGGGATGAAGTGACAATATTTCAATGAACATAAAAATACTCATGTGTTACAGGCAGTGTTCCGAATTCAGTGCTAAATGATCTCTAGGTCTGCTTAATTTTGTTTAGTGGTTACAAGGGCGTGAATTTGACTTGTTAGAAGTGTGAACTGAAAAGGTGTGAACTATCGAATTTACTCAAAATAGTAGTGCGTTTGTATTGATACATCGCATTTCAAGTAAATCCTTCAGAGCGTCGCTGAAAACAGGATTGTTTGAATTGTCAACTTATCTGGTAAGGATTTTTGTATTTCATATTTACTTTGTACATAAAATTAATACAAATTCAATAGTTTAAGACTTAGTATAAAATAGTTTCAATAAAAATAGAACCTATAGTCGAGTTCTAGGGAGATGTTAAGACTTTTTGCAAAAGCGAATTAAAAGATTATACATGCAAGTGCGAAAGCTCTTCCTGTCATGGGTCCTATAGTACCTATCTATGTAGGACTAAATATCACCTACCTACGTCTTTTTTCAAAATTATAGTCAACATGTACTGCCAAAAGTAAAATATGTACTCGTATGTTAACAATGCTCAAAATTAAGAACATAAAATTATACACAAGATATGAATTATAACTAGTATTATCTATTAGGTAATATCTGTTAATTGCATACAGTTTTATGTCTTTCATATTCAATCTATTATTTTGATATAAAAGATATCATTATAAACATATTTCTAGTAAAGAGACATCATCAACCTTTGATTTTGGCTGTCTATCTATATGACTGAATTTACACTCGCTTACCTATTCACTCAATTCTAAACCTGCACAATTACATAGTAGATATTTGGACAAAAAAATGTTCGAAAAAATTGTAAATATTAAGATTTATATTAACATAATGGCGTCGATTCTTGGGTGGCCGCCAAACCTAAAATTAAAACTAAATTAAACTGTCACGCTCATTCGTATGCAAGATCGAGTAAGAACGAAGGTGACGTTGCGTTTAGCGATGTTTTAGTTTAGCGAGTCACACCCAAGAATTGGTGCCAATAAACATTTATATTGACATAAATAAAATTTACATTTTCAGTAACCAGTTCGCGTTTAGGTGTACCTACTGGTATGTTAAGTGACAGCAGCAGTAGGTACCTAATTGGTATAAAAAATCTTTAACTAAGTACATACCTACATACAAGACCTATTCACAATGCGATGAAGTATTCCAATCCGTGAACTTTTTGCCTACGTTCTGTTTAATAGGTCAAATAAATGACGCATCCAGCCAGTCAGTCTTCACGAGTTTTTTGCGATCATTGTTACGTGGTACGTCGCTGGGTAGCTACAACTTTTGATGTAAGTAAAGGTATTTGAGTCTGAAAATTTAAAATGTCTATACATAGCTTTGTTACGTCTACATATTAAAAAAAAAAAAAAAAATAAAATAAAAATTTATTAATGCAGACCGTATCTTTTACATTTTCTCAGATTTCCCTGGCTCCCACACTAGGATACCCTGTGTTGTGGGGGCCAGTCTCTTCCGATAAATAAATTATGAAAAACATAAGGCTAGCATTGCCTTATGTTTTTCATAATTAAACAGTTAAGAATGCGTGTATGTGGTGTGTGTGAGGGGTGTGTGCGTGAGATGGCGTGTGTGTGATGTGTGTATGTGATGTGTGTATGTGATGTGTGTGTGTGTGAGGGGGTGTATGTTGGTAGGTGTAGGGGTCAGTGTGCGTCCAATAGGACTCAACTAATTGGTAACAATATTTTTTCAGTATTAGTATTCTATTTATTGATTTACGTTATTTACCATAAACTAGCTTAGGTCTATGTTTATTTATTTGTTGCAAATAAAATACAGGATATAACAAAACTTCTGTATAAGCCGACCACTGGGACCCGACCCGACCCGACCCCATGTATAGGTACTTAACAAGCTTTGCAAAAAAATATTGAAAAATCAAAATTTTCGATGTACCGTAACGAAATGTAACTTACATAGTAAGTTTTATTACACTCTATATAGACTATATAAGTATAGAATACAAACAAGATCAGGGCTTCAGAAAGAACTCAAACAAACAAATAGTAGCTTAAATATATCATATATTGAAATATGCAGTTAAAATTGGTTAGGTTAGTGTATACTAAACCTTAACTGATAGAAGTTAAAAAACGCAAGTAGGTATTTAAACAAATCACTATTATAGAGAACCGGTCGGAACCGGATGTGAATCTTTCTGATACCTGTTACTAGCCTTATCTTTGTTTTCAAATGGTATGTAGAGAAAAAAAACTACAAATTACTAGTGATTTATCGTTTCAAATCTTTTTAAGAATAGTAGTGAAAATAGAAAATTCTTATAAAAAAATATTTCACTTTTTCTTTTTTGAGACTTTCGCCATAGGATCATGACAGCCTCATAGGATTTGGGATTAATAGATAATTATAATGCAGTTTTGTAACTGCATCTTTTGAGGGGCACTTTTATACCATAGTCTTATTTTACTTTAAAACTATGAAGAAAATCTAAATACCTACTCGTCTAAAATATGAACTGTAGCAAGTTGTAACTAACAAGTAGAAAAAAACGCTTGCTTCCACGTCTGATTCTCCATCCAAAAACGATAGATACGAACGTTACGCTAACATAAAAATATAACCATAACTAGAAGTGACACTTCAATAAAATTTTCGAGTGGTATATACGCGATTTTGCAACAAAAAATGACTCTATGAGATGTATTCAATCTGGTTTTTCGGACAGGCTGTAAGAAAATATCCTTGATGAGCCGAAAGAGGCGAGCTTACCCGAAATCCTGTTTGAAAGCCACACGCAACAAATAATTTTTCAAGGATATTTTGTTTAAAATTTCGTTTTTGGATTATGAAATTCATGTTTATTTTTACAGGGTGTAATAAAATACCCGTATTGACACTAACAATATTATGCTTCTAGATGGTATGGCCCTAGTTTACAATTGCCTTTCCGCACGTATGTCACAAAACGTTTTTCATCACACCTGGACATCAGTAAATGTGCAACATGTAGTCATCACTTCCCGGAAAATGATTCGCGACACGACTTTGCAACAATAAAAATAGTATTTTATGCAACTGACACGTAATTACAGCCATTGTAAAATGAGTTTTGTCTACGATACGAGTGTAGCGAGAATCAAAATTGAAAAAACGAGTTTTACAATGGCTAATTACGTGCAGTTGCATATAATACATTTTCTATTACCATGAATTAGGCATCTAAATAAATGAAAATTCAAACTATTGTGAAGCGTCCAACACGCCATGACAGCTCGTTCTAGTCCTAGTTCCAGAAAAGTAGTAGCACTAGTGCGAAATGATCAACTTTCGATCGGCTATGCATGCAGTGAAATATGCGTTATTGATGAAAAGATATTTTTATAATACTTAGAGAACTTCTATTACGATCGTTACGCGTAGCTGTTCTAGGCCCTCTCTATCGCATTGACAACGCATTTTCGGTGCCTGCTGTTTTCGTCTTAGTTCAATTAAAAAACCAGTCATAGCCACTCATCGGAACGGCCACAAATATCCGATATTGACCCCTGACCTCGGTTCCGTGAAACGCAATTAAATTTCTTTGGTCTAAATACTCGCACTCACCTCTTTTTGTCCAACTAGGTTCCGTTTTCGATTTATCAAGGTTCATTTTACGCTTTTTAAACGCAATAAATACGGTAGTTGGTCCTTAGATTTTCAGTCATACGAAGATCATGTATGTAAGTACTTGCATACATACCTACATACATGTGATAGGTGTAACTGATGTTTAGACAAACAATAATAGCGTTAAACGAACCGAATTTTAGACCAAACGCTTATTGAATATACCATAGTACATAAAACTTTCATTCGAATAGAGATAAAAAGAAACAGTAATTAATAACAAAGAAACAGTAATCGATTTTCGAACTTTTTAACTAAGCAACATTTTATTTCAATTATTTGTTCAAAATGTTGTTTATTAACAAAAGCGCCAAAACCTTGGCAATGCAAGACTTTCGTCCATGGTTTAACAAAATGACGACATAAGTAATATTAAGATGAAAACAGATGTCTATAGAAAACAGTAAGTTTAAAGAGAAAATATTCAAGATGAAGCGCGTCGAGTATCCGCGCAAGCAAATATTTAAATTTCAATTCGAACGTCGCATATCAATGGGGAGCCATAAGCCACCGGGTTTTTATTTTTTTAAGCTGTAGTGGCCGCACTGAGACAATAAAGAAAAAGCCATAGAGGGAAAAAGAAAAAAAAATACAATTCGAAAACAGCATCTAGATTCGAAACACTGGCTGATTCGAGGTTGGAAACAAAAGAAGTCGGCTCCCGCCTGACCGAGATCTTGGCGTACGCGGTCGCTTCTCGTTTATTTTTTTTATTTGTTACTTTTTGTACATCGCATCCATGTGATTCCTTTTCTCTGATGCATCACAATGAGATGGTCTATCGGATGTCAGTAGCTATTTTTAAGGTATTACCAGGGATAAAACTTTAAAATTAGGCCATGACATCGATCGTTCTTCGCGAAACAAGAAATAAATTCAAAGCCTATCATCTCTTGTTAGCGCGAAAATAGCAGCTATTTAAATAAAACCTTTTTCTAACCTTAAGCGATTATAGATAATAAACCTAGAATTAGTCCGTGATGGTTTTGTATTGTCACAGAACTGGAATTTTGAAGTGAAATCTTCTTTAAAATCGGTAACCGGGTACCACTCTGAAAAGTTAAAGCTGACGTCATGCAGCGGGCACTGGACACTGGCACACGGAGTGCACTGGTTCGTGTCATTTGGAGACACAACTTTCAATAACAATAGCTTGGAGACCAAGTGAGTGAGGTCAACGAGTGAGGTGTCGTAGGATAGAATAAGATTGTCTGGTACTTACAAAATAATTTGATTCCCTTCCCCCCTTCACCTCTCTATGAGATATGGTTTTAGAATATTGATATAACTAAAATATAGAAATTCAATCCACTATAAGCAGCCATAGCTCGAAGACGAAGTGAGTGAGGTCAACGAGTGGCATATCAAAGGATAGAGAAAGATTGTTCGCTGGTGAAAAAATATTTGGTCTGGTGATTTCACTTCAAACTGCTAAGTTGTAGCTCTAAATACAAATTGCCAATTTTTTTTCACCGATCTGGCTTATAATCTGATCTGGCATCGAAAATCCTCTAATAACATTATAGTGAAGTAACATCACGACGATGACTATTACCTACCCTCAGGTGAAACGTTTGCTCGTCTACTTACCTCATACAAAAAAAACTGTAAACAAAAACGGGAAATAAACTAACTGGAGATTACATATTGCGTTAGGTACATACTCCTATTAACAAATAATACATTACATTATACATTGCAACTTCTACAGTTATCTGTGTACAGCTAACCGGTGAGTTTAGTATAATCATAATCAGTGATTACATCATCGCCTATTTTACAATATACTAATACTCGTAAACATGGGAAAACGATTACTCAAAGGACCAGGATTTGATTCTAGGATGTAGCTAACTCATCTTCACCACGATGACTAAGATCGAAAGCTAATATGTAAATACAACTGGGGATGAGGTCAAAACAAATGGGTGCTGTTAATTATAATTGATTTTTGGCAATTAACTTGCTGCTAGGATTCGATTTACTGATAACTGATGTTTTCGATAAATTGCTGTTCTACTAAGCAAACTATTGACCCGTTCATTTTATAGGTACTCGTACACGTAACAGGTTTCGAATCAGTAATGATGCCGTTTCTGTCAATTGCGTTTACCTTGTTTTGGTTGAACCACAAAGCTATCAATCAAAAAGAGTTATAATATCCTAATATGCACAAGCATGGTTGTGGTACTAGGTGGTAGGAGGTCGGCGAGTGGATGAATGAATTTTAATTTGTAACGCCTGAAAGTTCTGGCATTTGGTAATGCATCGCTTTTTCTGGATTCTGTACCAGGTGAGAATCATTGTCGGAAAGGTGATTAGAGTCAGTATAATAAACACTTTTTCCGAATCTATATAACGTGGGTCCAGAGACCTCAAAATATAACTGACTATACCTACTCGTAAAACTAAGTACGTATATACTCATTTATTTTCGCCTTTATAACGAGACAGATCGGAATCGGTAAAGCAATTTATGGACATGTTTGCTTGTTTAAAACTATAGTTATTCACGTGTTTTCGGGACAAAGTATTGTGTCGTTAATTTCGATACAAGAAACATAATCGCTCTACCTAATTCCGATCACAGCTCATAACGGTGGATGGTTAATACCAATATTTACCTCACATTTTTAACACGTACATTAGCATGTGGAGCTTGCAAGGACTGTTTGTGAGGACAGGGTGCTGCAGTAAGTAGCGGTCGAATTAACACCACCACTTAGCGGTTACTTACTGATGGGGTTGGACGCAGGTGGTCTTTTGTTTAAAAAGGATCGATTTTTTTTCGGCTGGTAGGTAAACACAGGTAGGTGGATAAGTAGGTACCTAATTTTGTTACATTTTGTGGTATTTTTATAAAATATTATTGATATTTTTTTTTCATTAAATATCATACAAGTATTTTTTTAGTTAATTCTGAGATTTGTAGAAAAATTGAAAAAAAATCATATTAAAAAAATTCTATAGGTACTAAAAGTATATAAAGTTTACCCTTATAACGTTTAAATAAAGTTTAGTTTTTCGGCGAGTAAAGTAGTAACATTTCTTTCGGTAGAGTCACATCCACTCTTTCCATTTTTTCTACAGTCATCGTGATCCGTATAACCTAATCGTTGGCCATTAAGTCCTACCAGAACTAATGCACTACACCTTATCATAATTTGAATCGACATTCTGGATGAGTTTTGTATGACAAACCTGTGTTTTCTTATACGGTTATTAATTTCTACCGCGCATAGCTGTACTACGAATTTTGTTATGCTCATTAAATGGTCACACTGAATGATGGAGTGGTTCAGTCAACTCGGAGACCACTTTTTGATATCATGCTAAAAATGCTGTTTTGTAAAATGATGCCTTGATGTGAGTAACTTAACTAATAAGTGTGTGATACCAACTTACTGCTAATAAGTAGCGATAATACATTATGAACTTAAAAAACTACAAAGGAGAAATAATAGAAAAAAATTATATAACACGCACGTTAACAAGCTTTTTTAAAGAATTTTAGTAATATTTTGCATTGTTCTTATTTAATACCTACGACACCACCGAAACTACTCATACTCGGGGTTGTCCAGAAATAGATTCGTTCCAGCAAACTTTGTACCGTCTTTCTTTCGCTTTTTTACCACCCGCCCAAAAGGAAGGAATGTTATAAATTTTACGCGTATGTCCGTTATTTTGTCGAGAGAATTCTCAGCAATGTCTGATAAAAATTGGATAAGAGTTTACCAAGATCTTGGAGTATCTTTGATATCAGTTGTGATCTCTGAAACGGTAACAGTAGAGTAGAGTGGAGTTTGAGCTCAAATGTTTAAGACCATGGTGTCTTTCCCATGTCTGGAACATTGAGCACCTGATAATGGCGAAGAAAAAGGATCTCCACAAAGGGGGTAAACCGGGGTTTTTTACATTTTTAATTTAGAGTTAATTGACGTGTGAAATGCTTATCTGATTTTGCTCCAATTATTACTCTACACTTACAGTGTGTATGTAGGTAAGTATGATTTAAGTACGTTTACCACAGAGTACTGATCCTGGAGGACTGAAGTTAATGCGTACATCTGTGTATCTACCAATTCAAATCTATTACAATTCCATAACTTTCGCTTTCACACAATTAATTTCTCCTACTTGGGACGTTATCAAAGTCATCTGAGTCACAGGTCATCTACGCATTTAGCTTAAATCTTATGCCCAATAACCTATTGTTCAAGCACCATACCTTGCTACTTATATAAAAGTCACGGCTGCTTCCATATTGGCATATTGCAAACCCTACATGGTAGGGACCTAATGACCTACGACATTTCAACCAGTAGCCCCGTCCTTTGCTATTATCTGAGGGGAGAATAGGATAGAAAACAACCATAATAGAATATCGGTTTGTTTGTTTTATTCGATGTGTAGTGGCTACGATTCAGTATCTACAGTATTTTCTCATATTGTTTCTTTAGTAGCGTCGATGCATCATTTTTTGTTTCTGTGTTGTTGGCTTGTAAGATAATAAAGTTTCCCACGGGATCTCTGTATAGTGTACTGACTGTCACAGTTTTAGTGCAACCTCAATATTTTAGGTAGATAAGTACTCTTTCTTATGTGAAGATGTACACGTAGTTATGTATCTACCCCAGAACCCCCCGTAAAATGGTGAACTATTGACTAAGTCAGGAACTTAGTCAATAGTGCACCTTTTTACGGGGGGTTTTGGGGTAGATTCTTGTTAGATAGCATGATTATACTTTTGTAAAATTAAGGTTTAAGAACAGATTAGACAGCCACTTACGAAATGTAAAGAAACAGGCTAACCAGCATTAGCTGCCTGCCTTCTAATCCAATAATAATAATAAAATGTAAGTACTTTTTCCAAGTCTAGATGTCTCGATGTTCTTGATCCTATACCTGTTCCGATCAATTGGAACCTTTGTACATTTCTCCTCGTTACCTCAACCATCCTAGTTCCTGCAAGTAACGCAGTAGCCCGGATATTCGATCTTCCAAACTCACCAACTTCAATAGGGAGTCTGCGTGTCATTTGTGTATGTCTCTTGACAAGGGAGGAATCCTAATCCAAACTTTTTAACAACTTTTATCTCCTATTTTAAGAAATATTTGTGTATGAATAGCTAGTTACACGGAAATCATTAATAAAGAAAAAAAACATAATATCAGTACTCCATTAACTACCATACATAACAATGTATCAAGCCTCATAACAAGGCCTTTAACGGATAGCAATTACACTGCTTTTATCAATAATAGCACAAAAAAAGTACAGACGAAATTGTGTCCAATCACCGGACGAAAGTGGACGTAATCACTTTAATATACGTCCTTAGTACACTTTGGGTCCAAATTATTGATGAGTTGAAAACAGTAATTTGTATACGACTCAAAAAGATCATCTGATGTAGGTTGAAGAAAAGATATTTGAACTGCAGAATCCAACTAGGTGACTTGCTTGAGCTGAGCAGTGTAGTAGACGATTATTGATGTTCACATTTTTTTAAATTTAGTTAAAATAAGTTTTCCATATTAGTCGCACAAGTAAAGGGTGACAGAAATATGCTATCCCAATGTAGTTTCAGCAAGGACACTACCCTGTCAGGGTTAAGATCCTTGAGTTTCTACAACAGAGATAGCGCTAGCAAAAAGTGACGTTATTCGCTGCTACTACAGTCGACCACAAGCTATAGTACACCATCTGACAAAAACCTTCGATTAAATCTCAATTTTATGCCTGCGGAATATGATACATTGCAGATTCTCAAATTTATACGTTTTGGGTAGGTTGACCTGTGGTCGACTGTACGAGTACATTACGCACTCCATAGAAAATACCGGTTTTGGAAGAGATAGATACGAGTATAATCAAACTAGTATTTTTGAACCGATTTTGTTTTTTAGGACGGTTTTCTGATATTTAATATTTGTTTATTTAAAAAATGAATATAAATAATTCAACATGAGTCAACATCCTCGAGCATTATGTGTTTAGCTTAACTGAAATAATAATTTGCTAAATTAAATAATTTTAAATTGAAATAGATCACAGTTAAAAATAATTTATTACGTAAGTTTTCTACAAAACGCAACGTAGTATATAAACTAGTATTTGATATAATATTTTATAACTTAATTTCATATACAATCACACGTATACTCGTATTTAAATAGATCGATAATGTTAAATGTGTTAATCTACTTAGAATGTAATCGTCGGTACACACGAGTACATACGTCACAACTTTAAATATCCGCGTATGTTAAAATATGTGTAACTAATGAATGCAGTAGGTGCTGATTTGTATCGCCCACATCAACACAGTTTGAAAATGATTCAAGTTATATCCAGAGAGAAGATAATCACTTGGTTATAGCTTTTTTACCCCAATGACACCATAGACCCACAGTCACGTTTATGTCTCTTATTAGAAATCCCAAAAATTCCCACCAGTAGTGCTGAAACTTAAAAGAGTAACTTAATTTTCTTAGATCAGCCCTCTTGACCATTTTTGGTTACGACCTGCCCCCTATACTTAAAACGATTTGCTGAAACAAGAAAGGCGAAGATTTGTTAACACATCGTGGTTTTTATGACAAATATCTTTGAAGGTAGTTATATAAAAACTGCAGTACTGCTCCACCCATGCCCATATCGGGTTGCTTCATGAAATGCCCGACAACCATTGGTGTAGACGTAATAAAGAACGCTAACAAGGATAATTTTAGCACACCATTTTTGGTACCTATATGTACCTCCAAACTATGTGAACACTGACCAGTTCCTCACCAATACAAAGCTTGGATTCTTACTTCAATCCAGTAGCGTACTACTTCGTACTAGTACTTCAATACTGGTCGCAATACTTTTAAGGATAAATTGCATTTCGACCTTATTACCTTTTCCTATAGGTATTACCTATTCCTACCAAAAATACTCTACCAAAGGGATGTCTGGAAGAGATCGCTCTTATAAGACCGCCTAGATTGTATTAATAGTTTTGTACGCATTGTTGCATATTAAGTTTTCGTACAATATTCATTCATTCATTGCTTTATTTGTTACCCCGAATCGTGGACACGGGATACACGAACTAGGCAACGGATTATAGATCAAGGACCAATTCATGTGGCGATATCTTCCACTACTTGCTAGTGCTACCCTCTCTATGATGATGATGCGAGTTGCATGCAAGTTAAATTATTAGGTTTGTCCAGTATTTAAGTGACTACGTAATGAGTTACTCTCGTCTTTTTGTTTTATTAATCACTTACATGTAGTTAAATTGAAATTGTAGGTTTAATACATTTTTTTTTGTATTCTCAGATTGTGAAGACAGCGCGACGCGCGGCAGGCTGGAGCGGTGACCACTGGTCGTGCCAATGATGAGAGCGGTAGGGGCGCGGGACGCCAGCGACAGCGTGCCACTGTCACCCTTGCCGCCGCCAAACAGTCACCATGTTTACCAGGTACAGTCTAGACTGCCTATCCCAAGTTCCACGCTGCTTCAGCTAGACTTTTCGTCTTCCTACAGTGTGTTCAGTACAACAGCTTATCCTTCATCACAACCTTTTAGCTAAGCCGTCAACCGACCACGCTGCCCAAGTGATGTTTGACTATGATAAATGTCAAAATATACATAATAGATATATTTCAGAATACGAGCCAAAGACACTAGCAAGCACACTATCGGAGTGGAGGCGTCTTACTTCGATAACTATGTAAATTAAACCTTAACATCTTTAAACTACGGTTTAAAACAAGCGACTCGGGCGACTCCAAGTGTCGCGATGCGCTGAATCCTAGGCTAGCCGTATTTTTAGAGACTTTAAGGTTTAGTTTCAAATGCTTTCGAAGAAAGTCGCTGCGCCTCCACTCTTCCATTTGACGCTGGGTCTTAGGACATGACAATAGTACCTCAGATCTGTTACACTTTAGGGTCGGCACAACAGTCAAAATTCAAGCATAAGACATCAGCCGCTATTCAATAGAACGATTCGATTCGTTTCGAAAAAGTTTTTTGGTGAAAAATATATGGGTTGTCCTATCCAATATGTATCCATAAATCCATTATACGAGCTCAAATAGAAACTGAACATGTCGTTGTGGGTAAACCACATAATTAATGACGAGAACCAAGGTACCGTTCGAACACAAATGACAACGTGATTCCAATGCCCTTAGAAACTAGTGACGAAATGTTCTCCAAATCAATCCATTGAGTGATAATTTCATACGTCAGCGTGTGTGTCAACGACGTCATGGACATAGTCATTAAATGATTTCGTGATAGTCTAATCTATTAAAAGCCCGTTTTGTCCTAATTTATTTAACACTACACTCTCTACGTAGATGTGAAACTATGAAGGTAGGAATATAGTGTAAACCACACAGTGATTGCTCGATAAAGAACAACCACAACAAATAAAACATGTTATTCCGTTCAGGTATTTAATTATTTCACCAAATCTAAATTATAATTTTTATTTAAAAAATGGAAGAGGCACAAGGACGCTGTACCGTAAACTTTATGTATGAAAATATCTTAAAAATTACTTACCCCTCTTTGACCTCCTTCCTCATCTCTTTGATTATTTTAAATAATATCTTTCGCCGATACATCCACTATATGTATTTACTCATTCTACAGTATTTAACTCAAAACAGAGTTTAGGGACCTCCAAGACTTCACTGTCTCAGAGCAAACAAGGATTAGTGAGAGATATAGGGGTATAAGATATTTTCATATCAAAAGAAGAGCAGACGAGCAAACGGGTCACCGAGACATCTCACCTCACTGTATTATTATTAGACGGTTTTCGATGCGCTGCTAACTTTAAGACTTACATTTGATAGAGTGCCTCGTGTGGCGGTAATTACGCAGCTCTTTTGCCCTTCAAACCGAAACAGAAATGCAAGCATTTCTGCTTCATGTCAGAAATAGATGAGAAGAGGATGGAGATCCTGCACATCAGGATCTACCCCTATACTTGTCAAGTGCAGTGGATTGCCTACTCAGATTTTGAAAGTTAAACAATAATTCATTGTTTTATAAAAAGAGCTCAGACAAATACTAAGGCAAGGATGGCTGGAAGAGATCCCTATGGGAAAAGCCCGCCTTTGTACATATTTTAATTTTGTGTTTTATTTTCTGTGTACTTTTTTTGTGTTCAAATAAGAGACTACAAACAAACAAACAAACTAAGCGAAAGACAGAGTTTACGCGTGGACATTTGCCGTTGGCATTTTTTATTTAACTGTCGGCGAGCAATCATAGCCTCGTTTTCCTACTTACACTTAGAAACTGTAACTTCAGTTTAATTTATAATTCACTAAGTTAAGTGACCGTGTGCGATTCAAATTGTGATTGTAACACGTATTAACTTTTTCTGGAAATCATACGAATGGTTTCAAATTACTGCCTGCTATACGTGCTGGGTGCTAAATAGTGACGATTCAAGCATCGAACTTATTAATATGTGACGCTCGTGATAATTTTTGTGTATTGCTGTGTACAATGGCCGACACATCAGGGTATAGGTACCAAGATAGGTATTCTATTCTATCTGTCTGTCTGATTGAGGTGATATGATGTATTCTTAGTCGTATTTCTTCATTCTGTAGAATTATCTACATACAAGTATAAGTATGTAACGATGTCGACTTCATCGTCCATATCAACCTTCTTGTCATCAACTTCAACCTCATCGTTAGCGTTTATCTCATCTCATTTCGTGTTGGCATCTTCATTTCTTCATTTAAATAAAAATCATGTTCCCATTCCATTTCTAAATTTCATTATTCCTTTAATTTCATTGTTTTATTTGTATTTGCACTTTTTCTCTGTATTTTGTCTCGAACGGACGTCTCCCGTTAACTTTTATTTCCTACTACTACCTATTTCCTGTGTTACTGTTTCTGTGTTCTTTTCCTTACAATATATTATTTATCACCAAATTCTTCTATTACTTCATCTGCGCACTGTCCTAGAACCCTGCTAGCCGGCATCTAGAGGACAGACTGTAGCAAGTATATGATATTCTTAGCACATTTATTAGGTTATCTTATTGTGTAGGTTTCCTCACGAAGTTTTCCTTCACCGTTAGAGCAGTAGGTAAGTACGTGAGTTTTCGAAAAAAATATCAAAATACATATATGTCTTTGGTATATGTCTTTTGCCTGATGTAGAATCCAAAAATATGATGCATCCATCGGGCAAAACTCATTTGAACGGCGAGAATCTCTCACGTTAGCAATAATAACTAATCAATATCATGTTGCTATGGTTATTCAGGTACTTGTAGCACCTTGTAGGTACAAGTGACGCGATTTGCTCTGTCCATACGTAACTGGAATTAACACATGTAAAATGTCTCTACCCAAATTGACATATTTTATTATAACGTTTCATGTACAGACGCCTTACTCACACTCGTACCTTTTAACCTATTTTATATGCATCACATTTTTGCTGCTAATTACGCAACAAAATGAAATACTTGTTACTAAATTATTATTTTGTTTGTACCCAATTACCTATTCTGTACGATAAAGTGATATTATTCTATTATGCAAAAATAAAGTAAATATTTAGAGGTGCTCGAATTCAAGTTTCAATTTACTAACTGGAATGAGTTCGTAAACAGACGTTCCACTTCCACACAGTCATAACTAAATTGTCTTTGACTTTTTTTTACGTTAACCACTCAAAATAACGTAATGCGCGTAAGACCATTACAAAATTAAGGGCATGTGTACACTAATTCTTCTAGAATACATAAAATTAAATAGAGACAGATGTTTATTGATATGATTGCTGGTAAAATAAAATTCGATTTTCAAAAACATATATTACGTTTGATACTTTTTAGTATCGAACCTAAAAGTTGTCTTCTTATAGTTCTGTGTAACACAATTCCAATCATAAAATATACGATAAACAACATGTTATCAAATTAAGGTTTAAAATAATAGTGTGGTGTACAAAAAAAAAGAATCCTTATTAAAAAAATAGTCATAAGTAATCTTAATAACCACAGAAACCTAAATAAATAGGTTTATATTTAGATTTTTGTGATATTCCTTGATATTTTACAAAATCTCTAAAAAAAAGTATATAAGGTAATCGCTGGTGAAAAAAAAAACATTGTAAGTACACCTCAGTGTGCACCAGCCGTCGCTTTGGTTTAATGGTAGCTATTTATATTAGGCCAGAGATGACTTGCTTTTATTGCTACAGTCGGCTAAAAAGCAAGCAGGCATTTTACCGAGGCATTCCGAAATTATATTGGACGACATCCATTATGGCACGAAAAAAAAATAGATGGAAGCTAAACTATTTGAGTGATTTGTGTAAGTAACGTCTTTTTATGCCAATATTGTGGACCAGGCAAGGTGTGTCAGATCTCATGGCGCCCATTTTGTCTAGTTTCGTCCCGGTACCTACTAGACTTGGGATAATAACAATTTCTAGAAACTATAACAATAAGATCGGGCTTAATGGCGCACCCTGGGAGAGGCCTATGTCCAGCAGTGGACTAGAGTAGGCTGATGATGATGATGATAACAATAAGTATATAATTATTATTATTCTCGTAAACAATAAGGTTTTTTATTTTTTTTATTGTTTCGTCGAAGAAAATATTAAGTTGTATACTCGTTACTTGGTTTATAATTTCCTTGCTTTTGGGTTAAAACAATTGTATAAGAATAAATGCCTTTTTATACGCTTGTACAATGATGTGTATAACGTTGTATACTTTCAGTGAATAAATAAATATAACATAAATAAAAATAACTCCAAATTAAAAATTTAAGAAACCCCCGACGTACCATTGTGAAGATCCCCTTACTTTTTCCTGGTCATCATCAGGTCCTCAAGATTCCAGATATGGGAAGTTTATCATAGTCATAAACATTTGAGCTCAAAGTCGAAACACCTAACTAACTGTTACCGTTCCAGAGATCCTATCATACTCCAAAATCCCAAGATACTCCAAAATCTTAGAACCACTGACAAATTTTTCATCTGACATGGCTAAGAACATTCAGCAGGATAAACCTGCGGCGTCTGAAGGCCTCGCCATGCCTATCTTAAAATTCCTAGTCCCAAATCTTTTTCATTTATTTTTTGACCGCCATCTTTAATTTTTTTTTCTCTTGTAATGTCTCAGGATTCCCTACAACTTTAGTTCGAGAAGACCCCATCTCACTATTATAGTTTCGGCGGGCTGATAATCTTACAATAATTTCAGTTTCATATTGTGAAATTGAAGTTCACTAACTTTTCCTTGGTCATCATCAGATCCTCAAAGTTTCAGATGTCGGAAACGCATCATGAACCTGAACATTTGAGCTCAAATTCCAAACATCTAACTATTACCGTTCCAGAAATCCCATCTGACATTAAAGATACTCCAAGCTCTTGGAAACCACTGGTCCTATTTTTATCAGACCTAGCTATGAACACTCTCAACAAAATTGTCTATTAAATTAAAAAAACTTAGTCCAAATCGGATCATCTTAAGGTCAAGTTATGATGCCATAGATAAACACACAAACAGTCAAACGTGTCAAACTTATAACACGCCCTCCCTCGATCGGTTGGGCGTTAAAACTGGTTAAAACTAACTTTTTGGACCGATACACTATTACCTAACATTTTGTATTGTGAATAAAAAAAAAAATATTCTTAAATTCATAGAGTAGGACGTTGTTACGAGTATGAATAGGACACGACTAATTTAAGTATCTTACCTCTTTATTAAATCTATAATAAGTCTATAAGTTTGAATAACTATTGTACAAATATTGGATGAATGAAAGCAAGCTAAACTTATAATCAATATGTTTTTATCCGACATCGACTCATATCAAGCTATGTTCCGTTGATCGTTGCGTCACTAGACCATTAATCATACACCCAGTGATACAAATAAGTATACAATCAGATGTCACAGTGTATTTAATCCGGGCACGTGGACAGACGTCGATGTACCAGTTGATAGTGGTAGACGTAAGCCGATCAGGGCCGTGCACGTCTGTTTGTCCGCATGTGTACACATAGAGAAAAATATTTTTCTCGATACGAAAGTTGTAAATCGGTTGTAGGGAAGCTTACTTGATACGGGATGGGAAATTAAAAACTTTTATTTTAGGGTTCCGTACCAAAATGGTAAAAAAGGAACCCTTATGGTGAGACTTCGGTGTCCGTCCGTCCGTCTGTCTGACGGTATATACCAGCTGTTTTTTTCAGTAACTACTGAAGCTATCCACTCCACTGTAATCTTACCGCACAAATAAACTATTCTTATTATTATTCTTATTCTTATCGACTTGAAATTTGGCACAGTTGTAGGACTTGCGTACAAGAAATTTGGATATAACTTTAATTTTATGAAAATGGGGTACAAAAAGAGGGGTTGAAATCTGAAAATGGGACAAGTGGAGTATCGTATGAAAGGGCTTTATTTGCTCATTACAAAACCATTTTTCATTTTATTTTATGTGCTATAGTTATCGACTTATGGTCAAAAATGTTCGAAAAATGGCGCATTATCTCCGAAGTATCTTTTTCTTTCTTCTTTTCAGCCTAACGTAACCCATCGTTGGGTATAGGCCTCTCCATGTGCACGCCATTCTCCTCGATCTCTAGCCGTTCGCATCCACATCCTCCCCGCCGTCTTCGTCGTCATCTCCGAAGTATGCAAAGCGAAAAATCTGAAATAATTCGGATTCATTGATAATCTGCTATATTTTACAGGAAAATAAAATGAAGTTAAAAATTTATAATTTTTAGAAATGAAAAATAAATAAATTACGATACAAAAATCTGAAATAACTAGTACTAATAGAAAGTGTTATATATTATATAATATATTCCTGGAAAAGTAAAACGGAGTCTAAATATTTAAGATTATTGAGAAAAAAATTGAAATCATATTTTTTTCAGAACGAAAAATATTTCTTTTGAAAACGGAACTCTCGGTACGCGAATATGACTCGCACTTGGCCGGTTTTTTATTTGTAATCCATAATTCTATATCCAGGATTTTAGGGCTTATGTTACTTATTACTGTTGCTGTAAAAAAATTCTATCACTTGTGCGTTTGACTGTACGCTAGACAAGTGGACAGAATCACCGACACAAGCCGAGGCATCTTTGACATTTAGTTGACAGTCCGATACAGCCTCGAGGAATGTTTTGACACAATAATATGTTAATGAATCTGAGGCTAATTAAACCATTGTATTAGTACTAAACTCATTACTTGCCATAATGGAATGGAACACCAATTTAATTACGAACTTATCTATAGGCGTTTGTAAGATGCGTAAGTAGGCGAAGTTATACATACAGTGATTGCCCGCGTGTGGAACTAAATATTTTTTTACCGAAAAAGGAGAGCAACCATGATATTGATAACCATGCAATGCCATGTACAAATGAGTTTTCGGATTTTTTTCGAAGACTTACGTACATTTACCGACTGCTCTAACGGCGAAAAAAACATCGTGAGAAACCTCGGTGGATTATGGCCCGTACCGCCCTGTGCAAGAGGAGGCTTGTGGCCCATCAGTGGGGAAATTAATCGTCTGATGACGATGATGATGAAGGAGAGCAGACGAATGGGCCACCTGATAGTAAGTGGTCATGGTCGTCCATAGATGTGATACATCTCATATTGTAAGGGTTTTCGATGCGCTGCTAAGCTCTAGGACTCGGATGGAGTGCTTCATTTACCATAAATACCCTGGTGCTGTTTTGAATCTGAGCCTACAAAGTAACTTTGTTCTGTTGGACGCTTTATTTGATACACACGACAAGTGAACAATTTCTTTGTTGAAGCACACTATTATTGTGAATAATATAATGAATACTATTGAAGTGAACAAACCAACTTAGTAGGCTCTTATTGAATCTTATCTTATCTTATGATTTGGGGCCGTGAATAACCCCAGCGGCACTTCGACCCTTGAGGATCTTTTGTGCCTACCCCATTTTACACACTAGTCATCTCAGTGTGCAGGTTTCCTCACGATGTTTTCCTTCACCGTTAGAGTAGTCGGTAAATGTACGTAAAAGGCTCTTATTGAAACAAGTGCTCGTGCATAACCTTTTTTTTTGGATAATCATTCTCTTGCTCCCTCTACATCATAATTGAGTACCTCTTGGCACAGTCATGATGATGATGGTAGCACAAAAACTGTCTGCAAAGGAAAGTATGAGCTTTTTGAAATTCTATATCAAACCCGTGCTCTTTTTCTGACTGGCAGTCTAATCAGTCAGTCTTTTTCTAAGCGAAGTAAATTATCTAAACATAGGACATTTATAGATGCTAATATTTTTATAATTATAATGTAACGACAGAGATCGAAGTTAATTTTTTCGAAGACTTATGTATTTACTGACTGCTCTAACGGTGAAGGAAAACTTCGTGAGGAAACCTGCATGTCTGAGGAAATGAAAAATTTCCGAAGACGTGTGAAATCCACCAATCAGCATGGGGCCCGCTCGGTGGATAATGCTGGATTAATAATGGATAAGGGTATGATAAGATATGGATAAGGAGAGGCCTGTGCCCTATCAGTGGGGGCATTAATAGGCTGCTGATGATGATGATGATGACAGCGATCAAGCTCCGTTGGCCTTTCCGGGAACGAATTTCTCAAAATTAATTTGCATCAAATCTGAACCATGTTTAGGGTCCTTGAGTCTATCGTACCGTTAAGTATAATAAATAATAATGTGAATATACCTAGATTTAATGCATAAAATAAAACAGCCGGACGCAGCTGGAACCTTGACTTACATTGTTGTTACTCTATGCTGTTACTTTATATACTAATCATGGTTGCAAGTGTCCGTATAAAGCTTTTGAGCTTGGTTATCTATAAATTGAAAAGTATCTCTAATTATTTTCACTCTTTTTTAAACACAGGTTAGTTATTGAAAACAAGCACACACATTTAAAATTTAGGAAACTCCCGACTTACTATTGTGGGGCCCCAATTTTTTTGGTCATTATCAAGATTAGATTCCAGATGTGGGAAGGGCACCATGTTCTGTTACATCTGAAGAGATCTGTCCTCCGAGATACAGGAACTTCCTAGTTCGGAGGTCAGCGTTTATTGTAAACTAACTAGTTGCTCACTAATTTTATTTAGTTTAATATAACCTATGCTTAAGTTCCTACTGGTATATGGACTATGAATGCTTTGTCATCTTACCGCACAAATAAACTTATTCTTATTCTTATCCTTAAAATGTAAGCTGCAAAATCAAACCACCTAACTGTTACCGTTCCAGAGATCCCATCCGACATCAAAGATACACCAAGATCTTGGAAACCCTGATCCAATTTTTATCAGACATGGCTAAGAACAAATATCTCGCAAACTCGATAAATAAAAAAATCGCGTCCAAATCGAAGCATCGATTGTTAACTTAGGATACCACACGCGTCAAACTTATATCACCCATTTGGTCTGTGTTGATGAAAAATTAGCAGAAGCTTAATGCTGTCTATTTTGGTAACCGTAGCTTACCTACATACCTATTAACATAAGGTTAATCTACGAGTATATTCTATTGGTATTAATAACTATTTATCAGTTAAAATGTTCTCTGGTTTACTATTTTCAATAGACATATATCGACTACTAATCTATCTACCCTCACATAAGTGTTCTTTGTTGTGTCAAATATCCTCTATCAATGTCGACATTTGATCAAAGAAAACAAATAGTGTTAAATAAAATATAGCTAGTGATAAACTGTACTTACTACGAATACTTTGTCGACTCAAATGTACTAAAGCAATCGCCTTACAAATTCCAGCTGACCAAACGTAGCAAACTTTGCTGAATTAATCCAATTTGAATTCCCTCAACAAAGAGCTCGTCTCGCCATCGCCAGTCACCACACAAGCACATCCGACTGACAGCCGTAGAAAATACACAATTAACAGCCGCATGAGTATTACCTTAATGGATTTATGTACTTATTGATGCATCAATCAAAAGTCCACTCACGCCTGATCCGAGCTTAATTGATAGATCCATTTCTAGTTGCCCGCCGGGCGAGTCGCGCTAGGGCACATCGCATTTGGATAAACTATTATATTTTTGTATTCCGCTAAATATTTGCTAGACTTGAAAGTCAAAAGTCAAATCAAAAAAGTCTTTTTTTAGTCTAAGTAGTACCTTTTAAAGTAATTTTTTGCACAAAGTCATGTTTTTACTCTACCACCGCGCCTCGTAAGGTGCTGTTGCTGAAATCAAAGAAGCTGCTTTGATTGTGATCATATAGTTCAGTACTATTTTGTAACAAGTTAGACAATCAGGTACAGAATGTCACTATAATTGAAATAAAAAAAATAAACAGATGAAACCGTCGCCAATGTAAGTAAGTATAATATAACATGTAAGTGACTATGGTATAGTAAACCGATTAATTCTAACTACTAATTTTAATAAATTTAGGATTCTGTATTGCCTTTTTTTACCACAGCTTATAACTTTTGGTTGCTTCCGTCGTTCGTTCGACGGTGTTCCGTTGAGTCCGTCGCTCGTAGCGACTACACGCCACCGACGCTCCGCGGGGCTCACGAGTCTTTATCCTAATCTGACACAGTGATTTTAGTTATCCTTTATTAAGTTTAATGTGCCTAAGTGAAATGTGACCAACTGCGATCTTTGCTTGCATATGTGTGCTGATTAAATAGTGAAAATCCAATGCAGAATTTTTATTTTTCACGTTGGAAATATTTTGTTTTGTATTGAAAGGGAATAATTAAAGTATATAATAATAAAAAAGGAATTGTTTGTTATTTTATGCAATAAGTAACACTTATACCGTAAAAATAATTTTTAGTAGTTATGTTTTCAGTAGGTATGTATGTATGTGAGTGTGGTGTCTCCCCTCAAACCATGGAGCACTTGCTCTGCTGTCCCGCGTCGACCACCTGCACGCGGGAGGACCTTTTCGAGGCCAACCAGAGGGCTATCGATGTGGCTGCCTTCTGGTCGGGAAAAATCTAATTCGGATAATCAACGCGAAAGAAGAAGTAGGTATCTATCTATTTATGGAAAGCACTATCTATCTATCTTTTTAAATAAAAAGATTTTTTCTTTTTTTCTTGCTAAATAGCACAAAACCGAATCTAAGTTTTTTTTCATGTGATCCGATCACTGAAATACGGATTTAAAGAAAGAAATAATTTATTTCCAATACACAAATACAAACAATTATGTACACAAGAAAACAAAAATAATATTAAACAAATATATTATAAAAATAAATAAGCAAAAGTAATTAAGTTTAGATTTGACTATCATTTGACTCAAATTAATTTCTGCGAAATCTGAAGAATTTATTTTGAGTTTGCAAGAAAAGAAGGAAGTACCTACTTAGTATCAAACATGATAATGGTGTTGTAGGTACTTATGAAAAAAAATAGTTACAAGTTACAAACAAAGTCTAAATTTAACTTATTTATCCTCATTTAATATTAATTAACCTTGTGCCAAGAAAACGGTAATACACTATGGGTATTGCTGATAAGTCTGATGACGCTGCAAAGGCTATGGTCACTACTTCTTGTACTAACGGCCTACTATTACACCGTACTCAATCTATTTGTATAAACTAAAGTTTAATTGTGTATAAAACGTTATTACAATCGGGCGTGTTAAGTTTCAGTCCTCATGTAAACTGGCTGAACGTTATTTAGCCATAATACAAAAGGGTGCCATTATGCAAAATGTCTAACCGTTATTTAAAACAGCGGATCATACAATCGGCCTGCGGCATAGATAAAATGTAGAATAGATGTTTTACCTTTGAATCTATAGTTGTCAAAAATCTTACATAGTCAATAATGTTTACTGAAAATAAGAACTTACAGAACATTTTTGCAACGTTAGTTTTTAATATACCCCCGCTTCGTGTAAATTCGTGTTAAAAATTATATAATAGGAAGATATGTAACAAACGTTATATCAGATTCGAAAAGTTATTTGAAAGAGATCGCTTATTGCGGTAAAATCGTCTACATTATATCAGTTAGGTACATAACATAGGCACCCATTGTTATAAACTACTAAGTAATAAATTTTATTCTACTTTAATACGAGTATACTCGTAATTTTGATCTGGGTTGGTAAATGAACAACTCTTGTTTTACTTACAACTGAATGAAATTTCCAAAGAAAAAACTAGGATCTTTCACCTCTTTTATTTCACCCCAGAGTTTAAAGTGAGATAGGTGGTTATAATTTTCAAGGACAATCTTAAAGAACATTCTTAATTACTTAATTGAATTAGCGACCACATTAAAGAGTGGTGTAATGGCCGTCCGTTTTCTACTACGAAGTCGTTCCCACGAGTGCAGATGGTAATAAATTATCAGGATCCAATAACAGTGACTACATTAAATCAGGTTCCGATTCGCGGAACTGAAACTCTGAATCATATTTAATATATTACTGAAGGGCTATTTAAACTCGAGTGCTGGTAAGTATATGATGTGTAGCAAGGTATGTTGTTACTTAAACCATGTAACTAGAATCTAGTATTCACAAAACGTTCCAAAGAAATTGTCCAAAAACCGGCCAAGCGCGAGTTGAGCCTCGCTCTGTCTTAGGGATCCGTACTAAGCATAAGATCTATTTGTAAGTTTTGTGCGAAAAACTTTTGCTTATTTTGCTTACTTGACTTACAAACTATTACAGATGCATCAAGTTTTAGTATATTTGTGTTTTAAAATAAGCTCGTATTCTAGTCAATTTTCATGTTCCTAGATAATATGATATATAGGGTAACAAAATTGGTCTAAAATTGACAACTTTGACGGACAGTTATGTGGTTACTTCTCTATGGAAAAAATATTTAAAAAATATATTCGGCCTCTATTTGATGAGTACTAAACAACGATAACGGTGGGAAACAAAAATGTTTTTATCTACTTCCTTTACTAGTACGGGATCATCTCTAAAAACAATTCTACATAATTTTAAAGTTAGAATAAATATTATATGATATTCCATTTAGGCGCTAGCTAGACCCACGTGAGAGACAACCGGTGCGTGTTTTCGAGTTTCGAGGTATGGATCCCTGAAAACCTAACTAAACTAAGTTCTAATTTATTAGTTAACTCGTGAACGGGATGTTTTAAGATATTTTAACATATAGACTACGTTTCTCAATATAGTTATACAGTTAGTACATTGCTTAATATAAAATATAAAAGTATGTACAGGTAAAAAACTTAAGGAAAGGAAATCTTGCATGTAATAGTGTTCAGTTTACAGAAAAACTATAGATGCCTACATAATAATCAAGACAATAAAATTACAAGTGACACATATTTCACATATTTAATCTTTTTGATTTTTTGTTTTATTTTTAATTTTTTTACCCACTACACTATCGCTCCCAGCGATGCACAGCTTGGGATAAGGTGTGAAATGAAAAACAGCGCTGCATAATTGGTACCCGATTATGTCAGTAGTTGCTGATTTCCCCCCTTTGCCAAATATGCATAGATTACGTGATAAGTATCTGCACCTACATCAAATTTTAATGTTATTTTTTGTAATATATTTTATAATGAATAAAAAAAGTGGCTACGTTCAAACAATGAATTTGCAAACCATATGATGTTATGTCAAATATCGAATGTGTAACTGTATTCGAACACATTACCAGTACACACAACAGTTCCTTACCTTAAGTTTTCACCTATAATAGATCCTGGTCGGTCATTCAGGTGACCTTTACTGTTCCAAGCTATTACGTTTAGCACCGATAGAATAAGCCAGTTCAAATTCTATTCGTTGAAAATAAATGTAAATCGAAAATAACACTTAAATGCATTGTCAGTCATTTTGAAGGTATGATTTGGTGAAGCCAGAGCCTTTAGATTGGACGTGTATTTGCGAAATGGCTTACACGTTCGGTAATTAAAAACGTCTGGTATAAAATACGGATAAATGTTTCTTATGATGAAAGAGAATGTACAAAAAATTCAACTAGACCTGCTTATTTTTAACACATGCCTCGGATCACACCTCATATACACAGGTGTAGTTTTAATACTCGTAAATGAGATTAATTCTAGCGACTCTCGGCAGAACTTGGCCCTTTTAATAGATCATATGTTTACTACATTAAGCCATATCATTTTTAAAATGTTTTCGCATGGTTATAGGCTTTTAAGCCAAAAATAGTGGCTTTCTATTTCTAATGAAAAGTTTTACTACTTTACATAAGTTTCACATAAAAAATCATCTCTTTCAGTATTTTACTTATTACAACTCAATAACTTTCTATAAAGAAAGAAAAACACTTCCTTAAAACATCATTCCACTATTCTAATACGTATATAACCTAAGATAAATAAGTATAAGCAAATGCGAACCTCAAACACATACTTGTATTAAAATACTTGTAATTATCAGACAAGGAATTGTACTTCTAAAGGAATCTCTCTGCGTCACATAAACAGACCTTATAAGTCAAAATTCATAATAGCTGACAGATGAGTCTCCCAGCCATGAGAACGAAATGATGAATATAAAAAGTCGCAGTAATAAGATTACGCAACACTCAGACAAATGGCTAATCGCCAAGCACAATAGAGACATCGCACAATGAGCACTCGTATCGGGGAAAATGATTTAACACTCAACGAGTGCGTCTGCTTGGATTAGTCTACCATCCAGATCGCAAAAAGTTCATTGCTTCGACTTAAAACCGTTGTATGTTGTTCAATAAAGAATTGGAGACAAGAATAACGAATTTTTTTCTTGTTTATATTAGTTTATATTTTCTCTGTAAGTGAACTATGTTCTTAAGAGAAATAAATATTCTTTAAACCGAAATATAAACACGTATAATCTGATTCTAAAGAGTAGAAATTAAATAAAGGCAACCGTTACTGAAGTCTCAAAGAAATGTTGCAACTTGACATTGTACTATAGGAAGGTTGCCATTATTTAAATTCTACTCTTTAAAATGAGACCGTAAGAAGAACATTAAAAGTACATTTGACATTTAATATTTTAAGTATGTACGATGTTTGATTAAATCGTTATTCGAATCGTCGTCATCTATAAACGTGCTCTGGGAGACTTTTTTTCTTTCATTCAAGTCTTAATCACTTTGGATACATTTTGCCCAGAAAGATGCTTTTGTAATCAAAGCGGTCTTCAAAGCACTCGACAACCCGTTAGGATTCATACTTTAATATTTTCCTTTCACTTCCTATTTTGTCGTTAATCGAGTCAAAGTAAGTGTGATCACAAAATTCGTTAATACTAGTGGCTGGCAGACTAGGAAGGTGTTAATGGTAGCTTCCTCGCCATCCACGTAGCTCTCAAGGTCGAGGCACATTATAAGCTTAGATTAGTTCCTACTAAGGCATACTTATTCGCTCATTGTTGTGTCACAAATTAAGGGTTAAGATTTGTTGTTTATGAACAGATCTTTGTTTTTGTTAGGCAAAAATTTTTAACCGACGACAAAAAAGGAGAGGATGTCAATTCGACCCGTATGTATGTATGTGCCTCTACGTATGTAGAATGTAATTTTTTTGGTACTAGAGGGCCGATTTTGATGAAATGTATTGCGTAAGGGTTTGTATTGTTTGAATTATTGTGAGTGAAAAAATCTAAATCAGTTTAGTTCAGTTTCTGTCTAAAGTCCAACCGCCACAGAAAATTAATGATTTTGTTCCAATAAATGCATAGATTTTCGTTAAATGTAATTTTAATAACGGGCACTTCGGAGAATTGAAAATATATTTTAATGTTATATGCAGACTTAAAAACACTGTTCTTTTCACAATATGAACTGTATAAAGAATGTATGTTTTGGTTCAGTAAATATTACGAGAACATTTATTTTAGTATAACATTAAAATTATTAGATTTGAGTCTAGAAAAAAACCGAAAACCTCATAGGCACATGGTAAAAGTCTAGAAGTGAATTCAGAATTCAGTAAGGGTGTCTTACACCACCAACATTCTATCCGTTTATAGTTATATAAAAAAATAATTTCATAAGGATAATTTTGGTGTATGTGAAACAGACCTTTAAAAACAAACAAACGTCAAAGTATGACAGGTCAAGGCTAATTGACTGCTAATAGCCGGGACCATACGTATCAGTCGGTTCTCAAAGTATCACAAGTGGTCATTAGTCATTCTATCTAACGTAATGGTTTCCTGATCAGTTTCGTTGTTCACACGGTAAATGTTGGCTTTCTCTGGCTCGTGAAATAATTCTACTGTCAAAAATCAAAATTCATACTTAGATTTAGTGTACAAAAAGTGTTTGCCTGCCGCAGTTTTTTATATGATAGGGGATTTTAAGGTCATAAAAATGACTTGGCCAAAGTTGATCACTTACCTTTGTTTCCCTTTTGCAATAGTTTTTGTAGACGTGTTGGTTGATATGATAATGATAACACAGAACAGTTTAACATTCGACCGACTGGTCATGGACTTTTTACTAACACGACTAACCTACTATGGTCGATATTTTTTTGAATAAAACACGTAGGTATCCCCTTATATTTTCAGTTAAAACTGACAGGAGCCTAACCCGTAATGGAAGATTAAAATTAGCTGTCAGTTAATGAACACTGTGGCGCCCGGCAGAACGTTATTTAACACCGCGCGGGATATATACTGCCAATTGGATTATAATTGTTTTTCACGCTCATTTGCTGTAATTGAAATAAATCTTTTGTTTAATATTTATTATTTATTTTATGCGTTATTGATTCCCATGCTGTACACCAGTTTGGTTTTCTATCTCGTTTTTAATCTGAGGCGATAGATTGTGTGCCAAACGGAAAGGCTGAATAGATTAGGTCATATTTATCCCCAATAACCAGTATACAAAGTCTCACAGTTGTCAAGATATTATTGTTTATTGTTATTTTCGATAAAACTCCACAATTATGCATTTAATTTTTTTTTAATAGTTTTATCATCTACAACTAACTTTTACTTTTCTTTAAAATAATAATATCTCGAAAATCGTGACACTTTATAAATTGAGGTGTTTGGGGCTAAATATGTTCTAAATGGCCTAACTACAGGTTAGTTAGGCCATTCGCTCACTCACTCTTTCCTTTTGACGTAACGTCGTCAGCTTATTGTTTTTGCCCACTGTCACATCCTTCCTCGCAACGCCCAAAGGTGGATTTAAAATATTTTCTCAGTTTGTCTATTAAAAACAGTTTTCGGGATTTAAATTATAAAGAATATAGAGTTTTAAATACGAAATCCGTTCCTGAATTGGTGTTTTAAAGCGTAAGCGCCACATGATATCTAATAAATAAACTTTCAATATTATATTACTAACCACAACTTGTACAGTTTATGTCAAAGTTCACCCACACATGTAGACCCATAACGAGCGCAAGGTTGTTATTGTTTGAAATTTGTGTCTGTATTGCAGCGTGTGATATGAGGCGAAATTGCGCCCCAGAGGGCCGCGTTTAGCGCACTTTCCTTATTCGGGCCAATTGTGGCCGAGTGTACCGAGGGCCTATCATAATCAACTTGTTATAAACCGTCGGGCACTGCGGCTGTCAGAATGTTGACACTTTTAATGCAGCTGATCATGTGAGCTGATGTGATGGTTCCGGGCGAATATTTATAAAGAAAATTGCAGAAAATGAACACATTTTACAACAAGAACATTTAATAACTAATAACTACTTATCTCTTAATTCCTTTCTCTAACATAATCATGATTGGTATCAGGAAAAATATTCGTTGTAGAATATTTTTAATCCTTAAACGTGTATCAGAAAATTGTTACCTTTAAATTGTACCTTGAAACCAGTTGAGCTTTCCATACTTCTATTCCAGCCATATAAATGTAATAAATATGTACCTACATTAAAATCTAGCCCCCGACATACCAGGATAACATAAACATGCAGTAGTAATAAAGCTTTCGGTCTAGTAACATGGTATTAGAATTTATAGAGCGCGCTAAGAGAAAGATAGAGGAATGCCCCATACGTAGTAATGCGAGGGCCGTGTACTGCACACAACCGATACGCTCTGTTGCGGTTTCTATGCACAATCCTTGGTTTGTGGTGCGAGGCATAAGAGAAACGATATTTCCTGTGCTCATGTAGGTATATTTGAAGACACATCAAGCTATACCCTGTAGAACCCTGTCGCAATAAGTTTTTCTTATGAATGAATGAATGAATTAAAATTTATTTGCACACATATACATAACGCGGAGAACCTCAAGCGGCATAAATATGCGGGCCTGGGTGGTGATTGCATATTTGCGCCGTTCGGGGTGGAGACCTTAGGGCCGTGGGGGCCTGGAGCCCACTGCCTCTACGGGGAAATAGCCAAGCGCCTCGTAGACACATCCCAGGACCAGAAGGCTGGCCTCTACTTCGCTCAGCGTATAAGCCTCGCTATACAGCGGGGCAACGCCGCCAGCCTCCTCGGGACACTCCCTGCAGGGAGCGACCTAGGTCAGGTATTTTATTTGTAAAATAGTTAGGTATTTTGTAATTTTAGCTTAAGCATTTATTTTATTGTTATATTAGTTTTATTTTATTTTGAATATACATAACACGATAAAATTACACGATTACATTTCATTACTTAAAAGAGTTACATTTTTACAAATTCTAGAGTAAGTTCAAAATTTCACATGCATATGCTTCCTTGATATTCGTATGAATGTGTCAAATTAAATTATAGCGACAAAGTACCAAAATTGATGTGTCTTCAACGTACCCATCAGTAATTTATTTCTTCTTTATAATTTGACTTTGATCGGAATCCACATGTAGTTAGTTATGTAGATCCGATTTCAATGTATCACATTAGCATGAAACATTAATTATCTATCTCGAAAATACGCAACAGCCTTGTAAATAAAAGTTATAAAATCATTTATTTCAGAATAAACTCATATTATGTAACAAATTACCAAAGATATACGCATAATTTGAAGAATTAAGTACTTACTAAAATAGACAATGACATCGATGTCGGGCTGGCGGCTAAACCTATACTTAAAACTACTTTAATGAAACTTTCACACTCACTTATATTATATGTTACATTGTGTAAGATTGAGGGTAAACGTAGAATAATCAATTTTCTTTATTATGCATTTCTCATGTTAGGTATACGGCAAGATTGCAATTTCAAAACCTACTTGCGGAATTTTTTTCACCCTTTTTCTATTATTTATTTATTTAAACGTAGTATAGTTTAGCTATGTTTTAATTTAGCGAGTGACATCTCAGAATCGGTGCCAAAACAATGGTGCGATTGAATACAGCACATTACGCTGCTGTATCCAACCTACACCTGTAATGTACAGTCGACAAAACGTCAAAATGTGAGAATCTGAAATGTATCATTAGCGTAGGCATAAGGTTGAGATTTAATAAGGTTTTTGACAGATGGTATACTTTTGGCATACGGTAGGCATGTGGTCGACTGTACCATGTCAGCATTGCGTCCTAATTTCACATAATAAAGAATGCTTTCAATCATTCCGATTTGTAGAAGTTTCTGATAAATATTGTTTTAATTATGTTGTTTTCTACAGATTTTTAAGCATTTGTTTAACTCAATTCGGACTCATTGATAATCTCCTATATTTTACAGAAAAATAAAATGTAGTTTCAAAAATATATATTTAAAAAGATTAAAATAAAATCATGTTATTATTATTATTTTACGATAAATAAAAGTATTCTGAGAAAATAAAATGAAGTCTAAATTTTTATGATGGTCGAACATCCTGTCTCGCTCCTGCTTACGTTTATCCCACGCTGGATCTGTGTATCGGAAAATTGTCTAAATTATTGGCTGCCTTTGTAACGGCTCGCACCGTGGGAAAACAGGAGGGTTTTCACTCGAAATCATTTCAAAGTCGACCGCCGGTTTTATTTTGACAAGGTGATAAATCGAAAATTAATTAATCGACAGTAACGAATGTGCTTAACATGCTTTAAGTTAATAGATAATGACGAAATCAGGATATGGTACGACCATTTTATTATTTAATTTCCTTATTAGTAATTTTCTTAGAACAAGTATGACACACTATACCTACGATTAATTCAAGTTCATAGGTGACCTATAATGTTTAGTTGCTATTCTAGGTAGGTAGGTATCTAGTTTAGTAACAGGTAAGTAGTATTATTTGTTTTCGTACTTTTGTTACGTGTTGGAATAAAGATAGGTAACAGTGTAGGTACCAAAGTATAATCAACATTATTGTAATCCTCTAGGTAATTAATTACCTACACCATCGGTCAATATACAATATGATTTGATTTGGATTATATACACATATTGACATCAATAAAAAAAATATATAAATATCGATTGTAAAAAGCCTACCCAACAATTCTACAAAAAATATGAATTTACAATAAGGATATGCTTTGACTAATGAAACAAATGGATAGCAATAAGTTCAGTTGATTCGTTCACGGCTTTTTCTTTTCTCTCAAACCCGGAAATCACGTGAGTTGAAAACGCCCTTATATAAAATGGGTTAGGAGCTTTACTTAAGCAGGTTAAGGCGGTAATGCATCGGTTTCCCACGTTACACATGGGCCATTGTTACGTTCTCCTTGAGTCGCTGGCGTGGCGTTCGTTTCAGAACAGAAAAGTTATTCGAAAACAAAAAAGAAATATTTCAGTAATGTCTTTTCATTAATAATTGAACACGATCTCTTCATCATTAGCTTCTTTCAATTCATTAATGAACACAAAACAACAATCGGTTTCACAAATTGCCAGAACACTATTTTTAATCAATCATTTTTACCTTCAGTTTAATGTAGGTACTCTATGTAGGTGATTGCAAAATCAATAGTAAACATTATTTACAAGCAGACAGGAAATATTATTTTCCGGAGCAGTATTGCTGACCTAAGTGAAACAGACCCTGCGCCAGCGCATCGCGTGCTCCTCTATATTAGCTAATAAGAGCTCGCGAACAGACGCACTCATTGATTCCGTTCCTTTGTGCCACTGATTGATCCCTTCGGAGCCCTAACCAAAGATTTTTATCCTTTTTTTCTCGTGAGAGTTTTCATTGGCATCGTCTTTTTTGGCCATAACCAAGAAATGCGGTATTGCCCAAAGTGGTTCCAGTTTCGTCACGTTCCCGGCAGTCCAGTGGTGTGAAATATTTCGCTTTATAAACCATGAGATTACCTTCATTTAAAAGCTTTTTCTTGTATGTATTCTGCTTACTTTAATTATTATCTGCTTACTTAATTTAGTTATTATCATTTACACTATTTACTTTATAAGTTGATAGTTGTCAGCCTATTTTGTGGTCCCCACATGTGAGGGAAATATGACCTGATGATAGATTTTACATTATTTCGAAAACTTCCTCAGACATACGGGTTTCCTCACGATATTTTCCTTCATTCCGTAAATATAATCTTCAATAACTGAAAATCTCTATTCTTTTGAATGATTTTGTAGCGAAAATTGTCACATATAAATACTTATTATGACGATGGTATTTAGTGTGACCTGAAAATTGAATCTGAATTTACCAAGTGTCTTCACTCTTCATTCCTAGGCACTATTCTAGGACTCTCCTTTCCTATATTATTTGTATAGGTCCTTGAATGAGTACTCAACTTTACTCATCAAGTTGTATGTAACGCATTAGTTGAAATTCATATTTTTAACCTTGTAATTATTCTCAATAAATCTTTTATAAGTTACGTTAAAAATGTCATTGTAGGCTGAAGTGAGAAAACAATTTAGTTATTTATCTTGAAAATTTAATAAGGAAACATAATAGGTTGTAGGTAATCGTTGTTGTTGTAACCTGAAAATTCTACCCCTGAAATATTTGCAGCTAATTAAATTAAAACGCCTCCACGGGACACTTGTAAAATCGTATCATGCGATTTTATCAGTAAATTAATTGACCCAGTAGAACATTTTTTTGGCTATAATAAATTTACGTTGTTAATGACTTAAAACAAGAGGTGCCTTAAGTTTAATAATGGAATAAGCAGACACGATTACTAACTACCGCCAACCCCCTAGGGCAAAGGGCACACAGTATCGCAACTAGTATCCCATCAACTAAAATAACAAGGACCGTGGAACATTCAGATGGACAGCTTATGGTTAAAAGGTCATAAGGTTCAAACACTGTGCCCTATACTAAGCTATTCTTAGCTTACTTACTCATACATCTAGTTGTATCTTTATGTTTCTTATCATGTAAAATTATAAGTGTGTTTAATTATTCCAGATAAAATACGTCTTAAATAGCCACAAACATATATTTTAAATAGATAAAAAATAAAATTAAAAACAATATAATACCATATCATTAAAACTAATGCAATTTCAGTTTGATTATTATGTAAGAGATTACTCATCAGATTTTTAGCTTTCACACACTTTGAAACAGGAAAACAAACTTGTTCAATTGCAATATTTATACGAGTAGGTAAGTCATATTGATGATAAAAGATTTTTAATGAAAACAAATAAAACCCTAGCGTTGAATTACGTCGTCTTTTTGTTTTATTTCAAAAGAATCTACATGACAAATTCGATGCAAACCAATGTCAAATATTTAATTAATCACAAGCCAAGAACAGGTATACATAGAGATAACTAAACGCCTAAACGCTAAAGAATTGTACTCTATTCATCAATATGTAGAAATGTGAATTTATTATCATAATTATAATAAACTTGCAGAAAATTGAATCATATTGCTTTTGGATAGTATAATTTATTTCCTATTAGGCCTACGGAATATTTAGTGTTACTATATAAAAAATGAACAGAGTCAGGAGTTCACGGATAACCGTCATTTTTGGTGAAGTCATTTTCCCTAGTTAGCCACTTTATGTTAAACATTATGATAGCTCATTAATTAATGACGTATTTGTAAACACACACGCATTTTGCCATTTCTGTTTGATTTATACATTTATAAATACTGTATTTATAAATATTAACATGTGTATGGTTATAAAAAAATTAAAATACATTATGTTACTAAATAATATTAATATTTATTTTCAAAACCGTTTATTTTCCATATGTAGCATTTTTTTATTTTTGTATCTCTATTTTTGTTTAGATTAGAAATGAAAATATAGTTGATAGAACCAGGCGTACTTTGCGTAAACATTATTTATTATTTTTATTTAATCTTCCTCCATTATTTACCAAATCATTTAAGTATTTAGAAATATGTGTATTTCAATTTCTTTATCCATCTTATTTCTGTTAGAGATTTGTCTAAAACTACCACATCTGGTAATTTGTAAATGACCTTTGCTTCATTTATATCATAGTTTACTTCAATCACATCCAAGGTTAATTCACAACATTAGGTGATACAAAACTATTTCGCATTAATTTCAAATACAATTTTATTGATTGAATTGAAATAATGACCGTAATGACGGTCATAACCAAAGTAAACGACTAGGAAATAAATGTGGAACTAATTTTATAGGAACAACAACATCTTAATTGAATTCTCGCAATTAACTCAAATAACTGAACTTTAAAATATTTGTGAAAAAAAAACAGCGATGGGATAGACTGAGATTTTTCACTAGATTTTAGATAGTCAATATGAAAATTTCATATCAGTGCCTACAAATAACGTTTTCCAAGTTTAGAAGGTATCATAATATAATTCACTGATTGGAATCAAGTTCACTGTATCAACAATGCTTGCGGCAGGGTGGTACCTACCCAAGCTGACTGCACACATAGTTAATACCACCAGTTCTGATGGAGTACTGAAAATTATTTTCTTCCGCAGGTTCGATCAAGGCAAGTCGACGAAAGGCGCAAGCAAGCTCCGCCGCGACCTGATCAATGCAGAGATCGCCAACCTTCGCGACCTGCTGCCGCTGCCGCCCTCCACCCGCCAGCGGCTCTCGCAGCTGCAGCTCATGGCCCTGGTCTGCGTCTACGTGAGAAAATCCAACTATTTTCAACAAGGTCAGTAATCTAATTCATATCGCCAATGCCGTAGAGGCGAGATACTATTCCCGCGAATCCACAAAACATCAAACTCCCTGGGTAAACGCAGAATTGGCGAACCTAAATCCCAACGCTGACTGACTTCTAGTAGCAACGTACGAGTACACTAGATGAACCGAAAGGTGACTTTATTACTAACCGACATGATTCCCTTTAAGCTCGTAAGTAGGTAGTAGGTATGTAGATATTTGAAAGTGTAATAACTTTTGTCATTGGAAAATAAACATGGTTTGACGTTTGCGAACACAGAATACTAATAGTAACAATTTATTATTAAAATATTGTACAAATACGACACATTGGTGACAAAACTTTTGTACGTAAATCGCTTAGATGTTGCGCCTTAAGGTGTGAACATTTTGAACTTCCATTAGGCGAGTACCTTGACACTCCAGCCACTCTAGCAACCGGCAACACTAACAAACCGTGGGCAAATTAATCTCTAATATGCGTAGGATACGCTGTCATCGCGTCAGTCTACCTCGTACAGGAAACCAGTAGGTTAAATGGGATGAGCATGAGGTAATTAGATAGCTGTTTATACTCATATTACCTTACTTCGCTAGGCGCTACGTATAAATGTTATTGAAGTGTTCTGAAATAGTGAGGTGATATTTTATCTTAGGATGGATGTATTGTATTTGTATATCCGGATTTTCTGTTTCTCTATTTTATAAGAATCTGCTTAAGTACCATATTTGATCACCTGTAATTCTTAGAAAATTGTAATTTCATTTCATTAATCAGAGAAAGCTTCACAGATTTTGTTTAATATTACGTTTAAAGTATAGATAGATATTTCTTTCATCATTGGGCCGAAAGTCGTATAAAATTCCCGACTTAGGACTGCGCCGGCAAAATACAAACTAATATTACTTTTTAATCCTAGCCTTCACAATTTTAAATATACACTTTAGCACATACCCACTGACACCTGGCATTGGTCACTTCGGAGTCTTTCCTTCAAGCTCCATTTACCAAATTACGCCAAGGTCGTATTTCACGAATACATCGGCATATGCACGCGATCATCAAAACGCAGCCTTGAACGCAACGAACAGCGCAAAAATCAATAATTACGTAACAAAATCGATGTTCTCACGATCGAAACAACAGTTAGGTATACGCCGCTACTGTTGATCATAAAAACAAAGGAGTTTCGATTTTGATAGGAAAATTAGAGAAAATTAGCGAGCCGAGGCCCGGCTACCGACTGATGGTTATTGGCCCTAATGGTGCCTGCAGGGAATCGAACCCGAGTCGGGTTGTGTCACGCCCGCATCGCACGCCATCGTCCGCCGGGGGTTCACATGGACAATGAAATGCCGCGCTCGACGTTGTTTGACGTTACGTGTGATCAATTAAATAAAACTAATAATTATTCCATACTATGTCGAGAATTCCATTCCAAATTAATTATCATCAAGAAAATATTACACATTTAAACTGAGTATCAATTAGCAACTAGCATTTTAAAAGAGATATTATAATTACAAAGGAAGAGCTTTTTTCTGTTCTATTTTAATCTTTATGATCAGATCAGAACACGTAGTCTGGCTTCTGTTTTTTTATAATAAAATGACAATTTATATTAATATGAAAGAAATTAGCAAAAATATATTATATATCAATTAAAGTGTGATTCTTCACAGTTTAAATCCATCCAGTTCATCACAAATATGATAATTAGAAATGGTGATCTGTTGATAGCAGATAAGCTGTTTTAATTATAAACTAATATTATAAATCCCTAATGAAAATCAGTACCTATCTACGGTAGCCTATATTTGAGAAGACACATCAAAAGAATAAAGGGGAAAACTATCTAAGAGGTATCTTACAGAGCAAGGGCTGTCTCGATAAACGTTCGATTATCCACGGACCGTGGGAAACGCAGTTTGCATATGATTTCATTGAGGTATTTGCCTCTCAAAGATGGCTTTTGAGCTTCCAATAGTTCCTGGCCATCGTTGTTTTATTATGAGCGGAGTTAGATAAACTTGTCACGTTTGAGCTACCGGCCGTAGTTTGATGATTGAACAACGCAAACGACTTTACAGTAACTTTTATCCGACTTACAAATGAAGAATTCACGGGAAGAACCGATCACTCATTTTAGAAAAAGTTTTGAGTTTATGCCTTTACATTAGGTCGACACGTTAGTTTATTGATCTTTTTTAAAATATATGTCATCTTTCTTTCCTTGAAATCTTTAAATATTTTATAGGCTCATCTAGGTTAACAAGCATTTAACAATTATGGCCATAATGAATACTATTTTAATATTACAAACTAAATCTAGAGTAAGAAAATATCATTGAATGTTTTAGGATTACACTTACCTACCTACATTTTATAGTAAGTAAATGAAACCAATCTTCTAGAATCACCTTTTTTTTGCAATTAAATATTTGATTCCTTGTAACTGAAACTTTAAAATGTAATCCGTAAAATAAGAAACTTAAGGATTTCATTTCTTCAAGTATACCACACTACCATGAATGATTAAGCAAGCATTTGGTCAATCCATACAATTCCCAATGTGATCGGTCTAAATGCTGAAATTACAGGCATTGCACTGGAATTAGCGAGCACGCACAGGCTGGCTTGGTATTTTCTCAACAATTTTTGCATACCACCATGGGAACTATCTGGACGAATGCAGCTCCTTTCTTCTGCCTAATTAACTCGTAAGTGGAGGAATGGTAATGTGCATGTTGTACCGATATCCGGACCTTTGTGTATCTTTTACTCTCTACGTGAAAATCAGTTCAGCTGTAAGGATAAATGTTGCAAGAATGTAAAATATAAGAATATTCTTCTTATAATTATATTTCTTATATAAGAAATATTAAGAAAACATAAAATATAACAATAGGCGCGCTACGTAGTACCTAATAATCTTGATTGTTCATCATAGATATTTAACCTAATAATGCAATGAAATCTGTAGGACATTTTAACGCTTGTGTTCCTCATAATCGAAGATATTTGCAATTTATGTATTTAAATACAAATGAAATATTGACATGAAGCTGGGTATATGTGTTGCGTTAAATTTACATTAATGGGTAGGGATTAAATAAAACACACACTATCTTCATACACTCACAAGGCACACCTATCATACAAGCCTTGCAGCGATACCCAACCGGTGGTTCTAGGCGCTATGCCTCCGAATAATTTATTTTCACAATTTAAGACCTACTTATGAGTATATATGTACGTAGTTTACACAAAATATTATGTGTATATTAATTTACTACTTATCAAATAAAAATCAATTCGGTCGACAATGATTATAGATGACGCGTTGGACAATGCGTAACTAAGGCTGGCTTGCGCGTAAGTTGAATTGAAAGTTAACTCGAGAGTTAGTGCCCAACCCGGGTTAAATCACAAAAACGTGTTGCACCAACGCGAATCCTGAATCATTTTTTATGAAAACCATAGACAATCCGTGAGTTTAACCATGGTTAACTAACCCGAGTGAAGAACATTTAACTCATACTTTTGCGCAAGTCGCCTTTAATGAATCAACTTTTGCCCTATACTTTACTTCGACCGATTGAAATCTGAAAACCCGTTGTAGTCCTTGTTCACAATTTTAATAATACATAATTTAAGAATTCTAGGTTTAAGAGATTGGGTTGAGTGTAGTCAGCCAGTCATTCGGATTTGTCGATTTTTTATACCTAAAAATATAGGCAACGATGATATTATAAGATCCAAGAAACTGACAGAGATATTCGGCCGCAGAAAATTGTGTTGACCGTAGCTGCTGCTAGCCCACTTACGAGTGCAAAATGAAGTAATCGTTACTTAGGTGCGTTGATCACAGCATGCGCGTACGACGGATGGCCGAGATACGCCCGCTAAGTGATCGTTTACCAACCCCAGAGATTAATCGCTCGGGCAGCGCTGGTATACTGTTTATACGCAGTTATGGCCGCAAAAACACGTGTTTTAAGTTACTAAGTACTTTATCTAAGACTTACTATTTTACATACTTCACTATAAAAGATAAGCTTTAGTTTTAAAGTAGTGTAATATTTCTATAAGTAAAGTACACCACCTCAAGCATATTTACTTGCAAGGGAATACTCTGAAATAAGTGAATGATAATACTACTGCAACTCAAACCATCAGTAGTTCCGTCACGGAAATGTACCACGGGACTACCGGGGAATAAAACTACTTTTGTATTCCTAGTGAATGCAGCAATATTCTGTTTGCAAATTCCTAACACTACGGTATGAAGGTAGACATCTCTTTTTATTAGGCACATGTCATTGTACGGAGGGTAGCGAAACTTGGCAGGCCTTATACGAATAGCCTAGACCGTTTTAGGACATTATACGTCCATGCCGGAACAACCACGAGCTTCACGTCATGGAAATGAAAATGCTGCGATATATGTATTACATACGTATTAAGCAGCTGAAAAATAGTTGAAAAATATTATGATTATTATTAGCCTCGGAGGAAATTACGAAGGGAATAAACTTCAGGAGAGTCGGTTGAGATGGTACAGTGAAGTGCCTCAACCTTGACTAGGTTTTAGGCCTTCCGACATGTGAACAAATCCAACAAATATTTCCAATAATATCTGTGCCTCCTGTGAAAAAGGGTTCAATCAAATCAAATTTTATTAATAACGAATCCTAACTTTAAACAATGGCCGCCATCTTGAATCATAAGGGATGAAAATTTCACTGCATCGGGTCAAATTGATTATTTTGGTCTTAACAACATCTGTGCAAAGTGCCTCGCTTGTATCATAAAGTGCCATATTTTACCGATCCACGTCGCAAGTCGCTAGTACTAATCGGGCAAAGTGGAAGATGTCGGAAAGCGCACCATGGTCAGCGGCCGGATCCAACACGATATCACGAGATGCGTTCGGTTAGGTTAGGTTGTTGGGCTCCTGTTTCAGAAGTCTTTTAGTACATTCACAGGCTTCATGGAGCAGCCTTGGTTCACCAAGAAGTTGACCTGCCACTGCTGAACAGTATAATACTGCATAATCGGCCGTTTCCTCAGCCTCCATGCAACCACGGCATAAATGACTGTCAGTGATCTCCAGCTTGTGTTTCTAACTACCATTTGGTAGTTAAGTGGGCAATGACCAGCTATTGTTCCTATTACTATACGTAAGTCTACTCTTTTGAGACTGAGCAGTGGCAGTGTTTCCCGGGATGTGTGTGGTGATGCGTATTTAATATTGCATCTCCTATTATTATTATTATTGGATTAGCAGGCAGGCATCTAATGCCTGTTTCTTCAAATTTCGTAAGTGGCTGTCTAATCTGTTCTTAAATTAGTTTATAGTTTCAGCATCCACAACTTGCTCGGTAGGCCGTTCCTCGGGATGACTACCCGGTTGAATAGAAGATGATATTTTGGCCGTGTTTAGAACTAGCTATGTGCAGTGTCTTCTTGAGTGCTCCTTCAAGTTCAATATAAAAAATATATTCAGTTCATCTGTGTTATAATAATTGTTTAGAAATTTGTAAGTATCTATAAGGTCGCCTCTATCTCGTCGCTATATCAGTGTCGGCAAATTCAGTTTATCCAACCTCTCCTCATACTCTAGGTTCTTGAAACCTATTGGTAGCTATGTGGCTCTTCTTTGGACTCTTTCTAGGATCCCACTATCTTTTACAAAGTATGGGTTCCATATCTGAAAACCAAACTCCAAAATTGGTCTTACATAAGTCGCGATCTTCATGCATGAAGATCTTCTGTGATCTCCATGCCTAATCGTGATTTAGGCGCGCGCATCGCCGTATGATTACGCTAAACCACGGGGGGAGAGACGGCGTGAATGCCGACACTTAGCGGCCCATTATCGAGATATTGCGATATTGTTTGTCATATTTAAACATCTGTTACATTTAGCGATAATTATTATACTTAAATAGAAATAAAAATAGAAAATCCTTTATTAATAGACCATTTTTGGCTTAAAATACTACAACCATGCGAATACATTTTAAAAATGATATGGCTTAATGTAGTAAACATATAAAAGGGCCAAGTTCAGCTGTTCAACTTACATATTTTTATAATGTTAAATATATATTGCGTGTATTAACTCCTGTTTCAAACCGCTATAAAAATCTAAGTTGTTAAGACTAAGTTACTTTTAAGTATAAGAGTTAAAAATATTAATCTTTATTTTTTTATTTAAACATGTATGTTCGGTAGACGTTGCAACTATATATAATAATTTCAACTGCTTGCAGATTCTTAATTTTTTATTCATGTTCGATCACCATCTATGATTGATTTTGGTCATTAACACGACGCGGAGGTAGCCGTCTTAAAAATAATTTTATGTAGCATGAAATGAATAACATCACTAATTCATTTTGATGTTCATTTATTACTTGGGTAATAGATATTTGCATCTTATACATATATCGGTAGTTTAACACTGCATAATGCATTTATTCGTATACATCATAATATGCATGCATATACAGTCGTTAATCCAATTAAAGTCTAGTGCTGTGTCACATTAACATTAATTTGAATTTAAAAGCAGACAGAAAATTACTTTAGTATCTACACAGTGAGTTAACGACAGGTGTACCTTTAAATATGCAGTACTTATTTACTCGTATTTATATACCTATCTACGAATTTTTTTAAAAACCCGTGAATAACAATAATATTAAATAATCCCTTATTTGAATACATTCTTACAGATGTTGACTTGATGACTAGGCTCTATATTGGATCTCTTTACTTTTTCCGAGTAAAGTTACACGAGATGAGACGAGATACACTACTTTTTATATGAAATGTTTTTGGGGGATAACTCTTCTTTTTGTAAGTACAAGGTGTACCTAGTTTGCTTCCCTTTTCTTGGCCTCGGTTTCTGATTAACGTACACGAATTGATACCGTGTATTATAATTTCGGCTCTATAGGGGGTTTTTGTTACAAAAGTCATAGAGGGACTTTTCGTATAAAAATTGTCATTTAACCCAGCTTAAACAGAAATTGACATTTATGCAAATGCTCCTTCTTCATTCATTCAACAAGCAGTTATTTGCAGTTCAGAAAATTGATTTAGTACGAATTTTGTACGAGAACAGTAGTTTACCAACCGCAAATAAAATTTCTGTAATTTGTGAATTAATTATTTTTAGGCTCGACTTGTCGGGGGAGTGCAACCGCGCCCCCAGGTTTAAAAAAATGAAAATTACTTCCATGTAGTTTATTCTCATGCTGTGTTAGATTTTCGTTTGTTGAGCTTAAGCTTAACATTATGTTGCAAATAGTTACATGTATGTAAGGCTGGTGGGTCAAGGCCTAACGCCAGCTCGTTGATAGGCTTTTATTTATACGAGTCCATACACACCCGCTGGCGAGATTTATTGCTCCTTTTGCCTATCAATATTGAATACTTTATGATCATAACGTACTAAAGACTTCCATTGTCCTGGTATTAATGTTGATTTATTCTCGGAATCACTATCGGATATACAGAAACCTTAAACCTTAGAAGATATTTTTCATTTAAGGACTAACAATAGTAAATTGAAATACCTATACACGTTCAGTTTAAAATATTTTATATACCATAGTCTTTTCTGATTTGAAATAAATTGCTCGGTTTCCATATAAATGACTTTACACATTCATGTCGTATTCAATATTTCACTGAAATAATTATTACCCTCAGGTCAATCATTCTGTTTTACTGTCGCCAATTCAAATATTAATCACAATTTATTTACGCACTTAAACACAGTTTACTATTTGATACTGGTAATCGTACGTTAAAAAACTAGTTGCCTAACTTAACACTAAGTAAAACTTTTAAATAATAATAAAGGTTTTCAATTTCTAGGTCTATCTCCAGGGCCTTGAGTAGCCCTAGAATGCCAACTTTAGATAGACACAACTCTTAGAAGTAGGTAATAATAATTACGGGAAAAACGCCATTTGGGTTCGTAATCGGTATACTAGGCACCAAAAATATTATAGAAACATAGATTGTGGCCCAAACTGATCTTGCCAGGCAATATATCTAATCAGCCTAGCCTATGGGTAAATTGGTATAAACTGGTATAGTTATACGGTACTGAGAAATGCATGGCCATGAAAATACTATTAAAATTTCACGACGGACTGACGTCTCACTGCTCTCCATGTCTCTTGTGTATGGATGACTTTTATTGTTTTGTGAGGGCGTAGGAGTGCTACAGTCTGTGCCGGCGAGCAGGGTTCTAGGACAGTGTGCAGATGAAGTAATAGAAGAACTTGGTAATAGATATTATATTTTTAAGGAACAGAACGCAGAAAATAGTAATCATAGAAAATAGGTAGTAGTAGGAGATAAAAATGAACGGAGAAACGTGCGTTCAAGATAAAATACACAGAGAAAGTGCAAAATACAAATAAAACAATGAAATTAATGGAATAATGAAATTTAGAAATGGAATGGGAATATAATTTGAATTTAGATAAAGAAATGAAGATGCCAACACGAAATGAGATGAGATAAACGCTAATGATGTGGTTGAAATTGATGGCAAGGAGGTTGATATGGACGATGAAGTCGACATCGTTACAGGGATGTTTCCTTTATAAAACCCTGGCACTTCTCTAGGAATTGAAATTAATTGAATATTCTTCCAAAAATATTTGGCTCGTTAACGATGATATACTTGACCAGAATAGTAAATCTTTTATTGCTAACACGACCTCCCTTCGTTCAGTAGTCCATGCGTTTTATGTAACCACCTAAACGACTTACAACATTCTTAATTAAATTAATTGCCAGTAGGACCACTCTGACAACAATTAACTCCTTGAGTAAGGTCGGAAATAATTATTCTTTTCGTATCGATTGATACAATCGATTACAAAACGCGATTACGATTCGATACAATAGCCGATACAAATCTACCAAAAGATGTTTAATTGAACAGTATAAAATTGCTGCCAGATGGTGTTAAGGCCTTTTTAGGGTTCCATAGAGTCCAACCAAATACATACGTGTTTTCTCAAATCGAATCTCAGAGATTTAACTATAGTCACTTAAAAAACAGCGTGAGGAAATTTTGTGACGCAGTCTTCATTTAATAAGAAAGTCATTTCATAAGTCTTTAAAAGTTAGTTCGCTTTATACTTTTTCCCAATTTACCAGCAGGGGCCTATACCAATTTAATTTATTAAAATAAAATTCTACACTTACACAGATCAATCGTAATCATTCATATATACGAGGCTCATGACTTGACCTTAGTGTGAAGTACTCGGTTCTCACTTTCAATTGTTTTAATAAAAAATAGGTACATTTTATTTGTTACGAAATGAAAGGTCATTGCGGCCAATAATGTACCTACTGATGATTTCATCAATAAAACAAGTTACAAACTAAAATATTAAACTGTAGGTAGAGGCGCGAGAATGTTAACACGATTTTACACGATTCATTGGATGTAAGTAGAATTTAGCTTTAGTTTTAGTCATTTGATTTGTCTAAATTATTGTGTCTAAACCTATACAATCGCAATATATAGCTACTAATTTATTGTAAAGTAGAATAATGTCTAAATTATTGTGTCTAAACCTATACAATCGCAATATATAGCTACTAATTTATTGTAAAGTAGAATAATGTCTAAATTATTGTGTCTAAACCTATACAATCGCAATATATAGCTACTAATTTATTGTAAAGTAGAATAATGTCTAAATTATTGTGTCTAAACCTATACAATCGCAATATATAGCTACTAATTTATTGTAAAGTAAATAGAATAATTTGAGTAATGTACACTACATTGGAATTATATTAGCATTATGTATGTAATAATTTAAGCGTTTTTACATACTTTATGAGCTTGACAATAATGTCTGAATTTTCAGAAATCTAGATCGTGTATAATTTATTCATCTCCGTACTTTTTTTGATCCATGATAAAGATAGATTGGACTGTAAAGTTTTGTATTGACATGATTGCGAATATATAATTTAAATTGATGGCTCAATCCACACGTTGCTTTAATAATTATTGAGAGATGATTGAATGAAAAGAAATATCATATTTCATTCATGTACACTCTGCAATTTTTATTTGTCTGATATTGACAGCCAATTTGGATATATTGACTTATTTCAAATACCTACTCGTATATACAAACATAAATTTATTAATCATTTTGGCACATAGGTAAAAGATTTAGATAATACAGAAGTTATTATTTTGGTAATCCTTATTTATTTCAAAATTAATATAGGTATGAGGTTTTGAATCGAACGTATTTAAAGTGGAAAATTATACGATAATTTTCCACCTGCCTGCCATCCAGCCTGACATTCTTTTCAGAAGATTTCGATGAGGTCAAAATGTGGAAAATTTTATATGAAATGAAGATTTAATTTGAGGTTAAAAATGAGGTTTAAACCTTAACACGTTGTCTACGAATACGACCCTCAGTAAAGAAACGCATTTCTTGCACATTTACTCGTACAAGCCGTAGGTATACTGCTAACCTACACACGATTGAAAAATTATCGAGTGGCATTGAGTTTCACTTTTTAACACCTCCATTTTGTAGTATTGCAATACGCAATAACTTTTATACAGATTTAATGTGTTCTGGACTTAGATCCCATATATCAGGCGCTATCACCGCCCAGCGGTTACTCTATCTAATTTCCAATCTAACTACAACTTAATTAATAGCCACTTGTTGAAATCGATTTCGAACTTGATTTATAAATCGAATGACCTGTATTTATCGATTCAAATATATTGCATCGATTAAAAGAACACGCACCAAAATATTTCCGGCCCCTTTGATGATTTGTTTTGACAAAGGCAATCATTAACAGATTTTGTTTAAAAAAATGATTCACTCGTGTTTGAAAGCAAAATGTCAAGGGAAATCGGTAATTATTAGAATTAATTTGCGTTCAATATTGTTTAAAATATGGCTTCCTAAATACAGTAATTATATTTTCGGAAACTTACCGATTATTTTAACTTAACAGGTGTTAAAAAGATTTGCTCATCTGTATTTTAAGTTACTTAATTGCGTAATTTATTATAATTCACACTTTATTAAAACATATTAAAATTACGAATTTAATTGTGTTATTAATTTGGAATTTCTTAAGTAGGTATAAATGCAGTCATGCATGATTTCTCACACTTCGTGACATATTTGTAAGAACGTGTTTAACAAAAATATACGTCTATTTTTTAATAGAATAATTATCAATCTTGGCACATTGGAATGAATATAGGAATGATATTTCGGAATTAAAATTCCTTTTATATATCCTTTTCTTCCCTTCGAAACCTCAGAAGCATTTCCAATCTCTCTATCACTTTTCATACCTCAACCAGATTCCAAGGATTCTTTCTGGATTTCTGGCTACTGTCCGCACAGTGTAAACTGATGAGATTATATCTATTCGTAGGTATTCCTCATTGATCTTTCTAAGCAATTAACTGCATAAAATGACACTCTTTGGCAATTTAAAGAGGCTTTGGATTGCCATTGTATCAATCATTTCACCATTGGTCTTCTCGTGTGCAGGTTTCCTCACGATGGTTTTCTTCACCGTCCCAACATTAGGTAAATGTACGTAAGTCTTCAATAAAACCGAAAAACTCGTAGATACATTTATGGCTTCTCGGAATCGAACCCAGACCTAGCATGGGACCGAGGCGTTCAATCCACTATGCCTCCGATGATCTAGCTAGACTTATGTGATGCCTAATCATCGAATTATCATATTATGAAACAAAAGTGGGCCAACCCAATCCCTCCATCATTCACGACACCCGTCAATCCTAAGGCCACTGCCGCTAATGTAATGGCCGCTTCACACGCACTAACGTGTTGCCATGACAAGCTAATTTGGTTGACGCGTGTGAAACGTTAATTGCGGTTAAGATCTGACAGTCAATGTGAAGATGGTTCTTTCTTAGTTTGTTTATTAGATGCGTAATAAATGAAATACGTGTTTAGAATTTTTGCGGACTTCTGAGATTTTGGGTGGCACACCAACCTCCAAAACCCCACCCATTTCCTAACCAAATCAATAGAAGACTAAATTTCGTTATAAATTCGAATGGTGTTTGCATAGCGTCACTAATAATTGTAATGTATTAAGCTAAATTAAGCTCGTATATTAAAAATACATTTGATCGACTAAAAGTAAACCATTGAGGATAGATCTTATTATATGACCGGTCTTAAGTGACTTTTGAGCGATAAGTTTATATATTTTTTCATAATTTTAAAAGTCTAAAAATAGAGAACTCCCTCTAAAATAAATATAACTTGTCGCTAAAACTTATTTTACTTTTGTCTTCAACGTTCGTTAACTTTAAGTAAATCAATTGCAGAGTCCATGGAACTACGTATAGACAGAAACTCCCTACTTATGCAAATCCTATTGGCAATTACTATAAAAGAAATTGTTCTAGGTTTCCTCACGAGCGCTGGAACTCTAAATCTCTTCGGTCGTGCGATGCCTTTTCGGGTTTAGAAGTCTTAAATAAGTCTATTGTCTGTCAGTCTGACGGTCTATAATTGCGAAACAAGAGGAGAGCATGTGTGAACGATTCGACTTTTAGTTTTGATTGAATTATCTTAGTTTCTGATATATGAGTATTGTTCCCATGGATAAAGTAAACGTTGATTCGTAAACAAATGTGATTTATGTTACCACGAAGCCTCAAACTTAATACTCGTACTTATGGAATCTCCTAACATTGATAAGAAATGTATATGTTCCTCTATATCATTCATATTAACCATTATTATATACGACTATAGAGGAATAAAACAGTTCATTTTCAGGAGATTCATTTTAAATGATTTAATACCATTGCTCGTCTAATAGAAAGCCAAGTCCTGTTTTAGAATCCAATGTAGTCCAGTCGCGCATGGATATATACTTTTCGCGGGCGGCAGAAATAACTGGGCACGAGATTGACGAGATACATACCATTAAGGGCTAACGAACATCTCAATTTAGCTAACCACCTGCCTCGAGACTTGGTGTGCCTTTAAAATAAACTTACTTTAGTATTTCAATGGAATTTGGCGTTAGAATTGATAGAAATATTTTATTCGACTTCTTGAGCTCTATTCTCATTAGGATTTTGGTAACTTGGCATTGGGTTTTCCTATATAAATTTAACCACCCACTCCTTTAGGATATTACGAGTATATAGGTAATTGGACGGATAACTAAAACGCGACTGCTCTAATGGTGAAGGAAAACATCGTGGGGAAACCTGCATGTCTGAGGGCATTAAAAGTTTCGGAAGGCGTGTGAAATCAACCAATCAGCACTGGGTTCGCTCGGTGGTTCATGGCCCGGACCCCACTGTTGGGCTACAGGCCTCCCCTTGCACGAGGGGTGCAAGGGGAGGCCTGTGGCCCAACAGTGGGGTTGATGATGATGAAGTAAAAAATCTTATCATATTATATATAAGCCTGTATAAGCGTGTAAATATTATATGTTTATTATGTAACCTATACTCAACTTATCTAGTCGTATTGTAGGTAAGTAATTCCCTTTTAAGGGTTCAGTAGCCAACTAGGAACCCTTATAGTTTCGTAATGGCTGTTTGTCTGTACGTCACGCAAGGCGTCACCTTCCGCTTAAAAACTTGAAAAAAAGAGTAATACCTGGTAGGTAGCAAGTAAGAAAATTATAATGGTCCCGTAAAAAGTTACTTTATGATATTTCGAGTTGCATTGAACTCGACAAAGTTATGGAGCAGTAAATTTGAACTATTTGTATGAAGTCGACCGCAAAATATTTTTTGTTATAAAACGGCTATTGAACCCGATCATGTGCGTGCCCGAGACGCTCTTAGTTAGCCTGTTTTATTTAATGATTAATTAATTAATTACACGTGTAAGTAGGATCTTATATAAATAGGCTTATTTTTCGTCCAGTAACAGAAGACCGTCTCGAGATATTACCTTGAGACTTAATGAGAAAATATCTCTAAACCAAACAGATCGTCAATTTTCCAATGCATCGCTAAGAGATAAATGGGTGCCACATTAGAATTGATTAGACGGAGTGCGCGAGCGCGTTTGAAAACGATCGCCGGCGCACCGCTAATTAATTTGCTTCGCGATTATACATTGTAGGCACTTCATATTTTGTAAGTAGTGAGTTGAGTACTGACCAAATCTATATTTTTAATGCACAGCGATGTAATCATCAGAAATAAAATATTCTGAGGACGTGTCTGGCGTGAATTTAAAACAATTTTAACCCTGTTTATGAAAACGAATCTATTATATGACTAACGATAAGAATAGAATAATGAATAACCTTAGCCTCGTGATTCAGCGAGGTATCGCGACCAGCGTCCTAGGGATCATGTCGCATGCCGGGAATTTGGACGATGTGTTCGGCTTGTAAGCATTCTATTTCTTTTTTTAGTCATAAGTTTCTGTACATTGTATATATTTTTAAATTGTAAGTTGTTAAATAACTAAATTAAATACTTATAATGAATAATGAGCAAGGAATAATGACTAAATCGTAATATGATTAAATCAGAAAAAACCATGACTAAAGCTGAACATGACCTCTATAGCACAACCTATAAAGATATTGGTACGTATTAATTTCATTTCCTAAAATGGTATTTAAATAATCATCAATTTATTTATTTTCTAAGATCGATGACACTCTTCCAGTAGTAGATCTATTGGAAGAATGTCACCCATCTTAGAAAATAAATAAATTCTTAAATATAAGTACTGAGAGTCAAAGTTAAACGAGCTGTTCCTAGCACGTTTCTTATAAGATGTTTAATTACCCGTACCGATGGTTTCCGTGTTAACATTAAATTTAATGTAACGAAATAATTTGTGAAACAGCGAGATGGCGTCGAGACAAATAGTCGCCACATTAGAATCAGTTAGACTGCTCGCGTGAGCTATTTATTCTGACTCAGACTAATGCCCGAGGCGAGTGCGCTATTATATTTATATTAGCGAGATGTAAGTGAGTTTTTAAAGTAACATGCTTTTTCTGTAAAAGCTTGCAATGCCATTTTAATGTATATTTATATTGATCCAAAATCCTTTCGATATTGATCCAAATGTCCTGTGTATATGTCGTAGACAGATAGAGTAATGGCGCATTTCACGAAATGCGTAGGCATTTCACGATGTGCTTAAAAAGTTAGACAGATACTGTAATTGTCGAATTCTACACTAACTGTCTAATATTTTTAGCCACTTCGTGAAATGCAGTTCCCTAGTTAGCACATAGAGTAATTGTATTGATCTGAACCGCATTTCATGATGCCAGGTTTTAAATTATGAATCTTTACTAGTGCCATCACTTTTATTGCCCCAAAACATTATCTTTATTTGCTTTAAGTGCCATTATACAATCGACAGGTATATTAGAGAATACTGTTAAATATAGTGAATATTTAGTAAATAACCGGTGAAATTATTTGAAAATAAAAACAATAAAATAAATTTTGTAGAACTAAGTGCTGTAAATCTCATTTAATACTAAGTTTAATGAAGTTCTACCAAGTAGCGACACGAAACATCGAAAATACACATGTATGTATAGCATTCCAAATAAAACAGGGGCAAACTACCAGATGGCGCTAGTTTCATAGAAGAGTGATTAAGATCCACATGAGATTCAATACCATTTGTTATGCTATCTGCGAATTAACGATCCACACTTCACGAAGTGGCTAAAAATCTTAAGACAGATAGTGTAGAACCATTATAGTATCTGTCTAAGATTATTAACACTTCGTGAAATGCCTACGCACTTCGTGAAATGCGCCTTTATGCTATGTAAGTAAATTTTGAACTTTAGATAGGGCTTTACCACATAGACTATTCGTAGTTATATTAATAGGGATTTCGAGATGTATTTTACGCCTGTTTAAAGCATTTCAATGATCTTTCGTAATTTTTATTTATACAAAATATTATGTCGAATTTCACAAGAATAAAATGCGACATAGATCAAAACCGTGTTGTAGGCATTGAACCCTTTAGGGCCAACCTTGCATGAAGTGTCCGCAGGAAGCTGGTGCTCATTCATTGCTGGTTATGATGTTAAAACGTCAGCGAAAGAACACGATAAGCATCCAACGCACCGTACAGTGTTCGCCAACAATAATTTAATACCTAAAACAGCATTCGAGAGGAATCTCGAGCAAATAACCTTAGACATTGCCATGGTGCTATTCGCAGGTTGTTCGTCAGTTATCATCATTTTAACAGTGATTCAGAGCACCAGTCAGCCTGATATCGCACACATTAGCCTCAGATGTACACTCATCGGTCTTGCTCTAAGTGAGAAAGATATTATGTACTCACTCGATTACCGCTTACAGTTGTTTCACTTTGAAGGTACTAGGGTAATTTATTGGCTAGGAAAGTTATATGATTACTATACATTACCCAAAAATGTGCTTTACTTTTCAGTGTCTAAATAGGTACAAAATAGGACGGGCATCCGATATAGAACGCCCGACATATACGATACTGGGTTCGATTTTCAGGTGTATGACTTGTGGTCCTACCTACATTGTCCCACCATTACTCGTAGTCCCACTAGACTGAAAATGTAGGTTCGTGGTCCAACTGCATAGTGGGACTACCAGTAATAGTTGTAGATTACGGCTCGTGGTCCCACTCTATTTCAAGTCGAATATATTGTTTCTTTAAAATGAACATACCTCTCTGAAGTACTTTCAAGATTTCATTCAAGAAGGTTTAGAATACATTAAAACTGAAAAAGAAAATGCACAAGTTTATAGCATACTTTGATAATAATTATGTCAAATCGGAATTTTGTGTGGTGTGTGTGTGTGTGTGTGTGTGATTTAACTTTATTGGGAAAAAAGAAATTTATAATTATAAAATTCATAATTATTTTTACTTCATCAGTAAACAACCCGTTTATTATGTTGGCTTTTCTATTTCCAAATTAATATTGAGTTGCTAAAATATTGTGATATTGTTTATGGCCAAATTAGTGGGACCAAGAGCAACTGCATTACGGCTGACTGATGATCCCACCAGACAGTGGAACCACGAGTCCATTATATCGAGATACTGCACCACTAGTGGGTCAAATTAGTGGGGTCACGAGTCGTAACCTGATTTTCAGATGACGCCTGATTTTTTCCGACTATGAGCGCTATGTCTAAAACGCAAAATGTCATAAGAAGTTTTCTAAGTCACATGAAAATTTGCATTGGTACCTACCCCGTGCGAGGTGAGGTGGGCTGGGATGTGAAAAAGTAAACGACTGATAGAGAATTACCTTCTAATATTTTAGTTCCACGTTCATAACGAAGCTTGCAAGTTTGCTTATTGCTACAACTTATCAATATTCCAATCCATCCTCCAAAGAACCCCTTTTGAGATAGTTTAGAAAGTGTAAATCCCCTTATACACCGTGGCGGGCCCATTAGAGAACGGGAATTATTCTACGGATATCTTATCGATATAATCGGACGCCGGCTCTCGGTTATTGTTTATCGTTGTTTCCTAGGCCGCCGGTCGAGAAAGTATCGATCGATACATTTGATTAATTATATCGATGTTTGTCCCGTAAGTGCATGCAATGACATCGAATTTTTCCATAATGCTCGGGGAATTTGCCGCAGGCTATGCCTTTGTTTATAGATAAACAATTTAGAGATTAGTAACAAATTAAATTATGTATTTAAAACGATACGTCGCGAAATGTCAGTCCTAAAAAGTCAAGACTCCAAATTACGTCCAAGTCGCGAAATGTCCAAATCTTAAAATGTCCAAGTCGCGCAAATGTGCTATAAAAACTCATACAACCTCCATACAACTCATACAAATTCCAAACAACCTACATACAACTCATACTAATTCCATTTGTCACTTTAACATTTGATAGACGAACGGAATACAAAAGACGATTGAAAAACAGATTACCTACATATAGATTTGGACATTTTTCAATAAGAATACAAAAGACGATGGAAAAACAGAATTCACATGTAGATTTGGACATTTTTCAATTTGGTCGTTTGTCTACCGAACCAAAAAATGTACAGGTAAAAGTTTACGTTTTAAGTTTCTTGAGTATAAATAATTAATTATTTGTTTTGTTTTGTATTATTTTTCACACCCTATCTCCCTCAACACATATAACTGTAGTCCATCAAGACTTCTAAATTTTTCGTTCGGGACATTTTTCGATCTTGACATTCTCCGATCTGGACATTTTGCGATCTTGACATTCTCCGAGTTGGACGTCTTGACATTTTACGATCTTGTCATTTCGCGATGTATCGTTTTAAATGCATATAAGGTTTTATCTGGTCTTTAGCCAAGCAACCTATAAAAAATAATATTAAGATCTTCACACTAAAATTTGTTAAATAGAGTCGACATTTTTTTTTTATTTGAAGGTTTAAATATGAAATAACGCATCGTTTTCTAAAATCTTTAAATAGATGTGTAGTTAGAGTGATATCTAGTGCAACGTTGAGTAAGAGCACAATACTCTACATAGAGTAGCAATAAAGAGATGTGTATCACCCGGAGCGTAGAGTAGGCCGGTCCAAATTATCGATTGTTCGTATTTTGCCTATCGTGCACTATTGAGACCAATGTACACCGGTTGAAATACGCACTTGTTTCTTTATGTAAACTGCTTGATAGGCGATTTTTTGTCCGTATAATGAAATCGAAAAAATACTATGCGAGGTAACTGCATGAGATTTGATGAACAATTTTAATTCAAAGTCAATAAAAAGTTTATTTATTTGGAGTGTAATTTTGTATTTCCTCTATAACTCATTCAGATTTTGCCCATGGATGGCTGTTTTGGCGAATTTGTTAAATCACTTAAAAGCGGTGTATTCAATACCCATATAAAATCATATATTGTTTGCATTTGCAGCATGAGCAAGCTCCTGAATATTTTAGTTTTGAGAAGACTAAACGTTTGATACCTATACAAATAAAGCTTGAAATTATAGTTACAGTGTGAAGTCTCTCTTACACACGGTATTTCACATTGTATCGTAACGTTACGATTTCTTGTCGTCAGATTATGAGCTCAGAGCACATTATGTTCGTATTAACTGTTTTATGAACATATCTGTGTGTAGGTGTATAACTTGTTGCTAAATTGACAATCTACAATTGTCATATGGGTATTTGGGAAAGTTACGTAGGTTCCTGAAGGTGGTATAACTCTGTGTAGAGTAGAGTCAGCCTGCGGTGATACCACCCTTTACCTATTTCTGCCGCAAAGCAGCATGTTTTGCTGTGTTTCGGTTTGAAGGGTATGAAGCACTCTATAAGTCCTCAAGGTAAGCAGTGCAGCGCATCGAAAACCTAATAACATGGTAGTGAGGTGAGGTGAGATCTAAGGCTGACGACGGTGACCTTACCACTACACTTGGCCCGTTTTCTCGTCTGCTCTCATTATGCAATAAAAAGCCGAAACTTTCTGTAAAGTATAAAGGTAGATTATTAAATGTACGAGTATATCAATAATTTTCTATTTCTTTTGTTACAGTTTTCAAACGCTTTGACATCAACCAACAAACATCCTCTACACCGAATTTTGGATTTTCAAAGGTGAGTACACAATTTCCTTGACTTGAATTCCGGAGGGCTAAAAAAATCTGAAGACCCATGATCATACAAAACTGTACGGATTAACATCTAATAATTGTTATTATATTATAGTAGATACTAAGTATGGTCTGAATTTGTAGGCCTTACTGAATTCTTAATCTGATTGAACTAGGTAAACTCAAATCGTTTCCCACGGTACGCTGTAAAGCTCTACTTTTACAAATTATCATTCCTACTGAATATCTCCATCTCCTTCTTTCGGCATAATTAAATACGTGTTAAAAAGAGACGAAGGTGATATTAAACTAAAATACTAATTTCAATGGTTGCATAAGGTCAATATTAAATGGGTGTGGTCAGTGGCAACCACTTATTAACTTTAATTTTGGGAATTTTAATCATAAGTTGGAAGCGATTTTTCATATTAGCTATGTGTTTATTATCTCTCTTCGTATTTTATTTGTTTCTCGTAAAATAAGACACAAAAGTTAAAAGTTACTTGCTAACGCGTTGGTAAGCACTTGGTTTATTTACTAAGTAGTCTAAGTATACTATAATATTATATCTATACCTGTGTACATACTATTTTATTCAAAGGATATTTTTCCTTAGAAACTTTATTTTAAGGCTTTTTATTTTTTCATTTATACTTCTTGAAGGTCAAATTTTCTCGCTTCAAAACTTAATAACTAAGTATCAGGTCCAAAAGAGAGCAAATACTGCGAATGATACGAGCATTTAACAATTGTACGTAACTACTAATTTCAGCCTCATAAACTTTCAATAGTTACTCGTATGCAGATTTTACATTTGACTAATAAAATACGTAACTAAAATATTGCATGACAGAGACGCACATAGAGTTAAACAGCAGTATGAAGATAGTCATAGGCTTATATATTACTAGCGTAGACAGACTAGCGTTAGTACAAATATTGTATGGCAGACTGTCAGAAATTTCTGCCACGTTTCGATATCCTGTTAACGTTTTGTTCGGCATCAAATGTAAATAGGACCAAATTCAAAAAATTCTCACCGTACCGCCTCACCACCGTATAGAGGTGAAATCGAGAAAAAGCACATCCTCATTGCATATAATGTATCTGAGCGGGATGGTTATTATGTACTTAGTGTACGCGAAATTATATGACGTTTGCTTCATATATCATGTTTGTGTTTAGCCCACAATATAATAAGAGAAACCTATCATATCATAATAGTTTATGTGACAAAACACGCGATTGTATGTCGGTGTTGCGATTGTAGCGGCGATTATGTGGCGATTTAATTTATTCGGTTCATAACTCAGACGTATCGCGGTCGTGGCAAATAATAGAATCGAGAGCAAGGAATAGAGTAACACCAACGTGTATACTTACTTATGAACTTACAGGGTGTAATTAAATACTTTTTTTGGTAATTTCCAAAAACTTCACGCTATATATGTCCCTTGCGGGGTGTCCAAGGAGAGCCACGAATCTCCCTCTTGGAACGCTTCTCTTGCTTTCTCTGCTGTTATTCACTCACACATGCTCGCATGGAAACTTGTTGTTCAGTTATCTATACTGAGTTCTGCAAGATTAGATATCATAAGTGTATTCTGTTACACCTTGTATAAGTTATCTACTTAGGTACTCGTATTCCATAAATACTTGTACTCTACATTTCAATGACTTCATAAAAGAAACATTTAAAAATACTGGTAGAACTAAATTCATGTTTGATATTATATTTTAGATTCATTTATGTATAAGTATGTTTTAGAGTTCCTTCGCACCAAAATTAGAACCCCGCTCTGTTTGTCTGTCTGTTTCTACTAGTGACAGTCTGCCACAAGCACTTATCAATCTAAAGTATAAGAAAATCATCAGATACAGATAATAGGGGAAATAAGAGGATTGCATGCAGATAGTTATTCTTCTTCTTAGTCGTGTTCCTCATTGATGAGTGTCGTGATCATTCTATGGAAATAACCACATAGAACGACTCTCTTGGCAGATTTATTGGGGTGTATAGACGAGGGAGAGAATGGACAGATTAAAAGACTAATATGAGAAATAGAAATATGTCAAAATGTTGTCATAGTCCTCTTGTAAGCATCTATCTATATTAGTTTTTTTTTAGTCTCAGTATGTAATGTAAGCAAATAGTTATGTATAAATTTTATCTACCCATCACCATCACATTCCAGCTGCATTATGAAAATTCCATTAATATTAGGGTTAGGTTAGACAAATATTTTTAATAATAATAAAAATAATGTACATTATACATAAACCAACGTCGTTGGAAATAATTTGTACTGTATATTTTCTATCTATACTTACTTAGCCATAAATTATAATCTCATTATGAGATGCTGAATAAAATTCTTGTTATTTTTTTAATATTAGCAAAATGCAATGAAATAATAAAAACTTAAATCTATTGAAAAATCTATCACTTAAAAATATTACTATTTCCACTAAGTCTACCAGTCTTTTAACCAGTCTCTCCATTATCTCCCTCATCTATAGGATGGTTCACCATTCCTTTTCAATTTCACACACTGGTTGTCATTTTTTTAATAATTCATTGTGCTTGTTCCATAAGCGAGCACTCACTGTAGATTTCCCCTATGACACGGAACCCTAATAGACAGTGATTGACTCGCACTTGACTGGTTTTTTACCATATTTAATGACATAATTAATGGTTATCTGATGAAATAATAATTAATACCCTTTTTTGTTGGCAGGCACTAAACGGATTTCTGATGATGATGACGCAAAACGGCAAACTGCTCTACATATCGGACAACGCAGCTGAATACCTGGGACATTCTATGGTAAATACATGAGAGATAAATGGTCGAAGTTTTACTTAGGTACTTACTTATATCCGTTTTTCTCAATATAGGGGCTCTTTAGAGATATGTTTTCAGGCAAGTATTAAAAGTTTTGGGAGAAGAAGAACTCACCACTCACCCTCGGATTGATAATGGATTTCCGCAAAGTAACGCCTGATTCCATCAACTATGTTTACAGTATTCCTTAGCTAATTAAGGAACCCTTATAATTTCGTCATGTCCGTCCGTCTGTCTGGGACACAGAGGGTGTTTGAAATAGTTACAAAAAATCTTTAAAAATCAGTAGATACCTGACACCAAGTATTTTCAAAGAAAATTGTAGTTACCAGACCTTGTACGTTTAAATAGATCTCGACAAATTCATTCTGAATTTATTTTTGGAACATAGTGTATGAAATCGACTGCAATATACTTTTTGTGATAGAACTACGGTACGGAGCCCTATCAATCCTATCATGTGCGTGCCCGACACGTTCTTGGCCGGTTATTTCTTCTCCTGATATTGTTCGACATATTTTTTTTATTAATTTTACAAATAGCTCGTTTTGATACTATCTGTACAATCTGCCTCTTATTGATTAATTTTAACCTATTTCAATCGAATTTAAAAACCTTAATTATGGCCTAATATTGATTATGCGACAAAATAGTTATTTAATTACTTTTCATTGCGGAATTAGTAATTTTTGGGCACTTTAAAACATTGGACAATATAAACCAGAATCACAGCACGAGTCCATAGATCACAGAGAGGAACACCAAATTGAGGATGTTTATCAATATAAACCCAGCCATAAATAACTCCTCACTGTTATAATCTGCGTAGTACACGTCAACCGGCAACAAAAAGGATCGTATCAGCAAAAACCTAAGGTACTCAAACTGAAATCAATAACACTTGCCGCCCAATTTTTCTCGACGTACATACTCGTACAACAAAGCGCGCCGGTGGGTCCCGCATACAAACCGTACCGCGTCTGACCCCAAATAGTTGCTCGTTAGCCTGCGCCAGCGCCGATAAATTAATCACTATGTTTTATTGTTCGCCGCTCGTCGCCTGCTACATGGGATACAGGCTGATGCGAAGCTGTAAATGAGACTAGCGTATAAAATAGGTACCTAGACGGACTTATATTAGTTTTGTAAACCATCCGTTTATGCTAAAGCAGTCATATATAATTCAAAAAATACAGTAAAACCTGTGAAACAGTATATTATTTAAGTCTAACCAGTCATATCTAATTTGATGAAGGACATAAGTACCGAAAAGTTTTATAACATTCGACTTGATTATGTCCCTGGTATAGGCCTGCCTTCTGTTCGAGGGGTTCTGGCTTCGATTCAGGATCGAAAAGGAATTTGCAGTACAAACTTTGTACACATAGCGTAAACACTTTTTCCGAGTCTAGGGTGAACTTCTAAAATGAACCATTGAGTGTATTGCTTATCCTATTATCCGTTATTACTCGTCTGTGGTTTTTCAGTAAAAAGAAGGTACTCGTATATGTAGAGCAACGTTCAGTTTTAATTCCGGAGTTAAACGGGGTGGAATCAAAATTAAAACCAATGGATGAAAAAAATGTCGTCTACTAGGGACGGGCGTTACCTTCATGTTAAAATCTATTACTAATCCCGTAAGATACGAATGATCCTTTTTATTGAAATAGAAAATCACCCTTTTTGGCTTAAAATACTACAACCATGCGAATACATTTTTTAAATGTTATGGCTTAATAGTAAACATATGATCTATTAAATGGGCCGAGTTCAGTTAAGTGTCGCTAGATATATAGATACCTATACACCTACCGACGCTGGTTTTCAACTTGACCCTTTCCAACTTATAGCTATAGAGAGCAACAATGTCGTTCTGTCTGTTTGTCTGTCGTATAGGCTCATCTCCTTTCATGTCACAATTATTTTCCGAAACTCGACCAGTATCAAAACTCTGGGATTCAATCATAATCTACTAAACCAACAGTGAATTATGACGCTGTGGGTAATTAAACTGTAACGATGTCGACTTCATCGTCTATATACATACCATCATACATGATTTAGATATGTTTACCTTTGACTACATAATTATTTTATTATAATTATAACTGTTTCGGTCATTGCTGTGTGTGAAATAAACGTATTACTTACTTACTATATCAAGTTCCTTGCCATCAACTTCAACCTCATCGTTAGCGTTTATCTCATCTCATTTTCTTCATTTAAATTCCAATCATATTCCCATTCCATTTCTAAATTTCATTATTCCATTAATTTCATTGTTTTCTTTGTATTTTGGCACTTTTTCTCTGTATTTTGACTCTAACGGACGTTTCTCCGTTCACTGTTATCTCCTACTACTACCTATTTTCTACGTTTACTATTTTTTGTGTTCTGTTCCTTAAAAATATAATATTTGTTACCAAGCTCTTCTATTACTTCATCTGCACACTGTCCTAGAACCCTGCTAGCCGGCACTTAGAGGACAGACTGTAGCAAAACTATGAATTAATATTTGTATATAAATTATCATTCAAAATCAACCTGTGTATAAACATTTTGGCGGTCGGTTCGTGTGAAACGGCGCTACCACAGATGTACACATAATGATAGCCAGTCAATATATTCAAATTGTGATTAATAGCCGCCGACGAGTGTTGGCACAATGCGGCGATCAAAACTGGGCTAGTTTAATTTAATCTTATCTAATCTTTATATGTACCTTTGTTTTGTAAAGTTTCCGCTCAAATGCTCCAGTGATTTTGTTTTGATTGGTCATTGCTTGTAGTTTGTCAGATGTCATAAGATAGGCTCCTCTAGAATAAAAAGCCATAACATGGCTGTGCTGTACACATTTGGGTTTATACACGAAGGCGGCATAAACTTTTTGTACAAGTAATGCTCTATGTACATAATACAATTATCTATATCTAAATGTTCAAAATCTTGGTTGTGGGTTGAGGGGTCATCTGTGGGTTTAGGTAATATCCTATACATATGTCCTGTATATCTATCTATATCGATAACAGCGACTATGCTTTGGAATTATGTTCTTTCCTTTGTCTTTCTGCTTTTTAGTTTATATTTTTCATTTCGGTCCAGTTCTTAAAATGTACGTCACTTGATGGCTTCATTCGCCATCGTGGGCATGACTTTAGGGAGTAGCCGGTGGCTTGTTCACCATCTTTTCCTTCACCCTTTTCTCTTCCACTGTTCCTTCTATTATTGCTCTTAATAATTACTAAGTGGTAGGTAACTCAAGTTCTAGTAACCTTTTTAACTTCTCTGCCTATATATTCGATCTATCTACAACGCCTACCTCGCAAGTGAAATAGCGTGAATGTATGTACGAGTATGTATAAGGTGTAATAATGATCGATGTATGCAATTAGACAGGCCGGCTTTTTAAGAATGATGCAATCAAACATTTTGATTTATTTTGACTGGCGGTTAGTCGACACGTTGCGGTGACAAACCTTGGTCACCACAAACTAACGGCATAATGAAGGTCACAAGGTCAATTCTCGTTTTGACTTACGACAGAACATCTCAGGCTAATTTCTAAATATATTCTATCTTACATCTATAAAAGTGAAACGCCGTTAGTCTGTTTGTTAACTTTTCACAGGCAAACGACTGAACGGATTTGTATGTTTTGTATAAAGATAGTTCTTGACCCAATGTATATAATCGACGTCGGCGAAGACGCGAGCGGGAAGCTAGTAGTTATGTATCAATCAAAATATCTAAATCATTCTTGAGAGCACTTGTTAAGAAGTCTAATGAGATCTTAAAACAATTTAACGTATCTAATTACATCTACAAGAAGAACCATGTCTGCCTAGAAATCGGTTAACAGTATTATCGGTAACACTAATCCGAAGTCCATCTCAATCGGTCCCCATAACTCATCCATAGGCAGGATTCCCACGATACCGTTCTTATGGGGCCCATAATGTATAACGATCGATACCAAGCATTATAATCTACAAAAACACCATATTAAACCTTTATTGCAATACAGATAAAGTTCAACTTTTAACGAGTTGACCCCAACCTCTGGGCAATATTTTATTGTTATTCCGCAATTAAGATTAATGATAAGGTTTTAGAGGCAGTAAGTACTTAATTCAAATCTCTAGTTAAAAACAATGCCGATCTTGTTAATATGCCGTTTATAAGAGCAAATTGCTGTGTAGGTGTGTCTTATTATAACTGTGTTCACATTACAGAGTTCAGGATAATTTATTGAATAAAAATGTCTGCACACTAATTATCGACCGCCCATTCTTTCGATCTGAGAAATAAGTATCTACTGTGAAAATATAAATTTGTAAGAGTGGTAATTGATATTTAGTCACTAGTTTTAATCAAACCAGCTATAAATGAATAATATTCTTTATAAATGATTTACAAAAGGATAATAATTGTGGAAACTTAATCGTAAACAAAACATGTCACAACCACATCGCACCATACACAGAATCACATTTCATAGAAGATATCAACTTAGAATCTTTGAAATACATCTACTCTTAAATGGACATTTTATTTTTTTATAGCCATATTGTTGCTGACCTTTCGCCATTTGATAACAATTGACATTATGATGCACGAACAATACTTAGATACTTGTAACGACACTTCAACGCTCGTGTGAAAAGTCATTTCAGAACGTCTGAGCTGAAGCCACAAAAGGGCGCAGTTGCACAATAGCAATGATAAATACTGTATGGCCACGGGCATAGGCGCGGAGCAAACCGTACTTTGCGTATGGTATGCCAGACTAGCGTGATCCTCCCTGCCGTCAGCGCTTCGAACTATATTAGATTTTGCGAGGGAACCTGTATGAATTTCAGAGCTCGTTTTACGACGGTCGGTTTTATTACAAAGGTATTAATATTGAGCATCAATAAATCGGCACGGTGGTTAGCGCGACGAAAGAGCATTGTCTATTGCATTATCATTACATTGTTCGGTTTGCATATTGAATTGTGCGTTCTCTATTGTTTATGGGTATTTCTTTGGCGCTACGTGTGTGTTCCGTACATAACAGGTGTAGTAAATAAGGAAAAGATTGAAGGAAACTCGAGTTAACATACAGTCAAACGCATATCACAGAGTCTCAACAGCTATCAACACAATAATACTTGTAACTCAAAGACATATACCAACATGTTTAATTTTTTTTAAGAAGAAACCATGAAGGAACTGACAAATGTATAGAGTCAATGTTATAAAAATTGTGCCACTATCAATCAAAAGAATGACACGCATCCATTTGTAATACAATTAGAGACAGTGCTTTCGTTTGCACGTCATTAATCTACATATCCGGAGGCTTGTAAGTTTGTTTGTTTAACATTTGTTAGCAGGCTGTTGAGTTTAGTACTAACTTATACACATATAGTGACGTAATAATTATGCACAAACTACCATCTGGTATATTTTCCAATATACAAACAGGTATGTATACCTAATGAGATCGATTTTTGTCTTTAATACTTCTAACTCACATCAAACTCAATAGAATTTCATCAATTTTTGCGGAGCGAATCCTTCGGGTCAAATAACTAAAAAGTTCCTATTTTAGCTAGATGGATGGAAACAATTCTTACCATTCCAAGTGGTCACGGTATAAAGGAACGAACGCCCGCTCTCTACTTTGGGGAGGGATACTACTTTTTCTTTCATCCATGGATCATGGACTAATAGTTAGTTGGTTATAAGCTATGATCGGAGTAGGTAGGGCTGTTTTTGGTACTTGCCACATACGGTCATAATATGGATAAGTATGCCCAATAATCCCGGGATTTCCGGGATTGAATAAGTATATTATTTAGTTTTTTAACGTTATATTTGTTTTGATACACATTTAAGATTGGTGGCGAAATAATTTTTTTTAAGATTCAAGGCGCTAGTTAGTTAAAACACTACCATAGGTACTATGGTAGTGTTTTAACTTCTTCGTAAGTTCACAATTTTTAAAAAATCGTAAACCGCCGGATAAGGGCGAGGTTTATAAAAGTAATTTACAACATTTGCTCGATAACTTAAAACGGGATCCCGAAATCATATCCATATTAATATAACCTTTGAGGACATTGACCCGAAAGAGCCCTACCTACACCCATCAGTGGTTATAAGTAAATAAATACTAGCACATAGTTAAATAATTTATGTTATGTATTCCATTCGCTGTTCATATAAGATTCAAAGAACTACAGCTAACAGGTATCTATTAACGTATATATGTAGGTATATGGGTAATTTCTTCAAACAAAACTAATTCTACTTAAGTTTCAAGTATAATATTAAAATAATCTCAAAGCAGCAAATAATTGAAGTAATACTTAATACAGTTCAATAGCATATTATAGAATACATACATAAACTTAGCAATATCAAATCCAAAAATCTCACAATCAAACGTAACTGGACCAATCATTTGCCGTATCACCGGCCAATCTAAATGTTAACCTAACGGTGAATCTATTGGTAGATTACAATAGTGTACTGTAGAATCAATCGAAAATAACGAAATACAGCCGTGGCTCAGTGAAAGCAATGTGGAAAATAATTCAAAAGATATAAAGATAAATTCAATGGGCCCACCGCAGAGCGCGGCCGTATTAATGTTGTAAAATAAACAGATTCAGTAAGTAATGAACGCTCTGACTCCGTCTTTATTTATAGTGTTTGCTCATTGAAAACGAAAATATATTTGTATTGGTGATAGAAAATGGCTTTATTTGATTCACTTATTGAAAAAGTTATCATTGAATTTAATGTAAAAGCTCTAAGCTTCGTGGATTTTATAAGTATGCCCTGACAAAAAGAGATTACCAAGTTGTAGCTTTGTACGGGAAAGAGTGAAATGATTGGCACTTTAAGCGAATTTCTCAGTTTTTTTTTACTTTAAAATGATTTTAAATTTGACTGAAATTTTTTGAGTAATGTATTATATATTTCTGAAATGGTATTTTTAAGCTATGCGTTCCTACTATTTTTATTTTCAAAAATATTACTTACATCACTACTTGGCCCCCACTCGAATACAATCATTGGCAGTGTCTAGTTTTGCTTTGAGTACGTTTATGACATTTTTAAGATAAATTTTCAAAAGAACCCTTTGTTCACAGTTGACTTAAAGGATAATATGTCACACTTTATTGTTAAATAGTTTTATAGTGATTGGCCCCCGTGTCAATGAATTAGTTGTTCATACAAACGTTAGGTACAGTGATTGGTAAATACTTGAATACAATTTTTGGAGGTTATTTGTGAGTAATTTTGTATTATATCACGAGTAGTCTTCCTATTTAATGAAAAAAATAAAGCATCAACCGTGCAAAATCATAAAATAAGAAGAAAAGCAAAAAAAACTTACCCAATCTTAGCGAAATTCCATGACAAATCAGACTTATTAATGTTACCAATAAATAAATGGTAGTTTTTTAAAAACAAATTGTTTACGTTTTCTTAGTTGGCAATTCTTAATACATATTTGCATAATAATCTCAAAATGTCAATGACTGGAGAGGCAGCTAACAATAGTTCCTCTCCCCTAGTATGTATTTGTATACTTCGGTTATTTCAGAAAGGAGAATTATAAATCAAACGACCGGAATTTTATTTGACGACAACAACCTAACATTCTACTTAATGTGAGAGCGACGTGATAATAATGACGCTTCTAATAAACAAATTCATCTTCTTTATAAAACCAACTGATATTACAAATAAACCATCAAGTAAAGAACAACAATTATTTTGATTAAGCGTTTCCGTTTGATTAACCTCTAAATTACTAGTCTACCGACTGATTGTCAGCGACGAATTTATAATAAACCCAGAAAAAACTACTCGCACATTCTTGCCTGCGAGCGAACTTACTCGTACGAGTATCTACATGTCGGAGCGAAACCGAAACGGGTGGGTTAGGTTGAAGGCTAGGGAAGCAAATTCTTATTGCCGTCCTAGCCTTCGTTAAGATATTTTTTTATAACTACCCATAAACTGTTTGCATATGCTTGCCTAAGGGTGAGGGGTGAGGCGGGAAAGGTCAATGACCTTGGGGGGTCAATGTCTCAGGGCGAAATTCAGAGGCTATAATATAAATTACCATGTTGAAGTTATAATCGTATTAAATCTTTCTTTTTCTGACACTATTTATTCGCTGAAAAAGAATTTTTTAAATGCTCATACTTGGTCGGTAATTCAGAGGGCAACTTATTTTTACAATAGACAATAATGCTATTTAATAGAAGTTTGGTTAATTATCACCCTTTCAGAAATAACAATACTTTCAATTTTCAAGTCCAAGTGTTACCAAAGTTAATTTGAAATTAGCAGAAATTTTACCTGTAAATATTGCTTTGGTCACATGTTCCCAATATAGTTTTATAGACACCGTTTTCTAAATTTCTCAGTGCGAGTTAGAAATCGTGTAAAATGGAATCTGCAATAGTTATTAGGTGGGTACCTAATATACCTAAGTGTGTTGTAAGTACATATGTAATAGACCTATCTTCCCAATATAACACCATTTAAGTGAATTTACGATGTTACGAAAGCACGAAGTCGTGTTGTTAGGATTTGAGCGTTTAATTTACCGTCACCTGACCAATAGTCGGGAATTTATGGTGCCCTCAGGCTATGGTGTCTGGTAAGCCATATCCACGCGTGTAAAGTACATAGAACTATAGAGGGAAACTAGGGCATTATACAGGATGTTCTTGTAGAACTATTCAATAATTATACAGAACAACAAATCAATTTAAGAAAAAATCACAAGAAATTAAAAACAACCTTTTAAAAAAATTTGGGGGTCCAAAGGAGATTGAGTTTTTTTCTCCTTTCTTTCTTGGGTTATTTTTAAAGGATTCCTGATATACGAGATAAAATGATGCAACGAATTTTCATGTGGTTAGTGACCAACCTATTGCCAGAGTTAATCAGGGTTCCAGTAGGCCTCTAACATGGCTTAACGACCATGACGGCAGCCGGGACCGACAGCTTAACTAGCTCTCTGAGACACGGAAACCTCAAATATGCCACAAGCGCTAGCCATCATGGTTCTGACCGCACCGCATGACTTGCACGATCACTTTCTGACCATACTTGCAACAAGGTTATAAGCCCCTAGACGTCGTAATTTAGGTTGGACGCGGGTTTAGTGGTAAATTAAAAAATATAAACACTCGTATGTAAAGTTGTATAGTCTAGTCTAGTCCTCTAGTAGGGAAACTAGGCTATAATTATGTTTATCCACCAAAACTGCCCCTTTGTATTTTTCAGACACACTATTTTCTTGAATCTCATTTATATTGTTTAACTTTTTGAAATCACTCTAACTGTAACTGACAGTAAGGTCTGCGTCAACTGAGTATTTACTGCGCTTCAGGGATATTTTGTAATAAAACAGGTAACTTAACTGAATAATGTGGAATTCTTTAAGCGAGTGATCGCAGTATAATTTCCCATAGTTATTTGAATTTTTCTCCATGAATTTCTTACAGCGCCCCCCACGGCTGCGCGCACGTGGGCGGCGAATCTGCGCGCGCGCATTATGTCTTAACGCAGAGGGCTCGCGACAGGTGGGAGGGGCGCTATGACGCGCAACGTGACGTTAACGCTAGGGTTGTCAACTTATAAGGGCGCAACAAAATATTTCTATTTGCCACTTAGTCACATAGCGACTCAGTATCGATAGCAGGAATCGTATTCCCCATATTGATACATCAGCTGACTGCTTCAAATAGGGTTATTGACTTAAAAAAATATTGCATCAATAAGCTTACATGGATACCCTGAAGATGGATCTGAAATCCGTTTATCGATATCTCAACTAACATCAGCTATATTATTGGTTAAAGTTAGTAGTGGGGGGATACTCTGTCCCTTTCTAGCAAAACAGTCCTTATTATGTAGCCAAGGACCAGCTTGTGTGGCACTATATAACAGTGACGTCACAATTATCTATTGCCGTCTCTTTCTACCGTCTGATTTTTGATTGCCCCTAGCTATTTTATTTTCAACGGATTTTAATTCTGTTTTCACATTTGACCATCAATTTATGTCTATTTTCTTATTTTATGAAATGTATTTAATATTTGATACTTGTCAAATACCCTATTGTAGGAAATTGTAATAAAAATATTTGCGAACTAACTGATTTCTTAGTTTTTAATTATCGATACTGAATCACTATGTAGCCAACAATGCTCTGTTTAGTAATACCTGCAAAATGTTATTCGTCATACTGGCAAAAAATGAGTTTATTCAAGAATATCTATTATTTTTTCAATATTTGTTAACATGATTTTAACAATAAACAAACAAAAGATAGGTTACATATAATATTCGGTTTGTATGATATAAACATATCATCACGAGACGAAAGCCATAACAAGCTATGACGGGGCCATTTCGAGCCCCATTACCAGCCGTTAAAAGCTCGCCCATCCACTCACCTGTTCACCTACCAGAAACACACTTGTGCTTTTCATAATAGGACAGAAGAAACCGAGAATAGAGTTGCCAACCCTACCGCAGACTCCAATAGTTGGAATACGAGAAAATTTTCTTTGCTATGCTTGAATAGTATGATTTAATTAAAGTTATTAAAGCCGACCTAGGTTAATTGAAATTTGTTTGCAGTAGAAAGTAAAGAAAATTAAAATATAATTTAGCTGACCCGGGCTGACCTAAGGCCTTAATCTATGTTGAGAGCAAGGCAATTCAAAACCCATACTTAAGAACTAATCCTGCTATGCTACATAAAGTATGTATCTACGTAAGTATGTCGTAACTTTAGTCTTAACGTTGTAACGTGTAAACGAGCACTTAGAGCCCCTAGAGAGTGAGGGGTTTGTCTTAATACAATAATTGCGCGAATATGGTTCGCGCGATGACATTTCTCTATAGTCGCGCTAACACATCGCGCGATTGTCAATTAGGACACTTATTTGACATCAGTATGTTTGATCGCGAGTTCGTACGAACAATATAGCGTAATCGCGTTCTATTAGGCGTGTACGAGTATTTAGATAAAATTGTGCTTTAGAACTAAAAACAATATCTTCAAAGTTACTTCTGTACCCTTTTGTCATAGTCCTCTTGTAAGCATCTATCACTTGAAAATATTACTATTTCCACTAAGTCTGCCAGTCTTTTAATCAATCCATTCTCTCCCTCGTCTATATTTGGTGGTAGGAAATATGACAATTTACTCAGTATCACAATGAATGAAACAATGACTCGTAACAAAAGAAAGGCGCATACGGAATGCTAATTGCGGAACCCTCGGCATCAAATCCGTCGCCGCAAAGTTAAAGCAAACGCTTTTATTTTTAAAGAGGCGTATACTTAGGGGAGATTACTTCGACATTTTCATCAGTGTGCCGACCGCAGGTATTATTTTAATCGCGGACGCGGCACCTCTAGTATCTACCGTTTCCTAGAAAGGTATATCAGCTAAATATACTGTTATTAGGCAGCTCGAACGCCCGGACTTAGTTTCGGAATTACGGATCGGTATCTACTTGAATTTACCATGCACTACATATCGGTTCCTCACGATTAAGTTTGATTTGAGGAACCAATATATTGAACATGTAGAGAGTACATCTACAGATACAAATGAACAAAGAGATACAGAGTTGCAAATAGTTGGGCTCACTACTGGTCCTTAAAGGAAATTATGAAAACTTCTGCATCCTTCCCGTGTTGACATATGTCTCGGATGTTATCAAAAAAAGTAAAAGTCTCAAGTGGCGCTGGGGTGGGCACATAATGAGAGATCTAACAGGGCAAAGTGGACCAGAGATATAACAAAATGGTACCCTAGGGATGAAAGAGGCGTAGAGGAAGACAAGAAAAGAGGTGGGAGGATGATCTGCTACAAGGGTGGCGAAGATACGCCAAGGACGTGGAGGTCAATGGAGGAGGCCAATGTCAATTCGAAAACCTGACCAGAACTAAAAATTGTTGATGTTATTTAATTAGTCAGTGAATAAAGGCTGTTTTTATTTAATTTATTTTATATATCGGTTAAATATTCCAAATTGAAAATATATTTTTTACCTAAAATTAATTTTATTTGAAATTTTTCTAAACGATCCGTAAAATTAGAAATTGCCCGTTGAGGGAGACTATTTTTTCTTTCATTAAAGAGTTAACGTGTAAGGAAATGCTGCCGATCGACTGCCATATCACTATGCAATATTAATATATATTCTATGGTAACGTTGGAGATAAACAAGAACTAAAAATAAAATAAAAAATGAAATGCTGCCGATCGACTGCCATATGTCGATCGGAAACATTTCCTTACACGACATTAGTTTACTCTTTAATGAAAAAGAAAATAGTCTCCCTCATCGGGCGTTCGTTTCTTCATAGTAAGACTGTTTAATATTTTGTACGTATATTTTGGTTCACAGGAGGACCTGCTAATTCACGGCGACAGTGTCTATGACGTCATAGACAAACAAGACCAGCAAACCGTCAGGTCGGAACTGTCACGCGCGCCCACGGATGGCGAGGACCGCGTGTTCCTCTGCCGGATGAACGTGGCCAGGAATGCCAGACGGCAGATGCGCTTCGGAGACCAGAAGGTCAGTTCTCAAACTACCCACTTTTACTTAGACTTTAACACATAGACTTTATCCAACTTTAATTATACCCGTGTGGTAACAAGAGTTCACAGTTCAAATTACAACTCCTAGATAGTTTAATTTGACCAGTCATAAATACTTTTACATTTCAATAGAAATAAAATAATTAGAGAGTTGCAATCATTCCAAAAGTTGATTAAAGCGCTTTCAAAAAATCGTCAATGGCAGCATATAAACACAGCTCAGAACATCTTTCGGTTTCAATCTGTAGCTCTTTCATATTAAAATTGTAACGTCAGTCAAACACGTGACCGGCAACGCAAGAGTTCAAACTCGAAATATTATAAACAAAATTGATGAGAGCATAATTAACGAGTTTACTTTCAAAACGTTTAAGTGAATATAAAAATGTATGTATAAAAAGGTCGAGCGGACTGACTGACAAATTGATAGGCTTCGATATAGTCGAGTTATTACACATAATTGAATACTTACTCACGCGCTGGAAAGTATATGTGGTGTGAAGTTAGACCTGTTCTCTGTTGTAATTATTTCCTTGTGGGTAATAAAATCGTCTGATCAGTGGTAATCAGCCTTATCTGATGGCTGAGGTGTAAGTTTTTATTAGAAAAGTTGGTTAGTTCACACTCCACCGCCGTCGTCGCGCCTACCGAGATATATACGAGTGTATGTCGCAGGGAAATAGCCGAATATCCTAGAAAATTGACAAAAACTGGGAGAACTGTTGCTCTGAGGGTCCGGAGCAACTTTGGCGGAAGGTGGAGGTTATGAAGGGAGGGCAGGTTCCCCGGAATTCTTTCCTCCATACTACCTACTCTTTAAAAAGGTTTAGGACGGTACTTACGTACACGTAATATTGACAGTCTCTCTCCCCCCCTCCAACCAATCTAGTAACTAATTATTACACGATAAACAGTTTGAATCCACCATTCGACACTACTGACGACCGATAAACCCCAAATCCCTTGAGTATTCGGCTATTTCACTGCATTCGGCTATTTCCCTGCGACATATTCAAATTCTATATTTGTTAAAGGCAAAGCATTTGAATTTTATTATTATTACAAGTATCAGTAGCAACATAAATTAGACATATAAATTAAGATTATTCTAATCGAGTACACACCCACCCATATACCCTCGCAATAGTGCAAACCAGAGCGAATGGCGTCGACCACTTGAAATAACGAATGTTGGTAATCCGAGTGGTCATTGTATACAATTAATAACGAACGCGCACGTGCGTCGAATCCCGTCTCGAGCTAAGAAATGAAACTTACTAAGTTTGTGAAACTAAATGTTACACGTTTTCAAAATTGGTTTTACATCTAATTGTGTTTAAATAAAAACGGTTCTGGAATATTATGATTGATTCCCGCATCAATGCGCAATATATTAGAATCTTCTTCTTTATTATGAAGTGAGTGCCGCACAAGACACCAACCACATGAGATGAGACGAATCAACAAAGCTAGACCTATCATATGATAGGTCTAGCTTTGTTGATTCGTTAATTCTTTCTATATAGAAAGAATTAGAATACACACATGGTTATACTCTTATTAGAAATGTATTGAGGTAGAGAGATTAATTATGTCCATGTGCTAACATATTTAATCTACAGTATGGTTAACATAAGGAATCAATTGAGGAGCTCATAGCCTAGTTGCGAGCACGGTCCAAAAAGTGATCGTGCAGGTTAAGCGACGTTGGCGCGGTCGGTACCTGGATGGGTGACCGCTAGTGGCATATTTCATCTGAGCTCCTCCGTGCCTCGGAAAATACGTTAAGCAGTCGGTCCCGGTTGTTGTCGTTCGACAGCAGTCGTTAAGTCATGTCAGAGGCCTACGGGCGGCCTGAACAACTCTGACAAATAGGTTGGCCACTAACCATACGATAAGCAAGCAAGCATAAGGAATCAATTATTCTCCATTTACCCATCTCGTATTTAACAGGCTAAACATTACCAATGTTCCAAATGTTGCTATATTTACTTGCATTCATTATAATGTTTATTCAGTGAGACGGTCAGCCTACGGGCAGCGCTCATCCGAGGCGCATTTTATACGACAGAAATTATTATGAAAATACTATTGAAGACACGCCTACCCGTACTGACTGCTCTGCGAGTCAAGTTTGTGTGGTCGTATGGTAATGAAGCAATAATATTAAGAGTAACATGTATTTTTATATCTCCGTGGACTCTATGTGTGAACTTTGTACGTGTGAACCTTAAATAAATTCTGTTGCAACTAGTCTGCTTTACACGTTTTACGAATCCCTTAATATTTAACTATTGTATCGTATAATGAAATTAGATAAGTATCACTATTTCTTTTAACAACATTTACAATCGGAGTGGTAAAAATAGTTGAGTACATATAATTAAAAGCTTTTATTTTTTGCTTTCAAACTAGCTGCACTAATAGGTTTCATTGGTTCAGTTTACGTGGAACCCATTGGGGTTGAGTTGAGAGCGGCGATATCCTGAGGTAACTCGGTATCGGTTGATGAAGTTAAGAAGGACGGCCACTAATGAGGCTTATCGAGGCGCGCGCCGCGATGACACGCGCGATGGCTGCGTACGCGCAATCCCTACACACGCCTTGTTAGCAGCCAGGCGGACTCGACTCGACTACTACTACTATACTTTCATCTCAGAGTCTATAAAATGACATTACTTATATCACTGTTGTAAGAAAGACTTTAGTATATGCTGTACCTTTACGTAATTTGACTCTACTTAATTTCACATAATGGCACCTTATCTATTTCAATAGTTTTTAAGGATCGCTGACCCTCTATTGAGTGCATTTTTCTCAACTCATCATCCTTACTTTGAAATAAAAATGTACTTAAGAATTATAGGTATGTATGTGTAAAGTACCTACGCTTACTTATACCGATATAAAAATATCTACAAATTCAATCGTTGTTCTTGATCACTTTCGTCTTCATATTCATTTTTCATTAACTTCATCATCTCTAGCATATTCTCTTTCTGTTTCGCCACGACTCTCATATATGCCAAATATATTATTTTAAAGACTGTAACTGCCAAAGTAATAAGAAGCCCAGCTAACGCCACCCACAGCACTGAATCGTATGTGGCCCAACCATCATCCTCATTCGGTACTTCTTTATCTTCAAATAGCTTAATGTTAACTCTCTCAACAGCCTTCTCTGTGAAGTAATTGTTTAGTAGAGACTCTTCAACATCGTTTATTAAGTTCTGGAACACCGTTTTTCCTAACCACTCAGCTAGTTCAGTCTTCCCAATTTGACGCAACCTATGTGCAACCTGTTCATGAGTTTTGCCTCGTCCTTCCCACTTTTCTTTGCCACTATTCCATTTGATCAGTAAATTGATACACGGGACCTCCTGTGGTACTTTCCTCTCTAGGAGAGCTAAAGTTCCTGGTAGTTCGTAGGACATGAAGTGTAAAGAAGCGACAAGCTGACGACATTCTTCTGCAGAAAGGTGGTTAGAAATATACTCGAATTCTGTTATATTCATGTCTATCGTACAGTATGAAACAGATATTAACTGAAGAAGTAGGAATAAAATCATTCCTTGTAACTATATTCTTTCTTTCTCTTTGGTATCTTTTATTGATTATGTATGTAGATACGTACTTATTTGAGGTGAACGAATTCTGGTGCTCTGGTTGACAATCTGACATTTAATATCAATGACAATTCAGATTTTTTTTGCGTTTGTCACAAAGGATTAATGATTATCATTGATCTGAGGTTTGTTGATAGCTTTTTTTATTTTCCTAGACAGATTTTACATGGTTAAAATATTTAATTAATATTTTTTCGACACGAAATTAGTTGAAGCTCAGTATTCCTATCCGTGCAATTAATCAAAATGAACTTTCTCCTCATCAATTACAGTCGGAATTTAACTTGCATTATGTCCGAGTACCGTCACCAAAACCATCGATCACACAACCATATACAAAAACATAATACTTCACACATTTATTAACAAAAATTCAATCAAAGTTCGACCTTAAATGTTTATTATTAGTGATGGTTCAAATGTATTAGTTAGTAAAAGTAAGTTGGTGATCGTAGGAGCGTAATCCATTTCTGTATGGCACACGGTCTAATCGTAGCACATTCCAACACACAAAACATCAAACGTCGAACATCATTATACCTATACTATACATATACAATGACAAAAGAAGCTTGTGCAACTACTTAAAATGTATGCTCTTCTTAGTACAGTCAGAATACAAAGTAAATATCCGACTATAATTAAACTCAGGTAGTTCATGAACATGTAGAAAAAGGAATATATCAAATTATACTATAATTTGTTGTAAGTACATGAGTTGTTACTTCGATTTTCTTACTCAGAGACAGAGGAACCTTCTTTTAAATTATAAACTGCCAAATTTTTCACATACCTACTTTACTGTAAACTATGAATTGTAAAAAACATGTAGCTTTATTGATATGTGCATCTAAACTAGCTAATTCGATACTGATGACATCTGAACTCTCACAGGGGAGACATTTACTTTCATCCAAGGATGAAACCATATTATATAGGTGCTCTAGATTTTTTTGCGAACCATACCGATCAGTTCCAGTGTACTAACCTTATTCCACATTACAATAATGGCTTAGATCATTTCTTAGCGGCAAAACATTCCTTGCACCAATCGTACCACCACCATTAAGATGATATACCTACTTGCTACAGGTAATTTTTACATGCCCTTAAATGGACAAAATTAATAAATTAAGATTATGTATAATGTCTGAATTAGATGTGTTGGTCAATGTGTAAATCTCGAGAATGATTACTTATTTTCTAAGTTTAATTGAATGCGATTGAGTCGAAGTTCGAGATTTAATTATCCTTTGTAGTATATATTTAGTACTTTAGTGTCAATAGATATACTTACCGTGTAACTGTAAACCCATGGGGTTCATATCTTTTCATAATAATACCTACATCAATATTATTTCGATTCCTGACTGTTCAATAACCAAGATAAGTATGTACTAAGTATCAATATTATAATTAGTATGGTTTACTTAACTATTACATTCTATTTTGAAGATTTTACATAAACAACAACTCCGATTCTTCCCTTACATTTCAGAAACTAGAATCGTGAAAACTACATTTGTTACAAAATATAACTTTGTTAAAGCGCTCTGCTGAACTTGGCCTTAAAGCAAATAAACATGAAAAGGTCGAGAGTAAGTATTAACCACGCATTCATAAGCTTCGTCATCGAGCTTTTTATACTAAATAAAGACCCCATTCAGTATTTTGGTAAATTGACAACATTGTTAAACGGATTTTGAAATCGCTTCTCTATACATTTGAAAAAGCTACGAACTGGTTTTCGCCATAATGAAACGAAATTCAAAATTGTAATTTGCTCAGCTTTTGGTTTGACAAAACTTTTTTAACTCAGACAAATATCTTATATGAGATAGAGACTTACTCATCAAATATTAGGAAATGAAATTATGCCGATTTCGATTTCTTCGTATGTCTTGTCGAGAATAAAATTCCTCATACAACCTTCGCTCAGACAGACTTCGTGCGTGACTGAAACTGTTACCGCCCTTGCAATAGGACCTATCGAAATTAATATAAATGTTCGCTGATTAATCGCATCACCTTCAAATAAAATAAATATATTTCTCAACATATTCTAGCTCAACAACCTTCGATACCGGCCTTCGTAATTAAAGAAGACGATTCACAATTACCGTAGTTTATAGATGCCTCTAATTATATGTATTTGATGTTTTCTATACGCTCTGTGACGAAAGAAGCCTCATTCGGATGGTCATTATTGGAATTAATATACCTACGTGTCAGTTCGAGAGGTTCTGTGTAATGATTGGTACTCGATTTTTATAGTGCCCGTGAGAACACGGACAAATGATATGTCTCTGGATGTAACTTTTTGCTCAATAGGTTAATTCGTTTTATGTATCATTTAAATTTCCCTTTGTAATTGATATTGCCGCTAATATGAAATTGTTATTCGGGTACAATACAATGGTACTTCGCCGGCCGATGCCCATTGTGCTATGTTATAACGAATTAATAGTAATTTTAAAATTACTATTACTATTGCCGTATTAAAACATTGGGCGAAACATTACGTAAACACCTAGTGAACTTTGAACTGCTTCTGAGTGAATCTAAGTGATTATGGAATGAATTAACACTCGAGATTGGTTTATTGCTCACGTCAATCAATCTAGAAAGTTTTTTTACAACTTAAATTATCACTAGTATATTTAGTAATTAATATTTCGCAATATAACACAGTAATGAACAGTGAACAATGCGTTTCTCTGGGCTAATTAGTTATTGTTATTATTAATAACACAGGTAATCTTTGTATATGGGCCATTTTACATGTTGCGTTGTGCCTATTTCTGGTAGATATTTCATTAATAAATTATAATGTGTTACATATTCAAAATAAAAACGCTGAAAAACAGGTTTAGTTCTAGGGTTCTAAGGTTAGGCAAAAACACTACATATGCAGTTGGATGCATAATGAAAACAAAGCGAAGTACAGGCCACAGTATAAATCTAAAGGATGGAACATCTAAAATTCACACTCCCTACAACGACCGAAGAACGAACGTACTTATTTAAATTAAGCCACTCATACACTTTATGTGCGGCAAAAACGTTCAGTGTGGCGTCGTTAGGCCACTGCGGAGATGCATTTATTTATGAAATGTAAATGCATCTGATTGTAATAACAAAACTGCGAGCCACTGCTCTCTATATTAAGATGTATTATTTGCATACTGTATATTATTGTGAGAACGTGTGACCGTGTGTGTTACTGGTGGCAAATCAAATGATTTTATTTTTGGTTTGATCGTTTAACTGAGGAACGCTTTATTTTATTATTAAGTAATGTCATGAACACAGAAATCAAATTTTATATTATAGTCGCGATTGATATTTTAATTGTGAATAAAACCTTATTTCTTAAAAAATATGTTTCGACTTCATAATTATAGCGTTTGTAATTTTTTTAAATTCTTATTACATTTTATATTTTAATTTTAGATGCTAACACTACTTACAAGATTTTGCACGCGATCAGTGGTTTTCCATTGCCTTCCCTATACACTGTGGTTCAGCGACGTAACCAGGGAAGGGGGTTTAACTCTCGGATGCCTATAGAGTTACAGATGCAGTCTCAGCCCAATATTAGGGAATGTCCATTACAGGAGCTCTGAATTATAGAGGTGACATCCCACCTACAGGCCCTATACAGGGCAATAGGCCACCACCAATTTATGATTTTACCTACTGGAGTCGGTTTGTAGGAGTCATATTTTTTTTCTAGTTTCGACACGGTTTACAATGATACTATATCCTTGATATGCAATGAAACTAAAAGGCTCAACAACGAACTCACGGATTTCGTCAATCGTGAGTGTATCGAAACGGCGATGACGTCGCACGCGCAGTGTGTCGTGACCGCGTGACCACCGGCGGGAGACGCGCGTGCCCGACGTGGCCAAATTCACACCCGATTATTTTGCTCGCTAGTATACGAGAGTAATCGGAATCGTAATCAGCAGTTTAATTGCCTTTTTTCTAAACTTAGGCAAGGGTAGGTTAGTGACGTACCTAAGTTACTGTCATCAATTGAGAAACGCTGGGTGAAACATTTAGTAATTATAAAAGTATACCCTGGGCAGAAATATCGATGACCAATCTGTGTTCTCATTAAATCCATTGACGATCCACTGTGCCTCTGATTCTAACCCACTAAGACGGTTTATAAAACCGTGTTCTAAAGTGACTATCAATACTCACAAGTCTATCAGTAAAAGCTCGGCGGCGTCGTGATCGGCGCGGCGCGTGCGGCCACTAAACTCCGAGCCCGTTATAAAGGATACCTTTAGAAAAAAAACTCTTCAACACACTCGAGAGGTGTGTCCTGACGTAACATTTCGTGACTTATACTCGACAGAACGTGACTATACTGACCAGACTTTTAGACGTAAATTTCGCATTTAAAAGTAACTCTACTTTTACGTTTTTGTCTTTGTCAAAGTAACAAAAGTAGTTACCTACTTACTTTTGGTTTTTAATTTTTGAGGATAGAACTTCACTGGCATTCTATTAATTGACAATGTACAATATATAGGTAGGCGGGTGGGCGGATTGGCGAACTTTTATTCCCTCTTTTTAAGGGCGGCTGTGGGTGGGAGTTGAAACGGCCCCACTATATTGTGCTATGCTATACATATATGGCTTTCAATTCGTAATAATATATTTGTCGATTACTTATGAGGAGTTAAGTTGTAAATAAGAACCTACATACCTAAACAAAACTGCAATTTTAAAACCTATGATATGATATGTGTCGAAGCCACAGAAATCGGACTACTATATAATATAGCGCCCTCTGAATTTTAAAATCCTTGGTCGAAACATTCTAAACATTACTATAGAATATACCTGTCAAACTAATTTCTGTTACAATACTTGACACCTCACTAGCCCTTACTATATCCTGTATCTCTACCACAATAATTTAACCTTTGTCGAGACTCCAAATTGAAACACAAACCAAACAAATTCTTGGTAACATATGACAAGTGGCGACACCGGCAGAGGTAAAATTATAGTGGCCAATCGACACAGTTGGGTCACGAGCAGTCACGACAGTTGCAATGTTTTATCTTTGGGTTAGAAAGTGGTTCATTGTTCACCTCCTCATGACAAGGTTTCTACAGCTGATGGATTCGGGTTCAACTGAACGTATAACAGATAATAAGTCACGATTGATCGCCCTCTGCTGTCATACTCGTAGTAGACTGCAGTGTAAGTCAGATTACGCTGGCGGTACAAGGGACAAGCGTCACAAACGTAAGAAAACTGGTAACATTGGTAACTTAGTTTAATTAAATAGTGATCAGGAAAAAATAAAAACCTTGTTACGCCACTGGTACTTTTACAATCTGTAATGTAAAAAATAGTAGCATTAAATTCAGCAATATAGCGAGGATTTTTATTTTTGATCTTAAACTCCTTGTAAATGACTCTGTAAAACTGGTACTTACTTTTTTTTTATAGCCTATAGGCTGTCCCACTGCTGGGCAAAGGCCTTCCCTCCTCCTTTCCATTTTTCCCTATCCTCGGCGTCCTTATACCATCCTTTTTGTAAGTGGTCGATATCGTCCTTCCACCTACGCCTGGGCCTGCCTCGGCGCCGCTGTCCGTTTTGTGGCGCCCAGTGCATGGCGATCTTTGCCCACCTTTCCGGATGCATGCGGCATACGTGGCCTGCCCAGTCCCACTTGAAGTGGGTACTTACTTACAATTAAAAAAAAAATTTATTTTTCTTCCAGCACAGAATAATTATTACATGTACTTGTACAGGTTGTTGTGCATTTGTACATGTAACCCCTTATCTAAAACTAATAAAAAACGTAAAAAATATATAATTTATACTTAGGTACTTAATAAGTAGATAGTACAGTTCCGCTGCCTCTTTCAAATCAAATACTAACGCAATCACCTTTGGTGCCGTATGTTTGGGCGTATATCGGTTATTAGTTTGATACAGTAATCTAACGTTTCATATCCGGTTAATCGATCGTCATTACAATTTTTTTCTTGGGGTGGGCGGAGACAAGTCGCCGACGCAACATTCATTACTAGTTTTTAATCTTCGCGGGAAACGAGCAGAAAACGATTTAATTAATGTAAGCGAAATTATTACGTGTAACGTTTACCAGATTTATATTAGAAAGTGTGTGGCTTACAAACGATTATAACAACGGCCAATATGTACTTAGCACATTGACCTGACAAACCATAGGCCGGATTTCTTTAACTACTGTAAATTCAGATAAGTACTTGTCTGTGAAAAATCCTTGCCTACAAGTTACAGGCTTGTGTTGCTGATTGTTTCTTGCGCCGCTTCTTTTTTTCAGCCATAGCGCCTTACGAAGCGGTGGTAGAGAAAAAAAGTGATGTTGTAAAAATGAATTTTAAGGTATTTACTTGCAATAATAATTTAGAGCTTCGGTGGCGTCGTGGCTAGGACGTCGGACTCCCATGCGGGAGGTCCGAGTTCGAAACTAGGCAAACCCTTGTACCAATGAGTTTTCGGTTTTTTCAAAAGACTTACGTACATTTACCGACTGCTCTGACGGTCAAGGAAAACATTGTGAGGAAACCTGCACACTGAGATGACTAGTGTATGAAATGGGGAAGGCAATAGCAAACCACCCCATTAAATCTGCCACCAGAGTAGTTCTATGTGATTAATTCCTAAGAATGATCACGACCCTCAGCAATAAGGAAAACGACTTAGAAGAAGAAGATTGCAATAAAAACATTTGACTTTGCACTTTTGCTTAGGATTTTATATCAAATCTGATTTTCTTCCGCATCGCAACCCAATGCAAACATTCTCATACTCAGATCATATTGTCATACTTACAATAAAGCTTACTCGTAGTAATAAGGTACTCTATTTATATGCCATGATATAATCTGGCCTACAATGGGTTCACTACAGACATAATTTAAATAGTAGGTATATATCTCGTTAAGTGGATTAGACTTTTTATGAACTACGTTGCGTTATTTCTTAGTGCTCATTGCCTTCGGGCTTATTCATAGTAGATACCTACTCGTAGCAATAACGTACTAATTGTTTTTTCATACGACTTTTGTGGGTATATGTAAAGACTATTGAGAATAGACCAATATTTCTGAAAGCAGCAAATGAATTAGACGATTTATTTCTAACTTAGGCGTAGTATGTCAGATTCACACTACCTCAGATTTCGTTATTTAGCCGTAATATTTGCAGCATTTGTATAAACTTTTTTAATAAGTATATTGTTTGGATGTACAGATCGTATTATAACAGGACCGCGTCACCTAACCCAGCAATACGATAGATGACCGAGCATGGCTCAAAGTATTTTTTTAATGTTGTGTGGAATCACAACTATTTATCGCAAGTAGGTTTGTATGAATCATTTTATAGCATCACGTGTAATTACTTTTCAATCTCCATTGAAATTGATGAATCTAATTGATGAAATTAATAAAATAAAAAATAAATTTATGTTATTACTTAAGTATCTTTTCTATTTTATTCTGTCTCTGAGTCATACATAAAAAAAAATTTATATAAAGGAGGTTACTATATTCAACCTCATTGCTTAGGTATTGATATTTCTTTAAATTAATGGATAACACATCGATCTAGGTATAATTAGTTAAATAGAGTATAACATCCAAAGATAAATGAAGATACGATGATACCACTTTTTAATTTTGTATTTGTGATTCAGAAGTGTCCGTTGGATTTAAATAATTAAAATACGTAAAATAAAGTATTCCAATAGTTATCGTGTAAGTTACATCATAGGCAATTTTTGACATTGTCTTTTATCAATGCTCTTTGCAATGTCAAATTCAGTATATTGGCTGAATCAGGTTTTCAAACTGCTCTACTATGAATACGCCAGAGTTCAATACAATAAAATATATCGACCAAGGCCGCATGGATCCGGACCGAAGATTGCTCTGCGCCGGCGCAGTGAGCGTTTGAACTGTGAACTATTGTGTCGAACACTCTTATCTGTCTATTGTTGTTAAAACTTTGAAGAATGTCAAAGCGCCACGCCCGCGATCAATGCCGCCTTTGAAGAGCTTTAGGTCAGAGTTGAAAATACTGTGTCAAATGTATTAAAAACGTTTTCAGTGCCTTTCCTGTCTGCATTTAATGACATTATGCTGTCCTTGAAGACACACATTCACATTCAGCGTATATCCAAGTACCTACTTGGTATAACACTGGCCAATAGTTAGGACATTCAATACTGTTACAAAAAGGTATATAATAGTAAAAACCATTGTTTAAAAAGTCGCTATAATTAATAACCATAGGCAGGATTTCTTCAACTATAACAATTATTAATTGTTAGTGAATCACTTAAGTTTGAAATGGTTGATTAAATTAACAAAAGAGTATGACACCTTGGCTAGACATTAAAATTTGTCATTTATCCATAGGTGGTGCTAGTTCGAGGTCACTACGTGTCGTATTTGCCGCTGTGCAGCCGCAACGAGCCGGTGTTCCTGGCGGTGTGCACGCCTCTCGCCATGCCCGAGACGCGCGAGTGCGTCGTGCACGGCGCCACCAACGTTTTCACCACCGTGCACGCCATGGACATGAAGATACTGCACATCGACGCTAAGTAAGTAACTTCACCTGATGCACAGTACCTGCCTCTATGCAACCTTAACTAGCGCATGTTCCTGGCGGTGTGCACGCCTCTCGCCATGCCCGAGACGCGCGTGTGCGTCGTGCACGGCGCCACCAACGTCTTCACCACCGTGCACGTCATGGACATGAAAATACTGCACATCGATACTAAGTAAGTTACTTCGCCTGATGCACCTACTGCCTCTACTAAAAGATATCAAAGTGACTAATTCCGTCATTCTTTCCACTTCTGTAGACTTCGACTTCTTCTTGTTTTACAAGCCACGTAGAGTCGACGTGAGTCTGCCTTCCCTGCAATACTAGATATATTAGTTTGACTATTTAATCGTATGTAATTAATGGTACACTAGCAACACAAATCGTATCTTTATATGACAGGCAAATACATAATTCACTCTCCTGCACCAAGACTTCCTTCTATGTAAATCCCAGCGTACGTTCTCCACAGTGGTTCAAGGCTTCATGTAAACAATAAACAGAAGTTATTGATGCGTAACTGTCACAAAGAGCTACTGTCCATCAAAGGTACTTGTAGATGTATGACAACATCTCTATTGAAACCATTTCATATTCATGTGGCGCGTCACCGAGCCCGCGCTCAATGGCACGAAATAATAAGACGAGTTGAAATAATATGAAATGGTAAACAGTCACTGGTCAGATGAGTTGTCACTTGACGCATGTGCTGTACACTGGTACAGTCATATGCTGTTTTACTTTTACGTTATGATATGTCAGGATGTCGGAGAAAAAAGTAATATAGAAGACAGGATGTCGTATTACTTTTTTTATTATTTAGGTATACGTATTACGTAAATTGTCCAATACTGTCCATTATCATTATTAACGTATTTGACAATGAATAGCATCTTTTTAATTTTTAATAATGTTTAATCAATACTATAATAATGTTTTTTTTTCGACGACATTCTATGGCTCTAGGTTTCAATTGTACACAATCTTGTCACCTGCTCAGAAGCGGACAAGCTTTGCATACAATGACACTGACAGGGGCCACAAGCTCCCGTTGAACTTTGAATGCGTAGAATATCCAATATATTCCACAGCATTGCATTGATAGATCATTGAAATTAATTACGAGTAAATGAAAAAACATGGAGTATAAATTACCTGAAATTGCTTAATGTCAAGGGCGGATCCAGAAAATAATTGGTGGGGAGAGCATCGGTTACTGAAATCGGAAAATAGTACTAAAAATGATCTGGGACCACTTGAACCTTGAGCCCTATAGGGTTCATTCTATACAGCTATGGACCCCCCCCCCCCCCCCTACTCCCCCCTCCCTCCGCCACTGCTTAATAAATATTTATTAACGCCATAGCTTTTATCAAGTAGTCTGTATGTACTCGTAGTACTTTTAGATCGACTGACTACCTTTAAACTCACAGAAACAAACAGAAATTCTTTAAATTTTGCTGAATTAACTCGGTCAAATACAGGTCACGATCGTATTCAGTCCGATCGGGCCCCACGAGCCACGTGTAAAATAAATTCTAGACCGTTACCATACAAAACGGTCACGGGCTAACTGCTAGTTGCGTAATACCTAGATTATTACATTATAAACATTGTAAACTGAGATTACGGGAATCACGAACAATTCCGTATGCAATCATGTCACCGTGTTCGTAAATGCACGAGTATTATCATATTACATTTAAAATAACGTTGATCGTAAACATCTTTATTGTTTTATCTATTAGACATTATGTGATTTCCAGTACCTAAGCATAATGACACCACGCTGTGATTTATTTCGCATAGTCTTGGTCCTAGGTAAATCAGAGTTGCATAAAATTAATATACTCGTATCATTAAGTGTCCTTTAAATAACCCTTTTTTTAAAAGAGTGTCAGTGGCACAGTGGCTAGGACACCGGACTCCCATGCGGGAGGTCCGGGTTCGAAATCGTGCAGTGCCATATACCAATGAGTTTTTAGTATTTTTCGAAGACTTACTCGTATGTTCATTTACCGACTGCTCTAACGATGAAGGAAAACATCGTGAGGAAAAACCTACACACTGAGATGACCAGTGTGTAAAATGGAGTAGGCACAAAAGATCCTCAAGGGTCGAAGTGCCGCTGGGGTTATTCCCGGCGCCCTATCATAAGATAAGATAAAGATAAGATACCTCTAAAAAGACAAAATCATCAAATTACCTATATTATTTCAATCTTGACCTCATTGTCTTTTAGTAATAATACAGTAGTGATTAGCTAACACTTTGTTATCTTTGCGACCTCATTCAACTTTTAAAGTATCTGAACATTTTGAAAACATCAAATCACCAATATAATGTATTCATCTGCTGATTTATAAAATCAACGTTGTTGAGTTGCATTAAGAGCGCTGGTGCGTGAGTAGCGTATGTTTATAATGTTTTGAATTGTCTGTCTGTTTGCATTTGTCTTAACTGGCTACCGATGGTGCTTCAAACTTAGTAGTCTTATGTAGGTCATGGGTCGCCAAAGCTTTGTAGTCTGTATCTATGTATTATTATTAGTTCTTTATTTATATGACATCTTATAAAAATAGACGATTGAAGCTACAGGTGCCATGGTTAAATTGCTCAATCAATAAAACTTAATGTATTGTTGACGTAAAACCTTGTTTTATTTGGTAAAGGTACCACAGCCAGAGGATAGTTGCGGAAGTAAAAGCACAGTCAGTCAATCTAATCAGGACAGCGCCTAGAGGCAGTGGAGGGACTTCGGCCTCGCGAAGATTATACATGATTAACCTTACTTTTGACCGTTGAGAAGACCTCATCTCTTTACTATGGTTTCCGCAGGCTGATGATATTTTCTGGTTATCTATCACGTTCAACCAGTTTCTTATTTTTCCCATCATATATTAGCTATAAGGTAGCTGGGAAGTTCGGCATACTTTATGACAAATTAAAATGTCTTTAGTTTATCTCCTAGCTTAAGAAAGCCCTAGTCTATAGAAAAACCGTTTGGACTTGCCTCGCAGTCGGACTTCCCAGCTCTGACCTTACATATAAACATGCAACATTTCCTTCAGGGCGATTTGGGCCACTTCTTTCAGCTCTTCAGGTATTCGGGAAGTATGCGTTCTAAAAAGAGGATCAGTCAGCACGTACAGCTTTATATACCAACCAAGCACACTTAATATTGCTGTAAGCTTGACTAATATGATAATTTCCATAGTAGAAGTTATGGAATTATGATTTAGGAAAAATATGTTTAATTTTCATATACTCGTATTAGTATTGGATACTGTGTTCCCGTTTGCTTTAGGCAGTAATATCATTTGAAAAGTCTATTCGAGTACGTACCTACCTACCTATAAATCTGAGAATAATATTGTTCTAAATCTGAGACTGATAACTGCCTTTGGTACTTAGGTACTTGTCCGTTGAATTTATAATAATTGTTCGCCAGTCAATAATTCATTTATCATTTAAAAATGTAATTAAAGTGAACTTGACATAGGCAAAACAAATATCTGATGGGGTCATCTCGTCGATCAATCATTTGGGAGACCTTGTCCGTACAATAGCCCGTACGATTCAGACAGAAAATGTTTGCATAATAGGTTCCGACTTACTTTAGATTTGTTAATAACTTTATTATTGGTTTCCTAGTTGGATATTAGAATTAAGTCATGCGTATGGTTGTGTAAGAATTGACGACTAAAATGTGCCTTATACAGGCGGATATTCTGTAAGTAAACAGGTGGTCCCAAAAGTGACGTGAAAAGAAAAGGCTGAACTCGTCGTAATTTTTTTTTAAATATCGTTTCTCCTAAACTAGGTATCAATAATGGGTCAAAGTCTAGTTCACTGTCACTTTTTGGGACAGTCTGAATTGCGCGTTTATTGTAATCGAAATTAACACGAAAGAAGAAGTAGACTGTTGAAGTGGAATATAGTTATTTCTACTTCTTCTTTCGTGTTAATTTTGACTAACAGAGCTACTTAACTAAGTTTATACCTTCTGCTGATAAATTCTTTTTGTTTTTGTCCAGTAGCGAGTGGCACCTGGGCTGGGACCGCAGTTCGCTACACGGAGTCAGTTGGTACCACCTTCTCCACCCCGATTGTTGCAAGGAAGCCCAGAGCAAGCACCGGTTGAGTAAGTATTAACCTTTATTATTATTTCCATAACTTATAATAGGGTTACGAAAAAGTATGTACTTATCTAGTCTTGAGCGGCGTCTTGACTGACGCGCTTTTGACCAGGTGAGTATGAACGACTACAGTTCAGAAGGGTTCGTAGCCAAGTTGCCAGCATTGTCCGAAATTGATCGTGCAGGTTGAGCATCGATGGGTGTCAGAACCAGGGTGGGCCGCTAGTGTCACATTTCATCTGAGCCCCTCCGTACCTTGGAGAGCATCTTAAGGTGTCGGTCGCGGATGCTGTCGTCCGACAACAGTCGTTAGGCCACACTGTGGCCACCACCTCATTGTCAGAGTTGTTCAGGCCACCTGTGGCGGCCTGAACAACTTTGACAATACTTGGCCAACCACACGACAAGAAGATGAACTGTCAGTTATTAAGTAAAAGTAAAGTAAAGTAAAATACACTTTATTGCACAAATAGAAAACAACAAACAAAAGATTGAAAACGAAATAGTGAAGAACAATTTAGGCGGCCTTATCGCTAAGAGCGGTCTCTTCCAGGCAACCTATTATCAGTCCAGCAGATAATATCAGCCTGACAGTTGATCAGAGATAATTTCAACAGCACTGAGACTGAGACGGTACCTGCGTTCGTACTATGGATGAAGTCTATTGTGTAATTACATAGGGGTGATTCGATTAGGTCCAGATACGAGGGGTCTAGGTTTTGCCTTTGACGTCACTATTTGGACCACTTGTACATCGGTACAAGTGGTCCAAATAGTGACGTCATAGTAGTTACATAATAGTCAAATTACTCTGTAGTAATACATACATAATAATAAGTAGTACTCGTATAGTTATAGTATGTATTACTCCTAGTACTCTATACTGCATTATTACATGCAAAAAAACGGTCAATTTGACTCTTGGTAATAACATCATGTTCCCACGTCAATGGCTGGGTTTAGCATTACAATATCATAAAACAAAGTGCAGTGTGAAAATTGTAACATTCAGCTAATGTTCCGACTTTATATAAGCATAAATTATCTGCTTCATCAGGTATTTCGTAAATGGTTCTCTCTGACCTCATTTATTCGTAAACGATAATTAAATTCCTGTTTATTTTTTCTGTAATGAAAGCCTCTATATTTTATAAAAGATCGAGTTCTGAAACTAAGCTTGACAATGGACTGAGATGTTTGACAGTTGATGATATCAGGTGTAACTTTACGGAAATCCATTATTACTTATTAAAAAATAATGGGGGAAGAAGGACCCACCACTCACGCTCGGATTCGTTCTCCCCATCGATAACCAATGCCAGAATGATTTCGCAAAGGATGACAAATCCGACCTCCTAAGGATAAGGATCTTTCTTATAAGGATTGAGACAGTGTGAAATGAAAGACTTAATTGAATAGTGTTGAATATACAGCTGTAAGGTTTCTCAGAAATAAAAATAAATAAATAAATGAAATGAATTTGAATTCAAGTTCGCATTTTCTAGCGTAATACTGCTATTAATTTAAGTCCCATATCATTTCACACTCTCTAAATCCTTATCACCACATCCTTAGTAGATCGGATTTATCATTGCAAACCTTAAGAATTTGGTTATCGTTGCGGAGGGCGAATCCAAGGGTGAGTGGCGGGTCCTTTTCCCTCCAAACAATTTTATAATTGAGATGTTGGATTTTTATTCCGGTAGATACTTAAATTTCATCATAATAAATACAAAATTAATAACTTATTGTACATTGTAAATTCACTCACCTACTTGTTATTTAATTAGATAAGATAGAGGTGCTGTGGCGGTAACTGTATGAAATAATCAGTGACACGGCCCTAACCTACTTTTCACGATTACCCTCGATAACCTACGACAATAATAAGAGCGTTTCGCGAACCCATCCACGCTGTCAACCCCTCACGATCGAGAGAAAGCCGCCGGTTGACGCTCGAACCGCGCGTGACTCTCGTGTGTGAACACTTTACCTTCCTCTACGTGAGCGATTAAAATCGACTAAATCGAGAACTCGACTAAACTGTCAAACCATAAACAGGGAATTTCAAACTTTATGCATTCGAGACGGAAAACTTTAACTTCCAAAGTTCACAAAGGACTCGTGACTTTACGCTTGACGGAAACTTAGTAGCTGATGTAAATACGAAATTGGAACACTTTCGAACAGTTTGCTTGCAAAGTGTTGCGAAGATGCTGTACCAGGTCGAGCGATAGATGACATGGAGGTTACGTACGTGATACACCATCGGAGTAGTTTGATGTTAAAATTGATAATAACTTGCTATATTACACGTATAAATACGCAAACAACAGGCACAATACTATAGGTAGAAATATGAACGTAAAATTGCGTTTTCTACCGATACTTTTCCTTAGTATCGTAAAAGTGTTATCACATTTTGTGCCCTTTTATTTATTATTTATTTATTTATACTTTAATGCACAAAATAAAAAGGTGTACATTTTGTCTTTTCATTATGCATGTCTGAAGGAAAGAAATTCTGTCAGGAGGTGAAAAATAAAGCCCTTAGCTCCATCGGAGACGTGAAAAGTCATGTAAAAGACGTTTAAAGAACATCAACCACGTCTACAAACTTAATGTGCCGTATACCTTTCTGGAATTTGAAATATAGTAAGGTACTTAAATGAAAAATAATTATTTCGATATACTAGTACATTCATAACATTTGCATTAAAATTGAGCCGTGCGTAGGAAATTTAACAAAATGCAACTCGCAAATCAAACCCACTTCAGCGAAACACGCATAAGTAAAGTAAGTACTTGAAGATAAACACACTAGCAGTTATCCATCCCAGGTACAATCATAGCAGTCGTCAATCTGTTCTCGAGACTCGAGTCTAAAACCAACAACATTTGAGATTGCACAAATAGCCGTCTGGCATTAACCCTCATTACCTTAGCAAACGTATATACACAGTTCAAAATGTCAAATTATTAACTTCACGCTTCGACATAGAGTACAAAATTCTATGGTTGTAAGTCGAAAAAGTTCACTAAAGAAGATTGTCGAAAATAAAACTCGTACCTAGCAATGCATCAAATATCAGAGTCATCATTGGAATGATTCGATAATTGGAAATGACAATGGTCTATCTATATGCAGACCTCAGTCTGCAACGTTATGCGCGGTTATTGGATCATCCGGTACTGAGGGATTTCCTACTCATCACCACAGAGTAGATACTCTACGTCACTTATTGCTATAAAACAAGTGTAGAGTGTCACAAAAGTTACATTAGGCATTATGTTCGTCTTATGTACTATTTTTGTGCATTACGGTGTTAAATAATAAATATTTACACCAAAACGTAAATAATGTCAAGTTAAAGCTTTAAATCAAAGTTAACTATTCAGTGGTCATGGCAGTGGCAGTCTACGTTTCAGTTCTAGGTTCTAGGTTTCAGATAGCTACTCGTACACAGTGTCTATGTTTATGTCAATTTAATAAAACCGATACTTCTATGATATTATACAAAATAATGATTATAAGTAAATAATTCTTTATATATTCAGGCACAGAAAATCTAAGTGCTTAAGATTTCAAAAACCACCATCATGATTATACATAGAACTAAGAAACTGTGATCTACCTTTACAAGGTTAAATCAGTAATTAGTTAATGAATATACAAATCCAGCAAATAAATCACAATCGTTGCGATTATCGAAGGCTTTGCGTCTGTCCCACACGGATGTTTTAGCTATCTGACTATTAGAATGTGAATTTAATTGCAACCTTAGACCATAACATTATCAATATTTATTGCGGCCTGTTTCACATGACAATCGCCAGACCTTCGCTCTCGTTAAACGAACAGAGCTTTTAAAAGCTCATTAGATGCTTATTTAAGACTATTTGTTGTTCTTTTGTCTTTATTACTTCAAACTCTGTCAAACTCAACAGAAATTATACAAATGCAGAACGAGTCCTTAGGGTCAAATACAGGTCAAGTTCGTATTTCAACGTAAACGGATAAAATTTAGATCCGTGACCATACAAAACGGTCAAAATCTTCTCAGTCAGTCTTCACGGAGTGACATCGTAATATACTAGTATAATAATATTTAATTACATACATATACCTGTAACAAATTGAGTCCCGCACCATATTTGTTTCATTGAATTAAATTAATAAATTGTTACATATATTTGTTTTCGCAAATATTAGCCTAATATAATAATTAATAACCGAACTACTCGTAAGCGTTTATATGTATAGTAGGTATAATTTACCTAAAATAAATATCTGATTTATTTATTTTTATATTTGTCATCTTTCACTGCTCTAGTCACCTAGTTTTCTTTAAACTAATAATTTTGGTAGTGTATACCTACCTATTATAATCGTAAAGCATTATTTAACATAAGCATGTTAATAACTCTAAAACATAGTTGATACTTCCTTTAAAGCTTAGGTATAGGCACTTATCTCCTAAATAAATCGACAAACATACCTTTTATGACGAACCGACGAACTCAGAATCGATCACCTTATAAGGAAATGCGCGCACGCGGCCTACAGGCGACAGCGCTCGGTCAATAACAAACAATTCACAATGATACTAAAAATGACACAAACAATTTCTAATGTTATAACTGTTTTAGCCATATTAGTAGTAGCAATCTGTCAAGTACCAATTCCACGACTATACGAGTATAATTGCCCGGCGTCAACAATAATCCAGACAAGATTGTGAGACAGAGGAGAATATCCAGGCTTATAAATCTGCGCCAGTGACTTGGGAAGAACACCTGATCATTATTCAGAGCTGCTGTGTTAAGGTTCAAGCGGCCTTGATGATCGCCAACCTTAATTAAAAATATCACTCCGAAAAAAAAACTATTGCCCACGTGAAAAATAATTGGCTCTCACTACCATGGTAACGATATAGTTTTGTCCCCAGTAACCCAGTCGGAGCAAGAGCGCTCGTGCATAGCACTGCTTCGCCTGCAGCGACGCTCGGGCCAGTTCCTGTGGGTGCATGCGGTCCTGCAGCTCAAGGACAACCTGGAGAACTCCCAACGCCCGGTCATCGTGTGTACCAACCAGGTGTTGAGGTGAGGATATCATACTGGGTTACTGATTATTTACATAGCAACTGATTTAATTGACTACATTCCCTTATTTTATTTTCCAACATATACAGAAATACGTCTTAACATTTATGCTGAGTGTAGGTATATATACAAATTGTAACAAAATACTTCAGTACGTAAGTACTGCTTTGCTCAGAATGACAGATTTTGCTTTGGATTTTGATTTTTTTAAACTGTTTTTTTTTGCAATTTTGATACATCCTAATAAGAAAAAGAAAAAGATAAGAAAAAGAAATAACGATAATGTAGAGAGAGAATCGAATTATTAACTATGCAGCAGTTTTTTGAGATTCCCCTGTGTCTCGATAAATACGGAAACAGAAAATCTAAGTGTAAAAAAGGAGTAAAAAGTCGGTTGGCAAACAAAAAGTCTCAGTTACTGACTCAACTTAACTACGAAACTATCCAAGCTTTCGAGGATTGTATTATACCACTCACTCAACTTAATCGTCCCTGCCCCGAGAATCTCTTATTACCCATTAATACTCGTATATCGAAACAACCGCCAATCGCCCGACGATCAAGGGTGAAATCACTTCATCTTGCCCTGCGCTCACGCAATTATTATGTGAACAAACGTCAAATGTAGAGTTTTATGACGTAAAGTCAGACGTGGAGGTCACATGCAGGGCTCCATGCTTGTAAATCTATAAAATTGCCTCCTAAATGACTTGTAGAGTCAACTGCCGATGGTTTACTTTAGTGCATCAAACCTATATTTAAGGTAACTGAATAGACTTATCCATTTTGACGCCATATTTTCTGATGCATTTCCCAAATAATTGTTTCGTTCATCAGTCATCAGTCAAATGTAGTTGACTGTATTATTACATTTGTCTGTATTTCCATTGTATTCTCCAACCATTTATCACCTCAGCATTGTGTTAACAATATAATATTATAAGTTACACAAATATCTACATGTTTCTGACATATCGCTTCACGATTGCCTATTTTGATATACGCCAAACATAAGGTTACATATTATGATTCTCAAATGACCGTTAGTTGAACTATTCCTCATTATAAACATCATTCACCGTCGGACTGAACTACTCTACAATCAGAAAGGTCTATATTTCTCGGCAAATGTGCTCTATCCCTGTAAGTATTATTAATATAAATTCCATCGGAAACGAAACGAATCGTTCAATGCGTTTTCATCTAAATCAATATTTTGTTACTATTTGTTATGTGTAGTCGTAAAAGTCTTTTAAACGTTTTAGCGATCGTTTGTAAGGTAATTCCAATGGAAGTTATGACTGTTATATGTTATGTGAACGTAATAATAAAATATAAACATTAATATTTATTCATATAATGAAATAAATAATTCTTCCAGTTGTTACTTACGCCTACTACTACGTATGTAAATTCAATAACGCGTGCTATTTTATAAGAACATTATCAAAAATATAAATTTGATATTGAAAAATTGCCATTATGGTTCATTCAACATTGAGTGCAATATTTTAGAAGTAGGTACATACCTACAATCTACCTATGTAATATTATTAAAGCATGTAAGCACACGACTAAAGAGTATGATAATATTTACCGCCAACTATGCGAGATTCCAAAGAACCAATTATGATTACGGCTTTAATAATACTCGTATGGTACGGCAAACGGTAATTATGAATTAAACGATAATTGGGCATAATTTTATACGTTAATTTTGTTTACTCGAGCTTGACGAACATTTTTAGAATTCCTTGATGATGAACCTCTAACTAAACTAACTAGTTGCATAGGTAGTTTAGTAAATCTATGTAGGATTTTATTTAAATAAGTTATAAATTGATCCTAAATATTGTTTAGGTATATTTCACGAACGGAATAACTAAACGCATTGAAGCGTATGTCACAAACTGTCCTTTAGAGAAAGATGTGACTAATGTCTCTCTAAAAATACAACAATCCAAAGTGGTCGTTGTGCCAGCAACTAATTGGCTTTAAAGGTCCGCTATTAAACCGACCGATAATTCCAGTACCGGCCCTCACTGCGCCATGGACTTTGAAAAATTGCTGCCATAACTTAACGCGGTCACTTACAGACTTCCCTATTGAGATATCAATACTAGATGACGTCGTACGACGTACGCCTCTCGCGTAAACATAGCCCTTACCATCGTTTACGGTGGTCTAACTCACACTTGCCGCGCCTCGTGCGAAACTATTGAGGCAACAGGTTCATTCCTAGTGTTCTTGGAGAGCGTCTGGATGCGCGAATGGCATCGCAAACTCGTAGTGAAGGTTTAGGGCGAATAAATATTGTATAGGGGTGATTTATTGAGTTAGAGCGCGGCTCGCAAGCCGATCGACTGGGCGATGTTGCTATCGGGATGGTTTGAAATATGCCTGCAGAGGGCTATTGTTGTGATGTGAGAAACGGTGTTTAACAAGCGCCGTGCTTGATCGATGGTGCCGCTCGCTGGACTTTACTTCCAACAATATTTTATAGCTTGAAAGTGTACGAAATCTGGCTAATTTCAAGGAAATTCTTGTATCGCTGGGTGCGAAGTACCTACTAGATGGGGCTAATGGAATCGATCGCAGCACTCGCCAAAAATGTAAATTATGTTGGCTCTGTATTTATTTTTGTCAAACAATCTATGCAGAAACTGATTTTCGCATTATTCCGCAAACAAAAGTAGGTCACAATCACAGATCTAATAGTTGTTGTGTTGTAAATTGCAACTGATTATGAGTTCAAACGGAGTTAAATTACTTACCTTTAATTTATTTCTTTGGATACACTTTGTGGTTGGAATATTATATAGCGAGTGACACCCACAAAGCCGGTCTTTATGAGTATACTAATTTCGAGCTGAAAACGATATTTAATTTATTACTAGCGATACAGGAACAATTATATGTTTATCATTTTTATAATGAAACCATTAATAAAGCCTTATTTTTCTTGTTTAACAGCAAAACTACAAATAAATCTGAAGTAAACCAACCATGATGTATCCAAAACAAAACGCACTTTTTATATAAATATTACTTACTTCATTTAATTTAACTGAACGGAAACGGTTTCACAGGTCTTTGTCTACACAAATTAGAGCAGTACAGTGACATTTAATGTAATTTACATATAATTTTCAACTTTATTATTTTATCACAATATTTTGACAGAAACGTTAGAGCCAACAAAGTTTCGAAAGCAAGGTGGCGCTGAATTCGTGCACCTAGCGAATACCTCGAAAAAGTTTTATTACTGACTCGTGCCAAAAAAAACCATCTAAACATCTCTGCAAAGAAAATTCAATTTAAATCGGTCTTTTAATAAGTTATAATCCTACTTCGCGTAAAAAGAATGATAGAAAAACCACGTAGTATGTAGAGTACCCAAGACTAAAACTAGATATAAATAGATATAAATTGAGGATGAGCATGAGAACAAACGGCAATAATGTTAAATGACACCGCGAGTAAGGTAGTATTAAATTTGTACTGAGTATAACCTTTAGCGCGCAGGCGCAAGCTCAGCTGAGCTTTGAGTAGGCAACCTTTAGATAGTGGATGCGGGGAAATGTCACATAGTTGGACTCAGCTCTGGACCTGCAAAGGTACAGACGCGAGAAAAACTTGAATTAAAGTATCGTTACATTTTAAACAATTACCTAAAACTCTACGCTTTTTTTGTAATTATTTAACAATTACTTACCTAAATAACTAAACTATGGCCGAAACTAATATTGTAGTATTGTATAGCATTGAGAATGTATGCCCTAAAGCACCTGATATTTTTCCTAATTGCCACCAGTGGTGGCGGAGAGGTGGTGGCAATCAGGAATAGACCGTAATTTGAGTCAGCATTTAAATCATAGGAAATACGAAACAAAATTACCTAAAAGAATTAGCCATTAACTGATTTGATTTCAAAATTCTTTATTAAATCATAAAGTTACAGTAACACATTTAATTAGATGTTAATCCAATTATGTATAACATAAGTTAAGTTGTTTTATAGGCTGCGATCGCCTCTGGAAAAACATTTGAAAATATATATGTGTTGGATATGTAGAAACATGATTAACATAACAAAATACATCGCATCACAAGAATTAATTAAATATGTATAGCCATTAACTAAAATATGTATTATATAGACTCGTAACGTAAGCCTGTGTCCAAATAGTATATGTTTAGTCACAAACCCGTAACTCATTCTAATAGTTAGATAGAAACTAAATACTGACATAGAAAATTAATGACATGTCACATTGCAGAATCACACTTAAGTAACATCGACTCTACTCGAGTGTACATCAAAGTTTAGATATGTGTTGGACGGCGACAAATCGCTTTAGCATTCGCATTAGCAAAGAGCAGATAGCTGTGATCAAAGGGCGAGCGGATAAACTGCAGGGCTCGTGTTTACACACGGTTTGCATTAATGAACTTGACCTGCCACAATGTCGGAAACGAAACATTGGCAGCAATCAAATATTAAGCTTGAAGGATTTAGGTAAGTAAGTACTTATAAATGAACTTTAGGGGTTAAGTTGTTGTGTTCATGCTGCCATGGCGTGTCCGTCCTATTTTATTGTTTAAAAACGGTTTACAGTGGTTATGTTTCTCGTAAAACTAGTGTATTTTACCTAAAAATTGACCGTGTTTGGAATGCAAGACACTAAGCATTCCTAGTGCACACGACTCTCCCTTAATGTCGACGTTGGTAAACTGTTTTTTTCAAAACAGACGCCAAAATGTTCGAGTTGTTTTCAAGATTCTAACACGATTATTGGCCCAATGTAAATCACTAGTAGGGGCCATACATTAAAGAAAAAAAAACTTAATATTAAACTTGAAGGAGTATTCGAGAAGTCACTGCACACAACTATGAACAGAACACGGCCAAAACACTGCCTAAACATAATCTCCTATTCGACCTGGTAGTCATCCCGTGGAACGGCCTACCTGAGCAGAGCAAGTTGTGAATGCTCAAACTATGCCACTTACGAAACTTGAAGAATCAGGCTAACCAACATTACCTTCTAAAATAGGAATTAACACATTAAGCCTTGTTTTCTTCATGAAACTAAGTTGAATTACTTTGAGGTAACTTTTTTTAATGTTAATGGAGTAGACGAGCTATAATGATAAGTAGTCACCGTCGCCCGTAGAGATCTCACCTTACTAAAATATTTGAAGGGCTCGTAGCCTAGTTGCGACCCTGGTCCGGCTCATATTTTATTTTTATTTTATCTGAGACCCTCCGTGCCTCGGAGAACACGTTTAGTTGTTGGTTCCAGCTACTGTCGTCGGACCATGTCAGAGGCCTATGGGCGGCCTGAAAAACTCTGACAATAGGTTGGTCATTATTTTATACACATGACAAGAAGCAGACTAAAATAATGCAGGTTTTTTCAATGTGCTGCCGCTTTCCTTGTAAACTTCAAACCAAAACACAGCAATGCGAGCATAGCTTTGCGACAAATAAAAAAAAATTACATAAAAAATAATACAACATATTTTGAAATACACAAAAGGGTGGTAGGTACTTCCTCAGGCAACCCTACAAAGCAGGGTCAATCACCTTCATAACGTTCATGTTTCCTTTCCCCGAAAACTTTAGTAGAGTCGAATATTATGTAAATGTTTAAAAAACGGGTACTTTATATAAATACGTAAACTTTCGTTTGTTTGTAATTAAAACAGTTGCCTTAAATATGTAATTTTAGGTACTTAACTCTGTTTTTATAAAATTTATGGCAAGTAGAGACTAATAAACTAATTTTGTTTTATTATATTATACTTAAGCATTTATATAAATAGACGTTGGTTTAGGTTTGGATGAACAGTTAGGTAGATACAATGTATTATTACTCGTACTTTACCTACCTACTGTCAATTTTTATTGTAAAAAGTTATTGAATTAAAAACTGCATAACCTAGTGCTCGTTATGCATAACCAAGTGGAATGTTGGAAATCAATGTATCCGTTCATGTTGTTGGTTTCCCGCCAATTTGTGCGTCCGCAGAGCGAACGCATAAATCTCGCCGACATGACGTAGGCGGTCGACATGTTGACAATTTGTTGTCGTTCACTGTACACTGTTATGCATACATGTACAGTGGCCAACACTTCCAGATACAACCATTTGGTGGTACTTTGTCGCTTTTACTTTTTTGACACATTCATATGAATGTATAGAAATTATTATTGCGACAGGGTTCCTTAGGTTGATGTATCCTTCCACTGTATCCATTAGCTATTAACTGTTCTTCGATCTTCTAGTGGAATTACGGCTACTGGCAAACTACGACGGGAAAAACCGGCAACCATTTTTTTGGTGACGCTTCGACCGCGAACAACCTTAGTGGGTAAATCGTCTTCTTCAAAGACCCATTCTGTCGATTGCCGTTTCGTAAGCGGGTCGTAGCTGTATATCCAAGATTCATTCATGGGGTATCCATCGCGATGCAACCGGCCTAACTTTAAGATGGTCATGTAAAATGGTGGAAACTGCCTGTGATTCAATCTTCAGTTCAACCTGAATCTCACGCTTGGTAATGTTGCGACATTCCGTAATTAGCCACTCCACCCTGATGACGTTTTCTTGAGTGACTACCGTTGGTGGTCGCCCCGGTCTAGGGTTATTTTTTTGGTCATTTGACATTTCAGTGTCTGACTAATGCCCAAATCGCATGCGCGAACTGGCAGACGCGGTTTCCTTATAAAACTTCTCTAGCAAGCATTCTACATAGGGGTGAATTCCAAAATCTTATATTTCAACATTCTTTTTATTAAAATTAGGTACAATTAATTTCGGTACTAATTTAGAAATTCAGTGCTTCTGATGGCCATCAACTTACTTATATACCTACTTAAATGATAAATAAATTAAAGATGTGAAATCATTGTTTAAAAGTTTTAAATGATCTACAAATTGTTATTTAGTAATAAAGATATACTTATAAATCAAATTATGCTGCAGTAAAAAAATAAATTCATTACAACTTCGTAGTTTTAGTTAATAAGTTACTTACTCAATGATAATGTTCATTTCAGGTTTCTAAGTTCACGTTATCTAGTTAAAACTATTTAACCGATTTCGAATTTTGACTGTCACATGGGTACTCGATTTGAATTCATTTTTAACTATGAAAACGGGGCTTAAAGCGTCGAACAAAGGTAACTACAAAAAATTACCAAAATGTAAATACCGATGCGATTAAGCCCCGTTTTCGCAGTTAAAAAAGTCATACTCGTATACATATAGGTACATACAATACAAACATACGAGTACAATAAGTTTAAATTTACTGAACATAGCATTGTGTGATTAGTTTAATACCTACAATAAGCAAGGTAATATTGGGTAAATCAAAATGAAACTAGAATAAATCCTAAATTTGTTGTTTCTCGTAGCTGCGATTCATTATAAGTATTTGTCAGTGGAAAGCACGAAGTAACATGAGTAGGTTGCGCAAGAGATCAGTGCAGAAACGTGACAAATGACGCAATCCCGTGAACAATGCAACTGAGCTTGTGAGCAGTGAGCGGATTTATAAGCTCCACCATATAAAAGGGTGGTGTAAAGTCATAAGAGCGACGTCATCAAACAGAAACAGAACACACTTTACAGCAGAGAGTCACAAAGAGGTACCTACTATCTACACACATATTAGATGGATGTGAATGAGGTTAGGAATAGATTAGGAAATTAGATTAGAAAAGCCAAAGACCGTAGAGAATGGCGTGCATTAGAGGAGACTCACGTCCAGCAGTGGATGGACACTGGTTTAAGCGATAGAGAAAGTGTATAGAGATACCTACTGTATTCAATACTTTTCCTTTGCATCATTGTCATTGGTTACATCATTGTCATTGGTTATATACCTTGTAACTTGGGAGGAGCCAGCGGAATAAAATATTATACTCGTAGCACAATAAGCGTTACAGTTGACTACGCACTAACACAAATTACTTTTATGGTATGTTAAATATTTTTTCTATGATCCTCAATTCGTACTACATTGTTTAATTGATTTATTTAATATTTTCTACACTCGCAATTTAGACCAAACGTCTTACAAAACCTTAGTGCCTAAAGGACCGTGCGCCACCGCCCTTTGTGCCCACTGATTGTTTGGGTCAGCCGGACTGTCACCCGTTCGTACATTCAAATTAATTTAGATTTACTATCCAGCGCCTGCTGGCGGGTTAATACGAATAGCCCCTGGCCCCTGACTCATTGTAGGCTGCATAGTATGATTACGAATCAATTACAACTGCCTACGTTCGGCTGCAATCAGAATTACAACAAGCGACAATTATGATTAACAATTTATTTATCTTGAAGTAACCTACCTATCTTTTATCAAGCTATCCTATAATCATCATTGAAAGGAGGTAGGTCCTCACTACCTATAAGAAAAACTTTTTTCATAGTAAATATTAGTTCCTAGTTAATTATAATATAATTAATAATAGTTACCTACATTTACAACTATGAAAAAAGTAATTCATATATCTGTTTGGGCAAGTACCGTTGTAAACTTTGGAAGCTACTCGTATTCGCAATAAAATAATTGATCTCTCTCGATATTATCGTTAATTGTTATATAATTTACGTCTAATGTTAAGAATAGAAGTACTCTATACCCAACATGCTCGTACGCAGCACAAGGGATCCTACTTAATATAAACATTAAACTTTAGTGGTTCGCGTTGCCGTCCATACCTACTAATGGCCAAAGCTTGTAAGACGATGGCGTAGTGATGGGCGAATTAATTTCCTTTCCTTTGTATTTGTATAATTACGTGTGGCTAATTGCATTTTTAGTTTATATTTTATGCATATATGTACTTAGTAATAATTTAGATTATTCCTGTATGTTAATGGTATAATAGGCCGATATACGGGATATTTCAATTAAAATGTATTATCAACAGTGAGCAGGAAGCGGTTGTGATGAAGGCAAATCCCTGGCTGTACCACTACTACGCCGTGCAGTCCAAACTTCACTACGGGTTGGCGTACGAAGCGGCTACGCGAATGTATGGCCCGCCGCCGCCAGACATCCAAGTGTACCCTCCAGCGATCCCCTACACGGCTGCGCCACCCGTCTGCATCAATGGGAACCAAATCGCCATGATGCCTAACCCTGGTCTTCAAGCTCACATATCCCATGTTCCTCCACATCTTGCACCAATGCATTATACTTACGACAGACCTGAAAATGGACCTGTGGATTATTCAGTCTCATTACAACAAGAAAACAGGTAAAATATTATTGTAATAATTAGGTGATCTAATCTTCGAAACTGATAAATTAGGTGGTTAAAATGTGGGTACTTATACACCTATTTCATTAATTAACCTAAAATTGAATAGGTAGCGAAGTTCTGTGGTGTATAAGACTAGTTCGATGTATCGAAAATCCACATGTTTAACTTCAGATTTCTGTTCCAGGTACCACAATATACGACTAGAGGATACGAGGATACAGTCTAATGCCAAACGGAAAGGAAAGAATTCCGATGAAAAATCCAACAATACAGTTTCCAGTATATCTCCCCGTGGCACACCTGCTATTTCCTCAGGGGGAGATATATTAATAGCGGTATCTGCAAGTTCAATTGCTAGTAGACGACCTGGTTCCAAAAACTTCAATATAGCAGAAACAGAAATAGTGGATCAATGGAATCCTAGTCCGACGTGGTCAGAATCGGCATTACAAAAGGTTCCAGACGTTTGTCACCAAGACTTAAGTCCTTATGTGACAACAACACCTCCTACTCCTTCAGGGACTCCATCCGCTTACACGCATAACTATAGTCATACTTTTGTGTTCGACTGGTCCCCAGAGCAATATGTTCCTCACACTAACAATAGATGTAACACGATAACAACAGAAAGTTCCTATCAGCAGACGTGGAATAGGAGCCAAAGGACATCGTTCGCAAACAGTGCGGAGAGTTCAGTGTCGTCAACTGAGCTGCCCGCGAACTGCAATCCTAATAGAATAAGCTTACAACCGAGGGTCAGTAATCCACCGCCAGCGTACAACGCTACTAGAGAGATACTTAGAAGGCAAATTGGTAAGTGAAATATTATCAGAAAAAACCTTTTGGTGCTACTTTTGGTTTACTTTTTTAGCCAATGCGAAATTATAAGGTACCTTTAATTAACATATTCATAAACAAAATAGGGTATACTATATAAAATATATATGCAATAGCGAATGGTTTTGCAAAGCGAAATGTAGGATCAGTATTTCTCCTGGTCCTTCTACCTTATTCATTTTTTGTACACTATTTTAAAAGTTTACATTTGCTAAAGTTTTTTTCTGAATTTGTGACTGCTTATGTATGATTTTTTTTCGATTGTTTTAGATCGTCCTCATCCAGATTCACCGGATGCCAAAAAGCCTGCATTATAACTAATTAACTAGTGGTAATTTTAATTTGTTTTGTAATTTCTATAAAAAATAGTTCAATATTATTTGTTACCTACCTTATGATGTGTTAAAAAGCTCTGGAACTCTCCTGTGATCTTTGTGTTGATAAGAACTTTGTAAAATATTAGAAAATAATTTTACTTCAGTAAGAATATTTGTACAAAGAAAAAAAATCTATAAGTAGCTCACATGCAATGTGTATACGTTTACTGTAAATAAATTCAAAAGTTATTGTAAATTACAATTGGAAGACCCATGAAAGCACAAAAATGTTCTTTATCAGATATGTATGACGTGAATTGCACCATCTGAACAGGATTTTTTGCGTAACCTAATTTTGGATAAGCAAGTCTCAAAACAAAATGACCAAGTCATGTAAAAACAAGGTAAATAAATCTTTTTCGGAATGTGCCTCTGTTAATAATAATAATAATAAATAAGTTATTGAAATCTGTTCGTCATCGCAGTTGAAATATTCACTCTAGGTGCAAGATGAACTTAATTTAGAACATGTGAAAATGTGAAATAAACTCTGTATTAAAATATTATATTTTGAAATGTAATAAAATGTACAACTAGAATTCTTAGTTTAGGACAAATATGTCTAGTTTTAATTTAAGATTGCTATTTTGTTGATTGAACTTTGAAAAGTAAAGACATTATACCAGAGAAAACTCATTTTATTTTTTAAATAATTAAAAGAATACATTACAGACCTACATTCATACAGAATATTCACGTGTATATAGTGTTATTAGCTTACATTTGAAAAGTGAGGCAGCAGAAAATGACATCACGATAAAAAATATCATATTACAGATTACAAACACAATATCACCCTGCAAATGATCAATATCAATAGAGATCTACTCACTCTACAGGTATATGATCTTAATATAGTGACACCATTTTCATGGAGAGGAAATACACACCACAAAATGGAATGGGGATTTTGCCTTTGCCTGACATCCTGTATACATTATACAAGCTGCATCGCTTCTACATATAAAGTACTCGTTTATAGTGTAAAATACGTATAGAACTATTACATCTAAACATTTAATAGTAGGTATGTTATAGCTTGGACCAAATTAATATGGTTAAATAGAACAAATAAAAATATTATGCATATTACACCTACAGTTGCATGAAGCGACTTAAGTCTTTGTTAAAATATATGCTACCCCTTTCTACGCCATAGCTCTTAACTCGCCATCTCTGGCACGAAACTTAAGGAAGCCTTAATATTAAGGTCGTTTCTCGCAACTATGGTTTGTGACCAAGCGTTCATTTGATAGTATTGACAAAACTCCTCAAGTACCAGTCACTAGTATCTATTTATCACAGAAATATAGATAGGTCGGACGCTATTAGGGGTAATTGGTTTGAAGTTAAAACAGTTTTCAGTAGGTAAGTCTAAAGGTTTAAAGCTACTAGTAGTACAAGTTAAGAAAAACATAAAATAGTTACAAGTGATTGAGCACTCTACACATATACAAAAAAGTATAACAGTAGCTGTGTTATATAGTATTTAAAATAAACTTCATTTAGTTTTAAAAAAAAGATTTAAAACTATTTTCAATTCATATACCTAGGACTCAAAAGTCGAGCCTCAAATACAATAAAAACTTAAAATTTTACTAATTTATTTGAAACTAATACTAATTATTATGAATATCCTTACAGTTAAAATATTAAATTATCAAATGACAGGATCATTTCATTAAATGGTTAACTTTTTTAAACAATATTTACATCAATTCTGTCACTACTAAATTCATTGGTCAGGTCTCAATCTCATATTCCTTAACAAACACAGATCTCTTGCAGTATCCTTTCTACCATAAGGTGTAGACAAATCGTACAGTCTCAGTATCAGACTTATGTTAAAACTTTCTGGAAGAGCTTTTATCAAAGTAGGTACAAGTTCATTGGGCATTTTCTGTAACACCAATTGCGCTCTTTCATGGCCACACTGTACAAGATATGCTAAAAACTGTAGTATAAAATGAGTCTGCGGTGTAACATCTCCATTTTTTCCTGCCAGCTGTGAAAATGATTTATATAATAAATGGAGAGCTGATTGTAATGGTTCCTTTAAAACTATTCCAGAATTGCCCTGTCCTTGAGAATAGTAACTACTACTACTACTGTCTGAAGTATTATCATTCAACTTCCTAATTTTTGCACTAGAAGACATTGCTTCCACATCTTCAGCCTCATCAATACGACGCTTTCTAGAGCCCTGAACTTTATTTGTATTGCTGTGCTCAAGGGCAGCATAAATACAATAAACTGTCAATTTTGCCAATATAGCAGACTGAGGTTCTACCAGCTCTTCACATAGTTTTGCATTATATAAATACTGGGGTAAAACATGTAGTAATAATGCAACAGTGCATTGCTCGATATCCAAATGAAACATGGCAAGTACGACATCCACTGATCTGTCCAGATCTTCTTGATAACGGAATTTAAGTGTCTGTTTTACCAAATTAGTAACAAACCATAATGGTCCTGCAGTGTTGAGAAGATTTTCAATAACATGAGTAGCATCAATATGCAGGTATCCTCTTGATTTAATATCATCCCAAACAGTTTGCAGTTGCTCCAAAATAGGTTGACGAGAAATAATAGTATGAGAAAATGGGACAGCTTTAGATTTTGGCACCGATGGTGGGTGGATATCATATTGCATCTTTCTTACAATTTGACACATCAAAATAGCACGTTCTTTAAAATTATCAATTTGTGTTAACTCCACTTCACTTGGAGGTGTCAAAAATTGTTGAACCATATTTATGGGTTTTAAAAATGCATCTTGATGAACAACGTTGATGTAAGAACACAGCCACACTGAGGCACAAACAGCCAAAGATGCCATTTTTTGTCTTAAAGATTCCAATATACGTTTAACATCTGCAGCAGTAAGAGAACCTTGTTCCCAGGCAAATAAAACTTCTTTTACTGTGCCACTTACATTTATACAGAGATCATGTGGTTTCAAATTGGTACTCTTAAAATCAAAATCTGGAGCACTTAAGTGGTGAATGAAAATATCAACAATCTGAGAGTCACACTTTTGAAGAATTTGTTCAGGTGATTTATGAACTCCTTTATGTACCATACACTCTCTTACCCACTGTTCAAAAAACGAGTCTCCATTTTCCTCAATTACTGCTTCAACCCCATAATCTTGAACAATTGAACACAAAATCAAAAATGATATATCAAAAATATATACTTTTGATTGTGAGGCACCCTTTTCACTGGCTGCAAGTAATGCAAATTCATTAAACTTTATGAGACGGGATACAAACAGCTTCAATTTTCCTTCTACTGTTGCAACTGCCAATATTGTGTCCAATGTAGTTCCTCCTACTATTTGACAAAGCATAGCATACAATGAATCTTGTGTTTTATGGAAGTCACCACCCATTGTTTTTAAAATTCCAGCTAATGTTGGTTCTGCACGAGTGATAAATGATGGTACTGAACCTTGAAGACCTGTAGGTTCCAATTTCTGCAGTTTAAAATCTTTGTTTTCACGTTTTTGACTAAAATATGACAAGTGACTTTCAGATAAAACATTTAATTTCACCAAAGGTTCTATAAGAGATATGACACTGTTACAAGAATTTTTTGTGTCAACAATATCCAACAAAGGGGTCGATTGTAACAGCTTCTCAAATGCTTCAACAAGTTCTATTGAATATTCTCCTTCTTTGTTGGTGGTACCACAAAGATTATGAAGATAATGCATAACCTGAGGTATTTTCAAGAAAGTAAAAGCAGCCCATAATGCTTGCTTGCATGCATCCTTGCTAGAGTCATTTAGGGAAATAAAGCATGCTCTAATGAGCTCACAGTAAAGTTGTGACAACGAGTAACCTTTAATTCTCTGCACCATCAACAACTGGCTGGAAAGATGTTGCATTTCAGCACTAGGGTTCGCTAACACATTGATTGCTACCAAAGCTTGTAAACAGTGAGTCACCAACTCAGGTTTGTTATTCAAAGGAGCAATTTTATCAATATCCATGTTGCAGATCTTTTGTAAAGTTTCATGAATAGCAACTGGTGCTTTGAATTGAGTATTCATCATCATAAAACCAGTAATTTCTTGACATTTCTTGGTAACCTCATTATATTCATCTTGATCATTTTGTTTAGCTAAATAGAACATAGCCAGTAGGAAATCTATGTTGACAATTGAATTGAGAAGTGTTGTAGATTTCTCAAGTAATTCTTGACTTTGAATAGGGTTAGATGAGGGATATTTGCTAAGAGAATAGTGATACACTTGTAAAAGCCACAATATTATTGAGGACACCGCAAAAGGTAATACATCCTCTTCCAATTTTCCGCGACATGTAATGCTGTCCAGGAAACTCTCCAAAAACTCTAGGAGGCTTAGAATACAGTGAGGTTTGTGAAAAGCATCAAATTTGGAAATTCTTTGTAAAACCGCAGCATACGACACTAAATGAGACGCCAAAGAATGTTTGAGATATGATATCACCAGTTGGTTGGCTCCACATCCCACCATTGCTTGTTGTAGAATGCAATCTGCCAGGTTGTACAGGTCTCCGCTCACACCTCTTGGCAGTATCGTCTTGATGTTGATGCCCCACTGAATATCTGTCCATCGTTCTCGCCAAGCCTTGAGGATCAAAGCTTTGAGTGAACTGGTTTTGCTGGTGATTTTCGAGGCGTCCATAGTCATTGTGGTTATTTCATGAAAACACTCGCGGGTGATGAGTTTAATTATTGGATTATCTTTTTGTGATACATATTTACGATTACAAGTCAAAATTTATATTTTTCTTGTAAATAATAGATATTACAAAAAAAGTAGAACAAATACGACGGAACAAGATCTCCGCCGTCCACAATCAATCACATACATTTTAGCTTTTTTTTTACTTTTTTGACATCCATCTCCAGCCATTGGGCTGTTTTAAGATTACCATGCCGTTACCGTCCACGATATTATCGAGGACGTCCATGATTTTATCTTCCACGTCTACTGATAACGCTTTTATAATTTGACTTAAAATTGACTTATTATCGTTGCCGTGGCACACCTAGGCCATGTCAAATCGTCACGGCAAAGTTGAGAATGTAGTGGTAGTGTGTCTTCTTCTAAGTAGTATTCCTCATTGCTAAGGGTTATGATCATTCTTCACTAGAATTGGAATTAATCACATAGAACAACTCTCGTGGCATATTTAATGGGGTGGTTTGCCATTCCTTCATTCATTGCCTTCTCTATAAATAATAAGTGGTAGTGTGTACAAGAATATTAAAGATGTGTGAGTGACGTCGTCGCCCTCGCGCCTCCCGCCCCGCTTCCCACCTACTGAAAGATAAATTATAATAGCGTTATCCGTTGACGTAGATGTTAAAATCGTGGACGATACTATCGTGGACGGTAACGGCACGGTAATCTTAAAAGAACCCTTTCCATGTTCATTCTTTATGGTTTGTTAGATTTTTAATATTTTATACGGCTCTAGGTGCAAGGTATTTCAGTAGTTTTTTTAAGCATTGCTCACAGCTAAGGCTGGTTTACACTTGGTCAAGTATGTGCAGTGGCGAGTGCCTGGCAGTATGCACTCACTTCGCCATTATACTTGACCAAGTGTAAACCCGACCTGAGCGACCAAAGCGTTTGCAAAGCGGGAGCGTCAGTCGCGCGGCAGACGCTGCTCTTATTTATATATAGTCACATGTACACCTACGCGTCGGCGACGCGGGAAGGTAACGTCAGCAAAGAGGGACAGGCGCGACTTGGGTGCGACCACATGTTCTATGAAACAGATGGGACACTAAAGAGTGAGAGAGTAAGAGAGTTATACATGTAACATTGTGTGGAAAATTTTGATAATGCTTAAACCGTTTCAGCAGTCCATCAATCTCGAAAATGCCCGAAATCAGAATTAAAATTCTACAAATTGTTTACTATAGTATAGTAATAAATGGAAAATATTAAAGTTAAAATATTCTTCAAGCGTATAGAAATTTCTTAAGTTGATGGCTTTTAATGTTAATGCCTTATTAAAGTTATTATAATAAAAATAAACTAAGGTTGCGGTCAATAACTTTTAATAATTACCAGACAAAGAGTAATAATTACATAAGCCGGTTCTGAAATACAACATTGATAATTCATCTGACAGTTCAAGTTGTGTTATGGAACTGGACAATCGAATAATATTTCAACAGTCAGTGAAAGATATTTTTTTTAAATATCTGAGTTGATTACTGTTACTGTCAGATTGACAGTTATGTATGCGTTGACATTTGATTTATTTACGTTAACGAGTTTGTAGACCTTCCATAACTCTTTTGTTTAACTACGCATAAACCTTAACCCGAAAATAATTGTCGGATTAAGCGAAACTGGTTACAGGCGTACCCTAAATGAAATGACATTTCTAGGCTGATGGCCATTGTTACCAAGCCTCACCTAATAAATTTAAAAAAAATAACGTTTCAACTTGAAAAAAAATATTGTTTTGTTTGTTTATGTGTGTGGTGGTTTTTTAGGTTAGGTTTTTGTTAAAGCAAGTGTTCTAACATGAGTTTTCCGGGATACAAAGATGAAATTGACGAAGGTCACACAGTTATATTGTATCTTAGTAATAACCTTAATGCAATAGACGTGCGGCGAGAAATAAAGAATAAAAAAGGTGATTTGGTAGAGAATGTGTATCAAACACCTTTCGGTGCTCTAAAGGTCAAAAATCTCATTGGAGCTGAGTATGGAAGCCGAGTAAGTAATCATCAAATAAAAGACATACCTTCAGGTGTATCCTGACTTCTACAATGTATTGTACATCATTCTGTCCATCCCTCTGTGGCCACTTTACGTTTAATGTTCAATACCTACTAACATGTGTTGACCTTAAAATTATTATTTGTTTATTTGTACAACAAGTATTATTTGTACAACCATTTAGCTACAACACAGTTTAATACAATTATAATGTATAAAAAGTTAATAAGATATAAATATAATACTTTTAACTTTATTACTGGTACACTGGAATTGAGGTTGGGGTGTTGCTAAGGGGGTACTGAGGTGTTAGAAAAATCGTGACTTGTTAAAAGATTAACAGTGTCACAGAAACCTAGAGGATGCGAAACAGACTCGATATAGTAGTTTATGTTAGGTTGCATTATGACAACCACGGAAAGAGCCCTGTGAAGGGCTCCTTCGACTTGTCTTTGCGCCCCCTTAACGACACTTTGACATATTGATTTCATGTAATATATTGTACTTATTTATAATTTACAAATAGGTGGAGCTGTCAAAAGGCTGGGGACATGTATTGCAGCCTACTCCTGAACTATGGTCATTAACCCTGCCTCACCGCACACAAATTATCTACACACCAGACATCAGTATGATACTATTGCAACTTGACTTAGTACCTGGATGTGTTGTTGTTGAAGCAGGTAACAAATAATTTACTTTCCTTAACTTTAAATGTGAATATCAAAGAACACAATCTGTTTTAATACCTCTTAACTCTATATATTGTGTTAGCATCATTAACTCCTTATTATTTGTTGGGTTTGCTTTATAAACTAGATAAAAATTATAAATTGAAGTGTTTTAAATCTTTTATAAGTTGTTTGTTTCTTATTAACTTATTCAATACAGGAACTGGCAGTGGCTCTCTAACTCATGCCCTCATACGTCGGATACGTCCCCATGGTCATGTTTATACGTTTGACTTCCATGAACATAGAGCCAATGTTGCCCGAGAAGAGTTTGAGGCACATGGGCTAGCTGAATCTGTCACTGTAAGTATATGAAATCACAGGAAAGGATAAGGCCTAGCTCAAGTAAAGCACATCTTACAAAAACCTGTTTAAAATGTTCTTATGTTAAAAATACTATGCACACATAAGCTTCCTAGTAAGAATATGTAGTGTAGTGGAATAGTGGACTATAGAATGAAAGTCGCGATTACCTTGTAGGCTTCTTTATTGTGATCTTTTTTTCCTTTTGAACCAACTGGATTATTTCTGGATTTCAACTGTGTTTTCACGGCGAAAATGCGCTACTTATATCCCCCATAGCGGTGTAGCAACTAGTGAAATAGAGGGGGTCATTGCTTGTTTTCCTCTAATATCATTACTTTGGAATTTTCTAGAAATATTTCCCATACAACTCGATGCGTGCTACAGAGAGGTGTCGTGTGACACACTCTGAAGGGATATAAATTCCGTGAAAACATAGTTTCACAAACTTTTTACCTACTTAGCTCTAATATTCATACACAATGAACCTTTTCTCATTATCTTACGTTGCCAATTGCTAAGTAAGTACACAACAATTCAAATTCTTTATTCAAAAACTTAATCTACTATGTACAAAACTTATTCTAACATATTTTAACTTCTTCTAAGTTCGCCATCGGTGACATTTTGAAAGTACACTTCCTTCGCTCTCCTACCAGACAGCAAAAAATATAGGAAAAGGACCCCTGTTTATAAATCCTATCACTGGGCGTGAATAATAATTATAATGCTATTTTTAATATTCTATTGTATGTGATTTTTTTTAATTATAATATTTGAGATTTTCCTAGATGTATCTAGATTTAATTATGGCCAAAAACTAGACTTTCTTAATTATCGATTTTCACATAGAATTACAAAAAAGTTATTTTTTACATACATCCTTTACACTATGTCCTTTGCGGGGTAGGCAGAGAAAACGGAGCGCCACGAATCTTTTATTTGTGTTTGCTTATTAAAAAATTGAAAGTATTTTTTACTTTGTAGATACGTTTGAGGAAATTAATAATTAGGTATACTTATAGATTGCCTTTTATTAATAAATCTGAAATGTATCGCAATATGAATGTTTTATAAGATAGGTCATAATTGTTAGATCAATTACCTTATTTTGAATTGTTTATACATGGTGACTGGTTGAACGAAATAAATATTCAACTAGAGGAATGACTAGCTGATGGGTGTCAATACCACGATATTTTTTCCTATTGAATTCTTTATTTATACTTATATTGCGCGGCTCTTGTGCTTGCGTGAGAGTTCGCGTAGAACATTTTAACACTCCTGTACCGAAAACACTACCCTATAATTTGTCATGAAGGGACGAACGGGAGACATTTTTTTCTTTCATCCGTGATAATTTTAGAGTCTTGTGGTGGAATACGTACAAGTTCTTAATGTCGATTCTTCCCGTCCGCCGCACTGACCGTGCACTCATAAGTTTCTCATGGTTCAGAAGCACAAAACTTAGTTTATTCCTATTATTTTAGGCTCAAACCAGAGATGTTCTACAAGATGGTTTTGGAGAGGCCCTCAATGGAAAAGCCGATGCAGTATTTTTGGACCTACCGAGTCCATGGGTTGGTGTAGCTCACGCAGTATCCGTCATGAAGAAACAAGGTATTTACGTGAAATTACTTTTAAAACTGTCATGGTTGTTTTATGTTTATCGATTTTGGTGAACGTATCTAACCAGCCTTATTATTTAACATTATTTGCATTTGGTTTGACTGGTAGATTTATTAGTGATGTAGACCTAAATATTCGATATAAATGAGATTGTATGACCCAGACGCGGTCAACTGTGCGATATCTGTAATACTTTGATTTTAATTTTAACTATTTAATTGCATTTGAGGGTTTTAGCGTTTGTTGTTATCAATTAAGCGACTATTGACTGATATCTATATAAATATTTATAACGCTTTAGACTAAAACCGCCAATGTAAACCCTCCCTTATGTCTCGTTACAATAGTTATACAGAATACCATTTATAATGCTCAGTGGTTTAGTTAGATCTAGATAAGCTATCGTTAGGTTAGCAGGAAACGTAGGAGATCCTTATAAATCGACAATACAGATAGTGATCTCATTACTCGGTGTCGATTATTCAGATCCCCTTGTAAATTATTCGTTCCTATTCATGAACAAGTTGGTGCCGAACTAGATAACGCATTTAGAATCGATTCATCGATTTGAAAGTAGTTAAAACTCCTGTCATTGCGTAGGGTTGCCGGTATATAATAAGTATATTTTTTTAATTATAAATTATTTATCCCCACTTATTAACATTTTCTTACCCACTATACTGTATCAGGGTCAGGTAAAACGCATCACTCCTGAAAGTATCCAACCCAAAACTAAAATAACTTTCAACTAACTTCCAACTTCAAGAAGTTATGCATGAAGATTCATAGAAATTTTGAGCATTGTCCAGATATGATCAGAAACTCACTTCAGCACTGTATACTCTGTTCAAAGACATGACTGCATTCGCAATCAGTCACGATGATTGGCAGCAGCTCGCGGGTGACAGAGATGCACGGAGGAAACGTATTCGAGAGGGATATCAGGAACACGATGCAAAGTGGTTCGAAATACTGGCGGCCAGGAGAGCAAACAAAGACCGAGAGATCACTCACCTACCCGGCGCACCACTCGCTTGCCGCGCGTGCGGGCGTGTATTCCGCTCCCAAATAGGTTTATTTAGCCACGAAAAGCGATGCCTTCGCGACGCTGCTTAAATCGTCTGCAATAGACGTAACAGGCCTATGATTCTCTGTTCGGAGCAGAAGAGTTGCCACCCCTAAATTCATTTGCCTAATTGGCACCGGTGCCTACTCGTTATAAACGACCGATACGCATCAGAGCGATCGTGCCCGGTCACCGGCGACAAACGACACAAAACAGCTGTTAGTTATCCTTGAAAGTACCTACTCTTATCAACTTTATTGTTATAAGTGGCATTTAGGATTCAAATCAAAATTAGCTGTAACAGCTGTTATTTCTTAGGGAATCGGCCTGGTGCGATTCGGGGCTCGCCATATCTGTAGGGATCCGTACTTTATAAGTTTATTTGTAAGTATTGAGCGAAAAAAACTTGCATTGTTTAACTCACAACTTACAAGCTATTATAGATGTTAAGTTTTAGTTTTTGTTCTCCAAATATAATATGGCTAATATTCTAGGCAATTTTTCAGTTCCTAGATAATACTGTTCATGAGATAGACCTGGTAACAAAAGTTGTTTAAAATTGACATTTTGACGGATCATGGTACGGGCGGGTACGTCGTTATTTATCTACGAAAAAAATATAAAAAAAATATTCTTACTCTACAGATGAGCTCTAAACTACTATCGTTGTCTCCCCGCGACTTCCTCTTAGATAACCAAGTTTGTAACTGGTTTATCTACAAGGGAAAATATTTCTTCATAGATAAACGGGTTTTGTACGAAGAATTATTTTTCCTTATAGAAAACCGTGGTTTCCTACGAAGACAAAAATAATCCTTATAGATAACCGGGTTATCTAGGAATTGTTTTTCTTTTAACATAATCGTTAGCATTTTTGATTGCCGACTTGGAAACCCTCCAGCTGAGCAAATGAACCCAAATAAGGGGTAACTATTGTTCACCGTTGAGGAGTTTCACGGACTACATCACAGGCGCATGAGGCCATAACCATGGAATACATATCGACGGTTATAATTTCAAATGTCGTAAGGGACATTTAGTCGTATGTCCCTTGAAATTATAACCGTCGATTTACAGAAGGTCCACTGAATACAAACGCGCGAAATTGGGTCACGCACACGCGGGCTCTTCGTACAGGCAATCTCAGGGTGAATCAAAGGAATTTAATCGCGAGTTGCACGCGCTGTGGGCGTGCTCGAGGATAGATTTTTTCGTTTATTTTTTTTGAAACGGGTTCGGTAAGTACTTCGGGACCGGGATCAGGATCAGGCTCGGGATATCGTAATCGGGACCGGGACCGCGAGCGGAGTCGGGATTGGGACCGTTAGGTAAATATCTAAAATATGAAAATACTCGAAATTGCCTGAAAATACCATAAAATATGAAAAGCAGTTTCCAAATGAGTGATTTCATGGTTCTGTGAAGGAGTCCGAACTCTTCAACGGTGAACAGTACATAGATATCCCATGTTAGGACTTATTTGCTTAGCTGGAGAATTTCCATGACAGCAACCAAAAATTAAACGGTTATGTGAAAGGAAACACAATTCTTCTTAGATAACCCAGTTATCTATCAGTGTTATTTTTTTCTTCATATGAAACCACGGTTTTCTATAAGGAAAAACAAGTCTACGTATAAAACCCGGTTATCTATGAAGAAATATTTTTCCTTGTAGATAACCAGTTAACAAACTTGGTTACTTGGTTATCTACGAGGAAGTCGCCAACATCCCACACGAAGGGCTACGAAAATATATTTTTTTATCTACTCCCTCCCTATTCTCTACGGAGTAGATAAAAAATATATACTCCATTATTACTTACTTACTCCGCTGGCGCAGCGACCCGAAGTGGATCTTGGCCTCCGATACCAAAGAGCGCCATCGCTCTCTCTCCTGCGCAGTCTCGAGCCAGTCAGGCGCCCGGAGCTCCCGCAGATCCTTCTCCACTTCATCGCGCCAGCGGTATCTGGGACGTCCGACCGGACGTCGTCCGTTAGGGCGTCCCACATTTACTGCCCGATCCTCCCCCATCCTAGTGATGTGTCCGAGCCATCGGAGCCGAGCCGCTTTCGTCTCTCCTATTATGTTCGGCTCGTTCACCATCTCTTCCATCTCCATATTCTTTCTCATCCTCCACCCTCCATCTTCCTTCTTGGCTGGTCCCAGAATCTTCCTCAATATCCTCCTCTCGGTCACCAAGAGTCTGTTTTCTTCCTTTAAGGTTAGTGTCCAAATCTCGCATCCATACATCAAGATCGGTCTGATGACAGTTTTGTAGATCCGGATCTTGGTATTTCTGCTCAGTAACTTGGACACCAGAGCCTTGTGCAGGGCTGCGGCGCATCTCAAGGCGTTTTGAGTTCGGATATTGATTTCCTCTTCTCTTGTGTTGGTATCGGTTACTGTACATCCAAGGTATTTGAATTTCTCCACACCTTTATATGTCGTCTCCCCCACCACTAGGTCTTCGCGTTTTTCTTTGACGTTCTTGTATCGTTTCATGTGTAATGAAACGATACAAGAACGTCAAAGAAAAACGCGAAGATACACATGAAACGATACTCCATTATTATAAAAATAAAATAAAATTTTACAAAAATTAAAATTGATTTTCGGATTTGGGTCAAGGGAATACATATTACGTGTGAAGTTTGTAACTTATTCCGTTTAGGCGATAGACCCACGTGACAAACCGAGGGATGGACGGACTAGACACACTTATGCACTAAACTATGCGAACGAATCACCATAACCAGCAAAGTACATCGATACTGACTCGCCCGCGCCGTGTACACCCGACTCTTATAGTGTAAAGATGAAAAATTATTGACTATTATATAGTTTTGTCAATCATCCATTACTGAGGGATTGAAATTTTCGACTTTCGACATACAAAACAAGGTTCAAATCGGAAGATTTTCTTCTTAATTGCATTTCACTTGACGTTCCTTATTGTTATAGTTCCGTATCTATACAACAATAGTCATTAAAATACGAGTATATACAACATATTATGTGTCATAAATTACAAGTACCTATTATAACGGTTCATTATACCTTTCCATGGTTAAACGTCTTTGGAAAGAGCCCTTTATTTTGCTAGATTAGTCTCATGACCGTATCATTAATCGGATATAACGACTTTCCTACGTTATTACGTGGTCTATAGCAGATAATACTCTTAATCGGAATCTTTATAGCATTATAGTAACATATAATAGGTAAGTACATCACCAATTTTATATTGCACATTCAAATATATACGTATATGTACACCTTTTTATTTGGCCTAGTCTCAGTAGTCCGATGGTTTAGTCCGACGATCAGACTGATGAGACTTTGTGCGTTAAAGTGTAAATGAATAAATAAATATATGGTGTTGGCAAATTGGCATAATAATTATAGTTGACGTAGGTACGTAGTTCAATTGCAACATATCGCATCATACGGGCACCGATTCTGGGGTGCAATTCGCTAAAATAAAAATATCGCTTACCGAATCGTCACCGTTACTCTTACACGATGTAGGTATATGAGTGAGAGTCACAGTTTCATTTAGTTGTAACTTTCGGTTTGGTGGCCTCGCCGGAATCGATGCCACTATATACTTTTTGTTATATATTCGTTCACATCACAAGTGGTCAATTTCAAATCATTTCTTGCATGTCACAAGAACATTACATACTTATAAACTAAGTAAAACATTGCTCATTCAAGTCGTGGATCTTGTGACGCCCCGTAGGAGCATGGAAATTTGATTAGAGAACATTACATCTTATTCTAAATAAAATTTAAATAACATAACATTGAATGAATGAATACTCTTTATTGCACAAAATTAGTATGATACAATGCGTACAAAACGATTAATACAATCTAGGCGGTCTTATCGCTAAAAGCTATATCTATATATATTTTGGTGGAAAAAGGTAGGTTGTGCACCGTTTACAATTATATATATATAATATATATATATAAATAAATACGAGTATATTAACATTACAATTACGGTATCTATAATGCATACAGTATTATATATAACATAATATATTATATATTTTTCTACGCCCAATTCGTAATTTGTTCATTAAGAAACCACAATCAATAACATAATTCATTCGTTCGTTCGTTCATTCGTCATGGTCGCCTGAAAATAGTGTTTTAATAAAATATTAAATAACAGTTTTCGATTGTAATATGTAAATTCTTCTTTGTTATATTCAACAGGCTTAAAAACCAAGAAATATTTGTGTTATCTTTACTCTATTGCGATTATTATAGTTTGGAATTTCAAAATTGTACTTGTTAATCTAAATATTTATCAATACATCCATGACTAACGAACGAACACTTTTCATTTCGAAGTCAAAATTCTGTACCCATATTTATCACACGTCGGCCGTTGTCCAAATATGTCCTATTAATAAATGGTCAGCCGAGTCTGTATGATGGCTCGAGAGGTAACAATGGGTATAACAAATGCATGAGAAATGCTTGGACCATTCTCTTTGTACATCCTGCACTAATGCCGTAGACATTCATCCTCTGCAGACTCTGTTGGTTGTTCCAGCGAGAACCTTTCCAAATACATACGAGTACATACATAACTGTCACGTCCATAATCCCCGAGGGGGTAGACAGAGGAACCACCAAATTGCTTTCATAATTCATGTAAAATATACTTATGTAATTGTATTTGTATCTCACAAGCGTGTTTATGGTAGGTGGGCAGGCGAATGGATGGGCAAGCTTTTTTAATGGATGTGGAAGGGCTTTTTTTTAAAAAAAAATTGACTACTAAACCCGCATTTGACCTCGATCTCGCCTGATGGTAAGCGACGATGAGGTCGACGATGGAGCATACGGGTCCAGTAAATGCCTATTAACTCTGGCCTTGAAGATCCCAAGGTTGTAGGTTTCGGGAAATACGGACGCCGGCAGGCTGGCGTTGAAATGGCCCCGCCATAGCTTGCTTTCAACTTGTAATAAATGTTATTGTATTCCTAATTGTAATTACATAAATAAAACATGTGACGGTACACTCGACACAATGTAGGTAATAACTCAAAAAAATATACTAGCATCAGAAATGCACACCTAATAAATAAAATGAATTAATATCTCGTAAATTAAAAAAAATCATTAAACCCACGACTTACCGTTTATAAAATCCACTATATTTCTGGTTATCATTAGATCCACAAGGTTCCTGGTGTATGATGTTTTGGATAATTTGTAACGTAAATTATCCAGATACTGTCCGGAAAGGCGGTTTTAATGTAAACCTTTGCCTAACAACCAAATCAAACCAACAAATAAATTACCTACTTTGAGTTTGTGTTAGGAAATGTTCTAGAGATCCTCTCCTATCATCAAAAACAGTTCACATCTTGTAAACCAATTTTGATCAGACATGGCTAAGAAACATTTCAACAAAATAAAATTTCAAAAGAAAAAACCACATCTAAATTGGATACATTGGTTGTTGAGATATGATGCCACAGATAAACAGACATAAAGACAGACAACCCGACATATGCGTCAAACTTATAATTATAACCCTCCTTCCTTTTGGTTGCGGGTTAAAAGTATGAAAATTCCTATAATTCCTACTGTGACATCAGAATTAATTTCAATGAAGTCACTTCTAGGTTTTTAATTTTGTTGTATCTTTATAATATTTATTTATGAGACACCAAATAAATCCAATTTCCAGGCTACTAACAAATGTACAACAGCAAAACATGACATAACTCTAATTCTAAAACATGACATATCAAACCTCCAACCATGGTGGTCTATCTGGGGAACGAACGAAAGTCTAATAAGACAGCCACTTAGCTCAACTGTCTACTGGGACGTTATCTTTAAGTGAAAAATAGTGCCCTTTGTGCATCTGCCAGAAAGCCCTAGACCTACACTGCACGATGGCACCGGGGACTTAGAAAGTCTTGATATCATTTATAGTAATACCTATTAGGTATTTTAAATGTTTCACTGGCACTGTATGCTAATACGTGTATTAATTTTAAATACGGATTAATTATATTACAATCACGGTATAGTTTGTAGTGATATCTCGCTAGCCATCGCGCAGAGGGCAGACCCAAACATACTTTCGACAGCTGACAATATTATCGCCCAGTGCTGCCAGCTCTCGCGTGTCATTCTACTCAAAACAGCGTCGCCGCCGGCGCACGCGTGCCACAAAACACTCGATTAGTCTCTATCTAGCATCTTAACGAAGCATTTAATTTGATTAGCGTTAACGCTGCCCACTTGATTAATGGTGCTTAGAAGTGAACGTGTATATTTACTAATAGGTTATAAAGGTTTAGGTTACACCGTGACCTTATTGGCGGGGGATTGAGTTATTGGTTGTCATTAATGCAAGGAGCATTTGACACCGTCGAAGGTTTCCGAAATTCGTTCGACCTTTTACATATTAAAACTAGTTACGTATTAAGTAAATCTTATACAATTAATAAATTACAAATTGCCTCGGACAGGTGGATGGCGAGCGTTTTCCCTTTTTTAACTTTATCTCTTTAAAAATAAAGTACCTACGATCAAATTCTGTATCGTCTACAGAATAGATTTTATGTGGGTTCAAATCACTGTAACAACTACACTTATCATAGAATTACCTACCTATGCAAATGCTATAATGCGATGATGAGATTAAAATCTGATATCCTTGTTCCTCACTTACCATGTCTTATAAGACTTATTGCCTTGAGCATTACTTACCCAAAAAACCCTGACAAACGATACAAACATACCTTGTTAACCTGTCAGTTCTTTATAGGAATTATATTTACATGAAGAATAGTCATAAATAGCAAATAGCTTTTAATAAAACACGTTTCTAATTAAGTTTGAACATAAGTTGTTATATTAATAAGCTTATTAAATTTTACAATGCAGTAAATTTACGTTGGTAAATAGTTTCGCCACTAAATCATAACGCAGTCAATTAAGATAAAGTGTAGAGAGTGACGGTAATGGACAATAGACCACATGACTAATCCAGCGTTTTGTTTGGCTAACTGAATTACAATTAGGCCGGCTGTAGTAGACAGAATTCCTGCCTATTAATATTAAATACATTGAATGGTATTCTATTAATATTAAATTCTCCGATCGTAACTAGCATACTGTTATAATGACTGCTATAGTCATGGCAATCTGCAAAATTGTGAAATATTGAAAATGTATGTCTGTTTCATCGTTAGCCTATTTTACGGGCCTTTCCTCATTTCTTAAGCCTTAGAAAACTTCCTCATGCATGCAGGTTTCCTCACTATGTTTACGAAAATTGATAATTTCTTTCCTAGAATTCAGTTTTTGACTGGCTTTGTATGTGAGTGAACTTGTGTCGAATCACCGTGACGAAAATATGTACTTTCAGAATACAACTAGATCTTGAACTATTTAACCTATCGAAATGGAAGTTGTGCGATTGGATAGAGTCATTCGGCGCCGTTCTAACGATACCTAACAATAACTAAAGCATTGTTTTCCCGCTTCGCTACAGCTTGCCGAAGTGGGTCACTTTTTTGGCCAAAAAAATTTACCAACTTATATTAAAGTCTCTATAACTAGACCTCCAAATGTCAAACTCACCTGCACGTGGTGCATCCTGCCGATTAACGAACGAGTCCCTGGCGACCGACTAGTGGCGGTATAACCAGTCAAATTTTGGCTGGGTCAAAATACCAGAAGCACGATGACGGGCAGCAGCGTCATCGGGGCAAGCGACCCGGCTACTGCGATCGCCAACCCGCAGGCCTAGCGTGGCGATTATGGCATCACCTCCTATGGACAGCGCAAGCTAAATGGCGCGCCCTGGGAGAGGCCTATGTCCAGCAGTGGACTAGAATAGGCTGCTGATGATGATGATAACTTTAGAACTATTATAGATATCGAAACACTTGAAACTTTGTTGTGATGAGTTTGAACTACGCTACTTAAAACCAGGTCTCACTTCGCATCTGGTTTCAATAGTTGAAAATAATTGACAAGTTTCATCAGTTGTGACCTCATGCCTCGCATAATATGCCGTGATATAAAAAGGCAGCGCAGCCGAATTCGACAAACACCCATTTCTAACGCAGAGCGACAGAGCATCTATCGTTTGCGACAAAAATCGCAACAATCAGGCAACTACGAGCAAACTGACGGCTCTTCGCGTGTTGATCCAATGTTGGAGTTGCAGAATAGATTCCATGTTTCGGCAGATCCCTTCTGCCAGCAAGTTATTTTGTAAGTTATAGATATACAAAATTGTGTTTACTTGCTTTTGAAAGTAGAATAACTTCGCGTTATACTTACGTCTATGTTACAACGTATATGTTAGCTACATAGGCTACTTGAGTCGCAACATTACTGAAACTGGTCTTGAATGTAGATCAAAGCACAATGTCAATAGCTGCAAACTTGGCGAGCTTTACTGAGCACACAGGCTGTATGTATTACTAAATATATGCCCTAGGTTACATATAATTGCCGTTTCAACTTACATATAATTGCCGTTTTAACTACGTTACGAGTAACATTAAGACGAGTAGTTTATTGCTATATTATTTTCTTTAGCTTTGTTTTTGGGACCAAGTACAATTAAAACAATTCTAACTTGGTTTTTGGTCCTAGTCTTCCTATTGTAATGATAAAAATGTAATTCTTATTAAACCTTCTTATCCGTACACCTTATAGCTTTTACGGATCCATACCCCGAAAGCATGTAAGTAGGCATGTATCTGTGACGGAAATATGACTATTTAGCAGATTGTAATTTATTGTGTTGTATTTGTTTGGACAATAACTCTTGGATTCAGTTTTATTATTTTTAATATATAATATTTTTGACATGAAATTTAAATTTTAAAAAATGAAATTTAAATTTCATTTTTATAACGTGTTTATAATGTAGCTAAGATTGACACTAAAAGAGTTTTAATTATTATTTTTTGGCATGTTTATTTTATTGTATTCAAACACAATTTATGATTGTTTATGAATAAATGATATGATATGACATGCAAACGTAGCCTTATGATTTTTCCTAAGCATGTTCCCCTGCTACTTGATTCCCGCGTGGCAGTCTAGTAAATTGTTTAGTTTAATACGGTATAAAATTAATACAGACATTAGGCCTGCCGCCTTTCTATGACCTCTTACCTTGACTCGCCGCGCCCTGCGGCGCGCGCATACCGTAGCACACGTCACTGCCCAACAAATGATATACAGGATGTTAGTGCCTGTACGCAGTGTAAAGGATGGAAAGATCCGTAATTATAACACCATTACCGAAAAATATACAGATTTACTAAAAAAAAAACTTGTCTTAGGCCTTGATTACACGCGTCTGATTCCAGCCCCGGTTCGGTTCGCTACAACCAATTAGATGCGTTCCGCCCTCCCCCACTTGAAATCAGCACTTCGTGATTGGATACAGTTGAACTGAACCGGACACGTGTAGTCCAGGCCTTACCATACAAATCTATGATCAATACTTGATAGGCCGTCCATTATGTATTGATAATTGCATTTTTGAATGATTTCTTTTAGTCATTATAAAGTTACTTTTTAAAATTTTGTACATATTCATGCATTGTTTTCTAACATTAACATCCTGTATATTTTATATTTGTTAAATAAAAACTACCTGACTTGTGCATGAGTCACTCCACTGTAAGACTACTTGACATAATGTAAAGTTAGAGATATGCGAGGTAAGCTCAAACATATCAAGGCTGCTAAAGATCTTGCTCGGAATGCCTCTTGCCTCATGTATCGTCGAAAGCTACGAAACAATGCAAATTGTTGGATTGTGATGTTTTATCTAGGAGGGGTTTAGTTACCGAACTGCACAAACAACATGTTATATCGAGTTAACAAAAAACAACAAACAAAAACAAGTAAACAGTAAACAACTCAAAGGAAACAGACTAGCCTAGTCCAGTTGAATATTATTATGTCCATTAAAAATAATAAATCAGTTTTTAATCAAACTTCATTAGTGTAGTTATTTGTATTTTGTGATCTAACCCGGGTCACGTTGAAATGATTTAGTTTCAATATGCGCAGACGTCGCCGTGAATGCGCCTGTCGACCGCTAGTAATTTATACCTATTGCCGCTTGTTTATTATTGTGCTGCTTGTGTTATAAACTTCGCTTTTGCCTGGGAATTTATTTTACTGCTAAACAGTTAATGAAATATAGGTTTTTTATTGCTAAAATATTGGCGAAACCCACTCGTTTTAATTGATTGTACTTAACTAAATTAACAACATCATTAAAATCTACACCGAAAGGTTTGGATCCGCAAATAGACGTGAGCTCAATAAATGTAAAACACTTTGTCAGCGATCACCGAGTAAAATACATCGCTTGAATGAAATGTTTACGAGGTACTGTAGGTACAATCGTAAAATGAACTAAAAGCGTAAATTTTCTAATAATCATTTGTAAAGTAAAGTAAAAGTAAAATACACTTAATTACACAAATAGAAAACAATAAACAAAAGATAGAAAAGGAAATAGTGAAGTACAATTTAGGCGGCTTTATCGTTAAGAGCGATCTCTTCTAGACAACCTTCGGGCAAAGAAAATGAGTGTGTGTTTTGTGTACTAACTTAAATTTTAAAAACAATTATTCTGTCCAAACTCGTTATTACAAATTGAAGTGGTTGCGTGATGTGATGATTACAAAAAGTTTTATTAAATATTCCGAACTAATGTTTCCTATTAAAATCATTTATGTTAGCAATTAATACGCGTTATAAATGTTTGAAAACAATTCAGAATCGCTCCTTGGGGCGATGGCTGCTCTCGCTGTGCTGAGTGCTTCACTATGGCAAATGGTCTGAGGCACGCTATGTCGTAGCCGTAGTGGGTACGAATTATTACGGATTTGTATGGGAACTAGGAAGTTAGTCAAACATAACAGCCCGTGTTATTCACTTGTTGTACAGGGTGACTCATTCCAGACTTTAAACTTAATTTTTTTAGTAAAAGACAGCTGATTTTAAAAAAAATGAATAGGAAATTAGAAAACGCAAATTCGGATTTTAATTATGAAAAATGACATCTTCGGGATGTCCTCCTGGTCGGCTTGAACGCTCCTGCCAGCTAAGGTGCTTATTCCCCATCGTAGGCTGCACAACTGTGGTGAAATCGTTATCGTGTCGTCATTGTGGATTCATCAAATCGGGTTCATGTCGTGAATTACTGGGAAACCAATAACGACAATTCCGCCGATTTACGTACTCTTCAAGTTGAAAATGTTCCTCATCGCTAAAGAAAACCTCGTCTATACCTTTATCCGGTCCAAAATTCTCTAACATTTGTTCACAGTCATTTTTCCGTTTGATATGGTCGTCAGGTTTAATTTTTTTAATAAATTGAATCTTGTAAGGAAGGAACTTGAGGTGATTACGAAACTCTCTCCCAGCTTGAGTGTACGAAGAGCCGACTCTAAGCTAGACTACTAACTCGTACGCACGGTGCGCCTCAGCCATCTGGGCTATAGTGACAAAAATCCGAAAATCTGAGCCATCGAATATTGCCAGCATCCCCTTCCTAATCCTATCACGTGCGGACTATTTAATATAATAAATTTAAAAAACTCGTGAGTCACACTGTACAATCTTATTGGGTTAGTCTTTATTAGCTTTCTAGATCGAAATCGACTATCCTTTTATAATTTCAAGCATCTTACTATCTATACCAATAGCAGAATTTAATGTAGAATCTCCCATTTCACAAAACATCCTGCAGACACTGAAAGTCCCGTTAGCATATTAATGTCTTTTTCGCATAAAGGCACGTTCGCAAAATAAAGTCTCATTGATGCCGACTGAATCATATTAATAGAGGACAAGTTTTACGAAAAGGACGTTTGCATCCGCGATATATTTTGCAAATGGGAAGTTTTGCGTCTAAACATTGTGTATTTAACCTTGCACAAATTCCTATTTCTGAACTTAGATGGACAACTTCCCTAAAGGGTTAATTATACCAATCCAGAATCCCGCTAAAGGCGAGTGACGCGATTGCTATCTCGTGAATGCGTGCGACCATCGATTTAAGTAAGTAATTTGAGCAATAATTCCCTATTGAACTGTAACCACGGCGGAGTTAAATGAGTTTATATCCGTTCCTGGTTAGTTTATAGCAAGTCGGTCTTGATACCTTATAATTGACTTGTGGTATAACAATTTGGAAAATAATGTCGATCTCAATTTACTATGGGGATAGCTTTAACTTAATTTAAAGGTACTTACTTATACTAAGTATATTCGTAACCTAGCATAATGTGAAAATCGCATAATGTAACTAACAGAATGTCCAATTTTATGTTGCCAGTCCCCAAAACTAGCCTCCAAGCTGAAACAAAACCATAACCTAATCAGACCCAAGAATTGCCTAGATTTAGTAATCGCGATGGGTATTGGTCTGAGCATGAAAAATTAGACTCCCTCCCCAAGGTGGCGCGGCGGGCGTTCGTTCCTTCATGGGTCTGAGGAATAAACTAACCATTCTCGACTCGATGGTCAATTGAGGACGTTCTCGCATTGTGCGCCTTCCGTACAAGGAGTCCAGAACCTCGGAGGTACTTGGAGGTACTTTTGGGTCCGAAGATTGGGGTCTAATTTGCGTATTATCTCTGAACCCAGAACACAGGGAATCCTAGGAAAAAAATGAAGTTGAATGAAGTCATACTCAAATGTGACCCATGATTTTCATAATTTTCGCCATATTTGGCGAAGTAACAATATAGCGCCTGTTAGCGCCTTTGTACGGTATGGCGGCTGCCTCGTGGATGATCCGCGGCAGACCACGCAAACCAGCTCCAACATAAAATTGTGGGGAAAACAGTGGATTGTAGAAATGTATGTCGCAGACTGTCTGGAGATGAGAGAAACCACTGTTATCACTGCATTCGCCGTATATTTTTAACTATTTAAACAGAGCAAAATATAAGGGCACCGGCACACGATAGGAATGATAGATGACAACTACAACTGACATTTGAACCCAGTGTTACAATGACAAATTAAAAAATACTTTATGTTGCCAACACTTTAATCCATCCTGTTCCTGTAACCGGGACGCGTATCTAACGTCACATAATAACACGTCCGCGCTGCTCGCCGACCGTCGTCGCGCGACTAATCAATTGGCGCGACGCGTGATGTCTTCATCAGCCGCCCGGGGGCGGAACGCCCTGCGCTTGCGCACCTAACCTCGTGAGCTTTTGTGCTTTCCGCGCAAATATGGCAACTATTGTGATACTTCGAAACAAATCCGTATAATAGTTACAATTTCGAGTCACATTTATTTTAGCTAATTTGTTACACTCCTCCCGCCCGGATTTTTTTCAGGCAACGACACGAGGAAAGTGGTATCATGTACCATGGTAATCTACTTACTAACGTACCTCAATGCAAAGGCATGCAGGAATAACGATAATTTACATTGATCAGTTACATACAATGTTTACCAGTCCTAGCTGCAAACTTCACGGTAATACTAAACCACCTAAGCACGCATGCGATTTATTTAGCAATTGAAAGTGGCCACTTAAAGGATTCACAGTGCGGAGAGGCAACAAATCCAACAAATTGAACAGGATCGGCAATTACCGAAGACAATGCGTGCGTGAGAGCCGGGCGCCGGCGCACGCAGCCCGCGAATTAGACTCGTTATCTGCGGCGGGTAATTAGGGAACCGTTCCCACGCGCGAACCCGACCTCCGACAGGTGGACTCCGCTATTTTTTTGGTTTCGAAAACTATACGCGTGTGTAAATATTGGTCCTTCTAGAACGGGCGGAAACTAGTCATCCTTGAATTTGACTCGTTTCCTATAGCGACAAAAGTTCGAGACTGCGTCACGAACTTTTCCGGCTGGTGCAATTCCTCCTCTCGACCATTTTGTGCGACCACTCCAGACACAAACTTTAGCTCAGATAATGTGTAGGAATGTCCAAATTTGCCTCTTGTACTTTTGCTATCAATTCATCCAATCTATCAATATTCTCTACTTTTTATTTGCAGATATATAAATATTATTAAAATCGATTGCATCGATTAACTTCTAATAACAATCAATTATGTGAGTACTAGTTCCAAATAAATCATACGCAACTGAAGTCTTACATTAGAAATATACAGTCACAAAATGGAACTTGAATAAATTTAAATATCGAACGCAGAATCTAAATCAGCTTCTTGGTGCGTAAACGCAACTGCCAATATTAATTTCCATTCAGAATATCTACTTAGTACTCTTTGTTATGGTTTGTCGGTCTAGATGCTGATTATTTACAAAGTAAACTGCGACCAGCACCAGTCTTCTTTTCGTTTAGTAATGTAATGTCGTCTTGTTTCACTTCTACTTTTAAACTACCTACGTAAGCATAAGTGAATGATGTCTATCTATCTATTTTATCTTCTGTACCTAATTGTTTGTATGTGTGCGCTATTGAAAATAAATTCTTTCTTTCTTTCTTTCTTCTTTCTATAAATGTTTCGGCATTGTATTTTTAATGGCTTTACGTTCGCAAGTAAACCCTGGGGCTCGATATAGTAACGAAATCAGAACGGGAATCAAGCTAACCGAACCGATTCAAAAGACAAGCGGAACGTTTTTAATAAGGCATCTATTAGTTTGACGAACGTGTGAATGAGTTTTATTGCCTTATGCGTCCGCGCGAGCCAAGAGGCATTGGTACGTCCCTAAATGATTTAGTGGGCCTTTTTGCCAGTAACGGAGCGGTGTTCAACGCACCTGTTGGCTTGTAGTTTTGGCGTGGCTATATTAACGTGTAACTGTTAATGAGAACTATTCGGAATGGGGAAGGGAACAGAATATTTGGTCTGATGACTCCAAAAAAGCAGGAGGATCTGTTACAAAAATTTGGTCAAGATCTGATGATGCACCTCGGAGATGGACAACGGAATTCCTCGGATGATAGCACGGTACTTGTAATAGGAGATAACCCTGAAATTTTTTATAACTAGAGGCGCACAGTTGCAATAAAACATTCAAAAATACGACGTACGTGTACGACTTAAAGATGATTTTGTTCTAAACAAACATATCCTAAATTTATTGCTTTCAATGACAAGAATTTGATAAATAAATAATGATTATTTTGATTAATATTAGATGATTTTACAAGATTTTTGTTTAATAAACTTTAAATTAGCACATAATGCCAAATATCAACATGTAGATACGTACCTTTCCACCAAATTCCTTCAGACTCGCGCCACGCTGTTTTAACAGATTTTTAGGTCTGCTATTTTGAAATGGCTATATGATGCCATATCTCATCCCCGGGGGGGTAGATAGAGGTACCACCTTCATCATAGGTAATTCCCACTTTTCGGCGTAAAGATTTGGCGGACAAACGTGATAGTTGGCGAGCCTATCGCCGTCTACTAGGTGTATAATAGTATCCACAAAGGCCCTTAGTCCCACGGAAAGAATTGGGGTGGTGCTATTCTTTATTATTTTCATTTGTATTATATCTATTTGTAACTTTTTAGTAATTTGAAGGCGTTTTTATTATTCTTATTAAGTTATTAAACATTAGAGTAACGCGTTGATGTCTTTAATATGAGAATATCTTGACATGTATTACTATAAACCTGCAGACCTCCATACCTACTAGTATACTCTTCTGTGACCTAATTCACATTATACTATCTACTGCCATTTCTACTGCTGGTATTCCTTACGTGCCTAGGTTATATTCCGGACCTTTAGGTAATAAACTAGTGTAGAAAGAAAGTGCAAAAAAAAAATTCGGGGTTGGTTTGCCCTACGTTGAGTGATACCAGAAATCGTGATTCTTGTATCTATGGACTTAAGAAATTCTGTGGAATCTGAAGGATAGACAGATGGGATTCTGTTACCTGACAGATGAAAAATTAGTATTATTAATTAATATATTTTTGTTTTGTTTTCAATTTCATTATGATTAGTTATTTTAATTGTTATTGTTATTTTGTTTTATTGACGAACAAAAGTGTACAATTTGTACCAACTTGAAAAAAAGATGTTTTTGAAAATGTTATCACTATAGCAATATCACATAATACATTTTTTAATACTCATTTTATAAAAGTGAACGTGGGGTTCATTCGTCCTCATTTATTATTCTCTGCTTAGGCTCTAGGAAAATGGGAGTTTATTTCGAAATCGAATCTTTCTCTAAAAAATAAAGGTTTTCTAATTACAGGAGCGTATTCCGTTTAAGTTACGGCAACACGCACATTTGCCTCCATTCATTGCTTATAAGGCGGTGGCGACATGTCCTGCGACAAGCGACACGGGTGCGATGTCGCGCTACTGTACGGTCGCGCACCATGATATATACCTACTGCGGTCTGTTCGCTCTCTTACTTACCTACTTCATTTTGATTCTATAAAACCGATATGAAAAGCTAGAAAAATTACGATTTGGACGGCGCGGCGTTATCACGTGACTGAACTTTTTTATCATATAATATACTTCTGGGATTTCGTAGGGGGAGGGTGGCTACTACTGGGCGAAATATTTTTGTTGTATGCTGGTAATTCTACCCAATTTCAAGCTGCATAATTCCACTAAACGTACGCACCAAGTGCGGTCGCCGGGGGATCACAGGGACATGACCCTCACGACCACGAAAATGACACCAGAAAAAATGCTCTGAAATTGAATTGTATGAACCCCTAAATCGTCAGTTTATGTTGAACAAAGACCGGCGTCTACTATGCACTTTCCTAAAACTAGGAAATACGGTTTTGATTTTGTTACTGGTACTTAGCAAGGCGCAAACCGCAAACCGCGATATTCCGCCACGAGAGAACAATCTCAAAGCCAGAGAACACCCGAACCCATATTGATGAGCCTCGGCTGTTTTCCACAAATAAATAGCGCAGTATTTATAAAGTTAAAGGCAACGAGAGATCCGGCGCGCCGATTGCCTTACATTCTTGTATCACTTGTAAAATACTTTATTGGTCTGTAGTGAGCAGCTCGTAGAGTGGCCGCTGCATTTATTTATTTACTAGCCGTTCCTCGTTGCCTTTTTTATGATTTGGCTAGATATTTTCAAATCTGGCTGAAATATGAATTTGATATGTATTTAATCCTAAGAAATTCGCTCCGCAAAAGAAGAATGTTCGTTAAGTTTGAAGGGAGTTAGTAATATTAAAGACAGATATCGTTCTCATTATATAGAATTGTACCGGAATTGTAGTGGCGACGAAAAAATGTGGAATTGGGATGTATGCGAGTCAGTTGGATTAATAGTAGTCAATAGGATTTTGAAATGGCACTGATAGTCCGATTTCTGTGGTGGTTTTGTATTACTTTAGATATATTTTCGCCCAGCGGCATTGGTTCAGATGCCACTATGTATAAACATACATAGTGGCATCTGAGCTTGTTTTTTTGGCTTCTGACTATTGTGATTATAATCGATTTTTTTCGAATTTGGGCGATACACTGCACTGTGTCTAGATCCGTCCATCCGGCGTCTTTAGCTAAATGGTACTGGCGCTCTTTGACGAGTGATTGAAATAACATTGATAAATAAAAAACAGTAATTAATGATGTTGGAAATCACAATACGCCAAAGCGCAATGAGCCCATTATACCAAGTGAAAGAGACACCAAGAAGGGGGTAAGTTTTTCCGTTGCGCAAGAAGGACGGAGTTATGGTGTTTGGTTCGTTTTTTGGATTTATAGCAGCGCCTCCCCGTTAGCTTTATCTATATCGGCTCGGTGCGCTATGGAGCTATCGCCCCAGCGCACCACCATCTGTTCAGTGTTAGGATATTTTGTTAGTCTATGCACACGAGGCGCTTTTGCTGTTTGATAATATCCCACCGATCAATGTTAAAATGGGTAACCAGTGGTCTTCTTCTTCTGTCTAGCCATGTCCCGGCCATTGGCCAGGGCCCACTTTCCTACATAGACAGTCTTCTCCACTGTACCCGGTCTTTAGCGTCCTCTATTGTGATTTCATTGGCACTCCCGTCAGACCTCATAATGACGAGCCATCGCTTACTAAGTCGGCTGCGGAGTCTTGCTCCCTCAATGACGAGAAAAATCTGTAACCATGTATTATCAGTTCTCAAAGGGAAACGGGCCATTATTAAACTTTTGAAAAAAAAAAACATGTTCTCTTACAAAATCGTCCACTGAGAGCATAAAATTGGTATATCGAGAGTGGGGAACAACTTTTTTTTATGTCGAAAAGTTATAGATACGAGAAGAGGGCGTTCACAAACTTTGACCAAACTTCTTTCTAATCTGTCGGCATTTTTATACTCATACTCAGTAGTATTAGTAGTAGTACAGGGTGGACCAAAAGTCCGTTAACATTTAAAATGGTTATAAAAAATACAAATGCTACTTTAGTGAAAAACTGTTTATTTAATAATAAAGTAGATAAATTAGGATTTCACTTTTTAAAAATAACATCATTCAAATGTGACCCTTGTTCATCCTGGCACACCTGTAACCGGGAACGGAAATTTTGCATGACCGCCCGACAAGTGGTTGGTGAAATGTTCTGCATTTCCTCGCGTATATTTTCTTTTAATTCCTCAATAGACACTGGGTTGCTGATGTAAACTTTACTTTTGAGATATCCCCAAAGGTAAAAGTCCATTGGAGTTAAATCCGGGCTACGGGGTGGCCAGTGAATGTCACCTCTTTTGGATATGACTTTTTGGCCAAAAATTTCACGAAGTGCTGCTATAGAGTCATTGGAGGTGTGACATGTTGCCCCATCTTGTTGGAACCAAGAGCTTCGATTAAAGCCTGAGAAGTCCTGTAATGCTGGAGCAAAAAAATTCTGTAGCATCACAATGTATCGCTCTGTATTAACGGTGACGGCGCGGTTTCTCTGATCTTCATAAAAATATGGACCAATGATTCCGCTGGCTGACAATGCGGCCCATACAGTAATCTTGGGCGAGTGTAAAGGTTTTTGGTGCTTCAAGTCCGGGTTAGTGTCACTCCAGTATCTGCAATTTTGTCGATTGACATGTCCATTTAGGTGGAAGTGTGCCTCGTCTGAGAAAAAGATGTTATTGAAGCTCGTAAACCTCTCAAGCACTTCGTTAGCAAACTGCAGTCTCTGAGCAGGGTCATTTGGCTTTAAAGCCTGTACAATTTGAATTTTGTAAGGATGTAAATGTAAATCTTTGTGTAGAATGCGATTTAGAGATGTTCTGGGCACATCTAAAGCACTAGACCGCTTTCGAGTAGAGAGACCAGGTTGTTCTCGAACAGACGCTCGTACACGCTCTATGTTTACTGGATCGCGCGATGTCCTAGGTCGGCCGGATCGTGGTTGACTTAAAGTTGAACCTGTTGTTTCGAACTTCTGTACCCATTTTTTAATCGTTTGAATTGTTGGTGCTTGATTTCTGTTCCGAATATTGTAATGATTACAAAATTTCCGTTTAGGTTCGGTCGTAGAATCGTTGTTTCGATAGTACTCGCGTACGCAAAATGCGCGTTGCGCTCCGCTGAATGACGCCATGGTACTAAATCCCTATTAGTAGCTCTCGCTTGTAGTAACACCCCCCGCGCCAATACCCCGCCCGCGCCGACGCAGCGACCTATTCAAATGTTAACGGACTTTTGGTCCACCCTGTATTATGTATTATTTTTATGTAGGCAATAAAAATGCCGAATTAGTAGTATGTAGTAGTAGTTTTAATACTCATCACTGTATAACCTATCTACCAGGGCAAGCTTTGCAGAGTACTACATCACTTAGCTTATGTTATACCAGTAATCGGAACTCGGAAGTCACATTTTTAACTGAATAATTTTCAATTCTAAATGTCAGTCAGGTGAGTCAAAAGTTTATTCCAGCGTCGTTTTTATTCAATTACAGGAGTGAACATTCGTCTCGCCCTAAATCAAGGATTCCTTTATTTGATTAAATATACTGTAATATATTTTCAGCTAGTGTGTATGGAACAAAGGCTAATGATACTCTGATTAACAATATTCGGGGCAGATAACAGTGAGTTACTCGCGGGGGGCGGGCCGAGGGGCCGCCGCGATGTTAGATTGCGCCTGCGCCGATTTATGCCAACCTCTCCGTATTAACTGATATCGCCCACTAAATATGCCATTATTATATGCGAAACAAATAATGCTCTCTCACAGTTACGACCGCGGCTGTATATTGTTTTTATTTATTACTAAGAATGGAATTTAAAATTGGATATTTATAGGAACAATTTATTGATGCAGTGCAGATTATCTCCAATAAACCTGGGTTTCGTATACAATTTCTGGCTATGAAACCCAGCTAACTACAATACCAAGTGATTCTATCATTCAGAGATATTTCAGTTTTCCCTAAACTTCTCTTCGATATCAGTGAGATTTAGCGGTCATTAAAATATTCATTACTGAAGGTATCGATTCATCACCGATGTACAACTGTCTTGTTTGATACTCAAAGGATTCGGATTTCTTTTGAGTTACCGATACTTTCCAAACATCAACATGTTTTCTCTGATGACAGAATTTGGTTTACATGACTCGCATCACTAAAAAGAATTTGCGTCGGTTGCGATCTCCTCGCTTGTGCACAGTCTAACTAACTTACCTATGAGTCCTATCACAAATAAATGTCCCACGCTTTGTTAAAATGGAATAAAGCCAATTTATAAATTCGTCTGCTACACGAGGATCATTAATTATGTTGCTGGCTGGGTGGTTGAGAAAAACTTACTTCACTCATTTCGCTATCGTCGCCATCGTGCGCTGTTTCACTCTCTCCTGCACCACTAGTAAGATTTTTTTCAGTTTCATTATGACGTACGAAAAATTCGATAATGTGTGTTAATGCACTGTATCATCTACAAAGTAGAGTCACGTTTTCAGTGGAAGGATTTCGGAATTAAGTCCTTTTAGGCAAGGTGGAGCATGGTCTGTCCTGTTCTGTCGTTTTGTTTTCCAGCCTCCCCGGCGTTAATGGTGTTATCTCGCGACTCGGGCGCAGCACCTCTCCGTATATTTCTTTATCTTGTCCGCTCTGTTGGCGGTTACCAACAGTTTGTTTTTTACTCATTTGCTAATTTCGAAAATGAGAAGGCGCTCGCGATCACATCTACGTGATCGTAGATTTAGGCTCGCTCGCATTAATAAAATTAACGAATGTTTTTAAAATTAATTGAACGCATCTTACTTGGAACTCTGTTATCCTGCATCGGATTCGTTCCTGGTATTGGTATTTCAGAACTTTTCTGAACTTGAATTTTACCGTCTGTTTTATATAAAAAAATGTTCCATTTGTGTCACTCACTTCTTTCTTGCTCTCAAGATGTTTAATGACGTTGGGATTGATTTACACACGCGGCGCTTTTCATCTTTGAAAGTAATGATCACACAGAACGGGTCGGTACACCAAACAAACACGTATGACTGCACAATCCTTGCCATTTCCCAGGATTGTTTACATTAAATTACCACATTCGTTTATAGGTGGTATTTCATAATAGTCGGTGTGCGCTCAGACGGCGCGCGCGCGCCCGGAGCGAGGGCGGGGCCGACGCATGCGCGGGCCACCCCAGCGACGACGACGCCCCGCGCAGACGCGGGATTTCACCTCACCTATGTTTAGACGGCTTTATTGTTATTAAATGCTCAGGAAAGGGAAAGAAAAATCATATATGTATGTATATATACAGTGGCCAATACATCAGGGTATTAAGGTACTCCGTACCTTGTCGCTATAACATGCTTGACACCATCATGCGCATGTCAAGAAATCATTATAAAAACTTATTACGACAGAGTTCCACAGAATATCTACTAGCTTGATGTCTCTTCCACAATCTTATAGGTAATTACTGACAACCGCTGCTGTACAGAGCTACCTATTTAATGCTTGGGTAGCTGGTACCTTATGGGTATTAGCACTAAGTTATGAGAGATGTAGTACTTAAATCTAGATTAAGTTACTTAAGTACCTAACTAGCTGGTTCAAACCAGCTAGTTAGGTACTTAAGTAACTTAATCTTTATCTTATCTTTTATGGTTCAAACCATAAAAATGTTTTCCGCTAAAGATCGAAATCACATAAACCAGTATACGTGGAATTGTTTATTGTTTTTCAATGATAAAACAAAGTCTTCCAAGTAGCCTGAACAGCGTTGAAATAATATAATTAACTTCCAATCGTATCGTAGAATAATACCGTTTGCGCGAGTTCATGGCAGACTCCAGGCTCCAGGGGCCCGATTGTACTAATCCAATGTAAACTCAATAGAAACTAAATTGCAGCGACTTGTCGTTTTTTGTATGCCACTAGTAACGAACCGTTCGATTAACGTTACGTTTCGATCGATCGATCGGTCCGCTCATTTGTTCGTGGAATTAAAAGAATATTTACGATTTATAGTTAAAGTTGGATCGACATGAGAACGTAATCGATACTTACTTGGAAAATAACGTTGAACAAACGTGTAAAACAGTGGAATTGGGCTCCAGAATAAAAGCGACTTTGACTTGACATTTTATTAAGTTTTGATTGAGCTAAAAACTATAACTCTGTCATCATCTTGAGCAAACATATTATTTTTTCTGCGGGTTTTAACATTCTAATTACGTAATCCAAAATTTTGAAAATCTTCAGAGATTTAGCCATTCGTGTGTAAATTCTAAATGACAAAATAAAATTAAATACTAGACATTTAATTTTAACACAAATATTCTTAATAAGAAATATTGAGAAAATTGTAGCCTACATTTTTTCCTCTGTCCGAAACAGTCCGAATTAATTGGGAACGTATGGCAAGCGAGAGCGAGCCGACCCCATTACATTGCGTACGCGCAGCGCCGGGCACACATGTGATTTCACCGCGTTATCTCAGCTAATACATCAAAGGCTTGTCCAGTATTGTTATTGACGCGACGAGGAGCTATTGTGATAGTTGCATTGCATCGCCCCTAGTGACGGATATATCGATAATCGCCGATATCGATTGAGCGTACTCGACTTTTCGGTAGAGGGGAATGAGGAAACAGAACCACTAGATAACCCAGTTATTAACTGTGGGGTGAAGGGATGCACTAACTCTAGTTCAGGGTTTCTCAAACTTATAGTTCCACGTACCCCTATTAAATTTCCCAGACAATGACGAACCCCCTTAAAAAACTGTTGTTTTTTTTAAATAAGGATTTTTATTTAAGAAAAGTAATACAGTCACATAGAGCAATATGTTATTAATTAATGTGATGGATGGGCTTCTTCTTCTTGTCGCAAATTGAGTCGATTTTAGGGGCAATTTTGCTTAATTTCAATCTTAATTCGGGATACCCTTATACTAGGGGTTCGCATACCCCCCTTTGAGAAACGCTGCTCTAGTTCTTGTATAAAAATCAACTCGAGGACCATATTTGAGTATCAAAAATCTGTTTTTAATTAATCTCGATCGTCCGGAAACAAATTTGTGAACTTTCTTTGTTTTGAACTGGACATCGAGTTCTCCCAACGCTATAACAACACCAACATGTACTGATAAAATATTATTTTATTTGGCAAACTATGTTAAAAAGCTAACTTTGTAACAAACTTCTGAGAACAGAACTCTCGGTGCGCGAGTCTGACTCGCACTTGGCCGGTTTTTTACTTAACAAAATAGAACAGATAATGATCAAATTATATATGTTACACCTATCGATATCTTTGGTTACCGTGTCAGTCGCACCACTACTTATTGTGAGTGAATGGGGTACTTATGGCACAAAGCCCTTGTTACGTAACCGTCGGATAAATCGTTACAAAATCTAGCGGGCAGGATTAGAGCCGTATCGATAGCCTCTCCAAGCTTAGACGCTTAGTGTTAACAGCATCATATATCTTACGACATCTAGATCTGCGGATAAAGCATAGGGCTACCCAAAAATATAGCAAAAATTAAAAAATATTATACCGTGAATCGACCCATAAACAAACGAAGAAGTTTCAGGCAGTTTAAGATCCATCCCAACGGTATACCAATGTGAATTTTTCCTAATAGAGCCAACAGAGGAGGATGCAGTTGAAGATATTATCTTTCATATTATTGTCCTTTGACTGCACAAATAACACGAGATAAAACATATTTTGAAAAAGAATCTTCCTTTAATCTAAGAAGTTTGTTCTATGGATCTTGCTTGCAATAGCCATGCCACAGTAAATTTTAATACATACGAGTACTTCCTTCGATCAGGTTTGCTGAGTTCCCCCAGACTTTGCCTGAACAAAATGATAAAAGTCCTAATTAACATGTCTATTGAATTTGATCTACTTTTCTTTTAGTGACATTCACAGACGCGTCAACCCTTCTGTACGCTGCGCTGACCATATGTGTGTAATGCATTCATATATCTAGCACTTAGATACAAGTATAGTTCAATTTAATTGACAAACTAAGTAAGTCAACTGACGCCGTTTCGCATAATTGGAAGTTAACCGATGTCCTCACTAATCTGTCAATAAGCCGGCATTCCTGTCCCGTGACCCACAGGCTATGTTGCAACAACCTCTCGACTCGAGGATGACTAACGGCTATTGTTACCCTTCTCTTTATACCTACTCTTTGGGTATAATACATATACTGTACGAATACTAAGCAAGTTACTTTTAATAAATACTTCAAAGTCCTGTCATCGTTTACATACTAATTTATTTGATGATCGTTAAGTTTTAAGCTTTGCAATTAATAATTCTGCATTTAGGTATGTAATTTCAAAAAATCATGTCTTGCAGATAGGTGAACTCAAATATGTATATGAAGCATTAAATGGGAATACCACGTTATTACTATAAATAACCGATGTGTTGAGCCATAATAGCCTTCGGTTGTCTACTTATCACATAGTCATCAGTGATTAATTAACTTTAATTAAACAGTTAAACTAAGATAACGCTACGTGCAATCCTCACAAGCCAGTTCCGTTGGTGATCGACTCCAGTCCCACGACGTGACTTGCGATGCATTAAGATACCATATTACATATTTCGCCACCTATATGGATGTACTCATACTGAGATTATCTTCTAAAATGGCTTCATTACCTTCTCGACCTGGCTACATCATGCTAATACAGTATTCCACGCCTTATTATATCATCCAGGCACGCGATACACATTTTAAAAATGGAACAATTTTAAATTCGCCCCCCGCAGTGATGCGCCCGCGCCTCGGACCTCTCAGATTGGCAGAGTGAGTGACGTTTGCTGTCCTTATTGGTCGATAAGATTTGACAGATAAGATCCGGCGGTCCACATAAAAGACAATGTGTCGTTTCCCGGGCATTTTTGACTTGTAAAAATTCAAAACGGTATCGCGGTAACAAAAAGGTACGCTACGAGTAGGTACGCTATCAGTACAAGCCGATCGGGCATCTCGTATCTATCACATGGGAATGAAAACATCTGTCGACATTTTGTTATGTCTGGATCGTATTTTTTACGTGCGCGCGCGCGCTTTATGAAGTGGTAAGACATCGAGGTTTTATTTGGATTGTGTAATAGCGAGGTCGATCGCCCTCGGCGTACTTCAAACATTGTTACAGGCCCGAGCGAGTCCAGACGAGAGAGAAATCCCTTTGGACATTATCGGGCTCTGCCTTTGTGATAGGGCTTTGACACTGCACTTGACGTCTGATAATATAACTGTAATGATGTATTTTGGAACGAGATCTGTATCGGTTGTATCCATGACATAATGAACTACAATCATAATACAGTATAGATACTAGATTATTGTTATGTTATGCACATTCGAGTTCGTTATTATTTTTTAATTTTATTTCATTATTTAAGTAAGTTTCAATGTCTGACTTTATAGGGTACCATTAAAGGCGTACACAGCATTAACTAAAACCACTTGGTGACGTATTATGCACTTTTAGTATAATCACATTCTTAGTCTTGTTAGAACTTATGCGTCTTTTGCGTTCAATATGAAATGTCTCAACTAAACTTTAGTCCTTTTGTCCATAGGTGGTCGTTTTTGCTCGTTCTCGCCTTGCATTGAGCAAGTTCAACGAACGTGTCTGGCTCTGAAAGAGCATGGATTTGAAGAGCCATGCACCATGGAAGTGCTACAGACGGAGCTCAAAGTTAGCAGGAGAACTGTACCAGTCAGGGATCTCAACTTCCTTAAACATAAGGTAAGGATAATGCACCGATCTAAGATAAAGAAACTATTGGTACATGTACTTCGTTTTTTTAGCATTAGAAAAAACATAAACAAAGAAGCAGTAATTGCAAACCCGAGGTGATGTTTATACAAAGTAAAATGGTGGCACATTGTTAGCGACTAATTTTATAATCATTCAACGTGATAAATATTTTACACGTGACATTCTTAATTTAGCCGTGTTATACTACAAAAACGTCGTTTTACTTTTAGGACCCCTGCTTCTTTAGGTCTATTATAGTGAAAGTTATTGAAGACGATTGTTGATTTTATTATCATTAGACGTTTCAATATTGAGACATACGTATAAAAGTAAAAGTAACTTAGCCAGATATTAATAATGGTGAGGTGTTTACGAAAAAAAAATGACATTTTTAGATACCTTAAATGAAATTTTTGCACGTCATATTATATTTATAACGTGCCTTAAAATACTTAAAACTTGCTTGCTAAAAATTAAGTATAGATACTTATTTGAAACAGTATTATGCAAACATTACATCGAGCTTTCTGAAATAACAGTCGTGTTTCACGTCAAAACTAAATAGGTACTTTATATTTCATCTTATTATACGGACTGCATGTTTGTCATCTAAAACTTATAAATATAAAATATAACAATTTCAGAACTAACTAAAATACTTGAACTTTATTCCAATTGGCCTTAATAAGTAAAGGGGCGAAATCGGGGCCACAGCGGTGACCTGACACATTAACTTCTAAGTTACGGCTGCTCTCGGTACGCGACGGGGATCGATCAGAGGCTAACAAGCCGATAATTGACAGAATACCTTGGACCGACGTGTGCTTCTAACTACAGTCATATACCTACTAATTTATTAATTTATACTTTATAATAGATTACCAATCTTTTTCACGAAAACTAGCTTCTTTCGTAGAGTTTGTAGGTTTAGAGTTTGTAAGTGGTGTAGCTTCTTTCTACATCGTTTATTTTATTTTGAAGAATAGAATGTTACTTCTACTAAATGTCAATTATAAACTGGTACTTCAAATACAAAATGATGATTTAAATTATCTCAAAACCACCCAATTAATTACACGAGGGTTGTCTGAAAGTTTCCGACCTCAACATGAAGATGATAACGCTCGTCAACAAAAGTTGGGGTATATGTTTGCCCATCCTTTGAAAGGTACTCGTCAAAAGAATTTTGGAAAGAAGGTGAAGTATTCGTCGACAACTACTTCACTAGAATTTTGTAAACCTTCTATATGTAATAAAGCTCACATTTCAATGCTTTGCTCTGAGTTGAGATCGTGTCGGGTTCGCGTCGAGTCACTATAATGTGCGTCTTTGTGTGCCTTTATGCTTGTGGATAGACGATAGACGAGTCTGTAAATAGAAAAAATAAATGAGAAGATAAAATGTAACAGAACCAATTGGAAAAAATCTCTCAAAGGTACAAAAATCCCAACGTCGACTAACTATGAATGGAAGTACTGATATGAATGGACGAATCTACAGATATAGAGCTGAAGCTCTGGATAATTGGGCATCTGCGGATTTGTGAAGCGCATCGGTGCGTGAATGCGGTCATACATCTCCCGATCGGAGGCTGACGTAGATTGAAGTCCAAGTTGTATCAAACTGAAGTGGATGGGGTACTAAACCTCCCATCATTGTGATTGGTGCCGCGTGTCTCGAATTAAATGGAAGATCAGACCAGGAGTAAAACTGGGCTAAAATATTTATGGGTGCGGAGAGGATTATTAAACATTCGATATATTTGCGATAATTACTTACGGAATTATCAATTTAAATTCATTACAGGTTCCATCACTCTTCTCTATTTCGTGCCCTCTTACCAGTTTAGCTGGCATCGGGTCGATGAAAGGTCTCAAATCTTCAGCTAATTTTTTATAGCTGTACGTTGCTCTTTATCTGCCTCTTCATCCACTTTGTACAGTCTGTAGTTTGGTTACCATTACCCCGTATTATGGTTTGTGGACCTTATCCTTTTTTCAGATAAGTTTTCTACTAGGGCCTCTTCATTACAGTTTTCATTATTAAACGTTTATGCCCGGTGTGGGCCAACCCGCGTGGTATCGGCGACATATCGGGCTGCGTTCGGTCACGTCACGCGCGCCGTTTGTCGCGGATGGTCACGCTTTGCAGACGGTAGCCCGACGCGACGCTACAGGCTAGAGTTGACGTCGAGTTCAGTTGTCGATACTTTTCTTCGGGTTTATGTATTTACATAAACCCCTAAATAGTGGGAGCGTAAAATAAGATGACGAAGACCGAAGTACGATATTTATTTAAATAAAAAATGTTTTTAGCCATGTCAGATGAAAATTGGATCGGTGGTTTTAAGATCTTGGAGTAATCAAGATACTCCAAGATCTTAAAACCACATCTCAAGAGATGTTGAAGTATGATGGGATCTCTGGAACGATAACAGTTAGGTGGTTTGAGTTTGAGCTCAAATGTTTATGACTTTTTTTTTTTATTTATTTATTATTCTTGTGTACATACAAGGTTTCATTATTTACAAATATTCGCGCCCTGAAACCAGAAAGCTGCTTTGTCTGGGCGCTGCACATTCCACTCTGTTAAATTAGAATACTAACCAAATATAAAACTACTATGGTGACCTTCCCACATCTGGTGTTTTGAGGATCTGATGATGACCAGGAAAAAGTAAGGGGATCTCCACAATGGTACGTCGGGGGTTTCTTAAATTTTTAATTTAGAGTTATGTTGAAATTGAAAAGTATTTAGGTACCTATTTAGCATTGTATCACAAGCATATATGGTTCTTTACAAAAAAAAATGCAGCACTAAAGATCCTGTGCGGTACAGTGCCAAAAAGGCCAGCCAGTGCTCTGATTTTCAGCTGGCTCCTTGAGTTGATTGGTAGTTTTACATGCTCACGATGTTTTCCTTTACTGTCAGTGCATGCAGGTAAACGAGTCTTCGAAGAAACCGAAAACGCTCGAATCATTTTCCTGAAGCGTCTCAAAACTTCTATGATATTTTATGATTATTGTCACTTTGTTCTCCCCAAGTCTGATCAAGGTGAGAACACCCCGAGTAATCGTACAGTCGTAAACCTAAAATTATTTATATACCTATTTCAATAAACATAATTGTTACTTTCTCCTCTAGTAATTGCGAAGCCTTTGAAATTGTAAGTACTTACATCCAACGAGAGATGTCGTAAAATATACAAATAATAGAAGGAATATCATTGGGTTCTTACTATAAAAGTATTCCATTCTATTAGATGACAATTGTGCTTCTTTACAAAATTTAGTATCTCAAAAATCTATTAAAACACTTTTCTTAGATATTAATTCCAAAACCTTTTGGCTTGAATTACGGTTTATCGATAAAATTCTTCTATAAAAGGAGCATGCCTAATAACAAAGCCCCACAGCATCCGTGGGAAAATCGGGAAGGCCTTTTATAATCTTGCTAAAAGCTAGCTTATATATGCGATACTCTTCTGATGTAGCTCAGACTTCTGGATACATATTATTAAACTACTATACAAGTTGTTCCGAAGGATATGCATTAACTTCGTCAAACACTTCTGTAGTTTTTACATAATATATTTCACAATGGAAGTGATCCTCAAAAACGCTTCGTTTTCGAGTTACTCGCTTATTTATTTTACTAAATTTAATTGAGTTATAAAATGAGTAAGGGTCTTTATTTATGCCCGTAAGAAATCCTGAAACAAAACTCTAACAAACTATTTGCTATTCATTTGCACATGTCAATAATAACCTTATGTCATGATTGTCCAGTTTAAATTAATCAAAATGCGACGTTTCCAGCTCGGATGAAGAGTATGACATACTAGGTAATTTAAAGCAAGGCTTTTAGTTTGTATGAAAATAGAAAACAAATTTAGTATTAAAATTTTAAAAAATGTGACCATATGGAAAATGACTACTTCGGTGTTCGAAGTAGAGGGTCGAAGTTAATGCATAACCAAAAAAACACGGTGTATACATAGTCTTATGTTTAACAGAAAGTACTACTTCCATTTTACATGTAAACTGGACGACAGCTCTTCTACTAGGTACTATTTTTTCAATAATAATATTTGCGTCGCTGAGTTCTGTATACGTGAAAATATCTTTTTTGAATTTTCGTCTACGTGTACGTGCTTAAAAATAAATTAAATCAAAACCTTATCTAACCTAAAGTAAAATAAAGTAAGTGCATCGAAGCCACATAATTTCACAACTGCATAAATAAAGTCAAACAGTTACTGATACAGCAAAGGTCATAGCCAAATAAGATCAGTAATAGGATTTCTAAGTTCAGATCATAGCATAATCGTACGCCATAGCAAATCATACGTGGTATGGTAGCTAATGGTCCTGTCATGGCTATGGGAAACCTCTCTAGTACCCGGATTGTGTATGAGAACCTTTTCTATAGCTAACAGGCGATACTCGTGTCGTGTTTGACCAAATTAGGCAATACATTCCTTACATTAATTATTTTAGGAGCACACCTCTAGACTTAATTTATACAAGTGATAAAATGAAAAAAAACCTATTCAATTATGGTTCAGTTTAGTCCAGTTCCGCTAGTGATACCTATTTTATAAAATTATGTACTTACATTACATTGTACCTACTTTAATAAACGGCAACAATTAAGACTCAAGTTGGGTGGGTAGAACATCTGGTAAGACGGGATGAAGGACAAAGGCGCAAAGCTAACGGAGTGGTGGCCAAGAACGGCAAAGATCAGTAGACAGACAACCAGCCCGATGGTCTGACGACATCAAAAACTGCGGGGAGACTCTAGCCGATACAATAGTGGGCGAAAATCGGCTAAAAAAAAGAAAATGATGTTTGAATACGGAATTGCAATAAGAAATCCTATAAACTATATTACTTACTTCCGACTTACTTTAAATATTTTCATATACATACCTAAATATGCAGTAAATAATTGTTAGACATAAGACAGCCTGAATAAACTGCAACATTTTCTTAATTACGATCTAAATAACCGTCAATCCTAATTTAGATCTGCCTTTATAGTTATGAAAATGATTTATAAGTGCGCCGACGCAGCTGTGCTGGAACAAAGCCGCTCGCTCACATTCCCACATTACTTACCGAAATGAATGATCGACTTACGGAGATACCGACATTATACCTTGTAGCGACATGTCTATGACTTGCACAGCTAAATTTGACTATGCACTGAAATATTTGATCTTATTTTCTCTGGCACAATATCACATTACTTATACTTACATATTTTCCTAAAACTAATATTAAAATTATTAAAAGATCTAACGTGACATTAATATAAAAATGTTATAGTCATTAACTCTTCAATCGTTTTATTAATGTTGAAAACTCCTGCCAATATTCAATATAGGTTCAGATTTACTGTCTGATAATAAACGAAACCAGATCCATTCCGTACATCAGTTTAAATGTCCGTATCGAAAAATCTCACAATGGATCGACGTCTTGTAATTGTTATGATGACGATGGCTGTCTTATGGGTATACGTTGTATTGAAAACGACTTACACCACGACGAAAATGTTAAATTTGCGGATATTTTGATTTAAACAGCAGTTCAGCACGCTTAATTCCGATCGAAATATTTGAAAACTGTCTAAAATACCAGTGTGATATGTCATTTACATTAATTACTTTTTACCTAAAATTTCTTAAGTTTCTAAGTCTTACATAGCACCTAAAACTGAAGAATTCTATTTACGTGGTTAGTACTCGTAGAGCCAAAATAGGTAGGTAATGTAAGTTGAGTCATTGTGAACATACCAAAGCTGTAATAAATAGTAAATCAAATCGACACCATTTCTGTTGCTCCATCTTAATCAAAGTGATACATTCTCGTAATGTTGCTAAACACCAATTTCCATACAATTAATCCAGAAAGCCATTAAGCAGAGCTATAAATCGGTTTTAATTTCACGGTCCAATCTAAACCGGAGCCGGGCGGCGCGGCGCGTGCGCAGCCTGACGATATCATCTAATCGCGCGATCGCGACGCGACCGGACTCATTGTCGTTGTCGCGGGCGCGGGTCGCGTGTCCAAACATTGTCCGCGCTTGTACATGGTGCCCAGTCAATTGAGACCCTCAGGAGTTGTAGGTACTGGACACTAAACAGTACTGACACTAAGATTTAATAAGATTTGCTGCGATCTTGTATGTGAGTGTGACCGATTTCAACAAAACCTTCACCAAGAGGTCCTTTTCGGCCCAGGAGTAATATTAAAATTATTTTAGGGGCACACAGATGAAGCGAGTTGGGTATTATATAGATAGTAGCAGTTACTGAAAGTAATTTACAAGTAACTGAAAATTAATACATACTTACCTAAGTACTTCAGAGCGTCGCGTCGGTGGCGTCGTGGCTAGAACGTCGGACTCCTATGCTGGAAGTCCCGAGTTCGAAACCAGGCAATGCCATGTACCAATGAGTTTTTCGGTTTTTTCGAAAGACTTACGTATGTAATCCGACTGCTCTGACGGTGAAGGAAACATCGTGAGGAAACCTGCACACTGAGATAACCAGTGTGTGAAATTGGGTAGGCAATGGCAAACCACCCCATTAAATCTGCCACGAGAGTCGTTCTATGTGATTAGTTCCTTAGAATGATCACGACCCTCAGCAATGAGGAATACGACTTAGAAGAAGACCTAAGTACTTACACAAGTAAATAAATAAGCCATGTCTAAATAAAATACACAGGAATACTTATATTATAATACTGAATACTTAAACGTTAATGTGACATAGAATGGCAAAACTATTTTTTTAAAATAAGTAGATACCAAATCTCTTATTAAATTGGTTAAGCTTGAAGGAATGTCTGATAGAGATAGCTTGGTAAGATAATGGGACACAATCAAACAAAAAATGTGTCCGGCAATGCTCAGCTCTATCATTGCTCTGTGCTCTCTACCATCAGAGCAATATGATTTTAATTTTGAAGAATTAACACATAATAGCTATATAATTATTAAGAACCTACGTAGTCATGTACTGTTCTATTATTATGTCTATATTATGGTATGTAGTCCCAGTTGTCATGTTTTGCAAGATATCGACTCCTCTTCTGTCACGTGCAGAGAGAAACTACAGTGCGCCTTGATGTTGGACGTAGGCATCGATCTAAATCTAATAATATTTACCAACACCATTCACTAGACAGCTAGAACATGCGAATCAAAGAACAAAGAGATTTAGGGCAGTGTAACACGATCCTTTATATTGTTGCGCGTGTGACGCAACAAATCTGTCGCATGCGCAGTCAAGATGGCGGCGTGATCGAGAGCCGACAGCCGTGGCGAAAGGATGCGCCCGCGCCGTGAAATCGCTCGTTACGGCTCTTGTGGCAATGTGTGGAAAACTTATGGTTTGCGGTCGGTGCGGTTCGAGAACTAATGTTTGATTAGAATTTCAATACAACTCAGGGAACACAATAGCTGTTTTAGAAAATTGCATCAAAATTAAAATTTATATATTCGGCTAGCAACCCCTTTATATGAGCCTACAATTCGGCAGCTCATCAGCTACATCTCTGGTATTACTGATGGTTTGAAGCAACAGTAAGTGGCCACTCAGCATCAGATGAAACCTCTGCTTCTCTACCGAACCTATTAAAAAAATCGGATAAAAATATCATAAAACACAGTATCCTTGCGTTGTTGTCACGTTTCCTTGTCGACAATCTTTTACTCGGTTTCTCTTATCCAAACTCCAGTTTCCATTCAGATAGTATCAACCAACTGTTGTATGAACACCGCCGTCGCCCTTTATAACACCATCGGCTGGCGAATGTTCCTGGGACTCCAACACAGCTTTACCGTTACCACTCCGATCTATAAATCCGCAACTTGACAAAATAATAGGAGAGTCGATAGTTCGATGCTATTAACGCCCAGAATGATATATTGAATCTGCTCCTCTCAATCAGATACCTTAATATACTCTGTTACGTTGTAATAGATATTTCTAATGTACACTTTAAGGATTCAAAATGTTACTTTGGTTGTGAATCTTATCCGTAAGGTCACTTTAATGGTCTTCTAATGTCCAAGTCGAATTTTATGGTGACAACTCAAATGAAACTGGAAATTATATGCGTTTGCATCTCAGACATTAGGTATTAGAAACATCATTCACTAGTCGTCGTATAACGTTTCTCTCTTTTAGTATTTTTAGTTTTTAACGCTACTTCATACGTATACTCTTGATTGAATATTGGAGGAGGACATAATTTCTTTAAGACAGCCATTACTCGGACATTTACATCTGACATTTGAGATATTTATATCGAGATCGTTATTTCTAAAATATAGATTCTATCTTTGACCACGCAACCTTACTACTTTATGTTGTGTTGATTAAAGGTGTTGTAAATAATTATTTTCATTGCTGTCTCTCGATTTAACCGATCATTGGAATTTCATATCGTGTCTGAAGCTCTTACATTTATTTAGCG